>CM042694.1:452872936-457872936 GCA_023614405.1 Avena insularis
TGACAGTTTAACGACCAACTATACGGCAGGAATAAAAATTCCAACCATATAGGTCCTGTCGTATAGATATTGATGCCTTTTTATATTTTCTTTCCTAGGGACAGACAATTTGGCGACCAACTATACGGCGAGAACATATTGTTTTAGCCGTATAGCTGCGCCACCAGGGGAAACCCTAAAATTTTGACAGA
Organism: Avena insularis; assembly: GCA_023614405.1. NCBI lineage: Eukaryota > Viridiplantae > Streptophyta > Magnoliopsida > Poales > Poaceae > Avena > Avena insularis. Next base: position 452,873,128 of record CM042694.1, read on the forward strand.
AGGCCAACTATACGGCGGGAACGCATTGTTCCGGCCGTATAGTTGCACCCGTATAGTTGGGAAAACCCCTCAAACACCATCTAGAAGGTAACCATTGCTCAAAATTTTATTCTTTCTTCTTCTTTCTTCTAAAAACCTTGAAACACCACCTGGGAGCTTCTCCCATGATCTAGAGAAGCCGAGCATATGTAAGCAATAAATTTCTACCTTAGAAACCTCCTAGACTGTAATTCTCTATAGAAGTTTATGTTTTCTTTTTTACTTTCCTTTTATCGGTGGGGTAAACGAACTATGTTCGTATACCAAACCGATGCATTTTATTTTGTGTGTTATTTTCGCAGGGACTTGAACATTGTGTGACGATGTGTACGGTAGTGCCGACTGTGCAAACACTCACATGAGCCACTTGGTTGCTTCAATTCAGTGCTTCGACAATCAGTGTCTGGTAAAACCTTCCAACTCGAACCTCTTTTAATAAGCGCATAGGGGTTGCACACTCGTGTCTCGTATCCTATTTCACTTGCACCTCATCACAATCTAGGAGAGGCATCTTCTAGAACTAGTTTGTTGACTTAAGCGTGGTGCTTAGGTTGATGAACCGACTCAGTGGGACTTGTATTTTTATCACTTGTTAGCTAAACCCGTGTCTTCAAAAGCACAAAAATATTTCGTTTCTTTTTAGTTTTTAAGCAGGTCCTCAAGGAAGGCACACCGAGCCATATCAAGAAATACATGTTGAAGCAAAGGCTCTTTGTCCATCAAAAGAGAGGTTACTTGTACCTCAACGGTAAAGTGTGTCACCCTTGCTTTCAACTAAGCTTGGGGAGATAACCACTTATCACACTTTCTTTTGGAAACTGTATTTTCTTTTTTCTTTTGGTGATATACTCAAGTTTAGTTCTTACAAAGTTCTAAGCTTGGGTAGGTTACTTCTGCATGTGTAGAGTCTTGTGCAATGTTCGTATTCAATGAAGGTTTAATACAATCATGTATCCCGCTGTTTTTGAATGCTTGTTTAAGTGAGTCTAGTTCTGTATTCATATCGGGATACGCTTGCTCATGATAGGCACCATAGGATTTGACTTAGAGCTTGTATGCATCTTGCCAAATTGGTTATCAAGCTTGTGACACTATTTGTGATCCTCTAGAAAACATTGCCACAATCTCTACACTTGGAAAGAATGAATACTTGATCAAGATCTTTTGAAATTTGTTGGTTGTTACTAAATAGCTTTGTCTTAAATCAATAGGTTATTGTTGACCCCATAATGTCAAAACAATAGACTTGATAGTTTGCTTACGGAAGGAGTTGTCAATTGTAAATGATATTTCAAAGTTTTGAGTTCTATGCTTAATAAGGTGTTGTTTAATTTTCTTAAGAGTTTAGCCTTAAAGATAGTCAACACCATAGATGTGATGATCAACTTGATATTACTCTTTGAAAGGATTTGTTTGAAGAAAACTAATATTTAGCGATAATTGAGATGCATGCCAAATATTGACCTGTTGATTAAAGTATGATATTGCTTTATGCGTGTCTACACCACTGTCACACAACATGGGATGCTAACAACTCCGCTGGCCTTTGAAAAGTCCAAAAAGAGGAAACTTTTGGAGTTTGGCTATGAGTTGCCCAACATATGTAGCATAAATACTATATTTGGGTATGCATTGGTATTCTCATGGGCCTGCGTTCAAAGCAAAAGAGGGAATACTCCTCTGACCATTATGAGAAATCATTATATCGAAAAGGGAAACCTTGGTAATGGCCACGAGTATCCATTCTTAGCCTGCATAGTCTGATTAAACACACTAAGTTTTGGCATGATCTCATTACTGATGAACTGAAGTTTTAGAAAGACAAAGAATATAAAATGAGTGTTTGATAGCCATGATTCATTGATGTGGATGACCAAATGAGACACTATAATGCCATGCTTCTTTTGACATGTTCTCGCATTTCCTTTTGGCATAAATCTTGTTACTAAGAGATAAACTTTCTGAAACCTCAATAACTGATGTTTTCACTTGAGAGCCTTAACTAGATGACATTATTGGGTAGAATTGATTCCTATTTATGCTTGACATCTATTTGTGACTAAGTTTTGCCTCATAAAAAAAGATATGAAAAGTTATACAAAAGGTGCAATAAGAGGATCACAAGTTTGTCTGCAATTAGATTCACTGTTGACATGGAGCATATAAGTTTTGATGAATCTTTAGTGGTCTTTATAACTGAGCTTGTGTTGCCTTGTATGAATACATGTTTTCTCTCTTCAAGCTTGCAGAAGAAATAAGGATGCAAGGCATTGATTTCCAATGATAAGCTATTTCACAACCATTAATTTATTATTGACCCTTCCTTCTCGAGGATAAGCAAAGTCTAGCTTGGGGAAGTTGATGGTTGTGAAATACCACCTCTTTTAGCCATACAAAATGAGCTATTTATCTCTCATACCATGTTTCTTTCAGCTATAGCTATGCCTTATATGCATGACTTCTAGTTCTCATTTACTTTTATATGAGCTTTACACATTTAGTAGTTTAGGTAGAATTTTATCCCTTTTTCTTTTCTATGACATGTGTGTAGGTGTTGATGATGATTATGGATAAACTAAAGGCAAAAGGAACAAAGGGAGCATAGTATGAAGGAGCTGTAGGGACCAGACTTAGCCATTTGAGAGGTTGAAAAAATGAATTTTTCCAACTTCTCAAACTAAATATCCAAGACCATGGGGTTGTATCCCTCGATGATACGAACTCAACGAGCCCAAGAACACCCAAAACGGAGTTCGTATGAAGAAATGGCGGCCAAAATACTAAAGGGGACTGGCGGTTTAACGAGCAACTATACGGCCACAGCTATTTTCTGGTCGTATAGCTCCGCCCGTATAGTTGCCAAAAAGCTCACAAACGACGGGATTTCGCCCCAGAAAAGCTCCAGAACCTTCCCTAAGTCAGATGACGGTATTGGGGGAACCCTAGGGCACGCCTAAGGCCTATATAAAGGAGGGAGGACCCAAGAGAGAGTCACCAAGCCATATCCTCCACCACAGCGGAGTCCTGCCACCGTGCCACTACCATAGCCGCCTCCAATTAGCATTACTATTTCAGTATTTTGTTCAAAGAGTTATTAGACTTCAGACTCCTGCTCCCTATGGGATCGATATCTTTATTACGAAACTAGCCACCAACCATCTGTGCACTTGCAGTCATCAGTGATACAACTTGCAATGTGGATAGTGAGTTTCCAATTGTTGATCCTTCATCTCTATCTTATTGCAATGTTGTATCTTTGGGCATGAACACTTGTAGGACTATATGTGACTTACATCCTAGTGTTGATTGTCCTTGCATATCATGTACAAATGGATTGAGTATATATCATGATGATATGCTTGTTTTGCCCTGTTGCCATGATAAATGTTCTTCTATTTCCTAATGTACTTATGTTGCTAACCATTTAGAGGAAATCGAAGAATGTGTGGTCCAAGGAAAGGTTGCTATTGGAGCTTCATGTGTTCCCCCATCATCACCTTCTCCCAATATTCACGTATGCCTCATGGCTAAGGAATCAAAGATAACTTCTCCTTTGGATCCCAATGCACCTCATGATGATGTGAATGTTAACTTAGATAAAGTAGATGATGATATTTCTTCTTTAAAAGAGAAGGGGAGCGAGTCCTTCGTGCTCTACACAAGAATAAAAATGCTTGCTCTACTTTCATTGAAATCTTGAACTTTGCCATTAAAAGTAAGCAACTAATTTATGAGCATGAGGACACAATTGACAAAATGAGTAGTCTTGAGCGTGAGTATGCTAATGACATTGCAAACCTAAATGAAGCTCTTGAAGAGGAACAAACCACCAAGGAAACTCTTGAGGATACCTTTGCTCTAGAGCTATCTAGAGTGAATAAATATCATGATAGAGATCTTGAGGTGGCAAGTGCCCTTAAAATTAAAAATGACGATCTTGAAGTTGCCTACGCTAAACTCCTTGAGGATTTTGAGCACCTCAACAATGGCTCTAGGTGTTGGAAATATGCCCTAGAGACAAATAATAATAAGGATTATTATCATATTTCATAAAGTTTATGATTAAGTTTTATATCATGCTATAACTTTATTGAAAGGAAATGTCAATACACGTGTGATATATAGACAACCAGGGTTTCCCGGTGAAACTCTAGTCACCGGTTCATTGGTCAACAGATGATCAAGGTTTCCTAATCATGTGGCATTTATGCCAGTTGGAAATGGAGTCAACTCATTATGAGAATGATATGATGAACCAATACCCAACCTAAACATCATGACCCGGTCATGTCATGAAGTTCAAGTTACGATGATTAGAATAGACCTCGTAGACTATTCCTTAGACCGTGACGCTATATCAATCACTATCTCCCGAGAGTGCTTAGATAGCATCAAACGTCACTTGGTAATACAGTGATCATAAAGGTGTGTTCAGGTATTCGGAGGAACAATAGAGGCAATATATGTCAAGATCAGGATTTGTCCATCCGCGTGACGAAACGATACTCGAGGGCCCACTAGGAGGAGTTATATCCAATAGTTGCGCAACATGTGATTTGACCATAGGCATATCACTTGTTGAAATGAGTCAAGTAGCATTGGTCAGTAACGAGATTGAACACGACATGGTGATGTCATTGATTAGATCTTGGGCAATGCAAGTATCGAGAGACAAAAGGAATAAGACACAACTGTCCTGGTTCAAACGACGAAAGATCTTCGTGGAATGCACAGGGGTGACATGGCCATCCAGGTCCCTCTGTCGATCATTGGTCCGGGAGTGTCCCGACCATGTCTGGAGTGTTCCTGAACCGCGGGGTATCAAACTTAAGGGCTTGATGATGCGTAGAGAGTGCTTACAGGATCGGTAGAATCACAGAAGAAGAGAAGAGAGAAAACCGGAAGGGTTTCGGTAAGTCCGGAGGATGTCCGAAGTGGAGGTGGAAGGTGTTCCATAGCAACGGAGATTGAATAAAATGTGAATGAATGTTAAATATTGATTTAATCATTTATTCATAATTATTTAATAAAATAGAAATCAATTAAAGGTCAAAAAGGCTTAATGGGCCAAATCCCGGAGGGGAAAGGGCCCATGAGGGAAAGGAAAGAGGAGAGAAAGGGCAAGGGGGTGGCCGGCTAGGCCTAGCCCCCCCTCCCATGTGTGGGGCCCACTAGGGCTGGCCGGCAGGTGCCTCTCTCTCCCCTCCTTTAGTCCCACCCTGGGACTTTGAGGGAGGTAGTACCTCCCCCCCTATGTATAGTGGGGTATTTTGACCAGAAAATACAACACAACATTCAATAAAGGTTCCCTCACTTTTGGGGAGACCTCCAATTGATATTTCTCTCTCTCTCCCATGACCATGGTCCCAAGATCGGACTGTGAACGAGAGACATCTTCACCGTGGAGCGCCGTCGTGTTGTGGGATTCGGATCCAGGAGCTCTACTTCCGCAATTGCTGCTGGATCGAGGAAGCGAGAGTCATCGCCATGCACCAGATGCATGAAACTCCCCGCGATATGTCACACGTGAGGCACTAGGAGTCATTGGAGCCACAGGAACACAAGGACTTCATCACGACCTTGAGGTCGGCTTCGGCTCATCGACATCAACCACGCTCTCGTGAGCGTTGACAACGCTTTTCGGTCTTCAAGGGCAAGTTTGTGAAAAGCCCCTCCCGTTACTGCATTACTAATAGATAGGTCCTGGCAGCATCAGGGGTTTAGGGGCGTAGGGTAAATTTTATTGTTTTCATACACGAACCCCTACAGTGGTATCAGAGCTAGATCTATGCGTAGAATTGCTAATGCGGGTAGAACACACGAGTTGTAGCGTGTGGGCGTTTATCTTTTAGTTGTTACCCTCCCACGTGTACTTGTCTATACCGCAGTAATGCTTGATGAAGTGGCCCCCAACCAACTTTATGCGTTTATTCGCGAGACTAGTCCACGCTTGACATACGACTTGTACCAAAGTGGCTTTGGGGCTGTCTATCTCTCTTGCATTATTTGGTATGCCATTCGCAACGGAGGGCCCCGAAAGGGGTATATTATAGACAACTACTTGATCAATGTTGTGGTGAAAGTTCGTAGGTAAGAACGGTTCTTGTGCGAAAGCCCATTCAGCCACGTGATACATTGCAAATGTATCTATAATTTTTGATGTTTCATGCTTGGTTTTATCTACTTTCTTGTGTTTTGTCCACACTTTGGAGTACTTTTCATATGATTTCTTGGACTAACCTATTAACAAGAGCCACAGTGCGATTACTGCTTTTTTGCTGTTTTTGGTTCCAGAAAGTCAGAAAATGAATATTCTCGGAATTGGACGGGACAAAAGCCAATATGCCTATTTTTCCGAGAGACTCACGGAGCCAGAATACGAGACGGAGAGGGGCCATAGGGTGGCCGCACCACCCCTAGGCGCGGGTCCCCCTTGGCCACGCCAGGGCATGGTGTGGGCCCCCTGGCCGCCCACCGACCTTGCCTCTTCGCCTATAAGAAGCCTCCCGATGCATAAACCCTAGAGAGTCAATCAGAAATCCACGAAAAGTTCCGCAGCACCGCCGCCACCGAAGAGGAGATTTGGGGGACAGGAAGTCTCTGTTCCGACACCCTGCCGGGACAGGGAAGTGCCCCCGGAGCCATCTCCATCGATCTCCATCACAATTGCTGATTCCCATGATGAGGAGGGAGTAGTTCTCTCTCGAGGCTAAGGGTTCTACCGGTAGCTATGTGTTCATCTCTCTCTATGCATGATCTTATTGAGATCATGAGCTTGTAATCTATAGATCTACCTTGCTACTCAAGTGCTTTAATAGATCTCTGCTCTCCCCATGTGTGTGAAAGTGACAGCGTGCACACCATGGTGGCACTTAGGCTAGAGATTACAAATACTTCTTATGAGTTATATTTCGAGTTGGATGTTTCTATGAAATTGTGGTGTTTGTTGGAACCATCTAGTGCTCAAGGTGACAGTGTGGGGTTTTCTAGAAGGGAAAGATGAACTTTGAGGTGTGTTGTTATAGCCCTACCATCGATTAGAGTGTTCAACCGGAGAGTAGTTAAGAGTAGTATCATGAAGAGAAGATATTTATATGAGAGTGTTCACTAGTGAAAGTATGATCCCTAGGCCTTGTTTCTTAGCATTGAAACATCGTTTGCTACTAGATCTGTTACATGTTTTCTTGCTTCCATCTTTATTTCAGTTTGCCTTTAGTCTCTTCCACGCCATCAAGCTATTTTTTGGCACCGTTACCACTTATAATTATCTATACCACTTGTATTTCACTATCTCTTCGCCGAACTAGTGCACCTATACACCTGACAAGTGTATTGGGTGTGTTGGGGACACAAGAGACTTCTTGTATCTTGATTGCAGGGTTGCTTGAGAGGGATACCTTTGACCACTTCCTCCCTGAGTTCGATAAACCTTGGGTGATCCACTTAAGGGAAAACTTGCTGCTATTCTACAAACCTCTGCACTTGGAGGCCCAACAACTGTCTACAAGAATAGAAGTGCGTAGACATCAAGCTATTTTCTGGCGGCGTTGCCGAGGAGGTAAGGTAAAAGGTATTCACACCGGAGGATTAAAGAAGAAGAACCTCCCACGACAAACTCCTATTTTCTGGCGCCGTTGCCGAGGAGGTAAGGTAAAAGGTACTCACATCCTCCGGTGTGAGTGCTCAAGTTATTTCCTTTAGATTCTACAATTTTGTCTTTTTGTTTCTTGTTTTCACTAGTTAGGCTTAATGGAAAACCACACAAAAATTAGAGAGCTTTATAGTATTTATCTTGAGTTAGGACATGAAGTGTTTGAAGAGAAAATTAAAAAACCTATGGAACTTTATTTGCATGCTAATAGCAATGTTATTAGTATGAATTCTTTGAACACCTTTATTGCTAATGCTATGGAAAAGTCTAAGCTTGGGGAAGCTAGTTTTTATGAAAATGATCTTTTTAGCCCCCCAAGCACGGAGGAGAAAATTTACTTTGATGATACTATACCTCCAATATATGATGATTACAATGATGAATATGATATTTTCAGTCCACCTACTATTGAGGAAAAAATTAATTATGATTACAATATGCCTCCTATATTTGATGATTATGGTGATGAGAATAATAATGATAGCTATTTTGTTGAATTTGCTCCCACCATAATTAATAAGAATGACTATGTTTATGTGGAGAGTAGTAATTCTTTTATGCATGTGGCTCATGATAAGAATGTTTTATGTGATAGTTATATTGTTAATTTTATTCATGATGCTACTGAAAGTTATTATTGTTGGAGATATGCCCTAGAGGTAATAATAAATGTAGTTATTATTATATATCTTTGTGTTTATGATAAATGTTTACATTCATGCTATAATAGTATTAACAAGGAAACCATTAATACTTGTGTGATTTGTAAACTTAATTTGAAGTCCCTAGTATGGCCTCTATACTTCACTAGCTTGTTGGTTGATTGATGATGTGGTTTCTTTGTCATGAACATTGAGATGTTATCAACAACAAGATCATATCGTTAGGAGAATGATATGGTGGACATACTCCTATAGACAAGCGTAGCATAAAGATCAAGTCATTTCAATAGTTCAATTGCTATATGCTTTCTGATACATAGTAACCTAATTCCTTCGACCATGAGATCATGCATATTGCCTTTACTGGATGGATGCTTTGATGTCATCAAACACCACACCGTAACAGGGTGGCTATAAAAGTGGCATTGGGTGTTCGGAAAGTATTGGTTGAAACACATGGATCAAGAGTGGGATTTGTCCATCCACATGACGGATAGATATTCTCTGGGCCCTCTCGGTGAAATGTCATCCAATTAGCTTGCAAGCATGTGACTTGGTCACAAGGGATCACATATCACGGAACGAGAAAAGAGTACTTATCGAACGAGGTTGAACTAGGTATGCAGAGATACCGACGATCATGACCTCGGATAAGTAACATATCGTGAGACAAAGGGAAATTGGTATCGTATGTAAGTGGTTCATTCGATCGCAAAGTAATCGAGAAATATGTGGAGCCATATGAATTTCCAGATTCCTCTATTGGTTATTGTTCGGAGAAGTGTCTCGATCATGTCCGCATAATTCACGAACCGTAGGGAGACACACTTAAGGATTCGACGTTGTTTGAGTAGTTATGGTATTATGAGAAAGAGACCGAATGTTGTTCGAGTCTCGGATGGGATCCGGATATCACGAGGTGATCCGGAATGGTCCGAGAATAAGATTCATATAAGGAAAGTCCCATTTCGAGTTGGGGAATGGTTCCGTGTTTTCATCGGAACATTCTAGAAGGTCCCGGAATGTCCGACTGGGGGACGGGGTACATGAATGTGTCATTGCAAGATGGAATGATTGCATCATGTACTAAGTGTTCTCGCTGTCCAAAATAAAGGGTTTATTTAATTCCTAATTGAAAAGTCAAACTGCCAGCTTCGTCAAACCGCTTTTGGAAGAGGAGAAGTTGAAACCGACTTGGGGAGGAGTCCTCCCAAGCCGGCGGCCAGCCCTAGGCCGAGTTGGGAGGGACTCCTCCTCCTCAAGCGCCAGCCCTCCCACCTATAAAGGAGGGCAGGGCCTCCCTCTAGAAACACACAAGTTCCTATCCTCTAAACTAGAAACTAGACCTAAACCCGGTTTAGAGCTGTTTCGTTTAGAGCCTTCTAATTGGTTTAGAGCCCTCTAATTGGTGTGTCTAATTACTAGACCACTAATAGCCTCTCTCATAAGCTCCACCATACTGCACCGGCTTAAGGCGAAGCCTGCGGATCTCCCTCTACCTCCGACCACGCCATTGTCTTTAGGAATCGCGAGGAGAGTGCTACAACCTCCGCCTGCTGGAACAAGGGAGAGGAAGGTCTTCGTCGAAAATCGAACGCAGTGACCGATCAGGGAGCGCTGGGAACGCTGGCGCCGAAGGATCGCTCACGCGATCTTGAGATCGGAAAGAGTACTACATCACCCACGAGAATCTGCTCTCGTTAAACACTTTGGAATCTTCGAGGTGAGTTATTCTATCGACTCGTTGCTACAATCTAGTAGATAGATCTTGGCTTGTTTGTTTGTATGCGATAGAAAATTTTTGTTTTCCATGCTACGAACCCCTCAAAGGGTATCGAGCCGTGTCTATATGTAGATCTGTTGCACGAGTAGAACACAATGGTCATTGTGTTGATGCTTTTATTGTAGATTGCTTTTGTGTACTTTGCATCTTGCGGTATGTTGGGATGAAGCGGCCCGGCTAACCTTACATGACATCGTTCATGAGACTTGCTCCACGCTTAACATGCAACTTGTATTGCATAAGTGGCTTTGAGGGTGCCTGTTTCTCCTAGCATAGTTAAGATCCAATTTACAACGGGTAATCAAAAATGCTAGTATCAATGTTGTGGTTCTTGTTCGTAGTTAGAACGACACTTATGGAAAGCCCCAAACCACGTAAAATATGCAAAGAAAGTAGAAGCGTCTAACTTTGTTTTGCGGTGTGTGTGATGATGTGATATGGCCATGATTGTGATTATATTTGATGTATGCAATGTTCCTTATTGTAAGTTGGCAACCGGCAGGAGCCATATGGTTGTCTTTAATTTCCGTTAAGACCTGCGTGTCTATTCAAAATAGTTGTAATAGTTGAAGCTGGTGGACGACAACCATGAAGAAGCGTCATTGACCTTGATGCTATGCCGGTGATGATGGAGATCATGTTCGTGCTTGAAGATGGAGATCGGAAGCACAAAGAAGAAAGGCCATATCATATCACATATTATGAATTGCATGTGATGTTAATCCTTTATGCATCTTGTATTGCTTAGTAGACGACGGTAGCATTATAAGATGATCCCTCATGCACATAAATTTCAAGTTCTAAAGTGTTCACCCTTAGTATGCACTGCCAAAGCTTGTGCTCAAGCACCACGTGATGATCGGGTGTCTTTGATTCCGCTGGTGACTACAACGTAAGCCAGATTTGCTTATGCGGAAGCTAAGGTTTGTCTTGACGAGCCTAGCATGTACGTACATGGCCTCGTGAACACGGATCGCCGAAAGGCAAAGCATGAATCATATAGTAGATATGATGAACATGATGATTGTTCGCCATTGAAACTATATCAACTCTCGTGATGATCGGTGTTGATGTAGTGGATTTGGTTCTGTGATCACTAAAACAATGTGAGGGATGTTGTTTTGAGTGGGAGTTCACCTAGTTTAATTTCATTAATTAATTTGAACTCAATTTGTCATAAACTTAATCTAAACTATTGCAAATATGTTGTAGATCAATGGCAGCCCTACCATCAATTTTAATGCTCCTAGAGAAAGAAAAGTTGAAAACAATGGAAGCAACTTCATGGATTGGTTCCGCAATTTGAGGATTGTCCTCACGGTGGTAATTTGACCTATGTGCTGGATGCACCGCTAGGTGACCCACTGCAATGATGCTACCGATGAAGTAAAGAATGTTTACCTCGCCTAAGAATCAAGACTCCATAGTTCAGTGTGCTATCTTGTATGGTTTAGAATCGAGCTTCGTAAAAGGTTTGAAGAGTCGTACCCATATGATATTGTCGAGGATCTCAAATTAATCTTTGAGACTCATGCGGCAATTGAAAGTTATGAAGCTTCGAAAAGTTCTTTAACTGCAAGATGGAAGAGGGTAGCTCGTCGGTGAGCATGTGCTTAAGATGTCCAGGCACGCAAATAAACTTCAAAGTTTGGGTATAGTGATTCCTAATACTTTGGGGTTTACGCATCCTCCAATCACTACCACCAAGTTACAAGAACTTTGTGATGAACTACAACATGCGTAACATGAACAAAGAGTTGCGAACTATTTGCTATGTTAAAATCTGCGTAAGTGGAGATCAAGAAAGAGCACCAAGTGTTGATGGTCAATAAGACCACCAAATTCAAGAAAGGCAAGTCTAAGCAGAAGGGACACTTCAAGAAGGGTGGTAAGAAAGTTACCATACCGACGAAGAGGACCAAGGCTGGACCCAAGCCTGAAACTGAGTGCTTTTACTGCAAGGGAGAAGGTCACTGGAAGCGGAATTGCCCAAAGTACTTGGCAGATTTGAAGAACGGCAACATCAAGAAGAAAGGTATATCTGATATACATGTTATTGATGTGTATCTCACTAGTATTCGTAGTAGTGCCCGGTATTTGATACTGGTTCGCATGCTCATATTTCTAACTCGAAACAGGAGCTACAGAATAAACCGAAGCTAGTGAAGAACCAGGTGACGAAGCGCCTGCGAAACCCATCAAAGGTTGATGTGATCGCGGTCGGCACACTACCTCTTCATCTACCATCGGGATTAGTTTTATACTTAAATAATTGTTATTTGGTGCCTGCGTTGAGCATGAACATTATATCGGGATCTTGTTTATTGCGAGACGGTTACTTGTTTAAATCCGAGAATAATGGTTGTTCGATTTATATGAGTAATATGTTTTATGCACATGCACCTTTGATAGATGGTCTATTCATATTGAATCTCGATAGTGGATATACACATATTAATAACATTGAAGCTAAACGATTGAAATCAAGCGATAACTCGACCTATATATGGCACTGTCGTCTTGGTCACATTGGAGTGAAGCGTATGAAGAAACTCCATTCCGATGGACTTCTTGAATCACTTGATTTTGAATCACTTGAAAGATGCGAAGCATGTCTGATGGGTAAAATGACTAAGACTCCATTTTCTGGCATGATGGAGCGAGCTACAGACTTATTGGAAATCATACATACCGATGTGTGTGGTCCAATGAGTGTAGCATCGCGCAGTGGTTATCGTTATGTTCTTACCTTCACGGATGACTTGAGTAGATATGGGTATATCTATTTCATGAAACATAAGTCCGAAACTTTCGAGAAGTTTAAGGAGTTTCAAAGTGAGGTAGAGAATCAACGTAACAAGAAGATTAAATTTCTACGCTCTGATCGTGGAGGTGAATATCTAAGTTACGAGTTTGGCGAGCATTTGAAGAAATGTGGAATACTTTCGCAGCTGATGACACCGGGAACACCACAAACAGAATGGTGTGTCTCGAACGTCAGAATCGAACTCTCTTAGATATGGTTCGTTCTATGATGTCACTTACAGATTTGCCACTATCATTTTGGGGTTATGCATTAGAAACAGCCGCATTCACTTTAAATAGGGCACCGTCTAAATCCGTTGAAACGACACCGTATGAATTATGGTTTGGGAAGAAACCTAAATTGTCGTTCCTTAAAGTTTGGGGATGCGAAGCCTATGTAAAGAAGTTACAGCCGACAAGCTTTAACCCAAAACGGAAAAATTCGTCTTCATAGGATACCAAGGAAACTATTGGGTATACCTTCTATCATAGATCCGAAGGCAAAATCTTTGTTGCTAAGAATGGATCCTTTCTAGAGAAGGAATTTCTCTCGAAAGAAGTGACTGGAAGGAAAGTAGAACTCGACGAGGTTGTCGAACCTTCTCTCGAAATTGCGAGTAGCGCAGCACCGGAAGAAGTTCCTGTGGTGCCTGCACCAATAAGAGAGGAAGCTAGTGATGGTGATCATGAAACTTCGGTTGAAGTTGCTACAGAGCCTCGGAGGTCAACGAGAAATCGTACCACTCCAGATTGGTATGATTCCGTTATGAATGTCATGTTGGTGGACAACACCGATGACCCCGAGACATATGAGGAAGCAATGATGAGCCCAGATTCCAATAAATGGCAAGAAGCCATGAAATCCGAGATTGGATCCATGTACGAAAACCAAGTATGGACTTTGGTGGACTTACCGGATGGCCGGAAGGCTGTCGAGAACAAATGGATTTTCAAGAAGAAAACAGATGCCGATGGTAATGTTACTGTCTATAAAGCTCGACTTGTCGCAAAAGGGTTTCGAAAAATTCAAGGAGTTGACTATGAGACTTTCTCACCGTAGCGGTTAAAGTCTGTGAGGATTATGTTAGCAATCGCTGCATATTATGATTATGAGATATGGCAGATGGATGTCAAAACAGCATTCCTCAATGGAGACATTGATGAAGAGTTGTATATGATGCAACCCAAAGGTTTTGTCGATCCTAAAGATGCTAACAAGGTATGCAAACTTCAACGGTCCATCTATGGATTGAAGCAAGCATCCCGTTGGAATCAACGCTTTGATAAGGTAATCAAAGTTTTGGTTTTATACAAACTTATGGAGAAGCTTGTATTTACAAGAAAGTGAGTGGGAGCTCTGTAGCATTCTTAATACTGTATGTGGATGACATATTGTTGATTGGGAATGATGTAGACCTTCTTAATAGTGTCAAAGAGTATTTGAATAATAGTTTTCAATGAAGGATCTTGAAGCACTTACATATTAGGCATAAAGATTTATAGAGATAGATCGAACGCCAAATATCATTGTCAGAATGTACATATTTGGTCATTGTTCTTAAGTGGTTTGGAATGGAAGTTAGCAAGTTAGGGTTCTTGCCCATGTTGCTCAATACGACGTTGAGTAAAACTCAAAGTCCCACATCGGCGTAAGATAGAGAAAAGATGAGTAAGACTCCCTATGCCTCAGCCATAGGATCTCTAATGTATGCCATGCTATGTACTAGACCCGACATCGCATATGTCGTTAGTCTAACTAGCAGATATCAAAGTGATCCAGAGTGGATCATTGGACAATGATCAAAACATCCTTAAGTACTTGAGAAGAACTAAGGATATGGTTCTTTCTTATGGAGGTGATGAACAGCTCGTTGTTAATGGTTACACCGATGCTAGTTGGAACACCGATCCGGATGATTCTAAATCACAACTGGATACGTATTTATTTTGAATGGTGCAGCAATTTGGAGGAGTGCAAAGCAAAGTGTTGTGGCGAGATCTTCAACTGAATCGGAATACATGGTGCTCGGAGGCTTCACAAGAAGCGATATGGATGAAAGAGTTCATTACAGCTGGGTGTGGTTCCTAGTGCGCTGGACCCAATGTCTATCTACTTGTGATAACATGGGCGCCATAGCCAATGCGCAAGAACCAAGGTCACACAAGAAGCTGAAGACATCAAGCTGCTTTCACGCTTATTCGAGAACATATCCAGATGGGGATATAAAGATTTGCAAAGTACACACAGATCTGAATGTGGCGGATCCGCTGACTAAACCTCTCCCAAGGGCAAAACATGACCAACACCAAACTGCCATGGGTGTTCGGTATATTACCATGTAATCTAGATTAGATGACTCTAGTGCAAGTGGGAGACTGTTGGAGATATGCCCTAGAGGTAATAATAAATGTAGTTATTATTATATATCTTTGTGTTTATGATAAATGTTTACATTCATGCTATAATAGTATTAACAAGGAAACCATTAATACTTGTGTGATTTGTAAACTTAATTTGAAGTCCCTAGTATGGCCTCTATACTTCACTAGCTTGTTGGTTGATTGATGATGTGGTTTCTTTGTCATGAACATTGAGATGTTATCAACAACAAGATCATATCGTTAGGAGAATGATATGGTGGACATACTCCTATAGACAAGCGTAGCATAAAGATCAAGTCATTTCAATAGTTCAATTGCTATATGCTTTCGATACATAGTAACCTAATTCCTTCACCATGAGATCATGCATATTGCCTTTCTTTGGATGGATGCTTTGATGTCATCAAACACCACACCGTAACAGGTGGCTATAAAAGTGGCATTGGGTGTTCGGAAAGTATTGGTTGAAACACATGGATCAAGAGTGGGATTTGTCCATCCACATGACGGATAGATATTCTTCTGGCCTCTCGGTGAAATGTCATCCAATTAGCTTGCAAGCATGTGACTTGGTCACAAGGGATCACATATCACGAACGAGAAAAGAGTACTTATCAAGAACGGTTGAACTAGGTATGCAGATACCGACGATCATGACCTCGGATAAGTAACATATCGTGAGACAAAGGGAAATTGGTATCGTATGTAAGTGGTTCATTCGATCGCAAAGTAATCGAGAAATATGTGGGAGCCATATGAATTTCCAGATTCCTCTATTGGTTATTGTTCGAGAAGTGTCTCGATCATGTCCGCATAATTCACGAACCGTAGGGAGACACACTTAAGGATTCGACGTTGTTTGAGTAGTTATGGTATTATGAGAAAGAGACCGAATGTTGTTCGAGTCTCGGATGGGATCCGGGATATCACGAGGTGATCCGGAATGGTCCGGAGAATAAGATTCATATAAGGAAAGTCCCATTTCGGAGTTGGGGAATGGTTCCGTGTTTTCATCGAACATTCTAGAAGGTCCGGAATGTCCCAAGACCGGGGAAGGTACATGAATGTGTCATTGCAAGATGGAATGATTGCATCATGTACTAAGTGTTCTCGCTGTCCAAAATAAAGGGTTTATTTAATTCCTAAATTGGAAAGTCAACCGCCAGCCGTCAAACCGCCAGCTTTCGAAAGAGGAGAAGTTGAAATCGACTTGGGGAGGAGTCCTCCTCCCAAGCCGGGCCAGCCCTAGGTCGAGTTGGGGAGGGACTCCTCCTCCCTGGCCGCCAGCCTCCCACCTATAAAGGGAGGCAGGGCCTCCCTCAAGAAACACACAAGTTCCTATCCTCTAAACTATAAACTAGACCAAAACCACGCTTTAGAGCTGTCGTTTAGAGCCTTCTAATTGGTTTAGAGCCCTCTAATTGGTGTGTCTAATTACTAGACCACTAATAGCCTCTCATAAGCTCCACCATACTCGCACCGGCTTAAGGCGGCCTGCGGATCTCCCTCTACCTCCTGTACCACGCCACAGCCGCCGGAATCGCGAGGAGAGTGCTACAACCTCCGCTGCCTGCTGGAACAAGGGAGAGGAAGGTCTTCACGAAAGTACCGAACGCGTGTGACCGATCATGGGAGCGCTCAAGGGAACGGCGCGGAAGGATCGCCTACGCGATCTTGAGATCGGAAAGAGTACGACTACATCACCCACGAGAATCGCTCGTTAAACACTTTGGAATCTTCGAGGGTGAGTTATTCTATCGACTCGTTGCTACAATCTAGTAGATAGATCTTGGCTTGTTTGTTTGTATGCGATAGAAAATTTTTGTTTTCCATGCTACGAACCCCTACAATTATGAGAGAGGGAAACATGGTTTTATGTATCTCAACAATCTTAAGTTTCCCCTCTTTATGTTGAAAGTCTTGAAGTTGCACTTGTTTTGCTTTACTATGCTTGTTGCTTTGTGCTTTCATGACTTCTTTCTTTACAAGATTCCTATGCATAGGAAGTGGGTTATACTTAAAGGTGTTTTGAATTTGCTTCTTGATGCTCTCTTTTACTTCAATTCATATTTCTTATGTGAGCATCTTCTCAGACTATCATGCCTAACTTAAAGGCATTAAAAGAAAAGTACTTATTGGGAGATAACCCAAAAGTTTTATACGAGTCTTGGAAGTTATTACTTCTGTAATAACCGCTCCTTATCCTTTTTATATGCTTTTTGTGCCAAGAGTAACCTCTAATGAGAGAGAAGTAATGATGGGGAAAGCTGCTGTCCCGAAACAGATTTCTGTGCTTCACTGTAAAAATTCGTGTAAAATATCTGTACGTCCTTTTGAGGCGTGAATTTTTTTTGTTTCTGCCCCAGGTTGTTATCTAACTTTCGTTAGTTCGACACTTTTTGATTTGAGCAACATAAGGTCTTCGAAAAAATTCGTCTTTACCTGCTGGTCTGTTTTGACAGATTTCTGCCATTTTCTGCATTTGCTTCTTTTTGGTTCCTTTTTTTAGTTCTTTTGGGTAATTGAGATTTTTGAGGGAAGTGATACAGTAGCTAGTATTTTAATGGAAGTTTATTGGTGTTAGAACTGAACCTAAAGACTTATTATCTTGAGTGCACTAATGTTGCTAATAAAGATTGTCTGAAGTTTTGTATGAAGGAAAAATTTCAGGTGTATGGAAGGAATGAGTAATGAGATGAAGGATGGACTAAAGCTCAAGCTTGGGGATTCCACGCGTATCACCCCAAGAAATATCCAAGAAGTACAAGCGTCAAAGCTTGGGGATGACCAAGGCATTCCCCTCTTCATCAATAAACATCCCAGGTTTCTTCCAAACACTTCATTTTTATTGTTTCATGCACAGTTGTGTTGTTCTTGGAGCGTCTTCTTTTTTATTTTCATTTTGGTTTTTCGTTTGCTTGGTTTGCTTAGTTTGCTGAATAAATTCGTTGGACCCCCTCTTTCATGCATTGGTTTTCAAATAGTTTGGTTTGGTTTGGAAAAGAGTAGGGAAGTTCATGCTTAAGTGGTAAAAAGAGCTTGTTTTTGACTGTGGCATATGCTTTGTCATGTCATGCTTGATATTGTTTTCGTTTTATGCTTAGTATTCTTTGTTGTAGCATGACTTGTTATAAACAATTGAGATTGCTTAATGTGCCTTTGAAGAATCATGTGTTGTTTTAGCATATTAAAGCATAGTATTGTGGTATTCTCCTTTGATGCTTTATTTGTGTTGACTTGGCACATGCTCACACCATGTTATGACTATCCAAAGTCACCATAGCCTTTATGATCCTTTAGTTTTCAACTTTTAGTATCACTTTATGCTTTGATCAATGATGTTTTGTCGCTCTGCATGATTATGGCCATTACTGCTCTCTTAGTTTGTCGCTCTCAGTCTTTTGCTAGCCTCCACAACCAAGTATGAGTTCCACTCATGCATCCAACTCCCTAAACCAAGTTATTACAAAGATTCCACCATACCTACCCACTATCTTATGCTATTCCAAGTATATTCATGCTTTTGTTTACCTTCAGAATTAAACTTGTTATGAGAAAACTAGTGATTAAAGCTCTCACGAACTTGATGGTAGACTTTACTTTTCTTGCCCTTAATAAACTTGAACCATTGTGTCATCTATGTTGTATATGCTTGCACTTATTTGTTGGGGATTAGCGGAACCATGTCGTCTAGCCTGAGCTTATCTCCATCGAATGTTTTACAAATACTTTGATCAAGTTTATGATGGTGGATGTCACCTCAAAAATTATTCTTTTCTATTTATCACTTACCTACTCAAGGACGAGCAGGAGTTAACCTTGGGGATGTTGATACGTTGCTAACGTATCCATAATTTTTGATGTTCCATGCTCGGTTTTATCTACTTTCTTGTGTTTTGTCCACACTTTGGAGTACTTTTCATATGATTTCTTGGACTAACCTATTAACAAGAGCCATAGTGCCAACTGCCTATTTTCTGTTGTTTTTGGTTCCAGGAAAGTCAGAAAATGAATATTCTCGGAATTGGACGGGACAAAAGCCAAAGTCAGTTTTTCACCGAGGGACACCTAGAGCCAGAATATGAGACGGAGAGGGGCTGGGGCCTGGCCACACCACTGCCACGCTGCCAGGGCCCAGCCTGTGGGGGTGGTCTCAGCCCCAAGCACCCCCTCGGCCTCTCCTTCCACCTATAAGTTGCCTCTGATACAGAAACCCTAAGTACCCGATCAAAAATTCCACGAAAGAGTCTGTAGCCGCCGTCATCTCCACCCCTAGATCGGGAGGGATCTGAAGCTCTTCCCAGCACCCTGCCGGAGAGGGGAATTCACCCTGGAGGCCTTGTTCATCATCATGCAAGCCTCCGGTGTGATGCGTGAGTAGTTCATCTCTGGACTACGGGTCCATGTAGTAGCTAGATGGCTGGTTCTCCTCCTTTGTGCTATCATGTTTAGATCTTGTGAGCTCCGTTCATGATCAAGATCATCTATTTGTAATTCTGCATGTTCTGTTTGTGGGAATTCGATGGATAATGAGATGCTATTTCAGATTGATTATTGATTCTATCATGTCTTTGTTATTTGTGATCTTGCATGCTTTCCGTTGTTAGTAGCTATCTTGGCCAAGTAGATGCTAGCAACTCCAAGAGTTAGTATTTATGCTCGATAGTGGGTTCATGCCTCTAATAATCTGGGGAAGTGACAGAAATCTCTAAGGTACTAGATGTGCTATTGCTACTAGGGAGAAAACAACAATCCTTTGTTCATAGAACAATCGTATTGTTTACTTTACACGCAATTTGTAATGCAATTATCCGTTGCTTGTAACTTAATACTAGAGGGGGTTCGGATGATAATCTGAAGGTAGATTATTAGTCATAGATGCAGTTGGATGGCGGTCTATGTATAATGTTGTAATGCCCAATCGAATCTCAAAGGAGTCAAGATGAGTAGTATATGCTTGTATGCTTTCTCGATGTTTGTCAATTGCCCCGCTGTAATTTGTTCACCCAACATGTCATCTATCTTAAGGAGAGCCACCTCTAGTGAACTATGGACCCCGGTCCTTTCTTTTACTATCAATCTACAATCAACTGTTTACTATTTTGTGTTTACTTTTTGCAAACTTTTACTTTCTTCCACTCGATACGTTTAATCCTTTTTTTTCAGCAAAACCGATGAGATTGACAACCTCATCGCAAGTTGGGGACAGAGTTCTGTGTTGTGTTGTGCAGGTCTCCACGTTGCTGTGGCACCGGTAGTGTGCCCTGCCAAAGTTCAGCTAGCTACACCTTTGGGGTGTTTCCTTGCTCCTACTGGATTGATAACCTTGGTTTCATAACTGAGGGAAAACTTACTGTTGTGCTCATCATACCATCCTCTTGGGGTTCCCCAACGAGCTCATTAGTACACAAGTCAGCATTCGGTAACGAGATTGAACACGACATGGTGATGTCATTGATCGGATCTCGGGCAATGCAAGTATCGAGAGACAAAAGGAATAAGACATGACTGTCCCGGTTCAAACAACAAAAGATCTTCGTGGAATGCACAGGGGTCACATGGCCATCCAGGTCCCTCTGTTGATCATTGGTCCGGGAGTGTCTAGAATGTTCCCGAACCATGGGGTATCACTCTTAAGGTCTTGATGATGCTTAGAGAGTGTTTACCGGATCAGTAGAATCACAGAAGAAGAGAAGAGAGAAAACCAGAAGGTTTTGGTAAGTCCGGAGGATGTCCGGAGTGGAGGTGGAAGGTGTTCCATATCCACAGAGATTGAATAAAATGTGAATGAATGTTAAATATTGATTTAATCATTTATTCATAATTATTTAATGAAAGATAAATCAATTAAAGGTCAAAAAGGCTTAATGGGCCAAATCCCGGAGGGGAAAGGGCCCATGAGGGAAAGGCAAGAGGAGAGAAAGGGCAGGGGGGTGGTCGGCTAGGCCTACCACCCCCCCTCCCCCCCCTGCCCCCGCCGTGCGGGGCCCACTAGGGTTAGCTTGCGGGTGCCCCCCTCTCCCCTCCTTTAGTCCCACCCCGGGACTTTGAGGGAGGTAGTACCTCCCCTCCCCCTATATATAGTGGGGTATTTTGACCAGAAAATACAACACAATATTCAATAAAGGTTTCCTCACTTTTAGGGAGACCTCCAATTGATATCTCCCCCCCCTCCCATGACCGTGGTCCAAGTTCGGGCTGCGCGAACGAGAGACATCTTCACTGCGGAGCGCCATCGCGCTGCGGGATTCGGATCCAGGAGCTCTACTTCCGCAACTGTTGTTGGATCAGGGAAGAGGGAGTCATCGCCAGGCACTAGATGCATGTAACTCCCCGCGAGGTGTCACACTTGAAGCACTAGGAGTCGTTGGAGCCATAGGAGCACAAGGACATCATCACGACCTTGAGGTTGCCTTTGGCTTGTCTACATCAACCATGCTCTCCTAAGCGTTGACAATGATTTTTGGTCTTCAAGGGTAAGTTCATGAAAAGCCCCTCCCGTTACTACATTACTAATAGATAAGTCCTAGAAGCATCAGGGGTTCAGGGGCGTAGGGTAAATTTTTTGTTTTCATACACAAACCCCTACACTAGGGTCATCAAGGGGGAGCTCATCAAACTCATCGAGTCGCATGAGCAACTTAAAGCTTCATACTAAAAAGAGCTTTCCAAGTTGCCCTCACCTCTTGCAATTAATCATGATGCTTGTGCTACTAACTCTATCTCTTGTGAAGCATCTATTGTGAAGGAAATGTTGAGCTAAAGTCTCAACTTGCTTTTCTAACTAGCAACTATGGGAAGTTGGAAGAAAAACATGCTAAGCTCTCAAGCTCGCATGAGGATCTTCTAGTTTCCCATGGTAGGCTAAAGTTGGCTCATAAGGCCACAATTTCAAAGGTAACATCTAGTGAGCCTCATGTGGACATTAGCACTACTTCTACTCCTAATGTCATATTGCCATGTGATAGTCCTTGTGATCCATCATCTCATAACCATGCTATATCTTGTGATGAATTGCATCCCTTGCCTTGTTGCTCTAACAATATAGCATCTACTTCCTCTAGTATTGTTGTTGATACTAACCATGTAGAGGAAAACAAGAAGCTCAAGGCTCAAGTCACTTCTTTGAAGAATGACTTGAAGAAGTGTCATGAAGGTAAGACCACACTCAAGAACATCTTGGGTGTGTGAAGATCCCCAAATGACAAGAGTGGGCTTGGATTCAACTCCAACATCAAGACCAAGCCCACCAACAAGTTAAAGCACAAGGGCAACAAGAAGAATGGCCAAGTTCATGTGAAGAATCCGGCCAACATTGTGTGCTTCAAGTGCAAGGAAGAAGGACATCATGTGAGATGTTGCCCATTGAAGAAGAAGCAACAAGAGAAGCAGCCTCAAGCACCACCTCAAGCTCGAAGTGGGCCTCTTCCCAAGAAGCAAGCTCTTCCTCAAGGGGTGGCATCTCCCAAGAAGAAAGATAGCAATAGAAGAACTTGCTACATATGTCATGAGAAGGGGCACCTTTCTTCCTCATGCACCATGGGTAACTCCCCATCCCATCCTATCTTGATTGATGATGCTTATTCTCTTCATAAGGATGAGGTGGGCAATGTGTTTGCCAAATATGTTGGTGCCCAATGTGGTGTAAAGAAAAGAACCATTTGGGTGGCCAAGCCTATTGTGACTAACTTCTTAGGACTCAACTTGGTTGGGGACCAACAAGCTAAAACTTGATTAATAGGTGTTGATTAGAGGGCATTGGAGGCTTGGCTATAATATGAAGAACTGAGGGATCTTCATCATTTATTTTTATCAAGTCAAGCTAATTGGATTATATTGCTTCTATCATATATCCAATGTTCTAATGAGTGCATATTTGCATCCTGTTTTAAATTATTATTTTGCAATGTAGTTATAGGATCTTGGTATTTTATGGTGTTCGTGTGCATATTTTATGTCTATTTTCACCAGGATCATGACAGATGACGGATACAATGGACATAATTCTTGGAACAGCTGTGTTGGGGAGAAAAGGAGTCAAAACGATGTAAATCGCTTATTTGGGAAATATCAATAGCACCAGAAGAAAACCCAAAGCGATTGAGGCATCGAGAAGGTTTAACAACCAACTATACGGCGGGAATTAATTTTCTAGCCATATAGTTCATGTCGTATAGTTGGCGCCGCCACCGCCTCCTCAAATAGTTTCACCCCGTGCAACTCGATCGGAGAGACGACATACAGAACAACCAGAAATCGCCGAAACCTCACCTCCGGAAGGCATCTAGAGGGGGAACTCGTCCACCGGGGATCCATCTTCGCCCTGCGCAGATCCGGGAGGCTAAGGCATTGATCTTCATCATCAACTGCTGCATCACCACCATCTCCATCCATCCCATCTACATCTTGTCTAGATCTTGTTGTAATTTCCGTACTCATTATTAATTTCTACAAGTATTATTCATCTATGATAGATTCCATTGTTATTGCCACGATGTTGATTGCTTACATGTCTGAGTGATCATTAGTTCTTGGGGAGATGGAGAAACCCTAGTATGAAACTAAAATAAGATAAAGTTTATTATGATATTCATCGCTGTGACCATGTGTTAGATTGTCTTCATCTTGATGTTGGGAGAAGTCGACCTCTTGATGAGTGCATATTTCCATCATGTTTTACATTATTATTTTGCATTATAGACGTAGGATACGGTGTTCGCGTGCATATTTTATGTCTGTTTTCACCAGGATCAGGACAGATGATGGATCCAATGGATACAATTCTTGGAGAAGTTTTACTATGGATAAAAGGAGTGAGAACAATGTAAATCGCTTATTTTGGAAATATTAATAATACTAGAAGAAAACCAGAAGCAAACAAAGGAGGCAGAAGGTTCAACGACCAACTATACGACCGGAGCAAATTTTCCGGTCGTATAGCTCTGGTTGTATAGTTGGCGCCGCCACCGCCTCGTCAAATTGTTTCACCCCATGCAATTGGTTTGAGGAGACGACAGACAGAACACCCAGAAACCACAGAAACCTCACCTCCGGAAGGCATCTGGAGGGGGAACTCATGCGCCAAGGATCCATCTTTGCCCGCGTAGATCCGGGAGGCTAAAGCATCGATCTTCATCATCCACCGCTGCATCACCACCATCTCTATCCTTCCCATCTACATCTTGTCTATATGTTGTTGTAATTGCTATACTCATTGTGGATTTATTCAAGTGCTATTCATCTATGATTGTTTCCATTACCATTCCCATGATGTTGATTGCCTCCATGTTTGAGTAGATCATTAGTTCCTGGGGAGATGGAGAAACCCTAGTATGAGATTGAAATAAGATAAAGTCTATTATGATATTCATCGTTGTGACCATGTGTTAGATTTTCTACATCTTGATATTGAGAGAAGTCGACCTCTCAATATTTGCCCCTCTTGGGGACTTGATGGAGGAAACTACTTGTTGGTAGACAGAGGCGTGCTAGCACTTACAGTGACTATAAAGCTGTTGGCACCCCTTGCGTATCAACTTGGGAAACCGAGGAAACTCACGGAACACTATCCATGTCATGGGATACGTCCTACGGTATTACATCCCTTAATAGCGCAGTAATTCGATTGATGTCGATTGTTGACTGTTGTGGTTATGAGAATGATGTGAGCAGCGGTTGCTGCCTATTCATCCAAATACGGAGTTCCTCCCACACATACATAGTTGAGAAATGTTCATGATGATAATCTTTAACATAGACCTTTACAATACTAGTGGTGTATCCGTTACTCCTTGAGAACGCCTTTTTCCCTACTGCAGTTCTAATCTCTCTTACATACGCGATACTTACTTTATGTACTCAGTTTTTTTACTTTACTTTATTGCTCTTATACCCAAAACCCAAAAACGCCTTTTTACAGAATACTCGCATTTTATCTTGTCACTTAGAACTTTATCTAGCATTTCTATTGTAATATTTATTTCAAGAGTCATTAGACTTCAAACTCCTACTCCATGTGGGATCGATATCTTTATTTTGAAACTAGCTACAAACGATCTGTGCACTTGTAGTCATCAAGCTATTTTCTAGCGCTGTTGCCGAGGAGCTAAGCGTTGTATGTATTTTAGTTTTTGCTCATTTTTTTGTCTTGCTAAATTTTGTTTTGAGTTACAGGTTTCCACCAACACGATGGAGCTTGAGCATATGACTAGTGCTAACCCACTCAACCACTATGGGAAGCCCTATGATATTTATAAAAAAGACAACTCCTATGAGAAGACAAGGGGGTTTGAAATAAATCCTCTACTACTTAGTATTCTACATAAGAAGCAATTTACTAGAGATGAAGAAGGTCCTGATCCATATGAGCATATTGCATGTTTTAAAGATATATGTGGCACTTTTCTATTGACGGGATATACTGCTGATGGGGTAAGGGTTAAACTTTTTAGTCAAACTTTGACAAGTACAGCTCTCTCATGGTATAGATCTCTACCCCCTAAAGCCACTGCTACTTGGGATAATCTAGCCTGTGAATTTCTATCAAAATATTATCCATTGTGAAAATCTTTTGGAATCATGCGTCTTATAATGACTTGGAAGAATCGTTCTAATGAAGGACTAGTAAGAGATTATATTCGATTTAAAGATTTACTACGACTATGTCCTCACCATGATTTGCCTGAATGGTATTTACTACATATCTTTTATGGCGGTTTAATTGAACCTATTAAAATTGAACTAGACTCTTTCCCGAAGGATCCTTTATGAATCTTCCTATACCTAAAGCTTGGGATTTACTTAATAGAATTCGTGATCATAGAGTTTCATGGAATTTTGGTCTAGGAAGTGAACGAGGCATAGAAATAGAGCATGATTGTATTCATGACTATAAGAAAAAAGGCCATGTTAAAGAATTATCTAAAGAACTTTATTTAGATTCAGATCTTGTGTTGCAAGTTGTTAAAGCTTTTACAGAACATATTAAAGCTCCAAAGGAGGGTCCAGTCAAGTATGATCCACCACCCGAACCAGAAAGGAAAAAAGAAGATCAAGCAACACTAGCCTCCGTAGAACCAATATATGAAGTGCCTTTCCCTAACACTTCAAAAAACATAGTTTTGAATATGAACAAGTCAAAGCAGTACAGGAAAAGAGGGAAGAGGAAAGCATGCCAGAAGTCATGGAACATCTGGAAGAAACCAAAGATGAAGAGGTAACCAAGGAAGCAATTATGGCTATGTACTCACATTATAACATAGTTGAACTTGATGAAGAGACTTCCATATTGGTTGAAGGTAAAACAAAGGTAAAAGATGTGGGTAAGCCTATTCTTCCCTGCATATTTAAGGAAACCTCGCATTACGATTTATATGATCTTGGCACCAAAGTTAATGTTATATCTTATGATTTCTACTTAGAAATAAAAGAAGAAATAGAACCGGCTACAATTGAAAATACTGATATGACAATTATATTAGCCAATAAAATCTGAGAATTCCAATGGGAGTAGTTGACGATGCAACTATCACAATTGGCAACAAAAACTTTCCTATCGATTTTATAGTTGTTGGTATGCCAGTTGACACTCTTTGCCCAATTATATTTGGAAGGGACTTTTTGGGTGATATAGGTGCCTATGTTAACTTCAAGAAGGAGATTGTGTCTCTTAAGCTTGGGGGAACGGAAAATAAATTCCATTTTCCAAATCTAAAGATAGGCCTCCACAAATACAACAAGAAGAAGAAGAAGAAGAGAGAACTATTGAGGAAATGGTAGCTGTTTTCTTTAGTAATCAAGAAGAAGATATAGATGAAGATCCAAATTATGAAGAAATAGTTATGGAGGACAAGTCCCTGGGAGAACTAGAAAATGAATTCGATTCACTTCCAGTTTTGGGACCTCCAACTGATGAGGCTTTTGAAGAGCCGGAGAAGAGAGGGGATGAGGAATTACCACCCCTAGAGTTGAAGACTCTACCAAAAAATCTCAAATACAGGTTTTTAGATGATACCTATAAATTCCCTGTTATTATTAGTGCTAAACTTTCAGGAAAAGAAGAAGAATAACTCACGAGGATACTTAAGGAGCATCGCCAGGCCTTTGGGTACTCAATGGATGACTTGAAGGGCATTAGTCCCATGATAGTTGTCCATTGAATATTCATGGAAGAAGGTGCTAAACTAGTTGTCGAATTCAATAGGAGACCGAAGCCTGAAATGAAAGAAGTGGTAAGAAAAGAAATTGTATGCCTATTGGACGCAGGTATAATCTATCATGTTAAAGAAAGTGATTGGGTAACTCATGTTCATTGTGTCCCTAAGAAGGGCGGTTTTTCTGTTGTTCCTAATGAAAACAATGAATTGATACCTACTAGAACTATTGTTGGGCACAGGATGTGCATAGACTTTAGGAAATTAAATAAAGAGACTAGGAAAGATCATTATCCATTACCATTCATATATCAAACTCTAGAAAGGCTAGCAAACCATACTCATTTTTGCTACTTGGATGGATACTCTCGTTTCTCTCAAATAGCTGTTCATCTGGATGACCAACTTAAAACAACTTTCATTAGTCCTTATGGATTACATGCTTACCGACGTATGCCTTTTGGTTTATGTAACGCTCCAGCTACTTTTCAAAGATGCATGACTGCTATTTTTGCTGATTTTATAGAACTTATAATGGAAGTATTTATGGATGACTTTTCTGTCTATGGAACTTTGTTTACTAGTTGCTTGGATAATCTCAAAAGAGTTTTGCAGCATTGTGAAGAAACTAATCTTGTTCTAAACTAGGATAAGTGCCACTTTATGGTCAAAGAAGGTATAGTCCTCAGACACAAGCTATCAGGTAAGGGAATTTAAGTTGATAGAGCTAAGGTTGAAGCAATAGAGAGAATGCTGCAACCTAGGGATATTAAAGATATAAGAAGTTTTCTTGGTCATGTGGGTTTTTACAAAAGGTTCATTAGAAATTTCTCTGGGATATCTAAACCTTTGACTAACCTCTTGCATAAGGGAATGAGATTCAATTTTGATGATAAGTGCCTTGAAGCCTTTAATAAACTTAAAAATGCTTTAACTCGTGCTCCCACCATTAAACTACCTATCTGGGATACAACCTTTGACTTAATATGTGAAGCTAGCGATGATGTTGTATGAGTAACTCTTGGACAACATATTGGTCGTAGATTTAATAGTATACATCATGCTAGTAGAACTCTCAATGGTGCTCAAAAGAATTACCCTAAGGAAAAAGGAACTTTTTGCTGTATTTTTATCTTGTGATAAATTTCATTCTTATATAGTTGATGCAAAGGTAAGAGTTCAAATAGATCATGATGGCTTAAAAGAACTCCTTGAAAGGAAAGACCATAAGCCAAGGCTGATCCGTTGGATTCTTTCACTTCAAGAAATTTGAGTTGCAGATTATGTATAGGCAAGAAATAAAAATGTTGGATGTCGTATCCATGATTGCCCTGCAAGACACCAATCTTATTTAGAGGAACTTTAGTCTTGGCGATTTTTGTTTACGGGAATTATTCAATGAACTAAGGTCAATTCCTCCAAAATAGAAGAAGTCTTTGTTGTGGGAGGAACTTCTCATCCCCGAATAAACAATGGTAAGTGCAAGGTAAGTGTCCTTACCCAAATAAGTGATTTGTTTTCACAATTTTTACTTTTGAAAATTCTGCCTTTCAGTTCCTTGTGTTTTTCTAAAGTTTTAGAGGGGTTTTACACTACTAGGAAAACGATTATAGGTAGATTTTAATTTTGTGGCGCATATGCAAAAAATGCTCCACTAAAATTAATTATGTGGCGCATGTAGCAAATGCGCCACAGAATTCCTGCAATTCTGTGGCGCATATGGATATATCGCCAGTAGTGAGAATTCTGTGCGCATATAGCTACATGCGCCACAGAATTCCTGTGAGCCCACATGGGCTGACCCGGACATGGGCAGGTTGCATTCTGTATGATATGGATATATGCGCCACAGAATGTGGCAGCTTTGTACATATAGCATATGCGCCACAGAATTCTCACTTTCTGTGGCGCATGTAGCTATATGCTCCACAGAATTTTGACATTCTGTGGAGCATTTTCCATATGCGCCATAGAATGTGCAAAACAGATCTATAAAAGGTGGCAGCCCCCCTTTCCCTTATTCCCTCCACCTCCAACTAGCTAGCTCGTCCCCCTCCTCCCTCCCACTCCATTTTGCTCATACTCACCTCCATTGTTGATAGCTAGACCTACTTTGGTTCATGTACTTGTGAGGGGAAGCTACTCCTACTTGTAAAGGTAGTAAACCACTCATACTTTCCTCCTCCACACATCCCAACACCCTCTCTTGCTACACTATATATATGCATATGGGGTTTGTAGATTTGTGAGGCATGTGTGCATGGGTACTTGTGTGATGCATGTTTTGTGTGGCCGGAGGGCCTCGGCACAGTGTGTATGGATGTTTTGTAGGTGAAGATGGTCCCACGGGCGGTGTGCGATGGCGAGAGATGATGTTCCTTCGCTTTGTGTTGTGCTTGAATACATGTTGCTTGTGGAGTGAGGTTGTGTTGTGCTTGAATGCATGTTGCCGGCGCCGGGTGCATGGAGGTTTGCCGAAATGTTGATTCACGTCCATTTCGGAAAATTTCTGCACTAGCCATACGTCCTACTTTTAGGATAGGTCATGCCGAAATTTCCCGGGCGATCATGCATGCATGTATGTGTGCGCGTCGTGTGTGTGCATGGTTCTAACATACTCTCTTTAATTTGGTCTATGTTCGCGTGCAGGCGACCATGGTCATCCATATGAGTGAACGCTGAGTGGTTAGATACAAGGCTGACGTGGTAGCCGACATGGTTCGGAACAACATGACCAAGATAAGATGTCTGTGCCGAACGTGCAAACATCGGAAGTGGATCAACCCTGATTCCGGACAACTGGAGTCTCACCTGTTGACGCGCGGTTTCATGCATGGCTTCTTAGTGAATGAGGAGCCGTCGGTAGATGGCGGTGGCCATGATGAAGAAGAGGCCAGGGGCAGGGGAGAAGACGAAGGGTCTCCTGGACATGGTCATCATGACGAAGGAGATGCCGACGAACATGATCATCATGAAGAAGGAGATGCCGGCAGACAAGATCATCATGAAGGAGACGATGCCGGAGCAGATGGTGGTGGTGGCGGTGGAGAAGACGGGAGCACGGACACGTCGCTAACTTCGGCCTTGCGGGACCCTCATCTTCAAGAAATACTCCTCAAGCAGACGGCCAACACGAGATCTGCAGCTAGAGAGAAAGCCAAGCTGACACAGATGGAGGTAGACGGGAGGACTCCATTGTATCCTGGGTGCCGGCCCGAGGATACACGCTTGAGTGTAACGCTGAAGGCTCTAGAGATGAAGGCGGAGCACAAATGGACCTACACTAGCTTTAACGCTCACATGAAATTCTGGCACGCTCGTCTTCCCAAGGACAACACATTGCCAACAAGTATCGAGGAGGCGAGGAAAGTAGTTTGCCCACTAGACCTACCGTACGTGAAGTACCACGCATGCATCAGCAACTGCGCACTTTACCGGAACGAGTACAAGGATAGAACCACATGCCCGGTGTGCGGCTAGGGACGGTACAAGAGAGGGAACAAGAAAGTTCCTCAAAAAGTGGTGTGGTACTTTCCTATCACTTCCCGTCTGCAGCGGTATTTCGTAGACCCTAAGGAAGCAGAGCTTATGCAATGGCAGCGAAGAGGGAGAAGCCGGAAGATGATCCGGAGAAGGGCAAGATCCTGACACACCCCGCGGACTCTAGCCAGTGGAATGCGCTGGACATCGAATTCCAAGATGAGTTCGGGCTCAATCCAAGGAACGTTAGGTTAGGCATGAGCACCGACGGACTCAATCCCTTTGGCAACCAGAGTAGCACGCACAGCACCTGGCCCGTGTTTGTATGGCCGTACAACCTCCCACCCTGGTTGTGCACGAAGCAGCGGTATGTACACATGAGTATCCTTATCCAGGGGCCAAAACAACCGGGTGTCGACATGCATCTGTATCTCGGGCTCCTGAAAGAGGAGTTAGCGACGCTGTGGGAGACGCCGGCACGTACGTGGGATGCCTACACTAGAGATTATTTCAACCTGAGAGTTGTGTTGCTCACGACGATGCAGGACTATCCTAGTTACGGATATGTAGCATGCCAGGTGAACCACGGATTCTGTGCATGTGTCAGGTGCATGGATAAGACCCCGCATCTGCAGCTGCCGAGGGATCCTGGGTCTTCGAAAACCGTGTTCCAAAGGACTCGAATGTGGCTCCGCAAGGATCACCCGTGGAGAAAACGCGGAGACCTGTTCAATGGCAAAGACAAGCTCGACAATGCCCCACGTCGACCGTTAAGCGGCGAAGAAATCAAGGAGCTTCTGGACAATTGGGAAGAGTGCCCTGCGCTAGGAAAGAAGCGACCGAGGGAACAGCCATCACCGTTGCATGGAGTATGGAAGGCGAGGTCCGTTTTCTAGGACCTTCCTTACTGGAAGGTCCTCCACACGCCCCATAGCCTCGATATGATGCACATCACGAAGAACGTTACCGAGAGCCTGCTCGGCACTCTGATGAACATGCCGGATAGGACCAAGGATGTGCCGAAAGCAAGAAGCGACCTAAAATTGCTTGGCATTAAGAAGGAACTTCAGTATCCCGATAGTGACGATGCCGACGATGACGATGAACAGACGGAAGGGACCCAGGGTCGCCGCAAAAGGGCTAAGAAGAATGAGGTGGTGCTTAAAGCTTCATCCTTCACTCTAAGCAAGGAGGAGCTCGAGAGGTTTTTCCGTTGCCTCCTAGGAGTCAAGGTTCCACACGGCTACTCTGGGAAGATAAGCACATATCTGGACGTAGCGAAGAAGAGGTTCAGTGGGATGAAGTCTCACGACTGTCACGTGCTGATGACGCAGATACTCCCCGTTACGATCCGAGGGATAATGGACGAGCACGTCCGTGAGACGCTATTTGGCCTCTGCAACTTCTTCGATGTCATATCTAGGAAGTCTATCGACGTGATGCATCTCGGCAAGCTACAGGAAGAGATCGTCGAGATACTATGCGAGCTCGAGATTTACTTCCCTCCCGCGTTCTTCGACATCATGGTGCATCTGCTTGTCCATGTCGTGGATGACATCATCCATCTCGGGCCGGCGTTCCTGCACAACATGATGCCGTTCGAAAGGCTAAACGGTGTCATCAAAGGATTCGTTCGCAACAGGTCTCGTCCAGATGGAAGCATAGCCAAGGGCTTTCTGACCTACGAGTGCATCTCCTTCGCGTAACTACCTAAGCACCGAGAACCGGGATGTCGGTTGCGCCCCAGAAGCACCTCGAGGCTCGCTGGATTTGGTCACCGCGAGGGCTACCGCGCACTCCACGTCGGCATCGAACTCGAACACGCCGACTTTGATAGGGCAAACCGAGTCGCGCTACAACACATACAGTTGGTCGGCCCCTGGGTGGATGAGCACAAAACCTTAATCGAGCAAAAGCTCGCCAACATGGGCAAGCCGAGGAAGAAGGGAGACATAACCAGAGAGCACAATGCCAGCTTCATGGGGTGGTTCAAGAAAAGGCTACTGGAAAGTCCCATGCTGACGCCTTATACTGAAGATCATAAACTCATATTCTCACTCTCACAGGGCCCCGGGTGCAATGTTAGGACCTATCAGACATACGACATCAACGGCTATAGATTCTACACCGAGGAGAAGGACAAGAATAGCGAATAACAAAACTCAGGAGTAACTATGCTATCATACGCTGATGACGAGACTAATGTCAAGGAAAGATTCTACAAAAGGATCGAGGAGATATGGGAACTCGACTACTGCGGAGTGACGGTGCCGATGTTTCGTGTCAGATGGGCCAAGAGCGTCGAAAAAGATGGCCGGTTTTTCACCACCATGGTTATACCCGATGCCAAATCGAAGAATGCCTCCACGAAAAATGAGCCATGGGTGCTCGCTAGCCAAGTTGACCAATGCTTCTTCATTACTGACCCAGCAAAGCCAAGCCGTGTTGTCGTGAGGAGGGGCAAGAGGAGCATCATCGGAATGGAAGGACCCGCCAACAAGCAAGACATCGACAAGAACGGCGATCCCAAGATCGAAGAGGAATTCGACAAGTACTTCGACAAGCCAACTACTTATGCTAAAGTAAGAAGGAAGACTACCCTACTGGCTAAAGGTTGCCTGTACACGAGAAGAAATCTCAAGGTGGTCGGCCTAAAGTATTCTACCATGAAGAAGGGCAAGAAAGTTGTTGTGAAAAGACACTAGCTACCTCGGAGCCGACTTACCGGTTTTTGACGCCTTTTTTTGTACTAATTAATGTACATGTGTGCTCGCGTGCCTGCATATATGTATTACTTTGACAAACTAATGTATGCGGATATTGATGTGGGTGTGACACAAGCATATATATAATATAATATCGAGGCAAATATATTAATTCTTGTTTTTAATAGGCAAATATATTAGTTCTTGCTTTTAATATATTATTACCATCCTGAAAATATTTTTTAAAAGTCAAAAAAAAAGATGTGGCAGCCAGCAATCGAACCTGGCCACCCCAGGTTCAGAACAAAGGAGCAAGTGTTGAACCAGTGTGGTAAGCAAGTGTGTCTGTCAAACAACAGCGCAATGCGCCTTTTATGTACCATCTCCAACAATTCTGTGGTGCATATATGTACAGATGCGCCACAGAATTTTTTGACTTAGGGTTTTCAATCTCACAGCCCCAAATCGAGTCAATCCCACAGATCAACCCTAGCTAGCACGCCTCCGCTCTCGCCACCTCGCCCGCCCCTTTTTCCCCCGCTCTCGCCTGCCCCGCCGCGCCGCACCCGCCTTGCCTCGCCATGCACCTCGCGGTGGCCTCGTTGTCCAGGAGGAGGAGGCTTCATCGTCCAGGAGGAGGAGGAGGAGGAGGCTCTGTCGTCCCCATCACCGGAGCCCATGGAGGAGGAGCCCGTGGAGGAGAGCCGCCCCCATCACCGAAGCCCGTGGAGGAGGAGTCTGTCCGCAGCGCGCAGGAGGAGGAGCCCATCCGCAGCGCGTAGGAGGAGCCCGTCCGCAGCGCGCAGGAGGAGCAGCCACCTCGCCATCCGCCGTCCACCAGATAGCATCCACCTCACCGTCCGCCGTCCGCCGTCCCTAGGTAATCGCCGATTCCCATGTATGCATCCTTCCCCTGGATCTCTGTACTCTAGGAACCCTAGGTTCACTTGAGCTGATTTTGTTGCTGGCTAGAAGCGATTCTTGCGATATGCTACTCTGCTCATTTTAAATTTGTTGGTTGCAAATGGTATTGCTAATACATTGCTAGTTGGAATTCTCAGCTTAGTTCCATGCGTTAGT
This sequence comes from Avena insularis, assembly GCA_023614405.1. Lineage (NCBI taxonomy): Eukaryota > Viridiplantae > Streptophyta > Magnoliopsida > Poales > Poaceae > Avena > Avena insularis. The sequence continues at coordinate 452,907,867 of CM042694.1, forward strand.
ACCAAGCAAATTATACTGATTTAATTGGAATAGTAATTACAGTTCACAGAATGAACTTTCCTCTTGCACTATGTGCTCAAATATCACTAACCTCTAATAGAAATGTAATACCTGATGGGAATTAAGCTATTGTTAACCTCTAATACCTGATGGGAATTAACCTCTAATAGAAATGTAATCACTATGTGCACAGACTGTTTACTGTAATGAAAATTGGTAGAATTAAAGAGTGCAGTCAGTGCACCAGGAAGATAGGCATGTTGTTGTTGTAACCATTTATAACTTTGTGGAATTTTGATGATGGATGATGCAATAACATATTGGTAGAATTATACTGTAATATGATGGAACTTTGTGTAACATATTGGTAGAACTTTGTGCAATAACATGATGGAACTTTGTGGAATTATACTATAATTAAAATTGGTAGAATTAAAGAGTGCAGTCAGTGCACCAGGAAGATAGGCTGTGGGTAGAAATGCAATAACATATTCTTATGCTAGTGGATGAGATTATCCACTTGCTGTGATGGGTGAATATGGTAATACTGCTATATTTATTAGGCAGTGCCGCAGCGGGGAGTTTGAAGATAGTAAGAGGTTTTGCATTGCTAGTTGTTGTATACTTGCTGATGGTCCCTGGAGTGTATATATTATACATGTAGCCGATGGTACCTGTTATATATATACTGAATTTGGATGATGGATGATAATTGTTTTTCATTAAATAATAGTACGAGCATAATATAAAAACATGGAAGCACATGTACACATTTTCTGAACATCTAACATTCAGTAGTACACCCATGCCAAATAATGAAGGCGATAAGAGGCATATACATTCTTTCAAACATGCACAGGAATCAATTAAAATCCTCCATGCTGAAATAATATTCACTCAGAAGGGAGGAGCAATAACTGCAGTGAAGCACCAGACCAGGCAGATATTGGCCTGTTTGGTGCCTCTAGCCCGTTTGAAAATAAAACATAGGTTACAAATTTCGGTGAAGAAATTTCTGCAGGTGAAAACGATGCTGGTGGCGCTTCTATACTGTATACTGTCCATGCTCATGAAGTTTCTTATTCTTTGTGCATTTTTGTATGTGAAATGTTTGCAGGGAAATCACCCGAGCTGCCCATTTCTCCTGCAATGTTGATTTCGATCTATTTCGGTCGAGAAATGGGGCTCATATGTCAAAAAATTAGCGAAGGTCATGCCGGCATGACCTTCGCTAATTTTTTGACATATGAGCCCCATTTCTCGACCGAAGTGGAAGTGAATTGACACTTCGGGAGAAATGGACAGCTCATTTTAAATATTGTCAACAATAATTAATACTAACTTCCTTATTTTAATTTGTTTAGAAGTGTGCAAACATGTCGGCCACCAATGAGGCCGACACTTCTAAGGCCGCCATGAGCGTCGAAGACCAAGCCAGAGCGACGAACCTCACTTTCTGGGAGGCGGTGGCGCAGCACGAGGTGGCAGAGTCTCAGCATGAGGATGTGGCAGCTACTGCGGGCCACGATGGGGATGATGAGCAAGACGGGGACGAGGACTACCGGATAGATGAAGCCGAGGAGGAGGATGCGACCACCTCCGATGGTGGAGGCCGCACGACCGATGGCGGAGGCCGCACGATCGATGGCGGGGACCGCACGGATGGCGGTAGCAGCAACCCATCCGTTAAGAAGAATAAGAAGCCAAGGAAGAATCGGAAGCCGCAAAAGCTCGCTGACACCACCGACGAGATCACTCTAGTCTCGGAAAGTGGCCTTCCGTTGGAGCCTCCGGATGTTGCCGCTGGGTACGGCATGCAACTCGGGTGCATCATCCGGGAAAGCATGTCGATCAACACGAAGCACCTGAGAAGTGAAGCGAATGAGCGGTTGGTGGCAAACTTCCTTAAGAAGCTTCACCGACGGTACAAGTTCCCAGCACCGTACACCGACAAACTGGAAAAATCCAATAAGGTGAACAGGTTAGCCATCACGAAGATGGCCAATGCCTTGAGCAGCTGGAGAACCCGGGTGAAGAACAAGATCGCGAAAAAGGAAAGCTGGGAGAAGATCAAGAAGGGTGAGCCCGTGATAGACGAAGACGAGTTCAAGATATTCAAGGCGGAGATGGAGACTGACGAAGCGAAGGCATGGACGGAGTGGGGTCAGGAAATGCGGGAACAGAACATAGGTAACCACCGATGTGGAAGCGGCGGTTACAGGGGAAAGAAGGCCATATGGGCAAGGGAGGACGCCGAGGTTGAGCGTCTCGGGAAAGAAAACCCGTTTTTAAATATCACGGATGAGCAGACCCGGAACTTTGTCCGGGCCCGCTACTATCATGACAAGGATTCCAAGGAATTCGTTACCGATGATGACGATGTGAGGAAGTTTGAGAGTAAGCTGGTAAGGAATTTACCCGCGGTCCATTTGCTTTCATTTTGAATAATGAAGGCAAGTTCCTAAATGGGTTCACCTTTCCTTATCTGCAGGACGCTGAAATCAAGGCTACACGCGAGGCGCCGGACTCGTCGTCCCAGGGCTCGACGGAGCCGTGGGACACGATTTTCAACAGGGCGACCAACACCTTCAAGGGGAGGCCACAGTCCGAGCCGCCCATGTCATTTGACCGTATCTCTAGCTTTGGTACGAGCACAAAGTTCCGCGAGTACTATAGCGAGGAAGCCAAGAAGAGAAAGGAGAGGCAGACCCAGCCGGCGGCTCAGGATCAAGCCGAGAAGGAAGAGCTGAAGCGGAAGATGGCGCATCTAGAGGCCAGTAAGGTGGACCAGGACGAGGTGAACGCGATAGTGCAGCAGAAGATCCTCGAGATGCTACCCCCTCGGCTGATGGAGGGGATAGCAAAATGGAATGCGGATGGTCGTGGGGCAAGTGCCGAAAGTGCGGCGGCAGCACCTCGAGCCACCAAGTGTCGCCAGACATGGTTACCCCGCCGCCCTCCATCCCCGCGGCGCAGCCGATGGAGTTGGATGCGCTGGAGCTGCCCCCTCCTGCCGAGACTACCAAGGCGCAGCAGCCGGCGGCGGCGGTGCTTCCTAATGCACCTGAGATGGAGAAGAAGAAGAAGGATCAGCCACCGGCCGCCTGTGTCACGACATTAGCCGAGCTCGGCGCCCTCACCAAGGTAAAATAAATAGTTAGTCAGCATGCTCTACTTAATGCCTTTGATTGGCTGCCATCTCATGATGCATATCTGTATGCCTCAGGACACTCCGTGCATGCTCCTTCACAAGGTTCCCGGCGGCGAGTTGAAGGATGTTGCCACGGGCAAGCTAATACAACCGGCGAACCGCACGATGCACTGCAAGCCCATGGATGATGCTGTGATGCGCGTCGAGTTGGGTCGGGTGTTGGGGGGTGCGAAGACATGGACCCTCCCATGCAACCTCAGGGAGCCGACGAGCACCTGACCCTGGATGGTTGCCATGGCTATCCCATGATTTGGCCAAAGACCCAGATTCGTATTGGGTCTCGCTCCACCGGTGCCACCTCGGTCGTCCGACTGCCAAGGACGAAGCCTCCTGCTGCACTGGTCGTCGTCGCCGCCACCACAAGCCGTCACCAGAGGCTCTTGGGAGCGTCTGCACCGGCGCCACAAGAAGCCAAGGGCGTGGTTGCTCCTCGACCGCCATCGCCCCTGCCTAAAGGCAAGGCCGTGGCACCGCAACAGCCATCGCCACCACCCCAGGATGACATGGACATGGTGGCCTTCGATGCCAACATCGAGGTGGATGATGATGATGATGCACCGGTCGACATCAATGCCTTCGTCAACACCGGCGCCAGCAAAGGACCGTTCATGCCTCCTCTCGTTGAAGAACCATCATTCCGCGATCAAGCTAGCCATCCCAAGAAGCGCCTGGTCTTCCGTGGGTTTTCTCAGGAGACGCCTCCGGCCGCTGAGACACAACCTCCATCGGCCGGAATCATTTTCAGCCCTGACACACTCCGCAGGACGGCTGGTGACGGGTTAGCATCGCTAGTGGAGGCTGCTGATGCAAAGAGGAAGAGGGTGAGGAAGAGGCCGAACAGGAACAAGGACAAGGCTGCGAGCCAGCCTGCTCCGATCCGTTACCGGGACGACGTTGTACCACCCCGCGAGGATGGCTTGACCAGAGTGCACGAAGCTGGTCAGCCCATACTGCCTTCGGAACTGCGCCGCTTGGCTTTGGGAGCTATGATGAGTTTGCATGAAGGTGTCCTGACACTGGAGGGCCTCCTCAAGCACAAGGACCCAAGTTACCCGGTGTTCACCGCCAAGGTGCCGGAGGACGTGGGCTTCATCACCGATGCCCCCGCGAATGTGTTCTTCATAGCCTACGAGGACATCTTCAAGCTGTTCCACTCGAGACGGCTGGACTATAACTTGGTCCGCCTATTCGCGCTCAATCTGGCGATGAAGGTCAAGAGAGAGGACACCCCATTCGTCGCGATAGCGGATCCCTACTACATGCGGGATAGCCAGCTGGAAGAAGGAACAAGGACCCGGGCCTGGGCAAAGTCCTACCTTCAGAAGCTATTGATGGACAACAAGAGGAAGGACAACATCCTTGTGCCTTTCTTTCCCGAGTAAGTGTACACATCCTCCTACCGCCGTCGTAACACATAAGTATTTCTTTCCATTGCTCCTTTCCAACATCCCGTTTGTGGCATCCCGCAAAACCACTACTAGAAAATCGCGTTGTTTTTGTGTATTGCATCATCATGACCGCATGCTCATGTCATCATGCCGCATTGCATTTGAGCATCGTCATGTCATCTTGCATTTGTTTGCATAAAACTATTTTCGAAAAACCCGATTTTGTTTGCTAAGCGCCCCGTCTTGATTTCAAATTAAAAACCGGGTCTCCGGAATATTTTGTTTTGACTAACCACGGTTTGCAAACGGTCCGTTTAAAATAAATAAAATGTTTAATTGTTTTAGGGGGCAGCCGAACTGGGCCGATCCTACCCAGTTGGCCACCCCCAGTACAACATCGGTCCACCTAAAACTTTTCCTACCCAACCTAACCTACCCAGCCTCCCTCCACCTCACCCCACCCAATCGGTGCTCGCCACCTCAGTTGTCCCTCCTTCATCCACCAATCCCAACGAGCCAGCGCACCACCCTTCCCTCTCTCTCTCCCCCAGACCCAAATGCCGGCCACAGCACCCCATCTCCACCTGGCCAGATCCCCCACCTGCCCCGCTCTCTCCTCCATGCCCCACCCTGACCCCGCAGCCAGCCCACCCGCAGACCCACACCCCACCGACCCAGCTCCCTCCCTCTGTCCCACGCAACACCCCACCCCAACCCCACACACGCACGCGACCAGCAGCCCACACACCGTCCACACAACGCACGCCTGCCGCCCCGGTCCCACCTCCCCATCCCGCGTGCAGACCGAGTCCACGCTCCCTCTCCCTCCCTGCAACCCACCCAGCGCCAAGACCCAACCCACCTCGCGCCGCTCGCCTTCTTCCTCGTCCCCGGCAACCGCGACACCCTGCCGAGCCCGCCTCTCCTTCTTCCTCCGGCGGCCTCCCCCACCGTGTCGGCCACCCTCGGCAGCTCCCCGCCGCCTCGCGGAGCTCCTCCGGCCGCCCCCCCAAGACAGCGCCCTGCGCCGCCCCGAGCACCTCCCGCCGGCCGCTGCCGCGACCCCCTCCCGCTCCCCTCTCCGGCCAGGACCTCCTCCCCGTCGCTCCTGACCGCTCCGCTCCGGCCCTCCCTCTCCTCTCCTCTGGCCGCACGTGTCGCCCCGTCGGCCTCCTCTGCCGGCCTCTGCCCCCCGTCAGCGAGCTCCTCCGCCCGCGGCCGCGTGCCTCTCGTCGTCGGCCCTCCTCGCCTCGTCCCCAAGCTCTGCTCCGACCCGGGTCCCCGCTCCCTCCTCCGCGTCCGCGACGCCCTCTGCAAGCGCCTCCGGCCCCATCGCCGTCGGCCTCCCGCGCGTCCTCGGGCCGCCTCCCCCGGCCGCCGTCTTCCTCCCCTCCGGCGTCCCATGCCTCGCCTGACGCCGCCGTCGCCGGCGGGCCCGCTTCGTCGGCCTCCTCCGGCCCCGCTGGCCTCAACCTCATGCCACCAAGATCCCCGTCCTCCACCCCGAGCTGTGCTGCCTGAGTTCAAGCCCGACCCTAGCGTGTGCCGTGGTGGTCTCTGTCCGCGCTAGAGGTTCTTCCTTCCGTTCACCCGGCGCCTAGATGGTACCGTGTCCATGTCGGTGTCCAGATGGTTCACTACGCATGGCACCATTTAGGTCCTTGTCGTTCTGGAGTTTTGTTAGGATGTTCGAGCCCACCAGATCGTCCCCGTCAAGTGTGTCGCTACCGCAAGATCTTCCGCCGGGGTTGTCGTCGAGGGCCACGAAGTCCTACCTCATGGAACTCAAGTTCGACATCGAAGAGGATACGGACGACAAGGCCGCCTACATGGAACATCGAGACCCCGATCCCATATCCGAGGACTCGAAGACCGATCTTCAAACCCTCCGAAGCCGCCAAGATCGCCATGGAACGACAAGTTCTTCATCCCGGAACGCCCAGTTCTCCACTTTGAACGCCATGACCGTCTACGCGGACCCGAAGACCACGAATGCGACAAGATCGACACCGACCAGGGCGAGACCGATGCGCCCCCGACGCCGAACCAAGTCCTTCTTCACGGAACGCCAAGATCGACTCCGTTATCCGAGAACGATCCCGCCGAGACCGAACCCCAGATCCGGACCCTGAGACCCGACCCCGAACCCCGGAACCAAGTTCGCCGAACCCTAATGTGTGAACCTTTTCCCGAGCCCCTATTTTTATAAATGCTTTATATAAAATTGCTGCATATTAAATTGTCATACTTGCATGCATACTTGTCTGTGGTTTTGGGGCCTTATGCCGATTCACCTCATAATTAAATATGGGGCCCATATGCGGGCAAATCTGGTCTTATATTGGCCTCATTTAAATTTGTGTAGCGAACCGGTGCTATCTTTTGTCTTGATAATGCAACATTTAAATTGCGGGGTATCTAAACAACTTGAACCACTTAAATATTTGCCGGGGCCTCGGTTCCGCTTAATATGATCTCATTGCATCGCACCTTGCCATGTCATACATCATACATGCATCATGCCCGATCTTTTGCCGTAGTATTAAATATTGCATCTGGTGTTTATTCTAGTGTTTTGCTTCTCCGCGGATAAGGCCGTTGAGTGGATGCGAGTGTCGACCCGATCTTCGGTTGAACCTTCGGCAATGTTTTCAGGCGAGCATCTCCCCCTTTCTACCTATCTTACTTTTATAGTATTTGTTCCCTCCTGTTGATCTATTGCTATCTGTGTTGCGATGCTCTAGTTTCCGTACCCGTGATATCCCGTGCAGCCTTATATTGCCTTGGACACATCCTATTACCTGTTGTTTGGTAGATAGTTGGACTTGCGCGTCGTAGTCGCTTGCTCAAGTGCTGTTGCGTGTCGTCAAGTACCTCAGTTGTTGGAAGACTGCCATATGCTTTATGTTGGAGATGATCATGGCTTTAATTACCGTTTATTTTAATTATTGTTTAATAACTAAAATTGAAGTAGGTAAATGCAGAGGCACCGGTGGGTGATAGATAATATTTGGTTTCCGACCGCCCACTTGTGTCCCGTAGGAACCCGAGTTCTTGACACCTGTTCCGAGTTTGAGCGCGCTAACCACAGGTGGGGAGATATGGGCCCCCCATTGATTAGTACCTGATTTCAAAGTATTGTACTGGGGGCCACAAACTAGTTTGAGGTTTTATTTACTACCCTGTACCTATGCCATGCTTTACTGCTTTATTTAAATTGTGCGATGGATAGCACTGCATCGCTTAGGATCGGACACGATTTTGCGGTGTCGACAAGCCCAGCTTTTGGGTTCCCGATGTTTCACACCGTCTACACCTAAACCCTAAGTCCGTCTCGAGACCGGCCGACTTCGTTCTATGGTTCGACTTAGTGGGGTGGCCCCCATGTACTTGCTTTGGGTCTGGAAACGTCATGACTTAGGCCCCGCCGACATACCGATGGGTGTATGTTAACTGATCTGGCAAAAAGGGTCGAAGTGCTTGTGGATACTTTGGTGCACCCCTGCAGGGTTAAATCTTTTCGAGAAGCCGTGTCCGCGGTTATGGACGACTTGGAGCACAAAGGTTTGATCATAGACAACTATAACTAAAGTTTGTTATAAATTGACTTGTATCCGATATGACTAGTAATCAGCTTCACCACAATGGAATGGCTAAATAAAAGTACCAACAACTGCTGGGTTTCGGGTTATCTCATGCTAATGGTATTTGACTAGTAAGTGTCGCAACTACAACGGAATGGTTAACTAAAACGGCCCACTACTTATGTTATCAGGACGATTATCTACACCTGACTAGTAATTGCTGCAACAATGACTGAATAAATAAAACTGCCAATTGTGTGAGTTCCTCGGTTGACTTCCTCGTTTGGTCTCGAGGGGGAATACCAGGATGGGATTGTTTGGTGTTAGTATCAGGTTGGTTCCGGATAGGCCTTTCTTACCCCTCTCTGATAGCCGCCTGTTTTATTGAGTCTCTATAGGTTGTTTAGTGCATGCTGCGCTGCCGCTGCAGTCCACCATACCTATGTAGGCGAGGACCGCCGAATTCTAGCCTCGCTGCATCGCCTCAAGATCGACCGCTCTTTTTTTCCTTTGCCCTTTGTCGGCACCCCTTTTGTTTAAGCAGGTTTTGAGATCGTCGTTAAGGTGGTTACCCTTCCGGCTTGGCCTGGGCAGGGTTATGGACGCCATTGGTTATTCTTCAGGGCTCTTAGCCCCATTTGCATCTTGTCCGTAGCTGGACGCTCTATCGTTTTCAAGGTGATTTGGATCTTTGTATATTATCTCTGTATTCTTGACTCTTTGAGTCGCTGTTATATATATATATCTGTTCTGTGGGTCCCATCGAGGACTGTTGTGTAATGTTATTACTTCGTTTTCCACCCGCACGAAAGTGCCTGGTGGGCACCTTTGAATCGTTTCTATGCGGGTTTGGCGGGTTTTGCTAAAACTTGCATAGGGTCGATTCTGAGGGTGTTACAGAGTGGTATCAGAGCTCAGCAGTTGCGATACCCCACAAGTCCAGCCTGTAGGATAACCTAGCTAACGGCCGAAGTAGTGTCAAAACTATTTTGCAAAATCGGTTGGATAGTTCTGGTTAGGTCTGATTTTACTCCTTACCCCTCTGCTGCTCTCCTCTCACTTCTGCGTGTTTTGAATCCGCTCTCTTCCCTCTCTTCGAGTCCAGGATTTCTCGTGGTTGGGTTCCGTCGTACCTTCAGGGTTTCGCTTCCTCTTTTGGTAACGGTGTTGCTACATCTGGTCTTCATGCTATCCGAGGAATCCTTCGTCTGGTGGACTTCTCTTTGTTCCTTCTCGTGCCTTCCGGTGTTTTCCGACGCGACGACATCATCTACGCTAGATCTGATGCAGAGTCTGCATCACTTCTCTGTTTCTGAACCTCGATTGTCGAGATCTTCAGTCTGATTCCGAGAATGGTTGCACGCTTTCCTACTGATTGTGCAGAGTAATAGTTTGGGTGCGTGATGGATTGGCCCCCATGCCGACTACTCACTCTATTCGCTTGTGTACATTGAAGTGGATGAGAATGCATCAGTTCTCCCTTTCTATCGGAGTTCGAGGTGGCTTTATTTGTTGATACCTCTACCTTCGACCTTTTGTTTCCGGAGAGTTCCCTCGACGATCACGGACAACGACCTCTTGTTAGTGGTGTCGCGAGGATCTACACGATGCGAGAAGATTCAGATCGCCGCCCTTCTTCCCGGTACCATGAGGCGGATCTCGAGGGCGAGATCCATTGTTAGTGGTGTCGAATTGTGGCATCCCGCAAAACCACTACTAGAAAATCGCGTTGTTTTTGTGCATTGCATCATCATGACCGCATGCTCATGTCATCATGCCGCATTGCATTTGAGCATCGTCATGTCATCTTGCATTTGTTTGCATAAAACTATTTTCGAAAAACCCGATTTTGTTTGCTAAGCGCCCCGTCTTGATTTCAAATTAAAATCCGGGTCTCCGGAATTTTTTGTTTTGACTAACCACGGTTTGCAAACGGTCCGTTTAAAATAAATAAAATGTTTAATTGTTTTAGGGGGCAGCCGAACTGGGCCGATCCTACCCAGTTGGCCACCCCCAGTACAACATCGGTCCACCTAAAACTTTTCCTACCCAACCTAACCTACCCAGCCTCCCTCCACCTCACCCCACCCAATCGGTGCTCGCCACCTCAGTTGTCCCTCCTTCATCCACCAATCCCAACCAGCCAGCGCACCACCCTTCCCTCTCTCTCCCCCAGACCCACTTGCCGGCCACAGCACCCCATCTCCACCTGGCCAGATCCCCCACCTGCCCCGCTCTCTCCTCCATGCCCCACCCTGACCTCGCAGCCAGCCCCACCCGCAGACCCACACCCCACCGACCCAGCTCCCTCCCTCTGTCCCACGCAACACCCCACCCCAACCCCACACACGCACGCGACCAGCAGCCCACACACCGTCCACGCCGTCACGCCTGCCGTCCCACCTCCCCATCCAGCGTGCAAGGCCGAGTCCACGCCCTCTCCTCCTCGCAACCCACCCAGCCAAGACTCCAACCCACCTCAAGGCCGCCTTCTTCCTCGTCCCCGGCAACCGCGCCCCCCGGCCGAGCCCGCCTCGCCTGCGGCCTCCGGCGGCCTCCCCCCCCGGGTCGGCCACCCTCGGCAGCTCCTCACGCATGAGCTCCTCCGCCGCCCCTAAGACAGCGCCACGCCGCCCGAGCACCTCCCACCCGGCTGGCCATGACCCTCCCGCCTCCTCTCCGCCAGGACCTCCTCCCCGTCGCTCCTGACCGCTCCGCTCCGGCCCTCCCTTTCCTCTCCTCCTCAGACGTGTCGCCTGGGCCTCCTCTCCGGCTGCCTCCTGTCACGAGCTCCTCCGCCTCATGTCACAGGCCTCTGCTGCCGGGCCCTCCTCGCCTCGTCCCAAGCTCTGCTCGACCGGGTCCCCTCCTCCTCCGCGTCTGCGACGCCTTCAAGCGCCTCCGCCCCATCGCTGCGGCCTCCATGGCCTCTCAGCCGCCTCCCCCGGCCGCCGTCTTCCTCCCCTCCGGCGTCCCATGCTCCGCGACGCTGCTGCCGGCGGGCCCGCTTCGTCGGCCTCCTCCGGCCCCGCTGGCCTCAACCTCATGCCACCAAGATCCCCGTCCTCCACCCCGAGCTGTGCTGCCTGAGTTCAAGCCCGACCCTAGCGTGTGCCGTGGTGGTCTCTGTCCGCGCTAGAGGTTCTTCCTTCCGTTCACCCGGCGCCTAGATGGTACCGTGTCCATGTCGGTGTCCAGATGGTTCACCACAGACAGCAGACCATTTAGGTCCTTGTCGTTCTGGAGTTTTGTTAGGATGTTCGAGCCCACCAGATCGTCCCCGTCAAGTGTGTCGCTACCGCAAGATCTTCCGCCGGGGTTGTCGTCGAGGGCCACGAAGTCCTACCTCATGGAACTCAAGTTCGACATCGAAGAGGATACGGACGACAAGGCCGCCTACATGGAACATCGAGACCCCGATCCCATATCCGAGGACTCGAAGACCGATCTTCAAACCCTCCGAAGCCGCCAAGATCGCCATGGAACGACAAGTTCTTCATCCCGGAACGCCCAGTTCTCCACTTTGAACGCCATGACCGTCTACGCGGACCCGAAGACCACGAATGCGACAAGATCGACACCGACCAGGGCGAGACCGATGCGCCCCCGACGCCGAACCAAGTCCTTCTTCACGGAACGCCAAGATCGACTCCGTTATCCGAGAACGATCCCGCCGAGACCGAACCCCAGATCCGGACCCTGAGACCCGACCCCGAACCCCGGAACCAAGTTCGCCGAACCCTAATGTGTGAACCTTTTCCCGAGCCCCTATTTTTATAAATGCTTTATATAAAATTGCTGCATATTAAATTGTCATACTTGCATGCATACTTGTCTGTGGTTTTGGGGCCTTATGCCGATTCACCTCATAATTAAATATGGGGCCCATATGCGGGCAAATCTGGTCTTATATTGGCCTCATTTAAATTTGTGTAGCGAACCGGTGCTATCTTTTGTCTTGATAATGCAACATTTAAATTGCGGGGTATCTAAACAACTTGAACCACTTAAATATTTGCCGGGGCCTCGGTTCCGCTTAATATGATCTCATTGCATCGCACCTTGCCATGTCATACATCATACATGCATCATGCCCGATCTTTTGCCGTAGTATTAAATATTGCATCTGGTGTTTATTCTAGTGTTTTGCTTCTCCGCGGATAAGGCCGTTGAGTGGATGCGAGTGTCGACCCGATCTTCGGTTGAACCTTCGGCAATGTTTTCAAAGTAGCATCTCCCTTTCTACCTATCTTACTTTTATAGTATTTGTTCCCTCCTGTTGATCTATTGCTATCTGTGTTGCGATGCTCTAGTTTCCGTACCCGTGATATCCTGTGCAGCCTTATATTGCCTTGGACACATCCTATTACCTGTTGTTTGGTAGATAGTTGGACTTGCGCGTCGTAGTCGCTTTCTCAAGTGCTGTTGCGTGTCGTCAAGTACCTCAGTTGTTGGAAGACTGCCATATGCTTTATGTTGGAGATGATCATGGCTTTAATTACCGTTTATTTTAATTATTGTTTAATAACTAAAATTGAAGTAGGTAAATGCAGAGGCACCGGTGGGTGATAGATAATATTTGGTTTCCGACCGCCCACTTGTGTCCCGTAGGAACCCGAGTTCTTGACACCTGTTCCGAGTTTGAGCGCGCTAACCACAGGTGGGGAGATATGGGCCCCCCATTGATTAGTACCTGATTTCAAAGTATTGTACTGGGGGCCACAAACTAGTTTGAGGTTTCATTTACTACCCTGTACCTATGCCATGCTTTACTGCTTTATTTAAATTGTGCGATGGATAGCACCTGTACTGTTTAGGATCGGGACACGATTTCGCGGTGTCGACAAGCCCAGTTTTGGGTTCCCAGTCGTTCACAGCCGTCTACCCAAACCCTAAGTCCGTCTCGGAGACCGGCCGACTTCGTTGCGGGTTCGACTTAGTGGGGTGGCCCCCATGTACTTGCTTTGGGTCTGGAAACGTCATGACTTAGGCCCCGCCGACATACCGATGGGTGTATGTTAACTGATCTGGCAAAAAGGGTCGAAGTGCTTGTGGATACTTTGGTGCACCCCTGCAGGGTTAAATCTTTTCGAGAAGCCGTGTCCGCGGTTATGGACGACTTGGAGCACAGTGCTTGATCATAGACAACTATAACTAAAGTTTACTGTTATAAATTGACTTGTATCCGATATGACTAGTAATCAGCTTCACCACAATGGAATGGCTAAATAAAAGTACCAACAACTGCTGGGTTTCGGGTTATCTCATGCTAATGGTATTTGACTAGTAAGTGTCGCAACTACAACGGAATGGTTAACTAAAACGGCCCACTACTTATGTTATCAGGACGATTATCTACACCTGACTAGTAATTGCTGCAACAATGACTGAATAAATAAAACTGCCAATTGTGTGAGTTCCTCGGTTGACTTCCTCGTTTGGTCTCGAGGGGGAATACCAGGATGGGATTGTTTGGTGTTAGTATCAGGTTGGTTCCGGATAGGCCTTTCTTACCCCTCTCTGATAGCCGCCTGTTTTATTGAGTCTCTATAGGTTGTTTAGTGCATGCTGCGCTGCCGCTGCAGTCCACCATACCTATGTAGGCGAGGACCGCCGAATTCTAGCCTCGCTGTCTTGGCCTCGATCTTGACCGCTTCTCTTTTCCTTTGCCCTTTGTCGGCACCCCTTTGTTTAAGCAGGTTTTGAGATCGCTGTCGTTAGCGTGGTTACCTTCCGCTTGGCTCGCAGGGTTATGGACGCCATTGGTTATTCTTCGTGGCTCTTAGCCCCATTTGCATCTTGTCCGTAGCTGGACGCCTATCGCTTTCAAGGTGATTTGGATCTTTGTATATTATCTCGTATTCTTGACTCTTTGAGTCGTTATATATATATATCTGCTCTCAGGTCCCATCGAGGACTGTTGTGTAATGTTATTACTTCGTTTTCCACCCGCACGAAAGTGCCTGGTGGGCACCTTTGAATCGTTTCTATGCGGGTTTGGCGGGTTTTGCTAAAACTTGCATAGGGTCGATTCTGAGGGTGTTACACCGTTCCACATTGTGTGTTGCGCAGAGATAAGTACTGCACGCTCATCGTCCTCTCCACGAGGTATTCGCTTGCCACCTACTTTGACTCGGGGAGTGCGAGGAGGAAGAACTACGCCAGAGTAAGGAGCATTCTGGATGATGCTATCGAGGGCTATGCCAATCAGGGAGGTCCCTTCAACTATAAGGGGGAGGCTTACAGGGACGATGGCCGACACAAGTTCAAGCATGTGTTCGAGTTTCCCTGCATCAAGCAGCCGTCTGACAGTGTGAAGGAGGCCTTCTACGTTTGCCATCACCTCAAAGGGTTTGTCTAGGATTGCGAGATGCTAACGCTGCCATCTTCTCTCCAAGGATGGGCCCAAAAGTTGCATGGGATCGGACCGATCTCATGGAAGACTTCCATGATACGCAGGTGAAGCTGTCACATATCATCATGGAACAGGTCAACACACATGGTGGGCTCTTACACCAGCCCAGGTCGTTCACCAAGAGGGAGATCGAAGCCCGCCTCAAGGCGCAGGGTGACTTCAGGACATGGACGACGAAAGACATGTACAAGCCGTTCCCAGGGCCCTGCAAGGAGAAGGCTACTTGACTGAGAGAGCGTGTGTATCGGTGGACATGTAGTCTGTGTGTCGAAAAACTTAACTTGCCTAGCTTGAAACCGTCGTTGTTATTGTGTCGGACATGTTGTCGTGTTTCTTTCATTGTCATCGATGCATTGTTTTAAGTTTATGAATGCCTTGCTCTAATATTTGTCAACATATATATTTGCATGATGTACTAATATGCCTTGTCAATAGAGATGCCGACGTACGTTGTGTACAAGGGTCGGGTTCCAGGTGTCTACGAGGAGTGGGTGGACTGCCACCAACAAGTGGACAAGTTCAGCGGCAACAGCTACAAGGGATGCTAGAGAGGAGGCGGTGGCCAAGTGGAGGAGACACGTGTGTAAGAAGAACCGGACAAAGATCTTGGTGCCGCTCCTCACCGCATCATGTTACTGTACTACATTCTGTCCTAAGGTATAGGCGGTGACAACATTGCGCAGTTGTAAGTTATGTGAGTGAGATGAACACTTGTGAAATATACTTATACACTTATTCGGTTCTAAGTGATGTGATTGATGAACACTTGTGAACATTCGTGCTTGTTGATGTATTATATGTGAACTGGAACATTTGTACTGCTGTGTGCAGCTTTTCTGTGAATTTCTGTTAATTTTTGTGTATTTCTTGTAATATACCTGTTATATACCTGTATTTGTACCAGATTCTGAAAATTTCAAAATTCTGAAAAAAGGATTCTGTGGCGCATATAGCTATATGCGCCATAGAATTAGGAGAATTCTGTGGCGCATATGCATATGTGCCACAGAAATATAATTTTAGTGGCGACAATTTAGTGGTGACTGCTAGATGTGCCACAGAAAGTTGTTTTGGTGCGCCACTGATAACTTTTTCCTAGTAGTGTTACCAACTATACGGGCGGAACTATACAACCGGAGAGGAAGCTCCCGCCGTATAGTTAATCGTTAAACTCTCTGTATCACCTTCGTGAAATTGTTTTCGCTATATGAGACTATACGGTCACAACTATATGACTGGAGCCAAAAATTCTGGGCGTATAGTTGGTCGTTAAACTCTGAGATGGTTTGCTTTAGCTATCTGAGACTATACAGTCGCAACTATATGACCGGAGCCAAAACTTCTGGCCGTATAGTTGGTCATTAAACTCTCAGATGGTTTTGCTTTAGGTGTATGTATCTATACGGTAGCAACTATATGACCGGAGCCAAAAATTCCGGCCGTATAGTTGGTCGTTAAACTCTCAGACACTTTTTTGTTTGATCTTTCGTTTATTCATCTAAAAAACGTTATTGTCGGTTCTGAGTCGTGATTTTACCGACCTGGACTCGAGATATTTGGAAATACCTGCTCGGAACCAACTATACGGCCGGAGCTATACGAGCCACGCATGTATAGTTGGTCGTTACGCGGCAGGACACTTCAAAATCCGTGATTTCTTTCCCTGTTTTGTTCAGATTCTTTCATTGGGCGACAATTTGGTGTTTCTCGTGAGTTTTACCAACCTCTGACCCCCCTTATGTACTGCCATTGTCTCCCTCTGTAATCATAATCTCCAGGAACAAATCTACCTCTTATTCACACGTAAGGACTCTCAACCAAAGGACAGAAGTCAAGAAGAAAAGCTCCCATGGAGACCGAGGGCAATAGCGAGCAAGGCAAGGAGATCAAGGCCATCCCTATAGAGTTCCTCGACACCGACCATGGGTGTCGGAAGAGAGATTTGAAGGCCCTGGAGCTGAAGATTGAAGAGTTGGACAAGGAGAATCTAGGGACACCCAAGCACCTTCGATTGCTGCGACTTTATCTTGACAAATTAGATGAAGATATCAAGCGGACAACTGAAGTGGGTTTTTCTATGAGTCTTAAGGCGCTACAAACTGATGGGTTCGTAGCATGGAAAACAAAAAAATTCTACCGCAAGAACGAACAAAACCCAGATCTAATCTAGATAAAAGCCAAGATCTAATCTATTAGACATGTGCAACGAGATAGATCTGTACTAACCCTCGTAGATCCGAAAGCGTTACGAGATTGGATCTCGTGGTTGATGTAGTCGATCACTTGCCGATCTCAAGATCGTGTGGACGATCCTTCCGGCGCCGTGTTCCGGCAGCGCTTCCGCAGTCGGTCACACGTGCGGAGTCGAAGCAGACCTTCCTCTCCCCGTTCCAGCGAGCAGCAGAGGTAGTAGATCTTCTCCACGGAATCCCAGCAGCACGACGGTGTGGTGGTGGTGGTGGAGTAGAGAATTCTGCAGGGCTTCGCCTAAGCCTGAGCAGAGGGAAGGAGGAGAGAGGCAGCGGCCAGGGTTTGGAGTGGAGGGGCAGGGCGCCCCCACCCCTCTATTTAACGGTGGGTGGCGCCTGGGGTGGGGGCGTCCTAGTAGGACTCCCCTCCCTTCCTGGGCCGGGGTTTTGGGTGGGGGGTGGAGTCCTCCTCCCCACGACTCCTTGTCTTGCCCCACAAGGACTCCTTGATCCTTTCTTGGTTTTCAAGCAAACTCCAAGAAATCTCCTAGAACCTTCCGGAACATTCTGAAACCTTCTAGAATCCCCATACAAATACTCCGGAACATTTCCTAACTTAGAAAATGATCCCCAATATATGAATCTTATTCTCCGGACAATTCCAGATCTCCTCGTGATGTCCCGAATCCAATCCGAGACTCCGAACAACATTCGGTCCCCAACGCATATTCCATATCTACTTAAAACAACTTCGAACCTTAAGTGTGTCACCCTACGGTTCGTGAATATGCAGACATGATGAAGACACCTCTCCGATCAATAACCATCAGCGGGATCTAGAGATCCATAACGGCTCCCACATACTCAATGATGACTTCGTGATCGACAGAACCATTAACATACGAAACCAATTCCCTTTGCTACGCGATATTCTACTTATCCGAGGTTTGATCGTCGGTATCTCCATACCTAGTTCTACCTCGTTACTGATAAGTACTCTTTACTCGTTCCATGTTATATCATCCCTTGTGACCTAGTCACATGCTTGCAAGCTAACTAGATGACATTCCACCGAGAGGTCCCAGAGCATATCTATCCGTCATATGGATGGACAAATCCCAATCTTGGTCCATGCGCTTCAACACATACTTTCAGAATACCCAATGACACCTTTATAACCACCCGATTCTAAGCGGTGTTTGATGTCATCAAAGTACCCATCCGGTGATGGTGATTAACATAACCTCATGGTCGAAGGATTAGGTTACTATGCATTTGAAAGCTTATAGCAATACGAACTTAATGACTTGATCTTATGCTACGCTTACTATGGGTGTGTGTCCATCACATCATTCTCCTAATGATATAACCTTGTTATTAATGACATCCAATGTCCATGATCAGGAAACCATGATCATCTACTAATCAACAAGCTAGTTCAACAAGAGGCTTACTAGGGACTCTTTTATGTTTACAAAACACACATGTATTAGTGTTTCCTTATAATATAATTATAGCATGGGATGTAAACATTCATCATAAACACAAAGATATAATAATAACCACTTTTATTATTGCCTCTTGGGCATATCTCCAACAGTCTCCCACTTGCACTATAGTCAATAATCTAGATTACATGGTAATATACCTAACACCCATGGCGTTCTGGTGTTGGTCAGTCTTTGCTCTAGGGAGAGGTTTAGTCAACGGATCTGCCACATTCAGATCAGTGTGTACTTTGCAAATCTTTATGTCACCATCTCGGACATACTCGCGAATAGCATGGAAACGTAGCTTGATCTGCTTCAGCTTGCTATGTGACCTTGGCCTCGTGCATTAGCTATGGCACTGTGTTGTCACAAGAGATGGCCATCGGGTCCAACGACTAGGAACCACACCAGGTTCAAGAATGAACTCCTTCATCCATATGGCTTCTTGTGCAGCCTCCAAGCAGCTATGTATTCCGATTCATTGAAGATTTCGCCACAACGCTTTGCTTGGCACTCCTCCAAATTTCACTACAACACCATTCAAAATAAATACATATCCAGACTGTGACTTGAGTCATCCGGATCGGTGTTCCAACTAGCATCAAGTAACGCTACAACAAGTTGTTCATCACCTCCATAAGAAAGAACCATATCCTTAGTCCTATTCGGTACTTTAGGATATTCTTGATCATATCCAGTTGCTCCATTCCAGGATCACTTTGATATCTGCTAGTCAAACTAACAGCATGTGCTATATCCGGTCTTGTACACAGCATGGCATACATGATAGAACCTATGGCCGAGGCATAGGGAATATTATTCATTTTTTCTCTATCTTCTGTCGTAGCCAGACTTTGAGTCTTACTCAAGGTCTTACCTGACAACATGGGCATGAACCCTTTCTTGCTCTCTTCCATTCTAAACTTCTTTAGAACTTTGTCTAAGTATGTACTTTGTGAAAGCGCTATTAGGCGTCTTGATCTATCTCTATAAATCTTGATGCCTAGAATATATGCCGCTTCGCCAAGATCCTTCATTGAAAAACTATTATTCAAATAGGTTTTGACGCTATTAAGAAGTTCTATATCATTCCCAATCAACAATATGTCATCTACAGATAGTACTAGGAATGCTATAGAGCTCCCACTCACTTTCTTGTAAATACAAGCTTCTCCATAAGTTTGTATAAATCCAAAGTTTTTGATTACTTTATCAAAATGTTGATTCCAACTCCGGGATGCTTGCTTTAGTCCATAAATGGAGCGCTGAAGTTTGCATACCTTGTCAGCATCACTAGGATCGACAAAACCCTTGGAATGTACCATATACAACTCTTCCTCAATGTCACCATTAAGGAACGTCGTTTTGACATCCATCTGCCAAATCTCATAATCGAAATATGGAGCAATTGCTAACAAAATCCTCACAGACCTTAGCTTCGCTACTGGTGAGAAAGTCTCATCTTAGTCAACTCCTTGAATTTGTTGGAACCCTTTCGCGACAAGTCGAGCCTTATAGACGGTAACATTACCATCAGCATCTGTTTTTCTTTTGAAAATCCATTTGTTCTCGACAGCCTTACGGCCATCCGGTAAGTCCACCAAAGTCCATACTTGGTTTTCGTACATGGATCCCATTTCGGATTTCATGGCTTCTAGCCATTTGTCGGAATCTAGGCTCACCATAGCTTCTCCATACGTCGCAGGGTCATCAGTGTTGTCCACCAACATGACGTTCAAGGCAGAGTCATACCAATCAGGAGTGGTACGAACCCTCGTTGACCTGCGAGGTTCTGCAGTAACTTCGTTCGAAGTTTCATGATCACCATCATGAGCCTCCTCTCCAATTGGTGCAGGCGACACAAAAACATCTTCTGGTGCTGCGCTACTCTCAACTTCGAGAGAAGGTTCAATAACCTCGTCGAGTTCTACTTTCCTTCTAGTCACTTCCTTCGAGAGAAACTCCTTCTCAAGAAAGGATCCATTCTTGGCAACGAAAACTATGCCTTCGGATCTATGATAGAAAGTATACCCAATTGTTTCTTTAGGGTATCCTATGAAGACACATTTCTCCACTTTGGGTTCAAACTTATCAGGTTGTAACTTCTTTACATACGCTTCGCAACCCCAAACTTTAAGGAACGACAACTTAGGTTTCTTACCAAACCACAATTTGTACGGTGTCGTTTCAACGGATTTAGATGGTGCCCTATTTAAAGTGAATGTGGTTGTCTCTAATGCATAGCCCCAAAACGATAGCGGTAAATCTGTAGGAGACATCATAGACCGAACCATATCTAAGAGAGTTCGATTATGACGTTCGGACACACCATTATGCTGTGGTGTTCCCGGCGGTGTCAACTGCGAAAGTATTCCACATTTCTTTAAATGCATGCCAAACTCATAACTTAGATATTCACCTCCGCGGTCAGAACGCAGAAACTTAATCTTCTTGTTACGATGATTTTCCACTTCACTTTGAAATTCCTTAAACTTCTCAAAAGTTTCGGACTTATGTTTTATAAAGTAGACATACCCATATCTACTTAAGTCATCCGTGAAAGTGAGAACATAACAATATCCACCACGCGATGCTACACTCATTGGACCGCACACATCGGTATGTATTATTTCCAATAAGTTTGTAGCTCGCTCCATTATTCCAGAGAATGGAGTCTTAGTCATTTTTCCCATTAGACATGCTTCGCATCTTTAAAGTGATTCAAAATCAAGTGATTCAAGAAGTCCATTAGAATGGAGTTTCTTCATACGCTTCACTCCAATGTGACCAAGATGACAGTGCCACATGTATGTAGAATTATCATTCAATTTTATTCGTTTAGCATCTATGTTGTGAACATGTGTATCACTACTATCGAGATTCAATAAGAATAAACCATTCATCTCAGGTGCATTACCATAAAAGATATTACTCATATAAATCGAACAACCTTTATTCTCAGACTTAAAAGAGTAACTGTCTCACAATAAACAAGATCCAGATATAATGTTCATGCTCAACGCAGGCACCAAATAACAATTATTTAAATTTAAAACTAATCCCGAAGGTAGATGTAGAGGGAGCGTGCCGACGGCGATCACATCAACCTTGGAGCCATTTCCAACGCGCATCGTCACCTCGTCTCTTGCCAGTCTTCGTTTATTCCGAGCTCTGCTTTGAGTTACAAATATGAGCAACCGAACCAGATCAAATACCCGAGCACTACTCGATTAGTAAGATACACATCAATAACATGTATATCGAATATACCTTTCTTCTTGATGTTGCCGTTCTTCAGATCCGCCAGGTACTTGGGGCAGTTATGCTTCCAGTGACCAGCACCCTTGCAGTAGAAGCATTCAGTTTCAGGCTTCGGACCAGCCTTGGGCTTCTTAGCAGGTGCGGCAGCTTTCTTGCCGTCCTTCTTGAAGTTGCTCTTTTTCTTAGGCTGGCCCTGTTTCTTGAAATTGGTGGTCTTATTGACCATAAACACTTGGTGCTCCTTCTTGATCTCCACTTCAGCAGTTTTCAGCATGGACGATAGTTCAGGCAACGCCTTGTTCATGCAGTGCATATTGTAGTTCATCACAAAGTTCTTATAACTCGGTGGCAGTGATTGGAGGACACGGTGAATCCCTAACTCATTAGGAATCGTTATCCCCAACTCTTGGAGCTTCTTTGCGTGCCCAGACATGGTGAGCACATGCTCGCTAACGGAGCTTCCCTCTTCCATCTTACAGTTAAAGAACTTTTCGGAGGCCTCATAGCTCTCCACGGCCTCGTGAGTCTCAAAAATGAGCTTGAGCTCCTTAATGATCTCGAACGGGTCGTGGTGCTCAAAACGCTTCTGGAGCTCCGTTTCTAAACCGTACAGGATGGCACACTGAACTGTGGAGTAATGATTTTTCCGAGTGGCGTAAACATTCTTTACGTCATCGGTGGCATCATCTGCAGGTGGGTCACCTAGCGGTGCTTCGAGCACATAGGTCATCTGACCAGCCCTGAGGACAATCTTCAGACCACGGAGCCAGTCCGTGAAGTTGCTTCCATTGTTCTTAAGCTTTTCTTTCTCTAGGAACGCATTGAAATTGATGGAGAGGTTTGCCATAATCTACAACAAATTTGCAAGCAGTTTAGACTAAGTTTATGATAAATTGAGTTCAATTTTAATTCTTAAATTAACTAGGTGAACTCCCACTCAAAACAACATCCCTCACATTGCCTTAGTGATTACACGAACCAAGTTCACTACACCAAGTCCGATCTTCACGAGAGAAGATGTAGTTTCATCGGCGAACAATCTTCATGTTCATCATATTACTTATATGATTCATGCTCTACTTTTCGGTATTCCGTGTTCCGAGACCATGTCTGTACATGCTAGGCTCGTCAAGATTAACCTTAGTTTCCGCATGTGCAAATCTGGCTTGCACCCGTTGTATGCACACGTAGAATCAATCACATCCGATCATCACGAGATGCTTCGAGACGACGAGTCTTAGCAACGGTGCCAACTAAGGACGAACACTTTATTACTTGAAATTTAGTGAGAGGGATCATCTTATAATGCTACCGTTGCGATCTAAGCAATACAAGATGCATAAAGGATTAACATCACAGGAAATTCATAATTAGTGTGATATGATATGGCCCTTTCTTCTTATGAATTTGATCTCCATCTCCAAAGCACGGACATGATCTCCATCATCACCAGCATTGCATCAAGGTCAGTGGCGCCGCTTCATGGTTGTCCATCATCACTAGCAACTATTACAACTACTTGGAATAAAGCTATTACAAGATGAATAGACACGCAGGTCTTAACAGAATTAAAGACAACCATTAGGCTCCTGCCGGTTGCCATATTACAACAAGGATCATTGCATACATCAAATATAATCACAATCACATGATGGCCATATCACATCACAAAACTCCTGCAAAAACAAGTTAGACGCCTCTAATTTTCTTTGCATGTTTTACGTGGTTTGGGGCTTTCGAATAAGAACGGATCTTACCTACGGAACTGAACCACAACGTTGATACAAGTGCTATCAAGTGCAAAGTGTAGATTGGATCTATACTATGGTGGGAGAGACAGACACCCGCAAAGCCACTTGTGAAAGCAAGTTACACGTCAAGCGTGGAGCAAGTCTCATGTGCGATGACATGTAAGGTTAGCCCGAGCCGCTTCACCCCACCATACCGCAAGATGCAAAGTACACAAAGCAAAAGACGGCACGAGCACCAACGCCCACAAACCATTGTGTTCTACTCGTGCAACAGATCTACGCATAAATACGGCTCTGATACCACTGATGGGTTCGTAGCATGGAAAACAAAAAATTTCTATCGCAAGAACGAACAAAACCCAGATCTAATCTAGATAAAATCCAAGATCTAATCTATTAGACATGTGCAACAAGATAGATCTGTACTAACCCTCGTAGATCCAAAAGCGTTACGAGATTGGATCTCGTGGTTGATGTAGTCGATCACTTGCCGATCTCAAGATCGTGTGGACGATCCTTCTGGCGCCGCGTTCGGCGCGCTTCCAATGGTCACACGTGCGGAGTCGAAGCAGACCTTCCTCTCCCCGTTCCAGCGAGCAGTGGAGGTAGTAGATCTTCTCCACGGAATCCCAGCAGCACGACGGTGTGGTGGTGGTGGTGGAGTAGAGAATTCTACAGGGCTTCGCCTAAGCCTGAGCAGAGGGAAGGAGGAGGAGAGAGGCGGCGGCCAGGGTTTGGAGTGGAGGGGGCAAGGGGGTGGCGCCCCCACCTCTCTATTTAAAGGAGGGAGGCGCCATGGGAGGGGGGGTCCTAGTAGGACTCCCCTCCCTTCCTTGGCCAGCGGATTGGGAGGGGGGGAGGAGTCCTCCTCCCCCACGACTCCTTGTCTTGCCCCACAAGGACTCATTGATCCTTTCTTGGTTTTCAAGCAAACTCCAAGAAATCTCCTAGAACCTTCCTAACATTCAAACCTTCTAGAATCCCCATACAAATACTCCGGAACATTTCCTAACTTAGAAAATGATCCCCAATATATGAATCTTATTCTCCGGACAATTCTGGATCTCCTCGTGATGTCCCGAATCCAATCCGAGACTCCGAACAACATTCGGTCTCCAACGCATATTCCATATCTACTTAAAACAACTTCGAACCTTAAGTGTGTCACCCTACGGTTCGTGAATATGCAGACATGATGAAGACACCTCTCTGATCAATAACCATCAGCGGGATCTGGAGATCCATAACGGCTCCCACATACTCAACGATGACTTCGTGATCGATAGAACCATTAACATACGAAACCAATTCCCTTTGTCACGCGATATTCTACTTATCCGAGGTTTGATCGTCGGTATCTCCATACCTAGTTCTACCTCACATCGATAAGTACTCTTTACTCGTTCCATGTTATATCATCCCTTGTGACCTAGTCACATGCTTGCAAGCTAACTAGATGACATTCCACCGAGAGGGCCTAGAGCATATCTATCCGTCATATGGATGGACAAATCCCAATCTTGGTCCATGCGCTTCAACACATACTTTTAGAATACCCAATGACACCTTTATAACCACCCAGTTACGAAGCGGTGTTTGATGTCATCAAAGTACCCATCCGGTGATGGTGATTAACATAACCTCATGGTCGAAGGATTAGGTTACTATGCATTTGAAAGCTTATAGCAATACGAACTTAATGACTTGATCTTATGCTACGCTTACTATGGGTGTGTGTCCATCACATCATTCTCCTAATGATATAACCTTGTTATTAATGACATCCAATGTCCATGATCAGGAAACCATGATCATCTACTAATCAACAAGCTAGTTCAACAAGAGGCTTACTAGGGACTCTTTTATGTTTACAAAACACACATGTATTAGTGTTTCCTTATAATACAATTATAGCATGGGATGTAAACATTCATCATAAACACAAAGATATAATAATAACCACTTTTATTATTGCCTCTTGGGAATATCTCCAACACAAACACTTTAGGATAACAATGAGTTCATTAAAGAATAAGTGAAGGTGCTGGAGAGGAACAATCTTTTCTACAAGCTACGTGTTAAAGAATTAGAAGTTGTCAATCCATCCCTCCGCCTCAGGGTGTCCCGTGAGGAGAAGATACCACGTGCCATGGCGCCACAGTGATCTACAACAATCACGGTATCAAATAATCGCAAGAGATTATTTGATCCCTCCTAGCTTGATTTCAAGCTTGGGGAGACCTTTAAGACCTTGTAATCTATCCTATGAGTTTTTATTACTATTTTCGCATTAGTTCAAAATAGCAATAAAGTTTGCATCATTAGAATTCCCTTTAGGAATAGTCGATCCCTTTTATGAAATTCCGAGTTTATTATTATATATGGAGCAATATTGAGTTTGTGTTTGCTCTATTGATATATGAATGGCTTGAGTATAATTTTACTTGCACTTGATGATGGAAATAGGAGTCTTCCACACCATTGATATTAATGGAACACCTAAAGATAATTTAGTCAATATGTTGTAAGTCTACGGTTTGATTTACAAAGAAAAATTATCTATACAGTTAAGTTGAGAAAGAAACCTTGAATAAAGGAAAATGAAAGTGTTATCAAAATAGAGTGAGAATAAAACAAGGTGGAATCTTCAAGTCATAAGAATGCTTCATATACACTTGGAATTTGATAATTGAGATCGTTAAACTTTGGATTCCTACATGAAGTGGAATGTATGGCTAGCTCATTTGCACAACACTTAAACAAAAGTGTGAGCATATATATACAAAGGAAAATAAAAAGAAGAAGAAAAAGAGCGAGTGTGTAAAGAGCAAGTAGGCATATACCATTGCGGTGTAGTATGACAAAGATACACTTTTGAGATTTTGAATCCCATGTGAATACGTGAATCCTAAAAACACTTGGGACTACCTCGCTAACTCATTCGGTTGAATCGGATACTTTTACATTATGTTGAAATTCATCTTTTATGAACTGTTGATCACTAAGGTGTGGAAGCCTGCTAATACTATTCAGATGGTTCGAGTAAGGTACTATTCAATGAACTTATTCCTATGTATCATACATGATAAACACATGCTGCAATTGTGTGGCGCCCCGCTAAAACCACTACTAGAAAATCGTTGTGTTTTTGTGCATTGCATCATCACGACCGCATGCTCATGTCATCATGCCACATTGCATTTGAGCATCATCATGTCATCATGCATTTGTTTTTCTAAAACTATTTTCTAAAAGCCTAGTTTTGTTTTCTAAATATTCCCCGTCTTAATTTCAAATCAAAACTCCGGACTTTTCCGGGTCTTTTATTTGTCTAAAAACTAGTTACAAAAATATATTTTTAAATTAAAATAAAAGTTTATATTATTTTTGGGAGGCAGCCAGCCAGGCCCGAAAGCCCGGCCAGCCACCTCCAAACCCGAATCAAAATATCTAGTCCTAATCCTACCTACCCCAGATCCCCCCAAACCCTTTTCTACCTAAACCTAGTCTACCCAGCCCCCTCCACCTCACTCCACCCTATCACAGCGCGCCACATCACCCTGGCCCCAATCCCCACCACTCACCCGCTGCCACCTCACCCCAACTCCCTCTACTCTCCCACACAGCCAACTGGCCCCTCCTCCTCTCCACACAACACACCTACCGCCTGCACCCAAACCCACACACGCACCCGACCCCAGCCCCACCTGCCCCCAACCCCCCGTGTGGCCCGTGTGGACCCCACCCGCAACTCCCACCTGCCGCCTCATCCACCGCGTCCAACCCATCCCCGACCTTCCTCTCTGCTCGATCCCCTCCTCCATCGCCCCTGCTCTGGCTGCCGACCCCGCCGTCGGCCTCCCCTTCCGCGAGCTCCGTCCCTCTGCAACCTGGCACCGCCGCGGACCCCACCTTGTGGGTCTGCCTCAGCCATGACCCGAGCCTGGCCGCCTGCCGGGCGAGGCCCTCCGTCGTTAGTCCTAGCCCCACCCCGCCGCCAGGAACTCCGTGGGCGCCGCCAGATGCTGCTCTCTCTTTAGCCGGCCTCGACCTCATCCTCGCTGCTGAGGCAGCCTCTCCTCCCTCGGGTATGTGAGATCCAGGCACATGTCTTAATAGGATTGATAGGATACCCATATCAACAAGTTGCAACTTCTTTTCCGGAAGCTCATTCGAAAAGAACTCTAAGGTTAAGCGTGCTTGGCCTAGAGCAATTCTAGGATGGGTAACCAGGGAAGTGGGTAGCATTTGCGCACGAGTGAGGACAAAGTGCACAGAAAAGACTAGTGTTGGTCTGTGGGGCCAGTCTAGATATCCTATTAAGCTGCCAGGAGTGACACCCCCCGGGCCCAGGAGTGGACGGGGTGTTACAAAGTGGTATCAGAGCCGACCTCGCGGTTAAACGGGTGTGTGCGGGTTAGTGGCGGGACATGTGGAGCATGACGCGTGTGGCCCGGAGTGGACACGACATGGCACATGTCTGCACGGACGCACAAACGCTGCGCGTGCCAAGAGGAACGTTCACAGGGTGTGCTTGATCGATGAGGGCATCGATCTTCTAAAGGGTGGGTGTATGTGAGATCCAGGCACATGTCTTAATAGGATTGATAGGATACCCATATCAACAAGTTGCAACTTCTTTTCCGGAAGCTCATTCGAAAAGAACTCTAAGGTTAAGCGTGCTTGGCCTAGAGCAATTCTAGGATGGGTGACCGACCGGGAAGTGGGTAACCGGGTGCGCATGAGTGAGGACAAAGTGCGTAGAAAAGACTAGTGTTGGTGCGTGGGGCGATCTAGATATCCTATTAAGCTGCCAGTGACACCCCGGGCCGAGTGGGCGGGTTACGGGGGTATTAGTACCACCTCCGGCCGCCCTGGATCCCCTCGTCTCCTCTGTGCCGTCCGCGCATCCTCGCCTCCAGCGTTCGGTTGCCGTCGATGTTGTCTGCCACCATGTGCTTCCTGATCCGCCACCGACCTCCTTGCTTCCTCTCGCGCGGCTGCCGTCCTCGCCACCGGTTCTTCTCCCTGCCGCATAGAACTCCACCATCGGCCCTGCTCGCTTCTGCTAGGCGCCGCCGCGGCCCTCGCGCCATGCGTGTCGCCGAGCGTCGCCCTCCTCCGGCCGTCGCTGCATCTCCGCCCAGCAGTCCGCCGCTGGCCTCATCCCCGCCCTTGTCGTGGAGCCCCCCTGTTAGCCGTGTCCCTGCTCGCCCCGCGTGTTGTCCTCCTGGCGACGTATCTGCTCCGTGTGCAGGCACACCTCGGTCGCCGTGGTTGCCTATGTGTGCCCTCGAGGCCCTCTGCTCCGACCCGGACTTCTGTGGCCTTTCCTCTTGTGCAGCATGCCATCTCTACTCCTTGTGTACCCGGATGTGTGCCGATGGTGGTGATGTTGAGGAGAGGGTGATATCCGAGGCCGAGACAAGGGGCCATGTTCTGTATGATGCTAGTTTCACCCTATACGAAGTCATACCTCAAGACCCCGAACTCGAAGCTGTCCCTCGCGGAATGCCAAGATCTTCACGGACAACACGTTCGTCGACACAGGAACCGGACACGGCGATGCCCCTCCCAAGATCTTCATCACGGAACTTCGAGTACTTGTTCGCAGGCTCAAAGGACCCAGGTCCCGGACCTGAAGACGCATCGACGCCAAACCAAGTACATCGTCAACAACCGAAGCCGGAATACCATGATCTCCAACACGGGACGCAGAGCGCATCGACACGGACCCGAAGACCGAACCCGGGCATGCCAAATTCTTCGACCTGAAGGCCACAGATGCGACAAGCACTTCTTCCCGGATCTGATGCCCGAGAACCCGGACACCCAGGTCGTCGACACGGATACGCCAAGTACTTCTTCGAGGACGCCAAGTTCTTCACCCCGAATGCCAAGACCGACTCGATGGCGCGGACCCGACAAGATCTTCGCAACGACAAGATATACTTTGTTATCCGAGAGCGATCCCGCCGAGACCGAACCCCAGGTCCGGACCCTGAGACCCGACCCCAAACCCCTCGGAGCCCAAGTTCGCTGAACCCTAATGTGATTCCCTATCCGAGACCCCATTATTTTTATAATATGACATTATCAACTGATGCATATTAAATTGTTCATGCATGCATACTTGTCTGTGGTTTGGGGGCATCATGCCGATTCACCTCATAATTAAATATGGAGTCGAGATGCGGGATATCTTTGTCTTATTCTGGACTCCATTTAAATTGGTGTAGCGAACCGATGTCATGTTTCGCCTTGTTAAGAAAACATTTAAATTGCGGGGTATCTAAACAACATGAACCATTCAATAAATTGTCGGGACCCTCGGTTCCGCTTAATATTGCCTAATTGCATCGTACCTTGCCATGTCATACATCATACATGCATCATGCCCGATCTTTTGCCGTAGTATTAAATAGTGCATCCGGTGTTTCTGCTAGTGCTTTGCTTCTTCACGGATTAGGCCGATGAGTTGATGCGAGTGTCGCAAGTTCTCCGGATATGAACCTTCGGCAATGTTTTCAGGCGAGCACCTCCCCCTTTCTACCTATCTTACTTTTATAGTATTTATTCCCTCCTGTTGATCTATTGCTATCTGTGTTGCGATGCTCTAGTTTTCGTACCTGTGATATCCCTTGCAGCCTTATATTGCCTTGGACACATCCTATTACCTGTTGATTGGTAGATAGTTGGACTTGCGCGTCGTAGTCGCTTGCTCAAGTGCTGTTGCGTGTCGTCAAGTACCACAGTTGTTGGAGTATTGCCGCATGTTTAATGTTGGAGATGATCATGACTTTAATTACTATTTAATAACTAAAATTGAAGTAGGTAAATAATGCAGAGGCACCGGTGGGTAATAGACAATATTTGGATTTTAACCGCTCACTGGTGTCCCGTAGGACCCCGAGTTCTTGACACCTGTTCCGAGATCGAGCGCGCTAACCACAGGTGGGGTGTGTGGGCACCCCCATCGATTAGTACCTGATTTCAAAGTATTGCACTAGGGGCCACAAAGTAGTTTGGAGCTTTATTACTATCCTGTACTTATGCCATGCTTTACTGCTTTATTTAAGATTGTGCGTGGAGCACCTGTACTGTTTAGGATTGCGGAGTGTTTTCGCGGTATCGACAAGCCCAGTCACACTTTCGGTTCCCGATCGTTTACAGCCAGCGACGCAAACCACGGGTCCGTTCGAGCCGCCAACTTCGTTGGGTAGCCTAGTGGGTGGCCCCATGTACTTGCTTTGGGTGCAGGAACGTCATGACTTAGGCCCGCCGACATACTGATGGGTGTATGTTAACGATCCGCAAAAAGGGTCAGTGCGTGTGGATACTTTGGTGCACCCTAGGTTAAATCTTTTCGAAAAGCCGTGTCCGCGGTTATGGACGAATTGGAGCATAGTTCTCGATCATAGACAACTATAACTAAAGTTTACTGTTATAATTTGACTTGTATCCGATATGACTAGTAATCAGCTTCACTGCAACGAAATGGCTAAATAAAAGTACCAACAACTGCTGGGTTTGGGATATCTCATGCTAATTGTATCTGACTAGTAAGTGTTGCAACTACAACGGAATGGTTAACTAAAAGTGCCCACTGCTTATTATATCAGGATGACTATCTATACGACTAGTAATTGATGCAACGATAATGAATAAATAAAACTGCCAACGGTGTGAGTTCCTCGGTTGACTTCCTCGTTTGGTCTCGAGGGGGAAACACCAGGATGGGTATGTTTGGTGGTAGTATCAGGTTGGTTCCTAATAGGTCTTTCTTGCCCCTCTCTGATAGCCGCTATTTGTATCGAGTCTCTATAGGTTGTTTAGTGCATCTTGCTAGCTGCCGCTCATCCACCATACCTATGTGGCGAGGACCGCCAATTCTAGTCTCGCCGTACTTGGCCTCGATCTTGACCGCTCTCTTTTTCCTTTGCCCTTTGTCGGCACCCCTTTTGTTTAGCAGGTTTGAGATCGACATTGTTAGTAGGGTTACCCTTGGCCTGGGCAGGTTATGGGCGCCATTGGTTATTCTTCGTGGCTCTTAGCTCAATTTGCATCTTGTCCGCATTTCACGCTGATTCGTTTTCAAGGTGATTTGGATCTTTGTATTGTATACCTGTATTCTTGACTCTTTGAGTCATTGTTGTATATATCTGTTCTGTGGGTTCCATCGTGGACTATTGTGTAATGGTATTACTTCGTTTTCCACCCGCACGAAAGTGCCTGGTGGGCACCTTTGAATCGTTTCTATGCGGGTTTGGCGGGGATCGCTGAAACTTGCATAGGGCCGATTCTGAGGGTGTTGCAAATTGCCTCATTTATTTTATCGACTCAGCTTCATGAATATGAGGATCACATCCATTAAGCTAAAACTTGCTCGGGACGAGCAAGAGTCTAAGCTTGAGGAAGTTGATGAGTGCATATTTGCATCATGTTTTACATTATTATTTTGCATTGTAGATGTAGGATCTTGGTATTTTACGGCATTCATGTGCACATTTTATGTCTGTTTTCACCTGGATCAGGACAGATGATGGATCCAATGGATACAATTCTTGGAGCAGTTGTACTGTAGAGAAGAGGAGTCAAAACAATGTACATCTCTTATTTGGGAAATATTAATAATACCAGAAGAAAACCAGAAGCGAACAAAGGAGGCAGAAGGTTCAACGACCAACTATACGATCGGAGCAAATTTTCCGGCCGTACATTTGGCGCCGCCACCGTCTTGTCAAATAGTTTCACCCCGTGCAATTGGTTCGAGGAGACGCTAGACAGAACACCCAGAAATCATAGAAACCTCACCTCCGGAAGGCATCTGGAGGGGGAACTCATCTGCCAAGGATCCATCTTCGCCCTACGGTAGATCCGGGAGGCTAAGGCATCGATCTTCATCATCCACCACTTCATCACCACCATCTCTATCCATCCCATCTACATCTTGTCTAGATCTTGTTGTAATTCCTATACTCGTTGTGGATTTATTCAACTTCTATTCATCTATGATTGTTTCCATTACCATTGCCATGATGTTGATTGCCTCCATGTATGAGTAGATCATTAGTTCTTGGGGAGATGGAGAAACCCTAGTATGAGATTGAAATAAGATAAAGTCTATTATGATATTCATCGTTGTGACCATGTGTTAGATTTTCTACATCTTGATGTTGAGAGAAGTCAACCTCTCAATATTTTCCTCTCTTGGGGACTTGATGGAGGAAACTACTTATTGGTAGATGGAGGTGTGCTAGCACTTACAGTGACTATAAAGCTGTTGGCACCTCTTACGTATCAACTTGGCAAACTGAGGAAACTCATGGAACACTATCCATGTCATGGGATACGTCCTACGGGATTACGTCCCTTAATAGCGCAGTAATTCGATTGATGTCGATTGCTGACTGTTGTGGTTATGAGGATGATGTGAGCAGCGGTTGCTGCCTATTCATCCAAATACGGAGTTCCTCCCACACATACATAGTTGAGAATGTTCATGATGATAATCTTTATCTTAGACCTTTATATTACTAGTGGTGTATCCGCTACTCCCTGAGAACGCCTTTTTTCCCTACTGTAGTTCCAATCTCTCTTACATACGCGATACTTACTTTCTATACTCAGTTGTCTTACTTTACTTTATTGCTCTTATACCCAAAACCCAAAAACACCTTTTTACATAATACTCGCATTTTATCTTATCACTTAGAAATTTATCTAGCATTTCTATCGTAATATTTATTTCAAGAGTCATTAGACTTCAGACTCCTACTCCCTGTGGGATCGATATATTTATTTCGAAACTAGCTACAAACGATCTGTGCACTTGCAGTCATCACCTCTCAATATTTGTCTCTTGTGGGGACTTGATGGAGGGAACTACTTGTTGGTAGACGGAGGTGTGTTAGCACTTACAGTGACTATAAAGATGTTGGCACTCCTTACGTATCAACTTGGGAACCAAGGAAACTCACAGAACACTATCTATGCCATGGAATACGTCCTACAGGATTAAGTCCCTTAATATCGCAGTAATTCGATTGATGTCGGTTGCTGACTGCTATGGTTATGAGGATGATGTGAGCAGTGGTTGCTGCCTATTTGTCCAAATATGGAGTTCCTCCCACACATACATAGTTGAGAATGTTTATGATAATAATCCTTACCTTAGTTATTTATAATGCAAGAGGTGTATGCGCTACTCCCTGAGAACGCTTTTTCCCATTGCAGTTTCAAATCTCTTTTACATACGCTTGTTTTACTTTACTTATTATTTTCTTATACCAAAAACCCCAAAAACACCTTTTTAGACAATACTCGCATTTTATCTTGTTACTTAGAACTTTATTTACCATTTTTATTGTAGTATTTAAATCAAGAGTTATTAGACTTTAGACTCCTTCTCCCTGTGGGGTCGATATCTTTATTTTTAAACTAGCTACAAACGATCTATGCACTTGCAGTCATCAATCTATTTTCTGGCGCCGTTGCCAGGGAGATAAGCATTGTAGGTCTTTTAGTTTTTCCTTATTTATTTTTGTTTTGCTAAGTTTTGTTTTGAGTTACAGGTTTCCACCAACATGATGGAGTTTCAGCATATGGCTAGTGCCAACCCACTCAACCACTTTGGGAAGCCCTATGATATTAATAAAAGAGACAACTCCAACGAGAAGACAAGGGGGTTTGAAATAAATCCTCTACTACTTGGTATTCTACACAAGAAGCAATTTACTAGAGATGAAGGAGATCCTGATCCATATGAGCATATTGCATGTTTCAAAGATATATGTGGCACTTTCCAATTATCGGGATATACTGCTAATGAGGTAAGGGTTAAACATTTTAGTCAGACTTTGACTAGTACAGCTCTCTCATGGTATAGATCTCTACCCCTAAAAGCCACTACTACTTGGGATAATTTAACCTGTGAGTTTTTAGCAAAATATTATCCATTATCAAAATCTTTTGGAATCAAGCGTCTTATAATGACTTGGAGGAACCGTCCTAATGAAGGAATAGTAAGAGCTTATATCAGATTTAAAGATTGACTTAATCAATGTCCTCATCATGATTTGCCTTAGTGGTATTTATTGCATATATTTTATGGCGGTTTAATTGAACCTAATAAAATTGAACTAGACTCTTTCGCGAGAGGAGATTTTATGAATCTTCCTATAACTAAAGCTTGGGCTTTACTTAATAGAATTCGCGATCATAGAGTTTCATGGAATTTTGGTCTAGGAAGCAAAGGAGGCATATAAATAGATTATGATTGTATTCATGACTATAATAAAAGGGCCATGTTAACAGATTATCTAAAAAACTTTATTTGGATTCAGATCTTGTGTTGCATATTGTTAAAGCTTTTACAGAACACATCAAAGCTCCAAAAGAGGGTTTAGTCAAGTATGATCCACCACCCAAACCTGAGAAGAAAAGAGAAGTTAAAGCATATGATCCACCACCCGAACCTGAGAAGAAAAGAGAAGTTAAGGCAACACTGGCCTCCCTAGAACCAATATATGAGATACCTTTCCCTAACACTGCATAGAAGCATATTTTTGAATATGAACATGTCAAAGCAGTCAGGAGAAGAAGAGGAAAGTATGCCAGAAGTTGAGGAACATCTAGAAGAAATCAAAGATGAACAAGTAATCAAGGAAGCAATTATGGCTATGTATGCACATTGTAACTGTCAACACCCGGATTTTTAATCCCAGATGCCCGTTATGCCATACCTTGCAATCCCAGAATTACCATTTTTGCGAGACATAACGGATTGGATATCACATTACATCATCCATTACAAACCATACATAAGGTCTTACACAAATAAGAATCTCATGATCTAGTATTAATACAACAAGCAGCGGAATTAAAAGATAAGCGTAGCGGTGGGGTCCATCTTCAGGGGCACAGGCAATGCTGACGAAGGCAGATAGTCCTAGTTATCATAGCCGTCCTGCTGGCCATCATCTTGATAGTCTCCTTCATAGTCTGGCCATGAGAATAGCCAGGGACAAAAGCCATGAATACTCTTTAAGTACTCGCAAACTACCACTAACAAGTAGTATAGTTCTAAGTTAAAGTGCTAAATCCAAGTTTAACTATAAAGTTAAGTTTGAAACCTAAGATGAATTCAGAAGCAAAGAAAGATAAAATTAAGTTCTAGAATCACATAAGTTGGGAAGCTATTATCATAAACACAACCCTGTTGTGGTCAAGTCAAGATTCATCATTCATTCATAAGTTGTTTTGAAAACATCTGACAACGAAACAGTATGGCCATTCCAACTGTCCATAACCGTGGCCGCGGTTATTCGAATAGTTTGACACTCTGTAGAGGTGGTACACTTTCACCACAAGATTCGATACATCTGTTAGGCATAACCCTGAATCATCATACTTAGTATGCATATAATCAAACATAACTTTTCCTTTACACACCCTAGTATAAGCACCTCTCCTGTGAGCATGGCCTCCCAACCATGACCATCAGTCATCTTGGTCACTGCATAGGTGGACAACATTGAGAGGTAGCCTCAGCTCAAACCTCTCCTGTGAGGGAACTAATACTAATGCATATAAACTTCCGGCTAAGCCTTACCCAATTTAGGTAGTGTGGTTGTACGGTAAATTTGGAACGGTATCGCATCCGAATCCAACCATCAGTTTTAGAAAAGGTCTAAGGCTCATGCCTCAACATTTTCATCATCATAAACCATTTGTTTTTCTCAACACATGTCAAAACTTCCCAATAGAATGACTCATCATTCCAAGGTTTTCATAATTCATTTCCACCAATTGTCCCCATCTAAAGTGACTCAAGTTTTGATCTACTCTAAACTACTAAGTTAAGAGTGTTCACTAAGGTGTAAAGAAGGGATCAATCTTATGCTATAGAATGACATCTAAGGTTTATCTAAATAGGTCAAGTTTTATACTCTTTATGCTACCTTCAAAACAAGTAAGGGACTTTGTGTAAAGTAAAGGAAGTAAAGCTTGTAAGTTAATACTTGGGGTAGTAATAGTCAAAGTGGTGTGACCAAAGCATGCCTAAAGCATCTTTGCTCATTCATCTAGCTTAATTCTAGCTTGCTAACAATAGCTTGCCTTGGTTGGTGCAGTGGTTGAAGTTTTCTTCTTCTTCTTCTTCTTCTTTTTGATAGCACTCCTCCTCCTCGTAAGCTTGGTCGGTACTATCTTCTATAAATACATACGGAGTACACAATCACCGAACAATACTTAACTAGTCTAATTAGTATTCTAAGGCACACAATTGATGATCTATTATCATCACAAGCATCACAAGTTTTATTCAATAGTTTCCTCCTTTTTATTTTAGAAAAGTAATTTCTACTCATTGATAAATTAACTAAGATTTAATATTCACCACTTAAAATATGGGATCATGTGGACACATGTCATCACCACATATTCTAACATGTGGGAATGTAATTTAAGGGTTGGATCATAAATATTTTGGTTTAAGTTCATTATTTAATGATTTAAAGTGACTAGAAATGCCTATATAGCATTATTTTGGTACTAGTCCAAACTCACTGCATGTAAATCCTAATATTATTACGTATTCAGATAGGTATGATGAAATGTGATTTTTGAGAGTTGGAATCAACTCAAAAGCTAACTTGGTTGATTTTATAAAAATGTTGCAAGGTGCAAAAGCTTTTGTCTTGTTATTTTTACTAGTAGAGATTTATAACTCTAAATGAATTAAATCCAATGGTCTTGGATAGATCTTTTCAGTAGCTTTCCAACAAAATTGGAATCACTTCATTTGGATTGGTAAATCTCTCTGAATTGAATTTTGAACTAAGGGACGGAACTAAGTTTAAACTAAAAAAGAAAAATCCTAATTCAAACTAACTGGGTCGCGCGGGAAACGCTAACGGGCCGGCCTAGTGGAGTTCCGTGACACAGAGAACGGCTGACAGGGGGGGTCCACCTGTCATTTGCTCTTTACACACGAAGCGGTACGGGGCGATGTGGGCCATTAGATTAGAAGGGGAATCTACGGCTGAGAGGTGTCGTCTCTGGCGAACAGTTCGCCGGCGAGGACAAACCCTAGCGGCTCGGTGGGGGTGCTCAGGGGGCATACCAGGGCTCCAGCTACGGTGGCGATGGGGGCGATCGAACATGCTGTCGACGGCGGGCTCAGGAGTGGTCGCGGTAGCTCCTGGGGTGGACGAAATCGACGGCGCCTTCTCCTCCTCTGCAGCGGGCTCCTCCGGCGAAATTCCGGCGAACCAAGGCTTGAGCGGCTCCGACAAGAGGTGAGGAAGGACCAGTGAGGAGAGGGGAGTGCAATGGTGTGAGTCTTTGGTGCTGGGGAGGGCTCCTTTTATAGGCGCCGACGGCTGAGCTAGAAGCATGTGGTGCTATGGGCGTGGGGCGGTGCTACGCCATGAGCTAGAGGTGCTTGCCAAGGCAGCCAGTGGTTGTGCGGTGGTTTGCGTGGGAAAGTGAAGAGGCAGGCGCACTAAGTCTCTGCCGACAGCGAGTTTTATGGCGGCCAGCGACTACGGGGCACGGTCGGGGGATTGGGCATGTCCGTTAGCTTGCTAGGCCGGTGGGGATCGTGTAGACGGGCGGCTGGAGCTAGGCGAGGTCTGGCTACACGGGGACAGGGCGCGCTCTGCGGGCGGTGTCGGCATGGTCGACAGGCTCTGGGCGCGGCGGTTCCTGGCCGTTCTGGTCGCTGTCCTTAGGCTAGGGCTGGTTGGACGGTGAAGGTGGACCACGGGCTACCTCCAGGACACGGATGGTGCTAGCGGCGGCTGTGGCGTGCTGTCGCCGGTGAGGTGCCCAAATGGGGGCTCGGCCTTAATGGCCATGTCCATTTGGTCGTGGCACAGTGTGTGGCTGGGCTAGAGAGGGGTAGGAGGAGTAGTGGAGAGATTTTGGTGGCAATGTGGGGGACAAGTTTGGCCAAAACACTATTTAAAATAGTGAAATTTGTTTGGTTTGAATTCTGCCTGCCAAGTGTTTGATGAAATGGCCGCATGAACCTTACTTTTGAATTTTGGGTTCAAAATTTTTGAGTGATCTCCACTAGTACTAGGTAGTCTCTGGTTGCAAGGGTTTTGAAAATTGAACCTGTTTGAGTGGTTTTTCAAATAGTGGGATCTTCCCATATGAAATAGATTCAATTTTAAACTGTCATTTAAAATTAGTATTTGATTGTTTTTAGTAGATCACCCAGTGGGCCTTGGTACCTCATTATGTGTACTAGCAAGGGGTGTAAAGATTCAGAATTATTTCTGTTAGGTTTTGAGTACTAGGAATAGCCAAAGTAGGCATGATAGTTAATTTGGCCAAAATGACAATTCACTTCAATTATTCATTTTGAGTTGTTTTTCTTTGGGAAAAGTTTGGGAATGATTTAGATGATTTTTATTTCACCTAAAGATCATTTTACAAGCAATGGATCACTTAATCATGGCAATTCAAATCAACTCCTAATTTACATGCACACACATATGAATGCTTTCATATTTTGACATGGAAAAGTTTTTGTTAACCCTAATTTGGGTGATTTGGATTTTGATAAGCTTGGATTAAAGTTTTGGGATGTTACAGTAACATAGTTGAACTTGATAAATAGACTTCCGTTTTGGTTGAAGGTAAAACAAAGGTAAAAAATATGGGTAAGCCTATTCTTCCCTACGTATTTAAGGAAACATCGCATTATGGTTTATGCGATCTTGGCACCAAAGTTAATGTTATACCTTATGATTTTTATTTAGAAATGAACTAAGAAATAGAACCGTCTACAACTGAAAATACCGATATGACAATCATGTTAGCTAGTAAAACTTTTAAAATTCCAATGGGAGTAGTTGAAGATGCAACAGTCACAATTGGCAATAAAAACTTTCCTATCGATTTTATAGTTGTTGATATGCGAGCTGACACTCTTTCCCCAATTATATTTGGAAGAAACTTTTTGAGTGATGTAGGTGCCAAAGTTGATTTCAAAAAGGAGATTGTGTCTCTTAAGCTTGGGGAAGCGGAAAAAGAATTCCACTTTTCCAAATTTA
Source organism: Avena insularis (assembly GCA_023614405.1). Taxonomy (NCBI): domain Eukaryota; kingdom Viridiplantae; phylum Streptophyta; class Magnoliopsida; order Poales; family Poaceae; genus Avena; species Avena insularis. The sequence goes on from CM042694.1 coordinate 452,947,223, forward strand.
AAGACATACCTCTACAAATACAATAAGAAGAGAAAGAGAAAACTATTGAGGAAATGGCAGCTCTCTTCTTTAGTGATCAAGAAGAAGAAATAAATGAAGACTCAAATTATGAAGAAATAGTTATGGAGGACAAGTCCCTGGAAAAACTAGAAGGTGGATTCAATTCACTCCCCATTATAGGGCCTCCAACTAATGAGGCTTTTGAAGAGCCAGAAAAGAGAGGGGACGAGGAATTACCACCCCCAAAATTGAAGACTCTACCAGATAACCTTAAATATAGATTTTTAGATGATACAAATAAATTCCTATTATTATTAGTGCTAAAATTTTAGGAGATGAAGAAGAAGAACTCATGAAAATACTTAAGGAGCATCGCAAGGCCTTTGGGTACTTAATGTATGATTTGAAGGTCATTAGTACCATGATAACCGTCCATCGAATATTCATGGAGGAAGGTGTTGAACCATTTGCGGAATTTAATAGACGACTGAAGCCCGAAATGAAGGAAGTGGTAAGAAAAGAAATAGTACGCCTACTAGACGCAGGAATAATCTATCCTGTAAAAGAAAGTGAATGGGTAAGTCATGTTCATTGTGTCCCTAAGAAGGGCGGTTTTACTATTGTTCCTAATGAAAACAATGAACTGATACCTACTAGAACTATTGTTGGACATAGGATCTATATAGATTTAGGAAATTGAATAAAGAAACTAGGAAAGATCACTATCCTTTACTGTTCATAGATCAAACTTTAGAGATGTTAGCAAACCACACTCATTTTTTCTAGTTGGACGGATACTCTAGTTTTTCTCAAATAGTTGTTCATCCTGATGACCAACTTAAAACAACTTTCATTAGCCCTTATGGTTTACATTCTTACCGTCATATGCCTTTTGGTTTATGTAATGCTCCAGCTACTTTTCAAAGATGCACGACTGCTATTTTTGCAGATTTTATAGAACTGATAACGGAAGTATTTATGGATGACTTTTCTGTCTATGGAACTTCATTTACTAGTTTCTTGGATAATCTCAAAAGAGTTTTGCAGCGTTGCAAAGAAATCAATCTTGTTCTAAACTGGTAGAAGTGTCATTTTATGGTCAAAGAAGGTATAGTCCTTGGACATAAGGCATCAGGTATGGGAATTGAAGTGGATAGAGGTAACGTTGAGGCCATAGAGAGAATGCCACAACCTAGGGATATAAAAGGTATAAGAAGTTCCCTTGGTCATGTGGGTTTTTATAGAAGGTTCATTAGGAATTGCTCTGGAATATCTAAACCTTTGACTACCTTCTACAAAAGGGAGTAAGATTTAATTTTGATGATAAATGGCTTGTAGCCTTTGATAAACTTAAATATGCTTTATCCCATGCTCCTATCATAAACCACCTATTTGGGATATGACTTTTGACTTAATATTTGAAGCTAGTAATGATGTTGTAGGAGTAACTCTGGGACAACATATAGGTCGTAGATTTGATATTATACATCATGCTAGTAGAACTCTTAATAGTTCTCAAAAGAATTATCCTAAGGAAGAAAGGGAACTTTTTGCTGTATTTTTCTCTTGCGATAAATTTCGTTCTTATATAACTGATGCAAAAGTAAGAGTTCATACGGATCGTGATGGTATAAAAGAACTCCTTGAGAGGAAAAATCATAAGCCAAGACTTATCTGTTGGATCATTTTACTTCAAGAATTTGAGTTGCAGATTATGGAGAGGCAAGAAATAAAGATGTTGGATGCAGTGTCCATATTCGCCCGGCAAGACACCAATATTATTGAAAGGAACTTTAGTCCTGGTGATTTTCATTTGAGAGAATTATTAAATGAACTAAGGTCAATTCCTCCAAAAGAGAAGAAGTCTGTGTTGTTGGACGAGCTTGTCATCCCCGAATAAGTAAACGGTAAGTGCAAGGTAAGTGTTCTTGCTCAAATAAGTGATAAGTAAACAATTTTTCTGAAGTTTCTGAAGGTTTTTACCAACTATACGGTCACAACTATACGGCTGGAGAAAAATCTCCCGCCGTATAGTTGGTAGTTAAACCTTATGTACCTTCTTCGCAAAATTGTTTTCGATGTCAGGAAACTATACGGTCGCAACTATACGGCTGGAGAAAGTCCCCTGCCGTATAGTTTGTCGTTAAACTCTTAGACATTTTCGATTTTCGATGTCTGGAAACTATACGGTCGCAACTATATGGACGGAGAAAGTCCTCCCACCATATAGTTGGTCGTTAAACTCTTAGACATTTTACATTCCTTTTTTGTTTTATTGCCCAAAAAACAGTTTTGTAGGTTCTGAGTCGGTAACTTAATTGACCTGGACTCGAGATATTTGGAAATATCTACCCGGAACCAACTATACGGCTGGAGCTATATGGGTCGCACCCGTATAGTTGGTCCTTACGCGGTTGGACTTCTCCAAATCCATGATTTCTTTCCCTGTTCCGTTAAGATTCTTTTTTGGGCCATGAATTTGGTGTTTATCGTGAGTTTTACCGACCTATGACCCCCCTTATATACTGCCATTGTGTTACTCTCTAATCATAATCACCAGGAACCAATCCAGCCATGTGTTATCCCATCCCAGGCTGTGGAAAACCCCTGGGTCTCATTACTCCTTCCAGGGACCGCTCTCGTAGCCCGTCCATGGAGGAAGACAACGAGGAGGTGGAGAGGTTTAGCCCGGGGTACAAGGAGTGTGTCAAGCCAATCTTCTACAACAACGATCCCGTTGAAGATTGGAGTGACATCTACATCTGCCGTGATGTCTATAATCCCCCGGAGATCAACTCGGCGGCAATGAAGAGAGCTCAACAAGAGATAGAAGACCACAAGCCGCATGAAAAAGGGCATGTGGAGACGGTCAAGTTCATCGCCATGGACCCCATGCTGCACAAGTGTAAGGAATTACCTAATATTGGTGTAGGTGCTAGCAAGGGAGCGACGGTGCCACTCTTGAAGCCTACCATGGGTGATCGTATGAGGGTGAAGCCTCAAGAAAAGTGGAGGAACGGTTTCCACTTCCCTGATCCATCAATTATGGATGAAGGAAGAAGAAGTTGTTCCCAGTGTAGGGGTTCGCGTATGAAAACAATAAAATGTTACCCTACGCCCCTGAACCCCTGATGCTGCTAGGACCTATCTATTAGTAATGCAGTAATGGGAGGGGCTTTTCACAAACTTGCCCTTGAAGACCGAAAAGCATTATCAACCTCAGGAGAGCGTGGTTGATGTAGACGAGACAAAGCCGACCTCAAGGTCGTGATGAAGTCCTTGTGCTCCTACGGCTCTAATGAATCCTAGTGCCACAAGTGTGACACCTCGCGGAGAGTTACATGCATCTGGTTCCTGACGATGACTCTCGCTTCCTTGATCCAGCAGCAATTGTGGAAGTAGAGCTCCTAGATCTGAATCCCGCAGCACGACGGTGCTCCACGGTGAAGATGTCTCTCGTTCGCGCAGTCCGAACTTGGGATCACGGTCACGGGAGAGGGAGAGAGAGAGAGAGAGAGAGAGAGAGAGAGAGAGAGAGAGAGAGAGAGAGATCAATTATAGGTATCCCCAAAAGTGAGCAAACCTTTATTGGATATTGTGTTGTATTTTTTGGTCAAAATACCCCACTATATATAGGGGAGGGGAGGTACTACCTCCCTCAAAATCCCGGGGTGGGACTAAAGGAGGAGAGAGGGGGCACCCGCTGGCCAGCCCTAGTGGGCCCCGCGCGGGGGGGGGGGGGGCTAAGCCCAGTCGGCCACACCTTGCCCTTTCTCTCCTCTTGCCTTTCCCCCGTGGGCCCTTCTCCCTACGAAATTGACCCATTAAGCCTTTTTGACCTTTAATTGATTTCTCTTTTATTAAATAATTATGAATAAATGATTAAATCAATATTTAACATTCATTCACAATACTATTTAATCTCCGTGACTATGGAACACCTTCCACCTCCACTCCGGACATCATCCGGACTTACCAAAACCCTTCCGGTTTTCGCTCTTCTCTTCTTATGTGATTCTACCGATCCTGTAAACACTCTCTAAGCATCATCAAGCCCTTAAGAGTGATACCCCACGGTTTAGGAACACTCCAGACATGGTCGGGACACTCCCAGACCAATGATCAACAGAGGGACCTAGATGGCCATGTGACCCCTATGCATTCCACGAAGATCTTTTGTTGTTTGAACTGGGACAGTCGTGTCTTATTCCTTTTGTCTCTTGATACTTGCATTTCCCGAGATTTGATCAATGACATCACCATCTTGTGTTCAATCTCATTATCGAACAAAGCTACTTGACTTGTTTCGACAAGTGATATCCCTGTGATCAAATCACACGTTGTGCAGCCATTGGATATAACTTCTCCGAGTGAGCCCTCGAGTATATTTCCGTCACGCTGATGGACAAATCCTGCTCTTGACATATATTGCCTATGTTATTCCTCTGAATACCTGAACAAACCTTTATGATCATTATATTACCAAGTGATGTTTGATGCTATCTAAGCACTCTCGAGAGACAGTGATTGATATAGCCTCACGGTCTAACGAATAGTCTATGTGGTCTATTCTAATCATCGTAACTTTAACTTCGTGACATGATCGAGTCACGATGTTTAGGTTGGGTATTGGTTCATCATCTCATTCTCAGAATGAGTTTGACTCCATTTCAATTGGCATAAATGCCACATGATCAGGAAACCTTGATCATCTGTTGACCAATGAACTACTGACTAGAGTTTCACCGGGAAACCCTAGTTGTTTATATATCACACGTGTATTGACGTTTCCTTTCAATACAGTTATAGCATGATATAAAACTTAATAATAAACTTTATGAAATATGAATAATAATCCTTATTACTATTTGTCTCTAGGGCATATTTCCAACAGTCTCCCACTTGCACTGGAGTACAAATAAACTAGCAACATTTGTTCTTAATCATTGGCACCATATATCCCGGTACCCTGAACATGCTTGCTTATGGAAGAGGTCGAGTCTTGGGCATGTACTTTACAGTCCCAAATCCTTTGCAACTTACTAATGTCACCTTGATTGACATTAATACTTTATCATCACATGATAACATCTTTGTGTATGCATCGTTGCTATAGCAGCAGAACGAGGCCAGATTCCAGGAACCTACAGTGACTTTAGATCATCCTCGAGGGCTTTCTCATGGGCATTGTGCCCTGGGACACATCATTCTACGTTAAAAGAGAACTAGCCCCGCCATAACATTATACATCACTTAGATGGTACCCTTATCTATTATTATAAATGTAATCATCAAAACACGAGTGCACCCTATGCAACTTTTGATGTTTTGTTCACCTCGCTTCCTACTTGACTTTAGTCGGTATTATAGGAGTTTCCAACATATTCCCTTATAACATAACCCTTTAGGCTTTAATATATGTCATTCTTTATTGATTTGGAAAACATGTCTATACTTCTCTATTAGATACTGTAGACAAACTTAGCTCAACATTCTGTGGTTTGAACTTAATCACTTTTCAAACATTCCTTCTTGGATCATATATTATGTCAAGGTGTCATCATAGTTTTCCAAGATAGAATCTATGTCTCAACATAGTGGACGATGATCATCCTATTATTTCTTTCAGCCGTCGATGTTAGACTTAATTCTATTCCTAATTTGAGTTATCAAGGACCAGTTCCTTAACTAACTTCTATTTCGAAAACCCTTTTCAGAATCCTTTAAGGAATACTACATAATATCATAATATACTTATTATCAACTTCTATTCCTTATAAATCATTATTTATCGATACCTGCGCTTTTATTCTTAATGTGTCGTATACACACTTACGAATCACTCCTCTAATCTCCCACTCAAATATGTTTCCAACATGTTTGGGTATGAGTCACTACTCTTACTCAAACTATGTTCCTACATATTTGAATTTGAGACTTATATTGCTCCTACTTAAAAATATGTCATTCACATATTGTTTTAGGAAGACTTTCATAGCTCCAACTCAATTTCATGCAAATTGCATATCCAGTCACTATTTTGAGTGACTTCAAAATCCTTTGATCAAATATCAAACTTAGAGATTTACTATGAGATACTAGTACTTTACCAGTTTTTAAATCCACCAGACTTTCAGTACACTTGAATCAAATTCATTTGAATTTGTCCAATACTTGACAAATTGTGGTTTTGTCATTCACCCCCTTTTCCACTATGGCTTTGCAGTCATTTGGGAAAATCCAAGTAACCCCTTTACTTGTAAGATTCAGCAACGAATTACTTTCTAATCTCAAGTGAATTTTGCTATGGGATTTCTCATATCTTTAGCTCACCATTATTTTCTCAGTAGTTTTTAGGTATGTCATATTCCGGTAATCATGACAAATGATTCACAAATATATCCATACAAGATATGGGCTGCATTTTGAATCCTACTTTATGTAGTGAAAACACTAGTGGGGAAAACACAATGATCACTATCATTGATTCTTTCCTTTGTGAAGAGTATCGTTCAGGAACACTTTCCATTGCACTTCTCAACACTCTGATGCAGGGTTTTGAATCCTCATCGTGTTTTTCACTATCTTCCATTTGCTCCATAATCGAGAAATATCATTGAATGTGAACTTTCTCGAGAATGCACCAAAATCCAAGCAATACTAGTTTTGCTCTCCTTTTGGTTCTAGTTGTGGCTATTGTATTCATAATTTCAAATGAATACTCTACAAGGACTTATTCTCCATTGTTTTGGTTATATCGAATAACCCCAAAACTTTTACGACGATCAATACTAGATATGGAACCGATCTCACGAATCCAGATGGTTCACTATATGTTGTAATTGAGTGCTAACTATTTCTAACTAATTGTCTCTACATCTACACTATAACGATTTATTTGGCACCATCTATTCACCCACTTTGATATTTAATATCACATTGTGATGGTTTGTATTTTGACGTTTCAAACGCATTGTATTCCACAATTTTTCTTTATGACATTCTTATAAAGTCGAATTTCATTACTATTTATCAAATCGTAGTAATTAGATTCTCTTTTATCTTTATACCCTTCATACGCTGAAATTCTTTGATCATATCAAATAGTTTCATGCTTATGTTTCTTTGGTAAACTTCTTTACAAAATTTAAACAATCATAAAATGATAATCACCATTTTTGTTAAACTACAATACATTGAATATGTATTTACTTTGGACAATTCATCAAACACTTTGTATTCTTGCAATACACAGTGTTCAAGTTATTTTGCTGAACTTAGGCATGATTCATATGTGACAATAATACAAGTGTCTTTCACATATTATCAATATAACTTTGAATTCAGATAATGGTTTCATTCAGTAATGAACATATCATTAAGTTAGGTAATTTTAAGCCATTTCAATATTTTATAAATATTCATGCATTATCAATTAGTTTCAACAACAAGGATAATTCACATATAAGAGAACAAGATATGAACACGAATAGAAATTATTCATAAAAGTGGAACAACTTGTTTTTTACAAACTCATATGAATAACCGTTTCACAAAGTGATAGACACACTAAAGAAGTTTACAATCTTTTGATTACAATAACTATCTAAAAATGATAAACTAAGTGATAAATGTCGAGGGAGAGTGTCGTTGGCCATCATCATCATGCTCGCCATCAACACGCAACGTCACCTCCTCTCCAGCAAGCACCTCTCATGTAGAAGGACCTATTTTCAGCAAAACAGAACAAGTATCAAATATACTTAACACTGCAACATGTGTTTAGAAGATTATAATATTTATAAAATTGTATATCAAATATATACCTTTATCATCGATGACCTCTCCCGCAATGGGTTCAACCTTCACATTCCTTAGATGTGATATGAACCTATGGAAATACTGCGTTGCCGCATCGTCTCTCATGATGCAAGTCCTAACATGTGCTCGGTAGCTTGGTGGCAGCGACCGTAGCATAACGCCATTTGCAAAAGAGCTCATCATCCAGCTGTCCAGGAAGTATGTTGGCCTTATGTCCGCATCATGCATTGATGGGGGAATACCAATCGGGGTATACCCACGGAGCAGAGTCGCCCATGGCGAGCGGACTCGTGGGAACCGGCGACTGGACCCAGACGATTCGCCGACTGAAGGCCCAAGGTAGCGACTCTAATAAAAAGGCCATTAGTACACTTGTAAACCTTAACTGACTGCATATATAAAGCCACCAAGGGCACTCCTTTAGAGAGACATCTCGCTCACATCATATGAGATCTAGTCTCTCCCTCCGCCTACGGTGGCTCCATTGTAAACCAATCTATGATCATATACTGGATTGATAGCAGGATGTAGCGATCCTCCACCGAGGGGGCGTGAACCTGGGTATATCGCGTGCCAATCTTGTTCCCGGATTCTCCTACGTCGCCTTGTCCTTTCCTCTATGTAAGCTACCCTGTAGCATCTGTCGTGGCCAATACCACGACAGTTGGCGCCCACCGTGGGGCAAGCGGTGCTTGGAGTCATGATCCGGGTGGGATCCCTCATCGTCGACGGCGACGAGATTGCATCTAGCCGACTCATCCGCTCCAACGCTGCCACGGAATTTTCTATGGCCTAATTTGTTTCCGTGATACGGACAGGCTGCGGAGGTGAGATTCATGTTTTATTTTACATGGATGATTTCCTTTTTTTGGATGCAGTCGGGTTGCCTTCCGAACATGTACAACTTCAAAGTAGAGAAAGAAATCAAAAGCCAAATCCATACAGCAAGGCACCAATCGACGCATACTCCTGAGGAAAAGGAGTAGCTCTGGCCAAGAATCGATCAACCAGGAAAATACACCATGTGACCTGGTCCCGAGATATCTCTCTTTAATTATTAAATCTGCCGATCTATATCTTACTTTATTCTTTTATTCTATTTGGATTTAATCCTCCACACACGTATGTTTTATTTGTATATATGCATCATAATTTCAATATGAGATCGAAGGAGGTCAGTCTCGATCTGACGTCTGAGGATATGCAGTGCTGGAGCGGAGCTCCCAAGCGGCTCGTTACAATCTCTCTCCGCTCAATCTTGTTCAATTTATTATATTCTATCATGTTTACTAATCATCTTGTCTTTACGAGTGCAAATAAATCACGATGCGATGTGCAACCTGTGGAACATCGGATGTCGACGTCCGCTAGCCGTTGCGCAACCTAATCCGAAACATCCACTCCTTCCAGCTAAATGTCGTACTCGGAAACTCGCTATCGTGGGCTCACCATCGCAAACTCATGGTCCTCGCGGACTCTCCATATTCGGGGACTCTCCGTCGCGAACTCGCCATCGCGGACCTCTCCACGCTCGGGAGAATCGCCTCGCCTATCGCGGCTCGCCCCTCGCAGACCCGCCACGGCCGTTCGTCAAGAAGAGGCCTACGTGGAGTCACCGTGGATGATCTCGCTATGAAGTAACTGCGGCAGCCGACTCCGCCTACGCCGGCGTGGCGCCATATCGGGTTGGAGCCATCTGGTCATGGCGATCTAGCATCACACGGATTGGAGCATGCCTCATGCGAGCATCAAGGCCTAGATGCATCGATGGATTGGTGATGTTTTTCCTTGCTACTCAATTATTTTATATTCAGATAATACACAATTGTTGTTTTGTACTTGCTTGATCCACCGCATGCAGAAATCGCACTCGCCATGAAGCAGGACTCCCGCGACTGGATGCCATCTACTTAGCTGAGTCCAACTCCAGACGGAAGTCCTGCCATGGGAATCGCCACCTCGTCATGTGGCACACGCACATGCATATCCTAACCTAGAAAATCAACAGGCACGAGGATGCGTGATCGATTCTATATGGCTGATTGGTTTCTATATGATTCCCTTGTCATTGATTATTTTATTTAGATCTAACTCTTCACATCATGTGTGTTTGTTTTCTATGCATGTCCCGAGTCGCAAGTCCAGGTTTTAATTGGAGAATTTACCAATTGCACACGAGTAAACTGACGGAAAGTTCAGGCGGCCAACAGATTTAACACCATATACGTATCAAAGCCGGACAAGTGCAACGAGTACATCACCAGATAGATAAGCACGAGGCATCTGGTGATATCTATTCAATTATTTTGCCCATTATAATATATTTATAGAAATATTTTTGTACTTCCAACTTGTATATATACACAGGTTTGCTGGTTTACAACCATGGCGCACTCGTGTGTCGGCGACTCGCCCATCGTGGACCCTCCATCGCACACTCTCCCTTCGCGAACTTGCCGCGCTCGGGGACTCACCTCGTCGCCACGAACTCGCCATCGAGGACTGGACGCCTTCGCGGACTCTCCACGTTCGACGACTCGCCCGACACGAGCTCACCATGCTACTGGATAAACAACACACTGCTCCGCCGCGCCGACTTCATCATAGCGCGACCTCCATCCGCTGTGTCGACTTCGTCATAGCGCGACCTCCATCCGCCGCGTCGACTTTGCCATAGCGCGACCTCCGTCCACCGTGTTGACCCTATGTCCGCTGCGTCGACTTCGCCATAGCGCGACCCCTGTCCGCCGTGTTGACTTCGCCATAGCGTGACCCCCGTCCGCCGAGTCGACCCCGTGTCCACAGTGTCGACTTCGCCATAGCGTGACCCCGTCAGCCACGTCGACCCCATGTCCTCTGCGTCGACTTCGCCATAGCACGACCTCCGTCCGCCATGTTGACCCCGTGTCCTCGCCGTAGCGTGACCCCGTCGGCCACGTCGACCCCATGTCCTCCGCGTCGACTTCGCCATAGCACGACCTCCGTCCGCCATGTTGACCCCGTGTCCGCCGTGTCGACTTCGCCATAGCGCGACCCTCGTCCGCCGCATCAACTTCGCCATAGCGCGACATCCGTCTGTTGCGTCGACTCTTTGTCCATCCTGTCAACTCTGCCAAAACGTGCCTATACTTCCGTTACGCCGAATGCGTACACCACGCCTACTAAGGGCCCCTCATCGTACGAGTCGCCAGAGAGGGTCGCATGCCACGCTGAATGGACTCACCACTGGATGTCTCTTCCCTTCGGAAAAAATCAATTCGCCTTTATCAACCTTTGAAAGAGCGACTCGCAATGGCCAAGTAGTGCGGATGGGGGCTCGCAAACCGAGTCTCGGATCGTCCACAAAAAACGCTAACCGAGAGCCATCATTGGAGTCGTCTTGCTCGACTGGCCTTCCGGGCCAAGACAAATGGCAGTGCTACACAAACAGCACCATGTCCTTCTCAACCTTAGATAGTGCGAGTCGCATGGCCAAGTACTATGGATGAGGACTCGTAAACCGAGTCTCGGATCGTCCAGGAAGAATGCCCAGCCGAGAGCCATCTTTGGAGTCGCCATGCGACTAGCCCCCGGGCCAAGACGAGAGACTCGCTAACAAAAACAGCGCAATCAATCCCTCCCAACATCGGATGAGCGACTCGCTATGCTCGGAGACTCTTCCCTCGTGTACGCGCCATCATCGCGGACTCGCTATGCTCGGGGACTCTCCCCTCACGGACACGCCATCATTGTGGACTCGCTATGCTCGAGGACTCTCCCCTCACGGACACGCCATCATCGCGGACTCGCACTCGTGGACTCGCCAGTCTTGGGGACTCCCCCCTCGCGGACTCGCTCAACGCGGATCCGTCATGCTCAGTGGTTTTACAATCACCGGTCTCCAGCACTCGTCAAGATCTCCATTCGCAATACTTGGGGACTCGCCACCCTTCTGGAGTCTTCATGCTCGGGGACTCGCCACCCTCGCGGAGTCTTCATGCTCGGGGACTCGCCGCCCTCGCAGAGTCTTCACGCTTGGGGACTCGCCGCCCCCGTGGAGTCTTCACGCTCGAGGAATCGCCGCCATCGCGGAGTCTTCATCACGGGCTTGCCATCGCCGATTCGCCATCGCGGGATCTCCCTCACGTACTCGCCACGCTCAGGGACTCGCCACCACGAACTCGCCCTCACGTACTCACCACCGCAGACTCGCCCTCGCGTACTCAACACGCTCGGGGACTCGCCACCGCGGACTCGCCTCTACAAGCCAACTCTAAAGAGCCTCAAGTCGCCTCTACAAGCCAACTCGAGCCTCGGGGACCACTCCTAGGCATACTGCGTGTGCGTGTGGTTCCACGACCGCGGCTCGCCATGCTCGAGGACTCGCCACCACAGACTCGCTCTCACGTACTCGCCACGTTCGAGGACTCGCCACCACGGACTCGCCCTCACGTGCTCGCATCACGGACTCTCCCTCGCATACTCAACACGCTCGGGGACTCGCCACCACGGACTCGCCCTCGCGTACTCAACACGCCCAGAGACTCGCCACCGCGGACTCGCTCTCACGTACTCGCCACGCTCGGAGACTTGCCACCGCGTACTCGCACCGCAGACTCACCACACTCGGGGTCTCGCCACCACGGACTCGCCCTCACGTACTCGCCACGCTCGGGGACTCGCCACTGCGAACTCGCCCTCGCGTACTATCCACCGCAGACTCGCCCTCGCCTAATCAACACACTCGGGTTCTCGCCACCGCGGACTCGCCCTCGCGTACTCAACACGCTCAGGGACTCGCCCTCGCGTACTCAACACGTTCGAAGACTCGTCTCGTGTATTCCCCTACACCGACTTGGTGACTTCACCATCAATGATTTGGTGGCCTCCACGTCCTCTATGACAACAAGTTGACAAGGCGTCGGCCAAACTTCTCCAAGGAGCGACTCCGTCCAATGACGACTCGCCCGACACGTCGACTCGCCTTGGCGATTGGGCTACTTCATGAGCTATTTCTCTATTTCAGGAGCTCGTCAATGACTCATCATTGACTCCACCCTGGAATCGCTTGGACCTATTTGGCGGCTTGAATTCATCGCCGAGTCCCTGACACGCTCGGGGACTACTGATGGGGGAATACCAATCGGGGTATACCCACGGAGTGGAGTCGCCCATGGCGAGCAGACTCACGGGAACCGGCGACTGGACCCAGATGTAACACCCTCGAATCGGCCCTATGCAAGTTTTAGCGCTTCCCGCCAAACCCGCATAGAAACGATTCAAGGACGCCCACCAGGCACTTGCGTGCGGGTGGAAAACGAAGTAATAACATTACACAATAGTCCACGATGGAACCCACAGAAACATATATATACAACAACGACTCCATGAGTCAAAAATACAGATATACCATACAAAGATCCAAATCACCTTAAAAACGATGCAGCATCCGAGTACGGATAAGAAGCAAATTGAGCTAAGAGCCCTGAAGAATAACCAATGGCGTCCATAACCCTGCCCAGGCCAAACTGGAAGGGTAACCCTGCTAACAATGTCGATCTCAAACCTGCTAAAACAAAAGGGGTGCCAACAAAGGGTGAAGGAAAAAGAGGAGCATCAGTACTGAGGCCAGTACATGGCGAGTCTAGAATTCGATGGCTCTCGCCTACATAGGTATGGTGGACTGAAGCGGCAGCGCAGCATGCACTAAACAACCTATAGAGACTCGATAAACTGTCGGCTATTAGAGAGAGATAAGAAAGACCTATTCAGAAATAACCTTATACTAACACCAAACATACCCATCCTGGTATTTCCCCCTCGAGACAAAACGAGGAAGTCAAACCGAGGAACTCACACAGTTGACAGTTTTATTTATTCCATTATAGTTGAAGCACTTACTAGTCAGATATAGATAGCATGAGTCATCCTGATGGCATAAGTAGTGGGCAATTTTAGTTAACCATTCAGTTGTAGTTACAGTACTTACTAGTCATATCCAATTAGCATGTGACATCCCAAACCCAGCAGTTGTTGGCACTTTTATTTCATTTCATTGGAGTTGCGATACTTACTAGGCAGGTATAACATTACACGATACACCCCAGTTCCACCAGTTGTTGGCACCTTTATTATCCATTCCATTGTAGTGAAGTTGATTACTAGTCACATATTAAGTCAAATTTAGAGCACTACTTTAGTTATGCTTGTCTATGATCGAGATACTGTGCTCCAAGTCGTCCATAACCGTGGACACGGTTTTCAGAAAGATTTACCCTGTAGGGGTGCACAAATAGAAACAGACACACGATCAACCTCGGAAAAACCAAATCAAAACCCAACGAGGCTTTCACGATAAAGCAATCATAGGATTCATAAAAGATTTCAGGGGGGCACCCTACTAAGTTACCCGCAACGAAGCTGGCCGGATCCGGAATGCACCCAGGGTTTGTGACGACGGCTGTAAAAGACTGGGAATCCGAAAATGTGACTGGGCTTGTCGATACCGCGAAAACGTGGCACGATCCAAAACAGTACAGGTGCTCCACGTACAATCTTAAATAAAGCAGTAAAGCATGGCATAAGTACAGGATAGTAATAAAACCTCAAACTAGTTTGTGGCCCCAAGAAATAAGAAATGAATCAAGCTCTGGATAAGGGGGATTCATAGAGTCTCCCGTATGTGGATAGTGCGAATAGTCAAGGAACAGGTATCAAGTACTCGGGGTCCTACGGGACACAAGTGAGCGTGGAAGAACCAAATGACATATATTGCCCACCGATGCCTCTGGATTAGTTATATCTAGCAATTTAATATCTAGTTGTAATTAAAGTCATGATCATCTCCACCATTAAACATCTCTATCATTAAACATGTGTCAACCTTTTATCAATGGTGGAACGACAACGACGCGAAGCAGCACCTGAGCAAGCAACTATGACTCGCAAGGCCGACTGTCTATCAATCAACAGGCAATAGGATGTGTCCAAGGCAATATAGAGGCTGCAAGGAATATAAATGGTGCACGGAAACTAAAGGATCGCAACAAGGATAGCAATAGATCAACAGGAGGAAGTAAAGACTATAAACGCAAAATAGATAGAAAAGGGAGAATGCTCGCCTAGGAAACATGCTGAAGATACATTATCCGAAGAACTTGTCGATACTCGCATCAACTCAACAGCCTAATCCGCGAAGAAGCAAACACTAAAAGGAACATTGGATGCACTATTTAATACTACGGCAGAAGACCAGCCATGATGCATGACATGACAAAGATGCGATGCAACTAGGCAAAATTAAGCGGAACCAGGGTCCCGACAATTAATTAAGTGGTTCATGTTGTTTAGATACCACGCAATTTAAATGTTGTATTAACAAGGCAAAATATGGCATCGGTTCTCTATACAAATTTAAATAGAGGCGATATAAGACTAGGTTTGGTCGCATATGGTTTCCAGTATTTAATTATTAGATGAACCACTATTTCCCAAAACTACATGGCAATATGCGATGCAACACATGAATGATTTTAATGCATACAAGATATACATAACATTTTATAAAATAAGGATATGTGAAGAGTCTCACGGTTTGGATTTGGAGAGGTGAAGAGACGCTCCTCGGATTATACGAAAGTAGCCAATGTCACGGAAGTAGCAGACGCCAGCGAGAAGACCATGTAGAAGGGCGGCAATGCCGAACCACGATTTTGATTCGGCATTGTGAAGCAGAGAAGGCATTGACCAAATTATCACAGAGTTAAAGGTCGTAGACATCGGAACAGTCTTGCAGGATTTTCATCGAACACCTTAGAAACAGCCACAGACGTACATGAGATGCAGAGTGCCAGACTTTCTGCGCTGATGCCACTGGACACACATAGATAGGCAAACAAAAGAGTTGCATCTCCTGCACCCAAGTCAGCCGATCAGCGTGGAATTCGATCAGGTGGTAGGCAGCGGCAACAAAAATAAGGGAGTTGCTCGGTATTACTTGCGATGAAGAAGCAGAGGACGGCGACGCAGTCATGGCGCTGGGCTCCTGCAGCGGTTTGTTGCGGCCACGGAAAACAAAGGGAGTGGACAAGATGCTGGAATTTTGGCGATGTGACCTTGTGGTCTGCCGGCGACGGGACTAGCGGGTAGGTTGAGCTGAAGTAAGGACGACGCCAGGCTGCTGCCGCGCTTGGTGGCTTCTCGCTGGATCGAAGGGGCAAGGTGGGCATGGACTAGAGACGAAGCTGCTGCTGCTGTTTGCACCATGAGGCAAGTGAGACAGTGACCAAGGAGGAGTGGCGGCGACAGATCAGAGCTTGCAAGTTCGTACCATTCAAGGAATTTGGAACTTGATCCAAAGGAAAAATAGGCACTAGTGTACCATGCTGGATTGCATGCGTGTCTGCGCGGATCACAAGAACAAAAAAAAGGATCCAGCAACATAGGAACAAAACGTACACTGGCGATGGGGAAAACATGAGGAAGCCGGGAGGAATTGGTGCAAGATTTTTAGAGCGAAGGATTAGAAATTTTCAGATCTAGGCGTGGAGAATTTTGGTTCAGATTTGAGGGCTAGGGTTAGGAAGGAAGGAGAGGAGGATTAGACTATTTATATAGTCTAAAGTAGACTAGATGAGGCTAGTTTTGGGCTAAAATTATAGACGGACTTTTTGTCTATTTTTATTATTAGTGTCTATTTTTATTATTAGTAAAATAAGCAAACCTTCATAGTCTTACAATAGACTGAAATTAGTTTGTTTTGTTATAAAATGAGAAAAGGGAGATGGCTTCATATATATTAACCGTATGTATATCTAAGCACATAAATAAAATACGGTTTTTAGTATAAATAATTTTGTGCTTCAAAATATGCATGATCATGACGATATCCTGTAGCAAGATCGAAATATGTCAAAGATGGTTCAAGTTAGTACGAATAGAGTAGATCTATTATAGGATAATAATAGAGGTGAAAAACAATTAGACGATCTAAAAGAAAACAAGAATGGGATAGGGAGCTAATACAAACACAAGAATAAAGAGAGATAGAATATGGAGGAAGATGGTCACATGATGATAGATAGATCCACACATAGGGCATATGAGCATATATTGGAACAAAGCAAATAAATGGAGTCCATATGACAAGGTACGGTAGAATATAGACAAGATCAAGTGGACAACGTTGGGATGGATCCACACATGATATATGGGAATGAATTAAATACAATTAAATATAAATAAAACCCATATATCCATGCATGGTAAAAAAAATAGAGCAAGATCATTGGGCTAAACAAGATGGTTATGATCCACATAATAACACATGGGTATAATTAAATCCAAACAAATGAAGAAACCCATATGGCATGTGTGGTGGAGTTTAGAACAAGAACATATGACAAGAGGGTATGGCTTGTTAGTAGATAGAATGAATACAAAAGATATGTCCTCAAATTAATTTGGGCATTATTGGCAAAAATAATATCAAGACTCAAATAAGATAAAATTGGACATTATGGTTCCATCAAGTATGGCACCAACTGGAATGAGAAACATAGAAGACAATTAGAGCGAGACAATCCAAACTCAAATTCAAATATCGAGAACCCAATACAAGTCCAACAATTAAATACACAATTTGAATTATGCTCCATACAATGTGGCATGATGAACATGATGATGATGCATGCTGATGTCATGATGATGCACAAAGGAAAACAACACGCGATTTTCTAGTAGTGGTTTTACCGGGGTGCTACAATTCGACACCACTAACAATGGATCTCGCCCTCGAGATCCGCATCATGGTACCGGGGAGAAGGTTGATCATCGTACTCTTCTCGCTTCGTGTAGATCCTTGCGACACCACTAACAAAGACTCTTGATACATATTGAAATTGGCGACACCACCAACAAGAGGTCGTTGTTCACGTTCGTCGAGAGAACACTCCGGAGAAACAAAGACGAAGGTAAAGGTATCAAAAGAAAAGGCCACCTCTAACTTCTGAGGAAGGAGTAAAGATTGCATTGGTCCACCAGTTCAATGTATAAGAGCGAATGATAAGAGTAGTCGGATGGTGACCAGTCCATCACGCACCCAAAGCATTACTCCATACATAAATAGAAGAATTATGCAACCAACTCTCGAATTTATACTGAAGATCTTGACGAACGATGTTCGAAAAACTTCAGAAAACCAAGGAGTGATGCAGGCTCTTCATCGGATCTGACGCAGAAGACATCGTCGCATTGGGAAAACACCAGAAGATACAAAAGAAAGATTTCAGTGGATTTTGATCCACCGAATGGTAAAACAGATGAAGGGTTACTCAGATAACACGAAGACCGGATGTGGAAACACCATTGCAAGAGGAAGGAACCTAAACCCTGAATGTACGACGGAAACCCAACCACGAGAAATCCTGGACTTGAAGAAAAGATAAAAGAGCAGATTTAAAACACGCAGAGGTAAGAGGAGAAGAGCCTAGAGGTAAGGAGTAAAAATAGACCTAATCAGATCTATCCAACCGATTTTGCAAAATAGTTTTGACACTCTACATCGGCCGTTAACTAGGTTATCCTATAGGCTGGACCAGTGGGGTATCATAACTGCTGGGCTCTGATACCACTCTGTAACACCCTCGAATCGGCCCTATGCAAGTTTTAGTGCTTCCCGCCAAACCCGCATAGAAACGATTCAAGGACGCCCACCAGGCACTTGCGTGCGGGTGAAAAACGAAGTAATAACATTACACAATAGTCCACGATGGAACCCACAGAAACATATATATACAACAACGACTCCATGAGTCAAAAATACAGATATACCATACAAAGATCCAAATCACCTTGAAAACGATACAGCATCCGAGTACGGATAAGAAGCAAATTGAGCTAAGAGCCCTGAAGAATAACCAATAGCGTCCATAACCCTGCCCAGGCCAAGTCGGAAGGGTAACCCTGCTAACAACGTCGATCTCAAACCTGCTAAAACAAAAGGGGTGCCAACAAAGGGCGAAGGAAAAAGAGGAGCGTCAGTACTGAAGCCAGTACACGGCGAGTCTAGAATTCGGTGGCTCTCGCCTACATAGGTATGGTGGACTGAAGCGGCAGCGCAACATGCACAACCTATAGAGACTCGATAAACTGTCAGTTATTAGAGAGAGATAAGAAAGACCTATTCGGAACTAACCTTATACTAACACCAAACATACCCATCCTGGTATTTCCCCCTCGAGACCAAACGAGAAAGTCAAACAGAGAAACTCACACAGTTGGCAGTTTTATTCATTCCATTATAGTTGAAGCACTTACTAGTCAGATATAGATAGCATGAGTCATCCTGCTGGCATAAGTAGTGGGCAATTTTAGTTAACATTCAGTTGTAGTTACAGTACTTACTAGTCATATCCAATTAGCATGTGACATCCCAAACCCAGCAGTTGTTGGCACTTTTATTTTATTCTATTGGAGTTGCGATACTTACTAGGCAGGTATAACATGACACGACAGACCCCAGTACCACCAGTTGTTGGCACTTTTATTATCCATTCCATTATAGTGAAGTTGATTACTAGTCACATATTAAGTCAAATTTAGACCACTACTTTAGTTATGCTTGTCTATGATCGAGATACTTTGCTCCAAGTCATCCATAACCACGGACACGGCTTTCAGAAAGATTTACCCTGCAGGGGTGCATAAATAGCAACACACACACGATCAACCTCGGAAAAACCAAATCAAAACCCAATGAGGCTTTCACGACAAAGCAATCATAGGATTCATAAAAGATTTCAGGGGGCCACCCTACTAAGTTACCCGCAACGAAGTTGGCCAGATCCAGAATGGACCCAGGGTTTGTGACGACGGCTGTAAACGACTGGGAACCCGAAAATGTGACTGGGCTTGTCGATACCGCGAAAACATGGCACGATCCAAAACAGTACAGGTGCTCCACGCACAATCTTAAATAAAGCAGTAAAGCATGGCATAAGTACAGGATAGTAATAAAACCACAAACTAGTTTGTGGCCCTAAGAAATAAGAAATGAATCAAGCTCTGGCTAAGGGAGATTCATAGAGTCTCCCGTATGTGGATAGTGCGAATAGTCAAGGAACAAGTATCAAGTACTCGGGATCCTACGGGACACAAGTGAGCATGAAAGAACCAAATGACATCTATTGCCCACCGATGCCTCAGCATTAGTTATATATAGCAATTTAATATCAAGTTGTAATTAAAGTCATGATCATCTCCACCATTAAACATCTCTATCATTAAGCATGTGTCAACCTTTTATCAATGGTGGAACGACAACGACGCGCAAGACACTGAAAGCAAGCAACTATGACTCGCAAGGCCGACTGTCTATCAATCAACAGGCAATAGGATGTGTCCAAGGCAATATAGAGGCTGCAAGGAATATAAATAGTGCACGGAAACTAAAGCATCGCAACAAGGATAGCAATAGATCAACAGGAGGAAGTAAAGACTATAAACGCAAAATAGGTAGAAAAGTGAGAATGCTCGCCTAGGAAACACTGCCGAAGATATATTATCCGAAGAACTTGTCGATACTCGCATCAATTCAACGGCCTAATCCGCGAAGAAGCAAACACTAAAAGAAACACCGGATGCACTATTTAATACTACGACAGAAGATCAGACATGATGCATGTATGATGCATGACATGACAAAGATGCGATGCAACTAGGCAAAATTAAGCGGAACCAGGGTCCCGACAATTAATTAAGTGGTTCCTGTTGTTTAGATACCCCGCAATTTAAATGTTGTATTAACAAGGCAAAATATGACATCGGTTCTCTACATAAATTTAAATGGAGGCGATATAAGACTAGGTTTGGCCGCATATGGTCTCCATATTTAATTATTAGATGAACCACTATTTCCCAAAACTACATGGCAATATGCGATGCAACACATGAATGATTTTAATGCATACAAGATATACATAGCATTTTATAAAATAAGGATATGTGAAGAGTCTCACAGTTTAGATTTGGAGAGGCGAAGAGACGCTCCTCGGATTATACGAAAGTAGCCAATGTCACGGAAGTAGCGGACGCCGGCGAGAAGACCATGTAGAAGAGCGGCAATGTCGAACCACGGTTTCGATTCGGCCTTGTGAAGCAGAGAAGGCCTTGACCAAATTATCACAGGGTTAAAGGTCGTAGACATCGGAACAGTCTTGCAAGATTTTCATCGAACACCTTAGGAACAGCCACAGACGTACATGAGATGCAGAGTGCCAGACTTTCTGCGCTGATGCCCGGGACACACATAGATAGGCAAACAAAAGAGCTGCATCTCCTGCACCCAAGGTAGCCGATCAGCGTGGAATTTGATCAGGTGGTAGGCAGCGGCGACAAAAATAAGAGAGTTGCTCGGTATTACTTGCGCTGAAGAAGCAGAGGACGGCGACGCAGTCATGGCGCTGGGCTCCTGCAGCGGTTTGTTGCAGCCACGGAAAACAAAGGGAGTGGACCAGATGCTGGAATTGTTGGTGATGTGACCTTGTGGACTGCCGGCGACGGGACCAGCGGGTAGGTTGAGCTAAAGTAAGGACGACGCCAGGCTGCTGCCGCGCTTGGTGGCTTCTCGCTGGATCGAAGGGGCAAGGTGGGCATGGACTAGAGACGAAGTTGTTGCTGCTGTTTGCACCATGAGGCAAGTGAGACAGTGACCGAGGAGGAGTGGTGGCGGCAGATCAGAGCTTGCAAGCTCGTACCATCCAAGGAATTTGGAACTTGATCCAAAGGAAAAATAGGCACGAGTGTACCATGCTGGATTGCATGCGTGTCTGCGCGGATCACAAGAACAAAAAAAAGGGAGCCAGCAACATAGGAACAAAACGTACACTAGCGATGGGGAAAACATGAGGAAGCCGGGAGGAATTGGCGCAAGATTTTTAGAGCGGAGCATTAGAAATTTTCAGATCTAGGCGTGGGGAATTTTGGTTCAGATTTGAGGGCTAGGGTTGGGAAGGAAGGAGAGGAGGATTAGACTATTTATATAGTCTAAAGTAGACTAGATGAGGCTAGTTTTGGGCTAAAATTATAGACGTACTTTTTGTCTATTTTTATTATTAGTAAAATAAGCAAACCTTCATAGTCTTACAATAGACTGAAAACTATTACTCCCTCCGACCCATATTAGTTGACTTGGATTTATCCAAATTCGGATGTATCTAGCACTAAAACATGTCTAGGTACATCCGAATCTAGACAAACCCAAATCAAGTAATATGGGTCGGAGGGAGTAGTTTGTTTTGTTATAAAATGAGAAAAGGGAGACAACTTCATATATATTAACCGTACGTATATCTAAGCACATAAATAAAATATGGTTTTTAGTATAAATAATTTTATGCTTCAAAATATGCATGATCATGACAATGTCCTGTAGCAAGATCGAAATATGTCAAAGATGGTTCAAGTTAGTACGAATAGAGTAGGTCTATTATAGGATAATAATAGAGGTGAAAAAGAATTAGACGATCCAAAAGAAAACAGGAATGGGATAGGGAGCTAATATGAACACAAGAATAAAGAGAGATAGAATATAGAGGAAGATGGTCACATGATGATAGATAGATCTACACATAGGGCATATGAGCATATGTTGGAACAAAGCAAATAAATGGAGTCCATATGACAAGGTACGGTAGAATATAGACAAGATTAAGTGGACAACGTTGGGATGGATCCACACATGATATATGGGAATAAATTAAATACAATTAAATATAAATAAAACCCATGTATACATGCATGGTAAAAATTAGAGCAAGATCATTGGGCTAAACAATATGGCTATGATCCACATAATAACACATGGGTATAATTAAATCCAAACAAATGAAGAAACCCATATGGCATGTGTGGTGGAGTTTAGAACAAGAACATATGACAAGAGGGTATGGCTTGTTAGTAGATAGAATGAATACAAAAGATATGTCCCCAAATTAATTTGGGCATTATTGGCAAAAATAATATCAAGACTCAAATAAGATAAAATTGGACATTATGGTTCCATCAAGTATGGCACCAACTGGAATGAGAAACATAGAAGACAATTAGAGCGAGACAATCCAAACTCAAATTCAAATATCGAGAACCCAATACAAGTGCAACAATTAAATGCACAATTTGGATTATGCTCCATACAATGTGGCATGATGAACATGATGATGATGCATGCTGATGTCATGATGATGCACAAAGGAAAACAACACGCGATTTTCTAGTAATGGTTTTACCGGGGTGCTACACCAGACGACTCGCTGACTGGAGGCCCAAGATAGCGACTCCAATAAAAAGTCCATTAGTGCGCTTGTAAACCCTAACTGGCTGGATATATAAATCCACCAGGGGCACCCCTTTGGGGAGACATCTCGCTCACATCATATTAGATCTAGTATCTCCCTATGTCTACTGCGGCTCCATTGTAAACCAATCTATGATCATATACTGAATTAATAGCATGATGTAGCGATCCTCCACCGAGGGGACGTGAACCTGGGTACATCGCGTGCCAATCCCACTTCCGGATTCTCCTACGACGTCTTGCCCTTTCCTCTACGTAAGCTACCATGTAGCATCTGCCGTGGCCAATACCATGACATGCATGCGCTCCAAGTGGTCATCAAGCGAAGAGTTCTTCTCCACCTTAATGGAGAGGAAATCTCCCATCAGCTCATGCTCCCATATGCGTGCTTGTTCCATTAAATGTATCCTAAGTTATAGCATTACCGTACGAGGGTCAAGATCACCCACGACTGACCACAGCTCATCCACCATATTGAAAAAAAATATCTAATCAGTTAAGTTAAAAAAGAAACCTTGAACAAAGGAAAATTAAAAATGCTATCAAATTAGAGTGAGAACAAGACGAGGTAGAATATTCAAGCTATAAAGATTGCTTCATATATAATTGGAATTTGGTAATTCAGATCGTTAAACTTTGAATTCCTACATTAAGTGGAATGTATGGCTAGATCCTTTGCACAGCACTTAAACAAAAGTGTGAGCATATATATATAAAAAGAGAGAAGAAAAAGAGTGAATGTGCAAAGAGCAAATAGGCATACACCACTATATTGTAGTATGACAAAGAAGCGTTTGAGATTTTAAAATCCAAGTGAAACGTTAATCCAAAAACACTTGGGACTACCTCGCTAACTTATTCAGTTGAACTGAATACTTTTACATCATATTGAGAGTGATCTTTTATGAACTGTTAAATGCTAAGGTGTGGAAGCCTGCTAATATTTTTCGGATGGTTCCAGTAAGGTACTATTAATGAACTTATTCTTATGTATCATATATGATAAAACATATGCTGCAACTGCCTCATTTATTTTATGGACTCAGCTTCATGAATATGAGGATCACATCCATTAAGCTAAACTTGCTCGGGACGAGCAAGAGTCTAAGCTTGGGGAAGTTGATGAGTGCATATTTGGATGATGTTTTATATTATTATTTTGCACTGTAGTTGTAGCATCTTGGTATTTTACGACGTTCGCGCGCATATTTTATGTCTATTTTCACCAGAATCAGGACAGGTGATGGATACAATGGACACAATTCTTGGAGTAGTTGTATTGAGGAGAAAAGGAGTAAAAATAATGTAAATAGCTTATTTAGGAAATATCAATAACACCAGAAGAAAACCCGAAGCGATCGAGGGATCCAGAAGGTTTAATGACTAACTATACGGCAGAAATTAATTTTCCGATCGTATAGTTCCTACCGTATAGTTGGCGCCGCCACCGCCTCCTCAAATAGTTTCACCCCGTGTAACTGGATCGGAGAGACGACATACAGAACAACCAGAAATCGCTGAAATCTCACCTCCGGAAGGCATCTGGAGGGGGAACTCGTCCACCGGGGATCCATCTTCGCCCTGCGCAGATCCGGGAGGCTAAGACATCGATCTTCATCATCAACCGCTGCATCACCATCATCTCCATCCATCCCATCTACATCTTGTCTAGATCTTGTTGTAATTTCCATACTCGTTGTGAATTTATACAAGTACTATTCATCTATGATAGATTCTATTGTTATTGCCATGATGTTGATTGCCTCCATGTCTAAGTAGATCATTAGTTCTTGGGGAGATGGAGAAACCCTAGTATGAGATTGAAATAAGATAAAGTTTATTATGATATTCATCATTGTGACCATGTGTTAGATTGTCTTCATCTTGATGTTGGGAGAAGTCGACCTCTCAATATTTGTCTCTTGTGGGGACTTGATGGAGGGAACTACTTGTTGGTAGATGGAGGTGTGTTAGCACTACCAGTGACTATAAAGTTGTCAGAACCCCTTACGTATCAATTTGGGAACCGAGGAAACTCATAGAACACTATCCATGCGATGGGATACGTCCTACGGGATTAAGTCCCTTAATAGCGCAGTAATTCGACTAATGTTGATTGCTAACTGTTGTGGTTATGAGGATGATGTGAGCAGTGGTTGCTGCATATTTGTCCAAATACGGAGTTCCCCCGCACATATATAGTTGAGAATGTTCATGATAATAATCTTTACCTTAGTTCTTTATAATGCTAGAGGTGTATCCGCTACTCCCTAAGAACGCTTTTTTCCATTGCAGTTTCAAATCTCTTTTACATACGCGATATTTACTTTCTGTGTTCAGTTGTTTTACTTTACTTATTGTTCTCTTATACCAAAAACCCAAAAACACCTTTTTACACAATACTCGCATTTTATCTTGTTACTTAGAACTTTATTTAGCATTTCTATTGTAGTATTTAATTCAAGAGTTATTAGACTTCAGACTCCTGCTCCCTGTGGGATCGATATCTTTATTTCGAAACTAGCTACAAACTATATGTGCACTTGCAGTCATCATGTTCCTCCTTGCGGTAACATGTGCTAACCTCATTTACATTGAAAGTTATTTGCTCCCTTGTGCATGTGTTGGTTTTGTACCTTGCGTGTGTATGTATATGTTGTGCTCCCCTCGTACTTATATTGAGTTATCAAGTATATTTGTGTATGTTGGTTCGCACATCATATATTTGTGTTCTTGTGTTTGAGACTTTGATGAATATATTTGGTATCTCATTTGGCTCTTGGGAGAGATTATTGGACTATCCCATTTTGGGGGAGTGTTATGCTTGGGCATTTCACAATCCAAAAATGTGTGTACATGAGGAATACCACTTAGTATTTATATTGCAAGTTTATCTAGGCTCTATGTGGTATGTATTTTTCATGAGAAACTTAAGTTCCATAATGTCCATTAATCATATCTGTTTGGATTTTTACCTCTTGTTGAGATTTCTTGATTTATCACATTATGGGGAAGTCATATGCTTTGTGCATATTACAAACCTATAAAGTGTGTACATTTGAGGTTGTGCCACTTAGAATTGATATGGAATTATCTAGCTCCTATGTGCCATATTTAGCTCAAACAAGTTCCAAATCTCTTGGATTGCTTTTATTGTTCATATTTTGGATCTTGTTTGTGAGAGATTTTCTTGATATGTGTTTCCTCATATTTGGACCTCCATATCCTCCATGGAAACCATTTGCTTCAAGTTACTATAATCACTAGTGGTTGTGTGACTATTTGGAGCTATCAAGAATCTCTCTCGAAGCATCAAGCTTAATTCTTATATTTTGTTATATGCTTATTTGTGTAAATATGATCTTGGATATCTTTGTAAATACCTCGGGAAGATTTTCCCCATAACTCTATATATGGTAGAATTTATTGATAATTATCACTTTGGCCTTTGCTTATCGTTGTCTTATCTTTGGCCTAGAAAATGTTTTCTTTTTCTCCCATGTCTTCCTTGCCTCTTGTGGATCATTTTAGTTTATTGGTATTCTCTTGTGCTTTATTTAATGTAGGTAGTAGTGATGATCTCATTTATGAGCATTTTGTATTCAAAAGAAAAATTCTATATAATGCATCATTCATGGGGGGCTCTCGTATATTATCTAGAACACTCCTTCTATGCTTCTTTTGTTGATCCATATCATGTTTTTCGTGCTTGGAAGCTTGATCTTTTCTCTTGGTACTTTGTACCATCATGAAAAGTGTAGCGAGTTTGGTTTGTGTGTTGGAACCTTGCTCTATTTGGGAGTTGGTTTTGTCTCGTTATTTGTTACTTGTTTTGATCTTTTAGAATGAGATAAATCCTTGAGCATTGTGTGTTTTTGTCTATTTTTATCTTTGGCTTTTGCCTTGTTCATTTGTTGAATTTGTGTCCTTTCATGTGTTGATTTGGCTCTTTGATAGAATTTGGACACCTTTTGTCGTGTCACACTCTTGTGTGCTACTTCTTGGTTTACTTGGTGTTTTTGTTCAAATTTTATCTCCTTTTTGGTTCTTGAAAGTCTTGTACATGCTTATTTACTTCATGTATATATTATGGCATGCTTTCCTTCTTTGATCCAATATATATGGGAAACTCCACCAAATCCTATTGGCTAATATGTGCATAAAATTCCATTTCATATCAATATGCACATATTTATGTGGAGCTTCTCCTATGTATTGTAGTTACACTAACTTCTTTGGACCCAATTTGTTTGGGGACCATAGTGTACTTATTTTTGTGTAGGTACATTGGGGATATATTGGATGCTTGTCTCATCAAGCAGGAAGAAGTGGTGCTTAC
This sequence comes from Avena insularis, assembly GCA_023614405.1. NCBI lineage: Eukaryota > Viridiplantae > Streptophyta > Magnoliopsida > Poales > Poaceae > Avena > Avena insularis. Next base: position 452,974,714 of record CM042694.1, read on the forward strand.
ATGTCAATTGGAGGTAAGCTAGGATGATTAACCAATTCTTATCCACTACATCCTACCAATTATATCTCGGTAACAAGTATCTCTCTCATGCATACATATATTGTTTCCAACCTTTTGTAGGTTGCTTGTTGGCATGAGTTTGTGTTTTTGCAAATGTTGTGGTTCTTATTTTGGTTTTTGCAAGTTCACCTCTATTGCAATAGTGAGTATTTACAAAGTAGATTTATTTTTGTGATACTTGTTGCCTTTCTCCATATTTTCCAACTATTCCATTTTCCCTTGGTAATAGTTGTAATGTATGTAGTGTGTTGGTGTTTGAAGTTCATTGATATACAATAAGACATATTTGAAAATTTGGCCATGCTTTCAAGCAAAAATCTTATTGGTGTATTCTATGACTTCCTTTTGTTTTTCATATGCTTTCTTGAGTATATATTTTGTGTGTGCATGTTTCTTTGTGGGCATATGTCTTTGTGATATTTTCCACCTAAAAACTTATACGTGCAAGAGAAGATAAATTTTTTGTCTTTTTTCTTTGGATTCCACCTTTTATTTCATTTTGACTATTCATTGGCTTCCAAATTTATTTATCAATGAGTGCTTGTTCCATTTGTTTGCATCTTCGGGCACTCATAGTTTGATCTATCTTGCCTTTCATTATTAAATTAGTTTGTAGGAGTAAGGATTCCATGATTGTGCACTTTGTTTTAAAATAAAATTATTATAATTGGTGCATAATCCTTGAGGAGCTTCTCTAATTCATTTAAGAATGCTCATTTGCCTTATTTCTCATCTTTTGTGGTTCAAATGTTTATGGGGGAGTGAGGATTCCATATTTGTGCATGATGTATTCAAATGCAATGATTCTATTTTTTGCACAAAGATTGGGGAGATTCCCTATTTCATTTAAACACTCGTTTGCTCGTTTCATAATACCTTGTTATTTTCTTTTGGTATCAATTGTTGTTGTCAATTAGTACTTTTGAGTCTTTGGGTTGCTCGCTTCATTTGTTGAAGCTATTTTCTCTTCTTTTTCGCAACCTTTGGGTCCTCAATATAGTTTTATTTCCTCCCAAGTATTCATCATAGGATATGTGCATATGCACAACCTTGGAGGAAGTCTCACTATATTGGTCGTCTAGAACTTTTCACCCATTTTGGCAATCGATTCCAATGAGGGAGAAGTTTTAGAGGGTTTAAGGGAAGTTGGTTTATGCTTTGAGTTGGTTCTTAAGCATTAGCCTTGCATGCTCTTGCATCTTTGTTGTTCCTTTGCATGTTGAATATATAGAGGAAACTCAACCATCGATAATGGTTGGCAATATATGCAATGAAATTCAAGATCATCACACGTGCATAGGTTGTGGGAGAGTTTTCTCTATATATTGTGGTTGTAGCAACATCACATACTTGTGTAGTACTTCATGTTGAGGCAACCATTTTGTTCGTTAAATTCTATATTTAAACCCTCTCAAAGGGATTGTCATCAATTACCAAAATGGGGGAGATTGAAAGGGAATGAATGCCCCCATGTGTGGTTTTGTAATTAATGATAATATCTATGGAATAATGTATAAATTGAGTTTCACTTGTAGGTTTGTCCATTGGCATCGCTTGGACCATGTGTCGGGTTCAAGGTTGAAAAAGAAGAAGATCTAGTATGTTTTGAAGAAGAAGAAGATGCATTTCCTTATGGCAATCTTCAAGACATCATCAAGAAATGAAGTGCAAGCTCAAAGTGCGCCATCTCTAGAAGATCTCATGCTTGGAGCTTGCCATCCTAGGCGATCATGGTGTGATGAAGACAAGTTCAAAGAAGAGGTTTCTCCATGAAGTATAGGGGAGAATTTCACAAGTCTTCATGAAGCAAGAAAAAGCAAGAGCGATCAAGAAAGGTGATCCATCTTGAGAAGGACAAGACGGTCTTCATCAAGCTCAAGTGGAATGCTCAAGGCAAAGGTATGATCCTGATAGGCTTTCTATTTTACCGATATCTTGTAGTGTTGGGAGACCAGGTTTAGGATAGATAGCCGTACTATCAAGAGGGACTCTCGAGTGAGTAGCTCGATCGTATCTTTCGGAGAGAGCTCAAACCTTTGCATACATAGCATCATCTTTCTTGGTTGTTGTTTGGTTCTTGTCCATGTGATTATCTAGAGCTTTTGGTTATCTTTATAACAAGCTCTAGTTCATTTAAAATGGATTTCCCTTGCATATCTTATTGCGTTTTTGATTTTGCAGGTTTTCCGGCTTCACACCTCAAGAGATATCTCACATATATATTCATGATATTTTATTCCTTGGTGATACTCAATATTTCACCTTTTGTTGGATTCTACTCTTTATTATCTTTCCAACAAAATTGGTTTCATCTCAATTGGAGTTTCCAAGCTCAACTTCTTGTGTTTTGGGTTTTGGAGGTTTTACCGGTTCATCGCTTCTGAGAGGTCATACCTTTTCTTCATTTTACTTTTATCCTTCCTTATTGGACTATGATGTTTCTTTGCATAATATTGTAGAGCTTTTTGTTATCTTCAAAACGAGCCCAAGATCATCGAAATCAGAGTCCGGAGTCAAAAGTTATTGAATTTTTTGTGCAATGTTGTCCAACGGTTTTGCTTGAGCGGTAGTACCGACCCAAGTTCCGCCCAAAGTTCCGGTAAAACTCGTTTTTGTTTAGTAACTTGTGTTTCTATTTACCGGTAGTACCGGTGGGGCACCGGTAGTTTTGGTGGTGCGCGAAAATGACCCGAACGGGCAGATTTCTCTTTGCCAATTTAAGGCCCCCCTCTTCCCCAATGTTTCCCCAACTTTTGAGGTCATTTTTGCTAGTTCTTCCACTCTCTCTCCTCCATTTTTGCTTGCCCTCTCCCCTTCTCCCTCCCATTATTCTTGCATCTCATTTAGGGATTTGAGAGAGCAGATCTAGATCTATAACCCCACCTAACCAAATCCCTTCTTTGTGAAGGAATCCTTGGGATCTAGATCTTGGAGAGTTTTGTGTTCTTCTCTTACGTTCTTCCATCCTTATTTCCCCAATAGCTTTTGTAGCTTTGGTGGAATTTGAGAGTGAAGGACTTGCCTCTTGTATTTGGTGCATAGGTCTGAGTTCTCCTCGGAGATTCGGCGAGTTCAAGCTCTTGGGCTTGTTTCTCTTGGGTTCTCAAAACCCTCTTGGGTTCTTCAAACCCTAGACGGTTGTGTGGATTTGTGGTGAGTTCTTGGGACCTCCAATTAAGTTGTGAAGATTCCTGAAGCTTGTGGCCTATTGTGGCATTGTTCTTGGGGTCTCCAATTGTTGTGGAGTTTCCTCAAGCTTGTAGCTTTTGCGACATTTCTTAGGAGCCCTCTAATTGAGTTGTGGAGTTTTCCCCAAGCCTTGTACGGGTTCGATGACCGCCCTCAAGTGTCCCATAGTAGAACACGAGTAGGCCTTTGTGGAGAGCTCACGGGAGAATAGGGTGAGCCTTTTGTGGCGTCGGTGAGTTGCATGCCTTCTGTCAACACCCGGATTTTTAATTCCAGATGCCCGTTATGCCATACCTCGCAATCCCAGGATTACCATTTTTGCGAGACATAACGGATTGGATATCACAGTACATCATCCATTACAAACCATACATAAGGTTTTACACCAATAAGGATCTCATGATCCAATCTTTAATACAACAAGCAGCGGAAATAAAAGATAAGTGTAGCGGTGGGGTCCATCTTCAGGGGCACAAGCAATGCTGACGAAGGCAGATAGTCCTAGTTATCATAGCCGTCCTGCTGACCATCATCTTGATAATCTCCTTCATAGTCTGGCCATGATGATAGCCAGGGACAAAATCCATGAGTACTCTTTAAGTACTCGCAAACTACTATTAACAGGTACTATAGTTCTAAATTAATGTGTTAAATCTATGTTTAACTATAAAGTTAAGTTTGAAACCTAAGCTGAGTTCAGAAACCAAGAAAGATAAAATAAGGTTCTAGAATCACTTAAGTTGGGAAGCTATTATCATCAACACAACCCTGTTGTGGTCAAGTCAAAGTTCATCATTCATTTCAAGTTATTTAGAAAACATCTGACAATGAAATAGTATGGCCATTCCAACTGTCCATAACCGCGGACGCGGCTATTTGAATAGTTTGACACTCTGCAGAGGTGGTACACTTTCACCACAAGATTCGATACATCTGTCAGGGATAAGCCTGAATCATCATACTTAGTATGCAGATAATCAAACATAACCTTCCCTTTACACACCCTAGTACAAGCACCTCTCCTATGAGCATGGCCTCCCAACCATGACCATCAGTCATCTTGGGCACTGCATAGGTGGACAACATTGAGAGGTAGCCTCAGCTCAAACTCTCCCGTGAGGGAACTAATACTAATGCATATAAATTTCCAGTTAAGCCTTACCCAATTCAGGTAATGTGGTTGTACGGTAAATTTGGAATGGTATCGCATCCGAATCCAACCATCAGTTTTATAAAAGGGTTAAGGCTCATGCCTCATCATCATAAACCAGTTGTGTCTCTCAACACATGTCAAAACATCTCAATAGAATGACTCATCATTCCAAGGTTTTCACAATTCATTTTCACCAAGTGCTCCCCTCTAAAGTGACTCAAGTTTTTGATCTACTCTAAAATACTAAGTTAAGAGTGTTCACTAAGGTGGAAGGATGGGATCAATCTCATGCCATAGAATGACATCTAAAGGTTTCTAAGTAGGTCAAGTTTTATACTTTTTATGCTACCTTCAAAATAAGTAAGGAACTTTGCATACTAAGGGGAGTAAAACTTGTAAGTAAGGCTTGGGGTACTAATAGTTAAAAAGGGGTGTGATCAAAGCATGCCTAAAGCATCCTTGCTCATTCATCTAGCTTAATTCTAGCTTGCTAACAATAGCTTGCCTTGGTTGGTGCAGTGGTTGAAGTTTTCTTCTTCTTCTTCTTGGTAGAACTCCTCCTCGAAAGCTTGGTCGGTACTAGCGTCTATAAATACATAGGGAGTGCACAATCACCAAACAATACTTAACTAGGCTAAGTAGCATTCTAAAACACACATTTGACGATCTATTATCATCACAAACATCACAAGTTTTAATTCAATAGTTTCATCCTTTTTATTTTAGAAAAGTAATTTCTACTCATTGAAATATTAACTAAAATTTAATATTCACCACCAAAATATGGGATTATGTGGACACATGTCCTCACCACATATTCTAACATGTGGGAATGAGATTTAAAGGTTGGATCAATATTACTTTAGTTTAAGTTTATTATTTAATGATTTAAAGTGACTAGAAATGCCTATATAGCATTATTTTGGTACTAGTCCAAAGTCACTGTATGTAAACCTTAATATTATTACATATTTAGATAGATATGATGAAATGTGATTTTTGAGAGTTGGAATCAACTCAAAAGCTAACTTGGTTGATTTTATAAAAATGTTGCAAGTTGCAAAAGCTTATGTCTTCTTATTTTTATTAGGAGAGATCTATAACTCTAATTAAATTAAATCCAATGGGCTTGGATAGATCATTTTAATACCTTTCAGACAAAATTGGTTTCATGCAACTCTCTGAATTGATTTTCAAACTAGGGGACAGAAACTAGATTTAACTAAAAAAGAAAAATCCAGATTTGAATCTATGGGCTAGCGCGGGAAAGGACTTGGGCCGGCCCAGTGGCGCTCCGTGGCGCGGGGCTCAGCTGACAGGGGGGTCCCATGTGTCAGCGTCACTTAAACGGCAAGCACGGCGTGGCCAGCAGCCTCGAAGATTAAGCGAGATCAACGGTGAGGTCGTGCGTCGACGATGAACAGTCACCGTGACTCAAATCCTAGCGGCTCGATGGGGGTCTCTGAGGCGTGCAGGGCTTCACCGGGTCAAGGCGGGCAAACGACGTGGAAGACGCAGCGGCGAGGCGTTCTTGCGGTGGAGCTTGGGGTGGTCGAAATCAACGCGCCTTCTCCTCTGTTCTGCTGCCGACTCCAATTCGATGAGCTGCTCCACTTGCTCCGGCTAGAGGTGGGTGAGGTTTAGAGAGGTGAGGGGAGTGGAATGGTGTGGAGAGAAGAGGCTGGGGAGGGCTCCTTTTATAGGCCAGCGGTGAGACCGGCGGGATGGGCGGCGACGGTGGCGACATGGCTCTGGCGAGGTAGAGGCATGGTGGGGTGGAGATCGATGGGCGGTTCCTGGCGGTGCTCTAGGACTTGAATCTGCGGTGGGGCGGTGGCACGCAGTGCAGGCGGTGGCCGCTGTGGCCGGCAGTGGTGTCCACGGCGGTGGCTGTGAGGCTTTGGGCGTGACAGGGATGTGGGGTGTTCTCCAGTCGAGGTGGAGCAGGCAGGCGCGGTGCCAAGAGCCGGTCTGTGAGCGGGCAGGCGCGCTCTGGGGGCGGCACTGCATGGTAGTGGCAGCAGTTTGTGCTCGGTGGTCCACTGCTGCTCTGGCTCGGGCAAGGGGCCGGGGTGGCGGTGAGCTCTGGCTACCTCCTAGACATGGCGAGAGGGAGATGGTCTGCAAGCAGGCAAAGTTTGGCCGACGACCATGCTCTCGGGTTGACATGGCAAGAGGGTTAGGGACAAGGGAGAGGGGTGTTAAGGGTGTGGTTAGACTAGGAGTGGACAGGGGAGATAAATGGGGATCAATTGGGGGCAAAACCCTCTTCAAAACAGTGAGCTAGGATTAGGGTGGAAATTATGCATGCCAAGTGTTTGATAAAATGGCCGCATGAAAGAAAGTTTTGAATTTTGGTTTCAAATTTTTTGAGTGATCTCCACTAGTGATAGGTAGTCTCTGGTTGCAAGGGTTTTGAAAGTGGATCTCAAATAGATGGTTTTTGAAATAGGGGTGATCTATGCATATGCATTAGATTCAATTTTAAACTGTCATTTAAAATAGTTAACAGAATGTTTTTAGCAGATCAAAAGGTGGGCCTTGGTACCTCATTATGTGTACTAGCAAGGGGTGCAAAGATCAAGAATTATTTCTGTTAAGAATTGAGTACTAGGAATAGCCAAAGTAGGCATGAGAGTTAAATTTGCCAAAATGATCATTCCTTCTTTTTAATTCTTTTTAATTTGATTTTCTTTAGGAAAAGTTTGGGAATGATGTAGATGATGTTTAAATCACCTAAGAAACATTTTACAAGCATTGGATCAATCAATCATGGCAATTCAAACAACTCCTATTTTAAATGCATACATATATGAATGCTTTCATATTAAATTTGGAGAAAAAAATTGTTAACCCTATTTTTGAATGATTTGATCTTGATAAGCTTGGATTAAAGTTTTGGGATGTTACACCTTCGCACCTTGGGGTGAGGCCTTGTGTGGCGTTGGGTGAGCATCGAGCCACCACACCTCGAGGTGAGCCATTTATGGCGTTCGAAGTACATTGCGCCACCGTACCTCTCCAACGGAGATGTAGCTTCTTTGAAAGTGAACTTCGGGAAACAAATCACCGTCTCCGCGTTCATCGGTTATCTCTCAACCGAGCCCTTTACTTATGCAATTTACATTGTGATAGCCATCGTGCTTGAAGTATTATATCTCGCTATCACCTTATTACTTGTCTTGCTTAGCATAGGTTGTTGGTACACTTAGTTGAACTTAGTTGATATAGGTTTTAGCTTCATAAATTAAACGTTAAGTTGTATTCCATATTTATTAGAACCTAAACCGTAATAATTTTAAAACGCCTATTCAACCCTCCCTCCCCCCCTCCTTCTAGGCGACGTCCATTTCCCTTTCACCAAGGCAGCTCGTGCCCCCCGCAGACGCCGAGCGACGACGACCACAAGGCGGACCCGGACTACACCAGCTTCTACTGCAACTTCGGCATGTGAGGCGGCGTCCAGCGACATTGGCCTCGCCCTCTTTTAAGTATTTTTAAGCCTAGATGATGTAATATTATGAATCTACCCGCTATTAATAAAATTCGCCTATATTTGCCAAAAGTTTGCCAAGTTTCCTTGAATTTTGCCAAACCCGGAAACTCAGCCTAGAAACAGGCCGTTCCCAGGCCGAAAACTCGCTTCGTCCGGCACTATTTAGGTCCTGGATTTTGGCCTAAAAACGGCGAACGAGTGGAGATGCTCTAAGTCTCATGAGTACGCTACCGATGCATTGCAATTTTACTCACAGGTAATAACAATTAAAGTTTCTAAACATAAATATTTCTATCTCTCTAGTTACTCTTACAAACTTACAGTTCCACCAGCAAAACAACAAGAAGAGCAAACAGATCCAGGAAACCAAAAAAACTAAGGGCCAACTCAACAAAATGATTGACACTTGATTGGCAAAAATGCACACTTGAAGCAGGGCTCTCCAAAGACCTGTTGCTCCCTGTATTGCTAGCCCTTGGTGTGCTCCAGCATCTACTGCCATCGTCGGGTGTCGGGTTAGCAGTGTCCGGGACATGTGGGGATATATACAGATGGAGAAACAACACCTCATCTGGTCTCTCTCTACCTTTCATACAGCTGCTAATATCAGACTTGGTACACCATTCCCACTTCCAGCGTGGAAGCATGAGGTATGTTAGCGGCATACGACGGACCGCGGCTGTTCCTCCTCAAGAACTCGTAGATGAAGTTTATCACGATCCGCTTTACGAAGCTTGACCCGCTCTTCGCCTTCATGTGGGAGTGTCCCAGAATGAAGGACATGCCGGCCTCCCGTGCATCCATGAGGTCCTGCAGCTCAGTCCGTATCTCGCCATCCACCTGGGCGCTCTTTGGTAGAACAAACCTCGGTTTCTTTCGCTGTTGTGCCACAGTCTGCTGGTTTATCTCCTTATTAGGGGATACCAATCCATCTGTTTCACCGTCCTCCTCCCACAGTGGAATGCTGCCGCTCCTGATGGAAGAGAGTTTGTCTGAACCTTCCGCAGAGCCATTCTGGTCAGATCCCCCGCTGCGGATGAACTCTGCAATGCTGTTGATTAGATCCTTCTCAAATTCTAGGTCATCCTGCTGCACATCACGATACCCATATCTGACAATGACTCTGTACAGCCTGTACTCTTTTGGACCAATGCGACCCACCAGAAATCTTTCTTCAGGCTCGACATGTGGCACTGGAACTGATTTAACACAGAGAAAGACCAGTACCTGATCCAAAAAATATAACTATAAGCTTTGTAGAAGCTAGATGCACAAATCGATTGGTGGAACGGCCTAATTTATTCAGGTTTCTGAAAGGTACGATTTTGACACACTGGCCGAAATTGGGTCGACAAATATGTTAATGAACATGGAAGGATGCACGATGGAATAGGAAAGATATGGCAAGGTGCCTCCATACCTGGTGAAATGCTGGCAGATTAGTTACAAAGTGGGAGAAAATTGCCGGAATTCCAGACATAAGCTCTGTATGTATCAGCCCAATGCCTCGAACACGAACAATTCCCAGTGAAGGACCGAGGTTCAATAGCCAGTTTACTGAAACCTTGTTTTGAACATCGAACTCATACTTCTTTATCGTGCCATAGTGCCACACAGACATGACTATCATAAATACGAAGGAAAGGGTAATAGGGACCCAAGCACCTTCATGGAACTTGACAAGGGAAGCTGAGAAGTAGAGTACTTCGATTGAGCCAAAGAAAAGCAGGAAACCAAGGGCAAGGAAGATACTCTTGTTCCAACAAAGCACGATAACCAATGACATTAAACAAGTGGTGACAAGCATAACAGTTATGACTGCAAGACCTGTAATAACAAATACATACGGAAATCCACATCAGTGCATGAAAATAGAATGGGAACAAGAACTAGACGCGGCCTCTGTGTTACAAGGTGTCCACAGGAAGAACTTTCTGCATATTCACTTGTCTCACCTTGTGCGTTCGTCAAGTGCTTCGTGTTATTGAAGCCAATAGTAACAGCAAGACAGAGTATCATCAGGATCCAATTAATTTCAGGGATGTATATCTGACCGTGCACAGTAGAGGATGTGTGCACAATCTTTACACCAGGGAAGCAACTTAGTGCAGAACACTGCTTGATAATCGAAAAGGTGCCAGTAATAATTGCTTGGCTTCCAACTACAGCTGCTAGTATAGCAATCACCAGAACGGGATATCTGAGCTTTTCTGAAAACGCAGTTGTACACATCAATACTCAAAAGCAAGCAATTCTTGTATTTATCAATTGCTCTAACAGTAATATAAAAATTGGAAAAAGGCAAACCCAAAAGAGTACCTGGTACTGATACATAGAACCCAATATGATAGTTATTCTCAAAGCTGTGGTGTTGTGAGATATAAGCAGCCTGTCCCATATAAGCCAGAACAAGAGCTGGATAAACCACAGATATGAACGCAATCTGTTCGAAGCAGAAACATGATATAAGTAATTGGTGATAATTCAGTTTTTAGTTTAAGAATGGTGAGTAGCACATGTGAAAGATACAAAGATCATGCAAGTAAAAGGTACAATGTTATAGAAGGTATCGCGAAAATAGGAATGGGTGACAAGGACTGAACATGCATAAAATAGTCCCATATGCTGGGTCAAAACGGGTTTATTTCTCAAAATAGACAACAGACTAATTTGTATCTCCAAAATCAGAGGGAAAAGCAAAGATCACCACGTACCAAGGAAAGAACTACATCTCGACAAAACTGAAACACTGATTGACCTTTTGAACACATCAGTTCATTAGTATTGTCATTCACATGTAACTTTCACACCTATACACAAAATAATATACTTGCGAGACTGCTGCTTTTGAAGACGATGTTTACTGAACAGGAACCTGACCAGCTACCTAAAACTGGTGATCACTAAAGAAGAACAATCAGATGATAGGTGCACTGTGGCGTTAACATCATGGAGATTTAAAAAAAATCAATTTTAGATTGAATTGTTATTTTATTATACTTATTTCTGAAGTCTGTATATATCACAAAGTGTGGATCAGTGGATGCCATCTAAGCAGGAATTATTTTTCCTCTTAGAATTTATTCATGCCATCATGGAAGTACTTACTGAATGATGAATAAGAATGACAGTACTGAGATAAAATTGGCACCAAACAAACCAACAGATGCGAGGTTGAGATAAGAAGGGGTAAGCAGAAGGGACATCACCGTAAATCATGTATACATTACTGCTGTTAATGATGTATGTTGTACAAGACTTGTGTCATACCTGGATTGATTTTTGCGAGAAATGTCCAAGATCTGCATACATAGCTTCCGAGCCTACAAGTTATTATCATTTCAAGTGAGCCTGTGTTTCTTTTTGTAGTCCCTCAAGCAAAGTCATGGCTAAAGAGTAGGCAATTAGCCTGGATTATCCATACCTGTGACACATAGAAGTATTCCACCCAGTGACTTCCAGCCACCTGTTTGAGTCTTCTTGAGAAATTGATACATGTAGGATGGCGAAAGGGCTCGATAAACATGATGGTTCCAATGGATGATGTTATAGAGTCCTATCATGCTTATGCAGAGAAGCCAAAGGCAGACGATTGGCGCAAAGATAAACCCAACTCTGTGTGTACCATAGTGTTGCAGAGCAAACAAGCATATGAGTATAGCGCACGTCACGGGAAGTCCTACATCTGCACATTGACTTGTCACAGTAAGCACCTCATATTATTTTGCATATAAACATCCACAGAATGAGCAAGTAAAATCAAACATTGTCATAGATGTAGTTGTGCTGCCAATCTAGCTAGCAATAGAAACAGCTGAAAGAAGCAAGCGAGCGAGCCTACATTTGTGTGTCTCCTTCTCCATGGAAAGCTCGAGCCCGGAGACCGCAGAGAACACTGAAAAAAGGACGGAGAAAGCACATCACTCGCATAAAAGAAGAGTACCAACAAGACAATGCGAAGAAGACCAAGAAGGGAGAGGGGTCAAACCGGAGACCGCAGGAGTGAGCACGCCGTCGCCGATGACCATACAAGTCCCGAGCAGCGCGAAGAAGAGCAGCATCCTCTGCAGCAGTCTGTATCTCTCCAGCAGCGTCCTCGTCCTGGACACGGCCCCCTCGCCACGACTGGCAGCTGCTGCTGCCTTGTCCTCCGCCATGAGGTCGTCGCTGGTGCCGCCTCCCGGCAGGAGCCCGGCTCGGACGTGGCGGCAGATGAGGGAGTAGAGCGCGAAGGTGCCGCCCTCCCCGCCGTCGTTGGCGCGTAGCACGATGAGGACGTACTTGAGGAGGGAGATGAGGGTGAGCGTCCAGAAGACGAAGGAGAGTACGCCGTAGATCTCCTCGTTGCCCGCGGAGTGCGTGATGTCGTCCCCGGCGAAGGCGCTCTTGTAGACGTAGAGCGGCGAGGTGGCGACGTCGCCGTACACCACCCCGAGGCTCTGGTACGCGAGCAGCAACACCCCGCCCCACGACTCCCCTCGCTGCTTCTGCGCGAGAAGAAGCAGTAAACTGGTCAGGAAACCCAAGAAACCGCGCCCCGCAGCAGCGGAGAGAGGAGCTTTCTCGCCGAATCCGAGAAACACGGCCGAGGTCGCTCACCTTCCGTGGCGCCCCCGCGCCGTGCACCAGCTCCAGATCCATGCCGCGCTCGCCTACTCAATGCGCGACGACAGCCATAAAGGAGGCGCAATTTGCGGCAAAGAACTCGCACGATTCGCAGGGACCCGGGAAAATCGTATGGCGGGGCACGCCAAGATTTATGGCCTTGGACGGTTGCGGGAGGGGAGAGAGAGACAGACCGGAGAAGAAAGGCGGACACTCTTCCTCCTCCCTCCACTTCTAGCAGCTTCGTCCGACTCACACTCCTAGCTAGCGCCTAGCAGCAGCTCCTCCGCTCGCCTCTCCCTGATACGAGACAGATTAGTAGTAGCAGCAGGAGCAGGAGTGGCTGCTTTTAATTTTCCTCCCCAAGAACGCCGGACAAGTCAAAACAAAACAAGTGACCAGGTTCCGGCGGAGAGACTCGAGCGGGAGAGCAGCCAGCCAGCCAGCCAACCAAGCAAGCGAAGCAAGAAGATGTAATACTACAGATAGGGATGTGGCGCCGCGGCGTCCGGTGGGCTCCTCCTTGTGCTCTCGGAATTTGGTTTTCCGCGATTCTTTTTATGTGGAGTGAAGCAAAAGCTGGTTTTGCTGTGGTCGCGGAAGGTGGCAGGAAGCGGGGAGAAGAGCAGACCAGGGGGCCGGCGGACGGAGGGATCGATCGGGGATTGGACGGAGCTGGAGTCTGGAGTCTGGAGAGCGCGTGCCGTTGGGCGCGCCCAACGGGACGCGTGGGGGTTTGTTTGATACGTATACGTGGTTGCGGCTTTTGTGTTGCCCCCTCTATCTGTTGCGCCTTTTCATGCCAAATCGTGTGCTTTTCGGTGATGCCTCATTACCTTTTCTTTGATGAGCTTTAGTTAGTCAGTGAACAGCGAATTACACTTGTTCAGACGGAGCAGGAATCTACAATGACGCTGTCCCACGTCACCCAACGAAAGTAGTGTATATCCTACTAGCTCTACATTGCATTGGGCCTGCGGAAGACCCATAATAAAACATACAAATACAACAAAATATATGGCACCGTGATTTTAGTTCAAATAAGTTTTGTTTCAAATAACGCAACCAACATAAAGAACGTTCTGTGGATTACAATTCTAAAGACATTATATATACGAAAAATGTACAGACAATATACACGTGCCATGAATTTGTCACCTGCAATTGCCGGTTTCTCGGAAAACAAATCTCATGCCATGGAATTTTACCTTTCTAGAATTATAGTAAGAGCTATAGAAGTGATGTATTTGGGTCTTTGTATGAGAAAATTGACCACGCTTGGGCAATTTACTTTTCATTGAATATATAGACAAATATTACAATCCTAGCCAATCTTAACCATAAATGGGAGATCATATGAATAAAGACTCTCCGCAATTTAGGTGATTGGGAGATATGTCACGCTACGTGATATATCTATCTAACACTCCCCCGCAGTCACAACAGGAGGAGGACGGATGTTGAGACTGTGATGGAAGACCCTTCGTTAAGCTGTCGGCGAACTGGCGAGACGAGGGTACATGGAGCACGCGGATCTGGCCTATGGCAACATGATCGCGAACAAAATAGAAGTCTGATATGTTTGGTGCATTGATGTTGGTTCGTGGATATGTAGAAGACGCTCACATTATCACAGAACACAACTGTAGCGAGAGGTGTAGGTCGATGAAGCTCATGAAGGAGTTGGCAGATCGAACTAGAACTGGCGACAACATTAGCCATAGCGTGGTACTCCGCATCGACGCTAGAGCGAGAGATACCGTATGTTGCCGCTTCAAAGACCAAGAGACGAGGTTGTTGCCGAGGTAGACGCAGAAGCCCGACATGGAACATCGAGTGTCGGGGCAGCCAACCCAGTCGGCATCGGTGTAGGTGATCATGAAGTCCAGCCTGGACAAGTGAAGCTGGAGTCCATGAGAAATCAAGCCCTTGACGTACCGTAAGATGCGCTTCATGGCCACCAAGTGCTGCTCGCGAGGGTCATGCATGTGAAGACACATCTGCTGAACGGCATACTCCATATCGGGGCACGTGAATGTGAGGTACTAGAGAGCCCTGGAGAGGCTCCGATACTCAGTCGGATCGGCTATGGAGGACCCGCGGTGGCGGCAAACTTCGGTGACGTGTCAATCGGTGCCGTGTGGAGTTGCAGGCGGTCATGCTAGCTTTCTCTAGGATGTCGGTGGCGTACTTGGCTTGCGAGAGGTGCATGCAGGAGGAGTCGTAGGTGACCGCGATGCTGAAGAAGTAGTGGAGGTTGCCCATGTCTATCATGGAAAACTCAGAGTGGAGAGAGGTGGTGATCCGGTCGAGAAGGCGTGGTGAGGATGATGTCATTGACTTACAACAGAAGAAAGGATGTGCCCTCCGCACACCGGAGAACGAAGAGCGACGTGGCGGAGCGAGAACATGAGAAGCCAGTCGAGGTGATGTAGGTCATGAAGTGTTGGTATCATGTGGGAGGAGCATGCTTGAGACCGTATAGCGAACAGTTCAGCCGACAGACGTGCTCCGGACGCGTGGAGTCGATGAAGCTTGTGGGTTGCCGACAATACACAACCTGGATGAGCTTGCCGTGGAGGAAGGCGTTCTTGACGTCGAGCTGGGGAGTCTCCCACTTAAGGGAGAGCATGCGAGCGAGGATGACGCAAAGCGTTGCCAGTTTGACAACTGGGTTGAAGGTCTAATCGAAGTCAACCCGGTGCTCTTAGGAGAAGCCACGAAGCACCCAACATGCTTTGTAGCGGTCGAGGGAGCCATCGGGCTTGAGTTTGTGGCGAAAAATCCACTTGCCGGAGATGATGTTGGCGTTCCGAGGAGGAGGCACGAGATACCAAGTGTGGTTGCCAAGGAGAGCGCGGTACTCTGCGGTTATAACATTGAGCCAGTTGGGATCTTTGAGAGTAGCACGTTGATACGTTGCAAACGTATCCATAATTTTTTATGTTCCATGCTTGGTTTTATCTACTTTTTTATGTTTTGTTCACACTTTGGAGTACTTTTCATATGATTTCTTGGACTAACCTATTAACAAGAGCCATAGTGCCAGCTGCCTATTTTCTGCTGTTTTTGGATCTAGGAAAGTCAGAAAATGAATATTCTCGAAATTGGATGGGACAAAAGCCAAAGTCAGTTTTTCACCGAGGGACACCAAGAGCCAAAGACGGAGAGGGGCTGGGGCCTGGCCACACCACCTGGTCGCGCGGGCTAGGCCTAGCCACGCCAGGGGGTGGTCCGGCCGCCCCAGGCACCCCCTCGGTCTCCCTCTTCGCCTATAAGTTGCCTCCTGACCTAAAAACCCAGGAGGGTCGACATTTTTCCAGAAAGAGTTCCGGTCCGCCACCACCACCAGATTCCGCGATTCAGAACCAGAAACTCCGTTTTGGCACCCTGCCGGGACGGGGAATTGGAGGAGATCATCACCATCATCATCACCATCGCTTCTCCATCGACCATCCATGTTTCCCCCATCTATGAGTGAGTAATCCCCCGCTGTAGGCTATGAGGATGGTAGGGATTGGATGAGATCGTTCATGTAATGGCATTATATTGTTAGGGCATGGTGCCTAGTATCTTCTATTAGTGCTTTATGACTTTGTTGCGACTTGTTATGCTTAATGCTTGTCACTAGGGCCCGAGTGCCATGATTTCAGATCTGAACATATTATTGATTCATTATGATAGTATTGTTTATGGTCTTACCTGCAAGTTGTATACACGTTGTTGTCTGAACCAATGGCCCAGTGATGAAATCAGGATAACCGGAGGGAATGGCTTTGATGTGAGGATCACATGTGTTCACGGAGTGTTAATGCTTTGCTCCGGTGCTCTATTAAAAGAAGCACCTTAATTTCCAGTAGTTCCCTTGAGGCCCCGCTGCAAACGGGTTGGCAGGACAAAAGATGTTGTGCAAGTTCTCATTGCGAGCACGTATGACTATATATGGGACACATGCCTAGGATTATCTAGTACTTGGATGCTTTATCTTATTTATCTGCAATTGCACTATGTTCTGATTGCTATGTGAATTGTCTTGTCCATGCAACGCCCGTCCATCCATCCATGTGCCTACCGCGCTTTAATCCTACTGTTTGCTACAATTGTTACTACTGTCTTTACTTTTACTACTACTATTACTTTACTATTGCTACTACAAAATTGTTGCTACTGATAAACTACTGTGAGCAAGATTGTTTCTAGGTACAGCTGAATTAACAACTCAGTTGTTAAA
Organism: Avena insularis; assembly: GCA_023614405.1. Classification (NCBI taxonomy): domain Eukaryota; kingdom Viridiplantae; phylum Streptophyta; class Magnoliopsida; order Poales; family Poaceae; genus Avena; species Avena insularis. Next base: position 452,991,448 of record CM042694.1, read on the forward strand.
GCTTATAAATATTCTTTGGCTCCCCTTGTGTCGAATCAATAAACTAGGTTTCACTTTCCTCGAAAATACTGCGATACACCCCCTATACTTGTGGGTCATCAAGACTATTTTTTGGTGCTGTTGCCGGGGAGCATAGATTTATTTATCAAGTTCACTTGGAATCACTATTGTTCAAGCATAATCATAACCAATCTCTTTACTTTGTTTTTTTTCTTAGTTTATTTCCGCCTTGTTTGCTTATTTCTTTATCAAAAATACAAAAAAATAGTTCCTATTCTAGTTGTTATTTTTGCTAGTCTGTTATTGTCTTGCTTTATCATGCTTTCTATCAATGGTTGGTTTCTTTGAAACTGAATCTTATTGGCAAGGTGGGTTCACAGAAGAACAAAAATATTATTATAAGGAACACCGCTTGTCACAAAAAGGGAAACACTTATGGGAACAAATTGATAAATTGTATACCATTGCTATAAATGTGTGCTCTACTTATAATGTTACTTATTGCTTTGATAAATCTTGTTGTTGTAGGAGGTACAAACACCTCCCTTTTTAATGTGAGTATAATGATGATGCTACCATATCTTCTTATGTTAAAGAAAATTATGACTTTTATGATGTGGAACAAATTGAGGAATTTATTGCTTGGAAGGGTGCATTTGAACTTGCTAGTTTGCTTGAAAATATTAATGATTCACCTTATAAATATGAGGTTTATGATATACTTAAATTTTGATTTGATAATTACAAGGAAGAAAATGGCTATATATTCTTGAATATATTAATAGATGCTTTCCACAAATGGAAGAGACTAATGCCTTGCAGGATCTTATGGAAGAAGAAATTGATGAACCTGAAAGCTCATTAGATAAAAAAGAGGAGGAGAATGATGAACAAAAGGAGGAAGAATGGATTAGCTACTCATGTCTACCTTCTAATGAGAGTAACTCTTTATCCCTTACATTATTTGATTGTCCCCCATGCTTACCAAAGGAGGATGAATGTTATGCTCATGTTATTTGTGATAATCCTTTATTTGTGCCTAACTTCAAGATGCATGGTACTAAAGAGTTTTGCTTAGAAATTGTTTATGATAAAGCTCTAGACGATGGTCCTATATTGAATGATCAGTCATCTTGTTATAGAGTTGTTAAAAGTGGGTTTGAAGGTTTTAATCCCACTATTTTTGAGCTTGATAAAAATTATGTTTTTGTAGAACATGAAAAGCATGATTTATGTGATAGTTATATTGTTGAGTTTATTTATGAGGCTACTGAAAATTATTATGAGAGAGTAAAATATGGTTGTAGAAGTTTTCATGGTATTGAAACACCTCTATGTGCTGAAAGTTTTAAAGTTACTCTTGTTTTATCTTCCTATGCCTGTCACTTTGTTCTTTGCGAATTTATTTGCATACAGGATTCCTATTTATAGGAAGTGGGTTAGACTTAAATGTGTTTTGAATTTACTTCTTGATGATCTCTTTTACTTCAATTCATATTTCTTATGTGATCATCCGCCCAAACTATCATGCCTAACTTAAAGGCGTTAAAGAAAAGTACTTATTGGGAGATAACCCAAAAGTTTTAGATGAGTCTTGGAAGTTATTACTTCAGTAATAACCGCTCATTATCCTTTTTATTTGCTTTTTGTGCCAAGAGTAACCTATGAGAGAGAAGTAATGATTGGGAAAGTTGTTGTCCCGAAACAGATTTCTGTGCTTCACCGTAAAAAATCGTGTAAAATCTCTGTACGTCCTTTTGAGGCGTGAATGTTTGTGCTTCTGCCCCAGGTTGTTATCTAACTTTCGTTAGTTCAACACTTTTCATTTGAGCGATAGAAGGTCTTCGAAAAAATTCGTCTTTACCTACTAGTCTGTTTTGACAGATTTCTGCCATTATTTGCATTTGCTTCTTGTTGGTTCCTTTTTTGAGTTCTTTTAGGGAATTGAGATTTTTGAGCTTGTGTTTTAATGGAAGTTTTATTGGTGTTGGAACTGAACCCAAAGACTTATTATCTTGAGTGCACTAATGTTGCTAATAAAGATTGTGTGAAGTTTTGTATGAAGGAAAAATTTCAGGTGTATGGAAGTAATGAGTAATGAGATGAAGGATGGACTAAAGCTCAAGCTTGGGGATACCGTCCGTGTCACCCCAAGAAATATTCAAGAGGTACACGTGTCAAAACTTGGGGATGCCCAAGGCATCCCCTTCTTCATCAATAAAAATCCCAGGTTTCTTCAAAACACTTCATTTTTATTGTTTCATGCACAGTTGTGTTGTTCTTGGAGCGTCTTCTTTTTCGTTTTCGTTTTGGTTTTTAGTTTGCTTTCTTTTCTTAGTTTGCTAAATAAATTGGGTGAACCCCCTCTTTCATGCATTGGTTTTTAAATAGTTTGGTTTGGATTGGAAAAGAGTAGGAAAGTTCATGCTTAAGTGTTAAAGAGAGCTTGTTTTTTACTGTGGCCCATGCTTTGTCATGACATGCTTGATATTGTTTTGACTTTATGCTTAGCATTCTTTGTTGTAGCATGACATGTTATAAACAATTAAGATTGCTTAAATGCCTTGGAAGAATCATGCGTTGTTTTAGCATATTAAAGCATAGTATTGTGGTATTCTCCTTTGTTGCTTTATTTGGGTTGACTTGGCGCATGCTCACACCATGTTATGACTATCCCAAGTCACCATAGCCTTTATGATCCTTTAGTTTTCAACTTGTAGTATCACTTTATGCTTTGATTAGTGATGTTTTGTCGCTCTGCATGATTATGGTCATTATTGCTCTCTTAGTTGGTCACTCCCAGTCTTTTGCTAGCCTTCATAACCAAGTATGAGTTCCACTCATGCATCCAATTTCTAAAACCAAGTTATTCCAAAGGTTCCACCATACCTACCTATTAGCATATGCTATTCCAAGTATATTCATGTTTTTATCTACCTTCTGAATTAAACTTGTTATGAGAAAACTAGTGATTAAAGCTCTCACGAACTTGATGGCACACTTTACTTTTCTTACATTTAATAAACTTGAACCATTGCGTCCATCTTTGTTGCGTATATGCTTGCGCTTTATAAGTTGAAGTTAGCAGAACCATGTATCATGGGAAACGCTTTCAAAATTGTACTTGTACTTTGGACCCCGTTGATATCATGTTCTTTTGCTTAAGGATCTCGGCGGTGTGAAATAAAATGGGAACTTGTAAGATCATGGAGTTTGAATTTGTGTTAGAGAAACACCTGGGCCGCTAGCCTAAGACATGCCTAATCATGGTGGAAACTTGCAGCATAACCATAATGAGCATTCTATGAAGCATCCTCAATAAAAACCTATGCAAATAGCAAATAAAAAGATCGCTGAGATGCTCATTGTGTGCTTGCCTTGTCATTTTGATTATGGGATAGCTCTTGTATCATGTGCAAGGGGTACCCCGTTGGCGGTTCTCTGTGATACATATGTACTCACAATGACAAGAGCTTACTTGTGACTAAAGTTGAGTAGCATGAGGTTCGGTCTTCGTAAGTAAGGGGCATGAGATTTCGGCTTATAACTTGTTAAACATATCCTCTTAGTTGTGTCACTTTAACCTTAATCACCTTCAAGATGCTTATGATACAGCAATGAGAGCTAAAAGCTAATAAGTACCATAATTTTTGGAAGCTCTTTATGAAACTTGAATCCCTACTTCCTTCTTTGAAGTCCTTTCTTTTACTTTTATGTTGAGTCTCCACCTTCTATCTTTATGCACCTACTTTGAGAGCATAGTGGCCATTCTTAGTTCTATGTGCATTGTCCCAAGACTTGTTGATTGATGCATAGCTTTGATATTGCTTGTTTTAAACTATTTGTATCTAGTCACTCTTATGAACTTTGAAGATGTCCTATGCATTTATGTTTGCTACTCTATGAGGGACAAGCTGAATGCCACTATGCTATGTTTTCTTTATGTGAAACAAACAAACGTCTTGCAAAGCATTGTTATTCATGAATATTTTGTTTGTGCCTTTTCATGTTGCAACATATTTGCTTTGTCTTATTGTTGGAACTTTATCTTTCATGTTATGTTGAAGTACTATGATCCCAGCTATGAATGTTTTACAAATACTTTGATCAAGTTTATGATGGTGCATGTCACCTCAAAAATTATTCTTTTTTTTATCACTTAACTAGTCGAGGACGAGCAGGAGTTAAGCTTGGGGATGTTGATACATTACAAACGTATCCATAATTTTTGATGTTCCATGCTTGGTTTTATCTACTTTTTTATGTTTTGTCTACACTTTGGAGTAATTTTCATATGATTTCTTGGACTAACCTATTAATAAGAGCTATAGTGCCAGCTGCCTGTTTTCTGCTGTTTTTGGTTCCAAGAAAGTCAGAAAATGAATATTCTCGAAATTGGACGGGACAAAAGCCAAAGTCAGTTTTTCACCGAGGGACACCATGAGCCAGAATACGAGACGAAGAGGGGATGGGGCCTGGCCACACTACCTGGCCACGCGGGCTAGGCCTGGCCGTGCCAGGGGGTGGTCTGGCCGCCCCAGGCATCCCCTCGGTCTTCCTCTTCGCCTATAAGTTGCCTCCTGACCTAAAAACCCAGGGGGGTGACGTTTTTCCAGAAAGAGTTCCGCTCCGCCGCCACCACCAGATTCCGTGATTCAGAACCAGAAACTCCATTCTGGCACCCTGCCGGGACAGGGAATTGGAGGAGATCATCGCCATCATCATCACCATCGCTTCTCCATCGACCACCCATGTTTTCCCCCATCTATGAGTGAGTAATCCCCCGCTGTAGGCTATGGGGATGGTAGGGATTGGATGAGATCATTCATGTAATGGCATCAGATTGTTAGGGCATGGTGCCTAGTATCTATTATTAGTGCTTTTTGACTTTGTTGCAACTTGTTATGCTTAATGCTTGTCACTAGGGCCCGTGTGCCATGATTTCAGATCTGAACATGTTAGTAATTCATTATGATAGTATTGTTTATGGTCTTACCTGCAAGTTGTATACACACGTCGTTGTCCGGAACCAAAGGCCCCGAAGTGACAGAAATCGGGATAACCGGAGGGAATGACTTTGATGTGAGGATCACATGTGTTCACGGAGTGTTAATGCCTTGCTCCGGTGCTCTATTAAAAGGAGCACCTTAATTGCCAGTAGTTCCCTTGAGGCCCCACTGCAAACGGGCTTGCAGGACAAAAGATGTTGTGCAAGTTATCATTGCGAGCACGTATGACTATATATGGAACACATGCTTATGATTATTTAGTACTTGGATGCTTTATCTTATTTATCTACAAATGCCCTATGTTCCGATTGCTATATGAATTGTCTTGTCAATGCAACGCCTGTCCATCCATCCCTGTGTCTATCGCGCTTTAATCCTACTGTTTGCTGCAATTGTTACTACTGTCTTTACTTTTACTACTGCTATTACTTTACTATTGCTACTACAAAATTGTTGCTACTGATAAACTGCTATGAGCAAGATTGTTTCCAGGTGCAGCTGAATTGACAACTCAGTTGTTAAGGCTTATAAGTATTCTTTGGCTCCCTTTGTGTCGAATCAATAAATTGGGTTTCACTTCCCTCGAAAATACTGCGATACACCCCCTATACTTGTGGGTCATCACACGTGTGGAGGTTGAAACATGGGAGTACCTGTTGACGAATAGACATGTTAAGCCGCTCGCGGGGGCCCTTATGGATGTCGGAGGTGTTGCACGTGCGATTCAGATGTGTCGGCAAGGCGCGCGGCAGCGATGGAGGCGGTGAGGGGGTGGGTGGAGCGTGCACATCTAGGGGGATGACAAGAGGGGGTGTGTCATCCCCAATAAAGTCATATGTGGCAGCGAGGGGACTCTGACAGAGTAAATAAAAGTGGTTATAAGAAACAACATGACGATAGGTGATGACGTGATGAGTAGTGTGGTCAATGCAACGATAACCTTGTGGTGAGGAGAGTAACCTAAGAATAAGCAAGCACTAGACCCAAGGTGAGTTTATATGGCATAGTGGAGGTGGTGTTGGGATAACGGAGACAACCAAAAAAAATTTAGAGACGAGTAGTCAGGGTGGGTGTTGTGAATAGAAAAATATGGAGAGGCGATTGATACATTGCAAATGTATCTATAATTTTTGATGTTCCATGCTTGGTGATGTGCTCCTCGTTCGACGTAGAGCTCGTTGGGAACCCCAAGAGGAAGGTATGATGAGCACAGCAGTAAGTTTTCCCTCAGTTATGAAACCAAGGTTTAATCGAACCAGTAGGAGCAAGGAAACACCCCAAAGGTGTTACTAGCTGAGCTTTGGCGGAAGCGCACTACGGTGCTAGTAACAGCGTGGAGACACACTGCACAACTGAACTTTGTCCCCAACTTGCGATGAGGTTGTCAATCTCACCGTGTTTTGCGGAAAACAAAGGATTAAACGTATCGAATGGAAAGAAGTAAAAGTTTGCAGAAAGTAAACACAAAGCAGAAACAGTTTATAGATTGTATGTAAAAGAAAAAGGACTAGGATCCATAGTTCACTAGAGGTGGCTCTCCTTAGATAGAAAACATGTTGGGTGAACAAATTACAGCGGGGCAATTGACAAACACCGGGAAAGCAATACATGCATATACTAATCATCTTGACTCCTTTGAGACTTGATTGGGCATTACAACATTATACATAGACCGTCATCCGGCTGCATCTATGACTAATAATCCACCTTCAGGTTATCATCCGAACCCCCTCCAGTATTAAGTTGCAACAGCAGTTATTGCTTCTGTTGTGTGTAAAGTAAACAATCTGATTATTCTATGAATAAAGGATTGTTGTTTTCTCCTAGTAGCAATAGCACATCTAGTACCTTAGAATTTCATCACTTCCCAGTTACGGAGGCATGAACCACTATCGAACATAAATACTAACTCTTGGAGTTGCTAGCATCTACTTGGCAAGATAGCTACTAGCAGAAAGCATGCAAGATCACAAATAACAAAGACATGATAGAATCAATAATCAATCTGAAATAGCATCTCAATATCCGGATCCCATAACACAACATGTATGAATACAAATAGATGATCTTGATCCTAAGCAGACTCACAAGATCTAAACATGAAAGCACAAAGGAGGAGAACCAGCCATCTAGCTACTACATGGATCCGTAGTCAAGGATGAACTACTCACGCATCCGGAGGCTTGCATGGTGATGAAGAAGGCCTCGGGGTGAATTCCCTCTCCGTGAGTCTTGGAAGGCTTCAGATCCCTCGATCTAGGGATGGAGATGGCGTGACTCTGAACTCTTCGTGGATTTTTGATGGTGCCAAGGGTTTTCGTCGAGGGCAATATATAGAAAGCGAAGGAGAGGCCGAGGGGTCTTGGGGGCCACCACCCAGCCGGGCAGGCCTGGCCGTGCGGACCAAGTGGTGTGGTGGCTCCACAGCCCTTCTCCGTCTCGTGTTCGGCATGATCCCTTCGAGAAAAGCAGGCACTTTGGCTTTTGTCCGTCAATTCGAGAATATTCATTTTACTTTCACTGGAACCAAAAGCAGTGAAAAGCAGGCGTTAGCCTTTGTGGCTCTTGTTAATAGGTTAGTCAAGAAATCATATGAAAAGTACTCCAAAGTTGGAACAAAACACAAGAAAGTGGATAAAACCAAGCATGGAACATCAAAATTATAGATACATTTGCAATGTATCACTTGGTTTATCCACTTTCTTGTGTTTGTCACACTTACTTTCATTTGAATCTTGGACTAACCTATTACAAACCGCACCATAACTACTGGGCACTAACATTTTATTCTGAAATGGAACAAAAGTAAATTCGAAAGTCATCGGATGTGAGAATACGAGGCGGAGAGAGGCAGGCTGGCCACACCACGGCGTGCGACAGGGCTTGCGCCGAGATGGTGTGGTGGCCTGGCACCCTTGGCCTCGCCTTATATATTGCCTCGGGATGAAACCTAAGTGCAGATCAAAATCACGAAAAATGCCTTGTGCTCAACATACCTTCCTCTTGGGGTTCCCAACGAGCTCTACATCAACACCGCTCCAGCATTTTTCTGGCGCCATACACAGAGCCATCAAGCATTTTTATGGCGCCATTGCCGGGGAGTCAAGGACATCTTCACAAGGGGAGTCCCTCATAACCAATCTCTTTACTTTGTTATTTTTGTTTTGCTTAGTTTCATTTTGCTTTGTTTGCTTGTTTTCTTATCAAAAACACAAAAAAATTAGTTCTACTAGTTTGCTTTCTTATTTAAAAACCCAAAAAAATGACTACTCTTGAAAACACTAAGTTGTGTGACTTCACTAGCACCAACAACAATGATTTTATGAGCACATCTATTGCTCCACCTGTGCCTGAAGGTACTTTCTTTGAGATAAAACCTGCTTTACTCAATCTTGTTATGAGAGAACAATTTTCTGGTATTGGCAATGAAGATGCTGCTGCCCATCTAAATTACTTTGTTGAACTTTGTGAGATGCAAAAGCATAGGGATGTAGATGGTGATATTATTAAGCTGAAATTGTTTCCTTTCTCTTTGAAAGGAAAAGCTAAAGAATGGTTGAATTCCTTAACTAGGAATAGTATTGATTCTTGGACTAAATGCAAAGATGCTTTTATTGGAAAATACTATCCTCCTGCTAAGATTATATCTATGAGAAGTGAAATAATGAAGTTTAAACAACTTGATAATGAACATGTTGCTCAAGCTTGGGAAAGAATGAAATCTTTGGTTAAGAATTGTCCCACTCATGGACTGACTGCTTGGATGATCATCCAAACTTTTTATGCAGGATTGAACTATTCTTCGAGGAACCTATTGGATTCTGCTGCTGGAGGTACCTTTATGACCATCACTTTGGGTGCTGCAACAAAGCTTCTGGACAATATGATGGTTAATTATTCTGAATGGCATACTAAGAGAGCTCCACAAGGTAGGAAGGTAAATTCTGTTGAGGAAACCTCCTCCTTGAGTGATAAGATTGATATTGTTATGTCTATGCTTGTGAATGTGAAAGCCCATATTGATCCAAATAATGTTCCTTTAGCCCTTTTGGTTGCTCAAGAAGATTAAGTTGATGTGAACTTCATAAGAAATAACAACTTTGGCAATAATGCTTATAGGAATAATTTTGGTAACAACAATTATAAGTCATATCCTCCCAACAATGGTAATGCTTATGGAAGTTCTTACAACAACAATAGGAGTGCACCCTCTGAACTTGAAGTTATGCTCAAAGACTTTATTAGTAAGCAAACTGCTTTCAATAAAACTATTGAGGAAAAACTCTCTAATGCTGAAAGAAATATAGCATCTTTAGCTAAAGCTCAATCTACTTTGAATAAAATGGCTACTAAAACTGAAACTAATGATAATCCCTTTGCAGCCACCAATGCCATACAAGTAAGAATTGATGAAAATGTTAGACTGTTAGCTGAATTACATGCTAAGTGGGAGAGAGAAGATGAAATTTCTAGAAACATTAGTGTTTCTACTATCCCCACCACTAGTGTTGAGTCTAGTAATAGTTCTACTACTTTAGATGATAAATTTGATTTTGATCTTGATGGTTGCAATATCTCTGAAGTTATTAAGTTCCTACAAAAGCTTGCTAAAAGTCCTAATGCTAGCGCTATGAACATGGCCTTTACAAAACACATTACTGATGCTCTCATAAAGATTAAAGAAGAAAATATGAAACATAAAGCTTCTATTCCTATAAAACAAGAAGATGGTTGGGAACCCATCATTAATATGAAAGTGAATGACTTTGATTTCAAAGCTTTATGTGATCTTGATAGTAGTGTTTCTATTATGCCTAGAAGGATTTATGATATGCTTGATTTGCCTCCACTTGAAGATTGTTATTTGAATGTCCCACTTGATGATAATGCTAAAAATAAACTCATGGGGAGTCTTAATGATGTTCTTATTATGGTTAACAATGCCTATGTCCCCGTTGATTTCTATGTTTTGGATGTTGAATACAATGCTTCTTGTCCTATTACTTTGGGAAGACCTTTTCTTAGAACTGTTGGTGCCATCATTGATATGAAAAAAGGCACCATTAAATATCAACTCCCACTCAAGAAAGGTATAGAACACTTCCCTAAAAAGAGAGAAAAGATTTCTTTTGCTTCTCCTATGAAAACAAAATTTGGTTTTAATACTTCTTCATTTGAGAACACTTGATTCTTTCTTTGCTTCTTATGCCTAACTTAAAGGCGTTAAAGAAAAGTACTTATTGGGAGATAACCCAGAAGTTTTAGATGAGTCTTGGAAGTTATTACTTAAGTAATAACCGCTCCATATCCTTTTTATTTGCTTTTTGTGCCAAAAGTAACCTCTAATGAGAGAGAAGTAATGATTGGGAAAGTTGCTGTCCCAAAACAAATTTCTGTGCTTCACCATAAAAATTCGTGTAAAATCTATGGACGTCTTTTTGAGGCGTGAATTTTTGTGCTTCTGCCCCAGGTTGTTATCTAACTTTTGTTAGTTCAACTCTTTTTGATTTGAGCAACAGAAGATCTTCGAAAAAATTCGTCTTTACCTGCTGGTCTGTTTTGACAGATTTCTGCCATTTTTTGCATTTGCTTCTTGTTGGTTCCTTTTGAGTTCTTTTGGGGAATTGAGCTTTTTGAGGGAAGTTCTACAGTAGCTAGTGTTCTAATGGAAGTTTATTGGTGTTAGAACTGAACCTTAAGACTTATTTATCTTAAGTGCACTAATGTTGCTAATAAAGATTGTGTGAAGTTTTGTATGAAGGAAAAATTTCAGGTGTATGCAAGGAATGAGTAATGAGATGAAGGATGGACTAAAGCTCAATCTTGGGGATGCCACGCGTGTCACCCCAAGAAATATCCAAGAAGTACAAGCGTCAAATCTTGGGGATGCCCAAGACATCCCCTTCTTCATCAATAAAAATTCTAGGTTTCTTCCAAACGCTTCATTTTTATTGTTTCATGCACAGTTGTGTTGTTCTTGGAGCGTCTTCTTTTTCGTTTTAGTTTTGGTTTTTCGTTTGCTTGGTTTGCTTAGTTTTCTGAATAAATTGGTTGGAACCCCTCTTTCATACATTGGTTTGCAAATAGTTTGGTTTGGTTTGGAAAATAGTAGGAAAGTTCATGCTTATGTGGTAAAAAGAGTTTGTTTTTGACTGTGGCCCATGCTTTGTCATGCCATGCTGGATATTGTTTCGGCTTTATGCTTAGTATTCTTTGTTGTAGCATGACTTGTTATAAACAATTGAGATTGCTTAATGTGCCTTAGATGAATCATGCGTTGTTTTAGCATATTAAAGCATAGTATAGTGGTATTCTCCTTTGATGCTTTATTTGGGTTGACTTGGCGCATGCTCACACCATGTTATGACTATCCAAAGTCACCATAGCCTTTATGATCCTTTAGTTTTCAACTTGTAGTATCACTTTATGCTTTGATCAATGATGTTTTGTCGCTCTGCATGATTATGGCCATTATTTCTCTCTTAGTTTGTCGCTTCCAGTCTTTTGCTAGCCTCCACAACCAAGTATGAGTTCCACTCGTGCATCCAACTCCCTAAACCAAGTTATTCCAAAGAGTCCACCATACCTACCTACTAGCTTATGTTATTCCAAGTATATTCATGCTTTTTTACCTTCCAAATTAAACTTGTTATGAGAAAACTAGTGATTAAAGCTCTCACGAACTTGATGGCACACTTTACTTTTATTGCCCTTGATAAACTTGAACCATTGTGTCGTCTATGTTGTATATGCTTGCACTTATTTGTTGGGGATTAGTATAACCATGCTTTCATGGGGAACGCTTTCAACATTGCACTTGGTACTTGTACCTATTTGATATCATGCTCTTTTGTATATGGATGTCATCGGTGTGAAATGAAAGGGGAGCTTGTAAGTCCATGGAGTTATGTATATGTGTTAGAGAAACACCTGGGCCGCTGGTCTAATCGGGCTGACATGGTGGAAACCTGCAGCGTAACCATAATGAGTTGTCTATGAAGCATTCTTCTTATAAAAAAGAGTCATATATTGAGAAAAAAGAGAAAAGAGAAAAAAAAAGATTATGAAAAGAGGAAAGAGAGAGAAAGCACCATATTCCCATGGTAAATAAGAAGATTGGTGAGATGCTCGTTGTCTGCTTGCCTTGTCATTTTGATATGGGGATTCTTCTATATCATCGGGCAAGGGGTACCCCGTTGGCGGTTCTCTATGATACACATGTACTTACAATGACAAGAACTTACCGGTGACTAAACTTGAGTAGCATGAGGAGCGGCCCTCGTATTCAAGGGACATGAGATTCCTAACTTATACTTCGTCAAGCATGTACACCATAGTTTTTTTACTTTAACCTTAATCACTTCAATATGAGGGACAAGCTGAATACTATTATGCTATGTTTTCTTTATGTGAAACAAACAAACGTCTTGCAAAGCATTGTTATTCATGAATCTTTTGTTTGTGCCTTTTTATGTTGCATCACAGTTTCTTTGCATATTGCTAGAACTTTGTCTTTCATGTTATGATTGAAGTACTATGATCCTAGCTTTGAATGTTTTACAAATACTTTGATCAAATCTTTGATGGTGCATGCCACCTCAAAAATTATTCTTTCTTTTTATCACTTACCTACTCGAGGACGAGCAGGAGTTAAGCTTGGGGATGTTGATACATTGCAAATGTATCTATAATTTTTGATGTTCCATGCTTGGTTTTATCCACTTTCTTGTGTTTTGTCCATACTTTGGAGTACTTTTCATTTGATTTCTTGGACTAACCTATTAACAAGAGCCACAGTGCCAGCTGCCTGTTTTCTGCTGTTTTTGGTTCCAGGAAAGTGAGAAAATGAATATTCTCGGAATTGGACGGGACAAAAGCCAAAGTGCCTATTTTTCCGGAAGTCATCAGATGCCAGAATACGAGACGGGGAGGGGCCAGAGGCCGGCCACACCACCTGGCCGCGCGGCTAGGCTTGGCCCGCGCCAAGGGGTGGTGTGGTGGCCACTGGCACCCCCTCGGCCTCCCCTTCCGCCTATATATTGCCCTCGGGACGAAAACCCTAAGTGCTCGATCAAAAATCCAAGAAAGAGTCTTTAACCGCCGTCATCTCCATCCCTAGATCAGGAGGGATCTGAAGCTCTTCCCGACACCCTGTCGGAGAGGGGAATTCACCCTGGAGACCTTCTTCATCACCATGCAAACCTCTGGTGTGATGCATGAGTAGTTCATCCTTATACTACGGATCCATGTAGTAGCTAGATGGCTGGTTCTCCTCCTTTGTGCTTTCATGTCTAGATCTTGTGAGCTCCGTTCATGATCAAGATCATCTATTTGTAATTATGCATGTTGTGTTTGCGGGGATCCGATGGATATTGAGATGCTATTTCAGATTGATTATTGATTCTATCATGTCTTTGTTATTTGTGATCTTGCATGCTTTCTGTTGTTAGTAGCTATCTTGGCCAAGTAGATGCTAGCAACTCCAAGAGTTAGTATTTATGCTCGATAGTGGGTTCATGTCTCTGGTAATCTGGGGAAGTGACAGAAATCTCTAAGGTACTAGATGTGCTGTTGCTACTAGGGAGAAAACAACAATCCTTTGTTCATAGAACAATCGTATTGTTTACTTTACACACAGTTCATAAAGCAATAATCTGTTGCTTGCAACTTAATACTAGAGGGGGTTCGGATGATAACCTGAAGGTGGATTATTAGTCATAGATGCAGTTGGATGGCGGTCTATGTATAATGTTGTAATGCCCAATCAAGTCTCAAAGGAGTCAAGATGATTAGTATATGCATGTATTGCTTTCTCGATGTTTGTCAATTGCGCCGCTGTAATTTGTTCACCCAGCATGTTATCTATCTAAGGAGAGCCACCTCTAGTGAACTATGGATCCCGGTCCTTTTCTTTTACATACAATCTATAACTGTTTACTGCTTTGTGTTTACTTTCTGCAAACTTTTACTTCTTTCCATTCGATACGTTTAATCCTTTGTTTTCCACAAAACATGGTGAGATTGATAACCTCATCGCAAGTTGGGGACAAAGTTATATGGTTGTATTGTGTAGGTCTCCATGTTGCTACTAGCACCGGTAGTGCGCCCTGCCAAAGCTCAGCTAGTAACACCTTTGGGGTGTTTCCTTGCTCCTACTGGTTCGATTAAACCTTGGTTTCATACTGAGGGAAACTTGGTGTTCTGCTCATCATACCTTCCTCTTGGGGTTCCCAACGAGCTCTACATCAACACCACTCCAGCATTTTTCTGGCGCCATATACAGAGCCATCAGCGATACTAATGGTTTTGGTGGGGATGCGATTATGGACGTGAGTGGCATGATGAAGACCTTCTATCCAAAAGCGAGGCGGTAAACTAGCCTAAAATAAGAGAGAACGCATTATATCATTGACAATACGGATAATGCGCTCGGCTTTACCGTTAGTTAGGAGGTGTATGGGCAGGAGAAGCGGACGTGTATATCGTGTGTAGTGGCAAGGGAGTGGATTTTGGCGTTGTCGAACTCATGGTTTTTGTCACATTGTATGGACACGAGAGACAAATTAAATTGAGTATGGGCGAACACACGAAAAGAAGAAAGAGCGGTGTAGGCATCGATCTTTTGGCGTAGAGGAACAGTCCATAAAAAATAGTGAAATCAACAAGAGTAACTAGAAAATACTTATTGCCGAAAATACTTAAGTTTGATGATTTCCAAAGGTCACAATGAATTAACTCAAAAGGTCGAGTAGTCCTAGTTGTGGAAGTAGAAAAGGGCAAACGTATATGACAACCAAGTTAACATGCATGGCAAAGAGTATTATGATTTTTATTACAAGATAAAAAATGTGATGTGAAAGACGATGATAAGCATCATGATCGGGGTGACCGAGCTGGCGATGCCAAATATCATGGGTGGTGGTGGTGACAGTGAGAACATGGGGCACCAGACGCTGAAAGGAATAAAGCTCCCCCGCACTATTGTATCAGAGAAGCTCACGCCAAGTGAGAAGGTCCTTTATATAAAAACAAAAAGGGTCAAAAGTGACTGTCCAATTATTATCAGTAGCGAACAAACATACATAAATATCGTTTTGAATTGTGCAAGGTGTAACTAGGACATCACGAAGATGAAGAGGACAATTGGGGAAAAAGGAGGGGAGAGAGGCATGCCCTGCGGTGGAAATGGGGACAGAGGAGTTGTCTCCAACAGTGACATGACGATAAATAGGGTGTGGAGATAGAGAGGACAGGATACCAGCATCCTTGGAGAGGTGAGTTGTCGCGCTGCTGTCCATGAACTACTCCTTAGGTGTTTGTTGCAGTGTCATGTTGGTGAAGTGCTTTGCAAGGGCAACGGGGTCCCACGTGGGTGTCGACATGGGAGCAGCGCCGTAGGAGGCGATGGCGTAGGCCCGCTGATACCTTCAATCCGGATTCATGGATGTAGTATAATAGTTTTCCCCTAGAATACCTAGGTTTAATCGAACCTTGCAGAGCACTACTAAAAGGTAATACGAAAGGACACATCTACAAAACTTTGTTTGTTTGTTTTACCTTAGTTGACCGGACCAATCTAGTTTACTTTATAGTGGGTTTGAATCAATAGATGGAGATAGGCCAGGGTTGAAGATCCACCTACAGCTGTACATCAAATGGGATGAAAGATAATAATAAGCATAGTCATGTATCATGTTTGTATTGAGATAATCTTTTGTGGGCAACACATCCTAATATTCTAGAGCCCCCGTAATGGAGCGAGCATAGCAATAGACTTTTAATCCAACCGAGAACGCACCAAAGCCACAGGTTGCAAACGATTATTAAGTGTAAACACGGATCAAAGCTTTAAGTGGTGATGTTGTTGTTGATCCCGAATGGAGCGCTAAGCGAAGATTGTACTTTCCTTTGTCACTAAGTTTCCTATGAGATCGCCGCTAGCCAAGTATCTCACCTGAATCCTTTATGAATCTATGGGACCTTGGGTACCTACAAGTCCACAGATCGAGGCGAGAGACGAAGAAACAAAAGATACAAATCACGAATCCAAACAAAATACAATTCTCCCATGATCTAGATACACATAATTACTGCGAGGTTTCTCTCCAGCCCGTAGCCCGTGAGAACTACTCATTCATAACAAATAGATCGGAGATAGAAAACATCATGCAAATACTTAGATTAAAATCAAATATTCTTACAATGGTTACCAAATCACAAGAAGATCTAAAAGTATAAAGCAATGGCTATGGCTAGTGGAGGGATGGATGGTGGAAGTGATGAACAATGGATTTACAATGGATGAACAATGGTGTGGATCTCCTTTGGTGGTGTTGTGATGCAATCTGAGAATGACGGCTCTCTAGCCGGCGGCTGGAGCCTCAAAATATATAGGCGTCTTCACGAAAGTTGTAAGGTTTGACGAGACGAAGCCGTCACCACCTGGTATGGGCAGACCGTGCCCGTACTAGTGGTCATTAAGCACTCTGTCGCCTTGGAATTGGTTCCCAATTACTTGGTTGTGTGTACTTCCTCAAAATCCTTCATTATGACTCCTTCTTTCGACTTAAAAGCAGTGATTTCCTACACAACATAAATCAAAGAAGGGATTTGCACATCTTTGCAATTATTAGTTATTAGTGGCAAGGTTGACAGTTTATTTGGCAATTGCTTGACCAAAAAGAACGTTTAAACGTAGTGGAAGATGGCAAAAATCGGAGCCATCAACTTCCCCAAAGCTCAAACCTTGATCGTCCTTGAGCAAGAAGAACCAAAAGAACTATAAGGAATTTAGCATTTAAACTTGAAACAACGAGAATAGGAGTTCACTTATAGTAGGTAGTCGTATGTGCTCAACACTTCATTCATTTGCAAAGCTTATCAAAGTTAGAGAGATGACAAGAATACTATACAAGCTTCGGTAAGTCAAGATAATCAAAGTAAAGTTTAATATAAGTATAAATAACTAGAAATGTAGCAATTAATACAATTCCTCTAATTAACTCTCAGCTTGCCAAGGAACACTTAAGATGTTTAAATAGCATAATTGAGTAAGATAGTTTCATGTCCCAAGTAGTATAACAATGAAGTGTCTTATTTACACCTACGTCAATAGACCAAGTCAATTTAAAACACTTCTAATCCAATTATTGTCTTTCAAGAAAAATTCGTAAAGTAGTAATGAGACCATGCCAAGGACTTGTTATGTGGATCCTCATAGATATCTTTTTTCTTTCTTTCTTTCTTTTTCATCTCATTTTTCAAGAATCGTTGTTTGTTTCTTTTTGATAGTATTTGCACACTCTTTGATAATACCAATACTTTTGCCAAACATTGACACGGATGCCAATCATGTCATCAACACATAGCCGAAATCCAGGGTTATACCATATATCGTTCAAAAGCTAGCAGAGTTATTGGCATCCCAAAGGTGTGCGTCAGAGACATAGAACATAGTTGTCTCGCAGCTTTTTCTCTTTTTTCGAGCTAGAACCGCGGTTTGATCCATAAAGTTAGCTTTGGCATGCGTCACAATTACCACTAGACTTTATTTCAATCAAACAATTCCTTTCATGAGTGTTGTCGAGACTGTCAAAATATCTATGGGGTTAAGTATAATCAATGGTATACTCTCAAGACAATCATTCATCAAACAAGTCATAAATTTTAGATTTTTTCTTGTTGTACTTGTTTGGCATTATTATTTCCAAGGCAAGACTCAGTTAACTAAAAGAACTAGAGCAAGAGCTTCAACAACTAATCATCATACTAATAAAAAGCCTTACTCTAACCATATTAAATTACTTCCCACTAGCATGCATCTTAGCAAATCAACCAACTAAGATAAACAATTCAAACTTCATAAGTGGGAGACATAGGACATACCTCTCATAAGTAACTTCTTGATCCTCTTCCTTATAGGGATATGTTCCTTCAAAACTCAAACACGATTACTCTCGAAAATGATATCAAAGCAAAGAGGCAAAGTATGAATCCACGTTTACGAAAAAAGGATAAACAGAAAAATCTTTTTGTATTTTTGAGGATAGGGATTAAAGAATAGAAAAGAACTTGCGACCGAGCAAGGGATAAAGAAAACAAAAGAAAACAAATAAACTAAAACAAAAGCAAATTTAAAAAGCAAAGGGAAAAGCAAAGTGTTGGAACAAGCCAACACGAGTGTTTTAAAGCTCACAGGGATCTGGAGTACAACCTCGTTATTACACGAATAAATTTGCTAGGGGAACACATCCCCAAGCTCAGGCTTTTGCAAGCCCATTTGTTGTTCATTGTGGTGGCGATGGATAATCTCCCACGTTCCATTGGCTGCTCCAATCATGGAACTGGGTGGCGAGGCTTGCAGCGGCATCTCAAAGGTTGATGCAGAGGTTGTTCATGGTGTGAATATTTCCTTCGAGTGCATAGATATCTTCATAGGTGGTGTAGTAGTTTGGTGGCTGCACATCATGTTCGGGTCCTTCTTGTTCTTCTTCATCTTCTCGTCCTCCCATGGGTATTTCATGTTGGGGTAGGTTAGATTCGATGTACGCATCAAAATGCAAATGTCCATCCTCGATAGAGAATAGACCATTAGGCAAAGGAGCAGGGATCAAGTGATCCGCTCCAGATATATTGAAGAAATATCTACCATGATTTTTAGAAATCATACCACATGCTCTTAGAGTACATGGACCGAGACGGTTACCTCCAGTCAACGGTTGGATGTTACCTAGGTTGATGTGAAGTGCGCGTGCAAGAACGGTCACAACTTCTCCTCCGCATATTGGTCCTCGAGATTGAAGAGATTGATGCTTAAGATAAAATACAAGTAAAGCGCCCAAATTTGGCGTTGAATTACAATTAACTTGCAAGGATGAACATGTCCTCCTCATTAACTCTAGTAAACTCACCATGTGCCTGCAATGTGTTGACAATAACACAGAACAAATATCGAATGACAGGATGATCAATTTGGTTCCCCTTGGGTGTGTGTCCACGAATTCTCATCAAGTTAAAGTATTGTGAAGGGAAAGGATCTAAAACAAAGGTAGTTGTGTGTACATCGGTGTTGTTGTTGGTAAACCCAAAGCATTGAGCCCATTGGCTGAGTGTTAAAGTATACTCATAGTTCATAAGACGGAGTTTGATTTGACCAACTCCAGGCCTTTGTTCCTCGGAACAACCATAAGGATCCACCGTGTGTGTCAAGGTGCTGAAGAACTCAAGTGCCAAGCGGTATGTCGCAACATCCTAAAAGACAAAATTGTACAAACCAACATTGTTGCAAAGTAAATCGAAATCAGCACGAATGCCAAGTTGGTTCAGGATATAAGGACATGCCCACTTGGTGGACTTGATCTCTCGAATCTTGAGACGATCGAAACAGATAAGATGGAACTCCTCGGTGAACTCAATGCCAAGTGACTCAGGGGTTAACGTATCAACGGATGGTGTGGAGGATTCCGCAGCCATCTCACATGTATGACTCCTCATGTTCATCTAATAAATAAAAACAAGACAAAGTAAATAAAATTTCTAATAATTTTTTTGGTCCAATAGAAACATAGTATAAGTGATTCTCTACACTAACTACAAAAGAAATTTTCTCTAAAAACAATGCTAAGCATACTTAGTACCAAGATTGAATCAAGAACAAGACCCATGTCTAGATTGACAATGATGAATGACTAAGCCAAGCTTTTGCATAAATAAGTTGGGGATTGGAGGAGAATCATACCTTAGGATATCCAATGGAGGTGATTTGAAGTTTGGAGAAAGAAGAAAGATAAAATAGATGAATTGGGATTTTTAGGTTACCTCCTCGGGCAGATTATGGCGTCCATATACGTGGTACGGGCGGGCGGTACGGCTGGAGCCCTCCCGTACCGGGTGTCTTACCTTGGGGGAGGCGACAACTCCCAAACGTTGCACTCGGTATGGGCATGCGGTACGATCGCGTGCGCCCGTACTGCTGGTCGTTATCTATTCAGAGTCATTGCTTAAAAGCTGATGTTTGCTCGGGGGTGCGGTACGAGCGTGTGGTACGGACGCGTCCGTCCATACCAGTGGTCGTTATCGCCACTGACTCCTTCAGCAAAAATCAAACTTTCTATCTCCCTTTGCCTTGAAGTGGTACGGGTGCACGGTACGGGCCACTCCGGCCGTACCAGTGGTCGTTATCGACACTATGAACTACAACAAACTCAAATTTTGATTAGTATCTCTGTGCGCCTTTGCACATCTTATCAAAAGGTTAGATAGCAGAAAAAATACTAAGTAATGATCCAGCAATACTTGTTAGTCCATGTGTTAGTAAATAGAGGATTGCCTTATTTCTTCTCCTCTTTCCATAGTTCTTCTTGAACACTCTTTATTAAAAACAAAAACAAAATAAAAACTAACACAAAAATGAAACATAATAAAACTTAGAGAAAATTTATTTCACATGGGTTACCTCCCATGAAGCGCTTCTAATTAAGGTCAATTAGCTTGACCTTGATGGCGATCACTTATGTTTGGGGAGTGACTGCCCACTCCAAAATAGTTTGCTTTTAAAGTAATCACACCATCATTATCATTAGGTTTGGCCTTCTTTTTCCTAGGGAAGTGGACTACAAACAGATCTCTAGATGGTATCCCTATCCTTACATTCCCTTAATGTAAATTAACCAAAGCTTTAATAGTTCTTAGAAATGGCCTACCTAGAATTATAAGTGCTATGGGATCTTCAGGCATGTCCACAATAACTAGATCAATAAGAGCGGGACTTTCTTTAATTTCAACAACTCTATTTTCTTTGATCCCAACAGCTTGCTTATAAGTTGAATCATCTAGATGGAGTCTTAATTCAGTTGTAACAAATGGCCCCAAGTTTAATTTATCGAATAGGCTTTTGGAAATTGTTGAGACACTTGCACCAAGATCACAAAGTGCATATATCTAATTAACTCCCAACTTAATTTTAGTAGTGGGCTCAAATATATCATCTAGCTTAGCTGGAAGCTTATCAGCTAGTCTTTTATACTCCATCTCTAAATCACGAACCTTAGATGCTACTTGTTGTATGAATTGTTGGTAAATAGCATCATTACCGTGTTCTATACCTGGATTCTTAATGGTGATCATCTCCAATAGATCTTCCACGGTATATTTCGGTGTTGGCGTGTTGCTATAATCCAACTCTTCAGGCTTTTCATCGTTTGTTACCACCCTCGTCATTTTGAGGTCCTCTACCAGATTTGGCTCGGGTTTGCCGGCGGACTTTGCTAGTATGAGAGCTTGGCTCTCGGCCACTTTACCCAGCTGAACCTCCACGGTCTTTGTTCTTTCCTGTAGAGCCTACACATCATTTCTAATTGCAACGGCCAGATTAGATAATCCTCCTAAACTACTTTCATGGTTCTCCATAATCTTAATAAGCATATTGTTTTGTTCGATTTGATCTTGCATAAATGTTCTAACAGTTTGCTCAAACGGGAGATTGCCATGATTTTCTCCATTAGTATTATCATAATTATTATAAGGAGCTCCTGCAGGATTAACATGATATTTTTGAACATTAGAAGCATAATTATTTTTCCATGCAGGATTAAAAGGAGTGTGAGATATAAAATTGACATCATTAACATAGGTAGTGATAGCATTAACTTGGGTATCTTCCTTACCCTTTATTAAGCTAAGCAACTCACCTACCTTAGATGTAAGCTCCTCATTGTTTACCTCGGTAATTGAACTTACTCTCTTCGAGGTTCTTTCCACATGCCATTGGGCATGGTTATTTTGCATATCATCAAGTAACTTCTTTGCAACACTTACATGTTTTCCCATGATCGTTCCTCCTGCTGCATTATCTAGCATAGACTTAGTCACTGGGTTAAGACCATTATAAAATAAATGTAATATAAGCCATTCTTCCATCCCATGATTAGTACAGTTTATTACGACTTATTTCATCCTTTCCCATGCAAGCGCTAGTGGCTCACGGTCTTCTTGTATAAATCTTGTGATGTTGGATCTTAGCTGCATAGTCTTAGCTGGGGGGAAATTTGGTCATAAACAAATTAGTGCATTCCTCCCAAGATTTAATAGTGCCCTTTGGTAGAGCTAGCAACCAATCCTTAGCCTTTCCTCTAAGAGAGAAAGGGAATAATCTTAGCTTGACAGCATTTGGATCTATGTCTTTAAAACGCATCATGTCACAAATTTTAGTAAAAGTATTTAAGTGCAGTGCCGAATCCTCAGAAGATGAACCCCCAAATTGGTATTGTTGAACCAAACTTAAAAGGTTAGGTTTTATCTCATAAGTTTCCGCATCAACTACGGGTTGAGTGATGGGTGCATGAATAAAATCATCGGTGGGAGTAGCATACTCCCCTAGTCGCTTTTGAGCCATGGATCTTATCTTTTTGATAATTTTTAAGTAATGAAAACAAATAACAATTAACTAATTTTTTGGGTTTTCAAATAGATAACAAGAAAGTAAACTAATAACAAGAATTAAATTACAACTAATAATCAAACTAAAAACAAGGTCTCTAATGACCTCACCAGGATAGCGAAATTGCTTCCCCGGCAATGACGCCAGAAAAGGGTTGATACCTGATATTTGCAAGTGCACAGATTGTTTGTAGCTAGTTTTGAAGTATAGCTATCGATCCCACAGGGAGCCCAAAGGTAAGTGTTTATGAGTGAAGTCTCTATCACACCCGAAGTTGTCACAGGTCTTCGAGTGAATTGGTTGCAAGTGTTGAAATAAGAATGGGGTTTTGATTAAATGAGATGTATTAAAATAGAACTAAAATGTAAACTTCAGAAATATAAAGCATGAAAGTAAAGAAAGACTTGGTTGTTTGTTGTTTCCTGCATATGGCAAAAGAAGGCGCAGTGAAATTCAGTTCATGGTGATAGTGATTTCGTCAAGTGGACAAATGATAAATGTAACAATTATAATCTTATAAGTATATGTGTAGGCAAGCAACCCATAATTAGTCGGAACTCCTCTTGGTAGATTTTATCCCAACTTTAATAATCCTACTAGCCTGTTACGAAAACCATGGTCAGACACTAGACGATTAAGACCCTTCAAGTCGCTTAGCGATTAAGCTCCTTGGATCGGACTAATGCAATAAGCACAGTGGTTCCTCGTTATCCTCGAGTTTACTAGTTTTCCATTAATATCCCCGTGACACCCGGGGGTTGCCGGTCTGCTAGCAAACAAGATCCTATCTATGTAGAACAAAGCATCATGTTGTCTAGGCCCTTAATTGGACAACAAGCATTAGGCATCCCACCGATAGTCAAGCACACATAATATAGTAATTAGAATCAATCACAAACTAATGGAGACGACACATCATATCTCATCAATTCCCTACATCTCCCACGCCCAAGGAAATTACTCACACATGAGAGAAGAACGGATCATCAGTATAATTAAGTAAAGGGAAATCTCCTTGATATTACTGTGGAGATCCACGATAAGAATCGAAAAATATCCAACACAATTTAAGATGGGAAGAAACAATCTCAAACCCTAATCTTGCAAGGTGAAGATCCCTCTCTCTATCAAACACATAAGTAGTGGCTATGGGGGTGTATTGGCTAGGAGGTCAAAGATCGTGAAGCGAGATGAAGAACGTCTTCCCCTTCTTCTCCGGATCTCTTCTTTCTCCCTTCTGGATGGTATGGTGGCTGTTGCGTTGTGTTTTTGTCCGTGGTCCCTTCATGGAAGTTGTCCCTTTTGACAAGACAAAGGCGGCAACAGCTATACGGCGGGAACTATACGGCCAGAAAAATATTCATGTCGTATAGTTGCTCGTTAAAGCTTCTGTATGCTCCCCTCGAGTGCTTCTAAAGAGAGACTTGCATGTTTTCTCAAGAATATTGTGTTTCTCTAGTTAAAACCTTCTGTTGACATTCAGAACCTGAAACACACATTAAAAACCAAGTTTTCTTTGCTACCAAAGTATTAGCGTTAGGTAAAGCTAGAAAATAATCAAATCCGGGAGAAAACCATAAATAATAGCCATAAAAATGTGTCGAATCTCACAACTATCAACTCTCCCAAGCTTAGATGTTGCTCGCCCTCGAGTGACAAGGAAATAAGGAAGAATAGCGGAGATTTGAGACTGAAAATAAAAGAACTCACAAATTGGAATTGGTGTCAAATTCTTTTCTTCACAATCCCTGCAATCTTAAATATGATCATACAAGTATTCACAAGATTGCACTGAGTCCACTTCCTAACCACGTATATCTTGTTAGCAAATAAATCATATGTCCAAGGAAGTGTCAAAAGTTTAGCTAGGAAAGTAACACAAATTCTTTCGGTGTCTCTCTTTGTTGAGAGATGAAAACTTTTTGTTCTTGTTTGTTTAATCAATTAAGAGTACTCAAGTTGGCACCGAAATATTTAATTTAAGAAAAACTCATCTACTCCCATATCAAAATTTCAAGACTCTCAAAGCACCTTTTTCTTTCTTTTACCTTTCAAAAACTTCAGCTCTTTCATAGAGAAATCATGCCACTATTTTTAACATGTTAATTGGGAATGTGTTGTGCACTTGTGACCATGTCAATAAATAAGTGTTGAGCAATAAATGTGTCAGAGGAGTACTACAACTTCACTTGGAACGTGAAACCATGAGGAGACTAAAAATTTTAGTCGTCATAGCATTGCTGCTATAGACGTTTACATAACTCAATAGCCAAAATCAAGTGGTTTCCCACATTAAGATCGTTCGTTGGCCAGTGGAGTTAATAGTTCTCCATGGAGCACGACAGTGTTGTAATGACACGTGTAAAGCAATATCTTATGGTAATTATTAGAAAAAGTAGTGGCATAATCTCTACTACTTTGAAGAATCCATTTTATCAAATAATTTCAATCAAGGGTACTATCGAGTCTATTTATATTAAACTCAAATGGGATGGAGTAGCTCTAAAATTAAATCCTTTGGGCTAAACATGGACTCAAGTCATCTTTCAGACGCTTTTTCTCGTTGTAAAAATGTAGGAAGTATTTAACCAAGTTCATTGCTCATTGTTTCAAAGCTAAAAAGAAGACACTAGCAAAGGAATAGAATTTATAAGATAACAAGCTAAGCAGGGAGTGACTCCAGTGCAAACGAGTAAATAATTGTAGGATCAATTTAAGGTTAAATAAAGGATGATGAAATTAATGTGATACCTCCTTTTTCTTGCTTCGTTCTCGTATTTGAGTCGAACCCCCTCTATATTTCCATATTGCCAAGTCACGTAGAATTGAGCAATCTACGAGAGAAACAAAAAAACGAACTTGCAAATAAAGTTACAACTAATTTTTTTGTGTTTTTGGTTTAGAAATGCAATATTGAAAATAAACATGCAAATTTGAAGAAACAAAATAAATCAAAAGAATAAATAAAAACATGAATGCAAAGTTTGCAGGTTTTCAAACCTCCCCCAAGCTTAGGCTATTGCCAGGCTCAGTTGTTGCCGTTATTCGGTGGTTGGTGCGGATACTGCTGGTAGTAGTCGGGAAGTGGGTCATGAAGTGACTGAAGTTGTGAGTCAAAGCACTCACATCTTCATTCACTCCTTGAAGAGTGTGGTCGATCTCCCCCAACACGCTGGTTGAGCTGCTAGAATTCTTGATAGGGGACGTAGCCATACCCCTACTGTGGCTGGTTGGGCCACGGGTCCCAAGATCCCCCTTGCTGTTGCGACTGTCCCTCCCAAGCAGGGTTGTGCCCCTGCTCATCCTCATGCTCTTGCTCATCCTCATCCTGCTGCTCTCCTTCTTCATCTTCCTCCTCGTCAGGCTGAAGTTCAGCCATGATCTGCATCAATTGGTCCTTGGTGAGGATCCAAGTGTCCTTCTCCATAATCGAGAAGGCTTGGGGACAGGGCAACGGAACCCGCTCACCCTATGCATCATCAAAATAACTAAACTAATTGGCTTAGAGCCTCCGGTTAGCTTGGTAAATACCAAGGAAGCCACAAGCAGTTAAATATTTGACGTCCATAAGCTTGGAACCGACAACAGATTGCATAACAGGTAATGTAATATTTAATACATGAGCAAGGTGGGTTACCAATCCACCAATGTGAATATCACCTTTGCTCTTGTTGCTTTGGTGGCGAAAGTGCTGGATGAGTAGAGCTATAGGATTGGGGCTTTGCGGCGCAGTGGGGAAGAGAGCCTTGGCGATCATTGCCATGTCTGCATTAGCCATGGAACCGGTATCACCTCTCCCCAATAAAGTGTTGGCGAGGAACAAGGCATAGTAACGAATGGTTGGGTTCTAAATAGTGGACATCTTCTTCTAGTAGAAGTTGGTGCCACCATTGACAGAAATAACCTCCCAAGTTTCTCCACTCGTGATGCTATAGAGGTTAGTAACAGTATGTTCTCCAACATGAGGGAAACTAAAAGCATCGCAAAATTGTTCAAAAGTTATCTCATAGTGCTATCGGTTTATGGTGAAGCTTACCGTGCACATATTACCTTTCTCCCTGTGGTCGTCGTAGAAGGAGGCAAGGAACTCGTAGGTAAGCTCGATGTAGGTGTCGTGGCTTGCGAAGCTAAGTACTGTTACCCAGACTTGTTACACATGAGGTTGAAGTCCGCCTTCAACCCCGCCGCGGTAAGAAAGCTATGGTCGGCCCAACATGTGGGCATAATCCTCCTCGATGAGACCATGGCCAACTTGGGGTTGCGCTCGGCTCGGAACCCCGAGCCCGAGCCCTCACCACATTGGCGCTTGCTCTTGCGAAAGATGTTATCATTTTGTTCATCATGATGCACTGAAAAATTTCACCATAAAACCTTAGGCATATAGTTTCTATATGATATATGAACGATCCTACGTGGAAAAATTCAATCCTAACATGAGAAATCAATAGGAAAAACAAAATAATCTTGAGTTCATCCACTAGATCAATGTGAGAGTTTCAACCATGGAAATCTGAAAATAAAAAATGGATAGAGAGAGAAACATACCGATCTATTGATTCCCCCATTTAAACGAATGAAATCCGCGAAGAATCAAGAGTTCTAGGTGGATTTTGAGAGGTTTGGAGAGAGAATATGAGAGGAATAATGAGGGGTGAAAGACCTAGCCGCCCGGTGCGATTTTGTGGTCGCACCAAACTATACGGCCGGAACTATACGGGCGGGTGATGTTGTTCCGCTCGTATAGTTGCGGTGGCATCGACAACTAGGGTTTCTTTACGCGGAAAACAGCTATATGGACGCAACTATACGGCCAGATCGCAATGATCCCACCGTATAGTTGGTCGTTAAACCGTCTGTCCCTCGAAATAAATTTCTAAAACTAGCATCAATATCTATACGACCGGAACTATACGGTCTGAATTTTTATTCCCGCCGTATAGTTGGTCGTTAAACTCTCAGTACCTTTGGGATAAATTTCTAAGAGAGGCACTGATATCTATACGACCGGAGCTATACAGCCGGAATTTTTATTCTCGCCGTATAGTTGGTCGTTAAACTCTCAGTAAATTTTGTACGAAGGCATCGATATCTATACGACCGGAGTTATACAGCCGAAATTTTTATTCCTACCGTATAGTTCATCATTAAATTCTCTATGTTTTTGAAGAAAATTTGTTGATGGAAAAGATATCTATACGGCCAGAATTTTTATTCCCGTCGTATAGTTAGTCATTAAACCATCAGTAGTCATAAAAAAGTTCTATTTCTTCGAGAATACCTTCTTATCCCAAAATCTAGCGAAAAACCTTATTTTTGACAGAAAATTGATAGTAGAAGTTGTCGACCAACATTAGCGTATTAAGAGCAAAATTTTAGCTTCTGTAGATGAAAAACTCAAACTTTTTTATCTTTATTCTATACTCCTTCAATCGATATTTCTTCTACTTTTTGACAGCTGCATCTTCACGGGCGCGCTTCCGCAAGAATGTCTGTGAAAAAGTTGTAGGAATGCGGTAAACTTTTTATTCTCTAATCTATTTTATTAACGAGATGGGTTGACTCCCATTAAGCATTTTATTAAGAATAGTTGAGTAACTCAACCTCTTTTCTGTTCTCGAATTCTTACCTTGGGTTGCCTCTTATCAAAGGCACTTACCACATGAACTTGTTTTGCCGGTGGAATATATCTTTCTCCTACTTCTAGCATATTTGGAAAATACCGGATGATTTTAGCATCATAAACATTAAATATTATCTTTCCTTCAGCACAATCAATTGATGCCCTTGCAGTACTAAGGAAAGGTCTTCCAAGTATTATGGATAATTGTTCATCTTCTGGCATTTCAAGTATAATAAAATCAGTGGGAATAACATGCTCATCAATTCTAAGTAGAACATCCTCAATCATACCAATGGGTTGTTTAATGGATTTGTCAGCCATCTGTAAAGTGATAGTACTAGGAGAATACTCCCCTAATCCTAACCTTTTATAGATGGGGGTATGGCATTACACTAACTCCTACACCTAGATCACACAAAGCATTGTGAATATCAGTTTTACGTATTGATCATGAAATAGTTGGTATTCCGGGATCTCCAAACTTAGAAGACAGCTTCCCATTAGCAGGATAACTAGTTACCATGGCAACCATTTCAGTTATTTCTTTCTTTCTACTAAGAATATCATGGAGGAATTTAGAATAGGTAGGAACTTTGATTGCATCCGCAAACGGAATTTCCAGACAAAGGTCACTAAGTGCCTTTGTAAAAGAATTATAAATTACCTGATGTGGTGCTTTCTTTTTTTGATCTGGATAAGGAAGCTTTTTCTCACCTGACTTATTCTTGTCTTTTACCTTTTGTGGGAGGTGAGGCTCTTTTGTTCCTTTATTTTGTTGTTGCTTTCTTTTGTTGTTGCTTATTGCTTTTCTTATTTTTACTACAACAACTTCATCTTCCTTGCTTACCTCTTTTTATTCTCTTGGATCAGCCGTATCTGCATCAGAGTCATAATGGTCATCCTATGCATCATTTTGGTCCTCCTTGGTTTGATCTTGTGTTTCAGTTTCATCTTGAGGATCCACCATTGTATCATCTTCTTAACTTGCTTCGAGCAAGATTTTTTCCTTTCGCTCTTTTTCAGCTTCATATTTCGGTGGTCATAATGGTCTTGTAACAACTGCACCTCTTCTTGTGACAATATTAGTACAAACAGAAATATCTTTATCATCTCGAAGAAAAATCTGATAACCAGATGCTATTTGTTCACACTGGGTTTCAATCATACTAAGATACTTGTGAAATAATTTTATTTCTTGGCCAATCTCATCATAATTTTCCGTGAGTTCCGCCAAAATCTTTTTATGTTTTTAAAAGTGCTTATGCAGGTTCTTATGAGATTTTGCTTATCGATGTTTTAATTCTTGAAAAACTTTTCAAGTTTCATCTTCTTCAGTTTAAACTTGTAGCAAATCTACTTTGTTTTCCTTGACAAGTTCAGAAGGTATACCTTTTTATTTCATTGTTTTTCATACTTCGGGCATAAGATCAGGAGTTATTCGAAGTATCCCTTTTCCAGCTTAGTGCCAAAATCAAGATTATATAAAGAATCATTCTTATCCCTAGTAGACATCAATTCCAAACATTCTTTAATAGTTAAAGTATTTATCGATCCTCCTGCT
Source organism: Avena insularis (assembly GCA_023614405.1). NCBI lineage: Eukaryota > Viridiplantae > Streptophyta > Magnoliopsida > Poales > Poaceae > Avena > Avena insularis. The sequence goes on from CM042694.1 coordinate 453,021,075, forward strand.
GAGAAGTCAAGAAATTATCTACATTGAGTATTAAGACTGTGGTAAAATAAATGGTAAATAGTTGATTCAGAATAGCCATGATTAGAATACTATTGATCATTCCAAAGAATCTTTCCCAGGCTTGTGTGTAGTTTTCTCCCACGTTCTGACTAAAGTTGCCTATATTTTTTCTTAGTTCAGTTACCTTTTTAAAAGGATTAAATCTTTTTATGAATTTAATAATGCAGTTTTCCAACATTTAGTGTAATGGTGAGGGAGAGAATATAACCAGTCTACAGCTTTACCTTTAAGAGACCAATGAAATAATTTTAAACGAGAGAAGTCTCTTGACAAACCTTTTGGTCCAAGTGATGTTATCACATCATCGAACACTCTAATATGTCTTCCTAGATCTTCATCTTCCTTGCCACTGAAAGCTTTTTCCTGCAAATTTTTAATAATTCCACCATCAAATCGATATTATCTAACTGCACGATTAGGAAATTCTATTGGTTGTTTAAGAAATTCAGAACTTTGAGCACTGTATTCTCTGAGAGTTTTCTCAGGTTTCATGGGAGTTGTCCTGTAAATAGACATGATTTCCATAATATCACTCAGGTTTTCAACTTCAACTTTATTTAATCTTAAAGGTTTTTCAATAATCTCTTCGCGCCTTTGAGCAGGCACGCACTCAATATAATCCGCTAGATAGGTCCTACCAGAGCATGTAGACCCTTTGTCTCCTAGGGAGAACATTTTGTAGTAGCAACACCTGAAATGTCAAAAGACAAACACTTAGCGCTTAGCTCCCCGACAATGGTGCTAGAAAATAGCTTGATGTCTGCAAGTGCACAGATCGTTTGTAGCTAGTTTTGAAGTATAGATATTGATCCCACAGGGAGCCCAAAGGTAAGTGTTTATGGGTGAAGTCTCTGTCACACCCAAAGTTGTCACAGGTCTTCGATTGAATTGACTGCAAGTGTTGAAATAAGAATAGGGTTTTGATTAAATAAGATGTATTAAAATAGAACTAAAATGTAAACTTCATAAATATAAAGCATGAAAGTAAATAACGACTTGGTTGTTTGTTGTTTCTTGCAGATGGCAAAAGAAGGCGCAGGTAAATTCAGTTCATGGTGATAGTGACTGTGTCAGGTGGACAAATGATAAATGTAACAATTATAATCTTATAAGTATATGTGTACGCAAGCAACCCATAATTAGCCGGAACTCCTCTTAGTAGATTTTATCCCAACTTCAATAATCCTACTAGCCTATTACTAAAACCATGGTCAGACACTAGACAATTAAGACCCTTCAGGTCACTTAGCGATTAAGCTCCTTGGATCGAACTAATGCAATAAGCACAATGGTTCCTCGTTATCCTCGAGTCTACTAGTTTTCCATTGATAGACACGTGTCACCCAGGGGTCGCCGGTCTGCTAGCGAACAAGATCCTATCTATATAGAACAAAGCATCATGTTGTCTAGGCCCTTAATTGGACAATAAGAATTAGGCTTCCCACAGATAGTCAAGCACACATAATATAGTAATTAGAATTAATCACAAACTAATGGAAAATATATGACAGCACATTACATCTCACCAATCCTCTACATCTCCCACGCCCAAGGAAATTACTCACACATGAGAGAAGAACAAATCATCAATATAATTAAATAAAGGGAAATCTTCTTGATATTACCGTGGAGATCCACAATAAGAATAGAAAAATATCCAACACAATTCAAGATGGGAAGAAACAATCTCAAACCCTAATCTTTCAAGGTGAAGATCCCTCTCTCTCTCTCTCTCAAGTACAAGTAGTGGCTATGGGGTGTATTGGCTAGGAGGTCGAAGATCGTGGAGCGAGATGAAGAACGTCTTCCCCTTCTTCTCTGGGTCTCTTCTTTCTCCCTTCTGGATGGTATGGTGGCTGCTGCGTTGTGTTTTTGTCTATGGTCCCTTCACGGAAGTTGTCCCTTTTGACAAGACAGAGGCGCCGACAGCTATACGGCGGGAACTATACGGTCAAAAAAATATTCCCGCCGTATAGTTGCTCGTTAAAGCTTCTATATGCTCCCCTAGAGTGCTTCCAAAGAGAGACTTACTTGTTTTCTCCAGACTATTGTGTTTCTCTAGTTAAAACCTTCTGTTGACATTCAGAACCTGAAACACACATTAAAAACCAAGTTTTCTTCGCTACCGAAGTATTAGCGTTAGGTAAAGCTAGAAAACGATCAAATCCGAGAGAAAGCCATCAATAAAAGCCATAAAAAAGTGTCAAATCTCACAACTATCAATACCTTCGATCCGGATTCACGGATGTAGTATAATAGCTTTTTCCCTAGAAGACTTAGGTTTAATCGAACCTTAGAAAGCACTTCTAAAAGGTAATAAGAAAGTACACGTCTACAAGACTTTGTTTGTTTGTTTTACCTTAGTTGACCGGACCAATATAGTTTACTTTATAATGGGTTTGAATCAATGGATGGAGATAGGCTAGGGTTGAAGATCCACCTGCAGCTGCACATCAAATGAGATCAAATATAATAAGCATAGTCATGTATCATGTTTGTATTGAGATAATCTTGTGGGCAACACATCCTAATATTCTAGAGCACCCCGTGATGCAGCGGGCATAGCAATAGACTTTTAATCCAACCGAGAACACACCAAATCCACGGGTTGCAAATGATTATTAAGTGTAAACATGGATCAAAGCTTTAAGTGGTGATGTTGTTGTTGATTCCGAATGGGGCGCTAAGCAAAGACCGTACTTCCCTTTCTGTCACTGAGTTTCCTATAAGATCGCCGCTAGCCAAGTATCTCACCTCAATCCTTTATCAATCTATGAGATCTTGGGTACCTACAAGTCCACAGATCGAGGCGAGAGGCGAAGAAACAAAAGATACAAATCACGAATCCAAACAAAATACAATTCTCCCATGATCTAGATGCACATAATTGATGCGAGGTTTATCTCCAACCCGCAACCTATGAGGACTACTCACTCATAACAAATAGACCGGAGATAGAAAACATCATGCAAATACTTAGATTGAAATCAAATATTCTTACAATGGTCGCCAAATCACAAGGAGATCTAAAAGTACAAAGCAATGGCTATGGCTAGTGGAGGGATGGATGGTGGAAGTGATGAACAATGGATGAACAATGGTGTGGATCTCCTTTGGGGTGTTGTGATGCAATCTAAGAATGGCGGCTCTCTGGCCGGCGGCTGGAGCCTCAAAATATATAGGCGTCTTCACGAAAGTTGTTGGGTTTGACGAGACGAAGCCGTCGCCACCTGGTACGGGCGGACCGTGCCCGTACCAGTGCTTGTTAAGCACTCTATCACCTTGGAAAATCTTCCCAATTACTTGGGCGTGTGTACTTGCTCAAAATCCTTCATTGTGACTCCTTATTTCGCCTTAAAAGCAGTGATTTCCTGTACAACATAAATCAAAAAAGGGATTTGCACATCTTTGCAATTATTAGTCATTAGTGGCAAGGTTGAGAGTTTATTTGGCAATTGCTTGACCAAAAACAATGTTTAAACGTAGTGGAAGATGGCAAAAATTGGAGCCATCACCCACGTATGGGATGCCGAAGGGGCTCCATAGGGGTGCCATATGGGGCAACATCTTAGGGGTTGGCGTGGCTAGCATGCGGGGACGCCTTGTAGGCGTGGGGGCGAGGATTTGGGCCTCTCCTAAGGATGTCGTGGCCAGGTTGTTGCATAGGCCACATTTGGATGGCGTCAGTCCACGGGTTAAAGGGGGTGGGCATGGGAGGAGAACCATCGAGGGGCAGTAGCCCTTGTTCTTGCCATAGTCGTCATGTTCAGGGTTGGGGGTCGCTGGAGGCACCATCGCTGCCCACTGGCCGCCCTGAGAGGAGGTGCACCACCAGCAAGAGGGGAACAAAACCCTTAGCAACAAGGTCGAGGCGGGGGTGTTGGCGGAGTGAAGCGACACCTTCATCTCTTGGAGGAGCAGCATGGTGCGGAAGTTGAGAAAGGTTGGAAACGACGGGAGGAGAGGGGCGATGTCGGCGACGCTATCGAAGCGCTCATGGAGGCCCTTGATGGCATTGGTGACGAGGTCCAAGTCGGAGGCCGGGGCACCGACCTCGGCAAGGGTGTCGGTCGCTGCCTTCTTGAGTTGGAGATGCTCCTCGATGGACCAGTCCTCTTGTTTTACGTTGTAGAATTCCTCGGCGAGGTAAACCTCGTGGGTCTTCTTGTTGTCGATGAAGAGACTGTGGACGATGGTCCAGAGCGTGTACGTGGTGGCGGCGGAAGCGGTGGCTACGGTGGAGGTGGGCATGGTATGGTCAACGATATCCATGTCCATGGAGCCATAGAGCCAACGAAGGACCGTGACGTCGAGCCGGAGCCACATGGCATCAGTCGGGGGCGTCTTGGTGGTGAGATGATCCTCGAGGGTGTAGGTAGTGACAACGATGTTTAAGAAGGTGCGCCACTTGGGGAAGACGTTAGACTTGAAGTCAAGAACGACCGGAACGAGGGAGCGGATGCTCTGAATGGCAGTGACTTGTGCTCATAGATGGGCGTCTGGGTGAGGCGCGGTGATCTCGGGCGGCGCCATGGGAGAAGGAGAGGAGGAGGAAGAGAGGGTGGCAGCCAGCTAGGTTGGAGGGAACCGGCGGCGGCTGGAGGTAAGAGGAGGAGGGGGAGCGAAAGCAGTTCGGAAAATTTTGGCTGATACCATGTGAAAAGGTTGACCACATTTGGGCTAGTACTTCCTTTCCATTGAATGTATAGACAAATATTACAATTCTATCCATAAATGAATGAGAGATCGTATGAATAAATACTCTCCACGACTTAAGGAATCGGAGGGTATGTCATGCTACGTGACGTATCTATCTAACAAAGTTGACGTGACCATCTGGAGAAACAGAGAGAGAGTAGAAAAATATGCGGTGGATTTCTCAAAGGTCAAACAAATACATACGTATTTGTTAGATCATGTTGGGTTTCCACACGAAACTAGGGGCATATAAATGTATTCCACGATGATTTGAGAATTTTGGCCTTATACAAAAAGCCATGGTGAGAGAAAAACAATCTCCACCTTTAAGTCCCGAATAACTCATATACAAAATATGTCATACACAAAAAATTTAAGAAAAATATATGGCATTGTGACTTTGTCTCCCAGTAAAATATATTATCGGTTTCTCTAAAAAGATAGATTCTCGTGCCATGTAATTCCACACTTTCATAATAACAGTTATAGAAGCTAGTTATGTATTTGCATGGTTCACGTGACTATTTGGTTAGAGAGAGATAAAGGAAAAAATATAATGTGCACTGAATTTTTCAAAAAAAAAACTCATGTTGGTTTCCTGATGAAACAAAGGGCACATAAATGTGTTCCATGAGGATTTAAGAGCATTAGTCCTATATAAAATCCCATTGTAGGATACAATGCCAATATTTAAATCCCTTAAAATTCGTATACAAAATATGTGATGCAAAGTCTTAATATGGAAGCTTATATACAAACATATTTCTATACAGCCAACATTCGGGAACCATAGAATGATAAAAAAGAAGTCAACATACTTTCTTAAGCAATATCTATAGTAGATACATATATTAGCATGAAATCTCAGTTCTAACTTTGGTGGACATATCAAGAATCAAATAACTAAAACCTCATATGTTGTAAATGGTATTTGTGCTTGGAAAAAATGCATGGTGTCCTAAATCTCGAAACTATTTGATTGCACCTATCAACCAAATAGTAGACTTGCATACTGGTTGCCCCATGCTTTCATAGCAGACTTTTCCTTGTATTTGTGTCCTTAATATTTCATATAATACTAATTGTATACCTTCAAATTTTCCAAGAGAAATATTTTTGTACCCGAGCGGAAGAGAGACTTTTCTACATGCTCCGACTTCTTTTGCTCTTGGATGAGCTTTTCAACCCTCTAAAAGCATGGTAGAAAATTTTGTTTATATAATATTCCTTGATCAAACATCCTTCTTCAAGGTGGAATATAATTTCACTTTAATTTTCTTATTCTATGAGAATGAAACATTAGGTATGTCCACTTTATAATGCTTATGCCTTATAATAACTTGCCTGCCGATTGTACGGGGCACACGTATATAAAATAAATAAATGTGGGGGATAAGCACGGATGTGTACTTGATGGTGGAAAGCTCATCCGGTCAGCAAAAGAAAAAATAGGGTGGTGGAAAGCTACGGGAGTGTATGATGGCCCAAGCATATGTGGAAAGATTCGTTCTCTAGAAAGAGGCATCTGCATACCGAAAATGATGCTAGTTGCTGTTCGGTAATAGCAATGGTTTATCTCCTACGGCACTTTGCATGCACGAGAAAATTAAGCTCAGTCACGGACTAATTGTGTCGGTTTACATTTAAGGAGGGAGAAAAATCTCACGTTTTGACAAACTGAAGTCTATCTGGACTTTGTACACCCCTGGTAGTCCGATTCATGCAAGTTGACAAAACTTGTGGACTGGTAAGCAATAATACGGATTAGCGTATAAATCTAAAATTCTTGAAGCCACACGAAATGAAACGTATTGAACTACTAGTAGTAGGTAAACTGTTAAGGAAGTTTATTATCTCAACAAGGTAGCTAGTAGCCTTTCAGGAAACACACGAAATGACACGGGAAAAACAAGTGTCACCTACTCCGACAGGAGCCGGATATGACAGTCCTTGGGAGTCCAACAAAATCCTTTACATCAGACAGAATATTTACAGGCCAGATACTGATCTAGATGTGATGACTGCAAGATTGTACGTATACACATATAAGTGTCAGTTTTACATGTGGGGAAGACGCGTGTTTGAGGAGAGAATCTGAAGTCCGTGATGAAACTTTTTGCTTCTGCAGGTCATGAGGTTGGTGAGCGACACGGCCGGACACTGCTGCAGAAAAGACTGGTACCGGGAGTTTCTGTAGGCAGAATTCTTACACGAAAAGGAAGTTTCTAGGCAGAATTCGTATGTGTCACGTTAAGCTCAAAAGTTTCTTTATTGCCACCTAGCGTTCACCAGGAATCCTTAATCCTTGCTAGCCCTGAATTCACATGATTCTAGAATTAGCTAGCAGCAAGAATCTAAATTTATTCTCTCGATCGATTTGGAGACATATATAATGTGTGTAGTGAGCTTTATGCATCCAACTTATTATGGTTGAGTATCTTTGTCTTGGAACCTTAGGTTGGCCAACCAACAACTCTGCAGTTCCAAGAGCGTGTCCCGTTCAATTCGCCTGGTTGAGACGGATGAAGCACTTGTTCTTGAAGTTTTTTTTTATCTTGACTGTGACACATTCCAGCTCTTGCTCTCAACAGTAGAAAGAAACTTTCGACCTTTCCTAGGGTCAGTGGTTAAAATGGGCTATTTTGACTGGTAGGCGCATGTACTTAGTTTTATGGTCGCAAGCCACGACTATGCGGCACTACTAGAAAAAACGTTATCAGTGGCGCATCTAGTAGTCGCCACTAAAATTATATTCACAGAATTCGGCGCATATAGCCATATGCTCCATAGAATCTTTTTTTCAGAATTTCGAAATTTTCAGAATCTGGTACAAATACAGGTATATAACAGGTATATTACAAGAAATACATAAAAATTAACAGAAATTCACAGAAAAGCTGCACACAGCAGTACAAATGTTCCAGTTCACATATAATACATCAACAAGCACGAATGTTCACAAGTGTTCATCAATCACATCACTCAGAACCGAATAAGTGTACAAGTATATTTCACAAGTGTTCATCTCACTCACATAACTTACAACCGCGCGATGTTGTCACCGCCTACCTTAGGACAGAATGTAGTACACCGTAACCGTGATGCCGGTGAGGAGGAGCGGCACCAAGATCTTCGTTCGGTTCTTCTTCCACACGTGTCTCCTCCACTTGGCCACCGCCTCCTCTCTAGTCGTGTATCCCTTGTAGTTGTTGTCGCTGAACTTGTCCACTTGTTGGTGGCAGTCCACCCACTCCTCGTAGACACTTGGAACCCGACCCTTGTACACAATGTACGTCGGCATCTCTATTGACAAGGCATATTAGTACATCATGCATATATATATGTTGACAAATATTAGAGCAAGGCATTCATAAACTTAAAACAATGCGTCGATGACAATGAAAGAAACACGACAACATGTCCGACACAATAACAACGACGGTTTTAAGCTAGGCAAGTTAAGTTTTTTGACACACACACTACATGTCCACCGATACACACGCTCTCTCGGTCAAGTAGCCTTCTCCTCGCAGGGCGCCGGGAATAGCTTGTACATGTCTTTCGTCGTCCACGTCCTGAAGTCACCTTGCGCCTTGAGGCGGGCTTCGATCTCCCTCTTGGTGAACGACCTGGGCTGGTGTAAGAGCCCACCACGTGTATTGACCTGTTCCATGATGATATATGACAGCTTCACCTGCGTATCATGGAAGTCTTCCCTGAGATCGGGGTCACTGATCCCATGCAACTTTTGGGCCCATCCTTGGAGAGAAGATGGCAGCGTTAGCATCTCGCAATACCGGACAAACCCTTTGAGGTGATGGCAAACATAGAAGGCCTCCTTCATACTGTCAGACGGCTACTTGACGCAGGGGAACTCGAACACGTGCTTGAACTTGTGTCGGCCATCGTCCCTGTAAGCCTCCCCCTTATAGTTGAAGGGGTCTCCCTGATTGGCATAGCCCTTGATAGCATCATCCAGAACGCTCCTTACTCTGGAGTAGTTCTTCCTCCTCGCACTCCCCGAGTCGAAGTAGGTGGCAAGCGAATACCTCGTGGAGAGGACGATGAGCGTGTAGTACTTGTCTCTGCGCAACACACAATGTGGAACGGGATGTTGGAAAAGAGCAATGGAAAGAAATAATTATGTGTTACGACGGCGGTAGGAGGATGTGTACACTTACTTGGGAAAGAAAGGCACAAGGATGTTGTCCTTCCTCTTGCTGTCTATCAATAGCTTCTAAAGGTAGGACTTTGCCCAGGCCCGGGTCCTTGTTCCTTCTTCTAGCTGGCTATCCCGCATGTAGTAGGGATCCAGTATCGCGACGAACGGGGTGTCCTCTCTCTTGACCTTCATCGCCAGATTGAGCGCGAATAGGCGGACCAAGTTATAGTCCAGCCGTCTCGAGTGGAACAGCTTGAAGATGCCCTCATAGGCTATGAAGAACACATCCGCGGGGGCATCGGTGATGAAGCCCACGTCCTCCGGCACCTTGGCGGTGAACACCGGGTAACTCAGGTCCTTGTCCTTGAGAAGGAGGCCCTCCGAGGTCGTGGATACCTTCATGCAAAGTCATCATAGCTCCGAAGCCAGCGACGATTCGAGGCGATATGGGCTGACCAGCTTCGTGCACTCTGGTCAAGCCATGCTCGCAGGGTGGTACAACGTCGTCCCGGTAACGGATCGGAGCGGGCTGGCTCACAGCCTTGTCCTTGTTCCTGTTCGGCCTCTTCCTCACCCTCTTCCTCTTTGCATCAGCAGCTTCCACTAGCAATGCTAACTCGTCACCGGCCGTCCTGCGGAGTGTGTCAGGGCTGAAAATGATTCCGGCCGATGGAGGTTGTGTCTCGGCGACCGGAGGCGTCTCCTGAGAAAACCCACAAAAGACCAGGCGCTTCTTGGGATGGCTAGCTTGATCGCGGAATGATGGTTCTTCAACGAGAGGAGGCATGAACGGTCCTTTGCTAGCACCGGTGTTGATGAAGGCATTGACGTCGACCGATGCATCATCATCATCCACCTCGATGTTGGCATCGAAGGCCGCCATGTCCATGTCATCCTGGGATGGTGGCGATGGCGGTTGTGGTGCCATGGCCTTGCCTTTAGGCGGGGGCGATGGCGGTCGAGGAGCAACCACGCCCTTGGCTGCTTGTGGCGTCGGTGCAAGACTCTACCAAGAGTCTCAGGTGACGGCTTGTGGTGGCGGCGACGACGACCGGTGCAGCAGGAGGCTTCGTCCTTGGCGGGCGGACGACCGAGGTGGCACCGGTGGAGCGAGACCCAATACGAATCTGGGTCTTTGGCCAAATCATGGGATATCCATGGCAACCTTCCAGGGTCAGGTACTCGTCGGCTCCCGGAGGTTGCATGGGAGGGTCCATGTCTTCGCACCCCCAACACCCGACCCAACTCGACGCACATCACGGCATCGTCCATGGGCTTGCAGTGCATCATGCGGTTCGCCGGTTGTATTAGCTTGCCCATGGCAACATCCTTCAACTCGCCGCCAGGTACCTTGTGCAGGAGCACGCACGGAGTGTCCTGAGGCATATAGATATGCATCATGAGATGGCAGCCAATCAAAGGCATTAAGTAGAGCACCCTGACTAACTACTTATTTTACCTTGGTGAGGGCGCCGAGCTCGGCTAATGTCGAGACACAGGCGGGCGGTGGCTGATCCTTCTTCTTCTCCGTCTCGGGTGCATTAGGAAGCACCGCCACCGCCAGCTGCTGCGCCTTGGTAGTCTTGGCAAGAGGGGGTAGCTCCGGCGCATCCAACTCCATCGGATACTCCGCGGGGATGGAGGGCGGCGGGGTAACCATGTCTGGCGACACTTGGTGGCTCGAGGTGCTGCCGCCGGTGCTGGGCACTTGTATCGGCCCCACCTGACCGTCCGTATTCCATTTTGCTATCCCCTCCATCAGCTGAGGGGGTAGCATCTCGAGGATCTTCTGCTGCACTATCGCGTTCACCTCGTCCTGGTCCACCTTACTGGCCTCCAAATGAGTGATCTTCCGTGTCAGCTCTTCCTTCTCGGCTTGATCCTGAGCCGCCGACTGGGTCCGCCTCTCCTTTCTCTTCTTGGCTTCCTCGATGTAGTACTCGCGGAACTTTGTGCTCGTACCAAAGCCAGAGATACGGCCAAATGACGTGGGCGGCTCAGACTGTGGCCTCCCCTTGAAGGCGTTGGTCGCCCTGTTGAAAATCGTGTCCCACGGCTCCGTCGAGCCCTGGGACGACGAGTCCGGCGCCTCGCGCGTAGCCTTGATTTCAGCGTCCTGCAGATAAGGAAAGGTGAACCCATTTAGGAACTTGCCTTCATTATTCAAAATGAAAGCAAATGGACCGCGGGTAAATTCCTTACCAGCTTATTCTCAAACTTCCTCACATCGTCATCGTCGGTGACGAATTCCTTGGAATCCTTGTCCAGATAGTAGCAGGCCCGGACAAAGTTCCGGGTCTGCTCGTCCGTGATTTTTAAAAACGGGTTTTCTTTCCCGAGACGCTTAACCTCGGCGTCCTCCCTTGCCCATATGGCCTTCTTTCCCCTGTAATCGCCGCTTCCACATCGGTGGTTACCTATGTTCTGTTCCCGCATTTCCCGACCCCACTCCGCCCATGCCTTCGCTTCGTCAGTCTCCATCTCTGCCTTGAATATCTTGAACTCGTCTTCGTCGATCATGGGCTCACCCTTCTTGATCTTCTCCTAGCTTTCCTTTTTCGTGATCTTGTTCTTCACCCGGGTTCTCCAGCTGCACAAGGCATTGGCCATCTTCGTGATGGCTAACCTGTTCGCCTTATTGGATTTTTCTAGTTTGTCGGTGTACGGGGCTGGGAACTTGTACCGTCGGTGAAGCTTCTTAAGGCAGTTCGCCACCAACTGCTCATTTGCTTCACTTCTCAGGTGCTTCGTGTTGATCGACATGCTTTCCCGGATGATGCACCCGAGTTGCATGCCGTGGCCCGCAGTAGCTGCCACATCCTCATGCCGAGACTCTGTCGCCTCGTGTTGCGCTGCCGCCTCCTAGAAAGTGAGGTTCGCCGCTCTGGCTTGGTCTTCGACACTCATGGCAGCCTTAGAAGTGCCGGCCCCATCGGCGGCCGACATGTTTGCACACTTCTAAACAAATTAAAATAAGGAAGTTAATATTAATTATTGTTGACAATATTTAAACTGAGCTGCCCATTTCTCTCGAAGTGTAAATTCACTTCCACTTCGGTCGAGAAATGGGGCTCCTATGTCAAAAAATTACTAAGGGTCGACCGAAAAATTCGTCATGACCTTCGCTAATTTTTTGACATAGGAGCCCCATTTCTCGACCGAAATGGATCGAAATCAACATTTCAGGAGAAATGGGCAGCTCGGGTGATTTCCTTGCAAACATTTCACATACAAAAAAGCACAAATTGTGCTCCACAGCCACATATGGTGCTCCAATACCATACAATCCAACAGGGTACAGAGATTTCTGTCATCGTATATATACACACTGTAATTTTTTTGGGGTTTATTACAGAGAGGATGGTATGGTACGTAATAATGGAATTGTAGACATACATGATACACACTATTATTACCCACTGATCATTCTTTATTACTGCTAGCCTAGCATTTTTTAATGGCTGACACATGGATGAAAAAGGAAATTCACTGTAAAGTTAACGGGTGGATTTGTTTGGCTTCCTTGGCTTGAAAGGGAGTTAACATGACTGATGATGCAACCACCACCACCACCAGTCCACCAGAACATGCAAGTTAACCAATATTCAACAGGCAAGATTTGTCCTCTCTAATGATGAAGAGCAGGAGGCAGCTAGAACCATTAGGTAAGGATAACATGATAATGCACTATTTATGAAGCAGGAACCCTCCATTTTCCAGTTGGAGAAGAATCAATGCCATGCACATCTGATAAGGATATGGGGTCAAAGTTTAGGTGGATTGGATTGCCACAAAAAACTAAACGAAATAAAAGCAGTGTAGCAGTTGGTGATGGATTATTCCGGCTGCAAAGAGAGGAGATACACATCATCTTGCCTGGCTCCAGCTTATAGATTATTATTATTACAGTTCATAAACAGATACAGCCTGCCTAGCTACTGTTGCTGCATTATGAACAGTTAAGGGTACGCTCCTACAACTATGTTTCTGGTCTATGTCCAATTGTCCATGTAATAGCCTATAGGCACCATCAACATCCTGCCAGAACAAGAAAAAGAGCGCTACCACTAGTCTGCTACTACTTCCAAATTTCGATCCTCAGGCAGGCAGGCAGGAAGGCAATGTTTGTGTGTGTATGTACGTATGTGACCAGCAGAACACGACACCAGGATGGAGTTCACAGCAATGGCAACGGTACCAGGAACTTGTACTAGCTTGTTCATTTTTGATAGAATGAAGCTAGTGATGGATCTCAACGACTAAAAGGCAGGGAAGGAGGAGAGGGGGTCACTTGTGGGGTGGTGGTGGCGGTGGTCCTGGACGCCGGAGCAGGACTCCTCCTCCTGGTGCTCTGCGGGGTGGTGGTGGCGGTGGTCCTGGACGCCGGAGCAGGCCTCCTCCTCCTGGTGCTCTGCGGGGTGGTGGCGGCGGTGGTGGTGGCGGTGGTCCTGGACGCCGGAGCGGGCCTCCTCCTCTTGGTGCTCTGCGAGGCCACGACGAGGCCACGGCGAGGCAAGGCGGCGGCAGCGCATGGCGAGCAATGAGGCGATATTATTTCTAAGTCACAGAATTCTGTGGCTCATCTGTTCAGATATGCGCCACGGAATTTTTGGGGATAGTACAAAACGAGCGTTGCGCTGTTGTTTGACAGAAAACACAGCTTACCACATTGGTTCAGTGCTTGCTCCTCTCTGTTCTAAACCTGGGCGGCCAGGTTCGATTGTTGGCACAACCACATTTTTTTTGACTTTTTAAAAAATATTTTAAGGATGGTAATAATATATTAAAAGCAAGAACTAATATATTTTCCTATTAAAAATATTTTATGGGATGGTAATAATATATTAAAAGCAAGAACTAATATATTTGCCTATTAAAAACAAGAATTGATATATTTGCCTTAATATATTTGCCTCAATATTATTCGTATACATTAGTTTGTCAAAGTAATACATATATGCAGGCGCGCGAGCACACATGTGCATTAATTAGTACAAAAAAAGCGTCAAAAACCGCTAAGTCGGCTCCGAGGTAGCTAGTGTCTCTTCACAACAGCTTTCTTGCCCTTCTTCTTCGCGATAGAATACTTTAGGCCGGCCACCTTGATATTTCTTCTCGTGTACGGCCAACCTTTAGCCGGTAGGATGGTCTTCCTTCTTACTTTAGCATAAGTAGTTGGCTTGTCGAAGTACTTGTCGAATTCCTCTTTGATCTTGGGATCGCCGTTCTTGTCGATGTCTTGCTTGTTGGCGGGTCCTTCTATTCTGATGATGCTCCTCTTGCCCCTCCTTACTACAACACGGCTTGGCTTTGCCGGGTCGGTAATGAAGAAGCATTGGTCAACTTGGCTAGCGAGCACCCATGGCTCATTTTTCGTGGAGGCGTCGGGTAATAACCATGGTGGTGAAAAATCGGCCATATTTTTCGACGCTCTTGGCCCATCTGACACGAAACATCGGCACTGTCACTCCGCAGTAGTCGAGTTCCCATATCTCCTCGATCCTTCCGTAGAATCTTTCCTTGACATCAGTCTCGTCATCGGCGTATGATAGCATAGTTACTCCTGAGTTTTGGTATTCGCTATTCTTGTCCTTCTCCTTGGTGTAGAATCTGTAGCCGTTGATGTCGTACGTCTGATAGGTCCTAACGTTGCACCCGGGGCCCTGTGAGAGTGAGAATATGAGTTTATGATCTTCAGTATAAGGCATCGGCATGGGACTTTCCAGTAGCCTTTTCTTGAACCACCCGGTGAAGCTGGCGTTGTGCTCTCTGGTTACGTCTCCCTTCTTCCTCGGCTTGCCCAGGTGGGCGAGCTTCTGCTCGATTAAGGTTTTGTGCTCATCCACCCAGGGGCCGACCAACTGTATGTGTTGTAGCGCGACTCGGTTTGCCCTATCAAAGTCGGCGTGTTCAAGTTCGATGCCGACGTGGAGTGCGCGGTAGCCCTCGCGGTGACCAAATCCAGCGAGCCTCCCGAGGTGCTTCCTGGTGGGCAGACCGACATCCTGGTTCTCGGTGCTTAGGTAGTTCTGGCAGAAGGAGATGCACTCGTAGGTCAGAAAGCCCTTGGCTATGCTTCCATCTGGACGGGACCTGTTGGGAACGAATCCTTTGATGACACCGTTTAGCCTTTCGAACGGCATCATGTTGTGCAGGAACGCCGACCCGAGATGGATGATGTCATCCACGACATGGACAAGCAGATGCACCATGATGTTGAAGAACACGGGAGGGAAGTAAATCTCGAGCTCGCATAGTATCTCGATGATCTCTTCCTGTAGCTTGCCGAGCTGCTTCACGCTGATAGACTTCCTAGATATGACGTCGAAGAAGTTGAAGAGGCCAAACAGAATCTCACAGACGTGCTTGTCCATTATCCCTCGGATCGCAACGGGGAGTATCTGCGTCATCAGCACGTGACAGTCGTGAGACTTCATCCCACTGAACCTCTTCTTCGCTACATCCAGATATCTGCTTATCTTCCCAGAGTAGCCGTGGGGAACCTTGACTCCTAGGAGGCAACGGAAAAACCTCGCGAGCTCCTCCTCGCTTAGAGTGAAGGAAGCAGCTTTAAGCAGCACCTCATTCTTCTTAGCCCTTTTGCGGCGCCCCTGGGTCCCTTCCGTCTGTTCATCGTCATCGTCGGCATCGTCACTAACCGGGTACTGAAGTTCCTTCTTAATGCCAAGCAATTTTAGGTTGCTTCTTGCTTTCGGCCCATCCTTGGTCCTATCCGGCATGTTCATCAGAGTGCCGAGCAGGCTCTCGGTAACATTCTTCGTTATGTGCATCATATCGAGGCTATGGGGCGTGTGGAGGACCTTCCATTAAGGAAGGTCCCAGAAACGGACCTCGCCTTCCATACTCCATGCAGCGGTGATGGTTGTTCCCTCGGCCGCTTATTTCCTGGCGCAGGGCACTCTTCCTAATTGTCCAGAAGCTCCTTGATTTCTTCGCCGCTCAACGGTCGACGTGGGGCATTATCGAGCTTGTCTTTGCCATTGAACATGTCTCCGCGTTTTCTCCACGGGTGATCCTTACGAAGCCACATTCGAGTCCTTTGGAACACGGTTTTCGAAGACCCAGGATCCCTCGGCAGCTGCATATGCGAGGTCTTATCCATGCACCTGACACATGCACAGAATCCGTGGTTCACCTGACACGCTACATATCCGTAACCAGGATAGTCCTGCACCGTCATGAGCAACACAGCTCTCAGGTCGAAATAATCTCCAGTGTAGGCATCCCACATACGTGCCGATGTCTCCCACATCATCGCTAACTCCTCTTTCAGGAGCCCGAGATACAGATGCATGTCGACACCCGGTTGTTTTGGCCCCTGGATAAGGATACTCATGTGTACGTACCGCTGCTTCGTGCACAACCAGGAGGGAGGTTGTACGGCCATACAAACACGGGCCAGGTGTTGTGTGTGCTACTCTGGTTGCCAAAGGGATTGAGTTCGTCGATGCTCATGCCCAGCCTAACGTTCCTTGGTTCGAGCCCAAACTCATCTTGGAATTCGATGTCGAGTGCATTCCACTGGCTAGCGTCCGTGGGGTGTGTCAGGATCTTGCCCTTCTTCGGATCATCGTCCGGCTTCTCCCTCTCTGCGTGCCATTGCATCAGCTCTGCTTTCTTAGGGTCTACGAAATACCGCTGCAGACGGGAAGTGATAGGAAAGTACCACACCACTTTTCGGGGAACTTTCTTGTTCCCTCTCTTGTACCGTCCCTGGCCGCACACCGGGCATGTGATTCTATCCTTGTACTCGTTCCGGTAAAGTGCGCAGTCGTTGATACATGCGTGGTACTTCACGTACGGTAGGTCTAGTGGGAAAACTACTTTCCTCGCCTCCTCGATACTTGTTGGCAATGTGTTGTCCTTGGGAAGACGAGCATGCCAGAATTTCATGTGAGCGTTGAAGCTAGTGTCGGTCCATTTGTGCTCCGGCTTCATCTCTAGAGCCTTCAGCGTTACACTCAAGCGTGTATCCTCGGGCCGGCACCCAGGATACAATGGAGTCCTCCCGTCTCCCTCCATCTGTGCCAGCTTGGCTTTCTCTCTAGCTGCAGCTCTCGTGTTGGCCATCTGCTTGAGGAGTATTTCTTGAAGATGAGGGTCCCGCAAGGCCGAAGTTAGCAGCGTGTCCGTGCTCCCGTCTTCTCTGCTGCCACCACCACCATCTGCTCCGGCATCGTCTCCTTCATGATGATCGTGTCTGTTGGCATCTCCTTCTTCATGATGATCATGTTTGTCGGCATCTCCTTCGTCATGATCACCATGTCCAGGAGACCCTTCGTCTTCTCCCCCGCCCCCGGCCTCTTCTTTATCATGGCCACCTCCATCTACCGGCGGCTCCTCATTCACTAAGAAGCTAGGCATGAAACCGCGCGTGAACAGGTGAGACTCCAGTTGTCTGGAATCAGGGTTGATCCACTTCCGGTGTTTGCACGTTCGGCACGAACATCTTATCTTGGTCATGTTGTTCCGAACCATGTCGGCTACCGTGTCAGCCTTGTATCTAACCACCCAGCGTTCGCTCATATGGATGACCATGGTCGCCTGCGCGCGAACATAGACCAAATTAAAGAGAGTATGTTAGAACCATGCACACACACGACACCGCACACATACTTAAGGGTTCGTAGCATGGAAAACAAAAAAATTCTACCGCAAGAACGAACAAAACCCAGATCTAATCTAGATAAAAAGCCAAGATCTAATCTATTAGACATGTGCAACGAGATAGATCTGTACTAACCCTTGTAGATCCGAAAGCCTTGTGCAAGATCGGATCTCGTGGTTGATATAGACGATCACTTGCCGATCTCAAGATCGAGTGGACGAGCCTTCCAGCGTCGTGTTCCGGCAGTGCTTCTGCAATTGGTCACATGTGCGGAGTCGATGCAGACCTTCCTCTCCCGTTCGAGCGAGCAACGGAGGTAGTAGATCTCTCCACGGAATCCCAGCAGCACAACGGCGTGGTGGTGGTAGTGGAGTAGAGAATTCTGCAGGGCTTCGCCTAAGCCAGAGCAGAGCGAAAGAGGAGGAGAGAGGCGTCTAGGGCAAGGAATGGAAGGGGCAAAGGGGGGGCGCCTCCACCCCTCTATTTAAAGAGGGAGGGGTGGCGCCTAGGGTTCCCACCCCTAGGGCCACCTCTAGGGCCGGCGCACAAGGGGGGGCTTGGGGCGAGTTTCCTCCCCCCCCAAGTTTCCCCTTTTCCTTTCTTGGTTTTCAAGTAAACTCCACAGAACTTTCTAGAACCTTCCGGAACATTTCGAAACCTTCTAGAATCCCCATATGAACACTCCAAAACATTTCCGAACCTATAAAATGATCTCCATTATATGAATCTTATTCTCCGGACAATTCCGGATCTCCTCGTGATGTCCTAGATCCAATCCGAGACTCCGAACAACATTCGGTCTCCAATGCACATTCCATATCTACCTAAACAGCATCGAACCTTAAGTGTGTCACCCTACGGTTCATGAATATGCAGACATGATGAAGACACCTCTCCGATCAATAACCATCAGCGGGATCTGGAGATCCATAACGGCTCCCACATACTCAACGATGACTTTGAGATCGATAGAACCATTTACATACGAAAACCAATTCCCTTTGTCACGCGATACTCTACTTATCCGAGGTTTGATCGTCGGTATCTCCATACCTAGTTCTACCTCGTTACTGATAAATACTCTTTACTCGTTCCATGATATGTCATCCCTTGTGACCTAGTCACAAGCTTGCAAGCTAACTAGATGACATTCCACCGAGAGGGCCCAGAGCATATCTATCCGTCATACGGATGGACAAATCCCAATCTTGGTCCATGCACTTCAACACATACTTTCAGAATACCCAATGACACCTTTATAACCAGCCAGTTACGAAGCGGTGTTTGTTGTCATCAAAGTACCCATCCGGTGATGGTGATTAACATAACCTCATGGTCGAAGGATTAGGTTACTATGCATTTGAAAGCTTGTAGCAATACGAACTTAATGACTTGATCTTATGCTACACTTACTATGGGTGTGTGTCCATCACATCATTCTCCTAATGATATGACCTTGTTATTAATGACATCCAATGTCCATGATCAGGAAACCATGATCATCTATTAATCAACAAGCTAGTTCAACAAGAGGCTTACTAGGGACTCTTTTATGTTTACAAAACACACAAGTATTAGTGTTTCCTAATAATACAATTATAGCATGGGATGTAAACATTCATCATAAACACAAAGATATAATAATAACCACTCTTATTATTGCCTCTTGGGCATATCTCCAACAGTCTCCCACTTGCACTAGAGTCAATAATCTAGATTACATGGTAATATACTTAACACCCATGGCGTTCTGGTGTTGGTCATGCTTTGCTCTAGGGAGAGGTTTAGTCAACGGGTCCGCCACATTCAGATCAGTGTGTACTTTGCAAATATTTATGTCACCATCTTGGACATACTCGCGAATAGCATGGAAACGTAGCTTGATGTGCTTCACCTTGCTATGTGACCTTGGCTCCTGTGCATTAGCTATGGCACCTGTGTTGTCACAATAGATGGCCATCGGGTCCAACGCACTAGGAACCACGCCAAGTTCGGTAATGAACTCCTTCATCCATATGGCTTCTTGTGCAGCCTCCGAAGTAGCTATGTATTCCGATTCAGTTGAAGATT
This sequence comes from Avena insularis, assembly GCA_023614405.1. NCBI lineage: Eukaryota > Viridiplantae > Streptophyta > Magnoliopsida > Poales > Poaceae > Avena > Avena insularis. The sequence continues at coordinate 453,040,694 of CM042694.1, forward strand.
TCACCACAATGCTTTGCTTGGCACTCCTCCAGCTTACTGCAGCATCATTCAAAATAAATACGTATCCAGACTGTGATTTCGAGTCATCTGGATCGGTGTTCCAACTAGCATTAGTGTAACTGTTTACAACAAGTTGTTCATCACCTCCATAAGAAAGAACCATATCCTTAGTCCTGTTTAGGAACTTTAGGATATTCTTGACCGCTGTGCAGTGCTCCATTCCAGGATCACTTTGATATCTGCTAGTCAAACTAACAACATGTGCTATATCCGGTCTTGTACACAGCATGGCATACATGATAGAACCTATGGCCGAGGCATAGGGAACATTACTCATTTTCTCTCTATCTTCTGCTGTAGCTGGACTTTGAGTCTTACTCAAGGTCTTACCTGGCAACATGGGCAAGAATCCTTTCTTGCTCTCTTCCATTCTAAACCTCTTTAGAACTTTGTCCAAGTATGAACTTTGTGAAAGCGCTATTAGGCGTATTGATCTATCTCTATAAATCTTGATGCCTAGAGTATATGCCGCTTCACCAAGATCCTTCATTGAAAAACTATTATTCAAATAGGCTTTGACACTGTTAAGAAGTTCTATATCATTCCCAATCAACAATATGTCATCTACATATAGTACTAGGAATGCTATAGAGCTCCCACTCACTTTCTTGTAAATACAAGCTTCTCCACAAGTTTGTATAAATCCAAAGTTTTTGATTACTTTATCAAAACATTGATTCCAACTCCGGGATGCTTGCTTCAGTCCATAAATGGAGCGCTGAAGTTTGCATACCTTGTTAGCTTCTTTAGGATCAACAAAACCCTTGGGTTGTACCATATACAACTCTTCCTCAATGTCTCCATTAAGGAACGCCGTTTTGACATCCATCTGCCAAATCTCATAATCGAAATATGCAGCAATTGCTAACAAAATCCTCATAGACTTTAGCTTCGCTACTGGTGAGAATGTCTCATCGTAGTCAACTCCTTGAATTTGTCGGAACCCTTTCGCGACAAGTCGAGCTTTATAGACGGTAACATTACCATCAAGATTTTTCTTTTGAAAATCCATTTGTTCTCGACAGCCTTACGGCCATCTGGTAAGTCCACCAAAGTCCACACTTGGTTTTCGTACATGGATCCCATTTCGAATTTCATGGCTTCTAGCCATTTGTCAGAATCTGGGCTCACCATAGCTTCTTCATACATCGCAGGGTCATCAATGTTGTCCACCAACATGACGTTCAAGGCAGGGTCATACTAATCAGGAGTGGTACGAACCCTCGTTGACCTGCGAGGTTCAGCAGCAACTTCGTTCGAAGTTTCATGATCACCATCATTAGCTTCCTCTCCAATTGGTGCAGGCGGCACAAAAACATCTTCCGATGCTGTGCTACTCTCAATTCCGAGAGAAGGTTCAATAACCTCGTCGAGTTCTACTTTCCTTCCAGTCACTTCCTTTGAGAGAAACTCCTTCTCAAGAAAGGATCCATTCTTGGCAACAAAAACTTTGCCTTTGGATCTATGATAGAAAGTATACCCAATTGTTTTTTTAGGGTATCCTATGAAGACGCATTTCTCCGCTTTGGGTTCAAGCTTATCAGGTTGCCTTCTTTACATACGCTTCGCAACCCCAAACTTTAAGGAACGACAACTTAGGTTTCTTTCCAAACCACAATTCGTACGGTGTCGTTTCGACGGATTTAGATGGTGCCCTATTTAAAGTGAATGCGGCTGTCTCTAATGCATAGCCCCAAAACGATAGCGGTAAATCTGTAAGAGACATCATAAACCGAACCATATCTAAGAGAGTTCGATTACGATGTTCGGACACACCATTACGCTGTGGTGTTCCCGGCGGTGTTAATTGCGAAAGTATTCCATATTTCTTTAAATGCATGCCAAACTCATAACTTAGATATTCACCTCCGCGGTCAGAAAGCAGAAATTTAATCTTCTTGTTACGATGATTTTCCACTTCACTTTGAAATTCCTTAAACTTCTCGAAAGTTTCGGACTTATGTTTCATAAAGTAGACATACCCATATCTACTTAAGTCATCCGTGAAAGTGAGAACATAACGATATCCACCACGCGATGCTACACTCATTGGGCCACACACATCGGTATGTATTATTTCCAATAAGTCCGTAGCTCGCTCCATTATTCCAGAGAATGGAGTCTTAGTCATTTTTCCCATTAGACATGCTTCGCATCTTTCAAGTGATTCAAAATCAAGTGATTCAAGAAGTCCATCAGAATGGAGTTTCTTCATACTCTTCACTCCAATGTGACCAAGACGACAGTGCCACATGTATGTAGAATTATCATTCAATTTTATTCGTTTAGCATCTATGTTGTGAACATGTGTATCACTACTACCGAGATTCAGTAAGAATAAACCATTCATCTTAGGTGCATTACCATAAAAGATATTACTCATATAAATCGAATAACCTTTATTCTCGGACTTAAAAGAGTAACCGTCTCGCAATAAACAAGATCCAGATATAATGTTCATGCTTAACGCAGGCACCAAATAACAATTATTTAAATTTAAAACTAATCCCGATGGTAGATGTAGAGGGAGCGTGCCGACAGCGATCACATCAACCTTGGAGCCATTTCCAATGCGCATCGCCACCTCGTCTCTCGCCAGTCTTCGCTTATTCCGCAGTTCCTGTTTCGAGTTACAAATATGAGGAACCGAACCAGTATCAAATACCCAGGCACTACTACGATTACTAGTAAGATACACATCAATAACATGTATATCAAATATACCTTTCTTCTTGATGTTGCCGTTCTTTAGATCCGCCAGATACTTGGGGCAGTTACGCTTTCAGTGACTAGCACCCTTACAGTAGAAGCATTCAGTTTCAGGCTTAGAACCAGCCTTGGGCTTCTTAGCAGGCACGACAGCTTTCTTGCTGTCCTTCTTGAAGTTGCCCTTGTTCTTAGGCTTGCCCTGTTTCTTGAAATTGGTGGTCTTATTGACCATCAACACTTGGTGCTCCTTCTTGATCTCCACTTCAGCAGTTTTCAGCATGGACGATAGTTCAGGCAACATCTTGTTTATGCAGTGCATATTGTAGTTCATCACAAAGTTCTTATAACTTGGTGGCAGTGATTGGAGGACACGGTGAATCCCTAACTCATTAGGAATCGTTATCCCCAACTCTTGGAGCTTGTTTGCGTGCCCAGACATGGTGAGCACGTGCTCGCTAACGGAGCTTCCCTCTTCCATCTTACAGTTAAAGAACTTTTCGGAGGCCTCATAACTCTCCACGGCCGCATGAGTCTCAAAAATCAGCTTGAGCTCTTTGATGATATCAAACGGGTCGTGGTGCTCAAAGCGCTCAAGCTCCGCTTTCTAAACCGTGTGATGGCAATAATCGAATCGTGGAGTAGTGATTTTTCCGAGTGGCGTAAACATTCTTTATGTCATCGATGGCATCTTCTGCAGGTGGGTCACTTAGCGGTGCTTTGAGCACATAGGTCAACTGACCAGCCCTGAGGACAATCTTCAGTCCACTGAGCCAGTCCGTGAAGTTGCTTCCATTGTTCTTAAGCTTTTCTTTCTCTAGGAACGCATTGAAATTGATGGAGAGGTTCGCCATAATCTACAACAAATTTGCAAGTAGTTTAGACTAAGTTTATGATAAATTGAGTTCAATATTAATTCTTAAATTAACTAGGTGAACTCCCACTCAAAACAACATCCCTCACGTTGTCTTAGTGATTACACGAACCAAATCCACTACACCAAGTCCGACCTTCACGAGAGAAGATGTAGTTTCAATGGCGAACAATCTTCATGTTCATCATATCATTTATATGACTCATGCTCTACCTTTCGATATTCCGTGTTCCGAGACCATGTCTGTACATGCTAGGCTCGTCAAGATTAACCTTAGTTTCCGCATGTGCAAAACTGGCTTGCACCCGTTGTATGTACACGTAGAATCTATCACATCCGATCATCACGAGATGCTTCGAAACGACGAGTCTTAGCAACGGTGCCAACTAAGGACGAACACTTTATTACTTGATATTTAGTGAGAAGGATCATCTTATAATGCTACCGTCGCGATCTAAGCAATACAAGATGCATAAAGGATTAACATCACACGTAATTCATAATTAGTGTGATATGATATGGCCCTTTCTTCTTATGCATTTGATCTCCATCTCCAAAGCACGAACATGATCTCCATCATCACCATCAATGCGTCAAGGTCAGTGGCGCCGCTTCATGGTTGTCCATCATCACTAGCAACTATTACAACTACTTGGAATAAAGCTATTACAAGATGAATAGACACTCAGGTCTTAACAGAATTAAAGACAACCATTAGGCTCCTGCCGGTTGCCATATTACAACAAGGATCATTGCATACATCAAATATAAACATAATCACATGATGGCCATATCACATCACAAAACCCCTGCAAAAACAAGTTAGACGCCTCTAATTTTCTTTGCATGTTTTACGTGGTTTGGGGCTTTCAAATAAGAACGGATCTTACCTACGAAACTGAACCACAACGTTGATACAAGTGTTATCAAGTGCAAAGTGTAAATTGGATCTATACTATGGTGGGAGAGATAAGACACCCGCAAAGCCACTTGTGCAAAGCAAGTTACACGTCAAGCGTGGAGCAAGTCTCATGTGCGATGGCATGTAAGGTTAGCCCGAGCCGCTTCATCCCACCATACCGCAAGATGCAAAGTACACAAAGCAAAAGACGAGCCCCAACGCCCACAAAACCATTGTGTTCTACTCGTGCCATAGATCTACGACAGACACGGCTCGATACCAATCAAGGGTTCAGAGCATGGAAAACAAAAAAATTCTACCGCAAGAACGAACAAAACCCAGATCTAATCTAGATAAAAGCCAAGATCTAATCTATTAGACATGTGCAACGAGATAGATCTGTACTAACCCTTGTAGATCCGAAATCCTTGTGCGAGATCGGATCTCGTGGTTGATGTAGAGGATCACTTGCCGATCTCAAGATCGAGTGGATGAGCCTTCCGGCGCCGCGTTCCGGCAGCGCTTCCGCAATCGTTCACATGTTCGGAGTCGATGCAGACCTTCCTCTCCCGTTCCAGCGAGCAACGGAGGTAGTAGATCTCTCCACGGAATCCCAGCAGCACGACGGCGTGGTGGTGGTAGTGGAGTAGAGTATTCTACAGGGCTTCACCTAAGCCAGAGCAGAGCGAAGGAGGAGGAGAGAGGCGGCTAGGGCAAGGAGTGGAAGAGGCAAAGGGGGGGCGCCTCCACCCCTCTATTTATAGAGGGAGGGGTGGAGCCTAGGGTTCCCACCCCTAGGGCCACCTCTAGGGCAAGACAGGGGCTTGGGGAGTTTCCTTCCCCCCAAGTTTCCCCTTTTCCTTTCTTGGTTCTCAAGTAAACTCCACAGAACTTTCTAGAACCTTCCGGAACATTCCGAAACCTTTTAGAATCCCTATATGAACACTCCGGAACATTTCCAAACCTAGAAAATGATCTCCATTATATGAATCTTATTCTCCGGACAATTCCAGATCTTTTCAGAAATGGCTATAAATGCTAGCCAATCTCGTTGTCTTCGGAGCACAGGCCTCCACCTCCCCAATCTACACAGTTCTAGGCGAAGAAACGCTAAGCGGAAGCAATGGCAGAGAGGTTCCCCGGCAACCCTACGGTGGTGAACAGCTTCAGCGGCGGATCACTCTAGTCTCGGGAGGCACGGCTTCTCCACGAGGTCCGCTACCCGGCGCCGCCAGATTTCTGGTGCCTGCCGACCTGGAAGCTCAGCGTCGGCGGCGTATCCGTGTCGCCGGTGTCGGAAGGCGACAAACGGGTCGACGAGATCGAGGTGCCCTCGCCGACATGGACGAGGAGGAGCAGCAGGACCCAGACAACGAGGCGTTCTGGGACGAGCGTTGGCTGGCCTACCACGAGGGCAGAAGCCCGGCACCGGTGCGCAACAACTTTGTTGTTGGTCGGCGTCGCTGGTGGAGTGCATCCGGCCACACCCTCGCTGCTGTCCTCGAGCACATCATGACCGCCAACAACCCGCGGCTGGGGTACCCGCCTCCGTCCTTCTCGTGGCTCGAGGGGAGCTTCCGGATGCCGAGGAGGATGGCCGACGGAGTGGGCCTTACCGGACGCGAGGACACTACTTCCTCCTCAAGATTGCCATGGAAGCATTGCTCAACGATGTCCCGCCGATGACGGGCCTCGCCGCGTGCGCCTGGTCCAGGTTGGACTGGGAGCGGGAGCAGGCTGAGGGTCGTGCGCGCCGCTCGCCATCGACAGCGCGTGTCGCTCGTTGACCTCAACAACTCCGATGAAGACGAGGGCGGGTCGGGGCCCTCGTCGCAGCAGTGGCTCATCGGCGACGCCTGGCAGGGCTGCAGCTCCCAGCCGCCGAGATACCATCCGCGGAGCGACGACGGCGACTACACGGTGTTCTACCGCCGCCTCGGCATGAACTAGGATCTCCAGAGTGTTTTTATGTTTTTTTAGCCTAATGTAAGTCGAATTCGGTATATATATATATTTGAATTTAACAAAATACGTACGAACTCGCCTATAATATAATGCAATCGTCTAAATTAGTACGAAATTTGCTTAGTTTAAACGAACTTTGGGCGAATTTCAAAAATTTCGCAAACCCAACGAGTTGAGGTGCTCTTAAGCATGTTCCAAGCCTCATTCTCATCTAGAGCCTTTTCTCTGGCAGTAAAAGATTTTAGTCCTCCGATCCAAGGCTTCAACTGCAACATCTGTTGATTTGGACGCATGCATACAACCAACTAATCAAGTCCACGTCGTGTCACCAAACAGTAATCTGAAAACGCCAACACGGAAAATACTATAGCAGCATTTTCCGTGAACTGATCTCATTCGGCGTTGATCCAAGATCTGAGATGCGTTGGATCCAGGGGCGGGCCCAGCATGTATCAAGGGTATTCAGTTGAATACCCAAAAGTTTTGTCAAAATTTCTAAATTATATGGTAATGCCTTATATTTTAGTCTGTTTGTATAGAAAACTGATTGAAATTTTATCACAAGTATACATAGGAGTAGTTGGTTAGATCAAATGCTTATAAAGCCAACTGATCACAAGATCAAATCCTACACCCACACCATTTTTTGTTTTTTTCTTCAATTTTTTACTATGAATACCCATTGTGAAATTCCTGGGCCCGCCACTGGTTGGATCGACGAGCTTTCTCTTTTCGTGTAATACATAAGCTTTAGTAATAACGACGAGCTTTCTGCGACGATGACATTGTCTGATCGGAAAGAAGAGAGGGGCAGGTGAGACGTTGTTGTCGTCGCGTACGGCTTGACGGACCGGGCGTTTGTACGTATCGTTCCAATACAGCGGCCAAATGTGTACAGTAGTAGTACACCTCGTCGAGTTTGATAGCACGTGAGGATGATCGGTTGAGATCGATGTGTTTCGACATTCCGAGACCAAAGTAAATTCTGATCTCGTGTTATTAGCTGCAACGAGCACATGCAACACAACACAATCCGGTGGTAGGTGACCAGCCCCAGTAGTACTCAGGTCAGTCACCGTGGTAATAATTAATTAACCACGGCTGCTGGCTGCGTACTGCTGCTTGGCTTGCAACGATGGACGCCAGTGGTGTGGTGCAGCAGCCGAAGGAGGCCAGTGCCGGCAGACCCTTGGCGTACGTGGCCAGAAGTTTGGCTCCGGTCACATCACCGCCCGGGCTAGCTAGCTAGCTTGGACCCGACGGCGACGAGTCACGCTCGCGCACGTACGTGCCGAGGGCAAGGGCAAAGGGCAAGGTTCGACGTTGACGCGCGCACGCGGGAGCCCACGAGCCGACGCGACGCCAGAATCCTCTCATTTTCTCCTTCTGATCGGCGACGGCGATCGATCAGTTGTTGATTTTTCACATTAACCTTCACTCAACAAGTCTCTATTTCTTTGTTTTTTTTGTTTTTGTTTTTTCACTCAGAAGTCTCTCCAAGCCTAGTGCATGTGTGGTTAAGTCAGAGTTTTTTTTTGAGAGTGTGGTTAAGTCAGAGTTGGAAAGGCCAACAAGCGTTCGCCGTGTATGCATGGCAGTCGCACAAATCGTACGACTAACGGTGCAGTATACTCGTGGATCCGGCCATGTCTGCCAGCGCGAATTTCGTGCGTATGTACGTCCCTCCCAGCCGACGCGTACGTGTAGAACCAAGTCAAGTCTCGTGTGTGAATATGCATAAGTAGATTTGTTTAATCGTGATGTGGACATGTGCGTGCTTCCGTGCTCCGTTTTGTTATTCTCTCTCTGGGTTTTGTTACGTCGTTTGTCTCCCCCCCAAATGTTCGGAGTATATAGGAGTAATGCCACATCCCGTGTATGTGGTGGGGGGACAAGCAAGTTTTGAACAGCTAAAAATGCTTAAATTTTGAAATCAAGATAATACTTCTCCAATTCAAAATTAGTTGATTCAAATTAATCAAGATAGTACATCATGTCTAGATATAATCGGATCTAGACAAATCTAAATCAATTCATTTGGATCGGAGAGGAAGTAACAATTAGCGGTGAAAAGAAGGAAACGGAGCTGTTTTGTCACTCTAGCAGATCGGCCCTATACTTCTCGGTTTGGTGGTGTGGTCCGAATGCAACTAACCTACACCAATCAAGCAGTCATGCATCCATGGTCATCCACAGTGCACTCGTAGAACAGCATCATGGACTCATGGCCGTATAAATATGTTATGCTGTGGTAATTATGGCGAATCGTTGTCGTTGTCACGAGAGCCAACTCGGTATAGAAGAACTATCACGTACGGAATCGAGCTATCTGGATAAGTAATGCATGGATGATCTGAACTCGATAATAATCAGGCACCAAGCTGAGCCGCGGTGCTACCGCCAGGCGCCAGCAGCAGAACAATTCGAGAACATCTATCAGCCTCTTTGCGTGGCGTTGGGGTGTGTTGACCGTCAGCAGTGGACAAACCCGTCGAGAACAATTGAAGACGGATGGAGGAAGGGTGCCTCCCTGAACTGAACCGGACCCAAAGGCCACAACGTCTCACTGCTAACTGAATTATGCATCTGTTTCCCTTCAAAAAGAAAAACTGAATCACGCGTGCGCGAGGCTTCAAACGGACTCCGTTTGCGTCTGCCCGTTGTGTATGGCCTAATCAGGTATCCTAGCCATAATTCATGGTCATCGATGATAGTGCACGCGTTGATCACCATCATGGATTCATGGCCATGTAAATGTGTGAGAAAATTGCAAGGATAAGTAACTCTTGATGCAGGAGTTGCACGGACCAGCAGCTCTACGTCTTTGTTGCACAAACCAGCAACTTTGGTAATACAACGGTTACAAAAAAATCTAATGCGTATTTGACAACTAGGGCGACCGATCATAATAGACAAAATTTAAAATTTTAAAAAAATTTAAACGAAAATTTCGCACGTACATACATATATTTTGTGTTCACACACAAGTTATCAAGAAAATGATTATTATTTTATGTGTTCGTGTAAAAAGACAGAGAAAATGTCCATGAGTAGTCATGTTGGAGCGTCAACTTTTCCTTTCTACAGAGAACACAAAAAGATTCTTTATTTCCAAAAAATTGTGAATGACATATATGGGCCACTCCGATGGGCACCGCAAGTGAGACACAAAAAATGTTTGATTTGATCCGTTTGTGGGAGGAGCACACCAACAACGTCTCAGCGAGCCCCATGGCCACGAGAAACCGCAATCGGCATGGGCTCACGGTGCCACATCGGCTCTAGACGGGCCTCGCAACCTAGCGGGTGCGGACGTGTATCACGTCAGAAATGCCTCTCACCAAGCGCGGTTCTGCCAGCATATGTTGACGGCGGACCTAGCGCGCGCCAGGAACGCCTCTCACTGAGCGCGGTCCTGCCCACTTACGCTGATGGCGGGTCTAGGGCGCCCCGGGAACGCCTCTCACCAGATTTTACATGCCTATGAATTTATTATTTGAAAACACATTTAAAATTGTTAGGAAATATATATATGCACGTACATCCGGACAGTCGGGTAACTCCTACTATGTCCCATCATCTCAGCCTTCTAGCGAGAATTTCATTGCGAGATTGATGCGCGCGGGAGCCAAGCTCCACAATGGGAGAGGATTCGGCGTTGTACTTGTTGCTACTTGCGGGATAGGGGACGTGGGGAAGCTCTTCTGCTCGTGGGCGACCTCATGGCGTGAGCGACGTGGGGATGCGCTCCAGCCCATTTGCGTCGGCATCGAGCTAGCACGAGCCCGAACGTGCTCCTCCACTGACTGCATAGTTCACATCTCAGACGTCGGAGATACCCATATATGCACGTGCATAAATTTTCGGGAATAAAGAACTTTTTGTGTTCTTTGTAAAAAAAATCGATGCTTCAACGTGACTATTCATGGACATTTTCTCGTCTTTTTACACAAACCACATAAAATAGTAATTATTTTTATTAATAACTTATGTGTGAACATAAAATGTTCGTATCTACATGCGGAATTTTCGTTCATAGTTTTGTCAAATTTTAAATTTTGTCTATTATGATCAGTGTCCCTAGTTGTCTAATACATAGTTATCTATCATTAGATTTCTTTATAACCGCTATGTTTCCAAAATTGATGGTTTGTACAACAAAAAACTAGAGTTGCTGGTCCGTGCAATTCTTGCATCAAGAGTTACCGGTCCTTACAATTTTCTCTAAATGTGTCATGCTGTTGTAATTATGGTGTATCGTTGTCACGAGAGCCAACTCGGTATGGAAATACTACCACGTACGGAACCGAGCTATCAAGATCAGTGATGAGTTTTCTAAAAAAAAGAAAATCAGTGATGAGTGCATGAAGCTGAGCCGCGTAGCACTGCCGCCAGCAGCCAGCCGTTGGAGAACGTCACTCATCCGGTTACCGTGGCGCTGTGGCGTTGACCCAAAGCAAGTGGAGAAACCCGTCGAAAAATCGTTGAAGGCGGATGGAGGATGGGTATAGACCGTGTCGTGTAGGTCTTCTCTGGGTCGGAGATATTGCTAAGTAACTGAATCATGCACCTGGAGGTCTTCTCTGGGTCCAGGAAATTATTTTTTGGTCGCCTGATCTGAAGCTCAGCTGAGACCGATCGATGGCTAGTTCAAAAGGTTTGCTCGGTCATCGCACATACTCGTCCTCTGATCGATCCATCCAGTGCATGCATCGTTCGCGAGCCTATCTGTCTACCATCGCTCACTGTACGCTGGCAGGCGACCAGTGATTGCCGACTCGTAGGTACTACTACTACCTAGCGACGACTGACGCGGCAACGGCACCCTCGAGAAAGCTGGTCCGGTGGGCGGACACGCGTCCTCGAGCCATTGGATTGCTCGGGCCCCAGCCGTCTAGGCCCGCCCATGCGTCCCTTTGGTATGCAGCCGGGTCAGCAGGATGGACGCAGCGACGTGCACGCGTGATCCGTCGCAGGGAGCGACTACCATGCCATGCGTGCGACGTTTCTCGCCGACGCGGGCACGGGACGCTTCGGGCCCACCACAACAACCCGGTAAGGCAGAGTCGAGTCAACGTCCAAACTTTATCACACGCATGGTAGATTTCCAAACGTTTTTTCACCTTTCATGAAAACGGAGTATCCACACACACAGACCACACCCAGCTACCGCTTTTTTTCTCTTCTCCAACAGTGGAATTGTAATGTGTTGTATGCATGGCAGTCATACCATCGTACGACCACGGGCGCAGTATACTCGTGGATCCGGCCGGCGTGGCGCCGTGAATTTTCAGTTCGTCGCCGACGCGCACGTGTTGAGCAAAGTCAAGTCTCACGTGTGATTGTGATATTGTTTAATCGTGATGTGGACATATGCGTGGTTGAGTGCTCCGTTGTTATTCTCTCTCTGGGTTTTGTTAAGTTGTTTGTTTCCCGTGTTACTCTGGGGGTTATAGTAGTAGTAGTAGTAGTATAATATCATGTGAATATCCTGTGAATGTGTGTGGTGCGGATAGATAGAGCTAGTCATAGTGGATAGTCAAAAGGTGCACACTCACTTGATCTGCAACATAATGGATTCATGGCCATGTAAACATGTCATGTTGCTGTAATTATGGTGAGCAGTTAAACGGTTTGAGAACATCGGTCGTGTTGGGTGCGTGGCAATAGGGTATTGAGTTTTTTTATTTTTGTTTTTGTGGGTAAGGGTATTTTTTTTGGAGAAACTTAAGCTTTATTAATCAACCAAAACAGGGGTACAATCAGCCTCTAGACTGTGAGCTAAATACGCCGGTGGCTCATCATCTTAAGTAGACGGTGCCATATGCAGAAGTGCATACTTTGCACAGCAATGGACCGCTTGGTTAGCTTTGCGAGGGACAAAAACAATACTAAAATAAGGACATAAACTAGCTAGCTCACTAATCTCAGCTAGAATAGGCTTGATCAGAGAGCGATCATCATGTCGGTTATTCCACTGCCTGAGCAATACTTCACAATCCGATTACCTGCTTGTAACCTCGTTCCGTAGTAAAAGCCAAAGCATATCACAACACCAAGGCTTCAGTGACTAAAGGATCAGACACACCTTCATATATCTTGCAAGTATCACCAAGAAAGTGAAGGGGTTCCGTGACAGAAAACAAAAAAAAATCTACGTTGGAATGTCCTGACTAGCCCAGGATCTATTATAGGAGTAATGCAGTAATGGTCGAGGAGGTTTCAGAAACATACTCTTGTTAGTCCGAAAGAGGTTAACATTCTAAGAGGAACGTGGATGATGTAGTCGTACTCGTAGCCGACATCAAGGTCGCGAAACTCCTTGCAAGTCACCTCTTGATCCATCGTGCAGTAGCTTCGGCTCACGACATCCAAGATGCCACAAGTTGATGAGGACATCCCTACAATTACACCTACCCCAATTGCTAATGATGATGTTCCAATTGCTGCAAAGAAAGATCAATCCAATGAGATAAATATTGGACCAATTATAAGAGCTCGTGCTAAGCTACTAGAACAATAGGTGAACTTGTTTCTTAATGAACCTGGTGTTTTAATTAATGAGAATTTTATATTACCTAAGTCTTTGAAATATTGTATGATCAGGTACTTAGGAGAAGAAGGCGTAGCACGGAGCGAGGAGCTAATGGAACATGGCGTGTTGATCAATGAAGAATGTGCGTGGAAGGGGAGGGAGGAAGCACAAGGGGCTGTCCAAGACGAAGATAAACCAACGGAGCAAGTTCTCTGCCGCGGCAGAGAAAAGCACCTGTTCTCTGCCACGGCAGGCTGCCGCGATAGAGAAAGCGACTGAAACTCTGCCACGGCAGAGTCATGTGACCGAACCCACTATGGGTCGGTTTGTATCGTAGTTGGGTGGGACCAACTCAGATCCCACCTTAGGTGGCCACCCCCCAGACTCATAAATAAATGGGGCGCCATACCAAGTTAGGTTTAGACCACGTTAAAATTATTTTGGAGTTGTTTCATTTATAGAACCTCTAGAATTACCCTGTGATCGAATTCTAGCAATTGCAATTGAGTGTGATCTGTTGTTCCATTGGCAATTAGTAGATTGCAAACTACCATTCGTGGTCAACGGCTGCATGCGCAAGAGTGTGGTGTTGTGAATATCCTACAAGGTTCGAGAGCTATTGCATTGGCATCAGGGTACGAGCAGGAGAGAGTATAGCTACGCACTAGTTATCAATCATCCACCATTACCATCGACAAGAGCTTGCTGAGAAGATCGGGCCACCCCATATCACAAGTGGCATCACCCTCGTGGTTTCGCACACATACGGTGTACGATGACGACATCCGGTTCCCTGACCCCTGCCGGGAGTGCAGAAGTAGATCCCCTGGCTGGAATCCCTGCAGCACAACGGCGTGCTACAGGTATGTCGTCTTTTGCATGTGCCATCCTTCCAAGGACGACACCATCGCGAGAGGACAACGAGAGAGAGATTTCGTGTGGAAAGTGTCTCTGAGAATATTCAATTGGTCTGTCTAATCCCAACCATGGGCATCCCTTTATATAGATGGAGAACGGGTACTCCCTCCATTGGGTGTCCCATGTGGGACTAAAGGAATAAAGGGAAAATGAGGGGCAGCCGGCCGGGCTACCCAGTGCCTAGGCCAGCATGCGTCGGCGGCCAGCTTGGGGCGCAAGCCAACAACCCATTACTGCAACAACTTGGGTGGGTCGGCGCTTGCCCGCAGCCCAACGCGGTGCCAGTGGTAGCAGCCAGTGCCCGCGTGCGCCGGCGCACTCACCTGCGGCCCACTGTGCGTGCGCTAGTGCATCGATGCGGCGGTAGCGTAGCAGCTAGGCCTGGGTGGCCGGCTCGCGAACGCGGCCCACCAGTGCACGGTGCAGCGCCCTGTGTCTTGCCGCCCTACGTGACACTTAGTGCTCGTGTGGATGTTGCTTGCTTGGGCTGGTCAAAAATGGGCCAGTTTGCCCGTGGCGCTATTTTCTGTTCTTTTTAGGGTGGGTTCCTCCAAGGACAATTCCCTCTAGGGTTTTGGCCTATTGATGAAGTTGCCCTATAAATTTTAATATAAATATTTATTTAGTATAGATTAATTCACAATTAACATAGAATAAATGCATATTATAAATTGCTATTTGTTCGAAACACCTTTCGGACTTTTCCTTTCTTTCTTCCTCCAAACAACTTTGAATTCTCTTCTCTTTGGAACGATTTCGATTTCTCTATCATCTGTTCTTCCTTCTTACAAAATGATCTCTAGCATCATCGTACCCTTAAGTGTGTTACCTCAATGGCTCGGGGACATCACATACATGATCAAGACTCCTCTCATATCAATGATCATTAGCGGGACTAGGATGTCCATAGTGACCATCGTGCATTCCACGATGACAGTGTTGTTTGAATAGTAAACATCGAGTCCAATTCCCTTTGTTTCTTCGATATGACTTATCCGAGATCTAATCATCGGTATCATATACCTTGTTCAATCTCGTTATCGGCAAGTTCTGTTTCACTTGTTCCCGTGATATTTCATCCCTATGACCTAATCACACGTTGCAACATTATGGATGTAATCTCACCAGTCGGCCGTATGTATCTTCCTGTCATGCGCGTGAACAAATCTTGATCTTGATACGTAGGGCTCAACTATTCCTCTAGAATACCGAACACACACCTTTATGGCCACCAAGTTATAGACATGACGGTTGATGTGATCAAAGCAGCCTCGGGATACAGTAAGTAATACGATCTCACGGTATAATGAGAAGAATACTATGCTTCTAACTATTACAACGATGAACCTTGTGACTTCATCATGTCGCAATACTTATATGTGGGTAATGTCCATCATATCATATATGACTCTGTTGTCGACTGGCGTAAATGCTCCATGATCAGGAAACCTTGATCATCGATTTCTAACGAACTAGTATAAATAGAGGCTACTTAGGACTTGGTCTGTTTTATACCACACATGTATCAATGTTTCCGCTTGATATAGTTATATCAGAATATGAAACTATTACGAACTAATTGAGATATGATAATAAAACTCATTTATTATTTGCCTCTAGGGCATATCACCTTTCGAAAAGGACACACTGTCCCTTGCAATCACACCAGACTCTGCAAAACCCTCTTCACTCTGAATAGCACCATCAGAGTTGATTTTAACTAAATGTTCAGGGGGCTTTCTCCACTTACATGTAGGCTTGGTACTTTTAATTTGCTCCTTCATCCTTGGTAATTCCAAGGTTTGCATGGTTTCAATAATAGACTCCATCGTTTTTGTTGGATTATAACCAACTTCACTATGAGTGAGATTGTTTCTTGAAGTCCATGTAGAATACATGACCGTAGTAATCTGTCCACTCTACCTTGGAGTGAATCTAGATTCACAAATAATGTACCTAGTCTAGGTAGCTGGATGCAGCCCCGATAACTTCAACAGAAGTATATCTTTAGCTGCCTTCCAAAATAATTTTGCATGGCTACACTCAATGAGTGCATGCAAAAGAGTTTCAGAAACTGTTTTGCAAATACCACAGGTGCTATTGTCTCTGACATGCCACCATGTAAGATTCTCATAGTCAGGTAAAATCCATCGAAGAACTCTCCACCAGAATACACACACTCTTGATATCATAGGAAGTTTCCATAATATCTTCCAAACATCCTCATCATTATGAGAAGAGGTCGTCGTCTCTCCTCCCTCACTAGCTTGATTTTGTTGCTCACAACCCACTAATGCTCTTTACGCTGATCGCACTAAGTACACCTGAGACTTCTCCTTTGACTATGCTAGCCAATCATCCCCATTGATATTCCTCAAAGGATTTTTTTATAATTTCGTGTGGATCGGGGGCAAAGAATAGATTTTGATCCAAAGGTATGTTTCATCTATGTTCAGGAGTTAACAACTCACTCACCTTGGTTAGTTCTTTGTCTTCCCGTCGGGCCATGGGTCTCATCGTGAATGGCTTGGGGATCTAGTTATCATCCCAAATAGAGATGCTTTCACATGAGCCCACTCTCTTGATCAAGCGAAGATTCAAAGCTTCTCTTCCTGCCAAGATTGCTCGCCTCGTTTTAGACGCAGCCCTTGGTGCATTTACTTCCATCAAATTCTGATTATGGCAGTATATCCCAAGCAAAACTTGCGCACAAAGATAATTAGGATTTGTGGTAATCTCCAAACTTGTTTTCCCAAAAGAGCAATATTGAAAGCATTCATATCTCCGAACTAATTGAGATATGATAATAAAACCCATTTATTATTTGCCTCTAGGGCATATCACCTTTTGAAAAGGACACACTGTCCCTTGCAATCACACCAGACTCTGCAAAACCCTCTTCACTCTGAATAGCACCATCAGAGTTGATTTTAACTAAATGTTCAGGGGGCTTTCTCCACTTACATGTAGGCTTGGTACTTTTAATTTGCTCCTTCATCCTTGGTAATTCCAAGGTTTGCATGGTTTCAATAATAGACTCCATCGTTTTTGTTGGATTATAACCAACTTCACTATGAGTGAGATTGTTTCTTGAAGTCCATGTAGAATACATGACCGTAGTAATCTGTCCACTCTACCTTGGAGTGAATCTAGAGTCACAAATAATGTACCTAGTCTAGGTAGCTGGATGCAGTCCCGATAACTTCAACAGAAGTATATCTTTAGCTGCCTTCCAAAATAATTTTGCATGGCTACACTCAATGAGTGCATGCAAAAGAGTTTCAGAAACTATTTTGCAAATACCACAGGTGCTGTTGTCTCTGACATGCCACCATGTAAGATTCTCATAGTCAGGTAAAATCCATCGAAGAACTCTCCACCAGAATACACACACTCTTGATATCATAGGAAGTTTCCATAATATCTTCCAAACATCCTCATCATTATGAGAAGAGGTCGTCGTCTCTCCTCCCTCACTAGCTTGATTTTGTTGCTCACAACCCACCAATGCTCTTTACGCTGATCGCACTAAGTACACCCGAGACTTCTCCTTTGACTATGCTAGCCAATCATCCCCATTGCTATTCCTCAAAGGATTTTTTTAGAATTTCGTGTGGATCGAGGGCAAAGAATAGATTTTGATCCAAAGGTATGTTTCATCTATGTTCAGGAGTTAACAACTCACTCACCTTGGTTAGTTCTTTGTCTTCCCGCCGGGCCATGGGTCTCATCGTGAATGGCTTGGGGATCTAGTTATCATCCCAAATAGAGATGCTTTCACATGAGCCCACTCTCTTGATCAAGCGAAGATTCAAAGCTTCTCTTCCTGCCAAGATTGCTCGCCTCGTTTTAGACGCAGCCCTTGGTGCATTTACTTCCATCAAATTCTGATTATGGCAGTATATCCCAAGCAGAACTTGCGCACAAAGATAATTAGGATTTGTGGTAATCTCCAAACTTGTTTTCCCAAAAGAGCAATATTGAAAGCATTCATATCTCCGAAGCCCATCCCCCCTTGAATCTTTGGGACTAAAAGTTTATCTCATGCAATCCAATGCATAGATCTCTTATCCAGATTTCTACTCCACCAAAAGTTTCCATGAGTGACTATTGTTTCTTGCAAGAATCTCTGGATAGAAGAAAACAACTCATACTAAAAGTAGACATAGCCTAAATCACTAATTTAATTAAGGCCTCCTTACCCTGGTATGCAAGGTTCTTCCCATCCCAACCATTTATCTTGCTTTTAGCATTATCAGTAATATACTCAAACGCCTCACTTATTAGCCTTCCAACTGTGGTAGGCATGCCCAAATACTTTTCACTCAAAGCTTCAACCTGTATGTTCAGGTTTGTTTTCAGAGCCTCTTAGTGCTAGCCCGGAGTGCACGGTGTAAAGAACATGACACTCTTCTCTTTATTAACTCTCTGACCCGTAGCCTCATCATAGATTTGCAGAATTTCATTCAATCTCCTAGAACTTGCCCCATTTACATTAACGAAGATCAAACTATCATCAGCAAATAATAAGTGAGATATCCATGGTGATCTATTGCATACTCTCACTCCTCTATCCGGACAAACCCGTCGAGAATGATTGAAGACGGATGGAGGATGGCTGGATGGGTGCCGATTGGTTCACGTGCCTCCTTGAACTGAACCGAACCAAAGGGCTAGGCCCACAACGAATCACTGCTAACTGAATCATGCATTTGTTCCCCTTTAAAAAGAAAACTAGAAACTGAAGCATGCGTGCCATTCGGTCATTGGGTCCGGGAAATTACTTTTTAGTCGCCCGATCTGAACCTCAAAGATTGATTGATGGATGTACTTGTGTGACTACAATCTATAGGTTACCATGGAGTTTCCGTTTGCTCGCTCATCCTATATATCCTTATATCCTTCCTCTTAGTGGACGTCGAACACTATGTTCTCCTCATAGTGTACCAAGCCTTCTTCCATGGACAGACAACACTACCGCTCAAGTTCGAAACTCATTCGCCCCCTTCAAGGCCAAGTTTCATGCATGGCTAGCCCTCCGTGGCCATTGCTGGACGGCTGACCGACGACGGCGCCGCGAACTGCCAACGCAACACCCTCTGACCGTTGTGCTCTGCGGCGGACGAGATGATCGATCACCTTTTGGTCCAATGCTCCTTCGCTTCGACTGTGTGGAGTGGGGTGATACGTCCATTTTGCATCACTATTCTATGTATTAATTCACTATTATTCATTGATATATTTCATATTGAGAGGTGATACATATGTTATTTCATCTATTTTTTGCATGGTTGATGACTTTTGGAGCATGGACCGCTGCAGTCAGGATTCTGATGGAAAGGGTGCTGTTTGGAGGCAAAATTCGCGAAGATCAGAAAATCCAGGAAAATATACGGAAAATCCTATTTTTCCAGAAGACTAAGGATGCCAGAATACGGAGTGGAGATGGGCCACAGGGGGCCCACACCACCCCATGGCGCGGGCAGCCCTAGGCCACGCCAGGAGGTGGTGTGGCCACCCTGGCCCACTCCAGCCTCTCTCCTCTAGCGTATACCATCCTCCCGAAATCCTAAGACTCGGGGAGCGACCATAGAAAGATTCCGCCGCCTCTACGGGGCAAAAAACACTGAGAGAGAAAGATCTCTCCGGCAGACAGATTTCTGCCGGGGGAATTCCTTCCCGGAGAGGGGAGATCGTCGCCATCAACACCACCATCAAGCTGGACTTCATCGGGATCATCATCATCACCACCACCATCATCACCATCAGCACCCTCATCACCATCTCCATATTGCTATAACAATTGTGTTGAATCTTGCATAGTTCATAGGGGAAACTTTCCCGGTGTTGATTACTCTTTGTAGTTGATGCTATTGAGTGAACCATTGAATTATTGTTTATGTTCAGATTGCTATACATCATTATTCCATCTCTGATGATGATCCATATGATGTCTTGTGAGTAGTTCGTTTTGTTCTTGAGGACATGGGAGAAGTCTTGTTATTAGTAGTGGAGTTGTGTTGAGAAAGATTCAATAGATTGTTATTTAAGTTGTGGTGTACTTCTTCTAGTGGTGTCATGTGAACGTTGACTACATGACACTTCACCTATATGGGCCTAGGGGAATGCATTGTGTATTTGGCTACTAATCGTAGGGGTTGCCGGAGTGACAGAAACCTGAATCCCCGTTAGGAAACAATTGCACAAGGGACGTAAGGGTCTTAGAGTTTAAAGCTGTGGTTAGGTTTCTACCTTAATTACTTTCTTGTACTTACGGATGTTTGTAAGGGGTATGATACATTGCAAATGTATCTATAATTTTTTATGTTCCATGCTTGGTTTTATCCATTTTCTTGTGTTTTGATCCAACTTTGGAGTACTTTTCATATGATTTCTTGGACTAACCTATTAACAAGAGCCACAAGCCATACTGCTTTTCCGCTGTTTTTGGTTCTAGGAAAGTCGAAAAATGAATATTCTCGAATTGACGGACAAAAGACGATGTGCCTATTTTTCGAAAGGGATCAAGTGCTAGAATATGAGACGGAGAGGGCCAGGGCGGCCAGGCTGGCCAGCCAGGGGTGGTCTCGCCGACCCCAAAGACCCCTCGGCCTCTCCTTCCGCCTATAAGTTGCCCTCGGGAAAAACCCTAGGTACCCGATCAAAATCCACAAAGAGTCTCAGAGTCAGCCATCTCCATCTCTAGATCGAGGGATCTGAAGCTCTTCTAAGACTCGCCGAGAGGGAATTCACCCTGGAGGCCCTCTTCATCACCATGCAAGCCTTCGGTGTGATGCGTGAGTAGTTCATCCTTGGACTACGGATCCATGTAGTAGCTAGATGGCTGGTTTCTCCTCCTTTGTGCTTTCATGTTTAGATCTTGTGAGCTCCGTTCATGATCAAGATCATCTATTTGTAATCCATACATGTTGTGTTTGCGGGGATCCGATGGATATTGAGATGCTATGTCAGATTGATTTTTATTTCTATCATGTCTTTGTTATTTGAGATCTTGCATGCTTTCCGTTGTTAGTAGCTATCTTGGCCAAGTAGATGCTAGCAACTCCAAGAGTTAGTATTTATGCTCGATAGTGGGTTCATGCCTCCGTAACTGGGAAGTGATGTAAATCTCTAAGGTACTAGATGTGTTGTTGCTACTAGGGAGAAAACAACGATCCTTTGTTCATAGAACAATTGTATTGTTTACCTTACACACAGTTCATAAAGCAATAATCTGATGCTTGCAACTTAATACTGGAGGGGGTTCAGATGATAACCTGAAGTTGGATTATTATTCATAGATGCAGTTGGATGGTGGTCTATGTATTATGTTGTATTGCCCAATCAAGTCTCAAAGGAGTCAAGATGATTAGTATATGCATGTATTGCTTTCTCGGTGTTTGTCAATTGCCCCGCTGTAATTTGTTCACCCAACATGTTATCTATCTAAGGAGAGCCACCTCTAGTGAACTATGGATCCCGGTCCTTTTCTTTTACATACAATCTACAATCTTTTACTGCTTTGTGTTTACTTTCTGCAAACTTTTACTTCTTTCCATTCGATACGTTTAACCCTTTGTTTTCCGCAAAACACGGTGAGATTGACAACCTCATCGCAAGTTGGGGACAAAGTTCTGTGGTTGTGTTGTGGTCTCACGTTGCTACTAGCACCGGTAGTGCGCCTCGCCAAAGCTTCATAGTAACACCTTTGAGGTGTTTCCTTGCTCCTACTGGTTTGATTAAACCTTGGTTTCATAACTGAGGGAAACTTGCTGTTGTGCTCATCATACCTTCCTCTTGGGGTTCCCACGAGCTCTACATCAACCACGAGCCATCAACACATTTTCTGGGCGCCGTGCATTGAGCCATCAAGGTATAATCACAAGTATGTATTAGTCTTGGATGGGGCGGTACATTAGCACAGGTTCACCCACACAACACTTAGCAAGCTAAAGAAGATTAATCAACTATATGAAGCGAAAGCACTTGACAGTCTTCCCATGTGTCCTCGAGAACGTTTGGTCATCTTAAGTAATACAACCGGCTTGTCCTTTGCTGCATAAAGGATTGGGCCACTTGCTGCATTTATTCCTACTGTCTTTTATTTACTCGTACTTTGTTTGCTTGCTTTATCGAAAACCCCTAAAATCTGTTTGCTAAGTATTTGTAGAGAATTCCTGATCCATACCACTAGCCAGCACCTTCTGCTCCTCGTTGGGTTCGACACTCTTACTTATCGAAAATACTGCGATACACCCCTATACTTGTGGGTCATCAAGACTATTTTCTCGCCGCTGTCGGGAGTGAAGCGCTATTGGAGAGTGGAACTGTAAAGGAAACTTCTCGTGAGTATTGTTTACTTCATTAGTTGCTTTATTTTCGTTATGGATAATTCGCTGAGTTTCTTATTTGGTAATGCTACTACCACTGCTAAGGTAGTAGATAAGCCACCACCTGCTGAGAATGATGTTTTCAAAATACCTACAAGAATTATTGGTCGTGTTATGGATAACTACTATGTTGGAGATGGAACTGTCCATCCCGGTGATCATTTGCTCTTTATACACGAATTATGCGGGTTGTTCAAGTGTGCAGGTATCACTACAAATCAAGTCAAGAAGAAGTTATTCTCATTATCACTAAAAGGAAGAGCTGAGGAATGGTATAAGCTGCTGAAGAATAGTCAAGCTCTGGAATGGGAGAAAATAGTGCCTCTCTTTTATTCAAAGTTTTCTCCTCCTAGTGAGATTCATAAAGATCGGAATCAAATTTACAACTTTTGGCCTCTTGATGGAGAGAGTACAACTCAAGCTTGGGGGAGATTGAAGTTACTAATGCTCAAATGTCCCATTCATGAGCTCCCCAACAATATTATTATCAATAACTTTTATGCAAGGCTCCCTCTACATGATAAAGATTTATTGGATGCTTCTTGTGCTGGATCATTCACTCGCGTGGAAGAAGAAGCTAAATGGGATCTTCTGGACCGTATTCAAGACAATGCTGAAGCTTGGGAGAATGACAAAGGTAGAAAGTCAAGTATAAATTATGATTATGAATGCATTGAATATTTTATGGGAACTGATGACTTTCAAAATATTAAAAATGTTTATGGTCTAGACTCTCAAGCTATTGCTTCTTATTTTAAGGCTTTTTCTTCCTATATTGAAGTGCCTAAAAAGAAGTGGGATAAGTATCATGAACCTTATAAAGATATTTCTAAGAGTGTTCCTTCAAGAAATACTGAAGTTTATACTGCTAATCATGTTTTACCTGAACCTTATATTGAGAAAATGCCTTTCCCAGTTAGGATTAAGGAACATTCTATGATAGCTAGTATGGTTAATGAAAGTACAAGAAAAGCTGCTGAACCTGATAAACAAATGGTTGATGAACCTATAATAGCAAATGTGAGAGACTTTGTTACTAAATATGAAAAAGAGGGACACCCTATCCTTTGTAAGGATACCTCTAATATTGTTTCACATAGTAGTGTTATGAGAGCTAGTATTCCTGTGTTTTCTATTAGAATAAGTGATCATTGCTATGATGGTTCTTGTCATAGCTATATTGTTAAGTTTATGCATGATACTGAAAGCTACTATGAGAGAGGGAAAAGTGTTCTTATGTATCTCAATAATATCAAATTTCCTCGTTTTATGTTGAAAGTTTTTATGTTGCACTTGTTTTGTCTTCTTATGCAAGAAGCCTCTGGTTTCAATAACTTGTTTGTTTACAAAATTCCCTTGCATAGGAAGTGGGTTAGACTTAAATGTGTGTGTGTTTTTGCTTCTTAATGCTCTCTTTCACTTCAATTCATATCCCTATGAGAGCTTCTTCAAAATTATCATGCCCATCTTAATGGCTATAAAGAAAGAGCTTTATGGGAGACAACCCAATTTGTTTTTGCTTTTAGTTTGTTTTTGTTTCTTTGAGTCTTGGAAGTTATTACTTCAGTAATAACCGCTCCTTATCCGTTTTGTTTGGTTTTTGTGTCAAGATCAACCTCTAATGAGAGAGAAGTAAGATTTGGGGAAGTTGCTGTCCCGAAACAGATTTTTGTGCTTCACCGTAAAAATTCATGAGAGATCTCTGTATGTCGGATTGAGCTGTAATTGTTTGTGCTTCTGCCCCAGGTTGTTATTTAACTTTCATTAGTTTTGCACTTTTTGATTTGAGCAACAGAAGATTTTCGAAAAAATTGATCTTTACCTGCTGGTCTGTTTTGACAGATCTAGCCACTCTTGCATTTGCTTCTTTATTCGATCTCCTTTTTGAATTCTTTTTGGGTTTTCGAAAGGAGTTGCTTCAGTAGCTTATGTTTTGATGGTTTTCAGTTGAAGTTGGACTCAAAAGGTTTTAGCACTTCACTTATACTAATGTTGCTAATGAGAACTGTGTGAAGTTTTGTGTGAAAGAAATTTCCAGGAAGTAGAGATAATGGTGTAATAAGGAAGAGAAGGGCTTTATGACTGAAGTAATAAGTGTATGAAGAGGAAGATATTGATATTCAAGAGATGACTCCGGAAGAATCTACTAGATACCAAATTTAGAGACCTGCAGAGTCTGTTTTCAAATAGGTAACAGTTATGGTAAGAAAAGTTCCGCGAAAATACAATCCAACTATATTTTTGCAACTTTTAGTCGATAAGGAAAGTTACGGTTTAAAGGGATTTGAACGGAGCTGGGTAGCCCACACCACCCTGTGGCGCGGGCCCACCCCTGGCCGCGCCACCAGGTGGTGAGTCCACCCCGGACTCCGCCTCCAACTTGTTTTCTCCCAGTAGCTTCCTTTTGATATGAAACTTCGTAATATATAACCCCCCCCCCCCCCGGATCCCCCGAGGTCCGTATATCGTATTTTTGTTGTGTTTTTGTTTCGATCTGTTTCTGCCGGGACATACTCTTTGAAGGTTTAGAAGCACAATGGTGTTCGCCAAGGATAAGGGGAAGGAGCCTATGGAGGAAGATCTCCAAGACCCCAAGCAGGGGCTGGTACCTTTAGTCTCTTGCCCTGCATCAACGGAAGCCCTACGAGTCACTAAGGAGTTCTTTGATAAGTACCAAGACTTGAGGATGAAGGTGGACATGCTTCAATGGGAGAATAATAGGCTTCGCAAGATGCTGGAAGATTTCCTCACGTCAACTAAGAAAATATCATCACCACCACCGAAGGAGTAACTCGTCATCAGGTTTGGCATCCCCTTGGTTTTTTCCAAGCTTGGGGGAGTGCCGCGGTATCATATCACTATCTTCTATCTTTTTACCTTATTAGTAGAGTCATATCATGAATAGAGGAGTTATTATGTAGTATGGTTTGCATTATGGAAGTGTCCCCTCTCTCGTTAGATATGTATCCCGTGTGAGTCATTATGGAATATTAATGAGAAGTTCTATCATCCACTCTTTTGCATAGCTTATATTAGTTTTCAATTCGTGGTTATATGATTGATCTTGTTGTTAGTATTGGTAGCACTCTGGGATCATTGAGTTAATTTAGTTGGTTTGGAAAACCTGGCTCGGTCAGTAGCAACACTTTTTTTTGAGAGTTGAATGAAAAAGATAAAGGTACCTTTAAAGAAAAATAATTTCATCATCTTTCTTTCTTGATTTGCTAATAAGTTTAGTATTCTCTAGTTAAGAATTTCTTATACTTGCTACCTAGCCTTGCTAGCCAAAAACCTGTACTAAGAGGGTATTCTTCTCGTGCATCCACCTTCTTTAAACCAAAACCTTTGCCATTTGTGTCCACCATACCTACCTATTAGCATTAGTGCTATTCCAAGTAAATTCTTGTTTTATCTACCTCCCAAATTAAACTTGTTATGTGAAAATTAGTGATTAAAGCTCTCACGAACTTGATGGCACACTTTACTTTCTTGCATTTAATAAACTTGAACCATTGGGTCCTTCTTTGTTGTGTATATGCTTGCGCTTTATGAGTTGAAGTTAGCCGAACCATGTATCATGGGGACCGCTTTCAACACTTCATTTGGTACTTTGTACCTAGTTGATATCATGTTCTTTTGCTTATGGATCCCGGCGGTGTGAAATAAAAGTGGAACTTGTAAGATCATGGAGTTTATATGTGTGTTAGAGAAACGCCTGGGCCGCTAGCCTAAGCCATGCCTAATCATGGTGGAAACTTGCAGCATAACTATAGTGAGCATTCTATGAAGCATCCTCAATAAAAACCTATGCAAATAGCAAATAAAAGATCACGAGATGCTCACTGTCTGCTTGCCTTGTCATTTTGATTATGGGATAGCTCCTGTGTCATGTGCAAGGGGTACCCCGTTGGCGGTTCTCAATGATACACATGTATTTACAATGACAAGAGCTTGCTCGTGACTGAAGTTGAGTAGCATGAGGATCGGTACTCATAAGTAAGGGGCATGAGATTTCAACTTATAACTTGTCAAGCATATCCTCTTAGTTGTGTCACTTTAACCTTAATCACCTAAAGATGCCTATGAAGGGGCAATGAGAGCTAAAAGCCAGTAAGTATCATAATTTTTGGGAGCTCTTTATGAGACTTGTAATCCCTGCTTCCCTCTTTGAAGGGCATTTCTTTTACTTTGTAGTTGAGTCAGTAAACCTACTCCCTTCTATCTCAGCAAGTATTTTGAGTTGTTGTATTTCATTCGTTCATATGATGATTTATTCACTCATGTTTCTTATGTTCCTTGTTTTGCACATTGCTCTTATCTTGATGTTTACTACTTTGAAAGCTATCATTGAAAAACCAGCTATTTGTGAACTCCAGCAAATTATCAACTATTCTTCGACCAAGAGCTAAGTTTGCCATTACCAATTATGATTCACTTTATGTATCTTTATTGTGTTTCCTTTACTTATTAGAAGTTGAGTTATATAATAGTGAGTTGTTTTCTATTATGATCTATGTATTTGATAAATGTGATGCTTCTTGTCCATATTCTTTTATCGACTTTTCACTCCATAAACCTGAGGCCATGTTTATTGAGCTCAGTTTCGTTTGGGGACAAGCGAAGTCTAAGCTTGGGGGAGTTGATACGTCCAATTTGCATCACTATTATATGTCTTAATTCACTATTATTCATTGATATATTTCATATTGAGAGGTGATACTTATGTTATTTCATCTATTTTTTTGCATGGTTGATGACTTTTGGAGCATGGACCGATGCAGTCAGGATTCTGATGGAAAAGGTGCTGTTTGGAGGCAAAATTCGCAAAGATCAGAAAATCCGAGAAAATATACGGAAAATCCTATTTTTCCAAAAGACTAAGGATGGCAGAAGACGGAGTGGAGATGGGCCACAGGGGGCCCACACCACCCCATGACGCGGGCAGCCCTAGGCCGTGCCAGGAGGTGGTGTGGCCACCCTGGCCATCACTCTCTCTCCGGGCGATATCATCCTCCCAAACCCTAAGACTGGAGAGCGACCACCGAAGATTCCACCGCCTCAAGGGGCGGAAAACACCGAGAGAGAAGATCTCCCGCAGACAAATTTCGCCGGGAATTCTTCCTGAGAGGAGATCATCACCATCAACACCACCATCAAGCTGGACTTCATCGGGATCATCATCATCATCATCATCACCATCAGCACCCTCATCACCATCTCCATATTGTTGTAACAATTGCGTTGAATCTTGCATAGTTCATAGGAGAAACTTTTCCGGTGTTGATTACTCTTTGTAGTTGATGCTATTGAGTGAATCATTGAATTATTGTTTATGTTCAGATTATTATACATCATTATTCCATCTCTGATCATGATCCATATGATGTCTTGTGAGTAGTTCGTTTTGTTCTTGAGGACATGGGAGAAGTCTTGTTGTTAGTTGTGGAGTTGTGTTGAGAAAGATTCAATAGATTGTTATTTAAGTTATGGTGTAATTCTTCTAGTGGTGTCATGTGAACGTCGACTACATGACACTTCACCTATATGGACCTAGGGGAATGCATTGTGTATTTGGCTACTAATCGTAGGGGTTGCCGGAGTGACAGAAACCTGAACCACCGTTAGAAAATCATTGCACAAGGGACGTAAGGGTCTTAGAGTTTAAAGCTGTGGTTAGGTTTCTACCTTAATTACTTTCTTGTACTTATGGATGTTTGCAAGGGGTATAATCACAAGTATGTATTAGTCTTGGATGGGGCGGTACATTAGCACAGGTTCACCCACACAACACTTAGCAAGCTAAAGAAGATTAATCAACTATATGAAGCGAAAGCACTTAACAGTCTTCCCATATGTCCTCGAGAACGTTTGGTCATCTTAAGTAATACAACCGGCTTGTCCTTTGCTGCATAAAGGATTGGGCCACTTGCTGCATTTATTCCTACTGCCTTTTATTTACTCGTACTTTGTTTGCTTGCTTTATCGAAAACCCCTAAAAATCCGTTTGCTAAGTATTTGCAGAGAATTCCTGATCCATACCACTAGCCAGCACCTTCTGCTCCTCGTTGGGTTCGACACTCTTACTTATCGAAAATACTGCGATACACCCCCTATACTTGTGGGTCATCATGTGGCGATCCTGCGGCTAGGCCTGACCGTGCCGCCACCATCCCTCGACATCACCATCAGCGACTGGTGGCCTACTGCGGTGTCTCACCTTTCGAGAGACGATGCCAAGATGACGAACTCGTTGGTTATGCTCATCCTTTGTGCCATTTGGCTAGAGCGTAACGCCAGGGGATTTGACGCGAAAGCCATCCCGGCCCATAGAGTGCTAGATGGCATCCTAGAGGAGTGGCACTCGTGGAGGTCGTGTAGACGTAGATGTGGGAATAGTGGCGTCACAACATAGGGTGGTAGTTTGGTTGGGCACGCCCCAAAGTGGACAGTGCCGCTGCTCCCTCCAGTCCCTCGGACAGAGCACCTTAGCTTTTCCAGGCTTGTAGCGTTGCATTCCTGTGTGTTCCTCTTTTTTCAGCTTAATATAAAAACGTGCAGATCTCTACGGGTTCTTTTAAAAAAAATACTTCCTCTCAGGCCAAGGATCGATCGGAACCGCAGGAAGGCCGCCGGACAAGGAGAGTGAGAGAGTTCAAACGCGTAACTTGGATGATCGATCGATCCGGTGCACGCATCGTTCACGAGCCTATCTGTCTACTATCGCTTACTGTACGCTGACAGGTAGTACACACGACCAGTGATTGCCGACTCGTAGGTAGCTAGCGACGACTGACGAGGCACCCTCGAGAAAGCGATGGATTGGTCCGGCTGGCGGACACGCGTCCTGGAGCAATTGCCCCAGCCGTCCATGCCCCGCCCATGCGTCCTGGAACGGAAACTCGGAATGGTTCTCCGGTTCCTCCCTTTGGTATTATTGCCGCCGGCCGGGTCAACAGGGTGGACGCAGCGTCGTGCATGCGTGGTCCATGATCGCCGTCGCAGGGAGCGGCTGCCCTGCCATGCCATGCGTGCGACGTTTCTCGCCGACGCGAGGATGGGATCGAACGCTCCTCGAGAG
Organism: Avena insularis; assembly: GCA_023614405.1. Lineage (NCBI taxonomy): Eukaryota > Viridiplantae > Streptophyta > Magnoliopsida > Poales > Poaceae > Avena > Avena insularis. Next base: position 453,070,121 of record CM042694.1, read on the forward strand.
TCGGGCCTGCGACAACGACCCGGAAAAGGCAGAGTCGAGTTCGCGTCCAGACTTTGTGACACACGCATGGCAAGTGCACGCACGTAGCGCTTGGCTGGTACTCCCACCGGTGACGACGCACTTTATTTTATTTTGGGCTTTGGCAACGCTCGGGCTATTTACCTTTTCCTTTTCGCGATGGGCCGAGGTAGGGGGCACATGCCACATCACATGGGCTGGACTCACACCCGCATAGTGACACGGCGGCCGATAAGAGAAGTTCCCATGGACCGTCCGCTCGGCGGCACACACCTTCGTTCCATCGGAAGCGGAACCGGTTTCGGGCCAGGAAACAAATTTGGTCCCTGTACGCCCTCGCCGCAGAGTCGCAGACGAAAACACAAATCCACCGCCGTGCGCGCGTGCAGACTGCAGTGTTCGTGCGCCATCACCGTCGCCGCCGCGGTGATCCCCGGTGCCCTCGCCGCTGCCCTCTACGCCGAGGACAAGGAGACCCAGCGTCTATCATGGTGAGTACTTCATCCTACCACTTGTTCAGTCGTTCCGCCGGAAGGGCATGTCGATCTTCGTCGTCTGGATCTGCCCGACCACCGATTTAGCGGCGGCTTTCTTTTTGTTAGATTGCGATTACCAATTTTTATTGGGGCTGAATTGCCTGTGGCATAGACAGTTTTATTTTCAGTGGGAGGCTAGGTTTTCAGCCGGGGGTGATTCGTGGGACTGGGGCTCTAATTCCCGTTTAACTACTTCCAATGCGGCGTGTTTGGACATGCGAAGGATTTTCTTTGATTGACAGCGATAGAATAGTAGAGGCAGTATGATTGAATGATTCAGCAGCATTACTTGCTCTCCGATGTGATCAGTGCCATTAATTAAGTCACATGTCAATATATCAATTAAAGCTCGCTTGTTTTGAGATGTAGTTCAACTGTAAGAATTTGTTCATTTGGCGGCTTGTTGAAGCGATCTGCGCTAAGTCCTTGTATCAACGAAAGTTCTTTTCACAGCTCCTTTCCGGACCATTATTTCCATTGCATAATAATTTGAAGTTTGCCAATTAGCCTGAATAAACTCGTGGCACCTATACATCAACGGGATGCTAGTTACAGTCTTAAATACCTTTGAAGTGTTTCTGCTTTTGTTAATGATTTTTGTAGAACTGCACTGAGCGAAAGAATGATCCTCTCGTTTGAGGAACTGTTTCTAGAAATCTCAGATCTGGAGCATTTTGGATTGGTCCATCCTAGTATTGGATGGTGGCATAGTTTATGCTCCTATATTATTTCTTGGCTTCTGATGACTACATAGTAGGAGTTATTGTGTGGACAGATACGGGTCAGACATGTATAATGTATTTCACAATTCACATTAGACTTGCTATGTTTGTTTTTACCAGATGAGTTCCCTGACTTAAACATGGTCGTATTAAGCCTGATGGATAAAAATTTCTATTCTAACAGGGGACTGTAAGCTAAGATTCACCAACAATAGCATTTATATCCAGTTTGGTTTTGGAGTGTTTTTGGAGTTTTTGGATTACTATACTGTGGCTTCCAAAGATATGTTATTGAAATGTTTGATGTGTTTGGGTACAACAAACTCCAGAGTTCTATGAAACCATAGTGTTGTAAATCCTAATCTTACTCTAGTTTACTGGGGTATTTGTTGCAAACTGTGGTTCACACTTCAATCTACGGTGATTTATGGAAACATTCTTTCTCTGTAGTGGATATTAATCATATTGTTTTTGTGGTAGTGCACTAGTGGTTTGAAGGGGGACAAGGTTTGAAGTTTCACTGGAAGTCATTCAAAAGTGCCCGTGCATTGCAACGGAGAAAAAATCTGACAGCGATAATAGTTTTGACATATGAACCAAACATTAAACCCACAAATCTAGAAAACTGATTGCCATGATGCACATGCCCGGGTTGTGGTTTAAACCGGCGTCATGGCGAGCGGCCACACACTGAACTCTAATCCTTTCTCACGTTCTTTCTCAGGATTTTTGGATTTTTTCGTCGTGGCGAGCAGCCGCGCACTGAACTCTAATCCTTTCTCACGTTATTTCTCAGGATTTTTGGATTTTTTCTTTCAACCTGGTGAACCAACAAATTTTGTTAAGCTGACAATGTTTCTCTCAAATTCATTTTTACAAATTCAATTTTATTCAAATTAAAAATAAATTCATAATTCATTTGTTTGCGTTAACTAAAAACTCAGGCTTGTCAACAGCGGCGGACCCAGCTTCCCTATAGCGTGGGCAGTTGCCGGGCTTCCGGCTGCAGCTTATGTTGATGCTATTTGACTAAAATTTAGCTTATTAACCTTTGAGTTTACTGTTTGCCCAGGCTTCACAATATTCTTGGTCCGCCACTGCTTGTCAATACCGTCACTGTCTGACATGTGTATATGCCAATCAATAGAAACTCTGGCTCGGAATTAACAGATCACATCCACCAATAAAGATAATGAAGTTCAAATCTGGAAAACCATGTTCGTCGTGATAAATCAGGGAAACGAATTAGCACACAAATCAAGGATGACCACCTAATTCATTCTTTCATACACTTTTTGCATCTGTCCACAAAATCAAGAGGAGTTAATACAGAAAATCCTAATGAAGACATTACACAAAAATACTAAGACTTGTTTCAAATTTCAATACAATCATTCGGAAATGCATGAGCAAATAAGATCCGAAGGAAGCATGTGCTCCATACCTCATGGATACAGCCAGGATCCTGAATCCCTACACATACATGAATCAACAGATCAAACTCCATTAACATTCGACAAGCAAATCCAGATCGTGAAAAAAATTGGGAGAGCCGAGAGCAAATCCAAATCGGAGCAGTAAATAAAACAAGATGAGATCCAATTCCAGGCCGTCGCCTCAATTCTCGCCGTCGGCGGCCGTGTACGTTAGGAAAAATCGCCTACCTAATCCCCTTGGCTATTGCCTCCTGTCCGCTTTCTCCCAGCAAGCAGCCATACGTCGTGGCCTCCTTTTGCCCGCCGCGGTCGTTGAGGAGCACGGCCAGCGTGCCGTTGGGGGCTAGACCGAGCAAGCTGAGAGAGAACGTGAGTGAGGCAACTTCGTTGGATTTGATGGACGATCCATCTTGTTAGCGCTGCAGGAGTTGAATGGATAGCCAAGCTGAGCGTCGCTGGTCACACGTATGGATCCGCTGCCATGACACAGAGAATTTTCCTCCATCCCAGGCCGCGAGCTCGTTTTCAGGGATGTGCTCCACGTTCAGGTCAGTGTTTTAAAACAAACCAGACCATGCAGTTTAACTCGGCGGTGGCAAAATGTATAATATTCCCAAAACAGCAGGGGTAAAACCGTCCAAAAAAAGCGGAACCCGTAAAAAACACTTTGTATTTTATTATTAGGTATAGATATAGATACTATGGCTTCCAAAGATATGTTATTGAAATGTTTGGGTACAACAAACTCTAGAGTTCTATGAAACCATAGTGTTGTAAATCCTAATCTTACTCTAGTTTACTGGGGTCTTTGTTGCGAACTGTGGTTCACACTTCAATCTACGGTGTTTTATGGAAAAATTCTTTCTCTTTAGTGGATATTAATCATATTGTTTTTGTGGTAGTGTACTAGTCGTTTGAAGGGGGACAAGGTTTGAAGTTCACTGAAAGTCATTCATAGTTCTAGTAGCTAGATATATTGGTGTGTTACCTCGATATGGATCGATGAATGTCGGAGTAACTCTTTGCTTCACTCGTGGTTTAGGGTTATATAATGCTCAGGTTTTATGCCTGGGAATAAGTATAGCCTCATAACTTTCTTTTTCTGTAGAATTTATAGTACCACGCTTTGGTCATACAATTATTCTAACGCGCCCTTTGCCTGATGGTCTTAATGCATTGATAATTCTTTATATTGAACGTGGTCATCCTGTTATTGAGAGTCATATTCCTGTGTACATTGCTACTTCATTACATCCAAAACACACATTTTCAGTTATCCAGACAAAGTAACTCCTACCATGCTAACTAATCAAACTTTTCAGGCTAGCCTTGCTGAGTCTTTATTGGCCGATCTTGGCGAGCTAACGGATAATGAAGCCTGTCAAGTGAGCTAAATTTTATTACTGCAAAGAAAATATGCACTGTACCGACATTTTCTTTGGTACTGACACATGTGCACTTACCAAATTGCAGGAAGAGGAAAATGCAGAGACTGTGAATATGGAAGAAGATGTTGATGGCATGTCTGACCTCAGATCTCTTAATTATGATCTTGATAGTATCTCAAAGCTTCAGAAGACACAATATTATAATGACATAATGCAAGTAAGTGATCTAACTCTCACAACATCATTGCAAAAAGACAGCCACAATTTATTTTCTCTGACGCTTTTTTGGCTAACAGAATAACCATACCGGTATATGATGGAAGGCAACCTGTTTCCTGATTCCTATGACTTTTAATGAGGTTTCCCGTGTTTTTCACCAGTGGATAAGCTAAGGCCCTCTTTGGATCATAGGATTCTCAAACCAAAGGGATAGGAAAAATAGAGGATGCAGGTGCATGGCATGTCCAATCCTGTGGAACGGCAAACAACAGGAATTTACAACGGGAGAGTCTTTGGCTGCACCATAGGAATAGTACAGGAATTGCGTGCATTAAAGAGGCTCGTGGTGTTTCTTCCGTGAGAGACGCGGACCAACGCGGCTGTTTTGGAGCGAGCCCACTCTTTTCGCGCCAGGATTTTTTCCGAGAGGTCCGAGCTCATGTGTAAAATCCTCTGGAATCCGTACCATGGGAACACAATCCTCTGGAATTTCAGTGACTCAATTCTGTGATCCAAACACATTCCATAGGAATCAATCCTGAGGAATCAAATCCCATGAAAATCCTGTAAAAATCCTTTGATCCAAAGGAGGCCTAAATAGTTTAACAAAGAAACCTCCATATGGAAGGTAATTTTTTTCTGAAACAATGAAGGTAAATTATGAATACTGAATGAGATTAAACTTTTAAAGGAACATCTCATACTAACTTTACTCTTTACCATTGCATCTTAGATTGTAGTAGATGAACTACAACCTTTTCTGTTTTTTTGGAGCAATTGTGTTCATTCCTTGAATATATCGGTACTGATCAGATTTGATCCTGTGAATATTGGATTTTGTGAGAAACACTATACCTGGCCATTTCTTCTCTCCATTCTACTTAAACCAAGTCCTTAACTGCTCCAGGTTCAGTTGCTATTCATTTTGTTAGGCCAGCTTACTAACCATTTTCACTTGTTTGCAACAGAAAGTTGAAGATGCTGTTGAGAGAGGCTTAACTGTTTCTAATCAAAGAAGCATTCTGGATGATCCAGAGTATCAGCTTATTGTTGATTGCAATGCTTTATCCGTAGATATCGATAGTGAGATCACTATTGTCCATAGTTTCATACGCGAGAAGTACAAGCTTAAGCTTCCCCTACTAGAATCTCGGATTCAACATCCAATTGATTATGCCCGTGTTGTTAGGAAGATCGGAAATGAAATGGATTTAACCCGAGTTGAATTGAAGGGTCTTTTACCTTCTGCAGATATAATGTGGGTTACAATGACAGAATCAACTAGTAGGGAGCCTCTTTATGAAGGAAATTTAGTACAGACTATTGAAGCATGTGACAGAGCTCTGGCCCTTGATGCAGCAAAGAACAAAATACTTGATTTTGTGGCGAGCCGAATGAGATACATTGCACCAAATCTTGCTGCTATTGTTGGCAGCGATGTTGCCTCAAAATTAATGGTAAATGCTGGTGGTTTGGAAGCACTAGCAAACGTGCCTTCTTGTAATGTGCAGCTTCTTGGCGCAAAGAAGAAAAATCTATCTGGATTTTCTACTGCAACATTCCAGTTTCGTGCTGGTTATGTTGAACTGACTAAAGTACTCCCTCCGACCCATATTACTTGACTTGGATTTATCTAGATTCGGATGTATCTAGTACTAAAACATGTCTAGATACATCCGAATCTAGATAAATCCGAGTCAACTAATATGGGTCGGAGGGAGTATTTCAAAGCACGCCTCCATCTTTGAGAACACGCTCCCTCAGGCTTATAGCTGCAAAATCTACATCAGCGGCAAGAATTGATTCTATAAAAGGTGATCCAACTGGAAAAGCTGGGCAAAACTTGTTGGAAGAAATTCACAAGAGGATTGAGAAATGGCAAGAACTGCCACCAGCAAAGCTCCCAAAGCCACTTCCTGTTCCTGAATCTATGCCTAAAATGAAGAGAGGGGGTCATCGGCTCCGGAAAATGAAAGAAAGGTTAGTTGTTTAAGCATCGTGGAGTTTAATAGGACATATATTAAACAATTTTGTGCTTATTTCTCTGATAAATGTTAATCTACTACGTCTCTCTTATAACTTATATCTGCAAACTTGATTTTGTAGATATGCAGACTGACATGATGAAGCTTGCCAATCGGATGCAATTTGGGTTGCCAGAGGAGAGCTCGTTAGGTTAGTAACTCTATATACATGTAAACCACATTTTGTTTAAATTAACTGTAAATGAATCTGAATATAGTTTCTTGGACATAATTGGTGTATTTTATATTGCTAGGTGATGGCTTAGGAAAAGGTTATGGCTTGATTGGACAGGCTGGAAGTGGGAAATTGCGTGTGTCAACTGGACAAAGCAAACTTGCTGCTAATGTAGCTAAAAGGTGAGCAGTTTGATGTCTTCTTGTTTTATCTTAAGATAGGAAACATGTGGTGATGCTAAAGTGCCTTTCCATTATGAAGCCCTTGACTCAAAACTGCAATGAATTTCTGCAAAAATGTTGAATCTGATCCTGAGTTGGTTAAACTATTACAAAACAGAATTGCCTAATAAACTGATATAGAAAAAGTTATAGGAAATACTACAAGAATCTTCTTTTGCATTGGTACTTTTTTTCTCTTCTTTTCACACGACTTGTTTGTCTTCACTAGTTGTATAACGGTTAGTGTTGGTTACTTCGCATCTTCATATTTAATTTGCACAGATTTCAGACAGTTTATATATACCTCTTAGGCATGGTGTTCATATGATGGGTTTAATTCACACTAGATGCAATCTCCACTAATTTGCTGTCACCATTAAACTTATATTGTTGGCAGTATGTTGATTTGTATCCCTCATATTTTCTCTCTACCGTATCATTTATTTGGTTCCATATTGCTTTGTTTTATTAGATACAAGGAGAAAAACTATGGCTCCAGTGGGGTAAGGTCTGGACTAACGTCAAGTTTGGCATTTACACCGGTTAAAGTAAGTTATTGCTTTAAACTTGAGCTTTTGTATTCTTTTCCTAGATGAATAACATCTCTTGATTCAGTTCTTGAACCTGGATACCGGCATATTTAGTGTTCATACAATTTAATGAGTACTTGAACTGTATGGTTTGGAGATTGAACGAAGTGTTTCCTTTACAATCTTGGTACTCCGTTTTATGCTTGAAAGTTACTGAAAACACTGTACTTATTGGTAAGGTCTAGTGTTTTATATGTCCTTTGTTTATCTTCTTGCTCAGGGAATGGAACTGTCAAATCCGTTGCGCCAAGGTAACCTTCTTTGCAGTGGAGCTGGACGAACCTATTTTTCAGACAGCGGGGCATTTTCAAATATCAAAAGGATCTGAAAGAAGTTTATCCACCCATGTTCACACAGTTACGCGGGATCCTCGGGGTGAGGATTTTGGTTCAATGAAACAGGCTACTGTAGGTATGCGTAGGCGGGAGATTCAGTATACCTACAGTATGCACATGCTGGTCACCATACATGCTCTTGGACAGTATGTAAACGAGTCTGAAGAAAAATTCAGGCGTATAAAAGCACACTTGTCACGATAAATCACGCCTTCAGGCGTACGATCAAAGGTGTGCTTTTGGAGGGCTTTGACAAGATTCTGTGCATCAGAATCCACTTGCAGAATTCCCATCCCTCAAATGCAAGGCTTCCTGACATGCATAAGCTTCAGCGAGTGCAACGCTCTCAGTGGACAGCGCCAGCCTAGTCCCGGACCATATACGGTCGATGCCAGGAAATTAAGAACATAAATCTAGTAGCCCAAACAAGAAGTCCTAATAATCTCTTAATCATCCCATCAAATAAGTAGAGGATTCATTAAATTGTGAAACGTTGCCCTGTCATTGCCATAATGATGAAAGAGTTAATTTCCTTTTATTTTTAACTACACTACATAAAGCACTTGCCTAATGTAAGATCCCAATTTTCTAGAAATCATGCATTTGCATTGCATCATGCCATCATGCAAAACCATGATTTCGAAGCCTTTTTCTATCAAAATCTATTTTATACTCCTCATCACCTATTAAGGTTTGTTACAAGAAAACATATTTTAAATTAGTGTGGGATAAGAAATGATTCCCTAATGTCCTAAAACAAATTGTAATTTATCCTAAACTCTAAACCCCATTTTTATTTTATTTTTCTGAATAGCCATATAAGGCATTATGTGCATAATGGCAATTTTGTAAATTTTGATTTGGCTAAAAATAGTTTCCTGAAGTCTAAAAATATTGTTTGGAATTTTATAAATTTTTAGAAATTAATTTCATTCAAAGTAGAGCTCTAAAACTAATTTTAAAATAAAACTATAAATGGGGTTTCTCGATTCTTTGTGTCTTAAGTCTCAATTGGCCATCACCTAACATATATGAGGCTACTAGATTTTATATGCAAGTTGTGTTTCATACATGTTTACAAGTCGGATTCTAACTCCTTTCTTGCCCTAAACTATGTTGCCACTGGCTTCATACCGTAGACTCCTTTTGGCCGCGAGCGAAACGACTACGTGTATAAAATGAATACAAGAATCCTGAAGAGGCAGAGCGGTCCGCCACCTCCGTCGCTTCCTCGGTGACGCGCCAGTGGCGCTCCCTGCCTATGATGGGGTCGGCTGCTCCCGAGCTTGCCCATGCCTCCGCGCCTGCCCACTCGTCCTTCAAGGATGTGTTGATGGCGTCTGCCACAGCGCTGACGGGCGTGGAGTCGCCGACCGGAGTTTTGCGTTCGCGCTTGGCGTCCATGATTATTCCTCCTGCTCCTCACATTGCCGTGGCCTTGAATGCTAGGGGTAGTAATGGCGGTGGATGGACGTTGGTGGGCAATGGTAGGCGCGCTCGCCCTCTGCAGCCCAAGGACAAGCTGCTTTCACCTCCCTCCCGCCTTAAGCTGCTCCTTTTAAGGAGGCGAGAGGCAAATGTTTCAAGTGTCTATAGCCGGAGCATCGAGTTGTAGGCTGCAGAAACCTCGCCAAGTGCCTCCTCTGTGGCGGTTTTGGGCACAAAGCTCGCTCCTACCTGGTCAAGCTAGGTGAGTCGGAGCTCCCGCCACCTCCGCCCTACCCTCCTTCGACGCCGTCAGTTCCTGCGGCCCCTGCTATGCCCATCTCCATGGAGGCACCAGCCAGCTACCCGGAGAGGCGGCCTCAGCTGGTCCGTGCAGCGGCGCTGCGCGCGGCGGTGATGGCTCGCGCTGACCGCGACCTTTCTAGGCTGGGGGTGGTTGCGGTGGTCGTCGGGTTCTGCCCCGGCCTTGAGCTTCCTGAGCTTAAACGAGCCTTCGCCATGCAGTTCGGAGCAGAGGTGGAAGGCGTGCACGTCTCCGTCTTCGCACTGCAGGAGTTCCTCGTGGTGTTCGATGACTTGATGGCTAGGAACCACGCCATGGAGTGGAAGGGGGCTCTCGGCCTTGGTAGCGTGTCGTTCATGCTCTCGCCATGGACTCGCTTTCGTCGGGCGCGAGCGGATAAGCTCTGCTTTAGGGTGCGGGTGTGCTTGGAAGGCGTGCCCAAGCATGCCTGGTAGATTGATGCTGTGAGGGGGCTCTTCAACGCGGCGGACATCATCGAATGCATCGACGACTCCATCTGCGACAAGAAGGAGACGACTTGTCTACGCCTTTGGGTGTGGATGGGCAGCATGGAGAGCATGGGAAGGAAAGGTGAGCTCGCCGTGGAAGAGCCACTAGAAGCCCCTTCTCCATTTCTGCACTTGGGAGTGGATGCCGACTTCCCTGTGCGCTCGGGCCCCGTCATCACTCTCACCCACGACATGCTGCTCCACCTCGACCACGTCATCGACTACTCTGGCTCCCCGCCATCCAACCCAGGCAGTCACGTTAGCTACCAAAGCGATGTCCGCGGTCTCCCTTTGGATGACTCCGCGTGTACCCTAGCGATACCAGTGGTTCTTGGGGCATGAGGCGGGCACTTTCCCACTGCCACAGCCTTGTGGATCGGTGCATTCTCGCCTACATTTCCCTGGTGGAGATGGCGATGGAGGAGGTGGCGGCGGCGCGACTGCTGAAAGAAGAAACCACAACCGTGGCGGCGCTTGGTGCTCCATGTGGGACCAGCAAGCTTCGGGCGGTGGTTGTAGAGGCAGTTCATCGATCCACGGTGGCTGGCAGAGGGCGGGGGTGGTCTAGCTGGCGGTGTGGCGAGCGCGGTCAGCTTCTCCTTCCTAGGAAATGGTCGCTTTCGGGAAAAAGGCAGATAGCCTTTCCGGAGTTGCTATAGGAGTTCAGGCCGCTTCTTGTGAAATACTGGGCTTCCAGGAGACAACGTTTCAGGAGCAGCCAGGCGCGCTTACCGACGAGTTGACCATCCCGGTGGGGAGAGAGACAGATAGCTCATTCGTGCATGCTACAGATTTGCAGGTGGCCGCTGTGGAAAATATGGGCATCGGCATTTTGCACGCTGGGTCCTTGGTGCCTGGGGACCAAGAGGAGGAGCCCGCTGAGCTGGCCAAGGTGCACCTGGTCCTCGCTCGACTGGCGAGCCAGAATCAAGAACCGTGTGGGCCTCTGGAGATGTCCATGCAGTCCACCCCAGATGGGCTCCAACTGCTCTTCGGGCCGCATTCGCCCAAGTCGAGCACGGACGGTGGACGTATGGAGCAGGCCATGCTGACTGATGGGCTACCAGGCGAGGAAGAGGAACTTGTCATCTACTCCAAGATGTTTCTGGATGCGGAACACGGAGATCCTGACCCGCTAAGCACCTTCCTCATCCAGTGCTCGGCTCCCATCCACTCTGCACTGCTTCCCCTTCCTACCTCTCCGCCCCTAAGCTCTGGTTTGGCCTTGATGCCGACAATCAATCCCGCAGACAAACTAAAGAGGAGTGGGCAGTTGGCGGCTCACCGCGATGAAGAATGTCAAGTTCGTCTTGCTCAAGAAATGCGGCATCTCGGAGGGAGCTGATCCCCCCGACAGTGGAAGAGCTGCAGCGGTATAAGGACGCCTACAAGAAGCCGCTCTCACAGCAATTCTTTGATGCAGTTCATTTCCTGATCGAAGCAAATTCCCCAAGAAAGAAGAAGTCTCTGACCGCAGCCCACGTTGCTGTTGAGATTGTTGTTTGATTGGTTCAGCTGTCTGTGCGTGTGTGTCAGTTTCCAATGTTAGTGTTTGTTCCAGCTTATGTGGTGGTCTGTGCAGTTGGCTCTGATCTGGTGTGTTGGCTTTCCCTGCTGTGTTTGGAAGGGATGTTCAAAGTTGTTCGGGGGAGGCTGGTGGTCATCTCCTTCTGCTTCTACTTGTTAGAGTTTATCAAGTTTCCCCCATGAATCTCATTCTACTCAATTGGAATGTGAGGGGTATTAACGATGCTGCGAAAAGGCGGGCAGTTTTGTTATTCGTTTCTAGCTTACACTGCAACTTTGTGTGTCTTCAAGAAACCAAATTAGAGGTTGTCACGAGAGCTTTAGTGATTGAGACTTTGGGTCCCAGATTCGGTTAGAATTTTATTTTTCTCCCTGCTGAAGGCACGAGAGGAGGGATCCTCATTGCCTGTACTGATGATTTCACCCTATCAGATGTACCAATGGCTATGGGGCAGTATTCCTTGACAGGGAAGGTTACAAACAACTCTAACAACACAACTTGGGCTATTACAGGAGTTTATGGGCCTCAAGATAATGCAGAAAAGATCGAGTTCATCTCTGAACTAAGAGACCTGAAAAGCTTTGTGCAAGAAAAGTGGCTTATTTTGGGGGATTTCAACCTGATTCGTCAAGCTAATGAGAAGAGCAATAATAATGTGAATTTGCGGATGATGGGCAGATTCAGTGCTGCGATCGATGATTTGGAATTGATTGAGTTTCCATTGCTTGATCGTCGCTTCACCTAGAGCAACGCGAGGGTGGAGATGACCCAGACCAGGATTGACAGAATTTTCGTTTCAAAAGAGTGGGACTCCATGTTCCCCCATTTTCAGCTATCATTTTCTACTGACTCGTGTACTAACGAGCTCGTTGGGGAACCCCAAGAGGAAGGTATGATGAGCACAACAGTAAGTTTCCCTCAATTATGAAACCTAGGTTATCAATCCAGTAGGAGTAAGGAAACACCCCAAAGGTGTAGCTAGGCGAGCGTTGGCGAGGCGCACTACTGGTGCCGGCAACAGAACGTGGAGACCTGCACAACACAACCACAGAACTCTGTCCCCAACTTGCGATGAGGTTGTCAATCTCACCGGTTTTGCTGAAAACAAAGGATTAAACATATCGAATGGAAGGAAGTAATAGTTTGCGGAAAGTAAACACAAAACAGTAAACAGTTTGTAGATTGTATGTAAACGAAAGGACCGGGGTCCATAGTTCACTAGAGGTGGCTCTCATTAAAATAGATAACATGCTGGGTGAACAAATTACAGCGGGGCAATTGACAAACATCGAGAAAGCAATACATGCATATACTAATCATCTTGACTCCTTTGAGACTTGATTGGGCATTACAACATTATACATAGACCGCCATCCAACTGCATCTATGACTAATAATCCACCTTCAGGTTATCATCCGAACCCCTCCGATTAAGTTGCAAGCAATAGATTATTGCTTTACAATTCGCGTAAAGTAAACAATACGATTGTTCTATGAACAAAGGATTGTTGTTTTCTCCTAGTAGCAACAACACATCTAGTACCTTAGAGATTTCGCCACTTCCCAGTTACGGAGGCATGAACCCACTATCGAGCATAAATACTAACTTTTGAAGTTGCTAGCATCTACTTGGCCAAGATAGCTACTAAAAACGGAAAGCATGCAAGATCACAAATAACAAATACATGATAGAATCAATAATCAATCTAAAATAGCATCTCAATATCCATCGGATCCCCGCAAACCCAACATGCAGAATTACAAATAGATGATCTTGATCATGAATGGAGCTCACAAGATCTAGACATGAAAGCACAAAAGAGGAGAACCAGCCATCTAGCTACTACATGGACCCGTAGTCTAGAGATGAACTACTCACACATCACACCGGAGGCTTGCATGATGATGAAGAAGGCCTCCAGGGTGAATTCCCCTCTCCGGCAGGGTGCCAGGAAGAGCTTCAGATCCCTCCCGATCTAGGGATGGAGATGACGGCGACTACATACTCTTTTGTGGATTTTTGATTGGGTACTTAGGGTTTTGGTCCTGAGCGTAATATATAGGCGGAAGGAGAGGCTGAGGGGGTGCTGGGGTCGGCCAGACCACCCCCTGGCGCGGGCTAGGCCTGGTCACGCGGCCAGGTGGTGTGGCCGGCCCCCAGCCCTTCTCCGTCTCGTATTCTAGCTTCAGATGTCTTCCGGAAAAATAGGCACCCCCTCAATTTCGAGAATATTCATTTTCTGACTTTCCTGGAACCAAAAACAGCAGAAAACAGGCAGCTGGCACTGTGGCTCTTGTTAATAGGTTAGTCCAAGAAATCATATGAAAAGTACTCCAAAATGTGGACAAAACACAAGAAAGTAGATAAAACCAAGCATGGAACATAAAAAATTATAGATACATTTGCAATGTATCAACATCCACAAGCTTGACTCTTGCTCGTCCTCGAGTAGGTAAGTGATAAAAAGAAAGAATAATTTTTGAGGTGACATGCACCATCAAAGACTTGATCAAAGTATTTGTAAAACATTCAAAGCTGGGATCATAGTACTTTAATCATGACATGAAAGACAAAGTTCTAGCAGTAAGACAAAGAAACTATGATGCAACATGAAAAGGCACAAACAAAAGATTCATGAATAACAATGCTTTGCAAGACGTTTGTTTGTTTCACATAAAGAAAACATAGCATAATAGTATTCAGCTTGTCCCTCATAGAGTAGCAAATGTAGATGCATAGGACACCTTCAAAGTTCATAAGAGTGACTAGATACAAATAGTTTAGAACAAGCAATATCAAGTTATGCATCAATCAACTAGTCTTGGGACAATGCACATAGAACTAAGAATGGCCACTATGCTCTCAAAGTAGGTGCATAAAGGTAGAAGATGGAAACTCAATATAATGGTGGAAGAAAGGCCTTCATAAAAGGAAGTAGGGATTCAAGTCTCATAAAGAGCTTCCAAAAATTATGGTACTTATAGCTTTCAGCTCTCATTGGCCCTATCATAAGCATCTTGAAGTGATTAAGGTTAAAGTGAACAAACTATGGTGTACATGCTTGATGAAGTATAAGTTAGAAATCTCATGTCCCTTGAATACGAGGGCCGCTCCTCATGCTACTCAAGTTTAGTCACAGGTAAGTTCTTGTCATCGTAAGTACATGTGTATCATAGAGAACCGCCAACAGGGTACCCCTTGCCCGATGGTACGAAAGAATCCCCATATCAAAATGACAAGGCAAGCAGACAACAAACATCTTAGAAATCTTCTTATTTACCATGGGAATATGGTGCTTTTTTTCTCTCTTTCCTCTTTTCATATTTTTTTTTTCTTTTTCTCTTTTTTTCTCTCAATATAGGACTCTTTTTTTATAAGAAGAATACTTCATAGACAGCTCATTATGGTTACGCTGCAGGTTTCCACCATGTCAACATGGATTAGACCAGCGGCCCAGGCGTTTCTCTAACACATATACATAACTCCATGGACTTACAAGCTCCCCTTTCATTTCACACCGATGATATCCATAGACAAAAGATCATGATATCAACTAGGTACAAAGTACCAAGTGCAATGTTGAAAGCGTTCCCCATGACAGCATGGTTTTGCTAATTCCCAACAAATAAGTGCATGCATATACAACATAGACGACACAATGGTTCAAGTTTATTAAGGGCAGAAAAGTAAAGTATGCCATCAAGTTCATGAGAGCTTTAATCACTAGTTTTCTCATAACAAGTTTAATTTGGAAGGTAAACAAAAACATGAATATACTTGGAATAGCATAAGCTAGTAGGTAGGTATGGTGGACTCTTTGGAATAACTTGGTTTAAGGATTTGGATGCATGAGTGGAACTCATACTTGGTTGTGGAGGCTAGCAAAAGACTGGGAGCGACAAACTAAGAGAGCAATAATGGCCATAATTATGTAGAGCGACAAAACATCATTGATCAAAGCATAAAGTGATACTACAAGTTGAAAACTAAAGGATCATAAAGGCTATGGTGACTTTGGATAGTCATAACATGGTGTGAGCATGCGCCAAGTCAACCCAAATAAAACATCAAAGAAGAATACCACAATACTATGCTTTAATATGCTAAAACAACGCATGATTCATTCAAGGCACATTAAGCAATCTCAATTGTTTATAACAAGTCATGCTACAGCAAAGAATACTAAGCATAAAGCCAAAACAATATCAAGCATGGCATGACAAAGCATAGGCCACAGTCAAAAACAAGCTCTCTTTAACACTTAAGCATGAACTTTCCTACTCTTTTCCAAACCAAACCAAACTATTTGAAAACCTATGTATGAAAGAGGGGGCCCGACCAATTTATTCAGAAAACTAAGAAAACCAAGCAAACGAAAAACCAAAACTAAAACGAAAAAGAAGACGCTCCAAGAACAACACAACTGTGCATGAAACAATAAAAATGAAGCGTTCGGAAGAAACCTGAGATTTTTATTGATGAAGAGGGGGATGCCTTGGGCATCCCCAAGATTTGACACTTGTACTACTTGGATATTTCTTGGGGTGACACGCGTGGCATCCCCAAGCTTGAGCTTTAGTCCATCTTTCATCTCATTACTCATTTCTCCCATACACCTGAAAATTTTCCTTCATGCAAAACTTCACACAATCTTTATTAGCAATATTAGTGCACTCAAGATAATAAGTCTTAAAGGTTCAGTTCTAACACCAAATAAAATTCTATTAGAACACTAGCTACTGAAGCACTTCCCTCAAAAAGCTCAATTCCCCAAAAGAACTCAAAAAGGAACCAACAAGAAGCAAATGCAGAAAATGGCAGAAATCTGTCAAAACAGACCAGCAGGTAAAGACGAATTTTTTCGAAGACCTTTCTGTTGCTCAAATCAAAAAGTGTTGAACAAACGAAAGTTAGATAACAACCTGGGGCAGAAGCACAAAAATTCACGCCTCAAAAAGACGTTCAGAGATTTTAAACGAATTTTTACGGTGAAGCACAGAAATTTGTTTCGGGACAACAACTTTCCCAATCATTAATTCTCTCTCATTAGAGGTTACTCTTGGCGCAAAAAGCAAATAAAAAGGATAAGGAGCGGTTATTACTGAAGTAATAACTTTCAAGACTCATCTAAAACTTTTGGGTTATCTCCTAATAAGTACTTTTCTTTAACGCCTTTAAGTTAGGCATGATAGTTTGAGAAGATGCTCACATAAGAAATATGAATTAAAGTAAAAGAGAGCATCAAGAAGCAAATTCAAAACACATTTAAGTCTAACCCACTTTCTATGCATAGGAATCTCGTATGCAAATAAATTCACAAAGAACAAAGTGACATGCATAGGAAGATAAAACGAGAATAACTTCAAAACTTTCAGCACATAGAGAGGTGTTTCAATACCATGAAAACTTCTACAACCATATTTTACTCTCTCATAATAATTTTCAATAGCCTCATGAATAAGCTCAACAATATAACTATCACATAAAGCATGCTTTTCATGATCTACAAACACTAGATCTTTATTATAAACATTTTCAAAAGAATCCTCAGAAACATGACATTCATCCTCCTTTTGTAAGCATGGGGGACAATCAAATAATATAAGAGGTAAAGAGTTACTCTCATTAGAAGGTAAGGATGGGTAGATCCATTCTTCCTCCTCTTGATCATCACTCTCCTCCTCTTTTTTATCCAATGAGCTTCCAGTTTCAGCAATTTCTTCTTCCATAGGCTCCTGTAAGGCATTAGTCTCTTCCATTGGTGGAGAGCATCTATTAAGATATTCAAGAATATAGCCATTTTCTACCTTGTAATTATCAAAGCAAAATTTAAGTATATCATAAACCTCATATTTATAAGGTGAATCATCAGTATTTTCAAGCAAACTAGCAAGTTCAAATGCACGCTTCCAAGCAATAAATTCTTCAATTTGTTCCACATCATAAAAGTCATAATTCCCTTTAACATAAGAAGATATGGTAACATTATCATTATACTCACATTGAAAAGGGAGGTGTTTATACCTCCTACAGCAACAAGGTTTATCAAAGCAATAAGTAACATTATAAGTAGAGCACACGTTTATAGCAATGGTATACAATTTATCAATTTGTTCTCATAAGTGTTTTCCTTTTGGTGACAAGCGGTGTTCCTTATAATAATATTTTTGTTCTTCCGTGAACCCACCTTGCCAATAAGATTCAGTTTTAAAGAAACCAACCATTGATAGAAAGCATGATAAAGAAAGACAATAACAGACCAATGAAAATAACAACTATAGTAGGAACTAATTTTGTGTGTGTTTTTCAATAAAGAAAGCAAACTTGTAAAACTATTTTTTGTGTGTTTTTGGTAAAGAAACAAGCAAACTAAGCAAAAAGAAACTAAGCAAAACAAAAATAATGTTATTTTGGAATTTTATTTTTCTCCCTGCTGAAGGCACGGGAGGAGGGATCCTCATTGCCTGTACTAATGATTTCACCCTATCAGATGTACCAATGGCTATGGGGCAGTATTCCTTGACAGGGAAGGTTACAAACAACTCTAACAACACAACTTGGGCTATTACAGGAGTTTATGGGCCTCAAGATAATGCAGAAAAGATCGAGTTCATCTCTGAACTAAGAGACCTGAAAAGCTTTGTGCAAGAAAAGTGGCTTATTTGGGGGGATTTCAACCTGATTCGTCAAGCTAATGAGAAGAGCAATAATAATGTGAATTTGCGGATGATGGGAAGATTCAGTGCTGCGATCGATGATTTGGAATTGATTGAGTTTCCATTGCTTGATCGTCGCTTCACCTAGAGCAACGCGAGGGTGGAGCTGACCTAGACCAGGATTGACAGAATTTTCGTTTCAAAAGAGTGGGACTCCATGTTCCCCCATTTTCAGCTATCATTTTCTGCTGACTCGTGTACTAACGAGCTCGTTGGGGAACCCCAAGAGGAAGATATGATGAGCACAACAGTAAGTTTCCCTCAGTTCTGATACCAAGGTTATCAATCTAGTAGGAGCAAGGAAACACCCCAAAGGTGTAGCTAGTTGAATGTTGGCAGGGCGCACTACCGGTGCCAGCAGCAACGTGGAGACCTGCACAATACAACCACAGAACTTTGTCCCCAACTTGCGATGAGGTTGTCAATCTCACCAGTTTTGCTGAAAACAAAGGATTAAACGTATCGAATGGAAGAAAGTAATAGTTTGTAGAAAGTAAACACAAAACAATAAATAGTTTGTAGACTGTAGATTGTATGTAAAAGAAAGGATCGAGGTCCATACTTCACTAGAGGTGGCTCTCCTTAAGATAGATAACATGCTGGGTGAACAAATTATAGCGGGGCAATTGACAAACATCGAGAAAGCAATACATGCATATACTAATCATCTTGACTCCTTTTAGACTTGATTGGGCATTACAACATTATACATAGACCACCATCCAACTGCATCTATGACTAATAATCCACCTTCAGGTTATCATCTGAACCCCCTCCAGTATTTAGTTGCAAGCAACAGATTATTGCTTTACAAATTGCGTGTAAAGTAAACAATACGATTGTTCTATGAACAAAGGATTGTTGTTTCTCCCTAGTAGCAACAACACATCTAATACCTTAGAGATTTCTGTCACTTCCCCAGATTACCAGAGGCATGAACCCACTATCGAGTATAAATACTAACTATTGGAGTTGCTAGCATCTACTTGGCCAAGATAGCTACTAACAACGGAAAGTATGCAAGATCACAAATAACAAAGACATGATAGAATCAATAATCAATCTGAAATAGCATCTCAATATCTATCGGATCCCCACAAACACAACATGCAGAATTACAAATAGATGATCTTGATCATGAATGGATCTCACAAGATCTAGACATGAAAGCACAAAGGAGGAGAACCAGCCATCTAGCTACTACATGGACCCGTAGTCTAGAGATGAACTACTCACGCATCACACCAGAGGCTTGCATGATGATGAAGAAGGCCTCCAGGGTGAATTCCCCTCTCCGGCAGGGTGTCGGGAAGAGCTTTAGATCCCTCCCGATCTAGGGATGGAGATGATGGCGGCTATAGACTCTTTCGTGGATTTTTGATCAGGTACTTAGGGTTTTGGTCCCGAGGGCAATATATAGGCGGAAGGACAGGCTGAGGGGGTGCTGGGGTCGGCCAGACCACCCCCTGGCGCGGGCTAGGCCTGGTCACGCGGCCAGGTGGTGTGGTCGGCCCCCAGCCCTTCTTCGTCTCGTATTCTATCTTCAGATGTCTTCCGGAAAAATAGGCACTTTGGCTTTTGTCCCGTCCAATTCCCAGAATATTCATTTTTTGACTTTCTTGAAACCAAAAACAGTAGAAAACAGGCAGCTGGCACTATGGCTCTTGTTAATAGGTTAGTCCAAGAAATCATATGAAAAGTACTCCAAAGTGTGGACAACAACACAAGAAAGTAGATAAAACCAAGCATGAAACATCAAAAATTATAGATACATTTGCAATGTATCACTATCATCGAAAAATATTTCCGATCATTGCCCGATTATATTGAAGAATATGGAAAATATCCATTATAAGGGGTTCCGTTTTGAATCTTTCTGGCTAAAGAAAGATGATTTCCTTCAAGTGGTTGCCTCTACATGGACCAAAGAGGTCATATCCCAGGAGCCGGTGCGTGTACTTCACATTAGGCTCGCACGCTCGCCTAAGGCCCTTAATAAGTGGAACAAGTAGCAGTTGAGATGGGCCGAGTCTTGCAAATGAAATTATCTTCAATTTAGATGTGGCCCAAGAAGAGAGATCCCTCACAGCTGAGGAAATTTCTTTTCGAGCAAAGCTCAAACCCAAACTTTTGGGGTTTGCCGCAATAGATAGAAGCAAGTGGAGACAGCGATCCCGGTTGACATGGATTAAAGAAGGCAGTGCTAATACCAAGCTCTTCCATTTAAGAGATAATGGGCGTAGAAGAAAGAAGCATATCCCAGAACTTTGGGGTCCCGATGGTCTCATGCAAAACCATCAGCTCAAGGAGGACATCCTACTGTAGCATTTTTATAATGGACTAGGAACTGCTGAAGACAGAATGGCAGATTTTAATTGGGATTTCCTTCAGCTTCCAAGAGCAGACCTAAACCATCTAGACGAGCCTTTTTTGGAGGCTGAACTTAAAGCTACAATTTGGGACATGCCGAGCGAGAAATCGCTGGGGCCTGACGGTTTTACTACATGTTTCTTCAAGGCCCATTGGGGAATTATCAATGACGATCTGCTTGCAGCAATTAATCAAGTGCAGGGTCTTGGCACTAATATTTGGGGGCTGGTAAACATTGCTCACATTGCTCTCCTGCCAAAGAAATAAGGGTCAAATAGAGCCAGCAACTTTCGTCCTATCAGCCTTATGCATGGTGTTTCAAAGATTTTATGCAAGCTGCTAGCTACCAGATTGGCTCCTGAACTCAACAAGCTCATCTCAAACAACCAGAGTGCTTTCATCAAAGGAAGGTCAATTCAAGACAACTTTCTTTTCGTTAAGAATGTTATAAAGGAAGCTCACACCAAGCATTCCCTGATGCTCTTCCTAAAGTTGGATTTGGCAAAGGCTTTTGACTCCGTCAATTGGGCTTTTCTTCTCGAGGTCATGGAGCATATGGGTTTCGGCCAAAGATGGAGGGACCTGATTTGCATCATCCTCAAGGGTCATGTTGAATGGCAAACCTGGGCGCTTCTTTCATCATAGGAGAGGACTAAGGTAGGGAGACCCATTGTCTCCCATGCTATTCAACTTGGTTCTAGAACCCCTTGAAAGGCTCTTTCATTTGGCCTCCATCCACAATGTGTTAGCCCCCATTAATCCTCATGTGGCCATGATGCGGGCAATTTTTTATGCCGATGATGCTGCCATCTTCATCAAGCCAGTCAAGGAAGATGCTTAGGCCATTCAACATATTTTGCAGCTCTTCAGCAACGCCTCGGGATTACGAACAAATATCTAGAAGTGCATTGCCTATCCTGTGGGTTGTGCAAAGTTGGACTTGGCAAGGATACTCTATGGCTTCGGTGGATCACAAGGCATCTTCCCTTGACGTTACCTTGGACCTACCTTGGGGATTCACAAGCCTACGCACATTGAATTACAACCCATTTTAGACAAGGTCGCGAGCCATTTAAAAATTTGGAAAGGGAAGTTCATGGACCGATCTGCGAGGTTAATTCTGGTGAACTCTGTGATCACCGCCATCGCTGTTTACCACCTCACTGCTTTCCCGGCTGACACTTGGTTCATCAAGAAATGTGATAAGTTGAGAAGGGGTTTTTTGTGGAATGCTGAAGAGGAGGCCCATGGGAGCAAATGCTTGGTCAGCTAGCAGAGGGTTTGTGCCCCTCAGAGATTTGGAGGCCTGGGAGTTAAAAATATTAAGTTGTTTAGCAGGGATTTACGTTTGCGATGGATGTGGTACATTTGGGGAAACCATAATAAGCCTTGGCAAGGCATGGCTGTTCCTTGTGACAATTTAGATCAACAACTCTTTGCCGTTTGCTCTAAGATTCATCTTGGAAATGGAGAGCGTATTCGTTTCTGGAGAGATCACTGGCTCGATGGGGAATCCCCGAGTGTTATTGCCCCAAATCTAATTAAGATGGTCTTTCGCAAAAATCTTACTGTGAAAGCTGCCCTTCACCGCAACACATGGATGAGAGGGCTGCAACGCATGACCACTGAGACAGAATTATATCAGTTCATCTCCTTATGGTCGAAGATCCAATGTGTCACCCTTAACAATGAGACAGACTCTGTAACTTGGTTACCTTCGATCACAGGAACATATTCAGCATCCTCGGCTTATGCGATTCAGTTCAGCGATCACACAAAAGTTCTCGGGCTAGAGCAAGCATGGAAGCTGAAGGCCGAAGGGAAGATCAAATTCTTTGTTTGGCTCCTTTTGCAAGACAGATTGTGGACCGCTGTTAGATTACGAGACAGAGGCTAGGATCATGAGGATAATTCCAGCTTTTGTGACCAGATCATTGAAGATGCAGCTCATCTCTTTCTCTCTTGCCTTTTTCTAGGGAAGTCTGGCATGGGCTAGCACAAGACGATCAGCAGCTTAGCGGCATTTCCGCTCTATCGACAGATAAGAAGAGGCTCACCTTAGCTGCTTACTCCCTTTGGAACATCTGGAATGAATGTAACCGGCGCATCTTTCAGCATCATAGTCTCCTCCCTCCTCGGGTTATTGATTGTGTGAGAGCAGATGTAGCACTTTTTAGTGCAGTGTAAGGACTTCAGTAGCTCTTTTCCTTTTCCCTAGTGCCGGCTTGGTTCAAGCTGTGTCTTTGCCATGTACATTTTGTTCCCTCTCTTAATGCATATAAGAAGAGCTCCTGCTGTTTCACGTCAAAAAAGAAACGACTACGTGTTTTGGGGAAGCCACATGGTTTGGTGTGTCCATCCATACACATCACAACGTAAATATGTTATTGTTAGTGTTGTGTCTATGTTCTGTTGACTATTGGTTTGAGAGAGGCTGGTTGATTGCATCTTGGTTCTTTATATCCGATCCACGCTAGAAAATTAAGAACATAAATCCAGTAGCCCAAACAAGAAGTCCAAATAAATAGGTAATCTTTTAACCATCCCATCAAATAAGTAGAGGATTCATTAAATTGTGAAATGTTGCCCTGCCATAATGATGAAAGAGTTAATTTCCTTTTATTTTTATCACACTACATATATTGGTAAATCACTTGCCTAATGTATCATCCCAATTTTCAAGAAATCATGCATGTGCATTGCATCAGGCCATTATGCAAAACCATGATTTTAAACATTCTTTCATCAAAATCTATTCTATACAACTAATTTTCACCTATTAAGGTTTGTTACAAGCAAACATATTTTAAATTTGTGTTGGACAAGTCCCTAATGTCCTAAAAACAAATTGGAATTTATTTCGAAACTCTAAACCCCATTCTTATTTGATCTTTTTGAATAGTCATATAAGGCATTATGTGCATAATGGAATTTTTTTAAATTCTGATTTAACAAAAAATAGTTCCCTAAAGTCTAAAAATAATGTTTGGAATTTTATACATTTTTAGAAATTAATTTCATTCAAACCAGAGTTCTAAAACTAATTTTAATATGAAACAAGGAATGGAAAAAGAATAAAATAACTGGTATTTTTTTTGAAACGAACCAAACGGACCGAACCTATCTAGTTTGGTCACTCTTAGATCGGTTTTCGATTCAATGGATGAGTTATGTACGAATCCGCCAAAGAAACAAGTTTGTCCATTGTTTGTGTCTAAGTCCGAATTGGCCATCACCTCTCACACATATGAGTCTAGTGGATTTTCTATGCAAGTTAGGGTGTTTCGTACACGTTTGTAAGTTATATTCTAACTCTTAGTTCTAGACTTCTAGCCCTAAACTATGTACCTTTCTTTTTAGATCAAAAGGGCCCCAAACGGGAGAGCCCCGGTCCCATTTCATAGAAACGAAACCAGACAAACTGTCAGAGCAGTTATACAAAACCATCGATGTCCAAGAACTAAAAGATTATAGGGGAAGAGTCTTCCCGAAAGTACGCCAAATTAGACCGCAAGGAGGCTTTTCAGACTCCAAAACTCATGCATATATCTCTGAGCTTCACCTTTGTCTCACTTGTAGGAAGTAGCCCCTGGGGTTTCGTCCACTCGTCATGCCAGTAAGGTGTGGGGGGAGAGGCAGGCACCACTTTTTCACAGCTCTTGGGAGTGAGGAGGATAGGAGAGACCTCCGAGTGCAGAGATTCCACCAATTATGCCATGGATATGGTTCCAGGGTTCATCTCCACTCGAGGGGCCTTGGCGATCGGAGCAGATTCATGATCTCCTCCGAGAATAGATCCATTTTTCTAGCATATGTTCCTTGTACATCAGACGCCATTTCTTGATCGTTCGCAGAATGAGCCACCAAACCTGTTTGATACATATCCAAATCTGGTTGTCAAATATAAGTGCATTCCATGATTTCCAGATACTCCAGATAATCAAAGCGCCAACACAGAATGTTTTTTATTTGCAAACAAGAATTTGGCTATAGAATCAAAACCAGAACCTAAAGGGAAGCCAAAGAAGGTAGAAGTAAATTTCCATATTTCCTTAGCCACCACACAATCAAAGAACAAGTGATTGACAGATTCATCTTCACTACAAAATACACAATCTAATGGTTTCTCTAGGCATCTTTTCCTCAGGCTGTCTCTTGTCATTAGTTTGTTATGAGCAAACAACCAAAGAAATATATGCACCCTGGTAGGAACCACTAAATCCCAGATAGAAGGAATGTAAATGGGGATCACACCTCTGAAGCTAATTATTTTGTATAAAGAGCTAGCAGAGTAGACCCTATTAGCAGTGTGTTCCCAGATAAGAGAATCACAATTGTCAGAGAAAGAGATGTTTAAACAAATTTGCTCAATCTCATACCACTGTTCCATCATGATAGGGCTGAAGTTTCTTCTGAATGTGAGTTTTATGACCCCCTCATCCCACACTTCTGAAACAGTGGCAAGCTGTTCATTACAAATATAGTAAAGATCCCAGAATTAAACAGAGAGAGGAGAGGTGCCAAACCATGTATCCTCCCAAAATTTTATCTGATTACCATTACCAATTACCCATCTGTAGCCAAATCTAACTTCCCTAACAGCCCATAGGAATCCTTTCCAGAATCTAGAGGATCCCAGCTCTCTACAGGCAAAAATGTTTGGGTTTTTGGTATTATATTTATTATCTACCAAGTTTTTCCACAGTTCCCCTTCTACATTAATGTATCTCTTCAACCAAGATGCAAGCAAACAAATGTTTACGTCTCTGAGAGAAGGTATCCCCAGGCCACCCTGATCCTTGGGGAGACAAACCAGATGCCAGTTTGCTAGATGAAGTTTCCTATCTTCTCTGGAGTCATTCCACAGGCAATATGACATCTGAGAATTGATGAGTTGCAAGGCCCATTTAGGGAATTTAAAGAAGGAAAGGAGATAGACTGGGATGCTAGCTAGATAGGTTCTAACTAGCAGCACCCTTGCAGCATGGGAAAGAAGTTTCCCCCTCCATCTAGATATCCTTTGGAGGATCTTATCAATGATTGGTTGGAGGTCCTCTCTTCTAAGTTTATCATAGTGCAAAGGAACGCCCAAATATTTAATAGGAAAATCTCCCACAACACATCCAAGAATCTGTTGGAAACCATTAGTTTCTTCAGCATCTAGATTGATGGGGATCAGCTCACTTTTACCATAATTAATTTTCATGCCAGAAACATTTTCAAAGCAGGTCATGACCCATTTAAGATTCCTGGCTTGCTCTAGATTGTTGCCAACGAATAGGATGGTGTCATCAGCATATTGAAGAATAATCACCCCATTTGGGACAAATTGAGGGCAGAGCCCTTCAATGAGTCCCTGAGTAGATGCTTTATATAGCATCCTAGAGAAGACATCTACCACAAAATCAAAAAGGAGTGGGGACAAGGGATCACCCTGCCTGAGGCCTCTTCCTATAATGAAGGAGTCTCCTTCCACCCCATTAATCTTAACAGCAACAGAGCCTTTTCTGGTAACTTTAGAAATCAGATTCCTAAAGAAGGGGCTAAATCCTCTTCTAAGAAGGAGCTCATCTAAGAAATCTAGGTTTACCATGTCAAATGCTTTTTCATAATCAAGTTTTATAATTGCCCTTTCTCTTTCCCCTGGTGGAAAGAGTGAAGAACCTCATGTGCAGTTACCACACTCTCCAAAATGTACCTACCTTTTATAAAGGTAGTTTGATTTGGATAAATGAGCAGATCCATGAGGAGGGCAAGCCTATTAGTTAGGACTTTGGTGAAAAGCTTAAAAATACAGTTAAGCAGGCTAATTGGCCTATTTTTTTTCATAATGGAAGCATCAGGTTCTTTTGGGATGAGGGTAAGCACAGCAAAATTAAGTCTGTATATGTCCAGATTTCCTTGGTGGAAGTCATGAAACATATCCATTATGTCTTTTTTAACCACATTCCAGAACCTTTGATAAAAGATAAAAGAAAGCCCATCAGGACCAGGGGCCCCATCATCATAGGAGCTGAATAGGGATTTTCTGACCCCCTCTTCAGAAAAAGGTAAGTCCAAAGAAGAATTCCCTTCTAGTGATACTTTCTCATTGTCATTGAAGAAGTTCTCACTTAAAGAAAATCCCCCTCTGTCCTCAGGGCTAAAAAGATTTTTGTAAAAGCTTGTAGCTATATCTAACATTCCCCCTAGGTTAGATGTGGGTCCATCCTCTCCTCCTAGGGAATGGATAAGAGTTTTCCTTCGTCTCTGGTTTGCCACTGCATGAAAGTATGTAGTGTTTCTGTCACCTTCAAGAATGTCTCTATCTCTGGATCTCTGCTTGGCTTTTACTTCTTCTTTGAGCCATATAGCTTGCATCTCAGAGTTAAGCACCCTCAACCTATCTAATTCATGATCTGATAGAGGTTCTGTTTCAGCATTTATATCAAGGCAATCATACTCCTCCATCATTTCTTTCTTTAGCTGTCTGAGATCAGCTTCAATATTTCTACTCCAACCCTTAGTTTTCTTTCTAAATCTCCTAACTTTCTCCTGCCACCTCTCCAGGGGTGTTTTCCCTATGGTAGGAGCATCCCAGATTTTGGTGACTAGATCAGAGAAATCCTCTCTAAGCAACCACCACTTTTCAAATTTGTAGCTAGTTTTTATAGGAGTGAGACCTACCCCAGAATCCCAAAGGAGTGGTGTATGATCACTGCCCAATCTGCTACAAGCTTGGGTGCTAGCTAAAGGAAACAATGCATCTAATTCAGTATTGCAGAAAACCCTATCAATGGTGGACATAATTAGGTTCTCTTGGTTATTAGCCCAAGTGAATTTCCTGTTGCCAATCTTAACTTCTAAAAGACCCCAGAGATCAATCCAAGCATTGAATTTGTGACACCATCTTTGGTTGACAATACCATTACTTTTGTCCCCCTGGTATCTAACCAAATTAAATTCTCCACTAATCATGGTGGGTAGAGGATTATCCACAAACAGGCTATGCAGTTCTAAGATAAATTCCTCTTTCCCCTCCTCATAAGGTGAGCCATAAACAGTAATATGTCTTAAAGTTTTGCAATCTACCTTGGTTTGGATGACACAAGAGATGGAGAAATTTTTGATCTCCCAGGACAATATATCAAACAAGTCAAGATCCACTCCAACCAGAATTCCTCCTATAGTCCCTTTGGCTGGGAGGAAATTCTAGGAAAAATTCCTATTTAGGCTAATGGAACTTAAAAAGGAAGTAGAGAATGTTTCTTTTTTGTCTCTTGAAAAGATATAATAGATGCATGGGTTTTGAAGAGAATGTCATGAATGCATTCTTTTCTACCTTTTGCAGAGATACTTCTAATATTCCAAGAGAGACTACTTAAATTAATCATGATAGACAATTTTCCTAGGGTGCTTGCCCCGTTTGTGTTTACCTACTTTTGTCCACAATCTATCACTATAATCAGCTAAATCCTCAAATTTATAGAGGACATCAGGGGTAGGAGGTGGAGATTCATCCTCCCGGGGAAAATGTTCCCTGTCTGTTCCTGATCGAGTGGGTGAGACCACACTGGTCTGAGACAGTGAACAGAAGGGAACAGGAGAACATAAATTAACCCCAATAGCTTTTGTGCATCCATGAGGTGCACCCACTGTACCAGGGGAGAGACCATCTAATGTATTAAAAGTAGTACAATTTATCCTAGAGTGTAAGATAAAAGGAGTTTCAATATTAGTAGTATCCTTTGTTGTCTCAATATTCACACCTATCTTATCAGCCATATCTAGCAAGTTTTTTTCTTGAGGGACAGAAAAAGGATTGGATTTGGATATACCTTTGAGCTTAGAAATTGTTGGCATTTCCAGATTCTTCCTTTTCTTGTTACCTTGTGCTAACTCAAGAACTGTTTTGCCATCATGTTTCTGGAGCCTGTCACTTTGCCTAGTCCCTTGAATTGGACCCCACTTATTTTTTTCAGATTGTTTTCAGCAACAT
Organism: Avena insularis; assembly: GCA_023614405.1. NCBI lineage: Eukaryota > Viridiplantae > Streptophyta > Magnoliopsida > Poales > Poaceae > Avena > Avena insularis. The sequence goes on from CM042694.1 coordinate 453,098,616, forward strand.
GGGGAAGGTTTTCAGCTGTTTGTTGAAATATTTCTCCCTCACCCTACATCTTGAAAACAACTTCCTGATCATAAGCAAATCTGCCTTCTTCATTGACCAATTCCATTTCTGTTAGCAGATTGTAGCAAAGGTCTTCTTCAGGTTTTTCAGCAGTTAGCCATGCCACCATCTCTCCCTGTATCTGGACCAGTTCATTAGTTATGTCATCTTCTGGTGAGAGAACATCCTCATTCCTGCTCTGCACCTCATGTTTTCTAGACGTCTTAGTTGTCCTACGAGAAGAAGTGAGGGTTTTATTTGTAGAGGACCCATTTCCTGCACTGGGGGATCTTTTTTTGGATCAGCAGCTGCATTGCTTCCTGTAGCATCTGTATCCATTTCATTTTCTTTTTCCTCAGACCCTTTGCCATCATCAGGACCCTTTGGTTCCTCAGGATCATCCCCATCAGCTTTCTCAACAGGCAGTTCAACTGAGATGGCAATCCTATAGAACTTAGAATTCTTCTCAAACATTTGTTCCTAAGGGATACTGCTAGGTCCTTGCATAACACCTTCATTCTGAATACCTCATAGAAAGTGTTGAAAGCTCCTTGCCAGTCTACATCTGTCATTATTCCCAGGACAGAAGTGAATTGTGCTAGGATCTTCCATTTGCACCATTTAGGGTTTAAACCTCTAAGCTCCACCCAAACTTCCTGAGCCTCAAACTCTGCATCTAGATCACCATTCGACACTTCCACATTGACTGTGACACCTTCTTTAACCAAACCAAAACATGGGTATCCTGCCACATCCTCTACTTTCATGTGTGGAGGAAATTTTACCAGGTAGGTCCAATTATCAATGCCTCTGATCAACCATGGCCAATTGGTTTTGTAGATGGTAGAGAACTCCTTTGCCAATTCCTCTTTGTTTATCTCCCCAGCTTCAATATAAACGATACCAACATTTTGCACTTCAGGACCAGTTGAATCTTGTCCTTCAATATGATAGAACTCTAGATTCTGATGTGCTCCCCAATCAACTTAGCACTAGGTAGTGGTTGTTTCCTAGAGTAGCAATCCTCTACCTTGTGAGTAGGTTGATTACAGATGAAGCAAACCACAACTTTGGTACAAGTAGAATGCTGAGGACCTGGATCTCCACAATTTGTGCAGATGCAGTTTTCATAACAATCCTTTCCTTTCAGCACCTCTTTCTCTTTTCCCCCATTACTTTTGGTATTATCCCCACTGTTCTTGTTTTCCTCTAGTTCCTATTTTGATTGCTCTTCACTGCTCCAAGCTATGGGGGTACAGCAGGAATCACAAGCTGTTCCTAGCCTCCTTGTTGATGCTCTTGTTGGGAGGTCTTTGTTCCTTGAGCAGGTGCAGACCCGTGATTTTGAACAGCCAGATTTTGTGGAGGCAAAGGTGCCATCCCCTAAGGATTTACTGGACCAGGGGGCATGGGGTGCTGATGTTGAGGTTGCCAATTATGTTGCGGATTCATCCACTGACTTGAGCCAACGAAAGGAGCAGGTATTTGCTGCTGAAAGTTCCAGGGAGGGGGAAACCATACCCAAACCCCATCTGCGAGGGGAAGTTCTGCTGCTGCATTTGGTGAGCAAATTGCTGCTGTTGCTGCCAGTTCCCCCTGCTGATGCTGAATTTGCTATTGCTGTGGTGGAATCTCTGGTCTACCTCCCTGAACTTTCCCCCTTCCTCTTCTTGACATGTCTGATCCTCCCCACACTATGTAAGGTAGCTCAATTAGCTGTCGAAAATACCCACAAGACGGTGGCGCGGGGTGGAGATCCGCCGCCGAGAACTGGGAGAGGGACAACTTGTCTTTCCTAATCCAGGCCAGCTGTGTCTGGGAGCTGGGAACCCTAGACGACTGGGGCTAGACTGCAAGTGAACCTACCCCAAGATTCTGCAACCCTCCGTCCAATAGCGTATTCTCCAAATGCGCCAACGACCTCTAAACCAGACTACATCTCAAATTCAGACCAGACGTTTTCCTTCCCACTGCAGCCCCGAAATTTCTCTCTCTGATCAGCATCTGCCCATTCCGAGGCCTGGGCTTGATGATTTGCGGTGGCGTGGGCGGCCTTGGATCAGGAACGCACCCAGGATTCAGTGCGGTAGTTGCTGCTGAATCCTCGCACTTGCATTCCCCAATACTTGTTCATATTCGGAGAGCATCCGGAGATCACTCGGGGATGGAGGTCTGAGAGAGAGGATCGCTGCAGGATCCTGGCCCAACAGGTGCGCTGCTTGCGATGGAGCCATCGCCACCATTCGGCGGTCTCCCGTAGCTGTAATCCACTCCAGCACCATGACTGGTCTGTCCTCCGAGATTTCTCCCCCTGATGCATCCCTCCGCATTGTAGTCGCCCTTGCTTCTCGAACTGCCAGAGCTCTTCTCACCTCTCCTCGAGCATTCCTCAAAATCAGCAGCGACCAACCCCTGGATCTGCATCTGGCGAACACCTCCTTCATCGCCACGTACCGGCGATTTTGTGGTTCCGCCAGCGCACGATAGGTCGCGGTTGTCAGATCCCTGTAGAGTTCCCCCGATGTCTCCAGATCTTCTCCTAGAATCACCTCCCTCAATCTCAGCAGCGCTTCCACTCCATCCTTCTCCCTCTAACTGATCTCTGCTTCCTCTGAATCCGCCATCCACCACCTTTGTCTTCCGCTCCAGTGCGCAAACGTGGCTTACTGTTGCTGATGAGGGTGAGGATTTTGAATCGGGCGAGGGCAGATGTGCTTTGGTAGGTGTTGTTTGGGGGGAGTTGGGAGCGAAATGATGAGGATGGGGGGGTGGTGGAGAGGGCGTCTACAAGTCCCAGGCGGGTCCTACGAAGGCCTCGAGTGCTCGAGAATCTGCCATGGCCGGATCCCGAGATGGTTCCGCCATGAACAGTGCTCGGGGTCGAGACCGACGCTGCCGTCGCCATCAGTATCGGAGCGATTAGTAAAACTATGTACCTTTTGTCACCGGCTTTATACTTGATCCGGACTGCCATCTTTCGCGAAGAGCCGTCAGTGATCCTTCGCCATCTCTCGCGAAGAGCCACCATTGATTTCTTTCGTGTTGGGACATACTCCCTCTGTTTCACAATATAAGATGTTTTAGTTTTGTGAAAGGAGTATATCTAAACCTTTTTAGTATGTAGTTTAATATAGCTTTGGAGTGAACCTACAGACGAAAAATGATCTAAACATACTTTTTTTGTAAAGCTAAAACATCTTATATTTTAAAACGGAGGAAGTAGCTTTCATTTTACTTCACGCTTCAACAGGTCTAGAGCCATGGGCTACAGGCATACACCGATATGAATTCGGCCTCTGAAGATCAATTCGTGTCATGGATTTTATGAGTACGTATACTTAAACCGGTAATTGAACCAATCTGTCCCGTATCTTTTGGTAAGTACCTTTGTTTAGATACGCATGTACCTATATACTAAAACGTGTCTAAATCTCTACTATATAATTTGTTTAGAGGTGGTTTTCGTCGTCCCGCTATTTTCGTACGTCGTCGTATGTCGCTTGTGTCACCTTGGTCTCCGTTTCGTACCTCCCGAGTCACCTTCGTTTCTGTTTCGTACCTCCCGAGTTGGCAGGTCGCACAGCTGGCTCGCTTGCCTGATGGTTCGACCCTCTCCGACCGTTCCTCTCTCCGTGCGTCACGCCATAACCTGTTTGGTCTGGGTCCAATAGCTCAGACGGGTGCTCCCGTAGACGAGAGTGTGTACATGATGGCAGAGGATCGAGAGTCGGCGGGAGCGGGGGTTCCGATCGGCGGCGGGCAATGGCAGAAGGTGGTGAAGCGGCAGTGATGTCTCGGCGTAGGCCCATAGAAACGATTTCCCCTGCGCGCTCCCCTTATTCCGGCACTGGTATGTTGTTTTTCCCTCACGCGCCTCTAATCTCTGATCCCTAATTGCGGGGCAGGCAGGACGCGTAGGTGCGTTCGGAGATGGGGATGTGCGCTGAGGCCAACGCTGTTCGCCATCATCCTCCAGCACCCCCAACGCCGTCCTCGACCTCGAGCACCCTGGCGCCATCCGCTGTCGATCTCCACCACCCCCGAACGCACTTGCTGTTGCTGGAAGAAGAGAGGGTGACCTCCGGCTCAATAGTGGCAGCTGCTGGCCAGACGCCGGGCACTCGCGCGCGGCTAGGAAGCCGCGATGTTAGGCTACCGGAAGAAGAGATGGTGACGTACAGCGAGGCATCATCGGGAGCGGCTGTGGGGCAGGCGCCAGGGACTCGTCGCGGCAGCAGCGACAGCGAATCCGGCCTCTCTGACATCTCCCTCCACGCCGTTAAATTCCTTGCGTTAATTCTACCTTTTCCTGTTGCTTCCGCTCTGTGCTCTGCTGTGAATAGCTCATATGGAGGGTTTTGATCTGGGAGTATGGCTTGGAGCTCTATTGCTTGCCGTAGTTATCGATTTCCTGCCGGAGTAGGGCCTGTTCTCGCCATAGTACATCAATCCGTCGCTAGAGTACATGTGCAGTACCAAGAGGCAGTCTGGCTAGGAGAAGAGATTGTGGTCGGACAAGTGGTGATCGGGATGGCAGGCTCCGGCAAGACCACCTACTATAACGGCATGTACCAGTTTATCAACTAGCTAATTACTTTATCATCACAAGCTGCTTTCCTTCACTGAGCACTATTTTTGTTCATACGCTTGGTCCTGTGTTTTGTTCAGTTTAGATTGATAGTGAATATCTTAAAAAGAAAAATTCAGATTGCGAATTATCAGGCATCTACTATTTTTTCTCAAAAAAAGGCATCTACTATTTTGGTAGCAAAAGTAAATATGAGAGAAATATATGTGTTGTTTATGCATGAGATTCCCTAGGGGTACACATGATATTTTACTCTGCACTTTTCAAAGATATATAGTGATATAGTATATGCAACAAAAGTTGTGTCCGTGGAAATAGCAACTCACCTGCAATATAATGAATTTTCTGGAATATAGAATCTTGGAAAGATTGTCCCACATAGCTCTTTGTTACCGCATAGTAGTTCTCTTACATATTTTTTTTAGGGTACAAACATGACCATTTTGTTTTATTATCGAATATTAGGATTTTATAGAAGGAAAATGCCAGAGCCTTATATCTTAAGAAATAATAGTTTCATTGACATGGCCAGGCAAAAATCCTACCCTAATGCTGCTCGGTACAAATTCGTGTAACCAAACTGAATCAGTAATCTATTATTTATATACATATCACTTATTTTGTATACATATCAGTAATCAGTAAGGCCAAACAAAATAATACTTCCTCTATCCCAAAATAAATGACTTGAGTTTTTGTAGATTTGAATGTATCTAGACACGTTTTAGTATGTCCATGTATAAGAATTTAGATAAACTCAAGTTACTTATTTTGAAACAGAGGGAGTATTATTTTGTAGTAACACAAGCATTTAGCTAGGACCTCCCGACCAACTACCTTCAGTTAATCAATATTTAGAAATCTTTTTGTTCCGTGGCATCGCACGGGCATTCAGCTAGTACATTTAAATCTAGACAAACCACGCCACTTATTTTGAGACGGAAAAAATATTTTATAGCTTCTATATGGGTATCGCAAGTGCTTGTTGTTACGACACATATTGCGTTCACAAGAAACCAACTTCCGTTCTGTACGATGCGGTAAATTAGCGTGTACGTGTTTTTTTTCTTTTTTTTGCGTGTTCTACGGCTCGGTTTCGTTCGAATTAATGCGCATAATGCGCATACGACGTTAAATTTTTATAAATATCTTGAAAGGGTGCATTGATCGTAGCTCCTGTTTATCATTTCTCCAATTTTTTATAACGTGTTCTACGGCTTGGCTTCATCGCAAATTAAGGTGCACGTGTACTAAGAGGCAAAATACACGGTACTCCAAGTATATGCAGATCCAAAGTGCGCGAAAGTATAATTTATGCTCGTAGACAAAGTACAACAAAAGTACAACTATACTTAAAGTCAAAATACACGAAAATACAAGTACAACTCTACTCAGAGCTAAAGTACATGAAAATACAATTTATACTCATAGACAAAGTACAACAAAAGTACAACTGTACTCAAATCAAAATACACGATAGTACAAGTACAACTCTACTCAGAGCCAAAGTACGTGAAAGTATAAACGTACTTAGAGTCGAAGTAAAACAACAACTGTATTAACATGCAAAGTACACGGAAGTACAACTATATGGAAATCTAAAGTATGCCAAAGTACAATTATGCTCATAGACAAAATACAACAAAAATATAACTGTACTCAAAGTCGAGATACACGAAAGTACAACTTTGCTCAAGCCTAAATACGCGAAAGTACAAACGTACTAAGAGTCAAAGTATACGGAACAACAACTGTACGAAGATGCAATGTACACGAAAGTACAAGTATATGGAGATCCAAAGTACGCGGAAGTACACTTATGCTCACGGACAAAGTATATACGTAAAGTCGAAATACACGAAAGTACAACTCTTCTCAAAGTACGTGAAAGTCCAAATAAGTACAAGTGTACTGACAGTCGAAGTATACGAAGACACAAACATACTCAGAGCCAAATACATGAAAATACTACCGTACTAAGAGCCGAGGTACAGAAAAGTAGAGGTGTACTCACTTTCAAAGTACGTGGAAGTACAAGTTTGTAGTAACTTAAGTACAAAGTACAGTAAGAACCCGAAATGCAACAAATGTAGAACTGAAATAATTTAAAGTACGAGCACAGCGGTTTGGAAAGTGAAAAAAAGTTGTTCAAAATCTATAACCATAGGGTCTAGTTTTAAAATCTCGGCATGAAGAGCTTAAAAGTAAAAATGATTTATAATTTAGACAAACGGTTCTCAAGATATTTTATTTTGAATCATCGGATTTAAAAAATAAAAGAGAAAATCTATGACGCCATTTGGGGTGACAACGACACGGAGCGGATCAGTATTTTTTTAGAATATCCGCTTCTTCATCCTTTTGGCTCCTTTTCTTGCTTCTGGTTGGCTTGCTCGTTGACTCCTTCCTCATCCCGACTCATAGTTAAACACGTCCGCTAGGCGTATTATTGAAACTTGTCTTCACCGTCTTTGTTCCAAGCTGGCTAAAATGGGTGACAACAGTTGGTCACTCATCATCTACCCAAGACACAAAGCCCCGGTTGTTGACTTACTATATAAAATTAAATGATGAACAAAGTTGATGTGAGTGATTTATGAGTGAACATAAATCCACGAAAGTAACTAATTGGCCACAATCATGAAGCAATGCACGTAGAACAATCTATTAGTTATCTAAACATCAAATCAAATTCATATACCAACTAAGACATATACCCAAGCGCTGGTACTTAACAAATTCATGTTAAATAACTGAAGCTCCACAACTATATTCATTATACACAACTATATTGTCCTATGTCATATTGCACTAAGTCATATACCCAAATTAATAATCCTCTGTTAATTACCTAAGAACCGTAATATTATTGCCACTAATTAACACTGGTTAACCTATCGTAACAACTACTTGACCAAAGAAAATAGAGTGATCTGCATGCATGTATTCAAGCTTTCTCAACTACTTAACAACAAAATTTGCACTAATGTATGAATACAAGTTAAGAGCATCTCTAACGAGTCCTGTAAAGTCGCGAACTGAAAACCACGAATACAGTCTTCCGAAAACAAGAAAACAGGCCACGGACGACATGGCGCAGAATGAAAACTGCAAACGCGAACTGGAAATTCGAAAATTTGCCCCGCGGCAAAATTCATCGAAGAACACAACCAGGGATTGTTCGTGATTCGATCAATTACACGTATTTAGAAGAAATACAAAAGCTGAGCAACTAAAATTAAGATATATGCGGAGACGCGCGGCAACCTACACCTAAAATCAAGCTCCGGCGACGGCCGGAGCTGCAGGTTGCCGGCGTCATCGTCGACCTCACTCAGTGAGGTCGATCAGGTCCGCCATCTCGAGCTTGACGACCGGCGCTCTCCCGCGCACGGCGTGCCTCCTCCCGTTCCCAAGCCACCCGCGCCTCGACGAGCTTGACAGCTCGGCGAGCTTCCGCGACTCTGCCTCCTCCTCCGCCTGCCGCTCCAGCTCCAAAGCACGGCAGAAAATCTCCATGGCGAGGCGCTCGTCGTTGGAGTCGTGGACGTAGTCGACCGCCAAGACGACGCACGCACGCGACGGCGAAGGCGAGTTCCACTCGTCCTCGCTGTGCTCCTCGTCATCCTTGCCGCCCCCTCAACTAGAACAGTGTTCCCCCATCCAGCAGCAGCTGCTGCTGCTGCGCCGAGACATCACGGTGAACTGGTGGCAGATGCGGTCGGATTCAGCCAACGGAGTTGTGGATGGTAGCGGCGGCGCTAGGGTGGCAGGGCCGGAGAAGCGAGGGTTTCACCCCTCACCTGCACTTCGCGGCTGTATATGTACTGGCCTCGTGGGTCGTTAACCAGGCCATGGTAAAATCGAGTACGGGCCGGACAGCTATACATGACTCGCTAGAGCGTACAAACTGTTTCGGGCATGTAAACTCGCTAGACTTTTCCAGTTTCGGGTCGTTTACAGGTCTCGTTAGAGATGCTCTAACACATACATTCTCAACTGTGCGGCTCGAGCTTGTGGACGCGACAGATCTTCGGTCAATCCACCACTAGCGCAATCCATCTCCGTGATGTCCTAATCTGCAAATAAATCGAGATTACTAGAAATAAAACGATGAGAATTCGAGAAATCCCATTTTGGACAAACCCTAACCCTAGGTCGATAATGGGGACACCATAACTAACCCCTAGCCACCATTCGTATGAAGATTCGGTGGGGCATCTCGCATGGATGGTGGCCATATCACTACAGCGTCGGCAACAACAACATTGTCGAGTAGTGGGAGACAGATGAACTATGCCAACACTCCGAGTCGGTTATGACCACGCGCTTCCTGTGTGGGACCCATGAATTGTTCTTAACGGGTGTGAGGCCGCGTCATCCAAGCATTGCCAAGTCACTCCGGTCCGACTGTCATTCGGTTGTTAAACTCCTCTCAACATGCCATTTGCGTGAATTGCCAAAAAATCACAGTTATGATGTAGATTCACGCTACGAAAATGTAAAGTGGTACCATTTGGTACATTTGGTGTGTAATATGGTAGTTTTGGAGGTAGTTTTATGCTATTAACTCATATTTAGGCGTGAAGGTGCCACATATAATCTACTTTTTTCTAAGAAAAAAAGTATGATCTAGTACGTTTTGTAGACGTGCGTGAATGTGACAAGGTGTGAGCTGTGCACGCACTGTCAGAAAAAAGAAAGGCGCCCAACCTGGATTCACCGTGTCGTGATCTTTCAGTTCGCACCTAAAGCATAGAATCGAATTCTGTCTTTTACTTGACTTGTAGTCCAACCTTCTTCTGCCATGCAACTTAGCCACCGACCGACTGCATGCACATGCTGCATGAAACATTGTCTACACGTATGCTTGTCCTGGGAACTTCCAAGATGTTTTAGATTGCTAGTAGGAGTAGGAGATCGATCGATCGATCGAGTGATTTGCGTACGGATTGCTCGATCGTTTCCATGGCGACCAGCCTACTGAACCTTCTCCTTATGGAGGTGGCGGCCATCGTGAGCATCATCCTGCTCGCTCTCCTCGTGGTGCTCAGCTCCTACCGCCGGCGCGCCGGTCACCCGGCCCTCCGACTCTTCGTGTGGGCCGCGTCCACACTCTTCCTCCCCCTCGTCTCCTACGCGGTCTCCGCCGCCGCCAAATGGGACGCGGCGCGCGTGCCTCTCCTCCTCGCCTGGACCGTCTTCCTCCAGATCCTGCGCAACACCATCGACACCGCCCGATGCTCCTCCTTGACCATCGACAGCCACGGCTCCGGTGGCAGCAAGTTCCGTCCCTCCGTCGAGCAGCTGGCCCGGATGGGCTGGGTGGCGTTCCTCATCATCAGCAGCGGTGGAGCAGCTGGGAGCCCTGAGCTCACCGGTATGCTTCTTTGGCTGTGGGTGCTGAGCCTAGTCAAGCTCATCCACCGGCTCGTCGCTGCAGAGCTCGCAAAGAGCTCCTTTGCCGTCGGCCTCAATGCTTATCTCATCTCCGATTACATGAAACAACTCTACTGCCAAGAGCAAGGAGAAGACTCGGACGGCGCGCAAGATGGCGTGCCTCCGTACTTGGTGATGGGCGAGGAGAAGCTACACATCGAGGCAAGGCCGCAGGGGTACCGAATTGGCCCGGCGCCGTCCTTGTCCGTCGATGCCGGGCATGTCGTCACCATGGACAGGTTATGGCGGCTTTCGACCGCCGGAGACTCGCTCCTCGCCTCTAATCCGCACATCAAGGATCTCTGCCTTTCTTTTTCCCTGTTCAAGCTGCAGCTCCGGCGGTTCCTCGGGTGCCCCCTCGCGGAGGTGGGCTCTCGCCGAGCTCTGGCATTCTTGCAGGACGGCATCCTCGGGGGGAGTCCCGAGAGAGCATTCCGGTTGATCGAGACCGAGCTGTCCTTCCTCGCCGACCTCCTCTACTCCAAGCTCACATCGTTCTACGCGAGCGGGTGGTGGTTCCCGGTGCTCAACTCTATCCTCGTGCTCGCCACGTGGATCAGCTGCCTTGCAACCGGCGGCGCCATCGTGCACGACATGACCAGCCAAGGCACGGCGCTCGCGGTGGACTACGAGGTGCTCAGGAATTACCTGCAACACCATGGCACCGTGTTCCACGCCATCGTCGGCCTCGACCTGCTGGTCACCGTGTCCTTCATCGTGGCCATCGTGTTCACGGAAGGGTGGGAGATCGCCAACTACGTTCGATCCGACTGGATCAAGGTGGCCACTGTCTGCGAGTACGCGCGCAGGCCGTCGTGGCGCAGGTCGCTATGGACCCGCGGTAAGCTTGGCCGCGTTCTCCGGTTCAAGGCCGTCCAACACTGGGACGACCGGTTCGGTCAGATGTCCATCCTGCAGTCCCGGCTCTGTTACTGCGGATGCGTTTCCCGGCAGGTCGACCGGATTGCAAAGACATCAGTCGCCGTGCCGGCGTCGGTGAAGTCAGCTATCGTGGCCACGCTGAGGACGAACCAAGGAGTGCTCGGAAACGGTGCGCTGTCGTTACAACGTAATGGCGTCGCTGATAAGCTCATCTGGGCATGCCGCGCCGGCGCCGGCGAGAAGAGCACCTCTGAGCAGATCCTTGTGTGGCATGTCGCCACAAGGCTACTTGAGATCAAGCGCTTGGAGGGCGCTCATGGCATACAAGACATCAGCGACCATGACGGCGACACGGTGGTCGTGGCGACATACCTGTCGCGGTACTGCGCCTACCTCGTGGCACTGAAGCCACAGCTGTTGCCGGACCACCCGGCATGGACGGAGGAGCTCTACGAGGGCGTGGTGGAGGAGGTGACAAGGGTGCTCGCGCGCTCCGCAGGGCCGCTGGTGCGGTACGACCGTGCGGCGACATGCCTCGGAGGGAGCATGAACGACACGCTGAGGAAGGCTGCGAAGCTCGCCCGGCAGCTGGCAGAGGAGGTCGGCGACGAGGAGGTGGTGTGGATGGTACTGGCCGAGTTCTGGACGGAGCTCCTCCTCTTCCTGGCGCCGTCGGAGAACGTTACGGCGCATTCCAAGTCGCTCCGCCGTGGCGGGGAGTTCATAACCGTGTTGTGGGCGTTGCTGGGGCATGCCGGCATTGTTAGCCGGCCCGAGAGTGATGTCTGACGGTAACATTTGGCTGATGATAGCACACTTTTATTTTCGTTTGTTGTTGGGTCTTGTATGTATATATACTGTATGTTGTTAATTATTACTGTATTTAGGTATTGCACTTCATTTGCTCGATTTTGCTACTCCCTCCTTTCCATATTAATAGGCTGAACTTTATCTAGTTTCGTATGTATCTAGTTAAGTATTTAGACTAGATTGATATCTAGATAAAGTTGGTACCATTAATATAAACCGGAGGGAGTAGTATTTTCTTGGTTATCCAATTCTTTTGCAAATCTCAATCATCTAGGCCGCGGAGATTGCTGGGTACCCTATCTTTGGCCTGCCTAAGAAATGTGTCTATGTCAAAGTTTATGTCTGGAGTGGGGAGATGGACTATTATGCTAAGCTTCAAGAGCTTTGGCTCCAAATCAGGGGTCTAAATCCAGTCTGGTGTAGATGGAGTGTGCTCCTTCGGTTTGTTACTGCTTTTAAAATCAAGTGCATGAATATCACCAAAATCCCAGCTGCATTAATGTTTGAAGTTCATGGTCAATTATATCAAATCTTCCTTGGGGTAGAAGGACCAGCAATGACTGCTGTTGGGCCACCTGATGCAAAGAATGACCACCCTCCTTGTTAGGAATGGTGCCCTAGAGGTATACCTAGACACGAGCCAAGTCGGTCTAGCTCGGGCCGAGCCAACGAAAAGCTCGAGCTTTTTCCGGCGAGCCCAAGCCAGCTCGAAGCTGCCGGCGAGCCTCACAATGGAGCTCGGCCCGAGCTTCACGAAAGCTCGGTGCAGCTCGCGAGCCTAGCTGCGACGGGTCACTGATGGGTGGGGCCATCTTCCTTGGCTGCGTTCGGAGGCAGCAGTTGCGGTGCAAGGCGGCGCGGCGGTGCCTGCTAGGCAGCGGGGGTGCGGGACGACACGGGCGTAGGGAGATGGGGAGGCGGAGAGGGGCATCGAAGAGGGGTGGCAGAGAGGGGATGGCGACGAGGGGGCAGGTCGGCGACATCTGGTTGGGTGGCGGCTTGCCCTAGCTCGAGGAAGATGAACGACGAACCAATTCTCGTATTTGCTCTCTATCTTATCGATGGAAGTACGCAATGGGCCGGTCCGAAGCAAAGAATCCAACCCAATCTGTACATCTATTAATTAGAAAAAAACGCGAGCCAAACGAGCTGGACCGAGCCGAGCCAGGCTCGGCCTGAGCTCGTCGCGGTACCGTAACACTGACCCTGCTCTGTCCATCAATGCCAACGAGCCGAGCCTAGCTCGCCCCGAGCCCACGAAACTCAGGTCGAGCCAGAGAGCCCGAGTTAGACATCCAGATATACCTAGAGGTTCCACTTTCCGATTTTGTATAAGTAAGTTAGTCCAATGCTCAACTGACTCAAGTACTAGTTTTCAGGAGCCGGATCCAATCCGGTTACATAGTACAATCAATTTGCATCGGACTAACTTATAGATACAAAGTTGGAAAGTGGAGCCTCTAGGGTAACATTCCTAACAGTATCCCACTTGCACTAGAGTCAATCACTTAGACATCTCTATGTATAGAGCATTTACTCATATATCTCTATGCCCAAGACATCTTATGTCCATCGCTCTAACGTGTGCCTTATGCTTGGGTTTGGACAATGGCTTTGCCAACATATCTGCAACATTTGTATCCCTGTGTATCTTGCATAACCGGATATCTCCTTCCTCGACAAACTGTTGGATCAGAGATATTTTCTAAGTATGTGCTTGTTCTTCTGTTTTTTTCTTGGTTTCTTGGCTTATGCAATAGCATCATTATTTTCATAGTACACGTCCAACATGATGGACATAGCCGGAACAACACCAAGATCCAACAGGAAGTTTCTGATCCAAACACCTTGCTTTGCCGCCTCTAAGTCTGCAATGTACTCTGCTTCTGCTATAGAGTCGGCGAACATTTCTTGCTTGGAACTTTTCCGTCTTACCGCACCTCTGTTCACTAGGAACACATATCCGGATTGTGAATGAGCATTGTCCGAGTCGGTCTGAAAGCTGGCATCCGTGTAACCCTTTACACTCATCTCTTCATCCTCGCCAAAGACTAAGAACATATCTTTAGTACGCCTCAGGTACTTCAAGATATTCTTCACCCTTGTCAAATGACCTTTGTTAAGATCTGATTGGTATCTTCCCATAACACTTAGAGCATAGGAAACATATAGACTAGTGCATATCATTACATACATGACCGATCCTACTGCCGAGGCATATGGAATCATCTCCATCCGACTTCGCTCATCAGCCGACACTGGGCATTGAGTCTTGCTAAGTCGGATTCCATGCGACATCTGCAAGAACCCCTTCTTAGCCGAATCCATACTTAATCTCTTTAGTATCTTATCCAGATATGCACTCTGACTCAAACCTATGAGTCGCTTTGATCTATTTCTATATATCTTGATTCCTAGAATAAATATCGCCTCACCGAGGTCCTTCATCTAGAAACACATTTCCAATTAATCATTGGTTTATTGCAACATTGGAACATCATTAATGACTAAAAATATTCCATCAACATACAATAGTAGAAATGATACTGATCTCCCAATAAACTTCTCGTATACACACGAGTCTTGCTCACTCTTGATGAAGTCAAACGATTTGACCACTTCATCAAAATGAATGTTCCAACTCCGACTTGCTTGCTTCAATCCATAGATGGATTTTTTAAACTTGCAAACCTTGTTAGCATTACCCAAACCGACAAAACCTTTAGGTTGTATCATATACACGTCCTCGGTTAAATTTCCGTTTAGGAAAGCCATTTTGACATCCATCTGTCAAACTTCTCAATCAAAGTAGGCTACTAATGCTAGAATGATCCTAGCCGAGACTTAAGCATTGCTACCGACGAGAAGGTCTCTTTATAGTCAATTCCTTGAATTTATTGGAACCCCTTTGTGATAAGTCATGCTTTATAGACGGAAACATTTCCGTCTTGGTCAGTTTTCTTCTTAAAAACCCATTTGCACTCGATGTCTCATGCGCCATCAAGCAGATCAACCAAGTTCCAAAATTGATTGTCATCCATGGACTTTAACTCGGATCTCATGGCTCCAAGCCATGACTCGGAATTAGAGCTTCCCATCACGATCTACTAATTCCCCCGGTCATCGATGTCCAACAACATTACGTCACCACATAATCAAACTGACCTTCTTGGTTCTGGTGTAGTTGTTGGTTTAGGTGCAACACCTGGCTCAACTTCCAAAGTTGCCAACTTGCCCTTAGCCAGAAACTCTCGAATTTCTTCGAGTTGCATTGTACTTCCTCCGCCTTGCCTATTGATAAACTCTTTCTGAAGGAAGACACTGTTTCGAGCAACAAACACTTTGCCCTCTTCTCGGTTATGGAAGTACTATCCCAAAGTTTTCCTTGGGTAACCCAAAAAAGATAACCTTATCTGACTTAGGTGTGAGCTTGTGTGACTGAAGTCACTTGACAAAAGTCTCACATCCCCAAATCTTAATAAATGACAAAAAACCTAGAATGATAAAGGTAGATACGTCCGACTCATCACCGAACTCACCATGTCTAACAAGGTTCGATTTTTCTCTTTCCAACACACCATTTCTCTATGGCATTCCTAGAAGAGTGAGATGTGGAACTATTCCACAATCTTTGAGATGGCTATCAAAATCCTGGCTCATATACTCACCTCCATGATCTGATCGTAGAAACTTTATATTCTTGCCAAGTTGGTTTTGAACTTTTTGGAACTCTTTAAACTTTTAAGAGGTTTCCGACTAATGCTTCATCTAATAAACATAGTTGTATCTGTTGAAGTCATAAGTAAACGTGACAAAATACTCGTAGCCGCCTCTAGCTGTCACACTCATTGGATCGCATACGTCGCTATGTATCAATCCCAATAAGTCAGATGCTCCCTGATAACTCTTTGTGAAGTGCGTCTTGATCATATTGCCAAGAAGAAGGCATGATTCACAGACTTCGAATTGCTTCAAGTCGGACAAGTCCAAAAGTCCATCTCCATGGATCTTCTTCATGCGCTTCTATCTGATGTGACCAAGTCGACAGTGCCAAAGATAAGTAAAACTAAGATAGTTTGGCTTTAACCTTTTCACATTCACGTTATAGAGACAGTGCCAAAATGAGCTTGTCTATCGGGAAAATTGTTTGATGAAAAATGCGTTGAATCATTTGATGACTTGTATAGTCAAAGTGCAAGCTAGGGTGAATGACATATCGATTCTGTCATAAAGGGAGTAGCTTTATGGCGGTCGCGTCATTTTGATATTGTCGCGATTGATAGTCAGGATAAATGATGCATATCATATTTCAGCACTAAAATTAGGTAAGAGTTACCTAATGCATCAAAACACTTCCTCCTCATCGAAAAATTTCACCATAACACGAACAACAAAACATAACATGTCTACCTCTCGATCGCACTAATAGAAAATAACTGGGGCTTCCTCTTTCGAGCATGGATTGGGAGACAGCACGCGCGTACTCTTCCAAGGAAGCGATTTGGCTTCGACGTACAGGAAAATACGATATCACATGTACGTGGACGTCCCCGTGGTTGCTGACGACCTTTCAGGGACGCGATCGGGCGAAAACATTCTCATGTAAATGCGTCAGCATAGTCAGGATCCCGCGTCGGCTATAGTCTTATCCGAAAACGATAGACTTAAAAAAGATCCTACCTTGTGGTGATCGATGTCGCACGATGATACTGCGAGTCAATGCACCATCTACAGGCGTTGTTCCCGCTGAGGGTGCCTATGCCTTCCGGAGTCATAACCATCCCGACGAATTTAACAATTAGGGGCATACTATGACAATCTCGTAAACCTCGGCTGTCAGGAACCTGGTAGCAGAATCACCCCATAGAGCCTCTGTTGCTTCGATGCTGCTGAGAAAACAATAGTCATTTTCGTAGGCGGCAGCGAGTGTACATGAATAAACCTCATTTTTGTAGGCAGCAACGAGCGTATGTGAAGAAACCAAATAATAACCTCATACCTTCCGCCTCGTAGAAGGATTGTCCGCTTTATCACGATCATGGGCTTCCTAGTGCGCGGAACATGTGGCCCAACACGTACATGCTAAACTTCAGAAACGTCAACGATGATACCAATTATGTTTGCAGCAGAAACAGATTCAATGCAGGCATGCGATGTAAAGCTTATGAGGTGCCGACATGGTAAAACACAAAGAGGAACACACCTATAAAACGCGAGACGTCGCTGATAAAGAGAGAACGCCTGGGAAAGACCGTTGGATCGCATATGACCTTTGGAAAGTCAGTAGGAACTTCTATATCACCTCCTCGATGACAGTGCACGCCATGAACTCGATCATGAGGTCTCATTTCATGACACGGTATCCATGTTGGGAATATGCCCTAGAGGCAATCATGATGTTATTTCCAATGTACTTATAAAGTTATTGTCCTTGTATAAACTACTGATATGTGTCATTAAATATGTGATTCGATTATGGAACTATATATTCATGTTGTTTATACTAATTGTCCTTTGTCGTTGAGGTTGTGTTGGACACATAACTTAGACTAATGTGAAAGTCGGCTGATGACTCGGTTTCACTTGTCATGGACATGGAGATACTATTCCAACTTACACAGATTTGGCTAAAGAGTTTAACGAGTCGGACTGACCCATAGTTGAGATGTAACGAGCATGTTGTCATTTATAGTCTCAAGCAATGAAATCCTTCGACCTAAGGTGATCGCATGATCCGAGTTGTGGATCGCCAGCTTAGGTTCTATCAAACAATGTTCCATAAATGAGCAATTATAAAGGTAGAGTTCGGGCTGGTTGTGAAGCAAGCCGCGTGACGTGGATTACAAGATGGGATTTACCCCTCTATAATAGAGAGATATTCTCTGGGCCCTCTCGTGTGATATGATTTGGAAGCATGGCCGCGCGACTTGGTTAAGTGTTAACAGAGGAGTCAGACTAAGTGGTAGTCCAGTGAATCGTATATCACGGAACGAGAAGAGAGAGTTGAGCTATTAAAGGGATGGCAACAACTCGCCTATAGCTTGACTAGATATATCGTGAGGCAAAGGGACTTTAACGAAAGTCATATTGAGAAAGGTTTGTCTTATGACTTTACGACGCTTGGGAGTTGGCACGTCTTGCTAGAGACTGCTACGAGCTATCGACTCGGAGTGGTGACTCGTGTCGTATCCAGGTATACGTGAACCTACATGGTCACACACTTAAAGAAAAAGAGCCCATATAGATTCGGTCTATGTGGAGAATGAGACACAGCCTAGATGGGCCTCAAGCGTTGAGCCCAACTAGAAGTGTATATAAGTGGAGTGACAAGGGATAGTCCCTGATCTAGCCGTCACTTTCTCCACTCCCATTTCGGGCTAGACAGGATCTAGCAGTCCTCTGCCTGGAGCTCCTCCATGTACGTGTGGATACCGATAGAGGCGTTGCACGTGTGACGCTGGAGACAAGGAGGTCATGGGGATCTGGACCTGCTGTACGGGGGATCATTCGGCACAGCATCAACTGACGCGCTTCATCAATAATCCACAACTGCACGTCTAGTGGTAAATCTCGTGGCCTATCACCTGAGCTAGATCTTGGGAGTACCGCGTAGGGCAAAAGTTTTGTTTATCTCTACATGGCCCAACAATCCACGCCTAGTGCTGGAGAGTATAAAACATTGTAGCACGTATGTGTGGCCTTCTTTGATTCTCGACCTATACTAACTACTCTCTTGCCAATTTCAACATATATTACGTGGCTCTGTTCATCATACATTCGAGTCAGGAAGCACCATGTCCATGCGCATGTTAGGCCCATTGTCGGTACCATTTGGGTAATCCCATGCTCTAGACAACCTAATGACCACGATCCGATAGAAACATGAAGTCAACGACCTACACAAAAAGAAAGTACACGTCAAGATGTTGACCAAACATAATATAGACATAAAAGAACTAACTTAAGCTTTCCACGCCACTTTAACAGGGAGGGCGTCAGACGTACACTAACTTCAGCACACAACATGTCTGCAAAAGATTACACCATCCACAATAAAAGAAACCTTACACCATTCATAGTGAAAGAAAACCTGAAAGTACCCGATATGTAGAGAACGGCCAAAACGGATTCTTCCTCAAGGCACGTGTGCCCGGCGCAAGACTTGCAGCTGCTAAAAGAGACCCTGTCCCAATACGGTCGCCATACGTGAGCTCGACGATATTTTCTAGCAAAATTATTGCCATCACGCGAGGAATAAACTTTAGAACGCCTATACTTTATCTAAAACCGACCTATAAATCGTGTGTGCTAAACCCTTTCCCAACGAAGGAGATGCATTAGGAAATCATGGAGAAATCTAGGCACGTACAGTAAATAACACCTAAGAAATCGGCGAAAACAATAAGCAAAGAAGTCAGTTACTTACATAGGTCAAAAAGCATGCCAACAATGCGTGTGGACGCTGCGATTATAGCCATCTACACCAGAACTTCTCCGCTTCACATGCTGAACAAACCTAAGAGAGAATAGGAAAGACGTAGAGAAACATGACATGGTTAGCATAACGATAAAGATCACGTTAATAAGATAGATAAAACATAATGACGAACACGGGAACGTAGGAGTAGGATGGAAGCATACAAAAGACAAATAAAACCACTAACCAATAGAAGAAACGGAGATGACAAAGAAGACAGGAAGAACATCACTAACCAATAGAAGAGACAAAGAGGACAAAGAACAGAAGAATAACATCAGAATCCAGAGCAGAACGTAAGCTGAAAAAACAAAAAAATGGTGGTTAACACGTTAGTGTCAGAAGAAAGCAAAGAGGTCAAGGGGAAGAGGCGGCGAAGACGCACTCAAGCGCCATCTAAGAAGAAGAATCGAAAGCAAGGAGGAAGAAGCACTCACCATCCATACATCATCGCGGGAAGCAGAGCAAGGAAGAGATACCTACTAAGCAGTTTTGTGGAGAAAGAGGAAGTAGAAGAATGCGATAGATAATCTCGGCTTTGCAGGCTGTTTAACGTACAACACATCCAGAACACCGGACGACGCATGCGGTTTTCTACAACATGCGCTCGGTAAACTATACCCATGTTCTTACGGAAGCACGAAAACTCACTGATTTACCACGTGTCCTAACCCCCGATGCAAAAAAAGAGTGAGGATCCACATAGGAAATAATATTCCATTGGTGGTTCGACGCGAGACCACCGGACAACGACAAAGGGATGTCGCGAAAACCCATGTGCATCCACACCGCGGAGACGCCAGGTCAGACCACGACGGTACCAACCACCAGGAAAGTGAGAATTTCTGATGCCGCTTTAGCTCTCACCCGACCCCACCAGAAGGTACGTGAGAATAATTCTAGCGCAATGGTGGGACCACATCACGATCTTTCCATGAGAACCCGCGGGCCACGAGGGTTTTCGCTACCACCTTGGCCAGTCAACGAGCCCTGCCACCTGTACATCCGTGTTCTTCGCTGAGAGGTCGACTCTTAGTCATGAGAACCCATGGTGTGCGAGGGTTTCCGCTGCCATGTCGATCATGGACGGGCCTCGTGACCCGGAGGGTGCAGAGAGTCTTTATCCCTCCAACCGCCTCTCACCAAGAGCGCCATCACAAACAACCACTGGTGCATGGTACAAGGGATGGGGCGTGACCCACCGTACGACGACCCAAGGAAGGAAAGGGCGTGCAAGACGCCTATGGCAGGGAACCCGGGGCGGCGGGGCCCGCCTCCCTAGGAGAGCGGGGCTCTACCGTGATGTCACCGTGTGTCCTCCCTGTGGTCCATCCAACGGCTAGAAAGAATCGGGGCGACATGGATACCAGAATCGGCTGAAATTTTCATGCGCTATTATTTACTCCGATTATTTAGTTCCGACTTGAATCTTGAAAGTAGCTTAAGTTGCATAGTCCGTACGGCTAACACAACAACTCTTTCTTTATTTCCAACTATGATATCAATTTATCCTCTTGACACACTCCTAGTTCTTACCCGTCCCTACTTTGCATATATGAATAACTGATCCGGTAGCGCATACCTAGGAACTACTAGAAGAGTCAGAAAGATAAATGTCCATAACATTCACAACAAGAGTACCTAAGGTGGAAGTCACACTTCCACTCTTAGCCTTGTAAGCTTGGTACTTGCTATAGTTCCTCTTCCTATGCCATTCCCCCTTGTAGTAAAAGCATACAATGCACGAGCTTTTACCGGCTTAGTCACTGAGGCGACGCTGACACTAGAGTCAAGCGTGCCATCTCCAGATGACTTGGACTTATTCTTGATATTGGAGGTGTTATGAACCATCGATACTTGACTGGTGCCACCTTTCTTGATGTGCGCCTCTGCTGTATTGAGCCATGCAACTCAGTGAGCTTATTATCCATGCCATGTATATGGTAGTTCGAAATGAATGGACCATAGGAAGTAGGAAGAGAGTTCAGAAAAACATCTATGGTGAACTCTTCGCTCAGTGGATACCTAATACGGTCTAGGAACTACACATATCCAATCATCCTCATCATGTGCGGACCCAGTGGATCGCCTTCCTTCAACTAGCATCCAAGTAAGGCTCGCGAGACATTGTACCCCTCCATCCTACCCTCGGTCTCAAACATGCTATTGAGAGCAATGATCATATCGTATGACTCAATGTTTTCGAACTACTACTCCAAGTCCGGCTCCATATGAGCGAGCACGAGGCAAATTATCTCCGGCGACTCATCACGAGTCCGTCAATAGGCATTTTTCACAGCAGTAGACTCATGTTCATCTGGCTCATCTGGAATCAGAATTTTTAGGACATGTTCCTTCTTCTCTTGCTTAAGAACAATTCTCCGATTTCGATACTAGTTGGTAAAGTTGGTTTCATTCAAGTTGTCCTTCTCTAATATGGACCTTAACGTGAAGCTATAAAGCTAGGAAGTGCTAGTAGGTGTCGTCTACACATAAAAAATGAAAGAACACTTTGAGATTTGTATCTGTAGAATGGAGTCGGCAAGTTAAACACTTTAACATAGTCGCTCGTGTTGAAACCAATATCCCTCAATAGTTGTAGTGATTCAGAATCTCAAATACCAAGTCAGCTAGTGAGCATTAGCATACACTAGCTGACAAGTTGTAAGAGTAGGCAACACCTTGCTAGTTATATCTCTATTCGACTCATGTTGAATTGTCCAGCTATCCTCCTTACACCGAAGCCCACAACCGTTGTGCTAGATCCGACTAGCTCACCAAGTGTCTGTGCATGAGCAAGTCCGAATAACTCCCATCTAGTCGAAGAGAATCGGCGGTGCCCCAATTTATGAGCCCACCAACCGAGTTGGGATGGTGCAACACAAGGTGGGTAGACAACTAGACTTTTGAGGGGAAAATAAGCAATCAGAAAACTTGAGTCGGATACTTGGCCATCTCACTCTGACTAACATTTAGTCGAATACTAATTGGGTACACCTATCACCTTCCTTGCCTAGCAAGTAAAAGGAGAAACTTCAGTGGTTGGGGCACAGATCCAATCCATGTGACCTTTCCTAGTCTGATCTAGTAGATTTGACAGATCTAGATCTGACCAACTCCTTGGCCAAACTAGATGCATCCGAAGCCAAAAGATTAAGAAGATCCAAAAGGAAACTTAAAACTTGATAGAAATGATCTAATCAAATCACCAACATGCATGAATTGCACAAGAACTGGGCCAAAAACCACAAGTCGGAGCTATGATACCATTGTTAGGGTACGTGCAACTGGTTGGACCCAAAAATAGAACTTTTCCGACCAACTTTCTAGTGCAACACCACACCAAGATCTGGCTCAGGTAGATGACAACGGCTCTTACCGCTAGACGCGCACTTGCGGAAGTCAGAGAAGTGCGTCTCTCAGGGCTATGCAGTCCTTGTTCTTCATCACATGTCCTGCTCTAGAGATTCATCCGTCATCGGATCCGGTTCACTCTACCGCCTTTCGCCCTGCCCTCTCATTGACAAGCATCTCAAGCGTCGTGCCTCTGCCGGTATCCACACATACAAGGTGGAGCAGCAGTAGGGAGGTGCTAGCCTCAGCCCCCTACCCTTGGGACTAGGTGATGGCAGTGGTGGTGCGTGAGGAGAGTGATAACCCTTGGATTCCGACGCCACCCCGCCCACCTATATATAGGAAGTAGGTGAGGGGACACCTAGTGTCCCTTCAGTCCACAAACCTAACCCTAGTAAAAGTAGGTCCAACCTATTGACACTTGTCCCTTTCCAGCTAAGTCTAACTTGCCACCATATGTTAGTCGAATCTCCATTCGACCATCTCCACTCTATTAAGTGTGTGACCCTACATGATTGTGGTAAGCTGGGCACAACTTAGTGGGTTTTCACCTAGAGTCGATAGTCGGCAGCGGCCTCTAGCAAGACATGTTGACTCCTATTTACACAAGTGCCTTCAATGCGATGTTTTGTCCGATTACCTTTGCCTCATGATGTTGGTGGTAAGCCAAAAGAGAGACTCATCATACTAGTGCCGTCTTAGCTCTCTTTCTCGCTTCTGCGATATGTGATTCTATCCACCTAAGCTTAGTCGGATATTTATCCATCTAACTCAATTGGACTAACTCGATCATCATTTCCGTGAGTTACGCATGTCCATGCTGTCCAAATAATATCACATGAGTGGGCCCATAAAATAAATATCTCTCTGTGGAGGAGGGGAAAATTCCGTCTTGGTTAGACACGTCACACATCTTACTTCTGAGTCGAACCAAGCTTTGCCGCTATAGCTACAATTTACAAACAACATTAGTGGGGCTCAAATCCGTCTAGTTGGTAACTTGGATCGTTCGAACACCTCGGGTCTATGGAAGACATTGCACCTAGTTGGATCATATGATGTTTACTCATGCCGACTAGACCTTTGGCGATTCTGACTAGCGTAGCTCTTTTGCATAGACAATGTTAGTTGATGTCAACACCCGGATTTTTAATCCTAGATGCCTGTTATGCTATACATCGCAATCCCAGAGGATTACCATTTTTGCGAGACATAACCGATTGGATATCACAGTACATCATCCATTACAAATCATAATAAGGTCTTACACAAAAAAAGGATCTCATGATCCAGTCTTAGTATAAACAAGTAGCGGAATAAATAGCATAGCGGTGGGCTCCATCTTCAGTGTCACAGGCAATGCTGACGATGGGAGATGATCCTAGTTGTCGTAGCCGTCCTGCTGTACTCCTTCAGGGTATTCCTCCTTATAGTCTGGCCACGGGAATAGCTAGGGACAAAATCCATGAGTACTCTTTAAGTACTCGCAAACTATCACTAACAAGTAAGGTAGTTCTAGTAGGAATGCTAAGTTCTAAGTTTATTTGTAAAGTTAAGTTTGAAACCTAAGCTGAGTTCAGAAACAAAGAAAGATAAAATAAAGTTTGAAAATCACCTAAGTGGGAACTTAGTTATCATAGTCACAACCATGTTGTGGTAAAGTCATGTCACGATTCATTTCATAAGTCTTTTTGAAAATATCTGACAACGGAACAGTATAGCCACTCCAACTGTCCATAACCGTGGACGCAGCTATTCTAATAGTTTGACACTCTGTAGAGGTGGTACACTTTCACCATAAAATTTGATACGTCTGTCAGAGATAACCCTGAATCATCATACTTAGTATGCAGATAATCAAACATAACCTTTCCTTTACACACTCTAGTATAAGCACCTCTCCTATGAGCTTGGCCTCCCAGCCATGGCCATCTGCCATCCTAGGCACTGCATAGGTGGACAACATTGAGAGGTAGCCTCGGCTCAAACCTCTCCCGCGAGGAAACTAATACTAATGCATATAAACTTCTGGCTAAGCCTTACCCAATTCAGGTATTGTAGTTGTACGGTAAAATTGGAATGGTATCGCATCCGAACCCAACCATCCGTTTTTATAAAAAGGGGTTAAGGCTCATGTCTCAACATTTTCATCATCATAAACCATTTGTGTTTCTCAACACATGTCAAAACATCTCAATAGAATGACTCATCATTCCAAAGTTTTCACAAATCATTTTCACCAAGTATTCCCATCTAAAGTGATCAAGTTTTGGTTTAGCTCTAAGCTACCAAGTTAAGAATGTTCACTAAGGTGGGATGCTAATCTCAATATCATGCCATAGAATGACATCTAAATCTAACTAGATAGGTCAAGTTTTGTACTCTTTATGCTATCTATAAACAAAGTAAATAACTTTGGTAAAGTAAAAGAAAGTAAAGCTTGTAGATAAAACTTGGAGTAGGTATAAGTCAAAAGATATAACCAAAGCATGCCTAATGCACTTGCTTAGGTTATCTAGCTTGCAAGGGTTGGCCTGCATTGTTAATGATGACTTGCAAGTTTTAGCTCGCCAATAATAGCTTGCCTTGGTTGGTGCAGTGGTTGAAATTCTCCTCTTCTTCTTCGGGGTAGAACTCCTCCTCCTCGTAGACTTGGTCGGTACTATCGTCTATAAATACATACGGAATACACAATCACCAAACAATACTTAACTAGTCTACTTAGCACTCTAAGCACACATTTGATGATCTATTATCATCACAAACATCACAAGCTTTAATGAACTAAGTTCATTTATTTTATTTGAGAAGAGTAATTTCTACTCATTGAAATTAACTAGGATTTAATATTCTCCAATTAAAATATGGGATCATATGGACACATGTCATCACCACATATTCTAATGCATGGGAATGCGATTTAAATATTGGATCACATTTTAATAAGTTTAAGATTAATATTTAAATATTTAAAGTGACTAGAAATGCCTATATAACATTATTTTGGTACTAGTCCAAAGTCATTGCATGCAAACCTTAATATTATTACATATTCAGATAGGTATAGTTAAATGTGATTTTTGAGAGTTGGAATCAACTCAAAAGCTAATTTGGTTGATTTTAGAAAAATGTTTGAATGTGAAAAAGCTTCTGTCTTGTTATTTTTGCTAGGAGAGACCTCTAACTCTAAATGATTTAAATCAAACGGGCTTGGATAGAGATTTTAATTACCTTTCCAACAAAAATGGAATCACTCTATTTGGATTTGTAAAACTCCCTGAGTTGAATTTCAAACTAAGGGACATAACTAAGTTTAAGTCTAAAAAGAAAAATCTAGATTTGAATCTACGGGCTAAGGCGGGAACACTAATGGGCCGGCCTAGTTTCACTCCGCGACGCTGAGGACTGCTGGCAGGGGGTCCTGCCTGTCAGTGGCTCATTAAACGCGAAGCGGTACGGGGCAAGATGGACCGTAGGATTAGAGCTAGCATCTACGGCTCACGTTCATCGTCGATGACAGACACATCGCCGGCGAGGTGGAACCCTAACGGCTCAGTGGGAGTACGGTGAGGGTGTACCAGGGCTTCAGCGAGTGCGGCGAGGCGGGCAAAAGAACGAGGAGACGACGACAAGCTCAGGCGAAGTCGAGGCAGCGGCTGGGGTGGACGAAATCGACGGCAGCGTCTCCTCCTCTACTGCAGCTGTCTCCGGCGAAATTCCGGCAGCTGGCTGCTCGAGATGCTCCGGCGCAAGGTGGGGAACGACCAGTGGAGATAGGGGAGTGTGAGAGTGTGAAGAAATGGTGCTGGGGAGGCTCCCTTATATAGGCCCAGCGAGGCGGCAGAGAGGTGTGGGCGGAGCTCGTCGGTGACGATAGCACAGGGGGCTATCAGCATGGGCGAGGTAGGTGGATGGTGGGAGGTTCCCTAGCGGTCAGCTAGGGCTTAATGGCGGTGCTAGGGGCGGTGGATTGCGGTCGGGAGCGTCTCGTGCTTTGAGGGACAGAGGCGGTGCTCGACGTGGTTCCCGGAGACTGTGGGTCGCGCGGCGGGGTAAGGGCGTGTCTGGCGGGTTGAGGTGGTCAAGGCGGAGCGGCGCGCGCGGTCTGGGGTCGAGGCGCGGCGTGTGGCGTGCTGTCGGTGACGGCGCTCTGGCGTGCGCTGGCGCGGCGCAGAGACTTAGTGCAGGGCTTGTCCTCGGTGGTCCAGTGGCTAGCTGTGGTCGTGGGGTGGACCGTGGACGGCGGTGAGGTCACGCCTTCCTTCCTGGAGTGGTGGAGAGAGGCTGGTGGTCTCCTGCGGCTGGGGCACGGTTGGCCGGCGTTCATGTTCTCGGGGTGGCGTGGCACTGTGGCTAGGGACTAGGGGGTGGGCTGGTTATGGCTTGGTTAGATCAAAGAGGGGCAGAGGGAGTGAATTTGGGTCAAATGGGTTACAAAACCCTCTAGAAACAGTGAGTCTAAACTAGGGTGTGATCAGTGCATGCCAAGTGTTCGACCAAATGGCCGCATGACACAAAGATTTGAATTTTTCAGAGATTTTTGGTGGAGTGGTTGGTCTAATGCTTGAGCATCTCTGGTTGCTAGGATTTGTTAAGTTGAAGTCATTTGAGTGGTTTTTTGAAAAAGTGGGATCTAGACATATGAACTAGATTCCATTTTCAAATGTCTTTTAAAATTCATTTGAATGTTTTTGGAAGATCACAAAGTGGGCCTTGGTACCTCACTACTTGTCCTAGCAAGGGGTGCAAAGATCCACAATTGTTTCTGTTAGAATTTGAGTGCTAGGAATACCCAAAGTGGGCTAGTTGATTATGGCCAAAATGACCATTCCCATTTATTAATTCTATTTGAATTCTTTTTCTTTGGATTTTGCTTGGGAATGATCTAGATGATGTGTAATTCATCTTAGGATCATTTTACAACCATTATAACAAACAATCATGGCATTTCAAAACAACTCCTATTTAATGCAACACACATATGCATGCTTAAATATTTTAAAATGGAAAAAGTTTTTGTTAACCCTAAATTGGGTGATTTGGATCTTGATCACTTGGATTAAAGTTTTGGGATGTTATAGTTGAATGGCATCTCCATGCCTATGTCAGGATGAATTTTCACATCATTAGGCTTACACATTAGTCTCGGTAGTGTGCCTAGCACTACCGTGAACAACTAAGCACATGAATGCTCAATTGACTCAAGTACTAGTTTCCATGAGACGAATCCAATCTGGTTACATAGTACAATCAGTTTGCATTGGAATACCTTATAGATACAAAGTAAGAAATTGGAGCCTCTAGGGCACCATTCCTAATACTCCTAGCCCTACTAACCATGACAAAAAGGGTGAGGGGAGCCGGAGATGGGTATGGTAACGACAAGATGGATACTGTCAGATCTAAGGAGACCTAGAGAATTGACCGTGCAAACCCTACTAGCAAGATTTGTGGACCTATAGGGAAGTAAGTTGCTGCCTCTGAAAAGAACAAATCAACACTGGTTGAGCAAGTTAGGGAAATTTCATCAGCTTACATTCAGAAGAGAGAAGACATTGTTCCTAGTGCCAGTAAACTAAGCCCCCTGTTTGATGACAACTATTCAAGGGAAAGGGTGATTCAGTGGATAAATGAAGCGAACTCTAAAGACATTGCATGCCTTGACCCGTTGCAGCACATGGAGCTGCCCTAGGAGGAACATTCCTACTATGTAAATACATACAAGGAGATGGAGTTTGAGAAGATCCTTCATAATGCTTCTGTCCAAGATCCCACACCTAGTGATTCTATAAAAAACAAGAAATGGGGAATTGTTTTCAACACTAGGCAAAGCACTCAAGTCAATAACACCTAGGAGAAGACTATCATGCCACTCCTCCACCTCACCCACTCGCCCATAGTTCGCCCAAGCCCGCCTATACAAAGACCTTGCGCCCCTCTCTTTTCCCCTTGCTCTCTCCCCCACGCCCCTAGGCTGCAGAAATTACTCGTCGGAGCTCCAGTGCTGCTGTCATCTCTCTGTTGTTGTCACCGATACCGTGAGTTGCTCCACCCCTTTTCCTCGCCTTTATCTTCCCCTTAACCTAGTGCTCCTCCTCAACCCTCCCCTCTCTCTCTCGTAGCATCGTGAGCCCGCGACGAGCTCATTAGGATCGCCGCCACCCGCTCCCCTCTGTCCGCATCCCGACGATGCTCCAGGAAGCAACAGACGCTGCCGCCACCACCTTTGGCCTCCCCTCATCGCCCCGCAACACGTCATCCCCTTCGCCGAGCTCCGGGACCACCGCCTCCTCAACTATGATCGCAACTGCACCGTCTGCCACCACCCTCCCCAACTCCGGCGACCACCCCGATGAGCTTCCCTCTCACCTTCCTTCCCCGCTGCTAGATCCCGAACGGGTGGCCAGGATTAGATCCTGGTGTCGAAACGGTATCAGCTAGTAGGGCTAGCTGCCCCATTAGCGCCACATATCTGTCACGTGTGTGCCACGTGGGCAATTTCTGTCGCGTGTGTATTTTTTGCATTTTAAATAGATAGAAAATACTATAAGCTTGTGAAATGCATAGAAAGTGTTCTATTTATTAGAAAAATACATGTAATATATGCCTAGATTCAGAATAATGTGTAAAATGTTATAGTGCTTTAAATTCTGAACTTTACCGAAGAAATATATTTTAAATATTTATAGGGTGTTTAAATTATAGTAATTATTTTATAAATCCAAATTTTACAAATAATACCTTTCTAGAATCCTTGTGAATATTACTATAGTACCCCACCGTTAGTTTTCAGAATTGAACAATATTTTAGAAATGCCATTTAGCTATTTAGGACATAACTTTAATTCTAAAAAGTATTTTTTGCATGAATCTTTTTGTAAAATGTTCATGTTTTAATGCCTTGTCCATTAGGATTAGAGGATAAAATTATATTAACAATTTATAATGAGGTTATTAAATTTTGAATCCTTATCTCCTTCAAATGCTATTTTTAGACTTTATTAATTTAGGGAAATGGTTTTAAAATGAAACCTTTTTGCAAAATGTTCAAAATTTATTTATTTGTCCAATAGGGCTAAATGAAACTATTTTGCAAACATATGTACTACATATTAGAAGCAAAAGACCTAGTGATGCTATAAGAACTATATAGTCAAAAGCGACCATAAGAAAGTAAACATTTCATACCTAGGACTAGAAAAGTATTTTGTGAACCAAGTCTTGGTGTGATAAAACATGTGTAACCTAACCCAAACATTTTAGCATTCTTTTCTTGCTTTCATTGTTTTGCCTTGATTGATGTGTTTATTTGGTTTGTTTATTTGTTGCAATGTTTGTGAACCATGTAGATTGACCAGAGAGTAATCATTGTCTTGTGAAGAGAGTGAATTTGACAACTACAACAAGAGGCAAGTTCACTACATAAATGTCCTTCTATTTTTTCTATGCACTTAGTTATTTTCCAAAGATTGTGTGAGTAGGATTGCATATAGTTGTATGCTATGCTATGCAACCTAGACAGGATAGCCACATGTATTCCTAACTATTGAGCAGCAAACAACGTAGGTGTTGAATGCTTAGCCATGTTGTAGATATCATGGGTGGATTCATATCAATGTGTTGTTGAGAGGAAAATTCTTTTTTATAATGAAAACAACATTACTTAATGAACCACCTAGGTGAATGGAATTGATATTTTATGGTTGAGTGCCAAAGGTCAGGGTCATATTCATGAGGCCATATCAACGGTCACACCCCTATAAACGGAGGCAATTCTAAGGATCCCTACCAATGGCTTGCCCCTGTATTTGTTGCACCCATAGAAAGTACCCAGACTTAAAGAGATTTGGCGGTGTTCTTGTCTAGGAGGTTCTATGTATAACCACTTGTCAAATAGGCTCTATCTATTCTATTAGGTTGTGGGACCCTGACCCATCATGACCAGAAAGGTAGTGTTTGTAGGTAGGTATTGTCCGTGGTGTGGCTCAGGGGATTACTTCTGAAAGGTCTCGTCTCGGTCTTCTCCCGGCCGTGCCACAACTGGGTGGTATGTGTGTGAGGGTTGACTGGGTCTTGTGGGTAAAGTGTAAAAACCTATCAAGAGTGTTAAATCTAAGTACTTAGCCATGTTCCTAGTTACAGATGACTTTGACTGACTGGACTTGAAGCAGTTCAAGAAATCTCATCATTCCAATTTTCTTAAATTAAAATTTTGTTGGGTAAACAAGCGTAGACTATTCATTGCTATCAACCAATGGTACCCATGTCCACTACTATCAACCACTGGCACTATTTTCAAAGTAATTTTTTGGTTCATTGATATCAATCAATGGTACCCCCGGGTTCACAGATATCCATCGACCACCATCTTCCTCCCGGTGGATCTTCACGGCCTCGCCAGCATCTTCCGCGAGGTGGATCTGCACGACCCTGTCCACTATCTTTCGTGCGGTGGATCTTCCCACAGTCGATATTTCGTGTGGTGGATCTGCTCGCGGTCGATCTGCCCGTGATCGATCTTCCGTGTGGTGGATCTGGCCTCTCCCCTCGGTGGATCTTCCGACGGTCAATCTTCCGCATGGTGGATCTACTTGCGGTCGATCTGCTTGCGGTCGATCTTCTACATGGTGGATCTGCCCATTGCCCACGGTCGATCTTTCACGTGGTGGATCTATCGCGGTCGATCTGCTCGTGGATCTAACTCGTACAAAGATGGCATAAAAGAAGATGGAGTGGGAATTTTTTTGATTGAGATAATGGGGAGATCTAGGAGTACGGCGGCTGCCGTGTGAAGGAATGATTTGTTGTATTATATATAGGAACTAGGATTAGGGTTTTTGATGGGACTTTAGGTCATGCGACACAACATTATGGGTCACGGTAGCTCTGAGGGCCCATAGTAGGCTAATCCGCTGCTCATTTGTTAGTGGGACACGCTAGTCAGTGAGAGAACTAAATCATTTTTGCCAAAATACACATAAATGTAATACATATTGCTGCCTAAATTGAAAAGCTATATTACTCATAAGTAAGCTAATCTAGATTTTCCGCAAGCGGCTCTAGCGCGTCGGCTACTGACGCGCACGTCGCCGTAATCACGCTTATCACAGGATCCGCCTAGTCCTCTGATTCCTTCTTCACTTGCATCACCGTTTCCTCATGGTCAGAGTCGGACAAGTTGTGGATGGTGTCATTCCACAAGGCCACCAACACATGTTGCAGCTCTGTAAAGTGTTCTTTATCAACATAAAAGACAAAGTCACACTTCGGTTGCTCGTGGTGACACCCGAGAAACTTGCGGCCGGTGTTCACGCCCTCGTATGTGATTAGGCAACATGGCTATAGGCCACACTTGCAAAGTAGATTAGAGTTTGATTTGAAGATGCCAGTCCACCCATCTACTTTCAAATCAACCCATCTCGGCACCATGCCCTGATCGAGAAAACCCCAAATTAGTGTTAACATGGGAGATAAAAGACATACGCAATTAAATTACATAAGCACGGACTTTGCTGCTAGCCTGAACACATCCATGATGTAGCATATCACAGCTACCTTCGTGCTCAGTACCTTGAGGATTCTGCATCTTGTCACCACCAGCATACGGCTCTATAGTCCCCTCCGCACGCTAGTGAAAGCTGTAGGAAGAGGGTGTGTGGATGTGGATGCAGAGTATATACTAGAGAACATAACAGTTCGGCCTTGGTGGATCACACTAGTCAGTGAGACCATCCTGACCAGTCAATGTGTGTTGGTTGACCAGTTGACAACGTGGGACATAGTTTGTTGTGGCACTACAATGCACGGTGCACTAAAATATGCCCACGTCCATCTACTGCGGCATTACAATGCGCCGGCCTATCCGGACAACTACCACGACACCAAAATCCGCTGGTATCCTTTGTGCCCAGGCTTAGAATTGGCCGCCGAGGAAAAATGGTGTCGAGATTGCTCATGTTACGCGTATCCAACTATTGCAGGTACTTTTCGCTTATGCCGCCCCAAAATTCCGTCGGGTATGGGGATATTTTTGTAGTGCAAGTTCTTTGGCAAGTCATTGTGACAAGGGGTTAACTCATCGATGCCCATCGTTGATGGACTTAGGTTCGAGGGATTGGGGAGCGCTAGAGGCGCCAATCAGCTAGCAAACAAGAACATAGGGAGACACGCGGTTTACCTAGGTTCAGGCCTCGAAGAGGACCCTACTCCTGCTTGTCTGCTCTTTGATTATCGATGAGTCGAAAGTTATAGGGGTGTGCAGATGTATGCTAGGGTTATGGATGTCCTCCTCGCTGCCCCCTCCTAGCCTTTATATAGGGAGGCTAAGTCTCGAGATAGCAGGCCGAGTCGGTTATAGATTAGGGTTTCACCCTTTTGAAAATCTACCTATTACTTGTCGTGTCCTTCAAGGAGTCGCCTTCCTCTGGACTTGGGCCACACGAATCCTTGTTGGGCTTTGATTGCACCATGGGCTCCTCTTGGGCTGGACCGTATAGGCTAAACACGAGTACCCATAGGGTATACCCATGTTAGTAGCCCCTGAGTGTCCAGTCGAATCATAGATTCGGGTGGAGACTATAAAGTCTTCGAGTGCGTGGAATGTAAGCTCATCCGAAAGTGCTTACAGGGTGCCACGATTTGTGTCATAGGGATTGTCGATATGCGTGCCTGATACATCCGATGGGATCGGGGTCAGTTAACTACCTTAGGACAAAATAACGCTATCTACTCAATCTTGAGTCCCCAAACTCGAATTTGGAATATTGCTGGCGTAATTTGACTCTTGCCGCGGAGGTCTTATAGAGTCAAATTCCAGTGTATTGATATGATCACTCGACGTGTCCGTCAAGGCTTTTTCATCGTTCCTGTAGGCACGGTTTATTTCTAGTAGAGCGCATCAGGTGTGTTGCCAGGCCTTTCGCATGTCTTATCTTCACATTGTAAACGCGACATCCGAATGTTTATTCACCACGGAGGTGATTCGGGTGGCTCAGGAGACGTTGTCTCTTTGTAGGGTATTTCCAATGATGGTGAGGCGGAGTCGCTGAATGTTTCAAATTCTCATGGTGTGGATGTGGTCAACGCTTTTTGCCATGGATAACTTCCTTTTCATAGGGTGCACGACCAGCGCTCCCTATGGGAGTAGCCCCGAGTGCCTATTCGAGTCACAGACTCAAGTGGGGACTTTGAGATTTTGTCGATTGCTATCGTTATATGTAACTTGTCGATTGTGCTTCCAGCGCTCCCTATCAGAGTATCCCCCAAGTCCTCCTACGAATCGTTGATTCGTAGGAGGGGTTAAGATGTAATGTCTTGTATTTTGTTAACTGGTGGCCTGTTCACTAGACCCGGAAAATACTCGGGTGCGCGACCAGCACTCCTGTTAGGAGTAGCCCCCGAGTGTTTGGTCGAGTTGTAGACTCGATCACAAACTAAAAGGAGTCGAATAAAATTAGTCTGCTGCCAAGGCTAGTGAAATGACATCATTGCTTACGATTGGATGAGCTTAGCTGCCGGTGTGAGCGTTGCTGATGGGACGTAATGATGGTGGGCCCCAGCGTTAGACCAGAATTTGACTAGTCACGCGTAATTTTTGGGGTTTAACTGTGCCTCCTCGATTTTCATGCTGAGTAGGAACCATGGAGTGATGGTTCATTGTACGCGCTGCCACACATCTTCGTCGATATGCGCCACGCATGGAAGCAGAGAAATGCCAACCGTCGGATGGGCTTTTACCCTTTCTTAAGTAGTGAGTTTTGGCAGTAACATTCTAACTTTGCATCTTCCTCTTTCTCGCGCCGCTGCCATTGTTGTTCTCCTCTGCTTCACTACTCCACACTTCCTTGCTGCGCTGGATGTCCTTAAAGCTTTTCCCAGCTATTTCCTCCGGTCCCTCCGTCCCGAAGAATGGGGAATAAGAAAAGCATCGCTCCCGCGGGATCCGCCGCCGCCACCGTGATGAAGAAGAAGACCGCCACCGCAACCGGGTCCAGAACTACCACCACGACCATGAAGAAGAAAGGCGCCAGGACCCGTGTGATGAATGGGTCGTGGCGGCGCACGACCTTGAAGGCGCATGAACTCCAGCCTCATCGCCAGGCCGGTTTACTTCCGGCCAACGAAGATGATTGCCAGATCCCCGGACCAGAGGTAATCCCCGATCCTCCCGCTTGGTTTCGGGTGATGTTTCTTGCATTTATCCTTCAAGGTCTCTCTCTTCCCCTCCACAAGTTCGTGCGAGGGTTGCTATGTTTTTACGGGCTGTAGATCCATCAGCTGTCTCCCAACTCGATTCTGCACAGTACGTGTTTCATCACTCTATGCGAGTGCTGGCTCGGAATCAAGACGCACTTTGGGATGCTCAAGAAGTTGTTCAAGTTGAAGAGACAATCTGGGTCTGGCTCTGTGGTGTACGATCTTGGTGGATGTGGCATATACATGGACCCTAACATCCAGTATTTTAGCCTCAATCTTGTCGAGTCCGCCCAAGGATGGAGAGATAAGTGGTTTTATATCCGAGACCAGAAGGTTGATGAATAAAGATTCGGGCTTGCTCCCTTTCATTCGAAGATTGAACTGAGGAGAAGAAGATCCTGGATGAACATCATGATGTCGGGCGAGTCAGAAGAAGTCGAGGTCTTGTACCAGCGAGTTCTGGATCTTCAACTTGTATGTGGCAAAGAAGTCACCGGTGTGGATCTTATTCGAACATGGTTGCGGCATTGGGTCCAGCCACTGTAGGCTAGAGCATATCCAATGTATCTCTAGACCAGCGTGATGGACCCAACCCGCATCTCTCCTGAGGATATGTCTTCGGTGGAGGTGGATAAGAGAGTCAGGGCACTGACCAAATTGACCATGAAAGATGTCCTTCCTAGGGATTCGGTCACTTTGCCTTTCCGTGCGACTCACCCTCCTCCTGCGGTAATTTTTCTACTAAATCTTTTTCTTCTTTCTTGTCCATGGGACAGTTGTGATTATAAATTGATGCTTGCGACAACACTGGAAGGTAGAGAGTGCGCTGCCTCCTCAGCCGGATGGGATACTTCCTCCTGAGGCTGCGGAGGAGGACGAATCAGGGTCAACTGTGCCTATCATTGACACGCAGGGAGCCCTCTAGTCCAACAAAGGTGGCACACGCAAGTGCTCCTGAAGTGAAGATTCGGATGCGTGTACACCAGAGACGCCAAAGGATCCTTTGCCTGAGGTAGGTATCATGAATCCTATTCCGGCAGTACCTGTTCACAGCATGGCCCCTCCACCGCTGAAGAAGTCGAAGAAGCTGAAGGAGAAAATGGATGAGGACTTCGACCTCGACTATTTTGACGGGTGAGTCTTTGCTGCTTGCTTGATGTGCTTAAATATTGTTCTAGCTTGCAGTTTCTTTGTGCTGGACGCCTTCTTATGCTTGCCGAAGCATGACTACATCATTGTCGTCTGACACTTGCGTCCTGGAGGACATAGGAGTCACAGACTCGAATGGTAAGGATGTGGAGGAATCTGAGCCCTTCGAAGACAGCGGCCACCTCTAGCGCGAGTTCCTCGAGTTCTCCCAACTTGGGGGAACATAGGGTTCTTGCCCGGACGTTAGCCTAGAAAGAGTCTTCGGAGTCTTCGAGTGACCATGTAAGTGTATATAAGTTTGTTACTCTGAATTTCTCTGGTGTCACCTTCGTTCTTGACACATTTTCTCATGCAGCCTATCCTCCAGGACACTCTTCGTCTTGGCGAGCAGATTTTTAGCCTTGGATGGTAGCATGCTCGGCTAGATACTAACCACATCCAGCTGCAGAGTAAGTTTTTTATTCTTGTCGTGATTTGCTAAATACGGGTTTCGATTGTGCTTGACATGGATGCTTCATCTATCATAGTAAAATAATGACCTTCTTCGTTGGCTGAGCTCCTTTGAAAAGGGGCTCATCACGGCGGAGATCAAGTGGGACGAAGCACTCGAAGCCCTCGAGCGCTCCAAGCAAGAGTCAAAGAAGCACGAGGAGGACTTGGTGGCTACTGCATCCAACTAAGAGAAAGGGTTCACAAAACAACTTCTCTCTATCGCCCAAGTACTATCTACTATGCCTTGTTGTGGTTTTACTCTTGTTCGGATTCTCCTTCTTTGGGTTTTTTGTTCCATTGCTAATTTGTGAGAATCAATCACAGATGCTGTCAGGGTGGACTTCGAACGCCAGGTTCTGGCTCACGAGGATGCCTTGGCTGGTGTTATGGCGGTGATCGATGATTGCAGCGTCTCTACCCAGGACGCACTCAAGAAGGCCAAGACTATGCTTGGACGCCTTTGAGAAGAGATTCTCCCCAAGACTAAACTCGTTGAAGATATTGACGGCCTAGCCAAAACCTTTGTCAAGGGTGTTCCTTCAGACTACAAGAACACGTAGAAGGGAGCTGATGCTTCATTGGGGTTGGTGATGGCGCAGGCCTGTGGTGCTGAATTGAATGTGAGAAGGATCACTTTGAAGATGCCGACAACCGGGGAGGGCGAAGAGGTAGCTTTCGCTCCTTTTGCTGTTCGCTATCATAAATATGTACCCCGGCTCATAGAGATGCTCGCGAAGTACTCTACGGAGCGAAAGCGACTGAGGGCGGCGAAAGCCACAACGTCAGGGGCTGCTACTACGAAGGTCACGATGTCAGAGGCTGCTATGGAGTCCATGAAGCCCGTGAGTGCTGATGTGTAGGCCTAGGTGTCCTTCTCCTGATTGTATAATTTGCGCCAAAAACTTGGTTAGCTCCGTAGTAATTTTGTGGGAGTGCTCTTCTATCTGAACTTGCTTTTAAGTGTGATATATGAATGTTGGTTGCTTATTGCCTTTCTTCTTACGCTTAGACTTCTGCTCGTTGATTTGTGATTCTTATCATGCGATTGCTTCCTTGGTTAGGGATCTTCGAGTGGCGTGCCGATCATGCCTTCTTCTGCTATGTCTTTGGTGCCACCATGTTCAAAGGTGGAAAAGTTGTCGCTTCTGTCTTGCCTGCATGATGGCGTCAAGAAGTTGGAGCGGGACGCATTGATCATCCACGGTAACGCCGACGTGTGGAACTCGAAAGCAGAGCAAGCCGTCGAGCAAGAGAAGTATCTTCTTGGCAAAGTTGCTCAGATTAATGAGCGTTTGCGATGCAAGCTTTATTCGACTATTGTATCTTGTCGCCATGGATTTGACTGATGCATCTTGTTTTGCATGCATAGTTGTCAATATCATTCCGCAGGAAGCGAAAGACCGAATCAACATTCGACTGAATTGCCTGACCCAGGCGGAGCTAGAAGTTGGGGGTTGCTTCTGGACTGATCGAGATTGGGGCACCGTACTAGCGACCCAGCAGGATCACATCTCGCAGGTATTGAATTTCTTGAAGATGGCGCGGTCGTCCTTCAGGAACATATTCATGGTGATGTATCCGCTGGACGTAGTCCCTGCAACTCTGCTATCACTGATGCGTAAGTTCCGTGATGCTAACGCCGTTCGTGAGTGCGTGCACTAGCAGCTTGTCGCAGGTGCCAAAGATGCGCTTGCGCTTGTGCATATGCAACGTCCGGACTTGGAGTTGGATGCTGTCGCAGAAGGACCACCAGCGCCTCCGGTAGGAATGGCATGGAACATGGTTCCGCACTATCGAGCAGTCGCCGAGCCAGCGGAGAACATTGTGAACTTGTTCGACGAGCGCACCAATGTACTGCTTCAGCGCTAGTAGGGTAGTTTTTAACCTGCAGAGGATGTATAGGTGTTGTAAAGATTGTATAATTTTTGACTAGGCTTTCTGTCGCCCTTTGAAGTATGAAAGCTTGTTATCTTATGTGTTTTTCGAGTATGTTTCTTATGCGATGCCTTTTCATTAGCCTGACGCTTTTGGATCTCAGAACCTTTCCAGCCTGTCAGTTGGGTTGCAAGTGGGTTGGAGTTATCAAGGGTTCGATTGAAAGCAGAGTCGGCTACTCGGGTCATTGTAGCGTTGAATTATACATGTGACGAGGTCGTCAGGGAGGTGCAGCCCCTGAGTGTAAAATGCGAATAAAAGTAAATATAACAAGACTCATAGTTGGGGCAGTTAGCTTTATTTATTTGGAGAATAGCAGGAGGTACATTGTTCGTCTAAGTAGGCTGGCTGAGTAGTCTTATTATAAAGTAA
Organism: Avena insularis; assembly: GCA_023614405.1. NCBI lineage: Eukaryota > Viridiplantae > Streptophyta > Magnoliopsida > Poales > Poaceae > Avena > Avena insularis. The sequence continues at coordinate 453,137,348 of CM042694.1, forward strand.
AAACATCTAGGGGTAGAAATGTCGCAGTAGGTTGAAACATCGTAGCTGCACGACGTTCCATGGGTTGGAGTATTCGACTCCACTTTCTATGTCCTTCAGGTGATAGGCGCCACCTGGGATTACTTCAGTGACCACATAGGGTCCTTCCCATGGGGATTCATACTTGAGGTGCCCCTTCTGCTTCAGACGTAGGATGAGCTCTCCTTTGACGAAGGACCTTGGACGCAGCCATCGGTTGTGGTAGGTGCGGAGGCTCTGCTGGTAGATCGTTGATCGCCCCGCTGCGATTTCACGTGCTTCGTCGAGAAGGTCTATGGAGTCCTCGAGTGTGTCCATAGATTCGTCCTTGCTGTAAGCGACAACCCTTGGGGCTTTGTAGCGCACTTCTGCGGGTAGTACCACCTCAGCTCCATGCACCATGAAGAACGGTGTGTAGCCCGTGGTGCTAATCGGAGTCATGCGTAGGCTCCATAGTATGGAGGGAAGCTCCTCATCCCAACAACCAGTTGCTCGCTCGAGTAGTCGAAGAAGTCTCTTCTTGATGCCATTGCAGACGAGGCTGTTGGCCTTTTCGACTTGACCGTTGGTCTGGTGGTGTGCCACGGAGGCGTAGCTGATGTTGATTCCCAAGTTTTTGCAAAACTCCTGGAACTCGTTCGAGGTGAAGTGCGTCCCGTTGTTGGTGATGATGTTGTGCGGCACCCGAACCTGAAAACAATGGACTCAAAGAACTTGACGGCGGTGCCGCTGGTCTGGTCATCACCGGCATGGCCTCGATCTACTTGGTGAAATTGTCGACAACGACGAGGAGGAAGACATAGCCTTCGGGCGATGATTTCTGCAGTTTGCTGACCATGTCGAGTCCCCATTGTACAAAGGGCCAGGCCACGGGTATCGGCCTGAGTTCCGCGCCTAGTGCGTGTGGCTTATCCGCAAATCTCTGGCAGGCGCTGCACCATCCGACGATGTCCTTAGCGTTGTGCATCGCAGTGGGCCAGTAGAAGCCAGCTCGTAGAGCTTTAGAGACAAGGGCACAACTGCCGGCATGATGTCCACAGGTTCCCTCATGTATCTCTAGGAAGATGCCCCTTCCATCGCCATTGGTGACACATCACTGGAGGATGCCCGTGATGCTATATTTGTACAGTTCATCGTTGATGATGGTGAAAGCCTTGGAGCATCGCACTATGTGTCGCGCATCTGTTGGGTCATCTGGCAGCCTTTTGGTGAGCAGGTATGTGGTGTATGGCTGTGTCCAGGATGGCTCGATGAGCATGACCTCCATGGGACCTTCGGGTGCGGACCCTTGTTCTACATCGCCAGATCTTTCAGCTTCTTTGGGTGGTGTAGCCCCCGAGTCCGCTGCTGTGCCGGATGGTCCTGCAGGAGTCTTCAGCTTGCTAGAGCGCTCGCAGATCTGCTCGAGGAATACGCCTGGTGGCACTGGGGTGCAGGTGGAGCCTATGTTGGCGAGCATGTCGGCCTCCTCATTGCTTTCGCGGCCTACATGCCGCATTTCACAGCCATCGAAGTCTCCTTCGAGTGTGTTGTAGAGGTCGCGGTATGCGGCCATGTTGTCGCTTAGAGCATCACACATGTTCATGGTTTGTTGAACCACGAGGTTGGAGTTGCCGTAGATGATGAGCCACGTGGCGCCATATGCCTTAGCCATTTGCATCCAATGGATCAGCGCCTCATACTCCGCCTTGTTGTTGGACGCATGAAACTTCATCCGAAGGATGTATCGCATCTTGTCACCTTGAGCAGGTGTCAGAATGACGCCTGCACCAGCTCCTTCCTTGCGTTTGGATCCACCGAAGCTCATTTTACAGAGGTTGGACATGTATGGTGTGTCAGGGAGATGATGCTCCATCCAGTGAACGAGGAAGTCCAGTAGGACCTGTCACTTGATCGCCACTCGCCGCTCATACGTAATGTCCCGCAAGGATAGCTCGATGCCCTAGAGGGCGACCTATCCCGTAGAGTCGGGGTTGTTGAGGATGTGGTTCAGCGGGAAATCGTTCACCACGACTATGGGGTGCTCCTAGAAGTAGTGGCACAGTTGCCATGCTGTCAAGACACCGTAGGCTAGCTTCTGGTAATGCGGGTACTACTGCTTTATTGGTATCAATATCTCGCTGAGATAATATACTGGGTGCTATACCCCATGGATCTTGTTCCATTCGTCTCGTCGTACCACTAGCATGATACTAACCACCTGGTTGGTGGCTAAGATGTATAGAAACATTGGCTCCTTTTCCCTGGGGGTCACTAGCACAGGCGAGGTGGAGAGAAGGCGCTTGATATGTTCGAATGCTTCTTGCGCCTCGCTCGTCCACTCGAATTTCTCAGTTTTGCGGAGGAGCTGGTAGAACGGTAGTGCCTTCTCGCCCATTCAACTAATGAATCGACTGAGCACCATGATTCACCCAGACAGTTGTTGGATGCCTTTGATGTTCTTCGACTTCTCCATGGACAGTATGGCTCTTATCTTATTCATGTTAGCCTCGATTCCCCTGGCGGGTATGAGGTACCCGAGTAATTGCCCGGATGGCACACCGAAGGCGCACTTCTCCGGATTAAGCTTGATTCGATAGCAGTCGAGGTTGTGGAAGGTCTCATGGAGATCATAGATGAGTGTAGCTTCTTCCTTGCTCTTGATGATGATGTCGTCGACATAAATCTAGATGTTTCGACCGAGCTGGTTTTTGAGGCAGGCCTGCATACACCTCTGATAGGTGGCTCCTGTGTTCTTTAGCCCGGAGGGTTGTGGTGTAGCAGTAAACTCCAAAAGGCGTGATGAAGGTCATCTTCTCCTAGTCCTCTTCCTTCATTCGGATCTGGTGATAGCTTGAGAAGGCGTCAAGGAAGCAGAGGCATTCGCATCCCGCGGTGGAGTCAATTATTTGGTCGATCCGCAGTAATGGGAAGTGGTCCTTCGGGCAGTGCTTGATGAGGGAGGTGAAGTCCATGCACATCCGCAGGATATCCGTGTCCTTTTTGGGAACGAGCATGGGGTTAGGTACCCAGGTGCTTTCCTTGATTTTGCGTATAAAATCGGCGTCGAGGAGTCTATTGACTTCCATGCCAACCGCCTTTGCCCTTGGTTCTGATAGTCAACGCATCGACTGCTTGACTGGTCTTGCATCTGGATTCACGTTTAGTGCATGCTCGGCGAATACCCTGGGAACTCCTGGCATGTCCGTAGGACACCAGGCAAATATTTTCTAGCGCTCACGAAGGAATTCAACGAGCGCGAGTTCCTATGCGGGACTCAGATTGTTAGCGATGAGGGCCGTCTTGGTCGGGTCTGTTGGGTGGACCTGGACCGGCTTGGTGTTCACCGACGAGTCGAAGGACTAGTCTGGTGCGTTCTGCTTGCTCATAGTAGGAAGACTGTTGTCTGTCGACTCCTTGAGTCTCGTCAGTTCTTCTTGCATGTCGAAGGATTGGGAGATTCTGTTGAATTCCCTGTCGTAGCTATCAGACTTGGTGAAGCTCCCATTGATGGTGATAATGCCATTTGGTCCTAGCATCTTCATCTGCAGATATGCATAGTGCGGGAATGCCATGAACCTCGCGAACACGACACGTCCGAGGATGGTGTGATACTACGAGGGCCAGTCGACCACTTAGAATTCGAGGCGTTCTAGCCGAAAGTTTGCGGGCGTGCCGAAGATGGCGTCTAGCTAGATTTTGCCCAGGGGATATACTCCTTTCCCTAGAACAATGTCGTGGAAGGTTGTTTCGGATACTTCTAGGCTAGAGAGGGGGATCCACATGGCGCACAGGGTGCTGGCGAACATAAGGTTGATGTCGCTGCCGCCATCCATAAAGACTCGACTCATCTCGAATCCGCCAATCTGCGCCTCGAGCACCAGGGGAGAATGGCCTGGGCAAGGGACCTGGCGTGGGTGGTCGCTCCTGTCGAAAGTGATGCAGCACTCCGACCCGCTGAGGTATTCAGGGGATGAGTGAGGGGCGTTGACTGCCAGATTAACTTGTCGGGTGATTTTTTTCTGCACCCTATTCCTGGGGCATCCCTCCTGGATCATGCCCATGTTTCCCAGTGCTCTTGGGTATTGTCCGCCGCTGTTATTTTGTACCGGCGTAGCCGCGGGCTGCGCAGGTCCTCTAGGTGGTGGTGGTGGTGCTCCATGAGCTATGGCGCCTGGGGTAGCTCCGTACCCTTGATTCATCATGTGGCAATTTAGCTGGATGAGGCCTTCATGGAGCTTCAGGAACTCGCGGCAATCCTTGAGGAGGTAGCTGGTCTTCTTCTTGCCATTGTTCTTGTCGATGTAGAAGTGGACATTGCAGGGTCCAGACAACTTCTCCTGGATGGATGTTCCAGGTGTGTCATCACGGGTGTGGCGTTGACACACTTGCGCAGGTTTCCTGCTATCGCGGTAGCTGCTGCTATGGTACCCGCTACTACGGTACCCGCTACTACGGTTTCCTTCACCGCGCTTGTCGGCGTAGCCGGCCGCAACCATGTCAACCTCCTCACGGTCCTCATAACTATGCACCCGATGCTTTCCTCAGCGGTCGCGTTTGCGGCCGAGGTCATCCTCGTCATCGAAACAGACATGATTGTTGCTCACTGAGTCTTCTCCATCTGCCACCGATTCGTGATGTCCATCAGGTGGTCGATTTGTTTTGGGCTTCGTGCAGCCCAGCTCCTCTCTGAGCTCTCTGCAGCGTACACTACCGTTGAATGCGTCGATTGCATGATCCTCGGAGATATCTTCTGCCGAATTTTTGATGATGGACCACCTTTGGATGTAGGAGTGAAGGGATTCACTTGGCTTTTGGCAGAAGGACCTGAGCTCTTCGACTGATGCAAGCCTCTTGTAGGTGCCCTTGAAGTTTCGGACGAAGCTGTAAACCAGCTCCTCCCAGCTGCGGATCGATCCATGGGGCAGATTGTTGAGCCATGCACGAGCAGCGCCCTGCAGCTGCAGCTAGAGGCATTGCACGGCTGTGCACTTGTTTCCACCGTGCAGCTTGACAAAAGAGATGTGGTCTTCTAGCCAGATCTTCAGGTCCTGGAGGCCGTCGAACTTTAGGTTCTTCAAGGGACATTTGAACCCTTTTGGCATTCGTGTCTATCGTATGGTTCTGCTGAAGTAGCTAGCGCTGCAGAGATCTGTTCCTTCATCTTCTGACTTTGTTGTGTAGGCATTCTTGGTGCGCATCTTGTCGACTCTGCGCTGGGTGATTTCATCACGTGCATCGAAATTACGATCGTGTCGCCTTGCACTGTGGCACCGCCGTGATAAGTCGTGCTCGTCCTCGCTAGAAGATAGCAAGTAGTACTTGGGTGGAGCCTTGCTTTTCTTCGGCTTTGGTGTTGGCTCCTTGGCCAGTGCAACCTGGTGTACGGCATATCGTGGATCTCCGACTGGTGGCTGATTGGTGAGCAGATACATGGTGGCTGCTATCACCGCTACATGTGGTGTTTTCGGGATCATGTTGCCCCATGAGTCCACCATCATGAACGAGGAGTCGAGGGCTTTAGTGGCTTCTTCTCAAAATTTGTCATTGAGGTTGGCGAGTCGAGAGCGCCTTTTGTCGACTGCAGGGTCATTACCTTTTGAGGAGGATCCACCAATAGAGGAGAATGCTGCCCGCCGGAGGCTTGACTCGTCCATGGTCTTCCTGCGTTCCTCAAGCTGTGCATTCACCGCCTGCTGACGGTTGAACTCCTGGATGAGTAGATAATGGTATCCCATCAGCATTTGTTGTGATGAGTTTGGCGACAGGGGGTTGCCTTGTAGGGCTTCCCTGCACTGCGGCCACTCAGCGTTGTTGAGGTGGATCTCCTATCGCCTATCTCGTTGTTGGCGGGTCTGCCCTGATTGTCGGGGTTGGGTAGGTTGGGCGGCTCTGGCTGCTCGCCGTTGGCAGGACTGATGGTGGGGGCTCGATTGGCAGGCCCGTTGTTGGTGGGCCTGTCATTGGTGGTGTCCCCTTGAGTGCCTCCATCTCTACTGTTGATGACGACGCACATGCAGTGCTTTGGGAAACAACTACTCCCGCAACTCTTAGATCTGGAGCCGTAGGTACCGTCTTCTAACGCTGGGTCGCAGAGATCAGACTCGCAACTATTGTTGGTATCCGTATCATAGGCCGGTGCTGAGGCGTTGAGCTCGCTCAGGGTGCCAATCAGTGGTGGGAACCACGAGGCAGGAGAAATCGAAGGACCTTGTGGGTATCGGGGAAGCGCAGTGTGCCGATCTAACCGACCTGAAAGTGTAGGCTTCCGATCGTCATGCCGATTCCGTCACCCACGTACTCGAAGTTTGGGCGAGCCGCCGGCGAGTGGACGGTGAAGTCGAAGGTGCCGAAGTGGAGGCGATTTGCAGAGTTGTAGATCACCGTTGATTGGTCTGAGGAAGCCGCAACATCAACCCTCCCATTTCCCACAGAAGGCGCCAATTGAAGAGGGTTTAACTCATCAATGTCCATCGTTGATGGACTTAGGTTCGAGGGATTGGGAAGCACTGGAGGCGTTGATCGGCTAGCAACCAAGCACATAAGGAGACACCTGGTTTACCCAGGTTTAGGCCTCGAAGAGGACCCTACTCCTGCTTGTCTGCTCTTTGATTATTGAGGAGTCGAAAGTTACAGGGGGTGCGCAGATGTAATCTGGCGAGGTGTACGCTAGGGTTGTGGATGTCCTCCTCGCTACCCCCTCCTAGCCTTTATATAGGGAGGCTAAGTCTCGGGATAGTAGGCCAAGTCGGTAATAGAGTAGGGTTTCACCCTTTTGAAAATCTATCTATTACTTGCCTTGTCCTTCAAGGACTCGCCTTCCTCCGGACTTGGGCCACCCGAATCCTTGTTGGGCTTCGATTGCACCATGGGATCCTCTTGGGCTGGTCCGTATAGGCTAAACACGATTACCCATAGGGTATACCGATGTCACATTGTATCTCATGAGATTTCTGTAACACCCTAGCATTAGAGCTTAGAAATAAGCTGAACACAGGTGTGTGCATTGCATTCATGCATAGAAAATCCGGATAATTTTCACGCTTTTAAATAAAACTTGTCAAAGTGATTGAAGCTTCTCTTAACTTGGTGGAGCTGAAGTAGATCATCAAGTTGACTGCGATAAGTTTCAATATGACCTTTGCTAAAACCTTATCTTTGGGTAATATAATTTGATCTAAGGGTAGATCAAATGTAATAAAACTAAGTCACAACCCACTACTTAATAAGGAGTACTAGATCCTCTGGAGATCATTACATGGTATTCCATACAACAACTCAAGGATGAATACTTAATATTCTAAAGATGATATTAAGATATTACCTACCATAAACTTTGTATACCAAGTTAAGTATATAACTTAAGTAAAAGAAACCCTATAACTAAATCTGGAAACACTTGTTTGCCATAGTTACTCCTACCATGGATATCATGGTAGTTCATAAACATTGACTCTTATTCCAAATAGAGTAGAAATGGAAGTCAAGCCAAGACCATCCCGCATATACTCTTAATATGATATTAAGAGGTGACAATCCTATATAACCAAGTCCTAGTGTCTATTGATCATAAATGTGTGTGATCAATTCTTGACCTAGCACTTATTGACTCATAGCCTTTGACCTATTGTGTTGAGCTTCCAAATACCTTAAGTAAGTTAATCTGAAGGAAGAACTAGATATGGTTGAGTGTACCATCATCAATGGAATGTGATCCTTAGTGGAGATCAAACCATTTGATGTTGGAGGAGTTAACTCATTCATGAGTTAACTAGAAGCAGTACCTAAACTCAAGGGTTGAGATAGTAATTGAGGAGCTATGAGAAAGCTAGTAGTATTAGTACATTAGAAAACAATCTTGTTAGGACAAGTGGATATAGACTTAGAATAAGCTCGCTTAACATGATAAGTCCATAGAGAGACTAATACAAGTTTACTACTTAGTTGAGTATAGATCTTGATCAAACAATTAGAAGCCTAAGCTTTGTATGATCAAAGGATGGTGATCATTATTCTCAAGTCACTTGAGAATAGATGATTAGGTGTTGAAGAAGAGTTATGAATATACCAAGTTAGGCAAGTCCTAGTAAGCTGAATCATCTAGCTTGATCATTAGAAGTCAAGCTAGAGCATGGTGAAGTATTTGATGAGTTGTATGGAGTAGTTGGAGGCATAGTAGCTTAACCAAGTTAATATAAGGACAACTGGTATTATGGGATAAGTACTATACCTATTTCAAAGGATTGATATCCTTTGTATATATAGTAAGGATTGTAGTCTTGCAAATCTTGGAAGTAGTTGCAAGATGAAGTCAAGGAAGTTAATAGATGGAGTTAGCAGTAGCTACATTGATAGGTGCATCAATGGTAGTTAATTAAGAGAAGTTATATACTAGGAGTAAGGATGGAGTATTGTTGAGTGGTATGACCATGTCATCATATGATGATGGATATGGTGGAGTCAGATGATTGTCTTATTCAGGAAGATGTGATCTTTGTGAATAAGATAAGAGATATATAGAGTATATTTAGGAAAGGAATTCCCTATCTCAAGATAAGCTTAGTGAAGTATTTAGGTAAGAATACTTTAGAAGCCTTAACCAAGAATATATCAAGCCATGACAAGACCCATGTCTACTGATTATTCAAGACTCTAGAATCCAATGGATAGTATCTCTTAGTCAAATGGAATGTCTAAGAGGTAATTAGAGAACCAGATGAGTGTTTAAGGATGGAAGCCTTGTCTGCTTAGTTATCATAAACCCTAATACAAACCTAGTTTTATAAAACCTCAATACCACATTAGGAAAGAATTATAATGTATCTATACTAATTCTTCTATGAAACCAAGTGTAAATAGAATTTTATTTAAATCATTAGCCATCCTAAACCATCACCTTACCATGGTGAAAACAAGAACATTTCTATAAGATTTTCATATCGGAACCCAATTCCTAAAACCCTAATCCTTATCAATATTTCTTAATGAAAAGGACTTTTAAGATAATGAATATATTTTAATACACAATAACAAATATAGAGGAAAGAGTTATAATCCCTTTGTACAATAATATTCCTGACCTATAAAATCTCTAGATATTTAAAGCCTTGAGGAAATTCATATTTGAAAAGGTTTATATAAACAGAAATAGAAAATCGTAGAAAAAAAGAGAGTACTAACATAACCAGCCCACAACCCAGTTCGACTCAGCTCTAACTGTCACTCACGTGCAGCCCCTAGAACAAATCACTCGCTCTGCATCGGCCCAGTAGCAGCCCAACCCGGGTACCGGTTCGTTCCCTCGCTAGCAAGTGGGGCCACTCGAGGTGAGCGACCGTCTTCTTCCTCCTTCGCATATTCGACAACGCGCCAACGAGCTCCATGTCGCCGCCATTATTCGAGACCGCCCGGACGCGATTGACTCACCCAGAGCCCCGTCTAAGTCGCCAGGCATCCGCCAGTTGGACAAATGCGCAGTGATTCACGCCCAGATCAAGCTCCTACACCCTGGTGCATCTCGGCCATCGCCGCCGTCGTGACGTCACCTCTGACACCGACTGGACCTAGAAATAGACCATGGAGATCTGCATCGACATTCTTATCCATCCGTACCCTCTCTAGTTCTCTCTCGCTCTCTGTCATCTGCAAATCCACCGAAGCCGCCGCCGGTGAGCTCAGGCTAGCCATCGATTCAATCCACCTAGAAGACCATGGGGTGGATGGGAGGAATCGCCGTGCTCTGTAGATCCTCTAGGAGGAGCACATCATCAAGGGGAGCTCTGAGGAGGGTGAATTTCACCGTTTCTTCTCGTCGGTGTTTGCCGGAATCCATGACGCCGCGCTCATCTCCGGCCATGCCAATTCACACCGACCACCGTTACAGCTTCAAGGTGAGATTGCGCATCTTTGAACCCTAGTAAATCATGCTAGCACTGGCCGTAGGCCTAGTTCCTCGAGTCACCGGAGCAAGCCGCTGCAGGACCTCGTCATGACCCTTGTTCCGGTGATCTTTAGTGTTCGTGGATTGTCTAGCTAGGTTATTCATGCTCTCCTCGTTCCAACACATCAATCCGTGTAGTCTCTGGTGCCAGAAATCGGCGTCGCCGCCGTGCTCCGGTGAGCTGACGTCATGTCGCCGCCGTGCTCCGGTGAGCTGACGCCATACCGCCGCCACGCTCACGTCACTTTCCGGAGTTGACCAGTCTTTGCTCGAGTGGACACCGACGTGGCGAATGGCCCACCAGTTAGTGGCTCTAGGTAAATTAAATTGGGTATAAAAATCTTTTGTCCCACGTGAGTGGTCGACATGGCCAATGGCCCATCTGTCTATGACTGCGGGTAGGGTTAGTACTAGTATAAAAAGTATTGTCTGTTTAGTAATTAGATAAAATCAAATAAGTTTAATATAAATATAATTTTCAGAAATTGAATAAAATGGTTAAATCTTGTTAAATCTATATCTTTTGTTTTATAATTAAGAAAAATGCATATAATATATCAAAATGCTTAGAAAAATAAAATCTATAATTTAACCTTATTAGCAAATATTATTGTGTTAATTAATTAAATATTTATTATTTAATAAAGATTTTATAAGTTATAAAACTTTAAAAATTCATATTTTTATATTAGTAAATAAGAAAATATACGTAATATACCAATATTCTTGTAAAAAAAATCTACATTTACAAACTTGTTTCAATTATTTTTGTATCCTTTAACTAATATTTATTATTTGTTTAATATTTATAAAGTAAATAAAACTTCTAAAAATCATATCTTATTATTTAAAATTCACAAAAATACGTATAATATACCAAAATGATCACAAAAATGAAATCTACACACCAAAAATATAAACTCATACTTTTGAAGTAAAATAAGAGATAAAGGTATACCAAATCTTATTTTAACTCTTTTCTTTTATTTTAATTCATTAAAAATATATAAATATTTACTTTCGCCTTTAGTATTATTTGTTTAAAATCTAAAAATGTAATAGCAAGTCAATTAAAGTTTAAGTGAAGTTTAAATAGGTCAAACCATTTTAAGGTATATCTGTTAAAACTACCATCTCAAATTAAGGGTATTTTAATTTTCCTAAAAAGATTTTATCAATTATAAAATCAACTAAAATAGTATATTGTTCATCACAAGAATCCTATTCACTTATACTATGATTATTTAATGTAGTAATGTTTTCCTAGTTAATAATCTTAGCTAATAAAAAGCCTTAAAGTGTTAGCCTTCAGTTTAAGTACTTTTTACTTTATAAAAGTAATTGCCTCAAAGGTTATTCTTTTAAGAAACACTAAAAGTAATGCTTGAACACCTATTTAAAAACTCTAGTGGAATCTTAATCTTGTTTAAGAAATATTTCAGATACCATACCCATTTGAGCGTTTTAATATTGCATATTACTTGTTGTATTTCCTTATTGTTTCACACACACTCTCACAAGCCTTAATAAGAAGCACAAGTGTTAAGCTGGTATAAAAGTGCAACACATTCCAAAGAACTCATCACAAACTCCAAACTCTAGATTAGATACGGTTATTCCGGGAATTCGCATTTATCAAATTGCATTACATTACTTATGCATCGTTGCATCTTGCTTCTTTAAACATTAGTCCTTATCGGACCAATGATGATATTTATAGAATTTGGATCTTATATTGTCTTGAAGACCATGAGTGCATAATCTTGCAATCACAAAAGGCAAGTTCATAACTTGCTCATGTCCTTTGATTATTTTCTATCAAATACTTGTAACTCAAATGTTGTCCTCACCTACATTTCAAAAAGGTCGAAAAACACTATTTTCATAATAATCTGATTATGGATTATTTACCAAGAGGTAATAATCTATTGATATAGTTCCGGTGGTAAAGGAACATAAGATCTAGGACTTAACAACAAATGTCGCCAGTGATTGTAGCGCCGTATATTACGCGGTAACCATGGGATTTGGAATGTGACAGAGAAGTCAGCTGCATCTTCTTCCTTTCATATGGAGGCAAGATGACCTTATCGTGACGTTGGAATTTCCGGTGTGGATCCAACTTATGGGTGGGCACCCTTAGGCCCCACGATTTTGGTGTCTAGATTATTTATGAGTGGCTGCCGGAGGTATAGTCGGGCCTTTTAGGGAGCTTACCAGGGGCATCACCACTTCATAGAGTCTTAGGGAACTCACCAGGGTTATAGCTTGCCCTAGTTGGAGGCTTAACGGAGGTGTAGTCAGCCCCGGAGGATCGTGCAGACATATGGGGTCGCGGAGAGGGCAGTGATTGGCTTGGATCTTAGACTGGGCCCCATACCAAGGAAGTGTGGACAAGCTCGTGGCTTGGTTGTGCAACAAGGCTAAGGTCTCTTGTGGGAAAAGTGACGCACCTCTGCAGAGTGTAAGAATTGTGACATGTTACTCCTTGTTCCGAGAAGAAGCTACGAACGCGGCAGGAAAGGAACTCCATGAAGTTCTAGTCAACCTGTGAAGGCTGTCGGACATAGTTTTCATAATAAAAGCAACCTTTGAAGAAATGTTTATGAAAACCTGCATTGCCTACGACCTATTGTCTGTGGCTGTAGAGATAGTGCATCATGCACTCCTTTCTAGTGAGCTTGTGGAGTACGCTCGTACTCAACCGTCCGTTCTTAACCCTTGCTAGGTTCTAAGCTATTAAAGACGACGTCAACATCAATGTCTGCTCAAGAAACCATCAGCGACAACTTAAGTTCTTCAGGAAAGTCAATGACGTCCACATCGACGTCAACCGAAGTGAAGACTAAGTTTTTAAGTAGATAGAAGTAGATTCTCTAGCCATAAAAACTACTTCTGTAGAGCATTGCAATAGCAGCAATGGCGCCAAATAGTATATATACTAGTCGTAGGTACTAGATAGTTCTGAGTTATTACTTCTGGTTCTTGTTTGTAAGAAGTTCTTTCTCTCTCTTTAACCTAGAGTGTTCTCTAGATCTTTTGTAAAGAGTTGAGTTGTAATCTATAGTCATGTCTTGGACCTGCTGTGTTTCTCTTGTACCACTCTGAGGGATGTAATACTAGTGAATGGTGTTTCATTGGTGTTATGTCAATGACTATAGTGTACTACATCATGCAGTGGTATGCTGGGTCACCGCAGTGATACGTCCATTTTGCATCACTATTCTATGTGATAATTCACTGTTATTCATTGATATATTTCGTATTGAGGGGTGATACTTATGTTATTTCATCTGTTTTTGCATGGTTGATGACTTTTGGAGCATGGACCGCTGCAGTCAGGATTCTGTTGGAAAAGGTGCTGTTTGGAGGAAAAATTCGCGAAGATCAAAAAATCCAGGAAAATACATGGAAAATCCTATTTTTCTAGAAGACGAAGGAAGCCAGAAGGGGGGTTGGAGATGGGCCACAGGGGGCCACACCACCCCCTGGCGCGGGCCAGCCTAGGCCTCGCCACCAGGTGGTGTGGCCGCCCTAGTCCACCCCTGGCACTCCCCTCTGGCATATATTATCCTCCCGAAACCCTAAGACTCGGGGAGCAACCACAGAAAGATTCCGCCGCCTCTGCGGGGCAGAAAACATCGAGAGAGAAAGATCTCTCCGGCAGACTGATTTCTGCCGGGGGAATTCCTTCCCAGAGAGGGGAGATCGTCGCCATTAACACCACCATCAAGTTGGACTTCATCGGGATCATCATCATGATCATCACCATCATCACCATCAGCACCCTCATCACCATCTCCATATTGCTATAACAATTGAGTTGAATCTTGCATAGTTCATAGGGGAAACTTTCCCGGTGTTGATTACTCTTTGTAGTTGATGCTATTGAGTGAACCATTGAATTATTGTTTATGTTCAGATTGTTATACATCATTATTCCATCTCTGATCATGATCCATATGATGTCTTGTGAGTAGTTTGTTTTGTTCTTGAGGACATGGGAGAAGTCATGTTGTTAGTAGTGGAATTGTGTTGAGAAAGATTCAATAGTTTGATATTTAAGTTATGGTGTACTTCTTCTAGTGGTGTCATGTGAACGTCGACTACTTGACACTTCACCTATATGGGCCTAGGGGAATGCATTGTGTATTTGGATACTAATCGTAGGGGTTGCCGGAGTGACAGAAACCTGAACCCCCGTTAGGAAACCATTGCACAAGGGACGTAAGGGTCTTAGAGTTTAAAGCTGTGCTTAGGTTTCTACCTTAATTACTTTCTTGTACTTACGGATGTTTGCAAGGGGTATAATCACAAGTATGTATTAGTCCTAGGAAGATCGGTACATTAGCACAGGTTCACCCACACAAAACTTAGCAAGCTAAAGAAGATTAATAAACTATATGAAGCGAAAGCACTTGATAGTCTTCCCATGTGTCCTCGAGAACGTTTGGTCATCTTAAGTAATACAACCGGCTTGTCCTTTGCTGCATAAAGGATTGGGCCACTTGCTGCATTTATTCCTATTGTCTTTTGTTTACTCGTAATTTGTTTACTTGCTTTATCAAAAACCCCTAAAAATCCATTTGCTAAGTATTTGCAGAGAATTCCTGATCCATACCACTAGCCAGCACCTTCTGCTCCTCGTTGGGTTCGACACTCTTACTTATCGAAAATACTGCGATACACCCCCTATACTTGTGGGTCATCAAGACTATTTTCTGGCACCGTTGCCGGGGAGTGAAGCACTATTGGAGAGTGGAACTGGTAAAGGAAACTTCTACTGTGAGTATTGTTTACTTCTGTTATTTGATTTATTTTCGTTATGGATAATTCACTGAGTTTCTTATTTGGTAATGCTACTACCACTGCTAAGGTAGTAGATAAGCCACCACCTGCTGAGAATGATGTTTTTAAAATACCTACAAGGATTATTGATCGTGTTATGGATAACTACTATGTTGGGGATGGAACTGTCCATCCCGGTGATCATTTACTCTATATACACGAATTATGCGGGTTGTTCAAGTCTGCAGGTATTACTACAGATCAAGTTAAGAAGAAGTTATTCTCATTACCACTGAAAGGAAGATCTGAGGAATGGTATAAGCTGCTGAAGAATGGCCAAGCTCTGGAATGGGAGGAAATAGTACCTCTCTTTTATTCAAAGTTTTATCCTCCTAGTGAGATTCATAAAGATCGGAATCAAATATATAACTTTTCGCCTCTTGATGGAGAGAGTATAGCTCAAGCTTGGGGGATATTGAAGTTACTAATGCTCAAATGTCCCATTCATGAGCTCCCCAACAATATTATTATCAATAACTTTTATGCAAGGCTCCCCCTACATGACAAGGATTTATTGGATGCTTCTTGTGCTGGATCATTCACTCGCATGGAAGAAGAAGCTAAATGGGATCTTCTGGACCGTATTCAAGGCAATGCTAAATCTTGGGAGAATGACAAAGGTAGAAAGTCAAGTATAAATTATGATTATGAATGCATTGAATCTTTTATGGGAACTGATGACTTTCAAAATATTAAAAATGCTTATGGTCTAGACTCTCAAGCTATTGCTTCTTATTTTAAGGCTTTTGCTTCCTACATTGAAGTGCCTAAAAAGAAGTGGAATAAGTATCATGAACCTTATAAAGATGTTGCTAAGAGTGTTCCTGCAAGAAATACTGAAGTTTATACTACTAATCATGTCTTACCTAAACCTTACATTGAGAAAATGCCTTTCCCAGTTAAGATAAAGGAACATTCTATGATAGCTAGTATGGTTAATGAAAGTACAAATAAAGCTATTAAACCTGATAAACAAATGGTTGATGAACCTATTATAGCAAATGTGAAAGACTTTGTTACTAAATATGAAGAAGAGGGACACACTATCCTTTGTAAGGATACCTCTAATATTGTTTCACATAGTAGTGTTATGAGAGCTAGTATTCCCGTGTTTTCTGTTAGAATAAGTGATCATTGCTATGATGGTTCTTGTGATAGCTATATTGTTAAGTTTGTGCATGATACTGAAAGTTATTATGAGAGAGGGAAAAGTGTTCTTATGTATCTCAATAATATCAAGTTTCCTCGTTTTATGCTGAAAGTCTTTATGTTGCACTTCTTTTGCCTTCTTATGTAAGTAGCCTCTGGTTTCAATAACTTGTTTGTTTACCAAATTCCCTTGCATAGGAAGTGGGTTAGACTTAAATGTGTGTATTTTTGCTTCTTAATGCTCTCTTTCACTTCAATTCATATTCCTATGTGAGCATCTTCAAAATTATCATGCCCATCTTAATGGCTATAAAGAAAGAGCTTTTTGGGAGACAATCCAATTTGTTTTTGCTTTCAGTTTGTTTTTGTTTCTTTGAGTCTTGGAAGTTATTACTTCGGTAATAACCGTTCCTTATCCGTTTTGTTTGGTTTTTGTGTCAAGATCAACCTCTAATGAGAGAGAAGCAATATTTGGGGAAGTTGCTGTCCCGAAACAGATTTTTGTGCTTCACCGTAAAAATTCGTGAGAGTCGGATTGAGCTATAATTTTTTGTACTTCTACCCCAGGTTGTTATTTAACTTTCGTTAGTTTTGCACTTTTTGATTTGAGCAACAGAAGATTTTCGAAAACATTGATCTTTAACTGCTGGTCTGTTTTGACAGATTTTGCCACTCTTGCATTAGCTTCTTTAATCGATTTCCTTTTTGAATTATTTTTGGGTTTTCGGAAGGATTTGCTACAATAGCTTATGTTTTGATGGTTTTTAGTTGAAGTTGGACTCAAAAGGTTTTATCACTTCATTTATACTAATGTTGCTAATGAGAACTGTGTGAAGTTTTGTGTGAAAGAAATTTCCAGGTAAGTGGAGATAATGGTGTAATAAGGAAGAGAAGGATTTTATGACTCAAGTAATAAGTGTATGAAGATGAAGATATCGATGATATTAAAGTGGTGACTCCGGAAGAATCTACTAGATACCAAATTCAGAGACCTGCAGAGTCCGTTTTCAAATAGGTAATAGTTCTGGTAAGAAAAGTTCCACGAAAATACAATCCAACTATATTTTTGCAGTTTTTAGTCAATAAGGAAAGCTACGAAGCGAAAGAGGGACGGAAACGGAGCCAGGGTGGCTCACACCACCCTGTGGCGCGGGCCCACCCCTGGCCACGCCACTAGGTGGTGAGTCCACCCCGGACTCCGCCTCTGACTCGTTTTCTCCCAGTACCTTCCTTTTGATATGAAAATACGTAATATATAATCCCCCAGATCCCCTGAGGTTCGTATATCGTGTTTTCGTCGTGTTTTTGTTTCGATCTGTTTCTGCCAGGACATACTCTTTGAAAGTTTAGAAGCACAATGGTGTCTGCCAAGGATAAAGGAAAGGAGCCTATGGAGGAAGACCTCCAAGACCCCGGGAAGGAGAAGGAGATCAAGAGTGAAGATGAAGAGGATCAAGGCCAACATCCGCACACCAGCACTACCATTGCAAGCATTGGAGTGGTGATAAAACCTGCCAGGGTTAGAAGGACTGCACGGATGCAGACTGGGGGGAAAGCTCCTCGTCACAGCTTGGCTCCACGCCATGCAGGAAAAGAAGACTTCAAGGAGGAAGAGTGGGGAAAGAATAGCAAGAGCTGGAATTCTCAACCCGACATGATCATGAGCCGCATTGATCAAAACTCACAGCTGATTCGTAATCTCACCTTCGAGATTGAGGACTTGGGGAAACTCATCAGAGAGCTCATCGAGAGGATACCACCACCACCACCACCACCAAAGGAGTAATTCGTCATCAGGTTTGGCATCCCCTTGGCTTGTTCCAAGCTTGGGGGAGTGTCGCGGTATCACATCACTATCTTCTATCTTTTTACCTTTTTAGTAGAGTCATATCATGAATAGAGAAGTTATTATGTAGGATGGTTTGCATTATGGAAGTGTCCCCTCTCTCGTTAGATATGTATCCCTTGGTGTGAGTTGCCGTTATGGAATATTAATGAGAAGTTCTATCATTCACTCTTTTGCATAGCTTATATTAGTTTTCAATTCATGGTTATATGATTGATCTTGTTGTTAGTATTGGTATCACTTTGGGATCATTGAGTTAATTTAGTTGGTTTTGGCAAACCTGGCTCGGTCAGTAGCAACACTTTTTTTTGAGACTTGAATGAAAAAGATAAAAGTACTCTAAAGAAAAATAATTTCATCATGTTTCTTTCTTGATTTGCTCATAAGTTTAGTATTCTCTAGTTAAGATCTTTTGTGCTTCCAAGGAAGATTGCATGTTTGTCTTTATCACTTGTGAAAGAGAAATGGACGTCGCCTAGAGGGGGGGAGGGGTGAATAGGCATTTTTAAATTATTACGGTTTAGGCTCTAATAAATGCAGAATAAAACGTAACGTTTAATTTATCAAGTCAAAACTTATATCCACTAGTTTCACTAAGTGCACCGACAACCTATGCTAAGCAAGACAAGCAACAAGGTGATAGCAAGATATAGTACTTTAAGCACGAAGGCTATCACAATGTAAATTGCATAAGTAAAGGGCTCGGTTGATAGATAACCGATGGACGCGGAGATGATGATTTGTTTCCCGAAGTTCACTTCCAAAGAAGCTACGTCTCTGTTGGAGAGGTGCGGGGGCGCAATGTACTTCGAACGCCACAAATGGCTCACCTCGAGGTATGGTGGCTCGATGCTCACCCAACGCCACACAAGGCCTCACCCCAACATGCGAAGGCACGCAACCTACCGACGCCACAACAGGCTCACCCTATTCTCCCGTGAGCTCGCCACAAAAGGCCTACTCATGTTCCACTATGGGACACTTGAGGGCGGTCACCGAACCCGTACAAGGCTTGGGGCAATCTTCACAACTCAATTGGAGGGATCCCAAGAAACGCCACAAAGGCTCCACAATGCCACAAAAGGCCAACAAGATTGGGGAACCTCCACAACTCAATTGGAGCCCCAAGAACACACCACAACTCCACACAACCGTCTAGGGTTCCAAGAACCCAAGAGAAACAAGCCCAAGGGCTTGAACTCGCCGAATCTCCGAGGAGAACTCAAACCTATGCACCAAATGCAAGAGGAAAGTCCTTCACTCTCAAATTCCACCAAAGCTACAAAAGCTATTGGGGGAATAAGGGAGGAAAAACACAAGAGGAGAACACAAAACTCTCCAAGATCTAGATCCCAAGGATTCCTTCACAAAGAAGGGATTTTGCTTGGTGGGGCTTGTAGATCTCGATCTCCTCTCTCAAATCCCTCAAAAAGATGCAAGAATCATAGGAGGGAGAAGGGGAGAGGGCAAGCTCTTCAAGGTCAACTATGGAGGAGTGAGAAAGAGCAAGAACCAAGAAAAAGCTAGTTAGGGCCGAAGGAGAAAGGGGAGCTCCTTTTAAAGGGCTCCTCGATCTGCCCGTTACCCACAGAATCGCGCACGGCCGATAGTACCGGTGGGTGGCCGGTACTACCGGTGGCACCCAGCCAACGGTCAGAAAACAGCGAGAGAGAGAACAAAAACACGAGCCTGGCCGGTACTACCGCCGCTTCGCCGGAACTACCGGTGGCAAGAATGTCCTAGCGGTACTACCGCCTGAAGATCCGATCCAAGTTCCGTCAAATAGCGCTAACCAGGCAGAGAGAGTACTGAACCAAAAATGGGTTCACTGGAAGTTGGGCCGGAATTAACACCGGTACTACCGGCGGCAAACTGCCTTGGCGGTACTATGGGTGGCCCGCCGGAACTACCGGTCAGGCAAAAACTTCAGAACCAGAATTGCCAAACTTTTGCATCCGAACTCCAAATGAGATGAAACCAATTTTGTTGAAATATTGGATATCACCAAGGGAGAAAATACCATGAATATATATGTGAGATACCTCCCAAGGTGTGGAGCCAGAAAACCCGCAAGATCAAAAATGCAATAGTATATGCAAGGGAAATCTGTTTTTGATGAACTAGAGCTTGTTATGAAGATAACCACAATCTCTAGATCCTCACATGGACAAGAACAAACAACAACCAAGAAAGATAATGCTATCTATGCAAAGGTTTGAGCTCTCTCCGAAAGATATGAATGAGTCACCCACTCGAGAGCCCCTCTTGATAGTACGGCTATCTATCCTAAACCCGGTCTCCCAACACTACAAGAACACTACAAGAGACCGGTAAAATAGAAACCCTATCACGATCATACCTTTGCCTTGAGCATCCCACTTGAGCTTGATGTAGACGATCTTGTCACCTTCAGGATGGAACACCTTTCTTGATTTCTCTTGCTTGCTCTTGCTTGATGAAGACTTGCGAATGGCTCCCCATACTCCATGGGGAAACCTCTTCTTTGACCTTGTATTCATCACTCCATGAACACCGAGGAGGCAAGCTCCGAGCATGAGATCTTCTAGAGAGGACGCATCTTGATCTTGCACATCAATTCTTGATGATGATGCCTTGAAGAAAGCCATGAGGAACTCCATCTTCTTCTTCTTCAAGACATACTTGATCTTATTCTTCTACTTGATTCCAATAGGCACAAAGACCTTGGACAATGCTTCTTATTTTTCATCCTTGAAACCAACACATGGTCCAAGCGATGCCAATGGACAAACCTACAAGTGAGACTCAATTTGAACATTAGTCCATAGGGATTGTCATTAATTACCAAAACCACACATGGGGCATACATGCCCTTTCAACTTGTATGTTTGTTTGTTTCCTTCAACTCTTGTACTTGCTACCCAGCCTTGCTAGCCAAAAACATGTACTGAGAGGGAATTCTTCTCATGCATCCACTCCTTTAAACCAAAACCTTTGCCATTTGTGTCCACCATACCTACCTATTAGCACTATTGCTATTCCAAGTAAATTCTTGTTTTATCTACCTCCCAAATTAAACTTGTTATGTGAAAATTAGTGATTAAAGCTCTCACGAACTTGATGGCACACTTTACTTTCTTGCACTTAATAAACTTGAACCATTGTGCCCATCTATGTTGTGTATATGCTTGTGCTTTGTAAGTTGTGAATTAGCAGAACCATGTTGTCATGGGGAACGCTTTCAACATTGCACTGGTACTTTGTAACTAGTTGATATCATGTTCTTTTGTCTATGGATGTCGTCGATGTGAAATGAAAGGGGAGCTTGTAAGTCCATGGAGTTATGCATGTGTGTTAGAGAAACGCCTGGGCCGCTGGTCTAATCCATGCTGACATGGTGGAAACCTGCAGCGTAACCATAACGAGCATCTATGAAGCATTCTTCTTATAAAAAAGAGATAGATATTGAGAAAAAAGAGAAAAAGAAAAAAAGAGATTATGAAAATAGGAAAGAGAGAAAAAAGCACCATATTCCCATGGTAAATAAGAAGATTGCTGAGATGCTTGTTATCTACTTGCCTTGTCATTTTGATATGGGGATTCTTCCGTATCATCGGGCAAGGGGTACCCCGTTGGCGGTTCTCTATGATACACATATGCTTACGATGACAAGAACTTACCGGTGACTAAACTTGAGTAGCATGAGGAGCGGCCCTCGTATTCAAGGGACATGAGATTCTCAATTCACAACTTGTCAATGCATATCCTCATATTTTATCACTTTAACCTTAATCACCTAAAGATGCCCATGATAGGGCAATGAGAGCTGAAAGATAATAAGTACCATAGTTTTTGGGAGCTCTTTATGAAACTCGAAATCCCTGCTTCCCTCTGCGAAGGGCCTTTCTTTTACTTTTTAGTTGAGTCAGTAAACCTACTCCCTTCTATCTAAGCAAGTATTTTGAGTTGTTGTGTTTCATTTATTCATATGATGATTTATTCAATCATGTTTCTTATGTTCCTTGTTTTGCACATTGATCTTATCTTGATGTTTACTACTTTGAAAGCTATCATTGAAAACCAGTTATTTGTGAACTCCAGCAAATTATCAACTATTCTTCGACCAAGAGCTAAGTTTGCCATTACCAATTATGATTTACTTTATGTATCTTTATTGTGTTTCCTTTACTCATTGCAAGTTGAATTATATAATAGTGAGTTGTCTTCTATTATGATCTATGTATTGATGAATGTGATGCTTCTTGTCCGTATTCTTTTATCGACTCTTCACTCCATAAACCTGAGGCCATGTTTATTGAGCTCAGTTTCGCTTGGGGACAAGCGAAGTCTAAGCTTGGGGGGTGTTGATACGTCCATTTTGCATCACTATTCTATGTGATAATTCACTGTTATTCATTGATATATTTCATATTGAGGGGTGATACTTATGGTATTTCATCTGTTTTTGCATGGTTGATGACTTTTGGAGCATGGACCGCTGCCGTCAGGATTCTGATGGAAAATGTGCTGTTTGGAGGCAAAATTCGCAAAGATCAGAAAATCCGAGAAAGTACATGGAAAATCCTATTTTTCGGAACGAAGAAGCGGAAGGGGCTGGAGATGGGCCACAGGGGGCCCACACCAACCCTGGCGCGGGCCAGCCTAGGCCGCGCCACCAGGTGGTGTGGCCGCCCTGGTCCACTCCTGGCACTCCCCTCTGGCGTATATTATCCTCCCGAAACCCTAAGACTCGGGGAGAAACCATATAAAGATTTCGCTGCCTCTGCGGGGCGGAAAACACCGAGAGAGAAAGATCTCTCCGACAGACAGATTTCTGCCAGGGGAATTCCTTCCCGGAGAGGGGAGACCGTCGCCATCAACACCACCATCAAGCTGGACTTCATCGGGATCATCATCATCATCATCACCACCATCATCACCATCAGCACCCTCATCACCATCTCCATATTGCTGTAACAATTGAGTTGAATCTTGCATAGTTCATAGGGGAAACTTTCCCGGTGTTGATTACTCTTTGTAGTTGATGCTATTGAGTGAACCTTTGAATTATTGTTTATGTTCAGATTGTTATACATCATTATTCCATCTCTGATCATGATCCATATGATGTCTTGTGAGTAGTTCGTTTTGTTCTTGAGGACATGGGAGAAGTCATGTTGTTAGTAGTGGAATTGTGTTGAGAAAGATTCAATAGTTTGATATTTAAGTTATGGTGTACTTCTTCTAGTGGTGTCATGTGAACGTCGACTACTTGACACTTCACCTATATGGGCCTAGGGGAATGCATTGTGTATTTGGATACTAATCGTAGGGGTTGCCGGAGTGACAGAAACCTGAACCCCCGTTAGGAAACCATTGCACAAGGGACGTAAGGGTCTTAGAGTTTAAAGCTGTGCTTAGGTTTCTACCTTAATTACTTTCTTGTACTTACGGATGTTTGCAAGGGGTATAATCACAAGTATGTATTAGTCCTAGGAAGGTCGGTACATTAGCACAGGTTCACCCACACAACACTTAGCAAGCTAAAGAAGATTAATCAACTATATGAAGCGAAAGCACTTGATAGTCTTCCCATGTGTCCTCGAGAACGTTTGGTCATCTTAAGTAATACAACCGGCTTGTCCTTTGCTGCATAAAGGATTGGGCCACTTGCTGCATTTATTCCTATTGTCTTTTGTTTACTCGTACTTTGTTTACTTGCTTTATCAAAAACCCTTAAAATCCGTTTGCTAAGTATTTGCAGAGAATTCTTGATCCATACCACTAGCCAGCACCTTCTGCTCCTTGTTGGGTTCGACACTCTTACTTATCGAAAATACTGCGATACACCCCTATACTTGTGGGTCATCATGCAGCTGGTATCAGAGCATATGCTTTGACCTTAGGATTAAAACCCTTTTAGGAAGATCTGTAGGTTGGATAGTGACTATCGGAGCCATCTTATCTAAACCAAGACTTGTGATGGATATCCACTTGAGGATAAACCTTGTCACACTTAAGTTGGATGTTCTTATCATCTTTCTTAAGGATTAGTTATATGTATTCTCTAGAGGAAGGTCATTTCAGTGTAGCTCTATATAGGTATAACACCACAATGATATCTTAAGTTAGTTAAAATATCAATAAGATTACGACTAGGATTAGGATATCATGTGGAGTAGTATTAGTGATGGAGTCTATATTTAGAATCCATCGGAAGCAGCAGAATCTTGTCACTAGTAGATACCACCATACCAATTAAGTTAGACCATCAGAGTATGTATAGATACAATTGGAAGTAAATCATGTGACATTCACTTGAAGAATTCCATGTGATGGAGTAGAATTTTGTTAAGGATCATTAATAGTAAGCTAAGAAGAAGTGTCGTCATGTTGAGATTAGCTCTTTAATCATGATGATTAGGTAAATCTTGACAAGTTCATGGTGAGAATAGCTTCGAGACCATGATAAGTCTATAATTAGGACAAGTACTTAGTAACTAATCTAGTAATAACAGTAAGTAAAGAACAGTGTAGGTCTATGATAGAAGTCATAGATAACATAACATTATTATAATTTTTGTATTAAGGTAGTAACTACAGTTTTGTTAGTAGTTTTGAGATATCATGTGAGGATAGTTATGATAGAATAGAAGATTGGTAGTCTTTAGTAGTCCTGAAAGAAAGGTAAGTGGTTAGTCAAAACCAAAGTGAGACCACTTTGGTCAAAATTATCCTGTTGCACCTGAGCAATTTGGGTAAATGTTGAGACAAAGAGTAGTTTAAACCCTAAGTGCTAAGTATCACAAAGTAAACATATACTAGGAGGTGTCATATACTACACAGCTAAGCCTGAATTCCAGAGGTATTATACTCAACTATTATATTACGAGCTTAGAATGATGTGTGTTATATGTACCACATTTGGATTTCTTGGTTTTTCTTGCATCTTCTTGATTGACTAGATCTGTGCATGAAGTTTGACTTGATGTGCAAATGCATGTTGCATCAACAAGTTATTACTTGATGTTATGGACCTAGATAGAAAAGGGAATTCGTGTAAGGGAGTGACTAGAAGAAGGAAACAAAATAGAAGGTGCATCAACACTATTTTGAAGGATGGATCAACCCCAACTCACTATGAGCTGGCAATAAGAAGGATTAAAAGTGTAGAAAAAGGGGGAGAGCTACATGAAGGATGAATTTAAGTTCACTTAAGATAGGTGATGCTGCTAAGAAGCTAATGAAGTAGTTGTACCAGGTTCATGGAAGTATCATGAATTAGTGCAAAGAAGAAGTCTTGAAACAGAAGTGGTATTCAAGCTCTGACAATTCAGAGAGAATGCTAGTAAGAAGTCGAAAACCGTAGGCTAATCCATACACCTAGGAGGATCCGCAGCTAGTATCCGTAGCTAGTATCCTTAGCTGGTATCCTAGCGGTTTAGCTAAATAGATCATCTTTGCGTAATTTAAGAGTATAAAACTTGGCCTAAGTTAAGTTAGACCTAAGGAAGTATGAAATTAAAGATCGTCTTTTGAAACGCTTCGTAAGATCGGGCTTACTAAAGCGAAAATGTCCAAAAGGTTAGAAGTGTACAAATAATGTCGGAAGATTCATTTTGGTGATCCACAACTGTGTGGGTGTACCACAAATTCTTTCGTGAAGCCTTATAGAGATAAAGCATAAGCTAGCCAAAGACCAATATCCTTACTATCGAGTTGATGGATGCTATACATGTAAATTAAAGACCATTAGGAAACCCCAAGGGGGAGAGTAAACAATAAACACTCAAGTATTGTTGTCTAACTTTCTGACTGAAGGTTGGAGAAGAAGTACAAAGTTATGATGATATTAAGCCTTATTCTCATAAGGTTATAAGAAGCCATCATTATAAAGTATTTCCGAGAGTATGTCCGGATGAAAGATCAAAGGAGATATAACTACTTAACCCTAGTGGGATAGTTATAAAGGAGAAATAGCTGGTAAGTTATCCTTTAGTGTAAAGAAAGTATTCCAAAATAGATTGGTGTAGTAGGAAAAGTCTGATTGGAATGGACTAAATGTGTCCCAAACCAATCCTAAGTAGCACTTTGAAGACGTAAACCAAGATATTGAAGTAGGAGTTATACTACATATATGAAACGACAGTGGATATTGATGGAATGAAGGTGATTCAAGGAAACAAATCCAGATACGGGATACTACAATTATTCCCAACTATGATCACAATGGAATTTGAGAAATGGTGTGATCAATACAAGTCAACACCTTGTTTCGAAACGTAAGAGAGTACGAACTTCAGGGACGAAGTTTATTTTAAGGGGGGGAGAGTCTGTAACACCCCAGCATTAGAGCTTAGAAATAAGCTGAACACAGGTGTGTGCATTGCATTCATGCATAGAAAATCCGGATAATTTTCGCGCTTTTAAATAAAACTTGTCAAAGTGATTGAAGCTTCTCTTAACTTGGTGGAACTGAAGTAGATCATCAAGTTGACTGCGATAAGTTTCAATATGACCTTTGCTAAAACCTTATCTTTGGGTAATATAATTTGATCTAAGGGTAGATCAAATGTAATAAAACTAAGTCACAACCCACTACTTAATAAGGAGTAATAGATCCTCTAGAGATCATTACATGGTATTCCGTACAACAACTCAAGGATGAATACTTAATATTCTAAAGATGATATTAAGATATTACCTACCATAAACTTTGTATACTTAAGTTAAGTATATAACTTAAGTAAAAGAAACCCTATAACTAAATCTGGAAACACTTGTTTGCCATAGTTACTCCTACCATGGATATCATGGTAGTTCATAAACATTGACTCTTATTCCAAATAGAGTAGAAATGGAAGTCAAGCCAAGACCATTCCGCATATACTCTTAATATGATATTAAGAGGTGACAATCCTATATAACCAAGTCCTAGTGTCTATTGATCATAAATGTGTGTGATCAATTCTTGACCTAGCACTTATTGACTCATAGCCTTTGACCTATTGTGTTGAGCTTCCAAATACCTTAAGTAAGTTAATCTGAAGGAAGAACTAGATATGGTTGAGTGTACCATCATCAATGAAATGTGATCCTTAGTGGAGATCAAACCATTTGATGTTGGAGGAGTTAACTCACTCATGAGTTAACTAGAAGCAGTACCTAAACTCAAGGGTTGAGCTAGTAATTGAGGAGCTATGAGAAAGCTAGTAGTATTAGTACATTAGATAGCAACCTTGTTAGGACAAGTGGATATAGACTTAGAATAAGCTTGCTTAACAAGATAAGTCCATAGAGAGACTAATACAAGTTTACTACTTAGTTGAGTATAGATCTTGATCAAACAATTAGAAGCCTAAGCTTTGTATGATCAAAGGATGGTGGTCATTATTCTCAGTCACTTGAGAATAGATGATTAGGTGTTGAAGAAGAGTTATGAATATACCAAGTTAGGTAAGTCCTAGTAAGTTGAATCATCTAGCTTGATCATTAGAAGTCAAGCTAGAGAATGGTGAAGTATTTGATGAATTGTATGGAGTAGTTGGAGGCATAGTAGCTTAACCAAGTTAATATAAGGACAACTGGTATTATGGGATAAGTACTATACCTATTTCAAAGGATTGATATCCTTTGTATGTATAGTAAGGATTGTAGTCTTGCAAATCTTGGAAGTAGTTGCAAGATGAAGTCAAGGAAGTTAATAGATGGAGTTAGCAGTAGCTACATTGATAGGTGCATCAATGGTAGTTAATTAAGAGAAGTTATATACTAGGAGTAAGGATGGAGTATTGTTGAGTGGTATGACCATGTCATCATATGATGATGGATATGGTGGAGTCAGATGATTGTCTTATTCAAGAAGATGTGATCTTTGTGAATAAGATAAGAGATATATAGAGTATATTTAGGAAAGGAATTCCCTATCTCAAGATAAGCTTAGTGAAGTATTGAGGTAAGAATTCTTTAGAAGCCTTAACCAAGAATATATCAAGCCATGACAAGACCCATGTCTACTGTATTATTCAAGACTCTAGAATCCAATGGATAGTATCTCTTAGTCAAATGGAATGTCTAAGAGGTAATTAGAGAACCAGATGAGTGTTTAAGGATGGAAGCCTTGTCTGCTTAATTATCATAAACCCTAATAGAAACCTAGTTTTATAAAACCTCAAGTCCACATTAGGAAAGTATTATAATGTATCTATACTAATTCTTCTATGAAACCAAGTGTAAATAGAATTTTATTTAAATCATTAGACATCCTAAACCATCACCTTACCATGGTGAAAACAAGAACATTTCTATAAGATTTTCATATAGGAACCCAATTCCTAAAACCCTAATCCTTATCAATATTTCTTAATGAAAAGGACTTTTAATATAATGAATATATTTTAATACACAATAACAAATACAGAGGAAAGAGTTATAATCCCTTTGTATAATAATATTCCTGGCCTATAAAATCTCTGGATATTTAAAGCCTTGAGGAAATTCATATTTGAAAAGGTTTATATAAACAGAAATAGAAAATCATAGAAAAAGAGAGTACTAACAGAACCGGCCCACGGCCTAGTTCGACTCAGCTCTAACTATCGCTCGCGTGCAGCGCCTAGAACAAATCGCTCGCTTTGCATTGGCCCAGTAGCAGCCCAACCCGGGTACCGGTTTGTTCCCTCGCTGGAAAGTGGGGCCGCTCGAGGTGAGCGATCGTCTTCTTCCTCCTTCGCTTATTCGACAATGTGTCGGCGAGCTCCAAGTCGCCGCCGTCATTTGAGACCGCCCGGATGCGATTCACTCACCTAGAGCTCCTTCTAAGTCGCCAGGCATCCGCCAGTTGGACAAATGCGCAGCGATTCACGCCCAGATCGAGCTCCTATGCCCCGGTGCATCTCGGCCATCGCCGCCATCGTGACGTCGCCTCTAACACCGACTGGACCTAGAAATAGACCGTGGAGATCTGCATCGACATTCTTATCCATCCCTACCCTGTCTAGTTCTCTCTCTCGCTCTCTGTCATCTGCAAATCCACCGAAGCCGCCGCCGGTGAGCTCAGGCTAGCCATCGATTCAATCCACCTAGAAGACCATGGGGTGGATGGGAGGAATCACCGTGCTCTGTAGATCCTCTGGGAGGAGCACATCATCAAGGGGAGCTCTGAAGAGGGTGAATTTCACTATTTCTTCTCGTCGGTGTTCGCCGGAATCCGTGATGCTGCGCTCATCTCCGACCACGCCAATTCACACCGACCACCGTTACAGCTTCAAGGTGAGATTGCGCATCTTTGAACCCTAGTAAATCATGCTAGCATTGGCCGTAGGCCTAGTTCCTCGAGTCACCGGAGCAAGCCGCCACAGGACCTCATCGTGACCCCAGTTCTGGTGATCTTTAGTGTGCGTAGATTGTCTAGCTAGGTTCTTCATGCTCTCCTCGTTCCAACGCATCAATCCGTGTAGTCTCTAGTGCCAGAAATCGGCGTCGCCGCTGTGCTCCGGTGAGCTGACGTCATACCGCCACCACACTCACGTCACTTTTCGGAGTTGACCAGTCTTTGCTCGAGTGGACACCGACGTGGCGAATGGCCCACCAGTCAGTGGCTCTAGGTAAATTAAATTGGGTATAAAAATCTTTTGTCCCGCGTGAGTGGTCGACGTGGCCAATGGCCCATCTGTCTATGACTGCGGGTAGGGTTAGTACTAGTATAAAAAGTATTGTCTGTTTAGTAATTAGATAAAATCAAATAAGTTTAATATAAATATAATTTCCAGAAATTGAATAAAATGGTTAAATCTTGTTAATTCTATATCTTTTGTTTTATAATTCAGAAAAATGCATACAATATATCAAAATGCTTAGAAAAATAAAATCTATAATTTAACCTTATTATCAAATATTATTGTGTTAATTATTTACATATTTATTATTTAATAAAGATTTTATAAGTTATAAAACTTTAAAAATTCATATTTTTATATTAGTAAATAAGAAAAATATAAGTAATATACCAATATTCTTGTAAAAACGAAATCTATATTTACAAACTTGTTTCAATTATTTTTGTATCCTTTAACTAATATTTATTATTTGTTTAATATTTATAAAGTAAATAAAATTTGTAAAAATCATATCTTATTATTTAAGATTCACAAAAATACTTATAATATACCAAAATAATCACAAAAATGAAATCTACACACCATAAATATAAACTCATACTTTTGAAGTAAAATAAAAGATAAAGGTATACCAAATTTTATTTTAACTCTTTTATTTTATTTTAATTCATTAAAAATATATAAATCTTTACTTTTGCCTTTAGTATTGTTTGTTTAAAATCTAAAAATGTAGTAGCAAGTCAATTAAAGTTTAAGTGAAGTTTAAATAGGTCAAACCATTTTAAGGTATATCTGTTAAAACTACCATCTCAAATTAAGGGTATTTTAATTTTCCTAAAAAGATTTTATCAATTATAAAATCAACTAAAATAGTATATTGTTCATCACAAGAATCTTATTCACTTATACTATGATTATTTAATGTAGTAATGTTTTCCTAGTGAATAATCTTAGCTAATAAAAAGCCTTAAAGTGTTAGCCTTAAGTTTAAGTAGTTTTTACTTTATAAAAGTAATTTTCCTCAAAGGTTATTCTTTTAAGAAACACTAAAAGTAATCCTTGAACACCTATTTAAAAACTCTAATGGAATCTTAATCTTGTTTAAGAAATATTTCAGATACCATACCCATTTGAGCGTTTTAATATTGCATATTACTTGTTGTATTTCCTTATTGTTTCACACACACTCTCACAAGCCTTAATAAGAAGCACAAGTGTTAAGCTGGTATAAAAGTGCAACACATTCCAAAGAACTCATCACAAACTCCAAACTCTAGATTAGATACGGTTATTCCGGGAATTCGCATTTATCAAATTGCATTACATTACTTATGCATCGTTGCATCTTGCTTCTTTAAACATTAGTCCTTACCGGACCAATGATGATATTTATAGAATTTGGATCTTATATTGTCTTGAAGACCATGAGTGCATAATCTTGCAATCACAAAAGGCAAGTTCATAACTTGCTCATGTCCTTTGATTATTTTCTATCAAATACTTGTAACTCAAATGTTGTCCTCAACTACATTTCAAAAAGGTCGAAAAACACTATTTTCATAATAATCTGATTATGGATTATTTACCAAGAGGTAATAATCTATTGATATAGTTCCGGTGGTAAAGGAACATAAGATCTAGGACTTAACAACAAATGTCGCCAGTGATTGTAGCGCCGTATATTACGCGGTAACCATGGGATTTGGAATGTGACAGAGAAGTCAGCTGCATCTTCTTCCTTTCATATGGAGGCAAGATGACCTTATCGTGACGTTGGAATTTCCGGTGTGGATCCAACTTATGGGTGGGCACCCTTAGGCCCCACGATTTTGGTGTCTAGATTATTTATGAGTGGCTGCCGGAGGTATAGTCGGGCCTTTTAGGGAGCTTACCAGGGGCATCACCACTTCATAGAGTCTTCGGGAACTCACCAGGGTTATAGCTTGCCCTAGTTGGAGGCTTAACGGAGGTGTAGTCAGCCCCGGAGGATCGTGCAGACATATGGGGTCGCGGAGAGGGCAGTGATTGGCTTGGATCTTAGACTGGGCCCCATACCAAGGAAGTGTGGACAAGCTCGTGGCTTGGTTGTGCAACAAGGCTAAGGTCTCTTGTGGGAAAAGTGACGCACCTCTGCAGAGTGTAAGAATTGTGACATGTTACTCCTTGTTCCGGGAAGGAGCTACGAACGCGGCAGGAAAGGAACTCCATGAAGTTCTAGTCAACTTGTGAAGGCTGTCGGACATACTTTTCATAATAAAAGCAACCTTTGAAGAAATGTTTACGAAAACCTGCATTGCCTACGACCTATCGTATGTGGCTGTAGAGATAGTGCATCATACACTCCTTTCTAGTGAGCTTGCGGAGTATGCTCGTACTCAACCGTCCGTTCTTAACCCTTGCTAGGTTCTAAGCTATTGAAGACGACGTCAACATCAATGTCTGCTCAAGAAACCATCATCGACAACTTAAGTTCTTCAGGAAAGTCAATGAAGACCACATCAACGTCAACCGAAGTGAAGACTAAGTTCTTAAGTAGATAGAAGTAGATTCTCTAGCCATAAAACCTACTTCTATAGAGCATTGCAATAGCAGCAATGGCAAGCCAAATAGTATATATACTAGTCGTAGTTACTAGATAGTTCTGAGTTATTACTTCTGGTTCTTCTTTGTAAGAAGTTATTTCTCTCTCTTTAACCTAGAGTGTTTTCTGGATCTTTTGTAAAGAGTCGAGTTGTAATCTATAGTCATGTCTTGGACCTGCTGTGTTTCTGTTGTACCACTCTGAGGGATGTAATAGTAGTGAACGATATTTCATTGGTGTTATGTCAACGACTATAGTGTACTACATCATGCAGTGGTATGCTGGGTCACCGCAATTTCTCAACTATGGAGCGCTCATCAACCATCTTGTAGTCATAGAATTGCTCCATGACATAGAACTAAGTGCCAACATCTAAGATCCCAAACTTTGCCTCGAGCGCATCCCACGTGTCCTTGCCATTATCAAATGACATGTATAGGTCAACAATGTTGTCCCCAATAACACTGAAAAGAGCCGCCATAAACATGGTATCGTCTTTCTTAAAGGCTGCTTCCTGGTCAGCAGAAAGATCTCCTTCAGGTTTGCCAAGAGTGACACTATAGCAGTTTAGGTTTTCAAACCAGAGAACTGCTCTCGTGCACCATTTCTTATAGTGCATACCATCAAAGGAGGCGGCCTAGTAGCAATCAGTTTTTTGGAATGTTGAAAATATAAGCAATAATCCATATGATTTAATCCAAATAATAAATTGATAAAGCATGACCATACAAATAGTACCAAAACTAATCATGTAGATCAACAAAGTAGATGAACAAATTACATCTAAACAAGATAAACCTATCACATCTACACCAAACGCTAGAACTAGAACTCTAGCATAATCTGAAAGAGATAGATTGAAATCACATACAGTATAGGCTGTATAGCAGCGGCGACAGTAGCAGTCGCATCCGCAGCGGTCGTAGCAACAGTAGCAACGTTGTTGGCCATGTTGAGGTTGCCGAAGAGGTCAGTGACGTCCGGAAAGAACTCGTCGTTCAGGAACTCATTGTTGGTCGACGCCGTGGATGCCAGTAGTCGCGCTTGAGCGCTCTCCAAAACCTGATCGCCCCTCACCCGTACAGGTTCACGAGAGGCTCGGCTCGGCGAGATTCCGCAACCCGCGGCGCACGCGTCGGGACAGGGCGTGCACGAGAGCTTCTCTTCTTCTCACACCTTAGTGAGTGGTAGAACAGCCTAGTATATATAAGAAGGTGTAACTCTCACTCAACTAGCAATGTGGGACTAAACTTTAGCTCCACTAGCATACACATGAGCTGTTACAAATAATGGTTAAAAGAGAATTTCAGAATTTGTATTTGTTATGGGCCAAAAGCCCAACATGCAAATACCTCAAATTCCAACAGCATCAGTCTCCTTTGCACCATTGTCCACCACCCTCGGCACCCACCCTGCACCACGACACACCACCGCCAGCGCCAGCGCCACCATCACCGCTGCCGTCGTGTCCACCCGCCACACCGAGTTGAGGTTGGGTGCAACAGTGCACTACCACTGGCCAGGAAAGCCCCACGCCTCCAGCCTAGCACGTGGGTAGAGGAGAAGCCTACCGCCATCGGCACCGCGCGGGCTTTTCCGGATCCTCAGAATTAGTATGCTCCTCCCCCTCCCAAAGATAAGTTAGAATTAACAAAACAAATATTGAAACATGTATGTAGCTCGTACTGCGTATCTCATTTCACTCTCACTCCCCTTGTCTGTTGTGCCAGCAACTGCTATCGTGGTCACACCGAGCTCGCAGTATACGCGCTCATGAATAGGCCCACAAGGAGCGCAACTGTGCAAGGAGATCATCTCAATACTCTCCCACTCCACTAGCCCCAGAGTTCAAGGAGAATATATACTACTCCTCCATTGCCGATCCCTTTACTTGTTGTGACATAGTTAGCCATGGCCGCAAGGAGGGCTTCTTTCTCCTTCCTCTCCGGCCGCGGCTTCCTCGGAAAGACTCCAGCCACCTCTCTTGTCAGATCAGGTGACCATGATTTCTGCTTGGATCTTTGGGATCCTTGCACCCTTGCTTTTAAGTTTTCATTCCTGTTTTTCACCTGTGGTCTGTCGTGTTTGATCTCTCCAAATTTTTGAAGCAGCTAGACATGCTTGAATCATAACGTGGAGGTCTGTCGTTTAAGTTTGCATCATGTTCCTAGAGAGTGGTCAGGGCAGTTTAACCTTCTCTGACTACCGGCAAGTCGTAACTGTATTGCATCCTCGGAAGTGTTAAGCATTTTTGTTATGATCCCTTCTCTCTATTTTCCCCTGGAAGTCGACTTGTTCTTTGAATGAACGATTGGGTACGCAATGTTCTTCCACATGACCCATCAGCACGTCTCGCCGCAGTGGAGTCCGCTTCTCCCCAAAATTTTGTCGCCTTCTCTGATCCGTTCGTCCACTTTCTAGTAATGTGAGCGACGATGTCACCTATGGCACCAAAAGCTAGCTGGAGCTTTCCTCCCATGGTTGCCTTGAGATGAGGTTCTCCCTCCCTCTCTGTACCCAACCCAATCCTTATCAAAACTAGCACGAGCCAAAAGTAGCTGGGTCGCGCACAGTAACGTTTTGCCGTTTCCGTTTGTTTCCAACTCCGGTGCCATCGATCAGTTGCATGCTCTACTTGTCCTGTGAGAAGATCACACCATCATCGTGAATCAACAAACAAAGTACACGGTTGCCACCTTGATGCGTCATGCATGTCAGTTACATGTTGCTTAGGTTGAAGGGTACTCATGACTCACGAGACAGTGAAAAACGATTCACCACGACATCTGTTGATTTTAGAATACTCGAATAATTAGATGGAAGTACCCGGCCTGCCTTTTGCAATTTGCGATACACGTAGCTGAACATAATAAAATCTAATTCCCAATGGATCGAGAATTAAATTAAATCTTAGTCAGGTTGCACATGAGATTTTTTTTAGATTTTTTTTAGTTGCAAGTGAAATTGCAACCAAGATTTATCCAGTTACAAGTAGGGTCGCAAGTGAGATTGATTGATATGGCCTGACTGAGAAATGAGCTCGACAAAGAGTTTTTTTGGAAACAAGACAAAAGATGTGCCATTTTTATTAATTAAGAAGAGGTTTTTAGATAAAGCTTACAGACCCTGTCTTGGCCAAAGCCAAGACCAACACAAAGCAACTACTCACGATAGATTAAACTACTAAGCGCTTTTTTGCCCCTGCAAAGCACCATAGGCGGGCTTCGTTTGTTACAACTATATCAACGGTAACGGAGTGGCTTCGGAAAACCCTTGCATTCTTTTTCTTCCATATTTCCTATGAGACCAACATTGCAAGCGAAGCCAAAGCTTTTCTTTGCGGTCCTTTATTGTGAATCACCATCTTCCACCACTCATTGACGGAACGGAATTGATGCCAAGTAATCATGTCAAGTTGGTGAAGACCAAGCCAAATCTTTAACTTGTTCCAAATTCTCGTGGAGAAGCGGCACTTGAATAGAAGGTGAGAGGTTGATTCATGTCTTTGATTGCATACCTTGCATAGCTCACAATTTGTCCATCCTCTCCGGGCTAGTCTATCCGCCGACCATACTCTAACTCTTGACTGAGAGTTAGACGCACATAACTAACGGGATGGCTCGTGCGCGCGGTTCTTTTGTTGGCTTGCCTCCTCTTCTACTGGAGGGAGTCGGCGTCGGATGAAAGTGTGGGGACTACTGGATCGGCTTGAATAAAGGAGGTGGTTCTAAGGTTCTTCTCGCATCAAGACGAAAGTATGCCGGCGTGTTCCGGAAGCGGCGTGTTCTGGAAATCTCCGTCGGCAAACTCCCATGGGCATATCATACCTGGAGATTGCTAGATCGAAAAGAATTCGGTTGTGCATAACCGTGTTTTATTTTGGCCATTTGGTTTCAGATGGAGCGTTGCGAAGCTCTGTTATCTGTTACCATCATGTGTGTCTTTGACAATCCATAGTGAAGTCATATGTGGAGAAAGTCATGAAGGCAGGAACATGTGGCCTAGCGATGGTGATTTGAGTCTTTGTGGCGATAAGAAATTGGCTTGGTGATCTATAACTCGCAGCATCGACTGTTTGATGGGGGCGACAACACATGAGGAGTTCACGGTCTTACCTTTTTTTAGAGCAACCGGCAGGAGCGCTGCCTATTCTATTAGAAGAGGGAAAACCCAACAAAGTACAGAGAGGCATGTTTGGATTATAGTGGAAGCATACCAAAACCACTAGAACAGAAACAAACACACGGCCCGTTTTTCAGGAAAAACAGGCGAAAACCCCACACGTGGCCACACCACCTAGCACAAGTAGGTCTAGAGTGCCGCACACACCACACACCGGCCCCGAGGCCGTGCACCACGCGAGCCGACGACACCTCCGCCCAAGCAAGAAGGGGCGCCACTGGCAGAAAGTCCGAGCCGCCGCAAGGCCCACACCGGTCCTGAGACCGCACACACTAGCGAGAATCAAAGCAACCCAAACACAACACGTCGGCCCCGAGGCCGCGCACCACACGAGCCGTCGACACTTCTGCCCAAGCAAGAAGGGAAAACGCTTAAAGCGGAAGGGTCCGGAGCCGCCGCTTCGATGTCCACACCGGTCCCGAGACCGCGCACCCGCCTGGCTGACGAAGCAGCTGCCAAGTAGAGCAAGCTAAACCTAGCCGAGTAGAGTACCAGACCTCCAAAGGCATCGCCCCCAAGAGGGAGACGACGATGACGCCGCCGATGCCCACTACAACAAAAGTCAAAGCTCAGGTTTTCACCCGGAGAGCCTGAGACTCAAAACAACGAGGGAGGTGAATAGAGCTCCTCGACGATGCCTCCAACGAGGGGAGCGACGTCCGAGGACGCCGACATCGCCGGCTTCGACCTAGGTCGATGCAGTGCTTTCGCGTGGAGTTCACCATGCCCAGGTCCAAGGAGCCTATCCGCAGCGACGAAGAAACCAAGCTCGCTTGCAGCGCGACGCCGCCTACACCACCACTGCCGCTGGACCACCAAAACGGGAGATGGATAGCCCGACGACCCATCACCGGTAGCTCCGCACCACGCAGAGACCACAGCAGCACGAAGCCGAGAGCCCCGCCCAGCACCATGCTGGCAGGAGCACCACCCAAAAAGGC
The DNA here is from genome assembly GCA_023614405.1 of Avena insularis. Classification (NCBI taxonomy): domain Eukaryota; kingdom Viridiplantae; phylum Streptophyta; class Magnoliopsida; order Poales; family Poaceae; genus Avena; species Avena insularis. Next base: position 453,174,429 of record CM042694.1, read on the forward strand.
GGCAGCATCCCCACCTCTGCCACCAGCCGATCCTCGCCGCCACGCCGGCCACCCCCTTCCTGCACGAGCCCAAGGGCACTGCCGCACCACACCCCATACGCCCGGGGCACCATCCAGAGCCGGGGGCCGCCGCCCCAGCAACCGCACGCCGGCAAGCAAGCACCAGCTGCCCCTGCCGCCCACGCAGCCAGGGAGCAGCAAGTCCGAGGCCGGAGAAGTACTGACGCGTTCCGGGACCGCCGTCCCAGCTTCCATAGCCAGCAGCCGCTGAAACTGCAGCACCGCTGCCTCAAGCCCATCGGTCCAGATCCGCCTGGCGACCGCGACCGTGCCAAGAACGCCGACCCGCCAAGGCCGACGCCTCCACCACCGGCGCCAAGCACGTCGGCGACGCTTCTTCCCGCGCCAAGGCACTCGCTGCCTAAGTCGCCTCGACGCCGAAGAAGAAGGGAGGCCCTGCGCTCGCGTCACATCGAGTTCCCCGACCACCTTTGGCGGCGGGGCCGCCATCACGCGACCACGCCGGCGGAGGAGGGGAGTGGGTGGGGTGGGGGCGGCGTGCAGAGACTCCGAGTCGCCCTCGAGGGACGACGCGAGGGACGGGCCTATCTGACGGTCTTACCTTGTAGGGTAAAATTTAAGACCTGACCTTAATTGGTTGTGTCTGGCAATAGCTTTGTTCACGATATTATTTTGTGAGCGAGGACTTTCTCTAGGGTGAAAATTATGAACTTTGACCGTGCTTATGCACCGTTTCCTCCTTAAAGACGTCACTATCGGAGAGGTTGGGCTTCAAGTGTTCTTTTGGCGGTGTTAGTGTCGTTGCTGCAAAGAATGATCGCTGTAGCGGGTTTTTTTGTAATTCTTTTTTTCTAGGTTGTGTGTATCCGTAAGGCCGTTAGGGCACTGTGTTGTTGCAGAGACTGAATGTAATTGGTAAATTTGTGTTATTAATATATGCTCTTTGTAAAAAAAAAAATATAACTGCACTAATTGAACATATTTTTGTTTTGAGGGGAAATTGAACATACTTGTTCGTACAGACAATGCACTGCAGTTGTTGGCCGGAGCACTTCGCAGGTTCAGCACGGAATCGGCCGACGAAGAGGCGATCAAACCCCCGGTGGAGGTGAAGTACAAGCAGCTTCTCATCAACGGCAACTTTGTCGATGCAGCATCTGGTACCACATTACTCCTATGAATCGCAACAGATACTACGTATTCCTCGAGTCAGGCGGTCGCGTTCACTGTCAGCAATGTGCACATTATTTATTTCTCTCCAGGGAAGACGTTCCCGACGGCGGACCCCCGCACCGGCGAGGTCATCGCCCGCGTGGCCGAGGGCGATGCGGAGGACATAGACCGCGCCGTCGCGGCCGCCCGCAGGGCCTTCGACGAGGGCCCGTGGCCGAGGATGACCGCCTACGTACGTACAGTACAAACATCTCGCCGCCCGCGTACATTGGCACGGTGCACGGTAAAGATTAGCTCATATCATGTCCTGGTACGGTACGCCCGTGCGTGTGTGCGCAGGAGCGGTGCCGGGTGCTGCTGCGGTTCGCGGACCTGATGGAGCGTCACGCCGACGAGATCGCGGCGCTGGAGTCGTGGGACGGCGGGAAGCCGCTGGAGCAGACGGCGGGTGGGGAGGTGCCCATGGCGACGCGGTGCATGCGGTACTACGCCGGGTGGGCGGACAAGATCCACGGCCTGGTGGTGCCGGCCGACGGCCCGCACCACGTCCAGGTGCTGCACGAGCCCATCGGCGTCGCGGGGCAGATCATCCCCTGGAACTTCCCGCTGCTCATGTTCGCCTGGAAGGTCGGCCCAGCGCTCGCCTGCGGCAACGTGGTGGTGCTCAAGACCGCCGAGCAGACGCCGCTCTCCGCCCTCTACGTTGCCAGCCTCCTCCACGAGGCCGGGCTCCCGGACGGCGTCCTCAACGTCGTCCCCGGTTTTGGATCCACGGCCGGCGGCGCGCTGGCCAGCCACATGGGTGTCGACAAGGTAAACATGTAATAGCTAGCTAGCTAGCTAGATTTTGTTGGTGATGCGAGAAGTACTAGGAGTAGTAACAAATAAAATGGGCCTTTTGCTGCGACCTATAGGTCGTGTTCACCGGATCGACCGGCACGGGCAAGATCATTCTTGAACTGTCGGCGAGGAGCAACCTGAAGGCGGTGACGCTGGAGCTCGGGGGCAAGTCTCCGTTCATCGTCATGGACGACGCGGATGTGGACCAGGCCGTCGAGCTCGCGCACCAGGCGCTCTTCTTCAACCAGGTCGATCGCAAGTTTAGGATCAGTCAACCTCTTACATCCGGACTCTGAACTTCTGAAGTCTGCTGCGCTGGGTCAACCTCTTACATCCGGACTCTGAACCTCTTACAACAGGGCCAATGCTGCTGCGCTGGGTCTCGGACGTTGGTGCACGAGCGCGTGTACGACGAGTTCGTGGAGAAGTCCAAGGCTCGCGCTGAGAGGCGTGTCGTCGGCGACCCCTTCAAGAAAGGTGTGGAACAGGGGCCTCAGGTACACATGCCCGCCCATATGCTGCTGACATTTGCTCCGTCCGTGATCAACTAACCACAATGATCCTAACGCTGCTGAAATCTTCACTTTTGGTGGATCAGATCGATGGCCAGCAGTTCAACAAGATCCTGGGCTACGTCAAGTCGGGCGTCGACGACGGCGCCACCCTCGTGACCGGCGGCGACAGGGTAGGCAACCGGGGCTTCTACATCCAGCCACGGTTTTCGCGGACGTTCAGGTAAGGAACGTACGTTTGTCAGATGCACACATGCACATCCAACTTTGCTGATCAAATTCTGGTAGGATGAGATGAAGATCGCTCAGGAGGAGATATTCGGGCCCATCCAGTCCATCCTCAAGTTCAGGTACCCACTAGCAAACATGCCCACTAGCTGCTAGAGAAAGTAAGAATCAACCCTGTGACCAGACCACCACTGATGTATGGTATTTTGGGCAGGGAGGTGGGGGAGGTGGTGAGGCGGGCGAACGCGACGCACTACGGGCTGGCGGCGGGGGTGTTCACGACGAGCCTGGACACGGCCAACACGCTGGCGCGGGCGCTCAGGGTGGGGTCCGTGTGGGTCAACTGCTACGACGTGTTCGACGCGGCCATCCCCTTCGGCGGCTACAAGATGAGCGGCATTGGGAGGGAGAAGGGCGCCCATAGCCTCCGCAACTACCTCCAGACAAAGGCCGTCGTCACGCCCCTCAAGGACCCTGCCTGGTTGTAGTGTAGCGGCAAACGTCGCCGCCGGTGAGTCTGCCGCCTTGAATAAAACCGTGTAAGCACTACCCGCTTGGACGTCATCAGCGGCCCGGTTATGTCAGCCGTAGGATATTGTTGAGCCAGCTGGGCCAAAACTAAGTTTTAGAGATACCAGTTCAGTTAGATTCAGGATATCATCTCATCGTATATTGCATAAAAGTCAATTTTACACCCAGCTAATAACCAGGTAAAAGAACCAACAATTTTGGTTGAAATTGATTAGATTTTGGACAAACTAAGCAGAAGAACGGTAAATAGCAACCAGCAGCCTGAGCGCATTCTCTTAGCCACAACCTATACCTTTTTTTTTCGACTTCTACAGGAAAAAAAAACTAGCCAAATCACCGACTTTTCTCCTACCTGGGTAGTTGTTAGTTTTTTTTTTTAGATAATAGTTCTACGGCCTAACGCCAACGACGACAAAAGGATACAAGATGACGCAAACAGCTTATGCACAACATTATCCACACTCACAAAAGATCGGCCAACCAAAGCGGCTGCCACGGGAAGCGGGGAATCAAGGACAAAACACCTACGAAAACTAAGCCGGGGAGGGTGAGCATTTGCTGGACGGGCAAAGATGTTGGGCCGAAGCTCACCCTAGAGCTTGGGCACGCCAACCAACTATGCACACCGTCGAGACTACCACACCGACGCAGGCGCCGCCACTAGGAGCCTAGCACCAACACCCGCGAGCCGCTGGCAAGCACTGAGGACAGAGCCCTGCAAAGAAAGCGTCGAGGGTGTGGAACAAAGAGCAAGCCGGTCCGAAGCACGCAGAGCAAAGGTCCACTGCCGAAGCGCCGCAACTCCGCCACACCACCTCCGGCGAGTCGCGCGCAGGTGAGCTCCAAGGCGGCGTCTTCAAGAAGAGCACAACGCTAGAACGCCGCCACCGCCCGATCCTAGAACCTAAGGTTTTCACCCGGAGCACGGAAGACTGACAGAGTAAGCCACCACGACGCCTTCAGAAAGGGGACGGCGTCCCTGGACGTCGCCGCCACGGCCCCGATGGGGAAAGGTTTCCCCTTGGCATGATCTCGCTGACAACTCCACCACCTCACGCAGCTCGTCGACCACCACCCGTCCGCACGGCCATGGTCACCAGCCAGCATCTAAGTCTTTGGCTCGCTCGCCAACCGACAAGACTCTCACCTTCCAGGGCCACCGCCCCGACGTCCCATCACTGCACAACGGTGAGCAAGCAGAGCCGAGTGCCGTCGCCGCGAGGAACTCGAATAGCACCACCCTGCCGCTACGCCACACCACCACCGAAACCTACCCAGCGAGCCCCCTCCGACCAGATCGGCAACCTACAGCCCCCTGGCTGCAGGTGCCAACGGATCTGGGGCGGAGACAAGACTCCCTCGGCCAGATCAGCATCGAGCAACACCCCTGGCTGCCGGCGCCAACAGATCTGGGGAGGACGCGCTGCGCACGAGAGGGCTTGAGGCCTGGCCCAAACGAGGCGGGCAGAGGGAGCCGCCCAGCCCAACGCACCTCCATGAGGCCTCCTTGCAGGTTCGGCAGGTCGCGGCGCCGCCACCGGCCAGGTGAGCTCCGTTGAAGACCGCCTCAGCGCCCAACGCAACCAACCGCCGCCCGCTCGCCGCCTGCAGAGATCGCGCAACCGAGCCCGCAAGGAGCACCGCCACGAGTGCGCCTGGACCACGTAGCCACCACGCCGCCGCCGAGCCGCCGCGCCCTACGCCCAGCGCCACGCCCTGGCCGACCTCAGCGTCTCGCGCCGCCAACGCCGCGCGAGGGGGAGAAAAGGGCCCCGCCACCGCCTGCGTCGCCCGGAATTTGCCCGGTGCGCCCTCTGGCGGCGGCGAGGGGGAGGGGAGAGGGGAGGGGAGGGCCGGGGGAGACGCGCCGTCGGGGGGCTCCCGGTCGCTCGCGGGAGCGACCATGGAGCTAGGTTTTTTTCCAGTTGTTAGTTTGTGGAGTCGGTATTCAGTTCAAAAGTTTAAATATATTAAGTTAGAATTCAATTTATGGAAATCAGTACTCAAATTTCTAATCCCAAAGTTTTCAAAACCGGAAACAACATTTTCAAATATGGTCGTCTGGTTCTCTAGGAGCCATGGATTGAGGGTGTTACAAAAGGCCATTTGTACGTATTAATCATGGCCAGGGATGTGATGGGTAGCATGAAACCATTTACAACCCTCCGTGCAAATAACCCATTGGGACATGCCACATCTATGCAAGGAAAAAGGCCATGCTCTGTACTCCCTCTCCCTCTGTTTCACTTTACTTTGCGCGGTGCTATAGTACACGCAAAACGAGGTGGCAGATTTCTCTCTCATTTTTTATTTTTTTCTCCTCGGTTTTTTTTGGATGTGTAGCTCCGTGTCTACTCTACCCATTCTAAAAATCATAGAATTTTTTTAATAAAAAATGAGAGAGAAATGGACCGCCTTGTTTTACGTGATGAACAGTAACGCGCAGAGTAATATGAAACAGAGGGAGTATGTTGTTAGATTGCCTACACAACATTATTCTGCGTCATGTGAAAGAACGAAAGTACTCCATCCGTTCAGAAATATAAGACATTTTAGCTTTAATTTTGTGAATCGAATGTATCTAGAAGTCTTTTAATGCATAGGTTTATAGAGGTTTAGAATGAACCTATACACTAAAAGTCTAGATATATTCATTTCACAAAGCTAATACGTCTTATATTTTTAAACGGAGAGAGTAGATGTTTGGTTGACCATGTTGTACCTTTTCGGACTAGACTAAAACAAATAGGTGTGTTTGATTGTATGCAAAACGGCACAACAACATCTGCTATTTAAGAGTGGTGAGGTTACTAGACACCGGTAGGTAGCAGCTATCAAGAACATGATGCGGTTAGATAAGGTTAAGTCAGTTACAACAGTACTAATCGGTAGCAAACATAGTTTAGAAACAATAAATAGTTCACCAACACACAAAAAACGTAGATTACAGTGATGTATGTCGATTTTTGGCTTAATTTCAATCGTCCGTCGCCCCTCACATATGTATGGGATGGTTGGTCTTTCCACGCAAGTGTAGGAGGACTATTACACGTTTACAATAAAGACTCAAGTAGAAAAGTAGAGGTAAGAAACTACCGAGGGCTTCATACTGGTCCTAGACTCCAAGCACCCGAGTCAACCCTTGTGGAGTTGCTTTTCCTTCCGTGCTGAAGTAGTTTCTGCGTCGTCTTCATGCTACTTCGGCCTGGGTTTACACCCTATGTTTCTATCTTTGAACCTATTCCTAGATTGTTCTGTCTTATTCCATCCTCCCCATACCTAAATCGCATGTCCTTTTGGCTTTCCTTCCTAGAGCGACTTCCAAAGTCTTCTCATATATCGAACTCATTCCCTAGGAAATTTGCTCCATAGCTGCTTTCACCACTAGCTATTAGTCAGATTTCATCTGCCCACTTACCATTTTCCGAATTTTGTCGTCTAAACAATATTTGTCAAAAAATGGGTGTCAACACCCATCTAGTCATCTTCATTCCCAGCGATTATCGCCAGAGCAGCTTCGAGCTTTTGGAACTTCTAAATTATTATAGAACACGTTTGGCTTAACCAGTTTAAAGGTGCCGAGGAATGGCAAAACTTGGTTAGACCATGATATAAAGCTTTCTCATTGACATCCTTTAGCCAAATCTGCATTGCAGCCATGGTTGGTATTGATGGTGATTGACCACAAAATATGGTCTGAAGGCATTTTAGATGGGTATTATCCCTAAGTCTCGACCTCTTGATGCAGTTTCCCTCTCTAGCAACCTTGGTAGGGGGTCCCAATATGCAACTTTGAGGACTACAAAAATCAAAAGGAGTTGATTAGAAATCCATAGATTAAATAAAGAGGGAAACTGGTTGATGTAAAATAGTACAAGGTAGCATGGAAAATATAATGTACCTCTAAGAGTTAGATCTAAATTACCATGGAAAATGCAGAAGTCGTGTCCTTATACCTAGCACAAGGTACTATATACCAACCCTTGAACATAGTGTGGGATAGTTTAATCATTGGTAATGGCAACAAATGAAGATCAATAATGAACAACTAGGCAGTGTCAAAGAAATGAAGATTGATAAAATTGCGTCATGGTAACTAGAACACACATCATCCAAGATATGATTCTACATACCCATGAAAAATTCGACAGTGTTCTTGTACATATCTAGTGGTACCATAGGTTCATCCCTTGAACTAAATTGTGCCACATTTTAATCACTGGTTGATGTAAAATAGTAAAGTATAAATAGTGAGCCTCATATTAATAAGCAGACACCACTCAAGAGATGAACCCTTACTACCAAGGATTATACCCAGGTATTTATTTGTACATAGCACAAGGTACTAAAGAGTATCCCTATAAATATGATTGTGACATAAATTAATATTGGCAGTGGCAAAAAACAATTGTCCAAGAAGATGGTGCTAGTTCCCCATATAAGTAATGTGTGTGGAAAGACCAATTGTAATTGGCATGCAGTTTGGTTAAACCAACTGGAGATATTTCACACACACACACACACAAGAAAACTAATCATCAGTTATCGAATCATCTAACTGTAAAACAATAACTTCCCCTAAATAGGTGGTTGATTGACCAAACCGACATGAGATGGAACCCTGGGCATGCAATTAAGTGGAATGAAATCGAACAATCCATAGCAAGATCTACACTTTTCTTGGCTTGGTGAAGAGATAACCAAGAAATACAACCGTAGTCATAGTAATACACTACAGATCAAACCCTAAAACAATCGATCGATTTACAAATCTATGTTGCAGTTCATCGAGAACCCCTAAATTAATATTATAGATTTAGATTTAGCGTGCCATATGCTTGGTAAGGTTACGAGTATGGCTTACCATGATTAATGAGTTGATGCAACACTTTATCATGGCGACAGAAACGAGATGATATAGTGTAACACCCCAGGTGAAAGGGCATGCATGCCAATGTGTGGTTTTGGTAATTAATGACAATCTCTATGGACTAATGTGTAAATTGAGTTTCACTTGTAGGTTTGTCCATTGGCATTGCTTGGACCATGTGTTGGTCTCAAGTAGAAGCAATTTCCAAGGGCTTTGTGCCTATTGGAATCAAGTAGAAGAAGAAGAAGATCAAGTATGTCTTGAAGAAGAAGAAGATGGAGTTCCTCATGGCTATCTTCAAGACATCATCAAGAATTAAAGTGCAAGCTCAAGATGCGTCATCTCTAGAAGATCTCGTGCTTGAAGCTTGCCATCCTCGGCAATCATGGAATGATGAAGATAATCTTGAAGAAGAGGCTTCCTCATGGAGTATGGGGGAGCATTTCTCAAGTCTTCATTAAGCAAGAGCAAGCAAGTGCAATCAAGAAAGGCGATCCATCTTGAGAAGGACAAGACGGTCTACATCAAGGTCAAGTGGAATGCTCAAGGCAAAGGTATGATCTTGATAGGTTTTCTATTTTACTGGTTTCTTGTAGTGTTGGGAGACCGGGTTTAGGATAGATAGTCGTACTATCAAGAGGGGCTTTTTAGTGGGTGACTCGTTCGTATCTCTCGGAGAGAGCTCAAACTTTTGCATACATAGCATCATCTTTCTTGGTTGTTGTTTTGTTCTTGTCCATGTGAGTATCTAGAGCTTGTGGTTATCTTCATAACAAGCTTTATTTCATAAAAAACGGATTTCCCTTGCATATCTTATTGCGTTTTTGATCTTGCGGGTTTTCCGGCTCCACACCTTGGGAGGTATCTCACATATATATTCATGGTATTTTCTCCCTTGGTGATACTCAATATTTTGATATATTTCCAACAAAATTTCTCCCTTGCGTTTTGTTGGATTCTAAACGTCATTATCTTTCCAACAAAATTAGTTTCATCTCGTTTGGAGTTCGGATGCAAAAGTTGTGGCAGTTTTGGTTATGGAGTTTTTGCCTGACCGATAGTTCTGGTGGGCCACCGATAGTACCGTTAGGGAATTTTGCCTCCGGTAGTACCAGTGTTAATCCGGCCCAAATTCCGGTGACCCCGATTTCGGTTCAGCACCTTCTCTATTTTGGTCGCGTCTATTTGTCGGAATTTTGACCGGAATTTCCGGCTGGTAGTTCTGGCCAGATTTTTCCTCTTTTCGTGTCGCTGATTTGGACCGTTGGCTGGGTGCCACCGGTAGTACCATCCACCCACCGGTACTACCGGCCGTGCGCGATTCTATGCGTAACGAGCAGATCGGGAGCCCTTTAAAAGGGTCTCCTCATCCCCTTCGTGGGGCTAGTTCTTTTGGTCCATTTTTCACTCTCTATCCTCCATTGTTAACCTTGAAGAGCTTGCCCTCTTGTAACACCCTCGAATCGGCCCTATGCAAGTTTTAGCGATTCCCACCAAACCCGCATAGAAACGATTCAAAGATGCCCACCAGGCACTTGCGTGCGGGTGGAAAACAAAGTAATAATATTACACAATAGTCCATGATGGAACCCATTGAAACATATATATACAACAACGACTCCACTAGTCAAAAATATAGATATACAATACAAAGATCCAAATCACCTTGAAAACGATACAACATCTGAGTACAGATAAGATGCAAATGGGGCCAAGAGCCCTAAAGAATAACCAATGGCGTCCATAACCCTACCCAGGCCAAGCCGGAAGGGTAACCCTGCTAACGACGTCGAACTTATACCTGCTAAAACAAAAGGGGTGCCGACAAAGGGCAAAGGAAAAAAGAGAGCGGTCAGTACTGAGGCCAGTACACGATGAGGCTAGAATTTGGTGGCTCTCGCCTACATAGGTATGGTGGACTGAAGCGGCATCGAAGCATGCACTAAACAACCTATAGAGACTGGATTCAACTGTCGGCTATTAGAGAGGGGTAAGAAAGACCTATTTGGATCCAACCTGATAGTAACACCAAAACATACCCATCCTGGTATTTCCCTCTTGAGACCACACGAGGAAGTCAAACCGAGGAACTCACACAGTTGGCAGTTTTATTCATTCCATTATAATTGCAGCACTTACTAGTCAGATATAGATAGCACAAGTCATCCTGATATCATAAGCAGTGGGCAGTTTTAGTTAACCATTCCATTGTTGTTGCAATACTTACTAGTCAGATACAAATAGCATGAGACCTCCCAAAACTAGCAGTTGTTGGCACTTTTATTTACTCATTCCGTTGTAGTGAATCTGATTACTAGACATGTGATACATTGAAAATGTATCTATAATGTTTGATATTCCATGCTTGGTTTTATATCCTTTCTTGTGTTTTTTCCACACAATGGAGTACTTTTCATATGATTTTTTGGACTAACCTATTAACAAGAGCCACAGTGCCAGCTGCCTGTTTTCTGCTGTTTTTGGTTCCAGGAAAGTCAGAAAATGAATATTCTCAGAATTGGACGGGACAAAAGCCGAAGTGCCTATTTTTCCGGAAGACTCACAGAGCCATAATACGAGATGGAGGAGGGCCAGGGGCTGGCCACACACCCCCAGGCGTGGGCTAGGCTTGGCCGCGCCAGGGCATGGTGTGGGCCCCCAGGCACCCCCTCGGTCTCCCTCTTCGCCTATAAGAAGCCTTCTGACCTAAAAACTCCGGGGGGTTCGACGTTTTTCCAGAAGGAGTTCCGCTCCGCCGCCACCACCAGATTCCATGAAACAGCACCAGAAACTCGTTACGCACTCACGGACGGGAATTAGAGGAGATCATCGCCATCATCATCACCATCGCTTCTCCATCGACCATCCATGTTTCCCCCATCTATGAGTGAGTAATCCCCCGCTGTAGGCTATGGGGATGGTAGGGATTGGATGAGATCGTTCATGTAATGGCATCATATTGTTAGGGCATGATGCCTAGTATCTTTTATTAGTGCTTTATGACTTTGTTGCGACTTGTTGTGCTTAATGCTTGTCACTAGGGCCCGAGTGCCATGATTTCAGATCTGAACATGTTATTGATTTATTATGATAGTATTATTTTTGGTCTTATCTGTAAGTTGTATACACACGTTGTTGTCTGGAACCAATGGCCCCGAAGTGACAGAAATCGGGATAACCGGAGGGAATGGCTTTGATGTGAGGATCACATGTGTTCACGGAGTGTTAATGCTTTGCTCCGGTGCTCTATTAAAAGGAGCATCTTAATTGCCAGTAGTTCCCTTGAGGCCCCGCTGCAAACGGGCTGGCAGGACAAAAGATGTTGTGCAAGTTCTCATTGCGAGCACGTATGACTATATATGGAACACATGCCTATGATTATTTAGTACTTGGATGCTTTATCTTATTTATATGCAATTGCCCTATGTTCTGATTGCTATGTGAATTATCTTGTCTATGCAACGCCTGTCCATCCATCCCTATGCCTACCGTGACTTTCAATTCTCATCACATCGCTATTGCAACTGCTGTCTTTACTTTACTACTTCTGTTACTTTGCTATTCCTACTACAAAACTATTGCTACTGATAAACTGCTGTGAGCAAGATTGTTTCCAGGTGCAGCTGAATTGACAACTCTGTTGTTAAGGCTTATAAATATCCTTTGGCTCCCCTTGTGTCGAATCAATAAATTGGGTTTCACTTCCCTAAAATCTGCGATACACCCCTATACTTGTGGGTCATCAAGACTATTTTCTCGGCCTTGGGGAGCATAGCTTTATTTATCAAGTCCACTTGGAATCACTATTGTTCAAGCTAAGTTTATTTCCGCCTTGTTTGCTTGTTTCTTTATCAAAAATACAAAAAAAGTTCCTACTCTAGTTGTTATTTTCGCTGGTCTGTTATTGTCTTGCTTTATCATGCTTGTTGTCAATGGTTGGTTTCTTTGAAACTAAATCTTATTGGCAAGGTGGGTTCACGGAAGATCAAAAATACTATTATAAGGAACACCGCTTGTCACAAAAAGGGAAACACTTATGGGAACAAATTGATAAATTGAATACCATTGCTAGAAACATGTGCTCTACTTATAATGTTACTTACTGTTGTGATAAATCTTGTTGCTGTAGGAGGTACAAACACCTCCCTTTTCAATGTGAGTATAATGATAATGTTACCATATCTTCTTATGTTAAAGGAAATTATGACTTTTATGATGTAGAACAAATTGAAGAATTTATTGCTTGGAAGGGTGCATTTGAACTTGCTAGTTTGCTTGAAACTATTGATGATTCACCTTACAAATATGAGGTTTATGGTATACTTAAATTTTGCTTTGATAATTACAAGGAAGAAAATGGCTATATTCTTGAATATATTAATAGATGCTTTCCACAAATGGAAGAGACTAATGCCTTGCAGGATCCTATGGAAGAAGAAATTGATGAACCTGAAATCTCATTAGATGAAAAAGAGGAGGAGAGTGATGAACAAAAGGAGGAAGAATGGATTAGCTACCCATGCCTACCTTCTAATGAGAGTAACTCTTTACCCCTTACATTATTTGATTGTCCTCCATGCTTACTAAAGGAGGATGAATGTTATGTTCATGAGGATTCTTTTGAAAATGTTTATAATAAAGCTCTAGTGCTTGTAGATCACGAAAATCATGTTTTATGTGATAGTTATATTGTTGAGTTTATTCATGAGGCTATTGAAAATTATTATGAGAGAGGAAAATATGGGTGTAGAAGCTTTCATGGTATTGAAACACCTCTCTATGTGCTGAAAGTTTTGAAGTTACTCTTGTTTTATCTTCCTACGCCCGTCACTTTGTTCTTTGTGAATTTATTTGCATACAAGTTTCCTATGCATAGGAAGTGGGTTAGACTTAAATGTGTTTTGAATTTGCTTCTTGATGCTCTTTTTTACTTCAACTCATATTTATTATGAGAGCATCCTCTCAAGCTATTATGCCTGAAGATGATAATATGTCTATTATTCTTGGGAGACCTTTTCTTAAATACTGCAGGAGCTGTTATTAATTGTAATCAAGGGAAGGGGACCTTCAATGTTAATGACAAGGAACATATTGTCTATTTCCCCAAGAAGATTGAAAGGACTTATGGTTTGAATTCAATTGAAAATGTTGAGGGCATTCAAGTTGGAGAAATATATTGTCCCATACCAAGAGAAAAATTTGAAACTATTATGATTGGGACCATTGCTATCAAGGTTGAGGTAACATAATCACTAGTGGAATACAAAGTTTTGTATCATATGAAATTGTTTTGGTAAAAAGACCTGATCAACCTTGTTAACAAAAGGATTTCATTGAACAAAACAATGTTTTCACCATGATTATCTCTACTTACTTCTATTCTATCCATTTTAGTTTTTGCTTATGCCTAACTTAAAGGCGTTAAAGAAAAGTACTTATTGGGAGATAACCCAAAAGTTTTAGATGAGTCTTGGAAGTTATTAATTCAGTAATAACTGCTCCTTATCCTTTTTATTTTCTTTTTGTGCCAAGAGTAACCTCTAATGAGAGAGAAGTAATGATTGGGAAAGTTGCTGTCCTGAAACAGATTTCTATGTTTCACCGTAAACATTCGTGTAAAATCTCTGAATGTCTTTTTGAGGCGTGAATTTTTGTGCTTCTGCCCCAGGTTGTTATATAACTTTCATTAGTTCAACACTTTTTGATTTGAGCAACATAAGATCCTCTAAAAAATTCGTCTTTACCTACTGGTCTGTTTTGACAGATTTCTGCCATTATTTGCATTTGCTTCTTGTTGGTTCCTTTTTGAGTTCTTTTGGGGAATTGAGCTTTTTGAGGGAAGTGCTGCAGTAGCTAGTGTTCTAATGGAAGTTTATTTGGTGTTAGAACTGAACCTTAAGACCTATTATCTTGAGTGCACTAATGTTGCTAATAAAGATTGTGTGAAGTTTTGTATGAAGGAAAAATTTCAGGTGTATGGAAGGAATGAGTAATGAGATGAAGGATGGACTAAATCTCATGCTTGGGGATGCCACGCGTGTCACCCCAAGAAATATCCTAGAAGTACAAGCGTCAAAGCTTGGGGATGCCCAAGGCATCCCCTTCTTCATCAATAAAAATCCCAGGTTTCTTCCAAACGCTTCATTTTTATTGTTTCATGCACAGTTGTGTTGTTATTGGAGCGTCTTCTTTTTTGTTTTCGCTTAGCATTTTGTTTGGTTTGTTTGCTTTGTCTGCTGAATAAATTGGTTGGACCCCCTCTTTCATACATTGGTGTTCAAATAGTTTGGTTTGGTTTGGAAAAGAGTAGGAAAGCTCATGCTTAAGTGGTAAAGAGAGTTTGTTTTTGACTGTGGCCTATGTTTTGTCATGCCATGCTTGATATTGTTTTGGCTTTATGCTTAGTATTCTTTGCTGTAGCATGACTTGTTATAAACAATTGAGATTTCTTAATGTGCATTGGATGAATCATGCGTTGTTTTAGCATATTAAAGCATAGTATAGTGGTATTCTCCTTTGAAGCTTTATTTGGGTTGACTTGGCGCATGATCACACCATGTTATGACAATCTCAAGTCACCATAGCCTTTATGATCCTTTAGTTTTCAACTTCTAGTATCACTTTATGCTTTGATCAATGATGTTTTGTCGCTCTGCATGATTATGGCCATTATTGCTCTCCTAGTTTGTCGCTCCTAGTCTTTTGCTAGCCTCCACAACCAAGTATGAGTTGCACTCATGCATCCAACTCCCTAAACCAAGTTATTCCAAAGAGTCCACCATACCTACCTACTAGCATATGCTATTCCAAGTATATTCATGTTTTTGTTTACCTTCCAAATTAAACTTGTTATGAGAAAACTAGTGATTAAACCTCTCATGAACTTGATGGCACACATTACTTTTCTTTCCCTTAATAAACTTGAACCATTGTGTCGTCTATGTTGTATATGTTTGCACTTATTTGTTGGGGATTAGCAGAACCATGCTGTCATGGGGAACGCTTTCAACATTGCACTTGGTACTTGTACCTAGTTGATATCATGCTCTTTTGTCTATGGATGTCGTCGGTGTGAAATGAAAGGGGAGCTTGTAAGTCCATGGAGTTATGTATATGTGTTAGAGAAACGCCTAGGCCGCTGGTCTAATCCATGCTGACATGGTGGAAACCTGCAGCGTAACCATAATGAGCTGTCTATGAAGCATTCTTCTTATAAAAAAAGAGTCCTATATTGAGAAAAAAAGAGATTATGAAAAGAGGAAAGAGAGAAAAAAGCACCATATTCCCATGGTAAATAAGAAGGTTGCTGAGATGCTCGTTGTCTGCTTGCCTTGTCATATTGATATGGGGATTCTTCCGTATCATCGGGCAAGGGGTACCCCGTTGGCGGTTCTCTATGATACACATGTACTTACAATGACAAGAACTTACCGGTGACTAAACTTGAGTAGCATGAGGAGCGGCCCTCGTATACAAGGGACATGAGATTCCTAACTTATACTTCATCAAGCATGTACACCATAGTTTGTTCATTTTAACCTTAATCACTTCAAGATGCTTATGATAGGGGCAATGAGAGCTGCAAGCTATTAAGTACCATAATTTTTGGAAGGTCTTTATGAGACTTGAATCCCTACTTCCTTCTATGAAGGCCTTTCTCCCACCATTATATTGAGTCTCCACCTTCTATCTTTATGCACCTACTCTGAGAGCATAGTGGCCATTCTTAGTTCTATGTGCATTGTCACAAGACTTGTTGATTGATGCATACCTTGATATTGCTTGTTTTAAACTATTTGTATCTAGTCACTCTTATGAACTTTGAAGGTGTCCTATGCATTTATATTTGCTACTCTATGAGGGACAAGCTGAATGCCAGTATGCTATGGTTTCTTTATGTGAAACAAACAAACGTCTTGCAAAGCATTGTTATTCATGAATCTTTTGTTTGTGCCTTTTCATGTTGCATCATAAGTTTCTTTGTCTTATTGCTAGAACTTTGTCTTCCATGTTATGATTGAAGTACTATGATCCCAGCTTTGAATGTTTACAAATACTTTTGTCAAGTCTTTGATGGTGCATGTCACCTCAAAAATTATTCTTTCTTTTTATCACTTACCTACTCGAGGACGAGTAGGAGTTAAGCTTGGGGATGTTGATACATTGCAAATGTATCTATAATTTTTGATGTTCCATGCTTGGTTTTATCTCCTTTCTTGTGTTTTGTCCACACTTTGGAGTACTTTTCATATGATTTTTTGGACTAACCTATTAACAAGAGCCACAGTGCCAGCTGCCTGTTTTCTGCTGTTTTTGGTTCCAGGAAAGTCAGAAAATGAATATTCTCATAATTGGACGGGACAAAAGCCGAAGTGCCTATTTTTCCGGAAGACTCACAAAGCCATAATACGAGACGGAGGAGGGCCAGGGGCTGGCCACACACCCCCAGGCGCGGGCTTGGCCTGGCCGCGCCAGGGCATGGTGTGGGCCCCCCAGGCACCCCCTCGGTCTCCCTCTTCGCCTATAAGAAGCCTTCTGACCTAAAAACTCCGGGGTGTTTGATGTTTTTCCAAAAGGAGTTCCGCTCCACCGCGACCACCAGATTCCATGAAACAGCACCAGAAACTCTGTTCTGGCACCCTGCCGAGACGGGGAATTGGAGGAGATCATCGCTTCTTCATCGACCATCCATGTTTCCCCCATCTATGAGTGAGTAATCCCCCGCTATAGGCTATGGGGATGGTAGGGATTGGATGAGATCGTTCATGTAATGGCATCAGATTGTTAGGGCATGGTGCTTAGTATCTTTTATTAGTGCTTTATGACTTTGTTGCGACTTGTTGTGCTTAATGCTTGTCACTAGGGCCCGGGTGCCATGATTTTAGATCTGAACATGTTATTGATTCATTATGATAGTATTGTTTTTGGTCTTATCTGCAAGTTGTATACACACGTTGTTGTCCGGAACCAATGGCCCCGGCGATGTAAATCGGGATAACCGGAGGGAATGGCTTTGATGTGAGGATCACATGTGTTCAGGGAGTGTTAATGCTTTGCTCCGGTGCTCTATTAAAAGGAGCACCTTAATTGCCAGTAGTTCCCTAGAGGCACCTTAATTGCCAGTACTTCTTATGTTAAAGGAAATTATGACTTGTATGATGTGGAACAAATTGAAGAATTTATTGCTTGGAAGGGTGCATTTGAACTTGCTAGTTTGCTTGAAAATATTGATGATTCACCTTACAAATATGAGGTTTATGGTATACTTAAATTTTGCTTTGATAGACGGCGGTAAACGACTGGGAACCCGAAAGTATGACTGGGCTTGTCGATACAACGAAAACGTGTCATGATCCAAAACAGTACAGGTGCTCCACGCACAATCATAAATAAAGCAGTAAAGCATGGCATAGGTACATGGCAGTAATAAAGCCCCAAACTAGTTTGTGGCCCCAAGAAATAAAGTGTGAATCAAGCTCAGGCAAAGGGGGATTCATACAGTCTCCCGTATGTGGATAGTGCGAATAGTCAAGTGAGCGTGGAAGAACCAAATATTATCTATTGTCCACCGGTGCCTCTGCATTAGTTATATCTATTCCCAGCATTTTAATTGACAAGTTATATTGAAAGTCATGATCATCTCCGCCATTAAGCACGTGCCAACCTTCTATCAATGGTGGAACGACAACGACGCGAAGCAGCACCTGAGCAAGCAACTACGACTCGCAAGGCCGACTGTCTATCAAACAATAGGCAATAGGATGTGTCCAAGGCAATATAGAGGCTGCAAGAAATATAAATGGTGCATGGAAACTAAAGCATCGTAACACGAATAACAATAGATCAACATGAGGAAGTAAAGACTATAAACACAAAATAGGTAGAAATGGGGAGAATGCTCGCCTGGAAAACATTGCTGAAGGTTCATTATCCGAAGAACTTGTCGATACTCGCATCCACTCAACGGCCTAATCTGTGAAGAAGCAAAGCACTAAAAGAAACACTGGATGCACTATTTAATACTACGGCAGAAGAATCGGCATGTTTATGATATGATGCATGACATGGCACATATGCGGTGCAATTAGGCAATATTAAGCGGAACCTGGGCCCGACAATTAATTAGATGATTCATGTTGTTTGGATACCCCGCAATTTAAATGTTGTCTTAACAAGACAAAGCATGGCATCGGTTCGCTACACAAATTTAAATAGAGGCAATATAAGACTAGAAAAGCCGCATATGGTCTCCATATTTAATTATGAGGTGAATCGACAAAGTACCCCCAAACAAATGAATATGTATGCAAGCATGAACAATTTAATATGCAACATTTGATAATGTCATATTATAAAAATAGGGATCTCGGAAAAAGGGGATCACATTAAGGTTCGACGATCTTGGGCTCCGAGGGTTTGACGGGGTTCGGTCTTCGGGGTCTCGACCATCGGATCCATGGATCAGGGGTCTTCGGTCTCTGTTGGGAGGTCTTGGCTACCGTTTAGAAGATCTTCGGTCATCGGATCCGTGTCAGCGCACCTGGGGTCTCGACGTCACTTGTCGCCTCGCAAGTACAACTGCCACGCCACGACCTTGAAGGAGATCTTGGCGGTTGCTTGTCAAATCCTCGCATGCATCGTAATCGATCTGTGCATCACCATCTTAATTTTGCATGAAAACTCGACACATGGACTTGACCTTGCCATCAACCGAGAACCACCAAAATCTTCACTTCATCTATCGATACAGTCCACTGCAGGGTCAACTCCCCCTTGCGCCTTGGGCTCTGCGTGCTAGGAGGTCTCCACCTACTGAACAGCAGAGGAAGCACGCGGTGGTGCTGGGTCGAACACGGGGTTCCACGAGGCAGCGGAATCGCTGGGACGGAAGGCGGCACGGCGCTGCCTGGAGGTGAGCGAGGTGGGCGCTGGGCGAGGTCGAGCTCGGTGGAGATGCTGGCGGCAGCGGGCCATGCTGCAGGGCGGGCCGAATGGCTCTGTGACAAACAGAGGTGGCGGTGGCTCATGGAAGAGGGAGCTCGGTGTAACACCCTCAGAATCGGCCCTATGTAGTTCCAGCGCTTCCCGCCAAACCCGCATAGAAACGATTCAAAGGTGCCCACCAGGCACTTGCGTGCGGGTGGAAAACGAAGTAATATCATTACACAATAGTCCTCGATGGAACCCACAAAACATATATATACAACAGCGACTCAAAGAGTCAAGAATTCAGATATACAATACAAAGATCCAAATCACCTTTAGAACGATATAGCGTCCGAGTATGGACAAGATGCAAATTGAGCTAAGAGCCCTGAAGAATAACCAATGGCGTCCATAACCACCTGTGCCAAGCCGGAAGGGTAACCCTGCTAACGACGTCGATCTCAAAACCTGCTTAAACAAAAAGGGGTGCCGACAAAGGGCAAAGGAAAAAGAGAGAGCGGTCAATACTGAGGCCAGTACACGGCGAGACTAGAATTCGGCGGTCCTCGCCTACATAGGTATGGTGGACTGAAGCGGCAGCGCAGCATGCACTAAACAACCTATAGAGACTCGATATAACTGTCGGCTATCAGAGAGGGATAAGAAAGACCTATTCGGAACCAACCTGATACTACCACCAAACATACCCATCCTGGTATTTCCCCCTCGAGACCAAACGAGGAAGTCAACCGAGGAACTCACAGGCTGGCGCTTTATTCATTCCGTTATAGTTGCGGCAATTACTAGTCGTATAGATAGTCATCCTGATATAATAAGCAGTGGGCACTTTTAGTTAACCATTCCGTTGAAGTTGCAACACTTACTAGTCAGATGCAATTAGCATGAGATATCCCAAAACCCAGCAGTTGTTGGTACTTTTATTTAGCCATTCCGTTGCAGTGGAGCTGATTACTAGTCATACCGGATACAAGTCAATTTATAACAATAAACTTTAGTTATAGTTGTCTATGATCGAGAACTGTGCTCCAAGTCGTCCATAACCGCGGACACGGCTTTTCAAAAAGATTTAACCCTGCAGGGGTGCACCAAAGTATCCACACGCACTTCGACCCTTTTGCGGATCGTTAACATACACCCATCGGTATGTCGGCGGGCCTAAGTCATGACGCTTCCTGCACCCAAAGCAAGTACATGGGGCCACCCCACTAAGCTACCCATAGCAACGGTCGGCCAGTCTCGAGACGGACTCGTGGTTTGTGTAGCCGGTAAACGATTTGAAACCGAAGCTGGATCGGGCTTGTCGATACAGCGAAAACGGGTCACGGTCCTAAACAGTACATGTGCAGTACCTCGCACAATTTAAATTAAGCAGTAAAGCATGGCATAAGTACAGGATAGTAATAAAGCTCCAAACTACTTTGTGGCCCCCAGTACAATACTTTGAAATCAGGTACTAATCGATGGGGGTGCCCACACACCCCACCTGTGGTTAGCGCGCTCGATCTCGGAACAGGTGTCAAGAACTCGGGGTCCTACGGGACACAAGTGGACAGTTAACAACCAAATAACATCTATTGCCCACCTGTGCCTCTGCATTATTTACCTACTTCAATTGTAGTTATTAAACAATAATTAAAGTCTTGCTCATCTCCAACATTAAACATGCGGCAATACTCCAACAACTGTGGTACTTGACGACACGCAACATCACTTGAGCAAGCGACTACGACGCGCAAGTCCAACTATCTACCAATCAACAGGTAATAGGATGTGTCCAAGGCAATATAAGGCTGCAAGGGATATCACGGGCACGAAAACTAGAGCATCGCAACACAGATAGCAATAGATCAACAGGAGGGAATAAATACTATAAAAGTAAGATAGGTAGAAAGGGGGAGATGCTCGCCTGAAAAACATTGTCGAAGGTTCATCCGAAGAACGGGCGTCACTCGCATCAACTCATCGGCCTAGTCCGTGAATAAGCAAAACACTAGCACATACACCGGATGCACTATTTAATACTATGACAGAAGATCGGGCATGATGCATGTATGATGTATGGCATGGCAAGGTGCGATGCAACTAGGCAATATTAACGGAACCGGGGTCCCGGCAAATATTTAAGTGGTTCAAGTTGTTTAGATACCCCACAATTTAAAAGTTGCATTAACAAGACAAAAGATAGCACCGGTTCGCTACACAAATTTAAATGGGACCAATATTAGACTAGATTTGCCCGCATATGGGCCCCATATTTAATTATGAGGTGACTCGGCATAATGCCCCCAAACCACATGAGATGTATGCAAGCATGAATAATGTAAGATGCACAAGTTTATATTACATTTTATAAAATAGGGCTCGGGAAGGGGATCACACATGGGGTTGGCGATCTTGGGGTTCCGAGGGTTCGACGGGGGTCGGTTCGGTCTCGCCGGGATCGGTCTTCGGGAAAAAAATAGGTTTTCGGACCCTCGAGATCAGGGACATGTCGTTCTTCGGGTCTCGTTCTTCGGGTCCGTGAAGGAGACCTTTATGTCGGTGCCAAACTTGGACAGATGGAGCACCCCTGGTTCTTCCGGTTCCTCTTTCATTAGCACAGCGAAGATCTTGGCGACGTACTTGCCCATGCTGTTGTTCTGTAGATGGAATGTTGGTATTGGCCCACTCGGAGGAATTACTTGGTCAGATACATCAAGCCAAAACGGATCGGAGGTCACCTGTGTCATCGTAGCATCCACACAGTGCACCACCACCACTCTGAACTTCACGGAACAGTAGAGCACACACGCACGGGAGACACGAACGCCTGCACTGGATGCTTGCGGGAAACTGCCAAAAGAGGCCGAGAGCTGGCGCTTGGGCATGGTATCAGGGAACCCGCGCGCCTGAGGTCTGCACAGCGGACATCAGGAGCAAGTCACGAGAGGCAACCGAGGATGGCCCTACAGCAGGACGACTCGAAGGGGCGGCGGGGCGCCCTGTTTTGCGAGAGAGGCGGCGGCCTCGACGCGGAAGGCACCAGGGCGAACTCGGCGGTCGGTGCTAGGGCACGCCATAGAGGAAGGGGCACCGGCAAGGACGGAGGCCGGCCGGAGGAGGGTTGGCGGCCCGCGGCGCTGTAGAGGGAGGTCGAAGGAGACGCTGCCGCGAGGTAGGGGAGGAGGGCGACCGGTGGTGGGGAGATGCGCTCGGGAGGAGGCGTCTCGGGGAGGAGCTCGGGCGGGCTCGCGCGCGGAGGGAGAGGGAGGAGGAAGGCCGGGAGAGGCGCGGCGGAGGAAGGCCGACGGTGGCGGACGAGGAGTCGCGGCGGCGGCCAGAGAAGGCGCGGGGCTCGGGGCGAGATCGTGGGCCCGCTAGAACGCGAGGACGGCGAGGAGGGGGGTCGTCCGCGAGCGAAGCAGAGGGCGAGGCCTGGGCGAGCGTCGGCGGCGGGGCACGAGGTAGCCGCGGCGGCGGTTGGCGGAGGGAACGCGGAAGGACGCGGGGCTGCGCTGCGGGGGCGACTCCGGCGTGCTAGAGGAGGAGGGAAGGGCGGCACAGCGGGGCCGGGTCACTCGGGAGGCCGGAGAGGTGGCAGGGGGACGCCGAGCAGGCGGCGGCTTGCGAGCAGAGAGAGAGACGGGCGAGCGGGGAGGGAGAGAGGAGCGAGGCGAGCGCGTGGGGAGGTGGGATCGCGGACGGTGGGGAGTGGGCCACGCTACTGGTGGAGCACGAGTTGGTGTGGGCGTGGTGGGGACAAAGCGGGTGGTGTGGTGCCAGGTGGCGGCCGGGGTGAGGTGGCAAAGTGATTGGTGGGGATTTGGGGTCAGGCTGATGTGGCGAGCTGTGGTTGTCCGGGGTGATGTGGAGGGGGCTGGGTAGGATAGGGGTGGGTAGGTTAGCTGGTAGCTTAGGTTTTGGGATGTTTCTGGGGTAGGTAGGGTTTTTGTACTGGGGGGCCGACTGGGTCGGATCGGCCCGGTACGGCTGCCCCCTAAAATAAAAATAGATATTTTAGTATTAACAACGGGGCTTTTGAAAACCGTTGGCAGACAAAACAAATTATTCCGGAGACCCGGATTTTGTGTTTGAATAAAGACGAGGCGTTCAGAAGACAAAAATAGATTTTTTGAAGATAGTTTTATGCAAACAAATGCAAGATGACATGACGATGCTCAAATGCAATGTGGCATGATGACATGAGCATGCGGTCATGATGATGCAATGCACAAAAACAACGCGATTTTCTAGTAGTGGTTTTGCGGGATGCCACACTCGGGGCGGCCACCCGCCCACAGGGACGGAGCGCTGCAGGGGTCGCAGCAGGCGGCGTGCTGGCGGACTTGCAGGCTCGCTCCGGCGTAGAGCGGCTCGACGGTGGAGGGAGGAAGCTCGGAAGAGGGCACCCAGGCAATGGCGCATGCAGCGGCATCGAGCGGTGCTGCAGGGAGGGTCGCGGGCGCATAGCAGCTCGGGCGGCCGGTGCTCGCGGCGAGGGCATCGCACGGCATATGGGCTGCGACGGCGGTCGATGGGGAACAGAGTCAGGGGCGAGCGATGAAGGGGCTAGGGCAAGGAGCGTCTCACGTGGTAGGTGGGCGAGACGAGAGAGGTGGGGTGGGGATCGCAAGGTGATGGGGTGGGGTCGGACGCTGCGGTGTAGTGCGGGTGGACGCGGGGCGATTACGGGGTCGGGTTGGCCGCTGGGTCGCGTAAGGAGGCGTGCGAGCGGTTGGTGGGGTGGTCAGCGTGTACCACGCGGCTGGGTCGGGGCTCGTGTCGGTCGTGGTGTGGCGCGTGGGTTGGGTTGCGATGCAGCTACTACGGTGGCTGTGAAGAGGTTGGGTCTAGGGTTTGGTAGGGTGCGGCCGCTGGGGTTGTAGGTGGACTCTGGTTGGGCCATTGGGCCTGACCGGTTGTCTGCCTCCTCTAGTAAAACATTTTATTTATATTTGTTTGTTTTAAAATTTTGTAGAAGACCCTTTCTAAATAGTTCTAGACAAACATAATATCCGGAAGAGACCAGGGTTTTTAATTTGTAAAAGGGAAGGGGGTAATTAGAAAACAAGCTAGGCTTTTAGAAATAGTTTTAGGCAAACATATGCATGATGATGATGATGCTCAAATGCAATGTGGCATGATGACATGAGCATGCTATCGTGATGAAGCACAAAGATAGAAATAGCAAGCGATTTTCTAGTAGTGGTTTTACCGGGGTGCTACACCTCTTCCCTTCCCCCTCCTATGATTCTTGCATCTTTTTGAGGGATTTGAGATAGGAGATCTAGATCTACAACCCCACCAAACCAAATCCCTTCTTTGTGAAGGAATCCTTGGGACCTATATCTTGGAGAGTTTTGTGTTCTCCTCTTGTGTTATTCCTCTCTTATTCCCCCAATAGCTTTTGTAGCTTTAGTAGAATTTGAGAGTGAAGGACTTGCCTCTTGCATTTGGTGCATAGATTTGAATTCTCCTTGGAGATTTGGCGAGTTCCAGCTCTTGGGCTTGTTTCTCTTGGGTTCTTGGAACCCTAGATGGTTGTGTGGATTTGTGGTGTGTTCTTGGGGCCTTTAATTGAGTTGTGGAGATTCCTCAATCTTGTTGGCCTATTATGGCATTGTGGAGCCTTTGTGACGTTTCTTGGGAGCCCTCCAATTGAGTTGTGGAGATTGCCCCAAGCTTGTAAAGTGAGTAGGCCTAAGGGTTCGGTGACCGCCCTCAAGTGTCCCATAGTGGAAAGTGAGTAGGCCTTTGTGGCGAGCTCACGGAAGAATAGGGTGAGCCTTTTGTGGCGTCGATGAGTTGCATGGCTTCGCATTCTGGGTGAGACCTTGTGTGGCGTTGGGTGATCATCGAGCCACCACACCTCGGGGTGAGCCATTTGTGGCATTCGAAGTACATTGCGCCCCCGCACCTCTCCAACGGATAGTAGCTTCTTTGGAAGTGAACTTCGGAAAACAAATCATTGTCTCCGCGTCCATCGGTTATCTCTCAATCGAGCCCTTTACTTATGCAATTTACATTATGATATCCATCGTGCTTGAAGTATATTATCTTGCTATCACCTTGTTGCTTATCTTGCTTAGCATAGGTTGTTGGTGCACTTAGTTGAACCTAGTTGATATAGGTTTTGGCTTGATAAATTAAACGTTAAGTTTTATTCCGCATTTATTAGAGCCTAAACCATTATATTTTTAAAATGCCTATTCACCCCCTCTAGGTGACGTTCATTTCCCTTTCAGCAGGGTTTTAATCAGAGAAAGAGAAACCACATTGTGTGCATTGCATTCATGCATAGAAAATTTGGAGAAATTTCGAGCAAGAGTTTAAAACACAAAAGGGATCATAGTTTCTCTCTATTTGATAAGGTTTAGATTCGCAAATGAGGGTGCTATAGATTCTGACATGACCTTTGTGGAATTCTTTGTTTTTGGGGGAAGTAATTCAAAATTGAATATTTAAATGATATATTTGAATGTAAAAAAATATTGTGGAAATTGAATTATAAATATAGTTAGAGAACGAATAAAGAAATGGATTTTTTCATTTACTAAAAAATAATGATTACAAGAAGAAATTAAAGGAAGAAGTGTAAATAAATAAAACACTTACTATATTACATTTCTACTAACACAATGATGTAGCCCGTCCTATGGACGCTCCTACATCTATACCACCAAGTCCCCAAGTGGACCAATTACTCGAGCCCGAGCTAAACTACTACAAGCTAAGGTTAACTCGCTCCTCTCCTTGTGTGACTTTGATACATCCTTGGATGGATTACTACTTCATGCAACTATACAATGCATTATCAGTTATGAAGCCCCAACGGAAGAAGTACAAGGAGCAGGACAAGAAGAAGAAGCTGCTGGAGCTGAAGCCCCGGAGTCTCTGGCCCTGGAGTCTCCGGCCACCAAGCCTGGAGTCTTCGGCCACAAAGCCCGGAGTCTCCGGCCTGGACTTTGGACCAGTCTCCGGACCCCTGCCAGGAGCGTTCAGTACTCCCCCACAAAGTCTTCACCAGAGAGCATCGCCACCCCCGTAGTCTCTGCGCACCCCGAAGTCTCCGGCCCAACTACACTGGAGTCTCCGGACTTTGACCCCAGATTCTCCGCCCCCGGACTGTAGCCACGACTCTGGATCCCTCGCTGGAACTCTCTATATGCCGCCCTGGAGTCCACCCCAGAGTCTGAACTCCACCTCGGAGTCTCCAGCCCCCAGGCACCGGAGTCTCTGGTGTAAGTCACCCAGACATGTGAAAGCCTTTTGGGCCTTTGGCCCATGTAACCCCCAAATCCGTCCAGACTTTACCCTTTATTGCCTAAACTACCCTTGAACTAGTGGCTAGCCTATATATAGTCCCCCACCTCTATTGTAAACCCTAGGCATGATATTTGGAATTGGTGGACACCCTTGTGGATCTATCTAGTTCTTGCCTCATGCTCCTTGATTAAGGAGCACCCAAATATCACAAACCTTGTTGGAGTTTGCATCGTGCCTCCCTCATTGTACAAGGCCTAGGCATCGGAGTCCTTTTGACTAGACGTCAAGATCTCACCGAGTCTCCCTACTTGCCGTGCCGGTTCGAGAGAGAGTCCTCCGCCCGACACTGATCCTACGGATTGCGCCGGACCGGTCACCGTCGGCATGAGCTATTGGTGTGTATCTTGTTCTACGTGAGTGTGTTCATCGTGTTATTCATGTGTGAGTTCGTCGTGTTCATCCCTCCTCTCCTTGCCCCGCACTTCACCCTCGATTTGAAAGGGATTCGTGAAAGATTGGGCCACCCTCGAGGTTGACCCTCAACATATTGGTATCAAGAGCTTCGTTGCTCATGAATTCCCCCACAAAATTTTCTTATATCCACCAAAATTTTGAAAATCCCCAAAAAAGAGCCCCAAAATTGCCTTTGAATCGATCTCTTGATTTGGAGTGTTATTTGTGGTTTTGATCCGACCAAACCTTGTCTTAGGTGTTCGTCCAGCTCTATCCTGCATTTTCCCAGCCCAATTTGGCCAATTTTTCATGGATTTGAGGCCCCAAGGTGTGGATTTCCGCTCAATAACACAAGCAAGTGGAGCAGAGACCCCGACCCCAGAGTCTCCGGCCTCATACCCAGGTGTCTCTGCCCCCCCGGAGTCTCTAGTCTCAGACCCCGGAGTCTCCGGCCTGATGCCTGGTTTGGTCCAGTTTTTTGCCTCTTTGAGCGTTTTGGCTAATTTTCCTATTGTTTGTATTCCGTGTGCATTTCGTCAACTAACAGCAAGCTTCCGCATCGACAACTTTCGTGCTCATCGACACCACGGCACCGAACATCACCCTACACCACCGATGCCAAGTTCATCATCACTAGGAAGGTATAACTTGCGTCACTTTGTTAACCCCTATCTTCCTTTGTGTGTACCTATCCCACGAGAGTGGATCTTCTTGTGTTTGCTTGAGCATTGTGCATTTATCCTTGGATAGTGAGAGTGCAATAGCAATAGCAAGAGAAACTTGGTAGAATCAAGGGAGAGCAAAAAAAGAAGAAATAAAAGATACAAAATAAAAAGAAAAATAGTGTCCCATAGCAAAAGAGAGTCTCAAAGCTTGTAAGCAATAGATAAAGAAGAGTGCCCAAGGCAAGTGCACAAATCCGTTGCTCATTTTTCTTATTTGCAAACAAGCCACTGTCTCTCCTTGCATTGGCAGGACACCAAGCGTAGTATTCATTAGGACATTTTGTTTGCTCATTTTCATAGTCGTGTCAATCCCATTAATCGCCATGTGTGTGTATATAGTCGTAGGTTCCCGTCACCCCTTTCGAGTTGTTGACCTTTACCTTTGACTTGATTTTTGCTTGGATTTTACCCACTTTTGGCTATCCCTTTTATTTTGGTTGGTTCTTTGGCATTCCACAATCCTAACCTACCATCAAAAGCTTTTGAGAGTTAGTTCTTTCTATAGTGTGAGTTTTCTTTGCAATTTCACTTTGCACGCTTATAGCTCTCACTTGTGGTTTCTAGTTTGGTGCAATCCCCAAGGTGAGGTAAAAGGCTAACACCACCATATTCCACTTCCATATACAATCCTTGTGTGTTTTGCATGATAGATAGGCACAGTGAGTCGAGCCAACCACCTTCCCAAGAATAAGAACAAGGACCATACATGATGCGCGCAAGCCACTACATCATCGGACAAAAGTTCCATGAAAATTGCCAAGTGCTTGAGATGCGACAAGATGAACAATTTGGTGAGACGCAAGCCGAGTTCAAGAACATCGACAACCGCTTCGATGGCCTTGCAAGACAAATGCATGCAATGCAACACAACTTTGGCCATCAAAATGAAGCCCTACAATGCTCTGTCGCCGAAACAAATGACAAGCTTTGACTTCTCATCGCCGGAATGGCAAGACCGTGCTCTCGCGCATCAAGCTCGTTGCGCCACCATTCTCCTCTTCATCAAGATCATCACCCAAGTGCTACAAGGAGCGATGATGCTCCCGTGGTTGAAGATGGAAGCTCTTTGCACTATGTACCTTCCCCACGGCATGCCGCAACGACAATCTATGATGGTGATTTCTCCTCAAGGCCCCAAGCAAGGTGCTAAGGCAATCGTCATCATGCAAGGGCACTAGTGATCCAACAAGCGCAACCACAAAAATAACCTCAAGTCCAACACCACCGCCCGTGACACATACTTGACACAACAAGTGATGACTCCAACTTGGAGGAACAAGCTCGTCACCAACATGAAGATCTCCAAGATCCTCCTCGTTATCGTCGTCATGAACGCCCGCACCGACACCATGGTCATCAGGAGGTGCCTCCTCCACCACATCAAAACATGGAGCGTCAAGTGATACAAGTTGAGCGATGCCCACCATGTCATGAGGCTCAAGACCATGATCTTCTCCGTGAGGCCCAAGTTCCTAACCCGCAATAACAACTGAGGAACAAGCCTCCTCTTCATCCACAACAACCTCAAGAGGCTCCACCTCCTCATGATTGTCCGGCCGAGTGCCTCCTCCTCGACAACAACCGCGTCAAGAGTAAGAGCAAGTTCCACCACCTCCAAATGTGGCTCCTTAACTGCAAGCACATCAACAAGCCCAACAAGTTCATCGCAATGATTGCATGGAAGATGAAGACCGTCATCACCATGGTAACAACCACAACTATGACTGCAATGATGAAGAAACCTTCGGCCAGCTCAAGTTCATGATGCCTAAGTTCACTGATGCGCTCGACGATCAACGTAGAGCTCGTTGGGAACCCCAAGAGGAAGGTATGATGAGCACAGCAGCAAGTTTTCCCTCAGTTATGAAACCAAGGTTTAATCGAACCAGTAGGAGCAAGGAAATACCGCAAAGGTGTTACTAGCTGAGCTTTGGCAGGGCGCACTACCGGTGCTAGTAGCAACGTGGAGACCTGCACAACACAACCACAAAACTTTGTCCCCAACTTGCGATGAGGTTGTCAATCTCACCGTGTTTTGTGGAAAACAAAGGATTAAACGTATCGAATGGAAAGAAGTAAAAGTTTGCAGGAAGTAAACACAAAGCAGAAACAGTTTATAGATTGTATGTAAAGACAAAGGACCAGGATCCATAGTTCACTAGAGGTGGCTCTCCTTAGATAGATAACATGCTGGGTGAACAAATTATAGCGGGGCAATTGACAAACACCGAGAAAGCAATACATGCATATACTAATCATCTTGACTCCTTTGAGACTTGATTGGGCATTACAACATAATACATAGACCGCCATCCAACTGCATCTATGACTAATAATCCACCTTCAGGTTATCATCCGAACCCCCTCCAGTATTAAGTTGCAAGCAACAGATTATTGCTTTATGAACTGCGTGAAAAGTAAACAATACGATTGTTCTATGAACAAAGGATTGTTGTTTTGTCCCTAGTAGCAACATCACATCTAGTACCTTAGAGATTTCTGTCACTTCCCCAGATTACCAGAGGCATGAACCCACTATCGAGCATAAATACTAACTCTTGGAGTTGCTAGCATATACTTGGCCAAGATAGCTACTAACAACGGAAAACATGCAAGATCTCAAATAACAAAGACATGATAGAATCAATAATCAATCTGAAATAGCATCTCAATATCCATCGGATCCCCGCAAACACAACATGTATGGATTCGTAGTCCAAGGATGAACTACTCACGCATCACACCGGAGGCTTGCATGGTGATGAAGAAGGCCTCTAGGGTGAATTCCCCTCTCCGGCAGGGTGCCGGGAAGAGCTTCAGATCCCTCCCGATCTAGGGATGGAGATGACGGTGGCTACAGACTCTTTCGTGGATTTTTGATCGGTGCAGGGTTTTCGTCCGAGGGCAACTTATAGGAGGAAGGAGAGGCCGAGGGGTGCGGGCAGCCACACCACCTCCTGGCGCGGGCCAGGCTGCGTGCGTGGCTGGTGGTGGTGGCTCCTGCCCTTCTCCGCCTCGTATTTTGGCACTTGATCCCTTCCGGTAAAATAGGCACTTTGGCTTTTGTCCCATCCAATTCCGAGAATATTCATTTTCTGACTTTCCTAGAACCAAAAAAAGCAGAAAACAGGCAGCTGGCACTGTGGCTCTTGTTAATAGGTTAGTCCAAGAAATCATATGAAAAGTACTCCAAAGTTGGAACAAAACACAAGAAAGTGGATAAAACCAAGCATGGAACATCAAAAATTATAGATACATTTGCAATGTATCATTCACCGGTTCAAATGATCCCGAAGAATATCTAGCATGGGCACTCAAAGCTGACAAGATTTTCTGCATGCACAATTATAGCAACGAGAAGATGGTCACCATGGCTTCTCTTGAGTTTAATGATTACGCCAACCTTGGTGGGAACAAGTTCAAGTTGCTCGTGACGTAAGAGGAGAGCCCCCAATCACAACTTGGCATGATGATGAGTGCATATTTGCATCATGTTTCATATTGTTATTTTGCATTGTAGATGTAGGATCTTGGTATTTTATGGTGCTCCCACACACATTTTATGTCTGTTTTGACTAGGATCAAGACAGATGATGGATACAATGGACACAATTCTTGAAGCAGTTGTACTGAGGAGAAAAGGAGTCAAAAACAACATAAATCACTTATTTGGGAAATATTAATAATACTAGAAGAAAACCCGAAGCAATCAAGGGAGACAGACGGGAATAAATATTCCGGCCATATAGTTCCCGTCGTATAGTTGGCGCCGCCATCGGCTCCTCAAATAGTTTCACCCCGTGCAATTGGATCAGAGAGAAGACATACAGAACACCCAAAAATCGCCCAAACCTCACCTCTGGAAGGCATCTGGAGGGGAAACTCGTCCACCGGGGATCCATCTTCGCCCCGCGTAGATCCAGGAGGCTACGGCATCGATCTTCATCATCCACCGCTGCATCACCACCATCTCCATCCATCCCATCTACATCTTGTCTAGATCTTGTTGTAATTTCCGTACTTATTGTGGATTTATACAAGTACTATTCATCTATGATAGGTTCCATTGTTATTTCCATGATGTTGATTGCCTCCATATCTAAGTAGATCATTAGGTTTTGAGGAGATGGAGAAACCCTAGTATGAGATTGAAATAAGATAAAGTCTATTATGATATTCATCGATGTGACCATGTGTTAGATTTTCTACATCTTGATGTTGAGAGAAGTCGACCTCTCAATTTTTGCCTCTTGTGGGGACTTGATGGAGGGAACTACTTGTTGATAGATAGAGGTGTGTTAGCACTTACAATGACTATAAAACTGTTGGCACTCCTTACGTATCAACTTGGGAAACCGAGGAAACTCACGGAACACTATCCATGCCATGGGATACGTCCTATGGGATTACGTTCCTTAATAGCACCGGATTGATGTCGATTGCTGACTGTTGTGGTTATGAGGATGATGTGAGCAGCGGTTGCTGCCTATTTTTCCATATACGGAGTTCCTCCTACACATACATAGTTGAGAATGTTCATGATAATAATCTTTATCTTAGCTCCTTATAATGCTAGTGGTGAATCCGCTACTCCCTAAGAATGTTTTTCCCTATTGCAGTTATAATCTCTCTTACATACGTGATACTTACTTTTTGTATTTAGTTATTTTACTTTACTTATTGTTACTTTTGTACCAAAAACCCCCAAAACACATTTTTATGCAATACTCGCATCTTATCTTATCACGTAGCACCACTAGTGTAATATTTATTTCAAGAGTTATTAGACTTCAGACTCCTGCATCCTGTGGGATCGATATCTTTATTTCGAAACTAGCTACAAACAATCTGTGCACTTGCAGTCATCAAGCTATTTTCTGGCGCCGTTACCAGGGAGCTAAGCGCTATAGATCTTTTAGTTTTTTCTTATTTATTTTTGTCTTGCTAAGTTTTGTTTTGAGTTACGGGTTTCCACCAATATGATGGAGTTTGAGCATATGACTAGTACTAACCCACTCAGCCACTTTGGGAAGCCCTATTATATTTATAAAAGAGATAACTCCAATGAGAATACAAGGGGGTTTGAAATAAATCCTCTATTACTTGGTATTCTACACAAGAAACAATTTACTAGAGATGAAGAAGATCCTGATCCATATGAGCATATTGCATGTTTTAAAGATATATGTGGCACTTTTCAATTGACGGGATATATTGCTGATGAGGTAAGGTTTAAAAAATTTAGTCAAACTTTGACTAGTACGCCTCTCTCATGGTATATATCTCTACCACAGAAGCCACTACTACTTGGGATAATCTAGCTTGTGAATTTCTAGCAAAATATTATCCATTATCAAAATCTTTTGGAATCAAGCGTCTTATAATGACTTGGAAGAACCATTCTAATGAAGGACTAGTAAGGGCCTATATCTGATTTAAAGACTTACTTCGCCTATGTCCTCATCATGATTTGCCCGAATGGTATTTATTGCATATCTTTTATGGCGGTTTAATTAAACCTAATAAAATTGAACTGGACTCTTTCGCGGAAGGAGCCTTTATGAATCTTCCTATAACTAAAGCTTGGGCTTTACTTAATAGAATTCGTGATCATAGAGTTTCATGGAATTTTGGTCTAGGAAGTGAAGGAGGCGTAGAAATAGAACATGATTGTATTCATGACTATAATAAAAAAGGCCATGTTAAAGAATTATCTAAAGAACTTTATTTAGATTCAGATCTTGTGTTGCAAGTTATTAAAGCTTTTATAGAGCATATCAAAGCTCCAAAAGAGGGTTTGGTCAAGTATGATCCACCACCAGAACCTGAGAAGAAAAGAGAAGTTAAAGCAACACTGGCCTCCCTAGAACCAACATATGAGATACCTTCCCCTAACACTGCATAGAAGCATATTTTTGAATCTGAACATGTCAAAGCAGCATAGGAAAAGAAAGAGGAGGAAAGTATGCCAAAAGTCGTGGAACATCTGGAAGAAACCAAACATGAAGAGGTAACCAAGGAAGAAATTATGTCTATGTATGCACATTGTAACATAGTTGAACTTGATGAAGAGACTTCC
The DNA here is from genome assembly GCA_023614405.1 of Avena insularis. Classification (NCBI taxonomy): domain Eukaryota; kingdom Viridiplantae; phylum Streptophyta; class Magnoliopsida; order Poales; family Poaceae; genus Avena; species Avena insularis. The sequence goes on from CM042694.1 coordinate 453,208,053, forward strand.
GTATTGGTTGAAGGTAAGACGACGGTAAAATATGTGGGTAAGCCTATTCTTCCCTGCATATTTAAAGAAACCTTGCATGATGGTTTATGTGATGTTGGCACCGAAGTAAATGTAATATCTTATGATTTCTATTTAGAAATAAAAGAAGAAATAGAACCGGCTACAATTGAAAATATTAATATGACAATCATGTTAGCTAATAAAAATCTTAGAATTCCAATGGAAGTAGTTGAAGATACAACTGTCACAATTGGATACAAAAACTTTCCCATCGATTTTCCTAGCTGACACTCTTTGCCCAATTATATTTGGAAGAAACTTTTTGAGTGATGTAGGTGCCTATTTCAAAAAGGAGATTGTGTATCTTAAGCTTGGGGGAGCGGAAAAAGAATTCCACTTTTCCAAATTTAAAGACAGGCCTCCACAGATACAAGAAGAGAAAGAGAAAACTATCAAGGAAATGGCAGCTCTTTTCTTTAGTAATCAAGAAGAAGAAATAAATGAAGACTCAAATTATGAAGAAATAGTTACGGAGGACAAGTCCCTAGAAGAACTAGAAGGATGAACTCAGTTCACTTCCCATTATATGGCCTCCAACTGATGAGGCTTTTGAAGAGCTAGAAAAGAGAGGGGACAAGGAATTACCACCCCCAGAGTTGAAGACTCTACCAGATGATCTTAAATACAGGTTTTTAGATGATACAAATAAATTTCCTGTTATTATTACTGCTAAACTTTCAGGAGAAGAAGAAGAACTCACGAAAATACTCAAGGAGCATTGCAAGGCCTTTGGGTACTCAATGGATGATTTGAAGGGCATTAGTCCCATGATAACCGTCCATCAAATATTCATGGAAGAAGGTGCTAAACTAGTTGCAGAATTTAATAGAAGATTGAAGCATGAAATGAAGGAAGTGGCAAGGAAAGAAATTGTACGCCTACTGGATGCAGGTATAATCTATCCTGTTAAAGAAAGTGAATGGGTAAGTCTTGTTCATTGTGTCCCTAAGAAGGGCGGTTTTACTATTGTTCCTAATGAAAACAATGAATTGATACCTACTAGAACTATTGTTGGGCATAGGATGTGCATAAACTTCAGGAAACCGAATAAAGAAACTAGGAAAGATCATTATCCTTTACCGTTCATAGATCAAACTTTAGAAAGGTTAGCAAACCATACTCATTTTTGCTACTTGGATGGATACTCTGGTTTTTCTCAAATAGTTGTTCACCCGGATGACTAACTTAAAACAACTTTCATTAGTCCGTATGGTTTACATGCTTACCGATGTATGCCTTTTGGTTCTCCAGCTACTTTTTAAAGATGCATGACTGCTATTTTGTGGATTTTATAGAACTAATAATGGAAGTATTATGGATGACTTTTCTGTCTATGGAACTTCGTTTACTAGTTGTTTGGATAATATGAAAAGAGTTTTGCAGCATTGTGAAGAAACCAATCTTGTTCTAAACTGGGAGAAGTGTCATTTTATTGTCAAAGAAGGTATAGTCCTTGGACATAAGGTATCAGGTAAGGGAATTAAAGTGGATAGAGCTAAGGTTGAGGCCATAGAGAGAATGCCACAACCTAGGGATATAAAAGGTATAAGAAGTTTCCTTGATCATGTGGGTTTTTATAGAAGGTTCATTAGAAATTTCTTTGGAATATCTAAACCTTTGACTAACCTCCTGAAAAAGGGAGTACGATTTAATTTTGATGATAAATGTCTTATAGCCTTTGATAAACTCAAGAATGCTTTATCCCGTGCTCCTATTATTAAACCTCCTATCTGGGATATGACGTTTGACTTAATATGTGAAGCTAGTGATGATGTTGTAGGAGTAACTCTGGGACAACACATTGGTCACAGATTTAATATTACACATGATGCTAGTAGAACTCTTAATGGTGCTCAAAAGAATTATCCTACAGAAGAAAAGGAACTTTTGCTGTATTTTTTTATTGTGATAAATTTCGTTCTTATATAGTTGATACAAAAGTGAGAGTTCATACGGATCGTGATGGTTTAAAAGAACTCCTTGAGAGGAAATACCATAAGCTAAGACTAATCTGTTGGATTCTTTTACTTCAAGAATTTGAGTTGCAGATTATGCAGAGGCAGGAAATAAAGATGTTGAATGCAGTATCCATGTTTGCCCAGCAAGACACCAATCTTATTGAGAGGAACTTTAGTCCTGGTGATTTTCGTTTACGAGAATTATTCAATGAACTAAGGTCAATTCCTCCAAAAGATAAGAAGTTTTTATTGTTGGAGGAGCTTGTCATCTCCGAATAAGTAAACGGTAAGATCAAGGTAAGTGTTCTTACTCCAATAAGTGATTTATTTTCACAGATTTTACTCCTAAAATTTCTGCCTTTGAATTCCTTGTGTTTTTCTAAAGTTTTTGAGGGTTTTTACCAACTATACGGGCGGAACTATACGACTGGAGAGAAATCTCCCATCGTATAGTTGGTCGTTAAACCCTCTATATCCTCTTTGCGAATTTTTCCGGGTTTATACGGTCGCAACTATACGACCGGAGGAAAACCTTCAGCCGTATAGTTGGTCATTAAACTCTCTATATCTTCTTTGCGAAATTGTTTTCAATGTCTGGAACTATACGGGAGCAACTATATGACCGGATGAAATATTTCCGGCCATATAGTTAGTAGTTGAAGTCTCAGGCACTTTTAATTTTTGGTGTCTGTATCTATACGGTCGCAACTATACAACCGGAGCCAATATTCCGGCCGTATAGTTTATTGTTAAACTACTAGAAGTTTTTTGTTTGCCTTTTCATTTTTATGATCTTAAAAAATTGTATTGTCGGTTCCGAGTCATAACTTAACCGGCCTGGACTCGAGATATTTGGAAATGTCTGCCTGGAACCAATTATATGGCCGGAGCTATATGGGCTGCACCCGTATAGTTGGTCGTTACACGACAGGACTCTTCCAAATCCGTGATTTCTTTCCCTGTTTCGTTAAGATTCTTTTCTTGGGCAACAATTTAGTGTTTCTCGCGAGTTTTGCCGACCTCTGACCCCCTTATATACTACCATTGTCTCTCGCTCTAATCATAACCTCTAGGAACCAATCTAGCAATGCGCTACCTCGCCCCAGGCCACAGAAAACCCTTGGGTCTCATCACTCCTTCCCCCTTGGGTCTCGTCGCTCCTTCTAAGGACCGCTCGCGCAGCCCGTCCATGGAGGATGACGACGAGGAAGTAGAGAGGTTTAGCCCAAAGTACAAGGAGTATGTCAAGCCAAGCTACTATAACAACAATTCCAATGAAGTGAGCGACATCTACATCTGTCATGATGTTTATGATCCACCAGAGATCAATTGGGCGGGAATGAAGAGGGCTCAAGAAGAGAGAGAAGGTCGCAAGCCGCATGGAAAAGAGCGCGTGGAGACGGTCAAGTTCATCGCCATGGACCCCAGGCTGCACAAGCGTAAGGAATTACCTAATCTTGGTGCATGTGCTAGTAATGGAGCGACGACGCCACTCTTGAAGCCTACTATTGATGCTCGTATGAGGGTGAAGCGTCAATAAGAGTGGAGGTACGATTTCCACTTCCTCGATCCATCAATCATGGATGAGGAAGAGGAAGTTGTTCCCAAGACCAAGGATCGTGTGCAAGCACTGGAGATATATCAGAAGCAGGAGCTACTTCATCGCATCGAAGTCCGTCATCATCTCAAGGAGATACAGAAGAAAGATGATCTTCTCCCATTGATGACTAAACTCGTGGATAAGGTGGACACTTTGCAATATGATTTGCGCAGGTGCTATAGCCGCATCACCACTCTGGAGGATACCGATACATTGCAAATGTATCTATAATTTTTGATGTTCCATGCTTGGTTTATCTACTTTCTTGTGTTTTGTCCACACTTTGGAGTACTTTTCATATGATTTCTTGGACTAACCTATTAACAAGAGCCATAGTGCTAGCTGCCTGTTTTCTGCTATTTTTGGTTCCAGGAAAGTCAAAAAATGAATATTTTCAGAATTGGACGGGACAAAAGCCAAAGTCATTATTTTACCGGGGGACATCTGGAGACAGAATACGAGACGGAGAGGGGTTGGGGCCCGGCCACACCACCTGGCCGCGCGGCCAGGCCTAGCCCGCGCCAGGGGGTGGTTGATGTCTACGCACTTCTATTCTTGTAGACAGTTGTTGGGCCTCCAAGTGCAGAGGTTTGTAGAACAGCAGCAAGTTTCCCTTAAGTGGATCACCCAAGGTTTATCAAACTCAGGGAGTAAGTGGTCAAAGGTATCCCTCTCAAGCAACCCTGCAATCAAGATACAAGAAGTCTCTTGTGTCCCCAACACACCCAATACACTTGTCAGGTGTATAGGTGCACTAGTTCGGCAAAGAGATTGTGAAATACAAGTGGTATGGAAATAAGACAACGGTGCTAGAAAATACTTTGATGGCGTGAAAGAGACTAAAGGCAAACTGACATAAAGATGTGGAAGCAAGCAAACATATAACATATCTAATTGCAAACGGTGTTTCAATGCTTAGAAACAAGGCCTAGGGATCATACTTTCACTAGTGAACACTCTCATATAAATATCTTCTCTTTATGATACTACTCTTAACTACTCTCCGGTTGAACACTCTAATCGATGGTAGGGCTATAACAGCACACCTCAAAGTTCGCTTTCCGCATCTAGATAACCCCACACTGTCACCTTGAGCGCTAGATGGTTCAAACAAACACCACAATTTCATAAAGACATCCAACTCCAAATATAAGTCATAACAAGTATTTGTAATCTCTAGGCTAAGTGCCACGATGGTGTGCACGCTGTCACTTTCACACACATGGGGAGAGCAAAGATCTATTAAAGCACTTGAGTAGCAAGGTAGATCTATAGATTACAAGCTCATGATCTCAATAAGATCATGCATAGAGAGAGAGATGAACACATAGCTACCGGTAGAACCCTTAGCCTCAAGAGAACTACTCCCTCCTCATCATGGGAATCGGCAATGGTGATGGAGATGGTGGTGGACATCGATGGAGATGGTTCCGGGGGCACTTCTCTGTCCCGGCAGGGTGCCGGAAGAGAGACTTTCTGTCTCCCGAATCTCCCCTTCGGTGGTGGCGGCACTACGGAACTTTTCGTGGCTGGAGGCTTGACGACTTAGGGTTTATGCATCGGGAGGCTCTTATAGGCAAGAGAGGAGAACGAGGGGGTGCTGGAGGGGCCCACACCACCCCCTAGCGCGGCGTGGTCTGGCCCGCGCCACCAGGTGGTGTGTCCACCCTCTGGCCCTTCTCTGTCTCGTATTCTAGCTCCAAGTGTCCCCCGATAAAATAATAACTTTGTCTTTTGTCCCGTCCAATTTCGAGAATATTCATTTTCTGACTTCCTGGAACCAAAAATAGCAGAAAACAGGCAGCTGGCACTGTGGCTCTTGTTAATCATATGAAATGTACTCCAAAGTGTGGACAAAACACAAGAAAGTAGATAAAACCAAGCATGGAACATCAAAAATTATAGATACGTTAACAACGTATCAACATCCCCAAGCTTAACTCCCGCTCGTCCTCGAGTAGGTAAGTGATAAAAAGAAAGAATAATTTTTGAGGTGACATGCACCATCATAAACTTGCTCAAAGTATTTGTAAAACATTGATAGCTGGGATCATAGTACTTCAATCAAAACATGAAAGACAAAGTTCTAGCAATAAGACAAAGCAACTAAGTTTCAATATGAAAGGGCATAAACAAAAGATTCATGAAAAAAATGCTTTGCAAGACATTTGTTTGTTTCACATAAAGAAAACATAGCATAGTGGCATTCAGCTTGTCCCTTTTAGAGTAGCAAATATAAATGCATAGGACACCTTGAAAGTTCATAAGAGTGACTAGATACAAATAGTTTAAAACAAGCAATATCAAGGTATGCATCAATCAACTAGTCTTGGGACAATGCACATAGAACTAAGAATGGCCACTATGCTCTCAAAGTAGGTGCATAAAGATAGTAGGTGGAGACTCAATATAATAATGGAAGAAAGGCCTTCATAGAAGGAAGTAGGGATTCAAGTCTCATAAAGAGCTTCCAAAAATTATGGTACTTATAGCTTTCAGCTCTCATTGCCCCTATCATAAGCATCTTGAAGTGATTAAGGTTAAAGTGAACAAACTATGGTGTACATGCTTGACGAAGTATAAGTCAGAAATCTCATGTCCCTTGAATACGAGGGCCACTCCTCATGCTACTCAAGTTTAGTCACCGGTAAGTTCTTGTCATCGTAAGTACATGTGTATCATAGAGAACCGCCAACAGGGTACCCCTTGCCCGATGATACAGAAGAATCTCCATATCAAAATGACAAGGGAAGCAGACAATGAGCATCACAGCAATCTTCTTATTTACCATCGGAATATGGTGCTTTTTCTCTCTTTCCTCTTTTCATAATCTCTTTTTTTTTCTTTTTAAGAAGAATGCTTCATAGACAGCTCATTATGGTTACGCTGCAGGTTTCCACCATGTCAACATGGATTAGACCAGTGGCCCAGGCGTTTCTCTAACACATATACATAACTCCATGGACTTACAAGCTCCCCTTTCATTTCACACCGACGACATCCATAGAAAAAAGAGCATGATATCAACTAGGTACAAAGTACCAGTGCAATGTTGAAAGCGTTCCCCATGACAGCATGGTTCTGCTAATCCCCAACAAATAAGTGCAAGCATATACAACACAAACGACACAATGGTTCAAGTTTATTAAGGGCAAGAAAAGTAAAGTGTGCCATCAAGTTCGTGAGAGCTTTAATCACTAGGTTTCTCATAACAAGTTTAATTTGGAAGGTAAACAGAAACATGAATATACTTGGAATATCATAAGCTACTAGGTAGGTATGGTGGACTCTTTGGAATAACTTGGTTTAGGGAGTTAGATGCATGAGTGGAACTCATACTTGGTTGCGGAGGCTAGCAAAAGACTGGGAGTGACAAACTAAGAAAGCAATAATGGCCATAATCATGCAGAGCGACAAACATCATTGATCAAAGCATAAAGTGATACTACAAGTCGAAAAATAAAGGATCATAAAGGCTATGGTGACTTGTGATAGTCATAACATGGTGTGAACATGTGCCAAGTCAACCCAAATAAAGCATCAAAGGAGAATACCACAATACTATGCTTTAATATGCTAAAACAACACATGATTCTTTCAAGGCACATTAAGCAATCTCAATTGTTTATGAGATGTCATTCTACAACAAAAATCACTAAGCATAAAGCCAAAACAATATCAAGCATGACATGACAAAGCATAGGCCACAGTCAAAAACAAGCTCCTTTTTACCACTTAAGCATGAACTTTTCCTATTCTTTTCCAATCCAAACCAAACTATTTGAAAACCAATGTATGAAAGAGGGGGTCCAACCAATTTATTCAAGCAAACTAAGAAAACCAAGCAAACAAAAACCAAAAACAAAAACAAATACGCTCCAAGAACAACACAACTATGCATAAAACAATAAAAATGAAGTGTTTGGAAGAAACCTGGGATTTTTATTGATGAAGAAGGGGATGCCTTGGGCATCCCCAAGCTTTGACGCTTGTACTTCTTGGATATTTCTAGGGGTGACACGTGTGGCATCCCCAAGCTTGAGCTTGTCCATCCTTCATCTCATTACTCATTCCTTCCATACACCTGAAATGTTTCCTTCATACAAAACTTCACACAATCTTTATTAGCAACATTAGTGCGCTCAAGATAATAAGTCTTTAGGTTCAGTTTAAACACCAATAAAACTTCCACTAAACACTAGCTACCGTAGCACTTCCCTCAAAAAGCTCAATTCCCCAAAAGAACTCCAAAAGAACCAACAAGAAGCAAATGCAAATAATGGCAGAAATCTGTCAAAACAGACCAGCAGGTAAAAAACAATTTTTTCGAAGACCCTCTGTTGCTCAAATCAAAAAGTGTTGAACTAATGAAAGTTAGATAACAACCTGGGGCAGAAGCACAAAATTGCACGCCTCAAAAGGACGTATAGAGATTTTACATGAATTTTTACGGTGAAGCACAGAAATCTGTTTCGGGACAGCAACTTTCCTAACCATTACTTCTCTCTCATTAGAGGTTACTCTTGGCACAAAAAGAAAATAAAAAGGATAAGGAGAGGTTATTACTGAAGTAATAACTTCCAAGACTCAACTAAAACTTTTGGGTTATCTCCCAATAAGTACTTTTCTTTAATGCCTTTAAGTTAGGCATGATAGTTTGAGAAGATGCTCACATTAGAAATATGAATTGAAGTAAAAGAGAGCATCAAGAAGCAAATATAAAACACATTTGAGTCTAACCCACTTCCTATGCATAGGAATCTTGTAAAGAAACAAGTCATGAAAGCACAAAGCAACAAGCATAGAAAAGCCAAACAAGTGCAACTTCAAGACTTTCAACGTAAAGAGGGGAAACTTAATAATGTTGAGATACCTAAGACCATGTTTCCCTCTCTCATAATAACTTTAAGTAGTATCATGAATAAAATTAACAATATAACTATCACATAAAACATTCTTATCATGATCCACATGCATATAATTATTATTACTCTCCACATAAGCATAGTTATTCTTATTAATTGTAGTGGAAGCAAATTCAACAAAATTGCTATCATTATTATTCTCATCACCATAATCATCAAATATAGGAGGCATATTGTAGTCATAATTAATTTCCTCCTCAATAGTTGGTGGACTGAAAATATCATACTCATCATTGTGATCATCATATATTGGAGGTTTGGTATTATCATAAGCAATAGAATAGCTATCTTCCAAAGCTGGGAACTAAAAAGATCATTTTCATAAAAACTAGCTTCCCCAAGCTTAGACTTTTCCATAGCATTAGCAATAATGGTGTCCAAAGAATTCATACTAACAGCATTGCTATTAGCATGCAAATAAAGTTCCATAGGGTTTTTAATTTTCTCTTCAAACACTTCATGTCCTAACTCAAGATAAATACTATAAAGCTCTCTATTTTTGTTGTTGTTTTCCATTAAGCCTAACTAGTGAAAACAAGAAAAAAAAGACAAAACTGCAGAATCTAAAGGAAATAACTTCGAGCACTCACACCGGAGGGTGTGAGTACCTTTTACCTTACCTCCCCGACAACGGCGCCAGAAAATATCTTGATGTCTACGCACTTCTATTCTTGTAGACAGTTGTTGGGCCTCCAAGTGCAGAGGTTTGTAGAACAGCAGCAAGATTCCCTTAAGTGGATCACCCAAGGTTTATCGCACTTAGGGAGGAAGTGGTCAAAGGTATCCCTCTCAAGCAACCCTGCAATCAAGATACAAGAAGTCTCTTGTGTCCCCAATGTCATCGGATTGATGACAAGTACGCCATGAGGGGGTCCTTGAGGCGTGCGGAAGAGAGGGGTGTGAGACGTACGGTGTTCCGGGATGGTGAGCACACAAGTTTACCCAGGTTTGAATCTGCCGGCTTTGGACGGATCCTACTCCTGCTAGCAATCCAGTAATACGGCAGAGCCGAAATATGGGTTACAAGGGTTCGCCTATGCGAGTTGAGATTGTGATTGTAAGGGGTGCCCTAAAGGCTCTCCCTAGGTCGGCTTATATAGATATCTGGCCTAGGGTTTACAGGAGAGATCTATCGGGCTATGACTAAGAGTCGGTTACAGAGTACATCTTGAACTACAAGTAACACTATGGGCCTATGTCGGTAAGTCTTCTAGGCCTTCCCGTAGCCGGACTGGACTCCGTCTTTTCTCCCTGACTGGGCTGCCCGTGAAGCAAAGCTCTAACCCGAAGTGGGCCACCCTGGTTAGTGAGGAACTATGAGGATACCTGGAAAGTATATCCCCAACAGCAGCCCCCGGAAGTCTCCAAGATCCAAAGTCGGATTCATCATCATCTAGCTTGATCTTCAGCTTGCAGAATCTTGAAGGGTTCCTGAAACTTCAAAATAAAAGATATGATCCGGGTCTCAAAAGTAAGTCGGACCTATTAGTACGTTACTCGGATTTTCCAACTTGATATTCAAACTAAGCCGGAACTTGGTCTCTGACGTCATCTGACACTGGTCATGGTCAAGTCACATCCCGTCCGTCAGCGACGATCACAGTGGGTCCTCGTTCATGGAACCGAGGCGCCGTTTCAATGCGTACGTGGAGATCGAGGCGACGTAATCATCGCGTGGGTCCTTCCCAGTTCTTTCTACGATGTGTGGCATATTTACTGTGGCTTTTGCACGAATCTTGGCACGGTTAGGAGGTTATAAGGGGTGACGATTCCCTTTCCCTCATCTTCACCTATTCCCCTTACCGTTTCCTCTCCTCCACTTCTCCCTCACGCATAGAGCTCCCCTGCTTCCCAGATTCCCAGCGCCACCCATCCAAGGTCACCGGCGCACCGGAGAAATGGCTTCATCTTCATCGTCCGGCTTGGCTGGGGCCACAGCGGTGGCAATGGCGGCGGTGGCGGAGAAAGAAAGCAACCACGGGGTCTGGATCCCGTGTCTTCTCGACAATGAGAAGCTCCGCGGCGTGGATAATGAAGGGCTCCTCCGTGCCGGCGACTGGCGAAGCAGTTTTGGTGAAACCATCCCCAACCCACACGCCGACGAGCGGGTACACTTCGGCACCCACCTCGACAGATGTTTGTCTTTCCATCCCTCGGAATTCTTTTCTGAGGTGATAGATCATTACGGCGTTCAGCTTCACCATCTTCCCCCCAACTCCATCTTAGAGATGAGTGCCTATGCGGCTTTGTGTGAGGGATATCTCGGCATTATGCCAAGTCTCACTTTATTCCGGTTCTATTTTCATGTCCGGAGAAACTCCATCACTAACTGTAATCCTTATATTACCGACACGATTAGCCTTTCAGTTAGACGCGAGCGTGTTTATCCTCGCATTTTAGCTAGTGAGTCGGTCAAATAGTGGCTGGCTACTTTCTTTTATCATAAGGATATCCCTGCTCCCGGCAAAGCTACTACTTTGCCGACTTTCGTCGACGGAGCCGCCACGGCCCTAGCATCTTGGGACGAAGCTCCTCCGGCTCTCAGTGACGATCTGATCCTCGCCAAGAGGCGGATCGAATATCCGATGAAACACAAGGGCCTGAGAGGGTCCGACTTAGTCCAGTCCTGGGTGGCACGCCGGATCCAGCCCCTCCAGTACCACGGCGACCGACTGATGCATTCCATCACGGCGTCGAAAAAGGACTCCCTCCGCATCAGCCCCAAGTCTTTAAAGCCACAGGATTACATAAGCCAGATCAAATGGATGATAAAGGAGTGGATCGAGAGAAAGATTCCAGATTTATCTCTGGACATGCATACAGCGGAAGACCCTGTGGTCCCGGTAAGCTTTTAGCAGTAAACCCTTTTTATGTGTTTCACCTTTAAGTTATTTCACAATACTGAGATATTATCTTCTTTTCTGCTTGCTGACCTCCCCTGAGTCGGAACTGGCTCCTATCGAGGGATATCCTCCAGAGTTTTCTCAGGAGGAGGAACTGGTCCCACTGCCGGACATTGTGCCCAGGAAGCGCAAAGCTCCGATAGTGGCCGTCAGCACAAAGGAAGTGCCAGTTGTGAAGAGGTAACTTTCCACACAACTTCCGCCTTTGTACCTTACTCGTAATTTCTTTCGAGATGTAATGTTTTCCATTCTATTACATTCTCAGAGCTAAACAACTCATTAAGGGCAAGGGGAAGGGAACTTCTTCGAAGCCCCTGCGGCAGACGAAGCTGACTATGGCTTCTCCTGCCGCGGCTCCTCCGACTCCTGCCCCTCAACCTTATGCTATGCCGGTGATTACGACATCCCCGGTCGTCGCAGAAGATCCGGCTCCCTCAACAGGGTCAGCGACCCTTGAGTCGCAGACTGACGCCACCATGGGTGGCTCAGGTTTTGATAAGGGTGAACCCTCTCCGGGTAATGATCCCTCAGCAGATACCTTCGCTGAAAATCTCCTGAACAATCCGGGACTTGCCAAATTTGTCTTGTCTCAGAAATCTGTCGAGGAAATCTAGCGGCTGGCCCAACAATGCCTGGAAAGTCGCAATCTCTCTACCAAAGAAGAAGCACAAGAAGCGGAGGACATCAAGTACTCCGATCTTCTTGAACAAGTCCGCCTTCACGACGAGAGACTAAGAGCTGGTGTGCTTCCACCACCTCCGGTTATTCCACTCACCCTCGCCGAGAAGGTTACCACTGAGGTGAACATGGCCTGAGCAAGCTCACACATGAACATCATGTAAGTCGGAATTCCAACTCACGCTTTTCTTTATTGTACTTTATATCATATCCTCTAGCCCCCAAGCATGAAGTTGGTTATACAATTCGGGTTTATGCTTCCTTAGGATGCCAAAGAATGAACTAGTGTAGCCCCCAAGGCTCGTGCTGATATTAGCTACAATATTATCCCGAGTCTTCAGTAGACTTCTGACTCTGGGTATTCTGACTTACAGAAAGTTAATTCATATAACTAAGAATTGTTGAAGAATGTCTGCAATAAGCGGAGAGAGATCAAAGCTCTCTGACTTAAAAATGCTAAGATTAAAGTTTCCAAGGATGAGGCCGAAGGTAAACATTCTGAGACTCGAACCTTGTCCTGTGTTATCATAGTCGAATAATTTTTGCTGAACGGTTGTTCTTTTTGACTTACAACACTAATAAAGCAGTCCTGTGCTATGATCGAAGAGGCCGAGAATTTGAAAACCTTGGTGGTGGAAAACAAGGATCTCCGCCAAGAGCTAGATTAGCTTAAGGTGGATGGTGAGAAGAGCATAGCTCAAGTTCTCGAATCCTCCTCCATGGCCACCGTGGAGCGTGATCGCAAGATTGCACTCCACGAGAAGAAAATCTCAGATCTCAACGACGAGCTTTGCAGAGAGAAGGACCTTTCCGAGGCACTCCGGGCTAAACTCCGGAGTCTTCATGAAGAGAAGTCCAAAGTTGATGACGTCATCTTTGGTATGTTTCCATCTTTCTGACTTGTCTACATTCTTCGACTCTTTTGACGTCGGATTTATTTAACCGTTTTGCATTATATGCATAGGTCCTCTGAACTTGACGGATTCCACCTCTGCCGAGCCTCGCACCCACCGGCTTACCCAAGTCGGTGATTTGCTTCATGACTTCCGCCAATCCATTGAGGATATTGGCGAAGCTCTCAAGGTTCCGGACATGCATAACATGTTCGACTTTCAGGTGCGGGACAAAGCAAAGGAGATGTCGCAGCTCGTCCAGGACTGGAACATGTCCTACGCGCGATCAGCAGCGCAGAACGCCCTCACAATGGTCATGAGCCACCATGGAAGCATGGAAATCTGGCAAGTGACCAGAGGGTACTGCAAGGTGGATGAAGACAGACATGAGCAAGACATCAAGGCCATCATGGACTCCTACGCCGGATATGGGTGTCATGTAGCTGACTTAACCAGCTACGACACTCCCTTCTTCACCCGCGTGGACACGCCGCCCTCGCCTCCTGAAGAAGCAGCCGAAGTTTCCGACGATGAACAAACCATATCAGATTTGGACATCTCGGAACATTATCAGGGCGCGACTGATGTGTCCAGCAAGCCGACAGCTCCTACCTCTTCTCCTGCATCATAGATTATCAGAAACAAATGTGTTATTCTAAAAAAAATTATGGATCTGTAAATATGCAGTATGATACTTCTGTTAGTGCTAAGTTTTTATCTATTTAGCACTTTTGGCTTAAATTTTGTGTGCCTGAAATGTTTGCATAAGCACTTATACTTTTTTGTCTGTACTTATCGTTTATCTGGCTTTCCGCCTCGTCCCTTTCATGAGCCGGCTAAAATTTAAGCACAGAAACTTTGGCAAGCAACAGAGCTCAATTGCTAAACCAGTTTAAACTCGGAAACAAAGCCAGCTTCTAGTACCAACAATTCACTACTCGGAAAATACCCGCATCCGGCAATCAGACAAATAACCAACGTATATACTAGGAAATTTAAAGTGATACCCGAAGGTAGCATTTTTAGAATTGGAAATCTAAACCAGAACAAACATGAGCATAAAGTACTTTCAAGTATTCTGGGATTTTTGACTGTGACATGATCATTCGGAAATAAGATGGTAAAAACTTCTCAGGAAAAAACTTGAGGCAACCAAAACTTTTATTTCTCACAGAACATGTACATATATATGATTACAAAGAAGGATAAACTAAGAATAAAAGGGACGTAGCTGAGCAATATTCCATGGTCTGTCTAACTCATCTGGATTTGTACTGCCTCCAGCTCTCTTTCTCTTCTTAGTAGCAGGTCTTTCTTTGACTGGCCTCATATCAGTTAAGTAGTATGAACCATTGTGCAATACTCGACTAACCAAGAAGGGCCCTTCCCGTACTGATGAAAGTTTGTGCTTTCTTTGTTGCACAAGCCGGAGAACCAAATTTCCTTTATTGAAAGATATGTTTCTGACTCTCTGGCTATGATACTTTCGTAACTTCTGCTGATAGGCTGTTGATCTCATTTCAGCAACGACGTGAACTTCTTCGACTAAGTCGAGATCTTTTTGTCGAGAAATCTCGGCATCCTCTTCAATATACGCGGCCACTCTAGGAGAAGTGTGAATCAAATCACTAGGAAGAACTGCTTCTGCGCCATAGACCAAGAAGAAAGGTGTGTATCCGGTTGAACTGTTCAGAGTTGTTCGTAAACTCCATATTACAGAAGGTAATTCCTCTGCCCAAGCCCCCACAGCATGTCATAGTGGTGCTTCGAGTCTCGGTTTTAGGCCTTGTAGGATTAAACCATTTGCTCTTTCAACTTGTCCATTAGCTTGTGGATGTGCGACTGACGCAATGTCAAGCCGGATATTTTGTTCGTTGCAGAATTCGGCAAGTTCTCCCATAGAGAAATTACTCCCGTTGTCCGTGATAATACTATGCGGATAACCATACCGGATTATAACATCCTCGACAAATCTTTTGGCTGTTGCTCCATCACAACTAGTGACGGGTTTAGCCTCGATCCATTTGGTGAACTTATCCACCATCACTAAGGGGTGAGTAAATCCACTTGGAGCCCGTTTAAACGGTCCTACCATGTCAAGCCCCCAGACCGCGAAAGGCCATGTTATAGGTATTGTTCGCAGCTGATCAGCCGGAACATGAGCTTGTTTGGCGTATTTTTGGCAGCCCTTGCACGTCTTGACCAGCCCTTCGGCATCTGCCTTGGCTATAAGCCAGAAAAAACCGTGTTTGAAAGCTTTTGCCACTAAAGATTTGGCTGCAGCATGGTGAGCACACTTGCCTTCGTGGACTTCTCTTAGGATTTCCACTCCTTCTTCCGGAGATATGCAGCGCTGAAAAACCCCAGATACTCTCCGCTTATAGAGCTCACCATTAACTATAGTATAGGCTTTCGCTCGTCAGATAATCTGTCAGCTTAGAAACTCGTCTTCGGGTATTTTTCCATCTAACAAATAGTCAAGGTAGGGTTGGGTCCAGCTGGGAATTACAGCTAGGACTTCTACTAGAGGTGAGTCGGATTTGGTCAGATATTCCTCATCCACACCCTTTATTGAGGGAACTTTGAGGTGCTCTAAGAAAGCGCCATCCGGGACCTCTTTCCGTGCAGAGCCTATTCGAGATAGTACATCTTCTTCCTCATTTTCTGCCCGAGGGATGTGTTGAACCTAAAACCCTTCGAACGATTTAGATAAATCATCCACGACAGCTTTATATGCTGCCATGTGTTTATTTGCACTACAAATATCCGACACTTGCTGAGCAACAAGATCCAAATCACCGTAACACATCAATCGTCGGATGCCGATATCCTTAGCAATCCGGATTCCATGCATCAGTGCTTCATACTCGGCAATATTATTTGTCGCTGTGAAGTGGATCTGCAGCACGTACAAAAGTTTATCTCCTTGGGGTGATTTGAGCACCACGCCAACCCTCGAGCCCCCGCGAGCCTTAGACCCATCAAAATATAGGGTCCAATATTCCGACTCAGGGAGGGTCATATTTTCCTTCGTCTCTATCCAATCAGCAACAAAGTCGGCAAGGATTTGGGATTTGATTGCTATCCGAGGTTTGTACTCAATATCAAAGCTGAGAGCTCTATGCCCCATTTGGCGATGCGTCCTGTGGCGTTACTGTTGTTGATTATGTCTCTCATGGGAGCTGTGCTCACCATGGTAATTGGATGCTCCTAAAAATAGTGTCGTAGCTTACGGAATGCCAAGAACACACCATAAGCTAGTTTTTGATAGTGCGGATACCGCTGTTTTGATTCTGTCAAAACCTCGCTGACAAAGTAAGTCGGAGGCTGCACCAAGTGTTCCTGATTTTCCTCCGGTCTCTCCACTACGATGACAATACTAACGACTTTGTTTGTCGTAGCAAGATAAAGCAACATCGGTTCCTGTGGTTCCAGTGCAGCAAGGATAGGAGCAACTGAGAGTACTTTTTTCAGGTCTTGTAGCGTAGCTTCAGCTTCGTCGGTCCACACAAAATCCTTGGTCTTTTTTAGGAGTTTGTATAATGGTGCGGCTCTTTCACCGAACCGGCTTACAAACAGACTGACTGCAGCAATGAAAGTAGTTAGTCTTTGTACGTCCTTCAGGCGAGTTGGCCTGAAAATATTAAGTATAGCCTTGATCTTGTCCCGGTTCACCTTTATGCCTCTTTGAGACACGATGAAACCTAACAATTTTCCAGCTAGGATTCCAAAGAAGCATTTCTTCGGATTAAGCATGATGTTGTATTTTCGTAGATTGGCGAACGTTTCCTCCAAGTCGGAAATCAATGTTTCCTTCTTTTTGGACATCACCGCAATATTATCCACATATGCATGTACATTGCGTCCGATTTGATCGTGGAGGCAATGCTGCATTGTGCGTTGGTACGTAGCTCCTGTGTTCTTCAGCCCAAAGGGCATCATAACAAAACAGAAGGTTCTGAAGGGGGTTATGAATGAAGTTTTGACTTTGTCAGATTCCTTCATCCGAATTTGGTGATAACCGAAATATGCGTCGAGAAAACAGAGGAGTTCCGAGCCTGCCGTAGAATCGATAACTTGATCAATCCTAGGCAGAGCGAACGGATCTTTGGGGCAAGCTTTGTTCAAGGCAGTATAATCAACACACATCCTTAAATCAGTGGTGTCCTTTTTAGGGACCATTACAGGATTGGCCAACCACTCAGTGTGGATGACCTCTTCTATGAATCTGGCTAACTCGAGCCGTGCTAGTTCCTTAGCTATTTCCTTACACTTTTCATCGTTGAAACATCATAAGGACTGTTTGACGGGTTTAGCATTCGGGTTTACATTTAAAGAGTGCTCGACAAGTTCCCTAGGTACTCTGGTTATGTCAGATGGCTGCCATGCGAAGATATCTTGATTTTCTTTGAGGAACTTGACGAGCGTGCTTTCCTATGCGCTATCTAGGCCTACGCCTATCTGGGTCACCTTGGAGGGATCATCATCCTTCAACGGCGTCTTCTTCGTCTCTTCTGATGCCTTGAACTCCGGATTCGGCTTTGTCACCTCCTTCTTTGTTGCGGGCATCTCGGACGGATCTATGCTCTTCTTGATCTACTGGTACTCCTGGGCGTGCAGCATGGCTTCAGCAAAGGCGCATTTCCATCATCGCACTCTCGCGCTTTCTTCGGGTCTCCCCTGATGGTGATCACGCCGTTGGGACCTGAAATTTTCATCATATTGTAAATGTAACACAGACGAGCCTTAAAATCCCAGTAAGCCGGACGTCCGAATATAGCGTGTTACGCGCTCTTGAACGGGACCGCTTCAAAGGAAAGTGCCTCCGTCCGATAGTTCTTTGGAGTTCCAAAGGTAACATCCAAAGTGATTTCTCCTAGGGAATTTGCTTGCCTTCCTGGGTTAACCCCGTGAAAGATCACAGAGTTGTGGTTCAGCTAGGTCTCCGAGATCTTCATCCGGCGTAGCGTTTCGACATACAGAATGTTAATACCACTGCCACCGTCCATGAGAGTCTTGGAGAAACCATAACCGTCAATAAGTGGATTGACGATTAAGGCGTATTTCCCTCGCCTGTGTAACTTAGGCGGATGATCAGCGCGGTCAAATGTGATTGCCACTTCCGACCAGTCCAAGAATTGAGGGACAGCCGGAACTGTTGCGTTGAGCTCATGTAGAACTGCTTTCTTAACCTTTGCTGGTTGAGATACGAGGAAGGTAACGTAAGTGCCTTTCTTGGTTGGAAAATTTTTCTTCCCTTCCGGCTTGGGATTTGAAGCGTCAGCTTCCTCCATGTCGGAATCTTCCTTGGTCTCTTTATCCTTTTCGGGATTCTTCTTTCCCTTCTTCCACTTAGCTTTGTAGCCAGTGGTATCATCTCTTTTAATGTCGACATTGAAACGACACTCGGTGTTTGTGTGGGACGAGCCCCCATTGGCGTCTAAGTGATGCACACATGGGTTATTGGCAATGTCGGCCCAAGAGTAGGTTTATCCGGGTTGCTGGTCTCCTCTACCTTGGACTCTTGACATCCCACGACCGCGCCCGCGGCCACCGCCACGTCCTCCTTGTCCTCCAGACCCAAAAGTAGCAGTGACCACCGCGGTTTCCACGTTGGGTTTTTTCTTCCGAGGTATTCTTGCGCTTCTAAGCCTGTTGCTTTGGTTGTTTTGCCGACTATGGCATAGCTAAGGCATTGAGTAATCCTTCTTCGTCGTCGTCAGCATCTGCATACTTGCTCGCTATTTCTATCATCTCTCCCAAATCAGTGACTTTGTCGCATTTCAAGCGATGACGTAGTAAACCAATTGGGAGACCTGCAACGAAAGCTTTAATAGCAGTTTGGTCATTTACTCCTTCACAGGAGTTCTTGGTGTCGACCCATAGTCCGAGATAGTCCCGACAAGTTTCTTCGGCTTTCTGGGTGCAACGTTATAGGTCTCCGACCGTACAAGGGCTCCGGTATGTGCCTTCGAAATTCTGAAAGAATGCACTTTGCATGTCATACCAGTTGTGGATGGTGTTCTCCGGAAGTTCATTGAGCCATGATCGTGCCGTCTTCCGCAACATGAGTGGGAGATATCGGGTTGCGACCAGGTTGTTTCTGCCTTTGGCGATGCAGCAAGCTTGGAAGAAATCCTATAGCCAAGTATCTGGCCGAGCTATACCGTCGTAGGCTTGAATATGTCTTGAGATATAAAATCCTTCCAGGAATCTTGTAGCTCTTATGCGTGGTCCGAAGCACTTTGGGCCCACGTATATATCATCATTTTCATAGCATCGCGCCTCTATATTGGAGTTGATCCTGTGCCTTGCATCATTTGGAGATAAGAATCGTCCCGAGTGACAGTCATGGCTGTGGTGCCTTGGAGCCGGACTTTGGCTTCTGCCACCATCTCCTCCACCATGACGCCCTCCTTGGCCTCCTTGGGAGTCGTTGTGATGGCTACTTGGCGGAGAGGGTGGAGCAGCTGGATTATTTCCGGCTGATCGCCGGCCTCCGTCCGGAGCATCATTATTCCGGTTCCAGGGAGGGTCTTCATTGTGACGAGCCCCCTGTCGGCTTGTCTCGGCACGACGTCCGTCGTTCCTTCGCCCGTCATCCAGACGGCTTGCATGTCTAGGAGGTGGCATTCTTTGTCGGTCCTCCTCCCGACGTTTCTCTTTATCTTCTTCCCTACGGTCCTTCGACTCTCGCCGGGGAGGGTTCCTCGGATTCAGTGCAGCGATTGCCTCTTGCCCTGCAACTGGGTTAACATTACGCCAGTCACGTGTAGTTTTGTGGTGCTGTCCTGAAGATCCGGTTCTTGAGTAGTTGTCTTCCTGACGGTCGGAGCGATGTTGCTGTTCCGGAACATGTTGGGGTCTTACGTCAGCCCATGTCGGATCTGTGCGACATTGGTCAGAATCTGAGACCAGTTTTTGACTTCCGGACAGGGCGACCTTTTGCTGCTCTAGTCCTTTGTTGAGTAGTTTGATTCCCAACCGGATCTGCTCCAGGCCTGGATTAGCCGATAGGATTTCCCGAGCCGCAACGGTGTTCTGTACTGGTGTTGGATACACCCAATCCCCGTTGCTGTCGTGTCGAGGCATCCAAAGTTCTCCTCCAAAAAGGACTTTGTGAATCTGCGGGAATTGGTCGTCATGAGTATGATGTTTCCTGGTCTTCTGATGTTGCATGGAGTTGTTCTTCTCCGCAATTGCCATGCGTTTCTTTTCCTCCTCAATGTTTTTGGCTTCATCGAGAAGTACTTGGCGATGCGCTTCTAGGGCTTGTGCCCTCTCGTCTAGCTCTTCAGCAGTAAGTTCTGCAGCTGTAGAAATAGGTGTGGTTAATGCAGCATCGATGAGTTTACGCGCACCTTCAATGATCACGTGTCCATCCACCGACACTTCTTTGGGCTCGTCTAGGATGAGCGCTCCATCCGAGTCTTCCTCGTATTCCTCGGTAATCACCTCCTCTGCCAGAGGGTCTATCGTCGGGGTCTTGTTCTTCTTGTTCTTCTTCTTTGCCTTCTTGGCAGCGCCGGTAGCAAAGACGGCTCTGGGTCTATTTCCCGGAGTCAAGATCTGATCATTACTTTCGGACATCTGGATCTTGGGATTATCTCCGATTTCCATGCCATCCTGCGCTTTGGGAGAGTTTTCATCGGATCCTTCATCCGTGGCTTCTTCTTCCTCTGCAGCTTTGGAGTTATACTCCTCTTCATATTCCACGGAGAACTTTCGAAAATCTGCTGACGTCATTGACTCATCTGAGGATGCGGGTACGTCGGCGTTTGTTCCGATTGCCTCCAGCACAGAATCGGTATTGTCTCCAGCATCGACAGAGCCGGATCCGGATCCTACATATCCGATAAAGTGTGATGCGCCCCTCCTGATATAACTGCGGTCTTCATAGTAGGCTTTGTCAAAATGTTTGATGGTATCGAGGATTTTGTCTACGCCTGAGTTTTGCATCATCATGCGCCTTAGTGTGTATCTCAGGAAAGGCCTGTCTGTTCTGGCATCATCAGAGCCAGAACCAGCGTTGTTGTTATGCTCCTCCTGGATTTCGACTTCAGCGGGTGAGTCAATCTGGGATTCAACCTCTCCTGGGAGATCTACTCCAGATTCAACTTGGACCGCTAGGTCTGCTTCAGGCTTGGATTTCTCCACTGTCTCCACAATTGGTGCGGGCTGGGTGGGATTAGCGTTTTCTGAGATCTAGAACTTTGCCGCCTCCACGGACAAAGGGGATCTAGAAATTTCTTCTGCCTCTATCATCACCGCTGGGGTGGATGGGGCAGGTTCAGGAAAGCCGATGTAAACATCGATCTCGCCAAAAGACATGATGGTGTAGGTAGTCACAGCCTCCGTAACCGGAATCCAGGTCTCGTCGAGAACGATGAGAGGGACGTCGCTGGCGTAGAGGATGCGACCGACTGTGATAGTCTCACCAATTCCGATTCTTGCAGATTCCACTCGGAACGCAGATCCGAAGCTCACTTGCCCCATAGTGGGCGCCAACTGTTGTTGGATTGATGACAAGTATGCCATGAGGGGGTCCTCGAGGCGTGCGGAAGAGAGGGGTGTGAGACGTACGGTGTTCCGGGATGGTGAGCACACAAGTTTACCCAGGTTCGAATTCGTCGGCTTTGGACGGATCCTACTCCTGCTAGCAATCCAGTAATACGATAGAGCCGAAATATGGGTTACAAGGGTTCGCCTGTGCGAGTTGAGATTGTGATTGTAAGGGGTGCCCTAAAGGCTCTCCCTAGGTCGGCTTATATAGATATCCGGCCTAGGGTTTATAGGAGAGATCTATCCGGCTACGACTAAGAGTCGGTTACAGAGTACATCTTGAACTACAAGTAACACTATGGGCCATCCCTGATGCTGTGATTGAGTTGTCAAAATGGACTGGTGACCTGGACCCTTTGGAGTGGATGGAGGAAGCCTGGTTCAGAATAGTGGGTATCCCTATGAAATACAGGGAGAGATCAACTGTTTTCTATGTTGCTTCTTTGATAGGTAAACCCTTGGGAATGGACAGAAACAGTCTCAGGAATCTGGCATATGTTAGGGTTAGAGTTGCATGTCTGGATGTCACCTTGGTGCCTAATACAAGGAGAAGGGAGATGAAAGGTGGTTTGTATGAATTTAAATATACCAGGGAGATTTTTGCTCCTGGAGAAGTGCCAGCTATGCTTATTTCTATTAATGTAGGTGGGGAAGATGCTCAACCTACTGTTAATGCTCCTGAAGAAAGTAGAAGACCTGTGCTCACAGTGACTAATGTTGATCGGGTTGAATCTAGTCTGGGGGCAAATGCTGCTACAACTGGTGCATTTGGTGAGGGGGTCAGACCAACAGGGACCTTCCACAATGTGCTGATTGGGAGAAAGGGAAGGGTCCTAGGGAAGAGGATAGGGAGTCCACAAATACATGGAACATGTCTTTTGGTGCTAGGGTGGCTCAAGTTTAGCCAAGTGGTAATCCTGCAAGGGGTATTGTGATTAGTGATAATAGTGGGACAAATGTTGGTAGTCAGAATCAACAGGTGGAGGGGGGTGCTGGTAGCAACATGCAACAGAGAGCTGTGATTGAACCAGTTCAGGACCAGGAAATGAGAGAAGTGCACCTGGAAGTTGCTCAGGCTTTGGCCCCTCAGGAAATAGGGCAGTGGTTAACCCTGATGATCCTACTAGTGGAGGTCAGTCTTTTCAGGACTTTGTGCAGGATCTGCTGCAAAATAAGAGTAGTGATAAGTATTATGAGCACAAGAAAATGTATGGCCATCTATTGGAACAAATTGAGGAGGAACAGGGGGTGCTGAGGAAGGTGATGATAGCAGTGGAGATGGATCTGATGAGCATGATACTTCTTCTGCTGAAAGTGGTGATGATGTGGAGAATAATCCACCTACTATTCAGGCACTGAATGCTGGGGTAGGTGTGGAGCAGGTGCAAGAGCAGGTGGAGGTATAGGTGGGGGCTTCACAACCTGAAAACTTGACTCAGGAAAGTCAGAGTTCTCAGCAGGAGTCTCAGGGGAAAGGTGTTGAAAAAATTGAAACAAATGTGGAGGTTCCTTTGGTAAGAAGGAGTGGAAGGCTGGCTACTCAGGGTGGGGATTTTAATATGAATGAAAGCTCCATGGCTCAGGCTTCACAGAGAGATCTGTCAGGTATTAACTTGTCCTTCTTTAATTCCTTTGCTATGTTGGATGATGAAGATATTATTGGTAGAGCTTTAGAAATGGGGGTTGAACATTCTTCTCCGAGTTTTGAGTTTATTAATTCTCTTAAAGACTTAGAGATAGCTAGACATAAGCTAGCTGATAAGGAAAAAGGGGAGGGTGATGAGGTTGTTGGTCAGATGGGACAAGTAGAATATCTTGAGTGGAGAGATGGTGAGGAAGAGGATGTTGAGTTTACTCCTGTGATTTCTAGAAAGAATAAAAAAAGAGAAAGTCAGGTGGAAATTTGAAGATTGGGCAAGGTAAGTTAAAGGCAGCTGTTGTGAAGGTTAACAACTATCACCCTATGAGTGGTGTTGTAACTGGAATAAGGGAGAGGAAAAAGGTATCATGATAGGTGCTATTATAAATTGCAGGGGTGTGGGTAAGAAAGGTATGAGTTCCTATCTGAACAATTTGATGTAGAGGGAACAGCTGGATTTTGTTGGTTTATAGGAGATAATGAAGAAAGATTATTCTGATGGATTTTTTAGGAAAATTGATCCTATGAATCAATTTTCTTGGAGTTGGCTACCTTCTATGGGGAAATCTGGTGGTATCCTGGGGTGCCTACGTTCTTCCAGGTTTGACAAGTGTGATTCTTCAGTGGGGAAGTTCCATGTTAAGTTGAAAGTATATGACCTGGATAAGCAGACTCATTGGCACTTGGTGGTGGTGTATGGGGATGCACAAAATGAACATAAGGAGGAATTTTTGATTGAATTGGCTGATATTTGCAGGGATCAGAGTATTCCTTTGCTAGTTGGAGGGGATTTTAACATCATGAGATTTATCTCTGATAAAAATAAGGTCCATGTCCTAAGTACATGGAGTCACATGTTCAATTCTATAATAAATATGTATGGTATGAGGGAACTAAAGATGTCAGGTGGACAATTCACCTGGACCAACAATCAAGCTACTCCTACTTTGGAAAAGCTGGATAGGATTCTTGTTTATCAAAAATGGGAAAGCATGTTTCCTTTGTCAACAGTTCATAAGTTGTCTAGAGAGATCTCTGACCACAGTCCTTTGCTTCTAGATATGATGGAAGGGCAAGCAGGTGGAAAGAAAGAGTTTAGATTCGAGAAAAGTTGGTTGGGAAATGCTGAGTTTATGGATAGGGTGAAAAAGGTGTGGAGTAAACCTGTCAGAGGCAAAAATAGTTTGGATAGGCTGCAGAAAAAACTAAAGAATGTCAGGAATTATCTGAAAGGGTGGGGTGTACATATCGGAGGTCAGGAGAAAAAACATAGGAAACTGCTGGATGAAGAGCTGAAGGAGTTAGAAGAGATTGAGGAGCTCATTCTACTTAATAAAGAGCAACAAATAAGAAAAGCCCAAATTCAGAAGGAACTTTTAGAAGTATATGAGAAGGAAGAGAAGTATTGGCAACAGAGGTCAAGAGATAATTGGCTCCTGAAGGGGGATAGAAATACTGAATATTTTCACAGAGTGGCAAATGGAGTCAGGAGGAAAAAAATGATCTTTTCTATGCAGGATGGGGAAAGGCAGATTCAGGGGACCTATGATCTCTTGAAACATGCCACTGATTATTATAAGAAGTTGTTTGGCCCTGCTGATGGTTTTGATATTAGGCTAGCAGACAACACTGGACTGCTGAGGAAAAGCTTAATGAAGCAGATAGAGAGAATATGGGAGACCTTTCTCAGAGGAGGAGATTAAAGGTGTAATTGAACAGATGGAAAAAATAAAGCTGCTGGCCCTGATGGTTTGCCTGTAGAATTCTATCAATTCTGCTGGCAAATTATCAAACAAGACATTATGGAGGTTTTTGATGATTTTCACTCTCACAAAATTGATCTGGCAAAAATCAATTATGGGATCATCACTTTGCTGCCTAAGAGTGAGGAGGCTGACATTATACAGAAGTTTAGACCTATTTGTTTGCTACAGGTTATCTTCAAAATTTTTACAAAGGCTTTGACAGTCCGAGTTGAACCTGTGATGCAGAAAATGATTGAAACCTGTCAGACAACTTTCATTAAAGGAATATATATAGCTGATGGGGTCACCCTGCTACATGAAATTTTGAAAGAGGATACATTTCAGAAGCAACAAGGGGTGGTTCTGAAGTTGGATTTTGAAAAAGCATATGATAAAGTTAACTGGGACTTCTTGTTTCATTGTTGTAAGCAGAAAGGTTTTGATGATGATTGGCTGATTTGGTTGAAAAGTGATGTTACTTAAGGAACTCTCAGTGTGAAAATTAATGGTGAAGTTGGACCTTATTTTGGGAGCTATAAAGGTGCGAGACAGGGTGATCCTTTTTCTCCTTTCCTGTTCAATATGGCAGGGGATTGCCTGGCCAAGATGGTACTGAATGCACAGGCAAGAGATTTGTTCACTGGGCTTGCTGATAATCTATTTGTAAAAGGTATAGCCATTCTGAAGTATGCTGATGATACCATTTTATTCATTAAAGATGATGTGGAGGGTGCCAGGAATTTGAAACTGTTGTTATACCTGTTTGAAGCAATGTCTGGGCTCAAGATCAATTTTGAGAAAAGTGAGTTGATGATGGTCCTGGAAGATGATACAAAGCAGGAGATGTATGCTACCTTGTTTAACTGTCAGACAGGGGAATGGCCTATCAAATATCTGAGTCTTCCTGTGGGTAGTAGGAAATGCTCTATATCTGATATGAGATTCATAGGAGAGAAACTGGGTAAAAAGATGGATGGATGGATGGGAGGTGCACTCTCTGTGGGTGGTAGATATATCAAAATTACCTCCTGCATTTCCAATGTGGCTGTGTATCCTATGTCTATGATCCTTTTGCACAAGACAATTCTGGAGGAAGTGGAAAAGCATACCAGATCTTTCTTCTGCTATGGTAAAGCATGAAAAAAGAAATACCAGCTTGTTAAGTGGAAATATGTGTGCAGGCCTAAGAAAAAAGGGGGCCTGGGGATAAAGAACATTAGAATTTTTAACATTAGTCTGTTGTGCAATTGGTGGTGGAGGTTAGAATCTAAACATGGTCCATTGCAAATGTTTGTGAGGAAGAAATACCTTGGCAGTGGAGGAATCTTTTCCATCAAGCATAAACAAAAGGACTCTGCTTGCTAGGCTGATCTGTTGAAAGTCAAAGAAATTTACATGTCTGGGAGAAGAATGGTGGTGGGGAATGGGGTGCGAACAGATTTCTGGAGGGACGCATGGTGCCTGGATATACCTCTGAAAAAGAAATTTCCTGAGTTGTTTGAGATATGTAGGCAGCAAAGTGTGACTGTTGCTGAGATGGCTGGAAGAAACTGGCACTGTTCTTTTAGGAGATGGTTGGACAGGGATAAGCAGGTGCAGTACAGAAGTATGCAGGGGATGTTAATGGGCTTTTCGCTGACGGGTGATGATGATAAACCAAGATGGTTGTGGACAAAGTCAGGGGTGTTTACTATTAAATCGATGTATAATCATCTGGCAAATGGTGGTGTGGACAGGAGCTTTAAACATCTGTGGAAGGCAAATATTCCTCTAAAGATTAAAATTTGGCTGTGGCTTATCTGGCATAATGCAATTCCTTCCAAATATAATATGAAAAAAAAGGAAGTGGGAGGGTGACACAATATGCAGATTTTGTGATCAGAAGGAATCTATAGGGCATCTTTTCTTCTCCTGTCCTGCGGCCAAATATGTTTGGGGTGTGGTAGCAAAATATGTGGGTGCTGATACCAGACCTGGATCCTTTTCTCAATATTTTTGGTGCATAGTCAGGTTTTTGGCTGTGAGTCGTAATATTCAGATAACAGCTATTGCTGCTATCTGCTAGGCTATATGGAAGCTTAGAAACAGAGCTTGTTTTGAACACAAACTAATCAAGTCCCCTGTGGATCTAGTGATGTATGCTTGTGTCTTTTTGAAACATTGGGCAGGTATTCATGATGCTGAGGAAGGGGAGATGCTGCGTGAAGGAGCTGAGATTTTGCAGAGGAATGCGCTGGGTGATGCTGAAGACATGGATAGCGCGAGGGTGCCTCTGCTGGGGCTGCCATCAGCAAGCCGCAAACATCCCAGGTCGCCAGCTGATGAGCAGGAAGAAGATTGAGGAAAAAGGGGGAGTCAATTGCCATTTACAGAAAACGCTTGTGGTATCAGATTGGAGTTCTCTTTTGGCATGTGTTCGCCTTTGCTTTGGTCCTGATGTCTGTGGTGCTTAGTCAGGATAGCTTAAAAACACTAGCCTCATCTGTGGCGGTGATCTTGCGTCTCTCTCTCTGTCTTCATCTTCTTTTTTGGGGGTACCTAGTCGTAGAAAAACATCTCTGGTTTGGATGACAGAATTTAGCTCCCAGGAGCGTGGACCTGAGGTCGTGGATATTGGTGTGTGATGTTTGTTCCGTTATCGGTTGATAGTGGAACCCGACCCCTATGTGATGGGGGTTGTATGGAAAAAAAGTAACACTATGGGCCTATGTCGGTAAGTCTTCTGGGCCTTCCCGTAGCCGGACTGGACTCCATCTTTTCTCCCTGACTGGGCCGCCCGTGAAGCAAAGCTCTAACCTGAAGTGGGCCACCCTGGTCAGTGAGGAACTGTGAGGATACTCGGAAAGTATATCCCCAACACCCAACACACCCAGTACACTTGTCAGGTGTATAGGTGCACTAGTTCGGCGAAGAGATAGTGAAATATAAGTGGTATGGAAATAAGACAACGGTGCTAGAAAATACTTTGATGGCATGGAAGAGACTAAAGGCAAACTGAAATAAAGATGGAATCAAGCAAACATATAACAGATCTAATTGCAAACGGTGTTTCAATGCTTAGAAACAAGGCCTAGGGATCATACTTTCACTAGTGAACACTCTCATATAAATATCTTCTCTTTATGATACTACTCTTAACTACTCTCCGGTTGAACACTCTAATCAATGGTAGGGCTATAACAACACACCTCAAAGTTCACTTTCCGCATCTAGATAACCCCACACTGTCACCTTGAGCACTAGATGGTTCACACAAACACCACAATTTCATAAAGACATCCAACTCCAAATATAAATCATAACAAGTATTTGTAATCTCTAGCCTAAGTGCCACCATGGTGTGCACGCTGTCACTTTCACACACATGGGGAGAGCAGAGATCTATTAAAGCACTTGAGTAGCAAGGTAGATCTATATATTACAAGCTCATGATCTCAATCAGATCATGCATAGAGAGAGATATGAACACATAGCTACCGGTAGAACCCTTAGCCTCGAGAGAGAACTACTCCCTCCTCATCATGGGAATCAACAATGGTGATGGAGATTGATGGAGATGGTTCCGAGGGCACTTCCCCGTCCCGGCAGGGTGCCGGAACAGAGACTTTTTGTCCCCCGAATCTCCCCTTCGGTGGCGGTGGCGCTGTGGAACTTTTCCTGGCTGGAGGCTTGACGACTTAGGGTTTATGCATCGGGAGGCTCTTATAGGCGAGAGGGGAGACCGAGGGAGTGCCGGAGGGGCCCACACCACCCCTGGCGCGGCCTGGCCTGGCCCGCGCCACCAGGTGGTGTGGTCACCCTCTGGCCCTTCTCCGTCTCGTATTCTGGCTCCAAGTGTCCCCTGGTAAAATAATAACTTTGGCTTTTGTCCCATCCAATTCCGAGAATATTCATTTTCTGACTTCCTGGAACCAAAAACAGCAGAAAAGCAGGGGTAGCCTTGTGGCTCTTGTTAATAGGTTAGTCCAAGAAATCATATGAAAAGTAATCCAAAGTGTGGACAAAACACAAGAAAGTAGATAAAACCAAGCATGGAACATCAAAAATTATAGATACGTTAGCAACGTATCAGCGGTCTGGACGCCCCAGGCACCCCCTCGGCCTCTCCTTCTGCCGATATATTGCCTCTGATACGAAAACCCTAAGTACCCGATCAAAAATCCACGAAAGAGTCTGTAGCCGCCGTCATCTCCATCCCTAGATCGGGAGGGATCTGAAGCTCTTCCCGGCACCCTGCCGGAGAGGGGAATTCACCCTGGAGGCCTTCTTCATCATCATGCAAGCCTCCGGTGTGATGCGTGAGTAGTTCATCTCTAGACTACAGGTCCGTGTAGTAGCTAGATGGCCGGTTCTCCTCCTTTGTGCTTTCATGTCTAGATCTTGTGAGCTCCGTTCATGATAAAGATCATCTATTTGTAATTCTGCATGTTGTGTTTGCGGGGATCCGATGGATATTGAGATGCTATTTCAGATTGATTATTGATTCTATCATGTCTTTGTTATTTGTGATCTTGCATGCTTTCCGTTGTTAGTAGCTATCTTGGCCAAGTAGATGCTAGCAACTCCAAGAGTTAGTATTTATGCTCGATAGTGGGTTCATGCCTCTGGTAATCTGGGGAAGTGACAGAAATCTCTAAGGTACTAGATGTGTTGTTGCTACTAGGGAGAAAACAACAATCCTTTGTTCATAGAACAATCGTATTGTTTACATTACATGCAATTCGTAATGCAATTATCCGTTGCTTGCAACTTAATACTGGAGGGGGTTCGGATGATAACCTAAAGGTGGATTATTAGTCATAGATGCAGTTGGATGGCGGTCTATGTATAATGTTGTAATGCCCAATCAAGTCTCAAAGGAGTCAAGATGATTAGTATATGTTTGTATGCTTTCTCGATGTTTGTCAATTTCCCTGCTGTAATTTGTTCACCCAGCATGTTATCTATCTTAAGGAGAGCCACCTCTAGTGAACTATGGACCCCCGTCCTTTCTTTTACATTCAATCTACAATCAAATTGTTTACTGCTTTGTGTTTACTTTCTGCAGACTATTACTTCCTTCCATTCGATACATTCAATCCTTTGTTTTCAGCAAAACAGGTGAGATTGACAACCTCATCGCAAGTTGGAGAAAGAGTTCTATGGTTGTGTTGTGCAGGTCTCCATGTTGCTACTAGCACCGGTAGTGCGCCCTGCCAAGGCTCAGCTAGCAACACCTTTGGGGTGTTTCCTTGCTCCTACTGGATTGATAACCTTGGTTTCGTACTGAGGGAAAACTTGTTGTTGTGCTCATCATACCTTCCTCTTGGGGTTCCCCAACGAGCTCGATATATTTTGGGCCATCAAGCATATTTTCTGGCGCCGTTGCCGGGGAGTCAAGGACATCTTCACAAGGGGAGTCCCTCATAACCAATCTCTTTACTTTGTTATTTTTGTTTGCTTGTTTCTTTATCAAAAAACACAAAAAAATTAGTTTTACAAGTTTACTTTCTTTATTAAAAACACAAAAAAATGACTACTCTTGAAAACACTAAGTTGTGTGACTTCACTAGCACCAACAAAAATGATTTTATGAGCACACCTATTGCTCCACATGTTCCTGAAGCTACTTTCTTTGAGATTAAACCTGCTTTACTCAATCTTGTTATGAGAGAACAATTTTCTGGTATTGGTAATGAAGATGCTGCTGCCCATCTAAATAACTTTGTTGAACTTTGTGAGATGCAAAAGCATAGGGATATAGATGAAGATATTATTAATCTTAAATTGTTTCCTTTCTCTTTGAGAGGAAAATCTAAAGAATGGTTGAATTCCTTAACTAGGAATAGTATTGACTCTTGGACTAAATGCAAAGATGCTTTCATTGGAAAATACTATCCTCCTGCTAAGATTATATCTATGAGAAGTGAAATAATGAAGTTTAAACAATCTGATAATGAACATGTTACTCAAGCTTGGGAAAGAATGAAATCTTTGGTAAAGAATTGTCCCACTCATGGACTAACTACTTGGATGATTATCCAAACCTTTTATGCAGGACTGAACTATTCTTCAAGGAACCTATTGGATTCTGTTGCTGGAGGTACCTTTATGACCATTACTTTGGGTGCTGCAACAAAGCTTTTGGATAATATGATGGTTAACTATTCTGAATGGCATACTGAGAGAGCTCCACAAGGTAAGAAGGTAAATTCTATTAAAGAAACCTCCTCCTTGAGTGATAAGATTGATATTATTATGTCTATGCTTGTTAATGGGAAAGCCCATATTGATCCAAATAATATTCCCTTAGTATCTTTGGTTGCTCAAGAAGAGCAAGTTGATGTGAACTTTATAAGAAATAACAATTTTAGCAACAATGCCTACAGGAACAATTTTGGTAACAACAATTATAAGCCATATCCTCCTAACAATGGTAATACTTATGAAAATTCCTACAACAATAATAGGAGTGCACCCTCTGAACTTGAAGTTATGCTTAAGGACTTTATTAGTAAACAAACTTCTTTCAATAAAACTATTGAGGAAAAACTCTCTAATGCTGAAAGAAATATAGCATCTTTGGCTGAAGCTCAATCTTCTCTAAATAAAATGGCTGCCAAACCTAAAACTATTGATAATCCCTTTACAGCCACTAATGCCATACACGTTAGAATTGATGAAAATTTTAGACTATTAGCTGGACTGCATGCTAAGTGGGAAAGATAAGATGAAATTGCTAGAAACATTAGTGTTTCTACTATCACTACCACTAGTGTTGAGGCTAGTAATAGCTCTACTACTTTAGATGATAATTTTGATTTTGATTTTGATGGTTGCAATATCTCTGAAGTTATTAAGTTCCTACAAAAGCTTGCTAAAAGTCCTAATGCTAGTGCTATGAATATGGCCATTACAAAACACATTACTTATGCTCTGATAAAGATTAAAGAAGAAAAGATGAAACATAAAGCTTCTATTCCTATAAAACAAGAAGATGGTTGGGAAGCCATCATTAATATGAAAGTGAATGAGTTTGATTTCAAAGCTTTATGTGATCTTGATAGTAGTGTTTCTATTATGCCTAGAAGGATTTATGATATGCTTGATTTGCCACCACTTGAAGATTGTTATTTGAATGTCCCACTTGATGATAATGCTAAAAAGAAACTCATGGGGAGTCTTAATGATGTTCTTATTATGGTTAACAATGCCTATGTCCCCGTTGATTTCTATGTTTTGGATGTTGAATGCTATGCTTCTTGTCCTATTACTTTGGGAAGACCTTTTCTTAAAACTGTTGGTGCCATTATTGATATGAAAGAAGACACCATTAAATACCAACTCCCACTCAAGAAAGGTATAGAACACTTCCCTAAGAAGAGAGAGAAGATTTCTTTTGCCTCTCCTATGAAAACAAAATTTTCTCTTAATGCTTCTTCATTTGAGAACATTTGATTCTTTTTCTTGCTTCTTATGCCTAACTTAAAGGCGTTAAAGAAAATTACTTATTGGCAGATAACCCAAAAGTTTTAGATGAGTCTTGGAAGTTATTACCTCAGTAATAACTGCTCCTTATCCTTTTTATTTGCTTTTTGTGCCAAGAGTAACCTCTAATGAGAGAGAAGTAATGATTGGGAAAGTTGCTGTCCTGAAACAGATTTCTGTGCTTCACCGTAAAAATTCGTGTAAACTCTCTGTACGTCCTTTTGAGGCGTGAAATTTTGTGCTTCTGCCCCAGGTTGTTATCTAACTTTCGTTAGTTCAACACTTTTTGATTTGAGCAACAGAAGGTCTTCGAAAAAATTCGTCTTCACCTGCTGGTCTGTTTTGACAGATTTCTGCCATTTTCTGCATTTGCTTCTTGTTGGTTCCTTTTTGAGTTCTTTTGGGGAATTGAGCTTTTTGAGGGAAGTCCTACAATATATAGTGTTTTAATGGAAGTTTTATTGGTGTTATAACTGAACCTAAAGACTTATTATCTTGATTGCACTAATGTTGCTAATAAAGATTGTGTGAAGTTTTGTATAAAGGAAAAATTTCAGGTGTATGGAAGGAATGAGTAATGAGATGAAGGATGGACTAAAGCTCAAGCTTGGGGATGCCACTCATGTCACCCCAAGAAATATCCAAGAAGTACAAGCGTCAAAGCTTGGGGATGCCCAAGGCATCCCCCTCTTCATCAATAAAAATCCCAGGTTTCTTCCAAACGCTTAATTTTTATTGTTTCATGCACAGTTGTGTTGTTCTTGGAGCGTCTTCTTTTTTGTTTTTGTTTTGGTTTTACGTTTGATTTTGTTTTCTTAGTTTTCTGAATAAATTGGTTGGACCCCCTCTTTTATACATTGATTTTCAAATAGTTTGGTTTGGTTTGGAAAAGCGTAGGAAAAGTTCATGCTTAAGTGGTAAAGAGAGCTTGTTTTTAACTGTGGCCTATGCTTTGTCATGCCATTCTTGATATTGTTTTGGATTTATGCTTAGTATTATTTGTTGTAGCATGACTTGTTATAAACAATTGAGATTGCTTAATGTGCCTTGGATGAATCATGCATTGTTTTAGCATATTAAAGCATAGTATTCTGGTATTCTCCTTTGATGTTTTATTTGGGTCGACTTGGCGCATGATCACACCATGTTATGACTATCCCAAGTCACCATAGCCTTTATGATCCTTTAGTTTTCAACTTGTAGTATCACTTTATGCTTTGATCTATGATGTTTTGTCGCTCTGCATGATTATGACCATTATTGCTCTCTTAGTTTGTCGCTCCCAGTCTTTTGCTAGCCTCCATAACCAAGTATGAGTTCCACTCATGCATCCAACTCCGTAAACCAAGTTATTCCAAAGAGTCCACCATACCTACCTATTAGCTTATGCTATTCCAAGTATATTCATGCTTTTGTTTATCTTCCAAATTAAACTTGTTATGAGAAAACTAGTGATTAAAGCTCTCACGAACTTGATGGCACACTTTACTTTCCTTGCCCTTAATAAACTTGAACCATTGTGTCGTCTATGTTGTATATGCTTGCACTTATTTGTTGGGGATTAGCAGAACCATGTTATCATGGGGAACACTTTCAACATTACACGGGTACTTTGTACCTAGTTGATATCATGCTCTTTTGTCTATGGATGTCGTCGGTGTGAAATGAAAGGGGAGCTTGTAAGTCCATGGAGTTATGTATATGTGTTAGAGAAACTCCTGGGCCGCTGGTCTAATCCATGCTGACATGGTGGAAACCTGCAGCGTAACCATAATGAGCTGTCTATGAAGCATTCTTCTTATAAAAACAAGAGTCCTATATTGAGAAAAAAAAAGAAAAATAAAAAAAAGATTATGAAAAGAGGAAAGAGAGAAAAAATCACCATATTCCCGTGGTAAATAAGAAGATTACTGAGATACTCGTTGTCTCCTTCCCTTGTCATTTTGATATGGGGTTTCTTTCGTATCATCGGGCAAGGGGTACCCTGTTGGCGGTTCTCTATGATACATATGTACTTACGATGACAAGAACTTACTGGTGACTAAACTTGAGTAGCATGAGTTGCGGCCCTCGTATTCAAGGGACATGAGATTTCTAACTTATACTTCATCAAGCATATACACCATAGTTTGTTCACTTTAACCTTAATCACTTCAAGATGCTTATGATAGGGGCAATGAGAGATGAAAGCTATAAGTACCATAATTTTTGGAAGCTCTTTATGAGACTTGAATCCCTACTTCCTTCTTTGAAGGCCTTTGTTCATCTTATATATTGAGTCTCCACCTTCTATCTTTATGCACCTACTTTGAGAGCATAGTGGCCATTCTTAGTTCTATGTGCATTGTCCCAAGACTAGTTGATTGATGCATAACTTGATATTGCTTGTTTTAAAATATTTGTATCTAGTCACTCTTATGAACTTTGAAGGTGTCCTATGCATTTATATTTGCTACTCTATGAGGGACAAGCTGAATAATATTTTTATCTAGTCACTCTTATGCTATGTTTTCTTTATATTATGCTATAATACTTTGAAGGTGTCCTATGCATCTTGCAAAGCATTGTTATTCATGAATCTTTTGTTTGTGCCTTTTCATGTTGCAACATAGTTTCTTTGTCTTATTGCTAGAACTTTGTCTTTCATGTTATGATTGAAGTACTATGATCCCAGCTTTGAATGTTTTACAAATACTTTGATCAAGTTTATGATGGTGCATGTCACCTCAAAAATTATTCTTTATTTTTATCACTTACCTACTCGAGGACGAGCATGAGTTAAGCTTGGGGATGTTGATACATTGCAAATGTATCTATAATTTTTGATGTTCCATGCTTGGTTTTATCTACTTTCTTGTGTTTTGTCCACACTTTGGAGTACTTTTCATATGATTTTTTGGACTAACCTATTAACAAGAGCCACAATGTTGGCTGCCTGTTTTCTGCTGTTTTTGGTTCCAGGAAAGTTAGAAAATGAATATTCTCGGAATTGGACGGGACAAAAGCCAAAGTGCCTATTTTTCCGGAAGGGATCAAGTGCCAGAATACGAGACGGAGAAGGGCCAGGGAGCCACCACACCACCTGGCCGCGGGGCCAGGCCTGGCCCGCGCTAGGGGGTGGTGTGGATGCTCCCGGCACCCCCTCGGCCTCTCCTTCCGCCTATATATTGCCCTCGAGACGAAAACCCTAAGTACCCGATCAAAAATCCACGAAAGAGTGCATGGAGTCATTGTCATCTCCATCCCTAGATCGGGAGGGATCTGAAGCTCTTCCCGGCACCCTGCTAGAGAGGGGAATTCACCCTGGAGGCCTTCTTCATCACCATGCAAGCCTCCGATGTGATGTGTGAGTAGTTCATCCTTGGACTACGGATCCATGTAGTAGCTAGATGGCTGGTTCTCCTCCTTTGTGCCTTCATGTTTAGATCTTGTGAGCTCCGTTCATGATCAAGGTCATCTTTTTGTAATTCATACATGTTGTGTTTGCGGGGATCCGATGGATATTGAGATGCTATTTCAGATTGATTATTGATTCTATCATGTCTTTGTTATTTGTGATCTTGCATGCTTTGCGTTGTTAGTAGCTATCTTGGCAAAGTAGATGCTAGCAACTCCAAGAGTTAGTATTTATGCTCGATAGTGGGTTCATGCCTCTGGTAATCTGGGGAAGTGACAGAAATCTCTAAGGTACTAGATGTGTTGTTGCTACTAGGGAGAAAACAACAATCCTTTGTTCATAGAACAATCGTATTGTTTACCTTACACGCAGTTCGTAAAGCAATAATCTGTTGCTTGCAACTTAATACTGGAGGGGGTTCGGATAATAACCTGAAGGTGGATTATTAGTCATAAATGCAGTTGGATGGCGGTCTATGTATTATGTTGTAATGTCCAATCAAGTCTCAAAGGAGTCAAGATGATTAGTATATGCATGTATTGCTTTCTCGGTGTTTATCAATTGCCCCGCTATAATTTGTTCACCCAGCATGTTATCTATCTAAGGAGAGCCACCTCTAGTGAACTATGGATCCCGGTCCTTTTTCTTTACATACAATCTACAACTGTTTACTGCTTTGTGTTTACTTTCTGCAAACTTTTACTTCTTTCCATTCGATACGTTTAATCCTTTGTTTTCCGCAAAACACGGTGAGATTGACAACCTCATCGCAAGGTGGGGACAAAGTTATGTGGTTGTGTTGTGCAGGTCTCCACGTTGCTACTAGCACCGATAGTGCGCCCTGCCAAAGCTCAGCTAATAACACCTTTGGGGTGTTTCCTTGCTCCTACTGGTTCGATTAAACCTTGGTTTCATAACTGAGGGAAAACTTGCTGCTGTGCTCATCATACCTTCCTCTTGGGGTTCCCAACAAGCTCTACGTCGAACGACGAGCACATCATTCATCTCTATACTACGGGTCCATGTAGTAGCTAGATGGCTGGTTCTCCTCCTTTGTGCTTTCATGTCTAGATCTTGTGAGCTCCGTTCATGATCAAGATCATCTATTTGTAATTCTGCATGTTGTGTTTGTGGGGATCCGATGGATATTGAAATGCTATTTCAGATTGATTATTGATTCTATCATGTCTTTGTTATTTGTGATCTTGCATGCGTTCTGTTGTTAGTAGCTAGCTTGGCCAAGTAGATGCTAGCAACTCCAAGAGTTAGTATTTATGCTCGATAGTGGGTTCATGCCTCTGGTAATCTGGGGAAGTGACAGAAATCTCTTATGTACTAGATGTGCTGTTGCTACTAGGGAGAAAACAACAATCCTTTGTTCATAGAACAATCGTATTGTTTACATTACACGCAATTCATAATGCAATTATCCGTTTCTTGCAACTTAAATACTGGAGGGGGTTCAGATGATAACCTGAAGGTGGATTATTAGTCATAGATGCAGTTGGATGGCGGTCTATGCATAATGTTGTAATGCCCAATCAAGTCTCAAAGGAGTCAAGATGATTAGTATATGCTTGTATGCTTTCTTGATGTTTGTCAATTGCCCCGCTGTAATTTGTTCACCCAACATGTTATCTATCTTAAGGTGAGCCACCTCTAGTGCACTATGGACCCCGGTCCTTTCTTTTACATTCAATCTACAATCAAACTGTTTACTGCTTTGTGTTTACTTTCTGCAAACCATTACTTCCTTCCATTCGATACGTTTAATCCTTTGTTTTCAGCAAAACTGGTGAGATTGACAACCTCATCGCAAGTTGGGGACAGAGTTCTGTGGTTGTGTTGTGCAGGTCTCCACGTTGCTACTAGCACCGATAGTGCGCCCTGCCAAGGCTCAACTAGCAACACCTTTGGGGTGTTTCCTTGCTCCTACTGGATTGATAACCTTGGTTTCGTACTGAGGGAAAACTTGTTGTTGTGCTCATCGTACCTTCCTCTTGGGGTTCCCCAATGAGCTCGATATATTTTGGGCCATCAGATACCAACAAGAAGCTACGCACCACGGTGTTACATGTCGTGGCATCATAGTGATCTACAATAATCACGGTATCAAATAATCGCAAGGGATTATTTGATCTCGCCTGGCTTGATTCCAAGCTTGGGGATATCTTTAAGACCTTGTAATCTATCTTATAAGTTTTTCATAACTATTTTCGCATTAGTTCAAACTAGAAATAAAGTTTGCATCATTAGAATTCCCTTTAGGAATAGTCGATCCTTTTATGAAATTCCGAGTTTATTATTATATATGGAGTAATTTTGAGTTTGTGTTTGTGTTATTGGATATATGAATGGCTTGAGTATAATTTTACTTGCACTTGATGATAGCAATAGTAGTCTTCCACACAATTGGTAATAATGGAACATATAAAGATAATTTGATCAATATGTTGTAAGTCTGCGGTTTGATTTACAAAGAAAATTACCTATGGAGTTAAATTTAAAAAGAAACCTTGAACAAAGGAAAATAAAAGTGCTATCAAAATAGAGTGATAATAAGTCGAGGTAGAATCTTCAAGTAATAAAAATGCTTCATATACAGTTGGAATTTGATAATTGAGATCGTTAAACTTTGAATTCCTACATGAAGTGGAATGTATGGCTAGATCCTTTGAACAACACTTAAAAAAGTGTGAGCATATATAAAAGAAAAAAGAGAAGAAGAAAAGAAAGAAGAAAATAGTGAATGTGCAAAGAGCAAATAGGCATACACCACTATATTGTAGTATGACAAAGAGACACTTTTGAGATTTTGAATCCCAAGTGAATATGTTAATCCTAAAACACTTGGGACTACCTCACTAACTCATTCGGTTGAACTGGATACTTTTATATTATATTGAGATTCATCTTTCGTGAACTGTTGATCACTAAGGTGTGGAAGCCTGCTAATACTATTCAGATGGTTCGAGTAAGATACTATTCATGAGCTTATTCCTATATATCGTATATGATAAACACATGCTGCAACCGCCTAATTTATATTATGGACTCAGCTTCACGAATTTGAGGATCACATCCATTAAGCTAAACTTGCTCGGGACGAGCAAGAGTCTAAGCTTGGGGAAGTTGATGAGTGCATATTTGCATCATGTGTTATATTGTTATTTTCCATTGTACATGTAGGATCTTGGTATTTTACGGTGCTCCCGTGCATATTTTATGTCGGTTTTCACCAGGATCAGAACATATGATGGATACAATGGACACAATTCTTGAAGGAGTTGTACTAAGGAGAACAGGAGTAAAAAACAACGTAAATCACTTATTTGGAAAATATTAATAATACCAGAAGAAAATCCGAAGCAATCAAGGGAGACAGACGGTTTAACGACCAGCTATACGGCGGGAATAAATTTTCCGGCCGTATAGTTGGCGCCGCCACCACCTCCTCAAATAGTTTCACCCCGTGCAACTGGATCAGAGAGATGACATATAGAACACCGAGAAATCACCGAAACCTCATCTCTGGAAGGCATCCGGAGGGGGAACTCGTCCACCGGGGATCCATCTTCGCCCTGCACAGATCCGGGAGGCTAAGGCATCGATCTTCATCATCCACCGCTGCATCACCACCATCTCCATTCATCCCATATACATATTGTCTAGATCTTGTTTTAATTTCCATACTCGTTGTGGATTTATACAAGTACTATTCATCTATGATAGATTCCATTGTTATTTCCATGATGTTGATTGCCTCCATGTCTAAGTAGATCATTAGTTCTTGGGGAGATGGAGAAACCCTAGTATGAGATTGAAATAAGATAAAGTTTATTATGATATTCATCGCTATGACCATGTGTTAGATTGTCTTCATCTTAATGTTGAGAGAAGTCGACCTCTCAATATTTGCCTCTCATGGGGACTTGATGGAGGGAACTACTTGTTGGTAGATGGAGGTGTGTTAGCATTTACAATGACTATAAAGCTGTTGGCACTCCTTACGTATCAACTTGGGAAACCGAGGAAACTCATGGAACACTATCCATGGCATGGGATATGTCCTACATGATTACGTCCCTTAATAGCACAGTAATTCGATTGATGTCGATTGCTGACTATTGTGGTTATGAGGATGATGTGAGCAGCGGTTGCTGCCTATTTGTCCATATACGGAGTTCCTCCCACACATACATAGTTGAGAATGTTCATGATAATAATCTTTATGTTAGCTCCTTATAATGCTAGTGGTGAATTCGCTACTCCCTGAGAACGCTTTTCCCTATTGCAGTTCCAATCTCTCTTACATACGCGATACTTACTTTTTGTATTCAGTTGTTTTACTTTACTTATTATTGCTTTTGTACCAAAAACCCAAAAACACCTTTTTATGCAATACTCGCATTTTATCTTGTCACTTAGAACTTTATTTAGCATCACTAGTGTAATATTTATTTTAAGAGTTATTAGACTTCAGACTCCTGCTCCCTGTGGGATCGATATCTTTATTTCGAAACTAGCTACAAACGATCTGTGCATTTGCAGTCATCACATGACATGAAGGCTCATATGAGATCTCGTTTTGTTCCTTCGCACTACACGTGAGACCTCTTCAACAACCTTCAATCGCTACATCAAGGGACAAAGACCGTGGAAGAGTACTTCAAGGAAATGGAGATCAACATGATTCGGGCCAATATTAAAGATCGCAAGGAGCAAACTATGACATGTTTCCTTATTGGATTGAACCATCAAATCAAGCGCATCGTCGAGTTCCAAACATACAATAACATGGTTGATCTTGTGCACATCGCCATCAAAGCCAAACGTCAAGTGTAAGAGGACATTAAGTACAACAAGCCCAAGACGTATTTCACCTACAAGCAAGCTTCAACCGCTACACCACCAACATTCAATGGAAGGATGCCACGCCATTCAACGGCGAATACTACAAGTGTGGAGGCAAAGGACACAAGTCATCCGAGTGTGGAAACAAGAAAGTATTATTTATCCATGACAATGGCGACGAAGAGTACTTGAGTGAAGATGAATTTCATGCCTGAGTCAAGGAAGCAATGATAAGGCAACGAGTGGAAGATGACCAATAACTCCTCATGTGTGAACATGACGCAAGTCCATCGCTTGTTGTCACAAGTATCTTGACCACTCAAGCACAAGATCATGAAGACCAATGCTCAAATATCTTCCAAACACGAGCCGGCATCAACGGCAAATCTATCAAAGTGATCATTGATGGAGGGAGTTGCCACAACCTTGATAGCACCGAGTTGTGTGAGAAGCTCAACCTCACCCTCCATCCACACAAGCACCCCTACCATGTGCAATTGCTAAGTGACCAAGGGTCCATGAAGATCAAGCACACCGTCTCGGTAACCTTCTCTATTGGCCCATACAAAGACACAGTGGAGTGTGATGCCAATGACGGTTTGCCCCATGTTTCTTGGTCGACCATGGCAATTCAACAAAGGTGCTCTACATGATGGTCGCACAAATGTTTACACCTTCAAGTGGATGAACAAGACATGTGTTTTGCAACCGATGACTCCTAGCCAAATAATTGCAGACAATGCAAAGGCTTTAGCGAGGGGGCAAACCACAGCACAAACTTGTGAGAAGAGTGGTGAGCGAGAGAACCACCTCATAGTGAGTAAGAGCCACAAGCCAAACTAGAGTGGAAAAACTAAGAGTGTTTTCCTGGACACCAAAAGTGAGATGAGAGATGTGCGGAACAATCCATCCATCTTGCACTATGTCCTCATTTGCAAGGGACTAGCGCAAGGAACTAATGACTTAACCAATGTTCCTCCATCTTTGATGATTGTTTTGTAGGAATTCAAGGATGTGTTTACCAAAGAGCTTCCTCATGGACTACCTCCTCTTCGCGGAATCAAGCATCACATTGACCTCATCCCTGACGCTCCTCTTCCAAACTATGCCACCTACTGCACGAACCCGGAGGAGACGAAGGAGATCGATCGTCAAATCAACCAACTCGGCTCCAAAGGTTTGATCCAAGTTAGAACTAGCTGAGTGCGGTACCCGTGATCCTTGTTCCAAAAACGGATGATACGTTGCGGTTATGCATGGACTGCCATCCAATCAATGCTATCACCGTGTGTTATCGACATCCCATACCACATCTCGATGACATGCTTGACGAGTTGTGTGGAGCCACTATTTTCTCAAAAATTGATCTCCGTAGTGGTTACCATCAAATACGCATGGCGGAAGGTGATGAGTGGAAAACCGCCTTCAAGACCAAACTTGGTCTCTATGAATGGTTGGTTATGCCATTTGGCTTATCTAATTCCCCATCCACCTTCATGCGCCTTATGAATCATATTTTGCATTCTCTCATTGGCAAGAGTGGCGTTGTCTATTTCGATGGTATACTTTTTTTATAGCAAATCGCTTGAGGACCATGTTATACATGTCAAGGAAGTCTTGCAAATCCTTCGACATGGAAAGCTATAAGCTAATCTTCCCAAGTGCACTTTTTCTAAAGACAAGTTATTTTTTTTGGATTTGTCGTTTCTTTGAAGCGCATTGAAGTTGATGTTTCCAAGGTAAAGGACATACGAGATTGGCCCATCCCCACAAATGTGAGTGAACTCCGAAGTTTTCATGGGTTGGCCAGTTTTTATCATCGCTTTGTGAAAGACTTTTCGACCATCGCTTGTCCTCTCAATGAATTGACCAAAAAGAATGTCACATTCATGTGGGGCAAAGCACAACAAAAGGCTTTTAATGAACTTAAAAAGAGGCTCACCAAAGCACCTCTTCTTGCGTTACCGATTTTCACTGAAACTTTTGAGATAGAGTGTGATGCTAGTGGTATTGGCATTGGAGGAGTCCTTATGCAAAATGGACGTCCTATTGCCTACCATAGCGAGAAAATTGATGGTGCTCGCCTGAGCTATCTGATTTATGACAAAGAGATTTTTGCCTTAGATCGTGTTCTTCAAGTTTGGAAACACTACCTTTGGCCTTAGGAATTTATCATACATTCCGACCATGAGTCATTGAAATATCTCAGAGGCTAAGCCAACTTGAGCAAGAGACACGCTAAATGGGTTGAGTTCATGGAATCTTTTCCATACATTGTCAAATACAAGAAGCGCAAAGATAATGTAGTCGCAGACGCTTTGTCTCGCAAGCACACAACCCTTCTTACTCGACTAGAAGTAAACGTGTTGGGTCTCGATGAAATCCAAACTTTGTATGATTCCGACCCATCCTTTGGACCAATTTTCGCAAAGTGCTCCATTGATAAAGGAATTGATGGTTTCTATATGCATAAGGGCTTTCTATTTAAACAAAACAAGCTTTGCATTCCGAAGTCGTCTCTTCAACTTTTGCTTCTCCAAGAATCACATGGTGAAGGCCTCATGGGTCACTTTGCCGTGACAAGACATTGGACATGCTCTCCACTAACTACTTTTGGCCCAAGATGAAGCGAGACGTGGAGCGCTACGTTCAACGATGCATGACATGTGCTCAAGCTAAGTCGCAAGCTAATCCTTATGGTCTTTATATGCCATTGCCTATTCCTCATGCACCTTGGTCCGACATTAGCATGGATTTTGTGTTAGGATTGCCTAGGTCTAAGTATGGTCATGATTTTATATTTTTTGTCGTAGATAGCTTTTCCAAAATGGCACACTTTATACCATGTCATAAGACCGACGATGCTTCACATGTTACCAACTTATTTTTCTGGGAAATCGTCCGTCTTCATGGTGTGCCAAGAACAATCATATCTGACCGCGACGTCAAATTTATGAGCTACTTGTGGAATACCCTTATGGCCAAGCTCGGCGTCAAGCTACTCTTCTCCTCCGCATCGCATCCGCAAACCGATGGCCAAACCGAGGTCGTCAACCGAAGCCTCGGTACTCTCCTTCATGTGTTGATCAAGAAAAACTTGAAGGATTGGGAGGAATGCATTCCCCACACCAAGTTTGCCTACAATCGCGCCAAGCATTCTACCACACAACTGAGCCCCTTCATGGTTGTCTACGGTTTTGAGCCCCTCACCGCCCTCGACATACTACCACTTCCTCTACATGAGCGCACCAACATGGACGTCGACAAGCGCGCCCAAGCTATGAAGAAACTCCATGAAGAGACAAGAGCCACAATCGAGAAGCAAGTTCACCGTCGAGCATCATGGATCAACAAGGACAAGAAAGAGTTGATCTTGGAGGAAGGTGACCTTGTGTGGATACACCTAAGAAAAGACTGCTTCCCCAAAGAACGAGACTCCAAGCTCAAGCCAAGGGGAGATGGTCCATTCAAGGTCCTCAAGAGAATCAACAACAATGCTTACATCATCGACATCCTGACCTCAAAGTACCTTGTTAGCAATACGTTCAACATCAAGGACCTTTCACCCTTCCATGGAAATGTTCAAGTTGATAGCCATGAAGAGTCGAGGACGAATCTTTCCCAAGGGAGGGGGAGCTAATGCAGCCCATCCTACGGACGCTACTACATCTACACCACCAAGTCCCCCAAGTGGACCAATGACTCGAGCCCGAGCTAAACTACTACAAGCTAAGGTTAATTCGCTACTCTCCCCGTGTGACTTTGATACATCCTTGGATGGATTACTACTTCATGCAACAATACAATGCATTATCAGCTATGAAGCCCCCACGAAAGAAGTACAAGGAGCAGAATGAGAAGAAGAAGCTGTTGGAGCTAAAGCCCCGGAGTCTCTGTCCCTGGAGCCCGGAGTCTCCGGCCACC
Organism: Avena insularis; assembly: GCA_023614405.1. NCBI lineage: Eukaryota > Viridiplantae > Streptophyta > Magnoliopsida > Poales > Poaceae > Avena > Avena insularis. Next base: position 453,252,658 of record CM042694.1, read on the forward strand.
AAGCCCGGAGTCTCTGGACTGGACACCGGACCAGTCTCCAAACCCCTGCCAGGAGCGTTCAGTACACCCCCACGGAGTCTTCACCAGAGAGCATCGCCACCCCCCGAGTCTCCGCGCACCCCGGAGTCTATGACCCAGCTACCCCGGAGTCTCTGGACTTTGACCCTAGAGTCTGCGCCCTAGGACTTCAGTCATGACTCTGGATCCCCTGCTGGAACTCTCTGTATGCCGCCCCGGAGTCCACCCCAGAGTCTCTGGCCACCCCCAGAGTCTCCGACCCCAGGCACCAGAGTCTCTGGTGTAAGTCACCTAGGCATGTGAAATCCTTTTGGGCCTTCGGCCCATGTGACCCCAAATACGTCCAGACTTTACCCTTTATTGGCTAAACTACCCTTAAACTAGTGGTTGTCCTATATATAGTCCCCCAACTCTATTGTAAATCCTAGGCATGATATTTGGAATTAGTGGACACCCTTGTGGATCTATCTAGTTTTTGCCTCATGCTCCTTGATTAAGGAGCACCCAAATATCACAAACCTCATTGGATTTGCATCGTGCCTACCTTGTTGTACAAGGCCTAGGCATTGGAGTCCCTTTGCCTAGACGTCAAGATCTCACCGAGTCTCCCTACTCGTTGTTCCGGTTCGAGAGAGATTCCTCCGCCTGACACCGATCCTACGGATTGCGCCGGACCGGTCACCGGCGGCGTGAGCTATTGGTGTGTATCATGTTTTGTGTGAGTGTGTTCATCGTGTTCTTCGTGCGTCAGTTCATCGTGTTCGTCCCTCCTCTCCTTGCCCCGCACTCCACCCTCTATTTGAAAGGGATTCGTGAAAGATCGGGCCACCCTCGAGGTTGACCCTCAACACACAATGTCTTTACAAAGAAGGAATAAGGAAAATATGGTACAGTAAGAGAAATAATATCTTTATTACTTGATAAAAAATTACATTATCCTTACAATTATGAATAAAAAGAAAAGTATACAACAAAAAGAAAGTGAAATTCTACACTAAAATTTATTTATTCTTCTTCTCTTCTTCTTGACCATTTCTTGTCTTGTTTTATTCTTGAAAAAACACACAAACAAATAAATAAAATAGAGTTAGTGTTAGTATTTTTTCTCTTAGTTTAGATAGTGTGATGCACTGTTTATCCACATCATTGAGCAAGGTAATAATGAGGCAAGTTTCACCAACAGTAGAATATGTTCTTATAAAAATCTAGCCTTGGAACAACGTCATTGGCAAAGAGAGGCAAGTTTCACATGCTTCAGTAAAAGGTAATAGTAAATAAACCAGAAAGGAATTCCCATTCACTCGATCTGATCCATATCATGGAAGTCAGTGGGCAAACATCTCACACACAACTACATGTGTGTGTGCTGCCGATCAAAGCACAACACCAGAAGTAGATAAATAGAGGAGACAACCATAGCACTACACCTCTATTCATCTAGCACCAGTTCAGAGCCACAGTAAAACACCACTAGCATATCCACCAAAATCAGCCAAGAAAGAATCACTATGGTCACCTGAAGGAGCCCAAGCTGGATATCTAGAGAAACATCAGAGGGGTAAGGAGGAGGAGTAAAGGCCAACACTAGGAGGTGAAGGACAACGGTAGAAGCTAGGAGGAGAAGGCCACATAGAAAGCTACAACAGTGAACAACACACCAGTAGATTCACCACAAAGATCATCACCAGCAACCTCAACAAACTAATTGTCTACTCTGCAATAGTAGGTTGATCATCTCAAAGATCATGTCTAGTATTTTTTTTATCATTTTATTGGCTTGATAGTTGGATATGAGGTTTATCCTTAGATCTGTATTCAAATGGAGTGCAAGATCATCCTAGGATGGTAAAGCACATAGCAATATCTGTTCTTATAGCAAAAGGGGCCTAGCCTTTTGCATTATAGGCTTGGTATAAAAAGTTACAACTAGGAGTATGTAGAAGGGCAGCAGATTATGCTTTGTAAGCTACCACTGAGCACCCCCCCCCCATTACTAGGGGTACCACAGTAGAAATTTAGAGTAGCAGAAGCCACTCAAAGTCAATACCTACTTAACATCAATTCATCATAAAGGCTAATCATACAAATAGACCACATCACCTTCTTAAGAACAAGGTTAAGACTCATCTGAATGTTTTACTGTCATGTTGATAGTAGTAAAGAACACCGGTCAGATATTATTGTAGACCATTTCTATGCAAGGGTAAAATTATTTCCTAGTAAGGTATCCAGATAGTCTTCATTAATTCATATCAGACAACTAGATAAAAATCCAAATCTTGGATTAAGCAGCATGAGCAAGTAACATATAATACTGTCACTTGGACAATACCAAAACTCTTAAGCAGCCACAAGAAACAGTCTAATATTCAAATCAGGAATGAAGTATCAATATAATGTTGCAATCATGTAACCAATATCAATCTTACACAAGCGCTAGAAGGATTTGGATGCTAAGAACAGCCAATAGAGTATAGCAAGGTAGATACCCAAGCAGATTATCCAAACTAGATCAGTATCAGGATTGCAAGCATAAACAGGACTTTGATCCATTTGAGATCCAATTGAGCATAGTTGAGGCAAGTCAACTAAGGCACTCACTTGGAACCCAAACAATACAAAGTGCTTAATTAATACACTTTAATCATCATGGAAATCTTAATGAACTTGAACCAACAAGTATGTTTAGATCAACAAACATTACATGGCTACTATCAAGATTACCATCTAGAGTATACAAGCACAATCAATATAGTTCAGTAACTGAACTTATTCAACAAGCTATGATAGAGAACGTGTGCTAATGAAATAGTTCCACTCAAGCTAATACCCAAGAACTTAACTTAGCAAGATCAACCAGAACTAGCATGAACCCTAAGGAGAAACCTTGTTAGCAACATATACTGCAAGAGAACACTAGGGAAGTTTTGCTGCAAATGCAGTCTAGGGAAGAGAGAAGAAGGAAGGAACCTAAGAGAGATAGGGGAAAGAAAAGTACCTACCTAAGGTGAGTTATGGATCGTCGGAGAGGAAGCAGAGGCGACGCTGAAGTAGAGGCATCGCAACACAACAACACATGGAGCATGGGGTGATGCACCTACGCCAGGCTATGACCTGCAACAATGGACAACCACCAGCACGACGTCACGCCATCACCGCACCAAAACAACATCAAGGGGGCGAGAACATCGCTAACGCGTGGCGGCACCGAAACATCAAAACCCTAGCGCTAGTAGGAGAAGGGGAAGACCAAGAAGATGAGTGAAGTCCAGATCAACGAGAACATGAAGGTAGAGCTCATCGAGGAACATCGTTTAGGTCGGTCAGCGGTGGCTGGGGCGACCGGAACTGGCCGAGAATGGCGGGCGACGCCAGCAGCAATAGAGGTGTAGCGGGAGAGGAATATGACATGTCTACACATCAGAGAGAGGAGAGTGGGCCGATCCACCGACCTAGATGGGTTCTAGGTGGGGTTGGACCCGGTCAGTTGGCTGGGTAGGCCGTATGGGTTAATGGGTTGGGCTATCCCACATGCCAGGTCCAGTTCTAAAAGAGAAATGAAAATTGAATTGTAAATGAAATAAAAATTACCACAATGCCACTATTCTAGAAAAATATAGAAAAAATCCTAAAAATACATACGATATACCAAAATGTTCATAAAAATAACATCTAGTTAGGGAAAATACCAGATTGCTTGTTTGAAAAAAGTATAATGCAGTTAAAAAATTGAACAATTAAGTATATAAAAATCCTTAAAATAAATAAATATAACTTTTGTAAAACAAACATAATCCACTATACTACTAAATATTAAATTCTAAGTCATTTTGGTTTTATTAGCAAAAAGCATTATAAAATGCATTACAAAAATGAATTATACAAATTCTTTTCTTAAAATAAATATATTTTTCTTTTACTCATAAACCCAAAGAATACCCGTTTAGCTTTATTAGATTATTTAAACTCTATTATAACTTAAAATGATAATTTTATACTACAAAGAAAATGTCTTTGGTCCTTTACCTATTTTAAATTGAATAAAAAAATTACTTTTACACACAAATAAGAATAAATACTTTAATCCATTAACTTCATTGCATTATCTTATTTAATCACATAAATTGTTATTTTAAAACCAAGATCAATAAGAAACTCTAATAAAATAAGACTTTTAAAATTAACATTATATATTTTCCTTCATATCCAAATACTCAATACTAAAATCAACTCTTAAAGTATTATATATAAGCAATTAAACATAAATCAATCTCACATATTTAAGTATACATGAATAATCAAATTGATGATTACATGAAAGATCATTTGACACAAAATCTCAAGTCGAAATTCAATACCAAATTCATTATTATTCTAAAGAAAACAATTCATATAAACTATTATTATTTACTAATCAAGTAATTAACCATACCTTGTGTTTAGAGTTTAAATAGCCAATAATAAACTCTGTACTTAAGATTATGAAATCAGATTAAGTCATTCTTTGATTCCATCACCCTTTGACTTAATTAAGTTTTTCTCATTTTGTAATTATATTCTACTAGAGGATAAGTTTCTTATACTATATGTTTAAAACCATAACTTAAAACAAAACCTAAAAAAGGATTATTGATCAAGTAATATCCGTTCGAACATCTATGCTAGTTGTCAGTCAATAACTTGCGAGTTAACTCGAAACCATCATTCACTTACGTTAGTAGTAGATGATCTCATATCTTTGATCATGCTTAAGTGAACCCTAAACTATACCATGCTATAAAAACATGATGTATTAGATTCAATTCAATTTTTTATAGTTAACTTTGGTCATCTATTTACTTGATTTAAGGCAAGTTAATGCAAGATCATTAAAGAAATGTAAACATCGATCAATTTCATCAAGATAACCCTGGGGAATGTCTTAAATTAATATAAGAAACACTTTCCTCAAAATTTATTCCTTTTTCCACTTGAAACAAAAAACATTAACATTTCCCTTAAGTTTCACCAACTTAAAACATGACTTTTTCTAAAACATTGATATCCATCAACATTAAACATCCATCATGATTGTGCTCTATATTTAAATCTTGCATATTACTCCTTGACATCTTAACCATATATTTTCGTTTGTAAAGTAAACTTGAAGAAAAAACTTTTAAGAAATCACCCAAACCAACCCAACTCTAATGTGGGGGTTTATTTTGCATTTAAACAAACTTCATATCATTATTTATGCATTACAACATATTGCTTCTTTAAACATTAGTCCTTACCAGACCAATGATGCTATTTTAGATTTGAAGTTTATATTGACTTGAAGACCTTTACTGCATAACCTTGCAGTAAAAAACGCAAGTTCATATTTGCTCATGTCCTTTGGTTATTTTCTATCAAGTATTTGCAATCTATTACTGTTTTCACCTGCATTTCTAAAAGGACTGAAGAAAATGCTATTTTCATAATGATATAACTAATTGCTTATCGGCCTGAGTGGTGGTAATCTAGTATGGTAGACAAATGAAACCATAGTATGATATATGTGATTAGTGGAGGTTCCATTTGCACGGGAAAATATTAACTAGGAATTAACAATAAATATCGCCAGTGATTCTAGTGCCGTATATTATGCATTAACCATAAGATCTGGAATGGGATGAAGACGTTAGCTAGATCTTCTTCCTTTCGCATGATGACGGATGCGCATGCCGTGGCTAAATCCTTGGTGTTGGGAATATGCCCTACAGGCAATCATGGTTGATGATATTTTCCAAAGTATTCATAAAATAAAGTTGTCCTTGTATGAACATTAAATATGTATCACTGAATATGTGATTCAGTTGTTGAACTATGTATTCATGATTGTTCATACTAGATTATCCTTGGTCATTGAGGTTGTGCTGGACACACAGTTTAGACCAATGTGCAAGTCGGCTGATGACACGGTTCCACTTGTCATGGACATGGTGATGCTATTCTGACTTACACTGATTCAACTAAAGAGTTTAGCGAGTCGGACTGACCCACAGTTGATATGGAACGAGCATGTTGTCATTTGCAGTCTCAAGAAATGGAATCCTTGACCTGAGGTGATTGCATGATCCGAGTTGTGGATCGCCAATTTAGGTTCTATGAAACGTTGTTCCGTAAATGGCCAGTTATAAAGGTAGAGTTCGGTTTGGTCATAAAGCAAGCTGCGTGGCATGGATTATCATGATGGGATTTGCCCCTCCGTAATGGAGAGATATTCTCTAGACCCTCTCGTGTGATATGATTCGTAAGCATGGCCATTCGCTGCTCAGTTAAGTGTGAATTGAGGAGTCAGACTAAGTGTTAGTCCAGTGAATCACATATCATGGTACGCAAAGAGAGTTAAGCTATTAAAGGGATGACAACTACTTGCCTATAGCTTAACAAGTATATCATGAGGCAAAGGGACTTGGACAAAAGTCATATTTAAGGTTCGTCTTCTGACTTTACGGCACTTGGGAGTTGGGACGTCTTGCTAGAGGCAACTACCATCTATCGACTTGAGACCAAGTGTTCATGGGAGTGAGTTGGACTCAAAGCCATGACAGGATACTTGGAGGAGTATCTCATGTCGTGTCCATGTGTATGTGAACCTACAGGATCACACACTTAAGGGTAAGGAGCTTATGTGGATGAGATCCATGTGGAGATTGGGATACGACCTATATGGGCCTCAAGCGTTGAGCCCAGCTAGGAGTGTATATAAGTGGAGTAGCAAGGAATTGTCCCTGACCTAGCCATCACTCTCTCCACTTCCATTTCGGGCTAGACAAGATCTAGCAATCCTTTGTCCGAAGCTCCTTCCTATATGTGTGGATACTGGTAGAGGCGTTGCACGTGCAGCGCTGGAGGCGAAGGAGATTGTGGGGATCTGCGAAGGAGTTTGTGGGATCCGGAGGAGCTATCCGTGGGATCCGGAGGCTGTTCGTGGGATCGTTCGGCACTGCTTCAACACGCTACATCAACTTCCGCATATGCGCCTCTAGCGGTAATCTCGTGGCCTATAACCTAAGCTGGTTCTTAGGTGCGTAGGGAATTTTTTTGCTTATCTCTGCGTGATCCAACACTTGGACAGTGGTTATAATTCAGAGATGATTTACAACAGATGGGTGGGATCCCTTAACGTCCCACAGTATTTCTGGCATCTACGATGGGTTGTACATGACAACCTTAAGTAAATACGCATTATCAAAAGAAGTATACTTCGACGTCTGTGCGTACAAAAGGATGGGCAAGAGGGGTTGTGAAGAAGGGTAGTGATCGGCTTTGATCTTAGTCTAGGCCTCATACCACGGAAGTGTGAATGAGATTCGTGGCCCGGATGTGCAACAAAGCTAAATCTCTTATGGATAAAGCAACGTACCTCTACAAAGTGTATAAAAGTATGACATGTTACTCCCTGTTTAGGAAGAAGCTATGAATGCGACAATAAAGGAACTATATGAAGTTCTGGTAAACCTACAAAGGCTGACGGATATAGCTTTTTAGAATAAAATAAATCTTTATAGAAACGTTTACGAAAACATACATAGCCTACGACCTAGGGTCTATGGTTGTAGCTAGTGCATCAAACAATTTTCTTTAATAAACTTGCTGAGGACGCTTGTATTCAACCATATCTTCCTAATCCTTGTTATATTTTAGAGTGACAGAATACGTCATGAAAATAAACTTGTGCTCAAAAGGTTTACTACCAAATGTCGGAGTTATTCGATAAGTCTACACCAAGCAAAGTGAATGAAGAGTTCCAAGGTAGATAGAAATTCTATTTCTAACAAACGCAAAGTGAATGTTATAGCCGCCATCGTGAGCTAGATAGTAATAGAAATAGCCCTGTTTGAAGTATAGTTTTCTAATTATTAAATTTCGTATTTTTCTTATGCTTTCTTCGCTGTATTGAAGGAGTTCGTGGATCTTTTATAAGATTTTGAATTGTAATCATGTCTTCGACCCACGATGTATTTGTTATACCACTATGAGGAATATAATACTAATAAATTTATGTTTTATTGATGTTATATGAACGATTTGCATACTATACCATGCAGTGGCATGTTGCGTTACATGCCGCATGTAACGCATCCAGACGGTCCTAGCAGAGGTCGTTATATGGATCTTCCTGCCCTCAAGGGAAGACTCGCCTCCTGCTTTTCCACGTGCATGACAAGAATTGTTGAAGAAACGACCGATTTAACCATTCCTAGCGGGCCTGGCTTAGGTTTGCTTTGTGTTTTACGCTGGCCTGTTTAGTGTCGCATGCAGGAAACCATTCAAAGCAAATTTGCATCTATAGGGCTTGGTTTGACCTCATGCAGCCTACCAATCATGACCTAACTGATAGGATCAGGAGTTCAGGACGAGTGTCTTTGAACACACTGCTTGGTCAAAGCCCAAAAAGGAAAGTAACATACTCCATCTATTTCAAATTACTCCGCAGACACGCTTATCTAGTTAGGCTGTACTCTTATTTTTCATTTAAAAAATTTACGGGATTTTTGAAATACGTAGTACACATTTCATACTATCTATTTCAAAAATTTCAGAATTTTTTGATAAAAAATTGAGAGAGTACTAGCCCATCTAAATAAGCATACGTCCGAAGTAATTTAAAATAGAGAAAGTATATACCTGCATAACATACAATCAAAGGCGTTGTAAAAAAGTTTCCGCGCAGCAGGTGACTGCATAGTCTCATTGAAATATGCACAAGTTTATCAATATCTTGCCAACATAATATGTTACCAACGTATAAGACTAGTCACAATGGAAAATATTATATAGTAGTATCATGCATATGATACTAGTATATGATACCATCTCTACAATGCATAGTATCATGTAGTAGAATCATAATCTTAGTATATTTATTGTTTTGTAGAATCTCAATGCAAAATTGTGTACAAGATTTATTTAAGATTAGTTTTTCTAGTTCTACGTGCTATGATACAGTATCTATCTATGATACCAACACAACCTTTTTCATCATTAATTAGCATGCCACATCAGAATTTTGCCAACATGGCATGCATGATACTACCTATGATATTCCCATTGGGCTAGTCTAATGTGTATAACAAAATACTGAGCTAGAAAAACCTCGCAAAAACATCTTTCTGTTGTTTGATAGAGTCATCATCGCGAAGACGCCTCCGTCTCGGCCACGGTTTTATTCTGAACAAGGATAGGGGCCACGAAGGACCCCTAAGAGGTGCATTAAATCCCGGCGGTTACAAGCCAAAGTACAAGCAGGACCTTCAACAGCTAAAAATTACAACATGGCCCTATAAATAAACATCTAGGACCCTGGAAAGCTTGCAAGAAAAGCGATCAGGTCCCTGGCCACCGCCGCAAGGATGACAACGTCGCCGGCCGTTAACCTCTCCACCGGGAACCTGCCACTTGGGAAGAGGAGAGCGTGGAGCGCCGACGATAAGTCGCAGGAGGGCCTCCCATTTGGAGGTTGAGAAAACGCCACGAATCCGGCGCCGAGAGAAGCCATCTGTCGGCTAGCAAGACCGGTGGCCTCCATGACCACGGTAGATGAGCTCCTAGGGGAGGATTTAGCTGCACCAGGGAGCCGCTGTCCCAGATCAGCAGCAGAAGGGCCGCCCTCTTTCTCTTCCTCGCTGCCACGGTCAGCCAGCCGGCCGAGAGAGAGAGAGAGAGAGAGAGAGAGAGAGTGAGAGAGAGAGATCGGCGGCGACGCTTTCTTGAGGAGGGGCTTTGTCTGCCAGAGAACACCACCAACTCCTGCCTCGGGAGCTCCGATTGGCCTTTGGCAGACCACCTCCCGGTGACGTGCCGGAGCGGGGAAGCACCCTTGCAATCCCCTGGGTCCGCTCACCATACTACCATTACTCTCCACCCCCTCACCACCACGGTCGGTCGGGAGGAGGAACAACAGCAGCAGAGCAGCAGCAAACAAAGGGGGAGCGTCGGCCAAAACTTTATTGAAGAAGACGGTGCCTCTCACTCCCAATCCCTTCTCTAGCCGACGAAGTAGAGAAAAACGAGCAAGAAACCCTAAACCTAAGCTCTAGATTTGGCCATGACCCAGAGCTCCGCCTCCTCAACCGGCCAAACCGCCCACTACCGGCAGAACGCCACCACAACGACCTAGACTACAGCCACCGGCACCATCCCTCCGCCATTCCTCACCGGCAACACCGGCGAGAAAGGCGTCGGATTGGGCCAGGGCGACGCGATTTGGCTCTGAGAACTGTAGCGTGGGGGGGAGGGAGGAGAGTGGAGTGTGATCTCTGGTTGAAGACTTCATCTTTGATAGAGTCCTCATCGTGAAGACGCCTCCTCCTCCTTCGAGACGTGGATTATGTGGGACACATTCTATAAGCAGGAATATGAATATACTGGTAGGAGGCTGCCTTTGGCAACTCAAACGAACATGGAATGCGGTAGATTTCAGCTCCCATTAGCTTTATATTAGTCGTGTGTGACTATGTATTTTGTCTTCTTTAGTGTGTGTTGTGGTGGATGTGTGAATCCTGAGTATGCAGAGCTCGGGTATGGAGTCTCCATGCTTGTATGATTGTATCGTCTTGATGGGATGTTCTAAATTTTATAGAAAAAGAGAACGGCAGAAGACTAGTGGTTGGATCGCAGTTGGCGCATCCCAACGACCGGAATTTGATCCTTATCAGGGACGAATTGACACTATATCAAAAAAGTGTCTAGTTCCTCGTAGCGCTATTTCATCTAAATTTCATAGAAGGCCCCTTCATAAAAAATAAATGACAAGTTTACATGGGTAAAGTGGACTTTTTTGTCTACACATTGACTCGTTCAGCAGTCAAACACTGACTATTTGTGCCTTCGGGAAACCAGAGCTTTATCTAGCCATATTGCACACATTGAATGAAATGGTTTATTGAATTTACATAAGAATGAACTAAATCCAATCGTACACACTGAATTCATGGATAGAACAATTCCCGGGCTACTAGCTACTAGTCGTATAGTTGCATGCTGAAGCAAGAACTCTCAGAACCTAACAATTTAGTACCGATCTGCACCTCCCACTCTTTCAGCGACGACCACCGATGCGGTGGCGTCGTCGGCCACCGAGCCAGCCACCTCGGTGCGACAGACCGGGCACAGGCGGCTCTTGCGCAGCCATGAGTCCACGCACAGCGCGTGGAACCCGTGCTGGCACGCCGGCAGTACTCGGCACTTGTCACCCGCCTGGAACGCCTCAAGGCATACCGCGCAGTCGCCGCCGGTGCCGGTGCCGGTCCCGGCCGTGGTGGCTTCGAAATCCTGGCACGGAAGCTCGCCGAGCTCGTCGGCCGTCAGACCTGATGCTTCCGCCCGCTCCTCGTCTCGGAGCAGCAGCTGGGCGCCCCGCCTGATCGCGCAGACAAGCACCAGGACGTGCGTCACCAGCAGCAGCACCACACCCGTGATGATGAGGAACACGGCGACCGTCAGTCGCGCCATACGCGCAATCTAATCTCAGAAAGGAGAAAATTTGAAGCGAAAGCTACAGAAATAGACAAATGACCTAAGCTGCAAGTCGACAAAGAAAAGCCAGTTCCCACTCAGCCTGGTCAATTACTGATTAATTGCATCGCTCCATCTTCCACGGTTCCATGCTCGTCTTGTTCTTCATTTTGACCAAACTTTTGTCCATCAAAAGGGACACAATGTGTACGGGTTGCAGAGCGGCACCCGATCCGCTCCGCTTCGTAAGCAAAATTTGTTAGTCTAGTATTTTCGTAAGCAAAATTTGTTAGTCTAGTTTAAAAATTTTAAAAAATATATTCTAATTTAAATTAAATTTTGCTTTCGTGGGCTTATCCGGATTCCACTTGCATCCCTAGTACGCTCCTTCAGATGTCTTATTCAATTTATCTGCATTTTTTTTAATACAATATTTTTTTTACGAAAGCTAAGCCAACATTTGATTGGATTACTTCTTTTTAGGAATTGCCCAGTTATAACTTATAACTGGTAAACGGCCGTGAGGGCATATACAACACGATCGCTTAGCCCAGACGCAATTTCCTGCCGTTAGGCCCAAATCCCATCCAATCTCGGGGTCTTCCCTCGTGTGGACGCCGAAACCAAGGGCGCGTTTGGTTAGCTGCATCTATTTTTCGTCTCCCTGGGGCAGCCTCTGGAGGTATGGCCACGGAAAATGGCTCGAAAGTCATGTTTTTCATCTTGGTTGGTTGCTTTGGTCACATTGGTGACAACGTACGAGACTCGTTGATTGGTTGTCTGTATCTATTTTTTTTGTGGTTGCCTGTATCTATTTCGGTGGCCCATCAACAACACTAATCTCAAGGCTAAACACACTTATCTCACACCACCACGGATAGCGGCCACGTGCCTTAGCGCGATAGAGGCGGCCGGGAAGTAGAACGTCGGTGCGGAGAGGGGCCATCTGAGGGTGCCGTTGTAGGAGCAAGGCGCCCGGTGGCACCCAATGGCGATGCTCCGGTACCTGGAGTCGAAACTGACGAAAATCGTCCAAACAAGTTTGATATGTGGTCTTCACGATAATGCCCATAGTTGATGGACTTGGGTTTATAGGAAAAGAGGTGCACTGGTAAATTCGTCGGCTAATAAACAAGAAGAGGGACACGATTTACCCAGGTTCAGGTCCCCGGAGGGAAAACCATACTTCTGCTTGTATGTTCTTGATTAATGATGACAATTACAGGATTGTTGTGATGGCTATAATGTAGATTGGATCTTGCCTAGAGAAGATTGCAATGAGTTCGAGAGAGCCCTCCTCGGCGGCCCCTCCCAGCCTTTATATGAGAAGCTTGGTCTTTGACACCGTGACCAAGTCGGTTACATGATAAAGGCTAACCCTAGAACTTCCTAAGTTTTGGTCTTGTTCTTTGCTCCACGCGGCAGTATCCAAGGCTTCGAAGACATCATAGCTGCTAGATCATCTTGGGCTTCACCATTTTAGCCCACCATCAGGATGGGTCTCTAGTAGGACCGAACCTGATATACCAATAATGTGTAACCTAAGGGTTATACCTATTGGAGATGTGCCCTAGAGGCAAATAACAAAGTGCGTTTATTGAAGGGAATATGCCTGAGAGGCAATAATAAAGTTGTTATTATCTTATTTCAAGTATATGGTAGATGTTTATTTTGCATGCTATAATTTTGTTAATTAGAAATGTTAATACATATGTGTTTAATAAACAAATATATAGAGTTCCTAATTATACCTCTCATATAAACGTTGATTAACAAGATGATCAAGATTTCCTGATCATGGATATTGGATGTTGTTAATAATAAGATCACAACATTGGTGAAATAATGTGATGAACATTCATCCAAAGAATAGTAATACGATAAAATCATTATGTTTAAATTACTATAACATCATGAGAAGTAACTTTAGTCCTTAAACCACGAGATCATATCAATCACTAACATCAGAAGAGTAACTTGACAACATCAAACGTCACACCGTAACAAGATGACAATAATGGTGGGTTCAGATACCCCGAAAGTGTTATGTAGAGGCTCATGGATCAAGAGTGAGATTTTTCCATCTCGATGAAGGAGAGATATACTCATGCCCTCTCGGTGATATCATATTGACATAGCTTGCAAGCAAGTGATAAGATCACTAAGAATGTTATATCACAGAAACGAGAAAAGAGTACTTGTCGGCAACGAGATCAAACTAGGTATGGGGTTACCGATAATCGAATATAGGACATGTAATATATTGCAAGACAAATGAATTTAGTTATGACGTTAAAGGTTCACACGATTGCTAGAGTGAACATTGAATATGTAGAAGTCAGTACGGAACTCCAGGTACCGCTATTGATTATTGATCGAAGAGGGGTGTCGATCATGTCTGCACTATTCATGAACCGTAGGATGACACACTTAAGAGATATCGACACCAATTGGAGCAAATATATTACTAGAGAAAGAATTTGAATGCGCTGGAATTATTTTGATGGACACCGGAATTGTTTCATGTCAAATTACTGAAAATGGTTTTTCAGATGTAATATCAAAGTATGGAAATGGGGTTTATGAAAATGTTTGTTAATTAAAGTAATTAAAAAATTCTGAATAAAATAAATAAATTGTTTTATTAAATAAGAGATGCATTAATTTTGGTGAAAAATTAATGTAACTTTGAGTGGAGATGGAATTGATGTGGAAATGCTTAGTGGAAGCTCCACTTACATGAATGAGGAAGAGGTGGAGGCACCCACCATGGCCGTCGGCCATGGCATAGGGGTTGCCCCTCCCCTATAAAAGGAGTCCTCCTCCTCCTCTCCTCTCACACCTCCTCATAAAGGATCTCTCTCATCCTCTTGTTCCCATGGTTTCGGATTAGCGAAGTACATGTTCCCGGTGGCTTTCTCTAGAAATATTTGTTGCTTTCGCGGCTTTGCTGGAGCGAGGACCGGGAGGTGGTTCGGGTACCGGACGTGTGTGTGGTCATGGATGCACTTCTACTTTGCGGTGATGGACTTCATCATGATCTTGAGATCGGCAAGTGAACGACTACATCATCCACAAGATTAAATCTTGTAATGCTTTGTCAATTTTCGAGGGTAAGTTCTCTAAGGATGTATATCCACCCATTGATTTATCTAGCTAGATAGGTCTTGGTGCTTAGTTGTTTATATAATAGGAAAATTTTGGTTTTCTATGTTGCGAACCCAACAGTGGTATCAGAGCCTGATCTATGCATAGATGTTTTACACGGATAGAACACATGTGATTATGTGGGCACTGATGATCATGTTATTGCATCTTCTATGTATTTTGTATATTTGTAGCATAGTAGGATGAAGCCTGGACTAACTTTACATGTCCTCGCACATGAGACCCGTTTCACGCTTGACATGCAACTAGTTTTGCATAAGTGGCTAGCGGGTTTCTATCTCTCCTATCGTAGTCAATATCTGATTTACAATGACTTGCTATTAATTTAATTATCATCGTTGTGGTTCCATGTTCATAGATAAGAACGGTTCTATCTTGAAAATCCCTGAGCCACATAAAAACATGTAGAGGATAAATTAGAAGCGTCTAGTTTAGTTGTTGCTGGGTAAGTGTCATGATATGATAATGTTATAATTTATAGTATGGTTTAATACTCTTGGAAATTATAACATACCAAAGTGTAAGTTCCATTGATCAACTGATGATGAAGGTTTCCTTATCATGGATATTTATGTTAATTGACAATAAGATAATATCATTACGTGAATGATATGATGGACATACCCAATATAAAGTATTGCAACCCGATCAAATCACAAAGTTGATTGTTGCGATAATTAGGATAATGAAGTAACCTAATCCTTAGACCGTGAGATCGTATCTAATCAGTATCACCAGAGGCTGCCTTGACTGCATCAATGATCACACTGTAACAGGATGATCATAAAGGTGTATATCAAGCATTCTGAATGAATATCTTGCGGCGTATGCATCAAGACCGGGCATTTTGTTCTCCCGCGTGATAGGAAGATACTTTGGGCCTACTCAGTGAGATTACATCCATGACGCTGCACGCGTATTGTAACACCCCGGTATGTGAGACCAGGCACATGGTTTAATAGGATTGATAGAATACTCATACCAACAAGTTGCAACTTATTTTCCGGAAGCTCATTCGAAAAGAACTCTAAGGTTAAGCGTGCTTGGCCTAGAGCAATTCTAGGATGGGTGACTAACCGGGAAGTGGGTACCGGGTGCGCACGAGTGAGGACAAAGTGCGCAGAAAAGACTAGTGTTGGTCTATGGGGCCAGTCTAGATATCCTATTAAGGTGCCAGGAGTGACACCCCCGGGCCCAGGAGTGGACGGGATGTTACGAGTGGTATCAAAGCTTAACAGTTGCGATACCCCATTGGTCCAGCCTATAGGATAACCTAGCTAACGGACGAAGTAGAGTGTCAAAGATATTTTGCAAAATCGGTTGGATTGATCTGATTAGATCTGCTTTTACTCCTTACCTCCAGGCTCTTCTCCTCTTACCTTTGCGTGTTTTAAATCTGCTCTCTTATCTTTTCTTTGGGTATAGGAATTCTTGTGGTTGGGTTTCCGTCGTACCTTCAGGGTTTAGATTCCTTTTGCAATGTTGTTTGTATATCCGGTCTTTATTCTATCTGAGGAACCCTTCATCTGTTGTACCTTTTGGTGGATCAAAATCCACTGAAATCTTTCTTTGTATCTTCCGGTGTTTTCCAACGCGGCGACATCATCATCGGCTACATCAGATCTGATGAAGAGCCTGCATCCCTCCTTTGTTTTCGAACCTTGCTTGTCGAGATCTTTAGTTTGAATTCCGAGAATGGGTGTCACGCTTTTCTACTGCACGTGCGGAGTAATAGTTTGGGTGCGTGATGGATTGGCCCCTATGCCGACTACTTATTCTATTCGCTCTCGTACATTGAAGTGGATTAGATTGCACTTATTCTCTCCTCTCACATAAGTTAGAGGTGGCCTTATCTTTTGAGACCTCTCCCTTCGTCTTTGTCTCTCCGGAGTGTTCCCTCAACGGATGTGAGCAACAATCCTTGTTGGTGGTGTCGCCGATTTTAAGATGGAGCAAGAATCTTTGTTAGTGGTGTCGCGAGGATCTACACGAAGCGATAAGAGTCCGACCAGTAGCCTTCTTCCCCCTACCATGAGGCGGATCTCGAGGGCGAGATCCATTGTTAGTGGTATCGAATTGTAACACCCCGGTAAAACCACTACTAGAAAATCGCTGTATTTTTGTTTTGTGCATCATCATGACCGCATGCTCATGTCATCATGCCGCATTGCATTTGAGAATCGTCATCGTCATGCATTTGTTTGCCTAAAACTATTTTCTAAAAGTCTATCTTTGTTTTCTAAATATCCCTATCTTTATTTCAAATCAAAACCCCGGTATTTTACCGATCTTTTGTTTGTCTAAAAACTATTTGCAAAAGTCTTTTATATAAAAATAAATAAACAAACAAAAAAAAACTAATTTTGTTTCGAGGGAGGCCGCCACTGGCTAGGCCCAAAAGCCCAGCTGGCAGCAGCCTACTACCCCAAATAGATATCTTAACCCTAACCCTATACTGCCTTACCCCAGCCGTCGTCAACCACTCAACCAACCCGATGCACCCCACCCGCCCCAGTCACACCGACACGACCACAGCAGCACACATCGCTGCAACACACCAACCGCAACGCGCGCCTTCCCGCACCTTCACACTGACACGACAACGCACAGACGCGCACAGGAGCGTGCCTACCAACCGCGTCCCACCCCTGTCTCTACCTTGAACCCCACCTACCTCGTCCATGATCCCCTCGCCCCGCCTCCCAGGACCCCGTGCTGGCCTCGATCCCCGCCGCCGTGCGCGTCCACGACGCTAGGAGCTCCGCCACTCGCGGGCTCCCCTTCGCCCGAGCTCGCCCAGGTGCCCTGTCTCCGCGCCCTTCCTCTCCCTCCGTGCCTCTCCAGCGTCAAGTCGTCGCCGCCCCGTCTCCTCCCTCGAGCCCCGTGAGCCGCCATGTTCCCCGCCTCCAGCAAGCTCGGCCTCATCGCCTCCCTTTCTGGCTGCCCCGTGTCTACCGCTCGCTCTTTGCATCGAGCAGAGCACCGCCGTCGGCCTCCCTCTGCCTCGCTGCCAGGGACACCGCCTCCTCCATAGCATGGCGTCGCCTCCATGGTTCCCCCTCGCCGCCCCATCTCGTGTGCACCGAACCAGCCCCGTAGAGCTCCGCCGCCGCCTCTCTCTGTCGGTCAAGCGGGGCCACGTCTGCGTCACCGGCCACCGCTCGTCCTCGACGCGCCGAGGCGCCGCCCTTGCCCCTTCCGGTCGTCCTCTGTTGTCGCTTGACCTCCTGGCCGCTGCCAGCTGCTACCGCGCGTGTCCGACACGCCCTGGCCTTTGCTCATGTGCCTTGTGAAGTGTAGGGTGCCCGTTGATGGTAGTCTCTGTTCCTGCTCTGAGTCATCTGCTTCTCATCTGCGAGCACGTGTGTTTGTGCCTGCTACTGTGTTTGTCAGCTGCCGATGCCTAAGTGCTATCTGTGTGCAATCTGACGAGTGCATATGCTGCAATCCAAGTTTGTTCCGGCGTCGTGCAAGTTCCCTACAGGGCCGTGAAGGCCCAAGAGGATGTCCATGTCGTGTTAGTTTGACCCGAGAAGCTCACCAAGATCGACAAGATTGACAAGACCGTCGGATGCCGAGGATCGCCCCAAGTCCGACCCCAACCACCGCGCCACATTCCAAGATCTTCGCCCTGGGACCACCAAGACCTTTCTACACGGACCATATGGCTCCACACCCCAAGGCCTCCGACGCGGAAACACAAGTCCTCCTTCAGGGATCGGATGGCCGAGACCCATGGATTCGAGCCCCCCGGAGCCCAAGATCGTCGAACCCTAATGTGATCCCCTTTCCAAGACCCCCCTATTTTTTTATATATATGACATCTATATTGATGCATATTAAATTGCTCATGCTCGCATACATATTCATTTGTTTGGGGGTACTTTGTCGATCCACCTCATAATTAAATATGGAGTCCATATGCGGGCTTTTCTAGTCTTATATTGGCTCCATTTAAATTTGCGTAGCGAACCGATGCCATGTTTTGCCTTGTTAATGCAACATTTAAACTGCAGGGTATCTAAATAACTTGAACCTTCTAATTAATTGTCGGGACCCCGGTTCCGCTTAATATTGCCTAATTGCATCGCATCTTTGTCATGCCATGCATCATACATGCATTGCCCGATCTTCTATCATAGTATTAAATAGTGCATCCGGTGTTTCTTTTACTGTTTTGCTTCTTCACGGATTAGGCCGTTGAGTGGATGCGAGTATCGACAAGTTCTTCGGATAATGTATCTTCGTCTATGTTTCCCAGGCGAGCAATCTCCCCCTTTCTACCTATTTTGCTTTTATAGTCTTTATTTCCTCCTGTTGATCTATTGATATCCGTGTTGTGATGCTTTAGTTTCCGTGCACTATTTATACTCCTTGTAGCCCCTATATTGCCATGGACACATCCTATTGCCTGTTGTTTGATAGATAGTCGGCCTTGCGAGTCGTAGTTGCTTGCTTATGTGTTGCTTCGCGTCGTTGTCGTTCCACCGTTGACGGCAAGTTGGCACATGCTAATGGTGGAGATGCTTAATGGTGGAAATGATCATGACTTCAAATACAACTATTAAATTGCTGGGAATAGATATAACTAATGCAGAGGCATCGGTGGGCAATAGATGTTATTTGGTTCTTCCACGCTCACTTGTGTCCTGTAGGACCCCGAGTATTTGATACATGTTCCTTGACTATCGCACTATCCGCATGTGGGACCATGAATCCCCTTAGCCAAAGCTTGATTCATTTCTTATTTCTTGGGGCCACAAACTAGTTTGGGGCTTTATTACTATCATATACTTATGCCATGCTTTACTGCTTTATTTAAGATTGTGCGTGGAGCACCTGTACTGTTTTGGATCGTGCCACGTTTTCGCGGTATCGACAAGCCCAGTCACACTTTCGGGTTCCCAGTCGTTTACAGCCGTCGTCACAAACCCTGGGTCCGTTCCGGAGCCGGCCAACTTCGTTGCGGGTAGCTTAGTGGGGTGGCCCCCTGAAATCTTTTATGAATCTTGTGATTGCTTTGTCGTGAAAGCCTCGTTGGGTTTTGATTTGGTTTTTCCGTGGTTGATCGTGCGTGTGTTGCTATTTGTGTACCCCTGCAGGGTAAATCTTTCTGAAAGCCGTGTCCGCGGTTATGGACGACTTGGAGCGCAGTATCTCGATCATAGACAAGCATAACTAAAGTAGTGCTATAAATTTGACTTAATATGTGAGTAGTAATCATCTTCACTACAATGGAGTAGATAATAAAAGTGCCAACAACTGGTGGAACTGGGATGTATCGTGTCATGTTATATCTGCCTAGTAAGTATCGCAACTCTAATGGAATGAAATAAAAGTGCCAACAACTGTTGGGTTTGGGATATCACATGCTAATTGTATCTGACTAGTAAGTACTGCAACTACAACTGAATGGTTAACTAAAACTGCCCACTACTTATGCTATCAGGACGACTCGTGCTATCTATATCTGACTAGTAAGTGCTGCAACTATAATAGAATGAATAAAACTGCCAACTGTGTGAGTTCCTCGGTTTGACTTCCTCGTTTGGTCGGGGGAATACCAGGATGGGTATGATTAATATTAGTATAAGGTTAGTTCCGAATAGGACTTTCTTATCTCTCTCTAATAGCCGACAATTGTACCGAGTCTCTATAGGTTGTTTAGTGCATGCTTCACTGCCGCTTCAGTCCACCATACCTATGTAGGCGAGGACCGCCGAATTCTAGCCTCGCCATGTACTGGCCTCAGTACTGACGCTCCTCTTTTTCCTTTGCCCTTTGTCGGCACCCCTTTTGTTTTAGCAGGTTTGAGATCAACGTCGTTAGCAGGGTTACCCTTCCGGCTTGGCCTGAGCAGGGTTATGGACGCCATTGGTTATTCTTCAAGGCTCTTAGCCCCATTTGCATCTTATCCGTACTCGGATGTTGTATTGCTTTTAAGGATATTTATATCTTTGTATTGTATATCTGTATTCTTGACTCATGGAGTCGTTGTTGTATATATGTTCTGTGGGTTCCGTCGTAGACTATTGTGTAATGGTATTACTTCGTTTTCCACCTGCACACAAGTGCCTGGTGGGCATCTGTGAATCGTTTCTATGCGGGTTTGGCGAAAAGCACTAAAATCTGCATAGGGCCGATTCGAGGGTGTTACAAGTGGTATCAGAGCCGACCCTTGCGATTACACGGGTGTGTGCGGGTCAGTGGCGGGACATGTGGAGCATGACGCGTGTGGACCGGAGTGGACACGGCATGGCACATATGCCGGCACTAGACGCACAGACGCGTGCCAAGAGGGAACGTTTCGGGGGTGTGCTTGATCGATGAGGGCATCGATCTTCTAAAGGGTGGGTGTATGTGAGACCAGGCACATGGCTTAATAGGATTGATAGAATACTCATACCAACAAGTTGCAACTTCTTTTCCAGAAGCTCATTCGAAAAGAACTCTAAAGTTAAGCGTGCTTGGCCTAGAGCAATTCTAGGATGGGTGACCGACCGGGAAGTGTGTACTGGGTGCGCACGAGTGAGGACAAACTGCACAGAAAAGACTAGTGTTGGTCTGTGGGGCCAGTCTAGATATCCTATTAAGGTGCCAGGAGTGACACTCCCCGGGTCCAGGAGTGGACGGGGTGTTACACGTATGATGGAATATCACGGTGTTGACACTCGTTTTGGACTCGTAGCTAATAAAGAAAAATGGGGAGAGACACTCGGAAAGGTCCACTTGAAGGATTATTAATCATCATCAAAGAGGCACCATATCAATTCAAGCCATGATCAGGCTTAATAGAAGATTATGCTAGCGTTCAAACAAGTCTCGGAGACTGATATATGGAGGCTTCAACTATGAATTCTTTAAGAGGACCTCAAATGAAAAGTGCCAAACATAAAGTTGTGCGTCTCGTTGAAACAAGCAATTTTAGTTTTTGAATCATCTTAATCCGAGTTAGTATGCAAATTTGAGAGCCAAAATACTGACAGAGACCGAATTAGCATGATCAGGACAGGGAGTCGTCGGACCACAGACCATGTCTCACCTTAGGCGAGAGCAATAAACTCGGGCGACCCAAAAAACCTCCTAATTCGATCAATCTTCTTACAACTTAATTTAAGTAGTCAAGATCAACTCGTATGGAAAAGTCCAAAACATGAACGTTCTTCGTTTTTTCGAGATGAACAACTTTGATTTTGGATTCAACTTTTTCTGACCAAGTATGTGGACTTCAGATTTAAGATACGGCCGAATTGAGTTAAATTCATTCGGTTTAAATCTGAGTTTGATAGGAAAATAAGGGGGAAAGTACATCAAGATCAGATCTCATGAAAAAGTGGCCAACATCAAAATTGTTTGTTGTTTAGAGACGCACATCTTTTATTTTTACGAAATTTTGATCTGAACTTGTGTATTATCTCAAAAGTTGTCCGGAAGGTACTGGCAAGTTTTTGACCGAACAGCTACGCAAATTTCGGTTTTGCTTGTTCGAGTTGGACCCCAACTAGGGTTTTGGACGTGGATCCAACCTTCTTTCTTGCACGGAAAGTCCATCCGCTCCTTATATACATGAGAGTTGAAGGACGATTGAACCAAAATCAATCGAACAAACTCATCTACTACTTTTCGTGTTCATCTACCTTTTATCTCTCTCCTTTGTATATTGCTTCTCGTTCTTCCGCAGTTCTTCATACCGGAGAGCTGCGAATCCACGAGGCTCTAGGGGCGGTCAGGCTGACTTAGGCCAGCCCATAGACACCATGCCGCCCTGACGGGTCCCTCCCGGGCGAGCGGGGTCTCGGGTCTACAAAAGCGCCTACCGGACTGTCTTGCGTACCGCGCTTCCGGCGAGCCTCCCTCGGCGTGTGATGCCACGCATCACTTTTGGCGCCGAGGGTACACAGTGACGTGTTCGTGTGCGAACACATTTTTTGGCGACTCCGCTGGGGATGAAGCTTTGAACGGTCTCCAGCCCGTTCTTGCTACGAAGAGAGCGTCATAACAAGGCTGCAATCTATGACAGTATAATGTATCCTCAATCTCCTTATGTAGATGCAACTAAATCTTATCTTCGTGTTGCTAGATCCTTTGATATGTGTATTGTATCGGCTAGCCCTAGTTCTTACTACGTGCAAAAGCCGATGCAAAATAATCCTCATGCCTCAAATAGTGTTAGCAATTTGAAACATGTAAATTCGAATTCTCATGCATCGGTAACCCCAAAAATTCACATGCCGATGAACAACATGATGAATTATGTTAATCCATATGAAACATCCAATGTTAGAAATTTCAATATGATACAACCAAGTGTTTCATCTTTATATTCATCGGTAAATAACATGCAATCTCTAGGTTCACCTTCAAACATACCGATGGATAGAAAAATTGGACATGCTACCACTAGTTATTTTCCCAATTACTCTCAATCATCATATGCTACACCTTATATTAGTAATGTTTCAGAACTTTATGCAACTAATGATATTCATAATTCGGCTCCACACCTTTAAAATGGTTATAGCCGAATAAGTGGAAACTCAATAGATGTTATTGTGCCTTCATCTAATACTATAGCGTATGGTACGTTCCCACACAATTGCAAAGTTTCGGTGACTCCTCATTGCCGAAAGATACAAAAAACATTGGGGGGCATTCTTATGCAGAAACAATGACTTGAAGGAAAAACATGCAGCTGAGTTTAAGAAGCTTAATTCTCTTCACCGAGAACTAGCAGAGAGGCTGATGTCTGCAAGAGCACAAATCGTTTGTAGCTAGTTTCGAAGATCAGATATCGATCCCGCAGGGAGCCTAAAGGTAAGTGTTTATTTGTGAAGTCTCTGTCACACCCGAAGTTATCACAGGTCTTCGAGTGAATTGACTGCAAGTGTTGAAATAAGAATTGAGTTTTGATTAAATGCGATAGATTTAAATAGAACTAAAATGTAAACTTCGGAAATATAATGCATAAAAGTAAAGAACAATTTTGATTGTTTATTGTTTCCTGCAGATGGCGAAAGAAGGCGTGCGGAGATTCAGTTCATGGTGATAGTGACTGTGCCAGGTGGTCGAGTGGTAAATGTAACAATTATAATCTTATAGATATATGTGTAGGCGAGCAACCCATAATTAGTCGGAACTCCTTGATAGATTTCATCCCAACTTCAATAATCCTACTAGCCTGCTACCAAAACCATGGTCAGACACTAGACGATTAAGACCCTTCAGGTCGCTTAGCGATTAAGCTCCTTGGATCGGACTAATGCAATAAGAACAATGGTTACTCGTTATCCTTGAGTCAACTAATTTTCCATTAATATCCCCGTGTCACCCGGGGGTCACCGGTCCACTAGCGTACAAGATCTTATCTATGTAGAACAAGGTATCATGTTGTATGGTCCCTTAATTGGACAACAAGCATTAGGCATCCCATAGATAGTCAAGCACACATAATATAGCAATTAGAATCAATCACAAACTAATGGAAAATATATGAAGGCACATCATATCTCACCAATCCCCTACATCTCCCACGCCCAAGGGAATTACTCACACATGAGAGAAGAACAGATCATCAATATAATAAAATAAAGGGAATTCGTCTTGGTATTATCGTGGAGATCCATAATAAGAATAGAATAATATCCAACACAATTCAAGATGGGAAGAAATAATCTCAAACCCTAGTCTTGCAAGGTGAAGATCCTTCTCTCTCTCAAGTACAAGTAGTGTCTATGGGGGTGTATTGGCTAGGAGGTCGAAGATCATGGAGCAAGATGAAGAATGTCTTCTCCTTATTCTCCGGATCTCTTATTTCTCTCTTCTGGAAGGTGTGGCGGCTGCTGTGTTATGTTTTCGCCCTGGTCCCTTCATGGAAGTTGTCCCTTTTGACAAGACAGAGGCGGCGGCAACTATACGGCGGGAACTATATGGCCGGAAAAATATTCTCGCCGTATAGTTGCTCGTCAAAACTTCTATTAGCTCCCCTCGTGTGCTTCCAAAGTGATACTTGCTTGTTTTCTCTAGAATATTGTATTTCTCTAGTTAAATCCTTCCGTTGATGTTCAGAATCTGAAACACACATTAAAATCCAAGCTTTCTTTGCTACCGAAGTATTAGCATTAGGTAAAGCCAGAAAACGATCAAATCCGGGAGAAAACCATCAATAAAAGCCATAAAAATGTGTTGAATATCACTGCTATCAACTCCCCCAAGCTTAGATGTTGCTTGCCCTCGAGTGACAAGAAAATAAGGAAGAATAGCAGAGATTCGAGACTGAAAATAAAGGAACTCACAAGTTTGAATTGGTGTCAAATTCTTTTCTTCACAATTCCTACAATCTTAAATATAATCATACAAGTATTCACAAGATTGCACTGAGTCTACTTCCTAACCACGTATATCTTGTTAGCAAATAAATCATATGCCCAAGCAAGTGTCGAAAGTTTTTAGCTAGGTAGGTGAGACAAATTATTTTTGTGCCTCTCTTTGTTGAGAGATGAAAACTTTTTGCTCTTGTTCATTTAACCAATTAAGAGTACTCAAGTTAGCATCAAAACATTTAATTTAAGAACAATTCATCTACTCCCATGTCAAAATTTCAAGACTCTCAAAGCACCTTTTTCTTTCTTTTGTCTTTCAAAAACTTTTGCTCTTTCATAAAGAAATCATGCCACTATTTTTAACATGTTAATTGGGGTTGTGTTGTGCACTTGTGACCATGCACTTTTGCTCTAAATTTTTTACACATCATAGCATTGCTGCTAGAGACGTTTACATAACTCAATAGCCGAAATCAAGTGATTTCCCATATTTAGATTGTTCGTTGGCTAGCGGAGTTAATAGTTCCCCATGGAGCACGACAAAGTTATAATGACATGCATAAAGCAATATATTATGATAATTATTAGAAAAAGTAGTGGTATAATTTCTACTACTTCGAAGCATCCATTTAATCAAACAATTTCAATCAAGGGTACTATCGAGTCTATTTATATTAAGCTCAAATTGGATGGAGTAGTTCTAAAATCAAATTCTTTGAGCTAAGCATGGACTCAAGTCATCTTTTAGATGCGTTTTCTTGTTGTAAAAATGTAGAAAGTATTTTAACCAAGTTCATTGCTCATTGTTTCAAAGCTAAAAAGGAGACACTAGCAAAGGAATAGAATTTGTAGGATAACAAGCTAAGTGGGGAGTGACTCCAGTGCAAACGAGTAAATAATTATAGGATCAATTTAAGGTTGCAAAGAATGTGATGAAAGGAGTGTGATACCTCCTCTTGCTTGCTTTGTTCTTGTAGAGTCGAAGCTCTCCTATATTTCCATATTGCCAAATCACCTGAAATTAAGCAATATCCGACAGAAACAAAAGAAACAAACTTGCAAATAAAATTACAACTAATTTTTTTGTATTTTTGGTTTAGAAGTGCAAAACTGAAAATAAACATGCATTTTTTGAAGAAATAAATCAAAATAAGAAATAAAAACATGAATGGAAATTTTGGAGGTTTTCAAACCTCCCCCAAGTTTAGGCTATTGCCAGGCTCAGTTGTTGCCGTCATTTGGCGGCTGGCATGGATACAGCTGGTAGAAGTCAGGGAAGTGGGTCGTGAAGTGACTGAAGTTGTGATTCAAAGTGTTCACATCTTCATTCACATCCTGAAGAGTGTGGTCGATCTCCCGAACATGCTGGTTGAGCTGCTGGAACTCCTGATAGGGGACGTAGCCGTACCCCTGCTGTGGCTGGTTGGGCCACGGTTCCCAGGCTCCTCCTGGCTGCTGATGCTGCTGTCCTTCCAAAGTAGGGTTGTATCCCTGCTCTTCCTCCTGCTCTTGCTCCTCATCATCCTGCTGCCCTTCATCTTCCTCTTCCTCGGGCTAGAGCTCAGCCAAGATCTCTGTCACTTGGTTCTTGGTGAGGATCCAAGTGTCCTTCTCCGCAATAGAGAAGGCTTGGGGGCATGGCAACTGAACCTGCTCAACCTGTGTATCATCAAGATAACTGAATTGATTTTCTCGGAGCCTCCGGTTAGCATGGTAAACACCAAGGAAGCCACAAGCAGTCAAATACTTGACGTCCATAGGTTTGGAGCCGTCAACAGGTTCCATAACAGGTAGTACAATGTTTAATGCATAGGCAAGGTGGGTTACCAATCCACCAATGCGAATATCACCTTTAGTCTTGTTGCTTTGGTGGCGAAAGTGATGGATGAGTAGAGCTGCATGACTGGGGCTTTGCGTTGAAGTGGGGAAGAGAGCCTTGGTGACATTGCCATGTCCACATTGGCCATGGAACTAGTATCACCCCTTCCCAACATTGTGTTGGCGAGGAACAAAGCATAGTAGCGAATGGTTGGGTTCTAAGTGGTGGACATCTTCTTCTAATAAAAGTGACTTCCACCATTAACAGAAATAACCTCCCAAGTCTCTCCACTTGAGACGCTATACAGGTTAGTAATATTGGGCTCCCCAGTATGAGGGAAGCTGAAAGCATTGCAAAATTGTTCGAAATTTACTTCATAGTGATGCCGGTTCATGGTGAAGCTTATCATGCACATGTTACCTTTCTCCCTATGGTCGTTGTAGAAGGAGGCAAGGAACTCATGGGTGAGCTCGGCGTAGGTGTCGTGGCTTGCGAAGCCAAGTACCGTCAAACCCGACCTGTTGCACATGAGGTCGAAGTCCGTCTTTAACCCTACCGTGATGAGGAAGTTGTGGTCGGCCCAACGTGTGGGAAACACCCTCCTTGATGAGACAATGTCAATCTTGGAGTTGTGTAGAGCTCGGTCCCCCGAACTTGAGCCCTCTCCCTGTTGGCGCTTGCTCGAACAAAAGAGGCTACCAATTTTGTCCATCGTAATGCACTAAAAATTTCACCATAAAACCTTAGGCATATAGTTTCTATATGATATATGAACGATTCTACATGGAAAAATTTAATCCTAACATGAGAAATTAATAGGAAAAACTAAATAAGCTTGAGTTCATCCACTAGATCAACGCGAGAGTTTCAACCATAGAAACCTGAAAATAAAGCATGGATAGGGAGAGAAACATACCAATCTGTTGATTCCCCCACCCAAACGAATGAAATCCATGAAGAATCAAGAGTTCTAGGTGGATTTTGAGAGGTTTGGAGAGAGAATATGAGAGAAATAATAAGGAGAGGAGGAAGACCTAGCCGCCCAGTGCGATTTTGTGGTCACACCGAACTATACGGCCGGAACTATACGGGCGGATGATGTTGCTCCGCCCGTATAGTTGCGGCGCCGCCGCCAACTAGGGTTTCTTTATACAGAAAACAACTATACATGCATAATTATACGGCCGAATCACAATGATCTCGCCATATAGTTGGTCGTTAAACTGTCTATCTCTCGAGATAAATTTCTAAAACTAGTATCGATATCTATATGACCGAAACTATACGGCCAGAATTTTTATTCCCGCCATATAGTTGGTCATTAAACTCCTAGTACTTTCTGAATAAAATTCTATGAATGCATCGATATATATACGGCCGGAACTATACGGCCAGAATTTTTATTCCCGCCGTATAGTTGGTCGTTAAACTCTCAGTACCTTTTAGAAATTTTTGTACGAAGGCCTCGATATCTATACGACCGAAACTATACGGCCGGAATTTTTATTCCTGACGTATAGTTGGTCGTTAAACTCTCCGTGCCTTCGAAGAAAATTTGTTGATGGAAAAGATAACTATACGACCAGAACTATACGGCCATAAATTTTATTCCCACCGTATAGTTGGTCGTTAAACCATCAATAGTCATCAAAAAATTTCTATTTCTTTGAGAATATCTTCTTATCCCATAACTTAGCGAAATACCAAGCTTTTAACAGAAAATTGATAGTAAAAACTGTCGACCAACATTAACATATTAAAAGCAAAATTTTAGATTTTGTAAATAGAAAACTCAAACTTTTATTCTTGTTATTATTCTCTACTCATTCAATCGACATTTGTACTACTTTTTGACAGCTGCATCTTCACGGGCGCGCTTCCGCAAGAATGTCTGTGAAAATGTGGTGGGAATGCGATGAACTTCTTATTCTCTATTCTAGTAAATTAACAAAAATGGGTTCACTCCCATTAAGCATTTATTGAAAATGGTTGAATAACTCAACCTCTTCTATCTTCTCGAATTCTTACCTTTGGTTTCCCCTTATCAATGGCACTTACCACATGAAATCGTTTTGCTAGTGGAACATATCTTTCGCCTTCTTTTAACTTCTTTAGAAAATTCCATATTATTTCAGCATCATAAACATTGAAGATTATCTTTCCTTCAGCACAATCTACTGATACACCTGCAGTACTAAGGAAGGGTCTTCCAAGTATTATAGATAATCTTTCATCTTCTGGCATTTCAAGAATGATAAAATCAGTGGGAATAACATGCTCATCTATCCTAAGTAAGACATCCTCAATCATACAACTGGTTGTTTAGTGGACTTGTCAGCCATCTATAAAGTGATAGTAGTAGGAGAATACTCCCCTAATCCTAACCTTTTATAGAGGGAGTATGTCATTACACTAACTCCTGCTCCTAGATCACACAAGACATTGCGAATATCAGTTTTACCTATTGAGCATGAAATGGTTGGTATTCCAGGATCTCTAGACTTAGACAGCAGCTTCCGTTAGCAGCGTAGCTAGTTACCATAGCAACAGTTTCACTTATTTCTTTCTTTCTACTAAGAATATCACGGAGAAATTTACAATAAGTAGGAACTTTAATTGTATCCGCAAATGGAATTTCCAGACGAAGGTCACTAAGTGCCTTTGTAAAATAATTATAAAGTACCTCATCCGGTGCTTTATTTTTTCGATCTGGATAAGGACGCTTCTTCTCACCTGACTTACTCTTGTCTTTTACCTTTTTTTTGGGGGGGGGGGGGGGCGGACAGGCTCTTTCGTTGCTTTATTTTGTTGTTGCTTATTTCTTTTCTTCTTTTGTCTACAACAACTTCATCTTCCTTACTTATTTCTTTATCTTCTCTTGGATCAACCGTCTCTGCATCAGAGTCATAATGATCATCCTATGCATCATTGTGGTCCTCCTTGGTTTGCTCTTGCGTCTCAGTTTCATCTTGAGGATCCACCAACGTATCATCTTCTTAGATTTCTTTAAGCAAGGGTTTTTCCTTACGCTCTTTTTTGGTTTCGTATTCCGGTGGTCCTAAGGGTCCTGTAACAACTGCACCCCTTCTTGTGACAACATTAGCAGAAACAGGAATATCTTCGTCTTCACGAAGAAACATTTGATAACCAGATGCTATTTGTTCACACTGGGTTTCAATCATACTAAGGTACTTGTGAAACAGTTTTATTTCTTGGCCAATCTCATCATAATTTTCAGTGAGTTCCGCCAAAATCGTTTTGTGTTTTTGGAAATTCTTATGCAAGTTATTATGAGATTTTACTTGTCGATGTTTTAATTCTTGAAAAACTTTTATAGTTTCATCTTCTTCAGTTAAAACTTGTAACAAATCTAATTTGTTTTACTTAACAAGTTCATAAGGTATACCTTTTCTTTCATAGTTTTAAATACCTCGGGCATAAGATCAGGAGTTATGCGAAGTATCCCTTTTTACGGCTTAGTGCCAAATCAGGATTATATAAAGAATCATTCTAGCCCTAGTAGACATTAATTCCAAACATTCTTTAATAGTTAAAGTATTTATTGATCCTCCTGTTGAGAAGTCAAGAAATTATCTACATTGAGTATTGAGACCACGGTAAAATAAATGGCAGATTGTTAGTTCAGAATAGCCATGATTAGGAATACTATTGATCATTCCAAAGAATCTTTCCCAGGCTTGTGGGTAGTTTTCTCCCATGTTCTGACTAAAATTGCCTATGTTCTTTGTTAGTTCAGTTACTTTTTTAAAAGGAAGAAACCTATTTTTGAATTTAATAATGCAGTTTTCCCAACATTTAATGTAATGGCGAGGGAGAGAATATAACCAGTCTAGAGCTTTACCTTTAAGAGACCATCAAAATAATTTAAGACGAGAAAAGTCTCTCGACAAACCTTTTGGTCCAAGCGATGTTATCACATCATCAAACTCTCTTATATGTCTTCCTGGGTCTTCATCTTACCTTCCACTGAAAGCTTTCTCCCACAAAATTTTAATAATTCCACCATCAAATCGATATTCTCTAAATCCAGGATTAGGGAACTCTATTAGTTTTTTAAGAAATTCAGAATTTGGAGCACTGTATTCCCTGAGAGTTTCCTCAGGTTTCATAGGAGTTGTCCCGTAAATAGACATGATTTCCATAATATCACTCAAGTTTTCAACTTCAACTTTATTTGAGCTTAAAAGTTTTTCAATAATTTCTTCGCGCCTCTGAGCAGGCACACGCTCAATATAATCTGGTAGGTAGGTCCTACCAGAGCGTGTAGACCCTTTGTATCCTAAGGAAAACATTTTGTAGTAGCAACACCTGAAATGTCAAAAGACAAACACTTAGCGCTTAGCTCCCCGGCAACAGCGCCAGAAAATAGCTTGATGTCTGCAAGAGCACATATCGTTTGTAGCTACTTTCGAAGTTCAGATATCGATCCCACAGGGAGCCCAAAGGTAAGTGTTTTGTTGGATCCGCAGCATAGAAAACAAAAAATTTCCTATGGTGTGAACTACACGCCAAGATCTATCTACTAGGTACAAAGCAACGGGTGGACATACATCCAACGAGAACTTACCCTCGTAGACAACGAGCTTTGTTAACAAGTAGGAACTCGTGGTTGATGTAGTCGTACACTTGTCGATCTCAAGATCGTGAGGAAGTCCGAAAGGCCAAGAATCAGCAGCGCATCCGCACTCGCACACATGTTCAAGCCACCGGACAACCTCCACCTCCTCGCTCAGCGATCCAAATGAGCAAGAACTCCTTCCTGCATTTAAATGCCACCGGGAACATGTATCTCGCTAATCCGAGACCATGGGGGAATAATTCTAGAGGGGGAGAGAGATCCTTCACAAGGAGGTGTGTGGATGAAGGAGGGAATGGGTGGCCTTTTATAGGAGGAGGGGGTGCCCCCTCTCTCCATGGCCGGCGCATGGGGGGTGACCCCTCACCTCCCCCATTCATGTGGTGGTAACCCCCCACATTAAAATGCCTCTTCACATTCCCTTTTAAAGTCTCCACTTTAAATGCATTAAATTTCTCCAAATTTAATGCTCTCTCATTTAATAAAACTATTTTTATTAAATTTATTCAGAATTTTGTTAATTACTTTAATTAGCAAACATTCACATATAGCCCCTTGCAATATTTCAATATCACATGCGTAACCACATTCGCAATTTCACCCAAACAATTTCCGGTTTCTATTGAAACAATTCCTGCGCTTTGCAATTCTTTCGTCAAAACATATGTGCTCCAAAATGGTGTCCGTAACTCTTAAGTGTGCCACCCTATGGTTCATGAATAATGCGTACATGGTCGAGACCCTTCTCCGATCAATAATCAGCGCTGGGACACGGAGATCCGTGATCGACTCCTACACATTCAACGATGACTCGTGATCGTGAGAACCTTTAACGCTTGTAACTAAATCCCTTTGTCCTCGATATATTACATGTCCGAGATTCGATCATTGGTATCTCCATACCTAGTTTGATCTCGTTCTCGACATGCACTCTTTTCTCGTTCCTGATATAACATTCTCTTGATCACATCACTTGCTTGCAAGCTATCCTAATGTGATATCACCGAGAGGGCCCAGGGTATATCTATCCGTCATTTGGATTGAAAAATTCCACTCTTGATCCATGAGCCTCAACATAACACCTTCGTAGTACTGAACCCATCTTTATAGTCACCCTGTTACGGTGTGACGTTTGATGTTATCAAGATACTCTTCCGGTGTTAGCAACTAACATGATCTCATGGTCTAAGGATAAAGATTACTTCGTATGATGTTATAGCAATATAAACATAATGACTTGATCGTAATGCTATACTTCGGATGAATGTTCATCACATCATTCCACCAATGGTGTGACCTTGTTATTAACAACATCCAATGTCCATGATCAGGAAACCTTGATCATCCTGTTAATCAACAAGCTAGTCTATAAGAGAGGCATGACTAGGAACCCTTTTTGTTTATTAAACACACATGTATTGATGTTTCCGAATCAATACATTTCTAGCATGTAAAATAAACATCTATCAAGTATAAGGAATATATAATAACAACTTTATTATTGCCTCTCAGGGCATATTTCCTTCAGTCTCCCACTTGCACTAGAGACAATAATCTAGTTCACATGTTGATAAATCTAACACCCATGGAGTTCGTGTTGATCATGTTTTGCCCTAGGGAGAACTTTAGTCAACGGATCTGCTACATTTAGGTCCGTGTGTACTTTACAAATCTTTATATCTCCATCCTTGACATGCTCATGGATGGAGTGAAACCGCGCTTAATATGCTTGGAATTCTTAGAGACCTTGGTTCCTTTATGCTATTATGGCTCCATTGTTGTCACAATAGATCACCATCGGGTCCAACGCACTGGGAACCACACCCAGTTCCGCAATGAACTCTTTCATCCAAACTGCTTCCTGCGCCGCTTCTGAAGCAGCAACATATTCCGCCTCCATTGTTGATCCAGCCACCAAAGGTTGTTTGGAACTCCTCCAACTAACTGCTGCTCCGTTCAAGAGAAATACGTATCCGGATTGAGACTTAGAGTCATCTGGATCGGTGTCAAAGCTAGCATCGACATAACACTTAGCGACTAGCTCTTCTTCACCTCCGTATATAAGAAACATATCCTTAGTTCTTCTTAAGTACTTGAGGATGTTCTTTACCGCTATCCAGTGTTCCGAACCTGGATCAGATTGGTACCTACTAGTCAAACTAATAGCATGTGCCACATCCGGTCTTGTACATAGCATGGCATACATAATAGAGCCTATGGCCGAGGCATAGGGGATCTTATCCATCATATCTCTTTCTTCCGCCGTAGCCGGACTTTGAGTCTTACTCAATGTCTTGCCTTGCAACATAGGTAAGAACCCCTTCTTACTTTCGTCCATATTAAACTTCTTTAATATCTTATCAAGGTATGTACTCTGCGATAGCCCAATTAGGTGCCTTGATCTATCTCTATAGATTTTAATTCCTAATATATATGATGCTTCACCAAGGTCTTTCGTCGAAAATTTGCTATTTAGATAACTTTTAACACTGTTTAAAAGATCTATATCATTTCTAATCAATAATATGTCATCCACATATAATATCAGAAATGCCACATTGCTCCCACTCACTTTATTGTAAATACAAGCCTCTCCATAAGTTTGGACAAATCCAAACTCTTTGATCACCTCATCAAAGCGGAGATTCCAACTCTGGGATGCTTGCTTTAGTCCATAGATGGATCGCTGAAGTTTGCATACCTTATTAGCATCCTTAGGATCGACAATACCCTTAGGTTGTATCATATACAACTCTTCTTCAATATTACCATTGAGGAACGCAATTTTGACATCCATCTGCCATATTTCATAATCGAAATATGCAGCAATTGCTAACATAATCCTAACTGACTTAAGAATTGCTACGGGAGAGACTGTCTCATCATAGTCAACTCCTTGAATTTGTCAAAACCCCTTTGCGACAAGTCGAGCCTTATAGATGGTCACATCACCATCAGCATCAGTTTTTCTTTTGAAAATCCATTTATTCTCAACGGCCTTTCGATCGTGAGGTAAGTCCACCAAGGTCCAAACTTGGTTCTCGTACATGGAGTCCATTTAGGATTTCATGGCTTCTAGCCATTTGTTGGAATCCGGGCTCATCATCGCTTCTTCATACGTCGCAGGGTCATCCATTTTATCAACCATGAAATTTACAATAGGATTGACGTACAGTTCAGGAGCTGCACGTGTCTTGCTTGACCTGCGAGGTTCGGTAGTGTCCTCTTTCGGAGTTTCATGATCAATATCATTAGCTTTCTCTTCATTAGGTGAAGTCAACTCCGAAACAACATCCGGTGTTGCGCTACTCGCCATTTCATGAAGAGAAGGTTCAACAACCTCTTCGAGTTCTACCTTCCGACTACTCACACCTTTCGCGAGAAACTCCTTCTCAAGAAAGGATCCATTCTTGGCAACAAAAACCTTGCCCTCGGATCTGTGATAGAAGGTATACCCAATCGTTTCCTTAGGGTATCCTATGAAGACGCATTTTTCCGCTTTGGGTTCGAGTTTATCCGCTTGAAGTTTCTTCACATAAACATCGCATCCCCAAACTTTAAGAAATGATAGCTTAGGTTTGTTTCCAAACCATAATTCATACGGTGTCGTTTCAACGGATTTAGATGGTGTCCGCTTTAAAGTGAATGCAGCTGTTTCCAGTGCATAACCCCAAAATGACATTGGCAAGTCAGTCAGAGACATCATAGATCGAAACATATCCAATAAGGTACGATTACGACGTTCCGACACACCAATACGTTGTGGTGTTCCGGCAGGCGTGAGTTGTGAAACTATTCCACACTCTTTCATATGTGTGCTAAACTCGTAACTTAGATACTCTCCTCCACGGTCAGACCGTAGAAATTTGATCTTTCTATTACGATGATTTTCCACTTCATTCTGAAATTCCTTGAACTTTTCAAAAGTTTCAGACTTGTGTTTCATCAAATAGATATACCCGTATCTACTCAAATCATCCGTGAAAGTAACACAATAACGATATCCACCTCGCGCCGACACACTCATTGGTCCACACACATCAGTATGTATGATTTCCAATAAATTTGCCGCCCGTTCCATTGAACCGGAAAACGGCGTTCTAGTCATCTTGCCCATAAGACGTGGCTCACATGTATCAAATGATTCGAAATCATGTGATTCCAAAAGTCCATCAGAATGGAGTTTCTTCATGTGTTTAACGCCAATATGACCTAGACGGCAGTGCCACATATATGCAGGTATATCATCATCAAGTTTAATCTTTTTAGCATTAACATTATGAATGTGCGTAATATTACTATCGAGATCCAATAGAAATAAACCATTCAACATAGGTGCATGACCATAAAAGATATCATTCTTATAAATCGAACAACCATTGTTTTCAGATTTAAAGGAATGACCACTTTGCATCAAACACGATCTAGATACAATGTTCATGCTCAGTGCAGGCACCAAATAACAATTATTTAGGTTTATAACTAATCCCGATGGCAAATGGAGAGGTAGCGTCCCGACGGCGATCACATCAACTCTTGATCCATTGCCGACCCGCATCCTGACCTCATCCCTTGCTAGTTGTCGCTTGTTCCGTAGCCCCTGAACGGAGTTACATATATTAGCAACTGATCCGGTATCAAATACCCAGGTGCTACTGCGAGTACTAGTCAAGTACACATCAATAACATGTATATCACATATACCTTTGTTTGCCTTGCTGGACTTCTTGTCCGCCAAATACTTGGGGCAGTTGCGCTTCCAATGGCTAGTCCCTTTGCAATAGTAGCACTCGGTGTCAGACTTAGGGCCAGCCCGGGGTTTCTTTTCAGGCGTGGCAACAGACTTGCCACCCTTCTTTCCCTTGTGCTTGCCTTTCTTATCCTTCTTGAAACCGGTGGTCCTATTGATCATCAACACTTGATGTTCTTTCCTAATCTCCACTTCTGCAGTCTTAAGCATTGACAGAAGCTCGGGAAGAGACTTCTTCATGCCCTGCATATTATAGTTCATCACAAAGCTCTTGTAGCTAGGTGGCAGAGATTGGAGAACACGATGTATGCCTAAGTCAATGGGAATCGTTATTCCCAAGGACACAAGCTTATCGTGCATCTGACATTTTGAGTGCGTGCTCACTAACGGAGCTGTTTTCCTCCATCATGCAGCTAAAGAACTTTTCTGTAGCATTATAACTCTCTACGGCAGCATGGGTATCGAAAATCATTTTCAATTCTCCCATGGTATCAAAGGCATTACCATTTTCGAAATGCTTTCGAAGTTCTGGCTCTAGCCCATATAGTATGCCGCAATAAACTAAGTTGTGGTCCTCCTGACGAGTCACATAGACATTCTTTTCCTCGTTAGGGGCATCAGGAGCTGGTGGGGGGCCTAGCGGCGCATCTAGCACATATTGCTTTTGTGCAGCAGTGAGGAGAATCCTCAAATTCATAGCCCAGTTGGTGAAGTTGCTACCATTCGCAGCAAGTTTCTCTTTCTCCATGAACACATTGAAATTAAAAGCAGGTGGTGTCACCTACAACAGAATTTGTAAAGTTTGTTTAGACTAAGTTTATGATAGATTGAGTTCAACTAATCCAAATTACTAATGAACTCCCACTCAAAAACGACATCCCTCGTGTCCTTTTGGTGATTACATGAACCAAATCCACTATATCAAGTTCGATCATCACGTGAGTTGATATAGCTTCAAAGGCGAGCATCTATATGGGCATCATATCAACCATATGACTCATGCTTAACCTTTCGGTCCGTGTTCCGAGGCCATGTCTGTACATGCTAGGCTCGCCAATTAAGAACCTTAGTATTCGCGTGTGTAAAACTGTCTTATACCCGTTCCTATGAAAGCGTAGATTCGAGTACACCCGATCATCACGTGATGTCTCGAAACACGATCCATAGAACGGTGCATACTCAAGGAAGAACATATTATTATCTTGATATCTAAATGAGGGATCATCTTACAATGCTACCAGACGCGCCAAACTAGCAGTATAAGATGCTAACATCTAATGTGTAAAGTGAGATGATATGGTCCATGCATTTGATCTCTATCACTTGCATCATGGTATGATCTCTATCATTACTTTGTGTGTAAGGCCAAGGTCTATGGAACTTACACGTTGACTGTGTTGTAAGAGTATCTACCATACATCTACTTACAACAATACCATATCAATACACTAGCCCAGCAACGATCTAAACTAGACGCCTCTAATTTATCAATTGCAAGTTTTACGTGGCTTAGGGCTTTCGGAGATAGAACCGTTCTCACCTACGAACATGAACCACAACGAGGATAACTAAGTTATTAGCAACTCGTTGTAAATCAGATATTGACTATAGTAGGAGAGGCAGACACCCGACCACTTATGCAAAACAAGTTGCATGTCGATCGTGGAACCGGTCTCATGTATGCGATGACATGTAAGGTTGGTCCGGCCGCTTCATCCCACTATGCCACCAATATCCAAAATACATAGAAGATGCAATAACATGATCATCATCGCCCACATATCAACCATATGTGTACTACCGTGCTAAGCACCTACGCATAGATCAGGCTCGATACCCTTTGTTGGGTCCATGCATAGAAAACAAAAATTTCCTACGGTGTGAACTACGCCAAGATCTATCTACTAGGTACAAAAGCGGGTGGACATACATCCAACGATAACTTACCCTCAAAGACAACGAGTTTTGTTAACGAGTAGGAACTCGTGGTTGATGTAGTTGTACACTTGCCGATCTCAAGATCGTGAGGAAGTCCGGCGCCGCAACTCAGCAGCGCATCCGCACTCGCACACACATTCAAGCCACCGGACAACCTCCACCTCCTCGCTCCAGCGATCCAGCCGGGCAGCAACTCCTTCCGCATTTAAATGCCACTCAGAACATGTATCTCGCTAATCCGAGACCATGGGGAATAATTCTAGAGGGAGAGAGATCCTTCACAAGGAGGTGTGTGGATGAAGGAGGAATGGGTGGCCTTTATAGGAGGGGTGCCCCTCTCTCCATGGTCGGAGCATGGGGGTGACCCCCACCTCCCCATTCATGTGGTGGTAACCCCCACATTAAAATGCCTCTTCACATTCCCTTTTAAAGTCTCCACTTTAAATGCATTAAATTTCTCCAAATTTAATGCTCTCTCATTAATAAAACTCTTTTATTAAATTTATTCAGAATTTTGTTAATTACTTTAATTAACAAACATTCACATATAGCCCTTGCAATATTTCAATATCACATGCGTAACCACCTTCGCAATTTCACCGAAACAATTTCAGATTTCTATTGAAACAATTCCTCGCTTTGCAATTCTTTTCGTCTGAAACATATGTGCTCCAAAATGGTGTCCGTAACTCTTAAGTGTGCCACTCTATGGTTCATGAATAATGCGAGACATGATCGAGACCCTTCTCCGATCAATAATCAGGCAGGACACAGAGATCCATCGACTCCTACACATTCAACGATGACTCCTGTGATCGTGAGAACCTTTAACGCTTGTAACTAAATCCCTTTGTCCCTCGATATATTACATGTCCGAGATTCGATCATCGGTATCTCCATACCTAGTTTGATCTCGTTACCGACATGCACTCTTTTCTTGTTCCCGTGATATAACATTCTAGTGATCACATCACTTGCTTGCAAGCTATCCTAATGTGATATCACCGAGAGGGCCCAGAGTATATCTATCCATCATCTGGATTGACAAATTCCACTCTTGATCCATGAGCCTCAATATAACACCTTCGTAGTACTGAACCCATCTTTATAGTCACCCTGTTACGGTGTGACGTTTGATGTTATCAAGATACTCTTCCGGTGTTAGCAATTAACATGATCTCATGGTCTAAGGATAAAGATTACTCCGTATGATGTTATAGCAATATAAACATAATGACTTGATCGTAATGCTATACTTCGGATGAATGTTCATCACATCATTCCACCAATGGTGTGACCTTGTTATTAACAACATCTAATGTCCATGATCAGGAAACCTTGGTCATCCTGTTAATCAACAAGCTAGTCTATAAGAGAGGCATGACTAGGAAACCTTTTTGTTTATTAAACACACATGTATTGATGTTTCCGAATCAATACATTTATAGCATGTAAAATAAACATCTATCATGTATAAGGAATATATAATAACAACTTTATTATTGCCTCTCAGGGCATATTTCCTTCAGTCTCCCACTTGCACTAGAGACAATAATCTAGTTCACACAGTGATAAATCTAACACCCATGGAGTTCTGGTGTTGATCATGTTTTGCCCTAGGGAGAACTTTAGTCAACGGATCTGCTACATTTAGGTCTGTGTGTACTTTACAAATCTTTATATCTCCATCCTTGACATGCTCGCGGATGGAGTGAAACCGGTGCTTAATATGCTTGGAATTCTTGTGAGACCTTGGTTCCTTTGGGTTGGCTATGGCTCCATTGTTGTCACAATAGATCACCATCGGGTCCATCGCACTGGGAACCACACCCAGTTCCGTAATGAACTCTTTCATCCAAACTGCTTCCTGCGTCGCTTCTGAAGCAGCAACATATTCCGCCTTCGTTGTTGATCTAGCCACCACAGGTTGTTTGGAACTCCTCCAACTAACTGCTTCTCCGTTCAAGAGAATACGTATCCGGATTGAGACTTAGAGTCATCCGGATCGGTGTCAAAGCTAGCATCGACATAACACTTAGCGACTAGCTCTTCTTCACCTCCGTATATAAGAAACATATCCTTAGTTCTTCTTAAGTAC
This sequence comes from Avena insularis, assembly GCA_023614405.1. NCBI lineage: Eukaryota > Viridiplantae > Streptophyta > Magnoliopsida > Poales > Poaceae > Avena > Avena insularis. Next base: position 453,292,852 of record CM042694.1, read on the forward strand.
TTGAGGACGTTCTTTACCGCTATCTAGTGTTTCGAACCTGGATCAGATTGGTACCTACTAGTCAAACTAATAGCATGTGCCACATCCGGTCTTGTACATAGCATGGCATACATAATAGAGCCTATGGCCGAGGCATAGGGGATCTTATCCATCATCTCTCTTTCTTCCGCCGTAGCCGGACTTTGAGTCTTACTCAATGTCTTGCCTTGCAACATAGGTAAGAACCCCTTCTTACTTTCGTCCATATTAAACTTCTTTAATATCTTATCAAGGTATGTACTTATGATAGCCCAATTAGGCTTTGATCTATCTCTATAGATTTTAATGCCTAATATATATGATGCTTCACCAAGGTCTTTCATCGAAAATTTGCTGTTTAGATAACTTTTAACACTGTTTAAAAGATCTATATCATTTCCAATCAATAATATGACATACACATATAATATCAGAAATGCCACATTGCTCCCACTCACTTTCTTGTAAATACAAGCCTCTCCATAAGTTTGGACAAATCCAAACTCTTTGATCACCTCATCAAAGTGGAGATTCCAACTTCGTGATGCTTGCTTCAGTCCATAGATGGATCGCTGAAGTTTGCACACCTTATTAGCATCCTTAGGATCGACAAAACCCTTAGGTTGTATCATATACAACTCTTCTTCAATCTTACCATTGAGGGACGCAGTTTTGACATCCATCTGCCATATTTCATAATCGAAATATGCAGCTATTGCTAACATAATCCTAACTGACTTAAGCATCGCTACGGGAGAGAATGTCTCATTGTAGTCAACTCCTTGAATTTGTCGAAACCCCTTTGCGACAAGTCGAGCCTTATAGATGGTCACATTACCATCAGCATCAGTTTTCCTTTTGAAAATCCATTTCTTCTCCACGGTCTTTGAGTCATGAGGTAAGTCCACCAAGTTCCAAACTTGGTTCTCGTACATGGATTCCATCTCGGATTTCATGGCTTCTAGCCATTTGTTGAAATATAATGCATAAAAGTAAAGAATGACTTTGATTGTTTGTTGTTTCCTGCAGATGGCGAAAGAAGGCGCGAGGAGATTCAGTTCATGGTGATAGTGACTATGCCAGGTGGTCAAGTGGTAAATGTAACAATTATAATCTTATATATATGTGTGTAGATGAGCAACCCATAATTAGCCGGAACTCCTCTTGGTAGATTTCATCCCAACTTTAATAATCCTACTAGCCTGCTACCAAAACCATGGTCAGACACTAGACGATTAAGACCCTTCAGGTCGGCTTAGCGATTAAGTTCCTTGGATCGGACTAATGCAATAAGCAAAGTGGTTACTCGTTATTCTCGAGTCAACTAGCTTTCCATTGATATCCTCGAGTCAACTAGCTTTCCATTGATATCCTCGAGTCAACTAGCTTTCCATTGATATCCTTGGGTCGCGGGTCCACTAGCGTACATGATCTTATCTATGTAGAACAAGGTATCATGTTGTCTGGGCCTTTAATTGGAAAACAAGCATTAGGCATCCCATATATAGTCAAGCACACATAATATAGCAATTAGAATCAATCACAAACTAATGGAAAATACATGAAGGCACATCACATCTCACAAATCCCCTACATCTCCCACGCCCAAGGGAATTACTCACACATGAGAGAAGAACGGATCATCAATATAATCAAATAAAGGGAATTCGTCTTGGTATTACCGTGGAGATCCACAATAAGAATAGAAAAATATCCAACACAATTCAAGATGGGAAGAAACAATCTCAAACCCTAGTCTTGCAAGGTGAAGATCCCTCTCTCTCTCAAGAACAAGTAGTGGCTATATAGCAGAGGTCGAAGATCGTGGAGCAAGATGAAGAACATCTTCTCCTTCTTCTCCGGATCTCTTCTTTCTCCCTTCTAGATGGTGTGGCGGATGTTGTGTTCTATTTTCGCCCCCGGTCCCTTCACGGAAGTTGTCCCTTTTAACAAGATAGAGGTAGTGGAAACTATACGGCGAGAACTATACGGCCGGAAAATATTCCCGCCGTATAGTTGCTCGTTAAAGCTTCTGTTAGTTCCCCTCGCGTGCTTCCAAAGTGAGACTTGCTTGTTTTCTCCAGAATATTGTATTTCTCTAGTTAAATCCTTATGTTGACGTTCAGGACCTGAAACACACATTAAAATCCAACTTTTCTTTGCTACCGAAGTATTAGCATTAGGTAAAGCCAGAAAATGATCAAATCCGGGAGAAAACCATCAATAAGGGCCATAAAAATGTGTCGAATCTCATAGCTATCAGAGGCCTTATGATCTTGCTACAATACAAGCTTATGATTCATACAACAAGAAGTGTGAAGAGGAGCGTAAAACAAACAAGATCAGGTTTTCCCCTTCTCAATTGCTAAGCTTCAGCGACACTATGTTGCCAAAATAAACTAAAAGCAGCGGGGGAAACATGTACAGCTGAGGTTAACAGTAATAATGTCATTACATTTGATGATTTAATAGAGGAACATCTTCAATTATCTAAGACACTCAAGAAGAAGCGTGATGAGGAGTTTGATGCACTTGAAAAGAAGATGAAAGAGGATCATGAAGCGTATGCGAAAAAACTTGAAGAAGAAGAATTGCAGAAGTTTCTTGCAAGACTTGAAAAGGACCATGAAGACAATACTACTCAAGTTGAAGGAATCAATTCATCTCCTCCACGTAGCAATCAAGTTGAACCCTTTGCTACATCAAGGAAAAAAGAAGATGCTTTGCAATCTGATTAAACCCACGAAGGTACAAATGATTCGGCTAGGATGGTTAATTCGGTTATTAAAAAGGCCGAATTAGAGAATATATGTGCTGAATCTACCGAATCATAAGAAGCAAGCTTAGTTGATAAAGAGCATGGAAAGCTTAGCAAAACTGCTATGCTTGACTTTTCTAGATGTAAGGGAACTTACATGTTGCCGTATGAGTTCCGTGCGAAAGAAATTTGTGAACATCATCAACAACAAAACATAGCCGAACAATGTTCAGTTGATGAAGCACATCAAAGTGAAGAGGCGCAAAATCTAGAAAAGGAAGAAGATAATGTGTTGAAGAATTATATAGAGGCCGAGCAAGATATTGTCCAGGTCATGCAACCATCATGCTCTTCCAACGTCTCCAAAGAGGTACATCTAGCAAATAATTTACTTATATTCCGATTTGGTCAAAACTTTATTATTGATACATCTGTTAGAAAAATTCTCATAAGCTATGAAAGACCAATAGAGAGAGGTAATTTATTTGTTAGTAATATAATTGTCACAGAACCTATCGGTCAACATGTTGTACCCTCTAGAGAGACCGATAATAATGAATTATTACAGTCAAAGCTTTCCACATTGTTTCATCTAAATTTTATATGTACATGGGTAGCTTTGTTTATTTCATACTTGGCTAACATTTGGTCTCAAGTGAGATGTATGTGTTTTATTTTTTTGGTTTCAGAAACTAGCCAAGGTTATTGTCTCTTGAGAAAGCCGATGATAGAATAACTTCTATTTCAAATACACCGGGAAAAGAGTGCGGAGAACAATGCGTAACTGAACAAAATGATGTAAAATTTGAACCGTTCAGTTTCTTAATTCCAAAGCCGTTCTCACAACAAGATCGGTTAGAAGATAAAATGTGTACCTTTAGTTTGAGTATGTGTGATCATATCTTTGATATGTTGTTGAAAATCGATTATGTTAGAATTCTTGATCACAATGTTTAACCATCATTACAAGGACAAATGTATTACAAGTTGCATGATTCATTGGAGCATAGTATAGAGAGTTTCAACATGTTTCCTCAAATAGTACAATCGGTTGTTAATAAGGGACGGTTGAAATTTGTTGAAGCAAAAATTGATGACCAATCTATTTCGTTTGGTCTTGATGGACAAAAGATATTGCATCAGCTAGATCTAGTCGATTCATATAATGATGAGTAGGTACACAAGGAAGATGATGGGATCAAGCTTTCAAGAAAAGACATTATTGAAGAGCATATTGCAAATGTTCTTGAAGGTGAGAGTTACATTGAAGCTATGATGAAGACATCAAGCACTAGGGGGGCAACAAGAAAACTCGAAGATCGATGCGTGCAAAACTCAAAAAGACAAAAGCCTCAATAAGAACAAGGGTAAGAAACCAAAAGTCACTTTCGCACAACTTCTGGAAAAATATAAAAAGGAGAGCGCAGCAAAAAGTTCTTATCGGCCAAGTAGTGCAAAAGCATCAAGATCACCCCAAGGCAAAATTCCGAAGACAGGGATTGGCGAAAGGAGAAATTAAATGCAACAAATTCATATCCTCCTTTTGGTCCACCAATGCCAACTTCATGGATACCTCCCTATGCTAATTTTTATTCATATCCATCATGGGAATGGTAGGATTCACAGGAACGTTATCCATCTAATTCTAGACCATATCACCCAAATTATGCAGCTCCAAGAAGATCATTCATCAAAAATCATATGCCAAAGACCGTTTCAATCAAAAAGAATTGGTTCGGAGTTCATGGGTAAAGAAAGAAGTGGTCAAGCAAGTATACTGAATCAAAAAGGATGGATGCAAGTCTGTTGTTTCAGATTTGACTGAAAATAATGGGAAGACGGCTGAATTAATGTTGGCTACCAAGGGCAAGGAAGTGAAGCCACTAACTTTCAAAGGCCTAGTTTCCAAATCTGAACAACCAAAATTGAAGGTGCCCAAGATTAAGAAAGTCATGCCATTATGTGAAACAAAACCCCAGCTGAGGTACCCACTTGACTTATCACATTGGCAAGAGAGAAAGCTATATCGCCTTATAGACGAGGAGCTGAAGAAAAGAAACATGGCGTGGGTCCCAAAGTAATCCCTCAAGGCAAGGAAGATGTGCGAGATCCTGTCATAAGTAGGGCAGCAAGAGTGGAGAACAAAAAGAATAAATCCAACAAGCAATCTGGCCAAAGAATTCAGTATCAATATCAAAAGCTTCGGCTAGTACATCATCCATATTATTATACTTCACCATTAGTGCCTATGCCATGGAATTCATCCCCATGTATGATTGGTTACCCACCATGGATTTATTTTGATCCATGGATGCATCATAATTCTATACATCATGAAAGGGTATTGCCAAATCATTATTCATATGATTAGTTGCAATTTTTTGCTAAACCAAGAGGAATAATATTTGAAGTTCATAATTAGAATTGTTGTTTAGTTTACTTCGGCTATACATACTTTGGTGGATGGATTATGCATGTCCATTGGGGAAAAGATATATGGCTGATATTTATTTTATCGTCCTCAGATTATTATCCAATCATGCCTGATGTGGTGTTCTAACATCATCCTTAGTGTTACTTGAGGCAGAGGAAAGGTATGCATTCATTAGCAATTATGCTTATGATTATGTGTTGATAATTTGGCTTATAATTCTTTGAAATCTATGAAAGGCCAAATTGTTTTTAATTCAATTATTGGGAGTAGATGATGAGCATGATATTGATATTTATCTTGTCTCTCTAGTACTCTGGAGATTGAATTTCGATTGTTCAGTTTTAAAAGCAATGGCGAATGCATTGTTATTGTTTATTTATCTCCTTATGGTACTGTTTTATGAATTCTCATGCCGCTTAGAATATCTTGCACAAACCATATAGCCGAATGTGAAGTTTTGCTATTCGTGCTAGAGCTTTTTATTTCTATAGGTGCTACACATATTGAGGCTTCTAGTGATTCGTTGTGAGTAGTGCAACGATGTCCATGGTTTACCAAAGTTTTGACGAATCACTTGTTATTTATCTTGATACATGTCTAGGTGTAACTTTCATCTTGGATTGATTTATCATTGCTCATATATCTAGACATGAAAACTGAACTACAAATGAGTTGGCTCAACAAACATCCCTATATCATGTTATTCATGATATATTTCATATTATACAAGAGCCGATGCTTTGTTTTGCCAACATAGGTAAGGCCGGATTGGAGACTACTACTTCGACCACTAATGAAAGATCTAGTGTAGGTGAAGATGAAGAATAGAGGAAGCCCATTGTTTATAACAAGAAAATCTGAACTAATGGGTGAACATGACAGTTCGGGTGCTCTTGAGATACTCTTTAATAGGTAATGATCTTTATTGCCGAGAATTTGGTGATATTCTTCTTCAACACTTGGATGAAGACTAGGCGAGGATCATTGTTGGAGTTGTTCATGAAGAAATTCTTTGTATCCATCAATCATCAAGATTAAAGTGGTTGTTCCTGAAGGAAAACATTTACAAAAGTTATACCCAAACGAAAACAAGACTGGACACAAAATGGCCAATATATATTTATTGCCCTTAGCACATATGGCCAATATAGAGTTATCGCCCTAAGACAATCAGTGGACGATGGAGTATTGATATCGTTCTTAGACTAAAAGCGGAGCAAGTTATTTTCTGGCACGCAAGCTCTGCCAGAAAATAGGGGGAATGTGTTGACACTCGTTTTGGACTCGTAGCTAATAAAGAAAAACAGGGAGAGACACTTGGAAAGGTCCACTTGGAGGATTATTAATCATCATCAAAGAGGCACCGTATCAAGTCAAGCCATGATCAGGCTTAATAGCCAATTATGCTAGTGCTCAGAGAAGACTCGAAGACTGATATATGAAGGGTTCAACTATGACTCCTTTAAGATAACCTCAAATGAAAAGTGTCGAACATGAAAGTTGTGCGTCTCGTCGAAACAAGCAATTTTAGTTTTTGAATCATCTCAGTCTGAGCTAGTATGCAAATTTGAGAGCCAAAATACGAACAAAGTTTGAATTGGCATGACTAGGACCGGGGGTCGCCGAACCACATACCATGGCTCACCTTAGGCGAGAGCAATGGACTCGGGCGACCCAAAAAACCTCCTATTCAATCAATCTGTTTACGACTTAATTTAAGTAGTCAAGATCAACTCGGATTGAAAAGTGCAAAACATGAACGTTCTTCATTTTTTCGAGATGAATAACTTTACTTTAGGAGTCAACTTTTTATGAGCAAGTATGTGGCCTCTAGATTCAAGATACGGCCGAATTGAGTTAAATTTGTTCGGTTTAAATCCGAGTTTGATACGAAAATAAGGGGAAAAGTCCATCAAGGTTAGATCATATGAAAAAGTGGCCAACATCAAAGTTGTTCATTGTTTCGAGACGCATAACTTTTTTACCACATTTTGATCTGAGATTGTTTACTATCTCAAAAGTGGTCCGGAAGGTACTGACAAGTTTTTGACTAAACAGTTACGCAAATTTCGGGTTTGCTTGTTCGAGTTGGACCCCAACTAGAGTTTTGGACGTGGATCCAACCTTCTTTTTTGCACGGAAAGTCCAACCGCTCCGTATATACATGAGGGGTGAAGGACGATTGAACCAACACCAATCGAACAAAGACATCTACTATTTTTCGTGTTCATCTACTTTTTTATATCTCTCTCTCTTGTATCTTGCTTCTCGTTCTTCCGCAGTTTTTCATACCAGAGGGCTGCGAATCCGCGAGGCTCTAGGGGCGGTCAGGCCAACCTAGGGCATCCCATAGCCACCGCGCCACCCTGACGAGTCCCTCCCAGGCGAGCGGGGTTTCAGGTCTACAAAAGCGCTCGCCGGACTATCTTGCGTACCGTGCTTCCGGCGAGTCTCCCTCGGCGTGTGCTGCCGCGCATCGCGCTCGGCGCCGAGGGTACATGGTGACGTGTTCGTGTGCAAACACACGGGAACGAGTTAATATCACTTGCCGGTAACAATATTGAACTAGGTATGATGATACCGACGATCAAATCTCGAACAAGTCAAGTATAATAACAACAAAGGGAATATGACTCGACGTTTATGGTTCAACGACATATATTCGTGGAACGCACATGGGTTATTATGGGCATCCATGCCCTACTGCTGATCATTGGTCAGAGAAGCGTCTCGATCAAGTCTATAGTGTTCCCGAACCGGAGGGTAACACACTTAAGGGTTCAATGATACATTATAGATAGTTTTGCAATCATCGAGATCACCTGAGAAAAGAGAAAAGAGAACCGAAAATGTTCTGTGTGAATCCAAAGAGTGTTCAGAGTGAACCTAAAGGTGTTTCGAAACAAAGGGAATTAAATAATACTAGATTCCTCTCTGCGCCCCCCGTGGCGCGACCGATAGTCAGAATTCTCCATGATATGATCGCGCTGCATATGGACGTTTTTCTACGGCGGGGCCCAACTTGTAGTCAACACGTCGAGACCATCTCAGCTACGCAGTGGACGCCTCGAGGGAGCCGTGCGCAACGCCAGGTAGGCAAACCCTGTTATGGATAGTATGACCGGTCAACCGTTATTTATTACGCCGTCGACAACCCGACTGCGTATGCTTGATGACGTTGTTAGTTCTTCTGGCCATTATAGGTAGTCGTCCCATCGATGCATAGGCGTGTGGATGACCCAGTAGAGATGTCCCGTAGTCATAGTAGCACGTGACCAGCGCAGCGGAGTTGTCTTGTCACTGCGGTGGCGCAGTTCCAACGCAAAAAGCCATAGTCTGGCTCCAAAAAGGATTAAATGCTCACTCTTTATCAGCGAGACGCAATGCTGCATTTCTTCACGAATGCTCCGCTGCAAGTTCGATCCCCTAACTCCCTCACACGCGCTCCATGAATCGAATTTCCAGGGAAGGAGTCACAGTCGTGGCAGTGGTGCTGGACACATCCACGGATGCACTGGACACATCCACGGATGTGGATGATCAACAACGCTGATAAAAGAGGACACGAACACCCCTGACTTCGAGTTCTTCATCCAGATTTTTGAAGACCTTTTCAGCAAGAACATACTCCCGGACAATTTCATGCAATTTATCGCGCAAGAGCGCAATGAACTGATGTTATGGACAGCAGGCCGTTGTGCATGCCTATGGCGTGTGGGCGTGCTGCTCGACGGGCAAGGGCACATGTTCCTAGACAATGGTTGGAAGCGGTCCGCTGACGCGCATAACGTGTTGCTTGGATGCTTGCTATGCTTCACATACGAAGGCGATGGCGTCCTTGTCGTCAAAGTGTTCGACGGTACAATGTGTCGTAGGCACTACCTCTGCTAGTGGTTTATACTCCTTCTATTTTATTTTCTCATATGTAAACCAAGTATCTAAAAATCAGTATGGAAGGAACAGATGTATTGAAGTATTTCTCGTTTGCTATCGCGCCTACCTAATATGTTCATACTCTCTCAACTTCTGTAAATTTTTGTTTTCACCGGAATGAATCTCCAACGCTTAGTCTCATCGCACCTTGATGCATGTTTCTACTCTGTCCAGTTTGCTAACTCTCTTTCGTTTATAGCTAGAGAGAAGACAATCAATTTTGGGCCAGTCTATCAAGAATGCCACTCTCATGAGAGTTCGAAGGCACTAGTCTATCAACATGATTTCAAAAGGTAAATCGATAAAAAAGTCACACGTCTAAGCTAAAAAGCGAATGCAAATGGAATGTGATTACATGTAAAACTTTTGATCCATTCTTAGACACGTCATAGTGATTTATCATTCGTTAGACTCCCGATATACTTACAAATACATAATTTACATCTCAAGTATTATATTTCTTAATCGTAAGGACTAAACAGTATGTTTTATGCTAGTATGATGCTAAGCGCCCTAAGCGTGCAACGGCTGGGCGCACGACCGTCGCTCTGTACGCAAAGAGATGACCTTCTTTCTGCAACACCGTCTGAAAACATGTCGACGAACCGAGTGCGTCCGTTCAGCCTCCTCTATCGCCGACAATAACATCGTGCAAGGTTGTTCTCTTCTCTGTGCCGCATTTCTTTAGTCCATGAAATGGCAGACAGGTACGGCCAGAAAGCACAGGTTCACATAAGACCTACGAACGTAAGAGAAGAGAAATTACAAAACATGAGAGAAGAATTATGCGGTGAAACTAAAGCACGGCGATGCATGCTTACCGTTTGCGTTGGAAGCCGAAGACGTACCGTCGAGCCCGACGAATGAAACAATAATTTTACCCGCAGTGTGTGCCGGGCCGTGTATCCTAGAAAACAGGAACATCAACGCTTAAATAGAAAAAAAAATCAAAGTCGAGGAATAAGCATCGACGAAACTCACCGCACAGTTTGAGACCTCGTGTCTGGATGAGAGAGAGATGACTTTTCAGGATGGAACTTTCATGGCGTGATGTAGGTACCAAAAGTTGCAAGGCAAGCATAAAATCAATCCGTAGAAAAAAAGCAAGAACAGTAAGAACAGAAGGAGTGGGTAAAAAGCGCAACACACTTACAATATCTCCGGGTTGAGACCTCCTACTCCGTACACGTACGCCTTCTCATCCGTGTCGAAGCCACATCATCACCGCTGTGAGGCGTCGACATCTGGTAATGGGGACGCCGGAGGGAGGATCGTCAAACCACATCGTCGTGGATATTTCGTCAACAGTCTAATGCCGAAGACACATGAAAGTTCATTTTGGGCGATGGCATCAGGGCGTCTAACGCCGAAGAGAGGCTGGTGAGTTGAGATGCATCGCAACGTCAAACAACCACACACTACTTCACTCGGAGCTCAACCGGAGCGACCGGCGAGCTCTACCAAAGAAACAAGGCACAAGAAGCCGAGCCTTTAAAAGTGTGGTATGAAAAATAAATATTTTACAGAATGGCGAAGAAGAGACGCGGTAAGACGTTTATATAGAACAAGGAAGCGTAAGGTTTAATCTATAGCGCCATTTTACACCAAAGCGGATTTTCGCGGCGTTTAAACTGGCATCATAAACTTGTTTTCCTAGCCTTCCAGAAATTTTTGGGTTTGTACATGGAAAAAATTCCTGGTCTTCGCGAATCAACAAATTAAGGCCTCCTACACCACTAGTTTCAGCAAATGGCCGCCAGAAATCGCGACAGGAGGAGGGACGCTATGATTCGGGAGGTAAGTGATGAGGCGATAACGCGAGAGGTGAGAGGACAAGAGGAAATATTGACGGAGGTGACTTGGAGATTGGAGAAGGAACGCTCGGTCAGGGTGCCTCGCTACATGGGCTAATTTTTTTCGGTCCTTTTTTCCTGAGTAAATAGCCCTATAGCTGAACTAACATACTGGGCTGGGGCCGCTGCACCTGCTCAGGGCTCGGCCTGGTTAAGCGTTGGGTGTTTAGATTTGCTATAATTCAATATATCCTAAAAACACTATAATACAATATCCTGCTATTTATTTTTATGTGTTTAAACGCATGTACAATCATCTACTATTCTACACGCGCTGATGGTACAACCTCTGTTTCAAAATGTAAACTTTTAGCAGTTCAATTTGGACAGCTAAAAAGGCTTACATTATAAGCAGATGTAGTACTTTATTGACTAGAAAGCGATCGGCCGATAAAATGACAGAACATGGAGAGTGAGAGCTACTCTCGTTTTCCTTCTTATTTCTCCGTGACGGGTTAGATCTAAATTTAATATCACTTAATTGTAGATGTATGATGTGCCTTGTAGTGTTAGGTTGTCTTTGTTTTGCCTATATATCGTTGCTAATATGATGAGCAGCTTATGGAAAAAACATGGGAGGGGTAGCTTATTATTTAAGCAGCCAAAAGACCTGAGCCTTATAACAGAAAGAAAAGGCCGGTGCTATTTTTGCAGTTTTCCTATCACACGTTGGGATGGAACTCTATTTTGGCTCATGGTTGTGTACACATCCCTGCTAAAAAACGTATTTTCAAGTATTTAGAAGTTTTGGAAAAAATATCTGGTGGGTGTATAACCAGACATTTTTATCTTCACGCACAAGGTTTCGTGAAAAGAGACATTTTGTGGCTTGTGTAAAAAATATAAGTTTCAGTGCCTTAACGTATCTTTTCACAATATATACTTTTGTCTTTTTACACAAGCTAAAAAATATGTAATTTTGTTAAAACTTTGTGTGAGAACGTAGGATGTCCGGATGTACATCCAAGATTTTTTTTCCAGATTTTTTTGTTATTTTGAAATGCATCTAAATGCATTTTCATAGTAGGTGTCATGTCTTATGAGCTTGTGATTTTCCTATTAGACTTTATGATAAAATTTTATTTCATGTCGCTCATATTACAAACAAAATTATATTATTTTCAAAAAGTGCTGTTCTAGAACTTAAATAATCTAGATAAAAAATCAGTACACTTTATTTTCCATTTTTTAGCCAAAACAATATTCAGTTGCAACAATGGTGCAACTAGAAAATTTCTATTTAAAAGATTCCAACCAGTGCACAACTGATAAGAAATTCAGTTGCAGCCATGGTGCAACCTAACAATATTTAGTTACAACTAGCAACCAAAAATTTAATTTAAACAATTGCAGCCCATGTGTAACTAATAAAACTTCCAAATGCAACTGATAAAAATTGGTACAACTGAAAATAATCGGTTGCAAACAGAGTGGAATGGGAAATTTTAGTTTAAAATATATAATCTATTTGCAATTTGTGCACTATGACCATAGTGTAACTAGAAAATATTCGGTTGCATTCGGCACGCAACTGAGAAAAAACAGTTACAACCATAACACAACTGGAAAATACACAGCTGTAACCATGATGCACTAGAAATTTTAGCTTCAATTAGGAAATTCCACTAACTAGTGTGTACCTAACAACAAATTCAATCGCGACCATAGTACATATTGAGAATATTTAGTCACAACTAGAGTGCAAAAAGGATTATTGTCGGTTACACCCATGTGTAACTTATAAAAAATTCAGTAGCGAAGATAGGACAACTGAAAATATAGAGTCATAATCAAGAAGCTATTGAAAACTTTATATTAAGATAAAAATCCAATTGTAATTGGTGCACAACAAATACAATATTCAGTTACAACCATAGTGTAACTAGGAAATATTCAATTGCAACCGGTGTACAACTGATAAAAATTCAGTTACGATAATTGACGAGGGTTTAACTCATCAATGGCCATTGTTATGGACTTGGGTTTTGGAGAAAGAGGGAGCGTTGTAGACATCTATCGGCTAGCAAACAAGCACACAGGGGACTCGAAGATTTATCCAGATTTAAGCCTCGTAGAGGTCTCTACTCCTGTTTGTTTGCTCGTGGAATTATCAAAGGAATCGAGGATTAGAATGGTGCGCAGATGCAATCTGGCAAGGGTTGTGGAAACTAAGGTTGCGTGTGTGTCCTCCTCGCCGCCCCCTCCTAGCCTTTATATAGATAGGCTAGGTCTCGGGTAGCAGGTCGAGTCGGTTACAGGTTAGGGTTTTCCCCTTCAAACTTTCTATCTTTAGATTCTTCTTGTTCTTCAAACAATCGAGAGTCCGTAGGTTACTCGAGTCCTTCATTTGGGTCTTGGCGACACCGTGGGTCTTTACATATTTAGGCCGTATATACTAAGCTCGAGTACCTGTAGGGTATACCCATGTCAGTAGCCCCCGAGTGTCCAGTGGAATCGCAGATTCAACTAGAGACTTTATAAAGTCTTTTGAGTGCATGACTGAGTATATTTTTTGACTGCTTTGTCTGTGTCATAGGGATTGCTGGTGTGCGTGCCTAATTTTAACCGATGTATCGGTATCAGTTAACTACCTTAGGGTAAAACAACGCACCTACTCAAACTCGAGTCACCGGACTCGAATCTAGAAAAGTGTTGGTGTAATTTGACTCAAACCGCGGAGGTCTTACAGTAGTCGAATTCCAGTATATGGGTGTGAGCACTCGACGCGTCCGTCAAGGCATATTCATCGTACCTGTAGGAACGGATATATTTATGGTAGTGTGCAGCAAATGCGTTGCCAGGCCTTATTCAGGTCTTATCTTCACGCTGTAAGCGTGGCATCCGAATTTTATCATCGCGGAGACGATCCGGGTAACCTAGGAGACGCAATCTCTTTGTAGGGAAAAATTTATGAGGCGGTGTCGCCATAAACTTCGAGTGTGGATGTTATCGACACACATTACTTTGTACAAATAAACATAGGATGCGCGACCAGCGCTCCCTATGGGAGTAGCCCCCGAGTGCCTGGTTGAGTCAAAGACTCAGGCAGGGACTAAATAACTTTTGCGACTGCTGTCGTCTTTTGTTTGCTTGTTTCAGTCGAAATTTACTTCTGGCGCTCCCTATGGGAGTAACCCATGTCTATAGTCGAATCATGCTTCGAGTAATTGGGTTTGCTTTGATTGTCCATGCTCCTGAAAAAGAAGAAGAAAGAAAATCGTAGGGTGCGCGACCAGCGCTCCCTATGGGAGTAGCCCCCGAGTGCTTGGTGGAGTCGAAGACTCGAGCAAGAACTAAAGTAATCGAAGTCTTCTGCTACATAGCTTTTGATGACGTTAGTGCTGACGATTTCATGACCTCAGTTGCCCGCGTGAGTGATTTTGACGGGACGTGACGAGCGGTGGGTCCCATTCCCTGACTCTGATTTGACCGGGCATGCGTAATCTTTATTTTAACTGCGCCTCCTCGATTTCCGCATGTAATGGGAGTAGTGGGGGGACGGTTCGTGTTTCAGCTCCTCCACGTGTTGAGCACGATGAATGCCACGCGTCCAGTAGGGTTTTTCTAAGCCGTTGGATTGTATCTTTCAGAGGTTAAGTAGTGACGCTGCGACGGTAAAATTCACATCTGCTTTCGCTCATCTTTTTGCCTTCATCGCCATTTCCGCTGCTCCTCTGCTTTCTCTGCTCTCTTTTTCTCCGCGGTGCTGGACCAGCTCCATGCATTTCCCAGCTACTTTCTCCGGTCGCATCGCCGTTGCGCAATGGGGAAGAAGAAGGAAGGTGTTGCGGCCGATTCATGGCTACCGCTAAGGTGAAGAAGAAGGCGGCTCTCTGCGCTGGCACCAAAGACCACACGCTGGCGGGAAGAAGAAGGGCACGGGCACCCGCGTCACGGATGGCGCGTGGCGTCCCTCTGTCGTCAAGTCCTCTGAGCTTCGTCTTCTTCGCCAAGACGGAGTGTTGTCCGCCGCAGGCCGACGCGCGTGTCCCTGGCTGTGAGATAATCACCTCTCCTCCCGCTGGTTTTCGAGTGATGTTCTTGGCCTTCATCATTCGCGACCTCTCGTTGCCCCTGCATCCCTCCTTCAGGGGCCTCGTTTGCTTTTACGGGCTCCAGCTCCATCAGATGTCCCCGAACTCTATCCTCCATATCTCTTGCTTCATCACCCTCTGCGAGTGCTGGCTCAGAATCGAGCCGCACTTCAGCCTCTTCAAGCGCCTCTTCAAATTAAAGCACCAATCAGCGTTTGGCTCCATAGTCTATGATGTAGGCGGCTGCGGAATCCACGTTGATCCATCTGCCACCTATTTCGACATCAAGCTGATGAAGTCTGTCCAAGGGTGGAGGGACAAGTGGTTCTATGTTCGCGACTAGAAGGCCGACGGAGACCACTTCGGACTTGCACCTTTCGATCCCGCGACGCCGTGCAAGAGGAGGCGCTCCTGGAAGAATGTAGTCATGCCTGGCGAGTTCGTGGAGACAGAGGTGCTGTACGAGCGCGTCTACGACCTCGAGAGTCGCATAGGTAAAGAGGAAGGGGCTGCGCACTCATTCGCACGTGGCTGCACTGTCGTATCCAGCCCCTGCAGGCCAGAGTCCACCCCATGTTTCAGTGGGCTGGTGCTGACGAGCCACTCGCATGTCTGCCGATGGCATGTCCGCGAGTGAGATAGATAAAAGGGTTCGACTGGTGACCACATACACCATCAAGGATGTGCTCCCTACTGAGCCAGTCGTTCCTCCGTTCGACGCTTCTAACCCTCCACTTGAGGTACAATTGTGCTACGTAGTAGCTTAGTTTGTTGATTGTATCTTTGCTGTTTCTTTGCTTTGTGCTGAATTTGTTGTCTGTATACAGGATTGGGTGGTGTCACCCTGTATGCCCCCTCTTCCTGAGGGGTTATCCTCATGGGTTTTGGAAGAGGACGAGTCAGAGTCGACCGTCCTATCTGATGTGGAGGAGGAAGCCCCCGAGTCGGGTAGCCCGGATACTCGCAAGCGTTCGCGCAACAAGGATTCCGATGCGTCGTCTCCTTCGACTCCAGAAGGTGCGGGTGTTGGTGCAGAGTCACTGATCCCTGCCATTCCTGTGAGTGCCATGGCGCCATCTTCTCGCAAGAAGATGCGACTGCCAAAAGGAGTCCTCGTCAGATTCGGAGGAACCAACCTTTGACTTTGATAAGTTTGATTGGTAAGTATTCGATTTTGTCCTTTTTGATTCTTCACTGGCTTTTGCCTTGTCCTTGATGTTAGTTTTGTTTTGTAGTCAAGAGGCGTCGTCGTCTTCTGGCGACGTCCAATTTTTGAAAGAATCAGGAGTCGCAACCTCAAGGGCCAAGAAAGAGGTCGAGCGTGCTCCTTCCCCTCCATTGGCAGCCCACTCCGGGCTGAACTCTTCTAGTTCTCCGCATGAAGGGGAGCATCGAATGGTTGCCCGGATGACTGCACACCAATCGACTTCGGAGTCATTGGAGGATCATGTAAGTGTAGGATTTCTTCTTTCGAAATTGCAGTCGATGCTATCTATGGCTTCTGCTGATCCTTTCTTTTTTGCCATAGCTCCTTGTGAAGGAAGCCGCTCTCTTGGCGGAGTAGGTGCTTGCGATAGGCTGCCATCATGCGATGCTGGAGATGCGCCATCGCGTGGTAGAAAGTAAGTGCCGTTACTTCTCCCTTTTCTGCGTCATTTTTATGTAGTCGACTTATAGTCAATATTTTTGTTTTGTAGCTGAACATAATGCCCTTTTGCGCGACACCGCCACCATGGAGAAGACACTCGCGCGGCTGTGAAGGGCCACAATGAAGCAATCGCGGCGCGTGACGTGGCACAGAGGCGTGAAGAGGATCTGTGTGCCTCCATCGCAGCCAAGGAGAAGTTGTTCGAAGAACAGCTTTTCTCGGTTGCCAAGGCCCTGTCAGGTACTATGTTTGGATATCATTATCTTGCTCTTGTTCGATTTTTTTGCTGTTGGCGCTGATGTTTGTGTCCATGTGTGGGTTTACGTACAGATGCTGGCGATTTGAGCTTTGATCCTCAGGCCCTTCGCCGTGACGACGCCTTGGCGGGTGCGCTTTCAGCAGTCGAGGACCACAGCACCGCCGTTCAGCATATGCTCTCCAAGGCCAAGGGCGTTCTCAGTCGCCTCCGGGAGGAGTTGATTCCCAAGGCTGAGCTGATCGAGAACATGAACGAGCTGGTGGAGTCTCTCGCCGGGGGTGTACCTACAAGCTTTAAGAACTCGCACCGTGCGGCTGGCCCGTCCATGTCACTCGCCATGGTGCAGGCCCACAGAGTCGAGGTTGATCCAGCAGCGGTTGCAAAGGCGATGCCCGTTGGTGCGGACGGCCAGCAGGTAGTCTTTTCTCTCTTCGCGACTGCCTGTGGCAAATATGGGCCGCAGCTGATTAACACGGTTGCGAAGTACTCTGAGGAGCTGCAGTGAGCCAAGAAGGCGGCAAAGGCTGCGGCATCAGGGGCTGGCGGAAAGTCAGTGGCATCTGACACTGCCACGAACTCGATGAAGCCCCCGAGGCCGTCGAAGTCGAAGAAGCCAATCGCTCCTTAGTATCTTTGTAATAGTTGATTAGTTTATGCCTTTTGTCTAGGACATGCCTTTTGGCAGGTGTATCTGCTGATACTTTTGCCAATCTTGAATGCACTCGAATTTTTGTCTGTGTGTTGATTTGATCTTCTTATCCGCTTCTTGCTTGGCTTGTGGTAGGGTACATCAAGTGATCCTTTTAGGGAACCTCAGGACTCGCCGCCCCTTGATGATACTTTGGCGCCATCGCGCTCCAGGTTGGATGAGCTGTCGCTGCTTTCGCGACTGCGTGACCGCGTGAAGCAGTTGGAGCGTGACTTGACCGTGCTCCGTGGTAGCGCGGATGTATGGAAGTCAAAGGCGGAGAAGACCGCCGCACGAGAGCAGTATCTGATGGGAGAGATGACGCAGCTTGGCGACCAATTTAAGTCTTAGTTTGCTTACTCTTATCTGTTCCTTGTAGTCACTCGAAGTGATGTGTTGTCCTTATACTTCCGTTGTTTCTTTGAATAGTTGTCAGCGCGCGTCATCCGCAGGATGAGAAGGATAGGATTGCCATTTGCATGCATGATCTGACCCAAGAGCAACTTCAGGAGAGTGGATACTTCTGGGTGGATCGTGATCGTGCGATTGTGCTGGCGACCCTGCAGGATCGTGCGTCGCGAGTGCTGCACTTTCTGAAGAAGTCGCAGTCATGCTTGAAGAACATTTACCGGACGATGTTTCCGCTGGATGTTGCTCCCTCAAGCCTGATGGCCCTTCTTGCCAAGTTCCAAGACTTGGCTGCGGTTCACGAGTGCGTCAGGCAACAGTTGGTGGCTGGTGTCAAGGCTGCTCTATCGCTGGTGCGACTGCATAGGCCTGACGTAGATGTTGCGGCCAATGCGGCTGGGGCACTTGCGCCACCAGCAGGTTCTTCTTGAGATATGGTGCCACATTATCAGGCAGTGGATCGCCCGGCAGAGGAGGTCGTTGATTTTTTCGAGGATCAGACCAACGTTCTTTTGTTGCAGCAGTAGCTTAATTTGTGTCCTGCACATAAATGTACCAATGTTGTAAAGTTTGTATGTATGCTGTGTATAATTGACTGTCGATTATGTATAAAGAGCTTGTTAGCGTGTGAGTGCGTTGCACTATGCGATTCCTTTTCGTTAGCCTGGCCATGCACTTATCTCAGTCCCTTTGTCAACTCGTCAAAAGTGCTTAACTGGGTTGATGTTGTGTCAAGGGTTTCGATTGATTTGCCAGCTACTCAGGATATCGCGTTTTTAGTTCGTAGAACAGATGTGTATAGGGTGGCGCAGCCCCTGAGTGGATAAGTTATGAAATATGAAGGAGAACACAGAGTTTTGGGGCACTTAGCTTTATTTACTCATGAGACAGTACGAAGTACAATGCGTGGCTAAGTAGCCTTGGCTGAGTGCCTTATTTGTGATGTAAAAGTAAAAAACGACTAGGGGTAGAAGCGTCGCAGCTGCACGACGTTCCAGGGGTTGGAGTATGCGACTCCTGTCTCTAGATCTTAAAGGCGATAGGCGTCACCTAGGATTACTTTTGTAATCACGTATGGTCCCTCCCAGGGGGACTCGAGCTTGAGATGTCCTTGCTGCTTTAGTCGCAGGACTAGGTTACCTTCAACGAAGGATCTGGGGCGTAGCCTCCTACTGTGGTAGTTGCGCAGGTTCTGCTAGTAGATCATTGATTTTTCCACGGCGATTTCCCTTGCCTTGTCAAGGAGATCGACGTAGTCTTCGAGTGCAAGGGATGACTCCTGTTCACTATAAGCGACCACATGTGGCGCCTTGTATCGTACCTCGGCGGGCAGCACCACTTCGGCCCCGTGCACCATAAAGAACGGGGTGTAGCCTGTAGCACTGTTTGGGGTTGTGCGTAGGCTCCAGAGTACTGATTACAGTTCATCTGGCCAGCAACCCGTGGCTTGTTCGAGTGGCCGGAGGAGTCGCTTCTTGATGCCGCCACAGACGAGCCCGTTCGCCTTTTCAACCTGATCGTTGGTCTGTGGATGTGCTACCGAGGCATAGCTGATGTTGATTCCCAGATTCTCATAGAATTCTTGGAACTCCTTGGATGTGAAGTTTGTTCCATTGTCTATGATGATGCTGTGTGTCCTGATTGGTTGGTCACCGGCATGGCTTCTATCCACTTGGTGAACTTGTCGGCTGCCACTAGGAGGTAGACATAACCTCCTCGTGAGGACTTGGGGAGGTTGTCGACCATGTCGAGTCCCCATTGCGCGAAGGGCCAGGCCAATGGGATTGGCCGGAGTTCTGCGCCGGGTGCATGCGGCTTGTCCGCGAATTGTTGGCACGCATTGCATTTCTAGACGATTTCCTTGGCGTCGCGCATGGCCGTAGGCTAGTAGAACCCAGCTCGTAGAGCTTTGGCCACGAGGGCGTGACTGCCAGCGTGGTGTCCGTAGGTTCCCTCATGGATGTCGAGGAGAACAGCTTATTCATCGGCCACGGAGACGCATCATTGGAGCACCCCTGTGATGCTACGCTTGTATAGTTCGCCGTTGATTACAGCGAAAGCCTTGGATCGCCGCACGATGTGCCGTGCATCAGTCGGATCGTCCGGTAGCCTCTTGCTGAGGAGGTACATGATGTACGGCTGAGTCCAGGATGATTCGATCATCATGACGCTCATTGGTCCTTCGAGTCCTGTGTCTAGCTCCAGGTCATCGAGTGCCATTGGCTCATTGGGTGGCGTAGCCCCCGAGTCTGTTCCTGTACTTGTTTTCTTCTCTGCTGCCTTTGGCTTGATGGAGCGCTCCCAGATGCGCTCGAGAAATACCCCAGGTGGTATGGGGGCACAGGTAGAGCCTATGTTGGCGAGTGCGTCCGCCTCTTCATTGCTTTCGCGACCTACGTGTCGCAGTTCGTAGCCGTCGAAGTCCCCTTCGAGTGTGTCGTAGAGGTCGCGGTAGGCGATCATGTTGTCATTTAGTGCGTCGCACTCATACATTGTTTGGTTGACGACCAACTTGGAGTCGCCGTAAATAATGAGCCTTTTGGCGCCGCAGGCTTTTGCCATCCGCATCCCGTGTAGCAGGGCCTCGTATTCTGCTTCGTTGTTGGAGGCGGTGAACTGCATTCGCAAGATGTACTTTAGCTTGTCCCCTTGAGGTGATGTCAGTATGACACCTGCACCTGCTCCGTCCTTCCGCTTGGATCCATCGAAGTGCATTGTCCAGAGGTAGGACATATCTGGTTTGTCAGGGAGCTGGTTCTCCATCCAGTGCACGAGGAAGTCAGGGAGAACTTGCGACTTGATTGCGTCGCGGTTTTCGTAAGTAATGTCTCGTGGAGACAATTCTATTCCCCAAAGCGCGACTCGTCCCATGGCGTCGGGGTTATTGAGGATATGCCCCAATGGGGCGTCGTTGACCACCACGATGGGGTGCTCCTGGAAGTAATGGCGCAGTCGTTGGGCGGTCATGAAGATGTCGTACGCCAACTTCTGGTAGTGCGGGTACCGCTGTTTTGTTGGCGTGAGGACCTCGTTGAGGTAGTACACTGGGCGTTGCACTCCGTGGACCTTGTTTTCCTTAGCTCGCTCGACGACGAGCACTATGCTGACCACCTGGTTGGTGACGGAGATATA
The DNA here is from genome assembly GCA_023614405.1 of Avena insularis. Lineage (NCBI taxonomy): Eukaryota > Viridiplantae > Streptophyta > Magnoliopsida > Poales > Poaceae > Avena > Avena insularis. The sequence goes on from CM042694.1 coordinate 453,314,017, forward strand.
TAGCAACAGTGGTTCCCTTTCCCACGGGGTCACTAGTACTGGGGAGGTCGATAGCAGGCGCTTGAGGTCTTCGAATGCTTCCTGCGCTTCGTTGGTCCACTCGAACTTTTCAGCTTTGCGGAGGAGTTGGTAGAAGGGCAGTGCTTTTTCACCCATTCGACTGATGAATCGACTGAGGGCCGCGATTCGCCCAGCCAGCTGTTGAACGCCCCTTATGTTTTTCGGCTTCTCCATGGCCAGTATGGCTTTTATTTTCTTCGGGTTTGCCTCGATTCCTCTTGCGGAGATGAGGTACCCGAGTAGTTTCCCAGATGGCACGCCAAAGGCGCATTTGTCCGGATTGAGTTTGATCCGGTAGCGGTCGAGGTTGGCAAAGGTTTCACGCAAATCATCGATTAGGGAGGCTTCCTCCTTGGTCTTGATTACTATGTCGTCGACATAAACTTGAATGTTGCGACCAAGTTGTTCCTTGAGGCAATCCTGCATGCACCGCTGGTAGGTGTCTCCCGCGTTCTTTAGCCCGAAGGGCATTGTGTTGTAGCAGAACACACCGAAGGGCGTTGTAAACGCTGTTTTCTCTTGATCTTCCTCCTTCATTTGAATCTGATTATAGCCTGAGTAGGCATCGAGGAAACAGAGGCGCTCGCATCCCGCGGTGGAGTCGATGATCTGGTCGATGCACGGCAGCGGGAAGTGATCCTTTGGGCAGTGCTTATTCAGAGAGGTGAAGTCCACGCACATCCGCAGGATATCCATGTCCTTTTTTGGTACCAACACCGTGTTGGCGAGCCAAGTGCTTTCCTTGATCTCGCGTATGAATTTGGCGTCGAGGAGTCTGTTGATCTCCATTCCGACTGCCTTCGCCCGTGGCTCAGATAATCACCGGATTGTTTGCTTGACCGACCTTGCGTCTGGGTTGACATTGAGTGCATGCTCGGCGAATTCCCTGGGAACTCCTGGCATGTCCGCAGGACACCAAGCGAAAATTTCCTAGTGCTCATGGAGGAATTCGACGAGCGCAAGTTCCTATGCGGGACTCAAGTTGTTGGTGATGAGAGCCATTTTCGCGGGGTCCAATGGGTGGACCTGTACTTTCTTTGTGTGCACTGATGAGTCGAAGGATAGATCAGGCGAGCTTGGCCAGCTTAGGGGAGGCAGACTGTTGTCTGTCTACTCCTTTAGTCTTGCGAGTTCTTCCTGCATGCCGAAGGACTGGGAAATTCTGTTGAATTCCCTATCGCAACTGTTGGACCTCTCGAAGCTCACGTTGACTATGATGACGCCATTGGGACCTGGCATATTCATCTGCAGGTAGGCATAGTGTGGTACTGCCATGAACCTAGCGAACGCGACACGTCCGAGGATGCAGTGGTACTGCGAGGGCCAGTCGACGACCTCAAAGTCGATGCCCTCGCGCCGAAAGTTTTTTGGTGTGCCAAAGATAACATCGAGGTTGATTTTGCCCAGGGGATATACGCCTTTTCCTGGGACGATGCCGTGGAATGTTGTATCCGAGGCTTCTAGGCAAGTCAGAGGGTTCCTCATGGCTCGCAAGGTACTCGCGAATATAAGGTTGATGCTGCTTCCGCCATCCATGAAGACGCGACTCATGTTGAAGCCTCCGATTTGCGCCTCGAGTATGAGGGGACAATGGCCTGGACGAGGTACTTGAGGGGGGTGATCGCGTTTGTCGAAGGTGATGCATGACTCGCTTCCACTGAGGTACTCAGTGGTAGATGGTGTCGAGTGTGTGGCCAAGTTGACTTGGCGAGTGATGGCCTTCTGCACCCGATTGGAGGGGCGTCCTTTTTGAATCATCATGGTACCCATGGCCCTTGGGTAGGGTTCGCCTCCCTGGTGCTGGTCCGGTGCAGCTGCCTTTGGGGGTATTCCAGGTGGCGGTGGCGGAGCGCCATGTGCCACGGCGCCTGGAGCGGCTCCGTAGCCTCTTTCGACTATGTTGCGGTTCATCCGAGCTAATCCCTCATGTAGTTTGAGGAACTCGCGGTAGTCCTTGAGGAGGTGGCTGGACTTCTTCTTTCCATCATGTTTGTCGATGTAGAAGTGCACCGTACACGGCCCGGACAGTTTGTCTTCAATTGATGTCGCGGGTGCTTCATCACGATCGCGGCGTTGCCACACTTGCGTGGTCTTCCCGGAGTCGCGATATCCACCGCTGCGGTATCCGCTGTTGCGTTTGTCATCGCGTCTGTCGGCGTAGCCGGCTGCGACCATGTTGACATCGTCGCGATCATCGTAGATGCGCATGCGACGTTTGCCTCGGCGATCGCGTCTGCGCTCGAGTTCTGCCTCCTCGTCGGAGTGAACGCGATTTTCTTCATCGAATCTTCTCCATCGGCCCACCGAGTCGCGATTTCCATCAGGTGGTCGATGGTCTTGGGCTTTGAGCGGCCTAGCTTCTGCCCGTGCTCTATGCGACGGACGCCGCCATTGAATGCATCAATTGCGCGATCCTCTGAGATGTTCTCTGCGGAGTTCTTGATGATGGACCACCTTTGGATGTAAGAGCGTAGCGATTCGCCCGATCTTTGCTGGCAGCATCTCAGATCTTCGATTGACGCAGGCCGCTTGTAGGTGCCCTTGAAGTTGCGCAAAAAGCTGTAAACCAGCTCATCCCAACTGCGAATGGATCCGCGTGGGAAGTTGTTGAGCCATGCTCGGGCGGCGCCCTGCAGCTGTAGCTGTAGGCATTGCATGGCCGTGCTTCGACTGCTGCCATGGAGCCTGACGGAGGAGATGTGGTCCTCCAGCCAGATCTTCGGGTCCTGTAGGCCGTCAAACTTCGAGTTCTCCGATGGGAGTTTGAACCCCTTAGGCATTGGCTTTTGCCTTATGGATCTGCTGAAGCATCTGGCGCCGTAGAGCTCCACATCTTCCTCTTCCGAGTCAGTCGACCAAGCACGTCGCGCCCTTGATTTGTCGATCTTGCACTGCGTGATGTCATCATGCGCGTCGTAGTCATGGTCATGTCACCGTGAGCGGCAGCGTCGAGACAGGTCATGACTGTCATCACTGGATGAGGGCGAGGAATAGCGCTTTGCCTTTCTTCGGCTCTGGCGTTGGCTCCTTGTCGAGGGCGGCCTCGATTAGTCCCAAGCCCGTGATCGTAGATCGGTGCATGGCGGCTCGGGGATCTCCAGCTGGCGGCTGATTATTGAGGAGGTACATGGTGGCCGCTGTCACTGCAGCTTGCGGCGTCTTTGGGACCACATTGCCCCACGTATCGACTGTCATAGAGCTGAAGTCGAGGACTTTTGCAGCTTCTATGCATTCTTGCTCGGTGAGATGGGCCATCCAAGATTGCCTCTTTTTGGCGATGTACTCGTGGCCTTTTGAGGAGGATCCTCCGTGGGAGGAGAGTCCAGCACGACGAAGGCTTGACTCATCTGCCGCCCTTTTGCGTGCTTCGAGTTGCGCGATTGTTTGTGCTTGGCGCTTGAATTCTTCCTTCAGGAGCCAGTGGTAGCCCATCAGAAGTACTTGCGAGGAGCTGGGGGGTAAAGGGTTGCCCCGCAGAGCCTCGCGGCAGTGACCCACTCAAGCTCGTTGAGCCTGACCACGACGCGTTCGCCGATTTGCTCGTTTGTTATGGTTGGAGGTTCGACTGCGCCTCCATTGTTGACGGGGGTGTGATTGCCACCGTTGCCGCCATTGCCGCCGTTTGGCGGGTCGGTTCCATTACCGCGATTGCCCGTGTTGTCACGGTTGGCGGAGGTGTCGCCTGCGTTGATGACGGCGCACATGAAGTGATTGGGGAAGCTGCTGCTCCCACAACTCTCAGATCCGGAATCATAGGTTCCATCTTCAGTAGCCAGATCGCTCAGAACATAGTCATGACTGTTGTCGCTGATCGTGTTTTCGACTGTTGTTGGGGCGTTGAGCTCACTGAGGGTGCCAATCGATGGAGGGAACCATGATGCTGGGGCAATCGACGGCACCGTCGGCTAATCAGGCATGCGAAGCGTGCCCATCTGACCGACTTGGAAGCGGAAGCTCCCTATTGCCAGGCTGATCCCGTCGCCCACAGACTCGAAAGCCGGGCGAGTGGCTGGCGTGTGGACGATGAAGTCGAACGCGCCGAAGAGCTGGCGAATCTCCGTTGTTGCGGAGTTGTAGATCGCGGTTGATGGGGCTGAAGAAGCCGCAACATCATCACTCCCAGTTCCCACAGACGGCGCCAATTGACGAGGGTTTAACTCATCAATGCCCATTGTTATGGACTTGGGTTTTGGAGAAGGAGGGATCTCTTGAGACATCTATCGGCTAGCAAACAAGCACATAGGGGACTCGAAGATTTACCCAGGTTTAGGCCTCGTAGAGGTCCCTACTCCTGCTTGTCTGCTCGTGGAATTATCAAAGGAATCGAGGATTACAATGGTGCGCAGATGCAATCTGGCAAGGGTTGTGGAAACTAAGGTTGCGTGTGTGTCCTCCTCGCCACCCCTCTTTGGGTTGTGGAAACTAAGGTTGCGTGTGTGTCCTCCTCGCCACCCCTCCTAGCCTTTATATAGATAGGCTAGGTCTCGGGTAGCAGGTCGAGTCGGTTACAGGTTAGGGTTTTCCCCTTAAAACTTTCTATCTTTAGCTTCTTATTGTTTTTCAAGCAATCGAGAGTCCGTAGGTTACTCGAGTCCTTCATTTGGGCCTTGGCGACACCGTGAGCCTTTACATATTTAGGCTGTATATACTAAGCTCGAGTACCTGTAGGGTATACCCATGTAATAATTGTTCAACTTAATAAAACAAAATTGCAACAATGGTGCATTAGAAATTTTAGTTTGTAAATAACAAATCTAGTTGCAACTAGCATGCAGCTGATAAAATACGTCCGGGTGGCAGCCATAGTGCAAAGAAAAAAAACTTAGTTGGAAACAATAGAGCAATTGGAAAACATTATGTTGCAACCATGGTACAATGTTAAAATTTAAAACTCCATCTTAAAACAGTAGACAATTGATAAGTGCAATTATGACGCATATTTAAGCATACAAAATACTCATATTTCCATTCATCTCATGCTCCATCTAGCTATAACTATGCTTATTATGTGTGATTATTAGTTCTTATTCATTTTCATATGAGCTTTGCACAAGTAATAGTTTTATTAAGATTTTATTGTTTTTCCTTGTATTTTACATATGTTTAGGTGTTATGGGTAATTATGGATAATGTATGGTAAGAGGAACCAAGATGATGTAATATGGAGGAGTTATAGGCACCAGACTTAGCCTTATGATGTGTGGAAAAAGTCATATGTTTCCATCATCTTATATTAGAGATCCAAAAGCATGGTGTTGTATCTCTCGTTGATAGGATTTCAACGAGCCAAAGAACACCTCAATCGGAGTTCGTATGAAAAAATAACAGTCAAAACACTGCAGGCAACAGAAAGCTTAACAACCATTGGTACGGTCTGGACCTGACCGTACCATCCACCCGTACCACACTCCGTTGACTCGATTTCGTCAAACATAGAATCATTTGTGAAGCGGCGATGGGAATATTTGATACGGATCTCCACAGAATCGCAGAATCGACCTCCAAGAGCCTATTTAAAGAGGGGAAAACCTAGTTGTCGAGGATACATCCACCACACATACCTCCACGACGGATTTCTATGTAACATCCCAAAACTTCAATCCAAGGTTATTAAGATCCAAATCATCAAAATTAGGGTTAACAAAAACTTTTCCAATTAAAATTATCAAAGCATTCATATGTGTGTGCATTTAAATTAGGAGTTGATTTGAATTGCCATGATTAAGTGATCCATTGCTTGTAAAATGATTCTTAGGTGAAATAAACATCATCTAGATCATTCCCAAACATTTCCCAAAAAAACAACTCAAAATGAATAAAAGATGAGAATCGTCATTTGTGCCATTTTAATCAGCATGCCTACTTTAGCTATTCCTAGTACCCAAAACCTGACAGAAACAATTATGGATATTTAGACCCCTTGCTAGTACACATAATGTTGTACCAAGGCCCACTTTGTGATCTGCCAAAAACATTCAAATACTAATTTTAATTGACATTTGAAAACTGGATCTATATCATATGGGAAGATCCCACTATTTCAAAAACCACTCAAACAAGCTCAATTTTCAAAACCCAAGCACCCACAGAGTCTCAAGCTTATATCTAGCACACCCACCAAAAATCTTTTCAAAATCCAAAAAGAAAGTTCTTGCGGCCATTTCATCGAACACATGGCAGGCAGAATCAAACACTAATAGCTAGCTCACTGTTTACAACAGGGTTTTGCCCCCAAATGATCTCCATTTAATCCCTTTGTCTCCCCTTGATGCAACCAAGGCCTAACCAACCCATCCCCTACCCCGTAGCAGCATGGTCATGCCAAGCCGAGCACCTGCTAGCCGGCCGATCATGCCTTCACCGCAGCAGACCGTCCCCCTCCCTCTCGCCATGTCTACTAGCTAGCTCTCACCTCACCGCCACTCTCTGTCCCCTCCCCGAGCCGAGTCAGACCGTGGACCACCGCCAAAGCGCCGTGCACTGCCTGTCTGTGCCATGCCGAGCACGCGCCAGAGCGCCGCGCCCGACACGTGTATACACGCTGGCCCTCGACCACAGCCCGCGCCCACCGCTCCGCCACGACCCAGGGAGCATGCCAGACATGCCCATTCGCCGCCCAATGCACCACAGCCACCGCTCGCCGTTGAGACCGCCGCCTCTGCCGCTCAGAGCGCCAGCTCCACCCGACCGCATACCACCGCCCCTAGTCTCGCATTTAACCCGTAGAGCACCACCAGGAGACCAGCCACCGTCCCTACCTCGAGCCACGCCGCTAGCACGTTGTGCAGCCCTCGCCGGAGTCGCCTGCCCATCCCTCTCGGTCATGTCGTCGTCCTATAAATAGAGGCCTTCCCCAGCCATTCTCTGCACACCACTCACATCCCCTCACCTCACTGAGCCTTCCCCACTTCTCCCCGAAGCAAGGCGAGCAGCCGTTCACCGGAATTGCACCAGAGCAGGCCGCCTCTAGAGGAGAAGGGCGCCGCTGATTCTGACCACCCCCGGAGCTGCCTTGACCGTCCTTGAGCTCGCCGTCGACCACCAGTCCGTTTGACCGCCTCGCCGTTGTCGCTGGAGCCCTGGTACGCCCCCTTGAGCACCCCCACTGAGCCGTTAGGGTTAGAGTTCGCCGGCGACAGGTCCGTCGTCGTCGATGATCCCTAGCCGTTGACCCCCGTTCTAATCCAACGACCCACATCGCCCTGTACCGCTTCGCGTGTTATGAGCCGCTGACCGGTGGACCCCCTGTCAGCTGAGCCCCACGCCGCGTAGTGTCACTAGGCCGGCCTGTTAGCATTCCCGCGCAACCCAGTTAGTTTGAATTAGGATTTTTCTATTTTAGTTAAACCTAGTTCTGTCCCCTAGTTTGAAATTCAATTCAGAGAGATTTACAAATCCAAATGGAGTGATTCCAATTTTGTTAGAAAGCTACTGAAAAGATCTACCCAAGCCCGTTGGATTTAGTTCAAGTAGAGTTATAGATCTCTCCTAGTAAAAATAACAAAACAGAAGGATTTGCACCTTGCAACATTTTTATAAAATCAACCAAGATAGCTTTTGAGTTGATTCCAACTCTCAAAAATCACATTTAACCATGCCTATCTGAATATGTAATAATATTAAGGTTTACATGCAGTGACTTTGGACTAGTACCAAAATAATGCTATATAGGCATTTCTAGTCACTTTAAATCATTAAATAATAAACTTAAACCAAAGTAATTATGAACCAACCCTTAAATTACATTCCCGCATGTTAGAATATGTGGTGATGACATGTGTCCACATGATCCCATATTTTAAGTGGTGAATATTAAATCTTAGTTAATTTTCAATGAGTAGAAATTACTTTTCTAAAATAAAAAGGAGGAAACTATTGAATAAAACTTGTGATGCTTGTGATGATAATAGATCATCAAATGTATGCCTTAGAGTGCTAATTAGACTAGTTAAGTATTGTTTGGTGATTGTGTACTCCGTATGTATTTATAGATGATAGTACCGACCAAGATTTCGAGGAGGAGGAGTTCTACCAAGAGGAGGAAGACAACTTCAACCACTACACCAACCAAGGCAAGCTACTATTAGAAACCTAGGATTAAACTAGATGGTTTAGCAAAGATGCTTTAGGCATGCTTTGGTTAAACTACTTTGACTATTCTTTACCCCAAGTACTAATTTCAAGCTTTACTTCCTTTAGTTTACACAAAGTCCCTTACTTGTTTTGAAGGTAGCATAAAGAGTATAAAACTTGACCTATTTAGATAACTTTAGATGTCATTCTATGGCATGAGATTGATCCCATCTTTCCACCTTAGTGAACACTCTTAACTTAGTAGTTTAGAGTTAGATAAAAACTTGAGTCACTTTAGATGGGAACACTTGGTGAAAATGAATTGTGAAAACCTTGGAATGATGAGTCATTCTATTGAGATGTTTTGACATGTGTTGAGAAAAACAAATGGTTTATGATGGTGAAAATGTTGAGGCATGAGCCTTAGCCCTTTTATAAAACTGATGGTTGGATTCAGATGCGATACCATTCCAAATTTACCGTACAGCCACAATACCTGAATTGGGTAAGGCTTAGCCAGAAATGTATATGCATTAGTATTAGTTCCCTCGCGGTAGAGGTTTGAGCTGAGGCTACCTCTCAATGTTGTCCACCTATGCAGTGCCCAAGATGACAGATGGTCATGGTTGGGAGGCCATGCTCATAGGAGAGGTGCTTATACTAGGGTGTGTAAAGGAAAGGTTATGTTTGATTATATGCATACTAAGTATGATGATTCATGGTTATCCCTGATAGATGTATCGAATCTTGTGGTGAAAGTGTACCACCTCTGGAGATTGTCAAACTATTCAAATAGCCGCGTCTGCGGTTATGGACAGTTGGAATGGCCATACTGTTTCGTTGTCAGATGTTTTCAAAGTAACTTATGAAATGAATGATGAATCTTGACTTGACCACAATAGGTTTGTGACTATGACACTAGCTTCCCAACTTAAGTGATTCTAGAACTTTATTTTATCTTTCTTTGCTTCTGAACTCAGCTTAGGTTTCAAACTTAACTTTATAGTTAAATATAGAGTTAGCACTTTACTTAGATTTATACTTATGGTTAGTGGTAGTTTGCGAGTACTTAAAGAGTACTCATGGATTTTGTCCCTCGCTATTCTCATGGCCAGACTATGAAGGAGACTACCAAGATGATGGTCAGCAGGACGACTATGATAACTAGGACTATCTGCCTTCAAGATTATCTGCCCTCAAGATGGACCCCACCACTACGCTTATCTTTTATTTCCGCTGCTTGTTGTATTAAGACTGGATCATGAGATCCTTATTTGTGTAAGACCTTATGTATGGTTTGTAATGGATGATGTACTGTGATATCCAATCTGTTATGTCTCGCAAAAATGGTAATCCTGGGATTGTGAGGTATGGCATAACGGGCATCTGGGATTAAAAATCCTGGTGTTGAGAAGTTGGTATTAGAGCCATCATGACCATAGGAGACCCTAGTTAGAATGGACGTCCAAACAAAAACTTAATTTCCAAACCAAAGTGAGTATTTATAAAAAACTATTTCCTCTCTTATCCTTGGGAATTCATTATTTCTCAAAAATTCATGTTCCTCAAAATTCTTACATTACTACTTAAAATTTGACACACTTGATCACTTCACTAATTTCCTCATCCTTAATTCTTGTAGATGGAGACTCAGTTCAGCAAGTTCTACCAGTTGGGAAACGGAGGTCAACTGATCTTCGAGAGGGATCTAGATTCACTGTCGGAGTTACTGGGACGCCGGCATCCGGAGTTTCTTGGAGCTCAACTTCCAGGACCCCCAGGAGGAGATTTATAGTGGCTAGTCACCGCTGATCTTAGAGGAAGCATCGAAGCACCAACATCCGGGAGAATCCAGTTCTCCATGAGAGAAAACAACTGGCTAGATGGATTAGCCAGGGCAATGCATGAAGCTCTCGCACGTCTATGTGCCCTCAGTGTCGACAAACTCCAAGGAACCCGTTTTGCTCGCTATGCAAGACGTGACTTCATGGGAATGCCGATGGAGATGCCAAGTCACCTAGAGTTGAGGCGTCAAGTGGAGAATCTTGACTTCTTGCAGCACCACAGACAGCAGGAACTGGACAATGCTAGGATGTTAGCCAACCAGAACCGTGCCATTGCCGACCAGAAGGCCCAGACTTTCGCACTGCTCGTCCAAGATCGCCAGTCTCTTTGCCGCCAGCGTGCAAAGAAGGATCGCACCATCGCCCGTCTTTGCAAGAAGATGGCCGACCTCGAGAAGACCGTCAAGGAGCAAGAAGCTCAGCTTGCAGCAAAGGAGGAAGAAGATGAGGGTGAAGACATCCAGGGAGACATGGATTCTTACCTCAGCAATGATGATGACTTTCTGGAGAAGGATGTTGTGGACTTCTACACTGACGATGAGGACTCCGACTTCATCGACAATGAGTAGATGCACTAGAGCACTGTCGTAGCATGAGATGTATCGGTCCCACTATATCGTAGCTTGCAGAATGGTTCTTCAAACCATCGGTTTTCCTTTGATTGTTGTGATGTGTATTGTATCGTGTGCTTGTTTGCATGAATGAAATGAAGTTAGTGACAAAACCTGAGTCAAACTCAAAATTTTAATTTTGAAACCAAAACCATGAACCTTAGAACTTTCCCTCTTATCCCTTTATCTACCTCAATCTTCAGATGACTCGTGGAAACCAAGGAGGGAGCAGCTCGTCACAAGACCCAATGCTGCAGATCTTGCAGAATCTCATCGTAGACAGAGAAGCAAGCAGGGCAGAGCGCCAAGCTAACTTAGCAACATTGCAGCAGATCGCCCAGATGGCTCTCAACAACCAAGGGCATGGAAATCAGGATCACCATGGATCCAAACTCAAAAACTTCCAGAATACCAATCCCCCAATCTTCAACCAAGCTGAAAACCCACTAGATGCTGATGACTGGTTACAGACAATGGAAAACAACTTAGAAGTTACAGGAGTTTATGAAAATGAGAAAGTTCTCTTTGCCACCCACTATCTGGCGGGAGATGCAAGAGCTTGGTGGACTAGTATCCGCAATATGAACCATGGTCAAGTGATGACATGGGAAGCTTCCAAAACAAAGTTCTGCCACACCCACGTGCCGCAAGGTCTAGTCACCAGACTAAGGGATGAGTTTCGCGACTTGAAGCAAGGCAAAATGACTGTGGTAGAATACCGTGACAGATTCTTGTCGCTTGCAAGGTATGCCCCTGATGAGATTAACACAGAGGTGATGAAGAAGGAGAGATTCCTGAACAGACTACATGATGAGATGCAGACTATCCTCGTCAACATCTGTTTCGAGGATCTCGAAGAGCTAGTCGACTCTGCCATCCAGATGGAGGGGAAGATTAACCAGGAAAACTACAACCACAAACGTCATATGATGCAGCAATCAGGATCCAGCAGTCACCAGAAGTACCGACCCAACCTCTCACCAGGATATGCACCAAGGAACAACTGACCCCCAATGTCTCTCCCAAGCTACCCCAACCGTAGCGGAGGAAATGCGAAGCCCGGAGGAAACAATCACCACTCCGGCAATGCCAACAATATCAACGTGCACCTCCCAAGAACAACAACAACAACCACAACAACAACAACAACAATACTGCACCCAGAACTGGCAGCAATGTTATGCCCGTCGCAGCAAAAGACAAGTCCCAGATCACCTGTTTCGAGTGTGGAGTGAAGGGTCACTACTCCAATGAGTGTCCCAAGAAGACTGCAGCCACTGCCAATGTGAATGCCCCAGCTCAATAGCAGCGTCGTGTTCAACCAGGGAGAAGGTTTGCCCCAGGGAACCCTCACAACCGCAACGGTCATCTCTTCCACATGAACGCCGAAGAAGCCCAAGAAGCGCCCGATGTAGTGCTGGGTATGTTTTCTGTCAACTCAGTTTTAGCAAGAGTATTGTTTGATACGGGAGCATCCCATTCATTTGTCACCGAAGAATTTGCATGCACTAGTAAGATTCACCCAACCAACCTGAAGCATGTCATGATAGTTCAAATCCCCGGATCAACTACAAAAGCTAGAAAATTTTGCAAAGATGTACCTATCAGAATACATGGGATAGATTTTGATGCCAACCTTATAGTACTTGGAACCAAAGGATTGGAAGTAGTACTAGGTATGGACTGGATGTCAAGGCATAAAGGACTGATAGACTGTGCTAAGAAAGCCATCACCATGACCAGTAGTTCTAGAATAACAGTAGAGCATATATCTGAAACCTTGCCCTGTCAATTCAAGTGCAACAAGAGTCTAGCCCTACCCACCATAGACCAAGTCAGAGTAGTCTGCGAATACCCCGACGTATTCCCAGATGAATTGCTAGGTATGCCCCCGGATAGGGATATTGAGTTCATTATCGAACTAATCCCCGGAACCGGACCCATAGCCCAGAGACCCTATAGCATGAACCCCTCAGAGTTAGTAGAGTTGAAGAAGCAGTTAGATGCCATGTTAGCAACATGCTTGATTCAGCCAAGTGCTTCGCCCTGGAGATCCCCAGTGTTATTCGTCGACAAGAAATATGGAGGCAACCTTCTGTGTATAGATTACAAAAAGTTGAATGACGTCACCATCAAAAACAAGTACCCCTTGTCAAAGATAGAGGATCTATTTGATCAGTTGACTGGAGCCTAGGTATTCTCAAAGATTGATCTTAGGACTGGTTATCACCAACTTAAGATTCATGCAACGGATATTCCGAAGACCGCCTTTACTACTTGCTATGGTTTATATGAGTATACAGTTATGTCTTTTGGATTAACCAATGCCCCGGCTTATTTCATGAATCTCACGAATAAGATCTTTATGAATTTCCTAGATAAGTTTGTCATTGTGTTCATCGATGATATCCTTACCTACTCCAAGTCAGAAGAAGAACATGAGCAACATCTGAGAATCATCCTTGAAACCCTTAGAGAGCATCGGTTGTATGCCAAGTTCAGCAAGTGTGAGTTTTGGCTGAAAGAAGTAGTATTCCTAGGACATATTGTGTCTGCCGGAGGAGTTTTTGTTGATCCCGCCAAGATCAAAGATGTCAAAGCATGGGAAACCCCAACCACTCAAACCCAAGTCCGTGCATTTCTCGAATTAGCGGGATACTACCGCAAGTTCGTCGAAGGATTCTCGAGCATCACCAGACCCATGACCCAATTGTTGAAGAAGGACAAGAAGTTTGAATGGACTGACAAGTGTGAAGCCAGTTTTCAGGAGCTGAAGAAGAGATTGATATCAGCCCCAATATTGATCATGCTGGATATCAACAAGCCGTTTGATAGATTGATCTCGGATGTGTATTAATGCAAGAAGGCAAAGTCATCGCGTATCTATCTCGACAACTGAAGCAGCATGAGCAGAACTATCCGACCCATGATCTTGAGCTAGCAGCCGTGGTCTTAGCATTGAAGACATGGCATCATTATTTGATGGGTAATCACTGTGAGATTTACTCAGATCACAAGAGTTTGAAATATATTTTCACTCAGAAGGAGTTGAATATGAGGCAAAGGAGATGGATAGAGTTAATCAAAGATTACAACCTTGACATTCACTATCACCCCGGCAAAGCCAATGTGGTAGCAGATGCTCTTAGCAGATTGTCGTGTAGGCTTAACACCATGATCAAGGAGAAGCAGCCAAGTTTGTATGAGGAGTTGGAGAAGTTTAGAACTGAATTAGTTAGCAAAGGATTCTTAGCTAGCATTGGACTTAAACCCACATTAATCAGCCAAATCAAGGAAGCCCAGAAGGGAAATGAAAGTATCGACGGAATCAAACATCGTATTGGTACAGGAAAGGTACCTGGATTCACCGAAGACGAAGAAGGAGTACTATGGTACAAAGGACGTATCTGTGTGCCAGAAGATTCGGAGCTGAAGCAAGTTATCATGAAGGAAGCTCATGATACTCTTTATTCTATCCACCCCGGAGAACAAAGATGTATCAAGACCTGAAGGAGCAATTTTGGTGGCACAAGATGAAGAGGGAAATCGGAAGCCACATAGCCAAGTGTGACATCTGTCAAAGAGTCAAAGCAGAGCATCAGAGACCCACAGGACTGTTGCAACCATTGCAGATTCCAGAATGGAAATGGGATTCCGTCGGAATGGACTTTATCACCGGTTTACCTACTTCCAGTAGGGGAAATGACTCAATCCGGGTCATAGTGGATAGACTGTCCAAGGTAGCCCACTTCATACCTGTTAAGACTACCTATCAGAGTGCGAAGCTAGCAGAGCTATATATTGCTAGGATTGTTAGTCTGCATGGACCCCCAAGACCATAGTATCAGATCGAGGAACCCAGTTTACCTCGAGATTTTGGCAAAAAGTCCAGGAAGGATTAGGTACCAAGTTGAACTTCAGCACCGCGTATCATCCGCAAACTGATGGACAGACTGAGAGAGTCAACCAGATCTTAGAGGATATGTTAAGATTTTGTGTGTTAGAATACGGATCAAAATGGGAAGACTGCCTTCCTTTCGCAGAATTCTCATATAACAACAGTTATCAAGCTAGTTTGCAGATGGCACCATTTGAGTTCCTATACGGAAGGAAGTGCCGTACCCCTTTGAATTGGTCGCAAGTAGGAGAGAGTCAGATCTTTGGACCCGACATTCTCCGAGAAGCCGAAGAGAAAGTTCACAAAGTCCGTGAGCACCTCAAGACCGCCCAATCCAGACAAAAGAGTTATGTTGACAAGAGAAGGAGAGACCTGACTTTCAATGTTGGAGATTTTGTATATCTCAAGGTTTCGCCATTGAAAGGAACCCAACGTTTTAGTCTAAAAGGAAAGTTAGCCCCCAGATATATCGGACCCTTCAAGATTCTGAACCGTCGAGGAGAAGTATCGTATCAACTGGAACTACCTGAAGAGATGTCAGCCATCCATAATGTGTTCCATATCTAGTTACTTCGCAAATGCCTGGAAGTGCCAGAGAAGACTAAAGTTTTCAAGAACATCGATCACAGAGCCGTAGAGATCAACAATGACCTAACATATCGTGAAGTGCCCATCCGTATCTTGGAGGAAGCTTACAGAACCACCAGGACTAGGAGTATCAAGTTTCTCAAGATTCAATGGAGCAACCATACCGAAGAAGAAGCCACTTGGGAGCGAGAAGATTATATTAGGACAGAGTTCCCAGATCTCTTTAGTTCCTAGTTTTCTTTGTAAATCTCGGGAAGAGATTTTGTTTAAGGGGGAAGGTTTGTAACATCCCAAAACTTCAATCCAAGGTTATTAAGATCCAAATCATCAAAATTAGGGTTAACAAAAACTTTTCCAATTAAAATTATCAAAGCATTCATATGTGTGTGCATTTAAATTAGGAGTTGATTTCAATTGCCATGATTCAGTGATCCATTGCTTGTAAAATGATTCTTAGGTGAAATAAACATCATCTAGATCATTCCCAAACATTTCCCAAAGAAAAACAACTCAAAATGAATAAAAGATGAGAATGGTCATTTGTGCCATTTTAATCAGCATGCCTACTTTAGCTATTCCTAGTACTCAAAACCTGACAGAAACAATTATCGATATTTGCACCCCTTGCTAGTACACATAATGTTGTACCAAGGCCCACTTTGTGATCTGCCAAAAACATTCAAATACTAATTTTAATTGACATTTGAAAACTGGATCTATATCATATGGGAAGATCCCACTATTTCAAGAACCACTCAAACAAGATCAATTTTCAAAACCCAAGCACCCACAGAGTCTCAAGCTTATATCTAGCATACCCACCAAAAATCTTTTCAAAATTCAAAAAGAAAGTTCTTGTGGCCATTTCATCAAACACATGGCAGGCAGAATCAAACACTAATAGCTAGCTCACTGTTTACAACAGGGTTTTGCCCCCAAATGATCTCCATTTAATCCCTTTGTCTCCCCTTGATGCAACCAAGGCCTAACCAACCCATCCCCGACCCCCTAGCAGCATGGTCATGCCAAGCCGAGCACCTGCTGGCCGGCCGATCATGCCATCGCCGTAGCAGACCGTCCCCCTCCCTCTCGCCATGTCTACTAGCTAGCTCTCACCTCACCGCCACTCTCTGTCCCCTCCCCAAGCCGAGCCAGACCATGGACCACCGCCAAAGCGCCGCGCACTGCTTGTCTGCGCCATGCTGAGCACGCGCCAGAGCGCCGCGCCCGACACGCGTATACACGCCGCCCCTCGACCGCAGCCCGCGCCCACCGCTCCGCCATGACCCAGGGAGCACGCCAGACATGCCCATTCGCCTTCCAATGCACCACAGCCACTGCTCGCCGTTGAGACCGCCGCCTCTGCCGCTCAGAGCGCCAGCTCCGCCCGACCGCATACCACCGCCCCTAGTCCCGCATTTAACCCGTAGAGTACCGCCAGGAGACCAGCCACCGCCCCTACCTCGAGCCACGCCGCTAGCACGTTGTGTAGCCCTCGCCGGAGTCGCCTGCCCATCCCTCTCGGTCGCGTCGTCGTCCTATAAATAGAGGCCTTCCGCAGCCATTCTCTGCACACCACTCACCTCCCCTCACCTCACTGAGCCTTCCCCACTTCTCCCTAGAGCAAGGGGAGTAGCCGTTCGCCGGAATTGCACCGGAGCATGCCGCCTCTAGAGGAGAAGGGCGCCGCTGATTCCAACTACCCCCGGAGCTGCCTCGACCATCCCTAAGCTCGCCGTCAACCACCAGTCTGTTTCCCACCTCGTCGTCGTTGCTGGAGCCCTGGTACGCCCCCTGAGCACCCCCACTGAGCTGTTAGGGTTAGAGTTCGCTGGCGACAGGTCCGTCGTCGATGACGATCCCCAGCCGTTGATCCCCGTTCTAATCCAACGACCCACATCGCCCCGTACCGCTTCACGCGTTATGAGCCGCTGACCGGTGGACCCCCCTGTCAGCTGAGCCTCGCGCCGTGTAGTGTCACTGGGCCGGCCCGTTAGCGTTCCCGCGCTACCCAGTTAGTTTGAATTAGGATAGATCTATTTTAGTTAAACCTAGTTCTGTCCCCTAGTTTGAAATTCAATTCAGAGAGATTTACAAATCCAAATGGAGTGATTCCAATTTTGTTAGAAAGCTACTGAAAAGATCTACCCAAGCCCATTGGATTTAATTCAATTAGAGTTAGAGATCTCTCCTAGTAAACATAACAAAATAGAAGCATTTGCACCTTGCAACATTTTTATAAAATCAACCAAGATAGCTTTTGAGTTGATTCCAACTCTCAAAAATCACATTTAACCATGCCTATCTGAATACATAATAATATTAAGGTTTACATGTACTGACTTTGTACTAGTACCAAAATAATGCTATATAGGCATTTCTAGTCACTTTAAATCATTAAATAATGAACTTAAACCAAAGTAATTATGAACCAACCCTTAAATTACACTCCCACATGTTAGAATATGTGGTGATGACATGTGTCCACATGATCCCATATTTTAAGTGGTGAATATTAAATCTTAGTTAATTTTCAATGAGTAGAAATTACTTTTCAAAAATAAAAGGAGGAAACTATTGAATAAAACTTGTGATGCTTGTGATGATAATAGATCATCAAATGTATGCCTTAGAGTGCTAATTAGACTAGTTAAGTATTGTTTGGTGATTGTGTACTCCGTATGTATTTATAGACGATAGTATTGACCAAGCTTTCGAGGAGGAGGAGTTCTACCAAGAGGAGGAAGACAACTTCAACCACTGCACCAACCAAGGCAAGCTACTATTAGCAAGCTCGGATTAAACTAGATGGTTTAGCAAAGATGCTTTAGGCATGCTTTGGTTAAACTACTTTGACTATTCTTTACCCTAAGTACTAATTTCAAGCTTTACTTCCTTTAGTTTACACAAAGTCCCTTACTTGTTTTGAAGGTAGCATAAAGAGTATAAAACTTGACCTATTTAGATAACTTTAGATGCCATTCTATGGCATGAGATTGATCCCATCTTTCCACCTTAGTGAACACTCTTAACTTAGTAGTTTAGAGTTAGATAAAAACTTTAGTCACTTCAGATGGGAACACTTGGTGAAAATGAATTGTGAAAACCTTGGAATGATGAGTCATTCTATTGAGATGTTTTGACATGTGTTGAGAAACACAAATGGTTTATGATGGTGGAAATGTTGAGGCATGAGCCTTAGCCCTTTTATAAAACTGATGGTTGGATTCGGATGCGATACCATTCCATTTACCATACAACCACAATACCTGAATTGGGTAAGGCTTAGCCAGAAATTTATATGCATTAGTATTAGTTCCCTCGCGGGAGAGGTTTGAGCTGAGGCTACCTCTCAATGCTGTCCACCTATGCAGTGCCCAAGATGACAGATGGTCATGGTTGGGAGGCCATGCTCATAGGAGAGGTGCTTATACTAGGGTGTGTAAAGGAAAGGTTATGTTTGATTATCTGCATACTAAGTATGATGATTCAGGGTTATCCCTAACAGATGTATCGAATCTTGTGGTGAAAGTGTACCACCTCTGCAGAGTGTCAAACTATTCGAGTAGCTGCGTCCGCGGTTATGAACAGTTGGAATGGCCATACTGTTTCGTTGTCAGATGTTTTCAAAATAACTTATGAAATGAATGATGAATCTTGACTTGACCACAACAGGGTTGTGACTATGACACTAGCTTCCCAACTTAAGTGATTCTAGAACTTTATTTTATCTTTCTTTGCTTCTGAACTCAGCTTAGGTTTCAAACTTAACTTTATAGTTAAATATAGAGTTAGCACTTTACTTAGATTTATACTTATGGTTAGTGGTAGTTTGCGAGTACTTAAAGAGTACTCATGGCTTTTGCCCCTCGCTATTCTCATGGCCAGACTATGAAGGAGACTACCAAGATGATGGTCAGTAGGATGGCTATGATAACTAGGACTATCTGCCTTCGTCAGCATTGCATGTGCCCTTGAAGATGGACCCCACTGCTATGCTTATCTTTTATTTCCGCTGCTTGTTGTATTAAGACTGGATCATGAGATCCTTATTTGTGTAAGACCTTATGTATGGTTTGTAATGGATGATGTACTGTGATATCCAATCCGTTATGTCTCGCCAAAATGGTAATCCTGGGATTCCAAGGTATGGCATAACGGGCATCTGGGATTAAAAATCCGGGTGTTGACACCCTGCCACAGCTTTCGCCGCCATAGCCGCCAGCACGCCACCTCCAATCCAATCTCCACCATCACCACCATATACAAGGAGGAGGAACTAGGATCTTAAAGTCCCTCAACATCAATCTACACCATCATCATCAACAACGTCTACAACACTGATTCATTTTTTTACTTGGTTGCAATCCAAAACCTAGCATAGTTCTCCTCTTCTATTCAATTGTAATATCATATTCCATTTATATACTTGAGATCATGTTGATTCCCTTCATATGTGAATAGTTCCTTTGTTCTTGTAGAGAATGGAGAAATCCTAGCACTATTATGAGATGGAATAAAGATGATCTATAATTTCAGTTCATGAGCATTTATTAGTTTTCTCTCTAGATATTATGTGAAGTCCACGATGTAATATTTGCCTTAGGGGGTAGAGAGGGAACAACCGTTGGTCATATGGTAGTGAGTATGGTGCTAAGTGACATAACATGCCGGTGTGCTATTCATATGCGCAACGAGGATTAGAAGCGATTCACTAAGTTCATATCAATATCCATGGGAAACATTTAATTGTGATGGATCAGAGTGGCTTACTTACGATCATCATAGTGGTTAATAATGATGTAAACATCAGATGGCTTGTCAGTGAACATCTTATTATGGATCTCTTCCCATATATGAACATGAAGGACGATATAGATTCATCCTAATCATGAATAGTACCAATGCTAGTGGTGGATTAATATTCTACACTCCCTGATAACTCCTTAGTCATATTGCAACTCCCTCCAACAACACTCGCATGCTCTTTATTTACTTTAGTCATTTACTTTGTTCTTAGTTACTTTAAGATCTCTCAATTACCGTTATCTTAGCAACCTATAGAGTAGACTATTTCCAAACACCATTTTGGGTACAAACGTGGCCACACTGACAACGTGGCTATGGGGTTGTGTTATTTTCATTTGCAAAGCTTTCAAGGGACGAACTTTGTAAATAATATTTGCTACTATAAGTACTATAATAACCTTGTTGTTGGTGCATGAACCCAGTCATCAACAACTTATAGAAAAATCCAGTCACCCACCATGTTATAATCGAAAGAATCCAGCTCTAACCATGGTGCATTTGGAATACCAAATTAACATAAAATATCCAATTGTAACGAGTACGCAACCAATAAAAAATCAATAATAACCTAGTTGGCATGAATAAAAAAGGGCATCCATGAAAAATTAATGGACCAAAATAAATCCAGTATAACAAAAATTATCATTATTGCTAGCTAAGGAATAATTAGTAGAAAATAGCAACATAGAGAAGACCTAGGATGTCAGTAAAAGGAAAGGAATTTCAGAGTTGCAAAAATACTTTATGAATGAAATATATCAAATGTGTCACACAAAAGTAGATGCAAAAATAAAACATGAAGAACAAATAAATGAAAAGAGATAAAAAGAAAATAGAAGCACAAATAATAGTGATATCATTCTACACAAGGAGGGAAATGAAAAGGGATAAAAACAAAATCTACTATAACTTGGATAGAAGGAAGGAAATGATATGCATTAATTCTAAGATCATTTCATGCCAAATGAATAAGGGAGGGGCCACCATGTTCGGAGGATACGTAGGGGAAACCCTAAGGCACCATCCCATCTCCCCTCCTCCTATATAAAGGAAGGAGGGGGTCCAGGACTCATTCCCTTGGCCGTTGGTTGCCCCTCTCCCTCCATGTGAGATCTCTCTCTCATACTGTGAGATCTTGGTGCATGACTTAATAGGATTGATAGGATGCCCGTACCAACAAGTTGCAACTTCTTTTTTGAAAGCTCATCTGAAAAGAACTCCAAGCTTAAGCATGTTTGTCCTGGAGCAATTTGAGGATGGGTGACCAACCAGGAAGTTGTTCCCGGATGCGCATGCGTGAGGAAAAAGTGTGAAAAAAAGACTAGTGTTGATAGGTGGGACCAGTCTAGAAATCCTAGAGAGCTGCTAGAGGTAACAGCCGTCGGGGCCGGGGTGGCTGGGGTGTTACAAGTGGTATCAGAGATGATCCTCGTGGTTAGACGAGCATGCGTAGGTGTGGTGACCCAGCATACCACTGAATGTTGTAGTATGCAACTCGTTGACATAATACCTCCAGAAGCGCCGTTCCGCAAATATTACATCCCTCGGAGTGGTATAATAGAAACATTGTGGGGTCCACAATACATACAAGCTTATTACTACAATACCAAAAGAAGTGATACCGTAGGTTCTCCTAACTTACAACAAGCTAAAAATCTTATTTAGAGTTGGTACAACTTAAGAACAAAAAAAATCAACTAATTAACAAGTTGGGAGCTTAATAGCTTATTTATTATAGTTCTATGCTTCTCGATCAACCTCTATACTCAGATATATCCTAATAACTAATCGGACTCATCGCCTACATCTCCATATCGGATCTCATAGTCCAAACCCTCAACTCCTTCAGATAGGTCGGGTTCTTCATAGAAAATGTCTTCTGGGCATTCAACGTCATACAATGCGGCTTCCTCGGTATCTTCAGAGTCTAAGAGGGGATCAAAGGAAAGAGTGAGTAATAGTGTTACCCAGCAAGCTCATTTTATGCAAGCTGTGAAGTTTGATGCACTAGCTATAACCACAGATGATACGTCGTAGGCTTTATGTAGTTTTTCCAATCATTTCTTCAATATGTTTCTTTTAATAAGAAAACTATGTTCGTCAGCCTTCACAGGTTTACCAGAGCTTCATGGAGCTCCTTTTCTGTCGTGTTTGTATCTCCTTCCTAAAATAGGGAGTAACATTCACATTTCTTATACTCTATAGAGATGCGTTGCTTACCCTTAAGATATCAAAGCCTTGTTGCACAAACGGGCGTACTTTCCCATCCACAATTTCGTGATGTGTTGCCTAATAGATGATTCGAACCTATCACTAACCTTATCCATAACCCTGCATGCCCACCCAATTCTGTAAGCAGAACTTGCCCCTAGTATCCCCATCATAGTGGTAGACCTACCTCTGGAAGCCCCTTACAGACCATCATAGATACCAAGTATCGCGAGGCACTAAGGGGTCCTACCAATGTGATGGATCCTTTGCGAGGAATCTACAGTCACGATAAGATCATCCATCAACATGCGAAAGGAAGAAGATCTAGCTGACTTATGCATCCCATTCGAGATCTCATGGTTAACACGTATTATACGATGCTAAAATCACTAGGAATATTGGTTATGAACTCCTATATGATACTTTCCTCTGCAAATGGAACCTCCACCAACAACATATATCATAATGTGGTTCCATTGCCAGCCATAATAGATTGTCACCACTCGGACCGATGACCAATAATTCATATTATTACGAAAATACTCTTCTCTGTCTCTTTTTGAATATAGGTGACATCATAGTGATTACAAACACTTTGTAAAACACATAAAAGGACACGAGTAAGTGATGAACTTGCCTTGTGATTGCAATAGTGAAGTCGGATGTTTCCACTTGAACTTGTACTTTGATTTCTACAAAACACGATATACGGTAAGGACAATATTTAAAGAAGCAAATAATTATTAAATGCATAGTAATATCATGCAATGCTTTACTTCGGATTTATTACCTTTATTTACATGTTTTACCCATTTATTAGGTGGATAGTGAATTTTAGAGTGTTAAAGTTATTTTCCATTTATTTATAAGGAAATATTATTATTTGTTCATAGTAAATAATCCTAATAAAGCAAAAAGGAATTTATTTTGATTTAAAGATAAAAGGAAATACATTCCTTTTATTTTAATAATAGAACACGATTTCATAAACCCTTTTATAACATCATTTTTTATAAATTCCACATTTGCTTTAATTAATATTTTTATGGAATAGTAGATAAAATTTTATACCTAAAAGTGATATTTATTTATTGTACTTTTCCTTACTATTTTATATCTCTTTGAGATATTAAATGGTTTATATATTTAATTATATTTTATTTAACTCAAACAAGCAATTTAATATTTTTCTTAGATAGATCTTATTTTTTTTGAGAATTTGGATATATTATATGTATTTTAGAAATTTTATATAATTTTTTAGGGCTCTTAGAATTTATAGAGTTATTTTATAATTTCTATATTTCCTTTTCTATTTTATTTACTCTTTCCTTTTAAATCTGGGCACGACCCACAACCTAGCCCGACCCGCAGAGAAACTAGTGGGTTGGTTAAACCCAGACCCATGGACCTCTCCCTTATTTGGCCCGCTCACTCCTCTCTCACTCTAGATTTGTCTCATCCGCTCGTTCTCACCCACTCTCTCTCTAGCGACGATGATGGCGTCAGCACGGCTATACTCGGTTCCAGCGACTCCAGTCACCCCGGCCGTTGCCGGTGGCTATCGACGCGGTGCTCCATGATCTACATCGTTAGCCTGCTCAATGTGACTTATACGTCCTGTATCGCTCGCCCCTTCCCATCTACGGAGCTCGAGTTTCGATGATTTGATCTCACCATGCTTCGTTGACTGTACTATGATGCGTTGAGGGTTCAGGGGTGTGGTGGTCATCTAATGCCACCATTCTTGTCGAGGTTGTGCCACTGGTGTGTCTCGACGTGGGTTAAGCGCTTGTGTGCTCCTCGTGGCGCCGTGCACGGGCATCAATGCCAACGCTAGTCTCCTTAATCTTTTCGGGTTTCTGCGAGCATGCTAGGTAACTTTGCCCTCTACTCTGTCTCTGATCTTCTATTCCTCCCAGTATCCAACCCTAATTAGGGTTCATCATTTCTTGCTCAACGTGATTTAGGCTTAAAGCTTCTAGTGGTTTTGTTAATCAATTGATAGTGGCTTAGCTTGGCATGGTACTGTTCTGTGTTCATCAAGCTAGAGACTATTCTAGTAAAAATGATTAAGTGAATTTTATTTTAATTCAAACCATGTGTTTGAATTCAAACTTAGTAAACTCCTAGTGTCTTGTGATATATTGTTGCTCTAACTATAATTTACTAAAGCCTTGCTTCAGTGTGTTGTTCTCTGAATTTACTATAACTGTCAAGTATGACAGTGGAGTGTTACTAATACATTGTAATTGATCCATACCTTGGATTAACTTTGTTGCCTGTCGAGACTATCAATGAACTAGATTGAGAGAGATAATTCCTATATATCTAACAAATAAAATGATCTAATTTGTACATATATGCTTTACAAGCATAGTTTCCTTGTGCTTTTTAATACTATTAATATGACAATGAACTATAGAGTTGATTCTTAGCAGTTTCAGTTAGGAAGGTGATAGAAGTACTTTGGCTTATGGAAAATTGGAGGGGTCCGCGGGAGAAAACACATTTTTTTATTAACTAACACAACACCATATGCGAGGCTCCATCTAGGATTAATGTTGTAACGGAGAAGTTTCAGTAACGTACCCTTCTAGACCAAAAGTTTTGAACATTTCGTGGAGAATCTGGATGATGTAGTCGTACTTGTAGCCGACCTCAAGGTCACGAAGCTCTTTTCCCATCAATCCAAGTGCCACAAGTGGCAGCACCTCCGTGGTTTCACACACGTCTGGTGCACGACAACGACCTCCAGTTCTCTGATCCAGACGAGATTGCGGAAGTAGATCTTCTGGCCGAAATCTTCGCAGCATAATGGCATGCTGCAACAAAGCAATCTCTTGCGCGTGCAACCCTTATTTGGGGCCGCAATTGTGTGTGTGTGAGAGAGATTCTCTAAGGAAACTGCCTTAGAGAATACAAAAAGTGTTGCGTGTCTTTTTTCCCTCATATAGGATCCTCCTTATATAGGGAAAAAAGTGAGACTCTTTTCACCTCAAGTCCCGGGGTGGGACTAAAGGAGAGGGAGGGTAGGAGGGCACGCACCATGGAGGAGGGCTGAATGGTCGGGTGGGAACCACTCGCGGCCCATGGGGGCCGACGGTCGGGTGGGCCAAACCCCACGCCATGGCATAGGCGGCGGTGGCTCCCCATGGGCGGCTTGCCTCTTGGGCCTTCCCTTCGGGGATTTGGCCCATTAGGGAAGTTGCCCTTTTAATTTTACTTTTAAATATTTATTTAATATTAATTACAACAATTAATACATAAAAATATATTATTAAATTCCCTTTGACCCAAAAAACCTTCCAGTTCACTCCGAACGACTTCGGTTCCACCCGAAACGATTCTAGTTCTCTCTGGGAACACTTCCAATATTCTGTCTTTCTTACTTTGGTGATTCCATTATAACCAAAATAATCTCCGACGTTATCGTGCCCTTGAGTGTGTTACCCTACGGTTCGGGAACATCACAGACATGATCGATACACCTCTCATATAAATGATCATCAATGGGAACAGGTGTCCATAATGACCACTATGTATTATACGATGTTTATTATCGTTTGTACCATAAACATCTAGTCCAATTCTCTTTGTTGCTTCGATACCTGACTTGTCCGAGGTCTGATCATCAGAATCAAAATACCTTGTTCAACCTTAGTACTGACAAGTGTTGCTTTACTCGTTCCCATGATATTATATCCACGTGACCTAGTCACATGTTACGCAACATTATGGATGTAATCTCACCAAGTGGGCCTGGTGTATCTTCCCGTAACACGGGAGAACAAATCCCAATATTGATACATACGCCTCAACATATCCGTCTAGAATACCCAATATACACCTTTATGATCACCCTGTTATGGTGTGATAGTTGATGCAATCTAAGCAACCTCTGGTGATAGTGATTAAATATGATCTCACGGTCTAAGGAGTAGGATACTTCATTTCTAATTATTGCAACGATGAACTTTGTGACTTGATCGTGTTGCAATACTTACGTTGGATAACGTGCATCACATCATTCACTAATGATATGACTTCATTGTCAATTTGCATAAATGCTCCATGATCAGGAAATCTTGATCATCATTTGCACAATGAACTAGTTGAATAGAGGCTTACTAGGGACATTGGTTTGTTTACATACCACACATGTATCAGTGTTTCCGATTAACATAATGATAGCATGGTATAAAACTATTATGAATAAATGAGATATGATAATAAACACCCTTTATTATTTGCCTCTAGGGCATATCTTCTTCAAAAATTTATATACAAATTAAGTATATATTTGTTTTAGTGGCTTCTGTGATTGAGAAAATCAACGAGGTTCCTTCCTAAGGAAGTGTGCACAGTGGTGAAGATTCGTCACATCATCTAGTGCTATCTTTGCTAGCTAAAGATGTGATAGTTGCCAATGATGCACAGGGTGGGGCACAAATCTGTTAAATGTGAAGAGATGCTTGTGTGTGTGAGCTTACTACTCGCTATATAATAATTATAGTGTAGCTTTTCTACACTAGGGTGAGAACATTTTTATTCCCCTACCACTATTACCTGAGAAATAGTGATAAAAACATATATCAAGTTTGTATAGTAATTAGCAACCTGTTGTTGCTTGTATGTGCTTGACTAATGCTTGAGGAATTGATTCTTGTTCCTGCTCACTTGTCTACTATCTCATCCTCCTTGTGATGGCCTTCTCCTCCTTGATCACTTCCTTTGCTTGTCCTGCTCCTCTTAGTTCCTCATCTTGGCTTGTTCTCCTCCTCCTGGTGCTGGCTTGAGATGATCTTTGCCTAAGTAACCATGGTGGTGGATGAACTGGTGATATGATGTAAGAATGGTGGAGTGATAGCTAACAGCTTAGATGCTACGGCTAACTTCCTCTTATCTACTCCTAGGACTTTCTCTCATGTTGACAACAACTAATTGCATGTGGATGTGTATGTTGCCTGCTTGCTTGATTGCTGAGATCTTTTAACTGAGAAGCTTTGCTTTGGCTGTCTTGGTATTATCATTGCTGTGAACATTATTTTGGACTGCCAAGTGGATTTACCTCCTAGTGAAACTTTCCCTTAGACTGTGATGTTGTACTGAGGCATTTCACTTGATAATCACAATTACTATATTGTCCTTAATCTTATACTAAGTTATGATAATACATAGTGCATCTCACCATGAAGATCTGAGAGTTAACTTAATAAACTAATCCCTCTTTCTTTGTTCTTTGTTTTGTTTATCTCTTTTGCATGGATAAAGATGAAAAAGAGAGGAAGACTAAAACTTTTAGATAAAAAATTAGTATAGGTTCTATTTTCTTTAATTTTGTAATTTCTTTTCTTTATTTTGTTGTAAAGATAATGCATATTGTACTATGCAATAAAGATCCTGGTATTTATTAATTTTAATCTTTTTGTTTTGTTTACTTGTATAAAAAATTATGAGTAAATAATAGCGTAAGATTGTTTTGGCTCAAACTGCTATCCCCATATTCCCGATTCTTTTTGGTCGTGGGATGAATGCCGAAAAGGACACGCGGCAACACCACAACGAAGCCCTGCTATCCCGTGAGGTAGGCCCCACTACATGATAGGGTGAAAGATTGCATACCACGCGTTGGTGTAGTGCGTGCCATCGTACTCTGCGTCGCAGGACAGTGGGCCGAGCGCACGCCATGGGCCCGTGATGTCTACACACGCTTCTATTCTTGTAGACAGTGTTGTGCCTCCAAGTGCAGAGATTTGTAGAATAGCAACAAGTTTCCCTTAAGTGGATCACCCAAGGTTTATCGAACTCAGGGAGGAAGTGGTCAAAGGTATCCCTCTCAAGCAACTCTGCAATCAAGATACAATAAGTCTCTTGTGTCCCCAACACACCCAATACACTTGTCAGGTGTATAGGTGCACTAGTTCGGGGAAGAGATAGTGAAATACAAGTAATATGGATGATTATAAGTGGTAATTGCAATCTGAAATAAGAGTGGCAGCAAGCAAACATGTAATAGGACTGATTGTAAATGGTGTTTCAATGCTTAGAAACAAGGCCTAGGGATCATACTTTCACTAGTGGACACTCTCAAATAAATATCTTCTCTTCATTATGCTACCCTGAACTACTCTCCGGTTGGACGATGTAGGGCTATAACATCACACCTTAAAGTTCGCATTCCCCATCTAGATAACCCCTCACTATCACCTTGAGTGCTAGATGGTTCCAACAAACACCACAATCTCATAGAGACATCCAACTCAAATTATACTCATGATAAGTATTTATGTAACCTTAGCCTAAGTGCCACATGGTGTGCACACTGTCAACTTCACACACGTGGGGATAAGCAGAGATTAATTAAAGCACTTGAGTAGCAGAATAGATCTATAGATTACAAAGCTCATGATCTCAATAAGATCACGCATAGAGAGAGAGATGAACACATAACTACCGGTAGAGCCCTTAGCCTTGAGAGAGAACTACTCCCTCCTTATCATGGGAGTCAGCAACAACGATGGAGATGGCGGTGGAGTCGATGGAGATGGCTCCGGGGGCACTTCCCCGTCCCAAAAGGGTGCCGGAACAGAGACTTCTGTCCCCCAAATCTCCTCTTTGGTGGAGGCAACGCTACAGAACTTTTCGTGGAATTCTGATCGGGTACTTAGGGTTTTCGTCCTGGGAGGCTTTTATAGGCGAAGAGGCGATGCCAGAGGTGGGCCAGGGTGGCCACACCACCTGGTGACGCGGCCAGGGGGACCCATGCCAGGGGTGGTGTGGGCCCCCTGTGGCCCATCTCCACTCCTCCTTCTGGCCTCCTTCGTCTTCTAGAAAAATAGGAATTTCGGCTTTTGTTTCGTCCAATTCCGAGAATATTTCTTTACTAGCTTTTCTGAAACCAAAAACAACAGAAAATAGGTAACTGGCACTGCGGCATCTTGTCAATAGGTTAGTTCCAGAAAATGTATAAAAATGCCTCAAAGTGTAGACAAAACATAAGATAGTTGATACAAAACAAGCATGGAGCATCAAAAATTATAGATACGTTTACGACGTATCAAGCATCCCCAAGCTTAACTCCTACTTATCCTTGAGTAGGTAAGTGATAAAAAGAATAATTTTTAAGGTGACATACACCATCACAATATTGATCAAGGTATTTGTAAAGCATTGATATCTAGGATCAAAGTACTCTAACATAAACATGAAAGATATAGTTCTAACAATGAGACATAGCAACTATATTGTAACATAAAAAGGTACAAACAAAAGATCATGAATAACAATGCATTGCAAGACGTTTGTTTGTTTCACATACAGAAAACATAATAAGAGTTGTATTCAGCTTGTCCCTCATGGTATAGCAAAACATAAATGCATAGGACACCTTCAAAGTTCATAAGGGTGACTAGATATAAATAATTTAAGAACCAGCAATATCAAAGTTATGAATCAATCAACAAGTTTTGGGACAATGCACATTAAACTAAGAATGACCACTATGCTCTCCCAATTGGTGCATACAGATAGAAGATGGAGACTCAACATAAAAGTAAAAAGAAAGGCCCTTCACGGAGGGAAGAAGGGATTTCAAGTTTCATAAAGATCTTCCAAAAATTATGGTACTTATTAGCTTTCAGCTCGCATTGCCCCTATCATAAGAATCTTGAGGTGATTAAGGTTAAAGTGACACAAATATAAGGATATGCTTGACAAGTTATAAGTTGAAAATCTCATGCCCCTTGATTACGAGTACCGAACCTCATGCTACTCAACTTTAGTCATAAGTAAGTTCTTGTCATTGTAAGTACATGTGTATCATGGAGAACTGCCAACGGGGTACCCCTTGCCCCATGGCACATGAGCTTTCCCATATCAAAATGACAAGGCAACAGACAATGAGCATCTCAGCGATCTTTTTATTTGCTATTTGCATAGGTTTTTATTGAGGATGCTTCATAGAATGCTCAATATGGTTATGCTGCAAGTTTCCACCATGATTAGGCATGGCTTAGGCTAGCTGCCCATGTGTTTCTCTAACACACATACAAAATCCATGAGCTTACAAGCTCCCCCTTTATTTCACATCGTCGGGATCCATAAACAAAAGAACATGATATCAACTAAATAATAAGTGCAATGTTGAAAGCGTTCCCCATGGTAGCATGGTTCTGCTAATTCACAACTTATAAAGTGTAATCATATAAACAACGTAGATGGACACAATGGTTCAAGTTTATTAAGTGCAAGAAAATAAAGTGTGCCATCAAGTTTGTGAGAGCTTTAATCACTAATTTTCACATAACAAGTTTAATTTGGAAGATAGATAAAAACATGAATATACTTGGAATGGTGTAACACACCATGCATAGGAATTTATAGTGGACTCTTTGGAATAACTTGGTTTTCTTGGGGGTTGGATGCATGAGTGGGACTCACACTTGGTACACGTGGAGGCTAGCAAAAGATTAGGAGTGACCAACTAAGAGAGCAATAATGGCCATAATCATGCAAAGCAACAAAACATTATTAATTAAAGCATAAAGTGATATTGCAAGTCAAAAACTAAATGATCATAGTGGCTATGGTGACTGCTTCATAGTCTTAACATGGTGTAAGCATGTGCCAAGTCAACCCAAATAAAGCATCAAAGAAGAATACCATAATATTATGCTTTTGTATGCTAAAACAACGCATGATTCTTTCAAGGCACATTAAGCAATCTCAGTTATTTGAAACAAGTCATCCTACAAAAATAATCACTAAGCATATGGTCAAAGCAACATCTAGCATGACATGATAAAGTCTATGTCATAGTCAAAACAAGCTTCCTTTCGTACCACTATAAGTATGAAACTTCTTACTCTTTTCCAACACCAATCGACTTATTTGAAACAACCCTCAAAGATAATAATCAATAAAGACCAGAGAGCATGTCTTACCCATCCACAAAGAAGAACTAAAAAGTTCTAAGCCAAAAGAATAAGAAAACTAAAGCTAAACACAGTGCTAGCAAAGGAGAACACTCACAGAACAATAAGAGTGAAAACAAGAGTGTTCTAGGCAATGAATAATGGGATGTGTCTCTCTCCAAAATAAGTGTGGTGGGATCCAACCAACTTATTGCGGCAAAGAAAGCAAAAGAAAACTAAAAACAAAGATGCTCCAAGAACAACACATAGTGCATAAGGTAATAAAAATAAAGTGTCTTGAAAGAAGACTTGAGATTATTGATGAAGAAGGGGATGCCTTGGGCATACCCAAGCTTTCCCGCTTGTACTTATTGAATATTTATTGGGGTGACACGGGCAGAATCCCCAAGCTTGAGCATTTGTCCATACTTCATCTCATCACATTATTCTTCCCTACACTTGAAAATTTCCTTTATACAAAATTTCACATAATCTTCATTAGCAACATTAGTGTATTCAAGATAATAAGTATTTGGGTTTAGTTTCAACACAAGTAAAACTTCCATTAAACACAATCTACTATAGCAATTCCTTATAAAAGCTCGATCAAAGAGAACTCAAAGAGAAAGAGATTAAGAGGCAAATGCAAATAATGGCAGAAATCTATCAAAATAGACCAGCAGGTAAAAACCGATTCTTTCGAAGACCTTCTGTTCCTCAAATCGAAAAGTTCAAAACTAACGAACGTTAGATAATAACCTGGGTCATAAGCACAGAAAATTATAGCTCAATCCGATGTACAGGAATTTTTCACGATTTTTTATAGTGAAGAACAAAAATCTGTTTCGGGACAGCAACTTCCCCATATTTTACTTCCCTCTCATTAGAGGTTATTGTTGGCACAAAAACCAAACAAAAAGGATAAGGAGAGGTTATTACAGAGGCAATAACTTCCAAGACTCAACAAAACAAAATTAAACTGAAAGTAAAAAATATAATGGGTTGTCTCCCAAAAGCTCTTTTTTATAGCCATTAAGATAGACATGATAATTTCGATGATGCTCACAATAGAAATATGAATTAAAGTAAAAAAGAGCATCAAGAAGCAAATATGGAACAAATTTAAGTCTAACCCACTTCCTACGAAAAATAATCTTATAAAGAAACAAGTCATAAAAGCACAAAGCAACAAGCATAGGAAAGCAAAACAAGTGCAACTTCAAAAGTTTCAACATAAATAGGGGAAACTTAATATTGTTGTGATACATAAAACCATGTTTCCCTCTCTCATAATAACTTTTACTAGCATCATGAATAAAATTAACAATATGAATATCACATAAAATATTCTTATCATGAGCCACATGCATAAAATAATTATTACTCTCCCTATAAGCATAGTCATTCTTATTAATCATAGTGGGAGCAAATTCAACAAAATAGCTATCATTATTATTCTCATCACCATAATCATCAAATATAGGAGGCATATTGTAATCATAATTAATTTTCTCCTCAATAGTAGGTGGACTGAAAATATCATACTCATCATTGTAATCATCATATTTCGAAGGCATAGTATCATCAAAGTAAAATTTCTCCTTCGTGCTTGGGGGACTAAAAATATCATACTCATCAAAACCAGCTTCCCCAAGCTTAGACTTTTCCATAGCATTAGAAATAATGGTGTTCAAAGAATTCATACTAATAACATTGTTATTAGCATGCAAATAAAGTTCCATAGGTTTTTTAATTTTCTCTTCAAACACTTCATGTCCTAACTCAAGATAAATACTATAAAGCTCTATAAATTTTTTGCTATTTTCCATTAAGCCTAACTAGTGAAAATAAAAACAAGATATAAAAAGATATAATTGCAGAATCTAAAGGAAATAACTTCGAGCACTCAGACACCAGCAACAGTACTAGAAGATAGCTTAGTAGCCAGAGGATGTGAGTACCTTTAACCTTACCTCCCCGGCAACGGCGCCAAAAAATAGCTTGATGTCTATGTACGCTTCTATTCTTGTAGACAATGTTGGGCCTCCAAGTGCAGATGTTTGTAGAACAGCATCAAGTTTCTCTTAAGTGGATCACCCAAGGTTTATCGAACTCAGGGAGGAATTGGTCAAAGGTATCCCTCTCAAGTAACTCTACAATCAAGATACAAGAAGTCTCTTGTGTCCCCAACACACCCAATACACTTGTCAGGTGTATAGGTGCACTAGTTCGGCAAAGAGATAGTGAAATACAAGTAATATGGATGATTATAAGTGGTAATTGCAATCTGAAATAAGAGTGACAGCAAGCAAACATGTAACATGATTGATTGAAAACGGTGTTTCAATGCTTAGAAACAAGGCCTAGGGATTATACTTTCATTAGTGGACACTCTCAAATAAATTTATTCTCTTCATTGTGCTACCCTGAACTATTCTCCGGTTGGACGATGTAGGGCTATAATAGCACACCTTAAAGTTCGCATTCCCCATCTATATAACCCCTCACTATCACCTTGAGCGCTAGATGGTTCCAATAAAAACCACAATCTCATTGAGACATCCAACTCAAATTATACTCATGATAAGTATTTTTGTAACCTTAGCCTAAGTGCCACATGGTGTGCACACTGTCAACTTCACACACGTGGGGATAAGTAGAGATTAATTAAAGCACTTGAGTAGCAGAATAGATCTATAGATTACAAAGCTCATGATCTCAATAAGATCACGCATAGAGAGAGATGAACACATAGCTAACGGTAGAGCCCTTAGCCTCGAGAGAGAACTACTCCATCCTCATCATGGGAGTCAGCAACGACGATGGAGATGGTGGTGGAGTCGATGGAGATGGCTTCGGGGGCACTTCCCCGTCTCGGAAGGGTGCCGGAACAGAGACTTCTGTCCCCCAAATCTCCTCTTCGGTGGAGGCGACGCTACAGAAATTTTCGTGGAATTCTGTTCGGGTACTTAGGATTTTCGTCCCGGGAGGCTTTTATAGGTGAAGAGGCGATGTCAGAGGTGGGCCAGGGTGGCCACACCACCTGGTGGTGCGGCCAGGGGGGACCCATGCCAGGGGTGGTGTGGGCCCCCTATGGCCCATCTCCACTCCTCCTTTTGGCCTCCTTCATCTTCTAGAAAAATAGGAATTTCGGCTTTTGTTTTGTCCAATTTTGAGAATATTTCTTGACTAGCTTTTCTGAAACCAGAAATAGCAGAAAACAGGCAACTGGCACTGCGGCATCTTGTCAATAGATTAGTTCCAGAAAATGTATAAAAATGCCTTAAAGTGTAGACAAAATATAAGATAGTTGATACAAAACAAGCATGAAACATCAAAAATTATAGATACGTTTACGACGTATCAGCCCGCCATCAGTGTACGCGGGCAACACCGTGCTCTGTGAGAGGCTTTCCGGCGCGACAGGCCTCCGCACCCGCAACGTGGCGAGGCCCACCGAAAGCCGATGTGTGTCGTGATCCCATGCTGGTTTGGACTCTCGCGGTCATGGGGCCTACCGAGAGCTGATGTGGCACCGTAAGACCATGTTGACCGCACATTATCGATGATGCAGGGGCTGGCCGTAGACATGGTGCAATAAGCCCATGTCAGACGTGGTTTCTCGCATACCTGGGGCCCGCCCAGAGATGACGTGGTGCCGTAAAATGATGTCGTGCGTCAGCGTATAATGTAGAGGACAACTGTTCTCGGATTCGGATAGCTGACCTTGTAGCATAGACTGTAGATATCCACGGGTTATTGCGGGTGGATCGTGTTGTGGGTCCCGTTCCGGAGACGTCGTACCTAAGTAAACTCGAGACGGTTACATGTGATCACGAGCGATAGAACGTATGGCTTCGTAGGTTATAGCCGACTACAATTTCTCGCAAACCATGGCGGGTCCTGTCTAGAGCGGAGGTGCAAGCTTTATCCCAAGCCAGCTGCGTGAGCTGGACGCATAGACTATAGCCATCCACGGGTTCTCACGACGATGCCTTGTGATGGGTCCCGTTCATGGATAGATGTATCGTGAGAGCACTTGCATTGTGACTATAAAAACCTAGCGTCATTTTTCCTGCTAACCATTTTTAGCTCTCTCTTTTCTACTTCTTTCGATTTTCTCTAGTGGTTGGTCTCTAGCGCCATTCCGGTGACCATACATGGAATCGGCGCTTCTCGTTTCCCACTGGCCTTAGCCGTGACGCGTCTATGGTCAGATACTATCGAAACTCACCGATGTAGCACCATCTGTATGCTCTTTTCATCCCTATCTTCATCTCCTGGTAGTGTCATCTTCGCATGTTTCCTTCACTCAGATTTGTGCATCGTCCGGTGATCATAGCCGGGACAGACGCGGCAGTCGAACAACGAGTTTGTTTCTACTACCATTCCTTCTTAAAACATTGACTACGAATCTTATTGGAAAAAGGTTGACTATGAATCGTATAATTCCTAAGAATCATGTGGGATATCCGTTGACTGCGAACCGTGTGAAAAAAATGTTTCCTCGGAATCATATGGAATACCCTCATTGTCTGCAAATCATATGAAAAATATGTTTCCTGCAAATCATGTAAAAAATAAAAGTGGACTATGAACCGTGTGAAACATCCATGTACTGCTCTTTTGACGAAAATAACGATGAGTTCAAATCGTATAAGAAAAATATGAACTGTGAAACATACTAAACATTGACGGGAAATATAAAAAATGATTAAAAATTGTTATGCGATCCGTCCAAAGAACAATCAAAATATATCTTTGCGTACGTTCGCTTCATCGTTCAAGAAACTGAACGTGCTAAAAATGTTGATTCTAAAACATTTATTACAAATCATACGGTAAATTGGACCCAATTATCTGCAATCGTTAAGTCAGACTAGGACGTCACAAAAATAGTTCTCTATCTCATGTGTAATGCAGAATGTTAGAGCAACCGAGAAGGATTTAAGCATATATACTCTTTGTTTGTGCTCATACGCACTACTTCTTCTTCTGCATTCAGATGCACTGCTTCATTTTGGAGGGTGTTTTCCATGCTGACTTCGTCTTTCCTCTTCCTCTACTGTTGTTCAGCGCGACCACATCTCCGAGTCCGCTGTTGTGACACCCCGAGATCAGGGTTAAAACTCCAAGACCTTAGCCTGACATAAGCTTAACCTAAAGTTCGAGGATATTCAGTGGAGAATCGGTAACACAACAGTGACCATCTAACACAAAAATTATTACAGCAAGCTCATAACTGAGCGGAGAAGCAAGTTATTACAAAAAGAGGTCACTGACCATAAACATCAAACAACGGAAGGAAAATTATGCTATTAAGCAAACTTAACAAATGACCTAAGAGGCTTGAAGCATAACGATGACGTTCCAGCCCATATATTCTGGGATGCCGGCCGGGAACCCCAAGCTACTCGTCGGTGTCGATGTCGTACCAAACTTGTCTTCAGAAAACACTTACTATGCTATAAAAGTATCAACAAAGCAAGGGTGAGTACATGGCGTACTCCACAAGACTTATGATTGGAGGTATTATTTTACATAAAGTCATCTTTGCTTATAAAACAAGAGGGAGTAGAAACTCATTTAATCATAACATTTTTTAAAAAGAGATAAGAGAGCGACATCTCCACAGTATTGATGATCATCTTTTGATATCCACCACATACTCATCATCACCTGTCAACTAGGATCATCCCCTCGTACCCATGAGGAAGTATCCTTAAGCACACATTGGTCTTCTAGCTTTCACGATTAGGTTAATATTCTCTATGATCTTAGAGTCTAGTCACCAAGCGTTCATAACTGTGTACACGGATTTTCAAAAAGATTTAACCCTACATGGGTGTACAACTTTACCCACACGTAGCAACCTTCTGTTAGCGCCACTTGACATACTTCCTTGGTATGCTAGCAGAGGTTGGTTGGCCACGACCTTTACCTTGCTTTCGTCGAGACCATGAGTCATTGCCCTAAGGATGGTTCCGTCATAACGGATCAAATCCATAAGCCGATCCCTAGGGATGTGAGGCAAGGTTGGTTTATCAGGGGCTCTATCCACCCCAAGCAATCCTGGCCACACTTACCTACATATTATGATGCACCTCCTTCACCGCCTTCAAGAATAACCAAAATGCATATGTCGAATGTAATACCTGAACTGTGTGACTCATGGAATCTAGTAGGCAAGTTAGATAGTCGAGGGGTTCTCAAGCCCCGTGTGGTTGTACGCTCGTCTTGGTTCCAAAGGCAAGGACTCGGTTCCTAGTGGTGGTGAGCATGGGACTACAAAAACCACATCCCACTGTGTCCTCCCATACAAGCCTTAGCATGTTTTAACCTTTACCATGATCTCACCTCATCAGTATACCTTGTTCTCTTGTCATACTAGATTCTCTGCATTTGATACACCGTTTTGATGAAACAGCACTGGCAGCTAAGCATGGCTAAGCAAGACACAGATAATGGCTCTAGCAGTGCACACAAGCCAAACGTAGTTATGCTAGGAGCAGTGGATCAGGTAATATAAGCTCGAAGGGAATAATGCAATAGATAGGATACTCTGTCTATCAATTATAGACCATAGTAGAATTGTATGCATCATGACAAGAATTAAAATACTTTTGAAATCATAGGAGTGTATAATGGTGGGGCTATGCTTGCCTTTGCCTGTTGATAACCAAAAACAAGATATGCGGAAGCATTTTACTTCACTTGATTATAGTTGGTCAAGTATTGTTCGTCGATCTTCGGTGGTGTTGATCTCGGTCTTCAATCTCGATCTCGATATTGTATTCTACCAGGAAGAACCAAAACATCGGAAAGAAATGAAACAATCAACACATGGCATCGATGCAATGCTCAAGTAATAATGATCATATGACAATTTAAATTGTATTTAAATAAAACCCTAAGGCATGCTTGGCAGTTTAAATGGGGCCCGAGGGGTGCAATCCCTAAATAGGGAGACCTCAGAATCACCTGCGGGGGTTCAATTTTTCTTGTAATGAAATTGTTAGTTTAAGTTGCTTAACAATGCATGATTTTGATGCTAATATATAGATCTCATTTTTCGAACATTTTGATATATTATTTGTATTTTTCTAAATTACAGAATAAAATATATTGATTATACAATAGTGAAAACATTTCCTGAAATTATTAAACCAAATTATTACATCAGGCTAACATCAGCATGACATCAGCTCAATCTAACCCTAATATTTTCTCACTGAGGTAGATCCTTCCCTAGTCACTGACTGATGGGCCCAGATCCACGTCGGTTGCCACAGTGGCAAAGGTGTTTGGCACTGATGTGGCGCCACACGGATGACACATCGATGCCACATCGTGGCAACATAGGCTCGATGGCGGCGGCTCGGATGCACATGGTCATGGTGGTCTAGGGCATGCGAGACTGCGCTAGCTAGTGCGTTCGACGCACGGGTTTGTCGGGAGCCAAATGGTGGTGGCGCCCCTCCTTTTTATCAGCTAGATCAATGGCAGCAACGGTTACTGGCAGCGGCGGATGATGAACCACAAGTATAGGGGGTGTATCGTAGTATTTTCGAGGGAAGTGAAACCCAATTTATTGATTCGACACAAGGGGAGCCAAAGAATATTTATAAGCCTGAACAACTGAGTTGTCAATTCAGCTGCACCTGGAAACAATCTTGCTCACAACAGTTTATCAAGAGTAACAGTTTTGTAGTAGGAATAGTAAAGTAACAATGACAGTAGTAAAGCAAAGAGTAGTAACAAAAGCGATATGATGGGATTCGAGTGTGGTAGGCATAGGGATGGATGGACGGGCTTTGCATGGACAAGACAATTCACATAGCAATCAAAACATAGGGCAATTGCAGATAAATAAGATAAAGCATCTAAGTACTAGATAATCCTAGGCATGTGTTCCATATATAGTCATATGTGCTCGCAATGAGAACTTGCACAACATCTTTTGTCCTGCCAGCCCGTTTGCAGCTGGGCCTCTAGGGAACTACTGGCAATTAAGGTGCTCCTTTTAATAGAGCACCGGAGCAAAGCATTAACACTCTGTGAACACATGTGATCCTCACATCAAAGCCATTCCCTTCCGGTTATCCCGATTTCTGTCACTTCGGGGCCATAGGTTCCGGACAACAACGTGTGTATACAACTTGCAGGTAAGACCAAAAACAATACTACCATAATGAATCAATAACATGTTCAGATCTGAAATCATGGCACTCGGGCCCTAGTGACAAGCATTAAGCACAACAAGTCGCAACAAAGTCATAAAGCACTAATAAAAGATACTAGGCACCATGCCCTAACAATCTGATGCCATTACATGAACGATCTCATCCAATCCCTACCATCCCCATAGCCTACAGCGGGGGATTACTCATTCATAGATGGGGGAAACATGGATGGTCGATGGAGAAGCGATGGTGATGATGATGATGGCGATGATATCCTCCAATTCCCCGTCCCGGCAGGGTGCCAGAACAAAGTTTCTAGTGCTGTTTCGTGGAATCTGGTGGTGGCGGCGGAGCGGAACTCCTTCTAGAAAAACGTCGAACCCCCCGAAGTTTTTAGGTCAGAAGGCTCTTTATAGGCGAAGAGAGACCGAGGGGGTGCCTGGGGGGCCCACACCACCCCCTGGCACGGCCTGGCCTAGCCCGCGCCAGCAGGTGGTGTGGCCACCCCCTGGCTCTTCTCCGTCTCATATTCTGTCTCCTAGAGTCTTCGGGTGAAATAGGATTTTTGGCATATTTTTTGGGATTTTTCCTGATAGTTGGTTTTCTGCACAAAAAGTAGACACCAAGGCAATTCTGCTGAAAACAGCGCCAGTCCATGTTAGTTGCATTCAAATCACACAAGTTTAGAGGAGAAACAATAGCAAAAGTGTTCGGGAAAGTAGATACGTTTTGGACGTATCAGTGGACGGCGGCACTCGACACGGAAGCGAAGCAAATTGAGGGGGAGGAAGGGAGAGTGTCCATGGCGACCAGGAGCTCACCACGAAGTGAACGGAAGTGACAACAAGGCACGGGGAGGATAGAACTGATGGCGAGTGTGGTGGCCGGAGTTAGAGACAGAGGTCACGATTGGCTCGATTGTGTCCATCCTTGTTTGCGTGGCTTGACGGAGAGGAAGAGGACAGTGTGGAGGTTCCAATGGTGTGCTTGTCTAGGTTAGAGGAGTCCAGAGACCGTGGTGCTACGCGGAGGCCGGGGTTAGGGTTTCAGGGCTCTACGCGAGCGAGTTCTAGAGAGTGAGAGGGAGAGGGAAAAGGGGATGAGGCGAGAGAGGGCATCACATGCGTTCTTATCCTCAACTCCAGTTGCGGCAGCGAGCATCGCACCATACAGGAGAAAGATGAACAGCAGTGGGACACATAGGTGCTTCACTCGTCCTTCTGTCTGAGGAAGAACAAAGGTGAGGCATGATGAAGGGGTACTGAGCCGGTTGGGCCATGTGTGGGCTACGCGTGGGCCGTGGGAAAGCTTGCTACTGCGCATTGAGCAGCAGAAAGAGGGAGAGGAGGAGATGAGCCGACCTGGTAGCTGTGTTTTCTATTTTTTGTAGAAACCTTTTTATTTTACTGTTTTCTCTTTTCCATTTATAAATCCATTTGAAATCTCTTTTATATAATTTCAAAACTACCAGAGGCTTTATAAAATTATTTGAAATACTCGGGGGGCCCTTGTATTCAATTTGGGCTCCACAAGTTTTGTACTTTTCAAATTCAAAAACCATTTGAATTGCTTTGAAAGAAAATGGGAGGATTAGGGTTTAGAGTTTTGCTTTCCTTTTCTTTCTTGCATTTTTATTCTTAGCAAAACAATGTTGCTAATGAATGCACAAACAACCCTAATAACTATTTAGTAGAACTAGGGGTCTTACAGCTATATCCCCCTTATGATAATCTCGACCTGAGATTCCTAAGGTAGGAAGAGAGACAAGGAACCATGGTTACTCTAAGGATAAGAGGGAAACATACTAAACAACACATCGAGTATCTCATGGTCAACTCATGGAAGGAGTGTTCAAAAACAACTTTGAGATGACAAACTTGAAACACATCAAGGTAAAGGAGGGAACAAGAGAAGAAGGTTTCAAATGGTTAGATAACTAGTCTTCATAAGGATTGAGACCATGGAGCTCATAGAAGAGTTAAAACTTTTGAGAAGAAAAGCTTACAACAAAAAGAACATGACCATGAACTTCGAGATATGAAACTCTATTAAATGACTTAAGTACAGCTTCATCGATACATAGATACAGATAACCAAGCTGTTGAACTACTTTTGAAACTGAAGGGTCACTATTTTGTTCAACAGAAGGCCAAGATAAAAAAGTTTGTTTTGTGGCGAGGACTCGTAAGAGTCACAAGGAACATGTAACAAGAGGAACAGATGATTACGAAATTCATAGTCGCTCTTTGAACATGTTTGAGAAGCTAAGGAAACTCTTTATCCATCTAGGTCTAT
The DNA here is from genome assembly GCA_023614405.1 of Avena insularis. NCBI lineage: Eukaryota > Viridiplantae > Streptophyta > Magnoliopsida > Poales > Poaceae > Avena > Avena insularis. The sequence continues at coordinate 453,355,504 of CM042694.1, forward strand.
CAAAATCTATGGCAAAGACCTTGATGTCACTTTGCACCACCATGATGAATAGATAACAAGATTCCTGATAATACGAGAAGAAGAAACTTCATCCTTAGACTCCAAGTACTTGGCACAACAAGACGCTTGCCAACATATAAGGGTCTGGAGGATCGACCGAGAGATATTTAGGAACTCTACTTTAAATGTTCTCCTTGATGTTCGAAAGGAAAACATACATCAAGTAAAGGTCAGACTTCGGAGACAAAGGAAATTATAAGCACAACTCCTATATTAAATCATATAAGAAGCCTCATGAGGGGTGGTTGTTATTGCTAACTCAAGAGAATATGACAATAGGCCTTCCAACTAATTGTGTCAACCATTACATCAATATTGTCGTATTTACAAAGAGACCTATATCGTAACCATGAAGAACACCAATCAACGTATCTGCTTGAGATTCAGATTTGGTTAGGTGGTATGATACTTCAGACTCAGCATGTCTGAATAGAAAGTGTGCAACATTTACCACAAAGGTAAAGTTACTAGATTCTCAGGACATGGACTACAGTATCAATCTCTAAAAGACTTAGCAAGATTCCTAGACCCATATATTGGCAAATTGTCAAAAGACAAATGAATCTACATGAAGTACTTGCAACGGAATACAACTGTGTCCTTGGAGGAAACTGAGATAACTCTACTCGAATCCACGACGACATCTTTCAACAAGTGCACATGAGTAAGAGAAGGTCACTTCTAATAACCAGAACACATACTTTGATATGACTTGAAGATGGTTCTCAAGGATTGCCAACATTAATGCCAATTGTTCCATATGAATCTTGTCTAGGATGGAGAAGATAAGGATGTCTTCGATGGGCTCAACGACAAACTTATTGTGACACTCCAAGAAGATGGAATCATATGTTGCATGAACAAGCAAAACTATTGGTCAAACCAAAGGAAATGAAGATTTACTCAAGTGAAACATCACGAGTAGAAACACCATCAGGATAGTCCTTGGAACTGAGTTTGATTTGGCGATAACCCAAAATCAAATCAAAGGCGAGCAAAGATAACGTATCCACAAAGGAGATACTATGTTTCTTCAATACGAACAAAACTAGACATGCCTTGAAGAAGGAACAAAGTCGGATAGAACTTTTGTCTTACAGCCCTCCAAGTTGTTATTTAAACTCAACCAACTAGTTCAGGGGTATCCAGTATGGATCCTTCGAGAAAAGAGCAGTTTCGAGAACTTGCTTTCTCAAGAACTTGACAACACGGTCATGTGGTAAAATGGCAACACTTCTGAAAGGAATAGGCCCGAGATGAAATAATAAAGTGGTTATTATGCTATTCCAGGTTTATAACATATGTTTATTTTTCATGCTAAAATTTTATTAATAAGAAAACGTTAATACATGTGTGAATTATAAACATACTAGCAGCATGCCCACGCGTTGCTGCGGAAAAAAAGATGGACTCCCAAGATAAAAATTTACACAATCATAATCTAGTCTCACATGATTTATAAGATGAATCATCGGCCGCATTTTCATGCCATGAAACTAGGACTAGTGGAGGTTCTCAAAAATAAAACCATGAGAGGGTGGTTTAAAATGTATTTCCTTAAAAATGCATTTTAATATACATTCTGTCTCATGATATGACATGTGTAAAGACAACAAGTTTGGTTGGAATACACCAACATCCTTTTCGTGTAGATCCGCCTCCTTTCGGTAACCATTGTCATCGAATCGCTTTCCCTAATGCCTAGAGCACCACTTTGTCACCTTGAAAAAACTGACATCCTCTCCGAGCATGTGCGTGCCCTAGAGTCCTTCCTTGATGTGTCCTTGCTCTAGCGGTTGGCCATGATGTCAATCCCGTGCATCCCCAGACCCATGAATCATCCCATTGACCCATGAATCATCCCATTGAGATCTTGGTGAGCTCCTGATCTTCGCACGCCTCACGTCAGTCCTCCTCTTGGCACGTGTGAGTGTTGGCACCAAGCACCACCATTCACCATCACGAAACACCTTCGACAACCCACTTCTCAGCTCCCTGCACTCCGCACTAGTCTGGATTGTCCAAGGCATCAATCCTCTATTTTTTTGATGGCTTTAATGTCTACTAAAAATAGGGCAAGATTTTTTAAAAAAAAAACAAGGACTCACACTGCTGCCTTTTTATGTTCGATATAGATTATAACAAATACATATTGACACATAAATCAATTTTCAAAATTTATACTCCCTCCATCCAGAAATAAATGTCCTGGAATTGTCTATATCTTCGTATGTATGTATGTAAATGCGTTTTAGTGTATAGATACATAGAAATCTAGTCAAATCTTAGTCACGAGACAGAGGGAGTTATTTAAATAAAAAATTGATTTAGCTAGCTTTTATAATATTTGGACCATGCAAATTGATAGAAATATTTTTTTTCAATTTTGCCAACAATATCAGCTATCAGGAAACCACATCGATACTACACGAACCAAATGAGTAGCAAGGCATAACTTCGAGCGACTTTTCTCCCATTCAAGTCTGGGTGCGACGTGGTGGACTGGACTTGTACAGTTTGACGTGTTAGAGTAGGACAGTTTTCCCGTTTCAAGTCCGTGTGCGAGATGTGGTGCTTCAAATTGTTTTTTCTCTAGATTGATTGATCGACGTACCAACCATCAATACCATAAGTCTTTTAATAGTATAGATAAGGTTCCTAGTAAAACTTCTCTATATTAGCTTGTTTATTAACAGATGATCAAAGATTTTCTAATCATGAACATTGTATATTGTTAATAACAGGGTCAATTATTAGAGAATGATATGATGAATAGTCACCCGCAGTAGATGTAGCACTATGATCACGTCATCAAGTTTAAATTGCTATCGCAATCATAGTAACTCAATATCCTTAGACCATAAGATCATGTCAATCACTTTCACCGAAAGAGTACTTTGATTACATCAAATCTCACATCGTAATAGAGTGAATATAAAGGTGTTGTCAGGTATTTGGAAAGTGTCAGTTGAGACTCCTGGATCAAGATTGGAATTTGTCCATCCGGATGATGGAGAGATATACTCAGGGCCCTCTCGGGGATATCACATTGACATAGCCTTGCAAGCAAGTGATTTGATCACTAGAATGTCATATCATAGGAATGAGAAAAAGAGTACTTATCAGGAACAAGATTAAACAAGGTATAGATGATACCGAGTGATCGAATCTGGGACAAGTAATATATCAAGAGACAAAAGGAATTTGATTGTAGCGAAAGACGTTCAGACGATCATCTGATTTTCTTGGAACTAGTGGGAGTCGTTATGGATATCCAGGTCCCGCTAATGATTATTGATCGGAGAAAGTCTCGATCATGTCTACATAGTTCTCGAACCCGTGGAGAGACACACTTAAGGTTAACCGACACGTTTGAGCGGATAGGAAACACATGGGAAGTAAATGGACATCACAGAAAATTATTCTACTGTAGAAAATTGTTCTGCCGAAATGGTTTCGGGGTATCGAAATAAATCAAGGGAGCAAAATGTTAATGTGTTCATTAAATCAAGTACTCATTAAATAAAGTGTTCATTAAATTGAGTTGCATTAAAATAGAATTTAAGTGCTTTAATGGAAAAATCTTTAAGCGAATTAAAGTGCTTTAATAAAAAGACCTTTAAGGGAATTAAAGTGCTTTAATGGAAAGACCTTTAAGGGAATTAAAATGCTGTAATGGATAGATCTTTAAGGGAATTAAAGTGCTATAATGAAGATTGAATGAGAGGAGGGCTGGGGACAGCCCCATGGCGCATATAAAAGGAGGTGGCCTCCTCCTCCTTTCCACACACTCTCTCATAAGCTCTCTCATATGCACCAAGGTTGGCATCTTCTTCTCCTTACTTGCCTTGTCCATTGCCACTAGAAAAGGTGCTCGGTGAAGCCCTGCTCTAAACCTTCCCCTCCGCCACCACTACCATGGCGTAGCGCTATTGGAGTTTCTAGGGATCCGCTAATTCTGCTGCCGGCTGGAGCAGGGGACCAGAGTCGTCATCACACCGAACGTGTGACCGATTATGGAGGTGTTGCCCGTCTGTGGTGCTGATCGTCTGCACGTCCTTGAGGATGGTCATGTACCATCTACATCAACCACGTTTGTTTGCAGGAATGTTATCCCGCTTACGGTCTACGAGGGTGAGTCCATCTGTAACCGTTACAAAGTATCGCCTAGATTCGATCTTGGCAGTTGCAAACCGTAGGATTTTTTTTCTATGCAACGAACCCCATCAGTGGTATCAGAGCTATGTCTATGCGTAGATGCTTTGTACGGTTAGAACACATAGAGATGTGGGCATTGATAAGTCTTGTTGTTGCAAATCTCTTGTATTTCGGATATTGGTGGCATAGTGGGATGAAGCAGCCCGGACAAACTTTACATGTCCTCGTACACGAGACCTGTTCCAGGCTTAACATGTAACTCGTTTTGCATAAGTGGCTACCGGGTGTCTATCTCTCCCACTGTAGTTTATATCTGATTTACAACGGTCTGCTTAATAACTTGGTTATCACCATTGTGGCCGAAGTTCGTAGGTAGAACAGTTATATCCTAGGAAGCCCACAGTCGCGTAAAATATGCAAAAAAATAGAGGCGTCTAACTTGCTTTTGTAGGGCATGTGATGTGATATGGTCTATGATACAAATGTTGTTGTATACAATGTGTTTTATTGTAAAACAACCGGCAGGAGCCATGGTTGTTATTTTATTTTATGGCCTGCATGTCGGAAGATGGAAATCCATGTAATTAGATTAGTGGAGAATAACCTTGATGGTGGCGCCGTGGACTTTGGTGACACGCCGGTGGAATGATGGAGATCATGCCATGACGCACGAGATGGAGATCAAATGTGAGAAGGACCATATCATATCACATTATATATGCATGTGATGTTTATCCTTTGATGCATCTTATTTTACGTTGGTTTCATCGCCTAGGTAGTATTTGACTGCCTTGGTAGCACCATAAGATGATCCCTCCCACTAAATATCAAGATAATAATATGTTCTTCCTTATTATGCACCGTTAAGAAAGTTCGTCATCTTGAAGCACCATATGATGATCGGGTGTGATAGATTCTATGTTCGCATACAATGGGTGTAAGACAGTTTTACACACACGAATACTAAGATTCTTACTTGATGAGCCTAGCATGTATATACATGGCCTCAGAACATGAACCGAAAGGTAAAGCACGAGTCATATGGAGAAATGATGACACATACGATGCTCGCCATTGGAGTTGCGCCACCACTCGTGATGATCGGTTGTAGCGTAGTGAATTTGGTTCGTGTAATCACTAAAATGACTAGAGGGATGTAATTTTGAGTGGGAGTTCACATAAGTAATTTTGAATTAGCTTGAACTCTATCTGTTATAAACCTAGTCTTAATAGTCTTTGCAAATACTTTTTAGATCATGTCACCCCCTGCATTCAATTTCAATGCATTCATTGAGAAAGAAAAGCTGCTAGACAATGGGTCTAACTTCACCAATTGGCACCACAATTTGAGGATTATCCTCACGGGCATAAACATGTCCTATGTACTTGACGGTCCGTTAGGTGACGCCCCTGCAGAAACTGCGATTGAGGAAGAGTGCAATGTGTATGACACAAAGTTTGATGACTACACTCTTGTGTGGTGCACAATTCTCCAATCATTAGGAACAAGCTCCAAAAGCATTTTGAATTTACTGATCGATGTCATGGTGGAGGAACTCAAAACTATGTTTGGGGATCAAATCTGTGCCAAGAGATATGAGATCTTGGAAAAGTTCTTTAGCACAAAAATGGAGGAGCACAGCTCTGTGAACGAGCACGTCATAAAGATGACGTGATACGCTCAACGTCTTGAGACAATGTGATGTGAGATTCCAGCTGATATCACGAGGGACAGGGTTCTGCAATCGCTACCACTGAGTTAAAAAGCATTTGTAATTAACTACAAGATGAATGGTACCAACAAGTCGCGCACTGAACTTGCAGCTATGCTTAAGACTGTAGAGGTAGACATCAAAAAGGAACATCAAGTGTTGATGGTCAATAAAACCACTAGTTTCAAGAAAAAGGGCCGAAGGGGCAAGCCCAAGGGTAAATTCAAGAAGGATAGCAAGTCTGTTGCCGCTCCTGAGAAGAAAACCAAGGGAGGCCCTAAGCCCGATACAGAGTGCTTTTGCTGCAAGGAGGCTGGACACTAGAGGCAGAACTGCCCGAAGTACTTGGCAGATAAGAAGGCCAGGAAAGTGAACAAAGGTATATATGATATACTTGTTATTGATGTGTACCTTACTAGTAGTCGAAGTAGTACCTAGGTATTTGATACCGGTTCGGTTGATAATATATGTAACTCGAAACAAGGACTAAGGAATAGTCGACCACTAGCTAAGGATGAAGTGATGATGTGTGTAGGCAATATATCGAAGGTTGATGTGGTCACCGTCGGGACGCTGCCACTTCATCTACCATCGGGATTGACAATAAACCTTAATAATTGTTATTATGTGCCTACGTTGAGCGTTAACATCATGTCTAGATCATGTTTAATGCAAGACAGTTATTCATTTATATCGGACAACATGGTTGTTCCTTTTATATGAATAACATCTTTTATGGTCATGCACCTATGTTAAATGGTTTATTTGTATTGAATCTTCATATTAGTAGTACACATATTCATAATGTGAATGCCAAAATAATTAAGTTGAATGATGATATTGCTGCATATTTGTGGCATTGCTGTTTGGGTCATATTGGTGTAAAGCGCATGAAGAAGCTCCATTCTGATGGACTGCTTGAATCACTTGATTATGAATCATTTGAAACATGTGAACCATGCCTTATGGGCAAGATGGCTAGAACTCTATTCTTCGGAACAATGGAATGTGTGACCGACTTGTTAGAAATAATACATACCGATGTATGTGGTCCGATGAGTGTGTCGGCACATGGAGGATATCATTATTTTGTAACCTTCATGGATGATTTAAGTAGATATGGATATATTTACTTAATGAAACACAAGTCTGAAACATTTGAAAAGTTCAAAGAATTTCAGAGTGAAGTAGAAAATCATCATAATCGTAAGATCAAGTATCTACGATCCGATCGTGGAGGAGAATATCTTAGTTACGAGTTTGGCACACACATGAGACAATGTGGAATTGTTTCACAACTCAATCCCGCGGGAACACCACAGTGTAATGGTGTATCCGAACATCGTAATCAAACCTTATTAGATATGGTACAATCTATGATGTCCCTTAAATATTTGGCATTGTCATTTTGGGGTCATGCATTAGAGACTGTTGCATTCACTTTAAATAGGGCAGCATCAAAATCCATTGAAATGACACCTTATGAATTATGGTTTGGTAACAAACCTAAGCTGTCATTTCTAAAAGTTTGGGATGCAATGCTTATGTGAAGAAACTTCGACCTGATAAACTCTAACCCGAAGCAGAAAAGTGCGTCTTCATAGGATACCCAAATGAAACAATTGGATACACCTTCTATCACAGATTCTAAGGCAAAGTGTTTATCGCCAAGAATGTATCCTTTCTAGAAAAAGAGTTTCTCTTGAAAGGTGTGATTAGTAGGAAGGTAGAACTCGACGAGGTTACTGAGCATTCTCTTCCAGAAGTGGCGAGTAGTGCAGCGTTGGAATCTGTTCCAGTGTTGACTCCACCCATGGAAGAAGGAAATGATGATGAGGTACCCACCCCTCCTGATGAAACTCCAAGAGAGAGTACTACCAAACCTCGCAGGTCAGGCAGGATACGTACAGCTCTAAAACTATACAATGATCCAGTCCTCAATTTCATCATAGATGGAAGTGATGACCCTATGACGTATGATGAAGCGATGATGAGCCTGGATTCCAACAAATGGCTAGAAGCCATGCAATCCGAGATGGAATCCATGTATGATAACCAAGTTTTGACTTGGTAGACTTAGCTGACGACCGAAAAGCCGTTGAGAATAAATGGATTTTCAAAAAGAAAACAGACGTTGACAGTAATGTGACCATTTATAAAGCTCGACTTGTTGTGAAAGGGTTCCGACAAATTCAAGGAGTTGACTACAATGAGACTTTCTCACCAGTATTGATGCTAAAGTATGTTAGGATTATGTTAGCAATTGCTACATTTTTCGATTATGAAATCTGGAAGATGGATGTCAAGACAGTGTTCCTTAATGGAAACATTGAGGAAGAGTTGTATATGATACAACCAAAAGGTTTTGTCGATCCTAAGAAACTAACAAGGTATGCAAACTTCAGCGATCCATTTATGGACTGAAGCAAGCATCCCTAAGTTGGAATCTCTGATTTGATGAAGTAATCAAAGGTTATGGATTTATGCAAACCATCGGAGAATCTTGTATTTACAAGAAAGTGAGTGTAAGCTCTATTGTATTTCTAATCTTGTATGTGGATGACATATTGTTGATTGGAAATGACATAGAACTTATGAAAAGCGTAAAGGGTTACTTAAATAGTAAGTTTTGATAAAAGATCTTGGTGAAGCTGCATACATATTAGGCATCAAGATGTATAGAGATAGATCAAGATGCTTAATAGGATTGTCACAGAGTACATACCTTGACAAGATTTTGAAGAAGTTCAAAATGGACGGAAGTAAGAAGGGGTTCTTACCAATGTTGCAAGGAACGGTTTTGAGTAACACCCAAAGTCCAGCGACAGCAACAGATAGATAAATAATGGACCGTGTCCCCTATGCCTCAGCCATAGGTTCTCTTATGTATGTTATCTTATGTACAAGGCCAAATGGCATATGCTATTAGTTTGAATAGCAAGTACCAATCTGATCTAGGTTCAGAACACTGGAAGGCAGTCAAGGATGTCTTTAAGTACTTAAGAGGAACTAAAGACATGTTTCTCGTATATGGAGGTGAAGAAGAGCTTGTTGCAAGGTGTTACGTTGATGCTAGCTTTGACACCGATCTGGATGACTCTAAGTCACAATCCAGATATGTATTTTTGATGAATGGTGTAGCGGTGAGTTGGAGGAGCTCCAAGCAACTAGTGATTGCAACATCTACAATGGAGGCGAAATATATCCGTGCTTCAGAAGCAGTGGCGGAAGCAGTTTGGATGAAGGATTTCATTTCTGAACTGGGTGTGGTTCCAAGTGCTTTGGATCCTATGGTGATCTATTGTGAAAACAATGGTGCTGTAGCCAATGCTAAGGAACCAAGGTCTCACAAGAATTCCAAGCATATAAAGCACCATTTTTACTCCATCCGAGAACATGTTCAGGATGACGATGTAGAGATTTGCAAAGTAGATACTGATCTGAATGTTGCAGATCCGTTGACTAAATCTCTCCCAAGGGAAAAACATGATCAGCACCAGAACTCTATGAGTGTTAGATTCATGACTATGTAAACTAGATTATTGACTCTAGTGCAAGTGGGATACTAAAAGGAATATGCCCGAGAGGCAATAATAAAGTGGTTATTGTGCTACTCCAGGGTTATAACAGATGTTTATTTTTCATGCTCAAATTGTATTTAAGGAAACATTAATACATGTGTGAATTATAAATAGATAAGGTTCCTAGTAAAGCCTCTCTTTATACTAGCTTGTTGATTAACAGATGATCAAAGGTTTCCTGATCATGAACATTGGATGTTGTTAATAACAGGGTCATATCATTAGAGAATGATATGATGAACAATCACCCGCAGTAGATGTAGCAATACGATCACGTCATCAAGTTTAAATTGCTATCACATTCATAGTAACTAAATGTCCTTAGCCCATGAGATCACGCCAATCACTTTCACTGGAAGAGTACTTTGATTACATCAAACGTCACACCGTAACAGGGTGATTATAAAGGCATCGTCAGGTATTTGGAAAGTGTTAGTTGAGGCTCGTGGATCAAGATTGGGATTTGTTCATCCGGATAACGAAGATATAGACTCATGGCCCTCTCGATGATATCACATTGACATAGCCTTGCGAGCAAGTGATTTTATCACTAGAATGTCATATCATAGGAACGAGAAAAAGAGTACTTGTCGGGAACAAGATTAAACAAGGTATAAATGATACCGAGTGATCGAATCTCGGACAAGTAATATATTGCGAGACAAAAGGAATTTGAGTGTAGCGAAAGAGGTTCAGACGATCATCTAATATTCGTGGAACTAGTGGGAGTCGTTATGGATCTCCAGCTCCCGCTATTGATTATTGATCGGAGAAAGTCTCGATCATGTCTACATAGTTCTCGAATCCGTAGGGAGACACACCTAAGGTTAACCGACGCGTTTGACTGTATAGGGAACACAGGGGAAGTCAATGGACATCGCAGAAAATTGTTCTGCTGTAGAAAATTGTTCTTTTGAATCTGCCAAAATAGTTTTGGGTATCAAAACAAAGCAAGGGATCAAAATGTTAATGTGTTCATTAAATGAATTACTCATTAAATGAAGTGTTCATTAAATTGAGTGGCATTAAAATGGAATAAGGATGCTTTAATGGAAAGACCTTTAAGGGAATTAAATTGCTTTAATGGAATTAAGGTGCTTTAATGGAATTAAGGTGCCTTAATGGAAAGAGATTTAAGGGAATTAAAGTGATTTAATGGAAAAACCTTTAACGAAATAAAGTGCTTTAATGTATAGATCTTTAAGGGAATTAAAGTGCTTTAATGGAGATTGAATGAGAGGAGGGGAGGGGGCAGCCCCATGGTGCCTATAAAAGGAGGTGGACTCCTCCTCCTCTCCACACACTCTCTCACAAGCTCTCTCATATGCCCCAAGGTTGGCATCTTCTTCTCCTTGCTTGCCTTGTCCATTTCCACTAGAAAAGGTGCTCGGCGAAGCCCTGCTCTAAACCTTCCCCTCCACCACCATTACCATGGCGTAGCACTGTTGGAGTTCCCGGGGTCCGCTACTTCCGCTGCTCGGCTGGAGCAAGGGACCAAGAGTCGTCGGCACACTGAACATGTCACCGATTACAGAGGCGTTGTTCGTATCTGGCGCTGATCGTATGCATATCCTTTAGGACGGTCGTGTACCATCTACATCAACCACGTTTGTTTTCGGGAACATTATCCCCCTTACGGTCTACAAGGGTGAGTCCATCTATAACTGTTACAAAGTATCGCCTATATTCGATCTTGGCAGTTGCAAACCGTAGGTATTTTTTGTTTTGTATGCAACAAACCCCATCAACTTATAGTAGACATCTAGAATATCATGAAGCACCGATATGTCAGTTAGTTCGAGAGGAAACTTTCTTTATAAAGCAATAAGACATATCCTTAGAGCTTCAACACAAGTCTAACTCTTTGACCGAAGAGGTGTACCAAGATAACTAACTTGGTAGCACAATCATCCTGAGCTTAGTGATAGGATTAACCAATCATGCTAAATGACATAAATGTCCTTGGAGGTCAAAGCGATACGAATTGCTAAGAATCTTAGATGGCCACACTATTACGCACATGCATCATTCTCGAGCGTGAAAGCTTGGAGGAAGGGTGGGTAAATATGTGTAAGAGTGTCACTTCATTAAGAAGGTTATGAAACTCAACAAACCTCTTAGTATAAAAGGGTGTGACACTCGAAGGCAGAGCAGACAGAAACTAACCAATGCATCTTGATCCACGGATTACTAAACTTTGATCTGGTCCTAGATATGACAAGGTACCAGAGTTTGTTTCTCCTAAAATCCTGAAATGGTTTATCATGATGGACCACAAGAGTATCTTGCATTAGAAGACACCAATGCTCATGACTACTTGTCTACCAATTGGTAGACAATGGTCGGAAACAACAAGGGGAGAGGAACATGCTCAGGATAGAATCCCGAGATGTGGATGCATAGATTAACATCTTCCGAAAACCAATGCAAAGAAGGGAAAGGTGTGGCAGAGTCACAAATATATATATGCCAGACTTAGGAAGAGCACTCTTGTCATGATCTATTTGGTTCCATTAAATTACATCTGCCATGGCAAGTGTTTGTGAGGAAAACGTATTTGGGCAGTTGATGGCTGTGATAATACAACACTATTTAGCAATATCAATTGTGTCATTTGCCTACCATATCATGCTCCATCTAACTATTGTTATGCCTAATATGCATGATTACTTGCTTTTACTAAATTCAACATGACCTTTGCACATTTAGTAGTTTAGGTAGAATTTTATCTCTCTTCCTTGTCTTTGACATGTGTGTAGGTGTTGATGATGATTATGGATAAAACAAAGGAAAAAGGAACAAAGAGAGCATAGTATGGAGGAGCTCCAGGGACTAGACTTAGCCATTTGAGGTGTTGGAAAAGTGAATTTTTCCAACTTCTCAAAATAAAGATCCAAGACCTTAGGGTTGTAGCCCTCAATGATATGAATTCAAAGAGCCCAAGAACACCCAAAATGGAGTTTGTATGAAGAAATGGCGACAACAATACTAAAGAGTATTGATGGTTTGACGACCAACTATACGGCGGGAGCAATAATTTCAGCCGTATAGTTGCCAAAAAGGTCGCAAACGACGGGATTTCGCCCTCCGAAAGCTCCAGAACCTTCCCTAAGTCATATGACTGGGGGAACCCTAGGGCACCCCAAGGCCTGTATAAAGGAGGGAGGAGTCAAAGAAGAGAGGAGGAAGCCACCATACACCATATACAAGATCTAGATCCCATCTATCGCCTCCACGACGGTGCCTTGCCACCGTGCCGCCTCCATAGCCTCTATAGCTCCACCAAGATCTAGATCTCCATCAACACCATCAAGCTATCCAAGCAAGAAGAGGAGAAGGAGGATGCCGCCATCACCACACCGACGCCACCATCACCACACCATCATCACCATCTCCATCGCCGCTACTCCTTCATACTTCCCCATCATGATCTTCGTGATGGGTTGTAACATGGCTTGGACCCCCTTTTATTAATGTGATGATGATTTGAGTAATTGAAGCGTGGTGTGTTCTTGTTAATTAATATGTTTGTGCTTTCTCTTTACATTGTTCTATTCATGATATTATTCTTGTGATTGGAGACGTCCAATCCATTGTTGAGGAATTTACTACGGATTCATGGAGTGTCACAAAACTTATCATTAGTCTCTACTCTTCCATGGGTACCCGACAAGTCCATGGGTAGAACTAATAGGCTATTTGCTATAAGTGATTTGTGGAGGCAATGGGATCTTAGGATGCACCACCCAGAGTTCCTTCAAGATCACTCATGATATAGATAGGTATAGTGTTGTGAATTGCTTGACCCTAAAGTGATAGATGGGATCATGTGACTAGCACACTTGCTTAGGAGTACGGTTGTCCATAGAACTTAATGCTTTTGCTCTGATTTACCTTGGTTGGTATTGTTACCTTAATACATTTTCTCTTACGAGATGACCCATGTCCGAAGAGGGTGTGGACAATTGAGTTGTTTAGTTGCCACTTACCAACGGTGGGAGATAATGGTATATGAGGGACCACCACAATTATAGTTAATAGCTATTCCATAAGCATGTATCATGCACACCAGTATACACAACATTACTTGAGGAATCATAGCATTAATATTTCATCTCATTGCATTCATCTCTTTTCGGTTTTACTTTTGTTCTAGTTTTCTTCTAGTCCTAGTAGAAGTTATTACAAAACATCTTAAATTTATTTATCCTAGCAACTTATAGAATAGGCTATTTCCAAACCACGGTTTGGGTGCGAACATGGTTGCACTGACAACGTGGCTGCGGGGTCGTGTTCGTCGAGCTTCCATCGGGAAAAACTCTTTAAATATTTGTTGCTACAAGTACTGCAATAACCCTGTTATTGGTGCAGGAACTCAGTCCATCAGCAGTGGGGGTATTTTCTCTGTGAAACACAAGCAAAGTGATTCTTCTTGTTGGTTCGACCTGTTGAAAATCAAGAATATCTATATGTCAGGGAGGAGGATGGTTTTTGGAAATGGTCTGAGGATAGATTTTTGGGGGGGTGCTTGGTATCTGGATGTACCATTGAGAAACAAATTTCCTGAATTATTTGATATTTGTCAAAATCAAAATTTGATAGTTGCTACAATGGCTGATAGAAATTGGTAATGCTCTTTTACGAGGTGGCTAAATACTAGGAATCAGGAATAGTACAACAGGTTGCAACTGGTTCTATCTAGGGTTACCTTATCAGCTGAACCAGACAGACGTAGATGGTTGTGGACAAAGACATGAGTTTTCACTATTAAGTCGATGTATAATCACCTTTCAAATGGAGGGGTGGATAGAAGCTTCAGACACTTGTGGAAAGCCAAGGTCCCTTTGAAAATCAAAATTTGGTTGTGGCTCATTCGGCACGATGCGATTCCCACCAAAGAAAATATGAAAAGGAGGAAATGGACTGGTGATACTATATGCAGATTTTGTGATCAGGAAGAATCTGTTTGTCACCCTTTCTTCTCCTGTGTTGCAGCAAAATATGTGTGGGCTATGGTTGCAAAATCAGTTGGTGCTGAGACTAGGCATGGGTCCTTTTCTCAATACTTCTAGTGGATTCCACGTTTTTTAGCTGTCAGCCACAATATATAGATCACTGCTTTAGCCTCCATATGTCAGGCAATCTGGAAGCTTAGGAACAGAGCATGTTCTGATCGAAAGTTGATTAATTCTCCTATTGATTTGATTATGTATGCATGTGTTTTCATGAAATATTAGGCAGGTCTCCATGATGATGATGAAAGGGAGGCATTGAGGAATGGTGCAGATACCCTGCAAAGGAATGCTTTGGAGGACGATGTAGCTATGTACACGGCACCTATGCCAATGCTGGGATTGCCATCTACCAGTCGCAAGCATGCAAGGTCCTCGGAAGATGGGAATGAATAACATTGACGTCCCCATGGGGTTTGTGTGCTGGCCTTTCCTCCTCCTGGTGTTATACATGTGGAAGAGCGAAGAAAGGAGAAATGATGATGTGTTGTACATAGTTTTTTTGTGAGGGTAGGTTGTTTTTTACCCCTGTCATGTGCTCGAAACACTAGCTTGATGCGATGGTCTTGCATCTGCCCCTTCCCTCCTTCCTCATGTATGTTTTGGTTTTAGTTTCAAAATCTATTCTGGTTGGTAGGGGTAGTGAATCTGTTATGACTCTATTAGCTCTAGGAGCTTAAACCTGAATGTTTCATGTTGGTTGTTCCGTTATCAGACGATATTGGAACCTGATCCCTATGTTATGGGGGTTGTACAGAAAAAATAGCTAGTAGTAGGGGAAGTCCTTAGTTGGCACAATTCAATCGCAGCAACAACCACGAGCTTGAAGGCTAGAGTTGTAGTACCAGCCATCCTCAGGTAATGCGTGAACATTAGCCACAGGGGTCACATGAATGGATCTTGGGTTAAAAATCAGCTTCATGTACAAGATTCCCAACTCCAGAATCCAGTACAATATAGGACCTTTGGTTCAAGTCCAAGGGTTAAAACCCGAGAAAGAAGTAACTACTACTTGAGTGCACAACGTACACTGCAAGGTAGAAATCATGAGGTATCTTCCAAGAGAGAAAACAACTTTTGAAGTACCCAACAAAGAAGAGGAAGCATACGAGGCAGAAGGAAACATCGAAGCCTAGAACATAACACTATGGAACATTATATTGTAGGTTCCATAATACATAGAGATCGTGATGGAAAGGAATCTCCCGGATGAAGTGGAAAAAGGGAACACGGAACACACAACACACACAACTCTAGAGAACTTCATGCTAGGTCAACTAGTTGATAAACGATATGCCCAAAAGGCACCTAATGTTTGAAAGGCTAGAAGAGAGATCAAAACTTTTCAAAGTCAACACAAGATAAGATGACCTAGAGTTAGAGAGATAGGAGATAAGCAGTCGAAGAAGCATACTAGAGTTTTTGGAAATACTTTTCAACTTTGAAATAGTTTTCACAAGCACAAGACTCAACATCGACCAATAGCAAGGTTTTCCTACGGTTGGTACTTCTTTGATACCAAAGCCTTTGACACCCCCGGGATCAGGGTTAAAAAAATCCTAGACCTTAGCCTGACATAAGCTTAACCTAGAGCTCGAGGATATCCAGTGGAAAATCGATAACACAACGGTGACCCTGCGACACAAAAATTATTACAGCAAGCTCATAACTGAGTGGAGAACCAAGTAATTACAAGCAGAGTTCACTAACCACAAACATCAAAAAACAGAAGGAAAATCATGCTATTAAGTATAGCAAACTTAACAAATGTCCTAAGAGGCCTGAAGCATAACAATGATGTCCCAACCCATAGATTCCAGGTTGCTGGCCGGGAACCTCAAGCTACTCGTCGGTGTCGATGTCGTACCAAACTTTTCTTCGGGGAACACTTACTCTGCTACAAAAGTATCAACAAATCAAGGGTGAGTGCAGGGGGTACTCCGTAAGACTTATGGTTGGTGGGGTTATTTTGCATAAGGCCATCTTTGTTTATAAAACAAGAGGGATTAGAAACTCATTTAATCAGAACATTTTAAAAAGGAAATAAGAGAGCGACATCTCCAAAGTATTGATCATCATCTTTGATATCCACCAAATTCTCATCATCACCTGTCAACTAGGATCACCCCCTCGTATCCATGAGGAAGCATCCTTAAGAACACATTGGTCTACCAACTTTTACGATTAGTTTAATATTCTCTATGATCTTATAATCTGGTCACCAAGTGTTGATACATTGCAAATGTATCTATAATTTTTGATGTTCCATGCTTGGTTTTATCTACTTTCTTGTGTTTTGTCCACACTTTGGAGTACTTTTCATATGATTTCTTGGACTAACCTATTAACAAGATGCCACAGTGCCAGTTGCCTGTTTTCTGCTGTTTTTGGTTCTAGGAAAGTCAAAAAATGAATATTCTCGGACTTGGACGGGACAAAAGCCAAAGTGCCTATTTTCCCGGAAGACTCATGGAGCTAGAAGGAGAGTCGGAGAGGGGCCATAGGGTGGCCACACCCCCCCTAGGCGCGGGTACCCCCAGGACACGCCAGGGCATGGTGTGGGCCCCCTGGCTGGCCACCGACATTGCCTTCTTCACCTATATATTCTTCCCGAGGCAGAAACCCTAGATCGTCAATCAGAAATCCATGAAAAGTTCTGTAGCGCCGCCGCCACCGAAGGAGAGATTCGGGGGACAGAAAGTCTCTGTTCCGGCACCCTGCCGGGACGGGGAAGTGCCCCCGGAGCCATCTCCATCGATCTCCACCGCCATCTCCATCACCATTGCTGATTCCCATGGTGATGAGGGAGTAGTTCTTCCTCGAGGCTAAGGGTTCTACCGGTAGCTATGTGTTCATCTCTCTTTCTATGCATGATCATATTGTGATCATGAGCTTTGTAATCAAGTAGATCTACCTTGCTACTCAAGTGCTTTAATAGATCTCTGCTCTCCCCATGTGTGTGAAGTTGACAGCGTGCACACCATGGTGGCACTTAGGCTAGAGATTACAAATACTTGTTATGAGTTATATTTGGAGTTGGTTGATTCTATGAAATTGTGGTGTTTGTTGGAACCATCTAGTACTCAAGGTGACAGTGTGGGGTTATCTAGATGGGAAAGGATTACTTTGAGGTGTGCTATTATAGCCCTACCATCGATTAGAGTGTTCAACCGGAGAGTAGTTAAGAGTAGTATCATAAAGAGAAGATATTTATATGAGAGAGTGTTCACTAGTGAAAGTATGATCCCTAGGTCTTGTTTCTAAGTACTGAAACACCGTTTCCTATTAGATCTATTACATGTTTGCTTGCTTCCTTCTTTATTTCAGTTTGCCTTTAGTCTTTTCCACGCCATCAAGTTATTTTCTATCACCGTTACCACTTATAATTATCTATACCACTTGTATTTTACTATCTCTTCGCCGAACTAGTGCACCTATACACCTGACAAGTGTATTGGGTGTGTTGGGGACACAAGAGACTTCTTGTATCTTGATTGCAGGGTTGCTTGAGAGGGGATACCTTTGACCACTTCCTCCCTAAGTTCGATAAACCTTGGGTGATCCACTTAAGGGAAAACTTGCTGCTGTTCTACAAACCTCTGCACATGGAGGCCCAACAACTGTCTACAAGAATAGAAGTGCGTAGACATCAAGTGTTCATAACCGTGAACATAGATTTTTGAAAAGATTTAACCTGCAAGGGTGTACAACTTTACCCACACGTACCAATCTTCCTTTAGAGCCAGTTGACACACTTCCTTGGTGTGCTGGCACATGGGTGGTTGACCACGACCTTTACCTTGCTTTCGACGAGACCATGAGTCACGCCGTAAGGATGGTTCCGCCGTAACGGGTCAAATCCCAAAGATGGACCCTAGATATGTGAGGTGATGTTGGTTTTAGGGGATCTATCCACCCCAAGCAACCCGGGCCACACTTACCTACCTGTTATGATGCACCCCCTTCACCTCCTTCGAGAACAACCAAAATGCATATGTCGAATGGAATGCCTGAACTATGTGACTCATGGAATCTACTAGGCAAGTTAGTTAGTCCAGGGGTTCCCAAGCCATGTGTGGATGTACGCTCGTCTCGGTTCCAAAGGCAAGAACTCGGTTCCTAGTGGTGGCAAGGATGGGACAACAAAAACCATATCCCACCATGGCCTCATATACAAGCCTTAACATGTTTAACATTTACCACTGTTCTCACCTCATTGGTATACCTTGTTCTCCTATCATACTAGATTCTCTGCATTTGATACACCGTCTGGATGAACCAGCATTGATAGCTAAGGAAGGTTAAGAAATAGACAGATAATAGCTCTAACAGTGCTCACAAGCTAAACCTAGTTATGCTAGGAGAAGTGGATCAGGTAATACAAGCTCTAAGGGAGTAATGCAATAAATAGGATACTCTATCTATCGATAAAAGAACACAGTGGAATCATATGCATCATGGCATGAATTGAAATGCTTTTGAAACCATAGGATTGTATAATGGTGGGGTTATGCTTTCCTTTGCCTTTCGAAATCATAAGATCTTCGGAAGCCTTGTGCTTGACTTAATTATAATTAGTCAAGTATTTTTCTACGACCTTCGATGGTGTTGATCTCAGTCTTCAATATCAATCTCAATATTGTATTCTACCAGGAAGAACCAAAACATCGGAAAGAAAGGGAAACAATCAATACATGGTGTCGATGCAATGCTCGAGTAATAATGATGATATGACAAGTTAAATTGTATTTAAATGAAACCCTAAGGCATGCTTAGCAATTTTAACGGGGTCCAAGGGATGCAAACCCGAAACAGGGAGACCTCGGAATCACCCGTGGGGTTCATTTTTTTCTTCTAATGAACTTTTTAGTTTAAGTTGCTTAACAATGCATGATTTTTATGCTAATAGATAAATCTCATTTTTCTGAACATTTGATATATTATTTGCATTTTTCTGAATTACAGAATAAAAGATATTGATTTTACAATACTTAAAACATTTCATGAAATTATTAAACCAAATTATTACATCAGGCTAACATCAGCATGACATCATCTCAACCTAAACCTAATCTTTTCTCACCGAGGCAGATCCATCCCTAGTCACTGACTGATGGGCCTAGATCCACGTCGGTTGCCACCGTGGCAAAGGTTGTTTGGCAATGATGTGGCGCCACACAGACGACACATCGATGCCACATCATGGCCACGTAGGCTCGATGGCGGCGGCCACTCATATGCACATGGTCACGTCGGTCTAGGGCATGCGGGACTGCGCTAGCTAGCGCGTTCGACGCGCGGGTTTGCGGGGAGCCAAACGGTGGTAGCACTGCTCCTTTTTAGCAGTCGGAGAAACGACAACAACAATGACTGGCCGTGGCGGATGGTGGTGCTCGACGTGGGGGCGAAGCAAAGCAAGGGGGGGGAAGGGTGAGGGTCCATGATCAGGAGCTCACCATGAAGCAAACGGAAGTGACGACGAGGCACGAGGAGGCTAGAACTGATAGCAAGCGTGGTGGCTAGAGTCGGAGACGGAGGTCATGACTGGCTCGATTGCGGCTGTCCTTGTTTGTGTGGCTTGATGGAGAGGAAGAGGACAATAGGGAGGTTCTGGTGGTGCGCTCGGCTGGACAAGGGGAGGCAAGAGACGACGGTGCAACTTGGTGGCGAGGGATAGGGTTTTGGGGCTCTACACGGGCGAGCTCTAGAGAGCGAGAGGGAGAGGGAATAGGGAATGAGGCAAGAGAGGGCATTGCAGGCATTCTTATCCTTAGCTCCAGGTGCGGCGGCGTGCATTGCAGTGCGCAGGAGATCGACGGATGGCGGCAGGACACACAGGTTCTTCGCTCATCCTTCTATCCGAGGAAGAAGAAAGTTGAGGCATGGCAAAGAGGTACTGGGCCGGTTGGGTCGTGCGTGGGCCGTGGGAAAGCTTGATGTTGCGCGTTGAGAGCGGAGAGAGGGAGGTGAGGAGATGGGCCAGCCTAGTAGCTAGGTTTTCTATTTTTTTGTAGAAACATTTTTCTGTTTTCTCTTTTCCGTTTGTAAATCCATTTGAAATATGTTTTGTATAATTTCAAAAATACCAGAGGCTTTATAAAATTATTTGAAATACTTGGGGGTCCTTGTATTCAATTTGGGCTCCACAACTTTTGTACTTTTCAAATTCAAAAACCATTTGAATTACTTTAAAATAAAAAGGGAGGATTATGGTTTAGGGTTTTTCTTTCTTGCATTTTTATTCTTAGCAAAACAATGGTGCTAATGAATGCAGAAACAACCCTAATTACTATTTAGTAGAACTTGGGGGGTTACAGTTGTTTCTTCTTTTTGTATTTTTTCTTCTTACTTTCTATAACCTTATTGATCGCAAGAGGCCGGCTGCACTGGTTATTATTCATGTGTCGTGCAGAAAACACGATTTTTTCTCTCTTCGTGTGTTTCTTGCTCCGCTTTCGTCCTGCTTCTTCTTCCGTGGTCATATGTTGATGTTTTTGTGGTGGCGCGGGCGTAGTCCAGGGGTCGCTAATCCTTCTTCTCTACTTATCCTTCCACGGTCATCTGTTGATGTTTTTTGTGGAACGAGCATAGTCCCGGGGTCACTGATCCTCCTTCTCTACTTCTTCCATGGTCATCTATTGATGTTCTTATTTTGGCGCGGGAATAGACCCAGGGTTGCTAATCCTCCTTCTCTACTTCTTCTTCCATGGCCATTTGTTGATGTTTTTACTGTAGCGCGGGTGTGCAGACCCGGGGCTGTTGTTTTCTCTCCTCGTCGTCTTCCTTCAGTTTTTTCTTTGGCATGAAACCACTTGCGACCGATTCGTAGCGTCTTCTTGTGCTGCCTATTAATGGCGGACGCTGGCCTGCTTGCGCTAGCCTATCTTATTCTTCACTTACTCGAAAGCTGGCAGTGTTGACTGACGCTTACTCTAGTTGCGTTGCACGAACCCTGCAATAGCTTTCATCAATGCGGGCATTGAGGCGCGCTGACATATGATGCTCTGGCCTTTTAAAACTAGACATTGCATCTGTTTTCTCCACCCTAGTATTCCACTACCACATACACTCCCCACAACTACACCCATGATCGGTATCATAGGATCGAGGGGAGGGCGCCTAGGACAACCTCCTGGCAGGTGGCGTGGCCGTGCTTGGCGAGGAAGGAGTGAGCGAGTCTACAATGTTTTGTCACCAATGTTGCCATCGCCACCACCATCGGCTGTGAGAGTCGGAATCGACCTTGCCGGTTTTGAGTTTCGTGTCACTATCCTACCGGGCATGGTCTGGAATAGGCTGCGCCTCCCTAACAAGTCCGTGTCGATGATTGATGGAAAGGATCCCCACAAGGTCGTGCCGCGAGTGCACGGCTACTCGACTAGCACGTGGCCCATGGAGGTTCTATTCTACCGTTTCGGTGAGATGTACCTCCATAACGACTGGAGAGAGTTTGCCTGCGCGCATGCCATTGTGGTCAGCCACTTCTTGGTCTTCAAGTTCGATGGCGAGGGCATGTTCACCGTGAAGGTATTCGACAAGAGCATGTGCTATCGCCACTACTACAGCGATATCGATGAGTAGGAGAGGGAAATAAGAAAATGCTAAGGTGTATATTTTATGTACTAGGTTATTTTACCTACTTTGTATGCCTCTATATAAAGCAAAAAGGTCCTTAGAAACTCTGTATGCAAGACATATATGCCCTGTGTTTGAAATTGAAATTAATAAAATTTGTATGTCAATGTACTTTTCCATCTTCGTATGTGCCTTCGCTTCGCGTCTATGCGGTGCACCCTTGGGATCAGTCATTTGTTTGACGTGCCTTATGTTCTTTGGTGTATCGACATAGACTATAGTTTTTTGTCGCTATATGTTGAGATATCACCATGAAGGCCACGACACTAACAAGTTGCGAGTTTTCGTGTACGACGAAGACTTGGAGAGCATACATGTCGAGTCATTCAGTGAGATGCTTAACCCATAAGCACAATATCAACATCGTGTTCCCATAATCTCGCAATGCAATCGTTCATGGCATTAGATGGCTTTATCATGAAATTAATTGTTTCATGGCCACATCTTAGAGGGTGTAGAGAGAAGTCTACAATTTAGCGGTGCAAAAATGCTACTCGGACATGCTAAACACCGACGCGTGTACAGTACCACTACGATGCACGTACTTGGCACTGACTACACCGTGCACTACCTGTTTCAGAATATTCTCAGGTGATTTACCAACGCGGGAACAATTTCCAGCCATGGTGAGACACACGCTATCATAACACGATGTTATTCCCCAGAGGCGTTATTATTTAGTGTTCTAATAGTAGATCTTTTCTCTTGCACGGATATGTAGCGTGATAATATCATGAAGCGTTCTACCTGCCGGATGAGCCACGGGGCACAGAGAGGAATCTGACATGCATAGGTGTACACTTTTTATATGCTTACAGACCATTCATCATCCGTGTTACCCTGTTGTAATGTATAGTCAAATGTTTTGTCTAACAGCCACGCCCCGACGGCGTAGAGAGAAGTTTATCTAGTATATACTATTATCTGATGAAAATAAATTCATCTTTTATTCCTTTAATCATTTGTACTTGTTATACTTTATTGTTATTACTTATTGTAACTAGACTTTTCTCTGCACCCCAGGGTGCGGCCGGAAGACATAACGTGTAACGAGGCAAAATGATTGCTGAGATGGATAGATTAGAGTACCAAACAACATGAACATACTGCTTAATGTCGCTATCATGCAAAAAAAAAGTATAGGAGAGCACTTAGCAAAAGACGATAGACCATACACGTCCCCGCATACACGTACATCGCGTACAAATATGAACCACCAAAAGCATCTAGATAAATAAATTGTTCTTCTTGGACACACGCTGGAAGTAATGTTTCTTTCGAATACTAAAGTTGAGTGTTTCATACCTTTACACCAAAAGATACAAAATAAGAAGACAAACAGACGCGTAAGAATAAGATAAACAACTATCAGGCTTCGTTACTCTTAGAAGTTGCTGCCGCGAGAGCGAGAAGAACGACGACAATCTTTAACTCTTCATCTGAAGCTCCACATAATCCAGACGTTGTCTCTTCCAGGATAGTTAGCGTCTCTTCCTATCTGATCATGCGGTCGCTAGTCTGCCGAGCCAATGGCTTGTCCAAAAGGATTGCCAAGGGAGCTCGCCATAGGAGCGAGGTGAAGCGTTGTACGTGTCTCTTCCTCTAGGACAACACCGTAGTGACACTAGTGGCGACTGTGCGTCGCCTCTATCTATAAACAAAGGGGAACTTTGGGCTAGATGCGTGCGCAGAAGCCAGCGAATGTTCATGCACAACATCACGGCTAAGGGATGACCTTAGCATAGGAGCCATCGAACAACAAAAACTGTATGGTGTAGTGACGAAGGAAAGAGTGGACAAAACAAGAGTGGAAATTATTACATTCGAATAGTGTTGAGGAGAAGAGTGGATGAAAAAAAGTGCCAACTTTTTCGGATAGAGATGAAAATCAATGGAGAAAGAAAGGACGAATGAATGGTGAAGGAAGAGTAAGCAGAGGAAAAGCGCCAACTTTTATGGTCGCTCTATGAAAAGGGGAAGAGCAATCAGAGAAAGAGGGACAATGGCTACAGTTGGACAATGGCGAGGGGGGAGTGGAAGACCGGTCAGAGGAAAATTTCCAATGGTTATGGTCTAAGGATAGCGAGGTGAAGTGTAAGAAGATAATGAGTGACAATAGCATGCACGAAAATCCACACCACGCGTATGTCTAGTTTCGCGGCGAAATGACCCTACAGAGAGATGACATCACGAAGATATGTAACACGTCCATGCGTTGTGTTGACTAAATAGACCAAGTAACGTACGTATGAAGAGAATATAGTAATAGATAGAGATCATCACAAGCTTTAGAATAGAGTACAAAGATAGACATCATAGAAAATTCACACAGAAATACACTAATCCGAATGATGGTTTATTTCACATATCTATATACGATTTCATTTACACATGGACGATGACACAACAATTTTTTAAGAAACGGGTCTACTAATAGTAGCCTATGTCCTATTTCCATTATACTTCTTAGTATCACTGCTCCTTGGATCGAGCCCTCTGTTGTCATTTTCTTCGTTGTTGTACGACACCATTAGGTCATCAAACATCTCAACAACATTAACATGCACAGCCTCCGCAATTAAGATACTATTGTATCTTCAGCAAAGACCGGTGTTGAACTCTACAGAAAAAGAGGTAAGGATTAAACAACAAAATCATTCGAGCGGAATAACCAACTCTAGAAAGCAAAATATGTCTAAACCTATCGAGCGCTTACCAATTCTAAGGAACAAGTGGACGTTGCAGATGTCGAGCCCATAGCCGAATTCTGATGGATGCCAAAGTGAATCAGAAAGAAGAACACCAGTGCGATAGAAAACATAGTAGTCTAAGACTAATGAACAAAACAGAAAACATACCTCATCTGAGAACATGCGATGATGCCCTTGAAATCCAGCAAGTGGTCACCTCTTGAAATCGTAGTAGGCAGAAATGTTAGGCGTATAACCCCGAAGGCGACTCATGAAGAAAATAAAACTTATAGCTATAGATGACAACAAAAAACCACGAGACGATGAAAAGGGATGCAGACGTGTCAGAAGAGTGACGTCCATGCATCTGTTAGGTAGAAACATAAGACGCAAAGTGGAAACGTTAGAACGGTGTACACAACAAGGAAGAACGACAAAGAGATGAAAGCAAAGAGAACCTACCACGAAAGAACCATGAGACAGCCAACACTAGCGAAAATGCGGAGGCGATCACAACTCTATTCACACAAAGCGTAACCGAGAAGAACAAACCTATTTCAGAGCCAAATGAAGAAGCAAACATTAGACAAAAAGAATGACGTAGCAGTAAAAACAAGAAAGGTGCAAATGCAGGAATACATGACGTACCTGTCGTCCACGATGACCTCACGCATTTCGATCCGAAACACGTGCACAATCGTCAGATCTCCCTCGTCGAAGACAGCATGCCATGGAAAAATATGCATTACAAATAGAGAAAAAAGTGGAAAGCTAATTATGAGAAAACAGAAGAGAGAAGTTGGAGATAAGAAATAGGGTGGCTTATGGCGTGATGAACATCGCATGAGCCCGTCCGCCGAAGAAGAAGAAGAAGCATGGGCGGGCTACGGTAACGTGTATCGAAGAACATGATGAATGAGACGATGAAACCGAATGCAAAACTACCTGAGGAGAGAGGAAGAAGAGAGAGTAGGAAATGATAATGAGGTATAAGAGTAGATGTAGCCCCATCACAAAGACATAATATGGCTGCCTAGCCATGAAAAA
The DNA here is from genome assembly GCA_023614405.1 of Avena insularis. NCBI lineage: Eukaryota > Viridiplantae > Streptophyta > Magnoliopsida > Poales > Poaceae > Avena > Avena insularis. The sequence continues at coordinate 453,381,399 of CM042694.1, forward strand.
TCGAAAACTTCTACATGCTAGGCTGCTAGACCGAATATACCATCGCAAGAACCACGTATCGGCCCTGATGAACTGTTGACATATATAGTCTACACTACCATCTTGGCCCTCTACCGCGAGTAACCATGTTCGTCTAGGGACTATGATGCCACATCGGATGTCTGCGAGCCCTCCCCCCCTCCCCCCGCCACGAGGAACCGTGCCACGTCGTCTCCAGATGGGCCCCACGTATGCGAGAAAAGCGGCCGTCATGGGCTTATGGCGCCACGTCGGCTCTGGACGGGCCACGCGATGATGAGAAACTGAGGCCGACAAGGGCTCACGGTGCCACGTCGGCTTTCAGCGGGTCCATGACCGCGAGAAACCACGGCCGACATGGGCTCACGGCGCCACATCGGTTCTCTGTAGGCCCCATGACCACAAGAGTCCACGGGTGGCATGGTGTAACATCCCAAAACTTTAATCCAAGCTTATCAAGATCAAATCATCCAAAAATGGGGTTAACAAAAACTTTTCCAAATTTAAAATAAAAGCATTCATATATGTGTGCATTTAAAATAGGAGTTGTTTGAATTGCCATGATTGATTGATCCAATGCTTGTAAAATGTTTCTTAGGTGATTTAAACATCATCTACATCATTCCCAAACTTTTCCTAAAGAAGATCAAATCAAAAAGAATTAAAATGAAGGAATGGTCATTTTGATAAATTTAACCCTCATGCCTACTTTGGCTATTCCTAGTACTCAATTCTTAACAGAAACAATTCTTGATCTTTGCACCCCTTGCTAGTACACATAATGAGGTACCAAGGCCCACCTTTTTATCTACTAAAAACATTCTGGAAACTATTTTAAATGACAGTTTAAAATTGAATCTAATGCATATGCATAGATCACCCCTATTTCAAAAACCATCTATATGAGCATCATTTTCAAAACCCTTGCAACCAGAGACTACCTAGCACTAGTGGAAATCACCCAAAAATTTTGAACTCAAAATTCAAAACTTTTTCTTTTGCGGCCATTTCAGCAAACACTTGGTAGGCAGAATCACACCTCTAATCCTAGCTCACTGTTTTGAACAGAGTTTTGCCCCCAATTGATCTCCATTTAATCTCTATGTCCCCCTCTGATCAAACCATGCCATTTGCAACCCATACCCTACACCCTAGTGGCAAGGCACAACCATGCCGAGCACCACCCTGGCCGGCCGAACTCGCCCCGCTGCAGCAGACCACCTCTTCGTTCCTCTCCATGTCTAGGAGGTAGCCAGCACCGCACCGCCCCTCTCTGTCCCTTACCCGAGCCAAGAGCAGCCATGGACCACAGAGAAGACCCCGCGCCCAGTGCCACCGAACCATGCCGATGCCGCCCGCAGAGCGCGCACTATCCCCGCTCGCATCGACCGCCCCTTGGCACCAGCCCGCGCCCACCGCTCCGCCTCGACCTGGAGAACACCCCAGACACCTCCGTTCACCGCCCAAAGCCCCACAGCCACCGCTCGCCGTGGACACAGCCGCTTCGGCCGCGCAGAGCGCCACCTCGCCCCGACCGCATGCCACCGCCCCTACGGCCGCATTGAAGCACTAGAGCACCGCCAGGGAACCGCCCACCGATCGCAATCCCCAGCCATGCCGCTAGCTCGTTGTAGCCATGTCGCCACCGTCGACCGCCCATCCCGCTCGGTCTCACCGTCGAGCCTATAAAAGGAGCCCTCCCCAGCACCAAAGACTCACACCATTCCTCCCCTCACCTCTCTGAACCTCACCCACCTCTCGCCGGAGCAAGTGGAGCAGCAGTTCACCGGAATTGGAGCCGGAGCAGCCGCCTCGGGAGAAGAAGGGTGTCGTTTATTCCGGCCACCCCAAGCTCCGCCACGACCAAGCCTCGCCGACCCCGCTGGAGCCCTGGTACGCCCCCAGTAGACCCCCACTGAGCCGCTAGGGTTCGAGCTTGCTGGCGACCTGTTCGTCGATGACGACGACCCTCAGCCGTAGATCTAGCCTCTAATGCACTACCACAGCTGCACTGCTTTTCGCTTTTAAGTGCCAGCGACAAGTGGACCCTCCTCTCAGCTGAGCAGGCCACAGTAGCGCCACCGGGCCGGCCCATTTCTTTTCCTCATGAGCCCGTAGATTCAAATCGGGATTTTTCTTTTTAGTTAGAATATAGTTTCTGTCCAGTGTTTCAAAATTCAATTCTGTGAGTTTGACAAATCCAAATTACATGAAACTAATTTTGTCTGAAAGGTATTGAAATGCTCTATCCATTTAATTCATTTAGAGTTATAGATTTCTCCTAATAAAAATAAGAAGACAGAAGCTTTTGCAACTTGAAACATTTTTGTAAAATCAACCAAGTTAGCTTTTGAGTTGATTCCAACTCTCAAAAATCACATTTCATCATATCTATCCAAATATGTAATAATATTAAGGTTTACAGGCAGTGACTTTGGACTAGTACCAAAATAATGCTATATAGGCATTTCTAGTCACTTTAAATCATTAATAATAAACTTAAACCAAAGTAATATTGATCCAACCTTTAAATCTCATTCCCACATGTTAGAATATGTGGTGAGGACATGTGTCCACATGATCCCATATTTTGGTGGTGAATATTAAATTTTAGTTAATTTTTCAATGAGTAGAAATTACTTTTCCAAAATAAAAAGGTTGAAACTATTGAATTAAACTTGTGATGTTTGGGATGATAATAGATCATCAATTGTGTGGTTTAGAATACTACTTAGCCTAATTAAGTATTGTTTGGTGATTGTGCACTCCCTATGTATTTCTAGACGATAGTACCGACCAAGCCTTCGAGGAGGAGGAGTTCTACCAAGAAGAAGAAGAAGAAAACTTTAACCACTGCACCAACCAAGGCAAGCTATTAGTGGCAAGCTAACCCTTGCAAACATGCTTTTGTAAGCTATTGTTAGCAAGCTAGAATAAAACTAGATGGTTTAGTAAAGATGCCTTAAGCATGCTTTGATCACACCCCTTTAACTATTAGTACCCCAAGTCTTATTGACAAGTTCTACCTCCCTTGGTTTACACAAAGTTCTTTACTTAATTTTGAAGGTAGCATAAAGAGTATAAAACTTGACCTACTTAGAAACCTTTAGATGTCATTCTATGGCATGAGATTGATCCCATCTTTCCACCTTAGTGAACACTCTTAACTTAGTACTTTAGAATAGCTCAAAGAACACTTGGTGAAAATGAGTTATGAAAACCTTGGAATGATGAGTCATTCTATTGAGATGTTTTGACATGTGTTGAGAAACACAATTGGTTTATGATGATGAAAATGATGAGGCATGAGCCTTAACCCTTTTATAAAACTGATGGTTGGATTCGGATGCGATACCATTCCAAATTTACCGTACAACCACATTACCTAAATTGGGTAAGGCTTAGCTGGAAATTTATATGCATTAGTATTAGTTCCCTCACGGGAGAGGTTTGAGATGAGGCTACCTCTCAATGGTGTCCACCTATGCAAAGGCCCAAGATGGTGATGGTCATGGTTGGGAGGCCATGCTCATAGGAGAGGTGCTTGTACTAGGGTGTGTAAAGGGAAGGTTATGTTTGATTATCTGCATACTAAGTATGACGATTTAGGGTTATCCCTGACAGATGTATCGAATCTTGTGGTGAAAGTGTACCACCTCTGCAGAGTGTCAAACTATTCGAATAGGCGTCATGATTATGGACAGTTGGAATGGCCATACTGTTTCGTTGTCAGATGTTTCTAAATAACTTGAAATGAATGATGACCTTTGACTTGACCACAACAGGGTTGTGTTAATGAAATTAGCTTCCCAACTTAAGTGATTCTAGAACTTTACTTTATCTTTTCTTGCTTCAGAACTTAGCTTAGGTTTCAAACTTAACTTGATAGTTATTCTTTAAATTCAGCACTTTAACTTAGAATTACAATCCTTGTTAGTAGTAGTTTGCGAGTACTTAAAGAGTACTCATGGCTTTTGTCCCTGGCTATTATCATGGCCAGACTATGAAGGAGATTATCAAGATGATGGTCTGCTAGACGGCTATGATAACTAGGACTATCGCCTTTCACGCATTGCCTGTGCCCCTGAAGTTGGACCCCATCGCTACGCTATCGTTTATTTCCGCTGCTTGTTGTATTAAAGACTGGATCATGAGATCCTTATTTGTGTAAAACCTTATGTATGGTTTGTAATGGATGATGTACTGTGATATCCAATCCGTTATGTCTCGCAAAAATGGTAATCCTGGGATTGCAAGGTATGGCATAACGGGCATCTAGGATTAAAAATCCGGGTGTTGACAAGTTGGTATCAGAGCCATCCTGACCATAGGAGACCCTAGTTAGAATGGACGTTCAAACCAAAAACTTAGCTTCAAAACCAAAGTGAGTATTTATGAAAAACTATTTCCCCTCTTACCCTTGTGAACTCATTCTTTCTCAAAAATACATGTTCCTCAAAATTCTTACATTACTACTTAAAATTTGACACACTTGATCACTTCACTAATTTCCTCATCCTAAATTCTTGTAGATGGAGACTCAGTTCAGCAAGTTTTACCAGTTGGGAAACGGAGGTCAGCTGATCTTTGAGAGGGATCTGGATTCACTGTCGGAGTTAGTGGGACGCCCACATCCGGAGTTTCTTGGAGCTCAACTTCCAGGACCCCCAGGAGGAGACCTACAATGGCTAGTCACCGCAGATCTTCGAGGAAGCATTGAAGCACCAACTTCCGGGAGAATTCAGTTCTCCGTGAGAGAGAACAACTGGCTAGATGGATTATCCAGGGCAATGCATGAAGCTCTCGCACGTCTATGTGCCCTCAGCGTCAACAAGATTCAAGGAACCTGTTGTGCCCACTATGAAAGACGTGACTTCATGGGAATGCCGATGGAGATGCCAAGTCACCCAGAGTTGAGGCGTCAAGTGGAGAACCTTGACTTCTTGCTTCATGACCGATAGCAGGAACTGGACAATGCCAGAGAGTTAGCCAACCAGAACCGTGCCATTGCCGACCAGAAGGCCCAGACTTTCGCACTGCTCGTCCAAGATCGCCAGTCTCTTTGTCGCCAGCGTGCAAAGAAGGATCGCACCATCGCCCGTCTTCGCAAGAAGGTGGCCGACCTCGAGAAGACCGTCAAGGAGCAGGAAGCTCAGCTTGCCGCCAAAGAAGAAGATGATGAGGGTGAAGACATCCAGGGAGATATGGATTCTTACCTCAGCAACGATGATGACTTTCTGGCAGAGGATGCTGTTGACTTCTACACTGATGATGAAGACTCCGACTTCATCGATGATGAGTAGATGCACTAGAGCACTGTCGTAGCATGAGATGTATCAGTCCCACTGTATCGTAGTTTGTAGAATGGTTCTTCAAACCATCTGTTTATCCCTTTTTGCTTGTTGTGGTGTGTGTTGTATCATGTGCTTGCTTGCATGAATGAAAATGAAGTTAGTTTAAAAACCTGAGTCTAACTCAAAGTTGTAGCTTTGAAAACCCAAAACCATGAACCTTAGAATTTCCCTCTTACCCCTATATCTATCTCAATCTTCAGATGACTCGTGGAAACCAAGGAGGGAGCAGCTCGTCGCAGGACCCAATGTTGCAGATCTTGCAGAATCTCATCGCGGACCGTGAAGCAAGCAGGGCCGAGCGTCAAGCCAACTTAGCAACATTGCAGCAGATCGCCCAAATGGCTCTCAACAACCAAGGACATGGAAATCAGGATCACCATGGATCTAAACTTAAAAAATTTCAGAACACCAATCCCCCAATCTTCAACCAATCTGAAAACCCATTAGATGCTGATGACTGGTTACAGACCATGGAAAACAACCTCGAAGTTGTAGGAGTTGAGGAGAATGAGAAAGTTCTCTTCGCCACCCACTATCTGGCGGGAGATGCAAGATCTTGGTGGAATAGCATCCGCAACATGAACCATGGCTAGGTGATGATCTGGGCAGCATTCAAGGTCAAGTTCAGCCGCACCCACGTGCCGCAAGGTCTTGTCAACAGGATGAGAGATGAATTCCGTGAACTGAAGCAAGGAAGATTGACTGTAGTAAAGTACCGTGACAAATTATTGTCACTGGCCAGATATGCACCGGATGAGATCAACACGGAGGCCAGGAAGAAAGAGAGATTCTTAAACGGACTGCATGATGAGATGCAGACTGTCCTCGTCAACATCCGTTTCCAGGATCTTGAAGATCTAGTCGACTCTGCCATTCAGATGGAAGGGAAGATTAACCAGGCAAACAACAACCGCAAGCATCGTATGATGCAGCAGTCTAGATCCAGTAGTCACCAGAAGTACCGTCCTAACCCCTCACCAGGATATTCACCAAGGAACAACCGACCCCCAAATTCTCGCCCAAGCTACCCCAACCGTAGCGGAGGAAATGTGAAGCCCGGAGGAAACAATCACAACCCTGGCAATGCCAACAACTTCAACCATGCCCCTCCTAAGAGCAACAACAACAACACTGCCCCCAGAACTGGAAGCAATGTTGTACCTGTCGCAGTCAAGGACAAGTCCCAGATCACTTGTTTCGAGTGTGGAGTGAAGGGTCACTACTCCAATGAGTGTCCCAAGAAGACTGCCGCCAATGCCCCTGTGAATGCCCCAGCTCAGCAGCAGCGTCGTGTTCAACCAGGAAGGAGATTTTCCCCAGGGAACCCGCACAACCGCAACGGTCGTCTCTTCCACATGAACGCAGAAGAAGCCCAGAAAGCACCAGATGTAGTGTTGGGTATGTTTTCTGTCAACTCAGTTTTAGCAAGAGTATTGTTTGATTCTGGATCATCGCATTCATTTGTCACCAAAGAATTTGTATGCACTAGTAAGATTCGCCCAACCAATCTGAAGCATGTCATGATAGTTCAAATCCCTGGTTCATCTACAAAAGCTAGAAAATTTTGCAAAGCTGTACCTATCAGAATACATGGGATAGATTTTTATGCCAACCTAATTGTACTTGGAACCAAAGGATTGGAAGTAGTACTAGGTATGGACTGGTTGTCAAGGCATAAAGGACTGATAGACTGTGCTAAGAAAGCCATCACCATGACCAGTAGTTCTGGAGTAATAGTAGAACATATCTCTGAAACCTTACCCCGTCAATTCAAATGCAACAAAAGTGTAGCCCTGCCTACCATTGACCAAGTCAAAGTAGTCTGTGAATACCCCGACGTATTCCCAGATGAATAGCCAGGTATGCCCCCGGATAGGGATATAGAGTTCATTATCGAACTAATCCTCGGAACCGGACCTATAGCCCAGAGACCCTATACCATGAACCCCTCAGAGTTAGTAGAACTGAAGAAGCAGTTGGATGCCATGTTAGCAACCGACTTGATTCAACCAAGTGCATCGCCATGGAGATCACCAGTGTTATTCGTCGACAAGAAAGATGGAGGCAACTGTCTGTGTACAGACTACAGAAAGTTGAATGATGTCACCATCAAGAACAAGTACCCCTTGCCAAAGATAGAGGATCTATTTGATCAGTTGACTGGAGCTCAGGTATTCTCAAAGATTGATCTTAGGACTGGTTATCACCAACTTAAGATTCGTGCAACGGATATTCTGAAGACCGCCTTTACTACTCGCTATGGTTTATATTTGTATACGGTTATGTCTTTTGGATTTACCAATGCCCCTGCTTATTTCATGAATCTCATGAATAAGATCTTTATGAATTTCCTAGATAAGTTTGTAGTTGTGTTTATCGACGACATCCTTATCTACTCCAAGTCAGAAGAAGAGCATGAGCAACATCTGAGAATCATCCTAGAAACCCTGAGAGAGCATCAGTTATATGTCAAGTTCAGCAAGTGTGAGTTTTGGCTGAAAGAAGTAGGATTCCTAGGACATATTGTGTCTGCCGGAGGAGTCTCTATTGATCCCAGCAAGATCAAAGATGTCGAAGAATGGGAAGCACCAACCAATAAAACCCAAGTTCGTTCATTTCTCAGATTAGCGGGATATTACCACAAGTTCGTAGAAGGATTCTCGAGCATAGCCCGACCAATGACCCAATTGTTGAAGAAGGACAAGAAGTTTGAATGGACAGACAAGTGTGAAGCCGCCTGTGAGCTGAAGAAGAGATTGATATCAGCCCCAATTTTGATCATGCCCGACATCAAGAAGCCGTTTGATGTGTATTGTGATGCATCCAAGATTGGTCTAGGATGTGTATTGATGCAATAAGGAAAAGTCATCGCGTATCTGTCTCGACAACCAAGCAAAGATGAGCAGAACTATCCGACCCATGATCTTGAGCTAGCAGTCGTGGTTCTAGCATTGAAGACATGGCGTCATTATTTGATGGGTAATCGCTGTGAGATTTACTCCGATCATAAGAGCTTGAAGTATATCTTCACCCAGAAGGAGTTGAATATGAGGCAAAGAAGATGGATAGAGTTAATCAAGGATTATGACCTTGACATTCACTATCACCCCGGCAAAGCCAATGTGGTAGCGGATGCTCTTAGCAGATTGCCGTGTAGGCTAAACACCATGATCAAAGAGAAGCAACCAAGTTTGTATGAGGAGTTGGAGCAGTTCAGGACTGAGTTAGTTAGCAAAGGATTCCTAGCTAGCATTGAACTTCAACCCACTTTGATTAGCCAAATCAAGGAAGCCCAGAAGGGGAATGAAAGTATCGACGGAATCAAACGTCATATTGGTACAGGCAAAGTACCTGGATTCACCGAAGACGAAGAAGGTGTACTGTGGTACAAGGGACGTATCTGTGTGCCAGCAGATTCGGAGCTGAAGGAAATTATCATGAAGGAAGCTCATGATACTCTTTATTCTATCCACCCCGCAGGAACAAAGATGTATCAGGATTTGAAAGAGCAATTTTGGTGGCACAAGATGAAGAGAGAGATCGGAAGCTACATCGCCAAGTGTGACATCTGTCAAAGAGTCAAAGCAGAGCATCAGAGACCCGCAGGACTGTTGCAACCATTGCAGATTCCAGAATGGAAATGGGATTCCGTCGGAATGGACTTTATCACCGGATTACCTACTTCTAGTAGGGGAAATGACTCAATCTGGGTTATCGTTGATAGACTGTCCAAGGTAGCCCACTTTATACCTGTCAAGACAACCTACCAGAGTTCGAAGCTAGCAAAGCTGTATATTGCTAGAATTGTTAGTCTGCATGGAACCCCCAAGACCATAGTATCAGATCGAGGAACCCAGTTTACCTCGATATTTTGGCAGAAAGTCCAGGAAGGATTGGGAACCAAGTTGAATTTCAGCACCGCATATCACCCGCAAACAGATGGACAGACTGAGAGAGTCAACCAGATCCTAGAGGATATGTTGAGAGCTTGTGTGTTGGAGTACGGATCAAAATGGGAAGACTGCTTGCCTTTCACAGAATTCTCATATAACAACAGTTATCAAGCTAGTTTGCAGATGGCACCATTTGAGTTCCTATACGGAAGGAAGTGCCGTACCCCCTTGAATTGGTCACAAGTAGGAGAGAGTCAGATCTTTGGACCCGACATTCTCCGAGAAGCCGAAGAGAAAGTTCACAAAATTCGTGAGCACCTCAAGACCGCCCAATCCGCATGTAAGAGTTATCGACAAGAGAAGGAGAGACCTGACTTTCAATGTCGGAGATTTCGTATATCTCAAGGTTTCTCCATTGAAAGGAACCCAATGCTTTAGTCTGAAAGGAAAGTTAGCCCCCAGATATATCGGACCCTTCAAGATTCTGAACCGTAGAGGAGAAGTATCATATCAACTGGAACTACCTAAAGAGATGTCAGCCATCCACAATGTGTTCCATATCTCGTTACTTCGCAAATGTTTGGAAGTGCTGGAGAAGACTGAAGTTTTCAAGAACATCGATCACCGAGCTGTTGAGATCAACAATGACCTAACATATCGTGAAGTGCCCATCCGTATCTTAGAGGAAGCCTACAGAACCACCAGGACCAGGAGTATCAAATTTCTCAAGATTCAATGGAGCAACCATACTGAAGAAGAAGCCAGTTGGGAACCAGAAGATTACATTAGGACAGAGTTTCCAGATCTCTTTAGTTCCTAGTTTTCTTTCGTAAATCTCGGGACGAGATTTTTTTTAAGGGGGGGAGGTTTGTAACATCCCAAAACTCTAATCCAAGGTTATTAAGATCCAAATCATCAAAATTAGGGTTAACAAAAACTTTTCCATTTAAAAATATTAAAGCATTCATATGTGTGTGCATTTAAATAGGAGTTGTTTTGAATTGCCTTGATTAAGTGATCCATTGCTTGTAGAATGATTTTTAGGTGAAATAAACATCATCTAGATCATTCCCAAACAAATCCCAAAGAAAAACAAATCAAAATGAATAAAATAACCAAATGGTCATTTGTGCCATTTTAATCAACATGCCTACTTTGGCTATTCCTAGAACTCAATTCTTAACAGAAACAAATGTGGATCTTTGCACCCCTTGCTAGTACATGTAGTGATGTACCAAGGCCCACTTTGTGATCTGCCAAAAACTTTCAAACACTAAATTTAAATGACATTTGAAAATTGAATCTAGTGTATGTATCAAGATCACACTATTTCAAAAAAACACTCAAATGAGCTCCATTTTCAAATCCCAAGCAACCACAGATGCTTAAGCATGTGCCTAGCAACTCCACCAAAAATCATCTAAAAATTCAAAAACTTTTCTCATGCGGCCATTGTGTCGAACAGGTGGCATGCAGAAATGAAATGGCCTAACTATTACTGTTTCTAATTAAGCCATTGTCCCCCATTTGACCCTCTTTACTCTCCCTTGTCCCCCCTGAGTCCAACCAAGTCATCACCGGCCTACCCCTAAGCCGCAGCAGAAGTGGAGCACCGCCCCTTTTTGGTCACCGCAGGCCAGAAGAGGGAAATGCGCCACAGACCATGTCGCGCCGTTCCAGCACCACCACTAGCTCCGCCTAACCCTACCGCACCTCCCTGCCCCTTCCCCAAGCTCAGCTAGGCCCTGGCCCACACCCCAGCACCGCCGCCCATTCTCTCTGCGAGCTCGCAAGAGCACTCCAGAGCGCGTTAGCCACCAGCACGCCACAGACCACCCCTCGACCCAATACCGTGCACGCCGCTCCGCCTCGACCCCAGCACCCTGCCAGACACGGCCGTGCGCCGCCGCACGACCCACAGTTGCCGTGCGCCGTGTCGAGCACCGCCTCTGTCTCCCAGAGCGCGGGACGCTCCCGACCAAACGCCACCGCCCCTAGACGCGCATTAACACCGTAGAGCATCACCCGGAGGCAGGCCACCATCCGCCTACACCGCCCATGCCTCTAGCCGCCTGTATCAACGTCACCGACAAGCTCGTTGTCGTGCCGCTCGGTCCCCTCGTCGCCCTATAAAAGGAGCCCTCCCCAGCACAAACTCCTCACACCACTCCACTCCCCTCTCCTCACTGATCCTTCCCCACCTCTCGCCGGAGCCGCTCGAGCCATAGTTCGCCGGAATTGCGCCGGAGGAGCCCGCTGCAGAGGAGGAGAAGCTGCCGTTGATTCCGTCCATTGTAGCCCCTGCCGCAACCTCGCCTGAGCTTGACATCAACCATCAGTTCGTTTGCCCGCCTCGCCACAGTAGCTGGAGCCCTGTACGTCCCCGGTAGACCCCCGCTGGTTGTTTAGGGTTCGGTCTCGCCGGTGATGAGTCCGTTGTCGATGATGACTGTGAGCCGTCGATCTCTATTCTAATCGTAGCGCCCAGATTGCCCCGTACCATTTCGGGTTTTAAGTCTCGCTGACAAGCGGTACCAACCTGTCAGCCGCCCTCTACACCGCGGAGTGCCACTGGGCCGGCCCATTTCCTTTCCCGCGCTAGCCCGTGAATTCAAATATGGATTTTTCTATTTTAGTTTGAATTCACTTTTGTCCCTTAGTTTAAAAATCAATTCCAGAAGATCTACCAAACCAAATTGCGTGATTCAAATTTTGTTAGAGAGCTACTGAAAAGATCTATCCAAGCCCGTTGCATTTAATTCATTTAGAGTTAGAGATCTCGCCTAGTAAAAATAACAAGACAGAAGCATTTGCACATTCAAACATTTTTCTAAAATCAACCATGATAGCTTTTGAGTTGATTCCAACTCTCAAAAAACACATTTAACCATACCTATCTAAATATGTAATAATATTAAGGTTTGCATGCAGTGACTTTGGACTAGTACTAAAATAATGCTATATAGGCATTTCTAGTCACTTTAAAACATTAATTAATAAACTTAAACCTATTTAAATGTGATCCAACCTTTAAATCACATCCCATATGTTAGAATATGTGGTGATGACATGTGTCCATATGATCCCATATTTTAATTGGTGAATATTAAATCTTAGTTATTTTTCAATGAGTAGAAATTACTTTTCTTGAATAAAAAGAATGAAGCTAGATAATAAAACCTTGTGATGCTTGTGATGATAATAGATCATTAAAATGTGTGCCCTAGTGTGCTAAGTAGACTAGTTAAGTATTGTTTGGTGATTGTGTACTCCGTATGTATTTATGGACGATAGTACCAACCAAGCTTTCGAGGAGGAGGAGTGCTATCAAGAGGAGGAAGAAAACTTCAACCACTGCACCAACCAAGGCAAGCTAACACTTGTAAGTGTTATACTAGAAAGCCATCATTAACAATGCAAGCTAAACCTTGCAAGCTATATAACCTAAGCAAAGGCATTAGGCATGCTTTGGTTATACCATTTTGGATTTATACCTATTCCAAGTTTTAATTCCAAGCTTTACTTTCCTTTACTTTACAAAGTCCCTTACTTGTTTGAAGGTAGCATAAAAAGTATAAAACTTGACCTATCTAGATAACCTTAGATGTCATTCTATGGCATGAGATTGAGATTAGCATCCCACCTTAGTGAACACTCTTAACTTAGTAGCTTAGAGCTAAATCAAAACTTGAGTCACTTTAGATGGGAACACTTGGTGAAAATGAATTATGAAAACCTTGGAATGATGAGTCATTCTATTGAGATGTTTTGATATGTGTTAAGAAACACAAATGGTTTATGATGATGAAAATGTTGAGGCATGAGCCTTAACCCTTTTACAAAACCGATGGTTGGATTCGGATGCGATACCATTCCAATTTTACCGTACAACCACAATACCTAAATTGGGTAAGGCTTAGCTGGAAATTTATATGCATTAGTATTAGTTCCCTCGCGGGAGAGGTTTGAGCTGAGGCTACCTCTCAATGTTGTCCACCTATGCAGTGCCCAAGATGACAGATGGTCATGGTTGGGAGACCATACTCATAGGAGAGGTGCTTATACTAGAGTGTGTAAAGGAAAAGTTATGTTTGATTATCTGCATACTAATTATGATGATTCAGGGTTATCACTGATAGATGTATCGAATCTTGTGGTGAAAGTGTACCACCTCTATAGAGTGTCAAACTATTTGAAAAGCCGCGTCCGCGGTTATGGACAGTTGGAGTGGCCATACTGTTTCATTGTCAGATGTTTTCAAAATGACTTATGAAATGAATGATGAATCTTGACTTGACCACAACAGGGTTGTGACTATGACACTAGCTTCCCAACTTAAGTGATTCTAGAACTTTATTTTTATCTTTCTTTGTTTCTGAACTCAGCTTAGGTTTCAAACTTAACTTTATAGTTAAAACTTAGAGTTTAGCATTTCCCACTAGAATTACCTTACTTGTTAGTGATAGTTTGCGAGTACTTAAAGAGTACTCATGGCTTTGTCCCTGGTTATTCCTATGGCCAGACTATGAAGGAGACTACCAAGATGATGGCCAGCAGGACGGCTAGGATAACTAGGACTATCTGCCTTCGTCAGTATTGCATGTGCCCCTGAAGATGGACCCCACCGCTACGCTTATTATTTATTCCGCTGCTTGTTGTATTAAGACTGGATAATGAGATTCTTATTTGTGTAAGACCTTATTTATGGTTTGTAATGGATGATTTACTATGATATCCAATCTATTATGTCTCGCAAAAATGGTAATCCTGGGATTGTGATGAATGATATAACAGGCATCTGGGATTAAAAATCCGGGTGTTAACATCTTTTGATGTGCTCCAATCTCATTGAACTGTTTTTCGACACCCTGCTAGGACATGGAGCATGGACATATGTGGGAGGTCATGACTTCTTAGGTGATCATGTGCACCATGATTATTGAGGAGGGGGAGTGATGACAATGTATATGACCAAGGGTGGGAATTTCAGGTTGACTCGGTTGTGCCCGAGCCAGGACCATTGTCAGAATTCGCAGATTCTTCTTACATTGCATCATGAAATCCGAGACCGTGCAACTCACAACCAACTCTAAAAATATTGGATTGAACATATGTGGAATCACGTTGTAAGCCATTAGTCCTTTCCTCTTTTTTCTATTTGAGTTCATATGATTGTAATAAACTATGCATTAACCATGACTTTGTTTATTTTTATAAACTATGATGCTTAAATTTTATTATCAATATTTTGTGTGTGGAAACATGGCCAAAAATATGTGTGCATCAAAAACATCCACGAGGGAACCAAACTGGGGCACCGTTGGATGCACAAACACACCCAAGCAGACAAAATGAGGGCATGGGCTTCTGGCCTATCCGCAGTGCCTGCAAACGGATCAGGTCGACACTTTTGGTGTCCTAAATGGGGAACAGCATTGGAGTTTCCCCTATTATAGTTTTGATGATACTGTTGAGACATCAACTTACTCAAACACATTGTTCACTCAATTCTTATGGGGTACTGTAGTCCTCCGTCTCAAAATGGTTGTCTCGGCTCTCTCCAGATAGGGACGGATGGAGTAGTATCTTGTTCTTTTTCCTTTACAAGAATTATTTGTTTTTATGTTTTTTCATAGTTCAACAACTACCAAGTAATATAGTTTAAAATTCATTCAAAAACAAAGTATGCTATGCCAGGATATAATATTCCTAGTTAGTTCGGCACTAACAAATGCCAAACTGGGATGCCTGCTATCGAAGTGATGGACATCATGGACTTGACCAAAGGTTGACTCGAAGAACTAGGAGGTGGAATTGGTAGAAGTCTGCTACCAATAATGCTACACCTAGATCACATTTACGGGATCAAACTTACAAGGTGACATGTAAAGTATGCACTAGTCAACTTTATAAAAAGACTGATATTATAGAATGATATAACGCAATATATTTATACTCAATAGTTTTGTCACTTTTAGGCTGTTTTAATCTTTAGCGTGAGTTTGGTATAGACCAAAGAACTTTTTATTTTTTTATTATACTGCATGAGCCGCGTCTTGAACTAAAGACCTCTTAACTCTGATACCATGAATTATTTATACACTAGCCAACTTTACTAAAAATCCAATATGGTGGAAATGTAGTGGGCACTTTATTTATATTCAAGAATGTGGAGAGATACATTGAAACATCTCGTAGACTTGACCTTCTCGTTCTTTGTTTAGCTCTTTTTTCAGTGTTTTTCTCGGGATGTTGAAGCAGTGGCTAAATCTTGAAGTCAGAATAAGGTCCTCCCCGTCCTATCCTCGCTCTGGTGGTGCATCTAGCGCTAACGGAGGGCGCGTGCAGTCATGTGCCCGGTAGATCTTCTAGGATCTGGTCCATTTTCGTGTTTGTTGGTGTGAATTTATGTCAGTCTCTTCCAATTTACGGACGACATCATTAGCGATGGTAGCTGCTCTAGTGCGCTGGTTCTTTGGGGCTTTAGCACGACGACTTCCAGTCTATCTACTACAACAAGCTCTACTACGATAAGATTTGCCCCACTCCGGTGATGGAGTGCCGATGATGGCGGTGTGTCTTTGGCTCTTGCTACTATTTGTAGTCGTCGCTAGGTGGTGTATGGACCTATTTGTAATGGTTAATACTTTTAGGATTCTTTGTACTATAGTTTGATGTATATTAATAAATCAGTGGAATTTGGCAAGAAGAGAGTGTTATGATATCACTTGACAACCCTAACGATGTAGCATGTTCTGTATATATTGCCGATAATAGATGACGGTGAATAGTACAAAGGGCTACAACAACCATACGTATATTGTATCTACGAGTATTAATATTACAACAAGATAGAACAACATCTTTGTGAGATGGAAGTGTTTGTCGGGGCATATAGATAGACTATATATGTATACATCACCAAAATATCGACTAGAAGCACCAATTGAATGAATGAATGAAACATGGTCCACAATTTGTCTAAAAAATGGGTTTGTGGCATTCTGGGTCATATTCTTCGTCTACGCTTTAAAGAAAAAACATTCTCGTCACTTAGAAAATTGAAAATGCTTTTTCTGTTCCTGTAAATTAAAAAAACTTGGCACTTAGAAAATTTGACCTAATCGTCTTGATAAATCAACATAAAATAATTTAAGTGGGGGAGTTTGGCTAAGAAGCCTAAAAACTCATAAAACTTAGGAATCATAAGTAGAACATGGTCCACTCTGTCTGAAACCAGGGTTGTGGAATTTCGAGTCATTCTCTTCGTACATTTTTTATAGAAAAACACTCATGTCACACGGAAATTCATCATAAACATTTTCCTGATAGTTGAAAACTCCCCTAGCAAAACGGATTAGTATAACAAGATACACCCATCTATCAAAAGTGGGATCTATATCATAAATAAACATATGATGCCGGTAAGGGTACGACCTTTGTCGTTTGGGTTGAACCAAAAGAATAATTAATAATGTTCATGCATGGTAGTCGCCAATATTGGGAAGCATCCAATAAGGATTTTTTTCAAAAGTTGTCAAAACACATATTTCTCGATACATGTAACTAATCTTGAGGATATCATTTATCGTTAACTTCTCAGTAGGTCTGAAATTAGCGATTTTTGGGTGATCGGCGGATAAATTAATTCCGATAAGTTGATTAATCACCTTATCATTCAGAACGATAAGCGATAAATCGGCATATCGTCCCTTTTTTGAACAATGCGCATAGCATGATGCCACAAAAAAATATTATACTTTTTATTATTTATTTGAATGTTTACAAAACAGTGCCAATTTATTCAGGATGCGGATGCATAGCAAGAACTTAATTTTTTAGAACTTGATGTAATAAATTTTTGGTTAGCTTCAAAATATTTTTTTTAAATTTTAAGAGCAATCTGTCGCACTTGTTAAAATTTGATACATTCCGTGGGAGTACAGTTTATATCGAAGACCTCAAAAAAGAAAAAATTACATAGACATCCATACATTTAGCACAAAGGTCCGTAAAATTAAGCAAGGTTCTGGCTCCTTCTCCAGCGTGGAGCGGAGCCATACTCTTGATACTACTATACTTGCTTCACAAAAAAATGCTCCTCACTTTAAAACCAGCGTGTTGCGGGTGTCTTTGGTGCTTCCTGTTTACATGGTGTGAAATGGAACGACAATGGAGTAGTACATAGTACTAGAAAAGCTAGCCAGCTCATAATAGTGTGTGGGTCGACACGTACACATGTGCAGCGCCACGTTGTAGAAGAGGGAGATACCTTCCGACCTGTGTGTGGATGGTGATGAGGTAGGAAAGAAGAGAGAAAACACAATTTATTTTGTGTGCATTTATAGTAAAGATCCTGAAATTTACTACCTACTAGTACTACTAGTTAACTATACCATGTATCTCATATCAGGAAGCCATCACAGTTTTGCTCTGACATTGCACCGCTTTCAAATCTCGCTCTTCGCTTCTCTCACACACTGCCTCCTCTATGCTCATATAGTCTATTCTCGCTCTTTTTTTATAAAATACACTCATGTCACTTGGATTTTTTTCTTTTCCTAATGATTGGAAACTCTCGGTGGCAACATTGTTTATCATACCAAGATTCACCCATCTACTCCTAAATATGGGAACATCACCCTAAACCATGATGCAGATATGGCCATGACCTTGGTCACCCGGCTTGAAACCCAAGAATGTTAAAAAGTTGGCAGAACTCCTGTTTATCATTTTTCATCGCAAGTAACACACACCAAAGGAAACCACACACAACTCTTTTTTTATTATTTGTTTTTAAAACATGGCCAAATTTTTGAGCATGCAAAAATCTTAGATAGGGAACATCAACATAAATTATGATGTAGATATGACCATGACCTTGGTCGTTCGGCTTGAAAACCAAGAATGTCCATACTCATGTTTTTTTTCAAAAGTTGTCAAAACTCATGTTTATTTCTTCATGGAAAGCGGTACACGTAAGAGGATGTTGTGCGGAATCTTTTATTATTAGTATTATTTTTGTTTGATTCTTTTCAAAACAAGGCCAATTTTTTCTACACGCGGATTATTAGCAACAAGTTAAATCTTTCAACAAGAAAACTCGGTGGTTTTTGATACATTAACTTCCTGGTGGATTACCTTCAAAAGATATTTGTAGAACTTTGAGAGCAATCTACCACTTACTTTTAGGTTCAAATTTTACCCAAGATTGACAAACCAACTTAAATTTGTTTAACTGGGCGAAGTTAGCTATAAGAACTCATAAAATCTAGTAATCATAAGTGAACATGGTCCAAAGTGTTTCTAGGAACTGGGCGTGTGGTATTTCGAGCCATATTCTTCGTGTTTGCTTTAATTTAAAGGAAAAAATTCTTTTTAAAAGACATATGCCCTAGAGGCAAATAATAAAGTCTCTTATTTGATGTATCTCTTGTATGTTCATAATATGTTTTATGTCGTGCTATAACTGTGTTAATACGAAACATTAATACATGTGTGGTATGTAAACAAACTATGTCTCTAGTTACCTCTAGTGAGCTAGCTCATTGGTCAAACAGATTATCTAGGGTTTCGAGATCATGGGCATTTATGCCAATTAACAATAAGGTCATATCATTGGTTGAATGATATGATGGACAAACATATCATAATGAGATCTAGTTACAAACATTCATCATTGATGATAAAAAAGAAACCTCGCAACCTAATCTATTGACTATGAGATAATACATAATCACCGTTACTAGAGGGATCCTTGATGGTATCAAGTATCAAGCTATGAAAGGGTGATCAAAAAGGTACCACTCAGGTTTTTAGAAGGGACGTGTAGAGGAGTATGTATCATGACAAGTATTTGCCAATCCAAGTAATAGATAGATACACGTGGCCAACTCGGTGAAGTTGCATTAATGAAGCTTGCAAGCATGTGACTAGGTCATGGAATGCAACAACACGGGAACAAGTAAACAAGCTCATCAGTAACGGGATCGAACTAGGTATGGAGATACCAAAGATCAAATCTTGGATGAACTAGGTATCGAGTGGCAAAGGGAGTGGGATACGACATTGAAGTTTCAAGCGATGAGATTCGTGAAACGCACGGGGGTCATTATGGGCATCCAGGTACCACTGATGATCAATATACGAGAGGCTTCTTGGTCATGTCCGGAGTATTTCTGAACCGAAGGGTGGCACGCTTAAGGGTGGGGACGCACAAGTATTTATCTGGCATCGAAGGAGAAATGAGAGAGAGAAACCGGAAAGGTTTGGTGTAGCACCTGATGTTGATCAGAGGGGTCCGGAAGGAGTTTCGAAGTGAAAAGATATAATAATATATTTGTTTTATATGAATTAATTGAATTAATAAATAAAACATATATTCTTACTTTATTTTAAAAGCAGCCCTGCCTAATGGGCCTCACCCAAAGGGGAGGCCCAAGAGGGCAATGCGCATGGGGAGAAGGGGCCTGCCGGCCAAGCCCTAGTGGGCTCCCGGCTTGGGGCCCACCTTGGGCTGGCAGCTCCCTTGGTGGCTTTTCACTTGCCCCTTGGGTGTTGGCCCTCCCCTCTTCCTATAAATAAAGGTGCACCCCTCCCCTTGGAAGGCATCTCATTCTCTCTTCTCTCTCTCTCATTTTCCTTAGAGGTTTCTCCGTAATATTGGAGGGAACTTTGAGGGACTTGAGTTCTCCACCTTTGCACTACCATCGTGATCTGTTTGGTCAACCATATTTCTTCTTCTGCTTCTCGGCTCGATTGGAGCCCGGGAGACGTCGCCTACACCGGACATGTGTAGAACTTCGGAGGTGCCACACTTGGGGATATTGGAGTTGTTCATCTTCATCAACATACGCCTACCTGCATAAGGCGTACCTAGGTCTTCAAGGGTATGAATACCGTTTCCTTCTCCGTTACTTATGTCTATGTAGAATAGATCTTGGTTATTGTGTTCACGTAGTTTGAATTTTTTGTTTTCTGCTGCGGAAACCAACAGTGATATCAGAGCTAATCTATGGGTAGACATGTCATACAGATAGAACACGTAGAAATATGTGGGCATTGATTTTCTAGTTACTACCCTCTTTCTTGTACTTGTTTATATCGCGGTACTATTTGATGAAGTGGCCCCCAACTGACATTACGTGGTGATTCACGAGACTGGTCCACAAGTAAGTGGCTTTGGGGGTGTTTGTCTTTCTGCAGTAGTTGATATGACATTTACAACGGAGGGCCCTGAAAAGGGAAGAGAAAAGTCAACCATTGAATCTGTGTTGTCTCGCTACGTTCGTACGTGGGAAGGGGGTTCTACTACGAAATCCCTAAAGCCACGTAAAACATGCAAAAGATAAAGTATAAGCATCTAACTTTATTTTACAGGGGCATGTGTCGTGACATGGTAATGGTAAGTTTATGAAACGTTTTCCATTGGACCTCTCGATGGTGATCAAGGCGCTGTAACCATGTCATGGCACCATACTTTGTTGAAGTATTCATTTATGCATCTTATTTTGCTTATGTATTAGATATATGATGGTAGCATAATAGGATGATCTCTCATATAATTCCAATTATAGTGTTTCCCTCATGTGTGCACCACCAAAAAAGTTCTCCATTATGAGGCACACATGACAATGAATTGTCGGATATATTCATGTCCTGTACAGATGGTGGGTGTAAACCATGTTGCACTTCAATACACACGAGTTAGAATTGGTGAGCCTAGCATGTACAGACATGGCCTCGGAACACAAGAGACCGAAAGGTCGAGTATGAGTCACATATGAATGTGATTGACATTGGGAATTTCTACCTTTGAAACTGTATCACCAGCCGTGACGATTAGGGGTGGTGCAGCGGATTAGGATCGTGTGATCATTGAACGAATAGAGGGATGTTCATTTGAGTGGGAGTTCTTTTTGTTTTTAGTTTAGCATAAATTAAAACTTGAACTCATATTATGAACATGGTCCAAATACTTTGAAAATCCATTGTAGATGTCTCGCCCACCCACTTTCAATCTTAGCTCATTCCTAGAGAAGGACAAACTGAAAACCGATGGGACCAACTTCACCGCCTGGTACCGCAACCTCAGAATCCTCCTAGTCCCCTAAAAGTTGAGTTATGTCATCGAGGTTACTCTCCCCGCTAAGCCTGCAGATACTGCATATGAGGATGACAAGAATATTTGGCAGTCCAAGGAGGACGATTTCTCCCTCATCTAGAGTGGAATGATCTATGCCATGGAGCCGGATCTTCAAAGGAGTTTTGAGAAGATGAACGCTTTTGAGATCATTGAAGATCTCAAGGTTGTCTTTGCTCCACAAACTCGGGTGGAGAGCTATGATGCTTCCGAGTTCTTCTCCGCCAAGATGGAAGAGCACAATAGTCTGAGCGAGCACGTAGTCAAGATGTCTGGCTACGTTCAACGCTTGAACGCCCTAGATTGCAAGATCCCAGATGAGCTCGCGATTGATAGGGTGATGCACTTGCTGCCTGATGGCTCTGAAATATAGCCATCTACATCCACATTTAAACTAGATATTAATCATATTTTTGATGAAATATCTCTCTAAACCCTGCCACTAATGCTAATATTCAGAGGGGTATGCAATCCTTTATTCTTATATTTTTCCTACGCAGATAATGTCGTCTAAAGGAGTGAATCACTATATTAAAGTCAAAAATACGATAGTTCCTTCAACTAGAAGAAACCAGGAGCCGTCCAACGAAGGTAGACGCTATAACGACCAACTATACGGCTAGATAAAAAATTCCGATCGTATAGCTCCGGTCGTATAGTTGGCGCCACCACAGTTAGGTCAAACAGAACAACTTTCGTGAAGGGACCCCTATATAAAGAAGCCTCAGGCGATGAGAAAACATCTCTCGCTGCGCCCCAGACTCCGAAGAAGCCATACCTCGCAAGAAAGCCGCCTCCAGATCTCCACATCCTTTTCCATCTCCATAGCCATAGTCCACCACTTGTAATAGTACATCTCTTCTCCGATTGGCGACATTGTAAGACTATTTCTATCAATCTTATGATTTTCATTACAATGTTTGTAATTGTTGATCTCATCTCTATGTGTGAGTAATTCTCCTTGGGCTAAGGGCTTCGGCCTAGCCATGTAGCAATTGTGCATGTGATTTATCATAGATGGGATCGTGTATTAATTTGTATGACATGATGATTATTGTATCTTCTCTTGCCTCAATCCAAGGACTTGCCAGGTACCCAAGACACCGAGGGTTAAGCCAGGTATAGGGAGTATGAGTGATGACTGATCTGCAGGTTGGGAACCCCAATGACAGAAGGGGTAGTACGGCTATATGTGAGGGATTTTCTTGGGATTAACGGTGACATCGCTATGCATATCATTAGTTCTCTTTCTTCTATGGATGAGACTAGTAGGTTATTGCTATAAGCGGTTGCGGAGGCAATAGAAATTATGGATGCACTGCCCACATATAATTTATCTTGCTCTAACAAGTACACGCATACTTTATTTCTATCTTTTGTTTCCATCAGATGTTTTTGCACAGCTACAGGTGAAACCGAATGCCCTAGGCCCTCTCTCTCCATAATAGACAACAACAAAAAGACGCAAGCTATTTGTCCGGTAAAAACACAAAAGGAATTCTAAAACTCCCGAAGGTCCTTTAAAGTAACTTTACTACGCATTCGCTTCCCATGGATTTGATAACCTAGGTCTACTAGGGAAAAGAGCTATACTACATCCGTAATCCGGATCGAAGGTATCAACCCTTTTTCTGGTGCCATTGTCGGGGAAGCAATAGCTACCATGGTGAGCTTATTAGGAACCTTGCTAGTTTTAATTCTTGTTTTTAATTTTTTAGTTTGTTTTTAGTCTTTATTTGATAAACCAAAAAAATAGTTAGTCTTTAAATTATTGTTTTTATTGTTATAATTTTTAATCTAAGAAAACCCAAAACATAGGAAGTATGGCTGAAAAGAAGCTTGGGGAGTTTGCTACTCCCAATAATGATTATTTGCATACACCTATTACTTAGCCAGCAATTACTGCTGATGATTATGAAATTAAGCCCCATTACTTAAGTTTGGTTCAACAGAATCAATTTGGAGGCTCTGATGTTGAAGATGCAGATATGCACTTAAATACTTTCACTGAAATATGTGATATGATACGTATAAAAGACATTGACCCTGATGCGGTCAAATTACGTCTATTTCCTTTCTCTTTAAGAGGAAGAGCTAAAGAATGGTTGCTATCTTTGCCTAAAAATACTATTACATCATGGGTGGGATGTACTTCTTTATTTATGACTAAATTTTTCCCACCTGCAAAGACTTCTCCGATCTAATATTACTGGTTTAAGACAGGAAGATCGTGAGCCACTAGTGCTTGCATGGGAGAGTATGAAAAAATGCCTAAGAAACTATCCTGGTCATGGGATGGAAGATTGGTTAATCCTCCATTTATTTTATAGTGCTCTTAATCCTGTGTCTAAGTCTATGCTTGAGACTGCAGCTGGAGGAACATTCATGGGTAAACATATTACCGAAGCAAAGCAGCTGCGATATCAAAATCATTCACTTTCATATTAATGATGGGTTCCCAGCCATCTTCTAATTTCATAGGAATAGAAGCTTTATGTTTCATCTTTTCTTCTTTAATTTTTATGAGAGCATCAGTAATGTGTTTTGTAAAGGCCATATTCATAGCACTAGTATTAGGACTTTTAGCAAGCTTTTGTAGGAACATAATTACTTCAGAGATATTGCAACCATCAAGATCAAAATCATAATTATCATCTAAAGTGGTAGAGCTATTGTTTCCCATATTTTGAAGAATTTCAGCGTTTTTATTAGAAAAGGTTCCATTGGGTTTACTAGCTTCAACATTAGTGGTGGTGATAGTAGAAATACTAATATTTCTAGCAATTTCATCTTCTTTTTCCCACTTAGCATGCAATTCAGCTAACAATCTAACATTTTCATCAATTCTAACTTGTATGGCATTAGTAGTAGCAAAGGGATTTTCAATAGTTTCAGGTTTAGAAGCCATTTTATTAATCAAAGAGGATTGTGCTTCAGACAAAGATGATATATTTCTTTCAGCATTAGAAAGTTTTAATTGCAAACTAGGAATTTCCCTATTTAAACTCTCCAGTTGATGACTAATATTTTTCAAAATAGTAGATTGTTCCTCCATGCTTTTAGTAAATAATTTATTCTGCTCATATTGCATTTGCATGAAGTTTTTAGTGTCTCTTTCAACTTCTAAAATTCTTTCTTCACTAGTTATTCCAGGTTTACCATGATAAACATAAGTATTATTAGGAGGGTAAGGCCTATAATTGTTATTACCAAAATTATTCATGTAGGCATTGTTGCTAAAATTATTATTTCTAATAAAGTTCACATCAACTTGCTCTTCTTGAGCAACCAAAGAAGCTAAGAGAACATGATTTGGATCAATATGAGCTTTCCCATTAACAAGCATAGACATAATAACATCAATTGTATCACTCAAGGAGGAGGTTTATTCAACAGAATTTACCTTCTTACCTTGTGGAGCTCTCTTAGTATGATATTAAGAATAGTTAACCATCATATTATCTAGAAGCGTATTCCTACCCACAAACAAGCTGTAGGATTAAGGAGAACACTTTAGTTTACATCGGCAGTCCTTCTCATTGACTTTAATATCGCTGACATGCCCGTAAGATACCTCGTTCCTATAATACTAGGGCCGTCTCTTTCTTAAGAACTATAAAGGCTTTAATTAACCTTCATGAAGGAACGTGAAATTGCAATTGCCTCTTCATAGGATCCTTTTTGTTATCTTCATTTCTAGGGAAGAAGAAAGCCAAAACATGGATTTAGAAGGAGGCCATCACTTTGAAGGCCAATTACTTTGGAGGGTGTTCACCCATCCGTCCAAGTGAATATCATCAAGGTAAAGCTATTGATCGTAAAAATATGAAAAACCCATGTTAAAATTAAGGTTTGAGTTAAGTTTTAGTTTTAGCTTTAAGTTCATGTTCAATAAAAAAGTGCTAGAAAATTCCATTTGAGGAGAGAAATTGGTGTACTGGTAGTGATTTCTTAATTTTTCTATTCATGCCATATTGTTGGATTTCTATAATATTTTATGTCAATTTTTCCTGTCAAAACAAGGTATATCACTAAGTTGGGTGAAAATAAATAGTTTTGATGGAAGAAACAAAAAAATTTGATGGACATAGACGGTTTAATCTACCAACTATACGGCTAACGGGAATAAAAATTTACCAGTATAGTTCCTAGGCCGTAGAGTAGTTATCTTTCCCATCGAATTTTTTTTCACAATATGTAGAGAGTTTAACGACCAACTATAATGTATGGGAATAAAAATTCTGGTCCGTGATAGTCCCCAATCAGATAGATATCAATGCCTTCGTGACATTAATTTTCATAAAGCAGAGTTTAGTAACAATCTTCTAACTGGTGGAAAACAAAGTAATACTCATTACACACACAAACAGTTCCCCTCGACAGACCCAGGTAACGTATATATATACAACAACATTTTCAACGAGAGTCACCAAGAATACATATATTATACTAATAGATGCAAATCAGATGCAAATCACCTTGAAAACGAGATAGAGTGCCATCCGACCACGGACAAGATGCAAATGGGCTAAATGAGCCTCAAGAATAACCACTATATACGTCCCATAACCCCGCCCAGGCCAGCTTCAAGGGGTAACCTCACACCACGCCGATCTCAAACCTTCAAAAACAAAAGGGGTGCCAACAAAAAAGGGCAAAGGAAGAGGTGAGCATCAAGAGGAGTCATCAAGACCGAGGCCGCATGACCAAGCGAGGTTAATTTGCTGCTCTCGCCACACTATAGGTATGGTCGACCGCCGCAGCAAAGCAGACTCGGCAAACGGCAAATATAGAGACTATTGGTCAAGTACAACCTAGAGGGGTAAGATAAGACCTGCTATCGAGCCCTAACAGGCAAAGACAAACTATTCCTGGCTCTAACACCAAATAGAAACGATCTCGGTATTAAGGAGACTCAATACGTATGGAAGTCGAAATTTATCATTCCATGAGTTGGCAATTTTAGTCATTCGTTAATCGACATAGCACTAAAGATATCATCAACACGAATAGCATGGGTCAGTGGGCAGTTACGTAGGGCAAAGTTTACCAACATTCCGCTATAGTTGGAATATTTACTAGTCAGATATAATTGTCCCGAGGGGAACTTCCCAAAACCCGCAAAGAGTTGTTGACACCTTTTATCTCATTCCATTGAGTTGCAATACATTATCAGGGCAAGATATAACAAAACAACCCAGTGTCCACCAAAGGTTGGTTGGCATTTTTTTAATATCCATTCCGCTATAGAAGTGAAGTTGATTACTAGTCAGATATTAAGGTCAAATTTATAGCACTACTTTTTAGCTTATGCTTTTGCTCCAGATCGGAGATATTGGGCCCAAGTCCTGCCACATAATCACTTCGATTACGGCCAGAAGCGACTAAGTTTTACCGTGGTACAAACACAACATAACACACAATTCTATCAACCCTAAAACCAGACCAACTCAAACCCAACGAGGCATTCACACTTAAAAAGCATACCCATCACAGGATTCATAAAAATATTTGTGGGGCACCCCACTGTTACCCACAATCTAAGTTGGGTTGAAGCCCGAACGCCCTGTGGTTGTGTTTCAGACAATGGCTGTAAACGATCGGGAACCCGGGATAGTGTGGACTGGGCTTGTCGATACTCACTTAAAAACATTCCACGCATCCAAAAATAAGTATGTGTGTCTACCACGACAATCTTAAATAAAGCAGTAAAGCATGGCATAAGTCGACATGTGGATAGTAATAAAGCCCCAAACTACTACTTTGTGGCCCCAAGAAATAGGAACAGAATCAACTGCTCATTAGGGGGGGTCCATAAGGCCTCCTTGATGTGGATATGGTTAGTAAAGGAACATGTATCAAGTACTGGGTCCTACGGGACACAAGTGAGCGTGGAAGAACCAAATAACATCTATTGCCCACCGATGCTTCCTCTCGTGATTAGTTATATCTAGCAATTTAATAGTTGTGTTTAAAGTCATGATCATCTCTCACACCAAGTTATTCTCCATCTGTGATTATGTGCATTTTAGCCGATTAACCTCGGGTGCACACGACAACGACAAACGGCACGAAGCAACACGTGCTGGAAGAAGCAACTATGACTGCAGGGCCGCACTATCTATCAAACAATGTGCAATAGGATGTGTCGATGGTAGGCTTATACAGAGGTTGCAAGGAGCCCATATAAATGGTGCAACTTGGAAACTAAAGCATCACGCGACACGATTGCAACAATAGATCACTCAACAGGGGAAATAAAAGACCAAATGCAAAATAGGTATGTGACTAGGATGTCGGCCGATGTCACCGAAACTCTACCGACGGATCATATTCGAGGAATCTGTTGACACTCGCATGATCCACTCATCGGCCTAATCCAAGCCAAGAAGTAAAACACTAGAAGAAACACCGATGGGCAATATTAATACCCCACTACGGCTTAAGATCCCCAAGATCCGCATGCTTATGATATGATGCAGATGCGCATGCGCGTGCAATAATTAGGCAAAGCGTTAAGCGATTGAACCGTGGTCTCACACCATTACACGTGTTCAAGTGAATTTTAGAACCCACGCAATTTAAATGTTGAATTAACAAGGCTAAACAAAGGCACGGGTTTCATTATATATCGCCAAATACGCCCTAAATGGAGTCCGTAATGGGACAAAGATATCCCGGCAGATGGACTCCATAGTTAGGCTTAAATCTACATCGGCGCAATGCCTCCAAACCATGCATGTGTACAGTACATGCATGCATGAACAATTTAATATGCCAACAGCCAGCTGGTACGCCACATTATAAAAAATAGGGGCTAGGTCTCACATCTGGTTCGGAAGACCTTGGTCTTCAAACAAGGGTTCTGGGATGGTTCGTCCCCAGGGTTGATCGAACGGCAGGCAAGGTTCTAAACAAGATGGAGAACTTGTCGGTCGCCATTGTCAAGGAACTTTGGGGTTCCAAGCGGTCGATCTGTCACGATGGTAAACTTGAAGGACCTGCAAAACCGGTCTTCGGTCCGTAGACGGGTCCGGATGAAGAGACTTGGGAAACGTATCCGGACCTTACGCCCGGGTTCCCGTCAAACTTGCATCTGGAACTCACGTACTTCACTTGTCACCCACCAAAAGGCCTTGTCAAGCCATGGGCGTAGGATTAAACATATTGTGTGGAAGATAGTAGTTTCTTGCAGAAAGTAAACAGTAAATAGTAAATAGTAGATTGTAGATTGATGGTAAAAGAATGGACCGGGGTCCATAGTTCACTAGAGGTGATTCTCCTTAAGATAGTTGAAATGTTGGGTGAATAAATTATAGCGTGGCAATTGATAGACACCGAGAAAGCATACATGCATATACTAATCATCTTGACTCCTACGAGATTTGATTGGGCATTACAACATTATACATAAACCGTAATCCAACTGCATCTATGACTAATAATCCACCTTCAGGTTATCATCCGAACCCCCCCCCCCCCAGTATTAAGTTGCAAGCAACAGATAATTGCATTAAGCAAAGTGTGTAAAGTAAACAATATGATTGTTCTATGAACAAAGGATTGTTGTTTTCTCCCTAGTAGCAATAACACATCTAGTACCTTAGAGATTTCTATCACTTCCCCAGATTCCTAGAGGCATGAACCCACTTTAGAGCATAAATACTCCCTCTTGGAGTTGCTAGCATCTACTCGGCCAAGATAGCTACTAACAACGGAAAGCATGCAAGATCACAAATAGCATAGACATGATAGAACCAATAATCAATCTGAAATAGCTTCTCAATATCCATCGGATCCCCGCAAACACAACATGTAAGATTACAAATAGACGATCTTGATCATGAACGGGGCTCACAAGATCTAAACATGGTAGCACAAAGGAGAAGAACCAACCATCTAGCTACTACATGGACCCATAGTCCAGGGATGAACTACTCACGCATCACACCGGAGGTAGTCATGGTGATGATGAAGGCCTCCAGGGTGATATCTCCCCTCCGGCAAGGTGCCGGGAAGAGCTTCAGATCCCTCCTGATCTAGGGATGGAGATGGCGGCGGCTACAGACTCTTTCGTGGAATTTTGATCGGGTACTTAGGGTTTTCGTCCTGGAGGCAATATATAGGCGAAGGGGCAAGGTCGGTGGAGGGCTAGGGCCCACACCCCCTGGTGGTGCGGCTAGGGCTGGCCTCGCCACCACCAAGTGTGGCCACCCTGGTTCCCCTCTTCGTCTCCCCTCCGGACTCTGTATTCCTTCTGGTGAAATGTTGACTTGGGCTTTTGTCCGGTCCAATTCCGAGAATATTTCCTTACTAGATTTTCTAAAACCAAAAACAGCAGAAAACAGGCAACTGGCATTGTGGCATCTTGTTAATAGGTTAGTTTCAGAAAATGTGTAAAAATACTCTAAAGTGTGGACAAAACATAAGAAAGTAAATATAAAACAAGCATGGAACATCAAAAATTATAGATACGTTTGCAACGTATCAAATATCATCAAGGTCAAACTATTGACCATAAAAGAGCGCTCCAAGGGAGGCCACTTATGTTAAATTAAGGTTTGAGTTAAGTTTTTAGTTTTAGTTTAAGTTGATGATCAATAAAGAGTGCTAGAAAACTCCATTTGAGGAGAAGAAATTTGGTAGTACTTTAATTTCTGTATTATTCATGTTATTGTTGGTCGACAATATTTTCTGTCAATTTTCTATCAAAAACAAGGTATATCGCTAAGTTGCAGGAAAAGAAATAGTTTATGAAGAAACATAATTTTTTTGATGCATATAGACGGTTTAACGACCAACTATCCGGCGGGAATAAAAATTCCGATCGATAGTTATCTTTGCCATCAAATTTTTTCTACAATATATACTGAGAGTTTAATGACCAACTATATGGCGAGAATAAAAATTCCGGCCGTATAGCTCCGATCGTATAGATATCAATACCTCCATATAATTTATTTTCAAATGTACTGAGAGTTTAACGACCAACTATACGACGGGAATAAGAATTCCGGCCGTATAGTTCCGGTTGTATAGATATCAACGCCTCTGTACAATTTCTTTTCATATACTGGGATTTTAATGACCAACTATATGGCAGGAATAAAAAATCCAGCTGTATAGTTCCGGTCGTATAGATATCTATGCCTTTGCAAATTTTCTTTCGCAGGCATAGACAGTTTAACGACCAACTATACGGCCAGAACATTTTGTTCCGCCCGTATAGTTACGGTCGTATAGTTGTGCCGCCAGGAGGAAGACCTAATATTTTGACAGAACACCAACTATACGGCCAGAATGCATGTTCCGCCCTTATAGTTGTGCCCGTATAGTTGCGTCCGACCACAAAATCGCACGGGAAGGTACTCCCAACTCCAAAACTTCAATCTTTTTACTTTCTTCTACCTCCAAACTCTCTCAAA
Source organism: Avena insularis (assembly GCA_023614405.1). NCBI lineage: Eukaryota > Viridiplantae > Streptophyta > Magnoliopsida > Poales > Poaceae > Avena > Avena insularis. The sequence goes on from CM042694.1 coordinate 453,412,231, forward strand.
ACCTCAAGGGATCTTCATATCTACTCAATTTCGTTTGATTTCCTCGCACAAAAGTGATCTATGGTATTTTTCTCCTCCGATCCTCCAATTAGTTTTCGCAAATTCATCTTTGATCTATTGTCATTATTAATCTAGGGTGAGACCTACTATGAACTAATTGCCATGATTCTCTTACCTAGATTATTATCTTGAGGAGATTCTTTAGTGTGCTTAGATGAGGAACATATTATACTTACTGTTGTTGGATCAAAAAGTTTTATTTTTGCGTTTCTTCAATGTTTTAGAAGATGAACACAAGGAGCCAAACTCGTGCTCGTGACACCGCTAGCGCTTCTTGGGTAATCGCCCATGAACGCATGGGGATACGGTTTAGGGATGAGGCTCATCGCGAACGCTTCAACAAGATCAAGAACCGCAAAGTGAAGGCCACCAAGTGGGCTTGCTCCCTTATATTGAACTAACTCGGTATTTCTGATGACTTCAATTTACTTTGCAATAGAGCTGTCCTGCAACACTTTGTGTACAATGATGTACCTACTTATTGCTGCTTAACCATTGAATTCCTAAGTTCATTGCAAAGCACTGTTAAACTGTGGCAAGGAGAGGATAATATTTCTTTCCATCTGATGAACAACAACTACATCTTAACATTATATGAATGGTGTGCATGTTTTAATTTGCCAAACAATGATGTTGATGCTCTACGCGCATCCTTTGCTGGCTTAATTCCTTCCCCCGATCAATACTATAATGGAATGAGCTTCACTAGTAGAGTGAACAAGGGGAAGAATATTCAACAACCTGCAATTCGCTATTTGTTCTATGTTATTGCTAACACCGTGCAGGCACGCAATGAGTTCACGAGACTCAACGAGGAGGACATCCTAGTCCTTGCAAAGGCTGCTAACATCAATTGCAACCTGTTACTCAACTTGGGCACCATCCTTGTGCGTTACCTGGAGAAGCAAGCCTCCCAAAGCCAAGGGCCAATCACGGGAGGAGGCGTCATCACCGTAATTTCCACTGCCCTAGACATTGATCTAGGTGAGTTGCAACCCATACTAGATGAGACGCGTGTTGGTTTCTCCACCTTGGGGTCTGTGGAATGCTCACTAGGAGAGGTGGTGTTTATTATCTGCATATTGCTGGAGCTGGGCATATCTACCCCGCTCCTTTTCCTAATGGTCTTTTCTCTATCGAGGAAGGACGTTTGCTATATGATGTGCAGGTTGAGCAGTACCAACCCAAGGAGGAGATTCCTGAAGAGGATGAGGACCAAGAAGAGGAGCAAGAAGCCCCTCATCAGGAGGAGTAGCCACAAATCTGGTTCGCAACATACCAAGATTTCCAAGGACTTGGAGGGACTATGGAGAGGATGCACAACCTCTCTTTGAACCTCCGAGAATCAACAAGTAACCTCTCCACTCAGTTCGTGAACTGGGGTAACGACTTTTCCTGCCACCACAATGATTTGAAGGGCTTGCAAAAGCCTAATCTTGGGGGAGTTTCCTCATGTATCTTTGGTTGGCATTTATTTGCTTTTATTTTATTTTCAGGTCACATTTTTATTTGAGTTTAGAAGCACTCGTGTTGGTTTCCCCAACACTTTATCTTTAGTTCTTTCTACTTGCTTTCGAAATTTTCTAGCCGAGCTTTGCCGCCAATTTTCTATTCTTTATTTCCCTCTCTTAAAAATTACAAAAAGATTTCTCCATTTTTCCTTATTTTCCCTCTTTCTTTTCTTTCCGCCTCGAGCTCTTCGTATGTTTGCAGGAGAGTGATTGACTTCGAGTTTCCAAGAAACAAATAAAAAAGGAAAAGAGAACTGGAACCAAACATGAGAGGTATGCCTTATGACTCCCCACTTTTGAAGTTTGAGAAACCCATGCTAGTTAATAGTAAATGTTGAGATATTATATTGGTGGAGTGAGTCTTTGTATCATAGTAAGATTGTCATTTGCATGGGTATTTAATTGGGCTCATTTTGTTCCAGCTCTCGTAATTAACCAAGTCTTGCCTAAAAATTGCTAAACAATTGTAATAAGAAAAAGTCTCACAATTGAAGGCTTGAGTGTTGAAGTGTTTAGTCTTGAAGGCTTATTTCTAGAGACACTTGACACCACTAAAAATGTTGATTCACTTAATAGCTCTCTTTGAAAGGATTTGTTTGATTGAATTAATGTTTAGCGGTTTTTGTGAGCATGCCAAAGTTTGACTTGGTAATCATAAGAATGATATAACTTTACCCGTGTCAAACTTCATGGGACGCCAACAACTCCGCTAGCCTATGAACGATCTTCATGGAGGAAACTCCTAGATTTCGGCTATGAGTTGATTAAACACTTGTAGCAGCAATGCTATAGTGGGTAAGTGTAACACCCCCGGGATCAAGGTTAAACAAATACAGACCCTAGCCTGACATAAGCTTAACCTAGACCTCGAGGATATCCAGTGAGAAGTCGGTAACATAACAGTAACCCTGCGACACAAAAAATATTACAGCGAGCTCATAACTGAGCAAAGAACCAAAATATTACAAGCAGAGGTCACTGACCACAAACATCAAACAACGGAAGGCAAATTAAGCTATTAAGTATAGCAAACTTAACAAATGGCCTAAGAGGCCTGAAGCATAACAATGACGTCCTAGCCCATAGATTCCAGGCTGCCGGCTGGGAACCCCAAGCTACTCATCGGTGTCGATGCCGTACCAAACTTGTCTTCATGGGAGCACTTACTCAGAAAGTATCAACAAAGAAAGGGTGACTACAGGGTGTACTCCACAAGACTTATGGCTGGTGGGGTTATTTTGCATAAAGCCATCTTTGTTTATAAAACAAGAGGGAGAACAAGCTCGTCTAAACAGAGTATTTTAAAAGGGGATAAGAGAGCGAAATCTCCGAAGAATTGATCATCATCTTGATATCCACCAAAGTAATCCTCATCTCACAACTAGGATCACCCCCTCGTACCCATGAGGAAGCATCGTTAAGCACACATTGAAACTGCCAAGTTTTACGATTAGGTTCATGTTCTCTATGATCTTCACGTCCATTCACAAGTCGTCCATAACTATGGACACAGCTTTTCGAAAAGATTAATACCCTGCAGGGGTGTACAACTTTACCCACACGTACCAACTGACTCTTAATGCCACATGATTGGCCCTCTTTCTTGGAAGTCTGGCAGAGGGTGGTTGGACACGACCTTTACCTTTCTTTCGCCGAGACCATGAGTCACGCCCTAAGGATGGTTCCGCCGTAACGGGTCAAATCCCGAAGTCGGTCCATAGAGATGTGGGCGAGGTTGGTTTACCAGGGGCTCCATCGACCCCAAGCAACCCCGGCCATGCTTACCTACCTGTATGAATGCACCTCCTTCACCGCCTTCGAGAACAACCAGAATGCACATAATGGAACGCCTGAACTATGTGACTCATGGAATCTACTAGGCAAGTTAGTTACTCGTGAGGTTTTCCAGGCCCCGTGTGGCTGTACGCTCGTCTTGGTTAAAGAGGCTAGAAGTCGGGTCCTAGTGGTGGCGAGCATGGGACTACAAAAACCACATCCCACCATGGCCTCCCATACAAGCCTTAGCATGTTTAACCTTTACCACTGATCTCACCTCATCAGTATACATCGTTCTCCTATCATACTAGATTTGCTGCATTTGGTACATCTTCTAGATGAACCAGCACTGACAGCTAAGCATGGCTAAGAAAGACACAGATAAAAGCTCTAGCAGTGCACACAAGCCAAACCTAGTTATGCTAGGAGTAGTGGATCAGGTAATATAAGCTCAAAGGGAGTAATGCAACAGATAGGATACTCTATCTATCGATAAAGACCATAGTAGAATCGTATGCATCATGGCAAGAATTGAAATACTTTGAAAGCATAGGATTCTTTTATGTGTGGGGCTATGCTTGCCTTGTTTGTTGATACCCATATAATAGATCTTAAAAGACTTATACTTGACTTGGTTAAAGTTGGTCAAGTATTGTTCATCGATCTTCGATGGTGTTGATCTCGGTCTTTGATCTCGATCTCGATATCGTATTCTACCGGGAAGAAGCAAACAACAGAAAGAAAGGGGAAAACAATCAACACATGGCATTGATGCAATGCTCAAGCAAGGATGATGATATGACAAGTTAATTAGTATTGTAATGAAAACCTAGGGCATGCTTGACCATTTAAGCGAGATCCGAGGGGTCCAAACCCTAATTCAGGAGAGACCCCCGAATCACTTGTAGGGGTTGATTTGTTCTTCTAATTAAAGTTGTAATTAAAGTTGATTAACAATGCACGCTTTTGATGCTAAAGTGTAGATCTCATTTTTCTGAACATTTTGATATATTATTTGTATTTTTCTGACTTATAAATAATAAGTTATTGAATTTCTAAGATTTACTTAATTTCTGAAAATATTAAACCAATTTAAAACATTGACTGCGTCATTATGACGGCAACACAGACGGTTGAAACATTTCACACTGCAACTGGATCTAGTCACTGTGGCTGACTGCTGGGCCCGAGGCAACATCAGCAAGCCACGCTAGCGGTTAGCGGACCCACGGCCACACCAGCAAGACATCATGGTGACGTCACCATCGTGTCCACGTCGGACGATGGTCACCGGTGGCGGCACAGGGCGAGCCAGCACGTGCGGATGGTCGCGTTCGACGCGCCTCGCGACGGGGAACTTGCATATGGCGGAGCCGCCTCTAAATGGTCACCGGAGCACCAGGTACGGCGAGCTCTGGCGGTGGCAAATGGCAGCACACGGCGCGAGCTCTAACCAGAGCGAGAGGGAGAGGGTGGAGAGGTCCCTGGGGACCATAAGCTCACCACGAAGACGATGGAAGGGTCGGCGAGGAGTGAGGTCGTCGGAATCAATGTCGAGCGCGGCGGCAGGCATCGGGGAAGGAGATGGCGATTGAGGCGTTTAGGGGCTTCTTCGGCTCGGGCTCTGGTACTGGAAGAACGAGGATACGGTGGCGGTTCCGGTGGTGCTCTCAGACGGGCGGGAGGTGGACGGAGACAGCGGGGCTGAGCGGCACCTACACGGCTAGGGTTCTGGCCGGGAGAGGATAAGGAAAGAGGAGGGGAACTAGGGTTCGTCCGACGGCGGGAGGGGTACTTGTAGACGTCGCGACCATCGGTAGCACGAATCTCAGCACAAAGGGAGATCGCTTAGCCGTGGCGAATGGCTTAACGACAAGGAACTTCCCTTTCGAGGACGAAGACGACGACGGGGTGAGGAGGCTGAACCGGTACGAGCCAGGGACGGGCTGCACTTGGGCCGGGGTGGGCTGCTGCGGGCTGCTCCGTGAGGCAGGTAGCGCAGAGAAGGGTTGGGCCGGCCTGGGCTGGCAGCTGGCTCTACTTTTTTATTGCAAAACCTTTTTTCCTTTTTCTGTTTTCTTTTATCCCTTTTGTAAACCATTTTCAAATCTATTTTGAATTATTTTAAAAAAACCAGAACATTTGTAAAACTATGGAAAATTATTGTGGGGCCTTATTAGTCCATTTGGGCTCCACACTTTTTGAACTTTTCCAAATATGAAAACCATTTGAGAGGATTTCAAAGAGAGGGAAGGATTAGGGTTTAGGGTTTGTTTTACTTCTTCAATGCGTATTTTAAAATATGATGCTCATGAATCCACAAACAACCCTAAATATAAGATTAGCTAAAACTGGGGTGTTACAGCTCTATCCCCCTTACGAGAATCACGACCCGAGATTCCGCAGGTAGGAAGAAGGAAGAGAAACATGGTCACTTCTAAGGATAAGAGGGAAACACACTAACAACATAAAGAGTATCTCATGGTCAACTCGTGAGGGAGTGTTCAGAAACAACTCTGAGATGACGACATGAAATACATCAAGATAATAGAGGAAACAAAAGGAGATGGTTTCAAGGTATTAGATAGCTGGTCTTCATAAGGGTTGAGACCATGGAGCTTCAGAAGAGCTTAAGCTTCTGAAAAGGAAAGCTTACAACAGGAAGAACAGGACCACAGACTTCGAGAGGTGAACCTCTACTAGACGACTTAAGTAGAGCTTCCAAGGTAACATAGATACGGAGCACCAAGCTGTTGAAGTACTTTTGATACAGAAGGATCACTATTTGTTCAACAGAAGGTTAAGACAGAAAGGTTGTTTTGTGGCGAGGACTCTTAAGAGTCACAGGGAACATGTAACAAGAGAAGCTGATGTTTACCAAATCATCACCACTCTATGAACATGGTCGAGATACGAAGGAAACTCTTTGTTCATCCAGGGTTATCAAAAATCTTTGCCAAAGATCGTGATATCACTTTACACCACCAGGATGATTAAGTAAGAAGATTCCTGATGACACGAGGAAAAAGAAACTTCATTCTCAGACTTCAATTACTTGGCATAACAAATGCTTTCCAACATAAAAGGGTCTGGAGGATCGACCGAGAGACATTTAGCAATGCTACTTTAAATGTTCTCCTTGATGTTCAGGAAAATCAAACATCAATTAAAGGACGGACTTTGGTTACAAAGGAAACCATGAGCACAACTCCTATAATAGATCACAGAAGGAGCCTGATGTCTACGCACTTCTATTCTTGTAGACAGTTGTTGGGCCTCCAAGTGCAGAGGTTTGTAGAACAGCAGCAAATTTTCCCTTAAGTGGATCACCCAAGGTTTATCGAACTCAGGGAGGAAGTGGTCAAAGGTATCCCTCTCAAGCAACCCTGCAATTAAGATACAAGAAGTCCCTTGTGTCCCCAACACACACAAGACACTTGTCAGGTGTATAGGTGCACTAGTTCGACGAAGAGATAGTGAAATACAAGTGATAATCGGTGATAGAAAGTAGCTTGATGGCGTGGAAAAGACTAAAGGCAAACTGAAATAAAGAAGGAAGCAAGCGAACATGTAACAGATCTAGTAGCAAACGGTGTTTCAGTGCTTAGAAACAAGGCCTAGGGATCATACTTTCACTAGTGAACACTCTCATATAGATATATTCTTGTTTATGATACTACGCTGAACTACTCTCTGGTTGAACACTCTAATCGATGGTAGGGCTATAACAGCACACCTCAAAGTTCATCTTTCCCAGCTAGAAACCCCACACTGTCACCTTGAGTACTAGATGAGTCCAACAAACACCACAATTTCATAAAGACATCCAACTCCAAATATAACTCATAACAAGTATTTGAAATGTCTAGCCTAAGTGCCACCATGGTGTGCACACTGTCAACTTCACACACATGGGGAGAGCAGAGATCTATTAAAGCACTTGAGTAGCAAGGTAGATCTATAGATTGCAAGCTCATGATCTCAATAAGATCATGCATAGACAGAGAGATGAACACATACCTACCGGTAGAACCCTTAGCCTCGAGAGAGAACTAGTCCCTCCTCATCATGGGAATCAGCAATGGTGATGGAGATGGTGGTGGAGATCGATGGAGATGGCTTCGGGGGAACTTCCCCGTCCCGGCAGGGTGCCGGAACAGAGACTTTCTGTCCCCCGAATCTCCCCTTTGGTGGCGGCGGTGCTGCGGAACTTTTCGTGGACTTCTGATTGATGATCTAGGGTTTTTGCCTCGGGAGGAATATATAGGCGAAAGAGGCAAGGTCGGTGGCCCGCCAGGGGTCCCACACCATGCCCTGGCGTGGCCTGGGCTGGCCCGTGCCAAGGGGGGGTGGCCACCCTATGGCCCCTCTCCGACTCTCCTTCTGGCTCCCTGAGTCTTCCAAGAAAATAGTAACTTTGGCTTTTGTCCCGTCCAATTCCGAGAATATTCATTTTCTGACTTCCTGGAACCAAAAACAATGACGAAAAGGCAATCGTAGTGTGGCATCTTGTTGATAGGTTAGTCCAAGAAATCATATGAAAAGTACTCCAAAGTTGGAACAAAACACAAGAAAGTATATAAAATCAAGCATGGAACATCAAAAATTATAGATATATTTGCAATGCATCAACATCCCCAAGCTTAACTTCTGCTCGTCCTCGAGTAGGTAAGTGATAAAAAGAAAGAATAATTTTTGAGGTGACATGCACCATCATAAACTTGATCAAAGTATTTCTAAAACATTCATAGTTGGGATCATAGTACTTCAATCATAACATGAAATACAAAGTTCTAACAATAAGGCAAAGCAACTAAGTTGCAACATGAAAAGGCACAAACAAAAGATTCATGAATAACAATGCTTTGCAAGACGTTTGTTTGTTTCACATAAAGAAAACATAGCATAATAGTATTAAGCTTGTGCCTCGTAGAGTAGCAAACATAAATGCATAGGACACCTTCAAAGTTTATAAGAATGACTAGATACAAATAGTTTAAAACAAGCAATATCAAAGCTATGCATCAATCAACAAGTCTTGGGACAATGCACATAGAACTAAGAATGGCCACTATGCTCTCAAAGTAGGTGCATAAAGATAGAAGGTGGAGACTCAATATATAAGTGGAAGAAAGGCCTTCATAGAAGGAAGGAGAGATTCAAGTTTCATAAAGAGATTCCAAAAATTATGGTACTTATAGCTTTCAGCTCTCATTGCCCCTATCATAAGCATCTTGAAGTGATTAAGGTTAAAGTGAACAAACTATGGAGTATATGCTTGATGAAGTATAAGTTAGAAATCTCATGTCCGTTGTATACGAGGGTCGCTCCTCATGCTACTCAAGTTTAGTCATCGGTAAGTTCTTGTCATTGTAAGTATACGTGTATCATAGAGAACCGCCAACGGGGTACCCCTTGCCCGATGATACGGAAGAATCCCTGTATCAAAATGACAAGGCAAGCAGACAGCGAGCATCTCAGCAATCTTCTTATTTACCATGGGAATATGGTGGTTTTTTCTCTCTTTCCTCTTTTCATAATATTTCTTTTTTTCTCTTTTTCTCAATATAGGAGTCTTTTTTTTATAAGAAGAATGCTTCATAGACAACTCATTATGGTTACGCTGCAGGTTTCCACCATGTCAGCATGGATTAGACCAGCGGCCCAGGTGTTTCTCTAACACATATACATAACTCCATGGACTTACAAGCTTCCGTTTCATTTCACATCGACGACATCCATATACAAAAGAGCATGATATCAACTAGGTACAAGTACCAAGTGCAATGTTGAAAGTGTTCCCCATGAAAACATGGTTCTGCTAATTCCCAACAAATAAGTGCAAGCATATACAACATAGACGACACAATGGTTCAAGTTTATTAAGGGCAAGAAAAGTAAAGTGTGCCATCAAGTTCGTGAGAGCTTTAATCACTAGTTTTCTCATAACAAGTTTAATTTGGAAGGTAAACAAAAGCATGAATATACTTGGAATAGCATAAGCTAGTAGGTAGGTATGGTGGACTCTTTGGAATAACTTGGTTTAGGGAGTTGGATGCATGAGTGGAACTCATACTTTGTTGTGGAGGCTAGCAAAAGACTGGGAGAGACAAACTAAGAGAGCAATAATGGCCATAATCATGTAGAGCAACAAAACATCATTGATCAAAGCATAAAGTGATACTACAAGTTGAAAACTAAAGGATAATAAAGGCTATGGTGACTTTGGATAGTCATAACATGGTGTGAGCATGTGCCAAGTCAACAAAAATAAAGCATCAAAGGAGAATACCACTATACTATGCTTTAATATGCTAAAACAACGCATGATTCATCCAAGGCACATTAAGCAATCTCAATTGTTTATAACAAGTCATGCTACAGAAAATAATACTAAGCATAAAGCCAAAACAATAGCAAGCATGACATGACAAAGCATAGGCCACAGTCAAAAACAAACTCTTTTTACCACATAAGCATGAGCTTTCCTACTCTTTTCCAATCCAAACCAAACTATTTGCAAACCAATATATAAAAGAGGGGGTCCAACCAATTTATTCAGAAAACTAAGCAAACCAAGCAAACTAAAAACCAAAACAAAAACAAAAACAAAAAAAAGACGCTCTAAGAACAACACAACTGTGCATGAAACAATAAAAATGAAGCGTTTGGAAGAAACCTGGGATTTTTATTGATGAAGAAGGGGATGCCTTGGGCATCCCCAAGCTTTGACGCTTGTACTTCTTGGATATTTCTTGGGGTGACACGTGTGGCATCCCCCAGCTTGAGCTTTAGTCCATCCTTCATCTCATTACTCATTCCTTCCATACACCTGAAATTTTTCCTTCATACAAAACTTCACACAATCTTTATTAGCAACATTAGTGCACTCAAGATAAATAAGTCTTAAGGTTCAGTTCTAACACCAAATAAACTTCCATTATAATACTAGATACTGTAGCACTTCCCTCAAAAAGCTCAATTCCCCAAAAGAACTCAAAAAGGAACCCACAAGAAGCAAATGCAGAAAATGGCAGAAATCTGTCAAAACAGACCAGCAGGTAAAGACGAATTTTTTCGAAGACCTTATGTTGCTCAAATCAAAAAGTGTTGAACTAACGAAAGTTAGATAACAACCTGGGGCATAAGCAAAAAACATTACAGCTCAATCCGACATACAGAGCTCTCTCACGAATGTTTACGGTGAAGCACAAAAATCTGTTTCGGGACAGCAACTTTCCCAATCATTACTTATCTCTCATTAGAGGTTACTCTTGGCACAAAAAGCAAATAAAAAGGATAAGGAGCGGTTATTACAGAAGTAATAACTTCCAAGACTCATCTAAAACTCTTGGGTTATCTCCCAACAAGTACTTTTCTTTAACGCCTTTAAGTTAGGCATGATAGTTTGAGAAGATGCTCACATAAGAAATATGAATTGAGAGTAAAAGAGAGCATCAAGAAGCAAATTCAAAGCACATTTAAGTCTAACCCACTTCCTATGCATAGGAATCTTGTAAATAAACAAGTCATGAAAGCACAAAGAAACAATCATAGGAAAGCAAAACAAGTGCAACTTCAAAAATTTCAACATAAAGAGGGGAAACTTAATAATGTTGAGACACATAAAACCATGTTTCCCTCTCTCATAATAACTTTCAGTAGCATCATGAATAAAATCAACAATATAACTATCACATGAAACATTCTTATCATGAGCCACATGCATAAAAGAATTAATACTCCCCACATAAACATAGTCAATCTTATTAATTGTAGTGGGAGCAAATTCAACAAAAATAGCTATCATTATCATTCTCATCACCATAATCATCAAATATAGGAGGCATATTATAATCATAATTAATTTCCTCCTCAATAGTAGGTGGACTGAAAATATCATATTCATCATTGTAATCATCATATATTGGAGGTATAGAATCATCATAAGCAATAGAATAGTTATCTTCCCAAGTGTGTTCATTTGTAAACATATCATCATTGGAAGGATCATGGATAGCACTACTAGTATAGAAATTATTAATATCATCATTTTCAGAATTGGTACCGAAGTGATTTTCAATATCAAAGGTAGTGTGCTTTTCCCAATCATGATCACTACTATAGGTAACAAGCATAGGAACATCATCGAGTTCAGACTCATCAAAAACTATAATAGGAGCTACATGCTTAGGGGAAAATACCGTTTCCTCCCTCATTTTACTCCTCCTTTTCTTCGTTATCTTCTTCTCTTTAGGAGGGAGAGGCTTGAAAGGAAGCTTCTCCATATACCCTGGTTTATTATTGGAGACAATAGAAGAAACTTTGGAGGACTCTTTATTAAGGAGACAAACCGGTAATCTCGCATATGATAAAAGAGCGGTTATTCCCCTAAGAAAGCAAAGGGGCATTCTTCCTTCATAGATTTCCAAAATCCTTCTTTTCATTAATAAGATCAAAACACATATTAGTCCTATCATATTTTGGTAAAATCTCATCTTCTATGATATTTTGTATGTAAGTGTTTGTGTGGCAATTATCAACACAATAAAGATGACAACCATCCAGGACACTATTCATATCAAAAGCACTCATATCTACCAAAGAGGTTTTTCTTGATAACTCTTCACATCCCAAAAATAATGTAAGTTCATCATGTTGATTAGGAGTGATCATGTCATCACAATACAAACTTACAGTACTCATTGGATTAGAAGGGCTATTATTATGGCCTGAGCATTGAAAATTGAAATGACCCACTTCAAAGCAAAGTCCACAAATAAAAGGATAGATGGCACAAACTTTTTTACCAAGATCATTTAGAGCCTTATACCACGTTCTAGTTTTTTCATTCCTGTGGGTGATACAATATTCTTATTCAATTTGATTATTCTCACAAGGTCTATGTATTCCACAAAAATTAACATGCTTATAAGAAGTAGTACTTTCAGAGGTTTGAGCATGTTTATTGCTATCATTAATAACAATTTCATTTTCCATGCAAGTGTCTTTAAAAGGCTCATGATACATGTCCCATTTTTCTTTAGGAGCATTAATATGAGAAGCAAAGGTTTTAAAACAATCAATAAGAATTTGAGGATCAAGACCATATTTAGCACTAAGCTCTTGAAAATCAGCAGTTTCAGCGAAAGACTTAATGCAATCATACTCATAGTTTATACCTGGTTCTTTACCTTTTGTTGTTATCCCAATCTTCGGTATTGCTTTGAATTGTTTCAAGAAGATCCCACTTAGCTTTGACCTCCTTACTTGTGAAGGATCCCTCTAAACAAGTATCTAGATAGTCCTTGTAATGTCCTGAAAGCCTTGCATAGAAATTATTAATAACAATATTACTGGGGAGCTCATGAATGGGACATTTGAGCATTAGTGACTTCAATCTCCCCCATACTTGGGATATACTTTCTCCATCATGAGGATGAAAATTATAGATGTAATTCCTATCTTTATGAATTTCATGAGGAGGATAAAATTTAGAGTAAAAGAGAGATTCAAGTTCCTTCCACTCCAAATGATGAGGATCATCTAGTAGCTCATACCACTCCCTTGCTTTGCCCTTAAGTGAAATAGGGAATAGCTTCCTCTTAACTTGGTTCATTGAAATACCTACACACTTGAACAACTCGCATAATTCATGTATAAAGAGTAAATGATCACCGGGATGGACAATTCCATCTCCAAAATAGCAGTTATTCATAACACGTTCAACAATTTTATAGGTATTTTAAAAGGGATGCTTTTAGTATGTGGATTTAAAATATCACAAGTATCATTAGAATTACCACATATGGGAGATAAAGTATCATCAAAGCAAATTTTCTTCTTTAAAGCCGGGGAACTAAAAAGATCATTTTCATAAAAACCAACTTCCCCAAGCTTAGACGTTTCCATAGCATTAGTAACAAAGGTGTTCAAAAGATTCATACTAATAACATTGCTATTAGCATGCAAAGAAAGTTCCATGGGTTTTTAAATTTTCTTTTCACACAATTCAAGTTCTAACTTAGGAAAAATACTAAAAAGCTCTCTAGTTTTGTTGTTGTTTTCCATTAAGCCTAACTAGTGAAAACAAGAAACAAAAAGACAAAATTGCAGAATCTAAAGGAAATAACTTCGAGCACTCACACCGGAGGATGTGAGTACCTTTTACCTTACCTCCCTGGCAACGGCGCCAGAAAATAGCTTGATGTCTACGCACTTCTATTCTTGTAGACAGTTGTTGGGCCTCCAAGTGCAGAGGTTTGTAGAACAGCAGCAAGTTTTCCCTTAAGTGGATCACCCAAGGTTTATCGAACTCAGGGAGGAAGTGGTCAAAGGTATCCCTCTCAAGCAACCCTGTAATCAAGATACAAGAAGTCTCTTGTGTCCCCAACACACCCAATACACTTGTCAGGTGTATAGGTGCACTAGTTCGGCGAAGAGATAGTGAAATACAAGTGGTAATCGGTGATAGAAAGTAGCTTGATGGCGTAGAAAAGACTAAAGGCAAACTGAAATAAAGAAGGAAGCAAACGAACATGTAACAGATCTAGTAGCAAACGGTGTTTCAGTGCTTAGAAACAAGGCCTAGGGATCATACTTTCACTAGTGAACACTCTCATATAGATATATTATTCTTTATGATACTACGCTGAACTACTCTCCGGTTGAACACTCTAATCAATGGTAGGGCTATAACAACACACCTCAAAGTTCATATTTCCCATCTAGAAACCCCACACTGTCACCTTGAGTACTAGATGAGTCCAACAAACACCACAATTTCATAAAGACATCCAACTCCAAATATAACTCATAACAAGTATTTGAAATCTCTAGCCTAAGTGCCACCATGGTGTGCACACTGTCAACATTACACACATGGGGAGAGCAGAGATCTATTAAAGCGCTTGAGTAGCAAGGTAGATCTATAGATTACAAGCTCATGATCTCAATAAGATCATGCATAGAGAGAGATGAACACATAGCTACCGGTAGAACCCTTAGCCTCGAGAGAGAACTACTCCCTCATCATGGGAATCAGCAATGGTGATGGAGATGGTGGTGGAGATCGATGGAGATGGCTCCGGGGGCACTTCCCCGTCCTGGCAGGGTGCCGAAAAAGAGACTTTTTGTCCCTCGAATCTCCCCTTCGGTGGCGGTGGCACTGCGGAACTTTTCATGGACTTCTGATTGATGATCTAGGATTTTTGCCTCGGGAGGAATATATAGGCGAAAGAGGCAAGGTCGATGGCCGGCCAGGGGCCCACACCATGCTCTGGCACGGCCTGGGCTGGCCCGCACCAAGGGGGGTGTGGCCACCCTATGGCCCCTCTCCGACTCTCCTTCTGGCTCCATGAGTCTTTCGGGAAAATAGTAACTTTGGCTTTTGTCCCATAAAATTCCGAGAATATTCATTTTCTGACTTCCTAGAACCAAAAACAGCAGAAAACAGGCAACTGGCACTGTGGCATCTTGTTAATAGGTTAGTCCAAGAAACATATGAAAAGTACTCCAAAGTTGGAACAAAACACAAGAAAGTAGATAAAACCAAGCATGGAACATCAAAAATTATAGATACATTTGCAATGTATCAGAGCCTCATGAAGAGTGGTTGTTATTTGCTGATTCAAGAGAATAGGACAATAGGCCTTCCGACTAGTTGTGTCAACCATTACATCAATCTTGCCGGAATTTCAGAGAGACCCATGTCAATTCCTTGAGGAACACCAACCATTATTACTTCTTGAGATTTAGCTCTGGTTAGGTGGGATGATACTTCAGATTCAGCATGTTCGGATAGAAAGTTTGCAACATTTACCACAAAGGTAAAGTCACTAGATTCTCAAGACATGGAATTCAGTGTCAAGCTCCAATAGACTAAGCTAGATTGCTAGACCCATGTATTAACAACTTGTCGAAGGACAACTACTCATACATCGAGTACTTGCAACAAAATACGACTGTGTCCTTACGATAAGAAGTTAACTTTACTCAAATCCATGGCGACATCTTTCGACAATTGCCTATGAATCGGAGAAGGTTACTTCTAACATCCAAAACACATACTTCAAGATAAACCGAAGATGGTTCTCAAAAGTTCCCAACATTAATGCCAAATGTTTCATATGAATCTATTTTAGCTTGGAGAGGATAAGGATGTTATCGATGGGTTCAATAACAAACTTATCGAGATACTCGAAGAATATGAACTCATATGTTGTATAATCAAGGCAAAAATATTGGTCAGACCAACGGACATGAGGATGTACTCAAGTGAAATATCACGAGTAGCAACATCGTCAAGATAGTCCTTGGAACTGAGTTTGATTTGATGATAACCCAAAGCAAATCAAAGGCATGGGAAGATAACATATCCATGAAGGAGATACTATCTTTCTTCATCACAAACAAAACTAGACATCCCTTTAAGGAGGAACTAAGTCAGATAGAACTTTTGTCTTACAACTCTCCAAGTTGTTGTTTAAGCTCAACCAACTAGTTCAAGGGTATCCAGTACGGATCCTTCGAGACAGGGGCAGTTCAGAGAACTAGCTTGCTCAAGAACTTGACAACATGGTTATGTGGCAACATGGCAATACTTCTAGTAGACAACTAGAATATCACGGACCACCGATATGTCACATAGTTCGAGAGGAAACTTGCTTGGTGAGGCAAGAAGACATAGTCTCAAAGCTTCAGCACAAGCCTAACTCTTTGACCGAGGAGAGTGTACCGGAATAACGGACTTGGTAGCACAGTCATCCTTTGCTTAGTGATAGGGTTAACCAATCACGCTAAGAATAACATAAACATCATTGGAATTCAAAGCAATAACGATTGCTAAGAATCTCAGATGGTCACATTATTACACACACGCATCATTCACGAGCGCGGAAGCTCGGGGGAAGGGTGGGTAAATATGTGTAAGAGCATCACTTCATTAAGGGAGTCATGAAACTCAATACAACCTATTAATATAAAAGGGTGTGATACGCTAAGGTAGAACAAATAGAAGCTAATCATGCCTCTTAATCTGTGGACTACAACACTTTGACCTGGTCCTAGATATGACGAGGTACTGGAGTTTGTTTCTCCTAACATTCCGAAATGGTTTGTCATGACAGACCACAAGAGTATCTTGCATCAGGAAACACCAATGCAAATTACTACTTGACTACCAACTAGTAGACAAAGGTCGGAAAACATCAAAGGTAAATAACATGCTCAGGATAGAATCCTGAGATGTGGATGCATAGTTTATCAATCTTCCTAAAACCAATGCATAGAAGGGAGAAAGGTGGGAAGAGTCACGAGTATTGATACGAGACTCATGAGGAGTACTCTTGTCATGATCTATTTGGTTCCATTAAAGAACATCTGCCATAACTAGTGGTAGGGGAAGTCCTAAATTGTCACAATTCAATCGTGACAAAGACCACAAGCTTGAAGGCTATAATTGTAGTACCAGCCATCCTAAGGTAATGTTTGAACGTTAACAACAGGGGACAATGGAATGGACCTTGGGTTAAAGATCAGCTTCATGTACAAGATTCATAACACCAGAATCTAGCATAATCCGGGATCTTCGGTTCAAGTCCACGGGTTAAAACCCGAGAAAAGAGTAATTACTACTTGAGTGACATAGCATAAACTGCAAGGTAGGAATCACGAGGTAGCTTCCAAGATAAGAAAGAACTTCTGAATTACCCAAAAAAATAAAAAGGAGGCACACAAGGCGAAAGGAATCCTCGAAGCCTAGAACAGAACACTTAGGATCCTACAATATAATATTGTGGGCCCATAGGGTAGAGAGATCTTGATGGAAAGGAATCTCTCAAACTAAGCAAAGCAAAGGGGACACAAGGATTTCACAACACACGCAACTCTCGAGAACTCAACACTAGGTCAACTGGCTGAGAATCGGCATGCCCAGAAGGCACCTAAGCTTTGAAAGAATAGAAGAGATATCAAAACCTTTTTAAAGTCAACACAATATAAGATGACCTAGAGTAAGAGCAAAACTGGATAAGGAGAAAAAGAAGCATACTAGAGCTTTCGCAAATACTTTTCATCTTTGAAATAGTTTTCACAAATACTAGACTCAACATCGACCAATATAAAGGTTTTCCTATAGTCGGTACTACTCTGATACCAAAAACTATAACACCCCCGGGATCAGGGTTAAACAAATCTAGACCCTAGCCTGACATAAGCTTAACCTAGACCTTGAGGATATCTAGTGAGAAGTCGGTAACACAACAGTAACCCTGCGACACAAAAATTATTACAGCGAGCTCATAACTGAGCAAAGAACGAAAATATTACAAGCAGAGGTCACTAACCACAAACATCAAACAACGGAAGGCAAATTATGCTATTAAGTATAGCAAACTTAACAAATGGCCTAAGAGGCCTGAAGCATAACGATGACATCCCAACCCATAGATTCCAGGCTGCCGGCCAAGAACCCTAAGCTACTCGTCGATGTCGATGTCGTACCAAACTTGTCTTCATGGGAACACTAACTCCGAAAGTATCAACAAAGCAAGGGTGAGTACAGGGTGTACTCTGCAAGACTTATGGCTGGTGGGGTTATTTTGCATAAAGCCATCTTTGTTTATAAAACAAGAGGGAGAAGAAGCTCGTCTAAACAGAGTATTTTAAAAGGGGATAAGAGAGCGACATATCCGAAGAATTTATCATCATCTTGATATCCACCAAAGTAATCCTCATCTCACAACTAGGATCACCCCCTCGTACCCATGAGGAAGCATCCTTAAGCACACGTTGAAACTACCAAGTTTTACGATTAGGTTCATGTTCTCTATGATCTTCACGTCTGTTCCCAAGTCGTCCATAACCGTGGAAGGCCGGCAGAGGGTGGTTGGACACGACCTTTACCTTGCTTTCACCGAGACCATGAGTCACGCCCTAAGGATGGTTCCGCCATAACGCGTCAAATCCCGAAGTCAGTCCCTAGAGATGTGAGCGAGGTTGGTTTACTAGGGGCTCCATCGACCCCAAGCAACCCCGGCCACGCTTACCTACCTGTATGAATGCACCTCCTTCACCGCCTTCGAGAACAACCAGAATTCACAAGTCGAATGGAACGCCCAAACTATGTGACTCATGGAATCTACTAGGCAAGTTAGTTACTCATGAGGTTTTCCAGGCCCCGTGTGGCTGTACGCTCGTATTGGTTCAAGAGGCTAGAACTCGGGTCCTAGTGGTGGCGATCATGGGACTACAAAAACCACATCCCACCGTGGCCTCCCATACAAGCCTGAGCATGTTTAACCTTTACCACTAATCTCACTTCATCGGTATACATCGTTCTCCTGTCATACTAGATTCTCTGCATTTGGTACATCTTCTAGATGAACCAGCATTGACAGCTAAGCATGGCTAAGCAAGACACAGATAAAAGCTCTAGCAGTGCACACAAGCCAAACCTAGTTATGCTAGGAGTAGTGGATCAGGTAATATAAGCTCAAAGGGAGTAATGCAACAGATAGGATACTCTATCTATCGATAAAGACCATAGTAGAATCATATACATCATGGAAAGAATTGAAATACTTTGAAAGCATAGGATTCTTTTATGTGTGGGGCTGTGCTTTCCTTGTTTGTTGATACCCAGATATAGATCTTCGAAAGACTTGTACTTGACTTGGTTACAGTTGGCCAAGTATTGTTCATCGATCTTCCATGGTGTTGATCTCTGTCTTTGATCTCGATCTTGATATTGTATTCTACCACGAAGAAGCAAACACCGGAAAGAAAGGGGAAAACAATCAACACATGGCATTGATGCAATGCTCAAGAAAGGATGATGATATGACAAGTTAATTAGTATTGTAATGGAACCCTAGGGCATGCTTGACCATTTAAGCGAGATCCGAGGGTTCCAAACCCTAATTCAGGAGAGACCCCAGAATCACCTACGAGGGTTGATTTGTTCTTATAATTAAACTTGTAATTAAAGTTGCTTAACAATGCATGCTTTTGATGCTAAAGTGTAGATCTCATTTTTCTGAATATTTTGATATATTATTTGTATTTTCCGACTTATAAATAATAAGATATTGAATTTCTAAGATTTACATAATTTCTGAAAATATTAAACCAATTTGAAACATTTACTACGTCATTATGATGTCAGCACAGACGGTTGAAACATTTCACACTGTAACTGGATCTAGCCACTCTGGCTGACTGCTGGGCCTGATGCCGCATCAGCAAGCCACGCTAGCGGTTAGCGGACCCACGGCCACGCAAGCATGACGTCGTGGTGATGTCACCATCACGTCCACGTCGGACGGTGGTCACCAGCGGCGAAACCGACATGCGGATGGTCGCGTTCGATGCTAGATCGGGAACTCATATGGCCGCCTCTAAATGGTCACCGGAGCACCAGGTACGTGTTGGAGATATGCCCAAGAGGCAATAATAAAGTGGTTATTATCATATCTTCATATTTATGATAAATGTTTACATACCATGCTATAATTGTATTAACAGGAAACATTAATACTTGTGTGATTTGTAAACATAAAAGAGTCCCTAGTAAAGCCTCTTGTTAAACTAGCTTGTTGGTTAATATATGATCATTGTTTCCTGATCATGAACATAGAGATGTTATTAACAACAGGGTCATATCATTAGGAGAATGATGTGATGGACATACTCCTATAGATAAGCGTAGCATAAAGATCAAGTCATTTCAATAGTTCAATTGCTATATGCTTTCTGATACATAGTAACCTGATTCCTTCGACCATGAGATCATGCATATCACCTTTACCGGATGGATGCTTTGATGTCATCAAACACCACACCGTAACAGGGTGGCTATAAAAGTGGCATTGAGTGTTCGGAAAGTATTGGTTGAAACACATGGATCAAGAGTGGGATTTGTCCATCCATATGACGGATAGATATACTCTGGGCCCTCTCGGTGAAATGTCATCCAATTAGCTTGCAAGCATGTGACCTGGCTCACAAGGGATCACATATCACGGAGCAGAAAAGAGTACTTATCGGTAACGAGGTTGAACTAGGTATGCGAGATACCGGCGATCATAACCTCGGATAAGTAAACTATCGTGAGACAAAGGGAAATTGGTATCGTATGTAAGTGGTTCATTCGATCGCAAAGTAATCGAGAGATATGTAGCATATGAATTTCCAGATTCCTCTATTGGTTATTGTTGAGAAGTGTCTCGATCATGTCCGCATAATTCACGAACCGTAGGGAGACACTTAAGGATTGACGTTGTTTGAGTAGTTATGGTATTATGAGAAAGAGACCGAATGTTGTTCGGAGTTTGGATGGGATCCGGGATATCACGAGGTGATCCGGAATGGTCCGAGAATAAGATTCATATAAGGAAAGTCCCGTTTGGAGTTGGGGAATGGTTCGTGTTTTCATGGGAACATTCTAGAAGGACCAGAATGTCCCAAGACTCGGAGGGAAGGGTACATGAATGTGTCATTGTAAGTTGGAATGATTGCATCATGTACTAGGTGTCTTCGCTGTCCAAAATAAAGGATTTATTTAAATCCTAAATTGAAAAGTCAAACGGCTAGTTTGAAAGTCAAACGGCAATTTTGGGAAGTGGGAAGAGAGGAGGATTGGTGGAGGCCGAATTGGAGGAGGTTTCCTCCCTTGGCCGGCGCCCCACCAAGCCGACTTGGGGAGGGACTCTCCTCCCCTTGGCCGGCCCTCCCACCTATATAAGGAGGGGCAGGGCTCCCCTCCTAGGACACAGAAGTTCCTATCTTCTACCTCCGGTTTAGAGCCGTTTTGGTTTAGAGCTTCTAATTGCTTTAGCCAGCGGTTTAGAGCCTTCTAATTGGTTTAGAGCCGTCTAATTGGTGTGTCTAATTACTAGACCACTAATAGCCACTCTCATAAGCTCCACCATACTCGCACCGGCTAAAGTCGAAGCCTCAGGATCTCCCTCTACTTAGGTACCACGCCGTTGTCTTTGCCGAATCGCGAGAGAGTGCTACAACCTCCGCTTCTTTGGAACAAGGAGAGGAAGGTCTTCGTCAATCAGAACGTGTGTGACCGATCGGGGCGCTGCTGAACGTGGCGCTGGAAGGATCGTCTACGCGATCTTGAGATCGGAAAGAGTACGACTACATCACCCACGAGAATCTGCTCTCGTTAACCGCTTTGGAATCTTCGAGGGTGAGTTCCTCTATCGACTCGTTGCTACAATCTAGTAGATAGATCTTGGCTTGTTTGTTTGTATGCGATAGAAAATTTTTGTTTTCCATGCTACGAACCCCTACAGTACGGTGATCTCTGGCGGCAGCAAATAGTGGTGCATGGTTCAAGCTCTAACCAGAGCGAGAGGGAGAGGGTGGAGAGGTCCCTGGGGACCAGAAGCTCACCACGAAGACGATGGAAGGGTCGGTGAGGAGCGAGGTCGCTGGAATCGACGTCGGGCGCGGTGGCCGGCATCGGGGAAGGAGATGGCGATTG
This sequence comes from Avena insularis, assembly GCA_023614405.1. Lineage (NCBI taxonomy): Eukaryota > Viridiplantae > Streptophyta > Magnoliopsida > Poales > Poaceae > Avena > Avena insularis. Next base: position 453,434,074 of record CM042694.1, read on the forward strand.
AGGCATTTAGGGGCTTCTCCGGCTCGGGCTCTGGTACTGGAAGAACGAGGAGACGATGGCGGTTCTGGTGGTGCTCTCAAACGGGCGGGAGGTGGACGGAGACGGCGGGGCTGAGTGGCACATGTATGGCTAGGGTTCTGGCCGGGAGAGGATAAGGAGAGAGGAGGGGAACTAGGGTTCGTCCGGCAACGAGAGGGGTACTTGTAGACGTCGCGACCGTCGATAGCATGAATCCTAGCGCAGGCGGGCATCGCAGCGCCGATGAGCGGCGGGCGCGACGACAACGAGGAGCTTCCCTTTTGGGGACGAAGACGACGACAGGGTGAGGAGGCTGAACCGGTACGGGCCAGGGATGGGCTGCACTTGGGTCGGGTGGGCTGCTGCGGGCTGCTCCGTGAGGCAAGTAGCACGGAGAAGGGCTGGGCCGGCCTGGGCTGGCAGCTGGCTCTACTTTTTTATTGCAAAACCATTTTCCTTTTTCTGTTTTCTTTTATCCCTATTGTAAACCATTTTCAAATCTGTTTTGAATTATTTCAAAAATACCAGAACATTTGTAAAACTATGGAAAATTATTGTGGGGCCCTATTAGTCCATTTGGGCTCCACAGTTTTTGAACTTTTCCAAATATGAAAACCATTTGAGAGTATTTCAAAGAGAGAGAAGGATTAGGGTTTAGGGTTTGTTTTACTTCTTTAATGCGTATTTTAAAATATGATGCTCAGAAATGCACATACAACCCTGAATATAAGATTAGCTAAAACTGGGGTGTTACAGTAAGATTCTTGGCACTCCTGGGTAGCTGTAATCATGATGGAATCACTCCTCTGGCTATTATGAGTAATCAGTATGCAAAACGAACAAAAACCTTAGTAATGCCACGAGTATCCATCACAGCCCGATAAACTAATAAAAATCTTTGGCATGCTCTCAATTACTTAAAAACTGAAATTCTTGAAGGAGAATGAATAGAAAAGTAGTGCTTGCAAAGTCTTGATTCATTGATGTGGGAGAATTGAGATACTCTAGTATATATGATTTTCATGACAACTCTCACACTCTTAATTTATATGATTATACTTTACTGTTCAAAGGCAAGCCTATGAGTTGATTACTTGACATGGAATAAAATTTAGTCATTTGGATCATCCATGCTTACAATAATTTTGCTACGCTATAAGGATGCATGAAACCCGTATGATATGCTTGGCATTACTCTATCTATGCTGAAGTTTTTCAGATTTATGAAGTGGAGGAAACATCTCGTTATTTCAGTTTAAATGTTGAGTTCTTTTTTGATTTTGGTTTTCTTGCTCGGGACGATCAAGTTTAAGCTTGGGGAGGTTGATGGCTATAAAAATAGCCATGTACGTCCACATTTAAACTAGATATTAATTATATTTTTGATGAAATATCTCTTTAAACCCTGCCACTAATGCTAATATTCAGAGGGGTATGCAATCCTTTGTTCTTGTATTTTTCCTGCGCAGATAATATCGTCTAAAGGAGGGAATCACTATATTAAAGTCAAAGATACGATATTTCCTTCAACCAGAAGAAACCAGGAGCCGTCCAACGAAGGCAAACGCTGTAATGACCAACTATACGGCCGGAGCAAAAATTCCGACCATATAGCTCTGGTCGTATAGTTGGCGCCGCCACCGTTAGATCAAATAGAACAACTTTCGTGAAGGGACCCCTATATAAAGAAGCCTTAGGCGACGGGAAAACATCTCTCGCTGCATCCCAGACCCTGAAGAAGCCATACCTCGCCAGAAAGTCGCCTCCAGATCTCCACATCCTTTTCCATCTCCATAGCCATACTCCACCACTTGTAATAGTAGATATCTTCTCCGATTGGTGACATTGTAAGACTATTGCTATCAATCTAATGATTTTCATTACAATGTTTGTGATTGTTGATCTCATCTCTATGTGTGAGTAATTCTCCTTGGGCTAAGGGCTTCGGCCTAGCCATGTAGCAATTGTGCATGTGATTTATCATAGATGGGATCGTGTATTAGTTTGTATGACATGATGATTATTGTATCCTCTCTTGCCTCAATCCAAGGACTTTTCAGGTACCCAAGACCCCGAGGGTTGAGCCAGGTATAGGGAGTATGAGTGATGACTGATCTGCAGGATGGGAACCCTAATGACAGAAGGGGTAGTATGGCTTTATGTGAGGGATTTGCTTGGGAGTAACAGTGACATCACTATGCATATCATTAGTTCTCTTTCTTCTATGGATGAGACTAGTAGGTTATTGTTATAAGCGGTTGCGGAGGCAATAGCAATTATGGATGCACTGCCCACATATAATTTATCTTGCTCTAACAAGTACACGCATACTTTGTTTCTATCTTTTATTTCCATCAGATGTTTTTGCACAGCTATGGGTGAAACCGAACGCCCTAGGCCCTCTCTCTCCATCATCGACAACAACAAAAAATGCAATCTATTGGTCCGTAAAAACACAAAAGGAATTCTAAAACTCATGAAGGTCCGTTAAAGTAACTTTACTACGCATTCGCTTCCCGTGGATTCGATAACCTAGGTCTACTAGGAAAAAAGAGCTATACTACATCTGTAATCTGGATCGAAGGTATCATTTCCCCTAGCTAAAAGAGTTTTTTGATGAACTACAATATGAAGGGGATGAAGAAGTCCCTAGTTGAACTATTCGCCATGCTCAAAACTGTCGAGGTTGAGATCAAAAAGGAGCACACGATGCTGATGGTCAATAAGACCACCAAGTTAAGAAGCTGAGGCATAAGGGCAAGGGAAAGAAGCCTAAGAAGGATGGAAAATATGTTTCCAACACCACTAAGGCTACCAAGCCCGGTCCTAAGTCCGACGTCACGTGCTTCTACTGCAAGGGGGATGGGCACTAGAAGCACAACTTCGCCAAGTACCTTGAGGACAAGAAGGCCGGCAAGATAGATGCCAAAGACAAAGGAATATTTGACATACAAATTATAGATGTGTTCCTTACAAGCGCTAGGCATAACACCTGGGTATTTGATACGGGTTCTGTTGCTCATATTTGTCACTCTCAGTACGAGCTGAGGAGTAAGAGGCGTCTGGGGAAGGACGAGTTGATGATGCGCGTCGGCAATGGTTCGAAGCTCGATGTGGTGGACGTCAGCACTCTACCTCTACGTCTGCCATCAGGATTAATTTTAATCTTGAATAAATGCTATTATGTACCCGCACTAAGTATGAACATTCTGAGTGGATCTTGCTTGTTGCAAGATCATTATTCGTTTAAATCCGGAACAAGTGGTTGTTCTATTTCAATGAATGATGTTTTCTATGTTCATGTGCTTGTGTGTAATGGTTTATTCTTGCTAGATCTTGATAGCAGTACTCACATCCATAATGTTGATGTTAAGCGTTGTAAACACAATGATGATAATACCATGTATTTGTGGCATTGCCGTCTTGGTCACATTGGCGTAAAGCGCATGAAGAATATCCATTTTGATGGACTATTGGAATCATTGTATTTTGAATCCCTTGACACATGTGAGCCTTGCCTCATGGGCAAGATGACTAGGACACCCTTCTTCAGCACGATGGAGCGGGCAGCGGACCTATTGGGAATCATACATACAGATGTGTATGGTCCAATGAGCGTATCGACACACAATGGTTATTGTTATTTTGTTACTTTTACTGGCGATTTCATTAGATATGGGTATATCTACTTAATGAAGCACAAGTATGAAACCTTTGAAAAGTTCAAAGAATTTCAGAAGGAAGTAGAGAATCAACTTAACAAGAAAATCAAGCATCTTCAATCCGATCAGGGAGGCAAGTATTTGAGTTATGATTTTGGCATGCACTTGAAGGACTGTGGTATCGTACCACAACTTACGCCAGCTGGAACACCTCAGTGAAACGGTGTGTCAGGACGGCGTAATCGTACTATATTGGATAGTGTGAGGTCCATGATGTCTTTGACTGATTTGTCCGTATCGTTTTGGGGATATGCGTCAGAAACCACTGGTTTTATTTTAAATAGAGCACCATCCAAATCCGTGGAGACAACACCATATGAGATGTGGCATGGCAAGAAGCCAAAATTGTCGTTCTTGAAAGTTTCGGGATGTGAGGCTTACGTTAAGAAACTACAGGCTGACAAACTCAAAACCAAAGCAGAGAAGTGCATCTTTGTAGGATACCCAAAGGAGACTATTGGGTATACCTTCTACAACAAACCCAAGGGAAAATTGTTTGTCGTGAAGAATGACACCTTTCTTGAGAAAGAGTTTCTCGCTAGAGGAGTTAGTGGAAGGAAGATTGAGCTTGATGAGGTTATTGATCCTTCTCTCCAAATACTGAGTAGCGCAATGGAAGCTGTACTGGAACCGCCCTCCATAGTGGAGGAAGAATCAAATGATAATGATCATAGTAACCACATCGAAGCTCCTGCAGTTCGTAAGTCTACAAGAATACATACCTCTCCTGATTGGTATAGTAGTCTTGTGATGACTGTTTTGTTGGTTGAACAAGATGAACCTACAAAATACAGAGAGGCTATGGAAAGTGCTGACTCCGAGAAATGGCTGGAAGCTATGAAATCTGAAATAGGATCCATGTATGAACCCAAGTTTGGACCTTGGTGGATCTTCCAAAAGGCCGCAAGGCCGTGGAAAATAAATAGATCTTTAAGAAAAAGACAGACGTTGATGGTAATGTGACCATCCACAAGGCTCGACTTGTCGCAAAGGGTTTCCAGCAAATTCAAGGAGTTGACTATGATGAGACCTTCCTTCCCGTAGTGATGCTGAAATCTATTCGGATTTTACTAGCAATTGCTGCATATTTTGATTATGAGATATGGCAGATGAACGTCAAGACCGCGTTCCTCAATGGACACATTGATGAAGAGTTGTATATGATGCAACTAGAAGGTTTTGTTGATCCTAAGGATGCTGGAAAGGTATGCAAACTTCAGCGATCCATTTATGGACTGAAGCAAGCATCTCGAAGATGGAACCATTGTTTTGATCAAGTGATCAAGAGTTTTGGACTTGTCCAAAATAAACAAGAGTTCTATGTTTACAAGAAAGTGAGTGGGAGATCAGTGGCATCCCTAGTGGTATATGTGGATGACATATTACTGATTGGGAATGATGTGGAACTTCTAGAGAGCGTAAAGGAATATCAGAGCAGACAGTTTTCCATGAAGGACTAAGGTGAAGGAGCATATAGATTGACGCCTGAAGCGGCGACAGTTTTCCATCAAGATCTCTAGAGATAAATCAAGATGCCTGATTGCATTAAGTCAGAGTACTTACCTTCAGAATATTTTGAAGAGGTTCAAAATGGAAGAGGCCAAAAGAGGTTTTGTGATTGTGATAAAAGGTAGAACATTGAGTTTGACTCAGTGTCTAGCAACAGATGATGAAAGAGAGAGGATGTCAAAAATACCCTATGCCTCAGCCATAGGCTCTATCATGTATGCTATGCTGAGCACTCGACCTGATGTGGCCCTAGCTCTTAGTTTGATGAGACGGTTCCAAAGTAATCCAAGTATAGATCATTGGACAGCTGTGAAATGTATCCTAAAGTATCATAAGAGAACTAAGGATATGTTCCTAGTCTATGGAGGCAGTGACGAAGCTCTAAATGTAACTGATTACATGGATGCAAGCTTAGCCACAGATCCTGATGACTCAAAGTATCAAACGGGATACGTGCTTATGGTAAATAGTGGTGTTGTAAGCTGAAGAAGCAGGAAGCAGCCTGTGGTGGCACAGTCTACAATGGAGTTGGAATACATCGCAACTAGTGAAGCAGCGAATGAAGCTGTTTGGCTAAGGAATTTCTTCAACAAACTGGGAGTTGTTCCAAGTGTGCATGACCCCGTGACAATATATTGCTACAGCGCGGGTGCCATTCCAAACGCGAAGGAACCAAGAACTCATTCCATGGCCAAACACATCAAGATACAATTTCACGCCATCAAAGAAAATGTTGACGAGGGTGAAATCAAGATTTGCAAAGTACACACGGATCTGAATGTTGCAGATACATTGACTAAAGGTCTTCCACAAGCCTAGCATGAACAACGTCGACTGCTATTGGTGTTAGATCATTGCCTAATGCAAACTAGATTAATTTGTACTTTAGTGCAAGTGGGAGACTAAAGGAGATATGCCCTAGAGGCAAATCATAAAGTGTTTTATTTGATGTATCTCTTGTATGTTCATAATACGTTTCATGTCGTGCTATAACTATGTTAATACGAAACATTAATACACGCGTGGTATGTAAACAAACTGTGTCTCTAGTTATCTCTAGTGAACTAGGCCATTGGTGAAATGGACGGTCTAGGGTTTCGAGATCATGGGTATTTATGCCAATTGACAATAAGGTCATATCATTGGTTGAATGATATGATGGACAAACATCCAAAGTTATATCATAATGAGATCTAGTTACAAACATACATCATTGATGATAACAAAGAAACCTTGCAACCTAATCCTTTGGTTGTGAGATAATACATAATCACCATTATGTATTATGGTGTCAAATATAAAGCTGTGAAATGGTGATCAAAAAGGCACCACTTGGGTTTTCCAAAGGGACGTGTATAGGAGTATGTATCAAGACCAGGATTTGTCAATCCAAATAACGGATAGATACACGTGGCCAACTCGGTGATGTTGAAGTAACGAAGCTTGCATGCGTGTGACTAGGTCATGAATTGCAACGACACGGGAACGAGTAAACACGTTTATTAGTAACGGGATCGAACTAGGTACGGAGATACGAAAGATCAAATCTCGGATGAACTAGGTATCTAGTGGCAACGGGAGGGAGAGCGGCGTTGAAGGTTCAAGCGATGAGATTCGTGAAACGTACGGGGTCATTATGAGCATCAAGGTCCCGCTGATGATCATTGATACGAGAGGGTTCTCGGTCATGTACGGAGTGTTTCCGAACCGAAGGGTGGCATGCTTAAGGGTGGGGACGCATAGGGATTGATCTGGCACCGAAGTAGAAATGAAAGCGAGAAACGAGAAAGGTTCCGTGTAGCACCCCATGTTGACCGGAGGGGTCTGGAAGGAGTTCCGGAGTGAAATATATAATAATATATATTATATTAATTGATCGAATTAATAAATAAAACATATATTTTTATTTTATTTTAAAAGCAGCCCATGCCTAATGGGCCTCACACAAAGGGGATACCCAAGAGGGCAAGGCGCATGGGGAGGAGGGGCCAGCCCTAGTGGGATCCCCGCCTGGGGCCCACCTTGGGCCAGCGGCTCCCTTGGTGGCCGGCAGGTGTAGTCCCACACCGCTTGCCCCTTGGGTTTTGGCCCTCCCCTCTTCCTATAAATAAATGAGAATCCCTCCCTTTAGCGGAAGGCATTCCATTCGGCTTGAAAACCCAAAAATGTTCGTACATGATAGGCGATACCGTGGAGCAGTTTTTTGTAAGTTATCAATTATTTTTCATTGCAAGCAATATACGTAAGAGGACATCATGCGGAAGGCTTTATTTTTTAGGGTTTTCGTTAATTTTGTTTAACAGCTAGTGAGAATCAAATTGTCGACATGCATATTAGTAGCAAGAACTTGAATCCATAAAGACTCAAACGATGTTTGTAATTTTTAAGAGTAATTTATCATGCTTACTTATAGTTTAAGTTTAGCCTAATTTTGATGATATGATTGGCTAAGAAGTTTAAAAACTCGTAAATAAACTTGGTAACTGACATAGGTATGATTATCCGGGTTGTTGTGATTGGTTATCCTAGCCTTACAGCCCGCAAGACCTAAGAAGGAACCAATGAAGGCCCAAGTAGCATCCGACGGAAGACATATCTTGCTAAACAAGGAAAGAGTAGGAACCGACGTTGTATTAGTATTGTAATCATAACTTGTAACCTATTCCATACGGTCTTGGAACCTAACCTATAATATATAGTCTGGGAGGAGCCAGCAGAGAGGTACCGAAAAAGCCTTGAGCGATCTGTAATCAATTTGTTCATAAGCAATCAGACGACTTCGACTCCCTTGTTTGTCTGATCAGCCGATGAAATTTCCAGCGCTCTCTTTTTCACGAAACCCTAAGTTCATCACTATGGACATTACCGAGATTAACCCTCGATAGTAACCTTAAGTGAAACATGGTTCACAATATGTATGAAAACTGGGTTTTGTGACATTCCACGCCATACTCTTCGTGCACGCTTTAAAGAAAAAATATTCTCGTCAGTTATAAAAATGAAAATATTTTTTCTGTTCTTGTAAATAAAAAAAATCTTGCCACTTAGAAAATTTGACATAATCTTGATAAATCAATATAAAATAATTTTAGTGGACGGTGTTCGGCTAAAAAGCTTGAGAACTTGGGAACCGTAAGTATAACGTGCTCCACTCTGTGAGAACTCATAATCTTGAAGTAAGTCAAGCAATTTGTGGTTACAGCAACCATACATATATCTACGAGGATTAACAACCTTTAAAACAAAAGCTAGGACAGTATATATATTTGTGCGCATATAAATAGACTATATATATACATTAAAAAAAGCACAAATTGAATGAATGAACGGATTCCATAACTGTAAGGAGCTACTAACTCTATTCCAAAATGTAAGGCTTTTTAGATAGCTAAACTGGTTATTAAAAAAAACTTATACTTCGGGACGGAGGTAGTACGTGTGTAATTGTGTGTACAAGTCGAGCAATTTACTAGCGATATGCTCCTCACACTCTTTCAACGATGCTCGCCGAGGTGGCGGCCTCATCAACAACTGCGCCCGCCGCCTTCCCGCAGCCGGACACCTCGGCGCGGCAGACCGGGCACTGGCGGCTCTTGCGCAGCCACGAATCCACGCACTGCGCGTGGAACGCGTGCCCGCACCCCGGCAGCACACGGCACCGGTCGCCCGCCAGGAACGCCTCCAGGCAGACCGCGCACTCGCGGCCGGGCGTCCCTGCCGCGGCGGCCTTGAAATCCTGGCACGGCAGCTCGCCGAGCTCCTCGGCCGTCAGACCTGCTGCTTCCGCGTGCTCTTCGTCGTCCCGCGACGACTCACGCCGCCGCAGGGCGGTGCCCCGCCTGATCGCCCAGGCGATCACGAGGAGGTGCAGCACGAGCACGAGCATGACGCCGGCGATGAGGAGGAGCACGGCGAACGTCACTCGCGCCATGCACGCGTGGAATCCAAGCTCCACTGTAGGAAGACCTTAGTTAAAGCAAAGGCTACAGAAACTGGACAAACGATCGAAGCTGTAGGTTGCCGAGTGGAACTAGCTAAAACTCCTAGGAACAAAGGTCAACTGCCAAACTGCAGTATTGCAACGCTCCTCTGGATTGGATTAACAGATGCAACGTTGTGAATGGTGTTTATTTTCATGAAAGCGACTATGCCAATAGGATGACAGACTACGGAGAGTGCAAGGTACGCTCGTTTCCGTTTCACTTGTTCGTTTGCGATCTGCGTTGCGTGGCTTCCATGTCACGAATAGTTAAACCGACCATGGGAAGGTGGAGCTTCGGCTACAGCGACGTTCCTTTAAAATATGAATAATTTTCAGATCTGACAATTGTTGAATTTGAACAGTGATATTTGAAAAAAAGTCAAATTCAAAAAATAGTACTCCCTACTGTTCATATTAGTAACCTTAACTTTATCTATATTCGTATGTATCTAGTTAAATATTTAGAGTAGATGTATTCGTATCTAGATAAAGTTAAGACTGTTAATATGGGGCCAAGAGAATATATATTTTAGTTTGGGCCGCTTAGGTGGCCCGTGAAGAGGGCGCTACATCAAGCGGGACATAGAACCACCACACACGAGGAAATTGCGAAAACCACCACCTATTGCTGTCGTAGTTGCGCAAAACGCCACTTTTACTTTTTTTCGCACATACCACCAACTATTGGTGTAATTTGTTGCACGTAGGTCCAAATCACATATTAGGTTGCTTAATTGCAAATATTACGACCAGGGTCAACGAGGTAGTGTTAGTGTGGCGTCAACGCAATGCGTTGTTTTCAAATTCTTAAAATAAATAAAAAACTTACACTAACTGAAACAATATAAATTACCCTAAACTAACTAATCAAGAAATGTTTGAATTTTTTTGTTTTAATTATTGAATTTTTTCATATTTTTATATAAAGTTTGAAAAACACACTAGATAATGAGACATGGATACCACATCCTCACATCGTAGGACCCAGTCATCAGCGGTTAATCCACTTAATATGAATTTGAACCTGTTACACCAATAGTTGGTGATTTGTGCAAAAAACAGGCAAAGTTGATGTTTTGTGCAACTATGACAGCAATAGGTGGTGGTTTGTGCAATTTTCTCCCACACACCCACCAATCTCTTTCCTTGGATTTTTTTTGGAAAATCAATACATAGTACATGGTAGAGATACGAGTTGTATCCAACGATTATAAAATAAAACCTACAAGAAAATGAGCAAATCTTCAAAATTTTCAAACTCTTCTTTTTCACCTACACAATTTTGTAATTTCCTAAAGGCAGCCAAGTAAACATGTTATAAATATCAAACCGCCAACCTGTAAATAACAAAGAGGATTCTCTTGATTTTTAGTTTGAGCCTGGATAATAAGGCTTGCGTTGGTTTAAAGAGGGCATGGACGCTAGCTACGCCATCGGGTTGCTTAATTCAAGGTGTGGCATCTAGCGTGGGCTGGTATTTGTGGCGTGCACCATTTTGTTGCCAGACCTTAATAAAACTGGCAATTGCTATTCATCAATCAATGCGCGCTCCAATAGAGCATGTCCGAGCGTTTCCCCTGTATGGGCCGAGCCCAATAGGCGTATTTACGGTTTTTATTTTTTCTGTGATTTTTCTGTCAGTTTTTTCATTCGGTTTTTATGGGTTCGGTTCCTTGTTTTTGCACGGTTTTCTTTTTCTTTTTTTCTTAAATATGTGTTTTTTATTTGAACAATTATCAAATATGAACATTTTTTAAACTTGAACAATTTTTTAATGTGAACAATTTATAAATTTGAACAATTTTCGAACGTGAAAAAATTGTAAATTTAAACAACTTCTAAATTTGAACATTTTTTATATTTAAACAATTTTTGCATGTGAATAATTTTTAAACATTTTTCACATTTGAACTTTTTTTATGTTCAAACTTTTTTGAAAATCCTGAACATTTTACTAGTACTATAATAACGAAAAAATATTTTAAAAAAAACCTAATACTGGGCTAGAATCGGGGCAGCCTATAAAGGGAAGGCTTCAGGCGTACATTAGTATCGCACTAGGTAAGCGAGAAATAGCAGCTCCCAATACTCCACGTAAAGCAGAAGGTAGGGAAGGCCCAGAACTTGTTAGAGGCCATTTATATTCATTTCTCACAGCTAAATTGCACTACATCTATTAGATTTGGCCAAAGTAACTAATGTTAACCATGGGCTTTTCCCAGCAAAAACACATGGGCTCACAGAGCGTTGGTGCAACTGGCATCTCCAGCTTTTTTTTCTTAGCATTTTCTTCTTCTTTGGATGGGTGGCAAGGAGACGAATGCCCGGGCCACGGCCTGAGAAGGTAGTTGAATGTCAAGGCGACGGTCAGGAACTACTATGCAACGATGGTACTATGGGGCACGGCAGTGGCTTATCATGGTTTGGTTGACGACTTGGCGTTGTATGGGTAGCGAGTTCGTTGACTGGACTGGCTTGACTTCAGGAATACGAATACAATCTGGATGTTGTGTTGGGGCGAGGGTCCCCAATTTGGCGCAAGGTTGAGTTTCGCGGGAAGTCGGTCGCCTAGGTACCGGGGCTATGTGATGGTTGGGTTGAGTGGTGTTGTGGCTCACGTGGGACATTGGTGGTGTAATTCGGTGCGGCGCCCCGGAGCCGAACGTGTGTGTTTGTTGCGTTTGATGGGCTGGGTGTTGTGTGTCCTCGCTTGTGTTTTTCAGCCCGGTTTTCTTATAAACATGGCAGTGTATTATTTTTTGGTCTAGTTTCTCTAAAAGATGGGCCAAGTTTATCCTGTCTATTTGGAGTGCATGAACGCGCAGCCCCTTTTGGAGAGGTTTCTCAGGGGTACGCGCCACGGTAGGATAGAAAGTAACGGAGGTACGTATTCGATCAACATAGTACTGTATCAGATAATCGGATGTATGTGGATGCAAATTTGTATTTACATACTTCACATTTGTATGTCGGGTGCATTGATTATTGGTCGCGAAAGGAATGACATGGCTGGACGGAGGAAGCAGTTTAAGACACAAAAGTGTCACCCGGTTGTTCAGTTCAGGGATGGCGGGTGAGGCTACTCCAAAACAGTACCAAAACAAGACGGCGACAGCCTGACAACCCCACACACACACACGGCAGCAGCAATTTGTGAATGTGAATAATTTGTGAATGTGAATAATTTGTAAATTTGACCAATTTTTTTATTTGATCAATTTTTGCATGTGAACAAATTTTAAATTTGAACATTTTTCATGTTCGATCTTTTTGGAAAATCCCAAACCTTTTAACAGTACCAAAACAAGCTGCACTGCAGTAGACGGCGACAGCCTGACAACCACACACAACACACGGCAGCAGCGTAGCCGTTACTGCGCTACTAGAAAACATAACAGTTTCCGGAAGGGAAGATAGAACAGTGGACTTCCGGGAGAGGAACCACGCGTGCGGTGGTGAACGATCGAGCCCGAGTGCTGAAACTGAGGAGGGAGCGAGGAGTCGGACCACAGAAGAGCACATGCACATGCACATCTGAAGGCATCCCTTGGGGCGTACACGCACGGGCGCCGGGATGGGCAGATGGGGCTGGGTGCAGCCAGCGCAGCGATGCGATGGCGATGCGATGGGAGATGCGGAGACCCTACGTGCGCGCGGTGGGGGCGTCGGATGGGGGGACACGGAACATGGCGGGCGCAGCAGGAGTTGGGTGGAGACGAGTCGATCCATCGATCGGCCCCTCGGTGGAAGACGCGCCCATCGCCTACTCCGCACTTGCTGGTCCACTCGCTCGCTCGATCGAGCCCACCACCCCGACCCTAGCCTCCGATCAAAAGCCCCACCACCTGCTCCTGCTCCTCCGATTCGATGTTCGCGCCGAAAATACTTGGGGTCCAGATTACTCCTTCTACCAACAGTACTAATAGAAAATGTTTTCACTGCTCTTCGTTTCTAGCTAGTGACCCGTCCGCCTTTACCGGCTCACGCAGACCCTGCCTGACCTGTCCGGTTCCCACGCACCAAGTCGCCGTTAAAAGCGCGACGCGCCACTGCGAGCCTGCGAGCGTGTCGGTAGCAACGACAAGGAGCATCGAACCAGGCACGGTTGCGTCCACAGGAGATCCTGCGTTGGTGCCGCGCGCGCGAGAGATTCCAATCCGGGCCACCAGCCCGCACGCCAGGCTGACAGCGAGCGCTGGCAATGCGCCAAAACCTCACTGCTGGGATTAGGACATGGAAACCTGGACAGCCCAGAGGGAGAGGGGTTGCAAGCAAGCAAGTTTTCGTCCTCTTTGCCACCCCGGCTGCCCCGTCTCACCTCGTCTGCCCCCTCCCCTATCCCGCTCTTGCAAACAAACATCACGTAATTAATCGAGAGACCGCTTATCACATCACGTACCGACCGACGTCCGTCTCACCCGCGCTTGAATGTTTCACGGAAAACCCACCGCCTGGCAGCCGGTCCCTCGTCGGTCTCAGTCTCCGTCTCCGATACGCACGCCTAGCTAGCTGTAGCTGATGCTCCTCCGCCGCGCCCTGCTCGCCTTTCGATTCCTTGCCGCGCCTGCTAGCTAGCTAGCCATATTTCCCGTCACCCTCAGAAATGAATTCCCCCTTTCCCCTTTCACTCCTTTCCGCGACACGGCAGACCGCGACGGCCGGCGGCGGATGCTTCGGGGGATGGATCAACGTGAGGCCAATCTCAATCCCCAGGAAAGATTTTTTCTCCTCCAAAGCGATCAGCTAGCGCGGCAAAGATTAGCATAACTGGAGCAGCACGGACCCGCTGCACTGTATGGCATGGCGCACATCTCGCCGGGTCGCCATACGTAGCAGCAGCTGATGTTGATCGCAGCGTCAGACGACCATCGTGTCGACGAATTAGGCCCCTCCAGCTTTTAGTCGCACCCGTAATCTTTTCTGCATGCGACGTCGCCGTCCAAGGAGGAGAGGGAGGAAGGAAGGGAATCTTGGCTACGCTTGTCCAGACGTTAGTGGGGGCTGCACAAGACAAAAGGTGCTCTCCTGTCCAATCAGGGCCAAAGGGGAAAAAAAAATGCTCTTGTCATGTGCTTGTTAGACATAACTAATTAACTATACTCTCCCTCTCTCAAGAGTTGTTTATCCACCAGATAATGCGCTTCCTGTCAAATCCACATGACAACAATTCAACAGGTGCATCCAAAGCCAGCCAGTGTACTTACTTATTACTCGTGTTATTATAAAAGGATAAAACTATATATACGCTTTTACTACTTAGGGATCAGCTCATGTTTATGTGTTATGATCCTAATTAAGAGCCATCAGGTTAACTTGACTTGTTATTCTTTCTTGGGGGAAATCTTGGTGGGAGTGGAACCATGAAAGTGAGGCTCAACCAAGGAATAGTGAAAAAACTGCAAGTGACAGCGATGGCACGGAGAGGTCAAAAGGCTATGCACAATTCTTTTTTTCTTTCTTGAATGGATGAGATTGAGCCCACAAAAGCTTCTTTTTACCAGCACAGTTATGCAATATATCGACTCACACACAGTACTCCACACTTTACATCTAATTGTCCCCCACGACGCATTTCACCGATTAATATCCAATGAAAAGAATGGCTGTATTTTTTTCCTGGGAAAAAGACTGGTTATCATTGAAGCAATGACTAATTTTAAATGTCACAGAATAACAAATGAACAATGGTTTGACAAATGACCGGTATAGTACAACTAAGATTTTTATACGATTATTAATTCAAACCCCATCCAAAATTCATACGGAAATCCTTTTATATCGAAAATACCTGATTATCCTGGGATATTTGGAGGATTGAAGTCATCTGCATGTTTTTCCTATGTAGGCTGTTTGATTAGTATGATTGAATTACATGGGACCTTTCCCTAAATATTCATATGTACTATATTTGGGATATTTTCTATCATCTCAAACCCATTTAACATATATATCTTAGCTTGTTTTACGGTTTAGTCACACAAACTGTGGTGACATAGGCAGTTTTGTACGAATCAGGTGGCATGATGTTGTAATCAGGTATTTTTTCTCCGAGATGAATAAGATCATCCAAACAAATTAGTACAGGCACATGCCTAAATCATTCGTGCAATAAATGTGAAAAATGCACTTCTTATTCTATCTTCATATTGTGTCGGCTATCTAGATGAAATATCGAGAGGAATGTTAAATTGCATATTCACAAAAAATAAAATTGGATTACACATATTTCGTCTTGTGTTGTTAGGTAATTTCCAATTCTCTTTGGATTAGGGGGTTCATAGGAAATTGGCATATTCATATCCATAGAATTTGGTCGCATATATACGCGTATGCCACTAGGATTAGAGGGCCAAGCCTTCAAATGTTTATGGATTACATCGTTGCACCTTAATTCTACAAGAGTTATTGTTATGTGGCTAGAAATGAATGGCAGATTAATAAGTTACAATTATAGTTCAACTATTTCTGTGGGACTCAATCCAGATACAAGATCCTACTGAAATTCTTTGTATACAACAGAGTGTATTTTCTTTCATATATGGTTTAATCACTCAACCTCAAGTGTAAATACAAATTTTACAATCAAATAGACATGGCATTACAATCTTATAATTTTTCTATTCTCGCATTTCAAAACTCTTGCAAATAAAAAGTGCTTGGGCCTCCATGTAAGAATGAACAAATATTTTATTAGCAATTATAAGTTCTATTTCAGAATCTAAAATACTCACTAATGAATATCTCCTAATTCAAAATTGTAGTATTTGCACAAACGAAGTGAAGCATGGAATTACTAGATACACAAATTTACATGGGCATGTGTTCAGATCTTCCGCATAATAAATGTGAAAACATGCCCTTCTTATTATGTCCTCAAGAGATAGTCGAACTTCCCAAATGTAGAAAAAATGAGGTTTGACCTCATCTTTGTTTTCGCATGGACGTGAGGTCAATAGAATGCATTCTACAGGAGTTTGAAAGATCTATCTGTGCCGCCCCGCAAAACCCCTACTAAAAAATCACTGTGTTTTTGTGCATTACATCATCATGACCGCATGCTCATGTTATCATGCCACCTTGCATTTGAGCATCGTCATGTCATCTTGCATGATTTGTTTAAAAACTATTTTCAAAAAGTCTATTTTTGTTTTCTAAACGCCCGTTTTTATTTCAGATTAAAATCCGGCCTCTTCCGGATATTTTGTTTTATCTAAAAAAAATTTACCAGAGTCTATTCGAACAAAATAAAATAATTAAAGTTATTTTCTAGGCGGAGGCAGCCAACCGACCAGGCCCAGCCGGCCAGCCACCTACCACCCCCAGCAGACAAAACCCTATCTACCCCAACTTCCCACCCTTGCCTCTCTCTCTCTCTCTCTCTCTCTCTCTCTCCCACCGAGTCCAACCGCTTGCACCAATCCCACTCCACCTACCCCGCGTCCAGGCCACCCTTCCCCAACGACACGCTCCTGCACCCGTCCCCGCAAGAAGTCCCACGCCTGACCGCCTGGATCTCACAGGGCCCCACTCGCTGCCACCGAGCCAAGGCCCGCCTCCCCAGATCCCACCAACCCCACGCCTTCGCCACCTCAGAGGCCCGCCGCCAAGGCTTCCTCCTCGCCGCCTGCCCATGCTCCGCTTCCCGCCTTGTGCGCAAGGCCACACGCGTGCGGTCGACCTCGGCCCCTCTCCTCTGCCTCCGCTCGACTACCTCCTCCTCCCGAGCTCGTCCTCCGCGCCGTCGAGCTCCACTAACCACCACCACGCTGCCTCGCGAGCCCCACTGCTGCCTTCCATGAGCACCGCAGCCGCCGAGCCGCCTTCCGCAAGCGGGCCCCCTGCAGCGACGACGTCGCCTACCCGACCCCTGAACGCGCCGCTGCGACCTGGCCTCCTCGCCTCTGCGACGCCTCTGGCGCGTCCTCGCCATTGTTCCCGGCTGCCTCGACCCCAAGCGCCTCGAGCTCGCCTGGCGGCGAGCCGCTCTCCACCTCCTCAGAAGTTCGCCATCCGAGTTGTACACAGCCTGGATGCTGACCACGAACGTGTTGCCGCCACCTCTAGCATGTGCTATTCCCTCGCCCTTTGCAGTCTGATACATGTTAATTGGTACTGTTGAAGGTGTGTATAATATGTGACGCTGCTACAGGCCTTTCTGTACACTAGATCGACCTCGGCTCGACGACTTCTGATGCGAGCCTCCATGGATGAACCAGTCAAAACCTAGAGATCGTCTTCATGGATCTGATGTACCGAAGATGCTGACATGGGACCTAAGTCCACCATACGACACGATCTCCTTCACGGGAACCGAAGACCGAACCCTGGAGCTATCTTCTGTAGGGGTTCGTAGCATGGAAAAACAAAATTTTCTATCGCATACAAACAAACAAGCCAAGATCTATCTACTAGATTGTAGCAACGAGTCGATAGAGGAACTCACCCTCGAAGATTCCAAAGCGGTTAACGAGAGCGATTCTCGTGGGTGATGTAGTACTCTTCCGATCTCAAGATCGCGTAGACGATCCTTCCGGCAGCGTTCCCTGCAATCGGTCACACGTTCGTACTCGACGAAGACCTTCCTCTCCTTGTTCCAGCAGCGGAGGTTGTAGCACTCTCTCGCGATTCCTGGCAAGACAATGGTACCGGGAAGTAGAGGGAGATCCCATGAGGCTTCGCCTTTAAGCCGGTGCGAGTATGGTGGAGCTTATGAGAGAGGCTATTAGTGGTCTAGTAATTAGACACACCAATTAGAAGGCTCTAAACCAATTAGAAGGCTCTAAACCGCTGGCTAAAGCAATTAGAAGCTCTAAACCAAAACGGCTCTAAACCGAGGTAGAAGATAGGAACTTGTGTGTGCTAGGAGGGAGCCCTGCCTCCTTATATAGGTGGGAGGGCTGGCCGGCCAAGGGAGGAGAGTCCTCCCAAGTTGGCTTGGTGGGCGCCGCCAAGGAGGAACCCTCCTCCAATTCGGCCTCCACCAATCCTCCTCTTCCCACTTCCCAAAATTGCCGTTTGACTTTCAAACTAGCTGCTTGACTTTTCAATTTAGGATTTAAATAAATCCTTTATTTTGGACAGCGAAGACACCTAGTACATGATGCAATCATTCCAACTTACAATGACACATTCATGTACCCTTCCCCCCTCCGGAGTGCCGGACATTCCGGGACCTTCTAGAATGTTCCCATGAAAACACCTAACCATTCCCCAACTCCAAACGGGACTTTCCTTATATGAATCTTATTCTCCGGACCATTCCGGATCACCTCGTGATATCCGGATCCCATCCGAGACTCGAACAACATTCGGTTTCTTTCTCATAATACCATAACTACTCAAACAACGTCAATCCTTAAGTGTGTCTCCACGGTTCGTGAATTATGCGACATGATCGAGACACTTCTCGAACAATAACCAATAGAGGAATCTGAAATTCATATGGTTCCACATATTTCTACGATTACTTTGCGATCGAATGAACCACTTACATACGATACCAATTTCCCTTTGTCTCACGATATGTTACTTATCCGAGGTTATGATCGCCGGTATCTACGCATACCTAGTTCAACCTCACATCGATAAGTACTCTTTTCTCGCTCCTGATATGTGATCCCTTGTGACCAGTCACATGCTTGCAAGCTAATTGGATGACATTTCACCGAGAGGGCCCAGAGAATATCTATCCGTCATATGGATGGACAAATCCCACTCTAGATCCATGTGTTTCAACCAATACTTTCCAAACACTCAATGCCACCTTTATAACCACCCTGTTACGGTGTGGTGTTTGATGACATCAAAGCATCCATCCGGAAAAGGTGATATGCATGATCTCATGGTCGAAGGAATTAGGTTACTATGTATCAGAAAGCATATAGCAATTGAACTATTGAAATGACTTGATCTTTATGCTACGCTTATCTATAGGAGTATGTCCATCACATCATTCTCCTAATGATATGATCCTTGTTAATAACATCTCTATGTTCATGATCGGAAACCATGATCATATAGTAACCAACAAGCTAGTTTAACAAGAGGCTTTACTAGGGACTCTTATTTTAGTTTACAAATCACACAAGTATTAATGTTTCCGGTTAATACAATTATAGCATGGTATGTAAACATTTATCATAAGTGTGAAGATACGATAATAACTACTTTATTATTGCCTCTTGGGCATATCTCCAACAGTCTCCCACTTGCACTAGAGTCAATAATCTAGTTTCAAACCTTTGTGTATTTAACACCTATGGCTTTCCGGTGTTGTATGTACACGATTGCTAGTGGTCAATCGATCTCGGATCGACACTTCCAGGTCCGTGTGTAATTGCATGTCTTTGCGTCTCTACGCATCACTCATTCTCTAATGAGATGGCTTTGTATAAATTTGGTCTTTCGGTGTGACCTTTAGCTCTTTGGGGTTAAAACATGTTGATAATATTGTCGCACAATATATCTTCATAGTATTATCCCACTGTGAACTACACCTAGTTTGATAACAAACTACTTGACACAAATGCCCTCTTTAGCTGCTATTATAGCAGTCATATACTTAGCCTTTTGTTGTAGTATCTGTCACAATGTCTTAACTTTGGAACTCATCCAAATCCATTATGGAACTCACTTTCCATTATATTGTGCCACCCTTAATTTAGATTGAGATAAACTTAATTTGTACTTTGTGACAAAACTAGTATCAATGTAGTACTTTTACAATGAACTAACCATCTATTTGTCACTTCTACAAATAATATACTCTTAGTTCTTCCAAAAGATCATAAGAATATCCTTACTATTGTCCAATGATCATCTTACGAATCATTCTGGTATATGCTCACAACATTTAGAGCATAGGACATATCTGGATTTGTACATATCACAGTATGATTGATATAAATATTCTTTGTGATTTCATACATCAAGTATCAATCTATACTTGAATCTTTGTTTCACTTACTAAGTGCCAATACACTTGAATACATCATCAACATTAAACTCTTTCAATCCTTTCTGTGCAACAAGAACCTTTCTTGTAGTTTCTATATTGAATTCATTCAATATCTCGTCTATGTACTTCTGGTACAACCATATTAGCGTCTATTGATGCCAAATATTTGGGTTTTGCCTAAGTCTTTCATCGGGATGAAATTCTTAATATCTGTTAATAAAAGATACATTATTTCCAATCAACAATATGTCTTCCACATAATGTATTAGAAACATGTCTTAGCGCTCCCACTTAATTTCTTGCAAATGCAAGCATCTTCATTGTCTCCGATGAAATTAAACTCTTTTAACAGTTTCATCATAGTGAAGATTCCAACTCTGCTATGCTTACTTCAACCATTGAAGTTTGCATATGCTTTTAGCATCCTTTGAATTAACAAAACCCTTTGGACCGTGTCATGCACACGTCCTAGGTAACCATTCTATTAGAAGAACTTGTTTTGTTTATTCTACTACCACATAACAAATTATATGTAGTGGTTGCTACATCAATCCGTCTAGACTAAAAATCGCTATGAAAGATCAAATCTTGTCATATACAACCTTTGAACATTGTTGTGAACTCTTTCCCAACATGTCGACTATTTCATAGATGTGAAACATCCATGTCTACTTCTTTATAGATCCAAACACAACTGCAAGGTCTTACACCTTTTTCGAGGGTCGTTCAAGTTCAAAAGTTGATTTCTCGTATGGAACTATCACGATTATATGTCTTCAAGCAATTTGACTGAGTCAGGGCCCATCATCGCTTCTTTGCATGTAGTAGGTTCATTATTCTCAAATAATGATTCAACCCTCAAATCTTGGTATTTGATTGTTCATCCGACCTACTTGTTTCAATAGAAACTTAGACCTCCGTGTCCACAACTTTTGAGGCACGTGAGCCATGAGCATTGTTGCCTCCTAACACTTTTCGGTGCGCAACTTTGCACATATAGCTAAGGTTCTTTAACCTTATCAAAGTTCTATTGTCCTCCCACTTAACTTTTCACGAAAAATTCCTTCTCAAAGAAACTTGACGTTCTAAGCGACAAACACTTTTGTCTCCGTGTTTATGGAGGAATACTTAACATAATACAAAGACAGTTTATCCGACTTTGGTTGCAAACATCTTTCTTATGCATAGCATACCAATGTTTAAGAAAGGACTACTTGGGTTTTATCCCAAACCATAACCTTATATGGTGTCATTTCAGCGGATTATGATGGAGCTCTTTTCAGTGGAAAAGCGGTAATCTCCAAAGCTTTTAATCTTTAAAATATAATGGCAGTTTTATGAATTATACCTTCGATCTTACCATGTCAAACAAGGTTCAATTACATATCTCGAACGCTCCATACTCTTATGGTGTTTCGGGAAATGCAAATCCACGTAATCGATTCCTTAAATCTTAGGTATTATGCTAAACTTGTAATTCAAATATCTTCCTTTATGATCTTATCATAAACTATTCATATTCTTGTTACAATGATTTTGCACTTCATCTTGAAAGTCTTTTGAACTTTTCAAATATTTCATACTTCATCCTTATTAAGTAAATATTCATATATTCACTCAAATTTTTGGAGAAAGCATATGAAGTTGAAATCCATCGCTCTTGACTACACATAATGGAGTTCGTACAACAATATGCACAAGTTCCAATAAGCTAGTCATTCATTCCCTTTTTGGCCTATGAACTTTGTTTTAATTATCTCTAGGAAAGTTTCACAAACGTCATTTGATCAAAAATCAAAAGACTCCAAAATTCCATCCACATGGAGTTTCTTCATGTTTTCTTTCCAATATAATTTAAACGGCGATGTCACTTCCTAAGTGATCTTTCAATCAATTTGTCTTTCGACAATTTTAGCACTAGTTTTATGGATGTGATTTATCCAACGAGATTTGTGAATCATCCATCTTTTATGGATTACTGCAATTATTTGAACAACCCTTTTGTTCTCATAATACCGATAAAACAAATCTGAAGGCAAGCTTTGATGTTTAACGAGCAACACAATAACCCTTTATTTGTTTTCGATGAACATCATCACATATTCTTTTGCTAGTTACTTAGGCCATTGTAGTTCATGAATTGTGTTGTTTCGTATGACGATTCACACCAACAAATTCAGTATCAAATACTTAAGAACCACATTGTTTAATAAGCAAAGAATATAGCCATAACACGTATATCATCTATATACTTAAACTGAACAATTCTAGTCTTTTCTTTTCTGCCATATACTTATGAGATTCTCTTTCAGTATTTCCTTTTCTGTTTGAAAGAATCTATCAACATCAATAGTGGATTCATACATATGACACATAGTCCAAAGCGTGTATAGTTAAATACCAATGTCTTTGAACTTGCACTTTGAAGTAGATCACCATTATCAAATATTTGGTGTTCTTTCAAATTCCTTTCTTTAGTAATCTCTTGGTGTAGTAAACATTTTACCTACATCAAATATTCACCCTCATCATGGACTTATCCATGATCTAGCTACTTTTAGCTTGTAACGGTGAATCGCGAGTATAATGTTGCTCTCCAAAACCTTTTGGAAGATTAGGACAACTAGTGTCTCCAACCTTTTGCAAATTCTCATCAAAATATGAGAACATGAACTTTGCCATATTATACTCTATCATGTTGTAACCAAAACTTCGTTTTAGATATCACAATATCTTCCACACATCATGGTTTCTGAAACAACTCTTTCAGATCCTAGATTACCTTGATATTAAGACAATCCTTTGAATATCAAGAATCATGGAGATAAACATGATACTTATATACTAACATTTGGAATTGTTACTCTTGATTTAATACTAATTATTAAACTTCATGGAGTGACCGGAACTTACTAAAAGTTTGCAATAGGACTTTTAAACTTTAGATTAACACTTCAATACAATACGATACCAGTTCGTAAAGTAACTAACCAGAATTCTATAGTTCTATCATCTCAATTATAACTAAGCTCAAGGTGGTAAACTGATGCCAATGACTACAACAACTATGCAAATTCACTTTGATTTAGTTTATGATAAATTGAGTTCTAATTAATAATTAAATTAATCTAGGTGAACTCCCACTCAAAACAATATCCCTCACATTGTTTTAGTGATCACACGAACCAAATCCACCACATCAAAACCGATCATCACGAGAGTTGATATAGCTTCAATGGCGAACAATCAACATGTTCATCATATCTACTATATGACTCATGCTCTACCTTTCTAATCCGTGTTCACGAGGCCATGTCCATACATGCTAGGCTCGTCAAGATCAAACCTTAGCTACCGCATAAGCAAATCTGGCTTGCTTACGTTGTATTCACCCGCGGAATCAAAGACACCCGATCATCACGTGGTGCTTCAAGCAAGCTTTGGCAACGGTGCATACTAAGGGTGAACACTTTAGAACTTGAAATTTATGTGCATGAGGGATCATCTTATAATGCTACCGTCGTCTACTAAGCAATACAAGATGCATAAAGGATTAACATCACATGCAATTCATAATTTTGTGATATGATATGGCCTTTCTCTTTGTGCTTCCGATCTCCATCTTCAAGCACGAACATGATCTCCATCATCACCGGCATAGCATCAAGGTCAATGACGCTTCTTCATGGTTGTCGTCCACCAGCTTCAACTATTACAACTATTTTGAATAGACACGCAGGTCTTAACAGAAATTAAAGACAACAATATATTTCCGCCGTTGCCAACTTACAATAAGGAACATTGCATACATCAAATATAATCACAATCATGGCCATATCACATCATCAGACACCCTGCAAAACAAAGTTAGACGCTTCTACTTTCTTTGCATATTTTACGTGGTTTGGGGCTTTCAATAAGTGTCGTTCTAACTTACGAACAAGAACCACAACATTGATACTAGCATTGTTGATTACCCGTTGTAAATTGGATCTTTACTATGCTAGGAGAAACAGCACCATAAAGCCACTTATGCAATACAAGTTGCATGTCAAGCGTGGAGCAAGTCTCATGAACGATGTCATGTAAGGTTAGCCCAGGCCGCTTCATCCCAACATACCGCAAGATGCAAAGTACACAAACAGCAATCTACAATAAAAGCATCAACGCCCACAATGACCATTGTGTTCTACTCGTGCAACAGATCTACATATAGACACGGCTCGATACTAATCGTAGGGGTTCGAGCATGGAAAAACAAAATTTTCTATCGTGATACAAACAAACAAGCCAAGATCTATCTACTAGATTGTAGCAACGAGTCGATAGAGGAACTCACCTCAAGATTCCAAAGCGGTTAACGAGCAGATTCTCGTGGGTGATGTAGTCGCATTTTCCGATCTCAAGATCGCAGACGATCCTTCCGGCAGCGTTCCGCAGCGCCTCAGTCGGTCACACGCTCGGTACTGACGAAGACCTTCCTCTCCTTGTTCCAAAGAAAATGGAGGTTGTAGCACTCTCTCGCGATTCCGGCAAAGACAACGGCGTGGTACCTAAGTAGAGGGAGATCCCGCAGGCTTCGCCTTAAGCCAAGTAGTATGGTGGAGCTTATGAGAGAGGCTATTAGTGGTCTAGTAATTAGACACACCAATTAGAAGGCTCTAAACCAATTAGAAGGCTCTAAACCGCTGGCTAAAGCAATTAGAAGCTCTAAACCAAAACGGCTCTAAACCGGAGGTAGAAGATAGGAACTTGTGTGTGCTAGAGGGAGCCCTGCCTCCTTATATAGGTGGGAGGGCTGGCCAAGGGAGGAGAGTCCTCCCCAAGTTGGCTTGGTGGGCGCCGCCAAGGGAGGAACCTCCTCCAATTCGCCTCCACCAATCCTCCTCTCTTCCCACTTCCCAAAATTGTTGCTTGACTTTCAAACTAGCCGCTTGACTTTTCAATTTAGGATTTAAATAAATCCTTTATTTTGGCCAGCGAGTAAACCTTGTACATGATGCAATCATTACAACGTACCATGACAAATTCATGTACCCTGCCCCCCCCCCCCCGGAGTGCCGGACATTCCGGGACCTTCTAGAATGTTCCCATGAAAACACCTAACCATTCCCCAACTCCAAACGGGACTTTCCTTATATGAATCTTATTCTCCGGACCATTCCGGATCACCTCGTGATATCCCGGATCCCATCCGAGACCAACAACATTCGGTTTCTTTCTCATAATACCATAACTACTCAAACAACGTCAATCCTTATGTGTCTCCACGGTTCGTGAATTATGCGGACATGATCGAGACACTTCTAACAATAACCAATAGAGGAATCTGGAAATTCATATGGTTCTACATATTTCTCACGATTACTTTATGCGATCGAATGAACCACTTACATACGATACCAATTTCCCTTTGTCTCACGATATGTTACTTATCCGAGGTTATGATCGCCGATCTCCGCATACCTAGTTCAACCTCACATCGATAAGTACTCTTTTCTCGTTCCCGTGATATGTGATCCCTTGTGACCCAGTCACATGCTTGCAAGCTAATTGGATGACATTTCACCGAGAGGGCCCAGAGAATATCTATCCGTCATATGGATGGACAAATCCCACTCTAGATCCATGTGTTTCAACCAATACTTTCCAAACACTCAATGCCACCTTTATAACCACCCTGTTACGGTGTGGTGTTTGATGACATCAAAGCATCCATCCGGTAAAGGTGATATGCATGATCTCATGGTCGAAGGAATTAGGTTACTATGTATCAGAAAGCATATAGCAATTGAACTATTGAAATGACTTGATCTTTATGCTACGCTTATCTATAGGAGTATGTCCATCACATCATTCTCCTAATGATATGATCCTGTTGTTAATAACATCTCTATGTTCATGATCAGGAAACCATGATCATATATTAACCAACAAGCTAGTTTAACAAGAGGCTTTACTAGGGACTCTTATTTTAGTTTACAAATCACACAAGTATTAATGTTTCCGGTTAATACAATTATAGCATGGTATGTAAACATTTATCATAAGTGTGAAGATACGATAATAACTACTTTATTATTGCCTCTTGGGCATATCTCCAACATCTTCTTCCTCTCCGATCCCGTCAAGTCCGCACCCGATCCCCGTCGAACCGTTCCCCTGTCGAACCCCGAACCCTCGGAACCCAAGATCTTCCGAACCCA
Organism: Avena insularis; assembly: GCA_023614405.1. Classification (NCBI taxonomy): domain Eukaryota; kingdom Viridiplantae; phylum Streptophyta; class Magnoliopsida; order Poales; family Poaceae; genus Avena; species Avena insularis. The sequence continues at coordinate 453,460,468 of CM042694.1, forward strand.
GATGTGTGAACCATTTCCTCGAGCCCTATTTTATAAATGCTATACATAAAACTGTTGCATATAAATTGTTCATACATGCATACTTGTCTGTGGTTTGGGGGCATCATGCCGATTCACCTCATAATTAAATATGGAGTCGATATGCGGGATATCTTTGTCTTATTCCGGACTCCATTTAAATTGTGAAGCGAACCGATGCCATGTGTTTGCCTTGTTAATACAACATTTAAACTGCGGGGTAGTTAAATAACTTGAACCGCCTAATTAATTTTCGGGACCCTGGTTCCGCTTAATACTGCCTAGTTGCACCGCATCTGCATCATATCATAAGCATGCCGGATCTTCTGTCGTAGTATTAAATATTGCATCCGGTGTTTCTTCTAGTGTTTGCTTCTTCGCGGGTTAGGTCGATGAGTTGATGCGAGTATCAACAAGTTCTCCAGATATGAACCTTCGGCAGTGTTTCCCAGGCGAGCATCTCTTCCCCTTCTACCTATTTTGCATTTATAGTCTTTATTTCTTCCTGTTGATCTATTGCTATCCGTGTCGCGATGCTTTAGTTTCCGTGCACCAGTTATATCCCGTGCAGCCTCTATATTGCCTTGGACACCTCCTATTACCTGTGTTTGGTAGATAGCTGGCCTTGCGAGTCGTAGTTGCGTGCTCAGGTACGATCTCGTGTTGACAAGTGCCACAGTTATTGGAATGCTGGTAGATGGTTATCAGTGGAGCTGTTTAATGGTGGAGATGATCATGACTTTAAATACAACTAATAAAATGCTAGATATAACTAATGAGAGGCATCGGTGGGCAATAGATGTTATTTGGTTCTTCCAAGCTCACTTGTGTCCCGTAGGACCCCGAGTACTTGATACCTGTTCCTTGATTTTTCGCACTATCCACATCCGTGAGGCCTTATGGACCCCCCTGAGCCAGAGCTTGATTCATTTTTATTTCTTGGGGCCACAAAGTAGTTTGAGGTTTTATAACTATCATGTACTTCTGCCATGCTTTACTGCTTTATTTACGATTGTGCGTGGAGCACCTGTACTGTTTAGGATCGTGACACGTTTTCGCTGTATCGACAAGTCCAAATCCACACTTTCGGTTCCCGATCGCATAACCGTCCACACAAACCCTGGGTCCGTTCCGGAGCCGGCCAACTTCGTTGCGGGTAGCTTAGTGGGGTGGCCCCCCGAAATATTTTTGAATCCTGTGATCGCTTTGTCGTGAATGTCTCGTTGGGTTTTGAGTTGGTTTTTTCCAAGGTTGATCGAGTGTGTGTTGCTATTTGTGCACCCCTGCAGGGTAAAACTTTCTGAAAGCCGTGTCCACGGTTATGGACGACTTGGAGCACAGTATCTCGATCATAGACAAACATAACTAAAGTAGTGCTATAAATTTGACTTAATATATATGACTAGTAATCAGATTCAACTATAACGGAATGGATATTAAAAATGCCAACAGCTGGTGGATCCGGGTTATTTTATGACATACTATACCTGCCTAGTAAGTATGGCAACTCCAATGGAATGTGATAAGAGTGCCAACAACTGGTGGGTTTTGGGATTCCTCAGGACAATTATATCTGACTAGTAAAGGTTCCAACTATCACATAATGGTAATTAAAACTGCCCACTACTTATGCTTCAGGATGACTCATGCCATCTATATCTGATTAGTAATTGCTGCAACTACAATGGAATGAGTAAAATTTGCCAACTGTGTGAGTTCCTTGGTCCGATTTCCTCGTTTGGTCTCGAGGGGGAAATACCAGGATGGGTTTGTTTGGTGTTAGCTTCAGGTTGGATCCGAATAGGTCTTTCTTACCCTCTCTGATAACCGCCAGTTGTATCGAGTCTCTATAGGTTGTTTAGTGTCGCTGCGCTGCCGCTTCAGCCCACCATACCTATATAGGCGAGAGCGGCCGAATTCTAGCCTCGCCATGTACTGGCCTCAGTACTGACGCTCCTCTTTTTTCTTTGCCCTTTGCCGGCACCCCTTTTGTTTTAGCAGGTTTGAGATCGACGCCGTTAGCAGGGTTACTCTTCCGGCTTGGCCTGGGCAGGGTTATGGACGCCATTGGTTATTCTTCAGGGCTCTTAGCCCCATTTGCATCTTGTCCGTAGTCGGACGCTCTATCGTTTTCAAGGTAATTTGGATCTTTGTATATTATATTCAGATTCTTGTATATATATCTGTTCTGTGGGTCCCATCGAGGACTGTTGTGTAATGTTATTACTTCGTTTTCCACCCGCACGAAAGTGCCTGGTGGGCGTCCTTGAGTCGTTTTTATGCGGATTTTGGCGGGAAGCGCTAAAACTTGCATATGGCCGATTTGAGGGTGTTACACTATCCCTACAAGTTAAAAGGATTTCGTATGAGTTTTACCCTGTATGTACTAGAGCAATACATACATGCGTTTCTATGAATAAGACACACACGATGAAATTTGACCCAACAAATTGGGCAACAATATCTCAAGATTATAGTACATAACTGATATTGTTAGAATCGTCTTGAAAACACTTTCTAATAATATCAATTTCATATCAAATATTTCGTATACACATAGATTAATTTTTGGTCAAAGATAAACATGGAAAACAATGACGCCTTGTTCGAGTTGGAATTGAAGGAGTAGTTTCTTTTTGGATTAGAGCACAACACTAATTAATCAGCTATGTAGAACAAGTACACATACATTAAACTGAACAAGTGGATTTCCTCCGTAAATTGTTTTCTCCGCAAGTGGATCCGATCTTGACAAAACCTAAACGACATGCATGCTGATGATGAATTGACGGCTAAAAATCTATTTTGACATGATGTAGCGTGCTATAAAAAGGATGCTTGGCTCCATATTCATGCACTTATTACCCGCCGCGCATCACGACAAGATTTTACCACCGGTATTACCCTACTAACTCGTAGTACAATGCATATGCATACAACTTGTTCGTTCCGATCCCAACATTAGAGCGGCGGCATACCGTACAAGGGAGAGAAAACAAAACGCACGATTTTTTTTTACTCATAATATACGACATTCGATCGATCAATTTCATGGCGCGAGCCTAGTTCCACATCCACCAGCTGATCTGGCCGTCGTCCTGATCGTCGACGTCGTCCGCGTGGTGGTGATGGTTGTTGTGCCCGTGTCCGGCGGCGAAGAAAACGGCGGCTGCGTCGTCCGCGTAGTAGCTGCACCCCTCGTCGCTGCCCGCGCCTTCGTCCTCCTCCGACTGGATCCCACCCGCAATGGGACCCATCACGCAGTCATGGTACTCGTCGGCGCACGCGCCGCCGCCTCCCGGGAAGCAGTACGAGTCCACGCTGCTGTCAACCACGCCGCCGCACCCGAGCAGCGCATCCCGCGCGTCCAGCACCGCGCTCCCGCCGCTCCCTGGGCTCAGCCTCTCCTCCGCCTTCACGTGCAGCTGCTGCTGCCCCTCGAACGCCGCCTCCGCCGCGGCTTGCCCCTCGGCGGCGTTGGACGCGGCAACCTTTACTTCCGCCATAAGGAGCTGATCCGACTCCGAGGCGTCCACGGCTGCACCGAAGCTGCCATCCGGCCCCTCCTTCTCTTGCATCTTCTCGGTCAACGTTACCACCTGTTGCCACAACGATCTCCCAGATTAACTCGACGACCGGAGCCAAGTAGGAGCTTGCGAGGAGAGACGGCGGTTCATTAGTTACCTGTGACCGGAGTCGGTGGTTGTCCTGGAGGAGGGCGTCGTGGTCGGCGCGGAGGGCGTCGAAGGAAGCCTTGAGGCGATCGAAGTCGCGCTCGAGCGTTTTTGTCTTCCACCGGGCGCGGCGGTTCTGGAACCAGACGGCCACCTGCCGTGGCTGCAGCCCAAGCTTGCGCGCCAGCTCCGTCTTCCTCTCCGGCTCCAGCTTGTTCTCCTCCTCGAAGCTCTTCTCCAGCAGATGCACCTGTACGCATACACCGCGTGCATGGACCGTCAGAATTCAGTGTACCACCTTGAACTAGTTAAGCATACTCTAGCTAGTGTACGAACCTGCTCCGGGGTGAGGCGTCGCTTCTTCTCCGGGAGTTGCTCGTCGTAGTACTCCTCCTCGAGCAGGTCGTCCGGAGAGGTGAAGAAGGGCCGCTTCACGCCGCGCCCATCTTCCATGCCGCCGAGCACCGGTCTCCCCCCTTCATTGCTCAAATTACATGCCAACACGAAACAAATTACTCTCGGCACAAAGCTACAGTACTATTTGCCAAATCAAGAATCGTACTAACGAACCAACATGGAAAAAACTACAAGATGAGAATAATATATACCTCGATGGAACATGGTGGCTGCGCCGGCGCCGACTCCGCCAGCGCCACAGTCCAAGAAGAGCATCTGTCCGTTGCCGGAGCCCGACGTGTTGAAGATGAGCCGGCCGGGCTCCATCGAAAGGAAAGCTTCAAGAGCGAGGTTGACTTGCTTTTTCTCGATCGTTGGGAACCAAATGAAAATACGTATATGTACAGGCGCGGAGGGGCTCTTATAAGAAGCAGGACGAAGATGCGATCATGGCGGCGAGCTTGTGGCGGAAGAAGCTGGTGCTCCACAAAAGCCTCGTCGGGGTCTTCATCGGCGTAAGCGAAATCCCCATCATACACGCCCCAGTCCCTAGGTTCGGAGAGATCTCCTCAGCCCTGTGGGGAGGAGACCACTCACCGGAGGAGTAGACGACAGAGTCTCGCCGGAGAAGAAGCAAGCTGAGCGGGACAATTCGGCTACGCTTGCTCGACCAGCCGAGGGAGGTTGGTGATGGAAGGGAACTCGAAAAGAAAAGAAAATCTTTTCTTGATTTCTTTTTGTGATAATCCCGACGAGGGATCCTCTAATATTTTTCAATATTTTTTTTGTTGTGGAGGGCACTGATCGGCTAAAGTTTGAAGAAATGGGGAGGAGCCTTCTTATAGGCGCTGGGTGGTGTGGGTTGACGGATATGCCCCTCGGTGCTAGCGGTGGTTGGGAGGGAGACGAACCAGGACGAACCAGCTAGACGTGGGTATCTGATGTGGTCCGATCCGATCGTTTAAGCTCAAAGGTGAAAAATGTAGGAAAACGAGTGGAGACACATTCTCTAGTATGCAGTGACCATGATTAGGGTTGCGAAGCGGCACCCGGTCCGTCCCGCTTCGTAGGCAAAATTTGTTAGTCTTGTTCAATTTTTTCTATCAAAATTTCTCTAATTTAAACTAAATTTTGCTTTCGCGGGTTCTCGCGGGTTGCTGCTTCGCAACCCTAATCATGATCTTAGGACGCCTGTCCCAAATATCGAGCTCCCTTGGGGCAGCTCCTAGGGCATGGTGACGCAAAAACAGGTAAACAATTATGTTCTCGAGTTTGTTTGGTTGCGTGCTGTGAACATGATTGGCCATTACCAAAGAAGTTGTATGGATGTTTGGTTGCACGAATTGGCCACCAGCGTGCAATGCTTAGTATGTTTGCTTGTCCACCGATAGCCGATGTGGTAACCTCTCCTCTATTGTGGTGGGGTTACCAGACACAAAAGAACATGAACAACATGAACATGAAGAAAAATAGGAATATGAACATTACGAAGAATATGAACACCACTAGACACATAGATAAAGTTAACAGGAGTACAACACATAGTATCAAATACACACACTTTAACGATACATATTACCATCATAAGAGGAGGTTCTTCAAATCCTACACCTTAAGCACCAACCAGTCACTCCTCATCTAGTTCAATGATCTTCGACATGTCATCAGGGTGCTTAGAGCACTACTTGACCACCTCACATCAAGAGTGGTCGCAGATGACTACTTTGTACTCCTTGTCGCTCTGCTTCTTGAAGAATAGGAAGTAGCCAAGATGCGGGCCATGCACAATGGCGAACTGTGGCCAGCTCGACACGATGAGTGCTTTTCCATTCACATCCTTTAGGCTCATCAGCCATTGGCATCCAGTGGAGGTCCCGACGGTGATCTTTGCTGGCACCGGCCCCAGATATGGCCAGAAGGCCTTAGGGATAGGAATATACCCTATCCCTGGTGCCGACACCTTGATAAAGTGAGTTGGGGATACCTGCTCACTAAAATGCCCAATGGTGGGGGCCCTTCCTTCCGCCTTCTCGTTGGGATGCTCTTCAAGAACTTTGACATGGACACATAGCTGAAGATGCTGCGGAAAAAGCAACGCAAGATATGAGTGTACAACCATAGGTAGAAGCAGATCACCTCGTTAAGAGTCTTATGGCACATTATAATCATCGGCAAAAAAGAATGCAATCATATGGAAGACCTCATACGGATAGAACACACACAACACATCTATCATATAATCCAACATATAGCTAGTTCAATGCACAACCTATGTGGTTGTACAAGCACAAGCTATATGCAGATTATCACATCCAGGTTAAGAGTGCATTATTAAAAACATCGGTCAATTAGAGATAATAACTGTAGAATTAATTAGGGGCATCATAGTTTTTTAGGTACGGAGTTATTGAATCAGGGAACAAGAACAACCCATGGACTGACATGGAGACGACTCCCCTCACCGGAGCCGACAGTGGTGCGGGCTGAGACGACACGGTATCGGCATGGCACGAGGCGAGACTGGCCATTGACAGGGGTTCCTTCCCTCAACATAAATCTGGGCCCATCTGTTCCTTATCCGGGCTAGGCGGGCCCTGCTATCTACATGGCTTTAGGGGCTCCCGACAGGTTTGGTTCCCACTCCTCGGCTGTGGTGTGGCTGAGGTGATGGATCCTTGCCAGCGGGCCTAGATTTTGTGGCCGCTTGGCACCTCTGTCCGGGAGCTGCATATTTGCCTTGTTGGGCTCCTTACTCATTGTCCGTGGATTGAGTGGCTGGCTTGAACTCTCTCTCCAGTTCTGACGGAGTTGAGGTGGTGGTGTCTACCATAGTGCTTGTGTCGAATCTTGGATGCCGGGACGATGGCCCTGAAAGGTGGACTGCGCGTACGTTTCTTCAGTGAGCGACGTGGCGGTGGTGATGACCTTGATCTTTGGTCATGAGGATGACGAGGAGCGTATGGCGGGGAATCTTGGTCTTGGTGGTGCTTTGGCAAATACAACTCAAAATCGCATTTGGACGCCTGACTCTTGAGGGTTTTTTCAAGCGAAATCTCAACGCTTCGTGCCAACGATGGTGATGCCAACGGGTATCGTATCCCTCTTGGGGACGTCAGTTGGGCACCTTCTTCACATGGGGGGATCCGGGTGAAAACGTTTGCCATCTTGGTCTCGCTAACAGTTGTGCATTATGCGTTACCCTCTCTATGGTGTCGGCATGGAGCTCTGATATCCATCGATCTTGCTCCGATGGCAAGTTTGGTTCTTGTCGTTAACTTTTGTATATCTCCAGTCTTCTCTGTAAGAGGGTCCCTCGTCGCTTTGTATTGGTTCAGCCGTTTGGTTTATTTATAAAACAGGGTGAAAGTATGTTTTGAAAAATATTCTTGATCTATTTAGATGACTCATTATTATGTACATATTTTATGTTTTTGAAAAAAAAAGTTCTTATGGTATACGAAAAAAAGCAATCCCGTAAAAATTGTATTTTATTCTTTTGTTTTTTCTCCAAACAGGGTTCGCCCCGCTTTATAAATAAAGCTATACACGGCCGATCTGATACAAGATGGTAAGGAGAACCTCTTATAAAGCAGATAAAAAATAAACAAAAAAGAACAACAAGGACCAAGACTTGCCACCGGAGCCATCGAAACAAGACCAAGTGGGATCGGAGCTCCGCGACTACGCCCCCAAGAGGGTAACGACATATCCGCCACCATCATCGAGACCGCAAGGTCAAGGGTTTTCACCCGGAGCCCTAGAGCGTTGAAGGTAGCCACAACTGTGCCCCCAAGAGGGTTACTGAAATGGATCGTATGGGCACCTAGAGGGGTGGGGAGTGAATAGGTGCTACACCAATTTTTAATTCTTTTTCAATTTTAGGCTTAGCACATAGGTAAATTCTCTAGATAAACTAATGGATGGAATTTCCCTATATGTAAACCTATCTACTAGCGAGTTAAGAGCGAGTGGAAGAGAAACGAGTGAACCGAAGTGAAGCACGCGGAGACACAGGATTTTTTTGACCGCAGTTCCTTCCTTGTTAAGGGAAGTACGTCTGCGTTGGAAGGGTGGGCAGTACTAAGACTACCACGCTACAAAAGGCCTCACCCTGTTCTCCGATGGATCTCGCCACAACAGGCCTGATCCACCTTCCACTATAGGTACCCTTCGAGGCGGGCACCGGCGCCTTTACACAACTAGCAGGGCAACAACTCCACAACAACTTGGAGGCTCCCAAAATGACAACTGACAACAAGCTGCCACAAGAACAAAGTTGTCAAATACAATAACAAGATCTAGGTATTGATAAGAATACTAGATCAGGGATTTCTCCAAGTGAATGGAGAGGAGTTGAAGCGCTTGATTCTTAATGTTGATGACGAACTTCTGCTCCTTCAATTCCACCAAAGATCAAGACCTTCGGGTGGTTGAAATGGGAGATCGAGAATGAGAGCTCTTGCACAAGGTCTGGTCAATTTCGAATGAATCAAGAGTTTTGAGCATTGGGGAAGAAGGGGTACTTATACCCCCTTCCGAAAACCAGCCGTTGCACACTTTGGGGGCCAGATTATCCGGCCCAAGTGAGGGCCGGATTATCCGGCCTGGGGAAAACACCGCCCCAGACTCAGAATATCCGGCAGATAATCCGTCCCCTCACAGAGCGTCGCGCCGAGCTTGCCCTTGATCAACTTTTAGGGGCCGGATTATCCGGTCCTATGCGAAGGCCGGATTATCCGGCCTGGGGAAGAAAAACCGCCCCAGTTCGGATTTTCCGGGAGAAAATCCAACCGAATACCGAGCGACGCGCCTTGGCTCCTTTTGCTCGAAAACTGGGGGCCGGATTATCCGTCCCTTGTGAAACCCAGATTATCCGGCCTGGGGAGGAAAAACCGCCCCAGTTCGGATTTTCTGGGAGAAAATCCGACTGGACACAGAGCGACGCGCCTTGTCTTCCTTGAGAGATGAGGTAGGCCAGATTATCCGGCCCTTGGAGGGGCGGATTATCCGCCCCCCCTCAAAACTTCCTGCACACTTAGCACACATGAAAAGTCTCCATAGTATTGTTATCTAACACGCAAAACATAGGAAAACATGAAATGTTCTTTCAATCTCCCCCTTTTTGGTGTTAGATGACAATACCAAGATTTGCAGGAGAAAGACACAAGACAAACAGAGATAACTATGATAGGGACTCCCCCTCAATATGTGCATAATAGAGTTTTGCATTGGAATACAAATGCACACAAATAGGTGAATCTATTCCATAGACATAAGGGCAAAAACACATACCACCGAAGTAGAGAATAGGCATCCTTGACATAAATCACAATTATTATTGGATAACCATTATGAGCGCGCGCCTTCCGTGATAAACCTCCAGCAATAGGATATGAATAGATATAACCATGAGCATAATCCATGATATGAAGTCCATAGGTATCATCCATGAATAGACAACCACATAAAGTCTCAACCACAAATCACAAACCACGAATTTAAAAGTTCAACACTAAATGGGCATAAGCAAGAAATAACGAATAGAAAAGTGCAAGTGCTTATGCCCGACCCATGCAAATCCACGAACAACCTAATAGAACTACTTCTCCCCCTTTGGCATCGAGACACCAAAAAGGGAGAAGAGCGATGCTAGCGCCCCATGGGATCACTCATCGTAGTCCTCGTCCTCGTCCTCTTCTTCATTCTCTTCCTCATCCTCATCTTCGAGCTCCTCAGTGTCACCTTCCTCATCTTCAGCATCAGCAGCAGGCGTAGAGGGGAACAAGTGACGCTCCAGCTCACCATAGTTCATCCCGGAGGAAGAGTCCACCGAGCATACGGAGTGGGAGGTGTAGGAGCCGGAGGAGCACCCAAAGCGCCAGACACGTGGTGGAGAATGAGCTGCCGGGAGTGAGCCAACTCATGGCGCTGCCTGTATGCCTCGTACTGACCCTTGCGCGTGTCCACGCCCATGCAGAGAATGTGACGCTGGAACCAGTTCAGCTGCTTGATCTCACGGGCTACGCGAGGCACTGGGGGCCTGCGAGCATCCCTCATGAGGCCCTCAGGAGCAGAGGATGGGTGAGAGGTCTTCCGAACCTTGTTGTATCTTCTTGGCCTTGTGCACCGAGTCAAGGTGGAACTCCTCAGCAGGAAGCAGGTGGCGGATGAGCATCATAATGTAGGGCGCATAGGGAATGGACAGGCGGTTGAACATAGCATCACACAGCTCATGGTAAATGAATTCCATGACATCCAGCCGGTACTGCACTGACTCGTCCTTGCTGGAGGCAACCTCATTAGAAAATTGAAGTAGCTGAACAAGGTGACCACGAATGCTATCATTGTTGCCCCCACTCGGTGTAATAGAATCACGGAAGAGACCCACCAATGCAGCATAGATGGGAGAAAGACCAGCCACAGTACCCACAATGCCATTGTCCACAGTGCACAGAGAGAGAGCTGCATCCTTGTTGGGCTTCAGCTGAGTGATGATGCGGTGGCCATTGGCTCTATCCCTGCTACGGAAGGAGTACCCCAGAACCTCAGCAAACACGTGAAAATCAGCAGTCATGGGCATGTCATGAGTCATCCACTTCATAGTGCGACGCTCATCGCCACAAATCACCAGAGTGGAGAAGAATTGCTTCACCACCTCAGAGTCAAAGGAGCACTGGAGAGACATGAGATGGTGCAGCCCCATCCTCTCAGCCACATACATTGCATCCACAAGATGCGCCTTCTCCAAAGCATCAGCAAGTACCAGTGGGTGCATAGGCCTAATGTTCAGCCTGGCATAGATGTCTTCATAAATCCCCTTCTGTTCTGCACACCAAAACCGGGTATCCCCCAGCTCATCATCACGAGGCAGCTCAGCAAACAAGTCACGGTGACGGATGGCAGAATAGGAGACCGCATCCAAAGTCCGGTAGTTGATCTTGGGCTCCTTGCCCTTCCTCTTGGACACCCCCTTCCTAGTCCTCTTGGATTGTTCAGCCATGCGCCTCTCTTCGTTCTTCCTTCTCCTCAATTCAACTTCGTCCACTAAGTGACCCTGTCCGTCGTCCCGAAAGTACTTGGCGCGAGGACGGTGCTTGTAGGTCTTGGAAACACCGGAACCACCTGTGAGGAGAATAAGGGCGATAGCATGGGGATAAGCATACACACAAGTCCAGGAGAGAGCATGGAAAAAGTAGTCAAAAAGTTCATAGGACAAACTACTCAATGCATACACCATAGTGAAACTGAAGCAGACTTGAATCTGTCAGGCCGGATTATCCGGCCTGGCCAGGGGCGGATAATCCGGCCCTGGCAGAAATTTTCGATTTCACCTAGAATGCATGCAAAAAAGTAGATCAGGCCTAGAAACTGCAAGACTACGAGTTCTATGCGAAAACACATCCTTCTAGACAACGTTCCACCCAACAAGATACACGTCTAGCCAAAGATGGGGAGAGAGGGAGTTACCCTCACTCATTGGAGGAAGAACACGGAGGAGAAGGTACCCGGAGGCGCGGAGAAGAAGATCCGGGGAGGCCCAGAAAATCTGGTGGCCGAAGAGGCTCCAGGGAGGGTGAGGGGCGGCGGGCGGCGGCTGGGGAGAAGGAGAGGGCTGGGACGAGGACTACGATGAGTGATCCCATGGGGCGCTAGCATCGCTCTTCTCCCTTTTTGGTGTCTCGATGCCAAAGGGGGGGAAGTAGTTCTATTAGGTTGTCTGTGGATTTGCATGGGTCGAGCATAAGCACTTGCACTTTTATTATCACATAAAAGAGGCACTTTGTCACAATTGATACTGTATTCCTTTAAAGTTTGCCTCATCCACAATAATTGGGTACACAAGCAAAAGAACATATTCAGCTTCGGCGGTGGAGAGAGATATACAATTCTGCTTCTTGGAGGACCAACAAACAAGAGATCTTCCCAAGAATTGACAAGCTCCAGAAGTGGACTTCCGATCATCCTTGTCACTAGCCCAATCTGAGTCAGTATAACCACATAAAGAGAAATTGGAGCCCTTGGGATACCAGAGACCAAAGTTGGGGAATGAACCAAATATCGAAAGATCCTCTTGACCGCCACTAAGTGGCTTTCTTTAGGAGCTGCTTGATACCTTGCACACACTCCCACACTCAACACAATATCGGGTCTAGATGCGTAGAGGTAAAGAAGAGAGCCGATCATGGATCGGTATACCTTTTGGTCCACATCTTTACCATGTGGGTTGAGTTCAAGATGACACTTTGTTTGCATTGGAGTGGCAACACCATTTAGATCCGTCATCTTGAATCTCTTGAGCATGTCTTGGATGTACTTTGCTTGATTAATAAAGGTTCCTTCTCTAAGTTGCTTGATCTCGAATCCAAGAAAGAACCGTAATTCCCCCATCATAGACATCTCGAACCTATCAGTCATAAGCTTTGAAAATTCATCGTTAAAAGCTTTGTTAGTAGAACCAAATATGATATTGTCTACATATAGTTGGCATACAAAGAGCTCCCCCTTAACCTTCTTAGTAAAAAGAGTGGGGTCGATTTGCCCAACTTCGAAGCCACGATCTAACAAAAGCTCTTTAAGGTGCTCATACCACGCACGTGGGGCTTGTTTAAGGCCATAGAGTGCCTTATCGAGTTTGTAGACATGGTTCGGAAAGTTAGGATCCTCAAACCCCGGGGGTTGCTTTACGTATACCAACTCATGTAGAGGACCGTTAAGGAAGGCACTCTTGACGTCCATTTGCTGCAACTTAAAATTGTTATGAGCAGCAAAAGCAAGTAGGATACGGATGGAATCAAGGTGAGCCACAGGAGCATAGGTCTCGCCGAAGTCGATGCCCTCAACTTGGGAGTACCCTTGTGCCACAAGTCTTGCCTTGTTCCTCACAACAATGCCATTCTCATCTTGCTTGTTCTTGAAAATCCACTTGGTGCCGATAACATTGCGGCACTCTTTGGGTTTCTCCACTAGTTTCCAGACTTTGTTGCGCTCGAAATTATTCAATTCTTCATGCATAGCAACAACCTGGCAATCTGGTCTTCAAGAGCTTCAAAGACCTTCTTAGGTTCCACCATGGAGATATGAGCTTGATGCTCACCAAAACTGGCCAATTCTCTTCTTGTAGAAACCCTTCGTCGAAGATCACCAACAACCTTGTCGAGAGTGTGACCCCTCAACTCAAGGTTACAATCAGCCCAAGCCTTGCGACGAAGTTCAATAAGTTTGTTGTCTCTTGGTGGAGGAGATTCATCACTTGAGTCTTCATTGGAAGCATTTTCTCCGCCTTGATCAAGAATCGAACATCGATGGCAGGTGGTGGAGACACATGCCCTTGAGGTGAATCAGTAGCCATAACAGAGGTCTAGAATCGAGAGTCGTAGGATAATCCGGCCTGGGAGTACTTGCAGCAGCTTCATCAGGAAGCCTGGGATTTGCTTGAACTGGCGAGGAGCCGGATAATCCGGGGTCAGCCGGAAAATCTGGCCTGGAGCTTGCGTTGATATCTTCACCACCAGGAGCAGCATGGTCAGCTGGAGCGGGGTGGCTAGATAATCCGGTGTCAACCAGAAAATCCAGCCTGGAGTTATCTAGACCTTCAGCAGTTGATGGGGATGGTGTAGAAGTTGCCCCCGTGGTTGGAGCATGTTGTGAATGTGTAGATGAGGGCTCTATATGAGTAGAGCATTGTCCTTCCCGGTCCGCCACAAGGGGTTCCTCAATGGGGCGGAAGAATCCCACACCCATTCTTCTTATGGCATCTTGGGGTATTTCAACATCTGCATCACAAACACCAACTTGCTCCGCATGGGAATCGTCATTTTCTTCGAACACCACACTACAAGATTCTACAACAGTTCCGGAGAGCTTATTGTAGACTCTATAAGTGTGGGATTCGGCACCATAACCAACAAAAATACCTTCTAGAGCCTTAGATTCAAACTTAGATAAACGAACTCCTTTAATAAGAAAGAAACACTTACACCCGAATACCCAAAAGTATGAGATGTTTGGCTTGTTACCGGTAAGTATTTCATACGGAGTCTTGTCCAAAATCTTGCGGAGGTATAAACGGTTGGATGAATGACAAGCAGTAGAGATTGCTTCAGCCCAGAAGTTATATGGAGATTTGAATTCGGCTAACATTGATCTTGCCATGTCCATTAGAGTTTTGATTCTTCCTCTCGGCTACACCATTTTGTTGAGGGGTGTACGCAGCGGAATATTGATGTCTTATCCCCTCTTCACTTAGGAACTCATTTAAGGTGTAGTTCTTGAACTCCGAGCCGTTATCACTCCTTATAGCCAAAATGGGGACGTTGTGTTGATGTTGAACCTCGTTGGCGAAGTCGATGACAGTTTGTTGAGTTTCACTCTTCAACTTGAAGAAATAAACCCAAGTGTATCTCGAGTAATCATCAACAATCACTAGACAATACTTATTCCCACCGAGGCTTGCATGAGATGGAGGATCGAAGAGGTCCACATGAAGGAGCTCCAAAATCCTTTTTGAAGATATAATGGTTTTCCTTCAATGAGGTGAATCATGCATTTTCCCTTCAACACACGCCCTGCAAACACGATCTTTGGAAAAAGAGACATTTTATTTTAGTCCAAGAATGTGGCCACCCTTGTGGAGACTTTGCAAAGTTCTCATATTGACGTGGGCTAGTCGGCGATGCCATAGCCAGCCCGCGTCAGCCTTTCTGAAGAGACACATCGGGCCTGTAGTGGTTTTCCCCGAAAAGTCCACAACGTATAGGTCGTTTTCGACATATCCCACGAAAGCGACTTTAAGAGACTTGCTCCACAAGAGCACCACTAAATCAGCATCAATGTAAACTGCAAAGCCCATCTTACCAAGGGCACGAACTGAAAGTAAGTTATACCCGAGGGTCTCAACAAGCATGGCGTCCACGAGAGAGATATCGTGAGCCACCACAACTTTGTCGAGACCTAGTACCTCAGATTTTGACTTGTCACCATAGGAGACGGTAATGTGATCAAGGTTTGGCCGCATCTTTGTGATGATCTCCTTGCTTCCGGTCATATGACTCGTGCAACCGCTATCGAGTACCCATTTAGAACCACCAGAAGCATAGCCCTGCAAGAAAATTACTTCTTGGTTTTAGGTACCCATTTTTCAATGGGTCCTCTCATGTTAGTAACAAGGGTCTTGGGAACCCAAATAGACCAAGGAATGTAACAATCATAAGGCCCTACATAACTAGCATAAACATCACCATAAAATCACAATATAGTTTGAAGTTAGGATTGTTGATCCATGCAAAACCATCATAATTAGTCTTGTCATTGGTAATGTTGCTAGTCTTTGATTGAGCAGTCTTGTTCTTCTTCTTGTTGTTGTTTTTCTTGCTCTTTATCTTGGGTATGTAACCAAGACCTTCTTTATTGTTGTTTGTCCTTTTCCTGCTCAGTATCTCATCAATAACCCCTTTACCTTTGTGTTGAGAACTTCTTCCAAGATCTTCTTTTCCAAAGGATGAAGTGGAGGTACTTGGAACATCATACCGTTTCAATTGAGTTTGGAGCTGGTCATGAGACTCATTTAGAGTAGAATGATCACTCTTCAATGCCTTGTGAGCACTTTCAAGATCATCAAACTTATCCAAAAGTCTAGCATGAACGGCCCCAAAATCAATCTTTTCTTTCTTTAGTTTCTTTACCTTGGCAAGAGCATGGTCACGTTCTTTAATGAGCTGAGCTATAGCTTCTTCTTATGACTCCTCTAGGGATTCGAGTCTTTCTTCCAAAGAAACTCGAGCTTCCTCTTCCTCTTCCAAGGCATTCTTCAAAGAAGCTATCTCCAAGGCATCTTCTCTTTCAATTCTGCCCTTTTCTTCAAGGAGATCTTCGGCTTGAGCAAGTTGACTCATAAGAGCATCAAAATGGAGTTTGTGCTCACCTTGTAGGTTAGTGAAAAAAGTATCCAAGGCAATAACTTCTTCTTTCATTTCAAGACTGTCATGATCATCCATATCCAAAATTATGTTAGTCTTAGGAAATGAAGAGTTAGAAGTCGATACCTCGGATCCTCTTGCCATTAGACAAGTGGCGTTGTTGTTGATGGCGTTCTCGTTCGGCGAGTCGAAGAGAGAGGAGGGAGTCAATGTGGTGGCTATAGCATCCACTTCGCGGGAACTATCATCATCCTCTTCATCTTCACTTGCGGAGGAGTATTCCTCTTGAGCTACAAGGACCATCTTGGGTTGCTTATTGAAAGGGCCATTCTTCTTAGCAAATGGCTTCTTCTTAGGAGCTTTGGATTTCTCTTTAAGAATGAGCCTGCCACCATTGTCTTCTCTTTTTTGATAAGGACACTCGGCTACAAAGTGCAGTCTATCTCCATAGTTGAAACAAGTTCTCAATCTTGGGCCACTTTCTCTTCTTCCATTTGACCCGTTCTTGCGCTCAAGTTCAGACTTGGCTTTGGCAGGGTCCTTCCAAAAGTTCCTTGCATAGAATGCCATGTACTCACCATGAGCACGTTTGACCTCATCGGGGCAGTCCATGGATACCCCCTCAAAAGCTCCTTCATCGTCCTCTTGCTCAACAACATTGGCTTTGAGAGCCACATTGACACCCTTTTGCATTCCAATGGCCCGAGCACGGGCATCTTCAGCATTCTTTGCCGCCACTTTGAATGACGCCATTTCTTGCATGACTTCGTTGGATGTCATTTGATGATAGTTGTGTCTACCTTGCAAGCTCTTCAAATCCGTTGGTTCGAAAGGCATTAGGGCACTCACATACTTTCTTTTTATCCATGCATCATCAATGTGAGTTGCCCCATGCTTCCGAAATGTTGTTGCTATGCCCTTGAGTCTTCTATACATGTCCTCATGGTTTTCACCATCCAACATGTAGAATCCCTCAGCTTCATTACTAAGGGCATCATACCTGTTTCTTCTCATACTTTCATTTCCAACGAAAAGGTCCGTAAGAGCATCCCACGCCTCTTTAGCTGTGTTGAGATGTTCAATTTGTGGCATGTCCTTGGGACCCACACCCAGCTGTATCATGTGGAGAGCGGTGGCATTCAACTGGCTATCCACAACTTCCCTTCTCGTTAGATTGGTTTGATCTCCAATATGAAGACCTTCTTCAATAATCCTCCACAATTCAATAGAGGAGCTGCAAACATGAGATTTCATTAGAAATTGCCATTGGTTAAAAGAGGATGTAGTGAGCTTGGGTGGATCATCCCTATTGTTTATATGAGGATGAGGGATAGGTGGGTCAGGGGAATATATGTGGCGAACCTCACTATATTCCTCCTTACCACTTCCCTTTTTGGAGGTGGAGCCATTTAGTTTTTCACCTTCCACATCATCATCCTTGGATCTGGTGTTACCCTTTTCCTTAGATGATGGTGTGGGAGCCTCAGAGGAGGATGGAGATGGCGCTATGGATGATGTAAGGCGAGCAATCATTTGATTCATCTCCTCCATCTTGGCCTCAAAGGATTTCAACAAGGTTGTTTCCAACGACTTGAGGTCATCCATTGTGACCTTATCCATAGCTTCATTTCCATCATCCTTGGTACCCATACTACTCTTAGGCGGTTAAGCCCGAATTAAGAGCCGGGGCTCTGATACCAATTGAAATGGATCGTATGGGCACCTAGAGGGGGGTGAATAGGTGCTACACCAATTTTTAATTCTTTTTCAATTTTAGGCTTAGCACAAAGGTAAATTCTCTAGATAAACTAATGGGTGGAATTTCCCTATATGCAAACCTATCTACTAGCGAGTAAAGAGCGAGTGGAAGAGGAACGAGTGAACCGAAGTGAAGCACGCGGAGACACAGGATTTGTTTGACCGTAGTTCCTTCCTTGTTAAGGGAAGTACGTCTGTGTTGGAGGGGTGGGCAGTACTAAGACCACCACGCCACAAAAGGCCTCACCCTGTTCTCCGATGGATCTCACCACAACAGGCCTGATCCACCTTCCACTATAGGTACCCTTCGAGGTGGGCACCGGCGCCTTTACACAACTAGCGGGGCAACAACTCCACAACAACTTGGAGGCTCCCGAAATAACAACAAGCTGCCACAAGAACAAAGTTGTCAAATACAATAACAAGATCTAGGTATTTACAAGAATACAAGATCAGGGATTTCTCCAAGTGAATGGAGAGGAGTTGAAGCGCTTGATTCTTGATGTTGATGATGAACTTCTGCTCCTTCAATTCCACCAAAGATCAATACCTTTTGGTGGTTGAAGTGGGAGATCGAGAATGAGAGCTCTTGCACAAGGTCTGGTCAATTTCGAATGAATCAAGAGTTCTGAACGTTGGGGAAGAAGGGGTACTTATACCCCCTTACAAAAACCAGCCGTTGCACACTTTGGGGGCCGGATTATCCGGCCTGGGGAAAACACCGCCCAGACTCGGAATATCCGGCAGATAATCTGCCCCCTCACAGAGCGTTGCGCCGAGCTTGCCCTTGATCAACTTCTGGGGGCCGGATTATCCGGTCCTATGCGAAGGCCGGATTATCCCTGGGAAGAAAATCGCCCAGTTCGGATTTTCCGGGAGAAAATCCGACCGAATACCGAACGACGCGCATTGGCTCCTTTTGCTCGAAAACTGGGGGCCGGATTATCCGGCCCTTGCGAAACCCGGATTATCCGGCCTGGGAAGGAAAAACCGCCCCAGTTCGGATTTTTCGGGAGAAAATCCGACTAGACACAGAGCGACGCGCCTTGGCTTCCTTGAGAGATGAGGTAGGCCGGATTATCCGGCCCCCTGAGGGGCGGATTATCCGGCCCCTCTCAAAACTTCCTGCACACTTAGCACACATGAAAAGTCTCTATAGTATTATTATCTAACACGCAAAATATAGGAAAACATGAAATGTTCTTTCAGTTACGACACCCTCGGGCATCGCTACCGTTGGCGTCAAGACGCTGAGCTTTTGCCCAAAAATACCTCGCACGTGCCCGATACCTTGGACCATCCAATGTTCCCGAGTCCAGCCTCCATAACACGATCTAGGAGGAACCGGAACGCCGCCAACTCTAGGAACTCCCGCCGCCTGCTACCTGCCATCCAAATGACCAAAGGACATGGCCACCATCACTGCCACGTCGCTCCCCGGAGATTCGCCCGTGCAGTCCACCTTCCGGGGCCGCGCCCCGGCGTCCAACACCTCACGCTCAGGGCAACATTACATGGGGAGACCATAAGCAACCGAGGTCAGCCGGCAACAAAGGCAGGCCCACATGGGCGGAAACCGCCACCAATGAGAAGAGACCGATCCTCTACTGCCAAGGTGGTCGCCGACCGGATGTAGCGGCAGTGCAGGTCAGGCCCCAGATCCGGCAAGATCAGGCCCGACCAGCTCCGACGCCGTGCTGTAGCGTCAAGGTTGCCACCCCACCCTATAGATAGGAACCGGGTGGACGCAACGGCCGAGGCCTGCTGAGCCTAGATCAAGCATGCATGCCCATATATGGGCCAAGCATGCTTGGCCAGCCCCTGCAATTGCGTCCACCGCTGTACTACTGCCGCACGCATGCCGCCGCCGCTTCCCTTGTCGTCGCCGTTGAGTCTGCCGCTGACTTGCCACCGTTCAAAGCCGAGGAAACCACCTCCAAGTTGCTGCCGCCCACGGCCCTCGCCACCCAGCAAGCTAGGCGTGCACCACCCATCGCCGGCCGTCACGCCGTCGCCAGGGAGAGCTGGTCACCGCCGTTCTGCATCTCGGCGAGAGAAGCAGGATCCGGCCCGGAGGAGAGGACCTGCAGTCACCCCACCGCACGGGAGGATGAAGCCGCCCCGCCGCCGCCGGGACCGACCTGGCTTCGCCCAGCCGGGCCCCTTGGCGATGGCGAGGGAGGGGGATGGGGCTACGGGGGAACTGGCGGCATGCGAGAATTAGGGTTCCCCCTGGTCGCCGCGCGGGGGCGACACGGGAGGAGGAAGACCGAACTTGAACTCCCTTGTGGAGCCAGACACGAAGTTGAAACTCCTTAGCTTGTATTAGATCATTCTTCTGTTTTCCACGCGTACGAAGAAAAAAAACCAACGAAAAATCATAAGAACCAGTTAACATTGTGCAGTTGCTATATACATATACTAGCTGGTATCGGCACGGCGCACGCCATGCCCGTGCTCTCGCTGCAAGATGTATTACACTGCATAAGTGTTGGTATTATAAACTGACACACGGATCATTTTCTCTATATGAACCAATTAGTAAGGAAGAGAGAAAAATAATGCACAACTCTTTGTTGGCCTACAATCTAAGTATAGATGTCAACTTTTTCAGCTACTATTCCAAAATATAAACGATCTGGAGGTTAAGCAACAATAACCCTAGTGTTGGAAGAATTTTAATTGTGCCACTCATTAGTGGCAGTCGTTATTTTTTCCTGCATATGCCCGGACTGTTTCAGTCGAGCCTATGACCCAGGTGTTGGCATAATTTTAATTTTGGTTAGTACATCCCATGAGGCTAAGAAATGTAGGTAAATTAATAATTGTTCGCTAAATTCAAATGTAAATGTAACTACCGATGAGTGTGAAGTCAGAACTTCTGAGCATAGCTTCTTATAACACTAGTAGAAAAATGCCTATAGCAGCCATTTTTCAAGTGACGTGCCCTAGAATAACACGTCGTTGCTAAGATCCAACATAGTAGTGGCGTCTCGAATATACGGAATGCCAATACTAGTGTACTAGTGCTTAAAGGTGTTGTTCGGTGTACTCGGACGTCACTACAAAAGCGGACCCACAGACGAAACCCGACCAAATTTAGGGGTGGCATTCGGAATTTGCAAACGCCACCAACCCGGACACCACTTTCCCGGACCGCTCCGCCCCAACCCGCATCTCCCCCATCTCACTAGCTCTCTCCCTCTTCCCCAACCACGCCGGGCCACTTTGCACCACATGCACCACATCGCCCGCCTCCACCTCATCAGCTCCTCCACCCGCCGCCTCTTTCCCGTCACCGCCTTGTCCCTATCTCCGCCGTCTCCGTACCCACGACCTCCCGCGTCTACCGCCCCTCGCAACCACCTCGAGCCACCGCCAGTGAGCCCCTCTCCCCTATTTTTATTTGTTTTAGAGTATATGAATTAGTGTAGATGATTTTAGATGGTTTAGTGTAGATGATTTTATATAGTTTAGTGTAGATTCTATCAAATATACTATATATATTCATGTAGATTTAGTGTAGATCTAGTATATACTAGCAAATATTGAGTTAGTATATAGTGTAGATGATTGTAGATGCTTTAGAGATATTAAATTTGGGCTCAATTTCTAGATATAGAAATGTTAGATTTAGTATAGAATAGCAAATGTAAATTTAGTATATAGTGTAGATGATTGTAGATGCTTTAGAGATATTAATTTTGGGCTCAATTTCTAGATATAGGAATGTTAGAATTAGTATATAGTAGCAAATGTATTTTTTTTGAGAAGTATATAGTAGCAAATGTAGATATAGTATATAGTGTAGATTTAGTATATAGTAGCAAATGTACATGATTTTAGGGGTAGAAAATCTAGATAATTTTAGGGATAGATGTAGAAAATGTACATATATATTTATTTCTTATATGTTGACTGACAGTTGTATGAAATATTTTCATTCAACTACTTAATTAGTATCATGTCGGAGCCGGAGCTGAAGTTTCGTGGTGTTCACCGGAAACACATGAGGACCCCGACTTGGGCAATTCAGATCACAGTGGATAACAGGAAGATCCAGCTAGGTAATTTCAGGTGCCCATGGCAGGCAGCCCACCGCGGTCCAGCACTTTAGGGGCGAGTGACGAGCGTTGCGTGGCGCATATGTTAGCGCTAGATGGCATGAGGATCGCCACGAGGGCCGAGGAGAGGGAGTACTAGCAGACAGAGAGGCAGCTGGCACGCCACCGTCATGAGGAGGATGACCTCTTGGTCAGGGATCTCCTACTTGATCCCTAGGTGATGATAGTGTAGTACGAGGTCCTTAGCGAGAGCCGGCAGCAGCGCGAGAAGGGCGAGGCTGGCCCCTTCGGTACGCAGCAGCAGGGTCAGCCCCGCCCCTCGGGCATGCAGCAGGATGACTCTTGCATGACTTCACTGACACTAGGTCTACTCGAGTTTAGGACATTCTCATGTGACTGCCGTATGCTACCTATCGTACTACTTATATAGACTTATCTTATGACTGTCGTATGCTACTATTGTACTACTTATATATGATGCTAGATAATCTTACTTATGTGGTATGTTGATATATTGTGCTACTTATGATGCTAATTAAGTTAAAATGGTCTATATAACTAAGTTTGCATTATCATATATAGGTATAATGAATGATGATCGGTGTAAGCATTGTGGTTACCTACAGTGCAAGGACAAGAAAGTTGGCATAGTGCTCCCTTATGACTACGAATTTAGTATGGTATATCCATTCACAAGCAATCAACCTATATATACCCTGCAACTGAATTATATGATAATTGTTGCTTTCTTATTATTCTATATGCAGAACATATCCTGCAAGTTTAGAGTTGATTTCCTGGACCATTTTGATTGGTCGTTGTGGCAGTAGGGATAGTTGCAGGCCGGTCTACTACCTCTAAAGAAACCTACAACGACCTACACGGTCCATGCCATACAGTTGAATCATTTTGAGGACTATTTGCTAGTGCCATGTAGCTATCTAGCTCAACTATATGTAGTTGACTGTAATTCTTTTGAGGACTAGTAGTTAGTGCTACCATTTGTGTGAATATATCTTGTTGTGTTGTGAATATTCAATTGGAGGCACCCGATTTTTTTAATTTACGAAAACTCACTTGTGGCGTTCATAATAAAAAGAATGCCACAAATATGATATGTAATATGGCGCTTACAGGAAACGCCACTATTAGGATATGTAATGGTGGTGCTTACGATACACGCCACCACTAGAAATCCTACTAGTGGCGTTTGGTGGAGACGCCACCACTAGGACCTACCAGTGGTGCGAGTTTAGTGACGTTCGGTTTAAATGTCACGAACCCCCTTTTCCGAACACCGCCACTAAGCCTTTTCCTACTAGTGCAAGCTAGAGCAAGAAAGAAAATTATGTAAAAGATATGATACTTTGAAACGGATCGTATGGGCATCTAGAGGGTGTGTGTGAATATGTGCTACTCCAAATTTTAGTTCTTTTTCAATTTTAGGCTTGACACAAATGTAAATTGTATAGATATGCAATTACGAGAATTTCCCTATATGCCAACCTAACTACTAAGCGTGTAAAAAGGAGCGAGGTAACTATAGTAGAGCACGCGGAGACATGGGGATTTGTTTGACCGCAGTTCTTTCCTTGTTAGGGCAAGTACGTCTGCGTTGGAGGGGTGTGCGCTTCTTAAGACCACCACGCCACAATATGCCTCACCCTATTCTCCGATGGATCTCGCCACCAAAGGCCTGATCCACCTTTCCACTATTGGTACACTTCAAGGTGGGAACCGGTGCATTTACAATGCAAGCGGGGCACACATCCACAACTGAATTGGAGGTTACTCTGATGACAACAAGCTACCACAAAGAACAAGGATTATCAAATAATCAAAACTAGGATCTAGATATTTGCAAGAAATATCCCAAGTGAATGGAGGGGAAGTTGAGCGCTTGATTGGTGTTGATGAAGATCGAGGCCTCCTCCTTCAATTCCCCAAAGATCGAAGCCTTTAGGTGGGTGACAATGGAGATCTTGCTTTGAACTTGAAGAACAGGTCTGAGCTTTTTTAAATGAATCAAGAATTCTGACAGGAGGATCAATTGGGGTATTTATACCCCCTCCCAAAACTCAGCCGTTGGAGAATTTTGGGGTCGGATTATCCGGCCCAAGTGGGGGCCGGATTATCCGGCTCGGGCAAAGCTCCGCCCCCATACCGCATGACACGCCTTGGCTGCCTTTATAAAATTCCTAGGGGGGAAGATTATCCGATGCCCTTTGTCCGCCACCATACCGTATCTTTGTCGATTGAGCTAGGGCGGATAATTCGACCCTTGACAGGGGCGGATAATCCTCCCCCCAAAACCTGTTTTGGCTGCTTTTTATATCGACACTTATATCCAGCACTTAATACACATCAAATCTTCCTTGGTATTGTTATCTAACACAAAAAACTATAGGTATTAAGAAATGTTCTTTCAGTCTCCCCCTTTTTGGTGTTAGATGACAATACTAGGATTTGCATGAAAGACTTACTAACAACATCATTTCAAGGAAGGAAAAGACTCCCCCTAGATGTGTGCATATTAGAAGTTTGCATTTGAATACAAATGCACACAAGAAGGTACAAGGCTTTTCATTGACTTGAAAGCTACACGCAAATGATGAGTTACAAAAATAAATCATACCCCGAGAGGATGAAGTTCTCAATAGTATATAGATCGCCAATATAATCATCATTTATTTGGACCTCGAAGTATAATACCATTTGGATGCATCCATAGAGATAAAACCATAATTCTCTAGCATCTAGATGAATCCATTCTCCCTAATTGATAAATCCATAATAGTAATTCCAGTGATGACCGAGATAAATCCAAAGTACCACACAACCACATAGTCTCATACAAACCAAATGGCAAATTTAAAGTTCAACACTAAAATGGGCATAAGCGAGAATAAAACGAAACGATAAAGTACAAATGCTTGCGCCCGACCCATGCAAATCCATGATAGCCTAATAGAACTACTTCTCCCCCTTTGGCATCGAAATGCCAAAACGGAAGAAGAGCGATGCTAACGCCCCAAGGAATCACTCCTTGTCCTCGTACTCCTCTTCTTCTTCCTCGTCATCATCAGCCGGAGGAGTAGGCTCCCTCTCAAAGGTGGGGAACAAGTGACGCTCAAGCTCTCCATAGTTGGTGTCAGAAATGTTCCACTGAGCATACGGTGTGGGAGCTGCAGGAGTAGGAGGAGGGTCTGATGCCCTTGAGACATGGTGGAGAATGACCTGCTGAGTGTGAGTAATATCATGGTTCTACCTATAGGTCTCATACTGCCCTTGTGTGTGTCTATCCCCATGCACAGAATGTTCCGCTGGAACCAATTGAATTGCTTCACCTCACGGGGAATAGATGGTACATGGGGCCTCCACCCACTGGCACGAGCATCTCTCATGAGGCCCTCTGGAGCAGAAGAAGGATGGGATGTCTTCCTTGACTTGTTGTAAATCTTCTTCACCTTATGCTCACAATCATAGTTGAAGTTCTCAAGAGGAAGCATATGCTTAATTAGCATCATAATGTAAGGAGCATAAGGGATGGAGAGCCGATTGAACATGGCATCAGTCAACTCATGATAGATAAAGTCCATCACATCTAGCCGGTAAGTCACATTCAGATCTTCAGCATTCGCACATTCATGAGCAAAAGCAAGCAGCTGAACAAGGTGCCCACAGATGTTGTCATTGTTACCTCCACT
Organism: Avena insularis; assembly: GCA_023614405.1. Taxonomy (NCBI): domain Eukaryota; kingdom Viridiplantae; phylum Streptophyta; class Magnoliopsida; order Poales; family Poaceae; genus Avena; species Avena insularis. The sequence goes on from CM042694.1 coordinate 453,486,000, forward strand.
AGGCGTGATGGAGTCACGAAAGATACTAACCAACCGAGCATAGAGAGGTAGGAGACTAGACACGAGGCCCACAACACCATTAGGACCACAACCGGGAGAGAGAAATGTATCCTTACTTGGCTTGATGGGAGAAATGATGCGATGTCCACAAGCATGATCACGACCATTGAAGGGATAGCCAAGCACCTGAGAGAAAACCCTGAAATCAGCTTGAATAAGGGTGTCACCAGTCATCCACTTCATAGTCCCTAGTTCATCACCCCAAATCACAATTGCTTCACCACTGTAGAGTCATAGGAGCACTGTAGGGACATGAGATGGTGCAACCCCATCCATTTAGCCACATCCAACTCATCAACCAGATGGGGCTTCTCCTTGGCCTCAGTAATAACCATGGGACGCATAGGGAAAATCTTCAGAGAGGAATAGACATCCTCAAAGATGAACTTGTGATTAGTGCACTAGAAACGGGAATCCCCAAGGTCTTCATCTTGCTCAGTCTCATCATACAGATCATCGTGGAAAATAGAAGAGTAGGTAATAATATCCATCTACCTATAGTTAACCATGGTTTGCTTACCCTTCCTCTTGGAACTTGCCCGAGTGGCCTTTTCTTTCCTTGCACGTTCAGCCATCTCTTAGCCTCTCGCGAGCGTCTGCGCAACTCAACCTCGTCAACAAAACTTCCTTCACCGTCAGGCCTGAAATAGCGAGCACGAGGATGACGCTTGTATGTTTGAGTAACACGAGAACCATCTGTGAAACGAATAAGATGGGTAGCAAGGGGATAAGCACACACACAAGTCCAGGAGGAATGCTAAGAATAGTAGAAAAACAATCCACAAGCCAAATCCACCTGATACTAGAAAATGTGAAAATCTGAATTAGGGGCAAACCTTCCAGGCCAGATAATCCAGCCCTGCTAGGAGCAGATAATCCGGCCCTGGCGAAATTTTTCAGCAGCCACATATTCATAGTACCAAAGTAGATCGGGCAAAAGGGTTGCTATGCTACGGTTCCTGGCATGCATAGGATACAAAGAGTAATCACTGAACCGAGTTTCCACGACAAACAACAACTTCCATACAAAAGAGAAGAGTGGGGGAGTTACCCTCACTCATTGGAAGAAGAACTCAGAGGAAAGGGTACCCGAAGGTGCTGGGAACAAAATCCAGGGAGGGCCCAGAGAATCTGGTGGTCGGAATGACTTTGGGGAGGGTAGAGGTGGCCGGCGGCGGCTGAGGGAGAGGCAGGGAGGCTGGATGGAAGAGCTGCTCAGTTTGAGCCATTCCCCCCGTCGCCCTAGCCTAAGAAGACAAAACCGCCCAGGCCAGATTATCCGACCCCCACTAGGGGCGAATAAGCCGGCCCTCTCTGAATTTTTCTGTAAACACAGATTCAGGCCAGCAACCTCAAACAAACACCCTCGCAAAGGATCCAAAAGACTTGTGTGCAAGAATAGATGGCTCGAGGATAGAAAACGTCTTAGGTTTAGACAACCAAACTGTGATGGTACTACACACCCAAGATTGTAAGAGTCAAATAAAATAGAAGCCAAAATTGGGTGTGTTTTCCATAAGAACACAAGATATGCAAGAAAAAACAAAAGGATCCACACGGAACCAACTCTTCTCACGAAAGAGGGCGGTGGCCGAAGCCACGATGTTGGAGTGAAAGGTATGACATCATGAAGATATATCTTGGGTTCATGACCAATACTCATCAAAGAATTCACAAATCACATAATGATATTAATAGAAATGATTTTTCTTGCTTTTGGCACTATGGAGGGAGGGTTGGCCCAATCAATTAGGACCACACTCCCCCTATATCCATGCCCACACCTAAACCAAATAAAGGAAGAGATATAAGTGAGTATGCAAGGGTGATCAAGCCAAACTCCTCGAATCCATGATATTTAGCTCATTCCTCAAGTAAAAAAACCTCGCTTCATCAAGTGGCTTCGTGAAAATATCAGCAAGTTGGTTCTTCGTGCTCACAAAGGATACGTCAATATCGCCATGACCAACATGATCCCGAATAAAGTGATTGCGAATCTCAATATGCTTTGTCCTTGTATGTTGCATCGGATTATACACAATTTTGATTGCACTTTCATCATCACATAAAAGAGGCACTTTGTCACAATTGACATTGTATTCCTTTAAAGTTTGCCTCTTCCATAATAATTGAGTACATGCAATTGCAGCAGGCACATATTCAACTTTGGCAATGGAGAGAGATATACAATTATGTTTCTTCGAAGACCGACATAACAAAGACCTGCCCAAAAACTGACAAGCTCTAGAAGTTGATTTCCTATCATCCTTGTCACTAGCCCAATCTGAATCCGTATATCCGCGTAGAGAGAAATTTAACCCTTTGGGATACCATAGACCAAAGTTTGAGGGATGAACCAAATATCGGAAGATTATCTTGACTGCCACTAAGTGGCTTTCTTTAGGAGCAGCTTGATACCTTGCACACACTCCTACACTCAACACAATATCGGGTCTAGATGCATAGAGGTAAAGGAGAGAGCCGATCATGGACCGGTGTACCTTTTGGTCCACATCTTTACCATTGGGATTGAGTTCAAGATGTCATTTATTTTGCATTGGTGTAGCAACGCCATTAAGATCCGTCATCTTGAACCTCTTGAGCATGTCTTGGATGTATTTTGCTTGATTGATGAAGGTTCCTTCTATAAGTTGTTTAATATCAAATCCAAGAAAGAACCAAAATTCCCCCATCATAGACATCTCAAACCTGTCAGTCATAAGCTTTGAAAACTCATCATTAAAAGCTTTATTATTAGAGCCAAAGATAATGTCGGATACATATAGTTGGCATACGAAGAGATCCCCCTTGACCTTCTTAGTAAAAAGAGTGGGATCGATCTGTCCAACCTCGAAGCCATGGTCTAACACACATGGGGATTGTTTAAGGCCATAGAGCACCTTATCGAGTTTGTAGACATGGTTTGGTAAGTTGGGGTCCTGGAAACCCGGGGGTTGCTTTACGTATACCAACTCATGTAGAGGACCATTAATAAAAGCACTCTTAACATCCATTTGCTATAATTTAAAGTTATGATGAGCTGCATAAGCAAGAAGGATACAGATAGACTCGAGGCGAGCCACTTGAGCATAAGTTTCACCAAACTTGATGCCTTCCACTTGAGAGAAACCTTGTGCTACCAATCGTGCTTTGTTTCTTACAACAATTCCATTATCATCTTGCTTGTCCTTGAATATCCACTTGGTGCCGATAACATTGCGGCAATCTATTTGCTTCTCTACTAATTTCTAGACCTTGTTGCACTCAAAATTATTGAGTTCTTCATGCATACTGATGACTGCAAGTGCACAGATTGTTTGTAGCTAGTTTCGAAGTTCAGATATTGATCCCACAGGGAGCCCAAACGTAAGTGTTTATTGGTGAAGTCTCTGTCACACCTAAAGTTGTCACAGGTCTTCGAGTGAATTGACTACAAGTGTTGAAATAAGAATGGGATTTTGATTAAATGCGATAGATTTAAATAGAACTAAAAATATAAACTTCAGAAATATAATGCACAAAAGTAAAGAACGACTTTGGTTGTTTGTTGTTTCCTGCAGATGGCGAAAGAAGGCGCGGGGAGATTCAGTTCATGGTGATAGTGACTGTGCCAGGTAGACGAGTGGTAATTGTAACAATTATAATCTTATAAATATATGTGTAGGCGAGCAACCCATAATTAGCCGGAACTTCTCTTGGTAGATTTCATCCCAATTTCAATAATCCTACTATCCTGCTACCAAAACCATGGTCAGACACTAGACGATTAAGACCCTTCAGGTCGCTTAGCGATTAAGCTCCTTGGATCGGACTAATGCAATAAGAATAGTGGTTACTCGTTATCCTCGAGTCAACTAGCTTTCCATTGATATCCCCGTGTCACCTGGGGGTCACCGGTCCACTAGCGTACAAGATCTTATCTATGTAGAACAAGGTATCATGTTGTCTGGGCCCTTAATTGGACAACAAGCATTAGGCATCCACAGATAGTCAAGCACACATAATATAGTAATTACAATCAATCACAAACTAATGGAAAATATATGAAGGCACATCACATCTCACCAATCCCCTACATCTCCCACGCCTAAAGGAATTACTCACTCATGGGAGAAGAAAGGATCATCAATATAATCAAATAAAGGGAATAGAAAAATATTACCATGGAGATCCACAATAAGAATAGAAAAATATCCAACACAATTCAAGATGGGAAGAAACAAACTCAAACCCCAGACTTGCAAGGTGGAGATCCCTCTCTCTCTCAAGTACAAGTAGTGGCTATGAGGGTGTATTGGCTAGGAGGTCAAAGATCGTGGAGCCAAATGAAGAACGTCTTCTCCTTCTTCTCTTAATCTCTTGTTTCTCTCTATGGATTGTGTGGCGGCTGTTGCGTTGTGTTTTCGCCCCTCATCCCATCACGGAAGTTGTCCCTTTGGACAATACAGAGGCGGCGACAACTATACGGCATGAACTATACGACCGGAAAAATATTCCCGCCGAATAGTTGCTCGTTAAAGCTTTTGTGAGCTCCCCTCGCGTGCTTCCAAAGCGAGACTTGCTTGTTTTCTCCATAATATTGTATTTCTCTAGTTAAATTCTTCTGTTGACGTTCAGAACCTGAAACACACATTAAAATCCAAGTTTTCTTTGCTACCAAAGTATTAGCGTTAGGTAAAGCCAGAAAACGTCAAATTCGAGAGAAAACCATCAATAAAAGCCATAAAAATGTGTCAAATCTCAAAGCTATCAACTCCCTAAGCTTAGATGTTGCTCTCCCTCGAGTGACAAGGAAATAAGGAAGAATAGCAGAGATTCGAGACTAAAAATAAAGGAACTCACAAGTTTGAATTGGTTTCAATTTTTTTTCTTCACAATTCCTGCAATCTTAAATATGATCATACAAGTATTCACAAGATTGCACTGGGTCCATTTCCTAACCCACGTATATCCTGGTAGCAAATAAATCATATGCCCAAGCAAGTGTTGATAGTTTAGCTAGGAAACTGAGACAAATTATTTTGGTGCCTCTCTTTGTTGAGAGATGAAAACATTTTGTTCTTGTTCATTTAACCAATTAATAGTACTCAAATTGGCATCAGACCATTTAATTTAAGAACAACTCGTCTACTCCCATGTCAAAATTTCAAGGCTCTCAAAGCACCTTTTTCTTTCTTTTGTCTTTCAAAAACTTCAGCTCTTTCATAGAGAAATCATGCCACTATTTTTTAACATGTTAATTGGGGCTATGTTGTGCACTCGTGACCATGCCAATAAATAATGTTGAGCAATAATGGGCCAGAGGAGTACTACAACTTCACTTGGAACGTGAAACCATGAGGATACTAAAAAATTTACACGTCATAGCATTGCTGCTACAGACGTTTACATAACTCAATAACCGAAATCAAGTGGTTTCCCACATTTAGATCGTTCGTTGGCCAGTGGAGTTAATAGTTCCCCATGGAGCATGACAGAGTTGTAATGACACGCGTAAAGCAATATCTTACGGTAATTATTAGAAAAAGTAGTGGCATAATTTCTACTACTTCGAAGCATCCATTTAATCAAACAATTTAAATCAAGGGTACTATCAAGTCTATTTATATTAAGCTCAAATGGGATGGAGTAGTTCTAAAATCAAATTCTTTGAGCTAAGCATGGGCTCAAGTCATCTTTCAGATGCTTTTCCTTGTTGTAAAAATGTAGGAAGTATTTTAACCAAGTTTATTGCTCATTGTTTCAAAGCTAAAAAGGAGACACTAGCAAAGGAATAGAATTTGTAGGATAACAAGGTAAGTGGGGAGTGACTCCAGTGCAAGCGAGTAAATAATTGTAGGATCAATTTAAGGTTGCAAAGAGTGTGATAAAAGGAATGTGATACCTCCTCTTTCTTGCTTCATTCTCGTATTTGAGTCGAACCTATCCTATATTTCCGTATTGCCAAATCACCTGAAATTAAGCAATCTCCAAGAAAAACAAAGAAACAAACTTGCAAATAAAATTACAACTTATTTTTTTTGTATTTTGGGTTTAGGAATGCAAAACTGAAAATAAACATGCAATTTTTGAATAAAATATATCAAAAGAAGAAATAAAAACATGAATGCAAAGTTTGGAGGTTTTCAAACCTCCCCCAAGCTTAGGATATCGCCAGGCTCAGTTGTTGCCGTCATTTGGCGGCTGGCACGGATACTACTGGTAGAAGTCGAGGAAGTGGGTCATGAAGTGACTGAAGTTGTGAGTCAAAGTGTTCACATCTTCATTCACATCCTAAAGAGTGTGGTCAATCTCCCCAATGCGTTGGTTGAGCTACTGGAACTCCTGATAGGGGACGTAGCCGTACCCCTACTATGGATGGTCAGGCCACGGTTCCCAGGCTCCTCTTGGCTGTTGCTGCTGCCGTTCTTCCCAAGAAGGGTTGTGTCCCTGCTCTTCCTCCTGCTCCTGCTCCTTCTCCTTCTCATCCTGCTTCCCTTCATCTTCCTCTTCCTCGAGCTGGAGCTTAGCCAAGATCTCCATCACTTGGTTCTTGGTGAGGATCCAAGTGTCCTTCTCCATAATCGAGAAGACTTGGGGGCATGGCAACTGAACCTTCTCAACCTATGTATCATCAAGATAACTAAATTGATATGCTCGGAGCCCTCCGGTTAGCATGGTAAACACCAAGGAAGCCACAAGCAGTCAAATACTTGACGTCCATAAGTTTGGAGCCGTCTACAGGTTCCATAACAGGTAGTACAACATTGAATACATAGGCAACATGGGTTACCAATGCACCAATGCGAATATCACCTTTGGTCTTGTTGCTCTGGTGGCGAAAGTGCTGGATGAGTAGAGCTGCAGGACTGGGGCTTTGCGTTGCAGTGGGGAAGAGAGCCTTGGTGATCATTGCCATGTCCTCATTGGCCATGGAACCAGTATCACCCCTTCCCAACATTGTGTTGGCGAGGAACAAAGCATAGTAGCGAATGGTTGGGTTCTGAATGGTGGACATCTTCTTCTGATAAAAGTGATTGCCACCATTAATAGAAACAACCTCCCAAGTCTCTCCACTTGAGACGCTATAGAGGTTAGTAATATTGGGCTCCCCAGTATGAGGGAAGATGAAAGCATTGCAAAATTGTTCAAAATTTATTTCATAGTGCTGCCGATTCATGGTGAAGCTTATCGTGCACATGTTACCTTTCTCACTGTGGTCGTCGTAGAAGGAGGCAAGGAACTCATGGGTGAGCTTGGTGTAGGTGTCATGGCTTGTGAAGCCAAGTACCGTCAACCCCGACCTATTGCACATGAGGTCGAAGTCCGCCTTCAACCCTGCCGCGGTGAGGAAGTTGTGGTCGGCCCAACGTGTGGGCAGCACCCTCCTTGATGAGACAATGTCCATCTTGGAGTTGCGTGGATCTCGGCCCCCCGAGCTTGAGCCCTCTCCCCGTTGGCGCTTGCTCGAACGAAAGAGGCTACCGATTTTTTTCATCGTGATGCACTGAAAAATTTCACCATAAAACCTTAGGCATGTAGTTTCTATATGATATATGAATGATTCTACGTGGAAAAATTCAATCCTAATGTGAGAAATTAATAGGAAAAACAAAATAATCTTGAGTTCATCCACTAGATCAATGCGAGAGTTTTAACCATAAAATCTGAAAATAAAGCATGGATAGGGAGAGAAACATACTGATCCGTTGATTCCCCCACTCAAACGAACAAAATCCGCAAAGAATTAAGAGTTCTAGGTGGATTTTGAGAGGTTTGGAGAGAGAATATGAGAGAAATAATGAGGATAGGAGGAAGACCTACCCGCCCCGGTGTGATTTTGTGGTTGCATCGAACTATACGGTCGAAACTATACGGGTGGGTGATGTTGCTCCGCTAGTATAGTTTCGGCAGCGCCACCAACTAGGGTTTCTTTATACAGAAAACAACTATACGGGCACAACTATACGGCCGGATCACAATGATTCGGCTATATAGTTGGTCGTTAAACTGTCTCTCTCTCGAGATAAATTTCTAAAACTGGCATCGATACCTATACGACCTGAACTATACGACCAGAATTTTTATTCCCACCGTATAGTTGGTCGTTAAACTCCGTGTACTTTTGGAATAAAATTCTACGAAGGCAAAGATATCTATACGGCCGGAATTTTTATTTCCCGCCGTATAGTTGGTCGTTAAACTCTCAGTACCTTTCAGAAATTTTTGTACGAAGGCCTCGATATCTATACGGCTGGATTTTTTATTCTCGCCGTATAGTTAGTCATTAAACTCTCTGTGCCTTTGAAGAAAATTTGTTGATGGCAAAGATAACTATACGACCGGGATTTTTATTCCCACCGTATAGTCGGTCGTTAAACCATCAGTAATCATCAAAAAATTGTATTTCTTTGAGGATACCTTCTTATCACATAACTTAGTGAAATACCAAGTTTTTAACAGAAAATTAATAGTAAAAACTGTCGACCAACATTAGCATATTAAAAGCAAAATTTTAGCTTCTGTAAAATAGAAAACTCAAACTTTTTTCTTATTATTATTCTCTACTCATTGAATCGATGTTTCTACTACTTTTTGACAGCTGCATCTTCACGGGCGCGCTTCCGCAAGAATGTTTGTGAAAAAGTGGTGGGAATGTGATGAACTTCTTATTCTGTCTTCTACTAAATTAACGAAAATGGGTTGACTCCTATTAAGCATTTATTGAAAATGGTTGAATAACTCAACCTCTTCTCTCTTCTCGAATTATTACCTTTGGTTGCCCCTTATCAATGGCACTTACCACATGAACTCATTTTGCTGGTGGAACATATCTTTCACCTGCTTTTAACTTCTTTGGAAAATACCGGATTATTTCAGCATCATAAACATTGAAGATTATCTTTCCTTCAGCACAATCTACTGATGCACCTGTAGTACTGAGGAAGAGCCTTCCAAGTATTATAGATAATCTTTCATCTTCTAGCATTTCAAGAATGATAAAATCAGTGGGAATAACATGCTCATCTATCCTAAGTAAGACATCCTTAATCATACCAACTGGTTGTTTACTGGACCTGTCAGTCATCTGTAAAGTGATAGTAGTAGGAGAATACTCCCCTAATCCTAACCCTTTATAGAGGGTGACATGGTTATACCCTACGGGTACGTAACTTCAGCATACTTAGTCCAGCCCAAGGAAGGCCCACGGCAGACATACGCTGGCCCATGAAGATTTTCGGGTGGCCAAGGCCCATGACGTCTTCGGATCCTTGGAGAGCAAGACTAGAGGAGATAGGAAATTCAAAGGGGTAAAACCCTAGAACTTGTAACCGACTAGGACTACGCCCGGGACCTGCCTAAGTCTATATAAAGGCCAGGAGGGCACGTCCTAGGGGAAGTCGACTCATACTTTCGCACACGCATCCACGCCAGATCGAATCTGTGCACCCTGTAACCTTCGGTTCCGCCGTAATCAAAGAGCGCATACAAGCAGAGTAGGGTTTTTCTCCGGGCCTGAACCTGGGTAAATCTCGTGTCCCCTGGTTGCTTGTCTGTTAACCGTGCCACGATCTCCAGCATCCCCATCTTCTCCAAAACCCAAGTCCATAACAATGGGCATTGACGAGATTAAACCTCGTCAATTGGCGCCGTCTGTGGGAACTAGGGGCTGCTGATTGTGCGGTCGTGATGGTTCCGACCCGATCGATCTACAACTCCGCGGCGACGGAGAATCACCTCCTCTTCGGCGCTTTCGACTTCACCGCCCACTCGCCGGATACCATGAAGGATTTCGAGCCCGTAGGCGACGGACTCGAAATCTTGTTCGGGAGCTTCTGCTTCCAGGTGGGACAAACTGGCACCCTCCGCCTCCCTGAGCGGGTGCCCGTGCCGTCAATCAGGCCCGCTTCATGGGCTCCACACCCCGTGCTACGCACGTCACCATCAACAGATGAGTTCTACAGCAGCAGCTGCTGCAACTCCGATCTGTGCGATCCACCTTCGGATGAAGGGACCTACGGTTCCGGATCCGAAAGCTGCGGCAGCAGCCAACCAATCTGCATGCGCTATCTATGCGCCGCAGTCATCCAAACCGACGAGGAAACGCCTAACCCGCCGCCCAACCCCAACCCGCAGGACAGAAACGGCGAAAACGGTGGAAACGGCGAAAACGGGGAAAACAGGGGCCACCTCATCCAACTTAGCAAAGAAGGATGGGTCGAAGCACGCCGCGCCGTCGCAGGCGAAATAGTCCTACCTCTGGACTCCCCACGTGATCTGCTGAGGGCATACCACTACCTCCTCATCGAGGAGCACAAGAAGCAAGTCAAGATGCAGGAGACGCTCGACAAACGCAAGCAAGCAGCCTCTGAGTCCAGTGCGCGACGAGCTGCGCTCTCCGCCAAAGGACCCGGCTCTAGCACAAACGGAAACCAGGGAAACAAGCACCGCTCTCGGGTGGAAAACATGGACCCGAAGGAGCGGCGTGACGTGACCCGAACTCTCCACACATCGTTCATGGATATGGACGCTGACGGCAACATCATCCCGAAGACGCCACAAGCTGCGATCATGGCAGCCACTGCGTATCTCGCGGCTCACCCACCTCCGTAGGGGGATCTGAAAAGGGCCATGCATAGGTCCGCACTCACCGGACTAGGACTAATCGGAGCTGCGCTCCACGAAGACGCTCCTATGGAGCCGAAGAAGAAAGCTCCGGCCAGGCGCGACCGGAGCCCCACTCCCTCATCCGAAGATGAAGAAGAACACGATATTCCTCGAAGGAAGAAGAGCTCGCACCGCCATAAACACGACTACGACGCCAGAGACAAGCTTACACAGCGCAAGATCGACAAAGCACGCGCCAAACGCGCATGCTCGTCTGAATCTGAGATGGATGAAGACGAAGGAGAACTCTGCAGAGCTCGATGCTTCAGCAGATCCGTCCGGCGAACACAGATGCCACGCAACTTCAAGCTTCCTTCGGATACTCCGAAGTTCAACGGCACGCAAGATCCAAAGTCCTGGCTCAGTGACCATCTGTCATCCGTTAAGCTTCACGGAGGCAACAAAGAAACCGCCATGCAATGCCTTCAGCTGCAGCTGACAGGCGCGGCACGGGTCTGGCTTAGCAGCCTATCATCAGGATCCATCCGAAGCTGGGAGGAGCTCGCTTATAGCTTCATCCGAAATTTCAAAGGCACCAGCAAGAGGCCCGCCTCAATTGAAGAATTGCGAGCCTGCACTCAGAGAACGGGTGAATCTATCCGCTCGTACATACTACGCTGGTCTACAACCAAGAACTCCGCAGCACACATCTCCGAAGAGCGGGCCATCGACGCCTTCAGAGACAGCGTCAAACGCCCAGACTTCAAGGAGAAACTTGGACGTGTAAAGCCCAAGACACTCGACCAGCTCATGGAAATCGCCAACAGTTGGGCAGACGGCGAAGATTGCATCCAGCGGGCGCAATCAGATGAAGAGGACGACTACGGCCGAAGACGCGAACGCCGCAGCAAGAGGAGATCGCGCGTCTACGAGGACCGCGATGGACCCGACATGGTCGCAGCCGGCTACGCCGACCGCCGTAACGACAACAGCCGCAACAGCGGAGGATACCGCAGCGGAAACTTCCGTGACAATGGACGACCAACACAGTCGTGGCAACGCCGCGACCACGACAACGGACCCTCAGCATTCGACAAACTTTCGGGTCCATGCACCATCCACTTCTACATCGACAAACAAGATGGCAAAAAGAAAGCTAGCCACATGCTCAAGGACTACCGCGAGTTCCAGAAACTCAGTGAAGGCATGGTGCAGATGAGGCAACAAGCTCCAATTCCTGCGTTCGGAAACGCACCTGCGCCAGGTGAAATAGCACACGGAGCTCCTCCACCGCCGCCTATTGGAGGCCCAAATCAACCAAGCACCAGCAAAAACAACGCCGGGGTCGCATACCCCCCACCAAAGGGAGCACTAAATATGATCCAGAAGGGACGCCCAACCAACAGGGTGCAGAAGAAAATCACCCGACAAATCAATTTGGCCGTGGCAACTCCGCCTGCAATCCCTGAGTACCTCAGCGGATCGGAGTCCTGCACCACATTCACTCGCGCGGATCACCTTGCGGATCCTCGCCCAGGTCATGCTGCCCTGGTGCTGGAGGCGCAGATCGGAGGCTTCGCGATGAGTCGCGTCTTCATGGACGGCGGCAGCGGCATCAACCTAATGTTCGCAAGCACTCTAGCAGCTATGCGGATCCCGCAATGCAGCCTGGAACAATTAGACACAACGTTCCACGGCATTGTCCCAGGGAAGGGCATCTTCCCCCTGGGCAAAATAGGGCTTGACGTCATCTTCGGGAAGCCGGACAACTTTCGGCAGGAGCGCCTAGAATTCGAAGTGGTGGACTGGCCGTCGCAATACCATGCCATCCTGGGACGTGTAGCATTCGCAAGGTTCTGGCCGTCCCCACACCACGCATACCTACTACTCAAGATGCCAGACCGAGGGCGTCATCACAGTCCACGGAGCTTCACCCGATCGGACCAATGCGACAGGATTTCAACAAAATCTCCCTCTTCGGCATGCAAGACGAGCTTGTAAGGCTCCGCGAGGTGACGGACAATGGGCTACCCCCAGTCACAAAGCAGAACGCACCTGACATGTCTTTCGACTCCACCATCCACACCAAGAAAGTGCAGGTCCATCCAACAGATGCCTCCAAGACGGCGCTGATCGCCAACGACCTCAGCACCGCATAGGAAGGTGCGCATGTCGAATTCCTCCGTGAGCGCTGGGAAATCTTCGCCTGGTGTCCTGCGGACATGCCAGGAGTTCCCAGGGAATTCGTCGAGCACGCACTCAATGTCTTCCTGCACACAAGCCGCCAAGCAGTCCATCCAAGACCGGGAGCCACGAGCCGAAGCTATCGGCAAGGAGATCAACAGATAACTCGCAGCAGACTTCATCCGGGAAATCAAGGAAAGCGAGTGGCTGGCAAACACGGTGATGGTCCCGAAGAAGGACACGGACATCCTGCGGATGTGCGTGGACTTCACGTCACTAAATAAACACTGCCCTAAGGACCACTTCCCTCTTGCTCGGATCGACCAGATCATCGATTCGACTGCAGGTTGTGAGAAACTCTCCTTCCTCGATGCCTACTCAGGCTATAACCAGATTCGACTCAAGGTCGAAGATCAAGAGAAAACGGCGTTCATCACACCGTTCGGAGTATACTGCTACAACACAATGCCCTTCGGGCTAAAGAACGCGGGTGCCACGTACCAGCGATGCATGCAGGCCTGCCTCAAGGACCAGATCGGTCGATAGGTCCAAGTCTATGTCGACTACATATTCATAAAACCAAGGAGGCAAGAACACTTATCGACGATCTCCGCGAGACGCTCGACAACCTTGATCGCCAGGATCAAGCTCAATCCAGAAAAAGTGCGCCTTCGGCCCCTCGGTCACCGCTCGGTACTTCATCTCTCAATGAGGGATCGGAACCCAAAGAAAATCAAAGCTATCATGACAATGGAGAAGCCGAAAAACCTCAAGGCGCGTTTCGAAGCGAGTAGCGGCGATAGCGGTGTTCATCAGCCGCATGGGCGAGAAGGCCCTACGATTTTACCAGCTGTTGCGCAAGGCAGACAAGTTCGAGTGGACACCAGAAGCCAATGACGCATTCGAAAGCCTCAAGAGGCTCCTCTCCACCTCGCCAGTTTTGGTCACGCCAAAAGAGCGCGAGCCCCTGTTGCTGTACATAGCAGCCACACACCAGGTGGTCAGCACAGTACTCGTGGTCGAACGACCCGAAGAAGGCAAGACCCATGGGGTACAACGCCCAATTTACTACCTCAGCGAGGTTCTCACTCCAACAAAACAAATCACCCCTGGACATCATCTACGAGAAGAGACACACAATCAAATCTCAAGTCCTTCCGGACTTCCTGGTGCACTGGATGGAGCTGCAGCTGCCTAACACCCGAGACATGTCGCAGTCCTAGACAATGCATTTTGACGGCTCCAAACGCGAAGCCGGAGCAGGGGCAGGAATCATACTGACCTCCCCGCAAGGTGACAAGATGAAGTACGTCCTTCGGATGAAATTCAGAGCCTCCAACAACGAGGCCGAATACGAAGCCCTCATCCATGGCATGAAGATGGCAAAAATATGCGGCGCAACACGCCTGGTCATCTACGGTGACTCCAACCTTGTCGTACACCAGACGATGAATGAGTGCGACGCACACGCCGAAAACATGATCGCATACCGCGCGCTATACAACGCGCTCGAAGGAGAATTCTACGGCTGCAAACTTCGGCACGTTGGAAGAGAGAGCAACGAGGAGGCCGATAGACTCGCCAACATTGGCTCCACTTGTGCAAAGGTACCACCAGGTGTGTTCCTCGAACAGATCTGCGTGCCATCCATCAAGCGGAAATTCCCCAAGGGATCACCCGAAGAAGCAGAACACTCGGGGGCTACGCTACCCGAAGGTCATGAAGGACCCGAAAAATTGGATACCGAAGTTGCCATGGTCAACCTGATGCAGGTCATGGCAGTCGAAGAAACTTGGACACGTCCATACCTCCGCCTCGATAAGCGGAGAATTGCGGACAACCCGACGGATGCGGCGTATCTCGTCGGTCAAAAGCCTTCACCATCATCAATGGCGAGCTGTACAAACGCAGCATTACGGGCGTACTACAACGGTGCGTCACCATCAACGACGGCAAATCCATACTCCAAGATATCCACGGGGGCATCTGCGGCCACCACGCAGGTAGCCGCTCCCTCGTTGCCAAAGCTCTGCGAGCAGGATTCTACTGGCCAACGACCATGAACGACGCGAAAGACATCGTCCGAAGATGCAACGGGTGCCAACGGTTCGCCGACAAACCGCACGCACCTGGGTCCGAACTTCGACCCATACCCATAGCCTGGCCTTTTGCCCAATGGGGCCTCGACATGATCGGCAAACTGCCAAAATCTTCGAAAGGAGGACACGTCTTCCTCCTGGTCGCAGTCGACAAATTCACCAAGTGGATCGAAGCCATGCCAGTCACCAACCAGAAGGGCAAAACCGCCGTCAAATTCTTCGAATCCATTGTCTACAGGTTTGGCGTACCGCACAACATCATCACCGACAACGGATCGAACTTCATCTCCGAAGAATTCCAGGACTTCTGCGAAGGCCTCGGGATCAATATCACGTATGCCTCAGTGGCACACCGGCAAACAAACGGGCAAGTGGAAAAGGCCAGCTACTAATCGCGCCAAGAAGCGCCTCATGAGCTCACTCGAGCACAAAGCTGGAAACTGGACGAAAGAGCTACCGTCTGTCCTATGGAGCTTACGTACTACGCCAAACAGCTCCACCGGCTACACACCATTCTTCATGGTGCACGGAGCTGAGGCCGTGCTACCAGCCGAAGTACGCCACCAGGCTCCACGAGTCATCGCTTACAGCAAAGACGAATCCACGGCTGCACTCGAAGACGCCGTCGACACACTCGATGAAGCGTGGGATATAGCAGCCGCTCGATCAGCGGTGTACCAGCAGAGTCTCCGCAACTATCACAGCCGCCGGCTGCGCCCAAGGTCTTTCGTCGAAGGAGACCTCGTCTTGCGACTCAAGCAAAAGCAACCGAACAAACTCGATTCACCATGGGAAGGACCCTATGTCATCACCGAATTCATCCCAGGTGGCGCCTATCGCCTCAAGTACATGGAGTCTGGAGTCGCATACTCCAACCCGTGGAACGTCTCGCACCTGCGACGATTCTACCCGTAGCAACCTACCCCCCTTTTTACTTTCAATAAGGCTTTCAGCCAAGGCTACTCAGCCGAATCATGTACCTCCTCCATTACGATATAAATAAAGCTAAGTACCTCGCCCCCAACCCTTGGTTGACTATTTTCTGCAACTTTACTACATGCTACATACGCACTCGGGGGCTCCCCCCACCTCACGATTTCATCGACTGAGGACAAAACGTGTACACTGGTAGGTGACCACGTCGAACAAACGAAAAGGACACGTACTAAATCAAAGCACTGCGTGCTCGCAAACAAGCGAACCTTTACAACAAAGGGCACATACACGCCCAGCCGCAATATACAAATTTTACATCTATCTGTTTATTTTCAGGTCCTACCTATTCTGAAGAATAACCTGAGCACGCTGCTCAAACAAATCTACAATCTGTTCGCATATCGCCTTACAGCCAGTGTATGCGGACGCATATTCCACTCGCCACCATCTGGTCGAGAGGTGGCCCGATGCACAGCCAAATCTACATCAGGGCGATGCACCCTCACAAGAGACAAGGCAGCCTTCACCTGCGACGAAGCTGCCGCACCAGCTCCTTGACATTGCCGGCACTCAAACTTCGAAGACCTGCAAGGTCGTTGGCACGGCATCCAACGGAAACATGACGTGCAGCCGAGGAAAGCGATATCGCACCGGCGGAGCACCCGCGAAACTGGCGGAACACGTTCTGCACGTCGCCGAGAACTATGGCGCGATCACGATCCATCCGTAAGAAGCCGCCGGCCTCTATGTCCTGTTGAGTCAAGCAATTGACTCGAACAGCAATACGCCCTTTTCTTCCCTCGAGCAAGATTGGCACCGCGACAACCGCACAAAACAAGAGTAAGGCCAGCAGGCTAACCCAAGAACCGAGCTGGCCCGAAGAAGGATCAACTTACATTGCAGCTGCTGCTCGACAGCCGACCCAGCTCCGCCATCAAATACTCCTCTCGGCTGCACCACGGTGCGCTTTGGACTTCAAACGTCGGTAGCGATCACAGAACCCAAGCAAATCTCTCTCCAAGCTGCGCACGCGATCTCGAAGAAAAGCGAGCTGCGAGGAATCATCCAATGATGCTCGCAAGGGCCTTTCGGATGAAGTGTCAACTGGTCACACCAAGGAACCTATAGCGTAAGAAAACGAAGGCACACAGACATTCAGCCAAGGATAGAGCACAACGCGGAGAAATTCATTAAAGTATATAAGGCCACTACGTGGCACAAGGATGGTACTACAAAAGATATTTACAACAAACATAGACTACAAGCTACCCTACGTCTACTACGCCTAAGGCGGAGGGCACTGAGTCGCCTCAGACCCAGACTGCCTAGCTTTGGCCTCGCCCTGCTGCCGCAATGCGTACTCAGACAGCAAGTCAATAAGCTTGGGCCCATATCGTCTGCAGCGAGCGGAGTAGGCGGCGAAGGCTACCTCGGATCCATCTGCAGTCGTCGGCATCCGAGAAGTAATCTGGGGCAGGTCCAGCTCTGCCCCAGCCGCCATGGCCATCGCCAGCCCGACGGACGCGCCGATGCCCTTCTGCTTGCGCTTGTACGCTGCAGGCGCTTCGGCTGACAGAGCCTCTGCCAGGGCATCCACGTCTTCAAGAGACGCGCCCTTCGGGAAGAGCTCCTGGTAGAAGCGACCAAGGACCTCTTTCGCCTTGGCAAGGGAGTTGACGACGGTGCTGCAGCGGTCTTCGACCACTACAGTGGCATCATCTAGAGCACTCCCGTGCTCCAGAGCACCACGGTCAAACTCGATGCCTGCGGCATCTAAGACAAAAAAGAAGAGAACATGAAGAAAGGCAACATAGAAGAAGATCCGTAGAAAAAGAAGCAAGTACAAAAGCTAGCGCTCACCCGAAATAGCCTTGGCAGCAGCCATGAGCTTCTCCGCCACCCCTTTTTCACGAGCAGCCGCAACGGTGGCCAGCTGCTCCTCACGACCTGCGGCCTCCTGCTGCAGACGCTCTTTCGCTTCGGCTGCCTTCGTCAGCTCCAGCTCAAGGCGCTCTCTCGCCCCAGCGGCAGCTTCGGCCTTCTGCTCCGATTGGCCAAGGCTCTTCTTCAGAGCATCGACCTCACGGAGAGAGTCGTTATGCTCCTCTGCATTTACAACAAGCAAGTGTCAAAGAACAGGACCAGGATAAGCAAGAGAAGTACTACAAGGCAGACGAATACCTTGAAGCTGCCGCAGTTTCGCCTCCAGCGTCAGGCGTTCCTCCACCAGCCGCTTGGCCTCTTGGACAAAAGGCTGGAGCAACAAGCAATAGTAGTAAGAGCAGGACTTGGGGGCTACGCCCAACATAAAGAAGCATAAACAACATCAACATACAAAGACACTCGGGGGCTCCCCCCGTAACATCAAGCAGAAAAACTTACGTGCTCCGAAGGCGAACCCGCAGGCCCGCCTGCGAAATTCTGAGGCGCAACCACCAGCCTCTCCTGCACAGGAGGAACTGGCGCAGCATCACCAGAAGTCGCCACCGTCTGAGGAGGAGGCGACGCAATGTTCGACTCCCCCATCATCTCGCGCGCACCATCACTAGAGCCGTTGGAGGATTGCCTGCATACGAACCAATCGACACAGGTGCAAAAATAACAAGGGAACAAAGGACAACAGTGGCAACAAGAAAACTTACGAGCCCAACGCGCTCAGGTCGAAGATAGGAGAAGCCCTTCGGGCCCTCTTCTCCTCCTTCTTTTCTTCCCTCTTCTCCTCCTTCTTTTCTTCCTTCTTCCGCTTTGCTGGCGGGTGCGGAGCAACAGCCCGCACAGGAATGGCAGGAAGGGGAGAGGAAGAACCCCCATGAACATCATCATGACGCTCAAGGCCCAGAGGATTTCTGGGAGTCGGAGGAGTCGAGGCATCCGACGACTCGCTAGAGCTCCGTGATCGCTTGTGCGAATGGTCCTCACTTGATTCGTCGGCATCCTCCGCTGGGGATCGCGCTGACGGTATCTCGGACACGGAATCCACCACTTCATTATCCGGGGCATTCGGATACCTTTCGGGCAATGGTGGTGCCATGCCCGGCACTTTGAAGCTCTGCAAAAGGAAAAAGAACTTTGTTAGCAAACAAAGGAAAAAGTACACAGCTGACAAAAACAAAAGGGAAGCACTACGTGCGCAAATCTACACCTTCGGTACGACCAACGTCGAAGAAAAGGGAGGAGTCAGCGACTTCCCCGGGATTTCTTCGTCGGCCTTGAACTTCAACAGCGCGCGAAGAGCCTTGTCAAGTTCCACCTCGGAGATTTTCTCACTCGAAACCCTCGTCGGATCACGGCGCCCAGAGTAAAGAAACATCAGGTGCACTCTCGCTTGGAGGGGCTGCACCCGACGCTCAAGAAACGTACGGATGATGTCGACACTGTTCACCTCCTTCTCAGGAATCAATTGGAGATCCTCCACCCGACGGTACAGGGCCTCTATCTCCGCCACTTCACCGTCTAAGATTTGGTTTTTCCAGGATCTTTTCTTCTCAATCAATTGGGAGGGATCAAAAGGAACGAGACCAAAATCTTGCCCAGGCAGTACGTAATCACGGATGTAAAACCATTTCCTCCGCCAGTACTGGACAGATTCGGACATGGAAAAGGAAAAGAATTGCACATTGGGACTGAGGGAGATGATGAAACCCCCAATGGGATACACACCATCCGAACCAGACTGCCTCTTCACGGAATAAAGCTTTCGGAAGAGGCCAAAGTGCGGCTCAATGCCAAGCCAACACTCGCAAAGCGTGATAAAACACGCAATGTGGAGAAGGGAGTTGGGAGACAGATGATGGAGTTGAACCCCATAGAAAAAGAGCAGTCCACGAAGGAAGTCATGGACCGGAAAAGAAAACCCGCGAATCATGAAGGCAACAAACATAACCCGATACCCAGATGGGGGACGGGTAATTACCTCATTGCTGGGGAGTCTCACGGCCGTCGTGTCTTGCGGGATTAGGCTCCGCTCGCGCAGTTTGCGGAGATCGTTCTCCCGCGTTTCTGATCGCCGCCAGCCACCGTCATTGATGCGAGTAGTGGCGATGCCCTTCTTGCCTCCGGCGGCGCTGGTCCCAACTGCAGATGAGGACTTCTTTGTTTTCTCCATGGCGCTACGGCGGTGGTGGCGTTGCCAACGAAGAAAGACAAAGGAAATGTGGAGGAAACTCTCAGCGCGCAGCAAGAATAGCTCAAGAACGAGGGGCAGTGAATAGATGAACTGCTGCGGTGAAAAACAAACCACGATTTCACCAGGGATTATAACAAAAGCGGCGACGCGCGGCCGTCCATCGAGAAGACCTAACGCCAACGGTAGATCTGGCCGTACACGTGTCAGCACCAAAACGAACCGTCGTTACCACGCCGTCCACTACGTGCGGAAATCGAGGAGACGCCGAAATCATCTCCACGCCGCGCGTGACCGGTCGATTCAAAGTCAGCAAGTGGGACCCACGCTTCGTCCAGTCAAGTCATCTCTGGTGTAGCAGACGCTTGAGGTCATCGATCGTAAGCACTGACGTCATCAAAAGCTATACTAGCACCACTTCGGCTCCACAGCTAAAAAGTACTCACTCGAATCTACGATTTGACTAAATACTTGGGGGCTACTCCTATCAGGAGCGCTGGCCGCACCGGCTGCATACAAATGAGGACAAAATTACTTATCTGAGTCCTACGTCGAGTCTACGACTCCACTACGGACTCGGGGGCTACTCCCATAGGGAGGATGGATTTAAGCATCTGAAAATTTTCGAGTCCTGCGGACCTAATGATTGAACCAATGCTTGAACTGAAAGTCTCCGTTCGAGTCTACGACTCGAACAGGCACTTGGGGGCTACTCCCATAGGGAGCGCTGGTCGCGCACCCTATGAAATCTTCGACTGCAATCTTCCGGATCCGCATGCAAAAACTTTTTTGGCAACTCTGCCCCAACAAAATGCTGAGTGAGCGACAATCTCCTCGGCCACCCGAAACACCTCCGAGGTGATAAATGTTCGGATGCTGCGTCTGCGACGCAAAGATATGACCTACAGAATCATCTGATGGCCTGGCAACGCACCTGACTGCGCTCTGCTAGTATGAATCCGTACCAACAGGTACGATGAAAAATCCCGACGGACGCGTTGGGTACACCAATTAAAATCACTGGAATTCCACTCCTATAAGTCCTCCGCGGCCTGAGTTGAATTACGCCAGCATATGTTCGCCCGGGTTAAGGGACCCGAACCTGAAGAAGATCGTGTTGTTTCGTCCTAAGATGCTTAATCGACCTCGATCCGTCGGGTGAGTCGGACACACGCATCAACAATCCCTACACACATATACTATTAACATATAACTGCTCCCGAAGGATGGAAGAGTTCCTCACCAATCTACGATTCGACCGATCACCGGGGCTACTGACATGGTTATACCCTACGGGTACGTAACTTCAGCATACCTAGTCCAGCCCAAGGAAGGCCCACGGCAGACATACGCTGGCCCATGAAGATTTTCGGGTGGCCAAGGCCCATGACGTCTTCGGATCCTTGGAGAGCAAGACTAGAGGAGATAGGAAATTCAAAGGGGTAAAACCCTAGAACTTGTAACCGACTAGGACTACGCCCGGGACCTGCCTAAGTCTATATAAAGGCCAGGAGGGCACGTCCTAGGGGAAGTCGACTCATACTTTCGCACACGCATCCACGCCAGATCGAATCACAAGACCTCAGAACCTTCGGTTTCGCCGTAATCAAAGAGCGCACAAGCAGAGTAGGGTTTTCCGGGGCCTGAACCTGGGTAAATCTCGTGTCCCCTGGTTGCTTGTCTGTTAACCGTGCCACGATCTCCAGCATCCCCATCTTCTCCAAAACCCAAGTCCATAACAATGGGCATTGACGAGATTAAACCTCGTCAGAGGGAGTATGGCATTACACTAACTCCTGCTTCTAGATCACACAAGGCATTGTGAATATCCGTTTTACCTATTGAGCATGAAATGGTTGGTATTCCGGGATCCCCAGACTTAGACAACGGCTTCCCATTAGCAAGGTAGCTAGTTACCATAGTAATAGTTCCAGCTATTTCTTTCTTTCTACTAAGAATATTGTAACATCTCAAAAATATTAAACAAGATTATCACATTCTAATCACCCAAGTTTAGGGTTAAGAAAAACTTTTATTATTAAACTCTATATGGATGCATATGTGTTTATTATTAATGCATGAATGCTTGCTATGCTATGTTTGATTGCTATCAAGGATAAGGATTAGCTTGAGGATGAAAACAAGATCATCTAGGTCATTTTCAAATAGAAACAAATCAAAAGAAAATCAAGTTATAAGCATAATGATCAAATGGTCATTTTGGCCAAAGTTAACCACTAGCCTACTTTGGGCATCTCTAGTAAAAGATTTCCAACAAAATAATTCTTATTCTTTTCACCCCTTGCTAGACTAAGTAAAAATGAATCCAAGCAAAGTTTACAAACTTACAGAAACCAATTTTAGATCTATTTGAGAGGCAATTCAAAATTGAATCAAGTGTAAGTACATAGATCTCCATTTTGCAAAAACCGCTCAAACCAACAACACTTGACAAATACCAGCAACCAGAGACTCCTAAGCATGTGACCAACACACCCACCAAATATAGTTTGAAAATTCAAATGACTAGTTCATGCGGCCATTTAATCAAACACCTAACAGGAAGAGTACAACTCTACCAACTATACACTATTTGAATCAATCTTGTGATCATTCTTGTACTGCAATCAGCCACAGTTACTCACCCACGACCATCTCCAGTACCTAGCCGTGCAATGGAGTAGACCTCACTTGCCATTTGCACAAGTGCCGCCCGTACCCGAGCATGTCATGCCGGTCGACCATGGACGCGAGGCCACACACCGCGCCGCCCTCTCCCATGACCACTAGCAAGTAGACGTGACCTCACCGCACCCCTCTATCCACCCCTCGACCAATGGCGAGCAGTGGACAAGCCAGCAGCGCCGCGCCCATTTACTTCTCTGCCATACCGAGCGCACGCCAGAGCGCTGAAGCCACCTCACGAGCCACGCCGTGCCTCGCTCTCTCCGCGTGTACCCGCACTCGCCGCGTCACCAGCCACCTCCCAGACATGACCATTCGCCGTCGTGTGCCCCGTGACCACCGTACTCGATGACAAACACTTCCGTACCCGCACATAGCACAGACCTCTCCCGACCGACTGAGACCGTGCCTTGCCGCGCCACCATGCGCATGACGATCGCCGCAGTCCACCGCGTCGACCCATGCCCTCCGCCATGCCTATGGCAACTTGTAGCCGCGACGCCAATGAGCCCGAGCCATGTCGCGCTGCCTCTAATGCCAGTGTATAAATAGGACCCTCCCCCAGCCTCAAACGGCACACCATTCCACCCCTCTCTCCCTAAGAAACATCTGTGACCCTTCCCTGGAGCAAGGCGATCACCATGTCGCCGGAATTTGGACGGAGCCCGCTGCTGCAGTGAAGGAAGGGCGTCGTTGATTGGAGCCACCCAGGAGCCACCGCGACCACCATTCGACTCGCCGTCGTCGACCAGCCCATTCGCCCCCACCACCGGACCTAACTGGAGCCCTGGTAAGCCTCTGACATCCCCACCATGCCGCTAGGTTTAGAATCCCCCACGCCCTCTGTGACATAGACTATGAACCTCAGCCGTCGATTTGATCTCTAATCGCGCAGTTGATATTTGCCGATACCGTTTCGCCTAGCTACTGCCACTGATGCGTGGGACCAGCCTGTCAGCAGCCCACTGCACGCGTTGTGCAGTTGGGCTGGCCCAGTTTCTTTCCCACGCATAGCCCAGTGATTCAAACTTAGTTTTTCTATTTAATTCAAAACCATGTTCTGTAGCTATATTCAAAATTGAATTCAAAGAGATGTACTGAACCAAATGGCATAATTCCAATTTTGCTAGAAAGGTATTGAAAATATCTAATCACTCCCGTTGGATTCAAACCATTTGAAACTATCGATCACCTATATTAAAAATAACCAGACAGAGACTTTTACAACTTCAAACATTTTTGAAAAATCAACCATAAATGCTTTTGAGTTGATTCCTACTCTCCAAAATCACATTTGCCATGCTCTATATGAATATGTAAAATGATTTAGTTTTACAAGCATTGATCATGGACTAGTATTAAAAGAATTCTATATAGGCATTTCTAGTCACTTTAATATTATTAAATAGCAATATTAAATCTTGTAATATATGCCAAACCTTTTAAATCACATTCCCAAGTATTTGAAATATATGGTGATGGCATGTGTCAACAGGATCCCATATTTCAATAGGAGAATATTAAATCTTAAGTATTTTCAATGAGTAAAAATTACTTTTCTCAAATAAGATAAATAAGAATGTGTCATTATTGCATGTGATGATTAAGATGATGCTAGATCATCTTGGGTGAGCCGTTATGTGCTAAATAGAAGTAGTGAAGTGTTGTGTGGTGATTGTGTACCTCGTATGTGTTTATAGATGCTAGTACCGACCCGGGCTACGATGAGGAGGAGTACTTCGAGGAAGAAGAAGAGAACTCCAACGACTACACCCAACAAGGCAAGCTAACTAATGCAAGCCATCCATGCAAGCTAACCTATGCAAGATTCACTAGGCAATCTAGGTTATGCAACTTTGATTATAGCCATCCCAAGTTTTACTTGCAAGCTTTACCTTTCCCTTTACTAAAGCTTCTTCCTTAGTTAATGAATTGTGACTAGTGGAAAATAGGATGCATACCACCAAGATCCTAGAACTAGTATTGGGTACTTATACTTAATTAGCACCCCTCAATAGTGATACCCTCAATACTAGTGGCTAGTGCTAAGATAAAGTTGATCACTTAGATGGGAACACTTGGAGAAAATGATTATGAAAACCTTGGAATGGTGATTCATTCTATTGAAATGTTTTGACATGTGTTATGAAACACAATGGTTTGGTGATGAAACTGAATGAGGCATCAGCCTTGACTTTGATAAAAACCGATGATTGGGTTCGGATGCGATACCATTCCAATTTTACCGTACAACCACAATACCTGAGTTGGGTAGGGCTTAACTTGAAGTTTATATGTCTTAGTATGGGTTCCCTTGCGTAAAGAGGTTGAGCTAAGGCTACCTCGTGAATATGAATGTCCACCTATGCAGTTCCCGGGATGGCAGTTGGCCATGGCTGGGAGGCCAAGCTCATAGGGGAGGTGCCTATACTAGGGTGTGTAATTGAAAGGTTAGGATTGATTATCCACATACCAAGTATGATGATTCAGGGTTACCCCTGAAGGATGGAACAAATTTTGTGGTGAAAGTGTACCACCTCTACAGAGTGTCAAACTGTTCGAATAGCCGCGTCCGCGATTATGGAGAGTTGGAGTGGCCATACTGTTCCGTTGTCAGATGTTCTCAAAATGACTTGTGACTTGAACAATGACTTTGACTTGACCACAACAGAGTTGTGGACATGAAAACTAGGTTCCCACTTAAGTAATGTAGAGAACTAAATTAGGTCTTTACTCTTAAGTCCTTCTAGAATAAACTTGGCTTTTTGCAAACAAATCTAGAGCTTAAGCTTCCTACTAGTATTACTCTACTTGTGTTAGCGATAGTTTGCGAGTACTTAAAGAGTACGCATGGCTTTGTCCCTGGCTATTCCCATGGCCAGACTATGAGGAGGACTACCCGGAAGATGGACAGCAGGAGGTCTATGATAACTACGATCATCTCCCATCGTCAGCATTGCCTGGGACCATGAAGATGGATTCTACTACGTTTATTTCAGCTGCTCTGATTTGTATTAAGACTTGATCATGAGATCCACTATTTGTAAGACTATTATGGTTTGTAATGGATGATGTACTGTGGTACCAATTCTGTTATGTCTTGCAAAAATGGTAATCCTGGGATTGCGATGTACGGCATAACAGGCATCTGGACTTAAAAGTCCGGGTGTTGACAAATATCACGGAGGAATTTACAATAAGTAGGAACTTTAATTGCATCCGCAAATGGAATTTCCAGACGAAGGTCACTAAGTACCTTTGGGGGGGTCAGGCTCTTTCGTTGCTTTCTTTTGTTGTTGCTTATTGCTTTTCTTCTTTTCTACTACAACAACTTCATCTTCCTTACTTATTTCTTTATCTTCTCTTGGATCAACCGTTTCTGCATCAGAGTCATATTGATCATCTTGTGCATCATTTTGGTCCTCCTTAGTTTGTTCTTGCGTTTTAGTTTCATCTTGAGGATCAACCAATGGATCATCTTCTTGACTTGCTTCGAGCAAGGATTTTTCTTTGCGCTCTTTTTTGGCTTCGTATTCTGGTGGTCCTAAGGGTCTTATAACAACTACACCCCTTCTTGTGACAACATTAGTAGAAATAGGAATATCTTTGTCTTCACGAAGAAACATTTGATAACCAGATGCTATTTGTTCACACTGGGTTTCAATCATATAAGGTACTTGTGAAACAGTTTTATTTCTTGGCCAATCTCATCATAATTTTCAGTGAGTTCCGCCAAAATCTTTTTGTGTTTTTCGAAATGCTTATGTAAGTTATTATGAGATTTTACTTGTCGATGTTTTAATTGTTGAAAAACTTTTATAGTTTCATCTTCTTTAGTTAAAAATTGTAACAAATCTAATTTGTTTTCCTTAACAAGTTCAGAAGGTATACCTTTTTCTTTCATAGTTTTGCGTACCTCGGGCATAAGATCAGGACTTATGCGAAGTATCCCTTTTTCTAGCTTAGTACCAAAAATCAGGATTATATAATGAATCATTCTTAGCCCTAGTAGACATTAATTCCAAACATTCTTTAATAGTTAAAGTATTTATTGATCCTACTGCTGAGAAGTCAAGCAATTCTCTACATTGAGTATTGAGACCATGGTAAAATAAATGGCAGATTGTTAGTTCAAAATAGCCATGATTAGGAATACTATTGATCATTCCAAAGAATCTTTCCCAGGCTTGTGGGTAGTTTTCTCCCATGTTTTGACTAAAGTTGCCTATGCTCTTTCTTAGTCCGGTTACCTTTTTAAAAGGATTAAACCCGTTGATGAATTTAACAATGCGGTTTTTCCAACATTTAATGTAATGGCGAGGGAGAGAATATAACCAGTCTAGAGCTTTACCTTTAAGAGACCATCGAAATAATTTAAGACGAGAAAATTCTCTCGACAAACCTTTTGGTCCAAGCGATGTTATAACATCATCATACTCTCTTATATGTATTCCTGGGTCTTCATCTTTCCTTCCAATAAAAGCTTTCTCCTGCAAAATTTTAATAATTCCACCATCAAATCGATATTCTCTATCTCCAGGATTAGGGAACTCTATTGGTTGTTTAAGAAATTCTGAACTTGGAGCACTATATTCCCTGAGACTTTTCTCGGGTTTCATAGGAGTTATCCTGTAAATAGACATGATTTCCATAATACCACTCAGGTTTTCAACTTCAACTTTATTTGATCTTAAAAGTTTTTCAATAATTTCTTTGCGCCTCTGAGCAGGCACACGCTCAATATAATCCGGTAGGTAGGTCCTACCAGAGCATGTAGACCCTTTGTCTCATAAGGAGAACATTTTGTAGTAACAACACCTAAAATGTCAAAAGACAAACACTTAACGCTTAGCTCCCCGACAATGGCGCTAGAAAATAGCTTGATAACTGCAAGTGCACAGATCGTTCGTAGCTAGTTTTGAAGTTCAGATATCGATCCCACAGGGAGCCTAAAGGTAAGTGTTTATTGGTGAAGTCTCTGTCACACCCGAAGTTGTCATAGGTCTTCGAGTGAATTGACTACAAGTGTTGAAATAAGAATGGGATTTTAATTAAATGCAATAGATTTAAATAGAACTAAAATGTAAACTTCAGAAATATAATGCATAAAAGTAAAGAACGACTTTGGTTGTTTGTTGTTTCCTGTAGATGGCGAAAGAAGGCGCGGGGAGATTCAGTTCATGGTGATAGTGACTGTGCCAGGTGGACAAGTGGTAAATATAACAATTATAATCTTATAGATATATGCATAGGCGAGCAACCCATAATTAGCAGGAACTCCTCTTGGTAGATTTCATCCCAAGTTCAATAATCCTACTAGCCTACTAACAAAACCATGGTCAGACACTAGACGCTTAAGACCCTTTAGGTTGCTTAGCTATTAAGCTCCTTGGATTGGACTAATGCAATAAGCATAGTGGTTACTCGTTATCCTCGAGTCAACTAGCTTTCCATTAATATCCCCGTGTCACTCGGGGGTCGCTGGTCCACTAGCGTACAAGATCTTATCTATGTAGAAAAAGGTATCATGTTGTCTGGGCCCTTAATTGGACAACAAGCATTAGGCTTCCCACAAATAGTCAAGCACACATAATATAGTAATTAGAATCAATCACAAACTAATGGAAAATATATGAAGGCATATCACATCTCACCAATCCCCTACATCTCCCACGCCCAAAGGAATTACTCACTCATGAGAGAAGAAAGGATCATCAATATAATCAAATAAAAATAATTCATCTTGGTATTACTGTGGAGATCCACAATAAGAATAGAAAAATATCCAACACCATTCAAGATGGGAAGGAACAATCTCAAACCCTAGTCTTGCAAGGTGTAGATCCCTCTCTCTCTCTCTCAAGTACAAGTAGTGCCTATGGGGGTGTATTGGCTAGGAGGTCGAAGATCATGGAGCGAGATGAAGAACGTCTTCTCCTTCTTCTTCGGATCTCTTCTTTCTACCTTCTGGATGGTGTGGCGGCTGCTACGTTGTGTTTTTGTCCCTCGTCCCTTCATAGAAGTTGTCCCTTTTGACAAGATAGAGGCGGCGGCAACTATACGGCGATAACTATACGGCCGGAAAAATATTCCCGCCATATAGTTGCTCGTTAAAGCTTCTGTGAGCTCCCCTCGCGTGCTTCCAAAGTGAGACTTGCTTGTTTTCTCTAGAATATTGTATTTCTCTAGTTAAATCCTTCTGTTGACGTTCAAAACCTGAAACACACATTAAAATCCAAGTTTTCTTTGCTACCGAAGTATTCACGTTAGGTAAAGATAGAAAACGATCAAATCCGGGAGAAAACCATCAATAAAAGCCATCAAAAATGTGTCGAATCTCACAGCTATCACATAGCAACCACCCAATCTGTATCTTCAAGAGCTTCAAAAACCTTCTTGGGTTCCACCATAGATATATGAGCTTGATGATCACTGAAGCTTGCAAGCTCTCTTCTTGTGGGCACCCTTCTTCTTAGATCTGCAACAACTTTATGTAGTGTATGACCTCTTAATTCGAGGTTTCTTTTAGCATGAGCTTTGCGACGAATTTTAATCAGCTTGTTGTTTTTTGGAGGAATTTGTTCATCATTTGAGTCTTTATTTGGACCACTAACTTGACCTTCATCAACAACTTGTTCAGTGAGTACAAGAGATGAAGAACCTTGCCCTTGATTTTGATCAGCAGCCATAATAGGGGCTGCTGTTGTTCTAAAACTTCAAGGCTGGATAATCCAGCCGAGGGAGGGGCTGGATAATCCGGCCTGCGAGTTCTTGCTCCTTCTTCATCATCCTGGATGTTTCTAGCATGAGTTCGAGTAGGGCCAGATAATCCAACGTCACCGGGAAAGTATGCCCTGGGAGTTTTTGCTTCTTCCTAGTCATCCTGTTCGTTCCTAGCATTCGATGTGGTAGGCCCGGATAATCCGGCCTCACCCGGAAAATCTGGCCTGGAGCTTCCAGATGCTTCAGATGATGGATGATCTTCAGAAGGTTGAGGTGTTGGTCCAGTGGTTTCTCCAGCATGTGGAACTTGTATAGATGAGGGCTCTACTTGAGTAGAGCATTGTCCTTCCCGATCTGCCACAAGGGGTTCCTCGATGGTGCAGAAAAATCCCACGCCCATTCTTATTATGGCATCTTGGGGTATTTCAACATCTGCATCACAAATGTGAACTTGCCGCACATGGGAGCCATCATTTTCCTCGAATACCACACTACAAGATTCTACAACAGTTCCGGTGAGCTTATTGTAGATTCTATAATTGTGGGATTTGGCACCATAATCAACAAAAAAATATTCTAAAGCCTTAGACTCAAATTTAGACAAACAAACTCCTTTAATGAGAAAGAAACACTTACAACCAAACACCCAGAAATATCATATGTTGGCTTGTTACTGGTAAGTATCTCATACGGCATTTTGTCCAAGATCTTGCGAATATAGAGTCGGTCTGATGAGTGACAAGCAGTGGAGGTAGCTTCAGCCCAGAAATTGTATGGTGACTTGAATTCAGCCAACCTAGACCTTGCCATGTCCATTAAAGTACGGTTTTTCCTCCCGGCTACACCATTTTGTTGAGGGGTGTACGCAGCGGAATATTGGTGTTTTATCCCCTCTTCACTTAGGAATTCATTTAGAGTGTAGTTCTTAAACTCGAAGCCGTTGTCGCTTCTAATTGCCAATATTGGGAAATTGTGTTGACACTAAACCTCATTGGCAATGTCGATGATAGTTTGTTGGGTCTCACTTTTTAGCTTGAAGAAGTAGACCCATGTGTATCTTGAGTAATCATCAACTATGACAAGGCAATACTTCTTCCCACCAAGGCTTGCATGAGACAGAGGACCAAAGAGATCCACATGAAGGAGCTCCAAGATCCTCTTTGATGAAATAATAGTTTTCCTCTTGTGGGGAGAGTCGTGCATCTTTCCTTCAACACATGCCATGCAAACACGATCTTTGGCAAAAGAAACATTGTCTTTTAGTCCAAGGGCGTGGACACCCTTGTGAAGACTTTGCAAAGTTCTCATGTTGACGTGAGCTAGATGGTGATGCCATAACCAGCCCGTGTTGGCCTTTCCGAATAAGCACATCGGACCCACTGTGATTTTCCCCGAAAAGTCCGCCACATTCAGGTCATTTTCGACGTACCCAACGAAAGTGACCTTTAGAAACTTGCTCCACAAGAGTACCACTAAATCACCATCAATAAAAACTGCAAAGCCCATCTTACCAAAGGCACGAATAGAAAGTAAATTGTAATCGAGGGTCTCAACAAGCATGATGTCCACAAGTGAAATATCATGGGCAACCACAACCTTGCCAAGACCCAATACCTCAGATTTTGATTTATCACCATAGGAGATGGTTATTTGAGCATGGTTTGGCCTCATCTCTGTGATGATCTCCTTGCTTCCGGTCATATGACTTGTGCACCCGCTATCAAGCACCCATTTAGAACCACTGGAAGCGTAGCCCTGCAAGAGAATTACTTCTTGGTTTTAGGTACCCAATTTTGAATGGGTCCCCTCATGTTAGTAACAAGGGTCTTTAGAACCAAAATAGACCAAGAAATATAATTATCAAAAGGACCAACATAACTAGCATAGACATCACCATAGTAATCACAAAAAAACTCATAATTAGGATTGTTAGACCCTGCAAAACCAATATAGTCAGTTTTATCCTCTATGATGTTCTTTTCAATGGTGCTTGTCTTTGATTGAGAAATTTTGACTTTCTTCTTCTTGCTCTTCTTCTTCTTGGACATAACCAAGTCCCTATTTTCCATTATTTGTCCTTTGCTTGCTAAGACTTCATCTAGAGATTCCTTGCCTTCGGAAGTGGATGCCTTCGCAAGATCCTCTTTCAACTTAGCATTTTCTTCATGTGCACATGTTGATGTAGAAGTGCTAGGAATATCATACTTGGTCAATCGAATTTGGAGCTGATCATGAGACTCATTAAGAATGGAGTATTCACACTCCAAAGCCTTGTGGGAAATGTCAAGTGTCTCCAATTTCTCGGAGAGTCTAACATGAGCAGCCCCAAATTCAACCTTTTCCCTTCTTAGTTTCTTTGCTTTGGCAATAGCATTATCACGTTCCTTAATCAGCTTGGCCACAAATTCATCATGTGTCTCCTCGATAGACTCAAGTCTCGCCTCTAGCGAGACTCGAGCCTCTTCTTCTAGAGCATTCTTTAAGGATGCAATCTCCATTGCATCCTCTCTTTCAATTCGGCCCTTTTTTCGAGGAGCTTTTCGTTTTGACAAAGTTGACCCATGAGTGCCTCAAAGTGCACTTTGTAATCACCTTGCAAGTTAGTGATGAAATAATCCAAAGCAATAATTTCCTCCTTAACCTTAAGACTAGTAGAATCATCCATATCAATATTAATTGTAGTCTTAGGGAAAGAAGTGGTGGAAGATGATACCTCAGAACCTCTTGTCATAAGGCAAGTGACGTTCTTGTTGTTCACATTTTCATTAGGTGAATCGAAGAGTGAAGTCGGTGTAGATGTGGTGGCTATGGCATCCACCTCTCATGAGATATCATCATCTTCTTCGTCTTCACTCCCGGAAGAGTACTCCTCTTGAGCTACCAAGACAATCTTCGGTTGCTTCTTGTAAGAAACATTTTTCTTCACAAATTTCTTCTTCTGAGGTGCCTTTGACTTTTCTTTGAGAATGAGACTTCCTCCATTATCTTCTCTATTTTTATAAGGAAATTCGGCCACGAAGTGCATCCGGTCTCCACAATTGAAGCATGTTCTTAGTTTAGGACCATTTTCCCTTCTTCCATTAGAACTATTCTTGTGTTCAATTTCAGATTTGGCTTTGGCGGGGTCCTTCCAAAAGTTTCTAGCATAAAAGGCGATGTAATCACCATGTACCCTCTTGACATCCTCGGGACAGCCATAGCTTCAAAGTCATCATCGTCTTGTTCAACAACATTTGTCTTTAAGGCCACATTTACCCCCTTTTTCATTCCAATGGCTCGAGCACGAGCGTCTTCAGCATTCTTGGCAGCCACTTTGAAAGATCCCATTTCTTGCATGACCTCATTGGAAGTCATTTGATGGTAATTATGTCTAGCTTGAAGGCTCTTTAAATTAGTAGGCTCAAAAGTCATAAGAGCACTAACTTACTTTCTCTTGATCCATGCGTCATCAACATGGGTAGCACCATGATTTCCGAATGTGGTGGCTATTGACTTGAGTCTTCTATACATATCCTCGTGACCCTTTCCATCCATCATATAAAAACCTTCAGCTTGGTTACTTAGTGCATCATACCTATTCCTTCTCATGCTTTCATTCCCAATGAAGAGTTCGATGAGGGCATCCCAAGCTTCCTTAACAGTGCTGAGATGTTCTATGTGGGGCATGTCCTTGGGACCCACACCGAGTTGAATCATGTGTAAAGCCGTTGCATTGAGTTTGCTGTCCACAAGTTCTCCTCTTGTTAAGTTTCTTGGATCTCCAACATGGAGGCCATCTTCAATAATCCTCCAAAGCTCAATTGATGAACTGCACACATGAGATTTCATTAAAAATTGCCATTGACTAAATGAAGATGCGGTAAGCTTGGGTGGATCACCCCTATTGTTTATATGAGGGTGACGGATTTGTGGATCGAGAGAATATAAGTGATAGACCTCACTATAGTGCTCCTTACCACTTCCCTTTTTGGAGGAGGATCCATTATTTTTACCACCCACCACCCCGTCTTCCTTGGACTTAGCATTAGCTTTGTACTTAGAGGGCGGAGTGGTAGCCTCAGAGGTAGATGGAGGCGGGGTTGTAGATGGAGAGAGACGAGCAATCATTTGATGCATCTCTTCCATTTTGGCCTCTATGGATTTCAGCAAGGTTGTTTCCAACATCTTGAGATCATCCATAGTTACCTTGTCCACAACCTCACTACCATCTCCCTTAGTGCCCATAATCTCTTTGGTGGTAAAGCCCAAATAAAAGAGCCCAGGGTCTGATACCAATTGAAATGGATCATATGGGCACCTAGAGGGGGTGAATAGGTGCTACTCCAAATTTTAGTTCTTTTTCAATTTTAGGCTTGACACAAATGTAAATTCTCTAGATATGCAATTACAAGAATTCCCTATATGCCAACGTAACTACTAAGCATGTAAAAAGGAGCGAGGTAACCGTAGAGGAGCACGCAGAGACACGGGGATTTGTTTGAGCACAGTTCCTTCCTTGTTAGGGGAAGTACGTATGCGTTAGAAGGATGGGCGGTTCTAAGACCACCACGACACAATAGGCCTCACCCTATTCTCCGCTAAATCTCACCACCAAAGGCATGATCCACCTTTCCACTATTGGTACCCTTCGAGGCGGGAACCAGTGCCTTTACAACGCTTGCAGGGCACACATCCACAACTGAATTGGAGTCTCCCGTGATGACAACAAGCTGCCACAAGAACAAGGATTATCAAATAATCAAAACTAGGATCTAGATATTTGCAAGAAATGCTAGATCAAGAATCCCCCAAGTGAATGGAGGGGAAGTTGAGCGCTTGATTGGTGTTGATGAAGATCGAAGCCTTTGGGTGGGTGAGGATGGAGACCTCGCTTTGAACTTGAAGAACATGTCTGAGCTTTTTCAAATGAATCAAGAGTTCTAACAGGAGGATCAATTGGGGTATTTATACCCCCTGCCAAAACTCAGCCGTTGGAGAATTTTGGGGCCAGATTATCTGGCCCAAGTGGGGGCCGGATTATCTAGCTGGAGCAAAGCTCCGCCCCAGAGTCGGATTTTCCAGGGAGAAATTCGCCCCCATACCGCACGATGCGCCTTGGATGCCTTTGTAAAATTCCTGAGGGGGGGTGGTTATCTGGCCCCCTTTGGGGCGGGATTATCCGAACCGGGAAAAAACTCCGGCCCTGGCCAGATAATCTGAAGGATAGTACGCCCCCCATAGTGCATGACGCGCCTTGTGGACCTTTGTCAATTGAGCTAGGGTGGATAATCCGGCCTTTGACAGGGGCGGATAATCCGGCCCCAAAACCTGTTTTGGCTGCTTTTTATATGAGCACTTATCTGCAGCACTTAACACACATCAAATCTTCCTTGGTATTGTTATCTATCACACAAAACTATAGGGATTAAGAAATGATTTTCATAATTCCTATTGCGCCTTCTTTCCAGGCATGTATGACCGACAACTATGCTTTATGTAGTATCAATATTGAAATTCCCATGCTTTTTGTTCGGCTTTATGTAGCTAAGGAGACAAAATATAAGAATCCAATGATGATGGGACAGACTGAGCAAAGGAAAACCATTGACACCACACTTCTCAAATATTCATAGAAAGATCTAGACTTAAAATTACTCACTTAGAGAAAGTACACTACACAAATATTCATAGAAAAATCCACAGTTTGGATTACTCATGTTCTTGATAGATAGACATACCAATGGAAGCTATGTAGAGAAGGAGCTAGAGCAAAGGCAACACACTAAGTAGGAATTGGTGTGCCAGTTGTTCATTTTTCCTACCAGAAGTACCATTGATATCAACTCTATAGTGACACTGAACCTGCTCAGAAGAGCGGGTGGTTTTATGTATTTTCTTCTGACATAATAAATGAAGGGTTCCGTAGCAGAAAACAAAATTTTCCTACATTGGAACCGCCTAAAACTACCAAGATCTATCTATGTAGTAATGCGGTAACGGACGAGCGTATAGAATACATACCCTTGTAGACCGTACGCGGTTAACGTTCCGAGGGGAATGTGGTTGAAGTAGTCGAAGTCGTAGCCGACCTCAAGGTCGTGAAGCTCCTCGCATGTCACCCCTTCCTCCTTCTTCACCGTGCAGCAGCTCCGGCTCACGACATCCAAGGTGCCTCAAGTGAGGCCCCTCATGGTTTTGTACACATACGGTGTATGACGACGACCTCCGACTCCTTGATCCCTGCCGGGAGTGAGGAAGTAGATCTCCTGCTTGGAAACCCTGCAGCGCACCAGCGTGCTGCAGGTGTGGTGTCTCTTGCTCGGACAGTCCTTACTTGGGACCGTACCAACGCATGGAGACAGAAGAGAGAGAGGGAAGGAGAAAGTCAACCAAAGGACTTCTCCAAATATTGGTGTATCTATTCCCAGCCATGGACACCCCCTTATATAGGGGGAGGGGGTGTGCCCTCCCCTTTGGGTTTCCCATGTGGGACTTAAACAAGGGAGAGAGGGGGAGGCGCATGGGCCTTCATGGGCCAGCCGGCCTAGGGTGGGCCCCACCCCACGCACAGCCCTAGGCTAGCCGGGTGGGCCCCCTTGAGGTGCCTGGGCCTTGGCCCTTTGGCCCTTGGCCCTTCCCTCCTTCGGTTTTCCCTCATGGGCCCTTTTCCCTAGGAAGTTTGGCCCATTAGTGGAATGCCCATTCAAATTAGATTTTAATATTATATTTCATAATAATTACATTAATTAATATGTAAATACATATTACAAAATCTGATTTGACCCGAAACACCTTTCGGTTCCCTTTCAATTTTCTCCAAACGACTTCGGATCTTTCCCGGAACGATTCCGGTTCTCTCACGGAACTTTTCCGGTTTCCTTTTCTCTTTCATATAGTGATTCCAACTTACATAGGATCTCTAGCTCATCGTACCCTTAAGTGTATTTCCCCACGGCTAGGGAATGGCACATACATGATCTCCATCAATGATCAATAGCGGGACCGGGATGCCCATAATGACCCCTGTGCATTCCATGATGATAATGTCGTTTGAACCGTAAACAGTCGTTTCCCATTCCCTTTTCCACTTGATACCTAGTTCAACCAAGATTTGATCTACGGTATCTCCATACCTTCGTTCGATCTTGTTACCGATGAAATTGTTTTCTCGTTTCCGTGTCGTTGCATTCCGTGACCTAGTCACACGCTTGCAAGCTTCGTTAATGCAACATCACCGAGATGGCCACTAATGTATCTGTCCATTACATTGATGGGCAAATCCTGGTCTTGATATGTACTCCTCTACACGCCCCTTTGGGAAACCTGAGTGGCACCTTTTTGATCACCCAGTCACAGAGTGATACTTGATAACCATCTAAGCTCCCTCCAGAACGGTGATTTGCGTTACCCCACAGTCTAAGGATCAGGTTGCGAGGTTTCCTTAGTTTATCATTAATGGTGAACTTTGTAACTAGATCTCATTAAGATACAACTGGTTGGGTTAGTTGTCTATCACATCATTCAACTAATGACGTGACCTCATTGTCAGTTGGCATAAATGCCCATGATCTCGAAACCCTAGATCATCCTCATGACCAATGAACTAGTTTGCTAGAGGTAACTAAAGACACGGTTTGTTTACATACCACACGTGTATTAACGTTTCGTATTAATACAATTATAGCATAGTATGAAACTATTATGAACTAATTGAGATATGACAATAAAAACCTATTTATTATTTGCCTCTAGGGCATATCTCCTTCAGTCTCCCACTTGCACTAGAGTACAAATAATCTAGCTTGCATTTTACCATATCACATATGCGTTTATTGATCATGCATGCTTATGGAAAATGTCATGTCCATGTTTTGTTTTACCAGATCATTATGTCTTTGCAAATCGTTAATTTTTTCCAAACTTTGACATTCACACCATTATCTCATAATGGGTCGAAGTATTCGTTTGGCAACAAAGTGAGACTTTGTTTCTACTGTTTATAATGACGGTCGTTTTCACTATTGTCATCTAAACTTCGAAACACACTTTGCAATCCTTTGTGTATATATGGCAGTTATGGCAGCATAACGAGGCCGATTTCCAGGAGCCTACAGTGACTTTAGATCAACCTCGAGGGCTTTCTCATGGGCATTGTGCCCTAGGACACATCATTCTACATTAAAAGCGAACTAGCCCCGCCATAACAATATACATCACATCAGATGGAGCCTTTATACTTCTATATCTATGTAGATCCTAGTGCATGAAATGCAATTATGCCACTTACTTTGCTTCTTGCCATTTAAGTACAAACTTATTTCTGATTCAGTGATTAACTCAAGAATCACTTCAAGACATGTTCTTACAGTTAAGAGCTTGTCCTTCCAACCAGAACTTTAGGTCACATTACGTCGAGTATACAATATGGTTGTATGGAAGAACCTATGACTGAGGCATAGGAGATGCAACACATCTCTTTCTTCCTTTTTTAACCATCGTTGTAATACCAAGACAATGCTTCATATAGTAAGAACTTCTCTATTACCTTATTCCATTCTGAACTTCTTCAGAATATATCTTAGGACATTCTGAACATCTTCAGAATCAAGTCCAAGAAGCATTCGACATTTAATGTTTATTAAACTCACCAATCTATCTCGATAGATCTCATTGTTTAATAACTTCAACTTCATCCCAATTCATCTACTTAAATGTTATTAACACCAATCACATCATTCACATATGTCGTCCACATATCCTAGAATGATTTCACGCTCCCACTCAAATATGGCATCCATATTTGAGATCCAGGGATTTCACTTAGCTCCCACTCAAAATATGTCTACTACATATTAAGATTTGGCCAAGCTACTTAGCTCCCACTCAAAATTATGTCTCTTACATATTAAGATTTGGCCAAGCTAATTAGCTCCCACTCAAATGCAGGTCCTCTCGATAATATTGGACATTCCAAAATTCTTTGATCATCATCATATTGAGATTTCCAGCTACGAGACTTCAATATCCATATATTGTTAGTGTAAATCCAATAGACTCAAGCATCACTACACTTGTAGTCAACTCCTTGAATTTGTCCATACTTTGTGACAAATTGAGCTTTCATGTCTCCATTAAGTTTCATTCCGTCTTATGACTTTGAAGTCATTTAGAAATATCAAGTAAACTTCTTTACTTAATAAGATCAAGTAACATATTACTGTGCAGTCTTAAATGTAACTTAATATAGGATTTTATGACTCCTAGTCATTTCTCGCACTTAGGTACATCATGCTTCTTTGTAATTCGTAGGTATGTCTTGTTCATAAACATGACAAGTGAATCAATAATATATTTCCACAAACTTGCAGAGTATATATTGTTGAATCCTACTTTCTTTAGTAAAAGTATTCACTGAAACTTTATGATCATTATCATTAGTTTCTCCTCTATTTGTAGAGTTCGGTTTCATGAAACAAATTCCACTGCGCCACTCAACAATTCAGAGGCAAGGTCAAATACCTTGTTTTGATCTTTTACTTTCTTTCACCTGTATCTTCATCAAGACACATCAACTTTGGACAAGAGCAGGTTTGCCCCTTGTGGAATATGTATTAATAGTTGCCTAAGAATACGCTACAAAGACTTGTTTATTCGCCACGATTTCGAATTATCAAAACCTCTAGAAACTCGAACATGCCATAACTCTTATGGTGTTGTTTCCACGAATCTTTAGATGTTCCTTTGTATTTCAACTGAGTGTTTGCTCATTTCGATCTCTAACTCTAAATGAGAACTATAACCCCGACAAGGGATAATATAATACCATATGTATCTAATACATAATGTTTATGATATTTAGACATTTCAATACACTTTGAATTTGCCTTATTATCATCATTT
Source organism: Avena insularis (assembly GCA_023614405.1). Lineage (NCBI taxonomy): Eukaryota > Viridiplantae > Streptophyta > Magnoliopsida > Poales > Poaceae > Avena > Avena insularis. Next base: position 453,525,276 of record CM042694.1, read on the forward strand.
GTGAAACCTCTTTCACATGTCCTTTTATGCCAAAATTAACTTAAATACTTTAGTCGTGTTGATCAAATCGAAGAGACTTTTGTATTCTTGTTAATTCAATATCCTCCTTCATTTTGAAATCTTTTGAACAATTAAAAATAGTTTCAAACTTATGTTTCATTAAGCAAATGCTAATATTCACTTAAATCCACAATGAAGTGTGAAATAATGATTTCCACTATTTGTTGAAAATACGATACATCACTATGTATAAGATTCAACATTAAGTATGAATAATGATTTCCACTATCTTGTTGAAAATATGATACATCATTATGTATAAAGTTCAACATTTCTTCTCATATCACTGTTTTACCAGAATGCGGAGTTTTAGTCATTCTGCCCAACGAGGCATGGTTTTGCAAAGTCTCTAGAGCAAGCATCTAAGACCCCGATCTTCATTTAGAATGAAGAACATGCAATAACCAAAATGACTTAAACAATAGTGTCATATCATAATCAAACTTTCGATATCTTTTAGCATTTTAATCCTTTTATAAATGTTTAAACTATTACCATTAACATAGTGTTGAGAATAACTCATTTATAATCGTTTGAGAATAACTCATTTATAATCGTAATGTGACCATAACGGTATTGTTCATAAGAATAGTGCAACTATCTTGTAACTCGTTCATATGAATAATCGTCTCGCCAAAAGCAAGACACACAAACAAGGATTACAAAATTATATTCAAGTCCACTAATCCAAATGATAATCTTTGAGGAAAGGGGTGATGTCGGCCATAAACTGTTTTGCTTGTCGTCATCTTTCCACATTGCCTCAATTCAAGCAATTCTCAAGCAGACCATCTTGTTTTCACAAAACGGGACAAGTATCCAATACTTATATAAACTACAACGAGTTTTGCAAGAATTACATTTATAACTTTGTATATCTAACATATACCCTTTTTCATTCATGACCTCCATTGCAATCAAGCCCTTCTGAGAGTTCATAACTCTAATGCAAGATTGCTAAGTGTTTCTCCAAATATTCCCTTTTTCATCCATCATGGAAGAAAACTCATACAACGGCTCATACTTTATGTGTCTGATCTTGCAGAATACAAGATTGTAATCCAACTCTCCATTGAATGGAGAATAGCTTATTGGATTATTATGGAGAACACACAAACATTGCAAAGTCATCGGATTTATCTCCTAATGGTCATTGTATCAAGAAGAGAAGATCACCATTTACGAGGATATCCCTCAGGCGTGGGTATTAATATATGAAGTTGGACCCTTTCGCTAAGTTCCACATCAAGAAGTATATTCGCATGGTCGCAAAGGACCTCAATGGGATATGCAATGATCTACTAAGATATTTGCAAACAGACATCTAGCCTAAGTTCATAATATGAGTTCAATCCTAATTGAGCTCCCACTAAAATTGTCATCTCCTGGACGATTTTAGTGATCACATGATCCCAATCCTCTGCACCTCCCCCGATCGTCACGGCCATCAGTGCACCATCAAATGTAGACATTCCCCAATGTCAATCACATCAGCCATGTGACTCATGCTCGATCTTTCGATCTCTTGTGTTCTGAGGCCATGTCTGCACATGCTAGGCTCGCCAAATCTAACTTGTGTGTATTCGTTGTGCAACATGGCTTACACCCACTGTATGCGAATATAGATATGTCTAGCCCACGATCGTCACGGCTGGCTTCATAACGGCAAACTTTCTTGGTGGTGCACACACAAGGGGAACACTATCATTGGAATTATATAGGGATATCTTATTTGCTACCGTTGAGTATCTAATACTAGCATATAATAAGATATAGAGCAGGTATCAACAACACATGTGTATTGTGATATGATATGGTCCTTCTTCTTGCGCCTTGATCTCCATCGAGCGCTCCGGCATGATCTCCATCTTGCCCTTGGTTTGACGCCAAGTCCACGACGCCACCACCCGGTCGTCCATCGGAACGATGGCTATTACTACTTAACTTAGTAACATAAAAGTAAACTACTTTACCTTTGTAACGACCAATACCATACCATAACACAAGCCCTCCTGCAAAATAAAGTCAGATACCTCTACTTTATCTTTTGCAAGTTTTATGTGGTTGTTAGGGCTTTCGCAATAGAACCGTTTCTAATGTACGAACTTTCCAACCACAACATGGATCCAACTGTTGTCTCTACTACACCCCTTTCAGGGCCCTCTATTATAAATGCTATATCAACTATTGAATGAGAGACAGACACTCGCTAGCCACTTATACAAAGCAAGCTGCATGTCGAGTGTGGAACCAGTCTCGCGTACGAATACGCGTAAGGTCAGTTCGGGCCGCTTCATCAAACAATACCGCGATATAAACAAGTACACGTTAGAGGGTAACAACTAAAGGATCAATGCCCGCACAATACTTGTGCGTACTGGCTGTACATCACTCCTATGCATAGATCGGCTCTGATACCACTGAAGGGTTCCGCAGCACAAAACAAAATTTTCCTATGTTGGAACCGCCTAAAACTTCCAAGATCTATCTATGTAGTAATGCGGTAACAGACGAGCGTATAGAATACATACCCTTGTAGACCGTACGCGATTAATGTTCTGAGGGGAACGTGGTTGAAGTAGTCGAAGTCGTAGCCGACCTCAAGGTCGTGAAGCTCCTTGCAGGTCACCCCTTGCTCCTTCACCGTGCAGCAGCTCTGGCTCATGACATCCAAGGTGCCTCAAGTGAGGCCCCTCATGGTTTCGTACACATACGGTGTACGACGATGACCTCCGACTCCTTGATCCCTACTGGGAGTGCGTAAGTAGATCTCCGGCTTGGAGTCCCTGCAGCGCAACGGCGTGCTGCAGGTGCGGTGTCTCTTGCTCGGACAGTCCTTACTTGGGACCGTACCAACGCATGGAGACAGGAGAGAGAGAGGGAAGGAGAAAGTCAACCAAATGACTTCTCCAAATATTGGTGTATCTATTCCTACCCATGGGCACCCCCTTATATAGGGGAAGGGGGTGTGCCCTCCCCTTTGGGTTTCCCATGTGGGACTTAAACAAGGGAGAGAGGGGGAGGCGCATGGGCCTTCATGGGCCAGCCGGCCTAGGGTGGGCCCCACCCCGCGCACAGCCCTAAGCTGGCCGGGTGGGCCCCCTTGAGGCGCCTGGGCCTTGGCCCTTCCCTCCTTCGGTTTTCCCTCATGGGCCCTTTTTCCCTAGGAAGTTTGGCCCATTAGTGGAATACCCCTTCAAATTAGATTTTAATATTATATTTAATACTAATTACATTAATTAATATGTAAATACATATTACAAAATCCGATTTGACCCGAAACACCTTTCGGTTCCCTTTCAATTTTCTCCGAACGACTTCGGATCTTTCCCGGAACGATTCTGGTTCTCTCACGAAACTTTTCCGGTTTCCTTTTCTCTTTCATATGGTGATTCCAACATACAAACGATCTCTAGCTCATCGTACCCTTAAGTGTATTTCCCCACGGCTAGGGAATGGCACACACATGATCTCCATCAATGATCAATAGCGGGATCGGGATGCCCATAATGACCCCTGTGCATTCCATGATGATAATGTCGTTTGAACCGTCAACAGTCGTTTCCCATTCCCTTTGCCACTTGATACCTAGTTCATCCGAGATTTGATCTACGGTATCTCCAAACCTTCGTTCGATCTCGTTACCGATAAACTTGTTTTCTCGTTTTCGTGTCGTTGCATTCCATGACCTAGTCACACGCTTGCAAGCTTCGTTAATGCAACGTCACCGAAATGGCCACTAATGTATATGTCCGTTACATGGATGGGAAAATCCTGGTCTTGATATGTACTCCTCTACACGCCCCTTTGGGAAACCTGAGTGGCACCTTTTCAATCACCCATTCATGGAGTGATACTTTATAACCATCTAAGCTCCCTCTAGAACGGTGATTTGCATTACCTCTCAATCTAAGGATCAGGTTGCGAGGTTTCCTTAGTTTATCATTAATGGTGAACTTTGTAACTAGATCTCATTAAAATACAGCTGGTTGGGTTGGTTGTCTATCACATCATTCAACTAATGACGTGACCTCATTGTCAGTTGGCATAAATTCCCATGATCTCGAAACCCTAGATCAGCCTCATGACCAATGAACTATTTTGCTAGAGGTAACTAGAGACACAGTTTGTTTACATACCACACGTGTATTAATGTTTCGTATTAATACAGTTATAGCATAGTATGAAATTATTATGAACTAATTGAGATATGACAATTAAAACCTATTTATTATTTGCCTCTAGGGCATATCTCCTTCAATAAACCACATGGATATCTCTACACGATCAAATGCACATAATTTCCACAGAAAGTACCAATGAAATGGGAGAGTTACAATAAACTATATTGATCGAATCTCATTTTTCTGTTATGTGCATATTTCACCATGAAAATATCAAGAGTATGGTAGAGTGACTGAGCGACTTCATGAAGGATTTTGAAGAGACAAAATGTAGCAAATGCACCTATAGTTGAATCAGATTAAGCACACTTCATAGTACCTAAGAAATCAACTCGGTAGCTAGTAAACTCATAAGGCATTATGCCATGTGACTAGAAAGTTCAGTACTCGTATCCCGCAACCATTGCGAATGATAATCTGTAATTTATGAGAATATTCCTACACTAAGAAAAATTCTACTACTTGCGATAAAATGTGGAAAGACGATACAAAATTTGTGATGTAGCCCAACACATGGCATTCACCATTGGTCCACATCATGTCACGCCAACCACTCCTACAAAGGTGAATACCTTCCATATCTTGCCTTTCTTTAGTTATCATATGAATGGGATCCTACTTGAGACCAATGCAGATTGTATGACTAGGCCCATGACTATGATGCCAAGAGGAGGAGATAAGGTTGCCCCAGGAGCCAACACCCCCAAGCATGAGGCTTGTAAGAGGAGAAGGAAGAAGCAGTTGAAGCAACACCGGATTCTCCTCCTTTGCGAACCCACAGTCTCCTCCTCCATGAACCCGGAGTCTCCACTCTTGCGCACCCCGAGACTCCACATGTACCCCGACCCACCTATGGCTTCAAGGTTCTAGAGTCCGCCCAAGTCTCCGTCCTGACTCGGAGTCTCTGCCCTCTGACGACACCGGAGTCTCCGGCCTAAGTATGGGCTTGCGTGCCTTGGAGATAGGCCTTGATGAGCTCGATGATCGACGTAGAGCTCGTTGGGAACCCCAAGAGGAAGGTATGATGAGCACATCAGCAAGTTTTCCCTCAGTTATGAAACCAAGGTTTAATCGAACCAGTAGGAGCAAGGAAACACCCCAAAGGTGTTACTAGCTGAGCTTTGGCAGGGCGCACTACCGGTGCTAGTAGCAACGTGGAGACCTGCACAACACAACCACAAAACTTTGTCCCCAACTTGCGATGAGGTTGTCAATCTCACCGTGTTTTGCGGAAAACAAAGGATTAAACGTATCGAATGGAAAGAAGTAAAAGTTTGCAGAAAGTAAACACAAAGAAGTAAACAATTGTAGATTATATGTAAAGAGAAAGGACCGGGATCCATAGTTCACTAGCGGTGGCTCTCCTTAAGATAGAAAACATGCTGGGTGAACAAATTACAGCGGGGCAATTGATAAACACCGAGAAAGCAATACATGCATATACTAATCATCTTGACTCCTCTGAGACTTGATTGGGAATTACAACATAATACATAGACTGCCATCCAACTACATCTATGACTAATAATCCACCTTCAGGTTATCATCCGAACCCCCTCTAGTATTAAGTTGCAAGCAACAGATTATTGCTTTACTGAGCTGTGTAAAGTAAACAATACGATTGTTCTATGAACAAAGGATTGTTGTTTTCTCCCTAATAGCAACAGCACATCTAGTACCTTAGAGATTTCTGTCACTTCCCCAGATTACCATAGGCATGAACCCACTATCGAGCATAAATACTAACTCTTGGAGTTGCTAGCATCTACTTGGCCAAGATAGCTACTAACAACGGAAAGCATGCAAGATCTCAAATAACAAAGACATGATAGAATCAATAATCAATCTGAAATAGCATCTCAATATCCATCGGATCCCCACAAACACAACATGTATGAATTACAAATAGATGATCTTGATCATGAGCAGACTCACAAGATCTAAACATGAAAGCACAAAGGAGGAGAACCAGCCATCTAGCTACTACATGGATCCGTAGTCCAAGGATGAACTACTCACGCATCACACCGGAGGCTTGCATCGTGATGAAGAAGGCCTCCAGGGTGAATTTCTCTCGGCAGGTGCCGAAGAGCTTTAGATCCCTCCCAATCTAGGGATGGAGATGGCGACTCTGAGACTCTTTCGTTGATTTTGATCGGTACTTAGGGTTTTTGTCCCGGGCAACTTATATAGGCGGAAGGAGGCCGAGGGTGCGGAGCGCCACACCACCTGGCGGGCCAGGCCTAGCCATGTGCAGGTGGTGTGGTGGCTCCACCCTTCTCTCTCGTATTCTGGCACTTGATCCCTTTCGGAAAAATAGGCACTTTGGCTTTTGTCCCGTCCAATTCCGAGAATATTTATTTTCTGACTTTCCTGGAACCAAAAATAGCAGAAAATAGGCAGCTGACACTGTGGCTCTTGTTAATAGGTTAGTCTAAGAAATCATATGAAAAGTACTCCAAAGTTGGAACAAAACACAAGAAAGTGGATAAAACCAAGCATGGAACATCAAAAATTATAGATATATTTGCAATATATCAGGCCTCAACCCATGTACCCCTCTATTATACCTAAAATACCCTTAGCTCGTGGCTGGCCTATATATATGCCCCCTCCTAGAAACCCTAGAGATGATGATGAATTGATGCATGTGCCAAACCCTGGATGGGAACCCCCTCTCTATAGTAAATCTATGAGCTGTACAAGTCCTTGGAGTCGGTGCCCCTCTCCAAGTTGTCAAGACCCTCCTCAAGTGTTTGGTCTCTCCTTATCAAGGATTCTAGTAGTGCTAGGTCTCTCCCCTTTGGGATTCTACTTGATTGCTACTCTCTCCTTGATTTGGATTCTATCATCCGCTTGCCAATCTCTCCTTTGATGATTCTACCGCAAGGTCTCTCGCCGAGGATTCTATTGGATTGGTTATTCGAACCAATAGGAGCAAATCGAATAGTGTGTGTTTTGGCATGTGTTTGTATCTTTACCTTGCATTAGAGTTGAGTTCACCGTGTTCATTGAGTTTCCCCTCACTCCCCGCCTCAAATCCGTGAAGATCAGGCCACCCAAGGGTTAATCCTACAAGGAACCCCATATCATATGGTATCAGCAGTTTTTGGTTGCCACAGATTTGACTTTGTTCATCGATTTCTGCCATAAATTCGAAAATCCCAAAATATTGCCCCAAATTTCTTTTGGTTTGATCTCTCATTTTGGTGAGTTCATTGTGGTTTTGATACATAAGAAACTTGTCTTTGGAGTTGGTTTACCATTTTCCTGCGTTTCCTAGCCCAATTTGGTCAAAAATTTCTGGATTTGAGGTTTGAAGGGCCCAATTTCCTCTCATGAACAAGGGAAGTTCGTTGTGCTGCCCCGACACTAGAGTCTCCGCTACAGCGAGACCGGAGTCTCTGCCCCTGGAGTCTCCACTGCTGATACACGGTGTCTCCAGCCCTAACACAATTTTTAACCTCTTTTTCTATTCATATCATTTCCTTTGTGTGTTTGTGTTTCGTGTGCGTGTCTGTCATCTAACAAGGCTTCCGCAAAACACCTCGCGCTCGACATCGATACCATAGAACTCGAACCATCCCTCCAGCAACGATTGCAAGTACGGCATCAACAAAAGTTATAACTTGCACCACCCTCGTAAACCCCCATTCTTCCTTTTTGTGTTACCTAACCTATCGAGAGTAACTCATCTTGTGTTTGCTAAAGCATTGTGCGCTTGCTCTTGCATAGTCATAGTGTAGAGGCAATAGCAAAAGTTGACACCATAGCATAGAAAGAAAAAGATATACATCAAAAAAGAATAGAAAACGCAAAATAAAAAGAAAGATACCAATACAAAGAGAGTCCAAAGCTTCTAAGGAAGAGTGGAACAAGAGCAAGGCAAGCGTGCAAATCCGTTGCTTCTCAATCTTTGTGCAAATGGGCTACTGTCTCTCCTAGCATTGGCACGACTTCGATCATTGGTCTTTGTTAGGACCATTTTTGTTCGTTGCTTATTTTCCATAGTCGTGCTAGACATATTAATATCTTGTCACCCTTTTTGATCTTTTCCTTTGACTTTGTTTTTGTTGGATTTCACCCACTTTTGAAAATAACCTTTTCGTCTGATTGTTTCATTTGCTTTCCACCTTACTAACCTTTCACCATAGGCATTTGTGTTTGTGTCTTGTGTATTGCTAATTATTTTGCTCTCGGTAAGAACAACCTTTCCAATCCCGCCATCATCGGCAAGCGCCTCCAGGAGTTGCCCGTGCGGTGTCGTGATGGTCTGACTTTCCTCAAGGTGCGAGTCCCGGTCGGGCCAGAGTGCCCGTGGCGGTCAGAGCATCGTCTGCGTGATCCCGCGGTGGAGCGGCGGGCCTCGGGTGGATGCTGGGCAACAGAGCCATGCCATGGTGGCTGGGCACAGCCGCAGCGTGCGGCGGTGGCTGGAGCCGGCTTGGCCCATACCTGGGACCATTTGGCCCCATATGGGTCAGGAAGGGTTGGTTGCGCTGTGGGGCGGCGATGCTCCTGGAGGTGGAGTTTGGGCAGTGACGAGTCATGGTTGGTGGCGATGATGCGGCTAGCCTACTGCAACATGGCGGCGGGGGCTTTGAGGGCCCAATTTTGACCCGGTCATTCCCGTCTGGGCCTAGTATGACCCTGCTATCGCGTTTGGTCGGTTACTGCATAAGTGGTGGAGGTTGTTCCCTCCCGCCGGCTACAGTGTTGCTGCCTCGATTCCCGTTGCGCTCCCCATTTTCGTCCTCTAGGCCTCGTTTTGGTATTCATAGTGAGATGACGAAGAGGACCCAAGACCGTAGTGGCACGTACTAGTGGGTGACAAGATGAGTGGAGCACTAAGGTTCGGGTTGTGTTTTTTGGGGTTGGGAGAATTTCCCTGTTGACTTGTCCGACACTGACTCGGTGACGATTGTGGGTGTCGCCGGTCCTTTTTGAAGGGCATCCGGGGTACCCATTCCCCACTTCCTTCCGCATACGGAGGAAACTCTAGGACCAGTCCAAACAGCAGCAACAGTCGTCGCATTTCTTTCTGAAGGTGTTGCGTGATAGGAATACTCTAGAGGACGTAACAGTTGTGGGACTACTTCATTTTTGGTTGATCTGCCATTGTTGGTTTTTTCTTTCTCTCATATTTCTTTTTTAATATAGCTGTGCGCAAGCCTTGTTTCAAGGAGTGCCCTATATAGTGCGTAGACACGAGATGCGTGGCAGGTGTCCTGAGAGCCAATTGGTAATTAGTCCAGGCAGTCCTGTCGGGTGACCATGTATTGATAGGGAATTCGCATCATCATCCAACGGAATGGAGTCCGCGGGTGAAAGGCCTTTACGTCCGAACGGAGTCCCCGGTTAGAATGACCATTTCGCCCCCAGACCAAAACACCTTCCCATGTGGCGGACGTGTGGACAGAGACAAGAGACATGCAATGTGGCTGGAGGAGGGCTGGTCCGTGGACGTGGTAGGAGACCACAGTTTGCACGGAGATTCCCTTCCCGCGCGTCTCGTCCATCCGGTCTGAGAGGCCTCGGCCCGTCTGGAAACTTTGCTGTATTTTTCACCAAGAACTCTCACGTCAGATCGATCGTCCGATCTGAGTTGCTTAATGCTGTTTAGCCGTTCAAGGACAGGCTCGTCCTAGCCCTAGTCTTAGTGTATAGGGTGGGGCACACCATGACAGCTCAACGTGAGGCTGCCAAAGTCTAGCTTTAGCTAAGAAGCTGATGCAATTTGATTCGAGAAATGACGTTGATGATGTATGGTTTTATCTATACTATATATAGCTCTACCTAAAGAAAAGTACTCTTTTATACCCTTCGTCTTGTACTATTACTCGTGTAGACGCACGAAAATCACGTGCAAAGCAACACACCTGTCTGTTCCATGTATCGGACGACGGTCTCGCCGAGCTGCTCCCTCCGTCCGTAAATAAGTATATTTCTAACTTTTTTCTAAGTCAAAGTTACTAAAGTTTAACTAAATTTATAGAAAAATATAGCAATACTTATGACACTAAATTGGTATCAATATATATGTTTTCAAATTTAGTATTATAATATATAAATTAGATATAATATACTATTCTCTTCGTTCCAGAATATAAGGCACCTAAGCTTTAGTCAAAAGTCAACACAATCTAAGTTTGATCAAATTATGTAAAAATATAAACTTTCATAATATCAAATCAATATCAATAGATTCATCATAAAGTAGAGCTTCCCAATATCCATTCAATATTGTATATATTCGTATTTTTTTATATAAACTTGGTCAAACTTAGAAGATGTTGATTTTTAACTAAAGTTTAGGCGCCTTATATTTTAGGACGGAGAGATATATTATTAGATTTATCTATAAAATTTATTAAATTTAATAAAATTTAACTTAGACAAAAGCTAGAAGTACACTTATTTACGGACGAAGTGAGTATGTGCAACACACCTATAAGTTCCGTGTATCGGACGACGGTCTCGCCAAGCTATGTGATTCGGCGGACTAAATATACCGATTCTCTCCGTGACCTTTGACATCTCACCCGTTATCATGGAATTCCTAGTTTGTTTAAGTAGCAATCGATGCCAAAAGGTACAAGATTTTGCTATTTTCATGGTGTGTTCCCTTTTGACCACATGATATTCTCATGGACGATTCGCATGTACAATACATGTATTTTCACTATAGAAATCAAATGCTAGCCCGAGGGCCAAAAACCGTCGGCGTAGGCTCCTCGGGCTAGCCTTCCCTCGGCACAGCCACAGATACTGTCGGCGTATGACCATGTTGTCGTTATAAGCTATGCCGACGGCTTTGTCTTTGGCATAGCCTAACAGCCGACTGAAAAAAATAACTTTTTTTTAATCTTTAAATTGTTTGACTCATTAATCTCTTGCTTGAAATATTTTTTAACACTAATTACACTTAATCTTCAATCAAATTATAGTTTTGGTTAAATTTTCCGGTCGGTCACCCATCATCACACTACTTCATCTCTAACATGCTTAATTTTTCTGTTCCTTTCAAATCAGTTTCCACGAAGCAATTTATACCTAGTTGTTATTACTATGATATCAATCTTATTAACTCTCATATCATTATATCACATATTTTTATTTTTTGAAATTACCAACAATTATTTAACTAAACAACTAAATAAGTAAAAATATTAATGAATTGAATTAAAAAATATAATAATTTTATTTTTTCTTATTTTTCAATTTAATATGAAATAATTAATATATTTAAATCCACACGGAGTGAGCTCCGGCGAGCAGCACCGTCTGGGGACTAGCTTGGTCAACTACGTTAAGGAAAAAGAATTCCTCTTCCCCTAGTTAGCCTTAATCCTTGCCACATACATCTAACATGTGGGCCCGAGTGGTCAGAAAATGATTTGACACGACTAAAAGGAACAATCAGTGGTATCTGTCACAGACTAGCTCCAATGGTGGTAGTTTTCGGACAAAAATGACAAAGTCGGTAGTTATGTGTCAATGCTAAATTGATCAAAAATGACAAAAATGACAAAGTCGGTAGCCCCAAATGTGGTAGTTTTGCAACATTTTCTCATAAATCGGATTTCGACAAATAATATATCTAAATTGATCAAAAAATGAGAGGAATCCAAATACGATATTCATATCAACTTATCACAAACTATGCCACAATTCTAGCCATAATTTCATTTGTCGTTTCAAACTATGGTCAAAATGACCGAGTTCCTACCGATTACGCAGGAATTTGTAATTTTTATGAGGGATGGACTGAAAGGTTTAAATACTCCGGTTGGGAAATTGTTGATGTAAGGTGGTCTAGTATTTTTTTAAATGGTGTTGTACCAACGTGAAACTTTCATTTGGTGCGTGTTTCACAAAACACCCCCTTTTTGGCACTCGGAAAATAAAAAAAGCTTTTTGGTGCGATGAAAAAGAAAACTTCCTCCTGCAAGATTGTAAGCCATCTCAAGATGCACAGGTGTGCACAATATGAGTACATTATCATAAACTATCTCGCGATTCTAGTCATAACATTGATCGTTTGACTTGAAAGGGATAAAACTTCAAACATGATACTCCCTCCGATCCAAATTAATTGACTCGGATTTATTTAGATTCGGATGTATCTAGCACTAAAACATGTCTAGATACATCTGAATCTAGACAAACCGAAGTCAATTAATTTGGATCAGAGGGAGTAGCTCATTTTGAGAAGGTCTTTTATGATATTTACAATATTCCAAGTTTTATATTTTTTCTTGCAATGATACCACATAATATGACACAACGCGAAAGTTTTCCATTGTTTGGACCGCTTTTGAATTTTTATGCCCGTTTCAAATTATATATAATGTTTTTATGTTTTACTTATTTTTTACAAATGTGTAATATTTTAGTGTAGATAGATAGATCTTATTTTTTTGCAAATTTTGATATAATTTTTGTATTTTTCTGAATTAAAATAATTTTGTTATAATTTTTCAAAAATTAATGTGGCAAAAGAGAAAATAGCTGCCGAGAGCATTGTCGTCGGCGTAGCTATGAAAGCTAGACATTGCCGTCGGCATAGCTATCCTACGCCGACGGTCCTGGCTGGCCGTCGGCTCGTCTCGCTCCATTCCTGTAGTATTTTTTGAAGCATACGTAGTTAAGCAAATTTGTGACGATCATGTGAGAAGTTAAGGAAATTTGTGAAGTCCTCCAAAAAAAAAAGGAAATTTGTGACGACCATGCCCAGCGCTAAGCCGACGACGAACATGAACAACTTCATCGGGTTAGTGGCATTGCTGCTCCCGAGGGGCGGCGCACATGCAGGTATTCGGCGGTGTAGTCAGCCATGGCTCTCATGTCACTGCTCGGCTTCGTGCACCAGGCAATGTTGCCGTTGTCGACGCAGTGGATCGCCGGCGAGGCGTGTTGGCTCATGGACGTCGGTCAGCCAGTACATATATTTGCACGTACATTACATATATAATTTAATTCATAAAAGATATGTAGTTAAGGAAATTATAGTTCTTCCCAAGTGGCACCAAATACATAAGTCAAAGCTTTTTCTTACAAAAATACGGTAATAAAAAATGCAAATGATAGCAACGTGCGCGTGGCAGGGTTTAGAGTAAATGTCACGTCACGAAATAACGACCTATATCCTCTCAAAGCAGACTTGTATGCACTAGATTGGCAGAAATCAAAGAAACCACAATTTGTAGGAAACTGAAGAATTGTTTTTGCACACATCTCTCTCAACAGAATTAGGAGGGATTAGACTCTTGGTTTAAATGTGTATCTTGCAAAAGCACATTATAATTCTAGCGGAAGCCTGAAAAGTACTTTCTCTATTCACTATTATAAAATATTTTGCCATTAGTTTGTCAAAATGTTTTGTATTAGCTTTTTTTGTGAAAAGTCCACCGATTTATTCATAATTCTCAACAACAATACAAGAAAATTTAAAGTAATAAAAATTACAAATGGGTCTTGCACCACCTAGTGATGACTACGAGCACTCGAACAAGACAAAACACGCCACCATTCTTGCTCCTCCCTTAGTGGAGCTGGACAAAACTTGTCGTAGTAGAGCTTATTATACTAGACAGACGGGAGAACATCGTGATAAATCCCCGAAGGACCAGCGCACGAGAGTAGCAACCGTCACCGATGAAGCAAAGTGTATATTGGAAGAAACACCAACCAAATCTAGCGAGAGCCACCGGAGACACACCTCCACACGCCTTCCGAAAATGCTATACACGCCGCCGGAACAGGGGCTAGACAGGGAGAATTTATTCCATCTTCAAGGAACCGGCACCGCCACATCTTCCTAAGTAGTACACAAACCCTGACCAAACAAAAGAACATCAAAAAACTGAGCCCTCATGCCGACAAGGACGAGGATCCACGACATCTCCATGGCCCTAAGGCCACATGAGGCTAGGTAGATTAGCGCCGACCGAAAGCAAGGATGGATCACCTCATAGAGTTTCTTCCGCGGAGGAGAGGGTCGCGCTCGAATACTTCACGCATCATGTTAGAGTTGAGCCCATGTTTTATACTAGTTAATAGAGGGAGTCATATTTTGGTCAACATGATTTATCCCTCTTCTCGAAATAATTTTCGCCCCTTTATATACAAAGCCACAGATGGCCCAATAGAACAAAGTGGTGGTGAGATCCTCTTATACGACAGATCAATAATAAACAAAAGAGTAAAAGGAGAACCAAAACTTGCCACTGAGGACATCAGAAATAGACCGAGGAGAATCGGAGCTCCATGACAACACCTTGATGGGATTCACAACATGGAAAACAAACAAATTTCCTATGGAAGAGTGGATGTAACCCAGCAAGATCCAATCTATGAGATGCTAGTAACGAGAATTAGATCAGATCTACATACACTCAAAGATCCAAAGTGTTAAACGATTTCTAAGATCATGGTTGATGTAGACGTACATGACATCGGATCAATCTGATGAAGCACTACATGGGCAGCACCTCCGTGGTATCCACACGTCTAGTTTGATGTCGTGTCATCCAACTTGATTCAACAAGGTGAGGGAGGGGTGGATGAGATCCCATCAGCACGACGGTGTGGTGGTGGAAGATATGGTGAGAAACCGACAAAGCTTTGGCAAAAGTCTACGTGGAGGAGTATAGTATGGGAGGGAGAGAGGGGGCGATAGTCAGCGGGTCAAGTGCCACACCCAAGCCCTCCCTCCCTCTTATATAGGTGTGGGGGGCTGACTTGGCCCCTCCTCCAAGTCCTAGGGTCGGCCAAACAAGGGGATACTTCCCCCCAAAGTTAACACCCTATTTTAAGGGATTTGATCCTATCCTCTTATCCTAGCCAATGGGAAATGTGCACCTGGCCCATGTGGAACTATGTGACACCCCTCAGTCCATATGGGTCATCTGGGATAGGTGGTCCCCACTATGGGTGATATAGGTATGCCTAATGGGCGTTCACCCTTGGCCTATCCAGTCTAGCCAAACGGAAGGCCCACGTAACGATCTGTTGAGATCACTGAAATCCATGAAGATTCTGGTGAAGCTAAGCTCGTGAAGGCATCGACTCCTTGAAGAATAAGACATGACTAGATAGGAAACCTCTAGGGGTACGTCCTTGACTTGTAACCGACTCGGATGGCTCCCAAGACCTAGCCTCCTCATATAAAGACTAGGAGGGACCGTCGGGGAGAACACCATGAAACTCTTGCCATACGCACACGCTAGATCTAATCTGCACAACCCTAGCCATCTAGGCGCCATTGTAACCTTCAGTTTCTCCACCAATCAAGAACATACAAGCAGGAGTAGGATTTTTCCTCCAGGGGCCTAAACCTAGGTAATCATCGTGTCCCCTTGTTTTTATGTTAGTCGATGAAGTCTCTAGCGTACACTTCTTCCCTGAAAACCCAAGTCCATAAACCATGGGCATTGACGTGATGACCCCATGTAAATTGGCGTTGTTCTTGGGGAACCCGTGCGCTGATGTTGCGACTTTGGTGGTTCCATCGCCAACAATCTATGATTTGTCGGTTCTAGGGAGTAGATCTACTTCGGCTCCCTCAGCTTCACCATCCAGTCGCTGGCCACATGTCTAGCCTTCGACTCCGTCAACAATGGAGCCAACTTGACGATTGGCGATCTGCACTTCCATGTTGGCAAGACCGGCACCCTCCACCTCCTAGACCAGATATGTTTGGTTCCGGAGCAGTCGACACCACCGTCAATTGCACCTGCATCATGGATCCCACCGCCCCTAGGCACCTTCAACAAGCTGAAGGCCACCTCTTCATCAAGCTGTGTCTCTGATGTCAACAACAGCCGTGAATCTGATCTGAGCAACTCTCTCATGGAAGACAACAACTTCAGCTCTAGTCTCGAGAGCTGCGGGAGAAACTTCCTCCCCAACCGCTACATGTGCGCCGTCATCAACGCCGACATTAGAGCCAAGGACAGAAACGGTGCAGATCATACCAACAATGACACCACAAACAATGGTCATCCAACTATAAACCTCACGAACGATTAGTGGGACAGGATCAAGCTGCCTCTAAAGGGCATGCCCTTGGGACGCTCCGAAACCTTCTAGAACCTCCAATACAATATCGAAAAATCTTAAACTTTTCCGGTAACCCTAAAAATACTTTCCCATATGTTTTCTTTATCTCCGGACCATTCCAAAGCTCCTCATGATTTCCTGGATCCTATCCGGGACTCTGAATCAAAATTATATAATACCATCTATTTATCTCATCAAACCCCAACAACATAGAACGTTAAGTGTGTGACCCTACATGTACGAGAACATGCAGACATGATCGAGACTTCTATCCAACCTATAATCATTAGCAGGACCTGGATGCCCATAATGACTCCCACACATTCAACAAAGATCATTATTGGTTGAACCATAGTGTTGAGGATTCCATTAATCCGGTATACAATTCGCTTTGTCTCGCGGTATATCACTTGCCCGAGATTCGATCGTCAGTGTCACATCTGTGGATCCAGGGTCCGGAGCTGACGGGAGGTCGCGACCCTTGCATAATGCCCTCACAGGAACCTGATCGGGGCATTCCCTTGGGGGATCTGGACCAAGCGTTCCACAGAGGGAAGGTACTGGGAACCCAAGGCACCCGCCCGAGAAGAGAATCACGGTTTGGGTGTTCAAGGACGGGATGCTGGTGGCCACCTTGGAGAAGGACAGATGGCCAATGATGCATGACCAAGGGAACAGACTGGCCCCTGGCCATGCTTCGCCCAGCCCACCATGGATGAAGATAGCACCAATGAGCCACATTGAAACCATGCAAGGCATCCAACTCGCGGGGTCTTGGTAGGGACCTTCTCCGGGTCCCCGGCTGAGAGCCTGGAGGATGTACGCCCGGGGAGATAGCCCCAACAAGATCTAGACTGAATGGACAGACGCTAGTGTCAAACTGGGCGGTGCAGGTAGTGAGGAACATGTGATAGGGAGGCAGGAGCGCACAAACACATTGAGGGAATGCACTATGTGCCCACACCACGTGGAGACTGGCCTTTGTTTTGTCCCCTTATGTTTATAAAAGTAGGCCCAGGTTGATCAAAGAGGGAGAGCATTCTCTAACCACAACCTTCTCGGGGAAGGAACCACTATGACTGTGATCGTCCACCATATATTTGATAGTTGTAGGATGTAGGCTCCACACACCGCAGACTTGAACCTGGGTAAAAAACATGTCTCTCTCGGTGTGTGTGTTCGTCTAGCTCACTGTATGTTGTGCCCCTGGCCAAACTAACCCCGATGTCAAAAATTAAGACATGACATTCTAGCGCGCCAGTTAGGGGGTGCAGCTAGAGTGATCCCAGTTGGACCGTCATCAGCGGGTGGGCATGCTTGGGCTTGGCGAACAAGGCAAGGATTCCGAAGGCCCCGCGTGAGCAGGAGGCTCACCCAGGGGCTCACTGGAAGCTCTTGGTTCATGGCTTTCCTTGGCTCCGTGATGGCTCTGAAAATAGCTATCTTCTTTCGCATTTAAACATTGTTTTTAGTCAAGCAATTGATAAGAATCTCTCTAGCCTTGTCACTAATGACTAATTATTGCAAAGATATGCAAACCATTGCTTTAAATTGTGTTGTGCAGAAAATAACACTTTTTAATGCGAAATAAGGAGCCATAAATGAAGATTTTGAGGAAGTTTACACGACCAAGTAATCCTAGAGCAATAACCAAGCGCCAGAGGCTATAACGACCATAGGTACAAGTAGGGCCTGCCCATATGACCCGCATGTACCATGTGTCGGTGGCTTCGTCTCATCAAACCCTACAACTTTCGTGAAGGCACCTATATATTTTGAGGCCCCAGCCGCCGTGCAGAGGGTCGCCATTCTCAGATTGCATCACAACACCACCAAATGAGATTCACACCATAGTTCATCCCCTCCATCTTCCATCCTCTCCATTAGCCATATCCATTACTTTGTACCTGAGATCTCCTTGTGGTTCAATAAGAATAATTGGTTTCAATCTATGTATTTTGGATGATGTTTTCTATCCTTGATCTTATTGTTATGAGTGAGTAGTCCTCTCGGGATGCGAGTTGGGTGGAAACCTCGCAGCAATTATGTGCATCTAACCTATGGTAGCATTGTGTTTTGTTTGAATAAGAGGTTTGTATCTTTTGTTTCTTTATCTCTTCCCTCGATCTTTGGACTTGTAGGTACCCAAGACCCCCGAGATCGATAAAGGCTTGAGGTGAGGTACTTGGCTAGCGACGATCTCATAGGAAACCCAGTGACAAAAATGGCTGTATGGTCTTTGCTTAGCGACCCATTCGGGAACAACAACATCTCTCCTTAAGGCTTTGATCTTTGTTTTCCACTTAAATGTTTGGAGCCCAGTACTTTGTGGTGCAACCAGTTGGATCAAGAGGCTATTGTTATGCCTGTGACTCGCAGGGGCTTTAGTATATTAGGTTGTGCTGGCCACAAAGATTATCTCTATTAAAACATTGCACATGACTGTGCCTATTATTATATTTTATCCCATATGATGTGTAGCTGCAGGTGAATCTTCAACCCTGGCCTATCTCCATCCATTGAAACAACCCACAATATAAAGTAAACTAGATTGGTCCCATAAACGAAGGTAGAACAAAAAACAAAGTCTTGCAGACATGTCCTTTTTAATTCCTTTTAGCATTGTTTCCCAAGGATCAATTAAACTTGGGTCTATAAGGGAAAAATACTATTATACTACATTGGTGATTCGGGATCGAAGGCATCAACCCTTTTTCTGGCGCTGTTGCCAGGAAAGCAATTTGCTATCCCGGTGATGTCATTAGAGACCTTGTTTTTAGTTTTATTTTTTGTTTGTAGTTTATTTCTTGTTATTAGTTTATTTTCTTGTTATATATTTGAAAACCCCCAAAATAGTTACTTCTTTATTTGTTCCCTTTACCTTAAAAATACCAAAAAGAAAGATCCATGACGCAAAAGAAACTTGGGAGCTACTCCCACTGATGATTTTATTCGTGCATATATTACTGAGCCTGTTGTTGATGCGGAAGCATATGAAATTAAGCCTAACCTTTTGAGTTTGGTTCAGTAGAACCAATTTGGAGGCTCATCTTCTGAGGATTCAGGTTTATACCTAAATACTTTTACTGAAATTTGCGACATGATGCGTATTAAGGTTGTTGACCCAAATGCGGTTAAATTACGTTTGTTTCCTTTCTCTCTAAGAGGAAATGCTAAGGACTGGTTTCTAGATCTACCTAAAGGCATTATTACATCTTAGGGCGAATGCACTAATCTCTTTATGACTAAATTTTCCCCCAGCTAAGACTATGCAGCTGAGATCCAATATTATAGGTTTTAGACAAGAAGACCGCGGGCCACTATCATTTGCATGGGAAAGGATGAAAGAAGTTGTAATGAACTTTCCTAGTCATGGGATGGAAGAATGGCTTGTATTGCATTTATTTTATAATAGCCTTAACCTAATGTCTAAGTCTATCCTAGATACTACAATAGGAGGAACAATCATGGGAAAGCTAGTGAGTGTTGCAAAGAAGCTACTTGATGATATGCAAAACAACCATGCCCAATAGCATGTGTAAAGAACCTCAAAAAGGGAGAATTTAATCACCGAGGTAAACAATGAAGAGATTACTACAAAGGTAGATTAGTTACTCAACCTAGTAAAGGGTAAGAAAGATACCCAAATTAATGCTATCACTATCGATTTTATGATGTTAATTTTATATCTTGTGCTCCTTATAATCCCGCTTGGAAGAATCAAAATTTTGCCTCTAATGTTCAGAAACATTATTCTAATCCTACAGGAGCTCCTTACAATAATTATGATAATCGTAATGGATCAAATCATGGCGATCTCTCGTTTGAACATACTGTTAGAACTTTCATGCAATCTCAAACCGAGCAAAATAATATGCTTATTAAAATCACATAGAACCATGAGACAAGTATTGGTAAATTATCTAATCAAACCGTTGCAATTAGAAATGATGCGCAAGCTCTATAGGAAAGGACAAACACCATGGAGGCGCAATTGGTCAAGGTAGCTGAGAGCCAAGCTCTCATACTTGCAAAATTCGCTGGTAAGCCCGAGCCAAACCTGATAGAGGACCTCAAGATGAAGAGGGCAGAAATAAATGAAGAAAATCCTGAAGAGCTGCATTATAGCAGCGCGCCAACACCTGAATACACCGTGGAAGATCTATTAAAGATGATCACTATAAAGAATCCCGGTCTAGAACAAGGTAACGATGCTACATACCAATAATTTATACAACAAGTATCATCTAAAGTTCGAAAATTAGAAATGGAGTATAAGAGACTAGTTGATAAGCTTCCTGCTAAGATAGATGATATCTTTGACCCCACTATTAAAATTAAAATTGGTGTTAATGAGATATCTGTACTTTGTGATATTGGTGCAAGCATCTCAACAATTTCCAAGAGTCTATTTGACAAATTAAAATTGGGGTCTTTTACAACCACTGAAATGAGACTCCACCTTGTTGATTCAACTTCTAAACAAGCTGTTGGGATAAAAGAAAATATAGTTGTTAAAATTAAAGGAAGTCCTTCTCTTATTGATCTTGTTATAGTAGACATGCCTTAAGATCCCATAGCACCTATAATTCTAGGTAGGCCATTCCTAAGAACTATTAAATCTTTGATCAATCTACATGAAGGGAATGTGAGAATAGGACTATAATCTAGAGGTCCTTTTATAGTCCACTTCCCTAAGAAGAAGAAGGCCAAACCTAATAATAATGATGATGGCATACTCATGCTGAAAGCCAATTACTTTGGAGTGGGTGTTCCACTCATAAAACCTAAATGATCGCCATCCGAGTCAAGCTAATTGACCTTAACTAGAAGCACTTTATGGGAGGCAACCCATGTGAAATAAAAGTTTTTACTCTTGTGTTAGTTTTTGTTTTGTTTTGTTGGTTTTGTTTTTTGTTTTTAATAAAGAGTGTTCAAGAAGTCCTTTGGAGAGAGGAAAAGAAAATAAGGTAATCCTCGATCTTTTATTTACTAACACATGGCACTTAGGTATTGCTGATTTTTATAAAGTCTATTTGCTGTTATTTTGCCATTTGCTAAGATGTGCAAAGGCACTCGAAGCTATTAACCGAATTCCACAAGTTTTTTAGCTTCCAGGCCGCATAACGACCACTGGTATGATTGGGAGACCCCGTACCATGCGCACGTACCACATCGCAGCTCTAGAAAATAGAAGTGATGATTTTTGCTGCTTGACTCAGTGGCCGTAACAACCACTGGTACGACTGGAGGCGGTCTTACCGCCTACCCATACCGTACACTCGAGCAAAACATCATCTTTAGCAAATGTACTGACAGAATAATGACTAGTAGTACGGACGCGCATGACCATACCGTGCCCCCCGTACCAAGTGCGCGGTCGGAAGGAGTCCTTCGGCCCCAAGGTATGTCACTCGGTACGGGCGGGCTCCAGCCGTACCACCCGCCCGTACCACGTAATCGGCTGCGATATCATCCTAGGAAGAGGTAACCCTAAAATTCCCAAAACACAAATATCTCTTGATAGCAGAGTCCTCAATTTTCTTTCTAAATCTATCACCCACATCTTCCTTTGAGTGTGAGAGCTATATTAGAGGAGACATGATCTTGCAGCCCCCTCTTTTGGTAGAGATAGCAATAATTGCAGTCTGAAACTAAGTAATAACAAGTTAATACATCAAACAAGACAAACTCCTCATTTGACTGATATGACAAGAGCTATGAACTGGAGTTTATAACAGGTCAATGGTTCAATTGTTAACCAACATGTCAAACAAATAGGACAAGCAAGCACACATTAAACAAGTGTGTCCACCGTGAAAAATGAGCAATCAAACAATGTGTGTGTGTGGCTTAGAATTTTAGCAAATATAAACTAGCCAGGTCATTTCAACAAATATATATGGAAGCAGTTGTATACCCTAGAATGTAAGAGACGTTGGGTGACTCAGAATTTGCGCTGAGCTACACAATGACATGCAGTTACTGTCGTAGCTAAGAATGAACAAGATAGAAATTATAACCGCATCATACGAGAACTTGTAGAACATGAATGCAAACCATGAATGAACTATATATAGTAGAGGATAGTTATGTCGTTACTTAGGACGAACTAGAACCAGATGCGAGATATAATAGCGTCGCTCGTGAACCTATAAAATAGGACAAATAATCATTAGACAAGTATGCCTACAATGAAATGAGCAATCAAACAAAGTGTTTCTTAGAATTTCAGCAAATATAAACTAGCCAGGTCATTTCAGCAAATATATATGAAAGCAGTGGTATTTCCTAGAATACAAGAGACGTTGGGTTATTCAGAATTTGCAGTGAGCTACACATTGGCATGCAGTTACTATCATAGCTAAGAATCAACGAGATAGAAATATAATGGCATCATAAGATAACTTCTAGAATAGGAATGCAAACCACGATTGAACTACATAGTAGAGGACAGTTATGCCATTGCTTAGGATGAACCAGCACCAGATAAGGAAATAGTGGCGTCGCTTGTGAACCTATGGAAGAGGCTATGCAAACTAAGATGTTCATTGTTCCATTCTGGGCTCTATGCAAGAAAAATAATATAGTTAGTGTTGCAGCTTTTGATGAACTAGATGGCAACAACAAAATTATAATCGAATTAGTATAAAGAGTTTAAACGGGTACTACAGGATAGCAGAACAATGCCAAGGAGTAAATAATATTAGGAACTTATCTCAAGACAAACCAGATAGATTCAGTAACTGTGGAGCAGGGAATCCACACTAACATTTTCCACTGATTTTACATTTTGCAAGAACTACATGATAGCAGGAAATTACTCTTGTTCGGAGTAGCTAAGAACATGTGCATTACTTTAAATTTTGTAGAGAAGCAAATGCAAACCAACATGTCTAGTGACCTACTTCGTAGTATGTAGCACGAAGAATAGGCGTGCACTTTGACTTGATATATGACACGATTATAAAAATGCAGTTCAGTACGACAGGCTTGAACTTGTTGTGTTGGTGACAAAAAAAGAGTTGGATATTTGGTCACCACGGTAAGATAGGCTTCTAAGCATCATCCGTACTGGCACGGGAGAAATACTTGTCATCTAGGGTGCCGCGGTTGCGCCGGCTGTTTGCATCGGGGAATGAGATCTTGGGTGCTCGATGCCAGCTTGAGCGCGGTGGACAAGAGCGTCATTGAGGGAGAATTGGTCCACTGCACGGCGGCTCCAGTACAGTAAGGTTGGGGGGGATGCCGACAGCGTTGAAGTAGATCTTGGGAAGTTGTTGACGGATTCGGCACCGTGGACAGGAAAGTGGGAAAAGTAAATCAGGTTCGATGGACGATGACAGAGTCGATAACCTAGATTGGGTGCACTGGACATCGGTGAAGCGGCAATGGTGCTTTGGATGAGACCGCAGCTGATGCAGCTCCGGTATACTGTTGGGTGAGGAGTGCATGGTGTCGAGTTCCGACGAGCAAAGCCAACCGGAGAGGTGCCACGGGAGGTTTCGGGCGCGAGAAATTTCGCAGTGTTTGAAATGGAGGGGCACAAGGGAGTGGGAACAATGTGATTTTGGTATTGTTTGAAACAGAAGGGCGCGAGAAATTTCGGAGTGTTTGAAATGAAGGGGCGCGAGGGAGTAGGGACCACGCGATTTTGGCCTTCTAGCAATGTTGTCCGTCCATCCCAAATCAACAGGCCAGAGGGGATACCTTCCCTTTGAAGTCTCTAGCACGAATGCCTATGCAAGCAATCGCTGGATGTCCCAGAGTAGACTATAGGAGTAGATGTGTAGGTTCCTGTAGTAGCACACCATTAATCGGGCTAGCTGGGGGGCATGCGGTTTTGGCATCCATGAGTTCAAACTTTTACTTATGGTGTTCATGAGTGAATGCATGCATCTCAAAAAAGTACTTACGTGATTATGTCCATGATATTATTAGGATAATGAGTTGCATGCATCGTGTAATAATGAGTGGATTCTATGAGGTTGATCATATTACTTGTACTATCTCTTCGAATATGCGTTTATCACAGTCTAGTTACTGAGTTGCATGCATGTGCGCACACGCTCCATCTCTTTTGTTGAGTGACAAACCTTTTTTTGTGTGGTCGAGGACCCTGTCCGTTGATGACTCTCGCTAATCAACGCAGCTCACACATATTGTAGTTTGCAGTCACAACCAGACTTCTAATGAAATCAGACTAGTAACTCATAAGCATAGTTACATTGTTATTTTAGAAGTGTATTTTACGTAGTAGTAGTAGGAACATCATCCGGGGAGACAGAGTTCAGCGTCTAGCAATCTTGTCTGTCCAATCCAAAATCTATGGGTTAGAGCGGATACCTTCCTTGCGAAGGCTCTAGCGCGAATGCCTATGCAAGGAATCATTGGGTGTCCCTGGGTAAACTATAGGGGTAGCTGTGCTTATGACCCAAAGTACACTAGACAATAGATGGGTGTCCCTAATGCTGACGGTGCATTTTATTTTCTAGACAGATACCTCCTCCTTATAGTATATGTCTAAACGGTAGAGTAGTTGAGTAAGAAAAAGATTCCTTGAGGTGAGTCTAGTACTATACAAAATGTCTAGTGCAATAAAAAAATGAAAAAGGGACTAGAGAAGAGAACAAGGTTGAACAAAAATTGTAAGTTAAGAGCAAGTCCAGCAGCACGCCTACATTTTCTCCCCTATGTGTGTATATGTAGGGGCCTCCCCTAAAGGCTGGTCATAGTGGAGAGTAGCATAGACTATAACATGCATAAGTTATTAGTCTATGTTAATAGAGGAGTAGTTCATTTATTAGATAATAGACTCATTTCTCCTTGGTATGTGTGATTAACTCACTGCCACATAAGCAATTTTACTGAGTGGGACCCTTAGTTACTCATGAAGTTATTTGCACTATGACTAGCCTAAAAAGATTCTTTCCCTAAATTTTTCTTATCTCCAGCAACAACCCTATATTATCTCCCCTATATCATAACCATAATATTTTAATAGGAAGAGAGAAAAATCACCCAATAACTCACTCATCGACGTAGGGCCCACATATAGGGGAGGTAGAACAGTTGATAGTATACTAGACACACTACACATCTGACAAAGTAGAAAGTATGACTAAATTTAAATATCACTCATTGGCGATTTAATTATTTTAATTCATCAGACATACTCTCCCTCCATCCTAATTTTTTTGAAAATGCCCTCCAACCTAATTAAAAAGGATGTCACATAGTTGACTAAATTTGAATGTATATGTACACTAAACAGTGACTACTACTATACATCAAGTATATCGTTACAAAAGCTCCACACAGCACATTTAATTGTTAAGAGTGCAATATAATTATGCGAAGATGGATGAGAAAAAAAGATCCATGCACCCAAAAGAAAAAAAAGAGGGCCAGGGGAAGTCTTCTCCCTTCCTAGTTCCTACTCAATTGCAAAATCTTTCCCAGTCTCAGATTTGGCGATTGCAACACTGTGGCCGCCCTGCGGAGGCACGACCTCAATGACCTATGCAATGGTCGCAACCTCTATGGCCAACATGAGATGGCTTCTCTCTTCCTACTTAGCAGGGCGTGACCTAGACGATCTCCGCAATGGTAGCTGCTGGCTGCGGAGCTCCATGACTTTCTTCTTCAAATTTTTGCACTCAGCGCGAAGCGTCGAGGAGTCACGCTCGTAAGATCATGTAAGCTTCTTTTGAAAAGCCAAATCAGGTCGAAGGCGATCGCACTCTAGGTTGAGGTCGAATTTTTTCTGGAGAATGTTGATGTTATGGCTATTGATTTCATCTAGTCTGGCCGAGATTCTCGCCCTGACTTCCTACATGGAAAATGCATCATCATTAAGAGAACATGGAGTGCATGTAGAGAAGAACATAAAATGCCAATACGTGTATAGTGACTGCCTCTCTTCTTTGACCGAGCGGGCATGACGACATCGTACGCGTCAGAGATATCCGTCGTATTATTGACCCGTGGGGTGGAAAAATCAATGTTCGAGCTGCCAACCCTGGAAGATGTACATGGACGGTTCAATAGTAGGAGAAGACAACCCAGGAATCAATGGAAGTACAAACCTACCTGGACTCTAGGTCCCCATGATAGCCGCTCTTCGGATACATGCGCGAAGACGAGCCCTCGTTCCATTGTTGGTCTCCTTTCTCGATCCTAGCCTACAGGTCACCCTGCCGGTGGGATTTCTCCATGGCTCTAACCACCACCATCTTGCTGTTCTTCCGATGAGACAGGTTATTTTGTGACATCGCTAGATGAAGAAGTAAAGAATCAAGGGAGGAGCAGTGGAAGAAAATGGTTTCTACGAAGGTGGAGCGAGGTAGCACTAGTAGGAGGAGAGAGGAGAGTGAATAGTGGAAGCAAAATGTCAAGGTGTGGGTCTCGTCACCGGCCTTTGAGCAATCTCTTTGGTCCATCCAAGACCCAGAGGGCAGGATCAAGGCTCTGCCTCTATAGCAAGGAAAACCTAGGTGTACCGGAGTAGACTATGGGTAGGCCATCATACTAGAGATCGAGCTACTAGCTGTAAATATTTACGATCCACCGAAAGTTCTATACTAGTAGTAATGTCTTGTCAAAGCAGTGGACAAGATTCCATCCGAGATACGTGTTTTCATTTACTTGTTCAGCTAGTACGCGCAACAGAGTAACTCATAAAAAAGTTTTCTTTATTGTTTCTTTCTACTCAGATGAGTGGGTCCCTTACCTGGTCTAAACGCTGGAGCGGATTTTATTTTCTTAGTGCATCCACTATGTTGGCCACAAGCTATCCATAAGGGAAAAATGGATGAGGACTTTCACATACATAGTGGAGCCTATCCATAAGCTCAAAAACTTAAAGATGACCCTTGAGGGTAGTCCATAAGCATTAAAATATTATTATTAGGTACAAATAGAAATAGAAACAAATTCCAATCACAACAATATGTGAGATGGCAGCTGGGTCCTAGCTTATGGACAAATTTGGCTAGATACATAGTGGTGCAATCAACTGCCTTATGCTGTACTAAGTGTGTCCCATCTTAAGGTTTGGTTTTTGCCAGCCAGTCTAGTAAATTTTTAGTAGATTCGAAAAAAGTCTAATACGTACATTTCTTAGCCACGTCTAGTAACGGCTCACGCTGTGCTTGCTCGTAGTAGTAATAGTAGTAGTAGTAGCAGTAGTAGAACTAGTAGTAGTAGTAGCAGTAGTTGTAGTAGGAGTAGTGAGATGGATCATATGGGCACCTAGAGGGGGGTTTGAATAGGTGCTACTCCAAGTTTTATTTCTTTTTCAATTTTAGGCTTGGCACAAAGGTAAATTCTTCCTATATGCAAACCTAACTACTAAGTGAGTAAAAGCGAGGAACAAAGAAACCATAGTGGAGCACACGGAGACACATGATTTGTTTGACCGCAGTTCCTTCCTTGTTAAGGGAAGTACGTCTGTGTTGGAGGGGTGGTCGGTACTAAGACCACCATGCCACAATAGGCCTCACCCTGTTCTCTGATGGATCTCGCCACTAAAGTCCTAATCCACCTTTCCACTATCAGTACCCTTCGAGGCGAGAACCGTTGCCTTTACACAACTAGCGGGGCACACATCCACGACTGAATTGGAGGCTCCAATGATGACAACAAGCTGCCATAAGAACAAGTATTATCAATAATCGAAAATAAAATCTAGATATATTAGAGCAAGAATCTTCCAAGTGAATGGAGGGAAGTGATGTGCTTGATTAGTGTTGGTGAAGATCGAAGCCTCCTCCTTCGTTTCCCCAAAGATAGAAGCCTTCAGGTGGATGAAGAGGGAGATCTCCGTTTAGAGCTTGAAGAACAGTACAACACGTTTTCGAATGAATCAAGAGATCTGACAGGAGGAGCAATTGGGGTATTTATACCCCTGTAAAAACTCAGTCGTTGGAGATTTTGGGGCCGTATTATCCAGCCGGGAAAAAACTCCACCCCGACGTCGGATTTTCTGGGGAAATTCCGCCCCTTACTGCATGACACGCCTTGGCTCCCTTTGCAGAAATTCCCGGAGGGGCGGATTATCCGGCCCCCTTGGGGGGGGGATATCCGGCCTAGGAAAAACTCCAGCCCTGGCTGGACAATCCGAGGGAAAGTCCCATACCATGTGATGCGCCTTGTTCTCTTTGTTGATCGAGCCTGGGCAGATAATCCGGCCCTTGGCAGGGGCGGATAATCCCCCCAAACTCTGTTTTGGCTGCTCTTTATGTGGACAATTATCTGCAGCACTCAAGACACATTAAATATTCCTTGGTATTGTTATCTAACACACAAAACTCTTAGGGATCATGAAATGTTATTTTAATCTCCCCCTTTTTGGTGTTAGATGACAATACTAGGATTTGCATAAAGGTCCTACTAACAACATCATTTCAAGAATGAAAAAGACTCCCCCTAAATGTGTGCATATAATAAATTTGCATTTGAATACAAATGCATAAAAGAAGGTACAAGGCTTTTCATTGAATTGGAAGCTACAAACAAACAGTGAGTTAGACAAAATCATCATACCACTGAGGGGATGAAGTCCTCAAGAATATAGAGATAGCCAATATAATAATCACTTATTGAGACTTTGAAGCATAATACCATTTGGATGCATCCATAGAGATAATACCATAATTCCATAGCATCTAGATGAATCCATACTTCCCAAGGGATAAATCCATAATAATAATTCCAGTGATAACCGGGATAAATCCAAAGTACCACACAAACCACATAGTCTCATACAAACCAAATAGCAAATTTAAAGTCCAATGCTAAAATGGGCACAAGCGAGGATAAAATGAAACGATAAAAAGGTGCAAATCCTAGCGCCTGACCCATGCAAATCCACGATAGCCTAATAGAACTACTTCTCCCTCTTTGGCATCGAAACACCAAAAGGAAGAAGAGTGATGCTAACACCCCAAAGAATCACTCCTCGTCCTCGTCCTCATCCTCGCCATCATCATCATACTCCTCTTCGTCTTCCTCATCATCAACAGCCAGAGGAGTAGGCTCCCTCTCAAAGGTGGGGAACAAGTGACGCTCAAGCTCTTCATAGTTGGTACTAGAGGAGTTCCACTAAGCATACGGTGTAGGAGCTATAGGAGTAGGAGGAGGGCCTGATGCCCCTAAGAAATGGTGGAGAATGACCTACTAGGTGTGAGCCCTATCATGGTGCTTCCTGTAGGCCTCATACTGCCCCTTGTGAGTGTCTATACCCATGCACAGGATGTTCCACTGAAACCAATTAAGTTGTTTCACCTCACGGGCAATGGACAGTACAGGGGGCCTCCGCCCAGTAGAACGAGCATCCCTCATGAAACCCTATGGAGCTGAAGAGGGATGGGATGTCTTCCTTGACTTGTTATAAATCTTCTTCACTTTATGGTCACCATCAATATTGAAGTTCTCAAGAGGAAGCATGTGCTTGATAAGCATCATGATGAATGGAGAAGAGAGGGAATGGTGGGGGAGGAGTTAGAATGGGAGTGGTTAACCCTCTATCCACTTTAGTAGTACCGTACTACAAAACAAGAACTAAATTTCACATATCATCACTTTTCACAAACTAGTTCATTTTTTAAACCGACTAAAATAGTGGGTACTCTTTAGGTTTCAGACTTCCACCTGGTACCTGTTTTGCTAGTAGTAAGTACATTAAAATACTTTGTATTACCCTCCATGGTAGTATAAAAAAATTTAGATAGAAGAAATTGCATGATCCACCATCTTTTCATCGCACTTTTACACAAAACACTTGCTGGACGTTATTTTTGCACATTGTAATAGTTATTGGCCTAATATGTATAATTTTTTGCACATTTTAATAGTATTTAACCTCATTGTTAGCAATGCTGACAAGTGGTCCCTCAATTTCATTGCTCCCATTCACACACAATGATTGAATGATGCTAAAAACTGGATACTAACGATATTTATCACCCACAATACTTTTTGGATGGATGTAGCTAGGATGTACGAGACTTATTTCATATGAAACATCAATGTTTACACAAATATACCAAAATATTTGTCTATCACACATTGAATTTGTGAAGGCTTTATTTGGTTGTAATAAACTTGTTTTTGAACATAACTTGTTTGTACATAAGATTTGATGTTTCATTCACATAACCAAATGTCCATCGAAGAGTTTATTCTAAAGTATCAGATGAACGATATATGTCTATTCATTACACGTCACACAAAAAGCACCCTGATTTATCATAAACTTTAAGAAGATAATCATTTCCTTGAGAGCAAGCACGGTGAATATGGCTCGGAAGGCCACAAGCCCAGTTTCTAGACAAAGTTTATACATGTTTCACTTACGATTACGAAGTTTTTGAGTTCTCAAGGTTTCCTAGAAAACTTCACACTCTTAAACTAATTTAAGTTGATTTATCAATGTTAAATAAAATTTGAACTATGAGTAAGTAGTAGATTGCTCTAAAAGTTATACAAGTATATTTTGAAGGTACCCACCCAAGATGTCAATATATCGGAAACCAATGAATTTGTTGAATTCAACTTCTTGCTAAGAATTTGCATGTAGAAAATTTGCCTTTTATTTGAAAATAATAAAAAACATTGCACGATGTCCTCTAACTTGTACTACTTGCCGTGAAAAATGATTATTATCAAGAGAGTTTACATCATTTAAAAAACAAATAAATTGAAAATATGGCCTACCATGTATGAACATCCTTAGGCTTCTAGCCGAAAGACAAGCTAAATGTCCTTATGTATGTACAACATACTTTATGGTAATGTTCCCATATTTGGTAGATGAGTGTATCTTGGCATGGTGAACAATAATGCTACTAGTACTGGGATTTTCAAAAATTTAGGAATAAAAAAATCATTTCTAAATTTGAACTACAAATAAACGTGATAGAATGCTCTTAAAAAGTTACGAACATCATTTGAGTCTTTATGGTACTGAGGCAGTCAATACTTCAAAAACCAACAAGAGTTCTGTAGGATTCAACTTCTCGCTACGAATATGCATGTTGACAATTTGATCCTCATTATCTATAAACAAAAATAATGAAAACCTTAAAAATTAAGCCTTCTGCATGGCATCCTCTTGCGTATACTACTATTTGCAATAAAAAATAATTAATAACCGCGAGTCATCATAAATTATGAAAAAATTGTTACGCAATATGGTCCACAGTGTATGAACATTCTTGGGTTTCAAGTCGAACGACAAAGGTAAAAACCATATGCACATCGTATTGTATTGTAATGTCCCCATATTTGGTAGATGTGTGCATCTTGGAAAGGTTAAAAATGGTGGCAACCATAGTTTCCAACTTATAGGAATAATAAAAAAATTGAATTTTCAAAGTGACATGAATTTTTCTATAGAGCAAGTACGAAGAAAAATGGCTCTGAGTACCACAACAACAACCCTAGTTTTTAGACAACGCATGGACCTTGATACACTTACGATTGATTACCAACTTTTATGAGTTCTCAAGCTTCCTAGTGAACTTCGACCACTTAAAGGAATTTAAGCCGATTTGTCAATATTAGGTAAAATTTGAACTACAGGTAAGTGGTAGTAAGATCGAAGTAGTATGAAGAGAAATATTTGAACTATGAGTAAGTGGTTAATTTTGAACTACGAGTAACTAGCTCAGATGAGGAAGTAGTATGAAGAGTATGGATCGATCAGCTTCTCTCTCGAGAAGGAGCCAAACCTGACTGTTTTTCTTTCTTAATTTTAGGGTGCTTCATACTAAATGTATGTATGTTGATGTAATTTTCCCTTTTTAGGTCCTTGATGTAAAATGTACTCCCACCGTTCATGTAAAATTTGAACGTAAAAGCAAGTGGTAAAATTTAAACGAATTTAAGATTATTAGTTGTCAATGAGTATGAACATTCTTAGAGTTTCAAGCCGAACGACCAAGGTCATGGCCATATCTACATCATACTTTATGTTGATGTAGATCCCATATCCAAGAATTTGCTTGCCACCAAATTTGGCCATATATTTTGAAAACAAACAAAGAGGAAGTAGTATGAAGAGTATGACTCGATTTGCTGTTCTCCTGAGAAGGAGCCAAACCCGACTGTTTCCCTTGCTTAATTTTAGGGTACTTCGTGCTAAATGTGAGGACCTCAATGTAATTTCACCCTTTTTAGGTCATTAATGTAAATTGTACTCCCACCATCTCTGTGAAATTCGAAACTAAAAGCAAATGATAAAATTTAAATGTATTTAAGCTTAGTTGTGAATGAGTATGAACATTCTTGGATTTTAAGCCGAACGACCAAGGTCATGGCCATATCTACATCATACTTTATGCTGATGATTCATGATCCCATATCTAAGAATTTGCATGCCGCCAAATTTGGCCATATTTTGAACACGAACAAAGAGGAAGGAGTATAAAGAGTATGGTTCGATCAGCTTCTCTCTCGAGAAGGAGCAAAAAATGATTGTTTTCCCTGCTTAATTTTCAGGTGCTTCATGCTAAATGTATGGACGTCGATGTAATTTTACCTTATTTTAGGTCCTTGATGTAAAATGTACTCCCACCGTCCATGTAAAATTCGAACCTAAAAGCAAGTGATAAAATTTAAACATATTTAAGATTATTAGTTATAGATGAGTATGAACATTCTTGAATTTCAAGCCGAACGACCAAGGTCATGGCCATATCTACATCATACTATATGCTGATGATGATCACATATCCAAGAATTTCATACCACCAAAATTGTCCATATTTTGAAAACAAACAAAGAGGAAGTAGAATGAAAAGTATGGCTCGATCAGCTGCTCTCTCGAGAAGGAGCCAAATCTGACTGTTTTATTTTCTTAATTTAAGGGTACTTCGTGCTAAATGTATGGACCTCGATGTAATTTAAACGAATTTAAGGTTAGTTGTGAATAAGTATGAACATTCTTATATTTCAAGCTGAACGACCAAGGTCATGGCAAAATCTACATCATAGTTTATGCTGATGATGATCTTATATCTAAGAATTTGCATGCCGCCAAATTTGGTCATATATTTTGAAAAGAAACAAAGAGAAAGTAGTATAAAGAGTATGCCTCTATCAGCTTCTCTCTCGAGATGGTGCCAAACCTGACTATTTTCTTTGCTTAATTTTACGGTGCGTCGTGCTAAATGTATGGACCTAAATGTAATTCCTCCCTTTTAGGTTCTTGATGTAAGTTGTACTCCCATCGTCCATGTAAAATTTGAACCTAAAAGTAAGCGATAAAATTAAACGTATTTAAGCTTAGTTGTCAATAAGTATGAATATTCTTCTATTTCAAGCCGAACGACCAAGATAGTGGCCATATCTACATCATACCTTATGCTGATGATCCATGATACCATATCCAAGAATTTGCATGCTGCCAAATTTTCTCCATATTTTGAAAAAACGAAGAGGAACTAGTATGAAGAGTATGGCTCAATCAGCTTCTCTCACAAGAAGGAGCCGAACCCGACTTTTTTCCTAGCTTAATTTTAGGGTACTTCGTGCTAAATGTGTGCACCTCGATGTCATTTCCCCTTTTTAGGTTCTTGATATGAAATGTACTCTCACCGTCCGTCAAAATTCGATCCTAAAAGTAAGTGGTAAAATTTAAACGTATATAATCTTAGTTGTCAATGAGTATGAAAATCTTGGATTTTAAGCTGAAAGACCAATGTCATAGCCATATATACATTATACTTTATCTTGATGATGATCCATATCCAAGAATTTGCATGCCGCCAAATTTGGTCATATTTAAAAAACAAACGAAGAGAAAGTAATATGAAGAGTATGCTCAATCAGCTGCTCTCTCGAGAAGGAGCCGAACCCGACTGTTTTTTCTTTGCTTAATTTTTGGGTGCATCATGCAAAATGTATGGACCTTGATGTAATTTTACTTTTTTTAGGTTCTTGGTGTAAAATGTACTCCCACCACCATTCGTATAAAATTCGAACCTAAAAGTAAGCGCGAGAGATTGCTCTTAAAATTTTCCAAAAATCTTTTGAAGCTAACCAGGAATTGAGTACATCAAAAACCACCGAAAGTTCAGAAAAATTCATATTCTTACTATGCATCCACATCTCGACAAAGTTGACACAGTTTTGAAAACATTCAAATAAATAATAGAAAGTATAATATTTTGTGTGTAGCATCCTGTTACGTGTATCTAGAAACACACGTTATAAAAAGTACAATACATATTATTAATTATTCTTTGCTATTGATAAGCTTAGTTGTCAGTGGGTATAAACATTCTTGGATTTCTAGCGGAACGACTGATTAGGTCATGGCCATCTCTATATCATAGTTGATGATAATGTTCCCATATTTGGTAGATGGGTGCGTCCTGCCATGGTAAAATATGCTGGCGGTGGGAGTTTTGAACTAGTATTAAGAAAAACATGTTCAAATTTCTGAGTGTATCTTTAGGGTCTGTGTTTTAAAAGTGTAGGTACCAGATGTATTTTGCTTTTCTTTCTAGACCGCTATATAAAATTTACGCCCACCCTTGGATTTTAACGCGCACCTTCTTGGTACTTCGGAGCAGATTCCTTGTTAGAAAGAAAAAGAAAAATTTCAGGTGACCGGAATTATTTTGCTGCAAAGAAAGCACGCAAATTTTGGATCTGAATGCCACATATCCAATTTTCAGACAAAGAGGACTATTGTGCATAACTTGAATAGTCTGTACTTCTACTAAACCAAGGTAACCAAAAAATTAACCCCAAAGCTGCCAAAGAAAAAAACGGAGAAAAAACAAAGAGCAAGAAGATACTATATGAGAATATACTAAACGGTAGGCATCGTGAGAGAAACGAAGGAGTTGAAGGCAGTGCGATATCAAAGTAAAGCTAGTTTGATGGGTTTTTGGCACGAGGTACAGGTGCCTACTACTAGTAGTACTAGTATGTGTTTTCTCTCTCCTTTGCTGTCTCTCACCATCCATTCTCCCTCTCCCCTCATGTGTAGAGCCCCGAGCGCACCGCCCGGCAGATCTCTCCCTCGTCCCACAGCATGGCGACACACACGTGTGCCTTGATGCGGCCATGCTATGTGTGTGTCTCTGGCGGAAAATATTTCTATGGGACCTGGTCCACAGATTTGGAGACGACTGGCATGTTTTTTTAAGAAGAGTCTCTAGGGTGTTGGTCAGTTGTCTTGGTGTGCATATATAGGAAGAGGATATCGCAGATTTCACCATGTCCTGCACCGTGTGTTGCACAAACCACCACTTGGATAGTTTTTTTTGCAGTTTTCACCAGCTGTTGATCTGATTCATTGCAAGTTTCACCACTTGGTCATCTAATCTATTTAGCTCCGCTAACAACATAATAGAAGGTTGGGCCCGCCTTATTAGTACTCCCATTAATTAACAAATATGTAAAAACCTACATATTCATAAAAGGTTAATAATTCATCCAATATTTATAATTTTTTAAATGATCTGTTGAATGTAATAGTCTCTACTCTATATGTAGCACCATTTTGGGGCTTGCCGGCAAAAGATAGTATTAGAGTCGGAGTT
Source organism: Avena insularis (assembly GCA_023614405.1). Taxonomy (NCBI): domain Eukaryota; kingdom Viridiplantae; phylum Streptophyta; class Magnoliopsida; order Poales; family Poaceae; genus Avena; species Avena insularis. The sequence continues at coordinate 453,561,142 of CM042694.1, forward strand.
CAAACTTTCTCGGTTTTGAAATTTTCACTTCTCTCCCAAACATCTGGAGGGAAGGTTATTCAAAAGACAGTGGTGCACAATGGTTTGTTTATACAATATACAGTACGTACCATCACATTCGATGCACTTCTTTATGATCTGGCCAACTTTCCTACTGTACTCTATATTACTCCATTCTCGTTCCATTTCATGCGAAGAGGAAGCTACCAAGCTCACCATGACTGCTGGTTCGAGAATGAGTAGATAGACGATCTGGTATGTCTCAACCGCTCGCTCGAGAAGGACCCGGACCTGACTCCTTTTCATTATATTGCTTCATTTTAGGGCCCTTTGTGCTAAATGTATTGACTTCTATGTAATTTTATATTTTTTGAGGTCTTCTATGTAAACTATAATCATACCGACCGTGTCAAATTTTAACTAAAAGTAAACACGATAGATGGCTCTTAGAATTTTCCATAAAACTTTTGGAGCTAAGCATGAACCTCTATCGAAGAGTATGGCTCGATCAACCACTGTCTAGAGAAGAAGCCGAACCTGACTTTTTTCCCTGCTTAATTTTAGGGTGCTTTGTGCTAAATGTATGGACCTCCATGGAATTTTCCCCCTTTTGAGGTCCTTGATCGAAAATGTACTCACATCGCCCGTGTAAAATTCGAACCTAAAAGTAAGTGGTAAAATTTAAATAAATTTAAGCTTAGTTATCAATGAGTATTAACATTCTTGGATTTCAAGCCAAACGACCAAGGTCATGGACATATCTACATCATACTTTATGCTGATGATGATCCCATATACAAGAATTTGCAAATCATCTAATTAATTTTTCCATATTTTGAAAACAAACTAAGAGGAAGTAGTATGAATAGTATGGCTCAATTAGCTGCTCTCTCGAGAATGAGAGACAAACCCAACTGTTTTTATTGCTTAATTTTAGAGTGCTTCGTGCTGAATGTATGGACCTCTATGTAATTTTCTGTTGTTAGCTCTTGAAGTAAAATGTACTCCCACCGTCCAAGTAAGTGGTAAAATTTAAACGAATTTAAGCTTAGTTGTCAATGAGTATGAAGATTCTTCAATTTCAAGACGAACGACGAAGGTATTGTGGTCATATCTACATCGTACTTTATGTTGATGATGATCCCATATCCAAGAATTTGCATGGTCCCAATGTGGCCATATTTTGAAAATGATCAAAGAGGAAGTAGTACGAAGAGTATGGTTTGATCAGCTGCTCTCTCGAGAATTGATGGAGCCGACTCGACAATTTTCCTTACTTAATTTTAAGGTGCTTCATACTAAATGTATGGACCCCAATGTAATTTTACCTTTTTAGGTCCTTGATGTAAAATGTACTCCCACCATCTGTGTAAAATTCAAACCTAAAGTAAGTGATAAAATTTAAACGTATTTAAGCTTAGTTGTCAATGAGTATGAATATTCTTGAATTTTAAGCCGAACGACCAAGGTCAGGGCCATATCTACATCATACTTTATGCTAATGTTTCATGATCCCATCTTCAAGAATTTGCATGCCGCCAAATTTGGCCATATTTTGAAAACAAACAAAGAGGAAGTAGTATGAAGAGTATGGCTAGATCAGCTTCTCACTCGAGAAGAGGCCGACCCAACTATTTTCCTTACTTAATTTTAGGGTTCTTCGTGCAAAATGAATGGATGTTGATGTAATTTTACCTTTTTCAAGTCCTTGATGTAAAATCTACTCCCATTGTCATGTAAAATTCAAACCTAAAAGAAAGTGGTAAAATTTAAACGAAAGTAAGCTTAGTTTTCAATGAGTATGAATAGTCTTGGATTTCAAGCCGAACGACCAAGGTGATGTACATATCTAATTCATATTTTATGCTGATGATGATCCCATATCCAAGAATTTGCATGCTGCCAAATTTGGCTATATTTTGAGAACAAGCGATGAGGAAGTAGTATGAAGAGTATGGTTCGATCAGCTGCTCTCTCGAGAAGGAGCCGACCTGATTGTTTTCATTTCTTAATTTTAGTGTGCTTCGTGCTAAATGTATTGACCTCGACGTAATTTTACCTTTTTAGGTCCTTGATGTAAAATGTACTCCCACCGTCCGTGTAAAATTCTAACCTCAAAGTAAGTTGTAAATTTTTAATGAATTTAATCTTAGTTGTTAATGAGTATGAATATTCTTGTATTTTAGGCCAAGCGGCCAAGGTCATGGCCATATCTACTTCATACTTTATGCTGATGATGATCCCATATCCAAGAATTTCCATGCTACGAAATTTGGCCATATTTTGAAAACGATCAAAGAGGAAGTAGTATGAAGAGTATGGTTCGGTCATCTCCTCTCTCGAGAAGGAGCCGACCTAACTATTTTCCTTGCTTAATTTTAGGGTTCTTCGTGCTAAAGGTATGTACCTTGATGTAATTTTACGTTTTTAGGTCCTTGATGTAAAATGTACTCCCATTGTCCATGTAAAATTTGAACCTAAAAGTAAGTTGTAAAATTTGAACGAATTTAAGCTTAGTTGTCAATGAGTATGAACATTCTTGGATATCAAGCCGAATGGCCAAGGTCATGGCCATATCAACATCATACTTTATGCTGACGATGATCCAAGATCGAAGACTTTGCATGCCACCAAATTTGGCCATATTTTGAAAATGACCAAAGAGGAAGTAGTATGTAGAGTATGGTTCGGTCAGCTGCTCTCTCGACAAGGAGCCAACCTGACTGTTTTCCTTGCTTAATTTTAGCGTGCTTCGTGCTAAATGCATGGACCTCGATGTAATTTTACCCTTTTTAGGTCCTTGATGTAAAATATACTCCCACCGTCCATGTAAAATTCGAACCTAAAAGTAAGTTATAAAATTTATACGAATTTAAGCTTAGTTGTCAATGAGTATGGATATTCTTTGATTTCAAGCCGAATGACCAACATCATGGCCATATCTACATCATACTTTACGCTGATGATGATTCAAGATCCAAGAATTTGCATGCCATCAAATTTAGTCATATTTTGAAACGATCGAAGAGGAAGTAGTATGAAGAGTATGGTTCAATCAGCTGCTCTCTTGAGAAGGAGCCGACCCGACTGTTTTCCTTGCTTAACTTTACGGTGCTTCATGGTAAATGTATGGGAGAAATTCTCTGGGAGAAATCACTTTAGATGTTACTTTTGGAACTCCAAGGAACTACCGGATGAAAGCACTCTCTTTCAAAGTGGTCCCGTTCAAGAGCGCATATCACGCTATCTTCAGACGACCAGCTTATTGGGATTTTATGGCTTGTCCATGTTACATTTACAATATGATGAAAATTCCAGGTCCCAAGAGTTTGATCACTATCAGGGGAGACCGGAAGAAAGCACGAGAGTGTGAGGACAGAAATGCCGCCTTTGCTGAAGCCGTACTGCACGCCCAGGAATACCAGGAGATCAAGAAGACCATCGACCCATCCGAGATGCACGTGATGAAGGAGGTGACAAAGCCGAATCCGGAGTTCAAGGCATCAGAAGAGACGAAGAAGATGTTGTTGAAGGATGATAGCACATATGAAAGCACGCTCGTCAAGTTCCTCCAAGCAAATCAAGATATATTTGCATGGCAGCCATCTAACATGACCGGAGTACCTAGGGAACTTGCCGAGCACTCTCTAAATGTACACCCAAACGCTAAACCCGTCAAACAGTCCTTACTACGTTTCGACCGATAAAAAGAAAAAAGCAATAGCTAAGGAACAAGCCTGGCTCGAGTTAGCCAGATTCATAGAAGAGGTCATCCACACTGAGTAGTCGGCCAATCCTCTAATGGTCCCTAAAAAGGACACCACTGAATTAAGCATGTGTGTTTATTATACCGCCTTGAACAAGGCTTGTCCCAAAGATCTATTCGCTTTGCCTAGAACTGATCAAGTTAGCGACTCTACAGCAGGCTCGGAACTCCTATGTTTTCTCTGTGCGTAATCCGGTTATCACCAAATCCGGATGAAGGAATCAGACAAAATCAAAACTTCATTCATAACCCCCTTCGGAACCTTCTATTTTGTTATGATGCCCTTTAGGCTCAAGAACGCAGGAGCTACATACCAGCACACTATGCATCATTGCCTCCACGATCAAATCAGATGCAATGTGCATGCATATGTGGATGACATAGCGGTGATCTCCAAAAAGAAGGAAACCTTAATTTCCGACTTGGAGGAAACATTCGTCAATCTACACAAATACAACATAATGCTTAATCTGAAGAAATGTTTCTTTGGGATACTGGCCGGAAAATTGTTAGGCTCCATCATGTCTCAAATAGGTATAAATGTGAACCGAGACAAATTAAGGCTATACTCAATATTTCCAGGCCGACTCGCCTGAAGGAAGTTCAAAGACTAACTGGATGCATTGATGCAGTCAGTCATTTTGTAAGCTGGCTCGGTGAAAGAGCCGCACCACTCTACAAGCTCCTGAAAAAGACTAAAAAGTTTGTTTGGACTGATGAAGCTGAAGCTGCACTACAAGACCTAAAAGCAGTACTCTCGTCTGCTCCAATCCTTGTAGCACAGGAACCTCGCGAACCGATGTTGCTCTATCTCGCTGTGACGAATAGGGTCGTCACTATCGTCATGGTGGTGGAAAGACCAGAGGAAAAACAGGAACACCTGGTGCAGTGTCCGACTTACTATCTCAGTGAAGTCCTAACTGAATCAAAACAGCGGTATCTGCACTATCAAAAGATGGCTTATGGTGTGTTCTTTGCATCTCGGAAGTTACGACATTACTTTTAGAAGCATCAAATTACCGTGGTGAGCACAGCTCCCATGAGAGGCATAATTAACAAGAGTGACGCCACAAGACGTGTCACAAAATGGGGAGTAGAGTTTTCAGCTTTTGACATTGAGTACAAACCTCATACAGCAATTAAATCCCAAATCCTCGCTGACTTTGTCGCTGATTGGACAGAGACAACGGAAAATATGACCCTCCTAGAGTCAGAATACTGGACCTTGCATTTTGATAGGTCTAAGGCGCTCGGGGGGCTCGGGGGCTGGCATGGTGCTCAAATCACCCCTAGGAGATAAGCTTTTCTATGTGTTGCAGATCCACTTCACGACAACAAACAACATTGCCAAATATGAAGCACTGTAGCATGGAATCTGGATTGCTAAGGATATTGGCATCCGACGACTTATGTGTTATGGAGATTCAAATCTTGTTGCTCAACAAGTGTCGGATATCTGTAATGCAAACAAACACATGATAGCATATAGGACTGTCATGGATGAACTATCTAAATCGTTCAAGGGGTTTGAAGTTCAACACATCCCACGAACAGAAAATGAGGAAGCAGATGCATTATCTCGTATAGGCTCTACGTGGAAGAAGGTCCTGGATGGTGCTTTTTTAGAGCACCTCAAAGTTCCCTTTATAAAAGGAGTTGATGAGGAATGTCTGACCAAATCCGACTCACCTTTAGTAGCAATTATGGCTGTAATTCTCAGCTGGATGCAACCCTACCTTGATTTCTTGGTAGACGGAAAATTACTCGAAGTGGAGGTTCTAAGCCGGCAGATCGTCCGACGAGCAAAAACCTATACAATAATAAGTGGTGAGCTCTATAAGCGGAGTGTATCTGGGGTCTTTCAGCGCTGCGTATCTCTGGAAGGAGTGGAAATCCTAAGAGAAATCCACGAAGGCGAATGCGGTCATCACGCTGCAGCCAAATCTTTAGTGGCAAAAGCTTTTAGACACGGATTTTCTGCTTACCTGACCAAGGCGAGCTTACTGGTCAAGACGTGCAAAGGCTGCGAAAAATATGCCAAACAAGCTCATGTTCCGGCTGATCAGTTGCGAACAATTCTGATAACATGGCCCTTTGTGGACTGGGGGATTGACATCGCAGGACCGTTTAAACGGGCTCCAAGTGGATTTACTCACCTCTTAGTGATGGTGGATAAGTTCACAAAATGGATTGAGGCTAAACCCGTCACAAGTTGTGATGGAGCAACAGCCAGAAGAGTTGTTGAGGATGTTATAATCTGATACAGCTATCCGCATAGTATTATCATGGACAATGGGAGCAATTTTTCTATGGAAGAAATTGCTGAATTATACGATGAACAAAATATCCGGCTTGACATTGCGTCAGTCGCACATCCACAAGCTAATGGACAAGTTGAAAGAGCAAATGGTTTAATCCTACAAGGCCTCAAACCAAGACTCAAAGGACCGCTTTGTCGTGCTGCAGGGGCTTGGGCAGATGAATTACCGTCTGTGATATGGAGCTTAAGAACTACTCTGAAAAGGTCAACCAGATGCACGCCTTTCTTCTTGGTCTATGGCGCAGAAGCAGTTCTTCCTAGCAATTTAATTCATACTTCTCCCCGAGTTGCTGCGTATATCAAAGAGGATGCCGAAATTTCTCGACAAAATGATCTCGATTTAATCGAAGAAGTTCATGCCACTGCTGAAAACAGATCAACAGCCTATCAGCAGAAGTTCGCAGGTATCATAGACAGAGAGTCAGAAACCGGTCTTTCAATAAGGGCGATTTGGTTCTCCGCCTTGTGCAGAAAACAAAGCACAAACTTTCCCCAGTATGGGAAGGGCCATTTTTGGTTATCCGAGTATTGCACAATGGTTCTTACTATATATTTGATATGCGACCAGTAAAAGAAAGACCTGCTACTAAGAAGAGAAAGAGAGCTAGAGGCAGTACATACCCAGAAGAATTAGACAGACCGTGGAATATTGCTCAGCTATGTCCCTTTTATTCTTAAAATTTCTTTCTTTGTAATCATATATGTGCACATGTTCAATGAGAAATAAAGTGTTGGTTGCCTCAATATTTTCCAAGAAGTTTTATATTACCATCTTATTTCCGAATGATCATGTCACAGTCGAAAATCCAAGAATACTTGAAAGTACTTTATGCTCATGTTTGTTTTGGTTAGATATCCGATTCTAAAAAATGCTACCTTCGGGTATAAGTCTAAATTTTCTAGTCTATACTTAGGTTCTTTATCTGATTGCTGGATGCGGGCATTTTCCAAGTAGTGAATTGTTGGTACTGGAAGCTGGCTTTGTTTCCGAATTTAAACTGGTTTAGCAATTAAGCTCTGTTGCTCGGCAAAGTTTCCGTGTTGAAGACGAGGTGGAAAGCCAGAAAAAGCGATAAGTATAAGACAAAAACAAAAAGTGCTTATGTAAAATTTCAGGCACAACGAAATAAAGCCAAAGTTCTAAAAAGGAAGTCAAAAACATCAGTTCTTGCAAATCTTAGCACTAGCAAAAATATTACACTACTTATTACAATCTGATTGTTTTAGAATAACATTTTTTTTTCTGGTACTCTATGATGCAGGAGGATAGGTAGGAGTTGCCGGCTCACTGGAGACATCACCTTCGCCTTGATATCTTTCTAAGACAGGCAAATCGGATTCGGTTTGCTCGTCATCGAAAACTTCAGCTGTTTCTTCGACAGGCGGAGGAGGTGTTTCCACGCGAGTGAAGAAAGGAGTGCCATAGCTGGTCAAATCAGCTACGTGACATCCATAACCAGCACAGGAGTCCATGATGGCTTTGATGTTCTACTCCTTGCCGTCTTTGTCTACAATTGAATAACCCCTGATGCCTTGCTAGATCTCCATGCTTCCATGGTGGCTCATAACCATGGTGAGGGAATTTTGTGCTACGGTTTACGCATAGGACATGTTCCAGTCCTAGATGAGCTGGGGCATCTCCTTCGCCTTATCTTGCACCTCAAAGGCAGACATTTTGTTCATGTCCGAAACTTTAAGAGCTTCACCAATATCCTCCAGTGACTGGCGGAAATCGTGAAGCAAGTCGTCTACTTTGGTAAGCCGGCTGGTGCGAGACTCGGTGGAGGAGGAATCCAGCAAATTCAGAGGGCCTGCTTATATAAAGCAAAGGTCAGAAAATATATCCGAACTCATAGAGTTGGAAGAACAAAAAGTTAGTGGACAGGAAAAATACTGAAGATGACATCATCATCTTTGTTTTTCTCCGCCCTAAGACTTTGGAGTTCAACCCGGAGTGCTTGGGTGATGTCCTTCTACCTGGCCAATTCATCACTAGTCTCCAAAATTTTCTGATCCTAGATTGCGATCTTTTGATCACGTTCTTTGGTGGCCATATTAGATGACTCAAGAATGCTAGCAATGTTGCGCTCATGATCTGTCTTAAGTTCATTTCAGCTCCCGCCATAAGTCGGCATTTTCCACCTCCAGGGTTTTGAAATTCTCGACCTCTTCAATCATTTTACATGACTATTTGACCAGTTCTGTAAGCAAAAGAAAACAGTCGAATAAGAAATTTGGCTATGAAAGGAAAAAGAACAAGGATAAGGACTGAAATAGTTACCTTTGGCCTCATCCTTGGAAATCTTCAGTTGAGCATTTTCAAGATAGAGAGCTCTGATCTCGCTCCACTTATTGCAAATATTCTTTAATAATTCCTAGTTATAATAATTAACTTTCTGTAAGTCAGAATAATACCCAGAGTCAGAAGTCTACTAAAGACTCGGGCTAATATTTTAACTAATATCAGCACGAGCCTTGGGGGCTACACTAGTTCGTTCTTTGGCATCCTATGAAAGCATAAATATGGATTGTCTATCCAACTTCATGCTTGGGGGCTAGAGGATATGATATGAAATAAAGTAAAAGAGTGAGTTAGAATTCCGACTTACATATTGTTCATGGGTAAGCTTGCTTAAACTCATGTTTACCTCAGTAGTAACTTTCTCGACAAGAGTCAGTGGGATTATTGGTGGTGGCGGAGCCACGCCGGCCTTCAGCTTCTCGTCACGAAGGCGAACTTGGTTAAGAAGCTTGGAGAACTTGACGTCATTGGCTTCTTGCGCCTCTTCCTCGTCGGTGATGTTCCGGCTCTCCAGGCATTGCTGAGCCAGCTTTTGGATCTCTTCTGCAGTTTTCCGAGTAATGCCAAGTTTGGCGATACCCGGATTACTGAGAAGGTTATCGGCGAAAACCTCTGCCGAGGGATCATTACCCTTTGCGGGTTCACCCTTATCAATTGTCGAGTCACTCATGGTGACGTCGGTCTGCGATCCAAGGATCGATGGCTCAGAATGCTGAGCCAGATCTTCTGCAACACTTGGAGATGGAGTAACCTCCGGTGCTGTAGAAGGCTTTGGGGTAGGAGTCGGAGGCGCTGTGGTAGGAGAAGTCAAATTTAACTTTGACTGGCGCAGGGGCTTTGACAAGACGCCTTTCCCCTTGCCCTTGATGAGCTGTTTAGCTTTGAAGAAGTGATAGAACAAGATCATTACGATTCAAAAAGAATGAGAGATAAAATACAAAGACCTTGTGAGGAAAGTTACCTCTTCACAACAGGCACTTCCTTTGTGCCGATGGAGACGGTAGGAGTCTTACGCTTTTGGGTAAGTGTCTCCACCAATGGTACAAGTTCTCCATCATCCTAAGAGATCTCAGGAGGATATCTCTCAAGAGGAGTAAGCTCCAACTCGGGGAGGTCATCAAGCTGAAAGAAGAAATTACCTCAGTATTGCAGAAAGATGTAATAAATTACAGATGAACACATATTCAAGTGATTGCTGGAGAACTTACTGGTGTTACAGGATCGTTAGCCATATACATATCCAAAGATATGTCCCGAATCTTCCTCTCAATCTGCTCTCTGATCAACCATTTGATCTGGGACACATAGTCCTTTTCTGAATAAGGTCTAGAGCAGATCCAGAGAGAGTCCGTCTTACTTTTGGTGATTGTATGCATGAGCCGGTCACCATGGTGTTGGAGAGGCTAGATCCGGTGTGCTAGCCAGCAGTGGATCAAGTTGGATCCTTTCAGACCCTTGTGCTTCATCAAATATTCGATCTGCCTCTTGGCAAGAAGCATATCATCAGTGAGAGCCGGAGCCTCTGCATTCCAGGACTCTTGGGGCGTGGCGGCACCGTCGATGAAAACTGGCAAAGCAGTTGCTTTGCTGGGATCCGGTCTGTTCTTATGGTACAAGAACATGGACGGCCACTGCTTCACCGACTCACTAGCTTTAATCCTATGATAGACTCGTTCTCACCTAACAGAAAAGCTAAGAATTCCGATAATGTAAGGATTTCAGAAGTGATGGAATTTCTCTGGGTATGGAAATAGTACTGGAATAGAAGAAGTCTCGGTTTAATTCCGAGATACCCCTCACACAAAGACGCGCAAGCGCTCATTTCTAAGAGTGAGTTTTGGGGGGGAGATTGTGGAGTTGCACTCTGTAGTGATCTATAACCTCAGAAAAGAAATCTCAGGGAGGAAAACTCAAACCTCTATCGAGGTGGGTGCCAAAGTGCACTCGCTCATCGGTGTTGGGGGTGGGGATGGTTTGGCCAAAACCGCTCCGCCAGTCGCCGATGCGGGGGAGGCATTCCGTCTCAACGACGTGGAGCTTGTCGTTGTCAATGATGCAGGGGATCCAGACCCCGTGGAAATTCTCCTTCTCCGCCACAGGGGCCGTCGCCGCTGTCGCCGCCGTGCCGGTGGATGAAGGTCAGCCATTTTCATGGACGTTGGTGACCTAGGATGGGTGGCGCTGTGTGATTAGGGGGAGGCAGAAGAGCTTTTTCGCAGGAAGCGTCGAGAGGATGGAGAAAGCACTAGCGTTCGTAAGGAAGAAGGAAGAGATCTTGACCCCTTATATCCCTCACTTGCGCCAAGGTTCATGCAAAATAAATATTTACCATGCCACGCGTCGTGGAAGGAGCTGGGTAACCTCCTCACGAGGATTATGCCGCCTCGATCTCCGTGCATGCACTAAAACGACGCCTCGGTTCTGCGAAAGGCGGACCCACCAATGGTCGTGCTGACAGGAATGTCTGTCAGTGATATGACTTGACCTTGACTGATGTAAGGTTACGTCAGAGACCAAGTTCTGGCTTAGTTTGAATTTCAAGCTAGAAACCCGAATGATGTACTCATAGGTCCGGCTTATTTTTAAGACCCAGATCCTATCCTTTCTTTTAAAGTTTCAGGAACCCTTCAAGATTCTACAAGCCGAAGATGGATCAAGCTAGACAAAGATGAAATCCGACTCTAGATCTTGGAGGCTTCCAGGGGCTGCTGTTGGGGATATACTTTCCAGGCATCCTCACTGTGCCTCACTGACCAAGGTGGCCCACTTCGGGTTAGAGCTTTGCTTCACGGGCGGCCTAGTCAGGGAGAAGAGACGGAGTCCAGTCCGTCTACGGGAAGGCCCAGAAGACTTACCGACATAGGCCTATAGTGTTACTTGTAGTTCAAGATGTACTCTATAACCGACTCTTAGTCATAGCTGGATAGATCTCTCCTGTAAACCCTAGGCCGGATATCTATATAATCCGTCCTAGGGACTAGCCTTTAGGGCACCCCACAATAGTCTACAATCTCAACTCGCACAGGCGAAACCCTTGTAACCTATATCCGGCTCTGCCGTATTACTGGATTGCTAGCAGGAGCAGGATCCGTCCAAAACCGGTGGATTCGAACCTGGGTTAACTTGTGTGCTCACTATTCCGGAACACCGTACATCTCACACCCCTCTCTTACGCACGCCTCGAGGACCCCCTCACGGCGTACTTGTTATCAATCCGATGAAAATTTACTGTACTATGTTTGTAGCAAAACTACAAAACAAACAACTAGTGTACTACTGCTAGTATTGTACTACCTCTGTTCCACAGTATAATCCTTTTTAGCATACTAAACAATTATCTTGTTAGTTCCACCGTATACAAGAGTTGTACTGTGTTGGTGTACCTAACAATCAAGTGGGTAGGTGTAGTACGTACAACTCCTGTATGCAGCGGAACTAACGAGATGATTGTTCGTTGTACTCTACTACTGGTAGTATTATTGTACTAGTACAAGTGTATTACTATTAGGTAGGAGTACTATTTTTTAGGAAAATAGAAGTTGTTGATACATTGCAAATGTATCTATAATTTTTGATGTTTCATGCTTGGTTTTATCTACTTTCTTGTGTTTTTTCCACACTTTGGAGTACTTTTCTTATGATTTCTTGGACTAACCTATTAACAAGAGCCACAGTGCCAGCTGCCTGTTTTCTGCTGTTTTTGGTTCCAGGAAAGTCAGAAAATGAATATTCTCGGAATTGGACGGGAAAAAAGCCAAAAATCATATTTCACTAGAAGACTCCCGAAGCCAAAATATGAGACGGAGTGGGGCTGAGGCCCAGCCACACCACCTGGCCACGCGGGCTGGGCCTGGCCGTGCCAGGGGTGGTCTAGCAACCCTAGACTCCCCCTCGGTCTCTCTCTTCGCCTATAAGTTGCCTTCTGACCTAAAAACTCAGGGGGAGTTCGACATTTTTCCAGAAGGAGTTCCGCTTCGCTGCCACCACCAGATTCCACGAAACAGCACCAGAAACTCCGTTCTAGCACCCTGTCGGGACGGGGAATATTTGCTACTCTATGAGGGACGAGCTGAATACTATTATGCTATGTTTTATTTATGTGAAACAAACAAACGTCTTGCAAAACATTGTTATTCATGAATCTTTTGTTTGTGCCTTTTCATGTTGCATCATATTTTCTTTGTATTATTTCTAGAACTTTGTCTTTCATGTTATGATTGAAGTACTATGATCCCAGCTTTGAATGTTTTACAAATACTTTGATCAAGTTTATGATGGTGCATGTCACCTCAAAAATTATTCTTTCTTTTTATCACTTACCTACTCGAGGACGAGCATGAGTTATGCTTGGGGATGTTGATACATTGCAAATGTATCTATAATTTTTGATGTTCCATGCTTGGTTTTATCTACTTTCTTGTGTTTTGTCCACACTTTGGAGCACTTTTCTTATGATTTCTTGGACTAACCTATTAACAAGAGCCACAGTGCCAGCTGCATGTTTTCTGCTGTTTTTGGTTCCAGGAAAGTCAGAAAATGAATATTCTCGGAATTGGACGGGACAAAAGCCAAAAATCCTATTTCACTAGGATACTCCCGGATCCAGAATATGAGACGGAGTGGGGCTGGGGCCGAGCCACACCACCTGGCCGTGTGGGCTGAGCCTGGCCGCGCTAGGGGGTGGTCTGGCCGCCCCAGACTCCCCCTCGGTCTCTCTCTTTGCCTATAAGTTGCCTTCTGACCTAAAAACTCAGGGGGGTCGACGTTTTTCCGGAAGGAGTTCCGCTCCACCGCCACCACTAGATTCCACAAAACATCACCAGAAACTTCGTTCTGGCACCCTGCCGGGACGGGGAATTGGAGGAGATCATCGCCATCATCATCACCATCGCTTCTCCATCGACCATCCATGTTTCCCCCATCTATGAGTGAGTAAGCCCCCGCTGTAGGCTATGGGGATGGTAGGGATTGGATGAGATCGTTCATGTAATGGTATCAGATTGTTAGGTCATGGTGCCTAGTATCTTCTATTAGTGCTTTATGACTTTGTTGCGACTTGTTATGCTTAATGCTTGTCACTAGGGCTCGAGTGCCATGATTTCAGATCTAAACATGTTATTGATTCATTATGATAGTATTGTGTATGGTCTTATCTGGCAGTTGTATGCACATGTTGTTGTCCGGAACCAATGGCCCTGAAGTGATAGAAATCAGGATAACCAGAGGGAATGGCTTTGACGTAAGGATCACATGTGTTTACGGAGTGTTAATGCTTTTCTATGATGCTCTATTAAAAGGAGCACCTTAATTGCCAGTAGTTCCCTTGAGGCCCCGCTGCAAACGGGCTGGCAGGACAAAAGATGTTGTCAAGTTCTCATTGCGAGCACATATGACTATATATGGAACACATGCCTAGGTTTATCTAGTACTTGGATGCTTTATCTTATTTATCTGCAATTGCCCTATGTTCTGATTGCTATGTGAATTGTCTTATCCATGCAACGCCCGTCCAACCATCCCTATGCCTACCACACTCGAATCCTACTGTTTACTGCTATTGTTACTACAGTCTTTACTTTACTACTGCTATTACTTTGCTATTGCTACTATAAAAATGTTGTTACTGATAAACTGCTGTGAGCAAGATTGTTTCCAGGTGCAGCTGAATTGACAACTAAGTTGTTAAGGCTTATAAATATTCTTTGGCTCCCCTTGTTTCGAATCAATAAATTGGGTTTCACTTCCCTCAAAATACTGCGATACACCCCTATACTTGTGGGTCATCAGCTGTAAACAAACATCATCTGGTCAAACATGATAGTAGTAGTAACTCTAGTCGGCGTACACGACAGTGTGCCGGCCTAGATGTAATGGCCCAGGATGTGACACGGTTAATTTAGTGAACATTAACGTGCCATCCTAGCTATAAAATGTGCTAGGATTTCAGATGGTTAATTTAGTGCACTGCAGCATGTCAGCCAAGCTATAGTCAGTGTCCTGGATGCAGCTCCAGAGGCATTGCAAAGAAACTCGTTCAAAGAGCCATCTCATCTTCCCCATCTCAGCTGTTTTTATCCCCACTTGCCAACGCCGCCTGGCCGTATTTGGGATCGTCTGCAATGCGCGCTTCGCATATTTTCCTCGCCATATCGCCCACTGCATCGGATCGTGAAGGCTGCGCCACCCCTCTCCAAAATTCCCCCGACTTTCATACTCTGGTTCGACCTCTTCCCCCAATCCATCCTGATGTCGCCGTCGATGCACAACTGGCTGCACGGTGTCTGGAGCAAGGTCGGCGACAATGTTTTCAATGAAATTGCTATTAGTCTGGACACTACCAGCGCAGCCCGGCTGGCCGCATGCTCCAAGGAGTTGTACCTTAAAGTCGTGGAAAAACAGGTAGCAGATGCCCCAACGACCATTGTGGTACATTCTTCTCCTACAACAACGTCTATGACCACATAATCTGGTGCTTTCACGGCCAGCAAGTCTGCACGGAGCCTGGATGCGAGTTCATCACCTTGTCGGTAGAGCTAACACCTATGGTACAGCTCGTCCGCCACCTCATTGTTGCCCACTCGAGGACTGTGTCCATAATGCCCTATAGCCACAAATATTGGGAGCCGTCTAAGCTGGTGCCCACAAGAGGCTCGCGGAGAACGGATATCATCGGCATCAGGAAAGAGGGCACCGTGTTTGTTTCCCAAATTGATGGCCACACCACGGACAACATCATATCCCTCATGTTCGTCAGTTTAGGGGCGTGCGAATCATCGCGGTACAAGGTGAAGCTTTGGTCGCTCTCTCTATGGCATGAGTTCCATGCGATCGAAATGGTGGCGACATCTAAGCTGACGAGCAGACCGTCATCGGCCAAAGTCGCCCTAGAAGGGCTCAATTCGTTCATGTCACAGCCGCGGTGTTACTTGGAAGCTTCTGAACCATTCATCGGAATTTCCTATGGATTAGGAGTATTGGATCGACAAGTTTTAAAAGTGAGATAAAACATCTAAATCTTCTTGTGATGATCCCAATATTAAGATATGTAACGTCATACTAATTAATTACTACTTTATGTTGGTGACAGATTCAATTTGTATGGGGAGAGGTGGAAGAAGATCGTGGAAACGTATACCTATTTCCAATATACGCTGCTGACATAGTGGGCCCACAGGCAACGGTGTGACAAGGAAAGCGTAACAGGCAGGAAAGAAAGCGCTACCCGGCTAGCACTTGGACACATTGTTGCGTTATGCCGAGTATTTTCTATAGAGGTCTTCTACTGCTAATTGATGACTACAAGTGCACAGACCGTTTGTAGCTAGTTTCAAAATAAAGATATCGATCCCACTGGGAGCAGGATTCTGAAGTCTAATAACTCTTGAAATAAATATTATGATAGAAATGCTAAATAAAGTTCTAAGTAACAAGATAAAATGTGAGTATTGTGTAAAAGAGTGTTTTTGGGTTTTAGGTATAAGAACAACAATAAAGTAAAGTAAAACAACTGAATGCAGAAACTGAAGATGGATCCCCGGTGGATGAGTTCCCCCTCCTGATGCCTTCCGGAGGTGAGGTTTCAGCGATTTCTGGGTGTTCTGTATGTCGTCTCCTCGATCCAGATGCACAGGGTGAAACTATTTGAGGAGGCGGAGGCGACACCAACTATACGATCGAAAAATTTATTCCGGTCGTATAGTTGGTCGTTGAACCCTCTGTCTCCTTTGTTCGCTTGTGGTTTTCTTCTGGTATTATTAATATTTTCCAAATAAGCGATTTACGTTGTTTTTGACTCCTTTTCTCCTCAGTACAACTGCTCCAAGAATTATATCCATTGGATCCATCATCTGTCCTGATCCTGGTGAAAACAGACATAAAATATGCGCACGAGCGCTGTAAAATACAAAGATCCTATATCTACAATGCAAAATAATAATATAAAACATGATGCGAATACGCACTCATCACTAATCTCTTTTCTAGTAATGCATATGTACTAATACTTGTTCAGATCGATCGATCGAGTTCTGAATATGGACTCTCTTTCCTTTTGAGTCCTGGCCTTGCTACAACTATCGAATTTCAATGTCTGCATTGTTGAATCTGTCATTTCTTTTGGCCGTTGTCTGTATTGCTGAATCCATCACTTTGAAATTCTACATAATCTGTAAGTGGTGCTGAATATGAATTGGGAATCTGTCGATATTTTTCTGTCTTATTCAGTACTGCTCAATCTTCAAATGCTACTGAATCTGTCAAGTGTTATGTCGTTACTATTACTAAGGTATTTTATAGAAGTAATACTAATGTACTGGTACTTGTTTAGATCAAGTGCAGTAGATGGTCTTGCTTTTATTTTTAAACTTGGCCTTGTCACAATCTAGATCAGGCTTGGGCATTTTGGGATGCATATTAAGGGGTCACACCGGTATTGATGTGAAGAGGAGCTATGCACACAAAGGCATACTTGATTGTCACTTTTGCTTGCTCTAATGAATGAGTGTATTTGGAGAAAAGGGCAAACTGATCGCGCGACAAGGTTTTTAGAGCTCAAACATGAACTTGTTCCCCCTATACTGCTATTGAATTCCAGTGTCTGTATTTCTGAAATAGTCACTTTGGAATGTTGTTGAATCGGTCAAGTGCTACTGAATATGAACTAGGAATCTGTCGATATTTTTTCTGTCTTATTTTGTACTGTTGGATCTTTCAAATGCTACCGAATTTGTAAAAAGTTTTGTCACTGCTGCTGGGCTGCTTGCACTGGAGCTTTTGCCTGTGTATCATTGGAACTGTTGGATGTGTTTTGGATAGAGATGAGAGGGTACCAAGTGAAGTCATTGGATACCAGTCCAGTTTTGGCGCACGCGTTCTGTGTCCCTTGTTTTTTTAGATATTTTTACACAAATATCTATCAAAAGAATTATCGCTTTTTCCCCTCCGGTAGTGAGGTCTGTGTTCGGAATCCGGCCAAGCCATAGAACAATGCAAATTTTACTAACGAGGAGACAAAATCTAGCCCATTCGGCCCCTCTTTATCCCAGGACAATTTAATTCGGCCTTTTAGGGGTTAGTGGACTTCCTGACCACAACCCATTTAAATTTTTATCAAGGAGCCCATGGAGAATAGGGCATGGAGTATAGCCCATTGAGTATACTAGATGTAGAATAGCCCAAAATCTTTAATTCGATGTTTTTGGAATCGCCCTTAAAAAAATCCGCCTACCCATGTTTTTAAGAAACCACTCCATGATGTGGCATTCAATAAATATAGATGCTAGGAACGCTTCCCTTTTATTTTAAGAGAGATAACATGGACACATAAAATGTTTTTCAGAAGACTAATACATAAGTTATAGATACTATAAAGCTTTTAATGATGATGTTCATCTTATTTTCTTGTCGTAGTGGTAATGCAAACGGTTTATACGTGTTTTGAAGTCTTGAGTTCGATTCTCTATGCTCAACATAAAATTATCTTGGGTTTACATTTTTTCTTCTAGCAATATTGCTTTATGGAGAGGATGACATTGCAGACCTGCCAGCCTGCAGCGTCCCTCGAGTTTGATGGGCGAGTTTGAAAAAAAAGTTAAGTACTTGTACAGAGAGGTTAGTGTCGGGGACCCACAAGTCAGAACATACCAGGGAGGCTGACATGCACAATCCAGAACATACTAGGGAAGCTGACATGTGGGCCCCATCAGCAAGACCATACACGACTGGTGCATCGAGCAACGTTTCCAAGGTCAAAACAATAGATGTAGCTGAAAGAGAAGTCCATTATACACACGTTTCATTTACAGAGATACTAACATGGGGGACCCGGTAGCGAGACCTTATACAGGTGCTGCATCGAGCAATGTTGCGAAGTCCGAAACAGGGAGGGGCGAGCGAGAAAAAAGTTTAGCATGCACACGTTTCTTGTAATGAGAGGCTGGCATGGGGACTGCTGGCCACAACCTAGAAAAATTTGAGAAAGCAACCCATGGAGCATAGCCTAGAACATATTTTAGTTCGGCCGTTTAGGGGTCAGGAGACTACTGAGCACAACCCAGTGAAATTTGAGAAAGGATCCCATGTAGAGCAGCCCATGTAGGTAGTCCAACTCTTTTTAATTCGGCCTTTTGGGCATTGCCCCCCACCTCTCAAAATAAAAAAAAGCTCTGCCTACCCATGTTTTAAAGAAACTGCTCCATTATGTGGCACTTTATAAATTAAGATGCCTGAGCGCTGCCATTTTATATTTTAGAAGAGATATACATAGACACACAAAATATTTTTAAGAAGACCGATACATAAGTTGTCGTACTAATATTAGGTTAATGATATATATTATAAACATCTTTGGTGTAGTGGAAAAGCACTCGGTTTATGTCTATTTGATTTGAAATGTCTTGAGTTCGAATGTCCTTCGCGTACATATATATATCTTGGATTTACATTTTTGCTTTTAGTAATATCGCATTATGGAGAGGCTAACATCGCAGACCCACCAGCTTGCAGCATCCCTCGAGTTTAATAGTCGGTTTAGAAAAAAAGTTAAATACTTGTATAGAGAGGCTGCCATCATGGACCCACCAGCTAGAACATACAAGGATGCATCAGGGACCCACAAGCCAGAACATAGCAGAGAGACAGACATGTGGGACCTAGACAGTAAGACCATACACGGCTGCCGCATCGAGCAACGTTGGAAAGGTGAAAACAGCGGACGCGGCCGAAAAAAGTCCATCATACACATGTTTTAATTACAGAGAGACTGATATGTGCAACCTAGCAGCCTGAAACAACGGCTGATGCAGCGAGCAATGTTATCAAGTTCAAAACATGGAGGCCCGAGCAAAATAAAAAAGACAATCATACAATCGATCCTTCTAATGAAGGCTGACATGGGGGACCCAGCTGCATGACCAAACGGTAGATTCGTCGAGCAACGCTATCTACTCCTAGTTCGTAACAGGGTAGCGCTGGAGAAAAAAATCCATCATGCACACGATTCTTCTAGTGAGAGGATGACATAGGGGACCCACCAGCCTGAATAAATGGCTGATGTAAAGAGCAACGCTATCATGTTCGGAACACAGAGACACGACCGAGGGAAAAAAATCCATCATACACACGTTTCTTATAATGAGAGGCTGACATGGGGGACTCACCAGCGTGTCTGAATGGTAGATGCATCGAGCAACGCTATCAAGTTCGAAACAGGGTAGCACGAGCGAAGGAAAAAATTCCATCATACACACGTTTCTTCTAATGAGAGGATGACATGTGGGCCCCAGCATCTTGATTAAATGGTAGATGCATCGAGCAACGCTATCCAGTTTGAAACAGGGTAGCGCGAGCGAAGGAAAAAATCCATCATACACACGATTCTTCTAATGAGAGGCCAACATGTGGGACCCAGCAGCTTGACTAAATGACAAACACATCGAGCAACATTATCGAGTTCAAATCAGGGAGGCGCGACCAAAAAGTATGGTCTGCTAGAGACACTGACATCGGGGACCCACACGCCTCAAAAGACTTCGGCGAGTTAACATCACGCGAGGAAACAAAAATCTTGCTTCTGCCACGCGCTGACCAAGCTTCCTCCATGTTTTTAGCGGTTCCATTATAGTAGAGGGCCACGAAACCAGAAAAGAAAAGTTTTCAATCAACCACGCTCGAGCTGAGAAATTCTTCGCAGAAGACGTGCCTTCTACGACGACCGTCGAGCCAAGTCATTGTGGTAGGAAACATTTCTTGTAGTGGTAGAGTCTATCACACCCGATCATCGCTTGGTGCTTCGAAACGATAAACTTTCTTAACGGTGCATACTCAGGAAGAACATATTATTATCTTGATATTTAGTGAGAGGGGTCATCTTATAATGCTACCGCCAAGATCTAAACAAGACATAAGCATAAATAAGATGCAAATAAACATCATATGTAAATGTGATATGATATGGTTCTTGCACTTGATCACTATCTTGTGCATCATGGTATGATCTCTATCATTCCATTTGTGTAACGCCAAGGTCTATGGTGCTCCCACTTACTTTGTTATAATTCCCGAGAGTATCCTCCGATCCCCAACCTATTAGCATCAAAACCTTGCTCAGTCTTTCACCAGTATTAATCTAGACTTAGGTCCTGTTCCTGAGATAATCTTGATTATGAGCATTATTAGTTTTGTTTTTAGAGGATTTTCTTTTGTAACAAGTGTAGATGATCGTTCATGCTATGTTTCTATTGGACTAAATTTTTGATTATCTTTATTATTTATTTTTGTTTTATATGAACACGAGGAACCGTACACGCGTGATGGCTATGGAACAAACCGCACCACCCATTGATATGCTAACCCCCCGAGTCACTTGGTATCAAGTTTACCGAGGAGTTTCAGCTGAACTATTTCAAGAGTAGATGAGTCCAAAATTGAAGCATATTTACCTTTTGTTTTTGCATAAATAGAGAACGGATTTTGGTATTTCACTGCGCTCGCGCGCACCTTTTTGCCCTTGTTTCAACAGGATCTCAAACTACTAAGTCTATTATGAATATATCAATTGGAACTATCATATTATGTTATACTATGATATTTCTAATTGATAAAAGTTATTTTATTGATTTACCTTCGCACCTGGGAGAATACTAAGCGAGAGGAAAGCATTTGCCGTGATAACGACAAGTTGTAATGGCGGAGCGTGCCCGTACCATCCGCCCAGACCACGTGGTAATGCGTCCGCCTCGTCAAATACTTTCTCATGGCAAAGAGGGCAGGGAGATCCGAAATTCAGAGTCACCAGAAATTACAAAAAAACACATCTAAAAGAGATCTAAAGGAGGAACTTGGCGGAGGGCAAATCCTTGCTGCTTCACGGATCATTGGAGGACAACGCATCATACCCTTCATCATCAACCGCTGCATCCTCATCACCATCATAACCCTCATTTCTCATCAATTAGATCTTGTTGTAATTCCAGATTCAATTGTGGTTTGCACTAGATTTATCCCCAAACTTTGATCCATCCATTGGATTGTGATGATATCGTTGATTGCTTCCATGTGTGAGTAGTTCCTTTGTTCTTGGGGAGATGGAGAAACCCTAGCACTGTTATGAACTTGCAATAAAGATGATCTATTCTTGTCTCCATATGACTGGCCGGTCTATGATAGATTTATGATTTGTGTTTGATATCTCTCTTTAGATGGTATGTGTAGCGGCCACATATCATTTGCCCTTGGGACTAAAAGGAGGGAGAAATCCTTTGGACATGTTTGGAAGCATTCCTGGAATAGCTTCGTGACAATTGGCGTTGGCTTGTAACCTACACGGTCAAAGGATGATAAAGAGGGACTCCTTAAGATAATTACGATATCCACGGGGAAACCCTTAATTCCGGTGGTTTGTATGGGGGATTGCTCTTAGACATCGCAGTGGGTATTTAAAGGTGACCTCACTCTTAGCTCAACAGAGGGGCTTCCTACGAGACTTGTAGTGAACATATTATTATGGCGCTCTCTCCACACATATCATGACACAAGAAGTATGTTATCTTAATTAATAGTAATAATATCATGCTAGTGGTGTATCCTACATCCCTGAGAACGTTTTAGCACTATTGAGTTCAACCACGTTGTCACACAACATTAATACTTGCTTTCTATTACTTGTTTTATTTACTTTTTTGCACACAACCAAAAAACTTTCAAACACCCTTTACTTGAGATCTAAGGCAGCTTACAAGTATCCTTTAGTGTAAAGTGCACTTGCGGCCATCAAGCTATTTTCTGGCAGAAATGCCAGGGACATAAGAACATTTGGTCTTTGTTCTTAGTTGCTTATTCTACTAATTTTTTCACTAAAGTTGTTTACTAGTTTCAGGTAAACATCATGGGCAAGTACCAACATATAATCTGGCTGGAAGCTATAAAGAATTATTGTCTGCCCATGGACGCTTATTTTAAATCCAGTAACCAAAGAGGGTATGATATTAACCCTAATCTTTTGGATCTTTTGCATGCTAAAAAGTTTGCAGGGGACGGTACAAAATATCTGTATGAGCATGTAGGGTTCTTTGAGAACACTTGTGGGACTTGCATCTTAATATACTGACCAAGGATGAGGTTAAATCTGCTCTTTTTGTTCAAACTCTTATTGGTGAGCCTCATTCTTGGTACATTCAAAGTCCTAAAAAGATTACTAATTCCTGGGAGAGCTTAGCCTCTTCGTTTCTAGTAGATTTCTTTCCCGGGATAAAAACTCTTGGAGCGACACGCATGATCAAATTTTTTAAAGGAAAACCTGAAGAAAGCTTACATGAAGGGTATACAAGGTTTCAGGGATTTCTTGATCATTCCCCCATCACAACTTCCCGCCTTGGTTGGTAATACATACCTTCTATGCAGGTTTGAATCATAATAATATAAATGAACTCAACTCCCTTACCAATGGGTCATTTGCTGAATTTAGTGTTGAAAGAGCCTAGAATTTGCTAGACACAGTGCATAGGATAGAGAAAGCTTATTGTGGGGCTGAGCTTAATAAAGAATATCGTATGGAGTATAATTGTTTAAGAAGATTTCTAGCTTTTGGCGAAGTAGAAAAATGGCTTGGAAATTTAAACCTTGACCATCGCATGATTGTTCAAATTATTAAAACTTATGCTGAATATCTATAGATCTCGAAAGACTGGGAACATTACACACCACCTGTGGAGGATAAACCCCCTAAAACTTTCCACGGGGACAAATACTCGCAAATGCAGAAGAAAATGCTAGATGAGGAGGAAACCATTCTCACAAAAATAATAGAGAGTAAGGGTGAAAAAATAAAATGATAGGAAGGTTAACTAAGGACATGGGAACCATTAAAAAGAACATTGGGATAGTAAAAGAACTCCTGTAACCTGAGGTGTTCAAGGATGAAGTAATCGTAGTAAGTAAAGAATCCTCTGAAATAATAGGAGGCAAGTTTGATGGTAAAAATAGAAGTCAACAAAAAGTCCCTTTTTATTTAGGGGGAACTAAGTATGTAGGGTTTTGTGACTTAAGCTCTTCCGTTAACATTATGCCTTATATAATCTATGAAGAGATATGTTGCCATCTTGATGAACCATACCTTGAGCTGTCAAAAGTTACTTTTATGCTTTCTAACCAAACTTTGCAACAGACTCGTGGGATACTTCGCAATGCATGTGTTTCTATGGGAGCTTTTGTGTACACATTTGACTTTCATATTATTGAAATGCCTTTGAATTCATTCTGCCCGGTCATTTTTGGTAACAACTTTTGTCTTTATAGTTTGGGGAAGAAGTTTTAGAAATTAATGGCAGTCAATTCACAAAGTTACCTTTTGAAAATAAAGTTAAAGTCAAGGAGGAGAGAACTATTGAAGAATTGGCAGCAATTTATTTTTGTACTCCACAATCCGAGTTGGAGAGGAGTTTGACGAGCAATGATTCGCTCCCAAACGACTCTGCAAAAAAAGTTTTGGACAAAATCCTCAATGCTACACCAGCAATTGATACTCGCCTTAGAGACGAATTTGAAGAACTTGAAAGAAAAGGGGATGAGGATCCACCACCTCTCATTTTAAAACATCTTCCTCCAGGTCTCAGGTATGAATCCTTAGACAAGAAAGGTAAGTGCCCTATGATTTAAGATGATAATCTCTCTCCTGAAGAAAGTAAGAAATTGTTAGAAGTACTTTTCAAACAGCGCGAAGCCTTTGGATACACTCTTAGCGACATAAAAGGGATATATCCTTCCATAGTAACTCATAATATACCTATGGTGGAGGATGCTAAACCATGTGGTGATAATCAAAAAAGGTTGAACCCTAAAATGAAAGAGGTAGTAAGAAAAGAAGTTATACGTATGCTGGACAGTGGTATTATCTATCCAATTTCAGATAGCAAGTGGGTGAGCCCAACTCATTGTATACCTAGCGAAGGATGTATAACTATAATTAATAATGATAAGGATGAATTAATTCCCGCTAGAACAATAGAAGGTTATAAAATGTGTATAGACTTTTGGAAGTTAAACAAGGAAACAATAAAAACTCATAATCAAATACCTCTCATAAATAGCATAATGGAAAGGATGTCTGGTAATTCTCACTTCTGTTTTCTTGACGGTTATTCGGGGTACTCTCAAATCACTATTCAGCCTAAAGACCAAGAAAAAACCACTTTCAGTTGTCCTTATGGAACCTTTGCTTATCAACTAATGCCTTTGGGTTTATGTAACGCAGCTGCTATCTTTCAATAGTGTGTTCTGAAAATCTTTGATAGTTTTATGGAAAGCTCCATGGGAGTTCATATGGACAAATTTGTCGTGTATGGAATCGCTTTTGACCAATGCCTTTATAATATTCATAGATTTTTGCAGCAGTGTAGATAGACTAAGATGGCTCTTAATTGGGAGCGCTGCCGATTCATGGTAAGAGAAGGTATAGTTTTTGGGCATAAAGTTTCTGAAAAAGGAATTGAAGTTGATGGTTCAAACTTGGCTACTTTAGAAATAATACCGATTCTGCAAGACATAAAATAGGTAAAGAACTTTCTTGGGCATGCTAGTTTCTATAAATGTTTTATTAAAGATTTCACTAAGATAGCTGCTCCTTTAGCCCATCTCCTAGATAAAGATACCCTTTTTGATTTTGATAGATATTGCATTGATTCCTTCGAACAGTTGAAAAAGGCGCTAGTTTCTGCACCAGTTATCCAACCACCAAACTGGGATGAGCCATTTGAAATTATGTATGATGCTAGTGACTATGCTATTGGGGCTGTTCTAGGGTAGAGAGACGAGTCGAACCTTAACGTTATTCAATATGCTAGTCGAGTTTTTAATGAGGATCAAAGAAATTATGAAACAACTGAACAAGAATTTTTAGCTATGGTTTTTGCTTGTGATAAATTTAGACATTATATTATAAATTCAAAATTAATAGTTCATACAGATCATCAGGCTTTGAGACACCTTCTAGCTAAGAAAGATGCTAAACCCTTCCTAATTAAATGGGTCTTGTTACTCCAAGAATATGACATGTAAATAGTGGATAGGAGAGGTAAGCCTAATCTCGTTGCCGATCATATATAGATAATGTAAGGTGAATATCTTGCAGTTACAGAACCTCGCGACCCTTGGTTCGTGGATTATGCTAACTTCCTTGTAGGTAAGTTTCTACCAAAAGGAATGAATTACAATCAAAGAAATAAATTCTTTAATGATTTAAAACATTACTTTTGGGACGATCCTTATTTGTACAGGCACGATATTGACATGATAATTAGGAAATGTGTACCTAACCACACGAGGTGAGGCCTATTCTCAAAGCTGGTGATCGGACGATAGCTAAAGTCTTGCAATCAGGCTTTTACTAGCCTAGCCTTGTTAAAGATGCTCATGAATATGTTAGGAATTGTGATGCTTGTCAACGTATGAGTAACATTGGTAAAAGACAGGAAATGTCTATGAAATATAATCTAGTAATACAGCCATTTGATGTTTGGGAAATGGATTTTATGGGACCTTTTGTCCCCTCTAATGGTTATTCTCATATTCTTGTTGATGTTGACTATGTTACTAAGTGGGTAGAAGCTATACCCACTTCTCATGCAGATGTAGCCACTTCCATCAAAATGATCAAGGACATCATCTTTCCCAGGTTTGGAGTACCTCGGTTTTTGATTATTGATGGTGGAACTCATTTTGTGAAAGGTAATTTTGTCAAGATACTTCAGAAATATGGAGTCGATTATCGAGTAGCTTCACCTTATCACCCACAAACCAGTGGACAAGTGGAGTTATCCAATCGGGAAATTAAATTCATACTCCAGAAGATGGTGAACAGGTCAATAAAGGACTGGGCTCTGAAGCTTAATGATGCGTTATGGGTGTATCGCACAGCCTTCAAAAATCCTATGGGAATAACACCATACAAGATGGTTTATGGTAAAACTTGTCATCTTCCATTAGAACTTGAGCATAGAGCTCGTTGGGCTATCAGAACCATGAATTTCGATTTTAAAACTACTGGAGAAAACCGCTCTTAGATATTCATGCCTTGGATGAACTCAGAAATGAAGCATATGAAAATGCTAGGATATTTAAGGAAAAGGTAAATAAATGGCATGATAGAAAGATAGAGAATAAGGAATTTAAACTCGGAGACAAAGTTTTGCTTTACAACTCTAGGCTTAAGATTTTTGTAGGCAAATTAAAATCCAGGTGGGAAGGACCTTATGAAATTGAAGAGGCATACCCTTCGGGGGTAGTAAGGTTGAAAAACACTACACCCTCTTCTTCATTCTGGATTGTTAATGGGCAGTGCTTGAAGCATTATAGAGTTGGGGAAGTTGACACAGTGGAGTTAATCTCCTTAATCTCGGCCGAGGAGTATAGTAAAGCGAGGTAACAATATTTTAAGTTGCTTGTTTTTTGCTGTTCTGAATCCTTTTAGTTTGTTTCGCCTTGTATTTTGCCTACCTCTCATTTTTTCGATTTTCCTGAACCATTTTTCGACCTGGTACGAGCGGGCCGTACGGGCAGACGCCCCTGTACCAGTGGTCGTTAAGCAGGAAGTACCCTGCGCTCCGTTCTCGCATTTTGGTACGACCGGGCCATACGGGAAGACGCGCGTGTACCAGTGTCATTACCGACGCTATGGTTCCCCATCATTTGTGTCCGTAAAAAAGAGAGATAATAGTCGGTAACTCACCAGTATGGGCGGGACCCGCCCGTACTGTTACCCATGACCTACTCTGCTCCTCTTATCTTGGGTTTCCCTTTTATTTTGCATACTTTCTCTCATTTGCATTATCTCTCGCCATTATACTTCACATCTCGAGTTTTCTTTCTTTCTTTATTGCCATGACATCTCAGATCTCACTTGATCGCTCAAGGACTATGTAGCCTTTTCATATCAAGAAGATCTGGACCAAGAAAGAAGATGTTTCTAAAGCACAAGCCGAAAGAAGGGGATCCGAGAAGGATACTTCTTCCTCCTCAACCTACGAGCCTTTGCAAGTGGTTCCACTCCCCAATTGGGAAGATATGTTTCCATGCAAGCTGGAGATGCTTAGACACGTGGAACAAAGGAAGAACAGAGGAGAATCCCACTCAACCCCTACAGGTACAACCTTCACGGATCTTCTCTTAAATCTCCTCCAGGATCCTGTTCTCTAAAAGGAAGAAAATGGGATGAGATTAGAGAAATGATCGAGAACCTTGAAAAGATTTCCAAAGCTTGTGTTGAAACTATTGGAGAAGGAGTTGACTCTTACTGGATGATGGGTAAAGACCTAAAAAGGAAGGTCGATGACATCGACAGTAGAGTTCAACTCCTAACCAAGATCATCATGGAAATGGCTGATGATAGGAAAACATTCAGCAAAATAATTACAAAACTACATGCTAACATCGTAGAGTTTTCCATGGGCGGATCTAGGCCCCGGGCAACCAGGGCCATTGCCCGGGGCATAGCAGTTTGTCTGACCTATCACCTATGTAAATTTCCGATTTAGCCTAGGGTCTAGCTACCCATCTTGTCTGGCACACTGATGCCTAACATGCCTATATGACCAAAAGGAACATAGAATGAGGACATCGTATAGCGCGTGAACCCTTTTTCTTTTCGGCTCCTTCCTACTCCGTGTTCGTGGGAACAAGCGCCCCGCCGCGCCCTTCTTTCCTCTAGTTCCTTCAAGTTTTTTTTGCAGCTATACTTCTCCTAGTCTACTCCACTCGTCTAGTGTATCAGTCCAATACTCACCGATCGGTTGCGGCTCCCCTCTATGCTGGGTAATTCATTTCATGTCTCCCATGGTCTTCAACTGATTAGATTTGTGTACTATCTAGAGTTGAGCTAATTCATCTATTTCAAACTATTTTGTTGTTACCATTAATCTCAAACACCCAACCAATTAGCAACTCCTCAAACTGAATAAATTGAACAGATATCCAAATTGTACTTGCCTCGGACTCTATTTTTATCTGCTCTTACTCATACTTATACTTTATCAATGAAAAATATCAGCCTGCTGTACTTTTACATGTTTCATCTATGCAATCTTTCCAATCTTTTTGTGTTATCACATGATTTTTTTTGAAAAAGTTTTATGCACTTAATTTTTGGCCCAGGGTTTGCTCTAATCCTGGATCCGCCACTGGAGATGTCCACTCGATTCGCCTGTATTGCTCATGCCTGCAGCCTCAAGGTGGAAGAAGAAGAGGAAGATGATGAATTCTTCACTCCCAAGAAGGAGTAAGTAATCACAAGGGATTATGTGATCCACCTGGCTTGATTCAAAGCTTGGGGGATCTGTGAGAACCTTGTAATCTGTCTTATAATTTTAGCATGTTTGTTTCCCCGCACGCATGTTAGGTTTTAATTCTAGAATTTGCATTAATTGCATCAACTTTGAGCTCCCTTTTTGTTCAAGACAAGATTAGATGATTAAATTAGGTTGAGTGTTATGATACTTGTACATCTGTCATGATTTTAGGGACTTCCACACCAATAAAAGTATTGATTAAATTATGAGAAGAATAATTTTGGGACCATATTATAGTCACGAGTTCTAAAAAGCCATAAAGGTAGTGAGCATGATCAAGTGTCTATACCAAAAACAGAGAGAAAAAAGAAAAAGGAAATAGAGCAGAAATAAAAGAACATCTATCAAAAGAAGCCCAAGAAAAAGAGAGATATAAGAAAAAGAATGATCATGAACCGTCATTACTGAAATAAAGTGCTCAATCATCTAACTTTATGATTATATGATATGTTGAATCACTGAAATCTTCTTATAACTTCATTGATGCTAAAAAGGGTGTGGATGCCTCTAAGTCATGTGATGTGTAAGGGCATGATAATACCCCCAAAGTAACTTTACATCTGATGTTGTATTCCTATTTCAATTTATACCTCATTTATTGTAACAACTCATGCCTCATGAACATGACGATCTTATCCCTAAGCCACATTCTTGCTTGGGGACGAGCAAGTGTCTAGCTTAGGGGAGTTGATGCGTCCAAAAGTGAAGCATATTTACCTTTTGTTTTCGCATAAATAGTGTAGGGATTTTGGTATTTCACTGCGCTTGCGTGCACCTTTTTGCCCTTGTTTCAATAGGATCCCAAAATACTAAGTCTATTATGAAAATATCAATTGGAACTATCATATTATGTTATAATATGGTATTTTTAAGTGATAAAAGTCATTTTATTAATTTACCTTCGCACCTGGGAGAATACCAAGCGAGAGGAAAGCATCTGCCATGAATATGACCTGTGGTACGGGCAGAGCTCGCCCGTACCACATGGCAACGCGTCCGCCTAATCAAATACTTTCTCCTGGCGAAGACGGCATGGAGATCCGACATTCATAGCCACTAGAAACCACGAAAAATCACATCTGAAAGGGATCTGAAGGAGGAACTTGGCGGAGGGAAAATCCCTGCTGCTTCACGGATCATTGGAGGACATTGCATCATCCCCTTCATCATCAACCGCTGCATCCTCATCACCATCATCACCCCTATCTCTCATCAATTAGATCTTGTTGTAATTCTAGATTCAATTGTTGTTTGCACTAGATTTATCCCCATGATCCCGATACTTTTATCCATCCATTTGATTATGATGATGTTGTTGATTGCTTCCATGTGTGAGTAGTTCCTTTGTTCTTGGAGAGATGGAGAAACCCTAGCACTATTATGAACTTGCAATAAAGATGATCTATTCTTGTGTCCGTATGACTGGCCGGTCTATGATATATTTATGGTTTGTGTTTGATCTCTCTCTTTAGATGGTATGTGTAGTCGGCTACATATCATTTGCCCTCGGGACTAAAGGGAGGGATAAATCCTTTGGACATGTTTGGAAGCATGCCCGGAATAGCTTCGTGACAATTGGCACTGGCTTGTAACCTACACGGTCAAAGGTGGATAAAGAGGGACTCCCTAAGATAATTATGATATGCACGGGGAAACCCTTAATTGTGGTGGTTTGTATGGGTGATTGTTGTCAGACATCACAGTGGTTATTTAGAGGTGACCTCACACCTGGATCAACAAAGTGGTTTCCTACGAGCCTTTTAGTGAACATCTTATTATGGAGCTCTCTCCACACATATCATGACACAAGAAGTATGTTATCTTAATTAATAATAATATCATGCTAGTGGTGTGTCCTACCTTGCTGAGAAAATTTTAGCCCTATTGAGTTCAACCATGTTATCATACAACATTGCTACTTGCTTGCTTTTACTTGTTTTAATTACTTTTTTGCACACAACCAAAATCATTTCAAACACCCTTTACTTGAGGTAAAAGGCATCTTACAAGTATCCTTTGGTGGAAAGTGACGAGGGGCATAAAGATCTTAACCAAATAGCTTTTTGTGGGTATGATACTCTTATTCCGAAACTAGCTACATTTGATCTGTGCACTTGCAGCCATCAACAGTCTCAAGCTCTGAGAAATCAAGTCCACCAAGTGGGTGTGTCCCTACATCATGAACCAACTAGGCATTCACGCTGATTTTGATTTACTTTGCAACATTGTTGGTTTGTATGACTTTGTTTTTTAGGATGTCGCCATGTACTGCCACTTAAAGCTTGAGTTTCTCAGCACCTTGACACATTCGGTGTGCTCACACTATTGCCTAGAGGAGCAAATTCCTAAAGTTGATCATATCAACTTCCGTCTTATGAATTGTGAGTACTCCTTGACACTCGACCAATGGGCCAATTACTTTGGGTTTGCCAACAACGCCACCGACATACGCTCCACCACCTTTGTTCTTAATCCAACACCCTTGGCTTACTTTAATAGAATGAGAATTCATGGAAACATACCCAAGGGAAACCAAATTGATTACCCTGATATTCGTTTTATGTTATTGCTAACAACTTGCAGGCACATGGTGAGTTTACTAGATTCAATGAGGAGGACATGATGATCCTCACTAAAGCTGCTATTCCTAACTATAACTTAGCGCCAAATTTGGGCACTCTTCTTTTGTTTTATCTTAAGCATCAAGTTGTGCAGCCTCGTGGTTCCATATACGGAGGAGAAGTGATAACCATGCTGGCACGTGCGCTTCACATCAACCTAGGTAATATCCTACCATTGGAAGGAGACTATCGTCTTGGTTTTTCTACACTGAGAGCTTGTGGTCTGATTTCTAGAACTAATGGTAGATACTTCCTTGATATACCTGGAGCAGATCACTTGATCCCGGCTCCTTTGCCTAATGGTCTATTCTCTATCAAAGATGGACATTTTCGTAATGACGCGCAGGTTGTAGCAGGTATACCCCAACAAGAAGTACCATGGATGAAGACAGAGAAGATGAAGAAGTAGAACAAGAAGGACCCGAACAAGATGTTCTATGATGATATCTATGCTCTCGAAGGAAACATCCAAAACATGAACAACCTCTCCAGCAACCTTCAAGATGCTACTGCCAACCTCGCCACCCTGTTCAACATTGGAGTAGCCAATGGAACGTGGGAGATTATCCACCACCGCAATGAGCAACAAAAGGGCTTGCAAAATCCTAAGCTTGGGGATGTGTCCCCCAGAAATTTTATTTGTGCAATAATGTGGTTGTACTCCTACTCCTTGTGAGCTTTGAAACACTCATGTTGGTTTGTTCCAAAACTTTGCTTTTCTTTCATTTTTCGTTTTTCATTTTCTTTTGTTTTTTGTTTGCTTTTATTTTCCTAGTTCCTTGCTTGGTCGCAAGTTCTTTTCTATTCTCTAATCCCTATCTCAAAAATACAAAAATATTTTTCCCTTTTTCCTTTTTTCGCAAAAGTGGATTTTCCTTTTGCCTCTTTGCTTTAATTTTATTATGAGAGTGATCTTTACTTGAGTTTTGAAGGAACACATCCCTATAAGGAAGAGGATTATGAAGTCGCTAATGAGAGGTATGTCCTATGTCTCCCACTTTTGAAGTTTTAATTATTTATCTTAGTTGGTTGATTTGCTAAGATGCTATGCTAGTGGGAGTAATTCAAAATAGTTAGAGTAAGGCTTTTTATTTGTATGAATGGTTAGTTGTGGAAGATTTTGCTCTAGGTCTTGTAGCTAACCGAGTCTTGCCTTGGAAATAATATTGCCAAATAAGTACAACAACAAAACGTCTCAAATTTTGACTTGTTTGATGATTGATTGTCTTGAGAGTTTACCTTTGAAGATACTTAACCCCGTAGATGTTTTGATAGACTTGATTGCACTCTTGAAAGGAGTTGTTTGATGGAAATGAAGGCTAGCGGTAATTGTGATGCATGCCAAAGCTAACCTTGTGGATCAAACGGTGATACTATTTTAAAAAAAAGGTATATGTTTTTGACGCACATATTTGGATGCCAACAACTCTGCTGCCTATGAACGATCAATGGTACAACCCCTGATTTCAGCTATTAGTTGACGACATAGGTGGCACTTGTCACCGTAATGGGCAAAAGTATTGGTACTCTCAAAGGTTGCGCAAACCATTGTTTAAAAGAATCATTCAATGATCCTTGTTGAGAATTATCCTTAAGAAGGAAGAAAATATATATATGAAGATCCACATAACAAGTCCTTGGCATGGTCTCATTACTACTTTAAGAATTTTCTTGAAAGACAACGATTGGAATATAAGTGTTTTGATAGTCTTGATTTACTGATGTAGGTGTCAATAAGACACTTCATTGTTATGCTACTTAGGACTTGAACTCTCTTACTCAATTTTGCTATTATAAAACAACCTACTGTTCCTTGGCAAGCTGAGAGTTAACTAAAGGAATTGGATTGATTGTTACACTCCTAGTTATTTATACGTATATTAAACTCTACTTTGATTGTCTTGAGTTATCAAAGCCAGTATAGTGTTCTTAGCATCTCTATAACTTTGATGAGCCTTTCAAATGGATGAAGTGCTAGACGCATATGACTACCCGACCATAAGTGAATTCATATAGTTTCGGTTTAAACACTAAATTCCTTATAGTTTTGTTGTTTTTCTTGCTCGAGGGCGATCAAGGCTTGAGCTTTGGGGAGGTTGATGGCTCTAAAAATAGCCACCTGTTTCCGCATTTAAACATTGTTTTTAGTCAAGCAATTGACAAGAATCTCTCCAGCCTTGCCACTAATGACTAATTATTGCAAAGATATGCATACCATAGCTTTGAATTTTGTTGTGCAGGAAATCACACTTTTTAATGCGAAATAGGAAGCCATAAATCAAGATTTTGTGGAAGTCTACACGACCAAGTACTCCTGGAGCAATAACCAGGTGTCATAGGCCATAACGACCACTGGTACGGGTAGGGCCCACCTGTACAAGGTGTCGGTCGCTTTGTCTTGTCAAACCTTACAACTTTCATGAAGGCACCTATATATTTTGAGGCCCCAGCTGTCGCACAGAGGGCCGCCATTCTCAGATTGCATCACAACACCACCAAAGGAGATCCACACCATAGTTCATCCCCTCCATTTTCCATCCTCTCCATTAGCCATTACTTTGTACTTGAGATTTCCTTGTGATTCAAAGACCATTGTAATAATATTTGATTTCAATCTAAGTATTTTGCACAATGTTTTCTATCCTTGATCTTATTGTTATGAGTGAGTAGTCCTCACAGGCTACGTGTTGGGGTGAAACCTCACATCAATTATGTGCATCTAATCTATGGGAGCATTGTGTTTTGTTCGAATAAGAGATTTGTATCTTTTGTTTCTTTGTCTCTTGCCTCGATCTTTGGACTTGTAGGTACCCAAGACCCCCGGGATCGATAAAGGCTTGAGGTGAGATACTTGTCTAGCAGCGATCTCATAGGAACCCAATGACAAAGGGTTGTACGGTCTTCTCTTAGTGACCCATTTGGGAACAACAGCAACATCTCTCCTTAAGGCTTTGATCTGTGTTTTTCACTTAATAATTTTTCGTAGCTTGGTACTTCATCGTGCAACTGGTTGGATTAAAAGGCTATTGCTATACCTGTGACTCGCAGAGGCTTTAGTATATTAGGATGTGCTTCCCACAAAGATTATATCTATTAAAGCATTGCACATGACTGTGCCTATTATTATCGTTAATCCCATATGATGTGCATATGCAGGTGAATCTTCAACCCTGGCCTATCTCCATCCATTGAAACTACCCACGATATAATCTAAACTAGATTGGCCTGGTAAATGAAGGTAAAATGAAAAAACAAAGTCTTGTAGACGTGTCATTTTTAATTCCTTTTAGCATTGTTTACCAAGATTTGATTAAACCTAGGTCTACTAGGGAAAAGACTATTATACTACATCCGTGAATCCAAATCGAAGGTATCCCTACGCCTGAGGAATAAGGAGCATGGGCGGAGGTGCGGCTGCACGCAACCGTGACCCCAGCCAGCGCCTTCGGCCCACGAGGTGGCGTTCTCCTAGGGCTTCCTATTACCTGCATGGCTACGCTCCTTCGAAGCGGGACGTGGCTGCCCATGCTGTGGTGCTGGCTAGGCCGCATGAGCAACCTCAGCGAGCTTCACCAATGGCCGGGAGAGTGCCTCCGAGATTTAATGCATCACTTTAGCCTGGTCCTTCACACCATCCATGATGTGCCCCCATTGCTCGTTATCAGCACCGTCCAACAAGGGACGCGATACACGCTCCTTTGGAGGGAAATACGAGTCACATAATATAGTGTGGGGGCAGTTCGACTAGGTGAATATCTGCGCAAGAATTGAAGAAGGTGAGATGTCCTTCGTGTGGAGGGAAGGGCGGAGGGGTGAACTAGACCCCGCCGTGAGGCCTATCCGAGGAGGAAGCCAGGCAGGTGTGAGGCGGGCCAAGGAAGCTCCCTCGATTTTTCCCTCCAAGAACTCAGAAAAGATAGAGGGATGCCAGCTCTGGTCATGTGTTTGACGAAGAAGCGTATTGCCTGATGCGTAGCTTTGGTATGTGTAGGGGTACGCATTTGAGAAAACATAAGGGGAAGCCAACCTTATGATCCATCATCGGAGCGGCCTCGCATTGGCTGCCGTAGGGTATCGCAACATGGCGATCTAACTAAGTTGTTAGGTCAAATGTGCTGCCTCGGGACCAAATGTTACTCCGGGCGTGGTACCTCCTTAGGACCAGACCAGGACTACATCCATAGCCCCAAAAGACGGGCTAGAGTCGACTCAGGTTCGATATTGTCCATTACCAATGGGCTCCTCAGCAAGATAAGTAGCGCTTAGTCTTGGGTTGAAAGATATCTTTGTACGAACAGAATGATTCTGACGCACTCTTTGTCTCAATCCGTTGAAGTCTAGGTGTGTGCCTAACCGTACAAAGGGCACCCAAGGAAGGGAATGCCCCCCCCCGAGAGTGGTCGCCCGGGTCCACCCCTGGGTCCTCGGTGTTGGGGAGCCTCCAACTGAAAGAGTTTGCTCTGCTAGGTTGCACAGCATAGTCCGTACTACAAAACTCGACTCTTAGTTCTACGGCTAGTGTAGTCACGCTAACCGATCACCTAGAAAGACGTGGGTCATTAAGCACACCTAGTTGTCACATGCAAGGGCATGAGATGTGCTGAAAGAATTTATTAATGAATGGAGTCGCCTAAGTTGGCGGAAAAAGAATAGGTAAGAAGTTAGAAAATCTCAACACTCTGATTTTTATGCTTAAAGAGAAAAGAAGAAGAGATGACCTTAGTCCGCCGGTTTGTGAAAGAGACACCCCACCACCTTGGCCACGTCGACTTCCATTGCTTTCTGAGAATCCTGGAGACTCTTGTCGGGGCCAAGGGACTTGAAGATCACCTCGAAGTTGAAGCCATGGATGTGGTGGTTAACCTGGGCAAGAACTTCATGCGCTACATCGTAAGCCACCTCCCTGCCTTCATCCTTCTTCAGTGAATCCCCAGACGTGCTGAAGTTTTCAAGCCGAGAGAATAGAGAAGACCAAGGCTCGCGTTGACTCCCGAGCCCGGGGGCTTGAGCGGGGGAAAGTGAACAGATTCTAGGAGACCGTTCATTTGAAGGCAACTTCAACGATAGAAGTCGGGGTCACGTTGCTCTCCCTCCGCTCTTCGAGGAGAGCCAACAGGGGGTCTCAAGGGATGGGGAATGCCTCTTCTTGGGTGGGTGAGGATCCTCGAGGCATGCCTGCCAAAATCCCTCCCCGCCCATAAGCCGTTTCCAACGGCGCACTTCCATGACTACCAGGGGACCAACCCTCTCTACCTCGTGGGGCGGAGCGGTCCTAGGCCCTTAGGAGTGACGGGGAATTCTAGTCAGGCTTGGAGAGAGAGGTGCTCTGCATTGCAGGCCACCGCCGCTCTCCAGGACACTGCCTAAGCCTCCTCCATGAGGCGGCGAGCAGACTCCTAGTAAAGGACAAAGAGCGTGCCGTCGAGAGAGGATCTCCAAAGCCAACCTCCTTGCCTAGGAGATGTAGCCCGAACATAGCCCTCTTTCGCCTCCCACCTCAGGTATTAATCGGCAAGAGGCCCCGGCGGGAGTAAAAGGGAAGAGAGAACTAGGGCCTCGGGCTCTCCCACGTGTCCGGGTGGACTTGGAAAAAGAGAAGATAAGAATAAGCAAACATCAAAAGACACAATACCACATAGAAATCCAAGAGCAACCCTCACCTGTCGACCCAGCACAGACCTCCTCCCGAGCCAGCGGGTCGAATTCCCCGGGAACAGTGGTGGCGTTGTCGGTGGAAGCGCTCGGACCCTTTAGTAAAGGATGGAGAAGCGTGGGGGTCTTCTCTCTGCGGAAGACAAGAGATCGTCAGAATATTAGCCAAGAAGGAATAAATAAGAGTGATGCTAGGACACTCACCGGTGCACGGTACCAACATCTCGCCTCCCCAATTTACTAGGAGAGGGGGCCGCGAGTCCCCTCGGTGAGGCGATTGTTCATTTGAGGTGGACAGTAAGGGACCCATGGGGGATCTCGCGCTCGCCGGGTTTCTCCTCTAGTAGAGCCTTGAGGTCTTCCGAGGAGGAGTGGACATCAGAGCCACCCGAGATGGCCGTTCACCCACCTTGGGGAGCTGTGAGCTAGCGATGGCACTGAAGAAATCTACAAGGGCGGCCCCGTAACCCGATTTGCTCTTAGCTGCAGTGGGGACTCTTCCTAGGAAGAGTCCCCCTTCGTGGAGGAGTGAACTACAGGCGACAAATCCGCACTAAGGTCTAAAGGCATTCCACCTACCCTGACACGCTAGCTTCATCGGAGGACGTCTCCTCCCGGCCTACAAGGCCCCTGACATCGCAAGGTGGAAGCCCAATGATAATCTTGTCCTGGCGCTTATCGAAGAACAAAGGAAAAATCCCTTTTGGGCGGCTGCCTATGGCCGTAGGAAAGAGAAGCTCCTTCATCATCCCAGTGTATTCCTCCCAGGATAGATCCTGGTCTTTCCTAGGTTGGAGACGAGTGGGGTATTCCGGACCTCAATACTCCTAGGCCCTACTAGACCTCCTCTACAGCAGCGCCAGGTGGTGCCGAAGATAGTCCGAGATGATAACGTGAACCGATAGGCCCTTATCGGCGAGGACCTTAACCCTGTTGATCATAGGCTTTAGGTCTGAGTACTGGGCGCTCAGCCTCCCCCATCTAGGGAGAGGTCGTGCTACTACCTAAGGGTCATACAACCATGAGAAGTGGCAATCCATGCACACCACGCAGTGCTCGTTGCGCCACTCTTCCCATTTGTATTTGAACTTCCCTGGGAGGTACCTCTTGGAAAGGTTGTTTCAAAGGCGAAAGGTGATGTAGCCCACTATCCTTGGTTTTTTGTCAACCCGAAGGGAGAAATAGTGGAGGAATAGTGCGACTGAAAGCAACACTCCAACGAATCCTTCGCACAAGTGGGTGAAATCCACCTGAGCCAACGTGGCCTTGGGATGGATCTGAACCAGGTAGAAGTCATACACCGCCATCACCTATAGGAAAAAATCATAGAAGGGGGGAACCAACCCTATCTTGAGGAAGCAGTTATAGATGGGCATCTCCCCTTCCCTGATATCTCCCCCGGGGATTAGAGCATGGTGGCTCCATTCTCATGGCGCTCGCCGACTATATGGATCCTTAGGGCTAAGAGTTTCTGATGATCTACGGTCGAAGGGAGACAATCTCTGGAGAGCTTTCGGCACCCCAGGGTACCGGACCGGGTCCTCGTTTAAGACCCCTTGAGTAATCGGCTCAGCATCGACGACATGAAGATGTGATGCGTTGAGGTCTAAGGGAAAGAGAAGAAAGTTCAAGCAAAGAATGTGATGAGTAGGGGGTGGATGACACCATTTCCTTATAAGCCCAGTCCTAGGAGACCTACGTGTTGTTCACAATTACTATCACGACCTGCTGGCGAATTACTGGTCGTCCCCTTTGCGCATCTCAAGGCAGAAGCGACACCTCTAGGATGGCGAAGTAGTGACTCATATAATAAAGTTATGAGGAGGATCACGGGCCCACATGGGAGAAGGCCACGGCCCCAGGAAACACCGCTCTATCTATGGCGCACCCAGGGGCTACTCTCTCATCCGTGAATCCGGGGGCCCGGAGCCAACGGGAGTTCCGCGACCCATGCATAGGGGCCCTAGACCGAGCGTTCTATGGAGGGGCGGCGGTACCGGGAACCCAAGGCACCCACAAAAGAAGAGCATCCCGGTGTGGGTGTTCGAGGGTGGGGCGCTGATGGCCACCCTGGAGAAGGACAGATGGCCTACGATGCCTGGCCAAGGGAACAGACTGCCCCTGGCCATGCTTCACCTGGACCACGATGGATGAAGACAGCACCAATGCGCCACCTTGCAACCATGCAGGGTGTCCAACTTGCGGGGTCCTGGCCAGGACCTTCTCTAGGGCCCCATCTAAGAACATGGGGGTTATACGCTCGGGGAAACGACCCCCGACAGGATCCAGACTAATGGGACAGGCGCCAATGTCATACTAGGCGATGCAAGTAGTGAGGGACACACTATAGGGAGGCAGGAGCACATAGCCACGTTGAGGCATGCACTCTGTGCCCATGCCGCATGGAGGCCGACCTTTGTGGTGTCCCCTTACCTTTATAAAAGGAGGCCCATGTTGGTCAAAGAGGGAGAGGATTCTCTAGCCATGACCTTCCTAGGGAAGGAACCATTGTAATTGTGATCGTCCACCAGATAGTCGATAGTTGCAGGACATAGGGCTCCACACGTCATGGACCTGAACCTGGGTAAAAAACCTATATCTGTGTGTTTATTCATTTAGCTTGCTGATTGAGCTTGCCCTATGTCATTCCCTTGGTCGAACTAACAAAGGGTATCTCCCATCCCTAGTGTCGCAAATCAAGACACGATAGTCAGTATCATCATACCTACTTCAATCTCATTACTAGCAAGTTCGCTTTACCTGTTTCATGTTGTAGGATCCCTGTGACTAAACACATTAGTCCCATGCTTGCAATCTTTAGGATTCTACGCTACCGAGAGGGCCTAGATATATGTTTCCGGCACATGGGGTGACAAATCCCAGTCTTGATTCATGCAACTCAACAAGTACCATCGGAGATACCTAAAAAACATCTTTATAATCACGTAATTACAAAGTGACGTTTGATGTCCACAAAGTATTCCTCCGATAAGCAGTAACACAATATTATGGTGTAAGGAAACAATAATTGACATATACAAAAGCAATAGCAATCATACTAAGTGGCACGATCCTATGCTTATTATTGGGTTTATACATCACATCATTCTCCTAATGCTATGATCATGTATCAAGTGGAATTACATGTCCATGGTTAGGAAACCTTAACCATCACTAGACTAACAAACTAACTAGAAGAGGCTTACTAGGGACTAATGGTTGTGAAAGTAGTCATCTTTATTCGCGTTTAAACCTTATAGTAAGTCAAGCAATTGATAAAATATCTCTCTAGTCTGGCCACTAATAACTATTTATTACAAATATGTGCAAATCCTTGTTTTGAATTGTGATGTACATAATATCACTCTTTCCTGGTGAAATATGGAGCGATTAAGGGAAAATCACATGTGCCGACTCAACCAAGTCAACTAGGGTCGAATGTCATCGTCTAGAAGGGTTAATGAGCATAGGTACAACA
Organism: Avena insularis; assembly: GCA_023614405.1. Lineage (NCBI taxonomy): Eukaryota > Viridiplantae > Streptophyta > Magnoliopsida > Poales > Poaceae > Avena > Avena insularis. The sequence goes on from CM042694.1 coordinate 453,601,614, forward strand.
GGAGCTTGCATGTACCATCCGCCCATACCATACAAAGGTGCCTTCGCCAGGTCAAATTAAACAACTTTGGTGAAGGGCCCTATATATTTGGAGACTCCCAACCATTGCAAAGAGAGCCTCCATTCTTAGATTGCAACTAGGAAACACCGAGGAAGATCCACCGCTACACCACCACCATAGTTCATCATCTCCATCTACATCTACATCTCCATCCAAACTCATAACCACAATTTGTATTTAAGATCTCCTTGGGTTGGCCAATTTGTAAGGATATTTGGTATTGATCTAAGTAATTCTACAATGTTTTCTATACTTGATCTTATTATGAGTGAGTAATCCTGATGGTCTACGGGTTGGGGAATAGCCCCGCGGCGATTATATGCATCTAGTTACATGGGATTATTGTGTGGTGATTGCATAGCAGATTTGTATTTGTATCATTGTATCTTACCTCAATCTGAGGACTTGTCACGTACCCAAGACCCCAAGGATTCATCAAGGTTTGAGGTGAGATGTGTGGTAAATGGAACCTGCGTGTGAAACCCAGCGACAACAAGGGGAGTATAGTAGTGGTTTAGTGATCTAGTTGGGAACAACATCAAAATCATAGATCTTAATTCTTTGGTGTGTATTTTACTTAATAATCGTTCATATCCCAGTGTTTCATGGTATAACGGTTGGACTAAGAGACTTTATGTTATGCATGTGGCTCGTAGGGGCTTTGGTATTTATGGATGTGCTGCCCACAAATCCTATTTATGTTAGATCATTTACACATGAATGTGCTTATTATTATCTTTATCCCACATATATTCATAACTGCAGGTGAAAACCTCAACCCTGTCTTATCTCCATCCATTGGTACAGTCCTGATAACAAAAGGAAACTGGAAAGGTCAGGTGAACAAAGATTGAAGCAAAATAAGTCTTCAGACACTCCTCAACCTACTACAATTGTTTTCTAATGTTCGATTAAACCTGGGTCTTCTTCTAGGGGAAAAACTACTATACTACATCCATAATCCGGATCAAAGGTATCAACCCTTTTTCTGGCACCATTGTCGAAGAAGAAATTAGATATCTTAGTGAGGTTACTAGAGACCTTGTTAGTTAGTTTCAATTTTGTTTTAGTTTATTTATTGTTATTAGTTTACTTCCTATTATCAATTGAAACCCCAAACATTAGTTACTTGTTTTATTGTTTATCCTATTATAAAAAACTTTAAAAATTAGTATTATGGCACAAAAGAATCTTGTGGAATATGCTATCCATAATGATGACTTTATGCATGCACCTATTACTCAGCCTGCTGTCATAGTGGAGAATTTTGAAATAAAGCCTAACCTTTTAAGTTTCGTTCAACATAACTAATTTGGAGGCTCAACTTCTGAGAATTCAGGTTTGCACTTAAATACATTTACTAAGATATGTGATGATGCCCATGAAAGTTGTTGACCCTAATACGCTCAAGCTACATTTTTTCCTTTCTCACTTAGAGGAAAGGCAAAAGATTGGTTGCTAGATTTTCCTAAAGCAACTATTACTTCTTGGGAGGAATACACTAGTATTTTCATGACTAAGTTTTTCCATCTAGATAAGACTATGCAACTTCGATCTAACATTACTATCTTTAGATAGGAAGATCGTGAGCCACTAGAGCTTGCATGGGAGAGGATGAAGGAATCCGTAATGAGCTATCCCAGCCATGGGCTCTGTAAACACCCGAATTTTTAAGTCCAGATGCCTGTTATGCCGTACATCGCAATCCCAGGATTACCATTTTTGCGAGACATAACAAATTGGTACCACAATACATCATCCATTACAAACCATAATAGTCTTACAAATAGTTGATCTCACGATCAAGTCTTAATACATATTCAAAGCAGCAGAAATAAACGTAGTAGACTCTATCTTCATTGTCACAGGAAATGCTGACGATGGGAGATGATCCTAGTTATCATAGACCTCCTGCTGCCCATCCTCCAGGTATTCCTCCTCATAGTCTGGCCATGAGAATAGCCAGGGACAAAGCCATGAGTACTCTTTAAGTACTCGCAAACTATCACTAACACAAATAAGGGAATACTAGTAGGAATCCTAAGCTCTAGTCTTGTTTCCAACAAGCCAATTTTATTTCATAAGTACTTAATAGTAAAGACTATTTTAGTTCTCTAGATTACTCAAGTGGGAACCTTGTTTTCATGTCCACAACCTTATTGTGGTCAAGTCAAAGTCATAGTTCAAGTCACAAGTCATTTTGAAAACCTCTGACAACGGAACAGTATGGCCACTCCAACTGTCCATAACCACGGACGCGGCTATTCGAATAGTTTGACACTCTGCAGATGTGGTACACTTTCAACACAAAATTCGATAATCTATCAGGGATAACCTTGAATCATCATACTTGGTATGCGGATAATCAATCCTAACCTTTCAATTACACACCCTAGTATAGGCACCTCCCCTATGAGTTTGGCCTCCCAACCATGGCCAACTACCATCCCGAGAACTTCATAGGTGGGCAGTCATATTCATGAGGTAGCCTCAGCTTCACCTCTTTCTGCAAGGGAACCCATACTAAGACATATAAACTTCTAGTTAAGCCCTACCCAACTCAGGTATTGTGGTTGTACGGTGAAATTGGAATGGTATCGCATCCGAACCCAACCATCCGTTTTTATCAAAGTCAAGGCACATGCCTCATTTAGTTTCATCATCAAACCATTGTGTTTCATAACCCATGTCAGAACATTTCAATAGGATGACTCATCATTCCAAGGTTTTCATAATCCTTTTCTCCAATTGTTCCCATCTAAGGTGATCAAGTTTAGCTTAGCACTAGCCACTAGTAATGAGGGTATCACTATTGAGGGGTGCTAATCAAGTGTAACTACCAAGTCTATTTCTATGCTCTTGAGGGCATCTACCTTATTTCTACCACTAATCACAATTAATTCACTAAGTAAGAAACTTTGGTAAAAGTAAAAGAATAAAGCTTGCAAGTAAAACTTGGGATTGGTATAATCAAGATTGCATAACCAAGCATGCATAGTGTATCTTGCATAGGTTATCTTGTATAGTGGGCTTGCATGGATAGCTTGCATTAGTTAGCTTTCCTTGTTGGGTGCAGTCGTTGAATTTCTCTTCTTCTTCCTCGAAGTACTCCTCCTTGTCGTAGCTCGGGTCGGTACTAACGTCTATAAATAAATACGAGGTACACAATCACCAAACAATACTTAGATACTTCTATTTAGCACACAAGGGCTCACACTAGATGATCTAACATCATCTCAATCCTCACATGGAATAATAACACCTTGCTATTTATCTTACTTTGGAAAAGTAATTTCTACTCATTGAAACTACTTAAGATTTAATATTCTCCAATTAAAATATGGGATCATGTTGACACATGTCATCACCACATATTCCAATACTTGGGAATGTGATTTAAAGTGGTGGTCATATATTACAAGATTTAATATTGCTATTTAATAATATTAAAGTGACTAGAAATGCCTATATAGCATTATTTTAATACTAGTCCATGCTTAATGCATGTAAAAACTAAATATTTTTACATATTCAGATAGAGAATGGCAAATGTGATTTTTGAGAGTTGGAATCAACTCAAAAGCATTTATGGTTGATTTTATTAAAATGTTTGAAGTTGGAAAAGTCTCTGTCTTGTTATTTTTACTATAGGTGATCTATAATTTCAAATGGTTTGAGTCCAACGAGAGTGTGTAGAAATTTTTAGTACCTTTCTAACAAAATTGGAATCATTCATTTTGGTTAAGTAAATCTCTCTGAATTCAATATTGAAACTACTGACCGAATAGAATTTTTAATTAAATAGAAAATCTCTATTTGAATCTCTGGGCTAAGTGCGGGAGCGAACATGGGCTGACCCAGCTACACGGCGCACGCGCAGAGGGATACTCTCAGGCTGGTCCCACCTGTCATTGGCTGTATCTAAGCAAACAGTATCTACAAATCTGGCCCATGCGATTAGAACGAGATCGACGGCTGAGTGTCGTCGTCTCCGTCGCAGTGGGCGCGGGGGATTCTAAAGCTAACTCGACGGTGAGGGTCCCTGGGGGCTTACTAGGGCTCCAGCTAGGTCCGGCGATGGGGGCGAACGAGCTGGTAGACGATGGCGAGTCGAAGGGTGGTCGCGGCGGCTCCTGGGGTGGCTCTAATCAATGGCGCCTTTCCTTCACTACAGCGGCGGGCTCTGGCTAAATTCTGGCGATGTGGTGCTCGCCTTGCTCTAGGGAATGGTCAGGGGTTTCTGGGAGAAAGGGGAGTCGAATGGTGTGCCTTTGGAGGCTGGGGGAGGGTCCTATTTATACACTGGCGAGAGGAGCAGCGCCGCATGGCTCGGGCTCTTCCATGCTCTGTGCGGGTACCGCGGTGTTCGTCATCGTGTATGGTGGTCACGGGGCGCGCGGCAGCGAACGGTCGTGTCTGGGAGGTTGCTGGTGACGCGACGAGTGTGGGTACGTGCGGAGAGAGCAAGGCGCGGCGTGGCTGCGCGGGAATGGCCTGGCGCTCTAGCGTGCGCTCGGCATGGCTGCGAGTTAAATGGGCGCGATGCTGCTGGCTACTCCACTGCTTGGCTTTGGTCAAGGCTTGGACAGAGGGGTGCGGTGAGGTCACGCCTACCTCCTCATGGTCATGGTAGAGGGCGGTGCGGCTTGTGGCATTGTGTCCATGCTCGACCGTCATGGCACACTCGGGTACGGGCGTGCACTAGTCATTGCAATGAGTGAGGGGTGCTAGCTGCACGGGCTGGTACTGGGTGTGATTGTAGGTGAGTAGTGGAGATGAACTGGGTACAAATGGTGACCAATTGATTGATCAAAATAGTAGATAGTTGTTAGACTTGTACTCTGCCTGTTAAGTGTTTGATTAAATGGCCGCATGAACTAAATATTTGAATTTTTGAATTCTTTGTGGTGGGTGTGTTGGTCACATGCTTGAGTGTCTCTGGTTGCTAGGAATTATCAAGTGGAGATAGTTTGGTTGGTTTTTGAGAAATGGTCATCTAGATACCTACACTTGATTCAATTTTGATTTACCTCTCAAATAGGGTTTGAATTTGTTTCTATAAGTTTGCAAAGTGCACTTTTGTTTATTTTCACTTGGTCTAGCAAGGGAGGAAAAGAAATAGAATTGTTTCTATTTGAAATCATTTGCTAGAGATGCCCAAAGTGGGCTAGTGGTTAATTTTGGCAGAAGTGACCATTTGATCATATACTCTCTTATTTGATTTTCTTTTTATTTCATTTTGTTTGGAATTGACCTAGATGATATTGTTTTCATCTTTAAACTAATCCTTATCATTTATAGCAATCAAACATGGGATAGCAAGCATTCATGCATTAATAATAAACACACATGCATTCATTTGGGTTTAAGGATAAAAGTTTTTGTTAACCCTAAACTTGGGTGATTAGAACTTGATAATCTTGTTTAATATTTTTGGGATGTTACAAACCTTCCCTCCTTAAATAGAATCTCGTCCCGAGATTCAAGAAAAACTAGGAACTAAAGATATTGGGAAACTTAGTCCTAATATAATCTTCTCGCTCCCAAGTGGCTTCTTCTTCAATATGGTTACTCCACTGGATCTTTAGAAACTTGATACTTCTGGTCCGGGTGGTTCTGAAGGATTCTTCCAAAATATGGATGGGTACTTCACAATAAGTTAGATCCTTGTTGATATATATGGCTCTATGATCGATGTTCTAGCAAATTTCGGTCTTTTCCGAAACTTCTAGGCATTTCCTAAGTAGCAAGATATGGAACACATCATGTATGGCTGACATCTCTTCAGGCAGGTCTAGTTGATAGGTTACTTCTCCTCGGCGACTTAAAATCTTGAAGGGTCCAATATATCTAGGGGCCAGCTTCCCTTTCAGTTGAAAATGCTGCATTCCTTTCAAGGGTGATACCTTGAGATACACAAAATCTCCGACATTGAAGGTCGGGTCTCGGCGTCTTTTGTCAGCGTAACTCTTCTTTCTAGGTTGGATGGTCTTGAGGTGTTCACGAATCTTATGAAGCTTCTCTTCGGCTTCTTGTAGGATGTTTGGTCCGAATATCTAACTTTCTCCTACTTGCAACCAATTCAGGGGGTTACGACACTTCCTTCCATACAAAAACTCACATGGGGCCATTTGCAAACTAGCTTGATAACTGTTGTTGTATGAGAATTCTGCGAAAGGTAGACAATCTTCCCATTTAGATCCATATCCTAACACACGGGATCTCAGCATATCTTCTAGTATCTGGTTTACTCTTTCTGTTTGTCCGTCAGTCTATGGGTGATAAGCTGTGCTGAAATTCAGTTTGGTTCCTAATCCTTCTTGGACTTTCTTCCAAAACCTTGAGGTAAACTGGGTTCCTCGATCTGACACAATGGTCTTGGGGGTTCCATGCAGACCGACTATTCTAGCAATGTACAACTCCGCTAGCTTCGGGCTTTGATAGGTGGTCTTGACGGGTATGAAATGAGCTACTTTGGATAGTTTATCTACTATGACCCAAATAGAGTCATTTCCCCTACTAGCTGTTGGCAAACCTGTGATGAAATCCATTCCAACATAATCCCACTTCCATTCTGGAATCTGTAATGGTTGCAAAAGTCCAGCGGGTCGCTGATTTTCCGCTTTGACTCTCTGGCAGATGTCACACTTGGCTATATAGCTTCCAACTTCTCTCTTCATTTTGTGCCACCAAAATTGCTCCTTCAAATCCTGATACATCTTGGTTCCTCCCGGGTGAATAGAATAAAGAGTATCATGGGCTTCCTACAAAATGACTTGCTTCAACTCTGAATCTGATGGCACACAGATACGTCCTTTATACCACGGAACTCCTTCTTCATCTTCAGTGAATCCGGGTACCTTCCCTGTACCGATACGACGCTTAATTCTGTCGATACTTGTGTTTCCTTTCTGAGCTTCCTTTATCTGACTGATCAACGTGGGTTGAAGTTCTATACTAGCTAGAAAATCCTTAGCTAACTAGCTCCATTCTAAAAATTTCCAACTCCTCATGCAAACTTGGCTGGTCTTCCTTAATCATGGTGTTTAATCTACACGGCAATCTACTCAGAGCATCCACTACCACGTTGGCCATGCCAGGGTGGTAGTGAATGTCAAGGTCATAATCCTTGATTAACTCTATCCATCTCTGTTGCCTCATATTCACCTCATTCTGGGAGAAAATATACTTTAGACTCTTGTGATCTGAATAAATCTCACAATGATTACCCATGAGGTAATGATGCCATGTCTTCAAGGTTAAAACTACGGCTGCCAGTTCTAAGTCATGGGTGGTATAGTTCTGCTCATGCTGCTTCAGTTGTCGGGATAGATATGATATTATTTTGCCTTCTTGCATGAACACACATCCATGACCAATCTTGGATGCATCACAATATACATCAAAGGGTTTCACGATATCCGACATGATCAAAATTGGGGCAAAAATCAATGTCTTCTTGAGCTCTTGAAAACTTGCTTCACATTTGTCCGTCCATTCAAACTTCTTATCTTTCTTCAACAATTGGGTCATCGGCCTTGCGATGCTTGAAAATCCTTCAACAAACTTGCGGTAATATCCGGCTAATCCAAGAAATGTGCGGACTTCAATTTGAGTGGTTTGAGCTTTCCATTCTTCAACATCCTTAATATTGGCGGGATCGACCGCAACTCCTCCGGCTGACAAGATATGTCCTAGGAATCCTACTTCCTTTAACCAGAACTCACATTTTCTAAACTTGGCATACAACTAATGCTCTCTAAGGATTTCAAGGATGGTTCTTAGGTGCTGTTCATGGTATTTTTCTGACTTGGAGTAGATCAGAATGTCATCGATAAAAACAACGACAAACTTATCCAAGAATTTCATAAAAATCTTATTCATGAGGTTCATGAAATAAGCGGGGGCATTGGTTAATCCAAATGACATGACGTTGTACTCATACAATCCATATCTGGTAGTGAAGGTAGTCTTTGGGATATCCGTTGCGTAGATTTTTAATTGATGATAACCAGTTCTAAGATCAATCTTAGAAAACACTCTGGCACCAGTGAGCTAATCAAACAGGTTTTCTATCTTCAGCAGTGGGTACTTGTTCTTGATGGTGACGTCATTCAGCTTCCTGTAATCCGTACACAAATGAGGCACCATCTTTCTTATCCACAAACAAAATAGGTGATCTCCATGGTGATGCACTTGGTTGTATCAAACCTTTCCCCAACATGTCATCAAGTTGTTTCTTCAGCTCCACTAATTCAGATGGGTTCATACTATAAGGTCTCTGAGCTATGGGTCCAGTTCCAGGAACTAGTTCAATGATAAACTAGATATCCCGATCTGGGGGCATACCAGGGAATTCATCTGGGAACACATTGGGGTATTCACAGACTACTCTGACTTAGTCTATGGTTGATTGGGCTAAAATCTTGTTGCATTTGAATTGACGCGGTAGCGTCTCAGATACATGCTCTACTGATACTCCGATGCTACTGGTCATGGTTATGACTTTCTTGGCACAGTCGATTAAGCCTTGATGTTTCGACATCCAATCCATTCCTATTACTACTTCCAAACCTTTGGTTCCAAGTACTATTAGATTGGCATAAAAATCTATCCCATGGATTCTGATAGGCATAACCTTGCAAATTTTTCTAGCTTTGTTGGTTGAACCAGGTATTTGAACTATCATAACATGCTTCAAATTTGTTGGTTGAATCTTACTAGTGCACGAAAATTCTTCTGTAACAAATGAGTGCGATGCTCCAGAATCAAACAACACTCTTGCAAGTACTGAGTTAACTGAAAACATACCCAGCACGACATCTGGCGCTTCCTGGGCTTCTTTAGCATTCATGTGGAATAGACGGCCAGTACGGTTGTGCAGGTTCCCTGGGGCAAACCTCTTTCCAGGCTGGACACGGCGCTGCTGTTGGGCAGGTGCAGTGACATTGGTGGCTGCAGCAAGCTTCTTGGGGCACTCATTGGAGTAGTGACTCATGACTGCACATTCAAAGCAGGTTATCATGGACTTGTCCTTCCCTGCAACAGGCACAACATTGCTTCAAGTCCTTGGGGCAGTATTGTTGTTGTTGTTGTTGGACCTTGGCGGTGCACGGTTGAAGTTATTAGGGTTGCCGGGTTGTTGTTGTGGCCTCCGGGCCTCGGGTTTTCTCCGCCATGATTGGGATAGTTCGGACAGGGCATAGGGGGTCTGTTGTTCCTTGGTGCAAATCCTGCAGACGGGTTGGGGCGGTACTTCAGGGTATGGTGTGGTCCAGGTTGGTGCATCATACGACGCTTACGGTTCTCACTGGCTTGTTTGATCTTTCCTTCCATCTGGATAACAGAATCCACTAAGGCTTCTAGGTCATCAAAGGGAATGTTGAGTAACACAGTCCGCATCTCATCATGCAGAACATTCAGGAACCTCTCCTTCTTCTTCGCTTCAGTGTCAATCTCATCAGGGGCATACCTAGCCAGAGACAGAAATTTGCCACGGCATTCTACCACAGTCATTCTTCCCTGCTTTAGCTCCTTGAATTCATCCCTCGTCCTCTTGATCAAACCTGGGGCACATGGGTCCTGTTGAACTTGAGCTTGAATTCCTCCCAAGTCATCATTTGTCCTCCGTTCATGGTACGGGTGATGTTTCACCATGATCTTGCATAACCTGCCAGATAGTGGGTGGCAAACAATACTTTGTCTACAGCATCAACTCCTGCAACCTCTAGGTTGTTCTCCATTGTTTGCAGCCAGTCATCAGCATCTAAGGGCTCTTCTAATTTGCTAAACATAGGAGGATTGGTGTTTTGAAAGTTTTTGAGCTTAGATCCAGGGTGATCTTGGTTTCCATGGCCTTGGTTGTTGTGTGCCATCTGGGCGATCTGTTGAAGAGTGGCTAGATTGGCTTGACGCTCGGCTCTACCGGCTTCACGATCGGATACTAACATTTGCAGAATCTGAAGCATGGTATCCTGGGATGAGATGCTACCACCGGGGTTGCCATGAGTCATCTAAAGATTGAGATAGATCATAAGACAAGAGGGAAATTTTCTATGGTTTATGGGTATGGTTAAAAAAATTAAACTTGAGTATTGCTAAGGTTTGAAAACCACAACTCATTTTCATTCATTCATTCCAAGCACACAATACAAACACATACCACAAATACTAAGAAGATGGTTTTAAGAACCATTCTGTCAAGCTACAATGCAATGGGACCAGATACTACTCACACCTACGATAGTGCTCAGGTGTGACTACTCATCATCAAAACCGGGGGTTTCTTCATCATCTATGAAGTCGGTGTCATCCTCGTCCGTGTGGAACTCCATGGCGACGTCCTCTAGATAGTCATCATAATCACTGAGGTAAGAGTGGATATCACCATGGATATCTTCACCTTCCTCCTCCTTCTTCTCCAGCTCGATCTCCTGGTCATGGATGGTCTCTTCGAGGGTTGCCACCTTCTGGCGGAGACGAGCGATGATGTGGTCCTTCTTGTCACGCTGGTGACAAATTGACTTGCGCTCCTTAGCGAGGATGGCGAGGGTTTGCTTCCTCTCCGCTGCAACAGCATGATTGTGGTTGGCGTAGGCACGGGCGTTGTCCAACTCCTTCTGGGTCTCGTGCAACATGAAGTCAAGGTGATCCACATGGTGCCTCAACTCTGGATGCGCCGGCATGGCAAAAGGTTGTCCCATAGAGTCATGCCTTGCATAGTGGGCAAAGAGGGTACCATTGATCTGGTTGATGTTCTGCGCACATAGATGTGTAAGAGCTTCCTTCATTGCCCTAGCTAGTCCGTCTAGCTAGTTGTTCTCCCTCAAGCTGAACTAAATCTTCTCCAAAAGAGGTGGCTCATTTGGCCTCTCAGATCCGCAACTATTAACCACTGTAGTTCCCCCCCGGGCTGGTCATTGAGCTGTGCTCCGAAGAACTCAGGGTGCGGGTGTTCCAGAAGCTCTGCTAGCTGGCTTAGGTCCCTCTTGAAGACGAGCTCTCCTCCGTTGCCCAACTGGTAGAACTTGCTGTACTTAATTTCCATCTATAAGCAATTAGGATGAGTAAGTTAGTGAGGTGATCAAGTGTGTCAAATTTTAGGTTGGATTGCAAGAATTTTTTAGGAACATGTGAACTCCTTTTTGAAAGAATCTCAAGGATAAGAGTGAGAATAGGTTTTTGTAAATACTCACTTTCTTTGTTTTGAAACTAAGTTTTTCAGACGTCCATTCTAACTAGGGTCTCCTTGAAGGAAATATGCCCTGAGAGGCAATAATAAAGTTGTTATTATGTATTCATTATATATGATAGATGTTTATTTTACATGATAGAATTGTATTGATCGGAAACATCAATACATGTGTGTTTAATAAACAAAAAGGGTTCCTAGTTATGCCTCTCTTATAGACTAGCTTGTTGATTAACAAGATGATCAAGGTTTCCTGATCATGGACATTGGATGTTGTTAATAACAAGGTCACACCATTGGTGGAATGATGTGATGAACATTCATCCGAAGTATAGCATTACGATCAAGTCATTATGTTTATATTGCTAAACATCATACGAAGTAATCTTTATCCTTAGACCATGAGATCATGTTAATTGCTAACACCTAAAGAGTATCTTGATAACATCAAATGTCACACCGTAACAGGGTGACTATAAAGATGGGTTTAGTACTACGAAGGTGTTATGTTGAGGATCATGGATCAAGAGTGGAATTTTTCAGTCCCGATGACGGATAGATATACTTTGGGCCCTCTCGGTAATATCACATTGAGATAGCTTGCAAGCAAGTGATGTGATCACTAGAATGTTATATCACGGGAACGAGAAAAGAGTGCATGTAGGTAACGAGATCAAACTAGGTATTTGGATACCGATGATCGAATCTCGGACATCTATTATATCATGAGACAAAGGGATTAAATTACAAGCGTTAAAGGTTCTCACAATCACAGAAGTCGTCGTTGAATATGCAGGAGTCAGTATGGATCTCCAGGTCCCGCTTTTGACTATTGATCTGAGAGGAGTCTCAATCATGTCTGCATTATTCACGAACCGTAGGGTGACACACTTAAGAGTTACCGGACACCATTTTTAAGCACATATGTTTCAGACGAAAGAATTGCAAAGCGCAGGAATTGTTTCAATAGAAACCAGAAATTGTTTCGGGTGAAATTGCAGAAAGTGGTTTTGCTTGTGATATTGAAATATTGCAAGGGGTTATATGTGAATGTTTTTTAATTAAAGTAATTAACAAAATTCTGAATAAATTTAATAAAAGAGTTTTATTAAATGAGAGAGCATTAAACTTGGAGAATTTTAATGCATTTAAAGTGGGGACTTTAAAAGGGAATGTGAAGAGGCATTTTAATGTGGAGGGGTTATCACCACATGAATGGGGGAGGTGAGGGGTCACCCCCCATGCACCGGCCATGGAGAGGAGGGGCACCCCCCTCCTCCTATAAAAGGCCCTCCTCCTCCTCCTTCTTCCTCACACCTCCTTGTGAAGGATCTCTCTCCCCCTCTAGAATTATTCCCCCATGGTCTCGGATTAGCGAGATACATGTTCCCGGTGGCATTTCGTCTGGAAGGAGTTGCTTCGCTGGATCGCTGGAGCGAGGAGGTGGAGGTTGTCCGTGGCTTGAACGTGTGTAAAGTACGGATGCCGCTGAGTTGCGGCGCTCGGACTTCCTCACGATCTTGAGATCGGCAAGTGTACGACTACATCAACCACAAGTTCCTACTCGTTAACAAAACTCTTTGTCTTCGAGGGTAAGTTCGCGTTGGATGCATGTCCACCCGTTGTTTTGTACCTAGTAGATAGACCTTGGCGTGTAGTTCTCATCGTAGGAAATTTTTTGTTTTCTATGTTGCGGACCCAACAGTGATATCAGAGTCTGATCTATGCGTAGGTGCTTTGCACGGGTAGTACACATATGTTTATATGTGGGGGATGATGATCATGTTATTGCATCTTCTATGTATTTTGGATATTGGTGGCATAGTGGGATGAAGCAGCCCGGACCAACCTTACATGTCATCGTACATGAGACCGGTTCCACGACTGACATGCAACTTGTTTTGCATAAGTGGCTGGCGGGTGTCTCTCTCTCCTACTATAGTCAATATCTGATTTACAACGAGTTGCTAATAACTTGGTTATCCTCGTTGTGGTTCATGTTCGTAGGTGAGAACGGTTCTATCTCTGAAAGCCCTAAGCCACGTAAAACTTGCAATTGATAAATTAGAGGCGTCTAGTTTAGATCGTTGTTGGGCTGGTGTATTGATATGGTATTGTTGTAAGTAGATGTATGATAGATACTCTTACAACACATTAAATGTGTAAGTTCCATAGACCTTGGCCTTACACACAAAGGAATGATAGAGATCATACCACGATGCAAATGAAAGAGATCAAATGCATGGACCATATGATCTCACTTTACACATTAGATGTTAGCATCTTATACTGCTAGTTTGGCGCTTTTGGTAGCATTGTAAGATGATCCCTCATTTAGATATCAAGATAAAATGTGTTCTTCCTTGAGTATGCACCGTTCTATGGATCGTGTTTCGAGACATCACGTGATGATCGGACATACTCGACTCTATGCTTTCATACAACGGGTGTAAGATAGTTTTACACACGCGAGTACTAAGGTTCTTACTTGGCGAGCCTAGCATGTACAGACATGGCCTCGGAACACGGACCGAAAGGTTAATCATGAGTCATATAGTTGATATGATGCCCATATAGATGCTCGCCTTTGAAGGTACATCAACTCACGTGATGATCGGACTTGGTGTAGTGGATTTGGTTCATGTAATCACCAAAAGGACACGAGGGATGTCGTTTTTGAGTGGGAGTTCATTAGTAATTTGGATTAGTTGAACTCAATCTATCATAAACTTAGTCTAAATAACTTTAAAAATTCTGTGGTAGATTGCACCACCTGCTTTTAATTTCAATGTGTTCATAGAGAAAGAGAAACTTGCTGCGAATGGTAGCAACTTCACCAACTGGGCTATGAATTTGAGGATTCTCCTCACTGCTGCACAAAAGCAATATGTGCTAGATGCGCCACTAGGACCCCCACCAGCTCCTGATGCCCCTGACGAGGAAAATAATGTCTACGTGACTCGTCAGGAGGACAACAACTTACTTCATTGCGGCATACTGTATGGCTAGAGCCAGAACTTCAAAAGCGTTTCGAAAATGGCAATGCCTTTGATACCATGGGAGAATTGAAAATGATTTTTGATACCCATGCTGTCGTAGAGAGTTATAATGCTACTGAAAAGTTCTTTAGCTGCATGATGGAGGAGAACAACTCCGTCAGTGAGCATGTACTCAAAATGTCTGGGTACGCCGATAAGCTTGTGTCCTTCGGAATAACGATTCCCATTGACTTGGGCATACATCATGTTCTCCAATCTCTGCCACCTAGCTACAAGAGCTTCGTGATGAACTCTAATATGCAGGGCATGAAGAAGACTCTTCCCGAGCTTCTATCAATGCTTAAGACTGCAGAAGTGGAGATTAGGAAAGAACATCAAGTGTTGATGATCAATAGGACCACCGGTTTCAAGAAGGACAAGAAAGGCAAGCACAAGGGAAAGAATGGTGACAAATCTGTTGCCGCGCCTAAAAAGAAACCCCGAGCTGGCCCTAAGTCCGATACCGAGTGCTACTATTGCAAGGGATCGCCATTGAAGAATCGCCTAAGTATTTGGCGGACGAGAAGTCCGGAAAGGCAAACAAAGGTATATATGATATACATGTTATTGATGTGTACTTGACTAGTACTAGCAGTAGCACCTGGGTATTTGATACGGGATCGGTTGCTAATATATGTAACTCGATTCAGGGGTTGTGGAACAAGCGACAACTAGCAAGGGATGAGGTCACAATGCGGGTTGTCAATGGATCAAGAGTTGATGTGATCGCCGTCGGACGCTGCCTCTCCATATGCCATCGGGATTAGTTATAAACCTGAATAATTGTTATTTGGTGCCAGCACTTAGCATGAACATTGTATCCAGATCGTGTTTGATGCAAAGTGGTTATTCGTTTAAATCTGAAAACAATGGTTGTTCGATTTATATGGATAATATCTTTTATGGTCATGCACCTGTGTTGAATGGTTTATTTCTGATGGATCTCGATAGTAATATTACGCACATTCATAATGTTAATGCTAAAAAGATTAAACTTGATGATGATATATCTGCATATATGTGGCACTGCCGTCTAGGTCATATTGGCGTTAAACACATGAAGAAACTCCATTCTGATGGACTTTTGGAATCACTTGATTTCGAATCATTTGATACATGTGAGCCACGCCTTATGGCAAGATGACTAGAACGCCGTTTTCCGGTTCAATGGAACGGGCGACAGATTTATTGGAAATCATACATACTGATGTGTGTGGACCAATGAGTGTGTCGGCGCGAGGTGGATATCGTTATTTTGTTACTTTCACGGATGATTTGAGTAGATACGGGTATATCTATTTGATGAAACACAAGTCTGAAACTTTTGAAAAGTTCAAGGAATTTCAGAATGAAGTGGAAAATCATCATAATAGAAAGATCAAATTTCTACGGTCTGACCGTGGAGGAGAGTATCTAAGTTACGAGTTTAGCACACACATGAAAGAGTGTGGAATAGTTTCACAACTCACGCCTGCCGGAACACCACAACGTATTGGTGTGTCGGAACGTCGTAATCATACCTTATTGGATATGGTTCGATCTATGATGTCTCTGACTGACTTGCCAATGTCATTTTGGGGTTATGCACTAGAAACAACTGCATTCACTTTAAAGCGGGCACTATCTAAATCCGTTGAAACGACACCATATGAATTATGGTTTGGAAACAAACCTAAGCTATCATTTCTTAAAGTTTGGGGATGCGATGTTTATGTGAAGAAACTTCAAGCGGATAAACTCGAACCCAAAGCGGAAAAATGCGTCTTCATAGGATACCCTAAGGAAACGATTGGGTATACCTTCTATCACAGATCCGAGGGCAAGGTTTTTGTTGCCAAGAATGGATCCTTTCTTGAGAAGGAGTTTCTCGCGAAAGGTGTGAGTAGTCGGAAGGTAGAACTCGAAGAGGTTGTTGAACCTTCTCTTCATGAAATGGCGAGTAGCACAACACCGGATGTTGTTTCGGAGTTGACTTCACCTAATGAAGAGAGAGCTAATGATATTGATCATGAAACTCCGAAAGAGGACACTACCGAACCTCGCAGGTCAAGCAAGACACGTGCAGCTCCTGAACTGTACGTCAATCCTATTGTAAATTTCACGGTTGATGAAATGGATGACCCTGCGACGTATGAAGAAGCGATGATGAGCCCGGATTCCAACAAATGGCTAGAAGCCATGAAATCCTAAATGGAATCCATGTTCGAGAACCAAGTTTGGACCTTGGTGGACTTACCTCACGATCGAAAGGCCGTTGAGAATAAATGGATTTTCAAAAGAAAAACTGATGCTGATGGTAATGTGACCATCTATAAGGCTCGACTTGTCGCAAAGGGGTTTCGACAAATTCAAGGAGTTGACTATGATGAGACATTCTCTTCCGTAGCAATGCTTAAGTCAGTTAGGATTATGTTAGCAATTGCTGCATATTTCGATTATGAAATATGGCAGATGGATGTCAAAATTGCATTCCTCAATGGTAATATTGAAGAAGAGTTGTATATGATACAACCTAAGGGTATTGTCGATCCTAAGGATGCTAATAAGGTATGCAAACTTCAGCGATCCATCTATGGACTAAAGCAAGCATCCCAGAGTTGGAATCTCCGCTTTGATGAGGTGATCAAAGAGTTTGGATTTGTCCAAACTTATGGAGAGGCTTGTATTTATAATAAAGTGAGTGGGAGCAATGTGGCATTTCTGATATTATATGTGGATGACATATTATTGATTGGAAATGATATAGATCTTTTAAACAGTGTTAAAAGTTATCTAAACAGCAAATTTTCGATGAAAAACCTTGGTGAAGCGTCATATATATTAGGCATTAAAATCTATAGAGTACATACCTTGATAAGATATTAAAGAAGTTTAATATGGACGGAAGTAAGAAGGGGTTCTTACCTATGTTGCAAGGCAAGACATTGAGTAAGACTCAAAGTCCGGCTACGGCGGAAGAAAGAGAGATGATGGATAAGATCCCCTATGCCTCGGCCATAGGCTCTATTATGTATGCCATGCTATGTACAAGACCAGGTGTGGCACATGCTATTAGTTTGACTAGTAGGTACCAATCTGATCTAGGTTCGAAACACTGGATAGCAGTCAAGAACATCCTCAAGTACTTGAGAAGAACTAGGGATATGTTTCTTATATACGGAGGTGAAGAAGAGCTAGTCGCTAAGTGTTATGTCGATGCTAGCTTTGACACCGATCCGGATGACTCTAAGTCTCAATCCGGATACGTATTTCTCTTGAACGGAGCAGCAATTAGTTGGAGGAGTTCCAAACAACCTATGGTGGCTAAATCAACGACGGAGGCGGAATATGTTGCTGCTTCAGAAGCGGCGCAGGAAGCGGTTTGGATGAAAGAGTTCATTACGGAACTAGGTGTGGTTCCTAGTGCATTGGACCCAATGGTGATCTATTGTGACAATAATGGAGCCATAGCCAACGCAAAGGAACCGAGGTCTCACAAGAATTCCAAGCATAATAAGCGCCGGTTTCACTCCATCCGCGAGCATGTCAAGGATGGAGATATAAAGATTTGTAAAGTACACACGGACCCAAATGTAGCAGATCAGTTGACTAAAGCTCTCCCTAGGGCAAAACATGATAAACACAAAAAATCCATGGGTGTTAGATTTATCACTATGTGAACTAGATTATTGTCTCTAGTGCAAGTGGGAGACTGAAGGAAATATGCCCTGAGAGGCAATAATAAAGTTGTTATTATGTATTCCTTATATATGATAGATTTTTATTTTACATGCTAGAATTGTATTGATCGGAAACATCAATACATGTGTGTTTAATAAACAAAAAGGGTTCCTAGTTATGCCTCTCTTATAGACTAGCTTGTTGATTAACAAGATGATCAAGGTTTCCTGATCATGGACATTGGATGTTGTTAATACCAAGGTCACACCATTGGTGGAATGATGTGATGAACATTCATCCGAAGTATAGCATTACGATCAAGTCATTATGTTTATATTGCTATAACATCATACGAAGTAATCTTTATCCTTAGACCATGAGATCATGTTAATTGCTAACACCTAAAGAGTATCTTGATAACATCAAATGTCACACCATAACAGGGTGACTATAAAGATGGGTTTAGTACTACGAAGGTGTTATGTTGAGGCTCATGGATCAAGAGTGGAATTTGTCAATCCCGATGATGGATAGATATACTTTGGGCCCTCTCGGTAATATCACATTGAGATAGCTTGCAAGCAAGTGATGTGATCACTAGAATGTTATATCACGGGAACGGGAAAAGAGTGCATGTCGGTAACGAGATCAAACTAGGTATTTGGATACCGATGATCGAATCTCGAACATGTATTATATCATGAGTCAAAGGGATTAAATTACAAGCGTTAAAGGTTCTCACGATCACAGAAGTCATCGTTGAATATGCAGGAGTCAGTATGGATCTCCAGGTCCCGCTTCTGACTATTGATCTGAGAGGAGTCTCAATCATGTCTGCATTATTCGCGAACCGTAGGGTGACACACTTAAGAGTTACTGGACACCATTTTGGAGCACATATGTTTCAGACGAAAGAATTGCAAAGCGCGGGAATTGTTTCGATAGAAAACGGAAATTGTTTTCGTGAAATTGCGTAAAGTGGTTCTGCATGTGATATTGAAATATTGCAAGGGGTTATATGTGAATGTTTGTTAATTAAAGTAATTAACAAAATTCTGAATAAATTTAATAAAAGAGTTTTATTAAATGAGAGAGCATTAAACTTGGAGAATTTGAATGCATTTAAAGTGGGGACTTTAAAAGGGAATGTGAAGAGGCATTTTAATGTGGAGGGGTTACCACCACATGAATGGGGGAGGTGAGGGGTCACCCCCCATGCGCCGGCCATGGAAAGGAGGGGAACCCCCTCCTCCTATAAAAGTCCCTCCTCCTCCTCCTTCTTCCTCACACCTCCTTGTGAAGGATCTCTCTCCCCCTCTAGAATTATTCCCCCATGGTCTCGGATTAGCGAGATACATGTTCCCGGTGGCATTTCGTCTGGAAGGAGTTGCTGCTTCCGCTGGATCGCTAGAGTGAGGATGTGGAGGTTGTCCGGTGGCTTCAACGTGTGTGAGTACAGATGCGTTGCTGAGTTGTGGCGCTCGGACTTCCTCACGATCTTGAGATCGGCAAGTGTACGACTACATCAACCACGAGTTCCTACTCGTTAACAAAACTCGTTGTCTTCGAGGGTAAGTTCTTGTTGGATGTATGTCCACCCATTGCTTTGTACCTAGTAGATAGATCTTGGCGTGTAGTTCTCATCGTAGAATTTTTTTTGTTTTCTATGCTGAGGACCCAACACTCCTATGGTCAGGATGGCTCTGATACCAACTTGTAAACACACGGATTTTCGAGTCCAGATGCATGTTATGCCGTACATTGCAATCCCAGGATTACCATTTTTGCGAGACATAACAGAATTTGTACCACAGTACATCATCCATTACAAACCATAATAGTCTTACAAATCGTTGATCTCACAATCAAGTCTTAATACATATTCAAAGCATCGGAAATAAACATAGTAGACTCCATCTTCATTGTCACAGGCAATGCTGACGATGGGAGATGATCCTAGTTATCGTAGACCACCTGTTGTCCATCGTCCGGGTAGTCCTCCTCATAGTCTGGCCATGGGAATAGCCAGGGACAAAGCCATGAGTACTCTTTAAGTACTCGCAAACTATCACTAACACAAATAAGGGAATACTAGTAGGACTCCTAAGCTCTAGTCTTGTTTCCAACAAGCCAATTTTATTTCATAAGTACTTAATAGTAAAGCCTATTTTAGTTCTCTAGATTACTCAAGTGGGAACCTAGTTTTCATGTCCACAACCTTATTGTGATCAAGTCAAAGTCATAGTTCAAGTCACAAGTCATTTTCAAAACCTCGACAGCGAGCATGGCCACTCTAATCGTCCATAATCATGACGCGGCTATTCGAATAGTT
Organism: Avena insularis; assembly: GCA_023614405.1. Taxonomy (NCBI): domain Eukaryota; kingdom Viridiplantae; phylum Streptophyta; class Magnoliopsida; order Poales; family Poaceae; genus Avena; species Avena insularis. The sequence continues at coordinate 453,621,895 of CM042694.1, forward strand.
TGACACTCTGTAGAGGTTGTACACTTTCACCACAAAATTCGATACATCCGTTAGGGATAACCCTGAATCATCATACTTGGTATGCGGATAATCAATCCTAACCTTTCAATTACACACCCTAGTATAGGCACCTCCCCTATGAATTTGGCCTCCCAGTCATGGACAACTGCCATCCCGGGAACTGCATAGGTGGACAGTCATATTCACGAGGTAGCCTCAGCTTCACCTCTTTCCGCAAGGGAACCCATACTAAGACATATAAACTTCCATTTAAGCCCTACCCAACTCAGGTATTGTGGTTGTACGGTAAAATTGGAATGGTAGCGCATCCGAACCCAACCATCAGTTTTTATCAAAGTCAAGGCACATGCCTCATTCAGTTTCATCATCAAACCATTGTGTTTCATAACCCATGTCAAAACATTTCAATAGAATGACTCATCATTCCAAGGTTTTCATAATCCTTTTCTCCAATTGTTCACATCTAAGGTGATCAAGTTTAGCTTAGCACTAGCCACTAGTAATGAGGGTATCACTATTGAGCGGTGCTAATCAAGTGTAAGTACCAAGTCTATTTTTATGCTCTTGAGGGCATCTACCTTATTTCTACCACTAGTCACAATTAATTCACTAAGTAAGAAACTTTGGTAAAAGTAAAATAATAAAGCTTGCAAGTAAAACTTGGGATTGGTATAATCAAGATTGCATAACCAAGCATGCATAGCGCATCTTGCATAGGTTATTTTTCATAGTGGGCTTGCGTGGATAGCTTGCATTAGTTAGCTTTCCTTGTTCGGTGCAGTCGTTGAAGTTCTCTTCTTCTTCTTCCTCGAAGTACTCCTCCTTTTCGTAGCCCGGGTCGGTACTAGCGTCTATAAATAAATACGAGGTACACAATCACCAAACAATACTTAGCTACTTGTATTTAGCACACAAGGGCTCACACTAGATGATCTAACATCATCTCAATCCTCACATGGAATAATGACACCTTCCTATTTATCTTATTTTGTAAAAGTAATTTCTACTTAGTGAAACTACTTAAGATTTAATATTCTCCAATTAAAATATGGGATTTATGGCGCGTGGTTGACGTGGGAGCTTCTTCTTCTTCATTCCCCGGCAACGGCGCCAGAAAAATGCTTGATGGCTCAGTGTTGATGTAGAGCTTGTTGGGAACCCCAAGAGGAAGGTATGATGAGCACAGCAGCAAGTTTCCCTCAGTTATGAAACCAAGGTTTAATCGAACCAGTAGGAGCAAGGAAACACCCCAAAGGTGTTGCTAGCTGAGCCTTGGTAAGGCGCACTACCGGTGCTAGTAGCAACGTGGAGACCTGCACAACACAACCATAGAACTTTGTCCCCAACTTGTGATGAGGTTGTCAATCTCACCGTGTTTTGCTGAAAACAAAGGATTAAACGTATCGAATGGAAAGAAGTAAAAGTTTGCATAAAGTAAACACAAAGCAATAAACAGTTTATAGATTGTATGTAAAAGAAAGGATCGGGATCCATAGTTCACTAGAGGTGGCTCTCCTTAGATAGATAACATGCTGGGTGAACAAATTACAGCGAGGCAATTGACAAACATCGAGAAAGCAATACATGCATATACTAATCATCTTGACTCCTTTGAGACTTGATTGGGCATTACAACATTATACATAGACCGCCATCCAACTGCATCTATGACTAATAATCCACCTTCAGGTTATCATCCGAACCCCCTCCAGTATTAAGTTGCAAGCAACATATTATTGCTTTACGAATTGCGTGTAAAGTAAACAATACGATTGTTCTATGAACAAAAGATTGTTGTTTTCTCTCTAGTAGCAATAGCACATCTAGTACCTTAGAGATTTTTGTCACTTCCCCAGATTACTAGAGGCATGAACCCACTATGGAGCATAAATACTAACTCTTGGAGTTGCTAGCATCTACTTGGCCAAGATAGCTACTAACAACGGAAAGCATGCAAGATCACAAATAACAAAGACATGATAGAATCAATAACCAATCTGAAATAGTATCTCAATATCCATCGGATCCCCGCAAACACAACATGCAGAAGTACAAATAGATGATCTTGATCATGAACGGAGCTCACAAGATCAAGACATGAAAGCACAGAGGAGAACTAGCCATCTAGCTACTACATGGATCCGTAGTCCAAGGATGAACTACTCACGCATCACACTAGAGGCTTGCATGATGATGAAGAAGGCCTCCAGGGTGAATTCCCCTCTCCGGCAGGGTGCCGGGAAGAGTTTCAGATCCCTCCCAATCTAGGGATGGAGATGACGGCGGCTACGGACTCTTTCGTGGATTGTTGATCGGGTACTTAGGGTTTTTGTCCCAAGGGCATCTTATAGGCGGAAGGGGAGGCCGAGGGGGTGCCGGAGGCGGCCACACCACCCCCTGGCACGGGCCAGGCTGGGCCGTGCGGCCAGGTGGTGTGGTGGCCCCCTGGCCCCTCTCCGTCTCGTATTCTGGCATCTGATGACTTCCGGAAAAATAGGCACTTTGGCTTTTGTCCCGTCCAATTCCGAGAATATTCATTTTCTGACTTTCCTAGGACCAAAAACAGCAAGAACAGTAGCACTCGTGGCTCTTGTTAATAGCTTATTCCAAGAAATCATATGAAAAGTACTCCAAAGTATGGACAAAACACAAGAAAGTGGATAAAACCAAGCATGGAACATCACAAATTATAGATACATTTGCAATGTATCAACATCCCCAAGCTTAACTCCTGCTCGTCCTCGAGTAGGTAAGTGATAAAAATAAATAATAATTTTTGAGGTGACATGCACCATCAAAGACTTGATCAAAGTATTTGTAAAACATTCAAAGCTAGGATCATAGTACTTCAATCATAACATGAAATACAAAGTTCTAGCAATAAGACAAAGAAACTATGATGCAACATGAAAAGGCTCAAACAAAAGATTCATGAATAACAATGCTTTGCAAGACGTTTGTTTGTTTCACATAAAGAAAACATAGCATAATAGTATTCAGCTGTCCCTCATAGAGTAGCAAATATAAATGCATAGGACACCTTCAAAGTTCATAAGAGTGACTAGATACAAATAGTTTAAAACAAGCAATATCAAGTTCTGCATCAATCAACTAGTCTTGGGACAATGCACATAGAACTAAGAATGGCCACTATGCTCTCAAAGTAGGTGCATAAAGATAGAAGGTGGAGACTCAATATAATGGTGGAAGAAATGCCTTCATAAAAGGAAGTAGGGATTCAAGTCTCATAAAGAGCTTCCAAAAATTATGGTACTTATAGCTTTCAGCTCTCATTGCCCCTATCATAAGCATCTTGAAGTGATTAAGGTTAAAGTGAACAAACTATGGTGTACATGCTTGACGAAGTATAAGTTAGAAATCTCATGTCCCTTGTATACGAGGGACGCTCCTCATGCTACTCAAGTTTAGTCACCGGTAAGTTCGTGTCATCGTAAGCACATGTGTATCATAGAGAACCGCCAACGGGGTACCCCTTGCCCGATGATACGGAAGAATCCCCATATCAAAATGACAAGGCAAGCAGACAACAAGCATCTCAGCAATCTTCTTATTTACCATGGGAATATGGTGCTTTTTTCTCTTTCCTCTTTCATAATCTCTTTTTCTTTTCTTTTTCTCAATATAGGACTCTTTTTATAAGAAGAATGCTACATAGACAGCTCATTATGGTTACGCTGCAGGTTTCCACCATGTCAAGATGGATTAGACCAGCGCCCAGTGCTTTCTCTAACACACATACATAACTCCATGGACTTACAAGCTCCCCTTTCATTTCACACCGACGACATCCATATACAAAAGAGCATGATATCAACTATGTACAAAGTACCAAGTGCAATGTTGAAAGCGTTCCCCATGACAGCATGGTTCTGCTAATTCCCAACAAATAAGTGCAAGCATATACAACATAGACGACATAATGGTTCAAGTTTATTAAGGGCAAGAAAAGTAAAGTGTGCCATCAAGTTCGTGAGAGCTTTAATCACTAGTTTCTCATAACAAGTTTAATTTGGAAGGTAAACAAAAGCATGAATATACTTGGAATAGCATATGCTAGTAGTAAGGTATGGTGGACTCTTTGGAATAACTTGGTTTAGGGAGTTGGATGCATGAGTGGAACTCATACTTTGTTGTGGAGGCTAGCAAAAGACTGGGAGTGACAAACTAAGAGAGCAATAATGGCCATAATCATGCAGAGCGACAAAACATCATTGATCAAAGCATAAAGTGATACTACAAGTTGAAAACTAAAGGATCATAAAGGCTATGGTGAATTGAGATAGTCATAACATGGTGTGAGCATGCGCCAAGTCAATCCAAATAAAGCATCAAAGGAGAATACCACTATACTATGCTTTAATATGCTAAAACAACGCATGATTCATCCAAGGCACATTAAGCAATCTCAATTGTTTATAACAAATCATGCTACAGCAAATAATACTAAGCATAAAGCCAAAACAATATCAAGCATGGCATGACAGAGCATAGGCCACAGTCAAAAACGAGCTCTTTTTACCTCATAAGCATGAACTTTCCTACTCTTTTCCAAACCAAACCAAACCAAACCAAAATATTTGCAAACCACTGTATGAAAGAGGGGGTCCAACCAATTTATTCAGCAAACTAAGAAAACCAAGCAAATGAAAAACCAAAACGAAAACGAAAAAGAAGACGCTCCAAGAACAACACAACTGTGCATGAAACAATAAAAATGAAGCGTTTGGAAGAAACCTGGAATTTTTATTGATGAAGAAGGGGATGCCTTGGGCATCCCCAAGCTTTGACCCTTGTACTTCTTGGATATTTCTTGGGGTGACACACGTGGCATCCCCAAGCTTGAGATTTAGTCTATCCTTCATCTCATTACTCATTCCTTCCATACACCTGAATTTTTTCCTTCATACAAAACTTCACACAATCTTTATTAGCAACATTAGTGCACTCAAGATAAAAGGTCTTAAGGTTCAGTTATAATCACCAAATAAACTTCCATTAGAACACTCGCTACTGTAGCACTTCCCTCAAAAAGCTCAATTCCCCAAAAGAACTAAAAAAGGAACCAACAAGAAGCAAATGCAGAAAATGGCAGAAATCTGTCAAAACAGACCAGCAGGTAAAGACGAATTTTTTCGAAGACCTTCTGTTGCTCAAATCAAAAAGTGTTGAACTAACGAAAGTTAGATAACAACCTGGGGCAGAATCACAAACATTCACGCCTCAAAAAGATGTTCAGAGATTTTACACGAATTTTTACGGTGAAGCACAAAAATCTGTTTCGGGACAACAACTTTCCCAATCATTACTTCTCTCTCATTAGAGGTTACTCTTGGCACAAAAAGCAAATAAAAATGATAAGGAGTGGTTATTATAGAGGTAATAACTTCCAAGACTCATCTAAAACTTTTGGGTTATCTCCTAATAAGTACTTTTCTTTAACGCCTTTAAGTTAGGCAAAAGAAGCAAGAAAGAATCAAGTGTTCTGAAATGAAGAAGCATTAAAACCAATTTCTTGCCCTTACCTCTCTTACTTTTATTCTTAACCTTGGGTAAAATATGATTGTTTGGTGGAGAACAAAGGTGCATGGTCCCCTTTCCCACATCTATTATTGCTCCAAGGAGTTCTAATAGGGACCTTCCAAGTGTAATTTGTCCTTTTCCTGCACATTCAATAACAAGATAATCAATAGAAATCATTTTCCCAAGGATCTTTGTAAACACTCCTTCAGCTATTCCAATAGGTAATATGGTAGCATTATAAGCAAGAGATATTTCTTTTCCTCCTTCAGTAAGCCCCCAAGTATTCAGAGATTCATAAATATCCTTGGGCATAAGGCAAAATTCAGATATGATATCACAGCGGGCTTGAAAACTTTCAATGTTTATCTCAATCTTTACTGTAGGGAGCCACTTTGATGGTTCAGAATTTATTGGAACATAATTGTGATGCTCCCTAAGTGTACTATAGCAATCTTTTAAGCTAGTAGTGCTAGTCTCTAGAGTGTTCAATCTAGCAAATATTTTTGCGAAAGAAATATCAGTTTGGCTAGGCAAGTTGGAAGTGAGGATAAATTTCTTTATAGCATATATAGCACCATCCTCATTACATTGGAGGAAATCTCCTCCCACAACAGCATCTAAGGCATATCTATAGCAAAGAGCAATTCCAAGGTAAAAACTGCTAAGGAACAAACTTTGAGTCATTTTAGGCTCAGTTGTTTCATGTAGATCAGAGATTCTAGACCAAGCTTCCTTGAATCTCTCTTCCATTCCTTGTTTAAAAGTGAAAATCATTTCCTCAGGTGACATAGTGATTGGAGCAAGGCTAGACATAGTGGCAACTTAAGAAAGGAACTAATTTTTTTGTGTTTTTGAAATAAGAAAGCAAATTAGTAAAACTATTTTTTTGTGTGTTTTTGATAAAGAAACAAGCAAACAAAACAAAAATAAACTAAGCAAAACAAAAATAACAAAGTAAAGAGACTGGTTATGAGGGACTCGCCTTGTGAAGATGTCCTTGACTCCCCGGCAACGGCGCCAGAATTTTTTTTGATGGCGTGTGGTTGACGTGGGAGCTTTTCTTCTTCGTTCCCCGGCAACGGCGCCAGAAAAATGCTTGATGGCTCAGTGTTGATGTAGAGCTTGTTGGGAAACCCAAGAGGAAGGTATGATGAGCACATCAACAAGTTTCCCTCAGTTATGAAACCAAGGTTTAATCGAACCAGTAGGAGCAAGGAAACACCCCAAAGGTGTTGCTAGCTGAGCCTTGGCAGGGCGCACTACCGGTGCTAGTAGCAACGTGGATACCTGCACAACACAATAACAGAACTTTGTCCACAACTTGCGATGAGGTTGTCAATCTCACTGTGTTTTGCTGAAAACAAAGGATTAAACATATTGAATGGAAAGAAGAAAAAGTTTGCAGAAAGTAAACACGAAGTAGTAAACAGTTTATAGATTGTATGTAAAAGAAAGGACCGGGATCCATAGTTCACTACAGGTGGCTCTCCTTAGATAGATAACATGTTGGGTGAACAAATTACAGCGGGGCAATTGACAAACATCGAGAAAGCAATACATACATATACTAATCATCTTGACTCCTTTGAGACTTGATTGGGCATTATAACATTATACATAGACCGCCATCCAACTGCATCTATGACTAATAATCCACCTTCAGGTTATCATCCGAACCCCCTCTAGTATTAAGTTGCAAGCAATAGATTATTTCTTTATGAATTGCGTGTAAAGTAAACAATACGATTGTTCTATGAACAAAAGATTGTTGTTTTCTCCCTAGTAGCAACAGCACATCTAGTACCTTAGAGATTTCTGCCACTTCCCCAGATTACCAGAGGCATGAACCCACTATCGAGCATCAATACTAACTCTTGGAGGTGCTAGCATCTACTTGGCTAAGATAGCTACTAACAACGGAAAGCATGCAAGATCACAAATAACAAAGACATGATAGAATCAATAATCAATCTGAAATAGCATCTCAATATCCATCGGATCCCCACAAACACAACATGCAGAATTACAAATAGATGATCTTGATCATGAACGGAGCTCACAAGATCTAGAATGAAAGAACAAAGGAGGAGAACCAGCCATCTAGCTACTACATGGATCCGTAGTCCAAGGATGAACTACTCACGCATAACACCGGAGGCTTGCATGATGATGAAGAAGGCCTCTGTGGTGAATTCTCTCCCGTGGTGCCGGGAAGAGCTTCAGATCCATCCTGATCTAGTGATGGAGATGACGGCGGCTACAGACTCTTTCGTGGATTTTTGATCGGGTACTTAGGGTTTTTGTCCCGAGGGCATCTTATAGGCAGAAGGGGAGGCCGAGGGGGTGCCGGAGGCGGCCACACCACCCCCTGGCGTGGGCCAAGCTGGGCCGCATGGCCAGGTGGTGTGTTGGCCCCTATCCCCTTCTCCGTCTCTTATTCTGGCATCTGATGACTTCCGGAAAAATAGGCACTTTGGCTTTTGTCCCGTCCAATTCCGAGAATATTCATTTTCTGACTTTCCTGGAACCAAAAACAGTAGAAAACAGGCAGCTAGCACTGTGGCTCTTGTTAATAGGTTAGTCCAAGAAATCATATGAAAAGTACTCCAAAGTGTGGACAAAACACAAGAAAGTGGATAAAAACAAGCATGGAACATAAAAAATTATAGATACATTTGCAATGTATCAGGGATCATGTTGACACATGTCATCACCACATATTCCAATACTTGGGAATGTGATTTAAAGTGGTGGTCATATATTACAAGATTTAATATTGCTATTTAATAATATTAAAGTGACTAGAAATGCCTATATAGCATTATTTTAATACTAGTCCATGATTAATGCATGTAAAAACTAAATATTTTTGTATATTCAGATAGAGCTTGGAAAATGTGATTTTTGAGAGTTGGAATCAACTCAAAAGCATTTATGGTTTATTTTATAAAAATGTTTGAAGTTGGAAAAGTCTCTGTCTTGTTATTTTTACTATAGGTGATCTATAATTTCAAATGGTTCGAATCCAACGGGAGTTTGTAGAGATTTCCAGTACCTTTCTAACAAAATTGTAATCATGCATTTTGATTAAGTAAATCTCTCTGAATTGAATTTTGAAACTACTAACCGAATAGGATTTTTAATTAAATGGAAAATCTCTATTTAAATCTGTGGGCTAAGCGCGGGAACAAACATGGGCTGGCCCAGCTACGCGGCGCACGCGCAGCGGGCTGCTCTCAGGCTGGTCCCACCTGCTAGCGGCTGTATCTAAGCGGAATGGTATCTACAAATCTAGGCCATGCGATTAGAACAAGATCGACGGCTGAGCGTCATCGTCTCCATCGCAGTGGGCTTGCGGGATTCTAAACCTAACTCTACGGTGAGGGTCACTGGGGTCTTACCAGTGCTCCATCTAGGTCCGGCGATGGGGGCGAAGGAGCTGGTAGAGGCGGCGAGTCGAAGGGTGGTCGCGGCGGCTCCTAGGGTGGCTCCAATCAACGATGCCTTTCCTTCACTACAGCTGCAGGCTCCGGCTATATTCCGATGATGTGGTGCTCGCCTTGCTCTGGGGAATGGTTAGGGGGTTTCTAGGAGAGAGGGGAGTCGAATGCTGTGCCTTTGGAGGCTGGGGAGGGTCCTATTTATACACCGGCAAGAGGAGAAGCGCGGCATGGCTCGGGCTCGTCGGCGACGTTGCTATAGGGCGCTATAGGCATGGCAGAGGGCATAGGTCGATGCAATGGTCTGCGGTGATTGTCATGCGCATAGTGGCACGACGAGGCGCGGTCTTAGTCGGTTGGGAGACGTCCGTGCTCTGTGCGGGTACCGCGGTGTTCGTCATTGCGTACGGTGGTCACGGGGCGCACGGTGGCGAACGGTCGTGTCTAGGAGGTTGCTGGTGACATGGCGAGTGTAAGTACGCACGGAGAGAGCAAGGCGCGACGTGGCTGCACGGGAATGGCCTGGCGCTCTAGCGTGCGCTCGACATGGCTGTGAGTTAAATGGGCGCGGTGCTGCTGGCTTCTCCACTACTTGGCTTTGGTCAAGGCATGGACAGAAGGGTGTGGTGAGGTCACGCCTACCTCCTCGTGGGCATGGTAGAGGGCAACGCGGCTTGTGGCGTCGTGTCCTTGCTCTACCGTCATGGCACGCTCAGGTACGGGCGTGCACTGGTCATTGCGACAAGTGAGGGGTGCTAGCTGCACGGGCTGGTACTAGGTGTGATCGTGGGTGAGTAGTGGAGAAAAATTGGGTACAAATGGTGAGCAATTGATTAATCAAAATAGTAGATAGTTATTAGACTTGTACTCTACCTGTTAAGTGTTTGATTAAATGGTCGCATGAACTAAAGATTTGAATTTTTGAATTCTTTGTGGTGGGTGTGTTGGTAACATGCTTGAGTGTCTCTGGTTGCTAGGAATTGTCAAGTGGAGATAGTTTGGTTGGTTTTTGAGAAATGGTCATCTAAATACCTACACTTGATTCAATTTTGAATTGCCTCTCAAATAGGGCTTGAATTTGTTTCTGTAAGTTTGCAAAGTGCACTTGTGTTTTATTTTCACTTGGTCTAGCAAGGGGGAAAGAAATAGAATTGTTTCTATTTGAAATCATTTGCTAGAGATGTCCAAAGTGGGATAGTGGTTAATTTTGGCAAAAGTGACCATTTGATCATATGCTCTCTTATTTGATTTTCTTTTTATTTGATTTTGTTTGGAATTGACCTATATGATATTGTTTTCATCTTTAAACTAATCCTTACCATTTATAGCAATCAAACATGGTAGAGCAAGCATTCATGCATTAATAATAAAAACACATGCATTCATATGGGTTTAAGGATAAATGTTTTTGTTAACCCTAAACTTGGGTGATTAGAACTTGATAACCTTGTTTAATATTTTTGGGATGTTACAGGCTCGAAGAATGGTTAATCATCCATTTATTTTATATAATGGTTAATCATCCATTTATTTTATAATGCTATTAATCCTGTGTCTAAGTCTATCCTTGATACTGCTATAGGGGCACTTTCATGGGAAAGCAAGTGAATGTTGCCAATCAGCTTCTTGATGAGATGCAAAGCAACCATGCCCAATGGCAAGTAAAAAAGATCCTCCTCAAAGAAGGTGAATTCCATCACCGAGAAGAATAATGAAGAGCTTACAGCAAATGTAGATGAGATATTAACATTATCAAGGGTAAGGAAGATACCTAGGTAAATGACATCACCAATACCACTGCTGAGGAATTATATTTTATAGCCCGTAATCCTTATAATCCTGCTTGAAAGAGTTAAAGTTTTGGCTCAAACTTTCAGAAACTATATTCTTATCTTGTAGGTGATCCAAACAATAACTTTAATACTAGTAATGGAGCAAACCATGGTAATATCCAGCTTGAAAATTCTCTTAAATCATTTATACAAGCTCAAACTGAACAAAATAATGTTCTTATCAAAATAACAGAGGACCATGATGCAATTATTGGTAAACTTTCTAATCAAGCTATTTCTATTAGAAATTATGTGCATGCTCTACAAAAGAGAACAAAGATTGTGGAGGCATAGTTGGGAAAAATATATGAGAGCCAAACTCTCATACTTGCAAGATTCGTAGGAAAGCCCGAGCCAAATCTGGTTGAAAACCTCAAGATGATGAGGGTTGAAAATAAATATGAACCACTCGAAGAGCTAGACTATAGTAATGCACCATATCCTAAATATACCATGGAATATCTATTCAAGATGATTTCTTTGAAAAATACCGGTATCGAAAAATATAATGAGGCCATATACAAACAATTCATAAATTAAGTGGAAACAAAGGTACGTGGGTTAGAAATGGAGTATAAAAAGCTAGCTGAGAAACTTCTAGGTAAACTTGATGAGATCTTTGAGCCACTATTAAGATACATACAAGAGTTAATGATATAGCTACACTTTTTGATCTAGGTGCTAGTGTTTACAATTTCTAAGAGTTTAATTGATAAACTAAACCTTGGGCCATTTGAAATTACTAAATTGAAACTCCATCTAGCTGATTCTACTTATAAGCAAGTTATGGGAATCATGGAGAACATAGTTGTTAACATCAAAGGATGGCCTGCACTTATTGATCTTGTTATAGTTGATATGCCTAAAGATCCTATAGCACCTATCATTTTAGGTAGGCCATTTTAAGAACTATCAAAGCCTTGATTAACTTGCATGAAGGGAATGTGAGAATAGGACTACCATATAGAGAACCATTCACGATTCACTTTTGTAGAAAGAAGAAGGCTAAGACTAATGATGATGGGATCATAACACTGAAAGCCAATTACTTTGGAGTGGCTATTCCACTTCCAAAAGTAAAGACAAAGTGATCACCATATGGATTAAGTTAATTGAACTTAACTAGAAGCTCTTCATGGGAGGTAACCCATGTGAAATAAAGAGTGTGTGTTAGTTTTCATTTTGGTTTTGTTTTTGTTTGCTAATAAAGAGTGTTCAAAGATCCCATGTAGGGAGGACAAGAACAGGTAAATCTCAATCCCAATTATTTGCTAACACGTGGCCAAGGGAAGTACTGGTTTGATTATATATATATATATGTGTGTGTGTGTACTGTCATTTTATAGTTTTGTTGATGTAGAAAGGCATGTGAAGAAATTCTATGAGGAAAATGCAATTTTTGCAGGCCATAAAAGTTTTAAAGACCACCCGTACGGGAAGATCCGCCTGTACCACGCGTCGATACCACCTCACTGAAAAGAAAATGGAAAACTTCGATTTTTCTCTATGGAGATAGAAGCATTAACGAGCATCGTTAGTCGGGTCCACCCGTACCGAAGTCCACGAGTAAAACATCATTTTATGAAAAGGTACTTCAAGCTTAATGACCATCAGTATGGGCGCGTTCGGTCGTACCGCGCGCCCGTACCGAGTTCGTTGAGTGGGATCTAAAAATCCAAGGTAACGATCCTCAGTATAGGTGGGCTGCAATCGTACCAGCCGTCCATACCACGTGCACGACCAGCCTATATCGGATAGGAGAGAGGTAAACCTAAAACAAATCAATGTTCTATTATCTCTTTCTTCTTCCTCCAAGCCTCAAAACACCTCAACTTGATCTCCACATCTACTCGATTTTTATTCGATTCCTTGCACACCAACGATCCAAGGTATGTTTCTCCTCTGATCCCTCACTTGTTTACATCAAAACCATGCTTTATCTCTTTCTATTATCAATCTAGACCTAGGTCTTGCCATGAACCTTTTTTCTTACTAATCATGATTAGTTTTGACTTTTAGAGGAGATTCTTTTGTAGATTTGTGTACAAAAGCATTCATTGTATATTTCTATTAGATCAAAAGTTTAATTAGTTTAAGTTTTTATTTTTAGAAGAACACAAGGAGTCATTCGCATGTGGTGGTGGCACAAGTTGCACCATCTGTTAAAGATGGTACCCTCACATCACTTGGCATAGAGTTCACCAAGGCCTCTCGCCACAACCGTTTCAACCGTCTTAAGGACTGGGAGATCAAAAGCCACCAAATTGGCATGACCATATACTTTGAACCAACTAGGAATTGTCCTTGATTTTAATTTACTTTACAACAATGTTGGTTTGCTTGATTTTTTTCTTTCAGGACACTGCCACCTATCACTAGTTGACTCTCGAGTTCCTTAGCACCTTGAAGCACATAGTTCGTGCGGGGTTTTACTCCGAGGAAGATAGATCGGAATCAGACTTGATCTATTTATGTATGATAAATCATGAGTATACTTTGTCCCTTGACGAATGGAGTCAGTGCTTTGGGTTCATCAACAACATCACCGACATTTGTTCTCCTAGTTTTATGGTTGGTCCTACCCCTTTTAGATATTTCAACAGGATGCATGTCTTTAATCCTATTCCTAAGGGTAATCAAATTGAATGTCATGTAGTTCTCTATTTGTATTATGTTATTGATAAAACCCTATAGGCCCATGGTGAATTTACAAAAGTTAATGAAGATGACACGATGATCCTCACAAGAACTGCCATCCCTTGATGCAACTTGACACCAAACTTGGGCGCTCTTCTCATATTCTATTTGGAGTATTAGTCTCATCATACCCGTGATCCCATTTGCTACGAAGGAGTGATCACTGCCCTCGACCGAGGACTCAATATCAACATAGGTAACTTACAACCATTGGTAGGTTTTCGTCATCTTGGTTTCGCTACTCTTAATGCTTATGGCATGGTTAGGAAGAGTCAAGGCGGATATTTTGTTCATATACCTTGAGCCAATCACTAGATCCAAGCTCCTTTGCCTCGCAGTCTCTTCTCTATCGAGGACAGATGTTTGTGTTATGACGCGCAGATTGTTGGAGGGATGACCCCGGGTAGGGTCAAGCCGGGGTATAAAGGCAATGTTAGCCGAGGTATGACTAGGTCAAAGAGGGAGCTGACCAAGTTACCTGAAGGCCAGCCGAGTTACGGCTGAGTCTGCCGAGGTTGTCTTCACCCAACAAGACCTCGTCCGACATAAAGTGTATGTCGGCACAACCTCAATGTTACTTGTTTGCAGGTACCCTCGGGGCCAAGTTAACCAGGAAGTAGCCGGGTTACTACTTGGCTTACAGAGAAGAAAGGTATCTTCCATGGTCAGCGCTTTTCTCTCTCCACTATAGAGAGAGTGCATAAGACAGAGAGGAGGACCAGCGGTACAGGCCGACAAAGGTTACGTCATCATTGGTCGGGTGACACATCACCATAGAGGCTTATGCCATGGGCTCTGGGTGGCTTACGAAGGGAAAAAGGAGAGCACCACTTTGCCACTTTGGGAGGAGCATATTCCTAGAATATGCCCTCCATGTATGCCCTAAGTGTAACCTGGACACCCCTTTATAAGGTGTGTCGGGACCTCTAGAGGAGGGCATCGATCATTTTTACTAAGGGGAGAACCCTAGAGAGAGGGGTGAGTAGAGAAGAACTCCATCTTCCTCCTCCCCACGAATAGATCAAGGAGCATCTGTAAGCCACCATTGATAGAGAGAATACAACTCATCTATGTGTCGAATCACCACACTATCCCTCTCTGGATACCTCTAGTGCACTTTGTCCCCATCTTTAGCCTATCCATGCAATCTACCGAGACACCACCAAGACACATATTGAAGCAAATCTGCCGCATGGGGAGGTACCTGTAGTAGAAGACTATGAGGAAGAACAACAAGAAGAACCCGAGAAGGAGAAGCAGTCACAAAACCCATACATCACGTATGAGGACCTGTACACGCTCGAAGGAAACATTCAGAACATGATCAACCCTGCCATCAACCTTCAAGACAACACCGCGCACCTCTCATCCTAGTTTAACCATTAGAGTGGCCAATGGAACATGTATGGTATTCCTCCACTTCCACAATGGGCATCAAGAGGGTTTGCAAAATCCTAAGCTTGTGGATCCGTTCCCTAAGCAATTTATTCATGTAATAATGAGATTATACTTCAGCTCCACGCGATCTTTGAAACACCCGTGTTGCTTGCGCTCGTTCCAGGACTTCGTTTTTATTTTCTTTCATTTTTTTGATACCTTGCTTTTTTGCTAATCCTTCTTTTCTTTAAACCTAGTTTTCAAAATACAAAAATATTTCTCCTTTTATCTTTATTCATGAAATGTGGATTGCCATTTGCGTCTTTGCTTCAATATTATTATTAGAGTGATCTACTCTGAGTTTTGAAGGAACACATCATATGGAAGAGAATTGTGAAGTCACTCATGAGAGGTATGTCCTATGTCTCCCACTTTGGAAGTTTGAATGATTATGCTAGTTTTTAGTATTGTTGAGATGTTATGCTAGCAGGAATAAATCTTGAGAGTTAGAGCAAAGATTTTATTTGATTTATTTAATTGGTTGTGCTTGCTCTTGCTCTAGTTCTTGTAGTTAACCGAGTCTTGCCCTAGAAATAATAATGCCAAACAAAAAGTCTCAAAATATTTCTTGAGTGATGTTTAATTGTCCTAAGATTGTAGCCTTGACGATACTTAACTCCATAGATATAATGATAGACTTGATGGTTCTCTTAAAATATTTTTTTTGGATGGAACTAAAGCTTAGTAGTGATTCATATACATGCCAAAACTTGGCTTGTTAATCAAAGTATGATATTGCTTTACACGTGACTACACCACTGTCGCACTCATGGTATGCCATGACTCCACTGGCCTATGAACAATCAGTATAGAGGCAACTCTTGGATTTCAGATGTGAGTTAAATGAACATTCGTAGTAGGCAACTGCTATAATGATAACAAGTATGGCACTCTCATGGTCTGCATTTCAAGCAAAAGTAAGAATAACACTTCTGATTGGAATGGTTACAAAAGTCTATCCTAGCCTACATAGTCCAGTTAAACTTACTAACTTCTTAGCATGATCTCATTACTACTAAGTTGAAAGTTCTTGGAAGTAGCAAAGAATAGAAATAAAGTATTTGATAGTCTTGATTTATTGATGTGGGTGTTAATGAGACATTCTAATGTTATGCTTCTTTTGACATGATATGTCACTCTTAATATGCTAATATGAAATTTTCAAGTGTTCCTTGGCAAGTTGAGGGTTCACTACAGGAATTGTAATAATTGCTTGACATATAGTTATTCATGCTTATTAATCCTTTATTGTGATTATCTTGATTTAACAAAAGCCTGCATAATACTCTTTCGACTACTCTTTCTATGCTAAGTTTTCAGATGAAAGATGTGATGGAGGCATGGGACTACCAATTGTAATTGAACTTGCTTTCTTGTTGTTCAAGTTTAAACATTGATGTCTTTACGATTTCTGGTTTCTTGCTCGAGGACGATCAAGGTTTAAACTTGGGGATATTGATGGTTGTGAAATCAGCCATCTTTACTCGCGTTTAAACCTATATTAAGTCAAGTAATTGATAAAATATCTGTCTAGCCTTGCCACTAATGAATAATCATTGGAAAGATGTGCAAATCCTTGTTTTGAAGTGTGATGTGCAGAGTATCACTCTTTTATGGAAAAAATTGGAGCAATTAAGGGAGAATCACACGTTGCCAACTCAGCCAAGTCAACTAGCACCGAATGACCTCGTATAGAAGGGTTGATGACAACTAGTATGGGCAGAGCTTTCCTGTACCGTCCACTCGTACCATACAACGGTGCCTTCACCAAGTAACTAAGCAAATTCCGTGAAGGGCCCCATATATTTCGAGACTTTTAGACTCCTTAAAGAGAGCCACCATTCTCAAATTGCATCTGGAAACACTGAGGAAGATCCACCGCTTCACCTCCACCATAGTTCACCATCTCCATATCCATCTCCATCCATAGTCATCGACATAGCTTGTATTCAAGATATCCTTGCAGTTGGCTACTTTGTAAGGATATTTGGTATTGATCTTAGTAATTCTAAAAAAATCTATCCTTGATCTTATTATGAGTGAGTAGTCCTCACGGGCTATGGGTTGGGTAATAGCCTCGTAGTGATTATATGCATCTAATTACATGGGAATATTGTGCGGTGATTGCATATCAGATTTGTATTTGTATCATTGTCTCTTACCTCAATCCGAGGAGTTTTCTGGTATCGAAGACCCCGAGAATTGGTCAAGGTTTGAGGTGAGATGCGTGGTAAAAGGTTCCTACGCGTGAAACCCAGTGACAACAAGGGGAGTATAGTAGTCGTTTTTTGATACACTTGGGAACAACAACAACATCATAGATCTTAATGATTTGGTATGTATTTTACTTAACATTCATAGCCCGGTGCTTCGTGGTATAACAGTTGGACCAAGAGACTTTATGCTATGCATGTGGCTCGCAGGGGTTTTAATATTTACGGATGTGCTTCCCATTAATCCTATATATATCATATCATTTACACATGAATGTGCTTATTATTATCTTTATCACGTATGTATGCATAGCTGCAGGTGAAACCTCAACCCTGGCCTATCTCCATCCATTGATACAACCCTGATAACAAAAGTAAACTGGAATTTCTGGTACAAAGATTGAAGCAAACTAACAAGTCTTGCAGACACTCCTCAACCTACCACACATGTTTCCCAAGGTTCGATTAAACCTGGGTCTTCTAGAGATAAAGCTACTATACTACGTCTGTATTTCTGATTGAAGGTATTAGGGACACTATGTTGTTTATATATCCATACATGTATTTAGTTTTTGATTAATACAATTATAGCATAGAGAAAAAACACTTATCATAAACAAGGAAATATGATAATAACAACTTTATTATTGCATCTAGGACATATTTCCAATAGTCTCCCAGTTGCACTAGAGTCAATAATCTACTCAAAGTTTGCGCATTTAACACCTATGGTGTTTCGGTGTTATTTATACGCATTGCTCATGGTAAACTTAACCTCTAGGTCTGACACTTTCAGCTTCGTGTGTATTTGCATATCTTTGAGTCTCTACGCATTACTCATTCTCAAATGAGATGGCATTATGTAAATTTGGTTTTCTGGTGAGACATCGGTTCCTTAGAGAAAAGTGTGTTAACTCTATTGTCGTACAATAGATATTCATAGTATAGCTCGCTTGGAACTGCACCTAGTTTGATAATAAACTACTTGACACAAATTCCCTCCTTCTGCTGCTGCATCTAGAGTAGTCATTGTAATGCCCCCGAATTGGGTCTATATAGATCTCAGCATTTCCTGCAAAAATTTGCATAGAAACGATTCAAAGAGTCCCACCAGAAACTTTCGTGTGGGTGGGTTTTCTTACAATTAGTTACATCACAATAGTTTATAACATAATCCACAAGAAACATTTATATATATAGCAGTGACTCGACGAGTGAAGAATACAAATGATACAATACAAAGATACAAATCATGAACAAAGCCAAATAGTATTCGAGTATGGATAAGAACCAAACGAGACTAAGAGTCTTAAAGAATACTAAGAAGTGTCCAAAAACCTAGCCAAGCCAAGCTTGAAGAGTAACCTTGCTAACATCATCGAACACATACCTTTCAAAGCAAAGGGTACCGGCAAAGGGAAAAGGAAAATAGAAAGGGAGTGGACAGTACTGAGGCAAGTACATGCTGAGTCTTAGAATTCAGCGGCTCTCACCTACATAGGTATGGTGGGCTTTGTGGCAGCAAAGCTTGCACTATCTAACTTATAGAGACACAATACAACTTCAACTATTAGAGTGAGGTAAGAAAGAACTATATGGTAACAAGAATGTAACACCAAGCATAACCCATCTGAAGGTTTCCCCCTCGAAGACCAATCGAGGAAGTCTTCTTGTGGAATACATGAAGGAAATATGCCCTGAGAGGCAATAATAAAGTTGTTATTATTTATTCCTTGTATATGATAGATGTTTATTTTGCATGCTATAATTGTATTGATAGGAAACATCAATACATGTGTGTTTAATAAACAAAAAGGGTTCCTAGTTATGCCTCTCTTATAGACTAGCTTGTTGATTAACAAGATGATCAAGGTTTCCTGATCATGGACATTGGATGTTGTTAATAACAAGGTCACAACATTTGTGAAATGATGTGATGAACATTCATCCGAAGTATAGCATTACGATCAAGTCATTATGTTTATATTGCTATAACATCATACGAAGTAATCTTTATCCTTAAACCATGAGATCATGTTAATTGCTAACACCGGAAGAGTATCTTGATAACATCAAACGTCACACCGTAACAGGGTGACTATAAAGATGGGTTCAAGATTACGAAGGGGTTATGTTGAGGCTCATGGATCAAGAGTGGAATATGACAATCCAGATGACGGATAGATATACTGGCCCTCTCGGTGATATCACATTAGGATAGCTTGCAAGCAAGTGATGTGATCACTAGAATGTTATATCACGGAACGAAAAGAGTGCATGTCGAACGAGATCAAACTAGGTATGGAGATACCGATGATCGAATCTCGGACATGTAATATATCGAGAGACAAAGGGATTTAGTTACAAGTGTTAAAGGTTCTCACGATCACAGGAGTCATCGTTGAATGTGTAGGAGTCAGTACGGATCTCCAGGTCCCGCTGCTGATTATTGATCGGAGAAGGGTCTCGATCATGTCTGCATTATTCGTGAACCGTAGGGTGGCACACTTAAGAGTTACCGGACACCATTTTGGAGCACATATGTTTCAGACGAAAGAATTGCAAAGCGCAGGAATTGTTTCAATAGAAACTGGAAATTGTTTCGGGTGAAATTGCAGAAGGTGTTTCTGCATGTGATATTGAAATGTTGCAAGGGGCTATATGTGAATGTTTGTTAATTAAAGTAATTAACAAAATTCTGAATAAATTTAATAAAAAGAGTTTTATTAAATGAGAGAGCATTAAATTTGGAGAAATTTAATGCATTTAAAGTGGAGACTTTAAAAGGGAATGTGAAGAGGCATTTTAATGTGGAGGGGTTACCACCACATGAATGGGGGAGGTGAGGGGTCACCCCCCCATGCGCCGGCCATGGAGAGAGGGGGCACCCCCCCTCCTCCTATAAAAGGCCACCCATTCCCTCCTTCATCCTTACACCTCCTTGTGAAGGATCTCTCTCCCCCTCTAGAATTATTCCCCCATGGTCTCGGATTAGCGAGATACATGTTCCCGGTGGCATTTCGTCTGGAAGGAGTTGCTGCTTCTGTTGGATCACTGGAGCGAGGAGGTGGAGATTGTCCGCTGGCTTGAACATGCGAAAAGGATGCGCTACTGAGTTGTGGTGCTCGGACTTCCTCACGATCTTGAGATCGGCAAGTGTACGACTACATCAACCACGAGTTCCTACTCGTTAACAAAGCTCGTTGTCTTTGAGGGTAAGTTCTCCATGGATGTATGTCCACCCGTTGCTCTGTATCTAGTAGATAGATCTTGGCGTATAGTTCTCATCATAGGAAAATTTTTGTTTTCTATGCTGCGGACCCAACAGTGGTATCAGAGCCTGATCTATGTGTAGGTGCTTTGCACGGGTAGTACACATATGTTTATATGTGGGCGATTTGATCATGTTATTGCATCTTCTATGTACTTTGGATATTGGTGGCATAGTGGGATGAAGCGGCACGGACCAACCTTACATGTCATCGTACATGAGACCGGTTCCACGACTGACATGCAACTTGTTTTGCATAAGTGGCTGGCGGGTGTCTGTCTCTCCTACTATAGTCAATATCTGATTTACAACGAGTTTCTAATAACTTGGTTATCCTTGTTGTGGTTCATGTTCGTAGGTTAAACCGGTTCTATCTCCGAAAGCCCTAAGCCACGTAAAACTTGCAATTGATAAATTAGAGGCGTCTAGTTTAGATCGTTGCTGGGCTAGTGTTTTGATATGGTATTGTTGTAAGTAGATGTATGATAGATACTCTTATAACTCACTTAACGTGTAAGTTCCATAGACCTTGGCCTTACACACAAAGGAATGATAGAGATCATACCACGATGCAAATGATAGAGATCAAATGCATGGACCGTATCACCTCACTTCACACATTAGCATCTTATATTGCTAGTTTGGCGCTTTTGGTAGCATTATAAGATGATCCCTCATTTAGATATCAAGATAAAATGTGTTCTTCCTTAAGTATGCACCGTTTTGTGGATCGTGTTTTGAGGCATCACGTGATGATCGGGTGTTCTCGACTCTACGCTTTCATACAACGGGTGTAAGACAGTTTTACACACGCAAATACTAAGGTTCTTACTTGACGAGCCTAGCATGTACAGACATGGCCTCGGAACACGGACCGAAAGGTTAAGCATGAGTCATATAGTTGATATGATGCCCATATAGATGCTCGCCTTTGAAGCTACATCGACTCACGTGATGATCGGACTTGGTGTAGTGGATTTGGTTCATGTAATCACTAGAAGGACACGAGGGATGTCGTTTTTGAGTGGGAGTTCATTAGTAATTTGGATTAGTTGGACTCAATCTATCATAAACTTAGTCTAAATATACTTAACATATTCTGTTGTAGATGGCACCACCTGCTTTTAATTTCAATGTGTTCATGGAGAAAGAGAAACTTGCTGCGAATGGTAGCAACTTCACCAACTGTGCTATGAATTCTAGGATTCTCCTCACTGCTGCACAAAAGCAATATGTGCTAGAGGCGCCGCTAGGCCCCCCACCAGCTCCTGATGCCCCTAACGAGGAAAAGAACGTCTATATAACTCGTCAGGAGGACCACAACTTAGTTCATTGTGGCATACTGTATGGGCTAGAGCCAGAACTTCGAAAGCGTTTCGAAAATGGCAATGCCTTTGATACCATGGGAGAATTGAAAATGATTTTTGATACCCATGCCGCCGTAGAGAGTTATAATGCTACAGAAAAGTTCTTTAGCTGCATGATGGAGGAAAACAGCTCCGTTAGTGAGCACGTACTCAAAATGTCTGGGTACGCCGATAAGCTTGTGTCCTTGGGAATAAGGATTCCCATTGACTTAGGCATACATCGTGTTCTCCAATCTCTGCCACCTAGCTACAAGAGCTTCGTGATGAACTATAATATGCAGGGCATGAAGAAGTCTCTTCCCGAGCTTCTGTCAATGCTTAAGACTGCAGAAGTGGAGATTAGGAAAGAACATCAAGTGTTGATGATCAATAAGACCACCGGTTTCAAGAAGGACAAGAAAGGCAAGGTAAGGGAAAGAAGGGCGCAAATCTGTTGTGCCTAAAAGAAACCCCGAGCTGGCCCTAAGTCCGACACCGAGTGGTACTATTGCAAGGATCGCCATTGAAGAATCGCCCCAAGTATTTGGCGTACAAGAAGGCCGCAAGGCAAACAAAGGTATATGTGATATACATGTTATTGATGTACTTGACTAGTACTGCAGAGCACCGGTATTTGATACGGGATCGGTTGCTAATATATGTAACTCGTTCGTGGGCTGCGGAACAAGCGACAACTAGCAAGGGATGAGGTCACGATGCGGTCGGCAATGGATCAAGAGTTGATGTGATCGCCACGGTCAACGCCTCTCCATATGCCGTCGGGATTAGTTATAAACCTGAATAATTGTTATTTGGTGGCTGCACTGAGCATGAACATTGTAACCGGATCGTGTTTGATGCAAAGTGGTTATTCGTTTAAGTCTGAAAACAATGGTTGTTCGATTTATATGAATAATATCTTTTATGGTCATGCACCTGTGTTGAATGGTTTATTTCTGTTGGATCTCGATAGTAGTATTACGCATATTCATAATGTTGATGCTAAAAGGATTAAACTTGATAATGATATATCTACATATATGTGGCACTTCCGTCTAGGTCATATTGGCGTTAAACACATGAAGAAACTCCATTCTGATGGACTTTTGGAATCACTTGATTTTGAATCATTTGATACATGTGAGCCATGCCTTACGGGCAAGATGACTAGAACGCCGTTTTCCGGTTCAATGGAACGGGCGACAGATTTATTGGAAATCATACATACTGATGTGTGTGGACCAATGAGTGTGTCAGTGCGAGGTGGATATCGTTATTTTGTTACTTTCACGGATGATTTGAGTAGATACGGGTATATCTATTTGATGAAACATAAGTCTAAAACTTTTGAAAAGTTCAAAGAATTTCAGAATAAAGTGGAAAATCATCATAACAGAAAGATCAAATTTCTGCGGTCCGACCGTGGAGGAAAGTATCTTAGTTACGAGTTTAGCACACATATGAAAGACTGTGGAACAGTTTCACAACTCACGCCTGCCGGAACACCACAACGTAATGTTATGTCAGAACGTCGTAATCGTACTTTATTGGATATGGTTCGATCTATGATGTCTCTGACTGACTTGCCACTGTCATTTTGGGGTTATGCACTGGAAACCGCTGCATTCACTTTAAATAGGGCACCATCTAAATCCGTTGAAAAGACACCGCATGAATTATGGTTTGGAAACAAACCTAAGCTGTCATTTCTTAAAGTTTGGGGATGCGATGTTTATGTGAAGAAACTTCAACCGGATAAACTCGAACCCAAAGAGGAAAAATGCGTCTTCATAGGATACCCTAAGGAAACGATTGGGTATACCTTCTATCACAGATCCGAGGGCAAGGTCTTTGTTGCCAAGAATGGATCCTTTCTTGAGAAGGAGTTTCTCGTGAAAGGTGTGAGTAGTCGGAAGGTAGAACTCGAAGAGGTTATTGAACCTTCTCTTCATGAAATGGCGAGTAGCGCAGCTCGTGGTTGTTTCGAGTTGACTTCACCTAATGAAGAGAGAGCTAATGATATTGATCATGAAACTCCGAAGAGGACACTACCGAACCTCGCAGTCAAGCAGACACGGCAGCCTCGAACCGCATTTAATCCTGTTATGAATTTCATGATTGATGAAATAGATGACCTGACGTATGAAGAAGCGATGATGAGCCCCGATTCCAACAAATGGCTAGAAGCCATGAACCGAGATGGAATCCATGTACGAAAACCAGGTTTGGACCTTGGTGGACTTACCTCATCGAAAAGGTCGTTGAGAATAAATGGATTTTCAAAAGAAAACTGATGCGATGGTAATGTAACCATCTATAAGGCTCGACTTGTCGCAAAGGGGTTTCAAAAATTCAAGGAGTTGACTACGATGAGACATTCTCTCCGTAGCGATGCTTAAGTCGGTTAGGATTATGTTAGCAATTTGCATATTTCGATTATGAAATATGGCAGATGGATGTCAAACCGTTCCTCGTTGGTAATATTGAAGAAGAGTTGTATATGATACAACCTAAGGGTTTTGTCAATCCCAAGGATGCTGATAAGGTGTGCAAACTTCAGCGATCCATCTATGGACTGAAGCAAGCATCCTGGAGTTGGAATCTCCGCTTTGATGAGGTGATCAAAGATTTTGGATTTGTCCAAACTTATGGAGAGGCTTGTATTTACAAGAAAGTGAGTGGGAGCAACGTGGCATTTCTGATATTATATGTGGATGACATATTATTGATTGGAAATGATATAGATCTTTTAAACAGTGTTAAAAGTTATCTAAACAGCAAATTTTCGATGAAGGACCTTGGTGAAGCTTCATATATATTAGGCATTAAAATCTATAGAGATAGATCAAGACGCCTAATTGGGCTATCACAGAGTACATACCTTGATAAGATATTAAAGAAGTTTAATATGGACGGAAGTAAGAAGGGGTACTTACCTATGTTGCAAGGAAAGACATTGAGTAAGACTCAAAGTCTGGCTACGGCGGAAGAAAGAGAGATAATGGATAAGATCCCCTATGCCTCAGCCATAGGATCTATAATGTATGCCATGCTATGTACAAGACCAGATGTGGCACATGCTATTAGTTTGACTAGTAGGTACTAATCTGATCCAGGTTCGGAACACTGGATAGCGGTCAAGAATATCCTTAAGTACTTGAGAAGAACTAAGGATATGTTTCTTGTATACGGAGGTGAAGAAGAGCTAGTCGCTAAGTGTTATGTCGATGCTAGCTTTGACACTGATCCGGATGACTCTAAGTCTCAATCCGGATACGTATTTCTCTTGAATGGAGCAGAAGTTAGTTGGAGGAGCTCCAAACAACCTGTGGTGGCTGGATCAACGACGGAGGCGGAATATGTTGCTGCTTCAGAAGCAGCGCAGGAAGCGGTTTGGATGAAGGAGTTCATAACGGAACTAGGTGTGGTTCCTAGTGCATTGGACCCAATGGTGACAATAATGGAGCCATAGCCAACGTCAAGGAACCAAGGTCTCACAAGAATTCCAAGCATATTAAGCGCCGGTTTCACTCCATCCGCGAGCATGTCAAGGATGGAGATATAAAGATTTGTAAAGTACACACGGACCTGAATGTTGTAGATCCGTTGACTAAAGTACTCCCTAGGGAAAAACATGATCAACACCATAACTCCATGGGTGTTAGATTTATCACTATATAAACTAGATTATTGTCTCTAGTGAAAGTGGGAGACTGAAGGAAATATGCCCTGAGAGGCAATAATAAAGTTGTTATTATGTATTCCTTGTATATGATAGATGTTTATTTTGCATGCTATAATTGTATTGATAGGAAACATCAATACATGTGTGTTTAATAAACAAAAAGGGTTCCTAGTTATGCCTCTCTTATAGACTAGCTTGTTGATTAAGAAGATGATCAAGGTTTCCTGATCATGGACATTGGATGTTGTTAATAACAAGGTCACAACATTTGTGAAATGATGTGATGAACATTCATCCGAAGTATAGCATTACGATCAAGTCATTATGTTTATATTGCTATAACATCATACGAAGTAATCTTTATCCTTAGACCATGAGATCATGTTAATTGCTAACACCGGAAGAGTATCTTGATAACATCAAACGTCACACCGTAACAGGGTGACTATAAAGATGGGTTCAGTACTACGAAGGTGTTATGTTGAGGCTCATGGATCAAGAGTGGAATTTGTCAATCCAGATGACGGATAGATATACTCTGGGCCCTCTCGGTGATATCACATTAGGATAGCTTGCAAGCAAGTGATGTGATCACTAGAATGTTATATCACGGGAACAAGAAAAGAGTGCATGTCGGTAACGAGATCAAACTAGGTATGGAGATACCGATGATCGAATCTCGGACATGTAATATATCGAGAGACAAAGGGATTTAGTTACAAGTGCTAAAGGTTCTCACGATCACAGGAGTCATCATTGAATGTGTAGGAGTCAGTACGGATCTCCAGGTCCCGCTGCTGATTATTGATCAGAGAAGGGTCTCGATCATGTCTGCATTATTCGCGAACCGTAGGGTGGCACGCTTAAGAGTGATCGGACACCATTTTGGAGCACATATGTTTTAGACGAAAGAATTGCAAAGCGCAGGAATTGTTTCAATAGAAACCGGAAATTGGTTCGGGTGAAATTGCAGAAGGTGTTTCTGCATGTGATATTGAAATGTTGCAAGGGGCTATATGTGAATGTTTGTTAATTAAAGTAATTAACAAAATTCTGAATAAATTTAATAAAAAGAGTTTTTTAAATGAGAGAGCATTAAATTTGGAGAATTTTAATGCATTTAAAGTGGAGACTTTAAAAGGGAATGTGAAGAGGCATTTTAATGTGGAGGGGTTACCACCATATGAATGGGGGAGGTGAGGGGTCACCCCCCCATGCGCCGGCCATGGAGAGAGGGGGCACCCCCTCCTCCTATAAAAGGCCACCCATTCCCTCCTTCATCCTTACACCTCCTTGTGAAGGATCTCTCTCCCCCTCTAGAATTATTCCCCCATGGTCTCGGATTAGCGAGATACATGTTCCCGGTGGCATTTTGTCCGAAGGAGTTGTTGCTTCACTGGATCGCTGGAGCGAGGAGGTGGAGGTTGTCCGTGGCTTGAACATGTGTGAAAAGTGATGCGCTGCTGAGTTGCGGCGCTCGGACTTCCTCATGATCTTGAGATCGGCAAGTGTACGACTATATCAACCAGGAGTTCCTACTCGTTAACAAAGCTCGTTGTCTTCGAGGGTAAGTTCTCCATGGATGTATGTCCACCCGTTGCTCTGTATCTAGTAGATAGATCTTGGCGTATAGTTCTCATCGTAGGAATTTTTTTGTTTTCTATGCTGCGGACCCAAGAATACACGCGTTGCAGTTTTATTTATCCAATTGTGCTGTTGGTAAGACTAATTACTAGTCATATTATTAGAGGCAAGATATTAGTGGCGTTGTCTATGATCATGACACTGTACTCTTGAGGCGTCCATAACCGTGGAAACACACGACTTCTCAAAAATATTTACCCTGCATGGGTGCACTACTATACCAAATGCATGTTCAACCCTTCATGCAACATATTACGTGTGCCTTCTGAATCTCACAACAAGAACTGTCCATAACGACACATGTATCGAGAGGTATCACCTACTGTATTAACCCAACAAGGAGGAATGGTGATTCTCAAGGGTGGTATAGCGTTTGCGACCACTGTCGAGAAGATTTGGAGCTCCAGTATGGAAGATGACCTCTCGGCCAAACCATGTTTATCTGTGCAATGTAGTTGTTGTCCACCAAAATATCATATTATCACCATGTCCGAAGACATATTATAGTCATCATGTCCAAGGAAATATTGTGCGTATGCACCAAATGGAAAACCAATTTGTGAACCTCTGGATAAATGAATAGCGCTGGTAGTTGAGGGGGGTCCGAGAGGCCCCCATGTTTGGTTAGCTCGATCAACACAGAACTGGTATCATAAAACGAACGGGTCCTAGGTCGGCTCAAGCAGTTCCCAAAGGTGGTCCCTGTCAGGGACTTATCCTTAGGTGAAGCCATGACCAACAACATCAGATTAATTATCTTATAACCAACAATATCCAAGTATCATGTTCCACCTATATGAGAGAGATACTAAGCATTCCTACGACTCACAAGGGCAAAGCTAGCTAATCAAACAAGGCAATAGGACAGCCAAGGCAATATAATGTAGCAGGTAAATAATGGAACAATAGTAAAACATCAATAATAAGGATAGCAATATATCAAAGGAAGGAAGTAAATACTATAAATGTAAAATAGGTAGAAAGGGGGAGAATGCTCACATGTGAGACAAAGTCAGTCACCGAAGGCTTGTTGTATCTCACATCGACTCATCGTCCTATCTGGTGAAGAAGCAAAGCACTAGAAAGAAACACTGGATGCAATATTTAATACTACAGTGAAGATTCAACATGATCATGGTATGATGCATGGCATGTCAATGTTTGGTCTAACTTAGCAATATTGAGCAGAATCGGAATCCCGACAAATTAAATATTATGGTTCAAGTTGTTTGTCTTCCCCGCAAATTAAATGTTGATTAACATGGAAAAGACGTGGCAAAAACATGGCATCGGTGAGTTACACAATTTTAATGGAGTAGAGGTAAGATATAAATATCCTGCATATACACTCCATATGTAATTATTAGGTGAATCGGCTAAAGGCGCCCAAACCACAAAATATGTATGCAAGCATGAAAAATTTAATATGCAACAGTTATATAGCACTCATACAAAATAGGGCGGATAGGGTTCACACATTGGGTTCGAAGATCTTGGCTTTCGAGGCTTTGGGTTCGGTCTTCAGATCCATGAAGGATATCCTATCGCTTGGTGTCCTTTGGTTCCTTGTTGACATCAAAACAACTATCTTGGTGCAGGCCTTGGTCATCTCAGAAACACATAAACTCACTCGTACACGCAGTGCACAGGAGCACCAAAACTCGTCGCTGAATCACCTATACACGCAAACACCACATGGGAAGCAGCAGCTGCCACACAACCGCGAATAGGACGCCCATGAAGTGTCTAGAGGGCGCAAGCTTTAGGATGAGCAAGGGGCGACGCTCCGCTAGCAAGCGTGGCGGTAGTCATGGAAATCACAACACAGAGGTGGAGCAGGGGATGCTGAAGGAGCCGGGGTCGATGTCGTGGTGGGAGGGGCCATATCGGCAAGGTCGAGGCAGGGCCGACGAGCAAGCTTAGGGGCCCATGCTGTTGGGCCACACAGAAAAAACAAAACTTTTCCTACGCGGTGATCCCAAGATCTAGCTGAGGTAGTAGGCCACGAGAATTACCACTAGACGTGCGGTTGCGGAATCGATGAAGCACGTCGCTTGATGCAGTGCAGTCCTCACGATTTGTTCCGATCCATGATCGTCGAAGTTCTAAACGTACAACACCTCCACCAGTATCCACACGTACGAGGAGGAGCGCCAGCGATGGACTGCTAGGTCCGGTACGGCGGCGACAGGACTGGACTGGACTGGAGCTAGGGTTTCCAACACATGGAGTGACCTAACCGTGTGCTCTAAGCACATGCGCCCTAGCTTATATAGGGAGTGAAAGTGGGCTCCACTCACTTGTGGCCCATTCACTAAAAGTCCTATATTAGTCACTGCAAGTCCAACTCACTGACTCTGTCTGTTTCCTTTTTGGGTCCAACCCAAATATGCTCCTACTCTTAAGTGTGTGACCCGACAGGCTCATGGTGACCCGGACATGATCCGAGTCTCACTAGTGATCGATCAGTTGGTAGTGGCTCCTAGCAGAACGTGCCAACTCCCAAGTACCAAAGAGTCTTGACAACATACCTTCCAATGCGACTTTCGTCTGAGTCCCTTTTGCCTCACGATATACCTTGTCAGACTATAGGCGAAAAATCATCATCCCTTAAATAGTTCGACTCTCTTTCTCGATCTGAGATAAGTGATTCATCCGACTAACTCTTAGTTGGTCGCCTCGGTTAACACTTAACCGAGTCACGCATGGCAATGCTTTCTGAATCATATCTTCCGAGAGGGCCCAGAGAATATCTCTCCCGGCGAAGGGGCAAAATCCCATCTCGGTTATTCACATCACGCAGCTTGATTCTCATTCGACCCGAACTCCGCCTTTATAACTGCCTCGTGACGGAACAGCGTTTGACAGAACCTAAGCCGGTGAT
Organism: Avena insularis; assembly: GCA_023614405.1. NCBI lineage: Eukaryota > Viridiplantae > Streptophyta > Magnoliopsida > Poales > Poaceae > Avena > Avena insularis. Next base: position 453,651,906 of record CM042694.1, read on the forward strand.
CCTCAACTCGGACTATGCAATAACCTTAGGTCTAAGGATTACATTGATTGAGACACGCAAATGACGACTTGTTCGTTGCATCTCAATATGGGTCAGTCCGACTCGCTAAACTCTTTAGCCGAATCCGTGTAAGTCGGAATAGCATCTGTATGCCCATGACAAGTGGAACCGAGTCATCAGCCGACTTTCACATTAGTCTAAGTTGTGTCCAAAGACAACCTCAACGACCAAGGACAATCAGTATAAACAACATGAATATATAGTTCCACAATTGAATCACATATTCAATGATATATATCAGTAGTTCATACATGGACAACAACTTTATGAATACATTGGAAATAATATCATACATGATTGCCTCTAGGGCATATTCCCAATAGTCTCCCACTTGCACTAGAGTCAATCATCCGACATCACATGTCTAGGCATCTAATGCCCATAGCTCTCAGGTGCGCCTCATGCTTCGGCTGAGGAAGTGGCTTTGTCAATGGATCTGCAATGTTTGCATCCGTGTGTACCTTGCATAACTTGATATCACCTTGATCCACAAACTGGCAAATAAGGTGGTACCGCATGAGTATATGTTTGTTCTCCTGGTGTTGTCTAGGTTCCTTGGCTTGTGCAATAGCACCATTGTTGTCACAATACACGTCTAACGGATTGGACGAGCCCTGAACCACACCAACATCCATGAGGAAATTCCTCATCCAAACGGCTTCCTTTGCCGCCTCTGAGGCAGCAATATACTCAGCCTCTGTCTTAGACGCAGACACCGTCTCTTGCTTGGAACTCTTCCAGCTCACAACCCCTTCGTTTATCACAAACACATATCCGGATTGCGAACGAGAATCATCCGAGTCAGTGAGATAACTCGCATCCGTGTAACGCCTTACACTGAGTTCATCCTCACCTCCATAAACCAGGAACATATCCTTAGTCCTTCTCAAGTACTAGAGGATATTTTTAGCTGCTGCCCAGTGGATCTCTCCAGGGTCAGCCTGGTATATGCTCACAACACTAAGAGCATAGGAAACATCCGGCCTTGTACAAATCATAGCATACATGATGGATCCGACTGCAGAGGCATACGGAATCGCACTCATCTGACTTTGCTCATCAGTTGTCGAAGGACACTGAGTCTTGCTAAGTTTTACGCCATGGGACATCGGTAAGAACCCCTTCTTAGACAATTCCATGTTGAACTTCTTCAACACTTTGTCCAAGTATGTACTCTGACTCAATCCAATGAGCCGCCTTGATCTATCTCTATAGATCCGGATTCCTAGTATGTAAGTCGCCTCACCCAAGTCTTTCATCGAAAAACTCCTTTCCAATGATTCCTTGGTCTCTTGCAACATCTAGACATCATTTCCAATCAGTAATATGGCATCCACATATAAGATCAGAAAGTTTACTTTGCTCCCACTAAACTTCTTGTATAAACAAGAATCATGATCACTCTTGATGAAGCCAAACGATTTGACTACCTCATCAAAACGAATGTTCCAACTCCAAGATGCTTACTTCAACCCATAAATGGATTTCCGAAGTTTGCATACCTTGTCAGCATTAGCCGGATCGACAAAACCCTCGGGCTAGATCATATACATGTCCTCGGTTAAATTTCCATTAAGGAAAGCTGTCTTGACATCCATCTGCCATATCTCATAGTCGAAATAGGCTGCTATAGCTAACATGATTCGAACTGATTTAAGCATCGCCACGGGAGAGAAAGTCTCATCGTAGTCAACTCCTTGAACTTGTCGGAACCCATTCGCGACAAGCCATGCCTTGTAGATAGAAACATTTCCATCCATATCAGTTTTTTGCTTAAAGACCCATTTGCACTCGACGGGTCTTGCACCGTCTGGCAGATCAACCAAGTTCCAAACTTGATTTTCATCCATGGATTTTAACTCGGATCTCATGGCTCCAAGCCATGACTCAGAATCAGAACCCACCATCACCTCCGAATAAGTTGCCGGATCATCACTGTCTAACAGTAACACATCACGAACACTTCGCAATCTGGCCGATCTTCGCAGTGTCGGTGCTATTTATGGCTCAGGTACCACGACCGGCTCAACCTCCAAGGCTTTTGCCGACTCGCTACTGGCCAGTACCTCTTGAATTTCTTCGAGTTGCACCGTGCTCCTACTGACTCCCCGACTGGGAAACTCTTTCTCAAGGAAGACACCGTTCCGAGCGACAAACACTTTGCCCTCTTCTCAGTTGTAGAAATAGTAACCCAAGATTTCCCTCGGATATCCTATGAAAATACACTTATCCGATTTAGCTGTAAGCTTGTCCGACTGAAGTCGCTTGACAAAAGCTTCACAACCCCAAATCTTAAGAAAAGATAAACTCAGCTTCTTGCCAGTCCACATCTCATGCGGTGTCTTCACTACCGACTTTGCTGGTACTCTGTTTAGTGTGAATGCTGCAGTTTCTAGACAATAACCCCAAAATGATAAAGGCAGATCTGTCCGACTCATCATTGATCGTACCATGTCCAACAAGGTCTGATTTCTCTTTTCCGACACACCGTTTCTCTGCGGCGTTCCTAGAGGAGTGAGTTGGGGAACTATTCCACAACTCTTCAGATGGTCATCAAACAAATGGCTCATGTACTCGCCTCCTCGGTCCGACCGAAGAAACTTTATTTTCTTGCCGAGTTGATTCTGTACTTCATTCTGGAATTCCTTGAACTTTTTAAAGGCATCCGATTTATGTTTCATCAAGTAGATATATCCATACCTACTCAAATCATCAGTGAATGTAATGAAGTACTCATAACCACCTCTGGCTGTCATGCTCATCGGGCCACATACATCACTATGTACTAGTCCCAATAAGTCAGACGCCCTTTCACAACTCTTTGCAAAAGGTGTCTTGGTCATCTTGCCGAGTAGGCAAGATTCGCATGTCTTGAACGACTCCAAGTCGAACGAAGTTAGGAGTCCATCGTCATGGAGCTTCTTCATGCATTTCCAACTTATGTGACCAAGCCGACAATGCCAAAAGTAAGTCATATTCAGATCATTTGGTTTCAACCTCTTCACATTTATATTATAGACAGATTCACTATCAAGATTAAAAATAAATAACCCGTCCTGGACGGGTGCAAAGCCGTGAAACATATCATTCAAATATAAAGAACAACCATTATTCTTAATATTTGACTCATAGCCTTGTCTCATCAAACATGAGGCAGAAATAATGTTTCGACTAAGCACTGGAACATAATAACAATTATTCAGCTCCATTAAGAATCCGGAAGGTAAATGAAGTTGCATCGTGCCGACTTCCAACATAGCAACTCTCGCTTTGTTGCCGACTCGAATGTCAACCTCGCCTCTCGCCACGCTCCTAGTTCTTACCAGTCCATGCAATGAGTTGCAGATGTGAATAACTGATCCGGTATCATATAACCAAGAACTACCAGGTACATTAGCAAGATAAATGTCTATAACATTGCAAACAAGCATACCTGAGCCGGAAGTCACACCTCCACTCTTGGCTTTATCAGCCAGATACTTCCTGCAATTCCTCTTCTAGTGGCCATCTGCCTTGCAGTAGAAGCAAGTGGATCCGGCTGCCGGAGATGGCTTAGTCCCTGAGGAAGCGCTTTGGACCGGGTCCTCAGCCTTAACTCCCGACTTAGCCTTCTTCTTCTTATTCCAAGAACTCTTCTTGAACTTAGCCTTATTTTGTACCATCAACACTTGACTGGCACTTTTCTTGAGATCCGCCTCAGCCTGCTTGAGCATCCCATGTAATTCAGTGAGCTTCTTATCCATACCATGCATGTGGTAGTTCGATATGAACTGGCCATACACACTAGGAAGAGAGTTCGGAATTATGTCTGTAGCGAACTCTTCGCAAATGGGGTAGCCCAGCCTTTCTAGAGACTGCACGTAACCAACCATCTTGATCACATGCGGACTCAGTGGATCACCATCCTTAAGCTTGCAGCTCAACAAGGCCTGAGAGACTTGATACCTCTCAGTCTTTGCCTGAGCCTGGAACATACTTTTGAGGCTTTCGATCATATCGTAGGCCTCAACATTCTCGAACTCCTGCTGCAAGTCCGGTTCCATGTGAAGTGGGTTCATCACAAATCCGACGGTAGGCATTGGTGGCTGCGACAGTCGCATTCTCATTCGGCTCATCTGGAAGTGGGTTTTCTAGGACATGGTCCCTCTTTTCTTGCTTGAGAACAATTCTCCGATTACGATACCAGTTGGTGAAGTTAGTTCCATTTAGCTTATCTTTCTCTAAGATGGTTCTCAAAGCAAAACTGGAAATCTAAGGAAGACTGCTAGGTGCTATTGATCTACAACAGAAAATATGCAAAACACTTAAGACATGTATCCATAAAAGAGCAAGCATATTAAACACTTTAATACTTATGCTCCCACTAGAACCAACACCCCTCCGATGGTTGCTTAGTGATTCAGGACCCTAAATAAGCAAGTCGACTGGTGAGCTTTAGCATCACCTCTAGCCGTCAAGTGATCTAGGTAGACAACTCATTGCCAATCGTATCTCATACGACTCCTGTTGGATGGGTGGCATCACATGCCTCGGCTCCCATCCGACTTTTCCCCGAGTCCCACAACCGTTGTGATAGACCCGTCTAGATTACCAAGTGCTTCCGCTGTAAGAGTCTGACTCGAACCCACCTAGTCGAAAAGAATTGATAGCACCTCAATTTTATGAGCCTACTACCAAAAATGTCCGACTTGTGATGGTGCAGCACTGGCAGGGAAACCGACTAGACCTTCTTTGAGGGATTACTTTCTACCAACTATCTAATAGAGGTAAAACAGAGACATAACAATAACACAAAATAAAGAAATTATAATGTGAAATGGTATGACTCTCTTCATGGCGATCTCCATCTCCACAAAACCTGTAATCTGACTCGTGTCAACTCTTGTCACGTGTCGTCTTACTCCATGTAGTCGACTTGTACACCGACTTGCATGCCATCCGGGTTCTCCAAATAGCTACACTAGCTAGTAATGTAAATTACATAGAGAATCCGACACGCAGGTCGTTATACAATAAAATGACAGCACCTAGGCTCCAGCCGGCTGATAAAAACCGTGATACGCAGATCACGTATGGATTACACACATCACATGCACATAAGCCATACCATTCACAACATCATCCTGCAAAAACAAGTTATGCATAGACACGATATCTACCGGCATTGTGAAACTCGCAACGACATCTAAGGTGCTACGACAGGGCGAAGCCGGCGGTCCCGCATCGATTTCATCATTGATTTTTCCGAAAAACGCATATTTCATCTGCATTCCGGACATGGATTTCGTCATCGGATAAAACAATTTTACCCAAATCCGATCCGAACTCTGATTCGACCAAACTCTTTGATCTTTGATCACCGCATCCGGGTTTATGTGTCACAGTCTACCCCGATGGCGGAAGCCGACTGGTAGGGGTATGTCGTTCCATGACCTTAGCAGACAGATCACGGAAACCAGATCATCCATTCCCCCGAGTACATTTGATCCAATCAACTTTGTACAAAACCGATCTATCTCATAGATCGACCACCAAAACTGCAATTAGATCCAATCTAACGCCAACCGCATATCACATATGCAAGATCTCAGGCCTAAAACCAGAAGCTAACGCCCTGATACCACTGTTGGGCCATGCAGAGAAAAACAAAACTTTTCCTACGCGGCGATCCCAAGATCTAGCTGAGGTAGTAGGCCACGAGAATTACCACTAGACGCGCGGTTGATGAATCGATGAAGCACGTCGCTTGATGCAGTGCAGTCCTCACGATCTGTTCCGATCCATGATCGTCGAAGTGCTGAACATACAGCACCTCCGCCAGTATCCACACGTACGAGGAGGAGCGCCAGCGATGGACTGCTAGGTCCGGTACGGCGGCAACATGACTGGACTGGACTGGAGCTAGGGTTTCCAACACATGGAGTAACCTAACCGTGTGCTCTAAGCACCTGCGCCCAGCTTATATAGGGAGTGAAAGTGGGCTCCACTCACTTGTGGCCCATTCACTAAAAGGCCTATATTAGTCACTTCGAGTCCAACTCACTAACTCTGTCCGTTTCCTTTTTGGGTCCAACCCAAATATGCTCCTTCTCTTAAGTGTGTGACCCGACAGGCTCATGGTGATCCGGACATGATCCGAGTCTCACTCGTGACCGATCAGTTGGTAGCGGCTCCTAGCAGAACGTGCCAACTCCCAAGTACCAAAGAGTCATGACGACATAACTTCCAATGCGACTTTCGTCTGAGTCCCTTTTGCCTCACGATATACCTTGTCGGACTATAGGAGAAAAATCATCATCCCTTAAATAGTTCGACTCTCTTTCTCGATCCGAGATAAGTGATTCATCCGACTAACTCTTAGTCGGTCGCCTCGGTTAACACTTAACCAAGTCACGCATGGCCATGCTTTCCGAATCATATCTTCCGAGAGGGCCTAGAGAATATCTCTCTCGGCGAAGGGGTAAAATCCCATCTCGGTTATTCACATCACGCAGCTTGATTCTCAGTTGACCCGAACTCCGCCTTTATAACTACCCAGTGACGGAACAGCGTTTGACAGAACCTAAGCCGGTGATCCTCAACTCGGACTGTGCAATAACCTCAGGTCTAAGGATTACATTGATTGAGACATGCAAATGACGACTTGTTCGTTGCATCTTAATATGGGATAGTCTGACTCACTAAACTCATTAGCCGAATCCGTGTAAGTCGGAATAGCATCTCTATACCCATGACAAGTGGAACCGAGTCATCAGCCGACTTTCACATTAGTCTAAGTTGTGTGTCCAGCACAACCTCAACGACCAAGGACAATCAGTATAAACAACATGAATATATAGTTCCACAATCGAATCACATATTCAATGATATATATCAGTAGTTCATACATGGACAACAACTTTATGAATACATTGGAAATAATATCATACATGATTGCCTCTAGGGCATATTCCCAACACATGCGGCGGTGGCCGTGCTTGGGAAGGGGGTGGGAGGCACGCATGTGCGGTCGTGAAGGGGTGCTAGGGGACCAAAGGCTGGCAAGGCACTAGAGCAGAGCAGGACGACGGTCAAGCATCAAGGATGTAGGAGCGGGACGGTGGGACAAGGTCGGAGGCGGCCTAGAGCGGCGGCTGGATGTCATGGAGGAGGTCGACCAGGGTGACACTGCACTTGGGGGGGGTCGAGGAAGAGGCCGAGGGCGGAGAGCGCCTACAGATGGAAGGGAGGCCGGGGCAGAGCTCCGAGGTGGCACCATGGCATGGGACAGCAAGGTCGGCGGTGCTCGGTAGCGATAAAGAAGACAGGGTTGGAGGCGAGCGAGGCGATCGGGGATCAAGGAGATGAGAGGCGCAGTCACGCTGCGTAGGTAGCGATAGAATTAGGCCCCCGTGTGTGGTGTGCGTGACAGCGCGCGTCGTATAGTGTACCATGTGCGTGTTGGTGTGTGCGTGGACCGGTTCAAGGTGGAGTGCGTGCATGTGTTGGTGCGGTGCGTGGCATGCGCTGTTGTGTGCGTGTGTAGCATGGTAGGTGTATATGTGTGTGTGTACGAGTGCGGCAGCGGTAGCTAGGGTGTGTCGGGTTTAGTGGTGTGCGCATAGCGCACACAACACCTGCAGGAGTGTGTGCAGCGGTGGCGGGGTGGGGTCGTTTAGGCTAGGGCTTGGTCTAGATTAGGGTTTTGGACACTGGGGTGGTAGGTGGCTAGCTGCTTGGCCTGGTGGCAGGCAACCTCCCCAAAACACTTTTTAATTATATATATATTTAAAATACTTCTGTAAATAGTTGTTTAGTCAAACAAAATATTCGAAAAGACTGAGGTTTTAATTTGAAAGTAAAGGATTGGAATAATTAGAAAACAAAATAAGTTTTAACAAAATATTTTGAGAGGCAAAAATATGCATGATGTCCTGATGATGCGGAAAAGAAAATAGCACACAATTTTTATTCTCGAGTATTTTCCGGGCATTACAATCATATACTCAGCCTTCTTTGTAGAGTCTGTCATAATGTTATAACTTTAGAACTCATCCAAATCCATAATGGAACTTTCTTCCATTTCACGATGCCACCTTATTTCTTAACTCATAGCCTAAATCGAGATAAACTTTATTTCTATATATGACAAAACTAGTACCAGTGTAACACATTACAATGAACTATTTGTCACCTCTGAATACAAAACATTCTTAGTTTTTCTAAAGCACATAAGAATATCATTACTATTGTCCAATGATCATTTATGAATCACTCCGGTGTATGCTCATAACATTTAGAGCATAAGGCATAACTAGATGTGTACATATCACGGTATACATGATTGATCAAATCATTCATGAGGTTTCACTCACCAATTGTAAAAATACTTAAATCTTTCTTCAACCTCTTCCATGGGGTAAGAACCTTTCTTGTCGTTTCCATATTGAAACAATTCAATATTTCATCTATGTACTTTGGCATAACTATATTAACACTTAAATTTATTTGTATACACCTTGATGTCTAATATTCTAGTTTTTTCTAAGTCTTTCATCGAAATCCAAATTTTAATAAAATTGATTATTTTTGTCAATAAAAGATACATCATATCAAATCAACAAAATGTCTTCTACATAAAGCATTGGAAGTATGTCTTATCGCTCCCACTTACGGTCACATCTCCAAGTTTAAGAGCATCGAAAGGGGTAGAAAATAGTTGTGTTGCATTGCATTCATCCATATAGTATCCGAGGAAAAATTTGAACACTTAATTCATAAGAGAGAACTTGAGTCAAATACCCAAATATGTAAAAACCCAGGAAATTTTTTCGACTCGAAGTCAAACTTCGAGTTTCTATTAAGAGAATGAGAGAGGGAAACACTAAAATAGTGGTAGTGATAGATAAGGTTACTATTGAGTAATATAGGACTTGAGATCTTTTGTAAAAACACTTAGGTTCAAATTAAAATTAAGGTTTGACCAAGTTAAACTTGAACTCAAACATGATAAGACATAAGCCTATAAATTCTTAAACCACAAACTAAACACACAAGTGAAAGCCTAATACTCACAATCATTCCATCCAGTCATCTTATACAGCACTTAAACACAAGGAATTCAAAACAAGGAAATTTGAAATAAGAATATCTAGCCACATTTAAACATTCACAAAGAGTATAATATACCCCATAAAAATATAACACAAAGATCAAAATTCTTAGAAATTGTTATGTATCACAATAAAATATTTACACATTCAATTATAAGCTAGAATAATTTAGAAGATTACGAACCATACAAATAAAAGGAAAACCTATCTAAAAATTCCCTATCTATCTAAACTACACCATCATCTTCACTTTATCACCACCACTTCCTCATAGCATATCTATGATCTCCTAAACCTACAAAACAAACACAAAAAGTAGAATCCTTGTTTAGGTTAAACTGTAGGTTTTACCTATAGTGAAACCATTTACTATAGGATCCAATGAATAAGAGCTCAAGAACAAGTCATGAACCCTTTGCAGTCTGAGGTTCTTAGTAAACAAACAATATTGAAACATGAGATAGCCAGGAAGCAATGCATGTAAGAGAATCAAATAATAAATCCTTCACTGGATCACGGACTAGTACCCATCTGTAAGAACAGTAGTAGTGAAAACCTTGGCAACGTCCAGCCATCAAAACTAAATAAAACAGACCATAGGTAACCACTCTAAATAAAATACACAATAGGAAATCTTACCCTAGACCACTTGATCCTTTTAAAAACCAAATAAGTATGACTTGATACCAGGCAGACATCAAGCCACTGTGAAATCCTTGATAAATCAACTTGCACAATAACACATCAGACCTTGTGAAGGAGTTATGCCCTAGAGGCAAATAATAAATGGGTTTATTATCATATCTCAAACTAGTTCATAACCGTTTCATACTATGATATAACTGTATCAAGAGAAAACATTAATACATGTGTGGTATGCAAACAAACCTGGTCCCTAGTAGCCTCTATTCAACTAGTTCGTTGAGCAACCGATGATCAAGGTTTCCTGATCATGGAGCATTTATGCCAGCTGACAACAAAGTCATGTCATTGGGGAATGATATGATGGACATTACCCACATAAGTATTACAGCATGATCTTGTCACATGGTTCATTGTTGTGATAGTTAGAAACGAAGTGACCTTCTCCTTAAACCGTGAGATCATATTAATCATTGTCTCTCGAGGATGCTTTGATCACACCAACCAACATGTTCGTAACTAGGTGAGTATAAAAGTGTGTATTGGGTATTCTGAAGGAAGAATTGAAGCCTATGCATCAAGATCGGGATTTATCCACCTAAGTGATGGGAAGATACACTAGGCCCACTTGGTGAGATTGTATCCAATAAGCTGCAGCGTATGACTAAGTCATGGCGATACAATATCAGGATGACAAGTTAAGTAGACTTGTTGGTAACGAGATTAGTATGTTGATAGTAAATATCAAATTTCGAACAAGTCATGTATCAAAGAGACAAAGGGATAGGATGCAAATTTTATGGTTCGAACATGACCGAGTTTCGTGGAATGCATAGGGTCATTATGGACATTCGGGTTCCTCTATTGATCATTGATCGGAGAGATATCTCGACCATGTCTGTGTCATTCCTGAACTGTAGGGTAACACACTTGAGGGTCCGACGATGTTCAGAGATCGCTATGGAAGCGAAGAGAACACGAATGATAAAGAAAGATCAGAATTGTTCTGAGGAAGGATTATCGGAATAGATTCGAAGAGGGTCCAAAGATGTTCAGAAGAAGTATAAGATCGAAAGGTGTTTTAGATCAATAGAAATTTATAATATGCACTTGTATAAGTTAATTATGAATAAATATATATTAAATTAATATTTATAGGGAAAGTTCCTACAATGGACCGAATATCCAGAGGTAAACAACCTAGAGGGAAGCTACCCCAAAATGGGTACCACACAGCTACAGTAGCAGACCCACGTGGGCCCACACAGCTGACGTTCACAGACACATGCGCATGAGCACTAGTCGACGTGGCCACGGGCCCTGGCCGCGGCCACACGGGCACAAGTGGGCGGGTGCGGGCTAGCACACTAGCAGGCAGCCAACAGCCCACTCGGCCAATGTTGCTGCCTCGCCTAGCCTTGGTCCAACCCGGGCATACACGCGAGAAGGCCGGCCCACCCGGGCGCCACCTCTCTTTGCCAGGCTGCTGGGCTAGGCGCGCAGATGGACCAGTCGGCCACCGCCTGGCCCACCCGAATCATCCCCCTTTCCAAGCGAAATCTGCAAGAATCGGAATCGGCGAGAGTATCACCGTCGGTCGCATTCTCTATGCCAGTGACGTTTCTCTCATCGTTCTCGATGAGACATGGACTCCGGCTAGGGAGGTCGTGACTGCCTATACCATTATGTCTTTCGGCGAGATCGATGTGTACATCGGATTCGCTGAACCTGTCCCACCCACCCCAGCGGTGATAATAGAGGCAGAAGAAATTTCTGGGTCCCCTTTGTCCGCGGAGGCAGCAGAGTTCTGGATCTCAAAAAACCCTAATCCCACTGATTTAAGGATGTGTGTTGATTATACTTCCTTTAACAAGGCTTGTCCCAAAGATCCGTTCGCTCTGCCTAGGATTGATCAAGTTATCAATTCTATGGCAGGCTCGGAACTCCTATGTTTTCTCGACGCATATTCCGGTTATCACCAAATCTGGATGAAGGAATCTGACAAAGTCAAAACTTCATTCATAACACCCTTTGGAACCTTCTGTTTCATTACGATGCCCTTTGGGCTCAAGAATGCAGGAGCTACGTACCAACACACTATGCAGCGTTGCCTCCACGACCAAATCGGACGCAATGTACATGCATATGTGGACGATATTGTGGTGATGTCCAAGAAGAAGGAAACCTTGATTTCCAACTTGGAGGAAACATTCGCCAATCTACGAAAATACAACATAATGCTTAATTCGAAGAAGTGTTTCTTTGGAATTCCAGCGGGAAAATTGTTAGGTTTTATCGTGTCTCAAAGAGGCATAGAGGTAAACCGAGACAAGATCAAGGCTATACTCAATATTTCCAGGCCAACTCGCCTGCAGGACATTCAAAGACTAACTGGTTGCATTGCCGTAGTCAGTCGGTTTGTCAGCCGGCTCGGTGAAAGAGCCGCACCACTATACAAGCTCCTGAAAAAGACCAAAAAATTCGTTTGGACCGACGAAGCTGAAGCTGTGCTACAAGACCTGAAAGCAGTACTCTCATCTGCTCCCATCCTTGCAGCATCGGAACCACAAGAACCGATGTTGCTCTATCTCGCTGCGACAAACAAGGTCGTCACTATCGTCATGGTGGTGGAGAGACCGGAGGAAAATCAGGAACACCTAATGCAGTGTCCGACTTACTATCTCAGCGAGGTCTTAACTGAATCAAAGCAGCGGTATCCACACTATCAAAAGCTGGATTATGGTGTGTTTCTAGCATCTCGTAAGTTACGAAATTATTTTCAGGAACATCCAATTACCGTGGTGAGCATAGCTCCCATGAGAGACATAATCAACAACAGCGATACCACAGGACGCATCGCAAAATGGGGCATAGAGCTTTCAACTTTCGACATTGAGTACAAACCTTGTACAGCAATCAAATCCCAAATCCTCACTGACTTTGTCGCTGATTGGATAGAGACAACGGAGAACATGACCCTACCAGAGTCAGAATACTAGACCTTACATTTTGACGAGTCTAAAGCGCTCGGGGGCTCGGGGGCTGGCGTGGTGCTCAAATCACCCCAAGGAGATAAACTTTTCTATGTACTGCAGATCCACTTCACGGTGACGAATAACATTGCTGAGTATGAAGCATTACTGCATGGAATCCGGATTGCTAAGGATATCGGCATCCGACGTTTAATGTGTTATGGAGATTCGGATCTTGTTGCTCAACAAGTGTCGGATATCTATAAGGCAAACAAACACATGGCAGCATATAGGGCTGTCGTGGATGAACTATCTAAATTGTTTGAAGCATTTGAAGTTCAACACATCCCTCGAACAGAAAATGAGGAAGCAGATGCACTATCTCAAATAGGCTCTGCCCGGAAAAAGGTTCTGGATGGCGCTTTTTTAGAGCACCTCAAAGTTCCCTCTATAAAGGGAGTAGACGAGGAATATACGACCAAATCCGACTCACCTTTAGTAGCAGTTCTGGCTGTGATTCCCAACTGGACTCAACCCTACCTTGATTACTTGGTAGACGGAAAATTACCCAAAGACGAAGTTCTGAGCCGGCAGATCGTCCGACAAGCAAAAACCTACACTATAATTAGTGGAGAGCTTTATAAGCGGAGTGCATCTAGGGTCTTTCAACGTTGTGTATTGCTTAGCCCAAAGTATATCGAGCCCATTGGGAAACCCCAAGAGGAAGGTATGATGAGCATAGCAGCAAGTTTTCCCTCGGTTATGAAACCAAGGTTTAATCAAACCAGTAGGAGCAAGGAAACACCTCAAAGGTGTTGCTAGCTGAACTTTGGCAGGGCGCACTACCAGTGCTAGCAACAACGTGGAGACCTGCAGAACACAACCACAGAACTTTACCCCCAACTTGCGATGAGGTTGTCAATCTCACCGGTTTTGCTAAAAACAAAGGATTAAACGTATCGAGTGGAAGAAAGTAATAGTTTGCAGAAAGTAAACAGAAAACAGTAAACGGTTGATTGTAGATTGATAGTAAACGAAAGGACCGGGGTCCATAGTTCACTAGTGGTGGCTCTCCTTAAGATAGATGACATGTTGGGTGAACAAATTACAGCGGGGCAATTGACAAACATCGAGAAAGCATACAAGCATATACTACTCATCTTGACTCCTTTGAGACTTGATTGGGCATTACAACATTATACATAGACCGTAATCCAACTGCATCTATGACTAATAATCCACCTTCAGGTTATCATCCGAACCCCCTCTAGTATTAAGTTGCAAGCAACGGATAATTGCATTACGCATTGCGTGTAAAATAAACAATACGATTGTTCTATGGACAAAGGATTGTTGTTTTCTCCCTAGTAGCAACAGCACATCTAGTACCTTACAGATTTCTGTCACTTCCCCAGATTACTAGAGGCATGAACCCACTATTGGGCATAAATACTAAATCTTGGAGTTGCTAGCATCTACTTGGCCAAGATAGCTACTAACAACGGAAAGCATGCAAGATCACAAATAACAAAGACATGATAGAATCAATAATCAATCTTAAATAGCATCTGAATATCCATCGGATCCGTGCAAACACAACATGTAGGATTACAAATAGATGATCTTGATCATGAACGGAGCTCACAAGATCTAAACATGATAGCACAAAGGAGAAGAACCAGCCATCTAGCTACTACATGGACCCGTAGTCCAGAGATGAACTACTCACGCATCACACCGGAGGCTTGCATGGTGATGAAGAAGGCCTCCAGGGTGAATTCCCCTCTCCGGAAGGGTGCCGAGAAGAGCTTTAGATCCCTCCCGATCTAGGGATGGAGATGACGGTGGCTACAGACTCTTTCGTGGAATTTTGATCGGGTACTTAGGGTTTCTGTATCAGAGGCATCTTATAGGCGAAAGGGGAGGCCAAGGGGGTGCCTAGGGCGGCCAGACCACCCTTGGCGCTGCCGGGCCTGGCAAGGGCCAGGTGGTGTGGCCCCTGCCCCTCTCCGCCTCAGATTCTCGGGTGTCCCTCGGTGAAAAACTGACTTTGTCATTTGTCCCGTCGAATTCTGAGAATATTCATTTTCTGACTTTCCTGGAAGCAAAAACAGCAGAAAACAGGCAGCTGGCACTGTGGCTCTTGTTAATAGGTTAGTCCAAGAAAGTGTATAGAAAGTACTCCAAAGTGTGGGAAAAACACAAGAAAGTAGATAAAACCAAGCATGGAACATCAAAAAGTATGGATACGTTTGCAATGTATCAACATCCCCAACCTTAACTCCTGCTCGTCCTCGAGTAGGTAAGTGATAAAAAGAAAGAATAATTTTTGAGGTGACATGCACCATCATAAACTTGGTCAAAGTATTTGTAAAACAATGACAACTGGGATCATAGTACTTCAATCATAACATGAAAGATAAAGTTCTACCAATAAGACAAAGCAACTATGTTGCAACATGAAAAGGCATAAACAAAAGATTCATGAATAACAATGCTTTGCAAGACGTTTGTTTGTTTCACATAAAGAAAACATAGCATAGTGGCATTCAGCATGTCCCTCATAGAGTAGCAAACATAAATGCATAGGACACCTTCAAAGTTCATAAGAGTGACTAGATACAAATAGTTTAAAACAAGCAATATCAAAGCTATGCATCAATCAACAAGTCTTGGGACAATGCACATAGAACTAAGAATGGCCACTATGCTCTCAAAGTAGGTGCATAAAGATAGAAGGTGGAGACTCAACATAAAAGTAAAAGAAAGGCCTTCATAGAAGAAAGTAGGGATTCAAGTCTCATAAAGAGCTTCCAAAAATTATGGTACTTGTTAGCTTTCAGCTCTCATTGCCCCTATCATAAGCATCTTGAAGTGATTAAGGTTAAAGTGAACAAACTATGGAGTATATGCTTGACGAAGTATAAGTTGGAAATCTCATGTCCCTTGAATACGAGGGCCGCTCCTCATGCTACTCAAGTTTAGTTACCGGTAAGTTCTTGTCATAGTAAGTACATGTGTATCATAGAGAACCGCCAACGGGGTACCCCTTGCCCGATGATACGGAAGAATCCCCATATCAAAATGACAAGGCAAGCAGACAACAAGCATCTCAGCAATCTTCTTATTTACCATGGGAAAATGGTGTTGTTTTCTCTCTTTCCTCTTTTCTCATATCTCTTTTTTTCCTTTTTCTTAATATCTAACTTTTTAATAAGAAGAATGCTTCATAGACAGCTCATTATTACGTTGCAGGTTTCCACCATGACAGCATGGATTAGACCAGCGGCCCAGTCGTTTCTCTAACACACATACATAACTCCATGGACTTACAAGCTCCCCTTTCATTTCACACCGACGACATCCATAAACAAAAGAGCATGATATCAACTAGGTACAAAGTACAAGTGCAATGTTGAAAGTGTTCCCCATGACAAAGATGGTTCGCTAATCCCCAACATATAAGTGCAAGCATATACAACATAGACGACACAATGGTTCAAGTTTATTAAGGGCAAGAAAATTAAAGTGTGTCATCAAGTTCGTGAGAGCTTTAATCACTAGTTTTCTCATAACAAGTTTAATTCGGAAGGTAGATAAAAACATGAATTTACTTGGAATAGCATATGCTAATAGGTAGGTATGGTGGACTCTTTGGAATAACTTGGTTTTAGGAGTTGGATGCATGAGTGGAACTCATACTTCATTATGGAGGCTAGCAAAATACTGGGAGCGACCAACTAAGAGAGCAATAATGGCCATAATCATGCAGAGCGACAAAACATCATTAATCCAAGCATAAAATGATACTACAAGTTGAAAACTAAAGGATCATAAAGGCTATGGTGACTTGGGATAGTCATAACATGGTGTGAGCGTGTGCCAAGTCAACCCAAATAAATCATCAAAGGAGAATACCACAATACTATGCTTTATTATGCTAAAACAACGCATGATTCTTCAAAGGCACATTAAGTAATCTCAATTGCTTATAACATGTCATGCTACAACAAAGAATACTAAGCATAAATCCAAAACAATATCGAGCATGGCATGACAAAGCATAGGCCACAGTCAAAAACAAGCTCTCTTTAACACTTAAGCATGAACTTTCCTACTCTTTTCCAACCCAAACCAAACTATTTGAAAACTAATGCATGAAAGAGGGGGTCCAACCAATTTATTCAAGCAAACTAAGAAAACCAAGCAAACAAAAAACCAACACGAAAACAAAAAAGAAGACGCTCCAAGAACAACACAACTATGCATGAAGCAATAAAAATGAAATGTTTGGAAGAAACCTGGAATTTTTATTGATGAAGAAGGGGATGCCTTGGGCATCCCCAAGCTTTGACGCTTGTACTTCTTGGATATTTCTTGGGGCGGCACGCGTGGCATTCCCAAGCTTGAGCTTTAGTCCATCCTTCATCTCATTACTCATTCCTTCCATACACCTGAAATTTTTCCTTCATACAAAACTTCACACAATCTTTATTAGCAACATTAGTGCACTCAAGATAATAGGTCTTTAGGTTCAGTTCTAACACCAATAAACTTCCATTAAAACACAAGCTATTGTAGCACTTCCCTCAAAAAGCTCAATTCCTCAAAAGAACTCCTCAGGAACATGACATTCGTCCTCCTTTGGTAAGCATGGGGGACAATCAAATAATGTAAGGTGTAAAGAGTTACTCTCATTAGAAGGTAGGGATTGGTAGATCCATTCTTCCTCCTCTTGATCATCACTCTCCTCCTCTTTTTCATCCAATGAGCTTCCAGTTTCAGCAATTTCTTTTTCCATAGGCTCCTGCAAGGCGTAAGTCTCTTCCATTGGTGGAGAGCATCTATTAAGAAATTCAAGAATATAGCCATTTTCTACCTTGTAATTATCAAAGAAAAATTTAAGTATATCATAAACCTCATATTTATAAGGTGAATCATCAGTATTTTCAAGCAAACTAGCAAGTTCGAATGCACCCTTCCAAACAATAAATTCTTCAATTTGTTCCACATCATAAAAGTCATAATTCCCTTTAACATAAGAAGATATGGTAACATTATCATTATACTCACATTGAAAAGGGAGGTGTTTATACCTCCTACAGCTACAAGATTTATCAAAGCAATAAGTAACATTACAAGTAGAGCACACGTTTATAGAAATGGTATACAATTTATCAATTTGTTCCCATAAGTGTTTCCCTTTTTCTGACAAGCGGTGTTCCTTATAATAATATTTTTGTTCTTCCGTGAACCCACCTTGCCAATAGGATTTAGTTTCAAAGAAACCAACCATTGATAGAAAGCATGATAAAGCAAGACAATAACAGACCAATGAAAATAACAACTATAGTAGGAACTATTTTTTTTTTTGTATTTTTGATAAAGAAACAAGCAAACAAAGCAAAAGTAAACTAAGCAAAACAAAAATAACAAAGTAAAGAGATTGGTTATGAGGGACTCCCCTTGTGAAGATGTCCTTGACTCCCTGGCAACGGCGCCAGAAAATCGGTTGCTTAGCCCAAAGTATATCGAGCTCGTTGGGGAACCCCAAGAGGAAGGTATGATGAGCACAGCAGCAAGTTTTCCCTCAGTTATGAAACCAGGGTTTAATTGAACCAGTAGGTGCAAGGAAACACCTCAAAGGTGTTGCTAGCTGAACTTTGGCAGGGCACACTACCGGTGCCAGCAGCAACGTGGAGACCTGCACAACACAACCACGGAACTTTGCCCCCAACTTGCGATGAGGTTGTCAATCTCACCGGTTTTGCTAAAAACAAAGGATTAAACATATCGAGTGGAAGAAAGTAATAGTTTGCAGAAAGTAAACAGTAAACAATTGATTGTAGATTGATAGTAAAAGAAAGGACCGGGGTCCATAGTTCACTAGTGGTGGCTCTCCTTAAGATAGATGACATGTTGGGTGAACAAATTACAGCGGGGCAATTGACAAACATCGAGAAAGCATACAAGCATATACTACTCATCTTGACTCCTTTGAGACTTGATTGGCCATTACAACATTATACATAGACCGTAATCCAACTGCATCTATGACTAATAATCCACCTTCAGATTATCATCCAAACCCCCTCTAGTATTAAGTTGCAAGCAACGGATAATTGCATTACGAATTGCGTGTAAAGTAAACAATACGATTGTTCTATGAACAAAGGATTGTTGTTTTCTCCCTAGTAGCAACAGCACATCTAGTACCTTAGAGATTTCTGTCACTTCCCCAGATTACTAGAGGCATGAACCCACTAACGAGCATAAATACTAACTCTTGGAGTTGCTAGCATCTACTTGGCCAAGATAGCTACTAACAACGGATAGCATGCAAGATCACAAATAACAAAGACATGATAGAATCAATAATCAGTCTGAAATAGCATCTCAATATCCATCGGATCCCCGCAAACACAACATGTAGGATTACAAATAGATGATCTTGATCATGAACGGAGCTCACAAGATCTAAACATGATAGCACAAAGGAGAAGGACTAGCCATCTAGCTACTACATGGACCCGTAATCCAGAGATGAACTACTCACGCATCACACTGAAGGCTTGCATGGTGATGAAGAAGGCCTCCAGGGTGAACTCCCCTCTCCAGTAGGGTGCCGGGAAGAGCTTCAGATCCCTCCCAATCTAGGGATGGAGATGACGGCGGCTACAGAATCTTTCGTGAAATTTTGATCGGGTACTTAGGGTTTCTGTATCGGAGGCATCTTATAGGCGAAAGGGGAGGCTGAGGGGGTGCCTAGGGTGGCCAGACCACCCCTTGGCACGGGCCAGGCTGGGCCGCGCGGCCAGGTGGTGTGGTGGCCCCTGGCCCCTCTCCGTCTCGTATTCTGGCACCAGGTGTCCCTCGGTGAAAAACTAACTTTGGCTTTTGTCCCGTCCAATTCCGAGAATATTCATTTTCTGACTTTCTTGGAACCAAAAACAGCAGAAAACAAGCAGCTAGCACTATGGCTCTTGTTAATAGGTTAGTCTAATGAAGTGTATAGAAAGTACTCCAAAGTGTGGGCAAAACACAAGAAAGTAGATAAAACCAAGCATGGAACATCAAAAATTATGGATACGTTTGCAACGTATCATGTATCTCCGAAAGAAGGAGTGGAAATCTTACGAGAGATCCACGAAGGCGAGTGTGGTCACCACGATGTGGCCAAATCTCTAGTGGCAAAAGCTTTCCGACATGGTTTTTTCTAGCTTACAGCCAAGGCAGATGCCGAACGGCTGGTCAAGATGTGCAAGGGTTGCGAAAAATACGCCAAACAAGCTCACATTCTGGGTGATCAGCTGCGAACAATACCTATAACATGGCCTTTCGCAGTTTGGAGGCTTGACATGGTATGACCGTTTAAACGGGCTCCAAGTGGATTTACTCATCTCTTAGTGATGGTGGATAAATTCATAAAATGGATTGAGGCTAAACCCGTCGCTAGTTCTGATGGAGCAACAGCCAGAAGATTTGTCGAGGATGTCATAATCCGATACGGTTATCCGCATAGCATTATCACGGACAACGGGAGTAATTTCTCTATGGGAGAGCTTGCCGAATTCTGCAATGAACAAAATATCCAGCTTGACATTGCATCAGTCGAACATCCACAAGCTAATGGACAAGTCGAAAGAGCAAATGGTTTAATCGTACAAGGCCTAAAATCAAGACTCGAAGCACCACTACGACGTGCTGCGGGGGCTTGGGCAGAGGAATTACCTTCTGTAATATGGAGTTTACGAACAACTCCAAATAGGTCAACTGGATACACACCTTTCTTCTTGGTCTATGGCGTAGAAGTAGTTCTTCCTAGTGATTTGATTCACACTTCTCCTAGAGTTTCCGCGTATATTGAAGAGGATGCCAAAAATTCTCGACAAAATGATGTCGACTTAGTCGAAGAAGTTCGCGTCATTGCTGAGATGAGATCAACAGCCTATCAGCAGAAGTTATGCAAGTATCATAGCCAGAGAGTCAGAAACCGGTCTTTTAGTAAGGGCGATTTGGTTCTCCGGCTTGTGCAGCAAAGAAAGCACAAACTTTCCCCAATATGGGAAGGGCCATTTTTAGTTAGTCGAGTGATGCACAATGGTTTTTACTACCAAACTGATATGCGGCCAGTCAAAGAAAGACCTGCTACTAAGAAAAGAAAGAGAGCTGGAGGCAGTACAGACCCGGATGAATTAGACAGACCATGGAATATTGCTCAGCTACGTCCCTTTTATTATTAGTTTATTTTTCTTTGTAATCATATATGTGTACATGTTCAATGAGAAATAAAATGTTGGTTGCCTCAAAAAAATTCTGAGAAGTTTTTTACCATCTTATTTCTGAATGATCATGTCACAGTCGAAAATCCCAGAATACTTGAAAGTACTTTATGCTCATGTTTGTTCTGGTTTAGATTTCTGATTCTAAAATTGCTACCTTCGGGTATAAATCTAAATTTTCTAGTCTATACTTTGGTTATTTGTCTGATTGCTGGATGCGGGCATTTTCCGAGTAGTGAATTGTTGGTACTGGAGGCCGGCTTTGTTTCTGAGTTTAAACTGGTTTAGCAATTGATCTCCGTTGCTCGACAAAGTTTCTGTGCTAAAAGTTGGCTAGCTCACGAAAGGGACGAGGTGAAAAGCCAGATAAATGATAAGTATAGACGAAAAACATAAGTGCTTACGAAAATATTTTAGGCACAAAAATTATAAAGCCAAAAGTGCTAAATAGATATATTTAAACTTAGCACTAGCAAAAAGTATCGTAGTACTTATTTACAACCCGGATTTTTTTCAGAATAATACAATGTTTGTTCTGATGCTCTACGATGTAGGGGAAGAAGGAGCTGGCAGCTCGCTAGAAACATCAGCCTCGCTTCGGTATCTTTCCAAGAAGTTCAAATCTGAGATGGTTTGTTCGTCGTCAGAAGCTTCTCCTGTTTCTTCGGCGGGCGGAGGCGGTGTCTCTACGTGAGTGAAGAAGGGAGTATCGTAGCTGGTCAAGTCAGCTACGTGGCACCCGTATCCAGCGTAGGAGTCCATGATGGCTTTGATGTCCTGCTTCTGGCCGTCTTCGTCCACAGTAGAATACCCTCTGGTCACTTGCCAGATCTCCATGCTTCCATGGTGGCCCATGACCATGGTGAGAGTGTTCTGCGCTACGGTTCGCGTGTAGGACATGTTCCAGTCCTGAATGAGTTGGGGCATCTCCTTGGCCTTATCTCGCACTTCAAAGTCGGACATGCTATGCATATCCGGAACCTTGAGAACTTGGCCAATATCTTCGATGGATTGGCGGAAGTCATGCAGCAAATCACCGACTTGAGTAAGCCGGCTGGTGCAAGATTCGGTAGAGGCTGAGTCCAGTAAGTTTAGCGGACATGCGCATAGAATGCAAAGGGGTTAAACAAAAAAATCCGGACTCCAAAGAGTCAGAAGATGCAGACAAGTCAGAAAGAAGGAAACATACCAAAGATGACATCGTCGACTTTGGTCTTCTCCTCCCGAAGACTCTAGAGTTCAGCTCGGAGTGCCTCGACAATATCCCTCTCTCTGAATAAGTCATTGCTGAGATCCGAGATTTTCTTATCCTGGAGCGCAATCTTACGATCACGCTCCTCGGTAGCCATGGAGGAGGACTCAAGAACTTGAGCAATGCTCTTCTCATGATCCGCCTTAAGCTTATTCAACTCTTGGCGGAGGTACTTGTTTTCCACCTTCAGGGTTTTCAGATTCTCGGCCTCTTCAATCATAGCACAGGACTGCTTTACCAGTGCTGTAGTCAAAAGAACAGAAGTTGAACCAAAATTCGACTATGAAATAAAAGGCAAGGTTTGAGTCCTGGAATGTTTACCTTCATCCTCATCCCTGGATACTTTCAGTTGAGCATTTTCAAGTCGGAGAGCTTTGATTTCTTTCCGCTTCTTACAAATATTCTTCAATAAATCCTGGTTATAGGAATATACTTTCTGTAAGTCAGAATACCTAGAGTCAGAAGTCTACTAAAGACTCGGGCTAATATTTTTACTAATATCAGCACGAGCCTTGGGGGCTACACTAGTTCATTCTTTGGCATCCTAAGGAAGCATAAATCCAGATTTGCATATCCAGCTTCATGCTTGGGGGCTAGAGGATATGATATGAAATAAGGAAAAACGTGAGTTGGAATTCCGACTTACGTATTGTTCACGAGCGAGTTTGTTCAGGATCGTGCTCACTTCAGTCATAACCTTCCTGGTGAGGGTTAAGGGGGTCACTAGCGTAGTTGGAAGCTCGCCGGTCATCAGCTTCTCATCGTGTAGACGGACTTGTTTAAGAAGATCAGAGTGCTTAATGTCCTCTTCTTCTTATGCTTCTTCTTCGGTAGAGATAGTCCGGCTTTCTAAGCATTGCCAGGCTAGCCACTGGATTTCCTCCATAGATTTCCGAGAAAGGCCAAGTTTGGCAAGTCCCGGATTGCTTAGGAGATTGTCGGCAAAGACCTCTACCAAGGGATCATTACCCGAAGAGGGTTCACCCTTGTCAAAACCTGAGTCACCCATGGTGACGTCAGTCTGTGATCCGAGGATCACTGGCTCTGCTGATTGAGCCGGATCTTCTACAACGGTCAAAGATGGAGTAATCTCCGGCGCTGCAGAAGGCTGAGGGGCAGGAGTCGGAGGAGCTACGGCAGGAGAATCCAAGTTTAGCTTTGACTGGCGTAGGGGCCTCTAAGTAAATCCTTTCCCTTTGCCCTTGGTGAGCTGTTTAGTTCTGAGAAGGTAATAGAACAGAAAACTTTACATCTCGGAAAGAATTAAGACATATAGTACAAAGACCTTGTGAAGAAAGATTACCTCTTCACAACGGGCACCTCCTTTGTGCCAATAGCCACTGACAGAGCTTTGCACTTTCGAGGAATAACATCCGGCAGTGGAACCAACTCTCCCTCATCCTAAGAAAACTCAGGAGGATATCCCTCGACCAGAGCAAGCTCCGGCTCGAGGAGGCCGGCAAGCTGAAAAGAAGAAATATCTCAGTATTGCAAAATAACATAAAGATGAGCACATAATACAAATTGTTGCTGGAAGCTTACCGGCACTACGGGATCTTCCGACATATGCATGTCCAAGGACAGCTCCAGAATCTTCCTCTCAATCCGCTCCCTTATCAGCCACTTGATTTGGCATACATAATACTTTTGCGAATAGGCCTTGGGGCTGATTCGGAGGGAATCTTTCTTCAACGACGTGATGGAGTGCATCAGTCGATCTCCATGATGTTGAAGAGGTTGGATCCGGCATGCCACCCAGCAATGAATTAAGTTGGACCCTTTCAGGCCCTTGTGCTTCATCAAAAACTCGATCCGCCTCTTGGCAAGAAGCAGATTGTCACCGAGAGCCAACGCATCTGTGTCCCAGGACTCTTGGGGCGTAGCGGCACCATCAATGAAAGCCGGCAAAACAGTAGCTTTGCCGGGAGCAGGAATATCCTTGTGATAGAAAAAAGTGGACGGCCATTGCTTGACCGACTCACTGGCCATAATCCGAGGATAGACGCGCTCTCGCCTAACCGAAAAACTAATAGTACCAGTAATATAAGAATTACCGGCAGTGATGGAATTTCTCTGGACATGAAAGTAATACCGGAAGAGAGTAAGGCTCGGCCTAATGCCGAGATACCCCTCACACAAAGATGCGTACGCACTCATCTCTAAGAGAGAGTTCGGGGGAGATGATGGAGTTGAACTCTGTAGTGATTTATAACCTCAGAGAAGAAATCTGAGGGAGGAAAGCTCAAACCTCTGTCGAGGTGAGTGCCGAAGTGAACCCGCTCGCCGTCACGAGGGTTGGGGATGGTTTTGCCGAAGCCGCTCCCCCAGTCGCCGGTGTAGAGGAGCCCCTCTTCTTCCATGACGTGGAGCTTCTCGTTGTCGAGAATGCACGGGATCCATACCCCGTGATTGCTCTCCTTCTCCGCCGCCGCTGCCGTCGATGTCGTCGCCGCTGTACCGGAGGATGATGCTGAAGCCATTTTTCGTGCGCTGGTGACCTTGGATGGGCGGTGCTGGAAGTTGTTTGGGGAGCAGAGAAGCTCTAGGTTCGTGGGGAGGCATAGGGGAGAAGGAAACGGTGCAAGTGCTAGAGAAGAAGATGGGGAAAGATATACTCACCACTTGTATCCTCCAGCCGCGTCAAGGTTCGTGTAAACGCTACAGTGAACATGTCACGCGTCGTGGAAGGAGCTGGGAAACCCCCGCGTGATAATTACGCCGCCTCGATCTCCACGCACGCATTGAAACGGCGCCTCGGTTCCACGAAAGGCGGACCCAGTGACGTGACTTGACCATGACTAGTGTCAGGTTACGTCAGGGACCAAGTTCCGGCTTAGTTTGAATTTCGAGCTAGAAACCCGAATAACATATTCATAGGTCCGGCTCATTTGAGAATCGGATCTACTCCTTTCTTTTTTGAAGTTTCAGGAACCCTTCACGATTCTGCAAGCCGAAGATCAAGCTAGACGATGATGAAATCCGACTTTGGATCATGGAGGCTTTCGGGGGATACTGTTGAGGATATACTTTCTGGGTATCCTCACTGTGCCTCACTGACCAGGGTGGCCCACTTCGGGTTAGAGCTTTGCTTCACGGGTGGCCCATTCAAGGAGAAGAGACGGAGTCCAATCCGGCTACGGGAAGGCCCCGAAGACTTACCGACATAGGCCCGTAGTGTTACTTGTCGTCCAAGATGTACTCTGTAACCGACTCTTAGTCGTAGCCGGATAGATATCTCCTATAAACCCTAGGCTGGATAGATATATAAGCCATCCTAGGGAAAGCCTTTAGCGCACCCTCACAATAGTCTACAATCTCAACTCACACAGGTGAAACCCTTGTAACCCATATTTTGGCTCTGCCGTATTATTGGATTGCTAGCAGGAGTAGGATCCGTCCAAAGCCGGCTGATTCGAACCTGGGTAAACTTGTGTGCTCACCATCCTGGAACACCGTACGTCTCACAACCCTATCTTCCACACGCCTCGAGGACCCTCTCATGGCGTACTTATCATCAATCTGACGATATTTGCCATTTCATTTAGTCCCACATCAAGACTTGAAGGAAGGGAGTACCCCTTTTCCCCTATATAAAGAGGTGTATATTGAGGGGAAAAGACAAAAAAGTAAAAGGGGAATTTCTTAAGGAGGTATTTTTCTTAGGGAATTTCCCCTCTTTCTCAGTTGAGTCTCACAAGTGCGGTTCCATGAAGAACTGTGCACGAGAGAGTCGACACCACCAGCACGCCATCGCGTTGCTGGATCCCGGTTCCAAAGTATCTACTTGCGCATTGCAGCTAGATCAGGAAGAACGGGAGTCATCGTCAGACACTATACGTGAAGGAGATATGCCCAAGAGGCAAATAATAAAGTGTATTGTTTGATATATCTCTCACATGTTCATAATACGTTTCATATTGTGCTATAACTATATTAATATGAAACGTTAATGCACGTGTGGTATGTAAACAAACGGTGTCTCTAGTTACCTCTAGTGAACTAGCTCATTGGTCATAAGGATGATCCAGGGTTTTGGGATCATGGGAATTTATGCCAATTGACAATGAGGTCATGTCATTAGTTGAATGATGTGATAGACAAACATCCAACAGTTGTATCATAATGAGATATAGTTACAAAATTCACCATTAATGATAAACAAAGGAAACCTCGCAACCTAATCCTTAGACTGTGAGATAATGCAAATCACCATTCTGGAGGCAATATTATATGGTATCAAGTATCAGACCGTAAATGGATGATGAAAAAGGTGCTACTCAGGTTTTCCAAAGGAATGCGTAGAGGAGTACATATCAAGACCAGGATTTGCCAATCCATGTAACAGATAGATACATGTGGCCATCTCGGTGACATTGCATTAACAAGAGCTTGCAAGCGTGTGACATGGTCACGGAATGCAACGACATGGGAACGATTAAACAAGTTCATCGGTAACGAGATTGAACGAATGTATGGAGATACCTAAGATCAAATCTCGGTGAACTAGGTATCAAGCGATAAAGGGAATGGGAAACGATGTTTACGGTTCGAGCGATAAGATTCATGAAATGCACAGGGGTCATCATGGGCATCCAAGTCCCGCTGATGATCATCGATATGAGAAGGGTCTCAATCATGTCCAGAGTGTTTCCGAACCGAAGGATGTCACGCTTAAGGGTGGGGACGCATGGGGATAGATGCCATACCGTTGGAGAAATAGAGAGAGAGAAACTAGAATAGTTCCAGATAACACTCGATGTTGATCAGGGGGTCTAGAAGGAGTTTCGGAGTGAAGGAATATAATAATATGTGTATTTTATATTAATTGGTTAAATTAATATTAAATATATATTTTATTTATTTTTAAAGGCAGCACATTGCTAATGGGCCTCACCCGAAGGGGAAGCCCGAATGGGCAAGGCGCCTAGGGAGGAGGGCCAACCGGCCAGGGCTTGGTGGGCCGCCCATGTGGGTCCCACCTAGGGCTGGCGGCTCCCCCTTGGTGGTCGGCAGCTATGGGGGTTAGTCCCACGACGCCAAACCCTTGGGTGGTGCCCCTCTCCTCCCACTATATATAGCGGGTCACCCGTCCCCTTGGAATCATCACATTCTCTCTCTCTCTCTCTCTCTCTCTCTCTCTCTCTCTCTCTCTCTTATTTCCTATGAGGATTTCTCCGTAATATTGGAGAGGAGCTCGAGGGTTTTGAGTTATCCACCTTCAAACTATCGTCGTGTGATCTTCGCTCTGCCATCTTCCTCTTCTGCTGCTCGGTTGGATCAGAGCCCGGGATTTGCCGCTTACACCATGCGTGTGTAATACTTCGGAGGCACCGCACTTGGGGTGCTTGGAGCTGCTCGTCTTCATCAACATACGCCTTCCTGCGTAAGGCGTTCCTCGGTCATCAAGGGTATGAATACCGTCTTTCTTTTCCATTACTTATGTCTACATAGTATGAATCGTAGTATTAGTGTTCACATAGTTAGAATTTTTTGTTTTATGCTACGGAACCCTTTCAGTACGAGTGTGATACCTCGGGGGTGCCACTTGTGGCATTGCACTGTCGTACAAGGACTAGGAGGATACAAAGCGAGGACATTCGTTACCTTGAGGTCGAGAGAGTACGACTACTTCATCCACATTCTCTGTGGGACGTTAACCTTGTTGTGCTCTACAAGGGTATGTAATTGTAACTCCGTCCCGTTACTGCATTAACTATTAGATAGATCCTGGCTTCCTGTGTTGCCCTAGCTAGTATTTTTTTTGTTTTCTACTGTGAACCCCTTCACCTTCACCATCTCTTCACAAGTAGAGAATAGTAGCTAGGGAAAACTTAGACAAAGGCCATTAAATAAGAAATACTAGATCATCCAAGGATTCCATCAGGAGCAAGTGACAAAACCAAACCTACATGACTGTTCCATACCCTAAAGCAAATCAATTGACCAAAGGGTTTTCCCAGGATTTAGATTCTATGAAGAACAAATCTTTATTAAAAGTTCAAATGAATAAATACTAAACAACTAGTCCACTAAAATTAAAGGCATTAACTACTAAACATAAACATCCAAAAGGAAATTGATTTAACCACTAAGATCATGAACTCCACAAATAATTCTGATAACTAAAAATCCACTTAGCACCCACTAGGCTAAACTCGGCCTGCACCTAGCCACACCAGTAGTTGAGGTGCGATGGAGAGCATATCTAGGACCTAGGATCCACGCCAGAGGGACACAGAGCAGGTTGGCGTCTCCACACCAAAACCCTAGTTAGGGTTAGGGATGGGGGAAAGCTCGAGAGGGAGAAGAAGAGACGAATCGCCTCGGTCGGATGGTAGTGCGGAGGCATGCGAGTAATTTGGTAGCACAGCGAAAGAGAAGGCCAAAGCTAGCCAAGGTGGCTAGGTGATGCCGGAGGCGACACGCAGAAGCGTGAGGGCGAGTATGGAAGGAGAAGGGGGTGTGTTGGCCGGGTGGAGCTGGACCAGTTTGGTCCAGTCAACTAGACGGTGGAACACGTCCACTTGCCAGCGTGGCAGTTGACATGGATAGGGACCCACATGTAATTAATAGTGGCTATTTTCACCACAATATAAAATGTTTCGTTTTCCACGTGTGTATATCCCCTTACAGTGAGGTTCTCAATCTCACCGGTTTTGCTGAAAACAAAGGATTAAACGTATAGTGTGGAACATAGTAATTGCTTGCAGAAAGTAAACAGTAAATAGTAAATAGTAGATGGTATATCAATGGTAAAAGAATGGACAGGGGTCCATAGTTCACTAGAGGTCATTCTTCTTAAGATAGATAGCATGTTGGGGAACAAATTACAGCAGGGCAATTGACAGATTTGAGAAAGCATACCATGCATATACTAGACATATTGACTCCTATGAGATTTGATTGGGCATTACAACATTATTCATAGACCGTAATCCAACTGCATCTATGACTAATAATCCACCTTCAGGTTATCATCAGAACCCCCTCCAGTATTAAGTTGCAAGCAACAGATAATTGCATTAAGCAAAGTGTGTAAAGTAAACAATACGATTGTCCCATGGACAAAGGATTGATGTTTTCTCCCTAGTAGCATCAGCACATCTACAACCTTATAGATTCCTGTCACTTCCCCAGATTACTAGATGCCTGAACCCACTATCGAGCATAAATACTCCCTCTTGGAGTTGCTAGCATCTACTTGGCCAAGATAGTTACTAACAAAGGAAAGCATGCAAGATCACAAATAACATAGACATGATGGAATCAATAATCAATCTAAAATAGCATCTCAATATCCGTCGGATCCCCGCAAACACAATATGTAAGATTATAAATAGATGATCTTGATCATGAACCGACCTCACAAGATCTAAACATGATAGCGCAAAGGAGGAGAACCAACCATCTAGCTACTACATGGACCCATAGTCCAAGGATGAACTACTCACGCATCACACCGGAGGCAGTCATGGTGATGAAGAAGGCCTCCAGGGTGATCTCTCCCCTCCGACAGAGTGCCGGGAAGAGCTTCGGATCCCCCCGATCTAGGGATGGAGATCTCGGTGGCTACAAACTCTTTCGTGGATTTCTGATCGGGTCTTTGATCGGGTACTTAGGGTTTTCGTCTCGGGACGATTTTATAGGCGAAGGGGCAAGGTCGCTGGAGCACCAGGGGGCCCACACCCCCCCGGTACCCGCCGCCGCCACAGTGTGGTGCCCCGCCGCCACTTCGCCCCCTTCTGCTACGTGTTGCTTCGGGTAAAATATTGACTTTGTCTTTTGTTCAGTATAATTCCTAGAATATTTCCTTACTAGCTTTTCTGAAACCAAAAATAGTAGAAAACAGGCAACTGGAACTGTGGCATCTTGTTAATAGGTTAGTTCCAGAAAATGTATAAAAATACCCCAAAGTGTGGACAAAACATAAGAAAGTAGATATAAAACAAGCATGGGACATCAAAAATTATAGATACGTTTACAACGTATCAATGGGCTTGACCACCTAAAGCAATATGCCACCTCGACATGTAACAAAATAGAAAGACGGTTCACTGATTTCCAAGAAGATCACACAACACTGTATACAGTGAGATGTCAGTGTCATAGGGCTCAGGTACCACTATAAATAGCTGGGATCGATCTCTCACCCCAAACTGCCACAACTCACCATCTAATGTCTTAGACTGAAAACACACACTAGATATTCAATCTAGAACAACCACGAACCATAAGAACAAGGATGGAGGAGGAGATGCAACACTTGTATATCTTCACCAAAATCACTTAGGAAACTACAACGGTTTTAGCTAGAACTCACTAGAAAAAAGACTAGGAAGGTAGCAATACAAATAGTTGTAGCTAGGTATCACCTAGACCAATTAGTTGAAGTGGGATAGATTTTGTTGCACTTCACTAAATCTAGAAAGGATAGCAATCTAAGCATCCTCTTCATAGAGGAACACCACAGATGCACAACCATAGTTGTGAGCACGGCCAAACTAAGAGGACTAGAGGTTGAAGATGAATAGTAACATTCATCTACACCTAAGAAAGAAAAAAACTTGTATCAGGAGCTAATACAAAGAGTAATAAGGAGTAATCCAACACCACCACCTAAATCTAAGAAATCATCAGCCAAAGTCTAACTTCTTTTCCAAATTGAATACATTACTATGTATGAGAAGAGAAGGGTAAATCTAAAACATAAATCACATTAAAGTGATAGTAATTCATGATCACTACCCAATTAAGATCATCTTATACTAATTCATTGTTAGTAAAGCACTAACAATCCACTCAAAATGCAAAAACAAATCAATATACTTAAGGACACTCCACTATAAGCTAACACTACCAATACTGAAACCTAAGAGCAGCTAAAAGAATCCCATAGACAAGATCATGTAATCATTGAGGGGAAAGCAAAGAGAGAGAGATAGAGAGAGATAATGAAAGTGAGGCTTACCTTCAGACAGGGAGAGCCGAGCTCATCCCTATCTAAGTAGAGGAGATGGGAGGTGGTGGCATAGGGAGCACCCACTAGGCTAAACTCGGCCTGCCTGGCCACACCAGTAGTTGAGGTGCGATGGAGAGCGTATCTAGGACCTAGGATCCACGCCGGAGGGACACAGAGCAGGTTGGCGTCTCCACACCAAAACCCTAGTTAGAGTTAGGGATGGGGGAAAGCTCGAGAGGGAGAAGAAGAGACGAATCGCCTCGGTCGGATGGTAGTGCGGAGGCATGCGAGTAATTTGGTAGCACAGCGGAAGAGAAGGTCAAAGCTAGCCAAGGTGGCTAGGTGATGCCGGAGGCGACGCGCTGGAGCGTGATGGCGAGTATGGAAGGAGAAGGGGGTGTGTTGGCCGGGTGGAGCTGGACCAGTTTGGTCCAGTCAACTAGACGGTGGAACACGTCCACTTGCCAGCGTGGTAGTTGACATGGATAGGGACCCACATGTAATTAATAGTGGCTATTTTCACCTCAATATAAAATGTTTCGTTTTTCACGTGTGTATATCACATTATCCACTTAGGAAAATTCTAGAAAATGATTAAACCTTAGAAAAATCATAACTAAATCATTCTAAGTAAGAAAAAATACAAATAATATACCAAAATGTTTGGAAAAATAAACTCTATCCATCTACATCATAAAACAAAACACTTTTGTGGAATAAAAATGAAATATTGAATAAAACCTTTACATACACGTTCTTATAATTAAAGTAATAAGCAAATTCAACATATCCAGCATAAATTTTAAATGGGAATCAAATAGAAAATTATATTCCTTAGTGAAAACAAATCACCAAGTAATTCTTGAGATATATAAATCCTAATCAAAATTCCATTTTATTTTAAGCAATAAAAATAAATATAATTCAAAAATAACTCTAAAGGGAATTTATGGAAATTGCTTGGAAAACAATATACTTTGATTGGAAATGATAATAAATATAAACTCTATGTACTTGTTGAAATACAAATGACCATGCTCCTTTGAATAAAATTAATGTACCAAAGTTTTTAAAATTTATGGTAACAAAGTAGAATATGAAAATAAAAGAAACCAAGATTTTTTTACCTTAAACAAATATTTTCTTGAGTAAAATGATAATAAGTTATCATAAGAGAATTTTCTTCAAAAGTTATTATTTTTGGTAAAATGAAACAAAGTTAAATTAAAAATGTTTTCATAAACACTACAAGGAATGTGCTAACTAGTTACCCCAAATATTGGTCATAGAAAGGTTATAATAATTCATCTATGACCTTTCTATGACCAAAAACAGTAGGTCACATACCGAGGGTCACTATAGACAGCTCATGACCTTTTTTGTGAATTGGTCATGGATAACTATGACCAAAATAGATGGTCATAGTGTCCATGACCAAAATTTTGGTCATGGCATTCTAGCATGTCCACGTAAGCCAATCTGACGTGGAATCTGACGTGGCGACAAATACAGCCCAGTCCAGTTTAGTGCTTTACATGGGATAAGCCCAACAATTCTGGCATTTACTGTTTATTCATTTCATGGGCCAAGCCTAAAACTTAAACCCATATATTTTTAATTACTGGTGTTCTCTTTGGCCCAACATTTTTGTTTTTCCAATTTCTTTTCACAATTGGTCCCATATGTCAGATGGGTCCTGCCTGTCACAATTGGTCCCACATGTCAAATTTTAGGTCCCATTTATTAGAGCAGTCCCACTTGTCAAAATCATTTCATAAGTTGGTCCACAAGTTAGAAAGATCCAAACTGTCAGATTATTCATATACCTGGTTCCCACTAGAACATTGCATACATAAAAAAATATTTCAGTCTGCCCAGATATGCCTAATATTAAATTACAATATGCTACTCTTTCCTATGTAGCAGTCAACATTCTTCCCTTAAGAGCCATTTCTTCTCGGGATATCCTCTCGCTTGCTCATTCTTCTATCAGGCTCGGCCAACAAGCTGTGCCAGACACCCCCTACGTCCTGTCTCGTCGGTTATGGAGCTCATGTGGAAAAGTAACTGCCACAGTTTAGTCTCAATGAAGGGTATACCTAAAATTAAAGGAAATTAACATGGAAATTCAATTATAAATAAGTACTGGGCATACACAAAACCTACAAAGTGTGAAATACTTGAAGAAGAGGTTTGGTACAATTTATCAGGTTTGGTGTAAAAAATATTGAATTTATCAATGCACGTGAACATAACTCATTTTGTACAGAACTTGTTTCATTTACATATAGAGAAGCCACACGTATACAACCATCAACATAAGCTACATTCTAAAATGTCTTATATACATTCTATGGCAGCAGAGCAATTCGTTTCACTTTCACATTTATAGAGCCTCTTTGCTTGTAGTACAATAGACAGATTGATCTAATTTACAACAGTATCTATGTATACTCTCCTCTCTCTTTCTTCCTGTGTAGTATAAGAGCAAGCATTTTGCACAATTAATTCTTCATAAGGAAACATAAAAGTGCTTACCTACATATCTTCGTATCTTCCACATGTTACCGACACACCAGGCATGAACCGTGGCTAAGGAGACATTTGTCCACGCATGGCTGGTGAAAAGCATGGGAGCAATTGGGCAACCTCCTCACTGTCTCACCAGCTACCATATCCTACAAAAGAAGCAGGCACACCATTAGAATTTAGGTGGGTACATGGTACTCATATATTTTCTGAAGTAATATAATGTAAAGTCAAGTCATTTCGGCTAACTAAGCTCAACTGGAAACAATATATCATCTGGTAGTACACCACTTACTATGAATGGACCAAGTGTCTAAACAGAAGATACCTAAAAAAACTGAATGATCCAAATATACTATGAATGGAGCAAGGTGTCAGATTATGTGACATAGTTCATGCTGAAACATAAACAACACATCAGAACAAGCATGTCACGTCCATGGCCAGCTCCAATCATAAACCTGGAGCACCCGTGGAGCTCCCTGCCTCCCTATGCATAAGGAGCATACAATCAGAAAAATATGCACATCTAGTGTATGCACACAACTAGCTTTCATAAGACGCCAAGGAATTTCCAATCCAAGGAAAATTGGACTACACTTCCAAAGTATCAGACTTGATAAACTAATATTTATGACTGAACATGCTAAGCATATATGACTAAATTAATTCTCTATTTTCGTTTATAAAAGCAGCATTATTAGGAAGCATTGTGGAACACTGACACAGATATATCGAGTTAATCACAAATTCTCTAGTATTAGGAAGCATTCTCTAGTAGTAACTTTTCAAACATACGACAACATGTTCATCACAAATTTCAGAAAAAGAAAATCAGAGACAAAGAAAAATATCTGCAAGAAACAATGAACAGAGTCATACCAGGTATCCTCGGAATGCCTTCTGGATTAGGATGGACACCTCCGTCTCGCACTCCTGGCCGCAGCTGCACTTCAACGACACTGCTCCTAGCCTTGGCGAAGCTCCACCTCCATCCCTCCATCCCTGGCGAAAGGGGAAGTCACACGCTGTGGATCTGTGGGAGGAGGAAGAGGACGCGGTGGTGGCGAAAGCCCGAGATAAGAAGACGGCGGTGGTGAAGGAAGCGGCCTCCGTCTCCTCCATACGTCCATCCCTGGCCAGATTTTGCGGCCATCGGTGCCAAGGACGCTGGCAGATGAGCTTGACGGAGCATCGCGCATCGTCCTAGCGATGCACGCGCGCGCCAGCGACCAAGCCAGCCGCGGCCGTCGTGGATCCGGCTTGTCCGGAATCGGCAGAAGACCACTCCCAGCATGAGGCATGGCCTCGTCATTGTCGACACCATCCTGGGAGCGAGCTGGGGCTAGGGTTAGCAAGACGGCGGGACGTCCCGGTGCCGGAACGGCGGTGGGGTGCGGCGGGATCAAGCGATTTCTGGGGTTAGGGTTTCGCGGGGATCTAGAGAGACCAATAGAGGAGTCGGGGTCTCGCGCGTGAAGGGAGAGGAAAAATGCTAGGGTTTGGGGCGTGGTCCGCATGGATGTTCCCTCTCGATTACCTATGATTTTACTAAACTACCCCTGTCCACTTCTACTGTGCAACACTTTGTGATGTTGGATGGAGGGCATCTGAATAGTCGAGATCTGCTTCATTAGTTTGATCCGTGGGTAGCCCTATTCTCTCTCCTGATTGGCCCGCCATTTGACCATAGTTTGAAACAGCATAAGAATTTCAAAAACAGTCCAAACGAGGTGAACCCTTCGTGTGGCATCATATTATGTGACATAGTTGCAAGGAAAAATACCAAATTTGGTGTATTATAGATATCTCGGTAAAACCTTCTCAGAAATGACATATCATGTTCGAGGTTTCATGGCTTTCAGGCCAAAAGACCAATGTTATGGCCTGAATCGCGGCATAGTTTGTGATAATATGCCCGTATTGTGCACACACGTGTATATCGGGATGGAGAACAATGTTGTAGGAGGAAGTTTTCCTTTTCGCCGCATAGAAAAGTCATTTTCTATTTCTCGAGTGATAAAAACGGGGCGTTTTATTAAGCAACTACCAAGTCACAGTTTCAAAATGGTACCACCCTATTTTTCAAAAATACTGGACCACCTTACATGGCAAATGTCCCAACTGGGGTATCTAAAACCTTTCCGTCCACCCCTGGCGAAAAAGACAAATTCTTGCCGAATTGATAGGAAGTGGGTCCGATTTGAACTATAGGTACATGATCTAATACTCATGATTTTTTGCAAAATCATTTTTAGACTCACAGTATGATGTTTCTTTGAAGATCCAGTGCAAGTTTAGCGAGTCTCATCCGCTACCTTCATGCCCACCCTTTTGAGCATAGTTTGAAACGAAAAAAAATTGAAACGAGCATAAGAAATTCAAAAATGGCCCGAACAAAGTAAATCCTTCGCGGGGCATTGTATTATGTGACATAGTTTCAAGAAAAAATACCAAACTTGGTATATTACAAGTTTCCCGAAAAAACCTTCACATAAATGGCCTATCATGTTCGAGGTTTCATGGCTTTTCGGCTAAACGACCAATTTTATGGCTAGAATCACGACATGGTTTGTGATAATGTGTCCATATTGTGCACCCATGTGCCTCTTGTGGTATAGAACAATATTGCAGGAGGAAGTTTTCCATTTCGTCACACGGAAAAAGTATTTTTCATTTTCCGAGTGCCAAAATCGGGGCGTTTTGTGAAGCAACCACCAAATAATAGTTTCAAAATGGTACCACCCTATTTTTCAAAAATAATAGATCCACCTTACATGAACAATGTCCCAACTGGGGTATCTAAAACCTTTTCTTCTACCCCTGGCGAAAAAGACAAATTCCTGCCGAATCGGTAGGAAGTGGGTCCGGTTTAAACTACAGGTACATGATCTAATGCTCATGATTTTTTGCAAAAATCATTTTTAGACTCAGAATATGATGTTTGTTTAGATATCCAGTGCAAGTTTAGCGAGGCTCATCCGCTATCTTCATGCCCGCCGTTTTAACCATAGTTTGAAATATAAAAAATTGAAACGGGCATAAGAAATTCATAAATGGTCCGAACAATGTAAATCCTTCGCGTGGCGTCGTATTATGTGACATAGTTTCAAAGAAAAATAACAAACTTGGTATATTGCAAGTTTCCCGAAAAAACCTTCACAGAAATGACCTATTATGTTCGAAGTTTCATGGCTTTCAGCTCAAAAGCCAACATTATGGCCTAAATCATGGCATAGTTTGTGATAATGTACCCATATTGTGCACACACGTGTATCTTGGGATGGTGAATAATATTGTAGGAGGAAGTTTTCCTTTTCAGCTCACGGAAAAAGCATTTTCTATTTTCCAAGTGCCAAAACGGGCTGTTTTGTTAAGCAACACCAAACGGTGAATACAAAATGCTACCACTCCATTTTTCAAAAATAATAGACCTACAACGATGTCCCAACCGGAGATTCGCAAACCTTTCCGTCCACCCCTGATGAAAAAGACAAATATCTGCCGAATTGACCGGAAGTGGGTCCAGTTTAAACTACAGGTACATGATCTAACACTCATGATTTTTTGAAAAAATCATTTTTAGACTCACAATATGATGTTTCTTTAGGGATCCAATGCAATTTTACCGAGGCTCAACACCTATCTTCATGCCGCCGTTTCGACGATAGTTCGAAACAAGAAAATTTTGAAACAGGCATAAGAAATTCAAAAATGCTCCAAACAAGGTGAATTCTTCGCGTGGCATTATATTACGTGACATAGTTGCAAGGAAAAATACCAAAGTGAGTATATCGATTGCATCTAAAAAAAGCTTCACGGAAATGACCTATCATCTGAATCGGTAGGAAGTGGATCCGATTTGAACTACATGTACATTATCTAATGCAAATGATTTTTTGAAAAACCATTTTTAGCTTTCCCTCCTAAAGATGAACAAACTTAATTTTTATATCATCTCAATCCGACGTGATATGCAAAAATTATAGAGAAATTACATTTGTATACTTACGAAAAAATAAAATCCATCTATTTGTGTGGGCTCAAAGTTTGTAAGAAGCCTATAATTTCCAATTAAATGTACATGCTTACAGTCTAATGGGCTATTGGCCCAGACGGCCGAGTAGGACAGGGCCTCGGTCGCGTGAGGTCCAGGCCCAACAACTGTTTTCGCTGAGTAAAGAGGGGGAT
The DNA here is from genome assembly GCA_023614405.1 of Avena insularis. Classification (NCBI taxonomy): domain Eukaryota; kingdom Viridiplantae; phylum Streptophyta; class Magnoliopsida; order Poales; family Poaceae; genus Avena; species Avena insularis. The sequence continues at coordinate 453,689,885 of CM042694.1, forward strand.
GCGTGAATCTATGACAACAAGTTCCTTCCTTCTGTGGTGGTTCGGTTCTTTCGCTGGTAGGGATAGGTCACGGGTTCAACTTCCCTTGCCGCCCACCTCCTTTTTTGGTTAATATTAACTTGATGGGCTCTGCGGTGGTGGTAAAAGGGGTCGAGCTCCCTCAATGGCACGAACAAGGCAGTTGGTGTAGTGGTTAGGATGTGAGATTCGGCGAGGTTACGAGTTCGAACCCCCATGATGCTGCCTTTTTTGAAATAATTTTCACACACCACGGTGGTCCCCGATGCCACGTAGACATGACAAGTAAGCAAAAAAATGACACATGGACATGACATGAAGGTGATATTGCTGAGTTGGCAATCCTGTAAATTTTTTGTCTTAGAATTTAATCATAACGACCATTTCACCATTTCAATTGGTCATAGTCTATCAAATAAAAGGCTCCAAACCAGTCATATCCGTCTATGATCTTTTCGTGTTAGGACACTATGAACTTTTTAACAAAATTGGTCGTTATTTTTCAAGGTTTGGACCCTCTCAAATTTCCTACGACCAAATGTTCAGAATGGTCATAGATCTATGACCAAAAAATCCATGGTTGTTAAGAAAAGGTCGCTAGTCACCAGATTTCTTGTAGTGAAAAGTATTAAACCACCTAAAAGAAATGCTAAAATAATAATCAACTATCACTTACAAAATATCATGCCAGGACTTATTGTAATGATTGTGGTTTTGTGCTCTGAACAAGAGTAAATAAATGATTGAACTTTATTTATTGGGTGAAGTAAAATTAAAAACTAAACCAAAACCTTGACAAATCACCAACCCAACACTAAGACAAATTCATAAACAAAGTTAACGAGGAATTAGTACCGAGAGATTAGAACCCATGAATTTCATAGACTATGCATCCCAGCATATTGACATCTCTAAACATTAGTCCTTATCGGACCAATGATAATATTCTTCCATCTCGATCCCTTGATGGTAGAAGATGCTGATTACACGACCTGCAATTAGAAGGCAAGTTCATTCTTGCATAAATCTTACAAGACCAAGATTGCATACCATTTGCAAGTGTAGCCTTGCATGTCCTTTAAATTATTTTACAAAAACTCTATCACTTACATTAAAAGAAAAATACCATTTTATAAATGAAATGAAATGTGAAGTGGTGGGCAATAGAATCATGGTTGGAATATATTGTTGGGAAGCTGTGTGGTGGAGATTCCATTATAGCAGGAAAGTTAGGACTTAACAACAAATGTAGTTAGTGAATAAAAGCGGCGTATTAACCGTGCTACCCATAGATCCCAGGATGGGATGTGAAAGTCAGCTAGGCCTTCTTCCTTCATTTATCCTAGTATGCTTAGTCAGGTTGTTGTTCCTTGCGGGGAATAGCAATGGGTGGGAGCCTGTGACGTCCCTATCCCATGTCTTAGGATAACGACTGAGTATATTAGAAGGGAGAGTACTTGGTTGTAGGTATTATGACCAAAACCCATTGCAAAGGGTCGGTAACGGGGCCATGGAGAGTCTAGTGATTGGCTAGTTTTCATATTGGACCTCAGACCAAGGAAGTCTGAACGGGGTTTGCTCGATCAAGCAATATCAGTTCTGTACAAGGCTAAAGACGTTTGTGGGTAAAGTAGTGCACCTCTTGAGAGTGTATAAATGTGACATGTTACTCCTTGTTCTGAAAAATAACTGCAAACATAGCGTGGAAAGGGACTCCGTGAAGTCTTGTACAACCTGTGAAGTCTAAGAGAGTAACATCTCAAAAATATTAAAAGGATAATATCAATTTCCAATTAACCAAAATTAGGGTTAACAAAAACTTTTTATCTTAAAAAATTATGAGTGTGTTTGTTAATGATGTATGAATGCATGCTATGCCATGTTTATTTGTTATATATGATAAGAATTAGTTTAAGGATCAAAACAATATCATCTCGGTCAAATCCAAACCAAATCAAATCCAAAGAAAATCAAATTATAAAGCATATGTCCTAATGGTCATTTTTGACAATGTTAACACCTAGCCCACTTTGGGCATCTCTATTAAATAATTTCAAATAGAAATAATTACATTTCTTTTCTCACCTTGCTAGACCAAGTGACAATGAATACAAGTGAACTTTCAAAACTCACCAGAACATATTCAAATCCATTTGAGGAAATTTTCAAAATTGAATCTAGTGTATGCATCAAGATAGCTATTTTCAAAAACCATCCAAACTTTCTCCACTTGACAAATCCTTGCAACCAGAGATTCTCAAGCTTATGATTAACCAACCCACCAAAAAGAATTTGAAAATTCAAATGTTTATCTCTTGTGGCCATTTGATCGAGCACTTAGCAAGCACAGTACATAGCTACCAACTATACACTGTTTTGATCAATCTTGTGATCATCTCTATACCACACTAAGCCTCCACTACTCGCCCACGATCACCCCAGTACCTTCCCGTGCAATTGAGCCTCTCTCACTCGCCCAAATGACTAGTGCCAGCCCGTACTCGAGCATGCCATGTCGGTCGGACATGGACGCGATGCTACATGCTTCGCCGCCCTCGTCCACGACCGCCAGGAGATAGGCGTGACCTCACTGCACCTGCCAGTATATGCCTCGGCCAACGACAGCCAGTGGAGACACTAGCACAGCCGCGCCCATTTACTCTGTCCGCCATGCCGAGCGCACGCCAGAGCATCGAGCCGACCCGTGCAACCATGCCGCGCCTCGCTCTCCCTTGCATAAATGCCCTCGCCGCAATGTCAGCAACCTCCCAGACACGCCCATTTGACGCCGCGCGACCCGTGACCACCGTACGTCATGACGAACACACGTGGTACCCGAGCAGAGCATGGACGTCCCTGACCGATGGAGACCGCGCCTCGCCGCGCCACTGTGTACATGACAATCGCCGTGGAACCCTGCGTCGACATAAACCCTCAGCCATGTCGATAACACCCTGTAGCAACGTCACCGACGAGCCTGAGCCATGCCCTGATCCTCCCCTCGCCGGGGTATAAATAGCCCCTCCCCTTGCCTTAAGACGCACCCCACTCGACTCACCTCTCACCCAGAAACCCCTCTGACCCATCCCTGGAGCAAGGCGAGGACTGCAGCGCCGGAATTTCATCGGAGCTTGCCGCTACGGTGGTGGAGCGGAACCAGTGCTAGGAGCCACCCCAGGAGCCGCTGCGGCCACCATTTGAACTGCCGTCGTCGACCAGTTCGTTCGCCCGCACCGTCGTGCCTAGATGGAGACCTGGTAAGCCCTCGATGATCCTCGCCGTAGATCTCTGGTTGAAATCCCGCGCACGCCGTGCGACGGAGACGATGACGCTGAGTCGTTGATCACGCTCTAATCTTGCGGCCTAGATTAGCGCGTACCGCTTCGCGTTACATTAGCCACTGACAGGTGGGGCCAGTACAAGTGTAGCCCACCGCACGCGCGCCGTGCAGTTGGGCCGGCCCAATATCGTTCCTGCGCGTGTCCAGCAATTCAAATTTAGATTTTTCCTTTTATTCCAAAACCCTATTCTGTAGTGGATTTCAAAATTGAATTCAGGGAGATTTACTGAACAAAATTGCATGATTCCAATTTTCTTAGAAAGGAAATGAAAATCTCTAAACACTCCCATTGGATTCAAACAGTTTGAATTTATAGATCACCCATAGTAAAAATAACAAGACAATGACTTGTCCAACTTCAAATATTTTTCTAAAATCAACCATAAATACATTTGAGTTGATTCCAACTCTCAAAAATCACATTTTCCATGCTCTATCTGAATATGTAAAAATACTTAGTTTTACATACAGTAGTCATGGGCTCATATTAAAATAATGGCTATATAGTCATTTCTAGTCATTTTAATCATATTAAATGGCAATATTTAAACTTCTTAATATATGCCATCTACTTTAAATCTTATTCCCAAGTATTATAATATGTGGTGATGAAATGTGTCAACATTATCCCATATTTTATAATTAGAGAATATTAAATCTGAAGTATTTTTTTAATGAGTAGAAATTGCATTTCCAAAATAAGATAATAAGGCCATGTCAATATTTCATGTAGTGATTGAGATGATGCTAGATCATCTATTGTGAGCCTTTGTGTGCTAAATAGAAGTAGCTAAGTATTGTTTGGTGATTGTGTACCTCGTATTTATTTATAGACGCTAGTACCAACCCGGGCTACGAGGAGGAAGAATTCTACGAAGAAGAAGAGGAGCACTTCGACAACTATACCAACCAAGGCAAGCCCCACTATGAAAGCTCCACTATGCAAGTTAACCTATGCAAGATGCACTATGCATGCTTTTGTGATGCAACCTTGATTATACCAAATCCAAGTTTTTCTTGCAAGCTTTACTTTCTCCCTTTACCAAAGTTTCTTAAATAGTTAATTATTGGTGATTGGTGGAAAATAAGATAGATGCCATCAAGAGCATAGAGCTAGGCTTGGGTAGTTACACTTGATTAGCACCCCTCAATAGTGATACCCTCAATGATAGTTGCCTGTGCGAAACTAATATTGATCACTTTAGATGGAACACTTGGAGAAAATGGATATGAAAACCTTGGAATGATGAGTCATTCTATTGAAATGTTTTGACATGGGTTATGAAACACAATGATTTGAAGATGAAAATGAATGAGGCATGTGCCTTGACTTTGATAAAAACTGATGGTTGGGTTTGGATGTGATACCATTTCAGCTTTACCGTACAACCACAATACCTGATTTGGGTAGGGCTTAACTGGAAGCTTATATGTCTTAGTATGGGTTCCCTTGCAGAAAAGAGGTTAAGTTGAGGCTACCTCGTGACTATGAATGTCCACCTATGCAGTTCCCGGGATGGCGGATGGCCATGGCTGGGAGGCCAAACTCATAGGGGAGGTGCCTATAATAGGGTGTGTAATTGAAAGGTTAGGATTAATTATCCACATACCAAGTATGATGATAAAGGGTTATCCCTGACGGATGTATCAAATTTTGTGGTGAAAGTGTACCACATCTGCAGAGTGTCAAACTATTCGAATAGCCGCGTCCGCGGTCATGGACAGTTGGAGTGGCCATACTGTTCTGTTGTCACATGTTTTCAAAATTACTTGCGACTTGAAAGATGACTTTACCTTGACCACAACATGGTTGTGTAAATGAAAACTAGGTTCCCACTTGAGTAATCTAGATAACTAAAATAGGCTTTACTACTAAGTACTTCTAAAATAAAACTAGCTTATTGCAAACAAGCCTAGAGCTAAGGATTCCTACTAGAGTTGTCTTACTTACATTAGTGATGGTTTGCGAGTACCTTAAAAGTACTCATGGCTTTGTCCCTGGCTATTCCCATGGCAAGAATATGAAGAGGACTATTCGGAGGACGGACAGCAGGACGTCTATGATAACTAGGATCATCTCCCATCGTCAGCATTGCCTATGATAATGAAGATGGAGACTCTACTACGTTTATTTCCGCTGCTTTGATGTGTATTAAGACTTGATCGTGAGATCAAATATTTGTAAGACTATTATGGTTTGTAATGGATGATGTACTATGCTATCAATTCTATTATGTCTCGCAAAAATGGTATTCCTAGGATTGCGATGTACGGCATAACAGGCATCTGGACTTAAAAATCTGGATGTTCACAAATTGGTATCAGAGCCATCTTGACCATAGGAGACCCTAGTTAGAATGGACGTCTGAAAAAACTTAGTTTCAAAACAAAGGAAGTGAGTATTTATGAAAACCTATTCTCACTCTTATCCTTGAGATTCTTTCAAAAAAAAGTTCACATGTTCCTCCAAATTCTTGCAATCCTACATAAAATTTGACACACTTGATCATCACACTAACTTACTCATCCTAATTTATTATAGATGGAAGTCAAGTACAACAAGTTCTATCAGCTTGGCAACAAGGAGAACTCATCTTCGAGAGGGACTTGAGTCAACTAGCAGAGTTTCTTGGACGCCCGCATCCCGAGTTCTTTGGAGCGCAACTCAATGATCAGCCAGGAGCAGAACTGCAGTGGTTGATCACTGCAGATCTGAGGGGAAAGATGGAGCCACCCACCTCGGAGAAGATACAGTTCACTTTGAGGGAGAACAACTGGCTGGATGGACTAGCTTGAGCAATGCAGGAAGCACTCGCCCGTCTGTGTGCGTAGAATATCAATCAGATCAATGGCACTCGCTTCACTCACTATGCAAGGCGTGATTCCATGGGACAACCCTTAGCCATGACAGGACATCCTAAGCTGAAGCATCATGTGGATCACCTCGACTTCATGTTGCACGAGACTTAGAAGGAGCTGGACAACGCCCGTGCCTACGCCAACCAGAAGCACATTGTGGCAACAGAGAAGAACCAAACCCTCGCCATCCTAGCTAAGGAGCGCAAGACACTTCGTCGTCAGCGTGACAAGAAGGACCGCATCATTGCTCGTCTCCGTCAGAAGGTGGCAACCCTTGAAGAAACCATCCATGACCCAGAAATTCAGCTTGAGGAGAAGGAAGACGAAGGTGAAGATCTTTGTAGGGATATCACCTCTTACCTCAGTGATGATGATGACTATATGGTGGCATCAACACGGATTTCCACACCGATGAGGAGGATGAGGATTTCTTGGGTGACGAAGAACCCACCAGTTCCGATGATGAGTAGTCACACTAGAGCACTGTCGTAGGTGTGAGTTTGTATCCAGTCCCAATGTATCATAGAATGAAAGAATGGTTCTTAAAACCATCTGCTTGGTAGTTCTAATGTGTTGTTTGGAATGTGTTGCTTGGAATGAATGAAAAAAAGAGTTGTGGTTTTCAAACCTTAGCAATGATCAAGTTTAAAGCTTTTGAACCAAACCCATAAGCCATAGAAATTTCCCTCTTGTCTTATGATCTATCTCAATCTTCGGATGACTCGCGACAACCCCGGTGGTAGCAGCTCATCCCATGATCCAATGCTTCAGATTCTGCAGATGCTAGTATCAGATCAAGAAGTCAGTAGAGCCGAGCGTCAAGCCAATCTCGCCACTCTTCCGCAGATCGCCTAGATGGCACACAACAACCAAGGCCATGGAAACCAGGATCACCATGGATCTAAGCTCAAGAACATTCAAAACACTAACCCTCCTATGTTTAGCAAATCTGAAGAGACCTTAGATGCTGATGACTGGATGCAATCAATGGAGAACAACTTAGAAGTTGCAGGAGTAGATGCTACGGAGAAAGTACTGTTTGCCACCCACTATCTGGCAGGTTATGCAAGATCATGGTGGAACAACACTCGTACAATGAACGAAGGACAAATGATGACTTGGGAGGAATTCAAGATCAAGTTCAGCAGGACTCATGTGCCCCTAGGTTTGATCAAAAGGATGAGGGATGAATTCAGGGAGTTGAAGAAAGGGAAAATGACTATGGTGGAATACCATGACAGATTTCTATCTCTGGCTAGGTATGCCCCTGATGAGATCGATACCAAGGCAAAGAAGAAGGAAAGATTCCTAAATGGCCTGCATGATGAGATGCAGACAGTGTTAGTCAATATTCCTTTCGACAATCTAGAAGCTCTAGTGGATTCTGCTATCCAGATGGAAGGAAAGATCAATCAAGTCAGTGAGAACCGCAAGCGTCGTATGATGCACCAGCCTAGACCCCACCGTACCCCGAAGTACCACCCCATCTCGTCTGCAGGATTTGCATCAAGACCCAACAGGCCACCTATGTCTCGTCCGCACTTTCCCAACTGTGGCGGAAGAAACCCGAGGCCCAGAGGCCACAACAACAACAACAACACTGGTAACCCCCATAACTTCAACCATGGACCGCCAAGGTCCGCCAACAACAACAATACTTCCCCAAGGACTAGAAGCAATGTTGTGCCTATTGCCGAGAAGGACAAGTCAATGATAACCTGCTTTGAATGTGGAGTTATGGGTCACTACTCCAATTAGTGCCCCAAGAAGCTTGCTGCAGCCACCAATGTCACTACACCTGCCCAGCAGCAGTGTCGTGTCCAGCCTGGAAAGAGGTTTGCCCTATGCAACCCGCACAACCATACTGGCTGTTTGTTCTACATGAATGTGGAAGTAGGCCAGGAAGCGTCAAATGTCGTGCTGGGTATGTTTTTTGTTAACTCAGTACTTCCAAGAGTGTTGTTTGATTCTAGAGCATCGCACTCGTTTGATACAGAAGAATTTGCATGCACTAGTAAGATTCAACCAACAAATTTGAAGCATGTTATGATAATTCAAATACCTGGGTCAACCACCAAAGCTAAAAAAAATGCAAGGCCATGCCTATCAGAATACATGGAATAGATTTTTATGCCAATTTAATAGTACTTGGAACAAAAGGTTTGGAAGTAGTACTAGGAATGGATTGGATGTCGAAACATCAAGGATTAATAGATTGTGCCAAGAAAGCCATAACCATGACCAGTAGCACCGGAGTATCAGTAGAGCATGTGTTGGAGACACTTCCCCGTCAATTCAAATGCAACAAGAGTTTAGTCCAATCAACCATAGACCAAGTCAGAGTAGTTTGTGAATACCCTAATGTGTTCCCAGATGAATTACCGGCTATGCCCCCATATCGGGATATTGAGTTTATCATTGAACTAGTTCCTGGAACCGGACCCATAGCTCAGAGACCCTATAGTATGAACCCAGCCGAATTAGTGGAGCTAAAGAAGCAACTTGACGACATGTTGAGCAAAGGTCTGATACAACCCAGTGCATCACCGTGGAGATCACCTGTTTTGTTTGTGGATAAGAAAGATGGTGCCAACCATTTGTGTACGGATTATCGGAAGCTGAATGACATCACCATCAAGAACAAGTACCCACTACCGAAGATAGAAGATCTGTTTGACCAGCTGACTAGTGCCAGAGTGTTTCCTAAGATTGACCTTAGAACTGGCTATCATCAATTAAAGATCCGCGCAACGGATATCCCAAAGACTACTTTCACTACCAGATATGGATTGTATGAGTACATGATCATGTCATTTGGATTGACAAATGCCCTCGCTTATTTCATGAATATCATGAATAAGATTTTTATGAACTTCTTGGATAAGTTTGTTGTTGTTTTCATCGATGATATTCTCATCTATTCTAAGTCGGAAGAAGACCATGAGCAGCACCTAAGAACCATCCTTGCAACCCTTAGAGAGCATCACTTGTATGCCAAGTTTAGAAAATGTGAGTTCTGGTTAACGGAAGTAGGATTCCTAGGACATATCTTGTCAGCAGAAGGAGTTGCCGTCGATCCTGCCAAGATTAAGGATGTTGAAGAATGGAAAGCCCCAACCACTCAAACCAAATTCCGCGCATTTCTTGGATTATCTGGATACTACCGCAAGTTCGTTGAAGGATTTTCAAGCATCGCAAGGCCGATGACCCAGCTATTGAAGAAAGACAAGAAGTTTGAATGGATGGACAAATGTGAAGCAAGTTTTTAAGAGCTCAAGAAGAGATTGATTTCAGCCCCAATTTTGATCATGCCGGATATCACGAAGCCTTTTGTGTATTTTGTGATGCATCCAAGATTGGTCTCCGATGTGTGTTGATGCAGGAAGGAAAATTAATATCATATATGTATCGATAGCTGAAGTAACATGAGCAGAATTATCCCACCCATGACTTAGAACTGGCAGCCGTAGTTTTAGCCTTGAAGACATGGGATCATTACCTCATGGGTAATCGTTGTGAGATTTATTCGGATCACAAGAGTCTGAAGTATATTTTCACCCAGAAGGATCTGAATATGAGGCAACGGAGATGGATAGAGTTAATCAAGGATTATGACCTTAACATTCACTACCACCCCGGCAAGGCCAACATGGTAGCGGATGCTCTTAGTAGACCGCCGTGTAGATTAAACACCATGATTAAGGAAGACTAGCCAAGTTTGCATGAGGAGTTGGAAAATTTTAGAAGGGAGCTAGTTAGCGAAGGATTCCTAGCCAGTATTGAACTTCAACCCACTTTGATCAGTCAGATAAAGGAAGCTCAAAAAGGAAATGCTAGTATCGATGGAATTAAGCGTCATATCAGTACAGGGAAGGTACCCGGATTCACTGAAGATGAAGAAGGCATTCTGTGGTATAAAGGACGTATCTGTGTCCTAGCAGATTCAGAGTTGAAGCAAGTCATTTTGCAGAAAGCCCATGATACTCTTTATTCTATTCATCCAGGAGGAACGAAGATGTATTAGGATTTGAAGGAGCAATTTTGGTGGCACAAAATAAAGAGAGAAGTCGGAAGCTATATCGCCAAGTGTGACATCTGTCAGAGAGTCAAAGCGGAACACCAGTGACCCGTAGGACTTTTGCAGCCGTTACAAATTCCGGAATGGAAATGGGATTTTGTTGGAATGGATTTCATCACCGGTTTACCTACATCTATTAGGGGAAATTATTCTATCTGGGTCATAGTAGATACACTGTCAAGGGTAGCTCATTTCATACCCATCAAGACCACTTACCAAGGCCTGAAGCTAGCAGAGTTGTATATTGCTAGAATAGTCAGTCTGCACGGAACCCCCAAGACAATTGTGTCAGATCGAGGAACCCAGTTTACCTCAAGGTTTTGGAAGAAAGTCCAAGAAGGATTAGGAACCAAACTGAACTTCAGCACAGCTTATCACCCGTAGACCGACGGACAGACAGAAAGAGTAAACCAGATACTAGAAGATATGCTAAGAACCTATGTATTAGAATATGGATCTAAATGGTAAGATTGTCTACCTTTCGCAGAATTCTCATACAATAGCAGTTATCAAGCTAGTTTGCAAATGGCCCCATTTGAGGTCTTGTATGGAAGAAAGTGTCGTACCCCCCTGAATTGGTCGCAAGTAGGAGAGAGTCAGATATTTGGACCAGACATCCTACAAGAAGCCGAAGAGAAGTTTCACAAGATCCATGAACACCTCAAGACCGCTTAATCCAGACAAAAGAGTTACACGGACAAAAGACGTCGAGACCTGACCTTCAATGTCAGAGATTTTGTGTATCTCAAAGTATCACCCTTGAAAGGAATGCAGCGTTTTCAACTCAAGGAGCAGCTTTCCCCCAGATATGTCGGACCCTTCAAAATTTTAAGTCACCGAGGAGAAGTATCCTATCAGCTAGAACTGCCTAAAGAGATGTCAGCCGTACATGATGTGTTTCATATCTCGTTACTTTGGAAATGGCTAGAAGTTCCGGAGAAGACCGAAGTTTTCAAGAACATAGATCACAGAGCCGTGGATATCAACAAGGATTTAACCTATCGTGAAGTACCCATTCGTATTTTAGAAGAAGCCTTCAGAACCACCCGAACCAGAAGTATCAAGTTTCTAAAGATCCAGTGAAGCAACCATACTGAAGAAGAAGCCACATAGGAGCGAGAAGATTATATTAAGACGAAGTTTCCAAATCTCCTTAGTTCCTAGTTTTTTCTTGAATCTCGGGACGAGATTTTGTTTAAGGGTGTAAGGTTTGTAACATCTCAAAAATATTAAAAGGAGAATACCAATTTCGGATTAACCAAAATTACGGTTAACAAAAACTTTTATCTTAAACAATTATGAGTGTGTTTGTTAATGATGTATGAATGCATGTTATGCCATGTTTGTTTGTTATATATGATAAGAATTAGTTTAAGGATCAAAACAATATCATCTAGGTCAAATCCAAACCAAATCAAATCCAAAGAAAATCAAATTATAAAGCATATGACCTAATGGTCATTTTTGACAATGTTAACACCTAGCCCACTTTGGGCATCTCTATTAAATGATTTCAAAGAGAAAAAATTCCATTTCTTTTCTCTCCTTGCTAGACCAAGTGACAATGAACACAAGTGAAATGTCAAAACTCACCAGAACATATTCAAATCCATTTGAGGGAATTTTCAAAATTGAATCTAGTGTATGCATCAAGATAGCCATTTTTCAAAAACCATCCAAACTTTCTCCACTTGACCAACCCGTGCAACCAGAGATTCTCAAGCCTATGATTAACCAACCCACCAAAAAGAATTTGAAAATTAAAATGTTTATCTCTTGCGGCCATTTCATCGAGCACTTAGCAAGCACAGTACATAGCTACGAACTATACACTATTTTGATCAATCTTGTGATCATCTCTATACCACACTAAGCCTCCACTACCCGCCCATGATCACCCCAGTACCAGCCCGTGTAATTGAGCCTCTCTCACTCGCCCAAATGACTAGTGACATCCCGTACCCGAGCATGCCATGCCGGCTGGACATGGATGCGACGCTACACGCTTCGCCGCCCTCGTCCACGACCACCAGGAGATAGGTGTGACATTATCGCACCCGCCAGTGTACGCCTTGGCCAACGATAGCCAGTGCAGACACCAGCACTTCCACACCCATTTACTCTGCCTGCCAGGCCGAGTGCATGCTAGATCGCCGAGCCATCCCGCACAACCACATCGCGCCTCGCTCTCCCCTTGCATAAATGCACTCGTCGTGATGCTAGCGACCTCCCAGACATGCCCATTTGATGCCATGCGACCCGTGACCACCGTATGCTGTGACGAACACCCGCGGTACCCAAGCAGAGCATGGACGTCCCCGACTGATGGAGACCGTGCCTCGCCGCGCCACTGTGTGCATGACGATCGCCCTAGAACCCTGCGTTTACCTACACCCTCAGCCATGTCGATAACACCCTGTAGCAACGTCGCCGATGAGACCGAGCCATGCCCCGATGCTCCCCTTGCCGGGGTATAAATAGACCCCTCCCCTTGCCTCAAAACGTACCCCACTTGACTCACCTCTCACCTAGAAACCCCTCTGACCCATCCCCGGAGCAAGGCGAGGACTGCAGCGCCGGAATTTCACTAGAGCTCGCCGCTGCGATGGTGGAGCGGAGCTAGCACTAGGAGCCGCCCTAGGAGCCGCCGCGACCACCATTCGAACTGTCGTCATCGACCAGTTCGTTCGCCCGCACCGCCATGCCTAGCTAGAGCCCTCGTAAGCCCCCGACGACCCTGACCGTAGAGCTAGGGGTGAAATCCCCGCATGTCGTGCGACGGAGACGATGACGCTGAGCCATTGATCGCGCTATAATCGTGCAGCCCAAATTAGCGCATACCACTTTGCGTTAGAATAGTCGCTAACAGGTGGGGCGAGCGCAAGTGCAACCCGCTACACGCACGCCGTGCAGTTGGGCCGTCCCAATATCGTTCCTGCGCGTGTCCAGCAATTCAAATTTAGATTTTACCTTTTATTCCAAAACCCTATTCTATAGTGCATTTCAAAATTGAATTCAAGGAGATTTGCTTAACCAAATTGCATGATTCCAATTTTGTTAGAAAGGAAATGAAAATCTCTAAACACTCCCATGGGATTCAAATAGTTTGAATTTATAGATCACCCATAGTAAAAATAACAAGATAATGACTTTTCCAACTTCAAACATTTTTCTAAAATCAACCATAAATGCTTTTGAGTTGATTCCATCTCTCAAAAATCACATTTTCTATGCTCTATCTGAATATGTAAAATACTTAGTTTTACATGCAGTAGTCATGGGCTGATATTAAAAGAATGGCTATATAGTCATTTCTAGTCATTTTAATCATATTAAATAGCAATATTAAACTTTGTAATATATGTCATCTACTTTAAATCACATTCCCAAGTATTATAATATGTGGAAATGACATGTGTCAACATGATCACATATTTTATAATTGGAGAATATTAAATCTTAAGTATTTTTTTAATGAGTAGAAAGTGCATTTCCAAAATAAGATAAATAAGGCCATGTCAATATTTCATGTAGTGATTGAGATGATGCTAGATCATCTATTGTGAGCCTTTGTGTGTTAAATAGAAGTAGCTAAGTATTGTTCGGTGATTGTGTACCTCGTATTTATTTATAGACGCTAGTACCAACTCGGGCTATGAGGAGGAATAATTCTACGAAAAAGAAGAGGAGCACTTCGACAACTGTACCAACCAAGGCAAGCCCCACTATGCAAGTTAACCTATGCAAGATGCACTATGCATACTTTTGTGATGCAACCTTGATTATACCAAATCCAAGTTTTTCTTGCAAGCTTTACTTTCTCCCTTTACCAAAGTTTCTTAAATAGTTAATTATTGGTGATTGGTGGAAAATAAGATAGATTCCATCAAGAGCATAGAGCTAGGCTTGGGTAGTTACACTTGATTAGCACCCCTCAATAGTGATACCCTCAATGATAGTTAGTAGTGCTAAACTAATATTGATCACTTTAGATGGGAACACTTGGAGCAAATGAATATGAAAACCTTGGAATGATGAGTCATTCTATTGAAATGTTTTGACATGGGTTATGAAACACAATGATTTGAAGATGAAAATGAATGAGGCATGTGCCTTGACTTTGATAAAAACTGATGGTTGGATTCGGATGCGATACCATTCCAGCTTTACCGTACAACCACAATACCTGATTTGGGTAGGGCTTAACTGGAAGTTTATATGGTTTAGTATAGGTTCCCTTATAGAAAAGAGGTTAAGCTAAGGCTACCTCGTGACTATGAATGTCCACCTATGTAGTTCCCGGGATGGCAGATGGCCTTGGGCTGGGAGGCCAAACTCATAGGGGAGGTGCCTATACTAGGGTGTGTAATTGAAAGGTTAGGATTGATTATCCGCATACCAAGTATGATGATTCAGGGTTATCCCTGACGGATGTATCGAATTTTGTGGTGAAAGTGTACCACCTGTGTAGAGTGTCAAACTATTCGAATAGCCGCATCCGCGGTCATGGAAAGTTGGAGTGGCGATACTGTTCCAATGTCAGATGTTCTCAAAATGACTTGTGACTTGAAAGATGACTTTTACTTGACCACACCAGGGTTGTGGAAATGAGAATGAGGTTCCCACTTGAGTAATCTAGATAACTAAAATAGGCTTTACTACTAAGTACTTCTGAAATAAAACTAGCTAATTGCAAAAAAGCCTAGAGCTTAGGATTCCTACTAGAGTTGTCTTACTTACATTAGTGATGGTTTGCGAGTACCTTAAAAGTACTCATGGCTTTGTCCCTGGCTATTCCCAAGGCCATACTATGAAGAGGACTATCCGGAGGACGGACAGCAGGACGTCTATGATAACTAGGATCATCTCCCATCATCAGCATTGCCTGTGACAATGAAGATGGAGACTCTACTATGTTTATTTCCGCTGCTTTGATGTGTATTAAGACTTGATCATGAGGTCAACTATTTATAAGACTATTATGGTTTGTAATGGATGATGTACTATACTATCAATTCTGTTATGTCTCGCAAAAATGGTATTCCTAGGATTGCGATGCATGACATAATAGGCATCTGGACTTAAAAATCCATGTGTTCACAAAGAAACATAGAATTTTATAAACTAAAACTTACCTTTTCTAAAAACCCAATTTCAAAAACCTACAAGACTAGAATGTCTGATCCAAGACTGTAGACAGTGCATCAAACATCCACATGGATAGGACTTTTCAGTACCTCTTGTACTCATTAGTATCCTCTCAACCCTTGCTTAGGTCTGAAGTCAATGATGGGACTACAAACGTGGTACTAAAATACTTGGGAAGGCATCTAAGGGAAGCCAATGTTAGTTCAACGAATTTAAAGGAGACAATAATTCAACTTGTGATAGTGGAAAGCAAGTTAAACATAGTTGGGATCCAATTCTCAAGGATAGGAACCATACCCTTAGAAGTTGCTGGTAGAGCAAATAGACAACCTTTAGTTATCGAGACTGGACTAGAGGTAGATCTAGTGCTGGACTAGTCTAGAATTTGGTTCGAACAGGAACTTACTTGGAAAGCTCATTGTGTCATAAGAGTTTTGAGGATCTTCTATGAAGATTTGTGATATGAATAATATAGTTATACCTTGGACCTATGATGTTTCTGTTGTACTACTCTGTTGGGTGTAATATTTGTGGAATGGTGTTTCATGAGTGTTATGGCAACAACTTGCACACTACATCATGGAGTGGTGTGCTCTGTCACCACACTTTCTTTCTTTTAAATACAAGCATCTTCAACATTTTGGATGAAATTAAAGTCTTCAACAATTTCATCATGGTAAATATTCCAACTCTGCGATGCTTAATTCAACCATTGAAGTTTGCATGCCTTTTAGCACCCCTCGATCTAACAAAACCCTTTGGATTGCGTCATGTACATTGATACATTGCAAATGTATCTATAATTTTTGATGTCCCATGCTTGGTTTTATCTAGTTTCTTGTGTTTTGTCCACACTTTGGAGTACTTTTCATATGATTTCTTGGACAAACCTATTAACAAGATCCATAGTGCCAGCTGCCTCTTTTCTGCTATTTTTGGTTCCAAGAAGTCAGAAAATGGATATTCTCAGAATTGGACGGGACAAAAGCCAAAGTCATTATTTTACTGAGGAACACCTGGAGCTAGAATACGAGACGGAGAGAGGGGGGGGCAGCCACACCACACAGCCCACTGGCCCAGGCCACGCTGGGGTGGTCGCAGCCGCCCCCAGCCTCTCCTCCTTCCGCCTATATATCTCCTCTGATATGGAAACCCTAAGTACCCGATCAAAAATCCACGAAAGAGTCTGTAGCCGCCATCATCTCCATCCCTAGATCGGGAGGGATCTGAAGCTCTGCCCGGCACCCTGCCGGAGAGGGGAATTCACCCTGGAGGCCTTGTTCATCATCATGCAAGCCTCTGGTGTGATGCGTGAGTAGTTCATCTCTGTACTATGGGTCCATGTAGTAGCTAGATGGATGGTTCTCCTCCTTTGTGCTTTCATGTCTAGATCTTGTGAGCTCCATTCATGATCAAGATCATCTATTTGTAATTCTACATGTTGTGTTTGCGGGGATCCGATGGATATTGAGATGCTATTTTAGATTGATTATTGATTCTATCATGTCTTTGTTATTTGTGATCTTGCATGCTTTCCGTTGTTAGTAGCTATCTTGGCCAAGTAGATGCTAGCAACTCCAAGAGTTAGTATTTATGCTCGATAGTGGGTTCATGCCTCCGTAACTGGGAAGTGAGTAAATCTCTAAGGTACTAGATGTGTTGTTGCTACTAGGGAGAAAACAACAATCCTTCGTTCATAGAACAATCATATTGTTTACTTTACACACAATTCGTAATGCAATTATCTATTGCTTGCAACTTAATACTGGAGGGGGTTCGGATGATAACCTGAAGGTGGATTATTAGTCATAGATGCAGTTGGATGGCGGTCTATGTATAATGTTGTAATTCCCAATCAAGTCTCAAAGGAGTCAAGATGATTAGTATATGCTTGTATGCTTTCTCGATGTTTGTCAATTGCCCCGCTGTAATTTGTTCACCCAGCATGTTATCTATCTTAAGAAGAGCCACCTCTAGTGAACTATGGACCCCGGTCCTTTCTTTTACTTTCAATCTATAATCAAATTGTTTACTGCTTTGTGTTTACTTTCTACAAACTATTACTTCCTTCCATTCGATACGTTTAATCCTTTATTTTCATCAAAATCGCTGAGATTGACAACCTCATCGCAAGTTGGGGATAGAGTTATGTGGTTGTGTTGTGCAGGTCTCCACGTTGCTGCTGGCACCGGTAGTGCGCCCTGCCAACGTTTAGCTAGCAACACCTTTGGGGTGTTTCCTTGCTCCTACTGGTTCGATTAAACCTTGGTTTCATACTGAGGGAAAACTTGTTGATGTGCTCATCATACCTTCCTCTTGGGGTTCCCCAACGAGCTCGATATATTTTGGGCCATCAAGCTATTTTTCTGGCGCCATTGCCGGGGAGTCAAGGACATCTTCACAAGGGGAGTCCCTCATAACCAATCTCTTTACTTTGTTATTTTTGTTTTGCTTAGTTTACTTTTGCTTTGTTTGCTTGTTTCTTTATCAAAAATACAAAAAAAATAGTTCCTACTATAGTTGTTATTTTCATTGCTCTATTATTGTCTTGCTTTATCATGCTTTCTATCAATGGTTGGTTTCTTTAAAACTGAATCTTATTGGCAAGGTGGGTTCACGGAAGAACAAAAATATTATTATAAGGAACACCGCTTTTCACAAAAAGGGAAACACTTATGGGAACAAATTGATAAATTGTATACCATTGCTATAAACGTGTGCTTTACTTATAATGTTACTTATTGCTTTGATAAATCTTGTTGCTGTAGGAGGTATAAACACCTCTCTTTTCAATGTGAGTATAATAATAATGTTACCATATCTTCTTATGTTAAAGGGAATTATGACTTTTATGATATGGAACAAATTGAAGAATTTATTGCTTGGAAGGGTGCATTTGAACTTGCTAGTTTGCTTGAAAATACTGATGATTCACCTTATAAATATGAGGTTTATGATATACTTAAATTTTGCTTTAATAATTACAAGGTAGAAAATGGCTATATTCTTAAATATCTTAATAGATGCTCTCCACTAATGGAAGAGACTAATGCCTTGCAGGGGCCTATGGAAGAAGAAATTGCTGAAACTAGAAGCTCATTGGATGAAAAAGAGGAGGAGAGTGATTATCAAGAGGAGGAAGAATGGATCTACCCATCCGTAGCTTCTAATGAGAGTAACTCTTTACCCCTTACAGTATTTGATTGTCCCCCATGCTTACCAAAGGAGGACGAATGTCATGTTCCTAAGGATTCTTTTGAAAATGTTTATAATAAAGCTCTAGTGTTTGTAGATCATGAAAATCATGCTTTATGTGATAGTTACATTATTGAGTTTATTCATGAGGCTACTGAAAATTATTATGAGAGAGGAAAATATGGTTGTAAAAGTTTTCATGGTACTGAAACACCTCTCTATTTGCTGAAAGTTTTGAAGTTACTCTCGTTTTATCGTCCTATGCATGTCGCTTTGTTCTTTGTGAATTTATTTGCGTATAAGATTCTTATGCATAGGAAGAGGGTTATACTTAAATGTGTTTTGAATTTTCTTCTTGATGCTCTCTTTTACTTCAATTCATATTTCCTATGTGAGCATGTTCTCAAATTATCATGCCTAACTTAAAGGCGTTAAAGAAAAGTACTTATTGTGAGATAACCCAAAAGTTTTAGATGAGTATTGGAGGTTATTACTTTAGTAATAAACGCTCCTTATCCTTTTTATTTGTTTTTTTGTGCCAAGAGTAACCTCTAATGAGAGAGAAGTAATGATTGGGAAAGTTTCTGTCCCGAAACAGATTTCTGTGCTTCACCGTAAATATTCGTGTAAAATCTCTGTACGTTCTTTTGAGGCGTGAATTTTTGTGCTTATGACACAGGTTGTTATCTAACTTTCATTAGTTCAACACTTTTTGATTTGAGCAACTGAGGGTCTTCGGAAAAATTCGTCTTTACCTTTTGGTATGTTTTGACAGATTTCTGCCATTTTCTGTATTTGCTTCTTGTTAGTTCCTTTTTGAGTTCTTTTGAGGAATTGAGCTTTTTGAGGGAAGTGCTACAATAGCTTGTGTTTTAATGGAAGTTTATTGGTGTTAGAACTGAACCTAAAGACCTATTATCTTGAGTGCACTAATGTTGCTAATAAAGATTGTGTGAAGTTTTGTATGAAGGAAAATTTTCAGGTCTATGGAAGGAATGAGTAATGAGATGAAGGATGGACTAAAGCTCAAGCTTGGGGATGCCATGCGTGTCACCCCAAGAAATATACAATAAGTACAAGCGTCAAAGCTTGAAGATGCCCAAGGCATCCCCTTCTTCATCAATAAAAATTCCAGGTTTCTTCCAAACGCTTCATTTTTATTGTTTCATGCACAGTTGTGTTGTTCTTGGAGCGTCTTCTTTTTTGTTTTCGTTTTGTTTTTTTAGTTTGCTTGGTTTACTTAGTTTTCTGAATAAATTGGTTGGACCCCCTCTTTCATACATTGGTTTTCAAATAGTTTGGTTTGGATTGGGAAAAGCGTAGAAAAGTTCATGCTTAAGTGGTAAAGAGAGCTTGTTTTTGACTGTGGCCTATGCTTTGTCATGCCATGCTTGATATTATTTTGGCTTTATCTTAGTATTCTTTTCTGTAGCATGACTTGTTATAAACAATTGAGATTGCTTAATGTGTCTTAGATGAATCATGCGTTGTTTTAGCATATTAAAGCATAGTATAGTGGTATTCTCCTTTGATGCTTTATTTGGGTTGACTTGGCGCATGCTCACACCATGTTATGACTATCCCAAGTCACCATAGCCTTTATGATCCTTTAGTTTTCAACTTGTAGTATCACTTTATGCTTTGATCAATGATGTTTTGTCGCTTTGCATGATTATGGCCATTATTGCTCTCTTAGTTTGTCGCTCCCAGTCTTTTGCTAGCCTCCATAACCAAGTGTGAGTTCCACTCATGCATCCAACTCCTTAAACCAAGTTATTACAAAGAGTCCATCATACCTACCTACTAGCATATGCTATTCCAAGTATATTCATGTTTTTGTCTACCTTCCAAATTAAACTTGTTATGAGAAAACTAGTGATTAAAGCTCTCACGAACTTGATGGCACACTTTACTTTTTGCATTTAATAAACTTGAACCATTGGGTCCTTCTTTGTTGCGTATATGCTTGCTCTTTATAAGTTGAAATTAGCAGAACCATGCATCATGGGGAACGCTTTCAACATTGCACATGTACTTTGTACCCTGTTGATATCATGTTCTTTTGCTTATGGATCCCGGCGGTGTGAAATAAAAGTGGAACTTGTAAGATCATGGAGTTTGTATGTGTGTTAGAGAAACGCCTGGGCCGCTAGCCTAAGACATGCCTAATCATGGTGGAAACTTTCAGCATCACCATAATGAGCACTCTATGAAGCATCCTCAGTAAAAACCTATGCAAATAGCAAATAAAAATATCGCTGAGATGCTCATTGTCTGCTTGTCTTGTCATTTTGATTATGGGATAGCTCCTGTATCATATGCAAGGGGTACCCCGATGGCGGTTCTTTATGATACATATGTACTTACAATGACAAGAGCTTACTCGTGACTAAAGTTGAGTAGCATGAGGTTCGGTCTTCGTAAGTAAGGGGCATGAGATTTCGGTTTATAACTTGTCAACCATATCCTCTTAGTTGTGTCACTTTAACCTTAATCACCTTCAAGATGCTTATGATAGGGGCAATGAGATCTAAAAGCTAATAAGTACCATAATTTTTTGAAGCTCTTTATGAGACTTGAATCCCTACTTCCTTCTATGAAGGCCTTTCTTTTACTTTTATGTTGAGTCCCCACCTTCTATCTTTATGCACCTACTTTGAGAGCATAGGGCCATTCTTAGTTCTATGTGCATTGTCCCAAGACTTGTTGATTGATGCATAATTTGATATTGCTTGTTTTAAACTATTTGTATCTAGTCACTCTTATAAACTTTGAAGGTGTCCTATGCATTTATGTTTTGCTACTCTATGAGGGACAAGCTGAATGCTACTATGCTATGTTTTCTTTATGTGAAACAAACAAACGTCTTGCAAAGCATTGTTATTCATGAATCTTTTGTTTGTGCCTTTTCATGTTGCAACATAGTTCCTTTATATTATTGCTAGAACTTTGTCTTTCATGTTATGATTGAAGTACTATGAACCCAGCTTAAAATGTTTTACAAATACTTTGATCAAGTTTATGATGGTGCATGTCACCTCAAAAATTATTCTTTCTTTTTATCACTTACCTACTCGAGGATGAGCAGGAGTTAAGCTTGGGGATGTTGATACATTGCAAATGTATCTATAATTTTTGATGTTCCATGCTTGGTTTTATCTACTTTGTTGTGTTTTGTCCACACTTTGGAGTACTTTTCATATGATTTCTTGGACTAACCTATTAACAAGAGCCACAGTGCCAACGGCTTGTTTTCTGCTGTTTTTGGTTCCAGGAAGTCAGAAAATGGATATTCTCAGAATTGGACGGGACAAAATCCAAAGTCATTATTTTACCGAGGGACACCTGGAGTCAGAATACGAGACGGAGAGGGGTTGGGGCCTGGCCACACCACCTGGCCGCGCTGCCAGGCCTGACCCGCACCAGGGGGTGGTCTGGACGCCCCAGGCACCCCCTCGGCCTCTCCTTCCGCCTATATATTGCCTCTGATACGGAAACCCTAAGTACCCGATCAAAAATCAACAAAAGAGTCTGTAGCCGCCGTCATCTCCATTCCTAGATCGGGAGGGATCTAAAGCTCTTCCTGGCACCCTGCTGGAGAGGGGAATTCACCCTGGAGGCCTTCTTCATCATCATGCAAGCCTCCGGTGTGATGCGTGAGTAGTTCATCTCTAGACTACGGGTCCATGTAGTAGCTAGATGGCTGGTTCTCCTCCTTTGTGCTTTCATGTCTAGATGTTGTGAGCTCCGTTCATGATCAAGATCTTCTATTTGTAATTCTGCATGTTGTGTTTGCGGGGATCCGATGGATATTGAGATGCTATTTCAGATTGATTATTGATTCTATCATGTCTTTGTTATTTGTGATCTTGCATGCTTTCCGTTGTTAGTAGCTATCTTGGCCAAGTAGATGATAGCAACTTCAAGAGTTAGTATTTATGCTCGATAGTGGGTTCATGCCTCTAGTAATCTGGGGAAGTGACAGAAATCTCTAAGGTACTAGATGTGATGTTGCTACTAGAGAGAAAACAACAATCCTTTGTTCATAGAACAATCGTATTGTTTACTTTACACGCAATTCGTAATGCAATTATCTGTTGCTTGCAACTTAATACTGGAGGGGGTTCGGATGATAACCTTAAGGTGGATTATTAGTCATAGATGTAGTTGGATGGCAGTCTATGTATAATGTTGTAATGCCCAATCAAGTCTCAAAGGAGTCAAGGTGATTAGTATATGCTTGTATGCTTTATCGATGTTTGTCAATTGCCTCGCTGTAATTTGTTCACCCAGCATGTTATCTATCTTAAGGAGAGCCACCTCTAGTGAACTATGGACCCCGGTCCTTGCTTTTACTTTCAATCTACAATCAAACTGTTTACTGCTTTGTGTTTACTTTTTGCAAACTATTACTTCCTTCCATTCGATACGTTTAATCCTTTGTTTTCGGCAAAACCGATGAGATTGACAACCTCATCGCAAGTTGGGGACAGAGTTATGTGGTTGTGTTGTGCAGGTCTCCACGTTGCTGCTGGCACCGGTAGTGCGCCCTGCCAACGTTCATCTAGCAACACCTTTAGGGTGTTTCCTTGCTCCTACTGGTTCGATTAAACCTTGGTCTCATACTAAGGGAAAACTTGCTGTTGTGCTCATCATACCTTCCTCTTGGGGTTCCCCAACGAGCTTGATATATTTTGGGCCATCATACATATCCTAGGTAACCATTCTATTCGAAGAATGTTTTTTTCAACTACCATATCTCAAAATTGAAATATGTAGTGGTTGCTACAATAATCCGTAGGACTAAACATCGCTACAAAAGTTCCAATCTTGTCGTAGTCAACTCTTTA
Source organism: Avena insularis (assembly GCA_023614405.1). Taxonomy (NCBI): domain Eukaryota; kingdom Viridiplantae; phylum Streptophyta; class Magnoliopsida; order Poales; family Poaceae; genus Avena; species Avena insularis. Next base: position 453,713,373 of record CM042694.1, read on the forward strand.
AACATTATTGTAAACTTATTTTCAACATGTCGACCATTTCGCAGATGTGAACATCCACATCTGTTTCTTTATAGATCCAACTACACTTGAAAAACTTCACACCTTTCGAAGGATCTACCAAGTTCACAACTTGATTTTCATACATGGATACTGTTGTGGATTTTTAGGGATTCTAGCCACTAAACGGAGTCAGGGCACATTGTTGCTTCTTCGTATGTAGTCGGTCCATTATTGACGAACAATACTTCATCCTCAGTTCTTACTATTTGATTACCCGGCCCACGTGGTTCACTACGAACTTAGATCTCTAGGACTACAACATTTGTGGGCATGGGACCATGGGCACTACAGCTGCCTCCAGAACACTTTCTGGCTCTATGCTACTTAGCACATGTTGCTCAGTTTCATCAAGCTATTCAAAATTCTATTGTCCATGCACTTAACTTTTGGCAAAAAAAATCGTCTCAAGGAACTTACTGTTCTTAGCGATAAATACTTTTGTGAGTGTTACAGTGGAGGAATACCCAATGGTTTCTTGGGGAGAACCTACAAAGACATGCTATACAGCTTTGGTTGTAAACATTTTACATATGCCTTGCATACCAAAATTTAAGAAAACACAACTTGGGTTTTATCCCTTGACATAACTAATATGGTGTCATTTTATCAGATTATGATGGTGCTCTTTTCAGTGTAAAAGTGGTAGTCACTACAACATAATCTTTAAAATTATAATGGCAGTTTTATCTTTGATCTTACCAATTCCAACTAGGTTCGATTACATTTTCAAACACTCCATACTGATGTGGTGTTTTGAGAAATGCAAGTTTAAGAAACAAATTCTCAACTCTTAGATGTTTTCTAAACTTGTAACTCAAATATATTTCTTTATGATCCAATCATAAATACATAATTCTCTTGTTACAATGATTTCTACTTCATATTGAAACATTTGAACATTTTTTTAAATGTCTCGTACTTATTTCTCATTAAATAGATATAATCATATATATACTCAAGTCCTCAGTGAAAGTATATTAAGTAGAATAATTCACCACACAAAGTTTCAAATAATGGTCCAAATACATTAACATGTATGACCTCCAATAAGGTAGCCACCCGTTCTGTTTGGCCCATGAACATAGTTTCAGTTATCTATAGAAAAGTCTTACAAGCATCAATTTATTTGAAAACAAATGACTCTAGAATTCCAAGAACATGGAGTTTCTTCATGTATTTCTTTCCAATATAACCTAAACGGTGGGATCACAAATAAATGAAATTATAATCATTTGTCCTATGATGTTTTAGCATCAATCGTATGGATGTTATTTCACCAACAAGATTTATAATGGTTCATCCATCATCTATGGAATACATTAATCATTTTAACAACATTTTTCTTACACCACTGGAACATAATAACAATTAGCGAAATAAACCTTGGTGGCTAGGTCCAACGTTTTCCTCTCTTTTATAAGAATCTACCAACATCAGCACTTGTACGAATTACATGGTACATAATCCCAAGTGTGTTATTAAGATACTAATACTTTTGAATTCACACTTCGAAGTGGATCACCATCACATGATTCGTGTCCTTGTGGATTCTACTTTTAGTGGTCTCTGAGTATAGTAAAAAATACATGTACCTTTCATCCATCTTATCATGACAACTTTCATGATGAAACTACTATAGCTCATAAGGACAAATGTAGTATAATATTTGTTTCCATACCTATTGGGTGAGAAGTATGCCTAATGTCACCATCATTCAAAAATGCTCATACAATATGAGAATTTTTTCTCACTAAATTACACTTTATCATATTGCAACCAAACAGTGTTTGAGATATCAAAATATTGTTTACATAAGATAATTTCTGAAAAAAATCTTTGAACTCCTAGATAACCATGATACTAAAACTACTTTTGAAAATCAAGTAGCATGGAGGCAAGTATGATCTTTAGATACTAACTTTGGAATCTTTACTCTTGGATTAATACAACTTATTAAACCGTATGGAGTAAGTGAGGTTTATTAAAAGTTTACATTAGAACTTTATCTTTAAATGGACACTTAGATAATGTGGTACTAGTCTATAAAGTAAATATCTAGAAATTCTATAGTTCTATTATCTCAATTATAAAACCTAAACGCAAGGTAGTTAATGGAGGCCAATGACTACAATGAACTTTGCAAATTCATTTATATTATTAGTTCATGATAATGGTTTAAGTTTAATCATATTAATAGTTAACTCCCACTAAACTTGACATCCCTCGAAGTTGTTTGGTGATACATGATCAAAATTCACTCACCAAGTCTGATCATCACGTGAGATGATGTAGCTTCAATGGTGAACATGACCATGTTGATCATATCATCTATATGACTCATGTTTAATCTTTTGGTTCATTGTAGTCCGAGGCCATGTCTGTACATGCTAGGATCGTCAAGTGAAACAAAGTATTTTCGCATGTGTAAAATTGGCTTACACCCGTTGTATGGGAAAGTAGAGTTCATAACACCCGATCATCACGTGGTGCTTCAAAACGACGATCTTTCGCAATGGTGCATACTAAGGGAGAACATATATTAAGTGTGAGGGATCATCTTATAATGCTACCATCCCGATCAAATCAAATTAGAATACGATTTATAAAAGGATAAACATCACATGCATGGATAATATGATATGGTATATCCTTTTCTTCTTATGCCTTTGATCTCCATCTCCAAAGCACAGGTATGATCTCCATCTCTACCAGCATGACACCAGGATCTATGGCACCGCACATGTTGTCTCCATCATATGCTGCAACTACAACTATAGCTAACTCATAGCGATAAAGTGAAGCAATTACATGGCATTGAAGTTAACACACATGTCATATACAATAAAGAGACAACCATATCGCTCTTATTGGTTTGCCGTACTCATCAACATGCAAGTCGTGAAAGATTACAAAACATTATCATTGCATACATCACATATATAACTCATCACAATTTTGGTCATACCACATCACATGCCCTGCAAAAATAAGTTAGACGTCCTCTACTTTGTTCTTGCATGTTTTACGTGGTTTTGGGGGCTTGCACTAAAAAGAACCGTTCTTACTTATGCATAAACCACAACAGTGATAATCATGTTATCTCTACTACACCCTTTTGGGCCCTCGGTTGTAAAAGCAATAATAACTATAGTAGGAGACACATACACCCGCTAGCCACTTATTCAATACAATTTGCATGTTGAGCATGAAACCGATCTCGCGTAAGCATACATGTAAGATTGGTCTGGGCTGCTTCATCCCACTATCCCGCAATATGAACTAGTATACATGAGAGGGTAACAACATGATCATAAATGCCCACAACTTCATTGTGTTCTACTCATACAAAGCATCTACACATAGATCTAGGCTCTAACACCACTGATGGGATTCGCAACATGGAAAAAATCCTACGGGAGACTAGATGGAACCTAATAAGATCCGATCTATGAGATGATAGTAACGAGAATTAGATCAAATCAACATACCCTCGAAGATCCCAAGTGTTTAACGGTCTCGAAGATCGTGGTTGATGTAGACATACATGGCGTCTGATCAATCTGATGAAGCACTACACTGAAAGAACCTCTGTGGTATCCACACGACCGTCTCAATATAGTCTCCTCCAACTTGATCCATCAATATGAGGGAGAAGTGGATGAGATCCCCACAACATGATGGTGTGGTGGTGGAGAAACCGGTAGAGCTTCGCTAAAAATATGCGGAGTAGTAGTAGTATGGGAGGGAGAGACGAGGGAGGATGCCAGCGGGTCAAATTCCACGCCCCAGACCTCCACCCCCTCTTATATAGGCATGGGGGGCTGACTTGGCCCTTCCTCCAAGTCCTAGGTTCAGCCAAACAGGGGGAGACGTCCCCCACGTTAACACCCTATTTTGAAGGGATTTGATCTTATCTTGTTATCCCAGCCGCATGGGCCAAGGGAAAATGATGCACCTGACCCATGTGGGCCTATGTGACACCCCTCGGTCCATGTGGGTCGTATGGGACAGATGGTTCCCACTATGGGATCCTCCGAAACCTTCTAGAACCTCCGGTATAATACCCAAAAATCCTGAACTTTTCTGGTAACCCAAAAATACTTTCCCATATTTTTTATTTATCTCCGGACCATTCTGAAGATCCTCATGATTTCTAGGATCCTATCCATGACTCTGAATAAATATTCGATAACACCATCTATTTATCTCATCAAACCCTAGCGGCATCGAACGTTAAGTGTGTGACCCTACAGGTTCGAGAACATCCACACATGATCGAGACTCCTCACCAACCAATAATCAATAGCGGGACCTAGATGCTCGTAATGACTCTCACACATTCAACAAATATCATTATCAGTTGAACCATGATGTCGAGGATTCCATTAATCCTGTGCACAACTCCCTTTGTCTCGCGATATATCACTTGCCAAAGATTTGATCGTTGATATCGTCATACCCAGTTCAATATCATTACCAGCAAGTTCTTTTTACTCGTTCTGTGGTGTAGGATTCCCATAACTAAACACATTAGTCACATGCTTGCAACCTTTAGGATGCTACACAGCCGAGAGAACCTAGAGATATCTCTCTATCACTTGGAGTGACAAATCCCACTCTTGATTCATGCAACTCAACAAGTACCATCGGAGATACCTAAAAGACATCTTTATAATCACCAAATTACAAACTGATGTTTGATGTCCACAAAGTATTCCTACAATACCAGGAAGTAACACAATATCATGGTTTAAGGAAATAATACTTGACACATTCAAAAGCAATAGAAGTCAAACTAAGTGCCATGATCTATGCATATGCTTGTTATTCGGTTTGTTCATCACAACACTCTCCTAATGATATGAGCCCGTTATCAAGTGACATTACTTTTCTATGGTTAGGAAACCTTAACCATCACTTGGTAACGAACTAGTCAGAAGAGGCTTACTAGGGACACTATGTTTTTATATATCCACACATGTATTTTGTTTCTGATTAATACATTTATAGCATGGAGAATAAACACTTACCATGAATAAGGAAATATGATAATAACAACTTTATTGTTGCCTCTAAGGCATATTTCGACATGCCCTCAAGAGGGTAATGACAAACCGTACCGCCAACCTCGAGAACACAGTTAAGGGTTTTCACCCGGAGCCCTAACGAGGATTAGCTACCCACGACGGTGCCCCCAAGAGGGTTACGACATCCGCAGGCATCGTCACTGTTGGTGTCAAAATACTAAGTTTTCACCTGGAAAAACCTTCGCACACGCTCGATAGCTCGGACCGCCTATCGTCCCCAAGACAGGCCTCCATATTGTAATTTTAGAGCTGTCATTGCCGAAGCACCATCAACACTAGGATCCTTGGCTACTTGTTCCCACCATCATACTGACCAAAGAGAAAGGTGATCACCACCGCCACATCGCCTGCTATAGAGACAACAGCGTAGTCCACCTTTGGGAGCCACCACTCCGGTGTCCACGAGCTCGAGATCAGGTACCGATAGACATCTCGTCATGATGTGACAACTCAAACGAGGTATGTTGATGCCAGAAAAGACTTGTGTGGCCAGCAAAATCCAATCGGCAGGCGGCCACCCTCCCGCTACCCACCATTCGCACTCGGCAACCATCGACGACTAGATCTAAACCCGTAGGTACGGATTCAGCCTGGTAGCACCGCGATCACTCAAAGGAGATCATCCTTCCTCCACTGATAGAGGCGGTCACTGACTGGACACAATAGTTAGGGTCTGTCAGGCTCAACAGGCCCGACTATCCCCACCGCCATGTTGCAACGCCATGTCCACAACCGCAATCCACATGAAAATCCACGTCGCCCTAACCCATGCAAATCCACATTGTCCCAACCCAAGTCCTCTCCCCCAAGTACCCACCAACGAGCATCGTTGATCGACCAACAGTCCAAGAACCATGGTCTGAAGCAAGCCAACAGCTGTGGCCAGGGCCCTCTTGACCTAGGTTAGGCCTAGAGGGGCCTAGATCTGCGCCAACATGCCCGCACCGCCATGGAGCCACCTCCCTAGCACCAGCATGTGCACCACCATTGGTCTCACACTCCTGCCACCGCCAGCGCTGCCATCCACACCACCGCACATGGTAGACCACTCCACTGACTCCAGCTTAAGATCCTCAGTGCACCATCGTCAGAGCGCCTGGGCGTGCTGACCTCCACGCACGCGGGTAAGATAAGGCCGCTGACAACACTGCTAGAGCTTTGTGCAGGCAGAAGGGAGAGGCAAGGAAGGGGACATGGCACGCTAACTAGAGTTAGCCTATGTGTCGTCTGCGGAGAGCGAGCACAGGAGCACGAAAGGGTTTCCTCCCAAGTCTGATCTATCCCTCTCAAAGCAGCCTTGTATGCACTACATTTTAATAAATAAAAAGTAACCGTAGTTTGAAGGGAACTAAGAACTATTTTAGTACACATTCTCTCAATAGAAAAACTCTTGGTTTAATTTAGCGGAAGCCTAGAACTTGAAGGTAGTAGCATTTCATAATTTTTGGCAAATCTAAGTCTGCAGTACTCGCTGTCTATATGTCTACGTCATCCAATTTTTTTTAATCAAACGTGAGCTCCGCCTAGTGGTAGCCCTATTTTCCTCGAAATAGGCTTTCGCCCCGTTTTATAAATAAAGCCACACGGCCAAACCGATACAAAGTGATGAGGAGTCCCTCTTACAAGCATATCAAAGATAAACTTACTAAGCCTAAGAAGCATTGAGCTAGCCACCGAGGATGAAGAGACTAAGGAGACCGGAGCTCCACGGCAACGCCTCTAAGAAGGTAACGACGCCACAAGCGCCGCCTCCGCCGAGACCACATGGGTCTAGGGTTTTCACCCGGAGCCCTCATGGCGCGAGAGTACCCACAACAACGCACTCAAGAGGGTTACGACACCCACAGGCATCGCCGTTGTCGGCGCCAAAGCGCTGGGCTTTCGCCTCGAAAAACTCTCGCCATATTCGGCACCTCGGACCACCACCATGCCTCGGGTTGAGCTTCCAAACGCGATCTGGATGCAACCACCACCAGGAGCTCCCGCTGCCCACTCCTTGCCACCTGCGTGAACCAAGGAGATGGGGCATCACTACCGCAACGCCGCCCCGCCGTGAAGACGCCAGTGCAGACCACCTTTCGGGGCCGCCGCCCCGGCATCCACGAGCTCGAGCCCAAGCTCCAACCAAAGGCACGTCGCAAAGTCGTCGGAAAGGATGCGGTATGGCAACATCGGGTCTGTAGTTGTCATGCCACACGGCCGCCTGGGGAAGGGGAACCGCCCTCCACCGGCCACGGTGATTGCTGTCCAGGCGCAGCAATAGTACCAACTAGGAATAGATCAGGCCCACATTGAGCCATCGGCGTCGTCGCTGCGCTGCTGCAGCCGGGCTGCCACGTCGCCGTCAACCTGCTCCCTGAGTCGCCCTAACCCCGTTGATGCCGCATAGACCACGTTAACATGCCCCGCTACCGGAGGACCTCGGCCGCGCCGCCGCTGCAGCACCACCCCTAGCGAGACGCCGGCCAAGGCGAGCTCCCCTTCGCTAGGGGCAACCCCGCTGCCGTGCCGCCCTGGGCCCGCACGCCTGATGCGCCGCCACCAGATGGGACCCGTAGGGCCCAGATCTGGGCCAACGGGCCTGGCTGCCACCATCGTGCCGTCCCGCCGCTCTGGCGCCGCCACCAGGCCACCCCGGGCCGAGCTCGCCTTCAGATTGACGCGTTGCAAGAGGAGGAGGACGCCGTCCCGATTCGCAAGCCATCTACCACCGCCGTCCAGACGTCGCCGATGCCAACCCCGCTCATGCGACGTCGATGCCGCCAACCCCGCTCGTCTCAGCCGCCGGCGACCATCACGGAGCTTGCTATCCAGCCATGGAGGACCGCCTCGCGCCGCCCTTTGTCCATGCGGGAAGAAGGAGAAACCTCGTCGCCGCCAACGCTGCGTGGGCTTCGCCCGACCGCGCCCTCCGGCGACGGCGAGGGAAGGGAGGAAAGGGGAGGAGGGGAGCTAGAGTGGCGGCGCTAGGGTTTCCCCTGTGGCGCTCGCGGGGAGCGTCGCGGGCCTGTCTCAAAGTGTCAGTTTTCTTATGCGCAAAGTCTAATCACCTAGCCCTATTTTTGAAAAGAAAAAAAACCCGAAACAATATGTTAAAGTTCCAAAGGTTTTGAAGGTGTGGTTAAGGATGTATTCAAGTGTGTGAATTTTAATACGTAATACGTTATAATGTAGGCTACAGAAAAATAACAAAACATCAGAAAGAAAAAATTACGGGGTTTGAAAATTGTACCTTTCACATTTCTTAGACCTATACTTTTAGTCATTTTCCATACGTCTACGTTCCGCCTTCTTTTTAGAAAGAAGAGGTAACCTATTTGCCCGCTCCAAAGCAACGCATTTTGTCACGTTTCGTTGCTTGCGTACGAAAACCGGTAAAAAGTTTATAGAAGAAGAGAAGAGGAAGTCTTTTTGGGCCACGCAGCGTGCGATACTGCGATAGCAGCCGGTCGCACGTGTAAGCAACGGCCCGGCAGTAAAACTCAGCGGAGCACACGAGTCTTCTAGCGGGCGCGAAGGGCGGCGGACGTAATTTCCCCTAGAGGTCGAGGACGGCGGGCCCACAGGGAGTGGCTTGTCTTACGTGCACCACGTACGCCCGGCGAGGGCCCCGCACCCGTCGCTGCAGGCACATGGGCCGCCGCGCCCACCTGATCTTCTGCGCCTCAGCTTTTTTCTCGCTCTGCCGGCCTCCTCCTCCTCCGCTTTCCCTTCCCTGGGTGCGCATAGGACTGGGGCTGTCTTTACCACTGGGAATCTGGAGATCGAGCAGCATTGGGCACGGTGTCAAAGCCGCTTTGGCTGGACCCCTGCTCCACCACTCGACGATCGAGTCGTCTCGGTGCAGAAAGCCTGGCGTCTTTTGCCTCTGTCGCGATGGTCATCGGTGGGAGCGGTCACTGTAGGTTCCCGGTTCTTCCCGATCTTCGATCGAATACTGCTGCCTTTGTTCGATGGATGGCACCTCCACAGCTCCACTTCCACGAGTCCCCCTCGTCCAGGACGATTCTCTCGGCTGGAGAAATACTCCTACTACTACTACTACTCTGGTAGTGGCGCGCACGCGCATATCGGGGCTAGCGGATCATCCTAGTTCGTTCGTATATGCCGGTCCTGAGAAGCGAATCGAGATCCGGCATCGGAAATCAAACGCCCCGGTCGTGTTCACCTCACAAAAATCTACGAGCCCGGGGCCGGGGGAGAGAACCCCGTGTGGCCTCCGCGGGAAGCAGCACCAGAATATAAAATGAGACTTCTTCGTGCACTCTCTTTCTCGCATCGGGAGGGACCGCCACCGCCAGGAAAGGAGAGGCGAGAAAGCGAGACGGCCGGCCGAGAAAGAAAACGAAGAAAGCGTGCGGTTTGGCGTCTGTGCGTACGTCGGTTAGGGCATCTCCACGGGCCAGACCCAACCTGCCCCGCGTAATGTGCATGGCGTGCGCAGTCACGACCTACTCCGGATCGACGCGTTTGGCTCGATCTATCGGTGCATTTATTTTGCGTGACCATTATGTCGGTCCGTACACGGGCGGGTCGCGGCGTGTCCTCCGCCGCGCGCGCTACTGGTCCACTCGTCAGCGTCTAGCGAGTCAGAGGCAACCCGGCACCAATTCAGACGCAATCATGGCAGCGATTCAGAGGCGCGGGCGGCAAGATGAACGGCGACATCGAGTCAGACGCAACCGTGGCAGTCTTCGCCATCAATGATAACAGGACATGGCATCGCTTGAGTTCCCGTGCGGACATTGATGGCGAAGGCGCGAGAACCTGCGCGCTCCTACCGGCAGGGGCTACTTAAGCTAGCTCGTGCGACCGTCGGTGCCGCACACCTCCTCTCCTCTCGCCAAGTACTATCCATCGGGGGATCTGTTAGACACGGCTTTCATTCAGCAACAAGCACAATCTTGGCAAGGAGTAGTATATGGACTTGAACTTCTCAAGAAGGGAATTATATGGCGTATTGGTAATGGTTCAAAAGTGAGAATATTTCCTGACAACTGGCTGCCATGTCAAGGGGCTCTGAAAGTTGAAGAGAAGAGAGGCAACTCTAGAATGAGATGGGTGTCTGAACTAATATCACAAGAGTCTAGGACATCGAATGAGGAGGCTGTTCGGTGCTGCTGCTCCCCTATGGACGCCGCAGTAATCCTTGGGATTAGACTTTCGGCTCGTGTTATAGAGGACTTCATCGCTTGGAGTGGTGAAGAGAATGGATTATTTAGTGTTCGGTCGGCATATCGCATTGGCTTTTCATTATCCCAAGCTGCTACGGATCAGGTTCAATCCAGTTAAGAACCTGAAGGAGATCGTCGGCTCTAGGACTTAATTTGCAAGACCAAAGTGCCACAGAAAATTCGTATATTTGCATGGCATGCGGCGACCAGTTCCTTATCAGTTCGACTCGGACTTCACCGATGTATGCCCCATGGTGATCCAATGTGTGTGATCTGTGGCATGGCTGTGGAGGACGACCACCATGCGCTGATAGGCTGCACTCTTGTTCGGGCTTTGCGTGAGGAGATAAGAAATTTCTGGTCCCTACCTACTGACGAGGTTTTCAACATGAAGGGAGAAGAATGGATCTGTCATCTGCTTAGCAACGCGAATGTGGAGATGAGGCCGGAAATTAAGTTTCTGATGTGGCGATCGTGGCATCATAGGAACAATATTATTTATGGAGATGGCAAGGCCTCGATAACTGCTTCGGTCCATTACTAGGTCAATTATATGAACTCGTTTTCTGCAACGCCAATACCTAGCAATACATGCGGTACATGCGCAACTTGGACCCCTCACGCGGCAGGTTCTCTCAAAGCAAATGTAGATGCAGGCTGGGATGGCCACTCGTATGACGCTGGCCACGGTATCGTTGTGCGTGATTGTCATGGAAAGGTGATGCTGGCCGAGTGGAAGTTTGTTCCTAACTGTGGCAGTGCTGAGGAAGAGGAAATTCTAGCCTGCCTGGAGGGTTTAAAACACTTGGTACACCTCCGACAGTGGCCGGTGACGGTGGAGAGTGACTGCTTGCGAGCTGTGCAAACTCTTTCGACAGCGCCCCGAATAATTCAAGGAGTTGGGCTTTAATTCTTGAAGGTCGTGAACTTTTTAGAGTTTATCAAGGTTTAGAAGTCTCCAAAGTTAAGCGCATAAGCAATAGTGTAGAACATGTTTTAGGGCAATTAGGAAAATCTGGTTGTAACGGTATGTCCTGGGGATCACCACCGAGCTGTGTCTCGTCACTGGTTGATCACGATTATATAAACATTGTGTAAATTTCGGGGCAGCAAGTTTCTTACGCACTTTTTTCTTTACTAGGATACCTGAAAAACTGAAAGGTTTTTAACGAGACAGCTTGCTGCTGCTCATTATAGTGATGTTCTTAAAAAAAACATCTTCAACCGACGACATATACGCTTTTATACTCACGGATGCCACCACACATATATGTACACACACCATTACAATGTTCATCTCCACGACTCCACCAGGTGGAGTACATGGTTACGCCAACTTTTGGCTTATATACGTCGATAGAAAAGTAGCAGCTAGCTCTTCACACATATAATCACATCATATGTTATAGGACTTCCGTTACTGAGAAAATGGCCCCACAAAGTAAATAAATAATGGCTTGGCTTCGACTCCAAAATTTCTTGGCATGTTTTTTCCTTCAACCATTTTTCTATTAAAGAAAATATATTAATATCACAAAGAAATGCATAGAGACATCGAGAATGTACACGGTCAAAAACCAAAATAAAAAGAGTAAAAAAACCCACAATGGGGATCAATCACCCGCACCAGCAACACTCTAACCACCACATAAAACAATATCCAAACTATAAAGGAGGTCCTCCGAAAGCAACGCTTTCAATAAGGAAACAATGCACAAGCTTTTTCGTCGACTGATCAAAGATCTTAGGTTTTCACCTTGAAAAAAGATCGTATTCTCAAAATAGTGACTTCAACAAGTCCACTGCAAAGACAGTCAATAAAGACCAGACCCAAGGTTTTCACCCTAGAAATCACGACTCGGTACTTCGAGGAGCACCACCAACAAAGAAGTCATCTAATGTTGTCGCCCTACCTGTGGAGGCTGTTGCAACAAGTCACATACCACCAGGCTCACAAGAACTCGTGTTCGGTCTAGAAGGGAACGGATCCCGCAAGCCATGTACAAACAACAGTCTATGAAGAAAAGCCTTCGCGGTGACCTAGCACACCACTTCATGTTGTAATGTGCAAGTCATTGGCATAAGACTCATGAAACACTATTTCACAAATATTACACTTAATAGAGTAGTATAACAGAAACATCACGGTCCAAGGTATAACTATATTATTTATTTCATAGATCTTCATAGAAGATCCTCAAAACCTCCATGGTACAATGAGCTCGTCAGGTAAGTTCCTGTTCAAGTCAAAATCCAGAAGAATCAGCTTGTAGACTAGTCTAGCACTAAATCTACTCTAGGCTTATCTCGATAACTAAAGGCTAGCTATTTGCTCTAGTAGCATTCTCTAATGGTATGGTTCCTATCATCTGGGATTGAATTCCATCTACATTTAACTTGATCTTCATCATCTCTGCTTGAAGTATCTGACACCGTTGACTACTTTGCTCCATGGTTACTCATAGTGATCCTCCTTTGTCGTCATCTTGGCTTGGGATGCCGTTAACTACTTACCGTAGTCTAGCAAGAGATAAGAAGATAGATTGAGTGTACCGTACTTAGCAAGTTTTAAATATGTACTCCCTCCATTTTAAAATATAAGATGTTTTAGCTTTATGAAAGGAGTGTATCTAGTCGTCTTTTAGTGAGTAGGTTCACTCCAAACCTGGATAAACCTACACACTAAAAGGGGTCTAGATACACTCATTTCATAAAGCTAAAACATATTATATTTTGAAACGGAGGGAGTAGGTGTTTGATGAACAACCGTGGATCAAACATCCAACGTTTGTGCAGTTTTCAAAAACGGGTTTTTAGAAAAGGTAAATTTTAGTTTAAAATTTATGTCTATCGATCTTCACGGATTGTACAGGACTTCATGAAGTCTCTTTTCACGTTGTGTTTGTAGTTCTTTCTCGGAACGAGTAACGTTTCATGTTTAATACACTCTCTGAGTTGAGAGGAATAAGTGGTTTCTTCTTCTTTTTCTGACTGATGAAGGTCGAAACTGAAGATTGAATCAGGTGCGCTACTTCACCCCAAAACTGTTGGGTTACATAGAGAAAAACAAAACTTTTTCTACGTGGGCCTCCCGGGATCTAGCTGAGGTGATAGGCCACGATATTACTGCAAGACGCGCAGATGCGGAACTTGATGTAATACATCGAAATAGTGCCGACCAATCCCACGAGCAGCTCGATCGATCCCACGAACAGCTCCTCTGGATCTCCAGAACTCCTTCGCCTCCATGTCACACGTGCAACGCTCTATCGATATCACACATGTAGGAAGAAGCACTGGGCAGAGGATTTCTAGACCGGTTTGGGAGTGGAGAAAGTGATGGGTAGGTCAGAAACTATCCTTTGTCGCTCCACTTATATACACCCTAGCGGGGCTCAACTCTTGAGATCCATCTAGGCTGTATCCCAATATCCATATGGATCTCATCCACATGGCCCCCTGATGACAACAACTCTGTGTGTACCAACTTGTTGGAACTCCAAGTGCAGAGTATTATAGAAAGCGTCTTTTCCCCACAAGGGCAACTCGAGAGTTTATATCGAACTCTCGGAGAATTGGCTCAGAGATTTATTCTTCCTCTCCTCTTCAAGCAACCTTTTTTTGCGGGGACCTCTTCAAGCAACCTACAAAGAAAAGTTTTGTCTTGTGTCCCCAACTCTACCGTGTGGTTGTCAAGCATAAGTTTTCGTATTAGTAATAAGGAATAACAAAATAAATAAAGTAAAACAAATAATAACTAGGCAAGCAAGACAATAGGAATAAAATATAGGAGCGCGGACTTTTGGATCTCGGGTGCTACACACCCTCATACTTGGAAAATAAAAAATAACTAAAAAAGGTTTAAAAATTGAAAAAAAATTAAATCAAAGATGATCAGGTATTGTACTCGTAAAAAAAATTGGAAAGGAAATGATTCGCATGGTCTTCGGGGCAAAGAAATATGACGTATCAAAGGTAAATAGTACCTAGTCATGGGGCGTTTCGAGTTTCTTTTTTACCCTTGATACAATGAAAGTAATTTCCTAGGAAAATATTTGTATACAAGTACAATGTCTGGTCATCTTTGATTTCAAAAAACTTAGAATTTTTTAAACTTTTATTTAATTATTTTTTATTTTTTCCAGGTATGGGGGTGTGTAGCACCCGGAAGCCACATTGTAATTCTCAATTACATTGTGGCTCCCAGGTGCTACACACCCCATACTTGGAAAAATAAAAAAATAAAAAAAAGTTTTAAAAAATCAGAACTTTTTCGGATATCAAAGATGACCAGGTATTGTACTTATGTAAAAATATTTCCCTAGAGAACTGTTTTCATTGTATTTTGAGTTAAAAAAAACAAACTCGAAACGCCCCATGACTGGTACTATTCACCTTTGATTCGTCATTTTTTGTTTTTTTTCCTTGAAGACCATGTGAATCATTTCTTTTCCAAACATTTTTTTCGAGTACAATACCTGATCATCTTTGATTTCAGAAAAAGTTCAAATTTTTAAACCTTTTCTAATCATTTTTTTATATTTCCAAGTATGGGGGTGTGTAGCACCCGAGAGCCAAAAGTCTGTGTTATAAAAGATAGTTATTTTGGAGTTTTAGTTGTGTGTGCAAGTGAAGAAACTATTTTTGTATTTTCAAAATAATACATAACAAAAAATATAAAGTGCGATAGTGGTGTTGGAAAGGTGTTTCTAATGGTTTAGAATGGACCTAGGTTCATGGATTCACTTTTCTACTCTCTTTTTGGGCCATAATAGACACAAACAATTCATTAGAGATATAATATTGGTAGAACTTTTATATGTGTTTGGTAAGCATTCATATGGACATCACGTCCTAACATAGAGACGATGCAATACAACTCTCTTATACTCCTCAAGAAAGGGAAAACTCCAAGCAATCTTGAATAAAGAACCAATAGATTATAGCCTTAGGTAATTTGACATGATGTTTGAATCACAAATATGCTACCTTGACCAAATAAGATTACCTTACTGTCCCAAGATAATTATAGCACATGGATTCGTTTTATCCCTAATGAGGCAGCAAAAAAAGGTAAAAAACCATAGTAGATCTCGAATTTGTTGTCACTATTCAATCACTACCACCATGCTTGTTATGGGTCTCCTTGTGGATTTACCCTTGGAGTGGCCCGATCTTCATGGATTTGAGGCGGGAGTGAGGGAACACGCGATGAACATGATGAACACAACTCTAATGCAAGGTAAAGATACAAACACACGCCAAATCACACCCAATTCGATTTGCTCATGTTGGTTCGAACAACCAATCCAATAGAATCCTCGGCGAGAGACCTTACGGTAGAATCAGCAAAGGAGAGATCGGTAAGCGGATGATAGAACCCAAACCAAGGAGAGAGTAGCAACCAAGTAGAATCCCAAAAGGGAGAGACCAAGCACTACTAGAGTCCTTGATAGGGAGAGACCAAACACTTGAGGAGGGTCTTGACAACTTGGAGAAGTGCACCGACTCCAAGGCCTTGTACAACTCATAGATCTACTATTGAGAGGGGGTTCGCATCTAGGGTTAGGCACATGACTTAATTCACCATCATCTCTGCCCAGATCTGAGCCACAAGGGGTTATTTATAGTACTAGGGGCAAAGGGTTAGGTAGGAGGGAATATTCCAGGCATCAAATCCATCATAGCGTACATACTGATGTTTCGGTGATAAGTCCGATCACGCCAGATGCAGAGTGATGACCCACAAGTATAGGGGGTGTATCGCAGTATTTTCGTAAGTAAGAGTGTCGAACCCAACGAGGAGCAGAAGGTGCTGGCTAGTGGTATGGATCAGGGATTCTCTGCAAATACTTAGCAAACAGATTTTTAGGGTTTTTTGATAAAGCAAGTAAATAAAGTACGAGTAAATAAAAGACAGTAGGAATAAATGCAGCAAGTGGCCCCATCCTTTATGCAGCAAAGGACAAGCCGGTTGCATTACTTAAGATGACCAAACGTTCTCGAGGACACATGGGAAGACTGTCAAGTGCTTTCGCTTCATATAGTTGATTAATCTTCTTTAGCTTGCTAAGTGTTGTGTGGGTGAACTTGTGCTAATGTACCGACCTTCCTAAGACTAATACATACTTGTGATTATACCCCTTGAAAACATCCGTCAATACAAGAAAGTAATTAAGGTAGAAACCTAACCACAACTTTAAACTCTAAGACCCTTACGTCCCTTGTGCAATGGTTTCCTAACGGGGGTTCAAGTTTCTATCACTCCGGCAACCCCTACGATTAGTAGCCAAATACACAATGCATTCCCCTAGGCCCATATAGGTGAAGTGTCATGTAGTCGACGTTCACATGACACCACTAGAAGAAGTACACCACAACTTAAATATCAAACTATTGAATCTTTCTCTACACAACTCCACTACTAACAACATGACTTCTCCAATGTCCTCAAGAACAAAACGAACTACTCATAAGACGTCATATGGATCATGATCAGAGATGGAATAATGATGTATAACAATCTGAACATAAACAATAATTTAATGGTTCACTCAATAGCATCAACTACAAAGAGTAATCAACACCGGAAAAGTTTCCCCTATGAACTATGCAAGATTCAACCCAATTGTTACAGCAATATGGAGATGGTCATGAGGGTGCTGATGGTGATGATGGTGGTGGTGATGATGATGATGATCCCGATGAAGTCCAGCTTGATGGTGGTGTTGATGGCGACGATCTCCCCTCTCCGGGAAGGAATTCCCCTGGCAGAATCATGTCTGCGAGAGATCTTCTCTCTCGGTGTTTTCCGCCCCATAGAGGCGGCGGAATCTTCGTGGTCTCCCCAAGTCTTAGGGTTTGGGATGATATACGCCTGGAGAGCAGAGGCTGTATGCGGCACACCACTGGCTGGCGCGGCCTAGGGCTGCCCGCGCCAGGGGGTGGTGTGGTCCCCCTGTGTCCCATCTCCACTCCGTCTTCTGGCATCCTTAGTCTTCTATAAAAATAGGATTTTCTGTATATTTTCCCGGATTTTCTGATCTTCGCGAATTTTGCCTCCAAATAGCACCTTTTCCATCAAAATCCTGACTGCAGCGGTCCATGCTCCAAAAGTCATCAACCATGCAAAAACAGATGAAATAACATAAGTATCACCTCTCAATATGAAATATATCAATGAATAATAGTGAATTAAGACATAGAATAGTGATGCAAAAATGGACGTATCAACTCCCCCAAGCTTAGACTTTGCTTGTCCCCAAGCGAAACTGAGCTCAATAAACATGACCTCAGGTTTATGGAGTGAAGAGTCGATAAAAGAATACGGACAAGAAGCATTACATTCATCAAATGCATAGATCATAATAGAAGACAACTCACTATTATATAACTCAACTTGCAATGAGTAAAGGAAACACAATAAATACACATAAAGTGAATCATAATTGGTAATGGCAAACTTAGCACTTGGTCGAAGAATAGTTGATAATTTCCTGGAGTTCACAAATAGCTGGTTTTCAATGATAGCTTTCAAAGTAGTAAACATCAAGATAAGAGCAATGTGCAAAACAAGGAACATAAGAAACATGATTGAATAAATCATCATATGAATGAATGAAACACAACAACTCAAAATACTTGCTGAGATAGAAGGGAATAGGTTTACTGACTCAACTACAAAGTAAAAGAAAGGCCCTTCAAAGAGGGAAGCAGGGATTGCAAGTCTCATAAAGAGCTCCCAAAAATTATGATACTTACTAGCTTTCAGCTCTCATTGCCCCTGTCATAGGCATCTTTTAGTGGTTAAGGGTAAAGTGACACAACTAAGAGGATATGCTTGACAAGTTATAAATTGAAGTATCATGCCCCTTACTTATGAGTACCGAACCTCATGCTACTCAACTTCAGTCACGAGGAAGCTCTTGTCATTGTAAATACATGTGTATCATTAAGAACCGCGAACGGGGTACCCCTTGCACATGACACAGGAGCTATCCCATAATTAAAATGACAAGGCAAGCAGACAGTGAGCATCTCAGTGATCTTTTTATTTGCTATTTGCATAGGTTTTTATTGAGGATGCTTCATAGAATGCTCACTATAGTTATGCTGCAAGTTTCCACCATGATTAGGCATGGCTTAGGCTAGCAGCCCAGGCATTTCTCTAACACACATATAAACTCCATGATCTTACAAGTTCCACTTTTATTTCACACCGCCGGGATCCATAAGCAAAAGAATCATGATATCAACTGGGTACAAGTACCAAATGAAGTGTTGAAAGCGGTCCCCATGATACATGGTTCTGCTAACTTCAACTCATAAAGCGCAAGCATATACGCAACAAAGAAGGACCCAATGGTTCAAGTTTATTAAATGCAAGAAAATAAAGTGTGCCATCAAGTTCGTGAGAGCTTTAATCACTAATTTTCACATAACAAGTTTAATTTGGGAGGTAGATAAAACAAGAATTTACTTGCAATAGCAATGATGCTAATAGGTAGGTATGGTGGACGCAAATGGCAAAGGTTTTGGTTTAAAGGAGTGGATGCACGAGAAGAATTCCCTCTCAATACAGGTTTTTGGCTAGCAAGGCTAGGTAGCAAGTATAAGAGTTAAAGGAAACACGCAAACATACAAGTGATAAAGACAAACATGCAATCTTCCTTGGAAGCACAAACGATCTTAACTAGAGAATACTAAACTTATGAGCAAATCAAGAAAGAAAGATGATGAAATTATTTTTCTTTAGAGTACTTTTATCTTTTTCATTCAACTCTCAAAAATAGTGTTGCTACTGACCGAGCCAGGTTTGCCAAAACCAACTAAATTAACTCAATGATCCCAGAGTGATACCAATACTAACAACAAGATCAATCATATAACCACGAATTGAAAACTAATATAAGCTATGCAAAAGAGTAAATGATAGAACTTCTCATTAATAATCCATAACGGCAACTCACACCAAGGGATACATATCTAACGAGAGAGGGGACACTTCCATAATGCAATCCTACATAATAACTTCTCTATTCATGATATGACTCTACTAATAAGGCAAAAAGATAGAAGATAGTGATTGATACCGCGGTACTCCCCCAAGCTTGGAACAAACCAAGGGGATGCCAAACCTGATGACGAATTACTCCTTTGGTGGTGGTGGTATCCTCTCGATGAGCTTCTTGACCAATTTCCCCAAGTCCTCAATCTCGAAGGTCAGGGTACGAATCAACTCCGAGTTGTGCTTGATGCGGTGCATGATCATGTCAGATTGTGGATCCCAGCTCTTGTGATTCTTTTTCCGCTCTTCTTCCTTACGGTCTTCTTTTCCTGCATGGTTATGGATAAAGGTATGGAAGGGACTCTTGGTGCTCGGAGAAGGTGTCCGTGGTGCCAAGAAGTGACGCGGAGGTTTCCCTCCAGTTGACATCCGTGCAGTCCTTCTGATACTAGCAAGGTTCGCCACCCCTCCAATGCTTGCAATGGTAGTGCCGGTGTGCTTTGCCTCCTCTTCACCTTCACTCTTGATCTCCTTCTCCTTCCCGGGGACTTGGAGGTCTTCCTCCATAGGCTCCTTCCCTTTATCCTTGGCGGACACCATTGTGCTTCTAAGCTTTCAAAAATAGTTCCTGGCAGAAACAGATCGAAATGAAAACACGATATACGAACCTTGGGGGATTCAGGGGATTATATATTACGAAGTTTCATGACAAAAGGAAGGCACTAGGAGAAAACGAGTCAGAGGCGGAGTCCGGGGTGGCCTCACCACCTGGTGGCGTGGCCAGGGGTGGGCCCGCGCCACAGGGTGGTGTGAGCCACCCTGGCTCCATTTCCGTCCCTTTTTCGCTTCGTAACTTTCCTTATTGACTAAAAACTGCAAAAATATAGTTGGATAGTATTTTCGTGGAGCTTTTCTTACCAGAACTGTTACCTATTTGAAAACAGACTCTGTAGGTCTCTGAATTTGGTATCTAGTAGATTCTTCCAGAGTCACCACTTGAATAACATCAATATCTTCATCTTCATACACTTATTACTTGAGTCATAAAACCTTTCTCTTCCTTATTACACCAATATCTCCACTTCCTGGAAATTTCTTTCACACAAAACTTCACACAATTCTCATTAGCAACATTAGTATAAGTGAAGTGACAAAACCTTTTGAGCTCAATTTCAACTGAAAACCAACAAAACATAAGCTACTGTAGCAACTCCTTCCGAAAACCCAAAAAGAATTCAAAAAGGAAATCGAATAAAGAAGCAAATGCAAGATTGGCAAAATCTGTCAAAACAGACCAGCAGGTAAAGATCAATTTTTTTGAAAATCTTTTGTTGCTCAAATCAAAAAGTGCAAAACTAAAGGAAAGTTAAATAACAACCTGGGGCAGAAGCACAAAATTACAACTCAATCCGACATACAGAGATCTCTCACGAATTTTTACGGTGAAGCACAAAAAAAATCTGTTTCGGGACAGCAACTTCCCCAAATATTACTTCTCTCTCATTAGAGGTTGATCTTGACACAAAAACCAAACAAAACGGATAAGGAGCAGTTATTACCGAAGTAATAACTTCCAAGACTCAAAGAAACAAAAACAAACTGAAAGCAAAAACAAATTGGGTTGTCTCCCAAAAAGCTCTTTCTTTATAGCCATTAAGATGGGCATGATAATTTTGATGATGCTCACATAGGAATATGAATTGAAGTGAAAGAGAGCATTAAGAAGCAAAAATACACATGTTTAAGTCTAACCCACTTCCTATGTAAGGGAATTTTGTAAGCAAACAAGTTGTTGAAACCAGAGGCTACTTGCATAACAATGCAAAACAAGTGCAACATAAAAACTTTTAGCATAAAACGAGGAAACTTGATATTATTGAGATGCATAAGAACACTTTTCCCTCTCTCATAGTAACTTTCAGTATCATGCATAAACTTGACAATATAACTATCACAAGAACCATCATAGCAATGATCACTTATTCTAACAGTAAACACAGGAATACTAGCTCTCATAACCCTACTATGTGAAACAATATTAGAGCTATCCTTACAAAGGATAGTGTGTCCCTCTTTTTCATATTTAGTAACAAAGTCTTTCACATTTGCTATTATAGGTTCATCAACCTTTTGTTTATCAGGTTCAACAGCTTTATTCATACTTTCATCTACCATACTAGCCATCATAGAATGTTCCTTTATCTTAACTGGGAAAGGCATTTTCTCAATATAAGGTTCAGGTAAGACATGATTAGCAGTATAAACTTCAGTATTTCTTGCAAGAACACTCTTAGAAATATCTTTATAAGGTTCATGATACTTATTCCACTTCTTTTTAGGCACTTCAATATAGGAAGCAAAAGCCTTAAAATAAGAATCAATAGCTTGAGAGTCTAGACCATAAGCATTTTTAATATTTTGAAAGTCATCAGTTCCCATAAAAGATTCAATGCATTCATAATCATAATATATACCTGACTTTCTACGTTTGTCATTCTCCCAAGCTTCAGCATTGTCTTGAATACAGTCCAGAAGATCCCATTTAGCTTCTTCTTCCATGCGAGTGAATGATCCAACACAAGAAGCATCCAATAAATCCTTATCATATAGAGGGAGCCTTGCATAAAAGTTATTGATAATAATATTGTTGGGGAGCTCATGAATGGGAAATTTGAGCATTAGTAACTTCAATCTCCCCCAAGCTTGAGTTGTACTCTCTCCATCAAGAGGCCAAAAGTTGTATATTTGATTCCGATCTTTATGAATCTCACTAGGAGGATAAAACTTTGAATAAAAGAGAGGTCTATTTCCTCCCATTCCAGAGATTGACCATTCTTCAGCAGCTTATACCATTCCTCAGCTCTTCCTTTTAGTGATAATGAGAATAACTTCTACTTAACTTGATCTGTAGTAATACCTGCACACTTGAACAACCCACATAATTCGTGTATAAAGAGTAAATGATCACCGGGATGAATAGTCCCATCCCCAACATAGTAGTTATCCATAACATGATCAATAATTCTTGTAGGTATTTTAAAAACATCATTCTCAGCAGGTGGTGGCTTATCTACTACCTTAGCAGTGGTAGTAGCATTACCAAATAAGAAACTCAGCGAATTATCCATAACAAAGAATAAAGCAACTAGCAGAAGTAAACAATACCCATAGTAGAAGTTTCCTTTACCAGTTCCACTCTCCAATAACGCTTCACTCCCTGGCAACAGCGCCAGAAAATATTCTTGATGACCCACAAGTATAGGGGGTGTATCGCAGTATTTTTGATAAGTAAGAGTCTCGAACTCAACAAGGAGCAGAAGGTGCTGGCTAGTGGTATGGATCAGGAATTCTCTGCAAATACTTAGCAAACGGATTTTTAGGGGGTTTTGATAAAGCAAGTAAATAAAGTACGAGTAAATAAAAGACAGTAGGAATAAATGCACCAAGTGGCCCAATGCTTTATGCAGCAAAGGACAAGCCGGTTGTATTACTTAAGATGACCAAACGTTCTCGAGGACACATGGGAAGACTGTCAAGTGCTTTCGCTTCATATAGTTGATTAATCTTCTTTAGCTTGCTAAGTGTTGTGTGGGTGAACCTGTGCTAATGTACCGACCTTCCTAGGACTAATACATACTTGTGATTATACCCCTTGCAAACGTCTGTAAGTACAAAAAAGTAATTAAGGTAGAAACCTAACTACATCTTTAAACTCTAAGACCCTTACGTCCCTTGTGCAATGGTTTCCTAACGGGGGTTCAGGTTTCTGTCACTCCGGCAACCCCTACGATTAGTAGCCAAATACACAATGCATTCCCCTAGGCCCATATAGGTGAAGTGTCATGTAGTCGACGTTCACATGACACCACTAGAAGAAGTACACCACAACTTAAATATCAAACTATTGAATCTTTCTCAACACAACTCCACTACTAACAACATGACTTCTCCCATGTCCTCAAGAACAAAACGAACTACTCACAAGACGTCATATGGATCATGATCAGAGATGGAATAATGATATATAACAATCTAAATATAAACAATAATTCAATGGTTCACTCAATAGCATCAACTACAAAGAGTAATCAAAACCAGGGAAGTTTCCCCTATGAACTATGCAAGATTCAACCCGGTTGTTACAGCAATATGGAGATGGTGATGAGGGTGCTGATGGTGATGATGATGATGATGATCCCGATGAAGTCCAGCTTGATGGTGGTGTTGATGGCGACGATCTCCCCTCTCCGGGAAGGAATTCCCCCGGCAGAAATCTGTCTGCCGGAGAGATCTTTCTCTCTCGGTGTTTTCCGCCCCGTAGAGGCGGCAGAATCTTTCTGTGGTTGCTCCCCGAGTCTTAGGGTTTCAGGGGGATGATATACACCAGAGGGGAGAGCCAGAGGTGGGCCAGGGCGGCCACACCACCTGCTGGCACGGCCTAGGGCTGCCCGCGCCAGGGGGTGGTGTGCGCCCCCTGTGGCCCATCTCCGTTCCGTCTTCAGGCATCCTTAGTCTTCTGGAAAATAGGATTTTCCGTATATTTTCCCGGATTTTCTGATCTTCACAAATTTTGCCTCCAAACAACACCTTTTCCATCAGAATCCTGACTGCAACGGTGCATGCTCCAAAAGTCATCAACCATGCAAAAACAGATGAAATAACATAAGTATCACCTCTCAATACGAAATTTATCAATGAATAATAGTGAATTAAGACATAGAATAGTGATGCAAAATGGACGTATCACAGAGCCAGAAATTCTGGCGGGCGCCGGTTTGTTTCGGCGGGCGCCGGACTGCATCTCTGTACGATGTTTCAGTTCGCGCTGGTTTGCTTTGGTGGCGACCGGAATTTCCGGCATGGGCGTTGGTTGACCGGTCTTGGCGCCGGAAGTTTCGGCATGGATTCTGGCGGATCCAACCCTGGCGCCAAAATCTTTCTTCCGTCTTCTCTTCCATGCTTATTGCTTGGGGGTCTTGTTTCCAAGTTCATCTTTGTCATCTCCTCTTGGTATCATGGTCATGGGCCTAGTTATATCATACGCATTTGTCTCAAGTAGGGTCCCGTTTGCATAATAACCAAGGAAGGGCGTGGTATGGAAGGAATTCACCTTTGGAGTGATGGTTAGCATGGCATGATGTGGACCAGTGGTGAATGCCGAGTGGTGGGCTGCATCATCTCCCCCCCGCTTGAAAACGAGTCGACCTCGACGGTGTTCTTTCATCATACAAGGAAGGAGGTTTGATCTTGGCCTTGTTCTTGTACATGGATGGGTCATCAGTGTCGAAACCATCCTCAAACATTGCTAAGAGCTTGTGGTACTTCTTGCTATCATGTTGTGGTTGGAGACCTTGTAGCATGATCCTTGAAGGTGGTCGTCTATCTTGGGTACCTTGCA
This sequence comes from Avena insularis, assembly GCA_023614405.1. Lineage (NCBI taxonomy): Eukaryota > Viridiplantae > Streptophyta > Magnoliopsida > Poales > Poaceae > Avena > Avena insularis. The sequence continues at coordinate 453,738,099 of CM042694.1, forward strand.
AAACTGACAACAAAGAGAGAGAATTGTATGATGGATTGTTAGTATGGGTGACACCCAGTCTTTCTTCTCACATTTGGTGGCTTGCGTCGTGGCACTCATGATTTTTCCACTCATTTGGGGCTTGTGACACTCACTCTCGTGATGGGAGTTCACTCTCTCACCACTCATCTCACAAGGTTTCTTAGCTTGCTTTATCTTGTGCACGGATGTCATGTTGGATGCGATAACTTGGCTTGGTGTCATGGGTTGGAGCACGAATGGTTTGTTGTTCCACTTGAAGGAGTATTGGTTAGTGGAACCATGATGTATATCTCTTCTATCGTATTGCCATGTTCTCCCAAGTATCATGTGTCACACGGACATTGGCACGACATCACACTCGATGGTGTCGTCATATGGGCCGATTTTGAAGGAGACGTTGACCTTTGATGTTATCTTGAGAGCTCCATTGTCATAAAGCCATTATACATGGTAGGGGTGAGGGTTCTCTATGCATTGCAACTTGAGTTTCTCACAAAGCTCTGTACTTGCGAGGTTGTGGAAACTACCTCCAGCAATGATAACCTTTATGGACTTGCCATCAATTCCGGCACGAGTTTGTAAGATATTGAGGCGTTGGTCCTCCCTTGGTATGGAGTTTGTTGTCAAGACTTGAGAAATGACTAGGGAAGGGCTTGGGTCATGCTCGCATATGAGGGTGTCATCCACTTCCATCAGGGCTCCCTTGCAATTGCTCCTTGAGTCAACACTTCATATTCCTCTTCACTCACGGAGTAGGTTGCGCCATTATCATTCGTAAGCATCACTCATGTGTTGGTGCACTCATATGACTTGTGAACTTTCACTCCACACTTGAAGCAAGTGACTTGACTATCCGATGTCGTGTTGGAGGAGGGTGCTATCATGGTCTTTGCTTGCTTGGATGAGTTAGGTGCTTGGTTTGTTGGCTTGTTGGAGGAATCTTCATTGATGGACTCAAAGTATGCCTTGGACTTATCATAAGCATTCTCTTTTTGCAAGTGTCGTTCAACTTTGGTAGGTTTATGGAGGAGCTCGATGAGGTTCTTGTACGGTTGAAATTCAACAATCTTCCTTATTGGGAAGCTCAAACCATTGAGGAACCTTGTTATGGTTTGCTCTTCAAGCTCTCTCACATCAGCTCACATCATAGTTTTCTCCATTTCCTTGTAGAACTCTTCAATTGACTTGGTGCCTTGCCTCAAATTTTGTAGCTTGTCGAAGAGGTCTTAGCGATAGTGCTCGGGGACGAATCTTGTGTACATCACTTCCTTCATCTCTGTCCAAGTGGTGATAGGGGGTTCATCTTGCATCTCGCGGTGTTTTTGTAAGTCTTCCCACCAAACATTTGCATAGTCCTAAAACTCAAGGGATGCCATTGCAACTTTCTTCTCTTCGGAGTAGTTGTGGACTCGGAAGATTTTGTCAACTTTGAGCTCCCAATCAATGTATGCATCGGCGTCTTCTTATCCCTTGAACTTGGGCATAATGAACTTGAGCTTGCCAAACTTGCCACATTCATACTCATGGTGGTAGTTGCGGTGTTCTTGTCTCATGGTTTCTTCACTTGGTACTCTAGTGGTGGATGATGAGGTTGATTATCTCGAGGTGGCGGTGGAGGAGGAGCTTGATGATTCTCAAAGTCTCTTCTACACCTTTGCTCGGGATCATTTGCATTCATTGGTTGTTGATGGTGATGGTGGGGTTGAGCATATCGGTTGTCGCGTCTCACGTGGCATGCATCCTCATCATTGTCACTTGTATCGCATTGCGGTGCTCGATTGACTTGTGGTGGTAGGCGATGGTCATGGTGTGGGTGTTGGCGCCTATCATTGCGATGGTCGTCACCATGATGTTCTTGTTCTTGTGGAGGTTGCGCTTGTACCATTGCTTGTTGCGGTGGGTGACCATGTCCTTCTTGTTGTTGTGGATGAGCATGATGGTCATGGTGTCAGTGATATCTGATGGCCCAAAATATAACGAGCTCGTTGGGGAACCCCAAGAGGAAGGTATGATGAGCACAGCAGTAAGTTTTCCCTTAGTTATGAAACCAAGGTTATCAATCTAGTAGGAGCAAGGAAACACCTCAAAGGTGTTGCTAGCTGAACTTTGGCAGGGCGCACTACCGGTGCCAGCAGCAACGTGGAGACCTACACAACACAACCATAAAACTTTGCCCCCAACTTGCGATGAGGTTGTCAATCTCACCGGTTTTGCTAAAAACAAAGGATTAAACGTATCGAGTGAAAGAAAGTAATAGTTTGCAGAAAGTAAACGGAAAGCAGTAAACAGTTGATTGTAGATTGATGGTAAGGACTGGGGTCCATAGTTCACTACTGGTGGCTCTCCTTAAGATAGATGACATGTTGGGTGAACAAATTACAGCATGGCAATTGACAAACACGAGAAAGCATACATGCATATTCTACTCATCTTGACTCCTTTGAGATTCGATTGGGCATTACAACATTATACATAGACCGTAATCCAATTGCATCTATGACTAATAATCCACCTTCAGGTTATCATCCGAACCCCCTCCAGTATTAAGTTGCAAGCAACGGATAATTGCATTACGCATTGCGTGTAAAGTAAACAATAAGATTGTTCTATGAACAAAGGATTGTTGTTTTCTCCCTAGTAGTAACATCACATCTAGTACCTTAGAGATTTCTGTCACTTCCCCAGATTACTAGAGGCATGAACCCACTATCGAGCACAAATACTAACTCTTGGAGTTGCTAGCATCTACTTGGCCAAGATAGCTACTAACAACGGAAAGCATGCAAGATCACAAATAACAAAGACATGATAGAATCAATAATCAATATGAAATAGCATCTCAATATCCATCGGATCCCTGCAAACACAACATGCAGAATTACAAATAGATGATCTTGATCATGAACGGAGCTCACAAGATCTAAACATGATAGCACAAAGGAGGAGAACCAGCCATCTAGCTACTACATGAACCCGTAGTCCAGAGATGAACTACTCACGCATCACACCGGAGGCTTGCATGATGATAAAGAAGGCCTCTAGGGTGAATTCTCCCCTCTGGTAGGGTGCCAGGAAGAGCTTCAGATCCCTCCCGATCTAGGGATGGAGATGATGGCGGCTACAGACTCTTTCGTGGAATTTTGATCGGGTACTTAGGGTTTCTGTATCAGAGGCATCTTATAGGCGGAAGGAGAGGCCGAGGGGGTGCCTGGGCTGGCCACACGACCCCCTGGCACGGGCCAGGCTTGGCCGCAAGGCCAGGTGGTGTGGCCGTCCTCTGGCCCCTCTCTGTCTCGTATTCTGGCTCCGGGTGTCCCTCGGTGAAAAACTAACTTTGGCTTTTGTCCCGTACAATTCTGAGAATATTCATTTTCTGACTTTCCTGGAACCAAAAACAGCAGAAAACAGGCAACTGGCATTGTGGCTCTTTTTAATAGGTTAGTCCAAGAAAGTGTATAGAAAGTACTCCAAAGTGTGGACAAAACATAAGAAAGTAGATAAAACCAAGAATGGAACATCAAAAATTATGGATACGTTAGCAACGTATCAACATCCCCAAGCTTAACTCATGCTCGTCCTCGAGTAGGTAAGTGATAAAAAGAAAGAATAATTTTTGAGGTGACATGCACCATCATAAACTTGATCAAAGTATTTGTAAAACATTGATAGCTGGGATCATAATACTTCAATCATAACATGAAAGACAAAGTTCTAGCAATAAGGCAAAGCAACTAAGTTGCAACATGAAAAGGCATAAACAAAATATTCATGAATAACAATGCTTTGCAAGACGTTTGTTTGTTTCACATAAAGAAAACATAGCATGGTGGCATTCAGCTTGTCCTTCATAGAGTAGCAAACATAAATGCATAGGACACCTTCAAAGTTCATAAGAGTGACTAGATACAAATAGTTTAAAACAAGCAATATCAAAGCTATGCATCAATCAACAAGTCTTGGGACAATGCACATAGAACTAAGAATGGCCACTATGCTTTCAAAGTAGGTGCATAAAGGTAGAAGGTGGAGACTCAACATAAAAGTAAAAGAAATGCCTTCATAGAAGGAAGTAGGGATTCAAGTTTCATAAAGAGCTTCCATAAATCATGGTACTTATTAGCTTTCAGCTCTCGTTGCCCCTATCATAAGCATCTTGAAGGTGATTAAGGTTAAAGTGACACAACTAAGAGGATATGCTTGACAAGTTATTAGCTGAAATCTCATGCCCCTTACTTAGGAAGACCGAAACTCATGCTACTCAACTTTAGTCACAAGTAAGCTCTTGTCATTGTAAGTACATATGTATCATAAAGAACCGCCAACGGGGTACCCCTTACACATGATACAGGAGCTATCCCATAATCAAAATGACAAGGCAAGCAGAGAATGAGCATCTCAGCAATCTTTTTATTTGCTATTTGCATAGGTTTTTATTGAGGATGCTTCATACAGTGCTCATTATGGTTATGCTACAAGTTTCCACCATGATTAGGCATGGCTTAGGCTAGCGGCCCAAGCGTTTCTCTAACACACATACAAACTCCATGATCTTACAAGTTCCACTTTTATTTCACACCGCCGGGATCCATAAGCAAAATAACATGACATCAACGGGGTACAAAGTACAAGTGCAATGTTGAAAGCGTTCCCCATGATACATGGTTCTGCTAAGTTCAACTTATAAAGCGCAATCATATACGCAACAAAGATGGATGCTATGGTTCAAGTTTATTAAATGCAAGAAAGTAAAGTGTGCCATCAAATTCGTGAGAGCTTTAATCACTAGTTTTCTCATAATAAGTTTAATTCGGAAGGTAGATAAAAACATGAATATACTTGGAATGGCATATGCTAATAGGTAGGCATGGTGGACTCTTTGGAATAACTTGGTTTTAGGAGTTGGATTCATGAATTGAACTCACACTTGGTTATGGAGGCTAGCAAAAGACTAGGAGCGACCAACTAAGAGAGCAATAATGGCCATAATCATGCAGAGCGACTAAACATCATTGATCAAAGCATAAAGTGATACTACAAGTTGAAAACTAAAGGATCATAAAGGCTTATGGTGACTTGGGATAGTCAGAACATGGTGTGAGCATGTGCCAAGTCAACTCAAATAAAGCATCAAAGGAGAATACCACAATACTATGCTTTAATATGCTAAAACAACGCATGATTCTTTCAAGACACATTAAGCAATCTCAATTGTTTATAACAAGTCATGCTAAAACAAAGAATACTAAGCATAAAGCCAAAACAATATCAAGCATGGCATGAATAAGCATAGGCCACAGTAAAAAACAAGGTCTCTTTACCACTTAAGCATGAACTTTCCTACTCTTTTCCAATCCAAACCAAACTATTTGAAAACCAATGCATGAAAGAGGGGGTCCAACCAATTTATTCAGCAAACTAAGAAAACTAAGCAAACGAAAAAACAAAACAAAAACGAAAAATAAGACACTCCAAGAACAACACAACTGTGCATGAAACAATAAAAATGAAGTGTTTGGAAGAAACCTGGAATTTTTATTGATGAAGAAGGGGATGCCTTGGGCATCCCCAAGCTTTGATGCTGGTACTTCTTGGATATTTCTTGGTGTGACACACGTGACATCCCCAAGCTTGAGCTTTAGTCCATCCTTCATCTCATTACTCATTCCTTCCATACACCTGAATTTTTTCCTTCATACAAAACTTTACACAATCTTTATTAGCAAAATTAGTGCATTCAAGATAATAAGTCTTTAGGTTCAGTTCCAACACCAATAAAACTTCCATTAAAACACAAGCTACTGTAGCACTTCCCTCAAAAATCTCAATTCCCCAAAAGAACTAAAAAAGGAACCAACAAGAAGCAAATGCAAATAATGGCAGAAATCTGTCAAAACAGACCAGAAGGTAAAGATGAATTTTTTCGAGGACCTTCTGTTGCTCCAATCGAAAGTGTTGAAATAACGAAAGTTAGATAACAACCTGGGGCAGAAGCACGAAAATGCACGCCTCAAAAGGACGTACAGAGATTTTACACGAATTTTTACGGTGAAGCACAGAAATCTGTTTCCGGACCGCAACTTTCCCAATCATTACGTCTCTCTCATTAGAGGATACTCTTGGCACAAAAAGCAAAATAAAAAGGATAAGGAGCGGTTATTACTGAAGTAATAACTTCCAAGACTCATCTAAAACTTTTGGGTTATCTCCTAATAAGTACTTTTCTTTAACGCCTTTAAGTTAGGCATAAGAAGCAAGAAAAAGAATCAAGTGTTCTCAAATGAAGAAGCATTAAGATTGATACCAGAAATATCTTCAACAAGGCAAGGTATCTCATCCAAATAAGTTCTAGAGGATCCTCTCTCAATACTCTTGGGTTCACTATTTTCATCAAACGGGTTTTCGGGAACAATCCAATCAAGATTCTTTTCTATGGCTTCATGCATTGCTACAAGTTTGAAAGGTATTGGTATTTTAATTTCCTCCCTATTAGGTTCAGTTTTGTTCATCGTTTCTCATGTACCAATAAGATCTACACATGAGCCTAGCATATTAAAACGTCCAATGACTTTTCTAGCTTCCTTGGCAACATCATAGAATTCCTTAAGCAAAGTTTCTAGAATAAAATCTCTCTTTTTAGGGTCCTCAATTTCCTTAAGTTTAAGAAACATTACTTGCATTAAGGGGGTAAGGTTAACAAACCTAGCTTCCAAAATGTGAACTAAAGAAGCTGTAGCAATTTCATAGTTTGGAGCAAGTTTTGCAAGGGATCTATCCTCAATATCCTTATGTTTACTAACATGATTAAAGAATTCTTCAATATTATCTTTTCCAATTATAGAGAAACTACCTATTGAAAGGTCTTTCAGGGTGAATTTAGGGATCAACATGGTGAGCTAAGGAAGGGGCAACGACTATAGAAAGACTTAATTTTTTGTGTTTTTAATAAAGAAAGCAAACTAGTAAAACTAATTTTTTGTGTGTTTTTGATAAAGAAACAAGCAAACAAAGCAAGAAATAAACTAAGCAAAACAAAAACAATAAAGCAAAGAAATTGGTTATGAGGGACTCCCCTTGCGATGATGTCCTTGACTCCCCGGTAACAGCGCCAGAAAAAGAGCTTGATGGCCCAAAATATATCGAGCTCGTTGGGGAACCCCAAGAGGAAGGTATGATGAGCACAGCAGCAAGTTTTCCCTCAGTTATGAAGCCAAGGTTATCAATCCAGTAGGAGCAAGGAAACACCTCAAAGGTGTTGCTAGCTGAACTTTGGCAGGGCGCACTACCGGTGTCAGCAGCAATGTGGAGACCTGCACAACACAACCACAGAACTTTGCCCCCAACTTGCGATGAGGTTGTCAATCTCACCGGTTTTGCTGAAAACAAAGGATTAAACTTATCGAGTGGAAGAAAGTAATAGTTTGCAGAAAGTAAACGGAAAGCAGTAAATAGATGATTGTAGATTGATGGTAAGGACCGGGGTCCATAGTTCACTAGTGGTGGCTCTCCTTAAGATAGATGACATGTTGGGTGAACAAATTACAGCAGGGCAATTGACAAACATCGAGAAAACATACATGCATATTCTACTCATCTTGACTCCTTTGAGATTCGATTGGGCATTACAACATTATACATAGACCGTAATCCAATTGCATCTATGACTAATAATCCACCTTCAGGTTATCATCCGAACCCCCTCCAGTATTAAGTTGCAAGCAACGGATAATTGCATTACGCATTGCGTGTAAAGTAAACAATAAGATTGTTCTATGAACAAAGGATTGTTGTTTTCTCCCTAGTAGTAACAGCACATCTAGTACCTTAGAGATTTCTGTCACTTCCCCAGAATACTAGAGGCATGAACCCACTATCGAGCATAAATACTAACTCTTGGAGTTACTAGCATCTACTTGGCCAAGATAGCTACTAACAACGGAAAGCATGCAAGATCACAAATAACAAAGACATGATAGAATCAATAATCAATATGAAATAGCATCTCAATATCCATCGGATCCCTACAAACACAACATGCAGATACAAATAGATGATCTTGATCATGAACAGAGCTCACAAGATCTAAACATGATAGCACAAAGGAGGAGAACCAGCCATCTAGCTACTACATGGACCCGTAGTCCAGAGATGAACTACACATGCATCACACCGGAGGCTTGCATGATGATGAAGAAGGCCTCCAGGGTGAATTCTCCCCTCCGGCAGGGTGCCGGGAAGAGCTTCAGATCCCTCTCGATCTAGGGATGGAGATGACGGCGGCTACAGACTCTTTCATGGAATTTTGATCGGGTACTTAGGGTTTCTGTATCGGAGGCATCTTATAGGCGGAAGGAGAGGCCGAGGGGGTGCCTGGGCTAGCCACACCACCCCCTGGCGCGTGGCCTAGCCACGCGGCCAGGTGGTGTGGCCGCCTCCGCCCCTCTCTCATCTCGTGATTCTCGCTCCGGTGAAAAACTGACTTTGGCTTTTGTCCCATCCAATTCCGAGAATATTCATTTTCTGACTTTCCTGGAACCAAAAACAGCAGAAAACAGGCAGCTGGCATTGTGGCTCTTGTTAATAGGTTAGTCCAAGAAAGTGTATAGAAAGTACTCCAAAGTGTGGACAAAACATAAGAAAGTAGATAAAACCAAGCGTGGAACATCAAATATTATGGATACGTTAGCAACGTATCAATATCTTGCATGGTGTGGTTGTGGATGTTGTGGGTCAGCCGCTTGTTCTTGTCGATGACGAGCTTGTTGTTCCCCATTGTGGTGGTGGGGTTCTCTATGATGATAATGTGAGCGTGAAGACTCGCCATGACGACTTGAGGAGCGCATGCGAGACGAACTTGACGAGCTTGAATGTTGTCCATGATGGTTGCCAAGGTTGGCAATAGCTTGGTGAAGAGTTTGTAAGTGAGCATTGTTCTCTGATAGCTGGGAGATCCGACACATTTTTTATGGCCTTTATTGATGGTTTTCTCCTGGATTTGATCGTTTTCTAGCTTTACCTAACGCTAATATTTCGGTAGTGAAGAAAACTTGGTTTTTAATGTGTGTTTCAGGTTCTGAATGTCATCAGAAGTTTCTAACTAGAGAAACACAATATTCTAGAGAAAACAAGCAAGTCTCTCTTTGGAAGCACTCGAGGGGAGCTTATAGAAGCTTTAATGAGCAACTATACGGCGGGGATATTTTTGTGGCCATATAGTTTCTGCCGTATAGTTGTCGTCGCCTTTGTCTTGTCAAAAGGGACAACTTCCATGAAGGGATAGAGGACGAAACACACAACACAATAGCCGCCATACCATCCAGAAGGGAGAAAGAGGAGATCCAGAGAAGAAGGGGAAGACGTTCTTCATCTCACTCCACGATCTTCGACCTCTTAGCCAATACACCCCCATAGCCACTACTTGTACTTGAGAGAGAGAGAGATCGATCTTCACCTTGCAAGACTAGGGTTTGACATTGTTTCTTCCCATCTTGATATGTGTTGTATATTTTTCTATTCTTATTGTGGATCTCCATGGTAATATAAAGACGAATTCCCTTTATTTGATTATATTGATGATCCGTTCTTCTCTCATGTGTGAGTAATTCCCCTGGGCGTGGGAGATGTAGGGGATTGGTGAGATGTGATGTGCCTTCATATGTTTTCCATTAGTTTGTGATTGATTCTAATTATTATATTATGTGTGCTTTGTTAGGGATATACTTTTCGGGTATCCTCATAGTTCCTCACTGACCAGGGTGGCCTACTTAGGGTTAGAGCTTTGCTTCACGGGCGGCCCAGTCAGGGAGAAAAGACGGAGTCCAATCCGGCTACGGGAAGGCCTAAAAGACTTACCAACTTAGGCCCATAATGTTACTTGTAGTTCAAGATGTACTCTGTAACCGACTCTTAGTCGTAGCCGGATAGATCTCTCCTGTAAACCCTAGGCCGAATATCTATATAAGCCGTCCTAGGGAGAGCCTTTAGGGCACACCTCAATAGTCTACAATCTCAACTCGCACAGGCGAAACCCTTGTAACCCATATTCCGGCTCTGCCGTATTATTGGATTGCTAGCAGGAGTAGGGCCTGTCCAAAGCCGGCGGATTCAAACCTGGGTAAACTTGTGTGTTCACCGTCCCGGAACACTGTACATCTCACACCCCTCTCTTCCGCACACCTCGAGGACCCCCTCATGGCGTACTTGTCATCAATCCGACGACAGTTGGCGTCCACCGTGGGGCAAGTGAGCTTCGGATCTGCATTCCGAGTGGAATCTGCAAGAATTAGAATCGGCAAGACCATCGCCATCGGTCACATCCTCTACGCCAGTGACGTCCCTCTCATCGTTCTCGACGAGACCTGGATTCCGGCTAGGGAGGCCGTGACTGCCTACACAATCATGTCTTTTGGCGAGACCGATATTTACATCAGTTTCGCTGAACCTGTCCCACCCACCCTAGCAGTGATGATAGAGGCAGAAGAATCTTCTGGATCCCCTCTGTCCGCGGAGGTGACAGAGTTCCGGATCTCAGAAAACCCTAATCCCACCCAGCCCGCACTAGTTGCGGAGATAGTGGAGAAATCCGAGCCTGAGGAAGACCTAGCGGTCAAAGTCGAATCTGGAGTGGATCTCCTTGCAGAAGCCGGATCCCAGATCGACCCACCCGCAGAAGTCAAAATCCAGGAGGAGCATATCAACGACACTGATTCTGGCTCTGATGACGCCAGGACGGACAGGCCTTTCCTAAGGTACACACTGCGACGTATGATAATGCAAAACTCAGGCGTAGATGCAATTCTCGAGACCATCAAAAGTTTTGACGAAGCTGGTCGTGAGAGCCGCAGGTACCTCAGGAGGAGCGCAACGCACTTTGTCGGATACGTTGGATCCGGATCCGGCTCTGCTGATGCTGGAGACAACACCGACTCTGTACTGGAGGCAATTGGAACAAACACCGACGTACCCACATCCTCAGATGAATCGATGACGTCGGCGGATTTCCGAAAGTTCTCCGTGGAATATGAAGAGGAGTATAACTCCAAAGCTGCAGAGGAAGGAGAAGCCATGGATGAAGGATCTCGGGAACACTCTCCCAAAGCGCAGGATGACATGGAAGTCGGAGGCAATCCCGAAGTCCAGATGTCTGAAAGTACCGATCAGAGCTTGACTCTGGGAAACGGACCCAAAGCCGTCTTTGCTACCGGCGCTGCCAAGAAGGCAAAGAAGAAGAACAAGAAGAACAAAACCCTGACAAAAGACCCTCTGACAGAGGAGGTGATTGCCGAGGAATATGAGGAAGACTCGGATGGAGCACTTATCCTAGAAGAGCCGAAAAAGAGGAATCGGTGGATGGACACGTGATCACTGAAGGTGCGCGTAAACTCATCGATGCTGCATTAACCACACCTATCCCTACAGCTGCAGAACTTACTGCTGAAGAGCTGGACGAAAGGGCCCAAGCCCTAGAAGCGTGTCGTCAACAACTCCTAGATGAAGCTAAAAACATCGAGGGGGAAAAAACGCATGGCAACTAAGGATTACATGTCTCGGTTGCATCAGAAGACACGGAAACGTTACACAGGTGACGGTAAATTTCCAGAAGTGAATAGGGTCCTCTTCGAAGGAGGTCCAGGGATGCCTCGTCTCGACAGCAAAGGAGATCTGGTGTACCCAACACCGGTACAGAACACTGTCGCAGCTCGAGATATCCTGTCAAACAACCCAGGCCCAGAATAGGTTTGATTGGGCATCAAGCTACTCACCAAGGGTCTGCAGCAACAAATGGCTGCGAAATCCGGAAGTGGAAAACTGGTCTCCAAATCCGACCAATGTCACACGGACTCAGCCTAGAATGATATAAGGCCCCAGCATGTTCCGGAATAGCATCACCGTTCCGACCGACGGGAAGACAACTACTCCAGAACCGGATCATCAGGACAGCATCACAGACCTGCACGTGACTAGAGCAACGTCGCTCCAGCGGCTAAACAAGAGGCCATTGCTGCACTGTATCCGACGAATCCTCCCCGACATGGGTCGAACGATCGAAGGGGAGAAGATAAAGAGAAACGTCGGGAGGCAGATCGTCAAAAAATGCCACCTCCTAGACACGCAAGCCGTCCGGCTGAGCCTCACCATACTGGGAACGACGGACGAAGGAACGATGGAAACCATGTCGGGGCAAGCCGGTAGGGGGCTCGTCATAGTGAAGACCCTCCCCGGAACCAGAATAAAGATGCTCCGGACAGAGGCCGGTGAACAGCCGGAAACAATCCAGCTGCTCCACCCTCTCCACCAAGCAGTCATCACAACGCCTCTCACGGAGGACAAGGAGGATGACGTGGCGGAGGAGGTGGTGGCAGAAGCCGAAGTCCGGCTCCAAGGTTACCGCAGCCACAGCCGACATTCGGGACGATCTCTATCCCTGAACGATGCAAGACACAGGATCAACTCCAACATAGAGGCATGGCGCTACGAAAACGATGATATCTACATGGGCCCAAAGTGTTTTGGACCACGTATCAGAGCTACAAAATTCCCGGAAGGATTTGCTATCTCAAGACATATCCAAGCCTACAACGGCATTGCTCGGCCAAATACCTGGCTACAGGATTTCTTCCAAGCTTGCTGCATTGCCAAGGGCGGAAGCAGCCGGGTCGCAACCCGATATCTCCCACTTATGTTGCGGAAGACGGCACGATCATGGCTTAATGAACTTCCGGAGAACACCATCCACAACTGGTATGACATGCAAAGTGCGTTCTTTCGGAATTTCGAAGGCACATACCGGAGACCCTGTATGGTCATAGACCTACAACGTTGCACCCAAAAGGCCGGAGAAACTTGTCGGGATTACCTCAGATGATGGATCGACACCAAAAACTCCCGTGAAGGAGTAAATGATCAAACTACGATTGAAGCTTTCATTGCAGGTCTCCCAATTGGTCTACTGCGCCATCGCTTGAAGTGTGACAAGGTCACTGATTTGGGAGAGATGATAGAAACAGCGAGCAAGTATGCAGATGCTGACGACGATGCAGAGGGATTGCTCAATGCCCTAGTCGTGCCACAGTCGGCAAAACAACCAAAGCAACAAGCTCAGAAGCGCAAAAATACCTCGGAATAAAAACCCAACGCGGAAACGGTAGTGTTCACTGCTACTTTCGGGTCTGGAGGACGAGGAGGACGCGGCGGAGGACGCGGGTGTGGCTGTGGGACTTCAAGAGTCTAGGGTAGAGGATATTAGCAACCAGGCAAAACCTACTCTTGGGCCGACATTGCCAATAACCCATGTGTGCATCACTTAGATGCCAATGGGGGCTCGTCCCACACCAACGCCGAATGTCGTTTCAATGACGACATCAAAAGAGATGACACCGCAGGCTACAAAGCTAAGCGGAAGAAGGGAAAGAAGAATCCCGAAAAAGATAACGAGATCAAGGAAGATTCCGACATGGAGGAAGCTGATGCTTCAAATCCCAAGCCGAAAGGGAAAAAATTCCGACCAAGAAAGACACTTATGTCACCTTCCTCGGATCTTAACCAGTAAAGGTCAAGAAAGCAGTTCTACATGAGCTCAATGAAACAGTTTCGGCTATCCCCCAATTTTTGGACTGGTCGGAAGTGGCAATCACATTTGACCGTGCTCATCATCTGCCTAAGTTGCACAGGCAAGGAAAATACGCCTTAATCGTCAATCCACTTATTGACGGTTATGGTTTCTCCAATACCCTCATGGACAGTGGTAGCAGTATCAATATTCTCTATGTCGAAACGCTACGCCGGATGAAGATCTCGGAGACCTAGCTGAACCATAGCTCTGTGAATTTTTCACGGGGTTGTCCCAGGAAGACAAGCTAATTCCCTGGGGGAGATCACTTTGGATGTTACCTTTGGAACTCCAAAGAATTATCGGACGGAGGCACTTTCCTTTGAAGTGGTCCTGTTCAAGAGCGCATACCACGCTATATTCGGACGTCCGGCTTACTGGGCTTTTATGGCTCGTCCGTGTTACATTTACAATATGATGAAAATTCCAGGTCCCAACGGCGTGATCACAATCAGGGGAGACCCAAAGAAATCACGAGAGTGCGAGGATGGAAATGCCGCCTTTGCTGAAGCCGTGCTGCATGCCTAGGAGTACCAGGAGATCAAGAAGAGCATAGATCCGTCCGAGATGCCCGCAACGAAGAAGGAGGTGACAAAGCCAAATCCGGAGTTCAAGGCATCAGAAGAGACGAATAAGACGCCGTTGAAGGATGATGACCCCTCCAAGGTGACCCAGATAGGCGTAGGCCTGGTAGCGCATAGGAAAGCGCGCTCGTCAAGTTCCTCCAAGCAAATCAAGATATCTTCGCATGGCAGCCATCTGACATGACCGGAGTACCTAGGGAACTTGCCGAGCACTCTTTAAATGTAAACCCGAACGCTAAACCTATCAAACAGTCCTTACGATGTTTCGGTGAAGAAAAGCGTAAGGCAATAGCTAAGGAACTACCACGGCTCGAGTTAGCCGGATTCATAGAAGAGGTCATCCACATTGAGTGGTCGGCCAATCCTGTAATGGTCCCTAAAAAGGACACCACTGATTTAAAGATGTGTGTTTATTATACTGCCTTGAACAAGGTTTGTCCAAAAGATCCGTTCGCTCTGCCTAGAATTGATCAAGTTATCGATTCTACGGCAGCTCGAACTCTCCTTTTCTCGATGCATATTCCGGTTATCACCAAATCCGGATGAAGGAATCTGACAAAGTCAAAACTTCATTCATAACCCCCTTCAGAACCTTCTGTTTTGTTACGATGCCTTTTGGGCAGAAGAACGTAGGAGCTACGTACCAGCACACGATGCAGGGTTGCCTCCATGACCACCTCGGACGCAATGTACATGCATACGTGGATGATATTGCGGTGATGTCCAAAAAGAAGGAAACGCTGATTTCTGACTTGAAGGAAACATTCGCCAATCTACGAAAATACAACATCATGCTTAACCCGAAGAAATGTTTCTTTGGAATACCAGCCGAAAAATTGTTAGGTTTCATCGTGTCTCAAAGAGGCATAGAGGTGAACCGGGACAAAATCAAGGCTATACTCAATATTTCCAGACCAACTCGCCTGAAGGACGTACAAAGACTATCTGGTTGCATTGCTGCAGTCAGTCGGTTTGTAAGCCGGCTTGGTGAATGAGCCGCAGCATTATACAAACTCCTGAAAAAGACCAAGGATTTTGTTTGGACTGGTGAAGCTGAAGCTGCACTACAAGACCTGAAGAAAGTACTCTCATCTGCTCCTATCCTTGTTGCGCCGGAACCTCAGGAACCGATGTTGCTCTATCTTGCTGCGACCAATAAGGTTGTCAGTATCGTTATGGTGGTGGAGAGACCGGAGGAAAATCAGGAACACTTGGTGCAACGTCCGACTTACTTTGTCAGTGAGGTCCTGACAGAATCCAAACAGCGATATCCGCACTATCAAAAGTTAGCTTACGGTGTTTTTCTAGCATCTCGTAAGCTACAACATTATTTTTAGGAGCATCCAATTACCGTGGTGAGCACAGCTCCTTTGAGAGATATAATCAACAACAGTGACGCCACAGGACGCGTCGCCAAATGGGGCATAGAGCTTTCAGCTTTTGGTATTGAGTATAAACCCCGGACTGCAATCAAATCCCAGATCCTTGCTGACTTTGGTGCTGATTGGACAGAGACGAAGGAGAATATGACCCTCCCTGAGTTGGAATATTGGACCCTCTACTTTGATGGGTCTAAGGCTCGAGGGGGCTTGGGGGCTGGCGTGGTGCTCAAATCACCCCAAGGAGATAAACTTCTATACGTGTTGCAGATCCACTTCACAGCGACAAACAATATTGCCGAGTATGAAGCACTGCTGCATGGAATCCGGATTGCTAAGGATATTGGCATCCGACGTTTGATGTGTTACGGAGATTCGGATCTTGTTGCGCAACAAGTGTTGGATATTTGTAATGCAAATAAACACATGGCAGCTTATAAAGCTGTCGTGGATGATTTATCTAAATCGTTCGAAGGGTTTGAAGTTCAACACATCTCTCGAGCAGAAAATGAGGAAGCAGATGCACTATCTCGGATAGGTTCTGCGCGGAAAGAGGTCCCGGATGGCGCTTTTTTAGAGCACCTCAAAGTTCCCTCAATAAAGGGAGTAGATGAGGAATATCTGACCAAATCCGACTCACCTCTGATAGCAGTTCTGGCTGTAATTCCCAACTGGACTCAACCCTACCTTGATTATTTGGTAGATGGCAAATTACTCGAAGACGAGGTTCTGAGCCGGCAGATTATCCGACGAGCGAAAGCCTACACAGTAGTTAAAGGTGAGCTCTATGAGCGGAGTGTTTCTGGGGGTTTTCAGCGCTGCGTATCTCTAGAAGAAGGAGTGGAAATCCTAAGAGAAATCCACGAAGGCGAGTGTGGTCACCACGCTGCAGCCAAATCTTTAGTGGCAAAAGCTTTTAGACACGGATTTTTCTGGCTTACAGCTCAGGCAGATGCCGAACGATTAGTCAAGACGTGCAAAGGCTGCCAAAAGTACGCCAAACAAGCTCATGTTCCGGCTGATCAGCTACGAACAATACCTATAACATGGCGTTTTGCGGTCTGGGGGCTTGATATGGTAGGACCATTTAAACGAGCTCCAAGTGGATTTACTCATCTCTTAGTGATGGTGGATAAATTCACCAAATGGATCGAGGCTAAACCTGTCACTAGTTGTGATGGAGCAACAGCCAAAAGATTTGTCGAGGATATTATAATCCGGTATGGTTATCCGCATAGCATTATCATGGACAACGGGAGTAACTTCTCTATCGGAGAGTTGACCGAATTCTGCAACTAGCAAAATATCCGGCTTGACATTGCGTCAGTCGCACATCCACAGGCTAATGGACAAGTCGAAAGAGCAAATGGTTTAATCCTACAAGGCCTAAAACCGAGACTCGAAGCACCGCTATGGCGTGCTGCGGGGGCTTGGGCAGAGGAATTACCCTCTATAATATGGAGTTTATGAACAACTCTGAACAGTTCAACCGGATACACACCTTTCTTCTTGGTTTATGGTGTAGAAGCAGTTCTTCCTAGTGATTTGATTCACACTTCTCCTAGAGTGGCCGCGTATATTGAAGAGGATGCCGAGATTTCTTGACAAAATGATCTCGACTTAGTCGAAGAAGTTCGCATCATTGCTGAAATGAGATTAACAGCCTATTAGCAGAAGTTACGCAAGTATCATAGCCAGAGAGTCCGAAACAGATCTTTCAATAAAGGTGATTTGGTTCTCCGGCTTGTGCAACAAAGAAAGCACAAACTTTCCCCAGTATGGGAAGGGCCCTTTTTAGTTAGTCGACTATTGCACAATGGTTCGTACTACTTAACTGACATGAGGCCAGTCAAAGAAAGACTTGCTACTAAGAAGAGAAAGAGAGCTGGAGGCAGTACAAATCCAGATGAGTTAGACAGGCCGTGGAATATTGCTCAGCTACGTCCCTTTTATTCTTAGTTTATCCTTCTTTGTAATCATATATATGTACATGTTCTATGAGAAATAAAAGTTCTGGTTGCCTCAAGTTTTTCTGAGAAGTTTTACCATCTTATTTCCAAATGATCATGTCATAGTCGAAAATCCCAAAATGCTTGAAAGTACTTTATGCTCATGTTCGTTCTGGTTTAGATTTCCGATTCTAAAACTGCTACCCTCGGGTATAACTCTAAAAGTTTCTAGTCTTTACTTTGGTTATTTGTCTGATTGCCGGATGCGGGTATTTTCCGAGTAGTGAATTGTTGGTACTGGAAGACGGCTTTATTTCCGAGTTTAAACTGGTTTAGCAATTGAGCTCCATTGCTCGGCAAAGTTTCCGTGCAGAAGGTTTAGCCGGCTCACGAAAGGGACGAGGCGGAAAGCCAGATAAATGATAAGTATAGGCGAAAAAGTTCAAGTGCTTATGTAAACATTTCAGGCACACAAAAATTTAAAGCCAAAAGTGCTGAATAGATCAAAAGCTTAGCACTAGCAAAATTATAGTACTGCATATTTACAGATCCATCATGTTTTTCAGAATAATACAAATGTTTTTGGCAATCTATGATGCAGGGGGAGAAGAAGGAGCTGCCGGCTCGCTGGATACATCGCCTTGATATCGTTCCGAGATGTCCACATCTGAAATGGTGTGGTCATCGTCGGAAACTTCTGCTGCTTCTTCTGGAGGCGGAGGCGGAGTGTCCACGCGGGTGAAGAAAGGAGTGTCGTAGCTGGCCAAATCAGCCACGTGACACCCATATCCGGCACAGGAGTCCATAATAGCCTTGATGTCCTGCTCCTGGCCGTTTTCATCCACTACAGAATACCCTCTGGTCACTTTCCATATCTCCATGCTTCCATGGTGGCTCATGACCATGGTGAGAGCGTTCTGCGCTGCGGATCGCGCGTAGGACATATTCCAATCCTGGACAAGCTGCGACATCTCCTTCGCCTTGTCCCGCACCTGAAAATCTGACATGCTATGCATGTTTGGAATCTTGAGAGCTTCACCAATATCCTCAAGGGATTGGCGAAAGTCATGAAGTAGGTCACCGACTTGGATAAGCCGGTGGGTGCGGGGCTCGGCGGAGGTGGAGTCCGTCAAGTTTAGAGGACCTATACACAAACAGTTAAGAAAATTCGACATTGAAAGAAGTCGAAGAAAATAGACATGTCAAACAGATGGAACATATCGAAAATGACGTCGTCAATTTTGGTCTTCTCTTCCCGAAGACTCTGGAGTTCAGCCCGGAGCGCTTCGGAAAGGTCCTTCTCTCTACACAACTCATTATTGAGGTCTGAGATTTTTTGATCTTGAGCAGCAATCTTACGATCACGCTCGTCAGTAGCCATGGAGGAGGACTCGAGAACTTGAGCTATGCTCTTCTCATGATCTGCTTTGAGCCTATCCAGCTCTTGGCGAAGTTCCTTGTTCTCCACCACCAAAGTTTTGAGGTTCTCGGCCTCTTCAATCATGGCGCAGGACTGCTTTACCAGCGCTATAAGTCAAAAAGAACAACAGTTCAGAAAAAATCGACTATGAAAACATGAAAGACAAGGTTTGAGTCTCGGAATGTTTACCTTCGGCCTCATCCTTGGAGACCTTAAGCTCGGCATTCTTAAGTCAGAGAGCCTTGATCTCTCTCCGCTTGTTGCATACATTTTTCAACAAATCCTGGTTATAGGAACATACTTCTTGTAAGTCAGAATACCCAAAATCAGAAGTCTACTAAAGACTCGGGCTAATATTTTTACTAATATCAGCACGAGCCTTGGGGGCTACACTAGTTCATTCTTTGGCATCCTAAGGAAGCATAAACCCGGATTATATATCCTACTTCATGCTTGGGGGCTAGAGGATATGATATGAAATGAGGGAAAAACAAGAGTTAGAATTCCGAATTACATATTGCTCGCGAGTAAGTTTATCCAAACTCGCATTTACTTCAACAACAACCTTCTCAGCGAGAGTCAGAGGGACCACTGGCGTTGTTGGAAGCTCACCGGTCCTTATCCTCTCGTCGCAAAGACGCACTTGTTCAAGAAGGTCAGAGTGCTTGATGTCCTCTGCCTCTTGTGCTTCTTCTTCGGAAGATAAATTTCTTTTCTCCAGGCATTGCCTGGCCAGCCACTGGATCTCTTCCGCAGATTTCCAGGACAAGCCAAACTTGGCAAGACCCGGATTGCTGAGAAGGTTTTCAGCGAAGATCTCTGCCGAGGGATCATTACCCGAAGAAGGTTCACCCTTATCTATACCTGACTCACTCATGGTGACGTTAGTTTGTGATTCAAGGATCACGGGCTCCGTTGAAGGAGCCGGATCTTCTGCGACAGCTGAAGAAGGAATGATCACCGGTGTTGCGGAAGGTTGGGGGGCAGGAGTCTGAGGAGCCACCGAAGGAGAAGCCATGGAAAGCGTCATCTGTCGCAGGGGCTTCGAAGAAGTTCCCTTCCCCTTGCCCTTGATGAGCTTCTTAGCTCTGAGAATGTAATAAAGTCGAAAACATTACATCTCGGAAGAAAATTCGAGTAAGGTACAAAAGCGGAAATTGTGTTGAAAGTTACCTCTTCACGATAGGCACCTCCTTTGTGCCGACAACCACTGTCGGAGCCTTGCGTTTCTTAAGCACAATGTCCGGCAATGGGACCAGTTCCGCCTCCTGAGAGAACTCTAGAGGATATCCCTCGAGTGGAGCAAGTTCCGACTCGGGGAGGTCAGCAAGCTGAAAAGAGGAAAACATATCAATATTGCGATATAAACTTAAAGATTGAAACACATAAAAGGTTTATTGTTAGAAGTTTACCGACACTACGGGGTCTTCCGCCGCATGCATATCCAGAGAAACCTCCGGGATCCTCCTCTTGATCCGCTCCCTTATCAACCGTTTAATCTGGCTTATAAAACCTTGAGAGGTATAGGCTCTGGGGCTAATGCGGAGGGAATCTTTCTTGGACGACATGATGGAGTGCATCAGTTGGTCTCCGTGGTACTGAAGGGGTTGGATCCGGCGTGAGACCCAGCATTGGACCAAGTCGGATCCCTTTAGTCCTTTGTGTTTGATCAGATATTCGATCCGCCTCTTAGCGAGGATCAGATCATCATTGAGAGTCGGAGGAGCCTCGTCCCAAGACGGTTGGGCCGTGGCAGCTCCGTCGATGAAAGCCGGCAAAGAAGTGGCTTTGCCGGGAGACGGAATATCGTTGTGATAAAAGAAGGTGGTTGGCCACTGTTTGACCGAGTCACTAGCAAGAATCTTGGGATATGCGCGCTCGCGTCTAAGTGAAAAACTAATTGTACCGGTAATATATGGATTACCGGCAGTGATAGAATTTCTCCGGACATGGAAGTAGTACTGGAATAAGGTAAGACTCGGCCTAATGCCGAGAAATCCTTCGCACAAAGCCGCGTAGGCGCTCATCTCTAGGAGAGAGTTGGGAGGAAGATGGTGGAGTTGAACACTATAATGATCTATCACCTCGGAAAAGTATTCCGAGGGAGGAAACGACAAACCTCTATCGAGGTGGGTGCTAAAGTGGACCCGCTCGCTGGCATGCAGGTTGGGGATGGTCTCCCCGAAGCTGCTCCGCTAGTCGCCGGCGCGGAGGAGCCCTTCTGTCTCCACGCTGTGGAGCTTCTCGTCATCGAGCACGCAGGGGATCCAGACCCCGCAGAAGCTTTCCTTCTCCGCTGCCGCCTCCGTCGCCGCCCTTGCCGCTGCTGCCGCCAAACCGGAAGAGGATGAAGAAGCCATTTCTCCGGTGAGCTAGTGACCTAGGATGGGCGGCGCTGGGAGTTTTTGGGGAAAGCAGAGGAGCTCTGTGCGCGCGGGGAAGATTTGGAGGAGATGAAACGACAAGGGAACAGGTGAAGAAAGGAGGAGGAGAATCCTCACCCCTTATATCCACCTAACCGTGCCAAGATTCGTGCAAATGCTACAGTGTAACCGCCACGCATCGTGGAAGGAACTGGGAAGGACCCACGCGATGATTACATCGCCTCGATCTCCGCATACACATTAAAACGACGCCTCGGTTCCGCGAGCCATGGACCCACCAACGGTCGTGCTGATAGGATGTCTGACAGATGACGTGACTTGACCATGACTAGTGTCAGGTGGCGTTAGAGACCAAATTTCGGCTTAGGTTGAAATCAAGCTAGAAAATCTGAGTAACCTATTAATAGGTCCGACTTATTTTTAAGACCCGGATCGAATTTTTTGTTGTGAAGTTTCAGGAACCCTTCAAGATTCTGCAAGCCAAAGATCAAGCTAGACGATGATAAATCCGACTTTGGATCTTGGAGACTTCCGGGGGTTGTTGTTGGGGATATACTTTCTGGGTATCCTCGCAGTTCCTCACTGACCAAGGTGGCCCACTTTAGGTTAGAGCTTTGCTTCACGGGCAGCCTAGTCAGGGAGAAAAGAAGGAGTCCAATCCGGCTACGGGAAGGCCTAGAAGACTTACCAACCAGCCCATAATGTTACTTGTAGTTCAAGATGTACTCTGTAACCGACTCTTAGTCGTAGCCAGATAGATCTCTCCTGTAAACCCTAGGTCGGATATCTATATAAGCCGTCCTAGGGAGAGCCTTTAGGGCACACCTCAATAGTCTACAATCTCAACTCGCACAGGCGAAACCCTTGTAACCCATATTCCAGCTCTGCCATATTACTGGATTGCTAGCAGGAGTAGGGTCCGTCCAAAGCCGGCGGATTCGAACCTGGGTAAACTTGTGTTCTCACCATCTCGGAACACCGTACGTCTCACACCCCTCTCTTCCGCACGCCTCGAGGACCCCCTCATGGCGTACTTGTCATCAATCCGAGACTATCTGTGGGATGCCTAATTCTTGTTGTCCAATTAAGGGCCCAGACAACATGATGCTTTGTTCTACATAGATCAGATCTTGTTTGCTAGCGGACCGGCGACCCTCGGGTGACACAGGGATCTCAATGGAAAACTAGTAGACTCAAGGATAACGAGGAACCACTATGCTTATTGCATTAGTCCGATCCAAGGAGCTTAATCGCTAAGCGACCTAAAGGGTCTTAATCGTCTAGTGTCTGACCATGGTTTTGGTAACAAGCTAGTAGGATTATTGAAGTTGGGATGAAATCTACCAAGATTAGTTCCGGCTAATTACGGGTTGCTCGCCTACACATATATTTATAAGATTATAATTTTTATAGTTATCATTCGTACACATGGCATAGTCACTATCACCATGAACTAAATCTCCCCGCGCCTTCTTTTGCCATCTGCAGAAAACAACAAACAACCAAGTTGTTTTTACTTTTATGCTTTATATTTCTGAAGTTTACATTTTTAGTTCTATTTAAATACATCCCATTTAATCGAAGACCCATTCTTATTTCAACACTTACAGTCAATTAACTCGAAGACCTGTGACAACTTCGGGTGTGATAGAGACTTCACCCATAAACACTTACCTTTGGGCTCCCTTTGGGATCAATATCTATACTTCGAAACTAGCTACAAATGATTTGTGCACTTGCAGACATCAAGCTATTTTCTGGCGCCGTTGCCAAGGAGCTAAGCGCCAAGTGTTTGTCTTTTGACATTTCAGGTGTTGCTACTTCAAAATGCTCTCCCTAGGAGACAAAGGGTCTACATGCTCTGGTAGGACCTATCTACCGGATTATATTGAGCGCGTGCCTGCTCAAAGGCACGAAGAAATTATTGAAAAACTTTTAAGATCAAATAAAGTTGAAGTTGAAAACCTGAGTGATATTATGGAAATCATGTCTATTTACAGGACAATTTACATGAAACCTGAGAAAACTCTCAGGGAATACAGTGCTCCAAGTTCTGAATTTCTTAAACAACCAATAGAATTCCCTAATCCTGGAGTTAGAGAATATCGATTTGATGGTGGGATTATTAAAATTTTGCAGGAAAAAGCTTTTAGTGGAAGGGAAGATGAAGACCCAGGAAGACATATTAGAGAGTTCGACGATGTGATAACATCGCTTGGACCAAAAGGTTTGCCAAGAGACTTCTCTCGTCTAAAATTATTTCGTTGGTCTCTTAAAGGTAAAGCTCTAGACTGGTTATATTCTCTCCCTCACCATTATATTAAATGTTGGGAAAACTGCATTGTTAAATTCATAAACAGGTTTAATCCTTTTAAAAAGGTAATTGAACTAAGAAAGAATATAGGCAACTTTAGTCAGAACATGGGAGAAAACTACCCACAAGCCTAGGGAAGATTCTTTGGAATGATCAATAGTATTCCTAATCATGGCTATTCTGAATCAACTATTTGCCATTTATTTTACCATGGTCTTAATACTCAATGTAGAGAGTTGCTTGACTTCTCAACAGGAGGATCGATAAATACTTTAACTATTAAAGAATGTTTGGAATTAATGTCTACTAGGGCTAAGAATGATTCTTTATATAATCCTGATTTTGGCACTAAGCTGGAAAAAGGGATACTTCGGATAACTCCTGATCTTATGCCTGAGGTACGCAAAACAATGAAAGAAAAAGGTATACCTTCTGAACTTGTTAAGGAAAACAAAGTAGATTTGTTACAAGTTTTAACTGAAGAAGATGAAACTAGAAAAGTTTTTCAAGAATTAAAACATCGACAAGTGAAATCTCATAATAACTTGCATAAACACTTTCAAAAATACAAAAAGATTCTGGCGGAACTCACAGAAAATTATGATGAGATTGGGCAAGAAATAAAATTATTTCACAAGTATCTTAGTATGATTGAAACCCAGTGTTTCCACTAATGTCGTCACAAGAAGGGGTGCAGTTGTTACAGGACCCTTAGGACCACCAGAATATGAAGCTGAAAAAGAGCGAACGGAAAAAGCCTTGCTCAAAGCAAGCCAAGAAGATGATACATTGGTGGATCCTCAGGATGAAACTAAAACACAAGATCAGACCAAGGAGGACCAAAATGATGCACAGGATGACAATTATGACTCTGATGCAGAGACGGTTGATCCAACAGAAGAAAAAGAGATAAGCAAGGAAGATGAAGTTGTTGTAGCAAAAAAGAAGAAAAGCGATAAGCAACAACAAAAGAAAGCAACAAAAGAGCCTGACCCCCCACAAAAGGTAAAAGACAAGAGTAAGTCAGGTGATAAAAAGCTTCCTTATCTAGATCAAAAAAAGAAAGCACCAGATCAGGTAATTTATAATTCTTTTACAAAGGCACTTAGTGAACTTTGTATGTAAATTCCGTTTGTGGATGCAATTAAAGTTCTCACCTATTCTAAGTTCCTCCGTGATATTCTTAGTAGAAAGAAAGAAATAACTAAAATGATTGCCATGGTAACTAGTTATCCTGCTAATGGGAAGTTATTGTCTAAGTCTAGAGATCCTAGAATACCAACTATTTCATGCTCAATAGGTAAAACTGATATTCACAATGCCTTGTGTGATCTAGGGGCAGGAGTTAGTGCAATGCCATACTCCCTCTATAAAAGGTTAGGATTAGGGGAGTATTCTCCTACTACTATCACTTTACAGATGTCTGACAAGTCCACTAAACAACCCGTTGGTATGATTGAGGATGTTCTACTTAGAATAGATGAGCATGTTATTCCCACTGATTTTATTATTCTTAAAATGTCAAAAGATGAAAAAATATCCATAATACTTGGAAGACCTTTCCTTAGTACTGCAGGGGCATCAGTTGATTGTGCTGAAGGAAAGATAATCTTCAATGTTTATGATGCTAAAATCATCTGGTATTTTCCAAAGAAGCTAGAAGCATGAGAAAGATATATTCCACCAGTGAAACGAGTTCATGTGGTAAGTGCCTTTGATAAAGGGCAACCCAAGGCAAGAATTCGAGAATAGAAAGGAGGTTGAGTTATTCAACCATTCTTAATAAAATGCTTAATGGGAGTCAACCCATCTCGTCAATAAAATAAACTAGAGAATAAAAGGTTAATCACATTCCTACCAATTTTTCACAGACATTCTTGCGAAAGCGCGCCTGTGAAGATGCAGTTATCAAAAAGTAGTAGAAATATCGATTGATCGAGTTTAGAATAAGAATAAAAATAAAAGTTCGAGTTTTTCATCTATAGATGCTAAAATTTTGCTTTTAATACGCCAATGTTGGTCGAAGGTTTCTACTATCAATTTTGTGTCAAAAATAACGTATTTCGCTTAGTTTTGGGATAAGAAGGTATTCTCAAAGAAATAGATTTTTTTAATGACTGTTGATGGTTTAATGACCAACTATACGGCAGGAATAAAAATTCTAGCAGTATAGTTCCGGGCGTATAGATATCTTTCCATCTACAAATTTTCTTCGAAGACACAAAGAATTTAACGACCAATGATACGGCGAGAATAAAAATTCTGGCCATATAGTTCCAGTCGTATAGATATCGATGCCTTCACACAAAATTCTTTGAAAAGTACTGAGAGTTTAACGACCAACTATATGGCAGAAATAAAAATTCCGACCGTATAGCTCCGGTCGTATAGATATCAATGCCTCTCTTAAAATTTATCCCAAAGGTACTGAGAGTTTAACGACCAACTATACGGTGGGAATAAAAATTTCGGCTGTATAGTTTCGGTCGTATAGATATAGATGCTAGTGTAGAAATTTATCTCCAGGGACAGACGGTTTAACGACCAACTATATAGCGGGATCATTGCGATCTGGCCATATAGTTGTATCCGTATAGCTATTTTCTGCATAAAGAAACCCTAGTTATGCCGCCAAGAACTATACTGAACAACATCACCCTTTGTATAGTTCCGGCCGTATAGTTTGGGGCGACCACAAAATCGCACCAGGGCGACTAGGTCTTCCATGCCTCCTCATTATTTCTCTCATATTCTCTCTCCAAACCTCTCAAAATCCTCCTAGAACTCTTGATTCTTTGCGGATTTCGTTCGTTTGAGTGGGGGAATCAACAGATTGGTATGTTTCTTTCTCTATCCATGCTTTATTTTCAGATTTCCATGGTTGAAACTCTCACATTGATATAGTGGATGAACTCAAGCTTATTTTGTTTTTTCTATTAATTTCTCATGTTATGATTGAATTTTTCCATGTAGGATCGTTCATATATCATGTAGAAACTATATGCCTAAGGTTTTATGGTGAAAATTTTCAGTGCATCACGATGAACAAAATCGGTAACCTCTTTCGTTCGAGCAAGTGCCAACGGGGTGAGGGCTTGAGCTCGCGGTCTCGAGCCAAGCGCAACCCCAAGTTGGTCATGGTTTCATCAAGGAGGGTGCTGCCCACATGTTGGGCCGACCACAGCTTTATCACCGCGGTGGGGTTGAAGGCGGACTTCAACCTCATGTGTAACAAGGCGGGTTTGACAGTACTTGGCTTTGCGAGCCACGACACCTACACTGAGCTTACCCATGAGTTCCTTGCCTCCTTCTACGACGACCACAGGGAGAAGGTAATATGTGCACGGTAAGCTTCAGCATGAACCGGTAGCCCTATGAAATAAATTTTGAACAATTTTGTGATGCTTTCGGCTTCCCCCGTGATGGGGAGCCAACTATTACTAACCTCTATGGCGTCACAAGAGGAAAAACTTGGGAGGTCATTTCTGTTAATGGTGGCACCAACTTCTATCAGAAGAAGATGTCCACCATTTAGAACCCAACCATCTGTTACTACGCCTTGTTCCTCGCCAACACACTACTGGAAAGAGGTGATACTGGTTTCATGGTAAATACGGACATGGCAATGATCACCAAGGCTCTCTTTCCCACTGCAACGCAAAGCCCCAATCATGCAGCTCTACTCATCCAGCACTTTCGCCACCAAAGCAACAAGACCAAAGGTGATATTCGCATTGGTGGATTGGTAACCCACATTGCCCATGCATTAAATGTTGTATTACCTACTATGCAATCTATTGACGGTCCCAAGCTTATGGACGTCAAGTATTTAACTGCTTGTGGCTTCCTTGGTGTTTACCATGCTAACCGGAGGCTCCAAGCATATCAATTCAGTTATCTTGGTGATGCATAGGGTGAGAAGGTTCCGTTGCCCTGTCCCCAAGCCTTCTCGATTGTGGAGAAGGACACTTGGATCCTCACCAAGGACCAAGTGATGGAGATCATGTCCAAACTCCAGCCCGATGAATAGGAAGATGAAGAAGGAGGGTAGCAGGATGAGGATGAGCAGGAGCAGGAGGACGAGCAGGGACACAACCCTACTTGGGAGGGACATCAGCAGCAGCAAGGGGGAGCTTGGGACCCGTGGCCCAACTAGCCACAGCAGGGGTACAACTACGTCCTATATCAGGAATTCCAGTAGCTCAACCAGCGTGTTGGGGAGATCGACCACACTCTTCAGGAAGTGACTGAAGATGTGAGTACTTTGACTCAAAACTTCAGTCACTTCATGACCCACTTCCCCGACTACTACGAGCAGTATCCACACCAGTCGCCAAATGATGGCAACAACTGAGCCTAGCAATAGCCTAAGCTTGGGGGAGGTTTGAAAACCTCCAAACTTTGCATCCGTGTTTTTATTTCTTCTTTTGATTTATTTTATTTCTTCAAATTTTCATGTTTATTTCAGTTTTGCATTCCTAAACCAAAAATACAAAAAAATAGTTGTAACTTTATTTGCAAGTTCGTTTCTTTGTTTCTCTTGGAGATTGCTTAATTCCAGGTGACTTGGCAATATGGAAATACAGAAGGGGTTCGACTCAAATACGAGAATGAAGAAAGCAAGAGGAGGTATCACATTCCTTTCATCACCCTCTTTGCAACCTTAAATTTTGCTAGTGTCTTCTTTTTAGCTTTGAAACATTGAGTAATGAACTTGGTTTAAAATACTTCCTACATTTTTACAACAAGAAAAAGCATCTAAAAGATGACTTGAGACCATTCTTAGATCAAAGAATTTGATTTTAGAACTAATCCATCCCATTTGAGCTTAATATAAAAAGACTTGATAGTACCCTTGATTGAAATTGTTTGATTAAATGGATGTTTCACAGTAGTAGAAATTATGCCACTACTTTTTCTAATAATTACCGTAAGATATTGCTTTACGCGTGTCCTTATAACTCTATCGTGCTCGGTGGGGAACTATTAACTCTGCTGGCCAACGAACGATCTAAATGTGGGAAACCACTTGATGTTGGCTATTGAGTTATGTAAACGTTTGTAGTAGTAATGCTATGACGGGTAAAAAAATTAGTCTCCTCATGGTTTCACGTTCCAAGTGAAGTTGTAGTACTCCTCTGGCCCATTATTGCTCAACATTATTTATTGGCATGGTCACGAGTGCACAACACAGCCCCAGTTAACATGTTAAAAATAGTGGCATGATTTCTCTATGAAAGAGCTGAAGTTTTTGAAAGACAAAAGAAAGAAAAAGGTGCTTTGAGAGTCTTGAAATTTTGACATGGGAGTAGACGAGTTGTTCTAAAATTAATTTTTTTATACCAACTTGAGTACTCTTAGTTGATTAAACAAACAAGAACAAAAAGTTTTCATCTCTCGACGGAGAGAGACACAAAAATAATTTGTCTCGCTTTCCTAGCTAAACTTTTGACACTTACTTGGGCATATGATTTATTTGCTAACAGGATATACATGGTTAGGAAGTGGACTCAGTGCAATCTTGTGAATACTTTTATGATCATATTTAAAATTGTAGGGATTGTGAAGAAAAGAATTTGACGCCAATCAAACTTGTAAGTTCTTTTATTTTCAGTCTCGAATCTCTGTTATTGATGTTGATAGCTTGGGGGAGTTGATAGCTGTGAGATTCGACACATTTTTGATGGCCTTTATTGATGTTTTTCTCCTGGATTTTATTGTTTTCTAGCTTTACCTAACGCTAATACTTTGGTAGCAAAGAAAACTTGGTTTTTAATGTGTGTTTCAGTTCTGAATGTCAACAGAAGGTTTTAACTAGAGAAACACAATATTCTGGAGAAAACAAGCAAGTCTCTCTTTGGAAGCACTCGAGGGGAGCTTATATAAGATTTAACGAGCAACTATATGGCGGGAATATTTTTCTAGCCCTATAGTTCCTGCCGTATAGTTGCCGCCGCCTCTATCTTGTCAAAAGGGACAACTTCCATGAAGGAATGGAGGATGAAAATACAACAGAGCAGCCGCCATACCATCCAGAAGGGAGAAACAAGAGATCCAGAGAAGAAGGGGAAGACGTTCTTCATCTCACTCCACGATCTTCGACCTCCTAGCCAATACACCCCCATAGCCACTACTTGTACTTGAGAGAGAGAGGGATCTTCACCTTGCAAGACTAGGGTTTGAGATTGTTTCTTCCCATCTTGAATTGTGTTGGATATTTTTCTATTCTTATTGTGGATCTCCACGGTAATATAAAGATGAATTCCCTTTATTTGATTATATCGATGATCCGTTCTTCTGTCATGTGTGAGTAATTCCCTTGGGCATGGGATATGTAGGGGATTGGTGAGATGTGATGTTCCTTCATATGTTTTCCATTAGTTTGTGATTGATTCTAATTATTATATTATGTGTCCTTGACTATCTGTGGGATGCCTAATGCTTGTTGTCCAATTAAGGGTCCAGACAACATGATGCTTTGTTCTACATAGATAAGATCTTGTTCGCTAGCGAACCGGCGACCCCTGGGTGACACGAGGATATCAATGGAAAACTAGTAGACTCGAGGATAACGAGGAACCACTGTGCTTATTGTATTAGTCCAATCCAAGGAGTTTAATCGCTAAGCAACCTGAAGGGTCTTAATCGTCTAGTGTTTGACCATGGTTTTGGTAACAGGCTAGTAGGATTATTGAAGTTGGGATGAAATCTACCAAGAGGAGTTCTGGTTAATTATTGGTTGCTCGCCTATACATATATTTATAAGATTATAATTGTTACAGTTACCATTCGTCTACCTGGCACAGTCACTATCACCATGAACTGAATCTCCACGCGCCTTCTTTTGCCATCTGTAGAAAACAACAAACAACCAAGTCGTTCTTTACTTTTATGCTTTATAATTCTGAAGTTTACATTTTTAGTTCTATTTAAATACATCTCATTTAATCAAAACCCCATTCTTATTTCAACACTTGCAGTCAATTCACTCGAAGACCTGTGACAACTTTGGGTGTGATAGAGACTTCGTCCATAAACACTTACCTTTGGGCTCCCTGTGGGATTGATATCTATACTTCGAAACTAGCTACAAACAATCTGTGCACTTGCAGACATCATTCTCCACTTGGCGTTGCCGGTCACGGTAGTCGAATGCTCGAAAAGTTTCATCAAGATGGTTCTCAAGCCTTTCAAATTGAGCATTTAATTCTTGGCGTTGCACCCATAAGTTGTGGCGCGTGGCAAAACCATCTTGGTTGTTGAAGTTGCCATCTCCGCTTCCTCCGTTTCCCCTAGACATGTTGTCTGACCACAAGTGAAAGGAGGGATGGTATTGGTGGACTGGTATGTGCTACCTTGCCTCACCAAGTCAAAAATTGGAAAGGGTGTTCTTGCCGAGAGCAAAGCGAATACACAAGACACACACACAAAGGCCTATGGTGGAAGGTTAGGAAGGTGGATAGCAAAGGGAACAACCAAACGAAACGGCTATTGTTAAGGGTGGTAAAGAATCAAACATCAAAAGCAAAATGGTTACAATCTACAAAAACACAAAGTAAAACATATGTGGAGACGGATGTGGTTAGCACGACTATCAAAATAAGCACAAAATGTCCTAACGACGACTAAGATCGGTTGTC
This sequence comes from Avena insularis, assembly GCA_023614405.1. NCBI lineage: Eukaryota > Viridiplantae > Streptophyta > Magnoliopsida > Poales > Poaceae > Avena > Avena insularis. The sequence goes on from CM042694.1 coordinate 453,769,396, forward strand.
ATGCCAACGCAAGGAGAGACCACAACTCGTTCGCCAAAAGAGGATAAGCAACAGATTTGTGCACTTGCCTTGGTTGCGCTCTTTCTCTCTCTCTTTGCTTACAAGCTTGGTACCCTCTTTGTATTGGGAGACTATGTATCTTTCCTATTTTTCTTTTGCTTAAAATCTTTTTTATTCTTTTTCTCCCTTCTATACTACTATGTTAACTTTTGTATTTGCTTACATACTCCCACTTTCCAAGGGCAAGTGCACAATGCTTAGGCAAATGCAAAATGAGTTGCTCTCATAGGATAGATACACACAAAGGAATAAGGGTTAACAAGGTGGAACAAGTTATACCTTTGGTATTGTTGACGACTTTCTACCGGTGTTGGGGATGATGTTCGGGCGTCGCGGTGTCGAGGAGCGCGAGATGTTATGATGTTGCGAAAGCTTGATGTTAGTCAGGGCGACACTCACGCGAAACATGAACAACTCAAGAAGAAAAACGGTCAAAATTTGGGGCTGTCAGAATTTTTGGCGGAGCAGCCGGCGGTGCTAGTTCTGTTGCCAGAATTTCCAGTGCGCCGGAAATTTCAGCGATGAACCAGTTCGCCGGATTGCTCGCCGAAATTAGCTCGTGACGAACTCAAAATGTCAAAACTTGGAAAAGTTTCGCAAATCTGTTGGGATTGGGCTGGGGAAAAGTTCAAGGAAGGTAGATCGAAACCCAAATCAATAGATCTATGGACCAAAACCACAAAAAACTCACCAAATCGAGAGATCGATCCAAAAGCAATTTGGGGCAACATTTTTGGTATTTTTGAATTTACGGTGGAAATCGAAGGGCGAAGTCAAATCCGTGGCAACCAAAAGATGCTGATAATAGTCGTTATGGGTATCCTTGTGGATTTACCCTTGGAGTGGCCCGATCTTCACGGATTTGAGGCGGGAGTGAGGGAACACGCGATGAACACGATGAACGTAACTCTAATGCAAGGTAAAGATACAAATAGACGCCAATTCACACCCAATTCGATTTTCTCCCGATGGTTCGAACAACCAATCCAATAGAATCCTCGATGAGAGACCTTGCGGTAGAATCACCAAAGGAGATCGGCAAGCGGATGATAGAATCCAAACCAAGGAGAGAGAGTAGCAACCAAGTAGAATCCCAAAGGGGAGAGACCAAGCACTACTAGAATCATTGATAGGGAGAGACCAAACACTTGAGGAGGGTCTTGACGACTTGGAGAAGGGCACCGACTCCATGGCCTTGTACAACTCATAGATCTACTATTGAGAGGGGGTTCCCATCTAGGGTTACGCACATGCCTTAATTCATCATCATCTCTGCCCAGATCTGAGCCACAAGGGGGTATTTATAGTACTAGGGGCGAAGGGGTAGGTAGGAGGGAATATTCTGGGCATCAAACCCTCCACAATGCATAGACTAACATTTCGGCCGGTCGCGCCGGACGCATAGCTGCAAATTCGAGCGGGCACCGTTTTGTTTCGGCGGGCACCGGACTGCATCTCTATACGGCATTTTGGTCCATGCCGGTTTGCTTCGGTGGAAACCGAAATTTCCGACGTGGGCGCTGGTCGACTGGTCTTGGCGTCGGAAGTTTCATCGTGGATTCCGGTGGAGCCGGGTCTGGCGCCAAAATCTTTCTTCCATCTTCTCTTCCACGCTTCTTGCTTGGGGGTCTTGGTTCTAGGTTCATCCTTGTCGTCTCCTCTTGGTATCATGGTCATCGGCCTAGTTATATCATACACATTTGTCTCAAGTAGGGTCCAGTTCGCATAATAACCAAGGAAGAGCGAGGTTTGGAAGGAATTCACCTTTGGAGTGATGGTTAGCGTGGCATGATGTGGACCAATGGTGAATGCCGAGTGTTGGGTGATGACCCACAAGTATAGGGGGTGTATCGCAGTATTTTTGATAAGTAAGAGTGTCGAACCCAACGAGGAGCAGAAGGTGCTGGCTAGTGGTATGGATCAGGAATTCTCTGCAAATACTTAGCAAACAGATTTTTAGGTTTTTTTTGATAAAGCAAGTAAATAAAGTACGAGTAAATAAAAGACAGTAGGAATAAATGCAGCAAGTGGCCCCATCCTTTATGCAGCAAAGGACAAGCCGGTTGCATTACTTAAGATGACCAAGCGTTCTCGAGGACACATGGGAAGATCGCCAAGTGCTTTACTTCATATAGTTGATTAATCTTCTTTAGCTTGCTAAGTGTTGTGTGGGTGAACCTGTGCTAATGTATCGACCTTCCTAGGACTAATACATACTTGTGATTATACCCCTTGCAAACATCTATAAGTACAAGAAAGTAATTAAGGTAGAAACCTAACCACAGCTTTAAACTCTAAGACCCTTACGTCCCTTGTGCAATGGTTTCCTAACGGGGGTTCAGGTTTCACATCACTCGCAACCCCTATGATTAGTAGCCAAATACACAATGCATTCCCCTAGGACCATATAGGTGAAGTGTCATGTAGTCGACGTTCACATGACACCACTAGAAGAAGTACACCACAACTTAAATATCAAACTATTGAATCCTTCTCAACACAACTCCACTACTAACAACATGACTTCTCCCGTGTCCTCAAGAACAAAACGAACTACTCACAAAACGTCATATGGATCACGATCAGAGATGGAATAATGATTTATAACAATCTGAACATAAACAATAATTCAATGATTCACTCAATAGCATCAACTACAAAGAGTAATCAACACTGGAAAGTTTCCCCTATGAACTATGCAAGATTCAACCCAATTGTTACAACAATATGGAGATGGTGATGAGGGTGTTGCTGATGATGATGGTGGTGATGATGATGATGATGATCCCGATGAAGTCCAGCTTGATGGTGGTGTTGATGGCGACAATCTCCCCTCTCTAGGAAGGAATTCCCCCGCCAGAAATCTGTCTGTCGGAGAGATCTTTCTCTCTAGGTATTTTTCGCCCTGCAGAGGCAGCGGAATCTTTCTGTGGTCGCTCCCCGAGTCTTAGAGTTTCAGGGGGATGATATACGCCAGATGGGAGAGCCAGAGGTGGGCCAGGGCGGCCACACCACTGGCGCTGCCTAGGCTCGCGCCCGGGTGGTGTGGGCCCCCTGTGGCCCATCTCCACTCCGTCTTCTGGCATCCTTAGTCTTCTAGAAAAATAGGATTTTCCGTATATTTTCCCGGATTTTCTGATCTTCGCGAATTTTGCCTCCAAACAGCACCTTTTCCATCAATATCCTGACTGCAGCGGTCCATGCTCCAAAAGTCATCAACCATGCAAAAACAGATGAAATAACATAAGTATCACCTCTCAATATGAAATATATCAATGAATAATAGTGAATTAAGACATAGAATAGTGATGCAAAAATGGACGTATCAACTCCCCCAAGCTTAGACTTTGCTTGTCCCCAAGCGAAACTGAGCTCAATAAACATGACCTCGGGTTTATGGAGTGAAGAGTCGATAAAAGAATACGGACAGGAAGCATCACATTCATCAATACATAGATCATAATAGAAGACAACTCACTATTATATAAATCAACTTGCAATGAGTAAAGGAAACACAATAAAGACACATAAAGTGAATCATAATTAGTAATGGCAAACTTAGCTCTTGGTCGAAGAATAGTTGATAATTTGCTGGAGTTCACAAATAGCTGGTTTTCAATGATAGCTTTCAAAGTAGTAAACATCAAGATAAGAGCAATGTGCAAAACAAGGAACATAAGAAACCTGATTGAATAAATCATCATATGAATGAATGAAACACAACAACTCAAAATACCTGCTGAGATAGAAGGGAATAGGTTCATTGACTCAACTACAAAGTAAAAGAAAGGCCCTTCATAGAGGGAAGCAGGGATTGCAAGTCTCATAAAGAGCTCCCAAAAATTATGATACTTACTAGCTTTCAGCTCTCATTGCCCCTATCATAGGCATCTTTTGGTGGTTAAGGTTAAAGTGACACAACTAAGAGGATATGCTTGACAAGTTATAAATTGAAGTCTCATGCCCCTTACTTATGAGTACCAAACTTCATGCTACTCAACTTCAGTCACGAGCAAGCTCCTGCCATTGTAAATACATGTGTATCATTAAGAACCGCCAACGGGGTACCCCTTCCACATGACACAGGAGCTATCCCATAATAAAAATGACAAGGCAAGAAGACAGTGAGCATCTCAGTGATCTTTTTATTTGCTCTTTGCATAGGTTTTTATTGAGGATGCTTCATAGAATGCTCACTATAGTTATGCTGCAAGTTTCCACCATGATTAGGCATTGCTTAGGCTAGCGGCCCAGGCGTTTCTCTAACACACATATAACCTCCATGATCTTACAAGTTCCACTTTTATTTCACACCATCGGGATCCATAAGCAAAAGAATCATGATATCAACTGGGTACAAGTACCAATGAAGTGTTGAAAGTGGTCCCCATGATACATGGTTCTGCTAACTTCAACTCATAAAGCGCAAGCATATACGCAACAAAGAAGGACCCAATGGTTCAAGTTTATTAAATGCAAGAAAATAAAGTGTGCCATCAAGTTCGTGAGAGCTTTAATCACTAATTTTCACATAACAAGTTTAATTTGGGAGGTAGATCAAACAAGAATTTACTTGGAATAGCAGTAATGCTAATAGGTAGGTATGGTGGACGCAAATTGCAAAGGTTTTGGTTTAAAGGAGTGGATGCACGAGAAGAATTCCCTCTCAATACAGGTTTTTGGCTAGCAAGGCTGGGTAGAAAGTATAAGAGTTGAAGGAAACACGCAAACATACAAGTGATAAAGACAAACATGCAATCTTCCTTGGAAGCACAAACAATCTTAACTAGAGAATACTAAACTTATGAGCAAATCAAGAAAGAAACATGATGAAATTATTTTTCTTTAGAGTACTTTTATCTTTTTCATTCAACTCTCAAAAATAGTGTTGCTACTAACCGAGCCAGGTTTGCTAAAACCAACTAAATTAACTCAATGATCCCAGAGTGATACCAATACTAACAACAAGATCAATCATATAACCACGAATTGAAAACTAATATAAGCTATGCAAAAGAGTAAATGATAGAACTTCTCATTAATAATCCATAACGGCAACTCACACCAAGGGATACATATCTAACGAGAGAGGGGACACTTCCATAATGCAAACCATCCTACATAATAACTTCTCTATTCATGATATGACTCTACTAATAAGGCAAAAAGATAGAAGATAGTGATATGATACCGCGACACTCCCCCAAGCTTGGAACAAACCAAGGGGATGCCAAACCTGATGACGAATTACTCCTTTGGTGGTGGTGGTATCCTCTCGATGAGTTTCTTGACCAATTTCCCCAAGTCCTCAATCTCGAAGGTGAGGGTACGAATAAACTCCGAGTTGTGCTCGATGCGGTGCATGATCATGTTAGGTTGAGAATTCCAGCTCTTGCTATTCTTTCCCCACTCTTCTTCCTTGAAGTCTTCTTTTCCTGCATGGCTAGAACGAGGCAAATCCCAATTGGAGGGTAATTTCTCCTTGGGCATATTCTGGTATTGATGCTCATGGATAAGGGTATGGAAAGGATTCTTGGTGCATGGAGGAAATGACCGTGGAGCCAAGCAGTGACGAGGAGCTTTCCCCCCAGTCTGCATCCGTGCAGTCCTTCAAACCCTGGCAGGTTTTGTCACTACTCCAATGCTTGCAATGGTAGTGCCGGTGTGCGGATGTTGGCCTTGCTCCTCTTCATCTTCACTCTTGATCTCCTTCTCCTTCCCAGTGTCTTGGAGGTCTTCCTCCATAGGCCCCTTCCCTTTATCCTTGGTGGACACCATTGTGCTTCAAAGCTTCAAGAATAGTTTCTGGCAGAAACAGATCGAAACAAAAACACGATGAAAAAACGATATACGAACCTCGGGGGATCCGAGGGATTATATATTACGAGGTTTCATAACAAAAGGAAGGTATTGGGAGAAAACGAGTCGGAGGCGGAGTTCGGGGTGGACTCACCACCTGGTGGCGCGGCCAGGGGTGGGCCCGCGCCACAGGGTGGTGTGAGCCACCCTGGCTCCATTTCCGTCCCTCTTTCGCTTCGTAGCTTTCCTTATTGACTGAAAACTGCAAAAATATAGTTGAATTGTATTTTCGCGGAACTTTTCTTACCAGAACTGTTACCTATTTGAAAATGGACTCTACAGGTCTCTGAATTTGGTATCTAGTAGATTCTTCCGGAGTCATCACTTGAATATCATCGATATCTTCATCTTCATACACTTACTACTTGAGTCATAAAACCCTTCTCTTCCTTATTATACCACTGTCTCCACTTCCTGGAAATTTCTTTCACATAAAACTTCACACAGTTCTTATTAGCAACATTAATATAAGTGAAGTGATAAAACCTATTGAGTCCAACTTCAACTGAAAACCATCAAAACATAAGCTACTGAAGCAACTCCTTCCGAAAACCCAAAAAGAATTCAAAAAGGAAATCGAATAAAGAAGCAAATGCAAGAATGGCAAAATCTATCAAAACAGACCAGCAGGTAAAGATCATTTTTTTTCGAAAATCTTCTATTGCTCAAATCAAAAAGTGCAAAACTAATGAAAGTTAAATACCAACCTGGGGCAGAAGCACAAAACATTACAGCTCAATCCGACATACAGAGATCTCTCACGAATTTTTACGGTGAAGCACAAAAATCTGTTTCGGGACAGCAACCTCCCCAAATCTTACTTCTCTACATCAAGAGGCCAAAAGTTGAGCTGTACTCTCGGCATTAGTAACTTCAATCTCCCCCAAGCTTGAGCTGTACTCTCTACATCAAGAGGCCAAAAGTTGTATATTTGATTTCGATCTTTATGAATCTCACTAGGAGGATAAAACTTTGAATAAAAGAGAGGCACTATTTCCTCCCATTCCAGAGCTTGACCATTCTTCAGCAGCTTATACCATTCCTCAGCTCTTCCTTTCAGTGATAATGAGAATAACTTCTTCTTAACTTGATCTGTAGTAATACCTACACACTTGAACAACCCGCATAATTCATGTATAAAGAGTAAATGATCACCGGGATGGACAGTTCCATCCCCAACATAGTAGTTATCCATAACACGATCAATAATTCTTATAGGTATTTTGAAAACATCATTCTCAGCAGGTGGTGGCTTATCTACTACCTTAGCAGTGGTAGTAGCATTACCAAATAAGAAACTCAGCGAATTATCCATAACGAAAATAAAGCAACTAGCAGAAATAAACAATACTCACAGTAGAAGTTTCCTTTACCAGTTCCACTCTCCAATAGCGCTTCACTCCCTAGCAACAGCATCAGAAAATAGTCTTGATGACCCACAAGTATAGGGGGTGTATCACAGTATTTTCGATAAGTAAGAGTGTCGAACCCAACGAGGAGCAGAAGGTGCTGGCTAGTGGTATGGATCAGGAATTCTCTGCAAATACTTAGCAAACGGATTTTGAGGGATTTTTGATAAAGCAAGTAAATAAAGTACGAGTAAATAAAAGACAGTAGGAATAAATGCAGCAAGTGGCCCAATCCTTTATGCAGCAAAGGACAAGCCAGTTGTATTACTTAAGATGACCAAACGTTCTTGAGGACACATGGGAAGACTGTCAAGTGCTTTCGCTTCATATAGTTGATTAATCTTATTTAGCTTGCTAAGTGTTGTGTGGGTGAACCTGTGCTAATGTACCGACCTTCCTAGGACTAATACATACTTGTGATTATACCCCTTGCAAACATCCGTAAGTACAAGAAAGTAATTAAGGTAGAAACCTAACCACAACTTTAAACTCTAAGACCCTTACGTCCCTTGTGCAATGGTTTCCTAACGGGAGTTCAGGTTTCACTCCGCAACCCCTACGATTAGTAGCCAAATACACAATGCATTCCCCTAGGCCCATATAGGTGAAGTGTCATGTAGTCGACGTTCACATGACACCACTAGAATAAGTACACCACAACTTAAATATCAAACTATTGAATCTTTCTCAACACAACTCCACTACTAACAACATGACTTCTCCCATGTCCTCAAGAACAAAACGAACTACTCATAAGACGTCATATGGATCATGATCAGAGATGGAATAATGATGTATAATAATCTGAACATAAGCAATAATTCAATGGTTCACTCAATAGCATCAACTACAAAGAGTAATCAACACCAGGAAAGTTTCCCCTATGAACTATGCAAGATTCAACCCAATTGTTACAGTAATATGGAGATGGTGATGAGGGTGCTGCTGATGATGATGGTGGTGATGATCCTGATGAAGTCCAGCTTGATGGTGGTGTTGATGGCGACGATCTCCCCTCTCCGGGAAGGAATTCCCCTGGTAGAAATCTGTCTGCCGGAGAGATCTTTCTCTCTTGATGTTTTCCACCCCGCAGAGGCGGCGGAATATTTCTGTGGTTGCTCCCCGAGTCTTAGGGTTTCGGGGGGATGATATACTTGAGGGGAGAGGTGGGCAGGCGGCCACACCACCTGCTAGCGTGGCCTAGGGCTGCCCGCGCCAGGGGGTGGTGTGGGCCCCCTGTGGCCCATCTCCACTCCGTCTTCGGGCATCCTTAGTCTTCTGGAAAAATAGGATTTTCTGTATATTTTTCTGTTTTTTCTGATCTTCGCGAATTTTGCCTCCGAACAGCATCTTTTCCAACAAAATCCTGACTGCAGCAGTCCATGCTCCAAAAGTCATCAACCATGCAAAAACAGATGAAATAACATAAGTATCACCTCTCAATACGAAATATATCAATGAATAATAGTGAATTAAGACATAGAATAGTGATGCAAAATTGGACGTATCATTGGGCTACATCAATGCTACTCCATCTAATACACACTTCTCTTCACACATGCTCTTGCATACAAGTTGGATCAAAACAAGTACTTAAAAATGGCGTACATGATATGCATCTATCAATACATCTTACACATAATAGTTTCCAATCTCATATATCAAATCATAGAATAAAGATTCACCACATAGGAATTACAAATATGACCATAATCATGTTGGGCAGCTCATATGGTACTAGATCTATGAAGAACAAGAGAGAGAGAGAGAGAGAGAGAGAGAGATCAAGCTACTGTCATAAATCCATAGTTCAGAGGTGGACTACTCCCTCTTCGTCATGGTGATGATGATGGAGACGTTGGAGAAGGTAGAGATCCCTCCGGCGGTGGCTCCGGCGGAGTTACCCCTCCAATCTTCATTGGTTCTAACTCCATTTTGGTGTTTCGGTGTTTCTACGGCGCCTCCCTGCAGGAACTCCTGATGGGCCCTTTATATAGTGGTTTTTAGGTCAAACAAAGACGGTGGAAGAAAGATCAAAGTGAATCGAAGGTTGAGGAGGGAAAGAACATGGGTGGAGTGCCCACCCTTACTAGGCGCGCCACATGGGCTTTTTTGGCCTCCTAGCTCATCTGGTGAGGTATAAGTGCTCCAGGTACTTCTCTTCGTGAAATATTGACGCTCCCGAAAGTCTAGCTCCATTTGTCTTCGTTTAGATCCCTGAAAGGGAAAATACATAAACGAGGGTTTTTCTATCCTACAGAGTTATAAACAAAATAAAGGAATCATTAGTTAAACCCCATAAATTAATGTAAACATGAATATAACATCATATATGTATCAAATATGCAGGAATTCATAACAACAACCTACAAAGTTCATGTATGTATTTTACATGCATCAACATCCTCAAGCCTCCACAGACATCCAATCAATCGTAACATTTACATCACTAGCACTCCCTTAACATGCATATTCCAAATGGGGACATTAGGCGGAAAATGGTAAAAAAGGTAAAAGAACAAATTGAGAAGAGAATCAAGATGTTATCCAACGTAAAAAAAACATACTTTCTTGCAAAAACTACTATCAGGCCTGCCTGATGCATTGGAGGGTTGCTTTCACGGACAGAAATAAAACAAAGGAAAACATTTATGTACAAGTGAGAGTTGACTTTGATTCCTTTTGCGCCATGTTAATTGACTGCAAGTCAACACAAGAATATAGAAGTACTCCCTCTGTTTCAAATTACTCATGCGGCAACATGTAGGTGAACTAGTACTCCTCATTTTCATTCAAAAAATCTTGAATTTTTGAAATAGATAGTATGAAATATGTACTACGTATACCAAAAATTCTAAGAATTTTTGATAAAAACGAGAGAATCTTAGGCCACCAGGTAGCGTCTTGTGAATGGTAATTAAACAGAAATAGTTTGGACTTGGTGATACATAATACTAAATAGTAGCCTCTCTAGTAGTAGTAGTAGTATTTTTTTTATTCCAAGATTTAGAGTATGGCCATGTTAATATTCGATAGGGAATATAAGGTCGGAATAATAAATACTAGATTACTTTAATTGGTTAGCCGCACCGCAAGTTCGTGGGTCTCCTCAACAACGAACAGCACACGCTACAAAATGCGTATTCTCCACATGAAAAGTCCAAGCAGGTAGTACTACTGTACTATACTTTTTCCTTATTTTGCAACTACAAAGAAATTTTTTATTGCTATACCGCACCAATCAAGACAGAGCTAACTACTGGGAAGGACACAACGACGTGATCCTTGGTTTACACGGGGCCGATAAGTCTGGCTAATGGTCATTGCACATCGCTCGATCCGTGTTGCGCACCCAAGTCCAAGGAGGCAATGATGATAACATCGGGGTTCATGTCAATCGATGTCAGCGGTTAACTTCGCTGCCGTGAACCCAGCCAAACGGAAGAAAGGGAGAGGACCCGCATTGTGTGGACAGCACAGACGGGTTTTTCGTCCACGACGATTGGCACGTCGGCGACCAGCCAGGTGCACGGTTCATGGCTCGTCGCGGCGTATACTCGAGTGCGCTTCTCATATACGGCATGTACGCGTGGTGCTTCGCTTATCGACGGGAATCTGTACGTACTTACTTGGGTTAATCAAACATTTCTTAATTTATCTTGGCTAACCTAGCTAGCTAGCTAGCTAGGGCTAGGCTGATTAGGGCACTAACAAACGGATGTGAGGTGAGGTGACAGCGCCGGCGAGCGAAAGCAACTAGCAAGTCCAGGAGCAGTGGATGAATCCAGTAGGAGTGTAAACTAAACCCGTTAGCTTGCTGCTTGCTACGCGTACCAAGGAGAAGAAAAATAAGCCATCGCCATGGTCCGGTGCTCCAGCCTCGCTCATGTTCTTCCCTGGTGCACGTAGCGTATGCTCCACCTGGCCGGGCCGATCGATCGATAGGAACCAGTTACAGGTAGCCACACGCAACCGTGTGCGTGCGCGGAAGCGGCTCTTGATCTGGACGGAAGGGCGGCAGAAAGGGAGGGTGAGCAGGGCAGGGTCAACCCAGCAGCAGCCAGCAGTCACGGTCGATGGATTCAAATCAAAATCGACTCGACACACGGTTGTGCGCACGCGCTCGCTCGCGTCCTGGAGCACCTCGCACAGCGCAGGGCACTAGGCAGCTGCGGACGGGTGGATCGAGCCCGGCCTAGTGGTGGCCGGTGCGGCGGGCACCGTGCCACTGTGGCAACGCAAGCACAGAGAGAGAGAGAGAGCGCTATCACCTCGATCCATTGACCTGCTGGCCTGTCCCCCCCGCGCTTTCTAAATTGGTACGCATGGCATGTGAGCTCAGCTCAAGGCATCTGCGTGCTGTGGCTAAATACATGGTACTACTTGTCACTTGTCAGTTGGAGCAATTGGTATGGTCGATCGAGGAGCACATGGATGGATGATCCATCATCCACGGGGCCGACAGAGAATCCAGATTTAGAGCTGGTAGATAGTAGTATTTCGCTGACACCCAACCAACGCGCGATAGATCGACGCTTGTGTATGTCTACATACGCTACGCGTCGACGTATACAGACAGATAGGCACGGCAATCAGCAGAGAGCGCTTAATGATTCTCTTTTTCCTGGCTCACTGTCGACTCCATCGCCTCATCACCTGCTGTCCTCCACGGTCCACGGGATGCTAGATTTGTACTGCGTCGTGCATACCATATCGACAACAACCATTAACTTTTATACTAATTTTGATCTCATCGTTAACTTCAATCCCGGTTGTCATCATAGTACATACCAGCTCGTTGTTTCAGTGTCCGGTAATGGAAATGGAAAAGAAAGCTGGCGAAAGCCCCTCCTCCTGTCCTCCATCACAAGCAAAAAATCGGAGAAAACAGAATCGATCGACTATCCATCGTGCCCAAGCACCGCCCCGTTCCGACACCGTCCGTGGCTAGGAGAAAATAAACTCCACAAAGTGGGAGGCAAAAGGAGCCTACGCAGTGCACGACGCACCACAGCCAAAAGGAGGAAGAAAAAGATGGATCGACGAGTCCATGTCGACCTGAAGAGCACCGGCCGGCCAGTTGATGCCATGCTCTCAGGTAATTAGCGATCGAGTTCCAGCAGAGAACAGAGGCACGTGCAGAGCGCTATGAATTCATGATGATGGGTGAGCGCGAGATGTTTGTTTGTGTGGAGAGGAAAGCGCGCGAGCGACTTGTGATTTTGCCAATTTGCGATTTGCTAGGTTGGCAACGCCACCACCACCAACCAGCTGCATCTGCATGGCCCTTGGATGTACTGTACATGCATCATGTCTGTCAGGCCAAGCCACATTGGGGATTGGACATGTAGATAAGCCCCCAACCCTTTACTTGTGACCCTTTACTTGCATAAATCCGCAAGAGACCGACCTGAGAACAGACGTCCGACTGAAAGCCCCCAACCACAAGTGCCTCTCGTCTTCTCCTTCCTATTTACTTTGCTGACAGTGATCAGTCAAAGACTAGTTGAGGTTGAGGGGAAAAAAAGGTGCAACAGAAGAACAAACTTATCCTTGATCCTCCTCTTCACCTAAACAAGGAATAGGATACATTTTTCTTCTGTAGTTTTTGCTTAGCTGTGAAGCAACAGTGACGTCTTTTGCATCAAAGCGAATCCAATCCAAGGGAGAGATCAATAGAATGAAGCTGCAACTGTGCTTGCAAGTGCTCCCAACTGTGTTGCGTCGCGTCTCGCCTGGTGGTGATGGTGGTGGTGGAGGTGGAGGTGAATCTCCTGAGTGGAGAGTCAAGGTGGACTCTCTGATCTGAGCTTCTTCCAAATTAAAGGAGGCTCGCAATGGCGATGGCACTGATGGGACCTGTCAAAGCCAGAGCATAGCACGGCGTATAAATAAATACTCCTCTCATGGGATAAAAGTTGGAGGGGCATGCATAGTGCTCCTCCGACTTACTAGTACTACTATACTATGTTTCACCTTTTGCTTGTTTTTTGTTTACAATTCTCTTGTTTAGAACTGTATGTAGTATGTCACTAAAGCAAGTGCCAAAGAAAGTGGCGGGAAAGTACGTCTGATTAATGTATGCAATTCATCTGTGTCCTTGGCTCCTAGGATGACTGGACCTTCACCTAGCTTTGTATTAGCAAGGAAAGTACGTCTGATTAGCTGAGTTGTTTTTGGCAAGAGGGGGCAGTTTTAAAATGTCTCAAACTACTCCTTGTGTGCCCTGTTCAGGCCAAGTGCAAATCCTCTTGTCTCTAGATTCTTGGGGAAAAGGAAAATGGGAGATGCTAGCCAAGGAAAGGAATAAGGGAACGATGCCCGCTGAAAAGATCATCTGAGAAATGCTATTTCGCGTGCTTTGCTTTCACAGGAATATTGAGAATCTCGATGCATGTGTGCAGAGCAGGGTTTTTTTTTTTTTTGGAGAATCAGCAAGCAAAGACTTATAGAAGAGAGAAACATAGAGGAATGATTTTCCGGAAGAACATGGCCCACACAACATTCGAGTACAATTTGGCGTGCTTTCCTTTCCGAGGAATATTGAGAATCTTGATCCATGTAAGCATAGCAGGGAATTTTGTTTTTTTGAGGATTGATTTTCCGGAAGAAGATGGCCCATACAGCATTCGAGTGCAATTTGATTTTTTAGAATTCAAGTGGAATCTCATGTTGGCCCTAACAAGTTCCCATGGAGAATGTAAGGCCTACTTAGTAGTAGCAGGCCAGGATATTGCGGTCAGATCCGCTAATTCGGATACTCTTAGTGTTGTCCATGTAATTTTCTTTCCTTCGATCAAAGGCCGTATCTTATTTTGATCTAATAGGGCAGGCCCATCATCACACTCCATGCCCCAGACCTTAGATTTAACGATCCAACATAAGTTGAAAATTTTGAAAAAATATATGATCATGTGTAGCTTTATGTACGTTTGAGGTGCACACGAAGTCATTTCACCGAAAACTGATATGTTTAATGTGCTATGTAAAAAACAAAAAAATTTGCGTCATAGAGCACGTTATTTTAACATCAAATTTTGTCTTTTTTGCGCAGCCACCCAAAATGTTCATTTTTCATGAAACAACTTTAGACACACATAAAACTTGAAGTTCTAGTGCATATATTTCTTTTGATTTTTTTGGCATTTTAAATTTTGACAAAAATCAAATTCAAATAAAGCATGCATATGCATCCGGGAGAAAAATAAGTCACGTACCACAAATTACAGAGTAAATTGCATAATACTACCATAATTCAGGCACCGGTTACGAGTCAGTACCAACATTCGTAATTTTTGCAAATCGAACTAATTTTCACATGTTAACATCTTACAGAGTTCCCGATGGGTGGGACCATCTACAGTGTCCATTTTCTACTTTTTTCTATTCTTTCTCATAAAAATTCTTATTCCTCCTTTTCTCTTTTCTTCGCTCGCCGTTGACCTCGCACCCAGACCGAGGCTCCCCCGCGCTGCCCCCTGCACAGAGCTCACCCGCACCTCCCCCTAGCTGGCTCGCCTGCGCCGCTCGCTGGCCGGAGCTCGTCTGGAGCTCTGTTGTTGGCCTCGCTCGCGCCGCCCGCAAACGATTCTCCCCCACTGGCCTGGCCCGCGCCATCCTTGGTCGGCGCTCGCCCGCGAATGGATCTTCCCCCTTGGTCGGTGGTCGCCCGCCCGCCTGCTGGCCGGAACTCATCCGCGGCGAGTCATGGGAGGCGCATGAGCCGTCGGCCTCCCCATGCTGCGCACGTGCCCGCCAGCCGCCGGCCTCCCCCTCCTACGTGCGTGGCCACCGGCCTCCCCCTACTGCGCGCGCCTGCCAGCTAGTCGCCGCACTCGTCGCGCGCCTGCCAGCCGCCGGCCTCCCCCTCCTACGTGCGTGGCCACACTCCTCCCGCCAACCAGCCGTCAGCCTCCCTCTGCTACGCGCGCGGCCGCCAACCGTCGTCCTCCCCTTGCCGTGCGCGTGGCCGCTGAAGGAAATATGCCCTAAGAGCCAATAATAAAGTTGTTATTATGTATTCCTTGTATATGATAGATGTTTATTTTGCATGCTATAATTGTATTGATCGGAAACGTCAATACATGTGTGTTTAATAAATAAAAAGGGTTCCTAGTTATGCCTCTTTTATAGACTAGCTTGTTGATTAACAAGATGATCAAGGTTTCTTGATCATGGACATTGGATGTTGTTAATAACAAGGTCACAACATTTGTGAAATGATGTGATGAACATTCATCCGAAGTATAGCATTACGATCAAGTCATTATGTTTATATTGCTATAACATCATACGAAGTAATCTTTATCCTTAGACCATGAGATCATGTTAATTGATAACACCAGAAGAGTATCTTGATAACATCAAACGTCACACCGTAACAGGGTGACTATAAAGATGGGTTCAGTGCTACGAAGGTGTTATGTTGAGGCTCGTGGATCAAGAGTGGAATTTGTCAATCCCGATGACGGATAGATATACTCTGGACCCTCTCGGTGATATCACATTAAGATAGCTTGCAAGCAAGTGATGTGATCACTAGAATGTTATATCACAGAAACGAGAAAAGAGTGCATGTCGGTAACGCGATCAAACTAGGTATTTGGATACCGATGATCGAATCTCGGACATGTATTATATCATGAGACAAAGGGATTAAGTTACTAGCGTTAAAGGTTCTCATGATCACAGAAGTCATCGTTGAATATGCGGGAGTCAGTATGGATCTCCAGGTCCCGCTTCTGATTATTGATCTGAGAGGAGTCTCAATCATATCTGCATTATTCGCGAACCGTAGAGTGACACACTTAAGGGTTACCGGACACCATTTTGGAGCACATATGTTTCAGACGAAAGAATTGCAAAATGCAGGAATTGGTTCGATGGAAACCGGAATTGTTTCGGGTGAAATTACAGAAAGTGGTTCTGCATGTGATATTGAAATGTTGCAAGGGGTTTTATGTGAATGTTTGTTAATTAAAGTAATTAACAAAATTCTGAATAAATTTAATAAAACAGTTTTATTAAATGAGAGAGCATTAAACTTAGAGAATTTTAATGCATTTAAAGTGGAGACTTTAAAAGGGAATGTGAAGAGGCATTTTAATGTGGAGGGGTTACCACCACACGAATGGGGGAGGTGAGGGGTCACCTCCCATGAGGCGCCGGCCATGGGGAGGGGCACCCCCCTGATGGCTCAATGCACGGCGCCCAGAAAAATGCTTGATGGCGGTGTTGATGTAGAGCTCGTTGGGAACCCCAAGAGAAAGGTATGATGAGCACAGCAGCAAGTTTCCCTCAGTTATGAAACCAAGGTTTAATCGAACCAGTAGGAGCAAGGAAACACCTCAAAGGTGTTACTAGCTGAGCTTTGGCAGGGCGCACTACCGGTGCTAGTAGCAACGTGGAGACCGCAACACAACCACGTAACTTTGTCCCCAACTTGCGATGAGGTTGTCAATCTCACCATGTTTTATGGAAAACAAAGGATTAAACGTGTCGAATGGAAAGAAGTAAAAGTTTGCGAAAGTAAACACAGAGCAGAAAAGATTGTAGATTGTATGTAAAGTAAAGGACCGGATCCATAGTTCACTACAGGTGGCTCTCCTTAGATAGATAACATCTTTGGTGAACAAATGACAGCGGGGCAATTGACAAACACCGAGAAAGCAATACATGCATATACTAATCATCTTGACTCCTTTGAGACTTGATTGGGCAATACAACATAATACATAGACCGCCATCCAACTGCATCTATGACTAATAATCCACCTTGGTTATCATCCAAACCCCTCCAAGATTAAGTTGCAAGCAACAGATTATTGCTTCTTAACTGTGTGTAAGGTAAACAATACGATTGCTCTATGAACAAAGGATTGTTGTTTTCTCCCTAGTAGCAACAGCACATCTAGTACCTTAGAGATTTCTGTCACTTCCCCAGATTATAAGAGGCATGAACCCACTATCGAGCATAAATACTAACTCTTGGAGTTGCTAGCATCTACTTGGCCAAGATAGCTACTAACAACGGAAAGCATGCAAGATCTCAAATAACAAAGACATGATAGAATCACTAATCAATCTAAAATAGCATCTCAATATCCATCGGATCCCCGCAAACACAACATGTATGAATTACAAATAGATGATCTTGATCATGAACGGAGCTCACAAGATCTAAACATGAAAGCACAAAGGAGGAGAAACCAGTCATCTAGCTACTACATGGATCCGTAGTCCAAGGATGAACTACTCACGCATCACACCGGAGGCTTGCATGGTGATGAAGAAGGCCTCGTGGTGAATTCCCTCTCCGTGGTGCCGGAAGAGCTTCAGATCCCTCCCGATCTACGGATGGAGATGACTCTGAACTCTTTCGTGGATTTTTGATCGGGTACTTAGGGTTTTCGTCCGTGGGCAACTTATAGGCGGAAGGAGAGGCCGAGGGGTCTTTGGCGGCAGACCACCTGGCGCTGGGCCTGGTCGCGCGGCCAGGTGGTGTGGCCGGCGCCTAGCCCTTCTTCGTCTCGTATTCTGGCACTTGATCTCTTCCGGAAAAATAGGCACTTTGGCTTTTGTCCCGTCCAATTCCAAGAATATTCATTTTCTGACTTTTCTGGAACCAAAAACAATAAAAAACAGGCAGCTGGCACTGTGGCTCTTGTTAATAGGTTAGTCCAAGAAATCATAATAAAAGTACTCCAAAGTTGGAACAAAATACAAGAAAGTGGATAAAACTAAGCATGGAACATCAAAAATTATAGATACATTTGCAATGTATCAACATCCCCAAGCTTAACTCCTGCTCGTCCTCGAGTAGGTAAGTGATAAAAAGAAATAATTTTTAAGGTGACATGCACCATCAAAAACTTGATCAAAGTATTTGCAAAACATTCAAGGCTGGGATCATAGTACTTCAATGATAACATGAAAGACAAAGTTCTAGCAATAAGCAAAGAAACTATGACACAACATGAAAAGGCACAAACAAAAGATTCATGAATAACAATGCTTTGCAAGACGTTTCTTTGTTTCACATAAAGAAAACATAGCATAATATTATTTAGCTTGTCTCTCAATAGAGTAGCAAATATAAATGCATTGGACACCTTCAAAGTTCATAAGAGTGACTAGATACAATAGTTTCAAACAAGCAATAACAAGTTATGCATCAATCAACTAGCCTTGGGACAATGCACATAGAACTAAGAATGGCCACTATGCTCTCAAAGTAGTGCATAAATATAGAAGGTGGAGACTCAATGTAATGGTGGAAGAAAATCCTTTTTGTAAAAAGGAAGTAGGGATTCAAGTCTCATAAAGAGCTTCCAAAAATTATGGTACTTGTAGCTTTCAGCTCTCATTGCCCCTATCATAAGCATCTTGAAGGTGATTAAGGTTAAAGTGACACAACTAAGAGGATATGCTTGACAAGTTATAAACCGAAATATCATGCCCCTTACTTACGAAGACCGATCCTCATGCTACTCAACTTTAGTCACGAGTAAGCTCTTGTCATTGTAAGTACATGTGTATCATTAAGAACCGCCAACGGGGTACCCCTTGCACATGATACGGGAGCTTCCCCATAATCAAAATGACAAGGCAAGCAGACAATGAGCATCCCAGCGATCTTTTTATTTGCTATTTGCATAGGTTTTTATTGAGGATGCTTCATAGAGTGCTCATTATGGTGATTCTGCAAGTTTCCACCATGATTAGGCATGGCTTAGGCTTGCGGCCCAGGCGTTTCTCTAACACACATACAAACTCCATGATCATACAAGTTCCACTTTTATTTCACACCGCCGGGCTCCGTAAGCAAAAGAACATGATATCAACGGGGTACAAAGTACAAGTGCAATGTTGAAAGTGTTCCCCATGGTACATGGTTCTGCTAATTTCAACTTATAAAGCGCAAGCATATACGCAACAAAGAAGGACCCAATGGTTCAAGTTTATTAGAGGCAATAAAGTAAAGTGTGGCATCAAGTTTGTGAGAGCTTTAATCACTAGTTTTCTCATAACAAGTGGAAGGTAAACAAAAACATGAATATACTTGGAATAGCATAAGCTAGTAGGTAGGTATGGTGGACTCTTTGGAAAAACTTGGTTTAGGGAGTTGGATGCATGAGTGGAACTCATACTTTGTGGTGGAGGCTAGCAAAAGACTGGGAGCGACAAACTAGGAGAGCAATAATGGCCATAATCATGCAGAGCGACAAAACATCATTGATCAAAGCATAAAGTGATACTACAAGTTGAAAAATAAAGGATCATAAAGGCTATGGTGACTTGAGACAGTCATAACATGGTGTGAGCATGCGCCAAGTCAACCCAAATAAAGCATCAAAGGAGAATACCACTATATTATGCTTTAATATGCTAAAACAACGCATGATTCATCCAAGGCACATTAAGCAATCTCAATTGTTTATAACAAGTCATGCTACAGAAAATAATACTAAGCATAAAGCCAAAACAATATCAAGCATGGCATGACAAAGCATAGCCACAGTGAAAACGAGCTCTTTTTACCACATAAGCATAAACTTTCCTACTCTTTTCCAAACTATTTGCAAACCAACGTGTGAAAGAGGGGGTACAACCAACTTATTCAGAAAACTAAGCAAACCAAGCAAACTAAAAACCAAAACGAAAACAAAAAAGAAGACGCTCCAAGAGAAACACAACTGTGCACGAAACAATAAAAATGAAGCGTTTGGAAAAAACCTGGAATTTTTATTGATGAAGAAGGGGATGCCTTGGGCATCCCCAAGCTTTGACGCTTGTACTTCTTGGATATTTCTTGGGGTAACACGCGTGGCATCCCCAATCTTAATCTTTAGTCCATCATTCATCTCATTACTCATTTCTTCCATACACCTGAAAATGTTCCTTCATACAAAACTTCACACAATCTTTATTAGCAACATTAGTGCACTTAAGATAAATAAGTCTCAAGGTTTAGTTCTAACACCAAATAAACTTCCATTAGAACACTAGCTACTGTAGCACTTCCCTCAAAAAGCTCAATTCCTCAAAAGAACTCAAGAAGGAACCAATAAGAAGCAAATGCAGAAAATGGCAGAAATCTGTCAAAACAGACCAGAAGGTAAAGACAAATTTTTTCTAAGACCTTCTGTCGCTCAAATCAAAAAGTGTTGAACTAACTAAATTAGATAACAACCTGGGGCATAAGCACAAAAAATTACAGCTCAATCCGACGTACAGAACTCTCTCAGGAATTTTTACGGTGAAGCACAAAAATCTGTTTCGGGACAGCAACTTTCCCAATCATTACTTCACTCTCATTAGAGGTTACTCTTGGCACAAAAAGCAAGTAAAAAGGATAAGGAGAGGTTATTACTGAAGTAATAACTTCCAAGACTCATCTAAACTCTTGGGTTATCTCCCAACTAGTACTTTTCTTTAATGCCTTTAAGTTAGGCATAAGAAGCAAAGAAAGAATCAAGTGTTCTCAAATGAAAAAGCATTAAGATCAATATCAGAAATATTTTCAACAAGGCAAGGTATTTCATCCAAATAAGTTCTAGAGGATCCTCTCTCAATGCTCTTAGGTTCACTATTCTCATCAAAAGGGTTTGCAGGAACAATCCAATCAAGATTCTTTTCTATGGCATCATGTATTGCTACTAGTTTAAAGGGTATTGGTATCCTATGTTCCTCCCCATTAGGTTCAGTTTTGTTCATCTTTTCTCGTGTACCAACAACATCTACACATGAGCCTAGCATATTGAAACGTTCAAAAACTTTTCTAGCTTCCTTAGCAACATCATAGAACTCCTTAAACAAAGTTTCTAGAATAAAATCCCTCTTTTCAGGATCCTCAATTTCTTTAAGCTTAAGAAACATTACCTGTATTAACGGGTTAAGGTTTACAAACCTAGCTTCTAACATGTGAATTAAAGAAGCTGCAGCAATCTCATAATTTGGAGCAAGTTCTACAAGGGATCTATCCTCAGTATCTTCATGTTTGCTAACATGATTAAAGAATTCTTCAATGTTATCTTTCCTAATTATAGAACCACTACCAATTGGAAGGTCTTTCAGGGTGAACTTGGGGATCAACATGGTGAGCTAAGGGAAAGGTGACAACTAAAGGAGACTTAATTTTTTGTGTTTTTGAAAGAGAAAGCAAACAAGTAAAACTAATTGTTTTGTGTTTTTTGAAGAACAAAACAAGCAAACAAAGCAAAAAGAAACTAAGCAAAATAAAAAAAACAAAGTAAAGAGATTGGTTATGAGGGACTCCCCTTGTGAAGATGTCCTTGACTCAAGAACAGCGCCTTGAAAAATGCTTGATGGCTCAATGCACGGCGCCCAGAAAAATGCTTGACGGCGGTGTTGATGTAGAGCTCGTTAGAACCCCAAGAGGAAGGTATGATGAGCACAGCAGCAAGTTTCCCTCAGTTATGAAACCAAGGTTTAATCGAACCAAGAGAGCAAGGAAACACCTCAAAGGTGTTACTAGCTGAGCTTTGCAGGCGCATCACGGTGCTAGTAGCAACGTGGAGACCTGCACAACACAACCACAGAACTTTGTCCCCAACTTGCGATGAGGTTGTCAATCTCACCGTGTTTTGCGGAAAACAAAGGATTAAACGTATCGAATGGAAAGAAGTAAAAATTTGCAGAAAGTAAACACAAAGCAGTAAAAGATTGTAGATTGTATGTAAAGTAAAGGACCAGGATCCATAGTTCACTAGAGGTGGCTCTCCTTAGATAGATACCATGCTGGGTGAACAAATTACAGTGGGGCAATTGACAAACACCGAGAAAGCAATACATGCATATACTAATCATCTTGACTCCTTTGACACTTGATTGGGCAATACCACATAATACATAGACCGCGATCCAACTCATCTATGACTAATAATCCACCTTCAGGTTATCATCCGAACCCCCTCTAGTATTAAGTTGCAAGCAACAGATTATTGCTTTACGAACTGCGTGTAAGGTAAACAATACGATTGCTATATGAACAAAGGATTGTTGTTTTCTCCCTAGTAGCAACAGCACATCTAGTACCTTAGAGATTTCTGTCACTTCTCCAGATTACCAGAGGCATGAACCCACTATCGAGCATAAATACTAACTCTTGGAGTTGCTAGCATCTACTTGGCCAAGATAGCTACTAACAACGGAAAGCATGCAAGATCTCAAATAACAAAGACATGATAGAATCAATAATCAATCTGAAATAGCATCTCAATATCCATCGGATCCCCGCAAACACAACATGTATGAATTACAAATAGATGATCTTGATCATGAACGGAGATCACAAGATCTAAACATGAAAGCACAAAGGAGGAGAAACCAGCCATCTAGCTACTACATGGATCCGTAGTCCAAGGATGAACTACTCACGCATCACACCGGAGGCTTGCATGGTGATGAAGAAGGCCTCCAGGGTGAATTCCCCTCTCCGGCAGGGTGCCGGGAAGAGCTTCAGATCCCTCCCGATCTAGAGATGGAGATGACGGCAGCTACAGACTCTTTCGTGGATTTTTGATCGAGTACTTAGGGTTTTCGTCCTGAGGACAACTTATAGGCAGAAGGAGAGGCCGAGGGGGTGCTGGGGGCGGCTAGACCACCCCCTGGCGCGGGCCAGGCCTGGCCGCGCGGCCAAGTGCAACCCTTCTCCGTCTCGTATTCTGGCACTTGATCCCTTCCGGAAAAATAGGCACTTTGGCTTTTGTCCTGTCCAATTCCAAGAATATTCATTTTCTGACTTTTCTGGAACCAAAAACAACAGAAAATAGGCAGCTGGCACTGTGGCTCTTGTTAATAGGTTAGTCTAAGAAATCATAATAAAAGTACTCCAAAGTTGGAACAAAACACAAGAAAGTGGATAAAACTAAGCATGGAACATCAAAAATTATAGATATATTTGCAATGTATCACCCCCTGCTCCTATAAACGGCCCCCTCTTCCTCCTTCTTCCACACACCTCCTCGTGAAGGATCTCTCTCCCCCTCTAGAATTATTCCCCCATGGTCTCGGATTAGCGAGATACATGTTCTCGGTGGCATTTAAATGCGGAAGGAGTTCTTTGCTCACTGCATCGCTAAAGCGAGGAGGTGGAGGTTGTCCGGTGGCTTGAACGTGTGTGCAAGGACAGATGCGCTGCTGATTTGCGGCGCTCGGACTTCCACACGATCTTGAGATCGGCAAGTGTACGACTACATCAACCACGAGTTCCTACTCGTTAACAAAACTCGTTGTCTTCGAGGGTAAGTTCTCGATGGATGTATGTCCACCCGTTGCTCTGTATCTAGTAGACAGATCTTGGCGTATAGTTCTCATCATAGGAATTTTTTGTTTTCTATGCTGTGGACCCAACAGTGGTATCAGAGCCTGATCTATGCGTAGGTGATTTGCATGGGTAGTACACATATGTTTATATGTGGGCGATGATGATCATGTTATTGCATCTTTCATGTATTTTTGATATTGGTGGAATAGTGGGATGAAGCGGCCGGACCAACCTTACATGTCATCGTACATGAGACCGGTTCCACGACTGACATGCAACTTGTTTTGCATAAGTGGCTGGCGGGTGTCTGTCTCTCCTACTATAGTCAATATCTGATTTACAACGAGTTGCTAATAACTTGGTTATCCTCGTTGTGGTTCATGTTCGTAGGTAAGACCGGTTCTATCTCCGAAAACCCTAAGCCACGTAAAACTTGCAATTGATAAATTAGAGGCGTCTAGTTTAGATCGTTGCTAGGCTAGTGTCTTGATATGGTATTGTTTTAAGTAGATGTATGATAGATACTCTTACAACACACTCAACGTGTAAGTTCCATAGACCTTGGCCTTACACACAAAGGAATGATAGAGATCATACCACGATGCAAATGATAGAGATCAAATGCATGGACCATATCATCTCACTTTACACATTAGATGTTAGCATCTTATACTGCTAGTTTGGCGCTTTTTGTAGCATTGTAAAATGATCCCTCATTTATATATCAAGATAAAATGTGTTCTTCCTTAAGTATGCACCATTCTATGGATCGTGTTTCGAGACATCACATGATGATCGGGTGTACTCGACTCTACGCTTTCATATAAACGGGTGTCAGACAGTTTTACACACGTGAATACTAAGGTTCTTACTTGGCGAGCCTAGCATGTACAGACATGGCCTCGGAACACGGACCAAAAGGTTAAGCATGAGTCATATAGTTGATATGATGCCCATATAGATGCTCGCCTTTGAAGCTACATCAACTCACGTGATGATCGGACTTGGTGTAGTGGATTTGGTTCATGTAATCACCAAAAAGACACGTGGGATGTCATTTTTGAGTGGGAGTTCATTAGTAATTTGGATTAGTTGAACTCACTCTATCATAAACTTAGTCTAAATAAACTTTACAAATTCTGTTGTAGATGGCACCATATGCTTTTAATTTCAATGTGTTCATGGAGAAAGAGAAACTTGCTGCAAATGGTAGCAACTTCACCAACTGGGCTATAAATTTGAGGATTCTCCTCACTGCTGCACAAAAGAAATATGTGCTAGAGGCGCTGCTAGGCCCCCCACCAACTTCGAAAAGAATGTCTATATAACTCGTCAGGAGGACCACAACTTAGTTCATTGCGGCATACTGTATGGGCTAGAGCCAGAACTTCGAAAGCGTTTCGAAAATGGCAATGCCTTTGATACCATGGGAGAATTGAAAATGGTTTTTGATACCCATGCTGCCGTAGAGAGTTGTAATGCTTCTAAAAAGTTCTTTAGCTGCATGATGGAGGAGAACAACTCCGTTAGTGAGCACGTACTCAAAATGTCTAGGTACGCCGATAAGCTTGTGTCCTTGGGAATAACGATTCCCATTGACTTAGGAATACATCGTGTTCTCCAATCTCTGCCACCTAGCTACAAGAGCTTCGTGATGAACTATAATATGCAGGGCATGAAGAAGTATCTTCCCGAGCTTCTGTCAATGCTTAAGACTGCAGAAGTGGAGATTAGGAAAGAACATCAAGTGTTGATGATCAATAAGACCACCGGTTTCAAGAAGGACAAGAAAGGCAAGCACAAGGGAAAGAAGGGTGGAAAATTTGTTGCCGCACCTGAAAAGAAACCCCGAGTTGGCCCTAAGTCTGACACCGAGTGTTACTATTGCAAGGGGACTAGCCATTGGAAGCGCAATTGCCCTAAGTATTTGGCGGACAAGAAGGCCAGCAAGGCAAACAAAGGTATATGTGATATACATGTTATTGATGTGTACTTAACTAGTACTCGAAGTAGCACCTGGGTATTTGATACGGGATCGGTTGCTAATATATGTAACTCGGTTCAGGGGCTGCGGAACAAGCGACAACTAGCAAGGGATGAGGTCATGATGCGGGTCGGCAATGGATCAAGAGTTGATGTGATTTCCGTCGGGACGCTACCTCTCCATATTCCATCGGGATTATTTATAAATCTGAATAATTGTTATTTGGTGCTTGCACTGAGCATGAACATTGTATCCGGATCGTGTTTGATGCAAAGTGGTTATTCCTTTAAATCTGAAAACAATGGTTGTTCGATTTATAAGAATGATATCTTTTATGGTCATGCACCTATGTTGAATGGTTTGTTTCTATTGGATCTCGATAGTAGTATTACGCATATTCATAATGTTGATGCTAAAAGGATTAAACTTGATAATGATATATCTGCATATATGTGGCACTGCCGTCTAGGTCATATTGGCGTTAAACGCATGAAGAAACTCCATTTTGATGGACTTTTGGAATCACTTGATTTTGAATCATTTGATACATGTGAGCCATGCCTTATGGGCAAGATGACTAGAACACCGTTTTCCGGTTCAATGGAACGGGCGACAGATTTATTGGAAATCATATATACTAATGTGTGTGGACTAATGAGTGTGTCGGCGTGAGGTGGATATCGTTATTTTGTTACTTTCACGGATGATTTGAGTAGATACGGGTATATCTATTTGATGAAACACAAGTCTGAAACATTTGAAAAGTTCAAAGAATTCCAGAATGAAGTGGAAAATCATCGTAACAGAAAGATCAAATTTCTGCGGTCCGACCGTGGAGGTGAGTATCTAAGTTATGAGTTTAGCACACACATGAAAGAGTGTGGAATAGTTTCACAACTCACGCCTGTCGGAACACCACAACGTAATGGTGTGTCGGAACGTTGTAATCGTACTTTATTAGATATGGTTCAATCTATGATGTCTCTGACTGACTTGCCACTGTCATTTTGGGGTTATGCACTGGAAACCACTGCATTCACTTTAAATCGGGCACCATCTAAATCCGTTGAAACGACACCGTATGAATTATGGTTTGGAAACAAACCTAAGCTGTCATTTCTTAAAGTTTAGGGATGCGATGTTTATGTGAAGAAACTTCAGCCGGATAAACTCGAACCCAAAGCGGAAAAATGTGTCTTCATAGGATACCCTAAGGAAACGATTGGGTATACCTTCTATCACAGATCCGAGGACAAAATTTTTGTTGCCAAGAATGGATCCTTTCTTGAGAAGGAGTTTCTCGGGAAAGGTGTGAGTAGTCGGAAGGTAGAACTCGAAGAGGTTATTGAACCTTCTCTTCATGAAATGGCGAGTAGCACAGCACCGGAAATTGTTTTGGTGTTGACTTCACCTAATGAAGAGAGAGCTAATAATATTGATCATGAAACTCTGAAATAGGACACCACCGAACCTCGTAGGTCAAGTAGGACACGTGCAGCTCCTGAACTATACGGCAATCCTGTTGTGAATTTCATGGTTGATGAAATGGATGACCCTGTGACGTATGAAGAAGCGATGATGAGCCCGGATTCCAACAAATGGCTAGAAGCCATGAAATCCGAGATGGAATCCATGTACGAAAACCAGGTTTGGACCTTGGTGGACTTACCTCACGATCAAAAGGCCGTTGAGAATAAATGGATTTTCAAAATAAAAACTGATGCTGATGGTAATGTGACCATCTATAAGGCTCGACTTGTCATAAAGGGGTTTCGACAAATTCAAGGAGTTGACTACGATGAGACTTTCTCTCCCGTAGCGATGCTTAAGTCGGTTAGGATTATGTTAGCAATTGCTGCATATTTCAATTATGAAATATGGCAGATGGATGTCAAAACTCTGTTCCTCAATAGTAATATTGAAGAAGAGTTGTATATGATACAACCTAAGGGTTTTGTTAATCCTAAGGATGCTGATAAGGTATGCAAACTTCAGCGATCCATCTATGGACTGAAGCAAGCATCCCGAAGTTGGAATCTCTGCTTTGATGAGGTGATCAAAGAGTTTGGATTTGTCCAAACTTATGGAGAGGCTTGTATTTACAAGAAAGTGAGTGGGAGCAATGTGGAATTTCTGATATTATATGTGGATGACATATTATTGATTGGGTCATATATATTAGGCATTAAAATCTATAGAGATAGATCAAGGCACCTAACTGGAATATCGTAGAGTACATACCTTGATAAGATATTAAAGAAGTTTAATATGGATGGAAGTAAGAAGGGGTTCTTACCTATGTTGCAAGGCAAGACATTGAGCAAGACTCAAAGTCCGGCTACGGCGGAAGAAAGAGAGATAATGGATAAGATCCCCTATGCCTCGGCCATAGGCTCTATAATGTATGCCATGCTATGTACAAGACCGGATGTGGCACATGCTATTAGTTTGACTAGTAGGTACCAATCTGATCCAGGTTCGGAACACTGGATAGCGGTCAAGAATATCCTTAAGTACTTGAGAGGAACTAGGGATATGTTTCTTGTATACGGAGGTGAAGAAGAGCTAGTCGCTAAGTGTTATGTCGATGCTAGCTTTGACACCGATCCGGATGACTTTAAGTCTCAATCCGGATACGTATTTCTCTTGAACGAAGCAGCAGTTAGTTGGAGGAGTTCCAAACAATCTGTGGTGGCTAGATCAACAACGGAGGCGGAATATGTTGCTGCTTCAGAAGCGGCACATGAAGCGGTTTGTATGAAAGAGTTCATAACGGAACTAGGTGCAGTTCCTAGTGCATTGGACCCAATGATGATCTATTGTGACAACAATGGAGCCATAGCCAACGCCAAGGAACCGAGGTCTCACAAGAATTCCAAGCATATTAAGCGCCGGTTTCACTCCATCCGCGAGCATGTCAAGGGTGGAGATATAAATATTTGTAAAGTACACATGGACCTAAATGTAGCAGATCCATTGACTAAAGTTCTCCCTAGGGCAAAACATGATCAACACCAGAACTCCATGGGTGTTAGATTTATCACTATGTGAACTAGATTATTGTCTCTAGTGCAAGTGGGAGACTGAAGGAAATATGCCCTGAGAGGCAATAATAAAGTTGTTATTATGTATTCCTTGTATATGATAGATTTTTATTTTGCATGCTATAATTGTATTGATCGGAAACGTTAATACATGTGTGTTTAATAAACAAAAAGAGTTCCTAGTTATGCCTCTCTTATAGACTAGCTTGTTGATTAACAAGATGATCAAGGTTTCCTGATCATGGACATTGGATGTTGTTAATAACAAGGTCACACCATTTGTGAAATGATGTGATGAACATTCATCCGAAGTATAGCATTACGATCAAGTCATTATGTTTATATTTCTATAACATCATACCAAGTAATCTTTATCCTTGGACCATGAGATCATGTTAATTGCTAACACCAGAAGAGTATCTTGATAATATCAAACGTCACACCGTAACAGGGTGACTATAAAGATGGGTTCTGTGCTACGAAGGTGTTATGTTGAGGCTCATGGATCAAGAGTGGAATTTGTCAATCTCGATGACGGATAGATATACTCTGGGCCCTCTCGGTGATATCACATTAAGATAGCTTGCAAGCAAGTGATGTGATCACTAGAATATTATATCACGGGAACGAGAAAAGAGTGCATGTCGGTAACGAGATCAAACTAGGTATTTGGATACCGATGATCGAATCTCGGACATGTATTATATCATGAGACAAAGGGATTAAGTTACTAGCGTTAAAGGTTCTCACGATCACAGAAGTCATCGTTGAATATGCAGGAGTCAGTATGGATCTCCAGGTCCCGTTTCTGATTATTGATCTGAGAGGAGTCTCAATCATGTCTGCATTATTCGTGAACCGTAGGGTGACACACTTAAGGGTTACCGGACACTATTTTGGAGCACATATGTTTCAGACAAAAGAATTGCAAAGCGCAGAAATTGTTTCGATAGAAATCGGAATTGTTTCGAGTGAAATTGCAGAAAGTGGTTCTGCATGTGATATTGAAATGTTGCAAGGGGTTTTATGTGAATGTTTGTTAATTAAAATAATTAACAAAATTCTGAATAAATATAATAAAACAGTTTTATTAAATGAGAGAGCATTAAACTTAGAGAATTTTAATGCATTTAAAGTAGAGACTTTAAAAAGGAATGTGAAGAGGCATTTTAATATGGAGGGGTTACCACCACATGAATGGGGGAGGTGAGGGGTCACTCCCCATGAGGCGCCGGCCATGGGGAGGGGCAGCCCCTCCTCCTATAAAAGGCCCCTCTCTTCCTCCTTCTTCCACACACCTCCTCGTGAAGGATCTCTCTCCCCCTTTAGAATTATTCCTCCATGGTCTCGGATTAGCGAGATACATGTTCTCGGTGGCATTTCGTCTGGAAGGAGTTGCTGCTTCCGCTGCATCGCTGGAGCGAGGAGGTGAAGGTTGTCCGGTGGCTAGAACGTGTGTGCGAGGACGGATACGCTGCTGATTTGCGGCGCTCGGACTTCCACACGATCTTGAGATCGGCAAGTGTACGACTACATCAACCACGAGTTCCTACTCGTTAACAAAACTCGTTATCTTTGAGGGTAAGTTTCTCGATGGATGTATGTCCACCCGTTGCTCCGTATCTAGTAGATAGATCTTGGCGTATAGTTCTCATCGTAGGATTTTTTTTGTTTTCTATGCTGCGGACCCAACAGCCGCCAGTCGTCGACCTCCCCTTGATGCGTGTCTGGCCTCCAGCTAGCCGCCGGCCTCCCTCTGCTACGCACGCATGTTATCATTTTCGTTTCCTCTTGTATTACGGGAATCGAAAACGAAACGGAAAACTCCAAAAATGAACATGAAATCGAAAATCATCGAAAATGAATATGGTACGGATATGATACGAAAACGGACATTCGTCGAAATATAATAGTGGTATAATATCATGGCGTGTAAACTAAAAGTAACGTATAATAGACAAAGAATATCTCACATCTTTGAAAAACGACAATTGAATATAAAGTAACACACATAAATCAACACTTCACGTAATTAGTTTCACATCAATGCTAAGACGCTCACTTGATTAGTATGTCGCCTGGGTAGTTGCATGTATTACATAGATCCCTCATATATTCTATGGCTCAACAAGCGAAGAGAAATCACTCATGCAAAGTACTATCTCGTATATGGGCTTGACTGGTTATATTTACGGAAAGTTTTCATATTTGTTTATCCGGAATTTCCTTACCATTTCTGTTTTCGCCGGAAATCGCTCCATCGTTTCCTTTTCCGTTTCCGTAAAATATTCCGTTTCCGTTCCTTTTTCGCAAATGCCGTTTCCGTTTCCTTTTTAACTCTCCATTTCTTTTTTCTTCTGAAACGAACGGAAAGTTTTCTTACCATTTTTAACCCTACGCGCGATGGTCAGCCACCGTCCTCCCTTGCGGCACGCGCGGCCGCCAGCTAGCCGCCGGCCTCACCCTGCTGCACGCGTGACCGTTCTGGTTGGGAAAAAGTCAAAATACCAACGTGGCCATTTTTGTTGACTAGTTAGCTCTAGAAATGGGTCCTGCTTGTCGAAAACGTGTTAAACTGCTATTAGATAAAAATTAGTTCTATTTACAACTCCATGTCTTAAATTTGATACTGAACTAAAAAATTAAGAATGTTGGTATTGACTAACCGATGTCTAAATTGTGGTAGTAATATGCAATTTACTTCAAATTACATATAGCTACGCTGCAACACGCCAACTCACCAAGTATGGACCCGAAGCTCCTATTTGCCACCCACGCGTGCATCATTAGCCCATGCCCCCACGCTCCTCTCCGAATGGACCGGCCCGGCATATGTCGGCGTCCAAGTATCTTTTTTTTTCCTTTGATACTTCCTCGTTTTCAGGGATTGAAAAAATATTTGAATTTAAAAAAATCATATCTAAAAAAGTTTAAGATCTTAAAAGATGCTCAAAGTTAAAAGTTGAAAATTAAAGATTTTTTAGTTCTAAAACATTTCCAAACTTGATTTTTTTTTGGAAAAGTGTTCAAAATTGGAAAGAATCCAGATTCTAAAAAGTTCAAAAAAACACAACGACTCAAAAATACCAGGCGCTATCTTATTTTCAGCTAATAGGGCAGACCCATCATCACACCCCATGGACCATGGTCTTTGCACATCTTAGAGCATCTCTAGTGGCTCGTCTATATCCCGTCTAAAGCGATTTGGACGGTCGTGGATAAAAAAAAGTCTTCTCAGTGGCTCGTCTAAATGGCCGTCTAAATTTAGACCTCCTCCCAAACCTGCTACTCATCGTCCATATATGGACGACGGTGCCACGGCCGTCCAAAGCAACTGCTCGCCTGAGAGCTCACTCCCGCGCCCATCCGGAGCAGTTGGAGATGCTGGACACGGGCGGCACTCGCGTCAGGTCGCCGTCCGTCCGCTCGCCTGCTCCATGTACTCTCTTTTTCTAAGTAGATTTGGCGAGAGGGAGAGACAAATTGGACAGGAACGAGAGGGTGCTCGACCATGGTGTCTAGGCACACTCCAGATCCGTCCGCCGGCGGTCAATTTTGTCGAATTCGGACGCAAAAAAGGTAGCCGGGCGCGGTCACGTCCGGTCCTGTTGGCGACAGGCTCGGGCATGGAGGCGGGCATTGGGGTCGCGCGAAGCGTTGGGCCTAGCAGCGGATGGGGAGGAGAATAGGAAGGGGCCTGACGGCGGCCGAGAAGGAGCAGTGGAGGGCTGCAACTACTCCGACGGTGTTGAAAAGAGTAGGCCCGTCTAGTACTGAACATTGCTTGTAGTCGCTGCATAATATATAGATATTTGCTTGCATTGATAAATCATGTTGCTATCTTGTTTGATACTGAATATTGCTCCAAAAATTTGAAGGTAGTTATAAAACTTTTTACTAAAATAATGGAGAGAGGATGTAGACGTCCTACATATACACGTTCCACTGAAAAACTAAAATCGTCTATATTCTCTCTCCTTTTAGACGGTCGTCTATACAGACATATGAACATCCAGTTTTAGACGTTCCACTAGAGATACTCTTAGATTGAAAGATCCAACTTAAGTTGGAATTAAAAAACAATAAAACTCACCTAGCTAGGAGTAATCATAGCAATTTGGGTTTCCTTCTTCCTTCCTTATCGTCCGATCAGACCTGTGTACAAACCAGATCGTACGGCCTCTTAGACTAGTCACAATGGGGAGTATCATAAAGTAGTATCATATATATAATATTAATATATGATATCATCTTTACAATGCATAGTACTCCCTCCGTTCGGGATTATAAGTCCCGCGCGGATAACTAGGTTATTAATTTGACCAATAAAATATAAGTTATATATTTTAAAAGTTATACCATTAGAAAATATAACATCTAAAGTTTCTAATGATATAATTTTTATAATATATTATTTATATTTTGTTAGTTTAATTTACAACCTAGTTATCCGCGCGGGACTTATAATCCCGAACGGAGGGAGTATCATATAGTAGTATCATAGTATTAGTATATTTATTGTTTTGTAGAATCTCAATGCAAAATTGTGTACAAAATTTATTTAAGATTAATTTTTCTAGTTCTACGTGTTATGATACCAACACAATCTCTTTCATCATTAACTAGCATGCCACGTCAGAATTTTACCAACATGACATACATGATACTACGTATGATACCTCCATTGGGGCTAGTCTTAGGATACTTGATACGGCACCCCAAACCCTAAACGGGACAACCTGACAGGGCAGCTACTCCACCAGTTGATCCAGATGAAATCTCGTGAACTGGGCCAACTTGGGGCCTTGTGATGCGCGAATCGTTAAACTCGTTTAAATACAGAGTTTGCAAACTTTCATAGATGAAGATGAGTGTCATATTATGAATATTTCTTGAACCGGTAATGGTGTAGAGCTACTATATGTTTCATTGATCTTTCTTTGTGTTATTATGGAAATACTATCGCTGTTCTAGTTTCAAATTAGTACTCCCTTCGTCCCAAATTAATTGACTCAAGTTTATCTAAATTCGGATGTATCTAACACTAAAACATGTCTAAATACATCCGAATCTACACAAATCTAAGTCAACTAATTTGGATCGGAGGGAGTAGGATAATTATTAGTTTTTCTTATATATGCTTCTGTTCTAACTTATAACAAGCTAAACGAGCTACTCGCGAGATACCTATGAGCCTACCAAGTCAAGCCGAATTTCAAATATGAGCTCATTCTGTAAACGAGCCGAATCGAGCTAACTCGTTGAACGAGCTTTAGCGTTGCCTCAGCTCTGACTCGAATTCCAGCCCTATGCGCCATACAAAGTCTAGGAAGTAAATTTACCGAGACGAAATGAACATGCCATTGTGGCGGAGTGATTTGGATTTGGGCAGGAGTCTGGTCTGAGGTGCGGTGTGGCGGCTTCTAGGGCCTCGTCCGGCAAGCCGGCCTTTTCCAGCAAATACACAAGTACGGCTGGAAAGGTTAAGGTAGCGGCGCTCTTCGGTGACGCAATTAAGTTCTAGCTGCAGGGTCGTGCGAGTTTTGAGTTAACCCGCCGCTGTAAAGGGTAAAATATGTCTCGGCCGTTTCTACAAGCCAATAATGGAGCGGCGGCGGGTTGAGGTCAGTTGCAATTTCACTCCTTGCTCTATCTACATATGCTCAGTACCGTCGTCCTGTCTCTGTCCTCCTCCTACCTCCAACAAAGGTGTTCCTCCAGCTAGAACTTTGCTGTAGATTAATTTTCCCTTACATCTATAATCCCTTCTTCCTTCAGTGATTGTATTCAGTTCGGACTCTAATGTTGTTCTCGTCTTTTACATATGTTTGCATATACTGTCGCCCAAGCGCTCTTTAGTGGCTCTGGTATTGGTTCAAGGATTTCCTAGAGGCTGGTTCTTGGTTTTTCTTTCAGGAGTTCAGCCAGTGACGATCTCCCGTGGCTGTTGGCCAGGTTTGTTCACTTGGAATGCCATATTTTATCCAATGTCCGATATCCAACTCTGCGTGCCTATGTTTGCTAGGTTTTTGAAGTTACACGGCAATCTCTTATTACACTTTCTAAAACTGAAAAGTCGGTTGATTGACATCGAAACTACAGCAAAACTTACATCAGTCTTTAACCCCGCTGATGTTAAATAACTCGCTTGACGAAAGTGTTCTTTACGAATTTTTTCTTTTATGTTTAGTATTGCATTTTTCCCCTTATCATACTGTGACGGAGATGAATTTAGAAAGGTGAGTGCATTACTCATACCCCCCGATTAGTTTCCCATTTCTATTATTCAAGTTTGTTCATCTTAATTTAATTTTATCAATATTAAATATTTTGCAAAATTCAGATTATTAAAAAAAAGTAAAACTCACGGCCGCCGCAAAGCGCGCCATCATGGTCTAGTATATACATATAGCTGGTCGGTCAAGTCCTCGTGGCGATGAGAAATTGGTTTGATGTTTCGTGATTTGTAGCAACGACATCGGAAAGTGGGACGACGGCATAGTAGGAGTTCACGTTTTTAATTGGTTGTGTCTGGCAATGATCCTTTCGAATACATCGTTTTGTGAACAAAGACTTTCTCCAGGGTAAAAATCTATGATCTTTGATCGGACGACGACAGTGCTTGTGCTTTATTTCCTTCTCGAAGGCGTCGCTATTGAAGATGTTGGACTTCTGGTGTTGTTTCTGTGGGGTTAGTATTGCTGCTACTAAAGATCTTATCGATGTAGCTAGACTTTTCGTTTTTATAATTCTTCTTTTTTTAGCTGTGTGCATCCATAATGCCAATAAGGTAATGCATTGTTGCAGAGGCTGGGTATAATTGGTATCGTCGTGATATCAATATATGTTCTTTTCCAAAAAAAACGCCAACTTAGAATATTCGCTTTATGATCCTCGAGTTGGCGAGTTCGCGCCCTAAAGGGCCCGAGTTGTGTGTAGTCACACATACCACGCCAAACCGGTGAATACAAATCAAACACATGCGGGTGTCTGGACTCGAAGGAAACGTTTGAACATGGTTGAACTCAAATACAACCATAAGCAGCCCCTGTTATCTCTTTTTTTGGCCCATCCTATCAGTATTTTCCGTTATTTTCTGCTGACGTGGACTAGTTGACTCTCGTATGGACCAGGACTTCTTCTCTCCTCTTCCTTTCTCCCCCAAATCCCTAGGTCAGCTTCGGCTACTCCTCTCTAGACCGGAGCTCATCATGGCTCTCCTTGCCTCTCTGCTATGCGCAGTTTCTCTGTGTCGCCTAAGTTCTCCCACTGGCTAGATCGAAGCTCATCGTTGCCATCCTACCCTCTCCCTTTGGATGATTCCTCTCCCATGGAGGAGCAAGACTCGCTAGGAGAACCGGAGCGGTGACTGGCCTCTGCCAGATGCATTTTGTCTCGCACCCCAGGCATGGTAGCCCTGGAAGAGGAGTTGATGTCATTGTTAAGATCTCAATTTCAGATCAGACACCAGGTTGCAAAGATTGAGGTAGGTGCGCAACCATTTGATTCCTTCGTCAGGTTTGAGTCCAGCTCAGATTTCGAGCATGTCAGAGCATCTCTAACAGACCCCGTATAAGGCCCAAAACCGTATTTTTTCGGCGAGGTATATGGTTTCGGGCCAAAAACCTACCAGATCAGAGCCCGTAAACGAGGCCGACCCAAAAAAAGTTTTTCGGGGCACCAAACTCTTCCTCCCCCAATCGCTATAAGTTCGGATTGGGGGAGGTTTTTCGGACCCAACCCACACTCC
This sequence comes from Avena insularis, assembly GCA_023614405.1. Classification (NCBI taxonomy): domain Eukaryota; kingdom Viridiplantae; phylum Streptophyta; class Magnoliopsida; order Poales; family Poaceae; genus Avena; species Avena insularis. Next base: position 453,805,790 of record CM042694.1, read on the forward strand.
TCTACCACCACACCTCCCCCTCTCCGCCACAGATCTCTGCCTCCGGCCACCTCTCCAGCCGCTGATTCCAACAGATTCGCGCCGCGGTAGCGAGAATGCGGCCGGTACCGCTCGGAGCTCGGCGAGGGCGTGGCTATGGTGGGTCATCCGCCTCGATGTGCGGCCATGGTTGTGGCTGCAGCAATGAGCCCTTCAGCGAAGCCGAGCGGGAGTGCCGCCTCACCGTCTCACGATCCGGCAGAGCATGCAAGCGGTGCGCGCGTTGGGACCGCACGTCCTCACCGATGGCCGCCACGATGCTGAGGTGGGGTCATGTGCTTCCGGCGCCTGCAGCCATGCTCGCACGTCGTATCCGCCTCCGGTGCCGGTGGACAAATCCTCGGACAGCGGCTATAACAAGGAGCTTCTCACCTCCAATAGCGACACCGACAGCTGCGAGGGGAGCCTGGCAACCACGCGGTCTGGCGTGACTTTTTCCCCAGCTTCAAGCTTGACGTGGTGATGGAGAAGATGAGGAAAAGAAGCTGCTGCATTGCCCGCACCGAGGAGGAGAAGCGCCGCCTCGATGCGTAGCTCAACGAGCTTCTCTTCCAGGCGGCCCTGGCCAAATTCCCGGCGCCTCCCTCTCCATCGGCGTAGTAGTCATCGACAACGATGTTCCACACTGCCTAGCTCCCCGTAGAAGGCTCCGGTGAGCCTAAATTTTGGTCAGTATCTAGGGTTTGAGCCTGTGGTACGACGAGTGTGTTGAATTTGTTGTATAATTACGTGTGTATGACGAATTTCGCGATGTATCACACTAAACTTGTGTGGATGATGAACTCGATTTTGCGCCAAATTCTATTTTTCGATTTTAGAGTTCATCTTTGGAGTTTGTGTTCTTTGCAACACGATTTTGGATTGAATAATCAGCATTTCACGAACCAAATCCTCTGTTTTCAGTTCGGCTTCATACGGGCTCTGCTAGAGATGCTCTTATGCATTCTTCTCATTTGTTCGAGTATTGTGGAGATAAAATGACCTTCATCCATTGGCATCATGCCTGTGGGTGGGATGATCGCTTGGGGCAGGTTCGTTTCCTCTCAAAACTCAGACTCGGAAGTGTCGTGGTGTGGAACATAGCAGTGCCATCGGGGATGGCTTAAGAGGGGATGATTAGGAAGCTATTGGTGGATATCGCAACGGATTGGGCACAGAAACTGCAAACACAATGATGTACCCAGGTTCGGGGCCCTCTCGGCGAGGTAACACCCCTACTCCTGCAATGATCTACTATATCAAGGGCGAATGCCTAGTACAAGTGCTCCTCGAGCTATTGCCTTAGCAACTATCGAGAGCTAGAGGAAGAAGAAGAACTTGTGGTCTCCAAGAATCTACCTTGAACCCCATCCCTACCCTCCCTTATATACTGGCCGAGAGAGGTAGGTTACAATGTGGGTTCTAGGGTTTACTGTTTGGGATTTGGGTTTACAAAGCGGGCTGGCTGGCAGGGTCCAGCCGGTGGACCAGGACCCAGTCATCCCTTCAGTATGGGGGGACAACGCTATAGTGTCCCAGCACCAGTGCTTTGGGCAACACCCATCTCTTTAACCGTCATCCGGTGCTTTAGCGGTCAGCCGACAATGCTCTCCTCATCTTCTAGCTTTGCTTCGCTTGGTCCGGTTGTCTTCAAGCACCGGCAGGGCTGCGCACCACCCTGTCTGGTGATGCGAGGAGCCAGAGGCGCGCTCAACAAGGAGAATCACTCCCTTCGTATCCTTGCCACCGAATCCGACGCGACCAGGTGGAAACGGCCACCCAACCGGTTGTTCTGGTCATCCGGCTAGATGGGCCAGCCAGGGAAGCTTGAGGGCAAACCGGTTAGAGCGGTCCACCCGGCTGTAGTCCTTTGTCTTGCGGCCATCCGGCCAGGTACTTCTGGAGCCGGACAGTTAGGCCTGGCTTACTCCACCCGAGGGTCATCCCCCGACACTAGTCCCCAAGCACATTGGGACTTTGCTTTGCGGAGAAGTTCCTGCATGCTCATTGATTGAACTAAAACAGCTGGCGATGAAAAACTGGCTGTAAATTCTATTCGAGGTGCTTGTTGGTTCCCGGCTGGAGTTTACCGGCTACGGATTCAGTGGCCACCCACTAGGTGAAAGTAGCGATTGTAGCGAGCGACTGGCGCAGCCAGAACGAGGGAGATGAATCGTCTGGTTGATGAGGTAATTGCTTACGCCAGCCACGCTTGGCGGTGCTGGCGTATGTTGCGCCACTTTGACCGCTTGCTCTGCAGGGTCAGTTTTGGTAACCGCGCGCACATCTGGCCGCTGTAGTTTCTTGGGAGGTGTGCGCACGCCTCGTCTCCCGTAGTAACGCCTGCAGGATCTTCTACGTAGGATCGCGCTGGCACATTTGATCTGCAACCGAACCATCGTGGGGGCGGGGGCAGTTGTCTGCCATGTGGTGGAATGGAGTGAAGGGGCGTCTTTGGCCCGCGGCGATAAATAGGGCCGTGGGTATGGGGTTTTCTCCCACTTCGCCTTATTTTTGTTCTTGCTCTTGTTACCCTTACGCACTTCTCCTTCCTTCTCTCCCGCCATCAGATTTAGGTCGCCCGCGTCGCTGCGATTTCATGCAATGACAGGACCCTGCTTCTCCACCACGGACTCCACGCCCGCAGATATGCTCCCGGAGAAACACGAAGGATGATGCAGCTCCTTCGTTACAGAGGATCTCATCTACAAGTACCGGTAGGGGAAGTTCATCCCGTCAGAATGGTTGGTGAAGCATCGGCTCACGCCAGAGGGGAGCGCATCCCTCACTCCAAGCCTGGCGAGGCCATCATCTTTCTCGCTCACTTCGCCCGTGGCTTGGCCTGCCGGTGAGCGACTTCGTCCATGAGCTCTTCACCATGTTCGACCTCCAGCTTCATCATCTGGGGGTGAACGCCATGGCGTAGTTGTTGCATCACGCGGCATGCTACGAGTCATACCTGGGGGTTTGCCTAGACTCGATGAACTACCTTAAATCCTTCAATTTCAAGGCCTAGATGACACACAAGGGCGGCCTACTGGTGGACACTGTCTGCTATACCATCTATCCGTGGCCTACATGCTAGATGTCGCGGCTCGACCTCCCCGACATGGTGAAGCTATAGCAGCGCTCATATTTTTATGTGAGCAATGCCACCGAAGTCGACTGGATCCGGCTTCTAGTCTTTGCCAACATCCCCTCCACCCGAAAGGCCTGGACCATGAAGGGGATGGGCGATGGCCGCCCGGGTGCAGGCACTGGTGGAGACAGAGAGGCTCACTGCCTGGGACATCACCTTGTCCTGAATGGCCCGCCGGGTGCTTCCATTGCAGCGACGGTCAGACAAGATGTGCCACTTGTCCAGGCCCGACGATCCTGCCCGGTCGTCCCGGCTGGACGTGTCATACGAGGGCCTCCGAGACTGGCTCACCATGATCTAGAAGGAGGACCTAGAGAATGGGTGGCGCTACTCCTGGAGGCCATACCACTGGGGCCGCCTGCCGCCTAAGGTTAGTCTTCTTTTCTTGCCGGTTGGATTTTTCCCGAAGGATTTCTTCATGCTTCTTATCTGCCCCCCTTTGAGTAGATTTTTACGGCACAGCTAGCGGAGGACGGTATGGGCGATCATGAGCTCCCCCACTTATCGGCTGACCATCCACCGCCGAAGTACCCGCTGATAGAGCCGGAGAGCTTCTCTACCCGGGGTGACGAGGGATTGATATACCTGCATGGTAAGGGTTTTATCTTTGCGCCCGTTCCCTGATTTATTGTTTTCAGCCAGACATTGATGTTTGCTCGTATTCACGTCGCCATGTACGGTGATGATGGCTGATGGCTCTGTGTATGGCGCCCAGAAAAATGCTGGAGCAATGATGATGTAGAGCTCGTTGGGAACCCCAAGAGGAAGGTATGATGAGCACAACAGCAAGTTTCCCTCAGTTATGAAACCAAGGTTTAATCGAACCAGTAGGAGCAAGGAAACACCCCAAAGGTGTTACTAGCTGAGCTTTGGCAGGGCACACTACTGGTGCTAGTAGCAACATGGAGACCTGCACAACACAACCACAAAACTTTGTCCCCAACTTGCGATGAGGTTGTCAATCTCACCATGTTTTGTGGAAAACAAAGGATTAAACATATCAAATGGAAAGAAGTAAAAGTTTACAGAAAGTGAAACACAAAACAGTAAAAGATTGTAGATTGAATGTAAAAGACAAGGACCGAGATCCATAGTTCACTAGAGGTGGATCTCCTTAAGATAGATAACATGCTGGGTGAACAAATTACAGCGGGGCAATTGACAAACATCGAGAAAGCAATACATGCATATACTAATCATCTTGACTCCTTTGAGACTTGATTGGGCATTACAACATTATACATAGACCGCCATCCAACTGCATCTATGACTAATAATCCACCTTCAGGTTATCATCTAACCCCTCCGAAGATTAAGTTGCAAGCAACAGATTATTGCTTTACGAACTGCATGTAAAGTAAACAATATGATTGTTCTATGAACAAAAGATTGTTGTTTTCTCTCTAGTAGCAATAGCACATCTAGTACCTTAGAGATTTCTGTCACTTCCCCAGATTACTAGAGGCATGAACCCACTATCGAGCATAAATACTAACTCTTGGAGTTGCTAGCATCTACTTGGCCAAGATAGCTACTAACAACAGAAAGCATGCAAGATCACAAATAACAAAGACATGATAGAATCAATAATCAATCTGAAATAGCATCTCAATATCCATCGGATCCCCGCAAACACAACATGCAGAATTACAAATAGATGATCTTGATCATGAACGGAGCTCACAAGATCTAGACATGAAAGCACAAAGGAGGAGAACCAGCCATCTAGCTACTACATGGATCCGTAGTCTAAGGATGAACTACTCACGCATCACACCGGAGGCTTGCATGGTGATGAAGAAGGCCTCCAGGGTGAATTCCCCTCTCTGGCAGGGTGCCGGGAAGAGCTTCAGATCCCTCCCGATCTAGGGATGGAGATGACGGTGGCTATAGACTCTTTCGTGGATTTTTGATCGGGCCCTTAGGGTTTTCGTCCCGAGGGCATCTTATAGGCGGAAGGGGAGACCGAGGGGGTGCTAGGGCTGGCCTCACCACCCCCTGGTGCGGGCCAGGCTGGGTCGCGCGGCCAGGTGGTGTGGTGGCCCCCTGGCCCCTCTCCGTCTCGTATTCTGGCATCTGATGACTTTTGGAAAAATAGGCACTTTGGCTTTTGTCCTGTCCAATTCCGAGAATATTCATTTTCTGACTTTCCTGGAACCAAAAACAGCAGAAAACAGGCAGCTGGCACTGTGGCTCTTGTTAATAGGTTAGTCCAAGAAATCATATGAAAAGTACTCCAAAGTGTGGACAAAACACAAGAAAGTGGATAAAACCAAGCATGGAACATCAAAAATTATAGATACATTTGCAATGTATCAACATCCCCAAGCTTAACTCCTGCTCGTCCTTGAGTAGGTAAGTGATAAAAAGAAAGAATAATTTTTGAGGTGACATGCACCATCAAAGACTTGATCAAAGTATTTGTAAAACATTCAAAGCTGGAGTCATAGTACTTCAATCAGAACATGAAAGACAAAGTTCTAGCAATAAGACAAAGAAACTATGATGCAACATGAAAAGGCACAAACAAAAGATTCATGAAATAACAATGCTTTGCAAGACGTTTGTTTGTTTCACATAAATAAATCATAGCATAATAGCATTCAGCTTGTCTCTCAATAGAGTAGCAAATATAAATGCATAGGACACCTTCAAAGTTCATCAGAGTGACTAGATACAATAGTTTAAAACAAGCAATATCAAGTTATACATCAATCAACTAGTCTTGGGACAATGCACATAGAACTAAGAATGGCCACTATGCTCTCAAAGTAGGTGCATAAAGGTAGAAAGTGGAGACTCAATATAATGGTGGAAGAAATGCCTTTTTATAAAAGGAAGTAGGGATTCAAGTCTCATAAAGAGCTTCCAAAAATTATGGTACTTGTAGCTTTCAGCTCTCATTGCCCCTATCATAAGCATCTTGAAGTGATTAAGGTTAAAGTGAACAAACTATGGTGTACATGTTTGACGAAGTATAAGTCAGAAATCTCATGTCCCTTGTATACGAGGGCCGCTCCTCATGCTACTCAAGTTTAGTCACGGGTAAGTTCTTGTCATCGTAAGTACATGTGTATCATAGAGAACCGCCAACGGGGTCCCCCTTGCCCGATGATATAGAAGAATCGCCATATCAAAATGACAAGGCAAGCAGACAACGAGCATCTCAGCAATCTTCTTATTTACCATGGGAATATGGTGCTTTTTTCTCTCTTTCCTCTTTTCATAATCTTTTTTTTCTTTTCTCTTTTTTTCTCAATATAGGACTCTTTTTTATAAGAAGAATGCTTCATAGACAGCTCATTATGGTTATGCTGCAGGTTTCCACCATGTCAGCATGGATTAGACCAGCGGCCCAGGCATTTCTCTAACACATATACATAACTCCATGGACTTACAAGCTCCCCTTCCATTTCACACCAACGACATCCATATACAAAAGAGCATGATATCAACTAGGTACAACTACCAAGTGCAATGTTGAAAGCGTTCCCCATGAAAGCATGGTTCTGCTAATTCCCAACAAATAAGTGCAAGCATATACAACAAAGAAGACACAATGGTTCAATTTTATTAAGGGCAAGTAAAGTAAAGTGTGCCATCAAGTTCGTGAGAGCTTTAATCACTAGTTTTATCATAACAAGTTTAATTTGGAAGGTAAACAAAAGCATGAATATACTTGGAATAGCATAAGCTAGTAGGTAGGTATGGTGGACTCTTTGGAATAACTTGGTTTAGGGAGTTGGATGCATGAGTGGAACTCATACTTTGTTGTGGAGGTTAGCAAAAGACTGGGAGCGATAAACTAAGAGAGCAATAATGGCCATAATCATGCAGAGCGACAAACCATCATTGATCAAAGCATAAAGTGATACTAAAAGTTGAAAACTAAAGGATCATAAAGGCTATGGTGACTTTGGATAGTCATAACATGGTGTGAGCATGCGCCAAGTCAACCCAAATAAAGCATCAAAGGAGAATACCACTATACTATGCTTTAATATGCTAAAACAACGCATGATTCATCCAAGGCACATTAAGCAATCTCAATTGTTTATAATAAGTCATGCTACATCAAATAATACTAAGTATAATGCCAAAACAATATCAAGCATGGCATAACAAAGCATAGGCAATAGTCAAAAGCCAGCTCTTTTTACCACATAAGCATGAACTTTCCTACTCTTTTCCAAACCAAACCAAACTATTTGCAAACCAATGTATGAAAGAGAGGGTCCAACCAATTTATTCAGCAAACTAAGCAAACCAAAGCAAACAAAAACCAAAACGAAAACGAAAAAGAAGACGCTCCAAGAAAAACACAATTGTGAATGAAACAATAAAAATGAAGCGTTTGGAAGAAACCTAGGATTTTTATTGATGAAGAAGGGGATGCCTTGGGCATCCCCAAGCTTTGACGCTTGTACTTCTTGGATATTTCTTGGGGTGACACGCGTGGCATCCCCAAGCTTGAGCTTTATTCCATCCTTCATCTCATTACTCATTCCTTCCATACACCTGAAAATTTTCCTTCATACAAAACTTCACACAATCTTTATTAGCAACATTAGTGCACTCAAGATAAATAAGTCTTAAGGTTCAGTTCTAACACCAAATAAACTTCCATTAGAACACTAGATACTGTAGCACTTCCCTCAAAAAGCTCAATTCCCCAAAAGAACTCAAAAAGGAACCAACAAGAAGCAAATGCAGAAAATGGTAGAAATCTGTCAAAACAGACCAGCAGGTAAAGATGAATTTTTTCGAAGACCTTCTGTTGCTCAAATCAAAAAGTGTTGAACTAACGAAAGTTATATAACAACCTGGTGAGAAGCACAAAAATTCATGCCTCAAAAAGACGTTCAGAGATTTTACACGAATTTTTACGGTTAAGCACAAAAATCTGTTTCGGGACGGCAACTTTCCCAATCATTACTTCTCTCTCATTAGAGGTTAATCTTGGCACAAAAAGCAAATAAAAAGGATAAGGAGCGGTTATTACAGAGGTAATAACTTCCAAGACTCATCTAAAACTTTTGGGTTATCTCCCAATAAGTACTTTTCTTTAACGCCTTTAAGTTAGGCATAAGAAGCAAAGAAAGAATCAAGTGTTCTCAAATGAAGAAGCATTAAGACCAAATTTTGTTTTCATAGGAGAAGCAAAAGAAATCTTCTCTCTCTTCTTAGGGAAGTGTTCTATACCTTTCTTGAGTGGGAGTTGATATTTAATGGTGCCTTCTTTCATATCAATGATGGCACCAACAGTTCTAAGAAAAGGTCTTCCCAAAGTAATAGGACAAGAAGCATTGCATTCAACATCCAAAACATAGAAATCAACGGGGACATAAGCATTGTTAACCATAATAAGGACATCATTAATACTCCCCATGAGTTTCTTTTTAGCATTATCATCAAGTGGGACATTCAAATAACAATCTTCCAATGGTGGCAAATCAAGCATATCATAAATCTTTCTAGGCATAATAGAAACACTACTATCAAGATCACATAAAGCTTTGAAATCAAAGTCATTCACTTTCATATTAATGATGGGTTCCCAACCATCTTCTTGTTTTATAGGAATAGAAGCTTTATGTTTCATCTTTTCTTCTTTAATCTTTATGAGAGCATCAGTAATGTGTTTTGTAAAGGCCATGTTCATAGCACTAGCATTAGGACTTTTAGCAAGCTTTTGTAGGAACTTAATAACTTCAGAGATATTGCAACCATCAAGATCAAAACCATACTTATCATCTAAAGTAGTAGAACTATTACTAGCCTCAACACTAGTGGTGGTAATAGTAGAAACACTAATGTTTCTAGCAATTTCATCTTCTCTTTCCCACTTAGCATGTAATTCAGCTAATAGTCTAACATTTTCATCAATTATTACTTGTATAGCATTGGTAGCTGCAAAGGGATTATCATTAGTTTCAGGTTTAGTAGCCATTTTATTCAAAGAAGATTGAGCATCAGCCAAAGATGCTATATTTCTTTCAGCATTAGAGAGTTTTTCCTCAATAGTTTTATTGAAAGCATCAGTAATGTGTTTTGTAAAGGCCATATTCATAGCACTAGCATTAGGACTTTTAGCAAGCTTTTGTAGGAACTTAATTACTTCAGAGATATTGCAACCATCAAGATCAAAATCATAATTATCATCTAAAGTAGTAGATCTATTACTAGCCTCAACACTAGTGGTAGTGATAGTAGAAATACTAATGTTTCTAGCAATTTCATCTTCTCTCTCCCACCTAGCATGCAATTCAGCTAATAGTCTAACATTTTCATCAATTCTAACTTGTATGACATTAGTAGCAGCAAAGGGATTATCAATAGTTTCAGGTTTAGCAGCCATTTTATTCAAAGAAGATTGAGCTTCAACCAATGATGCTATATTTCTTTCAGCATTAGAGAGTTTTTCCTCAATAGTTTTATTGAAAGCAGTTTGTTTACTAATAAACTCTTTAAGCATAACTTCAAGTTCAGAGGGAGCACTCCTATTATTGTTGTAAGAATTTCCATAAGCATTACCATTGTTGGGAGGATATGACTTATAATTGTTGTTACCGAAATTGTTCCTATAAGCATTATTACCATAAGCATTGTTGCCAAAATTGTTATTTTTATGAAGTTCACATCAACTTGCTCTTCTTGAGCAACCAAAGAAGCTAAAGGAACATTATTTGGATCAATATGGGCTTTCCCATTAACAAGCATAGACATAATAATATCAATCTTATCACTCAAGGAGGAGGTTTCCTCAACAGAATTTACCTTCCTACCTTGTGGAGCTCTCTCAGTATGCCATTCAGAATAATTAACCATCATATTATCCAGAAGTTTAGTTGCAGCACCCAAAGTGATGGTCATAAAGGTACCTCCAGCAGCAGAGTCCAATAGGTTCCTTGAAGAATAGTTCAATCATGCATAAAAAGTTTGGATGATCATCCAAGCAGTCAGTCCATGAGTGGGACAATTCTTTACCAAAGGTTTCATTCTTTCCCAAGCTTGAGCAACATGCTCATTATCAAGTTGTTTAAACTTCATTATTTCACTTCTCATAGATATAATCTTAGTAGGAGGATAGTATTTTCCAATGAAAACATCTTTGCACTTAGTCCAAGAATCAATACTATTCCTAGTTAAGAAATTCAACCATTCTTTAGCTTTTCCTCTCAAAGAGAAAGGAAACAATTTCAGCTTAATAATATCAACATCTACATTCCTATGCTTTTGCATCTCACAAAGTTCAACAAATTATTTAGATGGGAAGCAACATCTTCATTACCTATACCAGAAACTTGTTCTCTCATAACAAGATTGAGTAAATCAGGTTTTATCTCAAAGAAATTATCTTTAGGCACAGGTGGAGCAATAGGTGTGCTCATAAAATCATTGTTGTTGGTTCTAGTGAAGTCACACAACTTAGTGTTTTCAAGAGTAGTCATTTTTTTTGTGTTTTTGAATAAGAAAGCAAACTTGTAAAACTATTTTTTTTGTGTTTTTGATAACAAAACAAGCAAACAAAGCAAAAAGAAACTAAGCAAAACAAAAATAACAAAGTAAAGAGATTGGCTATGAGGGACTCCCCTTGTGAAGATGTCCTTGACTCCCCGGCAACGGCGCCAGAAAAATGCTTGATGGCTTTGTGTATGGTGCCCAGAAAAATGCTGGAGCAATGATGATGTAGAGCTCGTTGGGAACCCCAAGAGGAAGGTATGATGAGCACAACAACAAGTTTCCCTCAGTTATGAAACCGAGGTTTAATTGAACCAGTAGGAGCAAGGAAACACCCCAAAGGTGTTACTAGCTGAGCTTTGGCAGGGCGCACTACCGGTGCTAGTAGCAACGTGGTGACCTGCACAACAAAACCACAGAAATTTGTCCCCAACTTGCGATGAGGTTGTCAATCTCACCGTGTTTTGCGGAAAACAAAGGATTAAACGTATCGAATGGAAAGAAGTAAAAGTTTGCAGAAAGTAAACACAAAACAGTAAAAGATTGTAGATTGAATGTAAAAGACAAGGACCGGGATCCATAGTTCACTAGAGGTGGCTCTCCTTAAGATAGATAACATGCTAGGTGAACAAATTACAGCGGGGCAATTGACAAACATCGAGAAAGCAATACATGCATATACTAATCATCTTGACTCCTTTGAGACTTGATTGGGCATTACAACATTATACATAGACTGCCATCCAACTGCATCTATGACTAATAATCCACCTTCAGGTTATCATCCGAACCCCCTCCAGTATTAAGTTGCAAGCAACAGATTATTGCTTTACGAGCTACATGTAAAGTAAACAATACGATTGTTCTATGAACAAAAGATTGTTGTTTTCTCCCTAGTAGCAACACCACATCTAGTACCTTAGAGATTTCTGTCACTTCCCCAGATTTCCAGAGGCATGAACCCACTATCGAGCATAAATACTAACTCTTGGAGTTGCTAGCATCTACTTGGCCAAGATAGCTACTAACAACGGAAAGCATGCAAGATCACAAATAACAAAGACATGATAGAATCAATAATCAATCTGAAATAGCATCTCAATATCCATCGGATCCCCGCAAACACAACATGCAGAATTACAAATAGATGATCTTGATCATGAACAGAGCTCACAAGATCTAGACATGAAAGCACAAAGGAGGAGAACCAGCCATCTAGCTACTACATGGATCCGTAGTCCAAGGATGAACTACTCACGCATCACGCCGAAGGCTTGCATGGTGATGAAGAAGGCCTCCAGGGTGAATTCCCCTCTCCAGCAGGGTGCCGGGTAGAGCTTCAGATCCCTCCCGATCTAGGGATGGAGATGACAGTGGCTACAGACTCTTTCGTGGATTTTTGATCGGGCCCTTAGGGTTTTCGTCCCGAGGGCATCTTATAGGCGGAAGGGGAGACCGAGGGGGTGCCAGGGCTGGCCTCACCACCCCCTGGCGCGGGCCAGGCTGGGCCACGCGGCCAGGTGGTGTGGTGGCCCCCTGGCCCCTCTCCGTCTCGTATTCTGGCATCTGATGACTTCCGGAAAAATAGGCACTTTGACTTTTGTCCCGTCCAATTCCGAGAATATTCATTTTCTGACTTTCCTGGAACCAAAAACAGCAGAAAATAGGCAGCTGGCACTGTGGCTTTTGTTAATAGGTTAGTCCAAGAAATCATATGAAAAGTACTCCAAAGTGTGGACAAAACACAATAAAGTGGATAAAACCAAGCATGGAACATAAAAAATTATAGATACATTTGCAATGTATCAACAACCCTCCCACCCCTGGCTCCACGGTGAAGGCCAAGGGTAAGCGGGTGGCGTCCAGCACAGCTCTAGCCGGTGGCGGCTCAAAGAAGCCTCATCGGCAAAGGCCGGTGGTGATCATGCCGACCGTCATCGGGTAAGTACTTTTCCGATCTCCTAAACCTTTTGTCTTGTTGACTTGCCCTTCTTGCTAAGTTTTATTTACTCCTTTAGCGAGGCAATGTTTTTGGACGGCTCTGGTACTGCCGCCACCATGCCCGCGCCAGCTCCTTCTGAGAAGCCGACCATGCCGAATGGAGCCTCCTTGACTGCAACGGATGCATGCCTGCCGGCTGCATCGGTGCCTCTGCATCGTACCCCGGCCACTTCGCAGATTCCTTAGCTCTTTGAGGCTAGGCTTGACGCCCCCACTCCTCTGTCCCGGCAAACGGCCGGTGTGAACCCATGGTGGAGCGATGATCTGATGGGTCCGACCGCTGGCCGGGTTGAGGATCCAGGGAAGCAGGCACCGGGCACTTCTGCATGGCCGGCTGTGGGCGATAGCGGGTGGTCGGCGGCCTCCGGCTCCGGCGGTGCGGGTGGCGGAGCCAAGATGATCGTGGCGGGGGATTTGTAGGCCACCACTGGCGACGAGGAGGAAGTGCTGGTAACCAGCTACAAGCCAGCCCCGGCTGTGCTGATGCTGGACGCCATCCTTGCTTAGCTCTCCGGCTCGGCACCTGACGAGGGTTTAACTCGTCAATGCCCATTGTTATGGACTTGGGGTTTGGAGAAGGAGGGAGCACTGGAAGCATCAATCGGCTAGCAAACAAGCACATAGGGACACAAGTTTTACCCAGGTTCAGGCCTCGTAGAGGTCCCTACTCCTGCTTGTCTGCTCTTGGAATTAACGAAGGAATCGAAGATTACAGGGGCGCATAGATGCAATCTGGCGAGAGTTGTGAAAATTAGGGTGGTGATTGTCCTCCTCGCCGCCCACTCCTAGCCTTTATATAGATAGGCTAGGTCTCAGGTAGCTGGTCGAGTTGGTTACAGATTAGGGTTTTCCTTTTGAACTTTCTATCTTAAGCTTCTTCTTGTCTCGCAAGCAATCGAGAGGCCGTGGGCCACTCGAATTCTTCATTGGGCCTTGGCAACACTATGGGCTTCTGCCATTTCTGGACCGTATATACCAAACTCGAGTACCTATAGGGTATACCCATGTCAGTAGCCCCCGAGTGTCCAATGGAATCGTGGATTTGACTGGGGACTTTATGAAGTCTTTCGAGTGCATGACTGAGCATTTTTTCAAGTGTTCTGTTTGTGTCATAGGGATTCCTAATATACGTGCCTGCTTTATCCGATGTATCGGTATCAGTTAACTGCCTTAGGGCAAAACAACGCAATCTACTCAAACTCGAGTCACTGGACTCGAATTCGAAAAAGTGCTGGCATAATTCGAATCAGGCCGTGGAGGTCTTACATGAGTCAAATTCCAGTGTATAAGTGTGAGCACTCGACGCGTCCGTCAAGGCATGTTCATCGCACCTGTAGGTACGGATATATTTCTGGTAGTGCACAACAAATGCGTTGTCAAGCCTGATTCAGGTCTTATCTTCACGCTGTAAGCGCGGCATCCGAATTTTTTGTCATCACGGAGATGATTCGGGTGGCCCAGGAGACGTAGTCTCTTTGTAGGAAAAATATGAGGCGGAGTCACCATAGCATTCGAGTGTGGATGTTATCAACACACAGTACGATGTACTAGCAAAATAATCATAGGGTGCGCGACCAGCGGTCCCTATGGGAGTAGCCCCCGAGTGCCTACTCGAATCGTAGACTCGAGTGGGGAGTAAAAAACATTTGCGACTGCTGTCATCTTTTGTTGCTTGTTTCAGTCAAATATGCCTTCAACGCTCCCTATGGGAGTAACCCGCAGTTCATAGTCGAATCGATGATTCGAGTGAAGGGTTTATCGTGTATACCTGCATAAAAAATCTTTCAGTTGCATGGCCAGTGCTCCTGTTAGGAGTAGCCCCCGAGTGCTTGGTTGAGTCAAAGACTCGAGCAAGGACTAAAGTAGTCGAAATCTTATACTGCTGGAATAAATGATGTCAGTGCTGACGATGTGATAACCTCGGTTCCCCTCGTGAGTGGCTTTGACGGGACATGACGAGTGGTGGGTCCCACTTTCTGACTTCGATTTGACCGGGCGTGCGTAATCTTCTGTTTTAACTGCGTCTCCTCGATTTCCACGCGTAATGGGAATAATGGGGCGACAGTTCGTGCTTCATCTTTGCCACGTGTCGATGGCGATGTGCACCACGCGTGTAGTAGGGTTTCTGCTAGCCGTTGGATCGTGTCTGCGAGGAGGTTAAGTAGCAGCGCAACTGCGGTAATTTTCCCATTTGTCTTCTTTGCTCGTGCCTCCATCGCCATTACTGCTGCTCTCTGTTTCCTTGCGCACTTCCTCTCTGCGGCACTAGACCAGCTCCGTGTCTTCCCCAGTTACTTCCTCCGTTCTCACCACCATCGGAAGATGGGCAAGAAGAAGGGAGGCGCCGCTGTTGGATCTGCGGCCACCATTGTTGCCGCCAAGAATAAGGGCGGCACCACCACTGTGGGCACCAGCGCTGCCGGTGCTAGGAAGAAGAAGGGTGCGGGTACCCGGTTCACCAATGGCGCCTGGCGGGCATCCATCATCAAGCCCGCCGAACTGCATCTTCATCAACGAGATGGGTTTCTTCCTTCCGCGAAAGACGACTCACGAGTGCTCGGTGAGGAGGTAATCCCTTGTCCTCCTCTGGGTTTCCGGGTGATGTTCCCTATGTTCGTCATCCGAGGTCTTTCTCTCCCTCTGCATCCTTTCTTTCACGGTCTCCTTTGTTTCTATGGGCTCCAGCTTCACCAGCTGTCCCCAAATTCCATTCTCCACATCTCCTGCTTCATTACTCTTTGCGAGTGCTGGCTCGGAATCGAGCCGCACTTTGGTCTCTTCAAGAGGCTTTTTAAGCTGAAACGCCAGTCGGCGTCCGGTTCAGTAGTCTACGACGTAGGAGGCTACGGGATCCACGTCAAATCCTCTGTCATCTATTTTTCCATCAAGCTCACCACGTCCGTATAAGGGTGGAGGGACAAGTGGTTCTACATCCGCGACCAGAAGGCCGACGGAGAGCACTACGGACTCGCGCCCTTTGATCTCGCGGCATCTTGCAAGAGAAGGCGCTCATGGAAGAATGCCATTATGATCGGCGAGTCCGAGGAAACAGAAGTGATGTATAAGCGCGTCTGCGACCTCGAAAAACACATAGCTAAGGAAGAAGGTGGTGCTGCCCTTATTCGCACCTGGTTGCGCTGCCGCGTCCAGCCTCTGTAGGCTAGAGTGCACCCTATGTTCTGCTGGACCGGTGCTGATGATGTCACTCGCATATCTGCCGAGGGCATTTCTGCGAGTGAGGAGGATAGGAGGGTGCGACTGGTGACCAAATACACCACCCAGGAGGTTCTCCCAGGCGAACCAGTCGTGGCTCCTTTTGATGCCTCTAACCCTCTTCCTGAGGTAGAACTGTATTGTGAAGTAGTTTCCGTTTTTTATTGCCTTTTATGATGCTTTGATATATAATGTTGTATCTTCTGAATGCAGGACTCGAAGGTATCTCCCAATTTGCCCCTCGTCCTGAAGGGGTTATCCCTCGCGAAGTGGATGAAGAGGACGAGTCGGAGTCGACCGTCCCAATTGAAGAGGAGGAGGGAGCCCCCGAGTCCAGTGACCAGGACACTCGCAAGCGTTCCTGTAGCAAGGACTCGGATGCCTCATCACCGACGATGCTAGAAGGTCCCTCTGTTGTTGCAAAGGAGCCAATCCCCGCTGTTCCTGTGCGCTCTATGGCTCCTCCTGCCCGGAAGAAGCTGTGACTGCCGAAGGAGTCGTCAGAGTCGGAGGGTCAATCCTTCGACCTTGATAAATTTAGCTGGTAAGTTCTGTATTCACAACCTTGTTTTGGTTTATTTTTGGATTTGCTTTTTCCCTGAAGTTTTTGTTTGATGTGTTTTACAGCCGAGTGGCGTCGTCGTCTTCTAACGACGTCCAATTTGTGAAGGAGTCCGGAGTCGCGGACTCCAAGGCCAAGGAAGTGGCCGAACAGTCTTCTACTCCTCCATTGGTGGCCCACTCCGGGCATAATTCGTCGAGTTCCCCGCATGCTGGGGAACACCAGATGGTTGCCCGGACGACTGCGCAGTGATACATTGCAAATGTATCTATAATTTTTGATGTTCCATGCTTGGTTTTATCTACTTTCTTATGTTTTGTCCACACTTTGGAGTACTTTTCATATGATTTCTTGGACTAACCTATTAACAAGAGCCACAAAGCCAACTTTTTGCTTTTCTGCTGTTTTTGGTTCGGAAAGTCAAAATGAATATTCTCGAATTGGACGGGACAAAAGCCAAAATCCTATTTCACCGTAAGACTCCGGAGCGAATATGAGACGGAGTGGGGCCCAGCCACACCACCGTCCATGAGCTGCTGGGCCTGGCCGCGCCAAGGGGTGGTCTGGCCGCCCCAGACACCCCCTCGGTCTCCCTCTTCGCCTATAAGATGCCTTCTGACCTAAAAACTTAGGGGGATTCGACGTTTTTCTAGAAGGAGTTCCGCTCCGTCGCCACCACCAAATTCCACAAAACAGCACCAGAAACTCCGTTCTGGCACCCTGCCGAGACAGGGAATTGGAGGAGATCATCGCCATCATCATCACCATCGCTTCTCCATCGACCATCCATGTTTCCCCCATCTATGAGTGAGTAATCCCCCGTTGTAGGCTATGGGGATGGTTGGGATTGGATGAGATCGTTCATGTAATGGCATCAGATTGTTAGGGCATGGTGCCTAGTATCTTCTATTAGTGCTTTATGACTTTGTTGCGACTTGTTATGCTTAATGCTTGTCACTAGGGCCCGAGTGCCATGATTTCAGATCTGAACATGCTATTGATTCATTATGATAGTATTGTTTATGGTATTACCTGCAAGTTGTATACACACATTGTTGTCTGGAACCAATGGCCCCGAAGTGACAGACATCGGGATAACCGGAGGGAATGGCTTTGATGTGAGGATCACATGTGTTCACAGAGTGTTAATGCTTTGCTCCGGTGCTCTATTAAAAGGAGCACCTTAATTGCCAGTAGTTCCCTTGAGGCCTCGCTGCAAACGGGCTGGCAGGACAAAAGATGTTGTGCAAGTTCTCATTGCGAGCACGTATGACTATATATGGGACACATGCCTAGGATTATCTAGTACTTGGATGCTTTATCTTATTTATCTGCAATTGCCCTATGTTCTGATTGCCATGTGAATTGTCTTGTCCATGCAACGCCCTTCCATCCATCCCTATGCCTACCGCACTCGAATTCTACCGTTTACTGCTATTGTTACTATCGTCTTTACTTTACTACTGCTGTTACTTTACTATTCCTACTACAAAACTGTTGCTATTGATAAACTGTTGTGAGCAAGATTGTTTCCAGGTGCAGCTGAATTGACAACCCAGTTGTTCAGGCTTATAAATATTCTTTGGCTCCCCTTATGTCGAATCAATAAATTGGGTTTCACTTACCTCGAAAATACTGCGATACACCCCCTATACTTGTGGGTCATCACGCGACAGTCATCTTTGGAGTCTCTGGAGGATCATGTAAGAGTCCTTTTGTTGTTTTGGTAGTCGAATTTATACTTGGTGTTGTTAGCTGATCCTTTGTTTTCTTCTGCGGTAGCTCATCATGAAGGAAGCTGCTCGCCTGGCGGAGCAAGTCCTTGTCATGGGTCGGTAGCATGCTCTGCTGGACAATCGCCATCACGTTGTCAAAGGTGAGTTTTGACTTCATCTTTGTCTTTGTGAATTTTATGAATTCGATTGATGATACACCCTGTGCGTTATAGTTGAGCACAATGAACTACTTCGTCATGCTGCTGCACTCGAGAAGACGCTGGCCACGGCAAGGAAGAATCGCGACGAAGCAATCGCACCTCTGGAGGAGTCGCGGAAGCGAGAGGATGATCTCCGCGTCTCCACTGCCGAGAGGGAGAAGTTGTTCGAGGAGCAACTTTTCCCGATTGCCAAGTCCCTCTCAGGTATTCTTTTGGCTGGATTTTGCATTGTTCTTTTGCTTTGTCGTGTGGTAGTTGTACCAACACTTTTGAGTATGTAGATGCCAGTGGCCTGAGCTTTGACGCCTAGTCTCTGTGTCACGCAGATGCATTGGCAGGCGCCGTCGCTGCAATCGAAGACCGTAGTGTCTCCCTCCAGGAGACGTTGGGGAAGGCCAAGGATGTGCTCAGTCGCATCTGCGAGGATTTAACTCCCAAGGCCGGACTGATCGACAACCTTGGAGGCCTGGTGGAATCCCTTGCTGGAGGTATTCCCGTGGACTTCAGGAACTCGCAGTGTTCCGTCGGCGCCACCATGGCCCTCGCGATGGTGCAAGCCCATGGCATGGAGATGGACCCCGCTGCTATTTCCGAGGTGATGCCTGTCGACGCCGGAGGCTAGCAGGTAGTGTTTGCTCCCTTCGCTGGTAGCTGCGCTAAATATGGTCCTCAACTTATCGAGACACTCGCCAAGTATTCCGAGGAGCGGCAGCGAGCGAAGGCGGCGAAAGCTGCAACATCTGGGGTACCACTGGCAAGGCCGTGGCATCAGAGACTACCACGAATGCGATGAAGCCCCCGAAGCCAAAGTCCAAGTCGAAGAAACAAAATGCTCCATAGTCTTCATGGACGTATGCGATGAAGCCAAAGTCGAAATTGTCGTTGATTATGATTACGCTGTTTGGACCTGGCATTTTCATCTGCAAGTAGGCGTAGTGCGGCACTGCTGAACCTTGTGAACGCGACACGTCCAAGGATGCAGTGGTATTGTGAGGGCCAATCGACGACTTCAAAGTTGATGCGTTCTAACCAAAAAATTTGCGGTGTGCCGAAGATGACGTCGAGGTTGATTTTGCCTAGGGGATATATGCCTTTCCCTAGGACGATGTCGTGGAACATCGTGTCTGAAACTTCCAGACACGTCAGAGGGATCCTCATCGCATGCAAGGTACTCGCGAACATGAGGTTAATGCCGCTGCCGCCATCCATGAAGACGCGACTCATGTCGAAGCCCCCAATTTGCGCCTCGAGTGCAAGGGGACAATGGCCTAGACGAGGAACTTGGCGCGGGTGGTCACGCCTATCGAAGGTGATGCAGGAGTCGCTTCCACTGAGGTACTCAGTGGTGGAAGGTGGAGAGTTTATCGCCATGTTGACTTGGCGAGTGATGGCCTTCTGCACTCGATTTGAGGGACGCCCTTTTTGGATCATCCCCATGTTGCCTACGGCTCGTGGGTATGGTTCGCCTCCGTGATGCTGGACCGGCGTGGCCGCGGGTGGTGGTGGTTTGGGCGGTGGTGGAGGAGCTCCATGTGCCACAGTGCCTGGAGCGGTTCCGTAGCCCCTGTTGACCGTGTCGCGATTCATCTGGGCCAGGCCCTCGTGGAGTTTGAGAAACTCGCTGCAGTCTTTGAGAAGGTGGCTCGATTTCTTCTTGCCATCGTGCTTGTCGATGTAGAAGTGCACGTTGCAAGGTCCGAACAGTTTGTCCTCGATAGATGTTGCGGGCGCCTCTTCGCGAGTGTGGCGTTGCCACACCTGCGTGGTTTTTCCGCTGTCGCGGTATCTACCACTGCGGTATCCGCTGTTGCGGTTGTCGTCGCGTTTGTCAGCATAGCCGACTGCGGCCATATTAACCTCGTCGCGGTCATTGTAGACGCGCATCCGACGTTTGCCTCGGCAGTCGCGTCTGCGCCCGAGGTCGTCATCGTCGTCATCGGAGTAGGTGCGGTTTTTCACCGAGTCTTCTCCATCAACCCACCGATTCGCAATTTCCATTAGGTGGTCGATCGTTTTGGGCTTCGAGCGGCCCAGCTCCTCCCTGATCTCTATACGGTGAATGCTGCCATTGAACACGTCGATTGCGTGGTCCTCCGAGATGTTTTCTGTGGAGTTCTTGATGATGGACCACCTCTGGATGTACGAGCATAGCGATTCGCCCGATCTTTGCTGGCAGCTTCTCAATTCTCGATTGATGTGGGCCTTTTGTAAGTGCCCTTGAAATTGCGCATGAAGCTGTAGACTAGCTCTTCCCAGCTGCGAATGGATCCGCGCGGGAGGTTGTTGAGCCATGCACGAGCGGCGCCCTGCAGCTGGAGCTGCAGGCATTGCATGGCCGTACTTCGACTCCCTCCATGTAGTTTGACGGAGGAGATGTGGTCCTCCAACCAGATTTTCAGGTCCTGTAGACCATCAAATTTTGGGTTCTCCGATGGGAGTTTGAACCCCTTAGGCATTAAACCGGCCTTGATGGCCTGCTGAAGCATCTGCGCCATGAGCTCAGCCTCGTCTTCTCGAGTGGTCGAACGAGCACGTCTTTCCCACATCTTGTCGACTTTGCGCTGCATGAGGTCATCGCGCACATCATAGTCGCGATCATGCCGCCATGAGCAACGTCGTTAATACATTGCAAATGTATCTATAATTTTTGATGTTCCATGCTTGGTTTTATCCACTTTCTTGTGTTTTGTCCACACTTTGGAGTACTTTTCATATGATTTCTTGGACTAACCTATTAACAAGAGCCACAGTGCCAGCTGCCTGTTTTCTACTACTTTTGGTTCCAGGAAAGTCAGAAAATGAAATATTCTCGGAATTGGACGGGACAAAAGCCAAAGTGCCTATTTTTCTGGAAGTCATCAGATGCCAGAATACGAGACGGAGAGGAGCTAGGGGGTCACCACACCACTTGGCCACGCGGGCCAGACCTGGCCGCACCAGGGGGTTGTGTGGCCAGCCCAGGCACCCCCTCGGCCTCTCCTTCCGCCTATAAGATGCCCTCGGGATGAAAACCCTAAGTACCTGATCAAAAATCCACGAAAGAGTCTGTAGCCGCCGTCATCTCCATCCCTAGATCGGGAGGGATCTGAAGCTCTTCCCGGCACCCTGCTGGAGAGGGGAATTCACCCTGGAGGCCTTCTTCATCACCATGCAAGCCTCCGGTGTGATGCGTGAGTAGTTCATCCTTGGACTACGGATCCATGTAGTAGCTAGATGGCTGGTTCTCCTCCTTTGTGCTTTCATGTCTAGATCTTGTGAGCTCCGTTCATGATCAAGATCATCTATTTGTAATTTTGCATGTTGTGTTTGCGGGGATCCGATGGATATTGAGATGCTATTTCAGATTGATTATTGATTCTATCATGTTTTTGTTATTTGTGATCTTGCATGCTTTCCGTTGTTAGTAGCTATCTTGCCCAAGTAGATGCTAGCAACTCCAAGAGTTAGTATTTATGCTCGATAGTGGGTTCATGCCTCTAGTAATCTGGGGAAGTGACAGAAATCTCTAAGGTACTAGATGTGATGTTGCTACTAGGGAGAAAACAACAATCCTTTGTTCATAGAACAATCGTATTGTTTACTTTACACGCAATTCGTAAAGCAGTAATCTGTTGCTTGCAACTTAATACTGGAGGGGGTTCGGATCATAACCTGAAGGTGGATTATTAGTCATAGATGCAGTTGGATGGCGGTCTATGTATAATGTTGTAATGCCCAATCAAGTTCCAAAGGAGTCAAGATGATTAGTATATGCATGTATTGCTTTCTTGATGTTTGTCAATTGCTCCACTATAATTTGTTCACCCAGTATGTTATCTATCTTAAGGAGAGCCACCTCTAGTGAACTATGGATCCCGGTCCTTTTTCTTTTACATACAATCTACAATCTGTTACTGCTTTGTGTTTACTTTCTGCAAACTTTTACTTCCTTCCATTCGATAAGTTTAATCCTTTGTTTTCAGCAAAACACGATGAGATTGACAACCTCATCGCAAGTTGGGGACAGAGTTCTGTGGTTGTGTTGTGTAGGTCTCCACGTTGCTACTAGCACCGGTAGTGCGCCCTGCCAAGGCTCAGCTAGCAACACCTTTGGGGTGTTTCCTTGCTCCTACTGGTTCGATTAAACCTTGGTTTCATAACTGTGGGAACCTTGCTGCTGTGCTCATCATACCTTCCTCTTGGGGTTCCCAACGAGCTCTACATCAACACCGAGCCATCAGTCGTCGTGACAGATCGTGACTGTCGTCACTGGAGGAGTACGAGTAGTACTTTTCCAGAGCCTTACTTTTCTTCGGCTCCGGTGTTGGTTCTTTGTCGAGGGCGCCCTCGGGTATCCCCAGGCCCGCGATCATAGATCGGTGCATGGAAACTCGCGGATCTCCAGCCGGAGGCTCGTTGTTGAGGAGGTACATGGTGGCCATTGTTACCGCAGCTTGCGGCGTTTTTGGGAGCATGTTGCCCCACGTGTCGTCTGTCATAGAGCTGAAGTCGAGGACTTTCGCGGCCTCCACACGTTCTTGCTTGGTGAGGTGGGCCAGTCGAGATCGCCTCTTGTTGGCGACGTACTTGTTGCCTTTGGAGGAGGATCCTCCGTGGGAGGAGAGCCCAACTCGTCGAAGGATCGACTCGTCCGCTGCCTTTCTGCGTGCTTCGAGTTGCACGATCACCTGCTGCTGGCGCTTAAATTCCTCCTTTAGCAGGCAATGGTAGCCCATTAGCATGTCCTGCAATGTGTTGGGGGGTAGAGGATTGCCCCGTAGAGCTTCGTGACAACGGGCCCACTCGTTGTCATTGAGGTGTATCTGCATGCACTCACCGGTGTTCTCATTCGTCGTGAGCATCGGTCCTCCACCGGTTCCGTTGTTGACGGGCGCGCCATTGCCACCGTTGGTGGGGCCGCCATTGGGCGTACTACCGTTGGGCGGTCCGGTGCCAGATCTGGTGCCAACGTTTTTGCGATTGGCGGTAGTGTTGCTCGCGTTGATGACTGCGCACATGAAGTGGTTGGGGAAGCTGTTGCTCCCGCAACTTTCAGATCCAGAGCCGTAGGCTCCATCTTCAGTGGCTAGGTCACCCAGATTGGATCCGCGACTGCTGTCGCTGTCCATGCTCCCAGCTGTCGCCGAGGCGTTGAGCTCGCTCAAGGTGCCGATTGGTGGTGGGAACCACGATGCTGGAGCAATCGCGGGTGCCGTCGGCTGGTCAGGCATGTGAAGCGTGCCCATTTGACCAACCTGGAAGCGGAAGCTCCCAATCGCCAGGCTGATTCCATCGCCCACAGACTCGAAAGCCAGGCGAGTGGCTGGCGTGTGGACGGTGAAATCGAACGCGCTGAAGAGCTGGCGAATCTCTGCTATTGCGGAGTTGTAGATCACGGTTGACGGGGCCGAAAAAGCCGCAACATCAGCACTCCCAGTTCCCCACGGACGGCGCCAATTGATGAGAGTTTAACTTATCAATGCCTTGTTATGGACTTGGGTTTTGGAGAAGGAGGGAGCGCTGGAGGCATCAATCGGCTAGCAAACAAGCACACATGGACACAAGTTTCACCCAGGTTCAGGCCTCGTAGAGGTCCCTACTCCTGCTTGTCTGCTCTTGGAATTAACGAAGGAATCGAAGATTACAAGGGCGCGTAGATGCAATATGGCGAGAGTTGTGAAAACTAGGGTGGTGATTGTCTTCCTCGCTGCCCCTCCTAGCCTTTATATAGATAGGCTAGGTCTCGGGTAGCTGGTCGAGTTGGTTACAGATTAGGGTTTTCCTTTTGAACTTTCTATCTTAAGCTTCTTCCTGTCTCGCAAGCAATCGAGAGTCCGTGGGCCACTCAAATTCTTCATTGGGCCTTGGCAATTTCGTGGGCTTCTGCAGTTTCTGGACCGTATATACCAAACTCGAGTACCTGTAGGGTATACTCATGTAAGCACCCGTCTCCCTCGGCCAAGTGCGTTGCCTAGTGGAGGTGATGGAGCAGGGGCTCGGCGAGGCCAAGATGTTGGGCGTTTCTTTGGAGGTAGGTGTCTCTTCACGCTCTTGTCCTTTTCCCTCAGACGGTTCACTCGTTATCTTTTTCACTTCCTTCTTTCCACAGAAAGCTTTTTCTGAGATGATGAATAACACACAAGACCTGGGGCGTAAGAATGCTTGCTCTGACATGTCTTGGCAATTGCGCGATTTTTCGCAGTTTTTGTTGACTATCGGGTATCATCCTACAGCCATGATAGTAGTCAAGAAGAGGGAGGTGGACCGGCTGAAAGCGGAGGTGCTCCGGCTGCAAAACTCCAAGAACACGCGCCGGTGTCAGATCGACAAGCTGGTGGCGCAATAGAAGAAAATGGAGACTACAGCCAGCCAGGCCAAAAAAAACTGCCGATATTCGCACCGACGCTCTCAAGAACCTTGAAGGTCTTTATATCAAGCAGGAGGAGTTGTTGAAAAGGGTCCAGGCTCGGGAGAAGGCTGCATACGTGGAGCTGGATCGCATCGTCGAGATGGTTGCCACTAAGTATTTCTTCTCCTCTGCTAAACTTTCTCCGTTGGCCGTAGCTGGTTTGTAATAGTTTATGTCCTTTTGGTAGCTCATTATCCGGAGGAGATCGTCCAGGCCCTTGCGCGCGTGCCTGAGAAGGAGGCTAGACATGATCTGTGCCCCGAGGAGCTTGTCATCGTGGTTAGCGAGGAGGCCGATCAGCTATGCCAGTTTATCCTGAAGATCTTCACCTATCTCTGGCCCCTCGCCATTGCGCTTGACAACATCGACACGCTGGCCGCTGGGCTTGGGGCTTCCCTTGACCTCATCGAGACGGGGCGAGAGTGGGCTACGCGCAGAAACGTGGAGATGGCCCTTGCTCTGCTCAAGTCCTGGTACCCGGGTGTGGATCTTTGGAGCCATGACCAACTATCAGCGCTTTCACGATGAAGTTCCTGATATCCGCTCCTGTAGCATCAAGATTGTGAGCTATGTACAACTGGACTAGGACTTTAGTGACCTAGCAGGCACGGAGCCATTTGGCTGGACCGAGGCTCCAACTCTTCTGCAGACTACCGCTCCGCCTCCACCGGCCTCTGACCCGATAGCTACCGACATTGCCTCCTCTAGCCGAATTTTAGTCGACGCCTCTGAGCCTTCCACTGAGCCTCATGTCTGATCCTCGGGATGCCAAGAGTAACTATATTGCCTGAAACTTGTATTTTATCCTTGGTGGTATGTGTGAACAACTTGTGGTATGTCAAACTCTGATGGAAGCTTCGTCTTCCTTATGTTATGATATTGTCTTGTGCTTTTGAATTTGAACTTTCTGATTGCTAGATCTGCTTTTGCCATTTGCGTCTTTGTGTGGGGCGTGGGAGTGCACCCACTGGGTGTAGTCCTCGAGGTTCAGGCCGGTTGGAAAATCCAGCTGGGTCGAAGCTCTCTTCCGCCTTTGCCGTTTGCGGGTCTTTGCATGGGGGCGTGGGAGCACACCCACTGGGTGTAGTCCCCAAGGTTCGGGCTGGCTAGAGAATCCAGATGGGTCGAAGCTCTCTTCCGCCTTTGTTGGTTGCATTGCGTGGGGGCGTGGGAGCGCATCCACTAGGTGTAGTCCCCAAGGTTCGGGTCGGCTGTAGAATCCAGCCGGGTCAAAGCTCTTTTCTGCCTTCTGTGCTGGAGGTTGTGAACAACATCTGGATCGAGCACTTGGTAGGATTTTGAGTCGTGCAAAAAAAAACACAAACAATTGGTTCTACGTTATATATGTACGAGGAGGACATAGTTTGAAGATTATTTTGTATGATAGGAAAAGTTGCCTTTTCGCACTAGGCCGACAACTTTGTCCTTTTCTTAGTGAGCATTGGTCGTTAAGCTATGCCCTTGTCGACCATGAGCCAGGTTGCAGTTTGTAGCCGAAACCGAAGGGGTAGCTAGTAAGTGTACTGCACGATACTTCAGATTTCTGTTATCAGTGTCGGGCGAGCAAGCGCAACCGGAATGTACAGACGTTTTTGTCTTCCGTATGCTTTTTCGTTTAGGGTCCTCAGGTTTTTGCTATTGCCGAACTGGCAGCCGGGTTGTGGTCTGCAGCTAGAGCCGGAGATTGTGCCCTTAGAGCCACATATAGTACTCTGCCATTTAGAATGCACGGGTGTCTAGGCCAGCCAGGAGTCCCTGGGAGAGACCGCCGGAGCCGGGGTAAAAACAATGCAGCAAGAAATGCCAAATGATTACGGAGTCCCCGAGACTGTATCAATGCTCCTCAGCTTGTTCATTCATGATACATAAAAGTAAGATACACACCCTTCTTTTTTCAAGTGTAAAATGGGCGAAGTAGGTTCGCATTCTAGGGGTGCTTAGTTTCTTCATCAGAACAGTGCATCTTGTTCTTTGTCGGCTGTTGGGCGTGGATGAGGTAGTACGAGTTGTTCTGCAGTGCCCGACTGATGATGAATGGCCCATCCCAAGGGGGAGAAAACTTGTGCATACCCATGGTGTTTTGTACCAATCACAGCACTAGGTCGCCCCCTCTCAGAATGATACATGGCGAATTAGGCTAGCGTGGTATCGGCGCAGGTTCTGCTAGTAGATGGCAGATTTTGACAAGGCCAGCTCGCGCGCCTCTTCGAGGAGGTCGACGTTGTCCTCGCGCGCTCCCTTGGCATATTGTTCTATGTACAATAGCTTGTAGGGTGCATCGAACTCGATGTCGGTTGGCAGGACCGCCTCCGCTCCATAGACGAGGAAAAAGGGGGTGTAGCCGGTTGAACGATTCGGCGTGGTACGCAGGCTCCATAGCACCTCCGACAACTCCTCTATCCAGCATCCGGGGGATCTCATCAGTGGTTCGGTCAAGATAGGCTTGATTCCTGCTAGGACCAGACCATTTGCTCGTTCACATTGTCCATTTGACTAGGGGTGCATGACGGAGGAGAGGTCCAGGCGGATGCCCTTTTCTTTACAGAAGCATGCGAAGGCCCCTTTGGAAAAGTTCTTGTTGTTGTCAGTGATGATCCTATTGTGGTATCCGAAGCGCGTGATGATGTCTGTGAAGAACTTGATCACTGTGGCCCCATCCAGCTTCTTGATGGGCTTGACTTCAATCCACTTGGTGAATTTGTCCACTACTACTAGCAGGTGTGTCATGCCGAACTGCGCTATTTTGAAGGGGCCGACCATATCTAGGCCCTAGACGACAAATGGCAAGGTGATGGGGATTGTCTTGAGAGTTGCAGCCAGAGTGTGTTTTTGCTGGCTGAAACATTGGCACCCATTCCATGGTTTCACCATTTTCTCGGCGTATTCCAATGCAGTCGGCCAATAGAAATTGTGGCGAAATGCCTTGGCCACTATGGCCCTTGATGATGCGTGGTGGCCGCATTCGCCCTGGTGGATTTTGAAGGAAATATACCCTAGAGGCAATCATAGAGATGATTGTATTTCATGTGTATCTATGAGTTATTATAATGTTCCTTGAATATCCATATACCAGGCAACTTGTATTGATTGGCAATTATGTGAATTGTTTATGAAACTCTTTACTTGTATGGTTATCTAATAATTGTCCCTAGTCAGAGTTCATGTGAGGACACACGTGAATATTAGACTAGCACATCGATTGGTTGATGACTATGTTTCACAAGTCATAGACATGGAGATGTCAAACCAATGATGTGGACACATGTTATGAACATGGGGTTGGACTGACCCAACTTGAGACTAGCAATAATAATTGCAGCTCTCTCTACACATCGTGTACGTTTTATCCTTAGACCTGAGATTGTCACATGTACTTGAGATGTGGATCGACCTACTTTGGGGCTATCAAACACTACTCCGTAGCTAGGAAGTTATAAAGGTAGCTTCCAGGTTTGTCCTGATACATGCTGCAAGGCATCGGTCAATCAAGATGGGATTTGCCCCTCTCTACTTGAGAGAGATATCTCTGGGCCCCTCGAGTGATCGGATCCAGAAATGCATGGTCGTGCTACATATGATTAAGAGTTAACCTAGTAAAGGGATTCTGAATCACAGTATCGAGAAAGAGAGGTCAGCTTGGAGCTAGACCAATTATCGTGAGGCAAAGGGAAAGACATGTACTCAACATTGTGATGGTTCGTCTGAATGATCTTTATATGCGTTTAGGAGTTGGCACGTCTTGCTAGAGGCCTCTACCAACTATTGACGGAGTAAGTGTACTCGTGTAATGACTATACGTGTATGAACCTATAGGGTCACACACTTTAGGGGCTGGAAGCCGAATGAGGATTGGATCTGAATTAGACCAGGCTTAGGCTGCTAATGTAGAAGCCCACTAGGGATGCCTATATAAGAGAGAGTAAGGCGAATTGAATAGGGTTGAGCATTCCACCCAGCCCCCACTCCTCTTCTGCCTGTGTTGCACGTGCAGACCTAGCAGTCTGGCGTGTGACGACTTCCACTCCGGACGTGTGGATACCTCGGAGGTGCTGGATCTGTAGCACTTGGACGAGCCACGCAAAGGGGAGCTGCTCGTGGGACGAGGGCAAGGAGGAGACGTAGAACATCTACACTGTCGCGACGTGCTTCATCAAGTTCCGCACATGCGCGTCTAGCGGTAATCCCGTGATCTATAACAATAGTATTCCTGGTTGACGCGGTAGAAAATTTTGATTTTACGCTAGTATAGCCTACCCGTTTCCCTACAGTGGTATCAGAGCCGATGTTGTTCAGTCATAGGTTCGGGAAGTTTGCATATGGTGATATGTAGATTGATATGGATGATGTGATCGTCTGTATGGCGGTGGTTCTGGATTGATCTATGATCTTATTTTCCGTAATTGTGATTCTAAGGTCGTCGAATGACTTACCCCTACCGGTCGGTTCCCACCATCGGGGTAGACAGTGACACATAAATCCTTTTGAATCACGCAAA
Organism: Avena insularis; assembly: GCA_023614405.1. Taxonomy (NCBI): domain Eukaryota; kingdom Viridiplantae; phylum Streptophyta; class Magnoliopsida; order Poales; family Poaceae; genus Avena; species Avena insularis. The sequence continues at coordinate 453,835,003 of CM042694.1, forward strand.
GATCAATATGATTGATCGAATCGAGAATTAGATCTGAATCGACGTACCGGGATCAAAGGAGTTTGGTCGAATCGGAACTATGGTCGGTTTATGGTAAATTTGATTTGCCGATCAAAATCCTTAAAGAAAATTGTATAGATTTGATCTCTCATTTTTCACAGGGTGCTGCCCCTTCGAACCCCGCAGGGGGAGACCCCCCTCACTCGTAGCCCCTTTTGTATCACGTTAAGGTTCATAGGTGCTACGATTTCACATGATCCGATAGAATGCGATTCTATGCACAACTTGTTTTTGCAGGATGTATGTGATCAGTATGGCCCAAAAATGTATGTGATGCATGTATGTATTTTTTCACGACCTATGTGTCGTGAGTAGGGCAACACGGCTGGAGCCATATGTGTTGTCAATTATTGTAATGGCTTGCGTGCCAACTTGTGATGATCCCAATACCATGTAATTTTCATTACTAGCTGTTAGGAGTAATAGCTTGTATTAGTTCTTGGAGAACTCATCACTTGGAGGATGGCTCGCATAGAGCATGAAGATGGAGATCATCATGGTGGACAGGTTCTATGGCCATGGAGATCACCATGAGAAAAATGGGCCATACTGTATCACATCTATGTGAATGCTATTCTTATACGTTTTACTACTATGCATGCTTAGATGATAGAAGTAGAACGATCCCTCACAAAGTTTAAGTTAAACCATGCCCTCCCAACCAAACCTTGCACCATCCTATGCCCTGTACAATCGTTGGTGGGTCTATGAAATTAGGGTGCCGCAGTTTTCCTTGGCTGGATGGGTTTGTATCAGATACCTACACGCATAAGGGTTGGTGAGCTTAACAAGGTCATCTTAACAGTTAAGGACCTTGGGGCATAAAGGTTGGGCGCCTAGTTTTGACATAGAGATGTCACCCAACAACAAGAGTCATATGTGATATGATTAGCAAAGGTTGCTTACCGATTTACCTTGTCTTCTAGCAGTGATGCTAAAGCTCACTAGTCGACTTGTTAATTGTGGATCTTGAATCACTTAGTATCAATAGAGGGATGTTGATTTAAGTGGGATTATATGCTATTAAATTGTTTAATATGTTTTACTCTTTCATGGTTACATGGCTTAGTATTTTGCATATTTTTTGTTGTAGATCAATGGCACCAAACAATTCATCACCTTTTGCTTTGCGTTCGATTCTTGAAAAGGATAAACTAAATGGAACAAACTATTCGGACTGGATCCATAACCTGAGAATTGTTCTCAGGGCTGAGAAAAAGGAAACTGTTCTGGATACCCCAATCCCGGATGAACCCGCTGATAATGCAACTGCTGCCCTTAAGAATGCCTACAAGAAAGCATGTGATGAATCTCTTGAGGTTAGTTGTCTTATGCTTGCATGCATGGAGCCCGATCTTCAAAAGAAGTTTGAGGATCAGGAAGCATACGATATGATCGTTGCGCTTAAGGACATGTTCCAGACTCAGGCTAGGACTGAGAGGTACAATGTCGCTAAGTCCTTTGTGGAATGCAAGCTGGCAGAGGGAGCAGCTGTAGGCCCCCATGTGATCAAAATGGTTGGTTACAGTCAGACTTTGGAAAAGCTTGGTTTTCCATTAGGCCAAGAGTTGGCCACTGATTTCATTTTGGCATCTCTTCCATCTAGATATGGGTATTTCATTTTGAACTACCATATGCATGGGGTGGAGAGGGGCCTTAATGAATTATGTGGGATGCTGAAAATAACAGAATGTGACATTAAGAAGTGTGCAGGGCATAGCCATGTGATGGCTATGCAGAACAAGCCTAGCTTCAAAAAAGGGGCACTTCTTGGCAGAAGAAGAAGGGCAAGGCTAAGGATACGATCCCTAAGCCAAACCCTGCACCCAAGCAAAAGGCTGGACCTGCAGGAGACACTGAGTGTTTCTTTTGTCATGAATATGGCCACTGGAAGAGAAACTACAGGAAGTACCAGGCTTCTTTGAAGAAGGGTGGAAGTAAGAGTACTTCCCACTCAGGTACGCTTGTTGTAAATGTTGTGGACATTTTTCTCGCAGATTCTTATGTTAACTCTTGGGTATTTGATACCGGATCGGTTGCTCATATTTGCAATTCGATGCAGGGGCTAATAAGAACTAGAGAAGTGCAGAAAGGCGAAGTGGATTTTCGCGTCGGAAATAAAGCAAGGGTTGCTGCATTGTTCGTCGGTGTCATGCAACTTCACCTTCCGTCAGGATTTATTATGGAGTTAAATAATTGTTATTACATTCCTAGTATGGGTCGAAACATTTTATCACCTTCATGTTTGATGAGGGATGGTTATTCATTCGCGAGTACAAACAATGGTTGTTTTATCTCTAAGAATGTTATGTTTGTGGCTGATGCTGCCATTGTGCATGGGTTATTTATTTTAAATCTTGATAATGCATGTGTTTACAATGTTAGTGCTAAAAGGCTTCGGCCAAATGATTTGAGTCCTACCTATTTATGGCATTGTCGTTTGGGGCATATAAGTGAAAAGTGCATGAAGAATCTCCATAGTGATGGTCTTCTAACTTCGTTTGATTTTGAATCATACGAGACATGTCAAGCTTGTTTACTTGGAAAGATGACCAAGACGCCTTTTATGGGGTTTCCCGAGAGAGCGACAGACTTGTTGGAACTCATACATACTGATGTATGTGGACCAATGAGCACGACATCCAGCGGAGGATATCACTACTTCATTACTTTCACTGATGATTTTAGTAGATATGGCTATGTCTACATGATGAAGCATAAGTCTGAAACTTTTGAAAAGTTCAAAGAGTTTTAGAATGAGGTATGATACATTGCAAATGTATCTATAATTTTTGATGTTCCATGCTTGGTTTTATCCACTTTCTTGTGCTTTGTTCCAACTTTGGAGTACTTTTCATATGATTTCTTGGACTAACCTATTAACAAGAGCCACAGTGTCAGCTGCCTGTTTTCTACTGTTTTTGGTTCCAGGAAAGTCATAAAATGAATATTCTCGGAATTGGACGGGACAAAAGCCAAAGTGCCTATTTTTCCGGAAGTGATCAAGTGCCAGAATACAAGACGGAGAAGGGCCAGGGAGACACCACACCACCTGGCCGCGTGGCCAGGCCTGGCCCGCACCAGGGGGTGGTGTGGCCGCTCCCGGCACCCCCTCGGCCTCTCCTTCCGCCTATATATTGCCCTCGGGACGAAAACCCTAAGTGCCCAATCAAAAATCCATGAAAGAGTCTGTAGCCGCCGTCATCTCCATCCCTAGATCGGGAGGGATCTGAAGCTCTTCCCGGCACCCTGCCAGAGAGGGGAATTCACCCTGGAGGCCTTCTTCATCACCATGCAAGCCTCCGGTGTGATGCGTGAGTAGTTCATCCTTGGACTACGGATCCATGTAGTAGCTAGATGGCTGGTTCTCCTCCTTTGTGCTTTCATGTCTAGATCTTGTGAGCTCCGTTCATGATCAAGATCATCTATTTGTAATTCTGCATGTTATGTTTGCGGGGATCCGATGGATATTGAGATGCTATTTCAGATTGATTATTGATTCTATCATGTCTTTGTTATTTGTGATCTTGCATGCTTTCCGTTGTTAGTAGCTATCTTGGCCAAGTAGATGCTAGCAACTCCAAGAGTTAGTATTTATGCTCGATAGTGGGTTCATTCCTCTGGTAATCTGGGGAAGTGACAGAAATCTCTAAGGTACTAGATGTGCTGTTGCTACTAGGGAGAAAACAAAAATCCTTTGTTCATAGAACAATCGTATTGTTTATTTACACGTAGTTCGTAAAGTAATAATCTGTTGCTTGCAACTTAATACTGGAGGGGGTTCGGATGATAACCTGAAGGTGGATTATTAGTCATAGATGCAGTTGGATGGCGGTCTGTGTATTATGTTGTAATGCCCAATCAAGTCTCAAAGGAGTCAAGATGATTAGTATATGCATGTATTGCTTTCTTGGTGTTTGCCAATTGCCCCACTATAATTTGTTCACCCAGCATGTTATCTATCTAAGGAGAGCCACCTCTAGTGAACTATGGATCCCGGTCCTTGTCTTTTACATACAATCTATAAACTGTTTACTGCTTTGTGTTTACTTTCTGCAAACTTTTACTTCTTTCCATTCGATACGTTTAATTCTTTGTTTCCCGCAAAACACGGTGAGATTGACAACCTCATCGCAAGTTGGGGACAAAGTTCTGTGGTTGTGTTGTCCAGGTCTCCATGTTGCTACTAGCACCGGTAGTGCGCCCTGCCAAAGCTCAGCTAGTAACACCTTTGAGGTGTTTCCTTGCTCCTACTGGTTCGATTAAACCTTGGTTTCATATCTGAGGGAAACTTGCTGCTGTGCTCATCATACATTCCTCTTGGGGTTCCCAATGAGCTCTACATCAACACCGCCATCAAGCAATTTTCTGGGCGCCGTGCATTGAGCCATCAAGCAATTTTCTGGCGCCGTTGCCGGGGAGTCAAGGACATCTTCACAAGGGGAGTCCCTCATAACCAATCTCTTTACTTTGTTGTTTTTGTTTTGCTTAGTTTTCTTTTTGCTTTGTTTGCTTGTTTTGTTATTCAAAAACACAAAAAAATTAGTTTTACTTGTTTGCTTTCTTATTTCAAAAACACAAAAAAATTAGTTCCTATCTTGAGTTGCCACTATGTCTAGCCTTGCTCCAGTCACTATGTCACCCGAGGAAATGATTTTCACTTTTAAACAAGGAATTGAGGAAAGTTTTAAGGAAGCTTGGTCTAGAATCTCCGATCTACATGAAAAAACTGAGCCTAAAATGACTCAAAGCTTGTTCCTTAGCAGTTTTTACCTTGGGATTGCTCTTTGCTATAGATATGCTCTAGATGCTGTTGTGGGAGGATATTTCCTCCAATGTAATGAGGATGATGCTACTAATGCTATAAAGAATTTGATCCTCACTTACAACATGCCTAGCCAAACTAATATTTCTGAACACTGTTGAGGCTAGCACTACTAGCTTAGAAAGTTGCTATAATACGCTTAGGGAGCATCAGAATTATGTTCCAATAAACTCTGAACCATCAAAGTGGTTCCCTACAGTAAAGATTGAGATGAACACTGAAACTTTTCAAGCTCGCTGTGATATCATGTCTGAATTTTGTCTTATGCCCAAAGATATTTATAAATCTCTGAATACTTGGGGGCTTACTGAAGGAGGAAAAGAAATACTCTTGCTAATAATACTACCATATTACCTCTTGGAATAGCTGAAGGAGTGTTTACAAATATCCTTGGAAAAACGATTTCTATTGATTATCTTGTTATTGAATGTGCAGGAAAAGGACAAATTACACTTGGAAGGTCCCTATTAGAACTCCTTGGAGCAATAATAGATGTGGGAAAGGGGACCGTGCACCTTTCTTCTCCACCAAACAATCAAATTTTCCCAAAGGTTAAGAATAAAAATAAGAGAGGTAAGGGCAAGAAAGTTGGTCTTAATGCTTCTTCATTTGAGAACACTTGATTCTTTCTTTGCTTCTTATGCCTAACTTAAAGGCGTTAAACAAAAGTACTTATTGGGAGATAACCCAAAAGTTTTAGATAAGTCTTGGAAGTTATTACTTCAGTAATAACCGCTCCTTATCCTTTTTATTTGCTTTTTGTGCCAAGAGTAACCTCTAATGAGAGAGAAGTAATGATTGAGAAAGTTGCTGTCCCGAAACAGATTTCGGTGCTTCACTGTAAAAATTCGTGAGAGAGCTCTGTATGTCAGATTGAGCTGTAATGTTTTGTGCTTCTGCACCAAGTTGTTATATAACTTTCGTTAGTTCAACACTTTTTGATTTGAGCAACAGAAGGTCTTTTAAAAAATTCATCTTTACCTGCTGGTCTGTTTTGACAGATTTCTGCCATTTTCTGCATTTGCTTCTTGTTGGTTCCTTTTTGAGTTCTTTTGGGGAATTGAGCTTTTTAAGGGAAGTGCTACAGTAGCTAGTGTTCTAATGAAAGTTTATTTTGTGTTAGAACTGAACCTTAAGACCTTTTATCTTGAGTGCACTAATGTTGCTAATAAAGATTGTGTGAAGTTTTGTATGAAGGAAAAATTTCAGGTGTATGGAAGGAATGAGTAATGAGATGAAGGATGGAATAAATCTCAAGCTTGGGGATGCCACGCGTGTCACCCCAATAAATATCAAAGAAGTACAAGCGTCAAAGCTTGGGGATGCCCAAGGCATCCCCTTCTTCATCAATAAAAATTCCAGGTTTCTTCCAAACGCTTCATTTTTAATGTTTCATGCACAGCTGTGTTGTTCTTGAAGCGTCTTCTTTTTTGTTTTTGTTTTGGTTTTTCGTTTTCTTTGGTTTGCTTAGTTTTATGAATAAATTGGTTGGACCCCCTCTTTCACACTTTGGTTTGCAAATAGTTTGGTTTGGTTTGGAAAAGAGTAGGAAAGTTCATGCTTATATGGTAAAAAGAGCTTGTTTTTTTACTGTGGCCTATGCTTTGTCATGCCATGCTTGATATTGTTTTGGCTTTATGCTTAGTATTTGTTGCTGTAGCATGACTTGTTATAAACAATTGAGATTGCTTAATGTGCCTTGGACGAATCATGCGTTGTTTTAGCATATTAAAGCATAGTATAGTGGTATTCTCCTTTGATGCTTTATTTGGGTTGACTTGGCGCATGCTCACTGATGGGTTCGTAGCATGGAAAACAAAAAATATCTACCACAAGAACGAACAAAACCCAGATCTAATCTAGATAAAAGCCAAGATCTAATCTATTAGATATGTGCAACGAGATAGATCTGTACTAATCCTTGTAGTTTCGAAAGCCTTGTTCGAGATCGGATCTCGTGGTTGATGTAGTCGATCACTTGCCGATCTCAAGATCGAGTAGACGATCCTTCCGGCGCCGCATTCCGGCAGCGCTTCCGCAGTCGGTCACACGTGCGGAGTTGAAGCATACCTTCCTCTCCCCGTTCTAGCGAGCAGCAGAGGTAGTATATCTCTCCACGGAATCCCAGCAGCACGACGGCGTGGTGGTGGTGGTGGAGTAGAGAATTCTGCAGGGCTTCGCCTAAGCCAGAGCAGATAGAAGGAGGAGGAGAGAGGCTGCTAGGGTTTGGAGTGGGAAGGGGCAAAGGGGGGTGGCGCCTCCACCCCTCTATATATAGAGGGAGGGGTGCGGCCTAGGGTTCCCACCCCTAGGCCCACCCCTTAGGGCCGGCGCACCAAGGAGGCTTGGGGGGAGAGTCCTCCCCCCCAAGTTTCCTTTACTTACCCCTTAAGTTTCCCTTATCCTATCTTGGTTTTCAAGTAAACTCCAAAATATCTTCTAGAACCTTCCAGAACATTCCGAAACCTTCTAGAATCCCCATACAAACACTCCGGAACATTTCCTAACTTAGAAAATGATGCCCATTATATGAATCTTATTCCCCGGACAATTCTGGATTTCCTCGTGATGTCCCGGATCCAATCCGAGACTCCGAACAACATTCGGTCTCCAACGCACATTCAATATCTACTTAAAACAACTTCGAACCTTAAGTGTGTCACCCTACGGTTCGTGAATATGTAGACATGATGGAGACACCTCTCCGATCAATAACCATCAGCGGGATCTGGAGATCCATAAAGGCTTCCACATACTCAATGATGACTTCGTGATCGATAGAACCATTAACATACGAAACCAATTCCCTTTGTCACGCGATACTCTACTTATCCGAGGTTTGATCGTCGGTATCTCCATACCTAGTTCCACCTCGTTACTGATAAGTACTCTTTACTCGTTCCATGTTATGTCATCCCCTGTGACCTGGTCACATGCTTGCAAGCTAACTAGATGACATTCCACCGAGAGGGCCCAGAGCATATCTATCCGTCATATGGATGGACAAATCCCAATCTTGGTCCATGCGCTTCAACACATACTTTCAGAATACCCAATGACACCTTTATAACCACCCGATTCTGAGCGGTGTTTGATGTCATCAAAGTACCCATCCGGTGATGGTGATTAACATAACCTCATGGTCAAAGGATTAGGTTACTATGCATTTGAAAGCTTGTAGCAATACGAACTTAATGACTTGATCTGATGCTACGCTTACTATGGGTGTGTGTGTCCATCACATCATTCTCCTAATGATATAACCTTGTTATTAATGACATCCAATGTCCATGATCAGGAAACCATGATCATCAATTAACCAACAAGATAGTTCAACAAGAGGCTTACTAGGGACTCTTTTATGTTTAAAAAACACACATGTATTAGTGTTTCCTTATAATACAATTATAGCATGGTATGCAAACATTCATCATAAACACAAAGATATAATAATAACCACTTTTATTATTGCCTCTTGGGCATATCTCCAACAGTCTCCCACTTGCACTAGAGTCAATAATCTAGATTACATGGTAATATACCTAACACCCATGGTGTTCTGGTGTTGGTCATGCTTTGCTCTAGGGAGAGGTTTAGTCAACGGATCTGCTACATTCAGATCAGTGTGTACTTTGCAAATCTTTATGTCACCATCTCTGACATACTCGCGAATAGCATGGAAACGTAGCTTGATGTGCTTCAGCTTGCTATGTGACCTTGGCTCCTGTGCATTAGCTATGGAACCTGTGTTGTCACAGTAGATGGCCATCGGGTCCAACACACTAGGAACCACGCCAAGTTCAGTAATGAACTCCTTCATCCATATGGCTTCTTGTGCAGCCTCCGAAGCAGCTATGTATTCCGATTCAGTTGAAGATTTCGCCACAACGCTTTGCTTGGCACTCCTCCAGCTCACTGCAGCACCGTTCAAAATAAATACGTATCGTAGTGACTTCGAGTCATCTGGATCGGTGTTCCAACTAGCATCAGTGTAACTGTTTACAACAAGCTGTTCATCACCTCCATAAGAAAGAACCATATCCTTAGTCCTATTTAGGTACTTTAGGATATTCTTGACCGCTGTCCAGTGCTCCATTCCAGGATCACTTTGATATATTCTAGTCAAACTAACAGCATGTGCTATATCCGGTATTGTACATAGCATGGCATACATGATAGAACCTATGGCCGAGGCATAGGGAATATTATTCATCTTCTCTCTATCTTCTGTAGAATGGACTTTGAGTCTTACTCAAGGTCTTACCTGACAACATGGGCACGAACCCTTTCTTGCTCTCTTCCATTCTAAACTTCTTTAGAACTTTGTCCAAGTATGTACTTTGTGAAAGCGCTATTAGGCGTCTTGATCTATCTCTACAAATCTTGATGCCTAGAATATATGCCGCTTCGCCAAGATCCTTCATTGAAAAACTATTATTCAAATAGGCTTTGACACTATTAAGAAGTTCTATATCATTCCCAATCAACAATATGTCATCTACATATAGTACTAGGAATGCTACAGAGCTCCCACTCACTTTCTTGTAAATACAAGCTTCTCCATAAGTTTGTATAAATCCAAAGTTTTTGATTACTTTATCAAAACATTGATTCCAACTCTGGGATGCTTGCTTCAGTCCATAAATGGAGCGCTGAAGTTTCCATACCTTGTCAGCATCTTTAGGATCGACAAAACCCTTGGGTTGTACCATATACAACTCTTCCTCAATGTCACCATTAAGGAACGCCGTTTTGACATCCATCTGGCAAATCTCATAATCGAAATATGCAGCTATTGCTAACAAAATCCTCATAGACTTTAGCTTCTCTACTGGTGAGAATGTCTCATCGTAGTCAACTCCTTGAATTTGTCGGAACCCTTTCGCGACAAGTCGAGCTTTATAGACGGTAACATTACCATCAGCATCTGTTTTTCTTTTGAAAATCCATTTGTTCTCGGACCTTACGCCATCCGGTAAGTCCACCAAAGTCCATACTTGGTTTTCGTACATGGATCCCATTTCGGATTTCATGGCTTCTAGCCATTTGTCGGAATCTGGGCTCACCATAGCTTCTTCATACGTCGCAGGGTCATCAGTGTTGTCCACCAACATGATGTTCAAGGCAGAGTCATACCAATCAGGAGTGGTACGAACCCTCGTTGACCTGCGAGGTTCAGCAGCAACTTCGTTCGAAGTTTCATGATCACCATCATGAGCTTCCTCTCCAATTGGTGCAAGCGGCACAAAAACATCTTCCGGTGCTGCACTACTCTCAACTCCGAGAGAAGCTTCAATAACCTCGTCGAGTTCTACTTTCCTTCCAGTCAATTCCTTCGAGAGAAACTCCTTTTCAAGAAAGGATCCATTCTTGGCAACGAAAACTTTGCCTTCGGATCTATGATAGAAGGTATACCCAATTGTTTCTTTAGGGTATCCTATGAAGACGCATTTCTCCGCTTTGGGTTCAAGCTTATCAGGTTGTAACTTCTTTACATACGCTTCGCAACCCCAAACTTTAAGGAACGACAACTTAGGTTTCTTTCCAAACCACAATTCATACGGTGTCGTTTCAATGGATTTAGATGGTGCCCTATTTAAAGTGAATGCGGCTGTCTCTAATGCATAGCCCCAAAACGATAGCGGTAAATCTGTAAGAGACATCATAGACCAAACCATATCTAAGAGAGTTTGATTGCAATGTTCGGGCACACCATTACGCTGTGGTGTTCCTGGCGGTGTCAACTGCGAAAGTATTGCACATTTCTTTAAATGCATGCCAAACTCATAACTTAGATATTCACCTCCGCGGTCAGAACACAGAAACTTAATCTTCTTGTTACGATGATTTTCCACTTCACTTTGAAATTCCTTAAACTTCTCGAAAGTTTTGGACTTATGTTTCATAAAGTAGACATACCCATATCTACTTAAGTCATCCGTGAAAGTGAGAACATAACGATATCCACCACGCGATGCTACACTCATTGGACCGCACACATCGGTCTATATTATTTCCAATAAGTTTGTAGCTCGCTCCATTATTCCAGAGAATGGAGTCTTAGTCATTTTTCCCATTAGACATGCTTCGCATCTTTCAAGTGATTCAAAATCAAGTGATTCAAGAAGTCCATCAGAATGGAGTTTCTTCATACGCTTCACTCCAATGTGACCAAGACGATAGTGCCACATGTATGTAGAATTATCATTCAATTTGGTTCGTTTAGCATCTATGTTGTGAACATGTGTATCACTACTATCGAGATTCAGTAAGAATAAACCATTCATCTCAGGTGCATTACCATAAAAGATATTACTCATATAAATCGAACAACCTTTATTCTCGGACTTAAAAGAGTAACCGTCTCGCAATAAACAAGATCCAGATATAATGTTCATGCTTAACGCAGGCACCAAATAACAATTATTTAAATTTAAAACTAATCCCGAAGGTTGATGTAGAGGGAGCGTCACGGCGATCACATCAACCTTGGAGCCATTTCCAACGCGCAGATCGTCACCTTGTCTCTCGCCCGGTCTTCGTTTATTCCGCAGCTCTGTTTGAGTTACAAATATGAGCAACCGAGATCAAATACCCAGGCACTACTATGATTACTAGTAAGATACACATCAATAACATGTATATCGAATATACCTTTCTTCTTGATGTTACCGTTCTTCAGATCTGCCAGGTACTTGGGGCAGTTATGCTTCCAGTGACCAGCACCCTTGCAGTAGAAGCATTCAGTTTCAGGCTTAGGACCAGCCTTGGGCTTCTTAGCAGGTGCGGAAGCTTTCTTGCCATCCTTCTTGAAGTTGCCCTTGTTCTTAGGCTTGCCCTATTTCTTGAAATTGGTGGTCTTATTGACCATCAACACTTGGTGCTCCTTCTTGATCTCCACTTCAGCAGTTTTCAGCATGGACGATAGTTCAGGCAACATCTTGTTCATGCAGTGCATATTGTAGTTCAACACAAAGTTCTTATAACTTGGTGGCAGTGATTGGAGGACACGGTGAATCCCTAACTCATTAGGAATCGTTATCCCCAACTCTTGGAGCTTGTTTGCGTGCCCAGACATGGTGAGCACGTGCTCGCTAATGGAGCTACCCTCTTCCATCTTACAGTTAAAGAACTTTTCGGAGGCCTCATAGCTCTCCACGGCTGCGTGAGTCTCAAAAATGAGCTTGAGCTCCTTAATGATCTCGAACAGGTCATGGTGCTCAAAGCGCTTCTGAAGCTCCGTTTCTAAACCGTATAGGATGGCACACTGAACTGTGGAGTAATGATTTTTCCGAGTGGCCTACACATTCTTTACGTCATCGGTGGCATCTTCTGCAGGTGGGTCACCTAGCGGTGCTTCGAGCACATAGGTCAACTGACCAGCCCTGAGGACAATCTTCAGTCCACGGAGTCAGTCCGTGAAGTTGCTTCCATTGTTCTTAAGCTTTTCTTTCTCTAGGAACGCATTGAAATTGATGGAGAGGTTCGCCATAATCTACAACAAATTTGCAAGTAGTTTAGACTAAGTTTATGATAAATTGAGTTCAATTTTAATTCTTAAATTAACTAGGTGAACTCCCACTCAAAACAACATCCCTCACATTGTCTTAGTGATTACACGAACCAAGTCCACTACACCAAGTCCGATCTTCACGAGAGAAGATGTAGTTTCATCGGCGAACAATCTTCATGTTCATCATATCATTTATATGACTCATGCTCTACCTTTCGGTATTCCGTGTTCTGAGACCATGTCTATACATGCTAGGCTCGTCAAGATTAACCTTAGTTTCCGCATGTGCAAATCTGGCTTGCACCCGTTGTATGCACACGTAGACTTTATCACATCCGATCATCACGAGATGCTTCGAAACGACGAGTCTTAGCAACGGTGCCAACTAAGGATGAACACTTTATTACTTGATATTTAGTGAGAGGGATCATCTTATAATGCTACCGTCGCGATCTAAGCAATACAAGATGCATAAAGGATTAACATCACAGGCAATTCATAATTAGTGTGATATGATATGGCCCTTTCTTCTTATGCCTTTGATCTCCATCTCCAAAGCACGGACATGATCTCCATCATCACCAGCATTGCGTCAAGGTCAGTGGCACCGCTTCATGGTTGTCCATCATCACTAGCAACTATTACAACTACTTGGAATAAAGCTATTACAAGATGAATAGACACGTAGGTCTTAACAGAATTAAAGACAACCATTAGGCTCCTGCCGGTTGCCATATTACAACAAGGATCATTGCATACATCAAATATAATCACAATCACATGATGGCCATATCATATCACAAAACCCCTGCAAAAACAAGTTAGACGCCTCTAATTTTCTTTGCATGTTTTACGTGGTTTGGGGCTTTCGAATAAGAACGGATCTTACCTACGAAACTGAACCACAACGTTGATACAAGTGCTATCAAGTGCAAAGTGTAGATTGGATCTATACTATGGTGGGAGAGACAGACACCCGCAAAGCCACTTGTGCAAAGCAAGTTACACGTCAAGCGTGGAGCAAGTCTCATGTGCGATGACATGTAAGGTTAGCTCGAGCCGCTTCATCCCACCATACCGCAAGATGCAAAGTACAAAGCAAAAAGGCAGCACGAGCACCAACGCCCACAAAACCATTGTGTTCTACTCGTGCAACAGATCTACGCATAGACAAGGCTCTGATACCACTGATGGGTTCGTAGCATGGAAAACAAAAAATTTCTACCACAAGAACGAACAAAACCTAGATCTAATCTAGATAAAAGCCAATATCTAATCTATTAGATATGTGCAATGAGATAGATCTGTACTAACCCTTGTAGTTTCGAAAGCCTTGTTCGAGATCGGATCTCGTGGTTGATGTAGTCGATCACTTGCCGATCTCAAGATTGAGTAGACGATCCTTCCGGCGCCGCGTTCCGGCAGCGCTTCCGCAGTCGGTCACACGTGCGGAGTCGAAGCAGACCTTCCTCTCCCCGTTCCAAATGAGCGGAGGTAGTAGATCTCCACGGAATCCCAGCAAGACGACAGGCGTGGTGGTGGTGGAGTAGAGAATTCTGAGGGCTTCGCCTAAGCGAGGCAGATGGAAGGAGGAGGAGAGAGGCGGCTAGGGTTTGGAGTGGGAAGGGGCAAGGGGGTGGCGCCTCCACCCCTCTATATATAGAGGGAGGGGTGCGGCCTAGGGTTCCCACCCCTAGGCCCACCCCTTAGGGCCGGCGCACAAGGAGGCTTGGGGGGAGAGTCCTCCCCCCCAAGTTTCCTTTACTTACCCCTTAAGTTTCCCTTATCCTATCTTGGTTTTCAAGTAAACTCCAAAATATCTTCTAGAACCTTCCGGAACATTCCGAAACCTTCTAGAATCCCCATACAAACACTCCGGAACATTTCCTAACTTAGAAAATGATCCCCATTATATGAATCTTATTCCCCGGACAATTCCGGATCTCCTCGTGATGTCCCGGATCCAATCCGAGACTCCGAACAACATTCGGTCTCCAACGCACATTCAATATCTACTTAAAACAACTTCGAACCTTAAGTGTGTCACCCTACGGTTCGTGAATATGTAGACATGATGGAGACACCTCTCCGATCAATAACCATCAGCGGGATCTGGAGATCCATAAAGGCTCCCACATACTCAACGATGACTTCGTGATCGATAGAACCATTAACATACGAAACCAATTCCCTTTGTCACGCGATACTCTACTTATCCGAGGTTTGAGTGTCGGTATCTCCATACCTAGTTCCACCTTGTTACTGATAAGTACTCTTTACTCGTTCCATGTTATGTCCTCCCCTGTGACCTAGTCACATGCTTGCAACCTAACTAGATGACATTCCACCGAGAGGGCCCAGAGCATATCTATCCGTCATATGGATGGACAAATCCCAATCTTGGTCCATGCGCTTCAACACATACTTTCAGAATACCCAATGACACCTTTATAACCACCCAGTTACGAAGCGGTGTTTGATGTCATCAAAGTACCCATCCGGTGATGGTGATTAACATAACCTCATGGTCAAAAGATTAGGTTACTATGCATTTGAAAGCTTGTAGCAACGAACTTAATGACTTGATCTTATGCTACGCTTACTATGGGTGTGTGTGTCCATCACATCATTCTCCTAATGATATAACCTTGTTATTAATGACATCCAATGTCCATGATCAGGAAACCATGATCATCAATTAACCAACAAGCTAGTTCAACAAGAGGCTTACTAGGGACTCTTTTATGTTTACAAAACACACATGTATTCGTGTTTCCTTATAATACAATTATAGCATGGGATGCAAACATTCATCATAAACACAAAGATATAATAATAACCACTTTTATTATTGCCTCTTGGGCATATCTCCAACACTCACACCATGTTATGACTATCCAAAGTCACCATAGCCTTTATGATCCTTTAGTTTTCAACTTGTAGTATCACTTTATGCTTTGATCAATGATGTTTTGTCGCTCTGCATGATTATGGCCATTATTGCTCTCTTAGTTTGTCGCTTCCAGTCTTTTGCTAGCCTCCACAACAAAGTATGAGTTCCACTCATGGATCCAACTCCCTAAACCAAGTTATTCCAAAGAGTCCACCATACCTACCTACTAGCTTATGTTATTCCAAGTATATTCATGCTTTTGTTTACCTTCCAAATTAAACTTGTTATGAGAAAACTAGTGATTAAAGCTCTCACGAACTTGATGGCACACTTTACTTTACTTGCCCTTAATAAACTTGAACCATTGTGTCTTCTTTGTTGTATATGCTTGCACTTATTTGTTGGGAATTAGCAGAACCATGCTTTCATGGGGAACGCTTTCAACATTGCACTTGGTACTTGTACCTAGTTGATATCATGCTCTTTTGTATATGGATGTCATCGGTGTGAAATGAAAGGGGAGCTTGTAAGTCCATGGAGTTATGTATATGTGTTAGAGAAACGCTCGTCATTGGTTCAATCCATGCCGACATGGTGGAAACCTGCAGCGTACGCCTAATGTGTTGTCTATGAAGCATTCTTCTTATAAAAAAGAGTCCTATATTGAGAAAAAAAAGAAAAGAAAAAAGAGATACTATGAAAAGAGGAAAGAGAAAAAAAAGCACCATATTCCCATGGTAAATAAGAAGAATGCTATGATGCTCGTTGTCTGCTTGCCTTGTCATTTTGATATGGGGATTCTTCCGTATCATCGGGCAAGGGGTACCCCGTTGGTGGTTCTCAATGATACACATGTACTTACAATGACAAGAACTTATCGGTGACTAAACTTGAGTAGCATGAGGAGCGGCCCTCGTATACAAGGGACATGAGATTTCTGACTTATACTTCGTCAAGCATGTACACCATAGTTTGTTCACTTTAACCTTAATCACTTCAAGATGCTTATGATAGGGGCAATGAGAGCTGAAAGCTATAAGTACCATAATTTTTGGAAGATCTTTATGAGACTTGAATCCCTACTTCCTTTTACAAAAGGCCTTTCTTCCACCATTATATTGAGTCTTCATCTTCTACCTTTATGCACCTTCTTTGAGAGCATAGTGGCCATTCTTAGTTCTATGTGCATTGTCCCAAGACTAGTTGATTGATGCATACTTTGATATTGCTTTTTTAAACTATTGTATCTAGTCACTCTTATGAACTTTGAAGGTGTCCTATGCATTTATATTTGCTACTCTATTGAGGGACAAGCTGAATACTATTATGCCATGTTTTCTTTATGTGAAACAAACAAACGTCTTCCAAAGCATTCTTATTCATGAATCTTTTGTTTGTGCCTTTTCATGTTGCATCATAGTTTCTTTGCTTATTGCTAGAACTTTGTCTTTCATGTTATGATTGAAGTACTATGATCCCAACTTTGAATGTTTTGCAAATACTTTGATCAAGTCTTTGATGGTGCATGTCACCTCAAAAATTATTCTTTCTTTTTATCACTTACCTACTCGAGGACTAGGAGTTAAGCTTGGGGATGTTGATACATTGCAAATGTATCTATAATTTTTGATGTTCCATGCTTGGTTTTATCCACTTTCTTGTGTTTTGTTCCAACTTTGGAGTACTTTTCATATGATTTCTTGGACTAACCTATTAACAAGAGCCACAGCGATTGCCTGCTTTTCTGCTGTTTTTGTTCCAGAAAGTCGAAAATGAATATTCTCAGAATTGGACGGACAAAGCCAAAGTGCCTATTTTTCCAGTGATCAAGTGCTAGAATACGAGACGAAGAAGGGCCAGGAGCCACCACACCACCTGGCACATGCCAGGCCTGGCCCGTGCGGGTGGTGTGGCGCTCGGCACCCCTCGACCTCTCCGCCTATATATTGCCCTCGTGACGAAAACCCTAAGTGCCTGATCAAAAATCCACGAAAGAGTCTCAGAGTCATCTCCATCCCTAGATCAGAGGGATCTGAATCTCTTCGGCACCCTGGGAGAGGGAATTCACCACGAGGCCTTCTTCATCACCATGCAAGCCTCCGGTGTGATGCGTGAGTAGTTCATCCTTGGACTACGGATCCATGTAGTAGCTAGATGGCTGGTTCTCCTCCTTTGTGCTTTCATGTCTAGATCTTGTGAGCTCCGTTCATGATCAAGATCATCTATTTGTAATTCTGCATGTTGTGTTTGCAGGGATCCGATGGATATTGAGATGCTATTTCAGATTGATTATTGATTCTATCATGTCTTTGTTATTTGTGATCTTGCATGCTTTCCGTTGTTAGTAGCTATCTTGGCCAAGTAGATGCTAGCAACTCCAAGAGTTAGTATTTATGCTCGATAGTGGGTTCATGCCTCTAGTAATCTGGGGAAGTGACAGAAATCTCTAAGGTACTAGATGTGCTGTTGCTACTAGGGATAAAACAACAATCCTTTGTTCATAGAACAATCATATTGTTTACTTTACACGCAGTTCGTAAAGAAATAATCTGTTGCTTGCAACGTAATACTGGAGGGGGTTCGGATGATAACCTGAAGGTGGATTATTAGTCATAGATGCAGTTGGATGGCGGTCTGTGTATTATGTTGTAATGCCCAATCAAGTCTCAAAGGAGTCAAGATGATTAGTATATGCATGTATTGCTTTCTCGGTGTTTGTCAATTGCCCTGCTGTAATTTGTTCACCCAGCATGTTATCTATCTAAGGAGAGCCACCTCTAGTGAACTATGGATCCCGGTCCTTGTCTTTTACATACAATCTATAAAATGTTTACTGCTTTGTGTTTACTTTCTGCAAACTTTTACTTCTTTCCATTCGATACGTTTAATCCTTTGTTTTTTCGCAAAACACGGTGAGATTGACAACCTCATCGCAAGTTGGGGACAAAGTTCTGTGGTTGTGTTGTGTAGGTCTCCACGTTGCTACTAGCACCGGTAGTGTGCCCTGCAAAAGCTCAGCTAGTAACACTTTTGAGGTGTTTCCTTGCTCCTACTGGTTCGATTAAACCTTGGTTTCATAACTGAGGGAAACTTGTTGCTGTGCTCATCATACCTTCCTCTTGGGGTTCCCAACGAGCTCTACATCAACACCGCCATCAAGCAATTTCCTGGGCGCCGTGCATTGAGCCATCAAGGTAGAGAATCAACATGGCAAGAAAATAAAGGCCTTGCGATCTGATCGTGGAGGTGAATATTTGAGTCATGAGTTTAGCAATCATCTTAAGAGTTGCGGAATTATTCCACAGCTCACGCTGGCCGGAACGCCTCAAAGAAACGGGGTCTCTGAATGGCGTAATCGAACTTTGTTGGACATGGTTCGATCGATGATGAGCCAGTCGGATTTACCATTATCATTTTGGGGTTACGCGCTAGAAACAACAGATTTCACACTAAACAGGGTACTGTCTAAATCCGTAGTTAAGATACCATATGAGACGTGGACTGGAAAGAATCCCAGTTGTCTTTTCTAAAGATTTGGGGTTGTCATGCATTTGTCAAGCGACTTCAGTCGGACAAGCTAACACCCAAATCGGATAAGTTCATTTTTGTGGGATACCCAAGGGAAACCTTAGGGTGTTACTTCTACAACCGAGAAGAGGGCAAAGTGTTTGTCGCTCGTAGCGGTGTTTTCCTAGAGAAAGAGTTTCTCACAAAGGGAACGAGTGGAAGGTCGGTGCGACTTTAAGAAGTTCAAGATGAGCCAGTCGGGGATGCTTCTACGAGTGATGCTATTGTAGCAGAACAAGTTGAGGAACCCGTGGCAATAGAAGCACCACAGCCACGAAGGTCGGCGAGGCTCCACGAAGCGCAAGAGTTATTATTGTTAGAAAATGATGAGCCTGCGACCTATGCAGAAGTGATGGTGGACCCAGACTCTGAGAAATGGCTGATTGCCATGAGATCCGAGATAGAGTCCATGGGAGACAATCAAGTTTGGAACTTGGTTGACCTGCCTGATGGTTTTAAAGCCATCGAGTGCAAGTGGATCTATAAGAAGAAGATTGATATGGATGGAAATGTTCACATCCATAAAGCTCGACTTGTTGCAAAAGGTTTTCGACAAGTTCAAGGAGTTGACTACGACAAGACTTTCTTGCCCGTACCGATGCTTAAATCTATACGGATCATTCTAGCCATTGCTGCATATTTCGATTATGAGATATGGTAGATGAACGTCAAGACGGCTTTCTTAAATGGAATCCTTACTGGGGACATGTATATGATGCAACCCGAAGGTTTTGTCGATCCAAACATGTCACATCCCAAGATTTTCCAAATCTTGTAATGTGAAAAATAAATGAATAAAATAAAACTTTGTTTGATTTTCAAGGCCAGAAGAAACTTTTTGAATTCAATTGGGGCTTCAAACCAGTTGGATCAAATAAAATCCTAAAGGAATTTAAAAAGATTAAACATTTAATAAAGGAAAATAAAATATTTTGGAAATACTATTTTGGATCTTTTAATAAAAGGTTTTGGTTTTCAAAATGAAAAGAAATATTTTAAATAAAGATTATTTTATAAAGCCAAATTAAACCTTGGCCAAGACTTTGAAACAAAAGGTTTTGCTTTGATTAAAATAGTAGAGGTTTATTTAAAATAAAATAAAAAGGATTTAAATATCCAAGTTTTATTAATAAAGGTTTTACTATTTTCAAAACATCAAAACTTATTTATTCTTTTAAAATAAGTTTTCCAAGTATTTTGTTTTCTCAAATAAAACCTATTGAAGTGTTTTGGTTTTATTTTAGATTTCAAAATAAAGTTTTTAAATAAACAAATCCTATTTGATTTATTAACTAAGGTCCATTATATTTAATTATTAATGGACCCTATAGCAAAAGGTTATTTTTGTTTTAAACAAGTTTTCAAGTATTCCTTATTTTCAAATAAAACCTACTGATTTGGTTTTGAAAATATTTTGATTTCAAATGAAAATTTTATTAATTAAATCAAACCCTATTTTATTAAATAACTAAAGATCCATTTTATTTAATTATTGAATGGATCCTAAAATGAATAAAATTATTATTTTATTTTGAGTTTTGGTTTATGTTAATAAACAGAACCAAATTCAAAGTACAAAGTTGAGTGATTGTTTGAATTGTTTGAGTGGTTTGAATGTTTGAATAATTGTTGGAATTTCAAAACAGAAAAATAGAAATAGAAAAGGAAAAAGAATTTAGACAGAAAAAAATAGAACAACCCACCATCTGGCCCAACTAACCCAACAGCAGCCCACCTAGCCCACCTGTTCTCTTCCCCGAAGCATTCTTTTCTCACTCAGAAACTTACCCGCAAAGAGTATGACCGGTGGACCCTCTTTCCCTCCCTCACTCCACTGACCAACCGACCCCACGCAGCCCAACTCTCCCTCCCGAAGAAAACGGTCCGCACCAACTAATTGACCCACGCAGACAATGACTGGTGGACCCAACTCCCTTTCCTCCACTAACGCTGACAGACGGGCCCCGCACCACTGTGCATCCTCTTCACCCGCGCCAGCCGTTTCTTCCCCCTCCCCTCAACGGCGTTCTGCCGATTTACTCCGGCGTTGAATTCGCCATAATACCTGAGTAATTCCTCGCAGTGACCACGCTCGATAAAATGCCAGCGTTCCCTCCTCCTTTCCCCTCTGTCACCACACCTCGACTCGCCACCAGGCCGCCCCAATTCCTCCTCGAGCTCCTCTGTTCCGACCACCGTCTCCGAGCAATTCCGGCCAAGCCACACCACCTCCTGCCTCCCCAAACATACGAGCACGCTCACCACATCTTGGCGCATCTTCCTGTGCCAGTCACTCATCCGCGGGTGCCCTGTAACCTCGACTTTGACGACGACCTATAGCACCGTCGTCTGCCTCTTTCTCCGACGAGCCCCACAGGTAGATTCCGGTCGCCCCTCTTCTTCTCGTTCACGCACACAGCACCTCTGTGATCTCCTGTGTCTAACCCTACCCTCGGTTGATCTTCTCGTGACCTGTAGCGACGTCGCCGACCACGACTGAGACCACCCGATGTTGTCCTCCATCTGGTGAGCAATCCTTCCAAGACCAGAGCGCCCCTCGCCCGACCAACACCTCCTCGAGCATCGCCGTGACCCCCTGAGCCCGGTGAGCATCTCCCCTTTCTCCCTCACCCCCTGTAGCATCGGCACCGTTGTCGACCGACAGCTCCGCCGCCGGTAGCCACCGCAGCGCCGCCAGTTAGTGGTCTGATTGATTGCATCCGTTAGATCTAGATCGTAAGGCTGTAATAGAACTTAAACGAAGGGGTATCGCATGTCCCTGTGCCGCTCGATCTAAATGAGATCCTACGGTCCACGTTGCCGATCCGGCCGAACCGGTACCACCCAGTTAGAACGCGACGCGTGTCACTGTTCTGTTTAAAAACAGATTTGAAAACAAAATATTTTGCAAACTTCAAACCCCTATAACTCTGGATCCACACGTCCAAAAATTACAAATTTTATGTCGTTGGATTCAGGAGAGCAAGACCTAACCAACCCTACCCTTAGTTTAGCAAATAGTATCTATTTGTTTGCTTGTTTTTGCAGATTCTTTTGTGAGCTTGTTTAGAGTATAAAAATTGTTTAAAAATGATTTTAGGGTTAAAACCTTTGCAAAATGGATTGTTGTGACCTTACTGACCCTAGGAACCAACCCATGTTTTGGAAAATGAATTTGGAAAAGTTTAGAATGGATTACTTGGTTTAGTCCATTTCTAGCTAATTAAAACTATTGTTTTGTTTATGAAAATGGTTTTGAATGGAAAACTTTGAGAAAATGGTTCGGACCAAACCTACTGACCCAAAACACCAAGTTTTGCAATAGCAACTCATTTGGTGAAACAAAATAATGATTCTTGATTTAAAACCATTTCTAGTCAAGTAGAAATATGGTTTATTTATTAAAAAAATGGTTTTGGAAGAAAACCTTTGGAAAATGTTTTGTTTTAAACTCACTAACTCCAAAACCCAAGTTTTGTGATTTGAAAACATATTGGGTGAACCCTATAGGTTAATGCCCTAGTAAAAATATTTCTACACCACATAAAATGATATTTTGTTTTGAAAATGGTTTTTGTAGTGAAACCTTTTGCAAATGACTTTGCCACTTTACAAAATGACCATTAGGTGTATTCCAATGTCTATGACCCATTAGGAACCACTTTTTCAAACAAAACAAAGCTTGGCATGATTGCATGCATTACTTTGACTTTGTCATTTTGTGTGTTGTTTTGCTTGATTGGTAGATTGAGTTTGTGCCTTGTTTGATTGGATTGTAGTGACTTGAAGAGTGTGATTGTTGCAAGGACAAGGAGTGAACTTATACCCTCTACAAAAAAGGCAAGTGATGCTTCATATCTTTTGTCCCATTACTTTCACTATGCATTAGTGTTTTTGCTAAGTAAATCTTGCATGGATTTTATTTTGCTAAGTATAGACCTTGCTATGGGAAAACCTAGTAGATGAAGCCTTAGAAGAAATTTCCTAAGTTAAGATTCCTACTACTTTCATGCTTAGCTTAGCTAATAGAAAACAAGGGTGGAATATATATTCATGCTATGGAAAAATTTCTAAGTCTGTGGACTTATGTTTTGTTTAATAAAACAACTAAGTGAATGAATCACCTGGGTGGAATGGAAGGAATGGTTTGTGTTGAGTGGTTCACAAGGCCATGGACTTGGCTTGTGTATCTCACTTGTGGATGGCCACCCAGGAACAAAGAGATTTGAGATGTCAAATGTTGAGAAGCTTCAAGTGCAACCACTTGGCAATATGGGCTCTGCCATGATCATATAGGTTGCTAGAACTTAGTCTCTTGGATAGTTGGTGGTAGAGGGAATGATAGGTTGGAACGCGTCCATTTGACTAAGGAAAGGCTTCTGAAAGATCTTGTCTTGGGAAACCAAGTCCTGTGGGGAAAGTGCACCACCTCTGCAGAGTGTAAAACCTAAGTACTTAGCCATGTCCCTGGAAAAGGAAAATTTGAGCATCAAGACATGGAAGCTATCAAGAATCTCCTCATCCCAATTTCTAAGTTAAAATCTTGTGGGTGAACAAGGGTTAAAGGATCTTCAGTCTTTGATTGGTAGATGCCTTGGAAAGGATCTTCAGTCTTTGATTGGTAGATGCCTTGGGAAAGATTTTGCCAAACAAAAACTTAGTGTTTTCAAATGATAAGGAAAAATCTATTTTGAGCAATGCAAGCCTAAGCTCCACTTAGCCAAATGCATATAGATGATAGACTCCACCATACTACCATAGTATCACTTGCCAATACAATTCAAATGTATTGACCCTTGTGGCTGTAACTTGTAATGTTGCAGGTTTGATTGATTTTAGTGAAGATTGATTGATTAGGATTACAAAGTCTACAACCAACATCTGCCTGTGGCACTTTGAAGATGAAGGACCCCATGATTATAGTTATTCCACTGCAACGTAATGTAATGTAATAGCCAAATGAGCTATGTATTGATGTAATAAAATTATGTTATTCCTGGTTATAAAGTTATATTATGACCTTTGTTTCTTGATATTACATCTAAACTGCAATGCTAGCTATTGATCCAGGGACTAGCATTGCAATCACAGGGATCCTTTCCTTTAATAAGGAGGGATCTTACAAAACAATGTTGGAAAGGTATGCAAACTTCAAAACTCTATTTATGGGCTGAAGCAAGCATCTCGGAGTTGGAACATTCGATTTGATGAAGTTGTAAAGGAGTTTGGCTTCACCAAAAACGAACAAGAACCTTGTGTGTATAAGAAAGAAAATGGGAAATCACTTGTGTTTCTAATCTTATATGTGGATGGCATATTACTGATTGGAAATGACATTCCTATGCTCAAGTCTGTTAAGACCTCATTGAAAAATAGTTTTTCTATGAAGGACTTGGGTGAAGCGGCATACATTCTAGGCATCAAGATCTATAGAGATAGATCAAGGAGGCTAATTGGATTAAGCCAGAGTATGTACATTGACAAAGTGTTGAAACGGTTAAGCATGGAAGAGGCTAAGAAGGGGTTCTTTCCCATGTCTCACGACATTAAACTTAGCAAGACTCAGTGTCCTTCGACCACTTATGAGCGAGAGCGCATGAGTAGGGTTCTTCGGCTATTGGATCCGTCATGTATGCGATGACATGTACTTGCCCAGATGGTTCCTATGCTCTAAGTGTTACGAGCAGATACCAGGCTGATCCAGGTGAGAGTCACTGGACAGCGGTAAAGAATATCCTTAAGTACTTGAGAAGGACTAAGGATATGTTCCTAGTTTATGGAGGTGAGGTTAAACTCAGTGTAAAGGGTTACACAGATGCGAGTTACCTTAACGACTCAGATGACTCGAAATCGCAATCAGGTTATGTGTTTGTCATGAATGGTGGTGCTGTGAGATGGAAAAGTTCCAAGCAAGATACAGTGGCCTCCTCTTCAATAGAAGCTGAATATATTGCTGCCTCGGAGGCTGCAAAGGAAGCTGTTTGGATTAGGAATTTCCTGATTGCTCTTGGTGTGGTTCAGGACTCATCCAATCCCTTGGACGTTTATTGAGACAACAATGGTCCTATTGCAGAAGCCAAGGAACCTAGACAGCACCAGAAGAACAAACATATTCGCATGCGTTACCATCTGATTCGTGAGTTCATTGATGATGGTAGTGTCATGTTATGCAAAATACATACGGACTCAATTGTTGCTGATCCCTTGACTAAGCCACTCCCGCATCCTGCGCATGAAGCGCACACAAGAGCAATAGGTATTAGATACTATCTAGATTGACTCTAGTGCAAGTGGGAGACTGAAGGAAATATGCCCTAGAGGCAATCATAGAGATGATTGTATTTCATGTGTATCCATGAGTTATTATAATGTTCCTTGAATATCCATATACCAGGCAACTTGTATTGATTGGCAATTATGTGAATTGTTTGTGAAACTCTTTACTTGTATGGTTATCTAATAATTGTCCCTAGTCGGAGTTCATGTGAGGACACACGTGAGACTAGCACATCGATTGGTTGATGACTATGTTTCGCAAGTCATAGACATGGAGATGTCAAACCAATGATGTGGACACATGTTATGAACATTGGGTTGGACTGACCCAACTTGAGACTAGCAATAATAATTGCAGCTCTCTCTACACATCGTGTACGTTTTGTCCTTAGACCTGAGATTGTCGCATGTACTTGAGATATGGATCGACCTACTTTGGGGCTATCAAACACTACTCCGTAGTTGGATAGTTATAAAGGTAGATTTCGGGTTTGTCCTGGTACATGCTGCAAGGCATCGGTCAATCAAGATGGGATTTGCCCCTCTCTACTTGAGAGAGATATCTCTGGGCCCCTCGAGTGATTGGATCCAGAAATGCATGGCCATGCTACATATGGTTAAGAGTTAACCTAGTAAAGGGATTCCGAATCACAGTATCGAGAAAGAGAGGTCAGCTTGGAGCTAGACCAAATATCGTGAGGCAAAGGGAAAGACATGTACTCAACCTTGTGATGGTTCGTCCGAATGATCTTTATATTTGTTTAGGAGTTGGCACGTCTTGCTAGAGGCCGCTACCAACTATTGACAGAGTAAGTGTACTCGTGTCATTACTATACGTGTATGAACCTATAGGGTCACACACTTTAGGGGCTGGAAGCCTAATGAGGATTGGATCCGAATTAGACCAGGCTTAGGCTGCTAATGGGCTGCTAATGTAGAAGCCCACCAGGGATGCCTATATAAGAGAGAGTAAGGCGAGCTGAATAGGGTTGAGCATTCCACCCAGCCGCCACTCCTCTTCTGCCTGTGTTACACGTGTAGACCTAGCAGTCTGGCGTGTGACGGCTTCCACTCCGGACGTGTGGATACCTCGGAGGTGCTGCATCTATAGCACTTGGACGAGCCGCGCAAAGGGGATCTTCTCGTGGGACGAGGGCAAGGAGGAGATGTAGAACATCTACACTACCGCAACGTGCTTCATCGAGTTCCGCACCTGCGCGTCTAGCGGTAATCCCGTGATCTATAACAATAGTATTCCTGGTTGACGCGGTAGAAAATTTTGATTTTACGCTAGTGTAGCCTACCTGTTTCCCTACAGATTTCCACTAGCAGCCAGATCCCTTCGTCTTGGCTTACACAATGTTGGTATATTCCTTCGACACTTTGCTTATACAACTTGTTGTTGATGATGGTGTATGCACTTGCTTTGTGCTTTACTTGTCTTGCCTCGACCTCTTCACTAGGGAGTTCTCCTTTGGCCAGGAAATTCATGAAGGGGTTGTCCCATGCGGGGTCTCCTAGATTGCGTACACGGTCTGCATGATGAGCTTGATTTCTTTGCGCATGGCCAGGTCAGGCTTGTTGGGCGGCCTGCCAGGTGGAAGAGCGGAGCTGGCAGTCCCCGGGAAGCTGGAGCCGGTCGGGGGTGTCGGAGCCTTCACCTGTCAGTCCTCGGGATTGACGTGGCAGTCTATGGGACCCTTGCGTCTGCTTCTGGGTGTTTGGAGCCGGTAGTCCTTGGGTTCGCGTCTAGGACGATGGAGTTGGATTCCGGAGATGGCATGATGGATGGCTTGCGCAGGTCCTCGAGTTAGACTCCAGGCGGATGCCTGCCTTGTTGAGCCGACTCGAGCGAGTGCGTCGGTGGCCTCGTTGTTGGCCCATGGAACATGGTGGAACTCGCACCCTTTAATGCAGGCGCATAACTGCTGGACGAAGAAGTGGTATAGGGCCATGTTCGCGTCCTTGGCATCCCAATCGCTCAACACTTGTTACACCACCAGGTCCAAGTCGCCGAAGCAGAGGATCCGTTGGATGCCATTCTCTTTTGCCATCTTTAGGCCATGGACGAGCGATTTGTACTCGGTGACGTTGTTGGACGCGCGAAAGTGGATCAGCAGCATGTACTCCAGCCGGTCTCCTTTCGAAGAGGTGATGACAACTCTGGCTCCGAGCCCCCCATACTGGAGCCATCGAAGTGCAGCTTCTAGTGCATGGAGTCGGGAACCGGTGGTAGGTACTGGGTTTCTGCCCAATCAACAATGAAGTCGACCAGTACTTGAGACTTGATCGCCGTTCTTGGCTCGTATTGGATGTTGTGGGCGGCAAGCTCTATCGGCCATTGCGTCCTTGTTGCCGATGATCTTCGAAAGTGGTGCGAATGCCACCACCCGGATGGAATGCTCTTGGAAGTAGTGCTTCATTTTCTTGGCGGCCATATACATACCGTACACCAGCTTCTAGTAGTGGGGGTAGTTCTGCTTCGAGAGCGAGATAACTTCACCTAGGTAATACACCTGGTGCTGGACCGGTTGCGCCTTTCCTTCTTCCAGCCTCTCAACCACGAGCACGACACTGACGACCCGGTTGGTAGCTGTGATGTACATTAGCATCGACTCCTTCGCGGCGAGGGCCGCCAGTATGGGTGGGAAGGAGAGAATGCGCTTGAGGTCGCGTAAGGCCTCGTCCACTTGCGCCATCCAGACGAACTTGTCCATTTTCTTCATGAGATGGTACAGTGGGAGTGCTTTCTTGCCTAGCCGGCTGACAAACCGACTGAGGGAGGCTAGGCACCCTGTGAATTTCTGCATGTCGTGCAAATTTTTCAGCGTCTACATGTGCTCGATTGCACCTATCTTCTCCAGGTTGGCCTCGATCCCTCGTTCTGAGACGAGGAAACCGAAGAGCTGGCCGGCTGGAACACGGAACACGCATTTCTCCGGGTGTAGCTTCATCTAGAACTGGTGGAGGTTGGCAAATGTCTCCTTTAGGTCTTCGAGGAGTGTTCGTCATCCCTTTGTCTTGACCACCACATCGTCAACATAGGCATGTATGTTTCTACTGATCTGCGATTGCAGGCATTTCTGCATACATCGCTGATACATCGCCCCTACATTTTTCAGTCCAAATGGCATCATGATATAACACTAAGCCCCATACGGGTGATGAATGCTATCATTAATCAGCGGGGTTCAGCTTGATCTGGTGGTAGCCCGAACAAGCATCCAGAAACGACAATAGGTTGAAGCCGGCTCTAGAGTTGATCACTTGATCTATCCTTGGCAGGGCGAATAGATCCTTCGGGCAGGCCTTGTTGAGGTTGGTGTAGTCGACGCACATGCACCAAGTCTTGTTCTTCTTTAGCACCAACACCGGGTTTGCCAACCATTATGGATGGTAAATGTTGGAATTATGCCCTAGAGGCAATAATAAAGATGTTATTATTATAATTCTTGTTCATGATAAAGTTTATATTCCATGCTAGAATTGTATTAAGCGGAAACTTTAATACTTGTGTGGTTTGTGAACAACACCGTGTCCCTAGTACGCCTCTATGGACTAGCTCATTGATCAATGATGGTTAAGGTTTCCTAACCATAGACATGAGTTGTCAATTGATAATGAGATCATATCATTGGAGAATGATATGGTGGATAGACCCAAACTAAGCGAAGCAATTAGATCGTGTCATCGTGTTCGTCTTTGCGAAGTTTTTCTTATGTCAAATATTGTATTCCTTAGACCATGAGATAATACAACTCCCTGGTATCGGAAGAAAGCTTTGAGGTCATCAAACGTCATCCTATGAGAGGGTGATCATAAAGGTGTCTCTCAGGTAATCGGAAAGTATCTGTTGGGTTGTATGTATCGAGATGGGATTTGTCCCTCCCAAGTCGGAGAGATATACTGGCCCACTCGTAATCGATATCAACACCGCTTGCAAGCATGTGGTTAAGGAGTTAATCACAAAGTGATATCGACACGGAACGAGTAAAGTACTTGCGTGAACGAGATTGAACTAGGTATGACGATACCGACGATCGAATCGCGGGCAAGTAAAATATCGCGAGACGAATGGAATATATATGGGATTGATTGAATCCTGGCATCATGGTTAATCCTATATGATCATAGATGAATGTGGGAGTCAATATGGGTGCCTGCACTGTTGATTATTGATAGAAGATCATGTCTGCATATTCTCGAACCCGCAGGGTCACACACTTAACGTGTCTTGACGCTAGGATAAATTGGATAATTGGTTTATGAATTTTTGTTCGGAGTCTTGGATGGGATCCGGGACATCACGAGAGGTTCCGGAATGGTCCGGAGAATAAGATTCATATAAGGCAGTGCAGTTTTTGGAGTTCGGAATTGTTCCGGACACCCATTGTACCTAAGCTTCTAGAACCATCCGCTGAAGGGGCCAACGTGGTCCCACCTTCCGGGAGGGGCATGGGCCTATGAGGGAGTGTCCTGGCGCATTGGGCCAGGGCACAAGGCCCCATAGGGCCCAGCCGATTCTAGAGAGATTTAACTCGCTTAAATCTGGATAGAATTTCTAGATAAGGGAGAGTTTAAATCGTTTAAACTAGAGATAGGCTTGGAGGAGGGCTAGGGCTGGCCCCTCCCCTCTATATATAGAGGGCTGGTGCGCCTCCCTTCACACATCTCCTCCAAGCCCTAGTAGCCTGCCGCCTTCCTCTCTCCCTCCCGACGCTTGCAGCGAAGCCTCGCTGCAGAAATTCTCCACCAAATACACCACGCCGTGTTGTAGATCCAATCCATCTCTCCACCATACTTGCTGGTCCAAGGAAGGAGGAGACGCCGAGGTGCTGCACGTGCATCTCACGGAGGCACCGCCACTTGTGGTGCTAGATCGGATCGGATCGCGAGGAGGAGAAGCGAGTACGACTACATCACCCACGCCCGATTTAACGCTTACCGTGCGAATCTTCAAGGGTATGAAGATCTAATCCAATCTCTCTCGTTGTTTGCATCTCCTAGATTAGATCTTGGCTTTCCTCTGTTCGCTCAGAGAAAATTTTGATTTACTATGCCGCCAAATCCTTCAGGTATCGAGCTAGATCTATGCGTAGATGTGATTCACGAGTAGAACGCAACATGGTTGTTGCGCGTTGATGTTTTCTGCAAGCCTCTTGTTTGTGTTCTTCTTATGATGCGGATAGTGAGATTGAAGCGGTCCAGGCCAACCTTACGCGACGTCGTCATGCGAGACCGCTCCGCACTTGACGTGTGGCTTGTTCCACACATGCGGTGGTGGATGTCGATTTACACTATAGTTGTCATGGGATTAAAACCGAGTTCGACAACCATAATATCACCGCTGTGGCTTTCCGTAGGTAAGAATCGTTTAGCATCTACTCCCATAAGCCACGTAAAACATGCAACAACAAAGTAGAGGCGTCTAACTTGTTTTTGCAGGAGTGTTTTCGTGATATGGTATGGCCCAAGATGTGATGTGTATAATGTATGATGATCATGTTTTGTAATGTTTCACGACTTGCATGTCGATGAGTACACAACCGCAGGAGCCATATGGTTGTCTTTATAATTGTGTATGACCTGTAGTCAACTTCTTATACGCCATGTAATAGCTTTACTTTATCGCTAAGTAGTTAGCAATAGTTGTAGTTGCTATTCATGGTGGAGGCAATCATGGTGAAGTGATGGAGATCATGCCGAACGCACAAGATGGAGATCATTCTTGAAGATTGGCTATACCATGTCACATAAAGTTATATGCATGTGATGTTTATCCTTTTTATGTATCTTATTATGCTTAGATCGCGACGGTAGCATTATAAGATGATTCCTCACTTAAAGATCAAGATAAAACTGTGTTCTTCCCAAGTATGCACCGCTTGAAAGTTCGTCGTGTCCAAGCATCACGTGATGATCGGGTGCTATAGACTCTACGCTACATACAACGGTGCAAGCCAGTTTTGCACACGCCGAAATACTTGGGTCTAGCTTGACGAGCCTAGCATGTACGACATGGCCTCGGAACACAAGAACCGAAAGGTTAAGCATGAGTCATATGAATGATATGATCGACACTTCGTTGTCCACCATTGAAACCACATCTCTTCTCGTGAAGATCGGATTAGGTGTGGTGAATTTGGATCGTGTTCACTAAACAACTTGAGGGATGTTGAATTTAGTGGGAGTTCATCTAGTAATTTGATTAAAAGTTGAACTAGTTATCATGAACATAGTCTAATTTGTACTTGCAAATATTGTAGATCACATGGCTAAGTCCAACTTCAACTTCAACGTTTTGCTGAGAAAGAAAAGCTTAAGAACAATGGGTCTAACTTCACCAATTGGTTCCGCATTTGAGAATCATTCTCTGGCGGTCAAAAGGACTATGTCCTTGAGAAAGCGTTAGGTGACGCCCTGCAATCAAGCTACGGCTGATGAGAAAGCTGTCTATCGATCGCGCATAAAGATGATTATGGTGTGATTAAGAGCACCATGTTGTTTGCTATGGAACCGAACTTCAAAATCATTTTGAAAACTATCCTGGCCCTTTGAGATTCTCAAGAGTTGAAAACCATGTTTCGTACTCAGCCTGTTCTGAGAGATATGAGATCTCCGAGAAGTTCTTTAACTGCAAGATGGAGGAAGGGAGTTCCGTTAGTGAGCACGCCATTAAGATGTCGGGCTACACTCAACGCCTTGAGCAACTGGACTGCAAGATTCCAGAGGAGCTCAAGATTGACAGGGTTCTGCAATCACTCCTCCAGCTACAAAAGTTTTGTAGTGACTCATAATCAGATTGGTTCCATCGATATCGATCACGAGCTCTTCGAAAAGCTGAAGGCTGCGGAGGTGGACATCAAGAAGGATAATCATGTGTTGATGGTCAACAAGCCCTCCTTTAAGAAAGGTAAAGGTGCAAAGAAGCCCTTCAAGAAGGCGGCAAGCGCAATGCCCCTGCTGAGAAGAAGCTGTGTCCGGTCCCAAGCCGGAAATCGAGTGCTTCTATTTCAGGACAAGGGTCACTAGAAGCGAATCGTCCGAAGTACTTAGCGGACAAGAAGGCTGGCACCATCAAAGGTATATTTGATATACATGTTATTGATGTTTTCCTTACTAGCCCCGTTGTAGTGCTCAGGTATTTGATACGGTTCGATTGCTAATATTTGTAACTCAAACAGAGCTGCGGAATAGAGCGGCTTGCGAGGATGAGGTGACGATGCGCGTTGCAACGGATCAAGAGTTGATGTGATGGCGCACGCCTCCTTAGTTTTACCTTCGGATTAGTTTTAAACCTTAATAAATGTTATTATGTGCCCGTGTTGAGCATGAACATTATTTCGGATCGTGTTTATTGCAAGACGGTTATTCATTTAAATCGGAGAATAATGGTTGTTCTATTTATATGAGTAACATCTTTTATGGTCATGCACCTCTTGTGAGTGGTTTATTTCTTCTAAATCTCGAAGGGATGAAACACATCCATAACATTGAGGCTAAGAGATGCAAAGTAGATAGTGATAATACTACTTATTTGTGGCAATCGTCTAGGTCATATTGGTGTAAAGCGCATGAAGAAACTCCATTCGATGGACTTTTGGAGTCTCTTGATTTTGAATCATTTGACACATGCTAACCATGCCTCATGGGCAAGATGATCAAAACCCGTTCTCGGTATGATGGAGCGAACAGCGGACTTGTTGGAAATCATACATACCGATGTATGCGGACCGATGAGTGTTTCGGGCGGTGGATATCGCTATTTTCTCACTTTTACCGATGACTTAAGTAGATATGGGTATATCTATTTAATGAAACATAAATCTGAAACGTTTGAAAAGTTCAAAGAATTTCAGAATGAAGTGGAGAACCATCGTAATGTAAAGATTAAGTTTCTACGATCCGATCGTGGGGCGAATATTTGAGTTATGAATTTCTCACGCATCTCAAACCAAGTGGAATCGTATCACAACTCACGCCACCGGAACACCACAGTAGCAATGGTGTGTCTCGAGCCGGAATCGAACCCTATTAGATATGGTCCGATCGATGATGTCTCTTACTGATTTGCCGTTATCATTTTGGGGTTATGCATTAGAAACCGCTGCATTCACTTTAAATAGGGCTCCATCTAAATCCGTTGAGACGACACCGTATGAACAGTGGTTCGGTGCTAAACCTAAGTTGTCGTTTCTTAAAGTTTGGGGATGCGAAGCTTCGTCAAGAAGTTGATGCCGACAAGCTCGAACCCAAAGCGGAGAAATGCGTCTTCATAGGATACCCTAAGGAAACTATTGGGTATACCTTCTATCACGTAACCGAAGGCAAAGTGTTTGTCGAAGAACGGTTCCTTTCTTGAGAAGGAGTTTCTCTCGAAAGAGGTGAGTGGGAGGAAAGTAGAGCTAGACGAGGTTATTGAACCTTCTCTTGAATTGGAGAGTAGCGCAGCACCTGAAATTGTTCCAGTGCCGCCTGCACCAACAATAGAGGAAGCTAATGACAAGGATCATGAAGCTTCGGACGATGCTGCTACTGAACGTCGCAGGTCGACAAGGTCGCGTGCCCCTCCTGAGTGGTATGCAGAACCTGTCTTGACAGTCTTGTTAGTAGAAGATGTGAACCTACGAACTATGAGGCGATGATGAGCCGGACTAGAAATGGCTAGAAGCCATGAAATCCTAATTGGGATCCATGAGCGAAAACCAAGTATGGACTTTGGTGGACCCTCCTAGCGATCGAAAGGCCGTTGAGTGCAAATGGATCTTCAAGAAGAAAACGGACGCGGATGGTAATGTTACCGTCTATAAAGCACGGCTTGTTGCGAAAGGTTTTCGACAAGTTCAAGGTGTTGACTACGATGAGACTTTCTCTCCTGTAGCGATGTTTAAGTCCATTCGGATTTTATTAGCAATTGCTGCATTTCATGATTATGAAATATGGCAAATGGATGTCAAGATTGCTTTCCTCAATGGCAACATTGATGAAGAGTTGTATATGATGCAACCCAAGGTTTTGTCGATCCTAAGGATGCCGATAAAGTATGCAAACTTCAGCGTTCCATTTATGGATGAAGCAAGCATCTCGGAGTTGGAACCTTTGTTTTGATCAAGTGATCAAGAGCTTTGGATTTGTTCCAAATTGCTCTGAAGCTTGCATCTACAAGAAAGTGAGTGGGAGCTCGGTGACGTTTACGGTACTATATGTGGATGACATATTGATTATTGGAAATGACATCAACATGCTTAACGATGTGAAGAGTTATTTGAACAAGTGTTTTCAATGAAAGACCTAGGTGAAGCTGCTTATATATTGGGCATCAAAATCTATAGAGATAGACAAAGACGCTGATAGCTTTAAGCCAAAGTACATACCTAGACAAAGTTCTGAAAAGGTTCGTAATGGATAAGGCATTGAAAGGTTCGGTGCCTATGTTGTCGTAAGATATTGAGCAAGGCTCGGTGTCCAGCCACGGTAAATGATAGGGAAGCTATGAGCAAAGTGCCTTATGCCTCGCCATAGGTTCCATCATGTATGCCATCTTGTGTACTAGACCGGATGTGTCCAATGCTCTTAGTTTGACGAGCAGATATCAAAGTGATCCGAGTGGAACCTTTGGACAGCCGTGAAGAACATCCTAAGGTACCTAAATAGGACTAAAGAAATGTTCTTAGTCTATGGGGTGATGAACAACTCGTCGTAAAGGTTACGTCGATGCTAGTTTCGACAATCGACAAGGATGATTGTAAATCTCGACGTGATACATGTATATTTTGAATGGAGGAGTCAGAGCTGGAGAAGCTGCAAGCAAAGCGTGATCGCGGGATCTACAGAGAAGCGGAATACATGGCTGCCGCAGCGTCAAGTGAAGGAGTTTGGATCGAAACTTCATCATCGAGCTTGGCGTGGTTCCAAGTGCATTGGACCCACGGAGATATTGTGTGACAACACCTGGCGCCATAGCACTCGCTAAGGAACCAAGATATCATCCAAAGACCAAGCATATCAACCGAAGTTTCATATAATCCGAGATTATATAGCGTATGGAGATCTGAGATCAGCAAAGTACATACAGATCTGAATGTCGCAGATCCATTGACTAAACCTCTTCCACGTGTAAAACATGATCAGCACCTCAGTGCCATGGGTGTAAGATTGTTGCCAAATGTAAACTAGATTATTGACTCTAGTGCAAGTGGGAGACTGTTGGAATTATGCCCTAGAGGCAATAATAAAGATGTTATTATTATAATTCTTGTTCATGATAAAGTTTATATTCCATGCTAGAATTGTATTAAGCGGAAACTTTAATACTTGTGTGGTTTGTGAACAACACCGTGTCCCTAGTACGCCTCTATGGACTAGCTCATTGATCAATGATGGTTAAGGTTTCCTAACCATAGACATGAGTTGTCAATTGATAATGAGATCATATCATTGGAGAATGATATGGTGGATAGACCCAAACTAAGTGAAGCAATTAGATCGTGTCATCGTGTTCGTCTTTGCGAAGTTTTTCTTATGTCAAATATTGTATTCCTTAGACCATGAGATAATACAACTCCCTGGTATCGAAGAAAGCTTTGAGTTCATCAAACGTCATCCTATGAGAGTGTGATCATAAAGGTGACTCTCGTGTCGGAAAGTATCATTGGGTTGTATGTATCGAGATGGGATTGTCCCTCCCAAGTCGGAGAGATATACTTGGGCCCACTTGGTAATCGATATCAACACCGCTTGCAAGCATGTGGTTAAGGAGTTAATCACAAAGTGATATCGGATTACGGAGCAGTAAAGTACTTGCCGTGAACGAGATTGAACTAGGTATGATACGATCGAATCTCGGGCAAGTAAAATATCGCGAGACGAAGGGAATATATATATGGGATTGATTGAATCCTGGCATCGTGGTTCATCCGATATGATCATCGATGAATGTGTAAGAGTCAATATGGGTGCCCAGACCCCGCTGTTGATTATTGATAGAAGATCATGTCTGCATATTCTCGAACCGCAGGTCACACATAACGTGTCTTGACGCTAGGATAGATTGGATAATTGGTTTATGAATTTTTGTTGAGTCTCGGATGGGATCCGGGACATCACGAGAGGTTCGGAATGGTCGGAGAATAAGATTCATATAAGGCAGTGCAGTTTTTGGAGTTCGGAATTGTTCCGGATTAATCGGTATTGTACCGGAAGCTTCTAGAACCTTCCGTTGAAGGGGGCCAACGTGGTCCCACCTTCCGGGAGGGGGCATGGGCCTATGAGGGAGTGTCCTGGCCGCATTGGGCCAGGGGCACAAGGCCCCATAGGGCCCAGCCGATTCTAGAGAGATTTAACTCGTTTAAATCTTGGGATAGAATTTCTAGATAAGGGGAGAGTTTAAATTGTTTAAACTAGAGATAGACTTGGAGGAGGGGCTAGGGCTGGCCCTCCCTCTATATAGAGGGCTGGTGCGCCTCCCTTCACACATCTCCCTCCAAGCCCTAGTAGCCTGCTGCCTTCCTCTCTCCCTCCCATTTGTTTGCGGTGAAGCCTGTGAGAAATTCTCCACCAAATACACCACGCCGTCGTGTTGTAGATCCAATCCATCTCTCCACCATACTTGCTGGTCCAAGGAAGGAGGAGACGTCGAGGTGCTGCACGTGTGCATCTCACGGAGGCACCGCCACTTGTGGTGCTAGATCGGATCGGATCGCGAGGAGGAGAAGCGAGTACGACTACATCACCCACGTTCCGACGAACGTTCCGCTGTGCGAATATTCAAGGGTATGAAGATCTAATCCAATCTCTCTCGTTGTTTGCATCTCCTAGATTAGATCTTGGCTTTCCCTCTGTTCGCTTTCGTAGAAAATTTTGATTTACTATGCCGCGAAATCCTTCAGTAAACCTCCATGATGAATCCGGCCGCAAGGAGCTGGGTGATTTCTTCACCAATTGTTCTCCTCATTTCTTCTGCGAAGCGGCGTAGAGACTGCTTGACCGGTTTTGCATCCGGTCGGACGTGGAGAGAGTGCTCGGCGAGTTCCCTCGGGACACCTGGCATGTCTTTGTGGGACCATGCAAAGATATCCCGATTCTCATGGAGGAAGTCGATGAGCGTGCTTTCCTATTTGATGGCAAGGTCGTCTCCGACCAGGACAAACTTGTCCGACTCGGCCTTGTTGAGCAAAATCTTCTTGGTGCCTTTGGACGGCTAGAACTATGCCTCCCAGACTGGCTTGGGCCCGCCAGCCGACATGTCCACCTGCAGGGCTGCCACATTCTGCATGATGACACGCTTCTCTTTTGCGATGATCATGGCCTCGGCTAGCTTGGAGCCGTTGGTGGCGCATTCCATCGACTGCTTGTAGCAGCCAGCGATGGTGATTACTCCCTTGGGCCCGGGGAGCTTCATCCTGAGGTATGTGTAGTGTGGTATTACCATGAACTTGGTGAGAATCGGGCATCAGGATGGTGTGGTATGCACTGGAGAGGTTGACCACCTCGAACCAGATGGGCTCGTGGTAGACCATCCTCTTGGTCCAGCTGCACTGGCGAGTTGTGTGTGTAGCTAGCTTGTTGATACCGGTGTGGAACTTGCATGGACCATCAAGCATCGATTCGATGGTATACTTGGGCCACGGTGGCCGATCCTTAGGCTTTTGCCTCCGGCTGCCTCCCGCAGTTGGATCCTCTTGGACTACTGCCACCTGCTTGGTACCATACCGGTTATCCAGCTGGTTGTCCTTCCTCTTGCCGTGGCGATTGTCGTGGCCATGCCACCTGGGGTGGTGATGATGCCCACCCGGATGGAACCGGTCCAGGGATCATCCACAATTATTTGCCCTTGGTCATCCACCACGATGGCTTTCTTCATCGCTGAGTCGGCGGTGGTGTACTTGTCCACGATGTCCATGGCTTGATCCATGCTTTGGGGCTCCGCCCCTAAGCTTATGCTTGAGCATGGTGCCATATCTACAGTCGTTGGTGAAGAAGTCGATTGCCTGGTGTTCGTGCATCCCCTCGCAGGAGTTGTGCATGCTTGTCCACCGGGTGAGGTAGGCGCTGTTGGATTCGTCCTTACCCTGAACGCAAAGGGCTTGATCGCGGGGCCATCCTGGCCGCCTATAGGTGCCGGTGAAGTTGCGAACGAATGCTTCCTCGAATTCGACCCAGGCGTTGATGTTGTTGTCAGGGAGACTGTTCAACCAGGTTCTGGCCGAGTCAACGAGCATGAGGGGGACGTAACGCACTGCCACCCACCGGTTGCCATTTGCTATGCCCCCCACAGTGACATAATCCACCAGCTAGACCTCTGGCTTGACCATGCCATTGTACTTTGGCGTGTCTCTTGGGAGCGAAAATCCCTTTGGAAACGGCTCGTTCTGGATGTGCGGCCCGGAGCACCTTGGGTCGGCTGGACTTTCCTCCTCTAATACACGCGATTGTATCAGGAGGTCGATGCGCTTGCGCGCGTCGTGCGTCTCCGGCTCGCGTGGGCCGAGCCGTCCCGTTAGGCGAGACTTGGGCGGCACGAGGCTTCTTTAGGCTCTGTCAGCCGCATGGTGACGTTTCCCTTGTCTGGATTCGTTAGATGGAGCACGGTTTCTGCTGGTGACTGTCGCGGCGTCATGCAGGTGATGCCCGCGGCCAGCCGACCCGTTGCATGGGTGGCTCTTCTACCGAGTTACGTTAGATGAGGAGGCCTGGTGTACCTGCTTGCTACCTCCCATGACCGCTGGATCCGCCGTACGGCGTGGGGCTTGGCTCTTGCTATTCCCCGCCAGGCTAGGACCTACCTCGGCTTGCTTCTTGTTGGTCGTGGCAACGAGGAGCTGGACGCGTGCTTGCTAGCAGCGTAGCTCTTTGCCCTTGAGGTGGCTCAGCTCCACGGCGGCCGCCTCTGCCTCCCTCATGTTCTTGGCGGGAGTGTTGTAACCCGGCTGAACCGCGTGAGTACGCGGGTCAGCAACACGGTCTAGCTCCGAACCAAGGACTCGGCCTCGATACTGAATGGCCCGGTTAGCACCGAGAAAGTGGGTGAAGCCGTGGGTGGTGTTGTACTCGCGCATGATCACGTTTAGTCGGTGCTAGGCGGAGGCGACCTTGTTGGCTTCCTCCAGAAGGTTTTGACGGGTGGCCTCCAGCATGGCCACAGCCGTTACCAGATCCGCCTCCGGGATGGCGGGGTTGCAGAGGTGCTGGATGGAGGGGGTTAGCAGGTCTTGGTCTTGCTCACGTGAGGTGGAGCTGTTGCCTCCCGCGTGGCGCTCGATGGGAGGGTAGCGGTTCTCGCCTGAGCCGGCCATCATGACCTTGATGCTGCTGTTGGCCGCAGCGGCGTGTAGGGCGGCAAAGCCAGATGGCGCACCAGAGACGGTGACAACTCCGTGAGGGAAAGCCTTGGCGATGGTGGCGACATAGACGTAGTGGTCGCCAAAGTGTAGGACAGAGCCATCGTTGGGGTAAGTCTCCTCGGCGAAGCACGATGCATTGTTGATGACGCGGTCAAAGGATCCGAGAGTGAGGACGAGGCCAGAGGAGACGCGCTCACCGGTGACGATCGGAAGTCCCGTGCAAAAGATGACCCCAGCCGAAGCGTTGTGCCCCACGGTGGGTGCCAACTGTCGTGGTGTGGAAAACGACAGGGCCATCGGGGATGGGTTAAGAGGGGACGATCATGATGCTATCGGTGGCTATCACAATGGGTTGAGCACAGAAACTGCAAACACAATGATGTACCCAGGTTCGAAGCCCTCTCGACGAGGTAACACCCCTACTCCTGCAAGGATCTACTATATCAGGGGCGAATGCCCAGTACAAGTGCTCCTGGAGTTGTTTCCTTAGCAACTATCGAGAGCTAGAGGAAGAAGATGAACTTGTGGTCTCCGAGAATCCACCTTGAACCCCAGCTCTACCCTCCCTTATATACTGGCTGGGAGAGGTAGGTTACAATGTGGGTTCTAGGGTTTACTGTTTGAGCTTTGGGTTTACAAAGAGGGCCGACTGGCAGGGTCCAATCGGTGGACTAGGACCCAGTCAGCCCTTCAGTAAAGGGGGGGACAACGCTATAGTGACCCACTGCTAGTGCTTTGGGCATCACCCAGCGCTTTAACCGTCA
Organism: Avena insularis; assembly: GCA_023614405.1. Classification (NCBI taxonomy): domain Eukaryota; kingdom Viridiplantae; phylum Streptophyta; class Magnoliopsida; order Poales; family Poaceae; genus Avena; species Avena insularis. Next base: position 453,875,243 of record CM042694.1, read on the forward strand.
GTTGGTGCTTTAGCGGTCAGCCGGCAACGTTCTCCCGAGCTTCCAGCTTTGCCCCACTTGGTGTGATTGTCTTCTAGCACCATCAGGGCGGCTCACCAGCCTTTCTAGTGATGCGAGGAGCTAGAGGCACTCTCAGCAAGGATCGTAACCCCCTCCGTATCCTTGCTACCGAATCCGAGGCCACCAGATGGAAACGGCCACCCAGCCGGATCTTCTGGTCATCCGGCTAGATGGGCCAACCAGGGAAGCTTGAGGGTGTATCGGTTGGAGCGGTCCACCCGGCTGCAGTCCTTTGTCTTGCGACCATCTGGCTAGGTACTTCTGGAGCTGGCTAGTTAGGCCTGGCTTACTCCACCCGGGGGTCATCCCCCGACAGGCGGTGACATGGGTATACCCTACAGGTACTCGAGCTTGGTATATACGGTCCAAATACGGCAGAAGCCCACGGCGTTGCCAAGGCCCAGTGGAGAATTCGAGTGGCCCATGGACTCTCGATTGCTTGCGAGACAAGAAGAGGCTTAAAGATAGAAAGTTCAAAGGGAAAACCCTAATCTGTAACCGACTCGACCTGCTACCCGAGACCTAGCCTATCTATATAAAGGCTAGGAGGGGCGGCGAGGAGAACAATCACCACCCTAGTTTCCACAACTCTCGCCAGATTGCATCTGCGAGCCCCTGTAATCTTCGATTCCTTCGTTAATTCCACGAGCAAACAAGAAGGAGTAGGGACCTCTACGAGGCCTGAACCTGGGTAAAACTTGCATCCCTGTGTGCTTGTTTGCTAGCCAACTGATGCCTCCAACACTCTCTCCTTCTCCAAAACCCAAGTCCATAACAATAGGCATTGACGAGTTAAACCCTCGCCAGGTGGCCTCCCTTTGAATGCTTGGGAACCAGGGGCCCTCAAGCAGGTTGTCAATAGCCTTGGCGACAAGCTGGTGGAGATTTTGACACCAGCGATATATTGATCATCAATGTAAAGGCATGAATGAAAGATCAAGATTCCATTCTAAAGATGTATGAGGTGGAGAGTACCATGAAGGCAAGGCGATAGCTGGCGCACAAGCACCCAGTTTCTCTCCCCCTTCTCTCTGAGCCAGGCGGCGGTAGTAAGAGAAATCGAGTGCGGTGGCAGCAAGTACTCAAGCTCAGGGCCGAGAGACAGCAGGGCACGATGGTGGAAGGTAGTTGTCTTTCCTCTCCCCTATATTTTGCCTGGTATGAATCGAGGAAGGCAGTGGGCATGGAGGGGCGTGGGGGCGGTGGACAGGGAGGGCGGTGGCAGAGGAGGGGAACAGTGAAGTGCCAAGGAGGGCGAGGAGCCTAGGAATGGTGGCCATGGAGGGGCGATAGGGAGGTCAGGCCGATGGAGACTGGGAGGGGCAATGGGTAGTTTGGGAGGGTTGCTTGGAGGCTTATGGAGGTCGGGCAGGGTCGCTAGGAGGTCGGGCCGGGGTGACCAGGAGGTCATGCCAGTGGCCTAGGAGCCTGACATGGGCGGTAGGGTTGCTCTTGCTCGCCTCTATCTCCATGTTCCATGTTCCATGTTCCCGTGATGCCTTTTTTATTAACACATAACTATATCTGATTTGCACAGGAGTACGGGCAGGACGAGCAAATTAGAGATCTACCATTTGAACTAGCTGTTTTGTGGAATTTGTCACTTCAATTGGTGGTATAAACTCCAACTTGTCCCTATAATCCAACATCTAGGAGTGTGTTGTTTTGTATGCTATCTTGAAGTTTAAATAGTGGTGTTTTTGCTGAATTGTTCAAGTACTTCTGTATGGTACTTCTCACTGTAGATGGACAACAAGATAAGGATGTTGATTCATATGGAAGTGGCACATATGTTTGTCTCAACGTTGACTTTGGTTATGAATTCTGAAAATGAAATCAGGGAGAAAACATTACTCAAAATAGGCTTTTGCCCCACTTTATAAATAAAGCCACAACGGCCAACCGATACAAAGTGATGAGGGAACCATCTTACAAAGCATATCAAAGATAAAAAAGAGAAAACAAGAAGCACCAAGCTTGCCACCGAAGACATCGGATACCGAGATAACCAGGGCTCCACGACGACACCCCTAGGAGGGTAACGGCGCTAAGCGCCACTTTCATCAAGACCAAAGGTCAAGGATTTTCACCCGAAGCCCAAGTGCGGAGACGGTAACCACAACGACACCCTCAAGAGGGTTACGACCCCCATAGGGGTCGCCGTCGTTGGCGCCGTAGCGCAGAGATTTCGCCCGGAAATACGTACAACCACACATGGTAAGTCAGACCACCCACTGACCCCGAACTAGGCCTTCACCACACGATCTGGGAGCTGTCCTTGCCGAAGCGCCGTTAGCACCAGAGTCCCCCTTCATCCGCTCCTTGCCACCCTCATGGAGAAAAGAGTTAGGTCATCACCACTGCCACGTCGCTCGCTGTAGAGATGCTCGTGCAGTCCACCTTCCGGGGCCGCCACCCCGGCATCCGTGAGCTCGGGACCAAGAAGCGATAGACAACTCGACGCGGGACCAACAAGTCCAACAAGGAGTGCCTCTAGACCATACTCACGTGGACGACAGAAGTGTAGTCGGTAGGCAGCCACCTGCCACCTACCAGTCACACTCCACAACCATCGATGGCCATATCGAGACCCGCAGGTCCGGATTCGGCCTCCAAAAGCACCGTGGTCACTGAGAGGCAATTCATCCTCCACTGCTAGGAGCAGTCACCGACCGGACATAGTAGTAGGGCATGTCAGGCCCCTCAGCCCCGCCTAGCACTGCCAGCGCGCTGCAGCGCCATGTCCACGGCCGCCATCCACCTACAAGTCCATGCCGCAGCATATCCTAGTCATATTCATCGGAAATCCGTAGCCAAGCTGTCGCGGGGCAACCACCGGGCTATTGTCAAAGGCTAGGGCAGCCGCAGCACACGGCCAGCCACAACCCAGATGGGCCCGATCTAGGCCTGCTGGCCCGTGCCGCCATGGCTCCCTGCTCCACCTCTTCCATCGACGTCCGCCCGCTCCATAGCGCCTCTAGAACCACGCCGCTTGTGCCAGATCATCACAAGAACCTTGCCCTGCCATAGCTGCACCACCCGAGGACGAATCCGCCCCGCGTTGGCTTCTCCTCGAGAGGGTAGAGTCGAACTGTCGCCACGACCGTCACGGGATTTTCCTGGCACTGAGAGGCAATGAGAGAGAGGGTGGAGGAAGGGGTGCTGGGGAGGAGGCGGCGGCGCGCGGCCCGGATGCCCGCGGGGAGCGGCCGAGTCGCGAGAGTTTGTCTGTGTCTGTTTTTCTATCTCCTGGGAGTCTCCGCCCACCTAGTGAAAGCATTACTTATGGTCCAATAGATGAAAATGATAGGATAAGGAGACAATACCTAGATAACAAAGTATGGAAGAATGACACTACTTGTTTATACATGTTTAGGATGAGAAATGCTGCCTTTTTCCGATTTTGCCAACTCTTTAGAGACCACAGTTTGTTGAAGGACAATTTACATAGGTCTATTTAGTTACAAGTAGCTATGTTCTTGCACACAGTTGGACACAACGTTAGGAATAGGATCAGGTTTGGGATATCCTCAATCCCCTGAACAGCCCCTAAGAGCACGTACAATGCAAAGTGCTTAGGAAAGTGCTTAGAAAAATAAACTGGTTTTTCGTTAAGCACCGGTGCTTATTTATACTAGGTGGATGGCCTAACTAAGCATCTCTTCTATACAAATAAGCACCAATCCTTAGCAAAATGGTTGGTTTATTTTTATAAGCACCCCTAAGCACCTCCATTATACATGCTCTAAGTGTACGGTGGATGACTATTTTTTTTATAAAAATGTTACCCTACAAGTTGACAGGGCCCACCACTTATTTTCCCCGGCAACTCTCCGAGCAGTCGCGCTGCCGCTCTATGCGGGATAGGAGCTCGCTGGCTCTGGTCCTGGGTGCCCAGGCCCCAGGACCCAGCTCCGCCCTTGTGGCCGATAGGCGGTCGTTTACTTGCCACACAAAAATCGGCAGCCAAAAATCGGCCAAGATTTTAGCAGCGATAGACCGCATGGAAAAGATTCTGGTACAACAAGGAGAATCTGTACTAGCAGAACTCTTCCGGTGGATAATGCGTCTGGTAAGTTGATGAATCCTGGACATCCATCTGGATCCGGCGGCACAGAATCCATCCATCGGAAGACGGTAGTACAGATTCTGGCGGTAGTACGAGAACTCTCCTCGCCATAGACATCACCACCGTAGCTGCGGCTGCGCGGGCTTGTGTGGTCGAAAGAGCAGCACGGGTGGGTAGACTGTATCATCACTGTACGGCGAGCCAGAGGCACCATGGTCCCCACGTCGGTGCCGGTCACCCTGGCGCCGCCGCCTCCTCCTCCTCCGGTGGCCACCAGGACCACGCCTCGACGCGCGCCATCGATCGCTGCGCCGCTGGCCGCGGCTACCGCCGCTTCGAGCGCGTTGCTGGCCGTGACGCCGGCCGCGCACGCCGCGTCGCTCTCCAAGGAGGACGTCGCCGGATCGCTCACCACGGTACGCGAGTGCAGGGGCCGATGCTTTGGCCGCTCATCTTGAAGCTCCGGATCCTGCGGCATTGCGACTGAGTAGTGCTCGATTGACTGGTTGCATCTTGCATTGTTGCCTTGTTGGTTGTGTAGGTCGTGGACACGGTGGACACGGTGATTGGCGTCGGTGGCAAGGTGGCCGAGCAGTCCGTGGCCGTGCTCAGGGCGCTGGGCGAGGCCGCGAAGCCGGCGCTGCCGGTGCTGAAGAGCGCCGGTGAGCAGGCACTGAAGCTCGCCTCGCCGGTGGTCTCTGACGCTACCAAGCAGGCCACAGAGGCGCTCCAGGGCGCCGGCGTCGACCCCGCCCCCCTCCTGTCCGCTCTAAAGGTACACTCCCAGCTTCCGGCGGCCCTTTAATCAATCAGCGGCTGCTCAATTCCTCGTTGATTCGATGACGCTGCTCTGTTCAGTAGAAACTCGCAGATGCGGCGCAGCCAGCCATCGGCGCAGCGAAGCCGATCGCCTCTGGGACCGTGGAGACCATCGGGTCGCTGGGCTCCGCGGACTACGTGGTGGCCGCGGGAGCCGCGTTCCTCGCGTACCTGCTCCTGCCGCCGGCATGGTCACTGGTCTCTTTCAGCCTACGCGGCTACAAAGGCGACCTGAGCCCAGCTCAAGCTCTAGACATGGCCACGTCTCAAGATTACATTCTCATCGACGTCCGGGGCGAGCAGGAAAAGGGCAAAGACGGCGTGCCGCAGCTCCCCTCCAACGCAAAGAACAAGCTCATCTCTCTGCCGTACGCGTTCTTCCATTTCCTCCCTCGTAACCTCACATATAGAAGCAGCCACGGCACCTATGTTGCCCCTCCAATGACAAATCTCTGTCCCTTTTAGGCTGGAAGAACTGCCGAACAAGATAAAGGGGATGGTGCGCAACGCAAAGCGAGCCGAGGCGGAGATCGCCGCCCTGAAGATCTCCTACCTCAAGAGGATCGGCAAGGGCTCCAACATCGTCGTCATGGACTCGTCGGTGCACCGGCATACAATGCTCTGCATTTGTTTCTGAAAGATAGACATGGTGACCTGCCTCGATCTCTGACCTTTTAACATGTCTGGCTGGGAAAAATGCAGGTACGGTGACAACTCAAAGATCGTGGCGAAGACGCTGAACAGCCTAGGGTTCAAGAACTGCTGGGTCATGGCCGGCGGCTTCTCGGGCCGGAAAGGGTGGGCGCAGAGCCGTCTCGGAACGGACTCCTACAACCTCTCCGTGGTCGAAGTCGTGAGGCCGTCGCGGGTAATTCCGGCGGATCGGTTCGTCACGGCTTCCTCCACTTCGACTCCCTCCCGCACGACTCGCAAGCTCCTTCCTGGCAGCGTGGATGGCTGACACAAGATGTGTGTTCACTGTAAAAATCCGATATCCATTTCGTTCAAGTTCAAACGCTTGTTCTTCAAATTGATTGTTAGTCCGGTAACATGTACAATTTTAGTGTTGTGAACTGCTTAATTATAAGCATCCTCAGAAGAAAACTGTCAGTGGGAAATCAGAAACTAATTGAGAGTAATGTGGTTTAGTTGCCGGAAGGACTCAAATCTGCCAAACAAATGTCACTACTTGTTAAGGCTGAATTTGCAAGTTATCCAGTTGAATGAACTCATACAGTTCACTAAACAGTATGGAATATACATCCAAGTCAAGACAAAATATAAAGATGTTTAAGATAGCAGCCAAGTTCAAGTTCACAATACCCTCAGAAGAAGATGCCGAGGGAGTACAATCTGGTGAAAAAGGAGCAGATGTAAAATGGTTTTACAGCCAAAGAAATCCGAATATGCAAGTCCATAATCGTAATGCTGATCTCAGAAGCCCAAAACCGGTACAAGGTTCTCCGCATAGATAGCGGTCGCCGAGAAGCCTTTTTGGTCTGCAAGTTGGCTTCTTCCATCCCGCGGATCAAAGTAGAACCACAGGTAGCCATTGCCGGTTTTCATCTGTAGTAAGATTCTTCCATCAGTCATCAGCTCCAAGGGGAACACAAAGAATACGCTCACACCAATATTCCTTCCTCCCCCCAAGGGTGTGACATCAATTACAAAATCTTTTGACCACACTTTGTTTGCATAATCTCTCAACATCCATATCTCAATGCTCTTTTTCGGGATGCAGCAACTGAAACTTAGCAAACCCTGAATTTCTCTAAGCTTAACATCCCAACATATATGCTTAGTCTTATCTGGCAATGCCATCACACCCCATGCTTCTTTCTCAAGATTGAATAGTAGTATGGCCATCACATTCCATGATCCTTTGGACTCCAGCGATACCATATGCAAATTACCATCAACATAAGGCGTATGGCCATATGCACATAGAGGAGATGGAGGCGACTTTCCTTTCCGCCATGAGTTGTCTATACCCACTGTGAACACCTCACTTGTATCTTAAGTGTTACTGTTGCATCTTATGCTGATCACCTTATATTTTCCATGCGATGACACGACCAAATCCTGTCACTAGCAAGCCAACGTCAACACCCCAAGCAGGAGGACGAGGGAGATACACTAAATCTCGCATCGCAGGATTTGACAACATGTATCCATCATCGTGAATAAGGACAACTAGATCATGGGAGGAATTTATTATGCGATAGTTCTGCATCGATGGTAGTCTACAATAGTATTGCAATTTACCCTCTTCATTGAGACGCTCTATATTGATAGAGCCACCATCAGGTGTGATGTTGTGACCACCATTCATGACATGAACTTTTGATTGAGAATGTTGTCTATGTGACTCGATCAAGCCACAGTTAGAGATGGCAGAACGCCATGCCTTACACACACACTGGAATGTCAATAGTGATTTCACAGGAAGCCGTATTAAGATCTCATTGACTATCAAATCCTCTGGGATATTCCAGCCTTCCGTTGTGGCCATTGATGATTACTGAATTCTATCTGCTCACACAAAAAACATTATCATTATTAGTAACTAGCGACCTCGTACGTTTCTATGCGTATTTGAAAAAAAACCAATGCAATACATACCGACAAATCAAACCAAGATAAGAGGTTCTAACATATGCAACAGAGATGCCAGGGAGAGTACTATGCACAATAAACATGTTAAAACAAAAATATTTTCGTGGTATTTAATGTAATCCCTCCGTCTCGAATAAGATGTTAGAGATTTTTTTAGATTCAAATATACCTAGAAACGTTTTAGTGTATAAATACATGCGAATTTAGATATCCGATAGACAATTCGAGGCGGAGGGGGTATGAGGGGAACACAATCGAGGAGCCAACTAGCACAAGTACATGCACAAGCCGGTAGAGATGGTGAATGGCAGAAATGGAGCATCCGAAAACAAAGGTGCGCTATAACCGGGTCAATACCCCAAGATCAACATCAACATCATGTCTCACGTGAGTCAATATCAGCATCCCAAGATCTTGTGTCTCAGGGATAGATTGGGTAGCATCGATCTATGCGTGTGGTGCCCTTTGAAGGTGTTGTCTTGAAGCTCCACCTTGGGGATGAAAATTTATGTTCCTTCCATCTTTTGTAGATCTGGTTTTGCTACGAGGTGTAGCATTTGATCCAATATTTGAAAAAAAAACCATCGCATGGCTATCTGATTACCATAAATACATGAGTGTTTTGTTGATTATCCTCTTTGCCATTTTTGTTTCAATCAACTTATGATCTTAAAATGGAAATTCAGAGTTTTCCTATTTTAATCGTTGAGATTTGAGAATCCAAGCTCTAAATTTCCTATTTTTCGCCACAAAATGGCACAAACCTATAACTCTAAATCAAACATGGAGAACATAGATTCAAAAATCTCCAAGGCCCAAATGAAAACTAAAAGTGGGAGGGTTTCAAACAAACCTTTGTTTCTTCATAGCAATGATGTAGGATTTCTAGACAACGGTGGTGTGGTACAGAGAAGGAGTACTGTGTGAAAGTATTTGACGAAGATGGACAATGGCGGCGAGGGGAAACCCTAATGGTGATGAATGGGTGAGATATATATATAGTGAGGAAAAGGCAGATATGTGTAATGTGGGCCGCAATATATATTTTGGTACCTAATATGGGCTCGCCCCTCGAGACGTGTGGGTTGTCGCATGTACATTCTTCCGAAGAGGAGAAATACAATTGGGCCTAGTTCACCGAGAGAAAACGAATCCGGGCCAATTGTAGTCTTCACGTGACCAAATGATGGGCCCGGACATTCTAATTCCTACATATATGCCACCTAACATCTTTATTTTTCTTCGAGGTTTTCCATTTGGAAAAACGTTACCCAACTATTCTTTAGAAGTCACGACTATGTATGCTTGATCAACTTGAGCACATGTTCGTGAAACAACGTGGCAAGGATTATGTTTTCACGTATTCAAATTCATGAGTCAAAGGAACCTACATTAATAGGAACCACACATGTAATCTTCTTCTCATCGTCTTCACCTTGCGATGCAATGAATCCCATCAGCCAAACCATTCCAATGGAAACCTCCACAATTGGGCCACTCCTCATTTTATGATTTGTAGCCTTCCTCGTGTCTAACTATTCATTGATGTGCCCACTCGTCACCGTAAGATCATTCCGCGTGATCAATGTAGATGCGGTGACAATACAAAGTGCGACCTCACGAGGAAGGTTGACTAATTTCTTGAAGTGTCAGGGTTTAACAACATGTAGCTATCTTTGTAACCAAGAACCATTACATCATCGGGGAAATTACTATCATATAGTGTGACATGATACTAGTGATTTCACGGTAAGCACACATTAAGATCTCACCGATGTGCATCTAGCATCGATGGAGTTGTGTGTTCAGCGGGTCTCCTGAGATCCGGTTGGATTTCGTGTTCATTGGTGCGTGGTTTCATGTCCGTCTCTTTCAATCTACGGTTTTCATCATTAGTGATTGTTGATGCTCTGATGCACTGGTCCTTTTGGGTCTTAGAATAATGACTTCTCGTTTGTATACTACAACAAAATCTACTAGGATAAGCTTTCCCTGGCTTCAGCGATGTAGGGGCGAGGACGGCGGCGTGCCTTCGGCTTGTGATGGTGTTTGTAGTCATCGTTAGGTGGTCCAAAGAAATATTTATATTTTATTATTATTATTCGAGCTTGTTGTACCGTCGTTGATGATTATTAATGGATTAGTAGAATTTTCAAAAAATAGTCTCACGGTAATCATATACTACATTTCTCGTTCTGCGCTGATATCACTTACACCCTCCGATCCATAATAAAAAGTGGGTCCAGTTATCACAACTAGTCATTAACGCATGCACATGCACTGACTAGCATATTTTAAAAGGCTAAATGAATCATATTGTTCCAATTCATCTCCATTTGTTACACTTTAGTTTTTTTAAACCGTGAGTTCTGATTTCAAGAAGAATTTACTATCCCTGAAAGAAAGCACATCTATTACACTTGTTTAGATTGTTGCACTAAAAAGTTTAAAATAAATAATATACGATCCCCATAAAAATGCAGGATCGTAAATTTTATCCTTCGTAAAAGAAGTCCACGTCAGTCCTAGGTATTGGTCATTTATAAAAAAAAATCACTTTGTCTCTACTCCCTTGCAAATATACTCATATATGCCACTAAAAAGGCACCTGAACTTAAATGCACTAATGAGAGCTACTCGTATCTGCAGTAACTATTCCCTTGCAAATACAATATGTATCACAACATGATACATCGTACCGCTATAAGAAAAGTATTAGTGGTCTGACATCTGAATGATCAGCACAGCCATCTCTCTGCCGTACGCGTTCTTTCTTTTCCTCCCTCATAACCTCACCTCACTGTCCTCACATATAGAAGCAGCCACAGCACCTCGGTTTCCTCCAATGACAACAGTCTCGCCCTCTTAGCCTGGAAGAACTTCCGAACAAGATAAAGGGGATGGTGCGCAACGCCAAGCGAGCCGAGGCAGAGATCGCCGCCCTGAAGATCTCCTACCTCAAGATGATCGGCAAGGGCTCCAATATTGTCGTCATGGACTTGTCGGTGCAGCGGCAGACAATGCTCTGCATTTTTTTCTGAAAGATAAACACGGTGACCTGCCTCGATCTCTGACCTTTTAACATGTCTGGCTGGGAAAAATTCAGGTACGATGACAACTCGAAGATCGTGGCGAAGACGGTGAACAGCCTAGGGTTCAAGAACTGCTGGGTCATGGCCGGCGGCTTCTCGGGCCGGAAAGGGTGGGCGCAGAGCCGTCTCGGAACGGACTCCTACAACCTCTCCGTGGTCGAAGTCGTGAGGCCGTCGCGGGTAATTCCGGCGGATCGGTTCGTCACGGCTTCCTCCACTTCGACTCCCTCCCGCACGACTCGCAAGCTCCTTCCTGGCAGCGTGGATGGCTGACACAAGATGTGTGTTCACTGTAAAAATCCGATATCCATTTCGTTCAAGTTCAAACGCTTGTTCTTCAGAAGAAACGATTGTTAGTCGGGTAACATGTACAATTTTAGTACTCCCTCCGACCCATATTAGTTGACTCGAATTTGTCTAGATTTGGATGTATCTAGATATGTTTTAGTACTAGATACATCCTAATCTAGATAAATCTAAGTCAACTAATATGGGTCGGAGGGAGTACTGTGAACTGCTTAATTATAAGCATCCTCAGAAGAAAACTGTCAGTGGGAAATCAGAAACTATTTGAGAGTAGTGTGGTTTAGTTGCTGGAAGGACTCAAATCTGCCAAACAAATGTCACTAGTTGTGAGACTGAATTTGCAAGTTATCCAGTTGAATGAACTCATACAGTTCACTAAACAGTATGGAATACATCCAAGTCAAGACAAAATAGAAAGATGTTTGAGATAGCAGCCAAGTTCAAGTTCACAATACCCTCAGAAGAAGATGCCGAGGCAGTACAATCTGGTGAAAAAGGAGCAGATGTAAAATGGTTTTACAGCCGAAGGAAATCGAATATGCAAGTCGATAATCGTAATGCTGATCTCAGAAGCCCAAAACCGGTACAAGGTTTTCCGCATAGATAGCGGTCGCCGAGAAGCCTTTTTGGTCTGCAAGTTGGCTTCTTCCATCCCGCGGATCAAAGTAGAACCACCGGTGGCCATTCCTGGTTTTCATTTGTAGCAAGATTCTTCCATCAGTAATCACCTCCAAGGGGAACACAAAGAATACGCCCACACCAATATTCCTTCCTCCCCCCAAGGGTGTGACATCAATTACAAAATCTTTTGACCACACTTTGTTTGCATAATCTCTCAACATCCATATCTCAATGCTCTTTTTCGGGATGTGGCAACTGAAACTTAGCAAACCCTGAATTTCTCTAAGCTTGACATCCCAACATATATGCTTAGTCTTATCTGGCAATTCCATCACACTCCATGCTTCTTTCTCAAGATTGAATAGTAGTATGGCCATCACATTCCATGATCCTTTGGACTCCAGCGATACCATATGCAAATTGCCATCAACATAAGGCGTATGGCCATATGCACATAGAGGAGATGGAGGCGACTTTCCTTTCCGCCATGAGTTGTCTATACCCACTGTGAACACCTCACTTGTATCTTCAGTGTTACTATTGCATCTTATGCTGATCACCTTATATTTTCCATGCGATGTCACAAGACCAAATCCTGTCACTAGCAAGCCAATGTCAACACCCCAAGTAGGAGGACGAGGGAGATACACTAAATCTCGCATCGCAGGATTTGACAACATGTATCCATCATCATGAATAAGGACAACTAGATCATGGGAGGTATTTATTATGCGATAGTTCCACATCGATAGTAGTCTATAGTAGTATTGCAATTTACCCTCTTCATTGAGGCGCTCTATATTGATAGAGACACCACCAGGTGTGATGGTGTGACCACCATTCATGACATGAACTTTTGATTTAGAATGTTGTCTATGCGACTCGATCAACCCACGGTTAGAGATGGCAGAACGCCAAGCCTTACACACACACTGGAATCTCAGTAGTGATTTCACAGGAAGCCGTATTAAGATCTCATTGACTATCAAATCCTCTGGGATATTTCAGCCTTCCGTTGTGGCCATTGATGATTACTGAATTCTATCTGCTCACACAAAAAACATTATCATTATCAGTAACTAGTGACCTTGTACATTTCAATGCGCATTTGAAAAAAAAACCAATGCAATACATACCGACAAATCAAACCAAGATAAGAGGTTCTAATTAACATATGCAACAGAGATGCCAGGGAGAGTACTATGCACAATAAACATGTTAAAACAAAAAGATTTTTGTGGTATTTAATATACTCCCACCATCTCGAATAAGATGTTAGAGATTTGTCTAGATTCAAATATATCTAGACGTGTTTTAGTGTATAGATACATGCAAAATTTAGATATCCGAAAGACAATTCGGGGCGGAGGGACTATGAGGGGAACGCAATCGAGGAGCCAACTAGCGCAAGTACATGCACAAGCCGGTAGAGATGATGGATGGCAGCAATGGAGCATCCGAAAATAAAGACGCGCTATAACTAGGTTAATACCCCAAGATCAACATCAACATCATGTCACACACAAGTCAATATCATCATCCTAAGATCTTGTGTCTCAAGGCTTGATTGAGTAGCATCAATCTACGTGTGTGATGCCCTTTGAAGGTGTCGTCTTGAAGCTCCACCTCAGGTATGAAAATTTATGTTCCTGCCATCTTTTGTAGATCTGGTTTTGATACAGGGTGTAGCATTTGATCCAATATTTGAAAACAACCATTGCATGGCCATCCGGTTACCATAAATGCATGTGTGTTTTGTTCATGATCCTCTTTGCCATTTTTATTTCAATCAACTTGTGATCTTCAAATGGAAATTCAGAGTTTTCCTATTTTAATCGTTGAGATTTAAGCGTCCAAGCTCTAAATTTTCTATTTTTCGACACAAAATGGCTCAAATCTATAACTCGAAATTGAACATGGAAAACATAGATTCAAAAATCTCTAAGGCCCAAATGAAAATTAAAAGTGGGAGGGCTTTGAACAAACCTTTGTTTCTTCATATCAACGATGTAGGATTTCTGGACAACGGTGGTGTGGTACGGAGAAGGAGTACCATGTGAAAGTATTTGACAAAGATGGACAGCGGTGGCGAGGGAAAACCCTAATGGCGATGAATGGAGAGATATATATAGCGAGGAAAAGGCATGTATGTGTAATGTGGGCCGCGATATATATTTTGGTACCTGATATGGGCTCGTCCCTCGAGGTGTGTGGGCTGTTGCATGTACATTCTTCTGAAGAGGAGAAATACATTTGGGCCTAGTTAACAGAGAGAAGGCGCATTAGGGACAATTGTAGTCTTCACGACAACCAAATTATGGGACTGACCATTCTATTTCCTGTATATATGCCACCTAGCATCTTTGTTTTTTCCTTCGAGGTGTTCCATCTTTCCTTAGGCAGTCGCGATTATATATGCTTGATCAACTTGTGCACATGTTCATGCAACAACATGGCAAGGATTATGTTTTCACACATTCAAATTCATAAGTCAAAGGAACCTGCATTAATTGGAACCACCAATGTAATCTTCTTCTCGTCGACTTTGCCTTGGGATGCAATAAATCCCATCAGCCAAATCCATTCCAAAGGAAACCTCCACAATCGGGCCTCTCCTCATTCTACGACTTGTAGCCTTTCTCGTGTCTAACTACTCTTTGATGTGCCCACTCGTCACCGTAAGGTCATTCCGCATGATCAATATAGATGCGGTGACAATACAAAGTGCGACCTCGCGAGGAAGGTTGACTAATTTCTTGAAGTGTCAGGGTTTAACAACATGTATCTATATTTGTAACCAAGAACCACTAGATTATGGAGAAAATTACTATCATATACTATGACATGAAACTATAGATTTCACGGGAAGCACACATTAAGATCACCGATGTGCATCTAGCGTCGATGGAAGATGCGTGGAGTTGTGTGTTCAGCGGGTCTCCTGAGATCCAGTTGGATTTCGTGTTCATTGGTGCGTGGTTTCATATCCGTCTCTTCTGATCTATGGTTGTCATCATTGACGATGGTTGATGCTCTGATGCACTGGTTCTTTTGGGCCTTAGAATAACGACTTCTCGTCTGTGTACTACAACAAAATCTACTAGGATAAGCTTTCCCTGGCTTCGGCGACGTAGGGGCGAGGACGGTGGCGTGCCTTCGGCTTGTGCTCGTGTTTGTAGTCATTGTTAGGTGGTCCAAAGAACTATTTATAATTTTTATTATTTTTCGAGCATGTTGTACTGTCGTAGATCATTATTAATGGATCAGTAGAATTTTCAAAAAAAGCCTCGCCGTAATCATATCCTACATTTCTTGTTCTGCGCTGATATCACTTACACCCACCGATCCATAATAAAAAGTGGGTCCAGTTATAACAACTAGTCATTAACCTATGCACATGCACCGGCTAGCATATTTGAAAAGGCTAAATGAATCACATTGTTCCAATTCATCTCCATTTGTTACACTTCAATTTTTTCAAACCGTGAGTTCTGATTTCAAGAAGAATTTACTAGCCCTGAAAGAAAGCACATCTACTACACTTGTTTAGATTGTTGCACCAAAAAGACCTATAGATAAATAATTGGTGCAAAAAAATCTCCTAGTTTACCTTGAGTTATATTTCAAATAAATAATATACAATCCCCATAAAAATGCAGGATAATAAATTTTATCCTTCGTAAAAGAAGTCCACGTCAGTCCTAGGTACTGGTCATTTATAAAAAAAAACACTTTGTCTCTACCATATAGTCATATATGCCACTAAAAAGGCACCTGAACTTAAATGCACTAATGAGAGCTACTCGTATCTGCAGTAACTATTCCCTTGGAAATAGAAGTTCGGAGTACAATATGTATCATAACATGATACATCATACCGCTATAAGAAAAGTATTAGTGGTCTGACATCTGAATGATCCGCACAGCCATCTCTCTGCCGTACGCGTTCTTTCTTTTCCTCCCTCGTAATCTCACCTAACTGTCCTCACATATAGAAGCAGCCACAGCACCTCGGTTTCCTCCAATGACAACAGTCTCGCCCTCTTAGGCTGGAAGAACTTCCGAACAAGATAAAGGGCATGGTGCGCAACGCCAAGCGAGCCGAGGCAGAGATCGCCGCCCTGAAGATCTCCTACCTCAAGATGATCGGCAAGGGCTCCAATATTGTCGTCATGGACTCGTCGGTGCAGCGGCAGACAATGCTCTGCATTTGTTTCTGAAAGATAAACACGATGACCTGCCTCGATCTCTGACCTTTTAACATGTCTGGCTGGGAAAAATGCAGGTACGGTGACAACTCGAAGATCGTGGCGAAGACCCTGAACATCCTAGGGTTCAAGAACTGCTGGGTCATGGCCGGCGGTTTCTTGGGCCGGAAAGGGTAGGCACAGAGCCGCCTCGGAATGGACTCCTACAACCTCTCCGTGGTCGACGTCGTGAGGCCGTCGCGGGTAATCCCGGTGGATCGGTTCGTCACGGCTTCTTCGACTTCGACTCCCTCCTGCACGACTCGCAAGCTCCTTCCTAGCAGCGTGGATGGCTGACACAAGATGTGTTCACTGTAAAAATCCGATATCCATTTTGTTCAAGTTCAAACGCGTGTTCTTCAAATTGATTATTAGTCCTGTAACATGTACAATTTTAGTACGTACTGTAATTGTAAGCATCCTTAGAAGAAACACCGCATATATCGGATACATATAGCTGTCAGTGGGAAATCAGAAGGACTTAAACCTGCCAAACAAATGTCACTAGTTGTGAGACGTAATTTGCAAGATGTCCAGTTGAATGAACTCATACAGTTCACTAAACAGTATGGAATATACATCCAAGTCAAGACAAAATATAAACATGTTTGAGATAGCTGCCAAGCTCAAGAGCGCAGGTTCCAATGTTCACAATACCATCAGAAGAGAGAGGACGCCCAGGGAGTATACAATCTGGAGAAAAGAAGGAGCGGATGTAAAATGGTTTTACATTACAGCCAAAGAAAATTGAATATGCAGGTCGATAATCATAATACTGATCTCAGAAGCCCAAAACCGGTACAAGGTTCTCCGCATAGATAGTGGTCAAGAAGCCTTTTATGTGTGCAAGTTGGATTCTTCCGTCCCGCGGATCAAAGTAGAACCATCGGCAGCCATTGCCGTTGTGCACTTGTAGCAAGATTCTTCCATCAGTCATCACCTCCAAGGGGAACACAAAGTATATGCTCGCACCGGAGTTCCTTCTACCCCCCAAGAGCGTGACATCAATTACAAAGTCTTTTGACCAGACTTTGTTTGCATAATCTCTCAACATCCATATCTCAATGCACTTTTCAGGGATGTGGCAACTGAAACTTAGCAAACCCTAGATTTCTCTAAGCTCAACGTTCCAATATCTACACTTAGACTTAGTCTCATCTGGCAATGCCATCACACTCCATGCTTCTTTCTCAAGATTGAATACTAGTATGGCCATCACATTCCACGATGCCATATGCAAATTTCCATCAACATAAGGCGTATGGCCATATAAACATAGAGGAGATGGAGGCGACTTTCCTTTCCGCCATGAGTTGTCAATACCCACCGTGAACACCTCACAGACATCTTGAGTGTCACTGTTGCATCTTATGCTGACCACCTTATATTTTCCATGCGATGACACAAGACCAAATCATGTCACTAGCAAGCCAACATCAACACCCCAAGCAGGAGGACGAGGGAGATAGACTAAGTCTTGCATTGCAGGATTTGACAACATGTATCCATCGTCGTGAATAAGGACAACTAGATCATGGGAGGAATGTACTATGCGATGGTTCTGCATCGATGGTAGGCTATAGTAGTATTGCAATTTACCCTCTTCACTTAGACGCTCTATATTGATAGAGGCACCAGCAGGTGGGATCCTGTGACCACCATCCATGACATGAACTTTTAATTGAGAATGTTTTCTATGCGACTCGATCAAGTCACGGTTAGAGATGGCATAACGCCAAGCCTTGCACACACACCGGAATCTCAACAGTAATTTCACAGGAAGCCGTATTAAGATCTCATTGACTATCAAATCCTCTGGGATATTCCAGTCTTCCATTGTGGTCATTGATGATTACTGAATTCTATCTGCTAATACAAAAAGCATCATCACTATTAGTATAACTAGCGACCTTGTACATTTCAATGCGCATTTGAAAAAAAATAATCAATGCAATACATAACGACAAATCAAACCAAGATAAGAGGTTCTAACATATGTAACAGAGATGCCAGGGAGAGTACTATGCACAATAAACATGTTAAAACAGGAAGATTTTATTTAATATACTTCCTCTGTCTCGAATAAGATGTCAGAGATTTGTCTAGATTCAAATATATCTAGACGCTTTTAGTGTATAGATATATGCAAATTTAGATATCTGACGTACAATTCGAGACCGAGGGAGTATGAAGGGGACGCAATCAAGGAGCCAACTAGCGCAACTACATGCACAAGCCGGTGGAGATGGTGGATGGCAGCAATGGAGCATCCGAAAACAAGGACGTGTTATAACCAGGTCAATACCCCAAGACCAACATCAACATCATGTCACACTCAAGTCAATATCATTATCCTAAGATCTTGTGTCTCAGGGCTTGATTGGGTAGCATTGATCTACGCGTATGGTGCCCTTTGAAGGTGTCGTCTTGAAGCTCCACCTCAGGGATAAAAATTTATGTGCCTTCCATCTTTTGTAGATCTAGTTTTGATATGGGGTGTAGCATTTAATCCAATATTTAAAAACAACCATTCCATGGCCATCCGGTTACCATAAACGCATGTGTATTTTGTACATGATCCTATTCAGTTTTCCTATTTTAATCGTTGAGATTTAAGCGTCCAAGCTCTAATTTCCTATTTTTCCTCACAAAATGGCACAAACCTATAAATAGAAATCGAACATGGAAAACATAGATTCAAAAATCTCCAAGACCCAAATGAAAATTAAAAGTGGGAGGGTTTCAAACAAACCTTTGTTTCTTCATACCAACGATGTAGGATTTCCGGACAATCGGTGGTGTGGTACGGAGGAGTACCTTGTGAAAGTATTTGATGGAGATGGACAACAGCGGCGATGGTAAACCCTAATGGTGATGAATGGTGAGATATATATAGGAAGGAAAATGCAGGTATGTGTAATGTGGGCCGCAACATATATTTTGGTACCTGGTATGGGCTCTCCCCTCGAGAAGAGTGGGTTGTCGCATGTACATTATTCCGGAGAGGAAAAATATAATTGGGCCCTGTCAGGGGCGAAGCCAGGAAAAAGGGTCACTGGGGTCAACATGAACAAGTCGGAAAAATGTGTGCCTACAAAGGGCACCACTAATATATATGCGTATATGTCACATAGCCAGAAACGTAGAATTAACAGTTATATAATGTACTCCCTCCGTCTTAAAATATGAGGCGCCTAAAGATTGGTCAAAAGTCAAATCTAACTAACTTTAACCAAATATTTAGGAAAAAATATCTACATCTATAATATTGATGCACACATTAAGAAAACATACTTTATGGTAAATCCATTGATATTGATTTAGTATTGTAAATGTTTATATTTTTCTATATAATTTTGGTCAAACCTAAAAAAAGTTGACTTCTGACTAATCTTTAGGCGCCTTATATTTTAGGACAAAGAGAGTAAATTCTAGCAAACTCATATAAATAAGAAACAATAATTGTCAATATATCATATAAAAATAGTCAAATTACTAATAATTACCTTTCTATTTCTTTTTGCCTCTACGATTCTTTCATCTTAAGAAAGCAGACCATCATAACTTTACGTGGAGTTGAAAATAGAAGTCTTTGCTTAAAGAAGCAAATGATGCAGTGGTTCATGAGATCATCACTAAGGTGGGTGGAGGTGATTTGCTTTTCAAATTCGGGAAATGATCCATAAATCTTTTACTATCTGTAGAATTAGGAAGAGATCGTTAGTACCAAATATGTGTAGATTAATATTCATGTCACCCGAGAAAAAAAATTCATGTCAAATATTACGGTACAAGGTCCTCGTTGGATTACCTAACATTGTGTAAGGGGCGATTTGGGGCCTAATCTGAATTATCTAATCCAGTGATCACTGATTACCTCCATACTATTCAGGGGCCAATACCCACCCAAACGATCAAATCTTCCATCAAAGAAATCAACGCATCAGTAAACCCTTAAATCCAGAATTATGAACTCTAGATACTCCCTCAGGTCCAAATTAACGGATTCAAATTTGTCTAGATTCGAATGTATCTAGAATAAATACATGACTAGATGCATCTGAATCTAGACAAATCTGAGTCCATTTATTTGGATCGGAGGGAGTAATATATTTGCTTAGGGCCAATTAGATCGAGGGACAAGTTTTAGTGACGCTTACAGATCGTAGAGAAGGAATGTTGATTTTCGCTGGTGTAACGACGAGGGACGCTGCCGGCGATGCACATGAGCAGACGCGTGTTGCCCCGGGTCAACGAGCGACTTCTCAGGAGGAAAAAGGAAACACACGTGGCGATGAGTGCGAGCGAATCAAGCGCGAGCTAGGCTGGGGTGAAATTCTTCTCATGCTGTCATTTTTTGTACCAGACCGGTGTCAAATTCTATTTTGATTGGGGTCATTTTCTTTAGTGGGCTATACGTACAAAGGGCTTGGGCCAAATCCATTGGGGTCAACTGACCCCAGTCGGACACTGTAGCTCCGCCTCTGGGCCCTGTTAACCGAGAGAAGGCATACACAGGCCAATTGTAGTCTTCACGCAATCAAATTATGGGCCTGGCCATTCTATTTCCTATATATATGCCACCTAGCATCTTTGTTTTTCCTTCGAGGTGTTCCATCTGGAAAAATGTTACCCAACTTTCCATAGGCAGTCGTGACTATGTATGCTTGATCAACTTGTGCACATGTTCAAGCAACAACGTGGCAAGGATTATGTTTTCACATAATCAAATTGATGAGTCAAAGGAACCTACATTAATTGGAACCACCCAATATAATATTCTTCTCGTCGACTTCGCCTTGGGATGCAATGGATCCCATCAGCCAAATCATTCCAAAGCAAACCTCCACAATCGGGCCGCTCCTCATTCTATGAGTCGTATCCTTCCTCGTGTCTAACTACTCATTGATGTGCCCACTTGTCACTGTAAGATCATTTTGCATGATCCATATATATGCGGTGACAATACAAAGTTTGATCTTGCGAGGAAGGTTGACTAATTTCTTGAAGTGTCAGGTTTAACAACATGTAGCCATCTTTGTAACCAAAAACATTAGATCATGGAGGAAATTACTATCATATACTGTGACATGAAACTAGAGATTTCACGGGAAGCACACATTAAGATCACACTAATGTGCGTCTAGCGTCGATGTAGGGCACGCGGAGATGTGTGTTCGGCGCATCTCCTAGGATTCGGTTGGTTTTCATGTTCATTGGTGTGGTTTCATGCCTGTGTCTTCTGATCTACCGTTGTTATCATTGGCGATGGTTGATGCTCTGATGCACCGGTCCTTTTGGGCCTTAGAATAATGACTTCTCATCTGTATACTACAACAAAATCTACTATGATAAGCTTTCCCTGGCTTTGGCGATGTAGGGTGAGGACGGTGGTGCGCCTTCGGCTTGTGCTACTGTTTGTAGTCGTCGTTAGGTGGTCCAAAGAACTATTTATAATTTTTATTATTTTTTAAGCTTGTTGTACTATCGTTGATGCTTATTAATGGATTAATAGAATTTTCGAAAAAAAATCTCACGGGCAATCACATCCTACGTTTATTATTCTGCCCTGATATCACTTGCACCCTCCGATCCATAATAAAAGGCAAAACCAGTTTTTTTTTTTTTTAAGTAACCACGTATTTCATTAAACCAAAAGTTTACAGAGATTACACATATGGTCACCATATGAGACAAACATGCTTGTCAAGCAACTTTCCACAAAGAACCTCGCAAGAAGTAAAACTAAAATTTCACCCTTGGAGAAACTTGTGCCTCGCCGAACCGTCGTCCACCGCTGTCCTCCGCCGCCACCATGGCAACGCCGGAAAAAGAGGCGAACTGCCGTCATACCAAGATCTGGGAGAGCACCTTCGCATACAAGGATGCTTTTTGAGCCGATGAACCGAACCGCCGCAAGCGACGAGACCGAGACTTTGTGGAACGTCGACCGGGGATCTTCCCCGTGATCACCAGATCCCGACATCATTACCTTCATCTGATGTAGTCGAAGAAGAAGAACGCCGCCACCTGCCGTCATCCACGCGCCCAACTGCAGGACAACAAACATAACTACCACAGCCGACAAGACCGCCACCCACGAGGGTACCGATCGCCGACCACCAGACACGAGTCTCGCCGGATCCACCTGCCCCTCGACGCCACCGGTTGGAACGACGCCGGGATAGAGGAAGAGCAGAGGCAAATTATTCCGATGCAGCGCCGTCTCCTCCAATGAAACAGCACCCAAGAAACACTAGGCCAACCTAACTACAGGCCGGAGCCAAAATACAGGGGTCCCCACCCCCTCCCGTCGCCGGAGCGGCAGACGGAGGAGGCAGGGACCGGCGGCTGCCCGGTGGAGTTGGAGCAGATTGGATCGCCTGATCCGTTTTTCTCGGAGGTGGGCGAACAGGTACGATAAAGGAAAAACCAGTTATAACAACTACTAGTTGACACATTTTAAAAGGCTAAATGAATCACATTGTTCCAATTCATCTCCATTTGTTACACTTCAGTTTTTTTCACGTGGTGAGTTCTGATTTCAATAAGAAATTAGTGGCCTTGAAAGAAAGCACATCTACTTGTTTAGATTATTGCACCAAAAAGACCTATAGATAAATAATTGGTGCAAAAAATATCTCCTGATTTACATAGAGTTATATTTAAAATAAACAATATACAATCACCATAAAAATGCAGGGTGGTAAATTTTATCCTTTATAAAAGAAGTCCACATCAGGGTCACTGTACAAAACCAAAAAGCAATCAAGTCCCTAGTGGTCGGGCTTGGCGCCGCCGCAGCCATGTGCCGCCCGCCGGCGAGAGAGCCTCCCCCACGCGCCGCCATGCGCCGTTGCTGCTGCTCCGCCTGTTTCCGCCATGCGCCACTGCTGCTGCTCCACGCGCCGCTCGCTGCTGCTACTCTGCCCGCTGCCTCCATACGCCGCTGCTTCTGCTGCTCCACGCACCGCCTCTGCCGCTCCGCTCGCTGCAGCCATGCGCCTCTGTAGTACGGACAAGGCATGGAGAGGTGTTCCCAGCTCGAAGGGGATGGTGGAGCTCGATGGGGATGATGATGGTGGCGTTCGACGGGGACAAGGGTGGTGGCGCTCAATGGCGTTCGATGGGGATGGGGTCGATGGCGTTCGATGGGGAGGATGCATAGCTGAGGACGTGGGGGAATGCGGGTGCGGGCCTCGACCCCCTATTGGGCTGGACCGGCCACGTCACACGCGTGAGATGGATTCAGCATTGCCGAGTTCTGAAGTTCGATTTGAACTTCGCAAACGGGCAGGGCCGAGGGACCATTTTCGCATCAGGCGGGCACTGCCAGATGGAGACGATCCGACCTACCAAACAAGGACACGCTGTATGAGGGGAGAATATCCGAGTTGCCCCGGGCTACCAAACACACCCTTAATTATCAACATGTGTGTATCTATATTATAGATTGCTAGTAGAATACTATGAACAGAGAAAATACATTCAAAAAGAAAAAAAACTCCATCTCTATCTTTTTGCTGAAAGAATGCCCCTTTCTTTTATTTGGCCAAGAAATTTCATATTTGTTCATTGCATGTATCCATAAGTACATACTTTGATTATATTCCAATTTAGTATTATTACTTGAGATACATAGTAGTTGAATAGTCTTGTCATATTTTCTTCTTTTATAATTGAAGTTGTGGTCACACTGCCCAGTAGTAAAATAAATGAGGATCTATTTCGATAAAGAGAAATGTTAGAACTGAGTAGAGAAAAGATAAATTATACTCCCTCCATTCCAAAATATAAATGTTTTAAATTTTGTGAAAGGAGTGTATCTATACACCTTTTAGCGTGTAGGTTCAATATATCTAGATGTCGTGGAAATGGCCACGAAGTCGCTGCTACGGGCAGCGATTGATTGAATCAGGGGCGAGAGCTGGCGGCCATCTGCGGTGCAAGATGGGGGCGGATGCACATGGTTTACCCAGGTTCGGCCCCCGGGAGGGTAAAGACCTACTCCTGCTAGATTAGATTGATGGAGAGAGAGTTACAGGGGTGGCGAGCTCAGCGTCTAAGCAGCGAGTCGCTTGAAGGGGTGTATGATGGAACGTAAGTCCTCAGAGTACCCTAGGAAGGTTTATATAGGAGCCACCTCGCTAGGGTTTATAGTTTACAACCAAACAAGATATGGATTTAGAGGCTTTGACCTAATCCGACTGGGCTTCGAGTACGCTTTTGGGCCTCCAGTCTCCAGTCGCCATACCTTCTCCTTAGTCGCATTCCAGTCGCCGTCCTACAGGTCCACTCGCGAGGCCTTTGGCCCAATCGGAACGTCCTCCTGGGAATACCCCATTCGGCATATCCCCATCAGTAGTCCCCGAGGCCATCGTTGATTCAGACGCAGGTGTTCATTTGGCGGTCGAAGTAGGCGAGTCCAATTTGGACGCCCAGTCGAATCAGCGATGGACTCCATCGAATACAAGGAAATTTTCCACCAGGTTTTCAGTCGCTGCTTCGGCGAATGCAACCGCTATCAAGTCACTGCTTCGGCGAACAGACAAAGCTCAGTTGCAAGTGAGTCGAGTGAAGGAGTTGGACCGTTAACTTGGTCAAACTATCCGTTGGGAAATCCAACAGTAACTTCGGCGCAATTACCGCGGGTAACGGCTAACCCGAGATTGGCGGGTAGCACCCTCTTATAAGGGGAGTGACAGTTCATCCCTGCAGATTCTTCCTCACGTTCTTCATTCTCGTGCATCCATTTCCTCTGTCTTCCCTCGATCCAAACTCGCCAGACCAAGCGACCCGGCTTCCTTCCTGATGGCGCCTCCGAAAGGCTCGTGGGGGAAATCTAAGTGCACCGTGGCACAACTCAGTTCCTTCGAGGACGCCGGGGTCCTCCGCAAAGGGAATTGGCAGATCCCCGCGTCTTCCGAGATCGAGCCGAAGCCGCGTGCCAGCGAGCTCATCTGCTTCCCAAGCCATTTGGAGAGGGGCTTGGGGTTCCCTACCTCACTATTCTTCCGGCGGTTCTGCGCATATTATGCGATCAAGCCGTCGGATCTCGGCCCGCATAGCATCGAGTAGCTGGCGATCTTTGTCGCCTTCTACGAGTGTTACCTTGGCTGTAGGCCATACTTCCCGCTGTGGCTGGAGCTTTTCCACGGCCGCATTGGACGCGAAGGGTCCGGCAGCCTGATCTTGGCGGCCGGAGGCGTCACCTTTCAACTGAAGCCGAAGGCTAACTTCGTCAAGCTTATGCTGCCGAAGAAGGCCGCGAGCAAGTGGAAGACGAGCTGGTTCTACGTGAAGGAGTCCACCCCCTCCGGTGAAGTGGCATTGCCGGAATTCGTCGTGGAGAGAAGCAAACCCCGTTGGCTGGCAACAGATAGGCTCCCCAATGATCAAAGGATGGCTGTTGTGAAAATGATGGACCAGATCCAGAAGCTGAAGAGCCAAGGGTTGTCCTCGATCAACCTGTATAACTGCTGGCTCGGGCGGCGATTGGTTCCATTGGTGGCCCGGCCGCACTGGATGTACGAGTACAGCGGGAAGAATGATCCTTCCCAGACCAGCAAGGAGTCATGGGACGCTGAAGACTACAAGGATGCCCTGAAGAAGATCACTAACGTGGAATTCACAACCACGTCGGCCGAGCTTGCTCCGTACGTGCCTGTGAGGAATGAAGCCCCCATAGTAAGTCCTTCTCTCCGAATTTATCTTCAGTTGTAATTCCCACGGTGCAATTTGCAGCCGCATCGTTTGTAATTTATTTGTGTCCACTCTCAGTTGTTCTAGGTTTTGGAAGGCTGGCTCCCCCCACTCGACACAGAGGTTCCCCACGAGTTCGAGGAGGGTGCCACAGGAGAATCTTCTATGGACGAAGAGGAGGAAATGGAGGTTCTTCCCCCAGCACCCGCGGCCCACAAGACTCGCAAGAGCGCGAAGGAGGCGATGAGATCTTGCAAGAGCACACTTCTCGGCGAACAGCCATGCCGGTGAAGCCCGCGCGCAAACCGAAGTCGCCAGCGAAGAAGCCGACGTCACCGCCCAGGTTGGCGGTGGTGTTTGAGTCAGATGACGAATCTGACGATGACGCGGCCGAGACCTCACGCAAGATCCCGGAGGGCGCGATTCCGATGACGGAATTGGAGGCTGAGGGCACTGAAGCAGCGGTGGAAGTTCCTCTTGCGGTGATCGCGCCAACAACTTCGATGGCGCCGGAGCAGGAGGTAGCTGAGGGTGCGGCGTCAAAGTCGCCATGACCTTCGGGGACTGCGGCGTTTTCTGAGCCGGAGGTTCCTGCAACTACGGCTTCATCGTCAAAGAGGCTCGCGGTGTCATGGGCTTTAGATGTCTTCGAGAAGGGTCTCACACGAAAGTTAGGCCCGGAGTTGGATAAGCCCGCCCACATTAGCACCGGGTTGCGTGTTCTTCCAGTCGCCAAGTAAGTCTCGGGTTTACTTTCCAATTTGTGGACAACTTTCCATGTGATTTCTTTGCTGACTTTAGAGGTTTTTGTAGGTCCGACGCTAAGAAGATAGGTCACCCTTCGGTAGCTAAAATCCCGTCGACCATCACCACGGGGGAAGGCGATCTCCCCATGAAGAGGAAGCTTGCTGCAGAGGCTGCGCCCGTTGAAGACGCGAAGAAGCAGAAGGGTGAGTCCGACAAGGTCGTAGGAAAAGATAGCGCTAGAGGGAGTGACGCCGCCACCGGTGACGAGGAGGTGGCAGCCACGCAATCGGAGCCAGTTGATGGGGCTCCGACGGCAGTGCCACCGGCTCCAGCAACCAGTGCCCCGGCGAGGGCGTCCGCGTCGTTCCCGCGCTTCATGGCGAGGGGCAACCCGATCGTGGCAGAAACCCAATCTCCGCAGATGCCGTAGATCATTGACGAGGACGCCGGGCCTCGTCGCGGGAGTACCTCCTTCGTGGTCCCTTCGACGGACGCCAGAGAACTTCACAATATGCTTGGCACCACCATTCAGGTACGTCTAGTCCCTGAGTGTCTAGCCGCTGAATTTCAACGGCTAGGCACTGAGTTTCTTCTAGTTGCCAGTCCCCAAGTGTCTAGTCATTGAATTTCAGCGGCTAGGCACCGGGTTTCTTCTAGTCGCCAGTCCCCGAGTGTCTAGATGCTGAATTTCAACGGATGGACACTGAATTTGTGTTTTTGCACATTCTAATTTTTCGTTCTCCTTGTAGGGCTTGCAGAGGGAGTCGGCTGACCGGAAGGCCGCAAAAGAGCGTCTGGAGCATGATCTGCACGTGGCGTAGGAGGCAAACCGGCAACTTCAGGAGGCTGCCGGTGAGTATTTGTTTTAGTTGGCGATTGCGAGCTACTAATGTTGACAGGATTCTGACTATTGTTTCTATTCCGTGCAGATGGTCTTCCTGCCGCCATTGCCAAAGCCCGGGAAGGGTATG
Source organism: Avena insularis (assembly GCA_023614405.1). NCBI lineage: Eukaryota > Viridiplantae > Streptophyta > Magnoliopsida > Poales > Poaceae > Avena > Avena insularis. The sequence goes on from CM042694.1 coordinate 453,902,493, forward strand.
TTCCAGCTGCCGAGCTAGACAAGAGGAATGGGCGTATCGACTCACTTGTGAAGGAGTTGAAGGAGGCGAAAGCGGCCGTGGTCTCCTCTGAGGATAGGGCGAAAGCCGCAGTCGCCGCGACTGAGGAGGAGCGGGAGGCTGCGGACTCCATCATCCTTGGGCTGCAGGGCGATCTCGCTGCCTTGGAGAAGCACGTTAGCGAACACTGTCGGAAGCTCCTTGGTGAGTCATTGCTCTCCTTTTGATATGTGCGAAGAGTCCCCGAGTGGGTGAATTCATGGTGGCACTGACGTCTGACGTTGTAGCTGTAATAGGTCAAAGCGATCTAGTGGTGCTAACCTTCAATGCTTTGTAGTGTGTGACCGCGGTGGTGAACGCGGCCACTGCCTCGGCACTATGCGTCCAGGCGGTTCTCCAGGGAATGTCTCCCACCAAGGTTATACCCGGGGGACTGACTGAAGTGTGGCGCTACCTGGAGGAGGTGTCTGGCGTCGTAGAGGGGATGGCGCGTTCAGCTTTCAGCGCGGGGCCACCATGGTGTTGAGCCTGGGGCTCGCGCACTTTCCTGACGACTTCGACCTCGACGACGCCACCAGTGGCTATCCTTCGACGATTGGCGCGGTGGAGATGTCGGAGGTGTTGAAGCTGACCGCCAAGGCCGCCCCTTTGCTGATCGGGTGCTGGCGATGGGAGACCTGCTGCCATACCAGGAAATAGTTGTGGCGTCGGGCGACCCCGAGCCAGAACATTGTGACCTGAAGTCGGAGCAACCTTTCCGGTCGGCGCTATCGAAGTCGCTGACGACCTACCCGGTGAACCCATGGCAACCATTCGTCCATGTCAAGGATGGTGGAGATGCTTCTTCGTCAGGGCCTACGAAATAGATAGCTTCTCTGGGCAGTTTGTAAGATATGCCAAGTGGCGACTTTTGTAATATGAACAATATTTTGTATGGGAGTAAGAGGAGTCAATCGACTCGCAATGGAAGCTTAATTGTGTTGTGTGTTTAACTATTTGTTTGAGAGAGTCCTCGAGCGCGTCCGCCCTTTAGTAGGGTATAACTCGTTTGTGTATATGTGTGTTTGCTTCGGATTTATGTGCTATTTGTCCCTCGCGACTTAAAGGGGCGAGTCCCCGAGTGCGAGCGGGGTTGTTTTAGGTGAGTCCCCGAGCGTGGTACTTAGCCGTTTTGGGCGCGTGCCTATTGTTAGTTATTGGTGCGTTGTGTGTAACGCGTCTCTTCTCCTGGTTCGGAGAGCCAGTCGCTAGGCGAGTCCAATGCAGCTCTCTTACTTGGTGTGTTCCCGAGCCGCATGAGGGTTTCTGTTTGCGAAGTCCCCGTGCATGGTACTTAACCATTTGAGTCGCTTTGCACGAGGATGGGAAGGACATGTCGCCGTGGGAAGCGTATGTCGATCGTCTTGGCCCGGTGGGCCAGTCAAGCTGGGCGACTCCGATGGTGGCTTCGGGTTGGTGTATTCGTGCATGACACAAAGCCTGAATATTTTTGGTGCCCTTGGGCCACACTACTTAGCCATGCCGTTCGCTCGACTAAGGGTTGACTTCCGTAGGTTGCGTATTGCTAAATCTACGAGTGCGAGTGGCACAAGAATATGGCGAGTGGACACAATTTGTGTCATCCGAATGAATTTCATTATATATCATCTAGGTACAAGTTTGAGTTCTATGTATAGAAATTTCAGAGAATGTTTACATTCCACGACCTTTCGACCTCGAGCTGGCCATCGCCTCGTATGTCGATGAGGTAGTAGGCGTCGTTGCCGAGGACTTGCCCTATGGCGAATGGCCCTTCCCATGGGGGGAGGGAGAGATTGTGCATGCCCTTCTTATCCTGAACCAGTCGTAGGACCAGATCGCCCTCCTGGAAGGTGCGGGTCCGGACTCGGCGACTGTGGTAGCGGCGGAGTCCCTGCTGGTAGATGGCGGTGTGATACATTGCAAATGTATCTATAATTTTTGATGTTCCATGCTTGGTTTTATCCACTTTCTTGTGTTTTGTTCCAACTTTGGAGTACTTTTCATATGATTTCTTGGACTAACCTATTAACAAGAGCCACAGTGCCAGTTGTTTGTTTTCTGCTGTTTTTGGTTCTAGGAAAGTCAGAAAATCAATATTCTCGGAATTGGACGGGACAAAAGCCAAAGTTCCTATTTTACCGGAAGACTCACGGAGCCAGAAGCAGAGACGGAGGACGGCCAGGGCCTGGCCACACCATATGGTGGCACGGGCTAGCCCTGGCCACGCCACCAGGTGGTGTGGGCCCCCTAGCACTCCATCGACCTTGCCTGTTCGCCTATAAGAAGCCTCCCGATGCATAAACCCTAGATCATCAATCAAAAATCCACGAAAAGTTCCGCAGCGCCGCCGCCACCGAAGAGGAGTTTCGGGGGACAGAAAGTCTCTATTTCGGCACCCTGCCGGGATGGGGAAGTGCCTCCCAGAGCCATCTCCATCCATCTCCACCACCATCTCCATCGTCGTTGCTGATTCCCATGATGAGGAGGGAGTAGTTCTCTCTCGAGGCTAAGGGTTCTACCGGTAGCTATGTGTTCATCTCTCTCTCTATGCATGGTCATATTGTGATCATGAGCTTGTAATCTATAGATCTACCTCGCTACTCAAGTGCTTAATAGATCTCTGCTCTCCCCATGTGTGTGAAAGTGACAGCGTGCACACCATGGTGGCACTTAGGCTAGAGATTACAAATACTTGTTATGAGTTATATTTGGAGTTGGATGTCTTTATGAAATTGTGGTGTTTGTTGGAACCATCTAGTACTCAAGGTGACAGTGTGGGGTTTTCTAGATGGGAAAGGCTTACTTTGAGGTGTGGTGTTATAGCCCTACCGTTGATTAGAGTGTCCAACCGGAGAGTAGTTCAGCGTAGTATCATGAAGATGATATATTTATATGAGAGAGTGTTCACTAGTGAAAGTATGATCCCTAGGCCTTGTTTCTAAACACCAAAACACCGTTTGCTACTAGATCTGTTACATGTTTGCTTGCTTCCTTCTTTATTTCAGTTTTACTTTAGTCTTTTCCACGCCATCAAGCTATTTTCTATCATCGTTACCACTTATAATTATCCATACCACTTGTATTTCACTATCTCTTCGCCGAACTAGTGCACCTATACACTGACAAGTGTATTGGGTGTGTTGGGGACACAAGAGACTTCTTGTATCTTGATTGCAGGGTTGCTTGAGAGGGGATACCTTTGACCACTTCCTCCCTGAGTTCGATAAACCTTGGGTGATCCACTTAAGGGAAAACTTGCTGCTGTTCTACAAACCTCTACACTTGGAGGCCCAACAACTGTCTATAAGAATAGAAGTGCGTAGACATCACGGTGTGGGAGCGAACCAGGTCGCGTGCCTCATCGATCTGGTCGATGCTGTCTTGGCGAGCGATCTCGTTTGTCGCCTCGATGTAGTTGGCGACTCGAGGTGAGTCGTGCTCCAGGTCGTTTGGCATTACGGCTTCGGCACCGTACACCATGAAGAAAGGTGTGAATCCCGTGGAGCGGTTGACGGAGGTGCGGATCCCCCATATTACAGAGGGGAGCTCTTCGACCCAACATCCTGGGGTTCGCTTGAGGGGCACTTGGAGTCGCGTCTTAAGCCCGTGGAGGACGCTCTGATTGGCGTGTTCTGCTTGACCGTTCGACTCCGGGTGGGCGACTGAGGCGAGGTCGAGTCGTATGTCGTGTTCTTTGCAGAATTCTTGTTGGGTTTGCAGCATAGAAAACAAAAAATTTCCTACGATGGGAACTATACGCCAAGATCTATCTACTAGATACAAGCAACAGGTGGATATACATCCATAGAGAACCTACCCTCGAAGACAACAAAGCTTTGTTAATGAGTTGGAACTCGTGGATGATGTAGTCGTACACTTGCCGATCTCAAGATCATGATGAAGTCCAACAGGTCCAGCTCCAGCACGTCCTTCAGATCCAGCTCCAGCAAGTCCAACACCACCAAGTCGAGCACCGCAAAGCAGCGGTGCATCCGTGATCGCACACACGTCCGGTACCCCGACAACTTCCATCCCTCGCTCTAGCAAAGCAGCAACTCCTTTCTAGATAGAGCCACCGGGAACATGTATCTTGCTAATCCGAGACCATGGGAATAATACTAGAGGGGGATAGACATCCTTCACGAGGAGGTGTGTGTATGAAGGTGTCAGAGGGGGGCCTTTTATAGGAGGAGGGGAGGGTACCCCTCCCCATGGCCGGCGCCCCAAGGGGTGACCCCTCACCTTCTCATTCATGTGGTGGTAACTCCCTCCAGATAAATTTGCCCCTTCACAATCTCTTTTAAAGTCTCCACTTTAAATGCATTAAATTTCTCCAAATTTAATGCTCTCTCATTTAATAAAACTCTTTTATTAATTTTATTCAGAATTTTGTTAATTACTTTAATTAACAAACATTCACATAAAACCCCCTGCAACATTTCAATATTACATGCAGAACCAATTTCAGCAATTTCACCCGAAACAGGTTCGGTGTCTACTGAAATAATTCCAGCGCTTTCTTAAATCTTTATCTGAAACATATTTGCTCCAAATGGTGTCGGTATCCCTAAAGTGTGTCACCCTACGGTTCGCGAATAATGTAGACATGATCGAGACCCCTCTCAGATCAATAATCAGAAGCGGGACCTGGAGATCCATACTGACTCCTACACATTCAACGATGACTTATGTGATCGTGAGAACCTTTAACGCTAGTAACTAAATCCCTTTGTATCGCGATATATTACATGTCCGAGATTCGATCGTCGGTATCTCCATACCTAGTTTGATCTCGTTGCCGACATGCACTCTTTTCTCGTTCCCGTGATATAACATTCTAGTGATCACATCACTTGCTTGCAAGCTATCTTAATGTGATATCACCGAGAGGGCCTAGAGTATATCTACCCGTCATCGGGATTGAAAAATTCCAATCTTGATACATGAGCCTCAACACAACACCTTCGGAGTATATGAACCCACCTTTATAGTCACCCTTTTATGGTGTGACGTTTGATGTTATCAAGTTACTCTTCTGATGTTAGCAATTAACATGATCTCATGGTCTAAGGACTAAGATGACTTCGTATGATGTTATAGCAATATACACATAATGACTTTGATCGTAATGCTATACTTCGGATGAATGTTCATCACATAATTCCACTAATGTTGTGACCTCGTTATTAACAACATCCAATGTCCATGATCAGGAAACCTTGATCATCTTGTTAATCAACGAGCTAGTTTATATGAGAGGCATTACTAGGAACTTTGTATTTTGTTTATTAAACACACATGTATTAACATTTCCAATTAATACAATTATAGCATACAAAATAAAAATTTATCATAAACATGGAATAAGATAATAACCACTTTATTATTGCCTCTCGGGCATATTCCCTTCAGTCTCCCACTTGCACTAGAGTCAATAATCTAATTTGAAAAACTTTGCATATTGAACACCTATGGCTTTCTGGTGTTGCATATACGCGATTGCTAGTGGTTAACATAATCTCTGGATCTGACAGTTTCAGGTCCGTGTGTATTTGCATGTCTCTGCGTCTCTATGCATCACTCATTCTCAAATGAGATGGCATTGTATAAATTTGGTCCTTTGGTGAGACCTTTAGTTTGTTCGGGTTAAAATATGTTGATATTATTGTCATACAATATATCTTCATAGTATTAGACCACTTTGAACCACACCTAGTTTGATAACAAACTACTTAACACAAATGCCCTCCTTTGCTGCTACTATAGCAGTCATATACTTAGCCTTTTGTTGTAGTATCTGTCACAATGTCTCAACTTTGGAACTCATCCAAATCCATCATGGAAGATCCTTTCCATTACATTGTGCCACCCATAGTCTAAATTGAGATAAATTTAATTTGTATCTTGTGACAAAACTAGTATCAATGTAACACTTTACAATGAACTACCTTTAACTATTTGTCACTTATACATGATATATTCTTAGTTCTTCCAAAGCTCATAAGAATATCTTTACTATCGTCCGATGATCATATTATGAATCATTCTGGTATGTGCTCATAATATTTAGAGCATATGACATATGTGGATATATACATATCACGGTATATCGATCAAAATCTTCATGTGATTTTACTCACCAAGTGTTGAAACACTTCAATCTTGATAAATCCTTTCCATGCAGCAAGAACCTTTCTTGTTGTTTTCATATTGAACCCTTTCAATATCTCATATATGTACGTCTGGCATAACCATATTAGTGCCTCAATCTATTCATATAAATATTGATGCCAAATATTCCGGTTTTGCTCAAGTCTTTCATCGAAATCCTATTTTAATGAAATTCTTAACTTGTGTCAATAAAAGATACATCATTTCCAATCAACAATATGTACTCCGCATAATGTATTGGAAATTTGTCTCAGTGCTCCCACTTAATTTCTTGCAAATGCAAGCATCTTCATCGTCTCCGATGAAATTAAACTCCTTTAACATTTTCATCATGGTGAAGATTCCAACTCCGTTATGCTCACTTCAACTATTGAAGTTTGCATGCCCTTTTAGCACCCTTTGAATTAACAAAACCCTTCGGACCGTGTCATGTACACGTCGTAGGTAACCATTCTATTAGAAGAACCTTGTTTTGTTTATTCAACTACCATATACCAAAGTATATATAGTGGTTGGTACATTAATCTGTCAAGACTAAATATCGCTATGAAAGATCAAATCTTGTCATAGTCAACTCCTTGAACATTGCCGTAAAATTCTTTCCAACATGTCGACTATTTCATAGATGTTAAACATCCATGTCTATTTCTTTATAGATCTAAACACGACCGATAGGCTTCACGCCTTTCTGGAGGGTCTTCCAAGTTCAGAAACTTGATTTCTCGTGTATGGATACTATCACCGATTCTATGACTTCTAGCCATTTTATGGAGTCAAGGCCCATCATCGCTTCTTTGCATGCAGTCGGTTCATTATTGTCAAAACAATAACGACTTCTATTTCAAATCTTACTATTTGATTCTTACCGACCCACATTGTTCAATAGGAACTCTAATCTCCAAGATCACACCCTTTGTAATCACGGGAGCCATGAGCATTGTGGCCACCGGACACTTTCAAGCGCTACTTAGCACATATAGTTAAGGTTCAACAACCTTATCAAAGTTCTATTGTCCTCCCACTTAACTTTTCACGGAAAATTCCTTCTCAAGAAACTTGATGTTCCAAGCGACAAACTCTTTTGTCCTTGGTGTTATGGAGGAATTCCCAACAAATTCTTTGGGATAACCTACAAAGACTTTCTTATCCAACTTTGGTTCTAAACATTTTACTTATGCACAGCATACCAAAATTTAAGAAAAGACAATTCGGGTTTTATCCCAAACCATAACTCATATGGTGTCATTTCAATGGATCATGATGGTGTTCTTTTTAGTGTAAAAGAGGTAGTCTCTAAAGCTTTAATCCTTAAAACATAATGGCAGTTTTATAAATGACACCTTTGATCTTTCCATGTCAAACAAGGTTTGATTTGATCTCTCGAACATACCATACTCCCGTGGTTTATCGGGAAATGCAAATTCATGGATAAATTCCTGAAATCTTAGGTTAAACCTGTAACTCAAATATCTTCCTTTATGATCAAATGATAAAATCTTTTATTTTCTTGTTACAATGATTTTTCACTTCATCTTGAAAGTCTTTGAACAATTTTCAAATGTTTCATACTTCTTCCTTATTAAGTAAATATATAGATATATTCACTCAAGTTTCTGGAGAAAGCATATGAAGCAAAAAGATCCATCACATATGGCTACACATAATGGACTATATACATCAACATGCATAATATCCAATAAGTTAGTCATCCGTTCCTCTTTGGCCTATGGACGGAGTTTCAATTATCTCGAGGAAAGTTTCACAAGCATCAATTGATCAAAATCAAAAGACTCCAAAAATCCATCAACATGCAGTTTCTTCATGTTTACTTTCCAATATAATTCAAACAGCAATGTCACTTCATAAGTGATCTTCCAATCATTTGTCTTACGACATTTTAGCAACAATGTTTATGGATGTGATTTCTCCAACTAGACTTGTAAAAGTTCATCCATCCTTTATGGAGTATGGTAATTATTTGAACAACCATTGTTCTCGTATTACCGGAACAAAATAACAATTATTAAAACAAATTTTTAAGGCTAGGTTTGACGACAATGAAAACAGAATAACACTTTATTTGTTTTCGATGAACATCATCACTTATTCTCTTGCCAGTTACTTAGGCCGTTGCAGTTCATGAATTGTGTTGTTCTATATGACACTTCACACCAACCAATTCAGTATCCAATACCGGTATCCAATACCTCAGAACCACATTGTTTAACAAGCAAGGAATACAGCCTTAACATGTATATCTTCTATATACCTGAGTTGGACATCTCCAACCTTTTCTTTTCTGCCAAATATTTTATAGATTCTCTTTCAACAATTCCTTTTCTTTTAAAAGAATCCATCAACATTAATAGTGGTGTCATTCACATGACACATAGTACAAACTGTATATAGTCAAATACTAATACCTTTGGACTTGCACTTTGAAGTGGATCACCATCATAAAATGTTTGGTGTTCTTTCAAAAATCCATTCTTTAGTAATCTATTAGTGTAGTAAACATTTTACTTACATCTTCTATTCATCCTTATCATGATTAAGCTACTATAGCCTATAAGGAAGAATCGCGAGTATAATGTTAGTTCCAAAAACCTTTTTAGGAGATCCGGATGCCTAGCATCTCCATCCTTCACAAATTCTCATACAATATGATAACATGTATTTTGCTAAATTATACTCTATCATAATGCAACCAAAAACATTGTTTCAGATATCACAATATCTTCCACACATGATGGTTTCTAAAACAATTTTTCAGCTCCTAGATAATCTTGATATTAAAACAACTTTTGAATATCAATAATCATGGAGGCAAACATGATAATTTAGATACTAACATTGGAATTCTTACTCTTGATTTAATACTACTTATTAAACTTCATGGAGTAAATAGAGTTTGCTGAAAGTTTGCAATAGGACTTCTAAACTTTAAATTGACATTCAAAACAATACGATACCAGTTCGTAAAGTAAATAGCCAGAATTCTATAGTTCTATTATCTCAATTAAAACTAAGCATAAGGTAGTGAACAGTCGCCAATGACTACAAAAAATTATGCAAATTTACTTTGATTTTGTTTATGAGAAATTGAGTTCGACTAATCCAAATTAGACATGAACTCCCACTCAAAAACGACATCCCTCGTTCCTTTTTGGTGATTACATGAACCAAATCCACTACACCAAGTCCGATCATCAAGCGAGTCGGTGTAGCTTCAAAGGCGAGCATCAATATGGGCATCACATCAACTATATGACTCATGCTTAACCTTTCGGTCCGTGTTCCGAGGCCATGTCTGTACATGCTAGGCTCGCCAAGTAAGAACCTTAGTATTCGCGTGTGTAAAACTGTCTTAACACCCGTTGTATGAAAGCGTAGAGTTGAGTACACCCGATCATCACATGATGTCTCGAAACACGATCCATAGAACGGTGCATACTTAAGGAAGAACACATTTTATCTTGATATTTAAATGAGGGATCATCTTATAATGCTACTAAAACGCCAAACTAGCAATATAAGATGCAAACATCATATGTGTAAAGTGGAATGATATGGTCCATGCATTTGATCACCATGGAACTTATGTGCATCGTGGTATGATCTCTATCATTCCTTTGTGTGTAAGGCCAAGGTCTATGGAACTTACACGTTAGGTGTGTTGTAAGGGTATCTACCATACATCAACTTACAACATTACCATATCATGACACTAGCCCAGCAACAATCTAGGTAGGCATAGTGTGGCACTACCATGAACCTAGCGAACACGACATGTCCGAGGATGCAGTGATATTGCGAAGGCTAGTCGATGACTTCAAAGTCGATGCGCTCTCGCCGAAAGTTTTTTGGCGTGCCGAAGATGATGTCGAGGTTGATTTTGCCCAGGGGTATATGCCCTTGCCTTGGACGATGCCGTGGAACGTCATGTCTGGGACTTCCAAGCAAGTCAGAGGGATCCTCATCGCACGCAAGGTACTCACGAACATGAGGTTAATGCCTCTCCCGCCGTCCATGAAGACGCGACTCATGTCGAAGCCTCCGATTTGCGCCTCGAGTATGAGGGGACAGTGGCCCAGACGAGGGACTTGATGCAGATGGTCGCATTTGTGGAAAGGTGATGCAGGAGTCACTTCCACTGAGGTACTCAATGGTGGAAGGTGGGGAATTTGTCGCCAAGTTGACTTGGCGAGTGATGGCCTTCTGCACTCGATTTGAGGGATGCCCTTTTTGGATCATCATGTTGCCCATGGCCCGCGGGTATGGTTCACCTCCATGGTGCTAGACTGGCGCGGCCGCGGGTGGTGGTGGTCCGGGCGGTGGTGGAGGAGCTCCATGTGTCACAGCGCCTGGGCCAGCTCCGTAGCCCCTGCTGACCGCCTCGTGATTCATCCAAGCCAGGCCCTCGTAGAGTTTGAGAGACTCATGATAGTCCTTGAGAAGGTGGCTGGATTTCTTCTTGCCGTCGTGCTTGTCGATGTAGAAGTGCATGTTGCATGGTTCGGACAGTTTGTCCTCGATGGATGTTGCGGGTGCCTGTTCGCGAGTGTGGTGCTGCCACACCTGTGTGGTTTTCCTGGAGTCGTGGTATCCACCATTGCGATAACCTCTATGGTGGTTGTCGTCGCGTTTGTTGGCGTAGCCGGCTGCGACCATGTTGACGTAGTCGCGGTCATCATAGATGCGCATTCGACGCTCTCCTCGATGGTCACGTCTGCGCCCGAGGTCATCGTCATCGTCGGAGTAGGTGTAGTTTTTCACCGAATCTTCTCCGTCGGCCCACCGATTAGCAATTTCCATCAGGTGGTTGATTGTTTTGGACTTAGTGCGCCCCAGCTCCTCCCTAAGCTCTATACGACGGACGCCACTATTGAATGCGTCGATTGCGCGGTCCTCCGAGATGTTTTCCGCGGAGTTCTTGATGATGGACCACCTCTGGATGTAAGAGCGCAGTGACTCACCAGACTTTTTTTGGCAGCTTCTCAGTTCCTCGATTGATGCGGGCCTTTTGTAAGTGCCCTTGAAGTTGCGCACAAAGTTGTAGACTAGCTCTTCCTAGATGCGAATGGATCCGCGCGGGAGGTTGTTGAGCCACGCGCGAGCGGCGCCCTGTAGCTGTAGCTGCAGGCATTGCGTGGCCATGCTTCGACTTCCACTGTGTAGCCTGATGGAGGAGATGTAGTCCTCTAACCAGATTTTCGGGTCCTACAGGCCGCCAAATTTTGGGTTCTCCGATGGGAGTTTGAACCCTTTAGGCATTCGCTTCTGCCTGATGGCTCTGCTGAAGCATTTGGCGCCGCAGAGCTCCACGTCTTTGTCTTCCGAGTCAGTCGAACAAGCACGCCTTGCCTGCATCTTGTCGACTTTGCGCTGCGTGATGTCATCACGCGTGTCGTAGTCGCGATCGTGCTGCCATGAGCGACGTTACCACGACAGATCGTGACTGTCGTCGTTGGAGGAGTATGAGTAGTACTTGTCTAGAGCCTTGCTTTTCTTCGGCTCTGGTGCTAGCTCCTTGTCGAGGGCGGCCTTGATTAGCCCCAAGCCCGCGATCATAGATCGGTGCATGGTAGCTCGTGGATCTGCAGCTGGCGGCTGGTTGTTGAGGAGGTACATGGTGGCCGCCATTACCGTAGCTTGTGGCATCTTTGGGAGCATGTTGCCCCGCATGTCCACCGTCATGGAGCTAAAGTCGAGGAATTTCTCGGCTTCTATGCGCTCTTGCTCGGTGAGGTGGGCCAGTCAAGATCTTATTTTGTTGGCCAGGTACTCGTTGCCTTTGGAGGAGGATCCTCCGTGGGAGGAGAGCCCAGCTTGCCGAAGGCTTGATTCGTCCGCCGCCTTTTTACGCGCTTCAAGTTGTACGATTGCATGTAGCTGGTGTCTGTATTCCTCCTTTAGCAGCCAATGGTAGCCCATCAACATGTCCTGCGGGGAGTTGAGGGGCAGAGGATTGCCCCGTAGAGCTTCTCGACAGCGGGCCCACTCGTTTTCGTTGAGCCTGATCACTACACACTCTCCGGTGTTTTTGTTCACTATTGTCGGTGGTTCTCCTCCCCCTCCATTGTTGATGGGCGCGCCGTTTCCACCATTGCTGGGGCTGCCGTTAGGTGTATCGCCATTGGGTGGACCGCCGTTGGGTATGCCACCGTTGGGTGTCCCGGTGCCAGATCTGGTGCCAGTGTTATCGCGATTGGCGGTGGTCTCGCCCATGTTGATGACGGTGCACATGAAGTGGTTGGGGAAGTTGTTGCTCCCGCAACTTTTAGATCCGGAGCCGTAGGATCCATCTTTTGTGGCTAGATCACCCAGATCAGATCCACGACTGCTGTCGCTATCCGTGCTTCCGGTTGTTGTCGGGGCGTTGAACTCGTTGAGAGTGCTGATTGGTGGAGGGAACCACGAGGCTGGAGCAATCGCGGGTGCCGTTGGCTGGTTAGGCACGCGAAGCGTTCCCAGCTAACCAACCTGGAAGCAGAAGCTCCCAATCACCAAGCTGATCCCATCGCCCACTGACTCGAAAGCCAGCGAGTGGCCGGCGTGTGGACGGTGAAGTCGAACGCGTCGAAGAGCTGGCGAATCTCCGCTGCTGCAGAGTTGTAGATCGCAGTTGATGGGGCCGAAGAAGCCGCAACATTAGCACTCCCAATTCCCACAGACGGCGCCAATTGACGAGGGTTTAACTCGTCAATGCCCATTGTCATGGACTTGGGTTTTGGAGAAGGAGGGAGCGCTGGAGGCATCAGTCGGCTAGCAAACAAGCACACAGGGACGCAAGTTTTACCCAGGTTCAGGCCTTGTAGAGGTCCCTACTCCTGCTTGTCTGCTCTTATAATTAACAAAGGAATGAAAGATTACAGGGGTGTGCAGATGCAATCTGGCGAGAGTTGCGGAAACTAGGGGTGTGTGTCTCCTCCTCGCTGCTCCCTCCTAGCCTTTATATAGATAGACTAGGTCTTAGGTAGCAGGTCGAGTCGGTTATAGATTAGGGTTCGCCCCTTTAAACTTTCTATCTTTAAACTTCATCTTGACTTGCAAGCAATCGAAGAGTCTGTGGGTCACTCGAATTCTGCATTGGGCCTTGGCAACACCGTGGGCTTCTGCCGTATCTGGGTCGTATATACCAAACTCGAGTACCTATAGGATATACCCATGTCAATAGGATTTATTCATGATGTATACACATTAGTAGGAATAGTACAGGATTTATACATTGCACATAGTATGTGAAAACCGATATATAATATAGACACAAGTATAATCTCATCACACTTAGAGACCGATCGAGATACATATATAGTGTCTAGTGTCGAATACAAAGTTCATATCATCTCACATTACAAATATGAAGTGGTCACCGTCTACACTAGGATCAAATAGAATACAGTTGTGATGACGGTGAGCAAGGGTAGGAGCATGAATAATATCTTCATCCGGTTCTTCTTCCACAGGTGCTTCCTCCACTTGTCTGCGTCATCCTGTCTAGTCGCGTATCATTTGTAGTTGTTGCCGCTGAACTGATTCACTTGTTTCTGACAGTCCTCCCACTCATCATAGACTCCTGGAACCCGACCCTTGTACGCCACATACCACTTCGCCATCTCTATAGACGATAAGGCATATTAGTAAATCATGCAATAGAAAGAATTAAAGGGTTCACATGCATATATGTTCATAAAAATTAAAGCAAAGGATTCCTAAACCTAAAAGATAGCATCACGATCATCATAGAAGTAATAAGTTCAACGACAACACGACCACAAGACAACGATACACGTCCATCAATACACAAACTCATGAAGATATTAAAGTTTATGACACACACACACACTACACGTGTCCATCGAGAATATACACAGACTAGATCATGCTAGGCACACATCGATCATGAAGAATTCTTCTCGCTCGGCTTCAGGAACGGTAGATAGCCCTCTTTCGTAGTCCATGTCCTAGTGTCACCCTACTTATGGAGGCACTCTTTGATATCCCTCTTAGTCAACCCTCTGGAATGTTGTAGGCCCTCCTTGTGTTGACATCTTCAAGGATGATTTCCGACAACTTCAGCTGGATGCGATGGAAGTCTTCTCTAATATCATCATCATTGATTTGTGCCAAATTTTCAGCCCATCCTTAGAGACTAGAAGGCAGCGGGAAGTTCTGGCAATCTCGGACAAACCCTTTAAGGTGATGGAGGACGTAGAAGGCCTCCTTGGCGCTACTAGTAGCCGGCTGCTTGACGCATGGCAACTCGAGCTCGTGCTTGAACACGTGTTTGCCATCCCTAATAGAATCCCCCTTATTGGCGAAGGGGCATCCATTTTTGGTGTAGCCCTCGATAGCCTCATTGAGAACACCCCTTATTTTGGTGTAGTCTTTCTTCTTCCTCAAACTCCCGAGTCGAAATACTGGGCTAGTGAATACCTCGGGGGAATGACGATATGTGTGTAGTATTTGTTTCTGTGCAACACAGTTGGAACATGATATTGGAAAAAGAGCAAAGGAATAAATCTATAAGAAATACCCAAGTAACAGTGGTGAGCGAGTGTGTACTTACTCGGAAAAGAAAGGCAAAAGAAGTGTGTCCTTCCTCTTGTTATCTACCATGAACTTCTTGAGGTACTCCGTCGATTTGTTCTATGTCTCTAATCCTTCGACCAACTGGTTGTACTGCATGTAGTAGGGATCCACTATCGCGACTTGCAGGGTACTCTCTCTCTTGATATTCATCGCCATATTGAGCGCGTATAGGCGGACCAAGTTATAGTCCAGCCGTTTCAAGCAAAATAGCTTGAAGACATCCTCGTATTCTATGAGGAATAGATCTGCGGGGTCTTCATGGACGAAGCCCATGTTCAATGTCACCTTGGCCGTGAAAACCGGGTAATTTGGATCTTTGTCTTTAAGAAGGAGTCCCTCTAGTGTATTGATACACTCATGCAAAGTTAACATGGATCCAGAGGCGACGCGGAGCAGCTCCGGAGTCAATATCGATTCACCAGCTACATGCACTCGGGGCAAGCCATCCTGGCTAGCTGGTATGATGCCGTCTTGAGCTTGGATCCTCTTCGGAGGAGGCTGGCTCATAGCCTTATTTTATTCTTAGTTCTCTTCCTGGGCTTCTTTGCAATAGGGTCCTCCACTGCCATCTGCTCATCGGCCACCTTTCGGAGTATGTTAGGGCTGAAAACTGCTGGCTCGTGGTTGATGTCGAGCTCGTTGGGGAACCCCAAGAGGAAGGGATGATGAGCACAGCAGTAAGTTTCCCTCAGTAATGAAACCAAGGTTATCAATCTAGTAGCAGCAAGGAAACACCCCAAAGGTGTAGCTAGTTGAGCCTTGGCAGGGCACACTACCGGTGCTAGTAGCAACGTGGAGACCTGCACAACACAACCACAGAACTCTGTCCCCAACTTGCGATGAGGTTGTCAATCTCACCGGTTTTGCTGAAAACAAAGGATTAAACATATCGAATGGAAGGAAGTAATAGTTTGCAGAAAGTAAACACAAAGCAGTAAACAGTTTGTAGATTGTATGTAAAAGAAAGGACCGGGGTCCATAGTTCACTAGAGGTGGCTCTTCTTAAGATAGATAACATGCTGGGTGAACAAATTACAGCGGGGCAATTGACAAACATCGAGAAAGCATACAAGCATATAATAATCATCTTGACTCCTTTGAGACTTGATTGGGCATTACAACATTATACATAGACCGCCATCCAACTGCATCTATGACTAATAATCCACCTTCAGGTTATCATCCGAACCCCCTCCAGTATTAAGTTGCAAGCAACAGATTATTGCTTTACGAATTGCGTGTAATGTAAAGAATACGATTGTTCTATGAACAAAGGATTGTTGTTTTCTCCCTAGTAGCAACAACACATCTAGTACCTTAGATATTTCTGTCACTTCCCTAGATTACCAGAGGCATGAACCCACTATCGAGCATAAATACTAACTCTTGGAGTTGCTAGCATCTACTTGGCCAAGATAGCTACTAACAACGGAAAGCATGCAAGATCACAAATAACAAAGACATGATAGAATCAATAATCAATATGAAATAGCATCTCAATATCCATCGGTTCCCCGCAAACACAACATGTAGAATTACAAATAGATGATCTTGATCATGAACAGAGCTCACAAGATCTAGACATGAAAGCACAAAGGAGGAGAACCGGCCATCTAGCTACTACATGGACCCGTAGTCCAGAGATGAACTACTCACGCATCACACCGGAGGCTTGCATGATGATGAAGAAGGCCTCCAGGGTGAATTCCCCTCTCCGGCAGGGTGCTGGGAAGAGCTTGAGATCCCTCCCGATCTAGGGATGGAGATGACGGCGGCTATAGACTCTTTCGTGGATTTTTGATTGGGTACTTAGGGTTTTGGTATCGACGGCAATATATAGGCGGAAGGAGAGGCCGAGGGGGTGCCTGGGCTGGCTACACCATCCCCTAGCGCGGCCAGGCCTGACCCGCATGGCCAGGTGGTGTGGTGCCCCCCTGGCTCCTCTCTGTCTCGTATTCTGGCTCCAGATGTCTCCCGATAAAATAGTGACTTTGGCTTTTGTCCCGTCCAATTCCGAGAATATTCATTTTCTGACTTCCTGGAACTAAAAACAGCAGAAAACAGGCAGCTGGCACTATGACTCTTGTTAATAGGTTAGTCCAAGAAATCATAAGAAAAGTACTCCAAAGTGTGGATAAAACACAAGAAAGTAGATAAAACCAAGCATGGAACATCAAAAATTATAGATACATTTGCAATGTATCAAAAACCAATCCCGGTTTCTCCTGTGGATCCGCGGCTGGAGGCGACTCTTGAGAAAAACCAGGCGCTGCGTGCATGTACTGGGATGACCAGCTTGATTGTCGCAAGCAGTGAAGGGTTCTTCATCCACACAAGGCATGTGCAATCCTTTTTCAGCGCCGGTGTTGATGAAGTCGTCGACATCGACCAATTCATCATCATATTTGTGGTTGCCATCATGTGATGGTGGTGGCGGGGGTGATGACGTCTTTGCCTTGGGGCGGTACACACGCTCTCAAGAGTTGTTGGTGACGACTGGCGGTGGCGATGACGACTGGCTTCCGAGGTGGTGGCCGGACGATCGAGGTGGCGCCGGTGTGCCCTCCCCCTGCAAGACGATTTTGGGTCTTCGGCCATGTCAAGGGCCAATTGTGGCATTCTGCAAGGGTTGGCTCCCTAAGGTTGCAAGGGGCACCTTGGCAACACCCGAGCCAACCTGACCCTCATCACATCATCATCCATTGGATTATTGTGCATCGTGCGGCTCACCGGTTGTATGAGAGTGCCCTTAGCAACATCCTTCAACTCGCCGCTAGCAACTTTAAGGAGGAGTATGCAAGCAGTGTCCTGAGCCAAAACATGTTGGGCATCATGAGATGGTAGAAGTCATCAAAGGCATAAAGGAGATGACGTGCACTGACTAATTAGTTACCTTGGTGATGGTGTTGAGCTCCACTAATGTAGAGACACGGCCGGTGCCGGCAACCGGCCTATCATTTGCATTCTCCCGCTCGGGTGCCTTATGAAGCACCACCACCTCATTGGTATCTTTGGTGGGAGGGGGCATCGGTGCGACCAAAACAAGTGGTTGCGTCCCGGCATTGACGACCGGCGGGGTCACCAGGTCCAGCGACACGTTAACATTGATGCTCGAGTTGCTGCCGCTTAAGCTGGGCAGTTATATCTGTCGATCTCCCGCATTACAAGTAGTTAGCCCCTCGAAAAACCCAGGGGGGTCATCGTGTGGAGTTTCTCTTCCACTAACCTGTCCACTATTTTCTCGTCCACTGGTTTTTCCTCTAGTGTCTGCACCTTCATCTTTAGCTCTTCAACAGCGGATTTATCCTTAGCTACCGACTGGTTCTTCCTCTCCCTTCTTTTCTTGGCGTCCTCTTTGTAGTACTCCTTAAACTTCATGCTCATACCGAAGCTAGATATATGGCTAGCTGAGGACGGCTGCAACCCCTTGTCCCACTTCTTGTAAGCGTTCGTCGCCCTATTGAAAACTGTCTCCCACGACTCCGTTGAATCCTGGGAAGACTCTTCGGCAGGAGCGTTCAGTTCATTCTCCTGCAGAGATAAGGATAGGTGAACCCATTTAAATTCTTGGATTCATTATTTTAATTAGAACGCAATAGACTTGAAATAGGCGGTAAATTCCTTACTAGCTCCTTCTCTAAGTCCTTCACCTCCGGATCGTTGATGACGAACTCCCCTGTAATTGGGTCTAGGTAGTAGCAGGCCCGAACAAAGTTCCTAAGCTGCAAGTCCATGATTTTAAGCCACGGGTTGTCTTTACCCAAGCGTTCAAGCTCGGTGTTCTCATTGTCCCAAATGGGCTATTTCCCTTTGTAACCGCCGCTTCCAAGCTGGTGGTTACCTATGTTCTGTTCCCACATACTCCTACCCTAGTTAGTCCATTTTATAGCGTCAGCGGTAGCTATATCTGCCTTGAATATATTAAACTCTTCTTCGTCGAGCATCAACTTTTTCTTACTAATAACCTCCCAACTTTCACCTTTGTCAATGCTCTTCTTTACCCGGGTTTTCCAGCTACTCAAGGCGTTGCTCAGCTTCGTGAGGGCTAGTTTGTTCACCGGGTTCTTTCTCTCCAGGTTTCTGAAATGCTCTAGGAATGTGTATCGCTTGTGAAAATTCTTAAGGATTTTATCGACCAAACCCACATTGGCAGCACATCTGATGTACTTTGTGTTCATCGACATGCTTTCCCGGACGATGCACCTGAGTTGCATGCCGTACCCTTTAGCAAACGCCGTAGGCGCCATGGGTTGGCCACTTTCTATGAGTTCAGTGAACTCATCGCAGACGGTGGTGAGCACTTGCAGCTTCCGATCCTTCCTTTCCTTCTTCTTCTTCTTCTTCTTCTTCTTCTTATTCTTCTTCTTCTTATTCTTCTTCTTATGCATAGCGGTCGGGTTGCCGCTACCGCCATCTGTGCGGGTGCCACCATCGATGGTGTAATCCTCCTCACTGCCTTCACTAGTTTCATAGTAGTCGTCTTAGTACCCCTCGTAATCAGCATCTCCCTCATTGCCCCAGAAGCTCTGGCCGCGGTCGCCTCCTCCTCCGGTGGTGGTGTCATCCTCATCTCCTCCTCCTGCTGCTATTGGGACACCTGCTAGAATGACTCGTTGGCCTGGCTAGCTTGTTCTTTGATGCTCATGTGATTAGAAGGGCCGACCTCGTCGTTGCCCGACATGTTTGCACTTTATTAAAAAGAGGCAAAAAGTTATCACAAATCTGGACCAAAAAATTCGGCATGACCTTTGCTAATTTTTTGACCTAGGAGTGCGCATTTCTCAACCGAAACGGAAGTGAATCGACACTTTGGGAGAAACGGGCAACTCAATTGAAGAAATCCCTGCAAGACAAAATAGCCCCATCCCATTAACATATACATGTGTATAACAGATCCTTCATCCATGCAGCCCCATCCATCATTCACACAATAGTATTGTATATATTGAATCAAAAACAACACCATATATTGAATGAAATAGCACCATATAGTATGTCTCTAGGTGAACCTGAAACTGCTACTTTTATTTCACATATAAGAACCAGTGCATGTATATTAAGGATTTCAGTAGCAATAAACTATTACGTCTACTTCACTAAGCAATACATGCATAATTAGTGGTGGTCAAATGACATAGTCAAGATCACAATGAAATAGTCCATACCACAAAAAAGCTACAGATGACTAGGTTCAGATTATATCAATGCTTTAAGGTTAAAAGAGCTACTGTGGCGCCCTCCCCCGCAAGACGAAAAATCTATTGAGGAGAATAAGACAGAACTGGGTAATCACAGGATGATAAAAGGAAAATAGAGAACACCACCCGATGAACCTCTGACAACCCTAAAGTATTATTTCCCCACTTGAAAAACCCAAGCAAAAGACATTTACCCTGATAATAGGAGCTCAATCTACCATTTAATAAACTATCCTTACATTGACTTAACACAAGAACCCAAACTATAAAACTACTACAATAGAAAGTTGGAGCTGCCACAGAATAATAACTAGAACAGAAATTCAAAGCAATTCTACGATTTTGCAGTCCAATTCAGTCAAGCATGAACACTTGAACAGTAGCCCAGCAGCATTGTAAAGTCTCCAGTAATCTACCACACACATATAATTAAGCATGACAATTACCAGTAGCCCAACCTAACCTAACAACAAAATGGTACAAACCTAACCTAACAACAAAATGGTACCAACCCAGTAACCAGTAGCCCACAAATTTTCTACAACATGTGTTATCAGGGACTAGTAGTGGTATGAAGTAGTATTATGTTGTAGCTATGAGGGCATCTAGTAGTTGACTAGGTCTATATAAGCCTACCTTGTATCCTGTGATCCAATCAAGAAATATGAAACCCTAAATTTATCTGGAATTGTAATTTCCTCATGCATGCATAGCTGGCTAGAAATGAAACAGTCAAGACATTATCTTGGTTACAGAGTCCATTACTCCATTATTTGCACTATCAATTACCACTGACAAACACCTCTTGCGTGAAGAAAATTTTCTGCATTAGCAAGGTCTCCGAAAGAACTACCATGCAAAGAATGTTCTATCTTCACAAAACCATCGGGATCCTGACAAAGTGGTATCAGAGAAATCTGATATTTTTCTATAGCAATCAAATGGCTGTTACTACTAGTATAGCCATACTAAAGTTCAGAGATTTTTCAAAGAAATTGTTAACTGATATAAATTGTTAACTGATAGAAGATCAAAGAAATTGGGGGAAGATATTAGTGGAGATGTACATGTGCGGTGGGGAGGTGGTCGTCGACGAGGGTGTCAGTGGTGCTCCTACTGCACACGATGTAGGCCATCTCCTAGGTCGCGGGCGTGGCAGGCCTCCTCCTCCTCTTAGGTCGCAGGCAGGGCGGGGCGGGCCTCCTCCTCCAGCGCGCGGGCCTCCTCCTCCTAGACCATAGGCGGGGCGGGGAGGGCCTCCTCCTCTAGCACGGTGGTGCGGGCCTCCTCCTCCTAGGTCACGAGGCATGGCGCGGTGGGCCTCCTCCTCTAGCCAGAGCGCACGGTGCGGGTGGCGACGAGAACTAGGGTTGCGTGTGTCTGAGAGCTAGCTAGGGTTGCACGCAGAGGAATAAACGGGGAAGACGTATTAGGGGAAGGTTGAACCGTCCATTTTTTGGCTAAGTGTGAAACTTGTATGGTGCATTTCCTCAATATGCGCCATAGAATTTCCAACTTCTATGGCGCATTCCTAAGATATGCACCACAGAATCTTTGAACTTAGTCCGAAAAATCGTGACGTCGTAGTTTGACAAGAAACACACACATAGCCTGGTGGTCTTGCTTGCCATCTCTAAACCTGTGGCAGACAGGTTCAAATCCTGGCTATATTAGACTTCTTTCTTTTAAAAAAATATTTTTAATTATGTTATAAATATATATATTTAAAAGTAAGAACATACACATGCATATTTATTCAAAAAACCTCCCCCGATCATATATATTTAAGAGAAAGAAGATACACATGTGAATTTGTATACCGTACCCACACGAATATCACAATATATGTTTTAGTCTCTAGCTAATATATATTTGTGAGCACAAATGTGAACTAATACATAAAAAAGTCACACATTATCACGTGATGTATCGGTTTCGAGATAGAGTCTCTTCACAATCTTCTTGCCCTTTTTCGTCGCGGTTGAATACTTTAGACCGGACACTTTGAGATTTCTTCTCGTGAACATACAACCTTTAGTAGGTAGTGTGGTCTTCCTTCGTACTGTAGTACTACTACTAGTAGTAGTAGGCATGTCGAAGTACTTGCCAAAATCCTCTTCGGTCGTCGAATCACCGTTCTTGTCTAAGTCTTGCTTGCTGGCGACTCCTTCCATTCCGATGATGCTCCTCTTGCCCCTCCTCACTACAACACGGTTGGGCTTCGACGGGTGATACGTCCATTTTGCATCACTATTCTATGTCATAATTCACTGTTATTCATTGATATATTTCGTATTGAGAGGTGATACTTATGTTATTTCATCTCTTTTTGCATGGTTGATGACTTTTGGAGCATGGACCGCTGCAGTCAGGATTCTGATGGAAAAGGTGCTGTTTGGAGGAAAAATTCGCGAAGATCAAAAAATCCGGGAAATATACGGAAAATCCTATTTTTCCAGAAGACGAAGAAAGCCAGAAGGGGGGGCTAGAGATGGGCCACAGGGGGCCCACACCACCCCCTGGCGCGGGCCAGCCTAGGCCGTGCCACCAGGTGGTGTGGCTGCCCTGATCCACCCCTGGCACTCCCCTCTGGCGTATATTATCCTCCCGAAACCCTAAGACTCGGGGGGCGACGACAGAAAGATTCGCCGCCTCTGTGGGGCTGAAAACACCGAGAGAGAAAGATCTCTCCGGCAGACAGATTTCTGCCGGGGGAATTCCTTCCCGGAGAGGGGAGATCGTCACCATCAACACCACCATCAAGCTGGACTTCATCGGAATCATCATCATCATGAGCAGCACCCTCATCACCATCTCCATATTGCTATAACAATTGGGTTGAATCTTGCATAGTTCATAGGGGAAACTTTCTCGGTGTTGATTGCTCTTTGTAGTTGATGCTATCGAGTGAACCATTGAATTATTGTTTATGTTCAGATTGTTATACATCATTATTCCATCTCTGATCATGATCCATATGATGTCTTGTGAGTAGTTCATTTTGTTCTTGAGGACATGGGAGAAGTCATGTTGTTAGTAGTGGAATTGTGTTGAGAAAGATTCAATAGTTTGATATTTAAGTTGTGGTGTACTTCTTCTAGTGGTGTCATGTGAACGTCGACTACATGACACTTCACCTATATGGGCCTAGGAGAATGCATTGTGTATTTGGCTACTAATCGTAGGGGTTGCCGGAGTGACAGAAACCTGAACCCCCGTTAGGAAACCATTGCACAAGGGACGTAAGGGTCTTAGAGTTTAAAGCTGTGGTTAGGTTTGTAGCTTAATTAATTTCTTGTACTTACGGATGTTTGCAAGGGGTATAATCACAAGTATGTATTAGTCCTAGGAAGGTCGGCACATTAGCACAGGTTCACCCACACAACACTTAGCAAGCTAAAGAAGATTAATCAACTATATAAAGCGAAAGCACTTGACAGTCTTCCCATGTGTCCTCGAGAATGTTTGGTCATCTTAAGTAATATAACCGGCTTGTCCTTTGCTGCATAAAGGATTGGGCCACTTGCTGCATTTATTCCTACTGTCTTTTATTTACTCGTACTTCGTTTACTTGCTTTATAAAAAACCCCTAAAAATCCATTTGCTAAGTATTTGCAGAGAATTCCCGATCCATACCACTAGCCAGCACCTTCTGCTCCTCGTTGGGTTCGACACTCTTACTTATGGAAAATACTGCGATACACCCCCTATACTTGTGGGTCATCAATGGGTCGGTAATAAAAAAGTATTGAATAACTTGGCTAGCGAGTAACCAACGCTCATTTTTTGCGGAGGTGTTCTTCGCTGATTTGGCATCTGGTATAACCATGGTGGTGAAATACCAGCCATCTTTTTCCACGTTCTTGGCCCATCTAACACGGAACATCGGTATCATCTCTCCGTAGTAGTCGAGCTCCCATATGTCCTCGACCCTTCCGTAGAATCTTTCCATGATAGTAGTCTCGTCATCGGTGAAGGATATCATAGTTACTCCTGAGTTTTGATATTAGCTATTCCTGTCCTTTTCCTCGGTGTAGAATCTGTAACCATTTATGTCGTATGACTTATAGGTCCTTATGTTGTGCCCTAGGCCTTGCGACAAGGATAATATGCGTTTTTGATCTTCCGTAGAAGGTGTCTGTGGGGGATTGTCCAGTAGCCTTTTCTTGAACCAACCCATGAAGCTGGAGTTGTGCTCTCTGGTTACGTCTCCCTTCTTCCTTGGCTGGCCCTAGTCAATGTACTCCTGCTCGATTAAGCTTTTGTGCTCTTCCACCTAAGGGCCGACCAATTCAATGTACTATAGCGTGACTCAGTGTGACATGTCAAAGTTGGCACATCGACCCTGAATGCCGACATGTAGTGAGCGGTAGCCCACGCGATGACCATATCCAGCGAGCCTGCTGAGGTGCGTCTTGGTGGGTATTCCAACATCCTTGTTCTCGGTGGTTAGATAATTCTGGTAGAAGGAGATGCACTCGTAGATCAGAAAGCCCTTGGCTATGCTTCCATCTAGACGGGACTTGTTGCAAACGAAACCTTTGATGACACCGTTCAGCCTTTCAAACGAGATCATGTTGTGGAAGAATGTCGGCCTGAGCTGGATGATGTCATCCACGACATGTACAAGCAGATGCACCATGATGTCGAAGAATGCGGGTGGGAAGTAAATCTCGAGCTCGCGTAGTATCACCATGATCTCTTCCTGTAGGTTGTCGAGATGCTTCACACCGATCGACTTCCTAGAGATGACGTCGAAAAGGTTGTAGAGGCCAAACAGCGTCTCACGGACATGCTCGTCCATTATCCCGCGGATCGCAACAGGAAGTATCTGCATCATTAGCACGTGACAGTCGTGATACTTCATACTACTGAACCTCTTGTTCGTCATGTCCAGATATCTGCTTATCTTCCCTGAGTAACCGTGAGGAACTTTCACTCCTAGGAGGCACCTAAAAAAACTACTCGAGCTCCTCCTAACTTAAGTGAAGTAGGAAGTGCGAAGCACCACCTCATTCTTCTAAACTCTTTTGTGGCGACCTTGAGTCCCTTCCGTCTGATGATCATCATCATTACTATTAGGGTACTGAAGATCTTTCTTGATGCCAAGCAATTTAAGGTCCTTTCTTGCTTCCGGCCCATCCTTGGTCCTCTTTGGCATGTTTAGAGTGCCAAGAAGACTCTCGGTAACATTCTTCATTATGTGCATTACATTGTCGCTATGGGGCATGTGGAGGACCTTCCAGTACGGCAGGTCCCAGAAAACATACCTTGCTTTCCATTCATCCAGTAGCGGCTTTGTCCTTGGTTGCTTTTTTCCCGGTGCAGGGCAATCTAACCAATTATTCAAAAGCTCATCGATTTATTCGATGCTCCTCGGACGCGGGGATCTTTTGAGGTCATCTTTACCATTGAATAGGTCACCATGTTTTCGCCACGGGTGATCCATGCGGAGCCACTTTCGAGTACCTTGGAACATGGTTTTCAAAGACCCAGGATCCCTTGGTAGCTGGAGATGCAGGGTCTCATCCATGCACTTGACACATGCATTGTGTCTGTGGTTCACCTGGGCCAATACATATGCGTAACCAGGATAGTCCTGCACCGTCATGAGCAATGTGGCTCTCAGAGGCAAATATTCTTTAGTGTAGGTGTCCCACGTACGGGATGGCATCTCTCACAACATGGCTAACTCCCCTCTTAACAGCCTGAGATACAGATGCGTATCAATACCTAGTTGTTTTGGCCCCTGAATAATAATGCTCATGTGTATGTACCTTTTCTTCATGCACAGCCACGGGGGGAGGTTGTACGGCCATACAAACACGGGCCAGGTGCTATGCATGCTACTCTGGTTGCCAAAAGGATTGAGTCCATCGGTTCTCATACCGAGCTTGATGTTCCTTGCATCTCTCCCAAACGCTTTCAAATCGATGTCCAATGCATTCCACTGGCTAGCACCTGAAGGGTGTGTCAGGATCTTGCCCTTCTCCGGATCATCTTCGGGTTTCTCCCTTTCCGTGTGCCATTGCATGAGCTTTGCTTCCTTAGGATCTACGCAATATCACTACAGACGGGGGATGATAGGAAAGTACCATACCACTTTTCGAGGAACTTTCTTGTTCCCTCTCTTGTACCATCCTTGGCCGCACACCGGACATGTGGTTGTCTCCGCGTACTCGTTCTGATAAAGTGTGCAATCATTGATGCAGGCGTGGTATTTAATGTGTGGTAGGTTGAGAGGGCACACGATTTTCTTGGCCTCCTCGATACTTGTTGGCAATTTGTTACCCTTAGGAAGTCAGTCGTGGCAGTATTCCATGTTCGCATTGAAGCTCACATCAGTCCATTTGTGTTCAGCCTTCATCTCCAGAGCCTTGAGCGTTACACTCAATCGTGTATCCTCGGGGCGACACCCAGGATACAATGGAGTCATCCTGTCTACCTCCATTTGCGCTAGCTTGGCTTTCTCTTTGGCTGCAGCTTTGGCATTGCTCGTATCCTTGAGGAGAAGTTATTGAACATAAGGGTCCTGCAAGGCCGAAGTTAGCAGCGTCTGGGTGTTCGCGTCTTCTCCTTCTTCATGATGATCATGCTCATCGGCATATCCTTATTCATGATGATCATGTCCGCTAGCATCTCCTTCTTCATGATGATCATGCCCACCGGCATCTCCTTCTTCATGATGATCATGCCCGCCAGCATCTCCTTCGTCATGATGAACATGCCCGAGAGACTCTTCGTCTTCTTGTCCGTCCACGTCTTTGTGACCACCATGTCCTTCTGGCGCCTCATTGAGGTCACGCATGAAACCGCGCCTGAGCAGGTGACCCTCCAATTATCCAGAATGAGGATCGATCCAGTGCTGGAGTTTGCATGCTCGACATGGACATATTATCATGGTCTTGTTGTTCTGAATCATGTCCTCCTTCGCATCTTTCTTGTACCTAGCAACTCGACCTTCGCTCATCATGACGACCATGGATGCCTGAGTGGGTCATAAAGATTCTGTGATGCGGCCACCTCCACTTTCTATGGCGCGTATGCCTATATGCGTCATAGAAAAAATAATTTATGTGGCGCATATGTCCATATGCGCTACAGAAAGTTGGTCGCCCAACCCAAGTGGTGGGTCCCACATAATTTCTGTGGCGCATATTTTCTGAAATGCGCCATAGAATAGTGCAAGTTTCCGTGGCGCATTTTCTGGCGTGTGCGACTAAACTTTTTCTGTGGCGCATGGTCCTCGATGTGAGCCACGGACTAGCACGTCTATCTATAGCTGTTTTCCTAGTAGTGTAGAGACTTGATTTGTTTACATACCACACGTGTATTAATTTTTTCTATTAATACAGTTATAGCACAATATGAAACGTATTATGAACATAAGAGATAAATCAAACAATATGCATTATTATTTGCCTCTAGGGCATATCTCCTTCAGTATCCCACTTGCACTAGAGTATAAATAATCTAGCTCGCATTTTACTCATCATAAACAATATCACACATGCGTTTATTGATCATGCATGCTTCTGGAAAACGTCCTCTATGTTCTGTTTTACCAGATTATTATGTCTTTGAAAATCGTTAATGTCTTCCTAACTTTGACATTCATACCATTATCTCATAATGGGTTGAAGTATTCGTTTGGTGACAAAGTGAGACTTTGTTTCTAGTGTTTACCATGATGGTCGCTTTCACTATTGTCACTTAAACTTTGAAACACACTTAGCACTCCTTTGTGTATGTATAGTAGTTATGGCAACCGAGTGAGGTCGGTTTCCAGGAGCTAGCAGTGACGTTAGATTAGCCAAAATGAGCTTTCTCATGGGCACTGTGCCCTAGGACACACCCTCTGCATAAAGACGAACTAGTCCTGCCACAACAATATATATCACGTTAAATGGTTCCCTTATACTTCTTTATCTATGTAGATCCTAGTGCATGAAATGCAACTATGCGCCTTACTTTTCTTCTTGCCATTTAAGGACAAACTTAATTCTAGTTCAATGATTAACTCAAGAATCACTTCAAGACATGTTCTTATAGTTGAGCTTTTCCTTCCAACCAGAACCTCGGGTCACATTACGTCGAGCATACAATATGGTTGTATGGAAGAACCTATGACTGAGGCATAGGAGATGCAACACATCTCTTTCTTTATTTTAACCATGGTTGCATTACTGAGAGTATTGCAATTGTTCATACAAGTAAGAACTTCTTTCTTATCTTGTTCCATTCTAAATTACTTCAGAATCTTGTCTAGGATATTCTGAACATCTTCAGAATCAAGTCCAAGAAGCATTCAACTATGATGTTTATTAAACTTACCTATCTATCTTGATGGATCTCATTGTTTAATAACTTGTTCAACTTCATCCATATTTACCAACTTAAACGTTATTAGTACCAATCACATCATTCACATATGTCATCCACACATTTCAGAATAATGTCACACTCCCACTCAAATATGGCATCCATATATGAGATCTAAGGATTTCACTTAGCTCCCACTCAAAATATGTCTGCTACATATTAAGATTTAGCCAAGCTACTTAGCTCCCACTCAAATGCAGATCCTCTCAATAATCTTGGACATACCAAAATTCTTTGATCATCATCAAATTGAGATTCTAGCTACGAGATTGTAATATCCATATATTGCTGGTGTAAACCCAATAGACTCAAGAATCGCTACATTTGTAGTCAACTCCTTGAATTTATCCATACTTTGTGACAAATCGAGCTTTACGTCTCCATTAAGTTTCATTTCCATCTTATGACTTTGAAGTCATTAAGAAATATCAAGGAAACTTCTTTACTTAATAAGATGAAGTAACATATTACTTTGCAATCTTAAATGTAACTTAATATAGGATTTCATGACTCCTAGTCATTTCTCGCACTTAGGTCAATCACTCTTCTTTGTAATTCGTAGATATGTCTTGTTCAAATAACATGACGAGTGAATCAATAATATAATTCTGCAAACATGTAGAATATATCGTCGAATCCTACTTTCTTTAGTAAAAGTATCCGCTAAAACTTTATGGTCATTATCATTAGCTTCTCTTCTATTTGTAGAGTTCGGTTTCACAAAACAAATTTCGCTGCGCCACTCAACAATATGGTTGTAAGGTCAAATACCTTGTTTTGATCTTTTATTTTCTTCCACCTTTATCTTTATCAAGACACATCAACTTTAGATAACATCAGTTTGCCCCTTGTGGAATATGTATTCATAGTTGCCTAAGAATACGCTACAAAGACTTGTTTTTTTGCTATGATTTTGAATTATCGAAACCTCTAGAAACTCGAACGTGCCATAACTCTTATGGTGTTGTTTCCACAAATCTTTTAGATGTTCCTTTGTATTTCAAACGAGTGTTTGCTTACTTTGATCTCTAACTCTAAATGATAACTATTACCCCGATAAGAGATGCTATTATACCATATGTATCTAATACACCATGATTATGATATTTAGAAATTTCAATATAGTTTGAATGTGTCCAATTGTCATAATTTGTGAAACATATTTCACAAGTCCTTTTATGCCAAAATTAAGTTAAATACTTTAGTCATGTCAATCAAATCGAAGAGACTTATGTATTCTTGTTAATTCAATATGCTCCTTCACTTTGAAATATTTTTGAACAATTCAAAATAGTTTCAAACTTATGTTTCATTAAGTAGATACTCATATTTACTTAAATCCACAATGAATTATGAAATAATGATTTCCACTATTTGTTGAAAATACGATACATCACTATGTATAATATTCAACATGAAGTATAGATAATGATTTCCAGTATCTTTTTGAAACTGTGATACATCACTATGTATAAGATTCAACATTTCTTCGCATATCAATATTTTACCATAATGCGGAGTTTTAGTCATTCTTCCCAACGAGGCATGGTTTTGCAAAGTCTCTAGATAAATATCTAAGACCCCAATCTTCATTTAGAATGAAGAACATGCAATAACCACCATGACTTAAATAATATTGTCATATCATAATCAAACTTTGGATATCTTTTAGCATTCTAATCCTTTATAAATTCTTTAAACTATTATGATTAACATAGTGATTAGAATAACTAATTTATAATCGTAATGTGACCATAACGGTATTATTCATAAGAATAGTACAACGGGATTGTAACTTATTTATATGAATAATTGTCTTGCTAAAAGCAAGAGACACAAACAAGGATTACAAAATTATATTCAATTCCACTAATCCAAATGATAAACCTTTGAGGAAATGAGTGATGTCTGGCATAACCAGTTTGCTCACCGTCATCAAGCCACATTGCCTCAATTCTAGCAATTCTCAAGCAGACCATCCTGTTTTCATAAAACGGGACAAGTATCCAATACTTTTGTAAACTACAATGAGTTTTGCAAGAATTACATTTATAACTTTGTATATCTGACATATACACTTTTCATTCATGACCTCCATTGCAATCAAGCCCTTCTGAGAGTTCATAACTCTATTGCAATATTGCTAAGTGTTTCTCCAAATATTCTATTTTCATCCATCATGGAAGAAAACGCATCCAATGGCTCATACTTTATGTGCCAGATCTTGCATAATACAAAATTGTAGTCCAACTCTCCATCGAATGGATAATGGCTTATTGGATGATAATGGAGAAAACACAAACATTGCGGAGTCATCGGATTATCTCCTAACGGTTATTGTATCAAGAAGAGAAGATCACATTTTACAAGGATATCCCTCATGTGTGGTATTAATCTATGAAGTTGGACTCTTTTGCTAAGTTCCACATCAAGCAACAAATTTCCCATGGTTGCAAAGGAACTCAATGGGATAGGCCATGATATACTAAGATATTTGTAAATAGAGATCTAGACTAAGTTCATAATATGAGTTCAATCCTAATTGAGCTCCCACTAAAATTTTCATCCCGTGAATGATTTTGGCTGTAACATCCCAATTTCAGCAACCCTGATTAGTTGTTCAGAATGCAAAAATCAAGGGGAACAAAAACTTTTTCTTGTTCCTAGGTGCAGTGTTTGCTTGTTGTTTGTTTGTGTCTGTGCATATGAGAGTGTATCTTATGATACTCCTTACCTCACCCTCAGTTAACAAAAGCTATTTACCTAAAACTATCCTGGCTCATTTTACATATTCTCAAACGTTCTGGCATTTCAAAGCATGAGACAAGATGCTTATGCAACCAAAACTATTTTAATAGCTTCTATTAACAAAACTATGGAGAGATATATAATACAATCTCCTTATGTTTCCAAGACAGAACACTCAACTAATCTTATCTCTAGTTTCCCCAAAACCTCTTTTCAAGGCATTTGAATTCTACTCTTGGTAGAGATACCAATGGCTCTCATCTTACTCAAAACTTAACCTCTCCAAAATGCCCCAACCTTACCCAAGCTAGGCTTGATGGTAACCGCATTAGTGGTTGTGCTTAGTATAAGATGAGTTGCCTTGATCTGCTGTCTGATGAGTTGTTTTGATCTACTGATTGACTTGTTTGCTTAGGAAGTAGTATGAGTTACTCTAGGAACTCATCACTAGGACCAAGATGTTTCCAAATCATCAATCCCTAAGAATTTATGCAAACCTTGATATGATCCCTAGCCACTAGGTGATCATCTAAAACCCTCAACCAGATCTATTCTAAAGATTTCCTTTCTAGATGTTTCCAAGCCCATGTAGACCAATATCAAGCATGGATCTCTTCTACTCAATCTACACTTCAATATCATCCACTTGCTAATGCTCTGACACCTTGAAACCTTCCAAGAACATTCCCTCTCCTACTCTAGTCAAAATCCTCAAAACTGCCCAATTTGACTAAGTCTGGGAACAGTTCCAACATCACCTTTTTTAATGCCTCCTTTTCTCAAACCCTGTGCATTTTTGGAAATGCACTTGAACCATCTTGTTAAACATCCTAAGGAATACCAAGGCCCACATTGGCCCTTGGTTAGATCCTTCACCAACCCACTTGTCAATGTTGGTTTTGCAGACAAGAAAATAACATTTCCTGCAAAACTAGCCCCATGCCTACTTTGCTAGAAGCTCACACCACCATCCAAACCTCTATGGACCAACTCTCTACATGGTTGTGATCTAATCATTTATGTCTATCAAAAGCCACTTCACTTATCCCAAGTGGATCTTTGCGCTGCTTTAACCCACATGGTTTATAAGGCATCATGACCCATCAGGTATGGCAGCCTTAATTTCAACAAAGTTTGCCACCACTTCCAGATCACCCCAAATGCAATTAACCCAAACTCTTTCTGCCATGATCATCTATATGACTTGGTCTACCCATCCATCTATCCCTTGCACCAAGGTGAGCTCTGAGCTCCAAGATGCAAGCATGTTTTGGTGGTATAAAAATAACATCACCCTAGATCATCAACTCATTGTTTTCCATCCTTTTCAAGTTGCAATTCCATTCCACAAGGTTGCAAATGCTTGCAACACCTTGTCTATCTCATCTACATTGATCCTCAAGATTTATCCTAATTATCCATAATTATTATGGCCCCAAAACTATTTAATTCCTTAAATAGTCAAAATCTCCAAAACTCCCTCCACAAAGGAAAGTTTGGTTTTTACCAAAACACTTCCCCAGCTTTTGGCTCAAGTGAGTTCCATATATCATACCTCACCTTCCCATCTCAAAAATAAATATTTTTGAGAAGCTTTATTATTTCTTTTTGCCCATTTTCTTAAATGGCTAAATTGGAATAATAAATGTTGTTTATGCCTCAATATATCTTGGGAAAATTCCCCTAAGTGTGTATTCACATTTTGGACCCTTCCACACCAAAAATCCATCCCTGTCCAATGGAAAATTATCAAATGATCTTCTAAAAATCAGTTCTATCCTTTTTGAGCAATTGGATTTAAGAGGACTAAAACTCCTCTGAAAAATCTCAAATAAATCCTAGGAGTCTACCTTTACCTCATCTACTCACCAGTACCATTTCCTCTCCGGGTCCAATGCAAGTTTTTGGACTTCCTTCATAACCATCAATTGGATCCATTTTGGCAATTAAGCAAACCACTACTCAAACCACTTTCAAATTTCATCAAATCTTGCTCCCTACTCATCCTCGGCACCAAGATACACCCCTGGTCGACCAGCACTATAGCTCTACCTTAGCATTTACCATTTTGCCCTTGTACTAGTAGAAAGAGAGAGACACAACCCCAAATCTTACAAAGATCCACTTCATTTATTTACCACTGATGCCACCCCCTCTCCCTCTGGTCCAGCACGACCAAATACTACTACTACCCCTCTCCACCGACCCCTGGACCAATCCCTGGCCAGCAACCCTCTCCCCCTTGTCCTAGATGGTCTTTTACTCCATATGCCCTTCCTCCATGGTATAAATATCCCTAGGCCACCCCAGCGCCTCCCCACGCCCTCATTCGCCCCTACTGCTCCCCACTCACCACCCCTAGCTCCACTTTCCCCTCCCTCACTCCGTACTGGCTAGGAGAGGAGAGAAAACTCCTCTTGGCCATTGATGAGCTCGACCGCGAGGTGACCTCTCCTGAACTCTCCTCCACCTGCATGTGGCCTCACAAGGCTCCCCTATGCCTGATCTATCACCCCCGAGCTCCCTAGCCTCTCCCCTCCTCTGTACTGCCCGTGAGAGGGAGGAGTAAAAGCTTTGGCCGTTTTGACGAATCGAGCCTACAGCTCTCCCCGCTGCTCCACCCCCTCTGCATGCTCTCATGCTGAGACCTCCTCGACCTCCCCTATCTAACCATGCATCCCCTTTCTCCTTGCAGCAACCATGGAAGAGCTCTTTGGTGAGCTCCGACCCGTGCATGCCGACGATCTCGCGCGAGGCTCCTCGTGTCGTCAGAGGGGTCGTTCCCACCCCTCATTCTGCGCGTCCTGAGGCGCCGCGTCGACCTACATCGCCGTCATCGCCCCTATGCCGCCGGTGAGCCCTCCCCCAACCCGCCTCCCTCCCAGTTAGGGTTTCCGCCGCCGCGTGTGTCACGAGGTAGGAGAAGGGCGTTCTTCCGTCGATTTCTAATCGATCCGATGGCCAGAAGCGGCCGATACCGCTTCGGTCCCAGGGTGGCTGACCAGCGGGACCCATGGCCGGAGTTTAAACTCCCACCCACGCGTGTTCCCTGGCGAGCTGGGCCGGCCCGCCCCTATGCGGCCCGTTCCCCTGAGGAATCCTGGCCCAGTTCTAATCTCATTTCTATGATTATCTCCAGATCTGAAAATTAGTGGTTCAGTTTTATTTCAAATGAAAATGAAAAACAACTTTAATGAGCTAGATCTAAAATTATCACTGTACAGGAATGTTCTGTGCATCATGCAGAGCTGTCCCTCTGCCAAAAATAAATTCCATTATTTATTGGCATATTATTATCTAAAATGTATCTTTTGCACGAAATTAATTCCCCAGTGACCTACACATATCCAATTGGGGAGAACCAAGGTTCCTTAGGAAGGTATTGTAAATACCTATCCTCTAGCCTAGGTGCTATGCCAAGTTGAACAGAAGGGTGCCATTAACAAAAATAACAAGATTAGTCCTTATCTGCCGTAGATAAATTCCCTAGGTATAACAAAATGTGTTATTGACCTGATTCCAATTCCCAGTACCTTATATTACCAGTACCTACCAAACCCTAGCATCTCAGAATTTATTGAGCTTTGGTTAAGTTTTAGTGAATTAAATACTTCTGTATGGGGTATCTCCACTTAATAAATCACTCCAGGAGTTTGGCAACTCCAAAATGAGTGAATCAAATTCCTACATAAAGGTATTTCCAATACCTATCCCATTCCCTTGGAACCAACTCAATAGCTTCTGTAGATTTGATCTGGTGAAAAAGAGAAAAACCAGACAGAACTGCCTTTGGGAATTTCCTGAGGGCATTCTGTTAATTCTTTTGACTTGATTCCAAATCTAGGTGGTTCAGTACAGAAATTACCCCCTAACCATCCAAGGAAATAAATTTTGGGGCTCCAGAACTTTTCTGGTGAATTATTTCCTCAAACTATAGTTTAATCCACTATAAAAAGCATAACTAAATCTAGAAAATTGATAATCAAGTGAAACCACTTGTGATGGTTTTGTATTGTCAAGACCTATATGAGGATATCACTTTTGCACCTTGGTATCCTACTGACCACAAAACCCTAATCCAAATGCATCCTATCTAGTCTGGACAACTATCTTCCAAAAGAAATCACTAAAGTGGCAATTTAGTAATTCCACTAGCATTACCCAACATCTCCAAAACCTCCCAAGTCTAGTAGTAATTCTTATGTTTGTTTGCTGTATGGTTTGATGTTTGTATGCCTTGTATTGATTGTGGTATTGTCTGCTTGCATGTATACCCGATGACGACGATAGTGTGAGTGTCTGACGAAAATAGGGAAGGGACTGCTTATTATTATTTATTGGGTATTTTCTGGTTATCTGAAGAAGTCCAGGGACTTATCGCTGATCACAGACAAGCCACCATTTCCTGAACTCTGATATATGTCCTACTCTCTTTTACCTGTTTTGTATCCTCTTTATAAATTGCATTATCTATCTGCATGTCTTGTTTTATAAATACTGCGATAGTAACTTGGCTCCTCCAAGTTATGATTTCGTGTCCTTCGAGGCACCACCCCGTTGAACCTATCATTTTATCCCCTTTAGACCGAGAGTACGATGGTTAGCATCCTACCTCCTTGGAAACCCCGGTTTTGAGAAAATAATTTGTTTTGGGGTTTTCCCCACTACAAATGTTTCAAAACGGCTTTTGTAAAACCCTGGGAAGAGGCATCGTTCCCAGTGGAGGTTTTTAACAAAAGAAATGGAAGATGAGATAGGAGAATGCGATGGGATGTTCTACGCCTTTACCGGAACAATTTTTATCAGTGCAACCACATTACCCCCGGTGCTGTGGCTTAACTCGTAGTTTGTCCGCATTAGCCGAGGCATCTTCTACCATGCTTATAGGGAGAGATCCCTGGAAGTCTGGGCAGGCACCACCAGATCAAGGATCTAAAGCCTGTCGCTTGCTTCGGCAAGAGTGATCCTGAACTGGCAGGAGGCCGGTGTAACAATTGGGTCTCCCGCAGATGGTATGACTTGGAGTACGGAAGGAAGTGGAGTCACCAGATTTAAGGTATACGCCAAGTTGCGACTTGGGTATGCGCGTGTAGGGAAGGCAGGGCTATGGCTGGGAGCCACATACTCGTTGCCGGGGAGAACAAACCCAAGAGGAAAAGCATGCCTTTGCTAGGGTAGACAAGCGAAAGGTTAGGTTTGATTATCTGGACCCCCATCTACAGTGGTAGTGGGCCATGGTTGTATCCTGGCGGATGTATTGATTCTTGTGGGGAATGTGCACAAACTCTGCTGAGTATAACCTATTCGAATAGCCGTGTCCACGGTCAAGTACGGTTGTAAAGGTGTTGGCTAGGAGTACCCAAACTGTGCTTGTGTGGGACACAAGGACTATGAGGACGAAGGTTCCGGCCGAACCCGAGTTCGAAAGCTTTGTTTTGACCCGAGGGGTCGAAGATGTTTAAAAAGGGTTTTTACTACAAAACTATTTTCAAAACTCTTTTTCAACAAAGATATGGAGATGTCTTGATTTATAAAACAGAAGCATGTTTCCAAAACTCTTTTTCAACAAAGATATGGAGATGCCATAACTTCAAAAGTTAGTTTAGGATTTTCAAAAGAAACCCCAGATAGAGCTATCTCGCCACCGCCAAATTGCATTATCTTGTTTCACTTATCCTGGTGGTTTGCAAGTACATTCAATGTACTCATGGCTTTGTCCCTGGCTATTTACTTGGCCAAACTTTCAGACTTTCGACTTCGGAAGATTCAGGTGACGTCCAGCAAGCTAGGCTGTCTTCCCAGTCAGCTGCCTGTAGGTTGAGGCACGATTGGGCTCTGCGCTTAGCGATGTTCTGCTGCGAATGATGATGTAGCCATAATGGCATTTATGTAAGTCTTGTAATTCGTTATGTTTCGGATGTTGTAATGATACCTGTCGGTTATGTTCCACGGCTCACTGATCATGGGAACGTGGATGTATGCATAACAGGGAGTTCTCGGATGAATAATCCGGGGAGCCCACATTAGCGATTACACGATCCTAATCCACTACACCATCCCCAATCGTCACGACTGACAATGTAGTTTCAAAGGTAGACATTCCCCAATGTCAATCACATCAACCATGTGACTCATGCTCAACCTTTTGGTATCTTGTGTTCCGAGGCCATGTCTACACATTCTAGGCTTGCCAAATCTAACTTTTGTGTATTTGTTGTGCAACATGGCTACACCCACTGTATGCGAACGCAGATATTTCTGACACCCGATCATCACGGCCTGCCTCATAATGGAGAAATTTCTTGGTGGTGCACACACAAGGGGAACACTATCATTGGAATTATTTAGTTATTATCTTATTTGCTACCATTGAGTATCTAATACTAGCATACAATAAGATATAAAATAGGTATCAACATCACATGTATATTGTGATATGATATGGTCCTTCTTCTTGCGCCTTGATCTCCATCGAGCGCTCTGGCATGATCTCCATCTTCCCCCTGGTTTGACGCCAAGTCCATGACGCCACCAGCAGGTCGTTCATCGGAACAATGAATATTACTATACTACTTAGTAACAGAAAAGTAAACTACTTTACCTTCGTAACGACCATGACCATATCAAATCACACGCCCCTCCTACAAAATAAAGTTAGACGCCTCTACTTTATCTATTTCAAGTTTTACATGGTTGTTAGGGCTTTTGTAATAGAACCGTATCTAATCTACGAACTTTCCAACCACAACATGGATCCAATAGTTGTCTCTACTACACCCCTTTCGGGGCCCTCTGTTGTAAATGCTATATCAACTATTGAATGAGATACATACACCCACTAGCCAGTTATACGGAACAAGACGTATGTCCAGCGTGGAACCAGCCTTGCGTACGAATACGTGTAAGGTCGGTCTGGGCTGCTTCATCAAACAATACCGTGATATAAACAAGTACATGTTAGAGGGTAACAACTATGGGATCAATGCCCGCACAATACTTGTGCATACGGGCCGTACAACACTCCTATGCATAGATCAGCTCTGCTACCACTGAAGGGTTCTGTAGCAGAAAACAAATTTTTTCCTACGTTGGAACTCCCTAACACCAAGATCTATCTATGTAGTAATACAGTAACGACTGGAGCGTATAGAATACATACCCTTATAGACCATATGCGGTTAAGGTTCCCAGGGGAACATGGTTGAAGTAGTCGAACTCGTAGCCGTCCTCAAGGTTGCAGTGCTCCTCACATGTCACCCCTTGCTCCATCTTCATTGTGTAGCAGCTCCTTCTCATGACATCCAAGATGCCCTCGTATGAGGCACTGATGGCCCAAGATATCTCGAGCTGGTTGGGGAACCCCAAGGGGAAGGTATGATGAGCACAACAGCAAGTTTCCCTCAGTTATGAAACCAAGGTTATCAAACCAGTAGGAGCAAGCAAACACCTCCAAGGTGTTGTTGCCAACTTGGAGTCCTACACAACACAACCACAGAACTTTGCCCCAACATACAGTGAGGTTGTCAATCTCACCGGTTTTGCTGAAAACAAAGGATTAAACATATTGTGTGGAAGAAAGTAAAAGCTTGCATAAAATAAACAGAAAGTAGTAAACAGCTGTAGATTGATGGTAAAAGAAAGGACCGGGGTCCATAGTTCACTAGTGGTGGTTCTCCTTAAGATAGATGACATGTTGGGTGAACAAATTACAGCGGGGAAATTGACAAACATCGAGAAAGCATACATGCATATACTAATCATCTTGACTCCTATGAGATTTGATTGGGCATTACAACATTATACATAGACCGTAATCCAACTACATCTATGACTAATAATCCACCTTCAGGTTATCATCTGAACCCCCTCCAATATTAAGTTGCAAGCAACAGATAATTGCATTACGCATTGCATGTAAAGTAAACAATACGATTGTTCTATGAACAAAGGATTGTTGATTTATCCCTAGTAGCAACATCACATCTAGTACCTTAGAGATTTCTGCCACTTCCCCATATTACTAGAGGCATGAACCCACTATCGAGCATAAATACTCCCTCTTGGAGTTGCTAGCATCTACTCGGCCAAGATATCTACTAACAACGGAGAGCATGCAAGATCACAAATAACAAAGACATGATAGAATCATTAATCAATCTAAAATAGCATCTCAATATCCATCGAATCCCCGCAAACACAACATGTATGATTACAAAAAGATGATCTTGATCATGAACGGAGCTCACAAGATCTAGAGAAAGGTAGCACAAAGGAGAAGAACCAACCATCTAGCTACTACATGGACCCGTAGTCCAAGGATGAACTACTCACGCATCACACCGGAGGCTTGCATGGTGATGAAGAAGGCCTCCAGGGTGAATTCTCCCCTCCGGCAGGGTGCCAGGAAGAGCTTCAGATCCCTCCCGATCTAGGGATGGAGATGACGGCGGCTACAGATTCTTTCGTAGAACTTTGATCCGGTACTTAGGGTTTCTGTATCGGAGGCATCTTACAAGCGAAAGGGGGGGCGAGGGGGTGCCCTGGGTGGCCGCACCACCCCTTGGCGCGGGCCAGGCCTGGCCGCAAGGCCAGGTGGTGTGGCCGGCCCCCGGCCACTCTCCGTCTCGTATTCTGGCTCCATGTCCCCCTCAAGGAAAAACTGACTTTGGCTTGTGTCCCGTCCAATTCTGAGAATGTTCATTTTCTGACTTTCCTAGAACCAAAAACAGCAGAAAACAGGCAGCTGACACTGTGGTATCTTGTTAATAGGTTAGTCCAAGAAAGTGTATAAATACTCCAAAGTCTGGACAAAACATAAGAAAGTAGATAAAGACCAAGCATGGAACATCAAAAATTATAGATACGTTAGCAACGTATCAACATCCCCAAGCTTAACTCCTGCTCGTCCTCGAGTAGGTAACTGATAAAAAGAAAGAATAATTTTTGAGGTGACATGCACCATCATAAACTTGATCAAAGTATTTGTAAAACATTGATAGCTAGGATCATAGCACTTCAACATATCATGAAATACAAAGTTCTAACAATAAGACATAGCAACTATGTTGTAACATGAAAAGGCACAAACAAAAGATTCATGAATAACAATGCTTTGCAAGACGTTTGTTTGTTTCACATAAAGAAAACATAGCATAGTGGCATTCAGCTTGTCCCTCATAGAGTAGCAAACATAGATGCATAGGACACCTTCAAAGTTTATAAGGGTGACTAGATACAAATAGTTTAAGAACAAGCAATATCAAAGTTATGCATCAATCAACAAGTCTTGGGACAATGCACATAGAACTAAGAATGGCCACTATGCTCTCTCAATAGGTGCATAAAGATAGAAGGTGGAGACTCAACATAAAAGTAAAAGAAAGGCCTTCATAGAAGGAAGCAAAGATTCAAGTTTCATAAAGAGCTCCAAAAATTATGGTACTTATTAGCTTTCAGCTCTCATTGCCCCTATCATAAGCATCTTGAAGTGATTAAGGTTAAAGTGAACAAACTATGGAGTATATGCTTGACAAAGTATAAGTTGGAAATCTCATGTCCCTTGAATACGAGGGACGCTCCTCATGCTACTCAAGTTTAGTTACCGGTAAGTTCTTGTCATAGTAAGTACATGTGTATCATAGAGAACCGCCAACGGGGTAACCCTTGCCCGATGATACAGAAGAATCCCCATATCAAAATGACAAGGCAAGCAGACAATGAGAATCTCAGCAATCTTCTTATTTACCATGGGAAAATGATGCTTTTTCTCTCTTTCCTCTTTTCTCATATCTCATTTTTTCTCTTTTTTCTCAATATCTAACTCTTTTTTATAAGAAGAATGCTTCATAGATAACTCATTATGGTTATGCTGCAGGTTTCCACCATGACAACATGGATTAGACCGGCGACCCAGGCGTTTCTCTAACACACATACATAACTCCATGGACTTACAATCTCCCCTTTCATTTCACACCGACGACATCCATAGACAAAAGAGCATGATATCAACTAGGTACAAAGTACAAGTGCAATGTTGAAAGCGTTCCCCATGACAGCATGGTTATGCTAATCCCCAACATATAAGAGCAAGCATATACAACATAGACGACACAATGGTTCAAGTTTATTAAGGGCAAGAAAAGTAAAGTGTGTCATCAAGTTTGTGAGAGCTTTAATCACTAGTTTTCTCATAACAAGTTTAATTCGGAAGGTAAATAAAAACAGGAATATACTTGGAATAGCAAATGCTAATAGGTAGGTATGGTGGACTCTTTGGAATAACTTGGTTTTAGGAGTTGGATGCATGAGTGGAACTTATACTTGGTTATGGAGGCTAGCAAAAGACTGAGAGCGACCAACTAAGAGAGCAATAATGGCCATAATCATGCAAAGCGACAAAACATCATTAATCAAAGCATAAAGTGATATTACAAGTCAAAAACCAAAGGATCATAAAGGCTATGGTGACTTGGGATAGTCATAACATGGTGTGAGCATGCGCCAAGTCAACCCAAATAAAGCATCAAAGAAGAATACCACAATACTATGCTTTAATATGCTAAAACAACGCATGATTCTTTCAAGGCACATTAAGCAATCTCAACTGTTTATAACATGTCTTGCTACAACAAAGATCACTAAGAATAAAGCCAAAACAATATCGAGCATGGCATGACAAAGCATAGGCCATAGTCAAAAGCAAGCTCCTTTTACCACTTAAGCATGAACTTTCCTCCCCTTTTCCAAACCAACCCAAACTATTTGAAAACCAATGTATGAAAGAGGGGGCCCAACCAATTTATTCAAGCAAACTAAGAAAACCAAGCAAACAAAAACCAAAAACGAAAACAAAGACGCTCCAAGAACAACACAACTGTGCGTGAAACAATAAAAATGAAGTGTTTGCAAGAAACCTGGGATTTTTATTGATGAAGAAGGGGATGCCTTGGGCATCCCCAAGCTTTGATGCTTGTACTTCTTGGATATTTCTTGGGGTGACCCACGTGGCATCCCCAAGATTGAGCTTTAGTCCATTCTTCATCTCATTACATCATTCTCTCCATACACCTGGAATTTTTCCTTCATACAAGACTTCACACAATCTTTATTAGCAACATTAGTATACTCAAGATAATAAGTCTTTGGGTTCAGTTTGAACAACAATAAAACTTACATTAAAACACAAGATACTGTAGCAATTCCCTCAAAAATCTCAATTCCCCAAATAGAACCCAAAAAGGAACCAACAAGAAGCAAATGCAAATAATGGCAGAAATCTGTCAAAACAGACCAGCAGGTAAAAACCAATTTTTTCGAAGACCTTCTGTTGCTCAAATAGAAAAGTGTTGAACTAACGAAAGTTAGATAACAACCTGGGGTAGAAGCAAAAAAATTCACGCCTCAAAACAACGTACAGAGAGTTTACACAATTTTTACGGTGAAGCACAAAAATCTGTTTCGGGACAGCAACTTTCCCAAGCATTACTTCTCTCTTATTAGAGGTTACTCTTGGCACAAAAAGCAAATAAAAAGGATAAGGAGCAGTTATTACTAAAGTAATTACTTCCAAGACTCATCTAAAACTTTTGGGTTATCTTCCAATAAGTACTTTTCTTTAACGCCTTTAAGTTAGGCATAAGAAGCAAGAAAAAGAATCAAGTGTTCTCAAATGAAGAAGCATTAAAACCAAATTTCTTGCCCTTACCTCTCTTACTTTTATTCTTAACCTTGGGGAACATATGATTGTTTGGTGAAGAATCAAAGTGCATGGTTCCCTTTTCCACATCTATTATTGCTCCAATGAGTTTCAATAGGGATCTTCCAAGTGTAATTTGTCCTTTTCCTACACATTCAATAACAACATAATCAGTAGAAACCATTTTCCCTAGGATCTGTGTAAACACTCCTTCATCTATTCCAATTGGTGATATTATGGCATTATTAGCAAGAAATATTTCTTCTCCTCCTTCAGAAAGTCCCCAAAGATTCAAAGATTCATAGATATCTTTAGGCATAAGACAGAATTCAGACATGATATCACAGCGAGCATGAAAAGTTTCATTATTTATAGCAATCTTTACTGTGGGAAGCCATTTTGAGGATTCAGAATTTATTGGAACATAGTCATGATGCTCTCTAAGCGTATTATAGCAATTCTTTAAACTAGCAGTGCTGGTCTCAAGGGTATT
Organism: Avena insularis; assembly: GCA_023614405.1. Taxonomy (NCBI): domain Eukaryota; kingdom Viridiplantae; phylum Streptophyta; class Magnoliopsida; order Poales; family Poaceae; genus Avena; species Avena insularis. The sequence goes on from CM042694.1 coordinate 453,945,812, forward strand.
CAATCTAGCAAATATGTTTATGAAGGAAGAATCAGATTTGTTAGGCAAGTTGTAAGTAAAGACCAGCTTCTTTATGGCATTAAAAGCATCATCCTCATTGCATTGGAGGAAATCTCCTCCCACTACAACATCCAAAGCATATCTATAGCAAAGAGCGATTCTAAGGTAAAAACTGCTAAGGAACAAACTTTGAGTCATTTTAGGTTTAGTTTTTTCATGTAGATCAGAGATTCTAGACCAAGCTTCTTTGAAACTCTCTTCAATTCCTTGTTTAAAAGTGAAAATCATTTCCTCAGGTGACATAGTGATTGGAGCAATGCTAGACATAATGGCAACTTAAGATAGGAGCTAAATTTTTTGTGTGTTTTTAATAAAGAAAGCAAACTAGTACAACTATTTTTTTTGTTTCTGATAAAGAAACAAGCAAACAAAGCAAAATTAAACTACGCAAAACAAAAATAAAAAAGTAAAGAGATTGGTTATGAGGGACTCCCCTTGTGAAGATGTCCTTGACTCCCCGCCAACGGCGCCAGAAAAGAGCTTGATGGCCGAAGATATCTCGAGCTCGTTGGGGAACCCCAAGATGAAGGTATGATGAGCATAACAACAAGTTTCCCTCAGTTATGAAACCAAGCTTATCGAACCAGTAGGAGCAAGGAAACATCTCCAAGGTGTTGTTGCCAACTTGGAGTCCTACACAACACAACCATAGAACTTTGCCCCCAACGTAAACTGAGGTTGTCAATCTCACCGGTTTTGCTGAAAACAAAGGATTAAACGTATTGTGTGGAAGAAAGTAAAAGCTTGCAGAAAATAAACAGAAAGCAGTAAACAGTTGTAGATTGATGGTAAAAGAAAGGACCGGGGTCCATAGTTCACTAGTGGTGGTTCTCCTTAAGATAGATGACATGTTGGGTGAACAAATTACAGCGGGGGAATTGACAAACATCGAGAAAGCATACATGCATATACTAATCATCTTGACTCCTATGAGATTTGATTGGGCATTACAACATTATTCATAGACCGTAATCCAACTGCATCTATGACTAATAATCCACCTTCAGGTTATCATCCGACCCCCCTCCAGTATTAAGTTGCAAGCAACAAATAATTGCATTACACATTGTGTGTAAAGTAAACAATATGATTGTTCTATGAACAAAGGATTGTTGTTTTCTCCCTAGTTGCAACAACACATCTAGTACCTTAGAGATTTCTGTCACTTCCCCAGATTACCAGAGGCATGAACCTAGTATCGAGCATAAATACTCCCTGTTGTAGTTGCTAGCATCTACTTGGCCAAGATATCTACTAACAACGGAGAGCATGCAAGATCACAAATAACAAAGACATGATAGAATCAATAATCAATCTGAAATAGCATCTCAATATCCATCGGATCTCCGCAAACACAACATGTATGATTACAAATAGATGATCTTGATCATAAATGGAGCTTACAAGATCTAGACATGGTAGCACAAAGGAGAAGAACCAACCATCTAGCTACTAAATGGACCCGTAGTCCAAGGATGAACTACTCATGCATCACACCGGAGGCTTGCATGGTGATGAAGAAGGCCTCCAGGGTGAATTTTCCTCCCAGTGGTGCCGGAAGAGCTTGCATCCCTCCCGATCTAGGGATGGAGATGACGGTGGCTACAGACTCTTTCATGGAATTTTGATCGGGTACTTAGGGTTTCTGTATCGGAGGCATCTTATAGGCGAAAGGGGAGGCCGAGGGGGTGCCCTAGGTGGTCGCACCACCCCCTGGTCGTTCCTATGTCGTTGCATTCTGTGACCTAGTCACATGCTTGCAAGCTTTGTTAATGCAACACCATGAAGATGGCCACAAATGCATCTGTCCGTTACATGGATGGGCAAATCCTGGTCTTGATATGTACTCCTCTGCGCGCTCTTTTGGGAAACCTGATTAGCACCTTTTTGATCACCCAGTCACGGTATGATACTTGATACCATCTAAGATCCCTCGAGAACGGTGATTTGCATTATCTCACCGTCTAAGGATCAAGTTGCGAGGTTTCCTTAGTTTTTCATTAATGGTGAACTTTGTAACTAGATCTCATTATGATACAACTTGTTGGGTTGTTTGTCTATCACATCATTCAACTAATGACATGACCTCATTGTCAATTGGCATAAATGCCCATGATCTCGAAACCCTAGATCATCCTCATGACCAATGAACTAGTTTGCTAGAGGTAACCAGAGACTTGGTTTGTTTACATACCACACGTGTATTAACGTTTCATATTAATACAGTTCTAGCACAATATGAAATGTATTATGAACATAAGAGATATATCAAACAATACGCTTTATTATTTTCCTCTAGGGCATATCTCCTTCAACGTCACCACATTATTCAATCTTCCTGCTTCTGAAAGTCTGGCCAAGTAAATAGCTAGGGACAATGCAAGTGAGTACTTTGAATATACTCGCAAACCATCAAGATATTGTAAACAAGATAATGCAGTTTGGTTGTGGTGAGATAGCTCTTGTTGGGGGGATACCCCCGGGTAGGGTCACGCCGGGGTATAAAGGCCGAGTTAGCCTAGGTACGGCAAGGTCAAAGCAAGTGCTGGCCGAGCCACCTCAAGGCAGGCCGAATCACGGAGTAACCCGGACCAGAGGATGTCCACCTAACTGAGTCTCGGCCAACGTATGCCGTATGCCGGCAGGATTTATGTAACTTATATGCAAGTACCCATGTGGCTGGATTAACCAGCTATGGTCCGGGTTATATCAGGCTTGCAAGAGAAGGAAGGTATCTCGCTGGTCAAAAGGTGGTCTCTGTACGCTGGAGCATGAGCGAAGCGAACAGAGAGAAGGACCACCTAGGCGTGGCCGACAAGGGTGACGCGCCCTGTGTCGGATGACACTGGCACCAAAGAAGCTTATGTAGCCTCTGCATGGCTTACGATGGCGAAAAGTGATCCGGTCGTTTTGCTATTTTGGGAGGAGGCATATTCCACGTATGCCCTAATTGGAGACCTAGCCTCCCCTTTATAAGGAGCACTAGGGCCTCTGTAGAAGGGGTTGGCATTTGAGTAGTTGGTTCTTGGGAGATAGGTAGTGGTGAGAGTAAGAGAGCTCCTTCTTCCTCCTCTCCTTAATACAGCTCAAGGAGCATTGGTAAACCTTGTGAACCTAGTGAATACAAAGCTTCCGTGTGTGGAATCACCACACTATCCCTCCCTGGATTCCTCTAGCGCATATTGGCCCCACCTTTAGCCTATCTATGGCATCTGCCGTGACACCACCACGACAATTGGCGCCCACCGTGGGGCAAGCGGCGCTAGCAGGAGTGAAGATCCGGACGGGAAACCTCATCGGCAACGGCGAGCGCATCGTCTCCGGGCTCGTTCATCGCTTTGGAGCGCTGGACTACATCAGCGACAATGCTGGTTGCTTCGGCAAGCAACCTCTTCCGTGCAACGGCCTCTTCGTCAAGCTTAGCGCGCACTGTTGGGTTCGTAGCATGGAAAACAAAAAAATTCTACCGCAAGAACGAACAAAACCCAGATCTAATCTAGATAAAAGCCAAGATCTAATCTACTAGACATGAGCAACGAGATAGATCGGTACTAACCCTCGTAGAACCGAAAGCGTTAATGAGATTAGATCTCGTGGATGATGTAGTCGATCACTTGCTGATCTCAAGATCGTGTGGATGATCCTTCCGGCGCCGCGTTAAGGCGCTTCATGAGACGGTCACACGCATGAGTCGGCAGACCTTCCTCTCCCGCTCCAAATGAGCAGCGGAGGTAGTAGATCTTCTCCACGGAATCCCAGCAGCACGACGGCGTGGTGGTGGTGGTGGATGAGAATTCTGCAGGCTTCGCCTATGCCTGCAAGTAAGAAAGGTGGAGGAAAGAGGCGGAGATTGGGAGTTGTGAGAGCGAGGCAGAGGGTGCGCCTCCCTTCTATTTAAAGGAGGGAGGCGTGTTCGGGAGGAGTCCTAGTAGGACTCCTCCTTGGGCAGCCGGTGGGAAGGGGAGAATCCTCCTCCCCACGAATCCGTGTCTAGCCCCACTTGGACTCCCTTGATCCTTTCTTGGTTTTCAAGTAAACTCCAAGAAATCCTCTAGAACCTTCCAGAACATTCCGAAACCTTCTAGAATCTCCATACAAACACTCCGGAACATTTCCTAACTTAGAAAATTATTCCCAATATATGAATCTTATTCTCCGGACCATTCCGGATCTCCTCGTGATGTCCCGGATCCATTCCGAGACTCCGAACAACATTCGGTCTCCAACGCAAATTCCATATCTACTTAAAACAACTTCGAACCTTAAGTGTGTCACCCTATGGTTCGTGAATATGCAGACATGATGAAGACACCTCTCCCATCAATAACCATCAGCGGGATCTGGAGATCCTTAACGTCTCCCACATACTCAACGATTACTTCGTGATCGATTGAACCAATTAACATATGAAACCAATTCCCTTTGTCTCGCGATATTCTACTTATCCGAGGTTTGATCGTCGGTATCTTCATACCTAGTTCTTCCTTGTTACTGATAAGTACTCTTTACTCGTTCCATGTTATGTCATCCCTTGTGACCCAGTCACATGCTTGCAAGCTATCTAGATGACATTCCACCGAGAGGGCCCAGAGTATATCTATCCGTCATATGGATGGACAAATCCCCATCTTGGTCTATGCGCTTCAACGCATACTTTCAGAATACCCAATGACACCTTTATAACCGCCCGATTAGCGTGCTTATGTCATCAAAGTACCCATCCGGTGATGGTGATTAACATAACCTCATGGTCGAAGGATTACGTTACTATGTATTTCAAAGCTTACAGCAATACGAACTTAATGACTTGATCTTATGCTATGCTTACTATGGGTGTGTGTCCATCACATCATTCTCCTAATTATATAACCTTGTTATTAATGACATCCAATGTCCATGATCAGGAAACCATGATCATCTATTAATCAACAAGCTAGTTTAACAAGAGGCTTACTAGGGACTCTTTTATGTTTACAAAACACACAAGTATTAATGTTTCCGGTTAATACAATTATAGCATGGGATGTAAACATTTATCATAAACATAAAGATATAATAATAACCACTTTATTATTGCCTCTTGGGCATATCTCCAACACGCACAAGATCTACGTCGACGTCGATGTGTCGTGCGTTCACCCACAGCACGTCGTCGAGGGAGGCAAGCCACCTGATACGACCATTTTGCATCACTATTCTATGTCTTAATTCACTATTATTCATTGACATATTTCGTATTGAGAGGTGATACTTATGTTATTTCATCAATTTTTGAATGGTTGATGACTTTTGGAGAATGGACCGCTGCAGTCAGGATTCTGATGGAAAAGGTGCTGTTTGGAGGCAAAATTCATGAAGATCAGAAAATCCAGGAAAATATACGGATAATTCTATTTTTCCAGAAGACTCGGGATGCCAGAAGATGGAGTGGAGGTGGGCCACAGGGGGCCCACACCACCCCATGGCGCGGGCAGGCCTAGGCCGCGCCTGCGAGTGGTGTGGCCGCCCTGGCCCACTCTAGCCTCTCTCCTCTGGCGTATATCATCCCCACGAAACCCTAATACTCGGGGCGGAAAACACCGAGGGAGAAAGATCTATCCGGCAAACAGATTTCTGCCGGGGGAATTCCTTCCCGGAGGGGGGAGATCGTCGCCATCAACACCACCATCAAGCTGGACTTCATCGGGATCATCATCATCATCACCACCATCATCACCATCAGCACCCTCATCACCATCTCCATATTGTTGTAACAATTGCGTTGAATCTTGCATAGTTCATAGGGGAAACTTTCCCGGTGTTGATTACTCTTTGTAGTTGATGCTATTGAGTGAACCATTGAATTATTGTTTATGTTCAGATTGTTATACATCATTATTCCATCTCTGATCATGATCCATATGATGTCTCGTGAGTAGTTCGTTTTGTTCTTGAGGACACGGGAGAAGTCTTGTTGTTAGTAGTGGAGTTGCGTTGAGAAAGATTCAATAAATTGTTATTTAAGTTGTGGTGTACTTCTTTTAGTGGTGTCATGTGAACGTCGACTACATGATACTTCACCTATATGGGCCTAGGGGAATGCATTGTGTATTTGGCTACTAATCGTAGGGGTTGCCGGAGTGACAGAAACCTGAACCCCCGTTAGGAAACCATTGCACAAGGGACGTAAGGGTCTTAGAGTTTAAAGCCGTGGTTAGGTTTCTACCTTGATTACTTTCTTGTACTTACGGATGTTTGCAAGGGGTATAATCACAAGTATGTATTTAGTCTTGGATGGGGCGGTACATTAGCACAGGTTCACCCACACAACACTTCGCAAGCTAGAGAAGATTAATCGACTATATGAAGCGACAGCACTTGACAGTCTTCCCATGTGTCCTCGAGAATGTTTGGTCATCTATAAAATACAACAGGCTTGTCCTTTGCTACATAAAGGATTGGGCCACTTGCTGCATTCATTCTTACTGTCTTTCATTCACTCGTACTTTGTTTACTTGCTTTATCAAAAAACCCTAAAAATCCGTTTGCTAAGTATTTGCAGAGAATTCCTGAATCATACCACTAGCCAGCACCTTCTGCTCCTTGTTGGGTTCGACACTCTTATCGAAAATACTGCGATACTCCCCCTATACTTGTGGGTCATCAAGACTATTTTCTGGCGCCGTTGCCGGGGAGTGAAGCGCTATTGGAGAGTGGAACTGGTAAAGGAAACTTCTACTATGAGTATTGTTCACTTCTGCTAGTTGCTTTATTTTCGTTATGGATAATTCGCTGAGTTTCTTATTTGGTAATGCTACTACCACTGCTAAGGTAGTAAATAAGCCACCACCTGCTGAGAAAGATGTTTTCAAAATACCTACAAGAATTATTGATCGTGTTATGGATAACTACTATGTTGGGGATGGAACTGTCCATCCCGGTGATCATTTACTCTTTATACACGAATTATGCGGGTTGTTCAAGTGTGCATGTATTACTACAGATCAAGTTAAGAAGAAGTTATTCTCATTATCACTGAAAGGAAGAGCTGAGGAATGGTATAAGCTGCTGAAGAATGGTCAAGCTCTGGAATGGGAGGAAATAGTGCCTCTCTTTTATTCAAAGTTATATCCTCCTAGTGAGATTCATAAAGATCGGAATCAAATATACAACTTTTGGCCTCTTGATGGAGAGAGTACAACTCAAGCTTGGGGGAGATTGAAGTTACTAATGCTCAAATGTCCCATTCATGAGCTCCCCAACAATATTATTATCAACAACTTTTATGCAAGGCTCCCTTTACATGACAAGGATTTATTGGATGCTTCTTGTGCTGGATCATTCACTCGTATGGAAGAAGAAGCTAAATGGGACCTTCTAGATCGTATTCAAGACAATGCTGAAGCTTGGGAGAATGACAAAGGTAGAAAGTCAGGTATAAATTATGATTATGAATGCATTGAATATTTTATGGGAACTGATGAATTTCAAAATATTAGTAATATTTATGGTCTTGATTTGCAAGTTATTACGAATTGCTTTAGAGCTTTTGCTTCCTATATCGAAATTCCAAAAAGGGGATGGAACAAGTACCATGCACCTTACACAGATATTGTTGACTATGCCCCTATTGGAAGTGCTGAGTATTGCATCATCGACCCCATCTTACCTGAACCTTATATCGAGAAGATTCCCTCCCCCGAAAAGGTAAAGGACCATCCAATGATAACTAATGTAATCACCAAAAGCGAAAAAAGAACTGTAAAATCTGATGAACAAATAAACATTGAACCTGTGGTAGCAATTGTAAAAGAACTTGTCATTAAAAGCGTAGAAGATGGGCACATAGTCTTTTGTGAGGATGCTTCTAATATTGTTTCACATCCTAATAGAACTAAAAAGGCTAGTGTTCCCGTGCTTTCTGTTAGAATTGGTGATCATTGCTATTATGGTTTATGTGATATTGGTGCAGGTTCCAGTGCTATTCCTTATGAGCTTTACAGAGAAATTGTGCATGAGATCAGTCCTTGCGAGTTGGAAGAGATTGATTTGGTTATTCACCTTGCTAATAGAGAGACCATCTCTCCAATTGGTATTGTGCGAGACGCGGAAGTTCTTTGCGGTAAGATTAAGTACCCTGCTGATTTTCTAGTACTTGGTTCAGCTGCTAGTAAAACTTATCCTATCATTTTTGGTAGACCTTTCTTGAGTACTTATGGAGCTATTATTGATTGCAAGAGGGATAAAATCTTGACTAAGTTTGATGGGGAATCTTATGAGTTTAATTTTTTGAAATTTGCTAAAGAACCTTGCGAAGAGGAAACCCATAATGAGGATTTTAGGGTTGAACAACTTGCTTCTATTTCTCTTGCTCCTAACAATGCTTTGCAGCAATTTATGGAAGAACATGAAAGTGAAATCTTCATGGAAGAAAGGAACGAGATTGACATGATTCTCCATGATCAACCTATGATGCTTAAGCACGACTTGCCTGTAGAAGACTTGGGTACCACGATGCCACCTAAAAAGGATCCGGTTTTCGATCTAAAACCTCTCCCCGATGATCTTAAATATGCTTTTATTGATGATAAAAAGATATATCCTGTTATTATTAGCGCTAAACTTTCAGGGAGGAAGAAGAAAGATTATTGGAGGTTTTGAGGAAACACCGAGGAGCTATGGGCTATACTCTAGATGATTTGAAAGGGATTTCACCAACTATGTCAGCATTCTATCAACATAGAACCAGATGCGAAGCCAGTAGTGGAGCACCAACGATGTTTAAATCCTAAGATGAAGGAAGTGGTGAGGAATGAGGTATTGAAACTCCTTGATGCTGGTATTATTTACCCTATTGCTGATAGTGAATGGGTTAGTCCTGTTCATTGTGTTCCTAAAAAGGGAGGTATTACTGTTGTCCCTAATGATAATGATGAGCTTATTCCTCAAAGAATAGTGGTAGGCTATAGGATGTGCATCGATTTTAGGAAAGTCAATAAAGTTACTAAGAAAGATCACTACCCGCTTCCTTTTATTGATCAAATGTTGGAAAGGTTGTCTAGAAAGACCCATTTTTGTTTTCTTGATGGTTATTCTAGTTTCTCTCAAATTCCTGTTAAACAACAAGATCAAGAAAAAACTACTTTTACTTACCCTTATGGAACTTATGCTTATAGACGTTTGCCTTTCGGTTTATGTAATGCTCCTGCTACTTTCCAAAGATGCATGTCTGCTATCTTTCATGGCTTTTGTGAGGAAATTGTAGAAGTGTTCATGGATGACTTTTCTATCTATGGAACTTCTTTTGATAATTGTCTGCACAACCTTGATAAAGTTTTGCAGAGATGCGAAGAAACTAATCTTGTTCTTAATTGGGAGAAATGCCACTTCATGGTTAATGAAGGGATTGTTCTTGGTCATAAAGTTTCTGAAAGAGGCATAAAAGTTGATAGAGCTAAGGTTGAGGCGATTGAGAAGATGCCATGCCCAAGAGACATCAAAGGTGTTCGTAGTATCCTTGGTCATGCTGGTTTCTATAGAAGGTTTATTAAAGACTTTTCTGGGATATCAAAACCCCTTACTAATCTTCTTCAAAAAGATGTACCCTTTGTTTTTGATGATGATTGTAAGGAAGCTTTTGAAACTCTTAAGAAGGCTTTAACTATAGCCCCTATTGTTCAACCACCTGATTGGAGTTTACCCTTTGAAATAATGTGTGATGCTAGTGATTTTGCTATAGGGGCTGTCCTTGGGCAACGCATTGATAAAAAGATAAACGTTATCCATTATGCTAGTAAGACTCTAGACGCTTCTCAAAGGAATTATGCTACTACTGAAAAGGAATTTCTAGCTGCTGTTTTTGCTTGTGATAAGTTTAGGCCCTATATTGTGGACTCAAAAGTAACCATTCATACTGATCATGCTGCTATTGAGTATCTTATGACAAAGAAGGACGCTAAGCCTAGGCTTATTAGATGGGTATTGCTTTTACAAGAGTTTGATCTACACATAGTGGATAGGAAGGGTGCTGAGAATCCTGTAGCTGATAATTTATCTCGTTTGGAAAACATCTCTTTTGATCCTATGCCTGTTAATGATAGTTTCCCAAATGAACAGTTAGCCGCAGTAGGGGTGAACTCTCGAGGAAGCCCTTGGTATGCTGATTATGCTAGCTTTATTGTCTCCAAGTATTTGCCTCCAACTTTTATAGCTCAGCAAAGAAGAAAGTTCTTCTATGATTTGAGGCATTATTTTTGGGATGACCCACACTTATACAAAGAAGGAGTTGATGGTATTATGCGAAGATGTGTTCCAGAATATGAGCAAAAAGAGATATTGCGTAAATGTCATGGTAGCGCCTATGGAGGACATCATGCGGGAGATAGAACCGCACAAAAGGTATTACAATCAGGTTTCTACTGGCCTACCATTTTTAAGGATGCAAGAAAATTTGTTTTATCTTGTGATGAATGTCAGCGTGTTGGTAATATTTCTAGACGCAATGAAATGCCTATGAACTACTCTCTAGTCATTGAACCTTTTGATTGTTGGGGATTCGACTTTATGGGCCCTTTCCCTCCTTCGAAGGGTTACACTCATATTCTTGTTGCCGTTGATTATGTTACTAAGTGGGTACAAGCCATTCCTACGAAGAGTGCTGACGGGGAAACCTCTCTAAAAAATCTTAAGGACGTTATCTTTCCTAGGTTTGGAGTGCCTAGGTATCTCATGACTGATGGGGGTTCTCATTTCATTCATGGCGGTTTTAGGAAGACACTCGCTAAGTATGATGTTAATCATAGAATTGCTTCAGCTTATCATCCCCAAACCAGCGGGCAAGTAGAGTTATCAAATAGAGAAATAAAATCTATCTTGCAAAAAACTGTTAATAGGTCTAGAAAAAACTAGGATAAAAAGTTGAATGATGCTTTATGGGCTTATAGGACTGCTTATAAGAATCCTTTGGGAATGTCTCCTTATAAAATGGTTTATGGGAAAGCTTGCCACTTACCCTTAGAATTAGAACACAAAGCTTATCAAGCAAAGCAAAGAAAGAACTAAATAGAGATTGTAAGCTAGCTGGTGAGAAAAGACTTTTTGACTTAAGTTCTTTAGATGAATGGAGGAGTGAAGCCTATGAGAATGCTAGGCTCTTTAAGGAAAAAGTTAGAAGATGGCATGACAAGCGAATACTTAAGAGAGAATTTCATGTTGGTGAGAAAGTTCTATTGTATAGGTCTCGTCTCAGATTTTTTGCAGGTAAGCTACTATCAAAATGGGAAGGACCTTTCATCATTGAAGAAGTATACCATTCAGGAGCAATAAAAATTTCTTCTCTAAAAGATAATACTACACAAGTAGTGAATGGGCAGCGACTCAAACACTATATTGCTGGAGATTCTTACAACGAAGATGTTGATGCCTTTCAAGTTATAACTCCAGAGAAATTCATTAAGGACCAAATTCAGAGACCTGCAGAGTCTGTTTCCAACTAGGTAACAGTTCTGGTAAGAAAAGTTCCGCGAAAATACAATCCAACTATATTTTTGCAGTTTTCAGTCAATAAGGAAAGCTACGAAGCGAAAAAGGGACGGAATCGGAGCCAGGGTGGCCCACACCACCCCATGGCGCGAGCCCACCCCTGGTCGCGCCACCAGGTGGTGAGGTCACCCAGGACTCCGTCTTCGACTCGTTTTCTCCATGTACCTTCCTTTTGATACGAAACTTCGTAATATATAACCCCCCAGATCCCCCGAGGTCCGGATATCGTGTTTTCGTCGTGTTTTTGTTTCGATCTGTTTCTGCCAGGTAAAAATCCCAGATTTGGAGCCATAATGTCTTCCTCTGGATCATCCAAGGGAGATTCCTTAGAAGATATCATCAATCCATACATGAGAGAATTGAAGATTCACCCCAAGGAGTTATTGCTCGAAGGTGGGGAGGTCCGGATTAAAGAGGTTCAAGGCCCAAAAGGTGAAGGAAGTCTGGAGGACAGGATGGAAGCACTGGAACATGAAGTCTTTAGGTACAGGAAGATGGCGGAGCGCGAAGTGGACATTATCCATAAGATTTGTTCCGAACTCATCACCGAGCACCAAAAGGAGACTGCTGAACTCAAAGATGAAGTATTTTCACTCCGCCAAACAATCAACGAACTACAAGCACAGTTCTATGATGTGCAAAATCAAAACTGTGAGTATGAGGCTAGATTTAAACGCATAAGTGTTGCTGCAAGTTTCAGGATGTTAGAAACCACGATGTCCTTTGTTGACGGGAAGCCCTTACCCTGGAAGACGGACGAAGATGAGAGGATACCACCACCTCCTAAGGAGTAATTCGTCATCAGGTTTGGCATCCCCTTGGTTTGTTCCAAGCTTGGGGGAGTGTCGCGGTATCACATCACTATCTTCTATCTTTTTACCTTATTAGTAGAGTCATATCATGAATAGAGGAGTTATTTTGTAGTATGGTTTGCATTATGGAAGTGTCCCCTCTCTCGTTAGATTTGTATCCCTTGGTGTGAGTTTCCGTTTTGGAATATTAATGAGAAGTTCTATCATTCACTCTTTTGCATAGCTTATGTTAGTTTCCAATTCATGGTTATATGATTGATCTTGTTGTTAGTATTGGTATCACTTTGGGATCATTGAGTTAATTTAGTTGGTTTTGGCAAACCTGGCTCGGTCAAGAGTGACACTATTTTGAGAGTTGAATGAAAAAGATAGAAGTACTCTAAAGAGAAAAATAATTTCATCGTCTTTCCTTCTTGATTTGCTCATAAGTCTAGTATTCTCTAGTTAAGATCTTTTGTGCTTCCAAGGAAGATTGCATGTTTGCCTTTATCACTTGTATGTTTGGTTGTTTCCTTCAGCTCTTGTACTTGCTACCCAGCCTTGCTAGCCAAAAACCTGTACTGAGAGGGTATTCTTCTCGTGCATCCACCTCCTTTAAAACAAAACCTTTGCCATTTGTGTCCACCATACCTACCTAGTAGCATTATTGCTATTCCAAGTAAATTCCTGTTTTGTCTACCTCCCAAATTAAACTTGTTATGCGAAAATTAGTGATTAAAACTCTCACGAACTTGATGGCACACTTTACTTTCTTGCATTTAATAAACTTGAACCATTGGGTCCTTCTTTGTTGCGTATATGCTTGCGCTTTATGAGTTGAAGTTAGCCAAACCATGTATCATGGGGACCGCTTTCAACACTTCATTGGTACTTGTACCTAGTTGATATCATGTTCTTTTGCTTATGGATCCCGGCGGTGTGAAATATAAGTGGAACTTGTATGATCATGGAGTTTATATGTGTGTTAGAGAAACGCCTGGGTCGCTAGCCTAAGCCATGCCTAATCATGGTGGAAACTTGCAGCATAACTATAGTGAGCATTCTCTGAAGCATCCTCAATAAAAACCTATGCAAATAGCAAATAAAAAGATCGCTGAGATGCTCACCGTCTGCTTGCCTTGTCATTTTGATTACGGGATAGCTCCTGTGTCATGTGCAAGGGGTACCTCGTTGGCGGTTCTCAATGATACGCATGTATTTACAATGACAAGAGCTTGCTCATGACTGAAGTTGAGTAGCATGAGGATCGGTACTCATAAGTAAGGGGCTTGAGATTTCAACTTAGAACTTGTCAAGCATATCCTCTTAGTTGTGTCACTTTAACCTTAACCACCAAAAGATGCCTATGATAGGGGCAATGAGATCTGAAATCTAGTAAGTATCATAATTTTTGGGAGCTCTTTATGAGACTTGCAATCCCTGCTTCCCTCCGCGAAGGGCCTTTCTTTTACTTTGTAGTTGAGTCGGTAAACCTATTCCCTTCTATCTCAGCAAGTATTTTGAGTTGATGTGTTTCATTCATTCATATGATGATTTATTCACTCATGTTTCTTATGTTCCTTGTTTTGCACATTGCTCTTATCTTGAAGTTTACTACTTTGAAAGCTTTCTTTGAAAACCAGCTATTTGTGAACTCCAGCAAATTATCAACTATTCTTCGACCAAGAGCTAAGTTTGCCATTACCAATTATGATTCACTTTATGTATCTTTATTGTGTTTCCTTTACTCATTGCAAGTTGAGTTTTATAATATTGAGTTGTCTTCTATTATGATCTATGTATTTGATGAATGTGATGCTTTTTGTCCGTATTCTTTTATCGACTCTTCACTCCATAAACTTGAGATCATGTTTATTGAGCTCAGTTTCGCTTGGGGACAAGCGAAGTCTAAGATTGGGGGGAGTTGATACGTCCATTTTGCATCACTATTATATGTCTTAATTCACTATTATTCATTGATATATTTCGTATTGAGAGGTGATACTTATGTTATTTCATCTATTTTTGCATGGTTGATGACTTTTGGAGCATGGACCGCTGCAGTCAGGATTCTGATGGAAAAGGTGTTGTTTGGAGGCAAAATTCGTGAAGATCAGAAAATCCGGGAAAATATACGGAAAATTCTATTTTTCCAGAAGACTCAGGATGCCAGAAGATGGAGTGGAGGTGGGCCACAGGGGGCCCACACCACCCCATGGCGCGGGCAGGCCGAGGCCACGCCTGGGAGTGGTGTGGCCGCCCTGGCCCACTCCAGCCTCTCTCCTCTGGCGTATATCATCCCCACGAAACCCTAAGACTCGGGGAGCGACCACAGAAAGATTCCGCCGCCTCTGCGGGGCAGAAAACACCGAGGGAGAAAGATCTCTCCGGTAGATAGATTTCTGCCGGGGGAATTCCTTCCCGGAGGGGGGAGATCGTCGCCATCAACACCACCATCAAGCTAGACTTCATCGGGATCATCATCATCATCACCACCATCATCACCATCAGCACCCTCATCACTATCTCCATATTGCTGTAACAATTGCGTTGAATCTTGCATAGTTCATAGGGGAAACTTTCCCGGTGTTGATTACTCTTTGTAGTTGATGCTATTGAGTGAACCATTGAATTATTGTTTATTTTTAGATTGTTATATATCATTATTCCATCTCTGATCATGATCCATATGATGTCTCGTGAGTAGTTCGTTTTGTTCTTAAGGACATGGGAGAAGTCTTGTTGTTAGTAGTGGAGTTGCGTTGAGAAAGATTCAATAGATTGTTATTTAAGTTGTGGTGTACTTCTTCTAGTGGTGTCATGTGAACGTCGACTACATGACACTTCACCTATATGGGCCTAGGGGAATGCATTGTGTATTTGGCTACTAATCGTAGGGGTTGCCGGAGTGATGTAAAACCTGAACCCCCATTAGGAAACCATTGCACAAGGGACGTAAGGGTCTTAGAGTTTAAAGCTGTGGTTAGGTTTCTACCTTAATTACTTTCTTGTACTTACGGATGTTTTCAAGGGGTATAATCACAAGTACGTATTTAGTCTTGGATGGGGCGGTACATTAGCACAGGTTCACCCACACAACACTTAGCAAGCTAGAGAAGATTAATCGACTATATGAAGCGAAAGCACTTGACAGTCTTCCCATGTGTCCTCGAGAACGTTTGGTCATCTATAGAAATACAACTGGCTTGTCCTTTGTTGCATAAAGGATTAGGCCACTTGCTGCATTCATTCTTACTGTCTTTCATTCACTCTTACTTTGTTTACTTGCTTTATCGAAAACCCCTAAAAATCCGTTTGCTAAGTATTTGCAGAGAATTCCTGAATCATACCACTAGCCAGCACCTTCTGCTCCTCGTTGGGTTCGACACTCTTAATTATCGAAAATACTGCGATACACCCCCTATACTTGTGGGTCATCACCACCCCTTAGCGTGGCTTGTGGGGCGTGTATCACTCACTCCCCTGACAGCGCCGAGGTGATGATGACGGTGCCTGACGCTGGCACGAGCAAGGATCCGGCGCCAGATCCAGAGGTAACACTCAAAGCACCAAGGAAAAGTAGGGGACCTCCAGTAGAGAGGCCAGAGAATGTGATGCAGCAAGCAATAGATAGCTTGGCAAGTCCCATAGCACCTGTGGTAGATCCGGCTCAGGCACAGGCCGAGTTAGAGGAAACTAGGCAGAAAATACTAGAGGGTGCGAAAAAGATAGCCGCGGCTCAGCAGTCGTTGAACATGACACTACACGAGTACACAAGGGCAAATAAGGTTGATGCTATAAAAGTGAAGGGGAGAAACCTTATCAGTGAAATGAACAAAGAGGGTGATACTAGAGTTGAGGAATCAGAGAACATTCTGTCTGTGGGGCTGCCGAAGTACAGTACCCGGCAAAGAACCTCAGAGCAACTGATGCAGCTGCGTCCGAGTTAGAGGGTTTGATGGGTGAAGCCCGGCAAAGACAGCAGGATAGGGTCAATGAGTTAGTTCGGATCGCTAGCAAACAAAATGAAGAGTTGCTCAGGGCTAATCCGGCAAGGGCTGGGGCTTCAAAAGTCATTTATTCAGCAATAGGTAACCCGGAGAAATCTGCTGGAGCTGCATCGTCCCCTCATGGTGGATCAAGAAGAGAGGAAGTGGTAACCTCGGCGAGGAGAAACAAACAGATAGTCCCCTATGACCTGGCAAGGGCAGGGAAAGGAAAAGCAGTGCAGGGAAATGAGGATCGACGAAGTGCAAGCCGAGGTGAAGCTGGCCGAGGTAATCGCGACCAAGGAAATGCCGGTCAGGGAAACACTGTGAATGGCAATGCCGGACAGCACAACTCGGCAGGTGCAGGGCAACCGCAGCAGCGGAATATACCACGGCAAGAGCAAAGTTCCGGCCAAGGTATGCAACAGAGAGGCACTCCACAAGAGCAACATAGATACAATGATGGTGATTCGGAAATGGTGAACGCAGGATACCCTAGGCCAGACTATCACGTGATAGGGTCAAGGTTGGGAAGTAGGAACTTGATGCCTGATGATGCCAGATTAAAACTGGATCGGCTCTATAGGTCGGAGCAAATTGAGGGGCAAGGTCCTCCGGGTCTAGCGTGCTTTGTGCCCCGGATCATGAAAGAACCTCCAGTACCTAACTTCTAGTTACCCAGAGGCACGAAAACATATGACGGTAGCACCAAGCTGGAGGATTGGTTGATCAACTACGCGACGGCGGTGAAAATTGCTGCAGGCAACTTGAGATGGGCTGTGAGATATGTACCTCAGATGCTGGAGGGGCCAGCGAGGGTATGGCTAAACAGCTTGCCACTCGGAAGTATTAACTGCTGGATTGATTTTGAGGAAATGTTCGTCAGTAATTTCTCAAGCACGTATCAGAGGCCCAATAGGCCACAGACCCTAGCAATTGTCAAGCAGAGACCAAATGAGATAGACCGGGCATTCCTAACCCGCTGGTGCACTATGCGAAACTCATGTGAGGGCGTGATTGATTCACATGCCATAGCTTGGTTTGCGCAAGGGTGCAGATATGCAAGCATGTTGTGGCAAAGGCTACAAAGGGATATGCCAACTACACTGGCAGAGACGATCCGGATTGCTGATTCATATGCCTTGGGTGATCCGACTCAACCTAGGCTTGTGTCAAACAAGTCAAATGAGGAGTACTACCAGCGAGATGGAGCCGGGTCATCCCGGCGGAATGATTACTGGGGTAAGAGAAGAGATGATAGACCAGATTATAGGTACAGTTCGCAACAAGTTGCTGCTGTAAATCAAGATCAACCCGGAGCAGGGAGTAATCAGCGCCAGAAAACTGGAGGGCAACAGTGGACCCAAAGAAATGATGGCAAGAAAAATTGGACGCCCGAGCAAAAGAGACAGTGGCAAGAAAAGAAGGACCGGCCGAGGTATACGTATGAGGCAATGCTGGATCAGCCGTGCAAATTTCACACGCCAAATCTGAGTAACCTGGCGGGTCACACAACTCGGCAATGTGAGTGGATGAGGACGATAGAACAAAGTGGCTCGGGGAATGCTCAGGCACCTCGGAATGATCAATCTCGGTAGGAGTTACCCCGACAGCAATTACTCTCCGGAGCAAACACGCAACAGTTAATGTTGCCACCACCTCCGCCGAGGTATGAAAATCATGAGAGAAGGGATGTAGTGCATCAGGTGGAAAATCAACATCAGCCAGATCAAAGGTATCCTAACAATGAGGGGAGAAATGAATACAGAGAGCATCAACAGAGTTACTGTGTGTTTACCACGGAGGAGACAGATAGAAAGAGCTTGCAGCACCGACATATGAAAGTGAATGCGGTAATGCCGGCGGTGACGAGGTATATGCCTTGGTCGGATAGGAAATTACGTGGAGTATCAAGGACCATCCCAAGCTTATGCCTAGTCCTGGTTCGTATGCACTGGTAATGGATCCAACGTTCATCGGGCCAAATATCAATGTAAGATTCTCTATGGTGCTGATTGACAATGGCAGCAGCATCAATATTATGTACGTGGATACAATGTGCTAGTTGGGTATCTCGGAGAACATGCTCCAGGCCACGAGAACAACTTTCCATGGTATTGTGTCAGGCATTTCCTGTGAACCCATTGGCAAGGTCTGGGTAGACGTGTTATTTGGCACAAGAGATAACTGCCGAACTGAAAACTTGGAGTTCGAGGTGGTGAACCTAAAAGTGCATATCACGCGTTACTCGGCCGGCCAGCCCTGAACAAATTCATGGCAAGTTGTCACATCAGTTACCTGAAGATGAAGTTACCCGGGCCAAATGGAGTAATTACCATAGCAGGAGATTTCCGACATTCCATTAAGTGTGCGTCAGCCGGGTCTAACCTGGCCGAGTCGCTCGTGATCGCACAAGAAAAGAGAAAGATTCAGGAAGTGGCGGCATTGGCTCAGTCCGCACAGCAGTATATGCCGGCGCTGAGTAACCCGCATGGAAGTGTCTCATTTCAAGCAACTAAAGATACAAAGAAAGTGCATGTTGATGATCTGTTCCCCGAGCGCACCGTAACGATTGGTGCCGGGTTAAATGACAAGTACGAAAGCGAGCTCGTCAACTTCCTCCGTGAGAATCAGGATATCTTTGCTTGGTCCACACAGGACTTGCAAGGTGTTCCGAGGGAGTTGGTCGAGCACTCTTTGAATGTGAGACCCGGAGCAAAGCCGGTGAAGCAACCTCTCCGCCGCTTCGCCGAAGATAGGAGAAAAGTCATTAGAGATGAGATAGCTCGGCTCCTAGCAGCTGGGTTTATCATGGAAGTGCTTTACCCGGATTGGATGTCTAATTCGGTGCTAGTGGAAAAGAAGAAAGATGATCCGAATGTGGCAGTGGTTTTGCGTATGTGCATCGATTACACGAACCAGAATAAGGCATGCCCAAAATATCCATTCCCACTGCCAAGGATAGATCAAGTCATAGATTCTACTGCTGGGTGTAAACTGTTGTCATTCATAGATGCATATTCTGGTTTCCACCAGATACCTCTGAACCCGAATGATCAACTAAAGACTGTGTTTATCACCCGTATGGGGCTTATTGCTATCGTACCATGCCTTTTGGTTTACATAATGCAGGGGCAACGTACCAAAGATGTATGCAAAAATGTTTACACGACCAAATCGGCCGAAATGTGCAAGTGTATGTGGATGATGTGGTTATAAAAACCAAGGAAAGCAAAACGCTCCTTGATGATATCAGGCAAACGTTCGCGAACCTAAGAAGGTTCCGAATGAAGCTTAACCCGGAGAAGTGTACCTTAGGTGTCCCACCTGGAAAATTACTTAGATTTCTTGTCTCCAGCCAAGGTATCGAAGCTAACCCAACTAAAATCCGATCCATAGAGCGAATGGAACTGCCGAAGTGTCTTAACGATGTCCAGAAGTTCACTGGCTGTCTGGCATCTTTAAGTTGGTTTGTATGTCGGATGGGAGAAAAGGCATTGCCTCTCTATCAACTAATGAAAAAAGCGGACAAGTTCGTATGGATGCCGCAGGCCAATGAAGCCTTCATCCAGTTAAAGAAAATGTTAGCCACTGCACCAGTGTTAGCCTCTCCACTATCAAAAGAGCCAATGTTGCTCTACATAGCCGCAACCAATCGAGTTGTAAGTGTGGTAGTAGTGGTAGAGCACGACGAAGTGGGTAAGTTAGTGCAAAGGCCAGTCTATTACCTAAGCGAGGTATTATCAGCATCGAAGCAAAATTATCCTCACTATCAGAAGATGGCGTATGGTGTGTATATGGCAGCGAAGAAGCTAAAACACTACTTTGAAGAACACCCAATAAAAGTGATATGTGAAGCCCCCATATCTGAGATAATGAGCAACAAGGATGCGAGCGGCCGGATTGCAAAATGGGCAATTGAGCTAGACCCTTATGCTCCGCAGTACGACAGGCGAGATGCGATCAAGTCTAAGGCTATGGTCGCTTTTTTCGTAGATTTGGCTGAAATGCAATATGAGCCACCGTTACTAGATCCGAACTACCGGAGAATGCATTTTGATGGATCAAAAACAAGAACCGGGTTAGGCCCCGGAGTTGTACTTACCTCACCAAAGAACGACCAGTTGAAGTATGTGCTGCAGATCCATTTCGCAACATCAAACAATGTCGCCGAGTATGAAGCACTTGTGCTGTTGGAGATATGCCCAAGAGGCAATAATAAAAGTGGTTATTATTATATCTTTGTGTTTATGATGAAAGTTTACATCCCATGCTATAATTGTATTATTAGGAAACACTAATACTTGTGTGTTTTGTAAACATAAAAGAGTCCCTAGTAAGCCTCTTGTTGAACTAGCTTGTTGATTGATTGATGATCATGGTTTCCTGATCATGGACATTGGATGTGATTAATAACAAGGCTATATCATTAGGAGAATGATGTGATGGACACACACCCATAGTAAGCGTAGCATAAGATCAAGTCATTAAGTTCAGATTGTAAGCTTTGAAATACATAGTAACCTAATCCTTCACCATGAGGTTATGTTAATCACCATCACCGGATGGGTACTTTGATGACATCAAACGCCGCTTAAATCGGGCGGTTATAAAGGTGTCATTGGGTATTCTGAAAGTATGTGTTGAAGCGCATAGACCAAGATTGGGATTTGTCCATCCATATGACGGATAGATATACTCTGGGCCCTCTCGGTGGAATATCATCTAGATAGCTTGCAAGCATGTGACTGGGTCACAAGGGATGACATAACATGGAACGAGTAAAGAGTACTTATCAGTAACAAGGAAGAACTAGGTATGAAGATACCGACGATCAAACCTCGGATAAGTAGAATATCGTGTGACAAGGGAATTGGTTTCCTATGTTAAATGGTTCTATCGATCGTGAAGTAATCGTTGAGTATGTGGGAGCCGTTATGGATCTCTAGATCCCGCTGATGGTTATTGATCGGAGAGGTGTCTTCATCATGTCTGCATATTCACGAACCGTAGGGTGACACACTTAAGGTTCGAAGTTGTTTTAAGTAGATATGGAATTTGCGTTGGAGACCGAATGTTGTTCGGAGTCTCGGAATGGATCCGGGACATCACGAGGAGATCCGGAATGGTCCGGAGAATAAGATTCATATATTGGGGATCATTTTCTAAGTTGGGAAATGTTCCGGAGTGTTAGTATGGAGATTCTAGAAGGTTTCGGAATGTTCTGGAAGGTTCTAGAGGATTTCTTGGAGTTTACTTGAAAACCAAGAAAGGAATCAAGGAGACCAAGTGGGGCAAGACACGGATTCGTGGGGGAGGAGGATTCCTCCCCTCTTGCTCCTCGTCTCATAACAACTAATCTCAGCCGCCTCTCTCCTCCACTTTTCTTCTGCACAGGCATAGGCGAAGCCCTGCAGAATTCTCACCTCCACCACCACCACCACGCCGTCGTGCTGCTGGGATTCCGTGGAGAAGATCTACTACCTCCGCTGCTCGCTGGAATGGGGAGAGGAAGGTCTGCTTCGACTCCGCACGTGTGACCGACTGCGGAAGCGCTGCCGGAACGCGGCGCCGGAAGGATCGTCCACACGATCTTGAGATCGGCAAGTGATCGACTACATCATCCACGAGATCTAATCTCGTAACGCTTTCGGTTCTATGAGGGTTAGTACTGATCTATCTCGTTGCTCATGTCTAATAGATTAGATCTTGGCTTTTTTCTAGATTAGATCTGGGTTTTGTTCGTTCTTGCGGTAGAAATTTTTTGTTTTCCGTGCTATGAACCCATCAGTGGTATCAGAGCCTTGTCTATGCGTAGATCTGTTGCACAAGTAGAACACAATGAGGTTGTGGGCGTTGATGCTCGTGTCGTCTTTTGCTATGTGTGTACTTTGCATCTTGCGGTATGGTGGGATGAAGCGGCTCGGCCTAACATTACATGTCATCGTACATGAGACTTGCTCCACGCTTGACGTGCAACTTGCTTTGCACAAGTGGCTTTGCGGGTGTCTGTCTCTCCCATCATAGTATAGATCAAATCTACACTTTGCACTTGATAGCACTTGTATCAACGTTGTGGTTTAGTTTAAATAGGTAAGATGCGTTCTTAGTCGAAAGCCCCAAGCCACGTAAAACTTGCAAAGAAAATTAGAGGCGTCTAACTTGTTTTTGCAGGGGTTTTGTGATGTGATATGGCCTACATGTGATTGTGATTGTATTTGATGTATGCAATGATCCTTGTTGTAATATGGCAACCGGCAGGAGGCTAATGGTTGTCTTTAATTCTGTTAAGACATGCGTGTCGATTCATCTTGTAATAGCTTTGTTCCAAGTAGTTGTAATAGTTGCTAGTGAAGATAAACAACCATGAAGCGGCGCCACGGACCTTGACGCAATGCTGGTGATGATGGAGATCATGTCCATGCTTTGGAGATAGAGATCGAAGGCATAAGAAGAAAGGGCCATATCATATCACACTAATTATAAATTGCCTGTGATGTTAATCCTTTATGCATCTTGTATTGCTTAGATCGCGACGGTAGCATTATAAGATGATCCCTCTCACTAAATATCAAGTAATAAAGTGTTCGTCCTTAGTTGGCACCATTGCTAAGACTCGTGCTTCAAGCATCTCGTGATGATCGGGTGTGATAGACTCTACGTGTGCATACAACGGGTGCAAGCCAGATTTGCACATGCGGAAACTAAGGTTAATCTTGACGAGCCTAGCATGTACAAACATGGTCTTGGAACACGGAATACCGAAAGGTAGAGCATGAGTCATATGATTGATATGATGAACATGAAGATTGTTCGCCGATGAAGCTACATCATCTCACGTGATGACCGGACTTGGTGTAGTGGATTTGGTTCGTGTAATCACTAAAACAACTCGAGGGATTTTGTTTTGAGTGGGAGTTTACCTAGTTGATTTAAGAATTAAATTTGAACACTATTTATCATAAACTTATTCTAAACTACTTGCAAATTTGTTGTAGATTATGGCGAACGTTTCCATCAATTTCAATGCGTTCCTAGAGAAAGAAAAGCTTAAGAACAATGGAAGCAATTTCACGGACTGGTTCCGTGGACTGAAGATCGCCTCGTGGCTGGTCAGTTGACCTATGTGCTCGAAGCACCGCTAGGTGACCCACCTACAGAAGATGCCACCGATGACGTAAAGAATGTTTATGCCACTCGGAAACATCACTACTCCACAGTTCAGTGTGCCATCCTGTACGGTTTAGAATCGGAACTTCAAAAGCGTTTTGAGCACCATGACCCGTTTAAGATCATTAAGGAGCTCAAACTCATTTTTGAGACTCATGGCCATGGAAAGCTATGAAGCTTGAGAAGTTCTTTACGCAAGATGGAATAGGGTAGCTCATTAGCGAGCACGTGCTCACCATGTCTCGGCACGCAAACAAACACCCAGACTTAGGGATACCGATTCCTAATGAATTGGGGATTCACCATGTCCTCCAATCACGCCACCAAGTTATAAGAACTTTGTGATGAACTACAATATGCCTTTGCATGAACAAGACGCGTTGCACGAACTATCGTCCATGCTGAAGACTGCTGAAGTGGAAATCAAGAAAGAGCATGAAGTGTTGATGGTCAATAAGACCACCGATTTCAAAAAGAAGGGCAAGCCTAAGAACAAGGACAACTTCAAGAAGGGCGGCAAGAAAGCTGCCATGCCTGCTAAGAAGCCCAAGGCTGGCCCTCAGCCTGATTCCGAGTGTTTCTACTGCAAGGGTGATAGGCACTGGAAGCGTAATTGCCCCAAGTACTTGGCATATCTGAAGAACATTAACATCAAGAACAAAGGTATATTTGATATACATGTTACTGATGTGTATCTTACTAGTAATTGTAGTAGTGCCTGGGTATTTCATTCCGATACGGTTGCTCATATTTGTAAGTTGAAACGGGAACTGTGGAATAAACGAAGACTAGCGAGAGATGAGGTGACGATGCGCGTTGGAAATGTCTCCAAGGTTGATGTGATCGCTGTCGGCACGCTCCCTCTTCATCTACCATCGGGATTAGTTTTAAATTTGAATAATTGTTATTTGGTGCCTGCGTTAAGCATGAACATTATATCTAGATCTTGTTTATTGCGAGACGGTTACTCTTTTAAGTCTAAGAATAAAGGTTGTTCGATTTATATGAGTAATATCTTTTATGGTTATGCACCTGAGATGAATGGTTTATTCTTATTGAATCTCGATAGTAGTGATACACATGTTCACAACATAGATGCTAAACGAATAAAATTGAATGATAATTCTACATACATGTGGCACTGTCATCTTGGTCACATTGGAGTGAAGCGTATGAAGAAACTCCATTCTGATGGACTTCTTGAATCACTTGATTTTGAATCACTTGAAAGATGCGAAGCATGTCTAATGGGAAAAATGACTAAGACTCCATTTTCTGGAATAATGGAGCGAGCTACGGATTTATTGGAAATAATACATACCGATGTGTACGGTCCAATGAGTATAGCATCGCGTGGTGGATATAGTTATGTTCTCACTTTCACAGATGACTTGAGTAGATATGGGTATGTCTACTTTATGAAACATAAATCCGAAACTTTCGAGAAGTTTAAGGAATTTCAAAGTGAAGTGGAAAATCATCGTAACAAGAAGATTAAGTTTCTGCATTCTGACCGCGAAGGTGAATATCTGAGTTATGAGTTTGGCATGCATTTAAAGAGATGTGGAATACTTTCACAGTTGACACCGCCAGGAACACCACAACGTAATGGTGTGTCCGAACGTCGTAATCGAACTCTCTTAGATATGGTTCGGTCTATGATGTCTCTTACAGATTTACCGCTATCGTTTTTGGGCTATGCATTAGAGACAGCCGCATTCACTTTAAATAGGGCACCATCTAAATCCGTTGAAACGACACCGTATGAATTGTGGTTTGGTAAGAAACCTAAGTTGTCGTTCCTTAAAGTTTGGGGTTAGGAAGCATATGTAAAGAAGTTACAGCCTGATAAGCTTGAACCCAAAGCGGAGAAATGCGTCTTCATAGGATACCCTAAAGAAACAATTGGGTATACCTTCTATCATAGATCCGAAGGCAAAGTTTTCGTTGCTAAGAATGGATCCTTTCTGGAGAAGGAATTTCTCTCGAAAGAAGTGACTGGAAGGAAAGTAGAACTCGACGAGGTTATTGAACCTTATTTCGGAGTTGAGAGTAGCGCAGCACCGGAAGATATTTCTGTGCCGCCTGCACCAACTGGAGAGGAAGCTAATGATGATGATCATGAAACTTCGAACGAAGTTACTACTGAACCTCGCAAGTCAACGAGGGTTCGTACTACTCCTGAGTGGTATGACTCTGCCTTGAACGTCATGTTAGTGGACAGCACTGATGACCCTGTGACGTATGAAGAAGCTATGGTGAGCCCAGATTCCGACAAATGGCTAGAAGCCATGAAATCCGAAATGGGATCCATGTACGAAAACCAAGTATGGACTTTGGTGGACTTACCGGATGGCCGTAAGGCTGTCGAGAACAAATGGATTTTCAAAAGAAAAACAGATGCTGATGGTAATGTTACCGTCTATAAAGCTCGACTTGTCGCGAAAGGGTTCCGACAAATTCAAGGAGTTGACTATGATGAGACTTTCTCACCAGTAGCGAAGCTAAAGTCTGTGAGGATTATGTTAGCAATCGCTGCATATTTCGATTATGAAATTTGGCAGATGGATGTCAAAACGGCGTTCCTTAATGGTGACATTGAGGAAGAGTTGTATATGGTACAACCCAAGGGTTTTGTCGATCCTAAAGATGCTGACAAGGTATGCAAACTTCAGCGCTCCATTTATGGACTGAAGCAAGCATCCCGGAGTTGGAATCAACGTTTTGATAAAGTAATCAAAAACTTTGGATTTATACAAACTTATGGAGAAGCTTGTATTTACAAGAAAGTGAGTGGAGCTCAGAGCATTCCTAATACTATATGTAGATGACATATTGTTGATTGGGAATGATATAGAACTTCTTAATAGCGTCAAAACCTATTTGAATAATAGTTTTTCGATGAAGGATCTTGGCGAAGCGGCATATATTCTAGGCATCAAGATTTATAGAGATAGATCAAGACGCCTAATAGCGCTTTCACAAAGTACATACTTAGACAAAGTTCTAAAGAAGTTTAGAATGGAAGAGCAAGAAAGGGTTCGTGCCCATGTTGTCGTAAGACCTTGAGTAAAACTCAAAGTCCGCTACGGCAGAAGATAGAGAAAAGATGAATAAAATTCCTATGCCTCGCCATAGGTTCTATCATGTATGCCATCTTGGTACAAGACCGGATATAGCACATGTTGTTAGTTTGACTAGAAGATATCAAAGTGATCTGGAATGGAACATCGACAGCGATCAAGAATATCCTAAAGTACGAATAGGAATAAGGATATGGTTCTTTCTTATGGAGGTGATGAACAGCTTGTTGTAAACGGTTACACCGATGCTAGTTGGAACCGATCCGGATGACTCGAAGTCAAAGTCTGGATACGTATTTATTTTGAATGGTGCTGCAGTGAGCTGGAGGAGTGCCAAGCAGAGCGTTGTGGCGAAATCTTCAACTGAATCGGAATACATAGCTGCTTCAGAGGCTACACAAGAAGCCATATGGATGAAGGAGTTCATTACTGAACTTGGCGTGGTTCCCAGTGCGTTGGACCCGATGGCCATCTACTGTGACAACACAGGTGCCATAGCTAATGCACAGGAGCCAAGGTCACATAGCAAGCTGAAGCACATCAAGCTACGGTTCCATGCTATTCGCGAGTATGTCCAAGATGGTGACATAAAGATTTGCAAAGTACACACTGATCTGAATGTAGCAGATCCGCTGACTAAACCTCTCCCTAGAGCAAAGCATGACCAACACCAGAACGCCATGGGTGTTCGGTATATTACCATGTAATCTAGATTATTGACTCTAGTGCAAGTGGGAGACTGTTGGAGATATGCCCAAAAGGCAATAATAAAAGTGGTTATTATTATATCTTTGTGTTTATGATGAAAGTTTACATCCCATGTTATAATTGTATTATTAGGAAACACTAATACTTGTGTGTTTTGTAAACATAAAAGAGTCCCTAGTAAGCCTCTTGTTGAACTAGCTTGTTGATTGATTGATGATCATGGTTTCCTGATCATGGACATTGGATGTGATTAATAACAAGGCTATATCATTAGGAGAATGATGTGATGGACACACACCCATAGTAAGCGTAGCATAAGATCAAGTCATTAAGTTCGTATTGTTGTAAGCTTTGAAATACATAGTAACCTAATCCTTCGACCATGAGGTTATGTTAATCACCATCACCGTCTGGGTACTTTGATGACATCAAACGCCGCTTCGTAACTGGGCGGTTATAAAGGTGTCATTGGGTATTCTGAAAGTATGTGTTGAAGCGCATAGACCAAGATTGGGATTTTTCCATCCATATGACGGATAGATATACTCTGGGCCCTCTCGGTGGAATATCATCTAGATAGCTTGCAAGCATGTGACTGGGTCACAAGGGATGACATAACATGGAACGAGTAAAGAGTACTTATCGATGTGAGGAAGAACTAGGTATGAAGATACCGACGATCAAACCTCGGATAAGTAGAATATCGTGTGATAAAGGGAATTGGTTTCGTATGTTAAATGGTTCTATCGATCACGAAGTAATCGTTGAGTATGTGGGAGCCGTTATGGATCTCCAGATCCCGCTGATGGTTATTGATCGGAGAGGTGTCTTCATCATGTCTGCATATTCACGAACCGTAGGGTGACACACTTAAGGTTCGAAGTTGTTTTAAGTAGATATGGAATTTGCGTTGGAGACCGAATGTTGTTCGGAGTCTCGGAATGGATCCGGGACATCACGAGGAGATCCGGAATGGTCCGGAGAATAAGATTCATATATTGGGGATCATTTTCTAAGTTGGGAAATGTTCCGGAGTGTTAGTATGGAGATTCTAGAAAGTTTCAGAATGTTCTGGAAGGTTCTAGAGGATTTCTTGGAGTTTACTTGAAAACTAAGAAAGGGATCAAGGAGACCAAGTGGGGCAAGACACGGATTCGTGGGGGAGGAGGATTCCTCCCCCCTTCCCACCGCCGGCCCAAGGAGGGGAGTCCTACTAGGACTCCCCCTCCCCAGGCGCGCCTCCCTCCTTAAATAGAAGGGAGGGGCGCCCCTCTTGCTCCTCCTCTCATAACAACTAATCTCAGCCGCCTCTCTCCTCAACTTTTCTTCTGCAGAGGCATAGGCAAAGCCCTGCAGAATTCTCACCACCACCACCACGCCATCGTGCTGCTTGGATTCCGTGGAGAAGATCTACTACCTCCGCTGCTCGCTGGAACAGGGAGAGGAAGGTCTGCTTCGACTCCGCACGTGTGACCGTCTGCATGAAGCTGCCGGAAGGATCGATCGTCACACGATCTTGAGATCGGCAAATGATCGACTACATCATCCACGAGATCTAATCTCGTAACGCTTTCGGTTCTACGAGGGTTAGTACCGATCTATCTCGTTGCTCATGTCTAATAGATTAGATCTTGGCTTTTGTCTAGATTAGATCTGGGTTTTGTTCGTTCTTGCGGTAGAAAATTTTTGTTTTCCATGCTACGAACCCATCATGTGCATGGGCTCAAAGTGGCAAAAGAAATTGGAATACGTCAGATCGAATGCTTTGGCGACTCGGATTTGGTAGTTCAGCAAGTCTCGGGACAATGGGACGCTTTGGATGCAAACATGGCATTGGACAGATTTCATGTGCAAAAGATATTAGGGTACTTCGAGGGATGCGAGTTTCACCATGTACCCCGGCTGGAAAATGAGGCTGCCGACGTATTGTCGAAGCTCGGATCAACCCGACAAGCAATTCCAGCGGGTGTAGAGCTAGAACACCTCAGAAAACCATCTATCAGGCCATCCCCAGAAACCGATTCAATCTACATCCCGGCAGATCCGGAGTCCGGAGCTGTACCCATGGACATTGATGTGGGATGTGGTTCAGGAAACCCGGGGATTGCTTCGCAGAACCCGGGGACTGCGCAACGCGATCCGGCCGAGGTTACGTCGGTGGATCAAATGGAAATTGATGAGGATGTGTTTTCGGTGCGAGCTATACCAGCTTGGGCACTCCCCATATTTCAATTCCTGAAGGATGGAACTTTGCCTAGTGAAGTGGTGCTTTCCAGGCAAATTCAGAGGCACTCAAAGGCATACACGATTATCAATGCCGAACTATAAAAGAGGAGTGTCACAAACGTCCTCCAACGGTGTGTTGACCCAGAAGAAGGGCTTGACATCCTCCGAGATATACATCAAGGGGAATGTGGACATCACGCCTCATCAAGAGCTTTAGTGGCAAAAGCTTTCCGGCATGGGTTCTACTGGCCAAGTTCCTTGGAACAAGAAGAAGATCTAGTAAGAAAATTTAATGGTTGTTAAAGGTATGCCACCAAGACACACATGCCAATGTCAGAGCTCAAGACCATACCAATTACCTGGCCATTTGTTGTATGGTGTTTGGATATGGTTGGCCCGTTTAAACCAGCGAGAGGGAATATGACCCACATCTTGGTTATGGTTGACAAATTTACAAAGTGGATTGAGGTAAAAACCGATAAGAAAATGTGATGGAGCCACAGCCATGACATTCCTCAGAGATATCATTCTGAGATATGGCTATCCTCACAGTTTCATAACAGATAATGGCACCAATTTTGCTGAAGGAGCATTTGCGCGATTCTACCGAGATAAGAAGATCCGGCTGGATGTTGCCTCGGTAGCCCACCCCGCATCAAACGGACAAGTGGAGAGATCCAACGGATTAGTATTATCCGGGAGAAAACCCCGGCTCATTGAGCCGCTGCAAAGATCAGCGGGGTGCTAGATAGAAGAACTACCAGTGGTACTGTGGAGTTTAAGAACGACTCCGAATTGATCAACAGGCTATACGCCATTTTTTCTGGTATATGGGGCAGAAGCTGTATTACCAGCCGACATAGAGCATGATTCGCCTAGGGTCACCCAATACATAGAAGCCAAAGTGCGAGAAGCCCCGCAAAATGATGTTGATCTGCTGGAAGAAGCGAGAGAATTGGCATTGTCCAGATCCGCCATATATCAGCAAAATCTCCGACGCTATCATAGCTGGAAAGTAAACCCCCGAGTCTTCCAAAAAGGTGACCTGGTACTCCGGTTGGTACAACATACTACTGGCATGCATAAGTTATCCCCCCATGGGAAGGGCCATTCATTGTGAGCAAAGCATTGCACAATGACTCTTATTATCTCATCGACGCAAAACCACAGGAGAAGAACAAGGCGGACAGGTCCGGCGAGGAATCTAATCGTCCATGGAATGTAGCTCTACTTCGTCCCTTCTACACTTAACAAAGAAGTGTGTGTATCCGAGTCTCTAATACATCGGTATGTATGCCGGTAATGAGCTTATCAATGAAATCTTGGCACCTCGAGCAGTAACTCGGGGACTGCCTTAATAATATTTGTTATCTTCTGTACTTGTAATTTATTTTAATGTCGGCTGGCTTAAGTTACTTCTGCCTAAGCCGGATTAGTAGTGTGTGAGCACCAAAAACTCAACTCTTCGATTTGCTGCTGTCCAACAAGATTTGGCTTCGTGGCAAGCAAGAGAATAAGTTTGGAATTGCGTAGCACACGAAAAATGACTACGAAGAAGAACGTAATCGAGCCGACGTTTGTTATTCGGACTAACTTTATGTTTACCTTGTTTTCACTATGCTGAATTATTCTGAGCTAGTCCTAAAGTTTCCAAGTATTGTTAAGTCAATTTTTGAAACTCGGACTCGTAAGTCACAAAACCGAATCAAGGTAGACACGAGCCAAGCCAGGAAAATTGGAGAAACAAGAAAATGAAACTCGGGGACTACGCCCAAGTTAATCCGGCATGAGCAACTTAGTAGCAAAATATAATCTGTGTACTTAATACATCTGCACCCGGCATACCGGGGATCTGATAAATTTCAAAGTGTTTTTTCACGCTCAAGGAGCAGCAGCAGGTGGAACTCCTGCTTCAACCTCATCATCGTCTTCATTCTCTTCAATATCTGAAGCTCCGTCCTCTTCCTCGTCTCCCGAACCATCTTCAATGTATTCGTCGTTAATAACGCCAAGGAAACTTGGTCCTTCATTCCATTGATGGATGGGAGCAAACTGGATGAGGTTGTGGGCGCAAGCCTTGCGCCGGGCTACCCAATCCGGGTCATCCGACCACTTTGATCCGGTGCGCAGGCGCTCGAGAAGCTTCAGATCCAACTTTTCATACCATGTGAGAACAAAATGGAGGACAGTTTCAGCTCCGACGCGGGCGGCGGATTCCCTCTAGAGGTCAAGCTGGGTCTCGCAATCCATTAACTTGGTAATCAGAGCAGTGGACCCCTTCGGAGTATCTTCACCAGGCCAAAGGGCACAGAAGATCCGGACTGCTGCATCTAGGAGACCCGAACCATAGTTCTTCACGATATCGATGCGAGAGGATAGGCTGACCAGTAAGTCCTCCATGTCATAGGGAATGTTTTCAGCACCAGGACCAGTTGGGGTACCCCTCTGCTGGTGGAACTTGGTAACTGCAGCAACCGCAATAGCATCGCCCTCTGGAAATTTGCCTAAAAACAAGACAAGTGAAATAAGTAAGGGAGGTTGACCCGGAGAGATTCATGTCGGCTGAAGGGAAAGAACTTACGAGAGATATGACTGTGGATCCGAGTCAGCTCTGTGGTGCAATCAGTACGCCTCTTCTGGAGTTTCTCAAGTTCAGCGTTTGTCAACTCAAGCTTGACGTCGGCCTCCTTCAGCAGCTCT
Organism: Avena insularis; assembly: GCA_023614405.1. Classification (NCBI taxonomy): domain Eukaryota; kingdom Viridiplantae; phylum Streptophyta; class Magnoliopsida; order Poales; family Poaceae; genus Avena; species Avena insularis. The sequence continues at coordinate 453,978,059 of CM042694.1, forward strand.
TGATCTTTGGCAAGTTGAAGATTGAGATGTTCTCGTTCCTCGGTGAAGTCTTGGCCAGCTTTCTCCATTTCAGTCTGGTGGAGCACCTTGAGCTTTTTCATTTCAGCTTTGAGCTTAGCAATTTCATCATCCTTGGCCCGAAGAATGGCAAGTTCAACTTCCTTCTTCTTGAGCGCGGCCTGATGTTGCCCAGCTTGTTCGAGAAAATGCAGCATCATATCAGGCACGGGCACACTATCTTCAAGGGATGCTGCAACGGTGTGTTAACCCGGCAGAGCCGAGGCATAAATATCTGCCGATCCAAGAAGAAAAGGAGAAAGAGAGCAGAAGAAGATTAACCAAAGTGACTTACCTTTTATCTGATCCAAGTTCTTTCTCATGATGGTGTTTTCAGCCTCCACTCTGGCTGCGCAATCCGAATGATAAATTAATCCGGCGGGGAAAGACAAAGAAAGATGGGAAAAGAGGCAAAGAGAAAACTTACCCATTTTGTCGAACTCAGCAAGAAGTACAGAATGTTTCGAGCGCAGCCCCTTGTGTGTGTCCAAGAGGCGCTGAAACTCAGCACTCCGACGATTGGTGGTAACCTGAGAAAAGCAAAGTTGACTTAATCGTGTGCATATTCGAAGTGTACAAAATCCGGGCCAAGTGGAACTTAACCCGGCTCTAGGTGTGTGCATATTCGAAGTGTACAAAATCCGGGCCAAGTGGAACTTAACCCGGCTCTAGGTGTGTGCATATTCGAAGTGTACAAAATCAGGGACAAGTGGAACTTAACCCGGCTCTAGGTGTGTGCATATTCGAAGTTTACAAAATCCGGGCCAAGTGGAACTTAACCCGGCTCTAGGTGTGTGCATATTCGAAGTGTACAAGATCCGGGCCAAGTGGAACTTAACCCGGCTCTAGGTGTGTGCATATTTGAAGTGTACAAAATCCGGGCCAAGTGGAACTTAACCCGGCTCTAGGTGTGTGCATATTCGAAGTGTACAAGATCCGGGCCAAGTGGAACTTAACCCGGCTCTAGGTGTGTGCATATTTGAAGTGTACAAAATCTGGGCCAAGTGGAACTTAACCCGGCTCTAGGTGTGTGCATATCCGAAGTTACTAAGGAGCTACGCTAGTTCTCCAAGGAGCATCCGGCCGAGTAACAAATTACTCCCTCGGAGGCTCGGGGACTAATGGATATGTCTCTAAGCACTTGTGCATGCTAAAGAAAAGACAAAGTAGTGTACCTCCATCATCCGGCCGGCAAGGTTGATAGCCTTGGCTGCTATGTTCATTTGTGCGCTAAACTCCGTGGGCCCAAATTTCTCCGGAAGATCGTCGTTGGGATTGACGAACTCCGTGTTGTTCCAGTTATTGACATATTCGATTAGGGTCGGGGGATAGCGCTCTCCACTAAGCATGTGAGGTGCAATCAAACCCTTGGCATGGGCCTACCTCCTTTCAACTTGGGCGGCAGCAGGGCTGGTGTGCAATGTAAGTTGCATGCTAGCTGACCCGGGGGAGGCATCTTTCTTCGGTGGAGTTTTCTTCGGAAGCATGGATGCGAGCATGCACTGTCCAGCTTCGATGGATGCTGCCCTGGCAGCGTCAGAACTTTTCTTGGCCTTGGGATGCTGCTGAGAGGTTGAGATTTGAGCTGCGGATATGGACTTGGGTGTAGCCTTGGTGCTAACTGGGCCTACTCGCGGAGTCTTGGAAGACTCGAACAAGGCGGAAGGAGTTGGTGCTGTTGCTGGTACTTGTGGTGCTGCTGTTGGTGTTGGCGCTGGTGCTTGTGTTGGTGTTGGTCTTGGCGGGGGTGCTGTTGGTACCTCGGAGGTGGCAGGTTGCGGCTGAGCCGATGAGGAGCTGGGAGCATCCGCTGCCTCGGCAGAGCCACTTCCCCCTGCTCCAAGGTTGCCCTCCTCTGGACGAGGTGGGCTAGAACCCGGAGCAGCCACTGAACCCTCCTGAATGGGGCTCAAGGGGCGTGTATCATCACCACGAGGGGGAGATGGGCTACGCCGAAAGGAAGAGGAGATGTTGGAGCCGCTCTGAGGAACCTCCACCGCAGCCCTGCCGAATCAAACGACAAATAATAAGTTATAACAAGAGAAACGCATATGAATAGCGAAGCACGAAGCAGAAAATGGGATGAAGAAGAAAGTGACTTACTAATCATAAGTCAATGGCTCCTTGGGCTTCCGAGCTCTCCGAGTCGTGGCCTTAGTCGAAGGCTTGGTGGTGGCTTTGTATGTGGACTTCTTTCGCCTCTTCGTTGGTTTAGAAGGTCCAGAAGAAGTAGCAGAAGCGGCCGCCTGTTTCTTTGACGCGGCTGGGACCGGCTCACCCGTGCTGAGAGGAGGATCGTCGTGGATCTGCCCAGCCGGGTTAGCTGAAGCCGGAAAGGCGTAAGAAATGGGTACCATGTCAAATGCTTCCATCACCTCAACGTCGGAATCATCTTCATCATCAGGCCAATCTCTTAAGGAAGAGAAGTTACCAGTGGGTCGCTTGGTTGAATTAGGGAACGGCAGGAACATCTCCTGATCCGGCTCCTCCTCGTCCGAGACAAGTCGATCCTTTGCCCATTTGAGGGAAGGCTCGGTGCCATCTTCGAGGGTTTGCTGAAGAAACAACTAAGAAAGAAACACAAAAGGATCTAGTGAGCAACATACCCCGACATAGGATATAACTCGAAGAAAGATTGAATCACGAGATTTACCGTAGGAGGAGGCTTGTCCTGGCAGTAATGCTCCAATCCCTACTCCCAATCAGCGGAGAAGTCCTTGTCAGTTGTAAAAAGGGCCTTGACCCAACGGAATATCTCTGTGTTGTTCAGCTCAAAGGAAGAAGTCCGGTTGGGGTCAAGTCGCCAGCTCATATAGCAAAGCTTGTGTATGCGCTTCTAGAGAGGGGAGATCCGGCTGCGGACAAAAGTGATCATCGCGTCCTCGTTGCGCAGCCCCAAATCCTTCAACTCCTTGAACCGCTTGTTGACTTGATTAACCAAGACGGTGGGTTTCTTGGAAACCTGGTCCCACAAATCTGGATTAGGAGGACCCGGAGCATAGGGGTGCAGCCTGATCAGGTCTTCATCCATGCCATTTCTGACGTAGAAGAAAGTTCGGGCCCAGCCCTTGCAGGAATCAAGCCCCATGACCCGAGGAAAGACGGATTGTTTCTGGGGACAAATAGAGGCAGCACCGAATTGTGTCAGATGTTTGTCCTCCGGGTCAAGCAGTTTATTCGGAATCACGTTCCTTCATAGACCGAAGAACCGGATCTAGAGCTCTTTGGTAGGCCACAGGACAACATACCCTTCTACGGTGGAGGCGAATGAAGAAAGGGACGTAATGGCATTTGCCGGAAGATGGTGGGGTTGGAGTTCATAGATGTTGAGGAAGTCATGAAAGAAATCGCTGATGGGGAGGCCGAAGCCGCGCTAAAAATGGGAGAGGAACACGACGAACTCACCCGGATTGGGTGAGGGAGCGAGCTCCTCAGAGGTGAGGCAGGCAATTACGCCCTCGGGGATGCGGCGGGTGTGGTAGAGCCAGTCTAGGTCATCCTGGCACACCCAGGAACCAGCCCAGGCGCCACGCTCTGTGTTTTCTGCCCCCTCCTCCATCTCCTCTTCCGCGACGGCGAGCTCCTCTTCAGTCATGTCTAGATCGCTATCCTCACCGGCCCTATCGGAGGTGGGGGCAGAGCCTTGTACTAGCGCGGACCCGTGGCGGTGGAGCTGCGCGGGAGCGGCAGCGATGCAGGTGCGAAAAGGCATGGTGCGGCGGCGGCGCTGCTGAGCAGATGCGGGGGCGGCGGCGCTGTCGCTAGGGAGAAGAAGAGGCAGAGAGACGAAGGGGCGCGAGAAGGGGAAAATGGCCAAGGGGCGCGCCCCTCCCCTATTTAACCACGCCCCAGCGGGGGTAGTTGGATCGTGCAGTGCGTCGAGGCCACACGGTGTGGCCGTGTATCTGTCGGGTCACCCAATCAGAGGCGAGCCACAGAAAGGGCCACAGGGCATAGGGGATCCCACGACGCGACGTGGTGATACAGTTAACAAGGAGGCAGTCGCGACGTGACATGTGCAACAGTAACACCTGACAATAAGTGGAGTAACTAGCGCAGGCCCTTAAAATGAGGCAAGATAATGATTACCCTCCACGTGGGACATGGGGAAGCGTACGAGAGAAGGAAGGATAACCCGGAAAATTAGAGGGTGACCAGGCCTGCGAGTGAAAACTCAGAATGTGCCAAGGGAAAGTTAGCCCATGAAATCCAGGCTATGAGGTAACTCGGAAAAGGGAGCAAAAGGCTCGTTAAATTGAACCTGCCTGGCCTTAGCGGCTGAAGCTGCTAAGACCGCACCAGCTTCGGGGACTAATGTTGGGGGGATACCCCCGGGTAGGGTCACGCCGGGGTATAAAGGCCGAGTTAGCCGAGGTACGGCAAGGTCAAAGCAAGTGCTGGCCGAGCCACCTCAAGGCAGGCCGAATCACAGAGTAACCCGGACTGGAGGATGTCCTCCTAACTGAGTCCCGGCCGACGTATGTCGTATGCCGGCAGGATTTATGTAACTTATATGCAGGTACCCGCGTGGCCGGATTAACCAGCTATGGTCCGGGTTATATCAGGCTTGCAAGAGAAGGAAGGTATCTCGCTGGTCAAAAGGTGGTCTCTGTACACTGGAGCATGAGCAAAGCGGACAGAGAGAAGGAACACCGAGGCGTGGCTGACAAGGGTGACGCGCCCTGTGTCGGATGATGCTGGCGTCGTAGAAGCTTATGTAGCCTCTGCATGGCTTACGATGGCGAAAAGTGATCCGGTCGGTTTGCTATTTTGGGAGGAGGCATATTACCAGAAATATGCCTCCACGTATGCCCTAATTGGAGACCTAGCCTCCCCTTTATAAGGAGCGCTAGGGCCTCTATAGGAGGGGTTGGCATTTGAGTAGTTGGTTCCTGGGAGATAGGTAGTGCTGAGACTAAGAGAGCTTCTTCTTCCTCCTCTCCCCAATACAGCTCAAGGAGCATTGGTAAACCTTGTGCACCTAGTGAATACAAAGCTTCCGTGTGTGGAATCACCACACTATCCCTCCCTGGATTCCTCTAGCGCATATTGGCCCCACCTTTAGCCTATCCATGGCATCTGTCGTGACACCACCACGATAGCTCTAACTAAGGTTGTTTTGAAAAAAACTATTTTCTCTTGTAGATTTGGCATCTCTATATCTTTGTTGAAAAATAGTTTTTAAAACATGTCTCCATTTTAAAGTCTGGATATTCCCATATCCTTGTTGAAAACCTTTTTGAAAACATTTTTTGGAGGAAAAACGCTTTTTAAACATTTTTGATCATCCATGGTCAAAACAAAACCTTAAACTCAGGTCACCACTTCACCTCCTCATTTTCTTCCATCCTCTCCAAAATCACCACTTGGGCACTCCTAGCAATCACCTTTCCAACCATCCTAGACCATGGTCACGGCTATTCAAATATATTATACTCTATAGAGTTTGTGCACTTTCCCCACAAGAATCAATACATCCGTTGGGATTGAACCATGGCCCGTTACACATGGTACACGGGGGTTCAGATAATCAAACATAACCTTTCATTTGTCGACCCAAGCAAAGGAACCATTCCCTTTTTGGTTTGTTCTCCCTTGAAACACGTATGTGGTACCCGGTATCATAATTTATCCCTTCCGTAAAGGCCTATATCCAAACCCCGGAATTGAGATATACCTTAATTGAGTGATTCCACTTCCTTCCTTACTCCTAAGTCATACCATCCGCGGGAGACCCAATTGTTGCACCGGCCCTTGTCCAAGACATCCACCACACCCAGATACTTAGATCTTTATGCAGGATGATCTGGAGTTCGGGGGATTTCTCCCCTATAGCATGTGTAGGAGCTGCCCATGCTAAGGAAAACAAACTATGAGTTAAGCCCCAGCTCCTGGGGGAAATGGGGTTGCATGGGTTAGTTGTTTAGGTAAAGGCGTAGAACTTCCCTTCTCTTTCTCAAGTCCATCTTTCTAACTTCTTAACATCACCTTTTCTTTTGTTAAAACATCCACTTGGAAATTATGCCCTTCCAAAGGGTTTTACAAAACATTTGCAAAACATTTGTAGTAGGGTAATCCCCAAAACTGATTTGTTCATCAAATCCGCAGTTCCCAACGAGGTAGGATGCTAACCATCGTAATCTCGACCTAAGGGGTATGGTAGGTTGCCAAAAAGGGTAAGTATCCATCTTGACACTCATTCATAACTTGGAGGAGCCAAGATATTAGCGAGTAATAGTAAGAGAAAACATGCAGTTAATGATGCAGTTTATAAAGGGGGTACAAAACAGGTAATAAGGAGTAGGAAAATTTGCGGAATCCAAGAATGGTGGCTTGCCTATGGTCAGCAGTATGTCCCTATACTTCTTCTCGTATAACCAAAAATAATAATTATTATTATTATAATCCATTCTTCTCGATGTCAACACAATCGCAACTATCGTCATCATAGAGCATACATGCAAACAAGCGAGAGACCACAATGAATACAAGGCAACAAGCAATAATGCAATACGGCATACAAACATACAATAAACCACTAACTTTAGTAGGTTTTTATAAATTGAGATCATAGTAGTTGGGAAATACTGTAATTGCATTTGTGGAATTTATTTTATGAATTAAGGGCCAAAAGCTACTTGATTAAGGGGTTTCCAACCAAGGCTTGGTTCTGTATGACACCAATGTACAAACTTGATATCATCAGATAGGTATTGACATAACAAAGCCACCAAAAGTGGTTTCATTATTTTTCCACTTTTCCTTGATTAGATATGGTTTTTCTAGTGGGATAATCCTTTGTTTTGGTGAATAAATCACCAGAAAAGATATGTAAGTCAAATAATTACTTTCTCTTAAGGTTAGGAAGAGGTTTGAGTGCTAGTTCATTGAGAGTTGGATTCACTCCAAAATAATTACCAGAATGACTCTGGGAAAATCCCAAAGTCAGTTCTGCAAGCAGTTTGTCTTTTTCACCAGATTAAATATATAGATCCTTTTGATATGAATCCAAGGGCACATGGTAGGTATTTCAAATACCCTTCTGTAGGAGTTGGATACACAATTTATTTGGGGTGATGGAACTCCTGGATGGATTTATCTAGTGAAATTAACACATGCAGAAGGATTTAATTCACCAAAAATCAACAAGGGCTCAAATAATTATGAGATCCTGGGAATAGGTTGGCATTGGATTACATGAGTACTGAGAGTTGGAATGAGGTCAAAATCAATTATCCTTTGACCTAGGAATTTTTCTAGAGGCATTTTGAATTGTTTTTATCATTTTTCCTGCAAGAAAACCATAGGTTTTTGAGGTAGGGCCAGGGTGGCATGCAAGGTACTATCAATACCTTGCAATAAAAAATGGTCTTACCCCAATTAGAATTACTAAACTCCCAGAAATAATTATTTAGTGGAAAGGACACATTTAGGCACTTAATTTAATAGCATAAATCTAAAACTTACTTTAGCTGGGTTATTTCTCTAGATGTTAGAGAAAACATATGAGTACATTTGAGAGTTTAGATCTGGGAAAAATCTGGCATTTTAAATTTTAGTTTGGATTTAAACTGAACAACAAGAATCTATAAAAAGAATTGATAAAGGAAAAATGAAAAGGGAGAGGGGTTAGATCGGCCAGCTCTAGAGTAGGATGGGTCGGGAGGGGTGAATTCAGCCCATGCCCAGAACGTAGTGCACGGGAGAGGAAGTTCAAATCCCGGCCTATGGGGGCTGCCGGTCAGCGACAGGCACAACCGAAAAGTTATGGGTGGACGCCGGCCGTCAGATCTAATGAAGATTGATGACCTGCGCTCTTCTTCCTCCTCTAACTCGACCGGATGGAGAGAAACCCTAGATGGCCTCTAGGAGCATGAGGGCGGCTCACCTGAGGAGCGCCAGCATCAGAGGAGCGACAAAGGAGACATGGTGCTCGACGGGGAGCCGAATAAGCGGCGGCAACAGTGGTTTTGATGAAGGAAGGTGGTTTTGATGTGTTTCTCGGTCCTAAGCAAAATAGGAGGGGGTTAGATGCAGGGGAGAAAGGGGGTCGCGGTACGATGAAATGCCGGGGTGGGGGAGCAGAGAGGAGAACACACGGGAAAGATCTTGACCAAGGCCAAGGGTGGATGTTCTTCTATCGAGGGCGAGACACGGATGGAGATAAGCTCTGGGCTCGGGGCAGGTAAGTGGTGGTGCGAGGGGGCAAATGAGCAAGGGGGAAGCTGGGATGGCCTAGGGTTTATAAACCCAAGGCTTCAGTTCATGGTGGGGAGTGTTCATGGATAGGCATGAGGGTGGTGCCAGGGCTGGGATTGGGTGCTGGGGCAGTGGTGTGGTCATGTGAGGCTACAGTAAGGCAGAGAAGGGGTGGGGGTAGTGTGCTGCAAGTTTATTTAGCCTTTTCTTTAAATGGACATGGAAGCAAGTGTGGGAGAGAGAGGGCTAGTGAGGAGATAGTTGGCCATGGAGGGTGGCGCTACAGGGGTGTGGGGTCTGTAGCTAGACTAGGGAGAGGGAGGGTAGCCTACTGCAGCTGCAAAGTAGTACAGATTTAATATTTTCTTTGATATGTTTTCTCTCTCTCACTCTCACACTCCAAGCACTAAGGAAAATGGTTCTACAATAGCTTAGCTAAAGTGCATGACCAGAAGGGTTTAGTGGTGGCTAGGGCGATCAACCAAGTGATTTGGAGTTCTTTTGATGGGTTTAGCACCATGCCATGAGGGTTAATGGTTTGGCCTTTATTTAAAACCTCAAGAACTTATATGACCAAGTGGTGAGGATGGGTAGGTATTGATGTGGTCATGATTTAGAGTGAGGGATAGATTTATAAGGATCATAGTTGGTTTTGAAAAGAATTTAATTTGAGAAGATTTGGATTTGAGGGGTTTTGGGATCTTGGATTTTAATATTTTCGTACTACCTTTGACAAGCTATACAATATGATCCAAGGGTCACTTTGATTTATGGGGCATATGGCTTGAGATACCAAGTGATGTAGATCAACATGGTTCATACAATTGAGGTTGATTAGGCTTGGTATTTTCTAAAAATGAAGCCAAAGTTTGTTGAAAATAAGGTTGTTAGAGGATAATATTATTTAGCCTAAAAAACCTTGTCGGTTTGGGAAGCATAGAGCTCAAATGGGAAAAAGTGAAGCATGGGTTGATAGACACTTATGAGTAGAACACAATCATGCAGATAATTGGTCAAAAGAAGGTGACATGGAGATGGGATATTCTGCCAAAGTAGGCATATTGATAAGATTTGCATAAAAGATTATTTTCTTGCCTACAAAATCATCAAGAACAAGTGAGTAAAAGGATGATCTAGCCAAGGGAAAGGATGGGATTTAGAAGTATTTAGAACGGTCTACAAGATTGTTCAACTACATTTTCAAAAATGCATAAGGGTTGAAAAAAGGAGAGACCCAAAGAAGTGATGTTGATAACAATCTAGACTATCAAATTTTGGCAGATTTGGTTTTTTTGACTAGGATACAAGAGGTGATGTTTTTCACAGGATGCAAGGTTCCAAACTCATCACCAATTGGGTGATGTTGAAGAGTGGGTTAAGTAGAGAGGATCCATGGCTTGAGTTGGTCCCTTCTACTATGAAAGCTATAAAAAGGGATTGACTCAAAATAGAGTCTGATAAGGAAAAATAGTAGGTCACTTTAGAGACTAAGAATCATGACAAGCTTGGGAGAGTTGATAAATGGATCCATTGGTCAAGAGTAAGTATAGTGGATGGTAAGACACATTTCCAAGGATGATGGTAGAAGTGGCACTGGGCCCTAGATCAAGAGTTAGGGTTTTTTCAATAGCTTATCCAAGATGCTCCTGATAACAGAGGGAGGGGTTATCTTCCTGCTAGTTTTTGATGACTTCTACTTAAGGGAATAGGGGTTGCCTTGCTTGGGTAGTTTGTTGCTAAAGGATTCTCCTAGGGTAGCTCACACTAATCCTATTCAAGCAAGTCAAATAGGAGATCAAGACAATTCATCTTAACAACATCTTAAGTCTACCACTAAGGGTACCATCAAACTTAGCTTGAGGTGAAGGTGGGTATTTTGAGAGGTTTGGGTTTTTGAAGTAGGTAAGAGTCCTTGGTACTTCTACCAAGATTGGAATTCAAAAAATTTAGTAAAGAATTTAGGAAACTAGATGTAAGAGTATTTGGAAGTTCTATATTGAAAACATAAGGAGATGATAACATATAGATCTCCATAGTTTTGTTAGTAGAGTAACCAAAATATTTGTGGTGTCTAAGGATTCTTGGCTTTTGTTTTTTAAATGCTAGTACATTTGGTAATATGTAAAATAAGCCAAGACATTTCTTTTGTTAAATAACTTTTGTTAACTAAGGGGAAGGTAGAGGAGTATATCATCTACTTCACATCCAGATGTGTAAGCACAAACAAGCAAACAATCATTGCATCACTAAACAAGAAAAAGTTTTTGTTCCCCCTAATTTTTTCATTCTGGACAACTAAACAAGGTTGCTGAAGTTGGGGTGTTACACAAAGTGCATAGTTCGGTATGAATTTAACAAGTTTTGAAACACAAACTAAAACACATCAAACTAGGTGTTGCCTTTGCGCCTCCAAAAGTGCTCCACCAGATCCTGTTGCAATTGTTTATGCATATGTGGATCTCGGATCTCTTGACGTAAGACATAGGCATCCCATGATGCCGGCACCTCGTGATCAACAACTGCAAGAGGACCCTGTCTAAAATATGGTTTAGTGTCAATCACCGGCTCCTCCTGCTCACTATTAATGATCATGGTGTGCAAGATCACACATGCATTCATTGTCTCCCACATCTGATCTTTCGACTAGGACAGAGTAGGGTACCGGACAACAGAAAATCAGGCTTGGAGTACACCAAGCGCCCGGTCGACTTCCTTTCTTCAAGCTTCTTGCTCCATGGTAAATTTGGAATTCTTGGCCACACCAGGATTTTAGATAGTCTTCACAAATGTTGACCATCTTGGATAGATGGCATCTTCTAGGTAGTATCTCTTGTTGTAGTGGTGCCCATTGATCACATAGTCCACCAGGGGAGAATGGCCTTCAATAAACTTGTCAAAGACATTTGAGCACTATAGGACATTGATGTTGTTGTGAGATCCCGCCATTCCAAAGAAGGAGTACCAAATCTAGAGATCTGATGTATCCACTGCCTCAAGTATCACACTACAAGCCCCTTTGTGGCCTTTGTACATTCCCTACCAAGAAAATGGGCAGTTCTTCCATGTCCAATGCATGTAGTCAATACTTCCGAGCACCCCAGAAAATCCTCTAGCTTAACTCATTGCTAGGATCTTAGCAGTGTCTTCAACATTGGATGATATCAAGTATGTTGGTCCAAACGCTGCAACCACTGCCCTGCAAAACTTGTACATGCACTCAATGGCGGTGAACTCGGCCGTGCACAGATAGTCATCTTATGTATCAGCAGGAGATGTGTATGCAATCATCCTCAAAACGGCTATGCAATTTTGGATTGAGTAAAATCCTACCGTATTGGTGAAGTCCTTCTTACATTTGAAGTAGGTGTCGAACTCCTAGATGGCATGCAAAATCTTGACGAAGAGATTCCGGCCCATCCTGAAATGACATCGAAATGTCGTCTCCTCGTGCAACAGATCATTGGCGAAGTAGTTGGCGCACAACATGCAGTGTCCCTGGAGACGCTACTCTGGCTTGCTCTTACAGCGGCACCGAGCTACCGCGTCCATAGTTTTAAAAACCGTACCAGACTGGTGGTTTAATCATAAAAGACTAGAACCAGTGCCTCTGTTAGTCTGTTTAGTGTACTGGACCAGACTGAGCCTGAAAATTTCCGGTCTAACCAGAGGCCGGTCCGACTGCTCACTAGGACAACCATAGTACCAGAGGCTAAAATTTAATGTGCTAGGATAGGATTGGATACCACATGTTGTCGTTGCTGGCGGTGGGCATCAGCACGCACGCTCTAACCACCTGGCCATTGCTAGTTACCTGTTAATATAAAGTAAGTTTCAGTATTTGACCACTTTATTTCTCCACTACACTAAAAATATAATTACAATACTTAATTATCGGTCCAGCCATTGAACCGATGAACTAGTGGTTGGACCAGTGAACCGACGAACCAATAACGTGACCAGTTCGATCACAAGTCCGGTTTTTTAAACTATGACCTCGCCACGGCTTTTTATTCCACGCATACAAGCTGGACATGCAGACGAGGATCTTGAAGTGTTCTTCATCATCGGCTATTGTGGCGGTATCCTCCTCCATCAGGACGGCAAACATTTCCTCGTCATCATAGTCCATGGACGAGTAGGCACAACACCGAACACCTCGCTGACGCGGTGGGCGAGGAGCTGCCCGAGAAGCTGCCCGCGGCTTGGAGTCACCGTGAAATCTCGGGCAATAGGAAGGTGGAGGGTGGTGCGGTGGTGGGCGCCCTTGCTAGAAGCAAGCTTTGGATGGAGTGGGGAGGGGTGGTGCCAGGGGTGGGATGGCCTAATCCTGAGTATGATATCTGGATTTTCTAGGATCAGATTGTTCTCAGATTCTTCTCTGATCGCTCTACATGATGCCAGAGTTTTGAAGGTTGTGGAGAAGATGTTCGTCTCTAAAAGCCAAGCAAAGGTTATGAACCTTGGGATTTCCCTGGCGAACACTAAGAAAAACCACCTGTTGATATTTTGGGATAATAATAACTTGTATTGATTTGAACAATAGTATAAAGTTTATATAGAAGAGAGGAGGTGGTCGGCCGGCCTAAACCGACTTAGGACTGACTTAGAACTAGAGTCCTACTCTAACTCAAACTCAATTCTAATACCCCCCGCAGTGTCAACGTCGGACGCCACGATGTTGAGACTGGAGCGAAATCTGTAAATGCTGCAGTGGAGAGACCCTTGGTGAAGATATCTGTAAATTGAGCGTTGGTCGGCACATGAAGAACGCGAACCTCGCCGAGAGCCACCTTATCTCGAACAAAATGAATATCTTGGTGCGTCGATGCTGAACCGGATTAGAGGCCATGTAGACTGCAGATATATTGTCACAATAGACAATGGTAGCGCGCTCAATTGGTCGATGAAGCTCGGCAAGAAGCTGACGTATCTAGACCGCTTCGGCCACTTCATGAGCAACCGCCCGTTATTCTGCTTCCGCCCATGACGTGGAAACTGTAACCTACTTTTTTGAAGACCAAGATACAAGATTATCACCCAAATAAACACAAAAGCCGGATGTGAATCGTCGAGTATCTGGACAACCTGCCTTGTCTGTATGAGAACAAACTCTCAATCTTGTAGGAGTAGAAGAATTAAGAAGTAGACCATGGTCAAGAGTGCCTTTGAGATAGCGTAGAATTTGTTTGACATGAGAAAGGTGGGGAACACGAAGATCATGCATATACAAGCAAGCTTGCTGAACATAATAAGAAATATTAGAACGAGTGAGAGTAGCATATTGTAGTGCCCCTGTGAGAATGCGATAGAATGTAGGATCGGGAACATGATCACCATCCGCCGACAGTTTGGTGCCAATGTCAGCAAGGATACGGCTAGGCTGACAGTCAAGCATGCCAGCACGAGATAAGAGATCGATAATATGTTGGTGTTGAGAAAGAAAGAGAGTGATGGCGCTGTAGTTGTGGTCGATGGTGTCGTTGAGAAAGTTGTCGTCAATGATGAAGTCGATGATGTTGTTGTGTTGTGGTCGATGTCGTTGTTGAGATTAGAGAATTTTCCGTAGTAGTTAAGGTAGACGTAGTTTGGATCGAAGTAGCTCGACCCGCAATGCCGAGCTTGCTAGACTCAGGAGCGTATCAGGGACGAAGGCACGCATCGGTATTGCCAATACCGAACATGCGAAGATAGGGACCATCATGAGCCATGCGTGCCAATGCCAGATTGAGGAGCAAAGAAAATTTTCTGTAAACGGTCGGTGTAGAAGTTGTCCGCCGTGTCGGAGTAGACGAAGTGGATGCAAGAAGAAAAATTGAGCACAGACTTGTGCAAATAAAAATTAGACTGCGTCTCTGGCGGCAAGGTCATGGTGGACGAAGACGACGGTGGTAATTGTTGATGGCGATTTAATTGTAGCGGTAGTTGATTTCGGGGATTAGACCCGTATTTTCCGCTTGTATGAGCACGCCGTCGCTCGTGGAGAAGAACTTGTTGGCGTTGACAATGACCACGATCGGTGGTGGTGGCGACGATGTGGCGATGTTGTTGGTGTAGATGGTTAGTGGCGATGATGTTGGGTTTGCAGCATAGAAAACAAAAAAATTCCTAGGATGGGAACTATACGCCAAGATCTATTTACTAGATACAAGCAACGGGTGGGTATACATCTATAGAGAACTTACCCTCGAAGACAACAAAGCTTTGTTAATAAGATAGAACTCGTGGATGATGTAGTCGAACGCTTGTCGATCTCAAGATCATGTGGAAGTCCTAGCGCCGCAAATCACCAGCCCATCCGTCCTTGCACACACGTTCAGGCCACCGAACAACCTCCACCTCCTTGCTCCAGCGAACCAGCAAAAGCAGCAACTCCTTCCAGATGAAATGCCACTAGGAACATGTATCTCGCTAATCCGAGACCATGGGGAAATATATCTAGAGGGGGAGAGAGATCCTTCACGAGGAGGTGTACTTGGTGAGGAGGAAAGGGGGGCCTTTTATAGGGAGAGGGGGGCAGCCCCCTCCCATGGCCGGCGCCATAGGTAGGTGCCCCCACCTCTTCCCTCATTCATGTGGTGAAGCTCCACTCACATAAATCTAGCCTCCACTCAAAATTCCACTCACATGCATTAAATTTCCACCAAATTTAATACAACTCTCATTTAATAAAACTCTTTTATTTATTTTATTTAGAATTTTGCTAATTACTTTAATTAACAAACATTCAGATAAACCCCCCCTGCAATATTTCAATATCACATGTAGAACCAATTTCAGCAATTTCACCCGAAACAATTTTGGTGTCCATTGAAATAATTCCAGCGCTTTGCAATTCTTTTGTCTGAAACATATTTGCTCCAAATGGTGTTTGGCAACCCTTAAGTGTGTCACCCTACAGTTCGCGAATAATGCAGACATGATCGAGACCCCTCCCAGATCAATAATCAGAAGCGGGACCTGAAGATCCATTCTGACTCCTACACATTCAACGATGACTTCTGTGATCGTGAGAACCTTTAACACTAGTAACTTAATCCCTTTGTCTCACGATATATTACATGTCCGAGATTCGATCATCGGTATCCAAATACCTAGTTTGATCTCATTAACGACATGCACTCTTTTCTTGTTCCCGTGATATAACATTCTAATGGTCACATCACTTGCTTGCAAACTATTCTCGATGTGATATCACCGAGAGGGCCTAGAGTATATCTATCTGTCATCGGGATGGACAAATCCCACTCTTGATACATGAGCCTCTACATAACACCTTCGTAGCAATGAACCCACCTTTATAGTCAGCCTTTTACGGTGTGACGTTTGATGTTATCAAGATACTCTTCCGGTGTTAGTGATTAACATGATCTCATGGTCTAAGGACTAGGATTACTTCATATGATGTTATAGCAAAATAAACATAATGACTTTTAATCGTAATGCTATACTTCCGATGAATGTTCATCACATCATTTTACAAATGTTGTGACCTCGTTATTAACGACATCCAATGTCCATGATCAGAAAACTTTGATCATCTTGTTAATCAACGAGCTAGTTCAAAGAGAGTAGAAAACTTTGATCATCTTGTTAATCAACGAGCTAGTTCAAAGAGAGGCATAACTAGAAACTTTCTATTTGTTTATTAAACACACATGTATTAACGTTTCCGTATTATTATAATTATAGCATGAAAAATAAACATCTATCATATACTTGAAATATACATAATAACAAGTTTATTATTGTCTCTCAAGGAATATTCCCTTCAGATGATGGCCATTGTTGGAGTAGATTGGAGTCGATAGCTCGACGTAGATCGGTGGTGTAGACGTGTAGCAAGATGCATCTTACCTTGAAGTAGAGCTGATCCATCCGTTTCCCATATGCACATGTATGCATGCGACATGGGCCATACAACTTGGGTGGCTGATGCAGATTTTGTGCACGCTGGAGTAGAGGCTGCGTTTCTGGCCGAGCGAAGCTTGAGGCAGTCCACGGTGTAGCTAAAGTCAATCGATCTGGTGGACTATTGCATTGACGAGAGGGCTATTAGGATTTTAGTGGCTAAAAGAAAATTAGATCTAATAGGAAAAAGAATTTTGCTAGAACTACTAAACTGATCTAGGGGATTGGAAGAAAAACTAGCTTCGAGATTTGGTGCCCCCGGCGGAGATCATAGATCAATCTCGTGGGGGCCGGCGCGGCAGAAGAGTGGCTAAACCCTAAGCGGAGCACACCGCTCTGATACCATGATATTTTAGGATAATAATAACTTGTATTGATTTGAACAATAGTACAAAGTTTATATGGAAGATAGGAGGAGGGGGGGGCGGGTCGGCCGGCCTAAACCGACTTAGAACCGACTTAGAACTACAGTCCTACTCTAACTCAAACTCAATTCTAATACCTATCTACATCAGTGTTCCTCACCATGGTGCAAGGAATCCTTGACGATCTTGATGCTACAGGGTCCCATATCTCAACCAGGGAGCGCCATTGTTTTGCTACCGCCGCCGTGATAAATTCAGCCATGACGTGATTACCACACCACCCAGGTCATTCTAGCCTTGACCAAATCTCTCGGGAAATAATATGATGAGCTAGGTATCCATCCATCACAACACCAAACCTGATTCACATCAAGCAAAGTTTATTGATCTGATGCTAATCATAATGAGTTATTGACGTTGTCTTATGCTAACTAGGAAATTGGAACGAGATTGTTTGATCGAGCATTGGCCGATGAATCATGAATCTCGAATCACGTCTTGCACAGATGGACAACAATCGGCACTTCAGTGGGCTTCAGCTTGGGAACTTTTCCGCCTAGGTGCAATTACGCGATACGTAATATGTAAGTTATTCAATTATTAATTTATCTAACTCCACCACCCAAGAGCTCTATCAACAATATGTCATACCGTTACATATACTGAAATGGCTGAATCTCGGTCCATCTCAAGTGGAAAACAGTTCAGGGCATCCAGGAATTACAAATTAGCATAGCAATAAGGTACATGACTTAGATAAATATATGGCGGTAATTTGAAGCGTGGAAGCAACAAGAGAAGGGGTCCAACACTCACACTAGAATCCAATATCTAAAAGTATAAATAGGTTACAGAGAAAAAAAATGATTTGATAACATAAGAATTTTCCATTGAAAAATATATCATGATAAAAATATTTTAGTAGCACAATCATATATAAATAAAGGCCAAAACAATATGGCCATTTGCGTGATGGACTTTTATTCAATTGAGAAGTATCATGTAGCCATTAGATCTTCGTAAAGTATCTGCATCACACAAGACCATTGGTTTATTGGATTGCTATAATAAATTTTAGATTGCTATATTTGTTAAACCTCATTAAGAAAAAAATACGTCGATTATTTTTCCTTGCATTATAAAAACTGGAATCACTTTCTTCTAAGAGAAATAATATAAAACCTAATACATCCCCTTTGTGAATTTTTTAAATTTAATTAAGAAGTCCCTATTATACTAGCATATAGTTTACATATGAAACATTGTAGTTTCTTAGAATATTCCTTTAAACTATAACTTTATATGATACTAGTCATCGTTCAGCGCGGCGCACGCCACGCCTGTACCTGAACCCATTGTTAAAACCCCGTGGACTGCATCGTACAATGTTTATATCTTTTAAGTTCATCGCTAGGAGATTGGGAAATGGATCGCATGTGTCCAAAAAAAAAGAATGAAGAAAAGGGAACTTGTTATCTCCTACGTGGCTTGCATGAGTTGTAGCAGGTGCACATGCTTGATTGATGCCTTGTTTATCCATGGATCATTACCAATGGTTACTAGTTTGAGTTATCCTCGTCTGTTTATGTATCCTGGTTTGTAGGATTTCTTACCATGTCGGTGTAACATGTTATTTGAAGAGAGGGGGAGGTAGCCGCACGCGGACACATACGCATTTCAAGGGAGGGGGAGAGTCACCTATTTTGCGGTTCTTTTGATGATGTCATGCCATCAACACAGGGTGCATGATTCCAGCCAATCTTGCTTTATTGCCAATAGATTTAGAGGTGCGCCCTAGGGCGATCCCGCTAAATTTGAACCAATCTAAAAATAATAAAACATTTTTAATTTTTTTTAATTTTTACCAAATGGAAGCGATGGATATTACCTAGCCATAACCTTAAGGCTCAAATTTAATAGCAGATTCCAAATGAGATAGGAGATTTCAAATCAGATATGAGTTTTACACCAGATCGTTGTACACATAAACTTGTTCAGGTTTCTCAACAAAGTATATATTTCAGAATTTCTTGTAATTAATAATTGAAGGATCATCACTGAAACTGATTAATTCATGAAAGGATAGTAAAGTGTATAACATGGTTATACATGTCCAGAACAAACCTATGAATTTTGTTCTTATCCTTTACTTTTTCACATATTACTGAACTTGGTCAAATATGCATGAAAAATAAGTGTGATCCTCTTCAATGGTCTGCTCGTCAACAGAGCAACACAAGGAAGCATCGACTCAACACCTGCAGTTTCACATTCATATGGTCATGCTAAAAATTGTTTGTAATTGTGTGTATATCATGCAGTTTTGGAACAATAAATAAAAGGTATAACACAAACATCATGGATCTGACATAAAAAAAACGGTAATCTTGAATTTCATAGGTATAACATCAAGGATCTGCTCATCAGTTAATGTTTTTCAAATTTACTCGAAAAAAACCTCGCTTACTCTGTTTCTCCTCTTTCCTGTTACAGTGAGTTGAGCTTCTTACACAGCTCAAAGCACCTTGCAGTTTGCCTTCTTAGTAACAACAATAATAATGACAGTAAAAAGAAGCAGTAATAATATCATGGGACGATGATAATCTTGATGGTGATAGTGCATGTGTGTTTCTTGTGCCAATTGAGATAATGCAAAAGCAAACTAATGTTACCCTATTTCACAATATTTATGTATCCAGTACACTAACTTCATCATTTTTATGTTCATTTTATTTTACTCTAACAAATTATAAAAGCTCATTTACTCCTATTGCTCACAGTAGCTCACAAGTTAGACTGAAATATACATCTACTATATTTCAAAACTATCATACAATTCAAAGACAACCATAGTACAGAAATTGAACTTTACTGCACCCAAACCTCCAAAGCAAAAGCTACTACGCAGGGCTTACGGTGAGCTAAACCAATAAATTAATAAGCCAGTGTGGCACATATACATCTTCTCTTAGTAGCAAACAGAATAAAAATCACTTTGGCTGGACCAAGGGGGCCAAATGAATCTCAAATCAATGCACGTTGATACTTCAAGATAGATACGGATACAAGAATTGGACCAAGTGAAGGATTGCTAATACAACATAGATATTTCACCAAATTTCATCAGGAGTGAAGCAAAAGAGTCAAGAAATAGGGAGACAGACCTATGACGTGCGGAATTTCCCTCGAGATTTGGGCTGATGCTGAGAGAATTTGTCGTGTTCCTCACCTCCACATCATCCTCCACCACTGAGAACAGCTTCTGACCATACAGGAGGGGCAGCGTGTCTTATCCAGTTGTTCCATGCATGTGTGATAGTGACACTTAAGGTAGGTTCATCCCAGCAAAGAGACATCATGTCCATTAACACAAGTTCCAATAAGTAATATCTAGTTCAGAGTAAACAAAACATTAGTACTATCATATTAATATCTAGTTCAGAGTAAATAAAATTGAAAAGACTCGCCCATGAGTAAATAAAACATTAGTACTATCAATGTAATAACACCATTAGAAGCACATGAGACATACAAAATCCGAATCCATACAGGAGAGTACTTGACATCCATCACTCTACTCTCAAATACATGCCTAAGAACATCCTGTAGTAGTGCAAAAATAGTGGTTATAAACATCATAACAATGTAAAAAATTCTGTCGGAGTGCTTGAGGAGAAAGCATAAATACATTAATCACTTGTTTGATGCAAAGATATATATGCAATATCTCCACCACTTTTTGCTGCCTTTCTTATTATGCTTTCTTCTTAAGCACTCATTTGATGCAAATATATGTATGACTAAGAAAACTGTAAAAACCTATGAGATGTTAGCAAAGAGATTTGTAGGAAAAGCAATAGCAAACCTATAATATGAAAAAATAATTTTGTCTCTGATATAGCCATATAGGTACTAACTATCACAATCAAGAAATAGCAAGAGATCTCATATACAGAAGGAGCAGCCTATACATAGTATTTATGACAAATGGCTGAAGATAAATTATCTCATAAGCATTAATTTCATTTGTTTATCCCTTTATAGATTAATAACAATAAGGAAACATCATACACAATGGTAGAAAATTCTCTCGAAACCATTTGTGACTTGGTAGAAGTACACCACTTACGTTACTAAAATAGGAAGGAATTCACACATTAATTAGAATCAACGTAAATGAAAGTGAAGCACAAAGATACCTAATTTTCATAGGTGATATACCTTTGTGTAGACCGGCGCTACTCTCGCTCTAGCAACAGGAGCATAAGGCATTGAGATAGAGAAAATGATTCAAAAATATCTTCGGATCTAGAACTGTACAAGTTGTGTTATTTACAAAACTAAAAAAACATATGAATGCAGGACTGGTATCCCGCAATCTTTCAAATTTCCAAGGAATATATGCACCACATATGTATGCTATGCTGATCAAATCCCAAAATCTCAATAGATAATAAGAAAGTTCGATCGTACACACACACACTAATTTTCAAACTGCTCTGCCCTACATATATTTTCAACAATGCTGAATTTAATGTTTCTGTTTGGGTTTTTACAACAACCGAGTGAGATTCATATATTTGGTGAACTTGCAGGAAATGTAGATATGAATTAGAGCCCACCTATTTTGGAAATTCTAGAGAAATTCAAGATTCCCAGTAAAAAAACATATGAACCCGCACTCAACAAAAAACCAGCCAAAAAAATGAAAGAGATACTAACATAGTAGTATTGATATATAACATACTCAGCAGTTTCATAAACTATGTAAATTAAGTTCCGATCATACTATATGATGGGAGTTCCTTCACTTGCATCATGCCCTGGTTGTCCTGAGCTACAGATTTGGTGAACTAAGTATGCAAATATGCAAGTAACCATTGTTGTACTATGTCAATGTAAAAAAGCTAACAATTACAATATTTTCTACCCAGGAGTTAGGCTAGTACCTATTTTCTATCTTCTCCTCTTCACATCGACTCTTCACAACCACAACAACCAATATATTGGCCGTCAAGCTCTGTCATCTCACTGTTGATGCTTCGCAACTGTGGCTGGAATTTAATAATGTATAGATCAATAACAAATTCTTTCTTACCGTACAAAAGTTAAAACAATGTGAAATAAAATGACCTAGCAAAGCAAAATTTTAAGTACCTTTAGTAGTAAGAAGCCAGAAGACTTAACCATTAGTTTGAAGCCATATGAACAAACTATGTTAGATAGAAGGCAACAAACATGATCCTCTTTCTAAAGTAAACTTCTTGTCTAGGTACACAACAATAGCATGTAATAATCATTGACACTGCAATGGTTCTAAAACATTGTACATATCTAGATGTCTACGAAGTATGTACATAACAGAGTATATTACACATACAATGCTTTTAGCTAGCTAGTATATCAGGCCTGCCCAAGAAAAGCAACCTAAAATCAAAGCCACCACATATTATTGAAAGTACTCCACGACCATAGTGGATTTTCAGCATTTCGTCACTACTCTTGATAGGAAAACAGAAGTCTCAATTATAGGCGCACCACTAAATCTCTAGTGGGATGGATATGATCAGTTTACATCTCTAATGGTGCCAAAATGGAAATAGAATTATTAGGCATGCCAATTCGAGTAACCATCGGTAGCAAGGATGATGGTCTCTTTGTGCAACAATCTTTAAATCTCAGTGATCACCTCACATTTCTTATACCAATAGGAATCTTGATCTCTAACTAAATAAAGTGTGACTTACCAAGTTAAAACATTCGTATATCTCTAAAATACCTTGTCATCTCCATCTTGATAAAAAAATGAATTTAAGATTAAGATCCGTGAGATCCCTGTATGAGCATACATATTGTAAAGTAACTGACATGACTTGCAGTTATAGTAATTTGTCCACATCAATGTAGTAAGGCTATAAACAGGAATACTCTTACCACTATTGATTTACTAATAAAATTGGAAGTTAGTTTATGAAAGTGTTATTGTATTCAATATTTTATTTACAAAGTAGAAAAATATTGAAGTTATTTGGATGCCTGCTGATTATTATTGATAGCAATTATGAAAATCCTGCTAAGATGGACTCTCACTACATCTGAAACTAACTTCAGTTGATAAATCTAAGAGGGAATTCTTGAGTGATTGAAATATTGCATGATAAATCATAGCTGCTCCAAATAGAATGACTGGGCCAATTAGGTTATTCCAATTGTTTATTTGCTGACTTGATTCTTGTGGAAAGCATGACCCTCCATGTTCCCAAATATAAACTAATCACAGTAAACTGAAGATAACATACTTCAAAAAGGAAGATGGTAGCCTACGAATGAGAAAAATAGGTTCTCCTAATTCTTTAACAGTCATATCTAATATCTGAACTGGTTTGCCTCCATAGGAAAGCATTGCACTTGTGTTGTCAAATATCAACTAATCATAAAGAGTGAATTATCATATACCCTAAAAGAAAGGAAAAAGAAAACAATGTTGCAAATATGAGCAAGAGAGTGATTAGTAATAACAACCTATTTTTCTGAAATCGTGTATATTTTGGAACACACCTAGGTATATCCGCCAACTATGTCTTTTTAACATAGCATTGCCATTGCTATCGCAGTAGAAATAACCATGAAAGAGACCTTAAAGTGCCAAGAGTAGTGCAGCTTTGCACCATCAACAAACCTCGGAAGAAATGCCAGCCAAAAATCAACATTAAGCATTCAGATTACAAAGGAGATTCTCCATAATTTGTATGGCATTCGGTTAGTTGTTTCTATATCTTCGTAAAGCGTGTGTTCTAAACCTACAGAAATGCACCACATAAGTTTATCATTGTCACCTTTCACTGAATAGATTAGTATGCAGTGAATATGTGACACATGAAGAAGAGTATGTACTAAAGCAAGAACATATATAATAAGAAAGTTATACCAACATTGCATGGACCCCTAAAAGGCTGTCATGCCAAATAAAGAAGTGTTCAGAACTAATAGTAATAAGAAGTGTTTTGTCTTAGTAAATAAGCAAAATATGAGTAACATGCAATCCAAAGGTCAAAAAAAAATTGTTGGCAGATGCATGTGTGGCCAGAAATTTGATAAACCTTTTGCTAACACATCAACAGTTATGTCTTCTTAAAGAGAGATAAGTCGGCATAAAACATGGATTTAGTAACTAACTATGTATCATTTCATGTTTCTTAATATTGTACCAAAATAGTAACATTGATATGACCGTCATAGACATTTCTTGCATTTAAGCATTCTTGTCCTCTAGGTCACTGTCAACATTTCTAGTGGTGGGAACATAAATTGGACAAACCTTGTTACTAAAGAAATCTGATTTGTGTCTAGGTAGACAGTTAGAATCACGCGTTGTACATCGCCGCATCCATCACAAGTAGTGTTTTCCAGATCAGAGCATAAAGTGGTGAGCCAGTGGTTGTACTCAAACACCACCAATTCAATCAACACTTGCATGTCAATCATAGAGAGCCCAGTCAATTTAGAGCGGTAACAAGAAAGATTTTGCCTCACCGGTGGAAGGCGACTGGAGTGCCAAGATTTGATGCTTAATTTTTTCCTTCCTCTGCAAGGTCGTCGTAGAAAAAATACTCCTACAATACAAAAATTCCCGTCATTTGGAAAGAAACTTGGCACAGTACACAAATAGAAAAATAACTATAATCTTGACTAACTGATCTCAACTATAAACTTGTTTATATATATATAGGTAAAATATATATATGACTAACAGATTGCGTAGTGTTACCAAGAAGTGAGGTAGTGCAAAGTGTGAGTTTTTTGTTGAACTTAGATGATGACCTGCTTGTCCATCCTACGCAATCTGTAGGGTCTCCTAGTTAACCGGATCGATATGCAAAGAAAAGCCACCAAAATGATGTGGTACACTGCCTGCACCTGATGTATAGGAATCTGTACATCGGAAGAAGAAAGCTACAAGTGATGTATTTACACCTCATTTCATTATTTGTGTGATACCAGTCCATAGATGATTTTCCTATACACGTTGTACCCACACCTAAAACGCAATTTATGCATGCTTATCTGAGCATCTACATGGGAAAATAAAATTGAACCAACCTTTTAGCGTTCACCGGTTGTCTTCAGGAAGACGGATGTTGACGGAGTTGAGGCGCACAACCTATCTAGGGTTTACTAGAACTGCATAGATCAAAATTTCAGGGACAAATCATGTTGCACACGAACAAATCAGAGTTGAGTTCAACAAACCTATGCAAGGCTACAAGCTGAGGTATTCTTGAGTCAAAATCTGTTGTTCAAATGAGACAGTGGTTCTTCTCCAACACTCATGTGTCATCCAAGCAGCAAGTGAAGCTGATGTATCTGATAGTCAGAAGGAAGACGCAAATATAAGAGATCAACTCCACAATTTGCAAGCATTCCACAATTATGTTGAGTAGCTATTCCATACATAGGTCATGGCCAACACTAATACATTGATGATTTGTTGCTACCACTACTGATCAACACAACGGCCTCCTGTCTGTGCTCACCAAGGACAACACAAACGGATCAGCTGCTCCTACGCTACCGATGTACAAAACGCTCCTAACTCTTCTGCTGCTCCTGCAGGACGCCACCATATGCAAAAATAAACAAAGAAAAGATTAGTATGTTTGAGAATTTGTTGGTGTTTTAAGGATTTAGTAGTATGAAGAGGATCGAGATGGGCGTGGGAGGAAGGATTCTACAGAAGAGGGCACTACAGTAAAAGAAAATAAAATAATGAGAAATGGAGCATAGCGCGCAACGGGAAAGCAGAAAAAGTCCACGCCCCAACCTCGCCCGATTCCCTTGACGACCGTGCAGATTCCAGCGCTCCCGCGCTGATGGGACCTATCGCCGGCCAGGTCCCCTCCCTACTGATTCCGCCCCACCTCGCCGGTTCCCTGCCTGCAGCGCGCAATAGCGGCTCAGCCTGCGCAGCGTGCTGCGGACGCCAATCGCCGAGCCCGGTGTCGCGGAGAATCCCCCGATGGGCAGTCGCGGCCACGATAGCTCTGAATTTTCATATTCACTTCCCAAACAATAAAAATTTATACGTTCTTTTCTACTCTCGTGGATGAGAGTTTTTTTTAAAACGGAAGTCTCGAAATGAGCCCGACATTGAATTAACAAAGCCAACAACCGGCTAGAAGTTACAACACGAGTTACAACACACACGCGCCTAGAGCGCCCACCGCAGAACGCAACAAAAGACAACACAAGAAGCGTCAAGCCAGAGCGCCAGCTTGGTCTAAGATTAGGAAGCCTTGTCTTCTGATGCAACGGAGAAAACTCGACCAAGTCCGCACCAACATGCCTCCACCACACCAAGACTGTATCCCATGGAGAACTCAACCTCGGATCAACAACCTAGTAGAACCTGAGGAGCCAAAGGAGGGGGTCTTCCGGCGACGCCTCCAAGAAGGTGAATGACGCAAAAGCACAACATCATCGTCGACAGGGACCGAGGTCCTACAAAGCTTTTACCTAGACCGAAACCACCACCCCTGGAGCTCGGGCTAGAGCCAGACCTAAAACATAGCATCTTCCCCTGATATTGAGAATAGCCCACCGGTAACGGTTACGACCAGATGCCCCCCTAGGAGAGCCCCCCAAGGCACTAGAGGCGACGTCAGCTACCGCAGCCCTACCGTGAATTCCGCCAGGCCAACGGTATGCGAGGGCTGGGACACCGGAGGGAGGTCACAGGGTGATCCACAAGACACTGCTAGAGAAGCTAGTCTGAAGCAAGGCCACCCAAAGGAACAGACTTGGGGCGGAGGGTCGAAATCCAGCAAGCCGGCCCAGGGGATCATCATCGGGACGCCTTCAACAAGGGAACGACACCCGGAGGTGACACCGTCACTGGCAATAGCCAAAGCCAAGCGTAGCTTTTGTCGGATGAGAGGTATCGACGTAGACTAAGAGCTATCTTGCATTCACTTTTGTTTTGGTGTTCCCCTCTTCCCCAAACTCGGGCACAGTGAGAGACACAGGACAACCACATTTAACGTGTACCCCTTCGAAATGAGCGACACGATGTACCCATAAAGCCCTATAGGCCCGTACGCCCGTTTTTTTTGAAAAGGAGTGCCCCAAATGGGCAGAAGGCTTAACTTTTATTCCAAGCAGTGGAGGTTACAAAGTTACAAAGGACCCCATAAAGTACAAAATACCGCATAGGTCCCTAGTATAAGAAGAAAAGACCCCACTGAAAGCTAAGAAAAAATAAACTGGTCCTTTCTCTTCTCCACCGAGCCGGAAGACAAATATGCCACCATCATGCACAGGGGTGGGGACAAAACCACTTGCTCCTGAGCCGACGAGCAATGTGGTGCCTCGCTTCAAGGGCCTCACGAAGAAGGTTAGAATAATGCTGGAACCCTTTACCGACTTTTTGATAGGCCATGTGCTGACCTTGGATGTCGGACGGCTTAGACCCGCCGCTGAGATGATGCTCAAGAAGATGGCCTCCCAACTCCACTGCTGCCTGGCACAGAAACCCGCGGAGAAAACCAGCAACAGAGGGTTCTTTGCCAAGCTTTCCGGTACCGACCGACCGACGGACTCACCACACCTACCACGGGTGGGAGACAGACGGCGAAGAAGATGAGCTTGTCGCAGAACCCATGAACCCTTCTTCAGATCCTTAGAATTGTAGAATCGGAGATTGTCAATACCTCTCCCCTTGTCTCCACGGCCGGTCAGAGAAGTGAGATCAATTCCTCTTCCACCGATCAAGACATCGTCGCTACTTTTCCCCCTCTCCCCCTTGCCGCCACGGCCAGCGAGCAAGAGCAGAATCAGCAGCAGGATGTTGAGGATTGAAGAAGAACCACACTTATTGAATTGGCTCCCGACCGTTTCCCATCTCCGCGAGAACCCCCACCATCGGGCTTCACCAGAGTAGAGAAAGGACCACCGCCAGCTGCCGTGTGAGAGCAACCAGGGCATAGGAGACCAAAGGAAGAAATCTCGAGGTGGAAGGCCAACTCCGCTCCTTCTTCCCTCGCCACCTCGGTCGGCCGAAGAAGAAAGCGAGTGCCACCTCCTGGAATAACGCCTAGAGGAGGCCTTATTTGAGGCATCAGCGGCCAACAAACTCGTCGCCGCTGTCACGCAGACAGCTCGACGAAGTAGCGGCCGCAGCCGTCGGATCTGACCCAGAGAACGCGGCGGAACCTTCACGGCATAACACCGACTCCCGACACAAGGCCAAAACCTACTACTACTATGTACATCCAGGGATCCGGCGCCACTCCTCTGCCTCCCCCGACCGGCGGCGCCGGCCGGTACTGTAGGGGTTGGGGGGAGGGGGCGGGGGAGGGGGGAGAAGGAGATAAGGTTTTGGATTTGTTTTTCCGTATGCCCGTTTTAAATTGTACATACCTGAGACTACGTAACTGGGGATGTTTGGGTGTGGAGGACACCGAAGCACACCATGCGTGTTTTTATTTTTCCTTTTAAATATGAAGATGCGAGTACATTGCCCATACTATGCTAAAATTGTGCACTTGTCTAAGCAATACACAATTATATTTGCCTAAATTTTCATATGATCATAATATTTACACTTAGATTTTGTATAATATTTTTCTGTGTATTGTAATTGGAGGGTTACTTAAACATGCCACAATTCCTCGGCAACACGTCTGTTTGTTGTAGTAGAATGTACATCAGGCGTGTTTATTTTAGCAGACTCACTCCCCGTACCCAGTTGTCACCTCCACGGTGACCTACTCGGTAGTCCGGTCATGTCCAGCCCGGTCCATTATCAACACTGTGTTATATGTTGATCCAAATTTTATAAAGTATAGGCCAACTTCTGACGAGTGGAGCGAGGCCCGTCGCCGGGAGGCTTGGGCCGAGTGTGTTTTAAAAGTTCTTCATCGTTTTAATATGGATGGTGTTAAGTCAGTTAGTACTCTTATTGCTCCTCATTTTAAATTGTCAGTTTCTCAATGTCCTACTACTGATGAAGAGTTTGAGTACATGTCAAAGGTGCCATATTCTAGTGCTGTTGGTTCTTTGATGTATGCCATGGTTTGTTCTCGTCCTGATTTATCATATGCTATGAGTTTGATAAGTAGATACATGGCTAATCCTGGTAAAACATTGGAAGGCTGTTCAGTGGGTTTTCAGGTACCTTCTTGGCACTTCCAATGCTTGTTTGAAGTTTGGCAGGACCGGTGAGGGACTCGTTGGCTATGTGGATTCAGATTTTGCTGCCGATTTGGATAAGAGAAGATCCCTCACAGGTTATGTGTTTAATGTTGGTGGTTGTGCTGTTAGCTGGAAGGCTACATTGCAGGCTGTTGTTGCACAATCTACTACTGAAGCTGAATACATGGCTATTGCTGAAGCTTGCAAAGAATCTGTTTGGTTGAAAGGTTTGTTTGCTGAGCTTTGTGGAGATGATTCTTGCATTACTTTGTTTTGTGACAGTCAAAGTGCCATATACCTTACAAAAGATCAGATGTTCCATGAGAGAACTAAGCACATTGATGTCAAGTACCATTTTGTTAGAGACATTGTTGCTCAAGGTAAATTAAAGGTATGCAAGATCAGCACTCATGATAATCCTGCTGATATGATGACTAAACCTGTTCCTGTTGCTAAGTTTGAGCTTTGCTCGAACTTAGTTAGTTTAACTGATTAGCCCAAGTGGCTATTGGCGCCGAAAGTATTTGCTTTGTTTATTCAGGGAGATGGTTGCTGCTGATGCTACAAGGAGGAATTTGTCTCAAGGTGGAGTTTGTTATATGTTGATCCAAATTCTACAAAGTATAGGCCAACTTCTGACGAGTGGAGCGAGGCCCGTCGCCGGGAGGCTTGAGCCGAGTGTAACGAGTCTGAAGTTGGCCCACACCGTGTCCAACGGGGACGCCGGTACGGTACGGATCGTCAAAGACCTAGGTTTCCACCGATATATAAACCCCTTGTAAGCCGCCGGTTGGGATAAGTTGCATCTGTGAAATCCCCGGCGTTCGTAAACACTCCTCGATATAGTGAAGTTTCGCTGGCTGGCGCCCGTGGTTTTTTCCTCTCTTTGTTAGAGAGGTTTTTCCACGTTAAATCTGTGTCCCCTTGCTGTGTTTTTTGTTTTCGTTCTTCGTTCTCTTCTTGTCGCGA
This sequence comes from Avena insularis, assembly GCA_023614405.1. Taxonomy (NCBI): domain Eukaryota; kingdom Viridiplantae; phylum Streptophyta; class Magnoliopsida; order Poales; family Poaceae; genus Avena; species Avena insularis. The sequence goes on from CM042694.1 coordinate 454,007,746, forward strand.
TTGTAACACACTGTCATACCATCACCACACTGGACACGTGACAGCGCGCCAAGCACGAAGAAACTAAATGATTCCCCGCACGTTGTTGCGGATCATGTGGTTAAAACATGTAATTTTATTTTATCCGTACATGAAATCTCTGAAATATTTATCAAAATAATAAAATGAATATTTGTTTGTAAATAAAACAATGGTAGTTTTGGTTGTTATCTGTGAAAAAAGAAATCCGTGAATACTCCGTCAATGAAATGATGAAATATGAACAATAGGTAAAAGCCATGTTAACATCTATAAAATGATATAAATATCATGTATGAAATGAAGATAATAGATTGGATGATGGAAAAAGAGGATACATGAATATACTCCAAACGAACCCCGTGCACTTCAGTTTCTATGTTATTTTCATAAGAGGTGCAGCTTTATGTGCAAAAGGAGAACTTACATAATACAAAATAGAAATGTATAGAGATAGATTGTTGCCTAGGCCATACCACTTCTGTCCATCTTGCACAGGAAAATAACAAATGACGAAAAATAGTCAAAGTCAAATGCATAGAGAAGGCATCGTGAGTAGGAGCCACATAAATGGGAGATCATGAACGTATTGTATTTTATTGCAACCAGGCTGACTTGATCTGATCGACCAAGGAGTGCAACTAACTTGAGAATTGACTTATAGAAGTTTGATGTACTCTTCAGATGTAAAAATAGTCGGTGACTATAAATGTCAAGGAAAGCCCCAATTCGACCAGCTAGTTCCTGTAAAAGATTACAGTCTACCTCACGCACGCTCCCATCTGTCATAGTAGCTAGAAAGGGGAATTACTCAGGATTCTGGTTTACAATGAAGGAGACCGCATAATGATTTATAGGTAAGAATGACAGAACCGCGAGGCCTGCTGCAATGCAAGGAAAATCCCAATTTTAACATCTAGTTGTTTATGTTGCAGTCCAATTCGAGTAGGGCTGTGAAGCCTGGTCCAAATCAGTTTTGCACATTACCGGGCATGAGTAGATGACTTCCACTAAGAAATAGAGAGAAGCCGATAGAAGGTCCCATCCAATTACCGCATCAATCAGAATGACGGAACATCAATCGAAGGTGGGGCGCATTTAAAATCCGGCTAAAAACTCCATTTTTCAACAATATAGGATACACAAATTTATTGGGATCCTGCAAAAAAAAGATGGAAATTAGTTACCTCCAATGTATGGAAGATAGCCTTTCTCAAGTGCTTGAGTAATATCACTAAAGAAGAAATTAACAAAAATTTCCATCTAGATGCAAACATCGTTCTCAGACAATGATGCGGATGTGGAGGAACTCGTCCACGCCACCGTGATGCTCTTCTGATCACCATGTCGGCGCTTCAGCAATAGGGTGAGAGTGCAGTGCAAGATACAACGGATAAGATTGAGAACATGATTGCTAATGTGGCGTTTAGGAAATATGGTGTGGAAGGAGTGGAGAGGACACGATGCCAACGATCGTTTTTCTTCCGAGGTAAATAGTACTACGTACAGAGCGGAACGAAACGACCGAATAAATAACATCGAAGATGGAGAAGAGAAAGAGGAAGATAGTGCGCCGCTGGAGATATCAAGGAGAAGAGGAAGCGCTCATGGTTGATCGGGAAGCACCGATAGAGAAATAATGGGCCGGTCCTTTGTCTCCCCAAGAATAATGGTTCCGACCCTTAAGGCCTGGCTTCATGCATGAGGGCTTCGCTTGTGTGATTTAGTTACTGTAACACTTATAGCACCAATAAATACAGCGAGAGAACCTGGATTTTTTTTTTGAGGGAATACGGCACTTTATTGATCACTTTAAATCATAATACAAAGTCTCCCGGATACACTCCGGTGTAAAGTTTCTAAAGGAAGAAGAAATAAACGACTCCGCTAAGCGGGCTAAAATATGTGCCGACTCATTACAATGACGCCTAACATGAATAAACGATATACAATCGAAGGCAGGGATCAAGGATTTAATGTCTTGGATCACCACTCCCACTGGACTCCGATCAATCATCGTAGAATTTATTCTCTGAACCACCGATAAACAATCAGTAACCACCCGAACCTTGTTGAAACTTTCTTCTTGAGCCAGGGAGACAGCGAGACGAACCGCCAGCGCTTCAGCAAGTTCAGGTGCCGTGACCACTGCAATGAGCTCGCTGCACGCAGCCGAGCATTCACCAAGGTGGTTTCTGGTCAAGACACCCACTCCCATCCGCTGCGAAGAAGAGAAGATGGCTGCATCGGTGTTGATGTGGACTGTTCCCTCAGGCGGCGGAGACCAACGTGGCGTAGAGGTACTGGTATCACGCCTGGTGGAAGGAACGGTCTTGAATAAATGCAGCTCGATCATCTCAACATAGGCAATAGCTTGGGCAGCAACAGACGATGGACTTCTCATAGATTCACCATTTCTAGTACCATTCCGAGAAACCCAAATATGCCAAGCAACAACAGCAAGGACAGAGCGTTCCATATCTGTAGGTCGCAACATGAAATCCTGGAGCCATGTTTTGGGGCTAGTGAACGTCTTCCTGCTCAGCTGAATGTTGAACATTTTCTTGACCTCCTGCCACACCTCGCCGGCGTATGGGCAGAAAAGTAGAGCATGCTCGATAGATTCCTCACGGCCACAGAAAACACAGCACGCCGAGGCCGGAATGTGTCTTTTGCACAGCTGAGCACCAGAAGGGAGACAATCGTGAGCAAATCGCCAAAGGTTGATCTTCATCTTCCCCGGCGCCTTGACTGCCCAAAGCTTCTTCCAGAAAACACTATCCTCCTCAGTGCATGAACTAGTGCCACCCCCACAGTTGCTGCGATCGACGTAAAACTTCTGGCGTCGGGCTAGATTATACGCAGATGCAACCGTATAGTCACAAAATCTTGTATGAGGCCAGGAGACAAAATCCTCTCCCCCTCGTCGACTAATAGGAATCTGTAGAACCTGGATCGCCACCTCTTCCTCAAAAACGGAGCGCACAAGGTCGGCGTCCCATGAACTGTGGTCCTCATCAAAGAAGAAATCAACTGTCGCGCCTGCTGGAACAGGCGACAGAAGCTTAAAGGCTCCAGGCTTGAAATTTGGAATCCAGTTATCAGTCAACACGTTGATCTTCTTACCATCACCTACACTCCATCTAATCCCCGCCTTAATCAGCTGCATACCAAAACAAAGGCTCCTCCAAGTAAAAGAAGAGGATCTTGGTTTAGGGGCATCCCAAAAGTCGCAATCAGGGAAATATCTGCCCTTAAGAACCCGAGCACACAGCGAGGACGGATCAGTGAGTAACCTCCAGCATTGGCGGCCAAGCATAGCTTGATTAAACAGAACCAGGTCTCTAAAACACATTCCCCCAAGATCTTTAGGAGTAGAAAGCCACTCCCAACTCCTCCAATGCATCTTTTTCTTTCCCTTTTCAACACCCCACCAAAAATCAGCAATAGCTCTTCGCAGTGAATCACATGTTGAAATAGAAATCTGAAAACAACTCATAATACATGTTGGTATAGCCTGGATGACCGCTTTTAGAAGTATCTCCTTACCCTTCCGAGACATAGGCCTATCCGACCAACCATTCATGTGTTTCCAAGCTCTGCCCACAATGGACTGAAAAGAGACCGAGGGAGAGCGACCAATTCCAGTGGGCATCCCCAAGTAAGTTTCTTGGAGGGCTTCATTGGCCACACCAAGTCGGTTCATCACCCCAACTTTCACCTGATCATCACAATGTAACCCGAAGAAAATAGAGGATTTCTCCAAGTTAATCTTCTGACTAGAGCCCTGACAATACGTTGACAAGGTATCCCGCAAAGCCTCTACACTCTTATGATCACTCCGAGCAAAGAAAATGCTGTGGTCTGCAAATAGAAGATGGGATATAGGCGGGCCAGAGCGGCCGTTACGAACTCCTTGAAGCACCCCCATGCTCTCCTAAGAAAACAGCAGACTAGACAATCCTTCGGTACAAAGTAAAAAGAGGTAGGGGCTGATTGGGTCCCTTGTCTGATTCCTCTACTAGGAACCACCGGTGAAGTGAGTTCCCCATTAATCCGAACTGCATATCGCACATTAGTAACACACCTCATAACTGTGTTAATCCAGTCCAGAGAAAAACCCAACTTACACAAACAATCAAACATGTAGCCCCATTCCACCCTATCATAAGCTTTCATCATGTCAATCTTAAGAGCAAAGAAAGGCTTCTTCGCCTTTTGCTTTCTGATGGTGTGAAGGCACTCATATGCTACTAGAGCATTATCTGTAATAAGCCTCCCAGGGACAAAGGCACTCTGATGTTCCGAGATCACAACAGGCAAAATAATTTTCAGTCTATTAGCTAGGACCTTCGAAGCAATCTTATAAAGAACATTACATAGGCTGATTGGTCTGAAGTTTTTGAGATGAACAGGATTATTCACCTTTGGAATTAGAACAATGATGGAGTCACAAAAACCTTCAGAAATCCCATCACCCAGCAAGAAGCCCCTCACAGCGGAACAGATGCTCTCCTTTAAGGTGTCCCAATGTTTCTGGTAAAACAGAGCAGGAAAACCGTCAGGACCGGGCGTTTTAGTAGGGCCCATTTGAAAGAGAGCAGTTTGATTTCTTCATCCAAATACGGCTTAGTGAGATCAGCGTTCATATCCGCTGTAACTTTTGGGACAATAGCATCAATAACAGCAGTATCATCTAAAGTTTCCGAGGTAAATAAATCACCATAAAACTCCTCGGCCATACTTTTGATGCCTGGGAGATCATCACAGCGAGTTCCATCCTCTCTAACCAGCGAGTGGATTTTATTAGTGCTTCGACGAGCAGACGCACGAGCATGGAAAAAAGCCGTATTGCGATCCCCCTCTTTGAGCCATTCGACTCGTGAACTTTGTCGGGCCATAATTTCCTCACGCTCAAAAAGTTCACAGAGTCGCCGCTTAGCCTTAGAAGCAGCGAGGTCATTGGCAACCGATCTAGATTGAAGCCTTAACGCTTTTACCTTGCGCTCTAGCTGCCTGATCTCTTTCTTCACCGAACCAAAGCACTCGGCACCCCATTTCTGCAGTTTGGAAGCCATTTCCTGCAGACTATCCCACGTAGTCTGAAGAGAGCACGGACCCCGACAAGCGTCGGCCCAAGCCTGCTCCACCATCTCCTGATAATCAGGTGCACGTATCCATGCGGCCTCATATCGAAACCGAGATTGTACTGGTCGACGACGTTCAGGGTGAACAAACTGCTGAAGCCGAATCAATACTGCAAAATGATCCGTTGTGGTGGTGATAAGGTTTTCAACATTAACATCATCAAAAAGTTCCTTGAAAGCCCCATTAGCCACCGCACGATCAAGGCGAACTCGGACGAGAGAATCACCAGATTGTCTATTAGACCACGTGAAGGTGGGACCCGAGAATCCCAAATCCATAAGCCCACAATCATCCAGACACGAACGGAATAATTCCATATGGTTTTCAGAACGGAGAGACTTCCCGGCGTGTTCTTCCTGTAGCAGAACTTCATTGAAATCGCCACATAACATCCAGGGTCCCTCTCTCTGATCACGAAGACGACGCAAAAGACTCCAAAATTCATGACGCTTATCTCGGCAAGGCTCACCATAGACGAACGAGGCGCGCCATGGGGCTTGCACAGCCAAGGAAATCACCACATCAATACAGTGTTGGTTGAAGCCCTTCACATGGACAGTAAATTGGTCCAACCAGAAGAGTGCAAGGCCTCCACTCAGACCTTCACAACTGACAGCAAAACAGCCCGAAAAACCGAAAGTCCACATAAAGTTACGGACACGAGAATCCTTCATCTTAGTTTCCGAGAGGAAGAGGAAGGAGGGTCTATACGTTGTCAGCAGCCAACGTATCTCACCAACTGTCGCATCTGACCCGAGTCCGCGACAGTTTAAGCACAGGACACTCATTGCGAGTGGCGGGGCTGAGCATCAGCCGCCGCCAGATCCGCCGATCGCATAGTTGAAAACGAGTCACTGTGCTTCTGCCTCTTAATCGAGTCCTTGCTCGAATTATCCCTGTCAACACATGCCGTATGCACAGGGGAGGCCGCATTAGTTTCCATGGGTGTGTTTTCAATAGCCAAAGTTTGTTGTGGAGCTTTAGGTTTATACACCTTGATCTGTTTGCGCTTCTGCCCCACAGCCTTATTCGTCTCACCCACCCGCACCACATTTGTGCCCACCACCGTCGGCTGCTTCCTAGATCTCGGCTTGCGGACTTTACTCGGAGAGGTGACCTCGCCACCCTTCCTTTCCATGGCAGCAGGATTGGTAGAGGAACCCTGTCCAGAGCTCGATCCCTGTCCAGATGAAGTCCGCATATCACGCCTCCTGTCATCTGGCACACAGAGTCTGTCGCTGTTCCAGGGAAGTTTTCCTTCCTCATCTCTTTCAGCCGGTGAAGGGCAGACCACCGACGAGTGGCCGATAATGCCACATGAGAAACAGTACATGGGAAGTTTCTCATACTTCACCTCGTAGAAGAGCTCCTTCTTCAGAGTCGGAGAAAAAATGCCGACCCAATGCATCAATGGTTCAGTCACATCAATATTGATCCGAGCTTGGAGATAACCACCCCAAGCTCTGCCATTTTCATCCAGATCCAGATGATCCACGTCACCAATCAACTCAGCTAGTGGTTTAGCCCTCTCCCCATTCATCAAAGGGTAGGGAAACTTGTAGATCCTCACACCCAGCAGCAGCCGGTCAAAGATCACATCCGCAGGATTAATTCTTGGATCAAATTCCTTCATCAGAATAGCATTCTTGCCAAGAACCCAAGGTGACCCATTCATCACCCTAGTCATGTCATACTTGGAGGACAATTCAGCAAGAAACAAATTGGGGCCCATAGGACGCACCTTCAACTCTCTAGGATTTCCCCACGCTGACTTGATAACTGTCTTAATCGTTTCGATATGCAGGGTGTTTGGTGTGAGTACCTTCCCAATAATCACCCACTCCGGGCAACCATAATCCTCATCTGCCTCCAGTTCCAGAACGAGGGTTTTTTCCTCCTTCGCTGTCAAACGGAGCCGGCCCATCATAGCAGCAACTCCATCACCAGCACTAGAATCCACATCATCTGTTCCCAGATGATTCTTGCCTTTCACCGTAGCAGATGCCCGGATCGCCTCCGCCAAGATCACTGGATCCGATCTGGCTTCAGAGCCCCCGCCCCCGCCAACCTTTCCCCCTCCCCCCGACATACACCGGTCGCCCTCCATAACCCCAGCACCAGGATCGGATCAATACGGGCCAAGGGTGGGTAGTAAGCTGTGTTTACCCCGTGATCACCCTGAACGCGTATGAACCCAAAACCCAGGTGAGGCACAGGAGCGGAGAGAGGGTACGTGGATCAGGAAAGGGGAATACACACTCAGATGCAACCCAAGAGATCCCGGGATCACCAAAGGGAGCCACCAGCCGCCAAGATCGCCAATCGCCAGAGCGTTAGGCAAACCCTAAAAAGCCGGGCAACAAGCATCAAAGACTTATTATCTTGAGTGCACTCGAGAGAACCTGGATTATTTAGAGGAGAGAAACAAAAAGGAATTATGTAACAGCATCTAATGACGTGGCAAACAACCGGATGAAAACGCTAATGTGGAAGTTTGGTGAGGTGGATAGGCTGCATGTCAAGAGAAATAGGTTAGTGGGGGTGATCTTCTTAGTTATATAGGATACTATCGGCCACGCCATGCATATATAGGTTTGAACAGTCCTTGAGCCCCCGAGGTGATTGGGTACGAATCTCATATTTCACATGTCATTGAGTATAATAATTACACAGGTGGTTGATGTGGTTGTAGGAGATAGACTCGATTCTTATTTTTCCACATCTGGCTAAGCCGGACAATGACATTGGACACGGTTCCTCGGGCCCTAACCCCCGTGGGGTGCTCAAATCTCCTCTTCCCGCACACTACATTGTCGATCCAAGCTTTCTGCATAATATAACTTTCAGTAATTCCTTAAGAATTTCAAATGGAAGCAATTAGTACCTATGTTTGGGTGCACCGAATTGGTCCATGAAATTGGAAATCTAGCCTGAATTCCGCTGTTTGGGTGTCTATCGAATTGGGGCCTGGAAAGTGTGATCCAATTCCCCGCGCATGTTCGCTCTGCGTAGAGCGTTTCCGACCTCCCACCCTCTGAATCTTCCAATTCAACGGTTCGTACATCCAAACAGGAATTGGAATCGGATACCACCTTCTGATTCCAACAGCAAATTCAAGCACACCCAAACAACCGAATTTGAATTGAAAGTCATTTCCTTTCCATCTTGGATTTGGAAATTCATTATAATTCAATTCTAAGCCCCAATTCTGCACATACAAACACGTCATATGATTGAGAAGGTTTGGACAAGCCACAAGAACACGTGCACTGATTCTGCGCATTCGGTCCAAAAAGTAAATTCACCGAACCATGCTTTGTTTACATCAGATGAAATGCTGAGTAGTGAATTATGTGAGAGAGATAGTATGGTTGGATAAGTTCAAAAGGTGTTCAATTTTTCACTGAACCGAGCAAAAGTATAGAAAGTACATGGGGGGCATGAATTGATCGAATATTCTCAAAGAGAGTGGCACCAGAGTAGACAGACATCATGGGAAGTGAGATTAGTAATAAATATGTCATTACAGATAACTGATAGTTGATAGCAGTACTACATTATCAGACGACCGCAGGTAAGCATGGTACAGAGGTCCAATACCTAGGGCATAGGCCAACGATTTTGAACATAAGTTTGCATTCTTAGTAGGCCGACTCCTACATTGTGGACATCGAAAGATGATCACCTAAACATAATCTTAGCTCTGCAATTTTATTATAGAAGTTGGTTGAAAATACACCCACGGAGTAAACATATCAACAACCTGGATGACACAGCAAGAAAGGTCTGGAGCAGAAGATAAACCATGGCTAACTATAGACACGCAGTAAACATAGTATTTATAAATAAGAAGGAGTTCAACCACTCGATAGCTTTGGTAATATATAATTCCAGTAAGTAGTAAGAACTAATTGCAAAATACATACGTGTTAAAGCAGATATAGTCTCATAGCCTACAATCTACAGGAACTTGGAACACATATGCCCTCTAATATACAAACTAAGAGCAGAGGAGAACAACCGGGTTACATATTATCTAAGGATTAGCCAATATTTCCTCATACATTATATACCTTGTCTGAGCTGTTGGTTCCCCATCGTCATCGAGTGCAAGCACTTTTAATTCTTTTTCAAGAAGTACGAAATTGCTAAGATAGGGAAGGTGACCTGCAATGTTTTACAGAAATAAAGCTGAATGTAAGCGTCATAATAGGATAGTTTATTAACCAATCTATTTGAGCAATGCATGTCAGTAGAACGCTGCTTGAAAACAAACAATAAGCAGCAATGCTAGAACACTTTGTTTACTAAAAGGTTATGAAGCAAGATAGTTACTTTTATCTAAACTGCAGCACCAAACATTATTAATTTTCTAGTATGAAAAGTAACTACATAATTGCTTATTATTCAATGCATGCCTTAGACATTTACCCATAGGGAAACATGTCCCTTAAAAGAAGTATTGGTATGTGTCGTCTCCATAAAATGTCCTATGTTGCACTACACAAATGCATGAAATACAGAACATCAACACGAATTAAATGATCATATGTCCACTACCCAGAACATATGATTGGTTTTATGCATAGCTAGACTTAGTTTTTGTAGGCCCTGATCCATGATAAATAGCTTGCTTATATTATGGCAATATATATTCGAGAGTTCCATGAGAGGAAAAGGCGCAAATCATTGGGTCTATGTATCACTTGTGGAGTCTGACTATTTATAGGTAAAGATGAATGAACAATTATCGAACAGAAAAATGAGGTCGGTTGGAAACTGAAATAACGTGAGGGTGAATCTTTGGTTTTTACCACGAACAACAACTATGGATCTGATGATTTGCATTAACAAAATTTGCCACAAATATTCTCTATAATTAATCTATTAAATAACTAAAGGAAAATGTGTAGCACATACATATAAAGATAAGCAAACCAATGGCAATGGTATAGAGAAGCATAACAGACAGATTATCTTACGAAACCAACAAACAAAATAGTGGGTGGCATCACCTTAGCTTGCTTATCCATCTCTGCAAGCAGACCCACACAACAACACCTCCATTAGTTGGTGACCACGATGCTCTACCTCAAGTCCGACTGAGGGATGAAAGATATAGACCAAATGTCAAGGATGTAAACCATGTCATGAAAAAACTTCTTCAATGCATAACAATGTAACAGAAGATCCATAATACTGGGTTGTGCATATACAGTCGTGATGCTTCTCCTTACAGGTCTTGAATCAGATGTATGTGCATATCTAAATAAGAATTGAAGTGTAAATAAATGAAGTGGCTAACCATTAGGTGTTCAAACAAATAGGAATTTTTCACATCCATATATATGGATTACATACTTTAACTGATCTAAAGTCTAGCATGTGTAGCTACAACAAAAACATATCACATGTTGATGAGGGTTTAACTCATCAATGCCCATTGTTATGGACTTGGGTTTTGGAGAAAGAGGGAGCACTGGAGACATCTATCGGCTAGCAAACAAGCACACAGGGAACTCGAAGATTTACCCAGGTTCAGGCCTCGCAGAGGTCCCTACTCCTGCTTGTCTGCTCGTGGAATTATTGAAGGAATCGAGGATTACAATGGTGCGCAGATGCAATCTGGCGAGGGTTGTGGAAACTAGGGTTGCGTGTGTCCTTCTCGCCGCCCCCTCCTAGCCTTTATATAGATAGGCTAGGTCTCGGGTAGCAGGTCGAGTCGGTTACAGGTTAGGGTTTTCCCCTTTGAACTTTCTATCTTTAGCTTCTTCTTGTTCTTCAAGCAATCGAGAGTCTGTAGGTTACTCGAGTTCTCCATTTGGGCCTTGGCGACACCGTGGTCCTCTGCTATATTCAGGCCATATATACCAAGCTCGAGTACCTGTAGGGTATACCCATGTCAGTAGCCCCTGAGTGTCCAGTGGAATCACAGATTCGACTAGGGACTTTATGAATCCTTTCGAGTGCATGACTGAGTAACCGATGTATCGGTATCAGTTAACTACCTTAGGGTAAAACAACGCAATCTACTCGAACTCGAGTTCTCAGACTCGAATCCGGAAAAGTGCTGGTGTAATTCAACTCAAGCCACGGAGGTCTTACAGGAGTCGAATTCCAGTATATGGGTGTGAGCACTCGACGCGTCCGTCAAGGCATGTTCATCGTACCTGTAGGCACGGATATATTTCTGGTAGTGCGCAGCGAATGCGTTGCCAGGCCTTATTCAGGTCTTACCTTCACGCTGCAAGCGCGGCATCCGAATTTTGTCACCGCGGAGTGATACATTGCAAATGTATTTATAATTTTTGATGTTCCATGCTTGGTTTTATCCACTTTCTTGTGTTTTGTCCACACTTTGGAGTACTTTTCATATGATTTCTTGGACTAACCTATTAACAAGAGCCATAGTGCTAGCTGCCTGTTTTCTGCTGTTTTTGGTTTCAGGAAAGTCAGAAAATGAATATTCTCGGAATTGGACGGGACAAAAGCCAAAGTGCCTATTTTTCCAGAAGTCATCAGATGCCGTATCTGACGGAGAAGAGGCGGGGCCGGCCACACCTGTCACGGCCTAGCCAGCGCCAGGAGGTGTGGCCGACCCCAGACCTCGCCCGCTCCTTTCGCCTATAAGATGCCCACGGGACGAAAACCCTAAGTACCCGATCAAAAATCCACGAAATAGTCTGTAGCCGCCGTCATCTCCATCCGTAGATCGGGAGGGATCTGAAGCCCTTCCTGGCACCCTGCCGGAGAGGGGAACTCACCCTAGAGGCCTTCTTCATCATCATGCAAGCCTCCGGTGTGATGCGTGAGTAGTTCATCTCTGGACTACAGGTCCATGTAGTAGCTAGATGGCTGGTTCTCCTCCTTTGTGCTTTCATGTCTAGATCTTGTGAGTCTGCTCATGATCAAGATCATCTATTTGTAATTCTGCATGTTGTGTTTGCGGGGATCCGATGGATATTGAGATGCTATTTCAGATTGATTATTGATTCTATCATGTCTTTGTTATTTGTGATCTTGCATGCTTTCCATTGTTAGTAGCTATCTTGGCCAAGTAGATGCTAGCAACTCCAAGAGTTAGTATTTATGCTCGATAGTGGGTTCATGCCTCTGGTAATCTAGGGAAGTGACATAAATCTCTAAGGTACTAGATGTGTTGTTGCTACTAGGGAGAAAACAACAATCCTTTGTTCATAGAACAATCGTATTGTTTACTTTACACGCAATTCGTAAAGCAATAATCTGTTGCTTGCAACTTAATACTGGAGGGGGTTCGGATGATAACCTGAAGGTGGATTATTAGCCATAGATGTAGTTGGATGGCGGTCTATGTATAATGTAGTAATGCCCAATCAAGTTCCAAAGGAGTCAAGATGATTAGTATATGCATGTATTGCTTTCTCGATGTTTGTCAATTGCCCCGCTGTAATTTGTTCACCCAGCATGTTATCTATCTTAAGGAAAGCCACCTCTAGTGAACTATGGATCCCGGTCCTTTCTTTTACATACAATCTACAAACTGTTTACTGCTTTCTGTTTACTTTCTGCAAACTATTATTTCCTTCCATTCGATACGTTTAATCCTTTGTTTTCAGCAAAACCGGTGAGATTGACAACCTCATCGCAAGTTGGGGGCAAAGTTCTGTGGTTGTGTTGTGCAGGTCTCCACGTTGCTGCTGGCACCGGTACTGCGCCCTGCCAACATTCAGCTAGCCACACCTTTGGGGTGTTTCCTTGCTCCTACTGGATTGATAACCTTGGTTTCTTACCGAGGGAAACTTGCTACTATGCTCATCATACCTTCCTCTTGGGGTTCCCCAACGAGCTCGATATATTTGGGCCATCAAGCACTTTTCTGGCACCGTTGCCGGGGACTGAAGAAGAAGAAGAAGCTCCCATGTCAACCACGTGCCAGCAACTACTTTTCTGGCGCCGTTGCCGGGGAGTCAAGGACATCTTCACAAGGGGAGTCCCTCATAACCAATCTCTTTACTTTGTTATTTTTATTTTTCTTAGTTTCTTTTTGCTTTGTTTGCTTGTCTCTTTATCAAAAACACAAAAAAATTAGTTTTACTAGTTTGCTTTCTTATTCAAAAACACAAAAAAATTAAGTCTCCTTTAGTTGTCACCTCTTCCTTAGCTCACCATGTTGATCCCTAAATTCACCCTGAAAGACCTTTCAATTGGTAGTGGTTCTATAATTGGGAAAGATAATATTGAAGAGTTCTTTAATCATGTTAGTAAACATGAGGATACTGAGGATAGATCCCTTGCAGAACTTGCTCCAGACTATGAGATTGCTGCAGCTTCTTTAATTCACATGTTAGAAGCTAGGTTTGTTAACCTCAACCCCTTAATGCAAGTAATGTTTCTTAAGCTTAAAGAAATTGAGGACCCTGAAAAGAGGGATTTTATTCTAGAAACTTTGTTTAAGGAATTCTATGATGTTGCCAAGGAAGCTAGGAAAGTCTTTGAACGTTTCAATATGCTAGGCTCATGTGTAGATGTTGTTGGTACACGAGAAAAGATGAACGAAACCGAACCTAATGGGGAGGAACCTAAGATACCAATACCCTTTAAACTAGTAGCAATGCATGAAGCCATAGAAAAGAATCTTGATTGAATCGTTCTTGAAAACCCGTTTGATGAAAGTAGTGAACCTAAGAGCACTAAGAGAGGATCCTCTAGAAATTATTTGGATGAGATACCTTGTCTTGTTGAAGATATTTCTGGTATTGATCTTAATGCTTCTTCATTTGAGAACACTTGATTCTTTCTTGCTTCTTATGCCTAACTTAAAGGCGTTAAAGAAAAGTACTTATTGGGAGATAACCCAAAAGTTTTAGATGAGTCTTGGAAGTTATTACTTCAGTAATAACCACTCTTTATCCTTTTTATTTGCCTTTTGTTCCAAGAGTAACCTCTAATGAGAGAGAAGTAATGATTGGGAAAGTTGCTGTCCTGAAACAGATTTCTGTGCTTCACCGTAAAAATTCGTGTAAAATCGCTGAACGTCTTTTTGAGGCGTGAATTTTTGATCTTCTGCCCCAGGTTGTTATCTAACTTTCGTTAGTTCAACACTTTTTGATTTGATCCATAGAAGGTCTTCGAAAAAATTCGTCTTTACCTGCTGGTCTGTTTTGACAGATTTCTGTCATTTTCTGCATTTGCTTTTTGTTGGTTCCTTTTTGTGTTCTTTTGGGGAATTGAGATTTTTGAGGGAAGTACTTCAGTAGCTAGTGTTCTAATGGAAGTTTATTTGGTGTTAGAACTGAACCTTAAGACCTATTATCTTGAGTGCACTAATGTTGCTAATAAAGATTGTGTGAAGTTTTGTATGAAGGAAAAATTTCAGGTGTATGGAAGGAATGAGTAATGAGATGAAGGATGGACTAAAGCTCAAGCTTGGGGATGCCACGCGTGTCACCCCAAGAAATATCCAAGAATTACAAGCATCAAAGCTTAGGGATTCCCAAGGCATCCCCCTCTTCATCAATAAAAATCCCAGGTTTCTTCCAAACGCTTCATATTTATTATTTCATACACAGTTGTGTTGTTCTTAGAGCGTCTTCTTCGTTTTTGTTTTGGTTTTTCGTTTGGTTTGGTTTTCTTAGTTTTCTGAATAAATTGGTTAGACCCCCTCTTTCATACATTGGTTTGCAAATAGTTTGGTTTGGTTTGGAAAAGAGTAGGAAAGTTCATACTTATGTGGTAAAAAGAGCTTGTTTTTGACTGTGGCCTATGCTTTGTCATGCCATGCTTGATATTTTTTTGGCTTTATGCTTAGTATTCTTTGCTGTAGCATGACTTGTTATAAACAATTGAGATTGCTTAATGTGCCTTGGATGAATCATGCGTTGTTTTAGCATATTAAAGCATAGTATAGTGGTATTCTCCTTTGATGCTTTATTTGGGTTGACTTGGCACATGCTCACACCATGCTATGACTATCTCAAGTCACCATAGCCTTTATGATCCTTTAGTTTTCAACTTGTAGTATCACTTTATGCTTTGATCAATGATGTTTTGTCGCTCTGCATGATTATGGCCATTATTGCTCTCTTAGTTTGTCGCTCCCAGTCTTTTGCTAGCCTCTGCAACCAAGTATGAGTTCCACTCATGCATCCAACTCCTTAAACCAAGTTATTCCAAAGAGTCCACCATACCTACCTACTAGCTTATGCTATTCCAAGTATATTCATGTTTTTGTTTACCTTCTAAATTAAACTTGTTATGAGAAAACTAGCGATTAAAGCTCTCACAAACTTGATGGCAGACTTTAATTTTCTTGCCCTTAATAAACTTGAATCATTGTGTCGTCTATGTTGTATATGCTTGCACTTATTTGTTGGGAATTAGCAGAACCATGCTGTCATGGGGAATGCTTTCAACATTGCACTTGGTACTTGTACCTAGTTGATATCATGCTCTTTTGTATATGGATGTCGTCGGTGTGAAATGAAAGGGGAGCTTGTAAGCCCATGGAGTTATGTATATGTGTTAGAGAAACGCCTGGGCCACTGGTCTAATCCATGCTGACATGGTGGAAACCTGTAGCGTAACCATAATGAGCTGTCTATGAAGCATTCTTCTTATAAAAAAAGAGTCCTATATTGAGAAAAAGAGAAAAGGAGAAAAAAAAGAGATTATGAAATGAGGAAAGAGAGAAAAAAAGCACCATATTCCCATGGTAAATAAGAAGATTTCTTAGATGCTCGTTGTCTGCTTGCCTTGTCATTTTGATATGGGGATTCTTCCGTATCACCGGGCAAGGGGTACCCGGTTGGCGGTTCTCTATGATACACATGTACTTACGATGACAAGAACTTACCGGTGACTAAACTTGAGTAGCATGAGGAGCGTCCCTCGTATACAAGGGACATGAGATTTCTAACTTATACTTCGTCAAGCATGTACACCATAGTTTGTTCACTTTAACCTTAATTACTTCAAGATGCTTATGATAGGGGCAATGAGAGCTGAAAGCTATAAGTACCATAATTTTTGGAAGCTCTTTATGAGACTTGAATCCCTGCTTCCTTTTATGAAGGCCTTTCTTCCACCATTATATTGAGTCTCCACCTTCTACCTTTATGCACTTACTTTGAGAGCATAGTGGCCATTCTTAGTTCTATGTGCATTGTCCCAAGACTAGTTGATTGATGCATAACTTGATATTGCTTGTTTTAAACTATTTGTATCTAGTCACTCTTATGAACTTTGAAGGTGTCGTATGCATTTATATTTGCTACTCTATGAGGGACAAGCTGAATACTATTATGCTATGTTTTATTTATGTAAAACAAACAAACGTCTTGCAATGCATTGTTATTCATGAATCTTTTGTTTGTGCCTTTTCATGTTGCATCATAGTTTCTTTGTCTTATTGCTAGAACTTTGTCTTTCATATTATGATTGAAGTACTATGATCCTAGCTTTGAATGTTTTACAAATACTTTGATCAAGTCTTTGATGGTGCATGTCACCTCAAAAATTATTCTTTCTTTTTATCACTTACCTACTCGAGGATGAGCAGGAGTTAAGCTTGGGGATGTTGATACATTGCAAATGTAACTATAATTTTTGATGCTCCATGCTTGGTTTTATCCACTTTCTTGTGTTTTGTCCACACTTTGGAGTACTTTTCATATGATTTCTTGGACTAACCTATTAACAAGAGCCACAAGGCTACTGTTTTCTGCTGTTTTTGGTTCCAGGAAAGTCAGAAAATGAATATTCTCGGAATTGGACGGGACAAAAGCCAAAGTGCCTATTTTTCCGGAAGTCAGCAGATGAGAGAATACGAGACGGAGAAGAGCTAGGGGCCGGCCACACCACCTGGCCACGCGGCCAGGCCTGGCCCGCGCTAGGGGGTGGTCTGGCCGACCCTAGCACCCCCTCGGCCTCTCCTTCCTCCTATAGGATGCCCACAGGACGAAAACCCTAAGTACCCGATCAAAAATCCACGAAAGAGTCTGTAGCCACCGTCATCTCCATCCCTAGATCGGGAGGGATCTGAAGCTCTTCCCGGCACCCTGCCGGAGAGGGGAATTCACCCTGTAGGCCTTCTTCATCATCATGCAAGCCTCCGGTGTGATACGTGAGTAGTTCATCTCTGGACTACGGGTTCATGTAGTAGCTAGATGGCTGGTTCTCCTCCTTTGTGCTTTCATGTCTAGATCTTGTGAGCTCCGTTCATGATCAAGATCATCTATTTGTTATTCTGCATGTTGTGTTTGCGGGGATCCGATGGATATTGATATGCTATTCCAGATTGATTATTGATTCTATCAAGTCTTTGTTATTTGTGATCTTGCATGCTTTCCATTCTTAGTAGCTATCTTGGCCAAGTAGATGCTAGCAACTCCAAGAGTTAGTATTTATGCTCGATAGCGGGTTCATGCCTCTGGTAATCTAGGGAAGTGACATAAATCTCTAAGGTACTAGATGTGTTGTTGCTACTAGGGAGAAAACAATAATCCTTTGTTCATAGAACAATCGTATTGTTTACTTTACACGCAATTCGTAAAGCAATAATCTGTTGCTTGCAACTTAATACTAGAGGGGGTTCGGATGATAACCTGAAGGTGGATTATTAGTCATAGATGCAGTTGGATGGCGGTCTATGTATAATGTTGTAATGCCCAATCAAGTTCTAAAGGAGTCAAGATGATTAGTATATGCATGTATTTCTTTCTCGATGTTTGTCAATTGCCCCGCTGTAATTTGTTCACCCATCATGTTATCTATCTTAAGGAGAGCTACCTCTAGTGAACTATGGATCCCGGTCCTTTCTTTTACATACAATCTACAAACTGTTTACGACTTTCTGTTTACTTTCTGCAAACTATTATTTTCTTCCATTCGATACGTTTAATCCTTCATTTTCAGCAAAACCGGTGAGATTGATAACCTCATCGCAAGTTGGGGGCAAAGTTCTATGGTTGTGTTGTGCAGGTCTCCATGTTGCTGCTGGCACCGGTAGTGCGCCCTGCCAACGTTCAGCTAGCTACACCTTTGAGGGTGTTTCCTTGCTCCTACTGGATTGATAACCTTGGTTTCTTACTGAGGGAAACTTACTGATGTGCTCATCATACCTTCCTCTTGGGGTTCCCCAACAAGCTCGATATATTTGGGCCATCACGGAGATGATTCGGGTGACCCGGGAGACACAGTCTCTTTGTAGGGAAAAATCTTGAGGTGTTGTCACCATAATCTTCGAGTGTGGATGTTATCAACACACATTACGATGTACAAATAATCATAGGGTGCGCGACCAGCGCTCCCTATGGGAGTAGTCCCCGAGTGCCTGGTTGAGTTGAAGACTCAGGCAGGGACTAAAGAACTTTTGCGACTGCTATCGTCTTTTGTTTGCTTGTTTTAGTCGAATTTATTTCTAGCGCTCCCTATGGGAGTAACCCATGTCCATAGTCGAATCGCGGATTCGAGTGGTTGGGTTTGTTTTGATAGTCCATGTTCCTGCGGAGAAGAAAAAAAATCGTAGGGTGTGCTTGGTGGAGTCGAAGACTCAAGGAAGGACTAAAGTAGTCAAAGTCTTCTGCTCCTCGATTTTTGATGACGTCAGTGCTGACTATGTGATGAGCCCAGTTACCCGCGTGAGCGGGTTTGACGGGACGTGACTAGCGGTGGGTCCCATTTTCTGACTCTGACTTGACTGGGCGTGCGTAATCTTTGTTTTAACTGTGCTTCCTCGATTTCCGCGCGTAATGGGGATAGTGGGGGACGGTTCACACTTCGGGTCCTCCATGTGTCAAGCACGATGAACGCCACGCGTCTAGTAGGGTTTTTCCTGACCGTTAGATTGCATCTTCCAGGAGGTTAAATAGTGATGTTGTGACGGTAATTTTCACATCTGCTTCTTTTCTCTGCCTTTGCCTCTGTCGCCATTGCTGCTGCTCCTCTACTTCTTTGTGTTCCTCTCTTTCGTGGCGCTGGAACAGCTCCGCGTATTTGTAGGGGTTCGTAGCATGGAAAACAAAAATTTTCTATCGCATACAAACAAACAAGCCAAGATCTATCTACTAGATTGTAGCAACGAGTCGATAGTGGAACTCACCCTCGAAGATTCCAAAGCGGTTAACGAGAGCAGATTCTCGTGGGTGATGTAGTCGTACTCTTCCGATCTCAAGATCGCAGAGACGATCCTTCCAGCGCCACGTTCAGCAGCCCCGCAGTCGGTCACACGTTCGGTACTGGCGAAGACCTTCCTCTCCTTGTTCCAGCAGAGCGGAGGTTGTAGCACTCTCCTCGCGATTCCGGCTGACAACCGTGGTACCGGAGGTAGAGGGAGATCCCGAGGCTTCGCCTTAAGCCGGTGCAGTATGGTGGAGCTTATGAGAGAGGCTATTAGTGGTCTAGTAATTAGACACACCAATTAGAAGGCTCTAAACCAATTAGAAGGCTCTAAACCGAATAGCTCTAAACCGGGGTCTAGATCTAGGGTTTAGATTAGAGGATAGGAACTTGTGTGTCATAGGAGGGGAGCCCTGCCCCTCCTTATATAGGTGGGAGGGGGCTGGCGCGCCAGGGGGAGGGAGTGGAGTCCCTCCCCAACTCGGCATTGGAGTTGGCCGCCGGTTGGAGGAGGTCTCCCTCTCCAACTCGGTTTCCCTCTTCTCCTCCTCTTTCCACTTTCCAAAACTTGTGTTTGACTTTCAAACTAGCCGTTTGACTTTTCAATTTAGGATTTAAATAAACCCTTTATTTTGGACAGCGAGAACACTTAGTACATGATGCAATCATTCCAATTTGCAATGACACATTCATGTACCCCTTCCCCTCCGGAGTGCCGGACATTCCGAACATTCTAGAACATTCCCGATGAAAACACCGGAACCATTCCCCAACTCCGAAATGGGACTTTCCTTATATGAATCTTATTCTCCGGACCATTCCGGATCTCCTCGTGATATCCCGGATCCCATCCGAGACTCCGAACAACATTCGGTCTCTTTCTCATAATACCATAACTACTCAAACAACGTCAATCCTTAAGTGTGTCTCCCTACGGTTCGTGAATTATGCGGACATGATCGAGACACTTCTCCAACAATAACCAATAGAGGAATCTGGAAATTCATATGGCTCCACATATTTCTACGATTACTTTGCGATCGAATGAACCACTTACATACGATACCAATTTCCCTTTGTCTCACGATATGTTACTTATCCGAGGTTATGATCGGTATCTCTGCATACCTAGTTCAACCTCGTTCTTGATAAGTACTCTTTCTCGTTCGTGATATGTGATCCCCAGACCAAGTCACATGCTTGCAAGCTAATTGGATGACATTTCACCGAGAGGGCCCAGAGAATATCTATCCGTCATGTGGATGGACAAATCCCACTCTTGATCCATGTGTTTCAACCAATACTTTCCGAACACTCAATGCCACCTTTATAGCCACCACATTACGGTGTGGTGTTTGATGACATCAAAGCATCCATCCAAGAAAGGCAATATGCATGATCTCATGGTCGAAGGAATTAGGTTACTATGTATCGTAAAGCATATAGCAATTGAACTATTGAAATGACTTGATCTTTATGCTACGCTTATCTATAGGAGTATGTCCATCACATCATTCTCCTAATGATATGACCTCGTTGTTAATAACATCTCTATGTTCATGATCGTGAAACAATGATCATATATTAACCAACAAGCTAGTTTAACAAGAGGC
The DNA here is from genome assembly GCA_023614405.1 of Avena insularis. Taxonomy (NCBI): domain Eukaryota; kingdom Viridiplantae; phylum Streptophyta; class Magnoliopsida; order Poales; family Poaceae; genus Avena; species Avena insularis. Next base: position 454,028,622 of record CM042694.1, read on the forward strand.
TTTACTAGGGACTCTTTTATGTTTACAAATCACACAAGTATTAATGTTTCGTTAATACAATTATAGCATGGTATGTAAACATTTATCATAAGTGTGAAGATATGATAATAACCACTTTATTATTGCCTCTTGGGTATATCTCCAACAGTCTCCCACTTGCACTAGAGTCAATAATCTAGTTTCAAACCTTGTGTATTCAACACCTATGGCTTTCCGGTGTTGTATGTACACGATTGCTAGTGGTCAATCGATCTCGGATCCGACACTTCCAGTCCGTGTGTAATTGCATGTCTTTTGCGTCTCGCATCACTCATTCTCTAATGAGATGGCTTTGTATAAATTTGGTCTTCGGTGTGACCTTTAGTTCTTTGGGGTTAAAACATGTTGATAATATTGTCGCACAATATATCTTCATAGTATTATCCCATTGTGAACTACACCTAGTTTGATAACAAACTACTTGACACAAATGCCCTCTTTGCTGCTATAATAGCAGTCATATACTTAGCCTTTTGTTGTAGTATCTGTCACAATGTCTTAACTTTGGAACTCATCCAAATCCATTATGGAACTTACTTTCCATTATATTGTGCCACCCTTAATTTAGATTGAGATAAACTAAATTTGTACTTTGTGACAAAGCTAGTATCAATGTAGTACTTTTACAATGAACTAACCATCTATTTGTCACTTCTACAAATAATATACTCTTAGTTCTTCCAAAAGATCATAAGAATATCCTTACTATCGTCCAATGATCATCTTATGAATCATTCTATATGCTCATAATATTTATAGCATAGGACTTATCTGGATTTGTACATATCACAGTATGATTGATATAAACACTCTTTGTGATTTCATACATCAAGTATCAATCTATACTTGAATCTTTGTTTCACTTACCAAGTGCCAATACACTTGAATATATCATCAATATTGAATTTATTCAATACTTTACGTCGACAAGAACCTTTCTTGTAGTTTCTATATTGAACTCATTCAATATCTTGTCTATGTACTTTTGGCACAACCATATTAGCATCTATTGATGCCAAATATTTGGGTTTTGCCTAAGTCTTTCATCGGGATGAAATTCTTAATATGTGTTAATAAAAGATACATTATTTCCAATCAACAATATGTCTTCCACATAATGTATTAGAAACATGTCTTAGCGCTCCCACTTAATTTCTTGCAAATGCAAGCATCTTCATTGTCTCCGATGAAATTAAACTCTTTAACAGTTTCATCATAGTGAAGATTCCAACTCCCTATGCTTACTTCAACCATTGAAGTTTGCATATGTATTTAACATCCTTTGAATTAACAAAACCCTTTGGACCGTGTTATGCACACGTCCTAGGTAACCATTCTATTAGAAGAACTTGTTTTGTTTATTCTACTACCACATAACAAATTATATGTAGTGGTTGCTATATTAATCCGTCTAGACTAAATATCGCTATAAAAGATCAAATCTTGTCATATACAACCTTTGAACATTGTTGTGAACTCTTTCCCAACATGGCGACTATTTCATAGATGTCAAACATCCATGTCTACTTCTTTATAGATCCAAACACAACTGCAAGGTCTTACACCTTTTCCGAGGGTCCTTCAAGTTCAAAACTTGATTTCTCGTGTATGGAACTATCACGGATTATATGGCTTCAAGCCATTTGTGAGTCAGGGCCCATCATCGCTTCTTTGCATGTAGTAGGTTCATTATTCTCAAATAATGATTCAACCCTCAAATCTTGGTATTTGATTGTTCATCCGACCTACTTGTTTCAATAGAAACTTAGACCTCCGTGACCACAACTTTTGAGGCACGTGAGCCATGAGCATTGTTGCGCCTCCTAACACTTTTCGGTTTCGCAACTTGCACATATAGCTAAGGTTCTTTTAACCTTATCAAAGTTCTATTGTCCTCCCACTTAACTTTTCACGAAAAATTCCTTCTCAAAGAAACTTGACGTTCTAAGCGACAAACACTTTTGTCTTCGGTGTTTTATGGAGGAATACTTAACAGTAATACAAAGACAGGTTTATCCGACTTTGGTTGCAAACATCTTTCTTATGCATAGCATACCAATGTTTAAGAAAGGACTACTTGGGTTTTATCCCAAACCATAACTTTATATGGTGTCATTTCAGCGGATTATGATGAAGCTCTTTTCAGTGGAAAAACGGTAATCTCTAAAGCTTTTAATCTTTTAAAATATAATGGCAGTTTTATGAATTATACCTTTGATCTTACCATGTCAAACAAGGTTTAATTACATATCTCGAATGCTCCATACTCTTATGGTGTTTCGGGAAATGCAAATACACGGAACGATTCCTTAAATCTTAGGTATTATGCTAAACTTGTAACTCAAATATCTTCCTTTATGATCTTATCATAAACTATTTATATTCTTGTTACAATGATTTTGCACTTCATCTTAAAATTCTTTGAACTTTTCAAATATTTCACACTTCATCCTTATTAAGTAAATATTCATATATTCACTCAAATTTTCGGAGAAAGCATATGAAGTTGAAATCCATCGCTCTTGACTACACATAATGGATTTCGTACAACAATATGTACAAGTTCCAATAAGCTAGTCCATCGTTCCCTTTTGGCCTATGAACGAAGTTTTAATTATCTCTAGGAAAGTTTCACAAACGTCATTTGATCAAAACCAAATAGACTCCAAAATTCCATCCACATGGAGTTTCTTCATGTTTTCTTTCCAATATAATTTAAACGGCGATGTCACTTCCTAAGTGATCTTTCAATCAATTTGTCTTTCGACAATTTTAGCACTAGTTTTATGGATGTGATTTCTCCAACGAGATTTGTGAATCATCCATCTTTTATGGATTACGGCAATTATTTGAACAACCCTTTTGTTCTCATAATACCTGATAAAACAAATCTTGAAGGCAAGCGTTGATGTTTAACGAGCAACAAAATAACCCTTTATTTGTTCTCGATGAACATCATCACCTATTCTTTTGCTAATTACTTAGGCCATTGTAGTTCATGAATTGTGTTGTTTCGTATGACGATTCACACCAACAAATTCAGTATCAAATACTTAAGAACCACATTGTTTAAGAAACAAAGAATATAGCCATAACACGTATATCATCTATATACTCAAACTGAACAATTCTAGTCTTTTCTTTTCTGCCATATACTTATGAGATTCTCTTTCAAGATTTCCTTTCATTTGAAAGAATCTATCAACATCAATAGTGGAGTCATACTTATGACACATAGTCCAAAGCGTGTATAGTTAAATACCAATGTCTTTGAACTTGCACTTTGAAGTAGATCACCATTATCAAATATTTGGTGTTCTTTCAAATTCCTTTCTTTAGTAATCTCTTGGTGTAGTAAACATTTTACCTACATAAAATATTCACCTCATCATGGATTTATCCATGATCAAACTACTTTTAGCTTGTAACGATGAATTATGAGTATAATGTTGCTATCCAAAACCTTTTGGAGGATTAGGACAACAAGTGTCTCCAACCCTTTGTAAATTCTCATCAAAATATGAGAACATGACTTTTGCCATATTATACTCTATCATGTTGTAACCAAAACTTCGTTTCAGATATCACAATATCTTCCACACATCATGGTTTCTGAAACAACTCTTTCAGATCCTAGATAACCTTGATATTAAGACAATCCTTTGAATATCAAGAATCATGGATACAAACATGATACTCAAACACTAACACTTTGGAATTGTCACTCTTGTTTTAATACCAATTATTAAACTTCATGGAGTGACTGGAACTCTTGAAAGTTTGCAATAGGACTTTAAACTTTAGATTAACACTTCAAAACAATACGATACCAGTTCGTAAAGTAACTAACCAGAATTCTATAGTTCTATCATCTCAATTATAACTAAGCGCAAGGTGGTAAACGGATGCCAATGACTACAACAACTATGCAAATTCACTTTGATTTAGTTTATGATAAATTGAGTTCTAATTAATAATTAAATTAATCTAGGTGAACTCCCACTCAAAACAATATCCCTCACATTGTTTTAGTGATCACACGAACCAAATCCACCACATCAAAACCGATCATCACGAGAGTTGATATAGCTTCAATGGCGAACAATCAACATGTTCATCATATCTACTATATGACTCATGCTCTACCTTCGGTAATCCGTGTTCCCGAGGCCATGTCTGTATACATGCTAGGCTCGTCAAGATCAACCTTAGCTACCGCGATAAGCAAATCTGGCTTGCTTACGTTGTATTCACCGGAATCAAAGACACCCGATCATCACGTGGTGCTTCAAGCGCAAGCTTTGGCAACGGTGCATACTAAGGGTGAACACTTTAGAACTTGAAATTTATGTGCATGAGGGATCATCTTATAATGCTACCGTCGTCTACTAAGCAATACAAGATGCATAAAGGATTAACATCACATGCAATTCATAATATGTGATATGATATGGCCTTTCTTCTTTGTGCTTTCGATCTCCATCTTCAAGCACGAACATGATCTCCATCATCACCGCATAGCATCAAGGTCAATGGCGCTTCTTCATGGTTGTAGTCCACCAGCTTCAACTATTACAACCACTTTGAATAGACACGCAGGTCTTAACGTAAATTAAAGACAACCATATATTCCCGCCGTTGCCAACTTACAATAAGGAACATTGCATACATCAAATATAATCACAATCATGGCCATATCATATCAAGACACCCCTGCAAAACAAAGTTAGACGCCTCTACTTTCTTTGCATATTTTACGTGGTTTGGGGCTTTCAATAAGTGTCGTTCTAACTTACGAACAAGAACCACAACATTGATACTAGTACTGTTGATTACCCGTTGTAAATTGGATCTTTACTATGCTAGGAGAAACAGGCACCCGCAAAGCCACTTATGCAATACAAGTTGCATGTTAAGCGTGGAGCAAGTCTCATGAACGATGTCATGTAAGGTTAGCCCGGGCCGCTTCATCCCAACATACCGCAAGATGCAAAGTACACAAAAAGCAATCTACAATAAAAGCATCAACGCCCACAATGACCATTGTGTTCTACTCGTGCAACAGATCTACATATAGACACGGCTCGATACCATCAGGGGGTTCGGAGCATGGAAAACAAAAATTTTCTATCGCATACAAACAAACAAGCCAAGATCTATCTACTAGATTGTAGCAACGAGTCGATAGTGGAACTCACCCTCGAAGATTCCAAAGCGGTTAACGAGAGCAGATTCTCGTGGGTGATGTAGTCGTACTCTTTCCGATCTCAAGATCGCGTAGACGATCCTTCCAAATATCGCTTCCAGCAGCGCCCCGCAGTCGGTCACACGTTCGGTACTCGACGAAGACCTTCCTCTCCTTGTTCCAAGAAAGCGGAGGTTGTAGCACTCTCCTCGCGATTCCGCAAAGACAACGGGCGTGGTACCGAGGTAGAGGGAGATCCCGCAGGGCTTCGCCTTAAGCCGGTGCGAGTATGGTGGAGCTTATGAGAGAGGCTATTAGTGGTCTAGTAATTAGACACACCAATTAGAAGGCTCTAAACCAATTAGAAGGCTCTAAACCGAATAGCTCTAAACCGGGTCTAGATCTAGGGTTTAGATTAGAGGATAGGAACTTGTGTGTCATAGGAGGGAGCCCCGCCTCCTTATATAGGTGGGAGGGGCTGGCGCGGGGAGGGAGTGGAGTCCTCCCCAACTCGGCATTGGAGTTGGCCGGTTGGAGGAGGTCTCCTCTCCAACTCGGTTTCCCTCTTCTCCTCCTCTTTCCACTTTCCAAAACTTGCTTGACTTTCAAACTAGCCGTTTGACTTTTCAATTTAGGATTTAAATAAACCCTTTATTTTGGACAGCGAGAACACTTAGTACATGATGCAATCATTCCAATTTGCAATGACACATTCATGTACCCTTCCTCCGAGTGCCGGACATTCCGAACATTCTAGAACATTCCCATGAAAACACCGGAACCATTCCCCAACTCAAATGGGACTTTCCTTATATGAATCTTATTCTCGGACCATTCCGGATCTCCTCGTGATATCCCGGATCCCATCCGAGACTCAACAACATTCGGTCTCTTTCTCATAATACCATAACTACTCAAACAACGTCAATCCTTAAGTGTGTCTCCCTACGGTTCGTGAATTATGCGGACATGATCGAGACACTTCTAACAATAACCAATAGAGGAATCTGGAAATTCATATGGCTCCCACATATTTCTACGATTACTTTGCGATCGAATGAACCACTTACATACGATACCAATTTCCCTTTGTCTCACGATATGTTACTTATCCGAGGTTATGATCGTCGGTATCTCCTGCATACCTAGTACAACCTCACTTGATAAGTACTCTTTCTCGTTCCGTGATATGTGATCCCTTGTGACCAAGTCACATGCTTGCAAGCTAATTGGATGACATTTCACCGAGAGGGCCCAGAGAATATCTATCCGTCATGTGGATGGACAAATCCCACTCTTGATCCATGTGTTTCAACCAATACTTTCCGAACACTCAATGCCACCTTTATAGCCACCCTGTTACGGTGTGGTGTTTGATGACATCAAAGCATCCATCCAGTAAAGGCAATATGCATGATCTCATGGTCGAAGGAATTAGGTTACTATGTATCAGAAAGCATATAGCAATTGAACTATTGAAATGACTTGATCTTTATGCTACGCTTATCTATAGGAGTATGTCCATCACATCATTCTCCTAATGATATGACCCTGTTGTTAATAACATCTCTATGTTCATGATCAGGAAACAATGATCATATATTAACCAACAAGCTAGTTTAACAAGAGGCTTTACTAGGGACTCTTTTATGTTTACAAATCACACAAGTATTAATGTTTCCTGTTAATACAATTATAGCATGGTATGTAAACATTTATCATAAGTGTGAAGATATGATAATAACCACTTTATTATTGCCTCTTGGGTATATCTCCAACAGTATTTCCTAGTTACTTTCTCCGGTCACACCGCCACCGTAGAATGGGGAAGAAGAAGGGAGGTGCCGCGGCCGATTCCGCCGCCGCCATGGTTGTTGCGAAGAAGAAGGGTGGCTCCGCTGCTATGGGCACCAGCACCACCACCGCCGGGAAAAAAAGGGCGCGGGAACTCGCGTCACCAATGGCGCGTGGCGTGCATCCGTGATCAAGTCTTCAGAGCTTCGTCTTCTACGCCAAGACAGAGCTTTGTCCTCCGCAGTCGCTGACGCGCGCGTCCCTGGCAGCGAGGTAACCCCCTCTCCCCCTGCCGGCTTTCGGGTGATGGTCCTAGCGTTCATTATCCGCGGTCTCTCATTTCCCCTGCATCCTTTCTTTAGGGGCCTTCTCTGTTTTTACGGGCTCCAGCTCCATCAGCTGTCCCCAAACTCCATCCTCCATGTAGCTTGCTATATTACTCTTTGCGAGTGCTTGCTCGGAATCGAGCCGCACTTCGGTCTCTTCAAGCGCCTCTTCAAGATGAAGCGCCAATCGGCGTCTGGCTCCGTAGTCTATGATGTAGGCGGCTGCGGTATCCATGTCGACTCCTCCGCCACATACTTCGATATCAAACTCACAGCGTCCGTCCAAGGGTGGAGGGACAAGTGGTTCTATATCCGCGACCTGAAGGTTGACGGAGACCACTTCGGACTCGCGCCCTTCGATCCCATGACGCCGTGCAAGAGGAGGCGTTCCTGGAAGAACGTAGTTATGCCCGGCGAGTCCGCGGAGACAGATGTGCTATACGAGCATGTCTGCAACCTCGAAAGTCGCTTGGGTAAAGAGGAGGGAGGTTGCGCCCTCATTCGCACATGGCTGCGCCATCGCGTCCAGCCCCTGCAGGCCAGAGTCCACCCTATGTTCTAGTGGACTGGCGCGGACGATGTCACTCGCGTATCTGCCGATGGCATTTCCGCGAGTGAGGTAGATAAAAGGGTGCGACTGGTCACCAAGTACATCACCAAGGATGTGCTTCCCAATGATCCAGACGTACCTCCCTTCGATGCTACTAACCCTCCTCCTGAGGTATAGTTGTGCTACGTAGTAGCTTTGTTAGTCGACTGCTTCTTTGCTGTTTATTCTTGACTTGGCACAAAATTATTTTCTGTATGCAGGATTGGGGGGTGTCACCCTCTATGCCCCCTCTTCCTGAGGGGGTTATCTGTCAACACCCGGATTTTTAATCCCAGATGCCCGTTATGCCATACCTCACAATCCCAGGATTACCATTTTTGCGAGACATAACGGATTGGATATCACAGTACATCATCCATTACAAACCATACATAAGGTTTTACACAAATAAGGATCTCATGATCCAGTCTTTAATACAACAAGCAGCGGAAATAAACGATAGCATAGCAGTGGGGTCCATCTTCAGGGGCACAGGCAATGCTGACGAAGGCAGATAGTCCTAGTTATCATAGCATCCTCACCGACCATCATCTTGATAATCTCCTTCATAGTCTAGCCATGATAATATCCAGGGACAAAAGCCATGAGTACTCTTTAAGTACTCGCAAACTACTACTAACAAGGGTTAAAATTCTAAGTTAAAGTGCTGAATTTCAAGAATAACTATCAAGTTAAGTTTGAAACCTAAGCTGAGTTCTGAAGCAAGAAAAGATAAAGTAAAGTTCTAGAATCACTTAAGTTGGGAAGCTATTATCATTAACACAACCCTGTTGTGGTCAATTCAAAGTTCATCATTCATTTCAAGTTATTTAGAAAACATCTGACAACGAAACAGTATGGCCATTCCAACTGTCCATAACATGACGCGTGGCTATTCAATAGTTTGACACTGTAGAGGTGGTACACTTTCACCACAAGATTCGATACATCTGCTGTGGATAACCCTGAATCATCATACTTAGTATGCAGATAATCAAACATAACCTTCCCTTTACACACCCTAGTATAAGCACCTCTCCTATGAGCATGGCCTCCCAACCATGACCATCAGTCATCTTGGGCATGCATAGGTGGACAACATTGAGAGGTAGCCTCAGCTCAAACCTCTCCCGTGAGGGAACTAATACTAATGCATATAAATTTCTAGCTAAGCCTTACCCAATTCAGGTAATGTGGTTGTACGGTAAATTTGGAATGGTATCGCATCCGAATCCAACCATCAGTTTTATAAAAGGGTTAAGGCTCATGCCTCATCATTTTCATCATCATAAACCAATTGTGTGTTTCAACACATGTCAAAACATCTCAATAGAATGACTCATCATTCCAAGGTTTTCATAACTCATTTTCACCAAGTGTTCCCATCTAAAGTGACTCAAGTTTTTGAGCTATTCTAAAATACTAAGTTAAGGGTGTTCACTAAGGTGGAAAGATGGGATCAATCTCATGCCATAGAAGGACATCTAAAAGTTTCTAAGTAGGTAAAGTTTTATACTCTTTATGCTACCTTCAAAATTGATTAAAGAACTTTGTGTAAACTAAGGGAGGTAAAACTTGTCAATAAGACTTGGGGTACTAATAGTTAACGGGGTGTGATCAAAGCATGCTTAAGGCATCTTTACTAAACCAGCTAGTTTTATTCTAGCTTGCTAACAATAGCTTACTAAAGCATGTTTTGCAAGGGTTAGCTTGCCACTAATAGCTTGCCTTGGTTGGTGCAGTGGTTGAAGTTTTCTTCTTCTTCTTCTTGGTAGAACTCCTCCTCCTCGAAGGCTTGGTCGGTACTATCGTCTAGAAATACATAGGGAGTGCAGAATCACCAAACAATACTTAACTAGGCTAAGTAGTATTCTAAACCACACAATTAATGATCTATTATCATCCCAAGCATCACAAGTTTCATTCAATAGTTTCAACCTTTTTATTTTGGAAAAGTAATTTCTACTCATTGAAAAATTAACTAAAATTTAATATTCACCACCAAAACATGGGATCATGTGGACACATGTCCTCACCACATATTCTAACATGTGGGAATGAGATTTAAAGGTTGGATCAATATTACTTTGGTTTAAGTTTATTATTTAATGATTTAAAGTGACTAGAGATGCCTATATAGCATTATCTTGGTACTAGTCCAAAGTCACTGCATGTAAACCCTAATATTATTACATATTTGGATAGATATGAGGAAATGTGATTTTTGAGAGTTGGAAACAACTCAAAAGCTAACTTGGTTGATTTTATAAAAATGTTTCAAGTTGCAAAAGCTTCTGTCTTCTTATTTTTATTAGGAGAGATCTATAACTCTAAATGAATTAAATCTAACGGGCTTGGATATATCATTTTAATACCTTTCAGACAAAATTAGTTTCATGCAATTTGGATTTGTCAAACTCATAGAATTGAATTTTGAAACACTGGACAGAAACTATATTCTAAATAAAAAGAAAAATTCCTAATTTGAATTTGAAACGTGCGCGGGAACGAAATGGGCCATTTCACGCTCAGCCAGTGTCATGGCTGACTTAAGTGAGGGCCCCACCCAAGATGGAACAGGGGTACCAAGGGTATGGATGAAAGGTGGCCGTGCGATTAGAGGGTAGATCGACGACTCGCAGATATCGTCCTCGTCGGAACAGGACACGATGGGAGCTAACCCTAGCGCGGTCGGTGAGGGTGCAGTGGGGGCATACCGGGGCTCCAGCGGGGTCGGCGAGGTGGGCAACTGGGCTGGTAGACGATGGCGGTTCTCCTGGTACAAGCGGCGCTTCCTGGGATGGCCTGGATCAACGGCGCCCTTCTCCTCCCGAGGCGGCGGCTCCGGCTGCAATTCCGGCGCCCTGGTGCTCGAGCAGCTCCGGCTGGCTGTTGGGAGTGAGAGTGAGAGGTGGGGATGAGAATGGTGTGAAGAGAGCTTGCTGGGGAGGCCTCCTTATATAGGCGAGCGAAGGGTGCAGAGCGGCATGGGCAGAGCTGTTGGAGATATGCCCAAGAGGCAATAATAAAGTGGTTATTATCATATCTTCATACTTATGATAAATGTTTACATACCATGCTATAATTGTATTAACCGGAAACATTAATACTTGTGTGATTTGTAAACTAAAATAAGAGTCCATAGTAAAGCCTCTTGTTAAACTAGCTTGTTGGTTAATATATGATCATTGTTTCCTGATCATGAACATAGAGATGTTATTAACAACAGGGTCATATCATTAGGAGAATGATGTGATGGACATACTCCTATAGATAAGCGTAGCATAAAGATCAAGTCATTTCAATAGTTCAATTGCTATATGCTTTCTGATACATAGTAACCTAATTCCTTCGACCATGAGATCATGCATATCACCTTTACCGGATGGATGCTTTGATGTCATCAAACACCACACCGTAACAGGGTGGCTATAAAAGTGGCATTGAGTGTTCGGAAAGTATTGGTTGAAACACATGGATCAAGAGTGGGATTTGTCCATCCATATGACGGATAGATATACTCTGGCCCTCGTGGAATGTCATCCAATTAGCTTGCAAGCATGTGACTGGCTCACAAGGGATCACATATCACGGAACGAGAAAAGAGTACTTATCAAGAACGAGGTTGAACTAGGTATGCGTAGATACCGACGATCATAACCTCGGATAAGTAAACTATCGTGAGACAAAGGGAAATTGGTATCATATGTAAGTGGTTCATTCGACGCAAAGTAATCAGAGAAATATGGGAGCCATATGAATTTCCAGATTCCTCTATTGGTTATTGTTCGGAGAAGTGTCTCGATCATGTCCGCATAATTCACGAACCGTAGGGAGACACACTTAAGGATTCGACGTTGTTTGAGTAGTTATGGTATTATGAGAAAGAGACCGAATGTTGTTCGGAGTTTCGAATGGGATTCGGGATATCACGAGGAGATCCGGAATGGTCCGGAGAATAAGATTCATATAAGGAAAGTCCCGTTTCGGAGTTGGTGAATGGTTCCGGTGTTTTCATCGGGAATGTTCTAGAAGGTTCCGGAATGTCCGGCACTCCGGGGGGGGAAGGGTACATGAATGTGTCATTGTAAGTTGGAATGATTGCATCATGTACTAGGTGTTCTTGCTGTCCAAAATAAAGGGTTTATTTAAATCCTAAATTGAAAAGTCAAACGGCTAGTTTGAAAGTCAAACGGCAATTTTGGGAAGTGGGAAGAGAGGAGGATTGGTGGAGGCCGAATTGGAGGAGGGTTCCTCCCTTGGCCGGCGCCCCACCAAGCCGACTTGGGGAGGGACTCTCCTCCCCTTGGCCGGCCCTCCCACCTATATAAGGAGGGGCAGGGCTCCCTCCTAGTACACACAAGTTTCCACCTCTAATCTCCGGTTTAGAGCCGTTTTGGTTTAGAGCTTCTAATTGCTTTAGCCAGCGGTTTAGAGCCTTCTAATTGGTTTAGAGCCTTCTAATTGGTGTGTCTAATTACTAGACCACTAATAGCCTCTCATAAGCTCCACCATACTGCACCGGCTTAAGGCGAAGCCCTCGGGATTTCCCTCTACTTCCGGTACCACGCCACAGGCCGGAATCGCGAGGAGAGTGCTACAACCTCCGCTCACTGGAACAAGGGAGAGGAAGGTCTTCGCCGAAAATCAACGTGTGACCGATCATGGAGCGCTTGGAACGTGGCGCGGAAGGATCGTCTACGCGATCTTGAGATCGGAAAGAGTACGACTACATCATCCACGAATCTGCCTCGTTAACCGCTTTGGAATCTTCGAGGGTGAGTTCCTCTATCGACTCGTTGCTACAATCTAGTAGATAGATCTTGGCTTGTTTGTTTGTATGCGATAGAAAATTTTTGTTTTCCATGCTACGAACCCCTACAAAGGGTATCGAGCCGTGTCTATATGTAGATCTGTTGACGAGTAGAACACAATGGTCATTGTGGGCGTTGATGCTTTTATTGTAGATTGCTTTTTGTGTACTTTGCATCTTATGTATGTTGGGATGAAGCGCTGCTAACCTTACATGACATCGCTCATGAGACTTGCTCCACGCTTGACATGCAACTTGTATTGCATAAGTGGCTTTATGGTGCTGCTTTCTCCTAGCATAGTAAATATCCAATTTACAACGGGTAATCAACAATGCTAGTATCAATGTTGTTGTTCTTGTTCGTAGGTTAGAACGAAACTTATTGAAAGCCACAAACCACGTAAAATATGCAAAGAAAGTAGAAGCGCCTAACTTTGTTTTGCAGGTGTGCGTGATGTGATATGGCCATGATTGTGATTATATTTGATGTATGCAATGTTCCTTATTGTAAGTTGGCAACCGCGGAGCCATATGGTTGTCTTTAATTTCTGTTAAGACCCGTGTGTCTATTCAAAATAGTTGTAATAGTTGAAGCTGGTGGACGACAACCATGAAGAAGCGTCATTGACCTTGATGCTATGCCGGTGATGATGTAGATCATGTTCGTGCTTGAAGATGGAGATCTGAATCACAAAGAAGAAAGGCCATATCATATCACATATTATGAATTGCATGTGATGTTAATCCTTTATGCATCTTGTATTGCTTAGTAGACGACGGTAGCATTATAAGATGATCCCTCATGCACATAAATTTCAAGTTCTAAAGTGTTCACCCTTAGTATGCACCGCTGCAAAGCTTGCTGCTTCAAACACCACGTGATGATCGGGTGTCTTTGATTCCGCGGTGAATACAACGTAAGCAAGCCAGATTTGCTTATGCGGTAGCTAAGGTTTGATCTTGACGAGCCTAGCATGTACAGACATGGCCTCAGGAACACGGATTGCCGAAAGGTAGAGCATGAGTCATATAGTAGATATGATGAACATGTTGATTGTTCGCCATTGAAGCTATATCAACTCTCGTGATGATCGGTTTTGATGTGGTGGATTTGGTTCGTGTGATCACTAAAACAATGTGAGGGATGTTGTTTTGAGTGGGAGTTCACCTGGATTAATTTAATTATTAATTAGAACTCAATTTATCATAAACTAAATCAAAGTGAATTTGCATAGTTGTTGTAGTCATTGGCATCCGTTTACCACCTTGCGCTTAGTTATAATTGAGATGATAGAACTATAGAATTCTGGTTAGTTACTTTACGAACTGGTATCGTATTGTATTGAAGTGTTAATCTAAAGTTTAAAAGTCCTATTGCAAACTTTCAGTAAGTTCCGGTTACTCCATGAAGTTTAATAATTAGTATTAAATCAAGAGTAACAATTCCAAATGTTAGTATATAAGTATCATGTTTGTCTCCATGATTCTTGATATTCAAAGATTGTCTTAATATCAAGGTTATCTAGGATCTGAAAGAGTTGTTTCAGAAACCATGATGTGTGGAAGATATTGTGATATCTGAAACAAAGTTTTGGTTACAACATGATAGAGTATAATATGGCAAAGTTCATGTTCTCATATTTTGATGAGAATTTGCAAAAGGTTGTAGACACTAGTTGTCCTAATCCTCAAAAGGTTTTGGATAGCAACATTATACTCATAATTCATCGTTATAAGCTAAAAGTAGCTTGATCATGGACGATTCCATGATAAGGTGAATATTTGATGTAGGTAAAATGTTTACTACACCAAGAGTTAACTAAAGAAAGGAATTTGAAAGAACACCAAACATTTGATAATGGTGATCTACTTCAAAGTGCAGGTCCAAAGACATTGGTATTTAACTATACACGCTTTGGACTATGTGTCATATGTATGACTCCACTGTTGATGTTGATAGATTCTTTCAAATGTAAAAGGAAATCTTGAAAGAGAATCTCATAAGTATATGGCAGAAAAGAAAAGACTAGAATTGTTCAGTTTAAGTATATAGATGATATACGTGTTATGGCTATATTCTTTGCTTATTAAACAATGTGGTTCTTAAGTATTTGATACTGAATTTGTTGGTGTGAATCGTCATACGAAACAACACAATTCATGAACTACAATGGCCTAAATAACTAGCAAAAGAATATGTGATGATGTTCATCGAAAACAAATAAAGGGTTATTGTGTTGCTCTTTAAACATCAAAGCTTGCCTTCAGGATTTGTTTTATCAGGTATTATGAGAACAAAAGGGTTGTTCAAATAATTGCCGTAATCCATAAAAGATGGATGATTCACAAATCTCGTTGGATAAATCACATCCATAAAACTAGTGCTAAAATTGTCGAAAGACAAATTGATTGAAAGATCACTTAGGAAGTGACATCGCCGTTTAAATTATATTGGAAAGAAAACATGAAGAAACTCCATGTGGATGGAATTTTGGAGTTTTTGATTTTGATCAAATGACGCTGTGAAACTTTCCTAGAGATAATTAAAACTTCGTTCATAGGCCAAAAGGGAATGAATGACTAGCTTATTGGAACTTGTGCATATTGTTGTACGAACTCCATTATGTGTAGTCAAGAGCGATGGATTTCAACTTCATATGCTTTCTCCGAAAATTTGAGTGAATATGTGAATATTTACTTAATAAGGATGAAGTGTGAAATATTTGAAAAGTTCGAAGATTTTCAAGATGAAGTGCAAAATCATTGTAACAAGAATATAAATAGTTTATGATAAGATCATAAAGGAAGATATTTAAGTTACAAGTTTAGCATAATACCTAAGATTTAAGGAATCGGTCCGGATTTGCATTTCCGAAACACCATAAGAGTATGGAGCGTTCGAGATATGTAATTGAACCTTGTTTGACATGGTAAGATCGAAGGTATAATTCATAAAACTGCTATTATATTTTAAAGATTAAAAGCTTTAGAGACTACCGTTTTCCACTAAAAGAGCTCCATCATAATCCGCTGAAATGACACCATATAAGGTTATGGTTTGGGATAAAACCCAAGTAGTCCTTTCTTAAACATTGGTATGCTATGCATAAGAAAGATGTTTGCAACCAAAGTCGGATAAACCTGTCTTTGTATTACTGTTAAGTATTCCTCCATAAACACCGGAGACAAAAGTGTTTGTCGCTTAGAACGTCGAGTTTCTTTGAGAAGGAATTTTTCGTGAAAAGTTAAGTGGGAGGACAATAGAACTTTGATAAGGTTAAAGGAACCTTAGCTATATGTGCAAAGTTGCGCAGCACCGGAAAGTGTTCCGGAGGCAGCAAACAATGCTCATGGCTCACGTGCCTCAAAGGTTGTGGTCACGGAGGTCTAAGTTTCTATTGAAACAAGTAGGTCGGATGAACAATCAAATACCAAGATTTGAGGGTTGAATCATTATTTGAGAATAATGAACCTACTACATGCAAAGAAGCGATGATGGGCCCCGACTACAAATGGCTTGAAGCCATATAATCCGTGATAGTTCCATACACGAGAAATCAAGTTTTGAACTTGAAGGACCCTCGAAAAAGGTGTAAGACCTTGCAGTTGTGTTTGGATCTATAAAGAAGTAGACATGGATGTTTCACATCTATGAAATAGTCGACATGTTGGGAAAGAGTTCACAACAATGTTCAAAGGTTGTATATGACAAGATTTGATCTTTCATAGCGATATTTAGTCTAGACGGATTAATGTAGCAATCACTACATATAATTTTGTTATGTGGTAGTTGAATAAACAAAACAAGTTCTTCTAATAGAATCGTTACCTAGGACATGTGCATAAACACGGTCCATAGGGTTTTGTTAATTCAAAGGATGCTAAAAGCATATGCAAACTTCAATGGTTAAAGTGAGCATCGCGGAGTTGGAATCTTCACTGTGATGAAACTGTTAAGGGAGTTTAATTTCATCAGAGACAATGAAGATGCTTGCATTTGCAAGAAATTAAGTGGGAGCGCTAAAGACATATTTCTAATACATTATGTGGAGGACATATTGTTGATTAGAAATGATGTATATCTTATTAACACATATTAAGAATTTCATCCCGATGAAAGACTTAGGCAAAACCCAAATATTTGGCATCAATAGATGCTAATATGGTTGTGCCAAAGGTACATAGACGAGATATTGAATGAGTTCAATATAGAAACTACAAGAAAGGTTCTTGTCGCACAGAAAGGATTGAATAAATTCAATATTGATGATATATTCAAGTGTATTGACATTTGGTAAGTGAAACAAAGATTCAAGTATAGATTGATACTTGATGTATGAAATCACAAAGAGTATTTATATCAATCATACTGTGATATGTACAAATCCAGATATGTCCTATGCTCTAAATGTTGTGAGCATATACCAGAATGATTTGTAAGATGATCATTGGACAATAGTAAGGATATTCTTATGATCTTTTGGAAGAACTAAGAGTATATTATTTGTAGAAGTGACAAATAGATGGTTAGTTCATTGTAAAAGTACTACATTGATACTAGCTTTGTCACAAAGTACAAATTTAGTTTATCTCAATCTAAACTAAGGGTGGCACAATATAATGGAAAGTGAGTTCCATAATGGATTTGGATGAGTTCCAAAGTTAAGACATTGTGACAGATACTACAACAAAAGGCTAAGTATATGACCTGCTATTATAGCAGCAAAAGAGGGCATTTGTGTCAAGTAGTTTGTTATCAAACTAGGTGTAGTTCACAGCAGGATAATACTATGAAGATATATTGTACGACAATATTGTCAACATGTTTTAACCCCAAAGAACTAAAGGTCACACCGAAAGACCAAATTTATACAAAGCCATCTCATTAGAGAATGAGTGATGCGTAGAGACGCAAAGACATGCAATTACACACGGACCTGGAAGTGTCGATCCGAGATCGTTAACCACTAGCAATCGTGTACATACAACACCGGAAAGCCATAGGTGTTGAAAACACAAAGGTTTGAAACTAGATTATTGACTCTAGTGCAAGTGGGAGACTGTTGGAGATATGCCCAAGAGGCAATAATAAAGTGGTTATTATCATATCTTCATACTTATGATAAATGTTTACATACCATGCTATAATTGTATTAACCGGAAACATTAATACTTGTGTGATTTGTAAACTAAAATAAGAGTCCCTAGTAAAGCCTCTTGTTAAACTAGCTTGTTGGTTAATATATGATCATTGTTTCCTGATCATGAACATAGAGATGTTATTAACAACGTATCATATCATTAGGAGAATGATGTGATGGACATACTCCTATAGATAAGCGTAGCATAAAGATCAAGTCATTTCAATAGTTCAATTGCTATATGCTTTCTGATACATAGTAACCTAATTCCTTCGACCATGAGATCATGCATATCACCTTTACTGGATGGATGCTTTGATGTCATCAAACACCACACCGTAACAGGGTGGCTATAAAAGTGGCATTGAGTGTTCGGAAAGTATTGGTTGAAACACATGGATCAAGAGTGGGATTTGTCCATCCATATGACGGATAGATATACTCTGGGCCCTCTCGGTGGAATGTCATCCAATTAGCTTGCAAGCATGTGACTGGCTCACAAGGGATCACATATCACGGGAACGAGAAAAGAGTACTTATCGATGCGAGGTTGAACTAGGTATGCGAGATACCGACGATCATAACCTCGGATAAGTAAACTATCGTGAGACAAAGGGAAATTGGTATCATATGTAAGTGGTTCATTCGATCGCAAAGTAATCGAGAAATATGTGGGAGCCATATGAATTTCCAGATTCCTCTATTGGTTATTGTTCGGAGAAGTGTCTCGATCATGTCCGCATAATTCACGAACCGTAGGGAGACACACTTAAGGATTCGACGTTGTTTGAGTAGTTATGGTATTATGAGAAAGAGACCGAATGTTGTTCGGAGTTTCGAATGGGATTCGGGATATCACGAGGAGATCCGGAATGGTCCGGAGAATAAGATTCATATAAGGAAAGTCCCGTTTCGGAGTTGGTGAATGGTTCCGTGTTTCATCGCCGGGAATGTTCTAGAAAGGTCGGAATGTCCGCACTCCGGGGAAGGTACATGAATGTGTCATTGTAAGTTGGAATGATTGCATCATGTACTAGGTGTTCTTGCTGTCCAAAATAAAGGGTTTATTTAAATCCTAAATTGAAAAGTCAAACGGCTAGTTTGAAAGTCAAACGGCAATTTTGGGAAGTGGGAAGAGAGGAGGATTGGTGGAGGCCGAATTGGAGGAGGGTTCCTCCCTTGGCCGGCGCCACACCAAGCCTACTTGGTGAGGGACTCTCCTCCCCTTGGCCGGACCTCCCACCTATATAAGGAGGGGCAGGGCTCCCCTCCTAGTACACACAAGTTTCCACCTCTAATCTCCGGTTTAGAGCCGTTTTGGTTTAGAGCTTATAATTGCTTTAGCCAGCGGTTTAGAGCCTTCTAATTGGTTTAGAGCCTTCTAATTGGTGTGTCTAATTACTAGACCACTAATAGCCTCTCTCATAAGCTCCACCATACTCGCACCGGCTTAAGGCGAAGCCTCATGGGATTTCCCTCTACTTAGTACCACGCCAGTCTTTGCGGAATCGCGAGGAGAGTGCTACAACCTCCGCTCTGCTGGAACAAGGAGAGGAAGGTCTTCACGAGTACCGAACGTGTGACCGATCAAGGAGCGCTGCTGAACGTGGCACCGAAGGATCGCTCACGCGATCTTGAGATCGGAAAGAGTACGACTACATCATCCACGAGAATCTGCTCTCGTTAACCGCTTTGGAATCTTCGAGGGTGAGTTCCTCTATCGACTCGTTGCTACAATCTAGTAGATAGATCTTGGCTTGTTTGTTTGTATGCGATAGAAAATTTTTGTTTTCCATGCTACGAACCCCTACAAGAGCTCGACGTGGGCGACGGCACAGCGAGCTAAGGGCATGGGCGAGGTAGACGGACGGTGGCCGGTCTCCTGGCGATCCTCTATGGCTTGATGGTGCGGCAAGGGGCTGTCTCTATTGGTCGGGAGCTTCCGAGCACTACAGTGATGTAGCAGTGCTCGACAAGAAATGCGCGGCTATGGGTCGAGCGGCGCATACGGCGTGTCTGGCGAGTCTTTGGGCCTCGAAAGTGCCGCCATGCAAGGCTAGGGCTTGACGAGGCCGGTGCTGCTCTGGCGGACGCGGCGCTCCGGGGTGATCGGCATGGCGGACAGAGGCGTGGGCGCGAGCAACTGGGGCTTGTCCTCCGCTCGATTTTGGTCGAGGGTTGGTCGAGGCGGTGCAGTGTGATGGCGCCTGTCTGCCAGCGGGCGAAGGAGAGCGCGGGGCGGCTTTGTGCGAGCTGTCCATGGTCGACCTGGCGCATGGCGTCGGGCGGCTTGGCACTGGAGCAGCTAGAGGAGAGGGAGAGAGAGCTAGGGCCGGGGTTTGAGCTGGGGGACAAGGGGACCGAGTTAGGCCCAAATGGTGACAAGAAGCACTGCACACTATAGTGTTTTGAAAATGGTCTGATCTGTGTCTACCACCTGTTTGATGAAATGGCCGCAAGAGACCAAAGTTTGAATTTTTAGGTCAAATTTTTTGAGTGATCTCTACTAGTGCTAGATAGTCTCTGGTTGCAAGGGTTTTGAAAATGGTGCTCAAATAGATGGTTTTTGAAATAGGGGTGATCTATGCATATGCATTAGATTCAATTTTAAACTGTCATTTAAAATAGTTTACCGAATGTTTTTAGAAGATCAAAAGGTGGTCCTTGGTACCTCATTATGTGTACTAGAAAGGGGTGCAAAGACCAAGAATTGTTTCTGTTAAGAAATGAGTACTAGGAATAGCCAAAGTAGGCATGAGAGTTAAATTTGTCAAAATGACCATTCCTTCATTTTAATTCTTTTTGATTTGATTTTCTTTAGGAAAAGTTTGGGAATGATGTAGATGATGTTTAAATCACCTAAGAAACATTTTACAAGCATTGGATCAATCAATCATAGCAATTCAAACAACTCCTATTTTAAATGTACACATATATGAATGCTTTCATTTTAAATTTGGAAAAGTTTTTGTTAACCCCATTTTTGGATGATTTGATCTTGATAAGCTTGGATTAAAGTTTTGGGATGTTACAAACCTTCCCCCTTAAACAAAATCTCGTCCCGAGATTTACAAGGAAAACTAGGAACTAAAGAGATCTGGGAACTCTGTCCTAATGTAATCCTCGCGCTCCCAAGTAGCTTCCTCCTCGGTATGGTTGCTCCACTGAATCTTGAGAAACTTGATACTCCTAGTCCTGGTGGTTCTGTAGGCTTCTTCTAAGATACAGATGGGCACTTCCCGATAGGTTAGGTCATTGTTGATTTCCACTGCTCTGTGATCGATATTCTTGAAAACTTCAGTCTTCTCAGGCACTTCCAAGCATTTGCGAAGTAACGAGATATGGAACACATTGTGAATGGCTGACATCTCTTCAGGCAGTTCCAGTTGATACGATACTTCTCCTCGGCGGTTCAGAATCTTGAAAGGTCCGATATATCTGGGAGCTAACTTTCCCTTCATACTAAAGCATTGAGTTCCCTTCAATGGTGAAACCTTGAGATATACGAAATCTCCGACATTGAAAGTCAGGTCTCTCCTTCTCTTGTCAGCATAACTCTTCTGTCTGGATTGGGCGGTCTTGAGGTGCTCACGAACTTTGTGAACCTTCTCTTCTGCTTCTCGGAGAATGTCGGGTCCAAAGATCTGACTCTCTCCTACTTGCGACCAATTCAAAGGGGTACGACACTTTCTTCCGTATAGGAATTCAAAGGGTGCCATCTATAAACTAGCTTGATAACTGTTGTTATATGAGAATTCTGCGAAAGGCAGGCAGTCTTCCCATTTTGACCCGTATTCCAACACACAAGCTCTAAGTATATCCTCCAAGATCTGGTTGACTCTCTCAGTCTGTCCATCTGTTTGCGGGTGATACGCGGTGCTGAAGTTCAACTTGGTTCCTAATCCTTCCTGAACTTTCTGCCAAAATCTTGAAGTAAACTGGGTCCCTCTATCTGATACGATGGTCTTGGGGGTTCCATGCAGACTAACAATTCTAGCAATGTATAGCTCTGCTAGTTTTGCACACTGGTAGGTTGTCTTGACAGGTATGAAGTGGGCTACTTTGGATAGTCTATCAACTATGACCCAGATTGAGTCATTCCCCTACTAGAAGTAGGTAAACCGGTGATAAAGTTCATTCCGACGGAATCCCATTTCCATTCCAGAATCTGCAATGGTTGCAACAATCCTGCAGGTCTCTGATGCTCTGCTTTGACTCTTTGACAGATGTCACATTTGGCGATGTAGCTTCTGATCTCTCTCTTCATCTTGTGCCACCAAAATTGCTCTTTTAAATCTTGATACATCTTTGTTCCTCCGGGGTGGATAGAATTAAGAGTATCATGAGCTTCCTTCATGATACTTTCCTTCAGCTCCGAATCTGCTGGCACACAGATACGTCCCTTCTACCACAGTACACCTTCTTCGTCTTCGGTGAATCCAGGTACTTTGCCTGTACCAATACGACGTTTGATTCCGTCGATACTTTCATTCCCCTTCTGGGCTTCCTTGATTTGGCTAATCAAAGTGGGTTGAAGTTCAATGATAGCTAGGAATCCTTTGCTAACTAACTCAGTCCTGAACTGCTCCAACTCCTCATACAAACTTGGTTGCTTCTCTTTGATCATGGTGTTCAGCCTACACAGCAATCTGCTAAGAGCATCCGCTACCACATTGGCTTTGCCGGGGTGATAGTGAATGTCAAGGTCATAATCCTTGATTAACTCTATCCATCTTCTTTGCCTCATATTCAACTCCTTCTGGGTGAAGATATACTTCAAGCTCTTATGATCTGAGTAAATCTCACAGCGATTACCCATCAAATAATGACGCCATGTCTTCAATGCTAGAACCACGGCTGCTAGCTCAAGATCATGGGTCAGATAGTTCTGCTCATGCTGCTTCAGTTGTCGAGACAGATACGCGATGACTTTGCCTTCTTGCATCAATACACATCCTAGACCAATCTTGGATGCATCACAATACACATCAAACGGCTTCTTGATGTCTGGCATGATCAAAATTGGGGCTGATATCAATCTCTTCTTCAGCTCCTGGAAACTGGCTTCACACTTGTCTGTCCATTCAAACTTCTTGTCCTTCTTCAACAATTGGGTCATTGGTCGAGCTATGCTCGAGAATCCTTCTACGAACTTGCGGTAATATCCCGCTAATCCGAGAAATGAACGAACTTGGGTTTGATTGGTTGGGGCTTCCCATTCTTCGACATCTTTGATCTTGGCGGGATCAACAGAGACTCCTCCGCGTATACAATATGACCTAGGAATCCTACTTCTTTCAGCCAAAACTCACACTTGCTGAACTTGGCATATAACTGATGCTCTCGTGGTTTCTAGGATGATTCTCAGATGTTGCTCATGCTCTTCTTCTGACTTGGAGTAGATAAGGATGTCGTCAATAAACACAACTACAAACTTATCTAGGAAATTCATAAAGATCTTATTCATGAGATTCATGAAATAAGCAAGGGCATTGGTTAATCCAAAAGACATAACCGTATACTCGTATAAACCATAGCGAGTAGTAAAGGCGGTCTTCGGAATATCCATTGCACGAATCTTAAGTTGGTGATAACCAGTCCTAAGATCAATCTTTGAGAATACCTGAGCTCCAATCAACTGATCAAATAGATCCTCTAGCTTTGGCAAGGGGTACTTGTTCTTGATGGTGACATCATTCAACTTTCTGTAGTCTATACACAGACGGTTGCCTCCATCTTTCTTGTTGACAAATAACACTGGTGATCTCCATGGCGATGCACTTGGTTGAATCAACCCTATTGCTAACATGGCATCCAACTGCTTCTTCAGTTCTACTAACTCTGAGGGGTTCATGGTATAGGGTCTCTGGGCTATAGGTCCGGTTCCGGGGATTAGTTCGATAATGAACTCTATATCCCTATCCGGGGGCATACCTAGCAATTCATCTGGGAATACGTCGGGGTATTCACAGACTACTCTGACTTGGTCAATGGTAGGCAGGGCTACACTCTTGTTGCACTTGAATTGACAGGGTAAGGTTTCGGAGATATGCACTACTATTACTCCAGAACTACTGGTCATGGTGATGGCTTTCTTAGCACAGTCTATCAGTCCTTTATGCCTTGACATCCAGTCCATACCTAGTACTACTTCCAAACCTTTGGTTCCAAGTACAATTAGGTTGGCATAAAAATCTATCCCATGTATTCTAATAGATACAACTTTGCAATTTTTTCTAGCTTTTGTGGTTGAACCGGGGATTTGAACTATCATGACATGCTTCAGGTTGGTTGGGCGAATCTTACTAGTGCATACAAATTCTTCGGTGACAAATGAATGCGATGCTCCAGAATCAAACAATACTCTTGCTAAAACTGAGTTGACAGAAAACATACCCAGCACTACATCCGTGCTTCCGGGCTTCTTCTGCGTTCATGTGGAAGAGACGACCGTTCTTGATTGTCTTGGGTTTCCGGGCAAATCTCCTTCCTGGTTGAACACGACGCTGCTGCTGAGCTGGGGCATTCACAGGGGCATTGGCGGCAGTCTTCTTGGGACACTCATTGGAGTAGTGACCCTTCACTCCACACTCGAAACAAGTGATCTGGGACTTGTCCTTGACTGCGACAGGTACAACATTGCTGGCAGTTCTGGGGGCAGTGTTGTTGTTGTTGCTCTTGGGAGGGGCACGGTTGAAGTTGTTGGCATTGTTGGGGTGATGATTGTTTCCTTCGGACTTCACATTTCCTCCGCTACGGTTGGGGTAGCTTGGGCGAGAATTTGGGGGTCGGTTGTTCCTTGGTGCATATCCTGGTGAGGGGTTAGGACGGTACTTCTGGTGACTACTGGATCTAGACTGCTGCATCATACGACGCTTGCGGTTGTCGTTTGCCTGGTTAATCTTCCCTTCCATCTGAATGGTAGAGTCGACTAGCTCTTCGAGATCCTGGAAACGGATGTTGATGAGGACAGTCTGCATCTCATCATGCAGTCTGTTTAAGAATCTCTCTTTCTTCTTGGCCTCCGTGTTGATCTCATCCGGTGCATATCTGGCAAGTGACAAGAATTTGTCACGGTACTCTACTACAGTCAATCTTCCTTGCTTCAGTTCACGGAATTCATCTCTCATCCTGTTGACAAGACCTTGCGACACGTGGGTGCGGCTGAACTTGACCTTGAATGCTTCCCAGGTCATCACCTGGCCATGGTTCATGTTGCGGATGCTATTCCACCAAGCTCTTGCATCTCCCGCCAGATAGTGGGTGGCGAAGAGAACTTTCTCATTCTCCTCAACTCCTGCAACTTCGAGGTTGTTTTCCATGGTCTGTAACCAGTCATCAGCATCTAATGGGTTTTCAGATTGGTTGAAGATTGGGGGATTGGTGTTCTGAAATTTTTTGAGTTTAGATCCATGGTGATCCTGATTTCCATGTCCTTGGTTGTTGAGAGCCATTTGGGCGATCTGCTGCAATGTGGCTAAGTTGGCTTGACACTCGGCCCTGCTTGCTTCACGCGATGATGAGATTCTGCAAGATTTGTATCATTGGGTCCTGCGATGAGCTGCTCCCTCCTTGGTTTCCACGAGTCATCTGAAGATTGAGATAGATATAGGGGTAAGAGGGAAATTCTAAGGTTCATGGTTTTGGGTTTTCAAAGCTAAAACTTGGAGTTAGACTCAGGTTTTTCAACTAACTTTACTTTCATTCATGCAAGCAAGCACACGATACAACACACACCACAACAATCAAAGGGGAAAATAGATGGTTTTAAGAACCATTCTGCAAGCTACGATACAATGAGATGATACATCTCATGCTACGACAGTGCTCTAGTGCATCTACTCATCGTCGATGAAGTCGGAGTCTTCATCATCAGTGTAGAAGTCCACAGCATCCTCTTCCAGAAAGTCATCATCCTTGTTGAGGTAAGAATCCATATCTCCCTGGATGTCTTCACCCTCATCATCTTCTTCTTTGGCGGCAAGCTGAGCTTCCTGCTCCTTGACGGTCTTCTCGAGGTCGGCCACCTTCTTGCGAAGACGGGCGATGATGCGATCCTTCTTTGCACGGTGGCGACGAAGAGACTGACGATCTTGGACGAGCAGTGCGAAAGTGTGGGCCTTCTGGTCGGCAATGGCACGGTTCTGGTTTGCTAACTCTTTGGCATTGTCCAGTTCCTGCTGTTGGTCATGAAGCAAGAAGTCAAGGTTCTCCACTTGACGCCTCAATTCTGGGTGACTTGGCATCTCCATCGGCATTCCCATGAAGTCACGTCTTGCATAGTAGGCAAAACGGGTTCCTTGAATCTTGTTGACACTAAGGGCACATAGACGTGCGAGAGCTTCATGCATTGCCCTGGCTAATCCATCTAGCCAGTTGTTCTCTCTCACAGAGAACTGAATTCTCCCGGAAGTTGGTGCTTCAATGCTTCCTCGAAGATCTGCGGTGACTAGCCATTGTAGGTCTCCTCACAGGGTCGGAAGTTGAGCTCCAAGAAACTCCAGATCTGCAGGCGTCCCAAAGAATCTCCGACAGTGAATCCAGATCCCTCTCGAAGATCAGCTGACCTCCGTTTCCCAACTGGTAAAACTTGCTGAACTGAGTCTCCATCTACAAGAATTTAGGATGAGGAAATTAGTGATGTGATCAAGGGTGTCAAATTTTAAGTAGTAATGTAAGAATTTTAAGGAACATGTATTTTTGAGAAAGGATGAGTTCACAAGGGTAAGAGGGGAAGTAGTTTTTCATAAATACTCACTTTGGTTTTGAAGCTAAGTTTTTGGTGTGGACGTCCATTCTAACTAGGGTCTCCTATGGTCAGGTGGCTCTGATACCAACTTGTCAACACCCGGATTTTTAATCCCAGATGCCCGTTATGCCATACCTCACAATCACATGATTACCATTTTTGCGAGACATAACGGATTGGATATCACAGTACATCATCCATTACAAACCATACATAAGGTTTTACACAAATAAGGATCTCATGATCCAGTCTTTAATACAACAAGCAGCGGAAATAAACGATAGCGTAGCGGTGGGGTCCATCTTCGTAGGCACAGTAATGCTTGTGAAGGCAGATAGTCCTAGTTATCATAGCCGTCCTGCTGACCATCATCTTGATAATCTCCTTCATAGTCTAGCCATGATAATAGCCAGGGACAAAAGCCTTGAGTACTCTTTAAGTACTCGCAAACTACTACTAACAAGGGTTAAAATTCTAAGTTAAAGTGCTGAATTTAAAGAATAACTATCAAGTTAAGTTTGAAACCTAAGCTGAGTTCTGAAGCAAGAAAAGATAAAGTAAAGTTCTAGAATCACTTAAGTTGGGAAGCTATTATCATTAACACAACCCTGTTGTGGTCAAGTCAAAGTTCATCATTCATTTCAAGTTATTTAGAAAACATCGACAACGAACAGTATGGCCATTCCAACTGTCCATAACATGACGTGGCTATTCGAATAGTTTGACACTCTACAGAGGTGGTACACTTTCACCACAAGATTCGATACATCTGTCAGGGATAACCCTGAATCATCATACTTAGTATGCAGATAATCAAACATAACCTTCCCTTTACACACCCTAGTATAAGCACCTCTCCTATGAGCATGGCCTCCCAACCATGACCATCAGTCATCTTGGGCATGCATAGGTGGACAACATTGAGAGGTAGCCTCAGCTCAAACCTCTCCCGTGAGGGAACTAATACTAATGCATATAAATTTCTAGCTAAGCCTTACCCAATTCAGGTAATGTGGTTTATGCAGTAAATTTGGAATGGTATCGCATCCGAATCCAACCATCAGTTTTATAAAAGGGTTAAGGCTCATGCCTCATCATTTTCATCATCATAAACCAATTGTGTTTTTCAACACATGTCAAAACATCTCAATAGAATGACTCATCATTCCAAGGTTTTCATAACTCATTTTCACCAAGTGTTCCCATCTAAAGTGACTCAAGTTTTTGAGCTATTCTAAAATACTAAGTTAAGGGTGTTCACTAAGGTGGAAAGATGGGATCAATCTCATGCCATAGAAGGACATCTAAAAGTTTCTAAGTAGGTAAAGTTTTATACTCTTTATGCTACCTTCAAAATTGATTAAAGAACTTTGTGTAAACTCAGGGAGGTAAAACTTGTCAATAAGACTTGGGGTACTAATAGTTAACGGGGTGTGATCAAAGCATGCTTAAGGCATCTTTACTAAACCAGCTAGTTTTATTCTAGCTTGCTAACAATAGCTTACTAAAGCATGTTTTGCAAGGGTTAGCTTGCCACTAATAGCTTGCCTTGGTTGGTGCAGTGGTTGAAGTTTTCTTCTTCTTCTTCTTCTTGGTAGAACTCCTCCTCCTCGAAGGCTTGGTCGGTACTATCGTCTAGAAATACATAGGGAGTGCACAATCACCAAACAATACTTAACTAGGCTAAGTAGTATTCTAAACCACACAATTAATGATCTATTATCATCCCAAGCATCACAAGTTTCATTCAATAGTTTCAACCTTTTTATTTTGGAAAAGTAATTTCTACTCATTGAAAAATTAACTAAAATTTAATATTCACCACCAAAACATGGGATCATGTGGACACATGTCCTCACCACATATTCTAACATGTGGGAATGAGATTTAAAGGTTGGATCAATATTACTTTGGTTTAAGTTTATTATTTAATGATTTAAAGTGACTAGAGATGCCTATATAGCATTATCTTGGTACTAGTCCAAAGTCACTGCATGTAAACCCTAATATTATTACATATTTGGATAGATATGAGGAAATGTGATTTTTGAGAGTTGGAAACAACTCAAAAGCTAACTTGGTTGATTTTATAAAAATGTTTCAAGTTGCAAAAGCTTCTGTCTTCTTATTTTTATTAGGAGAGATCTATAACTCTAAATGAATTAAATCTAACGGGCTTGGATATATCATTTTAATACCTTTCAGACAAAATTAGTTTCATGCAATTTGGATTTGTCAAACTCATAGAATTGAATTTTGAAACACTGGACAGAAACTATATTCTAACTAAAAAGAAAAATTCCTAATTTGAATTTGAAATGTGCGCGGGAACGAAATGGGCTGGTCAGCCAAGCGCGTCATGTCAAGGTCGACTTAAGTGAGGGCCCCACCCGTCGGTGGAGTGGGGGAAGGGGTATGGATGAAAGGTGGCCGTGCGATTAGAGGGTAGATCGACGACTCACAGATATCGTCCTCGTCGGAACAGGACACGACGGGATCTAACCCTAGCGCGGTCGGTGAGGGTGCAGTGGGGGCATACCGGGGCTCCAGCGGGGTCGGCGAGGTGGGCAACTGGGATGGTAGACGATGGCGGTTCTCCTGGTACAAGCGGTGCTTCCTGGGATGGCCTGGATCAACGACGCCCTTCTCCTCCCGAGGCGGCGGCTCCGGCTGCAATTCCGGCGCCCTGGTGCTCGAGCAGCTCCGGCTGGCTGTGGGGAGTGAGAGTGAGAGGTGGGGATGAGAATGGTGTGAAGAGAGCTTGCTGGGGAGGCCTCCTTATATAGGCGAAGGTGCAGAGCGGCATGAGTAGCTCGACGTGGGCGACGGCACAGCAAGCTAAGGGCATGGGCGAGGTAGGCGGACGGTGGCCGGTCTCCTGGCGATCCTCTATGGCTTGATGGCGCGGCAAGGGGCTGTCTCTATTGGTCGGGAGCTTCTGCGCACTGCACGGTGGCCGCAGGTGCTCGACAAGAAATGCGGCGGCTATGGGTCGAGCGGCGGCATACGGGCGTGTCTGGCGAGGTGCTGGGCCTGCTGCGAGTGCCGCCACGCAAGGCTAGGGCTTGGCGAGGCCGGTGCTGCTCTGGCGGACGCGACGCTCTGGGGTGATCGGCATGGCGGACAGAGGCGTGGGCACGAGCAACTGGGGCTTGTCCTCCGCTCGATTTTGGTCGGGGGCTGGTCGAGGCGGTGCGGTGTGATGGTGCTTGTCTGCTAGCGGGCGAAGGAGAGTACGGGGCGGCTTTGTGCGAGCTGTCCATGGTCGACCTGGCGCATGGCGTCGGGCAGCTTGGCACTGGAGCAGCTAGGGGAGAGGGAGAGAGAGCTAGGGCCGGGGTTTGAGCTGGGGGGACAAGGGGACCGAGTTAGGCCCAAATGGTGACAAGAAGCACTGCACACTATAGTGTTTTGAAAATGGTCTGATCTGTGTCTGCCACCTATTTGATGAAATGGCCACAAGAGACCAAAGTTTGAATTTTTAGTTCAAAATTTTTGAGTGATGTCTACTAGTGCTAGGTAGTCTCTGGTTGCAAGGGTTTTGAAAATGGTGCTCAAATAGATGGTTTTTGAAATAGGGGTGATCTATGCATATGCATTAGATTCAATTTTAAACTGTCATTTAAAATAGTTTACCGAATGTTTTTAGAAGATCAAAAGGTGGGCCTTGGTACCTCATTATGTGTACTAGCAAGGGGTGCAAAGATCAAGAATTGTTTCTGTTAAGAAATGAGTACTAGGAATAGCCAAAGTAGGCATGAGAGTTAAATTTGTCAAAATGACCATTCCTTCATTTTAATTCTTTTTTATTTGATTTTCTTTAGGAAAAGTTTAGGAATGATGTAGATGATGTTTAAATAACCTAAGAAACATTTTACAAGCATTGGATCAATCAATCATGGCAATTCAAAAAACTCCTATTTTAAATGTACACATATATGAATGCTTTCATTTTAAATTTGGAAAAGTTTTTGTTAACCCCATTTTTGGATGATTTGATCTTGATAAGCTTGGATTAAAGTTTTGGGATGTTACATTATCCCTCGTGATGCCTTGGAAGAGGACGAGTTGGAGTCGACCGTCCCATCTGATGTGGAGGAGGAAGCCCCTGAGTCGAGTGGTCTGGACACTCGCAAGCGTTCGCGCAGCGAGGATTCGGATGCATCGTCTCCTTCGACTCCGGAAGGTGCAGCTGTTGGCGCAGAGTCACTGATACCTGCCGTTCCTGTGAGTGCCGTGGCCCCATCTTCTCACAAGAAGATGCGGCTGCCGAAGGAGTCGTCGTCAGAGTCGGGGGATCAAACCTTCGATTTTGACAAGTTTGATTGGTAAGCGTGCGAGTCTTCCTTTTGGTTCTTCTTTGGAGTTCCATTCTCTTGATGTTGGTTTTGTTCTGCAGTCAGCCGGCGTCGTCATCTTCTAGCGACGTCCAATTTTTGAAGGAATCTGGAGTCGCGACCTCCAAGGCCAAGAAAGTGGTTGATCGCACTCCTTCTCCTCCATTGGTGGCCCACTCCGGGCATAATTCGTCAAGTTCTCCACACAATGTGGAGCACCAGATGGTTATCCGGATGTCTGCGAATCCATCGACTTCGAAGTCTTTGGAGGATCATGTAAGTGTAGTATCTATTCTTCTGATTTTGAAGTCGCATTTTCATCTATGCCATATGTTGACCCTTTACTATGTTTTTGCCGTAGCTCATTGTGAAGGAAGCCGCTCGCCTTGCGGAGCAGGTGTTTGCGATGGGTCGTCAGCATGCAATGCTGGACAGTCGCCATCGCGCAGTGGAAAGTGAGTGTTCTTTAATTTTCCTCTGCATCCTTTTGATGTATTCAACTGACGGTTTTTCTTCCTTTGTGTCACATCTGAGCATAATGCACTCCTCCGCAGTGCTGCTTCCCTCGAGAAAACCCTTGCCACGGTGGTGAGGAGCCGTGATGAGGCAATCACAGCACGGGACGAATCGCGGAAACACGAGGAGGATTTGCGCGCCTCCATTGCTGCCAGGGAGAAGTTGTTCGAAGAACAGCTTTTCTCGATTGCCAAGGCCCTCTCAGGTATTCCCTTGTCTAGATTTTTTGCCGTGTCCCTTCTTTCGAATTTGTTTGCCGTACTTGACTTTTGTGCCAATGCTTGATTTGTGTGTAGATGCCAGTGGTCCGAGCTTCGACCCCCAGGCACTCCGTCGTGATGACGCCCTGGCGGGTGCCATTTCGGCAGTCGAAGATCGCAGCGCTGCCGTTTAGGGGACGCTCACCAAGGCCAAGGGAGTGCTCAGTCGCCTCCGGGAAGAGCTGGCACCCAAAGCTGAGTTGATTGAGAATATGGATGAGCTGGTGGAGTCCTTTGCCGGAGGCATTCCTTCAAGCTTTAAGAACTCACTCCGTGCGGCTGGTGCTTCAATGTCACTCGCCATGGTTCAAGCACACGGAGTCGAAGTTGATCCTGCAGCAGTCTCCAAGGCGATGCCTGCCATCGCTGATGGCCGACAGGTAGTTTTTGCTCCCTTCACGACTGCTTGTGGCAAGTACGGCCCGCAGCTGATCAATATAGTTGCGAAGTACTCTGAGGAGCTTCAGCGAGCCAAGAAGATGGCTAAGGCTGCGACGTCAGGGGCCGGGGGAAAGTCTGTGGCGTCTGACACTGCCACAGACTCGATGAGGCCCCCAAAACCAAAGTCGAAGTCGAAGAAGCCAATCGCTCCTCAGTAGTCGCATCTTGTAATAGTTAAATAGCTTATGTCTTTTTGTCGAGAACATGCCTTTTGAAGAATGTATCTGCTGATACTTTGTTGATCTTGAATGCACTCGAGTATTTTGTCCATGCCTCACCTTTAGTCCTCTTATTGTCTCTTGCTTGACTTGTGATAGGGCACATCGAGTGATCCTTTGAGGGAGCCTCAGGATTCGCCGCCCCTTGATGACACTTTGGCACCACCGCGCTCAAGGGTGGATAAGCTGTCTCTGCTCTCGCGACTCCGTGACCGCGTGAAACATTTGGAGCGTGAATTTCCCGTACTCTGCGGTAATGCGGATGTATGAAAGTCGAAGGCGGAGAAGGCCGCCGCCCGAGAACAATATCTGCTAGGGGAGGTGACGTAGTTGGGCGACTAATTCAAATGTTAGTTTTCTTGCTCCCTGTCTTTTCCCTATAGTCACTCGCAGAAGTTCGCTGTCAGGGCACACCATCCGCAGGATGAGAAGGATAGGATTGCCATTCACATGAATGACCTGACCCAAGAGCAGCTGATACATTGCAAATGTATCTATAATTTTTGATGTTCCATGCTTAGTTATATCCACTTTCTTGTGTTTTGTTCCAACTTTGGAGTACTTTTCATATGATTTCTTGGACTAACCTATTAACAAGAGCCACAGTGCCAGTTGCTTGTTTTCTATTGTTTTTGGTTCCAGAAAAGTCAGACAATGAATATTCTCGGAATTGGACGGGACAAAAGCCAAAGTGCCTATTTTTCCGGAAGGGATCAAGTGCCAGAATACGAGACGGAGAAGAAGGGGCCGGGCCGCCACACCACTGCCACGCGGCCAGGCCTGGCCCGCGCTAGGGGGTGGTCTGGCCGCCCCCAGCACCCCCTCGGCCTCTCCTTCCACCTATAAGTTGCCTTCGGGACGAAAACCCTAAGTACCCGATCAAAAATCCACGAAAGAGTCTGTAGCCGCCGTCATCTCCATCCCTAGATCGGGAGGATCAAGATCTTCCCGCACCCTGCCGAGAGGGAATTCACCACGAGGCCTTCTTCATCACCATGCAAGCCTCCGGTGTGATGCATGAGTAGTTCATCCTTGGACTACGGATCCATGTAGTAGGTAGATTGCTGGTTTCTCCTCCTTTGTGCTTTCATGTTTAGATCTTGTGAGCTCCGTTCATGATCAAGATCATCTATTTGTAATTCATACATGTTGTGTTTGCGGGGATCCGATGGATATTGAGATGCTATTTCAGATTGATTATTGATTCTATCATGTCTTTGTTATTTGAGATCTTGCATGCTTTCCGTTGTTAGTAGCTATCTTGGCCAAGTAGATGCTAGCAACTCTAAGAGTTAGTATTTATGCTCGATAGTGGGTTCATGCCTCTGGTAATCTGGGGAAGTGACAGAAATCTCTAAGGTACTAGATGTGCTGTTGCTACTAGGGAGAAAACAACAATCCTTTGTTCATAGAGAAATCGTATTGTTTACCTTACACGCAGTTCGTAAAGCAATAATCTGTTGCTTGCAACTTAATACTGGAGGGGGTTCGGATGATAACCTGAAGGTGGATTATTAGTCATAGATGCAGTTGGATGGCGGTCTATGTATTATGTTGTATTGCCCAATCAAGTCTCAAAGGAGTCAAGATGATTAGTATATGCATGTATTGCTTTCTCAGTGTTTGTCAATTGCCCCGCTGTAATTTGTTCACCCAGCATGTTATCTATCTAAGGAGAGCCACCTCTAGTGAACTATGGATCCCGGTCCTTTACTTTACATACAATCTACAATCTTTTACTGCTTTGTGTTTACTTTCTGCAAACTTTTACTTCTTTCCATTCGATACGTTTAATCCTTCGTTTTCCGCAAAACACGGTGAGATTGACAACCTCATCGCAAGTTGGGGACAAAGTTCTGTGGTTGTGTTGTGCAGGTCTCCACGTTGCTACTAGCACCGGTAGTGCGCCCTGCCAAAGCTCAGCTAGTAACACCTTTGAGGTGTTTCCTTGCTCTTACTGGTTTGATTAAACCTTGGTTTCATAACTAAGGGAAACTTGCTGCTGTGCTCATCATACCTTCCTCTTGGGGTTCCCAACGAGCTCTACATCAACCACGAGCCATCAACACTTTTCTGGGCGTCGTGCATTGAGCCATCAAGCATTTTTCTGGCGCCGTTGCCGGGGAACAAAGAAGAAGAAACTCCCTCGTCAACACCGCACCAGAAAAGCCATTTTTCTGGCGCCGTTGCCGGCGAGTCAAGGACATCTTCACAAGGGGAGTCCGTCATAACCAATCTCTTTACTTTGTTGTTTTTGTTTTGCTTAGTTTCTTTTTGCCTTGTTAGCTTGTTTTGTTCTTCAAAAAACACAAAAAAAATAGTTTTACTTGTTTGCTTTCTTATTTGAAACCCCCCCAAAAAATTGACTAATCTTGAAAACACTAAGTTGTGTGACTTTACTAGCACCAACAACAATGATTTTATGAGCACTCCTATTGATCTACCTGTGGCTGAAAATACTTTCTTTGAGATAAAACCTGCTTTGCTCAATCTTGTTATGAGAGAACAATTTTCTGGTATTGGTAATGAAGATGCTGCTTCCCATCTAAATAACTTTGTTGAACTTTGTGAGATGCAAAAGCATAGGGATATAGATGGTGATATTATTAAACTGAAATTGTTTCCTTTCTCTTTGAGAGGAAAAGCTAAAGAGTGGTTGAATTCCTTAACTAGGAATAGTATTGATTCTTGGACTAAATGCAAAGATGATTTTATTGGAAAATACTATCCTCCTGCTAAGATTATATCCATGAGAAGTGAAATAATGAAGTTTAAACAACTTGATAATGAGCATGTTGCTCAAGCTTGGGAAAGAATGAAATCTTTGGTAAAGAATTGTCCCACTCATGGACTGACTGCTTGGATGATCATCCAAACTTTTTATGCAGGATTGAACTATTCTTCAAGGAACCTATTGGATTCAGCTGCTGGAGGTACTTTTATGACCATCACTTTGGGTGCTGCAACAAAACTATTGGATAATATGATGGTTAATTATTCTGAATGGCATACTGAGAGAGCTCCACAAGGTAAGAAGGTAAATTCTGTTGAAGAAACCTCCTCCTTGAGTGATAAGATTGATATGATTATGTCTATGCTAGTTAATGGGAAAACCCATATTGATCCAAATAATGTTCCTTTAGCCTCTTTGGTTGCTCAAGAAGAGCAAGTTGATGTGAACTTCATAAGAAATAACAATTTTGGCAACAATGCTTATGGTAATAATGCTTATAGGAACAATTTTGGTAACAACAATTATAAGCCATACCCTCCCAACAATGGTAATGCTTATGGAAATTCTTACAACAATAATAAGAGTGCTCTCTCTGAACTTGAAGTTATGCTTAAAGAGTTTATTAGTAAACAAACTGCTTTTAATAAAACTATTGAGGAAAAACTCTCTAATGCTGAAAGAAATATAGCATCTTTGGCTGAAGCTCAATCTACTTTGAATAAAATGGCTGCTAAACCTGAAACTAATGAGAATCCCTTTACAGCTACTAATGCCATACAAGTAAGAATTGATGAAAATGTTAGACTATTAGCTGAATTGCATGCTAAGTGGGAAAGAGAAGATGAAATTGCTAGAAACATTAGTGTTTCTACTATTACCACCACTAGTGTTGAGGCTACTAATAGTTCTACTACTTTAGATGATAAAGTTGATTTTGATCTTGATGGTTGCAACATCTCTGAAGTTATT
Organism: Avena insularis; assembly: GCA_023614405.1. Classification (NCBI taxonomy): domain Eukaryota; kingdom Viridiplantae; phylum Streptophyta; class Magnoliopsida; order Poales; family Poaceae; genus Avena; species Avena insularis. Next base: position 454,064,733 of record CM042694.1, read on the forward strand.
AAGTTCCTACAAAAGCTTGCTAAAAGTCCTAATGCTAGTGCTATGAACATGGCTTTTACAAAACACATTACTGATGCTCTCATAAATATTAAGGAAGAAAAGATGAAACACAAAGCTTCTATTCCTATAAAACAAGAGGATGGTTGGGAACCCATCATTAATATGAAAGTGAATGACTTTGATTTTAAAGCTTTGTGTGATCTTGATAGTAGTGTTTCTATTATGCCTAGAAGGATTTATGATATGCTTGATTTGCCTCCTCTTGAAGATTGTTATTTGAATATCCCACTTGATGCTAATGCTAAAAATAAACTCATGGGGAGTCTTAATGATGTTCTTATTATGTTTAATGATTCCTATGTCCCCGTTGATTTCTATGTTTTGGATGTTGAATACAATGCGTCTTGTCCTATTACTTTGGGAAGATCTTTTCTTAGAACTGTTGGTGCCATCATTGATATGAAAGAAGGCACCATTAAATATCAACTCCCACTCAAGAAAGGTATAGAACACTTCCCTAAAAAGAGAGAAAAGATTTCTTTTGCTTCTCCTATGAAAACAAAATTTGGTCTTAATGCTTCTTCATTTGAGAACACTTGATTCTTTCTTTGCTTCTTATGCCTAACTTAAAGGCGTTAAAGAAAAGTACTTGTTGGGAGATAACCCAAGAGTTTTAGTTGAGTCTTGGAAGTTATTACCTCTGTAATAGCCTCTCCTTATCCTTTTTATTTGCTTTTTGTGCCAAGAGTAACCTCTAATGAGAGTGAAGTAATGATTGGGAAAGTTGCTGTCCCGAAACAGATTTCTGTGCTTCACCGTAAAAATTCCTGAGAGAGTTCTGTATGTCGGATTGCGCTGTAATGTTTTGCGGTTCTGCCCCAGGTTGTTATCTAACTTTCGTTAGTTCAACACTTTTTGATTTGAGCAACATAAGGTCTTCGAAAAAATTCGTCTTTACCTGTTGGTCTGTTTTGACAGATTTCTGCCATTTTCTGCATTTGTTTCTTGTTGGTTCCTTCTTGAGTTCTTTTGGGGAATTGAGATTTTTGAGGGAAGTGCTACAGTATCTAGTGTTCTAATGGAAGTTTATTTGGTGTTAGAACTGAACCTTGAGACTTATTTATCTTAAGTGCACTAATGTTGCTAATAAAGATTGTGTGAAGTTTTGTATGAAGGAAAATTTTCAGGTGTATGGAAGAAATGAGTAATGAGATGAAGGATGGAATAAAGCTTAAGCTTGGGGATGCCATGCGTGTCACCCCAAGAAATATCCAAGAAGTACAAGCGTCAAAGCTTGGGGATGCCCAAGGCATCCCCTTCTTCATCAATAAAAATTCCAGGTTTCTTCCAAACGCTTCATTTTTATTGTTCCGTGCACAGTTGTGTTTCTCTTGGAGCATCTTCTTTTTTGTTTTTGTTTTGGTTTTTAGTTTGCTTGGTTTGCTTAGTTTTCTGAATAATTTGGTTGGACCCCCTCTTTCACACTTTGGTTTGCAAATATTTTGGTTTGGTTTGGAAAAGAGTAGGAAAGTTCATACTTTTCTGGTAAAAAGAGCTCGTTTTTGACTGTGGCCTATGCTTTGTCATGCCATGCTTGATATTGTTTTGGCTTTATGCTTAGTATTCTTTGCTGTAGCATGACTTGTTATAAACAATTGAGATTGCTTAATGTGTCTTGGATGAATCATGCGTTGTTTTAGCATATTAAAGCATAGTATAGTGGTATTCTCCTTTGATGCTTTATTTGGGTTGACTTGGCGCATGCTCACACCATGTTATGACTATATCAAGTCACCATAGCCTTTATGATCCTTTAGTTTTCAACTTGTAGTGTCACTTTATGCTTTGATCAATGTTGTTTTATCGCTCTGCATGATTATAGCCATTATTGCTCTCTTAGTTTGTCGCTCCCAGTCTTTTGCTAGCCTCCACAACCAAGTATGAGTTCCACTCATGCATCCAACTCCCTAAACCAAGTTTTTCCAAAGAGCCCACCATACCTACCTACTAGCTTATGCTACTCCAAGTATATTCATGCTTTTGTTTACCTTCCACTTGTTATGAGAAAACTAGTGATTAAAGCTCTCACGAACTTGATGGCACACTTTACTTTATTGCCTCTAATAAACTTGAACCATTGGGTCCTTCTTTGTTGCGTATATGCTTGCGTTTTATAAGTTGAAATTAGTAGAACCATGTTTCATGGGGAACACTTTCAACATTGCACTTGTACTTTGTACCCCGTTGATATCATGTTCTTTTGCTTACGGATCCCGGTGGTGTGAAATAAAAGTGGAACTTGTATGATCATGGAGTTTGTATGTGTGTTAGAGAAACGCCTAGGCCGCTAGCCTAAGCCATGCCTAATCATGGTGGAAACTTGCAGCATCACCATAATGAGCACTCTATGAAGCATCCTCAATAAAAACCTATGCAAATAGCAAATAAAAGATCGCTGAGATGCTCATTGTCTGCTTGCCTTGTCATTTTGATTATGGGAAAGCTCCCGTATCATGTGCAAGGGGTACCCCGTTGACGGTTCTTAATGATACACATGTACTTACAATGACAAGAGCTTACTCGTGACTGAAGTTGAGTAGCATGAGGATCGGTTTTCGTAAGTAAAGGGGCATGAGATTTCGGTTTATAACTTGTCAAGCATATCCTCTTAGTTGTGTCACTTTAACCTTAATCACCTTCAAGATGCTTATGATAGGGGCATGAGAGCTGAAAGCTACAAGTACCATAATTTTTGGAAGCTCTTTATGAGACTTGAATCCCTACTTCCTTTTTACAAAAAGGCTTTTCTTCCACCATTACATTGAGTCTCCACCTTCTATCTTTATGCACTATTTTGAGAGCATAGTGGCCATTCTTAGTTCTATGTGCATTGTCCGAAGACTAGTTGATTGATGCATAACTTGTTATTGCTTGTTTGAAACTATTGTATCTAGTCACTCTTATGAACTTTGAAGGTGTCCCATGCATTTACATTTGCTACTCTATTGAGGGACAAGCTGAATACTATTATGCTATGTTTTATTTATGTGAAACAAACAAACGTCTTGCAAAGCATTGTTATTCATGAATGTTTTGTTTGTGCCTTTTCATGTTGTGTCATAGTTTCTTTGCTTATTGCTAGAACTTTGTATTTCATGTTATGATTGAAGTACTATGATCCTAGCCTTGAATATTTTGCAAATACTTTGATCAAGTTTTTGACGGTGCATGTCACCTCAAAAATTATTTCTTTTTATCACACCTACTCGAGGACGAGCAGGAGTTAAGCTTGGGGATGTTGATACATTCCAAATGTATCTATAATTTTTGATGTTCCATGCTTAGTTATATCCACTTTCTTGTGTTTTGTTCCAACTTTGGAGTACTTTTCATATGATTTCTTGGACTAACCTATTAACAAGAGCCACTTGCCGGTACCTATTTTCCATTGTTTTGGTTCCGAAAAGTCAAAAATGAATATTCTCGGAATTGACGGGACAAAAGCCAAAGTGCCTATTTTTCCGAAGGGATCAAGTGCGAATCACGAGACGGAGAAGGAAGGGGGCCACACACCACTGGCATGCGGCCAGCCTGGCCAGCCAGGTGGTCTGCCGCGCCCAGACCCTCGACCTCTCCTTCCGCCTATAAGTTGCCTTCGGGACGAAAACCCTAAGTACCCAATCAAAAATCCACAAAAGAGTCTGTAGCCACCGTCATCTCCATACCTAGATCGGGAGGGATCTGAAGCTCTTCCGGCACCACGGAGAGGGAATTCACCACAGGCCTTCTTCATCACCATGCAAGCCTCCGGTGTGATGCGTGAGTAGTTCATCCTTGGACTACGGATCCATGTAGTAGCTAGATGGATGGTTTCTCCTCCTTTGTGCTTTCATGTTTAGATCTTGTGAGCTCCGTTCATAATCAAGATCATCTATTTGTAATCCATACATGTTGTGTTTGCGGGGATCCGATGGATATTGAGATGCTATTTCAGATTGATTATTGATTCTATCATGTCTTTGTTATTTGAGAACTTGCATGCTTTCCGTTCTTAGTAGCTATCTTGGCCAAGTAGATGCTAGCAACTCTAAGAGTTAGTATTTATGCTCGATAGTGGGTTCATGCCTCTGGTAATCTGGGGAAGTGATAGAAATCTCTAAGGTACTAGATGTGTTGTTGCTACTAGGGAGAAAACAACAATCCTTTGTTCATAGAGCCATCGTATTGTTTACCTTACACGTAGTTCGTAAAGCAATAATCTGTTGCTTGTAACTTAATACTGGAGGGGGTTCGGATGATAACCTGAAGGTGGATTATTAGTCATAGATGCAGTTGGATGGCGGTCTATGTATTATGTTGTATTGCCCAATCAAGTCTCAAAGGAGTCAAGATGATTAGTATATGCATGTATTGCTTTCTCGGTGTTTGTCAATTGCCCCGCTGTAATTTGTTCACCCAGCATGTTATCTATCTAAGGAGAGCCACCTCTAGTGAACTATGGATCCCGGTCCTTTACTTTACATACAATCTACAATCTTTTACTGCTTTGTGTTTACTTTCTGCAAACTTTTACTTCTTTCCATTCGATACGTTTAATCCTTCGTTTTCCACAAAACACGGTGAGATTGACAACCTCATCGCAAGTTGGGGACAAAGTTCTGTTGTTGTGTTGTGCAGGTCTCCACGTTGCTACTAGCACCGGTATGCATACCCAAAGCTCAGCTAGTAACACCTTTGAGGTGTTTCCTTGCTCCTACTGGTTCGATTAAACATTGGTTTCATAACTGAGGGAAACTTGCTGTTGTGCTCATCATACCTTCCTCTTGGGGTTCCCAACGAGCTCTACATCAACCACGAGCCATCAACACTTTTCTGGGCGTCGTGCATTGAGCCATCAGCAGCTTCAGGCGAGTGGATACTTCTGGATAGATCATGATCGCGCCATCGCACTGGCGACCTTGCAGGATCGTGCATCACGAGTGCTTTACTTCTTGAAGAAGTCGCAGTCGTGCTTGAAGAATATTTACCAGACGATGTTCCCGCTGGACGTTGTTCCATCGAGCCTGTTGGCCCTTCTTGCTAAATTCCAGGACTTGAGTGCGATCTGCGAGTGTGTATGGCAGCAGTTGGTGGCTGATGCCAAGACTGCTCTGTCGCTGGTGCGACTACACAGGCCTGATGTGGACGTTGCAGCGGTTGCGGCCGGACCACCAGCGCCGCCTGTAGGGTCAACTTGGAACATGGTTCCGCACTACCAGGCGGTGGATCGCCCAGCGGAGGAGATCGTTGACTTCTTCGAGGAGCAGACCAACGTTCCTTTCTTTGGAATAGATGGTTTAGTTGTATCCGCATAGTTGTACCAGTGTTGTAAAGTTCATAGACATGTTGTGTATAATTGATTAATATTGATGTATATAAAGAGCTTGTTAGCGTGTATGTTTTGCGAGTGCGTTGCACTATGCGACTCGTTTTCGTTAGTCTGACTTGTGTTTATCTCAGTCCCTTGTTAACCTGTCAGGTGCGTTGCAATTGGGTTGATGTTTGTCAAGGGTTTCGATTGGTGTGCCAGCTACTCAGGATATCGTGTTAGTTCGTAGAACAAACGTGTATAGGGTGGCGTAGTCCCTGAGTGGATAATTTGCGAAAAATAAGAAAAAACATAGAGTTTCGGGACACTTAGCTTTATTTATTCGTGGGATGGTACGATGTATAATGTGTGGCTAAGTAGCCTTGGCTGAGTAGCCTTATTTGCAATGTAAAAACAGAAATGACTAAGGGTAGAAGCGCCGCAGCTGCACGACGTTCCAAGGGTTGGAGTATGCGACTACTGTTTCTAAATCTTTAAGGCGATAAGCGCCACCTTGGATTACTTCTGTAATCACGTATGGTCCCTCCCAGGGGGACTCGAGCTTGAGATGCCCTTGCTGTTTCAATCGCAGGACCAGGTCGTCTTCGACGAAAGACCTGGGACGTAGCCTTCTGTTGTGGTAGTTGCGCAGGTTCTGCTGGTAGATCGTTGATCTTTCCGCGGCGATTTCCCTTGCCTCGTCAAGGAGGTCGACGAAGTCTTCGAGTGCAAGAGTTGACTCTTGCTCGCTGTAAGCGACCACACATGGTGCTTTGTATCGTACTTCGGCGGGTAGCACCGCTTAGGCCCCGTGCACCGTGAAGAACGGAGTGTACCCTGTGGCACTGTTTGGAGTTGTGCGTAGGCTCCAGAGTACTGATTGTAGTTCATCTGGCCAGCAACCCCCAGCCTCTTCGAGTGGCCCGAGGAGTCGCTTCTTGATGTCGCCGCAAACGAGCCCGTTAGCTTTTTCGACCTGACCGTTGGTTTGTGAATGTGCTATAGAGGCATAGCTGACGTTGATTCCCAGATTCTCGCAGAATTTTTGGAACTCCTTGGATGTGAAGTTCGTTCCATTGTCCGTGATGATGTTGTGTGGTACTCCGAAGCGGTAGACGATGGACTCGAAGAACTTGACTGTGCTGTATCCTGACTGATTGGTCACTGGCATGGCCTCTATCCACTTGGTGAATTTTTCGACTGCGACCAGGAGGTAGACATAGCCTCCTCGTGATGACTTTGGGAGCTTGCCGACCATGTCGAGTCCCCATTGCGCGAAGGGCCAGGCCAATGGAATTGGCCGGAGTTCTGCGCCAGGTGCGTGTGGCTTGTCCGCAAATCGCTGGCAAGTGTTGCATTTCTGGACGATGTCTTTGGCGTCGCGCATGACCGTAGGCCAGTAGAATCCAGCTAACAAATATTCTCAAATAACAACGTGTATTAGCACAAATGGTCCATTAATTTGCACATCTATTAATTCACTGATCACATTTGAAGAGAAAAAAATAAAACCTTAGCAAACTTCAGCATGCAATAGGAAACATAAAATGAAACTCAAGTTAGATAAGTTGTTGACTATTTAGGGTATCAATGAAAAATTAAAGGAAAGACAACAAAACTAAGAAAGGAGAAAAATGAGGAAGAAAAAGTAAGAGGTCAATTGCCCATAATACGATCTGTTGCTCTACAGTAATATATGTAAGAGGCAAACCTTCTTGACCTCATGAATGCATTTTCGAGTGGACCATGGGTGAGATTAAAATCAAAGGAGCACATCCCACTAACCGTAGCTGGAATTTTTTACTTCCAAGATACCAAGAGAAGCAAATTGAACAAATAACCATACAATATTTCAAAATAGCGTATACACTTTCCCTGAGCCACAAGACCACATCAACATCCACACTCAGATCCTCCTCTTCAGTCCAAGCACTCTGCAAGCAAAAGAATAAAAGTAAGGATACATGACTAATGAGTGTCCATATTTTTAAAATTTGTGTAGAAGGAATTGTCTAGGTAACTGCACTGACATAAAGTTAACTAATTGCACAGATTGGCAATCGAGTACATCAAATAAAATGTATGTTTTGTTTCGAGGAACCAATGACAATATATAACACAAAGAGAAGAGCTAAGAAGATCCACCCTAATTATTTGGTACAATGAAGCTAACTAATTTGTGGAGTTCTAAAACAACAATGTATGGTCTTGTCATCCCAGACAAAAAACAAATGAGAAACTTAATTATCTTGGGACATAGATTGCCCAATATGTAGTTTGCAGGTATTCGAGTCGAGTAACCAAGAAAAGGAAAAAATGTGACTTTTTATTGAGACATGGCTCTAAGTATGGAGCTAGAAGTTGTGCAATTCAAAGAAAAAACTATTATCCATATCAATTATACATTTTGGGCTCAGACATTTCCTTGGAATTATCAAGCCGGAGAGCACGTTTGAAAACATTTTCTTCTGCCTTAACATGAATATGCAGAGTCAGGTGTTCTAGTTAACTTAATTATATATATCTAGCATCCAACCTATATCCTTTCATATTTTCCATGCCTACATTAACTCACGTTCTCTAGCAATCAACAAATGTTGGAGCTTCGTCAAAACAAAAAGGTCATTATTTACCACCACTTTGCAATTTTTTCATGACAAAAACCTAGAACAATTCATGCATGTAGTGATTGAGGCCCAAACTTTACCTGTTAGATAGTATGTTTACCATTCATTCATGGTCTGTCTCTGGTGGTCATGCATGGTCAGCTTAACATCTTTAACAAGTACGCAGTATAGAGCCTAATCTGAATAAAAAGAGAAAGAGACTATGCAGTAGAATTCTCCAAATGCATATCATATCCAAGTTTCTGAAGGTCACGGTAGTTAGCCACACAAAAGAAAGATGCCTAGTTGAAGGATAGACCAAAATGAGGAATTTAAGGCTTGCAGACCAAGTCATCTTTTTTGTGAAATCATCAAAGAGCAACATGATAACACTAGAATTTTGAAATTGGATACACTGAGGTATGTATCATTAGTTCTTCATTGCTGGAGTTACATCAACCTACGGTACAAAGAAAAAACCAACCATAGTAATAATTAAAAAGGTAGTACACTACATGTTCTGCTCTATATAGAAAAACTTAGATTTCACTTCTCATGATTGTCTGCAAGTAAACAATAATATGTAAGTATTTGCAAGAAGTTGAAGTAAAACCAAAACACTCTAAGAAAATCTGAGACTATATAATACCAAGAAAACACTTGACTATTTCGCTCAAAAATATTTTCATAAAGAAGGTTAACAATCAGAAGAAAAAAAGGAAAATCAAGGAAGAGCTCACGTTTTCCAACTCTTGCATTAGCCACTACTCCTAGTTTCTTGTCGCCCAATACATAAACATTGCTAAAAGAATGTCATGAAATCCCTTGTCTTGTCCATAAATTGAATCCATTTCCTTGGCAACATCATACCATCTATGCATTACACTCACTATCAACATCTATAATAGGTACACTTGGCCTGTACACATAAACAAACATTTGGGTCAATTGGCCAATGGCACGAGACCAAAGGAACTAAATTTAAATAAAGGAAAAGTACCCAGGTGATAGCTATTTAATGTATGCATTTGGTAATAATCGGGATATAGATAAAACTCAAAATACCCTTTTCAAATATTATATTCAACACATTGTAAAAATGGCTAAAACATATTACATTATATAATAATGATTGTATGTATGTCTATCGTCCATTCAGTTGATAAAACAACAAAAAAAATGATATGGAATCTATTTATTCATCTAGGAAAAACGATAAAATTGCTCTCTTACTATGCTCAAAGACAAATTACTATCACAGGCACATAAAACAGATTTTTTCTTTGCACAAATAGTCACCTTAAGCAAGATACAGATAATAAATGGAAAGAATAAATAAATATTTATAATGACAAGATGGGATTCTTAAGAAGCATGTGGGCATCGAAATAATAGAGAAACTTGGTTACCAGAACTCTAGTTTTATCCTCAAATGAACTACATGCATACATCAGGTCGTAAACTCAGAGGATGAGTCAAACATTATGTAAGCACAACCTTTGTTTTGGGGGCAACAATTATTCATAATTTTGTAGTTCATCTATCTGGACGCACTTGATTCATCCAAGAAATTATAAATTGTACCCACGGAAAATCCTCGTGATATAACTGAATCGTTGGAAGTGATCAAATCTTGGAACACCCAAAATACACCTATAGTGCAATACAATACTCACTATTTAACATGAAGGCATGTTGATATGTAGAAAGAAGCAAGACCATGGTAAGGGTTAACCATAGTAGAGACAGATTCACCTTTGATACATAATAATTGCCATCGTCTGCACATCCGTAGCACAAAAAGTATCATGTTCATAACCTCTTCTATTTTTGTGTTTTGCTACCGTATGTGCCAAATTGCCAAAGGACACATCCGCTGAATCACTTTTAGGCTTCCCCTACTTTTTTCCAGGGACAAATCAACCAACTGCAATGATATCTATTGAACCAAGAACCACGCATCACCATGCAACAGAACATGGAACATGGGAGAGAAGGGGAAGTAGGAGTAAGGAGGCACATACATCTCGGAGAGTTATCATGCCACCTCACTCCATCTGCCCGGCATCATGGAGCGATCACCTCGAGTTGCCTCTCACCGCCTGTCCCTGCATAGATGCGTGTGGAGGAAGAAGATTAGGGCTCACCTCACCTCAGCTAAGGTTCTCCGCGGGGACATCACAGGAAGCACCAGTAGGAGGTCGAGGAGGGTCAGTCGACCCAACTGAGATTGAGCGATGAACAAAACAATTAGAAGCGAGCGAGGCAAAAACTGGGACCAGTGACTCGTCAATGCGAAACCGAGCGAGGCATCGATCCCCTAATTCCCCTCATGTCGTGCCCATGTTCTCTCCATCGCCGCCGCCACGCCCCGCCACTGGCGCCGCCACGCGGTGCAGTCCCACCCCGAGTTTCCGCTGACACCACCCGCCCCCAGTGCCCCCACACAGTGCAGCCCTGCGCCTGCCCCGCCCAGGTCTCCGTCTGCCTATCCCTGTGGCTGCAGAGGCAGGGCGGCCACGGGGCTGACTTTGGAGGTAGAGGAAGGGGCAGGTCTAGTGCGGAGGCAGAGGCGGGCAAATCCGCAATGGAGCAAGGTAGGGGTAGGGCGATGTTGGGCGCGAGCCACTACCAACGGCATCCCTGCCAAGAGGGAGACGACAACCCGTGTGCCCCATCAGCATCCATCGCCACCGCGGCTCTCCTCCGATAGGTGAGAGTGAGGGTAGGGAGGATCTCTGCTAGTGGGACATGGATGATGGAACAACTAGATTGGGAATTTTCTAGGCAGAGAGGACAAGACACCGGAGAAGTAGCACGCATCAGTCCAGCACATACATTGGCACGTACAATGGTCTTATTTTAGCAATGCCATGTACAATGATTGTTGAGTTGGAGGAAAGAGAAATAAAAAAAGACTTATGTCTTATCTTAGCTAAGAGATAATCTCTTAGCACAATATGTCTCACCGAATATCTGTCATTGGAGATAGCCTAAAAAGACCCATTGTACATCTTGTTTTGTCATCATATCATGATTATGTGGTATGTATAAGATATGACTATCTTATGAACCATTGTACATGCCCTTGAGTGTGCAAAGCTTTAACACGCGATGATCTCAACAAATACAAGGAGACAAGAGTGAGGTAATAGTGGCATGTGGCGACTAATTCCTTTGAAGTAGGCCACACGCCTACGGGAGTAAATCGTATTGAATGTAGAATCGAGAGACAACCGAGAGAGACAAGCAAAATGATTCAACCGATGTCTGATTCCATTGATGTTCAACATATTTATACAAGGGGAAGGGACACGATGGAGAGATTTGTCCGTTCGTGAAGGGACACTTGGTATGTCGGTTGCCATTTTACTAACCGACATAGAGAATTACATGGGAGGATTATCACTTTTATTTAATCTATTAATTAAATCCTAACACTCTCCCTAATCCTTCCATGTCCTTGCGTTCAATCATCTTTGGAATCATCTTCGGAATTATCTCCTCTAAAAATCCTATGGAAAAAATGCGAGGAGTAGTGTGTATGATATGTTGCTAAAACTCCTTTAAACCCTATGGAAAAAATAAGGAGAAAAATGTGCAACATATAATGGTTGGATATGTTATTAAAACTTCTTCAAACCCAGTAGGAAAATAAGGAGAAAATGACACAGCATATAATGCTTATTGACTCTGTTAACTCAATATGAAGTAAATCCATAGAATATACATGTTAATAAATATGTCATGTATACTTTCCTAAAAACCCGGGTGGGGAAAACAGATAGTATGACATATGATCTTATGTTGATATTACCTCATTAAAAACCTTGATAAGAACCTGGATAGTGAACTCATAAAGGGAAAAGGAGTGTAATATGACGCTTTGAACATGAATAGTCAGGAAGATGCTCCCCCCGACTCTTGCATATCTCAAAGTCATCGAATACCAATTACTTGAATATATTTAAGGAATATTAAAGTTGGTAGAGACTTCATGAACAAATCAGGAAGGTTTTCGCATGATTTGGATTTGCAAGATGTTTATTCCCCGACTCCTCTAGGGTTCATCGGGATAAAAAAATTGAAGGGAAATATGCTTAGTGATAGTGCTCTTGATGTATCATGTTTGCATCCATGCAACACAAGCAACATTATCTGTGTAGATAATGCTTGGTGGTTTAAGAGAACAAATACCACATGACTTACGTATGTGATTTATCATTCCAAAGCCACACATGTAAACATGAAGCCTTGTATTTTAGAATGATCGTCTACAGTTTGTTTAGAAGACGTTAATGGAGAGACAGTTCTACCATGTAGGTACACATCGTGGGATAAAAAATGTAGCCAATGTCAGAGTCTGATGATATTGGAGTTCAGATTTCTCTGAAACTTAAATAATATGTCAAGATATTTAGTGACTTGGATATATCGAGCAATATTCTTGATTCCCAACCAGTTATGTTGGTGGGTCCAATGGCATTTGAGATATGGAACTCTAAGTCCCAACTTTCCTTCTACATCTTCCCACGGTTGAGTGAATTTTATCTACGTCTAGAGATCGCTCAAGCAATCGGCATGGGACATGGATGTGACTTATCCACATTAAGTTTATCCAATATTTTTAAGGTAATTGATGGCTTGAAAAATTTGAGGCGCTCGCCCTCAATGGCCGCGACTACCATACATGGGCCATGGACATTAAGACCAGTCTCGCATCCCATGGGATAGCGCATGCAATCTGGGCCCCCTTCCGACTAGATTCGTACTGTTGAGAGAAGAACAGAAATATGCTGCCTTGCACATTATAAGGCACCATATCCACCCAGATCTTAAGTCCGAGTATTTGGAGGAGGAATCCCCCTTTACTTTGTTTCAGGCCCTCAAAACGAGGTATGAACAGTAGAATGCAGTTTTCCTGCATGCACTCCATGAATGGACCCATCTTTGATTTTAGGACTTCAAGTCTGTCGGGAGGTTACAATCATGAGGTTCATAAGATAAGTTCCAAACTACAGATGCGGAAAAGATAGAAAAAACTCTATCCACTATGCTTCCATCTGAAAGGCTCCTCCAGCAGCAATACCGCGCTCATGACTACCAGGTATATTCAGACCTTATTCATATTCTACTTCAGGCAGAAAATCATGATCAGCTTCTTGTTAAGAATGACTCTCAGCGCCCGGTTGGTTCTCAACCTTTGCCGAAAGTTCATATGAATATCGCGAATGGAAGAAAGTTTGGTGGTGCCTTCAACGGTAACCAACCGAACTTCAAGGGTAAGCGTAAGCGCAACCAGAACAGAAAGCCTCGAAACTCGGACCATGGGAAAGGCACCACAAAGCCAAAGTATGACAAAACTAGGCTTTGTGACAAGTGTTGATGCTACACGCACCCTACTAACAAGTGCAAGACCCCAAAGTATCTAGCAATTCTCTACCAGCAACCTCAAAGATGCAACACACCGCAAGGTAAAAGGTTTGAAGCCAACTTCAACCTTCATCTAGATAGACACCAATGGAGATGGTTGTTCGCAAGAAGTCCCTACCGAACCTAGCAACACCATGACCCTCCAGACGTCAGAGGACCCTATGGGAACAGAGAACGTGATGGTTGAGTATGCCTCAACTGACATGCTTTGGATACTTTGATTAGTCCTATTATCTCCTTAGTGATCAATTGAATAATTCATGTTCATGTGAAAATATTGTAATAGAACATAAGTATTATTGTCATTTATATTATATCAGCACGTTGATATAATAAAGATTGTGCTCTATATATTTGAGAAAGATTTCCATAGCAAACTCCAACTCAATATATAGATTTCTACGAGGCTCGGTCCGATGGATGAGGAACAAGTATTTGAAACAGTACCCTCTCTATCGTTTGGATTGTACTACATGTGCATCCAACCCGTAGAACATTTGCATATAAAGCAATTCCATTGGTCCCAACTTGCTCAAGTTCAAGTTCCCTCACTAGACTGTATGCACCTCGTGCACCACTGTAGGCAAGCTAATTTTGAGGCTCTCACACCTCAAAATACAAGTTGAACCACTTCGGTTCCTTGAATGCATTCATTGTATGGACCGTATTAGGTATTTTCATGGTATTCATTGATGCATCTACACGATGGTCACACGTGTGCCTTATGTCCACACAAAACCATGCATTTACCATGATAATGAGGGAAGTAATTAAGTTACATGCCCATTATTCTGAAAGTTGAATTTTATCAATTCGCATGGACAACGATGCAGAATTCTTCTCATTTGACTTCAATGACTTGCATGGCCTTGGATATTGAAGTTCAACAATTTGTCCCATTAGTCCATACTCAAAATGGTTTGGTTTGATCCATAATTAAGAGGATCAAACTCAATGCAAGACCTTTGTTAATGAATTGCAATTACCAACTAGATGTTGGAGTCATGCAACTTTACATATTGTTCAATGACTAACTGCATATGACAGTACTCCCCCTCTGCAATTGATACGTGAAAATCCTCCGAGCATTTCCCATTTGCGTAAGTTCGGAAGCGCTTCACGCGTACCGATCTCACCACCGCAGCATACATCATTGGGCCCACAGATTAAGGATCTATGTGGGGCGTAGATCTCCGTCCAACACGTACCATTGAAAATCCCTCATTGGGGATCCATTCATAGACCAGTATACTGATTGCTTATATTAAAGGGTGGATTATTTATAGGCATTAGGAGGAGATTTCATGTACCACAGAGAATGCCAGGAAATCAATTGGGACTCCATGTTCCACCTCATATCCACGTATTCAAGAATTTGGACTTTACGTCCAGAATTCACATATTTGCAACACATTACAAATAACCTGCCAGATTCATTTACTGATCTCAAAGATGTTACAAAAATCCTATAATCCGTCTAGAAATGCGCCAAAAAGAGTGGAGGTGCCAATAAAAACCACTCAACTTCTTTTTTCTAAAATTAGGGGGAGTAGTACGACCTCTAACCAGGATCTAGCTTCCTGCAAGCTACAAACGAAATCGAGGAGAAATCATGTAAATCAGTAATGAACAACCTAGCGATGACAAACACCTGATGGGTAGTATACACCCAGTGGACAGGAAACCTCCACAACCCAGCTTCAGCTTGCACACACTAGCTGGGACATCGGAACACTCAGACTCACACGTATTGGGAAATCACGAAGAGTCATCATGGGTGGATACGATTTCCTCCAACTATAACGACTCTGGAGAGTCATACAGCAAAAACCTACACTTGTCAACACATATTTCTCTTGTATGATTGCTAATAATATTCACAATGATTTAGATCCAAAAACCATGGCCTTGGAAGAGTGTAAACCACTCGGTAGGACTGAAATAATCGAAGGGTGCAATCCAAGCAAAAAATAGCCTCGCTCTTCAAAATGAATTCCCTGTATGGGATTTAATATGTTTTCTTCTATAAATGGAATGCGAACAAGGTGGTGAGAAAGAAAGGCTTGTAGCACAAGGTCGGGTTTTCGCAGAGATCCAAGACCTACTCTTCAGACATGAGTGGAATCCTGATTTTTCGATACCTATATCATTGGCATTACAAAGTTATATATTTATGCAGTTAATAGATGCAGTAACTACATAGCCATGTGGATCACTAGATTTGGATATGTATGGTTCCTGAAGGAATCTCTATCTAAATCAAAATACAAACGCAACATGATTGTATAAATTCAATGAGTCACTAGATGGCTTATTGTTGTCAGCATATTTTGGTACGACCGACGTAGTGAGGTCCTTATATACAAGGAGTACTCCTACAATGATAATCACCCATGCGTGTTGGTCATTCTCAAAGGAATACTCCTGCAATTACGAAGCACGCGATCATTTAAAAGACGGAATTTGAGATGAAGGATTTGGATAAAACCAATTAGTGCTTGTGACTAACTCGAGGACCTTCACTCAAGAATTATGGTACACCGAGCTGCCTATGTTAGAAAAATATTTGATAAACTTAATGTGGACAAGTCACATCCATAGGCATCTTGCTTACCTTTTGTCAGTAGTTTCTCGCTGTCGATCTTCTCGTTCTCATCTCTTGGTAGAGCAGTGTTGGTAACGTATTGAATGTAGAATCGAGAAACAACTGAGAGAGACAAGCAAAATGATTCAACCGATGTCTGATTCTATTGATGTTCAGCATATTTATACAAGGAGAAGGGACATGATGGAGAGATGTGACCGTTCATGAAGGGGCACTTGGTATGTTGGTTGCCATTTTACTAACCGGCATAGAGAATTACATGGGAGGATTATCCCTTTTATTTAATCTATTAATTAAATCCTAACAAATCGCACCTCTCATGCACGATAGGTGCAAAACCAGATCAACCGACAAAGTGAATGAGGAGAGAACGCAATA
This sequence comes from Avena insularis, assembly GCA_023614405.1. Lineage (NCBI taxonomy): Eukaryota > Viridiplantae > Streptophyta > Magnoliopsida > Poales > Poaceae > Avena > Avena insularis. The sequence continues at coordinate 454,081,102 of CM042694.1, forward strand.
AGAAACACATGTCAACAACACAAAAATTGCCGATGTCCCCGAAATTCTGAAAAAAAAGAGAAGCAACCGGGTATAGGATAGTATATATTTCCTTATATATGCAACCCTTTGAAGCATGGACGCTGTAGAGACCTGGGATCGATAAAGATCCTAAGCTCTGTGATTAACATGCTAATCCCTGGGTCATTAGCTAGTACTCACAGTCGATGAAATATCATATAAAACATAAGTCTTTATTACATGAATCGAATAATCTAGAGTTTATATTATTACAACAGAAGCAAAATATATATAACTTGGAGTCCCATCAATGCCATAGGATCGTTGAGTGAAGACCCGTGATCCTAGCGCACCTTTCAACGATCTCCAAATTCTGCACATGAAACATGCATCCAAACAAGTTGGTAAATACTTTGAATGTATTGGTAAATTACACCATGAAGGAAAAGACTTGGCTATCTAACATGCATAAGGCTGACAAAAGTCTTGAGGTTTATCTGCATAAGGCTAATTTTTTTAAATCAAGAAGAAGAGAGAAAATCGTTTATCCTACTTTATAAAACTTTGATAAGTAATATAGGATCGAGCGAAACAAGAACTTGGATATTATACACCAAGCTACTTGGATATTACGCATAAAGTTTCCAATCCTCAACATAACACTTGGATATTACACACCAAGTGACACTTCGATATTATGTACAAAGTTACTTGGATATGACACACCAAGTTCCCAAAAACCCACCTATTAGCAATATTACACACACCATAGGTTTTGAAAACTTTTGTTTGAAAAAGAGAGAGGAGATCCTTTAGATACTCAAATTTGTTCTTTTTCCGTGAACACGGCTGATTGATCAGATTGACTACTCTTGAGAGTTTGTACATTGTACGCACAATCCACGATCGAGTCCTTTTACAAACAAGACCATGGAGAGGCTTCCCCTTAGTAGCCCCTCTACCTTCCGGATCCACCCATGCCAAGAATCCTCCATGTGGTGGTACCCAGGTGAGGTTTCCCACAAAGTATTAAGCCAAGACAGTGGCTAAATGTATTGTGGTTGCACTGGAAGCTTCTGAATTCTGAAACATGGCAGACTTCATTGATCCTAGGCGGCCGTTCTCCACCAAAATTCCACTTGTTGTCCTGAAAACCGTTTCGCCCGGAAGAAAACATAGTTTTTATTTTGAAGTAGACTTGAGAGGAAAAGCTTCGCTCAAAAATAGCTTTTAAACTTAGAAAATTTTTAGTCTTTGAAACCCCCCATCGCTATTTTATATATATAGCATATCACAAGCAATACTTAGAAAATTTCAGGGAATTCCTATTGGGAGTGGAAATAATCCTAAGTATAGAACTAATTATGGCATACTACAAAACAACATCGCACTTGTAAAACACTTGTAAAATATTTCTACTAAAAGATCCTACACATGCATACTACTCATTTGAAGATAAAAACATGCATAGTAGAAAAACATGGGACAAATATATGAACAAAGGTGTAACTTGCCTTATGTTAATAATGTGTGTGATGATTGTATTCCTCCGTAGCAATCGCATTCTCCGAATAATCTAACGCGAGGACAAAGTAATTTCAATCAAAACAATTGCAAACATAGCAACAATACAAACAACAAAACAATGGCAATCATATGCATGCATGATGATTTGCAATGTCACAATGGTTGTATTTAGTTCTCTGAATACTATTATAATAATGATGTATGTGAAAAAGCATTTAATGCATAAAACAATTTATTAATGAACAATATTGATTTAAATAGGGTTTAACTCACTTTAACTCAAATTCTGTTGTTTTCGTAATATTAAATTGTGAAGTAAATATCACTGGATAGGTAACTTAATTTATAAATAGTAGCAATTGGGATTACACAAACATGATCTATAGATATTTTTCTATGATTTAATTACTATTATAATGCAATTTAGGCTTTCTGCAAGATCATCTGATAAAATGGTGCCAAATAATTTTGTGTATATTTTTCCTGGATAGATATGATCAAAACTAAACAGTACAAATTGGTTTTACTAAATTTGGAGTTACAGTTATATTCATATGAATTAAATATCAATTAAGAGAGTTTAAATTACTTAAAAATTAAACTTCAACAAAAGTCAGATCTAAACCCATATTAATATTTGGTACCAAATTACAAATCTATTGATATATTATTTGTATTTTTTGAAGGTGTAATTATTTTTTACAATTTAAAAACTATAAAAGATTATTTAACAAATTAAATAAATATAGATAAACCATACAATCAAAATTAGATCTGATCACGAAATAGTGTTCTATGGTAAATTATTTTTCCAACGGTGTATTATTTATAATTTTGGATATGTTGATAATTTACTATGAATTATGCAAAATTATAACTTTCTGCATATTTTTAATCTATTTTTACAAAGACAGAGACGTGGCGATGACGTGGCAAGATCTGATTCGCTGATACCTCTTCGGTTAAGTGGATTGGCGTGAATCGCTTGTTCTGGATCGGACAGACGTGGATCATCGGCTTGATGGCTGCTGGGCTTGAGCTCAGCTTAGCTTCAGCTTCGGCAAGGCTCGATTGTTTTTAATCAGTGTCGTTCCTATTAGATCAGACGGTTGCTGGTGATGGTGGAGAGCTGATGGCGATGACAATGATGTCAGCAACGGGGGCTCGGTGGTGCATGGCGGCATCGCTACGCCATCTCCTAGAGAAGGAGAGGAAGTGCACGAGACAGAGGGGAGGACTGTGAGTTCCATGGTGTCCACGTTGATGTCTCCCACTTCCTGTGCATGCGGTGGTGACCGAATGGAGGCGAGGGGTTGCTGCAGAATCCGGCGGTATCTGTCGAGCTCTCGCAAGGAATCGTCGTTGCTCTTGTCCTCCTTTGATGGGGAAAAAGTATCAGGACAATGTGGTACTAAAGAGTGAATAGTATATATCCAAAAATAGGGATGAGTGGGTCAGATACCTCGATTTTGAGCTCGATGCGGCGGCCGGCGGCGAGATCCAAACTTGTTCGACCTGGGGCTTGGGTTCAAGATTTTTTCAAAAACCGATCGGGGTCAATGCGGGGGTTCTTATAGGCATGATTTCATGCAAGAGGGGTCAGGAACTACTCAGCATCGGCTGAATTTCTGGGATTACGTCGGGTGTCGAACGAACTCTTGTTCGTTACAAGCTCTGTCCATGAGAGGGGGATGACAGGTGGGACCGTGCTGTCAGACAGAGAGAGGGGGAGCGGGCTGGCTGTGTGCTGCTAGTGGGCCGTAGGTGTTATGTGCGCTGCACGGCGCGGTAGATAGAAAGGGGAGGAGGGCTCTCAGGCTGGGCAGCGACGAGGTTAGCTCTAGTTTTTTTCCTTTTCTTTTATTCGTTTAGTCATTTCTTTAATATCTTTTAAACTAGAGATCAAAATTGAGTAAACTCAATTTCTGAAATTTTATAAATTCAAAATGCACACTTATGGAAGATTGTTCGGTCGCCATAAGAGTGGTGATGATGGTGCTGGTGCAGATTATGGTGGAGATGATGATGATGATGATCCCGATAAAGTCCAGCTTGATGACGGTGTTGATGGTGATGATCTCCCCTCTCCGGGAAGGAATTTCCTCGGCAGATTTCTGCCTGCCGGAGAGCTCTTTCTCTCTCTACAGTTTTCTGCCCTGCAGAGGCGGCGGAACCTTTCTGTGGTCCCTCCCCGAGTCTTAGGGTTTCAGGAGGATTATATACGCCAAAGAGCAGAGCCAAAGGTGGGCCAGGGTGGCCACACCACCTGGTGGCGCGGCCAAGGGTGGTCCGCGCCAGGGGGTGATGTGGGCCCCCTGTGGCCCATCTCCGCTCCCCCTTCTGGCTTCCTTCATCTTTTGGAAAAATAGGATTTCCATATATTTTTCCGGGACTTTCCGATCTTCACGAATTTCGCCTCCAAACAGTGCATTTTCTATCAGAATCCTGACTTCAGCAGTCTATCCTCCAAAAGTCATCAACCATGCAAAAATAGGTAAAATAACATAAGTATCATCTCTTAATATGAAATATATCAATAAATAACAGTAAATTATGATATAGAATATTGATGCAACATGGATGTATCACCTATCTATATAAAGGCCAGGAGGGCGCAGCGAGGAGGACAATCACAACCCTAGTTTCCACAACCTCGCCAGATTGCATCTACACACCCCCTATAACTTTCGACTCCCTCGATAAGTCCAAGAGCAGACAAGAAGGAGTAGGGACCTCTATGAGGCCTGAACCTGGGTAAACCTTGCATCCTTGTGTGCTTGCTTGCTAGCCGATTGATGCCTACAGCGGTCCCTCCTTCTCCAAAATCCAAGTCCATAACAATGGGCATTGATGAGTTTAACCCTCATTAATTGGCGCCGTCTGTGAGAATTAGGAGTGCTGATGTCGCGGCTTCTTCGGCTCCGTCAACTGCGATCTACAACTCTGCAACAGCAGAGATTCGCCTCCTCTTCAGTGCTTTCGACTTCACCGTCCACACGCCGGCCACTCGCCTGGCCTTCGAGTCCGTGGGCGAGGGAATCAGCCTAGTGATCGGGAGCTTAGCTCAGGAATAACCAGATAGAGTCAGTAACTGTGTAGCAGGGAATCCACACTAATATTTTCCACTAACATTACATTTTGCAAGAACTACACAATATCAGGCATTTACTGGTGTACGGAGCAGCTAAGATCAGAACATGTGCATGACAAAATAACAGACATGTGCATGACTTGATATTTGTAGAGCAGCGAATGCAAACCAACATGTCTAATGACATTGTATGTACTAGCACGAAGAATAGGCGTGCCTAGTGACTTGTATGTACTACCACGATTAGAAAAATGCAGTTCATTGCGACAGGCTTGAACCTGCTATACTGCTGACAAATCAAAAACGGGTTGGAGATTTGGTTAACCTTGGTCGGAAAGGCGTCTAAGCATCATCGGTACCGTGCGAGTGACGTCCAGGTCACTGTGGGTGCTGCGGTTGTGGTGGCTGTTGGCGTCGGGGAAGCAGATCTTGGGTGGTCGATGTCAGCTTGAAAGCGGTGGATGAGAGCGTCGCTAAGGCAGATCCGGTGCAGTGAACAGCGACGGCCGTGCAGCTGGTTTGGAGCGGTGGACATGGAACTCTTTGGACTAGATCACGCCCGGTGGACACCGGTGAAGCGGATCCGGTACGGTTGGGTAGCTTTCGGCGGCGAGGAAGCAGAGCTTGGGCCGTCGATGACGCTATTGGCATGGTGAACGACACCACAACTCCTAGATCTGGTGGGTGAGCGTCGGTGAAGCGGTTGCGCGACGGTGCACTAGACCGCAGCTCAAGCCGGTGTGCGCGGTGGTCGTGGAGGGGACAGATGAGCTTGGGATTTTTAGGAGGGCCGGCGGGAAAAACTAGGGGAATCAGGACCATAGAGGTGAGCAGAAAAAATAATTACGACCGTGCCCCCGAGTTACCGACTTTAGCATACCCATTTGTCCTCTGAACAATGGGTAGATTTGGAATTTGAAATTCTAAAGTTTTTAAAATGGAAGGGCGCGGAATGCTTCATGGTTGGTGTATGGTTTTGCCGCTCGATTGAGAATTTGAATTTGGCTTGCGCCCATCTAATAATAATAATAGGAAAATGGTACTCCCCCGGTCGGTGGGATATTTTGGCTCAAAGTTTTTGAAACGGTGGGGCGGGAAATGCTTGGTAGGTGGGTGATTTTGCCGCTCGATTGAGATTTTGAATTTGGCTAGCCTCCATCTACTAATATAAAAAAGGTAGTAGACTGTACACTATCTGTCCAGGAATTCAAGACCGAGAGTCACATCAAATGATCATCCATAAACATTTTTTTGTACAAAAACATGGATCCCTTCCATTCACACAGCATAGGTGGTAAATTTTGCCGCTTGACTCATATTTTAAATTTGTCTAGGGTCCATGTAATAATATAAAAATGGTACTACTTCGGTGGGCGATTTTGCCTAAAAATGTTTGAAACAGAGGGGGTGCGAAATGCTTCGGGGTCGGTGGATTATTTTTCCACTCGATTATGATTTTGAATTCGAAATGCACACTTATGGAAAATTATTTTGACTAAAATCAAAAAGCAATTTTATGGCATTTGCATGATTTGCATTATATCGCGAGTTTTGGGAAAATATGGTTTATGCTTTAATAAAAATGGAAATTTGCAAATTACTTTTTAAGACCTTATGAAAGATTGTTCCTATCCAATAAAACCTCCAAAAAGGTATTTTCAAATGGTAACCCTAATAACTGATTCTGAGGATATCAGTTAGGGATTTTGAGAAAAGATTTTTCACTGAGGGTTTTTGAATCAAAATTTTATATGATATGTCATGATGAAAAGAAATGCATTTTTCCCAATTTCCAAATCTTGGGATGTTACAGAGGCGTATAGAGGAAATTTTTATTTACTAGCTAATTCATTACTCATGGAGAGGAGAGTTTTAAAATCACTAATAAATGCATTACTTGGTTTAGATTTCTCGAAAAAATAGTGAATACACTTTGATTTGTCATAAAAAATTAACAATAATTGTTTTCACAATTATTAGTTATTAAAATAAGTATACAAAGATTAGAGGCTTTAGTTAGCTACTTCCTCTGTTCCCAAATACTTGACATGATTTTAGAACCATGTCAACTAATTTTGAACGGAGGAGTACTAATATTCATATATTTTTTTAATGGAGAAAGTATTTATTTTTTTAAAGAAATTTAGCATTCGAAATAAATGATAAAATATTTAGGTCATCCCTCATATGTGTGTTGTGATGTTGTCGCTCACCTAAGCTTCATTAATATCCTAGTTATTCGTCTTATTTTTTGGCCATAATATCTCAGACACAGTCCACTTTTATTTTCTTTACTTTATGAGATCTACTTTTCTTCCATTTTTATTGTATACTAGTATCATTGGAAAACACATTATTTTTTTACCCAACCCCTAAAGAGTTTAGTTCTAAGATGAAGGGTTTATTATGCCTATCACGCCAAAAACACTTGATTTGACATCTACAAGGGGAACTTTATTGCATGAGGTGGACCCCTTCAATAATAATCCCCTCGAGCAAGATAAGACTAGAACTATTCTGTGCTCTTGCGATAGGGAAGGGAATTCTTGATTCATTACTGCTCGCCTTATCTGGTAGGAACAACGGACAATCACTAGTAGAAAACATGTCTTTGGTTCGGAGTACTAGTCCCGATTGTGTTACGAACCGGAACTAATGCTCTGGTCCCAACAGCTAGAAATCCTAGCAGGGCGACCTTTAGTCCCTGTTAGAGACTCCCAATCGGGACTAAATGGTTTCTCGCGGTCTTGGGCCGGCGTCAGACCCTTTAGTTCTGGTTGGTAGTTCTAGTTGGAGAAACCAGCCGGAGTTAATGTGATTCCTATATTATCTTCCTCCCTTCCTCGAGCCACACCCCATTTAAAGCCGCTTCTCCTCTCTGTTTCCTCCATTGAGCTCGAGTTCATCCCATTTTTTCATAAGATTTGTCAATATTTGGTGGCGCCCCATCTATCAAAGGGTTCTAAAAGGTAAGCAACTTCATCCTTTCATCTTTTATTGCTAGTTTAGCTCATTTCTTGCTCTAGAAGTAGTGCAATAATTACTCACTACTTTATTTTGGTTTTAATGTGATGAACTTGTATTAATTAGGTCACTTCTCTATTTATGATGTTGTGTAATGTTTTCTGATATACTTAATTATATAATGTAGATTTGGCCAAACTTCTTCCTGAGCTCTAGTTCATCCCATTTTTCACACAATTTATCAAGATTTGTTGGCGTATAATCTATCTAAGTGTTCTAAAAGGTTAGCAACTCCATGCTTTCATCTGTAATTGCTAGTTTAGCTTATTTCATGCTCTCTAAGTAGAAATATTTGTAACCACTTCATCTTCAAATTCCAGATGAATATAAAAAAAATAACATCATCATTATGCATAGACATATATATATACAATAGTAAATAATAATAATCCCAAAAATGTAACAAAAATAGGGTTAATTCAAATAGCTTCATAAGAAGATACACTAGTTCAATACATCTTCGAGAAGCTCCTCGAGATCAACATATGGGAGTGCCTCTCTGGCGAGCAACTCGAAGATGTCTGAGCACGGGATGATGTACTTATATAATGCAGATGAGCCAGCCATGGATATACATTGACCGATGATACCTTCGATCCAGATTACAGATGTAGTATAGCTCTTTTTCCCTAGTAGACCTAGGTTATCGAATCTTCGGGAAGTAGAAAGCATAGTGAAGTTACTTTAATGGACCTTCAGGAGTTTTAGAATTCTTTTTTGTTTTACCGGACCAAGAGTTTGATGTCTTTTGTTGTTGTCGATGATGAGGGAGAGGGCCTAGGGCTTTCGGTTTTACCTATAGTTGTGCAAAACATCTGATGGGAATAAAAGATAATAATAAAGTATGCATGTAATTCTTAGAGAAAGATAATTATATGTGAGCAGTGCATCTATAATTGCTATTGCCTCCACAACCGCTTATAGCAGTAACCTACTAGTCTCATCCATAGAAGAAAGAGAACTAATGATATGCATAGTGATGTCACCGTTAATCCCAAGTAAATCCCTCACATACAGCCATACTACCCCTTCTGTCACTGGGTTCCCAACCTGCAGATTAGTCATTACTCATACTCCCTATACCTGGATCAATCCTTGGGGTCTTGGGTACCTGAGAAGTCCTTGGATTGAGGCAAGAGAGGATACAATAATCATCATGTCATACAAACTAATACATGATACCATCTATGATAAATAACATGCATAAAAGCTACATGGCTAGGCCGAAGCCCTTAGCCCAAAGAGAATTACTCATGCATAGAGATGAAATCAACAATCATAAACATTGCAATGGAAATCATGAGATTGATAGCAAATAGTCTTATAATGTCGCGAATCGAAGATGAGATCTACTATTACAAGTGGTGGAATATGGCTATGGTGGTGGAGAAGGGTTTGGAGATTAGATCTAAGTTTATTCCTCCGGCAGATCTTCGGTGTTGTGGATGCAGGTTTCTGGGTTCTGGGGGGCACTGTTCTCGTTGCCCGAAGCCTCTTTATATAGGGGTCCCTTCATGAAAGTTTTCTGTTTGACCTAGCGGTGTTGATGGAAACTATACGGCCGGAATTTTATTCCCGCCGTATAGTGGGTCGTTAAAGCTTCTGTCTCCACTTCACGACCCCTGGTTTCTTTGGATTGTTGGAAATCTCGTATCTTTGACTTTAATGTTGTGATTCCCATCATCAAACATCATTATCTACGCAGGGAAAAATAGAAAGAAAGGATTACATACCCCTTTGATCATTAGGCATTAGTGGCAGGGTTTAGAGAGATATTTCATAAAAAATATGAATAATATCCAATTTCAATGTGGACATAGATGGCTATATTTCACAGCCATCAACCTCCCCAAGCTTAAACTTGATCATTCTCGAGCAAAAAAACCAAAATCAAAAAGGAACTCAGCATTTAAACTAAAATAACGCGATGATGATCTAACTCATGATTGGTAGTCTCATGTTTCCTCCACTTTATTAATCTGAAAAACTTTAGCATAGATAGAGTAATGGCAAGCATATCATACGGGTTTTTATGCATCCTTATAGCGCAGCAAAATTATTGTTAACATGGATGATTCAAATGAGTAAACCTCATTCCATGTCATGTAATCAACTCATAGGCTTGCCTTTGAACAATAAAGTATAATCATGTAAAATTGAGAGTGTGAGAGTTGTCATGAAAAACATATACACAAGAGTATCTCAATTCTCCCACATCAGTAAGTCAAGAATTTTCAAGCACTACTTTTCTGTTCATTGTCCTTCAAGAATTTCAGTTCTTAAGTAATTGAGAGCATGCCAAAAAAATTAATTAGTTTATAAGACTATGATGGACACTCGTGGCATCACCAAAGTTTTTGTTCCTTTTGCATAATGATTACTCATATCAGCCAGAGGAGTTATTCCATCATGAACATAGCTACCCGAGAATGCCAAGAATCTTACCCATTATAGCATTGCTGCTACAAATGTTTAATCAACTCATAGCCGAAATCTAGGAGTTTTCTCCATGAAGATCATTCATAGGCTAGCGAGGTTGTTGGCATCCCATGAAGTTTGACACGCATAAAGCTATATCATTCTTATGATTCACATGTCAAACTTTGGCATGCTCACAAAAACCGCTAAACATTAATTCAATTGAACAAATACTTTGAAAGAGAGCTATCAAGTCAATCATTCTTTTCTGTGGTGTTGAGTGTCTCTAGAAATAAACCTTCAAGACTAAAAACTACAACACCCAAGCCTTCAATTGTGAGACTTTTTCTTATTACAATTGTTTAGCAAATTTTTAGGTAAGACTTGGTTAACTACATAAGTTGGAACAAAACGTACCCAACTAAATACCCATGCAAACAAAATTTTACTACAATATAAAGACTCACTCCACCAATATAATATCTTAACATTTACTACTAACTAGCATGGGTTTCTCAAACTTCAAAAGTGGGGAGTCTTAAGGCATACCTCTAATGATTGGTTTCACTTCTCTCTTCCCTTTTGATTTGCTTCTTGGAAACTCGAATTTGATCACTCTCCTACAAATATGTGAAAGACACAAGGAGAATAGAAAGGAAGGAAGAGGGAAAATAAAGATAAATAGAAAAATATTTTTGTTGTTTTTAAGAGAGGGAGTTAAAGAATAGAAAAATTGGTGGCAAAGATCGGCTAGAAAATCTCGAAAACAAATAGAAATAACTAAAGATAAAGTTTTGGGGAAACCAACACGAGTGGTTATAAAATCAAATTAAAAAATAACCTTGAAATAAATAAAAACAAATGAACGCCAAATAAAGATAATGAGGAAACTTCCCCAAGCTTAGGCTTTTGTAAGCCCTTCAAATCATTGTGGTGGCAGGAAAAATTCGTAACTCCAGTTTGCAAATTGTGTTGATAAATTACTATTTGTTTCTCAGAGGTTCAAGGAGAGGTTATGCATCCTCTCCATAGTTCCTCCAAGTTCTTGGAAGTCTTGGTATGTAGCGAACCGGGTTGGTGGCTGCTCCTCTTGATAAGGAACTTCTTGCTCCTCTTCTTGGTCCTCATCCTCATTCGGAATATCCTCCTCAGGTTGGTGTTGCTCAACCTGCAAGTCATATAGAAAACGTCCTTCCTCGATAGAGAAAAGACCATTAGGCAAAGGAGCAGGGTAGAGATGCCTAGCTCCAACAATATGCAAGTAATAAACACCACCTCTCCTAGTGACCATAACACAAGCTTTTAAAGTAGAGAAACCAACACGTCGCTCACCTGGCACTGGTTGCAACTCACCTAGGTCGATGCCTAGGGAAATGGCAAGCACGGTGATGACGCCTCCACCTGTGATTGGTCCTTGGCTTTGGGAGGATTGGTACTCTAGGTAGCGCACAAGAATTGCGCCCAAGTTGAGTGACAAGTCGATGTTGTTGAAAGCAGGTTTTACAAGGACTAAGATGTCCTCCTCACTAAGTCTCATGAACTCATTTCGTGCATGCAAGGTGTTAGCGATAACATAGAATAAATAGCGAATTGCAGGATGTTGAATATTCTTCCCCTTGCTTACTCTACAAGTGAAACTCATTCTATGATAATAAAGTTCCGGGGAAGGGTCTAAGCCAGTAAAGGATGCGCGTAAGCCATTAGTATTATTGTTTGGAAAATTAAAACATGTGCACCATTCATCTAGTAATAAAGCATAATTGTTGTTCATAAGTCGGAAATAAATCATGCTCTCTCCATGCCATGCTTTAATGGTGCTTTGCAAAGAACTTAGAAATTCAAGAGTTAACCGGTGATAAGTAGGCACATCATTGAATACAAAGTTTTGCAGACTAACCCTATTGCAAAGGAAATTGAAGTTATTAGAAATACCGAGTTGATTCAATATAATGGGGCAAGCCCACTTGGTTGCCTTCACTTCTCGGTTCTTGATCCTGTTGAAGCGATCACGTTGGAGCTCATCCCTGAACCATATCCCCATGCGTTCTTGAGCGGCAGCCCGAGAAGCACTAGCGGCGGCACGAGAACGAGTTTGTATCCTTCTGTTCATCATCTAAAATAATAAGGAAAGACAAAAAAATAATTTTTTTTGATCCAACAATAATAAGCATAACATTTTCCTCATCTTAGCACACTAAAGAGTCCCCTCAAAATAATAATCTAGACAAGAGAATCATAGCAATTAGTTCATAATAGGTCTCACCCTAGACTGATAATAATAATAATAGATCGAGAATGAATTTGCAAAAAGTAATTGGAGGATCGGAGGAGGAACATATACTATAGATCACTTGTGTGTGAGGAAATCGAACAAAATTAAGTAGAGATGAAGATCTCTTCAGGTTTTGAGAGAGTGTGGAGGTGGAAGAGAGAAAAAAGGATTGAAGTTTTGGTGTTGGAGGTACCTTCCCATGGCGATTTTGTAGTCGAACGCAACTATACAGCCATAACAATTTATTCCCGCCGTATAGTTGGTCTGATGTCAGAAATTTAGGGTTTTCACCTGGCGGCACAACTATACGGCCAGAACTATACGACCGGGATTTTTATCCCTGCCGTATACTTGGTCGTCAAACCTTCTGTACCTGGAAAAGAAATTTTACAAAGGCATCGATATCTATATGGCCGGAACTATATGGTCAGAATTTTTATTCCCGCTGTATAGTTGGTCGTTAAACCTTCAGTAACTAAGAAAGAAAATTTGTCAATGGCAAAGATATCTATACGGCCAAACTATACGGCTGGAATTTTTATTCCTATCGTATAGTTGGTCGTTAAACCTTCCGTAGTCATCAAAAAATTTCTATTTCTTCGAGAATTCTTCCTTTTCCTGAAACTTAGCGAAACACCTTGTTTTTGACAAAAAAATGACAGTAAATATTGTCGACCAACATCAGCAAGTATAAAGCAGGATTTTTAGTACTACCAAACTTATTCTCCTCAATTGGAGCTTCCTAGCACTCTTTATTAAACATAAAACTTAAACTAAAACTTAAAAACTTTACTCAAACCTTTATTTCACATGGGTTGCCTCCCATGAAGCGCTCTTTTATGGTCAATAGATTGACCTCGATGTTGCTCACTTAGGCTAGATGACCCACTCCAAAATAGTTGGCACTCAAAGTGATGGCCTCCTTTTCATCATGCTTGGCTTTCTTCTTCCTGGGAAAATGAATAACAAAAGGATCCTGCGAAGGCAATTGAAGCTTCATGTTCCCTTCATGTAGATTAATCAAAGCCTTAATAGTTCTTAAGAATGGACGACCTAATATAATAGGAGTAGTAGCATCTTCAGGCATGTCAACAATAACAAAATCAACAAGAGTAGGACAACCTTTAATGTATACTAAAGTATTTTCTTTAATCCCTACAGCTTGTTTGTAGGTAGAATCCGCTAGATGTAATTTTAACTCGGCGATTTCAAAGGGGCCAAGATTTAACTTATTAAAAAGACTTTTTGGAATTGTTGAAACGCTTGCACCTAGATCATAAAGTGCGGCTATCTCTTTGGTCCCAATTTTAATCTTAGTAGTAGGCTCAAATATATCATCAAGCTTCACAGGTAATTTTTCAGCAATTTTCTTATATTCTTCCTCAAGCTCACTTACCTTTATTGCTACCTGATTAAGGAAGTGTTGATACATAGCTTCCTCATTTCCTTCACTTACCGGAATCTTGATATTGATCCTTTTTATAAGATCTTTAATGGTGTAATTTGGTGAAGGAGCATTACTATAATCAAGTTCTTCAGGCTCCTCGCTTTGGATTCTTATCATCTTGAGGTTTTCAACAGGATTGGGCTCAACTTTACTTGCAAATTTAGCTAGAATGAAAGTTTTACTTTTAGTTATCTTACCTAGATGTGCCTCAACAATCCTTGTTCTTTCTTGGAGGGCCTGCAGATCATTCCTCAAAGTTACAACTTGGTTAGATAATTTACCAAGCATAGCATCATGGTTCTCCATTATTTTAACAAGGATATTGTTTTGCTCATTTTGTGAGTCTATAAAGGACTTAAGTGTTTCTTGGAGACTACCATTACTAGTTCCCGTATTATTATTAGAGTTACCTACAAAACTAGAATAGTGTTTCTAAAAATTAGGATTATAATTCTTCTTCCAAGCAGGGTTATTATCATTACGAGCTATGAAGTCTATTTCTTCAATATTTGATTCTGGGATAGCTCTTACCTAGTTTTCCTTACCTTTTATGGCTAATATGAGCTCATCCAACTTAGCATTGAGTTCTTCATTTTGTTGTGGTGAGACGGAGTTCACCTTCTTCGTGTTTGATCTATCCACATGCCATTGAGCATGGTTGTCTTGCATATTGTCTAGCAGCTGCTTTGCTTCGGTAATATGTTTGCCTATAAATGTTCCTCCAGCTGCAATATGAAGCATAGACTTAGACATAGGGTTAAGAGCATTATAAAATAAAAGGAGAATTAACCAATATTCCATCCCATGACGGGGACAGTTTCTCATGCATTCTTTCATCCTCTCCCATGCAAGCGCTAGTGGATCACGCTCTTCCTATCTAAAACCAGTAATATTAGATCTTAGTTGCATAGTCTTTGCAGGTGGGAAAAATTTAGTCATAAATAAAGAAGTACACTCCACCCATGATGCAATAGTATTTCTAGGAAAATATAGCAACCATTCTTTTGCTCTTCCTCTAAGAGAGAAAGGAAATAAGCGCAATTTGACCGCATCGGGGTCAACATCTTTAATGCACAGCATAACACATATTTCAGTGAAAGTGTTCAAGTGCATACATGCGTCCTCAATAGCGGAGCCTCCAAATTGATTTTGTTGAACCAAACTTAAATAGTGGGGCTTAATTCATAATCATTAGCAATAATTGCTGGCTGGGTAATAGGAGTACGCAAATAATCATTGTTGGGAGTTGCAAACTCCCCAAGCTTCTTTTCAGCCATATTTCCTATGTTTTTGGGTTTTCTTAAACAAAGACTTATGATAGTAAAAACAAGGATTTAAAGACTAACTATTTTTTTTGGTTTTTTCAAATAAATACTGAAAGAAAACTAACAAAATTAAAAACAAGAATTAAAACTAGCAAGGTTCTTACTAACCTCACTAGGGTAGCTATTGCTTCCCCGACAATGGCACCAGAAAAAGGGTTGATACCTTCGATCCAGATTACAGATGTAGTATAGCTCTTTTTCCCTAGTACACCTAGGTTATCGAATCTTCGGGAAGTAGAAAGCATAGTGAAGTTACTTTAATGGACCTTCAGGAGTTTTAGAATTCTTTTTTGTTTTACCGGACCAAGAGTTTGATGTCTTTTGTTGTTGTCGATGATGAGGGAGAGGGCCTAGGGCTTTCGGTTTTACCTATAGTTGTGCAAAACATCTGATGGGAATAAAAGATAATAATAAAGTATGCATGTAATTGTTAGAGAAAGATAATTATATGTGAGCAATGCATCTATAATTGCTATTGCCTCCACAACCGCTTATAGCAGTAACCTACTAGTCTCTTCCATAGAAGAAAGAGAACTAATGATATGCATAGTGATGTCACCGTTAATCCCAAGTAAATCCCTCACATACAGCCATACTACCCCTTCTGTCACTGGGTTCCCAACCTGCAGATTAGTCATTACTCATACTCCCTATACCTGGATCAATCCTTGGGGTCTTGGGTACCTGAGAAGTCCTTGGATTGAGGCAAGAGAGGATACAATAATCATCATGTCATACAAACTAATACATGATACCATCTATGATAAATAACATGCATAAAAGCTACATGGCTAGGCCGAAGCCCTTAGCCCAAAGAGAATTACTCACGCATAGAGATGAAATCAACAATCATAAACATTGCAATGGAAATCATGAGATTGATAGCAAATAGTCTTATAATGTCGCCAATCGAAGATGAGATCTACTATTACAAGTGGTGGAATATGGCTATGGTGGTGGAGAAGGGTTTGGAGATTAGATCTAAGTTTATTCCTCTGGCAGATCTTCGGTGTTGTGGATGCAGGTTTCTAGGGTTCTGCAGGGCGTTGTTTCTCGTTCCCTGAAGCCTCTTTATATAGGGGTCCCTTCATGAAAATTGTTCTGTTTGACCTAGCGGTGTTGATGGCAACTATACGGTCGGAACTATATAGCAGGAATTTTATTCCCGCCGTATAGTTGGTCATTAAAGCTTCTGTCTCCACTTCACGACCCCTGGTTTCTTTGGGTTGTTAGAAATCTCGTATCTTTGACTTTAATGTTTTGATTCCCATCATCAAACATCATTATCTGCACATGAAAAAATAGAAAGAAAGGATTGCATACCCCTTTGATCATTAGGCATTAGTGGCAGGGTTTAGAGAGATATTTCATAAAAAATATGAATAATATCTAGTTTAAATATGGATGTAGATGGCTATATTTCACAGTCATCAACTGACGCTCTGGCGAGTTCATTAAAGGCATGCATTCTTTTCTCATTGTGGCCGAGGCAAACAAGCGGAATACTTTTATGTGTTGTCCATGTGGTGTATGTCAGAATTAGAATGAGTACTCTTTCTCAAAAGTCCTTCATGGCCACCTGTTTTGGTTCGGTTTCATATTCGGCTATAATTATTGGACCAAGCTCGGAGAAAGAGGACTTATGATAGAAGACAACAAAGAAGAAGAGAATTATAACAACTATCCTATGTTCCCTGAATAAGGTGGTACTACAATGGAAGATAATCATGAAGAAGAAACTAAAGAGCGGGCATCAGATGAGCCCGTTGATGATCTTGGTCGGGCCATTGCTGATTGTAACACCAAAACTTTAATGAAGGTTATCAAGATCCAAATCACCCAATTTAGGGTTAACAAAAACTTTTTATTATTAAAATAATTATGAATGCATGTGTATGTTGCATTACTATAGAATTGTTTGAAAATGCCATGTTTGATTGTTCTAAATGATATGAAATGGTTTAAAGGTGAATGACACATCATCTAGACCATT
Organism: Avena insularis; assembly: GCA_023614405.1. Classification (NCBI taxonomy): domain Eukaryota; kingdom Viridiplantae; phylum Streptophyta; class Magnoliopsida; order Poales; family Poaceae; genus Avena; species Avena insularis. Next base: position 454,098,199 of record CM042694.1, read on the forward strand.
TAAAAACACAATCCAAAGCAAAAGAAATCAAATAAGAATAAAAAAGACCAAATGGTCATTTTGGCCATTTTAATCCACTAGGCCACTTTAGGTGTTCCTAGAAGTCTTTTACCAATAGAAACATTCTCAACTCTTTTCACCCCTTGCTAGACCAAGTAAAGAAGTACCAAGGCACACTTTACAATTTTACAGAAACCTTTAGCAAGACAATTTAAATAACATTTGAAAATTGAATCCATTACATATGCATAGATCCCACTTTTTCAAAAACCACTCAAATGAACTCCCCTTGCCAAACCCAAGCAACCACAGATGATCAAGCTTATGACCAACACACCCACCAAAAATCTTTCCAAAATTCAAATGTACATTTCTTGCGGCCATTGTGTCGAACACCTGGTGATCACAGAATAAACTGCCTAACTAATACTGTTGTTGATCAATGCCTTGTCCCCCAATTGACCCCCTCATCTCTCCTCTGTCTCCCTAGCACCTAACCCAGCCCTAGACACCACTCCCCCTTCGCTGCTGCGGTAGTAGAGTGCCGCCCAAAGATGGTCATCGTCGGTCGACCATGGACTGTTCGGCCCAGAGCTCCCCTATCTCTCCCGCCATGTCTAGGACGATCGCCGCACCCTACCGCCTCTCCCTGTCCACCCCTCGATGACAGCTAGGCCGTGGACCACCCCCAGCGACACCGGACCCACCATGTCTGCGACATGCCGAGCACGCACCAGAGCGCCGTACCCGACAGACGTGCACACGCCGTGCCTCAACCGCAGCCCACGAGCGCCACTTCGCCAAGACCCCAGCAGCCTCCCGGACATGCCCGTTCACCGCCACTTGACCCACAGCCACCATACGCCGTGTCAAACGCCGCTTTGCCTTTGCCTCACCGTCGAGCCTATACAAGGAGGCCTCCCCCAAACTCATTTACCACACCACTCAACTCCCCTATCACCAATGAGCCTTCCCCACTTCTCCCCGGAGCCAATCGAGCCCTCAGTAGTCAGAATTCCATCGGAGCTAGCTGCAGTAGAGGAGAAGAGGCGCCGCTGATTGCGACTTCCCCAGGAGCCGCCGTGACCACGCCTAGAACCGCCGTCGTCCACCAGTTCGATCGCCCCCATCGCCATGTCTAGCTGGAGCCCTGGTAAGCCCCCGTAGACCCCAACCATACCGCGTTAGGGTTTGATCTCGTCGGAGCTGTTCACTGGAAAACAATGAACGTCAGCTGTCGATTTGTCGTCTAATCGCACGACTGATATCGCCCCGTACCGCTTCACGTTAGATGCGCCGCTGACATGCGAGGCCAGCCTGTCAGTTGCCCTCTGCGTCGTGGAGCTCCACTGGGCCGGCCCGTTAGTGTTCCCGCGCTAGCCCACAAATTCAGATAGATGTTTTTCTATTTAGGTTTAAACTAGATCCTGTCCACTTGTTTAAAAATCATTTCAGAGAGATCCACTTAACCAAAATGCATGATTCAAATTTTGCTAGAAAGATAATTAAAATCTCTATCTAGGCCCGTTGGATTTAAATCAATTGGAGTTAGTGATCACATATAGAAAAATAACAAGACTGAGACTTTTCTACATTCAAACATTTTTCAAAAATCAACCATAATAGCTTCTGAGTTGTTTCCAACTCTCAAAAACCACATTTAATAATATCTATCTGAATATGTAATAAAATTTAGGTTTGCATGCAGTGACTTTGGACTACTACCCAAATAATGCTATATAGGCATTTCTAGTCACTTTAAATCATTTAAATGATAAACTTAAACTTATTGAAATATGATCAAACATTTAAATCACATTCCCATGTATTAGAATATATGGTGAGGACATGTGTCCACATGATCCCATATTTTAATTGGAGAATATTAAATCTTAATTCTTTTCAATAAGTAGAAATTACTTTTCTCAAATAAAATAAATGAAACTAGTTCTTTAAATCTTGTGATGATTGTGACGATACTAGATCATCAAGTGTGTGCCTTAGTGTGCTAAATAGACTAGTTAAGTATTGTTTGGTGATTGTGTATCCCGTATGTATTTATAGACGATAGTACTGACCAAGTCTACGAGGAGGAGGAGTTCTACCTAGAAGAAGACGAGGAGAATTTCAACCACTGCACCAATCAAGGCAAGCTATTATTGGCAATCTAGAGCTAAGAAAGTTAACACTTTCCCCCCTTAACTTGAGCAAATGCTTTAGGCATGCTTTGGTTATACATTTTGATTTATACCCATCCCAAGTTTTACCTGCAAGCTTTACTCTTTACTTTACCAAAGTCTCTTTACTTCTAGTAAGGCTTTGTGAGATTTTTATAAAGTAGTATAAATAGCATAAAGAGTATAAAACTTGGCCTATACTAGATGTCATTCTATGGCATGAGATTGAGATTAGCATCCCACCTTAGTGAATACTCTTAACTTAGTAGTTAGTGCTAAACCAAAAGCATGATCACTCTAGATGGGAATACTTGGTGAAAATGCTTATGAAAACCTTGGAATGATGAGTTATTCTATTGAAATGTTTTGACATGTGTTGAGAAACACAAATGGTTTATGATGGTGAAAATGTTGAGGCATGAGCCTTAGCCCTTTATAAAAACTGATGGTTGGGTTCGGATGTGATACCATTCCAATTTTACCGTACAACCACAATACCTAAATTGGGTAAGGCTTAGCCGGAAGTTTATATGCATTAGTATGGGTTCCCTCATGGAAGAGGTTGAGATGAGGCTACCTCTTGATGTTGTCCACCTAAGCAGTGCCCAGGATGGCAGATGTCCATGGCTGGGAGGCCAAGCTCATAGGAGAGGTGCTTATACTAGAGTGTATAAAGGAAAGGTTATGATTGATTATCTGCATACTAAGTATGATGATTCAGGGTTATCCCTGACGGATGTATCGAATTTTGTGGTGAAAGTGTACCACCTCTGCATAGTGTCAACTATTCGAATAGCTGCGTCCGTGGTCATGGACAGTTGGAGTGGCCATACTGTTCCGTCGTCAGATGTTTTCAAAATGACTTATAAAATGAATTGTGACATGACTTGACCACAACAGGGTTGTGACTATGAAAACTAAGTTCCCACTTAGGTGATTTAGAAGTTTCTTTTATCTTTCTTTGTTTCTGAACTCAGCTTAGGTTTCAAACTTAACTTTGCAAATAAACTTAGAACTTAGCACCCCTACTAGAACTATCTTACTAATTAGTGATAGTTGCGAGTACTTAAAGAGTACTTGTAACATCCCAAAACTTTAATCCAATATATCAAGATCCAAATCACCCAATTTAGGGTTAACAAAACCTTTTTCTTATTTAAATAATTAAGCATGCATATGTCTGTTGCATTAAATAGGAATTGTTTTGAAATGCCATGATTGTTTGTTATAATGGTTGTAAAATGATTCTAAGATGAATTCCACATCATCTAGGTCATTCCCAAGCAAAATCCAAAGAAAAAGAAATCAAATAGAATTAATAAATGGAAATGGTCACTTTTGCCATTTTTATCAACTAGGACACTTTGGGTGTTCCTAGCACTCAAATTCAAACAGAAACAATTGTGGATCTTTGCACCCCTTGCTTCTACAAGTAAAGATGTACCAAGGCCCACCTTGTGATCTTGCAAAAACATTTAAACTCTAAATTTAAATGACATTTGAAAATGGAATCTAGTTCATATTTCTAGATCCCACTTTTTCAAAAACCACTCAAATGACTTCAACTTGACAAATCCCAGCAACCAGAGATGCTCAAGCATGAGACCAACAACTCCACCAAAATTCATTTCAAAATTCAAAAATTTGGTTCATGCGGCCATTGTGTCGAACAGGTGGCATGCACAATTTATCTGCCTAACTATTACTATTTAGTGATCAATGCCTTGTCGAGTTTTTGGGCTCAATTCTGTCCCCTTGTCTCCCTAACTCTAACCAACACATAACTAAGCTACTAACCGGCCTAGAGCAGCAGTGCCGCGCCGCTCGTTTTTGGTCACCGCCGGCCGAACATGGGCAAAGCTCCACAGACCGCGCCGCGCCAATCCAGCACCACCACTAGCTCCGACCAACCCTACCGCACTCCCCTGTCTCGTCTCCAAGCGCAGCAAGCCCCTAGACCATCCTAGAGCGCCCCCACACTAAGCCTCTGCGCCGTGCCAGCGCACGCCAAAGCGCCATCCTCGGCAGGACATCACGCGCCGCCCCTCGACCATAGCCCACGCGTGCCGCTCCGCATTGACCCTAGGACCCCGCCAGGCATGTTCTTCTCCCGCCGCGCGACCCACAGCCGCCGAGAACCACGTCGAGCACCGCCTCTATCGCTCAGAGCGCGAGACACTCCCGACCGTTAGCCACCGCCCCTAGCGTCGCCATTAAGCCCTAGCTGACCGCCAGCGAACCGCCCACCGTTCGCCTACCCAACCCATGCTGATAACACCCTGTGTCATCATCACCGACGAGCTCGCCGTCGCCCTCTCGGTCCCCTCGACGAGCCTATATAAGGAGGCCAACCCCAGCCTCATTTGCCACACTCCCACACTCCCCTCTCCCCACTGATTGTTTCCCCTATCTCGCCGGAGCCGCTCGAGCAGCCAGTCGCCGGAATTGCGCCGGAGTTAGCTGCAGCAGAGGAGGAGAAGTCCTCATCGATTTCGTCCACCCCCGGAGCTGCCGCAACCTCGCCCGAGTCTGCCGTCGTTGTCTCGTTCGATCGCCCCCATCGCCGCCCTCGCTGGAGCCCTGGTATGCCCCACTGCACCCCCACTGAGCCACTAGGGTTCCACCTCGCCGGTGACAGGTCTGTCGTCGACGATAAGCCCCAGCCATAGATCTTAGTTCTAATCCTACGGTCCATGTTGCCCCGTACCGTTTCGCGTTTAAAGAGGCACTGACAGGCAGGCCCCCCCTGTCAGCTGTCCTCAGTGCCGTGGAGTGAAACCGGGCCGGCCCATTAGTGTTCCCGCGCAACCCAGCAGATTCAAATAAATCTTTTTCTTTTTAGAAGTAAACTAGTTTCCGTCCCTTAGTTTAAAAATCAATTCAGGGAGTTTTACAAATCCAAATTGAATGATTCCAATTTTGTTGGAAATATAATTAAAAACTCTATCCAGGCCCGTTGGATTTAAATCAATTAGAGTTATAGATCTCTCCAAGCAAAAATCACAAGACAGAAGCTTGTTCACATTCAAAAAAAATCTAAAATCAACCATAATAGTTTTTGAGTTGATTCCACCTCTCAAAAATCACATTTGAATATACCTATCTGAATATGTAATAATATTCAGGTTTGCATGCAGTGACTTTGGACTAGTACCAAAATAATGCTATATAGGCATTTCTAGTCACTTTAAATCATTAAATATTAATCTTAAACTTATTAAAATGTGATCCAACATTTAAATCACATTCCAATGCATTAGAATATGTGGTGATGACATATGTCCATATGATCCCATATTTTAATTGGAGGATATTAAATCTTAGTTATTTTCAATGAGTAGAAATTATTTTTCTCAAATAAAATAAATGAACTTAGTTCATTAAACGTTGTGATGTTTGTGATGATACTAGATCATCAAGTATGTGCCTTAGTGTGCTAAATATACTAGTTAAGTATTGTTTGGTGATTGTGTATCCCGTATGTATTTATAGACGATAGTGCCGACCAAGTCTACGAGGAGGAGGAGTTCTACCCCGAAGAAGAAGAGGAGAATTTCAACCACTGCACCAACCAAGGCAAGCTATTATTGGCAAGCTAGAGCTAAGCAAGTTAACACTTGCCCCCCTTAACTTGAGCAAATGCTTTAGGCATTCTTTGGTTATACATTTTGATTTATACCCATCCCAAGTTTTACCTGCAAGCTTTACTCTTTACTTTACCAAAGTCTCTTTACTTCTAGTAAGGCTTTTTGAGATTTTTAGAAAGTAGTATAGATAGCATAAAAAGTATAAAACTTGGCCTATACTAGATGTCATTCTATGGCATGAGATTGAGATTAGTATCCCACCTTAGTGAACACTCTTAACTTAGTGGTTAGTGCTAAACCAAAAACTTGATCACTCTAGATGGGAATACTTGGTGAAAATGCTTATGAAAACCTTGGAATGATGAGTCATTCTATTGAAATGTTTTGACATGTGTTGAGAAACACAAATGGTTTATGATGGTGAAAATTTTGAGGCATGAGCCTTAGCCCTTTCTAAAAACGGATGGTTGGGTTCGGATGCGATACCATTCCAATTTTACCGTACAACCACAATACCTAAATTGGGTAAGGCTTAGCCGGAAGTTTATATGCATTAGTATGGGTTCCCTCATGGAAGAGGTTGAGATGAGGCTACCTCTTGATGTTGTCCACCTAAGCAGTGCCCAGGATGGCAGATGTCCATGGCTGGGAGGCCAAGCTCATAGGAGAGGTGCTTATACTAGAGTGTGTAAAGGAAAGGTTATGATTGATTATCTGCATACTAAGTATGATGATTCAGGGTTATCCCTGACGGATGTATCGAATTTTGTGGTGAAAGTGTACCACCTCTGCATAGTGTCAACTATTCGAATAGCTGCGTCCGTAGTCATGGACAGTTGGAGTGGCCATACTGTTCCGTCGTCAGATGTTTTCAAAATGACTTATAAAATGAATTGTGACATGACTTGACCACAACAGGGTTGTGACTATGAAAACTAAGTTCCCACTTAGGTGATTTAGATCTTTCTTTTTTCTTTCTTTGTTTCTGAACTCAGCTTAGGTTTCAAACTTAACTTTGCAAATAAACTTAGAACTTAGCACCCCTACTAGAACTATCTTACTTGTTAGTGATAGTTGCGAGTACTTAGAGTACTCATGGCTTTGTCCCTGGCTATCCCCGTTGCCATACTATGAGGAGGACTATCCGGAATAAGGACAACAGGACTGCTACGACAACTTGGATTATCTCCCTTCGTCAGCATTGCTTGTGACACTGAAGATGGAGCCCACCGCTATGCTTATTATTCCGCTGCTTGTTTGTACTAAGACTGGATCATGAGATCCTTTATTTGTGTAAGACCTTATTATGGTTTGTAATGGATGATGTACTGTGATATCCAATATGTTATGTCTCGCAAAAATGGTAATCCTGGGATTGCGATGTATGGCATAACAGGCATCTAGGATTAAAAATCCGGGTATTGACACTGATGCAAAGAGAGACTACGAAAGTGAAAAGGAGAGGTTGAAGTTTGAGCAGATGTTAGAGGATCACAACAAATTGTTGTACCCAAATTGCGAAGATGGATATTAAAAGCTGGGTAGCACACTGGAATTGCTACAATGGAAGGCAGAGAGTGGTGTGACTGACAAGGGATTTGAAATGTTGCTGAAAATAATGAAGAAGCTTCTTCCAAAGGATAACGAACTGCCTGCCAGTATGTACGAAGCAAAGAAGGTTGTTTGTACTCTAGGATTAGAGGTGCAGAAGATACATGCATGCCCTAATGGCTGCATCCTCTACCATAGTGAGGAGTATGAGAATTTGGATGCATGCTCGGTATGCACTGCATTGCGGGATAAGATCAGACGTGATGACCCTGGTGATGTTGAGGGCGAGCGCCCTAGGGAGAGGGTTCCTGCCAAGGTGATGTGGTATGCTCCTATAATACCACGGTTGAAATGTTTGTTTAGAAACAAAGAGCATGCCAAGTTGTTGCGATGGAACATGGAAGATCGTAAGAAAGACGATATGTTGAGACACCCCGCTGATGGGTCGTAGTGGATAAAAATCGAGAGTGAGTTCTTGGACTTTGCAGGTGATGCGAGGAACTTATGGTTTGGTCTAAGTACAGATGTCATGAATCCTTTTGGGGAGCAGAGCTGCAGTCATAGCACCTGGCATGTGACTCTATGTATCTATAACATTTCCTCCTTGGATGTGCATGAAGCGGAAGTTCATTATGATGCCAGTGCTCATCCAAGGCCCGAAGCAACCTGGAAACGACATAGATGTGTACCTAAGGCCATTAGTTGAAGAACTTTTACATTTGTGGCACGGACAAGGTGTACGAGTGTGGGATAAGAACAAACATGAGGAATTTGACCTACGAGCATTGTTGTTCGTAACCATTAATGACTGGCCTGCTCTTAGTAACATTTTAGGACAAACAAACAAGAGATACAATGCGTGCACACACTATTTAGGTGAGACAAAAAGTATATATTTGGATAAACGTAAGAAGAATGTGTACCTAGGGAATCATCGACTTCTTCCCCCCAGGCATCCCTTAAGAAACAAAGGCAAGCATTTAAATGGTGAGGCATATCACCGGAGTAAGCATATCCGCTATACTGGTGATGATGTATTTTATATGGTGAAGGATTTAAAAGTAATCTTTGGAATGGGTCCTGGCAGAAAATCTGTTCTAAATGACTCTAGCAGACACGCACCCATGTGGAAGTTACCCTATTAGAAAGTCGTAGAGGTCCACTCTTCAATCGACGTGATACACCTGATGAAGAATCTTTGCGTGATCCTGCTAGGCTTCTTGGGCGTGTATGGGAAGAATAAAGATACATCAGAAGCACAACATGACCAACAGCGTATAAAATACCAAGATGGCATGCATCCAGAGCAGTTTCAAGGTCCTACCAGTTACGCTCTTACCAAAGAAGACAAGGAAATATTTTTTGAATGCCTGAGCAGTATCAAGGTCCCATCTGGCTTCTTGTCGAGAATAATAAATATGGTAGAGAAAAAATTCCAAAACCTAAAGTATCATGACTACCATGTTCTTATGACATAATTACTTCCGGTTGCATTGAGGGGACCTCTACCGGAAAATGTTTCAGTACCCATTGTGAAGCTATGTGTGTTACTCAATGCAATTTCTTAGAAGGTAATCAATCTAGAAAGTCTACGAAGGTTACAGAATGATGTGGTCCAATGTCTTTTTAGCTTTGAGTTGGTGTTCCCACCATCCTTCTTCAATATTATGATGCACCTCCTAGTTCACCTAGTCGAAGAGATTACCATTCTCGGTCCTATATTTCTACACAATGTGTTCCCCTTTGAGAGGTTCAAGGGAGTCTTAAAGAAATATATTCATAACCGTGCTAGGCCAGAAGGAAGCATCTCCAAGGGCTATGGAATAGAGGAGGTCATTGAGTTTTGTGTTTACTTTATTCCTGACCTTAAGCCGATTAGTGTTCCTGAATCATGACATGGGGGGAGACTAAGTGGAAAGGCACGCTAGGAAAGAAAGCAAGGATATGTATGGACGGGAATTCTTTCACTCAAGCACACTACATAGTTCTGCAAAATTCCACCTTGGTGGCTCCGTATATCGAGGAACACCAGAATATTGTATGCTCCAAAAACCCAGGTAGTCTGACTCCTGGATTAAACTTGAACACATGGCAACTTTTGGCGGTTAGTTGCAGACACATCTCATGAATAACACCACGGTTGGATATCAGCTGTACTTTTTGGCTATATCACCATCTTCGACCACATTGACTTTCCAAGGGTACGAGATAAATGGGAATACATTTTACACGATTTCCAAAGATAAAAAGAGAACCAACCAAAACTGTGGTGTCTGCTTTGATGCAACCGACGACAGTGGGAAAAAGGACACATATTATTTTAAGGTCCCTTTGTTTCAATACAAATGGGTTAAGCTGACATGAGGCAGGGTAAAGGTAGACCAATAGTACGGAATGACAATAGTGGATCTCAAAAATATTGCATATAGGGATGAACCATTCGTCCTAGCCAATGATGTGGCTCAGGTTTTCTATATGAAGGACCTATCTACCAAACCGGAAAAAATAAAATATAAGCAAAAAACATCATACGATGAGCCAAAGCACCATATATTTTTTAGGTAAAAGAAATATCGTGGGAGTGGAGGACAAGACAGAAGATTATAATAAGTTTCATGAAATTCGGCCATTCACAGTGAACACTAACCCAAGCATCCCGTTAAATAAGGAAGATGCTCCATGGTTACGACGTAGAAGAAAATCCCAACACTAGATGTGGATTCTGGTGATGTGTAATAATGTATTAAACCTTTTATGTAACTGTGTTATGGATATGAACTGACTCTCGATGGGAAGTTGCGGATTCAGTATTGCAATTCACTGTGGCCATTAAGATTATTCCCTCTCCTTGTGTCTCATACTGAGGTCTACCTGCTTACCAGCAGCAGCCATTACTTTCTCCTAACAAATCTCATTCATCAGCTAAAACCTCTGTAGTGGCTTCCGAATAGTTATGCAATATCTGAAACCTCTATAGTGGCTTCATCAGCTGAATACAACATCTTCATAGTTCGATATAGTTGCAGAATCGTAAAATGCATTTGAGTTAGAATCTGCGAAAAGATTTGAGTTAATCCATTTTTAATTCAAATTGGCAAAATGGTTAATAGTTTGAGTAGTTAGAATAACAATTTTAGAAAACATAAAATGGTTTTGGATTAGTTATTCAAATTCAAACACTTTTCATGTTGAAAGTTTTATCAGATTCGAATGATATGAATTAATGCATTTTCTAATTCAAAATGGTTTTGGATTAATTATTTTAATTCAAACACTTCTCATATTGAATTTTTTAGATTTAAATATATGCAAAAGATATGAATTAATGCATTTTTAATTGAAAATGGAAAAATGGTTAATAGTTTGAGTAGTTAAAATAATAATTTTAGAAAACATAAAATAGTTTTGGATCAGTTACACTTTTCATGTTGAAAGTTTTCTCAGATTCAAAAATATGCAAAAGATATGAATTAATGCATTTTCTAATTAAAAATGGCAAAATGGTTAATAGTTCAAGTAGTTAGAATAATTATTTTAAAAAATAGAAAATGGTTTTAGATTAGTTATTCAAATTCAAACACTTTTCATGTTGAAAGTTTTGTCAGATTCGAAAATATGCAAAAGCTATTCAAATTCATATTCAAAAACTTTTCAAATATCCAAAAGATGGAAGATTAGAAAAAAGAAATTGTTTTGGCGCTAAAAATGACCTTTAGTTCTGGTTGGTGGCACCAACTAGGACTAAATGGGTGGGACTCGTGCACAAAACACGCGATGACTGAAATTCTCTTTAGTCTCGGTTAGAGCCACCAACCGGGAGTAAACGTGCATGAGTATAAATACCCACTCCTGCCTACCCGGTTTGAGCCACGAACATGGATAGAGAGTTCATCTTCTCCGACGCGACACGCCGCCCTGTTCGCCCTTGTCACCACCCGCGCCGTCCGTGGAGGGAGGGAGAGGAGAAGCGTCTCTATCCCGCGCCGCATCGCCCGCGCCGTCCCTGTGCTGCCCCGATAGGTGAGTCCCGGCTGGCGATTGGTGTTTAGTTAGGTTTATTAATTGTTTAGGATTAGTGTTTATTAATTAATTAGGTTTAGGATTAATGTTTAGTTAATTAGGTTTAGTGTTTAGGATTAGTGCTTAGTTAATTACGTTTAGTGTTTAGTTAATTAGGTTTAGTATTTAGTTAATTAGGTTTAGTGTTTAGTATTTAGGATTAGTGTTTAGTTAATTAGGTTTAGTGTTTAATTAACTAGGTTTAGGATTAGTGTTTAGTTAATACCCACCGCTGCCCGTTGTCCCGGTTCGAGCCACTCCGAGGCGACCGTCGTGACCGCAGTCGTCTCCTTGATCTTCCTAGCCATTTCACGCAACCCGGCGTGCCCCTAGTTGCTCAAATCGGGAGATCCCTCTGCGCCATACGCCATTCTCGTTATCGATTTATCCTGCCCCATGTCTCGCCATCAAGCTCCTCATGCTCCCGGTGAGCTTATTTACCGTGTAGTGCCTTTCCTTTCACCACTCGCTCGCCGTAGCGTCCTGTCCCGGTTTGATCCACGATGATGTTCCGGTGACCAAAACCGGGCGGGGCTAACCCTAGGATGGTTGCCATCCCCGTGTGGTTCTAACCCGCCCATCCATGTTTGCTAGGGCATACAGGATCACTGTCGGCGACCACCAACTAGTGGTACGGCCGTGTCCGCCGTGGCCATGGCATGGTGTTGACATGGTTTGCCACGGTGGCAGTCCTACATAGCCAATTCCCAAGGAAGCCCTTATTAAAGTGATAAACGAGGTTGAAGAGGGAAAGTTCCATCCCCACAGAGAGAACGACGAGCTAACAAAGTCCCTCGAGAATCCTGAACATGTCGCTCAAACACGAGGCCTTGGAGCTTCTTTACCATGGAGGATTGGGTTTCCACTTGACAGTAACACTTATAGAAGCCGAGAGGAAGCAAAGAAGCGGCAGCATGAGGAGGAGGGTCTTGTTGGTTTGTGGACCGAAAGTTCCCGGGCGAGTGCATCGCGGTACCTAGGTTGCCCATAATTGCCGCGTTCACAAAGTTGGGCTGCCAAATGCCGAGGAAGGCCATTTCGAGGCAAACTCATCTCACCCCTACCAAATTCAAACATTCTGTTAAACTGCCCCGTGAAGTAGACGGTCGGGACCCACATGTCGGTCATCTGTCCGTGACGCGAGCGCCAACGCGAGCGCCAACGCGGCAACCTCTTAGTCAAATCAAGGAACTAAGTGGCTTGGTGCACTAACCAATTTCACAAATCATCTTCCTCCTTTCCCCCAGCACCGGCAGCGACGAAATCCACCCTCCAAGAAGAACGATCCCTTCGGACATTTTACTTCTGGCGCCAAGTTGCTGCACCCATTTGCTGATCCCGAGCTCCAATGTCGCACGCCTCCGCCGCCGTTGCGAGGATCTAGCCCGCCTCCGCCGACGACGAGCTAAGCAGCACGGAGGATGGCATATCCTACTACTAAGGAGGAAGAAGTTCTGTCTACATGCGGGTGAGCTACCCTTCTCTTTGGTATTGGCACTAACTATAACTGCTAAGATGGCTATTGAACCTAGATTTGTTTAGCTAGCCCAACACTGACAAACATTTTTTGTCCACTATTTTCTGTCAAGTGGGATCTCCACGGACCACCCTGACTTGGTTATGGTAGCCCTCTTTAGCTACGACTCTAAATCGGAAAGGGTGAAGGGAAAGTGGTCTGGACACCAATATCTCACGATGGAAGAAGCACCTGCGCAAATCTGCACTATCCTTGGTATGGTTGATGCTCTGTGTAAACATGCTGAAATAGGGCTGAAGCAGACTGCAAAGTTCAGCTTCATGGATGAACGAGGCATCATGGTTCCTCTAACGTGTGACAGTCATCTAATTGGGTTGATGAAAAGGTATGCTTCAGCTTGCAAGTTTGCGCTGAATTGTGATGTACCAGATGTGGAAGATGCTGCAACTAGGAGTCGCCCTACTATTCTTGGACAGGGTGGCCACTCGAACCCAATTAGTTCCTGGTAAGAAAAAGTCTCTTGGGGTTTGCATGTTTGTGCTGAATTGTAATTTTTGTTTTGTTTACTCTATAGATATTAGGCAGTTGTGCAATAGTCCTATTTCTTTGGCTAGAAGCGCCACAAGGTTAGAAACATGACTATCGTGTCAGTCATTTTGCTGCCGGAAGAAAATAAAAACAAGGTGAGTGATGATGTTGTACACGATTCTGGTGCTGATTGTCCCGGCGATGCAGAGTATGTGAAGCTAAAAAAATTGGCACCGAGGAAGAGGAAGAAGGCAGGAAATGAAGAAGCCAGTGGACGTGAAGGCTTGGCACCTAGGCGGGGGAAGAAGGTTGCTGGCAATGAAGATGCATAATAATGTGTTGAACTTGAACCTATATATGTATTTCGGTTAAATTATGGAGCTCTATGCATGGAACTTGTCGGGCGAAACAATCTACCCACGTTATCGGAGTAAAATGTACCACGGCTTAGGATTTGAAAACGCTTGAGTCAGTAGTTGAATCCGGAATTGTGATTGTGCCACTATTATCTAAAAACACGTAGCACCGGTTCCACGATTGCTGAGGGGCAAGAGGTCTCCAAATTTGATGTAATGTTAGTGGCACAAAAATAAATTATTTAAGCTGCTACACTCCACGGAATAGCAAATTATTTCAGCTGTTGCACAATGACATGGCAACATAAACAACAATGTCAACCGATAATGCCCAGATAATGAGGAAATCGGTACCACTTTCTAGCCTAATCTTGAGCCCATCTATCTCACAACCTCCCTGCTCTTGCATTCCCTGCATCTGGTGAAGCTCCCGGATCTCCAGTAACAGGGCGTACGTGCTTCCACTTTATAAATTGTGGCTGTTCCATTTGCATGTGGCACAATCCATGTAGATTACGTTTAAACAAACCTCCAATGTCAGAATACCACCATCACCAGATAAAAGGAAGTAATGGAGGGCTAAGATAGATTAATGGGCGACCAATTTTTTTCTCCTAGGACTCCAAGACCACTAGTTCAGACCGGTTAGGTCAACAAGTACTACTATTACAACTTAAAAAAGTACGGAGCTCAAGCTAAATAGAACTAGTTATCACACATCTCCTTGTTCTTCCTAATCTTAGCCTGGTGCACATCTTCCTGCGAGAGCAAGGATCGAATCTCTGCTCCGTCCTTTTAGCATCTTCCTTGTACAACTTCAATTGTTTCTCTGCATTTATCCTCATGCACTTGTCAATACTCGTAGTTGTGAACTGCAGGACTTTGGCCTGGTGAAGTTCATTCCTTGCTTGAGTCAGTTCTTGCTCTGCTTTAGCCTTCAGGACCAATGCCACGTACCACTCCTTCTCGACTTTGCTAACCTTGTCTTGCACCCTCCTGAGATCTCGGTTAAGCTTGGTTGAGTCAACTTGGTCAAATAGCTTCATCTCAGCACTATCAAGAAGTGAGCTGACTATGGATTCTTTCAACTCAATAGTCATATCCCATAGTTTGTCCAGCATTTTCTGGATCGACTTGGGCCACTCTGGATCTACCCATTTGACAACACTGCAACTTCTGCATTGCATCATTGCACAATGTCCTTGACACCCTAAAAACCTCCTACATGCGTTTCGTCCTTCGAACGCTACAAATTTAGCGGGCACATATCCATGTTTACATAGAGGAGGATTGTCTTCCTCCGCTAAACCGTGATAGTCGGAGTCGTACAATGTCTAGTTTTCCTAACACATCATACGCGCATGAGTAAACAGAGTATATCTAGCTCAAAATAGAGAAATCGCCACAAATGTTAGATATGAGACAACTCACATCTAAATCACCGTCCCTGTCGTCACGACGCATTTCCTCACTGTCCCCCGTGAACCCATGGTGAGAGGGGGTGGGGGACTAGGGTGGCTGTGGGAGAGATGGCTGGAGGCACCGTCGGTTTGCGGCTACAGCAGGATGGGAGAGAAGTGGGGAAAGTGGCTTCGAGGGGAAGGAAGAGGAGTATGGGGAGGAAGAGAAGTAAAGGGGATGTGACACTAGCAGGTGGCCCACGGAACTCGTGACACTCGCAAAAGGGGAGCACGCGCGGTGTTGCCAGTTTGTCCAGAGCAAGCGGACAGTAAGTGTGGCCAATCATGCCGTAGAACAGCCTACTCGCGGTCACTCTTACGAAGAACCATCCCAATCGTCCAAGCGCGCCGATGGAACAATATGCAACAATCGTCATGCAGAACAAGTGTGTTAGGGCATGCCTTCTAGAAGACTCAGTCTAACGGCCACCATTGGGGGCTAAGGTTTCGATCTAACAGCCACCACACACACACACTAGATGTCATTGCTGCTAGGGTTTATGAGAAGAACACACATCCAATGACATCTAGTGGATCCATGTGGTTTATGAAAATAACACACATCCAATGAACTCTAGTGGACCCATGTGGTTTATGAGAAGAACACACATGCAATGAAATCTAGTGGATCCATGTGGTTTATGAGAAGAACACATATGCAATGACATCTAGTGGATCCATGTGGTTTATGTGAAGAACACACATGCAATGACATCTAGTGGATCCATGTGGTTTATGAAAAGAACACCACATGCTGGAGTGGCATCATTGCATGTGTTCTTTTCCAAAACCACATTGATGCACACTAACACACACACACATGCAATGAACTCTAGTGGATCCATGTGGTTTATGAGAAAAACACACATGCAATGACATCAACGGATCCATGTGGTTTATGTGAAGAACACACATGCAATGAAATCTAGTGGATCCATGTGGTTTATGAAAAGAACACCACATGCTAGAGTGGCATCAGTGGATCCATGTGGATTATGAAAAGAACACACATGCAATGACATCTAGTGGATCCATGTGGTTTATGAAAAGAACACCACATGCTGGAGTGGCATCATTGCATATGTTCTTTTCCAAAACCACAGTGATGCACACTAACACACACATGCAATGAACTCTAGTGGATCCATGTGGTTTATGAGAAGAACACACATGCAATGACATTAGTGGGTCCATGTGTTTTCTGTGAAGAACACACATGCAATGACATCTAGTGGATCAATGTGGCTTATGAAAAGAACCCAAATGCAATGACATCTAGTGGATCAATGTGGTTTATGAAAATATAACCACATGCTGGAGTGGCATCAGTGGATCCATGTGGTTTATGAGAAGAACACACATGCAATGAAATCTAGTGGATCCATGTGGTTTATGAGAAGAACATACATTCAATGACATCTAGTGGATCCATGTGGTTTATGTGAAGAACACACATGCAATGACATCTAGTGGATCCATGTGGTTTATGAAAAGAATACCACATGCTGGAGTGGCATCATTGCATGTGTTCTTTTCTAAAACCACAGTGGTCCACACTAACACACACACATGCAATGAACTCTAGTGGATCCATGTGGTTTATGAGAAGAACACACATGCAATGACATCAGTGGATCCATGTGGTTTATGTGAAGAACACACATGCAATGACATCTAGTGGATCCATGTGGTTTATGAAAAGAACACCACATGCTGGAGTGGCATCAGTGGGTCAATGTGGTTTATGAAAAGAACAGACATGCAATGACATCTAGTGGATCCATGTGGTTTATGAAAAGAACACCACATGCTAGAGTGGCATCATTGCATGTGTTCTTTTCCAAAACCATAGTGATTCACACTGACACACATACGTAATGAACTCCAGTGGATCCGTGTGGTTTATAAGAAGAACACACATGCAATGACATCAGTGGATCCATGTGTTTTCTATGAAGAACACACATGCAATGACATCTAGTGGATCAATGTGGTTTATGAAAAGAACACACATGCAATGACATCTAGTGGATCTGTCGTGGAAATGTCCACGACAGTCGCTGCCATAGGCAGCGATTGAGTGTTTCGTGAGGAAGAGTTGGCGGCCATCTGCAGTGCGAGATGGGGGCGGATGCACATGGCTTTACCTAGGTTCGGCCCCACGGAGGGTAAAGACCTACTCCTGCTAGATTAGATTATGAGAGAGCGAGTTACAAGGGTGGAGAGCTCGGCGGCTAGGCAGCGAGTCGCTTGAGGGGGTGTATGATGGAACGTAAGTCTCTAAGATACCCTAGGGAGGTTTATATATGAAGCACCTCGCTAGGGTTTACAAGCTGCCTCCGAACAGGATAAGGATCCGGAGACCTTTGACCTAACTCGACCGGGCTTCTGCTACGCTTCTAGGCTTCCAGTCGCCAGTCATTGGGCCTCTCCTTTCTTCATGGTCCAGTCGTTGTCCTTCAGACGCACTCGTAGGCCCTTCGGCCCAACCAAAACGTTCTGTTGAGCATACCCCCTTTGGCATATCCCCATCAGTAGTCCCCAAGGCCATCGTTGACGTAGGTGTGGACGTCCTTTTGGTGTTCGAAGTAGGCGTGCCCAATTTGGGCATCCAGTCGAGTCGGCGACGGACTTTATTAAAACCAAGGAGAATTTCTCCATAGCCCCATTCGTCACTTCAACGAACATCATTACTGCCCAGTCGTCATTTCGGCGAGAAGAGAGACTGGCGGGTGGCGAGTAGACCACATGAGTTGGACCGTCAACTTTAGTCAAACTATCCGTTGGAATTTCCAACGGTAACTATGGTGCAATTACCGTGGGTAACAGCCATCCCAATTTTGGCGGGTGACGTTTCCCATATAAGGGGAGTGATGGATCAGCTTCATGATCCTGCTTCACATTCTTCATCCTTCCTCGTTTGCTCTTCCTTTCTGCTTTCTCCTGACTTACTCTCCCTGCGTCACGCAATCCCACTTCTCACTCGATGGAGCCTCCCAAAGGCTCATGGGGAAATCCAAGTGCACCACGGCCCAGCTGAGGTCCTTTAAGGACGCCGGGGTGCTCCGCAAGGGGAATTGGCGGGTTCCCCCCTCCTCCGAGACCGAGCCGAAACCGCGACCCGGCGAGTTCATCTGCTTCACCAGCCATCTCGAGAGGGGCTTAGGGTTCCCTACTTCGCTCTTCTTCCGCCGCTTCTGCGCGTACTACACGATCAAACCCTCAGATCTTGGTCCACACAGCATCGAGCAGCTGGCGATCTTCGTCGCCTTCTGCGAGTGCTACCTCGGCTGCATGCCATATTTCCCGCTGTGGCTGGAGCTCTTCCACAGCCGCATCGGGCGCGAGGCGTCCAGCGGCTTGATGCTGGCCGCAGGCGGGGTCACCTTCCAGTTGAAGCCGAAGGCCAACTTCGTCAAGCTCCTCCTGCCGAAGAAGGCCGCCAGCGAGTGGAAGAAAAGCTGGTTCTACGTCAAGGAGTCTACTCCCTCCGGCGAGGTCTCCCTTCCTGAATTCATCATCGAGAGGAGCGAGCCCTGCCGACTAGCACCGAAGAAGCTCCCTAAAGATCAGCGGATGGTCGTCGCGGAAATGATGGATCAGATCCAGAAGCTGAAGGACCAGGGGTTGATTCCGATCAACCTCTACAATTGCTGGCTCGGGCGGCGCCTGGTTCTGCTGGCGGCTCGTCCACACTGGATGTACGAGTACAGCGGGAAGCATGATCCATCTCGAACCAGCAAGGAGTCGTGGGAGGCTGAAGATTACAAGGCCGCCCTGAAAAAGATCACTGACGCGGAGTTCATGGGCGCGGCGGTCGGGGTCACCCCGTATACTCCCGTGAAGAACGAAGCCCCCATAGTAAGTTTTCTTTCCAATCGCTGCATCCGTATCTCAATTGCAGTCTTTTTGCTTGGCGTGTTTTGACTCGCAGTGGTTCTCAGCTTTTTCAGGTATTGGAGGGTTGGCTCCCTCCGCTTGAAGAAGAAGTTCCCCAGGAACTGGAGGAAGATTCCGAGGGGGATCCTTCCGATAGCGATGGGGAAGAAGAAGAGGTCCCTCCCCCAGCGCCTGTGGCCTGCAAGACCCGAATGCAGAAACAGCGAGAGGTCGAAGCGAGCCGCAGCCTAGACGAGTTCGAAGAAGGCGACGAGATCGCCCAGGAACAGACGTCTCGGCGCACCGCTACGCCTTCGAAGCCCCACGCCTGCCCAAGTCGCCAGGAAAAAGTCCTGCATCACCGGTCAGGTCGTCAGTGGTGTTCGGGTCGGACAACGACTCCGATGACGAAGGATCTCCCGAAGTTTCGCACAAGGCCCCAAGGGCCGCAATCTCGACGAAGGGGTTGGAGGGCGAGGACACGGAGGTGGTGGTAGAAGTGCCTCTGGCGATGATCGCGCCATCGTCCTCGAGGGTCCCAAGCCAAGAAGCGACCGAAGCGGCAGCGCCCAAGTCACCACAGCCGTCGAAGGCAGCGGCGTCGGAGCCGGAGATCCCGGCGACTGTGGCTTCGTCGTCAAGGAAGCCCTCGGTTTCGTGGGCTTCAGATGTCTTCGAGCGGGGGCTCAGCCACAAGCTAGGCTTCGAGTTGGACAAGCCTGCCCATATCAGTACCGGGCTTCGTGTTCTTCTAGTCGCCAAGTAAGTTGTGCTCCCTTGTCCCAATTTGCTTTGCTTCTTTCGTGTCGTGGTTGTGCTGATTGGAAGGGCTCGTGCAGGTCCGGAGCTAAGAATATTGGTCGCCCTTCGGTTGCCAAGATTCCACCAGCCACTGGCGCGGGAGAGAGTGGTCTGCCCAAGAAGAGGAAGGCCTCTGAGGATGTCGCGTCTGCTGAAGTCGCGAAGAAGCAGAAGGGGGGCGCTGACGACGCCGCGACCAGGGGAAGCGCCGCGGAGCCAGCTGCTGTGCTGCTTGTCAAAGAGGGGGCGGCGACGCGATCAGAGCCAGCACCAGCTGCGTCCGTGTCGGAGGTGCCGGTCCCGGCGGCCAGCGCCCCTGCCAGAGCGTCGGTGACATTCCCTCGCTTTATGGCGAGGGGGTTCCTAGGCGTTGCGGATGCGCAGTCTCCGCAGTTCTCGGAAATCATGGACGCAGAGATTGGGGCCCGCCACGGGCACACCTCCTTCACGGTCCCGTTGACTGATGCTGCTGAACTTCACAAGATGCTCGGCGCTGCTATTCAGGTATGTCCAATCCCCGAATTCCTAGTCGCTGAATTTCAGCGGCTGGGAATTGTTTTTTTCTTCCTTCTCCAGTCCCTGAGTTCCCAGTCGCTGAATTTCAGCGGCTGGGAACTGGTTTTTCTTTTTCTTCCTTCTCCAGTCCCCGAGTTCCTAGTCGCTGAATTTCAGCGGCTGGGAACTGGTTTTTCTTTTTCTCCCAATGCTTAGCTGGGCTCGTTGTTTTTCAGGGGTTCTGATGGGAGTCGATCGATCGGCAGCTGCGAGAGTGGGCGTGACTTGCGCGAGGCGCAAGAGGTGAACCAGCAGCTTCAGGAGAGGATCGGTGAGTGTTTGGCGTTCTTCTTCTGTGCTTGTTATGAGCTGGTTTTGTGGAATACTCTGACATCTCCTCTTGCAGATGGTTTCCCAGCTGAGGTCTCCAAGGCCCGTGAGGGGTATGTCCCACTCGCCGAACTAGACGCGGCGAATGGGCGAGTGGCCTCCCTGGTCAAGGAGTTGGAGGATGCTAAGGTGGCTTCAATTTCTTCGAAGGAATGAGCAAAGGATGCCGTCGCCGCCGCTGAAGAGGAACGCAAGGCCACGGACTCCATCATCGTGGGGCTGCATAACGAGCAAGCCGCTTTGGAGAAGCACGTCAAGGAGAATTGCCGCAAGATTCTTGGTGAGTTTCTGTCATTTGCCTTATCCTTTTTTCGGGTCTCCGCTTTGGGTGTTTCATTGTTTCACTGACATCTGACTTTCCAGCTGCGGTAGGCCAAAGCGACCCGGTGGTGCAGGCTTATACCGCCTCGCAGTGCGTGACTGCCGTGGTGAATGCAGCCACGGCCTCAGCGTTGTGTGTCTAGGCGGCTCTTCAGGGCATGTCTCCTACCGAAGTCATCCTTGGAGGGCTCACGGAGGTGTGGTGCTATCTGGATGAGGTGCCCGCGGTTGTGGAGTGGATGACGTGCTCACGCGTTGAAGGCGGAGGCATACGATGTTGATCTTGCGTCTCGCGCATTTCCCAGACGACTTCGATCTGGACGACGTCACGAGTGGCTATCCTTCGGCGACCGACACGGTGGAGATGTCGGAGGTGCTGAAGCTGACTGCGAAGGCCACTCCTTATGCCGATCGTGTCTTGGTGATGGGGGATCTTCTGCCGTAGCGATTTTTTTTTAAATAGCGCACTTTTTTTAATTTAATTCCACAACTGTCGCACGAATTTAAAGTTTTACATATCTAGGCATTTGTCGGTCACGGCCAGACCGAATGCAACGAATCGGCCACAACCAGACCGAATGGAGCGTCGGTGACGGCAAGACTGCAATCGGCTAGGGCCTAGCCGAATGCCTCATTCGGCCACGGTCAAGCCGAATGGATCTGAACCAATCGGCGAGGCTCTAGCCGAATGACCCTCTCGGCCAGGAGCAAGCCGAATGGCTCAATCGGCCTGGCCCTCACCGATTTCACTAATCAGCCAGGCCGTGGCCAAATCCTGCATGATCAATGCATAACCAAACAATTCGCCATAACCAATACATGCTTAAATCACTGCAACAACTATAAACGAGATTAGTTTTCGGTTCCCGCCAGCCGTTTCCCGCCATTATTTCCCGCCACGTGTTGCCGCCGTTTTTTCCCGCCAACCTATTCCCGCCATTATTTCCCGCCAGCTGATTCCCGCCATTTTTTCCCGCCTAGTGTTCCCATTGCCTCTATAAATTCAGGCTAAATTCAGGCACCGAGATGTTCTTTATTCACCCAGTTCAGTTGTTCCTTCTCTTTCTCTCGCATTTTTTCTCCTCTACATCATGAGTGTGCCTTGTTCGGATCCAGAGTATAGGCCTAGGAAGATGAAAGATGCTAGGTTGCCACAAGGGGTGACACACGGCGTTTTAGTGCGACCATCTCGCCAAGGTTAAGGAGTCGATCGATTTCTCCACCTGCATGGGCATGAAGTTTTCATGTGTCCCAACTTCTGACGCAAGCCCGCCCGACAAGCAAGTTAAATCGTCACGAGAGGCCTCGGTATGTTCCCGAGCATGGTTAATATCAACCATTCATGTTATCCTGAGTTCTTTTATTCATTCCACTGATTTGCTTGTCTCCTCCTCCACTTTGCAAGTGGTACCATTGGATTGACACGGGCAGCCAGCACAGGCCGTGCAGGAGATGCGGACAAGAGCGGCGTGCAAGGGAGAGCTTCCTTGATGAGGAACGTCTTTGAAAGGAAGGCGCGACGCTAAGAAGGAATGGAGAGAGAAATGAAAGAATTCAGCGAGCAAGCTCGAAACATGAGCTGAGCAGGAAGAGAAGAGAGGAAGAGGAGCGGCAGGAACAAGTCGCAAGGAGGCCCATGAGGCGGAAAGGAAGAGATTAAGAGAAAAGAGCTGCGGTAGCGTGACGGAGGAACATGGGGACAAGACCGGAAGTACCAGCGTTGGACTCGGGGAAGGTAGGCGTATGTCTCGATGACCGATGTATCTTAATTCCTGTTGTAGTTGTAGTGTCCTGATGTAACTTCATTTCAGTTGTAGTGTCCCGATGTATCTTAATTTCTGTTGTAGTGTCTTGATGTATCTTAATTTCAGTTGCAGTGTCTTGATGTAACTTACTTTCAGTTGTAGTCTCTTGATGTATCTTCATTTCAGTTATAGTGTTATGATGTATCTTTAATTCAACATGTCAGACCAATGTTGCTTTCCATCAAAAACATTCACCTTAAAATGCTTCCCTTGAGAATGTTTCCGCCATAATGCTTCCCTTAAAATATCTCCCTTAAAATCTTTCCCTTAAAATGCTTCCCCATAATGTTTCCAGCCAGATTTTTTCCGAGAATGTTACCCTATAAAACCCTCCTCATGATTGTTTAGCGGTAGCCACCCATTTTAGCCATATGTTTCCCTCGATCGCGATTTGGGCGGACATGTCGACCTTTTCCATTTGTCTAGGAACTTTAGGATAGACAACAATCCAGCCCCATTAGAGGAACTAATTGGTAGTGATTGTCTCATCACTGAGTTGGGTGAGGGATTGCGTAGAAAAGGCTGGCCGAAGAGGACTCCAGAGGAGATACGGCACGGCATGCCTATCATGAATGATGCACACATTGGGCTTATCTTTGACAACTGCTATCTTGAGCTGCCTGAAGAACCATGTCCAACTTTCAGTGTTTTCTCCCTCAACAAAAGCAAAGGCGAGTGGGACAATTTTATTGTTGCCGTCTTGACCTATGGCGGTAAGGATCTGTCCCTTATACTTTCCAGTGAGAAACATGCCGTCCACACATATAACTGGTCGGCAATAAGTGAAATCTTGGATGCACATAGAGAAAGAGAAGAACACTCGATGAAGCACCTTTATGGATGGATCCTCAGGTATCACATAGTGTTGGATGTCGACATAGGTGCACAGGTTCCTTACTGCAGTGTAAGGAGTGTCTCACCACAGAGTCATCTGGCGTCTTTGAAAGAACCAAACCTATCCTCAAGAGCCCTCTGCTTTTCCCTCCAAGCCTTACCGTACGAAATGTCGTAATTAAACCTGACCCTTACTTTATTTATTATAGCCTTCACTTCCACCGCTTTGCTCTTCACTATCTCCGTGTAAAACAACCGTGCCAAAAGCGCGGACGAGAGGTTACGATGATCTATAGGGATAGATGAAAGCTGACATGTGTGCATCACCATGTCACTCACCAACCAACTTGTGTCATATTTAGGAAGATATCCATGGACCCTGGCTGGACAATTAATATCCACGCATTCCATTGTCAAGTATCTCTTATTTGACACAGTTGTACTGAGAACCCTCTGTGTAGACAATGCCCAAGCAATGACTGCATCTTGCAAATGTTTCTTGTCTGGATATCTGGCGCCCTACGCAATTTTTTTTTGTGATATTCCCAGCCAGAATCATGACAGTCGTTAACTGTCATGACGCCGGAGATGTCTTGATTCTAGGATGCAGGAATCGGTATGTCTTCTCCATTGCCTTCTTCATCGGAACTATCTGAATGATCAGAATCACCACTTTCACCATCCATGGAATCCTCATCCTCCATCGTGTCCTGGATGTGCCCACTTTCCTCGTCCCCATCTACCTCTCCACTTTCGTATCCCCCACCTACATCCTGACTGCTCTGCCCTGGTTCGTAACCACCACCACCACCTCCTCCTATCTGACTGCTCTGCTCTGATTCATAACCACCACCTCCAGAATTGGACATAGAGTATGTTCCGCCACCATATTCAACACTATGGCTAGGACCGTGTCCACCTTCAGATGCTTGCGGATTGATCTCCTTCATGACAGGAAGCACTAGTGCAACAGGGTGTATCTGCCTGTCCTAGCAACCTTTTAACCATTTAAACCAATCTCGGTTATGATCTATATCCTTCAAAATCCAGAAAATTTTCTTGGTAGACTTTGTCCACAATGCTTGGACACTGACGATGTATGTTTCGAGATTATATCCTAAACAGTCCGTCAACCATTCCTTCAACTGACTAACACTCCAGGTTTGAGGGGCAGTCAAATCCAACTCCGTAGAATGAAACTCACGCAAATCTGCTCCATATTCATAGTATTGGACATTACCAGGACCATAGTAAAACACGAACTTCACTACATTCGACATCTCTGCTGACATAAAAAAAATCAATCTAAATAATTAATTATTCATAGTAAATACTATAAATAATATACTAATAGTCTGGCTAATTTTCACCTGCCAAATCGTTCTACAAATCCACCTATTCTAAATAAAACTATGTACAACTACCTGCTAATATTCTAAATAATAGTCTGGCTAATATTTCTACAAATCCACCAATTTTTTCTACAAACCCACCTATTCTATTAAACTATATACAACTATTCTAAATAATATACTAGAACCATCCTAACTATTCTAATAGCCTGCTAACCACAGCCCGCGTAGCCGCATAACCATATACAATAACTGTGATTAACGAGTGATTAGAGTTTACCTTGAGAAGCCGTGTGGGTACAGGCTCGATTCACCAAAGAAGCAGTATGAGGCAGCTCAGAAACGCCCCAGCTCCAAGCTCCACCGTAGCTCCACCACCATTGCCATTGCTCCACCAAGCTCCACCACCATTCCTCCAAAAAACCACTACCAAATCCAGTCCTGAGCTAACCCATCAGTAGATCGGGCTTCCCCTTTCTCTATACTGGTTTTAGAACAAAGATTTGTTGGCTAATTTGGGTTAAATCTGAGGAAAATGATGAAAATATGGCTGGGTTCGTCGCTGGGAGAGAGAGGGCAGAGAGATGAGCGACACGAGGAAGAAGGCGGCTGGGTGCAGGGCGAGGGGCTCGTGCGGCCCTCTTCTGTGGCTCCTTTCGGCCAGGGCGTCACCGAATGGCCCAATCGGCCAGGCTATCGCCGACTGAGCCAATCGAACCCAGCGGGCCCACGTCCGTGCCGAATGGTCCACTCGGTCAGGCTGTGGCCGATTTGTTGCACTCGGCGACGCCGTGGCCGACAAATGCCTAGATCTTAAATTATTAAATTCGCGCGACAATTGTAGAATTAAATTAAAAAAATGTGCTATTTGAAAAAAAATCGCACCAGGAGACGGTGTTGGCGCCTGGCGACCTCGAGCCGGAGCACCGCGACATGAAGTCGGAGCAACCCTTTCGTTCGTCGTTGGCCAAGTCACTGACCATGTACCCGGCGAACCCGTGGCGGCCCTTTGTGTGCGTCAAGGGTGGTGGCGCTTCTTCTTCTTCAGGGCCTGTGGAGTAAGCAAATGTAATGGTTGTAATAGATGCCAAGTGGCGAACGTTGTATGATGTTTTCGTAATTCATGTCGCGGGGACTTGGTCGACTCGTGTTATGATGAAGGAAATATTTTGTTCAACAATTTGAGTGAGTCCCCGAGAGCGTCCTCCCTTTAATGGGGTATAACTCAATTGTGTATTTCTATGTGTTTGATTTGTTTACGCGTTTTTTTATCCCTTGCGTCTCCTGAGCGGCGAGTCCCCGAGCGCGAGTAGGGTTCGCTTATGAGCGAGTCCCCGAGCATTGTGCTCGACCGTATTGGTCGTGATCCTGTTGCAGGTTGTGAATGCGTTGTTTGTAACACGTCTTCTCCCCTGGCCCGGAGAGCCAGTCGCTTGGCGAGCCCTAGGCAGCTCTCTTAATAGGTGTGTTCCCGAGCCGCGTGGGGTTCCCGTTTTGCGGAGTCCCCGTGCGTTGTACTTAACCGTTCGAGTCGCTTTGCTCGAGGGTGGGAGGGATAGGTCGCTGTGGGAAGCGTGTATCGGATGTCTTGGCCCGGTGGGCCAGTCGGGCTAGGCGACTCCAATGGCAGCTCCAGGTTGGCGTTTTTCGTGGACGACACAAGGCCCGAATACTTTTGGTGCCCTTGTGCCGCACTACTTTGCCGTGCCGGTCGCTCGACCAGAGGTTGACTTCCGTGAGTGGCGTATGCTTGCATGTACGAGTGCGAGTGGCACAAGAATATGGCGAGTGGGCACAATTTGCGTGATCCTAATGAGTTTCATTTATATTTTCCGTCAGAGTATATTGTGTGGTTCTAAGTGTAGAACTTTCTGAGGAGGTTTACATTCCATGGCCTCCCGACCTCCAACTAGCCATCACCCCGTATGTCGATGAGGTAGTAGGCGTCGTTGCCAAGGACTCGGCCTATGGCGAATGGCCCCTCCCATGAGGGGGAGAGCTTGTGCATGCCCTTCTTGTCCTGGGCCAATCGTAGGACCAGGTTGCCTTCCTGGAAGGTGCGAGTTCACACTCGGCAGATGTGATAACGGCGAAGTCCTTGCTGGTATATGGCGGTGCGGGAGGTCACGTGCCTCGTCAAGTTGATCGACCCTGTCTTGGCGGGCGGTCTTGTTGGCCGCCTCGACGTAGTTGACGACTCGAGGAGAGTCATGCTCCAGGTCTGTTGGCATTACGGCCTCGGCGCCATACACCATGAGGAAAGGTGTGAACCCGGTTGATCGGTTGACGGAGGTGCGGATCCCCCATTTCACAGAGGGGAGCTCGTCGACCCAACATCCTGGGGTGCGCTCGAGGGGCACCTGCAGTCACGGCTTGAGACCGTGGAGGACGCTCTGGTTGGCATGCTCTGCTTGGCCATTTGACTCCGGGTGAGCGACTGATGCGAGGTCGAGTCGTATGCCGTGCTCCTCATAGAATTCTGCCATGGCCCCCTTGGCGAAGTTGGTGCCGTTGTCCGTGATGATGCTGTGTGGGTAACCGTACCGGTAGATGAGTTCATGGAGGAACTTGGTAGCCATCTTGCCGTCGCACTTCTTGATCGGCTTGGCCTCCACCCATTTGGTGAACTTGTCGACTGCGACCAGGAGGTGAGTGAAGCCAGATGGGGCCTTCTTGAACGGGCCGACCATGTCCATGCCCCATACGGCGAATGGCCACGTGATGGGGATTGTCTTGAATGCCGAACCAGGAAGGTGCGTCTGGTTGGCGTACTTCTGGCATCCGACGCATCTTTGGACGACGTCGGTGGCATCGGCGTGTGCGGTGAGCCAGTAGAAACCGTGCCGCATGGCCTTGGTGACTAGCGACTTGGCGCCGGCGTGATGGCCACAGTCGCCAGCGTGAATGTCCTGGAGGATCTTGCAGCCTTCCTCTGGCTGTACGCAACACTGGAACACGCCGGTCACGCTGCGCTTGTGGAGCTCGCCGTTGATGATGACGAAGGATTTGCAGCGGTGCACAATCATTCGCGCCTCTGTCTTGTTTCTCGGTAGGAGTTTGTGTTCCAGGAAGGCGACGTATGGCGCTGTCCAGTCGGTTGGTTCCACAACCATGGCGACTAAGGCCGGTTCTGGTTGTAGTGGGATCCCGACGTCGGTCTCCTTCGGTGGGCTGATGGAGGGTTTGTGGATGATGTCGAGGAAGAGGCCTACTGGTGGCGCCTGTCGAGCCGATCCGATGCAGGAAAGGGCGTCTGCTTCCTCGTTTTTACGCCTGTCGACCCACTCGACGGAATAGCCGTCGAAGTGTCCTCCCAACTGATCGACGGCTTGGCGGTATGCTATCATTGTTGGGGAAACAGCGTCGCATGTCCCGGCCACTTGGCCGGCGACTAGGTCGGAGTCGCCGTAGCATCGCAGGCGATTGATGTTCATCTCCTTGGCGGCTCTCATGCCGTGGAGGAGGGCCTCGTATTCCGCCATGTTATTGGTGCAGGGTTTGAAGTTGAGGTGGAGTACGTAGCGGAGCTTGTCTCCTTTGGGGGAGGTCAGTATGACCCTAGCCCCCGCACCGTCGGTGTTCTTGGAGCCGTCGAAGTGGAGCGACTAGTAGTGGAGGTATGGGAGCTTCTCTGGCTGCTGTGCTTCTTCCCAGTCGGCGAGGAAATCAGCCAGGGCTTGCGACTTGATCGCTTTTTGGGGATCGTATTTGATGTTGTGGACGCCGATCTCGACGGCCCACTTGGCGACTCGCCCAGTCGCATCGCGATTGCGTATGATGTCTTGCAGGGGCGCGGAGGATACCACCGTGATTGGGTTCTCCTGGAGGTAGTGCGGGAGTCGCCGCTGTGCTCGGAATACCGCGTACACCAGTTTTTGGTATTGCGGGTAGCGCTGTCGTGAGTCTGTTAAGACTTCGCTGATGTAGTATACTAGGTGCTGTATGGGGCGCTCCTTGCCCTCTTCCGGTCGTTCGACGACCATCACGGCGCTGACGACCCGATTGGAGGCCGTGACATAAACGAGCATTGGCTCTTTGTCGAGTGGCGTGATGAGTAGTGCTGCCGCGAGTAGCACTTCTTTGAGTCCTTTCAGTGTGTTGTCGGCCTCTGCGTCCCATTGGAACGTTGGGTTCTTACGTATCAGGCGGTATAGGGGCATTGCCTTCTCGCCTAGTTGGGGGATGAAGCGACTGAGAGCCGTGACTCGCCCTGCCAACTTTTGGACGTCGCGCAGGCACTCGGGTTTCCCGAGTCGTGCGATGGTGTCGATCTTGGTGGGGTTGGCTTCAATGCCTCGCTTGGAGACTACGTACCCTAGAAGTTGTCCGGCGGGTATGCCGAAGGTGCATTTTCCAGGGTTCAGCTTGATATTGTACCTCCACAGATTTGCGAAGGTTTCTGCTAGGTCAGCGAGCAGATCGTCCTGGCGGGTGGATTTTACCACCACGTCGTCGATGTAGACATGGATGTTGCGGCCAATTTGGCTCGCTAGACACTCCTGCATGCACCTCTGGTATGTGGCGCCTGCATTCTTGAGGCCAAACGTCATGGCCGTGTAGCAGAATGCGCTGAATGGCGTGATGAACGCCGTCTTCTCCTCTTGATCTGGTTGTAACCAGAGTAGGCGTCGAGAAAACACAGCAACTCCGATCCTGCGGTCGAGTCGATGATCTGATCGATGCGCGGTAGGACGAACTCCTCCTTCGGGCAGACGCTGTTGAGATTGGTATAGTCGATACACATTGTCCAGGTGTTGTTCTTTTTGAGAACCAGGACTGGGTTTGCCAGCCACTTGGAGTACTTGATCGGCCGGATGAAGCCTGCGGCTAGCAGGCGCAAAACTTCCTTGGCGATTGCTCGACGGCGCTCTTCATTGAAGGGCCGTAGCGACTGCTTTACTGGTCGCACTTTGGGGTCTGCATTAAGTTTGTGCTCGCGAAGTTCCTCGACACCGGCATGTTAGATGGCTTCCATGCGAAGATGTCGTGGTTCTCACGGAGGAACCCGAGGAGCGCGCTTTCCTATGCGGGGCTCATGTGCGCCCCGATGGTGACCGTCTGGCTGGAGTCACCTGGGACGACCTCGACGGTGCGGGTGTGTGTGGTCGCCTCGAACGTGGAGTTCACAGCGATTGGTTTCTTCAGGATGGTGGGATCATCATTGTTGATGTTGCCCGCGTATTTCGCGAGCTCCTCCGCGTGGTCACTCTCCGCGGCGATGACGGCGTCGGCGAGCTCAGCACCTTTTTCTTCGCATTCCATGGCCATATCGGGGTCGCCGTGGACGGTGATGATGCCGCTCGGCCCAGGGAGCTTCATCATGTTGTAGGCATAGTGTGGGGTCGCCATGAACTTTGCGAATGCCTAGCGGCCCAGGACGCAGTGGTAGGGGCTACAGAAGTTCACCAGCTCGAAGATAATTCTCTCTGTGCGGTAGTTTGCCAGGGTGCCAAAGGTGACTGGCAACGTCACCTTTCCGATCGGGTACGCCTTCCGACCAGGGACGATGCCGTGGAAGGTCGTCAGTGTTGGCTTGATGGCTGTTTCTGGGAGGTGGAGCCTTTTAAAGGTGTCGAGGTACAAGATGTTGATGGAGCTCCCACCGTCTATCAGCGTTTTGGGCAGCCAGTAGTCATCCACCTTTGGCCTCACCACCAGGGCGACTCGCCCTGGGTATTCGATTCTTGGCGCGTGGTCCTGGCGACTCCAGGTGATGCTCTGCTCGGACCAGTTTAGGAAGCGGGGATGTCGACTTGCGTCACCGCATTGACGGTGACCACGCGGGCGAGTACCTTCTTCTCACGCTTGGTGCCGAGCCCAGTAAAGGTATGTAGCGACCCGACAACGGTTCCGAAGCCGCCGCCGTTCCTGTTGTCCCGCGGTTGGTTATTGTTGGGGTCCTCCCTTGCACGTCTCGCCTTCTCGATCCCTTTGAGAGAGTGGCAGTCGGCGGTGGTGTGGGTGGCGGGTTTTCCCTCCCTGCTGTGGTAGATGCAGGGCTGATTGAGCAGGGCGGCGGGGTCGAATTTCGGCCTCGTCGCGTTGTTGGCACGGTAGTTCCTGCTGTCGCGGTAGTTTCCTCCGTCGCGGTGGTAGTTTTTGGAGTCGCGTTGGCCGTAGCCGGCATTGGCGATGAAGTCGACTCACCCGTCGGTCCGGCGCTTTCCGGTGATGCGGGTGTTGCTGTAGCGCATGTCGCGTAGGCGCCCACTGTCGTGGATGCTAGTGCGCCGTCTTCCTCCCAACTCGTCGTCGGAGTCTTGGTTGGGGTCCTCCTCCGCGTAGAGCTTGGCGATCTCGAGGAGGTCGGGGATGTTATCGAGCGTCCGGTAGACCCTCTTGATCTTGGCGACTAGAGGTTCATACTGGCACGCGTTCTTGAAGCAGTGTATCACCGTGTCTGGGTGGATGCCGGAGGCGTTTATCCACAGTTCTTGCCACCTTTGGATCCACCGGCGGGTCGACTCACGTTGTCCCTGGATGCACCGCTCCAGGTCCTCGATGGTGGTGGCACGGGTGTAGGAGCCCTCGAAGTGCCTGACGAAGGCGTCCCGCATTTCTTCCCAGGAATCGATGCTATCGTCGGGTAGCGTGTTGATCCATTGCCGGGTCGCACCCTCCATCATCAGGGGGAGGTAGCGATGGTGAGCAGGTCGGTGTGGCCTGCGATCCCCATTTCCATGAGGTATGTGTCCAGCCAAACGGTGGGGTCGTACGTCGGGTCGTACTTCTCGATCTCCTTGGGGGCCTTGAAGTTGGCGGGGTATTTTTCCCCACGGATCATGGGTCCAAAGCATTGTGGCCCGACTCGGCTGAGCGAGCCTCTTGGCTCTGGGTCACCGCGGTTGGCGAGGGTGTGTCGCAGGTCGTAGGGCTGGCGCGACCGCCACACCTTATTGTTGATGATGTGCGTTCGGGCGTCGAGGGGTTGCCCGTTTGCAGCGACGGTGTTGTTCGCAGGTCATGGCTCGTTGGTCAACAATGCGGGGTTGGCGGCCCATGGTTGGTTCGCCAGGGGTTGGGGTTGTGGGCAAACTATTGCGTTAGCCACGATAGGGTGGCCGCTTGATGCCGCCCTGCTTGCTGACAAGCGGGAATACATCCGCTCCCGCGGGTCGACTCCCGTGGCCTGTTGCTCGACGGCCCTGACGAGTAATGCCTTGGCGTACTGGATCTGTAGCGCGCCGTCGCCTTGGACATCAAGGTTGGTGATCGCGGCATCGGCCGCGATGACGTTGTCCATCGGGGTGGAGTATAGTGGTAACCCGTTGGCGTCTCGGGCTTGAGGCGAGATGATGATCCGAGGTTGGTCTGGTGGGGGCGCACGGCCCATGGGTGGTAGAGGGGCCCCGATCGCTGGTGCCCCGGGTGGTGGTCTCGTGGGGTTGCCTCCTCCTGGCGGCGCGTTCTCGCCGTGTTCGCGATCGGCGGCGTGTGTGGGGTCGCCCTCGTCGTTGAAGTTCAGGACGCGGCCCTGAACATCAGGGTTCTGGCGGGTCCTGATGCAGCGTTGGTGGTAGAGTGATAGCTCCTTCGCCATCTCTCGTTCGAGGCGGTATTTCTCGCGCTTGGCGAGTTCATTGCATTGCGCCTCCTGGAGCCGCAGGAGGGCTTGTTCCACCTCCGTGGCCGTTGCGGTCGGCGGGATCAGCATGGAGAACTGATCTGGCGGGGCTGCTGTGCTTCCCGCCATGTAAAATCGCGTTGAAGCGATTGGATCTGGCGCGAAAATCCCTGGGGGATTCCGAGTCGGAGTCGGAGTCGAAGATCCCCAGGATAGAGGGATCCTCGAAATCCTCGGGGTTGGAGACTCGCGTGATGGAGTCCTCCCATGACGCGGCGGTGATGGATCCGTTGACCGATGCAGGGGTCACGGAATCGGCGTCATCGTTCAGGGCGTCATCGTTGGTGGTGGCGTTAGTCTCGGCCGCATCGCTAGCGGCCGAGTCGTACTCGGTGATGAGGCTCCTGATGGAGCGGACCTGCTCCTCCGAAAGCAGATTGCGGCATGGAGGCGACCCACCGACGATCATCGTCGCGGCTGGATCGACCGTGCCGGTAAAGCCGACGAAGAGGTTGATGGAGCCGATCGGCATCACCGCGGCGTGCGTGACCGGGCGTGACACCGGGATGTAGCTGCTGGGAAGGATCTGCAAGATCCCGCCGATGGCGATCATGCGGCCGGTGGCGAGCGGCCGCTCGATCGACGAATAGGGTCTCGCCGCAGAACTCAGGCCAGTCCCGCTATGCCCCACGGTGGGCGCCACTGTCGTGGAAATGGCCACCGCAGTCACTGCCATAGGCAGCGATTGAGTGTTTTGTGAGGAAGAGTTGGCGGCCATCTGTGGTGCGAGATGCGGGCGGATGCACATGGGTTTACCCAGGTTTGGCCCCCGGAGGGTAAAGACCTACTCCTGCTAGATTAGATTATGAGAGAGTGAGTTACAAGGGTGGCGAGCTCGGTGGCTAGGCCGCAAGTCGCTTGAGGGGGTGTATGATGGAACGTAAGTCTCTAAGATACCCTAGGGAGGTTTATATATGAAGCACCTTGCTAGGGTTTACAAGCTGCCTCCAAACAGGATAAGGATCCGGAGACCTTTGACCTAACTCGATCAAGCTTCATTGCTCAGGCTTCCAATGCACCGCTGGACCTCTCCTTTCTTCATGGTCTAGTCGTTGTCCTTCAGACGCACTCGTAGGCCCTTCGACCCAACCGAAACGTTCTACTGAGCATACCCCCTTTGGCATATCCCCATCAGGATCAATGTGGTTTATGAAAAGAACACAACATGCTGGAGTGGCATCAGTGGATCAATGTGGTTTATGTGAAGAACACACATGCAATGATATCTAGTGGATCCATGTGGTTTATGAAAAGAACACCACATGCTGGAGTGGCATCATTGCATGTGTTCTTTTCCAAAACCACAGGGATGCACACTGACACACACATATGTAATGAACTCTAGTGGATCCATGTGGTTTATGTGAAGAACACGCATCCAATGAGATGTGGTGATGCAGCATCTCTCAAGCTGGTGGTAGAATGCATGTTGTAGTTGAATCCCAGCATGTTGCCAAGGTTCTTGGACATGGTTGGACACCACATGATGTGCTGGCATCACTGCATGTGTTCTTTTCCTAAAACCACAACAATGCACACTGATACACTCACACACACATCCAATGAGGTGTGGTGATGTAGCATCTTTCAAGCTGGTGGTAGAATGCATGCTGCAGTTGAATCCTAGCATGCTGCCAAGGTTCCTAGACATGGTTGGACACATGCTATGGTGGGATCACTACATGTGTTCTTTTCCAAAACCACAGTGATGCACACTGACACACAGACATACATCCAATGAGGTGTGGTGATGCAGCATTTCATTGTATTTCATTGTATAAGACACTCACTTTCCATTTTTATACCACTCAGTTTTGCCCTTGGTTTTTTGATACTACTCAGTTTTGCCCCTCTCTCTCGTAGAAGCCCAAACCTTTGCTCACTCTGGTACACCCTAATTGGTTACTGTTGTCACGCGGATCATGCACACCAACCGTTGATCCTATGTGATCCAACGAGGATCGTTGCACACATCCTGCCCTTCATAGTACAGCATGAGATAACACAAACGTCTCTCTCAGCGAGACTTCTACAAGAATGAACACGAAGCCGTCCATCGAAAAAGTCATTGAGTGGTCATGTCATGTTTAATCACGTCTGAAAAGCCTACTGCTGCTACTACTATGCCACAAAACATGCACACGACAACAGGGTCATCGAGTGCACGGTCGTCGACGGACAACTACAATTTATTGCCACTTGATTTTAATAAGACATATCCCATTTTTACACAACGAGCTCTCAAACTCACTTCCAACTGGGCCCCACCACAAGAAACTTCCACGCGTTAGCCGGAGGCCGAAGAGCTCAGAAATGGGTCTCGAGGAGGGGCTCTCGAGGAGACCTAACGTCTCCGCCTTCATAGAGTCCCTCGCACTCATCCACACATCCCTCTACCCGATCTAGCACAACCCCACAAATCTTGCCATACAGCCACCTACCATCACCTCTACATTTACCTTTTTAATTATCGCCAATTTTATGGCCGTGTCAAACTTCATACATGCATGTGGCTGAATATAGAACTGCCATGCATGGCCCGAGAAAAAACGTGATGTACCGTGTGCGTGTCGCGGTGCACGGTGAAGTATGCTACACGGGGGGCTACCGGTGTGCGGTACCAAAGTTCGTGGGTGAGTGCATCGCGGTACCTAAGTTGTCTGAAATTGCCGCATTTCGAAATGTTGGGCCACCAACTACAGAGAGGGGCCATTTCGATGCAAACTCATCTCACCCCTACCAAATCCAAACATGTCGTGAAACTGCCCCGTGAAGTAGACGGTCGGGACCCTCATGTCGGTAATATTTCCGTGACGTGAGCGCCAATGCGGCAACCACATAGGAAAAACGAGAGACTAAAGGAGCATGGTGTGTTGACCAAATTCACAAATCCACTCCCTCCCTCCTTTCGCATGAACCCTAGCACCGGTGGCGTCGAAATCCCCTCTTCAACCAGAATGATCTCTTCGGGCATTTGACTTCCGGCGCCAAGTTGCTGCGCCT
This sequence comes from Avena insularis, assembly GCA_023614405.1. Lineage (NCBI taxonomy): Eukaryota > Viridiplantae > Streptophyta > Magnoliopsida > Poales > Poaceae > Avena > Avena insularis. The sequence continues at coordinate 454,133,898 of CM042694.1, forward strand.
ACTCGCTGCTACCGAGCTCTAATGTTGAATGCCATGCCAGCCGTTGCGATGATCTAGCCCGCCTCTACCGCCGACGAGCTGAGCAGCACGAAGGATGGCAGATCCATTTGCCGAGGAAGAAGTACTTCTGGCTAATTGCGGGTGAGCTACTCTTCTCTTTGCTATTCACACTACCTATAACTTCTAGCTGGCTATTGGCATTACAGAGATATATCGAACATAGAATTGTTTGCTAGCACGACGCTGACAAACAATTCTTATCTTTTGTCTCCAATTTTCTGTCAACTAGGATCTCCGCTGAACCCAAATACACAGTTCAGGTCACCATCTGTGGCTACCTCATTAAATTAGCACATGGGAAGAGCACGTGGAAACAAGCTCAGAATCTAAAGATGGAAGTAGCGCCTGTGCAGTTATGCACTCTCCCTAGTTTGGTTGCTGCTGTGCGTGAACTTGCTGAAATGAGGCCAGAGCAGACTGCACGGTTCAACATCCTTGATGAACGAGGCTTCAAGGTTCCTATAGCATGTGACAGTCATCTAATTGGGTTGATGAAACATCATGTTGGGATTCGCGTGGTTATGCTGGTGTGTAACATACTGGATGACGAAGCTCCTGCTACTGGGAGTCGCCCAGCTATTATTGGACAGGGAGGTCTAACTCAAACCCCTACTGTTGTTGAGCAAAATGTGGTTCCTCGACCGCGACATGCTTCTATCAGGAAGCCTCCTCGTCGGAGTCCCCGTATTGCCGTTGTGGAAAACTCTGCTCTGGAATCTGCTAGTACTAGTCGTCCCTGTCCCTGTGCCCGTGTTGCTGCGGCTACTGCTCACTCAATCCATGCCGCTGTTTAGCAAACTAAGGCTTCCGGAGGCTACCCCGCTGTTGTTGCCAAGACCGCCGCCTTGTGTGCTTCTCCTCCCTGAAACTGTCCTCAAGTTGTGCGAACCCGTGCTCTGGAATCTGCTGGTACTGGTCGTCCTCGTGTTGTTGTTGATCTGGACGCTGTTGACCCAATCCCTGCCGCTGTTGAGCAAATTAAGGCTTCCGGAGGCTGCCCCACTGTTGTTGCAAAGACTGATGCCTTGTCTCCTCCTCGAACCCGTGCTCGGGTTTAGTGAGCTGCTGGTCTGGAGCCAGCTCATGTTCTGGACTCTGCTAGCACTCGAAACACTGCTGTTGTGGGAACTGCTCCTGATCATCGATGTGGCATGGCAGCAGCTGATCCTATTGTGGCTGCCGTTAGAAGGGGCCCTGCCTATCCACCATGTAATGTAGATCCCGCTACTAAGGGCCCTCGCCTTGCTCCTGGTCCTGGTACTTCCACCGAGGTTGATCCAGCTAACGATGACGCTGGTGATGGCGGTGGTGGCATTGGGGCTGGGTCTGATGGTGCCGCTCCATCTCTCGAACCTCTCGGAGGTTTCTATCCTGAAGAACCTGATGATGGCAAAGTAATCGTACGTATCGGTGTCGCGGATTATACTGCAAAATTAGATGATGGCACAAAAAAAGTCTATGACGAGTTTGATGTAATCCTTGGCAGATACGACCCTGAAGTGGTAGAGTTATCTGACCTGATGGGATCGTTACATGTGAAGGTGCGGTGGGGGTCCTCCCAGGAAGCATGTTTGGTATATTATGGTTACAGGAGCAAAAAGGCTATCGAAGTGAAAGATACTAGTGATTTAGTCGTACCGTTTACAAGGAAACATTATAGAGGTGAAGTGTACTTCCACTTGATAGTGCTCACGGTTGGAGAGGAAATGGAACTCGACAATAGAGATAATGGACTTTTAGAAGGCATGCGTGACATGATCCATGGCATCACTGGGGCTGGTGCGACTGAGGGTAGCTTCAAACAGAGGAGAGTCTTATAGAGGAGCGTCATAAAGAGGAGCAGGAAGAGCATCCCCAGGAAGGCCACCCCGAAGAAGAATGTCACCAAGGAGACCACGCCAGAGAAGAGGATGCCCAAGAGTTGCACGATAAAAGGCACCACGCCGTAGAGTACACCCCTGAGATCCGGTCAAAATGCCACACCGAACGGTAGCAGCAAAAACGCTAAGAGGGCTAGCACGATGGTGAACACTCCCAGGAGTGGTAGCAAAGAGGCGAAGATGGCCAGCACGGAGGCTACCACACCCAGTGGGAGCAGAAAAAAATACTAATTTGGAGCGGAACATGCCACTGTCAGGGAATTATGCCAGCACGAAGGAGAACACGCCCAATACTAGCAGTAAAAGGGCTAATTTGGAGCGGAACACGCCACTGAGGTCAGGCAATAATGCCAGCACGAAGGAGAAGACGCCCAATAGTAGCAGCAAAAGGGCTAATATGGAGCAGAACATGCCGCTAAGGTCAGGCAATAATGCCAGCACGAAGGAGAACACACCCAATAGTAGCAGCAAAAGGGCTAATTCGAAGAAGAACACGCCGCAGAGGTCAGGCAATAATGCCAGCACCCTGGAGCCAACACCCGTGAGGGGAGGCAGTAAGGAGATCACACCGAAGAGCGGCAGCAAAAAGCCTAGTTCGATGGGGAATGGAACGTAGATGTCAAGCTCTACTAATACCATTAGGAAAGATTACATCAGGAAGGAGGATGTACACAGGAAGAGCAAGAGGGTTCTGTACACTCAAGATGAAATTGATTCTGACTACTGTTTGTCCACTGAAGTACCTGGGATGTGTGCAAACGTAAGACCACCCCATGTGGTTGCAGCAGAACCAACCGAGTGTCTTGGAGAAAACAGAGTTAGCGGTGAGGTGGATTGGGGCAATGTTCCGGTCCATCCGGGTGGAGACGATGGTGCAGCCCCACCCATGGGAGTCAATATGATGTGTGCAGTACTAGGCATTAGAGACGACGGCGAGGATCCTGAATCAGATGAAGAAGAAGGCACTATAGAGGATCAAGATCTAGTGATGATGAAATAGACGAGGAACTTAATGATGAGGCTGGTATTCCAGCCGATGATTTGGGTGTTGAAGTACAAGAAATGAAACATGACCACGAGTATCCTATAGTTTCGGCCGGCACCGAGTTCAGGAGCATGCATGAGTTCAGGATGTCGTTCCGGCATTTTTGTATCAAGGGGGAGTTCCACGTTTATCGACTAAAGAACACTGCCGAGAGGTATGAGGCCATTTGCAAGTTAACGTGGATGAATGGACGGGCTGAGGTACATTGTCCATGGAGGATCACAGCAAGAGCCTTACCTGCGTCTAATGCAATTAGGGTACTGGGGCAATGAATGCAGCAAACCATTAGAACTCTCTCTCTCTCTTTTCACTCTATAACTACAATTGATGTGCGATATGTTTCTGGCAACTAGTCGACTCCGCTTATCTTTTAAATGAATCTATGTTGCAGGTGAACAAAATGGGCCCTCCACACATGTGTCCCATAAAGAAACTGAAATCCTCAATGGCTGATATGGAGTGGGTGGCTATGCAATCTATGTCCATACTAAAGGATAACCCTAAGGAGACTGCGAAGAATATTCAGACTAGCCTCGGTTGTAAATACAACATTGTCCTTCCATATTACACGGTTTGGAAAGGTAAAGAGAAAGCTCTGGGGGTCTTGCACGGGGATTGGACCAATAGCTTCAGGATGCTGTACAACTTCAAGGCGGAGGTACAAGCTAGGTGTCTGGGCAGTGTTGTGGAGATTGACACCGAATCAAAAGGTGGTAAAATATATTTCAAAAGATTTTTCATGGCGCTTAAACCTTGCATCTAGGAATTCAAGGACGGCTATAGGTCAGATTCGAGTGTAGACAAGACTGCCCTAATCGACAAATGGAAAGGTCGCTCGCCATCTGCCACAACACTTGATGGTCACAACTAGATGTTCCCAGTGGCATTCAGGCTGTTTGAAACAGAAACGGAGGAAAACTGGGTCTGGTTTATGAGGCAGCTCAGGAGATCAATAGGCCACATGGATCCATTGGCTATATCCACGGATGCATGCAAAGGGCTGACGAATGCAGTGAAGGAAGGAGGTGTTCTCATGAAATGAAGGTAGAGAATTCCATGCCCATATGATGCTCAACTTGTACTCACACTACGCAGGCAGCGTATTTCATTACATGTTTCTTGCTGCTAGAGTTTACAAACCTAGTAGCAGCGAATATTTCATGAGCAAGATTTTTGCGGAAGCCCCTAAACTTCTAGAGTACTTAGCCATCCATCATTCGTAGCTATGGAAGAGGAGTCAATTCAACCCTGACATCAAAGTTGATTACATAAACAACAACCTTGCAGAATGCCTGAATAACTGGGTAAAGGACATAAAAGTGCGTCCTGTTCATATCTTGATGGACAGCATACGTGGTATGATCATGAAGCTGTTAAATATAAGGAGAGAGATGGGTAGGATACTTAGAGGACATATGCTACCGCCAGTTGTACAACAACTACACAAGAGAAGCCGAGGACTTGCTCATCTTAAGGTTCTCCCGTCAACCAGCAGAAGCTGTGAGGTGGTCGATATGTCCAAGAGTGGCAAAAGGGATGTTGTGAACATCTAGCTCCGAGAATGCACCTGCTTGGAGTGGCAGCATACCGGGAAACCTTGCGACCATGCCTTGGCCTTCTTGGTGAAGAAAATAACTCTACCACATCTGGATCAGTATTTGTCAGACTACTACTCTATGGAAAAGTTCAGAGTCACAGACGCTGGATCCGCCGAGCCATGTATGCACTCCATCTCAAGGGCCTCAAGTCCAACTGCCTTCGAAGCTTTGCCACTAGTTACAAAAAGGGGCAGAGGAAGACCCCAGGTGAATAGGTTTAAGAATTTTCTCGAGGAGAAGGGTTCGACTTTCTGTGCTACAAAGAAGGGCAAAAACAGATGCAAGACCTGCCATCTTATAGGCCATAAAGCAGCTGGATGTCCCCTTAATGCTCCCAAACCTAGGTATGAGATGGTACATTCACACAAAAAATTGTTTATAGTCTGTAGATATAAGGTAGTAATCCATGTACTATTTTTTTATAGGAAGCGCAAGGTAAGAAACAAGACAGCCGACTCAGTGATTTTGCTGCGGGAAGAAAACCAAAATGAGTGGAGTGATGATGCCGGACAAGATTCTGGTGCTGATTGGCCTGACTTCCCTGGGCCCAGAGATGCAGCGTATGTGAAGGTAAGAAAATTGGCACCCAGGAAGAGGAAGAAGGCAGGAGATGAAGAAGCCAGTGGACGTGAAGGAAAGAGGAAGAAAGTTGGCACCCAAGTAGAGAAAGAGGGCTAGCAGTGTAGCAGCCTAATGATGTATTGAACTTGAACCTGTATATGTAGTTCAGTTAAACTCTGGAGCTATGTGCGTGGAACTTGTCGGGCGAAACAATATGCCTCCTGTACTCGGAGTAAAATGTATCGCGACTTTAGGATTGGATACGGCCGAGAACACTAGTTGAATCCAAAATTGTGACTGTGTCACTACTATCTGAACAATCGCGATAGCTGAGCGGTTAAATCCTCTCCAAAATCGATGGGTGTTAGTGGCACAGACATGAATTATTTATAGGCGCTTAATAAATCTCTGCTATTGGCATTACACTTATGATAAGTTTCTGGGCTGAAAAACAATTTCTTAAGCTGGCTACTACACTCCAGGAAGAAGCAACTTATTTCAGCTCCTGGACAACGACATGGCAACATAAACTGCAAATGCAACAGATAATGCCCAGATAATGAGGAAATTGTTTCCACTATCTGGCCTAATCTTCAGCCCGTCTGTCTCACCCCTCCCCGCCTCGCCTCCCTGCACCTAGCGAAGCTCCCGGATCTCTCGCTCCATCGCACGAATCTCCTCTTTCTTGTCCCACACAGCATCACGCAGATCCTGAACAAGCTCTCTATGAAAACCTGTCAGTGTCTTTTTGATCCACACAAACTTGTCACAGCCAGTCCCCCTCCCTTCCTGCGTAGTAGATCGAAGGAAACAAAAAAAGAATTACATTACGCTTTCTGGATCCGGGTTACCATTGTACCTACAGTAGGAACTTACCGCTCTGATGCTGCAGTTGCTGAATTTTCATGCAGTGTTTTCATCGGGCCACGAAATCCATCTCGGCATCTTCTTACCGCACAAACACAGCATATTGGGGTAGTAATCGTAGGGCGCCCTCCTATACCTGATGGGGGCACCTGCCTGACGGCGTTGAGCTGACTCTGATTCCGCCCTAGACGAACTGCACGAGCTGGGAGCCATGAGCGAGGGGGGCGAGGGCAGAGGAAAGAGGATCCGTTGGATGTCAGGGTAGTGGTGAAGCGTGATTTATCCCTACTTAATAACTCGGGCAGAATCCTACCGTCCACATTCGGCTGATAGCTGGGGGACCAAGCGTGTGGACTTGTCAACCAAACCTCGCGCCTTCGTGGTTCAAAAGCCCTCTCACGCGCATTGGATGAAATTTTTTGGCACCTTGCCCGCGTACATATATCACTAGGAGGCCTTGCTCAGGAACCAGACACGCCTGGCCCACAATCTTACTCCCTCCTAGGAACTTGTCATGGCTCGCGCCGGCAGATCCATCCACTCCACCGCTTCCGGTAGGGCTCGCCGCGGCGGATCCACCCCAAGATCCTACCGTCGCAGTATCAAATGGCCATGGTTTCTTGAGAGGAGTGACGACACTACATATGCGAGCTCGGCCCCTCCTACCTGTAGAAGGACTAATGAGGCGTCGATCTCGAGCAGGAGCCGCCAGGCGCGACGGCGCTCGGTCCATGCCAACCCCGTCACCTTCGTCATTGTCGATTCCAATGTGGAGGATGATGGGGACGAAGCTGTGCAGAACGCCATTGTTGCCTCCTTGGCGAAGGGCAAGCCACGGGCGGGAGTGCATGTCGCTGGGAAGGGCACAGCGGTGTCACCAATCAAGGTGGACTCCGACGATAGCGGTGTGATGTGGGTTTAGATGTTGTTTAGGATGGTTGCAATTTCGGTTGTGTTTAATGCGAGTACAATTATTGTAATGGGTTTGTCGAGCTATATTGAGAAATATGTGCAATAACAGCGTGTGAGTGCTTCCACTTTAGAAATTGTGTCTATGCCATTTGGATGTTGCATTATCAATGTAGATTACTTGTAAGCAATCCAACAAAAATCGGATTACAACCATCGGACGGGAGTGGTAGGATGGAAGAGAAGTTGGGACAGTGGCTTCGAGGGGAAGGAAGAGGAGGGGGCGTGACACTGGCAGGTGGGCCCTCGAAACACGTGACACTGACATGCGGGAGCGGGAGCACACTGTATTGCCGGTCTGTCCAGAGCAAGAGGACTTTGCAACGTGACAACAGCAAGCTGATTGGACCAATATAATAACTCGTCGAATTATTAAGGAGTACTGAAAACTACAACCGGGGTACATTCGCACAACATGTATGCTCTAAGCACCTGAGAAGTATCGCTTAAGTCTAACAGTAACGACAACACAAGTACTACATTTCCATGTCGGTCTTCTCAATACAAATGTAGAAATGCATCTACCTATTCGGTCTAGCACCGACAAGGTACTGAGATGGCACGCATAGGATCGACCTTAGGTCCACATACTCCATCTCCCGCGGCATCGAGTAGCTCGGTGCCTCGGCTAGCACAAGAATGCTATCCAACAACGGGCGGGAGCCCGCAGTTACGCCCACATGACCGTAAGTCGACGACACGACGACACACGACGGTGGGCCCGGCTCTGGTTCCTAGAACACCGGCGGTATTGGTCAGGACGAAAACAGAGCCGCCCCCCTAGAAAATTAGCCGGTGGCATGCCGAGTCAGTGAACGGCACCTGCTCTTGGAGAAGTTGGGCTTGCCCGTACGAGATCCTAATCACTTCGATCAAGTGCCCCTCTGCAAGGTGGACGACGAGGTCTGCCGGCGGGCCGGTGTAGTTGCAGCCCGGCTCCGTGCAGGAGCATGCGCCGTGCGGGCACGCGAGCATGTGGAGCGGGAGCTCGTGGTAGGAGTAACGGCGAAAGCATCCTGGGTGGCAGCACACAAGCTGGAACGTCGCTGCGAAGTTGCGCGCGATGATCTCCAGATTCTTAGGCTGCAGCATCTGCCACATCTGAAGTTCGTCGAGAAATCGGAAAAAAGATCAGCAGTTAGATTGGCGAATAGCAGGAATATGTAGGATAAGTTCAAAAGCTTGTAAAATGATTTCTTAGCATGAAGGTAGCGACCCTAGAATTGGCGGATGTTGTCGGCTTGCGGCTACGGCAGGATGGAAGTGAAGTGGGGAAAGTGGCTTCGAGGGGAAGAAAGAGAAGTACAGGGAGGAAGAGAAGTAACGGGGACGTGACACTGGGATATGGCCCATTGAACTCGTGAGTCGTGACACTCGCAACATGCCAGTTTGTCCAGAGCAAACGTGGCCAATCATGCCGCAGAACTGCCTACTCGAGGATCACACTCACAAAGACCATCCCAATCGTCCAAGCGCCCCAATCGAACGGTCTGTAACAATCGTCAAGCAGAACAACTGTGTTATGGCGTGCCTTCTAGAAGACTCGGTCTAACGGTGGATCCATTGGGGGGTTTGTGGAAAGAACACACACGCAATGAACTCTAGTGGATCCATGTGTGGTTTGTGGAAAAGAACACACATGTAGTGACCACTGGTGGATCCATATGTGGTTTGTGGAAAACAACACACATGCAATGAGTCTTGTGCTGGTTTTAGTATAAGAACACACATGCAATGACCACTGGTTGATCCATATGTGGTTTGTGGAAAAGAACACACATGCAATGAACACTGGTGGATCCATGTGTGGTTTGTGAAAAGAACACACATGCAATGAACACTGGTTGATCCATATGTGGTTTGTGGAAAAGAACACACATACAATGAACACTAGTGGATCCATAAGTGGTTTGTGGAAAGAACACATATGTAGTGAACACTGGTGGATCCATATGTGGTTTGTGCAAAGAACGCACATGCAATGAATCTAATGGATCCATATGTGGTTTGTGAAAAGAACACACATGCAATAACCACTGGTTGATCCATATGTGGTTTGTGGAAAAGAACACACATGCAGTGACCACTGGTTGATCCATGTGTGGTTTGTGGAAAGAACACACATGCAATGACACTAGTGGATCCATGTGTGGTTTGTGGAAAGAACATACATGCAATGACTCTAGTGCTAGTTTTAGTATAAGAACACACATGCAATGACCACTGGTTGATCCATATGTGGTTTGTGGAAAAGAAAACACATGCAATGAACACTGGTGGATCCATGTGTGGTTTGTGAAAAAAATACACGTGCAATGAACACTGGTTGATCCATATGTGGTTTGTGGAAAAGAACACACACACAATGACTCTAATGGATCCATATGTGGTTTCTGGAAAAGAACATGCAATGACCACTGGTTGATCCATGTGTGGTTTGTGGAAAGAACACGCATGCAGTGAACACTGGTGGATCCATGTGTGGTTTGTGAAAAGAACACACATGCAATGAACACTGGTGGATGCATGTGTGGTTTATGGAAATAACACACATGCAATGATATTGGTTGATCCATGTGTGGTTTGTGGAAATAAAACACATGCAATTCCTCTAATGGATCCATATGTGGTTTGTTGAAAAGAACACACATGCAATGACCACTGGTTGAGCCATGTGTGGTTTGTGGAAAGAACACACATGCAATGACACTGGTGGATCCATGTGTGGTTTGTGAAAAGAACACACATGCAATGAACACTGGTGGATCCATGTGTGGTTTGTTGAAAGAACACACATGCAATGACATTGGTTGATCCATGTGTGGTTTGTGGAAATAACACACATGCAATGACTCTAATGGATCCATAGGTGGTTTGTAGAAAAGAACACACATGCAATGACCACTAGTTGATCCATGTGTGGTTTGTGGAAAGAACACGCATGCAATGACACTGGTGGATCCATGTGTGGTTTGTGAAAAGAACACACATGCAATGAACAATGGTTGATCCATATGTGGGTTATGGAAAAGAACACACATACAATGAACACTCGTGGATCCATAAGTGGTTTGTGGAAAGAACACACATGCAGTGAACACTGCTGGATCCATTGTTGTTTGTGAAAAGAACACACATGCAATGGCTCTAGTGCTGGTTTTAGTATAAGAACACACAAGCAATGACTCTAGTGGGTCCATATGTGATTTGTGGAAAGAACACACATGCAATGACACTGGTTGATCCATGTGTGGTTTGTGGAAAGAACACACATGCAATGAACACTGGTTGATCCATATGTGGTTTGTGAAATGAACAGACAAACACTGACTCTAGAGCTGGTTTTAGTATAAGAACACACATGCAATGAACACTGGTGGATCCATAAGTGGTTTGTGGAAAAGAACACACATGCAATGAACACTGGTGGATCCATATGTGGTTTGTGGAAAAGAACACACATGTAGTGAACACTGGTGAATCCATATGTTGTTTATGAAAAGAACGCACATGCAATGACTCTAGTGCTTGTTTTAGTATAAGAACACACAAGCAATGACTCTAGTGGGTCCATATGTGATTTGTGGAAAGAACACACATGCAATGACCACTGGTTGATCCATATGTGGTTTGTGGAAAAGAACACACATGCAGTGACCACTGGTTGATCCATGTGTTCTTTGTGGAAAGAACACACATGCAATGACACTGGTGGATCCATGTGTGGTTTGTGGAAATAACACACATGCAATGACTCTAATGGATCCATATGTGGTTTGTGGAAAAGAACAAACATGCAATGACCACTGGTTGATCCATGTGTGGTTTGTGGAAAGAACACGCATGCAATGAGTCTAGTGCTGGTTTTAGTATAAGAACGCACATGCAATTACCACTGGTTGATCCATATGTGGTTTGTGGAAAAGAACACACATGCAATGAAAACTGGTGGATCCATGTGTGGTTTGTGAAAAGAACACACATGCAATGAACACTGCTTGATCCATATGTTGTTTGTGGAAAAGAAACACACATACAATGAACACTGGTGGATCCGTAAGTGGTTTGTTGAAAGAACACACATGAAGTGAACACTGGTGGATCCATGTGTGGTTTGTGAAAAGAACACACATGCAATGAATCTAATGGATCCATATGTGGTTTGTGAAAAGAACACACATGGAGTGACCACTGGTTGATCCATGTGTGGTTTGTGGAAAGAACACACATGCAATGACACTAGTGGATCCATGTGTGGTGTGTGGAAAAGAACACACATACAATGAACACTCGTGGATCCATAAGTGGTGTGTGGAAAGAACATACATGTAGTGAATACTGGTGGATCCATATGTTGTTTGTGAAAAGAACACACATGCAATGGCTCTAGTGCTGGTTTTAGTATAAGAACACACAAGCAATGACTCTAGTGGGTCCATATGTGATTTTTGAAAAGAACACACATGAAATGACACTGGTTGATCCATGTGTGGTTTGTGGAAACAAGACACATGCAATGAACACTGGTTGATCCATATGTGGTTTGTGAAATAAACAGACAAACAATGACTCTAGTGCTGGTTTTAGTATAAGAACACACATGCAATGAACACTGGTGGATCCATGTGTGGTTTGTGAAAAGAACACACATGCAATGAACACTGGTTGATCCATATGTGGTTTGTGAAAAGAACACACATGCAATGAATATAATGGATCCATATGTGGTTTGTGAAAAGAACACACATGCAATGACCACTGGTTGATCCATATGTGATGTGTGGAAAAGAACACACATGCAGTGACCAGTGGTTGATCCATGTGTGGTTTGTGGAAAGAACACACATGCAATGACACTAGTGGATCCATGTGTGGTTTGTGGAAAGAACATACATACAATGACTCTAGTGCGGGTTTTAGTATAAGAACACACATGCAATGACCACTGGTTGATCCATATGTGGTTTGTGGAAAAGAAAACACATGCAATGAACACTGGTGGATCCATGTGTGGTTTGGGAAAAGAATACACATGCAATGAACACTGGTTGATCCATATGTGGTTTGTGGAAAAGAACACACACACAATTACTCTAATGGATCCATATGTGGTTTGTGGAAAAGAACATGCAATGACCACTGGTTGATCCATGTGTGGTTTGTGGAAAGGACACACATGCAGTGAACACTGGTGGATCCATGTGTGGTTTGTGAAAAGAACACACATGCAGTGAACACTGGTGGATGCATGTGTGGTTTATGGAAAGAACACACATGCAATGATATTGGTTGATCCATGTGTGGTTTGTGGAAATAAAACACATGCAATTCCTCTAATGGATCCATATGTGGTTTGTTGAAAAGAACACACATGCAATGACCACTGGTTGATCCATGTGTGGTTTGTGGAAACAACACACATGCAATGAACACTGGTTGATCCATATGTGGTTTGTGAAATAAAAAGACAAACAATGACTCTAGTGCTGGTTTTAGTATAAGAACACACATGCAATGAACACTGGTGGATCCATAAGTGGTTTTGTGAAAAAGAACACACATGCAATGAACACTGGTGGATCCATATGTGCTTTGTGGAAAAGAACACACATGTAGTGAACACTGGTGGATCCATATGTTGTTTGTGAAAAGAACACACATGCAATGACTCTAGTGCTTGTTTTAGTATAAGAGAACACAAGCAATGACTCTAGTGGGTCCATATGTGATTTGTGGAAAGAACACACATGCAATGACCACTGGTTAATCCATATGTGGTTTGTGGAAAAGAACACACATGCAGTGACCACTGGTTATTCATGTGTGCTTTGTGGAAAGAACACACATGCAATGACACTGGTGGATCCATGTGTGGTTTGTGGAAATAACACACATGCAATGACTCTAATGGATCCATATGTGGTTTGTGGAAAAGAACACACATGCAATGACCACTGGTTGATCCATGTGTGGTTTGTGGAAAGAACAGGCATGCTATGAGTCTAGTGCTGGTTTTAGTATAAGAACACACATGCAATGACCACTGGTGGATCCATGTGTTGTTTGTGAAAAGAACACACATGCAATGAACACTGGTTGATCCATATGTGGTTTGTGGAAAAGAACACACATACAATGACTCTAACGGATCCATATGTGGTTTGCGAAAAAGAACACACAAGCAATGACCACTGGTTGATCCATGTGTGGTTTGTGGAAAGAACACGCATGCAGTGAACACTGGTGGATCCATGTGTGGTTTGTGAAAAGAACACACATGCAATGAGTCTAGTGCTAGTTTTAGTATAAGAATACACATGCAATGACCGTAGTGGGTCCACATGTGGTTTGTGAAAAGAACACACATGCAGTGAACACTGGTGGATGCATGTGTGGTTTATTGAAAGAACACACATGCAATGATATTGGTTGATCCATGTGTGGTTTGTGGAAATAAAACACATGCAATTCCTCTAATGGATCCATATGTGGTTTGTTGAAAAGAACACACATGCAATGACCACTGGTTGAGCCATGTGTGGTTTGTGGAAAGAACACGCATGCAATGACACTCGTGGATCCATGTGTGGTTTGTGAAAAGAACACACATGCAATGAACACTGGTTGATCCATATGTGGTTTGTGGAAAAGAACACACATACAATGAACACTCGTGGATCCATAAGTGGTTTGTGGAAAGAACACACATGAAGTGAACACTGGTGGATCCATATGTTGTTTGTGAAAAGAACACACATGCAATGACTCTAGTGCTGGTTTTAGTATAAGAACACACAAGCAATGACTCTAGTGGGTCCATATGTGATTTGTGGAAAGAACACACATGTAATGACACTGGTTGATCCATGTGTGGTTTGTGGCAAGAACAAACATGCAATGAACACTGGTTGATCCATATGTGGTTTGTGAAAAGAATACACATACAATGACTCTAGTGCTGGTTTTAGTATAAGAACACACATGGAATGACCATTGGTTGATCCATATGTGGTTGGTGGAAAAGAACACACATGCAATGAACACTGGTGGATCCATATGTGGTTTGTGGAAAAGAACACACATGGAGTGACCACTGGTTGATCCATGTGTGGTTTGTGGAAAGAACACACATGCAATGACACTAGTGGATCCATGTGTGGTGTGTGGAAAAGAACACACATACAATGAACACTCGTGGATCCATAAGTGGTGTGTGGAAAGAACATACATGTAGTGAATACTGGTGGATCCATATGTTGTTTGTGAAAAGAACACACATGCAATGGCTCTAGTGCTGGTTTTAGTATAAGAACACACAAGCAATGACTCTAGTGGGTCCATATGTGATTTTTGGAAAGAACACACATGAAATGACACTGGTTGATCCATGTGTGGTTTGTGGAAACAACACACATGCAATGAACACTGGTTGATCCATATGTGGTTTGTGAAATAAACAGACAAACAATGACTCTAGTGCTGGTTTTAGTATAAGAACACACATGCAATGAACACTGGTGGATCCATAAGTGGTTTGTGGAAAAGAACACACATGCAATGAACACTGGTGGATCCATATGTGGTTTGTGCAAAGAACGCACATGCAATGAATCTAATGGATCCATATGTGGTTTGTGAAAAGAACACACATGCAATAACCACTGGTTGATCCATATGTGGTTTGTGGAAAAGAACACACATGCAGTGACCATTGGTTGATCCATGTGTGGTTTGTGGAAAGAACACACATGCAATGACACTACTGGATCCATGTGTGGTTTGTGGAAAGAACATACATGCAATGACTCTAGTGCTAGTTTTAGTATAAGAACACACATGCAATGACCACTGGTTGATCCATATGTGGTTTGTGGAAAAGAAAACACATGCAATGAACACTGGTGGATCCATGTGTGGTTTGGGAAAAGAATACACGTGCAATGAACACTGGTTGATCCATATGTGGTTTGTGGAAAAGAACACACACACAATGACTCTAATGGATCCATATGTGGTTTGTGGAAAAGAACATGCAATGACCACTGGTTGATCCATGTGTGGTTTGTGGAAAGAACACGCATGCAGTGAACACTGGTGGATCCATGTGTGGTTTGTGAAAAGAACACACATGCAGTGAACACTGGTGGATGCATGTGTGGTTTATGGAAAGAACACACATGCAATGATATTGGTTGATCCATCTGTGGTTTGTGGAAATAAAACACATGCAATTCCTCTAATGGATCCATATGTGGTTTGTTGAAAAGAACACACATGCAATGACCACTGGTTGAGCGATGTGTGGTTTGTGGAAACAACACGCATGCAATGACACTGGTGGATCCATGTGTGGTTTGTGAAAAGAACACACATGCAATGAACACTGGTGGATCCATGTGTGGTTTGTTGAAAGAGTACACATGCAATGACATTGGTTGATCCATGTGTGGTTTGTGGAAATAACACACATGCAATGACTCTAATGGATCCATAGGTGGTTTGTGGAAAAGAACACACATGCAATGACCACTAGTTGATCCATGTGTGGTTTGTGGAAAGAACACGCATGCAATGACACTGGTGGATCCATGTGTGGTTTGTGAAAAGAACACACATGCAGTGAACAATGGTTGATCCATATGTGGTTTGTGTAAAAGAACACACATACAATGAACACTCGTGGATCCATAAGTGGTTTGTGGAAAGAACACACGCAGTGAACACTGGTGGATCCATTGTTGTTTGTGAAAAGAACACACATGCAATGGCTCTAGTGCTGGTTTTAGTATAAGAACACACAAGCAATGACTCTAGTGGGACCATATGTGATTTGTGGAAAGAACACACATGCAATGACACTGGTTGATCCATGTGTGGTTTGTGGAAAGAACACACATGCAATGAACACTGGTTGATCCATATGTGGTTTGTGAAATGAACAGACAAACACTGACTCTAGTGCTGGTTTTAGTATAAGAACACACATGCAATGAACACTGGTGGATCCATAAGTGGTTTGTGGAAAAGAACACACATGCAATGAACACTGGTGGATCCATATGTGGTTTGTGGAAAAGAACACACATGTAGTGAACACTGGTGAATCCATATGTTGTTTGTGAAAAGAACGCACATGCAATCACTCTAGTGCTTGTTTTAGTATAAGAAAACACAAGCAATGACTCTAGTGGGTCCATATGTGATTTGTGGAAAGAACACACATGCAATGACCACTGGTTGATCCATATGTGGTTTGTGGAAAAGAACACACATGCAGTGACCGCTGGTTGATCCATGTGTGCTTTGTGGAAAGAACACACATGCAATGACACTGGTGGATCCATGTGTGGTTTGTGGAAATAACACACATGCAATGACTCTAATGGATCCATATGTGGTTTGTGGAAAAGAACACACATGCAATGACCACTGGTTGATCCATGTGTGGTTTGTGGAAAGAACACGCATGCAATGAGTCTAGTGCTGGTTTTAGTATAAGAACGCACATGCAATAACCACTGGTTGATCCATATGTGGTTTGTGGAAAATAACACACATGCAATGAAAACTGGTGGATCCATGTGTGGTTTGTGAAAAGAACACACATACAATGAACACTGCTTGATCCATATGTTGTTTGTGGAAAAGAAACACACATACAATGAACACTGGTGGATCCGTAAGTGGTTTGTTGAAAGAACACACATGAAGTGAACACTGGTGGATCCATATGTGGTTTGTGAAAAGAACACACATGCAATGAATCTAATGGATCCATATGTGGTTTGTGAAAATAACACACATGCAATGACCACTGGTTGATCCATATGTGGTTTGTGGAAAAGAACACACATGGAGTGACCACTTGTTGATCCATGTGTGGTTTGTGGAAAGAACACACATGCAATGACACTAGTGGATCCATGTGTGGTGTGTGGAAAAGAACACACATACAATGAACACTCGTGGATCCACAAGTGGTTTGTGGAAAGAACACACATGTAGTGAATAATGGTGGATCCATATGTTGTTTGTGAAAAGAACACACATGCAATGGCTCTAGTGCCGGTTTTAGTATAAGAACACACAAGCAATGACTCTAGTGGGTCCATATGTGATTTGTGGAAAGAACACACATGAAATGACACTGGTTGATCCATGTGTGGTTTGTGGAAACAACACACATGCAATGAACACTGGTTGATCCATATGTGGTTTGTGAAATAAAAAGACAAACAATGACTCTAGTGCTGGTTTTAGTATAAGAACACACATGCAATGAACACTGGTGGATCCATAAGTGGTTTTGTGAAAAAGATCACACATGCAATGAACACTGGTGGATCCATATGTGGTTTTTGGAAAAGAACACACATGTAGTGAACACTGGTGGATCCATATGTTGTTTGTGAAAAGAACACACATGCAATGACTCTAGTGCTTGTTTTAGTATAAGAGCACACAAGCAATGACTCTAGTGGGTCCATATGTGATTTGTGGAAAGAACACGCATGCAATGACCACTGGTTAATCCATATGTGGTTTGTGGAAAAGAACACACATGCAGTGACCACTGGTTATTCATGTGTGCTTTGTGGAAAGAACACACATGCAATGACACTGGTGGATCCATGTGTGGTTTGTGGAAATAACACACATGCAATGATTCTAATGGATCCATATGTGGTTTGTGGAAAAGAACACACATGCAATGACCACTGGTTGATCCATGTGTGGTTTGTGGAAAGAACATGCATGCAATGAGTCTAGTGCTGGTTTTAGTATAAGAACACACATGCAATGACCACTGGTTGATCCATATGAGGTTTGTGGAAAAGAACACACATGCAATGAACACTGGTGGATCCATGTGTGTTTTCTGAAAAGAACACACATGCAATGAACACTGCTTGATCCATATGTGGTTTGTGGAAAAGAACACACATGCAGTGAACACTGGTGGATCCGTAAGTTGTTTGTGGAAAGAGCACACATGCAATGACTCTAATGGATCCATATGTGGTTTGTGAAAAGAACACACATGCAATGACAACTGGTTGATCCATATGTGGTTTGTTGAAAAGAACACACATGCAGTGACCACTGGTTGATCCATGTGTGGTTTGTGGAAAGAACACACATGCAATGACACTAGTGGATCCATGTGTGGTTTTTGGAAAGAACATACATACAATGACTCTAGTGCTGGTTTTAGTATAAGAACACACATGCAATGACCACTGGTTGATCCATATGTGGTTTGTGGAAAAGAGAACACATGCAATGAACACTGGTGGATCCATGTGTGGTTTGTGAAAAGAACACACATGCAATGAACACTGGTTGATCCATATGTGGTTTGTGGAAAAGAACACACATACAATGACTCTAACGGATCCATATGTGGTTTGCAGAAAAGAACACACATGCAATGACCACTGGTTGATCCATGTGTGGTTTGTGAAAAGAACACACATGCAATGAGTGTAGTGCTAGTTTTAGTATAAGAACACACATGCAATGACCGTAGTGGGTCCACATGTGGTTTGTGAAAAGAACACACATGCAGTGAACACTGGTGGATGCATGTGTGGTTTATTGAAAGAACACACATGCAATGATATTGGTTGATCCATGTGTGGTTTGTGGAAATAAAACACATGCAATTCCTCTAATGGATCCATATGTGGTTTGTTGAAAAGAACACACATGCAATGACCACTGGTTGAGCCATGTGTGGTTTGTGGAAAGAACACGCATGCAATGACACTGGTGGATCCATGTGTGGTTTGTGAAAAGAACACACATGCAATGAACATTGGTTGATCCATATGTGGTTTGTGGAAAAGAACACACATACAATGAACACTCGTGGATCCATAAGTGGTTTGTGGAAAGAACACACATGCAGTGAACACTGGTGGATCCATATGTTGTTTGTGAAAAGAACACACATGCAATGACTCTAGTGCTGGTTTTAGTATAAGAACACACAAGCAATGACTCTAGTGGGTCCATATGTGATTTGTGGAAAGAACACACATGCAATGACACTGGTTGATCCATGTGTGGTTTGTGGCAAGAACAAACATGCAATGAACACTGGTTGATCCATATGTGGTTTGTGAAAAGAATACACATACAATGACTCTAGTGCTGGTTTTAGTATAAGAACACACATGCAATGACCATTGGTTGATCCATATGTGGTTGGTGGAAAAGAACACAATGCAATGAACACTGGTGGATCCATATGTGGTTTGTGGAAAAGAACACACATGTAGTGAACACTGGTGGATCCATATGTTGTTTGTGAAAAGAACACACAATGACTCTAGTGCTTGTTTTAGTATAAGAACACACAAGCAATGACTCTAGTGGGTACATATGTGATTTGTGGAAAGAACACACATGCAATGACCACTGGTTGATCCATATGTGATTTGCGGAAAAGAACACACATGCAGTGACCATTGGTTGATCCATGTGTGGTTTGTGGAAAGAACACACATGCAATGACACTGGTGGATCTATGTATGGTTTGTGGAAATAACACACATGCAATGACTAATGGATCCATATGTGGTTTCTGGAAAAGAACGCACATGCAATGACCACTGGTTGATCCATGTGTGGTTTGTGGAAAGAACACGCATGCAATGAGTCTAGTGCTAGTTTTAGTATAAGAACACACATGCAATGAACACTGGTGGATCCATGTGTGGTTTGTGAAAAGAACACACATGCAATGAACATTGCTTGATCCATATGTGGTTTGTGGAAAAGAACACACATACAATGAACACTGGTGGATCCATAAGTGGTTTGTGGAAAGAACACACATGCAGTGAACACTGGTGGAACCATATGTGGTTTGTGAAAAGAACACAAATGCAATGACCACTGGTTGATCCATATGTGATGTGTGGAAAAGAACACACATGCAGTGACCAGTGGTTGATCCATGTGTGGTTTGTGGAAAGAACACACATGCAATGACACTAGTGGATCCATGTGTGGTTTGTGGAAAGAACATACATACAATGACTCTAGTGCGGGTTTTAGTATAAGAACACACATGCAATGACCACTGGTTGATCCATATGTGGTTTATGGAAAAGAACACACATGCAATGAACACTGGTGGATCCATGTGTGGTTTGTGAAAAGAACACACATGCAATGAACACTGGTTGATCCATATGTGGTTTGTGGAAAAGAACACACATACAATGACTCTAATGGATCCATATGTGGTTTGTGGAAAAGAACACACATGCAATGACCACTGGTTGATCCATGTGTGGTTTGTGGAAAGAACACGCATGCAGTGAACACTAGTGGATCCATGTGTGGTTTGTGAAAAGAACACACATGCAATGAGTCTAGTGCTGGTTTTAGTATAAGAACACACATGCAATGACTCTAGTGGGTCCACATGTGGTTTGGGAAAAGAACACACATGCAGTTAACACTGGTGGATCCATGTGCGGTTTGTGGAAAGAACACACATGCAATGACATTGGTTGATCCGTGTGTGGTTTGTGGAAATAACACACATGTAATTACTCTAATGGATCCATATGTGGTTTGTTGAAAAGAACACACATGCAATGACCACTGGTTGAGCCATGTGTGCTTTGTGGAAAGAACACGCATGCAATGACACTGGTGGATCCATGTGTGGTTTGTGAAAAGACCACACATGCGATGAACACTGGTTGATCCATATGTGGTTTGTGGAAAAGAACACACATACAATGAACACTCGTGGATCCATAAGTGGTTTGTGGAAAGAACACACATGCAGTGAACACTGGTGGATCCATATGTTGTTTGTGAAAAGAACACACATGCAATGACTCTAGTGCTGGTTTTAGTATAAGAACACACAAGCAATGACTCTAGTGGGTCCATATGTGATTTGTGGAAAGAACACACATGCAATGACACTGGTTGATCCATGTGTGGTTTGTGGCAAGAACAAACATGCAATGAACACTGGTTGATCCATATGTGGTTTGTGAAAAGAATACACATACAATGACTCTAGTGCTGGTTTTAGTATAAGAACACACATGCAATGACCATTGGTTGATCCATATGTGGTTGGTGGAAAAGAACACAATGCAATGAACACTGGTGGATCCATATGTGGTTTGTGGAAAAGAACACACATGTAGTGACCACTGGTGGATCCATATGTTGTTTGTGAAAAGAACACACATGCAATGACTCTAGTGCTTGTTTTAGTATAAGAACACACAAGCAATGACTCTAGTGGGTACATATGTGATTTGTGGAAAGAACACACATGCAATGACCACTGGTTGATCCATATGTGATTTGCAGAAAAGAACACACATGCAGTGACCATTGGTTGATCCATGTGTGGTTTGTGGAAAGAACACACATGCAATGACACTGGTGGATCTATGTATGGTTTGTGGAAATAACACACATGCAATGACTAATGGATCCATATGTGGTTTCTGGAAAAGAACGCACATGCAATGACCACTGGTTGATCCATGTGTGGTTTGTGGAAAGAACACGCATGCAATGAGTCTAGTGCTAGTTTTAGTATAAGAACACACATGCAATGAACACTGGTGGATCCATGTGTGGTTTGTGAAAAGAGCACACATGCAATGAACATTGCTTGATCCATATGTGGTTTGTGGAAAAGAACACACATACAATGAACACTGGTGGATCCATAAGTGGTTTGTGGAAAGAACACACATGCAGTGAACACTGGTGGAACCATATGTGGTTTGTGAAAAGAACACAAATGCAATGACCACTGGTTGATCCATATGTGATGTGTGGAAAAGAACACACATGCAAAGGACAGTGGTTGATCCATGTGTGGTTTGTGGAAAGAACACACATGCAATGACACTAGTGGATCCATGTGTGGTTTGTGGAAAGAACATACATACAATGACTCTAGTGCGGGTTTTAGTATAAGAACACACATGCAATGACCACTGGTTGATCCATATGTGGTTTATGGAAAAGAACACACATGCAATGAACACTGGTGGATCCATGTGTGGTTTGTGAAAAGAACACACATGCAATGAACACTGGTTGATCCATATGTGGTTTGTGGAAAAGAACACACATACAATGACTCTAATGGATCCATATGTGGTTTGTGGAAAAGAACACACATGCAATGACCACTGGTTGATCCATGTGTGGTTTGTGGAAAGAACACGCATGCAGTGAACACTAGTGGATCCATGTGTGGTTTGTGAAAAGAACACACATGCAATGAGTCTAGTGCTGGTTTTAGTATAAGAACACACATGCAATGACTCTAGTTGGTCCAAATGTGGTTTGGTAAAAGAAAACACAAGCACTTAACACTGGTGTATCAATGTGGGGTTTGTGGAAAGAACACACATGCAATGACATTGGTTGATCCGTGTGTGGTTTGTGGAAATAACACACATGTAATTACTCTAATGGATCCATATGTGGTTTGTTGAAAAGAACACACATGCAATGACCACTGGTTGAGCCATGTGTGCTGAGTGGAAAGAACACGAATGCAATGACACTGGTGGATCCATGTGTGGTTTGTGAAAAGACCACACATGCGATGAACACTGGTTGATCCATATGTGGTTTGTGGAAAAGAACACACATACAATGAACACTCGTGGATCCATAAGTGGTTTGTGGAAAGAACACACATGCAGTGAACACTGGTGGATCCATATGTTGTTTGTGAAAAGAACACACATGCAATGACTCTAGTGCTGGTTTTAGTATAAGAACACACAAGCAATGACTCTAGTGGGTCCATATGTGATTTATGGAAAGAACACACATGCAATGACACTGGTTGATCCATGTGTGGTTTGTGGCAAGAACAAACATGCAATGAACACTGGTTGATCCATATGTGGTTTGTGAAAAGAATACACATACAATGACTCTAGTGCTGGTTTTAGTATAAGAACACACATGCAATGACCATTGGTTGATCCATATGTGGGTGGTGGAAAAGAACACACATGCAATGAACACTGGTGGATCCATATGTGGTTTGTGGAAAAGAACACACATGTAGTGAACACTGGTGGATCCATATGTTGTTTGTGAAAAGAACACACATGCAATGACTCTAGTGCTTGTTTTAGTATAAGAACACACAAGCAATGACTCTAGTGGGTACATATGTGATTTGTGGAAAGAACACACATGCAATGACCACTGGTTGATCCATATGTGATTTGCGGAAAAGAACACACATGCAGTGACCATTGGTTGATCCATGTGTGGTTTGTGGAAAGAACACACATGCAATGACACTGGTGGATCTATGTATGGTTTGTGGAAATAACACACATGCAATGACTAATGGATCCATATGTGGTTTCTGGAAAAGAACACACATGCAATGACCACTGGTTGATCCATGTGTGGTTTGTGGAAAGAACACGCATGCAATGAGTCTAGTGCTAGTTTTAGTATAAGAACACACATGCAATGAACACTGGTGGATCCATGTGTGGTTTGTGAAAAGAACACACATGCAATGAACACTGCTTGATCCATATGTGGTTTGTGGAGAAGAACACACATACAATGAACACTGGTGGATCCATAAGTGGTTTGTGGAAAGAACACACATGCAGTGAACACTGGTGGAACCATATGTGGTTTGTGAAAAGAACACACATGCAATGAATATAATGGATCCATATGTGGTTTGTGAAAAGAACACACATGCAATGACCACTGGTTGATCCATATGTGATGTGTGGAAAAGAACACACATGCAGTGACCAGTGGTTGATCCATGTGTGGTTTGTGGAAAGAACACACATGCAATGACACTAGTGGATCCATGTGTGGTTTGTGGAAAGAACATACATACAATGACTCTAGTGCGGGTTTTAGTATAAGAACACACATGCAATGACCAATGGTTGATCCATATGTGGTTTATGTAAAAGAACACACATGCAATGAACACTGGTGGATCCATGTGTGGTTTGTGAAAAGAACACACATGCAATGAACACTGGTTGATCCATATGTGGTTTGTGGAAAAGAACACACATAAAATGACTCTAATGGATCCATATGTGGTTTGTGGAAAAGAACACACATGCAATGACCACTGGTTGATCCATGTGTGGTTTGTGGAAAGAACACGCATGCAGTGAACACTAGTGGATCCATGTGTGGTTTGTGAAAAGAACACACATGCAATGAGTCTAGTGCTGGTTTTAGTATAAGAACACACATGCAATGACTCTAGTGGGTCCACATGTGGTTTGGGAAAAGAACACACATGCAGTTAACACTGGTGGATCCATGTGCGGTTTGTGGAAAGAACACACATGCAATGACATTGGTTGATCCGTGTGTGGTTTGTGGAAATAACACACATGTAATTACTCTAATGGATCCATATGTGGTTTGTTGAAAAGAACACGCATGCAATGACCACTGGTTGAGCCATGTGTGCTTTGTGGAAAGAACACGCATGCAATGACACTGGTGGATCCATGTGTGGTTTGTGAAAAGACCACACTGTAAGATCCCTCCTTATTAAAGGAAAAGATCCCTGTGATTGCAATGCTAGTCCCTAGATCACTGCTAGCATCCACAGTTTAAGATGAAGTACACAGATACAAAGGTCGTTTATTACAGTCATTCCAGAGATAAAACATAGTCTTTTACAACTCATGGCCAAAGGCCTAGTACAAGAGTTTATGGAATAAGTAAATAAACATAAGTCTTCATCTTCATGTGCCACAGGCAAGCATGTTGAGTGTAGACTCATGACTCCTAATCATCATCAGAGTAACCTGCAACATCATAAGTTACAGCCACAAGGGTCAATACT
This sequence comes from Avena insularis, assembly GCA_023614405.1. NCBI lineage: Eukaryota > Viridiplantae > Streptophyta > Magnoliopsida > Poales > Poaceae > Avena > Avena insularis. The sequence continues at coordinate 454,158,753 of CM042694.1, forward strand.
TTGGAATAGTATTGGCAAGTGATACCTTAGTATTTAATTAAGTGGACTATAATACTATATGCTTTTGGCTGGTGGAGCTTAGGCTTGCATTGCTCAAAATAGATTTTTCCTTAACTTTTGAAAATACTAAGCTTTTGTTTGGTAAAAACTTTCCAAGACATCTTCCAATCCAAGACTGAAGATCCACTCAGGGCATCTACTAATCAAGGACTGAAGATATACTTGGCAAAAACACCCAAGGCATCTATCAACAAAGACTCTAGATCCACTCAGGGCATCTAGCAATCAATGACTGAAGATCCTTTTATCCCTTTGTTCACCCACAAGTTTTATTTAGAAATTGGAGTGATGAGATTCTTGAAGTTTCCATGTCTTGATGCTCAAATTGTCCTTTACCAGGGACATGGCTAAGTACTTAGGTTTTACACTCTGCAGAGGTGGTGCACTTTCCCCACAAGCCTTGGTTTCCCAAGGTTGATCCTTCAGTAGCCTTTCCTTAGTCAAATGGACGCGTTCCAACCTATCATCCCATCTACCACCCACTGTCCAAAAGACTAAGTTCCAGCATCCTAAGATCATGGCAGAGCCCATAATGCCAAGTGGTTGCACTTGAAGCTTTTCAACATTTGACATCTCAAATCTCTTTGTTTCCTGGGTGGCCATCCACAAGTGAGATACACAAGCCAGTCCCTGGCCTTGTGAACCACTCAACATAAGCCATTCCTTCCATTCCACCCAGGTGGTTCATTAACTTAGTTGTTTTATTTTACAAAAACATAAGTCCTTAGACTTAGAAATTTTTCCATAGTGAATATATAAACCACCCTTGTTTTCTAGTAGCTAGGCTAAGCATGAAAGTAATAGGAATCTGGACTTAGGAAATTTTCACTAAGGCTTAATCTAATAGGTTTTCCCAAAGCATAGCTTGTACTTAGCTAAAAACCATGCAAGTCCTATACTTAGAAAAATATTACTAATGCATATATAAAAAAAAGTATAGGAATGGAATATTCATGATGATATCACTTGCCTTGGTAGTGTGGAGAGTAGCACTCGTCACAATCACAATCACTAGCAAAATCTACACACAAAGTTGTAGCACACAATTACACACAAATATATACAAACAAGAAATAGTATGAATGCATGCATGCATGATTCTACCAAGTGATGATTTTTGAAAACTCAACCAAGCAAGTACATGAATACAGAAACTTAGCAAGCCACTAGTTTACCAACTAAACAAAATTTAACCCTAAACAAAAATACTAAACTAAATCTATACTCAAAAAGGCCTCAAACAAGTCTCTGCAATTTTAGCACATCTAATGGCTACTATTTGCTAAACAAAAAGGATAGGCAGAAAGTTCTTGTTTTTCTGAATCCAACGGTATAAAGTTTGCAAAATTCTAACGTGGGATTCAAAAGATATAGGCATTTGAAATCTGGATCAAAATCTGTTTTTTAAATTCTATTTCCAGATCTTAACCTAGCCACGTCATGTTCTTATTCACCGCAGTTCAAGACCGGATCGAGCTCCACAGCCGTAGGATCTAAATGAAATCTGGCGGCTCAGATCGCGCATCGCCGGGTTAAGTGGATCTATCCTAGCGCTACGATGCGAATCTAACGGCTGCTACTTCTCGCCAAGAATCGGCGGCGAGCGGCTACCGGCCAGGAATCTGCCGTCGGCGACATTGCCGGCGATGCAGACGGCGAGGGAGAAGGAGGAGTAGCTCACCGGCTCAGGAGGTCACGCGAAGCTTGTCGTACCGCGGTTGGTCAAGGGCGCCGCACGGCCGCGATTGCTCACCGGAGTTCGTGGGCGGCGTGCGTCGGGTGGTCGTCGTGGACGTCGCTGTGGATTACCCCAAGGCAGGGCGAGGACACGGTTAGATTCACAGAGTCAAGGCGAAGTAGTGAGCATGAACGGGAAAGCGAGGGGCGGTCTGTACCTACCGGGAAAACTCGTCGGAGTTGATATCGCCGTCGGTGCTCGCGGTGTCAGGTGGAACCGGCGACCTGGGGCAGTACAGGACAGACCAGTGAGGTCAGGAGATGCGCAAAGACATGCTGAGTCAGATTGTAAGAACGAGAGGCAGAGGGGGACACTAGGCTCACCGGAATCGATCGCCGGAGAGGCTCTGTCCGCGGCGGTGCAAAGTTGATTGAGGACAGCCTGGTGGCGGAGCGAGCGAGGTGTTTGGGGGAAAATGATCGCGAGGCAGAGGGGGTCTTATAGCCAGATGCTCGACAGGAAACGCCCGTCGATTAATGCCCAATTACTCCCGGCATCACTGCGGCAACGGTCAGCGGCGGAGATCGTGCGCGGAGACAGGGGAAGACGATCGACGGCGTGGAGAAGGCCCGCCTGTCAGCGAGGAGCGCGGAGTGCAGGTGGGGTCGGCTTGTCAGCGTCTGTTTGCGTGTGCTCGCGCGTGAGAGAAGTAAAAGGAGATCCCCGGGTGGGCTTGCTGGGCTGGATCTGCTGCTGGGCCAGATTCTGGCCGCGCGGCCTTTTTCTCTTGTTTAAGCTTTTTTTCTTTTTCTAATTTCATTTTCTGAATAGAATTTGATATGAATTCAAATCCTTTTGAATTCAAACTGCTTTGGGGATTTTTGCAGGGTTCTGTGGGTTCACAAACAATCAAATAACCTAGTGGTTACCTTGCAAAGGCTTGGTCAAGCTTGGGTTTCAAAATAAACAGAGATTTGCTCTAGTTGCAATTATTTGGAAATAGGGTTTAGAAAATATTTCTAAATTGGAAACTTGGGTTTAAAAGCTACTCCTAATCTTTCCAACCATGGAGGCAAGCAAACAAGTACCTAAGCATTCAAATCTCAAAGGGTGATGGCCAATTGAGATAAAATGCCCACATGAAATCATAGCTCAAACTTCTGCCTCTAAATGATTTTGAGAAAAACCCTATATGAATGAATGATGCAAGAATGATATGAATGAGTTTTGAAACATGATTTTTAGGGATGTTACAAATCTAACCCCCTTAAAATGAATCTCGCCCTCGAGATTCGGATTGGCTAGCAAATAGGTGAGGGTGGTCTTTCCGAAGATCATCTTCTCTTTCCCATGTTGCTTCTTCTTCGGAATGATGATTCCATTGTACTTTGCAAAACTTGATAGTCTTTGTTCTCGTGACTCTTTCTGTGGTCTCAAGTATCTTGACAGGCTTTTCTTCATAGGTGAGATCACTTTCTAGTTGAACTTCTTCCAAAGATATGGTATCTTTCAAAGATGTTTCTTCCATTTCTGGGTGACATTTCTTGAGCTGGCTCACATGAAAAACATTATGGACTGCTAGTAAAGATGTTGGCAGTTCGATTTCATATGCAGCTTCTCCCTTGCGACTTAAAATGTTGAATGGTCCCACATATCTTGGTGCTAACTTTCCTTTGACTCCAAATCTTTTTACTCCACGAGTGGTGATACTCTAAGATAAGCTCTATCCCCAACTTAAGTGACTTCTCTACGCTCAGCATCTGCGTAGCATTACCGACGCGACTGCTATCTTCAATCTGTCTCTAACCAATTTGACCTTTTCTTCGGCGTCTTTGATAAGGTCTGGTCCAAACAAACTTCTTTCTCCCACACCATTCCATAGCAATGGGGTGGTACACTTTCTTCCGTATAGAAACTCAAATGGTGCCATCCCAATACTAGATTGGTGACTGTTGTTGTAAGAAAACTCTGCGTAAGGCAGACTTTCATCCCAACTTGCTCCATAGTCTAGGGCACATGCCCTCAACATGTCTTCAAGAATTTGATTAGTCCTTTCTGTTTGTCCATCAGTTTGAGGATGAAAAGCGCGGAATTCCAACCTCGTTCCTAGAGATTCATGAAGCTGTCTCCAAAAGTGAGAAGTGAACTGAGTTCCTCTATCAGACACAATACTCTTAGGTACACCGTGAAGGCATACAATTCTGCTCATGTAGATTTTGGCTAACTTTGCACTGGTATAAGTTGTCTTTACTGGTATAAAATGAGCCACTTTAGTTAGGCGATCTACTATTACCCATATGTAATCATACCCTGACCTGGTCCTTGGTAATCCAGTAATGAAATCCATACCGATATTTTCCCACTTCCACTCAGGAATAGGCATTGGTTGAAGCAAACCTGCTGGTTTCTGATGCTCCGCTTTCACTCTACTACACACGTCACACAAGGCAATGTGTTCGGCGATGTCTCTTTTGAGATTGTTCCACCAAAATCTTTCTTTCATATCCATGTACATTTTGGTGTTTCCGTGAATAGAATACGAGAGTTATGGGCTTCTTGTAAAATCAGTTTCCGCATTTCGGATTTTGTGGAACACAAATACGTTTCTCGTGCCATAAAGTACCTTGTTCGTCCATATGGAAACTTTTAGCTTTCCCTTGGCTAATCCTTTCCTTGATCTCTTCGATTTCTTTATCCGTCTTTTGGGCTTCTTTAATCTTATCCAACAGTGGGTTGAACATCCAAAGACATGAGATGTCCTTCCGCACAATCTCCAACCTGAGTTCCTTGAATTGCTTACAAGTCATCCGGCAATTCACCTTTGGTAAGACCATTTACAAACGCTTTACGACTTAGAGCATCTGCTACTACATTTGCTTTACCGGGGTGGTATTGCAAACTCAAATCGTAATCCTTGATAAGTTCTAGCCATCTTCTTTGTCTCATATTGATCTCCTTCTGGGTGAAGATATATTTCAAACTCTTATGATCGGTGAATACTTCACAACGTTTTCCCAAAAGGTAATGTCTCCATGTTTTGAGTGCATGGACAACAGCGGCTAACTCTAAATCATGAGTAGGATAATTTACTTCATGAGTTTTGAGTTGTCTCGAGGCATAAGCCACAACTTTTCCGCCTTGCATAAGTACTGCTCCTAATCCTTGATGCGAAGAATCACAATATACGGAAATCCTTTTCCAAATCTGGTAAGCACAGAATGGTGTCGACACAAGTCTCTTCTTTAGTTCTTGAAAGCTGAGTTCACATCCTTGGACCAAGCAAATTTCTTATCTTTCTTTAACAATTCCGTCATTGGTTTAGCAACCTTAGAAAAATTTTCAATGAATCTTCTGTAGTAACCTGCTAAACCAAGGAAACTACGAACCTCTTTTACATTCTTAGGAGATTCCCATTCTGTTACGGCTGAAACCTTAGCAGGGTCAACTGCTACACCATCCTGTGTCATAACATGACCAAGAAATCAACTTCCTCTAACCAAAACTCACACTTGCTGAACTTGGCATAAAGTTTATGTTCCCTTAGTTTCTCAAGTATCAAGCGTAGATGTCTTTCATGTTCTTCCTTGCTCTTGGAGTAGACTAAGATGTCATCGATGAAAACGACAACAAACTTGTCGAGAAATTCCATGAACACTTTGTTCATCATATTCATGAAGTATCTTTGGGCGTTGGTTAATCCAAAAGGCATCACGGTGTACTCATACAATCCATACCTCGTGGTAAATGCTGTTTTAGGTATGTCTTGCTCTCTTATCTTGAGTTGAAAATAGCACGACCGAAGATCAATCTTGAGAACACACAAGCTCCTTCTAGCTGATCAAACAAGTCATTGATTCTTGGCAAAGGATATTTGTTCTTGATGGTTACCTCGTTGAGAGAACGGTAATCTATGCATAGTCTTTGAGTTCTATCTCTTTTCTCTGAACAAAACTAGAGCTCCCCAAGATGAAGAACTTGGCTGGATGAATCCTTTACGCAATTGTTCTCCAAGTTGTTTCTTGAGTTCCTTAAGTTAAATCTGACATTTTATAAGGTCTCTTTGCTCTTGGCCCATCCGGTACCAATTCTATTATAAACTCCACATCTCTATCTGGTGGCATTCTGGTAACTCTTCCGAACACATCCGGATACTCACACACAATTGGCACATCTTGTCCATGCTAACCCCTTAAGAGAATTCAGTTTACTCCTTTTGATTTAAAGTTAGACTTGAATATTATCCTCTTACCTTCAGGGTTGTGAGTGAAACTGTATGATTTGCACAATCTAGTACTCCCTTATACTTAGTCATCCAATCCATTCCCAAAATCACATCCAATCCTTGGGAATTTAGGATTATTAGGTTCACTGGAAACTTATATTTTCCAAGCTCTATGACTAGGTCATGGCATCCTGAGTTTACTATCATTTCTCCACCGGAGAACTTACTTATAGGACACCCAATGGTTTCTACCGGTAGTTCATTTCTTTCGACAAATGCTTTAGATATGAATGAATGAGATGCACCAGTGTCAAAGAGTACAAATGCTGAGATGGAATTGAGTCTGAACTTACCGAACAAAGATCGGGCTCTTCAAAGACCTCCTCCACATTGATGTGGTTAACCCATCCTTTCTGAAAAGGATTTGGCTTGTTAGGTCCCTCAACTTTCTTTTCGTGGCACTTATTAGCATAATGCCCCACTTCTTGCATTTGTAGCATTCGACTGGCCGATGTCCGTCTTAGGTGACTTCCACTTCCACTGTGGTGGCTCTTATATCCACTCTTGTGGTTCTTGTACTTATCATTTTCATGACTGCGATGATGCTTGTTTTCATGACGGTTGTGATTGTGGTGTTTGTTAAACTTCTCATGTTTGTGGGATCCTGAGCTGACACTATCATCATGGTGAGATCGTTTATGAGATGATCCAGTGCTTGCTTGAGTGTTTCCTCTTCTTACTCTCGACTTGCTTCATTTTATTCTCCACAATAACAGCCTTGTCACACAAATGATCGATAAGTTGGAACATATGCCACAGACAGCTGCAGATTTAGCTCATCATTCAAGCCTTCCAGAAACTTTTCCTTCCTTTTGGCATCAGTGTCAACCTCATCCGGTGCATAGCGCGCCAGATTGTTGAACTCTTCAATATATTCAGCCATGCTATGGTGGCGCTGCTTCAGGTTGTGAAATTCCTTCTTTTTCAAGCTCATCATACCGTGAGATATGAGTAATCTAAATCCATCTTCAAAGATAGCCCAAGTCACCTCATCAATAGGCGTGGTAATCTGGAAGTTGTCCCACCATGCTGCGGCTGGTCCTTCCAACAGATGTGCTGCAAACCTGACCTTTTCAGCATCTGTGCATCCCACGGTCACTAAGTCTTTGTTCACAGAACGTAGCCAATCATTGGCCACCATGGGATCAGTCGTTCAAAACTTAGCTGGCCTTAGACGCGAAATCTGGTGAGCATATCAAAACCGGAGGTTGTTGTTGTTGTTATTGTTGTTGTTGTTGGGATTGGGGTTGTTGTTGTTGTTCAGTTACGGATGAGCGTCGTCATCATTTGCATAAGCAGGTCTGCGCATTCATCATTTGTTGTATTTCCGGGGTAATGTTGGGGTTGGGGTTGGTGTTTGCGCGACGGGGAGGCATCTGTGGTTTATTCATATAGAGATAAGAATGAGATACCCTTACATGATTTATGCACAATACATCACACATGCAACACATAGCAAGCAACACTAGGATAAAATCTAAACAACAGATAACAAAAGTCTCAAGGTACAATCACACAAGTGGTAAGCCATCCACATGTCAGATGGTCCAACAATAAGTTCATAAATAACAAGTGCGGAAAATAAAGATAACTGAGTAGTCAAATCTACTCGTCGGCATCAATCTCCTCCTCGACAAAGGTAAGACCTGCGTTCTCCATTGCGGTCTTGTTCTCCTCGATGGTAGTGGTCAAAGAGTCGATCTTGGCCTTGAGAGCCCTCTTCTGGGAACGAAGCCTCTCAATCCTTTGTCTGCTGCTGCTCTAACTCGAAGTCCTTGGACTGCAGTTCCTCGGTCATATCACGAATCCTCTTGTTCCTATCCTGGACACGCTTCTCTTGACTCTTGAACTTACGGTCTTGGGTCTCAAACTTTGCCTCCATCTCCTTGACTATCTCATCCTGCTGCGCGAAGAGCTTGTCCTTCTCGCGAAGCTGCACCTGGAGGCTAAATTACTAAGCATGACGTTGGTCCTATCGGTATCCACGCGCCTAATAAGAGTCTCTAAGTCCTGGAGGTACAGGCGTATCGGCTCTTTGTGACCTCGAGTCGTCCTCAAAGTCAATGGACTCTCTCATCATCACGCCTTCGAAGGCGTGGAAGTGAGTGCCTCTAACTGTCGGGAGTGACGTCCTAACAGTCGTCCCTATCGATCCGCATGACAACCTCCATGCCTCTCTCCCTGTCATCGTGCATAAGCTTGAAGACGATGGCCTCCGTAGTAGGCTCTGCCTGGCGTCCTGGCTGGTTCACCTTGAAGCCCCAAAGGTCCTTCCTCTCAAACTTGGTGAGTGGGTGCACCGTAATGATAGGAAGAGGAGATCGAGTAAAGTAGTAAGCTCTACGATACGAGGACCAAAACAGGTAACTGGAACTCTTCAAAGGTTGATGGCAATAGGCATCTATTTATAAGATTGAAAAGTTAGAACAACACAAATTTAAATTTAACAAGTCAAACATTCAAGTATAACCATGGAACACAAAAAATCACACAAGTCATGCATACATAAATTCATTACATCAACCAAGGTTCAAACTTATTTAAGGTCTTATTTTGGAAAATAAGGTGATAGGTGGTGGTCAACTAACGAAGTGCGCTTACAATCCTATCTCATTGGATCCGTGGCTAACACAATGTTCCTAGTGGCAATCACCCTATCTTGTTCACATGCTTCTATCACTAAGTCTATAATATCTCCTCTTAAAGATTGGTTGGTGACTTCCAACTCTTGGGTATGTTCCTTCTCTTTCTCTAAGTCTTTTTGGAGGTTGAGCATCCTGCACTTGACTCTTGCACTTAGTTCCTTGATAGTCTTCCAAGCTGCTTCTTTTGCTGACTCAAAGAATGTGGTGTGCATAAAAGTGTTGGTGTACATGCAGAAGCCTTTTTCTTTGTGGTTGTCTTCCTTGTTCTTGTACAAGTGAAGTTGCACCCACCAATACTCCTCCATCCTCCATCACCGGAAAGCCTTTGTTCACTGCTGCACCATGTACTCCCATGGTTTCCATGAGGTCCTTGAGAATCTTGGGAAACTCAGTCTCACACTCCAAGGTCATGGTCATGAGTGGTCCTTTCTTCACGGCTTCGTTGACGGAGTTCATCTACAAATAGAGATGAGAAGGAGAAGATTAGAAAAGTTTACGAGAAGAATAGACAAGTGTAGAAGATGTTAAATTTTTCCTTAGTGGTTTCCAATCCTAGGGTCATAATCCTACAGGCAACACAGTGCTCTGATACCATCTGTAAGATCCCTCCTTATTAAAGGAAAAGATCCCTGTGATTGCAATGCTAGTCCCTGGATCACTGCTAGCATCCACAGTTTAAGATGAAGTACACAGATACAAAGGTCGTTTATTACAGTCATTCCAGAGATAAAACATAGTCTTTTACAACTCATGGCCAAAGGCCTAGTACAAGAGTTTATGGAATAAGTAAATAAACATAAGTCTTCATCTTCATGTGCCACAGGCAAGCATGTTGAGTGTAGACTCATGACTCCTAATCATCATCAGAGTAACCTGCAACATCATAAGTTACAGCCACAAGGGTCAATACTTTGGAATAGTATTGGCAAGTGATACCTTAGTATTTAATTAAGTGGACTATAATACTATATGCTTTTGGCTGGTGGAGCTTAGGCTTGCATTGCTCAAAATAGATTTTTCCTTAACTTTTGAAAATACTAAGCTTTTGTTTGGTAAAAACTTTCCAAGACATCTTCCAATCCAAGACAAGATCCACTGTGGCATCTACTAATCAAGGACTGAAGATATACTTGGCAAAAACACCCAAGGCATCTATCAACAAAGACTCTAGATCCACTCAGGGCATCTAGCAATCAATGACTGAAGATCCTTTTATCCCTTTGTTCACCCACAAGTTTTATTTAGAAATTGGAGTGATGAGATTCTTGAAGTCTCCATGTCTTGATGCTCAAATTGTCCTTTACCAGGGACATGGCTAAGTACTTAGGTTTTACACTGCAGAGGTGGTGCACTTTCCCCACAAGCCTTGGTTTCCCAAGGTTGATCCTTCATAGCCTTTCCTTAGTCAAATGGACGTTTCAACCTATCATCCCATCTACCACCCACTGTCCAAAAGACTAAGTTCCAGCATCCTAAGATCATGGCAGAGCCCATAATGCCAAGTGGTTGCACTTGAAGCTTTTCAACATTTGACATCTCAAATCTCTTTGTTTCCTGGGTGGCCATCCACAAGTGAGATACACAAGCCAGTCCACGGCCTTGTGAACCACTCAACATAAGCCATTCCTTCCATTCCACCTGTGTGGTTCATTAACTTAGTTGTTTTATTTTACAAAAACATAAGTCCTTAGACTTAGAAATTTTTCCATAGTGAATATATAAACCACCCTTGTTTTCTAGTAGCTAGGCTAAGCATGAAAGTAATAGGAATCTGGACTTAGGAAATTTTCACTAAGGCTTAATCTAATAGGTTTTCCCAAAGCATAGCTTGTACTTAGCTAAAAACCATGCAAGTCCTATACTTAGAAAAATATGACTAATGCATATATAAAAAAAAGTATAGGAATGGAATATTCATGATGATATCACTTGCCTTGGTAGTGTGGAGAGTAGCACTCGTCACAATCACAATCACTAGCAAAATCTACACACAAAGTTGTAGCACACAATTACACACAAATATATACAAACAAGAAATAGTATGAATGCATGCATGCATGATTCTACCAAGTGATGATTTTTGAAAACTCAACCAAGCAAGTACATGAATACAGAAACTTAGCAAGCCACTAGTTTACCAACTAAACAAAATTTAACCCTAAACAAAAATACTAAACTAAATCTATACTCAAAAAGGCCTCAAACAAGTCTCTGCAATTTTAGCACATCTAATGGCTACTATTTGCTAAACAAAAAGGATAGGCAGAAAGGTCTTGTTTTTCTGAATCCAACGGTATAAAGTTTGCAAAATTCTAACGTGGGATTCAAAAGATATAGGCATTTGAAATATGGATCAAAATCTGTTTTTTAAATTCTATTTCCAGATCTTAACCTAGCCACGCGTCATGTTCTTACTTATTCGCCTGCAGTTTTCAATTTGGATCGAGCTCCACAGCGTAGGATCTAAATGAAATCTGGCGGCTCGGATCGCTTCGGGGTTAAGTGGATCTATCCTAGCGCCACGATGCAGATCTAACGGTGCTACTTCGCCAAGAACTGGCGGCGGAGCGGCGGCTACCGGCGGCGGAACTGTCGGTCGACGACATTGCTGATGATGCAGACAGCGAGGGAGAAGGAGGAGTAGCTCACCGGGCTCAGGAGGTCACGGCGAAGCTTGTCGTACTCGCGGTTGGTCAAGGGGCGCTCGGGCACGGCTGCGATTGCTCACCGGAGTTCGTGGCGGCGTCGGGTGCGTCGGGTGGTCGTCGTGGACGTCGCTGTGGATTACCCCAAGGCAGGGCGAGGACACGGTTAGATTCACAGAGTCAAGGCGAAGTAGTGAGCATGAACGGGAAAGCGAGGGGCAGTCTGTACCTACCGGAAAACTCGGAGTTGATATCGCCGTCGGTGCTTTCGGTGTCGAGTGGAACCGGCGACTGGGCAGAAAGCAGATGCACCGGTGAGGTCGGAGATGCGCAAAGACATGCTGAGTCAGATTGTAAGAACGAGGCGAGGGGACACTAAGCTCACGGAATCGATCGCGGAGAGGCTCATCATGGCGGTGCAAAGTTGATTGAGGACAGCCTGGTGGCGGAGCGAGCGAGGTGTTTGGGGGAAAATGATCGCGAGGCAGAGGGGGTCTTATAGCCAGATGCTCGACAGGAAACGCCCGTCGATTAATGCCCAATTACTCCCGGCATCACTGCGGCAACGGTCAGCGGCGGAGATCGCGGCGCGAGACAGGGAAGACGATCTTGACGTGGAGAAGGCCCGCTATCAGCGAGGCGGAGTGCGGTGGGTCGGCTTGTCGGCGTCATTGCGTGTGCTCGCGTGAGAGAAGTAAAAGGAGATCCCGTGGGCTTGGCTTGGCTGGATCTCTTTGGGCGATTCGCCACGGCCTTTTTCTCTTGTTTAAGCTTTTTTTCTTTTTCTAATTTCATTTTCTGAATAGAATTTGATATGAATTCAAATCCTTTTGAATTCAAACTGCTTTGGGGATTTTTGCAGGGTTCTGTGGGTTCACAAACAATCAAATAACCTAGTGGTTACCTTGCAAAGGCTTGGTCAAGCTTGGGTTTCAAAATAAACAGAGATTTGCTCTAGTTGCAATTATTTGGAAATAGGGTTTAGAGAATATTTCTAAATTTGGAAACTTGGGTTTAAAAGCTACTCCTAATCTTTCCAACCATGGAGGCAAGCAAACAAGTACCTAAGCATTCAAATCTCAAAGGGTGATGGCCAATTGAGATAAAATGCCCACATGAAATCATAGCTCAAACTTCTGCCTCTAAATGATTTTGAGAAAAACCCTATATGAATGAATGATGCAAGAATGATATGAATGAGTTTTGAAACATGATTTTTAGGGATGTTACACACACATGCGATGAACACTGGTTGATCCATATGTGGTTTGTGGAAAAGAACACACATACAATGAACACTCGTGGATCCATAAGTGGTTTGTGGAAAGAACACACATGCAGTGAACACTGGTGGATCCATATGTTGTTTGTGAAAAGAACACACATGCAATGACTCTAGTGCTGGTTTTAGTATAAGAACACACAAGCAATGACTCTAGTGGGTCCATATGTGATTTATGGAAAGAACACACATGCAATGACACTGGTTGATCCATGTGTGGTTTGTGGCAAGAACAAACATGCAATGAACACTGGTTGATCCATATGTGGTTTGTGAAAAGAATACACATACAATGACTCTAGTGCTGGTTTTAGTATAAGAACACACATGCAATGACCATTGGTTGATCCATATGTGGTTGGTGGAAAAGAACACACATGCAATGAACACTGGTGGATCCATATGTGGTTTGTGGAAAAGAACACACATGTAGTGAACACTGGTGGATCCATATGTTGTTTGTGAAAAGAACACACATGCAATGACTCTAGTGCTTGTTTTAGTATAAGAACACACAAGCAATGACTCTAGTGGGTACATATGTGATTTGTGGAAAGAACACACATGCAATGACCACTGGTTGATCCATATGTGATTTGCGGAAAAGAACACACATGAAGTGACCATTGGTTGATCCATGTGTGGTTTGTGGAAAGAACACACATGCAATGACACTGGTGGATCTATGTATGGTTTGTGGAAATAACACACATGCAATGACTAATGGATCCATATGTGGTTTCTGGAAAAGAACACAAATGCAATGTACTGTGGTTGATCCTTGTGTGGTTTGTGGAAAGAACACGCATGCAATGAGTCTAGTGCTAGTTTTAGTATAAGAACACACATGCAATGAACACTGGTGGATCCATGTGTGGTTTGTGAAAAGAACACACATGCAATGAACACTGCTTGATCCATATGTGGTTTGTGGAGAAGAACACACATACAATGAACACTGGTGGATCCATAAGTGGTTTGTGGAAAGAACACACATGCAGTGAACACTGGTGGAACCATATGTGGTTTGTGAAAAGAACACACCTGCAATGAATATAATGGATCCATATGTGGTTTGTGAAAAGAACACACATGCAATGACCACTGGTTGATCCATATGTGATGTGTGGAAAAGAACACACATGCAGTGACCAGTGGTTGATCCATGTGTGGTTTGTGGAAAGAACACACATGCAATGACACTAGTGGATCCATGTGTGGTTTGTGGAAAGAACATACATACAATGACTCTAGTGCGGGTTTTAGTATAAGAACACACATGCAATGACCACTGGTTGATCCATATGTGGTTTATGGAAAAGAACACACATGCAATGAACACTGGTGGATCCATGTGTGGTTTGTGAAAAGAACACACATGCAATGAACACTGGTTGATCCATATGTGGTTTGTGGAAAAGAACACACATACAATGACTCTAATGGATCCATATGTGGTTTGTGGAAAAGAACACACATGCAATGACTGGTTGATCCATGTGTGGTTTGTGGAAAGAACACGATGCAAAGGAACACTAGTGGATCCATGTGTGGTTTGTGAAAAGAACACACATGCAATGAGTCTAGTGCTGGTTTTAGTATAAGAACACACATGCAATGACTCTAGTGGGTCCACATGTGGTTTGGGAAAAGAACACACATGCAGTTAACACTGGTGGATCCATGTGCGGTTTGTGGAAAGAACACACATGCAATGACATTGGTTGATCCGTGTGTGGTTTGTGGAAATAACACACATGTAATTACTCTAATGGATCCATATGTGGTTTGTTGAAAAGAACACACATGCAATGACCACTGGTTGAGCCATGTGTGGTTTGTGGAAAGAACACGCATGCAATGACACTGGTGGATCCATGTGTGGTTTGTGAAAAGACCACACATGCGATGAACACTGGTTGATCCATATGTGGTTTGTGGAAAAGAACACACATACAATGAACACTCGTGGATCCATAAGTGGTTTGTGGAAAGAACACACATGCCGTGAACACTGGTGGATCCATATGTTGTTTGTGAAAAGAACACACATACAATGACTCTAGTGCTAGTTTTAGTATAAGAACACACAAGCAATGACTCTAGTGGGTCCATATGTGATTTGTGGAAAGAACACACATGCAATGACACTGGTTGATCCATGTGTGGTTTGTGGAAAGAACACACATGTAGTGAACACTGGTTGATCCATATGTGGTTTGTGAAAAGAACACACATACAATGACCACTGGTTGATCCATATGTGGTTTGTGGAAAAGAACACACATATACAATGAACACTGGTGGATCCATAAGTGGTTTGTGGGAAGAACATACATGCAGTGAACACTGGTGGATCCATATGTTGCGTGTGAAAAGAACACACATGCAATGAATCTAGTTCTAGTTTTAGTATAAGAACAAACAAGCAATGACTCTAGTGGGTCCATATGTGATTTGTGGAAAGAACACACATGCAATGACACTGGTTGATCCATGCGTGGTTTGTGGAAAGAACACACATGCAATGAACACTGGTTGATCCATATGTGGTTTGTAAAAAGAACACACATGCAATGACCACTGGTTGATCCATATGTGGTTTGTGGAAAAGAACACACATGCAAGGACACTGGTTGATCCATGTGTGGTTTGTGGAAAGAACACACATGCAATGACACTAGTGGATCCATGTGTGGTTTGTGGAAAGAACATACATGCAATGACTCTAGTGCTGGTTTTAGTATAAGAACACACATGCAATGACCACTGGTTTGTGGAAAAGAACACACATGCAATGAACACTGGTGGATCCATATGAGGTTTGTGAAAAGAACACACATGCAATGACTCTAGTGCTGGTTTTAGTATAAGAACACACAAGCAATGACTCTAGTGGGTCCATATGTGATTTGTGGAAAGAACACACATGCAATGACACTGGTTGATCCATGTGTGGTTTGTGGCAAGAACAAACATGCAATGAACACTGGTTGATCCAAATGTGGTTTGTGAAAAGAATACACATACAATGACTCTAGTGCTGGTTTTAGTATAAGAACACACATGCAATGACCATTGGTTGATCCATATGTGGTTGGTGGAAAAGAACACACATGCAATGAACACTGGTGGATCCATATGTGGTTTGTGGAAAAGAACACACATGTAGTGAACACTGGTGGATCCATATGTTGTTTGTGAAAAGAACACACATGCAATGACTCTAGTGCTTGTTTTAGTATAAGAACACACAAGCAATGACTCTAGTGGGTACATATGTGATTTGTGGAAAGAACACACATGCAATGACCACTGGTTGATCCATATGTGATTTGCGGAAAAGAACACACATGCAGTGACCATTGGTTGATCCATGTGTGGTTTGTGGAAAGAACACACATGCAATGACACTGGTGGATCTATGTATGGTTTGTGGAAATAACACACATGCAATGACTAATGGAACCATATGTGGTTTCTGGAAAAGAACACACATGCAATGACCACTGGTTGATCCATGTGTGGTTTGTGGAAAGAACACGCATGCAATGAGTCTAGTGCTAGTTTTAGTATAAGAACACACATGCAATGAACACTGGTGGATCCATGTGTGGTTTGTGAAAAGAACACACATGCAATGAACACTGCTTGATCCATATGTGGTTTGTGGAGAAGAACACACATACAATGAACACTGGTGGATACATAAGTGGTTTGTGGAAAGAACACACATGCAGTGAACACTGGTGGAACCATATGTGGTTTGTGAAAAGAACACACATGCAATGAATATAATGGATCCATATGTGGTTTGTGAAAAGAACACACATGCAATGACCACTGCTTGATCCATATGTGATGTGTGGAAAAGAACACACATGCAGTGACCAGTGGTTGATCCATGTGTGGTTTGTGGAAAGAACACACATGCAATGACACTAGTGGATCCATGTGTGGTTTGTGGAAAGAACATACATACAATGACTCTAGTGCGGGTTTTAGTATAAGAACACACATGCAATGACCACTGGTTGATCCATATGTGGTTTATGGAAAAGAACACACATGCAATGAACACTAGTGGATCCATGTGTGGTTTGTGAAAAGAACACACATGCAATGAACACTGGTTGATCCATATGTGGTTTGTGGAAAAGAACACACATACAATGACTCTAATGGATCCATATGTGGTTTGTGGAAAAGAACACACATGCAATGACCACTGGTTGATCCATGTGTGGTTTGTGGAAAGAACACGCATGCAGTGAACACTAGTGGATCCATGTGTGGTTTGTGAAAAGAACACACATGCAATGAGTCTAGTGCTGGTTTTAGTATAAGAACACACATGCAATGACTCTAGTGGGTCCACATGTGGTTTGGGAAAAGAACACACATGCAGTTAACACTGGTGGATCCATGTGCGGTTTGTGGAAAGAACACACATGCAATGACATTGGTTGATCCGTGTGTGGTTTGTGGAAATAACACACATGTAATTACTCTAATGGATCCATATGTGGTTTGTTGAAAAGAACACACATGCAATGACCACTAGTTGAGCCATGTGTGGTTTGTGGAAAGAACACGCATGCAATGACACTGGTGGATCCATGTGTGGTTTGTGAAAAGACCACACATGCGATGAACACTGGTTGATCCATATGTGGTTTGTGGAAAAGAACACACATACAATGAACACTCGTGGATCCATAAGTGGTTTGTGGAAAGAACACACATGCAGTGAACACTGGTGGATCCATGTGTTGTTTGTGAAAAGAACACACATACAATGACTCTAGTGCTGGTTTTAGTATAAGAACACACAAGCAATGACTCTAGTGGGTCCATATGTGATTTGTGGAAAGAACACACATGCAATGACACTGGTTGATCCATGTGTGGTTTGTGGAAAGAACACACATGTAGTGAACACTGGTTGATCCATATGTGGTTTGTGAAAAGAACACACATACAATGACCACTGGTTGATCCATATGTGGTTTGTGGAAAAGAACACACATATACAATGAACACTGGTGGATCCATAAGTGGTTTGTGGGAAGAACATACATGTAGTGAACACTGGTGGATCCATATGTTGCGTGTGAAAAGAACACACATGCAATGAATCTAGTTCTAGTTTTAGTATAAGAACAAACAAGTAATGACTCTAGTGGGTCCATATGTGATTTGTGGAAAGAACACACATGCAATGACACTGGTTGATCCATGTGTGGTTTGTGGAAAGAACACACATGCAATGAACACTGGTTGATCCATATGTGGTTTGTAAAAAGAACACACATGCAATGACCACTGGTTGATCCATATGTGGTTTGTGGAAAAGAACACACATGCAGTGACCACTGGTTGATCCATGTGTGGTTTGTGGAAAGAACACACATGCAATGACACTAGTGGATCCATGTGTGGTTTGTGGAAAGAACATACATGCAATGACTCTAGTGCTGGTTTTAGTATAAGAACACACATGCAATGACCACTGGTTTGTGGAAAAGAACACACATGCAATGAACACTGGTGGATCCATATGTGGTTTGTGAAAAGAACACACATGCAGTGAACACTGGTGGATCCATATGTGGTTTGTGAAAAGAACACACATGCAATGACTCTAGTGGGTCCATATGTGATTTGTGGAAAGGACACACATACAATGACACTGGTTGATCCATGTGTGGTTTGTGGAAAGAACACACATGCAATGTCATTGGTTGATCCATGTGTGGTTTGTGGAAATAACACACATGCAATGACTCTAATGGATCCATATGTGGTTTCTGGAAAAGAACACACATGCAATGACTCTAGTGCTAGTTTTAGTATAAGAACACACAAGCAATGACTCTAGTGGGTCGATATGTGATTTTTGAAAAAAAAACACATGCAATGACACTGGTTGATCCATGTGTGGTTTGTGAAAAGAGCACACATGCAATGGCATTGGTTGATCCATGTGTGGTTTTTGGAAAGGACACACATGCAATGACTCTAATGGATCCATATGTGGTTTGCGGAAAAGAACACACATGCAATGACCACATGTTGATCCATGTGTGGTTTGTGGAAAGAACACACATGCAATGAACTCTAGTGGATCCATGTGTGGTTTGTGAAAAGAACACACATGCAATGAGTCTAGTGCTGGTTTTAGTATAAGAACACACATGCATTGACTCTAGTGGGTCCACATGTGGTTTGTGAAAAGAACACACAAGCAGTGAACACTGGTTAATCCATGTGTGGTTTGTGGAAAGAACACACATGCAATGACATTGGTTGATCCATGTGTGGTTTGTGGAATAACACACATGCAATGACTCTAATGGATCCATATGTGGTTTGTGGAAAAGAACACACCTGCAATGACTCTAGTGAAGGTTTTAGTATAAGAACACACAAGCAATAACTCTAGTGGGTCCATATGTGATTTGTGGAAAGAACACACACACAATGATACTGGTTGATCCATGTGTGGTTTGTGGAAAGAACACACATGCAATGCCATTGGTTGATCCATGTGTGGTTTGTGGAAATAACACACATGCAATGACTCTAATGGATCCATATGTGGTTTGTGGAAAAGAACACACATGCAATGAATCTAGTGCTAGTTTTAGTATAAGAACACACAAGAAATGACTCAAGTGGGTCCATATGTGATTTGTGGAAAGAACACACATGCAATGACACTGGATGATCCATGTGTGGTTTGTGGAAAGAACACACATGCAATGCCATTGGTTGATCCATGTGTGGTTTGTGAAAATAACACACATGCAATGACTCCAATGGATCCATATGTTGTTTGTGGTAAAGAACACACATGCAATGACTACTGGTTGATCCATGTGTGGTTTGTGGAAAGAACACACATGCAATGAACTCTAGTGGATCTATCTTGGCATAATTTGATGTATGCCACGATGCATTTCATTGTAAAAGACACCCACTTTCCATTTTTATACTACTCAGCTTTTCCCTTGTTTTTTTGATACTACCCAGTTTTTCCCCCTCTCTCTCTTTCGTAGAATCCCAAACCTATTCCCACTCTGTCTGCTACGCCCGGATTGGTTGTCATAGTTGTCACGAGGATCGTGCGCACCAACCGTTGAGCCTGTGTGATCCAACGAGGCTCGTTGCACATGTCGTGCCCTTCACAGGACAGCGCGAGACAGCACAGACGTCTCCCTCAACGAGACTTCTACAAGAAGGAACACGATGCCGTCCATGGAAAAAGTCATCGAGTGGTCATGTCATGTTTAATCTAGTCTACAAAGGCTACAAGTCTACTGCACGGCAACTGGTCATCCATGGCCCACGGGCTATACCATTTTTACTATGCAGCGCACCTGCACTCTCACTTCCGACAGGCCCCCACCACACGAACCTTCCACGCGGCAGCCGCAGCCGAAAGAGCTGCCAATCGGGGCCCTCGAGGAGGCCTAAATGTCCTTGCATTAAAAACCCAGCCTATCGGGTCCTCCATTCGCACTCATCCACTACTCTCTCTTCCCTATCCAGCAAAACCCCACAATCTTGAACGTACTTGCACGAACCTTCTCCATGAAACCAGTGTGTGGGGGTGAGTGTCCGGGCATCGCCGCCGGGGTGGTGCTTCACGCGGCAGATCTGGAGGAGCATCACGTAGCACAAGGCGAGGAGGACGTGCAGTTCAACCCCTTGGGGGACCATGTGCTCGCCGGTGCTGACAACTTTGGAGGCGCCGATGAGGGCGTGGAGTTCGAAGAACACGCTCCGCTCATGTACCCGGAGGTACATCTATTTTTACATGTTTCATATTTTCTGCTCGAGCTTAATCTATCCTGGCGTCATAAAAAAATCTAGTCCTAATGATTAGATGCAACGTATGAACCGGTACATGGAGAGATCTAGTATGTTCTGAATGAATCCATATTATTTATTTATTAATAAGTTACCAAGAACACACACCACATTAATTTAGGAGCGAGCTGGGGAGACGGCCGTAATGAATCACTGAACTCAGATAGACATGTTATTTCATCGAAAGTAACTTGGAATGGTGGAAGGAATATATATTTATTATTTTGCTCATTTCGGTTTGTATTCATACATTACAGGTGTATTCAAGTGAGATGGACTCTGAGAAGGAGACCAGGGACAACAAGAGCTGCCATGTCATGAAGAAGCTCAAGGGCGGGATAATCCCTTTCCGCACTCGACTTGGGGATCTCAAGTGCCCTTTCTATAAGAAAGGACTCAACCCGAGGATTGCCAGCTTGATACCGCATGTGGTTGGCATCGGTAAAAGCCCGGCTAGTAAACACAAGTCACCGACCAAGGCTAAGCATGCTGCTTATGGCAAATTCCTGAGGGAGTATGTCAAGACCGGCCTAGTGTCCCCTTACTTAGGAATGAACATCTTCTAGCCGACCAACCCCGTCACTGTGCTGGCCCGACCACTAATAATATTTAGTTCTCTTACCGTATCTAGACCCTTAAACTATGGGGATTTCTATTTTCATACCCTTCAAAATATATTCAAGTTCATCTGTTTATGGAGTGAAAGTTCCAGTGGCATACTCGTTATTTTGCATGGACAGAGGGGTGCCCCCGACAGATATAAGGGTTATCCTATCCGCTAGATCACAGAGGATCAACGGTTGGTGGGCACGATCCGTATGACAATTGTCTCGACCAATCAGAGCGTAGCAGCGAAGATGAGCACAGGTGCGAGAGATGGATACAAAGAGAGGGGAAAACCGAGTAGCAACCAAGGGCAAAACTGTGTAGAACTTAAAAACCAAGGGCAAGACTGAGTAGAACTTAAAAAACAAGGGCAAGCGTGACAAAGGGATTCAAATAGAAAATAGAAAATTATTTAAAAATGGAACCAAATCGCCAGTGTTATGCTCGAGGGCAAAACTGAGTACAACTGAATCACCAGGGTTAGACACGAGGGGAAAAAACACGACTCACGGTACGCTTGTGCGATGCACGGGGCGGTAGCGGACATGTGTGGCTGTGCACGGTGCATTAGCATACGCTCTGCACGGTAGTGCAACGAAACGTTGCTTCCCTTCTCCTTTAATAGAGGCCTCCCCACTCCCTCTCATCACACACTCGCTCACTCAACCGTCTCCACTGTCCCATCACCTTCTACAAACGCCCAACAAAACTCGAACCATGCCAGTGATGGAGAAGAACGGCGCGGTGGCCATCGACGCCTCCAAGACTGCTGGCGAGGAGACCCCTGTCCCCGTCCCCGCATCCACCGCAGCCACCGGCGAGGAGGCCCCCGCCGGTCTCGGATAGATCCCGCTCGGCTGGGACCCCTATGAGGAGGTTGTCTACATAAGGCTGGAGAACCCCTACGACACCAGCATCGCTGACCCATGGTCTGAGGTAACCAGGGTTTTCTCCCCTTCCCTTGTTCTTCCCCCGTTCCCATTGTTGGATGCTAGATCATATGTTATTAGGGCTTGGCTATTCGTATTTTTTACAGTAGCTAATCCTCTTGTGTTAGATCTCAATTTTCGATGAATCCCCCTGTTTGTAGTTGGGATCAGTATTCTATTTGGTTTGAGATTTGGGGAATAATCGGGAGATCTCATTCGGTTAATTTATGCAAAAAATCAATCCCGATAATCAAAGTATCTCCATCATGTCCTTATTTCACTCTACTGTTTTTTCCAACAGGAGGATAGCAGCGACCTTCACAGCGATGACGAGTCCAAGGACACCAAGACTCGTCATGTGCTGAGGAGGCTAAAGTACGGTCAGTACAACAACTTCTTCGTCAGCAACGTGTACAGGTGCCCCTTCTGCCCAACCAGGAGGCTCCGTGCCACGGACTTCAACTCCCTCGTGAAGCATGCCGAGGACGTGAGGACCTGCGGCGAGTCCGTGAATGTCCACGGCTTCATGGACAAGCACTAGGCGCTCGGTCTTCACCTCCACAACCTCCAGAAGGTGGCTATCGAGGAGGATCGCATGCCCCCAATCAGACCCAAGGCGCCAAGGTCAAGGGGCTGGGCAGCAAGAAGTGGAGGAGGCGCTAGAGGGAGGAGGCGGATGCCCTCCTGGCAGAGGCCACGAGGGGCCACTGATCTGCTGCTGCTGCTCTAAAGCAGCTTCTTTTGTCTTGTCTGTGTTGAACCTATCAGCTAAGCAGCCTAATTGTCGAACCTCGTTAAGTATCGTACTATATAACCTATATTAGCTGCTTTATCTACATCTGCTCTGTTTACTGAATTTATTTATGATGCTGGTTTGTTTTGCTGCTCTAGATTTGCTACTAGATTGGGGAAAAACGATCGCAAAAGGAACAATGAATGAAGAGAGAAGCTGCTCTAGATTACCTACCTTTTTGGGCAAAAAACACAACTGTTAGAGAGAGAGGGGAAATGGCGCTCTTAAAAAGGCCAAATAACAAAAAAATCCACTTTAGGCGTCATGGCGCATGTAACGGCCAAACCTTTGACCAGACGGCACCCCCCTTCGAGCGCATGTGAGGGCTTCGGAATATTGGGAGGGAAAAAGTGAGGACAAACGAGACACAATGTTGCTATAGCTAAATCTGACAAAAAGCTGAATTTGGCTTTACCATGCAATTTGGCTAGAGCTCCACGATGTAGCTATTCTAAATCCCTAAACTATGTGGTGCGTTGAAACCTAATGCTTTTCCACCGACATGTGTGTTGCAAAGTTGCTTGATCGTGCATGCTTACACAAGTGGCCTACAGAGAAACTTAGAGCATGTGCAGCGTACGAGGAAACCAGTGTATAAGGGAATCTTTTCACTCCTTAGCTTGAGTCTAACCGGTGGAGTAGGTGAGTCTAGCAACAAAATTCTAAGACCTATGTATAGTACTAAACACAACGCTAAGAAAGCAAAAATCTGAAAAGGGTCCACCGTCAGCCTCCTACTATCCTGATATGGATGGCAAAATTGTTGGCAGAAAAGACACTTTTCTTGGGTAGGTGGGTCCTTCGGAGATGGCTAACCGCTGTGGGAAATTTTCTTTGCTAGACTCAGCATTACGTGGCGCCCTTTATTCCTGGACTCGTCTCTACATGTTGCGCTTGCTCTTATAGAAGCATGGGCAAACAAGCTTCATTTTGGCAAATTCTGGACAAGCTTTGTGCAATCAACAAGCCTGATCGACTGGACAGCTACCCCGGGGTGCAGGGATGCTAGGTCCATGTCTATGCTTACACTTCTTAAACTTGTTAGGAATTAATAATAACTGTACACTTCCTTCTGTCTTGTCACGTTATGTCATGTTAGCACCGTGCACCCGCTGCAGATCGGCAATGGGACGATGGTCTACCTGACCGGTCTCTACCATGCCAAAGCCACGTCGCACACCCGTCCCATCACCTACCGGGACAGATGCCGAATTTAATCGCTAGGATTGGAAACCATCGGTGCTCGCCCGGTCAAACTTGCTTCCACATGGGTATGACCGGAATATTGGTAAACGGAATTTAAGCATCGCCTTTCGTCTGCTCGGCACATCACTGTGCAAAAATCCCCAACTCATTCCTTCCGCCGCCGCCGCCACCGCAAGAACCATCGACACTGCCGTAGGCACCACCTCCGCCTGGCCATACCACCGCAACAGATCACTCCACCACCACGCCCAGTCCCAGCCACCGCTACCGACCCTAGGCCACCACTGCCGCATTAGCTACTGCCATGGACGCAGAGTACAGAGTGTTTGGCGACGGGAGCGACTACACTGACGAGTACACCGTCACCACCCATGGCACCACCAAGCTGACGGTCATCCACACAAATGCGCCAGCGGAGGTCGCCAAGGTCATCGCAATGTACGAGCGGTGGCTACAGGAGCCGATGGACAGGTACAAGATCGTTGGCCTTCACCTCGAGTATACCGGAGATAGGAAGAGGACGGCGCTTTGGAAGCTGTCCATGCGCAACCACTACCTCCTATATCACGTTTGTAGGGCCAAATCTGTATGCCTGGAGCTTCGCGAGTTCCTACATAGGAGGGAGATCTACTTCGCCAGCGTCGATATCAAGAACGACACTCCGAAGCTAGAACGGGATCTCCTCGTTCATGCCGTCAATCACATCGATCTCCAATGTTTGTGGAGGTACCCGGATGGCGGTACGGGGAAAGCCGACATGGCTAGACTCGCTGCCAACATCATCGACCGCGAGTACACCGACATGAAAGTCGAGTTCCCAAAGCACCTGCATGAGCGATGGGAGTGGAGGCACCTGGATTACGATGCGATCAAGTACGCAGCCAGGGACGCGTATGTCTGCTACGAGATGCTCAACAGGATCTGGCGGGTGGGTGAGTGTGCTGTTTACCACTACTAGTTTCGCATTTCGTTCCTAGTTTTATCTCGCCTGTATTTTATCTCGCCTGTATTTTCTAAGCATTCTGTGTGTAAGAACCAAGCTCGTATGATCCCTGTGCTATTAGCTACTTAACCTGTATGAATTACATTCCCCCTTTTGTATGCTCAACATTCATTCTTACAAATTCTGTCTGTGCCATTTGCATGCGGCAGAATCCAGAACTGAAATGCATAAGGTGTGATACAATCATAAGTCATAACCAAACCCAGATTATAGCGAAGGATACAGTCATAACCAAACCCAGATTATAGTTTGACAATGGTAATACACAGCAGTTCGTAATTGCTCACATAGTGTACTTCTGAAATAACATGTTTTCATAAACACAACAATCATGCACTAATAGTCTACATCCCAGCCTATTGGAGAAGGCAACCGATCCCAGGATGCCTTCGGTCGCTTGCCCCGGTTTGTAGATTCATCTACACTCCGGCATCTGGGGCAAACAACCTGCCTTGGTGGTGGTTCAATGATGCGGTGCCTGGAACGAGATTTTACAATCTGGCGGTACAGCTCGTGGCTAACATACCCGTCAATTGCAGCATACTTCATATTAGGTTCAGAAAGTGGCTTATCCTCCCAGTAATCATGCCCTAAACGCCTCCACAAACATCTCAGCAATTTGTCCTTCATGTCAGTGTACCACGGGTCGATGAGTTCGGAGGCAAGAGCGGCCATCCCGGTCTTGCCGCCCTTCGTCCCTGGGATCCAGTAAATTTCCTGGATGTCCACTCTACACTTCCTTGGGATTCTAATGTTGACAGTCGGGCTTTCAAGCAGTTTAGTGTCATTCATGATGCCAACACTAGGAAATGTTATGTGTTGGTTCATGAGAAAGTCATGAAACAGATCCCTAATGCTTTTTCCCCACCTGCATGAAAATGAATTCAGACAAATAATATAGCAATAACTTTTGCAAACAGACGGTTCTTGAACAAAAAGACAACAAAGTCTACCAGATCCCGTCAGCCCCCTTCTCGCAAAAAGGCTGGTATACGAGGACATGCCCCTTCATGGAGAGTTGCACCACGGCGATCCTACGGTGATCACGGCTGTACTCGAGGTCGAGACCTACGAACCTGTTTTCTTCGAACTACAGCCAACTCGTGTAATTATTCAGAGTGTTCCTCACTGTCTGAGGGTCGGTGGTGTAGACGACATCGATCTTCTTCCCGCCATGTACTTCGATGTGAAAGTGCGCAGTTTCTTGCCTGCCGTCGTTTCGGACGTCCGGAGCATCCATGACTACAGGCAAGAGGGAAAGGATACGGAGGAAATGGATGAGGACGTGGAGTAGAAAGACGATGAGGCCGTGGAGGAGGAAATGAGACGGAGAAGTGAAAGATTGGAACCGCCCTTACCAATATTTGGAATGGTGCACGACCGTTCGTAGTAGGGTGAAGGTGGAGAAAAACGGCGGTTTTGCACGTCGATGCTAGCGCTTCCTAAAATTTGTTCTGCGCCACTTGCATGCGGTGGAATCGAGGTCTGCCATGCACGATCCAAGTCAAACGTAGGCACGTTTGCGCGTGCCGACCTTCACTCACTGACAGGCAGGCCGCACATTTCTCTCTTACGATTTATTTTTTCACTTCCTCTAGACGGTTCCGGTGCCCGCCCTCAATAATTACGCCCCCTTCTTGTCTTCCACGCAGACAAGAACCGGCGGCGGCGGCGGTTCCTTGCAGATTCACTCCCCACTCAAACAACTACCCCCATCCCTAATTCCATCCCCTCTCGAATCCATCCGCCTCCTTATCACAACGCCTCCATTAATCTACCGGATTTGCCGCTATGGGTAGAGCTTGGGGTAGCAGCAGGCTGAAGCGAAAGGCATGCGATGACGACGCGGATGGCCAAGGCGACCGCTATCACGAGGATTGGGGATGGCCGAACCTCAGCGCCACGAACGTGCACAGGATCACCTCGGGGTTAGACATCATATCAGCCGGCCGCCTCGCTCGCTGCATCCCTCGCTACCGCTTGATGATGCGGAACATTGACGAACAACCGTTCGGCACGCCAGGCCTTCTTTACCCTGATAACAGCAAATGGCCAAACGACCGCGATGGCCACGTAAGTTCAAATATCTAGCTTATTCGTTCAGTCATATCGTTGATTCATATGTGCTGAACTCTCATCGGAATCCTATGTTCCTTTCTTCGAACGTGTTGTGTGCACGCGCGGTTTGAACAAATCGAACCATTTAAGACTATTCTCAGATCGCGAAGCTCTTTCGTACTGATATTCTGGTATTTTCGTAGTGACACAGTCTTACTTTAGGTGATAGACGAGATGTCAATTTCGATTTTGCAATGGAATGCCTGCTAGGTGATATTCTGTTTCCTAAAATAAAAACAAACAGATTAGACGGTTTAAGGCTGTTAGGCCCCGAGCTGTTTATGATCATCGTCAGGAGTTTGTTCTAGGGGCTCTGATACTACTTATATATTGAGTATCTTCGTAGTGACACAAGCACAATTTAGGCGATATCTAAGGAGACACTGGTATTTAGGCGATATTTTGTGTAGTTTAATCTGAAGGTCCAGTTGTCAAATTGTATTTGCAATGGAATCCATACTAGGTGATTGTACCAACTGACAACAAACTCTGCAGAATATTCATGCAAAACTGATGCTGCTGGATAAGTGGTCCGAATCAGTAGTGGTGAATATCAAGGAAGAAGAAGAGACGGAAATGGAGGATGACCAGAACTGGGTGGGTGGCAACAGCGAGTGGCTGGTCCTCTTATCACAAGATGGCAGTACTTGGACTCTAAAAAATGGCTACATATCGGTGAGACTTGTAGTGCCATCTTTGAGGGGTGTCGGCATTACTGCATTCAACAACGGGTGGCCGCCGCCCATTTCCGAATTCGCTTACAGGTACAGCTCCAACACTGACCGCGAGAGGGGGCGTGGAAGAACTAGGAGTACGACCTCTTAGCAGTGTTCGACAAGGCAATCACATTCATTAGATGCCCAGAAGACAATGAATGGACAGTCTTGCGTGATGACTTCCTGCGACCGGAGAAGTATGTCGACACCGTCTTCACCTACGGCTACTCTTCGTATAGACTGCAACGTATTTATGTGGTCACTGAACCTAGCGGCAACGTGCGTGTTTGGGAGCCGTCCATTTGGGGTGAGTCATGGTGTCATATAGCATGTAAAATCCCATTCAAAATTCTGCTTACTGACTGTTAGTAACACGCGGGTACCCATGCAGCCCCGCGCATCATTCCAGCTCCGGTCATTGAAGATGCAGTAGCAGATGCTAAACTTGGGACACGCCGCTGGTTCCTGGCACCTCTCGGAGAAAACACGGAACAGGATGATGAACTCATGTGGATTCATATCAGGGGAGCACTAAACAGCGTTGGTGATACAATAGAACATATGGGGACACAATTTTCTTCATACCCATCGCTGCGGTGTCACGTTTTCTCGAGGTCCGCATGCCCATCCAAAGACCCAGTAGAGCAAGTCTGGAGCAAAGTCAACAATCTGAAGGGACAATCTGTGTTTCTTGGGATCAACTACCCTTTCTTTGTAGGAGCCCCTGGAGCTGTTGAACCTGTAATTGCTCAGGCAACCCTGGCCCCTGATGCTGCTGCTGTTGCTGCTGGTGGTGGTGGAGTTGACGAAGAACTAGTTGCTGCTGCTGCTGGTGAAGCTGACGAAATACTTGGTGATGCTGCTGCTGGTGAAGCTGACGAAATACTTGCTAATGCTGCTGCTGGTGAAGCTGATGAAATACCTGCTGAGGCTGCTGCTGGTGAAGCTGACGAAATACCTACTGAGGCTGCTCCCGGAGTCTAGGAAGAACATGCTAGTGTTGTTGCTGAGGTACCAGCACTTCCAGTGTTGATAGTAGACTGTGTGTTTGCTGCACACTCACGCACCTATCATGTTGACACTCTAGATCCGACATGGAGCCGAATCCACGTCGGGGGGAGGGGGCCTACAATTGGCTCATCAGTGGGGTCGTACGATTTGAAGGAGAATGTAAGACGGCCAAACATAGCATTCTGGTTCGTTCTGACGATACCACCAGCTCCAGGGACCTAGTGCTCATACTGGCAGATCCGATGAACCATTTGTCTTTATCTTTATCATTAATTACGCTTATGTGTGTAAAGACTAAGCTGTGCTTATTTGTGTAAGACTAAGTTAGGCCTAACTGCGTAATATTGAGTGAAGCCCGGCTTTTCTTTCCACGCCCATAACAACAGAATTGTAGCATAGAACATACAAATGTAATGTGCATACCAGGCATTTTTGCTTAGGATAACAACCACTTCAAGCAAATGATACATCGTGTATGCATTTGAACGCATCACTAGAATGTGCCACCTATTGATGGTTGATGACATGGATCTAGCTTTTCTGCACGTATTTGCATTGAATTGCTCATTGATTTGTTCACATATTTTTTGGCAATGGCTGATGAACTCCACTCTCTTGGTAACTTGCTTCATCAGCGAGCACTTGTTGATGCAATGCAAAGTACAGAACATGGTCGTCATCGTCATTCCATTTAGGTTCTCTATGTTTCGTTATCATGGAGCTACTAATTTCAAATGAAAATCTAGTAAACAATATATGTGTACATTGTTAGAGTATGCTACGACCACGGTACATACATGTTTTTCTACAATCACAAGAAGAAAACTTGATGCATTTTCACCTTGTTGGCGTTGTGCCGAACTGGGTGGATGTGGCTTTGGGGTTCGGAGAGAAAGGCACCATGGCTGGTGCATGTGCGACCACAGCGACGGCAAGCTCGGATTCTGGAGGAGGCCAACAGGACCGAGCATGGTCGGCATGGTGGCAGATCTCACCCGGGAATGAATTCCCGTCCCTCGCCGTGCCAATGGTGCGGTCATGGTGAGGGCGAGCTCCGATTCGGGATGGGGAGGAGAACGGGCCGAGAAGGTTTGTCCAATTCCTAGCTCTGCGCCATGGCCGCGACCACAGATTGTCGCCCCGGAGGAAGAAGAAGACACGTAAAGGATGCATGCGCCAACGCTGCAAGCCTACATGGCAGCGATGACTGTAGCGACATAACGGCGAAAGCTGACAAGGGGGGCCTAACTTGACGGTCGTTAGCCTGATTTTTTATATTGAAACGTAAAGTTGAATTCATGCAGAAAAAGAGCCTATGAGTATTTGGCACGCCAACTGTAGTCACCGCGGCTGATTTCAGGGAACTCAGGGACCGCGTTGCCTGGCCACCCCAACTTTCGGCCCACAAAATGATATTCTCGCTACACGGCGTGATGCACGGTCGAGCAACGAAGCGTGCCTTCCCTTCACCTTAACTATAGAGCCCCTCTCCCTCTCCCTCTCTGCATACCCACTCTCACTCTCGCTCACTCTCCTCACGCAACCCTCTCCACTGTCCCATTAGCTTCTACAAACTCCAGAGAAAACCCCATCTGCGCCGATGATGGCGGAGGAGGATGCGGTGGCCATCGTCGCCTCCAAGGCCACCGGCGAGGAGGCTGCCGTCTCTGTCTCGGTCCCCCTTGACACATTGAAAGCAGCCACCGTCCCCGTCTAGGCCCCCATCGAGGCATTGATGGAAGCCAGCATTCCTGTCGAGGCCCCCATCCCCGCTACCAATGTAGCCGCCGGCGAGAAGGCACCCTCTAGTGTGGAGGCCCCCGCTGGTCACGAGCAGATCCAGATCTTCTGGGACCCCTACGATCCAGAGGAGTACATCACTCCGGTGAACCCCTACAACACCGGCATCGACGACCCATGGTCGAAGGTAAACTATGGTTTACTCCTGTTCCCTGGTTCTTCTCTTGTTCCCATCGTTGGATGCTAGAACTTTGTTTATTAGGGTTCGCTTGTTCATATTTCGATTGATCGATCTTCTTACATCATCTAATCCTCCCTTTCTTTCTTACAATAGGTGGACGGCAGCAAGGTCTGCAGCGATGATGAGTCCAGGCACACCAAGACTCGTCAGGTGCTGACGAGGCTACAGGCCGGCCAGTATGACGCCTTCTTCGCTGACGGCGTCTATAGTTACCCATTTTTCAGGACGAGACTCGCTGACACCAACTTCAACTGCGTCATGATGCATGTAGAGGGCTCGATCTCCAGCACCACCAAAGTTGGCCATATCGTGAATGTCAATGCCTACATCGCTGAACACCAGGCGCTCGACATTCACCTTTGTAACCTCTAGCCGGTGTCCATCGAAGAGGGTCGCATGCCTCCGATCAAGCCCAAGGCCCCCAAGATCAAGGGACTGGGTAGCAAGAAATGGAGGAAGCTCTAGAGGGAGGAGGCGCAGGCGCAGGCGCATGCAAGGAGGGGTTGAACGTGTCTGCTTCTGCTGCTAAGCAGCTTCTTTTGATTTTGTATATTTTGCGTGTGATGGCTACTGAGAAGCTAATGCATCGAACCTTGTTAAGAAACCTACTTTCTATCGCTATATCCTATTTAGCTGCGCACATCTATATCTACATTTGTTTTGTTTTCTGAATTGCTTCTCTAGATTTGCTATCAGATCGGGCCAAAAAGAGGGCCAAAAGGGAAAGAATGATCGAAGAGAGAAGCTGCTCTAGATTTGCTACCAATTTGGGCAAAATGAAACATAACTGTTTAGCGAGAGAGGAAAAAGGTACTCTTTCAAACTGCCAGTTAACGAGCTGCCATCTTGATAAGCTACCAGACACATACAGAAACATAACACAAAGAAGTAAAATTTATTTCACTACTCTCACTTGAGGTGCTAGCCATGTTGACAAGCTAACTGAGTTCCACAAAACAGAAACGTAACACAAAGGAGTAAAATTTAATTCACTTCTCATCAGACCACTTGAGGCGCTTGCTATCGTTCCTAGATGACCAACTGTGAGCATTCCAGGTGTCTCTTACATTATTGTCCCTCCACAGCTCACGAAATGCAAGCTCTTCCCACCTAGAATCTACCTTGTCTTCTCAATCGTCAGCATCCTGCGGCACAATTAGTGGTGCATCATAGGCCTAGTTATTGCCGTTGGAAGATGCTGCCTCTCTGTTTGCTGCTTCAGTTGCAGCCTCTCTGTCAGCTGCTTCAATGCAGCCATTTTCTTTGCATATGCAGCGTCATGCTCAGCTATACTGCATTTTCTACAAAGGGATCCCCTAAGCTCGTCTTCCCTCTTGCAACTGGAGCAAAACACGAGGAAACATAGAAAGAAATAGATCTTCTTGTACAACTAGTAGGTCACGTAAGCATCTATGGCTGCATACTTTAGGTTTATCTCAGACAACGGCCACTCCTCCCAGAAATCATGCCTATCCTTAGGAAAATCTACCTTCATTCTGTCATACGACTCATCGAGGATTCTAGTTGCGAGTGTAGCCACTCCATCCTTCTTCGAGCCCCCTATGATCTTGACAATAATCTGAATATCGATCCACTTGTGCGCAGGAATTGTAATTCCCTCTTGACGAAATTTCCAAAAATCAGTTCTATTATCGACAATGCAGAAAACTATTCCTTTTTCTACAAGGAACTGGCGCAGCGATGGACACTTCTTGTCAGTACTAAAAGTATGTGGTTTGTCATCACCAAAATTTGTAACTAGAAATGTTTTGTTAATTCAAGATCATCATCTGAATATAATTTTAAAAAGTTTAGTAAATGCAACATCAAGACTCTCAACATTGGCTTGTAATAATTTATTTGGTCCTAATAAAAGTCAGTAGTTGCAAGATGAGAAAATGGATAAAGAACAAGAGGAGAAAACCCTAAAAACGGTTAACTATAGAGAGCGGATCTACAAATCGGGAGTATTGGTAGACGAGGACGTGTTTCCTCATGGCTAGTTGAACGATGACGACTTTATTCTCGAACTCTGGGTCCTTCGAGATGTACTCGAGGTCCAATCCCACGAACTTGTCCTCATATTCCTCAAGCCAATCCTCGTACATCCTCAGGACTCGCACCACTGTCTCCTCCTTGTTGGTGTAGACGGCGTCTATCTTCTTATTGTCATGGGCAATGAAGCTTATCTCTAGAGTGTGTCCTTCCATGGCGGCAAGGATAAGACGGAAAGAAGACATAGGACATGAAGAAGAAGAGTGGGTACTGCGAGCCAGGGGAATGGTGGAACCGCCAATGCGATTCTAAGGTAGTGGTTAACAACGGGGACGGAAGTCCATGGAGAGACGCGTGGCAGGGTTGTTCCAGCTGCTAAGTAAACAAATATTAAAAATAGTAATAACGAGGATATTTTCGTCTTGTGTTGTCACGTCAATACACGCTATCGGTTGTGTTGTCCTATCCACTATGCCAGCGCTACAAGCCTACATGACAGCCACGACACCTACGCGATGGCAGCGACATAACAGCGAAAAGTGATAAGGGGGCCAACTTGACGGGCGTTAGTCTGCTATTTTGTATTCAAACGTAAAGTTGAATTCGTGCCGAAAAAGACCCCCTGAGTATTTGGCACACCAACTATGGGCAACATGGATGATTACAAGCAATTTGGGTACAACTTTTCCTTGGCGACTCAACTTTCGGGCCGCAAAGTGATATTCTCGAGGAGGAGGCAGACTGGTTGTCGAAGGTAGAAAGAACGAATGATAAATTGCTAGCCATGATTGAGCGGTAGGTGATGGGGTTTCTTGCATGGAAAACAAAAAAATCCTACAGTTGCAACCACAAAGATCATATCTAGGAGATACATGTAATGGTTTCAGATGGACTCATTGACGAGGGGTAACCTTGGCAATGTCCATGGAGAAGGACCTAGGTTTTGCGGAAAAGAGAACGCTGGGAATTTCATCGGATATCAAGAGAACAATGAAGTCAAAGTCGCCTGAATATTTGGTGAATCACACTATTACAGATTGCTTGAGGATTGTTTGGTGATCTTGCCTAGGCTTCTCTCGTCCTATATATAATAGGCCGGGTCTCAAAGTTGTATGCGGATAGGTTACACATATGTAATTATAGTACCAACATGATGTCAGAACTTTTTCCTCTTTCTTAATACAACTATAGCCTTTGTCGGTGTCTTCTTTGGGTTATCATCTTGACTCTTTATGGGCTGTAAGCTTTGTACATAGTCAGGGTAGCAAATCATAAGCACCCAAGTAATCGTACCTATGTAAGTAGTCCCCGAGACTCTACCTGAACCATAGGTTACGGGTCGAGTCTCAAAGACATGCTTTAATTCTTTTCTTTTTATTTTTTTATTTTTAGCTTTATAGGGATTTGGTACAACGAGTCTGATACATCCGATGGATCGGGAATTAGTTAATTGTTCCTAGGTAAAAACAAGGGTTTCCTACATCAAATTCAAGTCCCTAGGCCTGAAGTCGGAACTTATTACTAGCGTAATTCAGTTCGGGCTGCTGAGGTCTTATCGAATACCGAATTCTAGTTCTTATTTTATCAGGTACCCAACGCGTCCGTCGGGATTTTTCATCGTATCATAGATACGGAAATCTTACTGGCAGAGCACATTCTTGTACGATTACCAGGCCACACAGGACGAATCCTGGGGTCTTACCTTCATGTTTTTGAACATGACATTCAGATTGTTGTTGCATTTGGATGCAATCCGAGATTATTTGTTTTTGACTTTTGTCAGATTCCTGATTTAAATGCTGAAACTGATAGTTTCTTATAGTTCTTCCCGATAGGAGTTTTTTCTTTATCAGGTGCGTGTCAGTGCTCCTGATAGGAGTAGCCCCCGAGGCTATGTTCGGATGTATGCATCAGGACATAGGCTCAAAAAATCTTATGCTATGACGTTTAATGTTTCCTCAAATATTTGTCGGGTGTGTGACCAGCGCTCCCGATAGGGGTAGCCCCCGAGGGTGCAGTCGATTTTTTTTATCTTTGATTATAGTCTCAATCTTTTTCATGGAGGAATTTACTTCGACTCCCTAATTTTCTTCAGGTGTGTTTCTTTTCCACTGAACCGTTTTTTCTATGACGTCACTGATGACAAAATTTATGCTGTTGATTCTCAAAAGATATGTCTTTGATGAGACGTTTCGAACGTGGGCCCGTGCTGCAGTAATGATGACGTGTGGTGGCGTATTCAACGGAGTTTTCAGACTGCACGTCCCCTTTTTTACGCGAAGATCAAGGCGTTGCGCGTTATTCTCCCGTTCTTACCACAGTAATAACTTCCTATGATATTTTCCTTTATGGAATCTGTTGACACGTGTCACCATCGTGTTTCCTCTGGACAGTTCGATTTTACATCGGACGGTCCAAGATATGTGCTTTTTCTCTTTATAAAGGGAAGGGGATTTCTTTTACTTATTTTTACCCCTTCCTTGCTAACTTGATCTTCCTCCCTGTGCCCTTACCTTGCTCTTGCATCCTCGCATACTCCGGCTGTTCTTCCGCATATTAGTGTTGCTCCTCCATCACCATGGGAAAAAATAGGGTGGGGACTTCCACCATGGATTCTAAGGCCACCAGGAAGATGGTTGTTTGATGGGACCCTTCGAAGTGCTCTACGTGGGATCTACACGAGGCGCGGAACTCCGACCACCTAGAGGAAGGCACATTCAAGCTCCCTGGTGATGAAGCTGCTCCAATCCCCGAATCGGGCTACAGGGTAATGTTTCTTTCCTTTCTCTTCCGCGGTCTTTCGCTCCCTGTCCATGAATTCCTTCATGGTCTCCCATTCTTCTATGGAATGCAGCTGTATATGATCACGCCTAACTCTATCCTTCATGTTGCTTGCTTTGTTACTCTTTGTGAATGCTTCCTTGAGATCCATCCCCATTGGGGCCTATGGAAGTACTTTCTTTTATGTTCATTGGAATGCCACCGACACCATTGTTCATGATGTTGGTGGCGCCATCTTTTCTATCCGCCCCGATGTAGAATATTTTGATTTTAAGCTCACTGACTCCATCCAAGGGTGGAAAACCAAATGGTTTTACATCAAGGATCAGCCAGTTGAAGGTTAGCATTTTGGCTTAGCCCCCTTCGACCCCAAGAAGTCTTGCCGCAAACTCGATTCTTGGGATTAGCATCCCACTCCCGAAGAAATGATGGAGATTGAACCCCTTCTTGCCTGTATTGCAAAATTGCGCCATGAAGTTGGCAAGGAACTGTCGGGTCTTCAAATTTTGGCATATTTCTTGCAGATCTGTGTGCAGCCCCTGCAGACCAGGTTTTCTGGTACGTGGGCATATACCGACAATAAGGACCCCATGAGTATTTCATAGGATGATCTTACACTCAAGGTGTATGAAAAAAGGGTTCAAAATTTTACGAACCTTCCGAAGAAAAACTCGGTGCCTGCTAATTGTCGCATAGAGCCCCTCGGCAAGAAGAATCGCCTTCATGAGGTAAATTCCTTGATATGTTTACTCTTTGTTTATTGTTGTTGCAATTATCCTCTTTTATAATTGCTAGACTTCTATTTGCATAGGATCATGATCATTTATCATGCCATCCTCCACTTCCTGAGAGCGGGGTGAGCTTCCCGCTAATACTTATGCATCTGACGATCTCCCTATGACTAGGACTGCTGCTGATGAGGAGGTGGAGACATCTACCACACAATCTTTATCAGGGACACCGTCGCTTCCATCAGTTCATTCAAAAAAAATCACCTTGCGCCAATTGGCAAAAAATGAAACGTCCTGAAGCCGCGGAGACGATCGAAGACTCAAATGATTCTATGACCTCGAAACCCTTAGGTGTCGTTCCATTGTCGTCGGCTCCTCCCCAAAAGAACCTATTCTGCTTTGCGCAAGACGTATCTTCATGAGTACTAATCTCCTCTTTACTATTTTGTCGGATGAATCAGTTGCTGATGCTTCCCTATTTTTTATTTTTTCTCTTGTAGTAGTGATGATGGTGAAGATCCCCTTTTCTCCTCTTGGCACTTCTTTTGCTCCTTCTGCCATGGATCCGAAGAATTTGGTCAGATCTTCTACAGATCCACTTATCTAGAAGGATGTTGCCAGTTCGTCGAAGCCACCGCCACAGAAGAAAACAAAATCGGCTAGCAAAGGCGTGATGATATATGAGAGCCTGATACATTGCAAATGTATCTATAATTTTTGATGTTCCATGCTTGGTTTTATCCACTTTCTTGTGTTTGGTTCCAACTTTGGAGTACATTTCATATGATTTCTTGGACTAACCTATTAACAAGAGCCATAGTGCCAGCTGCCTGTTTTCTGCTGTTTTTGGTTCCAAGATAGTCAGAAAATGAATATTCTCAGAATTGGACGGGACAAAAGCCAAAGTGCCTATTTTTCTAGAAGTGATCAAGTGCATAAATACGAGACGGAGAAGGGCCAGGGAGCCACCACACCACCTGGCCGCGCGGCCAAGCCTGGCCTGCGCCCGAGGTGGTGGCCGCTCCCACCCCTTGGCCTCCCTTCCACCTATATATTACCTCGGGACGAAACCCTAAGGGCCGATCAAAATCCATGAAAGAGTCTCAGAGCTGTCATCTCCATCCCTAGATCGGGAGGGATCCGAAGCTCTTCCCGACACCCTGCCGGAGAGGGGAATTCACCCTAGAGGCCTTCTTTATCACCATGCAAGCCACCGGTGTGATGCGTGAGTAGTTCATCCTTGGACCACGGATCCATGTAGTAGCTAGATGGCTGGTTCTCCTCCTTTGTGCTTTCATGTCTAGATCTTGTGAGCTCCGTTCATGATCAAGATCATCTATTTGTAATTCTGCATGTTGTGTTTGCGAGGATCTGATGGATATTGAGATGCTATTTCAGATTGATTACTGATTCTATCATCTCTTTGTTATTTGTGATCTTGCATGCTTTCCGTTGTTAGTATCTATCTTGGCCAAGTAGATTCTAGCAACTCCAAGAGTTAGTATTTATGCTCGATAGTGGGTTCATGCCTCTGGTAATCTGGGGAAGTGACAGAAATCTCTAAGGTACTAGATGTGCTGTTGCTACTAGGGAGAAAACAACAATCCTTTGTTCATAGAACAATCGTATTGTTTACTTTACACGCAATTCGTAAAGCAATAATCTGTTGCTTGCAACTTAATCTTTGGAGGGGTTGGATGATAACTGAAGGTGGATTATTAGTCATAGATGCAGTTGGATGGCGGTCTATGTATAATGTTGTAATGCCCAATCAAGTCTCAAAGGAGTCAAGATGATTAGTATATGCATGTATTGCTTTCTCGGTGTTTGTCAATTGCCCCGCTGTAATTTGTTCACCCAGCATGTTATCTATCTAAGGAGAGCCACCTCTAGTGAACTATGGATCCCGGTCCTTGTCTTTTATATACAATCTATAAACTGTTTACTACTTTGTGTTTACTTTCTGCAAACTTTTACTTCTTTCCATTCGATACGTTTAATCCTTTGTTTTCCGCAAAACACGGTGAGATTGACAACCTCATCGCAAGTTGGGGACAAAGTTCTGTGGTTGTGTTGTGCTGGTCTCCATATTGCTACTAGCACCGGTAGTGCGCCCTGCCAAAGCTCAGCTAGTAACACCTTTGAGGTGTTTCCTTGCTCCTACTGGTTCGATTAAACCTTGGTTTCATAACTGAGGGAAACTTGCTGCTGTGCTCATCATACCTTCCTCTCGGGGTTCCCAACAAGCTCTACATCAACACCGCCATCAAGCATATTTCTGGGCGCCGTGCATTGAGCCATCAAAGCCCTGTCAAGGTGGATATGAAAGATGTAAGTACATCTGTGCTTTTTCATTGTACTATGGATCCTCCTTTTCTTGTCTTTCCTGATGTCCTTATTCACAGCCTTTGATGCGTGAGATGGTTGATATGGCCTCTCATTTCATCAAGATCCGTACTGAAGCCGAAGTCCTAAAAGGTATATTTTCTTCTTATCGCGATTTTTTGCACTTCCTCCCATTTAACTAACCTTTCTTTACAACTTTTTGGTCTCTTTAGCTGCTGCCAAGGAGTCTGAGGTCATTCGGGACGAGACGTTGAAGCATGCCGATGATCTGGAGGCCAAACTTCGGATTGCTAAAAAAGCTTTGGAAGAGGCCAAACAAAGAGCCAATGTTGATGCCAAAAAAAGGCCAAACAAGCTGCCACTCGAGATGAAAATCTTCGGAAGCGCTTGGAGACCCTCAATGCTTCCTTAACTCATAAGTCTTTTGTTTGGCAAGGGAAAACTTTTTTGTTTCAGTTCTTATTTCTTCTCTATTCTTATCCTCCCCCTTTTTTTGGTATGTCTAGAGCTGCTAGGCCAGAATTTGTTGTTGGATGAAGATAAGAAGGTTGACCCCTTATCAGATGTTGTTAGCACTTTGGAGGCTAATAGTGTTCGTGTGTGCAACCTCTCCTTGTCTGATCACGCCGCTCCTTCAAGAGCTTGCATGCCAAAGTTCTTTCATCGAAGGAAGTACCTGCTGACTTGAACGACCTTGTCGCTATTTTTGGCGCCAACCCAAGTCTTCTTGTTGGATACATTATGACTCAGTCGAAAAGCGGTGTTGAAACTTTAATGGCGTTGGTGATGGCGATGGCCCATGGCGAGAAGGTTGACTGGGAAAAGGTTAGCTCCTCTATCCCGGTTAACTCCAAAGGCCAACTGGTTGATTTGAAGCCTTTCATTAAGAGGGCCAAGGAATTTTCTTGGCTGCTCCTGGGTATAGAGTCAGGTCTAGAGAGATCAACTACTCCTTCTTCGGCAGGTGCTCCCTCTTCGGCTGTTGCGCCTACTATAGCTAGTGCTCCTTCTGCTAGTGCAACTTTGTCCTTGGAGAAATCAACTTTGTAGCTTTGTTTTGTAGTTTTTCATGTTTCTTCTATTACTATTGTAATGACAATTGACTTATCATGTTGCTGGAATGCTTCCTTTTGATGAGAAGCATATTTCTATATATGTGCGTATGAGTGGCTCTTTTGTTTGCTGAAGGTTTTCTATCTTTCGTGTGCCTTGCTAGATTTTGAATGATTCGGCATCTCCTCCTGCGCCTACGCAGACGTCGGATGTGACCCCGCCCTCATCTGGGATGGGTGCAACCGATACTACCATTGTGCATATAGTAGACCCACCACTATATGCTGAAAAATTGAGCAGGTGAAAACGCTTGAGGGGAAACTTCGGGTTGTTCAATCAATGGTGGATGTTGCCCAGTCAAAAACGCGCTAGGCCCTTGATCGTGAGGCGTACTTCTTGGACGAGATTTCCGGGGCGAGTGAAAAGATGCTATGTAAGTCCTTTTACTTTTTGCTTCCTATTGATCCCCTTTCTGCGAGATGCCAATGTTTTCTCTTTTTTATTTTGTAGGCATTTAGTTGTGCGAGAGGGAAGAAACCCAACGTCTGTGCAACCGAATACAAGCTATCGTATCAACTTCTCAAAATTCCGGGATGGACTTTTGGATTGATCATCGTCATGCTTATGTCGTGGCTATGCTTCAGGATCGTGTATCCGAGGTGGAGCAGTTTGTCGAGTGCTGTCGCAGATCCCTGGCCATTATTTACAATGCCATGTTTCCTCGGGATCCCCAGCCTCAGACTTTAGCTGATTTGATGGTGAAGTTTCGATAGGGTGAACAGATTCATCATTTTGTAAAGCTTCAACTTGTGGCGGGTGCCAAGCTTACGTTGTCTTGGGTGCACGTGCATCATCCGACGCTGGATTTGGATGTCAGGTCGTCGGGGCTGCCTCCTCCCTCTGATGGTGGTCTTGTTAGTATGGCGCCTCACTATGCCACCGCTCGTAGACTTGCGATTCGGATTGTCCGGAGGTGCCTAGAGAAAGATGAGGAGTTTTTTATGAACTTTGCTATCTGACTATTTCTCCTTATATTTTGTAGCTTTGTAGTTTTTAGAAGAGATATTGTATAAAGCTATTCATACTTGTCAAAAAGGTCGTATGCTTTATACGAGATTTTGATTGTATGTTATATCCTTTTGTACAGGATCTAACGAGTTGATGTCCTTTTCATAATTACTATTTCCTTCGTGTACCTTGGAAACTTTGTGCTGAGAAATGCTTTCTTTATTGATAAGTATAAGGGGATACATTGCATAGGCATGTTTGCCTGGCCGTTGGTCTTATTGAATATAGATATATATAAAAGTAAAGGACTTTCCTAAAAATTGTGGCTTCTGTCTTGACATGCTCCATCACGCCCCTTGTTGACTTGAGGAGAGTTTCATCTTTTTCAACTGGAGGTGCCATGTCTGCACGACGGACCAGAGAGAAAAGTAGTTGGTTTACTAGGTCGCTTGTGCTTAGGAAAAACCGACGAGTGCGCCCTCCTATGTGGGACCGGAGGTGGAGGCCGAATAGGTAGCCTTTGCGGGTGTGTGGTGCTCCTGATTTTCTAGGTTTTGCTCGCTGTGTCCTTCATGTAGTAGTTCTTCATCCGCTATTTTCAGCTGGCCAAATTGCATGTCCATCCAGAAGGATTCTGATATTTTGTTGAATTGTCGATCACAGCTATCCGAGCAGCTGAAGCTTCCTTTTACTGTTATGACCCCGTTGGGGGCTAGCATTTTCAGCACTAGGTATGCATAGTGGGGTACTGCCATGAATCTAGTGAAGGCTGGTCGTCCCAGGATCACGTGGTACTGTGATGGCTAGTCCATGACTTCGAACTCCCGTTTTTTGCGCCTAAAGTTGCTTCTTGATCCGAAGACTATGTCGAGGTACGCTTTTCCCAGAGGAGTTTCGGCTTTGCCTGGAACTATTCCGTGAAAAGTTGTATTTGTCGGTGCTAGATTCATCAGCAACCAATTCATTTCCCGTAGAGTTTTGGCATAGATGAGGTTGATGCTACTTCCTGCATCCAAGAAAACCTTGCCCATGTCAAACCCGCCGATTTGTGTCTCCACTATCAGTGCTGACTGACTAGGTCGTGGGACCCGAAGTGGGTGGTCAGCTCTGTTGAAGGTTATTTCTTGTTCTGACCAATGAAGAAACTCCGGTGTAGGCGGTGGTGCTGTTTCCGCCATGTTCACTTGTCTGGTGATCAGCTTCTGTGTTCTATTAGAGAGCCGCCCTTCTAGATCATCGACATTGCTCCCTTTGATCTAGGGTACCCATCTTCTTGGTTTGTTGTGTTTTGCGGATGTCCTGGTGGTGGTGGTGCACCGATAGCAAAAGTGCCAGGTGTAGTGGCGTAGCCTCGGTTTGCTTCTTCGGTTGCCCTTGCATTGCATAGCTCTTGCATTTTTAAGAATGTTTAGTAATCCTTTAGGAGGTGGTTGGATCGCCTCTTACCTGTCGAGTCGACGTAAAAGTGCATATTGCATGGTCCTTCCAACATTTGTCTTGCTGACATGGGCGGGTCCCTAATTTTTGGCTGGTACCATTGCTGCGGCTGGCTTCCGCTAGTGTCGTCCCTGCTACTACGGTACCCATTGTTGTAGTCATCGCTTCGTCGGTTGTACCCTCTAGAAAAACCAGCTGCAACATAACTTGGCGTGCTATACCCGTCGTTGTTTCGTCGCCTTCTATCATTATTGCGCATATCCATGTCTTCTTCGGGTGAGCGGGCTCTTTTATTGTGTAATGCATCTTCTCCATCGGCCCAGCGATTGGCTATGTCCATCAGCTGCAAAATTGTCTTTGGTTTGATTCGTCTCAGTTCTTCAATGAATTCTTGCCGACGAAGTCCATCAATGAAAGCATCAATTGCTCTTTCATTGGATATGGTTTTAGCCGAGTTTTTGATAATGCTCCACTACTGAACGAAAGGTCGTATTGACTCTCCTAGTTTTTGTTTACAAGCTTGCAATTGTTCTAGAGACGCGGGTCGCTTGAAAGTGGAATGGAAATTTCTGATAAACTTG
The DNA here is from genome assembly GCA_023614405.1 of Avena insularis. Taxonomy (NCBI): domain Eukaryota; kingdom Viridiplantae; phylum Streptophyta; class Magnoliopsida; order Poales; family Poaceae; genus Avena; species Avena insularis. The sequence goes on from CM042694.1 coordinate 454,201,515, forward strand.
TCCTCCAGGTCGTTCCAGCTACTGATAGAATCTTCGGGTAATTGTCTTAGCCAAGAGTGAGTTGTGCCGGTTAAATGATGTTGCAAGCTTTGGATTGTGGTAGCCTTGGAGCCACCTTGTAGTTTAACTGTGGCCAGATAATTTGCCAACCAAGCTCCAGGCTCTTGGAGGCCATCATATTTCTGACGATCGTGAGGTAATTTGAAGTATTTTGGTACTAGAGTCTTGTGAACTCATCGGGTAAAGCAACTGGCTCCGCATTGTTCTTGCTCTTCCTCACTTTCACCGTCATAGTATCTTTGGCTGATATGCTCTTCCCTAGAACGATCGATCCTTCACTATGTAATATAGTTTCTTGCATCATTCTGTGGCTCTGATCCTAAGAACTGGACCCGATGTGGAGATCGTGATCGTCGGGTGTGACCTACTTGCCACGGGCTGCTACGATAGCGTGGGAATCTGTTGGGTTGTTGTGTGGTTCCCTGCTCTGTCTGCACGAGAGATGCTCCTACCATGCTGAGGTTCATCAAGGCAGAGCAATGGAGGGCTGCACGAGGATCGTCGGGTGAGGGTTGAGTTGTGATTAGATATGTTTGTGCGGCCACAATTGCTGCTTGAGCCGTTTTTGCCTTGATATTTCCTGCTTGATCTATTGACATAAACAACAGATCCAAGTCTTGGATTAGGTTGATTCTTTCTGTTTTTGGGGATATTCTGAAGTCGAGATGTTCCCCTTCTTGGAGGTGCTCCTCCTGTGATGCTCCCTGATCCTCGGGTGGATCTCAGTTGTGCCCGTCGCAGGCTGGATTCGTTGGCAAGCCTTTTCCTTTCATCGAGATACCTCTGCATCCTTAGCAGGTCTCTTTTTTATGATGAAGCAAATATTGGTATGCCGGTAGATCTTCACGTGTGGCGTCAGCTATCATAGGGACTGCACCCGAAATTGCCTCACTTTCTTTTTTCCATGCTTCGGCTGGTAGCCGGAGAGTTTTCCTCTCGCCTCTGCGTGGTTCTCCTCCTCCTAGGGTTACACGGTTGTTTGTTGGGTCTTCCATGTTTCCGTAGTTTCCTGCAGTATCGCTTGATAGGATATCATCAGCGTTAAAAATAGGATTACTGTTGGAGTCTTGCTGAGTCGATACGTCTCCGATGATCATGCATACTTGGTGCTGGGTAATATATGGACTTGGGGCACCGTCATCTAAATTGGGGGAGACACCGTCGGGTGGATCAGTGGAGTCTGTTGGTTTCTGTTCTAGGTAGATTTTTGCCATCCTTATTCCAAAGTCGATGCTTTCACTGCTTTCCTCGGATTCAAAGTTTGCTGGGCTTGTTCCGCCTTGTGGAGTTAGTGGGGAATCTGATCCTAAGGAGAGATTATCGTGAAGACCATCAAGGTCCCGCATATCCGTCTCATCTTGCTTGTTTTCTTCCGGTGCTTCATTTTCCGCTGTGACCTCCATGGAGGATCCAATAGACGATGTTGGTATCGCCGTAAGTGCAGTTTGTTCCACCAACAGTTCTGATGTAATTTGGGCTGAAGGGTATGATTCTTGGGTGTCTTCTATTTGGAAGTGGAAGCTTCCGATGATTAGATCGAATCCTCCGTTGAATTCGGCAGGTACTATCACAGGGGTGGGCGGGCGTGGAACCGCTTTTGTTGGGTTGCTGCCTGGAGAAGAGAGTTCCGCCGAATCCATGGTTCCAGCATTTAAGTTTCCCATAAACGGCGCCAATTGACGAGGGGTGACCTTGGCAATGTCCATGGAGAAGGACATAGGGTTTTGCGGAAAAGAGAACGTTGGGGATTTCATCGGATATTAGGAGAACAATAGAGTCAAAGTCGCCTGAATATTTGGTGAATCGCACTATTACAAATCGCTTGGGGATTGAGTGGTGATCTTGCCTAGGCTTCTCCTATCCTATATATAATAGGCCGGGTCTCAAAGATGTATGCGGATAGGTTACACGTACGTAATTAAAAAACCAACATGATGTCGGTCCTTTTTCCTCTTTCCTAATACAACTACAGCCTTTGTCGGTTGCTTCTTTGGGCCATCATCTTGACTCTTTATGGGGCGTAAGCTTTGTACACAGTCAGGGTAGCAAATCATAAGCACCCAAGTAATCATACCTATGTCACTCACCCTCAAAGATCTTAACACGGGATAAAGTTCCTACAAACAAATCTGGATATTGTAGAGTGTACACGACCGTCCTCAAGGACACGATGACAGTGCCACACGTGTAGCACCTTCGTAGTCGATCACACATACGGTGTGTCGACAACTTCCATCCCTCGCTCTAGCTCGGCAGTGGAAGCACTGAATCCTCGGGAACTCCACCAACAGTATGACATGGTGGTGATGGTGGTGGAGAAGATCTTGAGAAGGGCTTCGCCTAAGCACCTCGCTCGTGTCATTGTAGAAGGCTAGAAGGGGAGGAAGATGCCAACCAAAGGGCATATGAGAGGAGAGGTGAGTGTGTGTAAGAGAGAGGAGAGGAGGGGGGACTTTTATAGGTGAGGGGGCAACCAAGGGGTCTAGGCTCACAACCATATGGTTGCCCCCACCTCTTCCCCAATTATGTGGGTGGACTCTCCACTCACATAAAAACACTCTCCACTTTCTCCCATTCATTCTCCACTCAAAAATCAAGAATCTCTTCATTAAAACCACTTTTAATTCACTTGATTTAATGTCACTCATTTAATAAACACTTCATTTACTGAGTACTTCATTTAATGAACACTTCATTTAATGAACACATTAACGATTCAATCCCCGATGCTATTCTGATACACGGAAACCATTCCGGTAGATTTATCAGAACAAATTCTTGCGATATCCATTATCTTATCCTGTGTTTCCTATCCACTCAATTGTGTCGATTACCCTTAAGTGTGTCTCCCTACGGGTCGCGAACTGTGTGGACATGATCAAGACATTCTCAGATCAATAACCATTAGAGGTACCTGGAGATCCATAATGACTCCCACCAGTTCATGCGATGACTTAGTGATCACATGACCTTTTATTCGCAGTAACCAATTCCTTTTGTCTCTTGATATTTTACTTGTCCGGGATACGATCATTCGGTATCATTCATACCTAGTTCGATCCCATTACTAACAAGTACTAGTTTCTCGTTACCATGATATAACATTCTTAGTGATCATTATCACTTTCTTGCAAGCTATGTCAATGTGATATCATCGAGAGAGCACTGGGTATATCTCTCCATCATCAGGATGGACAAATCCCACTCTTGATCCACGAGCCTCAACTAACACTTCCCAAGTACCTGATGACACCTTTATAATCACCTTATTACAGTGTGATGTTTGATGCAATGAAAATACTCTTCCGGAGTCAGTGATTAATGTGATCTCATGGTCTAAGGATTAGGGTTACTTTGAATGACGTTATAGTAGTGTAAACATAATGGCTTGATCGTGTTACTATACTTTGGGAGTATGTTCATCGCATCATTCAATCAATGTTGTGACCTTGTTATTAACAACATCCAATGTCATGATCAGGAAACCTTGATCATATGTTAATCAACAAGCTAGTGTAATGAGAGGCATCACTAGGAACCTTTTCTTTGTTTATTAAACACAGATGTACTAATGTTTCTGGTAAACACAATTAGAGCATGAGAAATAATCATTTATCATAAACATGGAATAATATAAAAACCACTTTATTATTGCCTCTCGGGCATATTCCTTTCAGTAGGAGGAGTAGATTGATGAAATTAGAGAAGTGATGAAATAACATTTCATGATCTATAGTGTTTTGTGTTAGGTAACAATGTCAAGGATTCTTTAATTGTGTGTTTAGTGGTGCAAAATACTTTTCCACCCAAATGCTGCTAAACCAGAGTTTTGGGGGCAAATTATCCGCCCCTACCAAGGGCCGGATTATCCGCCCCACCTAGTTCGTCAAAGACACCAAGGCGCGTCATGCGGAAGGGGGTGGAGTTTCCCCGGATTAACCGGCTAGGGTCGGAGGTTTTACCCAGGCCGGATGATCCGCCCCACCAGGGGCCAGATAATCTGCCCCCTAGGATTTTTTCCAAAGGCAACCAAGGCGTGTCATGCAGAAGGGGCGGAGTTTCCCCTGGATTAACCAGCCAGGGCTGGAGCTTTTGCCCGGGCCGGATAATCCACCCCACCAGGATTTTTCCAAAGGCAACCAAGGCGCGTCATGCGGAGAGGGGCGGACATTTAGTCCGGATTGTCTGATTCCAGGCCGGATGTTTGCCCTGGCTGGATAATCCAGCCCTCACTTAGGCCGGATAATCCGTCCCCCGATTCATCCAACGGTAGCTTTTTATATGGGGCTATAAATACCCCTTTAGATCCACATTTCAGGTCTCTTGGATCCTATGAAAAAGCTCTGCCCTATTCATATCGATTCAAGCATGTTCTCCATCTTCAACCACTCAAAGGCTCCGTGCTTTGGGGAATCGAAGGAGGAGACTTTGATCTTCATCTCCATCCATCAAGATCTTCATTTCCCCTCCATTCACTTGGAGGATTATTGATCTAGGGTTCTTATCATTTTCTAGATCTTGGTTACAATTATTCATAAACTTATTTCTTGTGGTAGCTTGTTGTCATCATAGGAGCCTCCAATTTAGTTGTGGATGCGTGCCCTACTAGTGTTGTAAAGGCACCGGTTCCCGCGTAGATGGGTACCAAATAGTGGAAGGTGGATCAAGCCTTTGGTGGCGATATCCATCGGAGAACAGGGTGAGGCCTTTTGTGGCATTGTGGTCTTAGTACCTCCCACCCCTCCAACGCATACGTACTTCCCTTAACTAGGAAGTAAATGCGGTAAAACAAATACTATGTCTCCACGTGCTTCACTACGGTTACCTCGTTCCACTCCCTTTGCCTTTACTCGCTTAGTAGTTAGGTTGACATATAGGGAAATTCCTCTTAGTTGCATATCTAGAGAATTTACCTTTGTGTTAAGCCTAAAAATTGAGAAAGAACTAAAAATTGGTGTAGTAAGTATTCACCCCCCTCTAGGTTCACATACAATCCATGTCAATTGGTATCAGAGCCTCGGCTCTTTATTCGGGATTTACCGCCTAAGAGAGTTTGGGTACTAAGGAAGACGGTAGTGAGGTTGGGAGTAAATTCACCATGGATGATCTCAAGTACTTGGAAACAAGCTTGATTAAAACTGTGGATACCTAAATGCAAGAGATGCGTGAAATTATAACGCGTCTCATGCTACCCATAGCCTCTCCTCCATCTTCCACAGAGGCCACAACTCCTATTTCTAAGGACAAAGCTAAGGCTAACACCGAAGAAAAGGAGTTGGACGGTGAAGATAAAAACAAGGGTTCCTCTTCAAAAAGGGAAGTGGTAAGGAGGAATATAGTGAGGTTTCTCACTTATATTCACCTGATCCACCAGTCCCACACCCTAATATAAACAATAGGGGTGATCCACCCAAGCTTACTGCATCTTCCTTTAATCAATGGCAATTTTTGATGAAATCTCATGTGTGTAGTTCATTCATTGAGTTATGGAGGATCATTGAAGGTGGCCTCCACATTGGGGATCCAAACAACTTGACAAGGAGAGAAGGTTTTGATAGTAAACTCAATGCGACCGCTTTGCGCATGATTCAGCTTGGTGTGGGTCCCAAGGACATGCCACACATTGAACATTTCAGCACTGCTAAGGAAGCTTGGGATGCCCTAACCAACTTGTTCATTGGAAATGGGAGCATGAGAAGAAATAGGTATGATTCTCTAAGCAATGAAGATGAAGGGTTGTATATGTTGGATGGTGAGTATCATGAAGATATGTATAGAAGACTCAAGGGCATTGCCACCAACTTTAGAAAGCATGGTGCCACACATGTTAATGATGCATGGATCAAGAGGAAATATGTAAGTGCACAGATTTGAAGAGCTTACAAAGTAGACATGACTATCACCAAATGACTTCCAATGAAGTCATGCAAGAAATGGCTACGTTCAAAGTTGCATCAAAGAACACTAAAGATGCCCGTGCTCGAGCAATTGGAATGCAAAAAGGTGTAAATGTTGCTTTGAAGGCCAATGTCATTGAGCAAGAAGAAGACGATAGAAGCCTTGACATAGTTGACATGAGCTGTCCCGAGGAGGTCAAGCGTGCTCATGGTGAGTACATGTTGTTCTACACAAGAAACTTTTGGAAAGACCTGGCCAAAGCAAAATTTGAACTTGAGCGCAAGAATGGGTCAAGTGGAAGGACAGAAAATGGTACAAAACTGAGGTCATGTTACAATTGTGGAGACTGTTTGCGTTTCATAGCTGAGTGCCCCTATCAAAGTAGATAAGATCATGGGGGAAGACTTGTTCTCAAGGAGAAGTCAAAGGCTCCTCGCAAGAAGCCATTTAACAAGAAGAACATTTCCTACAAGAAGCAACCAAATATTGTGTTGGTATCCCAAGAGGAGTATTCGTCCGCAAGCGAGGACAAGGAAGGTGATGATACTTCAAGAGAGGTGGCTGCCATAGCCACTACATCTACACCAACCACTTCGCTCTTCAATTCTCCAAATGAGAATATCTTCAATAAGAATGTCACTTGTCTCATGGCAAGAGGTTCCGAGGTATCACCTTCCAACACTTCCTTTCCTAAGACTACCATGAACGTTGATATGGATGATTCCACTAGTCTTAAGGTTAAGGAAGAAGTTATTGCCTTGGACTATTTTAGGACTAACTTGTAAGGTGAATGCAAAATGCACTTTGAGGCTCTCATGAGTCAACTTGCTCACATAGAAGAACTCCTTGAAGAAAAGGGCAAAATTGAAAGGGATGATGCAATGGAAATAACATCCTTGAAAAATGCTCTAGAAGAAGAAGAAGAGATTCGGGTCTCTCTTGAAGAGAGGCTTGATTCAATTGAGGAGTCCAATGATGAACTTATGGCCAAAATTTTGAAGGAACGGGATCATGCCATTGCTAAGGAAAAGAAGCTAAAAAGAGAGAAGGTTAAATTTGGGGCTTCTCATGCTAGACTTTACAAGAAGTTTGAGGCACTTGACATTGCTCACAAGGCAGTGGAGAGTGAATACTCTATTCTCAGTGAGTCTCATGACCAGCTCCAAACTCGACTAACCAAGTATGATGTTCCTAGCACCTCTGCATTAGTGTGCAATCATGAAGACATCCTCCAAGAAAATGCTAGATTGAAAGATGAACTTGCCAAGTCATCCCTTCCCAAAGGTAAGGAAGTTCTTGATGAGCTCTTGAGCAAGCAAAGGACGAATAATGGAAAGGAGGGACTAGGTTATGTTCCCAAGACCAAGAAGTGGAAGAACAAGAAGAAGAAGAAGACCAAGAATACTCAAGGAAAGACAAGCACCACTAAAAAGAACATCACGAATGACAAAACTGATTATGATGGTTTTGCAGGGTCTAATAATCCTCACTATGGGTTATTTCGTGATTATTATGGTGATGTTTATGCTAGTTACACCGGTCCTTATGATAATTACATTGCTTGGTCTATTTGGGTTCCAAAGACCCTTGTTACTAACATCAGAGGACCCATTGAAGAATGGATACCTAATACCAAGAAGTAATTTTTTTGTAGGTATATGCTTTCGGTGGGTCGAAATGGGTGCTTGATAGTGGATGCACAAGTCATATGACTGGAAGCAACGAGATCATCACGGAGATGAGGCCAAATTATGATCAAATAACCGTCTCCTATGGTGACAAGTCCAAGTATTAGGTATTGGGTCTTGGCAAGGTTATGGTTGCCCACGATATCTCTCTCGTGGATGTCATGCTTGTTGAGACCCTTGGATATAGTTTACTTTCTGTTCGCGCCCTTGGTATGATGATTTTTCCAGTTTTCATTGATGATGATATCATAGCAAGTCTCTCAAGGTCGCTTTTGTTGGGTACGTCGAAAACAACTTGTATGTGGTGGAATTTTTGGGGAAAACCACTGCAGGTCTAATGTGCCTATTCAGAAAGGCTAATTTGGGTTGGCTATGGAATCACCGACTAGCTCATGTCAATATGAGAACTTCGCAAAGTCTTCACAAGGGTGGCCACATCCTTGGACTAAAATAAAATGTTTCATTTGCCAAAGATCATGTTTGCAGGGATTGTGTTGAAGGAAAGATGCACGACTCTCCCCATCAAATAAAGACAATTATATCATCAAAGAGGATCTTAGAGCTTCTTCATGTGGATATCTTTCGTCCTCCATCACATGCAAGACTTGGTGGGAAGAAGTATTGAATTGTCATTGTTGATGACTATTCAAGGTACAGTACAAGAAAAGTTGGCTTTTACAATGGACTATTTTCGTGGTTGAAGGCCCGTTTTTCGTGGCCAAAGAGTCTAGCGCGACAAATGGCCTTCATGGTAAAAGCCCCATCACAAATGAATTAACCACGGTTTTTTTTCGCCCGTGGCGGATCGCACCCTTTAGCCACGAAAACATGTTCCGTCGTAGATCTGTTGGTGACCACGCGGATCAACGGGCCACGTGATAGCCGCCATTTGCGTCCGGTTACCGCCATTAACGGTCATAGAAACCATGGCAGAAGCCAGGCCCAGCCAAGGCCTGCTAAATACTAACTGGGCCGGCCCATTAGGGGAGCCCAACAAGAAGATGGCTTGTTACTGTTTTGTCCTGCACTGTTTGAAATGGGCCCAGAGATGCGGCCCACGAACTTTCAGGCCCAATTCTGTTTTGGCCTACAGAAGGCCCATGTTGGTCCAACACTATGCTGCCACTTGAGGCCTGCACAAATCCGGTGCTGCACTGTTCTGGCCTGTAACCAATTTAGCCTTTTACTATTCAGTCATGTTACTGTTTCAGCCTTTTAGGAATTTTGACCCGTTACTGTTTAGGCCCTTTAGTGTTTGGCCTTTTGCCTATGAAGGCCGACACTATTTGGCATGTTACTATACTGGCTTGCCATCGTACTAGCCTTTTGCTAGGGATACCTTTTACGGTTCCGACCTTTCCTTTATTACGGCCTTTTCAACGTTACGGCCTTTTTTGTTCTAGCCTTTTATGGTTACGGCCTTTTCTTTGTTACGGCCTTTTCTTTTCTGACCTTTTCTTTGTTACGGCCTTTTAATGTTACGGCCTTTTCTTTGTTACGGCCTTTCCTTTACGGTCTTTTCTTGTTACGGCCTTTTCTTTGCTCTGGCCTTTTACTATTCTGGCCTTTTACTGTTCTGGTCTTTTACTGTTCTAGTCGTTTTGGGCCATCCATGCGCATGTTGTTTCAACGTTCGGCATGCTACTGCTCCGGCTTGTTACTTTTTCGGACTTTTTTGCTAGCGCCTACTTTTTGTAGAACAGGTGAATATCAAGACATCAATTAATAAACACAGAGAAATTAAAATTACTTATTACACAACAACAAAAGTTTGTTACAACAGGTTATACAACAAGATCGTAATTCCGACAGATTACAACGTGTTAGTACCATCAATAAGAGATCGGTACATGGCGATTCGCTTCACTGTATCATTTGTCCTCTTCTTCAACATTTCAGCTACAGATCTAAGAGCAGCTACACCCTTTCGTTCTGCATCCAATACATCATTTATATATTTATCACATGTAGGAGTTGTTCTAGGTGGACAGTTAAGTAAGTTTGCTTCGGCAATGCAATGGGAGGATGAATGGGACAAGGGATCACAACTTTCAGTCCTGCCTTCCAAGGACTCCTGCTGGGTTTTAACTGCAGTCTGCTAAAATATGGTGAAACAGGTTAAAACAAACAACAAGGGAAACAAGTAGTATTATTGACATGGGTATACCATACAGGTACTCGAGCTTGGTATATACGTCCTGAATATAGCAGAGGCCCATGGTGTCACCAAGGTCCAAATGGAGAACTTGAGTAACCTACAGACTCTTGATTGCTTGAAGAACAAGAAGCTAAAGATAGAAAGTTCAAAGGGGAAAACCCTAACCTGTAACAAACTTGACCTGCTACCCGAGACCTAGCCTATCTATATAAAGGCTAGGAGGGGCGGCGAGGAGGACACACGCAACCCTAGTTTCCACAACCCTCGCCAGATTGCATCTGCGCACCATTGTAATCCTTGATTCCTTCAATAATTCCACGAGCATACAAGCAGGAGTAGGGACCTCTGCGAGGCCTGAACTTGGGTAAATCTTCGAGTCCCCTATTTGCTTGTTTGCTAGCCGATAGATGTCTCCAGCGCTCCCTCCTTCTCCAAAACCCAAGTCCATAACAATGGGCATTGATGAGTTAAACCCTCGTCAATTGGTGCCGTCTATGGGAATTGGGAGTGCTGATGTTGCGGCTTCTTCGGCCCCATCAACCGCGATCTATAACTCCACAACGGAGGAGATTCGCCAACTCTTCGGTGTGTTCGACTTCACCGTCCACACGCCGGCCACTCGCCCGGCCTTCGAGTCCGTGGGCGACGGAATCAGCCTGGCGATTGGGAGCTTCCGCTTCCAAGTTGGTCAGATGGGCACGCTTCGCATGCCTGACCAGCCGACGATACCATCGATTGCTCCAGCATCATGGTTCCCTCCGCCGATCGGCACCCTCAGCGAGCTCAATGCATCGACAATAGTCGAGAATACGGTCAGCGACAGCAGTCGCGAATCCAATCTGGGTGATCTGGCAACTGAAGATGGAGCCTACGGTTCCAGATCTGAAAGTTGTGGGAGCGGCAGCTTCCCCAACCACTTCATGTGCGCCGTCATCAACGTGGGCGATTCCTCCGCCAATCGCGACAACACGGGCAACGGTGGCCATGGAGCCCAGCCACCAAACGGCGGACCACCCAATGGCGGCCCTACCGATGGCGCCCCTGTCAACAGCGGAGGGGCAGCCGAACCCCCCACCATGATAAACGAGCAAACTGGCGAACACGTCGTGATCAGGCTCAACGATCTCGAGTGGGATCATTGCCGTGAAGCTCTACGAGGCCACCCTCTACCCTTCGGCTCCCTGCAAGAACTGCTGATGGGTTACCATTGGCTCCTGAAGCAGGAATACAAACGCCAACTGCAAACAATCGCGCAACTCGAGGTGTGTAAAAAGGCGGCAGATGAGTCGAGCCTCCGACGAGCTGGGCTCTCCTCCCATGGAGGATCCTCCTCCAAATGCAACGAGTACATCACTAACAAGAGGCGATCTCGATTAGCCCACCTCACCGAACAAGAGCGTGTAGAAGCCGCAAAGGACCTCGACTTCGGCTGCATGACGGTAGATACACGTGGCAACGTGCTTCCAAAAACGCCGCAAGCTGCGGTAACAGCGGCCACCATGTACCTCCTCAACAACCAGCCGCCAGTTGGAGATCCTCGAGCTACCATGCACCGACTACGATCGCAGGCTTGGGGTTAATCGAGGCTGCCCTCGAAAAAGAACCAGCATCGGAACCAAAGAAAGGCAAGGCTCTGGCAAAGAGCTACTCCTCGCCCTCATCTAGCGACGATAGTCACGATCTGTCTCGATGTCGCCATTCCCGACGACATGACCATGACTACGATGCGTGCGATGACCTCACGCAGCGCAAAATCGACAAATCAAGGGTGCGACGTGCCTGATCGACTGACTCAGAAGACGAAGATGTAGAGCTCTGTGGCGCTAGATACTTCAGCAGGGCATCAGACAAAAGCGAATGCCCAAGGGGTTTAAGCTCCCATCAGAAAACCCAAAATTCAATGGTCTGCAGGACCCGAAAATCTGGTTAGAGGACCATATCTCCTCCGTCAGGCTCCACGGCGGGAGTCGAAGCACGGCCATGCAATGCCTGCAGCTACAGCTGCAGGGCGTCACCCGAGCATGGCTAAACAACCTCCCACACGAATCCATTCGCAGTTGGGAAGAGCTGGTCTACAACTTCGTGCGCAACTTCAAGGGGACCTACAAAAGGCCCGCATCAATCCAAGAGCTGAGATGCTGCCAGCAAAGGTCGGGCGAGTCGCTACGCTCATACATCTAGAGGTGGTCCATCATCAAGAACTCCGCAGAGAATATCTCGGAGGATCGCGCGATTGACGCATTCAACGGCGGCATACGCCGCATAGAGCTCAGGGAGGAGCTAGGCCGCTCGAAGCCCAAAACCATCGACCACCTGATGGAAATCGCGAATCGCTGGGAAGATGGAGAAGATTCGGTAAAAAATCGCGTTCACTCCGACGACGAGGCAGAACTCGAATGCAGATGCGATCGCCAAAGAAAACGCCGCATGCGCATCTACGATGACCACGACGACGTTAACATGGTCGTAGCCGGCTACGCCGACAGACGCGACGACAACCGCAAAAGCGGCTACCGCAGCGGTAGATACCGCGACTCCTGGAAAACCACACAAGTATGGCAGCGCTGCAATCGCGATGAGGCACCCGCAACATCTATCGAAGATAAGATGTCCGGGCCATGCACTATGCACTTCTACATCGACAAGCACGATGGAAAAAAGAAGTCCAGCCACCTCCTCAAGGACTGCCGCGAGTTCCTCAAACTACATGAGGGACTGGCTCGGATGAATCGCAATGCAGTCGAAAAGGGCTACGGAGCTACCCTAGGCGTCATGGCACATGGAGCTCCGCCACCACCACCTGGACTACCCCCAAATGCAGCTGCGCCGGACCAGCACCAAGGAGGCGAACCATACCCACGAGCCATGGGTACCATGATGATCCAAAAGGGACGGCCCTCGAATCGGGTGCAGAAGGCCATCACTCGCCAAGTCAACTTGGTGACAAACTCACCACCATCCGCCACTGAGTACCTCAGTGGAAGCGACTCCTGCATTACCTTTGACAAGTGCGACCACCCGCACCAAGTACCTCGCCCAGGCCATTGTCCCCTCGTCCCCGAGGCGCAAATTGGAGGCTTCGACATGAGTCGCGTCTTCATGGACGGCGGAAGTGGCATCAACCTTATGTTCGCGAGTACCTTGCGAGCAATGAGGATCCCTTTGACCTGCCTAGAGGCCTCAGACACAACATTCCACGGCATCATCCCAGGCAAAGGCGTATATCGCCCTGGCAAAATCAACCTCGACGTCATCTTCGGCACACCGAAAAACTTTCGGCGCGAGAGCATCGACTTCGAAGTCGTCGACTGTCCCTCATAGTACCACTGCATCCTCAGACGTGTCGCGTTCGCTAGGTTCATGGCAGTGCCGCACTACGCCTATCTGCAGATGAAAATGACAGGCCCTAATGGCGTCATCACAATCAACGGGAGCTTCGAGAGGTCCGATAGTTGCGACAGGGAATTCAACAGAATCTCCCAGTCCTTCGGCATGCAGGAGGAACTCACAAGATTGAAGGAATCGACAAACAACAGTCTGCCTCCCTAAGCCGGCCAAGCTCACCCGACTTGTCCTTCGACTCATCAGTGCACACGAAGAAAGTTCAGGTCCACCCATCGGATCCCTCCAAGACGGCTCTCATCGCCAACAACTTAAGTCCCGCATAGGAACTCGCGCTCGTCGAATTCCTCTGTGAGCACTGGGAAATCTTCGCTTGGTGTCCAGCGGACATGCCAGGAGTTCCCAGGGAATTCGCCGAGCACGCACTCAACATCAACCCAGATGCAAGGCCAGTCAAGCAAACAATTAGGTGACTATCTGAACCAAGAGCAAAGGTAGTCGGAATGGAGATCAACAGACTCCTCGATGCCAAATTCATACGCGATATCAAGGAAAGCACTTGGCTCGCCAACACGGTGCTAGTACCAAAAAAGAACACGGATATCCTGCGGATGTGCGTGGACTTCACCTCTTTGAACAAGCACTGCCCGAAGGACCACTTCCAGCTACCACGAATCGACCAGATCATCGACTCCACCGCGGGATGCGAGCACCTCTGCTTCCTCAACGCCTACTCAGGCTATAACCAGATTCGAATGAAGGAGGAAGATCAATAAAAAACAACACAATGCCCTTCGGGCTAAAGAATGCAGGAGCCATCTACCAGCGGTGCATGCAGGCTTGCCTCAAGAACCAACTTGGTCGCAACATTCAAGTCTATGTCGATGACATAGTAATCAAGACCAAAGAGGAAGCCTCACTAATCGACGATTTGCGCGAAACCTTCCCAAACCTCGACCGCTACCGGATAAAGGTCAATCCGGACAAATGCGCCTTCGGCGTACCATCTGGGCAACTACTCGGGTATCTTATCTCCGCGAGAGGGATCAAAGCAAACCCGAAGAAAATAAAAGCCATATTGGCCATGGAGAAGCCGAAAAACATAAGAGGCGTCCAGCAGTTGGCTAGGCGAATCGCAGCGCTCAGTCGATTCATCGGTCGAATGGGCGAGAAGGCACTACCTTTCTACCAACTCCTCCGCAAAGCCGACAAATTCGAGTGGACCAACGAGGCACAGGAAGCATTCGAAGACCTCAAGCGCCTACTATCCACCTCTCTAGTACTGGTGACCCCACGCGAAAGGGAACCACTGTTGCTATACATCTCCGCCACCAACCAGGTGGTCAACACGGTGCTCGTGGTAGAACGAGCCTAGGAAAACAAGTTCCATGGAGTACATCGCCTAGTCTACTACCTCAGCGAGGTACTTATGCCAAAAAAACAGTGGTACCCGCACTACCAGAAACTGGCGTACGGCGGCTTCATGACGGCCCAGAGACTGCGCCACTACTTCCAGGAGCACCCAATCGTGGTAGTCAACGACGCCCCGCTTGGGCACATCCTCAACCATCCCGACACCACCGGATGAGTCGTGCTTTGGGGAATCGAACTGTCTCCATGAGACATTACATATGAAAAACGCGATGCAATCAAGTCGCAAGTTTTGCCTGACTTCCTCATGCACTAGATGGAGAACCAGCTCTGCGAAAAACCAGACATGTCCTACCTCTAGACAATGCACTTCGACGGTTCCAAGCGAAAGGACAGGGCCGCCGCAGGTGTCATACTGACATCGCCCCAGGGAGACAAACTAAAATATATCCTACGAATGCAGTTCACCGCCTCCAACAATGAAGCTGAATACGAGGCCCTACTGCACGGGATGAGGATGGCAAAAGCCTGTGGTGCCAAGAGACTCATAATATATGGCGACTCCAAGCTGGTCATCAACCAGAGAATGCACGAGTGCGACGCACTGAATGACAACATGATCGCCTACCGCGACCTCTACAACACACTCGAAGGGGACTTCGACGGTTGCGAGGTGCGACACATAGGTTGCAAAAGTAATGAAGAGGCGGACACACTCGCCAACATAGGCTCTACCTGCGCCCCCATACCACCAGGGGTATTTCTCGAGCGCATATGTGAACGCTCCATCAAGACAAAGGCCGCAGAGAAGAAAATAAGCGCAGCAACGGACTCGGGGGCTATGCCGCCCAATGAGCCAATGGCACTCGACGACTTGGAGCTAGATACAGGACTCGAAGGACCAATGAGCGTCATGATGATCGAGCCATCTTGGACTCAACCGTACATTACGTACCTTCTCAGCAAGAGGCTACCGGATGATCCGACTGACGCACGGCACATCGCGCGGCGATCCAAGGCATTCGCCGTTATCAACAGCGAACTATACAAGCGCAGCATCACAGGAGTACTCCAACGATGCATCTCCACAGCCGATGGAAGAGCTGTTCTCCTCGACATCCATGAGGGGACCTGCGGGCACCACGTCGGTATTCGCGCTCTCGTTGCCAAAGCTCTACTAGCTGGATTCTATTGGCCTACGGCCATGCACGATGCTAAGGACATCGTCTAGAAATGCAACGCATGCCAGCGATTCGCAGACAAGCCACACACACCTGGTAAAGAGCTCCGGCCAATTCCATTGGCCTGGCCCTTCGTGCAATGGGGAATCAACATGGTCGGCAAGATCCCAAAGTCCTCACGAGAAGTCTACGTCTACCTCCTGGTCATAGTCGACAAATTCACCAAATGGATAGAGGCCATGCCAGTGACCAATCAGTCAGGATACAGCGCAGTCAAGTTCTTCGAGTCCATCGTCTACCGCTTCGGAGTACCACACAACATCATCACGGACAATGGGACGAACTTCACATCCAAGGAGTTCCAAGGATTCTGCGAGAATCTAGGAATCAACGTCAGCTATGCCTCCGTAGCACATCCACAGACCAACGGTCAGGTCGAAAAAGCTAACGAGCTCGTTTGCGGCGGCATCAAGAAGCGACTCCTCAGGCCACTTGAACTGGCCACGGGTTGCTGGCCAGATGAACTACAATCAGTACTCTGGAGCCTACGCATAACTCCAAACAGCGCCACAGGGTACACTCCATTCTTCATGGTGCACGGGGCCGAAGCGGTGCTACCCGCCGAAGTACGATACAAAGCACCATGTGTGGTCGCTTACAGCGAGCAAGAGTCAACTCTTGCACTCGAAGACTCTGTCGACCTCCTTGACGAGGCAAGGGAAATCGCCGCGGAAAGAGCAACGATCTACCAGCAGAACCTGCGCAACTACCACAGCAGAAGGCTATGCCCTAGGTCCTTCGTCGAAGGCGACCTGGTCCTGTGACTGAAACAGCAAGGGCATCTCAAGCTCGAGTCCCCCTGGGAGGGACCATACGTGATTACAGAAGTAATCCTAGGTGGCGCCTATCGCCTTAAAAATTTAGAGACAGGAGTCGCATACTCCAACCCTTGGAACATCGCGCAGCTACGGTGCTTCTACCCTTAGTCATTTCTGTTTTTACATTGCAAATAAGGCTACTTAGCCACACATTGTACATCGTACCATCCCGCGAATAAATAAAGCTAAGTGCCCCAAAACTCTGTGTTTTTCTCTTATTTTTCGCAAATTATCCACTCGGGCGTTGTGCCACCCTATACACATCTGTTCTACGAACTAATGCGATATCCTGAGTAGCTGGCACGCCAATCGAAACCCTTGACAAACATCAACCTAGTTGCAACGCACATGACATGTTGACAAGGGACTGAGATAAACACAAGTCAGGCTAACGAAAAGGAGTCGCATAGTGCAACACACTCGCAAAACATAAACGCAATATTAATCAATTATACACAGCATGTCTATAAACTTTACAACACTGGTACAACTATGTGTAGGATACAAACTAAACTACTGTTCCAGCAAAGGAACGTTGGTCTTCTCCTCAAAGAAGTCAACGATCTCCTCCGCTGGGCGATCCACCGCCTGGTAGTGCGGAACCATGTTCCAAGTCAACCCTACTGGCGGCGCTGGTAGTCTGGCTGCAATCGGTGCAACATCCACATCAGGCCTGTGCAGTCGCACCAGCGACAGAGCAGCCTTGGCACCAGCCACCAACTGCTACCGTACACACTCGTGGATCGCACTCAAGTCCTGGAATTTAGCAAGAAGGGCCAACAGGCTCGATGGAACGACGTCCAGCGGGAACATCGTCTGGTAAATATTCTTCAAGCACGAAAGCAACTTTTTCAAGAAGTGAAGCACTCGCGATGCACAATCCTGTAGGGTCGCCAGCGCGATGGCGTGATCATGATCTACCCAGAAGTATCCACTCGCCTGAAGCTGCTCTTGGGTCAGGTCATTCATGCGAATGGCAATCCTATCCTTCTCATCCTGCGGATGGCGTGTGCTGACAACTATACCAAGCAAAGGCAAAGTATAAGGACAACGAACTACTGTGGGTGACTACAGGGAGCAAGAAAACTAACATTTGAATTGGTCGCCCAGCTGCGTCACCTCCCCTAGCAGATATTGTTCTCAGGCGGCGGCCTTCTCCGCCTTCAACTTTGATACATCCGCATTACCGCGGAGTACGGGCAATTCATGCTCCAACTGCTTCACGCGGTCACGGAGTCGCGAGAGCAGAGACAGCTCATCCACCCTTGAGCGCGGCGGTGCCAAAGTGTCATCAAGGGGCAGCGAATCCTGAGGCTCCCTCAAAGGATCACTCGATGTGCCCTATCACAAGTCAAGCAAGAGACAATAAGAGGACTAAAGGCGAGACATGGACAAAATACTCGAGTGCATTCAAGATCAACAAAGTATCAGCAGATACATTCGCCAAAAGGCATGTTCTCGACAAAAAGACATAAGATATTTAACTATTACAAGATGCGACTACTGAGGAGCGATTGGCTTCTTCGACTTTGACTTTGGTTTTGGGGGCCTCATCGAGTCTATGGCACTGATAGACGCCACTGACTTTCCCCCGACCCCTGACATCGCAGCCTTAGCCATCTTCTTGGCTCACTGAAGCTCCTCAGAGTACTTCACAACTGTATTGATCAGCTGCGGGCCGTACTTGCCAGAAGCAGTCGCGAAGGGAGCAAAAACTACCTGCCGGCCATCAGCGCTGACAGGCATCGCCTTGGAGACTACTGCAGGATCAACTTCGACTCCGTGTGCTTGAACGAGAGTGACATTGAAGCACCAGCCACATGGAGTGAGTTCTTGAAAGTTGAAGGAATGCCTCCGGCAAAGGACTCCACCAGCTCATCCATATTCTCGATCAACTCAGCTATGGGTGACAGCTCTTCCTGGAGGCGACTGAGCATGCCCTTGGCCTTGGTGAGCGTCCCCTGAACGGCAGTGCTGCGATCTTCGACTGCCAAAATGGCACCCGCCAGGGCGTCATCACGACAGAGTGCCTGGGGGTCAAAGCTCAGACCACTAGCATGTACACACAAATCAAGCATCGGCACAAAAGTCCAGTATGGGAAACAAATTCGAAAGAAGGGACACGACGAAAAATCTAGACAAGGGAATACCTGAGAGGGCCTTAGCAATCGAGAAAAGTTGTTCTTCGAACAACTTCTCCCTGGCGGCAATGGAGGCGCACAGATCCTCCTCGTGTTTCTGCGATTCGTCCCGTGCTGCGATTGCCTCATCACGGCTCCTCACCGCCGCGACAAGGGTTTTCTCGAGGGAAGCAGAGTGCATTATGCTTAGCTGTGACACAAATGAAGACAAACCGTCAGTCGAATACATCAAAAGGATGCAGAGGAAAAGTAAAGAACACTCACTTTCCACTGCACGATGGCGACTGTCCAACATTGCATGCTGACGACCCATCGCAAGCACCTGCTCCACAAGGCAAGCGGCTTCCTTCACAATGAGCTACGGCAAAAACATAGTAAAGGGTCAATAGATAGCATAGATGAAAATGTGACAGCAAAATCATAAGAAGAGATACTACACTTACATGATCCTCCAAAGACTCCGAAGTCGATGGATTCGCAGACGTCCAGATAACCATCTAGTGCTCCACATTGTGTGGAGAACTTGACAAATTATGCCCGGAGTGGGCCGCCAATGGAGGAGAAGGAGTGCGCTCAGCCACTTTCTTGGCCTTGGAGGTCGCGACTCCAGATTCCTTCAAAAATTGGACGTCGCCAGAAGATGATGACGTCGGCTGACTGCAGAACAAAACCAACATCAAGAGAATGAAACTCCAAAGAAGAACCAAAAGGAAGAGTCGCACACTTACCAATCAAACTTGTCAAAATTGAAGGTTTGATCCCCCGACTCTGACGACGACTCCTTCGGCAGCCGCATCTTCTTGCGAGAAGATGGCGCCACGGCACTCACAAGAACGGCAGGTATCAGCGACTCTGCGCCAATAGCTGTACCTTCCGGAGTCGAAGGAGACGATGCATCTGAATCCTCGCTGCACGAACACTTGCAAGTGTCCGGACCACTCGACTCGGGGGCTTCCTCCTCCACATCAGATGGGACGGTCGACTTCGACTCATCCTCTTCCAAGGCTTCATGAGGGATAACCCTCTCAGGAAGAGGGGCATACAGGGTGACACCCCCCAATCCTGCATACAAAAAATAATTTCGCGCCAAGTCAAGAACAAACAGCAAAGAAGCAGTCGACAAACAAAGCTACTACGTAGCACAACTGTACCTCAGGAGGAGGGTTAGCAGCATCGAAGGGAGGTACGTCTGGATCATTGGGAAGCACATCCTTGGCGGTGTACTTGGTGACCAGTCGCACCCTTTTATCTACCTCACTCGCGGAAATGCCATCGACAGATACGCGAGTGACATCATCCGCCAGCCTTTGGAACATAGGGTGGACTCGCTGCGGTGGACGCCGACGGCGCAGCCATGTGCGAATGAGGGCGCAACCTCCCTCCTCTTTACCCATGCGACTCTCGAGGTCGCAGACGCGCTCGTATAGCACATCTGTCTCCATGGACTCGCCGGGCATAACTACGTTCTTCGAGGAACGCCTCCTCTTGCACGGCGTCACGGGATCGAAGGGCGCGAGTCCGAAGTGGTCTCCGTCGGCCTTCAGTTCGCGGATGTAGAACCACTTGTCCCTCCACCCTTGGATGGATGCTATGAGTTTGATATCAAAGTATGTGGTGGAGGAGTCGACGTGGATACCGCAGCTGCCTACATCATAGACTATGGAGCCAGACACCGATTGGCGCTTTAGCTTGAAGAGGCGCTTGAAGAGACCGAAGTGCGGCTTGATTCTGAGCCAGCACTCGCAAAGAGTAATGTAGCAAGCTACATGGAGGATGGAGTTTGGGGACAACTGATGGAGCTGGAGCCCGTAAAAACAGAGAAGGCCCCTGTAGAAAGGATGCAGGGGCAAAGAGAGACCATGGATGATGAACGCTAGGAACATCACCCGAAAGCCGGCAGGAGGAGAGGGGGGTACCTCGCTGCTAGGGACACGCGCGTCAATGACTGCGGAGGACAAAACTCCGTCTTGGCGTAGAAGACGAAGCTCTGAAGACTTGATCACGGATGCACGCCACGCGCCATTGGTGACGCAAGTGCTCGTGCCCTTCTTTTTCCGGCAACGGTGGTGCTGGTGCCCACAGCGGCGGAGCCACCCTTCTTCTTCGCAGCAACCGTGGCGGTGGCGGAATCGGCCGCGACACCTCCCTTCTTCTTCCCCATTCTACGGTGGCGGTGTGACCGGAGAAAGTAACTGGGAAATACGCGGAGCTATTCCAGCGCCGCGAAAGAGAGGAACACAAAGAAGCAGAGGAGCAGCAGCAATGGCGACGGAGGCAAAGACAGAGAAAAGAAGCAGATGTGAAAATTACCGTCGCAACATCACTATTTAACCTCCTGGAAGATGCAATCTAACAGTCAGGAAAAACCCTACTAGACGCGTGGCGTTCATCGTGCTTGACACGTGGAGGACCTGAAGCGTGAACCATCCCCCACTATCCCCATTACCCGTGGAAATCGAGGAGGCACAGTTAAAACAAAGCTTACGCACGCCCGATCAAGTCAGAGTCAGAAAATGGGACCCACCGCTAGTCACGTCCCGTCAAGCCCGCTCACGCGGGTAACTGAGCTCATCACATAGTCAGCACTGACGTCATCAAAAATTGAGGAGCAGAAGACGATAGTTGTCGCAAAAGTTCTTTAGTCCCTACCTGAGTCTTCGACTTAACCAGGCACTCGGGGGCTACTTCCATAGGGAGCGCTGGTGGCGCACCCTATGATTATTTGTACATTGTACCGTGTGTTGATAACATCCACACTCGAAGCTTATGGCGACACCACCTCAAGATTTTTCCCTACAAAGAGACTGCGTCTCCCGGGTCACCCAAATCATCTCCACGGTGACAAAATTCGGATGCCGCACTTGCAGTGTGAAGGTAAGACCTGAATAAGGCCTGGCAATGCATTCGCTGTGCACGACTAGAAATATATCCGTGCCTACAGGTACGATGAACATGCCTTGACGAACGCGTCGAGTGCTCACACCCATATACTAGAATTCAACTCCTGTAAGACCTCCGTGGCTTGAGACGAATTACACCAGCACTTTTCCGGATTCGAGTCCGGGGACCCGAGTTCGAGTAGATTACGTTATTTTACCCTAAGGTAGTTAACTGATACCAATACGTCGGTTAAATCAGGCACGCACATCAACAATCCATATGACACAAATAGAGCAGTCGAAAAACATACTCAGTCATGCACTCGAAAGGATTCATAAAGTCCCTAGTCGAATTTGCGATTCCACTGGACACTCGGGGGCTACTGACATGGGTATACCCTACAAGTACTTGAGCATGGTATATATGGCCTGAATATAGCAGAGGCCCGCGGTGTCGCCAAGGCCCAAATGGAGAAGTCAAGTAACCTACAGACTCTCGATTGCTTGAAGAACAAGAAGAAGCTAAAGATAGAAAGTTCAAAGGGGAAAACCCTAACCTGTAACCGACTCGACCTGCTACCCGAGACCTAGCCTATCTATATAAAGGCTAGGAGGGGGCGGCGAGGAGGACACACATATCCCTAGTTTTCACAACCCTCACTAGATTGCATCTGTGCACCATTGTAATCCTCGATTCCTTCAATAATTCTACAAGTAGACAAGCAGGATTAGGGACCTCTGTGAGGCCTGAACCTGGGTAAATCTTCGAGTCCCCTGTGTGCTTGTTTGCTAGCCGATAGATGTCTCCAGCGTTCCCTCCTTCTCCAAAACCCAAGTCCATAACAATGGGCATTGATGAGTTAAACCCTCGTCAATTATATAAAGTAGAGATCATTTAAAGTAAGTATGAACTTACAGTAGCACGTTCAGGCTGACAGTAGCTCCTTCTCGAGCGGGTGCAACTCCTGGTCAATCTGCCAGAAGAATCTGAGTAGAGCAGTTGGAACTTGGGTCCTTGTACTCCATTGTCATTTCTATGCATGACATTTGAAACCAAGTTGGTTGGTTTGGAAGGATGAAAACTCTTGAAAAACACCAAAAACATAGCATTAAAAATTACCAGATGTATGTTTCAAACTAGATAGCTGGTTTGGAAGGATGAAAGCAGGTGAAAACACCAACATATAGCATTAAAAATGACCAGATATATCATCCAAACTAGATGGACATTTTCCGAATTAAGCATTCACACATATATTCACAATTGAACATAAATGCAAATGTCATGGCAAGTTCTTAGGTAGAATGACAACTAATTAACATGATAAGAAAATAGCCTAAGTAACTCAAGGAAACCTCATGATTCAGCCTTGATGGGCATCAGATTGTCAATGTTGGATCCTCTATGAGCTGTTTGCATGACCCGTGCGAGTGCTCGGAAAGAATAGAACCTATGAGTTCGTGTTGGAAGATTAAACCGATAGCATGAGAATGAAGAAAGGGAATAAAAGCAAGAAACTAATGAGGTGGATAGGACCTACAAGATGAAGGGTGCAAATGAAATGGCAATATCATCCAGGATATTGAGCAACATCCTAAAGATTTCGTAGCTTATGAGTAACAAAAATATAGCAAACGGGCAAGAGAAATTACCGCTACGTGGCGAGGATGGTTGGGACGGGCAAGTGGGAGGCGGGGGCGGTGGCTCAGCATTTCGGGGTTAGCAACGAATGATTCAGTGAAGCAACCCTGGTAGGGTAGACGACAGTGTTGGCGAAGCAGATCGGGTGCTGCGAGGGAGTTGGTGAAATAGTTCCGGTGAAGAGCGCCTACAGTGGAAGAGCTCCGGTGTGGAAGAGAGGGCCGACAGTGAAGCAGCTAGAGGAAGGTCGAGGTTGGAGGAGTGTGGGCGGGGAAGAGACGATGGGGGATATAGGTGGGATGATGCACATTTACGACCTATACCCCTCTATTATTGTAGTACTCCCACGGTCCTTGTTTTCAGAGCAGGGATAGAAGAGGAATTTTGCATTTGCAAAAAGCGGGTTGGGATAGTTGAATAGATGCGCGAGATCTTTAAATAAATGTGCACGGTATGTTTCGGTGCCATGCGGAAATTTTGGCGTTGAAGCTTTCGACGTGCCCTACTCCGATGCGGCCGCTCTGACGTGTTGGCCCCGTCTAGACCCACACGCCAGCGACAGTATGCTTACCAACATATAAATGAGTTTCCACGCATTTCCCGAAATTGATAAACAATATATTTTGAAGGCTTTCATACAAGATGACCAAGGTCATGGCCATATCTCTGTTATAGTTTATAATAGCGTGTCCATATCTGGTAGATAGCTGCATCTTGGCATTTCAAAAGAAGATTCTAGATTTGATGGACAATGCCCAACTTTCATGAATTTCCAAACTTTCTAGCTAAATCTATGCAATAAAATGACTTTTGACAACCTAAAGTAAATATGCCTAATTTCAAACTAGAAAGTGTGTGATATACCTTGCTCTTGACTTTTTAAAATAATTCAAAGATATCAAGTAGTCAAATATTGGAGAACCACTGAGAGTTTCAGAAAATTCAACTTTTTGATATGAATGGGAATGACACCTAATTTCAGCCATTTTAAAAAAATACAAAGAAACGAAATATAAAAAGAAATGCATCCATTATTTTCCCTCTTCGTGTCTCACTATGTGCACTATCTAGTTTCCATGGAAAAATATAATCTTGAAATTTGATAATTTCTGAGAAAAAATTGTATCACAATATATATGGAGTACCATGTAAGGATATGCATGCCTTTCAAACAATATGACAAGGTCATGGCCATATATTTTCCATAGTTTATAATAACCTATCCATATTTGTTATGGTGTGTATTGGCATTTAAAATATTATTTACAAAGGAAGCTTCCGAATTGGAAGTTATTTCAATTTTCTAATACACAACAATGGCTTTAGTCATGAAGCTACTACAAAACATGGCTTTAAATCCCACTGCCCTGGTTTTCACTCAAAGTATATATGGCCCAGGGTTAAGTTTAGGGTTCGGGGTTTTATTTTGGGTTGAGGGTTTAAGGGTTCATGGTTTATGGTTTAGGTCTTTAGGGTTTAGGCTTTTGGGGTTTAGTGGTTTAGGGTTTAGGGTTGTTCAAGGTTTTAGGGTTTATGATTGTTTAGGTTTTAAGGTTTAGGGAATTTTCAATAATAATGTTCAATCTTTATATATATGGTTATATTCATGGAATAGAATGGGGTTATCGCAATTTAATAAAAGTATTTCAAAATTTGATGTATAAGTGCATTATATGTCAACACCCGGATTTTTAATCCCAGATGCCTATTATGCCATACATCGCAATCCCAAGATTACCATTTTTGCGAGACATAACAGATTGGATATCATAGTACATCATGCATTACAAACCACTATAAGGTCTTACACAAATAAAGGATCCCATGATCCAGTCTTAATACAAACAAGCAACAGAATAAATAAGCGTAGCAGTGGGCTCCATCTTTAGTGTCACAGGCAATGCTGACGATGGGAGATGATCCTAGTTGTCGTAGACCTCCTGCTGTCTATCTTCCTGATAGTCCTCCTCATAGTCTGGCCACGGGAATAGCTAGGGACAAAGCCATGAGTACTCTTTAAGTACTCGCAAACTATCACTAACAAGTAAGGTAGTTCTAGTAGGAATCCTAAGCTCTAAGTTTATTTGCAAAAAGGCAGATTTATCTAAACTAAGTTCAGAAGTAAAGAAAACTAAGTAAAAGTTCTAAACCACTTTAAGTTGGGAACCTAGTTTTCACATTCACAACCCTGTTGTGGTCAAGTCAAAAGCATAGTTCACTTCACAAGTCATTTTGAAAACATATGACGACGGAACAGTATGGCCACTCCAACTGTCCATGACTGTGGACGCGGCTATTCGAATAGTTTGACACTCTGCAGAGGTGGTACACTTTCACCACAAAATTTGATACATCCGTCGGGGACAACCCTGAATCATCATACTTAGTATGCGGATAATCAATCATAACCTTTTAATTACACACTCTATTATAGGCACCTCCCCTATGAGCTTGGCCTCCCAGCCATGGCCATCAGCCATCCTGGGCACTACATAGGTGGACATCATCAAGAGGTAGCCTCAGCTCAAACCTCCTCCATGAGGGAACCCATACTAATGCATATAAGCTTCCGGCTAAGCCTTACCAAATTCAAGTATTGTGGTTGTACGGTGAAATTGGAATGGTATCGCATCTGAACCCAACCATCAGTTTTATAAAAGGGCTAAGGCTCATGCCTCAACATTTTCATCATCGAAATCCATTTGTGTTTCTCAACACATGTCAAAACATTTCAATAGAATGACTCATCATTCCAAGGTTTTCATAATCATTTTCACCAAGTATTCCCATCTAAAGTGATCAAGTTTTATGCTTAGCACTACCCACTAAGTTAAGGGTGTTCACTAATGAGGGATGCTAATCTCAATCTCATGCCATAGAATGACATCTAGTATAGGCCTAATTTCATACTCTTTATGCTATCTATACTACTTTCCAAATCTTCACAAGGCACTAACTAAAAGTAAAGAACTTTAGTAAAGTAAAAGAGTAAAGCTTGCAAGTAAAACTTGGGATGGGTATAAGTCAAAGTTGTATCACCAAAGCATGCCTAAGGCATATTGCTTAGGTTAATACTTGTAATTAGTGATGGTTTTCATAGTTAAGAAACTTGCAAGTGTTAGCTTGCCAATAATAGCTTGCCTTGATTAGTGTAGTGATTGAAGTTTTCTTCGTCTTCTTCACGGTAGAACTCCTCCTCCTCGTATCCTTGGTCGGTACTATCATCTATAAATAAATATGGGGTACACAATCACCAAACAATACTTAACTAAGTCTATTCAGCGCACTAAGGATCACACTTGATGATCTAGCATTATCACAATCATCACATGAAATAAAGAACTGGTTTTATTTACTTTATTTGAGAAAAGTAATTTCTACTCATTGAAATTAATTAAGATTTAATATTCTCCAAATAAAATATAGGATCCTGTTGACACATGTCATCACCACATATTCTAATACATGGGAATGTGATTTAAAGGGTTGGTCACATTTTATAAAGTGTAAAATTATTATTTAATAGATTTAAAGTGACTAGAAATGCCCTAATAGCATTCTTTTGGTACCAGTCCAATGTCTTTACATGCAAACCTAAATACTTTTACATATTCAGATAGATATTGTCAAATGTGATTTTTGAGTGTTGGAATCAACTCAAAAGCTATTATGGTGGATTTTTGAAAAATGTTTGGAGTTGCAAAAGTCTTTATCTTATTATTTTTGCTATAGAATATCTCTAACTCCAAATTATTTAAATCCAACAGGTTTGGATATATAATTTAGTTTCCTTTCAAGCAAAATTTGAATCATGCAATTTGGTTAAGTGAAACTCTCTGAATTGATTTTTGAATCTAGGGACAGAAACTAGTTTAAACCTAAATGGAAAAACCACATTTGAATTTCCAGGCCTGAGCGGGAAAGCTAAACAGCACAGTCCAGCTGCACTACTCGGTGCAGCGGGCTGCTGACAGATGGGGGCCACTGGTCAGCGACTCAGTTTAACCAAAACGGTATCAGCAAATCTGAGTCGTGCGATCCTATTCTAATCCAACGACCGAGCGTCATCATTGATGACGAACAGCTCCGGTGAGAAATTAACCTAGCACGGCAGTGGGGGTCTCGCGGGGCTCACCTGGGCTCCATCTAGGGTCGGCGACAGGGGCAAACGACTTGGTAGACGACGGCGAGGCGAGGTGTGGTCACGGCAGGGCTTGGGGTGGCCGGAATCGCTGGCGCCCTTCTCCTCCAACAGCGGCGGACTCCGGTGAAATTCTGGCACGGTGGTGTTCTCCTTTCTCTGGGGAGAAGTGGGGAAGGTCAGTGAGGAGTAGGGAGTGAAGTGGTGTGCAGAATGGAGGCGGGGGTGGCCTCCTTTTATAGCGCGGCGAGGGGACCGAGCGCTGCGGCGGTGAGCTCGACGGTGGCGTCGCTATAGGCGGCTAACGGCATGGGCGAGGGCGTAGGACGATGCGGTGTCTCCTGGCGGTTCTCTCGGACTTAAAGGCGCAGCGTGGGTTGGTGCGGTTCGGTCGGGAGAGTGTGGTGCTCCGCGGCGTCTTGGCAGTGTATGCAACAAGAAAGTGTCTACCGGGGTGCGGTGATCATGGCGAGGCTGCGCGTGCGCGGTGAGGGCAAGGCACGAGCTGATGGGGCTAGTCGGGCACGTCGCACTGGCGCGCTCTAGACACGGTGCAGAGAGGCGGTGCGCGGCACGACTAGGGTGGTCCATGGCCCGTCTAGGGCTGTGGCCTGGACAGGGGGTGGTGGTAGGCTGCGACAATGCTCCTGGACATCCTGGTTGGGCGCGGGGCTGTCTGGTGCAAGGTGGCCGTGGTCGGACGGCGGCGACCAAATTCGGGCGACGCTCCACTATGCTCCATGGTGAAGGGGGGCTTGTATCGGTGCTAGCTAGACTCAGAGGGGACCAGAGGGTTAAGAGGGGACCAAATGGTCGATGATCACTGTACAAAACAGTGAAGTTAGGCCAGGGGTTTAATTAGTGCAGACAAGGTGTTTGTGTTAATGGCCGCATGAGATGAAGTTTGGAATTTTTGATTCAAAATTTGTGAGTGATCTTGACTTAAGCTTGAGAGACTAGGTTTGCTTGGAGAGGTCAAGGGGAATTGATTTGGTAGGTTTTTGAAAAAGTGGGATCTTAACATATGACTTGGATTCAATTTTCCATTGTCCATTAAATTGATTTGCTAGATGTGTTTGTAAGTTTGTAAAGTGGGCCTTGATACACTTTTACTTGGTCTAGCAAGGGGTGAAAAGAAATATAATTGCTTCTGTTAGAAATTCTTCTCTAGGAACACCTAAAGTGGACTAGTGGTTTAAAATGGTCAAAATGACAATTTGCTTTCTTTATTCTTATTTGATTTCTTTCTCTTTGGAATTTGTTTGGAAATGGTCTAGATGATGTGCCATTCACCTTTAAACCATTTCACAACATTTAGAACAATCAAGCATGCATATACACTCAATTCTACACTAATGCAAACACACATGCATTCATATTCATTTTCTTAATAAAAGTTTTTGCTAACCCTAAATTGGGTGATTTGAACTTGATAACCTTGATTAAAAGATTTGGGGTGTTACAAACCTTCCCTCGTTAAACCAAATATTGTCCCGATATTTAAGAAAAATAGGAACTAAAGAGATCTGGAAACTCAGTCCTAATGTTATCTTCTCGCTCCCAGGTAGCTTCTTCTTTGGTATGGTTGCTCCATTGGATCTTGAGAAATTTCATACTCCGGGTCCTGGAGGTTTGATGCACTCGACGATCGACGTAGAGCTTGTTGGGAACCCCAAGAGGATGGTATGATGAGCACAGCAGCAAGTTTTCCCTCAGTTATGAAACCAAGGTTTAATCGAACCAGTAGGAGCAAGGAAACACCCAAAAGGTGTTACTAGCTGAGCTTTGGCAGGGCGCACTACCGGTGCTAGTAGCAACATGGAGACCTGCACAACACAACCACAGAACTTTGTCCCCAACTTGCGATGAGGTTGTCAATCTCACCGTGTTTTGCGGAAAACAAAGAATTAAACGTATCGAATGGAAAGAAGTAAAAGTTTGCAGAAAGTAAACACAAAGCAGTAAAAGATTGTAGATTGTATGTAAAGAAAAAGGACTGGGATCCATAGTTCACTAGAGGTGGCTCTCCTTAGATAGATAACATGCTGGGTGAACAAATTACAGCAGGGCAATTGACAAACACCGAGAAAGCAATACATGCATATACTAATCATCTTGACTCCTTTGAGACTTGATTGGGCATTACAACATAATACATAGACCGCCATCCAACTGCATCTATGACTAATAATCCACCTTCACGTTATCATCCGAACCCCCTCCAGTATTAAGTTGCAAGCAACAGATTATTGATTTACGAACTGCGTGTAAAGTAAACAATACGATTGTTCTATGAACAAAGGATTGTTGTTTTCTCCCTGGTACCAACATCACATCTAGTACCTTAGAGATTTACATCACTTCCCAGTTACGGAGGCATGAACCCACTATCAAGCATAAATACTAACTCTTGGAGTTGCTAGCATCTACTTGGCCAAGATAGCTACTAACAACGGAAAGCATGCAAGATCTCAAATAACAAAGACATGATAGAATCAATAATCAATCTGAAATAGCATCTCAATATCCATCGGATCCCATAAACACAACATGTATGGATTACAAATAGATGATCTTGATCATGAACGGAGCTCACAAGATCTAAACATGAAAGCACAAAGGAGGACAAACCAGCCATCTAGCTACTACATGGATCCGTAGTCCACGGATGAACTACTCACGAATCACACCGGAGGCTTGCATGGTGATGAAGAAGGCCTCCAGGGTGAATTCCCCTCTCCTGCAGGGTGCCGGGAAGAGCTTCAGATGCCTCCCGATCTAGGGATGGAGATGACTGACTCTGAGACTGTCGTGGATTTTTGATCGGGTACTTAGGGTTTTCGTCCCGAGGGCAACTTATAGGCGGAAGGAGAGGCCGAGGGGGTGCTGGGGTCGGCCAGACCACCCCCTGGCACGGGCCAGGCCTGGCCGCGTGGCCAGGTGGTGTGGCCGGCCCCTGGCCCCTCTCCGTCGTGATTCGGCACTTGATCCTTCGGAAAAATAGGCACTTTGGCTTTTGTCCGTCAATTCGAGAATATTCATTTTCTGACTTTCCTGGAACCTAAAACAGCGAAAAAAGCAGGCATTTGCATGGCTCTTGTTAATAGGTTAGTCCAAGAAATCATATGAAAAGTACTCCAAAGTTGGAACAAAACACAAGAAAGTGGATAAAACCAAGCATGGAACATCAAAAATTATAGATACATTTGCAATGTATCAACATCCCCGAGCTTAACTCCTGCTCGTCCTCGAGTAGGTAAGTGAGAAAAAGAATAATTTTTGAGGTGACATGCACCATCAAAGACTTGATCAAAGTATTTGGAAAACATTCAAAGCTGGGATCATAGTACTTCAATCATAACATGAAAGACAAAGTTCTAGCAAAAAGCAAAGAAACTAAGATGCAACATGAAAAGGCGCAAACAAAAGATTCATGAATAACAATGCTTTGCAAGACGTTTATTTGTTTCACATAAAGAAAACATAGCATAATAGTATTCAGCTTGTCCCTCAATAGAGTAGCAAATATAAATGCATGGGACACCTTCAAAGTTCACATGAGGGACTAGATACAATAGTTTCAAACAAGCAATAAAAAGTTAGGCATCAATCAACTAGTCTTGGGACAATGCACATAGAACTAAAAATGGCCACTATGCTCTCAAAGTAGTGCATAAAGATAGAAGGTGGAGACTCAATATAATGGTGGAAGAAAGGCCTTTTGTGAAAGGAAGTAGGGATTCAAGTCTCATAAAGAGCTTCCAAAAATTATGTTACTTGTAGCTTTCAGCTCTCATTGCCCCTATCATAAGCATCTTGAAGGTGATTAAGGTTAAAGTGACACAACTAAGAGGATATGCTTGACAAGTTATAAACCAAAATCTCATGCCCCTTACTTACGAAGACCGATCCTCATGCTACTCAACTTCAGTCACTAGTAAGCTCTTGTCATTGTAAGTATATGTGTATCATTAAGAACCGCCGACGGGGTACCCCTTGCACATGATACGGGAGCTTTCCCATAATCAAAATGATAAGGCAAGCAGACAATGAGCATCTCAGTGATCTTTTTATTTTCTATTTGCATAGGTTTTTATTGAGGATGCTTCATAGATTGCTCATTATGGTGATGCTGCAAGTTTCCACCATGATTAGGCATGGCTTAGGCTAGCGGCCCAGACGTTTCTCTAACACACATACAAACTCCATGATCTTACAAGTTCCACATTTATTTCACACCGCCGGGATCCGTAAGCAAAAGAACATAATATCAACGGGGTACAAAGTACAAGTGCAATGTTGAAAGCGTTCCCCATGAAACATGGTTCTGCTAATTTCAACTTATAAAGCGCAAGCATATACGCAACAAAGAAGGACCCAATGGTTCAAGTTTATTAGAGGCAATAAAGTAAATTGTGCCATCAAGTTCGTGAGAGCTTTAATCACTAGTTTTCTCATAACAAGTGGAAGGTAAACAAAAGCATGAATATACTTGGAATAGCATAAGCTAGTAGGTAGGTATGGTGGACTCTTTGGAAAAACTTGGTTTAGGGAGTTGGATGCATGAGTGGAACTCATACTTGGTGGTGGAGGCTAGCAAAAGACTGGGAGCGACAAACTAAGAGAGCAATAATGGCCATAATCATGCAGAGCGACAAAACATCATTGATCAAAGCATAAAGTGATACTACAAGTTGAAAACTAAAGGATCATAAAGGCTATGGTGACTTGTGAAAGTCATAACATGGTGTAAGCATGCGCCAAGTCAACCCAAATAAAGCATCAAAGGAGAATACCACTATACTATGCTTTAATATGCTAAAACAACGCATGATTCATCCAAGGCACATTAAGAAATCTCAATTGTTTATAACAAGTCATACTACAGAAAAGAATACTAAGCATAAATCTAAAACAATATCAAGCACGGCATGACAAAGCATAGCCACAGTCAAAAACAAGCTCTTTTTACCACATAAGTATGAACTTTCCTACTCTTTTCCAAACCAAACCAAACTATTTGCAAACCAAAGTATGAAAGAGGGGGTCCAACCAACTTATTCAGAAAACTAAACAAACCAAGCAAACTAAAAACCAAAATGAAAACAAAAAAGAAGACGCTCCAAGAAAACACAAGCATGCATGAAACAATAAAAATGAAGCGTTTGGAAGAAACCTGGGATTTTTATTGATGAAGAAGGGGATGCCTTGGGCATCCCCAAGCTTTGACGCTTGTACTTCTTGGATATTTCTTGGGGTGACACGGTGGCATCCCCAAGCTTGAGCTTTAGTCCATCCTTCATCTCGTTACTCATTCCTTACATACACCTGAAAATTTTCTTTCATACAAAACTTCACACAATCTTATTAGCAACATTAGTGCACTTAAGATAAATAAATCTTAAGGTTCAAGTCTAACACCAAATAAACTTCCATTAGAACACTAGATACTGTAGCACTTCCCTCAAAAATCTCAATTCCCCAAAGGAACTCAAGAAGGAACTAACAAGAAGCAAATGCAGAAAATGGCAGAAATCTGTCAAAACAGACCAGCATGTAAAGACGAATTTTTTCGAAGACCTTCTGTTGCTCAAATCAAAAAGTGTTGAACTAATGAAAGTTAGATAACAACCTGGGGCAGAAGCACAAACAATTACAGCTCAATCCGACATACAGAGATCTCTCAGGAATTTTTACGGTGAAGCACAAAAATCTGTTTCGGGACAGCAACTTTCCCAATCATTACTTCACTCTCATTAGAGGTTACTCTTGGCACAAAAAGCAAATAAAAAGGATAAGGAGAGGTTATTACAGAGGTAATAACTTACAAGGCTCATCTAAAACTCTTGGGTTATCTTCCAACAAGTACTTTTCTTTAACGCCTTTAAGTTAGGCATAAGAAGCAAAGAAAGAATCAACTGTTCTCAAATGAAGAAGCATTAAGACCAACTTTCTTGCTCTTACCTCTCTTACTTTTATTCTTAACCTTGGGGAAAATATGATTGTTTGGTGGAGAAGAAAGGTGCATGGTCCCCTTTCCCACATCTATTATTGCTCCAAGAAGTTCCAGTAGGGACCTTCCAAGTGTAATTTGTCCTTTTCCTGCACATTCAATAACAAGATAATCAATAGAGATCGTTTTCCCAAGGATCTTTGTAAACACTCCTTCAGCTATTCCAAGAGGTAAAATGGTAGTATTATTAGTAAGAGATATTTATTTTCCTCCCTCAATGAGCCCCCAAGTATTTAGAGATTTATAAATATCTTTGGGCATAAGGCAAGATTCAGACATGATATCACAGCGAGCTTGAAAAGTTTCAGCGTTTATCTCAATATTTACTGTAGGGAACCACCTTGATGGTTCAGAGCTTATTGGAACATAATCATGCTGCTCCCTAAGCATATTATAGCACCCTTCTAATCTAGTAGTGCTAGCCTCAAGAGTATCCAACCTAGCAAATATTTTCGTGAAAGAAGTATCAGTTTGGCTAGGCATGTTGTAAGTGAGGATCAATTTCTTTATAGCATTAATAGCATCATCCTCATTACATTGGAGGAAATCTCCTCCCACAATAGCATCTAAAGCATATCTATAGCAAAGAGCAATCCCAAGGTAAAAACTACTAAGGAACAAGCCTTGAATCATTTTAGGCTCAGTCTTTTCATGTAGATCAGAGATTCTAGACCAAGCTTCCTTAAAACTTTCCTCAATTCCTTGTTTAAAAGTTAGAATCATTTCCTCGGGTGACATAGTGATTGGAGCAAGGCTAGACATAGTGGCAACTCAAGATAGGAACTAATTTTTTTGTGTTTTCAAATAAGAAAGCAAACCAAGTAAAACTATTTTTTTGTGTTTTTTGAAGAACAAAACAAGCAAAAAAAGCAAAAAGAAGGTAAGCAAAACAAAAACAACAAAGTAAAGAGATTGGTTATGAGGGACTCCCCTTGTGAAGATGTCCTTGACTCCCTGGCAACGGCGCCAGAAAATATGGTGCGGTGTTGACGTGGGAGTTTCTTCTTCTTTGTTCCCCGGCAAAGGCGACAGAAAATAGCTTGATGCACTTGACGATCGACGTAGAGCTTGTTGGGAACCCCAAGAGGAAGGTATGATGAGCACAGCAGCAAGTTTTCCCTCGGTTATGAAACCAAGGTTTAATCGAACCAGTAGGAGCAAGGAAACACCCCAAAGGTGTTACTAGATGAGCTTTGGCAGGGCGCACTACCGGTGCTAGTAGCAACGTGAAGACCTGCACAACACAACCACAGAACTTTGTCCCCAACTTGCGATGAGGTTGTCAATCTCACCGTGTTTTGCGGAAAACAAAGGATTAAACGTATCGAATGGAAAGAAGTAAAAGTTTGCAGAAAGTAAACACAAAGCAGTAAAAGATTGTAGATTGTATGTAAAGAAAAAGGACCGGGATCCATAGTTCACTAGAGGTGGCTCTCCTTAGATAGATAACATGCTGGGTGAACAAATTACAGCGGGGCAATTGACAAACACCGAGAAAGCAATACATGCATATATTAATCATCTTGACTCCTTTGAGACTTGATTGGGCATTACAACATAATACATAGACCGCCATCCAACTGCATATATGACTAATAATCCACCTTCAGGTTATCATCCGAACCCCCTCCAGTATTAAGTTGCAAGCAACAGATTATTGCTTTATAAACTACGTGTAAAGTAAACAATATGATTGTTCTATGAACAAAGGATTGTTGTTTTCTCCCTAGTAGCAACAGCACATCTAGTACCTTAGAGATTTCTGTCACTTCCCTAGATTACCAGAGGCATGAACCCACTATCGAGCATAAATACTAACTCTTGGAGTTGGTAGCATCTACTTGGCCAAGATAGCTACTAACAACGGAAAGCATGCAAGATATCAAATAACAAAGACATGATAGAATCAATAATCAATCTGAAATAGCATCTCAATATCCATCGGATCCCCGCAAACACAACATGTATGAATTACAAATAGATGATCTTGATCATGAACGGAGCTCACAAGATCTAAACATGAAAGCACAAAGGAGGAGAAACCAGCCATCTAGCTACTACATGGATCCGTAGTCCAAGGATGAACTACTCACGCATCACACCGGAGGCTTGCATGGTGATGAAGAAGGCCTGTGGTGAATTCCCCTCTCCGGCAGGGTGCCGGGAAGAGCTTCAGATCCCTCCTGATCTAGGGATGGAGATGACGGCGGCTACAGACTCTTTCGTGGATTTTTGATCGGGTACTTAGGGTTTTCGTCCCAAGGGCAACTTATAGGCAGAAGGAGAGGCCGAGGGGGTGCTGGGGTCAGCCAGACCACCCCCTGGCCGCACGGCCAGGTGGTGTGGCCGGCCCCCAACCCTTCTTCGTCTCGTATTCTGGCACTTGATCCCTTCCAGAAAAATAGGCACTTTGGCTTTTGTCCCGTCCAATTCCGAGAATATTCATTTTCTGACTTTCTTGGAACCAAAAACAGCAGAAAACAGCTGCAATCGTGGCTCCTGTTAATAGGTTAGTCCAAGAAATCATATGAAAAGTACTCCAAAGTTGGAACAAAACACAAGAAAGTGGATAAAACCAAGCATGGAACATCAAAAGTTATAGATACATTTGCAATGTATCATGGTTCTAAAGGCTTCTTCCAAGATATGAATGGGCACTTCACGATATGTCAGATCCTTGTAGATATCAATGGCTCGGTGATCGATGTTCTTGAACACTTCGGTCTTCTCCGGCAGTTCTAAGCATTTGCGAAGTAACGAGATATGGAACACATTATGGATGGCTGACATCTCCTCTAGCAGTTCCAATTGATAAGATACTTCTCCTCAACGATTCAGAATCTTGAAGGGTCCAATATATCTGGGGGCTAACTTGCCTTTCAGCTAAAAACGATGCATTCCTTTCAAGGACAACACTTTGAGATACACAAAATCTTCGACATTGAAAGTCAGGTCTCTACGTCTCTTGTCGGCATAACTCTTCTATCTGGATTGGGCGGTCTTGAGGTGCTCATGGACTTTGTGAACCTTCTCTTTGGCTTCTCGTAGGATGTCGGGTCCGAAAATCTGACTCTCTCCTACTTGTGACCAAATCAAGGGGGTACGACACTTCCTTCCATATAGAAATTCAAAGGGGACCATTTGCAAACTGGCTTGATAACTATTGTTGTATGAGAATTCTACGAAAGGCAGACAATCTTCCCATTTTGATCCATACTCCAGAACACAAGCTCTCAACATATCTTCTAAGATTTGGTTGACTCTTTCAGTTTGTCCATCAGTTTGCGGATGATAAGATGTGCTGAAATTTAACTTGGTTCCTAATCCTTCTTGGACTTTCTGCCAAAATCTTGAGGTAAATTGGGTTCCTCGATCCGACACTATGGTCTTGGGGGTTCCATGCAAACTGATGATTCTAGCAATGTACAACTCTACTAGCTTCGAACTCTGGTAGGTTGTCTTGATAGGTATAAAGTGGGCTACCTTGGACAGTCTATCCACTATGACCCAGATAGAGTCATTTCCCCTACTAGAAGTAGGCAAACCGGTGATAAAGTCCATCCGACGGAATCCCATTTCCATTTTGGAATCTGCAATGGTTGCAACAGTCCTCGTGTCCCTGATGTTCCGCTTTGACTCTTTGACAGATATCACACTTGGCTATGTAGCTTCCGATTTCTCGCTTCATCTTGTGCCACCAAAATTGCTCCTTCAAATCCTGATACATCTTCGTTCCTCCGGGGTGGATAGAATAAAGAGTATCATGAGCTTCTTGCATGATAACTTGCTTCAGCTCCAAATCTACTGGCACACAGATACGTCCTTTGTACCACAAAACTCCTTCTTCATCCTCGGTAAATCCAGGTACCTTTCCTGTACCAATACGATGTTTGATTTTGTTGATACTTGCATTTCCCTTATGGGCTTCCTTGATTTGGCTAATCAACGTGGGTTGAAGTTCAATGCTAGCTAAAAATCCTTTGCTAACTAGCTCAGTCCTAAACTGCTCCAACTCTTCATGCAAACTTGGCTAGGCTTCTTTGATCATGGTGTTTAATCTACACGGCAATCTGCTAAGAGCATCCGCTACCACATTGGCTTTGCCGGGGTGATACTGAATGTCAAGGTCATAATCCTTGATTAGATCTATCCATCTCCTTTGCCTCATATTCAGTTCCTTCTGAGTGAAAATATACTTCAAGCTCTTGTGATCCGAATAAATCCCACAGCGGTTACCCATAAGGTAATGACGCCATGTCTTCAAAGCTAAAACTACAGCTGCTAGTTCAAGATCATGGGTAGGGTAGTTTTGCTCATGCTGCTTCAGTTGTCGGGACAGGATATGCTATGACTTTGCCTTCTTGCTTCAACACACATCCGAGACCAATCTTGGATGCATCACAATATACATCAAAAGGCTTCTTGATATCTGGCATAATCAATATTGGGGCTGAAATCAATCTCTTCTTGAGCTCATGAAAACTTCCTTCACATTTGTCGGTCCATTCAAACTTCTTATCTTTCTTCAACAATTGGGTCATTGGTCTTGCGATGCTCGAAAATCCCTCTACGAATTTGCGGTAATATCCCGCTAATCCGAGAAATGCACAAACTTGGGTTTGAGTGGTTGGGGATTCCCATTCTTCAACATCTTTGATCTTGGCAGGATCAACAGCGACTCCTCCCGCCGACACAATATGTCCAAGGAATCCTACTTCTTTCAGCCAGAACTCACATTTGCTAAACTTGTCATACAACTGATGCTCTCTAAGGGTTTCAAGGATGGTTCTTAGATGTAGCTCATGATCTTCTTCTGACTTGGGATAGATTAGAATATCGTTGATAAAAACAACGACAAACTTATCCAGAAAGTTCATCAAAATCTTATTCATGAGATTCATGAAATAAGCGGGGGCATTGGTTAATCCAAAATACATGACCGTATACTCATACAATCCATATCTGGTGGTAAAGGCGGTCTTTGGAATATCCGTTGCACGAATTTTGAGTTGGTGATAACCAGGCCTAAGATCAATCTTAGAGAACACTCTAGCACCAGTCAACTGATAGGCATCCAATCCATTCCTAGTACTACTTCCAAACATTTGGTTCCAAGTACTATTAGATTGGTATAAAAATCTATTCCATGGATTCTAATAGGAACAGCCTTGCACATTTTTCTAGCTTTGGTGGTTGAACCAGGTATTTGGAGTATCATAACATGCTTCAATTTTGTTGGTTGAATCTTACTAGTGTATGAAAATTCTTCGGTAACAAACGTGTGCGATGCTCCAGAATCAAACAACACTCTTGCAAGTACTGAGTTAACAGAAAACATACCCAGCACGACATCTGGCACTTCCTGAGCTTCTTCAGCATTCATGTGGAACAGACGACCGTTGCAGTTGAGTGAATTCCCTGGGGCAAATCTTCTTCCAGGATAAACACGGTGTTGCTGCTGAGCAGGGGCATTCATATTGGTGGTCGCTGCGAGCTTCTTGGGACACTCGTTGGAGTAGTGACCCTTGACTCCACATTCAAAGCAAGTAATCTAGGACTTGTCTTTGGCTGCAACAGGCACGGCATTGCTTCCAGTCCTTGGCGCAGTATTGTTGTTGTTGTTGTTGGACTTGGGCGGCACATGGTTGAAGTTGTTGGAGTTGCCGGAGTTGTTGTTGTGGTTTCCTCCAGATTTCAAGTTTCCTCCGCTATGATTGGGGTAGCTTGGACGAGACATCGGGGGTCTATTGTTTCTTGGGGCATATCCTGCAAATGGGTTGGGGCGATACTTCTGGGTATTGTGGGACCCAGTCTGATGCATCATTCTGTGCTTGCGGTTGTCAATGGCTTGGTTGATCTTCCCTTCCATATGGATGGCAGAGTCGACTAGCTCTTCTAGATCTTCAAAACGGATGTTAACTAACACCGTATGCATCTCATCATGCAATCCGTTCAGGAATCTTTCCTTCTTCTTGGCTTCAGTGTTGATCTTATCAGGGGCATACCTAGCTAGGGACAGAAATTTGTCACAGTACACAACTATCGTCATCCTTCCTTGCTTCAGTTCCCTTAACTCATCTCTCATCCTGGTGACCAAACCTTGTGGCACATGGGTGCGACTGAACTTGATCTTGAAAGCTTCCCAAGTCATGATCTGACCGTGGTTCATAGTACGGGTGCTATTCAACCAGGCTCTTGCATCTCCTGCCAGATAGTGGGTGGAAAACAGTACCTTCTCGTTGGCGTCAACTCCTGTGACTTCCAAATTATTTTCCTCTGTTTGCAGCCAGTCATCAGCATCTAAGGGATCCTCAGATTTGTTGAAGATAGGGGGATTGGTATTCTGAAAGTTCTTAAGCTTAGATCCATGCTGATCCTGATTTCCATGGCCTTGATTATTGTGGGCCATCTGAGTTATCTGTTGAAGAGTGGCTAGGTTGGCTTGGCGTTCGGCTCTACTAGCTTCACGGTCGGACACTAGCATCTGCAGAATCTGCAACATTGGGTCCTGCGATGAGCTGCTTCCTTCGGGGTTTCCACGAGTCATCTGAAGATTGAGATAGATAATGAGGTAAGAGGGAAAGTTCTAAGGTTCATGGTTTTGTTTCAAAAGCTTTAAACTTTGAGTTTGACTCAGATTGTGCAAACTAACCCCTTCTCATTCATTCATTCATTCAAGCACACAATACAAACACACAACACAACACAAAAGGAAAACAAATGGTTTTAAAAACCATTATGTGAACTAAGATATAGTGGGACCGATACAACTCATTCCTACGGTAGTGATTAAGTGCATCTACTCATCATCAATGAAGTCAGAGTCATCATCATCGGTGTAGAAATCGATGGCATCATCCTCTAGGTAGTCATTGTCATCACTGAGGTACGAGTGAATATCTCCCTAGATGTATTCACCTTCTTCCTCTTGCTTTGCTTCAAGATGGACTTCTTGCTCATGGATGGTCTTCTCGAGGTCGGCCACCTTTTTGCGAAGATGAGCGATGGTGCAATCCTTCCTCTCGCGTTGATGATGAAGGTATTGTTGATCCTTGACTAGCATGGTGAGAGTCTGGTCCTTCTTGGTGTCAATGGCAAGGTTGTGGTTGGCGTAGGCTCGCTCATTGTCCAATTCCTTCTGCCTATCATACAGTAGGAAGTCAAGATTCTCCACTTGGCGCTTCATCTCTGGGTGACTTGGCATCTCCAATGGCAGTCCCATAGAATCACGCCTTGCAAAGTCAAAGCAAGTTCCCTAGATCAAGTTGATGTTTTGTCCACACAAACAGGCAAGAGCTTCATGCATAGCCCTGGCTAATCCATCTATCCAGTTGTTCTCTTGCACGGTGAATTGAATCTTCTCAGAAAGGGGCTCTTCCATCTTGCCTCTAAGATCTACAACTATCAGCCATTGTAGCTCTCCTCCTGGGAAATCCTTGAGTTGAGCTCCGAAGAATTCCGGATGCGGGCGCTCAAGGTACTCTGACAGTGCATCAAGATCCCTCTCAAAGATCAGCTGGCCTCCGTTGCCCAACTGGTAGAACTTGAAATACTGAACTTCCATCTATAAGAATTTAGGATGAGTAAGTTAGTGAGGTGATCAAGTGTGTCATATTTTATGTAGGAATGCAAGAATTTTTTAGGAACATGAATTTTTTGAAAGAAACAAGGATAAGAGTGGGAATAGGTTTTCATAAATACTCACTTCTTTTGTTTTGAAACTAAGTTTTTGTTCGGACGTCCATTCTAACTAGGGTCTCTTGTGGTCAGGATGGCTCTGATACCAACTTTTTAACACCCAGATTTTTAATCCGAAATGCCTGTTATGCCATACATTGCAATCCTAGGATTACCATTTTTGCGAGACATAACATATTGGATATCACAGTACATCATCCATTACGAACCATTATAAGGTCTTACCCAAATAAAGGATCTCATGATCCAGTCTTAATACAAACAAGAAGCGGAATAAATAAGTGTAGCAGTGGGCTCCATCTTCAGTGTCACAGGCAATGCTGATGATGGTAGATGATCCTAGTTCTCATAGACCTCCTGCTGTCTATCTTCCTGATAGTCCTCCTCATAGTCTGGCCACGGAAATAGCCAGGGACAAAGCCATGAGTACTCTTTAAGTACTCTCAAACTATCACTAACAAGTAAGGTAGTTCTAGTAGGAATCCTAAGCCCTAAGTTTATTTGCAAAAAGCTAGATTTATCTAAACTGAGTTCAGAAGTAAAGAAAACTAAGTAAAAGTTCTAAATCACTTAAGTTGGGAACCTAGCTTTCATATTCACAACCCTGTTGTTGTCAAGTCAAAATCAT
Organism: Avena insularis; assembly: GCA_023614405.1. Lineage (NCBI taxonomy): Eukaryota > Viridiplantae > Streptophyta > Magnoliopsida > Poales > Poaceae > Avena > Avena insularis. Next base: position 454,243,233 of record CM042694.1, read on the forward strand.
AGTTCAATTCACAAGTCATTTTGAAAACAACGGAACAGTATGGCCACTCCAACTGTCCATGGCCACGGACATGGCTATTCGAATAGTTTGACACTCTGTAGAGGTGGTACACTTACACCACAAACTTCGATACATCCGTCAAGGTTAACCCTGAATCATCATACTTAGTATGCAAATAATCAATCATAACCTTTTAATTACACACTCTAGTATAGGCATCTCCCCTATGAGCTTGGCCTCCCAACCATAGGCATCTGCCATCCTGGGCCCTGCATAGGTGGACATCATCAAGAGGTAGCCTCAGCTCAAAACTCTCCCGTGAGGGAACCCATACTAATGCATATAAACTTCCGGCTAAGCCTTACCCAATTCAGGTATTGTGGTTGTACGGTAAAATTGGAATGGTATCGCATACGAACCCAACCATCAGTTTTTATAAAGGGCTTAGGCTCATGCCTCAACATTTTCATCATCAAATCCATTTGTGTTTCTCAACACATGTCAAAACATTTCAATAGAATGACTCATCAGTCCAAGGTTTTCATAAGAATTTTCACCAAGTATTCCCATCTAAAGTGATCAAGTTTTATGCTTAGCACTAGCCACTAAGTTAAGAGTGTTCACTAATGAGGGATGCTAATCTCAATCTCATGCCATAGAATGACATCTAGTATAGGCCTAGTTTTATACTCTTTATGCTATCTATACTACTTTCCAAATCTTCACAATGTACTAACTAAAAGTAAAGAACTTTAGTAAAGTAAAAGAGTAAAGCTTGCAAGTAAAACTTGGGATGGGTATAAGTCAAAGTTGTATCACCAAAGCATGCCTAAGGCATCTTACTTAGGTTAATACTTGCAATTATTGATGGCTTGCATTGTTAAGAAACTTGCAAGTGTTAGCTTGCCAATAATAGCTTGCCTTGATTGGTGTAGTGATTGAAGTTTTCTTCGTCTTCTTCGGGGTAAAACTCCTTCTCCTCGTATCCTTGGTCAGTAATATCGTCTATAAATAAATACGGGGTACACAATCACCAAACAACACTTAACTAAGTCTATTCAGCACATTAAGGCTCACACTTGATGAGATAGCATCATCACAATCATCACATGAAATAAAGAACTAGTTTTATTTAGTTTATTTGAGAAAAGTAATTTCTACTCATTGAAATTAATTAATATTTAAGATTCTCCAAATAAAATATGGGCATCATGTTGACACATGTCATCACCACATATTCTAATACATCAGAATGTGATTTAAAGGGTTGGTCACATTTTGTAAAGTGTAAAATTATTATTTAATAGATTTAAAGTGACTAGAAATGCCCCAATAGCATTCTTTTGGTACTAGTCCAATGTCACTTCATGCAAAACCTAAATATTTTTACATATTCAGATAGATATTGTCAAATGTGATTTTTGAGAGTTGGAATCAACTCAAAAGCTATTATGGTGGATTTTTGAAAAATGTTTGGAGTTGCAAAAGTCCCTGTCTTATTATTTTTGCTATAGAATATCTCTAACTCCAAATGATTTAAATCCAACGGGCTTGGATAAATAATTTAATTTCCTTTCTAGCAAAATTTGAATCATGCAATTTGGTTAAGTGAAACTCTCTGAATTGATTTTTGAATCTAAGGACAGAAACTAGTTTAAACCTAAATGGAAAAACCATATTTCAATTTCCAGGCCTGGGCGGGAAAGCTAAACGGGCCAGCCCAGCTGCACTACATGGTGCAGCGGGCTGCTGACAGATGGGGGCCACCAGTCAGATACTCCGTTTAACCAAAACAGTATCAGCGAATCTGTCAACACCCGGATTTTTAATCCTAGATGCATGTTATGCCATACATTGCAATCCCATGATTACCATTTTTGCGAGACATAACAGATTGGATGTCACAGTACATCATCCATTCCAAGCCATAATAAGGTCTTACACAAATAAGGGATCTCATGATCCAGTCTTAATACAAACAAGCAACAGAATAATAAGCGTAGCAGTGGGCTCCATCTTCAGTGTCACAAGCAATACTGACGATGCGAGATGATCCTAGTTGTCGTAGCCATCCTGCTGTCAATCTTCTTGATAGTCCTCTTCATAGTCTGTCCACGGGAATAGCCAGGGACAAAGTCATGAGTACTCTTTAAGTACTCGCAAACTATCACTAACAAGTAAGGTAGTTCTAGTAAGAATCCTAAGCTCTAAGTTTATTTGCAAAAAGCCAGATTTATCTAAACTGAGTTCAGAAGTAAAGAAAACTAAGTAAAAGTTCTAAATCACTTTAAGTTGGGAACCTAGTTTTCACATTCACAACCCTGTTGTGGTCAAGTCAAAAGCATAGTTCACTTCACAAGTCATTTTGAAAACATCTGACGACGGAATTGTATGGCCACTCCAACTGTCCATGACCGCGGACGCGGCTATGTGAATAGTTTGACACTCTGCAGAGGTGGTACACTTTCACCACAAAATTCGATACATCCGTTAGGGATAACCCTGAATCATCATACTTAGTATCCGGATAATCAATCATAACCTTTCAATTACACACGAGTATAGGAACCTCCCCTATGAGCTTGGCCTCCCAGCCATGGCCATCTGCCATCCTGGGCACTACGTAGGTGGACATCGTCAAGAGGTAGCCTCAGCTCAAACCTCCTTCGCGAGGGAACCCATACTAATGCATATAAGCTTCCGGCTAAGCCTTACCCAATTTAGGTATTGTGGTTGTACGGTAAAATTGGAATGGTATCGCATCCGAACCCAACCATCAGTTTTATAAAAGGGCTAAGGCTCATGCCTCAACATTTTCATCATCGAAATCCATTTGTGTTTCTCAACACATGTCAAAACATTTCAATATAATGACTCATCATTCGAAGGTTTTCATAATCATTTTCACCAAGTATTCCCATCTAAAGTGATTAAGTTTTATGCTTAGCACTAGCCACTAAGTTAAGAGTGTTCACTAATGAGGGATGCTAATCTCAATCTCATGCCATATAATGACATCTAGTATAGGCCTAGTTTTATACTCTTTATGTTATCTATAGTATCTTTCCAAAATCCTCACAAAGAGTTAACTAAAAGTAAAGAAATTTGGTAAAGTAAAAGAGTAAAACTTGGGATGGGTATAATCAAAGGTATATAACCAAAGCATGCCTAATGCATCTTGCTTGGGTTAATCTTTCAATTAGTGATGGCTTGCCAATAATAGCTTGCCTTGATTGGTGTAGTGATTGAAGTTCTCCTCCTCTTCTTCAGGGTAGAACTCCTCCTCCTCGTATCCTTGGTCAATACTATCGTCTATAAATGAATACGGGGTACACAATCACCAAACAATAATTAACTAAGTCTATTTAGCACACTAAGGCTCACACTTGATGATCTAGCATCATCACAATCATCACATGAATTAAAGAACTAGTTTTACTTAGTTTATTTGATAAAAGTAATTTCTACTCATTGAAATTAATTAAGATTTAATATTCTCCAATTAAAATATGGGATCATGTGGACACATGTCATCACCACATATTCTAATACATGGGAATGTTATTTAAATGGTTGGTCACATTTTATAAAGGGTAAAATTATTATTTAATATATTTAAAGTGACTAGAAATAACCTAATAGCATTCTTTTGGTACTAATCCAATATCACTGCATGCCAACCTAAATATTTTTACATACTCAGATAGATATTATCAAATCCAACGGGCTTGGATAGATAATTTAATTTCCTTTCTAGCAAAATTTGAATCATGCAATTTGGTTAAGTAAAACTCTCTAAATTTAGATTTGAAACTAGGGACATAATAGGATTTTATCTAAAAGGGAAAATCAATATTTGAATTTCCTGGGCTGCACGGGAAAGCTAAACGGGCCGGCCCAACTGCACAGCACAGCGCAGCACATGGCTGATAGAGGGGGTCCACTGGTCAGTGACTCATTCTACATGAAACGATATCATTTAACCTGAGCCCTATGATTAGAAGCAAGATCGGTGGCTGAGGGTCGTCGTCGATGACAAACAGCTCCGGCGACGAGCTAAACCTAACGCGGTGGTGGGGGTCTCTCGGGGCTCACCTGGGCTCCAGCTAGGGTCGGCGACAGGGGCAAACGACGTGGTACACGACGGCAAGGCGAGGCATGGTCACGGCAAGGCGAGGCATGGTCACGACAGGGCTTGGGGTGGTCGGAATCAATGGTGCCCTTTCCCTCCAACAGCGGCGGACTCCGGTGAAATTCCGCCGCGGTGGTGCTCGCCTTGCTCCGGGGAGAAGTGGGGAAGGTCAGTGAGGAGTGGGGAGTCAAATGGTGTGAGGAATGGAGGTGGGGGTGGCCTCCTTTTATAGCTCGGTGAGGGGACCGAGTGGTGCGACGGTGAGCTCGACGGTGGCGTCGCTACAGGCAGCTAACGGCATGGGCGAGGGGCTAGGACAGTGTGGTGCTCCCTGGCGGTTCTCTCGGACTTAAAGGCGCGGCGTGGGGCAGCGTGGTTTGTTCTGGCGCGTGCGGCGCTCCACGCGGGATAGGCGGTGTTCTCGACGGCACGCGGGAGCTACGGGTCACGCGGCGGCGAACGGGGGTGTCTGCTGGGTTGGCGTGATCATGGCGAGGTTGTGCGTGCATGGTGAGGGCAACGTGCGAGCTGGGCAAGCTGGTCGGGCACGTCGCACTGGCATGCTCTGGACGCGGCATAGAGAGGCGGTGTGCGGCGCGACTAGGGTGGTCCACGGCCTAGATATGATCGTGGGCTGGACAGGGGTGGCGGTAGGCTGCGGTGATGCTTCTGGACACGCTGGATGAGCACGGGGCTGTCTGGAGTGAGCTGGCCTTGGTCGGCCAGCGACGACCACAAATGGGCGGCGCTCCACTGTTCTCCATGGCGAAGGAGGGCTTGTCTGCTGCTGCTAGACACTCAGGGGGACAAGGGAGTGAAGAGGGGACAGAGGGGTGGTGGATTACTGCTCCAAAATAGTGGAGTTAGGCAGAAGCTTAATCTGTGCATGCCAAGTGTTTGTGTTAATGGCCGCATGAAAGATACTTTGGAATTTTTTATTCAAATTTTTTGTGTGAACTTGAATTAAGCTTGAGAGACTAGGTTTGCTCGGAATTGTCAAGTGGAATTGATTTGGTAGGTTTTTGAAAAAGTGTGATCTTAACACATACACTTGATTCAATTTTCAAATGTCCTTTAAATTGATTTGCTAGATGTTTTTGTAAGTTTGTAAAGTGTGCCTTGATACACTTTTACTTGGTGTAGCAAGGGGTGAAAAGAAATATAATTGTTTCTGTTGGAAAATTTCTTCTAGGAACACCTAAAGTGGACTAGTGGTTTAAAATGGTCAAAATGACCATTTGTTTTATTTATTCTTATTTGATTTCTTTCTCTTTGCATTTTGTTTGTAAATGGTCTAGATGATGTCGCATTCACCTTTAAACCATTTCACAACATTTAGAACAATCAAGCATGGCATATACACTCAAATCTATACTAATGCAAACACACATGCATTCATAATCATTTTATTAATAAAAGTTTTTGTTCACCCTAAGTTGGGTGATTAGAACTTGATACTCTTGATTAAAAGATTTGGGGTGTTACAAAACCTTCCCTCCTTAACAAAATCTCGTCCCAAGATTTAAGAAAAACTAGGAACTAAAGAGATCTAGAAACTCCGTCCTAATATAATCTTCTCGCTCCCAAGTAGATTCTTCTTCGGTATGGTTGCTCCATTGGATCTTGAGAAATTTGATACTCTGGGTCCTGGTGGTTCTGAAGGCTTCTTCCAAGATACGAATGGGCACTTCATGATATGTCAGATCCTTGTTGATATCAATGGCCCAATGATCGATGTTCTTGAAAACCTCAGTCTTCTCCGGAACTTCTAGGCACTTGCAAAGTAACGAGATATGGAACACATTATGGATGGCTGACATCTCCTCTGGCAGTTCCAGTTGATAAGATACTTCTCCTCAGCGATTCAAAATCTTGAAGGGTCCAATATATCTGGGGGCTAACTTTCCTTTCAACTGAAAACACTGCATTCCTTTCAACGACGAAACTTTGAGATACACAAAATCTCCGAGAGTGAAAGTCAGGTCTCTACGTCTCTTGTCAGCATAACTCTTCTGTCTGGATTGGGCAGTCTTGAGGTGCTCACGGAATTTGTGAACCTTCTCTTCGGCTTCTCGTAGGATGTCGGGTCTGAAAATCTGACTCTCTCCTACTTGCGTCCAATTCAAAGTGGTACGGCACTTCCTTCCATATAGAAATTCAAATGGGGCCATCTGCAAACTAGCTTGATAACTGTTGTTGTATGAGAATTCTGCAAAAGGCAGACAATCTTCCCATTTTGGTCCATACTCTAACACACAAGCTCTCAACATATCTTCTAATATCTGGTTGACTCTTTCAGTATGTCCATCGGTCTATGGGTGATAAGCTGTGCTGAAATTCAACTTGGTTCCTAATCCTTCTTGGACTTTCTGCCAAAATCTTGAGGTAAACTAGGTTCCTTGATCCGACACTATGGTCTTGGGGGTTCCATGCAAACTGACTATTCTAGCAATGTACAACTCTGCTAGCTTCGAACTCTAGTAGGCGGTTTTGACAGGTATAAAATGGGCCGCCTTGGATAGCCTATCAACTATGACCCAGACTGGGTCATTTCCCCTACGAGAAGTAGGCAAACCGGTGATAAAGTCCATTCCGATGGAATCCCATTTCCATTCTGAAATATGTAATGGTTGCAACAGTCCTGTGGTTCTCTGATGTTCCACTTTGACTCTCTAACAGATATCACACTTGGCAATGTAGCTTTCGATTTCTCTCTTCATCTCGTGCCACCAAAATTGCTCCTTCAAATCTTGATACATCTTCGTTCCTCCGGGGTGGATCGAATAGAGAGTATCATAAGCTTCCTGCATCATAACTTGCTTCAGCTCTGAATCTGCTAGCACACAGATACGTCCTTTGTACCATAAAACTCCTTCTTCATCTTCGGTGAATCCAGGTACCTTTCCTGTACCAATACGACGTTTGATTCCATCGATACTTGCATTTCCCTTTTGGGCCTCCTTGATCTGGCTGATCAAAGTGGGTTGAAGTTCAATGCTAGCTAAAAATCCTTTGCTAACTAGCTCTGTTCTAAACTGCTCCAACTCGTCATGCAAACTTGGCTGGGCTTCTTTAATCATGGTGTTTAATCTACACGGCAATCTACTAAGAGCATCCCCTACCACATTGGCTTTGCCGGGGTGATAGTGAATGTCAAGGTCATAATCCTTGATTAACTCTATCCATCTCCTTTGCCTCATATTTAGCTCCTTCTGGGTGAAAATATACTTCAGATTCTTGTGATCCGAATAAATCTCACAGCGGTTATCCATAAGGTAATGACGCCATGTTCTCAAGGCACTACTGCTGCTAGTTCAAGATCATGGGTGAGGTAGTTTTGCTCATGCTACTTCAGTTATCTAGACAAATATTCTATGACTTTTCCTTCTTGCATCCACACACATCCGAGACCAATATTGGATGCATCACAATACACATCAAACGGCTTCTTGATATCTGGCATGATCAGAATTGGGACTGAGATCAATCTCTTGTTGAGTTCTTGAAAACTTGCTTCACATTTGTTCGTCCGTTCAAACTTCTTGTATTTCTTCAACAATTGGGTCACCGATCTTGCGATGCTCGAAAATCCCTCAACGAACTTGCGATAATATCCCGCTAACCCGAGGAATGCATGGACTTGGGTTTGAGTGGTTGGGGCTTCCCATTCTTCAACATCTTTGATCCTGGCGGGATCAATAGCGACTCCTCCTGCCTACACAATATGTCCGAGGAATCCTACTTCTTTCAGCCAAAACTCACACTTGCTGAACTTGGCATACAACTGATGCTCTCTAAGGGTTTCAAGGATCGTTCTCAGGTGTTGCTCATGATCTTCTTCTGACATGGAATAGATTAGAATATCATCGATAAAAACAACGACAAACTTATCCTGAAAATTAATAGAGATCTTATTCATGAGATTCATGAAATAACCGGGGGCATTGGTTAATCCAAAAGACATGACTGTATACTCATACAATCCATATCTGGTGGTAAAGGCGGTCTTAGGAATATCCATTGCACGAATCTTGAGTTGATGATAACCAGTCCTAAGATCAATCTTAGAAAACACTCTGGCACCAGTCAACTGATCAAACAGATCCTCTATCTTGGGCAGTGGGTATTTGTTCTTGATGGTGACATCATTCAGCTTCCGGTAATCTGCGCACAAACGGTTACCTCCAGCCTTCTTGTCCACAAACAGAACATGCGATCTCCATGGCGATGCGCTTGGTTGAATCAAACCTTTCTCCAGCATAGCATCAACTTGCTCCTTCAGCTCCACTAATTCAGATGGGTTCATACTATAAGGTCTCTGAGCTATGTGTCCAGTTCCAAGAATTAGTTCAATAATGAACTCGATATCCCGATCTGGGGGCATACCGGGCAATTCATCTGGGAATACGTCGGGGTATTCACAGACTAATCTGACTTGGTCTATGGTTGGTTGGGTTAGACTCTTGTTGCATTTGAATTGATGGGGCAAGGTTTTAGAAACATGCTCTACTGATACTCCAGAGCTACTAGTCATGGTTATGGCTTTCTTGGCACAGTCGATCAATCCTTTATGTTTCGACATCAAATCCATTCCTAGTACTACTTCCAAACCTTTGGTTCCAAGTACTATTAGATTGGCATAAAAATCTATTCCATGGATTCTGATAGGCACAGCCTTGCGAATTTTTCTAGCGTTGCTGGTTGAAACAGGTATTTGGACTATCATAACATGCTTCAATTTTGTTGGTTGAATCTTACTAGTGCATGAAAATTCTTCAATAACAAACGAGTGTAATGCTCCAGAATCAAACAACACTCTTACAAGTAATGCGTTAATAGAAAACATACCCAGCACGACATCTGGCGCTTCCTGAGCTTCTTCAGCATTCATGTGGAACAGACGACCGTTGCGGTTGAGCGAATTCCCTAGGGCAAATCTTCTTCCAGGCTGAACACGGTGTTGCTACTGAGAAGGGGCATTCATATTGGTGGTGGCTGCGAGCTTCTTGGGACACTCGTTGGAGTACTGACCCTTGACTCCACATTCAAAGCAAGTAATCTGGGACTTGTCTTTGGCTGTAACAGGCACGTCATTGCTTCCAGTCCTTGGGGCAGTATTGTTGTTGTTGTTGTTGTTGGACTTCGGCGGTGCACGGTAAAAGTTGTTGGAGTTGCCGGGGTTGTTGTTGTGGTTTCCTCCAGATTTCAAGTTTCCTCTGCTACGACTGGGGTAGCTTGGACGAGACATTGGGGGTCTATTGTTTCTTGGGGCATATCCTGCAGATGGGTTGGGGCGATACTTCTGGGTATTGTGGGACCCAGTCTGATGCATCATTCTGTGCTTGCGGTTGTCATTGGCTTGGTTGATCTTCCCTTCCATCTGGATGGCAGAGTCGACTAGATCTTCTAGATCTTCAAAACGGATGTTGACTAACATCGTTTGCATCTCATCATGCAATCAGTTCAGGAATCTTTCCTTCTTCTTGGCTTCAGTGTTGATCTCATCTGGGGCATAACTAGCTAGGGATAGAAATTTGTCACGGTACTCAACTACCATCATCCTTCCTTGCTTCAATTCCCTGAACTCATCTCTCATCCTGGTGACCAAACCTTGTGGCACATGGGTGCGGCTGAACTTGATCTTGAAAGCATCCCAAGTCATGATCTGATCGTGGTTCATAGTACGGGTGTTATTCCACCAAGCTCTTGCATCTCATGCCAGATAGTGGGTGGCAAACAGTACCTTCTCGTTGGCGTCAACTCCTATGACTTCCAGATTATTTTCCTTTGTTTGCAGTCAGTCATCAGCATCTAAGGGATCCTCAGATTTGTTGAAGATAGGGGGATTGGTATTCTGAAAGTTCTTAAGCTTGGATCCATGCTGATCCTAATTTCCATGGCCTTGATTATTGTGGGCCATCTGAGCTATCTGTTGAAGAGTGGCTAGGTTGGCTTGGCGTTCAGCTCTACTAGCTTCACGGTCGGACACTAGCATCTGCAGAATCTGCAACATTGGGTCCTGCGATGAGCTACTTCCTCCGGGGTTTCCACGAGTCATCTGAAGATTGAGATAGATAATGAGGTAACAGGGAAAGTTCTAAGGTTCATGGTTTTTTTTCAAAAGCTTCAAACTTTGAGTTTGACTCGGATTGTGCAAACTAACCCCTTCTCATTCATTCATTCAAGCACACAATAAAAACACACAGCACAACACAAAAGGAAAACAGATGGTTTTAAGAACCATTATGTGAACTAAGATATAGTGGGACCGATACAACTCATTCCTACGGTAGTGATCAAGTGCATCTACTCATCATCAATGAATTCGGAGTCATCATCATCGGTGTAGAAATCCATGGCATCATCCTCCAGGTAGTCATTGTCATCACTGAGGTACGGGTGAATATCTCCCTAGATGTCTTCACCTTCTTCCTCTTCCTTTGCTTCAAGCTGGACTTCTTGCTCATGGATAGTCTTCTCGAGGTCGGCCACCTTCTTGTGAAGACGAGCGATGGTGCGATCCTTCTTCTCGCATTGACGATGAAGGTATTGACGATCCTTGACTAGCATGGTGAGAGTCTGGTCCTTCTGGACGGCAATGGCAAGGTTGTGGTTGGCGTTGGCTCGCGCATCGTCCAATTTCTACTGCCTATCATACAATAGGAAGTCAAGATTCTCCAATTGGCGCTTCATCTCTGGGTGACTTGGCATCTCCAATGGCATTCCCATAGAATCACGCCTTGCGAAGTCAAAGCGAGTTCCCTGGATTAAGTTGATGTTTTGCCCACATAGATGAGCAAGAGCTTCATGCATAGCCCTGGCTAATCCATCTAGCCAGTTGTTCTCTCGCACAGTGAATTGAATCTTCTCAGAAAGGGGTGCTTCCATCTTTCTTCGAAGATCTGCAACTATCAGCCATTGTAAATCTCCTCCTGGTAAATCCTTGAGTTGGGCTCCGAAGAATTCCGGATGCGGACGCTCAAGGTACTCTGACAGTGCATCAAGATCCCTCTCAAAGATCAGTTGGCATCCGTTGCCCAACTGGTAGAACTTGCAATATTGAACTTCCGTCTATAGGATGAGTAAGTTAGGGAGGTGATCAAGTGTGTCAAAGTTTATGTAGTAATGTAAGAATTTTTAAGGAACATGAATTTTTTGAAAGAATCAAGGATAAGAGTGGGAATATGTTTTCATAAATACTTAATTCTTTGGTTTTGAAACTAAGTTTTTGTTCGGACGTCTATTCTAACTAGGGTCTCCTATGGTCAGGATGGCTCTGATACCAACTTGTCAACACCTGGATTTTTAATCCCAGATGCCTATTATGCCACAGATCGCAATCCCAGGATTACTATTTTTGCGAGAAATAACAGATTGGATATCACTGTACAACATCCATTAAAAACCATAATAAGGTCTTACACAAATAAGGGATCTCATGATCCATTCTTAATACAAACAAGCAGTGGAATAATAAGTGTAGTAGTGGACTCCATCTTCAGTGTCACAGGCAATGCTGACGATGGGAGATGATCCTAGTTGTCGTAGTCGTCCTGCTGTCCATCTTCCTGATAGTCCTCTTCATAGTCTGGCCATGGGAATAGCCAGGTACAAAGCCATGAGTACTCTTTAAGTACTCGCAAACTATCAATAATAAGTAAGGTAGTTCTAGTAGGAATCCTAAGCTCTAAGTTTTATTTGCAAAAAGCCAGATTTATCTAAACTGAGTTCAGAAGTAAAGAAAACTAAGTAAAAGTTCTAAATCACTTTAAGTTGGGAACCTAATTTTCACATTCACAACCCTGATGTGGTCAAGTCAAAAGCATAGTTCACTTCACAAGTCATTTTGAAAACAAATGACAACAGAACAGTATGGCCACTCCAACTGTCCATGACCACGGACGCGGCTATTCGAATAGTTTGACAGTCTACAGAGGTGGTACCCTTTCACCACAAAATTCGATACATCCTTCAGGGATAACCCTGAATCATCATACTTAGTATGCGGATAATCAGTCATAACCTTTCAATTACACACTCTAGTATAGGCACCTCCCCTATGAGCTTGGCCTCCTAGCCATGGCCATCTGCCATCCTGGGCACTACATAGGTGGACATCATCAAGAGGTAGCCTCAGCTCAAACCTCCTCCATGAGGGAACCCATACTAGTTCATATAAGCTTCCAGCTAAGCCTTACCCAATTCAGGTATTGTGGTTGTACGGTAAAATTGGAATGGTATCGCATCCAAACCCAACCATTAGTTTTATAAAAGGGCTAAGGCTCATGCCTCAACATTTTCATCATCGAAATCCATTTGTGTTTCTCAACACATGTCAAAACATTTCAATAGAATGACTCATCATTCCAAGGTTTTCATAATCATTTTCACCAAGTATTCCCATCTAAAGTGATCAAGTTTTATGCTTAGCACTAGACACTAAGTTAAGAGTGTTCACTAATGAGGGATGATAATCTCAATATCATGCCATAGAATGACATCTAGTATAGGCCTAGTTTTATACTCTTTATGCTATCGATACTATCTTTCCAAAATCCTCACAAAGCATTAACTAAAAGTAAAGAAATTTCGTAAAGTAAAAGAGTAAAACTTGGGATGGGTATAATCAAAGGTATATAACCAAAGCTTGCCTAATGCATCTTGCTTGGGTTAATCTTGCAATTAGTGATGGCTTGCCAATAATAGCTTGCCTTGATTGGTGTAGTGATAGAAGTTTTCCTCCTCTTCTTCGGGGTAGAACTCCTCCTCCTCGTATACTTGGTCGGTACTATCATCTATAAATGAATATAGGGTACACAATCACCAAACAATACTTAACTAAGTCTATTTAGCACTCTAAGGCTCACACTTGATGATATAGCATCATCACATGAATTAAAGAACTAGTTTTATTTAGTTTATTTGAGAAAAGTAATTTCTACTCATTGAAATTAATTAAGATTTAATATTCTCCAATTAAAATATGGGATAATGTGTACACATGTCATCACCACATATTCTAATACATGGGAATGTGATTTAAAGGGTTGGTCACATTTTATAAAGGGTAAAATTATTATTTAATAGATTTAAGGTGGCTAGAAATGCCCTAATAGAATTATTTTGGTACTAATATAATGTCACTGCATGCAAATCTAAATATATTTACATATTTAGATATATATTATCAAATGTGATTTTTGAGAGTTGGAATCAACTCAAAAGCTATTATGGTTGATTTTTGAAAAATGTTTAAAGTTGCAAAAGTCTTTGTCTTGTTATTTTTACTATAGATTATCTCTAACTCCAAATGATTTAAATCCAACGGGCTTGGATAGATAATTTAATTTCCTTTCTAGAAAAATTTGAATCATGCAATTTGGTTAAGCAAAACTTTCTGAATTTATTTTTGAATCTAGGGACAAAATAGGATTTTATCTAAAAAGGAAAATCAATATTTGAATTTCCTGGGCTCGCTGAAAGCTAAAGCAGCCCAATCAAGCACGTGCAGCAGCCGGTGACAGAGAGGGTCCACTGGTTAGTGACTCATTCTACGCGAAACGGTATCGTTTAACCTGAGCCCTACGATTAGAAGCAAGATCAATGACTGAGGGCCGTCGTCGATGACGAATAGCTCTAGCGACGAGTTAAACCTAATGCGGCGGTGGGGGTCTCTCGGGGCTCACCTGGGCTCCAGCTAGGGTCGGCAACAGGGGCAAACAACGTGGTAGACGACGGCGAGGCAAGGCATGGTCACAGCAGGGCTTGGGGTGGTCGGAATCAATGGTGCCCTTCTCCTCCAGCAGCGGCGGACTCCGGTGAAATTCCGGCGCGGTGGTGCTCGCCTTCCTCCGGAGAGAAGTAGGGAAGGTCAGTGAGGAGTGGGGAGTCGAATGGTGTGAGGAATGGAGGCGGGGGTGGCCTCCTTTTATAGCTCGGCGAGGGGACCGAGCGGTGTGGCGGTGAGCTCGACGGTGGCGTCGCTACAGGCAGCTAATGCCATGGGCGAGGGCGTAGTATGGTGTGTTGCTCCTTGGCAGTTCTCTCGGACTTAAAGGCACGGCGTGGTTTGGTCTGGCGCGTGCGGCGCTCCGCGCGGGACAAGCGGCGTTCTTAACGACGCGCGGGACCTACAGGTCACGCGGCGGCGAACAGGGGTGTCTGCTGGGTTGGCGTGATCATGGCGAGGCTGCGCATGCATGCTGATGGCAAGGCGCGAGCTGGGCGATCTGGTCAGGCATAGCGCACTGGCGCGCTCTGGACACGGCGTAGAGAGGCGGTGCGCGACGCAACTAGGGTGGTCCACGGTCGGGCTGGGATCGTGGGATAGACAGGGGGTGGTGGTAGGCTGCGGCGATGCTTCTGGACACGCTGGATGGGCGTGGGGCTGTCTGGAGCGAGCTGGCCTTGGTCGGATGGCGACGACCATAAATGGGCGGCGCTCCACTGTTCTCCACAGCGAATGGGGACTTGTCTGCTGCTGTTAAACACTCAGGGGGAGAAGGGAGTGAAGAGAGGGGAGGGGTGATTTCTGCGGAGTTACTGTGGAAGCTTAAAACCATGCATGCCAAGTGTTTGTGTTAATGGCCGCATGAAATATACTTTGGAATTTTTGATTCAAATTGTTTGAGTGAACTTGAATTAAGCTTGAGAGACTAGGTTTGCTTGGAATTTTCAAGTGGAATTGATTTGGTAGGTTTTTGAAAAAGTGTGATCTGAACACATACACTTGATTCAATTTTCAAATGTCCTTTAAATTTATTTGATAGATGTTTTTGTAAGTTTGTAAAGTGGGCCTTGATACACTTTTACTTGGTCTAGCAAGGGGTGAAAAGAAATAGAATTGTTTCTGTTGGAAAATTTCTTCTAGGAACACCTAAAGTGGACTAGTGGTTTTAAATGGTCAAAATGACCATTTGTTTTATTTATTCTTATTTGATTTCTTTCTCTTTGGAATTTGTCTATAAATGGTCTAGATGAAATGACATTCACCTTTAAACCATTTCACAACATTTAGAACAATCAAGCATGGCATATACACTTAAATCTATACTAATGCAAACACACATGCATTCATAATCATTTTATTAATAAAAGTTTTTGTTAACCCTAAATTGGGTGATTAGAACTTGATAATCTTTATTAAAAGATTTGGGGTGTTAGAGAATCTGAGCCGTGCGATCCTATTCTAATCCAACTGCCGAGCGTCATCGTCGACGACGAACAGCTCTAGTGAGAAATTAACCTAGCGTGGCTGTGGGGGTCTCGCGGGGCTCACCTGGGCTCTAGCTAGGGTCGGCGACGGGGGAAAATGACTTGGTAGATGACGGCGAGGCGAGGCACGGTCACGACAGGGCTTGGGGTGGTCGGAATCGCTGGCGCCCTTCTCCTCCAGCTGTAGCGGACTCCAGTGAAATTCCGGCACGGTGGTGCTCGCCTTGCTCCGGGGAGAAGTGGGGAAGGTCAGTGAGGAGTGGGGAGTGTAGTGGTGTGGAGAATGGAGGCGGGGGTGGCCTCCTTTTATAGCACGGCAAGGGGACCGAGCGGTGCGGCGGTGAGCTCGATGGTGGCATCACTATAGGCGGCTAACGGCATGGGAGAGGGCATAGGACGGTGTGGTGTCTCCTGGCAGTTCACTCAGACTTAAAGGCGTGGCGTGGGGCGGTGCGGTTCGGTCGGGAGCGTGCAGTGCTCCGTGCGGCGGCAGAAGTGTTTGTGGCAGCGTGCGGCAGCAGCGGGTCGCGCGGCGGCGAACGTGGGTGTCTGCCGGGGTGTGGTGATCATGGCGAGGCGGCTCGTGCATGGTGAGGGCAAGGCACGAGCTGGCAGGGCTGGTCGGGCACGGTGCAGAGAGGCGGTGCACGGTGCGACTAGGGTGGTCTATGGGTCGACTAGGGCTGTGGCCTGGACATGGGGTGGCGGTAGGTTGCGGTAATGTTCCTAGACATCCTGGTTGGGCGCGGGGCTGTCTGGTCCGAGCTGGCCGTGGTCGGCCGGCGGCCACCAAATTCAGGTGGCGCTCCACTATGCTCAATGGTGAAGGGGGGCTTGTTTGGGTGCTGGTTAGACTCAGAGGGGACCAGAGGGTTAAGAGGGGACCAAATGGTCGATGATCACTGTACAAAACAGTGAAGTTAGGCCAGGGGTTTAATTAGTGCAGACAAGGTGTTTGTGTTAATGGTCGCATGAGATGAAGTTTGGAATTTTTGATTCAACATTTTTGAGTGTTCTTGACTTAAGCTTGAGAGACTAGGTTTGCTTGGAGAGGTCAAGGGGAATTGATTTGGTAGGTTTTTGAAAAAGTGGGATCTTAACATATGACTTGGATTCAATTTTCCATTGTCCATTAAATTGATTTGCTAGATGTTTTTGTAAGTTTGTAAAGTGGGGTGATGACCCACAAGTATAGGGGGTGTATCACAGTATTTTCGAGGTAAGTGAAACCCAATTTATTGATTCGACACAAGGGGAGCCAAAGAATATTTATAAGCCTCAACAACTGAGTTTTCAATTCAGCTGCACCTGGAAACAATCTTGCTCACAGTAGTTTATCAGTAGCAACAGTTTTGTAGTAGGAATAGTAAAGTAATAGCAATAGTAAAAGTAAAGACAGTAGTAACAATCACAGTAAACAGTAGGATTAGAGCGCGGTAGGCATAGGGATGGATGGATGGGCGTTGCATGGAAAAGACAATTCATATAGCAATCTGAACATAGGGCATTTGCAGATAAATAAGATAAAGCATCCAAGTACTAGATAATCATAGGCATGTGTTCCCTATATAGTCATACGTGCTCGCAATGAGAACTTGCACAACATCTTTTGTCCTTCCAGCCCGTTTGCAGCGGGGCCTCAAGGGAACTACTAGCAATTAAGGTGCTCTTTTTAATAGAGCACCGGAGCAAAGCATTAACACTCCGTGAACACATGCGATCCTCACATCAAAGCCATTCCCGCCGGTTATCCCAATTGTTGTCACTTCGGGGCCTTTGGTTCCGGACAACAACGTGTGTATACAACTTGCAGGTAAGACCATAAACAATACTATCATAATGAATCAATAACATGTTCAGATCTGAAATCATGGCACTCGGGCCCTAGTGACAAGCATTAATCATAACAAGTTGCAGCAAAGTCAAAAGGCACTAATAATATATACTAGGCACCATGTCCTAACAATCTGATGCCATTACATGAACGATCTCATCCAATCCCTACCGTCCCCATAGCCTATAGCGCGGGATTTACTCACTCATAGATGGGGGAAACATGGATGGTCGATGGAGAAGCGATGGTGATGATGATGGCGATGATCTCCTCCAATTCCACGTCCCGGCAGGGTGCCAGAGCGGAGTTTCTGGTTCCGAATCATGGAATCTGGTGGTGGCGGCGTAGCGGAACTCTTTCTAGAAAAAAATTCGAACCCCCCTGAGTTTTTAGGTTAGGAGGCAACTTATATGCGAAGAGGGAGACCGAGGGGGTGTCTAGGGCAGCTAGACCACCCCTGGAGCGGCAGGCCCCAGCCCCACTCCGTCTCGTATTCTGGCTCCTTGAGTCTTCTGGTGAAATAGGATTTTTGGTATATTTTCCGGGATTTTTCCTGATAGTTGATTTTCTGCACAAAAACTAGACACCAAGGTAATTTTGCTAAAAGCAGCGTCAGTCCGTGTTAGTTGTATCCAAATCACACAAGTTTAGAGGAAAAACAATAGGAAAAGTGTTCGGGAAAGTAGATAAATTTTGGACGTATCAACTCCCCTCAAGCTTAGCTTATTGCTTGTCCTCAAGCAATTCAGTTGAAAACTGAGTGCGATAAAAGAAACTTTCATGAACACATTTGATTCATAAGATGTATATATTCTCAGCATATGATCAGCTACCCAGGCAATTCATAATAAGGAGTATGCAACTAAGTTTACTTAATAGTCAATGCAAGCTATGAAGAGATCCCAACTCAAAAATAATAAGTAGCATGAAACAAAAACATAAGCAACATTGTACTGCTCATAAAAAGGTATGATAGAGTGGTATCTCGCTTGCCTTTGATTGTAGAGCAAACATAAATGCCAAGGCACCTCTGAAGTTCAAGTGAAGACTAGAAGTAAAGATATCAAAGATACAAGCATCAAAGTCATAACACAAATAATCAAGTTTTGAGACAACCATATTACACTAAGAATGACAACTATGCTCTCAAGAAAGTGCTCATAGAATATGTGGAGACTCAACAATGAAATGAAAAGGTTTTGAATAGTTTGAAGGGCTTCCAAATGCTGAAAGTATGGTACTCATTAGCTTTGAGCTCTCATTGCCCCTATCATAAGCATCTTTAAATGGTTAATGTTAAAGTGACACAACTGAGAGGATATGCTTGACAAGTTATAAGCTAAAATCTCATGCCCCTTACTTACGAGTACCGGACCTCATGCTACTCAACTTCAGTCACAAGTAAGCTCTTGTCATTGTAAGTACATATGTATCATAGAGAACCGCCAACGAGGTACCCCTTGCACATGATACAGGACCTATCCCATAATCAAAATGACAAGGCAAGCAGACAATGAGCATCTCAGCGATCTTTTTATTTACTATTTGCATAGGTTTTTATTGAAGATGCTTCATAGAATGCTCATTATGGTTATGCTGCAGGTTTCCACCATGATTAGGCATGGCTTAGGCTAGCAGCCTAGGCGTTTCTCTAACACATATACAGACTCCATGATCGTACAAGTTCCCCTTTTATTTCACACCGCGGGGATCCATAAGTAAAAGAATAATGATATCAACGAGGTACAAAGTACCAGTGCAATGTTGAAAGCGTTCCCCATGATACATGGTTCTGCTAACTTCAACTTATAAAGCGCAAGCATATACGCAACAAAGATGGACGCAATGGTTCAAGATTATTAAGTGCAAGAAGATAAAGTGTGCCATCAAGTTCGTGAGAGCTTTACTAACTAACTTTCTCATAACAAGCAAACATTTTATTCGGAAGAACACAAGCCATGCTAAATATGCACGGAACAGCAAATGATGCTAATAGGTAGGTATGGTGGACAATTTTGGCAATATTGGTTTTAGGGAGATGGAAACATGAGTAAAGCTTATACTCAGTGAAGGTGAAGGCTAGCAATAGTAAGGGAGCGACAAATGAGAGAGCAATAACTGTCATAATCATGCTTGCAAAAAAACAGGACTATTCATGGCATGAAAGTGGTTCAAGACCCCTGAGGCAAAATAATTCATCGAGTCTTAACTGATTATTGTTTCAGTCATATGCATGCATGAGCATGTGCCAAGTCAATTCAAGTGAAACATTCAGAGGGAGATACCACAGTGTCATACCAAGTTATGAGTAGAGCAATGCAAGCAAACATTCATATGACATGCTATAAATTATTAGCGAGCTAGAGATAATCATAAGAAAGTAAGAACTAGTAAGCATCCATAAATAACATACACCCTACATGAATAGGCTAAGCATGCCCACAATGATGAGTATATGTACAAAAATGAAAACAAATAGAGTTCGTTACCAACATCTTACCACACCTCAAGTTGTCATTAATCCTCATTATTGCCCTTCACTTGTGTGGCTTGAATAATATCATGAAACCGAATTCCACTGAGGACTACTGAACCATGCAACAAACTCACAAAACCAAAGAAGAACAACAAATATTTTTGGTGTTTTTGATTTAAAAAAAACAAGAACCAAAAAGGAAGAACAAACAAAGAAAAACCTTTTTGGGTTTTTCAGATAGTTCAAACAAAGCAAAAAGGGAAAAGCAAACCAAGGAAAAAGGAAGAAGAAGCAAACAAAGAGAAACAATAGAAATATTTTTGGTCTTTTTGCGTTTTAGGAAGTGAAAACAAAGAGAGAACAAAAACTAAAAAGAGAACGAAACATGAATATACAAAGTACCGAAAAAACATGATATGGAGATGAGTGTGATGTCGGTGTAACTCCCCCCAAGATTAGGCTTTTGGCCTAAGTGGGTATCAATCCAAATACGAGTAAGGGTTCCAAGCAGGCGAGTCATTGTAAGAATGATCGTAGTTAGGCCCTTGGGAAGAAGAAGAAGCTCCCCAATCATAGGTAGGCTGCTGATATGAAGACTCCCTCTCATTCGAGGGCTAGACCGAATCATCTATGACCTCCCTTCTAGTATCCTGCTCCTGTTGGGAGAGCTCTCCCAAGTACGTATCAAGCTCCTCCTCAGTGAGTGACCATCCTACCCTGGTATCAAGGTTAAACAAAATAGGTGCATGCAAAAGAACAAATCGCTCGGACTTACTCTTTCTCCAACCAGCCTTGAGAAAGGTTATTTCATAAGACAACTCACTCAAATTAGCCCAAGAAGAAACAAATTTATGCTTTACCATGGAATTAAGGTCAAGCCTTTCTATGGGAAACTGTAGGTCTAGATGATGAGGCACTAAACCATGCAATGCTAATAAACGAGAAGTGATGAGGCCTCCACAAATTCCACCTTTCTCGCGGTTAGCAGCAAGACGGAAAGCTATCAAGGCACCCAAGTTGCAAGTTCTATCTTGTTTTAAAGAAGCTAAGATGAATGCTAGATCATATGAGGATAGCTTATTAGCAGTTTTCCTAGCGAGCACACACTTGGCAATAAAGAAAGCAAAGTAGCGAATAGATGGGAGATGAATGTTACGGATTTTCCCACTCTCCTTTGAGAAGCTTCTCCCTTGGCAAATCTCCACATACAGGTCCATGAGTGGTGCAGGTCACTCTTTAATCCTCCCACATGATCCCCACTGAGGTACCTTAATAGCTGCACAAAAGTCATCAAGAGGAAGGTCAACAGCTATATTGTAAATTTTGTAGTGGACCATGGAGTTAGGTAAAGAGTGACTAAATTGAAAGTCCTGCACTACAGACATAGTTAGTTTCACAAATTGACAAGGTTCATCCTCCACGAAGTGCTCCAATCCTGCATTAGCAACCAAAGTATGGAAGTCCTGGGAAATTCCTGCAGCCCTCATGAATTCGAGGCATGGATAGATGGAAGGAAAAACCTCCTCCTCTCTATGAACCTTCATAACCTCAGGCACCCTCAGTTCATGTTGGTTGAGTTGGTGCTCATTCATCTTTTATTCTGAAATTTTAACATCTATTACACAAGTGATTACAAAGCGAATATATAATGAAGGGAACTACTCATAGGGACTTGCAAGAGGCCTAAACATGCATCAAAACAATATCTCTAAGCATTGAACAAGCTTACAAGCTCTCATAACCTGTCACCTACAGCAGCAAAATACTCAAGATATAAAGCACTAAACACAAATCTACTTGGACAAGCGGAGGAGTCACATACCGGAGAACAAATGCTCCAAATTTCAGCAGCAAAGATGGCCTGAGCAAGGAGATCGAAAAATCAAGGGAAAGAACAGCAAGAACGCGATTTCGAGCAAAGAACTAATGTTTTCTCGGGAGAGAGAAGAAAGTGGGAAGTGAGAAAGTGAGTGGAGGGTCAGGGGTGGCCCACACCATGGCCAGGCGCGCCCCTGGGCTGGCCGCGCCACCAGGTGGTGTGCCTGCCTGGTGGGCCCCCTGGTACCTTCTAGGCACTTCTCTGCCCCTTTTTTCACGTAAAAATTTAATATGAATTTTCTGGAATTTCTTGAGACACAATTTTGAGCATTTTTCAGGTATAGATGAATGATTTTCTAACAGAAAAAGGTTTCTGGAATGATGCAATAACAAAACGAATCTAAAGCTTCAGAAGTTCTAAGACACTCTAAAATGCAAGCAACTAACAACAGAAAAGTAAACTAAACGAAAGAAAAAACTAAAATGGATAGAATAGAAGTAAGCGGAAATAATCATGGTGGAAACATTGTTTTGTTCATTGAAATCCTTTTGTTAACAAGGTTGATCAGGTCTTGTTATCAAAACAATTTCATATGAAACAAAACTTTGTATTCCACTAATCATTATGTTACCTCAACTTTGATAGCAATGGTCCCAATCATAATAGTTTCATATTTTTCTCTTGGTATGGGACAATATATTTCTACAACTTGAATGCCCTCAACATGTTCAATTGAATTCAAGCCATAAGTCCTATCAATCTTCTTGGGGAAATAGACAGTATGCTCCTTGTCATTAACATTAAAAGTCACCTTTCCTTGATTACAATTAATAACAGCTCCTGCAGTATTAAGAAAAGGTCTCCCAAGAATAATAGACATATTATCATCTTCAGGCATTTCAAGCACAACAAAATCAGTTAATATCAAGCAATTATGAGCCACTTGAATAGGTACATCCTCACATATACCAACAGGAATAGTAGTAGATTTATCAGCCATTTGCAAAGATATATCAGTTGGTATTAGTTTTTCAAGTTGAAGTCTCTTATAGAGAGAAAAAGGCATAACACTAACTCCTGCTCCCAAATCACACAAAGCAGTTCTAACATAACTATTTTTAATAGAACACGGGATAGTTGGAATCCCTAGGTCTCCAAGTTTCTTTGGAACCTTACCATTAAAGGAATAATTAGCAAGCAAAGTAGAAATTTCTTTATTAGCGATCTTCCTTTTATTCGAGACAATATCCTTCATATACTTTGAATAAGGAGGCAATTTAATAGCATCAGTCAAAAGAATTTGCAAGAATAAAGGTTTCATCCACTCACAAAACTTATTTTAGTATTCATCTTCCTTTGACTTGTGTTTCTTATCAAAGAAAGGCATAGGTTTTTGGACCCAAGGCTCTCTTTCACTACCATGTTTCTTAGCAACAAAATCTTCTTTAGTGTATTTAGTATTCTTAGTCTGCCTTTCAGGTTCTTCCTCAACCTTCTGTATATCAGGAGCATCATTTTCTTCATTACCACTTTCAGTTTCAGCATCAGAGATAGATATACTATTAGGATCTTTAGCAGGTTCAGAAGGTTCTACAATAGTTTTATGTTTCTTTTTTCTTTTCTTACAAGTAGTACCACTATTTTCGGCTTGTTGAGAATCCTTCTCAATTCTTTTGGGATGCCCCTCAGGATATAGAGGATCCTGGGTAGCAGCACCACTTCTAGTTCTAATTTCATAAGCATGTTTTTCTTTAGCAGCATTAACTAGCAAGTCTTTTTGTACTTTAATAAGATGATCAATTTGAGTTTGAACCATTTGAAAATGTTTAACAAGCATTTTAAAATCATTAGAGGTTCTTTCTACAATATCTTTTAACTCAACAATAGCTCTAGAGTTTTCCATTAAATAATTTTGCACCCTTTTATTGAAATTATCTTGCTTAACAATAAAAACATCAAATTCCTCTAAGCATTGATCAGGAGGTTTAGAGTAAGGGATATCACCTTCATCAAAATGTTGGAGAGAGTGTACCTCAATAGTGGATGAGTGGGGAATTGGCTTACATAATTCTTCTATGGGAGGTAAATTATTGACATCTACAGCTTTAATTCCCTTCTCCTTAAGACATTTCTTAGCTTCCTTCATCACTTCATCATTTAGTTCAATAACTCCCCTCTTCTTTGATGTTGGTGTAGGCGCAGGGATAGTTGGTTCAGGTATAATTGTTTCAGGTATAGCTGGTTCAGGAGGAGTCAAGTCTTCATAGTTCTTGCTTATTTTAGCCATTAATTCCTCAGCTTCCTTGGGAGTCCTATTCCTGAAAACACAATCAGCACAACTATCTAGGTATGTCCTAGATTCTTCAGTTAGTCCATTATAAAATATATCAAGAAGCTCATTCTTAGGTAAAGGACATCCAGCCTGTGCATGAATCAAAGCACACAACCTTGCCCATGATTCAGGCAATATCTCTTTTTCTTCCTGTTTAAAATCAAAAAATTCCTGCAAAATGGCATGTCTAGCACTAGGAGGAAAATATTTCTGTAGGAAGGTACTAATCAAGCAATCAAGGCTATCAATAGATCCAGGAGGTAAATTATTAAACCAAGTTTTAGCTTCTCCTTTCAGTGAAAAAGGGAAAATTTTAGCAACAAAGTAGGTGCGCATCTTAATATCATCAGAAAATAGGCCACTCATGGTAGAAAGCTCAGTCATATGTGCTACCGCACTTTCATTCTTAGTCCCACAAAAAGGTTCTTTCTCAACAATAGCTATGTAGGATAGATCAAGAGAGAAATCATAATCCTTATCTTTAATGTTTATAGGAGATGTAGCAAACTTAGCATTAGGAGACAATTTGGGTTTAATAGTACGCCTCTCAAGGAGACTCTTAGCAGCACTCCTATCATGGGTGTTTTGACATTCTTTAATAAATTCATCAGTCATCTCTATATAACCGTCTTTAATATCATAGCTCTCTCTAGAATCAGGTGAACTAACAGGTGTAGTAGTGTCTTCATTAGGAGTTTCAGTATTTCCAGCTATAGTTCTAGCAATCGTAGCATCTAGGTAAGGACCTAATGAACCACTCTTATCAAGCACAGTAGAAGCAGCATCATAATTATCAGAAGTTTCAGATTCAGCAGTAGTAGCAATGTGTGTAGCATGTGTATGTGGTGGTGTAAGGAACTTACTCATAACAGATGGTGAATCAAGAGCAACAGAGGTGTTCAGAACCGTACCTCTTCTTGTAGTGGATGGTAAAATAGGAACCTTGCCATCACTAGACTTACCCACGATGGATGGATGGCAGCGGACAATAGTGATTCCAAATGGACTTGATAAATAAAGCTATGCTCCCTGGCAACGGCATCAGAAAATAGTCTTGATGACCCACAAGTATAAGGGGTGTATTGCAGTATTTTCGAGGTAAGTGAAACCCAATTTATTGATTCGACACAAGGGGAGCCAAAGAATATTTATAAGCCTTAACAACTGAGTTGTCAATTCAGCTGCACCTAGAAACAATCATGCTCACAGCAGTTTATCAGTAGCAACAGTTTTGTAGTAGGAATAGTAAATTAATAGCAGTAGTAAAAGTAAAGACAGTAGTAACAATCGTAGTAAATAGGAGGATTAGAGCATGGCAGGCATAGGGATGGATGGACAGGCGTTGCATGGACAAGACAATTCATATAGCAATCAGAACATAGGGCATTTGCAGATAAATAAGATAAAGCATCCAAGTACTAGATAATCATAGGCATGTGTTCCCTATATAGTCATACATGCTCGCAATGAGAACTTGCACAACATCTTTTGTCCTGCTAGCCCGTTTGCAGCGGGGCCTCAAGGGAACTACTGGCAATTAAGGTGCCCCTTTTAATAGAGCACCGTACTAAAGCATTAACACTCCGTGAACACATGTGATCCTCACATTAAAGCCATTCCCACCGGTTATCCCGATTGTTGTCACTTCGGGGCCTTTGGTTCCAGACAACAACGTGTGTATACAACTTGCAGGTAAGACCATAAACAATACTATCATAATGAATCAATAACATGTTCAGATCTGAAATCATGGCACTCGGGCCCTAGTGACAAGCATTAAGCATAACAAGTTGCAACAAAGTCAAGAAGCACTAATAATAGATACTAGGCACCATGCCCTAACAATCTGATGCCATTACATGAACGATCTCATCCAATCCCTACCATCCCCATAGCCTACAGTGGGTGATTTACTCACTCATAGGTGGGGGAAACATGGATGGTCGATGGAGAAGCGATGGTGATGATGATGGCGATGATCTCCAATTCCCCGTCCTGGCAGGGTGCCAGAACGGAGTTTCTAGTTCCGAATCGCGGAATCTGGTGGTGGCGGCGTAGCGGAACTCTTTCTGGAAAATACGTCGAACCCCCTGGGTTTTTAGGTCAGGAGGCAACTTATAGGTGAAGAGGGAGACCGAGGGGGTGTCTTGGGAAGCCAGACCACCCCCTGGCGTGGCCAGGCCTAGCCCGCGCGGCCATGTGGTGTGGCCAGGCCCCAGCCCCACTCCATCTCGTATTCTGGCTCCTTGAGTCTTCTGGTGAAATAGGATTTTTGGCATATTTTCCGGGATTTTTCCTGATAGTTGATTTTCTACACAAAAACTAGACACCAAGGTAATTCTTCTGAAAACAGCATCAGTCCATGTGAGTTGTATCCAAATCACCCAAGTTTAGAGGAAAAACAATAGAAAAAGTGTTCGGGAAAGTAGATACGTTTTGGACGTATCATGGGCCTTGATAAACTTTTACTTGTTCTATCAAGGGGTGAAAATAAATAGAATTGCTTATGTTAGAAATTCTTCTCTAGGAACACCTAAAGTGGACTAGTGGTTTAAAATGGTCAAAATGACCATTTTCTTTATTTATTCTTATTTGATTTCTTTCTCTTTGGAATTTGTTTGTAAATGGTCTAGATGATGTGTCATTCACCTTTAAACCATTTCACAACATTTAGAACAATCAAGCATGCATATACACTCAATTCTACACTAATGCAAACATACATGCATTCATATTCATTTTCTTAATAAAAGTTTTTGTTAACCCTAAATTGGGTGATTTGAACTTGATAACCTTGATTAAAATATTTGGGGTGTTACATTATACCTCCTTGGTAAGGGTTTAGGGTTCTAGGGTTAGGAAGTTAGAGTTCTAGGGTTAGGAGGTTATTAGGGTTTACGGTTAAGGGTTTTTGATTTTCAATAATGTTCAAGCTTTATGCTTATATTCATGTAATAGAATGGCGTTACCACAATTTAACGAAAATATCTCAAATTTTGATCTATAAGTGCATGGTACCTGCTGGTTTAGGGTTTATGGGTCGATGATTTAGGGTTTCACACAGTTTAGGTTTTATGGGTTTTTTAGGGTTTAGGGATTAGCAATTTTTCAATAATGCTCAAAGATTTATACTTATATTCGTCGAATAGAATGGCATTACCTGCTTTAATGAAAGTATCACAAATGTTGATCTATAAGTGCATGATACCTGCTTGGTTAGGGTTTTATAGTTTAGGTTTTATCTTTATATAGGGTTTAGAGTTTAGCGAATTTAAAATAATGCTCAAGCTTTATTGTTATATTCGTCGAATAGAATAACGTTACCTAATTTAATGAAAGTATCTCAAATTTTGATCTACAAAGTGCATGATACCTGCTTGGTTAGTGTTTATGGGTTGAGGGTTTGGGGTTTTAGGGGTTGTTTAGGGTTTAGGGAATTTTCGATAATGCTCAAGATTTATGCTTATATTCGTCGAATAAAATGGCATTGGCAAATTAAACGAAAGTATATCAAATTTTGATCTATAAGTGCATGCTACGTGCTTGGTAAGGGTTGGGTTTTGGGTTTGGGGTTTTAGAAATTTTTGATAATGTTCAAGTTGCTTTATGCTTATATTCGTTGAATAAAATGGCATTACATCAATTTATTGAAAGTATCTCGAATTTTGATGTATAAGTGCACAATACCTACTTTGGTTAGGGTTTATGGGTCGAGGGTTTAGGGTTATAGGTTTTTACGGTTTAGTTTATGGGTTGTTTAGGGTTTAGGGCTTAGCGAATTTTCAATAATGATTTAGGGTTTACGGTTGTTTAGGGTTTAGGGCTCAAGATTTATGCTTATACTCGTAGAACAGAATGGGTGTTAGCTGATTTAATGAAAGTATCTCAAATTTTGATCAATGTGTGCATGACACATGCTTGGTTAGGGTTTATGGCTGAGGGTTTAGGGCTTTAGGGTTTAGGGTTTAAGTTTTAGGGGTTGTTTAGGGTTTAGGGAATTTTGATATTACTCAGGATTTATGCTTATATTCCTCAAATAGAATGGCGTTAGCCAATTTAACAAAATTATCTTAAATTTTTATCTATAAGTGCATGCTACGTGCTTGGTGAGGGTTTAGGGTTTAGGGTTATAGGACTTAGGGGTTTAGGATTTGGGTTTTATGGGTTTCGGTTTTTAGGAATTTTCAATAATGTTCAAACTTTATTGTTATATTCATGGAATAGAATGGTGTTACCGCAATTTAATGAAATATCGAATCTCAGATTTTGATCTATAAGTCCATGATACCTGCTTGGTTAGGGTTTATATGGGTCAAGGGTTTAGGGTTTTAGGGTTTTACGGTTTAGGTTTTATGGACTGGATAGGGTTTAGGGGTTTTATCGAGTTTTCAATAATACTCAAGCTTTATGCTTATATTCGTCGAATAGAATATATATGCCGTTACCTAACTCATTGAAAGTATCTCCAAATTTGATCTATAAGTGCATGATACCTGATCTGTTAGGGTTTATGGGTTTAGGGTTTGGGGTTTTAGGTTTATGTTTTATTAGGGGTTATTTAGGGTTTAGGGTATTTTCGATAATGCTCAAGATTTATGCGTATATTCATCGAATAGAATGGAGTTACCAGTTTAATGAAAATATATAAATTTTGATCGATAAGTGCATGCTACGTGTTTGGTAACGATTTGGGGTTTAGTGTTTAGATTTCAGGGTTTCAGGAATTTTAAATAATGTTCAAGCTTTATGCTTATATTCGTGGAAAAGAATGGTGTTACTGCAATTTAATGAAAGTATCTCAAATTTTGATATATAAGTGCACGATACCTGCTTGATTAGGGTTTATGGGTCGAGAGTTTAGGGTTTTACAATTTAGTTTTATGGGTTGTTTCTAGTTTAGGGTTCAGAGAATTTTTAGTAATGCTCAGGATTTATGCTTATATTCGTCTAATAAAATGGCATTACCTGATTTAACGAAAGTATCCCAATTTTTGATCTATAGTTGCACGATACCTGCTTGGTCAGGGTTTAGGGGTTTAGATTTTATGGTTTAGGATTCCGCGAATTCTCAATAATATTTTCAAACTTTATGGTTATATATATTCGTGGAACAGAATGGTGTTACCACAATTTGAAGTAAGTATCTCAAAAATTGATCTACAAGTCGATGATATCCTGCTTGGTCATATTTTTTGTTAAATAAAATTGAAGGTACCCGGGTACTAAAACAAGGGAGAAACAGGAAGAGTTCCTTGAGATTTAGGCGTTGTTTGGTTGGGGTCGAATTCTAGCTTTTGATTTTTGGCTTATAAAGCTACGAATGTGTTTTTGGCTTTGTTTTTTTAGCTTTTACTCTGACATAGTGGAATGATAGTATAAGCCAGGTTGGATGATTTTAACTATTTTATTTCGGTTTAGCAAGAATGTTCGAATTTGGAACAACAAGCGATGGGAATCTCTACTTCCCGTAATTCTGGCTCACTGACATGTGGATCACTTTCATAGTGGGTCTAAAAAGTTGGTGTAGGTCGGATTGGGCGGGCAGGTAAATATTGAAGAAGGGCTAGGAAACGTGGATGGAGTGATGCACTTGGGAGAACGCAAATTTACCACCTATATTCCTCTGTTATTGTAGAGCTCCCTCAGATTCTTGTTTCCAGAGCAGGGATAGAAGAGGAATTTTGCATTCTAGAAAGAGGTGAAGCATGTTTGAATGGATGCACGGGATATTTTAATGGATGAGTGCAATGTTTGGGCACCGTACCAAATTTTGAGGTCGAAGCTTCTAGCATACGCTACTCCAGCGTGGGGCCTCTCAGACGTGCTATCACTGTCTAGGCCCACACACCAGCGAGAGTTGCTTCCTAGCATTTAAACGAGTTTCTAGGCATTTGCTGAAATTTTCAAACAATTTAAGGTTTTCGAGAAGATGATCATCGTCCAAAATAAAGGTGACCAAGGTCATGGAAATAGTTTATGATGACGTGTCCGTATTTGGTAGATCAGTGCATCTTTGCAAATTAACCAATATGTCTGCTTCCAAATTTGAAGTTTGTTTTCGACTTTCCAAGTAACAACTATGTGTTTTATTGTGAATCAACTACAAAGATGATGGCTCAAAATGCCACCACCCCCTTTTTTCACACAATGTATAACGCCCTTTCAAGCTTTCAAGCTAAATTTGTGCAATAAAATAATTTTTGGGGCTGGATGTTTGAATGGATGGGCGAGATGTTTGAATGGGTGGGCGGGATCTTTCGGCGCTCTACCGAAATTTTGAAGTTGAAGCTTCTAAGGTACGTTACTCCCACTTGGGATGATGTCCCTGTCAGATAGACCCACAGGCCTGAATGCTTTCCAGCATTTAATAAGTTTATAGACATTTGTCGAAATTAATGAACATTAATTCAAGGCTTTCAAACAAGAGTAGCAAGGTCACAGCCATAGTTTATGTACCTTTTTCATCTTTTGTACTACTCCGTACATTGAAGTATCTTCACTAACCAAGCTTACAAACCTGGCCATATTTGGTAGATCGGTGCATCCTGGCATTTCAAGCAATTGTTTACAAAGGAGATTCCAGATTTCATGGATAATGTCCTACTTTCATGAGTTTCCAAGCTTCCTAGCTGAAGATGCTAAAATTAAATAACTTTTTGACATAAAGTCGTTAGTTCACAAAGTGCAATGCTATGTGCATTAGTTTCCATGGTAAAACATAAACTTGTATTTTGACAAGTTTTGGATCAATTTTGATCTATGGTGACTGGCAGGTGGGCCACGTATATGGTGGTGCCCAAAGTAGGGTAGGTCAGAATTTCCAAAGTTATCCCTTCGCACCCCTTCGTGCTGTGTATTAACTTCTACCCTCCACCGCCTAGGCCTCACCCCTTCCCCACAAAACAGACGCGCTTAAGGCCGCTCCTCATCACCAACATGCGTGAAGAAGCTTTCCCTACCCGTCGGTCTTGTTGAGACGCACCGGTGGGCACGTCGATCCCACGGTAGTCCTTCTATCTCTAGCTCGATCTGGTTGGCATTTTTATTGCCCTAATTCATCCTCAATCTGCACTGTCATAGTTTATTCTGCGTTGGATTTGTGTTCCTAAATACCTTCGGCAATTTTTGCTGTCAATATGTTTGCTGAAACGCATAGGCATATATAGTTTTTGTACTTCATCTTTATATTTCGCTCTTTTCTTTTAAAAATAATCAACCTTGTATGTCATAATTAAATAGATGGGCAGATTTTGGATAGAGATTGCTCCATTAGGCAGCACTAAACGTATCCTTGATGTTCTATGATTTATGGGATTTGTTAGAGCTTATTGTGACAACTCAAAAGTACATTGCCCTTGCCGGTTGTGTGCAAATCGTAGGGTGCTGCCTCAAAGTATAGTGGTAGACCATATTTTTACATTTGGGATGCTTAGCACATATGTTAGATGGGTATTTCATGGTGAACCATATGATCCTCCATATGAACCGGGGGAAGCACATCTTTATCATCAAGATCAAGTAGGGGAAGCAGATGTTGATCAACTAGATCAACTAACAAAGGCAGCTCCTGAGCATCTAGATCAACTTGGAGAAGGGGGAGGAGAGAAAAAGCGCAAGCTGCATGAAACAGGTTTCATTTCTGGTACTACCGCTATGCCAGATGACAAGGTATATCTGTAGAACGACAAATGTTCAGGTTGTGTATCTTTGATGTTTGTCTATAAACGTATGTGTTAATCTACTAATCACAGAAGCACACGACCGAAGAGGACTTTGATGGTAATGAAGATGACCTATTCATTGATACGCCTGTACCTGAGGCTGTGGATCGGGTACACTGCGCCTAGATGGATTTGATGCAGGGCTGCTGATCATCAGGGGTGTACTTTTGGTGTCGTTCATGACCACTAGCCCAGCTGCAAAACTCTTGGGGTGTAGAGTTATCCCATGATTGGTTCACTACTATCATAGTTATGTAATATGGAGCTACCTTATTATAAATTCTAGGCCTTTGTTAGTAGAACTGTAATTGGAAACTATTCCCTATTAGTATATACAGAGTATATGTGTGTTTGTGTGTGTTTCTAGTCTGAAATCCGAGCTTATCATTTTATCGGTCCCTAAACTGTTTTTGAGGCCCCAGCGCTGGTGCCCTATGCTGCAACTACTGCCGTCTTGTCCACTGATCCGTGAGACGAATCAGCAGAAGGATAATAAGCTGGGACCAATTTGATTTGAAGAGGGGCGATTTTCTCTATCCTTAGAGAGGAACCCAGGAGAACTAGTACTGATACCAAGGGAAGGAGGAGGTTGGCTCGGTCAATTATCTCACCCACTTGATGTGGGACCTGCTTTAACTCACCCCTGACCTGGGTCCTGCTTGAAACAGTTGTAGGACACCACGTGATAGCTGGGATCAAAAATTCAGGATTCTCTCCCGACAAAATGTTCCCACCACTGCCACTTAAAAATACTTACTATAGAAAAAAGTGTACTACCCAGCCCTACTACTACTACTAGTACTACTACTCCCCTGCACATGCCTTTCTACCAACGACAAGACAAGAAACCATCACTAGCTAGCTCACATCCAACAAGCAACTATTGGAACTGGTGCAACCTCCGATTGGGGAGTTCTTGTTGAAATAGGTGGGTGTATTTGCTCACCTCGAAATCTGGCTTTGATTAATTTGCTTCCGATTGGGCCATTGGGGGTACTATTAGTACTAGGAGTAGTAGTATTCGATATGCTTTGATTGTGGAGTTCTTTCTTATTGCTCACCTCGGAATCACCTAATCAGGATATTTTTCCTCTTCTCTAATTGATTGGGTCATTTGGGTGGGGTGGGGTGGTGGTGGGGATGGGGGGTGCGGGTGGGGTCGGGGGAGGTGGTACTGATTTCGTATGGATTCCGGATCAGGGCATGGTCACCATTGTTCTGATTGGGGCATTTGGTTAGGTTCGATTTCGGTGTTCTTCACTTATGTAAGCTTTAGTTGCTACTCGTAATGTGCAATTCATTTTGCGTCAGATTCTGTATGGAGAACTATGGGTCAGTGGCGCGCACGGCCACTACAGACAGGGATGGTCCCGTCAGTTCCCTTAAAAGTTGTCTAAAAAGGTAATGCAGCTGTATATTCGTTGCGTTCTTCCATTCTTTCCAATGCTGAAATTGGTTGGCTGCAACCTGGTTGTATCCCTATGCTAAAAGTTGTCTCTGTCTGCATCCTGTTTTTGTGGAAGCCTCTATGACACCATATCTTCTTCATTTACTGTAGCACTGTGGTAGATACCTGCAAACATGCGGTGCTCTAGGTGCGGCAAACAGGATGGTACCCCTACATGCCACAGGATCCGGCGAGTACCACTACTCACCAAAAAACAAGTGCGAGGGCACCGACCAGCTGGGAGGGCCCAGCTTAAAGAGAAAGGTATTTTTTCTTAATACCCTTATTACCAAGGTGTAGACAGATTTAAGTATTACCCGCTTGGTGTGATGCATGCTTATCAGATGTTAAAAACATATGTGTGATTTTATTAATTTTGGCACTGTGTTTATGTGAATCCAGATCTGGATCTATCAGACTGTCGTATACAGTCAGTATATGACTACTATGTACTATACTCCCTCCATCCCAAGGCTTAGGCATATACTCTATTTTTTGAAAAGTTAAGCGACGGAAAGTTTGACCAAACTTTACATAGTATTGAACTTTTGAGCTCTGTTTCTATTTATGCAGATTGAAGGTGCTGCTGTGGAGGTTGGGGCTATTGTAGAGGCTAGTAGATTTCTGATGCCCACACCAAAAGAGGACATCCTCTACACAACGAGGAAGCGCCAACACAGTACCCAGGTGGGCAGTGACCTCTCTAAGAAGTGGGTATAATTTGGAAATCCACAATTTCAAATGTTATGATTTTCCATGTTATTTTTATTAGCTAGTACTATATGTTTATGCTCATTAGAAGTTCACAAAAATAAAATCTGTTTGCTTTACAGGCAATGGTTTTGTCTTATATTATTAGATTTACTTGATCTTTACATAATTTAAGCTTTCCACTTAATTTCAATCAGTACCACACACGAGCTGCTAAGCCCTTTCGGATACCCTCCTCTTGTCAAGCTTATCGATTGAAAGGGGGCCACCCTTCGCAAAGGGTACCCATGGTATTAGGTATGGATTCCAAGTGGTTTAGACCGACTTGACGTAAGATCTTATATCTCAATTTTTTTGATGTGGCCTTACTTCTCTATCAATTTTCTCATGAAGGTTGTCCCTTGTGTTGCTCACCCCATTATAAACAAGATGTTCGAAAACGACAAGTTTCTAACTCTGTATAGCAAGGGCCCTAAAGGCATGCGGCAACTATATGATGTGGATGTCTCCCAAACAATGGCCACCACCTATTTGGGTGGCCGAGGTTGGTCCAAGTATGTCCGTGAGAATGGTCTGAAGCAGGGGAACAAGGTGACATTCGATTTTAGCAAGCCTAGGCAGATACTTGCACGCCATCATACACCTGTTGACCGAAGGACCAAGAACAGAGGTAATACTAATTAATTTGATTATGTACTCATCACAACCTCTAATGATTTTCTTGCGACCAACTGTTCTGCACCATTGTCTTTACTCATCATATGACCCTGACAACTTCTGCGGTCCGCTTCCCCTTATGTACTACCCAGAAGGGTGCCAAGATCAAGTTCTGCACCGGCACCAGACTCAAGACTTCACCTGTGGACCTAAATAGGAGAAAGAATAGAGGTAGTAACTTAATTCGCTTGTATACTCTCATCTCTGTCTAGGAGTTACTGTTGTATAAGAAACCATTTTGCTTGTCCACATCTCATATGCCTCTCTGACCACTCCTGCAGTCCCCTTACCTACCCCTTAGAAGGTAACCAGCACCAAGCTGCTAGCACCCCCAACGGCACTGGCCCTAGTTCCTGCTCCGGCACCTGTTGACCTAAGTAGAAAGAATGGAGGTAGTAACTTAATTTTCTTGTATACTCATCATATCCTCTCATCACTGTCTTGTGAGTAACTGTTGTATAAGAGACCATTTTGCTTGTACACTTCTCATATGCCTCTACCATCCCTGTAGTCAGCTTAGCTACCCCTCGGAAGGAATCTAGCATCAAGCTGCTGGCACCGGCACTAGTTCTGGGCCTTCTGGCTCCTGCACTAGCCCCTCTACAATTAGTGGTACCATCTCCTGCACCAGCACCAGCCCCAGCACAGGCACCGGCACAAGCTCCTTCATCACCCCGGGCAGCACCTTGTCAGACCATATCCTACACATGTGTCATCACAAGGTCGCACCGGATTATGTTTGTGAGTATATGGCGGCAGATAAACTGTTCTGAATGTCTTCTCAAGTTTCACATGATTCAGTGCATCTTTCTTAGTAATTATGCGTCTATCTCTTGCTTTGACTTAGAAATTGCCTAAGAGTGCCACAAGGCAACTCTAGGCCAGACGAAAGGGCACAATAGTCTTCACGATGTAGAGCGAAGGATTGCTTATCCAAGGACGCTACGCCATTAACTCGACAAATGGGCGCTTGGCAGCTACTTCTAGGTGGATCAAGTTCCGGAAAGCAGCCAAACTTACTATTGGAAGAAAGGTCAAGGTCGATGTATCTCGCTGTCCTAAATGCGGCATGTTGTTCATGAACTTCCTAGCTGTCTAGCTCTTTGGTCGCATGCTATTGTAATTAATTATGTGGTTGTCTTATCTCCAATAATCATATATGGGTGGTAAAACTGTGATAACCTTTTGCTGGATTGGAGCTATGACTAGTACATACTGGTATGGTATATCTGTATCTATATGACAGTTCTCTATATGAGCAAATATTATGACAATGATTGTGTTCTAGTGATCGAGTGTGTTTGGAGAAAAGGGCAAACTGATCGCGTGGCATGGTTTTTAGAGCTAAAACAAGAACCGTCTCTCTCTATAGTGATATTGAATTTCAGTGTTTGTATTGCTGAATCAGTCACTTTGAAATGCTTCTGAATTGGTCAAGTGATGCTGAATATGAACTAGGAATCTGTCGATTTTTTTATGTCTTATTATTCTATACTCCTTAATCTTTCAAATGGTATTGAATTTTTCAAAAGTTCTGTCATTCCTGCTGGCTGCTTGCTCTAGAGCTTTTGCCTTTGTGTCATCGGAACTGTTGGATGCATTTTGGATAGAGATGAGAGGGTAAAGATATACAACGTGATTTCACCAAGTGAACTCATTGGATACCATCCCTGTTTTGGTGCATGTGGTGTGCGTTCATTAGATATTTTTACATGAATATATGTCAAAGGAATTATCGCTTTTTTTCCTCCCTCGAAGAGGTCTGTGTTTGAACCTGGCGAGACACAGCCGAGTGAAATTAAAGATAGGAGCCCATTAACCATAGCCCAAAAACTTTTTAATTTGGCCTTTTTGGCAGTGCCCCCCACCTCTAAAAAAACTCTGCCTACCCATGTTTTTAAGAAACTAATCCATTATGTGGCTTTTTATAAATCGAGGTTCTAGTAGCACTGCTCTTTTATTTTAAGAGAGATAACATGGAAACACAAAAATATTTTTTAGAAGACTGATACATAAGTTGTAGTACTAATACATGTATAATGATTCAATTTCTATTAGTATCTTTGCTATTGTGGCAAAACACTCACTTTATGTCTATTTGATTTGATTTGAAGGTCTTTAGTTCGAATCCACTATGTGTACATATTTATATATATCTTGGGTTTACTTTTTTTTAGAAAAGGTTTACTTTTAATATCGCATTACGGAGAGGCTGACATCACGGGCCCACTAGCCTGCTGCATCCCTCGAGTTTAATGGTTGGGTTTGAAAAAAAGTTAAATACTTGTACAGAGAGGATGGCATCAGGGACCCACCGGCCAGAACATATCAGAGAGGGTGACATGGGGGCCTCAGCAGCAAGACCATACACGGCTGCCACATCGAGCAACATTGCTAAGGTTAAAACAGCGGACGCGGCCAAAAAAAAGTCCATCATACGCAGGTTTGATATACAGAGAGACCGACATGTGGGACCCAGTAGCGTGGCCTTATACAGGTTCTGCCTTGAGCAACATTGCCAAGTTCGAAATAGGGAGGCGCGAGCGAGAAAAATGTCTAGCATGCACACCTTTCTTCTAATGAGATGCTCACATGGGGGACTCAGCAGCCTGGAAAACTGCTGATGCATCGAGCAACGCTATCAAGTTTGGAACACGGAGGCGCGACTGAGAGCAAAAATTCCATCATACACACATTTCTTCTAATGAGTGTATGACAAGTGGGGG
Organism: Avena insularis; assembly: GCA_023614405.1. Taxonomy (NCBI): domain Eukaryota; kingdom Viridiplantae; phylum Streptophyta; class Magnoliopsida; order Poales; family Poaceae; genus Avena; species Avena insularis. The sequence goes on from CM042694.1 coordinate 454,280,362, forward strand.
TGGGGCCCTGCATCATGATTAAATGGTAGATGCAACGAGCAACACTATCAAGTTCGGAACACGGCGGCGCGACCGAGGGAAAAATTCTATCATACACACATTTCTTCTAATGAGAGGATGACATGTCGGTTCCAGGAGTTTGATTAAACGGCTAATGCAGCGAGCAATTATCAAGTTCGGAACACGAAGGCACAACAGCGGGTAAAAAATCCATCATGCACACATTTCTTCTAATGAGAGGATGACATGTGGGGCCCAGCATCATGATTAAACGGTAGATGCATCGAACATTGCTATCAAGTTCGGAATAGGGTAGCGCGAGCCAAGGAAAAAAATCCATCATACACACGTTTCTTTTAATGAGAGGATGACATATGGGGCTCAGGAGGTTGGTTAAATGGTAGATGCATCGAGCACCGCTATCAACTCGGAACGGGGTAGCGCTAGCAAAGGAAAAAATTCCATCATACACACGTTTCTTCTAATGAGAGGATGACATGTGGGGCCCAGCATCGTGATTAAACGGTAGATGCATCAAACAACACTATCAAGTTCAGAACAGGGTAGCGTAAGCGAATGAAAAAAATCCACCATACACACGTTTCTTCTAATGAGAGGATGACATGTGGGGCTCAGGAGGTTGGTTAATAGGTAGATGCGTCGAGCAGCGCTATCAACTCAGAACAGGGTAGCGCCAGCAAAGGAAAAAATTCCATCATACACACGTTTCTTCTAATGAGAGGATGACATGTGGGTCCCAGGAGGTTCATTAGACAGTAGATGCATCGAGCAGTGCTATCAACTTCGGAACAGGGTAGCGCGAGTGAAGGGAAAAAATTCCATCATACACACGATCTTTCTAATTAGAGGCTGGCATGTGGGACCTAGCAGCCTGACTAAACTGCAGACGCCTCGAGCTACGTTATCGAGTTAAAATAAGGGAGGCACGACCGAAAATTATGGTTCGCTACAGACACTGACGTCCGGGACCCACACGCCTCAAAAGACTTCGGCGAGTCAACATCGTGCCAGGAAATGAAAATCTTGCTTCTACCACGCGCCAGCCGAGCTTCCTCCATGTTTTTAGCAGATCCGTCGTAGTAGAGGGCTGCGAAACCGGAAAAAAATTCCATCGGCCACGGTCGAGCCGAGAATTTCGTCGCGGAAGATGTGCCTTCTATGACGACCGTCGGGCCAATTCGTTGCGAAAGGAAACTTTTCTTGTAGTGGTACACTTGGGTATATTTCTTCAAGCAGAAAAGTGAGACTCGACAAACCGTCATCAACTTTGCCAGTGAGGTGCAAGTGTGCAACGACAACACAATTTTCACATTTTGGCAATTAGAAGCGAAAATAGCTCTGAGTTCAAGAACTACAACCTGAATGAATTCTTAAGTGAAGACGGGATAAGACATCAATATTCCGCTGCATATACCCCTCAACAAAATGGTGTAGCCAAGAGAAAAAACCAGACTTTGATGGATATGGCAAGATCTATGTTGGCTAAATTCAAGTCACCATACAACTTCTGGGCTGAAGCCATATCCATCGGTTGTCATTCTTCAAACCGACTTTATCTTAGCAAGCTCTTGGACAAGACTCCCTATGAGATACTTATCGGTAACAAGCCAAACATTTCATACTTCCGGGTATTTGGTTCTAAGTGTTTCTTTCTCATTAAAGGAGTTCGTTTATCTAAATTCGAGTCCAAGGCTTTAGAAGGCATTTTTGTTGGTTACGGTGCTGAATCCCACACTTATAGAGTCTACAACAAGACCATAGGGATTGTTGTGGAATCTTGTAGTGTGGTGTTCAAAGGGAATGACGGCTCCCATGTGGGGCAAGTTGATGTTTGTGACATAGATGTTGAAATACCCCAAGATTCCATAAGAAGAATGGGTGTGGGATTCTACCACCCTGATGAGTAACCCCTTGTGGCAGATCGAGAAGGACAATGCTCTACTCAAGTAGATCCCTCATCTACACAAGATCAATGAACTCCACATGTTGAAGCAACTACTACACCAACCCAACAATCTTCTGAAGATCATCAAGCTAGATGTCCTAGGCTGGATTATCCGACTAGGGGGCGGATTATCTAGCCCTGATTCTCCATCACATGCCAGGAACAAAGAACAAGCTGGAAGTCCTAGGCCGGATTATCTGGCAAATGGGGCCCGACTATCTGGCCCTGCATCTTCCACCCAGGCAAGAAACAAAGACGAAGCTGAAATTCTCGGGCCGGATTATCTGGCCCTCAAAGCTCAGAACAGCAACCTCATGTTATGGTGGCTGAACAAGATCAAGGGAAAGTCTCTCCTTCAACTATTAGTGTTGAACAATCTGTTGAACAAGCTATTAGTCAAGATTAAGACCAATATGATGAATTTATCCCTCCAAGGAACAATGAGGGAATTGAAATTTGTCGCAAAGCTCGGGCTAAACGGAACCTTGAACTCAAGGGTCACACACTTGATAAAGTGGTGGGTGATCTTAGGAGAAGGGTGTCCACAATGGGTGAGTTAGCAAGATTCAGCGATCATCAAGCACATATATCCATGGTAGAACCCAAGAAGGTTTTTGAAGCTCTTGAATATTTGGGCTGGGTTGTAGCTATGCATGAAGGGCTCAACAATTTTGAGCGCAACAAAGTCTGGAAGCTACTTGAGAAGCCAAAAGAGTTTCGCAATGTTATTGGCACAAAGTGTATCTTTAAGAACAAGCAAGATGAGAATGGAATTGTTGTGAGGAACAAGGCAAGACTTGTGGCATAAGGTTTTTCCCAAGTAGAAGCGTCGACTTCGGCGAGAGTTATGCTCCAGTGGGTCGCCTTGAGTCCATATGTATCCTCCTTGCTTATGCAGCTCATCATAACTTTAAATTACATCAAATGGATGTTAAATGTGCCTTTATTAATGGTCCATTACATGATTTGGTTTATGTTAAGAAACCCCTAGGCTTCAAGGACCCCAACTTTCCGAACCATGTCTACAAACTCGATAAGGCGCTCTATGGCCTTAAACAAGCCCCACATGCATGGTATGAGCATCTTAAAGAGTTATTGTTAGACCGGGGTTTCGAAGTTGGGCAGATTGACTCCATTCTTTTTACTAAGAAGGTTAATGGGGAGCTTTTTGTATGCCAAATTTATGTTGATGACATTATTTTTGGCTCAACTAACCAAGCTTTTAACGATGAATTTTCAAAGCTTATGACTCACAGGTTTGAGATGTCTATGATGGGTGAGTTGAGGTTCTTTCTTGGCTTCAAAATCAAGCAAGTACGAGAAGGGACTTTCATTAATCAAGCAAAATATATACAAGACAATCTCAAGAGATTCAAGATGACCGATCTTAATGGTGTTGCTACCCCGATGCAAACGAAGTGCCACCTCGAATTAAATCCCAATGGTAAACATGTAGACCGAAAGGTATACCGATCCATGATCGGCTCTCTTCTTTACCTCTGCGGATTTAGACCCGATATTGTGTTGACTGCATGTGTGTGTGCAAGGTATCAAGCGGCTCCTAAAGAAAGCCACTTAGTGGCATTCAAGAGAATCTTCTGATATTTGGTTCATTCCCCTAACTTTGGTCTATTCTATCCCAAGGGCTCTAATTTTTCTTTATGTGGATACACGGATTCTGATTGGGCTGGTGATAAGGATGATAGGAAGTCAACCTCTGGAGCTTGTCAATTTTTGGGAGGATCTTTGGTTTATTGATCTTCCAAGAAGAAAAATTGTATATATCTATCCACCATCGAAGCAGAATATGTGGTTGTTGCAAGTGCATGCACTCAGTTGTTATGGATGAGGCAAACATTAAAGGAATATGGTGACAATGTGACAAAGTGCCTCTTTTATGTGACAATGAAAGTGCCATCAAAATTGCTCAAATTCCGGTGCATCACACAAGGACAAAACATATTTAGATCCGCAATCATTTTATTCGAGACCATGTCGCTCGTGGAGATATTGACCTATCATTTGTGAGCACAAAGAATCAGCTAGCGGATATTTTCACAAAGCCACTTGATGAAGCAAGGTTTTGTTATTTGAGGAATGAGCTAAATATCGTGGATTCAAGGAGCTTGACTTGATTTCCCTTGCATACTCCCCTATGTCTCTTCCTCTATTTGGTTTAGATGTGGGGATGGATATAGGGGGAGTGTGGTCCTAATTATTGGGCTAACCCTCCCCATAATGCCGAAATCAAGACAAATCATTTATCTTAATATCATTTTGTGATATGTGAGTTTATTGATGAGTATTAGCTATGAACCCAAGATACATATTTGTGGTGTCATGCCATCTACTCCTACATGGTGGCTTCGGCCACCGCCTTCTTCTTTATGAAGAGTTGGTTCTTTGAGGGTTTTATTGGATTTTATTTCACCCTATTATGTTCTTATGGAAAAACACACCAATAATTGGCTTTTCATTATCTTGGTTTTTGCAATTCTTGGTGTGTAGTACCATCTTAGTTTGGCTATCTAAACCTAAGCCTTTCTCTCTCCCCGAGACATCTATCTTGCACACAAGTATGTTGTTTATCTTGTGAGAGTATTTGAGGGGTTGTGCTGGCCCAATTCCTGTGTAAACAGAAAAATTGGAGAGGGCTGGATTATCTGCCCCAAGTTAGGGACGGATTATACAGAATGGGTGGCTTCATCTGATTTAGATCAGGACATCGGGTGGGAGGGCTCAAACAGAGCAGCCACTCCCACCTGACCCCCTCTCCTTCCCCAGCCGCCGCTGGACCTTCCCACCCTCCCCGGCATCGCTCCGTCTACCGAATTTTCTGGTCCTCCCCTAGATCTTCTTAGCAACTCATCTGGGTACCTTCTCCTCCGAGTACTTCTTCCAATGAGTGAGGGTAAATCCCCCGCTATCATCTTTTGTATGGAAGTTGTAGTTTTGTGGTTGAAACTCAGTCTAGAAGTTGCCCTTGTGTTCCTTTGCATGTTAGAAATCGTAGACTAGCAACCCCTTTCCCCGATCTGTGTTTGTACGAACAATCTAAGAATTTCTACAAATTTTCGCCAGGGCCAGATTATCCAGCCTAGAAAGGTTGCACCTCCTACAGTTGGTCTTAGACTACAGTGTGACATATGATTGACTTGTGGTTGTTTTTCTACTATTTTTAGCAATGCTCCTAGACTTGTGTGTGTGCTCATCTTTTTGCTATCTTCCTTGTTCGCTTCACAGGTGGTTCTCGTGGTGTCACTAAAACGTATCAATGTCTTCCTCGTTCTCGATATTTCAGGGCCTATGAAGAGGGTGTGGTGGTTGATGAGGTTGAGTTGAGGAGGCGGAAGAGAGAGGGAGCAAGAATGGCTGAAAGGGCTAAGAAGGACAAGAAGTCTCGGGCTGGTTCCAAGAGAAAGGGCAAGCAAACTAGGGTCGGCTATAAGGACATGGACCTCATTTTGTAATTAGCTCTTCAGCAGCATGATGTGTACTTGGAGGCTGAGATTGATGAGGATCTTGAGGATCCCAACTTTTGGTGTGCTCATCAGAAGTTTAACTTTGATGACATCTACAACCGCTTGAAGATTCACCCCATGCACCCTATGGATCTGACCGAGGCAGGCTATAAGCCTCAATGTGTTGATGCTCTAGTTGTGACTGAACGGACGAGGTTGCACCATCTCATGCAACTTCAGTGCTCTTATGATACTTTCTTGGTGAAGCAGTTTTTCTCCACTCTCGTGGTGTGTGGAGATGAGCGTCGCACCATGAAGTGGATGACATGCGACAACTTTCTGCAGGATGATTTCTACACGTTTGCTCAGGTGCTTGGCTATTCTTTCGTTGGTCGAGATCATCCATGTGGGCATCACATCATCACCCCTATCAAGCCCAACAAGGACACACTTCTTTCACCATGCTGTGGACTCAATGGTGCCGTTGGTAAGGTTGTCGGTCTCTCTCCACTCTATGATCAGCTTGTTAGCATGTTCCGTGATTGCATCACTCCGAGTGGGGGCAACAATGATAGTATCCGTGGTCATCTCATTTTGTTTCTTGGATTTGCTTATGAGTGTGCCTATTCTGAAGATTTTATTGTGGGTTACAAGTTGGATGTGATTGATTTCATCTTCCATGAGATGACTAAGGCTTTGTACAATAGGATGTCCATCCCTTATGCTCCCTTCATCATGATGCTCATCAAGCATATGCTTCCCAATGAGGATTTCAGTGGGAAACTCGATGGTGAACACAAAGTCAAGAAGATTTATAACAAGGCTCGGAAGGCCTCTCACCCATCTATAGCTCTAGAGGCCTTTATGGGAGATGCTAGGGTAAGTGGGATAAGGCCCCCCTATGCCATCTATTGCTCGAGAAGTCGAGCAACTTAACTGGTTCCAACGCAATATTATTTGCATGGGGGTTGACACTCACAAGGGGCAGTACGAGGCATACCAGCAGCCTCATGACTTGGCTCACACGCATCAGCTTATCCTTCACCATGTCTCCAGGGCATCAAGCCTCCCTCCTACCTGGGCTTCTCCTACTTTGTATGCTCAGTGGAACACATCAGTCATCAGGTATGGTGACATGGAGCATCACTTGTTCCCTACCCCATCGAGGGAGCCTACTCCACGAACTGCTGATGATGAGGATGAGGATGAGGAGTATGATGATGATGAGGAAGCCTACGATGAGGATGAGGAGTGATCTCTCGGGATGCTAGCATCGCTCTTTTCTCCTTTTTGGCATTTCTATGCCAAAGGGATAGAAGTAGTTCTATTACGTGTCGAGGGGATTTGCATGGGTCAGGCACAAACACATTTGCCATTTTATCATATTCTCTTATCGTTGCTTATGCCCATTTAGCGTTGAACTCCCGTGTTTTCTATTTGGCTTGTTTATGTGACACTATGTTGGTCCGTATTGGGTAGATATATCAATGGTTATCTATGCATTTATTACTATGGTATTATGGAATTATCAATATGGTTGCATCATCATGATATTATTCTCAGAAGTCTCAGTATGGGGGTTTCTAAAATATGTCTATCATTATATTATTGAGGGCTTCATTATGGATGGTATGACTCATCTCTTTATTTCTAACTCATCATTTGATATTAGTTTCCAATAAATGAAAAGGTACTGAACCTATGTGTGTGATATATATGCACACATTAAGGGGGAGGCCTTTTATCATCCTTGGAATGATGTGTTAGTAGGGAAATATTTCAAATCCTAGTATTGTCATCTAACACCAAAAAGGGGGAGATTGAAAGAACATTTCATGATCTCTAGTGCTTTGTGTGTTAGATAACAATGCCAAGGATTATTTAATTGTGTGTTTAGTGATGTAGAATACTTTTCAACCCTGCTAAACTAGAGTTTTGGGGGTGGATTATCCGCTCCTACCAAGGGCCGTATTATCCGCCCCACCTAGTTCATCAGAGCCACCAAGGCGTGTCACGCGGAAGGGGGGCTAAGTTTCCCTAGATTAACTGGCCAGGGCCGGAGCTTTTTCCCAGGCTAGATAATCTGCCCCACCAGGGGGTCGGATAATCTGCCCCCAGGATTTTTCCAAAGGAAACCAAGGCACGTCATGCGGAAGGGGGTGGAGTTTTCCCTGTATTATCTGGCCAGGGCTGGAGCTTTTGCCCGAGACGGAAAATCCGCCCCACCAGGGGGGACGGATAATCTGCCCCACCAGGATTTTTCCAAAGGCAACCAAGGCGTGTCACATGGAGAGGGGGCGAACATTTAGTCCAGATTGTCCGATTCTGGACTGGATGTTTACCTTGGCCAGATAATCCGGCCCTCACTTAGGCCAGATAATCCGGCCCCCCTTCATCCAACGGTAGCTTTTTATATGGGCTATAAAACCCCCTTGAGATGCCCATTACAGATCCCTTGGATCCTATGAAAAATCTCTGCCTGTTCATATCGATTCAAGCATGTTCTCCATCTTCAACCACTCAAAGGCTCCGAGCTTTGGGGAATCGAAGGAGGAGACTTTGATCTTCATCGCCATCCATCAAGATCTTCATTTCCCCTCCATTCACTTGGAGGATTCTTAATCTAGAGTTCTTACAATTTTCTAGATCTTGGTTATGATTATTGATAAACTTGTTTCTTGTGGCATCTTGTTGTCATCACGGGAGCCTCCAATTCAGTTGTGGGTGTGTGTGCCCCGTTAGTGTTGTAAAGGAACTGGTTACCGCCTAGAAGGGTACCAAATAGTGGAAGGTGGATCAGGCCTTTGCGGGCGAGATCCATTGGAGAACAGGGTGAGGCCTTTTGTGGCACGGTGGTCTTAGTACCACCCACCCTCCAACACATACATACTACCTTTAACAAGGAAGGAACTGTGATAAAATAAAACCTATGTCTCCACGTGCTTCACTACGATTACCTCGTTCCACTTCCTTTGCCTTTACTCTCTTAGTAGTTAGGTTGACATATAGGGAAATTCCCCTTAGTTTCATATCTAGAGAATTTACCATTGTATTATGACTAAAATTGAAAAAGAACTAAAAATTGATGTAGCACCTATTCACCCCCCCCCCCCCGCCCCTCTAGGTGCCCATACGATCCATTTCAAGTATGCCAGCAATAAGATCCTGCATTTGATAGTACCGGCACCCCATCTCAGCGGAAAAGCAGCATGGCTTCCACGGAGGTCCCGACTGACGATCGTGCGCCAATGCATGGCTACCCCGTGGATGCAATCAAAGAGAAGAAAAGTTGTGAGCTACATGTGTCACTGAAGAACATATCCATGAAGGTGGAGATAGTCTATGCTTTACCTTCTACACCTAGAGCAACCTACCATTACCGTCCGATTCTAGATGGCTATGCTCGTGTCGGTGTGGATGAAGTTCAACCAGCATTTCGAACACTGGATCTTGACATCCCTGGAGGTGAAGGGGAGGCGACACTAGGAGAAGTCACGAGTGGCTTCATTCTATGGAAAAGGAAAACATCGTGTTTCTAGTCTCAACGCCAAGGCCATCATCTCCTCCAAGAATTAATCCATCACCTCCAAGGCCACCCTATCCTCCGATTAGAAGTCCACCACCTCCAAGTCCACCCCTCCTCGGGAAGGACCGCAGTGCGAGTCCATCTCGATCTCCGGCGCCTCAGCCGACTCATCTTAGTAAGGGCCAAAAGCGGAAGAGTACCACCGCTTCGTCGATGGATAACCGACCCGAAAACCGACAGCGCCTCCCAAGAGTACCGTCGGCTCCTCCCAAGTTAGCTTACCACTATACCGATGAGAAAAACCGGGCGATCATAAGGGCCGAAGTGAACGCCCATTTTGCACCGAAATAACCTAAGCCAACGGTCCCAATAGATCCAAAAGTTAGGGAGCACTTTAGGAGATTTCTTGCGCAGCATCCAAATATGAATTAAATAAGCCATATGACTATACACGATGTCTTACAAAGACACTGAAAGAGAAGAGATCAAGTAGTAGAGCAAGCACGAAAAGAGACATTCCCCAGCTCAGAGAACAGGCAAAACAATCGACCCCCTGCTCAAGGTGTTACCCGAACATCAAATATATATGGAAGAACCTTTGGATATGCAAATAGCTGAGCTATTAGCCTAGCAATGTAATATGTCTGTTGATGAAATTCTAGGTGGTGCTGCTATCCCCAAGGCTAATGTAGCATGGCAATATGTCCACGGGGAGCCTCTGGTCAGCGATGAGATACTCTGGTGTCTACCAACAAAAATGCGACAATTGCATGACTCGTACTTGAAATTCACAAATCAATGGCGAGAAATGATCCTAGCTAAAGTTAGAAAGGAGCATTACTTCCTTGAAGACGAGATCCATATTGACCTTGCAGAAATCTTTCAGTTATTCAATCAAATGGAACTCGACAAATCTCTCCTCGGTTGCTATTGTCGGTAAGTGATTAATTTATTTATGTAATTAAGTCTCTAGCTCAGCTCGTTCAATTCATTGCCTGTAATTATCCTCACTATATCCTTCTATACACTGTTATGCAGAATGAAGATTTGAGAATGTAAAATAAAGATAATATATTGCAATGGGTTCATTGACCCACATTGAGTTAATTCTGCTACGCTAAAGATGAGTCCCGTGGACACGAAGCATAATTTGCTAAGGTTTTTCAAGGAGCAACATTACTTTAAGGAAATACTATTTTTTACAACTTCAGGTGAGAGTGTTACTTTCTTGTACACAGTAACTTTTGCTTACACGATTTTAAGTGTAACTAATGAATTGCTGACGTATATAAACCCTGCAGCTTCCACTAGATTCTGCTAAGCATTGACTTTGACCATGGAAGAGTTTAAATCATGGACTCATTAAAGAAAACATGGAAGAGTACCATGACATGATTAATATGCTCCAGAAGTAATTTCAATCATTATCACACTATATCGGTCTCTTTTGTTTATTTTCTGAGATATCAAGTAATTATTAACTCATTCATTCATTTTCTTTGCTGGCAGTGTTTGGAAATGGTTCAAGAATTTGGTTCCTAGTCAATGGTATGAGGAGCTGAGTTTTATTCCGCAGGTAAGTAGTACTATCTAGGTTCGTGCGTGTCTTTAATTTTAGTTTCAATACAATTATCATGCTTGGTTATTATTTGATTGAATTCTATTCTTGTAAAGTGCGAGATGCAGCCATGGGGAGTAATTTATGTGAATACTACATTTGCGAGTTCATTCACATGTCGACTATTGAGCAGGACTTGGAATTTATTCGAGTACGTAAACAATATATTCATAATTTATTTTTATTACCATAATTTGTGTTGAGTTCTATTCATAATTTTTGTTATGATAGTTGATATATTCATATTGATCTCCTTCTTTATAGTTGGATGCGATGAGGGAGGATCTCCTACCATAGGACCGCCTACTAGCAATTCAAGAGGAATTAGCAGGATTTTCGCTTGACGAGGTCATATCCCCAATTGGAGAATACAGTATAAATGGAGTCTAAACCATCCATGTAATTTAATGATCTCCATGCATTCAAATAGACGGGCTCTAATCCTGGTCGGGACTCATATACCAAATTGTATATATATATATAAACATATATATGTGTGTGCTCGTAAGAAAAAATTTATATATATGTGTGCATCAACATGTACAGTATGTAGTAGCATAGAATATGCATATGAAAACTTGTTCCAAATGAAAACACAAAATGAAAAATAAGTCAGACACAAAACAGTAAATGAAAAGGAAAACACAAGGCCCTAAATCCTAAAACCTATCTCCTGTTGTGCCAGCTGATTGCTCCAAACCGCTACCACGGCAGAGAACCTTTAGTCCCGGTTGGTCTAACAAACTGGGACTAAAGGTCCTTCAACCCAGCACACCTCTTGAGACACGTGAATGGCCTTTTGTTCTAGTTTGTAAGCCAACAGGGACTAAAGGGTGGGGCCTTTAGCCCCGATTCGGTAGTCCCTGTTGGGAAACTGGAACTAAAGGTCCTCCCGAACCGGGACTAAATGCCCATTTTCCATCGGTGAATAATTGGCCACAATTTTCTCATTCAAATGTCCTTGTGATTTTGATGATCAACCTAACTAGGAGAGTATCTGGTAATGAACAACCATCGTTGTAAAACACTTGAGCAATTTTGGTCCAGAAAAACCGATTTAGGAGGCAACTTAACATTAAGAAATAGTTTAGAGACAATAAGATAGTAGGAAAACTAAATCATATAAGAAGTTATAGACAATTTTTTCCATATATCTTAAAATATCTAAATTAATATTTTATGGTATTTATTGACTTCTTCATCTTTCTTTGTCTGCATCTCTCACTACGGTTGATTATGCGAAGCTACAGTCGAACTTATGCCTACCCAAACATGGCTTAATCTGCGTACCGAAGCGTACCCCATAAATGAAGATATATATGGAGAGGAAGATTGCATAAATAAGCCAAAAAAGTAGTTCGATGATGAAAGAGAGGAAGATTAGTTGATTCGAAAGATCAATTCATATACAAAAGGAACAATAGTATTCACATTACTCACGGATCAATGGTAATAATAGTGATCTGTTCGTTCTGATTTGATATCCAAGCCGAGAGGTCAAGTGAAAAATATAAAAAACCAAAGTGCACTAAAATTTACATGTTTTCAACATTTCCTATTAACAATATATATCTGTTTTTTACTACCACCATATGTAACACGACGCCACATGTTACCAAAAGAATTTATTACATGAAAACTATAAAAATAGATTCCATAAAAAGTAATATTCCTAGATAAATGTTTTATATGATTAGTTAAGATTCAAAAAGTTAGTTATATACTGCCTATGTTTCAAAATAGATGTCAAAATTTGGATAAATCTAGACACTATTTAGTATCTAGATACATCCAAAATTTAACAAGTTTCTGATATCTAGTTTGAGATGGAGGGAGTATTAAATATGTTTCCCCCTAGTTTGTGCAACTCAACACAATAAAGAGTAAGAGCATCTCCACTCGTGCCCTCCATACGGCGTTCGACGCAGCCTTTTTTGCCTTGTATTGAGGGGCACTGGATAGATCACATGAACGGGGGGCTTTGGCTCCCAGCCGTGGCCCCCATAACACAAGTCAAATTTTATTTTTATAATACGTAAATTCGAATAACATGCGAACTACAAATCATATTCCTGACTAGGCCTATAGTAGGTGTCTTTGTAGTCCTCCTCATCTTCCCCTTCCTCATCGTCGCTCGGCGCACGGTGCAATGGGAGCCTACCTGGTGCTCTGGGTGGTGCACGTATTGGTGATCACAGACTACAATGGCTTCAGCCCTAGCCATAGTCGCCATGATGCGCGAGGTAGGCCTACTCCACCTTCTCTCACCAGGCATGGGCGGAGTCCAACTCAGGCATGGGCATACACTGCAAGGAGGCACTAATGACAGCGTGTTGTCCTATATAGTTCTCCGGGTCGCCGGCGAGCCTGAGCTAGTGAGCGGCCAGGGTGTATTCTGAAGGCACTTGACAGTTGCCCATTGATGGCTCCAAAAATAGCCATCTTCCACCATGTTTAAATATTGTTTTTAGTCAAGTAATTGACAAGAAACTCTCAATCCTTACCACTAATGACTAATAATTGCAAAGATATGCAAACCATTGCTTTGAGTTGTGTTGTGCAGGAAATCACGCTTTTTAATACGAAATCTAGAGTCATAATGAAGGTTTTTGAGGAAGTAGACACGACCAAGTAATTATGAATTTCATTCCAGGCATCTGCAGCCATAACGACCACTAGTATGAGTACGGCCTGCCCATACCATGTGGTGGCGGCTCCGTCTCGTCAAACCTCAAAGCTTTCATTAAGACGCCTATATATTTTGAAGTCTCAACCGTCGCACAGAAGCCCGACATTCTCATATTGCATCACAACACACCCCAAGGAGATCCACACCATTGTTCATCCCATCCATCTTCCATCCCCTCCATTAGCCATAGCCGTTACTTTGTACTTTAGATCTCCTTCTGATTCAGTGACCATTGTGAGAATATTTGACTTCAATCTTAGTATTTTGCACAATGTTTTCTATCCTTGATCTTATAGTTATGAGTGAGTAGTCCTCACAGACTGCGGGTTGGGGAGAAATCATGCAGCGATTATGTGCATCTAATGTATGTGAGCATTATGTATTTTTGAAAAAGAGATTTGTATCTTTTATTTCTTTGTCTCTTGTCTCGATCTATGGACTTGTAGGTACCCAAGACCTCATAGATTGATAAAGGCTTGAGGTGAGATATTTGGCTAGCGGCGATCTCATAGGAACCCCAGTGACAGAAAGGGTAGTACGGTCTTTTCTTAGCGGTCTATTCAAGATCACAACAACATCACCACTTAATGCTTTGATCTGCGTTTTACACTTAATAATCATTTGTAGCCCGTTGCTTCGTGGTGCAAGAAAATAGTCTTGATGAACCACAAGTATATGGGGTGTATCGCAGTATTTTCGAGGGAAGTGAAACCCAATTTATTGATTCGACACAAGGGGAGCCAAAGAATATTTATAAGCCTTAACAACTGAGTTGTCAATTCAGCTGTACCTGGAAACAATCTTGCTCACATCAGTTTATCAGTAGCAACAGTTTTGTAGTAGGAATAGCAAAGTAACAGCAGTAGCAAAATAAAGACAGTAGTAACAATAGCAGTAAATAGTGGGATTCGAGTGCGGTAGGCATAGGGATGGATGGACGGGCGTTGCATGGATAAGACAATTCATATAGCAATCAGAACATAGGGCAATTGCAGATAAATAAGATAAAGCATCCAAGTACTAGATAATCCTAGGCATGTGTTCCATATATAGTCATACGTGCTCGCAATGAGAACTTGCACAACATCTTTTGTCCTACCAGACCGTTTGCAGCGGGGCCTCAAGGGAACTGCTGGCAATTCAGGTGCTCCTTTTAATAGAGCACCGGAGCAAAACATTAACACTACGTGAACACATGTGATCCTCACATCAAAGCTATTCCCTCCGGTTATCCCGATTTCTATCACTTCGGGGCCATTGGTTCCGGACAACAACGTGCGTATACAACTTGCAGGTAAGACCATAAACAATACTATCATAATGAATCAATAACATGTTCAGATATGAAATCATGGCACTCGGGCCCTAGTGACAAGCATTAAGCATAACAAGTCGCAACAAAGTCATAAAGCACTAATAGAAGATACTAGGCACCATGCCCTAACAATCTGATGCCATTACATGAACGATATCATCCAATCCCTACCATCCCCATAGCCTACATCGGGGGATTACTCACTCATAGATGGGGGAAACATGGATGGTCGATGGAGAAGCGATGGTGATGATGATGGCGATGATCTCCTCCAATTCCCCGTCCCGGCAGGGTGCCAGAACGGAGTTTCTGGTGTTGTTTCGTGGAATCTGGTGGTGGCGGCGGAGTGGAACTCCTTCTGGAAAAACGTCGACCCCCCCGAAGATTTTAGGTCAGAAGGCTCCTTATAGGCGAAGAGAGAGGCCGAGGGGGTGCCTGGGGGGGCCACACGACCCCTGGCGCGGCCTGGCCTAGCCCGCGCCACCAGGTGGTGTGGCCACCCCTGGCTCTTCTCCGTCTCGTATTCTGGCTCCTGGAGTCTTCGGGTGAAATAGGATTTTTGGCATATTTTCCGGGATTTTTCCTGATAGTTGATTTTTTGCACAAAAGTAGACACCAAGGCAATTCTGCTAAAAACAGCGTTAGTCCGCATTAGTTGTATCCAAATCACACAAGTATAGAGAAGAAATAATAGCAAAAGTGTTCGGAAAAGTAGATACGTTTTGGACGTATCAACTCCCCCCAAGCTTAGCTTATTGCTTGTCCTCAAACAATTCAGTTGAAAACTGAATGCGATAAAAAAACTTTCACGGACACATTTGCTTCATAAGATGTAAATATTTTCAGCAATGTGATCAACTACTTAGACAGTTCATAATAAAGAGTATGCAACTGAGTCTACTTAATAGTCATTGCAAGCTATGAAGAGATTCCAACTCAAAAATAATAAGTAGCATGAAGTATAAACGTAAGCAACATTACAATGCTCAAAAAAGGTATGATAGAGTGGTATCTCGCTTGCCTTTGATTATGAATGTCAAGGCACCTCTGAAGTTCAAGTGATGACTAGAAGTAAAGATATCAAGGATACAAGCATCAAAGTCATAGGACAAATAATCAAGCAATGGGAGAAACACAAAGAATGACAACTATGCTCTCAAAAAGGTGCTCAGAGAATATGTGGAGACTCAACAAGTAAAAGAAAATGTTTTGAATAATTTGAAAGGCTTCCAAATGCTGAAAGTATGGTACTCATTAGCTTTGAGCTCTCATTGCCCCTGTCATAAGCATCTTTAATGTGGTTAAGGTGAAAGTGAGGTCCAATCTGAGTTATATGCTTGACAGACTATAAACTAAAAATCCCAAGTCCCTTGAGTACGAGGGACGCTCCTCATGCTACTCAACTTCAGTTACCGGTAAGTTATTGTCATCGTAAGTATGTGCGTATCATTGAGAACCACCAACGGGGTACCCCTTGCCCGATGATACGGAAGAATCCCCATATCAAAATGACAAGGCAAGCAGACAATGAGTATCTCGGCAATCTTCTTATTTACCATGGGAAAAATGGTGCCTTTTTCTCTCTTTCCTCTTTTCATAAATCTCTTTTTTTCTTTTTCTCAATAGTTATCTCTCTCTTTTTTTATAAGAAGAATGCTTCATAGATATCATTATGGTTACGCTGCAGGTTTCCACCATGTCAGCATGGATTAGACCAGCGGCCCAGGCGTTTCTCTAACACACATACATAACTCCATGGACTTACAAGCTCCCCTTTTATTTCACACCGAAGACATCCGCAATCAAAAGAGCAAGGTATCAACTGGGTATATATTTACAAGTGTTGAAAGTGTTCCCCATGACAGCACGGTTCTGCTAATCCCCAGCCTATAATTTGCAAGCATATAACTTTCATGGAGAGTTCACAATGATTCAGGTTTATTAAGTGCAGGAAATAAAGTGTGCCATCAAGTTCATGAGAGCTTTACTAACTAATTTTCTCATAACAAGCAAACATTTTATTCGGAAGAAAACAAGGCATATTGAATATGCACGGAAGTAGCAAATGATGCTAATAGGTAGGTATGGTGGACAGTTTGGCAATATTTGGTTTAAGGGAGTTGGAAACATGAGTAAAACACTTAGTGGGAGTGGATGCTAGCAACAGTAAGGGAGCGACAAACGAGAGCGCAATAGCTGTCATTATCATGCTTGCAACAAAACAGGACTACTCATGGCATGAAAGTGATTCAAGATCCTCAAGGCAAAATAATTCATCGAGGCTTAACTGATTATTATAGTCATGTACATGCGTGAGCATGTGCCAAGTCAATCAAATGAAACATTCAGAGGAGGATACCGCGGTGTCATACCAATTTATGAATAGAGCAATGCAAGCAAACATTCATAAGACATTCTAAAACTATTAGCGAGCTGGAGCTAATCATACGAAAGCAAGAACTACTAAGCATCCAAAGATAACATACAGCCTACATGAACAGACTAAGCATGCCCACAGTGATGAGTATATGTACAAAAATGAAAACAAATAGAGTTCGTTGCCAGACTCTTACCAGGCCTCAAGTTTTCATTAATCCTCATTATTGCTCTTCACTTGTGTGGCTTGAATAATAATATGAAACCAATATTCCACTGAGGACTGCTGAACCCTGTAGCAAACTCACAAAACCAAAGAAGAACAACAAATATTTTTGGTGTTTTCGATTTTTAAACAAGAACCAAAAGGGAAAAACAAGCAAAGCAAAATCTTTTTGGGGTTTTCGAATAGTTCAAACAAAGCAAAAAGGGAAAAACAAACCAAGGCAAAAATAAGAAGCAAACCAAAGAGAAACAACAAAAATATTTTTGGTCTTTCTGTGTTTTTATAAAGCAAAAGCAAAAGAAGAACAAAAACTAAAAAGAGAACGAAAACATGAATATACAAAGTACCGACGCAACATGATATGAAGATGAGTGCGGTGTCGGCGTACCTCCCCCCAAGCTTAGGCTTTTGGCCTAAGTGGGTATCAATCCCAAGCTGGCCAGGATGAAGTGTCACCATGGTATGACGAGGAAGTACCCTCGTCCTGGTGCAAGCTCGAGTACGTCCCTCCATAATGTGCGGAGTAATCATAGGAGGGCACATCCTCCTGGTGCTGCTCGTGGAAACCCAGCAAGCGAAGCTGCTCGTCCACCTCCTCCTTAGAGCGCGACCACGGTCTCCTGTGAACACTAAACAAAGAAGGATTTGGCAAAAGGATCTCCCTTTCATCCCCGTCAGTGAAAAGCATCCTATATACTAGACTGTACAAATCAAAAGTAGCAGTGACAAAGTGATGAGTTTCATAGCAACAAGGTCAAGCCTCTGTGGTGCCAGCATAGCATCATAGGGATCCACTGAAAGACGTAATGCATTGACTATACGCGAGGCAATGATGCCCCCATAGATAGGCCCCCTAGCAGCTAGGCGGCGAGCAATAAGCGAGCCAAGATTGTACCGAGTATCGTTGTTAAGCGTACCAGCAAGGAACGCTAAATGATAGTTGGAGATATTACTTGTGTTCTCCCTACCAAGCACGCTAGTAGCAAGATAATATGCAAAGTATCTAAGAGCAGGGAGTTGGATATTTCTTATATTTATGCGCTGCGCCACGCGGTCATCATCATTGGTCACCCCTCGGTAAAGCTCCAACAAATCAGCGGGTCGCCCTTGAATTTTCTTCACGGTCCCTGTCATGCGTACACCTACAATACTACAAAATCTCTCCAAAGGCATGGTGAAGGGAAGATTATAGATTTTAAAAGAGACAATCGACTGATAGGATGTGTTAGTAAACATGAAGCTCTCAACAAAAGTTTTGGTGAGCATAGCATATTGCGCACTCTCATCTTGCATATATGAGGTCAAACCAACCCTCTCAATCAGTAGCAAGAAATCATCAAGAATACATGCAGCTTGTAAGAAATTAAAACAAGGAAAAGAGGATGGGTGGGCATCCCCATCATCCCTTTCACTACCAATACGAGTTGCAATGAGATCTTTGTTGTATGATGGCCTAGCCTGAGAGGCTGTTCTTGAGGGCCTCGACCTCCTAGGTGCATCACTCTCAAATATCTCTCCAAAAGTATGGTTGTTCATGCTTGGTATTCTGAAATTTAAACACCTATCAAACAAGCGATTGCAAAGTAAATATAATGAAGGATTCTACTCATAGGGACTTGTAAGAGGCCTAAACATGCATCAAAACTATATGTCTAAGCATCCAACAAGCTTACAAGCTCTCATAACCAGTCACCTACAGCAGCAAAATACTCAAGATATAATCAACTAAACACAAATCTACTTGGACAAGGGGAGGAGTCACATACCAGGGAACAAATGCTCCAAATTTCAGCGAGAAAGATGGGCTGAGCAAGTAGATTGAAAAAATTGAGAAGAAAGTGGCAGGTGAGAGAGTTAGTGGGGGGCAGGGGTGGCCCACACCAGGGCATGGCGCCACCCAGGGCTGGCCGCGCCACCATGTGGTGTGCCTGCCTGGTGGGCCCCCCTGATACCTCCCAGGTACTCCTCTGCCCCTTTTTTCACATAAAAAATTAATATGAATTTTCTGGAATTTTTCGAGACACTTTATTTTTGGGAATTTTCAGGCATAGAAGAATGATTTTTCTGACAGACATTTTTTTTTTTTGAAACATGATGCAAGGACACAACAAAGCTAGAACTACATAAGTTCTAATACACTCTAACATGCAAGCAACTAACAACAAAAATAAAACTAAACGAAAGCAAAAACTAAAATGCGAAGGATAGAAATAAACAGAGATAATCAAAATGAAAACATTGTTTTGTTCAATGGAATCCTTTTGTTAACAAGGTTGATCAAGTCTTGCTACCAAAACAATTGCATATGAGACAAAACTTTGTATTCCACTAATGATTATGTTACCTCAACCTTGATAGCAATGGTCCCAATCATAATAGTTTCAAATTTTTCTCTTGGTATGGGACAATATATTTCTCCAACTTGAATGCCCTCAACGTGTTCAGTTGAATTCAAGCCATAAGTCCTTTCAATCTTCTTGGGGAAATAGACAGTATGCTCCTTGTCATTAACATTGAAAGTCACCTTTCCTTGATTACAATTAATAACAGCTCCTGTAGTATTAAGAAAAGGTCTCCCAAGAATAATAGACATATTATCATCTTCAGGCATTTCAAGCACAACAAAATCAGTTAATATCAAGCAATTATGAGCCACTTGAACGGGTACATCCTCACATATACCCACAGGAATAGTGGTAGATATATCAGCCATTTGCAAAGATATATCAGTTGGTATAAATTTTTCAAGATGAAGCCTCTTATAGAGAGAGAAAGGCATAACACTAACTCCAGCTCCCAAATCACACAAAGCAGTTCTAACGTAACTATTCTTAATAGAGCAAGGGATAGTTGGAATCCCTGGGTCTCCAAGTTTCTTAGGAACCTTGCCATTGAAGGAATAATTAGCAAGCAAATTAGAAATTTCTTCATTAGGGATCTTCCTTTTATTCGAGACAATGTCCTTCATATACTTTGAGTAAGAGGCAATTTAATAGCATCAGTCAAAGGAATTTGCAAGAATAAAGGCTTCATCCACTCACAAAACTTATTATAATGTTCATCTTCCTTTGACTTGTGTTTCTTATCAGGGAAAGGCATAGGTTTTTGGACCCAAGGTTCTCTTTCACTACCATGTTTCTTAGCAATAAAATCTTCTTTGGTGTATTTAGTATTCTTAGTGTGGTTTTCAGGTTCTTCTTCAACTTTTTCTTCATTGGGAACTTCATTTTCTTCATTACCACTTTTAGTTTCAGCATCAGAGATAGATATACTATTAGAATCTATAGCAGGTTCAGAAGGTTCTACAACAGTTTTATGTTTCTATTTCCTTTTCTTACGAGTAGAACCACTATTTTCAGCTTGTTGAGAATCCTGCTCAATTCTTTTGGGATGCCCCTCAGGATATAGAGGATCCTGGGTAGTAGCACCACTTCTAGTTCTAATTTCATAAGCATGTTTTTCTTTAGCAACATTAACTAGCAAGTCGTTTTGCACTTTAACGAGTTGATCTATTTGAGTTTGAACCATTTGAAAGTGTTTAACAATCATTTTTGTTGGAGATATGCCCAAGAGGCAATAATAAAGTGGTTATTATTATATCTTTATGTTTATGATAAATGTTTACATACCATGCTATAATTGTATTAACTAGAAACATTAATACTTGTGTGTTTTGTAAACATAAAAGAGTCCCTAGTAAGCCTCTTGTTAAGCTAGCTTGTTAATCAATGGATGATCATGGTTTGCTGATCATGGACATTGGATGTCGTTAATAACAAGATCATATCATTAGGAGAATGATGTGATGGACACACACACATAGTAAGCATAGCATAAGATCAAGTCATTAAGTTCGTTTCGCTACAAGCTTTCAAATACATAGTAAACTAATCCTTCGACCATGAGGTTATGTTAATCACCATCACCGGATGGGTACTTTGATGACATTAAACGCCGCTTCGTAACTGGGTGGTTATAAAGGTGACATTGGGTATTCTGAAAGTATGTGTTGAAGCGCATGGACCAAGATTGGGATTTGTCCATCCATATGACGGATAGATATGCTCTGGGCCCTCTCGGTGGAATGTCATCTAGTTAGCTTGCAAGCATGTGACTAGGTCAGAAGGGATGACATATCATGGAACGAGTAAAGAGTACTTATCGATGTGAGGTAGAACTAGGTATGGAGATACCGACGATCAAACCTCGGATAAGTAGAGTATCGCGTGACAAAGGGAATTGGTTTCGTATGTTAAATGGTTCTATCGATCACAAAGTCATCGTTGAGTATGTGGGAGCTGTTATGGATCTCCAGATCCCGCTAATGGTTATTGATCGGAGATGTGTCTCCATCATGTCTGCATATTCACGAACCATAGGGTGACACACTTAAGGTTCGAAGTTGTTTTAAGTAGATATGGAATGTGCGTTGGAGACCGAATGTTGTTCAGAGTCTCGGATTGGATCCGGGACATCACGAGGAGATCCGGCATTGTCCGGAGAATAAGATTCATATATTGGGGATCATTTTCTAAGTTAGGAAATGTTCCGGAGTATTTGTATGGGGATTCTAGAAGGTTTCGGAATGTTCCGGAAGGTTCTAGAAGATTTCTTGGAGTTTGCTTGAAAACCAAGAAAGGATCAAGGAATCCTTGTAGGGCAAGACAAGGAGTAGTGGGGGAGGAGGACTCCTTCCCCCTTCCCAATCCGCCGGCCAAGGAGGGAGGGGAGTCCTACTAGGACTCCCCCTCCCATGGCGCCTCCCTCCTTTAAATAGAGGGGTGGGGGCGCCAACCCCAAGCCCCCTCACAATCTGCAAACCCTAGCTGCCTCTCTCCTCCTCCTTCCCTCTACTCAGGCTTAGGCGAAGCCCTACAGAATTCTCACCTCCACCACCACCACCACCACGCCGTCGTGCTGCTGGGATTCCGTGGAGAAGATCTACTACCTCCGCTGCTCGCTGGAACGGGGAGAGGAAGGTCTGCTTCGACTCCGCACGTGTGACCCGGGATCAGGTGCGGGCAGCAGCGGAAGGATCGTCCACACGATCTTGAGATCGCAAGTGATCGACTACATCAACCACGAGATCCAATCTCGTAACGCTTCGGATCTCGAGGTTAGTACAGATCTATCTCGTTGCACATGTCTAATAGATTAGATCTTGGCTTTTATCTAGATTAGATCTGGGTTTTGTTCGTTCTTGCGGTAGAAATTTTTTGTTTTCCATGCTACGAACCCATCAATTTTAACATCATTAGAGGTTCTTTCCACAATATCTTTCAACTCAACAATAGCTCTAGAGTTTTCCATTAGATGAGTTTGCACCCTTTTATTAAAGTTATCTTGCTTAACAATAAAGATATCAAATTCTTCTAAGCATTGATCAGGAGGTTTAGAGTAAGGGATACCACCTTCATCAAAGTGTTGGAGAGAGTGTACCTCAATAGTGGATGAGTAGGGAATAGGCTTACATAATTCTTCTATAGGAGGTAAATTCTTGACATCTGTAGCTTTAATTCCCTTCTCCTTAAGACATTTCTTAGCTTCCTTCATCACTTCATCATTTAATTCAATAACTCCCCTCTTCTTTGATGTTGGAATAGGCACCGGAATAGATGGTTCAGGTACAATTACTTCAGGTATAGCCTGTTTAGGAGGAGTCCAATCTTCATAGTTCTTGCTTATTTTAGCCATTAATTCCTCAGCTTCCTTAGGAGTCCTATTCCCGAAAACACAATCAGCACAACTATCTAGGTATGTCCTAGATTCCTATGTTAGTCCATTATAAAATATATCAAGAATCTCATTCTTAGGTAATGGACTTCCAGCTTGTGCATGAATCAAAGCACAAAACCTTGCCCAAGATTCAGGCAGTACCTCTTTTTCTCCCTGTTTAAAATCAATAAGTTCCTGCAAAATAGCATGTCTAGCACTTGGAGGAAAATATTGCTGCAGGAAAGTACCAATCAAGCACTCAGGGCTATCAATAGATCTAGGAGGTAAATTACTAAACCAAGTTTTAGCTTCTCCTTTCAGTGAAAAGGGAAAAATCTTAGCAACAAAGTAAGTTCGCATCTTAATATCATCAGAAAACAAGCCACTCATGGTAGAAAGTTCATTCATATGTGCTACCGCACTTTCATTTTTAGTCCCACAAAAAGGTTCTTTCTCGACAATAGCTATGTAAGATAGATCGAGAGAGAAATCATAATCTTCATCTATAATGTTTATGGGAGAAGCATCAAACTTAGCAATAGGAGATAATTTAGGTCTAATAGTACGCCTCTCAAGGAGACTCTTAGCAGCGCTCCTATCATGGGTGTTATTACATTCTTTAATAATATCACCGGTCATCTCAACATAACAATCTTCAATATCATAACTTTCACTAGACTCAGGTGAACTAACAGGTGTGGTAGTGTCTTCATTAGGAGTTTCGGTATTTCCAGCTATAGTTCTAGCAATCGTAGCATCTAGGAAAGGACCTAATGAACCACTCTTATCAAGCACAGTAGAAGCAGCATCATAAGCATCAAAAGTTTCAGATTCAGCAGTAGTAGCAGTGTGTGTAGCATGTGTATGTGGTGGTGTAAGGAACTTACTCATAAAAGACGGTGAATCAAGAGCAGCAGATGTGTTTAGAACCGTACCTCTTCTTGTAGTGGATGGTAAAATAGGAACCTTGCCATCACGATACTTACCCATGATGGATGGATAACAACGAACAATAGAGAATCCAAGTGAACTTGATAAATAAAGCTAAGCTCCCCGGCAACGGCGCCAGAAAATAGTATTGATGACCCACAAGTATAGGGGGTGTATCACAGTATTTTTGAGGGAAGTGAAACCCAATTTATTGATTCGACACAAGGGGAGCCAAAGAATATTTATAAGCCTTAACAACTAAGTTGTCAATTCAGCTGCACCTGGAAACAATCTTGCTCACAGCATTTTATCAGTAGCAACAGTTTTGTAGTAGGAATAGCAAAGTAACAGCAAAGTAAAAGTAAAGAGAGTAACAATAGTAGTAGTATTGGGATTCGAAAGGTAGGCATAGGGATGGATGGACGGGTGTTGCATGGACAAGACAATTCACGTAACAATCAAAACATAGGGCAATTGCAGATAAATAAGATAAAGCATCCAAGTACTAGATAATCTTAGGCATGTGTTCCATATATAGTCATACGTGCTCGCAATGAGAACTTGCACAACATCTTTTGTCCCGCCAGCCCGTTTGCAGCGGGGCCTCAAGGGAACTACTGGCAATTAAGGTGCTCCTTTTAATAGAACATCGGAGCAAAGCATTAACACTCCGTGAACACATGTGATCCTCACATCAAAGCCATTCCCTCCGGTTATCCCGATTTACATCGCCACTTGGGCCATTGGTTCCGGACAACAACGTGTGTATACAACTTGCAGGTAAGACCATAAACAATACTATCATAATGAATAAATAACATGTTCAGATCTGAAATCATGGCACTCGGGCCCTAGTGACAAGCATTAAGCATAACAAGTCGCAACAAAGTCATAAAGCACTAATAGAAGATACTAGGCACCATGCCCTAACAATCTGATGCCATTTCATGAACGATCTCATCCGATCCCTACCATCCCCATAGCCTACAATGAGGAATTACTCACTCATAGATGGGGGAAACATGGATGGTCGATGGAGAAGCGATGGTGATGATGATGGCGATGATCTCCTCCAATTCCCCGTCCTGGCAGGTTGCCAGAACGGAGTTTCTGGTGCTGTTTCGTGGAATCTGGTGGTGGCAGCGGAGCGGAACTCCTTCTGAAAAACGCAATCCCAAGTTTTTAGGTCGGAAGGCTCCTTATAGGCGAAGAGAGAGGCCGAGGGGTGCCTAGGGGCCCACCACCCCTTTGGCGGCCTGGTTTCATGCCACCAGGTGGTGTGGCCACCCCCTGGCTCTTCTCCGTCTCGTATTCTGGCTCTTGGAGTCTTCGGGTGAAATAGGATTTTTGGCATATTTTCCAGGATTTTTCCTGATAGTTGATTTTCTGCACAAAAAGTAGACACCAAGGCAATTCTGCTGAAAATAGCATCAGTCTGCATTAGTTGTATCCAAATCACACAAGTATAGAGAATAAACAATAGCAAAAGTATTTTGGAAAGTAGATACGTTTTGGACGTATCCGTGCACTTGGTTGGACTAAAAGACTTTTGCTATGCCCGCTGCATCACCGGGGCTCTAGTATATTAGGATGCGTTGCCCACAAGATATTATCCCTATTAAAACTTTATGCATGATTATGCTTATTATTATCTTTTATCGCATATGATGTGCAGCTGCAGGTGGATCTTCAACCCTGGCCTATCTCCATACATTGAATCAACCCATTATAAAAGTAAACTAGATTGCTCTGGTAAATAAAGGTAAAACAAAGAAACAAAGTCTTGCAGACATGTCCTTTTTATTTCCTTTTAGCATTGCTTTCCAAGGTTCGATTAAACCTAGGTCTTCTAGCAAAAAAGCTATTATACTACATCCATGAATTCGTATCGAAGGTATCAACCTTTTCTGGCACCATTGTCGGGGAAGCAATTTCGCTGTCCTGGTGAGGTCACTAGAGACCTTGTTTTTAGTTTTATTATTTGTTTGTAGTTTATTTATTGTTATTAGTTTACTTTCTAATTATCAATTTGAAAACCCAAAAAATAGTTACTTGTTATTATTTTTCTTTACTAAAAAATACCAAAAATACAAGAGCCATGGCTCAAAATAGACTTGGGGAGTATGCTACTCCCACTGATGATTTTATTCGTGCACCTATCACCCAGCCCGCTGTTGATGCGGATGCATATGAAATTAAGCCTAAACTTTTAAGTTTGGTTCAACAAAACCAATTTGAGGCTCGTCTTCTGAGGATTCAGGTTTGCACTTAAATACTTTTACTAAAATTTGCAACATGATGCGTATTAAGGATGTAGATCTAAATGATTTTAAATTAAGATTGTTTCCTTTCTCCCTTAGAGTAAATGCTAAGGACTGGTTGCTAGCTCTACCTAAGGGCACTATTAAATCTTGGGAGGAATGCACTAATTTGTTTATGACTAAATTTTTTCCCCTAGGTAAAACTATGCAACTAAGATCCAACATTACAAGCTTTTGACAAGAAGATCGCGAACCACTAGCTCTTGCATGGGAAAGAATGAAAGAAGTCGTAATGAACTGTCCTAGTCATGGGATGGAAGAATGGCTTATATTATATTTATTTTATAATGTCCTTAACCCAATGTCTAAGTCCATGCTAGATACCGCAGCAGGAGGAACAATCATGGGAAAGTAAGTGAGTGTTGTAAAGAAATTACTTGATGATATGCAAAACAACCATGCCCAATGGCATGTGGAAAGAACCTCGAAAAGAGTGAGTTCAATCACCAAGGTAAACAATGAGGAGCTTACATCTAAGGTAGACGAGTTACTCAACATAGTAAAAGTTAAGGAAGATACCTAAGTTAATTCTATCGTTACCGATGTTAATGATGTTAATTTTATAGCTCGCAACCCTTATAATCTTGCATGGAAGAATCAAAAAAATCTAATGTTCAAAAACATTATTCTAATCCTACAGGAGCTCCTTACAACAATTATGATAATCATAATGGAGAAAATCATGGCAATCTCTCGTTTGATCAAACTATTAGAACTTTTATGCAAGCTCAAACCGAGCAAAATAACATGTTTATTAAAATCACAGAGAACCATGAAAGCAGTATAGGAAAATTATCTAACCAAGTCGTTGCAATTAAAAATGATGTGCAGGCTCTACAGGAAAGAACAAAAACCATGGAGGCTCAGTTGGGAAAGGTAGCTAAGAGCCAAGCTCTCATGCTAGCAAAGTTTCCTGGGAAGCCCGAGCTAAATCCAGTAGAAGACCTCAATATGATGAGGGTGGTAACAAATGAAGAGAAACCTGGACAGCTATATTATAGCAACGTGCCAATGCCTGAATATACTATGGAATACCTACTAAAGATGATCATCGTGAAAAATCCTGGTATAGAATAAGTTAATGATACTATGTACCAGCAATTTATTCAACAAGTAGCATCTAAAGTTCAAGATTTAGAGATGGAGTATAAGAGACTAGCTGATAAGATTCCTGCTAAGCTAGATGATATATTTGAGTCCACTATTAAAATTAAGATTGGGGTTAATGAGATATCTGCACTTGTGATCTTGGTGCAAGTGCCTCAACGGTTTCCAAAAGCCTATTTAACAATTTAAACTTGGGGCCATTTGCAACTACTAAATTAAGACTCCATCTAGCGGATTCAACTTATAAACAAGTTGTTGGGATAAAAGAACATATAGTTGTTGAAATTAAAGGTAGTCCCGCTCTTATTGATCTTGTTATTGTGGACATGCCTGAAGATCCCATAGCACCTATAATTTTAGGTAGGCCCTTCCTAAGAACTATTAAAGCTATAATCAATTTACATGAAGGGAATGTGAGATAGGACTACCATCTCTAGGAGATATTCATTTTGTGACCCGAAAGTTGATACGCTAAGGCATAGCGGTACCCAAGTTGCTTGTATATCACCGCGGTTCGAAAAGTTGGGGGCAATTGCCGAGAGGGGCATTTCGAGTGAACGGTGGACAAACCAAATATTTTGAATCTTCCCCGTTAAGTCAGGATATTCCGTTACACTAGTTCCTGTCGTACCCCTTCTTAGCCAACCTGCACGTGTCGTAGGGGCAAATCTATTTCTATACTTTCCTAGCTCCCGACACTGAATCTGGGTGCGACGGTGACGGTCCTTTTTCTCCCTTCCCCGACACTGAATCAGGCAGTGGCGGAGGTCTTTGTCCCTCCCCTGACACTCACTGCAGTGGTGGTGGCAGCCACGGGCCAGCATGTCTTGCAAGGCGAAGGTGGTAGATACATCAACGACTGAATCGGGTCCGTCGGAGCCAGAGTCTCGGGCTCAACGCGGAGCAGCGACGAGGTCTTCAGCCACGGTTAGCGAGGAGGTCAGCTAGAACTCTTCTACCAAGGTACCTATGAGCAACAGGTTGAATAGAAAAGCAAGGCCGGAGGCGGATTGTTCGGCGGTGGTGCGGGGATGCGGCACCTAGATCTCGAAAAAACAACCCGGGTGAAGAGCGAGAGGTGAATTTTTCTTATCTATGCCTTATCTTACAAGTAGATTAGTTACTGCAAAATAGAATCTAATGAACTGAAAAGTCCCCTTTTTAATCTAATTAGGCACAACTTCAATACAATGGACCTATATGAGTTCACAGTTCATGTCCGCCAGTATACTGCAAAACTAGATTTTGGTTAAGAGAGGGTTGTGTTCGGGCAGGATGTGCATTTGCTTGTGAATTGCAAAGAGGTTGTGTCTGTTTTGCAGCTGGTAGATATGCATCATGCTTGGATTCCTTAGGGATCCAGACAGAGGACAAAATTGGTGTGGCGCAACATGAGTGATACCTATATGCAAATTGAGCACTCCCATGAGCTTTAGATGGTTTGGGAGTGTTGTGTAGCTGATCGTACGGTGAAAGTTGAAGCGATGATTGATGATATGTATGCAGATACTAGAGATCTTGTTGCCAGAGCTTTGGCTCCTCGAGACTACGGAACAATAGATGATGATATAGTTAAGTTCATCATACACTTAGAGGTGGATTCATACATGGCAAAACTTGATGATAGAGTTAATAAGCTAGTTTCTTCATATACTATGGAGATCACCGTCGATTCCAAAAACATAACTCTTGATGAAATGAGAGAGATGATTGGTAAGGAAATGAGTATCAGCCCTAAGCAGATGGCATGACTCCGGTGGTGGCATCATAAGAAGCAGGAATTCATAGAGGTTTTGGATACGGAATATCTATTGTAGATTATGTGACGAAAGAAGCAAAACAGGAAGTTGTTCTTCCTAGCTACCATTTTTGATGTTGTTGATCAAGTAATAGTGGATGTAGAGGCCCCTATAGTGGCTAAACAGAACGAGGTGATCGACATTGATCAGATTTGATGGGAGCTTCTACCCTAGGCTTATCATATGGACCATGGGGTTCCCCTGCCAATATTTATAACATAGATAGTTGTTGTATTTAAACTGTGTTTCTGTGATTATGTTTGTTGAGATATTGCGATATAATGTTCTGCGAGCTATTGAGATTTTCGGACATATCACTCACTGAAACCATCTTTGTTGTAATAAGACATAAGTACATTGTAGTTGACATGCTTATGTTTCTTGGGATGATATACTATACTTTTTTATATGATTATGTTTGCTGAGAGATTGTAATATAATTCTTTGTGAAAAATCACTGAACAAGTGATGCATAAGCACATTGTAGTTGGCATGATTTTGTTTCTTGAGATGGTGTAATATACTGTTATGTTGCTATTAGTCACAAAAAATGGGATGGAGGAAGTAGAGGTTTAATATTTGAAATAGGAATGTAGGAAGAGAAAACCTATTAGGTAGGAGATAGTAATCCAGTCAAAGGGCATGGTATCCATTAAACAATTGTAACATGCCAATTTAGTTAATGTTGCAGCTATGACGCACTTCACTTTCCCCATAATTTCGTTCTCTCTCTCTCACTTTCCTCCTCTCTCTCTCCTCAACGTCGCCAACACCAATGCATTCGCCATGCCATCCTCGAACAACGAGGACGACTAGTCGAGCAGCGACAACCTTCTCCCCGACATCGAATCTTCCTTCCCCGATGTGAGTTACTATGTTTTCTCGGCTAGGGTTAGGCATTGGTAGTTCCCTCGATTTGAGGTCTATTTGTGCATGCAATCGTGTTCAATTCTAGCTTTGTGTTTCCTTTTAGGTACCACGGACGATCTATGACCCTGAATGGGAGGGCCTAGATCTCGATGGAGAAGTACCATGTGATCATGGGCTAAAATTGAGGAGATATGTTGCATTCAAAGGCAGTAACACTGGGAGAAGGTTTTTGGGTTGTAGAAATCAGGTGTGTTTACATTATGTTCAATGGTGACATGAAGAAAATTGTATCATGTTATGTTCGTAACATGATAGTTGTGTTTTTTAGGTTGTCCCGGTGTGTAAAGCAGTAGAGTGGGTGGATCTTGAGTGGCCAGATGTGCTTAAGAAATGTTTGGCCCAGTTATGGGAGATGTATGAGTTGGAAAGGTCGGGGAGATTTCCTGATGCTTATCATGCAGCTGAAAATATGTCAAGCTATCGATATGAAACAAGGAGATGGAACAAGAAATCAAGAATTTGCAGTCGGAACTAAGTGACACAATCAATGGGAGCTTGGTTGTGGGAAGTGCACAGAAGCTTAAGGATAGTCACATGTTGCTGATTCGGAATGCAGAAAAGGAGAGGTATCAGCTAAGGGAAGACAAGAAGAAGCTAGAGTACTACATTGCAGATCTGTTGAAGGAACTTAAGAAGGCACGCAAGGTAAACAAGGACAGACTACAGAGGAGAAAGGAAATTCTAGATGAATCATTTATGTCGTGTCAATGCCTGAAACTAGTTAACCATAAGACTTGTAGTTGCACCTTCTTAACTAAGCCAAACTCAATCCTCGAGCAAATTAATTTTAGATGAACACATATTGTGCATAGAGTTAAGTTCGCGTTTACAAAATCACCACTACAGAGGATAAAGCAGGCAGTTCAGTACTACATAGACATATGTTGGGTTCAAGCGAGCCTGGCCCGGAGCTGCTCGTTTTCTTTCCTAAGATTGGCCAGGTCCTCTTTGGTATTTTCCTACTCCCTCAGTACTTGAACGTGCGTCTCCTGTAGGTTCCAGCACTCTATCAAGGATTCGAGAAGTTGGTCCATAAGCTTACGATTTTCCTCCATGAGCCCCTTCATGATCTCCGTCTGCTTACTAGCCAAGGTGTGACCTTCCTTGTGAAGTTTTTCCCAGCCGACGTTTTCCACCTTCAGATTGTGGCACTTGTCAAAAAGCACCACGACTTCAGCATGCAGGTGGCCAAAGGCCAGCTTCTAAGAATTTTGCTTCTTCCTTTGGATGGCTATCTTGTCATTTAGCCAGGTCGCTAGGTACGGGTTGAGCTTTCGCCTCTTTCCCTGCAACACAAATATATAGTATTGTTTGTTCAGTTCACCAGACCAAGGTGGTTAGTTTCCATAATCAACTGAATCAACTTGTGGCACAATCATAATTTCAAGGAAGAATCAATCTAGGACTAATCAACATTTTATGAATCGACTAGTGGCACTGTCATAATTTCAATTTCAAAGCAACCTAGGTTTTTCTATAGTTTAGTGTGTTGTGGGTTTTTCCAATGTCACCAAATAGTAATGGCAAACTCATAATGCAGAAACCCATGTCCAGATACATAATGGTAAGAGCTCATGGTGTCCATTCATGAACTTGAACACCAACCCATGTCTAGATAGATAACGAGTTGCTATAGGATTCCATAAATGCATGATATATATATTACAAAAAGAGTGGAGCACGAACTGATATTCATGCCCCCTCTAATGGGAATCAGACTTGGGCATTGTCCCAATACTCCTCCAAACAAGCC
This sequence comes from Avena insularis, assembly GCA_023614405.1. Taxonomy (NCBI): domain Eukaryota; kingdom Viridiplantae; phylum Streptophyta; class Magnoliopsida; order Poales; family Poaceae; genus Avena; species Avena insularis. The sequence goes on from CM042694.1 coordinate 454,312,094, forward strand.
CTTAGCTCCTAGTTCTCTTTCCGAATACCCTCGAGTATGTCATCCCTCGGCTCATGTCCTCCTTCATCCCTTTCACTTCATCTAGGCAACAGTTCTTGTCATGGTAGGCTCGAATGGCATCCTTTGTCTCGCCAATGCGTCCTCTGAGTGCCTTGGTGATTTCCTCTTGTAGGAGGGTGCATCCTATCTGGATATTCTTCTTGTCCTCCATGATCTTGTTGATTTATCTTGATGGCATGTTCTTGCCAGTTCAAGTTACGGTCGAGCAGGTTCTGCAGCCTCAAGATGTCACGTGCAAAATCTAGTGAGATCTCCTTCTGCATACATAAACGCCTGCGTAGGCTCTCATTAGCATGGTGAGGGACGTGCACGCTCCTGTTGGTTGTCAATCTTGGCACTGATCATGGCCACCTTGTCATGGTACTCGACCTTCGCTCGCTGCATTGTTCATGTTATTTGAAATAGAAATTCTATAATTATACTCAAGATTCCAGGTGAATACTAATAAAAATCACAAAATCCCCATTGAATCTATGAACAACAGTATTTAAAAGAGACCAAGAGAGCCAGGCATAATCACGAAAGCAAATCCACATCAACAAATCCCCATTGGATCTATGAACAACAGTATTAAAGAAAGACCAAGAGATCTAGTCATAATCATGAAAACTAATACAACTCGCAAAAACCCCAATGTAGGGTGGACACGATCTAAGAAATCCACATTAATACTCAAAGAAATAGAAGTGTGGAGATTTTCTACCTCGCTGAGACGTGGAACAGGGCCTAATGGGTCTTGCAACGCCACCATCTGATGGGTTCGTAGCATGGAAAACAAAAAATTTCTACCGCAAGAACGAACAAAACCCAGATCTAATCTAGATAAAAGCCAAGATCTAATCTACTAGACATGAGCAACGAGATAGATCGGTACTAACCCTCGTAGAACCGAAAGTGTTAACGAGATTAGATCTCGTGGATGATGTAGTCGATCACTTGCCGATCTCAAGATCGTGTGGACGATCCTTCGGCGCGCGTTAAAGCGGCGCTTCCATGAGCAGTCTGCGTCTGGTCGAAGCAGACCTTCCTCTCCCCGTTCCAGCGAGCAGCGGAGGTAGTAGATCTTCTCCACGGAATCCCAGCAGCACGACGGCGTGGTGGTGGTGGTGGTGGAGGTGAGAATTCTGTAGGGCTTCGCCTATGCCTGTGCAGAAGAAAGGTGGAGGAGAGAGGCGGCAGATTGGGAGTTATGAGACAAGGTGCAAGAGGGGGCGCCCCCTCCCTTCTATTTAAGGGACGGAGGCGCGCTGGGAGAGGAGTCCTAGTAGGACTCCCCTCCTCCTTGGGCCGGCGGGTTGGGGGAGGAATCCTCCTCCCCCACGAATCCGTGTATTGCCCCACTTGGACTCCTTGATCCCTTTCTTGGTTTTCAAGCAAACTCCAAGAAATCCTCTAGAACCTTCCAAAACATTCCGAAACCTTCTAGAATCTCCATACAAACACTCCGGAACATTTCCTAACTTAGAAAATGATTCCCCATATATGAATCTCATTCTCCGGACCATTCCGGATCTCCTCATGATGTCCCGGATCCATTCCGAGACTCCGAACATCATTCGGTCTCCAACGTATATTCCATATCTACTTAAAACAACTTCGAACCTTAAGTGTGTCACCCTACAGTTCGTGAATATGCAGACATGATGAAGACACCTCTCCCATCAATAACCATCAGCGGGATCTGGAGATCCATAACGGCTCCCACATACTCAACGATCAACATACGAAACCAATTCCCTTTGTCTCGCGATATTCTACTCATCCGAGGTTTGATCATCGGTATCTCCATACCTAGTTCTACCTCGTTACTGATCAGTACTCTTTACTCGTTCCATGTTATGTCATCCCTTGTGACCTAGTCACATGCTTGCAAGCTATCTAGATGACACTCCACCGAGAGGGCCCAGAGCATATCTATCCGTCATATGGATGGACAAAACCCAATCTTGGTTCATGCGCTTCAACACATACTTTCAGAATACCCAATGACACCTTTATAACCACCCAGTTACGAAGCGGCGTTTGATGTTATCAAAGTACCCATCCGGTGATGGTGATTAACATAACCTCATGGTTGAAGGATTAGGTTACTATGTATTTGAAAGCTTACAGCAATACGAACTGAATGACTTGATCTTATGCTACGCTTACTATGGGTGTGTGTCCATTACATCATTCTCCTAATGATATAACCTTATTATTAATCACATCCAATGTCCATGATCAGGAAACCATGATCATCAATTAATCAACAAGCTAGTTCAACAAGAGGCTTACTAGGGACTCTTTTATGTTTACAAAACACACAAGTATTAATGTTTCCGGTTAATACAATTATAGCATGGGATGTAAACATTTATCATAAACATAAAGATATAATAATAACCACTTTATTATTGCCTCTTGGGCATATCTCCAACAGTCTCCCACTTGCACTAGAGTCAATAATTTAGTTAAAAAACTTGTGCATTCAACACCTATGGCTTTCTGGTGTTGTATAGACACTATAGCTAGTGGTAAACATAATCTTGGATCGACACTTACAGTGCATGTGTATTTGCATGTCCTTGCATCTCTACGCATTACTCATTCTCCAATGAGATGGCATTGTATAAATTTGGTCCTTTGGTGAGACCTTTAGTTCCTTGGGATTAAATCATGTTGATACAATTGTCATACAATGTATCTTCATAGTATTATCCCGCTATGAACCACACCTAGTTTGATAACAAACTACTTGACGCAAATGCCCTCATTTTCTACTACAATAGTAGTCACATACTTAGCCTTTTGTTGTAGTATCTGTCATAATGTTTTAACTTTGGTACTCAACCAAATCCGTTATGGAACTTCCTTTCTATTACATTGTGCCACCCATAGTTTAAATTGAGATAAACTTAATTTGTGACAAAACTAGTATCAATGTAGCAATTTACAATGAACTATTTGTCACCACTATATAAGTAATATATTCTTAGTTCTTCCAAAGATCATAGGAATATCCCTACTATTGTCCAATGATCATCTTATGAGTCATTCTGGTATATGCTCACAACATTTAGAGCATAGGACATATCTGGATGTGTACATCTCAAAGAATGATTGATCAAAATATTCTTGTGATTTCACCAAGTGTCAAAACACTTGAATCTAGTGTCAACACACTTGAATCTTGATTCAGTCCTTTCCGTGAGTCAAGAACCTTTCTTGTTGTTTCCATATTGAACTCATTCAACATCTTATCTATGTATATTTGGCAAAACCATATTAGCGCCTCAATCTATCCATATAGACATTGATGCCTAATTCTTGGGTTATGCCTAAGTCTTTCATCAAAATGAAATTCTTAACCTGTGTCAATAAAAGATACATTATTTCTAATCAACGATATGTCTTTCACATAATGTATTAGAAATATGTCTTAGCGCTCCCACTTAATTTCTTGCAAAATGCATGCATCTTCATCGTCTCTGATGAAATTAAACCTTTTAACGGTTTCATCACGGTGAAGATTCCAACTCCGCGATGCTCACTTCAACCATTGAAGTTTTGCATACTCTTTTAGCATCCTTTGAATTAACAAAACCCTTTGGATCGTGTCATGTACACGTCCTAGGTAACCATTCTATTAGAAGAACTTGTTTTGTTTGTTCAACTACCATATACCAAAATATATGTAGCGGTTGCTACATTAATCCGTCGAGACTAAATATCGCTATGAAAGATCAAATCTTATCATAGTCAATTCCTTGAACATTGTCGTAAACTCTTTCCGACATGTCGACTATTTCATAGATGTGAAACATCCATGTCTATTTCTTTATAAATCCATATCTGTTGTAAGGTCTTACACCTTTCCAGAGGGTCTTTCAAATTCAAAGCTTGATTTCTCGTGTATGGAATTATCACGGATTTTATGGCTTCAAGCCACTTAACGAAGTCAGGACCCATCATTGCTTCTTTGCATGTAGTCGGTTCATCATTGTCAAACAACAATGATTTAACTCTCAAATCTTAGCATTTGATTACTTACCCGACCTACTTGGTTCAATAGGAACTTAGATCTCCGTGACCACAACCTTTGAGGCACGTGAGCCATGAGCATTATTCTGCCTCCGGGACACTTACCGGCTGCGAACTCAGCATATTAGCCAAGGTTCAACAACCTTGTCAAAGTTCTATTGTCCTCCCACTTAACTTTTCACGAAAAATTCCTTCTCAAGAAACTTGACGTTCCAAGCGACAAAGACTTTTGTCTTCGGTGTTATGGAGGAATACCCAATGGTTATTCGAAATAACCTACAAAGACATTCTCATCCGACTTTGGTTGTAAACATTTCACTTATGCATAGCATACCAAAATTTAAGAAAAGACAATTCGGGTTTTATCCCAAACCACAACTCATATGGTGTCATTTCAACGGATCACGATGGAGCTCTTTTTAGTGTAAAAGCAATAGTCACGAGAGCTTTAATCTTTAAAATATAATGGCAGTTTTATAAATGGCACCTTTGATCTTACCATGTCAAACAAGGTTTCATTACATATCTTGAACACTTCATAATCCTATGGTGTTTTGGGAAATACAAATCCATGGAACGATTCCTCAAATCTTAGGTGTTTTGCTAAACTTGTAACTCAAACATCTTTCTTTATGATCCAATCATAAACTTTTATTTTCTTGTTACAATGATTTTCCACTTCATCTTGAAAGTCTTTGAATATTTTCAAATGTTTCATACTTCTTCCTTATTGAGTAAGTATATACATATACTCACTCAAATCTTCGGAGAAAGCATATGAAGTTGAAATCCATCATACGACTACACATAATGGACTATATACATCAATATGTACAAATTCCAATCAGTTAGTCGTCCGTTCCTCTTTTGGCCTATGAGCGGAGTTTTAATTATCTCCGGAAAGTATCTGGCGTCTTTTGATCAAATCAAAGACTCCAAAAATCCATCAACATGGAGTTTCTTCATGTATCCCTTTCAATATAATTTAAACGGCGATGTCACTTCGCAAGTGATCTTTCAATCATTTGTCTTGCGAAATTTTAGCATTAGTTTTATGGTCGTTATTTTTTCAACCAGACATGTATATCATCCATCTATTATGGAATACGGTAATTATTTGAACAACCTTTTGTCGTCATAATACCTGATCAAAATAACAATTATTGAAACAAATCTTGAAGGCAAGCTTTGAAGTTAACGAGCAACACAACAACCTTTTGTTTGTTTTCGATGAACATCATCACATATTCTCTTGCTAGTTACTTAGGCCATTGCAGCTCATGAATTGTGTTGCCCTGTATGTCACTTCATACCAACTAATTCGGTATCCAATACCGCAGAACCACATTGTTTAACAACCAAGGAATACAGCCATAACATGTATCTTCTATATACCTAAGTTGGATATCTCCAATCTTTTCTTTTCTGCCAAATATTTTATAGATTCTCTTTCAACAATTCCTTTTCTTTTAAAAGAATCTATCAACATCAATAGTGGTGTCATTCACATGACACATAGTACAAAGTGTGTATAGTCAAATACTAATACCTTTGGACTTGCACTTTGAAGTGGATCACCTTCATCAAAAGTTTGGTATTCTTTCAAAATTTCATTCTTTAGTAACCTTTTAGTGTAGTAAACATTTTACTTACATCTTCTATTCATCCTTATCATGACAACTTTCATGATCAAGCTACTATAGCTTATAAAGGTGAATTGCTAGTATAATGTTTCTTTTCCAAAACCTTTTTGGAAGATTAGGACGACTAGCATCTCCAACCTTCACAAATTCTCATCAAATATGAGGACATATACTCTATCATGTTGTAACCAACACATTGTTTTAGATATCGCAATACCTTTCACATATGATGGTTTCTGAAACATTGCTTTCAGCTCTTAGATAAACTTGATATTAAAAACAATCTTTTGAGTATCAAGAATCATGGAGGCAAACATGATACATTAGATACTAACACTGGAATTGTTACTCTTGATTTAATACTGTTTATTAAACTTCACAGACTAAACGGAGTTTGCTGAAGGTTTGCAACAGGACTTTTAACTTTAGATTGACACTCAAAACAATACGATACCAGTTCGTAAAGAAAATATCCAGAAATTTCTATAGTTCTACTATCTCAACTATAACTAAGCGTAAGGTGGTGAACGGATGCCAATGACTACAACAAACTATGCAAATTCACTTTGATTGTGTTTATGATAAATTGAGTTTGACTAATCCAAATTACAAATGAACTCCCACTCAAAACAACATCCCTCGATTTGTTTTTAGTGATTACACGAACCAAATCCACTACACCAAGTCTGATCATCACGTGAGATGATGTAGCTTCATCGGCAAACAATCTTCATGTTCATCATATCAATCATATGACTCATGCTCTACCTTTCGGTATTCCGTGTTCTGAGACCATGTCTGTACATGCTAGGCTCGTCAAGATTAACCTTAGTTTCTGCATGTGCAAATCTGGCTTGCACCCGTTGTATGCACACGTAGATTCTATCACACCCGATCATCACGAGATGCTTCGAAATGACGAGTCTTAGCAACGGTGCCAACTAAGTACGAACACTTTATTACTTGATATTTAGTGAGAGGGATCATCTTATAATGCTACCGTCGCGATCTAAGCAATACAAGATGCATAAAGGATTAACATCACAGGCAATTCATAATTTGTGTGATATGATATGGCCCTTTCTTCTTATGCCTTCGATCTCCATCTCCAAAGCACGGACATGATCTCCATCATCACCAGCATTGCGTCAAGGTCCGTGGCGCCGCTTCATGGTTGTCCACCATCACTAGCAACTATTACAACTACTTGGAACAAAGTTATTACAAGATGAATAGACACGCAGGTCTTAGCAGAATTAAAGACAACCATTAGGCTCCTGCCGGTTGCCATATTACAACAAGGATCATTGCATACATCAAATACAATCACAATCACATGTAGGCCATATCACATCACAAAACCCCTGCAAAAACAAGTTAGACGCCTCTCATTTTCTTTGCAAGTTTTACGTGGCTTGGGGCTTTCGACTAAGAACGCATCTTACCTACGAAAATGAACCACAACGTTGATACCAGTGCTATCAAGTGCAAAGTGTAGATTTGATCTATACTATGATGGCAGAGACAGACACCCACAAAGCCACTTATGCAAAGCAAGTTGCACGTCAAGCGTGGAGCAAGTCTCATGTACGATGACATGTAATGTTAGCCCGAGCCGCTTCATCCCACCATACCGCAAGATGCAAAGTACACACATAGCAAAAGACGGCACGAGCACCAACGCCCACAACCTCATTGTGTTCTACTCGTGCAACGGATCTACGCATAGACAAGGCTCTGATACCACGGATGGGTTCGTAGCATGGAAAACAAAAAAATTCTACTGCAAGAACGAACAAAACCCAGATCTAATCTAGATAAAAGCCAAGATCTAATCTACTAGACACGAGCAACGATATAGATCGATACTAACCCTCGTAGAACCGAAAGTGTTAACGAGATTAGATCTCATGGATGATGTAGTCGATCACTTGACGATCTCAAGATCGTGTGGACGATCCTTCCGGCGCCGCGTTCCGGCAGCGCTTCCATGAGACGGTCACACGCATGTCGAAGCGAACCTTCCTCTCCCGTTCTAGCGAGCATCGGAGGTAGTAGATCTTCTCCACGGAATCCCAGCACGCAAGGCGTGGTGGTGGTGGAGGTGAGAATTCTGCAGGGTTTCGCCTATGCCTGTGCAGAAGAAAGGTGGAGGAGAGAGGCGGCAGATTGGGAGTTATGAGACAAGGTGCAAGAGGGGGAGCCCCCTCCCTTCTATTTAAGGGAGGGAGGCGCGCCTAGGGAGCGGGAGTCCTAGTAGGACTCCCCTCCTCCTTGGGCCGGCGGGTTGGGGGGAGGAATCCTCCTCCCCCATGAATCCGTGTATTGCCCCACTTGGACTCCTTGATCCCTTTCTTGGTTTTCAAGCAAACTCCAAGAAATCCTCTAGAACCTTCCAAAACATTCTGAAACCTTCTAGAATCTCCATACAAACACTCCGGAACATTTCCTAACTTAGAAAATGATTCCCAATATATGAATCTCATTCTCCGGACCATTCCGGATCTCCTCGTGATGTCCCGGATCCATTCCGAGACTCCGAACATCATTCGGTCTCCAACGTATATTCCATATCTACTTAAAACAACTTCGAACCTTAAGTGTGTCACCCTACGGTTCGTGAATATGCAGACATGATGAAGACACCTCTCCCATCAATAACCATCAGCGGGATCTAGAGATCCATAATGGCTCCCACATACTCAACGATTACTTCGTGATCGATTGAACCAATTAACATACGAAACCAATTCCCTTTGTCTCGCGATATTCTACTCATCCGAGGTTTGATCATCGGTATCTCCATACCTAGTTCTACCTCGTTACTGATAAGTACTCTTTACTCGTTCCATGTTATGTCATCCCTTGTGACCTAGTCACATGCTTGCAAGCTATCTAGATGACACTCCACCGAGAGGGCCCAGAGCATATCTATCCGTCATATGGATGGACAAATCCCAATCTTGGTTCATGCGCTTCAACACATACTTTCAGAATACCCAATGACACCTTTATAACCACCCAGTTACGAAGCGGCGTTTGATGTTATCAAAGTACCCATCCGGTGATGGTGATTAACATAACCTCATGGTCGAAGGATTAGGTTACTATGTATTTGAAAGCTTACAGCAATACGAACTTAATGACTTGATCTTATGCTACGCTTACTATGGGTGTGTGTCCATTACATCATTCTCCTAATGATATAACCTTGTTATTAATCACATCCAATGTCCATGATCAGGAAACCATGATCATCAATTAATCAACAAGCTAGTTCAACAAGAGGCTTACTAGGGACTCTTTTATGTTTACAAAACACACAAGTATTAATGTTTCCGGTTAATACAATTATAGCATGGGATGTAAACATTTATCATAAACATAAAGATATAATAATAACCACTTTATTATTGCCTCTTGGGCATATCTCCAACACCATCGTGGTGGATTTTGGGTCTATGGTCGGCCTGTAATACGTAGAATATGAAGAGCAAGAAGAAGAAAAAACAAGAAGAAAAATAAGCTCATGATGGATAAAAAGATGGAGAATAAGTAGAACAAGAAGACAGTACCAGGAGGATCCCTTGCCTGCTGGAACATTCGATGCCATTGTCGGGAGAGATTGGGCCTCTGTGAAAGGGGAGCTTGAGGGGTTGGTAGAGAAAAAACTGCCAGGCGGCAAGCTCTCTCCTTTTTCTCCGTGAGGATGGTCGACCGGCCTCTCCTCATGGGAGCCATGGCTTGAAGGGGGAGGGCGATGGTGGCAGGAGGAAGAAGAGAGTGATTAGTGTGGGAGAAGAGTCAAAGAGTATAGGCTCTGTTCGAGTATTATACAAGACCACCGTCTACGTTCTCAAAGAAGCTAGGGAATCGATGTGACTCGGTTGGACTTCTCTTTATTGCGATTGATAGTTCAATGGTCTTCGACGCCGCCTAAAATCCAGTATATGATAAAAGGAGTAGGACCTTCCCCTTAAAAAAGCAGTGGAGCCGGGTGGTAATCACGGGCAACGGCGTGCACGTCCAGCGTGCGTGCATCACGTGTTAACGGGGCAATGACACGTGCAACTGCTGCACGATCACATCGGTACGTCGAACTCCATGTCGATAGGCAAGCACGGGATATTTACGAATCTAGAATACGCTCTGCTACTTTTGTTGTGATCAAATTATGTTCACTATGCGAGATAATACATTTTTTAATAATCGACAAATGCATGCGCATACACGACACATGAACTGACACGTAAAACTGCTGCTCGCCCCTTGATCCACTCGACAACCAACTATGTGTACCTACCATCGCTCATTCCGAACAACTTCCTCAAGCACGATGGCCCCTCGTCGTGGCAATGACAGATCCAAGATGGCCACTAACCGTCCTGCGTCCCCTGCTATTCAAGGCATCGTTCGGGCCCCCGAGTCTCCAACTGAGGCACCACGTCATGTCCAACCACACCAGGATCCATCGACATCAGCACTCGAGGACACTGCAACGTCGAAGCTCATACCAGCTGGGCAGGAGGAGCGTGGTGCACCTGCAACTACGATAAAGCGCAAAGCAGCCGGCGAGTACGGACATCAAGAGGAACGAGAGGAAGACCTACAAAACAACCAAGAAGAAGAGAGGCGACAGCTATGTGGACGACTCCAACTCGGCCAACGAGGAGGCGTTCATAGATCAATTGGAGGCAGAAGTGGAGGAGAGTGACGTGGCCCTGTGGGAATATAAGGAGGAGGTGGATGAGAACTTCGACGAGGAGATACCGCACATATATGAAGAAGGGGCGGTGACAAATCATCAGAGGAGGACACAGACGGTGACGAAGACGACGATGATCCGGAAGAGGTTGACTAGGCATGACCGTCACTGGATGGGGCGTTTTCATTTATTTTATTTTTAGATACTTTTCATTTGTTTATGGAGGTAAAGTATCGGTGGCACAGATAGACAGGGGTTATCCTGCCTGTTTAATCACAGAGGATCGACGGTTGGTGGCCAGGATCCGCGTGACGTCTGTGTCAACAAATCAGGGCGTAGCAGCAAAAGTGAGCACACGTTTGGGCTTTTGTGAGAGACGGCAAAACACACTAAGGGATTTATATAGAAAATATAACATATTTAAAAAGAATCACATTGATCAACTAGTGTCATTGATCCACAAGACCACATTGCATGTGGAAGCTGCTTTCCTAAGTGTTTATGGTCTCTGTGACCATGGTTTGACATATGGAGTCCCTAGAGTAATTTCATGTATTCCTTTCCTAAACAACATTGATCCACATGACCACATTGCATGTGTTCTTTTTCCTAAACCACATTGATCCACATGAACACACACACACACTCCAGTGGATTCTGTGATGCAACGTCTGCCACACTAGTGCAACATGCAATGTGGAAGATGCTTTCCTCTGTATTTTTGGTCTCTTTGACCATGGTTTGACACATGGATCCCCTAGAGTCATTGCATGTGTTATTTTTCCAAACCACATTGATCCCCTAGTGTCATTGCATGTGTTCTTTTCCTAAACCACATTGATCCACATGAACACACACACATACTCTACTCGATTCTATGATGCAACTTTTTCCACACTGGTGCAACATGCAATGTGGAAGCTGCGTTCCTATGTCTTTTTGGTCTCTATGACCATGGTTTGACACATGTATCCCCTAGAGTCATTGCATGTGTTCTTTTCCTAAACCACATTGATCCCATAGAGTCATTGCATTTGTTCTTTTCCTGAACTTTATTGATCCACTAGTGTCATTGCTCCACATGACAACATTGCATGTGTTCTTTTCCTAGACCACATTGATTCACATGAACACACACACTCTAGTGGATCATGTGATGCAACTGCTACCACACTGGTGCAACATGCAATGTGGAAGCTACTTTCCTATGTGTTTTTGGTCTCTATGACCATGGTTTGAAACATGGATCCCCTAGAGTCATTTCACGTGTTCTTTTCCTAAACCACATTGATCCCCTAGTGTCTTTACATGGGTTATTTTCCTAAACCATAATTATCCACTAGTGTCATTGCTCCACATGACCACATTGCATGTGTTCTTTTCCAAGACCACATTGATACGCATGACCACACACACTCTAGTGGATCATGTGATGCAACTTCTGCCACACTAGTGCAGCATGCAATGTGGAAGCTGCTTTCCTATGTGTTTTTGGTCTCTATGACCATGGTTTGACACATGGACCCACAGAGTCATTACACGTGTTCTTTTCCTAAACCACATTAATCCCCAAAAGTCATTGTATGTGTTCTTTTCCTAAACCACATTGATCCCCGAGACTACACACACTCTACTTGATTCTATGATGCAACTTTTGCCACACTGGTGCAACATGCAATGTGGATGCTACTTTCCTACGTGTTTTGGGTCTCTATGACCATGGTCTGACACATTGATCCCCTAGAGTCATTGCATGTGTTCTTTTCCTAAACCACATTGATCCCCTAGAGTCATTGCATGTGTTCTTTTCCTAAACCACATTGATCCACATGACCAGATTACATGTGTTATTTTCCACGACCACATTGATCCACATGAACACACACTCTAGTGGATCATGTGATGCAACTTCTGCCACACTAGTGCAACATGCAATGTGGAAGCCGCTTTCCTATGTGTTTTGGTCTCTATGATCATGGTTTGACACATGGATCCCCTACAGTCATTGCATGTGTTCTTTTCCTAAACCACATTGATCCACTAGTGTCATTGCTCCACATGACCACATTGCATGTGTTCTTTTCCAAGACCACATTAATCCACATGAACACACACACACACGTTAGTGGATCATGTGATGCAACTTCTGCCACACTGGTGCAACATGCAATGTGGAAGCTGCTTTCCTATGTGTTTTTGGTCTCTGTGACCATGCTTTGACACATGAATCCTCTAGAGTCATTGCATGTATTATTTTCCTAAACCACATTGATCCCCTAGTGTCATTGTGTGTGTTCTTTTCCTAAACCACATTGATCAACTAGTGTCATTGCTTCAGATGACAACATTGCATGTGTTCTTTTCTAAGACAACATTGATCCACATGAACACACACACTCTAGTGGATCATGTGATGAAACTTCTGCCACAGTGGTGCAACATGCAACCTGCAAGCTACTTTCCTATGTGTTTTTGGTCTCTATGACCATGGTTTAACACATGGATCCCCTAGTAATTGCATGTGTTCTTTTCCTAAACCACATTGATCCCCTAGTGTCATTACATGGGTTATTTTTCCTAAACTACACTGATCCACTAGTGTCATTGCTCCACATGAACACATTTCATGTGTTCTTTTCCAAGACCACATTGATCCACATGACCACACACACTCTAGTGGATCATGTGATGCAACTTCTGCCACAGTGGTGCAGCATGCAATGTGGAAGCTACTTTCCTATGTGTTTTTGGTCTTTGTGACCATGGGTTGACACATGGATCCCTAGAGTCATTCCATGTGTTCTTTTCCTAAACCACATTGATCCCCAAAACTCATTGCATGTGTTCTTTTCCTAAACCACATTGATCCACGTGACCACACACACTCTACTCGATTCCGTGATGCAACTTTTGCCACACTGGTGCAACATGCAATGTGGAAGCTCCTTTCCTATGTGTTTTTGGTCTCTGTGACCATGGTTTGACACATCGATCCCATAGAGTCATGGCATGTGTTCTTTTTTCTAAACCACATTAATCCCCTTGGGTCATTGCATGTGTTCTTTTCCTAAACCACATTGATCCACTCGTGTCATTGATCCACATGACCAGATAACATGTGTTCTTTTCCAAGACCACATTGATCCACATGAACACACACCCTCTAGTGGATCATGTGATGCAACTTCTTCCACACTGGGCAACATGCAATGTGGAAGCTGCTTTCCTATGTGTTTTTGGTCTCTCTGACCATGGTTTGACACATGGATCCCCTAGAGTCATTGCATGTGTTCTTTTCCTAAACTACATTGATCCCCTAGAGTCATTGCATGTGTTCTTGTCCTAAACCACATTAATCCACTAGTGTCATTTCTCCACATGGCCACATTGCATGTCTTCTTTTCCAATACCACATTGATGTAGGGTTCGTAGCAGGGAAAACAAAAAAAATTCTACCACAAGAACAAACAAAACTAAGATCTAATCTATGGAAAAGCCAACATCTAATCTATGAGATAAGTGCAACGCGATAGATCTGTACTAACCCTTATAGATCCAAAGCCTTGATCGAGATCGGATCTCGTGGTTGATGTAGTTAATCACTTGCCGATCACAAGATCGAGTAGATGATCCTTCCGGCGCTGCGTTCCGTCAGCGCTTCCGCACTCGGTCACACGTAGGGGTCGATGTGGACCTTCCTCTCCCTGTTCCAGTGGGTAGTGGAGGTGGTAGATCCCCTCGGAATCCTAGCAGCATGACGACGTGGTGGTGGTGGTGGTGGAGGAGAAGTCCAGCAAGGCTTCGCCTAAGCTGTAGTAGGAGGAAGGATGAGGAGGGTGGCGGCTAGGGCAGGGTGGAAGGGGCAAGGAGGAGGCGCCCCCTCTCCCCTCTTTATATAGAGGGGGTGGCCTAGGGTTACCCTCCTTTGGCCTCCTAGGGCCGGCGCACAAGGGGAGGGGGGAGTTTTCTCCCCCCCCCCAAGTCATGCCCCTTTCTTTCTTGGTTTTCAAGTAATCTCCCTAGAACCTTCCGAAACCTTCTAGAAGCTTCATACAAATACTCCGGAACTTTTTCAAAACCTAGAAAGTGATCTCCATTATATGAATATTATTATCCGGACAATTCCGGATCTCCTCGTAATGTCATGGATCCAATCCGAGACTCTGAACAACATTCGGTCTCCAACTCATATTCCATATATCTACCTAAACAACATCGAACCTTAAGTGTTTCACCCTACGGTTCGTGAACTATGCAAACATGACCGAGACACCTCTCCGATCAATAACCATCAGTGGGACCTAGAGATCCATAATGGCTCCCACATATTCAACGGTGACTCCGTGATCGATAGAACCATTTAGATATGACACTGATTCCCTTTGTCACGCGATACTCTACTTATCCGACGTTCGATCATCGGTCTCTCCATACCTAGTTCTACCTCGTTACCAATAAGTACTCTTTACTCATTCCGTGATATGGAATCCCTTGTGACCTAGTCAATGCTTGCAAGCTAATTAGATGACATTCCACCGAGAGGGCCCAGAGCATATCTATCTGTCACTTGGATGGACATATCCCATTCTTGATCCATGCACTTCAACACATACTTTCAGAATACCTAATGCCACACTTATAAGCACCCAGTTATGAAGCAGCGTTTGATGTCATCAAAGCACTCATCCGGTGATGGTGATTAACACGATCTAATGGTCAAAGGATTAGGTTACTATGTATTTGAAACCTTGTAGCAAAATGAACTTAATGACTTGATCTTATGCTATGCTTACTATGGGTGTGTACCCATCACATCATTCTCCTAATGATATGATCTTGTTATTAATAACATCCAATGTCCATTATCAGGAAACCATGATCATCTATTAATCCACAAGCTAGTATTAACAAGAGGCTTACTAGGGAATCTTTTATGTTTACAAAACTGATGAGTGCATATTTTCATCATGTTTTACATTATTATTTTGCATTGTAGATGTAGGATCTTGGTATTTTACGGTGCCCGCATGCACATTTTATGTCTGTTTTCACCAGGATCAGGACAAATGATGGATACAATTATTGGAGCAGTTGTACTGTGGAGAAAAGGAGTCAAAATCAATGTAAAACGCTTATTTGGGAAATATTAATAATACCAGAAGAAAACCATAAGCGAACAAAGGAGACAGAGGGTTCAACGACCAACTATACGACTCTAATAAATTTTCCGCCCGTATAGTTGGAGCTGCCTCCGCCTCCTTAAATAGTTTCACCCCGTGCAACTGGATCGGGGAGACGACCTACAGAACACCCAGAAATCGCCGAAACCTCACCTCCGGAAGGCATCTAGAGGGGGAAATCATCCACCATGGATCCATCTTCAACCTGTGCAGATCCGAAAGGCTAAGGCATCGATCTTCTTCATCCACCAGCATCACCACCATCTCCATCCATCCCATCTACATCTTGTCTAGATCTTGTTGTAATTCTCGTACTCGTTGTGGATTTATACAAGTAATATTCATCTATGATTGTTTCCATTACCATTGCTATGATGTTGATTGCCTCCATGTCTGAGTAGATCTCTAGTTCTTGGGGAGATGGAGAAACCCTAGCATATGATTCAGACGAGATAGAGATTATTGTATTATACATCATTATGTGTATGTGTTAATTGTCTTCATCTTGATGTTGGGAGTTGTGCACCTCCTTAATATTTGCCTCCTCTGGGGACTCGATGAAGGGGATTACTTGTTGGTAGACAGAGGGATGATAACACTTACTGTGACTATAAAGCTGTTGTCAATCCTTACGTGTTAACTTGGGGAATCAAGGAGAACTCATTAAGCCATGTCCATGCCATGGGAGAAATCCTTTAATAGCAGGATAATATGATTGATGTTGTTTATTCGTCAACTGTGGTTATGAAGGATGATGTGATTAGCGGTTGCTACCTATTTGTCCGTATATGGAGCTCCTCCCACATGCATACACATTATGAGACTATTCGTTATAATAATCTTGATTACTTAGTTTAACTTGCTAGCGGTGTATCCACCACTCCCCGAGAACGCCTTTCCCTATTGCAGTTCCAAAGTCCTATTACACACGCGATTCTTACTTTCTGCATTAAGTTTTGCTTTACTTTGAATTACCTTGTTCAACCAAAAACCCAAAAACAACTCTACTTTTCTTGCATCTTAAAGTTAATTCTCAAGTACTTCGTTTAGTTGTAGTTAAAAGCATTTTATTCTTTCGCCTACTGCTCCCCGTGGGATCAATATCTTTATTTTGAAACTAGCTACAAACGATTTGTGCACTTGCAGTCATCAAGCTATTTTTTGGCACCGTTGTCGGGGAGCTTCGTGCTATAAGTCACTTTACTTTTAGTTATTTACTTTTGTTGTACTAATTTTTAGTTGAGTTGCAGGACCACAACAATGTAAAACACTCATCATTTAAACCAGCTTGAGGCAGTAAGGAAAATGGGTTCGCCCATGGACGCTTTTATAGCTGTCAATAAAAGCATAAATCCAGATGGAATCGAGATCCACCCTTTATTATTTGAACCATTGCACTCTAAGAAATTCACAGGAACCAATGAAGAGAGTCCATATGGACACTTACAATTCTTTGAAGATGTTCTCAGTTCCTTTATTTTCAATGACTGTAATCTTGATATGGTTAAAACCCAGTTGTTTAGACAAACTCTCTCTTAAAATGTTTGCGACTGGTACAGATCTTTTTGTGCAGAAGCACCGAGGACTTGGGAGGAATTGACAACCAAATTCCTATCAAAATATTATTCAAAAAGCAAAGCTCATAGGATGAGAGGTATTATCATTAGTTTCAAAAATAATCCTAGTGAGGGCTTATATGAAGGATATCTAAGGTACAAAAGCTACCTAGATAATTGACCCCATCATCGTTTGCATGATTGGTTAATCACCCATACTTTTTATGGCAGTTTTCTATCTTATACCTATGATGAAGCTTGGAATCTAATAATAAAAATAAGAGAAGTAACGAAAAATATTAAAGATAAGGAAAACATTACAAATAGTTTTTCTGAATATATTTGCATTAACAATTTCCTTGCAGATGAAAGGACAGATGGAATGATTAAAACCCTCGGTATTGATTCTTACTCAGTAAAGAAAATTATTGAGAATTATGCAGGGCATTTGCAGGTACCTATAGAATGGGAACCCCGTAAACCCCTTGAATAAAAGAAGCGTGTAAGAGCACCGATGGAAGAGTTCTCCTTGATACCTATTCAAGGGATCGTCAAAAAAAAGGCAAAAAGAGGAAGAACAAATAAAGAAGAGATCAAAGAAACCAGAAAGGAACCCTGAATCTACCAATATAAATAATGTTATATTAAAGGATCTTATGGAAGCACGAATAGTGGACAATGAAGTGGTTATGCTAGACCTTGAAACCTCAGAATTAATCGAAGGTAAGGTTCTAGGTAACGAAACTTCTAAACCAATGACCCCTATATATTATGGAGAAACTTTCTTATATGGAATTTGTGAGCCAATTTCCACTATAATTATTATGCCTTCATCACTTTATGAGGAACTCCGCTACAATTTAAATAATCCAGATGTGGAACCGGTAGACACTACTATTAAATTTTCTAATATGACCAATATAAAACCGGAAGGAGTAATCAGAAATATCTATGTCTTTATTGGATCACTCATGTACCCCCTTGATTTTCATATTGTTGATATGCCTCGAGATTCTTTTTGTCCTATTCTTTTAGGCAGGCCTTTTATTTCCATCACCAAAGCTCAAGTCGATAATAAGAAGGAGACTATTTCACTGATGTTTGGAGAAGAGGAAATGACATTCCACTTCGCCAAACTAAAAAAGAGGCCATATGAAGTGGAAGATATCAAGGAAGAGAAAACGATTGCCGAGCTGGCAACAATTCACTTCAGTACTCCACAACATGAATTAGAGAGGAGCCTGATTAATTGGGAGGAAGCACCAGATGATGAGGAGAAAGAAGACATGGATGATTACCTTGATTCAATTCCATAAGCACAAAATCCACATGACTATGAAGAACTGGTAAGAAAAGGAGATGAAGAGCCTCCACCAATTGAATTGAAACAACTTCCGGACGATATGAGGTATGAGTTTTTAGATAATGAAAATAAATGTCCTGTCATTATTAGCAAGAATCTATCAGAAAATGAAATAAATAAACTCATTTCAGTTTTGGTTAAGCATCGTGAAGACTTTGGATATTGCTGGCTCATGGTTGATGTAGAGCTCGTTGGGAACCCCAAGAGAAAGGTATGATGAGCACAGCAACAAGTTTTCCCTCTGTTATGAGACCAAGGTTTAATCGAACCAGTAGGAGCAAGGAAACACCCCAAAGGTGTTACTAGCTGAGCTTTGGCAGGGCGCACTACCGGTGCTAGTAGCAACGTGGAGACCTGCACAACACAACCACAGAACTTTGTCCCCAACTTGCGATGAGGTTGTAAATCTCACCGTGTTTTGTGGAAAACAAAGGATTAAACGTATCGAATGGAAATAAGTAAAAGTTTGCAGAAAGTAAACACAAAGCAGTAAAAGATTGTAGATTGTATGTAAAGTAAAGGACCGGGATCCATAGTTCACTAGAGGTGGCTCTCCTTAGATAGATAACATGCTGGGTGAACAAATTACAGCGGGGCAATTGACAAACACCAAGAAAGCAATACATGCGTATACTAATCATCTTGACTCCTCTGAGACTTGATTGGGCATTACAACATAATACATAGACCGCCATCCAACTGCATCTATGACTAATAATCCACCTTCAGGTTATCATCCGAACCCCCTCTAGTATTAGGTTGCAAGCAACAGATTATTGCTTTACGAACTGCGTGTAAAGTAAACAATACAATTGTTCTATGAACAAAGGATCGTTGTTTTATCCCTAGTAGCAACAGCACATCTAGTACCTTAGAGATTTCTGTCACTTCCCCAGATTACCTGAGGCATGAACCCACTATTGAGCATAAATACTAACTCTTGGAGTTGCGAGCATCTACTTGGCCAAGGTAGCTACTAACAACGAAAAGCATGCAAGATCTCAAATAACAAAGACATGATAGAATCAATAATCAATCTGAAATAGCATCTCAATATCCATCGGATCCCCGCAAACACAACATGTATGGATTACAAATAGATGATCTTGATCATGAAAGGAGCTCACAAGATCTAAACATGAAAGCACAAAGGAGGAGAAACCAGCCATCTAGCTACTACATGGATCCGTAGTCCAAGGATGAACTACTCACGCATCACACCGGAGGCTTGCATGGTGATGAAGAAGGCCTCCAGGGTGAATTCCCCTCTCTGGCAGGGTGCCGGGAAGAGCTTCATATCCCTCCCGATCTAGGGATGGAGATGACGGCGGCTACAGACTCTTTCGTGGATTTTTGATCGGGTACTTAGGGTTTTAGTCCCGAGGGCAACTTATAGGCGGAAGGAGAGGCCGAGGGGTGCCGGGAGCCACCACACCACCCCTGGCGCGGGCCAGGCCTGGTCGCGCGGCCAGGTGGTGTGGCCGGCCCCTGACCCCTCTCCGTCTCATATTCTGGCACTTGATCCCTTCCGGAAAAATAGGCACTTTGGCTTTTGTCCCGTCCAATTCCGAGAATATTCATTTTCTGACTTTCCTGGAACCAAAAACAGCAGAAAAGCAGGCACTGTGGCTCTTGTTAATAGGTTAGTCCAAGAAATCATATGAAAAGTACTCCAAAGTTGGAACAAAACACAAGAAAGTGGATAAAACCAAGCATGGAACATCAAAAATTATAGATACATTTGCAATGTATCAACATCCCCAAGCTTAACTCCTGCTTGTCCTCGAGTAGGTAAGTGATAAAAAGAAAGAATAATTTTTGAGGTGACATGCACCATCAAAGACTTGATCAAAGTATTTGCAAAACATTCAAAGCTGGGATCATAGTACTTCAATCATAACATGAAAGACAAAGTTCTAGCAATAAGCAAAGAATCTATGATGCAACATGAAAAGGCACAAACAAAAGATTCATAAATAACAATGCTTTGCAAGACGTTTGTTTGTTTCACATAAAGAAAACATAGCATCAAAGTATTCATCCTATCCCTCAATAGAGTAGCAAATATAAATGCATAGGACACATTCAAAGTTCATAAGAGTGACTAGATAAATAGTTTCAAACAAGAAATAACAAGTTATGCATCAATCAACTAGTCTTGGGACAATGCACATAGAACTAAGAATGGCCACTATGCTCTCAAAGTAGGTGCATAAAGATAGAAGGTGGAGACTCAATATAATGGTGGAAGAAAGGCCTTTGTAAAAGGAAGTAGGGATTCAAGTATCATAAAGAGCTTCCAAAAATTATGATACTTAAAGCTTTCAGCTCTCATTGCCCCTATCATAAGTATCTTGAAGTGATTAAGGTTAAAGTGAACAAACTATGGTGTACATGCTTGATGAAGTATAAGTCATAAATCTCATGTCCCTTGTATACGAGGGCCGCTCCTCATGCTACTCAAGTTTAGTCACTGGTAAGTTCTTGTCATTGTAAGTAAATGTGTATCATTGAGAATTGACAACGGGGTACCCCTTGCCCGATGATACGGAAGAATCCCCATATCAAAATGACAAGGCAAGCAGACAACGAGCATCTCAGCATTCTTCTTATTTACCATGGGAATATGGTGCTTTTTTCTCTCTTTCCTCTTTTCATAGTATCTTTTTTTTTCTTTTTCTCTCAATATAGGACTCTTATTTTTATAATAAGAATGCTGCATAGACAGCTCATTATGGTTACGCTGCAGGTTTCCACCATGTCAGCATGGATTAGACCAGCGGCCCAGGCGTTTCTCTAACACATATACATAACTCCATGGACTTACAAGCTCCCCTTTCATTTCACACCAACGACATCCATATACAAAAGAGCATGATATCAACTAGGTACAAGTACCAAGTGCAATGTTGAAAGCGTTCCCCATGAAAGCATGGTTCTGCTAATTCCCAACAAATAAGTGCAAGCATATACAACATACAAGACACAATGGTTCAAGTTTATTAAGGGCAAGTAAAGTAAAGTGTGCCATCAAGTTCGTGAGAGCTTTAATCACTAGTTTTCTCATAACAAGTGGAAGGTAAACAAAAGCATGAATATACTTGGAATAGCATAAGCTAGTAGGTAGGTATGGTGGACTCTTTCGAATAACTTGGTTTAGGGAGTTGGATGCATGAGTGAAACTCATACTTGGTTGTGGAGGCTAGCAAAAGACTGGGAGCGACAAACTAAGAGAGCAATAATGGCCATAATCATGCAGAGCAACAAAACATCATTGATCAAAGCATAAAGTGATACTACAAGTTGAAAACTAAAGGATCATAAAGGCTATGGTGACTTGAGATACTCATAACATGGTGTGAGCATGTGCCAAGTCAACCCAAATAAAGCATCAAAGGAGAATACCACTATACTATGCTTTAATATGCTAAAACAACGCATGATTCATCCAAGGCACATTAAGCAATCTCAATTGTTTATAACAAGTCATGCTACAGCAAAGAATACTAATCATAAAGCCAAAACAATATCAAGCATGGCATGACAAAGCATAGCCACAGTCAAGAACGAGCTCTTTTTACCACATAAGCATGAACTTTCCTACTCTTTTCCAAACCAAACCAAACTATTCGCAAAACAAAGTATGAAAGAGGGGGTCCAACCAACTTATTCAGAAAACTAAGGAAACCAAAGCAAACTAAAAACCAAAACAAAAACGAAAAAGAAGATGCTCCAAGAAAAACACAACTGTGCATGAAACAATAAAAATGAAGCGTTTGGAAGAAACCTGGGATTTTTATTGATGAAGAAGGGGAATGCCTTGGGCATCCCCAAGCTTTAACGCTTGTACTTCTTGGATATTTCTTGGGGTGACTCGCGTGGCATCCCCAAGCTTGAGCTTTAGTCCATCCTTCATCTCATTACTCATTCCTTACATACACCTGAAATTTTTCCTTCATACAAAACTTCACACAATTTCATTAGCAACATTAGTGCACTTAAGATAAATAAGTCTCAAGGTTCAGTTCTAACACCAAATAAACTTCCATTAGAACACTAGCTACTGTAGCACTTCCCTCAAAAAGCTCAATTCCCAAAAAGAACTCAAGAAGGAACCAACAAGAAGCAAATGCAGAAAATGGCAGAAATCTGTCAAAACAGACCAGCAGGTAAAGACGAATTTTTTGGAAGACCTTCTGTTTCTCCAATAAAAAAGTGTTGAACTAACGAAAGTTAGATAAAAACCTGGTGCAGAAGCACAAAAAAGTACAGCTCAATCCGACGTACAGATCTCTCTCAGGAATGTTTACGTTGAAGCACAGAAATCTGTTTCAGGACAGCAACTTTCCCAATCATTACTTCACTCTCATTAGAGGTTACTCTTGGCACAAAAAGCAAATAAAAAGGATAAGGAGAGGTTATTACAGAGGTAATAACTTCCAAGACTCATCTAAAACTCCTGGGTTATCTCCCAACAAGTACTTTTCTTTAACGCCTTTAAGTTAGGCATAAGAAGCAAAGAAAGAATCAAGTGTTCTCAAATGAAGAAGCATTAAAACCAACTTTTTGCCCTTACCTCTCTTACTTTTATTCTTAGCCTTGGGGAAAATATGATTGTTTGGTGGAGAAGAAAGGTGCATGGTCTCCTTTCCCACATCTATTATTGCTCCAAGAAGTTCCAATAGGGACCTTCCAAGTGTAATTTGTCCTTTTCCTGCACATTCAATAACAAGAAAATCAATAGAAATCATTTTCCCAAGGATCTTTGTAAACACTCCTTCAGATATTCCAAGAGGTAATATGGTAGTATTATTAGTAAGAGGTATTTCTTTTCCTCCCTCAATGAGCCCCCAAGTATTCAGAGATTTATAAATATCTTTGGGCATAAGGCAAAATTCAGACATGATATCACAACGAGCTTGAAAAGTTTCAGCGTTCATCTCAATCTTTACTGTAGGGAACCACTTTGATGGTTCAGAGTTTATTGGGACATAATTGTGATGCTCCCTAAGCGTATTATAGCACCCTTCTAATCTAGTAGTGCTAGCCTCAAGAGTGTCCAACCTAGCAAATATTTTTGTGAAGGAAATATCAGTTTGGCTAGGCATGTTGTAAGTGAGGATCACTTTCTTTATAGCGTTAATAGAATCATCCTCATTACATTGGAGGAAGTCTCCTCCCACAATAGCATCTAGGGTATATCTATAGCAAAGAGCAATCCCAAGGTAAAAACTACTAAGGAACAAGCTTTGAGTCATTTTAGGCTCAGTTTTTTCATGTAGATCAGAGATTCTAGACCAAGCTTCCTCAAAACTTTCCTCAATTCCTTGTTTAAAAGTGAAAATCATTTCCTTGGGTGACATAGTGACAGGAGCAAGGCTAGACATAATGAGATAGGAACTAATTTTTTTTGTGTTTTTGAAATAAGAAAGCAAACAAGTAAAACTAATTTTTTTGTGTTTTTGAAGAACAAAACAAGCAAACAGGGCAAAAAGAAACTAAGCAAAACAAAAACAACAAAGTAAAGAGATTGGTTATGAGGGACTCCCCTTGTGAAGATGTCCTTGACTCCCCGGCAATGGCGCCAGAAAAATCTTTGTTGGCTCGTGGTTGATGTAGAGCTCGTTGGGAACCCCAAGAGCAAGGTATGATGAGCACAGCAGCAAGTTTTCCCTTAGTTATGAGACAAGGTTTAATCGAACCAGTAGGAGCAAGGAAACACCCCAAAGGTGTTACTAGCTGAGCTTTGGCAGGGCGCACTACCGGTGCTAGTAGCAACGTGGAGACCTTCACAACACAACCACAAAACTTTGTCCCCAACTTGCGATGAGGTTGTCAATCTCACCGTGTTTTGCGGAAAACAAAGGATTAAACGTATCGAATGGAAAGAAGTAAAAGTTTGCAGAAAGTAACACAAAGCAGTAAAAGATTGTAGATTGTATGTAAAGTAAAGGACCGAGATCCATAGTTCACTAGAGGTGGCTCTCCTTAGATAGATAACATGCTGGGTGAACAAATTACAGCGGGGAAATTGACAAACACCAAGAAAGCAATACATGCGCATACTAATCATCTTGACTCCTCTGAGACTTGATTGGGCATTACAACATAATACATAGACCGCCATCCAACTGCATCTATGACTAATAATCCACCTTCAGGTTATCATCCGAACCCCCTCTAGTATTAAGTTGCAAGCAACAGATTATTGCTTTACGAACTGCGTGTAAAGTAAACAATACAATTGTTCTATGAACAAAGGATCGTTGTTTTCTCCCTAGTAGCAACAACACATCTAGTACCTTAGAGATTTCTGTCACTTCCCCAGATTACCTGAGGCATGAACCCACTATTGAGCATAAATACTAACTCTTGGAGTTGCGAGCATCTACTTGGCCAAGATAGCTACTAACAATGAAAAGCATGCAAGATCTCAAATAACAAAGACATGATAGAATCAATAATCAATCTGAAATAGCATCTCAATATCCATCGGATCCCCGCAAACACAACATGTATGGATTACAAATAGATGATCTTGATCATGAACGGAGCTCACAAGATCTAAACATGAAAGCACAAAGGAGGAGAAACCAGCCATCTAGCTACTACATGGATCCGTAGTCCAAGGATGAACTACTCACGCATCACACCGGAGGCTTGCATGGTGACGAAGAAGGCCTCCAGGGTGAATTCCCCTCTCCGGC
Organism: Avena insularis; assembly: GCA_023614405.1. Taxonomy (NCBI): domain Eukaryota; kingdom Viridiplantae; phylum Streptophyta; class Magnoliopsida; order Poales; family Poaceae; genus Avena; species Avena insularis. The sequence continues at coordinate 454,337,331 of CM042694.1, forward strand.
AGGGTGCCGGGAAGAACTTCAGATCCCTCCCGATCTAGGGATAGAGATGACGGCGGCTATAGACTCTTTCGTGGATTTTTGATCGGGTACTTAGGGTTTTCGTCCCGAGGGCAAATTATAGGCGGAAGGAGAGGCTGAGGGGGTGCCAAGAGCCACCACACCACCCCCTGGCGTGGGCTAGGCCTGGCCGCGCGGCCAGGTGGTGTGGCCGGCCTCTGGCCCCTCTCCGTCTCGTATTCTGGCACTTGATCCCTTCCGGAAAAATAGGCACTTTGGCTTTTGTCCCGTCCAATTCCGAGAATATTCATTTTTTGACTTTCCTGGAACCAAAAACAGCAGAAAACAGGCAGCTGGCACTGTGGCTCTTGTTAATATGTTAGTCCAAGAAATCATATGAAATGTACTCCAAAGTTGGAACAAAACACAAGAAAGTCGATAAAACAAAGCATGGAACATCAAAAATTATAGATACATTTGCAATGTATCAGATATACACAGAGTGATATTAAAGGAATAGGTCCATCTATCGTAACACATAAGATTACCATGCTTGATGATGCTAAACCTGTAGTAGGTACACAAAGAAGGTGTAATCCTAAAATGAAGGAAGTAGTAAGAAAAGAGGTTATACGCTTACTAGATGCTAGAATAATATATCCTATTTCTAACAGTAAGTGGGTTAGCCCAGCTCATTGCATACTAAGACAAGGTGGTCTTGATGTTGCTATGAATGAGGATGATGAGCTAGTTCCTGTAAGGCCTATTTTAGGATATCGTATGTGCATTGATTTTAGGAAGCTAAACCGCGAGACACAGAAAAATCATAAACCTATACCATTCATGGATAAAATTTTAGAAAGACTTAGCAATAATTCTTATTTTTGTTTTCTTGATGGTTATTCTGGATATTTTCAAATTTCCATACAACCGGAAGATCAAGAGAAAACAACTTTAAATTGCCCTTATGGCACATATGCTTATATATTAATTCCGTTTGGCTTATGTAATGCAGCAGCAACTTTTCAATAATGTCTTCTAAAGATTTTTGATGACTTTGTTGAGAAGACTATGGAAGTTCTAACAAATGATTTTGTTGTTTGTGGAACAACTTTTGATAATTGCCTCTACAATCTGACCAAAGTCTTGTAGAGATGCAGGCAATCAAATTTGGTTTTGAATTGGGAATAATGTCGTTTCATGGAAAGAGAAGGTAAAGTTTTCGGACATAAGGTTTCGGAGAAGGGAATAGAAATAGGTAAAACTAATATAAATGCTATAGAAAATCTTCCAATACCTTAGGACATTAAAAACTTAAAAATGTTCCTAGGACATGCAAGTTTTTATAAGCGTTTTATAAAATATTTTGCTAAAATATCTATGCCCCTCACCAAACTTCTTGATAAGGAAACTTCGTTCTAATTATATCATGACTGCATTGCCGCTTTTGAGAACCTCAAGAATAAATTAGTTTTAGCACCTATCATGTAATCTCCAAAATGGGATGAACCTTTCAAAATCATGTGTGATGCTAGTGACTATGCTTTAGGGGCTGTGTTGGGACAATGAGATGGAAAGAATTTGAATGTTATTTATTACACTAGTAGACCTCTTAATAATATTCAGAAACATTATGCTACCACAGAAAAAGAGTTCCTATCTATGATTTTTGCTTGCGACAAATTTAGATCTTACATCATTAATTCTAAGGTAATAATTCATATGGATCACCAAGCTTTGCGTCACCTCCTTGTGAAAAAGGATGCTAAGCCCAGGTTGATTAGGTGGGTTTTATTATTTCAAGAATACGATTTGCAATTAGTAGATAGGAGGGGTAAAGATAATCTGGTAGCAGATAATCTTTATAGGATGGAGGGAATAATCAATAACCCCGTACCTATCATTTCCAGGAGAATACTTAGCAAATGTTGAAATTACTGATCCGTGGTATGCGGATTATGCTAATTATCTTGCAACAAAATTTATACCTCTTGGTATGTCAAGAAATCAAAGGATGAAATTCTTGAATGATCTTAAATATTACTTTTGGGATGATTCGTATATATACCGTCATGGACCTGACGGAATGATTCAGAAGTGGGTTCCTAACCATGAAATGAATGCGATATTAAAAGCTTGTCATGACAATTCGTATGGAGGGCATCATGCAGGTAAGAGAAATGCTGCAAAGGTACTTCAATCCGGATTCTATTGGCCCACCTTGCTCAAGAACGCACACGGGTATGTGGAATACTGCGATACTTGCCAAAGAAGAGGTAATATAGGTAGGAGACAAGAAATGGCTATGAATTATACTCTCATAATTGAACCCTTTAATGTATGGGGAATGGATTACATGGGACCATTTACAGAATCGAATGGTTATACTCATATTCTTGTTGTTGTTGACTATGTTACTAAATGGGTTGAAGCTATTCCGACAAATCATGCAGATGCAGCCACCTCAGTGAAGATGATCAAGGATGTTATATTCCCCAGGTTTGGAGTTCCTAGATTTCTAATTACTGACGGTGGTTCTCATTTTATGAAAGGAACTTTTAGGAAAATCCTCAGCAAATATGGAGTAACTCACCGTGTTGCTTCACCATATCATCCCCAAACTAGTGGTCAAGTAGAACTCTCTAATAGAGAACTAAAGACCATACTCGAGAAGACGGTGGACAAATCAAGAAGAGATTGGTCATACAAATTAAATGACACTCTATGGGCATATCGTACTGCGTTTAAAAATCCAATGGGTATGACACCTTATAAGATGGTGGATGGTAAGGCATGCCATTTACCTTTAGAATTGGAACACAATGCTTTTTGGGCAATCAAGAACCTAAATTATGATCTTAAAGCAGCAGGAGAAAAGCGTTTATTAGATATTCATGCTTTAGATGAGTTTAGAAGTGAAGCCTATGAGAATGTTAGGTTGTTTAAGGAAAAAGTGAAAAGATGACATGATAGAAAATAGAGAATACGACTTTTAAAAGTAGAGACAAAGTGTTTCTCTATAATTCTCATCTTAAGTTGTTTCTAGAAAAGCTCAGATCGAAGCGGGAAGTCCCATATATAGTTGAAGAAGCTTATTCATCGGGAGCAGTGAAGCTACAAGGAAAAACACCCTCTCTTGCATGGGTGCTTGAAGCATTATCGAGTAAAAGAAGATATAAGTGCAGCCACCATAGAATTGATCACCCTAGAAGAAGTGATTAAGCAAAGATATACAAGGAATGGCAACTGCAAGAAGAATGGACTTGAAACAGAATGAGCAACAATACGGTCAAGATATTGACCATAAAATAGCACTTCATGCGAGGCAACCCATGCAAAATAAAGGTTTGAGTAAGTTTTTAAAATTTTCAGTTAAAGTTTAATTTAGCATTGTGTTAAATAAGAAACATTTGATGCTCTAACAAAGAAGGAGGAAGACTGATAATGCCAAAATTGGTCGAAAATCTAAGCTGACATTTTTCTATCAAAACTCGATATTTTGCTAAGTTTCAGAATAATAAAGAATCCTTGGAGAAGCAGAAATTTGTTGGTGGACACAGAAGGTTTAACGACCAACTATACGGTGGGAATGAAAATTTCGGCCGTATAGTTGCGGTCGTATAGTTGTTGTGACATCACCCCTTACATCCACGAAAGCTACTGAGAGTTTAACGACCAACTATACAGCCAGAATTAAGAATTCCGCACGTATAGCCGCGGTCGTATAGATATCAACGCCTTTGAAAAAATAATTTCCAGAGTACTGAGAGTTTAACGACCAACTATACGGCCGGAATTAAAAATACCGCCCGTATAGTTGTCGACCCATCTCCAATAAAATTATTTAGAGTCTAGAGAGTTTAACGACCAACTATACGGTGGGAATGAAAATTCCCGCCCGTATAGTTCTGGCCGTATAGTATGGATCCACCATAGATAAAATGTATAGTCGGTTCATAACTATACAGCGAGAACTATACGAGATGTGCCCGTATAGTTGCTTGTTACGAAAGGGGGCAAGGGTTTTTGACCTCTCCTTTTAAAGATGATCGCATCTAACATTTTTTCATTAAGTTTTCACAGAGCTACAGCCTCCATCCTCGAAAAAATCCTCGCCATCCCTATACAAGCCCCTCTAACAACATCCATGTAGTGAAGCCATGCAGCCCTTTCATGTCAACAAGATCTGGAAGAAGAAAGAAGAGAATCCCGTGAAGAGGACGAAGAAGTAGAACCTAAAGGATCATCGTCATCATCCAACCAGGAGATCAAATTGGGAGGACATGTTCCCGCAAAGGATGGAGATGATGAGGCAAGCTGAGTGGGGAAGAAACAAGGATGAGTATCTCCCTAATCCTTATCGTTACAACATAGGATCCTATTATAAACCTCCTCTTGGTCCATCACCTCTTAAACCTAAGAAGGTGCGGCAAGATGAGATTCATGATAATATCTATGAGTTAGAAAAAGCTTCAAAGGCATGTGTTGAAACAATTGGAGAAGGGATTGACTCCTACTGGATGATAAGCAAAGACCTTGAGAAGAAGGTCCATGACATCGATGGTAGAGTTGGTTTCTTGATTAAAACTGTCTTTGAGTTGACAGATGAGAAGAAATTCCTCAAGAAGAAAATGTTGAAGCTCCAATATGACATGGCCGAGCTCAGCATTCGCTTTGCAAGCATAGTTAAAGATGGCAATATAAAATAAGAGGGTGATGCTCTTTCTACCCAGAAGGAGGAATAGGTACCAACAAGGAGTTAATTGATCCCGCCTGGCTTGATTCCAAGCTTGGGGAGATCTTTAAAGATCTTGTAATTTATCTTATAAGTTTTATATTACTATTTTTTCATTAGTGCAAACTAGAAATAAAGTTTGCATCATTAGAATTTCCTTCAGGAATAGTCGATCCCTTAAATGAAATTCCGAGTTTATTATTATATATGGAGCAATATTGAGTTTGTGTTTGTTTTATTGGATATATGAATGGCTTGAGTATAATTTTACTTGCACTTGATGATAGCAATAGGAGTCTTCCACACCATTGGTATTAATGGAACACATAAAGATAATTTGGCCAATATGTTGTAAGTCTACGGTTTGATTTACAAAGAATAACTATCTATACAATTAAGTTGAAAAAGAAATCTTGAACAAAGGAAAAAGAAAGTGCTACCAAAATAGAGTGAGAACAAATCGAGGTAGAATCTTCAAGTCGTGAGAATGCTTCATATACAATTGGAATTTAATAATTGAGATTGTTTAACTTTGAATTCCTACATGAAGTGGAATGTATGGCTGGCTCCTTTGCACAAAACTTAAACAAAAGTGTGAGCATATATACAAAAGAAAAGAAAAGAAAGAAAGAAAAAGAGCAAGTGTGCAAAGAGCAAATAGGCATATACCACTATATTGTAGTATGACAAAGAGACAATTTTGAGATTTTGAATCCCAAGTGAATATGTTGATCCTAAAACTCTTGGGACTACCTCGCTAACTCATTCGGTTGAACCGGATACTTTTACATTATGTTGAGATTCATCTTTTATGAGTTGTTGATCACTAAGGTGTGGAAGTATGCTAATACTATTTAGATGGTTCAAGTAAGGTACTATTCATGAACTTATTCCTATGTATCGTATATGATAAACACATGCTGCAACTGCCTCATTTATTTTTATCAACTCAGCTTCATGAATATGAGGATCACATCCATTAAGCTAAAACTTGCTCGGACGAGAAAGAGTATAAGCTTGGGGAAGTTGATGAGTGCATATTTGCATCATGTTTTACATTATTATTTTGCATTTTAGATGTAGGATCTTGGTATTTTACGGTGCTCGCATGCACATTTGATGTCTGTTTTCACCCGGATCAGGACAAATGATGGATTGAATGGATAAAATTCTTGGAGCAGTTGTACTTTGGAGAAAAGGAGTCAAAAACAACGTAAATCGCTTATTTGGGAAATATTAATAATACCAGAAGAAAACTAGAAGTGAACAAAGGAGACAGAGGGTTTAACAACCAACTATATGACCGGAATAAATTTTTCGGCCGTATAGTTCCGACCATATAGTCGCCTCCTCAAATAGTTTCACCCCGTGCAACTGGATCAGGGAGACGACATACGGAAAACCCAGAAATCGCCGAAACCTCACCTCCGGAAGGCATCTAGAGGGGGAACTCATCCACCAGGGATCCATCTTCGACCTGCACAGATCTGGGAGGCTAAGGCATCGATCTTCACCATCCACCAGCATCACCACCATCTCCATCCATCCCATCTACATCTTGTCTAGATCTTGTTGTAATTCCCGTACTCGTTGTGGATTTATACAAGTACTATTCATCTATGATTGTTTCCATTACCATTGCTATGATGTTGATTGCCTCCATGTCTGAGTAGATCTCTAGTTCTTGGGGAGATGGCGAAACCCTAGCATATGATTGAGATGAGATAGAGATTATTATATTATACATCATTATGTGTATGTGTTAATTGTCTTCATCTTGATGTTGGGAGTTGTGCACCTCCTTAATATTTTCCTCCTATAGGGACTCGATGAAGGGGATTACTTGTTGATAGACGGAGGGATGATAGCACTTACTATGACGATAAAGCTATTGTCAATCCTTACGTGCTAACTTGGGGAATCAAGGAGAACTCATTAAGCCATGTCCATGCCATGGGAGAAATCCCTTAATAGCGGGATAATACGATTGATGTCGTTTATTCGTTAGCTATGGTTATGAAGGATGATGTGAGTAGCGGTTGCTACCTATTTGTCCATATATGGAGTTCCTCCCACATACATACACATTATGAGAATATTCGTTATAATAATATTGATTTCTTAGTCTAACTTGCTAGCGGTGTATCCACCACTCCCCGAGAACGCCTTTTCCCTATTGCAGTTCCAAAGTCCTATTACACACGCGATTCTTACTTTCTGCATTAAGTTTTGCTTTACTTTAAATTACCTTGTTCAACCAAAAACCCAAAAACAACTCTACTTTTCTTGCATCTTAAAGTTAATTCTCAAGTACTTTGTTTAGTTGTAGTTAAAAGCATTTTAGTCTTTCGCCTACTACTCCCTATGGGATCGATATCTTTATTTCGAAACTAGCTACAAACGATCTGTGCACTTACGGTCATCAAAAACACACAAGTATTAGTGTTTCCTATTAATACAATTATAGCATGGAATGTAAACATTTATCATAAACACAAAGATATAACAATAACCACTTTATTATTGCCTCTTGGGCATATCTCCAACAGTCTCCCACTTGCACTAGAGTCAATAATCTATATTACATTGTAATCTACGTAACACCCATGGCATTCTGGTGTTGGTCATGTTTTGCTCTAGGGAGAGGTTTAGTCAACAGATCTGCCACATTCAGATCAATGTGTACTTTACAAATCTTTATGTCCCCATCTTGGACATACTCGTGAATAGCATGAAAACATAGCCTGATGCGCTTCAGCTTCTTGTGTGACCTTGGCTCTTGTGCATTAGCTATGGCACCCATGTTGTCACAATAGATGGCCATCGGGTCCAACGCACTAGGAACCACACCAAGCTCAGTAATGAACTCCTTCATCCATATCGCTTCTTGTGCAGCCTCCCAGGTAGCTATGTATTCTAATTCAGTTGAAGATTTGCCACAACGCTTTGCTTGGCACTCCTCCAACTCACTACATCACCATTCAAAATAAATACGTATCCAAACTGTGACTTCAAGTCATCTGGATCAGTGTTCCAACTAGCATCGGTGTACTATTTACAACAAGATGTTCATCACCTCCATAAGAAAGAACCATATCCTTAGTCCTTTTCAGGTACTTTAGGATATTTTTGACCGATGTGCAGTGTTCCATTCCAGGATCACTTTGATATCTACTAGTCAAACTAATAGCATGTGCTATATCCGGTCTCGTACACAGCATGTCATACATGATAGAACCTATGGCCGAGTCATAGGGAATTTTACTTATCTTCTCTCTATCTTCTACCGTAGCTAGACTTTGATTCTTACTCAAGGTCTTACCTGGCAGCATGGGCAAGAACCCTTTCTTGCTTTCTTCCATTCAAAACTTCTTTAGACCCTTATCCAGGTGTGTACTTTGTGAAAGCGCTATTAAGCATCTTGATTGTTCTCTATAAATCTTGATGCCTAAAATGTATGCCGCTTTGCCAAGATCCTTCATTGAAAAACTATTATTCAAATAGGTTTTGACACTATCAAGAAGTTCTATATAATTCTCAATCAACAATATGTCATCCACATACAGTACTAGGAACACTATAGAGCTCCCACTCACTTTATTGTAAATACAAGCTTCTCCATAAGTTTGTATAAATCCAAAGTTTTTTATCACCTTATCAAAACATTGATTCTAACTCCGAGATGCTTGCTTCAGTCCGTAAATGGAGCGCTGAAGCTTGCATACCTTGTCAGCATCTTTAGGATCGACAAAACCTTTGGGTTGTACCATATACAACTCTTCCTCAATGTCACCATTAAGGAACGCCGTTTTGACATCCATCTGCCAAATCTCATAATCAAAATATGCAGCGATTGCTAACGAAATCCTCACAGACTTTAGCTTCGCTACCGGTGAGAAAGTATCATCGTAGTCAACTCCTTGAATTTATCGGAACCCTTTCGCGACAAGTCAAGCTTTATAGGCAGTAATATTACCATTAGTGTCCGTTTTCTTTTTATAGATCCATTTGTTCTCGACAGCCTTGTGGCCATCTGGTAAGTCCACCAAAGTCCATACTTAGTTTTCATACATGGATGCTATTTCAGATTTCATGGCTTATTGCCATTTGTCAGAATCTAGGCTCATCATAGCTTCCTCATACGTCGCAGGGTCGTCAATGTTGTCCACCAACATGACATTCAAGGTAGGGTCATACCAATCAGGAGGGGTACGAACCCTCGTTGACCTGCGAGGTTCAGTAGCAACATTGTTCGAAGTTTCATGATCATCAGCATTAGCTTCCTCTCTTATTGGTGCAGGCGACACAAAAACATCTTCCGGTTCTGCGCTACTCTCAAGTCCGAGAGAAGGGCCAACAACCTCATCGAGTTCTACCTTCCTTCCAGTCACTTCTTTCGAGAGAAACTCCTTTTCAAGATAGGATCCATTCTTGGCAATGAAAACTTTGCCTCTGGATCTATGATAGAAGGTATACCCAATTGTTTCTTTAGGGTATCCTATGAAGACACATTTTTCCGCTTTGGGTTCAAGCTTGTCGGGTTTTAACTTATTTACATACGCTTCGCAACCCAAAACTTCAAGGAATGACAACTTAGGTTTCTTGCCAAACCACAATTCATACGGTGTCATTTCAACAGATTTAGATGGTGCCCTATTTAAAGTGAATGCGGCTATATCTAATGAACCACAAAATGATAACGGTAAATCTGTAAGAGACATCATACACCGAACCATATCTAAGAGAGTTTGATTACGACGTTTGGACACACCATTACGCTGTGGTGTTCCCGGCAGTGTCAATTGTGAAAGTATTCTGCATTTCTTTAAATGCATGCCAAACTCGTAACTTAGATACGCACCTCCGTGGTCAGAACGCGGAAACTTAATCTTCTTGTTATGCTGATTTTCTACTTCACTTTGAAATTCCTTAAACTTCTCGAAAGTTTCGAACGTATGTTTCATAAAGTAGATATACCCATATCTACTCAAGTCATCTGTGAAAGTAAGAACATAACGATATCCACTGCGCGATGCTACACTCATTGGACCGCACACATCGGTATGTATTATTTCCAACAAGTTCATAGCTCACTCCATTATCCTAGAGAATGGATTCTTAGTCATTTTTCCATTAGACATGGTTCACATCTTTCAAGTGATTCAAGAATTCCATCGGTATGGAGTTTCTTCATGCATTTCACTCCAATGTGACCAAGACGATAGTGCCACATGTACGTGGTATTATCATTCAATTTTATCCGTTTAGCATCTATGTTGTGAACATGTGTATCACTACAGTCAAGATTCAATAAGAATAAACCATTCATCTCAGGTGCATTACCATAAAAGATATTACTCATATAAGTTGAACAACCATTATTCTCAGACTTAAACGAGTAACCATTTCGTAATAAACAAGATCCAGATATAATGTTCATGCTTAACGCGGGAACCAAATAACAATTATTCAAATTTAAATCTAATTCCGAAGGTAGATGAAGAGGGAGCGTGCTGACGGCGATCACATCAACCTTGGAGCCATTTCCAACGCGCATCATCACCTTGTCTCTCGCCAGTCTTCGTTTATTCTGCAGCTCCTGTTTCGAGTTACAAATATGAGCAACCGAACCAGTATCAAATACCAGTCACTACTATTATTACTAGTAAGGTACACATCAATAACATGTATATCAAATATACCTTTCTTCTTGATGTTGCCGTTCTTCAGATCTTCCAGGTACTTGGGGTAGTTGCGCTTCCAGTGACCTTCACCTTTGCAGTAAAAGCACTCAGTATCAGGCTTAGGACCATCCTTGGGCTTCTTAGAAGGTGCGGAATCTTTCTTGCCATCCTTCTTGAAGTTGCCCTTGTTCTTAGGCTTGCCCTGTTTCTTGAAATTGGTGGTCTTATTGACCATCAACACTTGGTGCTCTTTCTTAATCTCCACTTCAGCAGTTTTCAGCATGGATAAGAGTTCAGGCAACATCTTGTTCATGCAATGCATATTGTAGTTCATCACAAAGTTCTTGTAACTAGGTGGCAGTGATTAGAAGACACGGTGAATCCCCAATGTATTAGGAATCGTTATTCCCAAATCTTGGAGCTTGCTTGTGTGGCCAGACATTTGGAGCATGTGCTTGCTAATGGAGCTTCCCTCTTCCATCTTACAGTTTAAGAACTTCTTGGAGGCCTCATAGCATTCCATGTATGCATGAGTTTCAAATATCATTTTGAGCTCATTGATTATATCAAAGGGATCGCAGTGCTCAAAGCACTTCTGAAGCTCCGATTCTAAACCGTACAGGATGGCACACTGAACTGTGGAGTAGTGATTTTTCTAAATGATGTAAACATTTTTCACATCATTGGAAGCATCCTTTGTAGGTGGGTCACCTAGCGGTGCATCGAGCACATAGGTCAACTCACTAGCGCTGAGGATAATCCTCAAGCCACAGAACCAGTCTGTGAAGTTGCTTCCATTGTTTTTCAGCTTTTCTTTCTCTAGGAACGCATTAAAGTTGATGGAGGGGGTCACCATGATCTACAACATATTTGCAAAGCGTTTAGACTAAGTTTATGACAAATTGAGTTCAAATTTAATTCTTAAATTAACTAGGTGAACTCCCACTCAAAACAACATCCCTCATGTTACCTTAGTGATTACACGAACCAAATCCACTACAGCAAGTCCGATCTTCACGAGAGAAGATGTAGCTTCAAAGGCGAACAATCAACATGTTCATCATATCATTCATATGACTCATGCTTTACCTTTCGGTATTCCGTGTACCGAGACCATGTCTGTACATGCTAGGCTCATCAAGGTTAACCTTAGTATCCGCATGTGCAAATCTGGCTTGCACCCGTTGTATGCACACGTAGAATCTATAACATCCGATCATCACGAAATGCTTCAAAACAACGAGTCTTAGAAATGGTGCCTACTAAGGATGTACAATTTATTACTTGATATTTAGTGAGAGGGATCATCTTATAATGCTACCGTCGTGATCTAAGCAATACAAGATGCATAAAGGATAAACATCACATGCAATTCATAATATGTGACATGATATGGCCTTTCTTCTTGTGCCTTTGATCTTCATCTCCAAAGCACGGACATGATCTCCATCATCACCATCATGGCGTCAAGGTCAGTGGCGCCGCTTCATGGTTGTCCATCACTAATAGCAACTATTACAACTACTTGGAATAAATCTATTACATGATGAATAGACACGCAGGTCTTAACAAAAATAAAGACAACAATTAGGATCCTATCGGTTGCCATATTACAATAAGGATCATTGCATACATCAAAAATAATCACAATCATATCATGGCCATATCACATCCCATGCCCCTGCAAAAACAAGTTAGACGCCTCTAATTTTCTTTGCATATTTTACGTGGCTTGGGGATTTCGAGTAAGAACCGACCTTACCTATGAACAAGAACCACAACGCTGATACAAGTGTTGTCAGATGCTAATTGTAAATTGAATCTTAACTATGGTGGGAGAGGCGGACACCCGCAAAGCCACTTATGCAATGCAAGTTGCATGTCAAGCGTGGAGCAAGTCTCATGTGCGATGACATGTAAGGTTAGCCCGAGCTGCTTCATCCCACCATCCCGCAATATGCAAAGTACACGCAAAGAAAACGACAACAAAAGCATCAATGCCCACAAAACCATTGTATTCTACTCGTGCAACAGATCTACGCATAGACACGGCTTTGATACCACTGTAGGGTTCATAGCAGGAAAAACAAAAAAATTCTACCGCAAGAACAAACAAAATCAAGATCTAATCTATGGAAAATCCAAGATCTAATCTATGAGATAAGTGCAACGAGATAGATCTGTACTAACCCTTATAGATCCAAAGCCTTGATCGAGATCAGATCTCGTGGTTGATGTAGTCGATTACTTGTCTATCTCAAGATCGAGTAGATGATCCTTTCGGCGCTACGTTTCGGTAGCACTTCCGCACTCGGTCACACGTACGGGTCGATGTAGTCCTCTCCCCATTCTAGCAGGTAGCGGAGGTGGTAGATCCCCTCGGAATCCCAATAGCACGACGGCGTGGTGGTGGTGGTGGAGGAGAAGTCCTACAGGCCTTCGCCTAAGCCGTACCAGGAGGAAGGACGAGGAGGGTGGCGGCTAGCGCAGGGTGGAAGGGCAAGGGGGAGGCATCCCCTCTCCCCTCTTTATATAGAGGGGGCATCCTAGGTTTGCCCCCTTTTGCCTCCTAGGGCTGGCGCACAAGGGAAGGGGGAGTTTCCTTCCCCCCAAGTCTTGCCCCTTTCTTTCTTGGTTTTCAAGTAATCTCCCTAGAATCTTCTGGAACCTTCCGAAACCTTCTAGAAGCTTCATACGAATACTCCGGAACTTTTCCGAAACCCAGAAAGTGATCTACATTATATGAATCTTATTCTCCGAACAATTCCGGATCTCCTCGTGATGTCTTGAATCCAATCCGAGACTCCGAACAACATTCGGTCTCCAACTCATATTCTATATCTACCTAAACAACATTGAACCTTAAGTGTGTCACCCTACGGTTCGCGAACTATGCGGACATGATCGAGACACCTCTCCGATCAATAACCATCAGCGGGACCTGGAGATCCATAATGGCTCCCACATATTCAATGATGACTTTGTGATTGATAGAACCATTTACATACGACACCAATTCCCTTTGTCACACGATACTCTACTTATCTGAGGTTTGATCATCGGTATCTCCATACCTAGTTCTACCTCGTTACCGATAAATACTCTTTACTCATTCCGTGATATGGCTCCCTTGTGACCTAGTCACATGCTTGCAAGCTAATTAGATGACATTCCACCAAGAGGGCCTAGAGCATATCTATTCGTCACTTGGATGGACAAATCCCATTCTTGATCCATGAGCTTCAACACATACTTCCAGAATACCTAATGCCACCTTTATAACCACCCAGTTACGGAGCGGCGTTTGATGTCATCAAAGCACTCATCCGGTGATGGTGATTAACACGATCTCATGGTCGAAGGATTAGGTTACTATGTATTTGAAAGCTTGTAGCAAAACAAACGTAATGACTTGATCTTATATATGATCTTGTTATTAATGGCATCCAATGTCCATGATTAGGAAACCATGATCATCTATTAATCAATAAGCTAGTCTTAACAAGAGGCTTACTAGGGACTCTTTTACGTTTACAAAACACACAAGTATTAGTGTTTTCTATTACAATTATAGCATGGAATGTAAACATTTATCATAAACACAAAGATATAATAATAACCACTTTATTATTGCCTCTTGGGCATATCTCCAACAATTGATCCACATGAACACACACGCTGGTGGATCATGTGATGAAACTTCTGCCACACCGGTGCAAGATGCGATGTGGAAGCTGCTTTCCTATGTGTTTTGGTCTCTATGACCATGGTTTGACACATGGATCCCCTAGAGTCATTGCATGTGTTCTTTTCCTAAACCACATTGATCCCCTAGTGTCATTGTATGTGTTCTTTTCCTAAACCACATTGATCCACTAGTGTCATTGCTCCACATGAACACATTGCATGTGTTATTTTCTAAGACCACATTGGTCCACATTACCAGACATACTCTAGTCGATCATGTGATGCAACTTCTGCCACACTGGTGCAACATGCAATGTGAAGCTGCTTTCCTATGTGTTTTTGGTCTCTATGACCATGGTTTGACACATGGATCCCCTAGAGTCATTGCATTACTTCTTTTCCTAAACCACGTTGATACAGTAGTGTCATTGCTCCACATGACCACATTCCATGTGTTCTTTTCTAAGACCACATTGATCCACATGAACACACACACGCTAGTGGATCATGTGATGCAACTTCTGCCACACTAGTGCAACATGCAATGTGGAAACTACTTCCTATGTGTTTTTGGTCTCTGTGACCATGGTTTTACACATGGATCCCGTAGTGTCATTGCATGTGTTCTTTTCCTAAACCACATTGATCCCCTAGTGTCATTGCATGTGTTCTTTTTCTAAACCACATTGATCCACTAGTGCCATTGCTCCAGATGACCACATTGCATTGTTCTTTTCTATGACCACATTGATCCACATGACCACAAACACTCTAGTGGATCATGTGATGCAACTTCTGCCACACTGGTGCAACATGCATTGTAGAAGCTGCTTTCCTATGTATTTTTTGTCTATGTGACCATGGTTTGACACATGGATCCCCTATAGTCATTGCATGTGTTCTTTTCCTAAACCACATTTATCCCCTAGTGTCATTACATGTGTTATTTTCCTAAACCACATTGATCCACATGAACACACACACTCTACTGGATTCTGTGATGCAACTTTTGCCACACTAGTGCAACATGCAATGTGGAAGCTGCTTTCCTACGTGTTTTTGGTATCTATGACCATGGTTTGACACATGAATCCCCTAGAGTCATTGCTTGTCTTTTTTCCTAAACCACATTGATCCCCTAGAGTAATTATATGTGTTATTTTCCTAAACCACATTGATCCACTAGTGTCATTGCTCCATAGGACCACATTGCATGTGTTCTTTTCCAAGACCACATTGATCCACATCAACACACACACTCTAGTGGATCATGCGATGCAACTTCTGCCACATAGGTGCATCATGCAATGTGGAAGATGCTTTCCTCTATGTTTTTGGTCTCTATGACCACGGTTTGACACATGGATCCCCTAGACTCATTGCATGTGTTGTTTTCTAAACCATATTGATCCCCTAATGTTATTGCATGTGTTCTTTTCCTAAACCACATTGATCCAGTAGGGCCATTGCTCCACATGACCACATTGCATGTGTTCTTTTCGAAGACCACACTGATCCATATGACCACACACGCTCTAGTGGATCATCTGATGCAACTTCTGCCACACTAGTGCAACATGCAATGTGGAAGCTGCTTTCCTATGTGTTTTTGTCTCTGTGACCATGGGTTGACACAAGGATCACCTAGAATCATTGCATGTGTTCTTTTGCTAAAGAACATTGATCCCCTAGAGTCATTGCATGTGATATTTTCCTAAACCACATCGCTCCACATGACAACACACACTCTACTGGATTATGTGATGCAACTTTTGCGACACTAGTGCAACATGCAATGTGGAAGCTGCTTTCCTATGTGTTTTTTGTCTCTGTGACCATGGTTTGTGATGGATCAAAATATATTCGAGCTTGTTGGGAACCCCAAGAGGAAGGTATGCTGAGCACAACAACAAGTTTTCCCTCAGTTATGAAACCAAGGTTATCAAACCAGTAGGAGCAAGGAAACAACTCCAAGGTGTTGTTTCCAACTTGGAATCCTGCACAACACAACCATAGAACTTTGCCCCAACTTACAGTGAGGTTATCAATCTCACCGGTTTTGCTGAAAACAAAGGATTAAATGTATTGTGTGGAATGTAGTAATTGCTTACAGAAAGTAAACAGTAAACAGATGGTAGATTAATGGTAAAAGAATGGACCAGGGTCCATAGTTCACTAGAGGTGATTCTCCTTAAGATAGATGACATGTTGGGTGAACAAATTACAGCGGGGCAATTGACAAACACCGAGAAAGCATACATGCATATACTAATCATCTTGACTCCTATGAGATTTGATTGGGCATTACAACATTATACATATACCATAATCCAACTACATCTATGACTAATAATCCACCTTCAGGTTATCATCCAAACCCCCTCTAGTAAGCAACAGATAATTGCATTAAGAAAAGTGTTGAAAGTAAACAATACGATTGTCCCATGGACAAATGATTGCTATTTTCTCCCTAGTAGCAATAGTACATCTAGTACCTTAGAGATTCCTGTCACTTCCCCAGATTACTAGAGGCATGAACCCACTATCGAGCATAAATACTCCCTCTTGGAGTTGCTAACATCTACTTGGCCAAGATAGCTACTAACAACAGAAAGCATGCAAGATCACAAATAACATAGACATGGTAGAATCAATAATCATTATGAAATAGCATCTCAATATCCATCGGATCCCCGCAAACACAACATGTAAGATTACAAATAGATCATCTTGATCATGAACGGAGCTCACAAGATCTAAACATGGTAGCACAAAGGAGGAGAACCAACCATCTAGCTACTACATGGACCCGTAGTCCGGGGATGAACTACTCACGCATCACACCGGAGGCAGTCATGGTGATGAAGAAGGCCTCTAGGGTGATCTCTCCCCTTCGGCAGGGTACCGGGAAGAGCTTTAGATCCCTCCCAATCTAGGGATGGAGATGGCGGCAGCTGCAGAGTCTTTCGTGGATTTTTGATTGGGTACTTAGGGTTTTCATCCCGGGAGGATTTTATAAGCGAAGGGGCAAGGTCGATGGAGTACCAGGGGGTCCACACCCCTAGTGGCGCACCCCCCAGGCCGCGCTGCCACCAGGTGTGGCCGCCCTGGTGTGCCAATTCGTCTCTCGTCCGGACTCCTTGTTGCTTCGGGTAAAATATTGACTTTGGATTTTGTCCGGTCCAATTCCGAGAATATTTCCTTACTAGATTTTATGAAACCAAAAATAGCACAAAACAGGCAACTAGCATTGTGGCATCTTGATAATAGGTTAGTTCCAGAAAATGTGTAAAAATACTCCAAAGTGTGGAGAAAACATAAGAAAGTAGATATAAAACAAGCATGGAACATCAAAAATTATAGATACGTTTACAACGTATCAGTTTGACACATGGATCCCCTAGAGTCATTGCATATGTTCTTTTCCTAAACCACATTGATCCCCTATAGTCATTGCATGTGTTCTTTTCCTAAACCACATTGATCCACTAGTGTCATTGATCCATATGACCACATTGCATGTGTTCTTTTCCAAGACCACATTGATCCACATGAACACACTCACTCTAGTGGATCATATGATGCAAATTCTGCCACGCTAGTGGAACATGCAATGTGGAAGTTGCTTTCCTATGTGTTTTTCATCTCAGTGACCATGGTTTGACATATGGATCCCCCAGAGTCATTGCATGTGTTCTTTTCCGAAACCACGTTGATCGCCTAGAGTCATTGCATGATTTCTTTTACTAAACCATATTGATCCACTAGTGACATTGCTCCACATGACCACATTGCATGTGTTCTTTTCCAATACAACATTGATCCACATGACCACACACACTCTACTGGATTCTGTGATGCAACTTTTGCCACACTAGTGCAACTTGCAATGTGAAAGCTGCTTTCCTACGTGTTTTTGGTATCTATGACCATGGTTTGACACATGAATCCCCTAAAGTCATTGCATGTATTTTTTTCCTAAACCACATTGATCCCCTAGAATAATTATATGTGTTCTTTTCCTAAACCACATTGATCCACTAGTGTCATTACTCCATAGGACCACATTGCATGTGTTATTTTCCAAGACCACATTGATCCACATCAACACACACACTCTAGTGGATCATGCGATGCAACTTCTGCCACATAGGTGCATCATGCAATGTGGAAGATGATTTCCTCTGTGTTTTTGGTCTCTATGATCATGGTTTGACACATGGATCCCTAGACTCATTGCATGTGTTCTTTCCTAAACCATATTGATCCCCTAATGTTATTGCATGTGTTCTTTTCCTAAACCACATTAATCCAGTAGGGCCATTGCTCCACATGACCACATTGCATGTGTTCTTTTCCAAGACCACACTGATCCATATGACCACACACGCTCTAGTGGATCATCTGATGCAATTTCTGCCACACTAGTGCAACATGCAATGTGGAAGCTGCTTTCCTATGTGTTTTTGTCTCTGTGACCATGGGTTAACACAAGGATCACCTAGAATCATTGCATGTGTTCTTTTGCTAAAGCACATTGATCCCCTAGAGTCATTGCATGTGATATTTTCCTAAACCACATTGCTCCACATGACAACACACTCTACTGGATTATGTGATGCAAATTTTTCGACACTAGTGCAACATGCAATGTGGAAGCTGCTTTCCTATGTGTTTTTGGTCTCTCTGACCATGGTTTATGATGGATCAAAATATATTTGAGCTCGTTGGGAACCCCAAGAGGAAGGTATGATGAGCACGATAACAAGTTTTCCCTCAGTTATGAAACCAAGGTTATCGAACCAGTAGGAGCAAGGAAACAACTCCAAGGTGTTGTTTGCAACTTGGAATCCTGCACAACACAACCACAGAACTTTGCCCCAACTTATAGTGAGGTTGTCAATCTCACCAGTTTTGCTGAAAACAAAGGATTAAACGTATTGTGTGGAATGTAGTAATTGCTTGCAGAAAGTAAACAGTAAACAGATGGTAGATTGATGGTAAAAGAATGGACCGGGGTCCATAGTTCACTAGAGGTGATTCTCCTTAAGATAGATGACATGTTGGGTGAACAAATTACAGCGGGGCAATTGAGAGACAATGAGAAAGCATACATGCGTATACTAATCATCTTGACTCCTATGAGATTTGATTGGGCATTACAACATTATACATATACCGTAATCCAACTACATCTATGACTAATAATCCACCTTCAGGTTATCATCCAAACCCCCTCTAGTAAGCAACAGATAATTGCATTAAGAAAAGTGTTGAAAGTAAACAATACGATTGTCCCATGGACAAAGGATTGCTGTTTTCTCCCTAGTAGCAATAGCACATCTAGTACCTTAAAGATTCCTGTCACTTCCCCAGATTACTAGAGGCATGAACCGACTATCGGGCATAAATACTCCCTCTTGGAGTTGCTAACATCTACTTGGCCAAGATAGCTACTAACAACAGAAAGCATGCAAGATCACAAATAACATAGACATGGTAGAATCAATAATCAATATGAAATAGCATCTCAATATCCATCGGATCCCCGCAAACACAACATGTAAGATTACAAATAGATCATCTTGATCATGAATGGAGCTCACAAGATCTAAACATGGTAGCACAAAGGAGGAGAACCAACCATCTAGCTACTACATGGATCCGTAGTCTGGGGATGAACTACTCACGCATCACACCGGAGGCAGTCATGGTGATGAAGAAGGCCTCCAGGGTGATCTCTACCCTCCGGCAGGGTACCGGGAAGAGCTTCAGATCCCTCCCGATCTAGGGATGGAGATGGCGGCAGCTACAGACTCTTTCGTGGATTTTTGATCGGGTACTTAGGGTTTTCATCCCGGGAGGATTTTATAAGCGAAGGGGCAAGGTCGATGGAGTACCAGGGGGGCCACAACCCCTAGTGTGGCCCCGCCCGCCTGCCACCGGTGTGGCGCCTTGTGCGCCTAATTCTCCCCTCCGGACTCCGTGTTGCTTCGGGTAAAATATTGACTTTGGCTTTTGTCCGGTCCAATTCCAAGAATATTTCCTTACTAGATTTTATGAAATCAAAAATAGCACAAAACAGGCAACTCGCACTGTGGCCTCTTGTTAATAGGTTAGTTCCAAAAAATGTGTAAAAATACTCCAAAGTGTGGAGAAAACATAAGAAAGTAGATATAAAACAAGCATGGAACATCAAAAATTATAGATACGTTTACAACGTATCAGTTTGACACATGGATCCCCTAGAGTCATTGCAAATGTTCTTTTCCTAAACCACATTGATCCCCTATAGTCATTGCATGTGTTCTTTTCCTAAACCAAATTGATCCACTAGTGTCATTGATCCACATGACCACACTGCATGTGTTCTTTTCCAAGACCACATTGATCCACATGAACACACACACTCTAGTGGATCATATGATGCAACTTATGTCACACTAGTGGAACATGTAATGTGGAAGCTGCTTTCCTATGTGTTTTTCATCTCAGTGACCATGGTTTGACATATGGATCACCCAGATTCATTGCATGTGTTCTTTTTCTAAACCACATTGATCACCTAGAGTCATTGCATGTGTTCTTTTACTAAACCATATTGATCCACTAGTGACATTTCTCGACATGACCACATTGCATGTGTTCTTTTCCATTACCACATTGATCCACATGACTACACACACTCTACTGGATTCTGTGACACAACTTTTGCCACACTAGTGCAACATGCAATGTGGAAGCTGCTTTCCTATGTGTTTTTTGTCTCTATGACCATGGTTTGACACATGGATCCCCTAGAGTCATTGCATGCGTTCTTTTCCTAAACCACATTGATCCCCTAGACTCATTGCATGTGTTCTTTTCCTAAACCACATTGATCCACTAGTGTCATTGCTCCAGATGACCATATTGCATGTGTTCTTTTCCAAGACCACATTGATTCACATGACCACACACACTCGAGTTGATCATGTGATGCAACTCCTGCCACACTGGTGCAACATGCATTGTGGAAGCTGCTTTCCTATGTATTTTTAGTCTATGTTACCATGGTTTGACACATGGATCTCCTAGAGTCATTGCATGTGTTCTTTTCCTAAACCACATTGATCCCCTAGTGTCATTGGATGTGTTCTTTTCCCAAACTACATTGATCCACTAGTGACATTGCTCCACATGACCACATTACATGTGTTCTTTTCCAAGACCACATTGATCCACATGAACACACACACTCTAGTGGATTATGTGATGCAACTTCAGCCACACTGGTGCAACATTGATACGTCCATTTTGCATCACTATTTTATATCATAATTCACTATTATTCATTGATATATTTCATATTAAGAGATGATACTTATGTTATTTCATCTGTTTTTGCATGGTTGATGACTTTTGGAGCATGGACCGCTGCAGTCAGGATTCTGATGGAAAAGATGCTGTTTGGAGGCAAAATTCGCGAAGATCAGAAAATCCGGGAAAATATACGGAAAACCCTATTTTTCTAGAAAACGAAGGAAGCCAGAAGGAGGAGTGGAGATGGGCCATAGGGGGCCCACACCACCCCCTGGCGCGGGCCAGCCTAGGCCACGCCACCAGGTGGTGTGGCCGCCCTGGCCCACCTCTGGCTCTCCCCTCTGGCGTATATAATCCTACCGAAACCCTAATACTCGGGGAGAAACCACAGAAAGATTCCGCCGCCTCTACGGGGCGGAAAACACCGAGAGAGAAAGATCTCTCCGGCAAACAGGATCCATATGATGTCTTATGAGTAGTTCGTTTAGTTCTTGAGGACATGGGAGAAGTCATGTTGTTAGTAGTGGAATTTTGTTGAGAAAGATTCAATGGTTTGATATTTAAGTTGTGGTGTATTTCTTCTAGTGGTGTCATGTGAACATCGACTACATGACACTTCACCTATATGGGCCTAGGGGAATGCATTGTGTATTTGGCTACTAATCGTAGGGGTTGCCAGAGTGACAGAAACCTGAACCCCCGTTAGGAAACCATTGCACAAGGGACGTCAGGATCTTAGAGTTTAAAGCTATGGTTAGGTTTCTACCTTAATTACTTTCTTGTACTTACGGATGTTTGCAAGGGGTATAATCACAAGTATGTATTAGTCCTAGGAAGGTCGGTACATTAGCATAGGTTCACCCACACAACACTTAGCAAGCTTAAGAAGATTAATCAACTATACAAAGTGAAAGCACTTGACAGAATTCTCGTGTGTCCTCGAGAATGTTTGGTCATCTTAAGTAATACAACCGGCTTGTCCTTTGCTGCATAAAGGATTGGGCCACTTGCTGCATTTATTCCTACTGTCTTTTATTTACTCGTACTTTATTTACTTGCTTTATCAAAAACCCCTAAAAATCCGTTTGCTAAGTATTTGCAGATAATTCCTGATCCATACCACTAGCCAGCACCTTCTGCTCCTCTTTGGGTTCGACACTCTTACTTATCAAAAATACTGCGATACACCCCCTATACTTATGGGTCATCAAGACTATTTTCTGGCGCCGTTGCCGGGGAGTGAAGCGCTATTGGAGAGTGGAACTGGTAAAGGAAACTTCTACTGTGAGTATTGTTTACTTCTATTAGTTGCTTTATTTTCGTTATGGATAATTCGCTGAGTTTCTTATTTGGTAATGCTACTACCACTGCTAAGGTAGTAGATGAACCACCACCTCCTGAGAATGATACTTTTAAAATACCTACAAGAATTATTGATCGTGTTATGGATAACTATTATGTTGGGGATGGAACTGTCCATCCCGGTGATCATTTACTCTTTATACACGAATTATGCGGGTTGTTCAAGTGTGCAGGTATTACTACAGATCAAGTTAAGAAGAAGTTATTCTCATTATCACTAAAAGGAAGAGCTGAGGAATGGTATAAGCTATTGAAGAATGGTCAAGCTCTTGAATGGGAGGAAATAGTACCTCTCTTTTATTCAAAGTTTTATCCTCCTAGTGAGATTCATAAAGATCGGAATCAAATATACAACTTTTGGCCTCTTGATGGAGAGAGTACAGCTCAAGCTTGGGGGAGACTGAAGTTACTTATGCTCAAATGTCCCATTCATGAGCTCCCCAACAATATTATTATCAATAACTTTTATGCAAGGCTTTCTCTTCATCATAAGGATTTATTGGATGCTTCTTATGCTGGATCATTCACTCGCATGGAAGAAGAAGCTAAATGGGATCTTCTGGACCGTATGCAAGACAATGCTGAAGCTTGGGAGAATGACAAAGGTAGAAAATCAGGTATAAATTATGATTATAATGCATTGAATCTTTTATGGGAACCGATGACTTTCAAAATATTAAAAATGCTTATGGTCTAGACTCTCAAGCTATTGCTTCTTACTTTAAGGCTTTTGCTTCCTATATTGAAGTGCCTAAAAAGAAGTGGAATAAGTATCATGAACCTTATAAAGATGTTGCTAAGAGTGTTCCTACAAGAAATACTGAAGTTTATACTACTAATCATGTCTTACCTAAACCTTACATTGAGAAAATGCCTTTCCCAGTTAAGATAAAGGAACATTCTATGATAGCTAGTATGGTTAATGAAAGTACGAATGAAGTTGTTGAACCTGATAAACAAATGGTTAATGAACCTATAATAGCAAATGTGAAAGACTTTGTTACTAAATATGAAGAAGAGGGACACACTATCCTTTGTAAGGATACCTCTAATATTATTTCACAAAGTAGTGTTATGAGAACTAGTATTCCTATGTTTTCTGTTAGAATAAGTGATCATTGTTATGATGGTCCTTGTGATAGTTATATTGTTAAGTTTATGCATGATACTGAAAGTTATTATGAGAGAGGGAAAAGTGTTCTTATGTATCGCAATAATATCAAGTTTCCTCGTTTTATGCTGAAAGTTTTTATGTTGCACTTCTTTTGCCTTCCTATACTAGTAGCCCCTGGTTTTAACAACTTGTTTGTTTACAAAATTCCCTTGCATAGGAAGTGGGTTAGACTTAAAAGTGTGCACTTTTGCTTATTAGTGCTCTCTTTCACTTCAATTCATATTCCTATATGAGCATCTTCAAAATTATCATACCCATCTTAATGGCTATAAAGAAAGAGCTTTTTGGGAGACAACCCAATTTATTTTTGCTTTCAGTTTGTTTTGGTTTCTTTGAGTCTTGGAAGTTATTAATTTGGTAATAACCGCTCCTTATCCTTTTTGTTTGGTTTTTGTGTCAAGATCAACCTCTAATGAGAGAGAAGTAAGATTTGGGGAAGTTGTTGTCCCGAAACAATTTTTTGTGCTTCACCGTAAAAATTCGTGAGAGATCTCTGTCTGTCGGATTGAGCTGTAATTTTTTGTGCTTCTGCCCCAGGTTGTTATTTAACTTTATTTAGCTTTGCACTTTTTGATTTGAGTAATATAAGATTTTCGAAAAAATTGATCTTTACCTGCTGGTCTGTTTTGACAGATTTTGCCACTCTTGCATTTGCTTCTTTATTCGATTTTCTTTTTGAATTCTTTTTGGGTTTTCGGAAGGAGTTGCTACAGTAGCTTATGTTTTGATGGTTTTCATTTGAAGTTGAACTCAAAAGGTTTTATCACTTCACTTTTACTAATGTTGCTAATGAGAAATGTGTGAAGTTTTGTGTGAAAGAAATTTCCAGGTAGTGGAGATAATAGTGTAGTAAGGAAGTGAAAGGTTTCATGACTCACAATAAGTGTATGAAGATGAAGATATTGATGTTATTCATGTGGTGACTCCAGAAAAATTTATCAAAGACCAAATTCAGAGACCTGCAGAGTCCGTTTTCAAATAGGTAATAGTTCTGGTAAGAAAAGTTCCGTGAAAATACTATCCAACTATATTTTTGCAGTTTTTAGCCAATAAGGAAAGTTATGAAGCGAAAGAGGGACGGAAATGGAGCCAGGGTGGCTCACACCACCCTGTGGCATGGGCCCACCCCTGGCCGCGCCACCAGGTGGTGTGGCCACCTCGGACTACGTCTCTGACCTGTTTTCTCCCAGTACCTTCCTTTTGTTGTGAAACTTCGTAATATATAACCCCCCGGATCTCCCGAGGTTCGTATATCATGTTCTCGTCATGTTTTTGTTTCAATCTGTTTCTGCCAGGAACTATCTTTGAAAGCTTAGAAGCACAATGGTGTCCGCCAAGGATAAAGGAAAGGAGCCTATGGAGGAAGATCTCCAAGACCCTGGGAAGGAGAAGGAGATCAAGAGTGAAGATGAAGAGGAGGCAAAGCATACCAGCACTACCATTGCAAGCATTGGAGTGGTGGCAAACCCTGCCAGCACTATGTCAATTGGAGGGAAGCCTCCTCATCACCGTTCAGATCCCTGGTCACTTCCCCCACGCGCCAAGAATCCTTTCCATACCCTTATCCATGAGCATCAATACCAGAATATGCCCAAGGAGAAATTACCCTCCAATTGGGATTTGCCTCGTTCTAGCCATGCAGGAAAAGAAGACTTCAAGGACAAAGAGTGGGGAAAGAATCACAAGAGCTGGAATTCGCAACCCAACATGATCATGAGGCGCATTGAACAAAACTCGCAGCTTATTCACAATCTCACCTTTGAGATCGAGGACTTGGGGAAACTGATCAAAGAGCTCATCAAGAGAATACCACCACCACCGAGGGAGTAATTCGTCATCAGGTTTGGCATCCCCTTGGTTTGTTCCAAGCTTGGGGGAGTGTCGCGGTATCACATCACTATCTTCTATTTTTTTACCTTTTTAGTAGAGTCATATCATGAATAGAGAAGTTATCATGTAGGATGGTTTGCATTATGGAAGTTTCCCCTCTCTCGTTAGATATGTATCCCTTGGTGTGAGTTTCTGTTATGGAATATTAATGATAAGTTCTATCATTTACTCTTTTGCATATCTTATATTAGTTTTCAATTCGTGGTTATATGATTGATCTAGTTGTTAGTATTGGTATCACTTTGGGATTATTGAGTTAATTTAGTTGGTTTTGGCAAACCTGGCTCGGTCAGTAGCAACACTATTTTTGAGAGTTGAATGAAAAGATAAAAGTACTCTAAAGAAAAATAATTTCATCATCTTTCTTTCTTGATTTGCTCATAAGTTTAGTATTCTCTAGTTAAGATCTTTTGTGCTTCCAAGGAAGATTTCATGTTTGTTTTTATCACTTGTATGTTTGTTTGTTTCCTTCAACTCTTATACTTGCTACCCAGCCTTGCTAGCCAAAAACCTGTACTGAGAGGGAATTCTTCTCGTGCATCCAATCCTTAAACCAAACCTATGCCATTTTTGTCCACCATACCTACCTATTAGCACTATTGCTATTCCAAGTAAATTCTTGTTTTTATCTACCTTCCAAATTAAACTTGTTATGTGAAAATTAGTGATTAAAGCTCTCATGAACTTGATGGCACATTTTACTTTCCTGCACTTAATAAACTTGAACCATTGGGTCCTTCTTTGTTGCATATATGCTTGCGCTTTATAAGTTGAAGTTAGCAGAACCATGTATCATGGGGAACGCTTTCAACATTTCACTGGTACTTTGTACCTAGTTGATATCATGATTCTTTTGCCTATGGATCCCGGCGGTGTGAAATAAAAGGGGAGCTTGTAAGATCATGGAGTTTATATGTGTGTTAGAGAAACGCCTGGGCCACTAGCCTAAGCCATGCCTAATCATGGTGGAAACTTGCAGCATAACTATAGTGAGAATTCTATGAAGCATCTTCAATAAAAACCTATGCAAATAGCAAATAAAAGGATCACTGAGATGCTCATTGTCTGCTTGCCTTGTCATTTTGATTGTGGGATAGCTCCTGTATCTTGTGCAAGGGGTACCCCGTTGGCGGTTCTCTATGATACATATGTATTTACAATGACAAGAGCTTACTTGTGACTGAAGCTGAGTAGCATGAGGTTCGGTACTCGTAAGTAAGGGGCATGAGATTTCAACTTATAACTTGTCAAGCATATCCTCTTAGTTGTGTCACTTTAACCTTAATCACCTAAAGATGCCTATGATAGGGGCAATGAGAGCTGAAAGCTAATAAGTATCATAATTTTTTGGAGCTCTTTATGAAACTTGAAATCCCTGCTTCCCTCTGCGAAGGGCCTTTCTTTTACTCTTTAGTTGACTCAGTAAACCTATTCCCATCTATCTCAGCAAGTATTTTGAGTTGTTGTGTTTCATTCATTCTTATGATGATTTTTTCAATCATGTTTCTTATGTTCCTTGTTTTGCACATTGCTCTTATTTGGGTGTTTACTACTTTGAAAGCTATCATTGAAAATCAGTTATTTGTGAACTCCAGCAATTTATCAACTATTCTTCGACCAAGAGCTAAGTTTGCCATTACCAATTATGATTCACTTTATGTATCTTTATTGTGTTTCCTTTACTTATTGCAAGTTAAGTTATATAATAGTGAGTTGTCTTCTATTATGATCTATGTATTGATGAATGTGATGCTTCTTGTCCGTATTCTTTTTATCGACTCTTCACTCCATAAAACTGAGGTCATGTTTATTGAGCTCAGTTTCGCTTGGGGACAAGCGAAGTCTAAGCTTAGGGGGAGTTGATACGTCCATTTTGCATCACTATTCTATGTCATAATTCACTGTTATTCATTGATACATTTCGTATTGAGAGGTGATACTTATGTTATTTCATCTGTTTTTGCATGGTTGATGACTTTTGGAGCATGGACCGCTGCAGTCAGGATTCTGATGGAAAAGGTGCTATTTGGAGGCAAAATTCGCGAAGATCAGAAAATCCGGGAAAATATATGGAAAATCCTATTTTTCCAGAAGACGAAGGAAGCCAGAAGGGGGGCTGGAGATGGGCCACAGGGGGCCCACCACCCTGGCGCTGCCAGCCTAGGTCGCGCCACCAGGTGGTGTGGCCGCCCTGGTCCACCCCTGGCATTCCCCTCTGGCGTATATTATCCTCCCGAAACCCTAATACTCGGGGAGCAACCACACAAAGATTCCGCCGCCTCTGCGGGGCGGAAAACACCAAGAGAGAAAGATCTCTCCCGCAGACGGGAATTCCTTCCCGGAGAGGGGAGATCGTCGCCATCAACACCACCATCAAGCTGGACTTCATCGGGATCATCATCATCACCACCATCATCATCATCAGCACCCTCATCACCATCTCCATATTGCTGTAACAATTGGGTTGAATCTTGCATAGTTCATAGGGGAAACTTTCCTAGTGTTGATTACTCTTCGTAGTTGATGCTATTGAGTGAACTGTTGAATTATTGTTTATGTTTAGATTGTTATACATTATTATTCCATCCCTGATCATGATCCATATGATGTCTTGTGAGTAGTTCGTTTTGTTCTTGAGGACATGGGAGAAGTCATGTTGTTAGTAGTGGAATTGTGTTGAGAAAGATTCAATAGTTTGATATTGAAGTTGTGGTGTACTTCTTCTAGTGGTGTCATGTGAACATCGACTACATGACACTTAACCTATATGGGCCTAGGGGAATGCATTGTGTATTTGGCTACTAATCGTAGGGGTTGCCGGAGTGATAGAAACCTGAACCCCCGTTAGGAAACCATTGCACCAGGGACGTCAGGGTCTTAGAGTTTAAAGCTGTGGTTAGGTTTCTACCTTAATTACTTTCTTGTACTTACAGATGTTTGCAAGGGGTATAATCACAAGTATGTATTAGTCCTAGGAAGGTCGGTACATTAGCATAGGTTCACCCACACAACACTTAGCAAGCTAAAGAAAATTAATCAACTATATGAAGCGAA
This sequence comes from Avena insularis, assembly GCA_023614405.1. NCBI lineage: Eukaryota > Viridiplantae > Streptophyta > Magnoliopsida > Poales > Poaceae > Avena > Avena insularis. Next base: position 454,366,216 of record CM042694.1, read on the forward strand.
ACCACTTGACAGAATTCCCTTGTGTCCTCGAGAACGTTTGGTCATCTTAAGTAATACAACCGGCTTGTCCTTTGCTGCATAAAGGATTGGGCCACTTGCTGCATTTATTCCTACTGTCTTTTATTTACTCGTACTTTATTTACTTGTTTTATCAAAAAAACCTAAAAATCCGTTTGCTAAGTATTTGCAGATAATTCCTGATCCATAGCACTAGCCAGCACCTTTTGATCCTCGTTGGGTTCGACACTCTTACTTATCGAAAATACGGCGATACACCCCCTATACTTGTGGGTCATCAAACATGCAATGTGGAAGCTTCTTTCCTATGTGTTTTTGGTCTCTATGACCATGGTTTGACAAATGGAGTTCCTAGAGTCATTGCATGTCTTCCTTTCCTAAACCACATTGATCCACATGACCACATTGCATGTGTTCTTTTTCCAAAACCACATTGATCCACATGAACACACACACTCTAGTGTATCATGTGGATGCAACTTCTGCCACACTAGTGCAACATGCAATGTGGAAGCTGCTTTCCTATGTCTTTTTGGTCTCTATGACCATGGTTTGACACATGGATCCCCGAGAGTCATTGCATGTGTTCTTTTCCTAAACCACATTGATTCACTAGTGTCATTGCATGTGTTGTTTTCCAAGACCACATTGATCCACATGAACAAACACACTCTAGTGGATTCTGTGATGCAACTTTTGCCACACTGGTGCAACATGCCATGTGGAAGCTGCTTTCCTATGTTTTTTTGTATTTGTGACCATGGTTTGACACATGGATCCCCTAGAATCATTGCATGTGTTCTTTTCCTAAACCACACTATCTCTAGTGTAATTGCATGTGTTCTTTTCCTAAACCACATTGATCCACATGAACATACACACACTCCAAGGATTCTATGATGCAACTTTTGCCACATTGGTGCAACATGCAATGTGGAAGCTACTTTCCTATGTGTTTTTGGTCTCTGTGACCATGGTTTGACACATGGATCCCCTAGAGTCATTGCATGTGTTCGTTTACTAAACCACATTCATCCCCTAGTGTAATTTCATGTGTTATTTTCCTAAACCACATTGATCCATAAGAACACACACACTCCAGTGGATTCTGTGATGCAACTTCTACCACACTGGTGCAAAATGCAATGTGGAAGCTGCTTTCCTAAGTGTTTCTGATCTCCCTGGATGTCTTCACCCTCATCATCTTCTTCTTTGGCGGCAAGCTGAGCTTCCTGCTCCTTGACAGTCTTCTCGAGGTCGGCCACCTTCTTGCGAAGACGGGCGATGATGCGATCCTTCTTTGCACGCTGGCGACAAAGAGACTGATGATCTTGGACGAGCAGTGCGAAAGTCTGGGCCTTATGGTCGGCAATGGCACGGTTCTGGTTTGCTAACTCTCTAGCATTGTCCAGTTCCTGCTGTCGGTCATGAAGCAAGAAGTCAAGGTTCTCCACTTGACGCCTCAATTCTGGGTGACTTGGCATCTCCATCGGCATTCCCATGAAGTCACGTCTTGCATAGTAGGCAAAACGGGTTCCTTGAATCTTGTTGACGCTGAGGGCACATAGACGTGCGAGAGCTTCATGCATTGCCCTGGCTAATCCATCTAGCCAGTTGTTCTCTCTCACAGAGAACTGAATTCTCCCGGAAGTTGGTGCTTCAATGCTTCCTCGAAGATCTGCGGTGACTAGCCATTGTAGGTCTCCTCCTGGGGGTCCTGGAAGTTGAGCTCCAAGAAACTCCGGATGCGGGCGTCCCAGTAACTCCGACAGTGAATCCAGATCCCTCTCGAAGATCAGCTGACCTCCGTTTCCCAACTAGTAAAACTTGTTGAACTGGGTCTCCATCTACAAGAATTTAGGATGAGGAAATTAGTGATGTGATCAAGGGTGTCAAATTTTAAGTAGTAATGTAAGAATTTTGAGGAACATGTATTTTTGAGAAAGAATGAGTTCACAAGGGTAAGAGGGGAAGTAGTTTTTCATAAATACTCACTTTGGTTTTGAAGCTAAGTTTTTGGTGTGGACGTCCATTCTAACTAGGGTCTCCTATGGCCAGGATGGCTCTGATACCAACTTGTCAACACCCGGATTTTTAATCCCAGATGCCTGTTATGCCATACCTCGCAATCCCAGGATTACCATTTTTGCGAGACATAACGGATTGGATATCACAGTACATCATCCATTACAAACCATACATAAGGTTTTACACAAATAAGGATCTCATGATCCAGTCTTTCATACAACAAGCAGCGGAAATAAACGATAGCGTAGCGGTGGGGTCCATCTTCAGGGGAAGAGGCAATGCTGACGAAGGCAGATAGTCCTAGTTATCATAGCCGTCCTGCTGACCATCATCTTGATAATCTCCTTCATAGTCTGGCCATGATAATAGCCAGGGACAAAAGCCATGAGTACTCTTTAAGTACTCGCAAACTACTACTAACAAGGGTTATAACTCTAAGTTAAAGTGCTGAATTTAAAGAATAACTATCAAGTTAAGTTTGAAACCTAAGTTGAGTTCTGAAGCAAGAAAAGATAAAGTAAAATTCTAGAATCACTTAAGTTGGGAAGCTATTATCATTAACACAACCCTGTTGTGGTCAAGTCAAAGTTCATCATTCATTTCAAGTTATTTAGAAAACATCTGACAACGAAACAGTATGGCCATTCCAAATGTCCATAACCATGGACGCGGCTATTCGAATAGTTTGACACTCTGCAGAGGTGGTACACTTTCACCACAAGATTCGATACATCTGTCAGGGATAACCCTAAATCATCATACTTAGTATGCAGATAATCAAACATAACCTTCCCTTTACACACCCTAGTATAAGCACCTCTCCTATGAGCATGGCCTCCCAACCATGACCATCAGTCATCTTGGGCACTGCATAGGTGGACAACATTGAGAGGTAGCCTTAGCTCAAACCTCTCCCGTGATGGAACTAATACTAATGCATATAAATTTCCATCTAAGCCTTACCCAATTCAGGTAGTGTGGTTGTACGGTAAATTTGGAATGGTATCGCATCCGAATCCAACCATCAGTTTTATAAAAGGGTTAAGGCTCATGCCTCATCATTTTCATCATCATAAACCAATTGTGCTTTTCAACACATGTCAAAACATCTCAATAGAATGACTCATCATTCCAAGGTTTTCATAACTCATTTTCACCAAGTGTTCCCATCTAAAGTGACTCAAGTTTTTGAGTTATTCTAAAATACTAAGTTAAGAGTGTTCACTAAGGTGGAAAGATGGGATCAATCTCATGCCATAGAATGACCTCTAAAGGTTTCTAAGTAGGTCAAGTTTTATACTCTTTATGCTACCTTCAAAATTAATTAAAGAACTTTGTGTAAACTAAGGGAGGTAAAACTTGTCAATAAGACTTGGGGTACTAATAGTTAACGGGGTGTGATCAAAGCATGCTTAAGGCATCTTTACTAAACCATCTAGTTTTATTCTAGCTTGCTAACAATAGCTTACTAAAGCATGTTTTGCAAGGGTTAGCTTGCCACTAATAGCTTGCCTTGGTTGGTGAAGTGGTTGAAGTTTTCTTCTTCTTCTTGGTAGAACTCCTCCTCCTTGAAGGCTTGGTCGGTACTATCGTCTAGAAATACATAGGGAGTGCACAATCACCAAACAATACTTAACTAGGCTAAGTAGTATTCTAAACCACACAATTGATGATCTATTATCATCCCAAGCACCACAAGTTTAATTCAATAGTTTTAACCTTTTTATTTTGGAAAAGTAATTTCTACTCATTGAAAAATTAACTAAAATTTAATATTCACCACCAAAACATGGGATCATGTGGACACATGTCCTCACCACATATTCTAACATGTGGGAATGAGATTTAAAGGTTGGATCAATATTACTTTGGTTTAAGTTTATTATTTAATGATTTAAAGTGACTAGAGATGCCTATATAGCATTATCTTGGTACTAGTCCAAAGTCACTACATGTAAACCCTAATATTATTACATATTTGGATAGATATGAGGAAATGTGATTTTTGATAGTTGGAAACAACTCAAAAGCTAACTTGGTTGATTTTATAAAAATGTTTCAAGTTGCAAAAGCTTCTGTCTTCTTATTTTTATTAGGAGAGATCTATAACTCTAAATGAATTAAATCCAACGGTCTTGGATAGATCATTTTAATACCTTTCAGAAAAAATTAGTTTCATGCAATTTGGATTTGTCAAACTCACAGAATTGAATTTTGAAACACTGGACAGAAACTATATTCTAACTAAAAAGAAAAATTCCTAATTTGAATTTGAAACGTGCGTGGGAACGAAATGGGCCGGCCCACTGCGCTCCGCGCAGCATCGCGGGCTGACTTAAGCGAGGGCCCCACCCGTCAGTGGAACAGGGGGGTACCGAAGGGGTATGGATGAAAGGTGGCCGTGCGATTAGAGGGTAGATCGACGGCTCACAACTATCGTCCTCGTCGGAACAGGACACGACGGGAGCTAACCCTAGCGCGGTCGGTGAGGGTGCAGTGGGGGCGTACCGGGGCTCCAGCGGGGTCGGCGAGGTGGGCAACTGGGCTGGTAGACGATGGCGGTTCTCCTGGTATAAGCGGCGCTTCCTGGGATGGCCTGGATCAACGACGCCCTTCTCCCGAGGCGGCGGCTCCGGCTGCAATTCCGGCGCCCTGGTGCTCGAGCGGCTCTGGCTGGCTGTGGGGAGTGAGAGTGAGAGGTGGGGATGAGAATGGTGTGAAGAGAGCTTGCTGGGGAGGCCTCCTTATATAGGCGAGCGAAGGGTGCAGAGCGGCATGGGCAGAGCTCGACGTGGCGGCACGTGACAACGAGCTAAGGGCGTGGGCGAGGTAGGCGGGCGGTGGCCGGTCTCCTGGCGATCCTCTATGGCTTGATGGCGCGGCAAGGGGCTGTCTCTATTGGTCGGGAGCTTCCGCGCACTGCACGGTGGCCGCAGGTGCTCGACAAGAAATGCGGCGGCTATGGGTCGAGCGGCGGCATAAGGGCGTGTCTGCGAGGTGCTGGGCCTGCAGCGAGTGCCGCCACGCAAGGCTAGGGCTTGGCGAGGCCGGTGCTGCTCTGGCGGACGCGGCGCTCCGGGGTGATCGGCATGGCGGACAGAGGCGTGGGTGCGAGCAACTGGGGCTTGTCCTCCGCTCGATTTTGGTCGGGGGCTGGTCGAGGCGGTGCGGTGTGATGGCGCCTGTCTGCCAGCGGGCGAAGGAGAGCACGGGGCGGCTTTGTGCGAGCTGTCCATGGTCGACCTGGCGCATGGCGTCGGGCGGATTGGAACTTGAGCAGCTAGGGGAGAGGGAGAGAGAGCTAGGGCCGGGGTTTGAGCTGGGGAGACAAGGGGACCGAGTTAGGCCCAAATGGTGACAAGAAGCACTGCACACTATAGTGTTTTGAAAATGGTCTGATCTGTGTCTGCCACCTGTTTGATGAAATGGCCGCAAGATACCAAAGTTTGAATTTTGAGTTCAAAATTTTTGAGTGGTCTCTACTAGTGCTAGGTAGTCTCTGGTTGCAAGGGTTTTGAAAATGGTGCTCAAATAGATGGTTTTTGAAATAGGGGTGATCTATGCATATGCATTAGATTCAATTTTAAACTGTCATTTAAAATAGTTTACAGAATGTTTTAGAAGATCAAAAGGTGGGCCTTGGTACCTCATTATGTGTACTAGCAAGGGGTGCAAAGATCAAGAATTGTTTCTGTTAAGAAATGAGTACTAGGAATAGCCAAAGTAGGCATGAGAGTTAAATTTGTCAAAATGACCATTCCTTCATTTTAATTCTTTTTTATTTGATTTTCTTTAGGAAAAGTTTGGGAATGATGTAGATGATGTTTAAATCACCTAAGAAACATTTTACAAGCATTGGATCAATCAATCATGGCAATTCAAACAACTCCTATTTTAATTGTACACATATATGAATGCTTTCATTTTAAATTTGGAAAAGTTTTTGTTTACCCCATTTTTGGATGATTTGATCTTGATAAGCTTGGATTAAAGTTTTGGGATGTTACACATCCACATAGAGAAGGAGATAGGCCATGTCAGTGCCACGTCGGTAGACAGACAGGGAGCTATCGGACTTGGAGCCAACAAAACCAACAGTAGCAATGAACAAAGCAAACCGCTGAAACGATACTCGAGGCGCCTGCTTCAAACCGTAGAGAGATTTGTTGAGGCGACACACCTTGTCAGGAAATCTGGGATCAGCAAACCCGGAAGGATATCGAGCATACATGGTCTCGATGAGTGTGCCATTGAGGAAGGCGTTCTTGACATCAAGTTGATGAATCGGCCAGTTACTAGAGAGCGCAAGTGATAACACCGTGCATATGGTGGATGGCTTCACCACAGGGCTGAAAGTCTCATCAAAATCAATACCTTCGTGCTGAGTAAAACCCCGGAGGACCCAACGAGCTTTGTATCGTTCCAACAAACCATCAGACTTCATCTTGTGAATAAAGATTCACTTGCCAGTGACAATGTTGAATGGACGAGGAGGATCAACCAAGTCCCTAGTGTTGTTGGAGAGGAGCGCACTATACTCTTCAACCATTGTAGCATGCCAGTTGGGGTCTTTGAGAGCACCACGATAAGTCTTAGGTATTGGAGACAATCCTTCAACATGAAGATCAAAAATCGTCTTGGGCTGCACAATGCTATGCTTAGCACACGTGAGCATGGTGTGAGACGGTGGCGGCGGTGGTGCTCGAGGACGACGAGCCCGAGGAGCATCTGTTGCAGGAGGCAGGGTATAAGTCGTGGATGGCGAGCTCGTAGAAGGCTCCAGGGCACCATCATCCGTAGACGCGGCGGGCGAGGGAGGCCGAGGAAGGGCTAGGCGAGGTGGCCCGAGGCGGCGTGTGCGGGGCGGGATATCCTTCCATGGCAGGAGAAGTGCCCGCGGAAGGCTGCCGAACGCCCATGGCAGGCTGCCGAGTGGCCGTGGCACGGCAGAGCCTATGGCAGAAGTTCCCTCGGTCGGCACGGTGAATGGCATCGGCAACATCGGCTGCTCAACCTGCAGAAAGTCATAACTTTGCAAAGTAGGAGTAGAGGATGGTGGTGATGCGTTAGAGGCAAAGGGAAAGACAGACTCGTCAAACACGACATGACGAGAGATGATGATCTTTTGGGTGGAACGATCAAGGCAACGATAGCCATGATGTTGAGATGGATACCCAAGGAACACACATGGCACGGAGCGAGGCGCAAGTTTATGCGAGGCAACGGTGGTGGTGTTGGGTGATACGTTGCAAACGTATCTATAATTTTTGATGTTCCATGCTTGGTTTTTACCTACTTTCTTATGTTTTATCCACACTTTGGAGTACTTTTTATACACTTTCTTGGACTAACCTATTAAGAAGATGCCACAGTGCTAGCTGCCTGTTTTCTGCTGTTTTTGGTTCCAGGAAAGTCAGAAAATGAATATTCTTAGAATTGGACGGGATAAAAGCCAAAGTTAGTATTTCACCGAGGGGGGCACAGAGCCAGAATACGAGACGGAGAGGGGCCAGGGGCCGCCCACACCACCTGGCCGCGCGGCCAGGCCTGGCCCGCGCCAGGGGGTGGTATGGCCGCCTAGGGCACCCCCTCGGCCTCCCCTTTTGCCTATAAGATGCCTCCAATACAGAAACCCTAAGGACCCGATCAAAAATTCCACGAAAGAGTCTGTAGCCGCCGTCATCTCCATCCCTAGATCGGGAGGGATCTGAAGCTCTTCCCAGCACCCTGCCGGAGGGGAGAATTCACCCTGGAGGCCTTCTTCATCACCATGCAAGCCTCCGGTGTGATGCGTGAGTAGTTCATCCTTGGACTACGGGTCCATGTAGTAGCTAGATGGTTGGTTCTTCTCCTTTGTGCTACCATGTTTAGATCTTGTGAGCTCCGTTCATGATCAAGATCATCTATTTGTAATCTACATGTTGTGTTTGCGGGGATCCGATGGATATTGAGACGCTATTTCAAATTGATTATTGATTCTATCATGTCTTTGTTATTTGTGATCTTGCGTGCTCTCCGTTGTTAGTAGATATCTTGGCTGGGTAGATGCTAGCAACTCCAAGAGGGAGTATTTATGCTCGATAGTGGGTTCATGCCTCTAGTAATCTGGGGAAGTGATAGAAATCTCTAGGGTACTAGATGTGCTGTTGCTACTAGGGAGAAAACAACAATCCTTTGTTCATAGAACAATCGTATTGTTTATTTTACACGTAACGTGTAATGCAATTATCTGTTGCTTGCAACTTAATACTGGAGGGGGTTCGGATTGATAACATGAAGGTGGATTATTAGTCATAGATGCAGTTGGATTACGGTCTATGTATAATGTTGTAATGCCCAATCAAATCTCATAGGAGTCAAGATGATTAGTATATGCATGTATGCTTTCTTGATGTTTGTCAATTGCCCTGCTATAATTTGTTCACCCAACATGTCATATATCTTAAGGAGAACCACCACTAGTGAACTATGGACCCCGGTCCTTTCTTTTACCATCAATCTACAACTGCTTCTTTGCTTACTTTTACTCGCAAGCTTTTACTTTCTTCCACACAATACGTTTAATGCTTTGTTTTCAGCAAAACCGGTGAGATTGACAACCTCACTGTAAGTTGGGGGCAAAGTTCTGTGGTTGTGTTGTGCAGGATTCCAAGTTGGCAACAACACCTTGGAGGTGTTTCCTTGCTCCTACTGGTTCGATAACCTTGGTTTCATAACTGAGGGAAACTTGATCTATGCTCATCATACCTTCCTCTTGGGGCTCCCCAACGACTCGAGATATCTTGAGCCATCAAGCTCTTTTCTGGCGCCATTGCCAGGGAGTCAAGGACATCTTCACAAGGGGAGTCCCTCATAACCAATCTCTTTACTTTGTTATTTTTGTTTTGCGTATTTTATTTTTGCTTTGTTTGCTTGTTTCTTTATCAAAAACACATAAAAAAATTAGTTCCCACTTCAAGTTGTTTTTATGTCTAGTTCTGCTCCAATCACTATTTCATTATGGATAGCCCACTCGGTTTCCTATTTGGGAAAACTACTATCACTGTTAAGGTAGTAGATGAACCACAGCCTGCTAGAACCTCCATGGAAGATTTTCTAAGGTATAGAGAATCTTATAAGGGTAAAGTCATGAGAGCCGTGTTAAAAAGGTTGAATCTAATTGCTAAAAAATTTCTTAAACGCCATGATATAAATTGTTGCTCTGAACAGGATACTAAACATGTTAAATTCCAATGTGGCTTTAGTAAAGAATTTGTAATCATGAACTATCATTGGAATAACTATATTCATCTTGGATTTGAAGAAGTAGAACAATTCGTTTTGTTTATGGGAGCTTCTGAAATAGAATCCTTCATGTCGAAAAACTATGAAACCTGTGTTGCTTGTAAAGACCTTAAAGATATGGTCTCTCCTATCCTTGATCATTGCATAGAAAATTTCAGCAATAATTGTTATATCATTGATTATAAAGAGAGACTCAGTCATGCACAAGAATGTGTCCACAATTTTCAGGAGCCTATGGAAGAAGAAATTTCTGAACCTGAAAGCTCATTAGATGAAAAAGAGGAGGAGAGTGATGGACAAAAGGAGGAAGAATGGATTAGCTACCCATGCCTACCTTCTAATGAGAGTAACTCTTTATCCCTTACATTATTTGATTATCCCCCATGCTTACCAAAGGAGGATGAATGTAATGTTCCTGTGGATTCTTTTGAAAAATCTACTATGGGTAAAACTTGTGATAACAATTATGCTCCTGTTATCTATGATAATCCTTTATTAGTGCCTAACTTCGAAATGCATGGTACTAAAGAGTTTTGCCTAGAAAATGTTTATGATAAAGCTCTAGATGATGGTCCTATATTGGTTGATAATATTAATTGTACTACTATTAAAAATGAAATTGGAGGGGTCTTGACCCTATCTTGGAACCCCATACCTCTTGAGAATGATCAGTCACCTTATTATAAATTTGTTAAAAGTGGGTTTGAAGGTTTTAATCCCATTATTTTTGAGCTTGATAAAAATTATGTGTTTGTAGATCATGAAAAGCATGCTTTATGTGATAGTTATATTGTTGAGTTTATTCATGAGGCTACTGAAAATTATTATGAGAGAGGAAAATATGGTTGTAGAAGTTTTCATGGTACTGAAACACCTCTCTATGTGCTGAAAGTTTTGAAGTTACTCTTGTTTTATCTTCCTATGCCTGTCACTTTGTTCCTTGTGAATTTATTTGCATACAAGATTCCTATGCATAGGAAGTGGGTTAGACTTAAATGTGTTTTGAATTTGCTCCTTGATGCTCTCTTTTACTTCAATTCATATTTCTTATGTGAGCATCATCTCAAACTATCATGCCTAACTTAAAGGCATTAAAGAAAAGTACTTATTGGGAGATAACCCAAAAGTTTTAGATGAGTCTTGGAAGTTATTACTTCAGTAATAACCGCTCTTTATCCTTTTTATTTGCTTTTTGTGCCAAGAGTAACCTCTAATGAGAGAGAAGTAATGCTTGGGAAAGTTGTTGTCCCGAAACAGATTTTTGTGCTTCACTGTAAAAAAAATCTTGTAAACTATCTGTACATCGTTTTGATGCGTGAATTTTTGTGCTTATGCCCCAGGTTGTTATCTAACTTTCATTAGTTCAACACTTTTCGATTTGAGCAACAGAAGGTCTTCGAAAAAATTGGTTTTTACCTGCTAGTCTGTTTTGACAGATTTCTGCCATTATTTGCATTTGCTTCTTGTTGGTTCCTTTTTGGGTTCTCTTTGGGGAATTGAGATTTTCAAGGGAAGTGCTACAGTAGCTTGTGTTTTAATGGAAGTTTTATTGGTGTTGAAACTGAACCCAGAGACTTATTATCTTGAGTGCACTAATGTTGCTAATAAAGATTGTGTGAAGTTTTGTATGAAGGAAGAATTTCAGGTGTATGGAGAGAATGATGTAATGAGATGAAGAATGGACTAAAACTCAAGCTTGGGGATGCCACCCCGTGTCACGCCAAGAAATATCCAAGAAGTACAAGCGTTAAAGCTTGGGGATGCCCAAGGCATCCCCTTTCTTCATCAATAAAAATCCCAGGTTTCTTCCAAACACTTCATTTTTATTGTTTTATGCACAGTTGTGTTGTTCTTGGAGCGTCTTCGTTTTTTGTTTTTTGTTTTCGTTTGCTTGGTTTTCTTAGTTTACTTAATAAATTGGTTGGACCCCCTCTTTCATGCATTGGTTTTCAAATAGTTTGGTTTGGATTGGAAAAGAGTAGGAAAGTTGATGTTTAAGTGGTAAAAGGAGTTTGTTTTTGACTGTGGCCTATGCTTTGTCATGCCATTATTGATATTGTTTTGGCTTTATACTTAGTGATCTTTGCTGTAGCATGACATGTTATAAACAATTGAGATTGCTTAATGTGCCTTGGAAGAATCATTCGTTGTTTTAGCATATTAAAGCATAGTATTGTGGTATTCTCCTTTGATGCTTTATTTGGGTTGACTTGGCGCATGCTCACACTATGTTAAGACTCTACCAAGTCACCATAGCCTTTATGATTCTTTAGTTTTCGACTTGTAATATCACTTTATGCTTTAATTAATGATGTTTTGTCGCTTTGCATGATTATGGCCATTATTGCTCTCTTAGTTGGCCGCTCCCAGTCTTTTGCTAGCCTCCATAACCAAGTATGAGTTCCACTCATGCATCCAACTCCTAAAACCAAGTTATTCCAAAGGGTCCACCATACCTACCTATTAGCATTTGCTATTCCAAGTATATTCATGTTTTTATCTACCTTCTGAATTAAACTTGTTATGAGAAAACTAGTGATTAAAGCTCTCACGAACTTGATGGCACACTTTACTTTTCTTGCCCTTAATAAACTTGAACCATTGTGTCGTCTATGTTGTATATGCTTGCACTTATATGTTGGGAATTAGCAGAACCATGTTGTCATGGGGAACGCTTTCAACATTGCACTTGTACTTTGTACCTAGTTGATATCATGCTCTTTTGTCTATGGATGTTGTCGGTGTGAAATGAAAGGGGAGCTTGTAAGTCCATGGAGTTATGTATGTGTGTTAGAGAAACGCCTGGGCCGCCGGTCTAATCCATGCCTAATCATGGTGGAAACCTACAGCGTAACCATAATGAGCTGTCTATGAAGCATTCTTCTTATAAAAAAGATTCAAATATTGAGAAAAGGAGAAAAAAATGAGATATGAAAAAAGAGGAAAGAGAGAAAAAAAGCACCATTTTCCCATGGTAAATAAGAAGATTGCTGAGATGCTCATTGTCTGCTTGCCTTATCATTTTGATATGGGGATTCTTCCGTATCATCGGGCAAGGGGTAACCCATTAGCGGTTCTCTATGATACACATGTACTTACTATGACAAGAACTTACCGGTAACTAAACTTGAGTAGCATGAGGAGCGTCCCTCGTATTCAAGGGACATGAGATTTCCAACTTATACTTTGTCAAGCATATACTCCATAGTTTGTTCACTTTAACCTTAATCACTTCAAGATGCTTATGATAGGGGCAATGAGAGCTGAAAGCTAATAAGTACCATAATTTTTGGAAGCTCTTTATGAAACTTGAATCCCTACTTCTTTCTGTGAAGGCCTTTCTTTTACTTTTATGTTGAGTCTCCACCTTCTATCTTTATGCACCTATTGAGAGGGCATAGTGGCCATTCTTAGTTCTATGTGCATTGTCCCAAAACTTGTTGATTGATGCATAACTTTGATATTGCTTGGTCTTAAACTATTTGTATCTAGTCACCCTTATAAACTTTGAAGGTGTCATATGCATTTATGTTTGCTACTCTATGAGGGACAAGCTAAATGCCATTATGCTATATTTTCTTTATGTGAAACAAACAAACGTCTTGCAAAGCATTGTTATTCATGAATCTTTTGTTTGTGCCTTTTCATGTTACAACATAGTTTCTATGTCTTATTGTTAGAACTTTATCTTTCATGCTATGTTGAAGTACTATGATCCCAGCTATCAATGTTTTACAAATACTTTGATCAAGTTTATGATGGTGCATGTCACCTCAAAAATTAATCTTTCTTTTTATCACTTACCTACTCGAGGACGAGCAGGAGTTAAGCTTGGGGATGTTGATACGTTGCAAACGTATCTATAATTTTTGATGTTCCATGCTTGGTTTTTACCTACTTTCTTATGTTTTGTCCACACTTTGGAGTACTTTTTATACACTTTGTTGGACTAACCTATTAACAAGATGCCATAGTGCCAGCTGCCTGTTTTCTGCTGTCTTGGTTCCAGGAAAGTCAAAAAATGAATATTCTCGGAATTGGACGGGACAAAAGCCAAAGTCAGTATTTCACCGAGGGGGACACGGAGCCATAATATGAGACAGAGAGGGGCCAGGGCCGCCCACACTAGCTGGCCGCACGGCCAGGCCTGGACCGCACCAAGGGGTGGTGTGGCCACCTAGGGCACCCCCTTGGACTCCCCTTTCGCCTATAAGATGCCTCTGATACAGAAACCATAAGGACCCGATCAAAAATTCCGCGAAAGAGTCTATAGCCGTTGTCATCTCCATCCCTAGACCGGGAGGGATCTGAAGCTCTTCCCGGCACCCTGCCGGAGGGGAATATTCACCCTGGAGGCCTTCTTCATCACCATGCAAGCCTCCGGTGTCATGCGTGAGTAGTTCATCCTTGGACTACGGGTCCATGTAGTAGCTAGATGGTTGGTCCTTCTCCTTTGTGCTACCATGTTTAGATCTTGTGAGCTCCGTTCATGATCAAGATCATCTATTTGTAATCTACATGTTGTGTTTACGGGGATCCGATGGATATTGAGATGCTATTTCAGATTGATTATTGATTCTATCATGTCTTTGTTATTTGTGATGTTGCATGCTCTCTGTTGTTAGTAGACATCTTGGCCGAGTAGATGCTAGCAACTCCAAGAGGGAGTATTTATGCTTGATAGTGGGTTCATGCCTCTAGTAATCTCTAAGGTACTAGATGTGTTGTTGCTACTAGGGAGAAAATAGCAATCCTTTGTTCATAGAACAATCGTATTGTTTACTTTACACGCAATGTGTAATGCAATTATCTGTTGCTTGCAACTTAATACTAGAGGGGGTTCGGATTGATAACCTGAAGGTGTATTATTAGTCATAGATGCAGTTGGATTACGGTCTATGTATAATATTGTAATGCCCAATCAAATCTCATAGGAGTCAAGATGATTAGTATATGCATGTATGCTTTCTCGATGTTTGTCAATTGCCTCGCTATAATTTGTTCACCCAACATGTCAGCTATCTTCAGGAGAACCCCCACTAGTGAACTATGGACCCTGGTCCTTTCTTTTACCATCAATCTACAACTGTTTACTGCTTTCTATTTACTTTCTGCAAGCTTTTACTTTCTTCCACACAATAAGTTTAATCCTTTGTTTTCAGCAAAACCGGTGAGATTGACAACCTCACTGTAAGTTGGGGGCAAAGTTCTGTGATTGTGTTGTGCAGGATTCCAAGTTGGCAACAACACCTTGGAGGTGTTTCCTTGCTCCTACTGGTTCGATAACCTTGGTTTCATAACTGAGGGAAACTTGCTGCTGTGCTCATCATACCTTCCTCTTGGGGTTCCCCAACGAGCTCGAGATATCTTGAGCCATCATTGGGGTAGCATAAGCATCTGAAGACCGTAAGACCGGCATATGCAGGTCGACACCATGAAGGGTTCGAAAAGGCACGCGATCCATGATGGCCTTGGAAGGCAGCTGATTGTGTAACAACACGGCTGTATGGAGACCCTCTGCCCAGAAGCGAGGTGGCATGCTAGCTTGAATTAGAAGGGTGTGAGTGATGTTGTTAAGGGTGCAAATAACTCTCTCGGCTTTACCTTTTTGTTGTTAAGTATAGGGACATGAGAAGCGGAGTGCTATCCCATGGCGTTGGGCAAACGATTGTAGGGAGGAATTATCGAACTCACGACCATTGTCACACGGGATGGCTTTCAAGGGTGCATGAAACTGAGTTTGGGCTAAGGCGTGGAGGGACGACAAGTGTGAGAAGGCTTCTGAATTGGCACGTAAAGGATAAACCCAAGCGTATTTAGTGAAATCATCAAGACAAATGAGATAATACTTAAAGCCAGAAATACTCTCAATAGGAGATGTCCACAAGTCACAATGTATAAGTTCAAACGGAGAATGTGTTACACGATTGGTAGAAGAAAAAGGTAGACGAACATGGCAACCTAATTAACAAGCATGACACAAACTAGATTTATTAGTATCCCTAGGAATAATGCAAGAGCGAGCTAATGACTCCATGACCGGCCGTCCAGGGTGTCCAAGGCGCCGATGCCACATAGCAGGGTCGACGATGAGGAAGGCGTGTGGGCGGCTGGGGGAGGAGGTGCTAACAGGGTAGAGGGCTCCGGGACTATTGCATCTGAGAATCTCGGTCCTGGTTAGAAGGTCCTTCACATAAAAACCAATAGGGTCAAATTCAACGGAAACACGATTATCAATGGTGAATTGACGAACGGACAGGAGGTTTTTAACTATATCAGGAGCTACTAAGACATTGCAAAGATGCAGAGGACGCGAGGGAGTGGAAATAGGAAAACGTGCATGCCCGGTAGCGGTGATCAGAAGGGTGGAACCATTACCGACAATGACGGCACAAGAGGAAGAAGAAGGAGGAGACACGGAGGTGAGGATACTGGGGTTCGATGCAAAGTGGGAGGTGGTCCCAGTGCCCATGACCCAATCGGTGGTGGGCGCTTAAAGGCCCATCATCTGGAACTGATTCATCAGCGCGAACTAGTCCCATGAGGCAGTCGATGAAGCTGGTGATGATGGGGGTGCAGCGCCGAGCCCATATGCAGGAGCCTAAGGAGCATAGCCGCCGTAGCCGTAGCCATAGGCGTGCGGCACGGTGTAGGGCCCTTTCGCGTATAAGGCATGCTGCAGGGGCGGAGGGTGGTGCATGTAGCTGGGGGGTCGAGCTTGCATACCAGGGCCGTATGGCCACATCTAGATCACGCCATTCCAGGGCAGGAGCGGCGTGGGCTAGGTTGGAGGAGCGGTGGCCGGAGGTGTGACGACGAGGCCGGCTTGGATGATGGCGGTGTCCTTGGCAACATCCGTTGCAGCCTTCTTCTTTTTCTTGCCCTTGCCATCGTTGCCCCATCCGGAGTTGGGGGCGCTAGCGGCATTGGAGTAGAGGGCCGTGTCGCCGTTGCCATTGCACGAGCGATGATTCTTGCGCTTCATGTCTTGGAGCGCGAGAAGAGAACGACACTTCTCAAACGAGATGTTGGGCATGAGGGAGATGAGATCGCCGGCACCCTCGTATTGCTCGGAAAGTCCGTTAAGGCAGTGGATCACCATCTTGGTGTCGTCTTCTGGGGAGCCGAGACCCGCGAGACCGTCGGCGAGGGCCTTGATCTTCTTCAAGTACTCGTTCATGTTCATCTCGCCTAGCTCGGTGGAGAGGTGGAGCTGGCGGTTGATCTTGTGGTCGTTGAAGAGTTCGTTGATTCTTGTCCACAGCTTGACAGTGAGTGGGTCTTCGCCCGGTGTAATGACGGCATCGAGGAGGCCGAGGGACACGGACCTGTAGAGCCAGGAGATGACCGTGGCATCCAAGAGAGCCCACTCCAGAGTCAGAACGGACAGAGCAGGGGCGTCGACGTGGTCGAGCAGCGCATACTTGCGGAGGGCAGCGCGGAAGAAGGTGCGCCATTGGCGATGTTCGCCGGTGTCGAGGGCCAGCTCGACGGGGACGTGCCCCTATGGAGTTGAGGCCGATGGCTTGGGCATGCAACGAGGTGAGCGAGAAGGCCCCCGCGTTGGAGGAGGGGGCGGTGGCGAGGGCGAGCTTCGACTGGGCGTCAGCAGCTTCTTGGGCCTCATGTTCTTCTTTTTCCTTCAGGGCTTGCACGATCCGTGCGGTGTCATCACCCATTACAGAGGGGAGGCGAGGATATAAGGGGAGAGGTGGGTGGTTTGCAGAGGCCGGGCGCCGAGATCGGTTGTGGCGGCGGCGGAAGTGGGAGGAGGCGCAGGTCCGGTTAGGGTTTTGTGTCTGATACCATGTAAGATAGGGGAAACCACATGTTAGGTGGCCTTGTATTGCTCATTATATAAGAGGATTACAAGGAGTCCCGGTTGCATACAACACGAACATATATATAAGGAATACACACGCATATGTATCCTACATCTATACAAACACGTGTAGGATATGTATTCTAACAATTAGAAGAATTGGTTTAGATAAGGTGGCTTCCTATAGTCACTACCCATCCTATAGGTCTCCTAGAAAGGGTTTTAATCCTAGGGTCAAAGCATTGCTCTGATACATTCTGTGCTGACACTGCACACCACTGCATGTTGTAGTGTGCGAGACTTGGCATAACACTTACAAAACACCGTTCCACGAATATTACATCCAACATAGTAGCACAACAGAAATATCGCAGGTCCATGGCATGACTATATTATTCATAGAATAGATCTTCATAGAAGATCCTCGGAACTTCCATGATAGAATTAGGTTCGTCAGGTAAGTTACTGTTCAATTCAAAATCCAGAAGAAGCAATTTGTAGTCTAGACTAGCACTAGATCTACCTCTAAGTATATCTCGATAACTAAGTGAAATGGAAACGAATGTCGCCTAGAGGGGGTGAATAGGTGTTTTAAAATTATTATGGTTTAGGCTCTAATAAATGCGGAATAAAACTTAACATTTAATTTATCAAGCCAAAACCTATATACACTAGGTTCAACTAAGTGCACCAACAACCTATGCTAAGCAATACAAGCAATAAGGTGATAGAAAGATATAATACTTCAAGCATGATGGCTATAACAATGTAAATTGCATAAGTAAAGGGCTCGGTTGAGAGATAATCGATGGATGTGGAGATCATGATTTTTTTCCCAAAGTTCACTTCCAAAGAAGCTACATCTCTGTTGGAGAGGTGCGGGGGCGCAATGTACTTCGAACGCCACAAATGGATCACCTCGAGGTGTGGTGGCTCGATGCTCACCCAACACCACACAAGGCCTCACCCCGAGATGCGAAGTCACACAACCCACCGACGCCACAAAAGGCTCACCCTATTCTCCCGTGAGCTCGCCACAAATGCCTACCCACGTTCCACTATGGGACACTTGAGGGCGGTCACCGAACCCGTACAAGGCTTGGGGCAATCTCCACAACTCAATTGGAGGGCTCCCAAGAAACGCCACAAAGGCTCCACAATGCCACAAAAGGCCAACAAGCTTGGAGAGTCTCCACAACTCAATTGGAGCCCCCAAGAACACACCACAACTCCACACAACCGTCTAGGGTTCCAAGAACCCAAGAGAAACAAGCCCAAGAGCTTGAACTCGCCGAATCTCCGAGGAGAACTCAAACATATGCACCAAATGCAAGAGGAAAGTCCTTCTCTCTCAAATCCCACCAAAGCTACAAAATCTATTGGGGGAATAAGAGGGGAAGAACACAAAACTCTCCAAGGTCTAGATCCTAAGGATTCCTTCACAAAGAAGGGATTTGGTTTGGTGGGGGTTGTAGATCTAGATCTCCTCTCACAAATCTCTCAAAAAGATGCAAGAATCATGGGAGGGGAAAGGGGAGAGGGCAAGCTCTTCAAGGTCAACAATGGAGGAGAGAGAGCAAGAACTAAGAAAAAGCTAGTTAACCATCAAGGGGAAGGGGAGCTCCTTTTAAAGGGATCCCCGATCTGGCTGTTATGCACATTTTCGTGCATGGCCGGTAGTACCGCTGGGTGGGCGGTACTACCGCCGGTGCCCTTTCAACGGTCAGAAAACAGCAAAGCGAGGGGCACGAAGGAGAGCCTGGTCGGTAATACCTCCGTCCACCGGAACTTCCGGCGGGGACGGTACTACCGCCAGAAAATCCGACTAAAGATCCATCAAATAGCGCATTCCAAGACAGAGAACTATTGAACGGCACTGGAACTTCGGCCAGAACTAGGTCCGGTACTACTGGAGGCAAACATACCCTAGCGGTACTACCGGTGGCGAGCCGGAACTTCCGCCAGGGAAACTCCAGAACCAAAACTGCCACAACTTTTGCACCGAACTCCAAACGAGATGAAACCAATTTTGTTGGAAAGAAAACGACGTGTCGAAATATTGGATATCACCACGGGATAAATACCATGCATATATATGTGAGATATCTCCCACGGTGTGGAGCCGGAAAACCCGCAAGATCAAAAACACAATAAGATATGCAAGGGAAATCCGTTTTTGATGAACTAGAGCTTGTCATGATTATAACCACAAGCTCTATATCCTCACATGGACAAGAACCAAATAACAACCAAGAAAGATGATGATATGTATGCAAAGGTTTGAGATCTCTCTGAAAGATACGATCGAGCTACACACTCGAGAGCCCCTCCTGATAGCACAACTATCTATCCTAAACCCGGTCTCCCAAGACTACAAGAGACCGGTAAAATAGAAAGCCTATCAAGACCATACCTTTGCCTTGAGCATTCCACTTGAGGTTGATGTAGACCATCTTGTCCTTCTCAAGATGGATCGCCTTTCTTGATTGCTCTTGCTTGCTCTTGCTTGATGAAGACTTATGAAGTGCTCCCCCATACTCCATGGGGAAACCTCTTCTTTGAACTTGTCTTCGTTACTCCATGAACACCGAGGATGGCAAGCTTCAAGCATGAGATCTTCTAGAGATGGTGCATCTTGAGATTGCACTTCATTTCTTGATGATGTCTTGAAGATAGCCATAAGGAGCTCCATCTTCTTATCCTTCTTCTTCTTCTTCAAGACATACTTGATCTTGTTCTTCTTCTTCAACCTTGAAATCAACACATGGTCCAAGTGATGCCAATGGACAAACCTAGAAGTGAAACTCAATTTACACATTAGTCCATAGAGATTGTCATTAATTACCAAAACAACACATGGGGGCATACATGCCCTTTCACTAAGGGTTGACTATTGCTACATTTGTAGTGTCCTAATGGCATGCTGTCTATAGTTGGGATTATGTTTCATGTCTAGGTTTAGTTCTATCTCCACTAGTACTATGTAATATCTAACTATCTATCTCCCTTGAACTAACTCCAATATTCACAAATACATCTCCTTCCATCTTCTAGTTCCATGGTTGCAGTCCCGTCATTGACTCAATAACCTAAGGAAGGGTTTAGAGGATAGGTTGAGTATGGGCGTTCTCAGCAAGCTATACTATGTGGTTGTTTGATGCACTATCTCTACTATCATGGATCAGAGATCCTAGGCCTGTGCCAGTTTTGGAAATCAGGTTTTTAGAAAAGGTAAGTTTTAGTTCAGAAAACTATGTCCATCAGCCTTCACGGGTTGTTAGAACTTCATGGAGTTCCTTTCCATGTTGTGTTTGCAATCCTTTACCAGGATAGGGACTATCATGACATGTTTTATACACTCTCGAGAGGTGCGCTACTTTTCCAACAAACATCTTTATCCTTGTTACACAACTGATATCAACCTTGCAATAGTTTACCCCTTTAGAATTCCTTGGTCTGAGGCCTAGTCTAAAGATTAGCCAATCACTAGCTTTCTCAACCCCTAACCCACTAGTGCAATAAACCCGTCGAAGTCCAGTGTTTACTTGCACTAGTCTCTGAGACACTAGAGTCGTCATCCTTCCACACATGATGGGGACGTTACAGGCTCTCATCCATTGTCATTCCTTACAACGAATACAACCAACCTAGTCATCTGAGGATATACGGTACAAAGAAGATACCAGCTGACTTACCCATCCCATTCCAGGATCTGTGGTCAGTGTGGTCTATAGGGAGCCTTGGAATGACTAACTATAGTTGTTATTTAATCCTATGTTTTATTTCTCGGTCCAATGGAATCTTTTCCCATGATAATTCACATCATGGTTTCCATTGACCATCACATATCACTCATTTCATTATGAAAACAATAATTTTCCTTTGAATGTAGGTGATAATGTAGTAATTTTGAAATTAGTTTCTTATTAAATAATTGAAAGGACATTCAAGATTATACTTGCAAAGGGTATGGAATCTTGGTCTTGTACGATTTATGCAAGAGTGAACTTGCCTCCTGATTGCAAGGTTATGCAATCAACATTTCTTCTAGTCACCGGAAGATCCAGATTTGAAGAGTAGCATCATCAGTCTGGTAAGGACTAATGTTTAAAGCGTGTCAATATGTTGTGATGCATAATATATGATATGCAAGCGTTCCAATCCCTTGTTATCAATTCCCCATGGTTTGGTTTAGGTTGTAAGGCTTAGGGGTTTGGGTTGGTTATTTCTTAAGGATTTGAGTTCGATTCAAGTTTACTTCACTCAATGGTAATTCAAAAATGGATAATCTACTCAAGGTTCAATAGCATAACAAGCCATGGCATCTTTATTTCTCCACTTTATTATTTAATATGGTGTTTGAAACTTTTGATGAATTTGCTTAATGGACTTTCTTTACTCTAGCACAAAGAATAACTTTTGAAGAAAATTATCCATCTAGTTTCAATGCATTTCTACTTCTATTTAAATACCTATGTTTTAGGGCCTAATGGTATTTCATAATACTAAGGGTTTTTATTTACTAAAGGAATAGTTACTTTCAACTATACTTTTACTTCTAAGCCCAAAGGTTATTTCATTTTAATCTTCTATGAGCAATATAACCCTAATTTCCTTTATTAATTGACTCTAATCTTGGTTAAGAAATTTAGGGTTGAAAAGAATACTACTTCATTATTATTCTCAAGTAGGGAATAATATTTATAAATCATTTCATCTATTTTCATTAATACCATAAGTGTTGTTTGGAATTATAATATTCTAAAATTACTTAGATATGTTTTTATTAAGATTAATATTTATCTTTCTACTAAGAATGAAATGGTGTTTAATTACATCCTTGATGTCCAAGTTCCTTTTAGTCCATATTCAAAAATATGGTTTTTACCATTTTGGATTTACTAAACCATTAATTACTATTTTATCTCACAAAATGTTTGTATCAATTTTCATTGATCGAGAAATAAAGTAATATTGAGTTCATTGAGGTTTGTATCGTTCTATTGGTTTCCTATTTGAAATTTAAGTTTGTTCATTTTCAATTTCTCTTTAATTTGAATTCAAGAAAGTATATGGGAGGTTTTACTTATTATTAAATTTTATTCCACACAAGTGTCTAATATTATGGTATATTTGGATAGATCTTATTTTTCTGAATATTTTGATTTATTATCTGTATTTTTATAAGTTAGGATGAATTAGTTATGATTTTTCTAAGGTTAAATAATTTTCTGAAATTTCTAGGGTTTAAAGGGTTAACCTTTTTCTACCGACTGAGCTAGCCTCAATCACTGACGAGTGGGTCCAGGTCTAGGTCAAAGGCCACATTGTCAAAACAGTCAACTAGAATGTTAATATGCTTAAACATAGTAGGCACTAAGACTGATGAATGGGACTTGGTGCCATGTCAGCAGCCACGCAAGCATGAACGGGTCAAACTAACATGTGCGACCCATAGTGACGTCAGCTCACCAGAATCCTTCCATCAGAATGGCGAGGCACGGTGGCAATGCTCGTTTCTGGTCACGTCTGGACGCGAGACTAGTACTTATCGAAGCTAGGCACGAAGACAAAGCTATTGCACTACCCTACTAACCAAATGGTCAACGAAGGTGACGACGATGACTACCACAACAGTGAAGCAACTCTAGAAAACTATGATTTCTACACTAGGGCTAATCCCATGATGAACTAAAGCTACTGGGAGATGCGGATGATCACGGTGAGGGTGATAGGCTATCTATCGAGGTCTAGGAAGGTTGGAGCTGAGCGCACAGTTGCATATTCTGACGATCGGCACTGAGGAAGGAGATGTCAATTCCGTCGATTCCGAGATCCTCTCTTCGATTCCTTTAGTGGAAAGGAAGCATGCAGCCTAGAGGTGCTCCACGGATGCTCAACGGAGAAAGGATAGGTCCCCATCAATAGCTCGCCAGAGCTCCCCTTTCTTAGGATTCGAGTCAGAGAGGAGAGTAGAGAACTCGAGAGAATTATAAGCTTCTGCGAGGTGCGAGGAGTTCAGAGCGGAGCTCGAGGGCTATTTATAGGGCTAGAGATAGTTGGTAACTTCGACAAGGTCGGTTTAGTTTCTACGGCCATGATCTCCGCTCAGAGGTTGTTCGCGATGAGCCTTCTTAGAGAAGACTCAGAGGATGGTTGCGTTGGTTCTACATGTGTTATATAGACGCCACTATGTCGGTTGCATCAATCTTGACGTGCCACCGCTGGAGACGGCGACAACGAGGTGCTTTTCCCATCACAGGGTAGAAGATGATGGCATTTTGCAAAAAAAACCTAGCTCGAGTGGATTTAAGTGCAAACGCAGGAAACGTTTTTTGGGATCTAGCTGGGCCACCTAAGTGGGCTGGTTCGATGGGATATGGTCCAGGTGAGTGATACATTGCTAACATATCCATAATTTTTGATGTTCCATGCTTGGTTTTTATCTTCTTTCTTATCTTTTTTCCACACTTTGGAGTACTTTTTATACACTTCCTTGGACTAATCTATTAACAAGATGCCACAGTGCCAATTGCCTGTTTTCTACTGTTTTTGGTTCCAGGAAAGTCGGAAAATGAATATTCTCGGAATTGGACGGGACAAAAGCCAAAGTCAGTTTTTCACCAAGGGGGACACGGAGCCAGAATACGAGACGGAGAGGGGCCAGAGGGCCACCACACCACCTGGCCGCGCGGCCAGGCCTGGCCCATGCCAGGGGGTGGTGTGGCCGCCTAGGGAACCCTCTCGGCCTCCCCTTTCGCCTATAAGATGCCTCCGATACAAAAACCCTAAGGACCCGATCAAAATTCCATGAAAGAGTCTGTAGCCGCCGTCATCTCCATCCCTAGATCGGGAGGGATCTGAAGCTCTTCCTGGCACCCTGTCGGAGGGGAGAATTCACCCTGGAGGCCTTCTTCATCACCATGCAAGCCTCCGGTGTGATGCGTGAGTAGTTCATCCTTGGACTACGGGTCCATGTAGTAGCTAGATGGTTGGTTCTTCTCCTTTGTGCTACCATGTTTACATCCTGTGAGCTCCGCTCATGATCAAGATGATCTATTTGTAATCCTACATGTTGTGTTTACAGGGATCCGATAGATATTGAGATGCTATTTCAGATTGATTATTGATTCTATCATGTCTTTGTTATTTGTGATCTTGCATGCTCTCCGTTGTTAGTAGATATCTTGGCCGAGTAGATGCTAGCAACTCCAAGAGGGAGTATTTATGCTCGATAGTGGGTTCATGCCTCTAGTAATCTGGGGAAGTGATAGAAATCTCTAAGGTACTAGATGTGTTGTTGCTACTAGGGAGAAAACAATAATCCTTTGTTCATAGAACAATCGTATTGTTTACTTTACACGCAATGCGTAATGTAATTATCTGTTGCTTGCAACTTAATACTGGAGGGGTTCGGATGATAACCTGAAGGTGGATTATTAGTCATAGATGCAGTTAGATTACGGTCTACGTATAATGTTGTAATGCCCAATCAAATCTCATAGGAGTCAAGATGATTAGTATATACATGATTGTTTTCTCGATGTTTGTCAATTGCCCCACTGTAATTTATTCACCCAACATGTCATCTATCTTAAGGAGAGCCGCCACTAGTGAACTATGGATCCCAGTCCTTTCTTTTACCATCAATCTACAACTGTTTACTGCTTTCTATTTACTTTCTGCAAGCTATTACTTTCTTCCACACAATACGTTTAATCCTTTGTTTTCAGCAAAACCGGTGAGATTGACAACCTCACTGTAAGTTGGGGGCAAAGTTCTATGGTTGTGTTGTGCAGGATTTCAAGTTGGAAACAACACCTTGGAGATGTTTCCTTGCTCCTACTGGTTTGATAACCTTGGTTTCATAACTGAGGGAAACTTACTGATGTGCTCATCATACCTTCCTCTTGGGGTTTCCCAACGAGCTCGACATCAACCACGAGCCAGCAGTGAGTATTTCTTTTATTTTTTATTCTTCTTTATTTTTCCTTTTCTAATCCGGGAAATACAATTGTGCTTGTACACGAGGGTACATGAGATATCATCTGCGCACATCATACAAAAGTTGCTTTGAGATCTGCAAAAGGTTTTTCTGAGAGAAATCTTATTCTTGTTTTCTGCAATTTTGGGTAATGCTAAAAGTAGGAATCACACTGTACATGTGGGACATAAAGTGGTCAGAACACACACACCCTCCCCGACCCTACCCCACCGCCACAATGCAAGATACCTGGAGCGAGCGAGTGTGAGCCAGCAGTAGCCCATGTACCTACCATCTCCGGAATATTATTCTCCACGCGACCCCTAGCCATAGTGGCTTTGCTAAATCAAGGCAACCGAGACAGGGCCAACATGAACTATATTGGTACCATGTTTGGTGTTGCAGTGCTGGGATTCGTCATAAACAGTGAAACGGGTGTCACTTTATAGCAAGTTGAGTCAAATCAATAGGAGCATGGTGGCCTGTACAAGAGCTAGTTGGATGAGTGAAACAGGTGGATAACTATTCATTTAAAAATCTTTCTATCCATAAACCAGTTCGTATCTTTGTCTTTGCACACGAGCGAGAAGACGACGCCATGGATTCAAACACATGAAGATGCTAATCGGATGTATCCACTCCATACAGAATGCATCAGCTCAGCAGCGTTGGAAAGCAGGGCAAAAAGAAGTCCGTAGATGTGGCGGCAGGACTTCACGGGTATTCTTGGGGCTCGGCCAGGCCGGCGGGCCTGGTGTGTCCTGCTGCTACACCTGGTCGGCTACCACCTCCCGGCGACGGAGGTGGTGGAGGTAGTTCCCTCCCGGGTGGGCCAGGTGAGATGACGGTGGTGATTGCGAAACTTTGGTGGCACGCGCTGGTGGGTGGCAAGTTTGGTGGATGCTCCGGGGGGCCTAGAGGTGTGATTTTTTGAGGGTTGGGAGAAATCCATGTTTCGGCATCGGCGCGGTGACGCCTGCTGGTGTCACCTTCCTTCCTGAAGGGCGTCAGAGATTCCTCTTCCCCACCCCGCGTTGTGGACCGGAGGAAACCCTAGGATGTGTTCCCGGGATATCCCTAGGGACAATCCGGGCAGCAACGTCATCATTGTCGCTTCCCTTCCAGGAGGTGTTGATTGGTGCATGGCGTTTCGAAGCGATAGCAGCATGGTGGAAATTCGTTGGAGGGCGCAGTAGTGGAGAATCATCTCCATTTTCATCGAACCGCCATTCTCGACATTGTTTTCTCTTTCTTTCTTTTTTTGTTTCCTTTGGGCTCAGAGTGTGTTGTTTTGCCCCAGCGATGTTATCCTTCTTGTATCAGTAGTTTGCTATATTAATATAGCGGGACGAAAGCCTATACTGCACCCTCCAGCTAATCAGCAATGCTCCACTCAGTAGTTTCACCTGCCATGATCTTCAACACAAACCAATATCAAAAAATGCAGTGTCTGCACCTGTACATCAGTACATGAATGCAAAACACAACATATTTCATTGCTCCCATTGCTCTCCGAGCTACAAATTGGGGATTAATTAGGGTACATCAGAAACTAGAGATACATCGAGGCTAGTCTAGAAAAATCAAGCCTACACTATATGCATGAAAAATGCAATCACGGTTGGAGCCAAGAGGCAGCACATAAAAACCAGCAGAAGCATCAGCAACCCTTCTTGAACTTGGAGTAATTTACGTGCTTTTTTCATTGGCACACAACAAAAGCTCATGCATCCCTCATTTTTTTTGATCCGCTCATACCTGCAAACAGCAGTAACATCTAATCATTAGATATTGTATACTTAATAAATGGTCAAGATCGATCCAACTAGAACTTACAAGAGAACCAGCTTCTTGATCTAGCAGCCACGATGATAAATCGCTACACCACACACGCTGGTTATTTGCAGCTGGCCCACGATGCACAATAGATGAGGGAAAGAAGAACGCGTGCAGGGAAGCGCAACTAAATCTCTTACCTCCCCATCGAATCCATAGATCTCAAAACTAAATTAGACATGCAAAGAGAAGGAGATGAGAAGGATATCGAGGTGCCATGTGGAGCCGCTGTGGAGCCAAGCAGAGAGGTCCTAGTTTCCATACGGACCGCATCTACCATGGCACACTGCTCATCGAGGTGTCATGTGCAGCTGCTAGCACACTCCTCCTCTGAACAATAAGTGACTCAAATCAAATCGAGATCCGTAAAAGAAACAAGAGAAAAAACAAATTGGATCGAAAAAACAAAGGGAGAAGAACAAATCAAACTCCAGGTCGTCGCCTACCTTCCTACGTCCCGCACCTGATTGGCACCTGATTCTTCCCGACGTTGACCGCCACGGCGACGGCCCTCCTTCCCTACCCTGCGAGCAGCCGCCTCCCATCTCGCCGGCCGTCTCCAAGTTCTTCTCAGTGTCAAGTGTCACAGGATCTCTTGCTTCCTCCGCCCTCCTTCACATCCTGTGATACCTAAGGCCTGAGGAAGAAGATGGATATACGGAAGGCCAGTCCAACAATGAAGTCAATCGCACGAGCTCTACCTACGGCCTACACACGTGGAATAACAAGTTCAGTAGATCCTAGTCAGCTGGCTATAGTGTTTTTCATGTCAGCAAAATCCTAGTTGGAAGTGAGATAAGTGAAGAGAGAGAATGGAGCGAGCTCTATATGTACAGCCCGGCTATAGCACACTAATCAAGAGTCAATAGCCTGCATGCAGCCGGCGTGTGGGATTTTAGCCGGTGTTAATTCCTCCCTGCCAATTATCTTCTTGCCCTGCATGCAAACATTTAATGCTATAGCCAAACTAGTAGCCAATCTATAGTCAGTCTATTGTATGAGTACTTTTACAAAGGCTTTACATGACATGGCACTACTATATAGCCGGCTGCGGGCATTCTATTGAACTTGCTCTAAGAAAGCATAAGCTAGGCCGCGAGATACGTGGGACACCGGTCAAAAGTACAAGATGGATGTGACAATTTAAAAGGTACTGATGGGACATAATATGAATTGGGTAGGGATATAAATAATTTCATAGCATGGATCTCAAAGACAACATGCGGACATGATAGCCCACGTACCCGCTTGTACAAGCAAAAAATCCATTCTCAACTTCTAATCCTATTTAATATTTTGTATTTTCTAAGTTGAAATATGTAAAATTTTGGTTGATTCAATTTTTGTTTTGAAGGATTTTATTGCTAGGATGGATTAGAGTATATCCTAGACTTTTAGTTTGCACTCATGGTTGACATTTTCAAAGGGAAATTTTACACATAAAACCTTTATGTATGATATGAAAATGTTTCTTATTCCTTTTTAAGAAATTTGTTCAAAATAAGAATTTTGAACTTCAACAATCTGTTTAAAAGAAAGGACTTTTCTCTTAGTATTTCGTAAGAGATTTTAGGTGTTTTATTTTCAAAATCATTTGTGAGAATTAGTTCTTATGAAATAAAGAATTGTTTATGGAAACTTTATGAAAGCTTTTTAAATGGAGTTCCATTCGAAATAATTATTTTCAACTTCAAGAATGTTCAAAGGTTCCTTAGATTTTCTTTTATCTTATGTGGACAACTCATAGGAGATTTCTACAACTTTTCCTTAATAAGAAAATGTCGATTAACAACTAGGGTTTTTCTTATCTAAGAGAAATCTCAAATGAATTCCCTTTTTGATTAGAAGTACTTTATAATATCTTTAATAACTCAAAGCTAATTGGAATTATTATAAAGAACTTGGTACATGGTCTTAGTAGATTGGCTACTGAGTAATAGAAGTAATTTTGTAGAGATTCTTATGATGAAAATCGTAAGATGTTCTTTGTGTGTTTTACCCAAGACAAGGGTAAAGAATATTGTCTTTTAATTCTTTGGGTAAAATCTAGGTTTACTTCACCTAGGGAATTGTGATTATAATCACATCAGCATAACACTAGGGTTTAGTATTAGAAGAATCGATTTGCTTCAAAAGAGTTTGAGGAACGGTTATTGGAATTCAAAGATGGCCATAATAGGTGATATTGGGCTTTACACCATAAGTTTATCCTTATGATGATTTTAGTATAGATGAGTCACTAGATATGAATGCAGACATGGTATGGACTTACTCTCTCTTGATCACTATGGAAGGAAGGAGATATATGCATTAGTCATGGATAGATTATACTTAATCCACTTAATGTCTCTCATCATTAAGTAGGAATTCTACTCATCAAAAGAATGTAATGGATATGATGATTTATGAATGGGGCTTGCATATGAATAGTCAAAGGTTGACTCAATGACTTGTATATGAAATGGATCTTGATTGAGATTTACTAGATATACTTTCCTATTATCATTTACTTAGGATTCTAGATCTATATTAAGGGATTTTCTTTCCTAGATATACGAAGCATCTATAATTATTAGCCTTCTCCCCATATACTATATATGATTAGCTTATGTATCGTCACCCATTATCTATGGTTAATCCCATCGTAGTCCTAGGGTTTTTGAAGGGGTTCCGTGGTAGAAAACAAAAAAATTCCTACTACGAGAATGCACCAACCTAAGATCTATCTATTGAAAAGTATAGTAATGAGCGTGGTATAGTGTTCATACCTTTGAATACCAAACATGGGATTACGTTCCCACACAATCGTTGTTGATGAAGACGAGAGTAGCAGACCTCAAGGTATATAAGGCTTCAAGTGACCAACACCACTAATGGTAGTGCCTCATGAAGTTTTACACACCTCCGGTGTAAAAGACATCTCCCGGCCCCGGTCTAGCAAGACAACAGAAGAAGAAGATCTGAACCGATTCTAGGTGCACGACGGCATGCACCTAGTGAATAATTATCTACCTCGTGGAGCATGTTCCAGACTTGGGAACACGACGAGAGGGAGAGAGGGAGGGAAAGAGAGAATATCAAAGACCAATTGTGGGATGAGATTTTGGGAAGGCATGGCACCCCTTTATATAGGAAAAACCTAGGCACTCCCACCCTACAAGTACAGAGGTGGGACTAAACTTGGGAGGAGGTGGGATGGGGCTGGCTGCCGGCTTGGGGTGGGCCCCACCCATGCTCCAAGGCCCACCTTGGTGACCGGCAGGGTGGGAGCCCCCCACCTTGGCACCTTGGCCCGCCTAGGCCTAGCCGCCTCCCCTTTTGGGACTTCTCCCTTCCGGGAGGGTCCATGGAGGGGTTTTGCCTTTTTTCCTTTTATTACACATTTAATATTAATTCATTAATTAAATATAAATAACTTTTATTTAATTCCTCTTATTCAAAACTTCTTTTGAATAACTTCCGAACACTTCGGTATCTCTCCAGAACGCTTCCGGTTCTCTCTCTTCCTATTTCTCTTTCTGAGGCGGATTAACACGCAACGTCTCTACCCTTAAGCATGACACCCTTACGGTTTAGGAATGTTCAGACATGTTCGATACACCTCTTCGATTAGTTACCAACAATAGTATCTAGAAACACATGATGGTCCCTTCACATTCCACGAATTTGGTTGTTCGCTTGAACCTTATAAACGTTGTGTATTATTCCTTTTGCACAATGATACCTGGTTTGTCCAAGACCTGATCTCATGTATCTATATACCAGTTCGATCTTGTTACCCATGTTCTTCATAGAGAATTTACCGTTTAAAGAATCTTTCACTCTATTCAGAAGATTCACATCATTCCCTATTAACAATATGTCATCCACATATAGTACCAAGAATGGCACTGACTTCTCATTCACTTTCTTATAGATGCATGCCTCTTCTTAGTTTTGGACAAATCCAAAACCTTTTATGACTTCATCAAATCGAATATTCTAGCTCCGAGATGCTTGCTTCAGTCCATAAATGGAGCTCTGAAGCTTGCACACCTTACCAACATCCCCTGGATTGACAAAACCCTATGGTTACATCATATACAACTCTTCCTCAATGTTGCCATTTGGAAAGGCGAGTTTTACATCCATCTTCCATATTTTTTAATCGAAATGTGCAACAACTGCTATTAGAATCCGAATAGACTTTAGCTTCGCTACGGGAGAGAATATCTCTTTGTAGTCAATTCCTTGAATTTGTTGGAAACCCTTTGCGACAAGTCGAGCTTTGTAGACAGTGATGTTTCCATCAGCGTCCGTCTTTTTTTGAAGATCCATTTATTCTCCACCACCTTTCGGCCTTCGGGAATATCTACCAAGGTCCATACCTGGTTGTCATACATGGACATCATTTTGGATTCCATGGCTTCTCACCATTTCTCGGGTTCAGGGCCTTTCATTGCTTCCATGTAGGTTGCAGGTTCATCATATCTAACCAACATGACCATGTTCACAAGATAACTATACAAATCAGGGGTAGCACATTTTCCTGTCAACCTATGAGGTTCGATAGCTATCTCTTCATTAGGTTCATGATCATCATCATTTTCTCCCACGTCAATCCATGAGGGTGGTTCCAGAATAGCTTCCGTTGTGACACTCGGTATTTGAAGATTAGGGTCAATAGTCTCATCGAGTTCTATCTTCCTTCAACTTACACCTTTTGCGAGGAACTCTTTCTCGAGGAAGGTACTGTTCTTTGTGACAAACGTCTTGTTCTCAGCTTGGCTGTAGAAGGTATATCCAATAGTCTCCTTTGGATATCCTACAAAGATGCATTTTTCCGCTTTCGGTTTGAGTTTGCTAGGCTGCACTTTCTTAACATAAGCCTCACATTCTCTAACCTTCAGAAAAGACAACTTTGGCTTCATGCCATGCCATATCTCATACGGTGTTGTCTTCACGGCTTCGGATGGTGCTCTATTTAAAATGAATGCAGCAGTCTCAAGTGCATATCCCAGAATGATACAGATAAGTTGGTGAGAGACATCATAGACCGTACATTGTCCAACAGAGTGCAATTATGTCGATTGGACACACAATTACGTTGTGGTGTTTCAGTCGGCGTAAGTTGTGGCACTATGCCACAAGCCTTCAGATGTGTGCCAAACTCGTAACTCAGATACTCGCCCCGTCGATCAGTATGAAGGTGCTTGATTTTCTTATCGACTTGATTCTCAACTTCACTCTAAAATTCCTTGAACTTTTCAAAGGTTTCAAACATGTGTTTCATTAAGTAGATATACCCGTATCTACTCAAATCATTAATGAAGGTGACCGACTAACAATAACCATTGCACGTGGAGACACTCGTTGGTCCACATACATCAGAATGTATGACTCCCAATAGGTCTGTAGCCCGTTACATCATACCGTTGAATGAAATCTTGGACATTTTGCCCATAAGACATGGTTCACATATGTTGAGAGATTCAAAATCCAATGACGCCAGAAGTCCAATATAATGGAGCTTCTTCATGCGCTTTACACCTATGTGACTCAGACGACAATGCCACATATACATGGAATTATCACTACCATGTTTACATCGCTTGGCATTTATGCTATGGATGTGTGTATAATCACAATCAAGATTCAATAAGAATAAACCTTTACTTTGTCGCACATGATCATAAGAGACATTATTCATATTCATATAAATATGTTGTGAGTTGTGTGTTGTGAGGCGAGAGGCTAGTTGGTTCTCCTAGCTATTTATAGGTTATTGATGTATTTGGGATCGAAGTTTCCTAAGGTAACTAGGTAGCCAAGGTACCTAGGTGGTATGATTATCCACTTGAATTATTATTTTTAATAAGACAAGTGACATTTCTCACTAATGGGCCTTGGTCTTATTTGTTATGTGGGCTTTGATAATTATGATTGGATTAATAAATACCAATATCTTATTTGCATTTTTAATTTAATACTCCATTTGCAAATATGGTTGGTTATTGTAAACTTCCATCTTAATTAAGTGAAAACTTAATTATCAATCTAGATTAACAATATTTTCTAGTTAAGGTTTAATATTAAACTAAGTGGAAACTTAATTAATCAAGGTGGTTTGATTAGGTAAAGCCTAAGATGTGCAATCATCAACTCTCAAGGTGAATAGATGATATCATAGGTTTGTCTTGTTAGTGTACTAAACTTGGGTATAGGATTGGGAATGAATACCATTCATTCAAGGGAATTCACTAAAGGTTTATCCAAATCTACTACTAATGGCTTAGTATCAGGTATGGCTCAGCCTTTAAGATAATGATCTATCAAGTGATACCTTTATAGGTTGCTTGCAAATGTCTACTCATGTCTACTCAGGATTGAGTTAGCTTATCTATAGTCTAGACTACTCTTGCTACCTACTAGGATTGCATCCTAAAGATGATGGTAGTACTATAATATATCTAGATCTTTTCTTTCGGCTTATAAAGACTAAATAGATTGATGGTATGGGGAAGGAATAGAGAATAGATCAAGATTTAGATAGATGAAGATTTGGTTTTGATCTTTGATGCTCCAAAGTACTAGAGAATTGGCTAGCAGTTGTGATGATAGATTGAGAATGACTAGACAAGATAGATTAAGATACAATAGACCTGGTTCTTTGTTCAATAAGGAGGTGTTTGTGTTATGGTTCATTACTCACGAATGCTACTTCTACCTTCCTAAGACAGAGTCTTAGCAAAGGTCACATCAAAGTTTATAATGCTTAACTTAATGACCTAAGTCTAACTCATCAACTTAAGTGAAACTTCAATCACTTTGACAAGTTTAACAAGAAATTAAAATTTCCCGGATTTTACACGCATGGAAGCAATGCACACTTCTATGTTCTATCCATTTTGTCTCTCTTAACCTACAGGATATTACACTCCAACAACATGCGGAAGCGCGCCTACCTCCACTAAATCTACCGCCAAGCGCCGGTGCCTCACAGGCTCCGTTGCCGCGAAGTGGAGGAGGTCAATCGCCGGCGCAGGTCGGGGGAGGGAAGCTCAAAGCGCTTGATCCTCTACCGCCGCTGAAGAGAGAGGAGGAGGAGATCAAGGGCTACAACCCGGCGACATACGCCGTCCTATTTTGGTGACAAGGACTACATCAAAGAGGCCTCCTTCAACCGCATGACCGCAGTGATCATGTAGCGGAGCACGGATGAGGAGGAGGACTAACGTTGTCAGCAGCAACAGGACGCGAAGTTCAACAACCTCTTCCTCGAGCAGGGGCTTACCAGCAAGCGTGAGCTCCGCCAGAAGCAGCTGGGTGGGAGCTCGAGTGTGCGCTACAGGCAGAGAAGTTCATCGACCTCGTCGATGACGACATCGAGTGAATCCCGTCGCCGGTACTGTCGCCACTGCACCCTGAGGCTCTAGTGATCCTAAATTTTGTGTACATGGTTAGGGTTAGGGCAACGACTATGGTAGATCCCCTGCGTAGTAAATTTCTCACGTTTTGTATGTATGATCGCAATGAACTACAGACGAACTATGTGAAATGTCCCGCGAATATTTCAAATTCTATTTTTAAGGTTTTGATTTGCGATTTCTATTCCACGCGACTGAGTCGTCGAAACAAAAACGAGCAAAAACTTGTGTTTTATCCGTCTTTTAAGGTTTGGCTGATAAGCCGCTAGAGATGCTCTTACAGCATCATACCCCTTAAAAGGCGGACCTTTAAACCCGGATAAGGGCCGAGAAAAGCGCAATTTTTCCATCCGTTCAGACTAGGGCAAAATGGACCCTTCAAAAATAAACTGTAAAGTGGAATATTTGCAGCATATTCTTGAAATAGTTTTTTCCTCGAATTCATCATACTCGTCGTCTGACTGCTAGCTCGCTGGCGTGCCGGCCCTGGCCGCTCGCTAGCCCGCCCGCCCGTCTGCCGCTAGCTGCCCGCTCCATGCGCCCGCTGCTTGTTGCACGTGCGAGCAATTTGACCCATACGCACATTGCTGCTAGGCTCACGCGCGAGCAGTTTGCCCCATGCGTGCATTTTTGTTGGCCATGTGTGTGGTGCTACAGCTTGCCCCATGTGCGCATTGCTGCTGGCCCGCGTGCTCACTGTTGGCCATGCGCGCTCTGCTGCTGCTGGTCCTGCTGGGTGCACATCACCAACTCGAGGTCTGCCATGCCGTCGTGGTGGCCGTCTCAAGCGGTTTGGCCTGGAATCGGTCCGTTTCGAGATGATCAGCATAAAATTGACAGCGATGTGCACGGATTTCGAACACTCAGGCGGGATTCGCTGAATTCTGGCGAGTTCGATGGCGATGGTCCAGCTTTCCGGTGACGATTATGGCAGTTGGGCAGAAGCAATGCACACTTCTATGTTCTATCCATTTCTGTATCTCTTAAACTACACGATATTACACTCCAACAACACGTGGAAGAGCGCCTACCTCCACTAAATCTACCGCCAAGCGCTGATCCCTCACAGGCTCCGTCGCTGCGAATTGGAGGAGGTCAACCATCGGTGTCGGTCGGGGGAGGGAAGCTCGGAGTGCTTGCTCCTCTTCTGCCGCCGAAGAGAGAGGAGGAGATCGAGGGCTACAACCCAGCGGCATACGCCATCCTCATCGGTGAGAAGGACTACGTTGAAGAGGCCTCCTTCGACCGCATGACCGCAGTGATCATGGAGCGGGGCACGGATGAGGAGGAGGACCACCATAGGCGGCAACAATGGGACGCGGAGTTCAACGACCTCTTTCTCGAACAGGGGCTTGCCAGCGAGCGCGAGCTCCGCTAGAAGCATCTAGAGTGGGAGCTCGAGTGCGCACTACAGGTAGAGAAGTTCGTCAACCTCGTCGATGATGACATCAAATGAAGCCCATCACCGCTACCATCGCCGCTGCACCCTGAGGCTCTGGTGATCCTAAATTTTGTGTACGTGGTTAGGGTTAGGGTTAGGGTTAGGGTGGCAACTGTGGTAGATCCCCCGCATAGTAAATTTCTTGCGTTTTGTATGTATGGTCACGATGAACTACATACGAACTATGTGAAATGCCCCGTTTTAAATACGTATTTTTAAGGTTTTAATTTGCGGTTTCTATTCTACGCGACGATTTGTCGAAACAAACATGAGCAAAAACTCATCTCTTATCTGTCTTTTTAAGGTTTGGCTGATAAGGGTCCACTAGAGATGCTCTTAGAGCATCATACCCTTTAAAAGGCGGACCTTTAAAACCCGGATAAGGGCCGAGAAAAGTGCAATTTTTTCATCCATTCAGACTAGGATGGAATAGATCCTTCAAAATTAAACTGTAAAGTGAAATATTCGCAGCATATTCCTAAAATATTTTTTCCTCGAATTCATCATACTCCTCGTCTGGCCGCTAGCTCGCTGGCGTATCGGACCTAGCCGCTTGCCCGCCTGTTCGCCGCCAGCTGCCCGCTCCGTGCGCCCGCTGCTGGGCTCACGTGCGAGCAATTTGCCCCATGCGCGCATTGCTGCTGGGCTCACGCACGAGTAGTTTGCCCCATGGGCGCATTGCTGCTGGCCATGCGTGAGGTGCTATAGCTTTCCCCATGTGCGCATTGTTGCTGGCCATGCGTGCGGTTCTACAGCTTGCCCCATGCGCACACTGCTACTGGCCCACGTGTGGTGCTGCTACTGGCCCGCGTCCATGTTGCTGGCCATGCATGCTCTGCTGCTGCTACTCCCGCTGGGCGCACATCACCAACTCGAGGTCTGCCATGGCCATCATGGTGGCCGTCTCAAGCAGTTTGGCCTAAAATCGGTCCGTTCTGAGATGAGCAGCGTGAAATTGACAGTGATGTGCGTGGATTCCGAACACTTAGGCGGGATTCGCCGAATTCTAGCAAGTCTGATGGCGGCGGTCTAGCTTTCTGGTGACAGTTATGGTAGTTGGGCAGGTTTGAACAGTTTAAGGTGCCCTTTAAAGTTTTCGTCCAAAACTAAAGATATAAGGATACAAGGTTCCAAATAAGGTGCCCTTTAAAAACTTCTACAGGTTTTCCCTATATAAGGTACTCAACCAAAATCGTAAACTGACAGTTATTTTAAGGGTTTGACCGTTATAAGGGAACTACTAGAGATGCTCTTGGCCCTAGTGGAGATGCTTTGCTTCTAGGCATCAAACATAAGAAGCCCAAAAGAACGAACTCTCTGACTTAACAACTACTTATTTATACCGAGAAGCGAACTCACAGGCAAATTCCAGAATCTGCCCGACGCCGGTTTCCTGAGCTTCTAGCTGAGACAGCCCGAGCGGTACACAGATTCACCCTTGCAATTCATTAGATTTTATGGCAGAATGCCACTCCACTAGAGAAGCCTGTTGGGAGACGGAAAAAATAAAAGAAAAAATAAAACTCACCCACGACATCCCACTCCTCCTGCACTCCTGCATCCATGGCTGCCTGATAGGTTTTCTATAGCCTTCATCGCTCCTTCGTCGTCGCTCCCTTCCAGCGTGTTGCCCACACAGCCCGCTGCCCGCCCTGTCTGTCAACACCCGAATTTTTAAGTCCAGACCTGTTATGCTGTACATCGCAATCCCATGATTACCATTTTTGCGAGATATAACAGAAGTGGTACCACAGTATATCATCCATTACAAACTATATTAAAGGTCTTACAAATAAAGGATCTCATGATCCAGTCTTAATACAATCAAAGCAGCAGAAAGTAAACGTAGTGGGGCTTCATCTTCATAATCACAGGCAATGCTGACGATGGGAGATGATCCTATTTATCGTAGACCTCCTGCTGTCCATCTTCCGAGTAATCCTCCTCATAGCCTAGCCATGGGAATAGCCAGGGACAAAGCCACGAGTACTCTTTAAGTACTCGCAAACTAACATTAGCATAGGTAAGGTAAAAGTTGTAGGAACCTTAAGCTCTAGTTTTGTTTGCAAAAAGCCATGTTTATTTCATAAAGACTCAAGAGTAACAAACCTAACTTTAGTTCTCTATATCACTTAAGGGGGAAACTAGTTTTCATGTCCACAACTCGGTTGTGGTCAAGTCAAAGTCATCTTTCAAGTCACAAATCATTTTGAAAACATCTAACAACGTAACAGTATGGCCGCTCCAACTATCCATAACCGCGGACGCGGCTATTCGAATAGTTTAACACTCTGCATAGATTGTACACTTTCACCACAAAATTTGATACATCTATCAGGGATAACCCTGAATCATTATACTTGGTATGCGGATAATCAATCCTAACCTTTCAATTACACACCCTAGTATAGGCACCTCCCCTATGAGTTTGGCCTCCCAGCCATGACCAACTATCATCCTGGGCACTGCATAGGTGGACATTCATCCCGAGGTAGCCTCAGCTCAACCTCTTTCGCAAGGGAACCCATACTAAGACATATAAACTTCCAGTCAAGCCCTACCCAACTCAGATAATGTGGTTGTACGGTAAAATTGGAATGGTATCGCATCCAAACCCAACCATCACTTTTTGTCAAAGTCAAGACTCATGCCTCATTCAGTTTCATTATCAAACCATTGTGTTTCACAACACATGTCAAAATATTTCAATAGAATGAATCATCATTCCAAGGTTTTCATAATCATTTTCACCAAGTATTCCCATCCAAAGTGATCAAGTTTTAGCTTAGCACTAGCCACTAATGTTCAGGGTATCACTATTGAGGGTACTAATCAAGTATAAATATCCAAGGCTAGTTCTATGATCTTGATGGTATCCATCCTATTTTTCCACTAATCACAATTCATTAACTAAGTAAGAAACTATAATAAAAGGGAAAAGCAAAGCTTGAAGTAAAACTAGGAATGGTATAATTTGAATTGCGTAACCAAGCATGCCTAGTGCATCTGGTATAGGGGGCTTGCATAGATAGCATGCATAGTTCTAGCTTTCCTTGCTAGTTGCAATCGTTGAAGTTCTCTTCTTCTTCCTCGAAGTACTCCTCGTTGTATCCCGGGTTGGTACTAGCGTCTATAAATACATACAATGTAACCAATCACCAAACAATACTTAACTACTTCTATCTAGCACACAAGGGCTCACACTAGATGCTCTAGTATCATCTCAATCATCATATGGAATATTAACATTTTCTTATTCTTCTTATTTTAGAAAAGTAATTTCTACTCATTAAAAATACTTAAGATTTAATATCCTCTAATTAAAATAGGGGATCATCTTAACACATGTCATCACCACCTACATCAATACTTGGGAATGTGATTTAAAGTGGTGGTCATGCATTACAAGATTTAATATTACTATTTAATAATATTTAAGTGACTAGAAATGCCTATATATCCTTCGTATAAATACGAAACCATGTTTTATATCTGTATAACCAAATCTTTTTACATATTCATGTAGAGCATGGCAAATGTGATTTTTGAGAGCTGGAATCAACTCAAAAGCATTTGTAGTTTATTTTATAGAAATGTTTGAAGTGGCAAAACTCTCTATCTTGTTATTTTTAGTATAAGTGATCTATGGTTTCAATTTGTTTGAATTCAAAGGGAGTGGATAGATATTTTCAATACCTTTCTAAAAAATGGAATCATGCATTTTGGATCAGTACAACTCCTAGAATTGAATTTTGAATATAGCTACTAAATAGGATTTTAACTAAATAGCAAAGTTCTTATTTAAACTGCTGGGATCTGCGCGGGAAAAGAATTGGGCCGGCCCAACTGCACAGCGCTGGCGCAGCGGGCTGCTGACAGAACGGTCCCATGCATCAGCGACTAACTCTAACAGAAATGGTATCGATCAATACTAGCCCTACGATTAGAACAGGATCTACGGCTGAGGTTCATCGTCTACGACGAACAGCTCTGGCGAGATTCTAACCGTAACACGGCGGTGGGGGTCGCTGGGGACTCACCAGGGCTCCAGCTAAGGTCGATGATGGGGGCGAATGAAGTGGTCGACGACAGTGGTTCGAACGGCGGTCACGATGGCTCCTGGGGTGGCTCCAATCGATGGCTTCCTTCCTCGACTACAGTGGTGGACTCCGGCCAAATTCCGGCGTCGTGGTGCTCGCCTTGCTCTGGGGAATGGTCAGTGAGGTTTCTGGTTGAGTGGGGAGTGGGATGGTGTGCAGAATCAGGTCTGGGTGACCTCTATTTATACACCAGCGTCGGCGGTAGGGAGGCATGGTCAGGCTCCTTCAGCAACGTTGCTACAGGTCGAGCTAAGCATGGCGGAGGGCATGGGTCGATGCAGGGTACTACGGTGATCGTCATGCACGTGACGACACGACAAGGGGCGGTCTCAGTCGGTCGGGCGACATCGGCGTTCTGTTTAGGTACGTGGGTGTTCGTCACTTGGTACGGTGGTCAAGGAGCACGCGACGGTGAACCATCATGTCTGGGAAGTCACTGGTGCCACGGCGACTGCGTGTACGAGCGGAGAGAGTAAGGCCAGCGTGTGTGCACGAGGCGTCTGCGGCGCTCCGCCGTGCTCTTGACATGGCGGGGGATTAAATGGGTGCGGCTGTCATGGCTCCTGCTCGCGTCGCCGTTGGTCAAGGGATGGATAGAGGGTGGCGGTGAGGTCACGACTATTAGCTAGGAACTGGGGGAGAGGGCAGCGCGGCATGCAGCGACTGGTTCATGGTCGACCGGCATGGCTGGCTCGGTACGGGCATGTCACTGGTGCAACGGTGGAGATGAGCTCCTCCACTATATGGACAAGTATCAGGGATGATCAGGGGAGAGATATGGAGTCAAATTTAGGTACAAAAGATGATCGATTT
This sequence comes from Avena insularis, assembly GCA_023614405.1. NCBI lineage: Eukaryota > Viridiplantae > Streptophyta > Magnoliopsida > Poales > Poaceae > Avena > Avena insularis. The sequence continues at coordinate 454,406,948 of CM042694.1, forward strand.
ATTGATCACAAATAGTAGATAGTTGGTAGCTTTACTGTGTCTGTCAGGTGTTCGACCAAATGGCCGCATGAATTCATCTTTTGAATTTTGAAAGATTTTTGGTGAGTGATCTGATCCTATGCTTGGTAGTCTATGGTTGTTGGGATTTGTCAAGGGGAAGTTGTTGGAGTGGTTTTTGAAAAGTGATGATCTAGGTATATGAACTTGATTCAATTTTGAATTGACTCTTAAATAGATTTGAAAATAGTTTCTGCAATTTTGGAAAGTTTGCTTAGGTTCACTTTTACTTGGTCTAGCAAGGGGTGAAAAGAATTGGAATTGTTTCTGTTAGAAATCTTTTACTAGAGACACCCAAAGTGGTCTAGGGGTTAAGTTTTGCCAAAATGACCATATGCTCATATGGTCCAAATTTGACTTTATTTTCATTTGATTTTGTTTGTAATTGATCTAGATAATGTGGTAATCCTTTTTAAACTAATCCTTACCATTGTAGCAATAAAGCATGGCAATTGCAAGCATACATATCTTAAGGCAAAACACTCATGCATTCATATCAAGTTTAATGATAAAAGTTTATGTTAACCCTAAACTTGGGTGATTAGAAATTGATAAGATTGCTTAATACAAACCTTCCCCCTTAAACAGAATCTCGTCCCGAGATTCAGGAAAAACTAGGAACTAAAGAGATTGGAAAACTCAGTCCTAATGTAATCTTCTTGCTCCCAGGTGGCTTCTTCTTCGGTATGGTTACTCCACTGGATCTTGAGAAACTTGATACTCCTGGTCCGAGTGGTTCTGAATGCTTCTTCCAAAATACGGATGGGTACTTCATGATAAGTTAGATCCTTGTTGATATCTATGGCTCGGTGATCGATGTTCTTGAAAACTTCGGTCTTCTCCGGAACTTCTAGGCATTTGCGAAGTAATAAGATATGGAACACATTATGCATGGCTGACATCTCCTCAGGCAGTTCTAGTTGATAGGATACTTCTCCTCGGCGATTCAAAATCTTGAAGGGTCCAATATATCTGGGGGCTAACTTCTCTTTCAATATAAAACGTTGCATTCCCTTCAAGGGTGACACTTTGAGATACACAAAATCTCTGACATTGAAGGTCAGGTCTCGACGTCTTTTGTCAGAATAACTCTTCTGTCTGGATTGAGCGGTCTTGAGGTGCTCCCGGACTTTGTGAACCTTCTCTTCAGCTTCTCGTAGGATGTCGGGTCCAAAAATCTAGCTCTCTCCTACTTGCGACCAATTCAACGGGGTACAACACTTTCTTCCATACAAAAACTCAAATGGGGCCATTTGCAAACTGGCTTGATAACTATTGTTGTATGAGAATTCCACGAAAGGCAGACAATCTTCCCATTTACATCCATATTCTAACACACAAGCTCTCAACATATCTTCTAAGATCTGGTTGACTCTTTCTGTTTGTCTGCCGGTTTGCGGGTGATAAGTTGTGCTGAAATTCAGTTTGGTTCCTAATCCTTCTTGGACCTTCTGCCAAAATCTTGAGGTAAACTGGGTTCCTCGATCCGACACTATGGTCTTGGGGGTCCCATGCAAACTGACTATCCTAGCGATATACAACTCCGCTAGCTTCGAACTCTAGTAGGTAGTCTTGACGGGTATGAAATGGGCTACCTTGGATAGTCTATCTACTATGACCCAAATAGAGTCATTTCCCCTACTAGATGTAGGCAAACTGGTGATAAAATCCATTCCGACAGAATCCCATTTCCATTCCGGAATCTGCAATGGTTGCAAAAGTCATGCGGGTCACTGATGTTCCGCTTTGACTCTCTGATAGATATCACACTTGGCTATGTAGCTTCCTACTTCTCTCTTCATTTTGTGCCACCAGAATTGCTCCTTCAGATCCTGATACATCTTGGTTCCTCCTAGGTGGATAGAATAAAGGGTATCATGGGCTTCCTGCATAATGACTTGTTTCAACTCCGAATCTGCTGGAACACAGATACGTCCTTTGTACCACAGAACTCCTTCCTCATCTTCGGTGAATCCAGGTACCTTCCCTGTACCGATACGATGCTTGATTACATCGATACTGGTATTTCATTTCTGGGCCTCCTTTATCTGACTAATCAAAGTGGGTTGAAGTTCTATGCTAGCTAGAAATCCTTCGCTAACTAGCTCCACTCTGAAATTCTCCATCTCCTCATCCAGACTTGGCTGGGATTCTTTAATCATGGTGTTTAATCTACACGGCAATCGACTAAGAGCATCCACTACCACATTGGCTTTGCTGGGGTGATAGTGAATGTCAAGGTCATAATCCTTGATTAACTCTATCCATCTCCTTTGCCTCATATTCAGCTCCTTCGGGGTGAAAATATACTTCAGACTCTTGTGATCCGAATAAATCTCACAGTGGTTACCCATAAGGTAATGATGCCATGTATTCAATGCTAAAACTATAGCTGGTAGTTCTAATTCATGGGCGGGGTAGTTCTGTTCATGTTGCTTCAGTTGTCTGGACAGATAAGGTATGACTTTGCCTTCTTGCATCAACACACATCCAAGACCAATCTTGGATGCGTCACAATACACATCAAAAGGCTTCTTGATATCGGGCATGATCAAAATTAGGGCTGAAATCAATCTCTTCTTGAGATCTTAGAAACTTGCTTCACATTTGTCCATCCATTCAAACTTCTTATCTTTCTTTAGCAACTGAGTCATCGGTCTTGCGATGCTCGAAAATCCTTCAACAAACTTGCGGTAATATCCGGCTAATCCAAGAAATGCACGAACTTCTATTTGGGTGGTTGGGGCTTTCCATTCTTCGACATCCTTAATCTTGGCGGGATCAACAGCAACTCCTCCTACCGACAAGATATGGCCTAGGAATCCTACTTCCTTTAACCAGAATTCACATTTGCTAAACTTGGTATACAACTGATGCTCCCTAAGGGTTTCAAGGATGGTTCTCAGATGTTGCTCATAGTCATGTTCTGATTTGGAGTAGATCAGAATGTCATCGATAAACACAACGACAAACTTATCCAAAAAGTTCATAAAAATCTTATTCATGAGGTTCATGAAATAAGCGGGGGCATTGGTTAATCCCAAAGACATGACATTGTACTCATACAATCCATATCTAGTGGTGAAGGCAGTCTTTAGGATATCCGTTGCGCGGATTTTCAATTGATGATAACCAGTTCTAAGATCAATCTTAGAAAACACTCTAGCACCAGTCAGTTGATCAAACAAATCTTCTATCTTCGAAAGCGGGTACTTTTTCTTGATGGTGACGTCATTCAACTTCTGGTAATCCGTACACAAATGGTTGGCACCATCCTTCTTATCAACAAACAGAACAGGTGATCTCCATGGCGATGCACTTGGTTGTATCAAACCTTTTCCCAGCATATCATCAAGTTACTTCTTTAGCTCCACTAATTCAGAGGGGTTCATACTATATGGTCTCTGAGCTATGGGTCCAGTTCCAGGAATTAGTTCTATGATAAAATCGATATCCCGATCTAGGGGCATACCAAGCAATTCATCTGGGAACACACCGGGGTATTCACAGACTACTCTGACTTGGTCAATGGTGGTTTTGGCTAAACTCTTGTTGCACTTGAATTGACGGGGCAATGTCTCAGATACATGCTCTACTGATACTCCGGTGCTACTGGTCATGGTTATGGCTTTCTTGGCACAGTCGATTAATCCTTAATGTTTCGACATCCAATCCATCCCTAGCACTACTTCCAAACCTTTGGTTCCAAGTACTATTAGGTTGGCATAAAAATCTATTCTATGGATTCTGATAGGTACGACCTTGAAATTTTTTCTAGCTTTGGTAGTTGAACCAGGTATTTAAACTATCATAACATGCTTCAAATTTGTTGGTTGAATCTTACTAGTGCATGCAAATTCTTCTGTAACAAATGAGTGTGATGCTCCAGAATCAAACAACACTCTTGCTAGAACTGAGTTAACATAAAACATACCCAGCACGACATATGACGCTTCCTGGGCTTCCTCAGCATTCATGTGGAACAGACGGCCATTACGGTTGTGTTGGTTTCCTGGGCTAAATCTCTTTCTAGGCTGGACATAGCGTTGCTGTTGGGCAGGTGCAGTCACATTGGTTGCTGTAGCAAGCTTCTTGGGGCACTCTTTGGAGTAGTGACCCGTGACTCCACATTCAAAGCAAGTGATCATTGACTTGTCTTTCCCTGCGACAGGCACAACATTGCTTCCAATCCTTGGGGAAGTATTGTTGTTGTTGGATTTTGGTGGTGCACGGTTGAAGTTATTGGGGTTGCCAGGGTTGTTGTTATGATTTCCTCCAGGCCTTGGGTTTCCTCTGCCACGGTTGGGGTAGTTCAGACGGTTCATTAGGGGTCTATTGTTTCGGGGTGCATATCCTGCAGACAGGTTGGGGCGATACTTCGGGGTATGGTGGGGTCCTGGTTGGTGCATCATCCTATGCTTGCGGTTCTTGCTAGCTTGGTTGATCTTGCCTTCCATCTGGATTGCAGAATCCACTAAGGCTTCAAGGTCATCAAAGGGGATATTTACTAGCACGGTCTGCATCTCATCATGCAGCCCATTCAGAAATCTCTCTTTCTTCTTTGCTTCATTGTCAATCTCATCAAGTGCATACCTAGCTAGTGACAGAAATTTGTCACGGTACTCAACCACAATCATTCTTCCCTGCTTTAGTTCTCTGAATTCATCTCTCATCCTCTTGATCAGACCTGGGGGCACATGGGTCCTACTGAACTTGAGCTTGAATTCTTCCCAAGTCATCATCTGACCTGCGTTCATGGTACGGGTACTATTCCACCAAGATCTGGCATAATCGGACAGATAGTGGGTGGCAAACAACACCTTCTCATTAGCGTCCACTCCTGTGACTTCTAGATTGTTTTCCATTGTCTGCAGCCAATCGTCAGCATTTAAAGGTTCTTCTAACTTGCTAAACATAGGAGGATTAGTATTCTGGAAGTTCTTGAGCTTTGATCCATGGTGATCTTGGTTTCCATGGCCTTGATTATTATGAGCCATTTGGGATATCTGTTGAAGAGTGGCTAAGTTGGCTTGACGTTCAGCTCTACCAGCTTCACGATCAAAAACTAACATTTGCAGAATCTGCATCATTGGGTCCTGAGATGAACTGCTTCCTCCGGGGTTTCCGCGAGTCATCTGAAGATTGAGATAGATAATAAGACAAGAGGGAAATTTCTAAGGTTCATGGGTTTGTTTTCAAAAGCTTTAAACTTTGAGTTTGACTCAGGTTTTGCAAACTACAAATTCTTCTCATTCATTCATTCCAAGCACACAATACAAACACACACCACAACTAGAAAACAGATGGTCTTAAGGACCATTCTGACAAGCTACGATACAAGGGGATCGGGTACAACTCACAGCTACGATAGTGCTTAGGTGCGACTACTCATCATCGGGGGTGTTGGGCTCCTCATCATCAATGAAGTCAGCATCATCCTCATTAGTGTTGTCCTCCATGGAAGCGTCCTCCAGGTAGTCATTGTCATCACTGAGGTACGAGTGAACATCCCCACGGACATCTTCACCTTCCTCCTCCTTCTCCTCTAGCTGGATCTCCTGGTCATGGATATTCTCCTCCAGGGTGGCTATCTTCTGACAAAGACGGGCGATGATGTGATCCTTTTTATCATGCTAGCAACGAAGAGACTTGCGCTCCCTAGCAAGCATGGAGAGAGTTTCCTTCCTTTCAACGACTTCAGCATGGTTCTAGTTGGCGTAAGCATGGGCATTGTCTAACTCTTTCTGCGTCTCATGCAGCATGAAGGCCATGTGGTCCACGTGATGCTTGAACTCTGGATGTGCCGGCATGGCCAAAGGCTGTCCCGAAGAGTCACGTCTTGCATAGTGGGCAAAATGGATGCTGATGATCTGGTTGATGTTTTGAGCCCACAGACGTGCAAGAGCTTCTTGCATTGCCCTAGCTAATCCGTCTAGCCAGTTGTTCTCCCTTACGCTGAACTGAATCTTGTTAGAAAGAGGTGGCTCCATTTTTCCTTGCAGGTCAACAACAATCAACCACTATAGCTCTCCTCCAGATTGGTCGTTGAGCTGTGCTCCGAAGAACTCCGGGTGCGGGCATCCAAGATACTCCGAAAGCTGGTCTAGATCCCTCTCAAAGATAAGCTGTCCTCCATTGCCCAACTGGTAACACTTGTTATATTTGACCTCCGTCTATAAGCAATTAAGATGAGTAAGTTACTGGGGTGATCAAGTGTGTCAAATTTTATGTAGAAGGGTAAGGGTTTTGAGTAACAAGTGATCGCTTTTTGAAAGAATCTCAAGGATAAGAATGAGAATAGGGTTTTTTAAATACTCACTTTCTTTGTTTTGAAACTAGGTTTTTCAAGCGTCTATTCTAACTAGGGTCTCATATGGTTAGGATGGCTCTGATACCAACTTGTCAACACCCGGATTTTTAAGTCCAGATGCCTGTTATGACGTACGTCGTAATCCCAGGATTACCATTTTTGCGAGACATAGAAGTGGTACCATAGTACATCATCCATTACAAACCATATTAAAGGTCTTACAAATAAAGGATCTCATGATCCAGCCTTAATACAATCAAATCAGTGGAAAGTAAACATAGTGGGGCTTCATCTTCATGGTCATAGGCAATACTGATGATGGGAGATGATCCTAGTTGTCGTAGACCTCCTGCTGTCCATCTTTCGGGTAATCCTCCTCATAGTCTGGCCATGGGAATAGCCAGGGACAAAGCCATGAGTACTCTTTAAGTACTCGCAAACTAACACTAGCATGGGTAAGGTAAAAGTTGTAGGAACCTTAAGCTCTAGTTTTGTTTGCAAAAAGCCAGGTTTATTTCATAAATACTCAAGAGTAAAAAACCTAACTTTATTCTCTATATCACTTAAGGGGGAAACTAGTTTTCATGTCCACAACTCGGTTGTGGTCAAGTCAAAGTCATCTTTCAAGTCACAAATCATTTTGAAAACATCTGACAACGGAACAGTATGGCCACTCCAACTATCCATAACCGCGGACGCGGCTATTCGAATAGTTTGATACTCTGCAGAGATTGTTCACTTTCACCACAAAATTCGATACATCCGTCAGGGATAACCCTAAATCATCATACTTGGTATGCGGATAATCAATCATAACCTTTCAATTACACACCCTAGTATAGGCGCCTCCCCTATGAGTTTGACCTCCTAGCCATGACCAACTGTCATCCTGGGCACTGCATAGGTGGACATTCATCACGAGGTAGCCTCAGCTCAACCTATTCCACAAGGGAACCCATACTAAGACATATAAACTTCCAGTCAAGCCCTACCCAACTCAGGTAATGTGGTTGTATGGTAAAATTGGAATGGTATCGTATCCGAACCCAACCATCAGTTTTTGTCAAAGTCAAGGCTCAAGCCTCATTCAGTTTCATTATCAAAACATTGTGTTTCACTACACATGTCAAAACATTTCAATAGAATGAATCATCATTCCAAGGTTTTCATAATCATTTTCACCAAGTATTCCCATCAAAAGTGATCAAGTTTTAGCTTAGCACTAGCCACTAATGTTGAGGGTATCACTATTGAGGGTACTAATAAAGTATAAATATCCAAGGCTCGTTCTATGATCTTGATGGTATCCATCGTATTTTTCCACTAATCACAATTCATTAACTAACTAAGAAACTGTAATAAAAGGGAAAAAGAAAGCTTGAAGTAAAACTAGGAATGGTATAATTTGAGTTGCATAACCAAGCATGCCTAGTGCATCTGGTATAGGGGCTTGCATAGATAGCATGCATAGTTCTAGCTTGCCTTGCTGGTTGCAGTCATTCAAGTTCTCTTCTTCTTCCTCGAAGTACTCCTCCTCATTGTAGCCCGGGTCGGTACTAGCGTCTATAAATGCATACAATGTAACCAATCACCAAACAATACTTAACTACTTCTATCTAGCACACAAGGGCTCACACTAGATGCTCTAGTATCATCTCAATCATCATATGGAATATTAACATTTTCTTATTCTTCTTATTTTAGAAAAGTAATTTCTACTCATTGAAAATACTTAAGATTTATTATCCCCTAATTAAAATAAGAGATCATCTTGATAGATGTCATCACCACCTACTTCAGTACTTGGGAATGTGATTTAAAGTGGTGGTCATGCATTACAAGATTTAATATTACTATTTAATAATATTTAAGTGACTAGAAATGCCTATATATCCTTCTTTTAATAAGAAACCATATTTTATATCTGTACAACCAAATCTTTTTACATATTCATGTAGAGCATGGTAAATGTGATTTTTGAGAGTTGGAATCAACTCAAAAGCATTTGTAGTTTATTTTATAGAAATGTTTGAAGTGGTAAAAGTCTCTGTCTTGTTATTTATACTATAAGTAATCTATTGTTTCAATTTGTTTGAATTCAACATTAGTGGATAGATATTTTCAATACCTTTCTAACAAAATTGGAATCATGCATTTTGGATCAGTACAACTCCTAGAATTGAATTTTGAATATAGCTACTGAATAGGATTTTAACTAAATAGCAAAATTCTTATTTAAACTGCTGGGCTCTGCGCGGGTAAAGAATTGGGCCGGCCCAACTGCACAGCGCTGGTGTAGCGGGTTGCTGACAGAATGGTCCCATGTGTCAGCAACTAACTCTAACAGAAACGGTATCGATCAATACTAGCCCTACGATTAGAACAAGATCTATGGTTGAGGTTCATCGTCTACGACGAATAACTCTAGTGAGATTCTAACCCTAATGTGGCGATAGGGGTCACTGGGGACTCCTCGGGCTCTAGCTAAGGTCGGTGATGGGGGCGAACGAAGTGGTCGACGATGGCGGTTCGAACGGCGGTCACGGCGGATCCTGGGGTGGCTCCAATCGATGGCTTCCTTCCTCGACTGCAGCGGCAGGCTCCGGCCAAATTCCAGCGTTGTGGTGCTCGCCTTGCTCCGGGGAAGGGTTAGTGAGGTTCCTGGGTGAGTGGGGAGTGGGATGGTGTGCAGAATGAGGTCTAGGGTGGCCTCTATTTAGACATCAGTGTCGGCAGCAGGGCGGCATGGTCAGTCTCCTCCGGCGATGTTGCTACAGGTCGAGCTAAGCATGGCAGAGTGCATGGGTCGATGCGGGGTACTATGGCGATCGTCATGCGCGTGACGGCACGGCAAGGGGCGGTCTTAGTCGGTCGGGCAACGTCGGTGTTCTGTTCAGGTACGCGGGTGTTCGTCACTTGGTACGGTGGTCACGGGGCATGCGGCGGTGAACCATCGTGTCTGGGAGGTCACTATGTCACGGCGACTGCGTGTACGAGTGGAGAGAGTGAGGCATGGTGTGTGTGCGCGAGGCGGCTGCGGTGCTCCGTCGTGCTCTCGGCATGGCGGGGGATTAAATGGGCGCGGTTGTCCTGGCTCTTCCTCGCCTCGTTGTGATGGGTTCATAGCATGTAAAACAAAAAAATTCTACCGCAAGAACGAACAAAACCCAGATCTAATCTGGATAAAAGTCAAGACCTAATCTATTAGACATGTGCAACGAGATAGATCTGTACTAATCCTCGTAGTTTCCAAAGCCTTGTTCGAGATCGGATCTCGTGGTTGATGTAGTTGATCACTTGCCAATCTCAAGATCGAGTGGACAATCCTTCTGGCGCCGCATTCCGGCAGCGCTTCCGCAGACGGTTACACGTGCGGAGTCGAAGCAGACCTTCCTCTCCCCGTTCTAGCGAGCAGCGGAGGTAGTAGATCTTCTCCACGGAATCCCAGTAGCACAACGGTGTGGTGGTGGTGGAGTAGAGAATTCTGCAGGGCTTCGCCTAAGCCGGAGCAGAGGGAAGGAGGAGGAGAGAGGCGGCGGCTAGGGTTTGTTATGGGAGAGTACTGGGGTTTGGCGCCCCCTCCCCTCTATTTAAAGGAGGGAGGCGCCATGGGAGGGAGAGTCCTAGTAGGACTCCCCTCCCTCCTTGGCCGGCGGATTGGGAGGGGGGAGGAATCCTCCTCTCCCACGAATCCGTGTCTTGCCCCACAAAGACTCCTTGATCCTTTCTTGGTTTTCAAGCAAATTCCAAGAAATCTACTAGAATCTTCCAGAACATTCCAAAACCTTCTAGAATCTCCATACAAACACTCCGGAACATTTCCTAACTTAGAAAATGATCCCCAATATATGAATCTTATTCTCCGGACAATTCCGGATCTCCTCGTGATGTCCCGGATCCAATCCGAGACTCCGAACAACATTCGGTCTCCAACGCACATTCCATATCTACTTAAAACAACTTCGAACCTTAAGTGTGTCACCCTACGGTTCGTGAACATGTAGACATGATGGAGACACATCTCGATCAATAACCATTAGCGGATCCGAGATCCATAGCTCCCACATACTCAACGATGACTTTGTGATTGATAGAACCATTTAACATATGAAACCAATTCCCTTTGTCACACGATACTCTACTTATCCGAGGTTTGATCGCCAGATTCCATACCTAGTTCTACCTCACATCGATAAGTACTCTTTACTCGTTCCGTGATATGTCATCCCTTGTGACCTAGTCACATGCTTGCAAGCTAACTAGATGACATTCCACCGAGAGGGCCCAGAGCATATCTATCCGTCATATGGATGGACAAATCCCAATCTTGGTCCATGCGCCAACACATACTTTCGTAATACCCAATGACACCTTTATAACCACCCGATTTAAGCGGTGTTTGATGTCATCAAAGTACCCATCCGGTGATGGTGATTAACATAACCTCATGGTCGAAGGATTAGGTTACTATGCATTTGAAAAGCTTGTAGCAAAACGAACTTAATGACTTGATCTTATGCTATGCTTACTATGGGTGTGTGTCCATCACATCATTCTCCTAATGATATGATCTTGTTATTAACGACATCCAATGTCCATGATCAGGAAACCATGATCATCCATTAATCAACAAGCTAGCTTAACAAGAGGCTTACTAGGGACTCTTTTATGTTTACAAAACACACAAGTATTAATGTTTCGGGTTAATACAATTATAGCATGGGATGTAAACATTTATCATAAACATAAAGATATAATAATAACCACTTTATTATTGCCTCTTGGGCATATCTCCAACAGTCTCCCACTTGCACTAGAGTCAATAATCTAGTTAAAAACTTGTGCTTTCAACACCTATGGCTTTTTGGTGTTGTATAAACACTATTGCTAGTGGTAAACATAATCTTCAGATCTGACACTTCCAGGTCCGTGTGTATTTGCATGTCCTTGCGTCTCTACGTATTACTCATTCTCCAATGAGATGGCATTGTATAAATTTGGTCCTTTGGTGAGACCTTTAGTTCCTTGGGATTAAATCATGTTGATACAATTCTCGTACAATGTATCTTCATAGTATTATCCCGCTATGAACCACACCTAGTTTGATAACAAACTACTTGACGCAAATGCCCTCATTTGCTGCTACAATAGCAGTCATATACTTAACCTTTGTTGTAGTATCTGTCATAATGTTTTAACTTTGGTACTCAACCAAACCGTTATGGAACTTCCTTTCCATTACATTGTGCCACCCATAGTTTAAATTGAGATAACTTAATTTGTGACAAAACTAGTATCAATGCAACAATTTACAATGAACTATTTGTCACCACTATATAAATAATATATTCTTAGTTCTTCCAAAGATCATAGGAATATCCCTACTATTGTCCAATGATCATCTTATGAGTCATTCGTATATGCTCATAACATTTAGAGCATAGGACATATCTGGATGTGTACATCTCAAAGAATGATTGATCAAAATATTCTTGTGATTTCACCAAGTGTCAAAACACTTGAATCTCGTGGTCAACACACTTGAATCTTGATTCAGTCCTTTCCGCAAGGCCAAGAACCTTTCTTGTTGTTTCCATATTGAACTCATTCAACATCTCATCTATGTACATTTGGCAAAACCATATTAGCGCATCAATCTATCCATATAGACATTGATGCGTAATTCTTGGGTTATGCCTAAGTCTTTCATCGAAATGAAATTCTTAACCTGTGTCAATAAAAGATACATCATTTCTAATCAACAATATGTCTTTCACATAATGTATTATAAATATGTCTTAGCGCCCCACTTAATTTCTTGCAAAATGCAAACATCTTCATCGCTCGATGAAATTAAACCTTTTAACGGTTTCATCACGGTGAAGATTCCAACTCATGATGCTCACTTCAACCATTGAAGTTTTGCATACTCTTTTAGCATCCTTTGAATTAACAAAAAAAACCTTTGGATCGTGTCATGTACACGCCCTAGGTAACCATTCTATTAGAAGAACTTGTTTTGTTTGTTCAACTACCATATACCAAAATATATGTAGTGGTTGCTACATTAATCCGTCTGCATTAAATATCGCTATGAAAGATCAAATCTTATCATAGTCAATTCCTTGAACATTGTCGTAAACTCTTTCCGACATGTCGAATATTTCATAGATGTGAAACATCCATGTCTATTTCTTTATAGATCCATATACGACTGTAAGGTCTTGCACCTTTCTAGAGAGTCTTTCAAATTCAAAGCTTGATTTCTCGTGTATGGAATTATCACGGATTTTATGGCTTCAAGCCATTTAACGAAGTCAGGGCCCATCATTGATTATTTGCATGTAGTCGGTTCATCATTGTCAAACAACAATGATTTAACTCTCAAATCTTGGCATTTGATTACTTACCCGACCTACTTGGTTCAATAGTAACTTAGATCTCCGTGACCACAACTTTTGAGGCACGTGAGCCATGAGCATTGTTGCCTCCGGACACTTACCGATGCTGCGAACTCAAGACATATTAGCCAAGGTTCAACAACCTTGTCAAAGTTCTATTGTGCTCCCACTTAACTTTTCACCAAAAATTCCTTCTCAAGAAACTCGACATTCTAAGTGACAAACACTTTTGTCTTCGGTGTTATGGAGGAATACCCAATGATTATTCGAAATAACCTACAAAGACATGCTCATCCGACTTTGGTTGTAAACATTTTACTTATGCCTAGCATACCAAAAATTTAAGAAAGGACAACCTGGGTTTTATCCCAAACCATGACTTATGTGGTGTCATTTCAACGGATCACGATGGAGCTCTTTTTAGTGTAAAAGCGGTAGTCACTAAAGCTTTAATCTTTAAAATATAATTGCAGTTTTATAAATGACACCTTTGATCTTACCATGTCAAACAAGGTTTCATTACATATCTTGAACACTCCATACTCCTATGGTGTTTCGGGAAATGCAAATCCATGGAACGATTCCTCAAATCTTAGGTGTTTTGCTAAACTTGTAACTCAAACATCTTTCTTTATGATCCAGTCATAAACTTTTTTATTTTCTTGTTACAATAATTTTCCACTTCATCTTGAAAGTCTTTGAACATTTTTCAAATGTTTCATACTTCTTCCTTATTGAGTAAGTATATACATATACTCACTCAAATCTTCGGAGAAAACATATGAAGTTGAAATCCATCGCCATACTAGACATAATGGACTATATACATCAATATGTACAAATTCCAATCAGTTAGTCGTCTGCCTGTTTTGGCCTCTGACGGAGTTTTAATTATCTCCAGGAAAGTATCACAAGCGTCATTTGATCAAAATCAAAGACTCCAAAAATCCATCAACATGGAGTTTCTTCATGTATCCCTTTCAATATAATTTAAACGGCGATGTCACTTTGCAAGTGATCTTTCAATCATTTGTCTTGCAACATTTTAGCATTAGTTTTATGGTCGTTATTTCTCCAACCAGACTTGTATATCATCCATCTATTATGGAATACGGTAATTATTTGAACAACCTTTTGTCGTCATAATACCTGATCAAAATAACAATTATTGAAACAAATCTTGAAGGAAAGCTTTGATGTTAACGAGCAACACAACAACCCTTTGTTTGTTTTCGATGAACATCATCACATATTCTCTTGCTAGTTACTTAGGCCATTGTAGTTCATGAACTGTGTTGTCCTGTATGACACTTCATACCAACCAATTCGGTATCCAATACCGCAGAACTACATTGTTTAACAAACAAGGAATACAGCCATAACATGTATCTTCTATATACCTAAGTTGGACATCTCCAATCTTTTCTTTTCTGCCAAATATTTTATAGATTCTCTTTCAACAATTCCTTTTCTTTTAAAAGAATCTATCAACATCAATAGTGGTGTCATTCACATGACACATAGTACAAAGTGTGTATAGTCAAATACTAATACCTTTGAACTTGCACTTTGAAGTGGATCACCTTCATCAAATGTTTGGCATTCTTTCAAAGTTCCATTCTTTAGTAATCTTTTAGTGTAGTAAACATTTTACTTACATCTTCTATTCATCCTTATCATGACAACTTTCATGATCAAGCTGCTATAGCTTATAAAGGTGAAATGCGAGTATAATGTTTCTTTTCCAAAACCTTTTGGAGGATTAGGACGACTAGCGTCTCCAACCTTCACAAATTCTCATCAAATATGAGGACATATACTCTATCATGTTGTAACCAACACATTGTTTTAGATATCGCAATACCTTTCACATATGATGGTTTCTGAAACATTGCTTTCATCTCTTAGATAAACTTGATATTAAAAACAATCTTTTGAGTATCAAGAATCATGGAGGCAAACATGATACATTAGATACTAACACTGGAATTGCTACTCTTGATTTAATACTGTTTATTAAACTTCACAGAGTAAACGGAGTTTGCTGAAGGTTTGCAACAGAACTTTTAAACTTTAGATTGACACTCAAAACAATACGATACCAGTTCGTAAAGCAAATATCCAGAATTTCTATAGTTCCACTATCTCAACTATAACTAAGTGTAAGGTGGTGAACGGATGCCAATGACTACAACAAACTATGCAAATTCACTTTGATTTTGTTTATGATAAATTGTGTTCAACTTAATCATATTACTATATGAACTCCCACTCAAAACAACATCCCTCGATTTGTTTTAGTGATTACACGAACCAAATCCACTACATCAAGTCCGATCATCACGTGAGATGATGTAGTTTCAATGGCGAACAATCATCATGTTCATCATATCATATATATGACTCATGCTCTACCTTTCGGTATTCCGTGTTCCGAGACCATGTCTGTACATGCTAGGCTCGTCAAGATTAACCTTAGTTTCCGCATGTGCAAATCTGGCTTGCACCCGTCGTATGCACACATAGAATCTATCACACCTGATCATCATGAGATGCTTCGAAACGACGAGTCTTAGCAACGGTGCCAACTAAGGACGAACACTTTATTACTTGATATTTAGTGAGAGGGATCATCTTATAATGCTACCGTCGCGATCTAAGCAATACAAGATGCATAAAAGATTAACATCACAGGCAATTCATAATTAGTGTGATATGATATGGCCCTTCCTTCTTATGCCTTTGATCTCCATCTCCAAAGCACGGACATGATCTCCATCATCACCAGCATTGCGTCAAGGTCAGTGGCGCCGCTTCATGGTTGTCCATCATCACTAGCAACTATTACAACTACTTGGAACAAAGCTATTACAAGATGAATAGACACGCAGGTCTTAACAGAATTAAAGACAACCATTAGGCTCCTGCCAGTTGCCATATTACAACAAGGATCATTGCATACATCAAATATAATCACAATCACATGATGGCCATATCACATCACAAAACCCCTACAAAAACGAGTTAGACGCCTCTAATCGTATTTGCATGTTTTACGTGGCTTGGGGCTTTCGAATAAGAACGGATCTTACCTATGAAACTGAACCACAACGTTGGTACAAGTGCTATCAAGTGCAAAGTGTAAATTGTATCTATACTATGATGGGAGAGACAGACACCCGCAAAGCCACTTGTGCAATACGAGTTGCACGTCAACTGTGGAGCAAGTCTCATGTGCGATGACATGTAAGGTTAGCCCGGACCGCTTCATCCCACCATACCGCAAGATGCAAAGTACACAAAGCAAAAGACGGCACGAGAACCAACGCCCATAAAACCATTGTGTTCTACTCGTGCAACAGATCTACGCATAGACACGGCTCTGATACCACTGATGGGTTCGTAGCATGTAAAACAAAAAATTTCTACCGCAAGAACGAACAAAACCCAGATCTAATCTAGATAAAAGCCAAGATCTAATCTATTAGACATGTGCAACGAGATAGATCTGTACTAACCCTCGTAGTTTCCAAAGCCTTGTTCGAGATCGGATCTCGTGGTTGATGTAGTCGATCACTTGCCGATCTCAAGATCGAGTGGACGATCCTTCCGGCGCCGCGTTCCGGCGCCAGTGAGACGGTCACACGTATGAGTCGAAGGCACTTCCTCTCCCCGTTTTAGCGAGCAGCGGAGGTAGTAGATCTTCTCCACGGAATCCCAGCAGCACGATGGTGTGGTGGTGGTGGTGGAGTAGAGAATTCTGCAGGGCTTCGCCTAAGCTGGAGCAAAGGGAAGGAGGAGGAGAGAGGCGGCGGCTAGGGTTTGTTATGGGAGAGTACTGGGGTTTGGCGCCCCCTCCCCTCTATTTAAAGGAGGGAGGCGCCATGGGAGGGGGAGTCCTAGTAGGACTCCCTCCTCCTGGCTGGATTGGGAGGAGGAATCCTCCTCCCCCACGAATCCGTGTCTTGCCCCACAAAGACTCCTTGATCCTTTCTTGGTTTTCAAGCAAACTCCAAGAAATCTACTAGAATCTTCCAGAACATTCCGAAACCTTCTAGAATCTCCATACAAACACTCCGGAACATTTCCTAACTTAGAAAATGATCCCCAATATATGAATCTTATTCTCCGAACAATTCCGGATCTCCTCGTGATGTCCCGGATCCAATTCGAGACTCCGAACAACATTCGGTCTCCAACGCACATTCCATATCTACTTAAAACAACTTCGAACCTTAAGTGTGTCACCCTACGGTTCGTGAACATGTAGACATGATGGAGACACATCTCCGATCAATAACCATTAGCGGGATCTGGAGATCCATAACAGCTCCCACATACTCAACGATGACTTTGTGATCGATAGAACCATTTAACATACGAAACCAGTTCCCTTTGTCACGCGATACTCTACTTATCTGAGGTTTGATGGTCGGTATCTCCATACCTAGTTCTACCTCGTTACTGATAAGTACTCTTTACTCGTTCCGTGATATGTCATCCCTTGTGACCTAGTCACATGCTTGCAAGCTAACTAGATGACATTCCACTGAGAGGGCCCAGAGCATATCTATCCGTCATATGGATGGACAAATCCCAATCTTGGTCCATGAGCTTCAACACATACTTTCAGAATACCCAATGACACCTTTATAACCACCCAGTTACGAAGCGGTGTTTGATGTCATCAAAGTACCCATCCGGTGATGGTGATTAACATAACCTCATGGTCGAAGGATTAGGTTACTATGCATTTGAAAAGCTTGTAGCAAAACGAACTTAATGACTTGATCTTATGCTATGCTTACTATGGGTGTGTGTCCATCACATCATTCTCCTAATGATATGATCTTGTTATTAACGACATCCAATGTCCATGATCATCCATTAATCAACAAGCTATCTTAACAAGAGTCTTACTAGGGACTCTTTTATGTTTACAAAACACACAAGTATTAATGTTTTCGGTTAATACAATTATAGCATGGGATGTAAATATTTATCATAAACATAAAGATATAATAATAACCACTTTATTATTGCCTCTTGGGCATATCTCCAACACGTTGTTGGTCAAGGGATGGACAGAGGGTGGCGGTGAGGTCACGACTATTAGCTAGGCATCGGGGGAGAGGGCGGCGCGGCGTGCAGCGACTGGTTCGTGGTCGACCGGCATGGTTATCTCGGTATGGGCATGTCACTGGTGCAACGGTGGAGATGAGCTCCTCCACTGCACGGCCAAGTACCAAGGATGTTCAGGGGAGAGATATGGAGTTGAATTGAGGTACAAAAGATGATCAATTGATTGATCACAAACAGTAGATAGTTGGTAGCTGTACTGTGTCTGCCTGGTGTTTGACCAAATGGCCGCATGAATTCATCTTTTAAATTTTTGAAAGATTTTTGGTGAATGATCTGATCCTATGCTTGGCAGTCTATGGTTGCTGGGATTTTTCAAGGGGACGTTGTTTGAGTGGTTTTTGAAAAGTGATGATCTAGGTATATGAACTTGATTCAATTTTGAACTGCCTCTTAAATAGGTTTGAAAATAGTTTCTGCCATTTTGTAAAGTTTGCTTGGGTTCACTTTTTACTTGGTCTAGCTTGGGGTGAAAAGAATTGGAATTGTTTCTGTTAGAAATCTTTTACTAGAGACACCCAAAGTGGTCTAGTGGTTAAGTTTTACCAAAATAACCATATGCTCATATGATCCAAATTTGACTTTCTTTTCATTTGATTTTGTTTGTAATTGATCTAGATAATGTGGTAATCCTTTTTAAACTAATCCTTACCATTGTAGCAATCAAGCATGGCAATTGCAATCATACATATCTTAAGGCAAAACACTCATGCATTCATATCAAGTTTAATGATAAAAGTTTTTATTAACCCTAAACTTGGGTGATTAGAAATTTATAAGCTTGCTTAATATTTTTGAGGTGTTACACTGTCCCTCGTCGTGCATAGCCTCCCCCGCCCCTCCCCCAGCCACTCACAGCCGCTCCCTCCAACGGCTCTCCACTCGCAACATGGACCGATGCCGGTGCCGAAGCCAACCTCTTCAACCTGCCGCCACCGGCTGGGATCTCGGCCGCTCGATGACGACTCTTCGCTGCCCACGATAACTACCTCGCCGACCTCTAGTTCTTACAGCCGTTGGTCTCTCGGTCAAATTGTTCCTGCCAGTCTGTACATGTGAATGAGAGTGCTATTAATAATTTTATTTGCAGTGCTTGATACATCAATATTTCCTAGATTAGTGTTACATTGCTCAAATCGTAATTTCTATCCAGAATGAGTGCAATTTATTACATACATATTCATGTACTGAGTGCACTACGTATTTATGATATTCTATTAATTATGAAAGGTTGTACTAGTGAGTTATCACAAATTTATTTCTGGGCATATTTGGTGGATAATGAGAACTCCTTACTGATATTGTTATGCATCTAGATTTAAAAGCCAAAACATGTCAAAGCAAGTTGGGATCATGTTGGTCACCGTGTTTTTCTTGACTACTGCATCGAAGAAGTGAATAAGAATAATCGTCCAGTGCAAGTTTTGAACGAAATCGGTTACAACAATTTGGTTACAAACTTCAACAAGCACACGAAGGGAACACTACAACACGGATCTTGGTGTTGGCGCTTATAGATGCCGAGGCATAGCCTTAGTCGCCCCAGTTGTGCTGGCGCGGCAAAAAATCTGCCAGGGATAACTGCGTCGGGGATTCTGCAATGGCGGCGGATTTTTTGGCTCGGCATAACGTGATCTGCCGACCTAGCGCTTCTGCGACGCGGCAGAGGATGCGCCTCAGTACAAGAAACACGGCGGGGCCAATACTTGCCAAGAAATAGTGAAACTGCTTCACCGTGCTTGGTACACTTTTCAGCGGCACTACTGTTAATTACAGTTAGTACAAACGGAATCATTTGGACATGTATTGATTCGAATTGGAAGCTAGATTATATTAATATATCAAATTCATTGATAAATAGTATTACATTAATTAAAATACAACATCTAATTATGAGATTTCACAATCTCTTTTCCTACAGATCTAATCCCCTCCATCCCTTATTTTGGGATGGATGGAGGGTTATACAACAACCATACTTTCGTGGATTCCTTGAAGAGGGTCCCGTCCATCTCCGTGACACGGTTATGACCATCATCATATTCGAGCCATGCTTTGCTGACCTCACCGATGATGTGGCCACCATTATCATCACGGCAGGCACAAATGACCTCACCGATAATCAACACACCAGGTTTGGTGAGTCGGTTCTGGCTAGCCTCCTAGTCATGGATCTGGAAAATAAACGGATAATAGATTAGCAAAACGGGAATGAATAAATCAGCGAACGCACATTGAAGAAGGGATAACAAACATGTACATGACCGGTGGAGGACTTCACTATGTACCGCTTAGGCACATCTGTGTTCAGAGTGGACATAAGGAAAATCCCTGATGAGATCTAGGGGTCGGAGTAGAAAGAGGGAGACCAGATGAGATGAAGTGTTTGGAGGGAAAAGAGAAAGAGGCTGAGATCTAGGGTTAGCAGTGGAGTGCGGCGGCATGGAGAAAGAGGATGTGGTCCTCAATTATATAGGACGGTCTTGGTGGGTGTCAATATGGTTAGTTTTATGGTCTCTATAGGCCCCACTTGTGGGCAAATCGGACACAAACAAAGAATTTAGTAGAAAAAACTTCTTTCCATTATTGGTGTATAAACCTGAAAACACGGTAAGAAGCCTGGAAAGACTTCAAAAATCTTACCTACACTTCAGAAATTATTCGGTGTACAAAATGTACAAAACAGCAAAAATAACTTATTTGCATTTATTCGGTGTACAAATCGGCGAACAAAACAAGAAACACTTCCCAAATCTTAAGTACCTTAATTATTCGGTGTACAATCCAAACGACGAACAAAACATGAACACTTCACAATATGAGTCACATCAAACATCTTTAGCCGGTTCCTCTAACTTCTCCTAAACCAGTTCCAATGCATCGGCTAAAGCAAGACACATCGACTTAATCACGTTTACCTTATCTCTCCCTTATTTTCTTTCTTTTTCTAGATTCTGCTAAAACTCTTGGTCGGACACCTTCAATTTTATGGGCTAGGTAAGCTTACACATCGCGAGCAATGCACGAAAAAGCTCCGGCGAGTGCGATTCGTCAATCCAGTCCACCATATGGCACTTAGGTTATTTATAGTGGTAACCCATGAATTTGTGGCTAGTGTCCATGCTCTTGTATGCCACGGGCCGACGCAGGAACAACGCGCAGTCGCACTACCTCCACGTCTCATCTATGCCATTCCAGTTCTTGTTATGGATCCACTTAGGAACTTTGCCGGCATGCGAAGAACATCCCCAATTGTTCATAATCTAGATGGATCGAATAATTCAATAATAATAGTTATGGACAAAGAAAACCAACAAATGGAGGATAACGTACGATGCCACCACCGCCACCACCGTGCATAACCTTACTATCGCCACTGCACATCATCGTGTTTTTGCACCGGCGGTGGCGCCGCCACTACAGCCGCTGCCCCACTGGACGAATCGAATGTCCACCTCACGAGATGGGCTACGGTGCACGGACAATGATGACTGGGTCGGTACGCGTGTGTGTGGGTAGTGGATGGGGTTGATAAGGAGACAATAGTTCATGGTGATCCACACATGTCAGAGAGACAACCTTGAGCAGTTAGCTCTACGTGAACATCTCGAAACAAACAAGACGCAAAACTAAATGCCTCTATTTCCATAGCGCGGCAATCAAGGTCGACGTTATTATGTCCAATTTATCGCGACACTCCAATATGCCGCCATCATGTTTTCCGTGGAGTATAAGTGGTCACCGAGACAAAATGGTGCCGTGAAAACTCATCCGCAGCGTAACCAACTATTGTTGGTACTTTTTGGTTATGTCGCCCCAAAAATCCACCAGGTTTTGTTTTTTAGAAAAGGGGAAAAACCCCGACCTCTGCATCGAGTGATGCATACAGCCTTTTATTGCAAAGTCATAGAGTATATATTCTTAAAATCAAGGATCGTCTAAGGTTGAGACAAATATCAACCACCAAAAAAGGATAAGCAACAAATATATATCCATCTTGGAGTCTACTAGAATGACGCCACCCAGTAGCCTGAAAATAACAGTCCTGAGCGACCGTTAGGAGCCTGGAGCATCCAGTGACCATAGACTCCCGCTGATCCCCCGAAAGAAGGTAGGACCATAGTTGGATCCAGTGCGCCGCCAACCGAATAACCTTCAGAAACTTAGTACCAGATTGATTGTTAAACACAATGTTATTTCGCGTCATCCAAATGGACCAACAAATAGCCGACACGTCAATGCGTAAGCGGGCCTTGTATTCTTGTCAACTCCATTCAACCAATTTCTAAACATACTCGTAATATTGGAAGGTGGAGGCATATTGTAAGTAAAGTAAATCATACGCCAAATAATACGAGCAAAATGACATGAAATAAAAAGATGTTCAACCGATTCCATAAAATCACAGAAACTACAGGGGTATTTTTTAGTGGAAATTATGATCAAAAGCAAATGAAAAATAGGTGGGAAACACTAAAAAAGATTATACTGTTTGGAAGGGGTTGTCACTAATAGCATTGATGCTAGTGACGATTGGTGGGCACTTGCGATACAGGCAACAATATGCTCTTTAATTCTTGTTCATATGTTTGTCTTTAGTTGTTCTTTTGATATGCTCTGATAATGATTTGTAGTATATATGCAGATGTGTCTAGAGGAAGCCAAGTTTTAGATAGCTCCACTACAATATGAGCAAGACTTGCACACCATTTTTGACAAGAATGTTGTGACCAATGTGACTGCTAGGGTGCCTCCATCATCTCAGGTTCAAGCTTCTGAGGCTGTACTCAAGCGTAAGATCAACATTGAGGAGGTTAAGGTTCAGGGTGTGAAGGTGATGATGAGCCTCTTGTTACACCGACTCGCGTACTTGGTAAGAATAAAAAGAGTTGCCCTTACTCACGCAGCCCCTCAGCAACACCAAAGATGAGTACTGGTAGTGCATCTAGGTTGGACCGTGTGATGGATATCATGGAGAAGAAAGAGAAGGAGAAGGAGGAGGATATGATTAGGATGATGGAGGATGAAGAGAAGAGTAGGAATTTTTTACATCTCCGGAGCATGGTAAGGATTATGCTAGGCAGGAGATTAGGCGGATGGTTGCTAGAATCTGTGAGGATGGAGCTAAGACTGGGAGTCTAGATTACTTCTATGCCACACAGATTTTCATTATAAAAGAGTATCGTGATGTATTCATTGGTTTGGAAGAGGTTGGAGCTACGCCTAGCCAGATGCTTGATTGGATTAGGATGACATGGGAACAACATAACAAGCAAAAGTAGTGTTAAGAACTTGTATTTGGCATGAATATTTATTCTCATGGTGCTAATTTATTTGCTTTGTACTAGTACCTGGCATAAATATGTATGCTCAAGGCCCTCTTTTATTTGCTTAGAACTTGTATCTATCATGAATTTGTATTCTCATGGCCCTATGTTATGTGCTTTGAACTTGTATGTGTCATGAACGTGCATTTATCAAGGCCCTATGTTATTTGCTTGGGACGTGTTTTTTCATGGTCATAGTATTTGCTTTGAACTTGTAACTATCTTTTTTAACCACTTTACCGTAGGGGAAGCCCCTACGGTGTAATTTTATAAATTAAGGAAAGTCCAACAGCACAAGATTACCAGCAGATTTTACATCAAGGAGGGAAAAAGAGAAAAAGAAAGACATAGAGTTACACAAAAATATTAAGCAACCAGTCAATGAGTGGTTGAACAGTAGCTGCTTTAACTTTATACTGGTGAAGGAGCAAATCACTCTGAAATCTCACCCTCCAACGCTCAAATGAGGGTTGCTGGCTCTGAAAAATTAAGCCATTCCTCTCTTTCCAAATGTTTCAAGTTGCACAAGCCATAGCCTCCATGAAACAGGGCCCATCAAAATGTTGTTGGGCAGTAAGAAAACGATCTCCCAAGGGCCGAGCCAAATCCCAAATAATACCCAATTTTACCCAGCACCTCCTAGCGAAAGGGCTGTCAAAGAATAGGTGATCTCTCGTCTCAAGTGATTGTGTAGTACATAAAACACAGGAAGGATTAGAATTTAAATTCCAATGTTTGCAAAGCATCAGGTCCCTTGTATTCAATCGGTCATGAAAGAGCAACCAGACAAATACTTTGAGTTTAGGAAGCGCCTTGGATTTCCATATAGTTTTGAATGCATTGTCTTGAGGCAGGTGGCCAAATAAGAAGTTATAAAATTTTGACGGAGTGTATCTGTCACTGCCCCAAGTAAAGGTCCTCTGATCAACCGCACCAATATCAATATGCGTGTCATGTAAGATCTGAGACAAGCTACTTAGCTCCTCGAACGCCTGAACTGAAAGAGGTAAGAAAAATCCAGAGGTAAGATTAGTCAAATTAATCATGTTGGTCACCGAAGAATCCTCATCAAGAACATAAGAGAAGAGTCGCGGGAATTTATCACATAGGAGCTATCCTTCTGACCAAAAGTCTTTCCAAAATAATATTGTAGAGCCATTTCCAACCGAGCATTGAGTGATGGTACGATATTCTCCAACCAAGCTGAAAATATCACGCCACCAAAAGGATCCTCTCTTGGATTGGGCATGAGGAACCGTTTCGCCATAGAGAGACCATACCAAATTAACCCATGGCACATTAGCTTTCGTATAAAATTTGTGCAATTGTTTAAGAAGTAGGGCTTTATTTTGTAGTTCCAGGTTCAGTACCCTGAGACCACCATACTTCTTTTGTATGCATACTAGAGACCAAGCAGCAAGCTAGTGAACAGATGTAGAGTCTTCATCTTTGGCCCATAGACAGTGACGACTAGCTCGATCACAAATATTAATCACCGTCTTCTGAACTTTCAAAGAGCAGAGGTAAAATATGGAGAGCGAGGACAATACATATTTCACAAATTGCAAACGACCTCCATAGTTTAGAAAACGAGCACTTGCGTTCATCCTTCTTTCCACCAGTCCAACGAGAGGTGAGAGATCTTGAATTGTCGTCTTTGTAGTTCCTAGTAGTAGACCCAAATAAGTAAATGGAAGCTTACCAACAGCACATCCAAAAGTTGCAGCAAGATCCTCAAGGCGCTACTCCGAAATGTTTATTGGCATCATTGTTGTTTTAGAATAGTTCACTCTTAATCCCGTTGCTTGTGCAAACCTTTCCAACAAGGATTTTAGAGAAAGAAGTTGATTCGTACAAGCTTGCGTGACAAGGAGTGTATCGTCAGCATACTGAATTATGGGGAAGTCCATGTTAGGAATCGACAGCGGAGCTTGAAAGACACCATTTTGAAAGGAAAGATTCACCATGCCCTGAAGTAATTTTGCAACACTAACAAAAAGTATGGGAGAGAGAGGATCTCCTTGGCGAACTCCACGGCGACAAGGGAATTTTTTGCCAAGTGCCCCATTAAGAAGAATAGTTGAGGTGCCAATAGTCATAATCATATCCATCCAACATAGCCACTTATCATCAAAACCTTGACAAGCAAGGATTTTCATGATAGCTTGATGTTCCACCGTATCAAACGCTTTTGCGAAATCTAGTTTCAGAATAATAATCTCCTTACTAGACTGCTTGCACTGATATAAGTATTCATAGGCCTATCCCACACAGTCCTGAATTGTGCGAGTTTTAAGAAATCCATACTAATTAGCATGTACTAGCTCAAGGATTCTGTTTTGGAGGCGATTGGCAAGGATCTTAGTAATTAGTTTCAGACAAATGTTCAACAACGAAATCGGTCTGTAGTCATTGGGTCCCTCTGGAGATATTACCTTGGGGATTAAAGTAATGAAAGAATCATTGATACTTTGTAGAACACTGCCCTCCCAAAATTCATGGCACAAACGATAAAAATTATACCTAATAATCGGCCAACACACTTTAAGAAAAAGTCCAGAGAAACCATCCGGACCTGGAGACTGGTCACTTGGCATATGAGCCACAAGACTGTCAATCTACTTGTGAGAGAACGGTACAGAAAGATTGGCAAGGTCTTGTAAAGGTGTAAAAAATTGTTCAAAATTCAAATTATCAGTGATGGGAAGCGAGACTCCTAGCCTCTCTCTGAAAGATTGCCACAAAATTGCAGCTTTCTCATGATGATCCACAACCACCGATCCATCCTCTCGCTGCAAAGAAGCAATGGAGTTTTTCCTATATCGAATAGTCGCCATTGAGTGAAAAAAAGAAGTGTTCTCATCACCTAGCCTAGCCCAACGTGCTGTGCAGCGCTTTCTCTAATAATCTTGTTTGCAAAGAAGAAGATCTTGTAATTTTCCCTTAACAATTTTACGGAAGTTCCACTCTGAAATATGAAGAGGGCGAGCCTCCTCATAGCCATCCAGGAGTAAAATGATATCATTGCAATTATTAATTAGAGTTTGAATCATAGCAAAGCTGGTACTCCATTGTTTCAGACCTTTCCGGAGCCGTTTATATATAGATGATAAGCTCTTAGCACTGTTGTCAGGGACCTTTGTGTATATCAACAGTTATTAGAACTGATGTTGGCGTCCTGCACACTGCCCCTCATTGGGCATCCACCAGATCATGGCTGAAGCCCATACCTCCGCGTCCTCCTGATCTACGGAGTTTGTCCCCTGGAGTACGATCACTCTCTCGACCAGAGGATAGCATCATGGTGGAATGGCATTATAAGGAAGGCATGGCTCCGGTGTCAAATATGTTAATGTTTATTCACTTTCAATCTGTTCAGCTGGCTACTGCAAATTTTGAAGCTTCCATTGGTCCTGAACGGAATCAAACTGGAAGCTCTATGCAAGACATGGTCCTAGGTTCAGTCCTGAAAATATTTTGGAGTAACTACTGTTCTGTGAAACTCATTGGGCTGAACTTGTCTGTCAAATTGTTCTTTCAAGCTTTGAAATATGCAGCTCAAGAGAACCATATCTACATTGAGGCACCTCGTTCTAATTATTTTCAAGAGGAAACAAATTTCAAGCTGCAGCCATGGGCTTCAGAGAAACTAACATACTGGGATAATCCAAATTTGACTGCTCAGGAGTGTTTGCTAGCTACTCCAGGCTGCACATATGTGGCACGTAAATTCTGCTGGAGAGCACAGTGCTATGAACTACGTGCAGTGACGTCAGTACTACAGGAATTTATGGGCACTTCAATTGTTATTGACACTTTGGGGCTGTTCAAATTCACGGGACTCTTGTTTGTTGTGCTGGGGCAGTTCTTGGGTTACTTTCAGAAGTTGCAGACATTTCTACAAGCAATGGATGATGCTATGTCAGCATGGGCAGTTCATGATGTTTATGTTCCTGAACCTATTCCTGTCAATTTACATGTATTAGCCATGAGACTTGAGCTAGTGATTCATGCTGCAATCGGTCAAAAGTTTCTGCTTATTCTTAACCATTATTATGCTCTCGGATACTTGAATTTATGGTGTTCTACAACTGTTGTCCTAGCTGAGATTGTGGACATGTTAAATATTCATCTTGATGATGATGTCATGACTGGGTTAGCATCTTCAATTGCCATCTGGTGGTTCCCATCTGCTCCATGCAAGTATCTTGTAGCATTCCGACTGCACCAGGCACATCTTAATGATTATTGTCTGCACATTGAAGCACTATGGAATGATCTTATAACTTCTTCAAGCAGCAGGTTCAGACCTCACAAATGCATGCGTGATGTGCGTCTGATAATGCTAAAATCCAAGCAACGAGGTGCAGTTTGTAGTAACTGTCTTGATGTCCGTCAGCTCGAACTGGGAACGAATACCACATGGTATTCTGATTCCAACTATTGTATGATGGCTGTGAGTAACAATGCTTTCATCAACAAGAAATTTTTGCAACAGTCGAATGTCATACACCTGCAGTTGTGGTCACTATGCGTATTTTCTCCTAAAGATGAGTTAATTTCTAGGGCTGTCATCTTTATCCAGGTAATATTGAGGGGTGACTGTCATCTGTGGAACCGCACAAAGGGTCAATCACACTATTTCTTGTTGTGTGCTACAGCAGATACTGATTTATCTAGCCCGGCCAACCGTGAGGTGTGGCTATTGAACGATCAGGATATGATGCAAATGAAGATTGCATGGCAACCTCATGCCCATGCTTATTTCATCACAACTGAGCTATCATATAAAGATAATCAGGGGCGCTCCTTATGCTGGTACAATGGAGGGTCTGCATTGTTCTTGTTCTTGGCATTTGATAGACAAACAGTCTTTCAAGGAGGAAGGTGTGCAATGAATTACATCATCCATGACCTAGCCTGTGACAACAACATCGACTCCCTCGACTATTTGGACTCTAATGCACTCAAGGTACTACAAGTTCCATGGGACCCCGGCGGCTCAGAGTGTTGTCGGGTCTTCTACCACTACGGCTTGGGGTCAAGCCGTGTTTCAAGAAGGGAGGGATGTCAGGGACCTTTGTGTATATCGACATGGGCTTGGACCTGGGATGAAACCGTACCTTCGACATGGGCTTGGCCCGCTTATCTGCAAGCAAGGACTCAGGAAGTACATATACGCAAGGCGCCGCAACGAGGAAGGTATCCGGAAGGATCAGGCAAACGGCACGGCGGCCTCCTCTCTCCCACCTTGGCTCTGACTTCCCATTCTCCTTCATGCTTAGATCTTGTAATCGGCTACCAAGCTCAAAGAACCTTGTATCTCTATGTCAATTGAGTGAATTGACCAATTGGCTGTTAACAACTGTCCCCATGACAATTAACTTTCCACAACTCTTTCACTTTGTTAAGAAATTCAGGCATACGAATCCAATGATTTTCAAAGCGAAAGACTGTGCCTTGGGTATAGACGTACCCACAGACACCACACAAGGCACGTGGTTTGATGTAGGTTTAGCTAATGGTTTAACCACCGTATTCGGATATTTTAAGGTCTAAGCATGTGACGTGAAGAACCAATCAAGTTGGACAAGCAATGGGTCAATTTGCATGTTACTCCAGTGAAGGCACGACCTTAATTGGAAGCTCAATAAGCCTCAGGTAGCTAATGGTTTAGCAATATCAGTCATATTAGCACCAGGCTGGTGTCTGTTTTCAGCAAAACGGTAGAAGTTGAAGTTACCCAATAGCAACCACATATCATCATGAGCGATATTTGGGTGATGGTTGCCCCCCTTTCTCCTGGCATATCTTTGTCGGCACGGTGTAGGAGTGTCGTGGGTGGTGTGTTCTTTTATGTGGCTATGTGGATCTTCTTTTGGTTGTTGGTGTGTGGATGTTTGTTGTCCGGTTTCCTCCTAAAAACTGGGCACCTTCTTCTTAATTAAAGGATGGGGCAAAGTTTTTGCCTCTGTTTTAAAAAAAAAGATATTTGGGTGAAATAGCCATATCATCATGAACGGTAGAATTTTTTTTTTTTAAACCATTCGCTCTCTCCGCTCCCGCGAGCGGAGGGGCGAACCCTAGATACCTCTCCGCCGCCGCCCCCCATCCCCTCCCTCCTCCTCCTCGCTGCCGTCGGAGGGCGACCCTAGGCGAAGCCCCGAGGCCGTCGGCGGCGGCGGGGCCTCCCCTTCTCCATCGGACGTCAGTGGTGGCGCGGGCGGCTGCGGGCGGCGAGGGCACGGCGGCGCGGCCTCCTTCAGGCGGTGTAGCGGCTCGGCGGTTCTGGCGCGCGGGCGGCCGCGATGGCATGGCGCGGTGTCGTCTTGCGGCGCGAGCGGCACATCGACTGGCGGTCGGAGGCGGGCTGGAGGTGCTGGCGCGTGGCGCTCCTAGTCACGGCCACGGCGGTGGCCAGCGGCCCTTATTCGGGCCCTGGAGGGATTGGGCGACTCGGCGGTCGGGGCTGCCCTTGTGGGCTGCAGGGACCCCGCCCCCAGATCTCGTTTCCCCCTCCCCAGATCCCATGGCGCCGGCGGCCAGGGGGCCTCGGGACGCTGATCTGGTGTTTGGACCTGTCCTCGGCGGCTCTGCGGGCTTCGTGGACCTTGCGTCGGTGCTCCTCGGCGTCCTCCTTTCTCGGTTGGTCGTGGCTTGGTTCCCGGGGTGGTAGCCCTGGGCGATGGTGAGCCCTATGGTTGGCGGGCGTGCCAGGGGCTCTGGTGCTGGCCGGCTTCCATGGTCGTGGGGACGACGTGGTGCCGGCGAGCCGTGCGGCGTGGGGTTGGGACCATGGAGTGCCTTTGCCGGGGAAAACCCTTGCCCTCTGGGCCTCGATGGCGGCGTCCGAGGACGTCGTCCCCTGCTTGCAGGCGTCGTTGTGGCGACACTCGGTTTGTCTTGGTTGGAGGCAGAAGGCTTTGCCGAGGGGAAACTCTGCCCTCTGGGCCACGACGGCGGCGTCTACGGACGTCGTTCCCTTGGTGAAGGCGTCGTTGCGGTGCTTTCGGTCTCCCTCGTGCTCTGGGTGAAAACCCTGATTCTCGGATCGGGCGGTGGCGGCGCTCAGGCGTCGTGCTCTTCTTGAAGACACCGCCTTGGAGCCCTCGTCGTATGGCTCTTCGTCGGAGGTTTGTCGGAGCTGCGGTGTCTTTGGACGGTTGGAGTTGCGGCGTGTCTCCCTCGGCATGGCAGGTTGCGGATCTGCATCCCCTCTCCTTGGGGCTCCCTCAACGCGGTCTGGGGCCTGTGGGCTTCCCGGTTTGGTTCCTGGAGGTGGTCGGCTTCTGGTGGCGTTGCTGCAGCGGTGGCGGGATCTCGACGGCGCGCGTGAAAATGGCTCGTCCTCTAGAGGAGCTCCGGCCCGATACTGTAGACGTCTTGAGCTTGCCTTCCGCTTTTGTAGTAACTGTAATGGCCTTGCACTTCCGAGCGTAGCTTCGTAGTGGCCTTCTTGTGTAGGTGGGTTGCTCTTTCGTGTTTGCTATGTGTAGTACCTTGTATCCTTTCGCTGTTTGGTGTTATTAATTTAACATCGAGCCTTTGGCCTTTTATCTAAAAAAATAAATAGCCATGCCACAAAGTTTTCTCGCTCAATTCCTTCACACGGACCATGCACATTCACTAGCACGAAATTCTCAGAGATTACAGAAGTGAACTCCATGTTAGAGTATATTACGGTTTAGGTAATCTAGGATAGAGATAGATTTCGTGTCTTGTCTTGCACTCCAAGATGATCCATGTACGCCTATATATTCTCGCTCATGAGACTTAATAATACACCATCATATTCCGTCAATCTCTCTCCCTCTCTATCGTTCTACATGGTAGAGTGGCAAGATCCTTGACCTAGCCGCCGCAAGACGCTTCCACCGTGCTGCCCTGGGGAGGTCGATCTTCATGATCTCCGCCGAGGGATGCGCAACCCGTACGTAGGGTTCGCCCGCCGATCCGTGATCGGCTGTCCTGTAAGTCTTTTTTTTCTCGATCTCTTGATCGATTTTTTTTAGTTTACCGATCTTAGATCGGATTGAGTCGTCCACCACCGTCGTTATCGCCGCGCCTCTACTCTGACCATCGGCATAGACGATCTACACCGCCCCCGTGCGCCTTCCCTCTCCACTGTCGCGCCTGCCTTGGTAGGCTATTGCGGCTTCACGGCAGGCTACCACGCACCGCAGACGGCTGCTACGCCTTCCTTGGAAGGCCGTTGCGGTCGCCCCCTCGGATCGTCTTCGTCGTCATCGTTCGGGACTTCACTGACAACGCCGCCATCGACACCGATCTACGCGTCGTCTACGCCATGGCGCATATGGCGCACCGTCGGTCTGATCAACTGATCTCGCGCCTGTCTACATCAAGCACGTCCCCGAGAACGCACCTACCACCGATCGAGCTACGGGCCGCAGTGTCGCCTCCTTTGGTCCGCGCTACCGGCTTACAACGCGTCTTCCTTGGCGTGTACGTCGTTGGTGGTCTCCCAGCCGTTGCACTGACTTGCGCCCTGCAGCTATGCCGCCCCCTCGGGTCGCCGTCCACGGCTTCTACCGCGCCATCTCCTACGATGCGGTTTAGGTAATCTAGGATAGAGATAGATCTCGTGTCTTATCTTGCACTCCAGGATGATCCTTATACGCCTATATATACTCGTCCATGAAGCTCAATAATACAACCATCATATTTCGTCAATCTCTCTCCCTCTCTATCGTTCTACACTCCATAGCAATAGCAAAATTTTTCTTTAACACAACTTGTCCAGAGAATAGATTGCTAACCCACAACACGATCAGACCCAGATGCACCATCAGAGGGAACATAAACAAATTTATCAAAGCGACGAGGGTTTTTAATAAATTTGACATCAAAATCCATTTTTTTTGTCTCTTGCAAGCAAAGTATAGATGCATTACTTCCTTCCAGCTTACTGCGAATGTGAGGCCACTTATGTGGACTATTAATACCCCGAATATTCCAACTCACGATGTGCCAAAAAGGGTTTAAAACTGACAACATAACTGACGACAAAATAAGTCTGAACAAATAAGCAGTCTGGCAAAATAACAAATCTGAAACGCTTAGACCTGACGATCCTGAAGCAGACGCTCTTCAGTGAGCTCTTGTGGATCAACTTGGCACTGTTCAGTCCCAAGACGCTGCATCTCTGTAATTTGCAGCACTGCCGGAGTTGAAGCCTTAGCCACAGTGGAGGTCTTGCGTCGAGAAGGACGATCAGTCAGTTCCTGATAAATGTATCCAGCATTGTTGTGGCGAGTACAACGACGAACTTGATCTTCACATGTGGGAGTTTCCACTTTCTTTGATCGACCACGTCCACGAGGTGCAGCCCCAGTAGCTGGGGCTACCAAGAGGAGTACCTGCGATAAATCGACGAGCCAGCATCTTGAATGGAAGATTTCCTCCAGATAGATATCAGAGACAGCTGACCCATCCACATTGTTACGACCGGGCCCGGAGGAGGCCAAATGGGCAGACTTAGTTAGGGGATTAGCCTATAAGTTATCTTATTTTTATTATATAAACAGCTGTAAACACCACGCGGAGAATTAAGAAATAAGAATATTTCTGTTGCCCGGCTCCCCGAGGAGCCGGAACCCTAAACCCTAGCCGCCTCCTCTCCCTGCGCCACCTCCCTCCTCGCGCACGACGGTGCCCAGCCGCCGGCGACCGCGACCTCGACCGCACTCCACGCCCCTTTTCCCCTACAACCTCCGCCCTAGACCCGGTAGAACCCTAGCTCCTAACACCATGGTATCAGATTGCTCTTGTTCGATCATGTCTTCACCGCCGCCCACCACCGACACCTCGCTGTCCATCACCATGCCGCCGTTCCACCCGTCTGCGCCGCTGGCCTCTACTGCGGCTGTCGCCACCACGCCGGCTTCCTCCCACGCGCCGGTCGCCGCCGTCTACAACCCCGAGGAGATGAGCTGGCCATCACTGGTCCGCCGGCCCTGCCGTGGCCCTCGCCGTTCTCGACGGCCTCCGTGGCGTTTCTAGGGTTGCAGCTGCAGCCGCCGCCCACGTCTTCCCTGCCGTGGCCGCAGTGGCAGTCGTCGCTCAGCACCGGGCCGGTTTCAACCACCCCGGGAGGCATCCCAATCCAGCAGGACCACTTCCCACCGTCGCCATCTCCGCTACCGGCCTGGCTGTCTGGGTCGTCACCCTCGCCGGTCTACACTACGGCCGGGGATCAGTCGGCGCCTACCCTCCCGGACGCCACCACGTCGGGTTTCGCGGGTCCACACGCGGGTCGCGCCGAGCTATCCGGCCATGGCGGCAATACACCGACGCCACCACGGTTCGCCAAGATCGACTTCGCCACCTACGACAGTATGGAGGACCCTCTCAATTGGCTCAACCAGTGCGAGTAGTTCTTCCGCGGGCAGCGCACCCTCGCGTCGGACCGCACCTGGCTCGCCTCCTACCACCTCCGGGGCGCTGCACAGACGTGGTACTACTCCCTCGAACAGGACGAGGGCGGCATGCCCCCTTGGGAGTGTTTTTACGAGCTATGCCTCCTTCGCTTCGGGCCGCTGATCTGCGGGAGCCGACTGGCGGAGCTCGGCCGCCTTCCCTTCAACTCCATGGTACAGGACTTCGCCGACCATTTCCAGGCCCTCGCATGCCACGCGCCTGGTGTAACGGGACAGCAGCGAGCCGAGTTCATCGTTGGCGGTCTCCCGGACCACATCCGGGTGGACGTGGAGCTTCAGGCCCCCCAGGACCTCCAGTGTCAACACCCGGATTTTTAATCCCAGATGCCCGTTATGCCATACCTCGCAATCCCAGGATTACCATTTTTGCGAGACATAACGGATTGGATATCACAGTACATCATCCATTACAAACAATACATAAGGTCTTACACGAATAAGGATCTCATGATCTAGTCTTAATACAACAAGCAGCGGAATAAATATAAAGCGTAGCGGTGGGGTCCATCTTCGAGGGCACAGTAATCTTGTGGCAGATAGTCCTAGTTATCATAGCCGTCCTGCTGGCCATTATCTTGATAGTCTCATTCATAGTCTGGCCATGAGAATAGCCAGGGAAAACAACCATGAGTACTCTTTAAGTACTCGCAAACTACCACTAACAAGTAGTATAGTACTAAGTTAAAGTGCTAAATCTAAGTTTAACTATAAAGTTAAGTTTGAAACCTAAGCTGAGTTCAGAAGCAAAGAAAGATAAAATAAAGTTCTAGAATTACTTAAGTTGGGAAGCTATTATCATAAGCATAACCCTATTGTGGTCAAGTCAAGATTCATCATTCCTTTCATAAGTTATTTTGAAAACATCTGACAACGAAACAGTATGGCCATTCCAACTGTCCATAACCGCGGACGCGGCTATTCGAATAGTTTGACACTCTGCAGAGGTGGTACACTTTCACACAAGATTCGATACATCTGTCAGGGATAACCCTGAATCATCATACTTAGTATGCAGATAATCAAACATAGCCTTTCCTTTACACACCCTAGTATAAGCACCTCTCCTATGAGCATGGCCTCCCAACCATGACCATCTGTCATCTTGGGCACTGCATAGGTGGACAACATTGAGAGGTAGCCTCATCTCAAACCTCTCCCGTGAGGGAACTAATACTAATGCATATAAACTTCCGGCTAAGCTTTACCCAATTCAGGTAGTGTGGTTGTACGGTAAATTTGGAATGGTATCGCATCCGAATCCAACTATCAGTTTTATAAAAGGGCTAAGGCTCATGCCTCAACATTTTCATCATTATAAACCATTTGTATTTCTCAACACATGTCAAAACATCTCGATAGAATGACTCATCATTCCAAGGTTTTCATAATTCATTTTCACCAATTGTTCCCATCTAAAGTGACTCAAGTTTTGATCTACTCTAAACTACTAAGTTAAGAGTGTTCACTAAGGTGTAAAGATGATGGGTTCAATCTCATGCCATAGAATGACATCTAAAGCTTATCTAAATAGGTCAAGTTTTATACTCTTTATGCTACCTTCAAAACAAGTAAGGGGCTTTGTGTAAAGTAAAGGAAGTAAAGCTTGTAAGGTAATACTTGGGGTAGTAATAGTCAAAGGTGTGTGCCCAGAGCATGCCTAAAGCATCTTTGCTCATTCATCTAGCTTAATTCCAGCTTGCTAACAATAGCTTGCATTGTTAATGGTGGCTTGCTAAGTATAATACTTGCAAGTGTTAACTTGGATAGTGCTAGCTTGCCTTGGTTGGTGCGGTGGTTGAAGTTTTCTTCTTCTTCTTCTTGGTAGCACTCCTCCTCCTCGTAAGCTTGGTCGGTACTATCTTCTATAAATACATACGGAGTACACAATCACCAAACAATACTTACTAGTCTAATTAGTACTCTAAGGCACACAATTGATGATCTATTATCATCACAAGCATCACAAGTTTTATTCCATAGTTTCCTCCTTTTTATTTTAGAAAAGTAATTTCTACTCGTTGAAAAATTAACTAAGATTTAATATTCACCACTTAAAATATAGGATCATGTGGACACATGTCATCACCACATATTCTAACATGTGGGAATGGGATTTAAGGGTTGGATCATAATTACTTTGGTTTAAGTTCATTATTTAATGATTTAAAGTGACTATAAATGCCTATATAGCATTATTTTGGTACTAGTCCAAAGTCACTGCATGTAAATCCTAATATTATTACGTATTCAGATAGGTATGATGAAATGTGATTTTTAAGAGTTGGAATCAACTCAAAAGCTAACTTGGTTGATTTTATAAAAATGTTGCAAGGTACAAAAGCTTCTGTTTTATTATTTTTACTAGGAGAGATCTCTAACTCTAAATGAATTAAATCCAACGGGCTTGGATAGATCTTTTTAGTAGCTTTCCAACAAAATTGGAATCACTTTATATGGATTTGTAAATCGCTCTGAATTGAATTTTGAACTAAGGGATAGAACTAAGTTTAAACTAAAAAGAAATATTCTAATTCAAACTAACTGGGTCACGCGGGAAATGTTAATGGGCCGGCCCAGTGTCACTCCGCAGCGCGGGGCTCAACTGACAGAGGGGGTCCACAAGTCAGTGGCTCATAACGCGCGAAGCGGTACGGGGCAATGTGGGACGTTTAGATTAGAGTGGGGATCAACGGCTGGGGATCATCGTCGACGACGGACCTGTCGCCGGCGAGCTCTAAACCTAGCGGCTCAGTGGCGGTGTGTAGGGGGCGTACTAGGGCTCCAGCGACGACGGCGAGGCGGGCAAACGGACTGGTGGTCGACGGCGAGCTCAGGGATGGCCAAGGCAGCTCCGGGGGTGGTCGCAATCAGCGGCGCCCTTCTCCTCCAGAGGTGGCCTGCTCCGGTACAATTCCGGCGAGCTGCTGCTCCCCGTGCTCCGGCTAGAGGTGTGGGACGATCAGTGAGGTGAGGGGAGTGGAGTGGTGTGCTTCAAATGGCTGGGGGTGCTCTCCTTTTATAGGCTCGACAGCGAGACCGAGAGGGATGGGCAGGCGACGGTGGCGACATGGCTACAGGCTGCTAGCGGCATGGCTGAGGGTGGCGATCGACGCACGGTCTCCTGGCGGTGCTCTAGGAACTTAATGCGGGCTTAGGGGCGGTGGTATGCGGTCGGGGGCAGCTGGCGCTCTGAGCGGCAGAGACGGCGGTGTCCACGACGAGCTCTGGCTGGGCGAACGGGCATGTCCGACATGTTCCCTGGGTCGTGGCGAAGCGGTGGGCACAGGCTGCGGTCGAGCGGCGGCTTGTCCACGCGTGCCGGGTGTGGCGCTCTGGCACGTGCTCGGCATGGCGCGGTGGCACTGGGCGCGGGGTTCCTCGGTGGTCCACGGCTGGGCCTGGCTCGGGGAGGGGATAGTGGGTGGCGGTGAGGTGCTGGCTACCTCCTAGACATGGCGAGAGAGGGGGAGGTGGTCTGCTGGGGTGAGGGCATGGTCGGTCGACGAGTTGATGCTCGGCATGGCATGGCAATGCCACTAGGGGAGTAGGGGATGGGTGCTAATGGCATGGTTAGCTCATGAGGGGACGAAGGGATTAAATGGAGATCATTTGGGGGCAAAACCCTGTTCAAAACAGTGAGCTAGGATTAGGGTATAAATCATGTCTGCCAAGTGTTTGATGAAATGGCCGCATGAAATTTATTTTTGAATTTTGAAAAGATTTTTGGTGGGTTTGCTAGGCATAAGGTTGAGACTCTGTGGTTGCTTGGGTTTTGAAAATTGAGCTTGTTTGAGTGGTTTTTGAAATAGTGGGATCTTCCCATATGAAATAGATTCAATTTTAAACTATCATTTAAGATTAGTATTTGAATGTTTTTAGCAGATCACAAAGTGGGCTTTGGTACCTCATTATGTGTACTAGCAAGGGGTGTAAAGATCCACATTTGTTTCTGTTAGGTTTTGAGTACTAGGAATAGCCAAAGTAGGCATGATAGTTAATTTGGCCAAAATGACCATTCACTTCCATTATTCATTTTGATTTGTTTTTCTTTGGGATTTGTTTGGGAATGATTTAGATGATGTTTATTTCACCTAAGAAACATTTTACAAGCAAAGAATCACAGAACCATGACAATTCAAAAAACTCCTATTTTTAAATGCACACACATATGAATGCTTTCATATTTTGAAATGGAAAAAAGTTTTTGTTAACCCTAATTTTGAGGATTTGGATCTTGATAAGCTTGGATTAAAGTTTTGGGATGTTACAAACCTTCCCTCCTTAAACAAAATCTCGTCCCGAGATTTACAAAGAAAACTAGGAACTAAAGAGATCTGGGAACTCTGTCCTAATGTAATCTTCGCGCTCCCAAGTGGCTTCATCCTCGGTATGGTTGCTCCACTGAATCTTGAGAAACTTGATACTCCTGGTCCTGGTGGTTCTGTAGGCTTCTTCTAAGATACGGATGGGCACTTCCCTATAGGCCAGGTCATTGTTGATCTCCACAGCTCGGTGATTGATGTTCTTGAAAACTTCAGTCTTCTCCGGCACTTCTAGGCATTTGCGAAGTAACGAGATATGGAACACATTGTGGATGGCTGACATCTCTTCAGGTAGTTCCAGTTTATACGATACTTCTCGTCGACGGTTCAGAATTTTGAATGGCCCGATATATCTGGGGGCTAACTTTCCTTTCAGACTAAAGTGTTGGGTTCCCTTCAATAGCGAAACTTTGAGATATACAAAATCTCCGACATTGAAAGTCAGGTCTCTCCTTCTCTTGTCGATAACTCTTCCATGCTGGATCAAGGTCTGGAGGTGCTCACAGACTTTGTGAACCTTCTCTTGACTTCTTGGAGAATGTCGGGTCCAAAGATCGACTCTCTCCTACTTAAGACCAATTCAAAGGGTACGACACTTTCTTCCGTATAGGAATTCAAATGGTGCCATCTACAAACTAGCTTGATAACTGTTGTTATATGAGAATTCTGCGAAAGGCGTGCTTCCCATTTTGATCCATATTCCAACACAAGCTCTAAGCATATCCTCCAGATATGGTTGACTCTCTCAATCCATCATTTGCGGGTGATACGCGGTGCTGAAGTTCAACTTGGTTCCCAATCCTTCCTGAACTTTCTGCCAAAATCTCGAGGTAAACTGGGTTCCTCGATCTAATACTATGGTCTTGGGGGTTCCATGCAGACTGACAATCCTAGCAATATACAGTTCTGCCAGTTTTGCACTCTGGTAGGTAGTCTTGACAGGTATAAAGTGGGATACTTTGGACAGTCTATCAACTATGACTCAGATTGAGTCATTTCCCCTACTAGAAGTAGGTAAACTAGTGATAAAGTCCATTCCGACGGAATCCCATTTCCATTCTGGAATCTGCAATGGTTGCAACAGTCCTGCAGGTCTCTGATGCTCTGCTTTGACTCTTTGACATATATCACACTTGGCGATGTAGCTTCCGATTTCTCTCTTCATCTTGTGCCACCAAAATTTCTCTTTCAAATCTTGATACATCTTTGTTCCTCCGGGGTGGATAGAATAAAGAGTATCATGAGCTTCCTTCATGATAACTTGCTTCAGCTCCGAATCTGCTGGCACACAGATACGTCCTTTGTACCACAGTACTCCTGCTTCGTCTTCAGTGAATCTAGGTACCTTTCCTGTACCAATACGATGTTTGATTCCGTCGATACTTTCATTCCCCTTCTAGGCTTCCTTGATTTGGCTAATCAAAGTGGGTTGAAGTTCAATGCTAGCTAAGAATCCTTTGCTAACCAATTCAGTCCTGAACTGCTCCAATTCCTCATACAAACTTGGCTGCTTCTCCTTGATCATGGTGTTTAGCCTACACGGCAATCTGCTAAGAGTATCAGCTACCACATTGGCTTTGTCGGGGTGATAGTAAATGTCAAGGTCACAATCCTTGATTAACTCTATCCATCTCCTTTGCCTCATATTCAGCTCCTTCTGAGTGAAGATATACTTCAAGCTCTTATGATCTGAGTAAATCTCACAGCGATTACCCATCAGATAATGACACCATGTCTTCAATGCCAGCACTACGGCTGCTAATTCAAGATCATGGGTCGGATAGTTCTGCTCATGCTGCTTCAGTTGTCGGGACAGATACGTGATATATTGCAAATGTATCTATAATTTTTGATGTTCCATGCTTAGTTTTATCCACTTTCTTGTGTTTTGTTCCAACTTTGGAGTACTTTTCATATGATTTCTTGGACTAACCTATTAACAAGAGCCACAATGCCAGCTGCCTGTTTTCTGCTGTTTTTGGTTCCAGGAAAGTCAGAAAATGAATATTCTCGGAATTGGACGGGACAAAAGCCAAAGTGCCTATTTTCTGAAAGGATCAAGTACCGAATCACGAGACGGAGAAGGGCTGGGGGCCACCACACCACCCGCCACGCTGCCAGGCCTGCCCAGCCAGGTGGTGTGACCGCTCCGGCACCCTCGGCCTCTGCTTCCGCCTATATATTGCCCTCGGACGAAAACCCTAAGTGCACCATCAAAATCCACGAAAGAGTGCAGAGTCGCCGTCATCTCCATCCCTAGATCGGGAGGGATCTCAAGCTCTTCCGGCACTCGCCGGAGAGGGGAATTCACCCTGGAGGCCTTCTTCATCACCATGCAAGCCTTCGGTGTGATGCGTGAGTAGTTCATCCTTGGACTACGAATCCATGTAGTAGCTAGATGGTTGGTTTATCCTCCTTTGTGCTTTCATGTTTAGATCTTGTGAGCTCCGTTCATGATCAAGATCATCTATTTGTAATCCATACATGTTGTGTTTGCAGGGATCCGATGGATATTGAGATGCTATTTCAGATTGATTATTGATTATATCATGTCTTTGTTATTTGAGATCTTGCATGCTTTCCGTTATTAGTAGCTATCTTGGCCAAGTAGATGCTAGCAACTCCAAGAGTTAGTATTTATGCTCGATAGTGGGTTTATGCCTCTGGTAATCTGGGGAAGTGACAGAAATCTCTAAGGTACTAGATGTGTTGTTGCTACTAGGGAGAAAACAACAATCCTTTGTTCATAGAACAATCGTATTGTTTACTTTACACACAGTCCGTAAAGCAATAATCTGTTGCTTGCAACTTAATACTGGAGGGGGTTCGGATGATAACCTGAAGGTGGATTATTAGTCATAGATGCAGTTGGATGGCGGTCTATGTATTATGTTGTAATGCCCAATCAAGTCTCAAAGGAGTCAAGATGATTAGTATATGCGTGTATTGCTTTCTCGGTGTTTGTCAATTGCCCCGCTGTAATTTGTTCACCCAGCATGTTATCTACCTAAGGAGAGCCACCGCTAGTGAACTATGGATCCTGGTCATTTGTCTTTTACATACAATCTATAAACTGTTTCTGCTTTGTGTTTACTTTCAGCAAACTTTTACTTCTTTCCATTCAATACGTTTAATCCTTTGTTTTCCGCAAAACACGGTGAGATTGACAACCTCATCGCAAGTTGGAGACAAAGTTCTATGGTTGTGTTGTGTAGGTCTCCATGTTGCTACTAGCACCGGTAGTGTGCCCTGCCAAAGCTCAGCTAGTAACACCTTTGGGGTGTTTCCTTGCTCCTACTGGTTCGATTAAACCTTGGTTTCATAACTGAGGGAAAACTTTCTGCTATGCTCATCATACCTTCCTCTTGGGGTTCCCAACAAGCTCTACGTCGATCGTCGAGTGCATCAAGACATTTTCTGGCACCGTTGCCGGGGAGTCAAGGACATCTTCACAAGGGGAGTCCCTCATAACCAATCTCTTTACTTTGTTGTTTTTGTTTTGCTTAGTTTCTTTTTGCTTTGTTTGCTTGTTTTGTTCTTCAAAAACACAAAACAATTAGTTTTACTAGTTTGCTTTCTTATTTGAAAACCCAAAAAAATGACTACTCTTGAAAACACTAAGTTGTGTGACTTCACTAGCACCAACAACAATGATTTTAGGAGCACACCTATTGCTCCACCTGTGGCTGAAAATACTTTCTTTGAGATAAAACCTGCTTTGCTCAATCTTGTTATGAGAGAACAATTTTCTGGTATTGGTAATGAAGATGCTGCTTCCCATCTAAATAACTTTGTTGAACTTTGTGAGATGCAAAAGCATAGAGATATAGATGGTGATATTATTAAGCTGAAATTGTTTCCTTTCTCTTTGAGAGGAAAAGCTAAAGAATGGTTGAATTCCTTAACTAGGAATAGTATTGATTCTTGGACTAAGTGCAAAGATGCTTTTATTGGAAAATACTATCCTCCTGCTAAGATTATATCCATGAGAAGTGAAATAATGAAGTTTAAACAACTTGATAATGAGCATGTTGCTCAAGCTTGGGAAAGAATGAAATCTTTGGTAAAGAATTGTCCCACTCATGGACTGACTGCTTGGATGATCATCCAAACTTTTTATGCAGGATTGAACTATTCTTCAAGAAACCTATTAGATTCTGCTGCTG
The DNA here is from genome assembly GCA_023614405.1 of Avena insularis. NCBI lineage: Eukaryota > Viridiplantae > Streptophyta > Magnoliopsida > Poales > Poaceae > Avena > Avena insularis. The sequence goes on from CM042694.1 coordinate 454,449,127, forward strand.
GAGGTACCTTTATGACCATCACTTTGGGTGCTGCAACAAAACTTTTGGACAATATGATGGTTAATTATTCTGAATGGCATACTGAGAGAGCTCCACAAGGTAAGAAGGTTAATTCTGTTGAGGAAACCTCCTCCTTGAGTGATAAGATTGATATTATTATGTCTATGCTTGTTAATGGGAAAGCCCATATTGATCCAAATAATGTTCCTCTAGCCTCTTTGGTTGCTCAAGAAGAGCAAGTTGATGTGAACTTCATAAAAAATAACAATTTTGGCAAGAATGCTTATGGTAATAATGCTTATAGGAAAAATTTTGGTAACAACAATTATAGGCCTTACCCTCCTAGTAATACTTGTGGCTATAATGGTAAACCTGAATTACCTAGTGAAGGAAGAATTTTAGAAGTTGAAAGAGCCACTAAAAACTTCATGCAAATGCAATATGAGCAAAATAAACTATTTACTAAAACTATGGAGGAACAATCTATCATTTTGAAGAACATTAGCCATCAACTTGAGAGTCTAAATAGGGAAATTCCTAGTTTACAATTGAAACTCTCTAATGCTGAAAGAAATATATCATCTTTGTCTGAAGCTCAATCTTCATTGATTAATAAAATGGCTGCTAAAACTGAAACTAATGAGAATCCCTTTGCATCTACTAATGCCATACAAGTAAGAATTGATGAAAATATTAGACTATTATCTGAATTACATGCTAAGTGGGAAAGAGAAGATGAAATTGCTAGAAACATTAGTGTTTCTACTATTACCACCACTAGTGCTGAGGCTACTAATAGTTCTACTACTTTAGATGATAAAGTTGATTTTGATCTTGATGGTTGCAACATCTCTGAAGTTATTAAGTTCCTACAAAAGCTTGCTAAAAGTCCTAATGCAAGTGCTATGAACATGGCTTTTACAAAACACATTACTGATGCTCTCATAAAAATTAAAGAAGAAAAGATGAAACATAAAGCTTCTATTCCTATAAAGCAAGAACATGGTTGGGAACCCATCATTAATATGAAAGTGAATGACTTTGATTTCAAAGCTTTGTGTGATCTTGATAGTAGTGTTTCTATTATGCCTAGAAGGATTTATGATATGCTTGATTTGCCTCCTCTTGAAGATTGTTATTTGAATGTCCCACTTGATGATAATGATAAAAAGAAACTCATGGGGAGTCTTAATAATGTTCTTATTATGGTTAACGATTCCTATGTCCCCATTGATTTCTATGTTTTGGATGTTGAATACAATGCTTCTTGTCCTATTACTTTGGGAAGACCTTTTCTTAGAACTGTTGGTGCCATCATTGATATGAAAGAAGGCACCATTAAATATCAACTCCCACTTAAGAAAGGTATAGAACACTTCCCTAAAAAGAGAGAAAAGATTCCTTTTGCTTCTCCTATGAAAACAAAATTTGGTCTTAATGCTTCTTCATTTGAGAACACTTGATTCTTTCTTTGCTTCTTATGCCTAACTTAAAGGCGTTAAAGAAAAGTACTTGTTGGGAGATAACCCAAGAGTTTTAGATGAGTCTTGGAAGTTATTACCTCTATAATAACCGCTCCTTATCCTTTTTATTTGCTTTTTGTGCCAAGAGTAACCTCTATGAGAGAGAAGTAATGATTGCGAAAGTTGTTGTCCCAAAACAGATTTCTGTGCTTCACCGTAAACATTCCTGAGAGAGCTCTGTACGCCTTATTGAGCTGTAATTTTGTGTTCTTCTGCCCCAGGTTGTTATATAACTTTCGTTAGTTCAACACTTTTAGATTTGAGAAACAGAAGGTCTTCGAAAAATTTCGTCTTTACCTGCTGGTCTGTTTTGACAGATTTCTGCCATTTTCTGCATTTGCTTCTTGTTGGTTCCTTCTTGAGTTCTTTTGGGGAATTGATATTTTTGAGGGAAGTGCTACAGTATCTAGTGTTCTAATGGAAGTTTATTTTGTGTTGGAACTGAAACTTAAGACTTATTTATCTTGAGTGCACTAATGTTGTTAATAGAGATTGTGTGAAGTTTTGTATGAAGGAAAATTTTCAGGTGTATGGAAGAAATGAGTAATGAGATGAAGGATGGACTAAAGCTCAAGCTTGGGGATTCCACGCGTGTCACCCTAAGAAATATCCAAGAAGTACAAGCGTCAAAGATTGGGGATGCCCAAGGCATCCCCTTCTTCATCAATACAAATCTCAGGTTTCTTCCAAACGCTTCATTTTTATTGTTTCATGCACAGTTGTGTTTTTCTTGGAGCGTCTTCTTTTTCGTTTTCATTTTGGTTTTCAGTTTGCTTGGTTTGCTTAGTTTTCTGAATAAGTTGGCTGGACCCCCTCTTTCATACGTTGGTTTGCAATTAGTTTGGTTTGGTTTGGAAAAGAGTAGGAAAGCTCATGCTTATGTGGTAAAAAGAGCTCGTTTTTGACTGTGGCCTATGCTTTGTCATGCCATGCTTGATATTGTTTTGGCTTTATGCTTAGTATTCTTTGCTGTAGCATGACTTGTTATAAACAATTGAGATTTCTTAATGTGCCTTGGATGAATCATGCGTTGTTTTAGCATATTAAAGCATAGTATAGTGGTATTCTCCTTTGATGCTTTATTTGGGTTGACTTGTCACATGCTCACACCATGTTATGACTGTCACAAGTCACCATAGCCTTTATGATCCTTTAGTTTTCAAATTGTAGTATCACTTTATGCTTTTTTCAATGATGTTTTGTCGCTCTGCATGATTATGGCCATTATTGCTCTCTTAGTTTGTCGCTCCCAGTCTTTTGCTAGCCTCCACAACAAAGTATGAGTTCCACTCATGCATCCAACTCCCTAAACCAAGTTTTTCCAAAGAGTCCACTATACCTACCTACTAGCTTATGCTATTCCAAGTATATTCATGCTTTTGTCTACCTTTCACTTGTTATGAGAAAACTAGTGATTAAAGCTCTCACGAACTTGATGGCACACTTTACTTTATTGCCTCTAATAAACTTGAACCATTGGGTCCTCCTTTGTTGCGTATATGCTTGAGCTTTATAAGTTGAAATTAGCAGAACCATGTTTCATGGGGAACGCTTTCAACATTGCACTTGTACTTTGTACCCCATTGATATTATGTACTTTTGCTTACGGATCCCGGCGGTGTGAAATAAAAGTGGAACTTGTAAGATCATGGAGTTTGTATGTGTGTTAGAGAAACGCCTGGGCCGCTAGCCTAAGCCATGCCTAATCATGGTGGAAACTTGCAGCATCACAATAATGAGCACTCTATGAAGCATCCTCAATAAAAACCTATGCAAATAGCAAATAAAAAGATTGCTGAGATGCTCATTGTATGCTTGCCTTGTCATTTTGATTATGGGAAGCTCCCGTATCTTGTGCAAGGGGTACCCCATTGGCGGTTCTTAATGATACACATATACTTACAATGACAAGAGCTTACTCGTGACTGAAGTTGAGTAGCATGAGGATCGGTCTTCGTAAGTAAGGGGCTTGAGATTTCGGTTTATAACTTGTCAAGCATATCCTCTTAGTTGTGTCACTTTAACCTTAATCACCTTAAAGATGCTTATGATAGGGGCAATGAGAGCTGAAAGCTATAAGTACCATAATTTTTGGAAGCTCTTTATGAGACTTGAATCCCTACTTCCTTTTACAAAAGGCCTTTCTTCCACCATTATATTGAGTCTCCACCTTCTATCTTTATGCACTACTTTGAGAGCATAGTGGCCATTCTTAGTTCTATGTGCATTGTCCCAAGACTAGTTGATTGATGCATAACTTGTTATTGCTTGTTTGAAACTATTGTATCTAGTCACTCTTATGAACTTTGAAGGTGTCCTATGCATTTATATTTGCTACTCTATTGAGGGACAAGCTGAATACTTTTATGCTATGTTTTCTTTATGTGAAACAAGCAAACGTCTTGCAAAGCATTGTTATTCATGAATCTTTTGTTTGTGCCTTTTCATGTTGCATCATAGTCTCTTTGCTTATTGCTAGAACTTTGTCTTTCATGTTAGGATTGAAGTACTATGATCCCAGCTTTGAATGTTTTGCAAATACTTTGATCAAGTCTTTGATGGTGCATGTCACCTCAAAAATTATTTCTTTTTATCACTTACCTCCTCGAGGACGAGCAGGAGTTAAGCTTGTGGATGTTGATACATTGCAAATGTATCTATAATTTTTCATGTTCCATGCTTAGTTTTATCCACTTTCTTGTGTTTTGTTCCAACTTTGGAGTACTTTTCATATGATTTCTTGGACTAACCTATTAACAAGAGCCACAGTGCCGTGCCATTTTTCACTGTTTTTGGTTCCAGGAAAGTCAGAAAATGAATATTCTCGGAATTGGACAGGACAAAAGCCAAAGTGCCTATTTTTCGGAAGGGATCAAGTGCCAGAATACGAGACGGAGAAGGGCCTGGGGGCCACCACACCACCTAGCCACAGGCAGCCTGGCCCGCCGAGAGGTGGTGTGGCCGCTCCCGGCACCTCCTCGGCCTCTGCTTCCGCCTATATATTGCCCTCGGGACGAAAACCCTAAGTACCCGATCAAAAATCCATGAAAGAGTCTGTAGCCGCCGTCATCTCCATCCCTAGATCGGGAGGGATCTGAAGCTCTTCCCGGCACTCTGCCGGAGAGGGGAATTCACCCTGGAGGCCTTCTTCATCACCATGCAAGCCTCCGGTGTGATGCGTGAGTAGTTCATCCTTGGACTACGGATCCATGTAGTAGCTAGATGGTTGGTTTCTCCTCCTTTGTGCTTTCATGTTTAGATCTTGTGAGCTCCGTTCATGATCAAGATCATCTATTTGTAATCCATACTTGTTGTGTTTGCGGGGATCCGATGGATATTGAGATGCTATTTCAGATTGATTATTGATTCTATCATGTCTTTGTTATTTGAGATCTTGCATGCTTTTCATTGTTAGTAGCTATCTTGGCCAAGTAGATGATAGCAACTCCAAGAGTTAGTATTTATGCTCGATTGTGGGTTCATGCCTTTGGTAATTTGAGGAAGTGACAGAAATCTCTAAGGTACTAGATGTGCTGTTGCTACTAGGGAGAAAACAACAATCCTTTGTTCATAGAACAATTGTATTGTTTACTTTACACGCAGTTCGTAAAGCAATAATCTGTTGCTTGCAACTTAATACTAGAGGGGGTTCGGATGATAGCCTGAAGGTGGATTATTAGTCATAGATGCAGTTGGATGGCGGTCTATGTATTATGTTGTAATGCCCAATCAAGTCTCGAAGGAGTCAAGATGATTAGTATATGCATGTATTGCTTTCTCGGTGTTTGTCAATTGCCCCGCTGTAATTTGTTCACCCAGCATGTTATCTATCTAAGGAGAGCCACCTCTAGTGAACTATGGATCCCGGTCCTTTGTCTTTTACATACAATCTATAAATAGTTTCTGCTTTGTGTTTACTTTCTGCAAACTTTTACTTCTTTCCATTCGATACGTTTAATCCTTTGTTTTCCGCAAAACACGGTGAGATTGACAACCTCATCGCAAGTTGGGGACAAAGTTCTTTGGTTGTGTTGTGTAGGTCTCCACGTTGCTACTAGCACCGGTAGTGCGCCCTGCCAAAGCTCAGCTAGTAACACCTTTGGGGTGTTTCCTTGCTCCTACTGGTTCGATTAAACCTTGGTTTCATAACTGAGGGAAAACTTTCTGCTGTGCTCATCATACCTTCCTCTTGGGGTTCCCAATGAGCTCTACGTCGATCGTCGAGTGCATTAATACGCGATGACTTTGCCTTCTTGCATCAACACACATCCTAGACCAATCTTGGATGCGTCACAATATACATCAAATGGCTTCTTGATGTCTGGCATGATCAATATTGGGGCTGATATCAATCTCTTCTTCAGCTCCTGAAAACTGGCTTCACATTTGTCTGTCCATTCAAACTTCTTGTCCTTCTTCAACAATTGGGTCATGGGTCGAGCGATGCTCAAGAATCCTTCTACGAATTTGCGGTAGTATCCCGCTAATCCGATAAATGCACGGACTTGGGTTTGAGTGGTTGGGGCTTCCCATTCTTCGACATCTTTGATCTTGGCGGGGTCAACAGAGACTCCTCCGGTAGACACAATATGTCCTAGGAATCCTACTTCGTTCAGCCAAAACTCACACTTGCTGAACTTGGCATATAATTGATGCTCTCTCAGGGTTTCTAGGATGATTCTCAGATGTTGCTCATGCTCTTCTTCTGACTTGGAGTAGATAATGATGTCGTCCATAAACACAACTATATATTTGTCTAGGAAATTCATAAAGATCTTATTCATGAGATTCATGAAATAAGCAAGGGCATTGGTTAATCCAAAAGACATAACCGTATACTCGTATAAACCATAGCGAGTAGTAAAGGCGGTCTTCGGAATATCCGTTGCACGAATCTTAAGTTGGTGATAACCAGTCTTAAGATCAATCTTTGAGAATACCTGGGCTCCGGTCAACTGATCAAATAGATCCTCTATCTTTGGCAAGGGGTACTTGTTCTTAATGGTGACATCATTCAACTTTCTGTAATCTGTACACAGACGATTGCCTCCATCTTTCTTGTTGACGAATAACGCCGGTGATCTCCATGGCGATGCGCTTGGCTGAATCAAGCTTGTTGCTAACATGGCATCTAACTGCTTCTTCAACTCAACTAACTCTGAGGGGTCCATGCTATAGGGTCTCTGGGCTATGGGTCCAATTCCGGGGATTAGTTCGATAATGAACTCAATATCCCTATCTGGGGGCATACCTGGCAATTCATCTGGGAATACGTCGGGGTATTCACAGACTACTTTGACCTGGTCTATGGTGGGTAGGGCTAGACCCTTGTTGCACTTGAATTGATGGGGTAAGGTTTCAGAGATATGCTCTACTGTTACTCCAGAACTACTGGTCATGGTGATGGCTTTCTTAGCACAGTCTATCAGTCCTTTATGCCTTGACATCCAGTCCATACCTAGTACTACTTCCAATCCTTTGGTTCCAAGTACTATTAGGTTGGCATAAAAATCTATCCCATGTATTCTGATAGGTACCGCTTTGCAAATTTTTCTAGCTTTTGTAGTTGATCCGGGGATTTGAACTATCATGACATGCTTCAGGTTGGTTGGGTGAATCTTACTAGTGCATGCAAATTCTTCGGTGACAAATGAATGCGATGCTCCTGAATCAAACAATACTCTTGCTAAAATTGAGTTGACAGAAAACATACCCAGCACTACATCTGGCGCTTCTTGGGCTTCTTCTGCGTTCATGTGGAAGAGACGACCGTTGCGGTTGTGAGGGTTCCCTGGGGCAAACCTTCTTCCTGGTTGAACACGACGCTGCTGTTGAGATGGGGCATTGACAGTGGGATTGGCGGCAGTCTTCTTGGGACACTCATTGGAGTAGTGACCCTTCACTCCACACTCGAAACAGGTGATCTGGGACTTGTCCTTTGCTGCGACAGGCACAACATTGCTGCCAGTTTTGGGTGCAGTGTTGTTGTGGTTGTTGTTGTTGCTCTTGCGAGGTGCACGGTTGAAATTGTTGGCATTGCCGGAGTTGTGATGGTTTCCTCCGGACTTCACATTGCCTCCGCTACAGTTGGGGTAGCTTGGGCGAGACATTGGGGGTCGGTTGTTCCTTGGTGCATATCCTGGTGAGGGGTTGGGGCCAGTACTTACGGTGACCTTTGGATCTGATTGCTGCATCATACGACGTTTGCGATTGTCGTTTGCCTGATTAATCTTCCCTTCCATCTAAATGGCAGAGTCAACTAGCTCTTCGAGATCCTGAAAATGGATGTTGACGAGGACAGTCTGCATCTCATCATGCAGTCCGTTCAAGAATCTCTCCTTCTTCTTGGCCTCCGTGTTGATCTCATCAGGTGCATATCTGGCAAGTGACAGGAATCTGTCATAGTATTCTACCACAGTCATTCTTCCTTGCTTCAATTCGCGGAACTCATCTCTCATTCGGTTGACTAGACCCTGTGGCACGTGGGTGCGACTGAACTTGGCTTTGAATGCTTCCCATGTCATAACCTGACCATGGTTCATATTGCGGATACTATTCCACCAAGCTCTTGCATCTCCCGCTAGATAGTGGGTGGCGAAGAGATCTTTCTCGTTTTCATCAACTCCTGCAACTTCTAGGTTGTTTTCCATCGTCTGTAACCAGTCATCAGCATCTAATGGGTTTTTAGATTGGCTAAAGATTGGGGGATTGGTATTCTAGAAGTTTTTTAGCTTGGATCCTTGATGATCCTGATTTCCATGCCCTTGGTTGTTGAGAGCCATCTGAGCGATCTGCTGCAATGTTGCTAAGTTAGCTTGACATTCTGCCCTGCTTTCTTCATGGTCTGCGATGAGATTCTACAAGATCTGCAGCATTGGGTCCTGCGACGAGATGCTCCCTCCTTGGTTTCCACGAGTCATCTGAGGATTTAGATAGATATAGGGGTAAGAGGGAAATTCTAAGGTTCATGGTTTTGGTTTCAAAGCTACAACTTTGAGTTAGACTCAGGTTTTTCAACTAACTCCATTTCATTCATGCAAACGAACACACGATACAACACACACCACAACAAACAAAGGAAAACATATGGTTTGAAGAACCATTCTGCAAGCTACAATACAGTGGACCGATACATCTCATGCTACGACAATGCTCTAGTGCATCTACTCATCGTCGATGAAGTCGGAGTCCTCATCATCAGTGTAGAAGTCCACAACATCTTCCTCCAGAAAGTCATCATCATTGCTGAGGTAAGAATCCATGTCTCCCTGGATGTCTTCACCTTCATCTTCTTCTTCCTTGGCGGCAAGTTGAGCTTCCTGCTCCTTGACGGTCTTCTCAAGGTCGGCCACCTTTTTGCAAAGACAGGCGATGGTGCGATCCTTCTTGGCACGCTGGCGGCGAAGAGACTGGCAATCCTGAACGAGCAGTGTGAAAGTCTAGGCCTTCTAGTCGACAATGGCACGGTTCTAGTTGGCTAGCTCCCTGGCATTGTCCAGTTCCTGCTGTCTGTCATACAGCAAGAAGTCAAGATTCTCCACTTGACGCCTCAACTCTGGGTGACTTGGCATCTCCATCGGCATTCCCATGAAGTCACGTCTTGCATAGTGAGCAAAATGGGTTCCTTGGATTTTGTTGACACTGAGGGCACATAGACGTGCGAGAGCTTCATGCATTGCCCTGGCTAATCCATCTAGCCAGTTGTTCTCTCTCACGGAGAACTGAATTCTCCCAGAAGTTGGTGCTTCGATGCTTCCTCTAAGATCTGCGGTGACTAGCCACTGTAGGTCTCCTCCTGGGGGTCCTGGAAGTTGAGCTCCAAGAAACTCCGGATGTGGGTGTCCCAATAACTCCGACAGTGAATCCAGATCCCTCTCGAAGATCAGCTGACCTCCGTTTCCCAACTGGTAAAACTTGCTGAACTGAGTCTCCATCTACAAGAATTAAGGATGAGGAAATTAGTGAAGTGATCAAGTGTGTCAAATTTTAAGTAATAATGTCTGCCAAGTGTTTGATGAAATGGCCGCATGAAATTTATTTTTGAATTTTGAAAAGATTTTTGGTGGGTTTGCTAGGCATAAGCTTGAGACTCTGTGGTTGCTTGGGTTTTGAAAATTGAGCTTGTTTGACTAGTTTTTGAAATAGTGGGATCTTCCCATATGAAATAGATTCAATTTTAAACTGTCATTTAAAATTAGTATTTGAATGTTTTTAGCAGATCACAAAGTGGGCCTTGGTACCTCATTATGTGTACTAGCAAGGGTGTAAAGATCCACATTTATTTCTGTTAGGTTTTGAGTACTAGGAATAGCCAAAGTAGGCATGATAGTTAATTTGGCCAAAATGACCATTCACTTCAATTATTCATTTTGATTTGTTTTTCTTTGGGATTTGTTTGGGATTGATTTAGATGATGCTTATTTCACCTAAGAAACATTTTACAAGCAAAGAATCACAGAACCATGACAATTCAAACAACTCCTATTTTTAAATGCACACACATATGAATGCTTTCATATTTTGAAATGGAAAAGTTTTTGTTAACCCTAATTTTGAGGATTTGGATCTTGATAAGCTTGGATTAAAGTTTTGGGATGTTACATCCAGACGGCTATGCACTACGCCCAGCTCTCTCGTCGCGCCCAGGCGTTGCCAGAAGCACGAAAGCGGCCACCCCCGCCCGCACCAGTGCTCGGTCGGCCGAACCCGGCCACCCTAGCAGCCACCGCCCCGGCCATGATGCGGACTTTTCGTCGGCTCACACCGGCCGAGCAGCTCGAGCATCATCGCCCAGGGCTTTGCTTTAACTGCGGCGAGCCCTACGTACCCGGCCACGCCTGCCCACGCCTCTTCTACTTGGAGACGGTCAACTACGTCGAGGCGGACACACCCGGCGAAGATCTCGGCGAGTTACCACCACCAGCGACTGCGGAGACTGCCCCTGCGACCACTACTGCGACAATGTCCATGGTTTCTCTTCATGCGCTTGCTGGTATCCGTCACGAGCGCATGATGCTCTTGCTAGTGACGATTCATGGCGAGCGCCTGGTGACCCTCCTGGACACGAGCTCCATGCATAACTTCCTGCCCGCGGCTACCATGCGCCGCTTAGCGCTTCAGCCGATGGGCGGGGATCACCTTCGGGTCACGGTGGCAAACGGCGACCGCCTCCGGTGCCATGGACTAGCGCAGCACGTGCCCATCACTATCGGCGACGAGCGCTTCACCATCACGTTCGCCAGCATCGACTTGGGATGTTTCGACTTCATCCTCGGTGTTGACTTTTTGTAGACCCTCGGTCCCATCCTTTGGGACTTCGACACCTTGACGATGACCTTCTGGCGTCTGGGTCGCTGCATCCGGTGGGAGGGCATCGGGGGCACCTCTCCGGCACCACAGCTTCAGCTTGCAGCGACTGACACCGAGTCTGAGCACCCACTGTTGGCCCACCTCCTGCAGCATCACGACGACCACTTCGACAAGCCTCGGGGCCTTTCGCCCATCCGGGTGTATGATCACCACATCGATCTCTTGCTGGACACGACGCCAGTGGCAGTGCGGCCCTACCGCTATCCCCAGCTGCAAAAGGATGAGCTGGAGCGACAGTGCGCACTCATGCTCTCCGCGGGCATCATCCGTATCTCCATGTCGCCGTTCTCAATGCCGGTCCTCCTCGTCCACAAGTCGGACTGCACGTGGTGCTTCTGCATCGACTACCGTGCACTTAATGCCATGACGCTCAAGGACAAGTTTCCTATCCCGGTGGTCGACGAGCTACATGGGGCGCGCTTCTTTACCAAGCTCGACCTTTGGTCGGGCTACCACCAGGTGCGGATGCACCCGGATGATGTCGCCAAGACGGTGTTTCGGACTCATCATGGCCACTTCGAGTTCTTGGTGATGCCTTTTGGCCTCTCCAACTCCCCGGCGACCTTTCAAGCTTTGATGAATGACGTCCTCCGCCCCTACTTGTGTCGGTTTGTGCTTGTTTTCTTTGATGACATTCTTATCTACATCACCTCGTGGGCGGAGCACCTCCAGCACATCACCATCATCTTCAACGAGCTTCGAGCGCATCATCTTCACCTCAAGCGCTCGAAGTGCTCGTTCGGGATGCCTTCGGTCGCCTACCTCGGCCACGTCATCTCGGCCGAGGGGGTAGCTATGGATGCCGACAAGGTGGCAGCCGTCGCGGGTTGGCTGACACCGCACTCGCCGCGAGCCCTTCGCAGTTTCCTGGGGCTCGCGGGGTACTACCTGAAATTTATCCTGGACTTCAGCCTCATCACGTTCCCGCTCACGCGCCTGCTTCGTCGTGACGCCTTTGCCTAGGATGGCGAGGCCACAATGGCCTTCGAGGCCCTGAAGGGGGCCCTCACGACGGGACCCATTCTTCAGATGCCGGACTACACCCGCCTGTTCATCATGGACTACGACGCCTTCGGTGTGGGGTTCAGCGCCGTACTTCATCATGGCGATGGACGGCCCGCCTTCTTCAGTAGGCCCTTCGCCGCGCGCCATCTTAAGCTCGCGGCCTACGGGCAAGAGCTCATTGGCTTGGTACAGGTGGTGCGCCACTGGAGGCCCTATCTTTGGGGCCGGTCGTTCCGGATTCGCACGGATCACTACATCCTTAAGTTCTTATTGGACCAGAGGCTGTCTATGGTGCCACAACATCAGTGGATCAACAAGCTCTTTGGCTTCGATTTCACCGTCGAGTACCATCCGGGTCGCCTTAACATCGTGGCCGACGCCCTGTCTCACCGCGACGCCGACCACGGCGAGGCCGTAGGTACTTCCGAGGGGCCAGCGCTCTGCATCTGCTCGGGACCCACTTGAGCCCTCTTCGACAACATCCCTCGGGCCACCGCGGCTGCACCGGATGCTCAGCTCTTTCGGCAGCGACTTGATGCTGGAGACTTGGAAGAGCCATGGCGCCTGGCGGATGGCTTGCTCCTGCATGGGCGCCGTATCTTCGTGCCGGACCACGACGACCTCCGTCACCAGGTGCTGCTAATGGCCCACTCGGCGGGTCACGAGGGTGTGCAGAAGACCCTCCATCGTCTTTGTGGCAACTTCTACATCCCTGGTGATCGGGCCCTAGTACGGGACTGGGTGCGGTCTTGTGAGACGTGCCAGCGTAACAAGACGGAGACGCTGCGTCCGGCGGGTATGTTGCAGTCCTTGGAGGTGCCCTCTCAAGTCTGGGCTGATATCTTCATGGACTTCATCGAGGGCCTTCCCAAGGTGGGCGGCAAGTCCATCATCCTCACGGTGGTCGACCGCTTCTCCAAGTATGCCCACTTCATCGCGCTCGGCCATTCGTACACTGCCGTGTCCGTGGCCCGTGCCTTCTTCAACGACATTGTCCATCTTCACGGGTTTCCCGCTTCGATCGTCAGCGACCGAGACCCGGTGTTCACGGGGCATGTCTGGTGCGATCTCTTCCGGATGGCGGGGGTGAAACTCCGGTTCATCACGGCATTCCATCCTCAGACGGATGGTTAATTGGAGGTGGTCAACAAGGTGATTGCCATGTATTTGCATTGTGTCACAGGTGATCGTCCTCGCGCTTGGGTGGATTGGCTCGCGTGGGCGGAGTACTGCTATAACACCTCCTATCATTCCGCCCTGCGTGCCACGCCATTCGAGGTGGTCTACGGTCGTTCACCCCTGCCCATACTACCGGTTGACCCGGCGACAGCCCGGACGGAAGCGGCGGGAGAGCTTCTCCGTAGCCGCGACGAGATGCTTGCTGAGGTGCGGCAACGCCTTATTTAGGCCCAGCAACTAGCCAAGCACTACTATGACGACCACCATCGTGAGCTAGAGTTTGCGGTGGGTGATTGGGTGTGGTTGTGCCTTCTTCACCGCTCCACTCAGTCCCTAGATCCACGTGCAAAGCGCAAGCTGGGCCCTCGCTATGCCAGGCCGTTCGCCATCTTGGAGCGCATAGGGCAGCTAGCCTACCGTCTTCATCTTCCGGCCGGGGGTCGCATCCACGGCGTCTTCCATGTGGGGCTTCTAAAGCCATACCATGGGGAGACACCAGCAGTGACGCCAGTGCTTCCTCTGACCTCCGAGGGACGTCTTCTTCCGAGCCCGGCGAAGGTGTTGCGAGCCCAGCTACGTTGCAGAGTGTGGTACTTGCTGATTCAGTGGGAGGGCCTTCCGGAGGAGGAGGCCACTTGGGAGCCGTGTGATGAGTTTCGCCAACACTATCCCGACTACCAGCTCGAGGACGAGCTGTTTGCACATGCGGGGAGAGATGTTATGACTAGGCTCACTTATACCCGGAGGAGTCCCAATGGGCAGGCTTAGTTAGGGGATTAGCCCACAAGTTATCTTATTTTCATTATATAAACAGCTGTAAACGCTATGTGAAGAATTAAGCAATAAGAATATTTTTGTTGCTCGGCTCCCTGAGGAGTCGGAACCCTAAACCCTAGATGCCTCCTCTCCTTGCGCCACCTCCCTTCTCGCGCACGACGGCGCCCAGCCGTCAGCGACCGCGACCTCGACCGCACTCCATGCCCCCTTTCCCCTACAACCTCCGCCCTAGACCCGGTAGAACCCTAGATCCTAACACACATATTCTTCCTCCACATAGATTAATGTACCAACTTCATTCAATACGAGATTTCCAAAAGCCTCACCCCAAGACCTCTCCCTAGGAGAAACAACTCGGGAGACAATGATCATTTCAGCATGAACAAGCATAGCATTGCCACTAGCATAGTTCAGAATTGTAGTACCCATCAAATGATTCATTATTGTTAGCTTTACGACAAGTAAACAACGAAAAACGAAATCATAGCAAGGGGACACAAATTTAACGTGGAAAACCCTCTCCCACAAGGAGAGGAAAAAAACCACGGGCGCCAGCCAACAAATCTTCACTATAACAGGGAGTGTTTACACAATGCCAGGGATTTTACAGATGCAGCTTATCCCAGCCGGTGGCTTACAAGAGGTATATACAGCGGTGGTAACCTAGGTCATAGATGACCCCAAGCCTCCCGGCGACGGGCCTCGCTCCGCTCCCTCAGAAGTTAGCCTCCTTAACAGAATTTGGATCATACTTCAACAAACTCGACCTTGAGAAAAATTCCTTCTTGTAGCATCAACAGTAATCATCTCCCTGAACAAACAAAGAAAACACTTTCGGCACCAACAACCACTTGGCTAAGAAGTTATACCAACTAAGCTTGAGCATAGCTCAAACTTAGCAACAGGAACATGCTTTGTCATCATATCAGCAGGATTATCATGAGTGCTTATCTTGCATACCTTTAGTGTACCTTGTGCAACAACGTTACGAACATAATGGTACTTGATGTCAATATGCTTTGTTCTCTCATGAAACATCTGATCCTTAGTAAGGTATATATCACTTTGACTGTCACATAACAGGTTAATGCAAGAATTATCCTGACAAAGCTCAGCATACAAACCTTTCAACCAAACAGACTCTTTGCAAGCTTCAACAATAGCCATATATTCTGCTTCGGTTATAGATAAAGCAACAACTGGTTGTAGCTTTTGCCTTCCAACTCATGACACATCCACCTACCGTGAACACATAACATGTGAGGGACCTCCTCTTATCCAAGTCGGCAGCAAAATCTGAATCCATATAGCATGCGAGTCCCTCATCAGTCTTGCAAAACTTCAAGCAAGCATTGAATGTGCCACAGAGTTACCTGAAAATCCACTGAACAACTTTCCAATGTTCTTTACCAGGATTAGCCATGTAACGAATCACCAAACTCATAGCATATGATAAATCATGGCAAGAACAAACCATGGCATATATCAATGAATCAACAGCACTAGAATAAGGAACTCGTGACATGTACTCAATATCTTCATCAGAACTAGGACATTGCAATGATGACAATTTAAAGTGAGGATTAACAAGAGTACTGAAAGACTTTGAATCATGCATATTAAAATGTTGGAGAACTTTCTCAATGTAACTTTGCTGACTAAGAAATAGCAACCTAGATTTTCTGTCCCGTTTAATTTCCATACCTAGGATTTTTTTAGCAGCACCAAGATCTTTCATCTCAAATTCACTACTTAGGTGTGCGTTCAAGGTAGTGATTTCTTTCATGCTCTTGGCAGCAATTAACATATCATCAACATATAACAGCAAGTAAATAGGTGATCCATTAATAAATTTTATGTAAACACAGCTATTAAACTAAGACCTCTTAAAACCTTGTGAGATCATAAATGAATCAAACCTTTTGTACCACTGTCTTAGAGATTGCTTCAAACCATAAAGTGATTTTTTAAATTTGCACACAAAATCCTCTTTTCTAGAAACTATGAACCTTTCAGGTTGGTCCATATAAATCTCCTCCTCAAGCTCTCCATGCAAAAAAGCAGTTTTGACATCTAACTGCTCAAGCTCAAGATCATGCATAGCAACAATACCAAAGAAAGCACGAATAGAACTATGCTTCATAACCAGAGAGAAAACATCATTATGATTGTAGAGACTGCAACCTAAGAGCACACCGGCCTAACAAGTTGAACACCAAATCCTTAGGTGGAATAAACGGCAGATCCAACACTTTCATGATATCAGCCTCCGAGTAGCGTGCTTGACGCAAATCCTCCAGTTGTTCCAGCTTGGCACGTGATAAGTAACGGCATAATTGGAACACGAAATTCATGCCCACGAATTTACTTCTATGAGAAGCAGTTTGATCCGGGATTATCGGCTCCGAAAACTACCAAAGGCGATCACCGTCGATGAGACTACTGCCGGCGATGAACTAGTCTCCTGACAGGCTCTGACCGGAGAAAAATACCCAAAATTGGTGATCTTTTGTGTGTTCCTCATCTCATGCTGATTAAACAAACCAAAATTTGCTAGCTCCTGTCTAGAGGAACGTTGATCCGCTGCAGAACTATTAACCAAGAAATCCATATTGGATCTTATATTAGTAGGACTCCGTTGGGCCACTTCAATAATTTTAGAACGAGAAAACCATCCTTGTACATTATCATTGTAGAAACCTGACGTTGAAGGATGAAGTCCATGAAACAGTGTAAAGTGGTAAATAAAATCAGGCCAGATTCTATCTCTGAGACCATAGATGAAGTGCCCAACCTTATCTAGAGGCAACTGTAAACCGAAATCTGTGATCACTTAATTTGAAAACCTTGAAACCCAAATGATCACCTCCAATACAGCACTGCAGTGCCAATCCAACTGATTCTTCCGATAGAGGAAAAGAGGCCGAAGAGAAAGCAACCACCAAGAAAAATTCCTTTGAAGACGAAGATGGGGAGAAGTGCACTGAGGATCCAAAGCGTTGATGCACCTGTGCCGCGACCGCTAGGCCAGGCGAGAAGTCCCAATGGACAAGACCCTCCATGACGCCTTAGATCCGATCACCATGGTTGGAGGAGGTGGAAGAGAGGAGCGTGGGGGGGGGGGGGAGGAGGGTGGAGAGACATTTTTTGTGTATGAACTTGTAACTGTCATGACAATTTGCTCATTTTGTTTTTGTTACAGAAGAATTCCTCAAATGATGACTATGATGAAGAATTGGATATGTGCTATATGCTTGCTGCTTGTATTGCAGAAGAGAGGGAGAACGCTGGGCCGGTCCTGAGATTTCAAGGGCCCGGGGCGAAACTAAAATTTTGGACCCCTTATTATAATTTTTTTATGGATATATGAGATGATGAAAAATAAATAGTTTAAGTATACTTCCAACTATAATATTCATATAAAAATAACAATGTTTATATGATATCTTAAAATTTTCTTCACAAATTCCTAGAAGCAAAGTCCGTGACGATGGAATGCATATCAATCTCATCCACTAACTTCTTCTCGATGTATAGAGTCGCCAAACCATTTCACCCTCCTGAGATATTATAGATCTTAAATAGTTCCTTAATCATTTCAACTTTGAAAAGCTTCTTTCAGCTGATGCAACAGTCACGGGCATAGTAAATAAGATCCGATAAGCGATACAAATATTAGGATAACAATCTACTTCCATGACAAACTCAAAAAGCTCCACAGAAGACATTGATGTATTTGGCAAAGTGAACTTCATAACACTTAACTCAAAAATAAGTGCATTTGACTCAACATCATATATATCAGGTTTACCATTTGTACCAGGCCGAGTAAAAGTTTTTGCAAATGTAGTGCAATGTTCTTTCAGTTGAGAACCATCCAATGCCTTGAAGGATGTCAAATTTATTAAAAACCCAAATATACTTTTGAATGACTAGAGTTCTTCAAATCTGCGCTAAGAATTCTAATGAGAATTAAGATTTATGAACTAAGAATTAGGGTGTAACCAACAGAGACATGGGTGGGAGCGGACCACTAGACCAGCAGCCAGGCGGTCGATCGTCTCGTCGATGGTCTGGCCTTCGCGCCTGGCATCGATCGTCGAGGGCCTCGAGGCTCCCCACTCTTGTATCCCGATCCGATATTCCGATCCAGTGGAGGCAACAGGACTCGGGCAGGAGGCGTACGATCAACTATTGGTTCCGTTTGCCTGGGAGGAAGCAAAGCGACCGACACCGTCTAGGACTAGGAGTCGAGCGGTTGGCCTCCGCTTCGGCCTCGTCCTGTACCCGTATCAATCATCTCGGCTCAGAGTCTACGACAGCGGAAAAAAGTCCCAATTAATCCACCAGCCCAATAAAAAAATCTTTTTTATGATATATACTAGGCCTGTCTATATAGTATATTTCTAGGAGGGCCCCTACTTTTTAGGGCCCGGGGCAGCTGCCCTGCAGGTCCCCCCCAAGGGCTGGTCCTGGGAGAAGGTTCCTTATGCGGCTAGAAGATTGCCTCTGATGATAGGAATACAGTGGGTTGAGGAGAGGATGCATGATCCAAGGAAATTCTAGAAAGCTTTTAGGATGAGAAGGTTAGTCTTTACAATGTTGTATGAAACCCTTGTTGATCAATACGACCTTCAATCCACCTCTCAAATGTCTAGTAAAGAATCACTAGCTCTCTTTCTGTGAATGTTGGGGCGCCTGAGTCCAATTAGTCAAGTTGTAGATCGTTTCGAATGTAGTGTTTCTACCGTAAGTAAAAAGTTCCATGATGTGTTAGACTGTGTCGACCGTATAGATGGTGATTACATTGGACCACATGATCCGACTTTCAACGAAGTTCGTGATAAACTTAAGAAACCTAGATTCTGGCCAAATTTCAAGAATGCCATTGGAGCAATTGATGGGACACACATTCATGTCATAGTTGTTGAAAAGGACAAGATAAAATACACTAATAGGAAAGGTTTTACAAGTCAAAATATCTTAGCAATTTGCGATTTTGACTTGAGGTTCATATTTGTTGTTCCTGGATGGCCTGGATATGTTCATGACACTCGTGTATGGGCTGATGCTCGGCCTAGGTTTGCCAATTTTCTGCACCCTCCTCCTGGCAATGCCTTCACATATTTACTATGTACACATAATATTTGCTCCTGAATATTTTAGTGAAGTTCTGATATTTTTGTAATGTGCAGGAAAATACTATCTTGTTGACTCTAGATATCCAAATAGAACATGTTATCTTGCCCATTCAAAGAGCAGCGCTACCATGTTCTGACTTTCAAGGAGCACCTCCACATATAGGGTCGAAAATGGAACGGAAACGGACGGAAACATACGTTATTGTTTTCGTTTCCTCTTGTGTCGTTGGAATCGAAAATGATATAGAAAACTCTGAAAACGAACACGAAATCAGAAATCATCGGAAACGAATATGAAACGGATACGGACAAATACGATACAAAAACAGACATTTACAAGGAATGTCTCACAATTTCAAAAAACAACAATTGTATATAAAGTAACACACATAATTCAAAACTTTGACAAGCTCATAAATTCACATAAATAGTTTCACATAAACTCCAAGACACTCATTTGATTAGTATATCACCGAAACTGATTGCATGCACTAGACCCCTCATATATTCTATGGCTCAACAAGAGCAAAAGAAATCACTAACTCAAAATACTATTTAGTATATAGGCTTGACTAGATATATTTCTGTATTTGTTTATCTGGAATTTCCTTACCGTTTCTGTTTTCGTCGGAAATAGCTCCCCTATTTCCTTTTCCGTTTCTGTTTAAAATATTTCGTTTCCGTTCCTTTTCCGCAAAATTCTGTTTCTGTTTTGTTTTTAGCTCTTATTTCCTTTTTCTTTGAAAACAGACGGAATGTTTTCTTACCGTTTTCAACCCTATCCACGGAACATGGAGGAGAGATTCAACCATCTTCATTCATGTCTCCAAAATATCATCGAAAGAGCATTTGACGTTCTAAAGATGAAGTTGCGCATTCTTCTTTACGCAAATAAAGATCATCAATGCATGCATGTGTTTGCATAACTTCATTCACGATAGTAAGCTACATGATGCCTATTTTGACAAGATCGAGCGAGGTTCATATATCCATGTGGATAGCGCATTATTTACCGGTAGACACTGTTCCTCTTCTTCTGCCGATGGCGCCATGGCTCAACTACTACAGTTCATTGCTGAAAGTTTAGTTGCCTGAGGAGTTCTTGTATGGAACATTCAAAAACAGCAAGATATTTTTTAATTTTGAAATGTACTGAATTATGCTATCCATCGTGTTTTAATTGTTACATGACTTTTCATAATTTTTTCATTCAATTATAGCTCTGCCATGTCCTAGAACTAGCATATGGTATGATATCATCACTTAATCAGGACACATATCTAATTTTAGGACATCACAAACATTTCATAACTTAACACGTGAAATAAGCCATACTCCATATGTTTTAAAATATAAGATGCTTTAGCTTTTGTAAAACGGACGTATCTATTTATAAACAGAAAATGTATTTCATAAGTCTAAAAAAATTCTCGCATACAGTTTCTAGTACTACTAGCTTTTCCCACTGCAGTTTGTCTCCACCATTGAGCCCAAAAGAAGTCAACCTGAATCCCTAGGCAATTTTCCCTTCTCATATTGCAGCGTCGTACCGCCGCACCTCCACCCGACAAATCCCCTTTCACTCCAGTCCCCACTTCACTCCGGCCATGGCCACCACGATCGAGGATGTCTTGGGGTATTTTCCCGGTGGAGCACACGCCCTCGCAAGGTCCTCCTCCCTCTCCGCAGCCGTAGGCTACGACGGCGAGGACCGCGTCAGCGCCCTCCCCGACAACCTGCTTCGCAACATCGTCTCTCGCCTCCCCGCCGCGGACGCCGCTCGAACAGCCTCCCTCGCCTCCCGGTGGCGCTACCTCTGGCGCTCCACCCCCCTCGTCCTCCGCGACGCCGACGTGCCACGCGCCGCGGTCGCGCGCGTTCTCGCTAACCACCCTGGCCCCTTCCACGCCGTCACCCTCGCCCGCTGCAGGTTCGCGTACCACGAGCGTATGCTCGCCCAGTGGCCGCGCCTCCTCGCTTCCAAGGGAGTAGAGGACCTCGTCCTCGTCAACAACGTCAGCGACCCCTCCGCCGACACCCTAACCCTCTCCACCGACATCTTCCGATGCGCCTCGCTCCAGCGCCTCTTCCTGGGCTTCTGGACGTTCCCGAATACCGCCGTCCTCCCCCGCGGCCCGGACGTGTTCCCCCTTCTCCGGGAGCTCTCCATGTTCGCAACCACCATGACCGACGGAGACCTCGACTACATGCTGGCCTGCACCCCGTCTCTGGAGACCCTCGCGCTCATCTTCAACCTGACGCCCGACCGCGTCCACCTCCGCAGCAAAAGCCTGCGTTGCGTGCTCCTCTGGTGTTCCATGGTGGAGGAGGGGGTTGTCGTGGTGGACGCCCCGCTCCTGGAGCGCCTCATCCTGTTTGAAGGTCCTCCTGGACCTGATGCGGGTCAGGTGAAGGTCAAGATTTTTGGTGCACCCAAACTGCGGGTGCTCGGTTACCTGGAGCCAGGAATTCACCAGCTGCAGATCGGTGACAAAGTCATCAAGGTACTACCTTTCCATACTTCCATCACTCACGATCCATGGAGTTGCCAATGCTGTACAGCTGTTTCTGGATCCCAGAGATGATATGTCTTTGGTTTGGTGCATGGATTGGTCATTGCAGCCTAACACAAGGGCGAGCCCAAGCACCATGGTTCCAGGCGTCAAGATACTGGCCTTGAAGGTTAATTTTGGTGTCTCGAAGGAGGTCAAGATGATGGCCAGCTTCCTTGGGTGCTTTCCCAACGTTGAGACACTGCACGTCCAGGTGACACCCATTATATATTCCACGGTCACTCTTTTAGACATCATTAGCAAGAACAATCAATAGAAGATAATTGGTTCTTCTCCTGCATTATCCATCTGTAATCGGATTGTTAATTTTCCAGTCTGTTATAGCCGATAAACCCACTGGACAGCACCCTTCCAAGTTCTGGAAGGAGGTCTGTTGTGTTGACTGCGTCAAGTCACACGTGAAGACGGTGTGTCTCCATCAATTCCGCGGTGACCAGAGTGAATTTGAGTTCATCAAGTTCATCGGTAGGAGCGCGCAGCAGCTGGAGGCCTTGCTGGTTGTGCTGACCCAAGAAAAATTTGCTTTGCCAGATGTGGTGAATGAGCTGATGTGCAAATTGAGGGATCACACCCGTGTATCATGGGCTTGCAAGGATGGTGTACTGGTGGTGCTAGGGCCGACATTGCGGACTGTTTGGAAGTGGAGCTTCCAGAAAGCGTCTGACCTTACTCTTGACGACCCTTTTGAATCATGAACCTGAGGTTGGCTATATACTTTCTGTGATTCGAGCTTTTATGTGGAATCGCTTGCTGTTCTACATGCAAGGCACCGTCGAGTCTTCAGACTTCTATGTTTGTTCTTAACTAAGACATGAGTCTTTCCACTAGCATATATAACTGTATCGAGTATTTGAAAGTATTCAAGATAGCAGTCCTGTGTTTCATTCAGGATATACCATGATCTATCATGTTATCTAATGCATCTGTCTGTCTTCTTAATGTGCGCCTGCTTTCTAGCATGTTTTTCTTTGCTTTTATAGGATGGCACCTCCATTAATTTCACTATGCTCGTATGATCAGAGTCTAACAGGGAGCTAGGCTGATGCATTATCTTGTGTAACATGATCAGGATGACAAATGCTAGGTAGCCCTGCTTGTGATTTCTAGGCTGCAACATCCAGTGCTAGATGTTTCTGACCAACCGAGTATATTACGAGTTACACATAAGCCAGCCATCTACTATGTTCTTTAGTGTTTGAGCCAGGCTAGATTGCCTAGCTGAAGGATAAGTAGAATCTTATTTTGTTTGTATTTTGGGTTTGGTTGGGTGGTTTAGCTATCAATTTCTCAGACCTGTCATACATTTGTGTTGGCTTATGCTCTGCTACAGAATAGGGCACTGAGCCTAGCCGAGCTGTACCAGTACCTACTATATCTTGTTAATCTACTAATGGTGCTATATTAGCTTCTGAATCTAGCAAAACCACAGGTATTCACTGATTACTAGCGAGCATAGGTACACATGAGTAAGAATTGTCAGCATCAATCAGAAAAACCATATACTAGGTGCTTTACTTTTTGCACCACAAGTGCAATAGAACCTGTGTGTCCCGGGCAGCCAACAGAGTTCATGCAGTATGGGACTCAGGCGTCGTGGTTACTATATTGCTTGAATCTGCATTGCGAAAATAAAACTGATATAGCTGCCTTTTGACAATCTGAAATCTCCGTTTTCGTCTGGTTAAGCTCCATAAGCCTTTGTGTTGCACATGTGGAGTCTCAACGAAAGTCTGCTGTGTCTATATGTTGCACAGGCGTTATTTCTGCAGCACGAAGCTTCCAGAGGGCATAGCTTCAAAGGCAGGGTAGCTATGCAACAGAACCATGACATCCTTTCGCTAACAGGGATGCAAATACCTCATCTGCAGGCTGCAGCCTCAGAAGGTGGCAGTTTCCTTGAGAAAATATCACCTGGTTGTATTTATGCTTCACACCTTTTATTTTGCCCCAGATTGCTGCATGTGCTGGGCTTTTGTTGTCCATGACTTTGTGCTGATGCAATCTCGGTGTGTCGATTAATTGGTGATGACTTGTTAACTAGTTAAACTCCTAACTTACTATCTTAGAATCTGTATGACAACCAAACTCAAGTGCTGAATGCGCTCAACCTTGTTGAAATATTGTACTCCTAGTACATTCTTCCACACATTGAAATTAGAATCCGATGTTCCATTGGAGAAATGTTGGTTCCACGGTTATATGAGAGGAAACAACAAAACTGAAAATTGAAGCTTGCCAGTGTTGTATGTGTCATGTTCAACCACCTGTATTGTTCTATTGAATTAATGAAATGTAGATCCTTTTTCTGAAGGAAGAAGAAAAACTGGGCAAAACCAGGTCAACTCAAGGTAGGTGAGCAACAAGGAAGCTTTTTTCAACTTCCAAGGTGTTACTTAACCAACAGGCCTAGGATGACTAATAGAATACATAGTCCTTACTAGATCTAGAGCCAAAGTTAGCTGGCTTATGAAGTAACACCCAATAAACTGTTTTGAAATATTAAGAAATAGAAGCTGCAGTGCAGATATCACAAGCAGTCTCTTCATCATCCTGATCCTGGTGATGCATTGCAAGGGAGAAGGTGTACCTACCTCTGTATATATTCAGAACATCTGATGATAATGAAACTGACACAGACGCCATCTTACGGAGGTAAATAAAATGTACTGTACATAAACATGCCAGAAAGGAGCCACACTATGTTAGGAATGAGAAGTATACTGGTTCTTCACATTGGAACAGAGGGGAATGAGATAACATGGTAAATACCAGTACATTATGAATGAAGCATACTACAACTATCGTCAACACTTCCAGATACTCATGCTCTTTGTTAAGAACAGAGATACATGCCTATAGACTAAACACTGTCCTTGCATGTCAGTACGATTGTTACTTCTGTCAATACGATTGGTGATGACTCGTAGTAGTAGTTAAAGTCCTAGCTTACTATCAGTATGGCAGCAACACTCAAGGACCGAATGCGCTCAAGCTCGATGAGACATTGTACTCTGAATACTTTCTTCCACACACAAAAATGAAAAACAGTTTTTTCACTGGAGAAATCAGCGCTATTTTATGTAGTCCGGTGTTCTTGTTGTCAGACCGCCAATCTTCTTGATTGCTCCATAGTTACATGAGAGAAAGCAACGAAATTGAAAATTGAAGACTACCAATAAAGGTGCTCCACCACCTGTATTGTTCTTCTGATTCAATAACGTGTAGATCATATTTTTTTAAAATGAAGACGAAAAAAGAAGGGGTCATATGCAGGTTAACACAAGATAGGTGAGCAATAATGCAGATTGTTTTTTCTACTTCAGCTTTTTTTAAAGTGTTTGTTAATTAACAGGCCTAGGCTAACTGAAACACTAGAGGGAATAATAGTACTCCACTATATAGATCCAAGTCAAAGTTAGTTGGCTTATGAAGCAACACCTAGTAAGTTGTTCAGAAATCTGTAGCAACAGAAGCTGCAATGCAGAAATCACAAACCTCTTACTAGGTCTTATACAGTATATTCAGATCATCTGATGATAATGAAATTGACCTAGGCACCATCGTAGCATAGGGAAATAACATGAACATAAAAACATGCTAGCAAGCATCCTCACTATGTTCAGAAGGAGCATACTGGTCTTCTACATTAGGAACAAACATAGGGGCATTAGATAACATGGCAAATAACAGTACATCCCGAATGAAGCATAGTACAGCTAGCTTCAACACTTCCAGATACTTATGCTCATGTTGAAGTCTTCTACATCAGAACAAACATAGGAGCATTAGAGAACATGGTAAATAACAGTACATCCTGAATGAGGCACAGTACAGCTTGGTCCAACATTTCCAGATACTCATGCTCTAGGTGAAGTCTTCATGTTCTTTGTTAAGAACCAAGATACATGGCTAGAAACTAAACACTTCTTTTTCACTGATTCCCCAAAAAAGGCTCTGGATCATGCAAATATATAGCCATCCTTCCAATTTACCAGTGAAAAGGGTCCTCGACGGAAAGATCAGATGCTTTCTGGACGCTCCAATCATTCTGGTATTTAGGACCTAGCACCATCATCTTACAATCACACCTCCATGCTTCACGCGAGAGATCCACCAATCTATTTGTCATAGATGTCGCCTTGTGCACAGAAGTAAGACTCTCTCTGTTTAGCAGAACATCCAAAGTCTGTAGCTCCTGTGCGCTCCTCGATATGAACCTAAGGAATTCAAGTTCACATTGCTCCCCTCTATACTCATGGATAACCATCTTCTTCATGTGTGACTCGATGCATTCAACAGTAGAGACCTCATGCCAGAACTTGGCACGCTCCCTTTCAGTGGGTTCAGTTAAAGACTGAAACGTCATATCAGTAGACGAATCATTAGAGATGGATCATACAAGAAGAAGCAATGATCTTCTATTGCTAATAAATAGTGGCATGTCGCATGAGTGCCAAAAAAACTGGCCCTGGCTGGATAATTGCATGGGATACTAGGATTTCACCTCGATGTGCAGCGTCTCAATGTTGGGAAAGCATCTGAGTAAGGTCACCAGCATCTTGATCTCCTTTAAGACACCAAAATTGACCTTAAAGGCCAATATCTTCACACCTGGAACCACTGTGCTTGGGCTCGGCATTGTGCCAGGCTGCAATGGCCGAACGATGCACCAAAAAAACAGGTATGTCATCTCTATACGCACTATACACATCACTGGCAGTCCCATGCATTATGTAGTCAGAGAATCTGAAATCATGGAGACCTGGGATGGGAAGGTAATACCTTGATGACATTGTCGCCGATCTGCAGCCGGTGAAACCTTGGCTCGAAGTAGCCGAGCACCCGCAGTTTAGGTGCACAAGCAATTTTGATCATCACAATACTCTCGTCACCTAAGCGAGGCGCTTCCAGCACGAAGAGCCGCTCCAGGAGCGGGGCGTCCACCACGGCGACCTCTTCCACCGCGGACATCCAGAGAAGCACGCACCGGAGGCTTCTGCTGCGGAGGCGGACGGGATCGGGCATAATGTTGAGTACGAGCACGAGCTTCTCCAGAACCGGGCAGCAAGCGAGCATGTTTTCGAAGTCCCAATCGCTGATGCCGGTCGTGAACATGCCGAGCTCCTGGAGCTGGGGCAGGACGTAGGCTCCGTCGGAGAGACCATCGGTGTCCGGGAACAAGAAGAATGCCAGGAAGAGGCGCTGGAGTGAGGCGCAGCGGAGGATGTCCGTGGGGAGTTGCACAGTGTCGGCGGTGAGCTCGGGCTCGTCGACGTCGTTGACGAGGACGAGGTCCTCGACGCCCTTGGAGGCGAGGAGGCGCAGCCACTCTGCGAGCTCACGTTCGTGGGATGCGAACTCGCAGCGGGCGATGTCGATGACGCGGAAAGGGCCAGGGTGGTCTGCGAGGACGCGGCCGACCGCAGAGGGTAGTAGGTCGGCGTCGCGCGTGAGACAATGAAGCGGAGGAGGTCGTCGGGGAGGGCGCTGATGCGGTCCTCGCCGTTGTAGTCAACAGAAGCGGAGAGGGGGGCGGCACTTGCCACAGCATGTCTACCGTCGGGGAACCAGCCCATGAATTTCTCGACCAAGGTGCCCATGGCCGGAAGCCCGGAACGGGATGGAGAGGAGACGCGGCGGCGAGGGGAGTGGAGTGGAGTGGACTAGCGGAGGCGCGGCGGCCAGGGGAGTGGAGTGGACTAGTGGACTACTGGAGGCACGGCGGCTGTAAGAAGGAAGAGTGGAATAGGGTTTTTACTGGGCCAGCTGGCCCAGCTAAATGTTGGAAACGGCTACCTCACGAGCCATCCGACAGACAAATAGGGACGCCTTTGGTAGCTTCCATATGAATTTCGGTCCAGGCAGTGCTAAGATGACTGATTGCAGCAATCTTCGAGGTGCAATCTTCGAGTCGGATTACGATCTTTCTCCAACTGGTGCCATTCTCAGTGACTTGAAGTTTAGGCTGCATATAAATTTTATTGAGACTAGTGTTGTCTTTGCTTCTCGTAATTGTAACAAGCTTGTTCACGAGCTAGCGGCTTTGGATGTAGGTGTAGCTTAAGGAGGCCATATTATGTGGGCATCGAGCTACTTTAATTCTGTAACTCGTCTGGTGACCGACAATTTTGTCGTCTATTAATGAAATACGAGTGTTCCATGTCACAGAAAAAAGATCAACATGATTTTAGCCAGGTTCTGCAGCCGTTTGGTTGGCTGGGTTTTCTGCCAGCTGCAACCAACTGATATTGCGGTCCAGGCATTGCGGCATAAATTACAATTATAGAAGAACCATCATTATTTATAGGTCTGTGGTTTAATTTTTATGTCAGTTTTGTTCGGCTAACTTTAGAAAAGTGGAACATTATGTAATGGAAGAAGAAAGAGTATGAAAATCTCCAAGATTTGCTTGTTTCTACTTCCTCCGGTCTATATTAATGTTCTCAACTTTGTCTAGATACAAATACATATAGTCTAAATCTTTAACTAGATATATCCGCATCTAGACAAAGTTGAGAACAAGAATATGGGTCGGAAAGAGTATTAGACTTTATTTAATTAATGGAGTCAGTTTATATATCTCTACCATGCAATTCGTTTCTATTAATATAATATGGTATTGGTTTTAGAAAAAAAAGATATTGTTTGGTTGTTCGAAGGTTCACTCTCATTGCTGAAAGAAAGAATAGATGGACTATTGCCACAAACCAAATCGTGGTGCCGGATGCATGTATATTTACACGGTCATACACAGTGTATAAGGAAGGTTTTAGAAACCCGAACCTATTCAGCTACCCATCGTACATGTTCTTGCACGCGAAATCTACTTGGCTTACATCTCCCGTCAGCCACAGCGTCGCATACACTAAGGCTGTCTCAAAACTCACTAAACAAACTACTGGAAGCCCTTTAGTGAAGATATCCGCATACACATGAGCAGGGGACGTGAAGAGCTCGAACGCTACTAAGCTGTACTTTTTTCCAAACAAAATGCAGATCAATTTTAATATGCTTGGTCCGGTGATGCTGAACAGGGTTAGCTGACATATAGCATGTACTGAAATTGTCACAATAAACGATGGTAGGCTTGGTCACAGGATGATGAAGTTTAAAAAGGAGCTGTCGCAACCAACAAGACTTGGCCACATCATTAGCGACTGCTCGCTACTCGGCTTTTCTGTAGGTTGACGCTTCGAGGAACAAGAAACAAGACTATCACCTAAAAATATGCAATACCTAGAGGTAGATCATCTCGTATCGGGACAAGCAGCCCGGTCCGCATCAGAGTAAGTAGTCAATGTAAGGGACGGAGAAGCATGAAGTTGTAGACCAAAACCCAGTGTCCCTTTGACATGTTGGAGGATGCGACGAACAAGCTGCATATGAGGCTCGCGAGGCTAATGCATATGAAGACAGACTTGCTGAACTGCATGTGATAAATCTAGACGCGTAAGAGTTAGGTAATGAAGAGCACATGCCAAACTCCTGTAATAAGAGGCGTCGGCCACAAGGGGACCCGTAGTAGCATCCAATTTGTCTCGTGTGTCGAGTGTACTAATGCATGGATTACATGATTCCATGACAGCACGCTCCAAAAGATCTTCAGCATAAGCACGTTAACACGGAAACATGTCCTGAGAGTTTGACGCAACGAAACACCAAGAAAACGGTGCAAGGGACCAAGATCAGAAAGTGCAAATTTATTTGCAAGGGAATAAATAATGGATCAAAGAAGAGACGGAGTAGAGTCTGTGAAAATCATATCATCGACATAAAGCAATAGATAAGCAACCGAAGAACCCGATTTGTAAATGAATAAAGAAACATCGGAGCGGGATGGAACAAACCCCAAGGAGGAGACGAAGTATGAAAAGGGCTATACCATGCCCGTGGAGCCTACTTAAGACCATATAAGGATTTTGTGAGACGACAAACATAATCAAGAGTGGAGGCATCATCGAAACCTGAGGGTTGCTGATAAAAGATAGTCTCAGCAAGAGAACCGTGAAGAAAAGAATTTTTACATCGAATTGATGAATCGGCCAAGCGGAGAAAGCAACGAGAGAAAGTACAACCTGGATAGTAGCCGATTTAACAACCGGACTAGAAGTCTCATAGTAATGGATTCCATCTTGTTGAGAAAAACTACGGATCACCACCAGGTTTTATAACAAGACAAAGTACCGTCAGGATGAAACTTGTGTCAAAAAACCCACTTCCCAGTGATGACATTTGCACACGAAGGATGAGGAACAAGACACCATGTTCGGTTAGGAACAAGAGCCTGATATTCATCAAGCATAGCCGCTTTACAATTAGGATCTTGAAGAGCACCTTTGTAGGATTTGGGGATAGGACACTACAAGAAATGTCTCCATCCTCAACGGTTTGGTCTGTCGAGCATCGTAGAAGGAGTCTCTTATGCGACGATTTCGTTCGCTCGACCGTGGCCGACAAAAAACTTTATTTTCCGTTTTCGCGATCCTATACTACGATGAAATCGCTAAAAAAACATGGACTAAACTCGACTGGCGCGTGTCAGAAGTAAGATTTCCGATTCCTCAAGCGATGTTGACTCGCCGAAATGTTTTGAGGTGTGTGGGTCTCGGATATCAGTGTCTCTAGCAGATCATACTTTTCGATCACGCCTCCCTAATTTGAACTCGATAACGTTGCTCGATGCATTTGCCCTTTAAGTCGGGCTGCTGGGTCCCCCATGTCAGCTCCCATTAGAAGAAACATGTATATGAATGGTTTTTTCTTCGCTCACGCTATCCTATTTCAAACTTGATAACGATGCTCAATGCATCTGTCGTTTATTTAGGTTCCCGGGTTCCACATGTCAGCCTCTCATTAGAAGAATCGTGTGCATGATGGAATTTTTTTCTTAGCTCGTGCCTCCCTGATTTGAATTCGATAACGTTAGGCTGATGGGTCCCCTATATTAGCCTCTCATTAGAAGAATCGCGTGTATGATGGAATTTTTTTCTTCGCTCGCGCTTCCATGATTCAGACTTGATAGTGTTGCTCGCTGCATCATGCTGATGGGGTCCACATATCAGTCTCTATTTAAATGAAAGGTGTGTATGATGGACATTTTTTTCGGTCGCATCCGTTGTTTTGACATTGGTAATGTTACTCGATGCAGCAGCCGTTTCAGGTCTGCATTCTGGGTCTCAGATGTCATCCTCTCTTTGAAATAAACGTGTGTATGATGGACTATTTTTTCGATGCTTGATGCAGCAGATGTCAGCTAGATGTCCACCGTTTTGATCGTGGCAGTGTTGCTTGATGTGGCAGCCATTTATCTAGGTCCCACATGTCAGCCTCTCTGTACAGAAACCATGTGTATGCTGAACTTTCTTTTTCATTCGTGTCTATTGTTTTGACCTTCCCAATGTTGCTTGTTATATCCGTGTATGGTCTGGCTGCTGGGTCCCTGATGCCAGCCTCTTTGTACAAGTATGTTGGATAAATACTTATGCCTGATTGCTAGATATTAATTGTTTTTGTTCAAACCCACCCATTAAAATCGAGGGACGCTGCAGGTAGGTGGGTCCACGATATCAACCTCTTCCTAACCAATATTGCTACAGAAAAGTAAAAAAACTAAAATAAGATATTTACACACAGAGGATTTGAACTAGAAACTTTACTACATTTCAACTGAGCGCGTTGCCACTACGGCAAAGAGAATTTATGTATTAATAACATTAACCAGCTATAGTAACTATAACTTATTTATTAGTCTTCTTAAAATGGTTTTGTGTGTCCATGTATATATATCTCTAAAATAAAAAGGTAGCGCTGCTGGTATCTTAATTAAAAAAATAACACATAATTGAGCAGTTTCTTAAAACCATGGGTAGGTGGAGATTTTTTTCCGAGGAGGGTGGCAATGGCCAAAATGGTTGAATTAAAAAATATTTTAGGCTATTCCACTTGGGCTACACTCCATGGCCTCTTCACCATGGTTTGTTGCCCATGGGCTATGCACCATGGGCTCTTCTACATGGGTTATACTCCATTGACTCCTTTCTCAAATTTTATTGGGCTATGTTCAGTACTTCCCTGACCACAAAAAATCCGAATTAGAAGGTTTTGGGCTAAAGATGTGGAGATTTTTTTAGAGGAGGGCGGTAATATCCAAAATGGCTGAATTTAAAAAGATTTTCAGCTATTCTACATGGGCTATACTCCATTGGCTATGCTCCATGGCCTCTTCACCATGGGCTCTTCTATATGGGTTCTTCTCCATGGGCTATGCTCAATGGGCTCCTTTCGCAAATTTTAATTAGAAGATTTTGATCTAAAGAGGGGTTGAATGTGCTAGCTTTCATCTGCTTGTTAGTTATTATAAAAACTGCTCGTTAGTAAATTATTAAAAAATCTGCTTGTTAGTAAAAATTGCATTGTGATGTGGCTTGGCCGGATTAGAAACAAAGATATCATCAAGGGAGGGAAAAAGCGATAATTTTTACTAGGGACACACACATCACGCATGGCTAAACCGTACTGCTATCCAATGTCTTTACTTGGTGAAATCACGTTGTATCTTTATCCCTCTCATTTTTGTCCAAACCACATCCAACTATTACAATAACACAAAGGAAAAAAGCTCTATTGAAAGCATCCTAGTAGCAATGACAAAACGTTTGATAGATTCAGTATTATTTAAAAGATTCAACATTACAAAATAAGACAGAAAAATATCGATAAATTCTCAATTCATATTCAGCGATACTCATTTCAAAGTGACCAATTTAGCGATACATACACTAAACTTCAATAGTAGTACAAAGAGAACTAGTTCTTGTTTCAGAAATATAAACCTTGGAGCATGACCAGTTCGCTTTTCTCTAGACACACTCGATCATTTGAGAAGAAAAACTAATGATCAAATATGATTTTTTGTGCATACCTCTTTCTCACATCAATGCATGTGTATGACCTCCATATGCATCCCAAAATGCCAAGCATAATCTAGATTACGAGTTTATGACAATGCCAAATTACAAAAGAAAAGCAAGACCTTCTACTGCACTTGACTAAATAAGTACCAGTACATCAGTATTAGTTCTACAAAATACTTTAGTAATAGAAACAACAGAACAAAGGCAAAGCAATACCATCTCCTGCCATTGATCTAAACAAGTACTACCATTATATAGTACAAAAAAGGGTAGGTGGCATGTGCACCAGGGTGGGTCGCGCCACCGTACCTTTTTTGGGCTTTGATGACTATGAAAATAGACATCTTTTTCCGTGTTTAAATCACTTTTTTAGTCAAACAAATGATAAAGAATCTCTCTAGCCTTATTACTAATGACTAATTATTGCAAAGATGTGTAATCCTTTGTTTTAAATTGTGTTGTGCAGGAAATCACACTTTTAAGGCTAAAGTAGGAGCTATTAACAAAGATTATGAGGTTACCTACACAACCAAGCAAACCAGGGTCAAAACCCAGCCTCCAGAAGGTTTAACAACCAACGGTACTGGAAAGGTCCGCCTGTACCACCCGCCCGTAGCAGGTGATAGCGGCTTTGTCAAGTCAAACACTACAACTTTCATAAAGGCGCCTATATATTTCAAGGTCCCAACCACCATGTAGAGGGCCACCATTCTCGGATTGCATCACACCACCACCAAAGGAGATCCACCACCATAGTTCATCCTCTCCATCCTTCATCCTCTCCATATCCATAGCCATTAGCTTGTACTTGATATATCCTTGTGATTTGGCGACCATTGTGAGAATATTTGATTTCAATCTAAGTATTTTGCACAATGTTTTCTATACTTGATGAGTGAATAGTCTTCACGGGTTGAGGGTTGGAGTGAAACCTCACAACGATATTGTGCATCTAATTCATGGGAGTATTGTGTATTGATTGAATAGAGATTTGTATCTTTGTTTCTTTGTCTCTTGTCTCGATCTATGGACTTGTAGGTATCCAAGATCCCACATATTTATAAAGGCTTGAGGTGAGATGCTTAGTGTGCGACGATCTCGTAGAAAACCCAATGATATAAAGGGGAGTACTATCTTCATTTAGCGATCCATTTGGAAACAATAGCAACATTACTTCTTAAGGCTTTGATCTGTGTTTGCACTTAATAATTGTTATAGCCCAGTATTTCATGGTATAACAGTTGGATTAAAAGACCATTTCTATGCATGTGACTTGCCGAGGCTCTAGTATATTTGGATGTGCTGCCCACAAATTTTATCTTTGTTAAATCATTACACATGAATATGCATATTACTATCTTTA
The DNA here is from genome assembly GCA_023614405.1 of Avena insularis. Taxonomy (NCBI): domain Eukaryota; kingdom Viridiplantae; phylum Streptophyta; class Magnoliopsida; order Poales; family Poaceae; genus Avena; species Avena insularis. Next base: position 454,482,970 of record CM042694.1, read on the forward strand.
TCCCATTTGATGTGCAGATACAGGTGAATCTTCAACCCTGGCCTATCTCCATCCATTGCAACAAAAGAACATTCTAAAAGTAAACTAGAAAGGTCCAGCAAATGAAGGTAAAACGAACAAACAAGTATTGTAGACGTGTCTCATTTAATTTCCATTTAGCGTTATTTCCCAAGGTTTCATCAAACCTAGGTCTACAGGGAAAAAGCTACTATACGGCATTTGTAAATACGGATCAAAGGTATAAACCATTTTTTTGACGCCATTGTCGGGGAAGCAATTCGCTATCCTAGTGAGGTCACTAGAGACCTTATTTTTAGTTTTATTTTTGTTTATAGTTTATTTCTTGTTATTAGTTTACTTATTGTTATCTATTAAAACCCCAAAAAATTAGTTACTTGCTTATTTATTTCTCTTATTCCAAAATACCAAAAAGAAAAGAGCCATGGTTTAGAAGAAACTTGGGGAGTATGCTACTCCCACTAATGATTTTATTCGCGCATCTATTACTCAGCCCACTGTTGATGCGGAAACTTATGAAATTAAGCCTAACCTTTTGAGTTTGGTTCAACAGAGCCAATTTTGAGGCTCATCTGCTGAGGACTCAGGTTTGCGCTTAAATACTTTTACTAAAATTTGCGACATGGTGTGCAGTAAAGATGCTGATCCCAGTGCGGTTAAATTACGTTTATTTCACACTCTTTAATAGGAAAGGCTAAGAAATAGTTGCTAGCTTTTCCTAAAGGCACTATTACATCGTGGGACGAATGCATTAATATTTTTATGACTAAATTTTTCCCTCTAGTTAAGAATATGTAGCTAAGATCCAACATTACCAGGTTTAGACAAGAAGACCGCAAGCCACTAGTGCTTACTTGGGACAGAATGAAAGAAGTCGTAATGAACTGTCCTAGTCATGAGATGGAAGAATGTCTTATACTACATTTATTTCATAATGGTCTTAACCCAATGTATAAGTCTATGCTAGATACCGCAGCATGAGGAACCATCATGGGAAAGCAAGTGAATGTTGCAAAACAACTAATTTATGATATGCAAAACAACCATGCCCAATGGCATGTAGAGATATCCTCAAAAAGTGTGAAATCAATCACTGAGGAACATAATGAAAAGCTTACTGCAAAGGTAGATGAGTGATACATCCAAAACGTATCTACTTTCCCGAACACTTTTGCTATTGTTTTTCCTCTAAACTTGTGTGATTTGGATACAACTAACACGGACTGACGCTGTTTTCAGCAGAATTACCTTGGTGTCTAGTTTTTGTGCAGAAAATCAACTATCAGGAAAAATTCCGGAAAATATGCAAAAAATCCTATTTCACTAGAAGATTCACGGAGCCAGAATACGAGACGGAGTGGGGCTGGGGCCTGCCCACCCCACCTGGCCGCGGGGGCCAGGCCAGGCCGCGCCTAGGGGTGGTGTGACCACCTCGGCTGCCCCTCGGCCTCCCTCTTCACCTATAAGTTGCCTTCTGACCTAAAAACTCAGGGGGGTTCGACGTTTTTCCAGAAAGAGTTCCGCTGTGCCGCCACCACCAGATTCCGCGATTCGGAACCAGAAACTCCGTTCTGGCACCCTGTCGGGACGGGGAATTGGAGGAGATCATCACCATCATCATCACCATCGCTTCTCCATCGACCATCCATGTTTCCCCATCCATGAGTGAGTAATCCCCCGCTGTAGGCTATGGGGGTGGTAGGGATTGGATGAGATCGTTCATGTAATGGCATCAGATTGTTAGGGCATGGTGCCTAGTATCTTTTATTAGTGCTTTTTGACTTTGTTGCAACTTGTTATGCTTAATGCTTGTCACTAGGACCCGAGTGCCATGATTTTAGATCTGAACATGTTATTGATTCATTATGATAGTATTGTTTATGATCTTAGCTGCAAGTTGTATACACACATTGTTGTCCGGAACCAAAGGCCCCGAAGTGACAGAAATCGGGATAACCGGAGGGAATGGCTTTGATGTGAGGATCACATGTATTCATGGAGTGTTAATGATTTGCTCTGGTGCTCTATTAAAAGGAGCACCTTAATTGCCAGCAGTTCCCTTGAGGCCCCAGCAAAGCGGGTGGCAGGACAAAAGATGTTGTGCAAGTTCTCATTACGAGCACGTATGACTATATATGGAACACATGCCTAGGATTATTTAGTACTTGGATGCTTTATCTTATTTATCTGCAAATTCCCTATGTTCTGATTGCTATATGAATTTTATTGTCCATGCAACGCCTGTCCATCCATCTCTATGCCTACTGCGCCTTAATCCTACTGTTTACTGCAATTGTTACTACTGTCTTTACTTTTACTACTGCTATTACTTTACTATTCCTACTACAAAACTGTTGCTACTGATAAACTGCTGTGAGCAAGATTGTTTCCAGGTGCAGCTGAATTGACAACTCAGTTGTTAAGGCTTATAAATATTCTTTGCCTCCCCTTGTGTCGAATCAATAAATTGGGTTTCACTTCCCTCGAAAATACTGCGATACACCCCCTATACTTGTGGGTCATCAAGACTATTTTCTGGCGCCGTTGCCGGGGAGAATATCTTTATTTATCAAGTCCACTTGGAATCATTATTATTCGCTGCCATCCATCCATCATGGGTAAGTCTCATGATGGCAAGGTTCCTATTTTACCATCCACTACAAGAATAGGTACGGTTCTGAACACCTCTGTTGCTCTTGATTCACCGTCTTTTATGAGTAAGTTCCTTACACCGCCACATACACATGCTACACACACTGCTACTACTGCTGAATCTGAAACTTCTGATACTTCTGATGCTGCTTCTACTGTGCTTGATAAGAGTGGTTCATTAGGTCCTTTCCTAGATGCTACGATTGCTAGAACTATAGCTGGAAATACTGAAACTCCTAATGAAGACACTACTACACCTGTTAGCTCACCTGAGTGTAGAGAGAGCTATGATATTGAAGACGGTTATATTGAGATGACCGATGAATTTATTAAAGAATGTCAAAACACCAATGATAGGAGTGCTGCTAAGAGTCTCCTTGAGAGGCGTACTATTAAACCCAAATTGTCTCCTAATGCTAAGTTTGCTGCATCTCCCATAAACATTAAAGATAAGGATTATAATTTCTCTCTTGATCTATCCTACATAGCTATTGTTGAGAAAGAACCTTTTTGTGGGACTAAGAATGAAAGTGCGGTAGCACATATGACTGAGCTTTCTATCATGAGTGGCCTGTTTTTTGATGATATTAAGATGCGCACCTACTTTGTTGCTAAAATTTTCCCCTTTTCACTGAAAGGAGAAGCTAAAACTTGGTTTAATAATTTACCCCTGGATCTATTGATACCCCTGATTGCTTGATTAGTACCTTCCTGCAGAAATATTTTCCTCCTAGTGCTAGACATGCTATTTTGCAGGAACTTTTTGATTTTAAATAGGGAGAAAAAGAGATATTGCCTGAATCATGGGCAAGGTTTTGTGCTTTGATTCATGCAATTTGGATGTCCATTACCTAAGAATGAGCTTCTTGATATATTTTATAATGGACTAACTGAAGAATCTAGGCCATACTTGGATAGTTGTGCTGATTGTGTTTTCAGGAATAGGACTCCCAAGGAAGCTGAGGAATTAATGGCTAAAATAAGCAAGATTTATGAAGATTGGACTCCTCCTGAACTAGCTATACCTGAGACAACTATACCTGAACCAACTATTCCTGCGCCTATACCAACATCTAAGAAGAGGGGAGTTATTGAACTAAATGATGAAGTGATGAAGGAAGCTAAGAAATGTCTTAAGGAGAAGGGAATTAAAGCTGCAGATGTCAAGAATTTACCTCCTATAGAAGAATTATGTAAGTCAATTCCCCATTCACCCACTATTGAGGTACACTCTTCTCCAACACTTTGATGAAGGTGACATCCCTTACTCTAAACCTACCGATCAATGCTTAGAAGAATTTGATATTTGTATTGTTAAGCAAGATAATTTTAATAAAAGGGTGCAAAATCATCTAATGGAAAACTCTAGAGCTATTGTTGAGTTGAAGGATATTGTGGAAAGAACCTCTAATGATGTTAAAATGCTTGTTAAACATTTTCAAATGGATCAAACTCAAATAGATCAACTTATTGAAGTGCAAAAAGACTTTCTAGTTAATGCTGCTAAAGAAAAACATGCTTATGAAATTAGAACTAGAAGTGGTGCTGCTACCTAGGATCCTCTATATCCTGAGGGGCATCCTAAAAGAATCGAGCAGGATTCTCAACAAGCTGAAAATAGTGGTACTACTCGTAAGAAAAGAAAAAAGAAACATAAAACTATTGTAGAACCCTCTGAACCTGCTAAGGATCCTAATAGTATATATCTATCTCTGATGCTGAAACTGAAAGTGGTAATGAAGAAAATGATGTTCCTGATAAAGAAAAAGTTAAAGAAGAACCTGAAAAGCACACTAATAATACTAAATACACTAAAGAAGATTTTGTTGCTAAGAAACATGGTAGTGAAAGAGAGCCTTGGGTTCAAAAACCTATGCCTTTCCCTGATAAGAAACACAAGTCAAAGGAAGATGAACACTATAATAAGTTTTGTGAGTGGATGAAACCTTTATTCTTGCAAATTCCTTTGACTGATGCCATTAAATTGCCTCCTTATTCAAAGTATATGAAGGATATTGTCTCGAATAAAAGGAAGATCCCTAATGAAGAAATTTCTACTTTGCTTGCTAATTATTCCTTTAATGGTAAGGTTCTAAAGAAACTTGGAGACCCAGGGATTCCAACTATTCCTTGCTCTATTAAAAATAGTTATGTTAGAACCGCTTTGTGTGATTTGGGAGCAGGAGTTAGTGTTATGCCTTTTTCTCTCTATAAGAGACTTCAACTGGAAAAACTAATACCAACTGATATATCTTTGCAAATGGCTGATAAATCTACCACTATTCCTGTTGGTATATGTGAGGATGTACCTGTTCAAGTGGCTTATAATTTCTTGATATTAACTGATTTTGTTGTGTTTGAAATGCCTAAAGATTATAATATGTCTATTATTCTTGGGAGACCTTTTCTTAATACTGCAGGAGCTGTTATTAATTGTAATCAAGGAAATGTTACCTTTAATGTTAATGACAAAGAGCATACTGTCTATTTCCCCAAGAAGATTGATAGGACTTATGGTTTAAATTCAATTGAACATGTTGAGGGCATTCAAGTTGGAGAAATATATTGTCCCATACCAAGAGAAAAATTTGAAACTATTATGATTGGGACCATTGCTATCAAGGTTGAGGTAACATAATCATTAGTGAAATACAAAGTTTTTTTTCATATAAAATTGTTTTGGTAACAAGACCTGATCAACCTTGTTAACAAAAGGATTTCATTGAACAAAACAATGTTTTCACCATGATTATCTCCGCTTACTTCTATTCTATCCATTTTTAGTTTTTTGCTTAAGTTTAGTTTACTTTTCTATTGTTAGTTGCTTGCATATTAGAGTGTCTTAGAACTTCTGAAGTTTTAGCTTTGTTTTCTCATTGCATCTTTACGAAAAAATCTTTCTGTCAGAAAATCATTCGTCTATACCTGAAAATTGCTCAAAAATAAAGTGTCTCGAAAAATTCCAGAAAATTCATATTAAATTTTTACGTGAAAAAGGGGCAGAGGAGTGCCTGGAAGGTACCAGGGGGCCCACTAGGCAGGCACACCACCTGGTGGCGTGGCCAGCCCAAGGGCGCGCTTGGCCATGGTGTGGGCCACCCTGGCCCTCCACTCACTCTCTCACTTCCCACTTTTTTCTCTCTCCCAAGAAAATACCAGTTCATTGCTCGAAATCGCGTTCTTGCTGTTCTTGCCCTTGATTTTTCGATTTCCTTGCTCAGCCCATCTTTGCTGCTGAAATTTGCAGCATTTGTTCTCCAGTATGTGACTCCTCTGCTTATCCAAGTAGATTTGTGTTTAGTGGTTCATATCTTGAGTATTTTGCTGCTGTAGGTGACAGGTTATGAGAGCTTGTAAGCTTGTTCAATGCTTAGAGATATTGTTTTGATGCATGTTTAGGCCTCTTACAAGTCCCTATGAGTAGTGCCCTTCATTATATATTCACTTTGCAATTACTTGTGTAATAGATGTTTAAATTTCAGAATATCAAAGATGAACAACCACACCTTTGGAGAAATTTTTGAGAGGGATGCACCTAGGAGGTCAAGGCCCTCAAGATCAGCCTCTCAGTTTAGGCCTTCATACAACGAAGATCTCATTACACCTCACTTTGGTAATGAAGGAGATGATGGGGATGCTCACCCATCTACTTTTCCTTGTTATACCTTCTTGCAAGCTGCAGGGATTCTTGATGATTTCTTGCTACTGATTCAGAGGGTTGGTTTGACCTCATACATGCAAGATGAGATTGAGCAATATGCTATGCTCACCAAAACTTTTGTTGAGAGTTTCGTTTTCACTAACACCCCCTATCAGTCAACTGTTTCTTTCAGAATTTATAATCTGCCCTTTACCATGCCATTGGAAAGATTTTGCAGTATTATAGGTGTAGGCATGACAGGGACCATGAAGAAGTTTCAAGGGCGACCCGCTGATTTGCTGGAGCTCTATCGAGGTGTGACCAACAACGATGACCGCGTAGCTCAGCACGGGAAGATAAGAAACATCCAACTCCCTGCTCTTAGATACTTTGCCTATTATCTTGCTACTAGCATTATTGGTAGGGAGAATACGAGTAATATCTCCAATTATCATTTAGCCTTCCTTGCTGCTGCGCTTAACAATGATACTCGGTATAATCTTGGCTCTCTTATTGCTCGCCGCCTAGATGCTAGGGGACCTATTTATGGGGTCATCATTGCTTCACGTATGGTTAGTGCATTAGAGCTTTCGGTGGATCCCAATGATACTATATTGGCACCACAAAGGCTTGACCTTTCTGCTATGAAAACACATCACTTCATCACTGCTAACTCTAATATGGACAGTTTAGTATACAGGATGTTTTTTACTGACGGGGATGAAATGGAGATTCCTTTGCCGCAATCTACTTTGTTTAGTGTTCATAGGAGGCCGTGGTCGCGCTCCAAGGAGGAGGTGGACGAGTAGCTTCGCTTGCTGGTTTTCCACAAGCAGCACCAGGAGGATGTGCCCTCCTACGATTACTCTGCGCACTACGGTGGGGCGTCATCGAGCTTGCACCAGGACGAGGGTACCTCCTCACCGTACTACGGAGGCGCTCCATCTTGGCCAGCTTGGGATTGACACCCACTTAGGCCAAAAGCCTAAGCTTGGGGGGAGGTACATCGACATCGCACTCATCTCCATATCATTTTGCGTTGGTACTTTGTATATTCATGTTTCGTTCTCTTTTTAGTTTTCGTTCTTTCTTTGTTTTTGCTTTCCAAACACAAAAAGACCAAAAATATTTCTGTTGTTTCTCTTTGTTTGCTTCTTCTTCTTTTTGCCTTGGTTTGCTTTTCCCTTTTTGTTTTGTTTGAACTATTCGAAAAACCCAAAAAGATTTTGCTTTGCCTGTTCTTCCTTTTTGGTTCTTGTTTAAAAAAATCGAAAACACCAAAAATATTTGTTGTTCTTCTTTGGTTTTGTTAGTTTGTTGCAGGGTTCAGCAGTCCTCAGTGGAATTTCATTTAATGTTATTATTCAAGCCACACAAGTGAAGGGCAATAATGAGGATTAATGACAACTTGAGGTGGGGTAAGAGGCTGGTATCGAACTCTATTTGTTTTTATTTTTGTACATATACTCATCATTGTGGGCATGCTTAGTCTGTTCATGTAGGGTGTATGTTATTTATGGACGCTTAGTAGTTCTTGCTTTCCTATGATTAGCTCCAACTCGCTAATAATTTGTAGCATGTCATATGAATGTTTGCTTGCATTGCTCTATTCATAACTTGGTATGACACTTTGGTATCCTCCTCTGAGTATTTCACTTGAATTGACTTGGCACATGCTCATGCATGCTTATGACTGAAACAATAATCAGTTAAGCCTCGATGAATTATTTTGCCTCAGGGGTCCTAAATCACTTTCATGCCATGATTAGTCCTGTTTTGTTGCAATCATGATTATGACAGTTATTGCTCTCTCGTTTGTCGCTCCCTTACTATTGCTAGCCTTCACCTGCACTGAGTATGAGCTTTACTCGTGTTTCCAACTTCCTAAAACCAAATATTGCCAAAAGTTTCCACCATACCTACCTATTAGCATTATTTGCTGTTCCGTGCATATTCAATATGCCTTGTTTTCTTCCGAATAAAATGTTTGCTTGTTATGAGAAAGTTAGTTAGTAAATCTCTCACGAACTTGATGGCACACTTTATCTTCTTGCACTTAATAATCTTGAACCATTGTGTCCATCTTTGTTGCGTATATGCTTGCGCTTTATAAGTTGAAGTTAGAAGAACCATGTATCATGGGGAACGCTTTCAACATTGCACTGGTAGTTTGTACCTCGTTGATATCATGATTCTTTTGCTTATGGATCATGGCGGTGTGAAATAAAAGGGGAACTTGTAAGATCATGGAGTTTGTATGTGTGTTAGAGAAAGGCCTGGGCCGCTAGCCTAAGCCATGCCTAATCATGGTGGAAACTTGCAGCATAACCATAATGAGCATTCTATGAAGCATCCTCAATAAAAACCTATGGAAATAGCAAATAAAAAGATTGCTGAGATGCTCATTGTCTACTTGCCTTGTCATTTTGATTATGGGATAGCTCCTGTATCATGTGCAAGGGGTACCCCGTTGGTGGTTCTCTATGATACATATGTACTTACAATGACAAGAGCTTACTTGTGACTGAAGTTGAGTAGCATGAGGTCCGGTACTTGTCAAGCATATCCTCTTAGTTGTGTCATTTTAACCTTAACCATTTAAAGATGCTTATGATAGGGGCAATGAGAGCTCAAAGCTAATGAGTACCATACTTTCAGCATTTGGAAGCCTTTCAAACTATTCAAAACCTTTTCATTTCTTTGTTGAGTATCCACATATTCTATGAGCACTTTCTTGAGACCATAGTTGTCATTCGTAGTGTAATGTGCTTGTCTCAAAACTTAATTAATTGTGTTATGACTTTGATGCTTGTATCTTTGATATCTTTACTTCTAGTCTTCACTTGAACTTCAGAGGTGCCTTGGCACTTATGATTGCTCTACAATCAAAGGAAAGCGAGATACCACTCTATCATACCTTTTTTTATGAGCATTGCAATGTTGCTTATGTTTGTGTTTCATGCTACTTATTATTTTTGAGTTGGAATCTCCTCATAGCTTTAATGCCTATTAAGTAAACTTAGTTGCATACTCTTTATTATGAATTTCCTGAGTAGTTGATCATATGCTGAGAATATATACATCATATGAAGCAAATGTGTTCGTGAAAGTTTCTTTTATCGCACTCAGTTTTCAACTGAATTGCTCGAGGACAAGCAATAAGCTAAGCTTGGGGGGAGTTGATACGTCCAAAACGTATCTACTTTCCCGAACACTTTTGCTATTGTTTTTCCTCTAAACTTGTGTGATTTGGATACAACTAACATGGACTGACATTGTTTTTAGCAGAATTACCTTGGTGTCTAGTTTTTTTTGCAGAAAATCAACTATCAGGAAAAATCCCAGAAAATATGCCAAAAATCCTATTTCACCAGAAGATTCACGGAGCTAGAATACGAGACGGAGTGGGGCTAGGGCCTGCCCACACCACCTGGCCGCGCGGGCCAGGCTAGGCCGTGCCTGGGGGTGGTGTGCCGCCTCGGCTGCCCCCTCGGCCTCCCTCTTCGCCTATAAGTTGCCTTCTGACCTAAAAACTCAGGGGGGTTCGACGTTTTTCCAGAAAGAGTTCCACTACGCCGCCACCACCAGATTCCGTGATTCGGAACTAGAAACTCTGTTCTGGCACCCTGCCGGGACGAGGATTGGAGGAGATCATCGCCATCATCATCACCATCGCTTCTCCATCGACCATCCATGTTTCCCCCATCCATGAGTGAGTAATCCCCCGCTATGGTAGGGATTGGATGAGATTGTTCTTGTAATGGCATCGAAATGTTAGGGCATGGTGCCTAGTATCTTTTATTAGTGCTTTTTGACTTTGTTGCAACTTGTTATGCTTAATGCTTGTCACTAGGGCCCGAGTGCCATGATTTCAGATCTGAACATGTTATTGATTCATTATGATAGTATTGTTTATGGTCTTGCCTGCAAGTTGTATACACACGTTGTTGTCCGGAACCAAAGGCCCCGAAGTGACAGAAATCAGGATAATCGGAGGGAATGGCTTTGATGTGAGGATCACATGTGTTCACGGAGTGTTAATGCTTTGCTCCGGTGACCTATTAAAAGGAGCACCTTAATTGCCAGTAGTTCCCTTGAGGCCCTGCTGCAAACGGGCTGGCAGGACAAAAGGTGTTGTGCAAGTTCTCATTGCGAGCATGTATGACTATATGAAGGGTTCGCAGCATAGAAAACAAAAAATTTCCTATGATGGGAACTATACGCCAAGATCTATCTACTAGATACAAGCAACGGGTGGATATACATCCATGGAGAACTTACCCTCGAAGACAACAAAGCTTTGTTAACGAGATGGAACTCGTAGATGATGTAGTCGTACACTTGTCGATCTCAAGATCGTGATGAAGTCCAGCAGGTCCGGCTCCAGCACGTCCTTCAGATCCAGCTCTAGCAAGTCCAGCACCACCAAGTCCAGCACCGCAAAGCAGCGGTGCATCCGTGATCGCACACACGTCCGGTACCCCGACAACCTCCGTCCCTCGCTCCAGCAAAGCAGCAAAGCGAACTCCTTTCCAGATAAAGCCACCGGGAACATGTATCTCGCTAATCCGAGACCATGGGGGAATAATACTAGAGGGGGAGAGAGATCCTTCACGAGGAGGTGTGTGGAAGAAGGATTGAGAGGGGGGCCTTTTATAGGAGGAGGGGAGGGTGTCCCTTCACCTCCCCCATTCATGTGATGGTAACCCCCTCCACATTAAAATGCCCCTTCACATTCTCTTTTAAAGTCTCCACTTTAAATGCATTGAATTTCTCCAAATTTAATGCTCTCTCATTTAATAAAACTCTTTTATTAATTTTATTCAGAATTTTGTTAATTATTTTAATTAACAAACATTCACATAAAACCCCTGCAACATTTCAATATTACATGCAGAACCAATTTCAGCAATTTCACCCAAAACAGTTTCGGTGTCTATTGAAATAATTCCAGCGCTTTCTTAAATCTTTATCTGAAACATATTTGCTCCAAATGATGTCGATATCCCTTAAGTGTGTCACCCTACGGTTCGCGAATAATGCATACATGATCGAGACCCCTCTTCGATCAATAATCAGCAGTGGGACCTGGAGATCCGTACTGACTCCCACATATTCAACGATGACTCTTGTGATCGTCTGAACCTTTAACGTCGTAACTAAATCCCTTTGTCTTGCGATATATTACATGTCCGAGATTCGATCATTGGCATCCAAATACCTAGTTTGATCTCGTTATCGATATGCACTCTTTTCTCGTTCCCGTGATATAACATCTAGTGATCACATCACTTGCTTGCAAGATATTTCAATGTGATATCACCGAGAGGGCCCAGAGTATATCTATCCGTCATCAGGATGGACAAATCCCACTCTTGATCCATGAGCCTCAACATAACACCTTCGTAGCACTAAACCCACCTTTATAGTCACCCTGTTACGGTGTGACGTTTGATGTTATCAAGATACTCTTCCGGTGTTAGCAATTAACATGATCTCATGGTCTAAGGACTAAGATTACTTCATATGATGTTATAGCAATATAAACATAATGACTCTGATCGTAATGCTATACTTCGGATGAATGTTCATCACATCATTCCACCAATGTTGTGACCTCGTTATTAACAACATCCAATGTCCATGATTAGGAAACCTTGATCATCTTGTTAATCAACAAGCTAGTTCATATGAGAGGCAGTACTAGGAACTTTGTATTTTGTTTATTAAACACACATGTATTAACGTTTCCAATTAATACAATTATAGCATGCAAAATAAACATTTATCATAAACATGGAATAAGATAATAACCACTTTATTATTGCCTCTAGCATATTCCTTCAGTCTCCCACTTGCACTAGAGTCAATAATCTAGTTTGTAAACTTGTATATACAACACCTAGGTGTTGAATATACGCGTTGCTAGTGGTTCACATAATCTCCGGATCCGCACTTTCAGGTCCGTGTGTATTTGCATGTCTTTGCGTCTCTACGCATCACTCATTCTCAAATGAGATGGCATTGTATAAATTTGGTCCTTTGGTGAGACCTTTAGTTCGTTCGGGTTAAAATATGTTGATATTATGGTCATACAATATATCTTCATAGTATTAGCCCACTTTGAACCACACCTAGTTTGGTAGCAGACTTCTTAACACAAATGCCCTCCTTTGCTGCTACTATAGCAGTCATATACTTAGCCTTTTGTTGTAGTATCCGTCACAATGTTTCAACTTTGGAACTTATCCAAATCCATCATGGAACATCCTTTCCATTACATTGTGCCACCCATAGTCTAAATTGAGATAAATTTAATTTGTATCTTGTGACAAAACTAGTATCAATGTAACACTTTACAATGAACTACCTTTAACTATTTGTCACTTATACATGATATATTCTTAGTTCTTCCAAAGCTCATAAGAATATCTTTACTATTGTCCAATGATCATCTTATGAGTCATTCTGGTATGTGCTCATAACATTGAGATCATAGGACATTCTGGATATATACATATCACAGTATAATCAATCAAAATCTTCATGTGATTTTATTCACCAAGTGTTGAAACACTTGAATCTTGATACAATCCTTTCCATGCAGCAAGAACCTTTCTTGTTGTTTCCATATTGAACCCTTTCAATATCTCATATATGTATGTCTGGCACAACCATATTAGCGCCTCAATCTAACCATATAGATATTGATGCCAAATATTCCGGTTTTGCCCAAGTCTTTCATCGAAATCCTATTTTAATGAAATTCTTAACTTGTGTCAATACAAGATACATCATTTCCAATCAACAATATGTCCTCTACATAATGTATTAGAAATATGTCTCAGCTCTCCCACTTAATTTCTTGCAAATGCAAGCATCTTCATCATCTCCGATGAATTTAAACTCTTTTAACAGTTTCATCATGGTGAAGATTCCAACTCCGCTATGCTCACTTCAACTATTGAAGTTTGCATTCCCTTTTAGCATCCTTTGAATTAACAAAACCCTTCGGACTGTGTCATGTACACGTCCTAGGTAACCATTCTATTAGAATAACATTGTTTTGTTTGTTCAACTACCATACATCAAATTATATGTAGTGGTTGCTACATTAATCCGTCAAGGCTAAATATCGCTATGAAAGATCAAATCTTGTCATAGTCAACTCCTTGAACATTGTCGTAAACTTCTTTCTGACATGTCGATTATTTCAAAGATGTTAAACATCCATGTCTATTTCTTTATAGATCCAAACACGGCCGATAGGCTTCACGCCTTTCCGGAGGGTCTTCCAAGTTCAGAAACTTGATTTCTTGTGTATGGATACTATCACGGATTCTATGACATCTAGTCATTTTATGGAGTCAGGGCCCGTCATCGCTTCTTTGCATGTAGTCGGTTCATCATTGTCAAAACAATAATGGCTTGCTTATCAAATCACACTATTTGATTCTTACCGACCCACTTGGTTTAATAGGAACTCTAATCTCCGAGATCAGAACCTTTGTAATCACGGGAGCCATGAGCATTGTGGCCGCCACCGGGACACTTTCTGGCGCTGTGCTACTTAGCACATATAGCTAAGGTTCAACAACCTTATCAAAGTTCTATTGTCCTCCCACTTAACTTTTCACGAAAAATTCCTTCTCAAGAAACTTGACGTTCCAAGTAACAAACTCTTTTGTCCTTGGTGTTATGGAGAAATTCCCAACAAATTCTTTGGGATAACCTACAAAGACGTGCTTATCCAACTTTGGTTGTAAACATTTTACTTATGCATAGCATACCAAAATTTAAGAAAAGACAATTCGGGTTTTATCCCAAACCATAACTTATATGGTGTCATTTCAACGGATCACGATGGTGCTCTTTTCAGTGTAAAAGAGGTAGTCTCTAAAGCTTCAATCCTTAAAACATAATGGCAGTTTTATAAATGACACCTTTGATCTTACCATGTCAAACATGGTTTGATTTCATCTCTCGAATATGCCATACTCCTATGGTTTATCGGGAAACACAAATCATGGAACAATTCCTCAAATCTTAGGTGTGTTTGCTAAACATGTAACTCAAATATCTTCCTTTATGACCGAATCATAAACTCTTTATTTTCTTGTTACAATGATTTTCCACTTCATCTTGAAAGTCTTTGAACAATTTTCAAATGTTTCATACTTCTTCCTTATTAAGTAAATATATAAATATATTCACTCAAATTTCTGGAGAAAGCATATGAAGCAAAAAGATCCATCGCATATGGCTACACATAATGGACTATGCACATCAACATGTACAATTTCCAATAAGCTAGTCACCCGTTCCTCTTTGGCCTATGAACGGAGTTTCAATTATCTCGAGGAAAGTCTCACAAGCGTCAATTGATCAAAATCAAAGACTCCAAAATTCCATCAACATGGAGTTTCTTCATGTTTTCTTTCCAATATAATTTAAAATAGCGATGTCACTTCATAAGTGATCTTTTAATCATTTGTCTTGCGACATTTTAACAATAATGTTTATGGATGTAATTTCTCCAACTAGACTTGTAAAAGTTCATCCATCATTTATGGAATATGGTAATTATGTGAACAACCATTGTTCTCGTAATACGGAACAAAATAACAATTATTAAAACAAATCTTGAAGACTAGGTTTGACGTCAACGAAAAGCACAATAACACTTTATTTGTTTTCGATGATCATAATCACTTATTATCTTGCTAGTTACTTAGGCCATTGCAGTTCATGAATTGCATTGTCCTGTATGACACTTCATACCAACCAATTCGGTATCCAATACCAGTACCCAATACCTCAGAACCACATTGTTTAACAAGCAAGGAATACAGCCATAACATGTATATCTTCTATATACTTAAGTTGGACATCTCCAACCTTTTATTTTCTGCCAAATATTTTATAGATTCTCTTTCAACAATTCCTTTTCTTTTAAAATAATCTATCAACATCAATAGTGGTGTCATTCACATGACACATAGTACAAAGCGTGTATAGTCAAATACTAATACCTTTGGACTTGCACTTTGAAGTGGATCACCATCATCAAATGTTTGGTGTTCTTTCAAAAATCCATTCTTTAGTAATCTATCATTGTAGTAAACATTTTACTTACATCTTCTATTCATACTTATCATGACAACTTTCATGATCAAGCTACTATAGCCTGTAAGGAAGAATCGCGAGTATAATGTTAGTTCCCAAAACCTTTTTGGGAGATCCGGATGCTTAGCATCTCCATCCTTCACAAATTCTCATACAATATGAGAACATGTATTTTGCTAAATTATACTCTATCATAATGCAACCAAAAACATTGTTTCAGATATCACAATATCTTTTACACATGATGGTTTCTGAAACAATTTTCAGCTCCTATATAATCTTGATATTAAAACAACTTTTGAATATCAATAATCATGGAGGCAAACATGATACTTTAGATACTAACATTGGAATTCTTACTCTTGATTTAATACTACTTATTAAACTTCATGGAGTAAATAGAGTTTGCTGAAAGTTTGCAATAGGACTTTTAAACTTTAAATTGACATTCAAAACAATACGATACCAGTTCGTAAAGTAAATATCCAGAATTCTATAGTTCTATTATCTCAATTAAAACTAAGCATAAGGTAGTGAACAGACGCCAATGGCTACAACAAATTATGCAAAATCACTTCGATTTAGTTTATGACAAATTGAGTTCGACTAATCCAAATTAGAAATGAACTCCCACTCAAAAACGGCATCCCTCCTGCCTTTTTGGTGATTACATGAACCAAATCCACTACACCAAGTTCGATCATCACGTGAGTCGGTGTAGCTTCAAAGGCGAGCATCAATATGGCCATCATATCAACTATATGAATCATGCTTAACCTTTCGGTCCGTGTTCCGAGGCCATGTCTGTACATGCTAGGCTCGCCAAGTAAGAACCTTAGTACTCGCGTGTGTAAAACTGTCTTACACCCGTTGTATGAAAGCATAGAGTCGAGTACACCCGATCATCACGTGATGTCTCGAAACACGATCCATAGAACGGTGCATACTTAAGGAAGAACACATTTTTATCTTGATATGTAAATGAGGGATCATCTTAAAATGCTACTAAAACGCTAAACTAGCAATATAAGATGCAATCATCTAATGTGTAAAGTGAGATGATATGGTCCATGCATTTGATCTCTATCATATGCATCATGGTATGATCTCTATCATTCCTTTGTGTGTAAGGCCAAGGTCTATGGAACTTACACGTTAGGTGTGTTGTAAGAATATCTATCATACATCTACTTACAACATTACCATACCATGACACTAGCCCAACAACGATCTAAACTAGACGCCTCTAATTTATCCATTGCAAGTTTTACGTGGCTTAGGGCTTTCGGAGATAGAACCGTTCTTACCTACGAACATGGAACCACAACGAGGATAACGAAATTATAAGCAACTCGTTGTAAATCAGATATTGACTATAGTAGGAGAGACAGACACCCGCCAGCCACTTATGCAAAACTAGTTGCATGTCAGTCGTGGAACCGGTCTCATGTACGATGACATGTAAGGTTGGTCCGGGCCGCTTCATCCCACTATGCCACCAATATACAAAATACATGAAAGAAGCAATAACATGATCATCATTGCCCACATATAAACATATGTGTACTACCCGTGCAAAGCACCTACGCATAGATCAGGCTCTGATACCACTGAAGGGTTCGCAGCATAGAAAACAAAAATTTTCCTATGATGGGAACTATACGCCAAGATCTATCTACTAGATACAAGCAACGGGTTGATATACATCCATGGATAACTTACCGTCAAAGACAACAAAGCTTTGTTAACGAGATGGAACTCGTGGATGATGTAGTCGTACACTTTCCGATCTCAAGATCATGATGAAGTCCAGCAGGTCCGGCTCTAACACGTCCTTCAGATCCAGCTCCAGCAAGTCCAGCACCACCAAGTCCAGCACCGCAAAGCAGCGGTGCGTCCATGATTGCACACACGTCCGGTACCCCGACAACCTCCATCCCTCGCACCAGCAAAGCAGCGGAAGCAGCAACTCCTTTCCAGATAAAGCCACCGGGAACATGTATCTCGCTAATCCGAGACCATGGGGGAATAATACTAGAGGGGGAGAGAGATCCTTCACGAGGAGGTGTGTGGAAGGAGTGAGAGGGGGGCCTTTTATAGGAGGAGGGGAGGGTGTCCCTTCACCTCCCCCATTCATGTGGTGGTAACCCCCTCCACATTAAAATGCCCTTCACATTCTCTTTTAAAGTCTCCACTTTAAATGCATTGAATTTCTCCAAATTTAATGCTCTCTCATTTAATAAAACTCTTTTATTAATTTTATTCAGAATTTTGTTAATTACTTTAATTAACAAACATTCACATAAAACCCCTGCAACATTTCAATATTACATGCAGAACCAATTTCAGCAATTTCACCCGAAACAGTTTCGGTGTCTATTGAAATAATTCCAGCGCTTTCTTAAATATTTATCTGAAACATATTTGCTCCAAATGGTGTCGGTATCCCTTAAGTGTGTCACCCTAAGGTTCGCGAATAATGCAGACATGATCGAGACCCCTCTCCGATCAATAATCAGCAGTGGGACCTGGAGATCCGTACTGACTCCCACATATTCAACGATGACTCTTGTGATCGTGTGAACCTTTAACGTCGTAACTAAATCCCTTTGTCTCGCGATATATTACATGTCCGAGATTCGATCATTGGCATCCAAATACCTAGTTTGATATCGTTACCGATATTCACTCTTTTCTCGTTCCCGTGATATAACATTCTAGTGATCACATCACTTGCTTGCAAGCTATTTCAATGTGATATCACCGAGAGGGCCCAGAGTATATCTATCCATCATCGGGATGGAAAAATCCCACTCTTGATCCATGAGCCTCAACATAACACCTTCGTAGCACTAAACCCACCTTTATAGTCACCCTGTTATGGTGTGATGTTTGATGTTATCAAGATACTCTTCCGGTGTTAGCAATTAACATGATCTCATGGTCTAAGGACTAAGATTAATTCGTATGATGTTATAGCAATATAAACATAATGACTCTGATCGTAATGCTATACTTCGGATGAATGTTCATCACATCATTCCACCAATGTTGTGACCTTGTTATTAACAACATCCAATGTCCATGATCAGGAAACCTTGATCATCTTGTTAATCAACAAGCTAGTTTATATGAGAGTCAGTACTAGGAACTTTGTATTTTGTTTATTAAACACACATGTATTAACGTTTCCAATTAATACAATTATAGCATGCAAAATAAACATTTATCATAAACATGGAATAAGATAATAACCACTTTATTATTGCCTCTCGGGCATATTCCCTTCACTATATATGGGACACATGCCTAGGATTATTTAGTACTTGGATGCTTTATCTTATTTATCTACAAATGCCCTATGTTCTGATTGCTATATGAATTGTCTTGTCCGTGCAACGCCCGTCTATCCATCCCTATGCCTACTGCACTTTAATCCTACTATTTACTGCAATTATTACCACTGTCTTTACTTTTACTACTGCTATTACTTTACTACTCCTACTACAAAACTGTTGCTACTGATAAAATGCGGTGAGCAAGATTGTTTCCAGGTGCAGCTGAATTGACAACTCAGTTGTTAAGGCTTATAAATATTCTTTGGCTCCCCTTGTGTTGAATCAATAAATTAGGTTTCACTTCCCTCGAAAATACTGCGATACACCCCCTATACTTGTGGGTCATCAATGAGTTACTCAATATTGTGAAGGGTAAGGAAGATACCCAAATTAATGCTATCACTACCAATGCTAATGAAGTAAATTTTATAGTTCGTAATCCTTTTAATCCCGCTTGGAAGAGTCAAAACTTTGGCTCAAATTTTAATAAACAATATTCTAATTCTGCAGGTGCTCCACATAATAATTATGATAATCATAGTGGAACAAATCATGAAAATCTCTCTTTTTAAAATACTATTTGAACTTGTATGCAAGCTCAAATCGAGCAAAATAATATGCTTATTAAAATCACGAAGAACCATGAAAATAGTATTGGAAAATTATCTAACCAGGCCATTGCAATTACAAATGATGTGCATGCTCTATAGTAAGAACCAAGATCGTGGAGGCACAGTTGGGCAAGGTAGCCGAGAGTAAAGCTCTCATACTTTCAAAATTCGCTGGAAAGCCCGAGCCAAACCCGGTGGAAGACCTCAAGATGATGAGGGGAGAAAATAAAGATGAGAAGCCTGAAGAGCTAGATTATAGCAATGCGCCATCACCATATTATACCGTGGAAGATCTACTAAACATATTCACCATAAAGAATCTAGGTATAGAACAAGGAAATGATACTACATACCAACAATTTATAAAAGAAGTAGCATCTAAAGTTCGTGAGCTAGAGATGGAATATAAGAATCTAGCTAATAAGCTTCTAGATAATCTAGATGATATTATTGAGCCCACTATTAAAATTAAAATAGGAATAAATGAAATAACTGCTCATTGTGATCTTGGTGCAAGCGTTTCAATAATTTCTAAGAGTATATTTGATAAACTAAACTTAGGGCCATTCACAACTACCGAAATGAGACTCCATCTTGTTGATTCAACTTATAAACAAGCTGTTGGGATAAAAGAAAACATAGTTATTGAAATTAAAGGATGCCTGGATCTTATTGACCTTATTATAGTGGACATGCCTGAAGATCCCATAGCACCTATAATTTTAGGTAGGCCATTCCTAAGAACTATTAAAGTATTGATTAATTTACATGAAGGGAATACGAGAATAGAACTATCATCTAGAGATCCTTATATAGTCCACTTCCCTAGAAAGAAGAATGCCAAGCCTCATTATGATGGTGTAATCACTTGAAAATCTAACTACTTTGGAGTGGGACACCCACTCGCAAGACCTTAATAATCACCATCTGGGTCAAGCTAATTGACCTTAACTAGAAGCGCTTCAAGGGAGACAACCCATGTGAAATATTTTTTTATCTTGTGTTAGTTTTGTTTGTTTTTAATAAAGAGTGTTCAATTAGGTCCTTTGAAGAGAGGATAAAAAATTAAGGTAATCTTCACTCTATGATATTCACTAACATATGGCCATAAGGTACTGTAGTTTTATGAAGTTTATTTGTTGTCATTCTTTGTTGTTTTGATGTGAAAAGGCGTATGAAGCTCCTAACTTAAATTCTCAAGTTTTTGAAGCTTACAGAGCGTTTAACGACCACTAGTACGACAGGATCAGGCCGTACCGGCTGCTCGTACCACATATCGACACAAAAGGATATATTCTTTGATTTTTTTCTATAGGATATAGAGTGTTTAATGACCACCTGTATGACTGGAGGCCACCGTACTGTCCGCACGTACCATACCCGGAGCAAAATATCAAGTTTTAGGCAAATGACCTGAGCCTTTAATGACCTATAGTACGGACACGGGCGACTGTACTGAGCGCACCGCCTGAAGGGAACGTCGACCCCAAGGTAATACACTCGATACGGGTAGGCCCCGACCGTACCGCCCACCCGTACCACCTACTCGACCGCGATTTTAACCCCAGGAAGGAGGTAAACCTAAACCTAAAATAACAATACTAATGGGGTTCGTTGCATAGAAAACAAAAAATTCCTATAGTTGCAACTGCCAAGATCGAATCTAGACGATACTTGTAACAGTTTCAGAAGGACTCACCCTCAAAGACCGTAAGCGGGATAACATTCCCGCAAACAAACATGGCTGGTGTAGCATATAGACGACTGTCCTCAAGGACGCGATGACTATAAGCACCACAAAGGGCATCACCTCCGTAATCGGTCACACGTTCGGTATGCCAACAACCTCCTTCCCTTGCTCCATGTTGGTAAGCAGACGTAGCGGATCCTCGGGAACTCCAGAAGCACTATGACATGGTAGTGGTGGTGGTGGAGAATATCTTGAGCAGGGCTTCACCTAAGCACCATACTCGTGACAATGAACAAGGCTACCAAGGGGAGGAAGATGCCAACCAAAGGGCATATGAGAGGAGGAAGGAATGAGTGAGAGGGGAGGTGCTCCAACCCTGCTTTTATAGGAGAGGGGGAGGCACACCAAGGGGTGTGTCTAGCACCCATGGTGGTGCCCCCACCTCTCCCATCATGATGGCTAGTGGACGCTCCACTCAAAAAATGAAGAGCCATTTTTTCCATTTATTCTACACTCAAAATCAAGAGTCTTTCCATTAAAAACACTTTTAATTCTATTGATTTAATGCCACTCATTTAATGAATACTTAATTTAATGAGTACTTCATTTAATGAACACTTCATTTAATTAACACATTAAAATTTTATCCCCTTGCAATATTTCGATACATTGAAACTATTCCGGCAGATTTATCAGATAAATTCCTGCGTTATCTAGTATTTTCTTCTACGTTCCCTATCCACTCAAATGCGTCGATGATGCTTAAGTGTGTCTCCCTAAGGGATCATGAACTATGTGGACATGATCGAGACTCTCTCCAATCAATAATCATTAGCGGGACCTGGAGATCCATAATGACTCCCACTAATTCAAACGATGAACTAGTGATCGCATGAACCTTTTTCATAGTAACCAATTCCTTTTGCCTCGTGATATTTTACTTGTCCGAGATCCTATCATTTGGTATCATCCATACCTAGTTTGATCTTGTTACTAACAAGTACTATTTTCTTATTCCCGTGATATAACTTTCTTAGTGATCTTATCACTTGCTTGCAAGCTATGTTAATGTGATATCATTGAGAGGGCCCTAAGTATATCTCTCTATCATCAGGATGGACAAATCCCACTCTTGATCCACAAGCCTCAACTAAGACTTTCCAAGTACTCAATGACATCTTTATAATCACCCTGTTACGGTGTGATGTTTGATGGAATCAAAGTACTCTTCCAGAGTTAGTGATTGATGTGATCTCATGGTCTAAGGATTAGAGTTACTTCGAATGACGTTATAGCAATGTAAACATAATGGCATGATCATATTACTATACTTTGGGAGAATGTTCATCACATCATTCTACCAATGTCGTGACCTTGTTATTAACGACATCCAATGTCATGATCAGGAAACTTGATCATATGTTAATCAACAAGCTAGTGTGGTTGCATTACTAGGAACCTTTTATTTATTTATTAAAAACAGATGTATTAACGTTTACGGTGAACACAATTACGCATGATAAATAAAATTTTATCATAAACATGGAATATAATATAATAACCACCTTATTATTGCCTCTCTGGCATATTCCCTTCAAATATCTCTTTCTTCTTCCTCTAAACTCCAAACTACCTCCATAGGATCTTCAATTCTGCTCATTCTTTCTTTGATTCCTTGCACCCAATCGATGTAAGGTATGTTTCTCCTCTGATCTCCAGCTTATTTGCATCAAAATCTTGCTCAATCTTTCACCATTATCAATCTAGACTTATGTCTTGTTCTTGAGTTAAACTTGGCTATGAGCATGCTTAGTTTTGTTTTTAGAGGAGATTCTTTTGTAATAAGTGTAGTGGATTGCTTTTTCTATGTTTCTATTGGAACAAATTGTTAATTATTTTTATTTTTATTTTAAGATGAACATAAGAAGCCGTACATGTGAAGTGGCTACGGAACAAGCTGCACTACCCGTCTTAAGCAACTAGGCATTCATCATCATTTTGATTTACTTTGCAACAATGTTGGTTTGTATCACTTTGTTTTTCAGGATACCACCAGATATCGCCACTTGAAGCTTGATGTCCTTAGTACCTTGATGCATACGGTGAAGCCGTACTACTTCTCAAAGGAACATGGCCCTGGAGGTGATCTTATTACCTTCCGCCATATGAACCGTGAGTATACCTTGACACTCGACCAATGGGCTCATTATTTTGGGTTTGACAATGACAACACCGACATACGCAGCACCAGTTTCTTTCTTAATCCTACACCCTTGGAGTACTCTAATTATATGAGAATTCGTGGAAACATACCCAAGGGAAATCAA
This sequence comes from Avena insularis, assembly GCA_023614405.1. Classification (NCBI taxonomy): domain Eukaryota; kingdom Viridiplantae; phylum Streptophyta; class Magnoliopsida; order Poales; family Poaceae; genus Avena; species Avena insularis. The sequence continues at coordinate 454,506,372 of CM042694.1, forward strand.
ATTGATCATCCCGTTGTTCGTTATTTGTTCTATGTTATTGCTAACACTTTGCAGGCATGTGGTGATTTTACTAGATCCAATGAAGAGGACATGATAATGTCAGAGTCCTGGCACCCGGGGTACCAAAATCTTGCGGCCGCTGGGCCCACTGCCTAGGACGCGAGACCCTTGGTAGAGGAGGAACCTGGCTAAGATGGCCTCAGGAGGGAAACATGGGACCGCCTCCCTCATAGAAGCCTCGCCCGATCCTCCCTCCTGCCACCACCTCACGAGGTAGGGCTCTGGTTCGTGTATTTTGGGTCGAGCGTGCCCCAGGGGCATGCTCATAATCCCATGACAACAAGGAAGAAGAGGACAAAACTCTGCGAGAAAGGCCAAGATCGCATGGACCACATCGATAAAGAGAAGCCAGACCGCCCCCTTTTAGTGCAAAGACACCACGGACATCATCGGAGCCAAGGAAGCTGTCCCTTACCACTTTGGTGTTAGGAGGACAAGAGAAACATTGGATAGCGAAGGACGATGCCAAGCGCCCTAGCTTTACGAAGGACCAGAGTGAGGCTAGAGGCGCTGGATCTAGTCTACAAGAGGTGGCCTTGTAGACCGGGTCTTTGAGGCAAGGCGATGTGGTGACCCTTACCACCCATGGGCAGGGAAGAGGCTAGGTCGCCCTATAAAAGGAGGCCTTCTCCTACCTTAGGACACACCATTGTACCCTCGTGAAGCATTGCGAGCAATACAACCAAGCATGACTAGGGATTTACCTCCTCACGAGGGTCCCGAACCTGGGTAAATGTAACACCCCAAAACTTCTAATCAAGATTATCAAGTTCTAATCACCCAATTTTAGGGTTAACAAAAACTTTCATTACAAAAATTAATATGAATGCATGTGTGTTTTCCATTAGTGTAGAATTGATTGAATTTGCCATGCTTGATTGCTACAAAAGATGAGAAATGTTTTAAAGGTGAATGCTACATCATCTAGGCCATTTACAAACTAAATCAAAAGAAAAAGAAATCAAATATGAATTAATTAATCAAATGGTCATTCTGATCAAAGTTAACCACTAGGCCACTTTGAGTGTTCCTAGAAGAGAATTTCTAACAGAAACAATTTCAATTCTTTTCACCCCTTGCTACACCAAGTAAAAGTGTATCCAGGCCCACTTTACAGAGTTACAAAAACATTTTCCAAATCAATTTAAAGGATAGTTCAAATTTGAATCTAGTTCATATGGTAAGATCACACTTCTTCAAAAACCACTCAAACCAATTCCCCTTGGAAAACCCAAGCAACCAGAGACTACCAAGCATAAGTATAGATCACTCGCCAAATTTGATTCAAAAATTTCAAATTAATTTTCTTGCGGCCATTACATCAAACACTTTATAAACACTAATCTAACTCTGGCCTAACTTCACTGTTGGAGCAGTAATCACCCACCCTAATGTCCCCTTTTCAGTCCCTTGTCTCCCCTAGTGTCGATCAGCATGACCAGCCCCCTTAGCTCATCAGGCACTAGTGCAAATACCACCCGAATATGATCGTCGCCGATGAAGGATGACAAGGATAGAGGCCACGCCACCTGATACGTTGCAAATGTATCTATAATTTTTGATGTTCCATGCTTGGTTTTTATCTACTTTCTTATGTTTTGTCCACACTTTGGAGTACTTTTTATACACTTTCTTGGACTAACCTATTAACAAGATGCCATAGTGCCAGCTGCCTGTTTTTTGCTGTTTTTGGTTCCAGGAAAGTCAGAAAATGAATATTCTCGGAATTGGACGGGACAAAAGCCAAAGTCAGTTTTTCACCGAGAGGGACACAGAGCTAGAATACGAGACAGAGAGGGGCCAGAGGGCCGCCACACCACCTGGTCGCGCGGCTAGGCCTGGCCCGCGCCAGGGGGTGGTGTGGCCGCCTAGGGCACCCCCTCGGCCTCCCCTTTCACCTATAAGATGTCTCTGATACAGAAACCCTAAGTACCCAATCAAAAAATCCATGAAAGAGTCTGTAGCCGCCGTCATCTCCATCCCTAGATCGCGAGGGATCTGAAGCTCTTCCCGGCACCCTGCTGGAGGGGAGAATTCACCCTAGAGGCCTTCTTCATCACCATGCAAGCCTCAGGTGTGATACGTGAGTAGTTCATACTTGGACTACGGGTCCATGTAGTAGCTAGATGGTTGGTTCTTCTCCTTTGTGCTACCATGTCTAGATATTGTGAGCTCCGTTCATGATCAAGATCATCTATTTGTAATCCTACATGTTGTGTTTGCGGGGATCCGATGGATATTGAGATGCTATTTCAGATTGATTATTGATTCTATCATGTCTTTGTTATTTTTGATCTTGCATGCTCTCCGTTGTTAGTAGATATCTTGGCCGAGTAGATGCTAGCAACTCCAAGAGGGAGTATTTATGATCGATAGTGGGTTCATGCCTCTAGTAATTTGGGGAAGTGACAGAAATATCTAAGGTACTAGATGTGCTGTTGCTACTAGGGAGAAAACAACAATCCTTTGTTCATAGAACAATCGTATTGTTTACTTTACACGCAATGCATAATGCAATTATCTATTGCTTGCAACTTAATACTAGAGGGGGTTCGGATGATAACCTGAAGGTGGATTATTAGTCATAGATGAAGTTGGGTTACGGTCTATGTATAATGTTGTAATGCCCAATCAAATCTCATGGGAGTCAAGATGATTAGTATATGCATGATTGCTTTCTCGATGTTTGTCAATTTCCCCGCTGTAATTTGTTCACCCAACATGTTATCTATCTTAAGGAGAGCCACCACTAGTGAACTATGTACCCCGGTCCTTTCTTTTACCATCAATCTACAACTCTTTACTATTTTCTGTTTACTTTCTGCAAGCTTTTACTTTCTTCCACACAATACGTTTAATCCTTTGTTTTCAGCAAAACCGGTGAGATTGATAACCTCATAGTAAGTTGGGGGCAAAGTTCTATGGTTGTGTTGTGCAGGATTCCAAGTTGGCAACAACACCTTGGAGGTGTTTCCTTGCTCGTACTGGTTCGATAACCTTGGTTTCATAACTGAGGGAAACTTACTACTGTGCTCATCATACCTTCCTCTTGGGGTTCCCCAACGAGCTCGACATCAACCACGAGTCAGCACCGCCCTTGCCCATGACGCGCACCAGACACGCGACCATCCACCGCCACCCCCTGTCCAAGCCACGACCCCAGCCAAGCCCTGGACCACCCTAGTGACGCCGCGCCCACCATCTCTGCGCCGTGGCTAGAGCGCGCCAGCACGCCGCACCCGACCGCCTTGCATAGACCGCGCCTCGCCCTCTCCGCGCACACGCCAACTCGCCATGATTACCACCACCTCCCAGACACCCCCGTTCGCGGCCGCGTGACCCATAGCACCCTTGCACCGTCGCAAACACCTATGCGCCCGCACATACTACCACACGCTCCCGACCAGCCTAGACCGCCCCGTGATGTGCCATTACTTCCGTGATGATCTCCAGGGAACACTGCACCATCCGCTAGCCCCAGCCACACTGCTAGCCGCCTGTAGCATCGTCACCGACGAGCCCGAGCCCACACCGTTCGGTCCCCTCGCCGCAATATAAATAGAGGCCCCCTCTCCTCCATTCTCGACACCGACACCCTCCCCACTCCTCACTGACACTCCCACACTTCTTCCTGGAGCAAGGCGAGCTCTCCTTCACCAGAATTTGGCTGGAGCCCGCCGCTGCAGGAGGAGAAGGGCACCGTCGATTGGAGCCGCCCCAGGAGCTGTCGCGACCACCATTAGAACCACCATCATCGACAAACCCATTCGCCCCCATCGCCGACCCTAGCTGGAGCCTAGGTGAGCCTCGCCGGACCCCCACCACCGTGTTAGGTTAAAATCCTCGCTAGAGCTGTTCGTCATCGATGATGAACCATGGCCGTTAGATTAGATTCTGATAGTATGGCTTAGATTCACAGATACCGTTTCGGGTAGATTAAGTCGCTGACTGGTGGACCCCCCTGTCAGCAGCCCGCTGTGCTGTGCTCTGAAGTTGGGCCGACCCGTTTAGTTTCCCATGCAGCCGAGTGAATTCAAATTAGTATTTTCCAATTTACTTAAAACCATATTCTGTCCATAGATTCAAAAATCAATTCAGAGAGTTTCACTAAACCAAATTGCATGATTCCAATTTTGTTAGAATTTTTTTAAATTATCTATCCAAGCCCATTGGATTTAAATCATTTGGAGTTAGAGATCAACTATAGTTAAAATAACAAGACAGAGGCTTTTTCAACTTCAAACATTTTTCAACAATCAACCATAAATGCTTTTGAGTTGATTCCAACTCTCAAAAATCACATTTGATAAGATCTATCTGAATATGTAAAAATATTTAGGTTTGCATGTAGTGACTTTGGACTAGTACCAAAATAATGCTATATAGGCATTTCTAGTCACTTTAAATCTATTAAATGATAATCTTAAACTTTATGAAATATGATCAACACTTTAAATCACATTCCCATGTATTAGAATATGTGGTGATGACATGTGTCCACATGACCCCAAATTTTAATTGGAGAATATTAAATCTTAATTATTTTCCAATGAGTAGAAATTACTTTTCTAAAATAAAATAAATAAGATTAAGCCTTTAATCCATGTGATAGTTAAGTATTGTTTGGTGATTGTGTACCCCGTATTCATTTATAGACAATAGTACCGACCCCAAATATGAGGAGGAGGAGTACTACCAAGAAGAAGAAGAAAACTTCAACCCCTGCTCTACTCAAGGCAAGCTATTATCTAACACTTGCAAGTATTATACCTATGCAAACCATCACTAATTGCAAGATAACCTAAGCAAGATGCATTAGGCATGCTTTGGTTATATACCTTTGATTTATACCAATCCCAAGTTTTACTTGCAAGCTTTACTTTTTTTACTTTACCAAAGTTCTTTTCCTTTAGTTAGTGCTTTATGAGTATTGGAAAAATAGTATAGATAGCATAAAGAGTATAAAACTAGGCCTATACTTAGATGTCATTCTATGGCATGAGATTGAAGATTAGAATTCCTCATTAGTGAACACTCTTAACCTTAGTGGCTAGTGCTAAGCATAAAAATTGATCACTTTAGATGGGAATACTTGGTGAAAATGATTATGAAAACCTTGGAATGATGCTTCATTCTATTGAAATGTTTTGACATGTGTTGAGAAACACAAAAGGATTTGATGGTGAAAATGTTGAGGCATGAGCCTTAGCCCTTTAGAAAAATGGATGGTTGGGTTTTGATGCGATACCATTCCAATTTTACCGTACAACCACAATACCCGAATTGGGTAGGGCTTAGCCGGAAGTTTATATGCATTAGTATGGGTTCCCTCGCGGAAGAGGTTTGAGCTAAGGCTACCTCGTGAGTGTGAATTGTCCACCTATGCAGTGCCCAGGATGGCAGATGGCCATGGCTGGGAGGCCAAGCTCATAGGGGAGGTGCCTATACTAGAGTGTGTAATTAAAAGGTTATGATTGATTATCCGCATACTAAGTATGATGATTCAGGGTTATCCCTGACGGATGTATCGAATATTATGGTGAAAGTGTACCACCTCTGCAGAGTGTCAAACTATTCGAATAGCCACGTCCGCAGTCATGGAAAGTTGGAGTGGCCATACTGTTCCGTCGTTAGATGTTTTGAAAATGACTTGTGAATGGAACTATGATTCTGACTTGACCACAACAGGGTTGTGAATATGAAAACTAGGTTCCCACTTAAAGTGATTTAGAGCATTAACTTAGATTTCTTTACTTCTAAACTCAGTTTAGATAAATCTGGCTTTTTGCAAATAAACCTAGAGCTTAATATTCCTATTACAACTACCTTACTTGTTAGTGATAGTTTGCGAGTACTTAAAGAGTACTCATGGCTTTGTCCCTGGCTATTCCTGTGGCCAGCCTATGAGGAGGACTATCAGGGTGATGGACAGCAGGACGTCTACGACAATTAGGATCATCTCCCATCATCAGCATTGCCCGTGACTCTGAAGATGGAGCCCCTACTACGTTTCTTTCCACTGCTTGATTTGTATTAAGACTGGATCATGAGATCCCTTATTTGTGTAAGACCTTATTATGGTTTGTAATGGATGATGTACTGTGATATCCAATCTGTTATGTCTCGCAAAAATGGTAATCCTGGGATTGTGATGTATGGCATAACAAACATCTGGGATTAAAAATCCGGGAGTTGACAAGTTGGTATCAGAGCCATCCTGACCATAGGAGACCCTAGTTAGAATGGACGTCCGAACAAAAACTTAGTTTCAAAACAAAAGAAGTGAGTATTTATGAAAACCTATTGCCACTCTTATCCTTGTTTCTTTCAAAAAATTCATGTTCCTCAAAAATTCTTGCATTCCTACATAAAATTTGACACACTTGATCACTTTACTAACTCACTCATCCTAAAATTCTTATAGATGGAAGTCCAGTATTGCAAGTTCTACCAGTTGGGCAAAGGAGGCCAACTAATCTTTGACAGGGATCTAGATGCACTGTCGGAGTATCTTGAGCGCCCGCATCCGGAATTCTTCGGGGCATAACTCAACGAGCACATAGGAGGAGATCTACAATGGTTGATAGTTGCAGATCTCAGAGGCAAGATGGAAGCACACACTTCTGGGAAGATCCAATTCACCTTACGAGAGAACAACTGGATAGATGGATTAGCCAGGGCTATGCATGAAGCTCTTGCCCGTCTGTGTCGGCAAAACATCAACTTGATCCAGGGAACTCGCTTTGCTCACTTCGCAAGGCGTGATTCTATGGGAATGCCTTTGGAGATGCCAAGACACCCAGAGTTGAAGCACCAGGTGGACAATCTTGACTTCATGATGTATGATAGGCAGAAGGAGTTGGACAACGCCCGAGCCTACGCCAACCACAACCTTTCTATTGCCGTCAAGAAGGACTAGACTCTCGCCATTCTTGCCAAGGAGCGCCAATCACTTCGTCATCAACGCGACAAGAAGGATCGCACCATCGATCATCTTCGCAAGAAGTGGTCAGTCTCGAGAAGACCATCCGTGAACAAGAAGTCCAGCTTGAAGCAAAGAAGGAGGAGGAAGGTGAAGATATCTAGGGAGATCTTTACTCTTACCTCAGTGATGACAATGACTAACTAGAGGATGATGCCATGGAGTTCTACACTGATGATGATGTTGATTCCGACTTCATTGATGATGATTAGATGCACTTGATCACTACCGTAGGAATGAGTTGTATCGGTCCCACTATATCATAGTTTCACAGAATGGTTCTTAAAACCATCTGTTTTCTATTTGTGTGTGGGGTGTGTTTGTATTGTGTGCTTTGACTAAATGAATGAGAGGAAGTTGTGAGTTTACAAAACCTGAGTCAAACTCAAAGTTTAAAGCTTTTGAAAACAAAACCATGAACCTTAGAAATTTCCCTCTTATCTCATTATCTATCCCAATCTTCAGATGACTCGTGGAAACCCTAGAGGAATCAGCTCATCCCAGGACCCGATGCTGCAGATTCTGCAAATGCTAGTTTCTGACCGTGAAACTAGTAGAGCCGAACACCAAGCCAACCTAGCCACTCTTCAATAGATAGCTCAGATGGCCCACAATAATCAAGGCCGTGGAAATCAGGATCACCATGGATCCAAGCTTAAGAACTTTCAGAATACCAACCCACCTATCTTTAATAAGTCTGAGGACCCCTTAGATGCTGATGACTGGCTGCAAACCATGGAGAACAACCTGGAGGTCGCAGGAGTTGAAGCCAATGAGAAGGTACTGTTTGCCACCCATTATCTAGCAGGAGATGCAAGAGCCTGGTGGAATAGCACCCGTACTATGAACGACGATCAGATGATGACTTGGGAAGCATTCAAGATCAAGTTCAGCCGCACCCATGTGCCACAAGGTTTGGGCACCAGAATGAGAGATGAGTTTAGGGAACTGAAGCAAGGAAGGATGACGATAGTTGAGTACCGTGATAAATTTCTGTCCCTAGCTAGATATGCCCCTGATGAGATTAACACTGAAGCCAAGAAGAAGGAAAGGTTCCTGAATGGATTGCATGATGAAATGCAGACTGTTTTAGTGAACATCCGTTTTGGAGATCTAGAAGAGCTAGTAGACTCTGCCATCCAGATGGAAGGGAAGATAAACCAAGCCAATGACAACCGCAAGTGTCGCATGATGCACTAGACTGGGTCCCACAATACCGATAAGTATCGCCCCAACCCGTCTGCAAGATATGCCCCAAGAAACAACAGACCCCTGATGTCCCGTCCAAGCTACCCCAATCATAGCGGAGGAAATCTGAAGTCTGGAGGAAACCACAACAACAACCCCAGCAACTCTAACAACTTCAATCGTGCACTGCCCAAGTCCCACAACAACAACAACAACACCAACAGTACTGCCCCAAGGACTGGAAGCAATGCTATGCCTGTTGCAGCCAAAGACACGTCCAAGATTACTTGCTTTGAATGTGGAGTCAAGGGTCAGTACTCCAATGAGTGCCCCAAGAAGCTTGCAGCAGCCACCAATTTGAATGCACCCGCTTAGCAGCAATGCCGTGTTCAGCCTGGAAGGAGATTTGCCCCAGGGAATTCGCTCAACCGCAACGGCTGTCTGTTCCACATGAATGCGGAAGAAGCCCAGGAAGCGCCCGATGTCGTGCTGGGTATGTTTTTTGTTAACTCAGTACGTGCAAGAGTGCTGTTTGATTCTAGAGCATCGCACTCGTTTGTTACAGAAGAATTTGCATGCACTAGTAAGATTCAACCAACAAAATTGAAGCATGTTATGATAGTTCAAATACCTGGTTCAACCACCAAAGCTAGAAAAATTTGTAAGGTTGTGCCTATCAGAATCCATGGGATAGATTTTTATGCCAATCTAATAGTACATGGAACCAAAGGTTTGGAAGTAGTACTAGGAATGGATTGGATGTCAAAACATAAAGGATTGATCGACTGTGCCAAGAAAGCCATAACCATGACCAGTAGCTCTAGAGTTTCAGTAGAGCATGTATCTGAGACCTTGCCCCATCAATTTAAATGCAACAAGAGTCTAGCCCAACCAACCCTAGACCAAGTCAGAGTAGTCTGTGAATACCCCGATGTATTCCTAGATGAATTGCCCGGTTATGCCCCCATATCAGGATATCGAGTTCATTATTGAACTAATTCCTAGAACTGGACCCATAGCTCAGAGACCTTATAGTATGAACCTATCTAAATTAGTGGAGCTGAAGAAGCAACTTGATGCTATATTGGAGAAAGGTTTGATTCAACCAAGCGCATCGCCATGGAGATCGCCTATTTTGTTTGTGGATAAGAAAGATGGAGGTAACCGTTTGTGCACGGATTACCGGAAGCTGAATGATGTCACCATCAAGAACAAGTACCCACTGCCAAAGATTGAGGATCTGTTTGATCAGTTGACTGGCGCCAGAGTGTTTTCTAAGATTGATCTTAGAACTGGGTATCATCAACTCAAGATTTGTACATAGAATATTCCAAAGACCGCCTTTACCACCAGATATGGGTTGTATGAGTATACGGTCATGTCTTTTGGATTAACCAATGCCCCTACTTATTTCATGAATCTCATGAATAAGATTTTTATGAACTTCCTGGATAAGTTTGTCATTGTTTTTATTACGATATTCTAATCTATTCAAAGTCAGAAGAAGACCATGAGCTACACCTGAGAACCATCCTTGAAACCCTTAGAGAGCACTAGTTGTATGCCAAGTTTAGCAAATGTGAGTTCTGGCTAAAGGAAGTAGGATTCCTAGGACATATCGTGTCGGCAGGAGGAGTCGCTGTTGATCCCGCCAAGATCAAAGATGTTGAAGACTGGAAATCCCCAACCACTAAAACCTAAGTCCGTGCATTTCTTGGATTAGCGGGATACTACCGCAAGTTTGTTAAAGGATTTTCGAGCATTGCAAGACCGATGACCCAATTGTTGAAGAAAGATAAGAAGTTTGAATGGACGAACAAATGTGAAGCAAGTTTTCAAGAGCTCAAGAAGAGATTGATTTCAGCCCCAATTCATATCATGCCAGATATCAAGAAGCCTTTTCATGTGTATTGTGATGCATCCAAGATTGGTCTTGGATGTGTGTTGATGCAGGAAGGCAAAGTCATAGCATATCTGTCTAGACAACTAAAGCAGCATGAGCAAAACTACCCTACCCATGACCTTGAACCAGCAGCTGTAGTTTTAGCCTTGAAGACATGGCGTCATTTCCTGATGGGTAACCACTGTGAGATTTATTCAGATCACAAGAGCCTGAAGTATATTTTCACCCAGAAGGAGCTGAATATAAGGCAAAGGAGATGGATAGAGTTAATCAAGGATTATGACCTTGACATTCACTATCACCCCGACAAAGCCAATGTGGTAGCGGATGCTCTTAGCAGATTGCCGTGTAGATTAAACACCATGATTAAAGAAGCCCAACCAAGTTTGCATGAAGAGTTGGAGCAGTTCAAAATGGTGCTAGTTAGCGAAGGATTTTTAGCTAGCATTGAACTTCAACCCACTTTTATCAGTCAGATCAAGGAGGCACAGAAAGGAAATGCAAGTATCGACAGAATCAAGCGTCGTATCGGTATAGGGAAGGTACCCGGATTCACCGAAGATGAAGAAGGAGTTTTGTGGTACAAAGGACGTATTTGTGTGCCAGCAGATTCTGAGCTGAAGCAAGTTATCATGCATGAACCTCATGATACTCTTTATTCTATCCACCCCGGAGGAACGAAGATGTATCAAGATTTGAAGGAGCAATTTTGGTGGCACAAGATGAAGAGAGAAATCGGAAGCTACATAGCCAAGTGTGATATATGTCAGAGAGTCAAAGCGGAACATCAAACACCCGTAGGACTTTTGCAACCATTGCAGATTCCAGAATGGAAATGGGATTCCATCAGAATGGACTTTATCACCGGTTTGCCTACATCTAGTAGGGGAAATGACTCTATTTGGGTCATAGTTGATAGACTGTCCAAGGTATCCCATTTTATACCTGTCAAGACAACCTACCAAAGTTCGAAGCTAGCAGAGTTGTACATTGCTAGAATCAATCAGTTTACATGGAACCCCTAAGACCATAGTGTCGGATCGAGGAACCTAGTTTACCTCAAGATTTTGGCAGAAAGTCCACGAAGGATTAGGAACCAAGCTGAACTTCAGCACAGCTTATCACCCGCAAACTGATGGACAAACTAAAATAGTCAACCAAATCTTAGAGGATATGTTGAGAGCTTGTGTGCTAGAGTATGGATCAAAATGGGAAGATTGTCTGCCTTTCGCAGAATTCTCATACAACAACAGTTATCAAGCCAGTGTGCAAATGGCCCCATTTGAATTTCTGTATGGAAGGAAGTGTCGTACCCCCTTGAATTGGTCGCAAGTAGGAGAGAGTCAGATCTTCGGACCCGACATCCTACGAGAAGCTGAAGAGAAGGTTCACAAAGTCCGTGAGCACCTCAAGACTGCCCAATCCAGACAGAAGAGTTATGCTAACAAGAGACGTCAAGACTTGACCTTCAATGTCGGAGATTTTGTGTATCTCAAAGTGTCACCCTTGAAGGGAATGCATCATTTTCATCTGAAAGGGAAGTTAGCTCCCAGATATATTGGACCCTTCAAGATTCTGAATCGCCGAGGAGAAGTACCTTATCAACTAGAACTGCCAGAGGAGATGTCAGCCATCCATGATGTGTTCCATATCTCGTTACTTCGCAAATGCCTAGAAGTTCCGGAGAAGACCGAAGTGTTCAAGAACATCGATCATGGAGCCATAGATATCAACAAGGATCTAACGTATCGTGAAGTGCCCATTCATATTTGAAGAAGCTTTCAGAACCACCAGGACCTAGAGTATCAAGTTTTTCAAGATCCAATGGAGCAACCATACCGAAGAAGAAGCTACTTGGGAGCGAGAATATTACATTAGGACTGAGTTTCCAGATCTCTTTAGTTCCTAGTTTTTCTTAAATATCAGGACGAGATTTTGTTTAAGGAGGGAAGGTTTGTAACACCCCAAAACTGATGGGGATATGCCAAAGGGGGTATGCCCAGCAGGATGTTCTGATTGGGCCGAAACGCCTGTGAGTGCGCCTGGAGGATGGCGACTGGACAACAACGGAAGGAGAAGCCTGACGACTGGCGACTGGAGGCCTAGGAGCGTAACAGAAGCCCAGTCGGATTAGGTCAAAACCTCCGAATCCTTATCTTGTTCGGTTGTAACTTGTAAACCCTAGTGAGGTGCTTCATATATAAACCTCCCTAGGGTATCCTAGAGACTCACGTTCCATCATACACCCCCTCAAGCGACTCGCAGCCTAGTCACCGAGCTCGCCACCCCTGTAACTCACTCTCCGATAATCTAATCTAGCAGAAGTAGGTCTTTACCCTCCGGGGGGCTGAACCTGGGTAAACCCTTTGCATCCGCCCCCATCTCGCACCGCAGATGGCCGCCAACTCTTCCTCATGAAACACTCAATCGCTGCCAGTAGCAGCGACTGCTGTGGCCATTTCCACGACAGTGGCGCCCACCATGGGGCATAGCGGGACTGGCCTGAGTTCTGTGGCAAGACCCTACTCGCCGATCGATCGGCCGCTTGCCACCGGCCGCATGATCGCCATCGGTGGGATCTTACAGATTTTGCCCAGCAGCTACATCCCGGCGTCACGCCCGGTCACTCACGGCGCGGTGATGCCGGTTGGCTCCATCAACCTCTTCGTCGGCTTCAACGGCACGGTCGACCCAGCTGCAACGGTGATCGTCGACGGATCGCCGCCGCACCGCGATCTGCTTTCGGAGGAGCAGGTCCGCTCCATCAGGAGCCTCGTCACCGAGTACGACTCGGCCGCCAGCGATGCGGTCGAGACCAACGCCGCCACCAACAACGATGCCCTAAACGACGACGCCGACTCCGCGACCCCTGCCTCGGTCGACGGATCCATCACCACCACATCACGAGAGGACTCCATCACGCGAGTCTCCAACCCCGAGGACTTCGAGGACTCCTCCATCTTCGGGATCTTCGACTCCGATTCAGGCTCGGAGTCCCCCAAGGATTTTCGCGCCAGATCCAATCGCTTCAACACGATCTACATGGCGGGCAGCACGACCGCCCTGCCAGATCCGTTCGCCACGCCGATCCCGCCGACTACGACAGCCACGGAGGTGGAGCAAGCCCGCTTGCGGCTCGTGGAGGCGCTACGCAACGAACTCGCCGAGCGCGAGAAATACCGCCTCGAACGAGAGACGGCGCGGGAGCTGTCGCTCTATCACCAGTGCCGCATCAGGTCCCGCCTGAACTCCAACGTCCAGGGCCACGTCCTGAACTTCAACAACGAGAGCGACACCGCACACTTCGCCGAGCGTGAATACTGCGAGAACGTGCCGCCAGGCGGAAGCAACCCCGCGAGACCACCACCCGGTGCACCGGCAACTGGAGCCCCTCCACCACCCATGGGCCGTGCGCCCCCGCCGGACCAACCACAGATCATCATATCACCTCAAGCCCGCGACGCCAACAGGCTACCATTATACTCCACCCTGATGGACAACGTCGTCGCGGCCGACGCTGCAATCGCCAACCTCGACGTCCAAGGCGACGAAGCGCTACAGATCCAGTACGCCAAGGCCCTACTCGTCAAGGCCGTCGAGCAACAAGCTGCGGGAGTCGACCCGCGGGGACGGATGTACTCCCGCTCATCAACAAGTAGGGCGGCATCAAGCGGCCACCCCACCGTGGCCAATGCATTAACTTGCCCACCACCGCAGCCCCTGGCGAACCAACCGCGGGCCGCCAATCCCGCGCTGTCCACCAACGAGCCGCGACTGGCGAATAACACGGTCGCCGCCAACGGGCAGCCCATCAATGCCCACATGAACATCATCAACAACCAGGCGTGGCGGTCGCGCCAGCCCAACGACTTGAGGCACACCCTCACCAACCGCGGTGACCCGGAACCAAGAGGCTCACTCAGTCGAGTCAGGCCGCAATGCTTCGGGCCCATGATTCGCAGGGAAAAATACCCCACCAACTTCAAGGCCCCCAAGGAGATCGAAAAGCACGACCCGACGTACGATCCCGCTGTCTGGCTGGACACATACCTCATGGCAATGGGAATTGCAGGCCACACCGACCTGCTCGCCGCTCGCTACCTCCCCCTGATGATGGAGGGTGTGACCCGGCAATGTATCAACACGCTCCCCGCCGACAACATCGATTCCTGGGAAGAAATGCGGGACGCGTTCGTCAGGCACTTCGAGGGTTCCTACACCCGCACCACCACCATAGAGGACCTGGAGCGATGCATCCAGGGACAACTCGAGTCGACTCGCCACTGGATCCAAAGATGGCAAGAACTATGGATAAACGCCTCTGGCATCCACCCAGACACGACGATACACTGCTTCAAGAATGCGTGTCGGTACGAACCCCTGGTCACTAAGATCAAGAGGGTCTACCGGACGCTCGACAACATCCCCGACCTCCTCGAGATCTCCAAGTGCTATGCGGAGGAGGACCCCAACCAAGACTCCGATGACGAGTCGGGAGGAAGACGCCGCACCAGCATCCACGACAGCGGGCGTCTACGTGACATGCGCTATAGCAACACCCGCATCACCGTCAAGCGCCGCACGGACGGGCGAGTCCACTTCGTCGCCAACGCCGGCTACGGCCAGCGCGACTCCAAGAACTACCACCGGGACGGAGGAAACTACCGCGACAGCGGGAACTACCGCGCCAACAACGCGACGAGGCCGAAATTTGACCCCGCCGCCCTGCTCAATCAGCCTTGCATCTACCATAGCAGGGAGGGAAAACTAGCCCCCACACCACTGCTGATTGCCACTCTCTCAAAGAGATCGAGAAGGTGAGACGAGCAACGGAGGACCCCAACAACAACCCACCCCGGGACAACAGGAACGGCGACGGCTTCGGCACCGCCGTCAGGTCGCTACACACCTTCATCGGACTCGGCACCAAGCGCGAGAGAAACGTGCTCGCCCGCGTGGTCGCTGTTAATGCGGTGACTCAGGTCGACATCGCGCGCTTCCTCAACTGGTCCAAACAGAGTATCACTTGGAGTCGCTAGGACCACGCCCCCAGAATCGAGTACCCAGGGCGAGTCGCCCTGGTAGTCAGGCCCAAAGTGGCCGACTACTGGCTACCCAAGACATTAATGGACGGCGGGAGCTCCATCAACATCATGTACCTAGACACGTTCAAGAGGCTGCAGCTCCTAGAGTCGGCAATCCAGCCGACCCTGACAACCTTCCACGGTATCGTCCCCGGTCGGAGACATACCCGATCGGAAAAGTGACGCTGCCAGTCACCTTCGGCACACCGGCAAACTACCGCACCGAGCGAATCGAATTCGAGCTGGTGAACTTCCGCAGCCCCTACCACTGCGTGCTGGGACGCCAGGCATTTGCCAAATTCATGGCGACCCCCCACTATGCGTACAACATGATGAAGCTCCTTGGGCCAAGCGGCATCATCACTGTCCACGGCGACCCCGACATGGCCATGGAATGCGAGGACAAAGGCGCCGAGCTCGCCGACGCCGTCATCGCCACGGAGACCGACCATGCGGAGGAGCTTGTGAAATACACGGGCAACATCAACAAGGACGACCCCACCATCCTGAAGAAGCCAACCGCCGCGAACTCCACATTCGAGGCGACCACGTACACCCGTACCGTCGAGCTCGTCCCCGGTGAATCCAACCAGACGGTCACCATCGGGGCGCACATGAGCCCCGCATAGGAAAGCACGCTCATCGAGTTCCTCCGTGAGAACCGCGACATCTTTGCATGGAAGACATCTGACATGCCAGGTGTCCCGAGGGAACTCGCTGAGCACAAACTAAATGCCGACCCCAAAGTGCGACTAGTAAAGCAGTCGCTACGGCCCTTCAATGAAGAGCGCCGTCGAGCAATCGCCGAAGAAGTTCAGTGCCTGCTAGCCGCAGGCTTCATCCGGCCAATCAAATAGTCCAAGTGGCTGGCAAACCCAGTCCTGGTTCTAAAAAAGAACAACACATGGAGAATGTGCATCGACTACACCAACCTCAACAGCGCCTGCCGAAGGAGGAGTTCGTCCTACCGCGCATCGATCAGATCATCGACTCGACCACGGGACCGGAGTCGCTGTGCTTCCTTGACGCTTACTCTGGTTATAACCAGATCAAGATGGCAGTCGAGGACGAGGAGAAGACGACATTCACTACGCCATTTGGCGCCTTCTGCTACACGGCCATGACGTTCGGCCTCAAGAACGCAAGCGCCACATACCAGAGGTGCATGCAGGAGTGCCTAGCGAGCCAAATTGGCCACAACATTCACATCTACATTGACGACATGGTGGTAAAGTCCACCCGCCAGGACGACCTGCTCGCCGACCTAGCCGAAACCTTCGCAAACCCGCGGAGGTACAACATCAAGCTGAACCCCGGAAAATGCACCTTCGGCGTCCCCACCGGACAACTCCTAGGATATGTAGTCTCCAAGCGAGGCATCAAAGCCAACCCCACCAAGATCGACACCATCACGTGACTCGGGAAACCCGAGTGCCTGTGCGACGTCCAGAAGTTGGCAGGTCGAGTCGCGGCCCTCAGTCGCTTCATCCCCCGACTAGGCGAGAAGGCAATGCCCCTCTACCGCCTGATGCGCAAGAACCCCACGTTCCAATGGGATGCGGAGGCTGACGACGCACTCAAAGTGCTCAAAGAAGTGCTACTCGCGGCCCCACTACTCGCTGCTCCACTCAACAAGGAGCCAATGCTCGTTTATGTCGTGGCCTCCACTTGAACGTCAGCGCCGTGATGGTCGTCGAACAACCGGAAGAAGGCAAGGAGCGCCCCATCCAGCGCCCCGTCTACTACATCAGCGAAGTCCTAACGGACTCACGACAACGCTACCCGCAATACCAAAAACTGGTGTACGTGGTATTCCGAGCACAGCGGCGACTCCCTCACTACTTCCAGGAGCACCCAATCACGATGGTCTCATCCGCGCCCCTGCAAGACATCATACGCAATCGCGAGGCGACCGGGCGAGTCGCCAAGTGGGCCGTCGAAATCGGCGTCCACAACATCAAATACGAGCCCCGCAAAGCAATCAAGTCACAAGCCCTGGCTGATTTCTTTGCAGACTGGGAAGAAGCACAGCAGCCAGAGAAGCTCCCGTACCTCCACTACTGGTCGCTCCATTTTGAGGCTCCAAGAACGCCGTCGGAGCAGGGGCTGGGGTCATCCTGACCTCTCCGAAAGGAGACAAGCTCTGCTACGTGCTCCACGTCAACTTCAAACCCTGCACCAACAACATGGCAGAATATGAGGCCCTCCTTCATGGCATAAGAGCCGCCAAGGAGATGAACGTCAACCGCCTACGATGCTATGGCGACTCCGACCTAGTCGCCGGCCAAGTCGCCGGGACGTGCGACGCCGTTTCCCCAACAATGATCGCGTACCGCCAAGCTGTCGACCAGTTGGGAGGACACTTCGACGGCTACTCCGTCGAGTGGATCGACATGCTCAAAAATGAGGAGGTAGACGCCCTCTCCCGCATCGGATCGACCCGACAAGCGCCACCAGTAGGCGTCTTCCTTGACATCTTCCACAAACCGTCGGCCAGCCCACCAAAAGAGATTGACGTCGGGATCCCACTACAACCAGAACCGGCCTTTGTCGCCATGGTTGTGGAGCCTAGCGACTGGACAGCACCATACGTCACCTTCTTGGAACACAAGCTCCTACCAAGCAATGAGACGGAGGCGCGAATGATCGTGCGTCGCTGCAAATCCTTCATCATCATCAACGGCAAGCTCCACAGACGCAGCGTGACTGGCGTGTTCCAGTGCTGCGTACAGCCAGAAGAAAGCCGCAAGATCCTCCAGGACATTCATGCCGGCGACTGCGGCCATCACGCCGGCGCCAAGTCGCTAGTCGCCAAGGCCATGCGGCACGGTTTCTACTGGCTCACCGCACACGCTGACGCCACCAGCATCGTCCAACGATGCATCGGGTGCCAGAAGTACGCCCACCAGACGCACCTCCCGGGCTCGGCACTCAAGACCATCCCCATCACGTGGCCATTCGCCGTATGGGGCACGGACATGGTAGGCCCATTCAAGAAGGCCCCGTCTGGCTTCACTCACCTCCTGGTCGCAGTCGACAAGTTCACCAAATGGGTCGAGGCCAAGCCAATAAAAAAGTGCGACGACAAGACAGCCACCAAGTTCCTACGTGAGCTCATCTACCGGTACGACTACCCGCACAACATCATAATAGACAACGGCACCAACTTCGCCAAGGGGGCCATGGCGGAATTCTCTAAAGAACATGGCATACGACTCGACCTCGCATCAGTCGCCCACCCGGAGTCAAATGGCCAAGCAGAACGCGCCAACCAGAGCGTCCTCCACGGTCTCAAGCCGTGACTCCAGGTGCCCCTCGAGCGCACCCCAGGATGCTGGGTCGACGAGTCCCCTCTATGATATGGGGGATCCGCACCTCTATCAATCGCTCCACCGGGTTCACGCCCTTCTTCATGGTGTACGGCGCCAAGGCCGTTATGCCAACAGACCTGGAGCACGACTCACCTCGAGTCGCCAACTACGTCGAGGCGGCCAACGAGATTGCCCGCGAAGACAACATCGATCAACTCGACGAGGTACACGACCTGGCTCGCTCCCGCACCACCATATACCAGCAAGGACTCTGCCGCTACCACAGCCGCCGAGTGCGAAGTCGCACCTTCAGGAAGGCGACCTGGTCCTACGACTGGCCCAAGACAAGAAGGGCATGCACAAACTCTACCCTCCATGGGAGGGGCCGTTCGCCATAGGCCGAGTCCTTGGCAATGATGCCTACTACCTCATCGACATACGGGGTGATAGCCAGCTAGAGGTAGGGAGGCCATGGAATGTAAACCTCCTCAGAAAGTTCTATACTTAGAACCTCGCATTGTACTCCACTGGCATATATAATGAAATTCATCCGGATCGCACAAATTGTGTCCACTCGCCATATTTTTGTGCCACTCGCACTCGTACATATTAGCAATACGCTACTTACGGAAGTCAACCTCTGGTCGAGCGACCAACACGGCTAAGTAGTGCGGCACAAGGGCACCGGAAGTATCCGGGCCTTGGGTCATCCACGAAAACGCCAACCTGGAGCCGCCATTGGAGTGGCCGAGCCCGACTGGCCCACCGGGCCAAGACAACCAGTACACGCTTCTCACAGCGACCTGTCCCTCCCATCCTCGTGCAAAGCGACTCGAATGGTTAAGTACCACGCACGGGGACCCCGCAAAAACAGGAACCACCACGCGGCTCGGGAAAACACCAAGTAAGAGAGATGCCTAGTACTCTCCAAGCGACTGGCTCTCCGGGCCAGGGGAGGAGACGCGTTACAAACAACGCATTCACAACCTGCAATAGGAACATGACCAACGAGCTGGCATCAGCTGGGACTTCACATAAGTCAGTCCAACTCGTGCTCGGGGACTCGCTTACAAGCCAGCCCTACTCGCGCTCGGGGACTCGCCACTCAGAAGACGCGAGAGATAAAAAATAGTGCCTAAACCAAAACAATACATAAAAGTATACACTCGAGTTATACCTCATTAAAGGGCGGACGTGCTCGGAGACTCGCTCAACCAAAAACAAACACACTGCACAATCCTAGTGGCAATACGAGTCGATTGACTCCCCTTGGCATATACTGCAAAATATTTTACAGCATTCGCCACTTGGCATACTTCAAAAATTGGACAACTACATTGTTTACTCCATAGGCCCTGATGAAGAAGCAGCACCACCCCCCTTGACACGAACAAAAGGCTACCACAGGTTCGTCGGATACGTCATTAGCGACTTCGACAACGACGACCGGAAGGGCTGCTCCGACTTCATGTCGTGGTGCTCCGGCTCGGGGTCATCAGGCGCCAACACCGTCTCCTGGTACGGCAGTAGATCCCCCATCGCCAAGACCCGATCGGCGTAAGGAGCGGCCTTCACGGTCAGCTTCAGCACCTCCGACATCTCCACCGTGCCGGTCGCCGATGGGTAGCCACTCGTCACGTCGTCGAGGTCGAAGTCGTCAGGGAAGTGGGCGAGACCTAAGCTCAACGCTGTGGTGGCCCCGCGCCTCAACGCCGAGCGCGTCATCGACTCCACGATGGCAGGCACCTCCTCCAGATAGCACCACACATCCGTAAGCCCCCCAGGAATAACTTCGGTGGGGGACATGCCCTGAAGAACTACTTGGACGCACAACGCCGAAGCCGTGGACGCGTTCACCACGGCAGTCACGCACTGTGAAGCATTGTAGGTCTGCACCACCGGATCGCTTTGGCCTATCACAGCTGCAAAATCAGGCGTCAGTGAAACTATGAAAACCCCCAATCAGGGACTCGACAAACGAGTCAAGGAAAGACGGAGACTCACCAAGGAGTTTGCGGCAGTTCTCCGTGACGTGCTTCTCCAAGGCGGTTTGCTCGTTGTGCAGTCCCACGATGATGGAATTCGTGGCTTTGCGTTCTTCCTCAGCCGCAACAACAGCAGCCTTCGCTTGTTCCTCCGAAGAAACTGAGGCCGCTTTCGCCTCCTCCAAGTCTTGGACCAGGGAGGCTATTCGTCCATTTGCCGCGTCCAGCTCGGCGACTGGGACATACCCCTCCCGGGCCTTGGAAATTGCAGTCGGGAAACCATCTGCAAGAGAAACCATCAGCATGCTGTACACCACTAGTTCACACCTGACAGAAGAAAAGAAAAACAAACAGATACTCACCAACAGTTTCCTGAAGCCGCTGATTCGCCTCTTGAGCTTCGTGCAAGTAACGCTCCAAGCGCTCTCTTGGGGCCTGCCGATCGGTCGATTCCTTTTGCAATCCCTGCAAACAAACAACACACCTTAGCATTTGACAAAACAAAACCAAGTTCCCAACCGCTAAAATTCAGTGACCAGGAACTTGGGGACTAGAGATGGAGAAAGAAACTCAATTCCTAGCCGCTGAAATTCAACGACTAGGAATCCGGGGACTGGAGAGGAGCAAGAAGTTCAGTTCCCAG
Source organism: Avena insularis (assembly GCA_023614405.1). Taxonomy (NCBI): domain Eukaryota; kingdom Viridiplantae; phylum Streptophyta; class Magnoliopsida; order Poales; family Poaceae; genus Avena; species Avena insularis. The sequence continues at coordinate 454,527,528 of CM042694.1, forward strand.
CCGCTGAAATTCAGCGGCTAGGAATTCGGGGACTGGACATACCTGAATAGCTGCGTCGAGCATCCTGTGAAGTTCTCCGGCGTCAGTCGACGGGATCATGAAGGAAGTGCACCCGCGACGGGACCCAATGTCTGCATCCACGATCTCTGGACTTTGCGGAGACTGAGTATCCGCCACACCTGGAAACCCCCTCGCCATGAAGCGCGGGAACGTCGCCGACGCTCTGGCGGGGGCACTGGTTGTCGGGGCCGGCACTTCCGGCACGGACGCGGCCAGTACCGGTTCCGATTGCGCCGCCACCACCTCTTCGGCGACTGACGCAGCCTTTGGCTCTGCGGCACCATCCTTGACTATGGCGTCGTCGGCGCCCCCTTCTGCTTCTTCGCGCCTTCCGCGGTCGCCACATCTCCGGCGGCCTTTCTCTTCTTGGGGAGGTCGCCCTCTCCCGTAGGGCGACTGGTGGAATCTTGGCCATAGAAGGACGACCAATCTTCTTGGCCCCCGACCTGCACGAGTTCCCACAGTAAACATAACGACAATACAAAAGAGCAAGGCGAATCGGGATGAAGGAGACATACTCACTTAGCGACCGGGAGGACGTGAAGCCTGGTACTGATGTGGGCGGGCTTGTCCAACTCGGGGCCCAACTTGCGGGTGAGCCCCCTCTCGAAGATGTCTGAAGACCATGAAACCGCGGGCTTCCTCGACGATGAAGCCGCAGTCGCCGGGATCTCCGGCTCCGACGTGACCGCCTTTGACGGTTGCGGCGACTTGGATGTCATCGCCTCAACCGCTTCCCGGCTTGGAACCCCCGAGACCGTCGGCACAATCGCCGCCAGGGGAACCTCTACCACCACCTCAGTGTCCTTGCCCTCTAACCTCTCCGTCGGGATCACGCCCTTTGGAGCCTTGTGCGAGACTTTAGGAGAATCTTCGTCATCAGAGTCATCATCCGACTCGAACACCACCGCCGATTTGCATGGTGACGTTGGCCCCTTTGCTGGTGACTTGGGATTGCGTGCGGGCTTTGACGGCATAGCAGTACGCCGGGATGTGTGCTCCTGCGCGACCTCGTCGCCCCCGTCGTGTTCGTCCAGGCTGCGGCTCGCCTCGAACTCACGTTGCTTCTGCATGCGGGTCTTGCGAGCCACAAGCGCTGGAGGAGGAACCTCCTCCTCCTCCCCATTGCTGTCGGAAGAATCTCCCTCGGAGTCTTCCTCCAGCTCCTGGGGAACCTCTTCATCGAGCGGAGGGAGCCAGCCCTCCAACACCTAAAAAAGTTGAGAACCACCGCGAGTGAAACACCAAACGCGAAGACTGAGGACTGAAATACGGACATAGCGACTGGGAAGAGAACTTACTGTGGGGGCTTTGTTCTTCACGGGAGTGTACGGGGCGACCCCGACCGCCACATTGGTGAACTCTTCATTGGTGATCTTCTTCAGGGCAGCCTTGTAGTCCTCGGCCTCCCATGATTCCTTGCTGGTTCAGGATGGATCATGCTTCCCGCTGTACTCGTACATCTAGTGCGGCCGAGCCGCCAGCGGAACCAGACGCCGTCCGAGCTAGCAGTTATAGAGATTGATCGGAATCAACCCCTGGTCCTTCAGCTTCTGGATCTGGTCCATCATTTCCGTGATGGCCATCCGCTGATCTTCGGGAAGCTTCTTTGGCGCCAACCGGCGAGGCTCGCTCCTCTGGGCGACGAATTCGGGAAGAGCCACCTCGCCAGAGGAAGTGGCCTCTTTGACGTAGAACCAACCCTTCTTCCACTCGTTGGCGGCCTTCTTCGGCAGGAGGAGCTTGACGAAATTGGCCTTTGGCTTCAGCTGGAATGTGACGCCACCTACGGCCAACATCAAGCCACCGGACGCCTCGTGCCCGATGCGGCCGTGGAAGATTTCCAGCCATAGCGGGAAGTACGACCTATAGTCGAGGTAGCATTCACAGAAGGCGACAAAGATTGCCAGCTGCTCGATGCTGTGCGGACCAAGATCCGATGGCTTGATCGCATAGTACGCACAGAAGAGGTGGAAGAAGAGTGAGGTAGGGAATCCTAGACCCCTCTCAAGATGACTAGGGAAGAAGATGAACTCGCCGGGTCGCGGCTTTGTCTAGGTCTCGGAGGAGAGCGGAACCCGCCAGTTCCCCTTGCGGAGTACTCCGGCGTCCTCGAAAGATATAAGCTGGTCTTTGGTACACTTGGATTTCCCCCATGAGCCTTTGGGAGGCGCCATCGGGTAGGATGTGGAATCGCACGACGCGGAAAGGATAAGTCAGAAGAATATAGGCAGAGAGATTGGAGATGGGAAGAACGAATGAGGAAGAATGAAGAATGCGGAGAAGGTCTGCAAAGCTGAACCATCACTATCCTTATATGGGAGCGCCACCCACCAAAATCGGGATAGCCGTTACTCACGGTAATTGTGCCGAAGTTACCATTGGAAATTCCAATGGATAGTTTGATCAGATTTGACGGTCCAACTCCTTTATTTCACCCGCTACCCGCCAGTCTCTTCCACTCGCCGAAACGACGACTTGGTGGCGGTAACGCTCATCGGGGCAGCGAGTGGAGACATGGGGAAATTCTCCTTGGTTCTGATGGAGTCCATCGCCGACTCGACTGGACGCCCAAATTGGGCTCGCTTACTCCGAACGCCAAAAGGACGCCTACGCCTGCATCAACGATGGCCTCGGGGACTACTGATGGGGATATGCCAAAGGGGGTATGCCCAGCAGGACGTTCCGATTGGGCCGAAAGGCCTATGAGTGCGCCTGGAGGATGCCGACTGGACAACAACGGAAGGAGAAGCCCGGCGACTAGCGACTAGAGGCCCAGGAGCGTAACAGAAGCCCAGTCGGATTAGGTCAAAACCTCCGAATCCTTATCTTGTTCGGTTGTAACTTGTAAACCCTAGCGAGGTGCTTCATATATAAACCTCCCTAGGGTATCCTAGAGGCTCACGTTCCATCATACACCCCCTCAAGCGACTCGCAGCCTAGTCGCCGAGCTCGCCACCCCTGTAAGTCGCTCTCGGATAATCTAATCTAGCAGGAGTAGGTCTTTACCCTCCGGGGGGCTGAACCTGGGTAAACCCATGTGCATCTGCCCCCATCTCGCACCATAGATGGCCGCCAACTCTTCCTCACGAAACATTCAATCGCTGCCAGTGGCAGCGACTGCCGTGGCCATTTCCACGACAAAAACTTCTAATCAAGATTATCAAGTTCTAATCACCCAAGTTTAGGGTTAAAAAAAACTTTTATTACAAAAATTAAAATGAATGCATGTGTGTTTTGCATTAGTGTAGAATTGATTGAACTTGCCATGCTTGATTGCTACAAAAGATGAGAAATGGTTTAAAGGTGAATGCTACATCATCTAGGCCATTTATAAACTAAATCAAAAGAAAAAGAAATCAAATATGAATTAATTAATCAAATTGTCATTTTGATCAAAGTTAACCACTAGGCCACTTTGTGTGTTCCTAGAAGAGAATTTCTAACAGAAACAATTCCAAATCAATTTAAAGGACAATTCAAATTTGAATCTATTTCATATGGTAAGATCACACTTTTTCAAAAACCACTCAAACCAATTCCCCTTGGCAAACCCAAGCAACCAGAGACCACCAAGCATAAGTATAGATCACTCACCAAATTTGATTCAAAAATTTCAAATTAATTTCCTTGCGACCATTACATCAAACACTTTACAGACACTAATCTAACTCTAGCCTAACTTTACTGTTGGAGCAGTAATTGATGACCCACAAGTATAGGGGGTGTATCGCAGTATTTTCGATAAGTAAGAGTGTCGAACCCAACGAGGAGCAAAAGGTGCTGGCTAGTGGTATGGATCAGGAATTCTCTACAAATACTTAGCAAACGGATTTTTAGGGGTTTTTGATAAAGCAAGTAAACAAAGTATGAGTAAACAAAAGACAATAAAAATAAATGCAGCAAGTGGCCCAATCCTTTATGTAGCAAACGATAAGCCAGTTGTATTACTTAAGATAACCAAAAGTTCTCGAGGACACATGGGTTGATTAATCTTCTTTAGCTTGCTAAGTGTTGTGTGGGTGAACCTGTGCTAATGTACCGACCTTCCTAGGACTAATACATACTTGTGATTATACCCCTCGCAAACATCCGTAATTACAAGAAAGTAATTAAGGTAGAAGCCTAACCATAGCTTTAAACTCTAAGACCCTGACGTCCCTTGTGCAATGGTTTCCTAACGGGGGTTCAGTTTCTGTCACTCCGGCAACCCCTACGATTAGTAGCCAAATACACAATGCATTCCCCTAGGCCCATATAGGTGAAGTGTCATGTAGTCGACGTTCACATGACACCACTAGAAGAAGTACACCACAACTTAAATATCAAACTATTGAATCTTTCTCAACACAACTCCACTACTAACAACATGACTTCTCCCATGTCCTCAAGAACAAAACGAACTACTCACAAGACATCATATGGATCATGATCAGAGATGGAATAATGATGTATAACAATCTGAACATAAACAATAATTCAATGGTTCACTCAATAGCATCAACTACAAAGAGTAATCAACACCGGGAAAGTTTCCCCTAAGAACTATTGCAAGATTCAACTCAATTGTTACAGCAATATGGAGATGGTGATTATGGTGCTAATGGTGATGATGGTGGTGATGATGATGATGATCCCGATGAAGTCCAGCTTGATGGTGGTGTTGATGGTGATGATCTCCCCTCTCCAGGAAGGAATTCCCCCAGCAGAATTCTGTCTGCCAGAGAGATCTTTCTCTCTCGGTGTTTTCTGCCCCGCAGAGGCGGCAGAATCTTTCTGTGGTCGCCCCCCGAGTATTAGGGTTTCGGGAGCATTATATACGCCAGAGGGGAGAGCCAGAGGTGGGCCAGGGCAGCCACACCACCTGGTGGCGTGGCCTAGGCTGGCCCGCGCTAGGGGGTGGTGTGGGCCCCCTATGGCCCATCTCCACTCCTCCTTCTGGCTTCCTTCGTCTTCTGGAAAAATAGGATTTTCCGTATATTTTCCTGGATTTTCTGATCTTCGCAAATTTTTCCTCTAAACAACACCTTTTCCATCAAAATCCTGACTGCAGCGGTGCATGCTCCAAAAGTCATCAACCATGCAAAAACAGATGAAATAACATAAGTATCATCTCTTAATATGAAATATATCAATGAATAACAGTAAATTATGATATAGAATAGTGATGCAAAATGGACGTATCAACTCCCCCCAAGCTTAGACTTCACTTGCCCCCAAGCAAAACTGAGCTCAATAAACATGACCTCAGGTTTATGGAGTGAAGTGTCGATAAAAGAATACGGACAAGAAGCATCACATTCATCAATACATAGATCATAATAGAATACAACTCACTATTATATAACTTAACTTGCAATAAGTAAAGGAAACACAATAAAGATACATAAAGTGAATCATAATTGGTAATGGCAAACTTAGCTCTTGGTCGAAGAATAGTTGACAATTTGCTGGAGTTCACAAATAACTGATTTTCAATGATAGCTTTCAAAGTAGTAGACACCAAGATAAGAACAATGTGCAAAACAAGGAACATAAGAAACATGATTGAATAAATCATCATATGAATGAATGAAACACAACACCTCAAAATACTTGCTGAGATGGAAGGGAATAGGTTTACTGACTCAACTAAAAAGTAAAAGAAAGGCACTTCGCAGAGGGAAGCAGGGATTTCAAGTTTCATAAAGAGCTCCCAAAAATTATGATACTTATTAGCTTTCAGCTCTCATTGCCCCTATCATAGGCATATTTAGGTGGTTAAGGTTAAAGTGATCAAATACGAGGATATGCTTGACAAGTTGTAAATTGAGAATCTCATGTCCCTTGAATACGAGGGCCGCTCCTCATGCTACTCAAGTTTAGTCACTGGTAAGTTCTTGTCATCGTAAGCACATGTGTATCATAGAGAAACGCCAACAGGTACCCCTTGCCCGATGATACGGAAGAATCCCCATATCAAAATGACAAGGCAAACAGACAACAAACATCTCAGCAATCTTCTTATTTACCATGGGAATATGGTGCTTTTTCTCTCTTTCCTCTTTTCATAATCTCTTTTTTCTTTTTCTCCTTTTTCTCAATATTGGACTCTTTTTTTATAAGAAGAATGCTTCATAGATGCTCGTTATGGTTATGCTGCAGGTTTCCACCATGTCAGCATGGATTAGACCAGCGGCCCAGGCATTTCTCTAACACACATGCATAACTCCATGGACTGACAAGCTCCCCTTTCATTACACACCGATGACATCCATAGACAAAAGAACATGATATCAACTAGGTACAAAGTACTAGTGCAATGTTGAAAGCGTACCCCATGACAACATGGTTCTGCTAATTCACAACTTACAAAGCGTAAGCAGATATGCAACATAGATGGGCACAATGGTCCAAGTTTATTAAGTGCAAGAAAGTAAAGTGTGCCATCAAGTTCGTGAGAGCTTTAATCACTAATTTTCACATAACAAGTTTAATTTGGAAGGTAGATAAAAACATGAATTTACTTGGAATAGCAATAATGCTAATAGGTAGGTATGGTGGACTCAAATGGCATAGGTTTTGGTTTTAAGGAGGTGGATGCATGAGAAGTAATCCCTCTCAGTACAGGTTTTTAGCTAGCAAGGCTGGGTAGCAAGTATAAGAGTTGAAGGAAACAAACAAACATACAAGTGATAAAGACAAACATGTAATCTTCCTTGGAAGCACAAACGATCTTGACTAGAGAATACTAAACTTATGAGCAAATCAAGAAAGAAAGATGATGAAATTATATTTCTTTAGAGTACTTTTATCTTTTCATTCAACTCTCAAAAATAGTGTTGCTACTAACCGAGCCAGGTTTGCCAAAACCAACTAAATTAACTCAATGATCCCAACGTGATACCAATACTAACAACAAGATCAATCATATAACCTCAAATTGGAAACTAATATAAGCTATGCAAAAGAGTAAATGATAGAACTTCTCATTAATATTCCATAACGGCAACTCACACCAAGGGATACATATCTAACGAGAGAGAGGACACTTCCATAATGTAAACCATCCTACATGATAACTTCTCTATTCATGATATGACTCTACTAAAAAGGTAAAAGATAGAAGATAGTGATGTGATACCGCGACACTCCCCCAAGCTTGGAACAAACCAAGGGGATGCCAAACCTGATGATGAATTACTCCTTTGGTGGTGGTGGTATCCTCTTGATGAGCTCTTTCATCAATTTCCCCAAGTCCTCCATCTCAAAGGTGAGATTACGAATAAGCTATGAGTTTTGCTCGATGCGGCTCATGATCATGTCGGGTTGAGAATCCCAGCTCTTGCGATTTTCCCCCACTCTACCTCCTTGAAGTCTTCTTTCCCTTCATATCTAGAACAAGGCAAATCCCAATTGGAGGGTAATTTCCCCTTGGGCATATTCTGGTATTGATGCTCATGGATAAGAGTATGGAAAGGATTCTTGGTGCATGGAGGAAGTGACCATGGATCTAAACGGTGATGAGGAGGCTTCCCTCCAATTGAAATAGTCCTGGCAGGGTTTGCCACCACTCCAATGCTCACAATGGTAGTGCCGGTGTGCTTTGCCTCCTCTTCATCTTCACTCTTGATCTCCTTCTCCTGCCCGGGGTCCTGGAGATCTTCCTCCATAGGCTCTTTTCCCTTATCCTTGGCGGACACCATTGTGCTTCTAAGCTTTCAAAAATAGTTCCTGGCAGAAACATATTGAAACAAAAACACGACGAAAACACGATATACGAACCTCAGGGGCTCTGGGGGATTATATATTACAAAGTTTCACAACAAAAGGAAGGTACTGGGAGAAAACGGGTCAAAGACGGAGTCCGGAGTGGCCACACCACCTGGTGGCGCGGCCAAGGGTGGGCCCGCGCCACAGGGTGGTGTGATCCACCCTGGCTCCATTTTCGTCCCTCTTTCGCTTCGTAGCTTTCCTTGTTGACTAAAAACTGCAAAAATATAGTTGGATAGTCTTTTCGCGGAACTTTTCTTACCAGAACTGTTACCTATTTGAAAACGGACTCTGCAGGTCTCTGAATTTGGTATCTAGTAGATTCTTCCAGAGTCACCACTTGAATAACATCAATATATTCATCTTCATACACTTATTCTTTGACTTTCTCATTACACCATTTTCTCCACTAACCCTGAAACTTCTTTCACACGAAACTTCACACAGTTCTCATTAGCAACATTAGTATAAGTGAAGTGATAAAATCTTTTGAACTCATCTTCAACTGAAATCCATCCAAACATAAGCTATTGTAGCAACTCCTTCCGAAAACCCAAAAAGAATTCAAAAAGGAAATCGATTTAAGAAGCAAATGCAAGAGTGGCAAAATCTATCAAAACAGACCAGTAGGTAAAGATCAATTTTTTAGAAAATCTTCTGTTGCTCAAATAAAAAAGTGAAACACTAACGAAAGTTAAATAATAACCTGGGTCAGAAGCACAAAAAATTACAACTCAATCCAACGTACAGAGATCTCTCACTAATGTTTACGGTGAAGCATAAAAATCTGTTTCGGGACAGCAACTTCCCCAAATATTACTTCTCTCTCATTAGAAGTTGATCTTGACACAAAAACCAAACAAAACGGATAAGGAGAGGTTATTACCGAAGTAATAACTTCCAAGACTCAAATAAACACAAACAAACTGGAAGCAAAAATAAACTGGGTTATCTCCCAAAAAGCTCTTTCTTTATAGCCATTAAGATGGGCATGCTAATTTTGATGATGCTCACATAAGAATATGAATTGAAGTGAAAAAGAGCATTAAGAAGCAAAAGTACACATGTTTAAGTCTAACCCACTTCCTATGCAAGGGAATTTTGTAAACAAACAGGTTGTTGAAACCAGAGGCTACTAGCATAGGAAGGCAAAAGAAGTGCAACATAAAAACTCTCAGCATAAAACGAGGAAACTTGATATTATTGAGATGCATAAGAACACTTTACCCTCTCTCATAGTAACTTTCAGTATCATGCATAAACTTAAAAATATAACTATCACAAAGACCATCGTAACAATGATCACTTATTCTAACAGAAAACACAGGAATACTAGTTCTCCTAACTCTACTTTGTGAAACAATGTTAGGGATATCCTTACAAAGGATAGTGTGTCCCTTTTCTACATATTTAGTGACAAAGTCTTTCACATTTTCTATTATAGGTTAATCAACCATTTGTTTATCAGGTTCAATAGCTTCATTCGTACTTTCATTAAACATACTAGCTATCATAGAGTGTTCCTTTATCTTAACTGGGAAAGGCATTTTCTCAATGTAAGGTTTAGGTAAAACATGATTAGCAACATCTTTATAAGGTTCGTGATACTTATTCCACTTCTTTTTAGGCACTTCAATGTAGGAAGCAAAAGCCTTAAAATAAGAAGCAATAGCTTGAGAGTCTAGACCATAAGCATTTTTAATATTTTGAAAGTCATCAGTTCCCATAAAAGATTCAATGCATTCATACTCATAATTTATACCTAACTTTCTACCTTTGTCATTCTCCCAAGCTTCAGCATTATCTTGAATACTGTCCAAAATATCCCATTTAGCTTCTTCTTCCATGCGAGTGAATGATCCGGCACAAGAAGCATCCAATAAATCCTTATCATGAAGAGAAAGCCTTGCATAAAAGTTATTGATAATAATATTGTTGGGGAGCTCATGAATGGGACATTTGAGCATTAGTAACTTTAATCTCCCCCAATATTGAGCTATACTCTCTACATCAAGAGGCCAAAAGTTGTATATTTGATTCCGATCTTTATGAATCTCACTAGGAGGATAAAACTTTGAATAAAAGAGAGGTACTATTTCCTCCCATTTCAGAGCTTGACCATTCTTCAGTAGCTTATACCATTCCTCAGCTCTACCCTTCGGTGATAATGAGAATAACTTCTTATTAACTTGATCTGTAGTAATACCTACACACTTGAACAACCCGCATAATTCGTGTATAAAGAGCAAATGATCACCGGGATGGACAGTTCCATCCCCAACATAGTAGTTATCCATAACACGATCAATAATTATTGTAGGTATTTTAAAAGCATCATTCTCAGCAGGTGGTGGTTCATCTACTACCTTAGCAACGGTAGTAGCATTACCAAATAAGAAACTCAGCGAATGATCCATAACGAAAATAAAGCAACTAACAGAAGTAAACAATACTCATAGTAGAAGTTTCCTTTACCAGTTCCACTCTCCAATAGCGCTTCACTCCCTGGCAACGGCGCCAGAAAATAGTCTTGATGACCCACAAGTATAGGGGGTGTATCGTAGTATTTTCGATAAGTAAGAGTGTCGAACCCAACGAGGAGCAGAAGGTGCTGGCTAGTGGTATGGATCAGGAATTCTCTGCAAATACTTAGCAAACGGATTTTTAGTTTTTTTGATAAAGCAAGTAAACAAAGTACGAGTAAACAAAAGACAATAAGAATAAATGTAGCAAGTGGCCCAATCCTTTATGCAGCAAAGGACAAGCCGGTTGTATTACTTAAGATGACCAAACTTTCTCGAGGACACATGGGAAGACTGTCAAGTGCTTTCGCTTCATATAGTTGATTAATCTATTTTAGCTTGCTAAGTGTTGTGTGGGTGAACCTATGCTAATGTACCGACCTTCCTAGGACTAATACATACTTGTGATTATACCCCTTGCAAACATCTATAAGTACAAGAGAGTAATTAAGGTAGAAGCCTAACCACAACTTTAAACTCTAAGACCCTGACGTCCCTTGTGCAATGGTTTCCTAACGGGGGTTCAAGTTTCTATCACTCCGGCAACCCCTACGATTAGTATCCAAATACACAATGCATTCCCCTAGGCCCATATAGGTGAAGTGTCATGTAGTCGACATTCACATGACACCACTAGAAGAAGTACATCACAACTTAAATATCAAACTATTGAATCTTTCTCAACACAACTCCACTACTAACAACATGACTTCTCCCATGTCCTCAAGAACAAAACGAACTACTCACAAGACATCATATGGATCATGATCAAAGATGGAATAATGATGTATAACAATATGAACATAAACAATAATTCAATGGTTCACTCAATAGCATCAACTACAAAGAGTAATCAACACCGGGAAAGTTTCCCCTAAGAACTATTGCAAGATTCAACTCAATTGATACAGCAATATGGAGATGGTGCTGATGGCGATGATGGTGGTGATGATGATGATGATGATCCCGATGAAGTCTAGCTTGATGGTGGTGTTGATGGCGATGATCTCCCCTCTCCGGGAAGGAATTCCCCCGACAGAATTATGTCTGCCGGAGAGATCTTTCTCTCTCGGTGTTTTCTGCCCCGCAGAGGCGGCGGAATCTTTCTATGGTCGCCCCCCGAGTATTAGGGTTTCGGGAGGATTGTATACGCCAGAGGGGAGAGACAGAGGTGGGCTAGGGCGGCCACACCACCTGGTGGCACGGCCTAGGCTGGCCCGCGCTAGGGGGTCGTGTGGGCCCCCTGTGGCCCATCTCCACTCCTCCTTCTGGCTTCCTTCGTCTCTGGAAAAATAGGATTTTCCGTATATTTTCCCGGATTTTCTGATCTTCGCGAATTTTGCCTCCAAACAGCACCTTGTCCATTAGAATCCTGACTACAGCGGTCCATGCTCCAAAAGTCATCAACCATGCAAAAACAGATGAAATAACATAAGTATCATCTCTTAATATGAAATATATCAATGAATAACAGTAAATTATGATATAGAATAGTGATGCAAAATGGACATATCAGTAATCACCTACCCTAGTGTCCCCTCTTCACTCCCTTGTCTCCCCTAGTGTCGAGCAGCACCAGCCATGCAGCTGCCAGGCACCAAATATAATTAAATCGACCGACAAGGACAAAGACGACAGAGGCAATGCCTCCCTCGCCCACGACGCGCACCCGACACGCGACCATCCACCACCACCCCCTGTCCAAGCCACGACCCTAGCCAAGCCCTGGACCACCCCAGCAACGCCATGCCCACCATCTCTGCACCGTGCCCAGAGCGCGCCAGCATGCCGCACCTCGCCCTCTCCGCGCACGCGCCCACTCGCCATGATCACCACCACCTCCAAGACACCCCTGTTCACCGCCACATGACCCGTAGCAACCTTGCGCTGTCGCAAACACCTCCGTTCCCACGCAAAGCACCGCACGCTCCCGACCAGCCTAGACCACCTCGGGCCGCGCCATTACTTCCGTGATGATCGCCAAGGAACACTACACCGTCCCCTAGCCTCAGCCCCGCTGCTAGCCGCCTGTAGCATCGTCACCGATGAGCCCGGGCCCACGCCATTTAGTCCCCTCGCCCCAGTATAAATAGAGGCCCCCTCTGCCTCCATTCTCCACACCAACACCCTCCCCACTCCTCACTGACACTCCCACACTTCTTCCCGGAGCAAGGCGATCTCTCCTTCGCCGGAATTTGGCCGGAGCCTGCCGCTGTAGGAGGAGAAGGGCGCCGCCGATTGGAGCCGCCCCAGGAGCTGCCGCGACCACCGTTAGAACCGCCGTCGTTGACAACCCCATTCGCACCCATCGCCGACCCTAGCTGGAGCCCAGGTGAGCCTCGTCGGACCCCCACTGCCGCGTTAGGTTAAAATCCTCGCCGGAGCTGTTCGTCGTCGATGATGAACCACGGCTGTTAGATTAGATTCTGATCGTAGGGATCAGATTCGTAGATACCGTTTTGGGTAGATTAAGTCGTGACTGGTGGACCCCCCTGTCAGAAGCCCACTGTGCTGCGCTCTGTAGTTGGGCCAGCCCGTTTAGTTTCCTGCACAGCCCAGTGAATTCAAATTAGTATTTTCTAATTTAGTTAAAACCCTATTCTGTCCGTAGATTCAAAAATCAATTCAGATAATTTCACTAAACCAAATTGCATGATTCCAGTTTTGTTAGAAAGATTTTTAAATTATCTATCCAAGCCCGTTGGATTTAAATCGTTTGGAGTTGGAGATCAACTATAGTAAAAATAACAAGATAGAGGCTTTTTCAACTTCAAACATTTTTCAACAATCAACCATAAATGCTTTTGAGTTGATTCCAACTCTCAAAAATCACATTTGATAAGATCTATGTGAATATGTCAAAATATTTAGGTTTGCATGAAGTGACTTTGGACTAGTTCCAAAATAATGCTATATAGGCATTTCTAGTCACTTTAAATCTATTAAATGATAATCTTAAACTTTATGAAATATGATCAACACTTTAAATCACATTCCCATGCATTAGAATATGTGGTGATGACATGTGTACACATGATCCCATATTTTAATTGGAGAATATTAAATCTTAGTTATTTTTCAATGAGTAGAAATTACTTTTCTAAAATAAAATAAATAAGATTAAGTCTTAATCCATGTGATGATTGTGATGATACTAGATCATCAAGTGTGAGCCTTAGTGTGCTAAATAGCAATAGTTAAGTATTGTTTGGTGATTGTGCACCCCGTATTCATTTATAGACGACTGTATCGACCCCGAATACGAGGAGGAGTACTACCAAGAAGAAGAAGAAGAAAACTTCAACCACTGCTCTACTCAAGGCAAGCTATTATTGGCAAGCTAACACTTGCAAGTATTATACCTATGCAAGAAATCACTAATTTCAAGATAACCTAAGCAAGATGCATTAGGCATGCTTTGGTTATATACCTTTGATTTATACCAATCCCAAGTTTTACTTGCAAGCTTTACTTTTTTACTTTACCAAAGTTCTTTATCTTTAGTTAGTGCTTTGTGAGCATTGGAAAAATAGTATAGATAGCATAAAGAGTATAAAACTAGGCCTATACTTAGATGTCATTCTATGGCATGAGATTGAAGATTAGCATCCCTCATTAGTGAACACTCTTAACCTTAGTGGCTAGTGCTAAGCATAAAAGTTGATCACTTTAGATGGGAATACTTGGTTAAAATGATTATGAAAACCTTGGAATGATGCTTCATTCTATTGAAATGTTTTGACATGTGTTGAGAAACACAAAAGGATTTGATGATGAAAATGTTGAGGCATGAGCCTTAGCCCTTTATAAAAACTGATGGTTGGGTTCGGATGCGATACCATTCCAATTTTACCGTACAACCACAATACCCGAATTGGGTAGGGCTTAGCCGGAAGTTTATATGCATTAGTATGGGTTCCCTCGCGGAAGAGGTTTGAGCTGAGGCTACCTCGTGAGTGTGAATTGTCCACCTATGAAGCGCCCAGGATGTCAGATGGCCATGGCTGGGAGGCCAAGCTCATAGGGCAGGTGCCTATACTAGAGTGTGTAATTGAAAGGTTATGATTGATTATCCGCATACTAAGTATGATGATTCAGGGTTATCCCTGATGGATGTATCGAATATGGTGGTGAAAGTGTACCACCTCTATAGAGTGTCAAACTATTCGAATAGCCGCATCCGCGGTCATGGACAGCTGGAGTGGCCATACTGTTCCGTCGTCAGATGTTTTCAAAATGACTTGTGATGTGAACTATGATTTTGACTTGACCATAATAGGGTTGTGAATATGAAAACTAGGTTCCCACTTAAAGTGATTTAGAACATTAACTTAGTTTTCTTTACTTCTAAACTCAGTTTAGATAAACCTGGCTTTTTGCAAATAAACCTAGAGCTTAATATTCCTATTAGAACTACTTTACTTGTTAGTGATAGTTTGTGAGTACTTAAAGAGTACTCATGGCTTTGTCCTTGGCTATTCCCGTGGCCAGGCTATGAGGAGGACTATCAGGATGATGGACAGCAGGACGTCTACGACAACTAGGATCATCTCCCATCATCAGCATTGCCAGTGACTCTGAAGATGGAGCCCCTACTACGTTTCTTTGCACTACGTGATTTGTATTTAGACTGGATCATGGGATCCCTTATTTGTGTAAGACCTTATTATGGTTTGTAATGGATGTTGTACTGTGATATCCAATCTGTTATGTCTCGCAAAAATGGTAATCCTGGGATTGCGATGTATGGCATAATAGGCATCTGGGATTAAAAATCCAAGTGTTGACAGTAAAAAACCCTTTTGTCGTCCTCTCTATCATGCTCGTGCACCGCCGTCTCCACTGTCGCTGAGAAGCTCGAAAAGCATGTTTAGCCCCCTGTCGAACTCAAGGCTTGTTGTTCCCCTTGTTCCTTCATGGTACACTTTCTCCAACATTTGGCATGCCAGGTAGGGGGCTGAGGTGTGTTTTGAAGACCTTCACGAACCCCGTCGACATGTCGGCTCGCACTGAGACACGGGCAGAGCGCACCCTCCGCCGCGTGGCAAGCTGGGCTTAGATGGATCCTGTCCCCTGACGCACCTCACTGGATCCGTCCTCATGGATGGAGGACGAGCAGGGCTCCTCCTTCCGCTCGTCATGGGAGCTCTTGCTCTCCTCGCATGGCAACATGTTGCTCTCCCGCACCGTCTCCTCGCGCGACAACGACATAACTATCCTCTACTATATAGTTCATTTGTGGTTTGCATTCCTGCTCTACAAGTTTGTACTATGCAGTTATAATTTCTATCTAGTTCATTCTTAGCTATGATTAGTTTGTCTTGTTTGCTGTATTAACTTGTTATTACTTAGTTTTAGACTTCAATTATTGCTATTGCCACCAAAGAGGGGGCTGCAAGATCATGTCTCAAGGTGGTTTTCCAATGTAGCTGTCACACTCAAAGGGAGATACATTTGATGGATTGAGAAAGAAAATTGAGGATAATGCTATCGACTTGATTGTCAACTGAAATGCTGAATTTTATTTCCCTTGTGTTGATATTATGTAATATTTTTAAGAAGTTTGCAGCTGATGTAATATCTAGATAACTCGCATAGGCCATGTAGGCATTTAGTTGATGCTTCCCACGCATGGCGGTAGGCGGTACCATAACTGTGCTAGCCAGGTCGATCATGTAACAGTATAGGGGTTTGTTATTTCCCTTTTTGTATTGGGCCTACCATGAACAATAAAAGATGCTCGCTAATTATACTCCTTTTATGATATTTGCATGGGATTCAGAAAGGCCGAAACTGTAGATGTCCATGAACGTAATGGGCCAACCCTCAGGTGGCAAGTAGTAACAGTAACATGCTAGAACAGTAACATGCTAGAACAGTAACATGCCAAAACAGTAAGAGACCAGAACACCAGTAGGCCAGAACAGCGGCAACCTAGCACAGTAACGGGCCAAAGAAGTAACAGGCCAGAATAGTAACAGACCAGAAAAGTGATAGGCTAGAACAGTAGCATGCCAGAACAGTAAAAGACCACAACAGTAATGGACCTGGACAGTAATGGCCAGAACAGTAACGAGCTAGAAAAATAGTAGGCCGAAAATTTTACCAGACAGGAACAGTAACGGGATGAACATATTGCCAGGCTAGAACATTACTAGATCAGAATAGTTGCAGGCTGCATGTGGGACTAAAAAGTTGACGGACGGTACAGTAAAAGGCTAGAATAGTATCCGACCTTCGCAAAGATAGGCCATTAATAGGCGGCCTAGGACGAGCTGTGAGAACAGTGACGGGGCCGACCATAGGCCTTAACAGTATCGGACCGAGTTGACGTAGGCTGTTAACGGGTCGCACAGTATTTGAACAATGTGGGCTTCTGTAGGATGAAAGAGTAATGGGCCTGAGAGTTCACGGGCCATTGCTGGCTGCATGTTTTGGGCCCATTTCAAACAGTGCATGAAGAAATAGTAAAGGGCCATCATCTTATCGGGCTCTCTTCATGGGCCGGCCCACTTAATATTTAGTAGGCCTTAGCCGGGCCTGGCTTCTGCCACGGTTTCTGTAACTATTAATGACGGTAACCGGCCGTTAACGGCGGCTGCCACGTGGTGGTTTGCATGACGTCAGCAGTCAACATAGCTGACGAACATATCTACGACGGAACAAGTATTCATGGCTGAAGGGTGCGATCTGCTACGGTCCAAAAAAAGCCATGTTAGATTCTTTTGTGACGGGGCTTTTACCACGAAGGCTATCCGTCGTGGAAGACTTTTTAACCATGAAAAACAGTCCTTCAATCACGAAAGTCGTCTGTTGTAAAAGCCAACTTTTCTTCTAGTGGACACTCGGGAATGGTTAAAACAAAACATTGAAGAATCTATCCAGATTTTCAGTAGTAGCAAAACAAATTTATTTCGCCCACTTAGACATGTGAGGAATTTTTTTCCAATTTTTGTGCATAAAGAGGATGAAAAGTTGTAAATTATGTGTAAATATGAGCGCAATCAGAGTTACAATTTTTTTTTAGAAAATTCTTGCACTAAAAACTGTTCTACAGAAACTTGCTACTCCATATGTTTAACAACTTTATAACATCCAAAATGGGTTCCAATTGGTACTTTATTGAAAACTACAGAAAGAAAACCAAAATAAAACTCTCTTGCTACAACAAGAGTTCCAAGCAAAAATACAAAATAAAATAATCGGGTTACCTCCTGCAAAGCGCTTTCTTTATAGCCATATAGCTAGGCTTTACTTACTTGATTTTAAGTGATATGGAATTCATGTGGTAGCTTGTGCTTGTTTTCTACCTCCTTCTTCCTTGGAAAGTGTTTCCTCACAAAATACCTAGGTCCCATGGTGTGCTCATACCAGTCAAAGTAATAGTCAAGTTGAAACGCGGTAGAAAGCAACACAAGATATAGGAACAATAACAACAAAGTCTCACTTTCTTTCTATGCATTGGCATTTTATAAATCACGAAATCAAAGAAAATAGAGGCATGCCATTGCATAATATCAGTAGGTGAACACAACATATAATAACTAGAAGCGTAAAGAGGGCACTTATCACCTCCTCTTTCATAGTAGTTGCATTTACTAGAAGCAAATCTATCATTGTAACCCTTCAAAGCATGCAAGTTCATAGAGTTATTCATGTAAATAGTATCATTATACATATCATGGAATTTATTAGCATTCTTTCCTCTTTCAAAATAGTTGCTAGTAATATTTTGAATATCAAGATCATGGCTGCAAACAACAAACCACATATATATTTCCAAGCAAGTTCATATTTATTCTCTATGGTTAACATAGGAGAGTTCAAGAATGATATAGGACTCTTACTAATAAGAGCATCATCATGGGCAGCAAGTTCATCATTTATATCTTCATTTGTTAAACATGCATGGTTATCAAGAAGCATATGACCATCATCTAAAGCATTATCATATAGCATAACTAAGCACCACTCCTCATTATCAATAGTATCACTAGTAGCATTAGTAGCAAGTGAATGAGCATTATTAGTTTCATCATAATAGCATGGGTTATCAAAGATGAACATAGAATTTTTAGTTGCATAATTATCTTAGCATGGGTTCTCATAAATGACAAATGAGTTTTGAGTTTGAGTGTTACTATCATTTTTGAGAGGTTCCCATACATCCCAAATCTTAGGTTGGACCATATCTTCTTCTTCTTCTTCTTCTTCATTCTTCTCCTCTTCTTTGGGGTGCATGGGCATCCCCAAGATTAGATTTTTGTCTTATTCTTGTGTTTTCTCATCACTCTCCTCTTCTTGGGGGTGCATGGGCATCCCCAAGCTTATGCTTTTGTCATCTTCTTCCTGCAAAATATTAGTTCTTTCCATGGCAGGAAGAATATTCTTTACATAATCAATAACATAAGCATTATCACAAAAGCTTTATTTGCAATGTTTAAGGAGCATAGACTTACGTTTTTAAGATCACGAGCTACATCACAAGTTTCATACTTTTTTATTAATTAGGAAGTCCACCTCACTAGATCCAATGAAATCAATAAATTGATCACGTAATCTTATTTCAATGTAATCATAATTCTTTTCATGATGTGTGGCCATTATAAAGTGATTACTACATTTGCATTGATAGTATAGATGCTTATCATTTTGTTTTGTGCAACAAGACACATTATATAACTCACATAGTTGTTTAGAAATCTCATTTGAGAAATCAATAAGTTTTTTCACATGCACTCTTCCTTGGGAGAAAAAATAATTAACTTCATCTAAATCCCTAAGGTCCTCAGGTGAAAGTTCATCCATAGTAAAGTTTATAATAATTTTTATGTGTTTTTGATATAAGGAAAGTTAAAACTGAAAGTAAATCTAATGAGAAACTCACAACCAAACAAGTTAAATAAACCTCCCCAAGCTTAGATGATTGCAAGATTTAAAACAAACTAAAACAAATCTAAGGTTTTGGGCGCACAAGAATAGAAACTTAAGCGCTACGCTCCCCGACAATGGCACTAGAAAAGTATCTTGATAACCCCCAAGTATAGGGGATCACCATAGTACCTCTCAATGTGGAAGTAGGGTATCGATCCGCAGGAGCAAGAAGGAAAAGCTATCTATTCTCTACAACTAAAGTGTCACAATTTTTAGTTGATTATGCACTAAACAAGTTTTAAGGAATAAGATGGTTGTTTTAATGGTTGGAAGTTTAATGTAACAAAACAAGAATATAAAAGTGTCCCAATCCTCTTCGATGCAAGAGGAAAAGACAATGGTTTTCTTTTGTAGGAACAATGGACATGGGTTCACTTAATCCTCTCTTCTCCATCTATGGTGTTTATCATGTTATAGATAGTAAAGGTACACGCAATTGTCATGTTTTAATGGTACTTTCTATGGTGGCTACATGTCATAAAACACATAGGTGAAAGAAGTACTCCTTTGTGTTACTAGGTCACCCTTGCAATAAGGCTAGCATTTGGTTTGTGTCACACCACACATTATACTTCTACCTTTTTACCCCTAGATAAAGGATGTTGGGCTGCACTACTATCACTCAATACATATGTCGCTGTCACTCGGCCACCCATTACCTACATACATCATACTTCTTAATATAAAACATTCTAAACACTAGTGCAATGATTCATATTTTGTGATATGCTGTGAGTATTATCACATCTCTCTCATTACCCCACTTGGTGGTGTCAATCACCTCATGATATGGATAAACAAGGCATTATGTATAAATCTAAACCATTACATGCATCAGAGAATATTCCCAAAGTATGAAAAACCATACAAGATCCAACACAACGGTAAATGAATAACAAGTACTATCTCATAACACAATATCCACTATATAAATTACATAGATAGATCCATACTCATGCAAGATACATCATATGGACTTCAACAATGATCATACATGGAGAGATTGGATCAAGTTACTACCATAAACCCAAAGTCTAGGGGGGGACTGCTCCCCTCTCATCATGGAGAGTGATGAGGAGGCATTAGTGAGGGAGGAGACGCGGCCGGAGGCGATTTCGGTGGTGGTTCCCCCTCCAATCTTCCTCCGGTGGCGGCTAGAAGACTCCACGTTCTGGGTGTTTTATATCTCCGCCTCCTCTCTGTCGAGGACTCCCCAGGGGATCCTTATATAGGGGTTTAGGTCAATAGAAATCCATGGGCGAAAGAATCAAGGCAATCGGACAACCGAGGAGGAAAAGAGGGTAGGTGGCGCACCCACCTGGGCTAGGCGCGCCACCTAGGCTCTTTTGGGCCTCCTGGCCCTCCAGGTGATGTTCTTGTGCTCCAAATTCTTCTCGTAGATAAATATTGACATCCCCAAAAGCTCAGGTCCATTTGACTCGATGTAGGTCCTGAAACATCAAAAACATTGAAAACATGGTTTTTCTGCCCTACCGGGTTATAACCAAAATAAAGGGGATCATTGGTAAATCCCCAAAAATCAATGTAAAACATGGATATAACATTATATATGATGCAAATATGTGGGTAAACATGTTAACAAACTACAAAGTTCATGTATGCATTTTACAGCATCAGCCGCCGAATCACAAGGAGATCTAAAGTACAAAGCAATGGCTATGGCTAATGGAGGGGATGGATGAACAATTAATGAACAATGGATGGACAATGGCGTGGATCTCCTTTGGCGGTGTTGTGTTGCAATCTGGGAATGGTGGCTGTCACATCCCAAATTCTATATTTGGTACTACATATCATACATGTCATTGCATCATGAGCATCTTTGAAAAAAAATCAGTTTTAAAGCTTTTGCCAAAACACCACACTTTTACTTCAATATCATCTATACATGTCTAGTATGATTTTTTACATTGCATCTGCTAGAATGGTACTATATAAACATTCTAGATGCATAGATGCATAGGGTATTCAATTACAAACCCATAGGTTTTTGTTTCGCTCAATTCGGAGCTGTGGATCAAAAATTGTGCCCTTTTAGTTTCCAAACTGAATTCGGTTTTAGAATAGATAGACAGTTCAGACTTCAGTTAAACAACAGTAGAAAAGAATAAAGAAAAGAAGGAAAAAAGAGAGGGAGACATCACAGTAGGGCGGCAGCCCAATAGGCCCACCCGGGGGTCCGGCGCAGCATCCCGCAACCACCAGCCGCAGCGCCCGCTAGCGGCCCATCTCAGCCTCGCGTGCGCCCCCTTCTCCTTTTCTTTTTCGATTCTTTTGTTTTTTCCTTGACATGCGGGTCCTACCCGTCAGTCGCCGCTGCCGCCAGTACGTGCTCATCACGAAATCCTCGAATTGCCGCTGCGTTCCCTCTCCGATTTCGGCGCGAGTTTAGCCTCCCTCGCCTCGATATTTTCCCTAGCCTATTTAGCCTCGAGCCCTCATTGAAAAGCCCCCTAAAATCTCATCTACCCCGCCACCAAGCCCCGGCGATTTCTCGCCAGACTTCACCGCCGCCGTGCTGCCTTGGAGCTCGGTAAGAGCCCTCCAACACCGTCCAACCACCCCTCCATCCTTTCCCTTCGAATCGAACCGCCGCACCAAGCCGTGCCACCCTGACCGCTCCTCCTTCCGCGCAGGACCACCGAAGACACCAGATTTTTGCCGCCGAAGCTCCGCCAAGCGAGCTCGCCAACCGCCAATCTCCACCACCTAAGGAAGCTGCTATCCGCGGTAACCCCGTCCCCGAGACCGCAACACCTTGCCGAACCTCGTAGGCCACTCTGCCGCCGATGAGGATCACCGGAGCGCCGCCCCACCACCGTCACTGACCCGCCGCCGCCCTCGTCAGAGGTGAGCATGGAAGCTCGCGTTCCCGCGCGTCCGATCTGGGATGGACGGACCGGATGCTGCGTTGACTGCCCCAGTGGATCGCTGACTGGTCAAGCCCAGTCAGCTACATGTCAGCCTTGACCGTACAGTTAGCGTATAGTCAGCGGGACTATTCCCTGCCGAATTTTAGAGTTTTATTAATAGACAGAAAATATGTATAACTTCAAAGATTCATGAAAAAGATTTATTGTTCAGAAAAATACAATAATATACCATTGAAATCAAAAAAATACGTAGAATCTGATTCTGTAAGAATATTGCAGGTCTACTGTACGTAATTTCCTGAGTTATAAAAATGCTTAAAGTAGTATAAAAATTATAGAGAAAGTTCTGTATATCTTTTTGGCATAATTCTTTTTGCCCCTGGCTCAAAATCTTAATGTCTGTACAGTAGTATTTTTGTAAATTTTAGCAGTACTATCTATCTACAGCAAATGTTTAGTATTTTGATTAAAAGCCTTTTAAATAATTCTCTAAATTGCATAACTTGTTTTGGTGCATTAAAGGTTTTTCCATGCATATTCAGTAGGAATATTAATCAGAGAACATAACTAAACTACTGAAACTTTTATTAAAATGCCATGCATGCATTATGTTGCATTTGTTGATCTCTATTTGTAGATTGTTTATTTGGTTGAATTGCTTTCGTGTAGATTGTGAGGATTGTGAACCTTGTGATTGCCAAGACTATGTATTTGACTCTGACAACTATCAAGGCAAGTAGAGCTTCATAAATGTCCTATTGTTTATTTTCTCTATGCATTGTAGCTCTATTTTTGTAGTTACATGTGTAGGACTAATACTGCTATGCTATGTCCTATTATGGTCATAGTCTTCCTTGTTAGGTGAGCCACCGTAAGTAGATGTGCTTAGTTGTGCTGATGTAGACGAGGGTGGGTTACACCATGATGAAGATTGTTTTGAATGTATGTGTTTGGAAAATTTGAAAACAACTTAATTAATGAACTCTCTAGGTGGTATTGGTAAATGCTTGGTTCGTGAATGTCGGGCCTATGTCTATGGTTTACCCGAGTAGCTCACTTGTGGATGGCCACCCTGTTGGGGATATACTTTCAGGGTATCCTCACAGTTCCTCACTGACCAGGGTGGCCCACTTCGGGTTAGAGCTTTGCTTCACGGGCGGCCCAGCCAGGGAGAAAAGACGTAGTCCAATCTAGCTACGGGAAGGCCCAGAAGACTTACCGACTTAGGCCAATAGTGTTACCAAGATGTACTCTATAACCAACTCTTAGTCATAGCTAGACTGATCTCTCCTGTAAGCCCCAGGCCGGATATCTATATAAGCCGGCCTAGGGAGAGCCTTTAGGGCACCTACCTCAATAGTCTAAAAACTCACATAGGCGAACCCTTGTAACCCATATTTCGTCTCTACCGTATTACTGGATTGCTAGCAGGAGTAGGATCCGTCCAAAGCCGGCGGATTCGAACTTGGGTAAACTTGTGTGCTCACCATCCTGGAACACCGTACGTCTCACACCCCTCTCTTCCGCACGCCTCGAGGACCCCCTCATGGCGTACTTGTCATCAATTCGACGACAGTTGGCGCCCACCGTGGGGCAAGTGAGCTTCGGATCTATGATCCGAGCGGAATCTGCAAGAATCGGAATTGGCGAGACTATCGCCGTCGGTCGCATCCTGTACGCCAGCAACGTCCCTCTCATCGTTCTCGACGAGACCTGGATTCCGGCTAGGGAGGCTGTGACTACATACACAATCATGTCTTTTGGCGAGATCGATGTTTACATCGGTTTTGCTGAACCTGTCCCACCCACCCCAGCGGTGATGATAGAGGCAGACGAATCTTCTGGGTCCCCTTTGTCCGTGGAGGCGGCAGAGTTCTGGATCTCAGAAAACCCTAATCCCACCCAGCCCGCACCAGTTGTGGAGATAGTGGAGAAATCCGAACCTGAAGAAGACCTAGCGGCCCAAGTCGAATCTGGAGTGGATCTCCTTGGAGAGGCTAAATCCCAGATCGACCCACCCGCCGAAGTCAGAATCCAGGAGGAGCAGACCAACGAAACTGGTTCCAGCTCTGAGAATGCCGGGACAGACATGCCTTTCCTAAGGTATACACTGCGACGTATGATAATGCAAAATTCAAGCGCAGATGCAATTCTCGAGACCATCAAAAGTTTCGATGAAGCTGATCGCGAAAGCCGTAGGTACCTTAGGAAGCACGCGTCGCACTTTGTCGGATATGTGGGATCCGGATCCGGCTCTGCCAATGCTGGAGACAACACCGACTCTATGCTAGGGGCGATTGGAACAAACACCGACGTACCCGCATTCTCGGATGAATCAATGACATCAGCAGATTTCCAAAAGTTCTCCGCAGAATATGAAGAGGAGTATAACTCCAAAACTGCAGAGGAAGGAGAAGCCATGGATGAAGGATCCGGGGAACACTCTCCCAAAACACAGGACGACATGGAAGTCGGAGATAATCCCGAAGTCCAGATGTCCGAAAGTACCAATCAGAGCTTGACTCTAGGAAACGGACCCAAAGCCGTCTTTGCTACCGCGCTGCCAAGAAGGCAAAGAAGAAGAACAAGAAGAACAAGACCCCTGCAAAATACCCTCTGGCAGAAGAGGTGATTGCCGAGGAATATGAGGAAGACTCAGATGGAGCACTTATCCCAGAAGAGCCCAAAAAAGAAGAATCGGTGGATGGACACGTGATCACTGAAGGTGCGCGTAAACTCATCGATGCTGCATTAACCACACCTATTCCTACAGCTGCAGAGCTTACTGCTGAAGAACTGGACGAGAGGGCATATGCCCTAGAAGCGCGTTGTCAAGTACTCCTTGATGAAGCCAAAAACATTGAGGAGGAAAAGAAACGCCTAGCATCTGCGGAGAAGTACAACTCCAGGCAATACTAGAAGACTAGGAAGCGTCATACCAATGACAACCAATTCTCGCAGATTCACACCATCCTTTTCAGAGAAGAGATGGGGAAGCCTCGGAAAGATAGCAAAGGGGATTGGGTATATCCAACCCCAGTACAGAATACCGTGGCGGCCCGAGAAATTCTATCGGCTAATCTAGGCCCGGAAGAGATCCGGTTGGGAATCAAACTACTCCACAAGGGACTAGAGCAGCAAAAGGTCGCCATGTCCGTAAGTCAAAAACTGGTCTCTGATTCCGACCAATGTCGCACAGATCCGGCATGGGCTGACATAAGACCCCAGCGCGTTCCGGAGCAGCACCATCGCCCCGATCACCGGGAAGACAATTACTCAAGAACCGGATCTTCGGGACAACACCACAAAGCTGCCCGCGGCTAGCGTAACATTAACCCAATTGCGGAGCAAGAAGCGATTGCTACACTGAATGCGAGGAACCAGCCCCGGCGAGAGTCGAAAGACCATAGGGATGATGATAAAGAGAAACATCAGGAGGAGGACCGACAAAGGATGCCACCTCCTAGACATGAAAGCCGTCCGGATGATGGACAAAGAAACGATGGACACCATGCTGGGACAAGCCGGCAGGGGGTCGTCACGATGAAGACCCTCCCCGGAACCGGAATAATGACGCTCCAGACAGAGGCAGGCGATCAGCCAGAAAAAACCCAGCTGCTCCACCTTCTCCTCCATGTAGCCATCACAACGGCCCCCAGGGAGGCAATGGAGGACGTCGTGGTGGAGGAGGTGGCGGCAGAAGCCGAAGTCCGGCTCCAAGGCACCACAACCACAACCAAAATTTGGGATGATCTCTATCCCCAAACGACACAAGACGCAGGATCAACTCCAACATAGAGGCACGACGCTACAAAAACGATGATATATACGTGGGCCCAAAATGCTTCGGACCACGCATCACAGCTACAAGATTCCCGAAAGGATTTGCTATCTCAAGACATATCCAAGCCTACGACGGCATTACTCGGCCAGATACTTGGCTACAGATTTCTTCCAAGCTTGCTGCATCGCCAAAGGCGGAAACAGCCTGGTCGCAACCCGATATCTCCCACTCATGTTGCGGAAGACGGGACGATCATGGTTTAATGAACTTCCAGAGAACACCATTCACAACTGGTATGACATGCAACGTGCGTTCTTTCGGAATTTCGAAGGCACATACCGGAGGCCCTATACGGTCGGAGACCTGCAGCGTTGTACCTAGAAGGCCAGAGAAACTTGCCGGGATTACCTCGGATGATGGATCGACACCAAGAACTCCTGTGAAGGAGTAAATGATCAAACTGTGATTGAAGCTTTCATTGCAGGTCTCCCAATTGGTCTACTGCGTCATCGCTTGAAGTGCGACAAAGTCACTGATTTGGGAGAGATGATAGAAGTAGCGAGCAAGTATGCAGATGCTGACGACGGTGCAGACAGATTACTCAACGCCCTAGATGTGCCACAGTCGGCAAAACAACCAAAGCAACCAGCTCAGAAATGCAAGAACACCTCGGAAGAAAAACCCAACACGGAAACGGCAGTGGTTACTGCTACTTTCGGGTCTAGAGGACGAGGAGGACGTGGCGGAGGCCGCGGGCGTGGTCGTGGGACTTTGAGAGTTCAAGGTAGAGGAGACCAACAACCAGACAAAACCTATACCTGGGCCGACATTGCCAATAACCCTTGTGTACATCACTTAGATGCCAATGGGGGCTCATCCCACACCAACGCTGAGTGACGTTTTAATGACGACATCAAAAGAGATGATACCGCTGGCTACAGAGCTAAGCAGAAGAAGGGAAAGAAGAATCCCGAAAAAGATAAAGAGACCAAGGAAGATTCCGACATGGAGGAAGCTGATGCTTCAAATCCCAAGCCGGAAGGAAAGAAAAAATTTCCGACCAAGAAAGACACTTATGTCACCTTCCTCGGATCTCAACCAGCAAAAGTCAAGAAAGCAGTTCTACATGAGCTCAACGCAATAGTTTCGGCTGTCCCTCAGTACCTAGACTGGTCGGAAGTGGCAATCACATTTGACCGTGCTGATCATCCGCCTAAGCTACATAGGCGAGGAAAATACGCCTTAATCGTCAATCCACTTATTGACAGTTATGGTTTCTCCAAGACCCTCATGGATGGTGGCAGCAATATCAATATTCTTTATGTCGAAACGCTACGCCGGATGAAGATCTAGGAGACCCAGCTGAACCATAGCTCTGTGATCTTTCACGGAGTTGTCCCAGGAAGACAAGCTAATTCCCTAGGATAAATCACTTTGGATGTTACCTTTGGAACTCCAAAGAACTATCGGACAGAGGCACTTTCCTTCGAAGTGGTCCCGTTCAAGAGCGCGTACCACACTATATTTGGACGTCCGGCTTACTGGGCTTTTATGGCTCGTCCATGTTACATTTACAATATGATGAAAATTCCAGGTCCCAACGGCGTAATCACCATCAGGGGAGACCCAAAGAAGGCGCGAGAGTGCGAGGATGGAAATGCCACCTTTGCTGAAGCCGTGCTGCACGCCCAGTAGTACCAGGAGATCAAGAAGAGCATAGATCCGTCTGAGATGCCCGCAACAAAGAAGGAGGTGACAAAGCCAAATCCGGAGTTCAAGGCATCAGAAGAGACGTAGAAGACGCCGTTGAAGGATGATGACCCCTCCAAGGTGACCCAGATAGGCGTAGGCCTAGATAGCGCATAGGAAAGCGTGCTCGTCAAGTTCCTCAAAGAAAATCAAGATATCTTTGCATGATAGCCATCTGACATGACTGGAGTACCTAGGGAACTTGCCGAGCACTCTTTAAATGTAAACCCGAACGCTAAACCTGTCAAACAGTCCTTATGACGTTTTGGCGATGAAAGGCATAAGGTAATAGCTAAGGAACGAGCGCGGCTCGAGTTAGCCGGATTCATAGAAGAGGTCATCCACACTGAGTGGTCGGCTAATCTTGTAATGGTCCCTAAAAAGGACACCACTGATTTAAGGATGTGTGTTGATTATACTGCCTTGAACAAGGCTTGTCCAAAAGATCCGTTCGCTCTGCCTAGGATTGATCAAGTTATCGATTCTATGGCAGGCTCGGAACTCCTCTGTTTTCTCGACGCATATTCCGGTTATCACCAAATCCGGATGAAGGAATCTGACAAAGTCAAAACTTCATTTATAACCCCCTTCGGAACCTTCTGTTTTGTTACGATGCCCTTTGGCCTGAAGAACGCAGGAGCTACCTACCAGCGCATGATGCAGCGTTGCCTCCATGACCAGCTCGGACGCAATGTACATGCATAAGTGGATGATATCGCGGTGATGTCCAAAAAGAAGGAAACACTGATTTCCGACTTGGAGGAAACGTTCGCCAATCTACGAAAATACAACATCATGCTTAACCCAAAGAAATGCTTCTTTGGAGTACCAATCGGAAAATTGTTAGGTTTCATCGTGTCTCAAAGAGGCATAGAGGTGAACCGGACAAAATCAAGGCTATACTCAATATTTCCAGGCCAAATCGCCTGAAGGACGTACAAAGACTAACTGGTTGCATCGCTGCAGTCAGTCGGTTTGTAAGCCGGCTTGGTGAAAGAGTCGCACCATTATACAAACTCTTGAAAAAGACCAAGGATTTTGTGTGGACCGACGAAGCTAAAGCTGCACTACAAGACCTGAAGAAAGTACTCTCATCTGCTCCTATCCTTGCTGCGCCGGAACCACAGGAACCGATGTTGCTCTATCTTGCTGCGACAAACAAGGTCGTTAGTATCGTCATGGTAGTGGAGAGACCGAAGGAAAATCAGGAGCACTTGGTGCAGCGTCCGACATACTTTGTCAGTGAGGTCCTGACAAAATCAAAACAGCGGTATCCGCACTATCAAAAGTTGGCTTACAGTGTTTTCTTAGCATCCCGTAAGCTACAACACTATTTTCAGGAGCATCCAATTACCATGGTGAGCACAACTCCTATGAGAGATATAATCAACAACAGTGACGCCACAGGACGCGTCACCAAATGGGGCATAGAGCTTTCAGCTTTTGATATTGAGTATAAACCCCGGACAACAATCAAATCCCAAATCCTTGCCGACTTTGTCGCTGATTGGACAGAGACGAAGGAGAATATGACCCTCCCTAAGTCGGAATATTGGACCCTCTACTTTGATGGGTCTAAGGCTCGAGGGGGCTCGGGGGCTGGCATGGTGCTCAAATCACCCCAAGGAGATAAACTTCTATACGTGTTGTAGATCCATTTCACAGCGACAAACAATATTGCCGAGTATGAAGCATTGCTACACGGAATCCGGATTGCTAAGGATATTGGCATCCGACGTTTGATGTGTTATGGAGATTCGGATCTTGTTGCTCAGCAAGTTTTGGATATTTGTAATGCAAATAAGAACATGGCAGCGTATAAAGCTGTCATGGAGGATTTATCTAAATCGTTCGAAGGGTTTGAGGTTCAAAACATCCCTCGAGCAGAAAACAAGGAAGCAGATGCATTATCTCGGATAGGCTCTGCATGGAAAGAGGTCCCGGATGGCGCTTTTCTAGAGCACCTCAAAGTTCCCTCAATAAAGGGAGTAGATGAGGAATATCCGACCAAATCCGACTCACCTCTAATAGCAGTTCTGGCTATAATTCCCAGCTGGACTCAACCCTACCTTGATTATCTGGTAGATGGCAAATTACCCGAAGACGAGGTTCTGAGCCGGCAGATTATCCGACGAGCGAAAGCCTATACTATAGTTAAAGGTGAGCTCTATAAGCGGAGTGTCTCTAGGGTTTTTCAGCGCTGCGTATCTCCGGAAGAAGTAGTGGAAATCTTAAGAGAAATCCATGAAGGTGAGTGTGGTCACCATGCTGCAGCCAAATCTTTAGTGGCAAAAGCTTTTAGACACAGATTTTTCTGGCTTACAGCTCAAGCAGATGCCGAACGATTAGTCAAGACATGCAAAGGCTGCCAAAAGTACGCCAAACAAGCTCATGTTCTGGCTGATCAGTTGCAAACAATACCTATAACATGGCCTTTTGCGGTCTGGGGGCTTGATATGGTAGGACCATTTAGACGTGCTCCAAGTGGATTTACTCACCTCTTAGTGATGGTGGATAAATTCACAAAGTGGATTGAGGCTAAACCCGTCACTAGTTATGATGGAGCAATAGCCAAAACATTTGTCGAGGATGTTATAATCCGGTATGGTTATCCGCATAGCATTATCACGAACAACGGGAGTAACTTTTCTATGGGAGAATTGGCCGAGTTCTGCAATGAACAAAATATCCGGCTTGACATTGCGTCAGTCGCACATCCACAAGCTAACGAACAAGTCGAAAGAGCGAATGGTTTAATCCTACAGGGCCTAAAACCAAGACTCGAAGCACCGCTACGACGTGCTGTGGGGGCTTGGGCAGAGGAATTACCCTCTGCAATATGGAGTTTACGAACAACTTTGAACAGGTCAACCAGATACACACCTTTCTTCTTGGTCTATGGCGCAGAAGCAGTTCTTCCTAGTGATTTGATTCACACTTCTCCTAGACTGGCCGCGTATATTGAAGAGGATGTCGAGATTTCTCGACAAAATGATCTCGACTTAGTCGAAGAAGTTCGCGTCGTTGCTGAGATGAGATCAACAGCCTATCAGCAGAAGTTACGCAAGTATCATAGCCAGAGAGTCAGAAACAGATCTTTCAATAAAGGTTATTTGGTTCTCCGGCTTGTGCAACAAAGAAAGAACAAACTTTCCCCAGTATGGGAAGGGCCCTTTTTGGTTAGTCGAGTATTGCACAATGGTTCGTACTACTTAACTGACATGAGGCCAGTTAAAGAAAGACCTGCTACTAAGAAGAGAAAAAGAGCTAGAGGCAGTACAATTTCGGATGAGTTAGATAGACCATGGAATATTGCTCAGCCATGTCCCTTTTATTCTTAGTTTATCCTTCTTTGTAATCATACATATGTACATGCTCTATGAGAAATAAAAGTCTTGGTTGCCTCAAAGTTTTTTCTGAGAAGTTTTACCATCTTATTTCCGAATGATCATGTCATAGTCAAAAATCCCAGAATACTTGAAAGTACTTTATGCTCATGCTTGTTCTGGTTTAGATTTCTTATTCTAAAATTGCTACCTTCGGGTATAACTCTAAAGTTTCTAGTCTATACTTTGGTTATTTGTCTGATTGCCGGATGCGGGTATTTTCCGAGTAGTGAATTGTTGGTACCGAAGCCGCTTTGTTTCCAGTTTAAACTGGATTAGCAATTGAGCTCTGTTTCAAGAAAGTTTCCATGCAGAAGGTTTAGCCGGCTCACGAAAGGGACGAGGCGGAAAGCCAGATAAATGATAAGTATAGACGAAAAAGTATAAGTGCTTATGTAAACATTTGAGGCACACAAAAATTTAAAGACAAAAGTGCTGAATAGGTCAAAAGCTTAGCACTAGCAAAATTATAGTACTGCATATTTACAGGAACATCATGTTTCTCAAAATAATACAATTGTTTCTGGCAATCTATGATGCAGGAGAAGAGGAAGGATCTGCCTGCTCGCTGGATACATCACCTTGATATCGTTCCGAGATGTCTAGATCCGATACGGTCTGTTCATCGCCGGAAACTTCTGCTGATTCTCCGAGAGGCGGAGGCGGCGTGTCCACGCGGGTGAAGAAGGGAGTATCATAGCTGGTTAGGTCAGCTACATGGCACCCATATCCGGCGCAGGAGTCCATGATTGCCTTGATGTCTTGCTCCTGTCCGTCTTCGTCCACCTTGCAGTACCCTCTGGTCACTTGCCATATCTCCATGCTTCCATGGTGGATCATGACCATGGTGAGAGCGTTCTGTGCTATGGATCACGCGTAGGACATGTTCCAATCCTGAACAAGTTGCGGCATCTCCTTTGCCTTGTCCCGCACCTGAAAATCCAACATTCTATGCATGTCCAGAATCTTGAGAGCTTCGCCAATATCCTCAAGGGATTGGTGGAAGTCATGAAGCAGGTCACCGACTTGGGTAAGCCGGTGGGTGAGAGGCTTGGTGTAGGTGGAGTCCGTCAAGTTCAGAGGACCTATACACAAAAACAGTTAAGAAAATCTGACATTGAAAGAAGTCGAAGAAAATAGACAAATCAGACAAATGGAACATACCGAAGATGACGTCGTCAACTTTGGTCTTCTCTTCCCGATGACTCCGGAGTTCAGCCCGGAGCGCCTCAGAAATGTCCTTCTCTCTGCACAGCTCATTATTGAGGCCCGAGATTTTCTGATCTTGAGCAGCAATCTTACGATCACGCTCGTCAGTAGCCATGGAGGAGGATCCGAGTACTTGAGCGATGCTCTTCTCATGATCTGCCTTAAGCTTCTCCAGCTCTTGGCGAAGTTCTTTGTTCTCCACCACCAAGGTTTTGAGGTAGCGTAAGACTATTTCACCAGCGCTGTAAGTCAAAAAAGAACAACAGTTCAGGGAAAAATTCGATTATGAAAACACAAAGACAAGATTTGAGTCTCGGAATGTTTACCTTCGGCCTCATCCTTGGAGACTTTCAGCTCAGCATTTTCAAGTCAGAGAGATTTGATCTCTCTCCACTTGTTGCAGATATTCTTCAACAAATCCTGGTTATATGAATTAACTTTCTGTAAGTCAGAATACCCAGAGTCAGAAGTCTACTGAAGACTCGGGCTAATATTGTTACTAATATCAGCATGAGCCTTGGGGGCTACACTAGTTCATTCTTTGGCATCCTAAGGAAGCATAAACTTGGAATAAATATGCTAATTCATGCTTGGGGGCTAGAGGATATGATATACAATAAATAAAAATGTGAGTTAGAATTCCGACTTACATGATGTTCATGTGTGAGCTTGCTCAGACATATGTTCACCTCGAAACTTTCTCGGCGAGGGTGAGTGGAATAATCGGAGGTGGTGGAAGCACACCAGCTTTAAGTCCCTCGTCGCGAATGCGAACTTGTTCAAGAAGGTCGGAGTACTTGATGTCTTCCGCCTCTTGCGCTTCTTCTTCGGCAGAGATTTCTCTTCTCTAGGCATTACTTGGCCAGCCGCTGGATCTCTTCCGCAGATTTCTGGGATAAGCCAAACTTGGCAAGACCTGGATTGTTGAGAAGGTTTTCGGCAAAGATCTCTGCCGAGGGATCATTACCCAAAGAGGGTTCACCCTTATCTAAATCTGACTCACTCATGGTGACGTCAGTTTGTGGTTCAAGGATCGCTGGTTCCGTTGAAGGAGCCAGATCTTCTGCGACATCCGGCGAAGGAGTAGTCATTGGCATTGCAGAGGATTAGGGGCAGGAGTCAGAGGAGCCACGGTAGGGGAAGCTATGGTTAGCTTTGTCTGTCGCAGGGGCTTCGAAGAAGTTCCCTTCCCCTTACCCTTGATGAGCTGCTTAGCTCTGAGAATGTAATAGAGTTGAAAACATTACATCTCGGAAGAAAATTCAGGAAAGGTACAAAGGCGAAAAGTTGTGTTGAAAGTTACCTCTTCACGACGGGCACCTCCTTTGTGCCAACAACCACTGTCGGAGCCTTGCGCTTCTTGGGCACAATGTCCGGCAATGGGACCAGTTCAACCTCCTGAGAGAACTCTGGAGGATATCCCTCAAGCGGAGCAAATTCCGACTCAGGGAGGTCAGCAAGCTGAAAAGAAGAAAACATATCAGTATTGCGATATAACTTAAAGAATGAAACACATAAAAAGGTTTATTGTTAAAAGCTTACCGGTACAACGGGGTTTTCCGTTGTGTGCTTGTCCAGAGAAACCTCCGGGATCCTCCTTTCGATCCGCTCCCTTATCAGCCATTTAATCTGGCTTATATAACCTCGCGAGGTGTAGGCTTTGGGGCTGATGTGGAGGGAATCCTTTTTGGATGACGTGATGGAGTGCATCAGTCGGTCTCCGTGGTACTGAAGGGGTTGGTTCCGACATGACACCCAACATTGGACCAAGTCGGATCCCTTCTGTCCTTTGTGTTTAATCAGATATTCGATCCGCCTTTTAGCGAGGATCAGAACATCACTGAGAGCCGGAGGTGCCTCGTCCCAAGACGGTTGGGCCGTCGCGGCTCCGTCGATGAAAGCCGACAAAGCAGTGGCTTTGCCAGGAGCCAGAACATCTTTGTGGTAAAAGAAAGTGGCTGGCCATTGTTTGACCGAGTCACTGGCTAGAATCTTTGGATAGGCGCGATCATGCCTAACCGAAAAGCTAATTGTACCGATAATATAAGGATTACCGGCAGTGATAGAATTTCTCCGGACATGGAAGTAGTACCGGAATAAGGTAAGACTCGGCCTAATGCCGAGAAATCCCTCGCACAAAGCCGCATAGGCGCTCATCTCTAGGAGGGAGTTGGGAGGAAGATGGTGGAGTTGAACACTATAGTGATCTATCACCTCGGAAAAGAATTCCGAGGGAGTAAATGACAAAGGTCTGTCGAGGTGGGTGCCGAAGTGTACCCGCTCGTCGGTGCACAGGTTGGGGATGGTCTCGCCGGAGCCGCTCCGCCAATCGCCGGCGTGGAGGATCCCTTCTTTCTCCACGCCGCGGAGCTTCTCGTCGTCCAGCATGCAAGGGATCCAGACCCCACGATAGCTTTCCTTCTCCGCTGCCACCGCCTCCGCCGTCGCTGCTGCCGCAGCCAAGCCGGAAGATGAAGACGAAGCCATTCTTCTGGAGCACCGGTAACCTTAGATGTGCGGCGCTGGGAGTTTGGGAAGCAGAGGAGCTCTGTGCGCGAGGGAGATTTGGAGGAGAAGAAGCGGCGAGGGAACAGGTGAAGAGAGATGAAGAAGAACCCTCACCTCTTATATCCACCTAACCGTGCCAAGTTTCGTGCAAATGACACTGTATAACCTCCACACATCGTGGAAGGAACTAGGAAGGACCTACGCGATGATTACGTCGCCTCGATCTCCGTGTACGCATTGAAACGGTGCCTCGGTTCCGCGAACGGCGGACCCACCAACGGTCGTGCTGACAGGATGTTTGTCAGATAACGTGACTTGACCATGACGAGTGTCAGATGACGTCAAAGACCAAGTTCCGGCTTAGTTTGAAATCAAGCTGGAAAATCCGAGTAACATGTTGATAGGTCTGACTTATTTTTAAGACCTGGATCATATTTTTTGTTGTGAAGTTTCAGGAACCCTTCAAGATTCTGCAAGCCGAAGATCAAGCTAGACGATGATGAATCCGACTTTAGATCTTGGAGACTTCCGGGGGCTGCTGTTGGGGATATACTTTCCAGGTATCCTCACAGTTCCTCACTGACCAGGGTGGCCCACTTTGGGTTAGAGCTTTGCTTCACGGGCGGCCCAGTCAGGGAGAAAAGATGGAGTCCCATCTGGATACGGGAAGGCCCAGAAGACTTACCGACTTAGGCCCATAGTGTTACTTGTATTTCAAGATGTACTCTGTAACCAACTCTTAGTCGTAGCTGGACTGATCTCTCTTGTAAACCCTAGGTCGGATATCTATATAAGCCGGCCTAGGGAGAGACTTTAGGGCACCTACCTCAATAGTCTAAAAACTCACACAGGCGAACCCTTGTAACCCATATTCCGGCTCTACCGTATTACTGGATTACTAGCAGGAGTAGGATCCGTCCAAAGCCGGCGGATTCGAACCTTGGTAAACTTGTGTGCTCACCGTCCCGGAACACCGTATGTCTCACACCCCTCTCTTCCGCATGCCTCGAGGACCCCGTCATGGCATACTTGTCATCAATCCGACGACACACCCATGTTTTAGAGAAATGATTAGTGTCTTGATTTGGTAGCTTCCGTGTGCAACCATGTGCCGGTGAGTTATGGGTGGCTAGTTGGACATAGTAGGTCGTGTCAAAGCGATCTCTTCGTATCCAGAGATGTAGTGAATGTGATAGGTTGGTACAGTGCGTGGATGGGCTTGGGGAGCTACTTCTCGAATTGTCCCTTCTTGTACTTCTCCCTATCATGACTCAAAATGCGTGTCATGGTACAACGCGAGTCGACCAAGTCACATGGATAAAGTGTACAACCCCTGCAGAGTGTAAAACTAAGTACTTAGTCATGTCCCCGGTAATGGACGTTTGAGTTGTTGAATTATGGGTGCTATGACATGTTCTCATCCATTCTAACTTTGTAATTGCTAAAAGATGTGGTTGAAACTTAATTGGATTGTTTGATGATGACTAAATGATTTACAAATGATAGGATAAAGTTATTTTGTTGCTGCAACTAAGCCTGAACTCCACAAGCCATATATGCATATAGTATTAGACTTGTTTCCTCATAAGTTCCACTTGCCAGTAAATTCCAAGTATTGACCCTTCGGGGCTGCTAGATTTTATGTTGCAGGTTACTCTTCCGATTACTCTGAGTGATTGTTTTGGTTGCGAACCTCAACTCAACATTTTGTTCGCATGTGGCGCATAATGGAGTCTGGAGCTACTTTATTTATGTTATCTATTTGATTACTTGGTTATTTGAGCAAGCTTATGCTTTGCAAACTTTGTAATAAATTCAATATTCTTGATCATATCGTTGTAATAATGATGCACTATTATTTCTTTGACATATATCGATGCTATGTATGCCAATGAACTGATCCAAGGATTGGCATGATACATAGAGGCACTACCTTAACGGGGCGTACCGTTTCAGCAGCCCTCTGCGCCACGGCAGGGGCCTCAAATATATAGGCATCTTCACGAGTATTGTAGGGTTTGACGAGACAAAGCCGCCGCCACCCTCTACGGTCGGGCGGTACAGGCGGGGTGTGCCCATACTAGTGGTCATCACGCTGGCTGGCGCCTGGCTTCAGCTCTAGGAATACTTGGTCGTCAATACTTCCTCAAAATCATCATTTATGACTCTAGATTTCGCAATAAAAGTGTGATTCCCTACACAAAATAAATCAAAGGAAGGATTTGCACATCTTTGCAATAATTAGTCATTAGTGGCAAATCAAGAGAGAATAATGCCAACCGCTTGACAAAAAACAATGTTTAAACGCGGAGAAAGATGGCGCTTTTTAGAGCCATCAACATCTCCAAAGCTCAAACCTTGATCTCCCTTGTGCAAGAAGAATCAAAAGAACTATAAATAATTCAGTGTTTAAACATGAAACAACGAGAATATGAATTCACTTATGGTCGGTAGCCATATGTGTCCGACACTTCTTCCATATTGAAAATCTCATCAAAGTTGGAGAAATGCTAAGAACACTATACAGGCTTTGATAACTCAAGACAATCAAAGTAGAGTTTAATATAAGTATAAATAACTAGAGGTGTAACAATCAATCCAATTCCTCTAGTTAACTGTCAGCTTGCCAAGGAACACTAGGATGTTTATATAGCAATATTGAGTAAGAGAGTTCATGTACCAAGTAGCATAATAGTGAAGTGTCTTATTGACACCCACATCATTAAATCGAGACTTTCTAAAACACTACTATTCCAATCATTGCTTCTCAAGAAAATTCATAAAGTAGTAACGAGATCATGCCAAAGACTTGTTGTGTGGATCATCATATATTTCTTTTTCTCTTTCTCTTTTTTCTTCCTTCTTGCAAGGATATTTCTCAATAAGGATCATTGAGTGATGCTTTTAAACAATGGTTTGCACAACCTTCGAGCGTACCAATAATTTTTCCCATACAGTGACACATATGCCACCCATGTCATCAAGTAATAGCTGAAATTCGGGGTTATACCATAGACATTTCAAAAGCTAGCGGAGTTTTCGGAATCCAAAGGCGTGCATGGGAAACATAGAGCTTTTTAAGCAGTATCACAGTTTGATCCAGAAGGTTAGCTTTGGTATGCATCACAATTACCACTAGACTTCATTTCAATAAAGCAATTCCTTTCAAGAGTGTCGTCAAGTCTATCAAAACGTCTATGGGGTTAAGTATCTTCAAAGATAAACTCTCAAGACAACCACACATCAAACAAATCATAATTTTTCAGACTATTTATTGTTGTAATTTTTTTGGCAAATTTATTTCCAAGGCAAGACTCGATTAGCTACAAGAAGTAGAGCAAAAGCTTCCACGACTAATCATTCATACAAATAATAAGCTTTACTCTAACTATTTTGAATTACTCCCACTAGCATAACATCTTATAAAATCAACTAACTAAGATAAACAATTCAGACTTAAAAAGTGGGAGACATAGGACATACGTCTCATGAGTGACGTCATAATACTCTTCCTTATAGGGATGTGTTCCTTCAAAACTCAAGAAAAATCAGTCTTGTAATAATATTGAAGCAAATAGGCAAGGTTTAAATCCACTTTCACAAAAAAGGAAAAAGGGAAAAATCTTTTTGTATTTTTGAAGATGGGGTTTAAAGAATAGAAAAGAACTTGCGACCAAGAAAGTGATTAAGAAAACAAAAACAAAAACAAACTAAAACTAAAGCAAATGAAAAATAGAAGCAAACTAATAAGAAAAAGGAAAGTGTTGGAACAGACCAACACGAGTGTTCCAAAGCTCAGAAGGAGCTGGAGTACAACCTCATTATTACACAAATAAAATTTCCAAGGGACACATCCGCAAGCTCAGGCTTTTGCAAGACCTTTTGTTGCTCATTGTGGTGGTGGTTAGTTATCCATGTTCCATTGGCTGCTCCAATCATGAAACTGAGTGGCGAGGTTGGCGGTAGCATCTCAAAGGTTAATGGGGAGGTGATGGCTCCGATTTTTGTCATCTTCCACTGCATTTAAACGTTGTTTTTGGTCAAGCAATTGCTAAAGAAACTCTCAACTTTTGCCACTAATGACTAATAATTTCAAAGATATGAAAATCCCTTCTTTGATTTATGTTGTGCAGGAAATCACTACTTTTAAGGCGAAATAAGGAGTCATAATGAAGGATTTTGTGGAAGTACACACGTCCAAGTAATTGGAGAAGCATTCCAGGGCGTCAGCACGCTTAACGACCACTGGTATGGGCGCGGTCCGCACGTATCGCCCGCCCGTACCAGGTGGCGACGGATTTGTCTCATCAAACCCTACAACTTTTGTCAAGATACCTATATATTTTTAGGCTCGAGCCGCTAGCTAGAGAGCCACCATTCTCAGATTGGATCACAACACCACCAAAGGAGATCCACACCATTGTTCATCCATTTTTCATCAGTTCCACCATCCATCCCTCCACTAGCCATAGCCATTTCTTTGTACTTTTAGATCTCC
The DNA here is from genome assembly GCA_023614405.1 of Avena insularis. Classification (NCBI taxonomy): domain Eukaryota; kingdom Viridiplantae; phylum Streptophyta; class Magnoliopsida; order Poales; family Poaceae; genus Avena; species Avena insularis. Next base: position 454,566,824 of record CM042694.1, read on the forward strand.
TTGTGATTTGGCATCCGTTGTAAGAATATTTGATTTCAATCTAAGTATTTGCATGATGTTTTCTATCTCTGATCTATTTGTTATGAGTGAGTAGTCCTCATGGGATGCAAGTTGGGGAGAAACCTCACAACAATTATGTGCATATAGATCATGGGAGAATTATATTTTGTTTGGATTCGTGATTTGTATCTTTTGTTTCTTCGTCTCTCGTCTCGATCTGTGGACTTGTAGGTACCCAATATCCCATAGATTGATAAAGGCTTGAGGTGAGATACTTGGCTAGTGGCGATCTCATAGGAAACTCAGTGACAGAAAAGGAAGTACAGTCTTCGCTTAGCGCCCCATTCGGGATCAACAACAACATCACCACTTAAAGCTTTGATCTGTGTTTACACTTAATAATCATTTGTAACCCATGGCTTTGGTGTACTCTCGGTTGGATCAAAAGTCTATTGCTATGCCTGCTGCATCACAGGGGCTCTAGAATATTAGGATGTGTTTCCCACAAAAGATTATCTCAATACAAACATTATACATGACTATGCTTATTATTATCTTTTATCCCATTTGATGTGCAGCTACAGGTGGATCTTCAACCCTGGCCTATCTCCATCCATTGATTCAAACCCTTATAAAGTAAACTAGATTGGTCCAGTCAACTAAGGTAAAACGAACAAAAAATTTAGAAGTGTCCATTTTTATTACCTTTTAGAAGTGCTTTCTGAGGTTCGATGAAACCTAGGTCTTCTAGGGAAAAAGCTATTATACTACATATGTGAATCCGGATCGAAGGTATCGACCCTTTTTCTGGCGCTGTTGCCGGGGAAGCAATTTCACTATCCTGGTGAGGTCATTAGAGACCTTGTTTTTAGTTTTATTATTATTTTTAGTTTAATTCTTGTTATTAGTTTACTTTCTTTTTATCTATTTGAAAACACAAAAAAATTAGTTACATGTTATTCGTTTCATTACTTAAAAATTACCAAAAAGATAAGAGCCATGGCTGAAAAGAGATTGGGGGAGTATGATACTCCTACTGATGATTTTATTCGTGCACCCATCACTCAACCCGCAGTGATGAGGAAACATATGAGATAAAACCTAACCTTTTAAGTTTGGTTCAACAAAACCAATTTGGGGGTTCATCTTCTGAGGATTCAGGATTGCACTTAAATACTTTTACTAAAATTTGTGACATGATGCGTATTAAATATGTATATCCAAATGCTATTAAGCTAAGATTATTCCCTTTCTCTCTTAGAGGAAAGGCTAAGGATTTGGTGGCTAGCTCTACCAAAGTGCACTATTAAATCTTGGGAGGAATGTACTAATTTGTTTATGACTAAATTTTCCCCCAGCTAAGACTATGAAGCTAAGATCCAACATTACAAGCTTTAGACAAGAAGACCATGAGCGACTAGCGCTTGCATGTGAAAGGATGAAGGAAGCCATAATGAACTGTCCTAATCATGGGATGGAAGAATGGCTTATATTACACTTATTTTATAATGGTCTTAACCCAATGTCTAAGTCTATGCTAGATACCACGACATGAGGAATGATCATGGGAAAGCATGTGAGTGTTGCAAATAAGTTACTTGATGATATGCAAAATAACCATGCCCAATGGCATATGGAAAGAACCTCGAAGAGAGTAAGTTCAATTACCGAGGTAATCAATGAGGAGCTTACTTCTAAGGTAGATGAGTTTCTTAGAATAGTCAAGGGTAAGGAAGATGCCTAAGTTAATGCTATCACTACCGATATTAATGATGTTAATTTTATAGCTCACACTCCTTTTAATCCTGCATGGAAAAATAATTATGCTTCTACTGTTCAAAAATATCATACTAATCCTGCAGGAGCTCCTAATAATAATTATGATAATACTAATGAAGAAAATCATGGCAATCTCCCGTTTGAGCAAACTGTTAGGACATTTATGCAAGCTCAAACCAAACAAAACAATATGCTTATTAATATTACGGAGAGCCATGAAAGTAGTATAGGAAGATTATCTAATCAGACCGTTGCAATTAGAAACGATGTGCAGGCACTACAGGATAGAACAAAGACCATGGAGGCTGAGCTGGGTAAGGTAGCCGAGATCCAAGCTCTCATACTAGCAAAGTTCACTGGCAAACCCGAGCCAAATCTGGTAGAAGACCTCAAAATGATGAGGGTGGTAACCAATGATGAAAAGCCCAAAGAGCTGGATTATAGCAACGCGCCAACACCGGAATATACCATGGAAGATCTATTGAAGACGATCATCATTAAGAATCCAGGTATAGAACAAGGTAATGATGCTATGCACCAACAATTTATACAACAAGTAGCATCTAAGGTTCGTGATTTAGAGATGGAGTATAAAATACTAGATGATAAGCTTCCGGCTAAGCTAGATGATATATTTGAGCTCACTATTAAAATTAAGTTGGGATTTAATGAGATATCTGCACTTTGTGATCTTGTGCAAGCGTCTCAACAATTTCCAAAAGCCTATTCGATAAGTTAAAATTGGGGCCATTTGTTACAACTGAATTAAGACTCCATCTAGCCGATTTAACTTATAAACAAGCTGTTGGGATCAAAGAAAATATAGTTGTTGAAATTAAAGGCAGTCCCGCTCTTATTGATCTTGTTATTTTGGACATGCCTGAAGATCCCATAGCACCTAGAATTCTAGGTAGGCTATTCCTAAGAACTATTAAAGCTTTGATTAATTTACAAGAAGGGAATGTAAGAATAGGGCTACCATCTAGAGATCCTTTTGTAATCCACTTCCCTAGGAAAAAGAAGGCCAAGCCTAATGATGATGATGGTGTAATTACTTTGAAAGCAAACTATTTTGGAGTGGGCATTTCACTCCCCAAACCTAAGTGATTGCCATCAAGGTCAAGCTAATTAACCTTAACTAGAAGCGCTTTTTGGGAGGAAACCCATGTGAAATAAAGTTTCTCTAAGTTTTTATTTATTATGTTTTCTATCGTGTTAGTTTTTTTTAATAAAGAGTGTTCAAGAAGACCTACGGAAAGAGGAGAAGAAATAAGGTAATTCTCTATATTTTATTTTACTAACACATGGCCTAAGAAGTATTGCTGGATCATTACTAAGTGTTTTTGCTGCTATCTAACCTTTTGATAAGATGTGCAAAGGCGCACAGAGCTACTAATCAACTTCTTTGAGTTTTTGTAGTTCACAGTGTCGATAACGACCACTGGTACGGCCAGAGTGGCCTATACCATGTGCCCGTACCACCTCAAGGCAAAGGGAGATAATTTTTTTGATTTTTCTGAAGGAATTAGTGTCGATAATGACCATTAGTACGGCCGGATGCGCCCGTATCGTACCCCCGAGCAAACATCAGATTTTAAGCGAAGTCACCGAATAGTTAACGACTAGTAGTACGTGCGCGCGTGACCGTACCGCGTGCCCGTACCGAGTGCACTGCCTGGGAGCAGTCATCGCCCCCAAGGTAAGTCACTCGGTACAGGCGGGATCCGGCCGTACCACCTTCCCGTACCGAGTACGCGGACGCCATATTTACCCCGAGGAGGTAACCTAAAAATTCCAAATCATCTATTTTCTTTCTTCTTCCTCCAAACTTCAAACCACCTCCATTGGATCTTCAAATTTACTCAATATTTCTTTGATTCTTCGCACTTACTCGATCTGAGATGAACACGAGGAGCCGTACACGTGAGATGGCTGTGGAGTCTTCCGTGCCACCTATTGATACGTTAACCCTCGAGTCAATTGGCATCGAGTTCACCAAGGATTCCATTTGACCCGTTTAGATCGTCTCAAGATTCGAGAGATAAAGTCCACCAAGTGGGCATGTCCTTATATCCTGAACCAACTTGGCATTCGTGATGATTTCAATTTACTTTGCAACAATATTGGTTTGTATAATTTTGTCCTTCCGGATGTTGCGACATACCACCGCTTGACGCTTGAGTTCTTCAACACCCTAACATGCACGGTGGATCCTTATGGTTGTTCCGAGGAAAAAAGGCCCAGAGTTGATTGAATTAAATTCCGCCTTATGAACTGTGAGTATACTTTGACACTCAGCCAATGGGTCAATGCTTTGGGTTTACCATCAACACCACCGATGTGCGCATAACTACCTTTGTTTTAGATCCTTCCTCTTTAAAATATTTTAGTTTAATGAGAATTCATGGACACACACCCAAGGGGAACCAAATTGATCATCCTGCTATTCGATATTTGTTCTATGTTATTGCTAACACATTGCAGGCACGTGGTGAGTTTACTAGAGTTAATGAGGAGGACATGTTGATCCTCGCAAAAGCTACACTTATAAATTTTAACTTAAATCCAAATTTGGGCGCTTTACTTGTGTTTTATCTTAAGCATCAAGCTCTTCAATCTCGTGGACCCATATGTGGAGGAGGAATTGTGACCGTTCTTGCACGCGCACTTCACATCAACCTAGGTAACATTCAACCATTAAATGTAAGTAACTGTCTCGGTCTATCTACTCTAAGAGCATGTGGTATGATTTCTAAAAATCATGATAGATATTTCTTCAATATACCTAAAGCGGATCACTTGATCCTGGCTCCTTTGCCTAGCAGTTTATTCTCTATCGAGGATGGACGTTTGCATTATGACACGCATGTCGAAGCTAATCTACCCCAACAAGAAATACCTGTGGAAGGAGGAGAAGATGAAGAAGTAGAACAAGAAGGACCCGAACAAGATGTGCAGCCACCATACTACTACACCACCTATGAAGATATTTATGCACTCGAAGGAAATATTCAAAACATGAACAACCTCTCCATCAACCTTCGAGATGCCAATGCAAGCCTCGCCACCCAGTTCCATGATTGGAGCAGCCAATGGAACGTGGGAGATTATCCACCGCCACCACAATGAGCAACAAAAGGGGTTGCAAAAGCCTGATCTTGGGGATGTGTTCCCCTAACAAATTTATTTGTGTAATAACAAGGTTATACTCCATCTCCTTGAGAGCTTTGAAACACTCGTATTGGCTTGTTCCAACACTTTTCTTTTCCCTTGCTTTTTAATTTGGTTTCGTTTTAGTTTATTTGTTTTCCTTTGTTTTTCTTTTCTTAAACCCTTGCTTGGTCGCAAGTTCTTTTCTATTCTTTAATACCTATCCTCAAAAATACAAAAATATTTTTCCGTTTATCCTTTTTTTGTAAACGTGGATTCGTACTTTACCTCTTTGCTTTAATATCATTTCGAGAGTAATCATGTTTGAGTTTTGAATGAACACATCCCTATAAGGAAGAGGATCATGAAGTTATTTATGAGAGGTATGTCCTATGTCTCCCACTTATGAAGTTTGAGTTATTTATCTTAGTTGGTTGATTTACTAAGATGGCATGCTAGTGGGAAGTAATTTAATATGGTTAGAGTAAGGCTTCTTATTGATATGATGATTAGTTGTTGAAGCTCTTGCTCTAGTTCTTTTAGTTAACCGAGTCTTACCTTGGAACTAATAATGCCAAACAAGTACAATAAGATAAAGTATGAAATTTATGACTTGTTTGATGAATGATTGTCTTGAGAATATACCCTTGATTATACTTAACCCCATAGATATTTTGATAGTCTCGACGACACTCATGAAATGAGTTGTTTGATTGAAATAAAGTCTAGTGGTAATTGTGATGCTTGCCAAAGCTAACCTTGTGGATCAAACCACGGTACTAGCTCAAAAAAAGAGAAAGATGCGATACAACTTTGTTCTATGTCTCTAATGCACACCTTTGGGATGCCAAGAACTCCGCTAGCTTTTGAACGATCTATGGTATAACCCCGGATTTCGGCTATGAGTTGATGACATGAGTGGCATCCATGTCAATGTATGGGCAAAAGTATTGGTACTCTCAAAGGTTTTGCAAACACTAGCAAAAAGAAACAAACATCGATCCTTGAAATATGAGATGAAAAAGAAAGAAATAAAAAAGATATCTATGAGGATCCATATAACAAGTACTTGGCATGGTCTCATTACTACTTTACGAGTTTTCTGGAATACAATGATTGGATTAGAAGTGTTTTAGCTTGACTTGATTTATTGATGTGGGTGTAAATAAGACACATCATTGTTATACTACCCGGGACATGAAACTCTCTTACTCAATTATGTTATTTAAACATCCTAGTGTTCCTTGGCAAGCTAAGAGTTAATTAGAGGAATTGGATTGATTGCTATAGTTCTAATTATTTATACTTATACTAAACTTTACTTTGATTATGTTGACTTACCGAAGCTTGTATAGTATTCTTGTCATCTCTCTAACTTTGATAAGCTTCGCAAATGAATGAAGTGTTTTGCACATACGACTACCGACTTCAAGTGAACTCTTATTCTCGTTGTTTCAAGTTTAAACGCTGAATTCCTTATAGTTCTTTTGGTTCTTCTTGCTCGAGGACGATCAAGATTTGAGCTTTGGGGAAGTTGATGGATCCAATTTTTGCCATCTTCCAATTCGTTTAAAAGTTGTTTTTTGTCAAGCAATTGCCAAGGAAACTCTCAACTTTTGCCACTAATGACTCATAATTGCAAAGATATGCAAATCCCTTCTTTGATTTATGTTGTGCAAGAAATGACTGCTTTTAAGGCAAAATAAGGAGCCATAATGAAGGATTTTGTGGAAGTACACACAACCAAGTAATTGGAGAAGCATTCCAGGGCATCAGCATGCTTAACGGCCACTGGTATGGGAGCGGTCCGCCCGTACCACTGATGGCTGTGATATACAACACTTTTTAGTAATATAAATTGTGTCATTTGCTTATCATATCATGCTCCATCTAACTATTTCTATGCCTAATATGCATGATTACTTGTTTTTACTAAATTCAATATGAGCTTTGGACATTTAGTAGTTTAGGTAGAATTTTATCCCTCTTCCTTGTCTTTGACATGTGTGTAGGTGTTGATGATGATTATGGACAAAACAAAGGCAAAAGGAACAAAGAGAGCATAGTATGGAGGAGCTATAGGGACCAGACAACCATTTGAGAGGTTGGAAAAGTCAATTTTCCAACTTCTCAAAATGAATATCCAATACCACAGGGTTGTATCCCTCGACGATACGAACTCAACGAGTCCAAGAACACCCAAAATGGAGTTCGTATGAAGAAATAGCAGCCAAAATACTAAACGGGACACAGTTTAAAAACAACTATACGACCGGAGCTATATTTTTGGTCATATAGCTCCGCCCGTGTAGTTGCCAAAAATGTCAGAAACGACGGGATTTCGCCCCAGAAAAGCTTCAGAACCTTCCCTAAGTCATATGGCGGTATTGGGGGAATCCTAGGGCACCCCCAAGGCCTATATAAAGGAGGGAGGACCCAAGAGGAAGCATCCATCAACCATATACAAGATCTAGATCCCATCTACCGCCTCCACGGCGGCGCCCTGCCGCCATGCCGCCTCCATAATCTCTAAATCTCCACCAATATCTAGATCTCCATCAACACCATCAAGCCATCCAAGCAAGAAGAGGAGGAGAAGGAGGACGCCGCCATCACCATGTCGATGACACCATCACCGTGTCGTCATCACCATCTCCATCGCCGCTACTCCTTCATCCTTCCCCATCATGATCTCCGTGATGGGTTGTAACATGGCTTTAACCCCTTTTATTAATGTTATGATGATTTGAGTAATTGAAGTGTGGTGTGTTCTTGTTAATTAATATGTTTGTGCTTTATCTTTACATTGTTCTATTCATGATATTATTCTAGTGATTGGAGACGTCCAATCCATTGTTGAGGAGTTTACTAGGGATTGACGGAGTGTCACAAAACTTATCATTAGTCTCTACTTGTTCCATGGGCCTGACAAGTCTGTGGGTAGAACTAATAGGCTATTTGCTATAAGTGATTTGCGGAGGCAATAGCAGATTAGGATGCACCGCCCATTAAGATTTAATTTCCTCAAGATCACTCATGATATAGATAGGTATAGTGTTGCGAATTGCTTGACCCCAAAGTGACATACGGGATATCTTGTGACTAGCACACTTGCTAAGGAGTACGGTTGTCCATAGAACTTAATGCCTTTGATCTGGTTTACCTTGATTGGTCTTGTTACCTTAATACACTATTCTCTTACGGATGACCCATGTCAGGAGGGGGTGTGGACAATTGAGTTGTATAGTTCCCACTTACCAACGGTGGGAGATGACGATATATGAGGGACCGCCACAATTATAGTTAACAGCTATTCCATAAGCACTTATCATGCACATTGGTATACACAACATTACTTGAGGAATCATAGCATTAATATTTCATCTCATTGCATTCACCTATTTTCAGTTTTACTTTTGTTCTAGTTTTCTTCCAGTTCTAGTAGTAGTTATTATAAAACATCTTAAATTCATTTATCCTAGCAACTTATAGAATAGGCTATTTCCAAACCACGGTTTGGGTGCGTACGTGGTCGCATTGACAACTCGGCTACAAGGGTCGTGTTCGCTGAGCTCCCATCGGGACAAACTCTTAAATATTGGCTGCTGCAAGTACTGCAATAACCCTGTTTTGGTGTAGGAACCTCAGCCCATCAAATTGGCGCCGTTGCCGGGGAGCAAAGTGTTCCGTTATCTACTCGCACATAGTTTATTTCCATTTGTTGCTATTAACTTACTACTTTCTTTTATATTGAAAACAATAAAAAAATTACAAAACCAAAAATATATAAAAACTGTTGCTACTAATCATGTCTTCCGAGATAAATTTTGTTCAACAGATAATACACGCATTGGAGGAGATAAAGGATTCAAGTTCATCAAGACTGGTTGCTAGACATGAGCTGATAAAGAAATTATTGGACCAATTGGAAAGGCATTCATTATGGTTGCGTGCTAATGATGGATCTTATTGCACAATTTGTATAATAGATGACCACCTTAATTTTCAATGTAAGTATTCCAACAATCCTACTCTAGCAAATTATAATAGAGATAAATCCTATGCTAGTTTGGAAGTACTAGAATACATTCTTTTCAAAGGGGTATCTAAAATGGTATTTAGACTAGGAAGTATTAACATTAAAAGTGAAGCACTAGATGGAGTTTTTAATTTAGTATACCTCATATTCCTCTTTTGCGAAAATAATTTAAGTGGAGAGGAAAAGGAGCACAAGGAAGAGGAGGAAGAACATATTGATTACCCGCTCATACCTTCAACTCCTACTTTTTATTCTATCATTGCTATTAAAACACTAGTCGATGAAAAGGAGGAACAAAAAGGTGAGATTGACAAAGAGAGTCACACTACAACTTTTGTTTGTGATGCCTCTCACTCTAGTAGTGATTTTTATGATACTAAAACTGTTGATAATTGTTCTGCGGAGGCCTTGTGCCTAGACACTCATATGGAGAGCATTAATAATAATGAACTAGAGATAGAACCTTGCTATACTAACATGCAGGGTCCTGAACTCCCTGCTATGAAGGAAGAATACTATGAAGTGTTCCCCTACACAGGTAACCAAGGTAAAGATTTAAGAATTTTATATGAAACTCAAATCCTCTCATTGCAGCTATACACGGAGTCATGTTCACCAAGCTTGGTGCATCAACACTCGCTTGAAAGCGAGAACTTGTTCATCTACATGATGCCGATGCACTGTAAGCGGGTACGACTCCGACTGAACTCTACATCAAGATGCTCCAAGAAGGTATGTACAACATCACCTCGAGTCGATATCCCTTGGGATCCAGGTGGGTAATGTATGGAGTATCCTAGCCTGGCTTTATGGCTTTAAAGAGAGCGCTTCCCGAGAGGCAACCCGGAAGCCATTAGGCGTTTTTCTTAGTTTTGTTTCTTGAGTCTAGTTGCATTCATGTTGGATTGGCACTTTTATTCTTCGCATGTCTTGCTATTAGAGTAATCTTGTTGAAATTTCAAAAGGTAGAATTCATTGTCACTATATTATGTGTTGCAAAAAGGAAGAGAAAATCAGTTTCAGGTGAATCCTTCAATTATATGTATTTGTTGGTCGAAAATTAAAGTTGTTATTTTACCGCCAAAACAAGGTATTTCAATAAGTTATAGGATAAGAAAGAATTCACGAAGAAATAGAAATTTTCTGATGTATACAGAAGGTTTAACGACCAACTATATGGCGGGAATAAAAATTCCGGCCGTATAGTTCCGATCGTATAGATATCTTTGCCATCGATTTTTTTTCTTTCATATGTACTAATAGTTTAGCGACCAACTATACAGCGGGAATAAAAATTCTTTCCGTATATCTTCGGTCGTATAGATATCGGTGCCTCCGTACAAATTCTTTTCTAATATACTGAGAGTTTAACGACCAACTATACGTCGAGAATAAAAAATTCCGGCCGTATAGTTCCGATCGTATAGATATCTATGCCTTTGTATATTTACTTTCGCAGGGATAGAAAGTTTAACGACCAACTATACGGCAGGAACATTTTGTTCCGGCCATATAGTTGCGCCCGTATAGCTGCACCGCCAAGAGGAAACCCAAAAAATTTGACAGAAGGCCAACTATACGGCGGGAACGCATTGTTCTGGCCATATAGCTGTGCCCGTATAGTTGGGAAAACCCCTCAAACGCCAACTGGAAGGGACTTGAACCTTGTGTGACGATGTGTACGATAGTGCCAATCGTGTAAACACTCGCATGAGCCACCTGGTTGCTTCAATTCAATGTTTCAACAATCAGTGTCTGGTAAAACCTTCCAACTCGAACCTATTTTAAATAAGCACATAGGGGCTACACACTCGTGTCTCATATCCTATTTCACTTGCACCTCATCACAATCTAGGAGAGGCCTCTTCTAGAACTAGTTTGTTGACTTAAGCGTGGTGCTTAGGTTGATGAACCGACTTAGTGGGATTTGTATTTTTATCACTTGTGAGCTAAACCCGTGTCTTCAAAAACACAAAAATATTTTGTCTTCTTTCTATTCTTGTTCCTACCAGGTTCTTAAGGAAGGCATACACCGGATTGTGAAGCATTCATTGAAGCAAAGGTTCTTTGTCCATCAAAGTAGAGGTTAAAAGCACCTCAATGGTAAAGTGTGTCACCCTTGCTTTAACTTAAGCTTGGGGAGGTAACAACTTCTTATAATCTCTTTTGATAACTGCATTTTATCTTTTGTTTTCATGATCTTCTCAAGTTCTTAGCTTGGGGAGGTTGTTTTGCATGCGTAGAGTCTTGTCCAAAGTTCTTTATCTTAAAAAGTTTTCATGCTATTGTGTATCTCTCTATTTTTAAATGCTCTCTTAGGTGAGATTTTGTTCATATTTATATAAGGGATATACTTGCTCATGTTAGGCCCCATAGGAGACAAGACATAGCTTTGATGCACCTTGTTCAACTTTTATCTAGCTTGTGAAAAATATTGTGATCCTCTAAATATACATTGCCACGTTCTCTACATTTTGAAAAGAAAAAAATATATAATAAAGAAGTTCTTTGAAACTTGCTAGTTGTCACTATTCAGAATTATCTTAAGTGAATCGTTATGGAGTAGCACGACCCCATAGTGCTAGAAATTATGGTCTTAATAGGTGCTTACTAAGTGAGTTGTCAAATAAGAAATGATGTTTCAAAGTTTCGAGATTACATATGCCAATTTTTTTTCTTGGAAATCAAAGTGAGATATTGCTTTATGCGTGTCTTGCACCACTGTCGCACAACATGGGATGCTAACAACGCTGCTGGCATTTGAACAATCCAAAAAGAGGAAACTCTTGGAGTTTGGCTATAGTTGCCCTACATATGTAGCAAAAATGCTATATTTGGGTATGCATTGGTATTCTCATGGGTCTGCGTTCAAAGCAAAAGTTGGAATACTCCTCTGACCGTTATGGGAAATCATTATATCAAAAAGGGAAACCTTGGTAATGGTAACGTGTGTCCTTCCTAGCATGCACAGTCTCGATTGAACATATACAACTCTTTTGGCATGGTCTCGTTACTAAGAAATATATTTTCTATGAGCTCAACAATCAAAGTTTGCACTTGAGAGACTTTAATAGATGGCATGAGTGGGCAGCAATTGGAAAACTCTATTTCTATTTATGATTGACAACTAACCGTGTTTAGCTTTGTCTTATACAAATAAAAAATACAAAAATAGAATAAAGTGCGTATAGAAGGATCACAAGTTTACTTGCAAGATAGATTTAACCTTGACATGGGGCATAGAAGTTTTTGAATAATTCTCTAGTGGTTTGGAATAATATAACTGAGCTTATATTGCCTTGTATTATTATGTGCTCTCTTACTTTGATCTTGCAGGAAAAACAAGGGTATGGTGCATTGATTTCCAATGATAAGCAAGATCACATCCATTAAGTTATCGATCCCTTTTGCTCGAGAACGAGCAAGATCTAGCTTGGGGAAGTTGATGGATGTGATATACAACACTTTTTAGCAATATAAATTGTGTCATTTGCTTATCATATCATGCTCCATCTAACTATTGCTATGCCTAATATGCATGATTACTTGTTTTTACTAAATTCAATATGAGCTTTGGACATTTAGTAGTTTAGGTAGAATTTTATCCCTCTTCCTTGTCTTTGACATGTGTGTAGGTGTTGATGATGATTATGGACAAAAAAAAGGCAAAAGGAACAAAGAGAGCATAGTATGGAGGAGCTGTAGGGACTAGACTTAGCCATTTGAGAGGTTGAAAAAGTCATTTTTCCAACTTCTCAAAATAAAGATCCAAGACCACAGGGTTGTATCCCTCGACGATACGAACTCAACGAGCCCAAGAACACCCAAAACGGAGTTCGTATGAAGAAATGTCGGCCAAAATACTAAAGGGGATAGACGGTATAACAAGCAACTATATGGCTAGAGCTATATTTTTGGTCGTATAGCTCCGCCTGTATAGTTGCCAAAAAGGCTGAAAACGACGGGATTTCACTCCAGAAAAGCTCCATAACCTTCCCTAAGTCATATGACGGTATTAGGGGAACCCTAGGACACCTCCAAGGCCTATATAAAGGAGGGTGGACCCAAGAGGAAGCATCCATCAACCATATACAAGATCTAGATCCCATCTATCGCCTCCACAGCGCGCTCTGCTGCCGTGCCACTTCCATATCCTCTAAAGCTCCACCAAGATCTAGATCTCCATCAACACCATTAAGCCATCCAAGCAAGAAGGAGGACACCGCCATCACCACGCCGACGCCACCATCACCGCGTCGTCATCACCATCTCCATCGCCGCTACTCCTTCATCCTTCCCCATCATGATCTTTATGATGGGTTGTAACATGGCTTGAACCCCCTTTTATTAATGTTATGATGATTTGAGTAATTGAAGTGTGGTGTGTTCTTGTTAATTAATATGTTTGTGCTTTATCTTTACATTGTTCTATTCATGATATTATTCTAGTGATTGGAGACGTCCAATCCATTATTGAGGAGTTTACTAGGGATTGATGGAGTGTCACAAAAATTATCACTAGTCTCTACTCGTTCCATGGCCTGACAAGTCTGTGGGTAGAACTAATAGGCTATTTGCTAAAAGTGATTTGTGGAGGCAATATCAGATTAGGATGCACCGCCCATTAAGATTTAATTTCCTCAAGATCACTCATGATATAGATAGATATAGTGTTGCGAATTGCTTGACCCTAGAGTGACATACGGGATATCTTGTGACTAGCACACTTGCTTAGGAGTACGGTTGTCCATAGAACTTAATGCCTTTGATCTGGTTTACCTTGATTGGTCTTGATACCTTAATACACTATTCTCTTACGGATGACCCATGTCCGGAGGGGGTGTGGACAATTGGGTTGTATAGTTCCCACTTACCAATGGTGGGAGACAACGGTATATGAGGGACCGCCACAATTATAGTTAACAGTTATTCCATAAGCACTTACCATGCACACCGGTATAGACAACATTACTTGAGGAATCATAGCATTAATATTTCATCTCATTGCATTCACCTCTTTTTAGTTTTACTTTTGTTCTAGTTTTCTTCTAGTTCTAGTAGTAGTTATTACAAAACAGCTTAAATTCATTTATCCTAGCAACTTATAGAATAGGCTATTTCCAAACCATGGTTTGGGTGCGTACGTTTTCGCATTGACAACGCGGCTGCGAGGTTCGTGTTCGCTGAGCTCCCATCGGGACAAACTCTTAAATATTTGTTGCTGCAAGTACTACAATACCCCTGTTCTGGTTCAGGAACCCCAACCCATCAACCACCCGTACCAGGTGGCAATGGCTTCATGTCCTCAAACCCTACAACTTTCGTCAACACACCTATATATTTTGAGGCTCCAGCCGCCGGCCAGAGAGCCGCCATTCTCAGATTGCATCACAACACCACCAAAGGAGATCCACACCATTGTTCATCCATTGTTCATCACTTCCACCATCTACCCCTCCACTAGCCATAGCCATTTTTTTGTACTTCTAGATCTCCTTATGATTTGGCGACCATTGTAAGAAAATTTGATTTCAATCTAAGTATTTGCATGATGTTTTCTATCTCCGATCTATTTGTTATGAGTGAGTAGTCCTCACGAGCCGCGGGTTGGGGAGAAACCTCGCAGCAATTATGTGCATCTAGATCATGGTATAATTGTATTTTGTTTGCATTCGTGATTTGTATCTTTTGTTTCTTCGTCTCTCATCTCGATCTATGGACTTTTAGGTACCCAATATCCCATAGATTGATAAAGGCCTGAGGTGAGATACTTGGCTAGCGGTGATCTCATAGGAAACTCAGTGACAGAAAGGGAAGTACGGTCTTCGCTTAGCGCCCCATTCGGGATCAACAACAACATCACCACTTAAAGCTTTGATCTGTGTTTACACTTAATAATCATTTGTAACCCGTGGCTTCAGTGTACTCTCGGTTGGATTAAAAGTCTATTGCTATGCCCGCTGCATCACGGGGGCTCTAGAATATTAGGATGTGTTTCCCACAAAATATTATCTCAATACAAACATTATATATGACTATGCTTATTATTATCTTTTATCCCATTTGATGTGTAGCTGCAGGTGGATCTTCAACCCTGGCCTATTTCCATCCATTGATTCAAACCCGTTATAAAGTAAACTAGATTGGTCTGGTCAACTAAGGTAAAACGAACAAACAAAGTCTTGTAGACGTGTCCTTTTTTATTACCATTTAGCTGTGCTTTCCGAGGTTCAATTAAACCTAGGTCTTCTAGGGAAAAAGTTATTATACTACATTCGTGAATCTGGATCAAAGGTATCAGGACGTTCTTCATGTTTTGGATATTCTCTTCGAGACCATAGATATCATCATAGGTGGTGTAGAAATTTTGTGGCTGCACATCTTGTTCGGGCCCTTCTTGTTCCACTCCTTCATCTTCCTCTTATCCATCCACGGGTACTTCTTGTTGTGGTAGACTTACATCAACCTATGCATCATAACACAAATGTCCCTCCTCTATAGAGAAGAGACCATTAGGCAAAGGAGCAGGGATCAAGTGATCCGCTCCAGGTATGTCGAAGAAATATCTACCATTGATTCTTGAAATCATACCACATGCTCTAAGAGTAGAAAAACCAAGGCAGTGGTTTCCATACAATGGTTGGATGTTACCTAGGTTGAAATGGAGCGTATGTGCAAGCATGGTTATGACTCCTCCTCCGCATATGGGACCACGAGATTCAAACACCTGATGGTGAAGATAAAACAAAATAAGTGCATCCAAATTTGGTGTCAAATTACAGTTAGGAATTGCAGCTTTAGCAAGGACCATCATGTCCTCCTCATTAACTCTAGTAAACTCACCACGTGCCTGCAAGGTGTTAGCAATAACATAAAACAAATAATGAACAACATGATGATCAATTTGGTTTCCCTTGGTTGTGTTTCCACGAATTCTCATTCTATTAAAGTAGCCCAAGGGTGTAGGATTTACAACAAAAGAAGTGGAGCGTATGTCGGTAGTGTTGTTTGCAAACATGAAGGAGTGAGACCATTGACTAAGTGTCAAACAGTACTCACGGTTCATGAGTCAGAAGTAGATACGATCAACTCCGGGAAGCTGCTCTTCGGGACAATAGTGACATGTTACCGTATGTGTCACAGTGCTGAGAAACTCAAGCGTCAAATGGCAGTACGTGGCACAATCCTGAAAGACAAAATCATATAAACCAACATTTTTGTATAGCAAATCAAAATTAGTACGGATACCAAGTTGGTTCAGGATAAAAGGACACACCCACTTAGTGGACTTGATTTCTCGGAGCTTGAGACAGTTGAAACGGTTCAGCTGAAAGTCCTTGGGGAACTCGATTCCAAATGACTTGGGGGTTAGCATACAACCGGGTGGTGCGGGTTGCGCCGCATCCATCACACGTGTATGGCTCCTTGTATTCATCTAATATCAAAAATAAAAAAATCTAATCAAAAATTTAGTCCAATCGAACATATCATATACGATCCTCTACACTAGCTACAAAAGAATCTACTCTAAAAACTAACTAAACATGCTCAACATCAAGATTAGCTCAAGAACAAGACTAAGTCTAGATTGATAATGGTGAAATATTGAGTAAGGTTTGGATGTAAATAAGTTGGGGATCGGAGGATAAACATACCTTAGATCGATTGGGTGCGAGGAATCAATGAAATTACAAGTAGAATTGAAGATGCAATGGAAGTAGTGTGGAGTTTGGAGGTATAATAAAGATAATAGTGTTTCGGGAATTTTAGGTTACCTCTTCCTGGGTTCATATGGCGGTAGGGTGCATGGTATGGGCAGACGGTATGATCGGGTCCCGCTCATACAAAGTGACAAACCTTTGGGTCGACGGAACCATTCCAATATGAACTCGGTACGAGCGCGTGATGACCCACAAGTATAGGGGGTGTATCGCAGTATTTTCGATAAGTAAGAGTGTCAAACCCAACAAGGAGCAGAAGGTGTTGACGAGTGGCTTGGAGTAGGAATTCTCTATAAATACTTAGCAAACAGATTTTAGGGGTTTTTGATAATGCAGGTAAATAAAGTATGAGTAAATAAAAGACAATAAGAATAAATGTAGCAAGTGGCCCAATCCTTTCTTTAGCAAAGGACAAGCCGGTTGTATTACTTAAGATGACCAAACATTCTCGAGGACACACGGGAATATCGTCAAGTGCTTTCGCTTCATATAGTTGATTAATCTTCTTTAGTTTGCTAAGTGTTGTGTGGGTGAACCTGTGCTAATGTACCGACCTTCCTAGGACTAATACATACTTGTGATTATACCCCTTGCAAGCATCCGCAAGTACAAGAAAGTAATTAAGGTAGAAACCTAACCATAGCTTTAAACTCTAAGACCTTGACATCCCTTGTGCAAAGGTTTCCTAACGGGGGTTCAAGGTTCTGTCACTCTGGCAACCCCTACGGTTAGTAGCCAAATACACAATGCATTCCCCTAGGCCCATAAAGGTGAAGTGTCATGTAGTCGATGTTCACATGACACCACTAGAAGAAATACACCACAACTTAAATATCAAACCATTGAATCTTTCTCAACAAAATTCCACTACTAACAACATGACTTCTCCCATGTCCTCAAGAACTAAACGAACTACTCATAAGACATCATATGGATCAAGATCAGAGATGAAATAATGATATGTAACAATCTGAACATAAACGATAATTCAATGGTTCACTCAATAGCATCAACTACAAGGAGTAATCAACACTGGCCCCTAAGAACTATGCAAGATTCAACCCAATTGTTACATAGGTATGAAGTGGTAATGATGGTGCTGGTAGAGATGATGGTGGTGATGATGATGATGATCCCGATGAAGTCCAGCTTGATGGTGGTGTTGATGGCGACGATCTCCCCTCCCCGGGAAGGAATTACCCCGGCAGAATTCTGTCTCCCGGAGAGATATTTCTCTCTCGGTGTTTTCCGCCCCACAGAGGCGGCATAATCTTTCTGTAGTTGCTCCCCAGATATTAGGGTTTTGAGGGGATAATATACGCCAGAGGGGAGAGGATGGAGTGGGCCAGGGCAGCAACACCACCTGCTGGCGCGGCCTAGGGCTGCCCGCGTCAGGGGGTGGTGTGGGCCCCCTGTGGCCCATCTCCACTCCCCTTCTGGCAATCTTCGTCTTATGGAAAACTAGAATTTTCCATGTATTTTCCCGGATTTTCTGATCTTCACGAATTTTGCCTCCAAATAGCACCTTTTCCATCAGAATCCTGACTACAGTGGTCCATGCTCCAAAAGTCATCAACCATGCAAAAACAGATGAAATAACATAAGTATCATCTCTTAATATGAAATATATCAATGAATAACAGTAAATTATGATATAGAATAGTGATGAAAAATGGACGTATCAACTCCCCCCAAGCTTAGACTTCGCTTGCCCCCAAGCGAAAACTGAGCTCAATAAACATGACCTCAGGTTTATGGAGTGAAGAGTCAATAAAAGAATACGGACAAGAAGCATCACATTCATCAATACATAAATCATAATAGAAGATAACTCACTATTATACAACTTGACTTGCAATAAGTAAAGGAAACACAATAAACATACATAAAGTAAATCATAATTGGTAATGGAAAACTTAGCTCTTGGTCGAAGAATAGTTGACAATTTGCTGGAGTTCACACATAACCGGTTTTCAATGATAGCTTTCAAAGTAGTATTCACTAAGATTAAAGCAATGTGCAAAACAAGGAACATAAGAAACACGAGTGAATAAATCATCATATGAATGAATGAAACACAACAACTCAAAATACTTGATGAGATAGAAGGGAATAGGTTTACTGACTCAACTAAAAAGTAAAAGAAAGTCCCTTCACAGAGGGAAGCAGGGATTTCATGTTTCATAAAGAGTTTTCAAAAATTATAATACTTATTAGCTTTCAGCTCTCATTGCCCCTATCATAGGCATCTTTAGGTGATTAAGGTTAAAGTGATCAAATATGAGGATATGCTTGACAAGTTGTAAGTTGAAAATCTCATGTCCCTTGAATACGAGGGCCGCTCCTCATGCTACTCAAGTTTAGTTACCGGTAAGTTCTTGTCATAGTAAGTATATGTGTATCATAGAGAACCGCCAATGGGGTACCCCTTGCCCGATGATACGGAAGAATCCCCATATCAAAATGACAAGGAAAACAGACAACGAGCATCTTAGCAATCTTCTTATTTACCATGGGAAAATGGTGCTTTTTCTCTCTTTCCTCTTTTCTCATCTCTTTTTTCTTTTTCTCTTTTTCTCAATCTCTATCTCTTTTTTTTAAGAAGTATGCTTCATAGATTGCTCATTATGGTTATGCTGCAGGTTTCCACCATGATTAGGCATGGATTAGACCGGCAGCCTAGGCGTTTCTCTAACACACATACATAACACCATGGACTTACAAGCTCCCCTTTATTTCACATCGACGACATCCATAGACAAATGAACATGATATTAACTAGGTACAATGTACAAGTGCAATGTTGAAAGCATTCCCCATGACAGCATGGTTCTGCTAATTCACAACTTACAAAGCATAAGCATATACGCAACATAGATGGGCACAATGGTTCAAGTTTATTAAGTGCAAGAAAGTAAAGTGTACCATGAAGTTCGTGAGAGCTTTAATCACTAATTTTCACATAACAAGTTTAATTCGAAAGGTAGATAAAAACATGAATTTACTTGGAATAGCAATAATGCTAGTAGGTAGGTATGGTGGACACAAATGGCATAGGTTTTGGTTTAAGGATTGGATGCACGAGAAGCATTCCCTCTCAGTACAGGTTTTTGGCTAGCAAGGCTCGGTAGCAAGCATAAGAGTTGAAGGAAACAAACAAACATACAAGTGATAAAAACAAACATGCAATCTTCCTTGGAAGCACAAAATATCTTAACTAGAGAATACTAAACTTATGAGCAAATCAAGAAAGAAAGATGATGAAATTATATTTCTTTAAGAGTACTTTTATCTTTTTCATTCAATTCTCAAAATAGTGTTGCTACTGACCGAGCCAGGTTTGCCAAAACCAACTAAATTAACTCAATGATCCCAAAGTGATACCAATACTAACGACAAGATCAATCATATAACATGAATTGAAAACTAATATAAGATATGCAAAAAAAGTAAATGATAGAACTTCTCATTAATATTCCATAGCGACAACTCACTCCAAGGGATACATAGATATCTAACGAGAGGGGGGACACTTCCATAATGCAAACCATCCTCCATGATAACTTCTCTATTCATGATATGACTCTACTAAAAAGGTAAAAAGATAGAATATAGTGATGTGATACCACGACACTCCCCCAAGCTTGGAACAAACTAAGGGGATGCCAAAACCTGATGACGAATTACTCCTTCGGTGGCGGTGGTATTTTCTCGATGAGGTTTTTGATTAATTTCCCCAAATCCTCAATCTCGAAGGTGAGAGTACGAATCAACTCCGAGTTTTTCTCAATGCGGCTCATGATCATGTCGGGTTGCGAATTCCAGCTCTTGCGATTCTTTCCCCACTCTTCCTCCTTAAAGTCTTGTTTTCCTGCATGGTTAGAACAAGGCATATCCCAATTGGAGGGTAGTTTCTCCTTGGGCATATTCTGGAATTGATGCTCATGGATAAGGGTATGGAAGGGATTCTTGGTGCGTGGAGGAAGTGACCGTGGAGCCAAACAGTGACGCGGAGGCTTCCCTCCAGTTGACATTCGTGCAGTCCTTTTGATCTTGGCAGGGTTTGCCAACACTCCAATGCTTGCAATGGTAGTGCCGGTGTGCGGATGCTGGCTTTTCTTTGCCTCCTCTTCATCTTTACTCTTGATCTCCTTCTGCTGCCCGGGGTCTTGGGGATCTTCCTCCATAGGCTCCTTGCCCTTATCATTGGCAGAGACCATTGTGCTTCTAAACTTTTAAGAATAGTTCCTGGCAGAAACAGATCGAAATGAAAACGCGATGAGAACACGATATGCGAACCTCGGGGGATCCGGGGGATCATATATTACGAATTTTTACAACAAAAGGAAGGTACTGGGAGAAAACGGGTCGGAGACGGAGTCTGGGGCGGCCACACCACCTGCTGGCGCGGCCAGGGGGCCCGCGCCAGGGGTTGGTGTGAGCCACCCTGGCTCTGCTTCCGTCCATCTTTCACTTTGTTGCTTTCCTTATTGGATAAAAACTCCAAAAATATAATTGGACAGAATTTCCGCGGAACTTTTCTTACCAGAACTGTTACCTATTCGAAAACAGACTCTGCAGGTCTCTGAATTTGGTCTTTAGTAGATTCTTCCGGAGTCACCACTTGAATAACATCAATATCTTCATCTTCATACTCATATTGCTCGAGTCATGAAACCTTTCACTTTCTTATTACACCATTTTCTCCAATAACCTGGAAATTTCTTTCACACAAAACTTCACACAATTCTCATTAGCAACATTAGTATAAGCGAGGTAATAAACCTTTTAGGTTCAAATTCAACTGAAATCCATGAAAACATAAGCTACTGTAGCAACTCCTTCCGAAAACCCAAAAAGAATTCAAAAAGGAAATCGACTTAAGAAGCAAATGCAAGAGTGGCAAAATCTGTCAAAACAGACCAGCAGGTAAAGATCAATTTTTTCGAAAATCTTCTGTTGCTCAAATAAAAAAGTACAAAACTAACGAAAGTTAAACAATAACCTGTGTAAGAAGCACAAAAAATTACAACTCAATCCGACGTACAGAGATCTCTCAATAATGTTTACGGTGAAGCACAAAAATCTGTTTCGGGACAGCAACTTCCCAAAATCTTACTTCTCTCTCATTAGAGGTTGATCTTGACACAAAAAACAAACAAAAAGGATAAGGAGAGGTTATTGCCTAAACAATAACTTACAAGACTCAAAGAAACAAAAACAAACTGAAAGCACAAATAAATTGGGTTGTCTCCCAAAAAGCTTTCTTTATAGCCATTAAGATGGGCATGATAGTTTCAATGATGCTCACACATAAGAATATGAATTGAAGTGAAAGAGAGCATTAAGGAGCAAAATTATACATGTTTAAGTCTAACCCACTTCCTACGCAAGGGAATTTTGTAAGCAAACAAGTTGTTGAAACAAGGAACTCCTAGCATAGGAAGGCAAAACAAGTGCAACATAAAGACTTTAAGCATAAAACGAGGAAACTTAATATTATTGAGATGCATTAGAATAGTCTTTCCTCTCTCATAATAACCTTCAGTATCATGCATAAATTTAATGATATAACTATCACAAGAACCGTTGTAGCAATGATCACTTATCCTAACAGAAAACACAGGGACACTAGCCCTCATAACACTACTTTGTGAAAACAATATTAGAAGTATCCTTATAGAGGATAGTGTGTCCATCTTCTTCATATTTAGTGACAAAGTATTTCACATTTGCTATTGCAGGTTCATCATCCATTTGTTTATCAGGTTCAATAGCTTTATTCGTACTTTCATTAACCATACTAGCTATCATAGAATGTTCCTTTATCTTAACTGGGAAAGGTATTTTCTCAATGTAAGGTTCAGGTAAAACATGATTAGAAGTATAAACTTCAGTATTTCTTGCAGGAACACACTTAGCACCATCTTTATATGGTTCATGATACTTATTCCACTTATTTTTAGGAACTTCAATATAGGAAGCAAAAGCCTTAAAATAAGTTACAATAGCTTGGGAGTCTAGACCATAAGAATTTTTAATATGTTGAAAGTCATCAGTTCCCATAAATGATTCAACGCATTCATAATCATAATTTATACCTGACTTCCTTCCTTTGTCATTCTCCCATGCTTCAGCATTATCTTGAATATGGTCTAGAAGATCCCATTTAGCTCCTTCTTCCACGCGTGTAAATGATCCAGCACAAGAAGCATCCAATAGATCCTTATCATGAAGAGTAAGCCTTGCATAAAAATTATTGATAATAATATTGTGAGGGAGCTCATGAATAGGACATTTGAGCATTAGTAACTTCAATCTCCCCCAAGCTTCAGCTGTACTCTCTCCATCAAGAGGCCAAAAATTGTATATTAGATTCCGATCTTTATGAATCTAACTAGGAGGATAAAATTTTGAATAAAAGAGGGGCACTATTTCCTCCCATTCAAGAGCTTGACCATTCTTTAGCAGCTTATACCATTCCTCAGCTCTTCCTTTCAATGATAATGAGAATAACTTCTTCTTGACTTGATCTGTTGTAATACCTGCACACTTGAACAACCCGCATAATTCGTGTATAAAGAGCAAATGATCACCGGGATGGACAGTTCCCTCCAACATAATAGTTATCCATAACATGATCAATAATTCTTGTAGGTATTTTAAAAGTATCATTCTCAGCAGGTGGTGGTTCATCTACTACCTTAGAAGTGGTAGTAGCATTACGAAATAAGAAACTCAGCGAATTATCCATATTGAAAATAAAGCAACTAACAGAAATAAACAATACTCACAGTAGAAGTTTCCTTTACCAGTTCCACTCTCCAAAAGCGCTTCACTCCCCGGCAACGGTGCCAGAAAATAGTCTTGATGACCCACAAGTATAGGGGGTGTATCGCAATATTTTCGATAAGTAAGAGTGTCGAACCCAACGAGGAGTAGAAGGTGTTGACGAGTGGCTTGGAGCAGGAATTCTCTGTAAATACTTAGCAAACGGATTTTTAGGGGTTTTTGATAATGCAGGTAAATAAAGTACGAGTAAATAAAAGACAATAAGAATAAATGTAGCAAGTGGCCCAATCCTTTCTTTAGCAAAGGACAAGCCAGTTGTATTACTTAAGATGACCAAACGTTCTCGAGGACACACGGGAATATCGTCAAGTGCTTTCGCTTCATATAGTTGATTAATCTTCTTTAGTTTGCTAAGTGTTGTGTGGGTGAACCTGTGATAATGTACCGACCTTCCTAGGACTAATACATACTTGTGATTATACCCCTTGCAAGCATCCACAAGTACAAGAAAGTAATTAAGGTATTGACATGGGTATACCCTACAGGTACTCGAGTTTAGTATATACGGTCTAGATACGGTGGAAGCCCATGGCGTTGCCACGGCCCGATGAAGACTTTGAGTGGCCCACGGACTCTCGATTACTTGCGAGACAAGAAGAAGCGTAAAGATAGAAAGTTTAAAGGGAAAACCCTAATCTGTAACCGACTCGACCTGCTACCTGAGACCTAGCCTATCTATATAAAGGCCAGGAGGGGGCGGCGAGGAGAACACACGCAACCCTAGTTTCCACAACTCTCGCTAGATTGCATCTGCGCGCCCCTGTAATCTTCGATTCTTCCATTAATTCCAAGAGAAGACAAGCAGGAGTAGGGACCTCTACGAGGCCTGAACCTGGGTAAACCTTGCATCCCTGTGTGCTTGTTTGCTAGCCGACTTATGCCTCCAGTGCTCCCTCCTTCTCCAAAACCCAAGTCCATAACAATGGGCATTGACGAGTTAAACCCTCGTCAATTGGTGCCGTCTATGGGAGTTGGGAGTGCTGATGTTGCGGCTTCTTCGGCCCCATCAACCGCGATCTACAACTCTGCAACAGTGGAGATTCGCTAGCTCTTCGGCTCGTTTGACTTCACCGTCCACACGCCGGCCACTCGCCCGGTTTTCGTGTCCGTGGGCGATGGAATCAATCTGGCGATCGGGAGCTTCCGCTTCCAAGTTGGTCAGATGGGAACGCTTCGCATGCCTGACCAGCCAACGGCATCCGTGATTGCTCGAGCATCGTGGTTCCCGCCACCAATCGGCACCCTCAGCAAGCTCAACACCTCAGCAGCAGCTGAGAGCACGGATAGAGACAGTAGTCGCGGATCTGATCTGGGTGACCTAGCGACGGAAGATGGAGCCTACGGCTCCGGATCCGAAAGTTGCGGAAGCAACAACTTCCCCAGCCACTTCATGTGCGCTGTCATCAACGCCGGCGAAACCAGCGCCAATCGCGAAAACGGTGGCAACGGTCCTGATCCACCCAACGGTGGCATACCTAACGGCGGGGCACCCAACGGTGGCCCCACCAATGGTGGCAATGGCGCGCCCGTCAACAATGGAGGAGCAGTTGAACCTCCAACCATGGTGAACGAACACACTGGTGAACGTGTCGTGATCAGACTCAACGACAACGAGTGGGCCCGTTGCCGAGAAGCTCTGCGAGGCAATCCTCTGCCCCCCGGGACGCTGCAAGGCATGCTGATGGGCTATCATTGGCTACTAAAGGAGGAGTACAGAAGCCAGTTACAAACAACCGCGTAAGTCAAAGCGCGTAAAAAGGCGGCGGACGAGTCAAGTCTTCGACGGGCCGGGCTCTCCTCCCATGGAAGATCCTCCTCCAAGGGCAACGAGTACGTGGCCAACAAGAGGCGATCTCGAATGGCCCACCTCACCGAGAAGGAGCGCATAGAAGCTGCGAAAGTCCTCGACTTCAGCTCTATGACAGTCGACACACGGGGCAACGTGTTCCCAAAGACACCGCAAGGTGCGGTAACAGCGGCCACCGTGTACTTCCTCAACAATCAGCCGCCGGCCAGAGATCCTCAAGCCGCCAT
Organism: Avena insularis; assembly: GCA_023614405.1. NCBI lineage: Eukaryota > Viridiplantae > Streptophyta > Magnoliopsida > Poales > Poaceae > Avena > Avena insularis. Next base: position 454,592,399 of record CM042694.1, read on the forward strand.
GCACCGATCTATGATCATGGGCTTGGGGTTAATCAAGGCCGTTCTCGACAAAGAGCCGACGCTAGAGCCGAAAAAAGGCAAGGCTCTGACAAAACGCTATTCCTCACCCTCGTCCAGTGACGACAGTCACGATCTGTCTCGACGTCGCTGCTCATGGTGGCATGATCACGATTACGATGCACGCGATGACCTCACGCAACACAAAATCGATAAATCAAGGGCACGACATGCCCGTTCGACTAACTCAGAGGATGAAGATGTGGAGCTCTATGGCGCCAAATGCTTCAGCAGAGCTATCCGGCAGAAGCGAATCCCTAAGGGGTTCAAGCTCCCATCGGAGAACCCAAAATTTGACGGCCTGCAGGACCCGGAAATCTGGTTGGAGGACCACATCTCCTCCGTCAGGCTCCACGGTGGGAGTCTAAGCATGACCATGCAATGCCTGCAGCTACAGCTGCAGGGCGCCGCCCGAGCATGGCTCAACAATCTCCCGCGCGGATCCATTCGCAGCTGGGAAGAGATGGTCTACAACTTTGTGCACAACTTCAAGGGCACTTACAAAAGGCTCGCATCAATCGAAGAGCTGAGGAGCTGCCAGCAAAGGTCGGGCGAATCGCTACGCTCATACATCCAGAGGTGGTCCATCATCAAGAACTCTGCAGAAAATATCTCGGAGGATCGTGCAATCGACGCATTCAACAGCGGCGTTCGCCGCATAGAGCTCAGGGAGGAGCTGGGCCGCTCAAAGCCCAAAAAAATCGACCACCTGATGGAAATTGCGGATCGGTGGGCCTATGGAGAAGATTCGGAGAAAAACCACACCTACTCCAACGATGACGACGACCTCGGGTGTAGACGCGACCGTCGAGGCAAGCGGCGAATGCGTGTCTACGATGACCGCGATGACGTCAACATGGTCGCGATAGGCTACACCGACAAACGCGATGACAACCGCAAAAACGGCTATCGCAGCGGTGGATACCACGACTCCGGGAAAACCACGCAGGTGTGGCAGCGCCGCACTCGTGAAGAGGCACCCATAACAACTATTGAGGACAAACTGTCCGGGCCGTGCAACGTGCACTTCTACATCAACAAGCACGATGGCAAGAAAAAATCCAGCCACCTCCTCAAAGACTGTCGCGAGTTCCTCAAACTCCATGAGGGCCTGGCTAGGATGAATCGCGACGCGATCAACAAGGGCTACGGAACCGCCCCAGGCGCTGTGGCACATGGAGCCCCTCCACCACCACCCAGACCACCACCGCCCGCGGTTGCGCCAGACCAGCAACACGGAGGCGAACCGTACCCACGGGCCATAGGCAATATGATGATCCAAAAGGGATGCCCCTCAAATCGGGTGCAGAAGGCCATCACTCGCCAAGTCAACTTGGCGACAAACTCCCCGCCCTCCACCACTGAGTACCTCAGTGGAAGCGACTCCTGCATCACCTTCGACAAACGCGACCACCCACGCCAAGTCCCTCGTCCAGGCCACTGTCCCCTCGTACTCGAGGCACAGATCGCAGGCTTCGACATGAGTCACATCTTCATGGATGGCGGGAGTTGCATAAACCTTCTGTTTGCAAGTACCTTGCGCGCAATGTGGATCCCTCTGACATGTCTAGAGGTCTCAGATACGACATTCCATGGCATCGTCCCAGGCAAGGGCATATATCCCCTAGGCAAAATCAACCTCGATGTCATCTTTGGCACGCCGAAAAACTTTTGGCGCAAACGCATCGACTGGCCTTCATAGTACCACTGCATCCTCGGACGTGTCGTGTTCGCTAGGTTCATGGCAGTACCACACTACGCCTACCTGCAGATGAAAATGCTAGGTCCAAACGGTGTCATCACAATCAATGGGAGCTATGAGAGGTCCGACAGCTGCAATAGAGAATTCAACAGAATCTCCTAGTCCTTCGGTATGCAGGAGGAGCTCGCAAGATTGAAGGAGTCGACAGACAACAGTCTACCTCCACTGAGCAGGCCAAGTTCACTTGACCTATCCTTCGACTCGTCGGTGCACACGAAGAAAGTACAGGTCCACCCATCGGACCCGACCAAGACGGCCCTCATCGCCAACAACTTGAGTTCCACATACGAACTCGTGCTCGTCGAATTCCTCTGTGAGCACTGGGAAATCTTCGCCTGGTGTCTAGCGGACATGCAGGGGTTCCCAGGGAATTCGCCGAGCACGGACTCAATGTCAACCCAGACACAAGGCCGGTCAAGCAGACAATTCGACGACTGTCTAAACCAAGAGCAAAAGCGGTCGGAATGGAGATCAACAGACTCCTCGACGCCAAATTCATACGTGAGATCAAGGAAAGTACTTGGCTCGCCAACACGGTGCGGGTACCTAAAAAGGACACGGATATCCTGCGGATGTGCGTGGATTTCACCTCCATGAATAAGCACTGCCCAAAAGATCACTTCCCGCTATCGAGAAACGACCAAATCATCGACTCCACCGTGGGATGTGAGCGGCTCTGCTTCCTCGACGCCTACTCAGGCTATAATCAGATTCGAATGAAGGAGGAGGATCAAGAGAAAACAGTGTTTACAATGCCTTTTGGTGTGTTCTGCTACAACACAATGCCCTTCGGGCTCAAAAATGCAGGAGCCACCTATCAACAGTGCACGCATCCTTGCCTCAAAGATCAACTTGGTCGCAACATCCAAGTCTACATCGATGACATCGTCATCAAAACATAGGATAAAGGCTCGTTAATCGACGATTTATGCGAGACCTTCGCCAACCTCGACCGCTACCGGATCAAGGTCAATCCGGACAAGTGCGCCTTCGGCGTACCATCTAGGCAACTACTTGAATATCTCATCTCCGCGAGAGTGATTGAGGCGAACCCGAAGAAAATAAAAGCCATACTGGCCATGGAGAAGCCGAAAAACGTAAGAGGCGTCCAGCAACTGGCTAGACGAATCGCGGTGCTCAGTCGATTCATCAGTCGCATGGGCGAAAAGGCACTACCCTTCTACCAACTTCTCCGCAAAACTGACAAGTTCGAGTGGACCGACGAGGTGCAAGAAGCATTCGAAGATCTCAAGTGTCTACTATCTACCTCGCCAGTACTAGTGACTCCACGCGAAAAAGAACCACTACTGCTTTACATTGCCGCCACCAACCAGGTGGTCAGCATGGTGCCTCATGGTGGAACGTGCCGAGGAAAACAAGGTCCATGGAGTGCAGCGCCCAGTCTACTATCTTAGTGAAGTGCTCACGCCAACAAAGTAGCGGTACCCACACTACCAGAAGTTGGCATACGGCGTCTTCATGATAGCCAGGCGACTGCGCCACTACTTCCAGGAGCATCCAATCCTGGTGGTCAATGACACCCCACTTGGGCATATTCTCAACAACCCCGACGCCACCGAACGAGTCGCGCTTTGGCGAATCGAGATGTCTCCACGAGACATTACATACGAGAAGCGCAACACGATCAAGTCGCAAATCCTCCCTGATTTCCTCGTACACTGGATGGAGAACCAACTCCCCAAAAAGCCAGATATGTCCTACCTCTGGACGATGCACTTCGATGGATCCAAGCACAAGGACAGGGCTGGCGCAGGTGTCATACTGACATCGCTCCAAGGAGACAAGCTGAAATACATCCTGTGAATGCAGTTCACTGTCTCCAACAACGAAGCTGAATATGAGGCCCTATTGCACGGGATGCGGATGGCAAAAGCCTATGGCGCCAAGAGGCTCATCATCTACGGCGACTCCAAGCTAGTCGTTAACCAGACAATGCATGAGTGCGTCGCGCTGAACGATAATATGATCCCCTACCGCGACCTCTACGACACAATCGAAGGGGATTTCGACGGCTGCGAGCTGTGGCACGTAGGCCGCGAAAGCAATGAAGAGGAGGACGCACTCTCCAACATTGGCTCCACCTACGCCCCCATACCACCTGGGGTATTTCTAGAGCATATCTGCGAGCGCTCCATCAAGCCAAATGCCGCAGAGAAGAAAACAAGCGCAACAACAGACTCGGGGGCTACACCACCCAATGAGCCAATGGCACTCGATGACCTGGAGCTTGACATAGGACTCGAGGGACCAATGGGGGTCATGATGATCGAGCCATCTTGAACTCAACCCTACATCACATATCTTCTCAGCAAGAGGCTACCAGACAACCCGACTATCGCGCGACACATCGCACGGTGATCCAAGGCATTCACCGTCATCAACGGCGAACTATACAAGCGTAGCATCACAGGAGTACTCCAACGGTGCGTCTCCAATGCGGACGGAAGGGCCATCCTCCTCGACATCCATGAAGGGACTTGTGGGCACCATGCCGGTAGTCGCGCCCTTGTCGCCAAAGCTCTACGAGCTGGATTCTACAGGCCCACGGCCATGCGTGACGCTAAGGACATCGTCCAGAGATGCAACGCTTGTCAGCGATTCGCGGACAAACCACACGCACCTGGTGCGGAACTCCAGCCAATACCATTGGCTTGGCCCTTTGCGCAATGGGGACTCGACATTTTCGGCAAGCTCCCAAAGGCCGCACGAGGAGGCTACGTCTACCTCTTGGTCGCAGTCAACAAATTCACCAAGTGGATAGAGGCCATGCCGGTAACAAACCAGTCAGGAGCTTGTGCCGTCAAGTTCTTCGAGTCCATTGTCTATCACTTCGGAGTGCCGCACAGCATCATCACGGACAATGGAACGAACTTCACCTCTAAGGAATTCTAGGGTTTCTGCGAAAACCTGGGAAGGAACATAAGCTATGCCTCCGTAGCTCATCCACAGACCAATGGTCAAGTCGAAAAGGCCAATGGCCTCATCTGGGGTGGAATCAAGAAGCGACTCCTCCGACTACTCGAGTAAGCCACTGGATGTTGGCCATACGAGCTACAGTCCGTACTGTGGAGCTTGCGCACAACCCCAAATAGCGCCACGGGATATACCCCGTTCTTCATGGTGCACGCGCCGAAGCAGTGCTACCCACAGAAGTACGCTTTAAAGCCCCACGGGTAGTCGCGTATAGCGAGCAGGAGTCAACACTTGCACTCGAAGACTCCATCGATCTCCTTGACAAGGCACGGGACATTGTAGCAGAAAGATCGATGATCTACCAGCAGAACCTGCGCAACTACCACAGCAGAAGGCTACGCCCCAGATCCTTCGTTGAAGGAGACCTGGTCCTACGACTGAAGCAGCAAGGGCACCTCAAGCTCGAGTCCCCTTGGGAAGGACCATACGTGATTAAAGAAGTAATCCCAGGTGACGCCTATCGCCTCAAAGATTTCGAGACAGGAGTCGCATACTCCAACCCCTGGAACGTCGCGCAGCGGCGGTGCTTCTACACTTAGTCGTTCCCTTTTTTCTTACATTACAAATAAGGCTATTCAGCCACGCTACTTAGCCACACATTGTACCTCGTACTGATTCTGCGAATAAATAAAGCTAAGTACCCCGAAAGTCTATGTTTTCCTCATTTTTCTAGCAATTCTATCACTCAGGGGCTACGCCACCCTTTACACCCTCGTTCTACGAACAATACGCAGTATCCCAAGTAGCTGACAACAATCGAACCCTTGATACATCAACCCAGTTGCAATGCACCTGAAAGGTTGGCAAGGCGCTGAGATAAAATAAGTCAGGCTAACAAAAAGGAACTGAAGAGTACAAATACACTCGCAAAATATATTAGCTAGCAAGATCTTTACATATCAATACCAATCAATTACATACAACATACACATACAAACGTTACAACACTGGTACACTTATGTGCAGGATACAGGTGAAACTACTGCTGCAGCAGAAGAACGTTTGTATGTTCCTAAAAGAAGTCGAGAATTTCTTCTGCTGAACGATACACTGCCTGATAATGGGGAACCATGTTCCAGGTCGAGCCTGCGGCAGAGTCAAAGGTCCAGCAGCAACAGCAGTAATGTCTACATCAGGCCTGTGTAGTCGCACCAGTGACAAAGCAGCCTTGGCACCAGCCACCAACTACTGCCGCACACAATCGCGAATTGCACTCAAATCCTAAAACTTAGCCAGAAGAGCCAACAGGCTCGAAGGGACGATGTCTAGTGGAAACATCGTCTGGTAGATATTTCTTAGGCATGATTGTGATTTCTTCAAAAAATGGAGCACTCGAGAGGCACGATCCTGTAGGGTCGCAAGTGCAATCACACGATCGTGGTCCACCCAAAAATACCCACTCGCTTGAAGTTGTTCCTGGGTTAAGTCGTTCATTCGGATGGCGATCCTATCTTTCTCATCCTGCGGATGACGAGCACTGACAACTACACCAAGCAAAAGGCCACATATGAAAACAAGGAACTACCGCGACTGACTACAAGAAAATATAAGAGGTCAGGAAGCTAACACTTGAACTGATCGCCCAACTGCGTCACCTCCTCCAACAGATATTGCTCTCAGGCGGTAGCCTTCTCCGCCCTTGACTTCCACACATCTGCATTACCGCGAAGGACGGGCAACTCACGTTCCAGCTGCTTAACGCGATCGCGTAGTCACGAAAGCAGAGACAACTCATCTACCCTGGAACACGAATGCGCCAAAGTTTCGTCAGCGGATGGAGGGTCCCGAGGATCACCCAAAGGACCACTCGACGCACCCTATCACAAGCCAAAGCAAGAGAGAATAAGGGACGAAGAAACACATGGAAAAAAGCTCAAGTGTATTCAAACATGACAAAAGTATCAACAGAGACACTCAGCCAGCGGCATCTTTTCAACAAAAGTATCAACAGAGTCGAACTATTAACTATTACAATATAACTACTGAGGAGCAGCTTGCTTCTTCGACTTGGACTTCAGCTTCGGGGGCCTCATCGAGTCCGTGGAAGTATCATACGCCACCGACTCTCCGCCGGCCCTTGACGCCACAGCCTTCGCCGCCTTCTTGGCTCGCTGTAGCTCCTCAGAATACTTGGTGACTGTGTTGATGAGTTGTGGCTTGTACTTGCCGCAGACAGTTGCAAAGGGAGCAAAAACTACCTGTTGACCATGTGCACCGACGGGCATCGCCTTGGAGACCGCGGTAGGATCCACCTCCACTCCATGGGCTTGCACCATCGCGAGTGCCATGCAAGCGCCAACCGCACGTTGCGATTTCCTGAAGTCCATGGGGATACCTCCAGTGAGGGACTCCACCAGGTCCTCCAAGTTCTCAATCAGCTCAGCCTTCGGCGTCAGCTCCTCGCAGATGCAACTGAGCACAACCTTGGCCTTAGTCAACGTCACCTGAATGGAAGCGTTGCGGTCCTCGACTGCCGTGATGGAGCCTGCCAAAGCATCATCGCGACGAAGCGCTTGGGCGTCGAAGCTCAAACCGCCAACATCTACACAGAGCAAAGCATCAAAACAATAGCAAGATATCGAAGAAAGAAACAATCAAGATCCAGAAGAAAAAATACCTGAAAGAGACTTGGCAATCGAGAAGAGCTGTTCTTCGAACAACTTTTCCCTCGCAGCGATGGAGGTGCACAAATCCTCTTGGCATTTCCGCGATTCATCAAGCGTAGCGACTGCCTCGTCGCGACTCTTCACCACCGCAGCAAGCGTCTTTTCAAGAGAAGCAGCATCACAAAGAAGTTCGTTATGCTTGGCTGCAAACAATAAAAGACGGACCATCAGTCGAATGAACAAAATCCTGCAAGAGCAAAAAGAAGAAGAATCAAAATACTAACCTTTGACGACGTGATGGCGATTGTCCGGCATGGCGTGCTGACGACCCATCACAAGTACCTGCTCTGACAAACGAGTAGCTTCCTTCACAATGAGCTGCCTAAGAAAAAAAATATCAGGAGATAGCATGGACCACAAATTCGACTATAAAAAGCAAAATGACACTTACATGCTCCTCCAGAGACTCCGAAGTCAATTGCCGCGCAGTCGTCCGGGCAACCATCTGGTGCTCCCAGTGTGTGGAGAACTCGATGAGTTGTGCCCGAAGTGGGCTGCCAATGGAGGAGAGGAAGATCGCTCAGCCACTTCCTTGGCCTTGGAGTCCGTGACTCCAGATTCCTTAAAAAATTGGATGTCGCCAGACGACAACGATGCCTCTTGACTACGAAACAAAATCTAGCATCAGAAAATGCAACTCCAAAAAGGAACCAAGACGAGAGGTATAGACTTACCAGTCAAATTTATCAAAGTCGAAGGTTTGCTCCTCCGACTCCGACGACTCCTTCGGCAGCCGCATCTTCTTGCGAGCAGATGGCGCCATGGAGCAAACAGGAACAGCGGGAATTGGCTCCTCTGCACCAATGGATGGGACCTCTGGAGTCGACGGAGAGGAAGCATCCGAATCCTTGTTGCGAGAACGCTTGCGAGTGTTCGGACCGCTGGACTCGGGGGCTTCCTCCTCTTCAAGTGGGACGGTCGATTCCGACTCGTCCTCTTCATCTACATCATGAGGAATAACCCCCTCAGGAAGAGGGGGCAAACTGGGAGACACCTTCCAATCCTACATACAGAAAACAAATTCAGTATACGTCAAGAAATCAGAAGCAGTCGACAAATAAAGCTACTTCGTAGCACAAATCTACCTCACGAGGAGGGTTAGAAGCGTCGAAGGGAGGTACGACTGGTTCGCCTGGGAGAACCTCCTTGGTGGTGTACTTTGTCACTAGTCGTAACCTCTTGTCTACTTCACTCGCAAAAATGCCATCAACAGATACACGAGTGACATCGTCCGCACCATCCCATTGGAACATGGGGTGGACTTTGGCCTACAAAGGCTGGATGCGACGGCGCAACCATGTGCAAATAAGGGTAGCGCCTCCCTCTTCTTTACCCATGCGACTCTCGAGGTCGCAGATGTGCTCGTACAACACTTCTGTCTCCTAGGACTCGCCAGGCATCACCATGTTCTTCCAAGAACGCCTCCTCCTGCACGGCGTCGCGGTATCGAAGGGCACGAGTCCATAGTGCTCTCCGTCGGCCTTCTGGTCGTGGATGTAGAACCACTTGTCCCTCCACCCTTGGACAGACGCCATGAGCTTGATATCAAATTTGTGACGGAGGAGTCAGCATGGATCCCACAGCCTCCTACGTCGTAGACTACGGAACCAGATGCCGACTGACGCTTTAGCTTGAAGATCCTCTTAAAGAGGCCAAAGTGTGGCTCAATTCCGAGCCAGCACTCGCAAAGTGTAATGTAACAGGCGATGTGGAGAATGGAGTTGGGGGACAGCTGATGCTGCTGGACCCCATAGAAGCAAATGAGGCCCCTGAAGAAAGGATGCAGGGGCAGAGCAAGACCGCGGATGATGAACGCTAGGAACATCACCCGGAAACCAGCAGGAGGACAAGGAGTTACCTCGTCACCTGGCAATCGCGAGTCATCCGCCACGGGTGACAGAACTCCATCTTGATGGAGGATACGGAGCTCGGAGGATTTGATGATGGATGTGCGCCATGCACCATTGGTGATGCGGGTACCCACGCCCTTCTTCTTCCCAGCGCCAGCGGCGCTGGTGCCCATAGCGGTGGAGCCGCCCTTCTTCTTGGCAGCAGTAATGGCAGCGACGGATTCAGCGTCGATGCCTCCCTTCTTTTTCCCCATCTTGCGGTGGCAGTGTGAGCAGAGGAAGTAGCTCGGGAACACACGGAGTTGGTCCAGCGCCGCGAAGAGGACGAGCTCTAGGCAGCAGAGAGCAGCGGCAATGGTGATGGAAGCACAGGCAGAGAAAAGAGCAGATGGGAAAATTACTGCAGCTGCGCTGCTACTTAACCCCCTTGCGGATGCAATCTAAGGGCTAGGAGAAACCCTATTGGACGCGTGGCGTACATCGCGGTCGGCACGTGGAGAGGCCAAAGCACGAACCGTCACCCACTATCTCCACTACGCGTGGAAATCGAGGAGGCGCAGTTAAGGCGAAAGATTACGCACGCCCAGTTAAATCAAAGTCAGAAAATGGGACCCACCGCTCGTCACGTCCCGTCAAAGACGCTCACACGGGCAACTGAGGTCATCACATCGTCAGCACTGATGTCATCAAGTTGAGCACTAGAAGACTTCGACTACTTTAGTCCTTGCTCGAGTCTTCGACTCCACCAAGAACTCGGGGGCTACTCAAATAGGGAGCACTGGTTGCGCATCCTATGATTTTCTTTTTATTTAGGAACATGGACATTCAAAGCATACGCAACCACTCGAATCTATGATTCAACTATGGATCTTGGGTTAATCCCATAGGGAGCGCCGGAAGCAAATTCAACTGAAACAAGCAAACAAAGACGACAACAGTCGCAAAAGTTCTTTAGTCCCTACCTGAGTCTTTGACTCAACTAGACACTCGAGGGCTACTCCCATAGGGAGCACTGGTCGCGCACCCTATGATTATTTGTATGTCGTAATGTGTGTTGATAACATCCACACTCGAAGTCTATGGCGACACCGCCTCATGTTTTTCCCTACAAAGAGATGGTGTCTCCTGGGCCACCCGAATCATCTCCGTGATGACAAAAATTCTGATGCCATGCTTGCAGCGTGAAGATAAGACCTGAATAAGGCCTGGCAACTCATTTGCTGCGCACTACCAGAAATATATCTGTGCCTACTGGTACGATGAACATGCCTTGACAGACGCGTCGGGTGCTCACACCCATATACTGGAATTCGACTCATGTAAGACCTCCGTGGCTTGAGTCGAATTACACCAGCACTTTTCCGAATTCGAGTCTGGGGACTCGAGTTCAAGTAGATGCATTGTTTTTCCCTAAGGCAGTTAACTGATACCGATACATCGGTTAAATCAGGCACGCATATCAACAATCCCTATGACATAAATAGAACACTCGAAAAAATACTCAGTCATGCACTCGAAAGGCTTCATAAAGTCCCCAGTCGAATCTACGATTCCACTGGACACTCGGGGGCTACTGACATGGGTATACCCTACAGGTACTCGAGTTTAGTATATATGGTCCAGATACGGTGGAAGCCCACGGTGTTGCCACGGCTTGATGAAGACTTCGAGTGGCCCACGGACTCTCGATTACTTGCGAGAGAAGAAGAAGCTTAAAGATAGAAAGTTTAAAGGGAAAATCCTAATCTGTAACCGACTCGACCTGCTACCCGAGACCTAGCCTATCTATATAAAGGCCAGGAGGGGAAGCGAGGAGAACACACGCAACCCTAGTTTCCACAAATCTTGCCATATTGCATCTGTGCGCCCCTGTAATCTTCGGTTCCTCCATTAATTCCAAGAGCAGACAAGCAGGAGTAGGGACCTCTACGAGGCCTGAACCAAGGTAAACCTTGCGTCCCTGTGTGCTTGTTTGCTAGCCGACTGATGCCTCCAGCGCTCCCTCCTTCTCCAAAACCCAAGACCATAACAATGGGCATTGACGAGTTAAACCCTCGTCAGGTATAAACCTAACCACAACTTAAAACTCTAAGACCCTGACGTCCCTTGTGCAAAGGTTTCCTAACGGGGGTTCAGGTTTCTATCACTCCGGCAACCCCTACGATTAGTAGCCAAATACATAATACATTCCCCTAGGCCCATAAAGGTGAAGTGTCATGTAGTCGACGTTCACATGACACCACTAGAACAAATACACCACAACTTAAATATCAAACCATTGAATCTTTCTCAACATAATTCCACTACTAACAATATGACTTCTCCCATGTCCTCAAAAACTAAATGAACTACTCACAAGACATCATATGGATCAATATCAGAGATAAAATAATGATATGTAACAATCTGAACATAAACAATAATTCAATGATTCACTCAATAGCATCAACTACAAGGAGTAATCAACACCGAGAAAGTTTCCCCTAAGAACTATGCAAGATTCAACCCAATTGTTACAGCGGTATGAAGTGGTAATGATGGTGCTGGTGGAGATGATGGTGGTCATGATGATGATGATTATCCCGATGAAGTCCATCTTGATGGTGGTGTTGATGGAGACGATCTCCCCTCTCCGGGAAGGAATTCCCCCGGCAGAATTCTGTCTGCCAGAGAGATCTTTCTCTCACGGTGTTTTCCACCCCGCAGAGGCGGCGGAATCTTTCCGTGGTCGCTCCCCAGGTATTGGGGTTTCGAGGGGATAATATACGCCAGAGGAGAGAGCCTGGAGTTGGCTGATGGCCCAAAATATATCGAGCTTGTTGGGGAACCCCAAGAGGAAGGTATGATGAGCACATCATCAAGTTTTCCCTCAGTTATGAAACCAAGTTTATTGAACCAGTAGGAGCAAGGAAACACCTCCAAGGTGTTGTTGCCAACTTGGAATCCTGCACAACATAACCACCGAACTTTGCCCCCAACTTACAGTGAGGTTGTCAATCTCACCGGTTTTGCTGAAAACAAAGGATTAAATGTATTGTGTGGAAGATAGTAATTGCTTGCAGAAAGTAAACAGAAAGCAGTAAATAGTTGTAGATTGATGATAAAAGAAAGGACCGGGGTCCATAGTTCACTAGTGGTGGTTCTCCTTAAGATAGATGACATGTTGGGTGAACAAATTACAGCGGGGCAATTGACAAACATCGAGAAAGCATACAAGCATATACTAATCATCTTGACTCCTTTGAGACAATCATTGGGCATTACAATATTATACATAGACCGTAATCCAACTGCATCTATGACTAATAATCCACCTTCAGGTTATCATCCGAACCCCCTCCAGTATTAAGTTGCAAGCAACAGATAATTGCATTACGCATTGCGTGTAAAGTAAACAATACGATTGTTCTATGAACAAAGGATTGCTGTTTTCTCCCTAGTAGCAACAACACATCTAGTACCTTAGAGATTTCTGTCACTTCCCTAGATTACTAGAGGCATGAACCCACTATCGAGCATAAATACTAACTCTTGGAGTTGCTAGCATCTACTTGGCCAAGATAGCTACTAACAACAGAAAGCATGCAAGATCACAAATAACAAAGACATGATAGAATCAATAATCAATCTGAAATAGCATCTCAATATCCATCGGATCCCCGCAAACACAACATGTAGAATTACAAATAGATGATCTTGATCATGAATAGAGCTCGCAAGATCTAAACATGGTAGCACAAACAAGAAGAACCAACCATCTAGCTACTACATGGACCCGTAGTCCAGAGATGAAATAAGCACGCATCACACCAGAGGCTTGCATGGTGATGAAGAAGGCCTCCAGGGTGAATTCTCCCCTCCGGCAGGGTGATGAGAAGAGCTTCAGATCCCTCCCGATCTAGGGATGGAGATGAATGCGGCTACAGACACTTTCGTGGAATTTTGATCGGGTGCTTAGGGTTTATGTATCAGAGGCATCTTATAGGCGAAAGGGGAGGCTGAGGGGGTGACCTAGGTGGCCACACCACCCCCTGGCGCGGGCCAGGCCTGGCCAGGTGGTGTGGTGGCCCTCTGGCCCCTCTCCGTCTCGTATTCTAGCTCCGTGTCCCCTCGGTGAAAAACTGACTTTGGCTTTTGTCCCGTCCAATTTCGAGAATATTCATTTTCTGACTTTCCTGGAACCAAAAATAGCAAAAAACAGGCAATTGGCACTGTGGCATCTTGTTAATAGGTTAGTCCAAGAAAGTGTATAAAAAGTACTCCAAAGTGTGGGCAAAACATAAGAAAGTAGATAAAAACCATGCATGGAACATCAAAAATTATGGATACGTTTGCAACGTATCATGGGCCAGGGCGGCCACACCACCTGCTGGCGCGGCCTAGGGTTGCCCGCGCCAGGGGGTGGTGTGGGCCCCCTGTGGCCCATCTCCACTCCCCATTCTGGCAATATTCGTCTTTTGAAAAAATAGAATATTCTATGTATTTTCCCAGATTTTCTTATCTTCACGAATTTTGCCTCCAAACAACACCTTTTCCATCAGAATCCTGACTGCAGCGGTCCATGCTCCAAAAGTCATCAACCATGCAAAAATAGATGAAATAACATAAGTATCATATCTTAATATGAAATATATATATGAATAACAGTAAATTATAATATAGAATAGTGATGCAAAATGGACGTATCAGCGCGTGGTACGGTCGCGTGCCCGTACGACTAGTCATTACACGGCCAGTATGTTTTTCTTCAATTATGATGTTTGCTCGAGGATACAGTATAGACAGGTGGTATGACCGTGTCCGACCATACCAGTGGTCGTTACGACGGCTGTGTCCTTCTGCAAAAATCGAGACTTGTATTTTTCCAGAGCCTCGATGTGGTACGGGTGTGCGATATAGTCATTTAGTGGTTATTATGCCACCCGAAAGCTACAAAATCTCGAGGAAAAGATTTGTAGCTTCGCCCGCCTTTGAACATCTTAGCAAAAGGCAAAATAACAACAACATAGGCTTTGTAAAAATCAAGAATACCTTAAGGCCATGTGTTAGCAAAATATAAAATTGAGGATTACCTTTCATTTCTTCACCTCTTTCCAAAGGTCTTCTTGAACACTCTTTATTTAAACAAAACAAACAAAAACAAAACAAAACTAACACAAGAATAAAAACTTTTATTTCACATGGGTTGCCTCCCATGAAGTGTTTCTAGTTAAGGTCAATTAGCTTGACCCATATGGTGATCATTTAGGTTTAGTGAGTGGAACACCCACTCCAAAGTAATTAGCTTTCATCTTAATTATACCATCATCATCACTGTTAAGCTTGGCCTTCTTCTTCCTAGGTAAGTGGACTATAAAAGGATTTCTATATGGTAGTCCTATTCTCACATTCCCTTCATGTAAATTGATTAAAGCTTTAATGGTTCTTAGGAATGGCCTGCCTAGAATTATAAGAGCCATGGGATCTTCATGCATGTCCACTATAATAAGATCAATAAATGCGGGACTGCCTTTAATTTCTACTACAATATTTTGTTTAATCCCAACAGCTTGCGTAAATGTAGAATCCGCTAGATGGAGTCTCATTTCAGTAGTTGCAACTGGCCCTAAGTTTAGTTTATCGAATCGACTCTTGGAAATCGTTGAGATGCTTGCACCAAGATCACAAAGTGCAGATATCTCATTGACCCTGTGTTGGGGGGATACCCCCGGGTAGGGTCACGCCGGGGTATAAAGGCCGAGTTAGCCGAGGTACGTCAAGGTCAAAGCGGAAGCTGACCGAGTCACCGCAAGGCAGGCCGAATGTCGGGGTAACCCGGACCAGGGGATGTTCACCTAACTGGGTCTCAGCCGACTTATATCGTAAGTCGGTGAGATATATCTAACTTGTATGCAGGAACAGGTGTGGCCGGATCAACTATGTACAATCCGGGTTATATCAAGCTTGTAAGAGAAGGAAGGTATCTCGCTGGTCAAAGGTGACCACTGTATGCAGAGCATGAGTGGAGCGGATAGAGGCAGGACCACCGAGGCGTGGCCGACAAAGGTGACAACGCCTATGTCGGATGACGCAGGCGCCGCAGAGGCTCACGTAGCCTCTGCATGGATGACGCGGGGGAAAAGTGACCCGGTCAGCTTACTATTTTGGGAAGAGGCATATTCCCTGGAATATGCCTCCATGTATGCCCTAATTGGAGACCTAGCCACCCCTATATAAGGAGGGCTAGGGACTCTGTAGAAGGGTTGGTCTTTAGAGGTTATGTTCTTCTAGCAAGTTACTATGGGCTAGCTAGTGGTGAGAGTAAGAGAGTTCCTTCTTCCTCCTCTCTCCAATACAGCTCAAGGAGCACTTGTAATCTGTGTGAGTGAGAAAAATACAAAGCTACTATGTGTGGAATCACCACACTATCCCTTCCTGGATTCCCCTAGTGCATTTAGTCCCCACCTTTAGCCTATCCATGGCATTTGCCGTGACACCACCACGACAGTTGGCGCCCACCGTGGGGCTAGCGGCGCTAGCAGGGGTGAAGATCCGGACGGGAAACCTCATCGGCACCGGCGGACGCATCGTCTGCAGGCTGGTTCAGCGCATTGGAGCGCTGGATTTTGTCAGCGGCAACGCTGGCTACTTCGGCAAGCGTCCACTTCCACGCAACAGCCTCTTCGTCAAGCTCAGCGCACACAAGGTCTACGTTGCTGTTGATGTGACGTGCGTTCATCTGCGGCACGTCGCTAAAGGCGGCGAGCCACCCCTTAGCATGGTTCACGGGGCACGTATCACTCGCTCCCCGGACCGTGCCGAGGTGATGATGACTGCGCCTGGTGCAGGCACAAGCAAGGATCCGGCACTAGATCCGGAGGTAACGCCTAAGGCACCGAGGAAAAGTAGAGGTCCTCCACTAGAGAGGCCAGAGAATGTGCTGCAGCAAGCGATGGATAGCTTGGCAAACCCAGTAGAAGTAGTGGTAGATCCGGCTCAGGCACATGCCGAGCTAGAGGAAACTAGGCAAAAAATTCTAGAGGGTGTAAAAAGATAGCCGCGGCTCAGCATTCATTGAACATGACACTACGTGAGTACGCAAAGGCAAATAAAGTAGATGCTGTAAAAGTGAAGGGGAGAAATCTCATGAGTGAAATGAACAAAGAGGGCGATACTAGGATTGAGGAGTCAGAGAACTATTTATCCGTGGGGCTACCGAAGTATAGTACCCCGGCGAAAAACCTCAGAGCAGCAGATGCAGCTGTGTCCGAGTTAGAGGGGCTAACGGGTGAAGCCTGACAAAGACAGCAAGATAGGGTCAATGAGTTGGTTCGGATCACGAACAGGCAAAATGAGGAATTTCTCAGGGCTAACCCGGAGAGAGGTGGGGCCTCCAAGACCGTTCATTCGGCGGTGGGTAACCCAGAGAAATCCGCTAGAGCTGCATCGTCTCCTCATGGTGGTCCTAGGAGAGAAGAGCTAGTAACCTCGGCCAAGAGAAACAAACAGATAGTCCCATATGACCCGGCAAGGGAATGGAAAGGAAAAGAAGTGCAGAGAAATGAGGATCGACGAAGTGTGAGCCAAGGTGAAGCTGAGGTAACCGCGACCAAGGAAATGCCGGTTAAGGTAATGTTGTAAATGGCAATGCCGGACAGCGTAACTCGGCAGGAGCAGGACAACCGCAGCAGCGGAATATACCAAGGCAAGAGCAAAGTGCCGGCCGAGGTATGCAACAGAGAGGTGCTCCATGAGAGAAAGACCGATATAATGATGGGGACTCAGAAATGGTGAACGCAGGATACCCAAGGCTGGACTATCATATGATAGGGTCAAGATTGGGAAGCAGGGATTTGATGCCTGACGATGCCAGATTAAAACTGGATCGGCTGTATAGGTCAGAACAGATTGAATGTCAAGGTCCCCTGGGTCCTGCGTGTTTTGGACCCCGGATCATGAAGGAACCTCCGGTACCTAACTTCCAGCTACCTAGAGGCACTAAGACATACGACGGCAGCACAAAGCCGGAGGATTGGTTGATTAACTATGCTACGGCTGTAAAAATTGCTACAGGCAACTTGAGATGGGCTGTGAGATACGTACCCCAGATGTTGGAGGGGCCAGCGAGGGTATGGCTAAACAATTTGCTGCCCGGAAGTATTAACCGCTGGATTGATTTTGAGGAAATGTTTATCAGCAATTTCTCGACTACGTATCAGAGGCCGAATAGACCACAGACCCTAGCAATGTGCAAGCAGAGATCGAATGAGACGGACCAGGAGTTCTTGACCCGGTGGTGTACCGTACGAAACTCTTGTGAGGGTGTGATTGAGTCACAGGCCATAACATGGTTTGCACAAGTATGCAGATATGCAAGCATGTTGTGGCAAAGATTGCAAAGGGATATGCCAACTACGTTGGCAGAGACAATCCGGATTGCTGATTCGTATGCTTTGGGTGATCCGACTCAACCCAGGCTCGTGTCAAACGAGTCAAATGAGGAGTGCTACCAGAGAGATGGAGTCGGGTCATCCCGGAGGAATGACTACCGAGGTAAAATAAGAGATGACAAACCGGATTACCGGTATAGCTCGCAACAAGTTGCTGCTGTAAATCAAGATCAACCCGGAGCAGGGGGCAATCAACGTCAGAAAACTGGGGGGCAACAATGGACACCAAGAAACGATGGCAAGAAAACTTGGACGCCAGAGCAGAAGAAACAGTGGCAAGAAAAGAAGGACCGTCTGAGGTATACTTACGAGTCGATGCTGGATGAGCCGTGTAAATTTCACATGCCAAATCCGAGTAACCCAGCGGGTCATACAACAAGGAAGTGTGTGTGGATGCGTAAGATAGAACAAGGTGGTTTGGGGAATGCTCATACACCTCAGAATGATCAACCTCGGCAGGAGTTACCCCGGCAGCAATTGCTCTCCAGAGCAAACATGCAACAACTAATGTTGCCTCCCCCTCCGCCGAGGTATGACAACCATGAGAGAAGGGATGCAGTGCATCAAGTGGAAGACCAGCATCAGCCGGATCAGAGGTACCCTGGAAACGAGGGGAGGAATGAGTACAAAGAGCATCATCAGAGTTCTTGTGTGTTCACCACATAAGAAACAAATAGAAAGAGCTTGCAGCGCCGACACATGGAGGTGAATGCGGTAATGCCAGCGGTGACGAGGTACATGCCTTGGTTGGACCAGGAAATTACCTGGAGCATCAAAGATCATCCCAAGCTTATGCCAAGTCCTGGTTCGTATGCGCTAGTGCTATATCCGACATTCATTGGGCCTAACATCAGTGTGAGATTCTCCAAGGTACTAATTGACAATGGCAGTAGCATCAACATCATGTATGTGGATACAATGCGCAAGTTGGGTATCTCGGAGAACATGCTCCAGGCTACAAGGACAACTTTCCATGGCATTATGCCAGGCATTTCTTGTGATCCCATAGGCAAGGTCCGGGTTGACGTATTGTTCGACATGAGAGATAACTGCCGAACTAAGAATTTGGAGTTTGAAGTGGTAAATTTAGAAAGCGCGTATCACGCGTTACTCGGAAGGCCAGCACTGAACAAGTTCATGGCAAGTTGTCACATCAGTTATTTGAAGATGAAGTTGGCTGGGCCAAATGGAGTGATTACCATAGCTGGAGATTTCTGACGTTCCATTGAGTGTGTGTCAGCCAGGTCTAACTTAGCCGAGTAACTCGTGATTGCGCAAGAGAAAAGAAATATACAAGAGGTGGCGGTGTTGGCTCAGTCCGCGCAGCAATATATGCCGGCATTGAGTAATCCGCATGGTGGTGTCTCATTCCAAGCCACAAAGGTTACCAAGAAAGTGCATGTTGATGACATGTTCCCAGAGCGCACCGTAACAATTGGTGCCGGGTTAAATGATAAATAGGAAAGCGAGCTCGTCAACTTCCTCTGTGAGAATCGGGATATTTTTGCTTGGTCCACACAGGACTTGCAAGGTGTTCCGAGGGAGTTGGCCGAGCACTCTTTGAATGTGAGACCCGGAGCAAGGCCGGTGAAGCAACCTCTCCGCCGCTTCGTCGAAGATAGGAGAAAAGTCATTGGAGATGAGATGGCTCGGTTACTAGCTGCTGGATTTATCATGGAAGTTCTTTACCCAGATTGGCTATCTAATCCGGTGTTGGTGGATAAGAATAAGGATGATCCGAATGTGGCAGTGGTTTGGCATATGTGTATCGATTACACGAACCTGAATAATGCGTGTCCAAAATATCCATTTCCACTGCCAAGGATAGATCAGGTCATAGATTCAACTGCTGGGTGTGAACTGTTGTCATTCATTGATGCATACTCTGGTTTCCACCAGATACCCCTGAATCCGGATGATCAAATAAAAACTGCATTTATCACCCCATATGGGGCTTATTGCTATCGCACCATGCCATTTGGTATACGTAATGCAGGGGCAACGTACCAAAGATGTATGCAGAAATGTTTACACGGCCAAATTGGTCAAAATGTACAGGTGTATGTGGATGATGTGGTTATCAAGACCAGGGAAAGAAAAATGCTCCTTGACGATATCAGGCAGACATTCGCAAACCTAAGTAAGTTCCGGATGAAGCTTAACCTAGAAAAATGTACCTTCGGTGTCCCGGCTGGAAAATTACTCGGATTCCTTGTCTCCAGCCGAGGTATCGAAGTCAATCCAACTAAAATTTGGGCCATAGAGCAAATGGAACTGCCGAAGTGTCTTAACAATGTCCAGAAGTTTACTGGTTGCCTGGCATCGTTAAGTCCGTTTGTATGTCGGTTGGGAGAAAAGGCATTGCCTCTCTATCAACTCATGAAAAAGTCAGACAAGTTCATTTGGACGCTACAGGCCAATGAAGCCTTTATCCAATTAAAGAAAATGTTAGCCACTGCACCAGTGTTAGCCTCTCCACTATCAAAGGGCCAATGTTGCTCTATATAGCCGCAACCAACCGAGTTGTAAGTGCAGTAATTGTGGTAGAGCGCGACAAAGAGGGTAAGTCAGCACAAAGGCCGGTGTATTATCTGAGCGAGGTATTATCAGCCTCAAAGCAAAATTATCCGCACTATCAGAAAGTGGCATATGGTGTGTATATGTCGGCAAAGAAGCTAAAACATTATTTTGAGGAGTACCCCATCAAAGTAATATGTGAAGCCCCCATATCCGAGATAATGAGTAACAAGGATGCAAGTGGCAGGATTGCGAAATGGGCAATTGAGCTAGCTCCTTATGCGCCACAATATGACAGAAGAGAAGCCATCAAGTCTCAGGCCGTGGCCGACTTTTTTGTGGACTAGGCCGAGGTGCAATATGAACCACCGCTGCCAGATCCGAACTACTGGAGAATGCACTTTGACGGGTCAAAAAGAAAAACCGGGTTAGGAGCCAGAGTTGTGCTTACCTCGCCAAAGAATGACCAGTTGAAGTATGTGCTACAGATCCATTTCGCAGCGTCAAACAATGTCGCCGAATATGAAGCACTTGTGCATGGGCTCAAAGTGGCAAAAGAAATTGGGATACGTTAGATCCAATGCTTTGGCGACTTGGATTTAGTAGTTCAGCAAGTGTCGGGGCTGTGGGACGCTCTTGATCCAAATATGGCACTATACAGATTCCATGTGCAGAAGATATCTGGTTACTTTGGGGGATGCGAATTTCGCCATATACCCCGGGTGGAAAATGAGGCTGCCGACGTATTGTCGAAGCTCAGATCAACCCGACAAGCAATTCCACCGGGTGTAGCATTAGAACACCTCAGAAAACCATCTATCAGACCGTCCCCAGAAACCGACTCAATCTACGTCCCGGAGGATCCGGAGTCTGGAGCTGCACCCATGGACATTGACATGGGAGATGGTGCGCGAAACCCGAGGACTGCTTCGCAAGACCCGGGGACTGCTCAACGTGATCCGTTTGAGGTTATGTCGGTGGATCAGATGGAAATTGATGAGGATGTGTTCCCTGTATGAACAATACCAGCTTGGGCACTACCTATATTTCAATTCCTGAAAGATGGAACTTTACCCGCTGAGGAGGTGCTATCCAGGCAAACTCAAAGGAGAGCAAAAGCATACACGATCATCAATTCCGAGCTATACAAAAGGAGTATGACTAATGTCCTCCAACGATGTGTTGACCCGGAAGAAGGGCTTGGCATTCTCCGAGATATACATCAAGGGGAATGTGGGCATCATGCCTCGTCCAGAGCCTTGGTAGCAAAAGATTTCCGGCATGGATTCTACTGGCCAAGTGCCTTAGAACAAGCAGAAGACTTGGTGAGAAAATGCAATGGTTGTCAGAGATATGCTACCAAGACACATATGCCAATGTCGGAACTCAAGACCATACCAACCACATGGCCATTTTCCGTATGGTGTTTGGACATGGTTGGCCCGTTCAAACCAGCAAGGGGAAATATGACCCACATTTTGGTCATGGTGGATAAGTTTACAAAGTGGATTGAAGTAAAGCCAATAAGAAAATGTGATGGAGCTACGCCGTGACATTTCTCAAAGACATCATCTTGAGATACGGTTATCCTCATAGTATCATAACTGATAATGGCACAAATTTTGCTGAAGGAGCATTTGCACGATTCTGCCGAGATAAGAAGATCCGGTTGGACGTTGCCTCGGTAGCCCACCCCACATCGAACGGACAAGTGGAAAGATCCAATGGATTAGTATTATCTGGGATAAACCCCCGGCTCATTGAGCTGCTGCAAAGATCAGCGGGGTGCTGGATAGAAGAACTACCAGCGTTGTTGTGGAGTTTAAGAACAACTCCGAATCGATCAACAGGCTATACGCCATTCTTTCTGGTATATGGGGCAGAAGCTGTATTACTAGCCGATATAGAGCATGACTCGCCTAGGGTCACCCAATACACAGAAGCCGAAGTGCAAGGAGCCCGGCAAAATGATGTTGATCTGCTGGAAGAAGCGAGAGAATTGGCATTGTCCAGATCCGCCATATATCAGCAAAATCTCCGACGCTATCATAGTCGGAAAGTAAACCCCCGAGTCTTCTAGGAAGGTGATCTGGTAATCCGGTTGGTACAACGTACTGCCGGCATGCATAAGTTATCCCCCCCATGGGAAGGGCCATTCATTGTGAGCAAAGCACTGCACAATGATTCTTATTATCTTATCGATGCAAAACCACAGGAAAAGAACAAGGCGGATAGGTCCGGCGAGGAATCTAAGCGTCCATGGAATGTAGCTC
This sequence comes from Avena insularis, assembly GCA_023614405.1. Taxonomy (NCBI): domain Eukaryota; kingdom Viridiplantae; phylum Streptophyta; class Magnoliopsida; order Poales; family Poaceae; genus Avena; species Avena insularis. The sequence goes on from CM042694.1 coordinate 454,614,947, forward strand.
TACTTCGTCCTTTCTACACTTATCAGAGAAGTGTATGTATCTGAGTCTCTCATATGTTGGTGTGTATGCCAGCAATGAGTTTATCAATGAAATGTTGGCACCTCGAGCAGTAACTCAGGGACTGCCTTAATAATATTTGTTGTCTCCTGTATGTTTCATTTATACGTCGGCTGGCGTAAGTTTTTCCACTTAAGCCAGATTAGTAATGTGTGAGCACCAAGAGCCCAACTCTTCGACTTGCTGCTGTCCAACAAGAATTGGCTTCGTGGCAAGCAAGATAACAAGTTTGGAATTGTGTAGCACATGAAAAACAACTAAGGAAAGGAACTTAATCGAGCCGACATTTATTTTTCGTACTAACCTTATGTTTACACTCGATTTATTATGCTGAATTATTTTGAGCTAATCCTAAAGTTTCCAAGTATTGTTAAGACAATTTTTGAAGCTCGGACTCGTAAGTCATAAAACCGAATCAAGGTAGATATGATCCGAGCCAAAAGATTGGATGAACAAGAAAATGAAACTCGGGGACTACGCCCAAGTTAATCCGGCATAAAGACTTAGTAGGAAAATATCACTTGTGTACTTGATACAATTCCACCCGGCATACCGGGGATCTGATGAAATTTAAAGTGTTTATCAAGGAGCAGCATGAGGAGGTAATTCGGCGCTAGCAGGGGCAGCCTCGACCTCAGCTTCAGAATCATCTACGTCTTCCTCGACGTCTGAGGCTTCGTCCTCTTCGTTCTCATCCGACTCATCTTCAACAGTTTCAACATTTTCATCATCGGCAGCATCTAGGAAGCTCGGTCCCTCGTTCCATTGATGAATGAGGGTGTATTGGATGAAGCTGTGAGCGCAAGCCTTGTGTTGAGCTACCCAATCTGGGTCAGTAGACCACTTTGATCCAGTGCGCACGCTAGCAAGGAGATTGAGGTCAATCTTCTCATACCACGTAAGCACGTAGTGGAGAACGATCTCAGCTCCGGCGCGCCCAGCAGATTCTCTCCAAAGATCGAGCTGAGTCTCGCACTCCATAAGCCTGGCAAAAAGAACAGACATATTCTCCGGAGTATCTTCTTCAGGCCAAAAGGCGTTGAAGATCCGGATTACTACGTCCAAGACGTCCTTGCCATAGTTCTTCACAAGTTCGACACGAGAGGACAAGCTGACCAGCAAGTCCTCCATGTCATATGGAATTTCTCCAGTGCCAGGGACAATTGGGGTACCCCTCTTCTGGCGGAACTTGGCAACAGCTTTGGGTGCGACGACATCACTCTCTGGGAATTTGCCTGAAAAAATAAGACAGGTGGAGTAAGTAAAGGAAGTAAACCCGGAAAGGTCCGTGTCTGTTGAAGGAAAAGAACTTACCAGCAATATGGCTGTGGATTCGGGTTAGCTCCTTGGTGCACTTGTCATGCCTCGCCCGGAGTTGAACAAGCTCAGCGTTCGCTGACTCAAGTTTAGAGTCGGCCTCCTTAAGCAATTCTTAGTCCTTGGCAATCTAGAGGTTGAGGCGCTCGCGCTCTTCAGTAAAGTCCTGGCCAGCCTTTTGAAGTTCGGGTTGATGCTGTGCTTTCAGCTTCTTCATATCTGCCTTGAGCTTGGCAATCTCATCATCTTTGGCTCAGAGGAGGGCAAGCTCATCATCTTTCTTTTTGAGCTCGGCCTGATGCTGCCCTGCTTGTTCGAGAAAATGCAGCATCATATCAGGCATGGGCACACTATCTTCAAGAGATGCTGAAATAGTTTGTTGACCCGGCAAAGCCGAGGTATGAATGTTTGCCGAGCCACGGAGAAAAGGAGATAGAGAGCATAGCAAAGTTGAGCCAAAACGACTTACCCTTGATCTGGTCCAGGTTTTTCCTCATGATGGTGTTCTCATCTTCCACCTCAGCTGCAAAATCCGAATGATGGATTAGTTCGGCGGAAAAGGATGAAGAAAAACGGAAACATGCCAAGGGAGAAAACTTACCCCTTTTCTCGTATTCAGCGAGAAGTGTATTAAGTTTTGCACACAACATCTTGTAAGTGTCCAAGAGACGCTGAAATTCAGTGCTCCGACGGTTGGTGGTCACCTGGAAAGAATACAAAAAGATAGCTCAGTCTTGTGCATATTCGAAGTGTAGGGTTTTGTAGCATGGAAAACAAAAATTTTCTACCGCATACAAACAAACAAGCCAAGATCTATCTACTAGATTGTACCAACGAGTCGATGGAATAACTCACCCTCGAAGATTCCAAAGTGTTTAACGAGAGCGGATTCTCGTGGGTGATGTAGTCGTACTCTTTCCGATCTCAAGATCGCGTAGACGATCCTTCCGGCGCTGCGTTCCGGCAGCGCTCATGATCAGTCACTGCGTACTCGACGAAGACCTTCCTCTCCTTGTTCCAAAGCAGCGGAGGTTGTAGCACTCTCATGATTCCGCAAGACAACGGCGTGGTACCGGAAGTAGAGGGGAGATCTCGCAGGGCTTCGCCTTAAGCCGGAGCGAGTATGGTGGAGTATGAGAGGGCTCCTCGGCGATCTAGGTTTTAGACACACCAAGGAGGAGGTGCTAGAGCCGGCGGCTAGGGTTTGGGGCACCCCAAGTCGGCGGCTAGGGCAACCCTGGGAGGTGGCGGCAGCAGGAGGTGGTGGCGCCAATCTAGGGTTTTGGAGGAGAGGTACTTGTGTGCTAGGAGGGGCAGCCCTGCCCCTCCCTTTATAGGTGGGAGGCGGCCAAGGGAGGGAGTCCCTCCCAACTCGGCTTGAGGTGGGTCGGTTGAAGGAGGAATCCTCCCCAACTCGGTTTCCCACTCCTCCTCCTCTTTCCAAAACTGTTGCTTGACTTTCAAACTAGCCGTTTGAATTTTCAAATTAGGATTTGAATAAACCCTTTATTTTGGACAGCGAAGACACCTAGTACATGATGCAATCATTCCAACTTGCAATGACACATTCATGTACCCTTCCCCTCCGGAGTGCCGGACATTCCGGAACATTCTAGAACATTCGATAAAAACACGGAACCATTCCCCAACTCAAACGGACTTTCTTTATATGAATCTTATTCTCCGGACCATTCCGGATCTCCTCGTGATATCCCGAATCCCATTCGAGACTCAACAACATTCAGACTCTTTCTCATCATTCCATAACTACTCAAACAACGTCAATCCTTAAGTGTGTCTCCCTACGGTTCGTGAATTATGCGACATGATCGAGACACTTCTCAACAATAACCAATAGAGGAATCTGGAAATTCATATGGCTCCCACATATTTCTACGATTACTTTGCGATCGAATGAACCACTTACATACGATATTAATTTCCCTTTATCTCACGATAGTTTACTTATCCGAGGTTATGATCGTCGGTATCTCCGCATACCTAGTTCAACCTCGTTCGATAAGTACTCTTTTCTCGTTCCTGATATGTGATCCCTTGTGAGCCAGTCACATGCTTGCAAGCTAATTGGATGACATTTCACCGAGAGGGCCCAGTATATCTATCCGTCATATGGATGGACAAATCCCACTCTTGATCCATGTGTTTCAACCAATACTTTCAACACTCAATACCACCTTTATAGCCACCCGATTCATGTGGTGTTTGATGTCATCAAAGCATCCATCCGTAAAGGTGATATGCATGATTTCATGGTCGAAGGAATTAGATAACTATGCATCAGAAAGCATATAGCAATTGAACTATTAAAATGACTTGATCTTTATGCTACGCTTATCTATAGGAGTATGTCCACCATATCATTCTCCTAACGATATGATCTTGTTGTTAATAACATCTCAATGTTCATGATAGGGAAACCACAATCATCTATTAACCAACAAGCTAGTATTATATAGAGGCTTTACTAGGCACTTCAAATTAAGTTTACAAATCACACAAGTATTAATGTTTCCTTGTTAATACTATTATAGCATGAATGTAAACATTTATCATAAACACAAAGATATAATAATAACTACATTTATTATTGCCTCTAGGGCATATCTCCAACAGTCTCCCACTTTCACTTGAGTCATCTAATCTAGATTACATGGTAATATACCGAACACCCATGGCAGTTTGGTGCTGATCATGTTTTGCCCTCGGGAGAGGTTTAGTCAACGGATCCGCCACATTCAGATCCGTGTGTACTTTGCAAATCTTTATATCCCCATCTTGGATATGTTCTCGAATAGCGTGAAAACGTAGCTTGATATGTTTCAGCTTCTTGTGTGACCTTGGTTCTTGCGCATTGGCTATGGCGCCCATGTTATCACAGTAGATAGACATTGGGTCCAACGCACTAGGAACCACACCCAGCTCTGCAATGAACTCTTTCATCCATATTGCTTCTTGTGAAGCCTCCGAAGCAGCCATGTATTCTGATTCAGTTGAAGATCTCGCCACAACGCTTTGCTTTGCACTCCTCCAGCTAACTGCTGCACCATTCAAAATAAATACGTATCCAGATTGTGATTTAGAATCATCCGGATCGGTGTTCCAACTAGCATCGGTGTAACCATTAACAACGAGCTGTTCATCACCTCCATAAGAAAGAACCATATCCTTAGTTCTTCTCAAGTACTTAAGGATGTTTTTGACCGCTGTCCAATGATCCACTCCTGGATCACTTTGATATCTGCTAGTCAAACTAACAGCATATGCAATGTCGGGTCTAGTACATAGCATGGCATACATTAGAGATCCTATGGCTGAGGCATAGGGAGTCTTACTCATCCTTTCTCTATCTTCGCCGATGTCGGACTCGAGTTTTACTCAAGGTCGATATTAGCAACATGGGCAAGAACCCTTTCTTGCTATCTTCCATTCCAAACCTCTTTAGAACTTTGTCCAAATATGTACTTTGTGACAATGATATTTGGTGTTTTGATCTATCTCTATAAATCTTTATGCCTAATATGTAAGCTGCTTCGCCAAGATCCTTCATTGAAAAACTATTATTCAAATATTCTTTGACACTATTAAGAAGGTCTACATCATTTCCAATCAATAATATGTCATCCACATATAGTATTAAGAATGCTACAGAGCTCCCACTCACTTTCTTGTAAATACAAGCTTCTCCATAAGTTTGTATAAAACCAAAACTTTTGATTACCTTATCAAAACGTTGATTCCAACTTCGGGATGCTTGCTTCAATCCATAGATGGACCGTTGAAGTTTGCATACCTTGTTAGCATCTTTAGGATCGACAAAACCTTTGGGTTGCATCATATACAACTCTTCATCAATGTCACCATTGAGGAATGCTGTTTTGACATCCATCTGCCATATCTCATAATCGTAATATGCAGCGATTGCTAACATAATCCTTACAGACTTTAGCTTCGCCATCGGTGAGAAAGTCTCATCGTAGTCAACTCCTTGAATTTGTCGAACCCTTTGCGACAAGTCGAGCTTTATAGACATAACATTACCATCAAGATTCTGTTTTCTTCTTGAAAATCCATTTGTTCTCGACAGCCTTCCGGCCATCCGGTAAGTCCACCAAAGTCCATACTTGGTTTTTGTACATGGATCCAATCTCGGATTTCATGGCTTCCTGCCATTTATTGGAATCTGGGCTCATCATCGCTTCCTCATATGTCTTAGGGTCATTGGTGTTGTCCGCCAACATGACACTCATAACGGGATCATACCAATCTGGAGTGGTACGAGTTCTCGTTGACCTGCGAGGCTCTGTAGCAACTTTGACCGAAGTTTCATGATCATCATCATTAGCTTCCTTTCTAATTTGTGTAGGCACCACAGAAACTTCTTCCAGCGCTGCGCTACTCGCAATTTCGAGAGAAGGTTCGTCAACCTCGTCGAGTTCTACTTTCCTTCCAGTCACTTCTTTCGAGAGAAATTCCTTCTCTAGAAAGGATCCATTCTTAACCTTGAAGATTTTGCCTTCGGATCTATGATAGAAAGTATACCCAATAGTTTCCTTCGGGTATCCTATGAAGACGCATTTTTCCGCTTTGGGTTCAAGCTTGTCCGGCTGTAACTTCTTTACATAGGCTTCGCATCCCCAAACTTTAAGGAACGACAATTTAGGTTTCTTCCCAAACCATAATTCATACGGTGTCGTTTCAACGGATTTAGACGGTGCCCTATTTAAAGTGAATGCGGCTGTTTCTAATGCATAACCCCAAAATGATAGCGGTAAATCTGTAAGTGACATCATAGAACGAACCATATCTAAGAGAGTTCGACACGACGTTCAGACACACCATTACGCTGTGGTGTTCCCGGTGTCAATTGTGAAAGTATTCCGCATTTCTTCAAATGCTCGCCAAACTCGTAACTTAGATATTCACCTCCACGATCAGAACGTAGAAATTTAATCTTCTTGTTACGTTGATTCTCTACCTCACTTTGAAATTCCTTAAACTTCTTGAAAGTTTCGGACTTATGTTTCATGAAATAGATATACCCATATCTACTCAAGTCATCCGTGAAGGTAAGAACATAACGATAACCACCGCGCGATGCTACACTCATTGGACCACACACATAGGTATGTATGATTTCCAATAAGTCCGTAGCTCGCTCCATCATACCAGAAAATGGAGTCTTAGTCATTTTACCCATCAGACATGCTTCGCATCTTTCAAGTGATTCAAAATCAAGTGATTCAAGAAGTCCATCGGAATGGAGTTTCTTCATACGCTTCACTCCAATGTGACCAAGACGACAATTACCACATATAGGTCGAGTTATCGCTCGATTTCAAACGTTTAGCCTCAATGTTATTAATATGTGTATTTCCACTATCGAGATTCAACAAGAATAGACCATCTATCAAAGGTGCATGTGCATAAAACATATTACTCATATAAATCGAACAACCATTATTCTCGGATTTAAACAAGTAACCGTCTCGCAATAAACAAGATCCCGATATAATGTTCATGCTCAACGCCGGCACCAAATAACAATTATTTAAGTATAAAACTAATCCCGATGGTAGATGAAGGGGTAGCGTGCCGACCGCGATCACATCAACCATTGATCCGTTTCCCACGCGCATCGTCACCTCGTTCTTCACTAGCTTCTGTTTATTCTTCAGCTCCTATTTCGAGTTACAAATATGAGCAATCGAACCAGTATCAAATACCCATGCACTACTACGAATACTAGTGAGATACACATCAATAACATGTATATCAGATATACCTTTCTTCTTGATGTTGCCTTTCTTCAAATCCGCCAAGTACTTTGGGCAATTCCGCTTCCAGTGACCTTCTCCTTTGCAGTAAAAGCACTCAGTATCAGGCTTGGGTCCAGCCTTGGTCTTCTTCATCGGTGTGGCAACTTTCTTGCCACCCTTCTTGAAGTGTCCCTTCTGCTTAGACTTGCCTTTCTTGAATTTGGTGGTCTTATTGACCAACAACACTTGGTGCTCTTTCTTGATCTCCACTTCTGCAGATTTTAACATAGCAAACAGTTCTGGCAACTGCTTGTTCATGTTCTGCATGTTGTAGTTCATCACAAAGTTCTTGTAACTTGGTGGTAGTGATTGGAGGACACGGTAAATCCCCAAATCATTAGGAATCACTATACCCAAGCTTTGAAGTTTGTTTGCGTGCCCAGACATCTTAAGCACATGCTCACTGACGGAGCTGCCCTCTTCCATCTTGCAGTTAAAGAACTTTTCAGAAGGCTCACAGCTCTCAATTGCCGCATGAGTCTCAAAGATCAATTTGAGGTCATGGACAATATCATGTGGGTCTGAATTCTCAAACCTTTTCTGAAGCTCCGATTCTAAACCATACAAGATAGCACATTGAACTATGGAGTACTGATTCTTCCGAGCAAGGTAAACATTCTTTACTTCATCGGTAGCATCAGCCGCAGTGGGTCACCCAAATGTGCATCCAGCACATAGGTCAAATTACCACTGTGAGGACAATCCTCAAATTAGGAACCAATCCGGGTTGCTTCCATTGTTTTCAACTTTTCTTTCTCTAGGAACGCATTAAAATTGATGGTAGGGGCTGCCATTGATCTACAACATATTTGCAATAGTTTAGACTAAGTTTATGACAAATTGAGTTCTAATTAATAGTAAAGTTTAATCTAGGTGAACTCCCACTCAAAACAACATCCCTCACATTGTTTTAGTGATCACACGAACCAAATCCACCATATCAAAACCGATCATCATGAGAGTTGATATAGTTTCAATGGCGAACAATCGACATGTTCATCATATCTACTATATGACTCATGCTTTACCTTTCGGTGATCCGTGTTCCTGAGACCATGTCCAGACATGCTAGGCTCGTCAAGATCAAACCTTAGCTTCCGCATAAGCAAATCTGGCTTGCTTACGTTGTATACACTTATGAATCTAACACACCCGATCATCACGTGGTGCTTCGAAACAACAAGCTTTAGCAACGGTGCATACTAAGGGTGAACACTTTAGAACTTGAAATTTATGTGCATGAGGGATCATCTTATAATGCTACCGTCGTCTACTAAGCAATACAAGATGCATAAAGGATTAACATCACATGCAATTCATAATATGTGATATGATATGGCCTTTCTTCTTTGTGCTTCCGATCTCCATCTTCAAGCACGAACATGATCTCCATCATCACCGGCATTGCATCAAGGTCAATGACACTTCTCCATGGTTATCGTCCACCGGCTTCAACTATTACAACTACTTTGAATAGATACGCGGATCTTAACATAAATTAAAGACAACCATATGGCTCCTGCCGGTTGCCAACTTACAATAAGGAACATTGCATACATCAAATATAATCACAATCATGGCCATATCACATCATCGACACCGCAAAACAAAGTTAGACGCCTCTACTTTCTTTGCATATTTTACGTGGTTTGGGGCTTTCAATAAGTGTCGTTCTAACTTATGAACAAGAACCACAACATTGATACTAGTATTGTTAATCACCCGTTGTAAATTGGATCTCCACTATGCTGGGAGAAACAGGCACCCGCAAAGCCACTTATGCAATACAAGTTGCATGTCAAGCGTGGAGCAAGTCTCATGAATGATGTCATGTAAGGTTAGCCTGGGCCGCTTCATCCCAACATCCCGCAAGATGCAAAGTACACAAGAAGCAATTGACAATAAAAGCATCAATGCCCACAATGACCATTGTGTTCTACTCGCAACAGATCTACATATAAACTCGGCTCGATACCATTTGTAGGGTTTCAGAGCATGGAAAACAAAATTTTCTACCGCATACAAACAAACAAGCCAAGATCTATCTACTAGATTGTAGCAACGAGTCGATGGAATAACTCACCGAAGATTCCAAAGTGCTTAACGAGAGCGGATTCTCGGGTGATGTAGTCGATTTCTTTCCGATCTCAAGATCGCAGAGACGATCCTTCCGGCCATGTTCCGGCAGCGCCCCAATCGGTCACACATTCGGTACTCGACGAAGACCTTCCTCTCCCTTGTTCCAGCAGGCAGCGGAGGTTGTAGCACTCTCCTCGCGATTCCGGCAGCACAACGGCGTGGTACCGGAAGTAGAGGGGAGATCTCGCAGGGCTTCGCCTTAAGCCGGAGCGAGTATGGTGGAGTATGAGAGGGCTCCTCGGTGATCTAGGTTTTAGACACACCAAGGAGGAGGTGCTAGAGCCGGCGGCTAGGGTTTGGGGCACCCCAAGTCGGCGGCTAGGGCAACCCTGGGAGGTGGCGGCAGCAGCAGGAGGTGGTGGCGCCAATCTAGGGTTTTGGAGGAGAGGTACTTGTGTGCTAGGAGGGGCAGCCCTGCCCCTCCCTTTATAGGTGGGAGGGGAGTCCCTCCCCAACTCGGCTTGGAGGTGGGCCGGCGGTTGGAGGAGGGAATCCCTCCCCAACTCGGTTTCCCACTCCTCCTCCTCTTTCCAAAACTTGCCGTTTGACTTTCAAACTAGCCGTTTGACTTTTCAAATTAGGATTTAAATAAACCCTTTATTTTGGACAGCAAAGACACCTAGTACATGATGCAATCATTCCAACTTACAATGACACATTCATGTACCCTTCCCCCTCCCGGAGTGCCGGACATTCCGGAACATTCTAGAACATTCCCGATGAAAACACCGGAACCATTCCCCAACTCCGAAACGGGACTTTCTTTATATGAATCTTATTCTCCGGACCATTCCGGATCTCCTCGTGATATCCCGAATCCCATTCGAGACTCCGAACAACATTCAGACTCTTTCTCATCATTCCATAACTACTCAAACAACGTCGAATCCTTAAGTGTGTCTCCCTACGGTTCGTGAATTATGCAGACATGATCGAGACACTTCTCCGAACAATAACCAATAGAGGAATCTGGAAATTCATATGGCTCCCACATATTTCTACGATTACTTTGCGATCGAATGAACCACTTACATACGATATTAATTTCCCTTTATCTCACGATAGTTTACTTATCCGAGGTTATGATCGTCGGTATCTCTGCATACCTAGTTCAACCTCGTTACTGATAAGTACTCTTTTCTCGCTCCGTGATATGTGATCCCTTGTGAGCCAGTCACATGCTTGCAAGATAATTGGATGACATTTCACCTAGAGGGCCCAGAGTATATCTATCCGTCATATGGATGGACAAATCCCACTCTTGATCCATGTGTTTCAACCAATACTTTCTGAACACTCAATACCACCTTTATAGCCACCCAGTTACGGTGTGGTGTTTGATGTCATCAAAGCATCCATCCGGTAAAGGTGATATGCATGATCTCATGGTCGAAGGAATTAGATAACTATGCATCAGAAAGCATATAGCAATTGAACTATTAAAATGACTTGATCTTTATGCTACGCTTATCTATAGGAGTATGTCCACCATATCATTCTCCTAACGATATGATCTTGTTGTTAATAACATCTCAATGTTCATGATAGGGAAACCACAATCATCTATTAACCATCAAGCTAGTATTATATAGAGGCTTTACTAGGGACTTCAAATTAAGTTTACAAATCACACAAGTATTAATGTTTCCTTGTTAATACTATTATAGCATGAATGTAAACATTTATCATAAACACAAAGATATAATAATAACTACATTTATTATTGCCTCTAGGGCATATCTCCAACACGAAGTGTACAAGATCCAGGCCAAGTGGAACTTAACCCGGCTCTAGGTGTGTGCATATTTTCAAAGTGTACAAGATCCGGGCCAAGTGGAACTTAACCCGGCTTTAGGTGTGTGCATATTCAAAGTGTACAAGGTCCGGGCCAAGTGGAACTTAACCCGGCTCTAGGTGTGTGCATATTCGAAGTGTACAAGATCCGGGCCAAGTGGAACTTAACCCGGCTCTAGGTGTGTGCATATTCGAAGTGTACAAGATCCGGGCCAAGTGGAACTTAACCCGGCTCTAGGTGTGTGCATATTCGAAGTGTACAAGATCCGGGCCAAGTGGAACTTAACCCAGCTCTAGGTGTGTGCATATTCGAAGTGTACAACATCCGGGCCAAGTGGAACTTAACCCGGATCTAGGTGTGTGCATATTCGAAGTGTACAAAATCCGGGCCAAGTGGAACTTAACCCGGCTCTAGGTGTGTGCATATTCGAAGTTATCAAGGAGCTATGTTAGTTTTCTAATGAGCACCCGGCCGAGTAACAAGTTACTCCCCCGGAGGCTCGGTGACTAATGGTTATATCACTAATATCTACAACATGTTAAGGAAAAGATGAAGAAACGTACCTCCATCATCCGACCTTCAAGGTTAATTTCCTTGGTAGCAGTATCATCTGCGCAGCAAATTCAGCAGGACCGAACTTCTCCGAGAGATCGTCGTTGTGGATGAACTCCGCCTTGTTCTAGTTATTTACAAACTCGATCAAGGTCAGAGGGTATCGCTCGCTGCTGAACATGTGGGGCACCACTAAACCCTTAGCATGTGCTTCCCTCCTCTCAACCTGGGCAAGAGCAGGGCTGGTGTGCAAAACAAGTTGCGCATCAGCTGGCTCGGCAAGGGCGTCCTTCGAAGGTGGAGTCTTCTTCGAAAGAATGGACGCGAGTGTGTGCTGTCCAGCCTCGGTGGACGCTACCCTGGTGGCGTCAGGAGCCTTTTTCCCTTAGGTTGCTGCTGAGAAGTGGAAGTTGTTGCAGCGGATTTGCCCTTGGGAGCTACCTTGGCGCTAGCCTTGGTGCTGCTGGTATCTTCTCGCTGAGCCTTGGAAGACTCGGACGAGTCGGAGGGGCTTGATGCTGCTGTTGTTGCTTTTCCTGTTGCTGCTAGGGCTGGAGTTGGTGCTGGTGCTGGTGCTGTTTTCTGCTTCGGTGGAGGTGCTGAGGGAACCTTGGTGGTAGCTGGTTGCGGCGGAGCCGAAGTGGTGGTTGCTGCAGCCTCGGCAGAGCCAGTCTCCCCCGCTCCGAGGTTGCCCTCCTCTTGACGAGGTGGGCTGGAACCCTCCGGAATGGGGCTCAGTGGGCGTGAATCATCGCCACGAGGGGGAGAAGGGCTGTGTCAGAGCAGCGAGGCAATGCCGGATCCAATCTGCGGGACCTCCACCGTGGCCCTGCTGAATCAAATAATGTATGATGAGAAACTATAAAGGAAGGGCAAGTAAATAGCAAAGGGAGAAACGACTTACTCATCCGAAGTCAGGGGCTCCTTCGGCTTGCAAGCTCTCTGGGCCACAACCTTAGTCGTGGCCTTGGTGGCGGCTTTGTCCGCGGACTTCTTTCGCCTCTTGGATGGCTGAGAAGGTCCAGAGGATGAAGCAGATGCGGCTCCCCTTTTCTTCTTCGGCGTGACCGGGACAGGCTCACCCACGACAAGGGGAGGATCTTCATGGATCTGCCCACCAGAGTTAGATGATGTCGGAAAAGCATAAGAAAGGGGGATAGCGTCAAATGCTTCCATCACCTCAACATCCGAGTCATCTTCATCGTCAGGCCAATCTCTAATGGAAGAGAGTTTACCGGTGGGTCGCTTGGTCGCGTCGGCCATCGGAAGGAACATCTCCTGATCCCGTTCCTCCTCGTCCGAGGTATCCTGGTCAGGCGCCCATTTGAGGGAAGGCTCGGTGCCATCCTCGATAGTTTGCTGGAGGAATGTCTAAGGGAAAGAAAAGACAACAGGGTTAAACATACAACAAAGACCGGCATATGATTTAATTCGGAGAGAGTTTGCGGCACGAAACTTACCGCGGGGGAAAGCCTATCTCGGCAATAGTGTTCAATTTCCCACGTCCACTTAGAAGAAAAGTCCTTCTTAGTGGTGAAGAGGGACTTGACCCGGCGAAAGATCTCACTGTTGCTCAACTCAAAAGAGGAGGTCCGGTTGGGGTCGCGGCCCCAACTCATATGACAGACTTTGTGCGTGCGTTTCTAGAGGGGGCAGATCCGGTTGCGAACAAATGTAATCATGGCATCCTCATTGCGCAACCCAAGATACTTCAACTCCTGGAACCTCTTGTTAACCTGGTTTGCCAGGACAGTGGGTTTCTTGGGGACCTTGTCCCACAAATCCGGGTTAGGAGGACCCGGAGCGTAAGGGCGCAGCCGGATCAGATCCTCAGTTGTGTTGTTCCGGACATAGAAGAAAGTCCAGGCCCATCCCTTGCAAGAGTCAAGCCCCATGACTCGGGGGAAGATGGACTGCTTCCGGGGAGAGATTGATGTAGCGCCGAACTGCGTAAGCTGCTTGTCCTCTGGGTCAAGCTGAATGTTCAGAATCACGTTCCGGCGGAGGCCAAAGAACCGGATCCAGAGCTCCTTCGTGGGCCATAGTCCGACGTAACCTTCGATGGTGGAGGCAAAAGCGGAGAGAGACGTGATGGCATTCGCCGAAAGGTGGTGCGGCTGGAGCTCATACGTATTGAGCTAGTCATGGAAAAAATTGCTAACTGGCAGACCAAACCCCCACTGGAAGTGGGATAGAAACACCACATACTCACCAGGATTGGGTGAGGGGGCAAGCTCGGAGGCAGCGAGGCGTGTAGTGACTCCCTCCGGGATGCGCCTGGTGCGATAAAGCCAATCCAGGTCATCCTGGCAAACCCAAGAGCCTGCCCACGCGTCGTGGTCGGCGTTCGCCGCATCCTCCTCCATCTCTTGCTCTACGACGGCGAGCTCCTCCTTAGTCATCTCGAGATCGCTATCCCCACTGGTGCTAGCGGCGGCGGGGGGCACTGGCTTGGACTGGCAACGACCCGTGGCGGAGAAGATGCATAGAGGTGGCGGCGGTGCGTGGAAGCGATCGGCAGCAATGCGCAGCTCGAGTCTTGATGGGCGCTGGCTGTCCGGAGAAGAAGAGGAAGAAGTAGAGGAAGAGGGGCGCAGAAGCGGGGAAAGACCCCAGGGGCGCACCCTAACCTATTTAACCACTCCCTTGAGGGGGTAGTGGGATCACGTTGCACGAACGGGCCACACGGTGTGGACGTGTACAACCCGGATCAACCAATCAGCAGTGAGCCACACGGAGGGCCACAGGGCGCAGCGGATCCCATGATGTGATGTTATGGTGCAGTTAACGAGGAAGCAGGCACGACGCGACGTGGGCAACAGTAACTTCTGACAATTACTGCGGCGGTTACTGTTGCTAGCCCTTAAAATGAGGCAAACGTGATGATTAGCCTCCACGTGGGGAAGCGTACAAGAGAAGGAAGAGTGATCCGGATGAGTATGAGGTGAACCGGCCATCGAGTGAAAACTCGAAATGTGCCAAGGGAAAGTAAACCTAGAAAATCCGGACTATGAGATAACTCAGAAAGAAAACCAGAGGCTTGATAAAATTGAACCTGCTGTGGCCTTAGCGGCTAAGGAATCTAAGACCGCACCAGCTTCGGGGACTAATGTTGGGGGGATACCCCCGGGTAGGGTCATGCCGGGGTATAAAGGCCGAGTTAGCCGAGGTACGGCAAGGTCAAAGCGGAAGCTGGCCGAGTCACTGCAAGGCAGGCCGAATCTCGGGGTAACCCAGACCAGGGGATGTTCACCTAACTGGGTCTCAGCCGACTTATATCGTAAGTCGATGAGATATATCTAACTTGTATGCAAGAACAGGTGTGGCCGGATCAACTATGTACAATCCGGATTATATCAAGCTTGTAAGAGAAGGAAGATATCTCGCTGGTCAAAGGTGACCACTATACGCAGAGCATGAGCAGAGCGGACAGAGGCAGGACCACCGAGGCGTGGCCGACAAAGGTGACGCCGCCTATGTCGGATGACGCAGGCGCCGCAGAGGCTCACGTAGCCTCTGCATGGATGACGCGGGGGAAAAGTGACCCGGTCGGCTTACTATTTTGGGAAGAGGCATATTCCTTGGAATATGCCTCCACGTATGCCCTAACTGGAGACCTAGCCACCCCTATATAAGGAGGGCTAGGGGACTCTGTAGAAGGGGTTGGTCTTTAGAGGTTATGTTCTTCTAGCAAGTTACTGTGGGCTAGCTAGTGGTGAGAGTAAGAGAGTTCCATCTTCCTCCTCTCTCTAATACAGCTCAAGGAGCACTTGTAATCTGTGTGAGTGAGAAAAATACATAGCTACTGTGTGTGGAATCACCACACTATCTCTCCCTGGATTCCCCTAGTGCATTTAGTGCCCACCTTTAGCCTATCCATGGCATCTGCCGTGACACCACCACGACAGGGCTCAAATATATCATCTAGCTTAGCAGGAAGCTTATCAGCTAGTCTTTTATACTCCATATCCAACTCTCTAACTTTAGATGCTACTTGTTGAATAAATTGTTGATAGGTAGCATCATTACCTTTTTAAATACCTATATTCTTAATGATTATCATCCTAGATAGATCCTTCATGGTATATTCAGGTGTTGGTGCTTTGCTATAATCTAGCTCTTTAGGCGTGTCTTCATTATTCTCGACCCTTATCATCTTGAGGTCTTCCACCAGATTTGGTTCGGGCTTTCCAGCTAATTTTTCAAGTATGAGAGCTTGGCTCTTGGCTACCTTGCCCAATTGAGCTTCCATCGTTTTTGTCCTTTCCTGTAGAGCCTGCACATCATTTCTAAGTGCAACGACTTGATTAGATAATTTACCAATACTAGTCTTATGGTTCTCCGTGATTTTAATAAGCATATTATTTTGCTTGGTTTGAGATTGCATAAAATTTCTAACAGTATGTTCAAACGAGGGATTGCCATGATTTGCTCCATTATTATTATCAAAGTTATTATAAGGAGCTCCTACAGGATTAGAATAATGTTTTTGAACATTAGAAACAAAGATTTGATTTTTCCATGCAGGATTATAAGGACTACGAGCTATAAAATTAACATCGGTAGAGATAGCATTAACTTGGGTATCTTCCTTACCCTTCACTATATTCAGTAATTGATCTAGCTTTGTAGTAAGCTCTTCATTATTTACCTCAGTGATTGAACTCACCCTTTTTGAGGTTCTTTCTACATGACATTGAGCATGGTTATTTTGCATATTGATACATCGTAAATGTATCTATAATTTTTGATGTTCCATGCTTGTTTAGTATCTACTTTCTTGTGTTTTGTTCACACTTTGAGGTATTTTTTATACATTTTCTAGAACTAACCTATTAACAAGATGCCATAGTGCCAGTTGCCTATTTTCTGCTGTTTTTGGTTTCAGAAAAGCTGGAAAAGAAATATTCTCGGAATTGGACCAGACAAAAGCCAAAGTCAATATTTTACCAGAAGACTCACGAAGCCAGAAGACGAGACGGAGAGGGGCCACGAGGTGGCCACACCACCTGGTGGCGTGGGCCAGCCCAGGCCGCGCCAGGGGGTGGTGTGGGCCCCTCGGGCATCCACCGACCTTGCCTCTATGCCTATAAAAGTACCTCGGGACAAAAACCCTAAGGACAAGATCAGATTTCCACAAAATTGTTCCGCAGCGCCGCCGCCACCGAAGAGGAGATTCGGGGGACAGAAGTCTCTGTTCCGGCACCCTGCCGAGACGGGTAAGTGCCCCCGGATCCATCTCCATCGACTCCACCACCATCTCCATTGTCGTTGTTGATTCCTATGATGAGGAGGGAGTAGTTCTCTCTCGAGGCTAAGGGTTCTACCGGTAGTTATGTGTTCATATCTCTCTCTATGGATGATCTCATTGAGATTGTGAGCTTTGTAATCTATATATCTATTATGCTACTCAAGTGCTTTAATGAATCTCTGCTTATCCCCGTTGGGGATATACTTTCCGGGTATCCTCACAGTTCCTCACTGACCAGGGTGGCCCACTTTGGGTTAGAGCTTTGCTTCACGGGCGACCTAGTCAGGGAGAAGAGACGGAGTCCATTCCAGCTACGGGAAGGCCCAGAAGACTTACCGACATAGGCCCATAGTGTTACTTGTAGTTCAAGATGTACTCTGTAACCGACTCTTAGTCGTAGCCGCATAGATCTCTCCTATAAACCCTAGGCCGGATATTTATATAAGCCGTCCTAGGGAGAGCCTTTAGGGTACCCTCACAATAGTCTACAATCTCAACTCGCACAGGCAAAACCCTTGTAACCCATATTCCGGCTCTGCCGTATTACTGGATTGCTAGCCGGAGTAGGATCCGTCCAAAGCCGGCGGATTCGAAGCTGGGCAAACTTGTGTGCTCACCGTCACGGAACACCATACGTCTCACACCCCTCTCTTCCACACGCCTCGAGGAACCCCTCATGGCGTACTTGTCATCAATCCGACGACAGTTGGCGCCCACCATGGGGCAAGTGAGCTTTGAATGTGCGTTCCGAGCGGAATCTGCAAGAATCGGAATCGGCGAGACTATCACTGTCGGTCGCATCCTCTACGCCAGCGATGTCCCTCTCATCGTTCTCGACGAGACCTAGATTCCGGCTAGGGAGGCCGTGACTGCCTACACCATCATGTCTTTCAGCGAGATCGATGTTTACCTCGGATTCGCTGAACTTGCCCCACCCACCCCAGCGGTGATGATAGAGGCAGAAGAAATTTCTGGGTCCCCTTTGTCCACGGAGGCGGCAGAGTTCCGGATCTCAGAAAACCCTAATCCCACCCAGCCCGCACTAGTTGCAGAGATAGTGGAGAAACCCGAGCCTGAAGCAGACCTAGCGGTTCAAGTCGAATCTAGAGTGGATCTCACTGGCGAGGCCAAATCCCAGATTGATCCACTCGCTGAGGTCAAAATCCAGGAGGATCACAACAACAACCCTGTTTCCGGCCCTGCCAATGCTGGAACAAATCAACCGTTCCTGAGGCACACGTTGAGGCGTATGATGATGCAAGACGCAAGCGTGGATGAAGTTCTCGAGACTATCAGGATCTTTGAGGAAGCCCACGAGGAAAGCCGCAACTACCTCAGGACCCACACGTCACACTTCGTCGGATACGTTGGATCCGTATCCGGCTCTGCCGATGTTGGAGAAAACACCGACTCAGTGCTGGAGGCGATCAGAACAAACACCGACTTACCCGCATCCTCGGATGACTCGATGACGTCGGCAGATTTCCGAAAGTTCTCCGCAGAGTATGAAGAGGAGTACAACTCCAAAGCTGTAGAGGAAGGAGAAGCCATGGATGAAGGATCCGGGGATAACTCTCCCAAAGCGCAGGATGACATGGATATCAAAGATAATCCCGAGGTCCAAATGTCCGAAAGTACCGATCAGAGCTTGACTCCGGAAAACAGACCTAAAGCCGTCTTTGCTACCGGCGCTGCCAAGAAGGCAAAGAAGAAGAACAAGAAGAACAAGACCCCGGCAAAAGATCCTCCGGCGGAGGAAGTGATTGCCGAGGAATACGAGGAAGACTCGGATGGAGCACTGATCCTAGAAGAGCCCAAAGAAGAGTCGGTGGATGGACACGTGTTCACCGAAGGTGCGCGTAAACTCATCGATGCTGCATTAACCACACTTATTCCTACAGCTGCAGAACTTACTGCTGAAGAACTGGACGAAAGGGCCCAGGCCTAGAAGCGATCGCCAAGTACTCCTCGATGAGGCCAAAAACATTGAGGAAGAAAAGAAACGCATGGCAACTACGGAGAAGTACATCTCTTGGTAGCATCAGAAAACCCAAAAACGTCACACTCATGACGACCAATTCCCGGAGATTCACAAAGTCCTCTTTGGAGGAGACCATGGGATGCCTCGGTGCGACAGCAACGGAGATTGAGTGTATCCAACACCAGTGCAAAACACTATTGCGGCTCGAGAAATCCTAGCAAGTAATCTAGGCCCAGAGCAGATTCGATTGGGCATTAAGCTACTCAACAAGGGTCTAGAGCAGCAAAAGGCCGCCCTGTCCGAAAGTGGAAAACTGGTCTCCCAATCTGACCAATGCCACACGGATCCGGCCTGGAATGACGTAAGACCCAAACTTGTTCTAGAACAGCACCACCGTTCCGACCGTCGGGAAGACAACTACTCAAGAACCGGATCTTCAGGGCAGCATCACAAAGTTGCACGTGACTGGCACAACGTTGCCCCAGCTGTAGAGCAAGAGGCAATTGATGCACTGAATCCGAAGAATCCTCCTCGGCGAGAGTCGAATGATTGTAGGGAAGAAGACAAAGAGAAACATTGGGAGGAGGACCGTCAAAGAATGCCACCTCCTAGACACACAAGCCGTTCGGCTGACGGACGAAGGAACGACGGACACCGTGCTGAGTCAAGCAACCAAGGGGCTCGTCGTAATGAAGACCCTGCCCAGAACCGGAATAACGATGCTCCGGACGGAGGCCGGCGATCAGCTAGAAACAATCCATCTGCTCCACCCTCTCCACCAAGTAGCCATCACAACGGCTCCCAAGGAGGCCAAGGAGGGCGTCGTGGTGGAGGAGGTGGTGGCAGAAGACGGAGTCCGGCTCCAAGGCACCGCAGCCATAGCCTTCATTCGGGACGATCTTTATCCCCAAGTGACGCAAGGCACATGATCAACTCCAACATAGAAGCACGGCGCTACGAAAACGATGATATATACATGGGCCCAAAGTGCTTTGGACCATGCATAAGAGCCACAAAATTCCCGGAAGGATTTGCTATCTCAAGACACATTCAAGCCTATGACGGTATAGCTTGGCCAGATACTTGGCTCCAGGATTTTTTCCAGGCTTGCTGTATTGCCAAAGGTGGAAATAGCCTGGTCGCAACCCGATATCTCCTACTCATGTTGCGGAAGACGGCACGATCATGGCTCAATGAACTTCCGGAGAACACCATCCACAAGCCGGAGAAACTTGTCGGGATTATCTCGGATGATGGATCGACACCAAGAACTCCTGTGAAGGAGTAAATGACCAAACTGTGATTGAAGATTTCATTGCAGGACTCCCAATTGGTTTACTACGTCATCGCTTGAAGTGTGATAAGGTCACCAATTTGGGAGAGATGATAGAAATAGCAAGAAAGTATGCAGATGCTGACGACGATGCAGAGGGATTACTTAACGCCCTGGCTATGCCACAGTTGGCAGAACAACCAAAGCAGCAAGCTCAGAAGCGCAAGAACACCACGGAAGAAAAGCCCAATGCGGAAACAGAAGTGGTCACTGCTACTTTCGGGTCTGGAGGACGAGGAGGGCGCGGTGGTGGCCGTGTACGCGGTCGTCGGACATCAAGATTCCAGGGTAGAGGAGACCAACAACCCGACAAACCCTACTCCTGGGCCGACATTGCCAATAACCCATGTGTGCATCACTTAGACGCTAGGGTGGGCTCGTCCCACACAAACTCCGAGTGTCGTTTCAATGACGACATCAAGAAAGATGATTCCACTATCTACAGGGCTAAGCGAAAGAAGGGAAAGAAGAATCCCGAAAAGGATAAAGAGACCAAGGATGATTCCGACATGGAGGAAGCCGATGCTTCAAATCGCCGGAAGGAAAAAAGAATTTCCCGACAAAGAAAGACACTTACGTCACCTTCCTCGGATCTCAACCAGCTAAGGTGAATAAAGAAGTTCTACATGAGCTCAACGCAATAGTTCTGGCTGTCCCTTAGTTCCTGGACTGGTCGGAAGTGACAATCACCTTTGACCGCGTTGAACATCCGCCTAAGTTGCACAGGCGAGGAAAATACGCCTTAGTCGTCAATCCACTTATTGACAGCTATGGTTTCTCCAAGACTGTCATGGACGGCGGAAGCAACATTAACATTATGTATGTCGAAACGCTACGCCGGATGAAGATCTCAGAGACCCAGCTGAATTACAACTTTGTGATCTTTCACGGAGTTGTCCCAGGAAGACAAGCAAATTCCCTGGGAGAAATCACTTTGGATGTTACCTTTGGAACTCCGAAGAACTATCAGACGGAAGCACTTTCCTTCGAAGTGGTCCCGTTCAAGAGCGCGTACCACACTATATTTGGACGTTCGTCTTACTGGGCTTTTATGGCTCATCCGTGTTACATTTACAATATGATGAAAATTCTAGGTCCTAGCAGCATGATCACCATCAGGGGAGACCCGAAGAAAGCGCGAGAGTGTGAGGATGGTAATGTCGCCTTTCCTGAAGTTGTGCTACATGCCCAGGAGTACCAGGAGATCAAGAAGAATATAGATCCGTCCGAGATGCCCGCGACGAAAAAGGAGGTAACAAAGTTGAATCCGGAGTTCAAGGCATCAGAAGAGACGAACAAGATGCCGTTGAAGGATGATGACCCCTCCAAGATGACCCAGATAGGCGTAGGCCTAGATAGTCCATAAGAAAGCGCGCTCGTCAAGTTCCTCCAAGCAAATCAAGATATATTCGCATGGCAGCCATCTGACATGACTGGAGTACCTAGGGAACTTGCCGAGCACTCTTTAAATGTACACCCGAACGCTAAACCCGTCAAACAGTCCCTATGATGTTTTGGCGATGAAAAGCATAAGGCAATAGCTAAGGAACTAGTACGGCTCGAGTTAGCCGGATTCATAGAAGAGGTCATCCACACTAAGTGGTCGGCCAATCCTGTAATGGTCCCTAAAAAGGACACCACTGATTTAAGGATGTGTGTTGATTATACTGCCTTGAACAAGGCTTGTCCCAAAGATCCGTTCGCTCTGCCTAGGATTGATCAAGTTATCGATTCAACAACAGGCTCGGAACTCCTATGTTTTCTCGACGCATATTCCAGTTATCACCAAATCCGGATGAAGGAATCTGACAAAGTCAAAACTTCATTCATAACCCCCTTCGGAACTTTCTATTTTATTACGATGCCCTTTGGGCTAAAGAACGCAGGAGCTACGTACCAACGCACAATGTAGCGTTGCCTCCACGATCAAATCGGACACAATGTACATGCATATGTGGATGATATTGCGGTGGTGTCCAAAAAGAAGGAAACCTAGATTTCCGACTTGGAGGAAACGTTCACCAATCTACGAAAATACAACATAATGCCTAACCCGAAGAAGTGCTTCTTTGGAATCCCAGCCGGAAAATTGTTAGGTTTTATCGTGTCTCAAAGAGTCATAGAAGTAAACCGAGACAAAAATCAAGGCTATACTAAATATTTCCAGGCCAACTCGCCTGAAAGACGTTCAGAGACTAACTGGTTGCATTGCCACAGTCAATCGGTTTGTAAGCCGGCTCGGTGAAAGAGACGCACCACTATACAAGCTCCTAAAAAAGACCAAGAAATTCGTTTGGAACGACGAAGCTGAAGCTGCACTACAAGACCTGAAAGCAGTACTCTCATCTGCTCCCATCCTTGCAGCACCGGAACCACAGGAACCGGTGTTGTTCTATCTCGCTGCGACTAACAAGGTCGTCAGTATCATCATGGTGGTGGAGAGACCGGAGGAAAATCAGGAACACCTGGTGCAGCGTCTGACTTATTATCTCAGCGAGGTCCTAACTGAATCAAAACAGCGGTATCCGCATTATCAAAAGCTGGCTTATGGTGTGTTCCTAGCATCCTGTAAGTTAAGGCATTATTTTCAGGAACATCCAATTATTGTGGTGAGCACAACTCCCATGAGAGATATAATCAACAATAGTGATGCCACACGACGCGTCACCAAATGGGGCATAGAGCTCTCAGCTTTCGACATTGAGTACAAACCTCGTACAACAATCAAATCCCAAATCCTCGCTGACTTTGTCGCTGATTGGACAGAGGCAACAGAGAATATGACCCTGCCAGAGTCAGAATACTGGACCTTGCATTTTGACGGGTCTAAAGCGCTCGGGGGCTGGCGTGGTGCTCAAGTCACCCCAAGGAGATAAACTTTTCTATGTATTGCAGATACACTTCACGGCAACAAACAACATTGCCGAGTATGAAGCACTACTGCATGGAATCCGGATTGCTAAGGACATCCGCATCCGACGTTTAATGTGTTATGGAGATTCGGGTCTTGTTGCACAACAAGTGTCAGATATCCGTAAGGCAAACAAGCACATGGCAACATATAGGGCTGTTGTGGATGAATTATCTAAATCGTTTGAAGGGTTTGAAGTTCAACACATCCCTCGAACAGAAAATGAGGAAGCAGATGCACTATCTCGAATAGGCTCTGCCCGGGAAAAGGTCCCGGATGGCGCTTTTCTAGAGCACCTCAAAGTTCCCTCTATAAAGGGAGTGGACGAGGAATATCCGACCAAATCCGACTCACCTTTAGTATCAGTTCTGGCTGTGATTCCCAGCTGGACTCAACCCTATCTTGATTTCTTGATAGACGGAAAATTACCCGAAGACGAAGTTCTGAGCCGGCAGATCGTCCGACGAGCAAAATCCTATACTATAATTAGTCGAGACCTCTATAAGCGGAGTGCATCTAGGGTTTTTCAGCGCTGTGTATCTCCGGACGAAGGAGTGGAAATCTTACGAGATATCCACAAAGGCGAGTGTGGTCACCATGCTACAGCCAAATCTTTAGTGGAAAAAGCTTTCTGACACGGTTTTTTCTAGCTTATAGCCAAGGCGGATGCCGAACGGCTGGTCAAGACGTGCGAAGGATGCCAAAAGTACGCCAAACAAGCTCATGTTTCGGCTGATCAGCTGCGAACAATACCTATAACATGGCCTTTTGTGGTCTAGGGGCTTGACATGGTAGGACCATTTAAACGGTCTCCAAGTGGATTGACACACCTCTTAGTGATGGTGGATAAGTTCACCAAATGGATTGAGGCTAAACCCGTCACTAGTTGTGATGGAGCAACAGCTAGAAGATTTGTTGAGGATGTTATAATTCGATACGGCTATCCGCATAGCATTATCACGGACAACGGGAGTAACTTTTCCATGGGAGAGCATGCCGAATTCTGCAATGAACAAAATATTCGGCTTGACATTGCGTCAGTCGCACATCCACAAGCTAATGGACAAGTCGAAAGAGCAAATGGTTTAATCCTACAAGGCCTAAAACCAAGACTCGAAGCACCACTACGACGACGTCTTTCGGGGCTTGGGCAAGAGAATTACCTTCTGTAATATGGAGTTTACGAACAACTCCAAACAGGTCAACTGGATATACACCTTTCTTGTTGGTCTATGGCGTAGAAGCAGTTCTTCATAGTGATTTGATTCACACTTCTCCTAGAGTGGCCGCGTGATGCCGAAATTTCTCGAAAAAATGATCTCGACTTAGTCGAAGAAGTTCGCGTCGTTGCTGAGATGAGATCAACATCCTATCAGCAAAATTTACGCAAGTATCATAGCCAGAGAGTCAGAAACTGATCTTTCAATAAGGGCGATTTGGTTCTCCGGCTTGTATAGCAAAGAAAGCACAAACTTTCCCCAATATGGGAAGGGCCATTTTTAATTAGTCGAGTATTGCAAATTGGTTCATACTACCTAACTGATATGCGGCCAGTCAAAGAAAGACCTGCTACTAAGAAGAGAAAGAGAGCTGGAGGCAGTACAAATCTAGATGAGTTAGACAGACCATGGAATATTTCTCAGCTACGTCCCTTTTATTCTTAGTTTATTTTTCTTTGTAATCATATAAGTGTACATGTTCAATGAGAAATAAAGTCTTGGTTGCCTCTAAATCCTCCTGAGAAGTTTTTACCATCTTATTTCCGAATGATCATGTCACAGTCGAAAATCCCAGAATATTTGAAAGTACTTTATGCTCATGTTTGTTCTGGTTTAGATTTCTGATTCTAATATTGATACCTTTGGGTATAAATCTAAATTTTCTAGTCTATACTTTGGTTATTTGTGTGATTGCTGGATGCGGGCATTTTACGAGTAGTGAATTGTTGGTACTAGAAGCCGGCTTTGTTTCTGAGTTTAAACTAGTTTAGCAATTGAGCTCCTTTGCTCGGCAAAGTTTCCCTGCTGAAAGTTGGCCAGCTCACGAAAGGGACGAGGCGGAAAGCTAGATAAACGATAAGTGAAGACAAAAAATACAAGTGCTTATGCAAACATTTCAGGCACAAAATATCAAAGCCAAAAGTGCTGAATAGATAAAATAAAACTTGGCACTAGCAAAAGCATTATACTACTTATTTATAGACCCAAATTGTTTTTAGAATAACATAGTGTTCTTCTGATACTCTATGATGCAGGAGGAGAGGTAGGAGCTGCCGGCTCGCTGCAAACATCGGCCTCGGCTTGATAACGTTCTGAGATGTTCAAGTCCGATATGGTTTGACCATCGTCAGAAACTTCAGCAGTTTCTTCGGAAGGCGGAGGCGGCGTGTCCACGCGGGTGAAGAAGGGAGTGTCGTAGCTGGTCAAATCAGCTACGTGGCACCCATATCTGGTGCTGGAGTCCATGATAGCCTTGATGTCTTGCTCCTGTCAGTCTTCGTCCACCTTGCAGTACCCTCTGGTTACTTGCCAGATTTCCATGTTCCCATGGTGGCTCATTACCATGGTAAGAGCGTTTTGCGCGTAGGACATGTTCCAGTCCTGAACAAGCTGCGGCATATCCTTGGCCTTGTCTCGCACCTCAAAACCGGACATGCTATGCATATCTGGAACCTTGAGAACTTCGCCAATATCTTTGAGGGATTGGCGGAAGTCATGCAGCAAATCACCGACTTGGGTAAGCCGGTGGGTGTGAGGTTCGGTAGAGGCTGAGTCCATCAAGTTCAAAGGACCTGCGCATATAATGCAAAGGGTAAGTCAAGTAAACCCAAACTCCAAAAAGAGTCGGAAGATGCAGATAAGTCAGAAAAAGGGAAACATACCAAAGATGACATCGTCGACTTTGGCCTTCTCTTCACGAAGACTCTGGAGTTTAGCCCGGAGTGCCTCAGAAATGTCCTTTTCTCTGAATAGCTCATTGCTAAGATCCGAGATTTCTTATCTTGAAGCGTAATCTTGCGATCACGCTCCTCGGTGTCCATGGAGGTGGATTCGAGAATTTGAGCAATGCCCTTCTCATGATCTGCCTTAAGCTTATCCAGCTCTTGGCGAAGTTCTTTGTTTTCCACCACCAAGGTCTTAAGATTCTCGGCCTCTTCATAGCGCAGGACTGTTTTACCAGTGCTGTAAGTCAAAAGAACAAACAGTTCAACAAAAAGTCGACTATGAAATAAAAAACAAGGTTTGAGTTTCTGAATGTTTACCTTCGGCCTCATCCTTGGAAACCTTCAGTTGTGCATTTTCAAGCCGGAGAGCTTTGATCTCTTTCTGCTTGTTGCAAACGTACTTCAACAAATCCTGGTTATAGGAATATACTTTCTGTAAGTCACAATACCCAGAGTCAGAAGTCTACTAAAGACTCGGACTAATATTTTTACTAATATCAGCACGAGCCTTGGGGCTACACTAGTTCATTCTTTGGTATCCTAAGGAAGCATAAAACCGGATTTGATTTTCCAGCTTCATGCTTGGGGGCTAGAGGATATGATATGAAATAAGGAAAAATGGGAGTTGGAATTCCGACTTACATATTGTTCGCGAATGAGTTTGTCTAAACTTGTATTCACTTTGGTGGCAACCTTTTCGGTGAAAGTTAGCTGGATTACCGGCGCAGTTGGAAGCACGCCAGACCTTATCTTCTCGTCATGAAGACAAACTTGTTCAAGAAGATCAGAGTGTTTGATATCCTATACTTCTTGCGCTTCTTCTTCGGTAGAGAGTGTCCGCCTCTCCAGGCATTCCCGGGCCAACCGTTGAATTTCCTCTACAGACTTCCGAGATAAGCCAAGTTAGGCAAGTCTCGGATTGTCCAGGAGATTCTCGGCAAAGGTCTCTGCCGAGGGATCATTACCTGAAGAGGGTTCACCCTTATCAATACCTGAGTCACTCATGGTGACGTC
This sequence comes from Avena insularis, assembly GCA_023614405.1. NCBI lineage: Eukaryota > Viridiplantae > Streptophyta > Magnoliopsida > Poales > Poaceae > Avena > Avena insularis. Next base: position 454,642,078 of record CM042694.1, read on the forward strand.
AGTTTGCGATTCAAGGATCGCTGGCTCTGATGGTTGAGCCGGATCTCCTGCAACAGTCAGAGGTGGAGCAATCTCCGGCACTGCAGAAGGCTGAGGGGTAGGAGTCGGAGGAGCCACGGCAGGAGAAGCCAGTTTGAGCTTTGACTGGCGCAGGGGTTTCGAGGTAGCTCCCTTCCCCTTGCCCTTGATGAGCTGTTTAGCTCTGAGAGGATAATAGAACAAAGAACATTACATCTCAGAAGGAATTACAGGAAAAATACAAAGACCTTGTGAGGAAAGATTACCTCTTCACAACAGGCACTTCTTTGGTGTCGATGGACAATGTTGGAGCCTTGCGTTTCCGAGGAATGACATCTGGCATTGGGAGCAATTCACCCTCGTCCTGAGAAAACTTAGGAGGATATCCCTCGACTTGGGGAGGTCAGCAAGTTGAAAAGGAGAAGTATCTCAGTATTGCAAAAATAACATAAAGATGAGCACATGAAAAGAGTTACTGCTGAAGTTTACCGGCACAACAGGATCTTCCGTTGTATGCATGTCCAGGGACAGCTCCGGAATTTTCGTTTCAATTTGCTCCCTTATCAACCATTTGATTTGGCTTACATAATCTTCCAGCTCTAAGGTCTTGGAGCTGATACGGAAGGAATCCTTCTTCGACGACGTGATGGAATGCATCAGTCGATCTCCATGATGTTTAAGGGGTTGGATCCGGCGTGCCACCCAGCATTGAACCAAGTCGGACCCTTTCAGGCCCTTGTGCTTCATCAGATATTCGATCCGCCTCTTCGCGAGAAACATATCATCACTGAGAGTCGGCGCAAGGTCGTCCCAAGACTCTTGGGGCGTGGCGGCTCCGTCGATGAAAGTCGGCAAAGCATGATATTTGCCGGGAGCGGGGATATCCTTATGATAGAAAAAAGTGGACGGTCATTGTTTCACCGACTCACTTGCCATGATACGGGGATAAACGCGCTCTCGCCTAACCGAAAAACTAATGGTACCGGTAATATAAGGATTACCGGCAGTTATGGAATTTCTCTGGACATGAAAGTAGTACCGGAAGAGAGTAAGGCTCGGCCTAATGCCGAGATACCCCTCGCACAGAGAGGCGTACACACTCATCTCTAAGATGGAGTTCAGGGGGAGATGGTGGAGATGAACTCCATAGTGACTAATAACCTCGGAAAAGAAATCTGAGGGAGGAAAAGAAAGACCTCTATCAAGGTGAGTGCCGAAATGCACTCGCTCGTCGTTGCGGGGGTTGGGGACGGTTTCGCCAAAGCCGCCGGCGCGGAGGAGCCCTTCATCTTCAATGACACGAAGTTTGGGGTCGTCGAGGACGCACGGGATCCAAACTCCACGGTAGCTCTCCTTCTCTGCCGCCACTGCTGTCGCCGCCGCCGCTGCCAAGCTGGAGGATGATGAAGAAGCCATTCTTTTCGGTGCGCCGGTGACCTTGGATGGGCGGCGCTGGAGGCTTTTCTGGGGGCGGAGGAGCGCTAAGTTCGTGGGAGTCTTAGAGGAGAAGGAAACGGCGCTGAGAACTGGTGAAGAAGATGGGGAAAGAAATCCACACCACTTATATCCACTAGGCGCGTCAAGATTCGTGTAAACGCTACAATGAACGTGCCACGCGTCATGGAAAGGACTGGAAAACCCCCGTGCAATGATTACGTCGCCTCTATCTCCACACATGCATTGAATCGGCGCCTTGGTTCCACGAAAGGCAGACCCACCAATGGTTGTGCTGACAGGAAATGTTTGTCAGTGACGTGACTTGACCATGACTATTGTCAGATTATGTCAGAGACCAAGTTCCAGCTTAGTTTGAATTTCGAGCTGGAAATACGAATAAACATACTCATAGGTCCGATTTATTTTTTGAGACCCGGATCATATATTTTGTTTTGAAGTTTTAGGAACCCTTCAAGATTCTGCAAGATGAAGATCAAGCTAGATGATGATGAATCCGACTTTGGATCGGAGGCTTCTAGGGGCTGCTGTTGGGGATATACTTTCTGGGTATCCTCACAGTTCCTCAATGACCAAGGTGGCCCACTTCGCGTTAGAGCTTTGCTTCACAGGCGACCCAGTCAGGGAGAAGAGACGGAGTCCAGTCCAGCTACGGGAAGGCCCAGAAGACTTACCGACATAGGCCCATAGTGTTACCTGTAGTTCAAGATGTACTCTGTAACCGACTCTTAGTCGTAGCCGGATAGATCTCTCCTGTAAACCCTAGGCCGGATATCTATATAAGTCGTCCTAGGGAGAGCCTTTAGGGCACCCTCACAATAGTCTACAATCTCAACTCGCACAGGCGAAACCCTTGTAACCCATATTCCGGCTCTGCCAGACATCGATTGCTAGCAGGAGTAGGATCCGTCCAAAGCCGACGGATTCGAACCTAGGTAAACTTGTGTACTCACCATCCCGGAACACCGTACATCTCACACCCCTCTCTTCCACATGCCTCGAGGACCCCCTCATGGTGTACTTGTCATCAATCCGACGACAATCCCCACGTGTGTGAAGTTGACAGTGTGCACACCATGTGGCACTTTGGCTAAGGTTATATAAATACTTATCATGAGTATAATTTGAGTTGGATGTCTCTATGAGATTGTGGTGTTTGTTGGAACCATCTAGCGCTCAAGGTGATAGTGAGGGGTTATCTAGATGGGGAATGCAAACTTTAAGGTGTGCTGTTATAGCCCTACATCGTCCAACCGGAGAGTAGTTCAGGGTAGCATAATGAAGAGAAGATATTTATATGAGAGTGTCCACTAGTGAAACTATGATCCCTAGGCCTTGTTTCTAATCATTGAAACACCATTTACAATCAGTTCTGTTACATGTTTGCTTGCTGCCACTCTTATTTCAGATTGCAATTACCACTTATAATCATACATATTACTTGTGTTTCACTATCTCTTCGCTGAACTAGTGCACCTATACACCTGACAAGTGTATTAGGTGTGTTGGGGACACAAAAGACTTCTTGTATCTTGATTGCAGGGTTGCTTGAGAGGGATACCTTTGACCACTTCCTCCCTGAGTTCGATAAACCTTGGGTGATCCACTTAAGGGAAACTTGCTGATTTTCTACAAACCTCTACACTTGGAGGCCCAACACTGTCTACAAGAATAGAAGCGTGCATAGACATCAAGCTATTTTTTGGCGCCGTTGCCGGGGAGGTAAGGTAAAAGGTACTCACATCTTCTATCTACTAAGCTATCTCCTAGTACTGTTGCTAGTGTGTGAGTGCTTGAAGTTATTTTCTTTAGATTCTGCAATTATATCTTTTTGTTTCTTGTTTTTTATTTTCACTAGTTAGGCTTAATGGAAAACAACAACAAAATTAGAGAGCTTTATAGTATTTATCTTGAGTTAGGACATGAAGTGTTTGAAGATAAAATTAAAAAACCTATGGAACTTTATTTGCATGCAAGTAGCAATGTTATTAGTATAAATTCTTTGAACACCATTATTGCTAATGCTATGGTAAAGTCTAAGCTTGGGGAAGCTGGTTTTGATGAGCATGATATTTTTAGTCCCCCAAGCGCGGAGGAGAAAATTTACTTTGATGATACTATACCTCCGATATATGATGATTACAATGATGAGTATGATATTTTCAGTCCACCTACTATTGAGGAGAAAATTAATTATGATTACAATATGCCTCCTATATTTGATGATTATGGTGATGAGAATAATAATGATAGATACTTTGTTGAATTTGCTCCCACTACAATTAATAAGAATAACTATGCTTATGTGGAGAGTAATAATGATTATATGGATGTGATTCATGATAAGAATGTTTTATGTGATAGTTATATTAGTAATTTTGTTCATGATGCTACTGAAAGTTATTATGAGAGAGGGAAACATGGTTTTATGTATCTCAACAATATTAAGTTTCCCCTCTTTATGTTGAAAATTTTGAAGTTGCACTTGTTTTGCTTTCCCATGCTTGTTGCTTTGTGCTTTCATGACTTGTTTCTTTACAAGATTATTTTTCATTGGAAGTGGGTTAGACTTAATTTTTTTCCATATTTGCTTCTTGATGCTCTCGTTTACTTCAATTCATATTTCTGATGTGAGCATCATCGAAATTATCATGCCTATCTTAATGGCTATAAAGAAAGAGCTTCTGGGAGACAACCCATTATATTTTTACTTTCAGTTTATTTTTGTTTTGTTGAGTCTTGGAAGTTATTGCCTCTGTAATAACTTCTCCTTATCCTTTTTGTTTGATTTTTGTGCCAAGAATAACCTCTATTGAGAGGGAAGTAAGATATGGGAAGGTGCTGTCCCGAAACAGATTTCTCTGCGTCACTGTAAAAAATCGTGAAACATCCAGTACGTCGGATTGAGCTGTAATCTTTTTGTGCTTATGCCCCAGGTTATTACCCAACTTTCTATAGTTTTGCACTTTTCGATTTGAGCAACAGAATATTTTCGAAAAAATCGGTCTTTACCTGTTGGTCTGTTTGATAGATTGCTGTCATTATTTGCATTCGCCTCTTAATTGGTTTATTTTTGAGTTCTGTTAGATCACTTGAGATTTTAAAAGAAATTGCTACAGTAGCTTATGTTTTAATGGATGATTTACTTGAGTTGAAACTGAACCCAAAGGATTATTATTTTGAATACACTAATGTTGCTAATGAAGATTGTGTGAAGTTTTGTATAAAGGAAGTTTTCAAGTGTAGGGAGAGAATGATGTGATGAGATGAAGTATGGACAAAAGCTCAAGCTTGGGGATGCCACCCATGTCACCCCAAGAAATATTCAAGAAGTACAAGCGTCAAAGCTTGGGGATGCCCAAGGCATCCCCTTCTTCATCAATAATCCCAGGTCTTCTTTCAAGACACTTTATTTTTATTACCTTATGCACTATGTGTTGTTCTTGGAGTGTCTTTGTTTTTAGTTTTCTTTTGCTTTATTTGCCGCAATAAGTTGGTTGGATCCCAACACACTTCTTTTGGAGAGTGACACACCATGTTATTCATTTCCTAGAACACTCTAGTTTTCACTCTTATTGTTCCGTGGGTGTTCTTCTTTGCTAGCACTGCGTTTAGCTTTAGTTTTCGATTGGTGTTGGAAAAGAGTAGGAAGTTTCATGCTTATAGTGGTACAAAAGGAAGATTGTTTAGACTGTGACTTAGACTTTATCATGTTATGTTTGATATTGCTTTGACTTTATGCTTGGTGATTATTGTTGTAGCATAACTTGTTTCAAACAATTGAGATTGCTTAATGTGCCTTGAAAGAATCATGCGTTATTTTAGCATATAAAAGCATAATATTGTGGTATTCTCCTTTGATGCTTTATTTGGGTTGACTTGGCGCATGCTCACACCATGTTAAGACTATACCAAGTCACCATAGCCTCTATGATCATTTAGTTTTCGACTTGTAAGATCACTTTATGCTTTAATTAATAATGTTTTGTCCCTTTGCATTATTATGGCCATTATTGCTCTCTTAGTTGGTCACTCCTAGTATTTTGCTAGCCTCCACATGTAACAAGTATGAGTTCCACTCATGCATCCAACTCCAAATAAAACCAAGTTATTCCAAAGAGTCCACCATACCTACCTATTAGCATTATTTCTATTCCAAGTATATTCATGTATTTATATACCTTCCGAATTAAATTTGTTATGTGAAAATTAGTGATTAAAGCTCTCACGAACTTGATGGAACACTTTACTTTCTTGCACTTAATAAACTTGAACCATTGTGCCCATCTATGTTGCGTATATGCTTGCGCTTTATAAGTTGTGAATTAACAGAACCATGTTACCATGGGGAACGCTTTCAACATTGCACATTATTTAGTTGATATCATGTTCTTTTGCTTATGGATCTCGGCAGTGTGAAATAAAAGGGGAGCTTGTAAGCTCATGGAGTTTGTATATGTGTTAGAGAAACGCCTGGGCGGCTAGCCTAAGACATGCCTAATCATGGTGGTAACTTGCAGCATAACCATAGTGAGCAAGATGTGAAGCATCCTCAATAAAAACCTATGAAAATAGCAAATAAAAAGATCGCTGAGATGCTCATTGTCTGTTGCCTTGTAATTTTGATATGGGATAGCTCCTGTATCATGGGGCAAGTGGTACCCCGTTGGCGGTTCTCTATGATACACATGTACTTACAATGACAAGAACTTACTCATGACTAAAGTTGAGTAGAATGAGGTTCGGTACTCGTAAGCAAGGGGCATGAGATTTTCAACTTATAACTTGTCAGGCATATCCTCATATTTGCTCACTTTAACCTTAATCACCTAAAGATTCTTATGATAGGGGTAATGAGAGCTGAAAGCTAATAAGTACCATATTTTTTGGAAGCTCTTTATGAGACTTGAATCCCTGCTTCCTTCTATGAAGGGCCTTTCTTTTACTTTTATGTTGAGTCTCCATCTTTTATCTTTATGCACCTATTGAGAGAGCATAGTGGTCATTCTTAGTTTAATGTGCATTTTCCCAAAACTTGTTGATTGATTCATAACTTTGATATTGCTTGTTCTTAAACTATTTGTATCTAGTCACCCTTATGAACTTTGAAGGTGTCCTATGCATTTATGTTTTTCTACACTATGAGGGACACACTGAATACCATTCTCATTATGTTTTCTATATGTGAAACAAACAAACGTCTTTCAAATCATTGTTATTCATGAATCTTTTGTTTGTACCTTTTCATGTTACAACATAGTTGCTATGTCTTATTGTTAGAACTATATCTTTCATGTCTATGTTAGAGTACTATGATCCCAGCTATCAATGTTTTACAAATACCTTGATCAATATTGTGATGGTGCATGTCACCTCAAAAATTATTCTTTTTATCACTTACCTACTCGAGGACGAGCAGTAGTTAAGCTTGGGGATGTTGATACGTCGTAAACGTATCTATAATTTTTGATGTTCCATGCTTGTTTAGTATCTACTTTCTTGTGTTTTGTTCACACTTTGAGGTATTTTTATACATTTTCTAGAACTAACCAATTAACAAGATGCCATAGTGTCAGTTGCCTGTTTTCTGCAGGAGTAGGATCTGTCCAAAGCCGGTGGATTCGAACCTGGGTAAACTTGTGTGCACACCGTCCGAGAACATCATACGTCTCACACCCCTCTCTTCCACACGCCTCGAGGACCCCCTCATGGCATACTTGTCATCAATCCAACGACAATCCCCACGTGTGTGAAGTTGACAGTGTGCACACCGTGTGGCACTTTGGCTAAGGTTATATAAATACTTATCATGAGTATAATTTTAGTTGGATGTCTCTATGAGTTTGTGGTGTTTGTTGGAACCATCTAGCGCTCAAGGTGACAGTGAAGGGTTATCTAGATGGGGAATGCAAACTTTAAGGTGTGATGTTATAGCCCTACATCGTCCTACCAGAGAGTAGTTTAGGGTAGCATAATGAAGAGAAGATATTTATATGAGTGTCCACTAGAGAAAGTATGATCCCTAGGACTTGTTTCTAAGCATTGAAACACCATTTACAATCAGTTCTGTTACATGTTTGCTTTCTGCCACTCTTATTTCAGATTGCAATTACCACTTATGATCATCCATATTACTTTTATTTCACTATCTCTTCGCCGGACTAGTGCACCTATACACCTAACAAGTGTATTGGGTGTGTTGGGTACACAAGAGACTTCTTGTATCTTGATTGCAGGGTTGCTTGAGAGGGATACCTTTGACCACTTCCTCCCTGAGTTCGATAAACCTTGGGTGATCCACTTAAGGGAAACTTGCTGTTGTTCTACAAACCTCTGCACTTGGAGGCCCAACACCTGTCTACAAGAATAGAAGCATGCGTAGACATCACATATCATCAAGTAGTTTTTTTGCAACACTCACCTTCTTTCCAATGATAGTTCCTCCTGCTGCATTGTCTAGCATAGACTTAGACATTGGATGAAGGCCATTATAAAATAAATCCAATATAAGCCACTCTTCCATCTAATGACTAGGATAGTTCATTACAGTTTCTTGCATCCTTTCCCATGCAAGCGCTAGCGGCTCGTGGTCTTCTTGTCTAAAACTTGTAATATTGGATCTTAGTTTCATCGTTTTAGCTAGGGGAAGAATTTAGTCATAAAGACATTAGTACATTCCTCCCAAGATGTGATAGTGCCCTTAGGTAGAGCTAGCAACCAGTCTTTAGCCTTTCCTCTAAGAAAAAAGGAAACAAACGTAATTTAACATCATTTGGATCAACATCCTTAATACGCATCATGTCACAAATTTAAGTAAATGTATTTAAGTGCAAACCTGAATCTTCAGAATATGATCCTCCAAATTGGTTCTTCTGAACCAAAACCACAAGGTTAGGATTTATCCCATATGCTTTCGCACCAACGGCGGGATGAGTAATAGGTGAACGAATAAAATAGTCAGTGGGAGTAGCATACTCCCCAAGTTTATTTTGAGACATCACTCTTTTCTTTTTTATATTTTTAAAGTGATATAAACAAGTAAACAAGTAACTAATTTTTTTGGGTTTTCAAATAGATAACAAGAAAGTAAACTAATAACAAATAATAAAGTACAAACAAAAATAAATCTAAAAACAAGGTCTCTAGTGACCTCACCGGGATAGCGAATTGCGTCCCCGGCAATGGCGCTAGAAAAAGAGTTGATACCTTCGATCCGGATTTCGGATGTAGTATAATAGATTTTTCTCTAGTAGACCTAGGTTTATCGAATCCTTGGGAAACAACGCTAATAGGAATAAAAATAAGGACACGTCTATAACACTTTGTTTTTTCCGATTTTATCTTTGTTTATCAGACCAATCTAGTTTACTTTATATTGTGGTTGAATCAATCAATGGAGACAGGGGAGGGTTGAAGATCCACCTGCAGCTGCATATCATATGGTATAAAGGATAAAAATAAGCACATTCATGTGTATGGTTCCAATAGAGATAATCTTTTCTAGGCAACACATCATAATATACTAGAGCCCCTGAGAGGCCACATGCATAGCAATAGTCTTTTGATCCAACCGAGTGTACCGTGAAGCACCTGTTGGAGATTTGTCCTGCGAAGGAACTAGGGTCCAACGATCCCTTGGTTCGTGAGGGGGCTGAACACGCGATTATGAAGGAACTAAGCAACGGTGGCAACGACGGAGCAAGCACACGATAGAGAGGTGACACCAGGTTTTTTTACCCAGGTTCGGGACCCTCGTGAGGAGGTAAAGCCCCTATTCCTACATTCTTGTATTGCTCGCGTGCTTTGCAAGGATATAATGGAGGATGAATGTCTAGGGTTTTAGATCTCAAAGGTCCATACCCTCCGAGGTAGGAGAAGGTTTCCTTATATAGGGCGGCGTCGGGCCTCTTCCCTCGTCCATGGGTGGGAAGGGGCACCACAGTGCCGTTCCCCGAGGTCCTGGTCTACAGGGCTGCTTTTTGGTGGACCGAGTCCTGGATGCCAGGCGCTTCTCCGTCCACTGGTAAAGTGTCCTCCCTTTTCCTTGTTTGTCCTTGTCTGGTGCTGCCCGCTGCCTCTCTTGCACCAAATTGTCAAGGTAGTGGGCCAACCGTGCTAAGGTCATCTGTCCTTCCGCTGCAGAAAAGGGACGGTAGACCGGACCTTCTTTTACCGAGGAAAGTTGGAGGGCTTGGGGCGATTACGCCCCTTGTCGGGACTTGCTCCGCCCGCTGGCCATATGGTGAAGTTACTGATGAGCCCTAGAGTGTGCCCCGGGGTATCCAAAGCTGGGCCCTATAATGCCGCCCTCTAGGAGGAGGAGGGCCCCCCTCGGGAGGGCACTCCCTCGCGAGGGTTCCCTGATGGTGCATGCCTCCGGGGGAATTGTAGCCTCTCGAAGGCACATCGCTTTGCGGTGTTGGGGACTATTAACCGTCAAGACGTGGCACCCTGGCTACCAGGACCCCGACAGTATCCCCTGGGCGTTTGGCTTGCACGTGTCCATTGACGGGCACAGAGGGTCAAGCGACCTAGGACGGTTAGCGGGCCCTAGTGCCTGCTCGAGAAATCATGGACCTGCCACACCCCCATCCCGACCGTAGATTTAAAGCGTCTGCGGGCTCTTAACCACTAATCTTGGGCACGTCACCTCCACCCCGAGAGTTGTTCCCACAACGTGACGGCGCGTGGGGTCTTCCAGTTATACTACGTGCTCGGGGCAGCGATGCATCTTTTCATCTAACCCCATTTATACCGGGGCGTGAACGCATGGGCTCTTTTCCCCGTGTCACTATTCTCCTTCTTCCTTGTGGCATATTTGTGCGAGGACTCATCCCCCAATGGCTCCCAAGCGCTTCTCCGCTGCCGAGAAGGGCAAAGCCATGGAGATGGCTACAGGAGAGACCCTGCTGACTCGTGTATTAACGAGCTCGTTGGGGAACACCAGGAGGAAGGTAAGATGAGCACAGGAGTAAGTTTTCCCTCAGTTATGAAACGAAGGTTATCAATCCAGTAGGAGCAAGGAAACACCCCAAACGTGTAGCTAGCTAAACTTTGGTAGGGCGCACTACCGGTGCCAGAAGCAACATGGAGACCTGCACAACACAACCACAGAACTCTGTCCCCAACTTGCGATGAGGTTGTCAATCTCACCGGTTTTGCTGAAAACAAAGGATTAAACGTATCGAGTGGAAGAAAGTAATAGTTTGCAGAAAGTAAACACAAAACAATAAACAGTTGATTATAGATTGATAGTAAAAGAAAGGACCGGGGTCCATAGTTCACTAGAGGTGGCTCTCCTTAAGATAGATGACATGTTGGGTGAACAAATTACAGCGGGGCAATTGACAAACATCGAGAAAGAATACAAGCATATACTACTCATCTTGACTCCTTTGATATTCGATTGGGCATTACAACATTATACATAGACCGCCATCCAACTGCATCTATGACTAATAATCCACCTTCAGGTTATCATCCGAACCCCCTCTAGTATTAAGTTGCAAGCAATGGATAATTTCATTACGAATTACGTGTAAAGTAAACAATACGATTGTTCTATGAACAAATGATTGTTGTTTTATCCCTAGTAGCAACAACACATCTATTACCTTAGAGATTTCTGTCACTTCCCCAGATTACCAGAGGCATGAACCCACTATCGAGCATAAATACTAACTCTTGGAGTTGCTAGCATCTACTTGGCCAAGATAGCTACTCACAATGGAAAAGCATGTAAGATCACAAATAACAAAGACAAGATAGAATCAATAATCAATCTAAAATAGCATCTCAATATCCATCGGATCCCTGCAAACACAACATGTAGAATTACAAATAGATGATTTTGATCATGAACGGAGCTCACAAGATCTAAACATGATAGCACAAAGGAGGAGAAACAGCCATCTAGCTACTATATGGACCCGTAGTCTAGAGATGAACTACTCACACATCACACCGGAGGCTTGCATGATGATGAAGAAGGCCTCCAGGGTGAATTCTCTCCCGTGGTGCCGTGAAGAGCTTCAGATCCCTCCCGATCTAGGGATGGAGATGATGGCGGCTACAGACTCTTTCGTGGAATTTTGATCGGGTACTTAGGGTTTCTTTATTGGAGGTAACTTATAGGCGGAAGGAGAGGCTGAGGGGGTGTATGGGGCGGCCAGACCACCCCCTGGCGTGGGCCAGGCCTGGCCGTGTGGCCAGGTGGTGTGGCCGGGCCCTAGCCCCTCTCCGTCTCGTATTCTGGCTCCGGGTGTCCCTCGGTGAAAAACTGACTTTGGCTTTTGTCCCGTCCAATTCCGAGAATATTAATTTTCTGACTTTCCTGGAACCAAAAACAGCAGAAAATAGGCAGCTAGCACTGTGGCTCTTGTTAATAGGTTAGTCCAAGAAATCATATGAAAAGTACTCCAAAGTGTGGACAAAACACAAGAAAGTAGATAAAACCAAGCATGGAACATGAAAAATTATGGATACGTTAACAACATATCAACATCCGCAAGCTTAACTCCTGCTCGTCCTCGAGTAGGTAAGAAATAAAAAGAAAGAATAATTTTTGAGGTGACATGCACCATCATAAACTTGATCAAAGTATTTGTAAAACATTCGAAGCTAGGATCATAGTACTTCAATCATAACATGAAAGACAAAGTTCTAGCAATAAGACAAAGAAACTATGTTGCAACATGAAAAGGCACAAACAAAAGATTCATGAATAACAATGCTTTGCAAGATGTTTGTTTGTTTCACATAAAGAAAACATAGCATAGTAGTATTCAGCTTGTCCCCCATAGAGTAGCAAACATAAATGCATAGGACACCTTCAAAGTTCATAAGAGTGACTAGATACAAATAGTTTAAAACAAGCAATATCAAAGTTATGCATCAATCAACAAGTCTTGGGACAATGCACATAGAACTAAGAATGGCCACTATGCTCTCAAAGTAGGTGCATAAAGGTAGAAGGTGGAGACTCAACAAAAAAAGTAAAAGAAATGGCTTCATAGAAGGAAGTAGAGATTCAAGTTTCATAAAGAGCTTCCAAAAATTATGGTATTTAATAGCTTTCAGCTCTCATTGCCCCTATCATAAGCATCTTGAAGTGATTAAGGTTAAAGTGAACAAACTATGGTGTATATGCTTGACGAAGTATAAGTTGGAAATTTCATGTCCCTTGAATACGAGGGCCGCTCCTCATGCTACTCAAGTTTAGTCACCGGTAAGTTCTTGTCATCGTAAGTACATGTGTATCAAGAGAACCGCCAATGGGGTACCCCTTGCCCGATGATACAGAAGAATCCCCATATCAAAATGACAAGGCAAGCAGACAATGAGCACCTCAACAATCTTCTTATTTAGCATGGGAATATGGTGTTTTTTCTCTCTTTCCTCTTTTTCTCATATATTTTTTTCTTTTTCTCTTTTTTTCTAAATATCTGACTCTTTTTTATAAGAAAAATGCTTCATAGATAGCTCATTATGGTTACGCTGCAGGTTTCCACCATGACATCATGGATTAGACCAGCTGCCCAGGCGTTTCTCTAACACATATACATAACTCCATGGACTTACAAGCTCCCCTTTCATTTCACATCGAAGACATCCATAGAAAAAAGAGCATGATATCAACTAGGTACAAAGTACATGTCCAATGTTGAAAGTGTTCCCCATGACAACATGGTTCTGCTAATCCCCAACAAATAAGTGCAAGCATATACAACATAGACGACACAATGGTTCAAGTTTATTAAGGGGAAGAAATGTAAAGTGTGCCATCAAGTTCGTGAGAGCTTTAATCACTAGTTTTCTCATAAGAAGTTTAATTCGGAAGGTAGATAAAAACATGAATATAATTGGAATAGCATATGCTAGTAGGTAGGTATGATGGACTCTTTGGAATAACTTGGTTTTAGGAGTTGGATGCATGAGTGGAACTCATACTTGGTTATGGAAGCTAGAAAAAGACTGGGAGCGACAAAATAAGAGAGCAATAATGGTCATAATCATGCAGAGCAACAAACCGTCATTAATCAAAGCATAAACTGATACTACAAGTTGAAAACTAAAGGATCATAAAGGCTATGGTGACTTGGTATAGTCATAACATGGTGTGAACATGTGCCAAGTCAACCCAAATAAAGCATCAAAGGAGAATACCACAATACTATGCTTTAATATGCTAAAACAACGCATGATTCTTCAAAGGCACATTAAGCAATCTCAATTGTTTATAACATTTCATGCTACAGCAAAGAATACTAAGCATAAAGCCAAAACAATATCGTGTGTGGCATGACAAAGAATAGGCCACAGTCGAAAACAAGCTCTCTTTACCACTTAAGCATGAACTTTCCTACTCTTTTTCCAAACCAAACCAAACTATTTGAAAAAACAATGTATGAAAGAGGGGGTCCAACCAATTTATTCAGCAAACTAAGAAAACAAAGCAAACAAAAAACAAAACGAAAATGAAAAACAAGACGCTCCAAGAACAACACAACTCTGCATGAAACAATAAAAAGGAAGTGTTTGGAAGAAACCTGGGATTTTTCTTGATGAAGAGGGGGATGCCTTGGGCATCCCCAAGCTTTGACGCTAGTACTTCTTGGATATTTCTTGGGGTGACACGCGTGGCATCCCCAACTTGAGCTTTAGTCCATTCTTCATCTCATTACTCATTCCTTCCATACACCTGAAATATTTCCTTCATACAAAACTTCACACAATCTTTATTAGCAACATTAGTGCACTCAAGATAATAAGTCTTTAGGTTCAGTTCTAACACCAATAAAACTTCCATTAAAACACTAGCTACTGTAGCACTTCCCTCAAAAAGCTCAATTCCCCAAAAGAACTCAAAAAGGAACCAACAAGAAGCAAATGCAGAAAATGGCAGAAATCTGTCAAAACAGACCAGCAGGTAAAGACAAATTTTTTCGAAGAACTTCGTTGCTCGAATCGAAAAGTTTTGAACTAACGAAAGTTAGATAACAACCTGGGGCAGAAGCATAAAAATTCACGCCTCAAAAGGACGTACATAGATTTTACACGATGTTTTACGTTGAAGCACAGAAATCTGTTTCGGGACAGCAACTTGCCCAATCTTTACTTCTCGCTCATTAGAGGTTACTCTTGGCTCAAAAAGCAAATAAAAGGATAAGGAGCGGTTATTACTGAATTAATAACTTCCAAGACTCATCTAAAACTTTTGGGTTATCTCCCAATAAGTAATTTTCTTTAACGCCTTTAAGTTAGGTATAAGAAGCAAGAAAAAGGAACAAGTGTTCTCAAATGAAGAAGCATTAAGATTGATACCTGAATATTTTCAACAAGGCAAGGTATTTCATCCAAATAAGGTCTAGAGGATCCTCTCTCAATACTCTTGGGCTCACTATTTTCATCAAACAGGTTTTCAGGAACAATCCAATCAAGATTCTTTTATATGGCTTCATGCATTGCTACAAGTTTGAAAGGTTTTGTTCATCTTTTCTCGTGTACCAATAACATCTACACATAGCCTAGCATATTAAAACGATCAAACACTTTTCTAGCTTCCTTAGCAACATCATAGAATTCCTTAAGCAAAGTTTCCAGAATAAAATCCCTCTTTTCAGGGTCCTCAATTTCTTTAAGTTTAAGAAACATTACTTGCATTAAAGGGTTAAGGTTGACAAACCTAGCTTCCAACATGTGAACTAAAGAAGCTGCAGCAATTTCATAGCTTGGAGCAAGTTCTGCAAGGGATCTATCCTCAATGTCCTCATGCTTACTAACATGATTAAAGAATTCTTCAATATTTTATTTTCCAATTATAGATCCACTACCTATTGAAAGGTATTTCAGGGTGAATTTAGGATCAACATGGTGAGCTAAGAAAGAGGTAACAACTATAGAAAGACTTAATTTTTTTGTATTTTTAAGAAATAAAGAAAACTTCTAAAACTAATTTTTTTGTGTTTTTGATAAAGAAACAAGAAAACAAAGCAAAAGTAAACTAAGCAAAACAAAAATAACAAAGTAAAGAGATTGGTTATGAGGGACTCCCCTTGTGAAGATGTCCTTGACTCCCTGTCGTGGTGGTGTCACGGCAGATGCCATGGATATGCTAAAGGTGGGGACTAAATGCACTAGGGGAATCCAGGGAGGGATAGTGTGGTGATTCCATACATAGTAGCTTTGTATTTTTCTCACTCACACAGATTACAGGTGCTCCTTGAGCTGTATAGGAGAGAGGAGGAAGAAGGAACTCTCTTACTCTCACCACTAGCTAGCCCACAGTAACTTGCTAGAAGAACATAACCTCTAAAGACCAACCCCTTCTACAGAGTCCCTAGCCCTCCTTATATAGGGGTGGCTAGGTCTCCAATTAGGGCATACGTGGAGGCATATTCCAGGGAATATGCCTCTTCCCAAAATAGTAAGCCGACCGGGTCACTTTTCCCCCGCGTCATCCATGCAGAGGCTACGTGAGCCTCTGCGGCGCCTGCATCATCCGACATAGGCGTCGTCACCTTTGTCGGCCACGCCTTGGTGGTCCTGACTCTGTCCGCTCCGCTCATGCTCTGCATACATTGGTCACCTTTGACCAGCGGGATACCTTCCTTCTCTCACAAGCTTGATATAACCCGGATCGTACATAGTTGATCCGGCCACACCTGTTCCAGCATACAAGTTAGATATATCTCACCGACTTACGATATAAGTCGGCTGAGACCCAGTTAGGTGAACATCCCCTAGTCCGGGTTACCCCGAGATTCGGCCTGCCTTGCGGTGACTCGACCAGCTTCCGCTTTGACCTTGCCGTACCTCGGCTAACTCGGCCTTTATACCCTGGCGTGACCCTACCCGGGGGTATCCCCCAACATTAGTCCCTGAAGCTGGTGCGGTCTTAGCTGCCTTAGCCACTAAGGCCACAGCAGGTTCAATTTTATCAAGCCTCTGGTTTTCTTTCCGAGTTATCTCATAGTCCGGATTTTCCAGGTTTACTTTCCCTTGGCACATTTCGAGTTTTCACTCGCTGGCCGGGTCACCTCATACTCATCTGGATCACTCTTCCATCTCTTGTACGCTTCCCCACGTGGAGGCTAATCATCACTTTGCCTCATTTTAAGGGCCAGCAACGATGGTTGCCCGCAGTAATTGTCGTGCTTGCCTCCTCGTTAACTGCACCATAATGTCATGTCATGGGATCTGCTGTGCCCTGTGGCCCTCCGTGTGGCTCACTGCTGATTGGTTGATCCGGTTTGTACACGGCCACACCGTGTGGCCCGTCCGCGCAACGTGATCCCACTACCCCCTCAAGGGAGTGGTTAAATAGGTGAGGGGTGCGCCCCCTGGGGTCTTTCCCCGCTTCTGCGCCCCTCTGCCTCTACTTCTTCCTCTTCTTCTCAGCCGGCAGTACGCCATCACCGCACTTTTGAGCTGCGCCATGCTGCTTCGCTTCCATGTGCACCAGCACCGCCGCCACCTCTACGCATCATCTCCGCCACGGGTCGTTGCCAGTCCAAGCTAGTGCCCCCCGCCACCGCTTGCACCAGCAGGGATAGCGATCTCGAGATGACTGAGGAGGAGCTCGCCGTCGCAGAGCAAGAGATGGAGGAGGATGCGGCGAACGCTAATCGCGGTGCGTGGGAAGGCTCCTGGGTTTGCCAGGATGACCTAGATTGGCTTTATCGCACCAGGCGCATCCCGGAGGGAGTCACTGCACGCCTCGCTGCCTCTGAGCTTGCCCCCTCACCCAATCCGGGTGAGTATGTGGTGTTTCTATCCCACTTCCAACGGGGGTTTGTTCTGCCAGTTAGCGATTTTTTCCATGACTGGCTCAATACGTATGACCTCCAGGTGCACCACCTTCCGGCGAATGCCATCACGTCTCTCTCCACTTTTGCCTCCACCATCGAAGGTTATGCCAGACTATGGCCCACGAAGGAGCTCTGGATCCGGTTCTTTTGCCTCCGCCGGAACGTGATTCCGAACATTCAGCTTGAACCGGAGGACAAGCAGCTTACGCAGTTCGGTGCTGCGTCAATCTCTCCCCGGAAGCAGTCCATCTTCCCCCGAGTCACGGGGCTTGACTCTTGCAAGGGATGGGCCCGGACTTTCTTCTATGTCCGGAACAACACAACTGAGGATCTGATCCGGCTGCGCCCTTATGCTCTGGGTCCTCCTAACCCGGATTTGTTGGACAAGGTCCCCAAGAAACCCACCGTCCTGGCAAACCAGGTTAACAAGAGGTTCCAGGAGTTGAAGGATCTTGGGTTGCGCAATGAGGATGCCATGATTACGTTTGTTCGCAACCGGATCTCCCCCCTCCAGAAACGCACGCACAAAATCTATCATATGAGTTGGCGCCGCGACCCCAACCGAACCTCCTCTTTTGAGTTGAGCAACAGCGAGATCTTTCACCGGGTCAAGTTCCTCTTCACCACTAAGAAGGACTTTTCTTCTGAGTGGACGTGGGGAATTGAACACTATTGCCGAGATAGGCTTCCCCCCGCGGTAAGTTTCGTGCCGCAAACTCTCTCCGAATTAAATCATATGCCGGTCTTTGTTGTATGTTTAAACCTGTTGTCTTTTCTTTCCCTTAGAAATTCCTCCAGCAAACTATCGAGGATGGCACCGAGCCTTCCCTCAAATGGGCGCCTGACCGGGATACCTCGGACGAGGAGGAACCGGATCAGGAGATGTTCCTTCCGATGGCCGACGTGACCAAGCGACCCACCGGTAAACTCTCTTCCATTAGAGGTTGGCCCGACAATGAAGATGACTCGGATGTTGAGGTGATGGAAGCATTTGACGTTATCCCCCTTTCTTATGCTTTTCCGGAATCAGCTAACCCCGGTGGGCAGATCCATGAAGATCCTCCCCTTGCCGTGGGTGAGCCTGTCCCGGTCGCGCCGAAGAAGAAAAGGGGAGCCGCATCTGCTTCGTCCTCCGGACCTTCTCAGCCAGCCAAGAGGCGAAAGAAGTCCACGGACAAAGCCGCCACAAAGACCACGACTAAGGCTGTGGCTCGGAGAGCTCGCAAGCCAAAGGAGCCCCAGACTTCGGACGAGTAAGTCGTTTCTCCCTTTGCTATTTACTTGCCCTTCCTTTATAGTTTCTCATCATACATTATTTGATTCGGCAGGGCCGCGGTGGAGGTCCCACAGAGTGGATCCGACATTGCCTTGCCGCTCCGACATAGCCCTTCTCCCCCTCGTGGCGATGATTCACGCCCGCTGAGCCCCATTCTGGAGGGTTCCGCGGCTGCTCCGGGTTCCAGCCCACCTCGTCAAGAGGAGGGCAACCTTAGAGCGGGCGATACTAGCTCTGCCGAGGCATCAGCAACCACCACTTCGGCTCTGCCGCAACCAGCTACCACCAAGGTTCCCTCAGCACCTCCGCCGAAGCAGAAAACAGCACCAGCACTAGCACCAACTCCATCCCTAGCAGCAATAGGAAAAGCAACAACAGCAGCATCAAGCCCCTCCGCCTCGTCCGAGTCTTCCAAGGCTCGGCGAGAAGATACCAGCAGCACCAAGGCTAGCGCCAAGGTAGCTCCCAAGGGCAAATCCGCTGCAACAACTTCCACTTCTCAGCAGCAACCTAAGGGCAAAAAGGCTCCTGACGCCACCAGGGCAGGGTCCACCGAGGCTGGACAGCGCACACTCGCGTCCATGATTTCAAAGAAGACTCCACCTCCGAAGGACGCCCCTGCCGAGCCAGCTGATGCGCAACTTGTTTTGCACACCAGCCCTGCTCTTGCCCAGGTTAAGAGGAGGGAAGCACATGCTAAGGGTTTAGTGGCGCCCCACATGCTCAGCGGAGAACGATACCCTCCGACCTTGATCGAGTTTGTAAATAACTGGAACAAGGCAGAGTTCGTCCACAATGACGATCTCCCGGAGAAGTCCGGTCCCGCCGAATTTGCTGCGCAGAAGAATACTGCTGCCAAGGCAATTAACCTTGCGGGTCGGATGACGGAGGTACGTTTCTTCGTCTTTTCCTTAACATGTTGTAGATATTAGTGATATAACCATTAGTCCTCGAGCCTCCGGGGGAGTAACTTGTTACTCAGCCGGATGCTCCTTAGAAAACTAACGTAGCTCCTTGATAACTTCGAATATGCACACACCTAGAGCCGGGTTAAGTTCCACTTGGCCCAGATTTTGTACACTTTGAATATGCACACACCTAGAGCCGGGTTAAGTTCCACTTGGCCCGGATGTTGTACACTTCGAATATGCACACACCTAGAGCCGGGTTAAGTTCCACTTGGCCCGGATCTTGTACACTTCGAATATGCACACACCTAGAGCCGGGTTAAGTTCCACTTGGCCCGGATCTTGTACACTTCGAATATGCACACAACTAGAGCCGGATTAACTTCCACTTGGCCCGGATCTTGTACACTTCGAATATGCACATAGCTAGAGCTGGGTTAAGTTCCACTTGGCCCGGATATTGTACACTTCGAATATGCACACACCTAGAGCCGGGTTAAGTTCCACTTGGCCCGGATCTTGTACACTTCGAATATGCACACACCTAGAGCCGGCTTAAGTTCCACTTGGCTAGGATCTTGTACACTTCGAATATGCACAGGACTGAGCTATCTTTTTGTATTCTTTCTAGGTGACCACCAACCGCCGGAGCGCTGAATTTCAGCGTCTCCTGGACACTCACAAGATGCTACGCGCAAAACATAATACACTTCTTGCTGAATACGAGAAAAGGGGTAAGTTTTCTCCCTTGGCATGTTTCTGTTTTTCTTCATCCTTTTCCACCGAACTAATCCATCATTCGGATTTCGTAGCTGAGGTGGAAGCTAAGAACACCATCATGAGGAAAAACCTGGACCAGATCAAGGGTAAGTCGTTTTGGCTCAACTTTTCTATGCTCTCTATCTCCTCTTCTCCGTGGCTCGGCAAACATTCATACCTCGGCTTTGCGGGGTCAACAAACTATTTCAGCATCTCTTGAAGATAGTGTGCCCGTGCCTTATATGATGCTGCATTTTCTGGAAGAAGCAGCGCAGCATCAGGTCGAGCTCAAAAAGAAAGATGATGAGCTTGCCCTCCTACGAGCCAAAGATGATGAGATTGCCATGCTCAAGGCAGATATGAAGAAGCTGAAAGCACAGCATCAAACCGAACTTCAAAAGGCTGGCCAGGACTTTACTGAAGAGCGCGAGCGCCTCAACCTCCAGATTGCCAAGGACCAAGAATTGCTTAAGGAGGCTGACTCTAAACTTGAGTCGGCGAACGCTGAGCTTGTTCAACTCCGGAAGAGGCGTGACAAGTGCACCAAGGAGCTAACCCGGATCCACTGCCATATTGCTGGTAAGTTCTTATCCTTCAACAGACACTGACCTTTACGGGTTTGCTTCCTTTACTTACTCCACGTGTCTTATTTTTTCAGGAAAATTCCTAGAGAGTGATGTCGTCGCATTCAAAGCTGTTGCCAAGTTCTGCCAGAAGAGGGGTACCCCAATTGTCCCTGGCGATGGAGAAATTCCATATGACATGGAGGACTTGCTGGTCAGCTTGTCCTCTCATGTCGAACTTGTGAAGAACTATGGCAAGGACGTCTTTGACGTAGCAATCCAGATCTTCAACGCCTTTTGGCCTGAAGAAGATACTTCGGAGAATATGTCTATTCTTTTTGCCAGGCTTATGGAGTGCGAGACTCAGCTAGATCTTTGGATAGAATCTGCTGTGCGCGCCGGAGCTGAGATCGTTCTCCACTACGTGCTTACGTGGTATGAGAAGATTGACCTCAATATCCTTGCACGCATGCGCACTGGATCAAAGTGGTCTACTGACCCAGATTGGGTAGCTCGGCACAAGGCTTGCGCTCACATCTTCATCCAATACGCCCCCAACGAGGGACCGAGCTTCCTAGATGTTGTCGATGATGAAAATGTTGAAAATGTTGAAGATGAGTCGGATGAGAACGAAGAGGACGAAGCCTCAGACATCGAGGAAGACGCAGATGATTCTGAAGCTGAGGCCGAGGCTGCCCCTGCTGGCGCCGAATTACCTCCTCCTGCTGCTCCTTGATAAACATTTTAAATTTCATCAGATCCCCGGTATGCGGGTGGAATTGTATCAAGTACACAAGTGATATTTTGCTACTAAGTCTTTATGCCGGATTAACTTGGGCGTAGTCCCCAAGTTTCATTTTCTTGTTCATCCAATCTTTTGGCTTGGATCGTGTCTACCTTGATTCGGTTTTATGACTTACGAGTCCGAGCTTCAAAAATTGTCTTAACAATACTTGGAAACTTTAGGATTAGCTCAAAATAATTCAGCATAATAAATCGAGAGTAAACATAAGGTTAGTCCGAAAAACAAACGTCGGCTCGATTAAGTTCCTTTCCTTAGTCGTTTTTCATGTGCTACGCAATTCCAAACTTGTTCTCTTGCTTGCCATGAAGCCAATTCTTGTTGGACAGCAGCAAGTCGAAGAGTTGGGCTCTTGGTGCTCACACATTACTAATCCGGCTTAAGTGGAAAAACTTACGCCAGCCGACGTATAAATGAAACATACAGGCGACAACAAATATTATTAAGGCAGTCACCGAGTTACTGCTCGAGGTGCCAACATTTCATTGATAAACTCATTGCTGGCATACACACCGACATATGAGAGACTCGGATACATACACTTCTCTGCTAAGTGTAGAAAGGACAAAGTAGAGCTACATTCCATGGACGCTTAGATTCCTCGCCGGATCTGTCCGCCTTGTTCTTTTCCTGTGGTTTTGCATCGATAAGATAATACGAATCATTGTGCAATGCTTTACTCACAATGAATGGCCCTTCCAATGGGAGGGATAACTTATGCATGCCGGCAGTACGTTGTACCAACCGGAGTACCAGATCACCTTCCCGGAAGACTCGAGTGTTTACTTCCCGGCTATGATAGCGTTGGAGATTTTGCTGATATATGGTGGATCTGGACAATGCCAATTCTCTCGCTTCTTCTAGCAGATCAACATCATTTTGCCGGTCTTCTTGCACTTCCGCTTCTGTGTATTGGGTGACCCTAGGCGAGTCATGCTCTATGTTGGCTGGTAATACAGCTCTTACCCCATATACCAGAAAGAATGGCGTATAGCCTATTGATCGATTCGGAGTTATTCTTAAACTCCACAATACCGCTGGTAGTTCTTCTATCCAGCACCCCGCTGATCTTTGCAGCGGCTCAATGAGCCGGGGTTTTATCCCGGATAATACTAATCCGTTGGAACTTTCCACTTGTCTGTTCGATGCGGGGTGGGCTACCGAGGCAACATCCAGCCGGATCTTCTTATCTCGACAGAATCGCGCAAATGCTCCTTCAGCAAAATTTGTGCCATTATCAGTTATGATATTGTGAGGATAACCGTATCTCAAGATGATGTCTTTGAGAAATGTCACGGCCGTAGCTCCATCACATTTTCTTATTGGCTTTACTTCAATCCACTTTGTAAACTTATCCACCATGACCAAAATGTGAGTCATATTTCCCCTTGCTGGTTTGAATGGGCCAACCATGTCCAAACACCATATGGCAAATGGCCATGTGATTGGTATGGTCTTGAGTTCCGACATTGGCATATGTGTCTTGGTAGCATATCTCTGACAACCATTGCATTTTCTCACCAAGTATTCTGCTTGTTCTAAGGCACTTGGCTAGTAGAATCCATGCCGGAAAGCATTTGCTACCAAGGCTCTGGACAAGGCATGATGCCCACATTCCCCTTGATGTATATCTCGGAGGATGTCAAGCCCTTCTTCCGGGTGAACACATCGCTGGAGGACATTAGTCACACTCCTTTTATATAGCTTGGAATTGATGATCGTATATGCTTTTGCTCTCCTTTGAGTTTGCCTGGATAGCACCTCCTCAGCAGGTAAAGTTCCATCTTTTAGGAATTGAAATATAGGTAGTGCCCAAGCTGGTATTGCTCGTACAGGGACACATCCTCATCAACTTCCATCTGATCCACCGGCATAACCTCAACCGGATCACGCTGAGCAGTCCCCGGGTTTCGCGCACCATCTCCCATGTCAATGTCCATGGGTGCAGCTCCAGACTCCGGATCCTCCGGGACGTAGATTGAGTCGGTTTCTGGGGACAGTCTGATAGATGGTTTTCTGAGGTGTTCTAATGCTACACCCGGTGATATTGCTTGTCGGGTTGATCCGAGCTTCGACAATACATCGGCAGCCTCATTTTCCACCCGGGGTATATGGCGAAATTCGCATCCCTCATAGTAACCAGATATCTTCTTCACATGGAATCTGTATAGTGCCATGTCTGGATCAAGAGCGTCCCAGAGCCCGACACTTGATGAACTACTAAATCTGAGTCGCCAAAGCATTGGATCCGACGTATCCCAATTTCTTTTGCCACTTTGAGCCCATGCACAAGTGCTTTATATTCGGCGACATTGTTTGACGCTGTGAAATGGATCTGTAGCACATACTTCAACTGGTCATTCTTTGGCAACGTAAGCACAACTCCGGCGCCTAACCCGGTTTTTGTTTTTGACCCGTCAAAGTGCATTCTCCAGTAGTTCGGATCTGGCAGCGGTGGTTCATATTGCACCTCGGCCCAGTCCACAAAAAGTCGGCCACGGCTTGAGACTTGATTGCTTCTCTTATGTCATATTGTGGCGCATAAGGAGCTAGCTCAATTGCCCATTTTGCATTCCTGCCACTTGCATCCTTGTTACTCATTATATCAGATATGGGGGCTTCACATATTACTTTGATGGGGTGCTCCTCAAAATAATGTTTTAGCTTCTTTGCCGACATATACACACCATACGCCACTTTCTGATAGTGCGGATAATTTTGCTTTGAGGCTGATAATACCTCGCTCAGATAATACACCGGACTTTGCACTGACTTACCCTCTTCATCGCGCTCTACCACAATTACTGCACTTACAACTCGGTTGGTTGTGGCTATATAGAGCAACATTGGCTCCTTTGATAGTGGAGAGGCTAACACTGGTGCAGTGGCTAACATTTTCTTTAATTGGATAAAGGCTTCATTGGCCTGCGGCGTCGAAATGAACTTGTCCGACTTTTTCATGAGTTGATAGAGAGCCAATGCTTTTTGTCCCAACTGACATACAAACCGACTTAACGATACCAGGCAACCAGTGAACTTCTAGACATCGTTAAGACACTTCAGCAGTTCCATTCGCTCTATGGCCCGGATTTTAGTTGGATTGACTTCGATACCTCGGCTGGAGACAAGGAATCAGAGTAATTTTCCAGCCGAGACACTGAAGGTACATTTTTCCGGGTTAAGCTTCATCCGGAACCTCCTTAGGTTCGCGAATGTCTGCCTGATATCGTCAAGGAGCGATTTGCTTTCCTTGGTCTTGATAACCACATCATCCACATACACCTGTACATTTTGACCAATTTGGTCGTGTAAACATTTCTGCATACATCTTTGGTACGTTGCCCCTGCATTACATAAACCAAATGGCATGGTATGATAGCAATAAGCCCCATATGGGGTGATAAATGCAGTTTTTATTTGATCATCCGGATTCAGGGGTATCTGGTGGAAACCAGAGTATGCATCAATGAATGACAACAGTTCACACCCAGCAGTTGAATCTATGACCTGATATATCCTTGGCAGTGGAAATGGATCTTTTGGACACGCCTTATTCAGGTTCGTGTAACTGATACACATACGCCAAACCACTGCCACATTCGGATCATCCTTCTTCTTCTCCACCAGCAACGGATTAGATAGCCAATCCGGGTAAAGAACTTCCATGATAAATCCAGCAGCTAGTAATCGAGCTATCTCATCTCCAATGACTTTTCTCCTATCTTCGGCGAAGCGGCGGAGAGGTTGCTTCACCGGCCTTGCTCCGGGTCTCACATTCAAAGAGTGCTCGGCCAACTCCCTCGGAACACCTTGCAAGTCCTGTGTGGACCAAGCAAAAATATCCCGATTCTCACAGAGGAAGTTGACTAGCTCGCTTTCCTATTTATCATTTAACCCGGCACCAATTGTTACGGTGCACTCTGGGAACATGTCATCAACAGGCACTTTCTTGGTATCCTTTGTGGCTTGGAATGAGACACTACCATGCGGATTACTCAACGCCGGCATATATTGCTGTGCGGACTGAGCCAATGTCGCCACCTCTTGTATCTTTCTTTTCTCTTGCGCAATCACGAGTGACTTGGCTAGGTTAGACCCAGCTGACGCACAATCAATGGAACGTCGGAAATCTCCAGCTATGGTAATCACTCCATTTGGCCCAAGCAACTTCATCTTCAGATAACTAATGTGACAACTTGCCATGAACTTGTTCAGTGCTGGCCTTCTGAGTAACGCGTGATACGCGCTTTCTAAATTTACCACTTCAAACTCCAAATTCTCAGTTCGGCAGTTATCTCTCGTGCCGAACAATACGTCAACCCGGACCTTGCCTATGGGCTCACAAGAAATGCCTGGCACAATGCCATGGAAAGTTGTCCTTGTAGCCTGGAGCATGTTCTCCGAGATACCCAACTTGTGCATTATATCCACATACATGATGTTGATGCTACTGCCATTGTCAATTAGTACCTTGGAGAATCTCACATTGATGTTAGGCCCAATGAATGTCGGATCTAGCACTAGCGCATACGAACCAGGACTTGGCATAAGATTGGGATGATCTTTGATGCTCCAGGTAATTTCCTGGTCCGACCAAGGCATGTACCTCGTCACCACTGGCATTACCGCATTCACCTCCATGTGTCGGTGCTGCAAGCTCTTTCTATCTGTTTCTTCTATGGTGAACACACAGTAACTCTGATGATGCTCTATGTACTCATTCCTCCCCTCGTTTCCGGGGTACCTCTGATCCGGCTGATGCTGGTCTTCCACTTGATGCACTGCATCCCTTCTCTCATGGTTGTCATACCTCGGCGGAGGGGGAGGCAACATTAGCTATTGCGTGTTCGCTCCAGAGAGCAATTGCTGCCGGGGTAACTCCTGCCAAGGTTGATCATTCCGAGGTGCCTGAGCATTCACCGAACCACCTTGTTCTATCTTACACATCCACTCACACTGCCTTGTTGTATGACCCGCTGGGTTACTCGGATTTGGTGTGTGACATTTACACGGCTGATCCAGCATCGACTCGTAAGTACCTCAGACGGTCCTTCTTTTCTTGCCACTTTTTCTTCTGCTCTGGCGTCCAAGTTTTCTTGCCATCGTTTCTTGGTGTCCATTGTTGCCCCCCAGTTTTCTGACGTTGATTGCCCCCTGCTCCGGGTTGATATTGATTTACAGCAGCAACTTGTTGCGAGCTGTACCGGTAATCCGGTCTGTCATCTCTTCTTTTACCCCGGTAGTCATTCCTCCGGGATGACACGGCTCCATCTCTCTGGTAGCACTCCTCATTTGACTCGTTTGACACGAGTCTGGGTTGAGTCGGATCACCCAAAGCATACGAATCAGCAATCCGGATTGTCTCTGCCAACGTAGTTGGCATATCCCTTTGCAATCTTTGCCACAACATGCTTGCATATCTGCATCCTTGTGCAAACCATGCTATGGCCTTTGACTCAATCACACCCTCACAGGAGTTTCGTACGGTACACCACCGGGTCAAGAACTCCCGGTCCGTCTCATTCGGTCTCTGCTTGCACATTGCTAGGGTCTATGGTCTATTCGGCCTCTAATACGTACACGAGAAATTGCTGATAAACATTTCCTCGAAATCGATCCAGCAGTTAGTACTTCCGGGCAGAAAATTGTTTAGCCATACCCTCGCTGGCCCCTCCAACATATGGGGTACGTATCTCACAGCCCATCTCAAGTTGCCTGTAGCAATTTTTACAACCGTAGCATAGTTAATCAACCAAT
Organism: Avena insularis; assembly: GCA_023614405.1. Lineage (NCBI taxonomy): Eukaryota > Viridiplantae > Streptophyta > Magnoliopsida > Poales > Poaceae > Avena > Avena insularis. The sequence goes on from CM042694.1 coordinate 454,669,425, forward strand.
CCTCCGGCTTTGTGCTGCCGTCGTATGTCTTAGTGCCTCTAGGTAGCTGGAAGTTAGGTATTGGAGGTTCCTTCATGATCCGGGGTCCCAAACACGCAGGACCCGGGGGACCTTGACATTCAATCTGTTCTGACCTATACAACCCATCAAGTTTAATCTGGCATCGTCAGGCATCAAATCCCTGCTTCCCAATCTTGACCCTATCACATGATAGTCCGGCCTTGGGTATCCTGCGTTCACCATTTCCGAGTCCCCATCATTATATCGGTCTTTCTCTCGTGGAGCACCTCTCTATTGCATACCTCGGCTGGCACTTTGCTCTTGCCTTGGTATATTCCGCTGTTGCGGTTGTCCTGATCTTGCCGAGTTACGTTGTCCGACATTGCCATTTATAGCATTACCTTGACCAGCATTGCCTTAGTCGCGGTTACCTCGGCCGGCTTCACCTCGGCTCACACTTCGTCGATCCTCATTTCTCTGCACTTCTTTTCCTTTCCCTGCCCTTGCCGGGTCATATGGGACTATCTGTTTGTTTCTCCTGGCCGAGGTTACTACCTCTTCTCTCCTAGGACCATGATGAGGAGACGATGCAGCTCCAGCGGATTTCTCCGGGTTACCCACCGCCGAATGAACGATCTTGGAGGCCCTATCTCTCTCCGGGTTAGCCCTGAGCAATTCCTCATTTTGCCTATTCGCGATCCGAACCAACTCATTGACCCTATCTTGCTGTCTCTATCGGGCTTCACCCGTTAGCCCCTCTAACTCGGACGCAGCTGCATCTGCTGCTCTGAGGTTTTTCGCCGGGGTACTATACTTCGGTAGCCCCACGGATAAACAGTTCTCTGACTCCTCAATCCTAGTATCGCCCTCTTTGTTCATTTCACTCATGAGATTTCTCTCCTTCACTTTTACAGCATCTACTTTATTTGCCTTTGCATACTCACACAGTGTCATGTTCAACGACTGCTGAGCCGCGGTTATCTTTATCGCACCCTCTAGAATTTTTTGCCTAGTTTCCTCTAGCTCGGCCTGTGCCTGAGCCGGATCTACCACTACTGCTACTGGGTTTGCCAAGCTATCCATCGCCATCGCAGACATTCTCCGCCTCTAGTGGAGGACCTCTACTTTTCCTCGGTGCCTTAGGCGTTACCTCTGGATCTGGTGCCGGATCCTTTCTTGCGCCTGCACCAGGCGCAGTCATCATCACCTCAGCATGGTCCAGGGAGCGAGTGATACGCGCCCCGTGAACCACGCTAAGGGGTGGCTCGCCTCCTTCAGCAACGTGCCACGGATGAACGCACGTCACATCGACAGCAACGTAGAACTTGTGCGCGCCGAGCTTGACGAAGAGGCTGTTGCACGGAAGTGGACGCTTGCCGAAGCAGCTAGCATTGTTGCTGACAAAATCCAGCACTCCAAAGCGCTGAACGAGCCCGGAGACGATGCGTTCGCCGGTGCCGATGAGGTTTACCGTCCGGATCTTCACCCCTGCTAGCGCCGCTAGCCCCATGGTGGGCGCCAACTGTCATGGTGGTGTCACGGCAGATGCCATGGATAGGCTAAATGTGGGGACTAAATGCACTAGGGGAATCCAGGGAGGGATAGTGTGGTGATTCCAGACACAGTAGCTTTGTATTTTTCTCACTCACACAGATTACAAGTGCTCCTTGAGCTGTATTGGAGAGAGGAGGAAGAAGGAACTCTCTTACTCTCACCACTAGTTAGCCCACAGTAACTTGCTAGAAGAACATAACCTCTAAAGACCAACCCCTTCTACAGAGTGCCTAGCCCTCCTTATATAGGGGTGGCTAGGTCTCCAATTAGGGCATACGTGGAGGCATATTCCAGGGAATATGCCTCTTCCCAAAATAGTAAGCCGACCGGGTCACTTTTCCCCCGCGTCATCCATGCAGAGGCTACGTGAGCCTCTGTGGCGCCTGCGTCATCCGACATAGGCGTTGTCACCTTTGTCGGCCACACCCTGGTTGGTTGCCTCGTCTCGCCATGCTCATGCTGACAGTTATCACCTTTGACCAGCGAGATACCTTCCTTCTCTTACAAGCTTGATATAACCCGGATCGTACATAGTTGATCCGGACACACCTGTTCCTGCATACAAGTTAGATATATCTCACCGACTTAAGATATAAGTCGGTTGAGACCCAGTTAGGTGAACATCCCCTGGTCCGGGTTACCCCGAGATTCGGCCTGCCTTGCGGTGACTCGGCCAGCTTCTGCTTTGACCTTGCCGTACCTCGGCTAACTCGGCCTTTATACCCCGGCATGACCCTACCCGGGGGTATCCCCCCAACACTCCCCGGCAACGGTGCCAGAAAATATAGTTGCTAACTCGTGTATTAACGAGCTCGTTGGGGAACCCCAAGAGGAAGGTAAGATGAGCAGAGCAGTAAGTTTTCCCTCAGTTATGAAACCAAGGTTATCAATCCAGTAGGAGCAAGGAAACACCCCAAAGGTGTAGCTAGCTGAACTTTGGCAGGGCGCAATACCAGTGCCAGTAGCAACGTGGAGACATGCACAACACAACCACATAACTCTGTCCCCAACTTGCGATGAGGTTGTCAATCTCACCGGTTTTGCTGAAAACAAAGGATTAAACGTATCGAGTGGAAGAAAGTAATAGTTTGCAGAAAGTAAACATAAAATAGTAAACAATTGATTGTAGATTGATAGTAAAAGAAAGGACCGGGGTCCATAGTTAACTATAGGTGGCTCTCCTTAAGATAGATGACATGTTGGGTGAACAAATTACAGCGGGGCAATTAACAGACATCGAGAAAGCATACAAGCATATACTACTCATCTTGACTCCTTTGAGATTCGATTGGGCATCACAACATTATACATAGACCGCCATCCAACTGCATCTATGACTAATTATCCACCTTCAGGTTATCATCTGAACCCCCTCTAATATTAAGTTGCAAGCAACGGATAATTGCATTACGAATTGCGTGTAAAGTAAACAATACGATTGTTCTATGAACAAAGGATTGTTGTTTTCTCCCTAGTAGCAACAGCACATCTAGTACCTTAGAGATTTCATCACTTCCCAGATTACCAGAGGCATGAACCCACTATCGAGCATAAATACTAACTCTTGGAGTTGCTAGCATCTACTTGGCCAAGATAGCTACTAACAACAGAAAGCATGCAAGATCACAAATAACAAAGACATGATAGAATCAATAATCAATCTGAAATAGCATCTCAATATCCATCGGATCCCCACAAACACAACATGCAGAATTACAAATAGATTATATTGATCATGAATGGAGCTCACAAGATCTAAACATGATAGCACAAAGGAGGAGAACCAGCCATCTAGCTACTACATGGACCCGTAGTCCAAAGATGAACTACTCATGCATCACACCGGAGGCTTGCATGATGATGAAGAAGGCCTCCAGGGTGAATTCCCCTCTCCCCTGCAGGGTGCCGGGAATAGCTTTAGATCCCTTCCGATCTAGGGATGGAGATGACGGCGGCTACAGACTCTTACGTGGAATTTTGATTGGGTACTTAGGGTTTCTGTATCGGAGGCAACTTATAGGCGGAAGGAGAGGCCGAGGGGGTGCCTGGGGCGGCTAGACCACCCCCTAGCGTGGGCCAGGCCTGGCCGTGCGGCCAGGTGGTGTGGTCAGGCCCCATCCCCTCTCCGTCTCGTATTCTGGCTCCGGGTGTCCCTCGGTGAAAAACTGACTTTGGCTTTTGTCCCGTCCAATTTCGAGAATATTCATTTTCTAACTTTCCTGGAACCAAAAACAGCAGAAAATAGGCAGCTGGCACTATGGCTCTTGTTAATAGGTTAGTCCAAGAAATCATATGAAAAGTACTCCAAAGTGTGGACAAAACATAAGAAAGTAGATAAAACCAAGCATGGAACATCGCCGTCCCAATCTGGGATCAAAGCTGAAGGCGGAGACGAGCCCGAGCCGGTCACCGACTTTGTTCTAGTGCTGAAAGACGACAACTGGTCCACCAAGGTACATCTCTTGTCACATTTCACCCTTACTGCAGGGGCCCATATCCAGGAGTCCGTGCCTCTGAGGCACTCAGGGGTGGTAACTGGTGGGCCATGGAGCTTGAGATCCCTGCGTCCGGGGAGGTGTACCTCGCCTCGGGCTGGAAGAGCTTCGTCCGCGACCACGAGATCGAGCGTAGCTTAGTGCTGAGGTTCTACCACGACGCCGAGAAAGGTTTCACGGTGGTGGTATATGATCCCATGTCGTGTCGTGCGGATTACCCCGCTACCTCTGCAGAGGCCGGGGGGTCCGAGACTCGACCACGACATCATTGCCGGGGCTGGCACGCCCCCATTAGAACAGCGGCTGTGGCCTCCACTAGTTTCTTGTTTTGTGTCCAGGTTTGTAACGAAGACTATCACGCATGTCTGTAAGCAGACCTTCGTGCCTGTTACTTTTCCTTTCGCGCGTTTTTATGGTGATGCTTTGGAGTTTTGATTTGTTTATTGATGACTCGTTTCTTGTGTCCAACAACCGGGTTATTGCAATACTAGTAGTGGCAAATATTTATTAGAAAGATCGATCCCAAAGGAGCTTTGCAAGATGGAAACCACACAACCCCGCAACTGCATTGTCAATGCAGCCATGTTCGCACCCAAAACGGTGTTTGCAAATATTCTACACTATAAGTTGCTAGAGTAATAGTAAACAAGAGAGATTTAAAGTAACTAGTAACAAAGTAAATAAAGTACTGAAAGTAAACTAGAATAAGAACTAAACTAAAGGGGTTTGTAGTTGTAGGGTTGAATGGAATGAGAGAGGATTTCTAGGCTTCAGTCTCACTAGTACTAGATGGGCGAATATATGTGCGAATCCATTATCTACAAGAGATTCCCTCAACAAATAAACGTTCCCCACTTGATTACCATGCTGTCACACTGTGTGTAGTATGCATGATTATCATCTGTCACTAGCAAGGCAAACGTACAGTTCCGGACCATGGGATCCCATGAACTCATCTCGTAACTCATGTAATTGAATACTTGGATCACAAACACATTCTAACTTAGCGCACTAGATCAAACCTCAACCTAGAACCTAATCAATCACTCACACATGCATGAACAACAAAACATAGATGGATATATTAGTGAAGTCACAACCATGTTCAATCTTACAATTACAAGATCTAAGACAAGAGAGAGAGAGAGAGAGAGATGGAGACGCCGTTGGAGATGATGATGATGAACGGTGCACGTGGTGAAGATGGGGAGGGCGCCTCCTTCTCCTCCTCTTGATTGATGGTGTGGAGATGTGGATCTTGTGTGCGGCGGCTATGGAGGTGGCGGAGCGGCAGGGCTCCGCCCCTTAGGCGTGGATGGATCCCCCTTGTTCTAGGGTTTTCCCCTCTTTAAATAGGCATCTGGAGGTCGGTTTTGTGAACCGCCGGAGCTAGGGACCGAATATGGCCATTGGGCCTTCACAAATGTTTTTCCGTTTGATGAAAAGAAGCCGTCGGAGGGCTGGTACGGGCGAGCTCTGCCCGTACCAGCGGTCGTTATCCCTATGGTACTCTATAGTATTTTGGCCGCCATTTCTTCATACAGACTCCGACTGAGGTGTTTTTTGGCTCGTTGGATTCATATGGACGAGGGATATAACACCATGGACTTTTATAATAATTTGGAGTTGATGGAAAAATCAACTTTTTCCACCCCTCAAATGGCTAAGTCTGGTGCCTGCAACTCCTCCATATTGATTCCTCTTTGCTCCATTTATCCATGATTCTACATAGCACCTACACACAAATCAAAGACAAAAAAAGGTAATAAAATCCTAATAAAACTACTAATGTGCAAAGCCCATGTGGAAATGAATGAAAACTAGAAATTAATACATGATAGGAATAGTTGTAGATAGATGTATCAAGTAATAAGTGACAATATAAATAATTTATATACTTATATATGCATCAATTTTGGACTCATCAACTTCCCCAATCTAGACTCTTGGTCATCCCGAGCAGTAAAGTGGCTTATGGACAAGGTCATCATGTTCATGAGGAATGAGTCGATAACATAAATGAGGCAAAAATTGAAAAAAAAAGTATAATACCGGATGTAGAAGATCAATGCCTTATATCCTTATTTTCCCTGCAAGCTCAAAGTAGGAAAGATCATATTCATACAAGGAACACACGCTTAGTTATGTCAATCCATAAAAGATCAATTAAAACTTCAATGCTCCATGTCAAAAAGTGAATCTAGCTTGAAAGAAAACTTGTGATCCTTTTATTGAGCCTTTAATAAGTTTTGTATCTCCTTAACTTTTGTAAAGTAAGGGCTTCAACAAGAATATGAATTTACTTATAGTTCGCAGTCATATGCAGTTAGCACTTAATCCATTTGCAAGGCTCATCAAAGTTAAAGAGATGTCAAGAATACTAGACAAGCTTAGGTAAATTAGGACAATCAAAGTAGAGTTTAATATAAGTATAAATAACTAGAAATGCAACAATCAATCCCATTCTTCTAGTTAACTCTCAGCTTGCCAAGGAACACTAGAATGTTTTAATAGAAAAATTGAGTAAGAGAGTTTCAAGTCCCAAGTAGTATAACAATGAAGTGTCTTATTTACACCCAAATCAATAAATCAAGTCTATCAAAAACACTTCTAGTCCAATCATTGTCTTTCAATAAAAATTCGTAAAGTAGTAATGAGACCATGCTAAGGACTTGTTATGTGGATCCTCATAGATATCTTTTTTCTTTCTTTCATTTTTTTTCCAAGGATCGCTGAATGTTTCTTTTGCAAGTGTTTGCACAACCTTTGAGAGTACCAATACTTTTTCCCATATATTGACACGTATGCCAATCATGTCATCAACTCATAGCCGAAATCCGAGGTTATATCATAGATCGTTCAAAAGCTAGCGGAGTTGTTGGCATCCCAAAGGTGTGCATTAGAGACATAGAAGAAAGTTGTCTCACTTTTTTTTCCTTTTTTGAGCTAGTACCACGGTTTGATCCACAAGGTTAGCTTTGGAATGCATCACAATTACCACTAGACTTTATCAAACAAATCCTTTCATGAGTGTCATCAAGACTATCAAAATATCTATGGGGTTAAGTATCATCAAGGGTATACTCTCAAGACAATCAATCATCAAACAAGTCGTAAATTTTAGACTTTTTCTTATTGTACTTGTTTGGCAATATTATTTCCAAGGCAAGACTCGGTTAGCTAAAAGAACTAGAGAAAAAGCTTCCACAACTAATCATCATACCAATAAAAAGCTTTACTCTAACTATTTTGAATTACTCCCACTAGCATGGCATCTTCACAAATCAACCAACTAAGATAAACAATTCAAACTTCAAAAGTGGGAGACAAAGGTTTTAAGTGTAGAAATCGTGGCAACGTATTTTTAGAGGGTCACAATGTTCTTCTCTAGCCGGATAAAGATATTAACAACGTGCATCAAGCTCTAACTCAAATCTTATGAATCCCAACAAAAGCAAGTGCATCCATTATATAAACATGAAACATAACTTACCCAAGAAAGCATTCAAAAACATTGGGATACATGATTGCACAAAAAAATCATTGAACAAGAACATTGCACAAGACACTACATATGCAGAAGTAACTTCCCCAAGTTAGAACTTTTGTAAGAACCAAACTTGAATAGATTACCAAAAATAAAAGAGAAAATGCAGTTATCAAAAGAGAGTGTGAGAAGTGGTTACCTCCCCAAGCTTGAATAAAACAAGGGTGATACACTTTACCGTCAAGGTACGAATAACCTCGCTTTTGATGGACATGGACGTTTGGTTCAACGAATACTTCTTTGTTGAAGTTTTGAGTTGAAACAACCAAGTGGCTTATGCAAGTATTTACACGGGTGTCACAAACCATGCACGTCATTGCACAAGGTTCAAGGCCCTGTGAAAATAACAAACAAAGTAAAAGCAAATGATTCGGTGTACGAACGGAGTTCATTCACCCAACCGTGAGAAGAAAATAAAAGAAACACAACACACTATAGAAATTATAGGCTAGGGAGTTTCGAAGGTAGGTAAAATAAAATGAAGTATAAAGGAACATGTAGAAGATAACCCACTGACCTAATATTGTCAAAATAAAAAGATTGGAGGGGTTATGACCTTTTTGTACTCGTCCCTGCCCTTACTACATGATGCTGCTCCTTGGTACGGGCGTGTTGTACGGACGGGCTCTACCCGTATTGCACCTTGTCTTCTCTATTTTTTAAAGGGTTACGACGAAGTTGGTACGATCGGGTGGTACGGGTGGGATGCGCCCATACAGGTGGTCATTAAAACTTCAGGGTCCTGTTGATGTTTCCTTTGCCTGATAATGAGGTCGGTATGGGTGGACGGTACAGACGCGTCTGACCATACTAGTGCTAGTTAAGCATGTTGTCACCTTCGTAGAGAATTTTCTACTTCGTCCGAATTGTCACATGAGCGGTATGGGCATGCGGTATGGGCAGGTCTGCCCATACTGCTGCTCGTTAAGCTCACTGTGAGCTCCGGAACAAGTTATTTTTCTCCGAAAATTGTACTAAGGACCTGAAAAATTAGTCCAACATCCAAACAAAGCAAACATATATTTTTGTTGAGAATATTTAACCAAAGTATGCAACACATGATTAGAGCAACAAATAATTCTACTTGTCAAAAATAGTCCCAAGCCAACTCTAATAGGAAATCCTGCAAATATATACAAGTGCCAATGCAACATGAATGCAACTAGATTCAAGACACAAAATTAAGAAAGACACCTAAAAACTTCCGAGTTGCCTCCCGGGAAGCGCTTTCTTTAAAGCCATATACCCAGGCTTAGATGCTCCATTAAATCATGCATCTAGATCCCAGGGGATATCAATTCGAGGTGTAATGGTACTTACCTCTATCAAAGAGTTGGAGCATCTCATTGTAGAGTACGGTCGGAGTCGTACCCTCTTGCGGTGCATCGGCATCATATAGATGAATAAGTTCTCGCTTCCAAGAGAGTGTTGATGCACCAAGATTTGTGAGTGTGACTCCTTATGTAGCTGCAATGAGAGGATTGGATATTCGAATATAATATTTAATTTTTTATGTTGGTTACCATTGTAGGGGAACACTCTATAGAATTCTTCCTTTGAAACAGGAAGTGGTTCCTGCACATTAGCATTGAAAGATTCATACCAAGGTCCTATCTCTAGTTTATCATTAATAATGCTCTCCTCATGAGTGTCTAGGCACAAGGCCCCCACAGATAAATTACAATCAGTTTTAGCATTATAAGAGTCATTACTAAAGAGAGAGGCCTCATTATCAAACAAAGTATTTGTAATGTGCCAATCTTTGTCAACCCCGCCTTTGTGCTCCTCATTTTCAGCTTATGATTCCTGCAAATGATTATCTTCGGGCACTATGTCTTTACACCATGCCTTACTCTCCAACACAAGTGCATTCTCACTAAGATTTCCGTGACAATATTCATCAATATATTGCAAGGTTTCGTATGCCATTTGTAAAAATTCATTATCACTACTCATCATAAGTATCATTATTTTTTGGAGTAGTTCATGGGCACCTTCATAAAGAACATACTTGATAAATTCCCTATTAGCATCACTACTATTGTAAGACGTCAAAGATTCATCATAGGTATGAGAACATTGAAAGCAAAAATGCCTGACACACATATAGTGAAGACATATTATTTGATATGAAGAACATAATGTGTGAGCACAGCAGATTACCTGATAATACATATCGTATACCTGCATATCATTTGTAGTTATGAGTTCTTCATTGTATGCACTGTCTTCTTCTTTGGCAACCATGTACAAGGATTCTTTTCGTCTCTTCTCCTTTGCAAAGTTGAATATGTTCTAAAATAGAAATCTCAGAAGACATGATTAGTAACAAATACGAGAATAAACTATGTGCGAGTGGGTAGGTAATAACCAAACTCTTTGCTCCCCAGCAATGACGCCAAGTTGATGAATTGTTTCCTGTGTCCAACAACAGGGTTATTACAGTACTAGTAGTGGCAACTATTTATTAGAAAGATCGATCCCAAAGGAGCTTTGCAAGATGGACCCCACACAACCCCGCAACTGCGTTGTCAATGCAGCCATGTCCGCACCCAAAACGGCGTTTGCAAATAGTCTACACTATAAGTTGCTAGAGTAATAGTAAACAAGAGAGATTTAAAGTAACTAGTAACAAAGTAAATAAAGTACTGAAAGTAAACTAGAACAAGAACTAAACTAAAGGGGTTTGTAGCTGTAGGGTTGAATGGAATGAGATAGGGTTTCTAGGCTTCGGTCTCACTAGTACTAGATGGGAGAATATATGTGCGAATCCATTATGTACAAGAGATTCCCTCAACAAATAAATGTTCCCCACTTGATTACCGGCTGTCACACTATGTGTAGTATGCATGATTCTCAGGTGTCACTAGCGAGGCAAACATACGTACACTTCCGGACCAAGGGATCCCGTGAACTCATCTCGTAACTCATGTAATTGAATACTTGGATCACAAACAAATTCTAAATTAGCGCACTAGATCAAACCTCAACCTAGAACCTAATAAATAACTCACACATGGATTAACAACAAAACATAGATGAATATATTAATGAAGTCACAATCATATTCAATCTTAAAATTACAAGATCTAAGACAAGAGAGAGAGATGGAGACGCCGATTGAGATGATGATGATGAACGGTGCATGCGGTGAAGATGGGGAGGGAGCCTCCTTATCCTCCTCCTTATTGATGGTGTGGAGATGTGGATCTTGTGTGTGGCGGCTATGGAGGTGGCGGAGCGGCAGGGCTCCGCCTCTTAGGTGTGGATGGATTCCACCTTGTTCTAGGATTTTCCCCTCTTTAAATAGGCATCTAGAGGTCGGTTTTGCGAACTGCCGGAGCTAGGGGCCAAATATGCCCATTGGGACTTCACAAATGTTGTTCCGTTTGACGAAACAAAGCAGTCAGAGGGTGGTACGGCCGTACGGTACGGCGGGCTCCGCCCGTACCAGTGGTCGTTATCCCTGCGGTACTCCGTAGTATTTTGGCTGCCATTTCTTCATACAGACTCCGACTGAGGTGTTCTTTGGATCGTTGGATTCATATGGACGAGGGCTATAACACCATGGACTTTTATAATCATTTGGAGTTGATGGAAAAATCAACTTTTTCCACCCCTCAAATGGCTAAGTCTGGTGCCTGCAACTCCTCCATATTGATTCCTCTTGGCTCCATTTATCCATGATTCTACATAACACCTTCACACAAATCAAAGATAAGGAAAAGGTAATAAAATCCTAATAAAACTACTAATGTGCAAAGCCCTTGTGAAAATGAATAAAAACTAGAAATTTTGGAATCATCAATTATTCATGGAGTGGAGCTGGTCCTGCGAAGTTGGCAACGACCGGCAGGACCTGCACGTCTCCCAGTAAAGCTACCCATAGTTCGGCGCCAATATGCGAGGCATCGCGAGGGAGGGCTTGCGGAGTGTTCTCCAGAAGTGGCGTTAGGGGACGATATCCTCGCTGGGCATTCCTACCCAGTGATCCCGCTTGATGTACCAAGGGTTGTGTGCGGTGATCCATGAGGAGCCTATGCACGTCTCCGGGCCTAGCTATTTGGGCAGTGCCACCCTCTATAGGCTTGTATGTGTCGTTACCTCGAGCCTCGTGGGTCCCTTGTGGAGCCTCTCGAGGAGGCGACCGCAGGGGAGGGTATACGTGCTACGAGGGAGGCCCTATGACGAACTTTCGTGGCAAGATATGGGCGTTGAGGACCATGCATGAGGTGATTTAACGTCGTGTCTTGGTGATAAGTTCAGGGCTCAGCGCACTAGGCCCTGTAGTTTCCTGGCCGCCTGAGGGGTGAGTGCCTTATGAGACACACCACAAAACTCTTGGGAGAAGGTCATGAGGTCAGCACGAGGGCCGAGCGCCTCATGAGACGCGCCGCAAGCCTCTCGAGGAGAAGGTCGTGAGGTCAACACGACGGCTGAGCGCCTCACAAGACGCGCTGCAATCCTCTCAAGGAGAAGGTTTTCGAGTCGACACGAGGGCTCTCAGTTTTGCAATGGCCAGGGACTATGGGTGAGGTAACTCGCAGCTAAGTGACATGTCGTGAGTTCAGAGCTCAATACTTTAGGTCCTGACGACCCCGGGCCACGGAGGAGAAGTGCCTCCCATGCCATTGCGAGGGTAAGAACCGGGTCGGGAATCGTGGGCGAGGTAACTCACAGCCGAGGAATGAGCCATCAGTACAGAGCTCAACACTTTAGGTCCTGACGAGCTTAGGACGTGGAGGAGCAGTGCCTCACGAGCTATCGCAATGATAAAAACTAGGTCAGGAACCGTGGGTGAGGTAACTCACAGCCAAGGAATGGGCTGTGAGTTTAGAGCTTGACACTTTAAGGCCAGACGAGTTCAGGCCACGAAGGGGCAGTGCCTCACAAGCCGTCCTGATGATAAAAACTAGGTCAGGAACCATGGGTGAGGTAATCATAGCCGAGGAACATGCCGTGAGTTTAGAGCTTGACACTTTAGGTCCTGGCGAGCTCAGGCCGCAGAGGGGCAGTGCCTCACGAGCCGTCGTGATGATAAAAACTAGGTCAAGAACCATGGGTGAGGTAACTCATAGCCGAGGAATGGGCTATGAGTTTAGAGCTCGACACTTTAGGTCCTGACGAGCTCAGGCCGTGGAGGGGCAGTGCCTCACGAGCCGTTGTGATGATAAAAACTAGGTCATGAACCATGGGTGAGGTAACTCACATCCGAGGAAGGGGCCCTGAGTTCAGAGCTCAACACTTTAGGTCCTGACGAGTTTAGGCTACGGAGGGCCAGTGCCTCACGAGCTGTCGCGATGATAAAAACTGGGTCAGGAACCATGGGTGAGGTAACTCAAAGCTGAGGAATGGGCTGTGAGTTCAGAGCTCGACACTTTAGGTCCTGGCGAGCTTAGGCCATGCAGGGGCAGTGCCTCACGAGCCGTCACGATGATAAAAACTAGGCCAGGAACCGTGGCTGATGTAACTCATAGCCGAGGAATGGGCCGTGAGTTAAGAGCTCGACACTGTAGGTCCTGACGAGCCGCCCCGTAGACCTTGCCAGGAGTGGGCTATAGGGAAAAAGCATGTGCCGTAAGAGGTCCGTACATGCGCCGCATGAGGGTCTCAAGCACCAGGAACCGTGGGTGAGGTGACTCATGGCCAGGACTAGCCCACGAGTTCAGAGCTCAACGCTTTAGATCCTGATGCTGATGGGGGAGTGACCCGGCGATGAGCATCGTCCCTAGCCCCCGCTCGTGCGGTGCGTGTGAGGGAAAACTGGCGCCATGGTTTTTAGAGAGATGTTTTTTCAAGGAAAAACCAAACAACAAAGCATGCGCGAAGCACAAGATCCAAAAAAGCGCTAACAGTTCGAGCTTATTACAATGATACCTTGGCCCGCACAGGGTCTTACAAGAGATGAAGCTGTAACGAGCGAGGATTTTTAGAGGATCACCTTCAAAAAGTCACGGAGTCAGGCTCGTCATTCGGAGAGGCTTGTCCACCTTCCAGCAGCTCGATCCACTTGCTCAGTCGGTCGCTTAGTCGCTGCTATGGGGGAAGTTGTCGTTGTAAGGGCGCTGGGTGCAGTCCATCGGGAAATCCGGCGCCTCTGGATCGTCTCCGCCTCAAGAGCCTCTCTTCTTCTCACAAGGATGGGTGGGGGTGGCCCTGAGTCCCTCTTGAGGGCGCATACACCAGCTGTAGGGGACTCCTCACAAGGTGGGAACAAAGCGGTTGCCTCCCTTTTAGCCATGACGTTCTCCTATTCCATCATTTTCTTCCTCCTTGCAGAGCCCCCAACATAGTCTAGGGAATCCACATCCTCAGGGTAGGTGGCAGATGTGGTCTTGGAGGCGTGCTCAAGGGAGCGCAAGGCTTCTACCTCATCGCAACAGACCATGATGACTCCGCCGTTGCCACCATGCATCTTGATCATGTTGTAGGCATGGTGAGTACCGGCCATGAACTTGGCCAGTGATACCTTCAATCCGGATTCACGGATGTAGTATAATAGGTTTTTCCCTAGAATACCTAGGTTTAATCGAACCTCTGAAAGCACTGCTAAAAGGTAATAAAAAGGACACATCTACAAGACTTTGTTTGTTCGTTTTACCTTAGTTTACCAGACCAATCTAGTTTACTTTATAACGGGTTTGAATCAGTGGATGTAGATAGGCCAGTGTTGAATATGCACCTGCAGCTTCACATCAAATGGGATAAAAGATAATAATAAGCATAGTCATGTATAATGTTGGTATTGAGATAATATCTTGTGGGCAACACATCCTAGTATTCTAGAGCCCCTGTGATGTAGCGGGCATAGCAATAGACTTTTAGTCCAACCGAGAGTACACCGAAGCCACAGGTTACAAATGATTATTAAGTGTAAACACATATCAAATCTTTAAGTGGTGATGTTGTTGTTGACCCCGAATGGGGCGCTAAGCAAAGACCTTACTACCCTTTCTATCACTGAGTTTCCTATGATATTGCCGCTAGCCAAGTATCTCACCTCAAGCCTTTATCAATATATGGGATCTTGGGTACCTACAAGTCCAGAGATCGAGACAAGATACGAAGAAACAAAAGATACAAATCACAATTCCAAACAAAATACAATTCTCCCATGATCTAGATGCACATAATCGCTGCGAGGTTTCTCCCCAACCCGCTTACCGTGAGGACTACTCACTCATAACAAATATATCAGAGATAGAAAGCATCATACAAATACTTATATTGAAATCAAATATTCTTACAATGGTCGCCAAATCACAAGGAGGTCGAAAGTACAAAGCAATGGCTATGGCTAGTAGATGGATGGATGGGGGAAGTGATGAACAATGTTGTGGATCTCCTTTGGTGTTGTTGTGATGCAAATATGAGAATGGCGGCCCTCTGACCGGCGGTTGGAGCCTCAAAATATATAGGCGACATCACGAAAGTTGTAGGGTTTAACGATACGAAGCAGTCACCACAGTAAGCGGGCAATGCAGATTGGGGTGGCCTACCGATTTGGTCGTTAAGCATTCTGGCGCCTTGGTACCACATCCCAATTACTTGGCCGTGTGTACTTCCTCAAAATCCTTCATTATGACTCCTTATTTTGCTTTAAAATTCATGATTTCTTGCACAACATAAATCAAAGAAGGGATTTGCATATCTTTGCAATTATTAGTCATTAGTGGCAAAATCTGATAGTTTCTTTGGCAATTGCTTGACCAAAAATAATGTTTAAACATAGTAGAAGATGGCAAAAATCGGAGCCATCAACTTCCCCAAAGCTCAAACCTTGATCGTCCTCGAGCTAGAAGAACCAAAAGAACTATAAGGAATTCACGTTTAAACATGAAACAACGAGAATAAGAGTTCACTTACATTCCATAGTCGTATGTGCTCAACACTTCATTCATTTACGAAGCTTATCAAAGTTAGAGAGATGACAAGAATACTATACAAGCTTCCGGAAGTCAAGATAATCAAAGTAAAGTTTAATATAAGTATAGGTAACTAGAAGTGTAGCAATCAATCCAATTACTCTAATTAACTCTCAGCTTGCCAAGGAACACTAGAATGTTCAAATAGCATAATTGAGTAAGAGAGTTTCATGTCACGAGTAGTATAACAATGAAGTGTCTTATTTACACCCACATCAATAAATCAAGTCAATCTAAAACACTTCTAATCCAATCATTGTCTTTCAAGAAAACTCGTAAAGCAGTAATGAGACCATGCCAAGTACTTGTTATATGGATCCTCATAGATATCTTTTTTATTTCTTTCTTTTTCATCTCATATTTCAAGGATCGATGTTTGTTTCTTTTTGCTAGTGTTTGAACAACCTTTGAGAGTACCAATACTTTTGCCCATACATTGACACGGATGCCACTCATGTCATCAACTCATATCCAAAATCTGGGGTTATACCAAAGATCGTTCAAAAGCTAGCAGAGCTGTTGGCATCCCAAAGGTGTGCATTAGAGACATAGAACAAAGTTGTCTCACTTCTTTCTCTTTTTTTGAGCTAGTATCGCGGTTTGATCCACAAGGTTAGCTTTGGCATGCATCACAATTACCACTAGACTTTATTTCAATCAAACAACTCTTTTCATGAATGTTGTCAAGACTATCAAAATATCTATGGGGTTAAGTATCATCAAGGGTATACTCTCAAGACAATCATTCATCAAACAAGTCGTAAATTTCAGACTTTTTCTTATTGTACTTTTTTGGCAATATTATTTCCAAGGCAAGACTCGGTTAACTAAAACAACTAGAGCAAGAGCTTCACCAACTAATCATCATAGCAATAAAAAGCCTTACTCTAACCATATTAAATTACTTCCCACTAGCATGGCATCTTAGCAAATCAACCAACTAAGATAAACAAGTCAAACTTCATAAGTGGGAGACATAGGACATACCTCTCATAAGTGACTTCATGATCCTCTTTCTTATTGGGATGTGTTCGTTCAAAACTCAAACACGATTACTCTCATAATGATATTAAAACAAAGAGGCAAAGTATGAATCCACGTTTACGAAAAAAGGAAAAATATTTTTGTATTTTTGAGGATAGGGATTAAAGAATAGAAAAGAACTTGTGACCAAGCAAGGGTTTAAGAAAAGAAAAGAAAGGAAAACAAATAAACTAAAAAATGTAAGCAAATTAAAAAGCAAAGGAAAAAATCAAAGTGTTGGAACTAGCCAACATGAGTGTTTCAAAGCTCCCAAGGAGCTAGAGTACAACCTCATTATTACAAAAATAAATTTGCCGTGGGAACACATCCCCAAGCTTAGGCTTTTGCAAGCCCTCTTGTTGCTCATTGTGGTGGTGGTGGATAATCTCCCACGTTCCATTGGCTGCTCCAATCATGGATCTGGGTGGCGAGGCTTGCAGTGGCATCTCGAAGGTTGATGGAGAGTTTGTTCATGTTTTGAATATTTCCTTCGAGTGCATAAATGTCTTCATAGGTGGTGTAGTAGTTTGGTGGCTTCACATCTTGTTCGGGTCCTCCTTGTTCTATTTCTTCATCTTCTTCTCCTCCCAAGGGGATTTCTTGTTGGGGTAGATTAGCTTGAATCTACACGCCATACCACAAATGTCCATCCTCGATAGAGAATAAACCATTAGGCAAAGGAGCTGGGATCAAGTGATCCACTCCAAGTATATCGAAGAAACATCTACGATGATTTTCAGAAATCATACCACATGCTCTTAGAGTAGAAAGACCAAGACGGTTACTTCCAGTCAATAGTTGGATGTTACCTAGGTTGAAGCGAAGTACGCATGCAAGAACGGTCACAACTCCTCCACATATGGGTCCTCGAGATTGAAGAGCCTGATGCTTAAGGTAAAACACAAGTAGAGCGTCCAAATTTGGTGTTAAGTTAAAATTGATAAGTGCAATTTTGGGAGGATCAACATGTCCTCCTCATTAGCTCTAGTAAACTCACCATATGCCTGCAGTATGTTAGCAATTACATAGAATAAATATCGAATAGCAGGATGATCAATTTGGTTCCCCTTGGGTGTGTTTACACGAATTCTCATCAAACTAAAATATTGTAAAGGGGAGGGATCTAAAACAAAGGTAGTTGTGCATACATCGGTGGTGTTGTTGGTAAACCCAAAGCATTGAGCCTATTGGCCGAGTGTCAAAGTATACTCACAGTTCATAAGGCGGAATTTAATTCGATCAACTCTGGGCCTTTGTTCCTCGGAACAACCATAAGGATACACCATGTGCGTCAAGGTGCTGAAGAACTCAAGCATCAAGTGGCGATATATCGCAACATCCTGGAAGACAAAATTGTACAAACTAACATTGTTGCAAAGTAAATCGAAATCAGCACGAATGCCAAGTTGGTTCAGGATATAAGGACACACCCACTTGGTGGACCTGATCTCTCGAATCTTGAGACGACCAAAACGGGTCAGATGGAACTCCTCGGTGAACTCGATGCTAAGTGACTCGGGGGTTAACGTATCAACGGGTGGTGCGGAGGATTCCGCAGCCATCTCACATGTACGACTCCTCGTGTTCATATAAATAAAAACAAGACAAAGTAAATAAAGATTGCTAATAATTTTTTTGGTCTAATAGAAACATAGCATAAGTGATTCTCTACACTAACTACAAAAGAAACTCCTCTAAAACAATACTAAGTATGCCCAATATCAAGATTGAATCAAGAACAAGACCTAAGTGTAGATTAACAATGATGAATGATTGATTGAAGCTTTTGCATGAATAAGTTGAGGATCAGAGGAGAATCATACCTTAGATCGAATGAGTGTGAAGAATCAAAGAAAGATTGAGTAAATTTTAAGATGCCGTGGAGGTGGTTTGGAGTTTGGAGGAAGAATAAAGAAAATTTTTGATTTGGGGATTTTTAGGTTACCTCCTTGGGGTGCTTATGGCGTCCGCGTAGGTGGTACGGGCGGGCGGTAAGGCTGGATCCCGCCCGTACCAGGTGACTTACGTTGGGGGCGACGACTGCTCCCAGGCGGTGCACTCTGTACGAGCACGCGGTACGGTTGCAGGCGCCCGTACTGCTGGTCGTTAACTATCCAGTGACTTTGCTCAAAATATGATATTTGCTTGGGGGTACGGTACGGGCGCGCGGTACGGGCGCATCCGGCCGTACCAGTGGTCGTTATCCGCACTGGTGCCTTCAGCAAACATCAACATTTTTATCTTCCTTTTCCTTGAAGTGGTACAGCCGCATGGTACAGTCTACTCCGGTCGTACCAGCGATTGTTATGAACACTATGAACTACAAAACTTAAAGAATTTGATTAGTAGCTCCGTGCACCTTTGCACATATTATCAAAGGACTTAATAACAATGAAAATACTATGTAATGATCCATCAATACTTCTTAGGCCATGTGTTAGTAAAATAAAATATAGAGGATTACCTTTTTTCTTCTCCTCTCTCCATAGGTCTTTTTGAACACTTTTTATTAAAAACAAAAACAAAAACAAAAACAAAACTAACACAATAGAAAATACATAAAGAAAGAAATTTATTTGACATGCGTTGCCTCCCATGAAGCGCTTCTAGTTAAGGTCAATTAGCTTGACCTTGATAGCAATCACTTAGGTTTGTAAAGTGGAACACCCACTCCAAAGTAGTTTTCTCTTAAATTAATTACACCATCATCATCATTAGGCCTGGCCTTCTTTTTCCTAGGGAAGTGGACTATAAAAGGATCTCTAGATGGTTGCCCTATTCTCACATTCCCTTCATGTAAATTAATCAAAGCTTTAATAGTTCTTAGGAATGGCCTACCTAGAATTATAGGTGCTATGGGATCTTTAGGCATGTTGACAATAACAAGATCAATAAGAGCGGGACTACCTTTAATTTCAACAACTATATTTTCTTTTATCCCAATAACTTGTTTATAAGTTGAATCAGCTAGATGGAGTCTAAATTCAGTTGTAACAAATTGCCCCAAGTTTAACTATCGAATAGGCTTTTGGAAATTGTTGAGACGCTTGCACCAAGATCACGAAGTGAAGATATCTCATTAACTCCCAACTTAATTTTAATAGTGTGCTCAAATATATCATCTAGCTTAGCTGGAAGCTTATCAACTAGTCTTTTACACTCCATCTGTAAATCACGAACCTTAGATGCTAATTTTTGTATAAATTGTTGGTACTAGCATCATTACCTTGTTCTATACCTGGATTCTTAACGGTGATCATCTTCAATAGATCGTCCATGGTATATTCCGGTGTTGGTGCGTTGCTATAATCCTGCTCTTCAGGTTTTTCTTCATTGGTTACCACCCTCATCATCTTGAGGTCTTCTACCGGATTTGGCTCGGGTTTTCCAGCAAACTTTGCTATTATGAGAGATTGGCTCTCGGCTACCTTAACCAGCTGAGCCTCCACGGTATTTGTTCTTTCCTGTAGAGCCTGCACATCATTTCTAATTGCAATGGCATGGTTAGATAATCTTCCTATACTACTTTCATGGTTCTCTGTAATCTTAATAAGCATATTATTTTGCTCGGTTTGAGCTTGTATAAATGTTCTAATAGTTTGCTCAAACAGGAGATTTCCATGACTTGCTCCATTAGTATTATCATAATTATTATAAGGAGCTCCTGCAGGATTAACATGATCTTTTTGAACATTGGAACCACAATTATTTTTCCATGCAGGATTAAAAGGAGTGTGAGCTATAAAATTAACATCATTATCATCAGTAGTGATAACATTAACTTGGGTATCTTCCTTACCCTTTACTAAGCTAAGCATCTCATCTACCTTGGATATAAGCTCTTCATTATTTACCTCGGCAATTGAACTTACTCTCTTCAAGGTTCTTTCCACATGCCATTAGGCATGGTTATTTTGCATATCATCAAGTAATTTCTTTGCAACACTCACTTGCTTTCCCATGATCATTCCTCCTGCTGCAGTATCTAGCATAGACTTAGACATTGGGTTAAAACCATTATAAAACAAATGTAATATAAGACACTCTTCCATCCCATGACTAGGATAGTTCATTACGGCTTCTTTCATCCTTTCCCACGCAAGCGCTAGTGGCTCACGGTCTTCTTGTCTAAAGCTTCTAATGTTGGATCTTAGTTGCATAGTCTTAGCTGGGGAAAACATTTAGTCATAAACAAATTAGTACATTCCTCCCAAGATTTAATAGTGCCCTTTGGTAGAGCTAGCAACCAATACTTAGCCTTTCCTCTAAGAGATAAAGGAAACAATCTTAGCTTAACAACATTTGGATCTACATCCTTAATACGCATCATGTCGCAAATTTCAGTATAAGTATTTAAGTGCAATCCCAAATCTTCAGAAGATGAACCCCCAAATTGGTTTTGTTGAACCAAACTTAAAAGGTTAGGTTTTATCTCATATATTTCTGCATCAATTGCGGGCTGAGTGATCGGTGCACGAATAAAATCATCAGTGGGAGTAGCATACTCCCCTAATATCTTTTGAGCCATGGCTCTTATCTTTTTGGTAATTTTAAGTAATGAAAATGAATAACAAGTAACTAATTTTTTTTGGGTTTTCAATAGATAACAAAAAAGTAAACTAATAACAAGAATTAAACTACAACTAATAATAAAACTAAAAACAAGGTCTCTAATGACCTCACCAGGATAGCACAATTTCTTCCCCAACAACGGCGCTAGAAAAAGGGTTGATACCTTCAATCTGGATTCACGGATGTAGTATAATAGCTTTTTCCCTAGAATACCTAGGTTTAATCGAACCTCGAAAAGCACTGCTAAACGGTAATAAATAGGACACATATACAAGACTTTGTTTGTTCGTTTTACCTTAGTTGACCAGACCAATCTAGTTTACTTTATAACAGGTTTGAATCAATGGATGGAGATAGGCTAGGGTTGAAGATCCACATGCAGATCCACATCAAATCGGATAAAAGATAATAATAAGCATAGTCATGTGTAATGTTGGTATTGAGATAATCTCTTGTGGGTAACACATCCTAGTATTCTAGAGCCCCCGTGTGATGCAGTGGTCACAGCAATAGACTTTTACTCCAACCAAGAGTACACCGAAGCCACGGGTTACAAACGATTATTAAGTGTAAACACAGATCAAAGCTTTAAGTGGTGATGTTGTTGTTGATCCTGAATGGGGCGCTAAGCGAAGACCTTACTACCCTTTCTATCACTAAGTTTCCTATGAGATCGCTGATGGCTCAGTATTGATGTGGAGCTCGTTGGGAACCCCAAGAGGAAGGTATGATGAGCACAGCAGCAAGTTTCCCTTAGTTATGAAACCAAGGTTTAATCGAACCAGTAGGAGAAAGGAAACACCCCAAAGGTGTTGCTAGGTGAGCCTTGGCAGGGCGCACTACCAGTGCTAGTAGCAACGTGGAGACCTACACAACACAACCATAGAACTTTGTCCCCAACTTGCGATGAGGTTGTCAATCTCACCGGTTTTGCTGAAAACAAAGGATTAAACGTATCGAATGGAAAGAAGTAATAGTTTGCAGAAAGTAAACACAAAGCAGTAAACAGTTTGTAGATTCTATGTAAAAGAAAGGACCGGGATCCATAGTTCACAAGAGGTGTTTCTCCTTAAGATAGATAACATGCTGGGTGAACAAATTATAGCGGGGCAATTGACAAACATCGAGAAAACAATACATGCATATACTAATCATCTTGACTCCTTTGGAACTTGATTGGGCATTACAACATTATACATAGACCGCCATCCAACTGCATCTATGACTAATAATCCACCTTCAGGTTATCATCCGAACCCCATCCAGTATTAAGTTGCAAGCAACAGATTATTGCTTTACGAATTGCGTGTAAAGTAAACAATACGATTGTTCTATGAACAAAGGATTGTTGTTTTCTCCCTAGTAGCAACAACACATCTAGTACCTTAGAGATTTCTGTCACTTCCCCAGTTTACCAGAGGCATGAACCCACTATCGAGCATAAATACTAACTCTTGGAGTTGCTAGCATCTACTTGGTCAAGATAGCTACTAATAACGGAAAGCATGCAAGATCACAAATAACAAAGACATGGTAGAATCAATAATCAATCTGAAATAGAATCTCAATATCCATCAGATCCCCACAAACACAACATGCAGAATTACAAAGAGATGATCTTGATCATGAACGGAGCTCACAGGATCTAGACATGAAAGCACAAAGGAGGAGAACCAGCCATCTAGCTACTACATGGACCCGTAGTCCAAAGATGAACTACTCACGCATCACACCGGAGGCTTGCATGGTGACAAAGAAGACCTCCAAGGTGAATTCCCCTCTCAGGCAGGGTGCCGGGAAGAGCTTCAGATCCCTCCCGGTCTAGGGATGGAGATGACGGCGGCTACAGACTCTTTCGTGGATTTTTGATCGGGTACTTAGGGTTTTCGTCCCGAGGGCAATATATAGGTGGAAGGAGAGGCCGAGGGGGTGCTGGGGTCAGCCAGACCACCCCCTGGTGCGGGCCAGGCCTGGCCGCGTGGCCAGGTGGTGTGGCTGGCCCCTAGCCCTTCTCCGTCTCGTATTCTGGCAGCTGAGGACTTTCGGAAAAATAGGCACTTTGCTTTTGTCCGTCCAATTCCGAGAATATTCATTTTCTGACTTTCCTGGAACTAAAAACAGCAGAAAACAGGCAGCTGGCACTATGGCTCTTGTTAATAGGTTAGTCCAAGAAATCATATGAAAAGTACTCCAAAGTGTGGACAAAACACAAGAAAGTGGATAAAACCAAGCATGGAACATCAAAAATTAGAGATTCATTTGCAATGTATCAACATCCCCAAGCTTAACTCCTCCTCGTCCTCGACTAGGTAAGTGATAAAAAGAAGGAATAATTTTTGAGGTGACATGCACCATCATAAACTTGATCAAAGTATTTGTAAAACATTCGAAGCTGGGATCATAGTACTTCAATCATGACATGAAAGACAAAGTTCTAGCAATGAGACAAAGAAACTATGATGCAACATGAAAAGACACAAAAAAAGATTCATGAGTAACAATGCTTTGTAAGACGTTTGTTTGTTTCACATAATGAAAACATAGCATAATAGCATTCAGCTTGTCCCTCATAGAGTAGCAAATATAAATGCATAGGACACCTTCAAAGTTCATAAGAGTGACTAGATACAAATATTTTAAAACAAGCAAGATCAAGTTATGCATCAATCAACTAGTCTTGGGACAATGCACATAGAACTAAGAATGGCCACTATGCTCTCAAAGTAGGTGCATAAAGATAGAAGGTGGAGACTCAATATAATGGTGGAAGAAAGGCCTTCATAGAAGGAAGTAGGGATTCAAGTCTCATAAAGAGCTTCCAAAAATTATGGTACTTAATAGCTTTCAGCTCTCATTGCCCCTATCATAAGCATCTTGAAGTGATTAAGTTTAAAGTGAAAAAACTATGGTGTACATGCTTGACTAAGTATAAGTTAGAAATCTCATGTCCCTTGTATACGAGGGCCGCTCCTCATGCTACTCAAGTTTAGTCATCGGTAAGTTCTTGTCATCGTAAGTACATGTGTATCATACAGAACCGCCAACGGGGTACCCCTTGCCCGATGACACGGAATAATCCCCATATCAAAATGACAAGGCAAGAAGACAACGAGCAACTCAACAATCTTCTTATTTACCATGGGAATATGGTGATTTTTTCTCTCTTTCCTCTTTTCATAATTTCTTTTTTTTTTCTTTTTCTCTTTTTTTCTCAATATAGGAATCTTTTTTATAAGAAGAATGCTTCATAGACAGCTCATTATGGTTATGCTGCAGGTTTCCACCATGTCAGCATGGATTAGACCATGACGTGTGTTTCTCTAACACATATACATAACTCCATGGACTTACAAGCTCCCTTTCATTTCACAATCGATGGCATCCATATACAAAAGAGCATGATATCAACTAGGTACAAGTACCAAGTGCAATGTTGAAAGCGTTCCCCATGACAGCATGGTTCTGCTAATTCCCAACAAATAAGTGCAAGCATATACAACATAGACGACACAATGGTTCAAGTTTATTAAGGGCAAGAAAAGTAAAGTGTGCCATTAAGTTCGTGAGAGCTTTAATCACTAGCTTTCTCATAACAAGTTTAATTCGGAAGGTAAACAAAAGCATGAATATACTTGGAATAGCATATTCTAGTAGGTAGGTATGGTGGACTCTTTGGAATAACTTGGTTTAGGGAGTTGGATGCATGAGTGGAACTCATACTTGGTTGTGGAGGCTAGCAAAAGACTGGGAACGACAAACTAAGAGAGCAATAATGGCCATAATCATGCAGAGCGACAAAACATCATTGATCAAAGCATAAAGTGATACTACAAGTTGAAAACTAAAGGATCATAAAGGCTTAGGTGACTTGAGATAGTCATAACATGGTGTGAGCATGCGCCAAGTCGACCCAAATAAAGCATCAAAGGAGAATACCACAATACTATGCTTTAATATGGTAAAACAACACATGATTCATCCAAGGAACATTAAGCAATCTCAATTGTTTATAACAAGTCATGCTACAGCAAAGGATACCAAGCATAAAGCCAAAACAATATCAAGCATGGCATGACAAAGCATAGGCCACAGTCAAAAACGATCTCTCTTTACCACTTAAGCATGAACTTTCCTACTCTTTTCCAAACCAAACCAAATTATTTGAAAACCAATGTATGAAAGAGGGGGTCCAACCAATTTATTCAGAAAACTAATAAAACTAAGAAAACGAAAAACCAAAACGAAAATGAAAAAGAAGACGCTCCAAGAACAACACAACTGTGCATGAAACAATAAAAATGAAGCGTTTGGAAGAAACCTAGGATTTTTATTGATGAAGAAGGGGATGCCTTGGGCATCCCCAAGCTTTGACACTTGTACTTATTGGATATTTCTTGGGGTGACATGCGTGGCATCCCCAAGCTCGAGGTTTAATCCATCCTTCATCTCATTACTCATTCCTTCCATACACCTGAAATTTTTCCTTCATACAAAACTTCACACAATCTTTATTAGCAATATTAGTACACTCAAGATAGATAAGTCTTAAGGTTCAGTTCTAACACCAAATAAACTTCCATTAGAACACTATCTACTTAAGCACTTCCCTCAAAAAACTCAATTCCCCAAAAGAACTCAAAAAGGAACCAACAAGAAGCAAATGCGGAAAATGGCAGAAATCTGTCAAAACAGACCAGCAGGTAAAGACGAATTTTTTCGAAGACCTTATGTTGCTCAAATAAAAAAGTGTTGAACTAAGGAAAGTTATATAACAACCTGGGGCAGAAGCACAAAAATTCACGACTCAAAAAGACGTTCAGAGATTTTACACGAATTTTTACGGTGAAGCATAGAAATCTGTTTCGGAACAACAACTTTTCAATCATTACTTCTCTCTCATTAAAAGTTACTCTTGGCACAAAAAGCAAATAAAAAGGATAAGGAGCGGTTATTACTGAAGTAATTACTTCCTAGACTCATCTAAAACTTTTGGGTTATCTCACAATAAGTACTTTTCTTTAACGCCTTTAAGTTAGGCATAAGAAGCAAGAAAGAATCAAGTGTTCTCAAATGAAGAAGCATTAAGACCAAATTTTGTTTTCATAGGAGAAGCAAAAGAAATCTTCTCTCTCTTCTTAGGGAAGTGTTCTATACCTTTCTTGAGTGGGAGTTGATATTTAATGGTGCCTTATTTCATATCAATAATGGCACCAACAGTTCTAAGAAAGGGTCTTCCCAAAGTAATAGGACAAGAAGCATTATATTCAACATCCAAAACATAGAAATCAACAGGGACATAGGCATTGTTAACCATAATAATAACATCATTAAGACTCCCCATGAGTTTATTTTTAGCATTATCATCAAGTGGGACATTCAAATAACAATCTTCAAATGGAGGCAAATCAAACATATCATAAATCCTTCTAGGCATAATAGAAACACTACTATCAAGATCACATAAAGCTTTTAAATCAAAGTTATTCACTTTCATATTAATGATGGGTTCCCAACCATCTTCTTGTTTTATAGGAATAGAAGCTTTATGTTTCATCTTTTCTTCTTTAATCTTGATGAGAGCATTAGTAATGTGTTTTGTAAAGGCCATGTTCATAGCACTAGCATTAGGACTTTTAGCAAGATTTTGTAGGAACTTAATAACTTCAGAGATATTACACCCATCAAGATCAAAATCAAATTTATCATCTAGAGTAGTAGAACTATTACTAGCCTCAACACTAGTGGTGGTGATAGTAGAAACACTAATGTTTCTAGCAATTTCATCTTCTCTTTCCCACTTAGCATGTAATTCAGCTAATAGTCTAACATTTTCATCAATTCTTACTTGTATAACATTAGTAGCTGCAAAGGGATTATCATTAGTTTCAGGTTTAGCAGCTATTTTATTCAAAGAAGATTGAGCTTCAGCCAAAGATGTTATATTTCTTTCAGCATTAGAGAGTTTTTCCTCAATAGTTTTATTGAAAGCAGTTTGTTTACTAATAAAGTCCTTAAGCATAACTTCAAGTTTAGAGGGAGCACTCCTATTATTGTTGTAGGAACTTCCATAAGCATTACCATTGTTGGGAGGATATGGCTTATAATTGTTGTTACCAAAATTACTCCTATAAGCATTATTGCCAAAATTGTTATTTCTTATGAAGTTCACATCAACTTGCTCTTCTTGAGCAACCAAAGATGCTAAAGGAACATTATTTGGATCAATATGGGCTTTCCCATTCGCAAGCATAGACATAATAATATCAATCTTATCACTCAAGGAGGAGGTTTCCTCAACAGAATTTACCTTCTTACCTTGTGGAGTACTTTTAGTATGCCATTCATAATAGTTAACCATCATATTATCCAGAAGCTTTGTTGCAGCACCCAAAGTAATGGTCATAAAGGTACCTCCAGCAGCAGAATCCAATAGGTTCCTTGAATAATAGTTCAATCCTTCATAAAAAGTTTGGATGATCATCCAAGAAGTCAGTCCATGAGTGGGACAATTCTTTACCAAAGATTTCATTCTTTCCCAAGATTGAGCAACATGTTCATTATCAGATTGTTTAAACTTCATTATTTCACTTCTCATAGATATAATCTTAGCAGGAGGATATTATTTTCCAATGAAAGCATCCTTGCATTTAGTCTAAGAATCAATACTATTCCTAGTTAAGGAATTCAACCATTCTTTAGCTTTTCCTCTCAAAGAGAAAGGAAACAGTTTCAGCTTAATAATATCACCATCTACATCCTTATGCTTTTGCATCTCACAAAGTTCAACAAAGTTATTTAGATGGGCAGCAACATCTTCATTACTAATACCAGAAAATTGTTCTCTCATAACAAGATTGAGTAAAGCAGGTTTTATCTCAAAGAAAGTAGCTTCAGGCACAGGTGGAGCAATAGGTGTGCTCATAAAATCATTGTTGTTGGTGCTAGTGAAGTCACACAACTTAGTGTTTTCAAGAGTAGTCATTTTTTGTGTTTTTGATAAAGAAAGCAAACTTGTAAAACTAATTTTTTTGTGTTTTTGATAAAGAAACGAGCAAAGAAAGCAAAAAGAAACTAAGCGAAACAAAAATAACAAAGTAAAGAGATTGCTTATGAGGGACTCCCCTTGTGAAGATGTCCTTGACTCCCCAGCAACGGCGCCAGAAAAGTGCTTGATGGCTAAGTATTGATGTAGAGCTTGTTGGGAACCCCAAGAGGAAGGTACGATGAGCACAGCAGCAAGTTTCCCTGAGTTATGAAACCAAGGTTTAATCGAACCAGTAGGAGCAAGGAAACACCCCAAAGGTGTTGCTAGCTTAGCCTTGGCAGGGCGCACTACTTGCACAACACAACCATAGAACTTTGTCCCCAACTTGCGATGAGGTTGTCGATCTCATCGTGTTTTGCTAAAAACAAAGGATTAAACGTATCGAATGGAAAGAAGTAAAAGTTTGCAGAAAGTAAACACAAAGGAGTAAACAGTTTGTAGATTGTATGTAAAGAAAAGGACTGGGATCCATAGTTCACTAGAGGTGGCTCTCCTTGAGATAGATAACATGCTGGGTGAACAAATTACAGCGGGGCAATTGACAAACATCGAGAAAGCAATACATGCATATACTAATCATCTTGACTCCTTTGGAACTTGATTGGGCATTACAACATTATACATAGACCGCCATCCAACTGCATCTATGACTAATAATCCACCTTTAGGTTATCATCCGAACCCCCTCCAGTATTAAGTTGCAAGCAACAGATTATTGCTTTACGAATTGCGTGTAAAGTAAACAATACGATTGTTCTATGAACAAAGGATTGTTGTTTTCTCCAGCAACAGCACATCTAGTACCTTAGAGATTTCTATCACTTCCCCAGATTACCAGAGGCATGAACCCACTATCGAGCATAAATACTAACTCTTGGAGTTACTAGCATCTACTTGGCCAAGATAGCTACTAACAACGGAAAGCATGCAAGATCACAAATAACAAAGACATGATAGAATCAATAATCAATCTGAAATAGCATCTCAATATCCATCGGATCCCCGCAAACACAACATGCAAAATTACAAATAGATGATCTTGATAATGAACGGAGCTCACAAGATCTAGACATGAAAGCACAAAGGAGGAGAACCAGCCATATACCTATTACATGGACCCGTAGTCCAAAGATGAACTACTCAAGCATCACACCGGAGGCTTGCATGATGATGAAGAAGACCTCCAAGGTGAATTCCCCTCTCCGGCAGGGTGTCGGGAAGAGCTTCAGATCCCTCCCGATCTAGGGATGGAGATGACGGCGGCTATAGACTCTTTCGTGGATTTTTGATTAGGTACTTAGGGTTTTTGTCCCGAGGGCAATATATAGGCAGAAGGAGAGGCCGAGGGGGTGCTGGGGTCGGCCAGACCACCCCCTGGCGCGGGCTAGGCCTAGACGCGTGGCCATGTGGTGTGGCCGGCCCCCAGCCCTTCTCCGTCTCGTATTCTGGCATCTGATGACTTCCGGAAAAATAGGCACTTTGGCTTTTGTCCCATCCAATTCCAAGAATATTCATTTTCTGACTTTCCTGGAACCAAAATAGCGAGAAAACAGCAACCGACATCATGCTCTTGTTAATAGGTTAGTCCAAGAAATCATATGAAAAGTACTCCAAAGTGTGGACAAAACACAAGAAAGTGGATAAAACCAAGCATGGAACATCAAAAATTATAGATACATTTGCAATGTATCAATCGCCACTAGCCAAGTATCTCACCTCAAGCCTTTATCAGTCTATGGGATCTTGGGGTACTGTCAACACCCGGATTTTTAATCCCAGATGCCTGTTATGCCATACATCGCAATCCCAGGATTACCATTTTTGTGAGACATAACAGATTTGATATCACAGTACATCATCCATTACAAACCATAATAAAGTCTTACACAAATAAAGGATCTCATATCCAGTCTTAGTACAAACAAGTAGCGGAATAAATAGCGTAGTGGTGGGCTCCATCTTTAGTGTCACAGGCAATGCTGACGATGGGAGATGATCCTAGTTGTCGTAGACGTCCTGCTGTCCTTCCTCCTGGTAGTCCTCCTCATAATCTGGCCATGGGAATAGCCAAGGACAAATCCATGAGTACTCTTTAAGTACTCGCAAACTATCACTAACAAGTAAGGTAATTCTAGTAGGAATGCTAAGTTCTAAGTTTATTTGCAAAGTTAAGTTTGAAACCTAAGCTGAGTTCAGAAACAAAGAAAGATAAAATAAAGTTCTAATCACCTAAGTGGGACTTAGTTTTCATAGTCACAACCCTGTTGTGGTCAAGTCATGTCACAATTCATTTCATAAGTCATTTTGAAAACATTTGACAACGGAACAGTATGGCCACTCCAACTGTCCATAACCGTGGACGCGGCTATTCGAATAGTTTGACACTCTGTAGAGGTGGTACACTTTCACCACAAAATTTGATACATCCGTCATGGGTAACCCTGAATCATCGTATCTAGTATGCGGATAATCAATCATAACCTTTCCTTTACACACTCTAGTATAAGCACCTCTCCTATGAGCTTGGCCTCCCAGCCATGGCCATCTGCCATCCTGGGCACAACATAGGTGGACAACATCAAGAGGTAGCCTCAGCTCAAACCTCTCCCGCGAGGGAACCCGTACTAATGCATATAAACTTTTGGCTAAGCCTTACCCAATTCAGGTATTGTAGTTGTATGGTAAAATTGCAATGGTATCGCATCCGAACCCAAACCATCAGTTTTTATAAAGGGCTAAGGCTCATGCCTCAACATTTTCACCATCATAAACCATTTGTGTTTCTCGACACATGTCAAAACATCTCAATAGAATGACTCATCATTCCAAGGTCTTCATAAGCATTTTCACCAAGTGTTCCCATCTAGAGTGATCAAGTTTTTGGTTTAGCTCTAACCACTAAGTTAAGAGTGTTCACTAAGGTGGGATGCTAATCTCAATCTCATGCCATAGAATGACATCTAGTATAGGCCAAGTTTTATACTCTTTATGCTATCTAAACTACTTTCTAAACTCTCACAAAGCATTACTAGAAGTAGAGAAACTTTGATAAAGCAAAAAGTAAAACTTGTAAGTAAAACTTGGGAGGGGTATAATTCAAAAGGTATAACCAAAGCATGCCTAATGCATCTTGCTTAGGTCATCTTGTATAATTTTAGCTTGCTAACAATAGCTTGCAAGTGTTAGCTTGCAAGGGCTAAATTGCTTAGTAGTGATGGCTTCCAAGTATTAGCTTGCCAATAATAGCTTGCCTTGGTTGGTGCAGTGGTTGAAATTCTCCTCGTCTTCTTCGGGGTAGAACTCCTCCTCCTTGTAGACTTGGTCGGTACTATCGTTTATAAATACATACGGAATACACAATCACCAAACAATACTTAACTAGTCTATTTAGTACACTAAGGTACATACTTGATGATCTAGTATCATCACATACATCACAAGATTTAATTTCTAGTTTCATTTATTTTATTTAAGAAAAGTAATTTCTACTCATTGAAATTAATTAAGATTTAATATTGTCCAATTAAAATATGGGATCATGTGGACACATGTCATCACCACATATTCTAATACATGGGAATGTGATTTAAATGTTGGATCACATTTTATGAAGTTTAGGATTCATATTTAAATGATTTAAAGTGACTAGAAATGCCTATATAGCATTATTTTGGTACTAGTCCAAAGTCACTGCATGCAAACCTAAATATTATTACAGATTCAGATAGGTATTATCAAATGTGATTTTTGAGAGTTGGAATCAACTCAAAAGCTATTATGGTTGAGTTTTGAAAAATGTTTGAATGTAGAAAAGTCTATGTCTTGTTATTTTTTCTATATGTGATCTATAACTCTAATTGATTTAAGTCCAACGGGATTGTGTAAATATTTGAATTATCTTTCTAACAAAATTGGAATCATTCAATTTGGTTTAGTAGAACTCTCTGAATTGATTTTTAAACTAGTGGACAGAAATGAGTTTAAGTCTAAAAAGAAAATTCTTTATTTGAATCTGCGGGCTAAGGCAGGAAACTAAATGGGCCGGCCCAGTGGCGCTCCGCGGTGCAGAGGGCAACTGACAAGGGGGTCCCACATGTCAGCCGCTGACTCTAACGTGAAGCGGTACAGGGCGATATGGGTCGTGCGATTAGAACAGAGATCAACGGTCGTGGCTCGTCGTCGACGACGAATAGGTCGCCGGCGAGACTGAACCCTAGCGGCTCGGTGGGGTCGATTGAGGGCTTACCAGGGCTCCAGCTAACGTGGCGATGGGGGAGATTGAACTGGTGGACGACGGCGGTCTCAGGCGTGGTCGCGGTGGCTCCTAGGGTGGTCGCAATCGACGGATCCCTTTCTCCTCTGTTGCGGCGAGCTCCGGCATAATTCCGGCGACTGAGGGCTCAAGCGGCTCTGGGGAGAGGTGGGGAAGGTTCAGTGGAAGGTGGTAAGTGTTGGAGTGTGGAGAAATGGGACGGGGGTGCCCTCCTTTTATAGGTCGACGAGGGGACTGTGAGGTGCGACGGTGAGCTCGTCGGTGACGATGGTACAGAGGGCTAATGGCATGGGCGAGGTAGGCGGATGGTGCTCTGCCTCCTGGCGGTCATCTACGGCGTAAAGGCACGACTAGGGGTGGTGGTATGCGGTCGGGAAAGGTCGACGCTTTGCATGGCAAAGGCGGCGTTCGACGCGCCTCATGGCGGGTGCTGGTCACACGGCGGGAAATGGGCATGTCCGGGAGTGTGCTGGGGTCAAGGCGGAGCGGCACGTGTGGGCTGTGGTCGAGGGGCGGCGTGTGCTGCCTTGTCGGGCCCAGTGCACTAGCGCGGTTCGTGCACGGTGTAGAGGCGGAGAGCGCGGGCGTGCCTCGGTGGTCCAGTGCTCGGCCACGTCCGTGGGGTGGACAGGGGGTCACGGTAGGGTGCGGCGGAGCTAGGGGACATGCTGGGTAGGTGCGGCATGGTCTCTGGCGCGTCGGCCACGGTTGGCCGGCGACGACCATTTTTGGGCGGCACGTTACTGGCGCTGCGGTGAAGGAGGGAGCTTGTCTGGGTCAGGGTTAGGCTAAGAGGGGACATAGGAGAGTAAAGAGGGTTAAATGGGGGACAAAAACTCAATGAGCAACAGTATTAGTTAGGCCAGATTATCTCTGCCTGCCAACTGTTCGACACAATAGCCGCAAGAATTTTATTTTTGAATTTTGAAAAGATTTTTGGTGTGGGTGTTAGTCATAAGCTTGATCATCTGTGGTTGCTTTGGATTGTCAAGGTGAACTCATTTGAGTGGTTTTTGAAAAAGTGGGATCTATGCATATGAAATGGATTCCATTTTCAAATGCCATTCAAAATTAGTGTTTAAATGTATTTGTAAGATTTCAATGTGGGCCTTGGTAGATCTTTACTTGTACTAGCAAGGGGTGAAAAGAGTTAGAATTATTTTTTGTTAAGAATTTACTTCTAGGAACACCTAAAGTGACCTAGTGGGTTAAAATGGCCAAAGTGACCATTTGGTATTTTTGTTCTTATTTGATTTCTTTTTCTTTGGATTTTGTTTTTGAATGATCTAAATGATGTGGCATTCATCTTTGAATCATTTTACAACCATTAGAACAAACAAACATGGCATTTCTAAACAATTCTATATTAATGCAACACACATATGCATTCCTAATTATTTTAATGATAAAAAGTTTTTGTTAACCCTAAATTGGGTGATTTGGATTTTGATAACTTTGATTAAAGATTTGGGATGTTACAAACCTTCCCCATTAAACAAAATATCTTCCCGAGATTTAAGAAAACTAGGAACTAAAGAGATCTGGAAACTCACTCCTAATGTAATCTTCTCGCTCCCAGGTGGCTTCTTCTTTGGTGTGGTTGCTCCATTTGATCTTGAGAAATTTGATACTATGGGTCCTGGTGGTTTTGAAGGCTTCTTCCAGGATATGCATGGGCACTTCACGATACGTCAGATCCTTGTTGATATCAACGGCTCGGTGATCGATGTTCTCGAAAACTTCGGTCTTCTCCCGCACTTCCAAGCATTTGCGAAGTAACGGGATATGTAACACATCATGGATGGCTGACATCTCCTCAGGAAATTCCAGTTGATACGATACTTCTCCTCGACAATTTAGAATCTTGAAGGGTCCAATATATTTGGGGGATAACTTTCCTTTCAGACTAAAATGTTGTGTTCCCTTCAACGGCGAAACCTTGAGATACACAAAATCTCTGACATTGAAAGTCGGGTCTCTATGTTTCTTGTTAGCATAACTCTTCTGTCTAGATTGGGCGGTCTTGAGGTGCTCATAGACTTTGTGAACCTTCTCTTTGGCTTCTCGTAGGATGTCGGGTCCGAAAATCTGACTCTCTCCTACTTGCGACCAATTCAACGGGGTATGGCACTTTCTCCCATAGCATTATTACGGACAACGGGAGTAATTTTTCAATGGGAGAGCTTGCCGAATTCTGTGATGAACAAAATATTCGGCTTGACATTGCGTCAGTCGCATATCCACAGGCTAGTGCGCAAGTTGATAGGGCAAACGGTTTAATCCTACAAGGCCTAAAACCTAGACTCGAAGCACCACTACGTCATGCTGCGGGGGCTTGGGCGAAGGAATTACCCTCTGTGATATGGAGCTTGAGAACAACTCCGAACAGGTCAACCGGATACACACCTTTCTTCTTGGTCTATGGTGCAGAAGTAGTTCTTCCTAGTGATTTGATTCACACTTCTCCTCGCGTTGCTGCGTACACTGAAGAGGATGCCGAAATTTCTCGACAAAATGATCTCAATTTAATCGAAGAAGTGCGCGTCGTTGCTGAGATGAGATCAACAGCCTATCAGCAGAAGTTATGCAAGTATCATAGCCAGAGAGATAGAAACCGGTCTTTCAACAAAGGCGACTTGGTTCTCCGGCTTGTGCAGAAAAGAAAGCACAAAATTTCCCTAGTATGGGAAGGGCCCTTTTTAGTTAGCCGAGTATTGCACAATGGTTCTTACCATCTAACTGATATGTGGCCAGTCAAAGAAAGACCTGCTACTAAGAACAGAAAGAGAGCAGGAGGTAGTACAGACCCGGAAGAATTAGATAGACCGTGGTATATTGCTCAGCTACGTCCCTTTTATTCTTAAAATTATCTTTCTTTGTAATCATATATGTGTACATGTTCAATGATAAACAAAAGTATTGGTTGCCTCAATTTTTTCTAAGAAGTTGTTTACCATCTTATTTCCGAATGATCATGTCACAGTCAAAAATCCAAGAATACTTGAAAGTACTTTATGCTCATGTTTGTTCTGGTTATAATTTCCGATTCTCAAAATGCTACCTTCGGGTATAACTCCAAATTTTCTAGTTTGTACTTTGGTTATTTCTCTGATTTCCAGATGCGGGCATTTTCCGAGTAGTGAATTGTTGGTACTGGAAGCCGGCTCTGTTTTCGAGTTTAAACTGGTTTAGCAGTTGAGCTCCATTGCTCGACAGAGATTCCGTGTGGAAGGTTAGCCGGCTCATGAAAGGGACGAGGCAGAAAGCCAGATAAACGATAAGTATAGACAAAATAAAAAGTGCTTATGTAAACATTTCAGGCACAACCAAATAAAGCCAAAATTTCTAAATAGAAATATCAAATCTTAGCACTAGCAAAAGTATTACACTACTTCTTTACAACTCGGATTGTTTCAGAATAACACATTGTTTTTCTGGTACTTTACAATGTAGGAGGAGAGGTATGAGCTGTCGGCTCACTGGAGACATCACCTTTGCCTTGATATCTTTCCGAGATGTTCAAATCAGATACGGTTTGTTCATCATCGAAAACTTCACCAGTTTCTTCGGCGGGCAGAGCAGGCGTCTCTACGCGAGTGAAGAAAGGAGTGTCGTAGCTGGTCAGATCTGCTACATGACATCCATATCCAGTGCAGGAGTTCATAATGTCCTTGATATCTTGTTGTTGTCCGTCTTCATCCACAGTTGAATATCCTCTGGTTACTTGCCAGATTTCCATGCTTCCATGGTGGCTCATAACCATTGTGGGGTGTTCTGTGCTACGGTACACACATAGGACATGTTCCAATCCTGAACAAGTTGGGGCATCTCTTTGGCCTTGTCCCGCACCTCAAAGTCAGACATTTTATCCATGTCCGGAACCTTGAGTACTTCACCAATATCCTCCAAGGACTGGCAGAAATCGTGAAGTAAATCACCGACTTGTGTAAGCCGGCTGGTGCGAGACTCGGTGGAGGAGGAATCCAGTAAGATCAGAGGACCTACGCATAAAATGCAAAGGTTACAAAGCATACCCGAATTCTAAGAATCGGAAAAGCAGAAAGTCAGAAAGTAGGAAACATAACAAAGATGACATCGTCAACTTTGGTCTTCTCTTCCCTAAGGCTCTGGAGTTCTGCCCGGAGTGCCTCGGTGATGTCCTTCTCTCTGAACAGTTCATTACTGAGATCTGAGATTTTCTTATCCTGAAGCACAATCTTACGATCGCGCTCCTCGGTGGCCATGGAGGAGGATTCGTGAACTTGAGAAATGCTCTTCTCATGATCCACTTTGAGCTTATATACCTCTTGGCGTAAGTCGGCGTTCTCCACCTCCAGGGTCTTCAGATTCTCGGCCTCTTCAATCATGGCACACGATTGTTTAACCAGTGATGTAAGAAAAAAGAATAACAGTTGAATAAATAGTTCGACTATGAAAGCAAAAAAGAACAAGGCTAAGGATTGAAGTGTTTACCTTCAGCCTCATCCCTTGACACCTTTAACTGAGCATTTTCAAGCTGGAGAGCTTTGATCTCTCTTCGCTTGTTGCAGATATTCTTCAATAATTCCTGGTTATATGAATTAACTTTCTATAAGTCAGAATACCCAGGGTCAGCAGCCTACTAAAGACTCGGGCTAATATTTGTACTAATATCAGCACGAGCCTCGGGGGCTACACTAGTTCGTTCTTTGGCATCCTATGAAAGCATAAATCCGGATCATTCTTCCAACTTCATGCTTGGGGGCTATAGGATATGTCATAAAGTAAAGTAAAAAAGTGAGTTGGAATTCCGACTTACATGTTTCTCATGAGTGAGTTTGCTCAAACTCATGTTCACCTCAGTAGTAACCTTCTCGGTGAGGGTTAATGGGATCACTAGTGGTGGCAGAAGCTCGCCAGTTCTCAATCTCTCGTCACGAAGACGAACTTGTTCAAGATGTTCGGAGTACTTGACATCCTCTGCTTCTTGTGCTTCTTCTTCGGCAGTGATATTCTAGCTTTCCAGGCATTGATGGGCCAACTGTTGGATTTCCTCTGCAGATTTCTGAGAAATGCCAAGTTTGGCAAGACCCGGATTGCTGACGAGGTTATCATCAAAGGTTTCTGCCGAGGGATCATTACACGTAGAGGGTTCATCCTTATCAAAACCTGAGTCACCCATGGTGACATCAGTTTGCGACCCAAGGATCGCTGGCTCTGCTGATTGAGCCGGATCTTCCGCAACGGGTGGAGATGGAGTAATGTCCAGCGCTACGGAAGGCTGTGGGGCAGGAGTCAGAGGTGCTGTGGCAGGAGAGGTCAATTTCAGCGTTGACTGGCGCAGGGGCTTCGACAAGCCTCCTTTCCCCTTTCCCTTGGTGAGTTGTCTAGCTCTGAAGAGGTAATAAAATGAAGATCGTTACCCTTCATAAAGATTAAGAAACAAAGACCTTGTGAAGAAAGTTACCTCTTCACAATAGGCACTTCCTTTGTGCCGATAGACACTGTTAGAGTTTTACGCTTTCGAATAATCACCTCCGGCAGTGGGATCAACTATGCATCATCCTGAGAGAACTCAGGAGGATATCCTTCGAGAGGAGCAAGCTCCAACTCGGGGGGATCAGCAAGCTGAAAAGAAGAAGTATCTCAGTATTGCAAAAAGACATAACAATGCATAGATGAACACGTAATTCGAGTTACTATTGGAAAACTTACTGGTGTCACAAGATCGTCAGCCGTATGCATGTCCAAGGACAGATCCGAAATTTTCCTCTCGACCCGCTCCTTGGTAAGCCATTTGATTTGGGACTCATAGTCCTTATCCGAATATGGCGTGGGGCAGATCCGGAGAGAATCTGACCTGCTCTTGGTGATGGAGTGCATGAGCCGATCACCATGGTGTTGAAGAGGATGGACCCGGCGTGCCAGCCAGCAATGCACTAAGTCAGATCCTTTCAGATCCTTGTGCTTGATCAAGTATTTGATCCGCATCTTTGCCAGAAGCAGATCATCCGTGAGAGCTGGAGCATCCGCGTCCCAGGACTCTTGGGGCGTGGCGGCGTCGTCGACAAAAGCCGGCAAAGAAGTGGCTTTACCGGGAGCCGATATGTCCTTATGGTAAAAGAACATGGACAGCCACCGTTTAACTGACTCGCTAGCCTTAATCCTAGGATAGACACATTCTCTCCTAATAGAAAAGCTGAGCGTACCGGTAATGTAGGGATTACCGGCGGTGATGGAATTTCTCCAGGTACCAAAGTAAAACCAGAAAATAAGAAGGCTCGGCCTAATGCCGAGATACCACTCGCACAAAGAAGCAAAATAGCTCATCTCTAAAATAGAGTTCAGGGGGAGATGGTAGAGTTGAACTCCGTACTGATCTATGACCTCAGAAAAGAAATATCAGGGTGGAAAACTCAAACCTCTGTCGAGGTGGGTGCCAAAATGCACTCGCTCGCCGGCATTGGGGTTGGGGATGGTTTCTCCATAACCACTCCGCCAGTTGCCGGCGCGGAGGAGTCCTTCATTCTCCATGATGCGGGGCTTGGCATCATCAAGGACGCAGGGGATCCAAACCCCGCAAAAACTTTCCTTCTCCGCCGCCGCCGCTGCTGCAGAGGATGAAGCTTCGGCCATCTTGTGAGCTCCGGTGACATCAGATGGGCGGCGCTATGGGAGTTGGGGAGGCAGAAGAACTTTGTTTTGTGGGAAGCGTCGGGAGGAAGGAAGGGGCGCAAGTGCTGGTGAAGAAGGTGGAAAGGAATCCAAACCGCTTATATCCTCCAGCTGCGCCAAGATTCGTGTAAACGCAACAGTGAAACATGCCACACGTTGTAAAAGGAGCTAGGTAACCTTCTCGCGAGCATTACGCTGCCTCGATCTCCACGCACGCATTAAAACAGCGCCTCGGTTCCACGCGAAGCGGACCCTCCAATGGTCATGGTGTCAGGAATGTCTAGCAGTGACATGACTTGACAATGACTGGTGTCAGGTTACGTCAGAGACCAAGTTCCGACTTAGTTTGAATTTCAAGATGGAAACCCAAATAACGTATTCATGGGTCCGACTCATTTTTGAGACTCGGATCCCATCTTTTCTTTTGAAGTTTCAGGAACCCTTCAAGATTCTACAAGCCGAAGATCAAGCTAGACGATGAAGAAACCCGACTCTGGATCTTGGAGGCTTCTAGGGGCTGCTGTTGGGGATATACTTTCCGGGTATCCTCACTATGCCTCACTAACCAGGGTGGCCTACTTCGGGTTAGAGCATTGCTTCAAGCGCCAACGGGGAGAAGAGACGAAGTCAGATCGCACGGAAGGCCCAAAAGACTTACCGACATAGGCATGTAGTGTTACTTGTAGTTCAAGATGTACTCTGTAACTAACTCTTAGGAGAATATGATTTTGTGGCCCGAAAGTTGGGGCGCCCAGGCAACGCGGTACCCAAGTTCCCTGAAATCAGCCGGGATGACTACAGTTGGTGTGCCAAATACTCAGAGGGTCTTTTTCGGCACGAATTCAACATTGCATTTCAATAGAAAAAATCAGGCTAACGGCCGTCAAGTTGGGCCCCCTTGTCAGTTCTTGCCGTTATGTTGCTCCCATCGCTTAGCTATCAATTAGGCTTGCAGCGTTGGCGCCTGCATCCATTACGCGTCTTCTTCTTCCCCAGAGCGGCAATCTGTGGGGCGTCGCAGCCATGGCGCGGAGCTGGGACGTGGACGAACCTGCTCGGCCTAGCTTTCCTCCCTGTAGGCTTGCAGCGTTGGCGCCTGCATCCATTACGCGTCTTCTTCTTCCTTGGAGTGGCAATCTGTGGTCATGGCCATGGCGCAGAGCTGGGACGTGACGAACCTGCTCGGCCCCGCTCTCCTCCCCATCCCGAGTCGGAGCTCGCCCTCACCATGGACGCACCCATGGCACGGTGCGGGGATGCGAATTGGTTCCCGGTGAGAACAGTCACTGTGTCGACCATGCTTGGTTCTGTTTTCCTCCTCTAGAATCCGAGCTCACCGTGGTTGTACCTGCACCAATTCTGCCACCTCTATCGAGGTCTCTGTGGTAGCTCATGTTCTGTCATGTTGGACCTGTAATACAATTCAGAGCTAGGCGGCGGCAACCCGTTGTTGAACCTGCAAGGAATTTGCTGAAGATTGTGTGCCGCTCCAAGGTCTTCGGCTGATGCCTTCGGCTTCTGCCAACGTCCACCACCGATGTGAGATCATTTAGTTACTTCAATACAAAATTTCGACCAAATTAACTTGTTGATGTATTCCTTGACAATTATAATATAATCAAGCACTAGAAATATTTTTTAGTGTGCATGAGCATGATCAGTAATATAACTGAACACTAGAAATTTTAAGGCACTCCATATAAAGGAGTAGATTAATATAGAAGGTTCACCAGAGACACCACGGATATATTGTCTTACATGCCACACACAGGTAATAATTAACTAAAACAAAATAAAAGTAGGGGCGGCAGCAAAAAGCCGGGACATGGAGACGCCTAGCAAGGCAGGGGTTTATCAGCAGGAGGCAACGACAGCCTAGTCGATGGGATACAGGCTAGTCCTGACATACTCCCGGAGGAATTTGCCGTAGGCTGCGTGTCGCGCCTATGGCTTCTGCCTCCGCCTATGCCAAAGCCCTCCGCATGCTGGATCATGCTGTTGAGGTCCTCGTTGATTGCTCTACCACAGAATGGGCAAAACAGTCTCTCCCTACGGTGGAAACGGATTAGCCCACACCGTAACCGCCTTGCTATCGTCCACTTCATCATCATCCTCCTGTTGATTTTTAAGAACATAACTTAGAACTCATACATATGATTGAATTGTATTACAACTCAAGAATTGACAACATGTATATGTAAGACAATATATCCGTGGTTATCAAAGATAAAGCATCTCAGCAATAGTTTGATTGGTTCATATATCATTTCATCTCAACATAATGTCAAATAATTGCATCAGAATGAATGTTGGCTAAATCTAGGGGCCTCATAAGTTTCTTCAGGGATGGAGTCAGTGAACCAAGTAACAATTGCACAACCTATAATGTTGTTGTACATCGCCCCAGGTTCACTAACTCATCCCTGAAAAAATCTAACACCAATGTGTCTGCCTCTCTTTTGGGACAAATTTGAATCATTGGCCATAATAAGAAATTGAAATGTCATCGTACAAAACATTATTCAGGGATTACATAGTCAGGTACAAAAACAAGACTAAATATTGTAATTATAAATAAAAAACCAAACAATTAATCTTTAGGTACATGTTAAAAATACTTATGATCAAAACCATTCATATACATATGCATCATACCAATCATTAAAAGATTAGAAACAATTCAAGGATCATATATGTAGTTCCATATGAGAATAAATCTAGGGCCTCATAATTTGTTTCAGAGATGGAGTTGGCGAACCAAAGTACCAACAGCACAACCTATATTGTTTGTGTGCATTGCTGCCTCAGGTTCACCAACCCATCCCTAAAACACGACACCATAATACGTGTCTCCCCTTGAACTCTTTTGGGGAAAATTTCAATCATCGGCCTCGGTGACAAACTAAAATGTAATTCTTATACACTATGAATGCATGGAATAGATAATTCAAATATCATAGTTCTATGAATGTAGAATGAAGATTGCGGCCTCATAAGTTTCGATAGGGATGGCGTAAGCGAGCCAAGTAACACTTGCACAACTTATATTGATCTTGTACATGGCCCCAGGTTCGCTAACTCATCCCTGAAAAAATCTGACACCAATGTGTCTGCCTCTCTTTGGGGCAAATTTGAATCATTGGCCACAATAAGAAATTGAAATGTAATCGTACAAAACAATATTCAGGGATATACATAGTCAGGTACAAAAACAAGCCTAAATATTGTAATTATAAATAAAAAACCAAACAGTTAATCTTTAGGTACATGTTAAAAAATCCTGATGATCAAAACCATTCATATACATATGCATCATACCAATCATTAAAAGATCAGAAACAAATCAAGGATCATATATGTAGTTCCATATGAGAATAAATCAAGGGCCTCATAATTTGTTTCATAGATGGAGTTGGAGAACCAAAGTACCAACAGCACAACCTATATTGTTTGTGTGCATTGCTGCCTCAGGTTCACCAACCCATCCCTAAAACACGACACTATCATACGTGTCTCCCCTTGAACTCTTTTGGGGCAAATTTCAATCATCGGCCTCGGTGAAAAACTAAAATGTAATTCTTATACACTATAATGCATGGAATAGATAATTCAAATATCATAATTCTATGAATGTAGAATAAAGATTGCGGCCTCTTAAGTTTCTACAGAGATGGCATAAGTGAACCAAGTAACAATTGCATAGCTTATATTTATCTTGTACATGGTCCCAGGTTCGCTCACTCATCCCTGAAAAAATCTGACACCAATGTGACTGCCTCTCTTTGGGGCAAATTTGAATCATTGGCCACAATAAGAAATTGAAATGGAATCGTATAAAACAATATTCAGGGATATACATATGCATCATATAATGCATTCATAGATCCGAAACAATACAAAGATTATATATATAGGTTCCATATGAGAAAAAAATTAGGGCCTCATTTTTTTCAGCGATGGAGTCGGAGAACCAAAATACCAATAGCACAACCTATATTGTTTATGTGCATTGCTGCCTGAGGTTCACTAACCATCCCTAAGAAAACGACACCATCAGATGCCCTTGCACTATTTTGGGGCAAAATTGAATCATTAGGCTCAGTAAGGCATAGAAATGTA
Source organism: Avena insularis (assembly GCA_023614405.1). Taxonomy (NCBI): domain Eukaryota; kingdom Viridiplantae; phylum Streptophyta; class Magnoliopsida; order Poales; family Poaceae; genus Avena; species Avena insularis. The sequence goes on from CM042694.1 coordinate 454,712,632, forward strand.
ATGTTATAGGCCTGTTGTGTATCGAAATCAACACTCAACTAGCAAACTCAACTAGATGGCAGATGAGCAGATTGGGGTTTTGTGACTAGATGGCAGATGCATCAATCGACCAATCGAACCATATATATACTACCCTACTTCAAGAGCAAAAGAATCTGTACATGATTGAGCAAATCCTATGTATGAATAGTGAAAATTGTGGCTATGACTAGAGAAGCTAGCAATGTAGTACCTCGGACTCCTCATCAGGGACCTCCTCCTCGAACTCGTCATTCTCCATGATTGCGTCTAAGATTTCTTGTACAGCGATGGGGTTGTTGATGTAGAGCACAGGATTGCATCCGCCTGCCGCATGCCCCCCATCCAGATGCTCGGAGGCGACGACTACTACCTGCTGCTCGACAACAAAGGCTACCACCTGCTGCTCGGCGGCGACGGCTACTACGGATGAGCTCGCACCCTCAACGGCGTAGCGACGAGCGGCGTTCGTGCCCGGAGACGACGCCTCCGCCTGCTTGGCGACAACCAAGCCATCTGGTGCTGCGCCTTCAACTGGCTTCACCTCCGGCTCGTCTCCATGCGTACGCTTCATGGCGCACCAAGGGAAGGAGGTAGTGCAAGTGAGGGAGCTTCGGCGCGCGTGGTATGTGTAGATTGGGGTCTTGGTACTAGACAGACTGGGGGAAAATGACACGAGCTCATGGAAGAAGAAGGTCGAGGGGGGTTATAAACACCAGACCGTTCATAGTCCTCGAGTGGACATGTGTGGTGGGCAAGGGGATACCATGATCTCCACCCTTTTTTGGGTTCCCTTTTTTTGAAACAGCCACGATCTCCACTTTAGAGCTGCATTGAAAACACGCTCATGGCAGACCTCGATTCCATTGCATGCAAGTGGCGTGGAACCAATTCTAGCAACGTTAGATCTACTCGAGGGGGGACCTTGACTCATGGAAGTTACTAACGGTAGGGCCCAATTGGAAGTGAGATTGAGAGCGTTGCGTAAAAATGGGATATGTCTTATTAAAATCAAGTGGCAATAAATTGCAGCGTCCCGTCGACAACCGTGCACTCGATGACCCTGTCCTGTGCATGTGTTGTAGTAGCAGTAGTAGGCTTTTCAGACTTGATTAAACTTGACATGACCGCTCGACGACTTTTTCCATGGACGACATCGTGTTCCTTCCTATAGAAGTCTCGCTGAGGGAGACATACGTGTTGTCTCACGCTGTACTGTGAAGGGCACCACATGTGCAACAATCAGCGTTGGATCGCACATAATCAATGGTTGGTGTGCACGATCCACGTGACAACTGTGACAATCAATCAGGGAGTAGCAGACAGTGTGAGGACATGTTTGGGCTTCTACGAAAGATAGAGAGACGGGGGCAAAACTAAGTAGTACCACATAAAACCAAGTGCAAAACTGAGTAGTATAAAAATGGAAAGTGTCTTGTACAATGAAATACATCATGGAATACATCAAATTATGCCAAGATAGATCCACTAGAGTTCATTGGATGTGTGTTCTTCTCATAAACCACACATGGATCCACCTGTGTGATTGCATGTCTGCTCTTTTCATTAACCATAGTTAGAGTCATTGCATGTTAGTTCTTTTCACAAACCACATATCACAAGTTTCATTGCATGTGTGTTCTTCTCATGAACCACACATGGATCCACCCAGTGTGATTTCATGTATGTTCTTTTCACAGACCACATATGGATCCACCAGTGTCATTGCATGTCTGTTCTTTTCATGAACCACACCTAGTTTCATTGCATGTTTATTTCTCTAAACAAACCACATAAGGATCCACCAGTGTCATTGCATGTGTGTTCTTCTCATGAACCACAGCCAGTGTCATTGCATGTGTGTTCTTTTCATGAACCACACATGGATCCACCAGTGTCATTGCATGTTTGTTCTTTTCATGAACCACACCTAGTGTCATTGCATGTCTGTTACTCTAAACAAACCATATAAGGATCCACCAGTGTCATTGCATGGATGTTCATTTCATGAACAACACATGGATCCACCAGTGTCATTGCATGTGTGTTCTTTTCATGAACCACAGCTAGAGTCATTGCATGTGTGTTCTTCTAAACAAGCCACACATGGATCCACCTAGTGTGATTGCATGTTTGTTCTTTTCACAAACCACACATGGGTCCACTAGTGTCATTGCATGTGTGTTCTTTTCATGAACCACAACTAGAGTCATTGCATGTCTGTTCTTTCCACAAACCACGCATGGATCCACCTAGTGTGATTGCATGTTTGTTCTTTTCACAAACCACACATGGATCCACCAGTGTCATTGCATGTATGTTCTTCTAATGAACCACAGCCAGTGTAATTCCATGTCTATTCTTCTCACAAACCACATAAGGATCCACCAGTGTCATTGCATGCCTGTTCTTCTAAACAAACCACATAAGGATCCCCCAGTGTCATTGCATGTCTGTTCCTCTAAACAAACCACACATGGATCCACCTAGAGTCATTGAATGTCAGTTCTTTTCACAAACCACACATGGATCCACCAGTGTCATTGCACGTGTGTTCTTTTCATGAACCACAGCTAGAGTCATTGCATGTGTGTTCTTCTAAACAAACCACATAAGGATCCACTAGTGTCATTGCATGTCTGTTATTTTCATGAACCACACCCAGTGTCATTGCATTTTTGTTCCTCTAAACAAACCACACATGGATCCACCTAGAGTCATTGCATGTCAGTTCTTTTCACAAACCACACATGGATCCACCAGTGTCATTGCATGTGCGTTCTTTTCATGAACCACAGCTAGAGTCATTGCATGTGTGTTCTTCTAAACAAACCACATAAGGATCCACCAGTGTCATTGCATGTGTGTTCTTCTCATGAACCACATCCAGTGTCATTGCATGTGTGTTCTTCTGATGAACCACACATGGATACACCAGTGTCATTACATGTGTGTTCTTTTCATGAACCACAGCTAGAGTCATTGCATGTGTGTTCTTCTAAACAAACCACATAAGGATCCACTAGTGTCATTGCATGTGTGTTGTTTTCATGAACCAGTGTGATTGCATGTCTGTTCTTTTCATGAAACACACCCAGTGTCATTGCATGTATGTTACTCTAAACAAACCACATAAGGATCCAACAATGTCATTGCATGTCTATTCTTTTCATGAACAACACATGGATCCACCAGTGTCATTGCATGTGTGTTCTTTTCATGAACCACAGCTAGAGTCATTGCATGTGTGTTCTTCTATACAAACCACACATGGATCCACCTAGTGTGATTGCATGTACATTCTTTTCACAAACCACACATGGATCCAGCAGTGTCATTGCATGTGTGTACTTTTCATGAACCACAACTAGAGTCATTGCATGTCTGTTCTTTCCACAAACCACACATGGATCCACCTAGTGTGATTGCATGTCTGTTCTTTTCACAAACCACACATGGATCCACCAGTGTCATTGCATGTGTGTTCTTCTCATGAACCACAATCAGTGTCATTGCATGTCTGGTCTTCTCACAAACTACATAAGGATCCACCAGTGTCATTGCATGTATGTTCTTCTAAACAAACCACATAAGGATCCCCCAGTGTCATTGCATGTGTGTTCTTTTTGATGAACCACGGCTAGAGTCATTGCATGTGTGTTCTTCTGAAGAAACCACATAAGGATCCACCAGTGTCATTGCATGTCTGTTCTTTTCATGAACCAACCAGTGTCATGGCATGTCTGTTCCTCTAAACAAACCACACATGGATCCACCTAGACTCATTGAATGTCAGCTCTTTTCACATACCACACATGCATCCACTAGTGTCATTGCACGTGTGTTCTTTTCATGAACCACGGCTAGAGTCATTGCATGTGTGTTCTTCTCAACAAACCACATAAGGATCCACCAGTGTCATTGCATGTCTGTTCTTTTCATGAACCACACCCAGTGTCATTACATTTCTGTTCCTCTAAACAAAGCACACATGGATCCACCTAGAGTCATTGCATGTTAGCTCTTTTCACAAACCACACATGGATCCACCAGTCTAATTGCATGTGTGTTCTTTTCATGAACCACACCTAGAGTCATTGCATGTGTGTTCTTCTAAACAAACCACATAAGGATCCACCAGTGTCATTGCATGTGTGTTCTTCTCATGAACCACATCCAGTGTAATTGCATGTGTGTTCTTCTGATGAACCACACATGGATACACCAGTGTCATTGCATGTGTGTTCTTTTCATGAACCACAGCTAGAGTCATTGCATGTGTGTTCTTCTAAACAAACCACATAAGAATCCACAACTGTCATTGGATGTGTGTTCTTCTCATGAACCACACATGGATCCACCAGTGTCATTGCATGTCTGTTCTTTTCATGAACCAACCAGTGTCATTGCATGTCTGTTCCTCTAAACAAACCGCACATGGATCCACCTAGAGTCATTGAATGTCAGTTCTTTTCACAAATCACACATGGATCCAGCAGTGTCATTGCACGTGTGTTCTTTTCATGAACCACAGTTAGAGTCATTGCATGTGTGTTCTTCTAAACAAACCACATAAGGATCCACCAGTGTCATTGCATGTCTGTTCTTTTCATGAACCACACCCAGTGTCATTGCATTTCAGTTCCTCTAAACAAACCACACATGGATCTACCTAGAGTCATTGCATGTCAGTTCTTTTCACAAACCACACATGGATCCACCAGTGTCATTGCATGTGCATTCTTTTCATGAACCACAGCTAGAGTCATTGCATGTGTGTTCTTCTAAACAAACCACATAAGGATCCACCAGTGTCATTGCATGTGTGTTCTTCTGATGAACCACACATGGATACACCAGTGTCATTGCATGTGTGTTCTTTTCATGAACCACAGCTAGAGTCATTGCATGTGTGTTCTTCTAAACAAACCACATAAGGATCCACCAGTGTCATTGCATGTGTGTTGTTTTCATGAACCACACATGGATCCAGCAGTGTCATTGGATGTCTGTTCTTTTCATGAACCACACCCAGTGTCATTGCATGTATGTTACTCTAAACAAACCACATAAGGATCCAATAGTGTCATTGCATGTCTATTCTTTTCATGAACAACACATAAGGATCCACCAGTGTCATTGCATGTGTGTTCTTTTCATGAACCACAGCTAGAGTCATTGCATTTGTGTTCTTCTATACAAACCACACATGGATCCACCTAGTGTGATTGCATGTCCGTTCTTTTCACAAACCACACATGGATCCACCAGTGTCATTGCATGTGTGTACTTTTCATGAACCACATCTAGAGTCATTGCATGTCTGTTCTTTCCACAAACCACACATGGATCCATCTAGTGTGATTGCATCTCTGTTCTTTTCACAAACCACACATGGATCCACCAGTGTCATTGCATGTGTGTTCTTCTCATGAACCACAGTCAGTGTCATTGCATGTCTGTTCTTCTCACAAACCACATAAGGATCCCCTAGTGTCATTGCATGTCTATTCTTTTCATGAACCACAGCTAGAGTCATTGCATGTGTGTTCTTTTGAAGAAACCATATAAGGATCCACCAGTGTCATTGCATGTCTGTTCTTTTCATGAACCAACCAATGTCATTGCATGTCTGTTCCTCTAAACAAACCACACATGGATCCACATAGAGTCATTGAATATCAGTTCTTTTCACAAACCACACATGGATCCACCAGTGTCATTGCACGTGTGTTCTTTTCATGAACCACAGCTAGAGTCATTGCATGTGTGTTCTTCTAAACAAACCACATAAGGCTCCACCAGTGTCATTGCATGTCTGTTCTTTTCAGGAACCACACCCAGTGTCATTGCATTTTTGTTCCTCTAAACAAACCACACATGGATCCACCTAGAGTCATTGCATGTCAGTTCTTTTCACAAACCACACATGGATCCACCAGTGTCATTGCATGTGCGTTCTTTTCATGAACCACAGATAGAGTCATTGCATGTGTGTTCTTCTAAACAAACCACATAAGGATCCACCAGTGTCATTGCATGTGTGCTCTTCTCATGAACCACATCCAGTGTCATTGCATGTGTGTTCTTCTGATGAACCACACATGGATACACCAGTGTCATTGCATGTGTGTTCTTTTCATGAACCACAGCTAGAGTCATTGCATGTGTGTTCTTCTAAACAAACCACATAAGGATCCACGAGTGTCATTGGATGTGTGTTCTTCTCATGAACCACACATGGATCCACCAGTGTCATTGCATGTCTGTTCTTTTCACGAACCAACCAGTGTCATTGCATGTCTATTCCTCTAAACAAACTGCACATGGATCCACCTAGAGTCATTGAATGTCAGTTCTTTTCACAAACCACACATGGATCCACCAGTGTCATTGCACGTGTGTTCTTTTCATGAACCACAGCTAGAGTCATTGCATGTGTGTTCTTCTAAACAAACCACATAAGGATCCACCAGTGTCATTGCATGTCTGTTCTTTTCATGAACCACACCCAGTGTCATTGCATTTCTGTTCCTCTAAACAAACCACACATGGATCCACCTAGAGTCATTGCATGTCAGTTCTTTTCACAAACCACACATGGATCCACATTGTCATTGCATGTGCGTTCTTTTCATGAACCACAGCTAGAGTCATTGAATGTGTGTTCTTCTAAACAAACCACATAAGGATCCACCAGTGTCATTGCATGTGTGTTCTTGTCATGAACCACATCCAGTGTCATTGCATGTGTGTTCTTCTGATGAACCACACATGGATACACCAGTGTCATTGCATGTGTGTTCTTTTCATGAACCACATCTAGAGTCATTGCATGTGTGTTCTTCTAAACAAACCACATAAGGATCCACTAGTGTCATTGCATGTGTGTTGTTTTCATGAACCACACATGGATCCACTAGTGTCATTGGATGTCTGTTCTTTTCATGAACAACACCTAGTGTCATTGCATGTATGTTACTCTAAACAAACCACATAAGGATCCAACAGTGTCATTGCATGTCTATTCTTTTCATGAACAACACATGGATCCACCAGTGTCATTACATGTGTGTTCTTTTCATGAACCACATCTAGAGTCATTGCATGTGTGTTCTTCTATACAAACCACACATGGATCCACCTAGTGTGATTGCATGTCCGTTCTTTTCACAAACCACACATGGATCCACCAGTGTCATTGCATGTGTGTTCTTTTCATGAACCACAGCTAGAGTCATTGCATGTGTGTTCTTCTAAACAAACCACATAAGGATCCACGAGTGTCATTGGATGTGTGTTCTTCTCATGAACCACACATGGATCCACCTGTGTCATTGCATGTGTGTTCTTCTCATGAACCACAGTCAGTGTCATTGCATGTCTGTTCCTCTAAACAAACCGCACATGGATCCACCTAGAGTCATTGAATGTCAGTTCTTTTCACAAACCACACATGGATCCACCAGTGTCATTGCACGTGTGTTCTTTTCATGAACCACAGCTAGAGTCATTGCATGTGTGTTCTTCTAAACAAACCACATAAGGATCCACCAGTGTCATTGCATGTCTGTTCTTTTCATGAACCACACCCAGTGTCATTGCATTTCTGTTCCTCTAAACAAACCACACATGGATCCACCTAGAGTCATTGCATGTCAGTTCTTTTCACAAACCACACATGGATCCACATTGTCATTGCATGTGCGTTCTTTTCATGAACCACAGCTAGAGTCATTGAATGTGTGTTCTTCTAAACAAACCACATAAGGATCCACCAGTGTCATTGCATGTGTGTTCTTGTCATGAACCACATCCAGTGTCATTGCATGTGTGTTCTTCTGATGAACCACACATGGATACACCAGTGTCATTGCACGTGTGTTCTTTTCATGAACCACATCTAGAGTCATTGCATGTGTGTTCTTCTAAACAAACCACATAAGGATCCACTAGTGTCATTGCATGTGTGTTGTTTTCATGAACCACACATGGATCCACCAGTGTCATTGGATGTCTGTTCTTTTCATGAACCACACCCAGTGTCATTGCATGTATGTTACTCTAAACAAACCACATAAGGATCCAATAGTGTCATTGCATGTCTATTCTTTTCATGAACAACACATAAGGATCCACCAGTGTCATTGCATGTGTGTTCTTTTCATGAACCACAGCTAGAGTCATTGCATGTGTGTTCTTCTATACAAACCACACATGGATCCACCTAGTGTGATTGCATGTCCGTTCTTTTCACAAACCACACATGGATCCACCAGTGTCATTGCATGTGTGTACTTTTCATGAACCACAGCTAGAGTCATTGCATGTCTATTCTTTCCACAAACCACACATGGATCCACCTAGTGTGATTGCATGTCTGTTCTTTTCACAAACCACACATGGATCCACCAGTGTCATTGCATGTGTGTTCTTCTCATGAACCACAGTCAGTGTCATTGCATGTCTGTTCTTCTCACAAACCACATAAGGATCCCCTAGTGTCATTGCATGTCTATTCTTTTCATGAACCACAGCTAGAGTCATTGCATGTGTGTTCTTTTGAAGAAACCACATAAGGATCCACCAGTGTCATTGCATGTCTGTTCTTTTCATGAACCAACCAGTGTCATTGCATGTCTGTTCCTCTAAACAAACCACACATGGATCCACATAGAGTCATTGAATATCAGTTCTTTTCACAAACCACACATGGATCCACCCTGTCATTGCACGTGTGTTCTTTTCATGAACCACAGCTAGAGTCATTGCATGTGTGTTCTTCTAAACAAACCACATAAGGCTCCACCAGTGTCATTGCATGTCTGTTCTTTTCAGGAACCACACCCAGTGTCATTGCATTTTTGTTCCTCTAAACAAACCACACATGGATCCACGTAGAGTCATTGCATGTCAGTTCTTTTCACAAACCACACATGGATCCACCAGTGTCATTGCATGTGCGTTCTTTTCATGAACCACAGCTAGAGTCATTGCATGTGTGTTCTTCTAAACAAACCACATAAGGATCCACCAGTGTCATTGCATGTGTGCTCTTCTCATGAACCACATCCAGTGTCATTGCATGTGTGTTCTTCTGATGAACCACACATGGATACACCAATGTCATTGCATGTGTGTTCTTTTCATGAACCACAGCTAGAGTCATTGCATGTGTGTTCTTCTAAACAAACCACATAAGGATCCACGAGTGTCATTCGATGTGTGTTCTTCTCATGAACCACACATGGATCCACCAGTGTCATTGCATGTCTGTTCTTTTCATGAACCAACCAGTGTCATTGCATGTCTGTTCCTCTAAACAAACCGCACATGGATCCACCTAGAGTCATTGAATGTCAGTTATTTTCACAAACCACACATGGATCCAGCAGTGTCATTGCACGTGTGTTCTTTTCATGAACCACAGTTAGAGTCATTGCATGTGTGTTCTTCTAAACAAACCACATAAGGATCCACCAGTGTCATTGCATGTCTGTTCTTTTCATGAACCACACCCAGTGTCATTGCATTTCAGTTCCTCTAAACAAACCACACATGGATCTACCTAGAGTCATTGCATGTCAGTTCTTTTCACAAACCACACATGGATCCACCAGTGTCATTGCATGTGCGTTCTTTTCATGAACCACAGCTAGAGTCATTGAATGTGTGTTCTTATAAACAAACCACATAAGGATCCACCAGTGTCATTGCATGTGTGTTCTTCTCATGAACCACATCCAGTGTCATTGCATGTGTGTTCTTCTGATGAACCACACATGGATACACCAATTTCATTGCATGTGTGTTCTTTTCATGAACCACATCTAGAGTCATTGCATGTGTGTTCTTCTAAACAAACCACATAAGGATCCACTAGTGTCATTGCATGTGTGTTGTTTTCATGAACCACACATGGATCCACCAGTGTCATTGGATGTCTGTTCTTTTCATGAACAACACCTAGTGTCATTGCATGTATGTTACTCTAAACAAACCACATAAGGATCCAACAGTGTCATTGCATGTCTATTCTTTTCATGAACAACACATGGATCCACCAGTGTCATTACATGTGTGTTCTTTTCATGAACCACATCTAGAGTCATTGCATGTGTGTTCTTCTATACAAACCACACATGGATCCACCTAGTGTGATTGCATGTCCGTTCTTTTCACAAACCACACATGGATCCACCAGTGTCATTGCATGTGTGTACTTTTCATGAACCACAGCTAGAGTCATTGCATGTCGGTTCTTTCCACAAACCACACATGGATCCACCTTGTGTGATTGCATGTCTGTTCTTTTCACAAACCACACATGGATCCACCAGTGTCATTGCATGTGTGTTCTTCTCATGAACCACAGTCAGTGTCATTGCATGTCTGTTCTTCTCACAAACCATATAAGGATCCACCTGTGTCATTGCATGTATGTTCTTCTAAACAAACCACATAAGGATCCCCAGTTTCATTGCATGTGTGTTCTTCTCATGAACCACAGCTAGATTCACTGCATGTGTGTTCTTCTGAAGAAACAACATAAGGATCCACCAGTGTCATTGCATGTCTGTTCTTTTCAGGAACCAACCAGTGTCATTGCATGTTTGTTCCTCTAAACAAACCATACATGGATCCACCAGTGTCATTGCACGTGTGTTCTTTTCATGAACCACAGCTAGAGTCATTGCATGTGTGTTCTTCTAAACAAACCACATAAGGATCCACCAGTCTCATTGCATGTGTGTTCTTTTCATGAACCACACTTGGATCCACCAGTCTCATTGCATGTCTGTTCTTTTCATGAACCACACCCAGTGTCATTGCTTGTCTGTTACACTAAACAAACCACATAAGGATCCACCAGTGTCAATGCATGTCTGTTCTTTTCATGAACAAACCAGTGTCATTGCATGTCTGTTCCTCTAAACAAACCACACATGGATCCACCTAGAGTCATTGAATATCAGTTCTTTTCGCAAACCACACATGGATCCACCAGTGTCATTGCACATGTGTTCTTTTCATGAACCACAGCTAGAGTCATTGCATGTGTGTTCTTCTAAACAAACCACATAAGGATCCACCAGTGTCATTGCATGTCTGTTCCTTTCATGAACCACACCCAGTGTCATTGCATTTATGTTCCTCTACACAAACCACACATGGATCCACCTAGAGTCATTGCATGTCAGTTCTTTTCACAAACCACACATGGATCCACCAGTGTCATTGCATGTGTGTTCTTTTCATGAACCACAGCTAGAGTCATTGCATGTGTGTTCTTATAAACAAACCACATAACAATCCACCAGTGTCATTGCATGTGTGTTCTTCTCATGAACCACAGCTAGAGTCATTGCATGTGTGTTCTTCTAAACAAACCACATAAGGATCCACGAGTGTCATTGGATGTGTGTTCTTCTCATGAACCACACATGGATCCACCAGTGTCATTGGATGTTTGTTCTTGTCATGAACCAACCAGTGTCATTGCATGTCTGTTACTCTAAATAAACCACATAAGGATCCAATAGTGTCATTGCATGTCTATTCTTTTCATGAACAACACATAAGGACCCACCAGTGTCATTGCATGTGTGTTCTTTTCATGAACCACAGCTAGAGTCATTGCATGTGTGTTCTTCTATACAAAACACACATGGATCCACCTAGTGTGATTGCATGTCCGTTCTTTTCACAAACCACACATGGATCCACCAGTGTCATTGCATGTGTGTACTTTTTATGAACCACAGCTAGAGTCATTGCATATCTGTTCTTTCCACAAACCACACATGGATCCACCTAGTTTGATTGCATGTCTGTTCTTTTCACAAACCACACATGGATCCACCAGTGTCATTGCATGTGTGTTCTTCTCATGAACCACAGTCAGTGTCATTGCATGTCTGTTCTTCTCACAAACGACATAAGGATCCCCTAGTGTCATTGCATGTGTGTTCTTTTCATGAACCACAGCTAGAGTCATTGCATGTGTGTTCTTTTGCAGAAACCACATAAGGATCCACTAGTGTCATTGCATGTCTGTTCTTTTCATGAACCAACCAGTGTCATTGCATGTCTGTTCCTCTAAACAAACCACACATGGATCCACCTAGAGTCATTGAATGTTAGTTCTTTTCACAAACCACACATGGATCCACCAGTGTCATTGCACGTGTGTTCTTTTCATGAACCACAGCTAGAGTCATTGCATGTGTGTTCTTCTAAACAAACCTCATAAGGATCCACCAGTGTCATTGCATGTCTGTTCCTTTCATGAACCACACCCAGTGTCATTGCATTTCTGTTCCTCTAAACAAACCACACATGGATCCACTTAGAGTCATTGCATGTCAGTTCTTTTCACAAAACACACATGGATCCACCAGTGTCATTGCATGTGCATTCTTTTCATGAACCACAACTAGAGTCATTGCATGTGTGTTCTTCTAAACAAACCACATAAGGATCCACCAGTGTCATTGCATGTGCGTTCTTTTCATGAACCACAGCTAGAGTCATTGCATGTGTGTTCTTCTAAACAAACCACATAAGGACCCACGAGTGTCATTGGAAGTGTGTTCTTCTCATGAACCACACATGGATCCACCAGTGTCATTGCATGTATGTTCTTTTCATGAACCAACCAGTGTCATTGCATGTCTGTTCCTCTAAACAAACCGCACATGGATCCACCTAGAGTCATTGAATGTCAGTTCTTTTCACAAACCACACATGGATCCACCAATGTCATTGAACGTGTGTTCTTTTCATGAACCACAGCTAGAGTCATTGGATGTGTGTTCTTCTAAACAAACCACATAAGGATCCACCAGTGTCATTGCATGTCTGTTCTTTTCATGAACCACACCCAGTGTCATTGCATTTCTATTCCTCTAAACAAACCACAGATGGATCCACCTAGAGTCATTGCATGTCAGTTCTTTTCACAAACCACACCTGGATCCACCAGTGTCATTGCATGTGCATTCTTTTCATGAACCACAGCTAGAGTCATTGCATGTGTGTTCTTCTAAACAAACCACATAAGGATCCACCAGTGTCATTGCATGTGTGTTCTTCTCATGAACCACATCCAGTGTCATTGCATGTGTGTTATTCTGATGAACCACACATGGATACACCAGTGTCATTGCATGTGTGTTCTTTTCATGAACCACAGCTAGAGTCATTGCATGTGTGTTCTTCTAAACAAACCACATAAGGATCCACCAGTGTCATTGCATGTGTGTTGTTTTCATGAACCACACATGGATTCACCAGTGTCATTGGATGTCTGTTCTTTTCATGAACCACACCAAGTGTCATTGCATGTATGTTACTCTAAACAAACCACATAAGGATCCAACAGTGTCATTGCATGTCTATTCTTTTCACAAACCACAAATGGATCCACCAGTGTCACTGCATGTGTGTTCTTTTCATGAACCATAGCTAGAGTCATTGCATGTGTGTTCTTCTATACAAACCACACATGGATCCACCTAGTGTGATTGCATGTCCGTTCTTTTCATAAACCACACATGGATCCACCAGTGTCATTGCATGTGTGTACTTTTCATGAACCACAGCTAGAGTCATTGCATGTCGGTTCTTTCCACAAACCACACATGGATCCACCTAGTGTCATTGCATGTCTGTTCTTTTCACAAACCACACATGGATCCACCAGTGTCATTGCATGTGTGTTCTTCTCATGAACCACAGTCAGTGTCATTGCATGTCTATTCTTCTCACAAACCACATAAGGATCCACCAGTTTCATTGCATGTATGTTCTTCTAAACAAACCACATAAGGATCCCCCAGTTTCATTGCATGTGTGTTCTTTTCATGAACCACAGCTAGATTCATTGCATGTGTGTTCTTTTGAAGAAACCACATAAGGATCCACCAGTGTCATTGCATGTCTGTTCTTTTCATGAACAAACCAGTGTCATTGCATGTCTGTTCCTCTAAACAAACCACACATGGATCAACCTAGAGTCATTGAATGTCAGTTCTTTTCATAAACCACACATGGATCCACCAGTGTCATTGCACGTGTGTTCTTTTCATGAACCACAGCTAGAGTCATTGCATGTGTGTTCTTCTAAACAAACCACATAAGGATCCACCAGTGTCATTGCATGTGTGTTCTTCTCATGAACCACACCCAGTGTCATTGCTTGTGTGTTCTTCTCATGAACCACACCCAATGTCATTGCATGTGTGTTATTCTCATGAACCACACATGGATACACCAATGCCATTGCACGTGTGTTCTTTTCATGAACCACAGCTAGAGTCATTGCATGTGTGTTCTTCTAAACAAACCACATAAGGATCCACCAGTGTCATTGCATGTGTGTTCTTTTCATGAACCACACATGGATCCACCAGTCTCATTGCATGTCTGTTCTTTTCATGAACCACACCCAGTGTCATTGCTTGTCTGTTACTCTAAACAAACCACATAAGGATCCACCAGTGTCATTGCATGTCTATTCTTTTCATGAACAACACATGGATCCACCAGTGTCATTCCATGTGTGTTCTTTTCATGAACCACAGCTAGAGTCATTGCATGTGTGTTCTTCTAAGCAAACCACACATGGATCCACCTAGTGTGATTGCATGTCTGTTCTTTTCACAAACCACACATGGATCCACCAGTGTCAATGCATGTGTGTTCTTTTCATGAACCACAGTTGGAGTCTTTGCATGTCTGTTCTTTCCACAAACCACACATGGATCCACCTAGTGTGATTGCATGTCTGTTCTTTTCACAAACCACACATGGATCCACCAGTGTCATTGCATGTGTGCTCTTCTCATGAACCACAGCCAGTGTCATTGCATGTCTGTTCTTCTCACAAACCACATAAGGATCCACCAGTGTCATTGCATGTCTGTTCTTCTAAACAAACCACATAAGGATGCCCCAGTGTCATTGCATGTGTGTTCTTTTCATGAACCACATCTAGAGTCATTGCATGTGTGTTCTTCTAAACAAACCGCATATGTATCCACCAGTGTCATTGCGTATTTGTTCTTTTCATGAACCACACCTAGTGTCATTACATGTCTGTTCTTCTAAACAAACCACACATGGATCTACCTAGAGTCATTGCATGTCAGTTCTTTTCACAAACCACACATGGATTCACCAGTGTCATTGCATGTGTGTTCTTTTCATGAACCACAGCTAGAGTCATTGCATGTGTGTTTTTCTAAACAAACCACATAAGGATCCACCAGTGTCATTGCATGTGTGTTCTTCTCATGAACCACACCAAGTGCCATTGCATGTGTGTTCTTCTCATGAACCACTCATGGATACACCAGTGTCATTGCATGTGTGTTCTTTTCATGAACCACAGCTAGAGTCATTGCATGTGTGTTCTTCTAAACAAACCACATAAGGAGCCACCAGTGTCATTGCATGTGTGTTATTTTCATGAACCACACACTAGTGGATAATTGCTTATCAGTGGAGCATATTTTTTGCTATCAATGGCGCATATGGAATGCGCCACTAGTGTTGCACCACTGATAATTAAGTATCAATGTCACATATCAAATATGTGCCATTGATAGTGGAACTACCAGTGGATCATCTACAGAATGCCCCATTGATATTTTACTAGTGGAGCATATATCCAAATGCACCACTGATGTTGTATGTGCCGTTGGCTGAAAAAAAGATGCGCCACTGATGTTTTGTACAGGTATATAGAATATAGGGCTCTCAGGTATTTATACAAATATTTATACAGGTATTTATACAGGTACATATACAGGTATTTATAAAGGTACACAGCAGTATAGAAACAGAGATAATAGTACAAATAGAATTATACATCATCACATCAATTAGAACCGGACATAGTGACAAGTGCCTGAATATTAGACAATTCTTGCACACAACACGTTGATCATCATCCCATACATTACACATTATAACAAGTTGATCATCATCATTAGCCAAGTCCTAAACTACTAAAGGACCGAGTAGAGTACAACCGCAATGGCGGTGGTGAGCAAGACCAGGAGCACGATCATCATTGGTTCTCATGTTAAAAAGTTCACATGCATCTCCACATGCTCTCATCTTAATTGGTTCCTACAAAACAAACAACTAAAGATAAGACAATAGGATTAGTGTTCGTATTTAGTGCTCAGTTATACAATTAGCAATGCTTTGTGTCAGATTTACGTCTTAATGCTAGCATTGTGTCATCACTGAGCTAATCTAAATAGGGGAAAGTTTCACGAGGGGTAGTATCTGTTCTTATCATCCAAGAAAGCTTCAGCCTAAGAATCATTAGCCAAGGGGCAAATTCACCAAATCAGATATAGTAAAAAGATAAATAGCTAGGAAATATCAAGTTTTCACTTGATCTGATCCTCAACTCCAACCAAGCAAAACATTGGTACTTGCACTCTGCAGGTCCACCTGCAGCAGCTTAGTCACCACATGCAGTTGATGTGTTGTCAACACATCAATGAAGGCACCAGCTATAGAAAAGAAAGGTACCAACAGTAGCAGCAAAGCTAGATATTCCCTGGTCACCACACTTAGCCAAGAACTACCCTAGATCACTAGTTCATCACCAAGAACAACACCTATTCTTGCTCATCACCACAAGATCACCCATTTAGGTGAACACCATATCTCTAACCATGGTTGCTTCGAGAAGCCATCCAATGGCAAGGACAAGGTGGAGAAGACCAGGCTATAGCTGCTGTAGTGGATGAAGTAGTAGAAGGGGGTAAGGATGGTTCTCAGGTTGGCATAGTGATGCTATGCTTTGTCTCATCACAGAACATTTAAACATCCTTGGTAGGGTCATAGACCATATCTTTGTCAAGAAATAGAATGGCAGATCATGTAGGTGATCTGTGCCACTGTGCACACTCTCAGGGAGGTTCCATAGTAGCATAGTCACACTACAGAAGCTATCTATTCAAGCATAAACTAGATCTATTCTATTGCATAGATGTGCCTCAGCTTTTGCATCATAGGCTAGGCCAATCCATCAAGCACAATAGTTGTTCTTATAAGTTTAGAGAGGAAGAGAGAAGCACACCATGTACTAAACTAATACAAGAATCATCTAGTTTCCATCTCAATACTATTAGCCAGATATCAGAGCAATTAATATAGTGGAGGTTTAGTAGTAGAAATTACAAGTTGGTCAGAGAATCATAAGTCTGAAGCAGTTAATAAGTGTCGTAGCTCAAAGGAGAGATCTAACGAGCTAAGCCATTGGAGTAAATTCACAAATCAACTAGATCATGACAACAACCAGGTTATAAGGAGAGGAATAGATACTAATACTCAACAATAAACATATAGCATCATTGTAAGACTAAGTAAAACTATAGTTAATTAATACCAGCATAACATTATTTTTGAAAATCATGTCATTGCATGTTCTTTTCATGAACCACATGGATCCACCGTGTCATTGCATGTCCGTTTTTCATGAACCACATGGATCCACCAAGGTCATTGCATGTGTGTTCTTTTCATGAACCACATAAGGATCCACAGTGTCATTGCATGTCTATTCTTTTCAGGAACCACACATGGATCCACCTAGTGTCATTGCATGTCTGTTCTTTCCACAAACCGCACATGGATCCACCAGTGTCATTGCATGTCGTTCTTTTCATGAACCACACCTAAGGATCCACATGTCATCATGAACCACATGGATCATGTCTTCCCCTAAACAAACCACATAAGGATCCACCAGTGTCATTGCATGTCTGTTCTTTTCATGAACCACACCCAGTGTCATTGCTTGTGTGTTCTTCTAAACAAACCACATAAGGATCCACCAGTGTTATTGCATGTCTGTTTTTCATGAACCACATAAGGATCCACTGTCATTGCATGTGTGTTCTTTTCATGAACCACACATGGATCAGTGTCATTGCATGTCCGTTCTTTTCATAACCACATATGGATCCACCTAGTGTCATTGCATGTCTGTTCTTTTCATGAAACCACACATGGATCCACTGTCATTGCATGTGTGTTCTTTCATGAACCACACCTAGTGTCATTGCATGTATGTTCTTTTCAACAAACCACATAAGGATCCACCAGTCACTGCATGTCTGTTTCATGAACCACATATGATCCACCAGTTGTCATTGCATGTGTTTTCATGAACCACATATGGATCCTAGTGTCATTGTATGTCCTCTTTTCATGAACCACATAAGGATCCACCAGTGTCATTGCATGTGTGTTCTTCTAACAAACCACATAAGGATCCACCAAAGGTCATTGCATGTGTTTCTTTTCATGAACCACACCCATGTCATTGCATGTGTGTTCTTTCATGAAAACAAACCACATAAGTCATTGCATGTCTGTTCTTTTCATGAACCACACAAAGGTCATTGCATGTGTGTTCTTCAAAACCACATGGATCCACCGTGTCATTGTATGTGTTTTCTTTTCATGAACCACATAAGGATCCACTGTCATTGCATGTGTGTTCTTTTCATGAACCACATGGATCCACCGTGTCATTGCATGTGTGTTCTTCTAAACAAACCACATAAGGATCCACCTAGTGTCATTGCATGTCTGTTTCTTTCATGAACCACACCCATGTCATTGCATGTGTGTTCTTTTTCATGAACCACACCTAGTGTCATTGCATGTGTGTTCTTTCATGAACCACATAAGGATCCACCTAGTGTCATTGCATGTGTGTTCTAAACCACACATAAGGATCCACCTGTCATTGCATGTGTGTTCTTTTCATGAACCACAATGTCATTGCATGTGTTTTTTCATGAACCACACCCAAGTCATTGCATGTGTTCTTTCATGAACCACACCAAGGTCATTGCATGTGCATGTTTCTTTTCATGAACCACATAAGGATCCACCAAAGGTCATTGCATGTGTGTTCTTTCATGAACCACACATGGATCCACCGTGTCATTGCATGTCCGTTTCTTCTAAACAAACCACATAAGGATCCACCAGTGTCATTGCATGTTGTTCTTTTTCATGAACCACACCAAAGTGTCATTGCATGTGTGTTCTTCTAAACAAAACCACATAAGGATCCACCAGTGTCATTGCATGTTTTTTTCTTTCATGAACCACATAAGGATCCACAGTGTCATTGCATGTGTTCTTTCATGAACCACACATGGATCCACCAAAGTGTCATTGCATGTGTTCTTTTCATGAACCACACCTAGTGTCATTGCATGTGTTGTTCTTCATCACAAACCACATAAGGATCCACCGTGTCATTGCATGTCTCTGTTCTTTTCATGAACACACCATAGAGTCATTGCATGTGTGTTCTTTCATGAACCACATGGATGCTGTCATCATTTCCTCTTTTCAAACACACATGATCAAGGATCCACCAGTGTCATTGCATGTGTTTTCTTCATGAAACCACATATGATCCACTAGTGTCATTGCATGTCTGTTCTTTTCATGAACCACACCCAGTGTCATTGCATGTTTGTTACTCTAAACAAACCACAAAAGGATCCACCAGTGTCATTGCATGTGTGTTCTTTTCATGAACCACAGCTAGAGTCATTGCATGTGTGTTCTTCTAAGCAAACCACACATGGACCCACCTAGTGTGATTACATGTCTGTTCTTTTCACAAACCACACATGGATCCACAGGTGTCATTGCATGTGTGTTCTTTTCATGAACCACAGCTAGAGTCATTTCATGTCTGTTCTTTCCATAAACCACACATGGATCCACCTAGTGTGATTGCATGTATGTTCTTTTCACAAATCACACATGGATCCACCAGTGGCATTGCATGTGTGTTCTTCTCATGAACCAGAGCCAATGTCATTGCATGTCTGTTCTTCTCACAAACAACATAAGGATCCACCAGTGTCATTGCATGTTTGTTCTTCTAAACAAACCACATAAGGATCAACCAGTGTCATTGCATGTGTGTTCTTTTCATGAACCACAACTAGAGTCATTGCATGTGTGTTCTTCTAAACAAACCACATAAGGATCCACCAATGTCATTGCATGTCTGTTCTTTTCATGAACCACACCCACTGTCATTGCATGTCGGTTCCTCTAAACAAACCACACATGGATCCACCTAGAGTCATTGCATGTCAGTTCTTTTCAGAAACCACACATGGATCCACCAGTGTCATTGCATGTGTGTTCTTTTCATGAACCACAGCTAGAGTCATTGCATGTGTGTTCTTCGAAACAAACCACATAAGGATCCACCAGTGTCATTGCATGTGTGTTCTTCTCATGAACCACACCCAGTGACATTGCATGTGTGTTCTTCTCATGAACCACACATGGATACACCAGTGTCATTGCATGTGTGTTCTTTTCATGAACCACAGCTAGATTCATTGCATGTGTGTTCTTCTAAACAAACCACATAAGGATCCACCAGTGTCATTGCATGTGTGTTCGTTTCATGAACCACAGCTAGAGACATTGCATGTGTGTTCTTCTAAACAAACCACATAAGGATCCACCAGAGTCATTGCATGTCTATTCTTTTCATGAACCACACCCAGTGTCATTGCATGTGTGTTCTTCTAAACAAACCACATAAGGATCCACTAGTGTCATTGCATGTGTGTTCTTTTCATGAACCACATAAGGATCCACCAGTGTTACTGGATGTGTGTTCTTCTCGTGAACCACATATGGATCCACCAGTATCATTACATGTCTGTTCTTTTCATGAATCACAGCTAGAGTCATTGCATGTCTGTTAATTCCACAGACCACATATGGATCCACCAGTGTCATTGCATGTCTGTTCTTTTCATGAACCACAGCTTGAGTCATTGCATGTCAGTTCTTTTCATGAACCACACATGGATCCACCAGTGTCATTGCATGTCTGTTCTTCTCATGAACCACACATGGATACACCTGTGTCATTGCATGTCTGTTCTTTTCATGAACCACACCCCATGTCATTGCATGTGTGTTCCTCTAAACAAACCACATAGGGATCCACCAGTGTCATTGCATGTCTGTTCTTTTCATGAACCACAAATGGATCCACCAGTGTCATTGCATGTCTTTTCTTTTCACAAACCACATAAGGATCCACCAGTGTCATTGCATGTCTGTTCTTTTCATGAACCACATAAGGATCCACCAGTGTCATTGGATGTGTGTTCTTCTCATGAACCACACATGGATCCACTAGTGTCATTGCATGTCTGTTCCTTTCATGAACCACACCCAGTGTCATTGCATGGCTGTTTCACTAAACAAACCACATAAGGATCGACCAGTGTCATTGCATGTCTGTTCTTTTCATGAACCACACATGGATCCACAAGTGTCATTGCATGTGTGTTCTTTTCATGAACCAGAGCGAGAGTCGTTGCACGTGTGTTCTACTAAACAAACCACACATGGATCCACCTAGTGTGATTGCATGTCTGTTATTTTCACAAACCACACATGGATCCACCAGTGTCATTGCATGTGTGTTCTTTTCATGAACGACAGCTAGAGTCATTGCATGTGTGTTCTTCTAAACAAACCACATAAGGAACCACCAGTGTCATTACATGTTTGTTCTTCTCATGAACCGCATAAGGATCAAGTAGTGTCATTGCATGTATGTTCTTTTCACAAACCACATAAGGATCCACCAGTGTCATTGCATGTATGTTCTTTTCATGAACCACATAAGGATCTACTAGTGTCATTGCATGTGTGTTCTTTTCATGAACCACACATGGATCCACCAGTGTCATTGCATGTCTGTTCTTTTCATCAACCACACCTAGTGTCATTGCATGTCTGTTACTCTAAACAAACCACATAAGGATCCACTAGTGTCATTGCATCTTTGTTCTATTCATGAACAACACATGGATCCACCAATGTCATTGCATGTGTGTTCTTTTCATGAACCACTGCTAGAGTCATTGCATGTGTGTTCTTCTAAACAAACCACACATGGATCCACCTAGTTTGATTGCATGTCTGTTCTTTTTACAAACCACACATGGATCCACCAGTGTCATTCCATGTGTGTTCGTTTCGTGAACCACAGCTAGAGTCATTGTATGTGTGTTCTTCTAAACAAACAACACATGGATCCACCTATTGTGATTGCATGTCTGTTCTTTTCACAAACCACACATGGATCCACTAGTGTCATTGCATGTGTGTTCTTTTCATGAACCACAGCTAGAGTCATTGTATATTTGTTCTTTCCACAAACCACACATGGATCCACCAGTGTCATTGGATGTGTGTTCTTCTCATGAACCACGCATGGATCCACCAGTGTCATTGCATGTCTATTCTTTTCAAGAATAACAGCTAGAGTCATTGCATGCCTGTTAATTCCATAAACCACATATGGATCCACCAGTGTCATTGCATGTCTGTTCTTTTCATGAACCACAGCTAGAGTCATTGCATGTCGGTTCTTTTCATGAACCACACATGGATCCACCAGTGTCACTGCATGTCTTTTCTTCTCATGAACCACTCATGGATCCACCAGTGTCATTGCATGTCTGTTCTTTTCATGAACCACACCTAGTGTCATTGCATGTGTGTTCCTCTAAACAAACCACATAAGGATCCACCAGTGTCATTGCATGTCTGTTCTTCTCATGAACCACACCTAGTGTCATTGCATGTGTGTTCTTCTAAACAAACCACATAAGGATCCACCAGTGTCATTGCATGTCTGTTCCTCTAAACAAACCACACATGGATCCACCTGGTGTCATTGCATGTCAGTTCTTTTCACAAACCACACATGGATCCACCATTGTCATTGAATGTGTGTTCTTTTCATTAACCATAGCTAGAGTCATTGCATGTGTGTTCTTCAAAGCAAACCACACATGGATCCACCTACTGTGATAACATGTCTATTATTTTCACAAACCACACATGGATCCACAGGTGTCATTGCATGTGTGTTCTTTTCACAAACCACACATGGATCCACCTAGTGTTATTGCATGTCTGTTCTTTTCACAAACCACACATGGATCCACCAGTGTGTCATTGCATGTGTGTTCTTCTCATGAACCACAGCCAGTGTTATCGCATGTCTGTTCTTCTCACAAACAACATAAGGATCCACCAGTGTCATTGCATGTCTATTCTTCTAAACAAACCACATAAGCATCCACCAGTGTCATTACATGTGTGTTCTTTTCTTGAACCACAACTAGAGTCATTTATGTGTGTTCTTCTAAATAAACCACATATGGATCCACTAGTGTCATTGCATGTCTGTTCTTTTCATGAACCACACCCAGTGTCATTGCATGTCTGTTCCTCTAAACAAACCACACATGGATCCACCTAGAGTCATTGCATGTCAGTTCTTTTCAGAAACCACACATGGATCCACCAGTGTCATTGCATGTGTGTTCTTTTCATGAACCACAACTAGAGTCATTGCATGTGTCTTCTTCTAAACAAACCACATAAGGATCCACCAGTGTCATTGCATGTGTGTTCTTCTCATGAACCACACCCAGTGTCATTGCATGTGTGTTCTTCTCATGAACCACACATGGATACACCAGTGTCGTTGCATGTGTGTTCTTTTCATGAACCACAGCTAGAGTCATTGCATGTGTGTTCTTCTAAACAAACCACATAAGGATCCACCAGTGTCATTGCATGTGTGTTCTTTTCATGAACCACAACTAGAGTCATTGCATGTGTGTTCTTCTAAACAAACCACATACAGATCCACCAGTGTCATTGCATGTCTGTTCTTTTCATGAACAACACCTAGTGACGAGGGTTTATCTCGTCAATGCCCATTGTTATGGACTTGGGTTTTGGAGAAGGAGGGAGCGCTGGAGACATCTATCGGCTAGCAAACAAGCACACAGGGGACAAAGGATTTACCTAGGTTCAGGCCTCGTAGAGGTCCCTACTCCTTCTTGTCTGCTTGTGGAATTATCGAAGGAGTCGAAAGTTACAATGGTGCGCAGATGCAATCTGGCAAGGGTTGTGGAAACTAGGGTTGCTTGTGTAATCCTCGCCGCCCCCTCCTAGCCTTTATATAGATAGGCTAGGTTTCGGGTAGCAGGTCGAGTCGGTTACAAGTTAGGGTTTTCCCCTTCAAACTTTCTATCTTTAGCTT
Organism: Avena insularis; assembly: GCA_023614405.1. NCBI lineage: Eukaryota > Viridiplantae > Streptophyta > Magnoliopsida > Poales > Poaceae > Avena > Avena insularis. Next base: position 454,736,816 of record CM042694.1, read on the forward strand.
CTTCTTGTCCTTCAAGCAATCGAGAGTCTGTAGGTTACTCGAGTACCTCCATCTGGGCCTTGGCGACACCGTGGGCCTGTATGTATTTGGACCGTATATACCAAGCTCGAGTACCTGTAGGGTATACCCATGTCAGTAGCCCCCGAGTGTCCAGTGGAATCGCAGATTTGACTGGGGACTTTTTGAAGGCTTCGAGTGCCTAAATGAGTACATTTTGATTGGTTTTATTTGTGTCATAGGGATTGTTGATATACGTGCCTGATATAACCGAAGTATAGGTATTAGTTAACCACCTTAGGGTGAAACAACGCAATCTACTCAAATTCGAGTCCCCGGACTCGAATCCGGAAAAGTGCTGGTGTAATTCGACTCAGGCCGCGGAGGTCTTACAGGAGTCGAATTCTAGTTATATGGGTGTGAGCACTTGACGCCGTCCCATAAGCATGTTCATCGTGCACATGAGGCACGGATATGTTTCGTAGTCGCAGCTTAAATGCGTTGATGTGCCTTATTCAGGTCTTACCTTCACGCAGTAGGGCGCTGCATCCGAATTTTATCATCGCGAGACGATTCGGTGACCCAGAGACGCATCTCTTTGTAGGAAAATTATGGGCGGTATCGCCATGAGTTTCGTGTGGATGTTATCAACACACAGTTTTTGTACAAATAATCATAGGTGCGCGACAGCGCCCTATGGACTAGCCTCGAGTGCCTGGTTGAGTCAAGACTGGTAGGGACTAAAGAACTTTTGCGACTCGCTGTCGCCTTTTGCTTGCTTGTTTCAAATGATGACTCAGGTACTAAAATACTTTACATTATCATCGCCTTTGCCTACTTGTTTCAATGTCGATGATTCCAGTAGTACTAAAACACTTTTGCATCTGTCGCTTTTTGCCTACTTGTTTCAGTCATGATGACTGTGGTGTACTAAAACACTTTTGCATCGCTGTCATCTTTTTGCTCGCTTGTTTCAGCGCCCTATGGGAGTAACCTATGTCCATAATCGAACTGTGTTTCGGTGGTTGGGTTTGCTTTTGTGATTGTCCATGTTCCCGCAACAAGAAAAGAAAAGTCGAGGGTGCGCGGCCGCCTCCTATGGGAGTAGCCTAGTGCTTGGTGGAGTCGAAGACTCCAGCAAGGACTAAAAATAGTCAAAGTTTTCCACTGCATAGCCTTGGTGACGTCAGTGCTGACGCTTGTATGACCTTAGTTGCCCGCGTGAGCGATTTTGACGGGATGTGACAAGCGGTGGGTCCCACTTTCTGACTTTGATTTGACTGGGCGTGCATAATCTTATTTTTAACTATGCCTCCTCGATTTCCGCGCGTAATGGTAGAAGTGGGGGGACGGTTCGCGCTTCCTCTTCTCCACGTGTCCAACGGGATGCGTGCCACGCGTCCAATAGGGTTTTTGTCAGCCGTTGGATTGCATCTCCTAGGGGTTAAGTAGCGATGCTGCGGCGGTAATTTCCCATCTGCGCTCTTTCTTCCTTGCTGCCATCGCCATTGCTGTTGCTTTTCTGCTTTCCCCTGCGCCCATCTTCTCCATGGACGCTCACCAGTTCGTTCTCAGCTCCTTTCCTTCGGCCCACGCCATAGCCACGCAATGGGGAAGAAGAAGGAGGCTGCCATTGATTCCATGGGCCACCGCTGGCGGCGAAGAAGAAGGTGGTTCGGCTGCGGCACCAGACTACCGGGCCAAGGAAGAAGAAGGTCGCGGGCACCCGCATGACCAATGGCGCATGGCGCCCCTCTATCATCAAGGCGTCGGATCTCCGTCTTCTTCGCCAAGATGGAGTTATCTCCGCGGTAGTCGCCGATGCGCGCGTCCCCAGCGGTGAGGCCATTCTTGCTCCTCCCACTGGTTTTCGAGTGATGTTTCTTGCATTCATCATTCGCGGTCTTTCCTTGCCTCTTCACCCCTTTCTTAGGGGTCTTGTTTGTTTCTATGGGCTCCAGCTCCATCAGCTGTCCCCAAATTCGCTCCTCCACATCACTTGTTTCATCATCATGAAAGTGCTGGCTCGGAATCGAGCCACACTTTGGTCTTTTCAAGCGCATCTTTAAATTGAAGCGTCAGTCCGCATCTGGCTCTTTAGTTTATGACGTAGGTGGTTGTGGAATCCACGTCGACCCATCCGCCACCTACTTGACAAGTCTGTCCAGGGATGGAGGGACAGATGGTTCTATGTTCGCGACCAGAAGGCCAAGGACGAGCACTTTGGACTCGTGCCTTTTGATCCCGCGACTCCCTGCAAGAAGATGCGTTCTTGGAAGAACGTGATCATGCCCTCCGAACTCGCGGAGACATACATGTTATATCAATGCGTCTGCGACCTCGAGAGCCGCATAGGCGCAGAAGAGGGAGGCTGCGCCCTTGTCAGGACTTGGCTGCATCGTCGCATCCAGCCTCTCCAGGCCAGAGTCCATCCCATGTTTCAATGGGGTGGCGCTGATGATGCCACTCGCATGTCTGCCGATGGTATGTCCGCGAGTGAGGTAGATAAGAGGGTGCGACTGGTCATGAAGTACACTTTCAAGGATGTGCTTCCAAATGAGCCAGTCGTTCCTCCCTTCGATGCTTCGAATCCTCCTCCCGAGGTACAGTTGTGCTACGTAGTAGCTTATTTTCTTGATTGCGTTTTCTGTTGCTTACCTGTTATGTTTGCTGATTTTTACTGTTTGTATGCAGGAGTGGGCGGTGTCGCCTTGTATGCCTCCCCTCCCTGAGGGGATTATTCCTCGTGAAGCTTTGGAAGAGGACGAGTCTGAGTCGACTGTCCCTTCCGATGTGGAAGAGGAAGCCCCCGAGTCCGAGAGCCCGGATACTCGCAAGCGTTCGTGTAGCGGGGATTCCGACACGTTGACTCCTTCAACTCCAGGAGGCGCGGTTGTTGGCGTGGAGTCGCCAATTCTAGCTGTTCCTGTGAGGGTTGTGGCACCGTCTTCTCGCAAGAAGATGCGATTGCCCAAGGAGTCTTCGTCGGAGTCGACGGAATCCACGTTTGATCATGACAAATTTGACTGGTAAGTTTGCTAATGCATTCATTCTTCTCTGTTTTCTTCTTGCTGGGTTTTGCCCTGGAGTTTGCCCTTTTCTCAATGTGGATTTTGTCTTGCAGTCAAGAGGCATTGTCATCTTCGGGCGACGTCGAATTTTTGAAGGAATCGGGAGCCGCGACTTCAAGGGCGAAGGTAGAGGTTGAGCGCGCTCCTTCTCCGGCGGCGGCCCACTCCGGGCACAATTCTTCGAGCTCTCCTCACGTAGGGGAGCATCGAGTAGTTGCTTGGATGACGGTTCAGCAAACTTCTTCGGAGTCGCTGGAGGACCATGTAAGTATTGCTTTCCTTCTTTTTTAATGTGGTAGTCAATCGCCTTTTGTTGCCCTCTCTGATTCCTTGCTTTGTGCAACAGCTCCTTGTAAGGGAGGCCGCGCAAGTGGCGGAGCAGGTGATGGCGATGGGTCGCCAGCATGCAATGCTGGAGACGCATCATCGCGTTGTCGAAAGTGAGTGTTCTATACTTATTCTTTTCGTCTTCTCTCTGTTTTGGTATAATCGACTGACAGCCAATTATTGACTGCCATGTAGCTGAGCATAACGCTTTACTGCGCGATGTCGCCACGTTGGAGAAGACGCTAGCCGCAGCTGTGAAGGGGCGCGACAAGGAAATCGCGGCTCGTGATGAAGCCACCCTTGAAGAGGATCTGCGCGCCTTTGTGGCCGGGAGAAGTTTTCGAGAGCAACCGTTTCGGCCGCCAAGGCCCTCTCGTGTACCTTTACCGGTAAATATGTTATTGATGTTCTTCTTCAGATCAGAGTGCCGATGGCACTAGGAGTTTGATCCATGTGTGTATTTTGGTGTAGATGCTGGCGGCTTGAGTTTTGATCCACAAGCCCTTTGTCGCGATGACGCTCTGGCGGGCGCGGTGTCTGCGGTCGAGGATCGTAGCGCCGCTGTCCAAAATACGCTGTCCAAGACCAAGGCCACCCTGAGTCGCCTCCGGGAGGAGCTGATGCCGAAGGCGGAGCTGGTCGACAATGTGGAAGAGCTGGTGGAGTCGCTCGCTGGGGGTGTGCCTGCCACGTACAAGAACTCCCTCCGCGCAGCTGGCGCGACCATGTCGCTTGCCATGGTGCAAGCCCACGGAGTCGAAGTAGATCCTTCTGCGGTGTCGAAGACGATGCCTATTGGCGCGGATGGTCAGCAGGTAGTATTTGCTCCCTTTGCGACTGCTTGTGCCAGATATGGCCATTCCTTGATAAACATTGTTGCCAAGTATTCGGAGGAGCTCAATCATGCGAAGAAGGCGGCGAAAACTTCGGCCTCAGGGGCCGGCGGAAAGTCAGTGGCATATGATACTGCCACGGACTTGATGAAGCCCCCGAGGTCATTGAAGTCGAAGAAGCCAGCTGCTTCGTAGTTAGTTTCTTGTAATAGTTGATGAATTGCTCTTTTGATTGGAGAACATTCCTGTTGGCGAATGTGTTTGTAGATACTTTTATGCTGATCCTGAATGCGTCTGTTACTTTTGACTTTTGAGTTGGTCGCCTTATTTTCCTCTGGCTTGATTTTTGGTAGGGTACATCAAGTGGTCCTGTGGGGGGAACCCCGAACTCGCCGTCTCTTGAGGATACAATGGCACCACCATGCTCCAGGGTAGAGGAGTTGTCCTTGCTTTCGCGACTTCGTGATCGCGTTAAGCAACTGGAGCGTGAGTTGCCCGTGATCCGCGGTAGCGCAGACTTGTGGAAGTCAAAGGCTGAAAAAGCCGCCGCCCGCGAGCAATATCTGCTTGGCGAGGTGACGCAGCTGGCCGACCAGTTTAAGTGTTAGTTTGCTCATCCTCGTCTTTTCCTTTGTAGTTAATCGCAATGGTACGTTGTACTCATGCTGTTGATGCTGCTTCGTGTAGTTGTTAGCGCACGCCATCCGCAGGAGGAGAGGGATAGGATTGCCATCCGTCTTCATGATCTCACCCAGGAGCAACTTCAGGAGAGTGGATACTTCTGGGTAGATCATGATCGTGCGACTACGTTGGTGACCTTGCGGTGATCGCGTCATGAAAGTGCTGCTCTTTCTGAAGAAGTCGCAGTCGTGTTTGAAGAACATCTATCGGGCGATGTTCCCGCTGGATGATACTCCATCAAGCCTGCTGGCTCTCCTGACCAAATTTCAAGATATGTCCATGGTTCGCGAGTGCGTGAGGCAGCAGTTGGTGGCTGGTGGCAAGGCTGCCCTTTCCATGGTGCGTTTGCACAAGCCTGACGTGGATGTCGCCGCCATTGCCTCTAGTCCACCGGTGCCACCAGTAGGATCTTCCTGGAACATGGTGCCGCATTATCAGGCGGTGGACCGTCTAGCCGAGGAGGTCGTCGACTTCTTCGAGGAACAGACTAATGTTCTTCTGTTGCAAGGGTAGCCAAATATGTATCCTGCACATAAGTGTACTAGTGTTGTAAAGCTCGTATACATTTGTAGATAATTTACTGTTGAACGTGTACAAATAGCTTTAAGCGTGGGGTGTGTTGCACTTATGCGGGTCCTTTTTGTTAGCCTAGCCTTCTTTGTATCGTTCCCTTGTCAACCTGTGCAAAAGCGTACCGGGTTGAGTTTGTGTTAAGGGGTTCGATTGATGCCGCTACTCAGATGTCGCGTTATTGTTCAAGAACATATGTGTATAGGGTATGGCCCGAGTATGAAAATTGACAAAGTAAAGGAGAACACGGAGTTTTGGGGCACTTAGCTTTTATTTATTCGAAGAACAGTACGAAGTACAGTGTGCGGCTAAGTAGCCTTGGCTGAATAGCCTTATTTGTGATGCAAAAGTAAAGAAAAACGACTAAGGGTAGAAGCGTCGTAGTTGTGCGACGTTCCAAGGGTTGGAGTGTGTGACTCCTGTCTCTAAATCTTGAAGGCGATATGCGCCACCTGGGATTACTTCTGTAATCACGTACGGTCCTTTCCAGGGGGACTCGAGCTTGAGATGCCCCTGCTACTTCAGTCGCAGGACTAGGTCACCTTCGACGAAGGATCTGGGGTGAAGCCTTCTCCTATGGTAGTTGCGCAGGTTCTGCTGGTAGATCGTAGATCTTTCTGCGGCGATTTCTCTTGCTTCGTCAAGGAGGTCGACGGAGTCTTCGAAAGTCGAGGATGACTCTTCGCGGTAGGCGACGCTGGCGTGGCGCTTTGTACCGTACCTCGGCGGGTAGTACTGCCTCTGCTCCGTGTACCATAAAGAATGGCGTGTAGCCAGTGGAGCTGATTGGAGTTGTTTGTAGACTCCAGAGTACGGATTGGAGCTCATCTGGCCAGCAACCCACGGCTTGCTCGAGTGGTCGAAGGAGTCGCTTCTTGATGCCACTGCAGACGAGCCCGTTTGCTTTTTCCACCTGACCGTTGGTCTGTGGGTGTGCTACTGAGGCATAGCTGATGTTGATCCCCAAGTTCTTGCAGAATTCTTGGAACTCCTTGGATGTGAAGTTCGTCCCGTTGTCGGTGATGATGCTGTGCGACACGCCGAAGCGGTAGACGATGCACTCGAAGAACTTGAACGCTTAGCCCACGATTGCTTGGTCACTGGCATGGCCTCAATCCACTTGGTGAATTTGTCGACTGCGACCAAGAGGTAGACGTAGCCTCCTTGCGAGGACCTTGGAAGTTTGCCAACCATGTCGAGTCCCCACTGGGCGAAGGGCCAGGCCAATGGAATAGGCCTTAGTTCTGCGCCTGGTGTGTGTGGCTTGTCCGCGAATCGCTAACAAGCGTTGCACTTTTGGACTATATCCTTGGCGTCGCGCATGGCCGTGGGCCAGTAAAATCCAGCTCGTAGAGCTTTGTATGGACAGGGCGCATTTGCCGTCGTGGTGCCCGTAGGTCCCTTCATGGATGTCGAGGAGGACTGCTCTTCCATCGGCTAGGGAGACACATCGTTGTAACGCCTATGATGCTGCGTTTATATAGTTCACCGTTGATAACGGCAAATGCCTTGGAGCGTCGCGCGATGTGTCGTGCGTCTGTCGGGTCGTCGGTGGCGCCAGAGGAGGTACGTAATGTATGGCTGCGTCCAGGATTGTTCGATCATCATGACGCTCATTGGTCCCTCTAGTCCTATGTCGAGCTCCAAGTCATCGAGTGTCATTGGCTCATTGGGTGGTGTAGCCCCCGAGTCCGTTGCTGCGCTTGTTTTCTTCTCTGCAGCCTTTGGCTTGATGGAGCGTTCGCATATGCGCTCGAGAAATACCCCAGGTGGTATGGGTGCGCAGGTGGAGCCTATGTTGGCGAGTGCGTCCGCCTCCTCATTGCTTTCACGACGTATGTGTCGCAAATCGCAACCATCGAAGTCTCCTTCAAGTGTGTCGTAGAGGTCGCGGTATGCGATCATGTTGTCGTTCAGTGCGTCGCACTCGTGCATTTTTTGGTTGACGACCAGCTTGGAGTCGCCATATGATTAGCCTCATTGCGCCACAGGCTTTTGCCATCCTCATCACTGTACCAGGTTCTCGTATTCAGCCTCGTTGTTTGAGGCTGTGAACTGCATTCGCAGGATGTATTTCAGCTTGTCCCCTTGAGGTGATGTCAGTATGACACCTGCTCCTGCTCCATCTTTCCTCTTGGATCCGTCGAAGTGCATTGTCCAGAGGTAGGACATGTCTGGCTTGTCCGGGAGTTGGTTTTTCGTCCAATGTACGAGGAAGTCAGGGAGAACTTGCGACTTGATTGCGTCGCGCTTTTCGTATGTGATGTCTCGTGGAGACAGTTCGATTCCCCAAAGCGCGACTCGCCCTGTGGCGTCAGGGTTATTGAGGATATGTCCCAATGGGGCGTTGTTGACTACCACGATTGGGTGTTCCTGGAAGTAATGGCACAGTCGCCGGGCGGTCATAAAGACGCCGTACACCAGCTTCTGGTAGTGCGGGTACCGCTATTTTGTTGGCGTGAGGACCTCGCTGAGGTAGTATACCGGGCGCTGTACGCCGTGGACCTTGTTTTCTCGCCCGTCGACGGCGAGCACCGTGCTAACCATTTTGGTTGGTGGCGGAGATGTCAGCGGTGGTTCCTTTCGTGGAGTTACCAATACTGGCGAGGTGGATAGCAGGCGCTTGAGGTCTTCGAATGCTTCTTGCGCTTCATTGGTACACTCGAATTTGTCAGCTTTGCGGAGGAGCTGATAGAAGGGCAACGCCTTTTCTCCCATTCGACTGATAAATCGACTGAGGGTCGCGATTCGTCCATCTAGTTGATGAACGACTCTTATGTTCTTTGGCTTCTCCATGGCTAGTATGGCCTTTATCTTTTTCGGGTTTGCCTCAATCCCTCTCGCGGAGATGAGATACCCGAGCAGCTGCCCAGATGGTACATGAAGGCATTTGTCGGATTGAGCTTTATCCGATGTGATCGAGATTGGCGAAGGTTTCGCGCAAGTCGTCGATTAGAGAGGCTTCTTCCATGGTTTTGATTACTATGTCGTCGACATAGACTTGGATGTTGCGACCTAGTTGCTCTTTGAGGCAAGCCTGCATGCATCGCTGGTACGTAGCTCCTGCATTTTTTAGCCCGAAGGGCATTGTGTTATGTGCGAACACATGAAGAAGGCGTTATAGCCGGTCTTCTCCTGGTCTTCCTCCTTCATTAATTTGGTTATAGCCTGAGTAGGCATCGAGGAAAGCGGCACTCGCATCCAGCGGTGGAGTCGATGATTTGATCGATCCGTGGTAGCGGAAGTGATCTTTTGGGCAATGCTTGTTTAAAAGTGAAGTCCACGCTTTTGTCCGTGGGATATCCGTGTCCTTTTTGGTACCAGCACCGTGTTAGCCGATCCGGTGCTTTCCTTGATCTCGTGTGAATTTGGCCTCATGAGTCTATTGATCTCCATTCCGACTACCTGTGCCCGTGGCTCAGACAGTCGCCTGATTGTTTGCTTGACTGGCCTTGCGTCGGGGTTGACGTTGAGTGTGTGCTCGGTGAATTCCCTAGGAACTCCTAGCATGTCTGCAGGACACCGGGCAAAAATTTCCCAGTGCTCATGGAGGAATTCGACGAGCGCGAGTTCCTATGCGGGACTCAAGTTGTTGGCGATGAGGGCCATTTTGGCGGGATCTGATGGATGGACCTCCACCTTCTTTGTGTGCACAGATGAGTCGAAGGAGAGGTCAGGTGAGCTTGGCCTACTCGGGAGGCTGGTATGCATCGTTTCCTTCAATCACGCGAGCTCCTCCTGCATGCCGAAGGACTAGGAGATTCTGTTGAATTCCCTGTCGCAACTGTCAGATCGCTCGAAGCTCCCGTTGATCGTGATGACGCCATTGGGACCTGACATCTTCATCTGCAGGTAGGCGTAGTGGGGTACCGCCATGAACCTAGCGAACGTGACGCGTCCGAGGATGCAATGGTATTGTGAGGGCCAGTCGACAACTTCAAAGTCGATGCGCTCGCGCCGGAAGTTCTTCGGCGTGCCGAATATGACGTCGAGGTCCGATGCCTCCAAGCAGGTTAGAGGGATCCTCATTGCTCGCAAGGTACTCGCGAATATGAGGTTGATACCGCTTCCGCCATCCATGAAGACGCGACTCATGTCAAAGACTCCAATTTGCGCCTCGAGTACGAGGGGGCAATGACCTGGGTGAGGTACTTGAGGCGGGTGGTCGCGTTTGTCAAAGGTAATGCACGACTCACTGCCACTGAGGTACTCAGTGGTGGATGATGGCGAGTGCGTGGCCAAATTGACTTGGCGACTGATGGCCTTCTATACCCTATTGGAGGGGCGCCCCTTTTGGATCATCATGGTACCCATGGCCCGTGGGTACGGTTCGCCTCCGTGGTGTTGGTCCGGTGCAGCTCCGTTCGGGGGTGGCCCAGGTGGTGGTGGTGCGCCATGTGCCACGGCGCCTGGAGAGGCTCCATAGCCTCTTTCGACTGCATTGCGGTTCATCCGAACCAATCCCTCATGTAGCTTGAGGAACTCGCGGCAGTCCTTGAGGAGGTGGCTGGACTTTCTCTTGCCATCATGCTTGTCAATGTAGAAGTGTACCGTGCATAGCCCGGACAGTTTGTCCTCGATGGAGGTCGCGGGTGCTTCATCGCGAGTGCGGTGTTGCCACACTTGCGTGGTTTTCCCGGAGTCGCGGTACCCGCCGCTGCGGTATCCGCTGTTGCGGTTATCGTCGCGTCTATCGGCGTAGCCGGCTGCGACCATGTTGACGTCATCGCGATCGTCGTAGACGCGCATGCGACGCTTAGTCCGGCGGTCGCGTCTTCGTTTGAGTTATGCCTCCTCGTCAGAGTGAATGCGGTTCTTCACTGAATCTTCTCCATCAGCCCACCGATTTGCGATCTCCATCAGGTGGTCGATGGTCTGGGGTTTTGAGCGGCCTAGCTCCTCCCTGATTTCCATGCGGCGGACACCACCGTTGAATGCATCAATCGCGCGGTCTTCCGAGATGTTCTCCGCGGAGTTCTTGATGATGGACCACCTTTGGATGTAAGCGCGATGATTCGCCGGATCTTTCTTGGCAGCATCTCAGTTCTTCGATTGAGGGGCGTTTATGCGTGCCCTTAAAGTTGCGCACGGCTATATTCAACTCATCCCAGCTGCGAATGGATCCGTGGGAGGTTATTGAGCCATGCCGGCGGCGCCTGTGTTCGTGCAAGCATTGCATAGTAGTACTTTGACTGCCTCCATGTAGTCTGACGGAGGAGATGTGATCCTCCAGCTAGATCTTGGGGTCCTGCAGACCGTCAAATTTCGGGTTCTCCGATGGGAGTTTGAACCCTTTAGGCATTCTCTTTTGCCTGATGGATCTGCTGAAGCATCTGGTGCCACAGAGCTCCCCATATTCTTCTTCCGAGTCAGTCGACCGAGCACATCGTGCCCTTGACTTGTCGATCTTGCACTGCGTGAGTTCATCGCGTGCATCATAGTCGCGATCGTGTCGCCGTGAACGGCGGCGCCTAGACAGGTCGTGATTGTCATCGCTGGACGAGGGCGAGGAGTAGCGCTTTGCTAATGCTTTGCCCTTTTTTGGGTCTGGTACCGGTTCCCTATCGAGGGCGGCCTCGATTAGCCCCAGGCTCGCGATCGTAGATCGGTGCATGGCCGTTCGGGGATCTCCCGCTGGTGGCTGGTTATTGAGAAGGTATATGGTGGCCGCTGTCACCGCGGCCTGTGGTGTCCTGGGAACCACGTTGCCTCTCGTGTCGACTGTCATAGATCCAAAGTCGAGGACTTTCATGGCGTCTATGCATTCTTGTTCGGTGAGGTGAGCCATCCGCGATTGCCTTTTCCTGGCGAGGTGCTCGTTGCCTCTTGAGGAGGATCCTCCGTAGGAGGAGAGCCCAGCGCGACGAAGGCTCGACTCGTCCACCGCTTTTTTACACGCCTCAAGTTGTGCGATTGCTTGTTTTTGGCGCTTGAATTCCTCTTTTAGGAGCCAGTGGTAGCCCGTCAACAGTTCCTGTAGGGACCCGAAGGATAGAGGTGCACCTCGTAGGGCTTCGCGGCAGCGTTCCCACTCTTGCTCGTTGAGCCTGATCATGACGCGTTCACCGGTTTGCTCGTTGATTATGCTGGGAGGTTCGATTGCTCCTCCATTGCCGCCGTTGCCGCTGTTGGCGGTGTTGGGCGGGTTGGTGCCGTTGCCGGTGTTACCACCATTGCCGTGATTGGGTGGATCGGTGCCGTTACCGGTGTTGCCACCGTTACCGCGGTTGGCGGAGGTGTCGCCCGCATTGATGACGGCACACATGAAGTGATTTGGGAAGCTGTTGCTTCCACAACTTTCAGATCCGGAACCGTAGGTTCCATCTTCAGTGGCCAGATTGCTTAGATCGGAGACGCGACTGCTGTCGCTGACCATGTTCCCAACTGTCGCCGGAGCATTGAGCTCACTGAGGGTGCCGATCGATGGAGGGAACCATGATGCTGGGGCAATCGCTGGTGCCGTTGGCTAATCGGGCATGCGAAGTGTGCCCATCTGACCAACTGGAAGCGAGCTCCCAGCCTTGTTGATTCCGCCGCCACGGACTCAAGGCGCGAGTAGTAGCCGGCGTGTGGATCGTGAAGTCGAAGGCGCCGAAAAGCTGGCGAATCTCCGTTGTTGCAGAGTTGTAGATCGCGTTTGATGGAGCCGAAGAAGCCGCAACATCAGCACTCCCAATTCCCACAGAGGGTTTATCTCGTCAATGTCCATTGTTATGGACTTGGGTTTTGGAGAAGGAAGGAGCGCTGGAGGCATCTATCGGCTAGCAAACAAGCACACAGGGGACAAAGGATTTACCCAGGTTCAGGCCTCGTAGAGGTCCCTACTCCTGCTTGTCTGCTCGTGGAATTATCGAAGGAGTCGAAAGTTACAATGGTGCGCAGATGCAATCTGGCAAGGGTTATGGAAACTAGGGTTGCGTGTGTAATCCTCGCCGCCCCCTCCTAGCCTTTATATAGATAGGCTAGGTCTCGGGTAGCAGGTCGAGTCGGTTACAAGTTAGGGTTTTCCCCTTCAAACTTTCTATCTTTAGCTTCTTCTTGTCCTTCAAGCAATCGAGAGTCCGTAGGTTACTCGAGTCCCTCCATCCGGGCTTTGCCCACACCGTGGGCATGTATGTATTTGGACCGTCTATACCAAGATCGAGTACCTATAGTGTATACCCATGTCACCTAGTGTCATTGCATGTGTGTTCTTCTAAACAAACCACATAAGGATCCACCAGTGTCATTGCATGACTGTTCTTTTCAAGAACCACATAAGGATCCACCAGTGTCATTGGATGTGTGTTCTTCTCATGAACCAGACATGGATCCACCATTATCATTGCATGTCTGTTCTTTTCGTGAATCACATCTAGAGTCATCGCAAGTCTGTTAATTCCACAAACCACATATGGATCCACCAGTGTCATTGCATGTCTATTCTTTTCATGAACCACAGCTAGAGTCATTGCATGTCAGTTCTTTTCATGAGCCACACATGGATCCACCAGTGTCATTGCATGTATGTTCTTCTCATGAACCACACATGGATACACCAGTGTCATTGCATGTCTGTTCTTTTCATGAACCACACCCAGTGTCATTGCATGTTTGTTCCTCTAAATAAACCACATAAGGATCCACCAGTGTCATTGCATGTCTGTTCTTTTCATGAACCACACATGGATCCACTAGTGTCATTGCATGTCTGTTCTTTTCATGAACCACATAAGGATCCACCAGTGTCATTGGATGTGTGTTCTTCTGATGAACCACGCATGGATCCACCAGTGTCATTGCATGTCTGTTCTTTTCATGAACCACACCCAGTGTCATTTCATGTCTGTTCCTCTAAACAAACCACATAAGGATCCACCAGTGTCATTGCATGTATGTTCTTTTCATGAACCACACATGGATCCACTAGTGTCATTGCATGCATGTTATTTTCATGAACCACAGCTAGAGTCATTGCATGTGTGTTCTTCTAAACAAACCACACATGGATCCACCTAGTGTGATTGCATGACTGTTCTTTTCACAAACCACACATGGATACACCAGAGTCATTGCATGTGTGTTCTTTTCATGAACCACACCCCGTGTCATTGCATGTTTGTTCCTCTAAACAAACCACATAAGGATCCACCAGTGTGATTGCACGTCTGTTCTTTTCATGAACCACACATGGATCCACCAGTGTCATTGCATGTCTGTTCTTTTCACAAACCACATAAGGATCCACCAGTGTCATTGCATGTCTGTTCTTTTCATGAACCACATAAGGATCCACCAGTGTCATTGGATGTGTGTTCTTCTCATGAACCACACATGGATCCACCAGTGTCATTGCATGTCTGTTCTTTTCGTGAACCACACCCAGTGTCATTGCATGTCTGTTCCTCTAAACAAACCACATAAGGATCCACTAGTGTCATTGCATGTATGTTCTTTTCATGAACCACACATGGATCCACTAGTGTCATTGCATGTGTGTTCTTTTCATGAACCACAACTAGAGTCATTGCATGTGTGTTCTTCTAAACAAACCACACATGGATCCACCTAGTGTGATTGCATGTCTGTTCTTTTTACAAACCACACATGGATCCACCAGTGTCATTGCATGTGTGTTCGTTTCGTGAACCATAGCTAGAGTCATTGCATGTGTGTTCTTCTAAACAAACCACACACGGATCCACCTAGTGTGATTGCATGTCTGTTCTTTTCACAAACCACACATGGATCCACTAGTGTCATTGCATGTGTGTTCTTTTCATGAACCACAGCTAGAGTCATTGCATATCTGTTCTTTCCACAAACCACACATGGATCCACCAGCGTCATACGATGTGTGTTCTTCTCATGAACCACACATGGATCAACAAGTGTCATTGGATGTCTATTCTTTTCAAGAATAACAGCTAGAGTCATTGCATGCCTGTTACTTCCATAAACCACATAAGGATCTACCAGTGTCATTGCGTCTATTCTTTTCATGAACCACATGGATCCACAGTGTCATTCCATGTCTGTTCTTTTCACAAACCACATAAGGATCCACCGGTGTCATTGCATGTGCATTCTTTTCATGAACCACATAAGGATCCACCAGTGTCATTGGATGTGTGTTCTTCTCATGAACCACACATGGATCCACCAGTGTCATTGCATGTCTGTTCTTTTTGTGAACCACACCCAGTGTCATTGCTTGTCTGTTCCTCTAAACAAACCACATAAGGATCCACTAGTGTCATTGCATGTATATTCTTTTCATGAACCACACATGGATCCACTAGTGTCATTGCATGTGTGTTCTTTTCATGAACCACAACTAGAGTCATTGCATGTGTGTTCTTCTAAACAAACCACACATGGATCCACCTAGTGTGATTGCATGTCTGTTCTTTTTACAAACCACACATGGATCCACCAGTGTCATTGCATGTGTGTTCGTTTCGTGAACCATAGCTAGAGTCATTGCATGTGTGTTCTTCTAAACAAACCACACACGGATCCACCTAGTGTGATTGCATGTCTGTTCTTTTCACAAACCACACATGGATCCACTAGTGTCATTGCATGTGTGTTCTTTTCATGAACCACAGCTAGAGTCATTGCATATCTGTTCTTTCCACAAACCACACATGGATCCACCAGCGTCATTCGATGTGTGTTCTTCTCATGAACCACACATGGATCAACAAGTGTCATTGGATGTCTATTCTTTTCAAGAATAACAGCTAGAGTCATTGCATGCCTGTTACTTCCATAAACCACATAAGGATCTACCAGTGTCATTGCACGTCTATTCTTTTCATGAACCACACATGGATCCACCAGTGTCATTCCATGTCTGTTCTTTTCACAAACCACATAAGGATCCACCAGTGTCATTGCATGTCTGTTCTTTTCATGAACCACATAAGGATCCACCAGTGTCATTGGATGTGTGTTCTTCTCATGAACCACACATGGATCCACCAGTGTCATTGCATGTCTGTTCTTTTTGTGAACCACACCCAGTGTCATTGCTTGTCTGTTCCTCTAAACAAACCACATAAGGATCCACTAGTGTCATTGCATGTATATTCTTTTCATGAACCACACATGGATCCACTAGTGTCATTGCATGTGTGTTCTTTTCATGAACCACAGCTAGAGTCATTGCATGTGTGTTCTTCTAAACAAACCACACATGGATCCACCTAGTGTGATTGCATGTCTGTTCTTTTCAGAAACCACACATGGATACACCAGTGTCATTGCATGTGTGTTCTTTTCATGAACGACAACTAGAGTCATTGAATGTGTGTTCTTCTAAACAAACCACATAAGGATCCACCAGTGTCATTGCATGTTTGTTCTTCTCATGAACCGCATAAGGATCGAGCAGTGGCATTGCATGTCTGTTCTTTTCACAAACCACATAAGGATCCACAAGTGTCATTGCATGTATGTTCTTTTCATGAACCACATAAGGATCTACCAGTGTCATTGCATGTGTGTTCTTTTCATGTAACACACATGGATCCACCAGTGTCATTGCATGTCTGTTCTTTTCATCAACCACACCCAGTGTCATTGCATGTATGTTACTCTAAACAAACCACATAAGGATCCACTAGTGTCATTGCATGTCTGTTCTTTTCATGAACAACACATGGATCCAGCAATGTCATTGCATGTGTGTTCTTTTCATGAACCACGGCTAGAGTCATTGCATGTGTGTTCTTCTAAACAAACCACACATGGATCCACCTAGTGTGATGGCATGTCTGTTCTTTTTACAAACCACACATGGATCCACCAGTGTCATTGCATGTGTGTTCGTTTCGTGAACCACAGCTAGAGTCATTGCATGTGTGTTCTTCTACACAAACCACACACGGATCCACCTAGTGTGATTACATGTCTGTTCTTTTCACAAACCACACCTTGATCCACTAGTGTCATTGCATCTGTGTTCTTTTCATGAACCACAGCTAGAGTCATTGCATATTTGTTCTTTCCACAAACCACACATGGATCCACCAGTGTCAGTGGATGTGTGTTCTTCTCATGAACCACGCATGGATCCACCAGTGTCATTGGATGTCTATTCTTTTCAAGAATAACAGCTAGAGTCATTGCATGGCTATTACTTCCATAAACCACATATGGATCCACCAGGGTCATTGCATGTCTATTCTTTTCATGAACCACAGCTAGAGTCATTGCATGTCGGTTCTTTTCATGAACCACACATGGATCCACAAGTGTCATTGCATGTCTTTTCTTCTCATGAACCACACATGGATCCACCTAGTGTGATTACATGTCTATTCTTTTCACAAACCACACATGGATCCATAGGTGTCATTGCATGTGTGTTCTTTTCATGAACCACAGCTAGAGTCATTGCATATCTGTTCTTTCCATAAACCACACATGGATCCACCAATGTCATTGGATGTGTGTTCTTCTCATGAACCACACATGGATCAACCAGTGTCATTGGATGTCTATTCTTTTCAAGAATAACAGCTAGAGTCATTGCATGCCTGTTACTTCCATAAACCACATATGGATCCACCAGTGTCATTGCATGTCTATTCTTTTCATGAACCACAGCTAGAGTCATTGCATGTCGATTCTTTTCATGAACCACACATGGATCCACCAGTGTCATTGCATATCTTTTCTTCTCATGAACCACACATGGATCCACCAGTGTCATTGCATGTCTGTACTTTTCATGAACCACACACAGTGTCATTGCATGTTTGTTCCTCTAAACAAACCACATAAGGATCCACCAGTGTCATTGCATGTCTGTTCTTTTCATGAACCACATGGATCCACCAAAGTGTCATTGCATGTCTGTTCTTTTAATGAACCACATAAGGATCCACCAGTGTCATTGGATGTGTGCTCTTCTCATGAACCACACATGGATCCACCAGTGTCATTGCATGTCTGTTCTTTTCATGAACCACACCTAGTGTCATTGCATGTTTATTCCTCTAAACAAACCACATAAGGATCAACCAGTGTCATTGCATGTATGTTCTTTTCATGAACCACACATGGATCCACTAGTGTCATTGCATGCGTGTTCTTTTCATGAACCACAGGTAGAGTCATTGCATGTGTGTTCTTCTAAACAAACCACACATGGATCCACCTAGTGTGATTGCATGTCTGTTCTTTTCTCAAACCACACATGGATACACCAGTGTCATTGCATGTGTGTTCTTTTCATGAACGACATCTAGTCATTTCACGTGTGTTCTTCTAAACAAACCACATAAGGATCCACCAGTGTCATTGCATGTTTGTTCTTCTCATGAACGACATAAGGATCCAGCAGTGTCATTGCATGTCTGTTCTTTTCACAAGCCACATAAGGATCCACCAGTGTCATTGGATGTATGTTCTTTTCGTGAACCACATAAGGATCCACCAATGTTATTGCATGTGTGTTCTTTTCATGAACGACACATGGATCCACCAGTGTCATTGCATGTCTGTTCTTTTCATCAACCACACATAGTGTCATTGCATGTCTGTTACTCTAAACAAACCACATAAGGATCCACTAGTGTCATTGCATGTCTGTTCTATTCAAGAACAACACATGGATCCACCAATGTCATTGCATGTGTGTCCTTTTCATGAACCATATCGAGAGTCATTGCATGTGTGTTCTTCTAAAAAAACCACACATAGATCCACCTAGTGTGATTGCATGTATGTTCTTTTCACAAACCACACATGGATCCACCAGTATCATTGCATGTGTGTTCTTTTCATGAACCACAGCTAGAGTCATTGCATGTGTGTTCTTGTAAACAAACCACACACGGATCCACCTAGTGTGATTACATGTCTGTTATTTTCACAAACCACACATGGATCCACTAGTGTCATTGCATGTGTGTTCTTTTCATGAACCACAACTAGAGTCGTTGCATATCTATTCTTTCCACAAACCACACATGGATCCACCAGTGTCATTGGATGTGTGTTCTTCTCATGAACCACACATGGATCCACCAGTATGATTGCATGTCTGTTATTTTCAAGAATAACAGCTAGAGTCATTGCATGTCTGTTACTTCCATAAACCACATATGGATCCACCAGTGTCATTGCATGTCTGTTCTTTTCATGAACCACGGCTAGAGTCATTGCATGTCAGTTCTTTTCATGAACCACACATGGATCCACCAGTGTCATTGCATGTATTTTCTTCTCATGAACCACACATGCATCCACCAGTGTCATTGCATGTCTGTTATTTTCATGAACCACACCCAGTGTCATTGCATGTGTGTTCCTCTAAACAAACCACATAAGGATCCACCAGTGTCATTGCATGTTTGTTCTTCTCATAAACCACACCCAGTGTCATTGCATGTGTGCTCTTCTAAACAAACCATATAAGGATCCACCAGTGTCATTGCATGTCTGTTCCTGTAAACAAACCACACACGGATTCACCTAGTGTCATGGCATGTTAGTTCTTTTCACAAACCACACATGGATCCACCATTGTCATTGCATGTGTGTTCTTTTCATGAACCACAGCTAGAGTCATTGCATGTGTGTTCTTCTAAACAAACCACATAAGGATCCACCAGTGTCATTGCATGTGTGTTCTTCTCATGAACCACACCCAGTGTCATTGCATGTGTGTTCTTCTCATGAACCACACATGGATACACCGGTGTCATTGCATGTGTGTTCTTTTCATGAACCACAACTAGAGTCATTGCATGTGTGTTCTTTAAAACAAACCACATAAGGATCCAACAGTGTCATTGCATGTGTGTTCTTTTCATGAACCACAGCTAGAGTCATTGCATGTGTGTTCTTCTAAGCAAACCATATAAGGATCCACTAGTGTCATTGCATCTCTGTTCTTTTCATGAACCAACCCCAGTGTCATTGCATGTGTGTTCTTCTAGACAAAGCACATAAGGTTCCACCAGTGTCATTGGATGTGTGTTCTTATCATGAACCACACATGGATCCACCAGTGTCATTGCATGTCTGTTCCTCTAAACAAACCACATAAGTATCCACCAGTGTCATTGCATGTCTGTTCTTTTCATGAACCACATAAGGATCCACCAGTGTCATTGGATGTGTGTTCTTCTCATGAACCACACATGGATCCACCAGTGTCATTGCATGTGTGTTCTTCTCATGAACCACAGCTAGTGTCATTGCATATCTGTTCTTCTCACAAACCACATAAGGATCCTCAAGTGTCATTGCATGTCTATTCTTTTCATGAACCACACCCAGTGTCATTGCATGTGTGTTCTTCTAAACAAACCACATGAGGATCCACCAGTGTCATTGCATGCCTGTTCTTTTCATGAACCACACCCAGTGTCATTGCATGTGTGTTCTTCTAGAAAAACCACATAAGGATCCACCAGTGTCATTGCATGCCTGTTCTTTCCATGATCCACATAAGGATCCACGAATGTCATTGGATGTGTGTTCTTCTCATGAACCACACATGGATCCACAAGTGTCATTGCATGTCTGTTCTTTTCATGAATCACAGCTAGAGTCATTGCATGTCTATTACTTCCATAAACCACATATGGATCCACCAGTGTCATTGCATGTCTGTTCTTCTCATGAACCACACATGGATCCACCAGTGTCATTGCATGTCTGTTCTTTTCGTGAACCACACCCAGTGTCATTGCATGTCTGTTCCTCTAAACAAACCACATAAGGATCCACTAGTGTCATTGCATGTATGTTCTTTTCATGAACCACACATGGATCCACTAGTGTCATTGCATGTGTGTTCTTTTCATGAACCACAACTAGAGTCATTGCATGTGTGTTCTTCTAAACAAACCACACATGGATCCACCTAGTGTGATTGCATGTCTGTTCTTTTTACAAACCACACATGGATCCACCAGTGTCATTGCATGTGTGTTCGTTTCGTGAACCATAGCTAGAGTCATTGCATGTGTGTTCTTCTAAACAAACCACACACGGATCCACCTAGTGTGATTGCATGTCTGTTCTTTTCACAAACCACACATGGATCCACTAGTGTCATTGCATGTGTGTTCTTTTCATGAACCACAGCTAGAGTCATTGCATATCTGTTCTTTCCACAAACCACACATGGATCCACCAGCGTCATTCGATGTGTGTTCTTCTCATGAACCACACATGGATCAACAAGTGTCATTGGATGTCTATTCTTTTCAAGAATAACAGCTAGAGTCATTGCATGCCTGTTACTTCCATAAACCACATAAGGATCTACCAGTGTCATTGCACGCCTATTCTTTTCATGAACCACATGGATCCACAGTGTCATTCCATGTCATTCTTTTCACAAACCACATAAGGATCCACCGGTGTCATTGCATGTCTGTTCTTTTCATGAACCACATAAGGATCCACCAGTGTCATTGGATGTGTGTTCTTCTCATGAACCACACATGGATCCACCAGTGTCATTGCATGTCTGTTCTTTTTGTGAACCACACCCAGTGTCATTGCTTGTCTGTTCCTCTAAACAAACCACATAAGGATCCACTAGTGTCATTGCATGTATATTCTTTTCATGAACCACACATGGATCCACTAGTGTCATTGCATGTGTTCTTTTCATGAACCACACCAGAGTCATTGCATGTGTGTTCTTCTAAACAAACCACATGGATCCACCTAGTGTGATTGCATATGTTCTTTTGAACCACACATGGATACACCAAAGGTCATTGCATGTGTGTTCTTTTCATGAACGACAACTAGAGTCATTGAATGTGTGTTCTTCTAAACAAACCACATAAGGATCCACCAGTGTCATTGCATGTTTGTTCTTCTCATGAACCGCATAAGGATCGAGCAGTGGCATTGCATGTCTGTTCTTTTCACAAACCACATAAGGATCCACAAGTGTCATTGCATGTATGTTCTTTTCATGAACCACATAAGGATCTACCAGTGTCATTGCATGTGTGTTCTTTTCATGAACCACACATGGATCCACCAGTGTCATTGCATGTATGTTCTTTTCATCAACCACACCCAGTGTCATTGCATGTATGTTACTCTAAACAATCCACATAAGGATCCACT
The DNA here is from genome assembly GCA_023614405.1 of Avena insularis. NCBI lineage: Eukaryota > Viridiplantae > Streptophyta > Magnoliopsida > Poales > Poaceae > Avena > Avena insularis. The sequence goes on from CM042694.1 coordinate 454,758,390, forward strand.
AGTGTCATTGCATGTCATTCTTTTCATGAACAACACATGGATCCAGAATGTCATTGCATGTGTGTTCTTTTCATGAACCACGGCTAGAGTCATTGCATGTGTGTTCTTCTAAACAAACCACACATGGATCCACCTAGTGTGATGGCATGTCTGTTCTTTTTACAAACCACACATGGATCCACCAGTGTCATTGCATGTGTGTTCGTTTCGTGAACCACGCCTAGAGTCATTGCATGTGTGTTCTTTCACAAACCACACGGATCCACCTAGTGTGATTACATGTCTGTTCTTTCACAAACCACACCTTGATCCACTAGTGTCATTGCATCGTGTTCTTTTCATGAACCACAGCTAGAGTCATTGCATATTTGTTCTTTCCACAAACCACACATGGATCCACCAAAGGTCGATGGATGTGTGTTCTTCTCATGAACCACGCATGGATCCACCAGTGTCATTGGATGTCTATTCTTTTCAAGAATCACAGCTAGAGTCATTGCATGGCTATTACTTCCATAAACCACATATGGATCCACCAGGGTCATTGCATGTCTCTTCTTTTCATGAACCACAAATAGAGTCATTGCATGTGTTCTTTTCATGAACCACACATGGATCCACAAGTGTCATTGCATGTCTTTTCTTCTCATGAACCACACATGGATCCACCTAGTGTGATTACATGTCTATTCTTTTCACAAACCACACATGGATCCATAGGTGTCATTGCATGTGTGTTCTTTTCATGAACCACAGCTAGAGTCATTGCATATCTGTTCTTTCCATAAACCACACATGGATCCACCAATGTCATTGGATGTGTGTTCTTCTCATGAACCACACATGGATCAACCAGTGTCATTGGATGTCTATTCTTTTCATGAATAACACAGAGTCATTGCATGCCTGTTACTTCCATAAACCACATATGGATCCACCAAAGTGTCATTGCATGTCTATTCTTTTCATGAACCACACTAGAGTCATTGCATATGATTCTTTTCATGAACCACACATGGATCCACCAGTGTCATTGCATATCTTTTCTTCTCATGAACCACACATGGATCCACCAGTGTCATTGCATGTCTGTACTTTTCATGAACCACACACAGTGTCATTGCATGTTTGTTCCTCTAAACAAACCACATAAGGATCCACCAGTGTCATTGCATGTCTGTTCTTTTCATGAACCACACATGGATCCACCAGTGTCATTGCATGTCTGTTCTTTTAATGAACCACATAAGGATCCACCAGTGTCATTGGATGTGTGCTCTTCTCATGAACCACACATGGATCCACCAAAGGTCATTGCATGTCTGTTCTTTTCATGAACCACACCTAGTGTCATTGCATGTTTATTCCTCTAAACAAACCACATAAGGATCAACCAGTGTCATTGCATGTATGTTCTTTTCATGAACCACACATGGATCCAATAGTGTCATTGCATGCGTTTTCTTTTCATGAACCACAGGTAGAGTCATTGCATGTGTGTTCTTCTAAACAAACCACACATGGATCCACCTAGTGTGATTGCATGTCTGTTCTTTTCTCAAACCACACATGGATACACCAGTGTCATTGCATGTGTGTTCTTTTCATGAACGACATCTAGTCATTTCACGTGTGTTCTTCTAAACAAACCACATAAGGATCCACCAGTGTCATTGCATGTTTGTTCTTCTCATGAACGACATAAGGATCCAGCGGTGTCATTGCATGTCCGTTTCTTTTCACAAGCCACATAAGGATCCACCAGTGTCATTGGATGTATGTTCTTTTCGTGAACCACATAGGATCCACCAATGTTATTGCATGTGTGTTCTTTCATGAACCACACATGGATCCACCAGTGTCATTGCATGTCTGTTCTTTTCATCAACCACACATAGTGTCATTGCATGTCTGTTACTCTAAACAAACCACATAAGGATCCACTAGTGTCATTGCATGTCTGTTCTATTCAAGAACAACACATGGATCCACCAATGTCATTGCATGTGTGTCCTTTTCATGAACCATATCGAGAGTCATTGCATGTGTGTTCTTCTAAAAAAACCACACATAGATCCACCTAGTGTTATTGCATGTATGTTCTTTTCACAAACCACACATGGATCCACCAGTATCATTGCATGTCTGTTCTTTCATGAACCACAGCTAGAGTCATTGCATGTGTGTTCTTGTAAACAAACCACACACGGATCCACCTAGTGTGATTACATGTCTGTTATTTTCACAAACCACACATGGATCCACTAGTGTCATTGCATGTGTGTTCTTTTCATGAACCACAACTAGAGTCGTTGCATATCTATTCTTTCCACAAACCACACATGGATCCACCAGTGTCATTGGATGTGTGTTCTTCTCATGAACCACACATGGATCCACCAAGATGATTGCATGTCTTATTTTCAAGAATAACAGCTAGAGTCATTGCATGTTACTTCCATAAACCACATATGGATCCACCAGTGTCATTGCATGTATTCTTTTCATGAACCACGGCTAGAGTCATTGCATGTCAGTTCTTTTTCGTGAACTACATGGATCCACCAGTGTCATTGCATGTATTTTCTTCTCATGAACCACACATGCATCCACCAGTGTCATTGCATGTCTCATATTTTCATGAACCACACCCAAAGTCATTGCATGTGTGTTCCTCTAAACAAACCACATAAGGATCCACAGTGTCATTGCATGTTTGTTCTTCTCATAAACCACCCAGTGTCATTGCATGTGTGCTCTTCTAAACAAACCATATAAGGATCCACCAGTTGTCATTGCATGTCTGTTCTCATAAACAAACCACGGATTCACCTAGTGTCATGGCATGTTAGTTCTTTTCACAAACCACATAAGGATCCACCATTGTCATTGTATGTGTGTTCTTTTCATGAACTACAGCTAGAGTCATTGCATGTGTGTTCTTCTAAACAAACCACATAAGGATCCACCGGTGTCATTGCATGTATGTTCTTTTAATGAACCACACCCAGTGTCATTGCATGTGTGTTCTTCTCATGAACCACACATGGATACACTGGTGTCATTGCATGTGTTCTTTTCATGAACCATAACTAGAGTCATTGCATGTGTGTTCTTTAAAAAAACCACATAAGGATCCAAGTGTCATTGCATGTGTGTTCTTTTCATGAACCACAGCTAGAGTCATTGCATGTGTGTTCTTCTAAGCAAACCATATAAGGATCCACTAGTGTCATTGCATCTGTTCTTTTCATGAACCAACCCAGTGTCATTGCATGTGTTCTTCTAGACAAAGCACATAAGGTTCCACAGTGTCATTGGATGTGTGTTCTTATCATGAACCACATGGATCCACAGTGTCATTGCATGTCTGCTCCTCTAAACAAACCACATAAGTATCCACCAAAGTGTCATTGCATACATTCTTTTCATGAACCACATAAGGATCCACCAGTGTCATTGGATGTGTGTTCTTCTCATGAACCACACATGGATCCACCAGTGTCATTGCATGTGTGTTCTTCTCATGAACCACAGCTAGTGTCATTGCATATCTGTTCTTCTCACAAACCACATAAGGATCCTCAAGTGTCATTGCATGTCTATTCTTTTCATGAACCACACCAGTGTCATTGCATGTGTGTTCTTCTAAACAAACCACATGAGGATCCACCAGTGTCATTGCATGCCTGTTCTTTTCATGAACCACACCCAGTGTCATTGCATGTGTGTTCTTCTAGAAAAACCACATAAGGATCCACCAGTGTCATTGCATGCCTGTTCTTTCCATGATCCACATAAGGATCCACGAATGTCATTGGATGTGTGTTCTTCTCATGAACCACACATGGATCCACAAGTGTCATTGCATGTCTGTTCTTTTCATGAATCACAGCTAGAGTCATTGCATGTCTATTACTTCCATAAACCACATATGGATCCACCAGTGTCATTGCATGTCTGTTCTTCTCATGAACCACATGGATCCACAGTGTCATTGCATGTCTGTTCTTTTTCGTGAACCACACCCAGTGTCATTGCATGTCCATTCTCTAAACAAACCACATAAGGATCCACCAGTGTCATTGTATGCCGGTTCTTTTCATGAACCACATATGGATCCGCTAGTGGCATTGCATGTGTTCTTTTCATGAACCACAACTCGAGTCATTGCATGTGTGTTTTTCTAAGCAAACCACATATGGATCCACCTAGTGTGATTCCATGTCTGTTCTTTTTACAAACCACACATGGATCCACCAGTGTCATTGCATGTGTGTTCGTTTCGTGAACCATAGCTAGAGTCATTGCATGTGTGTTCTTCTAAACAAACCACACGGATCCACCTAGTGTGATTGCATGTCTGTTCTTTTCACAAACCACACATGGATCCACTAGTGTCATTGCATGTGTGTTCTTTTCATGAACCACAGCCTAGAGTCATTGCATATCTGTTTCTTTCCACAAACCACACATGGATCCACCAGTCATTCGATGTGTGTTCTTCTCATGAACCACACATGGATCAACAAGTGTCATTGGATGTCTATTCTTTTCAAGAATAACAGCTAGAGTCATTGCATGCTGTTACTTCCATAAACCACATAAGGATCTACCAGTGTCATTGCACGTCTATTCTTTTCATGAACCACACATGGATCCACCAGTGTCATTCCATGTCTGTTCTTTTCACAAACCACATAAGGATCCACCAGTGTCATTGCATGTCTGTTCTTTTCATGAACCACATAAGGATCCACCAGTGTCATTGGATGTGTGTTCTTCTCATGAACCACACATGGATCCACCAGTGTCATTGCATGTCATTCTTTTGTGAACCACACCCAGTGTCATTGCTTGTCTGTTCCTCTAAACAAACCACATAAGGATCCACTAGTGTCATTGAATGTATATTCTTTTCATGAACCACACATGGATCCACTAGTGTCATTGCATGTGTGTTCTTTTCATGAACCACAGCTAGAGTCATTGCATGTGTGTTCTTCTAAACAAACCACACATGGATCCACCTAGTGTGATTGCATGTCTGTTCTTTTCAGAAACCACACATGGATACACCAGTGTCATTGCATGTGTGTTCTTTTCATGAACGACAACTAGAGTCATTGAATGTGTGTTCTTCTAAACAAACCACATAAGGATCCACCAGTGTCATTGCATGTTTGTTCTTCTCATGAACCGCATAAGGATCGAGCAGTGGCATTGCATGTCTGTTCTTTTCACAAACCACATAAGGATCCACAAGTGTCATTGCATGTATGTTCTTTTCATGAACCACATAAGGATCTACTAGTGTCATTGCATGTGTGTTCTTTTCATGTAACACACATGGATCCACCAAAGTGTCATTGCATGTCTGTTCTTTTCATCAACCACACCCAGTGTCATTGCATGTATGTTACTCTAAACAAACCACATAAGGATCCACTAGTGTCATTGCATGTCATTTCTTTTCATGAACAACACATGGATCCAGAATGTCATTGCATGTGTGTTCTTTTCATGAACCACGGCTAGAGTCATTGCATGTGTGTTCTTCTAAACAAACCACATGGATCCACCTAGTGTGATGGCATGTCTGTTCTTTTACAAACCACACATGGATCCACAGTTGTCATTGCATGTGTGTTCGCTTTGTGAACCACAGCCTAGAGTCATTGCATGTGTGTTCTTCTACACAAACCACACGGATCCACCTAGTGTGATTACATGTCTGTTCTTTTCACAAACCACACCTTGATCCACTAGTGTCATTGCATCTGTGTTCTTTTCATGAACCATGCCTAGAGTCATTGCATATTTGTTCTTTCCACAAACCACACATGGATCCACCAGTGTCAGTGGATGTGTGTTCTTCTCATGAACCACGCATGGATCCACCAGTGTCATTGGATGTCTATTCTTTTCAAGAATAACAGCTAGAGTCATTGCATGGCTATTACTTCCATAAACCACATATGGATCCACCAGTATTCATCATGTCTATTCTTTTCATGAACCACAGCTAGAGTCATTGCATGCCTGTTCTTTTCATGAACCACATGGATCCACAAGTGTCATTGCATGTCTTTTCTTCTCATGAACCACACATGGATCCACCTAGTGTGATTACATGTCTATTCTTTTCACAAACCACACATGGATCCATAGGTGTCATTGCATGTGTGTTCTTTTCATGAACCATGATAGAGTCATTGCATATCTGTTCTTTCCATAAACCACATGGATCCACCAATGTCAGTGGATGTGTGTTCTTCTCATGAACCACTCATGGATCAACCAGTGTCATTGGATGTCTATTCTTTTCAAGAATAACAGCTAGAGTCATTGCATGCCTGTTACTTCCATAAACCACATATGGATCCACCAGTGTCATTGCATGTCTATTCTTTTCATGAACCACAGCTAGAGTCATTGCATGTCGATTCTTTTCATGAACCACACATGGATCCACCAGTGTCATTGCATATCTTTTCTTCTCATGAACCACACATGGATCCACCAGTGTCATTGCATGTCTGTACTTTTCATGAACCACACAGTGTCATTGCATGTTTGTTCCTCTAAACAAACCACATGGGATCCACCAGTGTCATTGCATGTCTGTTCTTTTCATGAACCACACATGGATCCACCAGTGTCATTGCATGTCTGTTCTTTTAATGAACCACATAAGGATCCACCAGTGTCATTGGATGTGTGCTCTTCTCATGAACCACACATGGATCCACCAGTGTCATTGCATGTCTGTTCTTTTCATGAACCACACCTAGTGTCATTGCATGTTTATTCCTCTAAACAAACCACATAAGGATCAACCAGTGTCATTGCATGTATGTTCTTTTCATGAACCACACATGGATCCACTAGTGTCATTGCATGCGTGTTCTTTTCATGAACCACAGGTAGAGTCATTGCATGTGTTCTTCTAAACAAACCACATGGATCCACCTAGTGTGATTGCATGTCATTCTTTTCTCAAACCACACATGGATACACCAGTGTCATTGCATGTGTGTTCTTTTCATGAACGACATCTAGTCATTTCACGTGTGTTCTTCTAAACAAACCACATAAGGATCCACCAGTGTCATTGCATGTTTGTTCTTCTCATGAACGACATAAGGATCCAGCAGTGTCATTGCATGTCTGTTCTTTTCACAAGCCACATAAGGATCCACCAGTGTCATTGGATGTATGTTCTTTTCGTGAACCACATAAGGATCCACCAATGTTATTGCATGTGTGTTCTTTTCATGAACGACACATGGATCCACCAGTGTCATTGCATGTCTGTTCTTTTCATCAACCACACATAGTGTCATTGCATGTTTGTTACTCTAAACAAACCACATAAGGATCCACTAGTGTCATTGCATGTCTGTTCTATTCAAGAACAACACATGGATCCACCAATGTCATTGCATGTGTGTCCTTTTCATGAACCATATCGAGAGTCATTGCATGTGTGTTCTTCTAAAAAAACCACACATAGATCCACCTAGTGTGATTGCATGTTCTTTTCACAAACCACACATGGATCCACAGTATCATTGCATGTGTGTTCTTTTCATGAACCACAGCTAGAGTCATTGCATGTGTGTTCTTGTAAACAAACCACACGGATCCACCTAGTGTGATTACATGTCATTATTTTCACAAACCACATGGATCCACTAGTGTCAGTGCATGTGTGTTCTTTTCATGAACCACAACTAGAGTCGTTGCATATCTATTCTTTCCACAAACCACACATGGATCCACCAGTGTCATTGGATGTGTGTTCTTCTCATGAACCACACATGGATCCACCAGTATGATTGCATGTCTGTTATTTTCAAGAATAACAGCTAGAGTCATTGCATGTCTGTTACTTCCATAAACCACATATGGATCCACCAGTGTCATTGCATGTATGTTCTTTTCATGAACCACGGCTAGAGTCATTGCATGTCAGTTCTTTTCATGAACCACACATGGATCCACCAGTGTCATTGCATGTATTTTCTTCTCATGAACCACACATGCATCCACCAGTGTCATTGCATGTCTGTTATTTTCATGAACCACACCCAGTGTCATTGCATGTGTGTTCCTCTAAACAAACCACATAAGGATCCACCAGTGTCATTGCATGTTTGTTCTTCTCATAAACCACACCCAGTGTCATTGCATGTGTGCTCTTCTAAACAAACCATATAAGGATCCACCAGTGTCATTGCATGTCTGTTCCTGTAAACAAACCACACACGGATTCACCTAGTGTCATGGCATGTTAGTTCTTTTCACAAACCACACATGGATCCACCATTGTCATTGCATGTGTGTTCTTTTCATGAACCACAACTAGAGTCATTGCATGTGTGTTCTTCTAAACAAACCACATAAGGATCCACCAGTGTCATTGCATGTGTGTTCTTCTCATGAACCACACCAGTGTCATTGCATGTGTTCTTCTCATGAACCACACATGGATACACCGTGTCATTGCATGTGTCTTTTCATGAACCACAACTAGAGTCATTGCATGTGTGTTCTTTAAAACAAACCACATAAGGATCCAAGTGTCATTGCATGTATGTTCTTTTCATGAACCACAGCTAGAGTCATTGCATGTGTGTTCTTCTAAGCAAACCATAAGGATCCACTAGTGTCATTGCATCTGTTCTTTTCATGAGCCCCGCCAGTGTCATTGCATGTGTGTTCTTCTAGACAAAGCACATAAGGTTCCACCAGTGTCATTGGATGTTTTTTCTTATCATGAACCACACAAGGATCAACCAGTGTCATTGCATGTGTGTTCCTCTAAACAAACCACATAAGTATCCACCAGTGTCATTGCATGTCATTTCTTTTCATGAACCACATAAGGATCCACCAGTGTCATTGGATGTGTGTTCTTCTCATGAACCACACATGGATCCACCAGTGTCATTGCATGTGTGTTCTTCTCATGAACCACAGCCAGTGTCATTGCATGTTTGTTCTTCTCACAAACCACATAAGGATCCTCAGTGTCATTGCATGTCTATTCTTTTCATGAACCACACCCAGTGTCATTGCATGTGTGTTCTTCTAAACAAACCACATGAGGATCCACCAGTGTCATTGCATGCCTGTTCTTTTCATGAACCACACCCAGTGTCATTGCATGTGTGTTCTTCTAGAAAAACCACATAAGGATCCACCAGTGTCATTGCATGCCTGTTCTTTCCATGATCCACATAAGGATCCACGAATGTCATTGGATGTGTGTTCTTCTCATGAACCACACATGGATCCACAAGTGTCATTGCATGTCTGTTCTTTTCATGAATCACAGCTAGAGTCATTGCATGTCTATTACTTCCATAAACCACATATGGATCCACCAGTGTCATTGCATGTCTGTTCTTCTCATGAACCACACATGGATCCACCAGTGTCATTGCATGTCTGTTCTTTTCGTGAACCACACCCAGTGTCATTGCATGTCTGTTCCTCTAAACAAACCACATAAGGATCCACTAGTGTCATTGCATGTATGTTCTTTTCATGAACCACACATGGATCCACTAGTGTCATTGCATGTGTGTTCTTTTCATGAACCACAACTAGAGTCATTGCATGTGTGTTCTTCTAAACAAACCACACATGGATCCACCTAGTGTGATTGCATGTCTGTTCTTTTTACAAACCACACATGGATCCACCAGTGTCATTGCATGTGTGTTCGTTTCGTGAACCATAGCTAGAGTCATTGCATGTGTTCTTCTAAACAAACCACACGGATCCACCTAGTGTGATTGCATGTCTGTTCTTTTCACAAACCACACATGGATCCACTAGTGTCATTGCATGTGTGTTCTTTTCATGAACCACTAGAGTCATTGCATATCTTTCTTTCCACAAACCACACATGGATCCACCAGCGTCATTCGATGTGTGTTCTTCTCATGAACCACACATGGATCAACAAGTGTCATTGGATGTCTATTCTTTTCAAGAATAACAGCTAGAGTCATTGCATGCCTGTTACTTCCATAAACCACATAAGGATCTACCAGTGTCATTGCACGTCTATTCTTTTCATGAACCACACATGGATCCACCCATGTCATTGCATGTCCGTTCTTTGCACAAACCACATATGGATCCACCAGTGGCATTGCATGTCTGTTCTTTTCATGAACCACATAAGGATCCACCAGTGTCATTAGATGTGTGTTCTTCTCATGAACCACACATGGATCCACCAGTGTCATTGCATGTCTGTTCTTTTTGTGAACCACACCCAGTGTCATTGCTTGTCTGTTCCTCTAAACAAACCACATAAGGATCCACTAGTGTCATTGCATGTATATTCTTTTCATGAACCACACATGGATCCACTAGTGTCATTGCATGTGTGTTCTTTTCATGAACCACAGCTAGAGTCATTGCATGTGTGTTCTTCTAAACAAACCACACATGGATCCACCTAGTGTGATTGCATGTACATTCTTTTCAGAAACCACACATGGATACAGTGTCATTGCATGTGTGTTCTTTTCATGAACGACAACTAGAGTCATTGAATGTGTGTTCTTCTAAACAAACCACATAAGGATCCACCAGTGTCATTGCATGTTTGTTCTTCTCATGAACCGCATAAGGATCGAGCAGTGGCATTGCATGTCTGTTCTTTTCACAAACCACATAAGGATCCACAAGTGTCATTGCATGTATGTTCTTTTCATGAACCACATAAGGATCTACCAGTGTCATTGCATGTGTGTTCTTTTCATGTAACACACATGGATCCACCAGTGTCATTGCATGTCTGTTCTTTTCATCAACCACACCCAGTGTCATTGCATGTATGTTACTCTAAACAAACCACATAAGGATCCACTAGTGTCATTGCATGTCTGTTCTTTTCATGAACAACACATGGATCCAGCAATGTCATTGCATGTGTGTTCTTTTCATGAACCACGGCTAGAGTCATTGCATGTGTGTTCTTCTAAACAAACCACACATGGATCCACCTAGTGTGATGGCATGTCTGTTCTTTTTACAAACCACACATGGATCCACCAGTGTCATTGCATGTGTGTTCGTTTCGTGAACCACAGCTAGAGTCATTGCATGTGTGTTCTTCTACACAAACCACACACGGATCCACCTAGTGTGATTACATGTCTGTTCTTTTCACAAACCACACCTTGATCCACTAGTGTCATTGCATCTGTGTTCTTTTCATGAACCACAGCTAGAGTCATTGCATATTTGTTCTTTCCACAAACCACACATGGATCCACCAGTGTCAGTGGATGTGTGTTCTTCTCATGAACCACGCATGGATCCACCAGTGTCATTGGATGTCTATTCTTTTCAAGAATAACAGCTAGAGTCATTGCATGGCTATTACTTCCATAAACCACATATGGATCCACCAGGGTCATTGCATGTCTATTCTTTTCATGAACCACAGCTAGAGTCATTGCATGTCGGTTCTTTTCATGAACCACACATGGATCCACAAGTGTCATTGCATGTCTTTTCTTCTCATGAACCACACATGGATCCACCTAGTGTGATTACATGTCTATTCTTTTCACAAACCACACATGGATCCATAGGTGTCATTGCATGTGTGTTCTTTTCATGAACCACAGCTAGAGTCATTGCATATCTGTTCTTTCCATAAACCACACATGGATCCACCAATGTCATTGGATGTGTGTTCTTCTCATGAACCACACATGGATCAACCAGTGTCATTGGATGTCTATTCTTTTCAAGAATAACAGCTAGAGTCATTGCATGCCTGTTACTTCCATAAACCACATATGGATCCACCAGTGTCATTGCATGTCTATTCTTTTCATGAACCACAGCTAGAGTCATTGCATGTCGATTCTTTTCATGAACCACACATGGATCCACCAGTGTCATTGCATATCTTTTCTTCTCATGAACCACACATGGATCCACCAGTGTCATTGCATGTCTGTACTTTTCATGAACCACACACAGTGTCATTGCATGTTTGTTCCTCTAAACAAACCACATAAGGATCCACCAGTGTCATTGCATGTCTGTTCTTTTCATGAACCACACATGGATCCACCAGTGTCATTGCATGTCTGTTCTTTTAATGAACCACATAAGGATCCACCAGTGTCATTGGATGTGTGCTCTTCTCATGAACCACACATGGATCCACCAGTGTCATTGCATGTTTATTCCTCTAAACAAACCACATAAGGATCAACCAGTGTCATTGCATGTATGTTCTTTTCATGAACCACACATGGATCCACTAGTGTCATTGCATGCGTGTTCTTTTCATGAACCACAGGTAGAGTCATTGCATGTGTGTTCTTCTAAACAAACCACACATGGATCCACCTAGTGTGATTGCATGTCTGTTCTTTTCTCAAACCACACATGGATACACCAGTGTCATTGCATGTGTGTTCTTTTCATGAACGACATCTAGTCATTTCACGTGTGTTCTTCTAAACAAACCACATAAGGATCCACCAGTGTCATTGCATGTTTGTTCTTCTCATGAACGACATAAGGATCCAGCAGTGTCATTGCATGTCTGTTCTTTTCACAAGCCACATAAGGATCCACCAGTGTCATTGGATGTATGTTCTTTTCGTGAACCACATAAGGATCCACCAATGTTATTGCATGTGTGTTCTTTTCATGAACGACACATGGATCCACCAGTGTCATTGCATGTCTGTTCTTTTCATCAACCACACATAGTGTCATTGCATGTCTGTTACTCTAAACAAACCACATAAGGATCCACTAGTGTCATTGCATGTCTGTTCTATTCAAGAACAACACATGGATCCACCAATGTCATTGCATGTGTGTCCTTTTCATGAACCATATCGAGAGTCATTGCATGTGTGTTCTTCTAAAAAAACCACACATAGATCCACCTAGTGTGATTGCATGTATGTTCTTTTCACAAACCACACATGGATCCACCAGTATCATTGCATGTGTGTTCTTTTCATGAACCACAGCTAGAGTCATTGCATGTGTGTTCTTGTAAACAAACCACACACGGATCCACCTAGTGTGATTACATGTCTGTTATTTTCACAAACCACACATGGATCCACTAGTGTCATTGCATGTGTGTTCTTTTCATGAACCACAACTAGAGTCGTTGCATATCTATTCTTTCCACAAACCACACATGGATCCACCAGTGTCATTGGATGTGTGTTCTTCTCATGAACCACACATGGATCCACCAGTATGATTGCATGTCTGTTATTTTCAAGAATAACAGCTAGAGTCATTGCATGTCTGTTACTTCCATAAACCACATATGGATCCACCAGTGTCATTGCATGTCTGTTCTTTTCATGAACCACGGCTAGAGTCATTGCATGTCAGTTCTTTTCATGAACCACACATGGATCCACCAGTGTCATTGCATGTATTTTCTTCTCATGAACCACACATGCATCCACCAGTGTCATTGCATGTCTGTTATTTTCATGAACCACACCCAGTGTCATTGCATGTGTGTTCCTCTAAACAAACCACATAAGGATCCACCAGTGTCATTGCATGTTTGTTCTTCTCATAAACCACACCCAGTGTCATTGCATGTGTGCTCTTCTAAACAAACCATATAAGGATCCACCAGTGTCATTGCATGTCTGTTCCTGTAAACAAACCACACACGGATTCACCTAGTGTCATGGCATGTTAGTTCTTTTCACAAACCACACATGGATCCACCATTGTCATTGCATGTGTGTTCTTTTCATGAACCACAGCTAGAGTCATTGCATGTGTGTTCTTCTAAACAAACCACATAAGGATCCACCAGTGTCATTGCATGTGTGTTCTTCTCATGAACCACACCCAGTGTCATTGCATGTGTGTTCTTCTCATGAACCACACATGGATACACCGGTGTCATTGCATGTGTGTTCTTTTCATGAACCACAACTAGAGTCATTGCATGTGTGTTCTTTAAAACAAACCACATAAGGATCCAACAGTGTCATTGCATGTGTGTTCTTTTCATGAACCACAGCTAGAGTCATTGCATGTGTGTTCTTCTAAGCAAACCATATAAGGATCCACTAGTGTCATTGCATCTCTGTTCTTTTCATGAACCAACCCCAGTGTCATTGCATGTGTGTTCTTCTAGACAAAGCACATAAGGTTCCACCAGTGTCATTGGATGTGTGTTCTTATCATGAACCACACATGGATCCACCAGTGTCATTGCATGTCTGTTCCTCTAAACAAACCACATAAGTATCCACCAGTGTCATTGCATGTCTGTTCTTTTCATGAACCACATAAGGATCCACCAGTGTCATTGATGTGTTCTTCTCATGAACCACACATGGATCCACCAGGTCATTGCATGTGTTCTTCTCATGAACCACAGCTAGTGTCATTGCATATCTGTTCTTCTCACAAACCACATAAGGATCCTCAAGTGTCATTGCATGTCTATTCTTTTCATGAACCACACCCAGTGTCATTGCATGTGTGTTCTTCTAAACAAACCACATGAGGATCCACCAGTGTCATTGCATGTCTGTTCTTTTCATGAACCACACCCAGTGTCATTGCATGTGTGTTCTTCTAGAAAAACCACATAAGGATCCACCAGTGTCATTGCATGCCTGTTCTTTCCATGATCCACATAAGGATCCACGAATGTCATTGGATGTGTGTTCTTCTCATGAACCACACATGGATCCACAAGTGTCATTGCATGTCTGTTCTTTTCATGAATCACAGCTAGAGTCATTGCATGTCTATTACTTCCATAAACCACATATGGATCCACCAGTGTCATTGCATGTCTGTTCTTTTCATGAACCACACCCAGTGTCATTGCATGTGTGTTTCTCTAAACAAACGACATAAGGATACACCAGTGTCATTGCATGTCTGTTCTTCTCATGAACCACACCCAGTGTCATTGCATGTGTGTTCTTCTAAACAAACCACATAAGGATCCACCAGTGTCATTGCATGTGTGTTCTCTCTAAATAAACCACACATGGATCCACCTAGTGTGATTGCATGTCTATTCTTTTCACAAACCACACATGGATACACCAGTGTCATTGCATGTGTGTTCTTTTCACGAACCACAGCTGGAGTCATTGCACGTCTGTTCTTTCCACAAACCACACATGGATCCACCTAGTGTGATTGCATATCTGTTCTTTTCAGAAACCACACATGGATCCACTAGTGTCATTGCATGTGTGTTCTTCTCATGAACCACAGACAGAGTCATTGCATGTCTATTCTTCTCACAAACCACATAAGGATCAACCAGTGTCAATGCATGTGTGTTCTTCTAAACAAACCACATAAGGATCCACAGTATCATTGCATGTCTGTTCTTTTCATGAACCACACCCAGTGTCATTGCATGTGTGTTCTTCTAAACAAACCACATAAGGATCCACCAGTATCATTGCATGTCTGTTCTTTTCATGAACCACACCCAGTGTCATTGCATGTGTGTTCTTCTAGACAAAGCACATAAGGTTCCACCAGTGTCATTGGATGTGTGTTCTTATCATGAACCACACATGGATCCACCAGTGTCATTGCATGTCTGTTCCTCTAAACAAACCACATAAGTATCCACCAGTGTCATTGCATGTCTGTTCTTTTCATGAACCACATAAGGATCCACCAGTGTCATTGGATGTGTGTTCTTCTCATGAACCACACATGGATCCACCAGTGTCATTGCATGTGTGTTCTTCTCATGAACCACAGCTAGTGTCATTGCATATCTGTTCTTCTCACAAACCACATAAGGATCCTCAAGTGTCATTGCATGTCTATTCTTTTCATGAACCACACCCAGTGTCATTGCATGTGTGTTCTTCTAAACAAACCACATGAGGATCCACCAGTGTCATTGCATGTCTGTTCTTTTCATGAACCACACCCAGTGTCATTGCATGTATGTTCTTCTAGAAAAACCACATAAGGATCCACCAGTGTCATTGCATGCCTGTTCTTTCCATGATCCACATAAGGATCCACGAATGTCATTGGATGTGTGTTCTTCTCATGAACCACACATGGATCCACAAGTGTCATTGCATGTCTGTTCTTTTCATGAATCACAACTAGAGTCATTGCATGTATATTACTTCCATAAACCACATATGGATCCACCAGTGTCATTGCATGTCTGTTCTTTTCATGAACCACACCCAGTGTCATTGCATGAGTGTTTCTCTAAACAAACGACATAAGGATACACCAGTGTCATTGCATGTCTGTTCTTCTCATGATACACACCCAGTGTCATTGCATGTGTGTTCTTCTAAACAAACCACATAAGGATCCACCAGTGTCATTGCATGTGTGTTCTCTCTAAATAAACCACACATGGATACACCTAGTGTGATTGCATGTCTATTCTTTTCACAAACCACACATGGATACACCAGTGTCATTGCATGTGTGTTCTTTTCACGAACCACAGCTAGAGTCATTGCACGTCTGTTCTTTCCACAAACCACACATGGATCCACCTAGTGTGATTGCATGTCTGTTCTTTTCAGAAACCACACATGGATCCACTAGTGTCATTGCATGTGTGTTCTTCTCATGAACCACAGACAGAGTCATTGCATGTCTATTCTTCTCACAAACCACATAAGGATCAACCAGTGTCAATGCATGTGTGTTCTTCTAAACAAACCACATAAGGATCCACAGTATCATTGCATGTCTGTTCTTTTCATGAACCACACCCAGTGTCATTGCATGTGTGTTCTTCTAAACAAACCACATAAGGATCCACCAGTATCATTGCATGTCTGTTCTTTTCATGAACCACACCCAGTGTCATTGCATGTGTGTTCTTCTAAACAAACCACATAAGGATCCACCAGTGTCATTGCATGTGTGTTCTCTCTAAATAAACCACACATGGATACACCTAGTGTGATTGCATGTCTATTCTTTTCACAAACCACACATGGATACACCAGTGTCATTGCATGTGTGTTCTTTTCACGAACCACAGCTAGAGTCATTGCACGTCTGTTCTTTCCACAAACCACACATGGATCCACCTAGTGTGATTGCATGTCTGTTCTTTTCAGAAACCACACATGGATCCACTAGTGTCATTGCATGTGTGTTCTTCTCATGAACCACAGACAGAGTCATTGCATGTCTATTCTTCTCACAAACCACATAAGGATCAACCAGTGTCAATGCATGTGTGTTCTTCTAAACAAACCACATAAGGATCCACAGTATCATTGCATGTCTGTTCTTTTCATGAACCACACCCAGTGTCATTGCATGTGTGTTCTTCTAAACAAACCACATAAGGATCCACCAGTATCATTGCATGTCTGTTCTTCATGAACCACACACCCATTGTCATTGCATGTGTGTTCTTCTAAACAAACCACATAAGGATCCACCAGTGTCGTTGCATGCCTGTTCCTCTAAACAAACCACACATGGATCCACCTAGTGTCATTGCATGTTAGTTATTTTCACAAACCACACATGGACCCACCTGTATCATTGCATGTGTGTTCTTTTCATGAACCACAGCTAGAGTCATTGCATGTGTGTTCTTCTAAACAAACCACATAAGGATCCACCAGTGTCATTGCATGTCTATTCTTTTCATGAGCCACACCCAGTGTCATTGCATGTGTGTTCTTCTAGACAAACCACATAATGATCCACCAGTGTCATTGAATGTGTGTTCTTCTCATGTACCACACATGGATCCACCAGTGTCATTGCATGTATGTTCTTTTCATGAACCACACCCAGTGTCATTGCATGTCTGTTCCTCTAAACAAACCACAAAAGGATCCACCAGTGCCATTGCATGTCTATTCTTTTCATGAACCACACACGGATCCACCAGTGTCATTGCATGTGTGTTCTTTTAATGAACCACAGCTAGAGTCATTGCATGTGTGTTCTTCTAAACAAACCACATGGATCCACCTAGTGTGATTGCATGTCTGTTCTTTTCACAAACCAAACATGGATCCACCAGTGTCATTGAATGTGTGTTCTTTTCATGAACCGCAGCTAGAGTCATTGCATGTGTGTTCTTCTAAAAAACCACACATGGATCCACCTAGTGTGATTGCATGTTTGTTCTTTTCACAAACCACACATGGATCCACCAGTGTCATTGCATGTGTGTTCTTTTCATGAACCATAGCAGGAGTCATTGCATGTCTGTTCTTTCCACAAACCACACATGGATCCACCTAGTGTGATTGCATGTCTGTTCTTTTCACAAACCACACATGGATCCACCAGTGTCATTGCATGTGTATTCTTCTCATCAACCACAGCCAGAGTCATTTCATGTCTGTTCTTCTCAGAAACCACATAAGGATCCACCACTGTCATTGCATGTGTGTTCTTCTAAAGAAACCACATAAGGATCCACTAGTGTCATTGCATGTCTGTTCTTTTCATGAACCACACCCAGTGTCATTGCATGTGTGTTCTTCTAGAAAAACCACATAAGGATCCACCAGTGTCATTGCATGTTTCTTTCCATGATCCACATAAGGATCCACGAATGTCATTAGATGTGTGTTCTTCTCATGAACCACACATGGATCCACAAGTGTCATTGCATGTCTGTTCTTTTCATGAATCACAGCTAGAGTCATTGCATGTCTATTACTTCCATAAACCACATATGGATCCACCAGTGTCATTGCATGTCTGTTCTTTTCATGAACCACACCCAGTGTCATTGCATGTGTGTTCCTCTAAACAAACGACATAAGGATACACCAGTGTCATTGCATGTCTGTTCTTCTCATGAACCACACCCAGTGTCATTGCATGTGTGTTCTTCTAAACAAACCACATAAGGATCCACCAGTGTCATTGCATGTGTGTTCTTCTAAATAAACCACACATGGATCCACCTAGTGTGAATGCATGTCTATTCTTTTCACAAACCACACATGGATACACCAGTGTCATTGCATGTGTGTTCTTTTCACGAACCACAGCTGGAGTCATTGCACGTCTGTTCTTTCCACAAACCACACATGGATCCACCTAGTGTGATTGCATGTCTGTTCTTTTCAGAAACCACACATGGATCCACTAGTGTCATTGCATGTGTGTTCTTCTCATGAACCACAGACAGAGTCATTCCATGTATGTTCTTCTCACAAACCACATAAGGATCAACCAGTGTCAATGCATGTGTGTTCTTCTAAACAAACCACATAAGGATCCACAGTATCATTGCATGTCTGTTCTTTTCATGAACCACACCCAGTGTCATTGCATGTGTGTTCTTCTAAACAAACCACATAAGGATCCACCAGTATCATTGCATGTCTGTTCTTTTCATGAACCACACCCAGTGTCATTGCAGGTGTGTTCTTCTAAACAAGCGAGAACCACTTAAATGGAGGATTCTATTGTATTTCAGCCTTTGTTCCCCATAGCAACTGGGGATCGAAAAGCACCAAATTTGATGACTTATTAAGGGAAACCACATAAGGATCCACCAGTGTCGTTGCATGCCTGTTCCTCTAAACAAACCACACATGGATCCACCTAGTGTCATTGCATGTCAGTTCTTTTCACAAACCACACATGGACCCACCTGTGTCATTGCATGTGTGTTCTTTTCATGAACCACAGCTAGAGTCATTGCATGTGTGTTCTTCTAAACAAACCACATAAGGATCCACCAGTGTCATTGCATGTCTATTCTTTTCATGAACCACACCCAGTGTCATTGCATGTGTGTTCTTCTAGACAAACCACATAAGGATCCACCAGTGTCATTGAATGTGTGTTCTTCTCATGTACCACACATGGATCCACCAGTGTCATTGCATGTATGTTCTTTTCATGAACCACACCCAGTGTCATTGCATATGCATTCCTCTAAACAAACCACATAAGAATCCACCAGTGCCATTGCATGTCTATTCTTTTCATGAACCACACACGGATCCACCAGTGTCATTGCATGTGTGTTCTTTTCATGAACCACAGCTAGATTCATTGCAAGTGTGTTCTTCTAAACAAACCACACATGGATCCACCTAGTGTGATTGCATGTCTGTTCTTTTCACAAACCAAACATGGATCCACCAGTGTCATTGCATGTGTGTTCTTTTCATGAACCGCAGCTAGAGTCATTGCATGTGTGTTCTTCTAAACAAACCACACATGGATCCACCTAGTGTGATTGCATGTTTGTTCTTTTCACAAACCACACATGGATCCACCAGTGTCATTGCATGTGTGTTCTTTTCATGAACCATAGCAGGAGTCATTGCATGTCTGTTCTTTCCACAAACCACACATGGATCCACCTAGTGTGATTGCATGTCTGTTCTTTTCACAAACCACACATGGATCCACCAGTGTCATTGCATGTGTATTCTTCTCATCAACCACAGCCAGAGTCATTTCATGTCTGTTCTTCTCAGAAACCACATAAGGATCCACCACTGTCATTGCATGTGTGTTCTTCTAAAGAAACCACATAAGGATTCACCAGTGTCATTGCATGTCTGTTCTTTTCATGAACCACACCCACTATCATTGCATGTGTGTTCTTCGAAACAAACCACATAAGGATCCACCACTGTCATTGCATGTCTGTTCTTTTCATGAACCACACCCAGTGTCATTGCATGTGTGTTCTTCTAGACAAAGCACATAAGGTTCCACCAGTGTCATTGGATGTGTGTTCTTATCATGAACCACACATGGATCCACTAGTGTCATTGCATGTCTGTTCCTCTAAACAAACCACATAAGTATCCACCAGTGTCATTGCATGTCTGTTCTTTTCATGAACCACATAAGGATCCACCAGTGTCATTGGATGTGTGTTCTTCTCATGAACCACACATGGATCCACCAGTGTCATTGCATGTGTGTTCTTCTCATGAACCACAGCTAGTGTCATTGCATATCTGTTCTTCTCACAAACCACATAAGGATCCTCAAGTGTCATTGCATGTCTATTCTTTTCATGAACCACACCCCGGTGTCATTGCATGTGTGTTCTTCTAAACAAACCACATGAGGATCCACCAGTGTCATTGCATGTCTGTTCTTTTCATGAACCACACCCAGTGTCATTGCATGTATGTTCTTCTAGAAAAACCACATAAGGATCCACCAGTGTCATTGCATGCCTGTTCTTTCCATGATCCACATAAGGATCCACGAATGTCATTGGATGTGTGTTCTTCTCATGAACCACACATGGATCCACAAGTGTCATTGCATGTCTGTTCTTTTCATGAATCACAACTAGAGTCATTGCATGTATATTACTTCCATAAACCACATATGGATCCACCAGTGTCATTGCATGTACATTCTTTTCATGAACACACCCAGTGTCATTGCATGAGTGTTTCTCTAAACAAACGACATAAGGATACACCAGTGTCATTGCATGTCTGTTCTTCTCATGATACACACCCAGTGTCATTGCATGTGTGTTCTTCTAAACAAACCACATAAGGATCCACAGTGTCATTGCATGTGTGTTCTCTAAATAAACCACACATGGATACACCTAGTGTGATTGCATGTCTATTCTTTTCACAAACCACACATGGATACACCAGTGTCATTGCATGTGTGTTCTTTTCACGAACCACAGCTAGAGTCATTGCACGTCTGTTCTTTCCACAAACCACACATGGATCCACCTAGTGTGATTGCATGTCTGTTCTTTTCAGAAACCACACATGGATCCACTAGTGTCATTGCATGTGTGTTCTTCTCATGAACCACAGACAGAGTCATTGCATGTCTATTCTTCTCACAAACCACATAAGGATCAACCAGTGTCAATGCATGTGTGTTCTTCTAAACAAACCACATAAGGATCCACAGTATCATTGCATGTCTGTTCTTTTCATGAACCACACCCAGTGTCATTGCATGTGTGTTCTTCTAAACAAACCACATAAGGATCCACCAGTATCATTGCATGTCTGTTCTTTTCATGAACCACACCCAGTGTCATTGCATGTGTGTTCTTCTAAACAAACCACATAAGGATCCACCAGTGTCGTTGCATGCCTGTTCCTCTAAACAAACCACACATGGATCCACCTAGTGTCATTGCATGTTAGTTATTTTCACAACCACATGGACCCACCTGTATCATTGCATGTGTGTTCTTTTCATGAACCACAGCTAGAGTCATTGCATGTGTGTTCTTCTAAACAAACCACATAAGGATCCACCAGTGTCATTGCATGTCTATTCTTTTCATGAGCCACACCCAGTGTCATTGCATGTGTGTTCTTCTAGACAAACCACATAATGATCCACCAAAGGTCATTGAATGTGTTCTTCTCATGTACCACATGGATCCAACAGTGTCATTGCATGTATGTTCTTTTCATGAACCACACCCAGTGTCATTGCATGTCTGTTCCTCTAAACAAACCACAAAAGGATCCACCAGTGCCATTGCATGTCTATTCTTTTCATGAACCACACACGGATCCACCAGTGTCATTGCATGTGTGTTCTTTTAATGAACCACAGCTAGAGTCATTGCATGTGTGTTCTTCTAAACAAACCACACATGGATCCACCTAGTGTGATTGCATGTCTGTTCTTTTCACAAACCAAACATGGATCCACCAGTGTCATTGAATGTGTGTTCTTTTCATGAACCGCAGCTAGAGTCATTGCATGTGTGTTCTTCTAAAAAACCACACATGGATCCACCTAGTGTGATTGCATGTTTGTTCTTTTCACAAACCACACATGGATCCACCAGTGTCATTGCATGTGTGTTCTTTTCATGAACCATAGCAGGAGTCATTGCATGTCTGTTCTTTCCACAAACCACACATGGATCCACCTAGTGTGATTGCATGTCTGTTCTTTTCACAAACCACACATGGATCCACCAGTGTCATTGCATGTGTATTCTTCTCATCAACCACAGCCAGAGTCATTTCATGTCTGTTCTTCTCAGAAACCACATAAGGATCCACCACTGTCATTGCATGTGTGTTCTTCTAAAGAAACCACATAAGGATCCACTAGTGTCATTGCATGTCTGTTCTTTTCATGAACCACACCCAGTGTCATTGCATGTGTGTTCTTCTAGAAAAACCACATAAGGATCCACCAGTGTCATTGCATGACTGTTCTTTCCATGATCCACATAAGGATCCACGAATGTCATTAGATGTGTGTTCTTCTCATGAACCACACATGGATCCACAAGTGTCATTGCATGTCTGTTCTTTTCATGAATCACAGCTAGAGTCATTGCATGTCTATTACTTCCATAAACCACATATGGATCCACCAGTGTCATTGCATGTCTGTTCTTTTCATGAACCACACCCAGTGTCATTGCATGTGTGTTCCTCTAAACAAACGACATAAGGATACACCAGTGTCATTGCATGTCTGTTCTTCTCATGAACCACACCCAGTGTCATTGCATGTGTGTTCTTCTAAACAAACCACATAAGGATCCACCAGTGTCATTGCATGTGTGTTCTTCTAAATAAACCACACATGGATCCACCTAGTGTGAATGCATGTCTATTCTTTTCACAAACCACACATGGATACACCAGTGTCATTGCATGTGTGTTCTTTTCACGAACCACAGCTGGAGTCATTGCACGTCTGTTCTTTCCACAAACCACACATGGATCCACCTAGTGTGATTGCATGTCTGTTTTTCGTAAACCACAGAAGGATCCACCAGTGTCATTGCATGTGTGTTCTTCTCATGAACCACAGACAGAGTCATTCCATGTATGTTCTTCTCACAAACCACATAAGGATCAACCAGTGTCAATGCATGTGTGTTCTTCTAAACAAACCACATAAGGATCCACAGTATCATTGCATGTCTGTTCTTTTCATGAACCACACCCAGTGTCATTGCATGTGTGTTCTTCTAAACAAACCACATAAGGATCCACCAGTATCATTGCATGTCTGTTCTTTTCATGAACCACACCCAGTGTCATTGCAGGTGTGTTCTTCTAAACAAGCGAGAACCACTTAAATGGAGGATTCTATTGTATTTCAGCCTTTGTTCCCCATAGCAACTGGGGATCGAAAAGCACCAAATTTGATGACTTATTAAGGGAAACCACATAAGGATCCACCAGTGTCGTTGCATGCCTGTTCCTCTAAACAAACCACACATGGATCCACCTAGTGTCATTGCATGTCAGTTCTTTTCACAAACCACACATGGACCCACCTGTGTCATTGCATGTGTGTTCTTTTCATGAACCACAGCTAGAGTCATTGCATGTGTGTTCTTCTAAACAAACCACATAAGGATCCACCAGTGTCATTGCATGTCTATTCTTTTCATGAACCACACCCAGTGTCATTGCATGTGTGTTCTTCTAGACAAACCACATAAGGATCCACCAGTGTCATTGAATGTGTGTTCTTCTCATGTACCACACATGGATCCACCAGTGTCATTGCATGTATGTTCTTTTCATGAACCACACCCAGTGTCATTGCATGTCTGTTCCTCTAAACAAACCACATAAGAATCCACCAGTGCCATTGCATGTCTATTCTTTTCATGAACCACACACGGATCCACCAGTGTCATTGCATGTGTGTTCTTTTCATGAACCACAGCTAGATTCATTGCAAGTGTGTTCTTCTAAACAAACCACACATGGATCCACCTAGTGTGATTGCATGTCTGTTCTTTTCACAAACCAAACATGGATCCACCAGTGTCATTGCATGTGTGTTCTTTTCATGAACCGCAGCTAGAGTCATTGCATGTGTGTTCTTCTAAACAAACCACACATGGATCCACCTAGTGTGATTGCATGTTTGTTCTTTTCACAAACCACACATGGATCCACCAGTGTCATTGCATGTGTGTTCTTTTCATGAACCATAGCAGGAGTCATTGCATGTCTGTTCTTTCCACAAACCACACATGGATCCACCTAGTGTGATTGCATGTCTGTTCTTTTCACAAACCACACATGGATCCACCAGTGTCATTGCATGTGTATTCTTCTCATCAACCACAGCCAGAGTCATTTCATGTCTGTTCTTCTCAGAAACCACATAAGGATCCACCACTGTCATTGCATGTGTGTTCTTCTAAAGAAACCACATAAGGATTCACCAGTGTCATTGCATGTCTGTTCTTTTCATGAACCACACCCACTATCATTGCATGTGTGTTCTTCGAAACAAACCACATAAGGATCCACCACTGTCATTGCATGTCTGTTCTTTTCATGAACCACACCCAGTGTCATTGCATGTGTGTTCTTCTAGACAAAGCACATAAGGTTCCACCAGTGTCATTGGATGTGTGTTCTTATCATGAACCACACATGGATCCACTAGTGTCATTGCATGTCTGTTCCTCTAAACAAACCACATAAGTATCCACCAGTGTCATTGCATGTCTGTTCTTTTCATGAACCACATAAGGATCCACCAGTGTCATTGGATGTGTGTTCTTCTCATGAACCACACATGGATCCACCAGTGTCATTGCATGTGTGTTCTTCTCATGAACCACAGCTAGTGTCATTGCATATCTGTTCTTCTCACAAACCACATAAGGATCCTCAAGTGTCATTGCATGTCTATTCTTTTCATGAACCACACCCAGTGTCATTGCATGTGTGTTCTTCTAAACAAACCACATGAGGATCCACCAGTGTCATTGCATGTCTGTTCTTTTCATGAACCACACCCAGTGTCATTGCATGTATGTTCTTCTAGAAAAACCACATAAGGATCCACCAGTGTCATTGCATGCCTGTTCTTTCCATGATCCACATAAGGATCCACGAATGTCATTGGATGTGTGTTCTTCTCATGAACCACACATGGATCCACAAGTGTCATTGCATGTCTGTTCTTTTCATGAATCACAACTAGAGTCATTGCATGTATATTACTTCCATAAACCACATATGGATCCACCAGTGTCATTGCATGTCTGTTCTTTTCATGAACCACACCCAGTGTCATTGCATGAGTGTTTCTCTAAACAAACGACATAAGGATACACCAGTGTCATTGCATGTCTGTTCTTCTCATGATACACACCCAGTGTCATTGCATGTGTGTTCTTCTAAACAAACCACATAAGGATCCACCAGTGTCATTGCATGTGTGTTCTCTCTAAATAAACCACACATGGATACACCTAGTGTGATTGCATGTCTATTCTTTTCACAAACCACACATGGATACACCAGTGTCATTGCATGTGTGTTCTTTTCACGAACCACAGGTAGAGTCATTGCACGTCTGTTCTTTCCACAAACCACACATGGATCCACCTAGTGTGATTGCATGTCTGTTCTTTTCAGAAACCACACATGGATCCACTAGTGTCATTGCATGTGTGTTCTTCTCATGAACCACAGACAGAGTCATTGCATGTCTATTCTTCTCACAAACCACATAAGGATCAACCAGTGTCAATGCATGTGTGTTCTTCTAAACAAACCACATAAGGATCCACAGTATCATTGCATGTCTGTTCTTTTCATGAACCACACCCAGTGTCATTGCATGTGTGTTCTTCTAAACAAACCACATAAGGATCCACCAGTATCATTGCATGTCTGTTCTTTTCATGAACCACACCCAGTGTCATTGCATGTGTGTTCTTCTAAACAAACCACATAAGGATCCACCAGTGTCGTTGCATGCCTGTTCCTCTAAACAAACCACACATGGATTCACCTAGTGTCATTGCATGTTAGTTATTTTCACAAACCACACATGGACCCACCTGTATCATTGCATGTGTGTTCTTTTCATGAACCACAGCTAGAGTCATTGCATGTGTGTTCTTCTAAACAAACCACATAAGGATCCACCAGTGTCATTGCATGTCTATTCTTTTCATGAGCCACACCCAGTGTCATTGCATGTGTGTTCTTCTAGACAAACCACATAATGATCCACCAGTGTCATTGAATGTGTGTTCTTCTCATGTACCACACATGGATCCACCAGTGTCATTGCATGTATGTTCTTTTCATGAACCAAACCCAGTGTCATTGCATGTCTGTTCCTCTAAACAAACCACAAAAGGATCCACCAGTGCCATTGCATGTCTATTCTTTTCATGAACCACACACGGATCCACCAGTGTCATTGCATGTGTGTTCTTTTAATGAACCACAGCTAGAGTCATTGCATGTGTGTTCTTCTAAACAAACCACACATGGATCCACCTAGTGTGATTGCATGTCTGTTCTTTTCACAAACCAAACATGGATCCACCAGTGTCATTGAATGTGTGTTCTTTTCATGAACCGCAGCTAGAGTCATTGCATGTGTGTTCTTCTAAACAAACCACACATGGATCCACCTAGTGTGATTGCATGTTTGTTCTTTTCACAAACCACACATGGATCCACCAGTGTCATTGCATGTGTGTTCTTTTCATGAACCATAGCAGGAGTCATTGCATGTCTGTTCTTTCCACAAACCACACATGGATCCACCTAGTGTGATTGCATGTCTGTTCTTTTCACAAACCACACATGGATCCACCAGTGTCATTGCATGTGTATTCTTCTCATCAACCATGCCAGAGTCATTTCATGTCTGTTCTTCTCAGAAACCACATAAGGATCCACCACTGTCATTGCATGTGTGTTCTTCTAAAGAAACCACATAAGGATCCACTAGTGTCATTGCATGTCTGTTCTTTTCATGAACCACACCCAGTGTCATTTCATGTGTGTTCTTCTAGAAAAACCACATAAGGATCCACCAGTGTCATTGCATGCCTGTTCTTTCCATGATCCACATAAGGATCCACGAATGTCATTAGATGTGTGTTCTTCTCATGAACCACACATGGATCCACAAGTGTCATTGCATGTCTGTTCTTTTCATGAATCACAGCTAGAGTCATTGCATGTCTATTACTTCCATAAACCACATATGGATCCACCAAAGGTCATGGCATGTCTGTTCTTTTCATGAACCACACCCAGTGTCATTGCATGTGTGTTCCTCTAAACAAACGACATAAGGATACACCAGTGTCATTGCATGTCTGTTCTTCTCATGAACCACACCCAGTGTCATTGCATGTGTGTTCTTCTAAACAAACCACATAAGGATCCACCAGTGTCATTGCATGTGTGTTCTTCTAAATAAACCACACATGGATCCACCTAGTGTGAATGCATGTCTATTCTTTTCACAAACCACACATGGATACACCAGTGTCATTGCATGTGTGTTCTTTTCACGAACCACAGCTGGAGTCATTGCACGTCTGTTCTTTCCACAAACCACACATGGATCCACCTAGTGTGATTGCATGTCTGTTTTTTCGTAAACCACACATGGATCCACTAGTGTCATTGCATGTGTGTTCTTCTCATGAACCATGCATGTAGTCATTCCATGTCCTGTTCTTCTCACAAACCACATAAGGATCAACCAGTGTCAATGCATGTGTTCTTCTAAACAAACCACATAAGGATCCACAAGATTGCATGTCTGTTCTTTCATGAACCACACCCAGTGTCATTGCATGTGTGTTCTTCTAAACAAACCACATAAGGATCCACCAGTATCATTGCATGTCTGTTCTTTTCATGAACCACACCCAGTGTCATTGCAGGTGTGTTCTTCTAAACAAGCGAGAACCACTTAAATGGAGGATTCTATTGTATTTCAGCCTTTGTTCCCCATAGCAACTGGGGATCGAAAAGCACCAAATTTGATGACTTATTAAGGGAAACCACATAAGGATCCACCAGTGTCGTTGCATGTCTGTTCCTCTAAACAAACCACACATGGATCCACCTAGTGTCATTGCATGTCAGTTCTTTTCACAAACCACACATGGACCCACCTGTGTCATTGCATGTGTGTTCTTTTCATGAACCACAGCTAGAGTCATTGCATGTGTGTTCTTCTAAACAAACCACATAAGGATCCACCAGTGTCATTGCATGTCTATTCTTTTCATGAACCACACCCAGTGTCATTGCATGTGTGTTCTTCTAGACAAACCACATAAGGATCCACCAGTGTCATTGAATGTGTGTTCTTCTCATGTACCACACATGGATCCACCAGTGTCATTGCATGTATGTTCTTTTCATGAACCACACCCAGTGTCATTGCATGTCTGTTCCTCTAAACAAACCACATAAGGATCCACCAGTTATTGCATGTCTATTCTTTTCATGAACCACACGGATCCACCAGTGTCATTGCATGTGTGTTCTTTTCATGAACCACAGCTAGATTCATTGCAAGTGTGTTCTTCTAAACAAACCACACATGGATCCACCTAGTGTGATTGCATGTCTGTTCTTTTCACAAACCAAACATGGATCCACCAGTGTCATTGCATGTGTGTTCTTTTCATGAACCGCAGCTAGAGTCATTGCATGTGTGTTCTTCTAAACAAACCACACATGGATCCACCTAGTGTGATTGCATGTTTGTTCTTTTCACAAACCACACATGGATCCACCAGTGTCATTGCATGTGTGTTCTTTTCATGAACCATAGCAGGAGTCATTGCATGTCTGTTCTTTCCACAAACCACATGGATCCACCTAGTGTGATTGCATGTCTGTTCTTTTTCACAAAACCACATAAGGATCCACCAGTGTCATTGCATGTGTATTCTTCTCATCAACCACAGCCAGAGTCATTTCATGTCTGTTCTTCTCAGAAACCACATAAGGATCCACCACTGTCATTGCATGTGTGTTCTTCTAAAGAAACCACATAAGGATTCACCAGTGTCATTGCATGTCTGTTCTTTTCATGAACCACACCCACTATCATTGCATGTGTGTTCTTCGAAACAAACCACATAAGGATCCACCACTGTCATTGCATGTCTGTTCTTTTCATGAACCACACCCAGTGTCATTGCATGTGTGTTCTTCTAAACAAACCACATGATCCACCAGTGTCATTGCATGTTTGTTCCTCTAAAAACCACACATGGATCCACCTAGTGTCATTGCATGTTAGTTCTTTTCACAAACCACACATGGATCCACCTGTCTCATTGCATGTGTGTTCATTTCATGAACCACAGCTAGAGTCATGGCATGTGTGTTCTTCTAAACAAACCACATAAGGATCCACCAGTGTCATTGCATGTGTGTTCTTGTCATGAACCACAACTAGAGTCATCGCATGTGTGGTCTTCTAAACAAACCACATAAGGATCCACGAGTGTCATTGCATGTCTGTTATTTCATGAACCACACCCAGTGTCATTGCATGTGTGTTCTTCCAGACAAACCACATAAGGATGCACCAGTGTCATTGGATGTGTGTTCTTCTCATGAACCACACATGGATCCACCAGTGTCATTGCATGTCTGTTATTTTCATGAACCACACCTAGTATCATTGCATGTTTGTTCCTCTAAACAAACCACGTAAGGATCCACCAGTGTCATTGCATGTATGTTCTTTTCATGAACCACACATGGATCCACCAGTGTCATTGCATGTGTGTTCTTTTTATGAACCAAAGCTAGAGTCATTGCATGTGTGTTCTTCTAAACAAACCACACATGGATCCACCTAGTGTGATTACATGTCTGTTCTTTTCACAAACCACACATGGATCAACCAGTGTTATTGCTTGTGTGTTCTTTTCATGAACCATAGCTAGAGTCATTACATGTGTGTTCTTCTAACAAACCACACATGGATCCACCTAGTGTGATTGCATGTCTGTTCTTTTCACAAACCACACATGGATCCACCAGTGTCATTGCATGTGTGTTCTTTTCATGAACCACAGCTGGAGTCATTGCATGTCTGTTCTTTCTACAAACCACAAATGGATCCACATAGTGTGATTGCATGTCTGTTATTTTCACAAACCACACATGGATCCACTAGTGTCATTGCATGTGTGTTCTTCTCATGAACCACAGCCAGTGTCATTGCATGTGTGTTCTTCTAAACAAACCATATAAGGATCCACCAGTGTCATTGCATGTGTGTTCTTCTCATGAACCACACCCAGTGTCATTGCATGTGTGTTCTTCTAATGAACCACACATGGATACACCGGTGTCATTGCATGTGTGTTCTTTTCATGAACCACAACTAGAGTCATTGCATGTGTGTTCTTTTAAACAAACCACATAAGGATCCACCAGTGTCACGGCATGTGTGTTCTTTTCATGAACCACAGCTAGAGTCATTGCATGTGTGTTCTTCTAAGCAAACCATATAAGGATCCACTAGTGTCATTGCATGTCTGTTCTTTTCATGAACCAAACCCAGTGTCATTGCATGTGTGTTCTTCTAGACAAACCACATAAGGATCCACCAGTGTCATTGGATGTGTGTTCTTATCATGAACCACACATGGATCCACCAGTGTCATTGCATGTCTGTTCCTCTAAACAAACCACATAAGTATCCACCAGTGGCATTGCATGTCATTCTTTTAATGAACCACACATGGATCCACCAGTGTCATTGCATGTGTGTTCTTTTCATGAACCACATCTTGAGTCATTTCATGCATGTTCTTCTAAACAAACCACACATGGATCCACCTAGTGTGATTGCATGAATGTTCTTTTCACAAACCACAAATGGATCCACCAGTGTCATTGCATGTGTGTTCTTTTCATGAACCACAGCTGGAGTAATTGCATGTGTGTTCTTCTAAACAAACCACACATGGATCCACCTAGTGTGATTGAATGTCTGTTCTTTTCACGAAGCACACATGGATCCACCAGTGTCATTGCATGCCTGTTCTTTTCATGATCCACAGTGAGTCATTATGTGCGTTTCTTTCCACAAACCACACATGGATCCACCTAGTGTGATTGCATGTATGTTCTTTGCACAAACCACACATGGATCCACCAGTGTCATTGCATGTGTGTTCTTCTCATGAACCACAGCTAGTGTCATTGCATATCTGTTCTTCTCACAAACCACATAAGGATCCTCAAGTGTCATTGCATGTCTATTCTTTTCATGAACCACACCCAGTGTCATTGCATGTGTGTTCTTCTAAACAAACCACATAAGGATCCACCAGTGTCATTGCATGTATGTTCTTTTCATGAACCACACCCAGTGTCATTGCATGTGTGTTCTTCTAGAAAAACCACATAAGGATCCACCAGTGTCATTGCATGCCTGTTCTTTTCATGATCCACATAAGGATCCACGAATGTCATTGGATGTGTGTTCTTCTCATGAAGCACAAATGGATCCACCAGTGTTATTGCATGTCTGTTATTTTCATGAATCACAGCTAGAGTCATTGCATGTCTATTACTTCCATAAACCACATATGGATCCACCAGTGTCATTGCATGTCTGTTCTTTTCATGAACCACACCCAGTGTCATTGCATGTGTGTTCCTCTAAACAAACCACATAAGGATACACCAGTGTCATTGCATGTCTGTTATTCTCATGAACCACACCCAGTGTCATTGCATGTGTGTTCTTCTAAACAAACCACATAAGGATCCACCAGTGTCATTGCATGTGTGTTCTTCTAAATAAACCACACATGGATCCACCTAGTGTGATTGCATGTCTATTCTTTTCACAAACCACACATGGATACACCAGTGTCGTTGCATGTGTGTTCTTTTCATGAACCACAACTGGAGTCATTGCATGTCTGTTCTTTCCACAAACCACACATGGATCCATCTAGTGTGATTGCATGTCTGTTCTTTTCAGAAACCACACATGGATCCACTAGTGTCATTGCATGTGTGTTCTTCTCATGAACCACAGACAGAGTCATTGCATGTCTGTTCTTCTCACAAACCACATAAGGATCCACCAGTGTCAATGCATGTGTGTTCTTCTAAACAAACCACATAAGGATCCACAGTATCATTGCATGTCTGTTCTTTTCATGAACCACACCCAGTGTCATTGCATGTGTGTTCTTCTAAACAAACCACATAAGGATCTACCAGTATAATTGCATGTCTGTTCTTTTCATGAACCACACCCTGTGTCATTGCATGTGTGTTCTTCTAAACAAACCACATAAGGATCCACTAGTGTCGTTGCATGCCTGTTCCTCTAAACAAACCACACATGGATCCACCTAGTGTCATTACATGTCAGTTCTTTTCACAAACCACACATGGACCCACCTGTGTCATTGCATGTGTGTTCTTTTCATGAACCACAGCTAGAGTCATTGCATGTGTGTTCTTCTAAACAAACCACAATAAGGATCCACCAGTGTCATTGCATGTCTATTCTTTTCAAGAACCACACCCAGTGTCATTGCATGTGTGTTCTTCTAGACAAACCACATAAGGATCCACCAGTGTCATTGGATGTGTGTTCTTCTCATGTACCACACATGGATCCACCAGTGTCATTGCATTTATGTTCTTTTCATGAACCACACCCAGTGTCATTGCATGTCTGTTCCTCTAAACAAACCACATAAGGATCCACCAGTGCCATTGCATGTCTATTCTTTTCATGAACCACACACGGATCCACCAGTGTCATTGCATGTGTGTTCTTTTCATGAACCACAGCTAGAGTCATTGCATGTGTGTTATTCTAAACAAACCACACATGGATCCACCTAGTGTGATTGCATGTCTGTTCTTTTCACAAAACAAACATGGATCCACCTAGTGTGATTGCATGTTTGTTCTTTTCACAAACCACACATGGATCCACCAGTGTCATTGCATGTGTGTTCTTTTCATGAACCATAGCAGGAGTCATTGCATGTCTGTTCTTTCCACAAACCACACATGGATCCACCTAGTGTGATTGCATTTCTGTTCTTTTTACAAACCACACATGGATCCACCAGTGTCATTGCATGTCTATTCTTCTCATCAACCACAGCCAGAGTCATTTCATGTCTGTTCTTCTCAGAAACCACATGAGGATGCACCACTGTCATTGCATGTGTGTTCTTCTAAAGAAACCACATAAGGATCCACCAGTGTCATTGCATGTCTGTTCTTTTCATGAACCACACCCACTATCATTGCATGTGTGTTCTTCGAAACAAACCACATAAGGATCCACCACTGTCATTGCATGTCTGTTCTTTTCATGAACCACACCCAGTGTCATTGCGTGTGTGTTCTTCTAAACAAACCACATGATCCACCAGTGTCATTGCATGTTTGTTCCTCTAAAAACCCCCACATGGATCCACCTAGTGTCATTGCTTGTTAGTTCTTTTCACAAACCACACATGGATCCACCTGTGTCATTGCATGTGTGTTCATTTCATGAACCACAGCTAGAGTCATGGCATGTGTGTTCTTCTAAACAAACCACATAAGGATCCACCAGTGTCATTGCATGTGTGTTCTTGTCATGAACCACAACTAGAGTCATCGCATGTGTGGTCTTCTAAACAAACCACATAAGGATCCACCAGTGTCATTGTATGTCTGTTATTTCATGAACCACACCCAGTGTCATTGCATGTGTGTTCTTCTAGACAAACCACATAAGGATGCACCAGTGTCATTGGATGTGTGTTCTTCTCATGAACCACACATGGATCCACTAGTGTCATTGCATGTCTGTTCTTTTCATGAACCACACCCAGTGTCATTGCATGTCTGTTCCTCTAAACAAACCACGTAAGGATCCACCTGTGTCATTGCATGTCTTTTCTTTTCATGAACCACACATGGATCCACCAGTGTCATTGCATGTGTGTTCTTTTTATGAACCAAAGCTAGAGTCATTGCATGTGTGTTCTTCTAAACAAACCACACATGGATCCACCTAGTGTGATTACATGTCTGTTCTTTTCACAAACCACACATGGATCAACCAGTGTTATTGCTTGTGTGTTCTTTTCATGAACCATAGCTAGAGTCATTACATGTGTGTTCTTCTAACAAACCACACATGGATCCACCTAGTGTGATTGCATGTCTGTTCTTTTCACAAACCACACATGGATCCACCAGTGTCATTGTATGTGTGTTCTTTTCATGAACCACAGCTGGAGTCATTGCATGTCTGTTCTTTCTACAAACCACAAATGGATCCACATAGTGTGATTGCATGTCTGTTATTTTCACAAACCACACATGGATCCACTAGTGTCATTGCATGTGTGTTCTTCTCATGAACCACAGCCAGTGTCATTGCATGTGTGTTCTTCTAAACAAACCATATAAGGATCCACCAGTGTCATTGCATGTGTGTTCTTCTCATGAACCACACCCAGTGTCATTGCATGTGTGTTCTTCTAATGAACCACACATGGATACACCGGTGTCATTGCATGTGTGTTCTTTTCATGAACCACAACTAGAGTCATTGCATGTGTGTTCTTTTAAACAAACCACATAAGGATCCACCAGTGTCACGGCATGTGTGTTCTTTTCATGAACCACAGCTAGAGTCATTGCATGTGTGTTCTTCTAAGCAAACCATATAAGGATCCACTAGTGTCATTGCATGTCTGTTCTTTTCATGAACCAAACCCAGTGTCATTGCATGTGTGTTCTTCTAGACAAACCACATAAGGATCCACCAGTGTCATTGGATGTGTGTTCTTATCATGAACCACACATGGATCCACCAGTGTCATTGCATGTCTGTTCCTCTAAACAAACCACATAAGTATCCACCAGTGGCATTGCATGTCTGTTCTTTTAATGAACCACACATGGATCCACCAGTGTCATTGCATGTGTGTTCTTTTCATGAACCACATCTTGAGTCATTTCATGCATGTTCTTCTAAACAAACCACACATGGATCCACCTAGTGTGATTGCATGAATGTTCTTTTCACAAACCACAAATGGATCCACCAGTGTCATTGCATGTGTGTTCTTTTCATGAACCACAGCTGGAGTAATTGCATGTGTGTTCTTCTAAACAAACCACACATGGATCCACCTAGTGTGATTGAATGTCTGTTCTTTTCACGAAGCACACATGGATCCACCAGTGTCATTGCATGTGTGTTCTTTTCATGAACCACAGCTGGAGTCATTGCGTGTCTGTTCTTTCCACAAACCACACATGGATCCACCTAGTGTGATTGCATGTATGTTCTTTGCACAAACCACACATGGATCCACCAGTGTCATTGCATGTGTGTTCTTCTCATGAACCACAGCTAGTGTCATTGCATATCTGTTCTTCTCACAAACCACATAAGGATCCTCAAGTGTCATTGCATGTCTATTCTTTTCATGAACCACACCCAGTGTCATTGCATGTGTGTTCTTCTAAACAAACCACATAAGGATCCACCAGTGTCATTGCATGTATGTTCTTTTCATGAACCACACCCAGTGTCATTGCATGTGTGTTCTTCTAGAAAAACCACATAAGGATCCACCAGTGTCATTGCATGCCTGTTCTTTTCATGATCCACATAAGGATCCACGAATGTCATTGGATGTGTGTTCTTCTCATGAAGCACAAATGGATCCACCAGTGTTATTGCATGTCTGTTATTTTCATGAATCACAGCTAGAGTCATTGCATGTCTATTACTTCCATAAACCACATATGGATCCACCAGTGTCATTGCATGTCTGTTCTTTTCATGAACCACACCCAGTGTCATTGCATGTGTGTTCATCTAAACAAAACACATAAGGATACACAACTGTCATTTCATGTCTCATATTCTCATCAAACACCCAGTGTCATTGCATGTGTGTTCTTCTAAACAAACCACATAAGGATCCACCAGTGTCATTGCATGTGTGTTCTTCTAAATAAACCACACATGGATCCACCTAGTGTGATTGCATGTCTATTCTTTTCACAAACCACACATGGATACACCAGTGTCGTTGCATGTGTGTTCTTTTCATGAACCACAACTGGAGTCATTGCATGTCTGTTCTTTCCACAAACCACACATGGATCCATCTAGTGTGATTGCATGTCTGTTCTTTTCAGAAACCACACATGGATCCACTAGTGCCATTGCATGTGTGTTCTTCTCATGAACCACAGACAGAGTCATTGCATGTCTGTTCTTCTCACAAACCACATAAGGATCAACCAGTGTCAATGCATGTGTGTTCTTCTAAACAAACCACATAAGGATCCACAGTATCATTGCATGTCTGTTCTTTTCATGAACCACACCCAGTGTCATTGCATGTGTGTTCTTCTAAACAAACCACATAAGGATCTACCAGTATAATTGCATGTCTGTTCTTTTCATGAACCACACCCTGTGTCAT
Source organism: Avena insularis (assembly GCA_023614405.1). Taxonomy (NCBI): domain Eukaryota; kingdom Viridiplantae; phylum Streptophyta; class Magnoliopsida; order Poales; family Poaceae; genus Avena; species Avena insularis. The sequence continues at coordinate 454,795,648 of CM042694.1, forward strand.
TGCATGTGTGTTCTTCTAAACAAACCACATAAGGATCCACTAGTGTCGTTGCATGCCTGTTCCTCTAAACAAACCACACATGGATCCACCTAGTGTCATTACATGTCAGTTCTTTTCACAAACCACACATGGACCCACCTGTGTCATTGCATGTGTGTTCTTTTCATGAACCACAGCTAGAGTCATTGCATGTGTGTTCTTCTAAACAAACCACAATAAGGATCCACCAGTGTCATTGCATGTCTATTCTTTTCAAGAACCACACCCAGTGTCATTGCATGTGTGTTCTTCTAGACAAACCACATAAGGATCCACCAGTGTCATTGGATGTGTGTTCTTCTCATGTACCACACATGGATCCACCAGTGTCATTACATTTATGTTCTTTTCATGAACCACACCCAGTGTCATTGCATGTCTGTTCCTCTAAACAAACCACATAAGGATCCACCAGTGCCATTGCACGTCTATTCTTTTCATGAACCACACACGGATCCACCAGTGTCATTGCATGTGTGTTCTTTTCATGAACCACAGCTAGAGTCATTGCATGTGTGTTATTCTAAACAAACCACACATGGATCCACCTAGTGTGATTGCATGTCTGTTCTTTTCACAAAACAAACATGGATCCACCTAGTGTGATTGCATGTTTGTTCTTTTCACAAACCACACATGGATCCACCAGTGTCATTGCATGTGTGTTCTTTTCATGAACCATAGCAGAGTCATTGCATGTCTGTTTCTTTCCACAAACCACACATGGATCCACCTAGTGTGATTGCATTTCTGTTCTTTTTACAAACCACACATGGATCCACCAGTGTCATTGCATGTCTATTCTTCTCATCAACCACAGCCAGAGTCATTTCATGTCTGTTCTTCTCAGAAACCACATAAGGATGCACCACTGTCATTGCATGTGTGTTCTTCTAAAGAAACCACATAAGGATCCACCAGTGTCATTGCATGTCTGTTCTTTTCATGAACCACACCCACTATCATTGCATGTGTGTTCTTCGAAACAAACCACATAAGGATCCACCACTGTCATTGCATGTCTGTTCTTTTCATGAACCACACCCAGTGTCATTGCATGTGTGTTCTTCTAAACAAACCACATGATCCACCAGTGTCATTGCATGTTTGTTCCTCTAAAAACCCCCACATGGATCCACCTAGTGTCATTGCTTGTTAGTTCTTTTCACAAACCACACATGGATCCACCTGTGTCATTGCATGTGTGTTCATTTCATGAACCACAGCTAGAGTCATGGCATGTGTGTTCTTCTAAACAAACCACATAAGGATCCACCAGTGTCATTGCATGTGTGTTCTTGTCATGAACCACAACTAGAGTCATCGCATGTGTGGTCTTCTAAACAAACCACATAAGGATCCACCAGTGTCATTGTATGTCTGTTATTTCATGAACCACACCCAGTGTCATTGCATGTGTGTTCTTCTAGACAAACCACATAAGGATGCACCAGTGTCATTGGATGTGTGTTCTTCTCATGAACCACACATGGATCCACTAGTGTCATTGCATGTCTGTTCTTTTCATGAACCACACCCAGTGTCATTGCATGTTTGTTCCTCTAAACAAACCACGTAAGGATCCACCTGTGTCATTGCATGTCTTTTCTTTTCATGAACCACACATGGATCCACCAGTGTCATTGCATGTGTGTTCTTTTTATGAACCAAAGCTAGAGTCATTGCATGTGTGTTCTTCTAAACAAACCACACATGGATCCACCTAGTGTGATTACATGTCTGTTCTTTTCACAAACCACACATGGATCAACCAGTGTTATTGCTTGTGTGTTCTTTTCATGAACCATAGCTAGAGTCATTACATGTGTGTTCTTCTAACAAACCACACATGGATCCACCTAGTGTGATTGCATGTTTGTTCTTTTCACAAACCACACATGGATCCACCAGTGTCATTGCATGTGTGTTCTTTTCATGAACCACAGCTGGAGTCATTACATGTCTGTTCTTTCTACAAACCACACATGGATCCACCTAGTGTGATTGCATTTCTGTTCTTTTCACAAACCACACATGGATCCACTAGTGTCATTGCATGTGTGTTCTTCTCATGAACCACAGCCAGTGTCATTGCATGTCTGTTCTTCTCACAAACCACATAAGGATCCACCAGTGTCATTGGATGTGTGTTCTTCTAAACAAACCACATAAGGATCCACCAGTGTCATTGCATGTCTGTTCTTTTCATGAACCACACCTAGTGTCATTGCATGTGTGTTCTTCTAAACAAACCACATAAGGATCCACCAGTGTCATTGCATGTCTATTCTTTTCATGAACCACACCCAGTGTCATTGCATGTGTGTTCTTCTAGACAAACCACATAAGGATCCACCAGTGTCATCGATTGTCTGTTCATTTCATGAACCACATACCACTAGTGTCATTGGATGTGTGTTCTTCTCATGAACCACACATGGACCCAGTAGTGTCATTGCATGTATGTTCTTTTCATGAACCACATCTAGAGTCATTGCATGTCTGTTACTTCCATAAACGACATATGGATCCACCAGTGTCATTGGATGTCAGTTCTTTTCATGAGCCACACATGGATCCACCAGTGTCATTGCATGTATGTTCTTTTCATGAACCACACGCAGTGTCATTGCATGTGTGTTCTTCTAAACAAACCACATAAGGATCCACTAGTGTCATTGCATGTCTGTTCTTTCCATGAACCACACCAGTGTCATTGCATGTGTGTTCTTCTAGACAAACCACAGAAGGATCCACCAGTGTCATTGCATGTCTGTTCTTTTCATGAACCACATAAGGATCCACCAGTGTCATTGGGTATGTGTTCTTCTGAAGAACCACACATGGATCCACCAGTGACATTGCATGTCTGTTCTTTTCATGAATCACAGCTAGTGTCATTGCATGTCTGCTATTTTCATTTATCACAACTAGAGTCATTGCATGTCAGTTCTTTTCATGAACCACACGTGGATCCACCAGTGTCATTGCATGTCTGTTCTTCTCACGAACCACACATGGATCCACCAGTGTCATTGCATGTCTGTTCTTTTCATGAACCACACCCAGTGTCATTGCATGTGTGTTCCTCTAAACAAACCACATAAGGATACACCAGTGCCATTGGATGTGTGTTCTTATCATGAACCATACCCAGTGTCATTGCATGTGTGTTCTTCTCAACAAAACACATAAGGATCCACCAGTGTCATTCCATGTCTATTCCTGTAAACAAACCACACATGGATACACCTAGTGTCATTGCATATCAGTTCTTTTCACAAACCACACATGGATCCACCAGTGTCATTGATGTGCGTTCTTTTCATGAACCACAGCTAGAGTCATTGCACGTGTGTTCTTCTAAACAAACCACATAAGGATCCACCAGTGTCATTGCATGTGTGTTCTTCTCATGAACCACACCCAGTGTCATTGCATGTGTGTTCTTCTCATGAACCACACATGGATACACTAGTACCATTGCATGTGTGTTCTTTTCATGAACCATAGGTAGACTCATTGGATGTGTGTTCTTCTAAACAAACCACATAAGGATACACTAGTGTCATTGCATGTCTGTTCTTTTCATGAACCACACCCAGTGTCATTGCATGTGTGTTCCTCTAGACAAACCACAAAAGGATCCACCAGTTTCATTGGATGTGTGTTCTTCTCATGAACCACACATGGATCCACCTGTGTCATTGCATGTATGTTCTTTTCATGAACCACACCCAGTGTCATTGCATGTCTGTTCCTCTAAACAAACCACATAAGGATCCACCAGTGTCATTGCATGTCTGTTCTTTTCATGAACCACACATGGATCCACCAGTGTCGTTTCATGTGTGTTCCTTTCATGAACCACAACTAGTCATTGCATGTGTGTTCTTCTAAACAAACCACACATGGATCCACCAGTGTCATTGCATGTGTGTTCTTTTCATGAACCGCATCTAGAGTCATTGCATGTGTGTTCTACTAAACAAACCACACATGGATCCACCTAGTGTGATTACATGTCTGTTCTTTTCACAAACCACACATGGATCAACCAATGTTATTGCTTGTGTGTTCTTTTCATGAACCATAGCTAGAGTCATTACATGTGTGTTCTTCTAACAAACCACACATGGATCCACCTAGTGTGATTGCATGTCTGTTCTTTTCACAAACCACACATGGATCCACCAGTGTCATTGCATGTGTGTTCTTTTCATGAACCACAGCTGGAGTCATTGCATGTCTGTTCTTTCTACAAACCACACATGGATCCACCTAGTGTGATTGCATGTCTGTTCTTTTCACAAACCACACAAGGATCCACTAGTGTCATTGCATGTGTGTTCTTCTCATGAACCACAGCCAGTGTCATTGCATGTCTGTTCTTCTCACAAACCACATAAGGATCCACCAGTGTCATTGGATGTGTGTTCTTCTAAACAAACCACATAAGGATCCACCAGTGTCATTGCATGTCTGTTCTTTTCATGAACCACACCTAGTGTCATTGCATGTGTGTTCTTCTAAACAAACCACATAAGGATCCACCAGTGTCATTGCATGTCTATTCTTTTCATGAACCACACCCAGTGTCATTGCATGTGTGTTCTTCTAGACAAACCACATAAGGATCCACCAGTGTCATCGATTGTCTGTTAATTTCATGAACCACATACCACCAGTGTCATTCGATGTGTGTTCTTCTCATGAACCACACATGGACCCAGTAGTGTCATTGCATGTATGTTCTTTTCATGAACCACATCTAGAGTCATTGCATGTCTGTTACTTCCATAAACGACATATGGATCCACCAGTGTCATTGCATGTCAGTTCTTTTCATGAGCCACACATGGATCCACCAGTGTCATTGCATGTATGTTCTTTTCATGAACCACACGCAGTGTCATTGCATGTGTGTTCTTCTAAACAAACCACATAAGGATCCACTAGTGTCATTGCATGTCTGTTCTTTCCATGAACCACACCAGTGTCATTGCATGTGTGTTCTTGTATACAAACAACAGAAGGAGCCACAATTGTCATTGCATGTCTGTAATTTTCTTGAAACACAAAAGGATCCACCAGTGTCATTGGGTATGTGTTCTTCTGAAGAACCACACATGGATCCACCAGTGACATTGCATGTCTGTTCTTTTCATGAATCACAGCTAGTGTCATTGCATGTCTGCTATTTTCATTAATCACAACTAGAGTCATTGCATGTCAGTTCTTTTCATGAACCACACGTGGATCCACCAGTGTCATTGCATGTCTGTTCTTCTCACGAACCACACATGGATCCACCAGTGTCATTGCATGTCTGTTCTTTTCATGAACCACACCCAGTGTCATTGCATGTGTGATCCTCTAAACAAACCACATAAGGATACACCAGTGCCATTGGATGTGTGTTCTTCTCATGAACCACACATGGATCCACTAGTGTCATTGCATGTCTGTTCTTTTCATGAACCACACCCAGTGTCATTGCATGTCTGTTCCTCTAAACAAACCACGTAAGGATCCACCAGTGTCATTGTATGTCTTTTCTTTTCATGAACCACACATGGATCCACCAGTGTCATTCCATGTGTGTTCTTTTTATGAACCAAAGCTAGAGTCATTGCATGTGTGTTCTTCTAAACAAACCACACATGGATCCACCTAGTGTGATTACATGTCTGTTCTTTTCACAAACCACACATGGATCAACCAGTGTTATTGCTTGTGTGTTCTTTTCATGAACCATAGCTAGAGTCATTACATGTGTGTTCTTCTAACAAACCACACATGGATCCACCTAGTGTGATTGCATGTCTGTTCTTTTCACAAACCACACATGGATCCACCAGTGTCATTGCATGTGTGTTCTTTTCATGAACCACAGCTGGAGTCATTGCATGTCTGTTCTTTCTACAAACCACACATGGATCCACCTAGTGTGATTGCATGTCTGTTCTTTTCACAAACCACACATGGATCCACTAGTGTCATTGCATGTGTGTTCTTCTCATGAACCACAGCCAGTGTCATTGCATGTCTGTTCTTCTCACAAACGACATAAGGATCCACCAGTGTCATTGGATGTGTGTTCTTCTAAACAAACCACATAAGGATCCACCAGTGTCATTGCATGTCTGTTCTTTTCATGAACCACACCTAGTGTCATTGCATGTGTGTTCTTCTAAACAAACCACATAAGGATCCACCAGTGTCATTGCATGTCTATTCTTTTCATGAACCACACCCAGTGTCATTGCATGTGTGTTCTTCTAGACAAACCACATAAGGATCCACCAGTGTCATCGATTGTCTGTTCATTTCATGAACCACATACCACCAGTGTCATTGGATGTGTGTTCTTCTCATGAACCACACATGGACCCAGTAGTTTCATTGCATGTATGTTCTTTTCATGAACCACATCTAGAGTCATTGCATGTCTGTTACTTCCATAAACGACATATGGATCCACTAGTGTCATTGCATGTCAGTTCTTTTCATGAACCACACATGGATCCACCAATGTCATTGCATGTATGTTCTTTTCATGAACCACACGCAGTGTCATTGCATGTGTGTTCTTCTAAACAAACCACATAAGGATCCACTAGTGTCATTGCATGTCTGTTCTTTCCATGAACCACACCAGTGTCATTGCATGTGTGTTCTTCTAGACAAACCACAGAAGGATCCACCAGTGTCATTGCATGTCTGTTCTTTTCATGAACCACATAAGGATCCACCAGTGTCATTGGGTATGTGTTCTTCTGAAGAACCACACATGGATCCACCAGTGACATTGCATGTCTGTTCTTTTCATGAATCACAGCTAGTGTCATTGCATGTCTGCTATTTTCATTAATCACAACTAGAGTCATTGCATGTCAGTTCTTTTAATGAACCACACGTGGATCCACCAGTGTCATTGCATGTCTGTTCTTCTCACGAACCACACATGGATCCACCAGTGTCATTGCATGTCTGTTCTTTTCATGAACCACACCCAGTGTCATTGCATGTGTGTTCCTCTAAACAAAACACATAAGGATACACCAGTGCCATTGCATGTCTGTTCTTCTCATGAACCATACCCAGTGTTATTGCATGTGTGTTCTTCTAAACAAAACACATAAGGATCCACCAGTGTCATTCCATTTCTATTCCTCTAAACAAACCACACATGGATACACCTAGTGTCATTGCATCTCAGTTCTTTTCACAAACCACACATGGATCCACCAGTGTCATTGATGTGCGTTCTTTTCATGAACCACAGCTAGAGTCATTGCATGTGTGTTCTTCTAAACAAACCACATAAGGATCCACCAGTGTCATTGCATGTGTGTTCTTCTCATGAACCACACCCAGTGTCATTGCATGTGTGTTCTTCTCATGAACCACACATGGATACACTAGTACCATTGCATGTGTGTTCTTTTCATGAACCATAGGTAGACTCATTGGATGTGTGTTCTTCTAAACAAACCACATAAGGATACACCAGTGTCATTGCATGTTTGTTCTTTTCATGAACCACACCCAGTGTCATTGCATGTGTGTTCCTCTAGACAAACCACAAAAGGATCCACCAGTTTCATTGGATGTGTGTTCTTCTCATGAACCACACATGGATCCACCTGTGTCATTGCATGTATGTTCTTTTCATGAACCACACCCAGTGTCATTGCATGTCTGTTCCTCTAAACAAACCACATAAGGATCCATCAGTGTCATTGCATGTCTGTTCTTTTCATGAACCACACATGGATCTACTAGTGTCGTTTCATGTGTGTTCTTTTCATGAACCACAACTAGTCATTGCATGTGTGTTCTTCTAAACAAACCACACATGGATCCACCTAGTGTGATGGCATGTCTGTTCTTTTCACAAACCACACATGGATCCACCAGTGTCATTGCATGTGTGTTCTTTTCATGAACCGCATCTAGAGTCATTGCATGTGTGTTCTTCTAAACAAACCACACATGGATCCACCTAGTGTGATTGCATGTTTTTTCTTTTCACAAACCACACATGGATCCACCAGTGTGATTGCATGTGTGTTCTTTTCATGAACCACAGCTGGAGTCATTGCATGTCTGTTCTTTCCACAAACCACACATGGATCCACCTAGTGTGATTGCATGTCTATTCTTTTCACAAACCACACATGGATCCACTAGTGTCATTGCATGTGTGTTGTTCTCATGAACCACAGCCAGAGTCATTGCATGTCTGTTCTTCTCACAAAACATAAGGATCCACCATTGTCATTGCATGTCTGTTCTTCTCATGAACCACACATGGATCCACCAGTGTCATTGCATGTCTATTCTTTTCATGAACCACACCCAGTGTCATTGCATGTGTGTTCTTCTAAACAAACCACATAAGGATCCACCAGTGTCATTGCATGTCTGTTATTTTCATGAGCCACACCCAGTGTCATTGCATGTGTGTTCTTCTAAAGAAACCACATAAGGATCCACCAGTGTCATTGCATGTCTGTTCCTCTAAACAAACCACACATGGATCCACCTAGTGTCATTGCATGTCAGTTGTTTTCACAAACCACACATGGCTCCACCTGTGTCATTGCATGTGTGTTATTTTCATGAACCACAGCTAGAATCATTGCATGTGTGTTCTTCTAAACAAACCACATAAGGATCCACCAGTGTCATTGCATGTCTATTCTTTTCATGAACCACACCTAGTGTAATTGCATGTGTGTTATTCTAGACAAACCACATAAGGATCCACCAGTGTCATTGGATGTGTGTTCTTCTCATGAACCACACATGGATCCACCTGTGTCATTGCATGTATGTTCTTTTCATGAACCACACCTAGTGTCATTGCATGTATGTTCCTCTAAACAAACCACATAAGGATCCACCAGTGTTATTGCATGTCTGTTCTTTTCATGAACCACACATGGATCCACTAGTGTCATTGTATGTGTGTTCTTTTCATGAACCACAGCTAGAGTCATTGCATGTGTGTTCTTCTAAACAAACCACACATGGATCCACCTAGTGTGATTGCATGTTTGTTCTTTTCACAAACCAAACATGGATCCACCAGAGTCATTGCATGTGTGTTCTTTTCATGAACCGCAGCTAGAGTCATTGCATGTGTGTTCTTCTAAACAAACCACACATGGATCCACCTAGTGTGATTGCATGTTTGTTCTTTTCACAAACCACACATGGATCCACAAGTGTCATTGCATGTGTGTTCTTTTCTTGAACCATAGCAGGAGTCATTGCATGTCTGTTCTTTCCACAAACCACACATGGATCCACCTAGTGTGATTGCATGTCTGTTCTTTTCACAAACCACACATGGATCCACCAGTGTCATTGCATGTGTGTTCTTCTCATGAACCACAGCCAGTGTCATTGCATGTCTGTTCTTGTCACAAATCACATAAGGATCCACCATTGTCATTGCATGTGTGTTCTTCTAAACAAACCATATAAGGATCCACTAGTGTCATTGCATGTATGTTCTTTTCATGAACCACACCTAGTGTCATTGCATGTGTGTTCTTCTAAACAAACCACATAAGGATCCACCAGTGTCATTGCATGTTTGTTCGTCTAAACAAACCACACATGGATCCACCTAGTGTCATTGCATGGCAGTTCTTTTCACAAACCACACATGGATCCACCTATGTCATTGCATGTGTGTTCTTTTCATGAACCATAGCTAGAGTAATTGCATGTGTGTTCTTCTAAACAAACCACATAAGGATCCATCAGTGTCATTGCATGTGTGTTCTTCTCATGAACCACACCCAGTGTCATTGCATGTGTGTTCTTCTCATGAACCACACATGGATACACTAGTGTCATTGCATGCGTGTTATTTTCATGAACCACAGCTAGAGTCATTGCATGTGTGTTCTGAAGGGAATATGCGCGAGAGGCAATAATAAAGTGGTTATTATCTTATTCCATGTTTATGATAAATGTTTATTTTACATGCTAGAAGTGTATTGATCGGAAACATCAATACATGTGTGTTTAATAAACAAAAAAGGGTTCCTAGTTATGCCTCTCTTATAGACTAGCTTGTTGATTAACAAGATGATCAAGGTTTCCTGATCATGGACATTGGATGTTGTTAATAACACCATTGGTGGAATGATGTGATGAACATTCATCCGAAGTATAACATTACGATCAAAGTCATTATGTTTATATTGCTATAATATCATACGAAGTAATCTTTATCCTTAGACCATGAGATCATGTTAATTGCTAACACCGAAAGAGTATCTTGATAACATCAAACGTCACACCGTAACAGGGTGACTATAAAGGTGGGTTCAATGCTACGAAGGTGTTATGTTGAGGCTCATGGATCAAGAGTGGGATTTGTCCATCCCGATGACGGATAGATATACTCTGGGCCCTCTCGGTGATATCACATTGAAATAGCTTGCAAGCAAGTGATGTGATCACTAGAATGTTATATCACGGGAACGAGAAAAGAGTGCATGTCGGTATCGAGATCAAAATAGGTATGGACATACCGATGATCGAATCTAGGACATGTAATATATCGCGGGACAAAGGGATTTAGTTACTAGCGTTAAATGTTCTCACGATCACAAAAGTCATCGTTGAATGTGTAGGAGTCAGTATGGATCTCCAGGTCCCGCTGCTGATTATTGATCAGAGAGGGGTCTCGATCATGTCTGCATTATTCGCGAACCGTAGGGTGACACACTTAAGGGATACCGACACCATTTGGAGCAAATATGTTTCAGATAAAGATTTAAGAAAGCGCTGGAATTATTTCAATAGACACCAAAACTGTTTCTGGTGAAAATGCTGAAATTGGTTCTACATGTAATATTGAAATGTTGCAAGGTGTTTTATGTGAATGTTTGTTAATTAAAGTAATTAACAAAATTCTGAATAAAATAATAAAAGAGTTTTATTAAATGAGAGATCATTAAATCTGGAGAAATTTAATGCATTTAAAGTGGAGACTTTAAAAGAGAATGTGAAGGGGCATTTTAATGTGGAGGGGTTACCACCACATGAATGGAGGAGGTGAAGGGTCACCCCCTCCATGGGACGGCCATGAAGGAGGGGCACCCCCTCCTCCTATAAAAGGCCACCCCCTCCTTACTTCTCACACACACCTCCTTGTGAAGGATCTCTCTCCCCCTCTAGTATTATTCCCCCATGGTCTCGGATTAGCGAGATACATGTTCCCGGTGGCTTTATCTGGAAAGGAGTTGCTGCTTCCGCTGCTTTGCTAGAGCGAGGTACGGAGGTTGTCGGGGTACCGGACGTGTGTGCGATCACGGATGCACCGTTGCTTTGTGGTGCTGGACTTGGTGGTGCTGGAGTTGGATCTAATGGACGTGCTGGAGCCGGACCTGCTAGACTTCATCACGATCTTGAGATCAGCAAGTGTATGACTACGTCAACCACGATTTCCTACTCGTTAACAAAGCTCGTTGTCTACGAGGGTAAGTTCTCGTTGGATGTATGTCCACCCGTTGCTTTGTACCTAGTAGATAGATCTTGGCGTGTAGTTCACACCGTAGGAAATTTTTTGTTTTCTATGTCAGACCCAACAAAGGGTATCGGAGCACGATCTATGCGTAGGTGCTTAGCACGGGTAGTACACATATGTTGATATGTGGGCGATGATGATCATGTTATTGCATCTTCTATGTATTTTGGATATTTGTGGCATAGTGGGATGAAGCGGCCCGGACCAACCTTACATGTCATCGTACATGAGACCGGTTCCACGACTGACATGCAACTTGTTTTGCATAAGTGGCTGGGGGTGTCTGTCTCTCCTACTATAGTCAATATATGATATACAATGAGTTGCTAATGACTTAGTTATCCTCGTTGTGGTTCATGTTCGTAGGTGAGAACGGTTCTATCTCTGAAAGCCCTAAGCCACGTAAAACTTGCAATTGATAAATTAGAGGCGTCTAGTTTAGATCGTTGCTGGGCTAGTGTATTGATATGGTATTGTTGTAAGTAGATGTATGGTAGATACTCTTACAACACAGTCAACGTGTAAGTTCCATAGACCTTGGCCTTACACATAAAGGAATGATAGAGATCATACCACGATGCAAATTATAGAGATCAAATGCATGGACCATATCATCTCACTTTACACATTAGATGTTAGCATCTTATACTGCTAGTTTGGCGCTTTCTATAGCATTGTAAGATGATCCCTCATTTCGATATCAAGATAAAAATGTGTTCTTCCTTGAGTATGCACCGTTCTGTGGATCGTGTTTCGAGACATCACGTGATGATCAGGTGTACTCGAATCTACGCTTTCATAGGAACGGGTGTAAGACAGTTTTACACATGCGAGTACTAAGGTTCTTACTTGGCGAGCCTAGCATGTATAGACATGGCCTCGGAACACGGACCGAAAGGTTAAGCATGAGTCATATAGTTGATATGATGCCCATATAGATGCTCGCCTTTGAAGCTACATCAACTCATGTGATGATCGGACTTGGTGTAGTGGATTTGGTTCATGTAATCACCAAAAAGGCACGAGGGATGTCGTTTTTGAGTGGGAGTTCATTTCTAATTTGGATTAGTCAAACCAAATTTGTCATAAATTAAATCAAAGTGAATTTGCATAGTTTGTTGTAGTCATTGGCATTCGTTTTCTACCTTATGCTTAGTTTTTCTTTGAGATAATAGAACTATAGAATTCTGGATATTTACTTTACGAACTAGTATCGTATTGTTTTGAATGTCAATTTAAAGTTTATAAGTCCTATTGCAAACTTTCAGCAAACTCTATTTACTCCATGAAGTTTAATAAGTAGTATTAAATCAAGAGTAAGAATTCCAATGTTAGTATCTAAAGTATCATGTTTGCCTCCATGATTATTGATATTCAAAAAGTTGTTTTAATATCAAGATTATATTGGAGCTAAAAATTGTTTCAGAAACCATCATGTGTGAAAGATATTGTGATATCTGAAACAATGTTTTTGGTTGCATTATGATAGAGTATAATTTAGCAAAATACATGTTCTCATATTGTATGAGAATTTGTGAAGGATGGAGATGCTAGGCATCCGAATCTACCAAAAAAGTTTTGGGAACTGATATTATATTCGCGATTCTTCCTTATAGGCTATAATAGCTTGATCATGAAAGTTGTCATGATAAGGATGAATAGAAGATGTAAGTAAAATGTTTACTACACTAATAGATTACTAAAGAATGGATTTTTGAAAGAACACCAAACATTTGATGATGGTGATCCACTTCAAAGTGCAAGTTCAAAGGTATTAGTATTTGACTATATACGCTTTGTACCATGTGTCATGTTGATGACACCACTATTGATGTTGATAGATTCTTTTAAAAGAAAAGGAATTGCTGAAAGAGAATCTATAAAATATTTGGTAGAAAATAAAAGGTTGGAGATGTCCAACTTAGGTATATATAAGATATACATGTTATGGCTATATTCCTTGCTTGTTAAACAATGTGGTTCTTAGGTATTGGATACCGGTATTGGATACCGAATTGGTTGGTATGAAGTGTCATACAGGACAAAGCAATTCATGAACTACAATGGCCTAAGTAACCAGCAAGAGAATGAGTGATGATGTTCATCAAAAACAAATAAAGTGTTATTGTGTTTTTCGTTGTCATTAAACCAAGCCTTCAAGATTTGTTTAAATAATTGTTATTTTGTTCCGGTATCATGAGAACAATGGTTGTTCAAATAATTACCGTATTCATAAAGGATGGATGAACTTTTACAAGTCTAGTTGGAGAAATCACATCCATAAACACTATTGCTAAAATGTCGCAAGACAAATGATTGAAAGATCACTTATGAAGTCACATCGCTGTTTAAATTATATTTGAAAGAAAACATGAAGAAACTCCATGTTGATGGATTTTTGGAGCCTTTGATTTTGATCAATTGACGCATGTGAGACTTTCCTCGAGATAATTGAAACTCCGTCCATAGGCCAGAGAGGAACGGATGACTAGCTTATTGGAAATTGTGCATGCTGATGTGCATAGTCCATTATGTGTAGCCATATGCGATGGATCTTTTTGCTTCATATGCTTTCTCCGAAAATTTGAGTGAATATATCTGTATATTTACTTAATAAGGAAGAAGTATGAAACATTTGAAAGTTGTTCAAAGACTTTCAAGATGAAGTGGAAAATCATTGTAACAAGAAATAAAGAGTTTATGATTCGATCATAAAGGAAGATATTTGAGTTACATGTTTATCAAAACACCTAAGATTTGAGGAATTGTTCCATGAATTTGGATTTCCCGGTAAACCATAGGAGTATGGCATATTCGAGAGATAAAATCAAACCATGTTTGACATGGTAAGATCAAAGGTGTCATTTATAAAACTACCATTATGTTTTAAGGATTGAAGCTTTAGAGACTACCGCTTTTACACTGAAAAGAGCACCATCGTGATCCATTGAAATGACACCATATGAGTTATGGTTTGGGATAAAACCCGAATTGTCTTTTCTTAAATTTTGGTATGCTATGCATAAGTAAAATGTTTACAACCAAAGTCGGATAAGCACGTCTTTGTAGGTTATCCCAAAGAATTTGTTGGGAATTTCTCCATAACACAAAGGACAAAAGAGTTTGTCGCTTGGAACGTCAAGTTTCTTGAGAAGGAACTTTTTGTGAAAAGTTAAGTGGGAGGACAATAGAACTTTGATAAGGTTGTTGAACATTAGCTATATGTGCTAAGTAGCGCAGCGCCGGAAAGTGTCCCGGTGGCGGCCATAATTCTCATGGCTCTCGTGATTACAAAAGGTGTGATCTCGGAGATTAGAGTTCCTATTGAACCGTGTGGGTCGGTAAGAATCAAATAGTAAGATTTGATAAGCAAGTCGTTATTGTTTTGACAATGATGAACCGACTACATGCAAAGAAGCGATGATGGGCCCTGACTCCATAAAATGACTAGAAGTCATAGAATCTGTGATAGTATCCATACACGAGAAATCAAGTTTCTGAACTTGGAAGACCCTCCGGAAAGGCGTGAAGCCTATCGGTCGTGTTTGGATCTATAAAGAAATAGACATGGATGTTTGACATCTATGAAATAGTCGACATGTCGGAAAGAAGTTTACAGCAATGTTCAAGGAGTTGACTATGACAAGATATGATCTTTCATAGCGATATATAGTCTTGACAGATTAATGTAGCAACCACTACATATAATTTGGTATATGGTAGTTGAATAAACAAAAACAAGGTTCTTCTAATAGAACGGTAACCTAGGACATGTACATCACATGGTCTGAAGGGTTTTGTTAATTCAAAGGGTGCTAAAAGGGCATGTAAACTTCAATACTTGAAGTAAGCATAGCGGAGTTGGAATCTTCACCATGATGAAATCATTATGAGTTTAAATTCATCGGAGATGATGAAGATGCTTGCATTTGCAAGAAATTAAGTGGGAGCGCTGAGAGATATTTCTAATACATTATGTAGAGGACATATTGTTGATTGGAAATGATGTATCTTGTATTGACACAAGTTAAGAATTTCATTAAAATAAGATTTCGATGAAAGACTTAGGCAAACCAGGAATATTTGGCATCAATATCTATATGGATAGATTAAGGCGCAAATATGGTTGTGCCAGACATACATATATGAGATATTGAAAGGGTTCAATATGGAAACAACAAGAAAGGTTCTTGCTGCATGGAAAGAATTGTATCAAGATTCAAGTGTTTCAACACTTGGTGAGTAAAATCACATGAAGATTTTGATCGATTATACCATGATATGTATATATCCAGAATGTTCTATGCTCTAAATGTTATGAGCATATACCAGAATGATTCATAAGATGATCATTGGACAATAGTAAAGATATTCTTATGAGCTTTAGAAGAACTAAGAATATATCATGTATAAGTGACAAATAGTTAAAGGTAGTTCATTGTAAAGTGTTACATTGATACTAGTTTTGTCACAAGATACAAATTTATCTCAATTTAGACTATGGGTGGCACAATGTAATGGAAAGGATGTTCCATGATTGATTTGGATGAGTTCCAAAGTTGAGACATTGTGACGGATACTACAACAAAAGGCTAAGTATATAACTGCTATAGTAGCAGTAAAGGACGGCATTTGTTTTAAGTAGTTTGTTATCAAACTAGGTATGGTTCAAAGCGGGCTAATACTATGAAGATATATTGTGTGACAATAATATCAACATACTTTGAGCCGAATGAACTAAAGGTCTCACCAAAGGACCAAATTTATACAATGCCATCTCATTTGAGAATGAGTGATGCGTAGAGATGCAAAGACATGCAAATAGACACGGACCTGAAACTGTCAGATCTAGAGATTATGTTAACCACTAGCAATAGCGTATATGCAACACCAGAAAGCCATAGGTGTTCAATACGCAAAGTTTTTCAAACTAGATTATTGACTCTAGTGCAAGTGGGAGACTGAAGGGAATATGCCCGAGAGGCAATAATAAAGTGGTTATTATCTTATTCCATGTTTATGATAAATGTTTATTTTACATGCTAGAATTGTATTGATCGGAAACATCAATACATGCGTGTTTAATAACAAGGTCACACCATTGGTGGAATGATGTGATGAACATTCATCCGAAGTATAGCATTACGATCAAAGTCATTATGTTTATATTGCTATAATATCATACGAAGTAATCTTTATCCTTAGACCATGAGATCATGTTAATTGCTAACACCGGAAGAGTATCTTGATAACATCAAACGTCACACCGTAACAGGGTGACTATAAAGGTGGGTTTAGTGCTACGAAGGTGTTATGTTGAGGCTCATGGATCAAGAGTGGGATTTGTCCATCCCGATGACGGATAGATATACTCTGGGCCCTCTCGGTGATATCACATTGAAATAGCTTGCAAGCAAGTGATGTGATCACTAGAATGTTATATCACGGGAACGAGAAAAGAGTGCATGTCGTGCTTGAGATCAAACTAGGTATGGAGATACCGATGATCGAATCTCGGACATGTAATATATCGCGGGACAAAGGGATTTAGTTACTAGCATTAAAGGTTCTCACGATCACAGAAGTCATCGTTGAATGTGTAGGAGTCAGTATGGATCTCCAGGTCCCGCTGCTGATTATTGATCGTAGAGGGGTCTCGATCATGTCTGCATTATTCGCGAACCGTAGGGTGACACACTTAAGGGATACCGACACCATTTGGAGCAAATATGTTTCAGATAAAGATTTAAGAAAGCGCTGGAATTATTTCAATAGACACCAAAACTGTTTCGGGTGAAAATGCTGAAATTGGTTCTCCATGTAATATTGAAATGTTGCAAGGGGTTTTATGTGAATGTTTGTTAATTAAAGTAATTAACAAAATTCTGAATAAAATAATAAAAGAGTTTTATTAAATGAGAGAGCATTAAATTTGGAGAAATTTAATGCATTTAAAGTGGAGACTTTAAAAGAGAATGTGAAGGGACATTTTAATGTGGAGGGGTTACCACCACATGAATGGAGGAGGTGAAGAGACACCTCCTCCATGCGCCGTCCATGAAGGAGGGGAACCCCCCCTCCTCCTATAAAAGGCCACCCTCTCCTCACTTCTCAAACACACCTCCTTGTGAAGGATCTCTCTCCCCCTCTAGTATTATTCCCCCATGGTCTCGGATTAGTGAGATACATGTTCCCGGTGGCTTTATCTAGAAAGGAGCTGCTGCTTCTGCCGCTTTGCTGGAGCAAGGGACGGAGGTTTTCGGGGTGCCGGACGTGTGTGCGATCACGGATGCACCGCTGCTTTGCGGTGCTAGACTTGGTGGTGCTAGAGCTAGATCTAATGGACGTGCTGGAGCCGGACCTGCTGGACTTCATCACGAACTTGAGATCGGCAAGTGTACGACTACATCAACCACGAGTTCCTACTCGTTAACAAAGCTCGTTGTCTACGAGGGTAAGTTCTCATTGGATGTATGTCCACCCGTTGCTTTGTACCTAGTAGATAGATCTTGGCGTGTAGTTCACACCGTAGGAATTTTTTTGTTTTCTATGCTGCAGACCCACCATGTTCTTCTAAACAAACCACATAAGGATCCACCAGTGTCATTGCATGTGTGTTCTTTTCATGAACCACAGCTAGAGTCATTGCATGTGTGTTCTTCTAAACAAACCACATAAGGATCCACCAGGGTCATTGCATGTCTGTTCTTTTCATGAACCACACCTAGTGTCATTGCATGTGATTTCTTCTAGACAAACCACATAAGGATCCACAAGTGTCATTGGATGTGTGTTCTTCTCATGAATCACACATGGATCCACCAGTGTCATTGCATGTCTATTCTTTTCATGAACCACACCCAGTGTCATTGCATGTGTGTTCTTCTAGACAAACCACATAAGGATCCACCAGTGTCATTGCATGTCTGTTCTTTTCATGAACGACATAAGGATCCACCAGTGTCATTGGATATGTGTTCTTCTCATGAACCACACATGGATCCACCAGTGTCATTGCATGTATGTTCTTTTCATGAATCACAGCTAGAGTCATTGCATGTCTATTACTTCCATAAACCACATATGGATCCACTAGTGTCATTGCATGTCTGTTCTTTTCAAGAACCACACCCAGTGTCATTGCATGTCAGTTCCTCTAAACAAACCACATAAGGATCCACTAGTGTCATTGCATGTCTGTTCTTTTCATGAACCACATATGCATCCACCAGTGTCATTGCATGTGTGTTCTTTTCACGAACCACAGCTGGAGGCATTGCATGTCTTTTCTTTCTACAAACCACACATGGATCCACCTAGTGTGATTGCATGTCTGTTCTTTTCACAAACCACACATGGATCCACCAGTGTCATTGCATGTGTGTTCTTCTCATGAACCACAGCCAGTGTCATTGCATGTCTGTTCTTCTCACAAACCACATAAGGATCCACCAGTTTCATTGCATGTGTGTTCTTCTAAACAAACCACATAAGGATCCACCAGTGTCATTGCATGTCTGTTCTTTTCATGAACCACACCCAGTATCATTACATGTGTGTTCTTCTAAACAAAACACATAAGGATCCACCAGTGTCATTGCATGTCTGTTCTTTTCATGAACCACACCCAGTGTCATTGCATGTGTGTTCTTCTAGACAAACCACATAAGGATCCACCAGTGTCATTGCATGTTTGTTCTTTTCATGAACGACATAAGGATCCACCAGTGTCATTGGATATGTGTTCTTCTCATGAACCACACATGGATCCACCAGTGTCATTGCATGTATGTTCTTTTCATGAATCACAGCTAGAGTCATTGCATGTCTATTACTTCCATAAACCACATATGGATCCACTAGTGTCATTGCATGTCTGTTCTTTTCAAGAACCATAGCTAGAGTCATTGCATGTCAGTTCTTTTCATGAACCACACATGGATCCACCAGTGTCATTGCATGTCTGTTCTTTTCATGAACCACTCCCAGTGTCATTGCATGTGTGTTCCTCTAAACAAACCACATAAGGATCCACCAGTGTCATTGCATGTCTATTCTTTTCAGGAACCACACATGGATCCACCAGTGTCATTGCATGTCTGTTCTTTTCACAAACCACATAAGGATCCACCAGTGTCATTGCATGTCTGTTCTTTTCATGAACCACATAAGGATCCACCAGTGTCATTGGATGTGTGTTCTTCTCATGAACCACACATGAATCCACCAGTGTCATTGCATGTCTGTTCTTTTAATGAACCACACCCTGTGTCATTGCATGTCTATTCCTTTAAACAAACCACATAAGGATCCACCAGTGTCATTGCATGTTTGTTCTTTTCATGAACCACACATGGATCCACCAGTGTCATTGCATGTGTGTTCTTTTCATGAACCACATCTAGAGTCATTGCATGTGTGTTATTCTAAACAAACCGCACATGGATACACCTAGTGTGATTGCATGTCTGTTCTTTTCATAAACCACACATGGATACACCCGTGTCATTGCATGGGTGGCTGTTAGACCGAGTCTTCTAGAAGGCATGCCCTAACATAGTTGTTCTGCTTGACGATTGTTACATACCGGTCGATCGGGGTGCTTGGACGATTGGGATGGTCTTCGTGAGAGCGATCCGTGAGTAGGTTGTTCTGCGGCATGATTGGCCACGCTTGCTCTGGACAAACTGGCAACACCGAGCGCTCCCCTGTTGTGAGTGTCACGACTCACGAGTTCAGTGGGCCACATCCCAGTGTCACGTCCCCATTACTTCTCTTCCTCCCTGTACTTCTCTTCCTTCCCCTCGAAGCCACTTTCCCCACTTCACTCCCATCCTGCCGTAGCCTCAAGCCGACGGCGCCTCCATCCCATTCCCCTCTCCGGCAGCCACCCCCCCTCCCCTCTCGCCATGGGTTCGAGGGGAGACGGTGAGGAAACGCGTCGTGACGACAGGGACGGTGATTTCAATGTGAGTCGTCTCATCTCTATCTCTATCATCTGTGGCCAGTTATCTATTTTTTGAGCTAGATCTAATTTGTTTACTCATGCGCGTATGATGTGTTAGGCCAACCAGATGATGTATGACTCTGACTATCACGGTTTAGCGGATGAAGACAGTCCTCTGCTATGTAAACATGGATTTGTGCCTGCTAAATTTGTAGCGTTCGAAGGACGAAACGTAGGCAGGAGGTTTCTACGGTGTCAAGGAAATCGTGCAATGATGCAAGGCGGAATTTGCGGTGCTGTCAAATGGGTAGATCTAGAGTGGCCCAAATCGATGTAGAAAACGTTGGACAAACTATGGGAAATGACTGTTGAGTTGAAAGAATCCGTATTTAGCTCACTTGTTGACAATGTTGAGATGAAGCTATGGGAACCAGTTGACACGACCAAGCATAAGCGAGATCTCAGGTGGGTGCAAGACAAGGTTAGCAAAGTCGAGAAGGAGAGGGACGCGGCGTTGGCCCTGAAGGCTAAAGCAAAGCAAGAACTGACTCAAGCAAGGAATGATCTTCACCAGCCAAAGTCCTGCAGTTCACAACTACGAGTATTGACAAGTGCATGAGGAAAAATGTAGAGAAACAATTGAAGCTGTGCAAGGAAGATGCAAAAAGGAAGGAGCTGACGATTCGATCCTTGCTCTCGCAGGAAGATGCGCATCGTGCTAAGATTAGGAATATCAAGGAGATGTGTGATAACTAGTTCTATTTAGCTTAAGCTCCGTGCCTTTTTAAGTTGTAATAGTTGTACTTGTTGACCTAGCGGTCTGAACTATTGGCCCTGGAGTCCTGGGAGGAAAAAAATTGGTCGCCCATTAATCTGTCTTAACCCCACATTAGTTCTTTTGTCTGACCAATGCCCCTTGGATATTCTGCCCGTCGCTTCATCGTCCTCGTGTACAAATAGGAGGCGCCACAGCGCGTCGCTTCGTCGTCCATCCCCTCGTCCTCTCCAATCTCCACCGCGCCGCCATGGAGATGCCCTCATTGAACTTCTACGAGGCGGTGATGTTCGCGCACTTTGACATCCTCGTGCCGCCGGTCGTGACGGTGCCCCCACGGATGGCGCATCAGCTATGCGGGGGTGCCAGTGGCTCCGCTCCCTGGCCGAGCCGAGATGGAGAGCGAAATCGCGGCTAGCCGCCGCTAGATGCCCACGTGGAAGAGGGCGCTGACCCGGTACGCGGTGGCTAGCCCGTACTGGCCGGCACTGTTCAAGAAGGAGCGGAAGGCCAAGATTGGCAACTGCATTGTTGACGGGAGCGTGGTGCACTGGGATCTCTGCAACCGAGAAGGGCGGGAGAGATTCTGGTCCGTCCCTGGACGGACCAAGTAAACCGTCATCGCCGCCGCTCGCCACGAAGAGGTGGTCCGTCTCGCGAACAATGCGGAAATCGTGGAGGTTCCGTTCGACGACGACGAGGAAGCCGGCGGCTCGGAGGATAGTGGCAGCGGAAGTGAAATTGTTGACTACTGGTTGATTAATGTAGGATGCGAAATCGCACCTTTGTTTAGAAGAATTTGTGGTTGAATTAATGAAATGCCTCGATTTAGATCTCTGTCTTGATTAATTTGTGGAAGAATTTGTGATTTAGATCAATTTCTGCCTCGATTTAGATCTCTGTCCTGGATTGGGAACGTGACCGTGGACCAAAGACCCCTTTTCTACTAGTGTATTCTAACATTGGTGGTTTGTTTAAATGTAATCTACGTGGATTGTGCCGCATGCAAATGGCACAACCACAATTTATAAAGTGGAAGCACGTACACCTGGTTACTGGAGATCCGGGAGCTTCACCAGATATAGGGGATGCAGGAGCAGAGAGGCGGTGAGATAGATGGGCTCAAGATTAGGCCAGAAAGTGGTACCGATTTCCTCCTCATCTGGGCATTATCGATGAGAACGTTGTTGTTTATGTTACCACGTCGTTGTGCAGCATCTGAAATAAGTTGATGCTTCGTGGAGTGTGGCAGCTTAAATAATTTATTTCTATGCCACTTACATTCAGTCGTATTTGGAGACCTCCTGCCCCTCAGCAATCGTGGAACCGGTGCTGCGTGTTTTCAGATAGCAGTGGCACAATCACAATTTCGGATTCAACTACTAACTCGGGCGTTTCCAAACCCTAAGTCGCGGTACATTTTACTCAGAGAACGTGGGTAGATTGTTTCGCCTAGCAACGTGCCACACACAAAGCTCTAGAATTTAACAGAATTACATATATAGGTTCAAGTTCAACACATTACTATGCATCTTCATTGCCAGCAGCCTTCTTCCGCAGCCTGGGTGCCAAGCCTTCACGTCCACTGGCTTCTTCATTTTCTGCCTTCTTCCTCTTCCTCGGTGCCAATTTTCTTAGCTTCACGTACTCTGCATCGTCGGTACAATGAGCACCAGAATCGTGTCCAACATCATATTTCCACTCGTTTTTAATTTCTTTGGGCAGCAAAATGACTGACCCGGCAGTCATGTTTCTAACCTTGCGGTGCTTCCTGTCAAAGAAACAAGACTGTTGCAAAACTGCCCAATATCTACAGAGTAAATAAAACAAAAATTACAATTCAGCACAAACATGCGAACCCCAAGCGACCTTTGCTTACTAGGAGCTAATTGGGTTCGAGCAACCACCCTGTCCAAGAATAGAAGGGATACTCCCAGTTGCAGCAGCTTCCACATCCAGTACATGACATTTCACGTCAAACATGGCAGCCGAAGCATACCTTTTCATCAACCCAATTAGCTGATTGTCACACGTTATAGGAACCATGATGCCACATTCATCCATGAAGCTGAACTTTGCAGTCTGCTTTGGCCATAATTCATCATGATTACGCAAAGCAGCAACCATACCAGATATAGTGCAGATCTGGCAGGCGCTTCTTCCATCATGATACAATAGTGTTCATACCACTTGCCCTTAGAGTTGTACCTGGAGAGGACTACCATAACCAGGTAAGGGGGGTCCACAGAGATCCCACTTGACAGAAAACTATGGACAAAATATGTTTGTCAGCGTTGGGCTAACAAACAATTTGAGGTTCAGTAGCCAGCTAGCAATTATAATTAGTGCGAATAGCAAAGAGAAGGCTAGCTCACCCGCTTGTAGCCAGAACTCCTTCTTCCTTGGTAGTAGGATCTGCCATCCTCCGAGCTGCTCGGCTCGTCGGCGGCGGAGGCGGGCTAGAGCCTCGCAACGACGGCTACGGCATGCGCCATTAGAGCTCCTTCCTGGAGGGTGTATTCTGACACTGCCGGTGCTAGGGGAAAGGTGGGAATGGATTTGTGAAATTTGTCAACGCATCCAATCCACTTAGCTAATCGATTTGCCTAAGAGGTTGCCGCGTTGGCGCTCGCGTCACGGACAGATGACCGACATGAGGGTCTCGACCGTCTACTTCACGGGGCAGTTTAACGAAATGTTCGAATTTGGCACGGGTGAGATGAGTTTGCCTTGAAATGGCCCCTCTCAGTAGTTGGCGGCCCAACATTTCGAAACACGGCAATTTTAGGCAACTTAGGTATCGCCATGCACCGGCCTGCGAACTTTGGTACCGCAGACGAACAGGCCTGACTCTTAGTCATAGCCGGATAGGTCTCTCCTGTAAACCCTAGGCCAGATATCTATATAAGCCATCCTAGGGAAAGCCTTTAGGGCATAACAACACCTTACAATACTCTCAACTCGCACAGGCGAAACCCTTGTAACCGATATTCCGGCTCTGCCATATTACTAGATTGCTAGCAGGAGTAGGATCCGTCAAAAGCCGGCGGATTCGAACCTGGGTAAACTTATTTGCTCACCATCCCGGAATACCGTACGTCTCACACCCCTCTCTTCCGCACGCCTC
Source organism: Avena insularis (assembly GCA_023614405.1). Classification (NCBI taxonomy): domain Eukaryota; kingdom Viridiplantae; phylum Streptophyta; class Magnoliopsida; order Poales; family Poaceae; genus Avena; species Avena insularis. The sequence goes on from CM042694.1 coordinate 454,820,093, forward strand.
GAGGAGCCCCTCATAGCGTACTTGTCATTAATCCGACGACAGTGTTCATTTCATGAACCATAACTAGAGTCATTTGCATGTGTTTTCTTTTCATAAACCACATGGATCCACCACTGTCATTGAAATGTGTGTTCTTTTCATAAACCACATGGATCCTAACCTTAGGAGAGCCCTAACCTTAGCCCCCAATGGTGGAGGCCATTAGACCGAGTCTTCTAGAAGGCAAGCCCTAACACAGTTGTTCTGCATGATGATTGCTACATACCGTTCGATCAGGTCGTTCGGACGATTGGGATGGTTCTTCATAAGAGCGATCCACGAGTAGGCTATTATGTGACATGATTGGCTACACTTACTGTCCGCTTGCTCTGGAGAAACTGGCAACAACGTGCATTCCCCTTTTGCGAGTGTCACGAGTTCCATGGGCCATATGCCAGTGTCACGTCTCCTTTACTTCTCTTCCTCTCCATACTTCTCTTCCTTCCCCTAGAAGCCACTTTCCCCACTTCTCTCTCATCCTGCCATAGCCGCAAGCCGACGGCGCCTCTAGCCTAGTCCCCCACCCCCCCTCTCGCCATGGGTTCAAGGGGAGACGGTGAGGAAACGCGTCATGATGACAGGGATGGTTATTTTGATGTGAGTCGTCTTATCTCTAGCATTTGTGGTTGATTATCTATTTTGAGCTAGATCTACTCTGTTTACTCATACACGTATGATGTGTTAGGTCAATCAGACGTTGTACGACTCCGACTATCACGGTTTAGCAGAGGAAGACAGTCCTCCGCTATGTAAACATGGATATGTGCCCGCTAAATTTGTAGCGTTCGAAGGACGAAACACGGGAAGGAGGTTTTTCCGGTGTCAAGGAAATCGTGCAATGATGCAAGGTAGAAGTTGCGGTGTTGTCAAATGGGTAGATCTAGAGTGGCCCAAATCAATGCAGAAAACGCTCGACAAACTATGGGATATGACTGTTGAGTTGAAAGAATCCATAGTTAGATCACTTCTTGACAGTGCTGAGATGAAGCTCTTTGACCAAGTTGACACAACCAAGCTTAGCCGAGATCTTAGGAGGGTGCAAGACAAGGTTAGCAAAGTCAAGAAGGAGAGGGACATGGCGTTGGACCTGAAGGCTAAAGCAGAGCAAGAACTGACTCAAGCAAGGAATGAACTTCACAAGGCCAAAGTCGTGCAGTTCACAACTATGAGTATAGACAAGTGCATGAGGATAAATGCAGAGAAACAATTGAAGCTATGAAAGGAAGATACTAAAAGGAAGGAGCAGACGATTCGATCCATGCTCTCGCAGGAAGATGCGCATCGGGCTAAGATTAGGAAGATCAAGGAGATGTGTGATAACTAGTTCTATTTAGCTTGAGTTCCGTACTTTTTTAAGTTGTAATAGTAGTACTTGTACATACTAGCGGTCTGAACTAGTGGTCCCGGAGTCTTGGGAGAAAAAATTGGTCGCCCGTTAATCTGTCTTAACCCTACATCACTTCCATTTGTCTGATGATGGTGGTACTCTAACATTGGTGGTTTGTTTAAACGTAATCTACGTGGATTGTGCCGCATGCAAATGGCACAACCATAATTTATAAAGTGGAAGCACGTGCAGCAGTTGAAACAAGTTGTTGTTTCATGGAGTGTAGCATCTTAAATAATTTATTTCTGTGTGACTTACATTCCATCGAATTTGGAGACCTCCTGCCCCTGGGTAATCATGGAACCGGTGCTGCGTGTTTTCAAATAGTAGTGGCACAATCATAATTTCGGATTCAACTACTGACTCGGGCGTTTCCAAACCCTAAGTCGCGGTACATTTTACTCCGAGAACGTGTGTAGATTGTTTCGCCCGACAAGTTCCACGCATAGAGCCCCAGAATTTAACCGAATTACATATATATAGGTTCAACTTCAACACATTATTATGCATCTTCATTGTCAGCAGCTTTGTTCCCCTGCCTGGGTGCCAAGCCTTCATGTCCACTGGCTTCTTCATTTCCTGCCTTCTTCCTCTTCATCGGTGCCAATTTTCTTAGCTTTCCACTCGAATCAGCATCGCCGGGACAGTCGGCACCAGAATCATGTCCATCATCACCTTTCCACTCGTTTTTATTTTCTTCCGGCAGCAAAATGACTGACCCGGCAGTCATGTTTCTAACCTTGCGGCGCTTGCTGTCAAAGAAATAGGACTGTTGCATAACTACCTAATATCTACAGAGTAAATGAAAAAATACAATTCAGCACAAACATGCGAACCCCAAGAGACTTTTGCTTACCAGGAGCTAATTGGTTTCGAGCGACCACCCTGTCCAAGAATAGAAGGGCGACTCCCAGTTGCAGCAGCTTCCACATCCAGTGTTGGAATTTGATGAGTATTGGGCTATTGGCCCATTAGATAAATTCTAAAATTATCTTTGGCCCATTTGTGCATAGCAGCTTATGGCTGTGCAAGTGGTGCTAAAGTTTAGTCCAATATTGCTAGTTGAGTGAGAGTTACACCTCCTTATATACTAGGTTGTTCCACCACTCACTAAGGTCTGAGAAGAAGAGCAGCTCTCGTGCACTCCTCCTCCGACGCCGCCCGCCTTGCCTCGCCACGCCTCGCCTCATCACGACGTGCGTGCGCCGCGGGTTGCGGGAATCTCGTCGAGCAGAGCTTTATTTTTGCAAATCGGAAAAATTAATCGTGGATTAATTACGAGTCATTAACGGATGCGTTAATTAGTCATTCGTTTCTAGTCTTTATGGGACGTGGGCTGTTACCGACTTGGACGTGGGCTGAGTCCTACGATCTCCCTGACCTGCACTATATAAGCCTCCACGCTTAACCTAATCGGCATGACCTACACACGTGGCTCCTTCTAGTCTATTGCGACGCTGCCTTCGTCTTACCCATCCTGGCTTGCGACGTACACCACAGATCGGGACAATAGGCCTCCGGAACCCCGCCTTCTCATGAACCTGTACGGGTGAGGGGCGATCAGGTTTTTGGGGAGTGCTTATGCGCAACTACTGACACCATCACGGACGACTCCTTCCCCGATGAGGACTTATTCCCGGACATCAGTAGCCTCTACATCGACGACATGGCCGACGACGCTGCTACCACTGCTGCAGCTACTGCTGCTGCCGCCGCTGCTCTACCGTACGTAATACTAAACTTCTTATTTCAGATTCAGCTAGAGTTTCTTATTCTAGCATTCGGTGTAGATGTGATAGGTTTATCTTATTTAGATGTAATTTGTTCATCTACTTTGTTGATCTGCATGATTAGTTTTGGTACTATCTGTATGATCATGTTTTATCAGTTTATTATTCAGATTAAATCATATGGATTATTGCTTATATTTTCAACAATCCAAAAACATGATTATAGGCAACTGAATTCCACTGGTGTAGCCGCAGCTACTAAGCCTCCTTCGTTTGATGGTATGCGCTATAAGAGATGGCGCGCGAGAGCAATTCTATGGTTTAAAAATCTAAACTGCTATAGCGCCACTCTTGATAAACCTGAAGGAGATCTTTCTGCTGAGCAGGAAGCAGCCTTTAAGAAAGCCGATACCATGTTTATGGCAGCTTTGTTCAGTATTCTTGGGGACAACATTGTTGACCCATATATGTCATTTGATAATGGCAAAGATGCGTGGGATGCGCTCGAGGCCAAGTTTGGGGTCTCGGATGTTGGCACTGAGTTGTATGTCATGGAGCAATTCTATGACTAGAAGATGGTTGATGAGCGCTCCGTTGTTGAGCAAGCTCATGAGATACAATCACTTGCCAAAGAACTTGAGCAGTTCAAGTGTACCTTACCGGACAAGTTTGTGGCCGGAGGCAGTATTGCCAAGCTTCCTCCCATGTGGAGGAACTTTGCTACTTCTCTAAAACATAAGAGACAAGAGTTTTTTGTTGCAGATATCATTGGGTCTCTTCATGTGGAAGAGAAGGCGACAACAAAGGACACACGTGCTCGAGGATTAGAGGGAGCTTCTAGTGCCAATTTGGTACAGAAGAAAAACTTCCAATCCCACAAGTTCAAGAATAAGAAAAAAATGTGATGGCAAAGGGAAGTTTGATGGCAAGAACAAGGCCACTCACTCAACCAACTATAGGAGGAAAAATGATAAGAAGAAAGTCTCTTGCCACGTTTGTGGTGATCCTGATCATTGGGCTCCTAGCTGCCCTAATCGCTTTGACAAGCGGCAACATGGGAACAACGGCAAGACCACTAATGTTGTTATTAGTGATACTGAGATGAAGGACGCTGGGTACGGTATTTTACCTACTATCCTTTAGTATGCCATTCTCCTGAATGGTGGATAGACACGGGCGCTAATACACATGTATGTTCCGATATTTCCATGTTCTCTTCTTATCAGGCCGCAATGACTTCCTCCGTGCTGATGGGAAACAACTCACGTGCTTCTGTTCATGGAGTTGGTACGGTAAATCTGAAGTTTACTTTGGGGAAGACCCTACAGCTGAATAATGTGCACCACGTTCCCTCAATCAATAAGAATCTCGTCAGCGGATCGCTTCTATGTTGAGATGGTTTTAAGTTGGTGTTTGAGTCCAATAAAGTTGTAATTTCTAAGTATATAGAAATTGTTGGAAAGGGTTATGAGTGCGGAGGTCTGTTCTGCTTATCTTTGTCAGACTCATGTACTAAAGTTATTAATCATGTTTTCAATGACAATGAGTCCAATATTTGGCATTTATGAATTTTTCATATTAACTTTGGCTGCATGACGCAGCTAGCCAATATGAGTTTAATTTTGAATTTTTCAACTGTCAAAGGTTCTAAGTGCCAAGTTTGTGTGCAAGCAAAGCAACCCCACAAGTCTCATACGGCTGCGGAACCGAGAAACTTAGCACCACTAGAACTTATACATTAAGATCTCTGTGAGATGAATTGTAACTAACTCGGTGAATTACGCTCCTAGTTACAAGCCTGGATGAGCGGAAATGGTTAAAATAGTACGGTGGGGCCCAAATGCCAAACACAGGTAGACCTTTCGGCCGTCCTAACCATTTCCACACATCGGGACAAGAACGAGCGTGGTCGGCAAAGTAAGGATCAACTACATACACAAATGAGTATGTATGCAAGCCACCATACAACAGTCCTCAGAGCCATTCCATCTAAAAGAAAATAGAAATATTGCAACGCCATACGGCAAGATCCAAATATCCTAGATAGATATAATAGTTTAGGATATCTCCTCATACATCAAACATTAGAGTATCAGGCGGAAGCGGAAAACAAGATCCGAGTACGGATAAGAAGCAAATCGGCATAAGATGCCCCATAAATAAACACATCCCGCCCACAGATCTCACGGATCCCCTGCTCCCTAATCTCTACACCGAATGATCGCTGCCAACATCGTCTCTTCCACCCAAAGATCCATCTTGCGAGTTTACCTATTCATCCGAATCAAACAATTTATCGTGTGAGACCCTAGGGGTACTCAGCAAGTCTTTATGCCTCTAAAGGGACACAACCTGGGTGACGAATTGCAGAAAAGATAATCCCTAACAATTCTATAGATATCGCTAACCATCCGCCTAACCAAAGATAGACGAATGTCCGTGAATTAAGAACAGCAGCTATAACAGAATATTAATAGATCCATCCTCCTCCTCGCTACCAACGAGGAAGCGTATTTAACAACCCCCATCCGCTGGCAGTTTTATTATCCATTCCATGAGTGTTGCACTATTTACTAGTCGGTACTTAGTCAAATTAAAAGCGGTACTTTAGTTATACTTGTCTATGATCGAGAAACTATGCTCCAAGTCGCCCATAACCGCGGACACGGCCAGAAAGTTTTTACCCGCAGGGTGCACAAATAGCAACACACACGATCAACCTCGGAAAAACCAAATCAAAACCCAACGAGGCATTCACGAAAGCGATCACAGGATTCAGAATATTTGTGGGCCACCCCATTAAGCTACTATGACGAAGTTGCCGACTCGAGACGGACTCAAGGTTTGTGGACGGCCAGAACGACTGGGAACCCGAAAGTGTGACTGGCTTGTCGACACAATAAAACGTGTCACGGACCTAAATAAAGACAGTGCTCCATGCACAATCTTAAATAAAGCAAGAAAGCATGGCATAAGTACAGGATAGTAATAAAGCCCTAAACTAATTGTGGCCCCAAGAAATAAGAATGAATCAAGCTCGCTCGGGGGTTCATAAGCCTCCGATGTGGATAGCGAATATTCAAGGAACAGAATCAAGTACTCGGGTCCCACGGACACAAGTGAGCATGAAAAAACAAATAGACATTGCTCACCGATGCCACTTTCATTAGTTATCCCATTACTACTCAAAGTTAAGTTGTTTAGGTACCTCGTTATCCATCGACACTCACATACCCTACACATGTCGTCTACGACCGCATGGCTTAAACAACTCCTGTAGTAATGGCTCATGGGATGGAGGAACAAGCTTCGGTGGGGTTTAAATGTAAAGGCTATGCAGTACTTGGGATTCAGATTAATGCAATCGCGACTCAATGATGCAAGAATAAGATAGAGGCAATAGGTACTATATGTATGCAAGCATGTGGTAGTGCTTGCCTGGTAGCTCAGTTGAAGTGAGAGAAGGATCTGGGTGGTGCTCCTGGGTTTCTTGATATATCCCCTGCTCAGCGTCTATTCGAAGAAGAACCAAACAAACAAGGGCCAACATAAATAAAGTGCACAAGCATATGAATTAAAATGCGACAAGCAAACAATCATGCCATGATGAATGATGCACAATTTGCATGGCAATAAAGTAGCAAGGCATGGGTGAGGTGTGGAATACAAGAATAAATCATTTTATGGTGTTTTAATCACCTTTTATCCTCAATTAAGTTGCTGTAAACTTTATAGTTATATGATGCATGCTGCAATTCAAAACATGGAATGCATAAACAGAAAGGTCTCGTCGAGATGATCGATTTAGACATATTATTTGTCAAATTTGGAGTTATAAAACAAAAGTTATTAATTAATTAAGGCAAAGGGCATTTTATTTGTAATTTTAATCAACTCAAAAATTCAAGTGTTCAAAATATATTTTTGATGGCATATTTGAAATCCTCACATTTTCCTGATTCCAAAACATATATTACATGTTTAATTTGGAATTATATTTCAAAAGTTATTTAAAAACACATTTGAATTTGAATTTAAATAATTTCTGAAAAGGTTTATTTTAAAACAGAAACGTTTTGTTACTCAGCCCAGACCTAGCCACAGTCATTGAAAAGTGGGGCCAGGGCTGACTGGGACACAGCGCGCGGATAAACTTTTTACACCACGGGAGTGGCCAGCCTCGGAGACAGACAAGTGGGGCCAGCGGGCTCGCAGGTCCACTTGCCAGCGGGGGAAACGGACACAGCCACGTGGCGCAGAGGGGAGTGCGGGTTGAGGGGCGATAAACTTGGGTGCCTATCTGCAAAGTGTTACTGCGGCTGACAGGTGGGGCTCAGGCGGACCGCGGGTTGAGCAGAGAAGTAACAGAGGGGCTATCTGCAAAAAGGGCGCCCGTACTGTGGATCTTCTCCGCGTAGCTGATGACCGATGGGTGCGCGGCGCGGGGCGGGGGATCGATCCCTGGTCACGGGCGTGCGCGCTGAGGGGGCTGACCACGGGATGGTGGTAGGAGGGCGGACGGGGCCTAGGTGAGGTTCTGCACGCCTGGAGCTGCAGCGAGCGATGGTGGCAGCCATGATCTGCTTTCGGCAAAAAGAACGGCGGCACTAGGGCGATACGACGAGGCGGACCATGTCGGGGAGGGAGAGAGGCTCACCGCGGGCTCGATGGCGGGCTCGGATCGGGGCGAGGAGCGGGCGATCTACGGCGTTGCTGGCGCACGGCGGGGCTAGGGTTTCGTCGACGCGGCGGTGGTTCCGGTGGTTCTGGTCCTCCTCCTCCTCGCTGCATGCGTCTGTGGCGGCGGGGAGGTACTCGTTCTTCCACGACACCCACATCTCGCCACCACTGCAAGAGGGGGACGGTGAGACCACTGAGCCGGCGGTGGAGAGAAAGGTCGAGGGGGAGGGGAGGTGGTTGTGGCGCGAGGCCAGGGGTGGTTTGGTGAGGCAGAGGGAGGAGGGGAAGGGATAAGGGCGAGCCCAGAGGCGTGGGTGCCGTGTGGGAGCGGGGAAGGGCAAAAAGGTGGCTCGGCCCTTTTCTTCCTCCTCGAGCACGTGATCAGGCTGGCCGGCAGGGCAGGGGCAGGGGCTACCAGGTGGGCTCAGGGTGAGGCCAAGGAGGTGTAGGCTCGGTGTGGGGTCGTCCTGGCAGGGAGAGAGCTAGAGAGGGGGAAGAGGTAGGCTCGAGTGAGCTAGGTTTGGCTAGGGGGAGGCTCGGGTTAGGGTTTGGTCTTAGGTTAGAGAGGGGTAGGCCCAGGTTAGGGTGGTGCCTCGGCATGGAGAGAGGAGGGTGGTGAGGTGAGGTTTGGATAGAGGGGGTAGATAGCTAGGTTAGCTTAGAGGGGGCTCGGGTTAGGGTTTGATGGTGGCCTCGGGTTTGCTAGGTGGAGGGCTTGGTTAGGGTAGAGGGGGTGGTATGGTAGATGGTGATAGAGGTGTAGGTGATTAGGGTTAGGGTTTGGATAGAGAGGAGGGATTAGAGAGAGAGAGATGTGGTGGTGGCTTTTTAGCAAGACCAAACTAGATCAAGCCAAAAGAGAGGTAGAGAGGGAGATGGATGATTCACTCATAAGATCAAATAAAAACAAAGGAGGCAAAAGATGGAGATGGTTGCATGGCCCATGCTTAAACATTAATGCTAGGTTTTATCTTGTGAAAACAAAATAAATATCCATGGCATTTATACATATGCATTCCAAAAAATGTGGAATAAGCCAAGCTAAAAGAATTAAAAGGGTGCCCCATGTGGATTAGATGGAGATGACCATATTTGAATAAAAATGGGACATGCTAGTGTGTATGTGCCACTAGGTATTTAGTAAGCCCAAAAATATCCCAACATGATAATAACCCCAAAACAACCCATATGGAAGCTAGAAAAGGGTTCCACTCACAAGGCATGCAAAGGTGGCCATGTGGCTCTCATAAACCAATAATGTGGAAACAATATGGTGCATATATGAGAGCATGTGGAGATATAATTGGATCCATCCCAACCCACATGAGCTAGAGGTAAAACCAAATAAGTTGCAATGCTCATATATGGTGGAATGGTGGAATGATGGGGTGATGACAAGAAAGGTGGTGGAGTGGAATAAAAGATATGCCCCCAACTCAACTTGGGCATTAAACAATATATCAATAACCAAATACAATATCAAGAGGCAAATACAATTAATAATGCATATGAGAGAAGAACCAATACAAAAAAGGGTTTTATATGATGCTCAAATGCAAGGTGGCATGATGACATGAGCATGATATAATTATGATGCAACAATGTATGTAGGAAGTAGCATATATATAGACTAGGCTAGTAGCATTGCAATTGTTAGACAATTGGGATGCTACATGAATGGTGTGTTGACAAGAGGCGGAAAAAGATACTTTATGACATTGATTGATGACTCCACTAGCTACTACTACATTTATCTTCTGAAATCTAAAGAAAAAGCTTTGAATTACTTCAAAAACTATAAAGCTGAAGCAGAAAACCAACTTGATCTTAAAATCAAGCGGCTAAGGTCGGATTGTGGTGGAGAGTACTTTTCAAATGAATTTGATCTATTCTGTATGGAACATGGTATTATCCATGAGAGGACGCCTCCCTACTCACCTCAATCAAATGGGGTGGCCGAAAGAAAGAACCGCACTCTAACTGATTTGGTTAACGCCATGTTAGATACATCGGGTCTTTCTAAGGAATGGTGGGGAGGCGCTAATGACTGTGTGTCATGTCCTAAACTGTATTCCCGTAAAGGATAAAACCATGAATCCATTTGAGGAATGGGAGAAGAAAAGGCTTAAACTCTCTTACTTACGAACTTGGGGATGTTTGGCGAAAGTCAATATTCCAATACCCAAGAAGCGAAAGCTTGGACCAAAAACCATGGATTGTGTTTTCCTGGGATATGCTTTTCATAACATTGGCTATAGATTTTCGATAGTAAAATCTGAGGTATCCGACATGCATGTTGGTATGATTATGGAGTCGAATGATGCGACTTTATTTGAGGACATCTTTCCCATGAAAGGTATATCTAGCTCATCAAATCAGGAGATGACTAGTTCATCTAGTCAGGAATTTGTTGTAATTCCTGAACCCACTATGCCGATAGAACACTATGATGATCCTGTGGAGGACGACAATGAAGCTCCTAAAAGGAGCAAGAGACAAAGGACTGCAAAGTCATTTGGTGATGATTTGATGGTGTACCTTGTGGATGATATTCCCACTTCTATTTCAGAAGCCTATGCATCTCAAGATGCTGACTACTGGAAAGAAGTTGTCCATAGTGAGATGGATTCCATCTTAGCTAATGGAACTTAGGAAGTCACTGATCGTCCTTATGGATGCAAACCTGTAGGATGTAAGTGGGTGTTCAAGAAAAATCTTAGACCCGATGGTACTATTAAAAAGTACAAGGCACGTCTTGTGGCCAAGGGTTATACCCAGAAAGAAGGTGAAGACTTCTTCAATACCTACTCATCTGTAGCTAGATTGACCACTATTCGAGTACTACTATCCTTGGCTGCCTCACATGGTCTTCTCATTCATCAAATGGACGTTAAGACAGCTTTTCTAAATGGAGAGCTAGATGAGGAAATTTATATGGAGCAGCCTGATGGATTTGTAGTAGATGGTAAAGAAGGAAAGGTGTGTAAGTTAGTGAAGTCTTTATATGGTCTTAAGCAAGCTCCTAAGCAGTGGCACGAGAAGTTTGAAAGAACTTTAACTTCTGAAGGCTTTGTTGTAAATGAAGCTGATAAGTGTGTGTACTATCTCCATGGTGGGGGCAAGGGAGTTATTATGTGTCTCTATGTTGATGACATATTGATATTCGGGACCAACCTCGCTGTTATTGAGGAGGTCAAAGAGTTCCTATCTCACTGCTTTGAGATGAAGGAGTTGGGAATGGCTGATGTAATCTTAAACATCAAGTTGCTGAAGGATGACAATGGTGGGATTACGGTGCTTCAGTCCCACTATGTGGAAAAGATATTGAGTCGCTTTGGTTATAGCGACTGCAAGTCTGCTCCAACGCCTTATGATCTTAGTGTGCTACTTCGAAAAAATCGAAGGAATGCTAAAGATCAATTGAGATATTCTCAAATTATTGGCGCGCTCATGTATTTAGCCAGCACTACGAGGCCTGACATCTCCTTTGCTGTAAGCAAACTGAGTCGATTTGTGTCAAATCCCGGAGATGATCATTGGCATGCTCTTGAGAGAGTTTTGCGCTATTTGAAAGGCACTACGAGTTATGGTATTCACTATAATGGGTATCCTCGAGTACTTGAGGGTTATAGTGATTCAAACTGGATATCTGATGCTGATGAGATTAAGGCCACAAGTGGTTATTTGTTTACACTTGGTGGTGGCGCTGTTTCCTGGAAGTCTTGCAAGTAGACCATCTTAACGAGGTCAACTATGCAAGCAGAACTCACAGCATTAGACATAGCCACTATTGAAGCAGAGTGGCTTCAGGAGCTTTTGATGGACTTACCTATGCTTGAAAAACCAATACCTGCCATCCCGATGAACTGTGATAATCAAACTGTGATCGCCAAAGTAAACAGTTCTAAGGATAATATGAAGTCATCAAGGCATGTGAATAGGAGATTGAAATCTGTCAGGAAACTGACAAACTACAGAGTTATTGCATTGGATTATATCCAAACATCTAAGAACTTGGCAGATCCCTTCACAAAGGGTTTATCACGTAATGTGATAGATAATGCATCGAGGGAGATGGGTTTGAGACCCACACAATGAGTTGTTCGCATTGGCAACTCACTCTATATGATTGGAGATCCCGTGAATTAGAGATGGGAGACAAGCTATTAATCAGCTGAGAGGAGAGTATGCCCATATTATGTTTTCATCTCCATAAAGATGCAATACTCTCTTATTCTACATGTCAGGTTGATATTTATCTTAATGTGTTCTAAGTGGCTTTTCTAAGCAGAGATGTTGTCCTGCAGAACATCTATTGAGGAACACATATATATGAGTGTGACTGTTAAACGTCGTAGTCTGTGAGAGTTGGGTGCTCTCTAATAAACTCATGAAATACCCTGGAGTATGACGCATAAGCTCCAAACCGCGGGAAAGCCCTGCGGCAGCCCTATACTGGTCTAGATTTTGTGTGAAACTAGTGTGCAGAAAACTTGTAGTTCAAGGCATAGTCCACTATTCAAGTTGCTCTCTAGTGTAGCATGAAGTTTAACATGGAAGTTCAACTTAACAGTCTCCACTACACACTGGTATATAAAACAATATTCTGGAATGGAAATGAGGTGATGTGCCAATGAGACTTTGTGGGGAATTTTTGGAATTTGGTGAGTATTGGGTTGTTGGCCCATTAGACAAATTCTCTTTGGCCCATTTGTGCATAGCAGCATATGGCTCCTTATATACTAGGTTGTTTCACCACTCACTAAGGTGTGAGAAGAAGAGCATCTCTCGCGCACTCCTCCTTCGACACTGCCCGCCTCGCCTCGTCATGACGCGCGTGCGCGCCGCGTGTTGCGGGAATCTCGTGGAGCCGAGCTTTATTTTTGCTAATCGGGAAAATTAATCGTGGATTAATCACGTTACGTTAATGGGCGGGTTAATTAGCCAGTCGTTTCTAGACTTTATAGGATGTGGGCTATTACCGACTTGGACGTGGGCTGAGTCCCACGATCTCCCTGACTTGCACTATATAAGCCTCAGTGCTTAACCTAATCGGAATGACCTACACACGTGTCTCCTTCCAGTCTATTGCACCGCCGCCTTCGTCTTCCCCATCCCGGCTTGTGGTGTGCACCGCAGATCGGGATAGTAGGCCTCCGGAACCCCGCATTCTTGTGAACCTGTATGGGTGAGGGGCGATCAGGTTTTTGGGGAGCGCTTCCGCGTGACTACTGACCCCATCACGGACGACTCCTTCCCCAACGAGGACTTCTTCCCGGGCATCAGTAGCCTCTACATCGGCGACATGGCCGACGATGCTTCTACCACCGCTGCAGCTACTGCTACTGCTACCGTCGCGGTTGCTGCTGTCGCTGCTCTACCACGTAATACTAAACTTCTTATTTCAGATTCTGCTAGAGTTTCTTATTCTAACGTTTGGTGTAGATGTGATAGGTTTATCTTATTTAGATGTAATCTGTTCATCTACTTTGTTGATCTGCATGATTAGTTTTGGTACTGTCTGTATGATCAAGTTTTATCAGTTTATTATTCGGATTAAATCATATGGATTATTGCTTATATTTTCAACATCTAGTACATCACAATTCAGCTCAAACATGCAAGCTGAAGCATACCTTTTCATCAACCCAATTAGCTGAATGTCACATGTTAGAGGAACCATGATGCCTCGTTCATCCATGAAGCTGAACTTTGTAGTCTGCTTCGGCCATATTTTATCATGATTACGTAGAGCAGGAACCATACCAGGGATAGTGCAGATCTGCGCAGGCGCTTCTTCCATCGTGATACAATGGTGTCCATACCACTTGCCCTTCACCCTTGTTGATTTAGAGTCGTACCTGAAGAGGGCTACCGTAACCAAGTAAGGGTGGTCCGCGGAGATCCCACTTGACAGAAAACCGTGGACAAAATATGTTTGTCAGTGTTGGGCTAACAAACAATTTTAGGTTCAGTAGTCAGCTAGCAGTTATAGTTAGTGCGAATAGCAAAGATAAGGGTAGCTCACCCGCATGTAGCCAGAACTTCTTCTTCCTTGGTAGTAGGAACTGCCATCCTCCGAGCTGCTCAGCTCGTCGGCAGCGGAGGCGGGCTAGAGCCTCGCAACAACGGCTACGACATGCGCCATTGGAGCTTGGGATCGGCGAATGGGCGCAGGAACTTGGCGCCGGAAGTCAAATGTTCGAAGGGATCGTTCTACCTGGAGGGTGGATTTCGACGCTGCTGGTGCTAGGGGAAAGGAGGGAATGGATTTGTGAAATTGGTCAACGCATCCAAGTCACTTAGTTCCTCTATTTGCCTAAGAGGTTACCGCGTTGGCGCTCGCGTCACAGACAGATGACCGACATGTGGGTCCCGACGGTCTACTTCACGGGGCAGTTTAACGGAATGTTTAAATTTGCTATGGGTGAGATGAGTTTGCCTCGAAATGGCCCCTCTCAGTAGTTGGCAGCCCAACTTTATGAAACACGACAATTACAGGCAACTTGGGTACCGCGATGCACTCGCCCATGAACTTTTGGGCCGCAAACGAACAAGCCCACTAGAAACCCCCTCGACCAACTAACTTGCCTAGTAGATTCCATGAGTCACATAGTTCGGGCATTCCATTCGACATATGCATTCTGGTTGTTCTCGAAGGTGGTGAAGGAGGTGCATTCATACAGGTAAGTAAGCGTGGCCGGGAACAAGAGAGGCACGACCTCCGTAATCTTGAACCCTGTGCACATCTCTAGGGACCGACTTCGGGACTTGACCCATTACGGCGGCATCTCCTTAGTGCGTGACTAATGGTCTCGGCAAAAGCAAGGTAAAGGTCGTGGTCAACCACTCTCTATCGGCCTTCCACGAAAGAGGGATAATGTTAACTAGCACTAAGAATCGGTTGGTACGTGTGGGTCAAGTTGTGCACCCCTGCAGGGTTATTAATCTTTTCGAAAAGCCGTGTCCACGGTTATGGTCGACGTGGGAACAAACGTGATGATCATAGAGAACTATAACCTAATGGTAAACCTTGGCAAATAAGTGACGTGTGCTTAAGGATGCTTCCTGGGGGATCGAAGGGGTGATCCTAGTTGGTAGGTTCAGCTGATAAAGATTCGGTGGATATCAAAAGAATATCAAAGCTAGAGATGCCGTTTTTCTTATCCCCTTTTAAAAGGTTCTATTAGTCGAGCTTCCCTTCCCCTTTTTACAAAGAAAGTTAGCTCTATGCAAATGAACCCTACCAGCCATAAGTCTTGCAAAGTACACGTTGTACTCAGTCTTGCTTTGTTGATACTTTTGCAGCAAGTGAGTGTTACCATAGAAGATGAGTTTGTTCCAGCATCGACATCGACGAGTATCTTGGGGTTCCTAGTCGACAGCTTGGAATCTATGGATTGGGACGTCATCTTTATGCTTCAGGTCTCTTAGGCCATTTGTTAAGTTTGCTATACTTAATAGCATAATTTTCCTTCCATTGTTTGATGTTTGTGGTCAGTGACCTCTGCTTGTAATATTTTGGTTCTTTGCTCAGTTATGTGCTCGTTGTAATAATTTTTGTGTTGTGGGGTCGCTGTAATGTTACCAATTATTTCTCTATATGCTTCCGAGATTTAGGTTAGACTTATATCAGATAGAGATCTAGGATTTGTCTAGCCCTAATCCCGGGGGTGTCACATCGTTGGGTTTTATTTGGTTTTTTCGAGGTTGATCGTGCATGTGTTGCTATTTGTGCACCCCTACAGGGTAAATCTTTCGAAAATACGTTCTCGCGGTTATGGATGACTTGGAGCAAAGTATCTCGACCATAGACAACTATAACTAAAGTAGTGCTATAAATTCGATTTTGGCATGACTAGTAATCAACTCCACTATAATGGCATGGATAAATAAATGTGCCAACAACTAATGGAATTGGGGTGTCTCGCGTTATCTATACATGTCTAGTAAGTATTGCAACTATAATGGAATGGTTAATTAAAAGTGCCAACTGCTTGTGATATTGGAATGTCTTATACCATCTATATCTGACTAGTAAGTGCTACAACTATAATGAAATGATTAATAAAATTGTCAACTATGTGAGTTTCCTCATATTGACTTCCTCGTTTGGTCTCGAGGGGGTATGTTTGATGTTGGTAACATGTTGTTTCCGAATAGGTATTTCTTATCCCTCTCTGATAGCCGATAGTTGTGTCGAGTCTCTATAGGTTGTGTAGTGCATGGTTCGCTACCACTTCAGTCCACTATACCTATATAGGCGAGAGCCGCCGAATTCTAGACTCGTCGTGTACTGGCCTCGGTACTGATAGCTCCCATTTTCCTTTGCCCTTTGTCGGCACCCCTTTTGTTGTAACATGTATAAGTTCGACGTCGTTAGCAGGGTTACCATTCTGGCTTGGTCTGGGCAGGGTTATGGATGCATTGGTTATTCTTCAGGGCTCTTAGCGCAATTTGCTTCTTATCCGTACTCAGATGTTGTATCGTTTTTAAGGTGATTTGGATCTTTGTATTGCATATCTGTATTCTTGACTCATTGAGTCGTTGTTGTATATATATGTTCTATGGGTTCCATCGTGAACTATTGTGTAATGGTATTACTTCATTTTCCACCCGCACGCAAGTGCCTGGTGGGCATCTTTGAATCGTTTCTATGCGGGTTTGGCGGAAGCGCTAAAATCTGCATAGGGACGATTCAAGGGTGTTACACAGCAGAAGGAAGGCGAGCTCGCAGGGGAAGCCGAGCAAGGACCGCGCGGCTGGCAGCGCGCGGGTTGCAGAAGCGGCAAGCTCGAGGATGTGTAGCGGCACACGGAGACTAGGGAAGATCTTAGAGCGGGATGAAGCATGTCATGACGTGGATAATATCATTTTGCGGCCCGAAAGTTGGGTCACCCAGGCAACGCAGTACCCAAGTTCCCTGAAATTAGCCGGGATGACTAAAGTTGGTGTGCCAAATACTCAGAGGGTCTTTTCTGCACGAATTCAACTTTACGTTTCAATACAAAAAATCAGGCTAACGGCCGTCAAGTTGGGCCCCTCTGTCAGTTCTCGCCGTTATGTCGCTCCTGTCACTCCCATCGCTTAGGTGTCAATTAGGCTTGCAGCGTTGGCGCCTGCATCTATTACGCGTCTTCTTCTTCCCCGGAGCGGCAATCTGTGGGGCGTCGCAGCCATGGCGCAAAGCTGGGACGTGGACAAACCTGCTCTGCCCAGCTCTCCTCCCTGTAGGCTTGCAGCGTTGGCGCCTGCATCTATTACGCGTCTTCTTCTTCCCTGGAGCGGCAATCTGTGGTCGCGGCCACGGCGCTGAGCTGGGACGTGACGAACCTGCTCGGCCCCGCTCTCCTCCCCATCCTAAGTCGGAGCTCGCCCTCACCATGGACACACCCATGGAACGATGCGGGAATGAGAATTGGTTCCCGGTGAGATCTATCACCGTGTCAACCATGCTCGGTTCTGTTTTCCTCCTCTAGAATCCGAGCTCACGGTCGCCGTGGTTACACCCGCACCAATTCTGCCACCTCTGCCGAGGTCTCTGTGGTAGCTCAAGTTCTGTCATGTTGGACCTGTAAACGAATACGGAGCTAGGCGGCGGCAACCCGTTGTTGAACTTGCAAGAAATTTGCTGAAGACTGGGTGCTGCTCCAAGGTCTTCGGCTGATGCCAACGTTTTCTGCCAACGTCCACTGCCGGTGTGAGATCATTTAGTTACTTCAATACAAATTTCGACCAATTTAACTTGTTGATGTATTTCTTGACAATTATAATATAACCGAGCACTAGAAATATTTTGTAGTGTGCATGAGCATGATCAGTAATATAATTGAACACTAGAAATTTTAAGGCAATCCATATAAAGGAGTAGATTAATATAGAAGGTTCACCAGAGACAACACGAATATATTGTCTTACATGCCACACACGGGTAATAATTAACTAAAACAAAATAACAGCAGGGGCGGCAGTAGGAGGCTAGGACACGGAGACGCCTAGCAAGGCAGGGGTTTATCAGAAGGAGGTAGCGACAGCCTAGTCGATGGGATACAGGCCAGTCCTGACATACTCCTGGAGGAATTTGCCGTAGGCTATGTGTCGCGCCAAGGTAATCGGCCTATGGCTTCTGCCAATACCCTCCGCGTGCTGGATCATGCTGTTGAGGTCCACGTTGATTGCTCTGCCATAGAATGGACAAAACAATCCCTCCTATGGTGGAAACGGATTAGCCCACACCGTAACCGCCTCAGCACGTAGCGGCTCTTGTTGTCCCTGGATACCTTGCTATCATCCACTTCATCATCATCCTCCTGTTGATTTTTAAGAACATAACTTAGAACTCATACATATGATTGAATTGTGTTACCACTCAAGAATTGACAACATGTATATGTAAGACAATATATCCGTGGATATCAAAGATAAAGCATCTTAGCAATAGTTTGATCGGTTCATATATCATTTCATCTCAACACAATGACAAATAATTGCATCAGAGTGTATGTAGAATAAAGATTGCGGCCTCATAAGTTTATTCAGGGATGACGTGAGTGAACCAAGTAACAATTGCACAACCTATATTGTTCTTGTACATTGCCCCAGGTTCACTAACTCATCCCTGAAAAAATCTGACACCAATGTGTTAGCCTCTCTTTTGGGGCAAATTTGAATCATTGGCCATAATAAGAAATTGAAATGTAATCGTACAAAACATTATTCAGGGATATACATAGTCAGGTACAAAAACAAGCCTAAATATTGTAATTATAAATAAAAAACCAAACAATTAATCTTCAGGTACATGTTAAAAATACTTATGATCAAAACCATTCATATACATATGCATCATACCAATCATGAAAAGATCATAAACAATTCAAGGATCATATATATAGTTCCATATGAGAATAAATTAGGGCCTCATAATTTGTTTCTGAGATGGAGTTGGCGAGCCAAAGTACCAACAACACAACCTATATTGTTTGTGTGTGTTGCTGCCTCAGGTTCACCAACCCATCCCTAAAACACAACAACATCATACGTGTCTCCCCTTGAACTCATTTGGGGCAAATTTCAATCATCGGCCTCGGTGACAAACTAAAATGTAATTCTTATACACTATGAATGCATGGAATAGATAATTTGAATATCATAGTTCTATGAATATAGAATACAGATTGCAGCCTCATAAGTTTCTTCAGGGATGAAGTAGGTGAACCAAGTAACAATTGCACAACCTATATTATTCTTGTACATCGCCCCAGGTTCACTAACTCGTCCCTGAAAATATCTGACACCAATGTGTCTGCCTCTCTTTTGGGGCAAATTTGAATCATTGGCCACAATAAGAAATTGAAATGTAATCGTACAAAACATTATTCAGGGATATACATAGTCAGCTACAAAAACAAGCCTAAATATTGTAATTATAAATAAAAAACCAAAAAATTAATCTTCAGGTACATGTTAAAAATACTTATGATCAAAACCCTTCATATACATATGCATCATACCAATCATTAAAAGATCAGAAACAATTCAAGGATCATATATGTAGTTCCATATGAGAATAAATCTAGGGCCTCATAATTTGTTTCAGAGATGGAGTTGGCGAACCAAAGTACCAACAACACAACCTATATTGTTTGTGTGCGTTGCTGCCTCAGGTTCACCAACCCATCCCTAAAACACGACACCATCATACGTGTCTCCCCTTGAACTCTTTTGGGGCAAATTTCAATCATCGGCTCGGTGACAAACTAAAATGTAATTCTTATACACTATGAATGCATGCAATAGATAATTCAAATATCATAGTTCTATGAATGTAGAATAAAGATTGCGGCCTCATAAGTTTCTACAGAGATGGCGTAAGCGAACCAAGTAACAATTGCACAGCTTATATTGATATTGTACAAGGTCCCAGGTTCGCTCACTCATCCCTGAAAAAATCTGACACCAATGTGTCTGCCTCTCTTTGGGGCAAATTTGAATCATTGGCCACAATAAGAAATTGAAATGTAATCATACAAAATAATATTCAGGGACATACATATGCATCATACAACACATTCATAGATCAGAAACAATACAGGTTCCATATGAGAAAAAAATTAGGGTCTCATTTTTTTCAGCGATGGAGTCAGAGAACCAAAATACCAACAGCACAACCTATATTGTTTATGTGCATTGTTGCATGAGGTTCACTCACCATCCCTAAGAAAACGACACCATCAGATGCCCTCGCACTATTTTGGGGCAAAATTGAATCATTGGGCTCAGTAAGGAATGGAAATGTAATGTTATAGGCCTGCTGTGTATTGAAATCAACACTCAACTAGCAAACTCAACTAGATGGCAGATGAGAAGACTAGGGTTTTGTGACTAGATGGTAGATGCATCAATCGACCGATCGAACCATATATACTACCCTACTTCAAGAGTAAAAGAATCTGTACACGATTGAGCAAATCCTATGTATGAATAGTGAAAACTGCGGCTGCGACTAGAGAAGCTAGCAATGTAGTACCTCGGACTCCTCATCAGGGACCTCCTCCTCGAACTCGTAATTCTCCGTGATTGCATCTAAGATTTCTTGTACGGCGATGGAGTTGTTGATGTAGATCACCAGATTGCCTCTGCTATCCGCCTGCCCCCCATCCAGATCTACCGCTGGCACCACGACATTGTCGGCCACCTGTTGCTCGGTAGTGATGGCTACTACCTGTTGCTCGATGGCGACGGCTACCACATGCTTCTTGGCGGTGATGGCTACAAGCTGGACGGATGAGCTCGCACCCTCGACGGTGCAAGGACGAGTGGCGTTCGTGCCCGGAGAAGACGCCTCCGCCTGCTTGGCGACGACCGAGCCATCTGCTGCTGTGCCTTCAACTAGCTTCACCTTCGGCTCGTCTCCACGCGTACGCTTCATGGCACACCAAGGGAAGGAGGTAGTGCAAGCGAGGGAGCTTCGGCGCGCTTGGTAGGTGTAGATTGGGGTCTTGGGACTGGATAGACTAGGGGGAAATGACATGAGCTCATGGAAGAAGAAGGTCGAGGGGGGTTATAAACACCGGACCATTCGTAGTCCTCGAGTGGACACATGTGGTGGGCAGGGGGCTACCACGATCTCCACCCTTTTTTTGGGTTCCTTTTTTTTGAAACAGCCATGATCTCCACTTTAGAGCTGCATTGAAAACACGCTCATGGCATACCTCGATTCCACTGCATGCAAGTGGCGCGGAACCAATTTCTAGCAACGTTAGATCTACTCGAGGGGGGCCCTTGACTCATGGAAGTTACTAGTGGTAGGGCCCAGTTGGAAGTGAGATTGAGAGCGCTGCATAAAAATAGGACATGTCTTATTAAAATCAAGTGGCAATAAATTGTAGCGTCCCATCGACAACCGTGCACTCGATGACCCCGTTGCCCTATGCATGTGTTGTAGCAGCAGTAGTAGGCTTTTCAGACTTGATTAAACTTGACATGACCGCTCGACGACTTTTTCCATGGATGGCATCGTGTTCCTTCCTGTAGAAGTCTTGCTGAGGGAGACGTCTGTGATGTCTCACGCTGTATTGTGAAGGGCACGACGTGTGCAACAATCATCGTTGGATCGCACAGATCAACGGTTGGTGCGCACGATCCGCGTGACAACTGTGACAACCAATCAGGGAGTAGCAGACAGGGTGAGCATAGGTTTGGGCTTCTACGAAAGATAGAGAGAGGGGGGCAAAACTAAGTAGTACAACATAAAACCAAGGGCAAAACTGAGTAGTATAAAAATGGAAAGTGTCTTGTACAATGAAATACATCGTGGAATACATCAAATTATGCCAAGATAGATCCACTATAGTTCATTGGATGTGTGTTCTTCTCAAAAACCACACATGGATCCACCTGTGTGATTGCATGTCTGCTCTTTTCATTAACCACAGCTAGAGTCATTGCATATCTGTTCTTTTCACAAACCACATATCACCAGTGTCATTGCATGTGTGTTCTTCTCACAAACCACACATGGATCCACCTAGTGTGATTGCATGTCTGTTCTTTTCACAAACCACATAAGGATCCACCAGTGTCATTGCATGTGTGTTCCTATAAACAAACCACATAAGGATCCACCAGTGTTATTGCATGTCTGTTCTTCTCATGAACCACATAAGGATCCACCAGTGTCATTGGATGTGTGTTCTTCTCATGAACCACACATGGATCCACTAGTGTCATTGCATGTCAGTTCTTTTCATGAATCACAGCTAGAGTCATTGCATGTCTGTTACTTCCATAAACCACATATGGATCCACCAGTGTCATTGCATGTCTGTTCTTTTCATGAATCACAGCTAGAGTCATTGCATGTCTATTACTTCCATAAACCACATATGGATTCACCAGTGTCACTGCATGTCTGTTCTTTTCATGAACCACAGCTAGAGTCATTGCATGTCTGTTACTTCCACAAACCACACATGGATCCACCAGTGTCATTGGATGTGTGTTCTTCTCATGAACCACACATGGATCCACCAGTGTCATTGCATGTCTGTTCTTTTCATGAATCACATAAGGATCCACCAGTGTCATTGGATGTGTGTTCTTCTCATGAACCACACATGGATCCACCAGTGTCATTGCCCGTCTGTTCTTTTCAGGAACCACACCCAGTGTCATTGCATGTCTGTTCCTCCAAACAAACCACATAAGGATCCACCAGTGTCATTGCATCTCAGTTCTTTTCATGAACCACACATGGATCCACCAGTGTCATTGCATGTGTGTTCTTTTCATGAACCACAGCTAGAGTCATTGCATGTGTGTTCATCTAAACAAACCACACATGGATCCACCTAGTGTGACTGCATGTCTGTTATTTTCACAAACCACACATGGATCCACCAGTGTCATTGCATGTGTGTTGTTTTCATGAACCACAGCTAGAGTCATTGCATGTGTGTTCTTCTAAATAAACCACACATGGATCCACCTAGTGTGATTGCATGTCTGTTCTTTTCACAAACCACACATGGATCCACCAGTGTCATTGCATGTGTGTTCTTTTCATGAACCACACCTGGAGTCATTGCATGTCTGTTCTTTCTACAAACCACACATGGATCCACCTAGTGTGATTGCATGTCTGTTCTTTTCACAAACAACAAATGGATCCACCAGTGTCATTGCATGTGTGTTCTTCTCATGAACCATGGCCAGTGTCATTGCATGTCTGTTCCTTTCACAAACTACGTAAGGATCCACCAGTGTCATTGCATGTGTGTTCTTCTAAACAAACCACATAAGGATCTAGCAGTATCATTGCATGTCTGTTCTTTTCATGAACCACACCCAGTGGCATTGCATGTGTGTTATTCTAAACAAACCACATAAGTCATTGCATGTCTGTTCTTTTAGTGAACCACACCTAGTGTGATTGCATGTGTGTTCTTATAAACAAACCACATAAGGATCCAGCAGTGTCATTTCATGTATATTATTTTCATGAACCACACCTAGTGGCATTGCATGTGTGTTCTTTTAAACAAACCACATAAGTCATTGCATGTCTGTTCTTTTCATGAACCATACCCAGTGTTATTGCATGTGTGTCCTCTAGACAAACCACATAAGGATCCACCAGTGTAATTGCATGTCTTTTCTTCTCATGAACCACATAAGGATCCACTAGTGTCATTGGATGTGTGTTCTTCTCATGAACCACACATGGATCCACCAGTGTCATTGCATGTATGTTCTTTTCATGAATCATAGCTAGAGTCATTGCATGTCTATTACTACCATAAACCACATATGGATCCACCAGTGTCATTGCATGCCTGTTATTTCACGAACCACACATGGATCCACCAGTGTCATTGCATGGTTGTTCCTCTAAAAAACCACATAAGGATCCACCAGTATCATTGCATGTTTGTTCTTTTCATGAACTCACACCCAGTATCATTGCATGTGTGTTCCTCTAGACAAACCACATAAGGATCCACCAGTGTCATTGGATGTGTGTTCTTCTCATGAACCACACATGGATCCACCAGTGTCATTGCCTGTGTGTTCTTCTCATGAACCACACATGGATCCACTAGTGTCATTGCATGTCTGTTCTTTTCATGAATCACATAAGGATCCACCAGTGTCATTGGATGTGTGTTCTTCTCATGAACCACACATGGATCCACCAGTGTCATTGCATGTCTGTTCTTTTCATGAACCACACCCAGTGTCATTGCATGTCTGTTCCTCTAAACAAACCACATAAGGATCCACCAGTGTTATTGCATGTCAGTTCTTTTCATGAACCACACATGGATCCACTAGTGTCATTGCATGTGTGTTCTTTTCATGAACCACAACTAGAGTCATTGCATGTGTGTTCTTCTAAACAAACCACACATGGATCCACCTAGAGTGATTTCATGTTTGTTCTTTTCACAAACCAGACATGGATCCACCAGTGTCATTGCATGTGTGTTCTTTTCATGAACCACATCTAGAAACCACACATGGATCCACCTAGTGTGATTGCATGTATGTTCTTTTCACAAACCACACATGGATCCACCAGTGTCATTGCATCTGTATTCTTTTCATGAACCACACCTAGAGTCATTGCATGTCTGTTCTTTCCAGAAACCACACATGGATCCACCTAGTGTGATTACATGTCTGTTCTTTTCACAAACCACACATGGATCCACCTGTGTCATTGCATCTGTGTTCTTCTCATGAACCACAGCCAGTGTCATTGCATGTCTGTTCTTTTCACAAACCACGTAAGGATACACCAGTGTCATTGCATGTGTGTTCTTCTAAACAAACCACATAAGGATCCAGCATTCTCATTTAATGTTTGTTCTTTTCATGAACCACACGCAGTGGCATTGCATGTGTGTTCTTCTAAACAAACCACATCAGTCATTGCATGTGTGTTCTTTTCATGAACCATACCCAGTGTCATTGCATGTGTGTTCCTCTAGACAAACCACATAAGGATCCACCAGTGTAATTGCATGGATGTTATTTTCATGAACTACATAAGGATCCACTAGTGTCATTGGATGTGTGTTCTTCTCATGAACCACACATGGATCCACCAGTGTCATTGTATGTCTGTTCTTTGCATGAACCACACCCAATGTCATTGAATGTCTATTCCTCTTAACAAACCACATAAGGATCCACCAGTGTCATTGCATGTTAGTTCTTTTCATGAACCACACATGGATCCACCAGTGTCATTGCATGTGTGTTCTTTTCATGAACCACAGCTAGAGTCATTGCATGTGTGTTCTTCTAAACAAACCACACATGGATCCACCTACTGTGATTGAATGTATTTTCTTTTCACAAAGCACACATGGATCCACTAGTGTCATTGCATGTGTGTTCTTTTCATGAATCACAGCTAGAGTCATTGCATGTGTGTTCTTCTAAACAAACCACACATGGATCCACCTTGTGTGATTGCATGTCTATTCTTTTCACAAACCACACATGGATCCTCCAGTGTCATTGCATGTGTGTTCTTTTCATGATCCACACCTGGAGTCATTGCATGTCTGTTCTTTCCACAAACCACACAAGGATCCACCTAGTGTGATTGCATGTCTGTTCTTTTCACAAACCACACATGGATCCACCAGTGTCATTGCATGTGTGCTCTTCTCATTAACCATACCCAGTGTCATTGCATGTCTGTTCTTTTCACAAACCACATAAGGATCCACCAGTGTCATTGCATGTATGTTCTTCTAAACAAACCACATAAGGATCCAGCAGTGTCATTACATGTCTATTCTTTTCATGAACCACACCCAGTGGCATTGCATATGTGTTCTTCTAAACAAACCACATAAGTCATCGCATGTCTATTCTTTTCATGAACCACACCCAGTGTCATTACATGGGTGTTCCTCTAGACAAACCACATAAGGATCCACCAGTGTAATTGCATGTATGTTCTTTTCATGAACCACATAAGGATCCACCAGTGTCATTGGATGTGTGTTCTTATCATGAACCACACATGGATCCACCAGTGTCATTGCATGTCTGTTATTTTCATGAATCACAGCTAGAGCCATTGCATGTATGTTACTTCCATAAACCGCATATGGATCCACCAGTGTCATTGCATGTCTGTTCTTTTCATGAACCACAACTAGAGTCATTGCATGTCAGTTCTTTTCACGAAACACACATGGATCCACCAGTGTCATTGCATGGTTGTTCCTCTAAAGAAACCACATAAGGATCCACCAGTGTCATTGCATGTTTGCTCTTTTCATGAACCACACCCAGTGTCATTGCATGTGTGTTCCTCTAGACAAACCACATAAGGATCCACCAGTGTCATTGGATGTGTGTTCTTCTCATGAACCACACATGGATCCACCAGTGTCATTGCATATGTGTTCTTCTCATGAACAACACATTGATCCACCAGTGTCATTGCATGTCTGTTCTTTTCATGAATCACATAAGGATCCACCAGTGTCATTGGATGTGTGTTCTTCTCATGAACTACACATGGATCCACCGGTGCCATTGCATGTCTGTTCTTTTCATGAACCACACCCAGTGTCATTGCATGTTTGTTCCTCTAAACAAACAGGATCCACTAGTGTTATTGCATGTCAGTTCTTTTCATGAACCACACATGGATCCACTAGTGTCATTGCATGTGTGTTATTTTCATGAACCACAGCTAGAGTCATTGCATGTGTGTTCTTCTAAACAAACCACACATGGATCCACCTAGCGTGATTGCATGTATGTTCTTTTCACAAACCACACATGGATCCACCAGTGTCATTGCATGTGTGTTCTTTTCATGAACCACAACTAGGAACCACACATGGATCCACCTAGTGTGATTGCATGTCTGTTCTTTCCACAAACCACACATGGATCCACCAGTGTCATTGCATGTGTATTCTTTTCATGAACTACACCTGGAGTCATTGTATGTCTGTTCTTTCCACAAACCAAACATGGAACCACCTAGTGTGATTGCATGTCTGTTCTTTTCACAAACCACACATGGATCCACCAGGGTCATTGCATGTGTGTTCTTCTCATGAACCACAACCAGTGTCATTGCATGTCTGTTCTTTTCACAAACCACATAAGGATCCACCAGTGTCATTGCATGTGTGTTCTTCTAAACAAACCACATAAGGATCCAGCAGTGTCATTGCATGTCTGTTCTTTTCATGAACCACACCCAGTGGCATTGCATGTGTGTTCTTCTAAACAAACGACATAAGTCATTGCATGTTTGTTCTTTTCATGAACCACACCCAGTGTCATCGCATGTGTGTTCCTCTAGACAAAACACATAAGTATCCACCAGTGTAATTACATGTCTGTTCTTTTCATGAACTACATAAGGATCCACTAGTGTCATTGGATGTTTGTTCTTCTCATGAACCACACATGGATCCACCAGTGTCATTGCATGTCTGTTCTTTTCGTGAATCACAGCTGGAGTCATTGCATGTTTGTTACTTCCATAAACCACATATGGATCCACCAGTGTCATTGCATGTTTGTTCTTTTCATGAACCACGGCTAGAGTCATTGCATGTCAGTTCTTTTCACGAACCACACATGGATCCAGCAGTGTCATTGCATGTATGTTCCTCTAAACAAACCACATAAGGATCCACCAGTGTCATTGCATGTCTGTTCTTTTCATGAACCACACCCAGTGTCATTGCATGTGTGTTCCTCTAGACAAACCACATAAGGATCCACCAGTGTCATTGGATGTGTGTTCTTCTCATGAACCACACATGGATCCACCAGTGTCATTGCATGTGTGTTCTTCTCATGAACCACACATGGATCCACCAGTGTCATTGGATGTCTATTCTTTTCATGAATCACATAAGGATCCACCAGTGCCATTGGATGTGTGTTCTTCTCATGAACTACACATGGATCCACTAGTGCCATTGCATGTCTGTTCTTTTCATGAACCACACCCAGTGTCATTGCATGTCTGTTCCTCTAAACAAACCACATAAGGAACCAGCAATGTTATTGCATGTCAGTTCTTTTCATGAACCACACATGGATGCACTAGTGTCATTGCATGTGTGTTCTTTTCATGAACCACAGCTAGAGTCATTGCATGTGTGTTCTTCTAAACAAACCACACATGGATCCACCTAGTGTGATTGCATGTCTGTTCTTTTCACAAACGACACATGGATCCACCAGTGTCATTACATGTGTGTTCTTTTCACGAACCACAGCTAGAAACCACACATGGATCCACCTAGTGTGATTGCATGTCTGTTCTTTTCACAAACCACACATGGATCCACTAGTGTCATTGCATGTGTATTCTTTTCATAAACCACACCTGGAGTCATTGCATGTCTGTTCTTTCCACAAACCACACATGGCTCCACCTAGTGTGATTGCATGTCTGTTCTTTTCATAAACCACACATGGATCCACCAGTGTCATTGCATGTGTATTCTTCTCATGAACCACAACTAGTGTCATTGCATGTCTGTTCTTATCATGAACCACACCCAGTGGCGTTGCATGTGTGTTCTTTTAAACAGACCACATAAGTCATTGCATGTCTATTCTTTTCATGAACCACACCCAGTGTCGTTGCATGTGTGTTCCTCTAGACAAAGCACATAAGGATGCACTAGTGTAATTGCATGTCTGTTCTTTTCATGAATCACATAAGGGCCCACCAGTGTCATTGGATGTGTGTTCTTCTCATGAACCACACATGGATCCACCAGTGTCATTGCATGTTGATGGCTCGTGATTGATGAGCTCGTTGGGGAACCCCAAGAGGAAGGTATGATGAGCATAGAAGTAAGTTTCCCTCAGTTATGAAACCAAGGTTATCGAACCAGTAAGAGCAAGGAAACACCCCAAAGGTGTTGCTAGTTGAGCTTTGGCAGGGCGCACTATCAGTGCTAGTAGGAACGTGGAGACCTGCACAACACAACCACAGAACTTTGTCCCCAACTTGCGATGAGGTTGTCAATCTCACCGATTTTGCTGAAAACAAATGATTAAACGTATCGAATGGAAGGAAGTAATAGTTTGCAGAAAGAAAATGCAAAGAAGTAAACAGTTTGTAGATTGTATGTAAAAGAAAGGACCAGGATCCATAGTTCACTAGAGGTGGCTCTGCTTAAGATAGATAACATGCTGGGTGAACAAATTACAGCGGGACAATTGACAAACATCGAGAAAGCATATAAGCATATACTAATCATCTTGACTCCTTTGAGACTTGATTGGGCATTACAACATTATACATAGACCGCCATCCAACTGCATCTATGACTAATAATCCACCTTCAGGTTATCATTCGAACCCCCTCTAGTATTAAGTTGCAAGCAACAGATTATTGCTTTACGAATTGCGTGTAAAGTAAACAATATGATTGTTCTATGAACAAAGGATTGTTGTTTTCTCACTAGTAGCAACAGCACATCTAGTACCTTAGAGATTTCTGTCACTTCCCCAGATTACCAGAGGCATGAACCCACTATCGAGCATAAGTACTAACTCTTGGAGTTGCTAGCATCTACTTGGCCAAGATAGCTACTAACAATGGAAAGCATGCAAGATCACAAATAACAAAGACATGATAGAATAAATAATCAATCTGAAATAGCATCTCAATATCCATCGGATCCCCGCAAACACAACATGTAGAATTACAAATAGATGATCTTGATCATGAATGGAGCTCACAAGATCTAGACATGAAAGCACAAAGGAGGAGAACTAGCCATCTAGCTATTACATGGACCCGTAGTACAGAGATGCACTACTCACGCATCACACCGGAGGCTTGCGTGATGATGAAGAAGGCTTCCAGGGTGAATTCCCCTCTTCTGCAGGGTGCCGGGAAGAGCTTCAGATCCCTCCCGATCTAGGGATGGAGATGACGGTGGCTACAGACTCTTTCATGGATTTTTGATCGGGTACCTAGGGTTTTGGTCCCGAAGGCAATATATAGGAGGAAGGAGAGGCCGAGGGGGTGCTGGGGTCGGCCAGACCACCCCCTGGCGCTAGCCACATAGGCTGTGGTGGTGTGGCCAGGCCCCAACCCTTCTCCGTTTCGTATTCTGGCTCCATATGTCTTCCGGTAAAATAGTGACTTTGGATTTGTCCCGTCCAATTCCGAGAATATTCATTTTCTGATTTCCTGGAACCAAAAATAGCAGAAAACAGGCAGCTGGCACTGTGGTTCTTATTAATAGGTTAGTCCAAGAAATCATATGAAAAGTACTCAAAAGTGTGGACAAAACACAAGAAAGTAGATAAAACCAAGCATGGAACATCAAAAATTATAGATACATTTGCAATGTATCAACATCCCCAAGCTTAACTCCTGCTTGTCCTCGAGTAGGTAAGTGATAAAAAGAAATAATAATTTTTGAGGTGACATGCACCATCATAAACTTGATCAAAGTATTTGTAAAACATTCAAAGTTGCGATCATAGTACTTCAATCATAACATGAAAGACAAAGTTCTAGCAATAAGACAAAGAAACTATGATGCAAGATGAAAAGGCACAAACAAAAGATTCATGAATAACAATGCTTTGCAAGGCGTTTGTTTGTTTCACATAAAGAAAACATAGCATAATAGTATTCAGCTTGTCCCTCATAGAGTAGCAAATATAATTGCATAGGACACCTTCAAAGTTCATAAGAGTGACTAGATACATATAGTTTAAAACAAGCAATATCAAGTTATGCATCAATCAACTAGTCTTGGGACAATGCACATAGAACTAAGAATGGCCACTATGCTTTCAAAGTAGGTGCAAAAAGGTAGAAGGTGGAGACTCAATATAATGGTGGAAGAAAGACCTTCATAAAAGGAAGTAGGGATTCAAGTCTCATAAAGAGATTCCAAAAATTATGGTACTTAATAGCTTTCAGCTCTCATTGCCCCTATCATGAGCATCTTGAAGTGATTAAGGTTAAAGTGAACAAACTATGGCGTACATGCTTGACGAAGTATAAGTTAGAAATCTTATGTCCCTTGAATACGAGGGCCGCTCCTCATGCTACTCAAGTTTAGTCACCAGTAAGTTCTTGTCATCGTAAGTACATGTGTATCATAGAGAACCACCAACAGGGTACCCCTTGTCCGATGATACGGAAGAATCCCCATATCAAAATGACAAGGCAAGCAGACAACGAGCATCTCAGCAATCTTCTTATTTACCATGGGAATATGGTGCTTTTTTCTCTCTTTCCTCTTTTCATAATCTCTTTTTTTCTCTTTTTTCTCAATATAGGACTCTTTTTTATAAGAAGAATGCTTCATAGACAGCTCATTATGGTTACGCTGCAGGTTTCCACCATGTTAGCATGGATTAGACCAGCGACCCAGGCGTTTCTCTAACACATATACATAACTCCATGGACTTACAAGCTCCCCTTTCATTTCACACCGACGACATCCATATAAAAATAGCATGATATCAACTAGGTACAAAGTACCCGTGCAATGTTGAAAGCGTTCCCCATGACAACATGGTTCTGCTAATCCCCAACGAATAAGTTTAAGCATATACAATATAGACGACACAATGGTTCAAGTTTATTAAGGGCAAGAAAAGTAAAGTGTGCCATCAAGTTCGTGAGAGATTTAATCACTAGTTTTCTCATAACAAGTTTAATTTGGAAGGTAAACAAAACCATGAATATACTTGGAATAGCATAAGCTAGTAGGTAGGTATGGTGGACTCTTTGGAATAACTTGGTTTAGGGAGTTGGATGCATGAGTGGAACTCTTACTTGGTTGCGGAGGCTAGCAAAAGACTGGGAGCGACAAACTAAGAGAGCAATAATGGCCATAATCATGTAGAGCGACAAAACATCATTGATCAAAGCATAAAGTGATACTACAAGTTGAAAACTAAAGGATCATAAAGGCTTATGGTGACTTGAGATAGTCATAACATGGTGTGAGCATGCTCCAAGTCAACCCAAATAAAGCATCAAAGGAGAATACCATAATAATATGCTTTAATATGCTAAAACAACGCATGATTTATCCAAGGCACATTAAGCAATCTCAATTGTTTATAACAAGTCATGCTACAGCAAAGAATACTAACCATAAAGCCAAAACAATATCAAGCATGGCGTGACAAAGCATAGGCCACAGTCAAAAACAATCTCTCTTTACCACTTAAGCATGAACTTTCCTACTCTTTTCCAAACCAAACCAAACTATTTGAAAACCAATGTATGAAAGAGGGGGTCCAACCAATTTATTCAGCAAACTAAGCAAACCAAGCAAATGAAAAACCAAAACGAAAATGAAAAAGAAGATGCTCCAAGAACAACACAACTGTGCATGAAACAATAAAAATGAAGCGTTTGGAAGAAACCTGGGATTTTTATTGATGAAGAAGGGGATGGCTTGGGCATCCCCAAGCTTTGACGCTTGTACTTCTTGGATATTTCTTGGGGTGACACGCGTGGCATCCCCAAGCTTAAGCTTTAGTCCATCCTTCATCTCATTACTCATTCCTTCCATACACCTGAAATTCCCTTCATACAAAACTTCACACAATCTTTATTAGCAACATTAGTGCTCTCAAGATAATAAGTATTTAGGTTCAGTTCTAACACCAATAAACTTCCATTATAACACTAGATACTGTAGCACTTCCCTCAAAAAGCTCGATTCCCCAAAAGAACTCAAAAAGGAACCAACAAGAAGCAAATGCAGAAAATGGCAGAAATCTGTCAAAACAGACCAGCAGGTAAAGACGAATTTTTTTGAAGACATTATATTGCTCAAATCAAAAAGTGTTGAACTAACGAAAGTTAGATAACAACCTGGGTCAGAAGCACAAAACTTCATGCCTCAAAAAGACGTTCAGAGATTTTACACGAATTTTTACGGTGAAGCACAGAAATCTGTTTCGGGACAGCAACTTTCCCTATCATTACTTCTCTCTCATTAGAGGTTACTCTTGGCACAAAAATCAAATAAAAAGGATAAGGAGCGGTTATTACTGAAGTAATAACTTCCAAGAATCATCTAAAACTTTTGGGTTTTCTCCCAATAAATACTTTTCTTTAACGCCTTTAAGTTAGGCATAAGAAGCAAGAAAAAGAATCAAGTGTTCTCAAATGAAGAAGCATTAAAACCAAATTTCTTGCCCTTAACTCTCTTACTTTTATTCTTAACCTTGGGGAAAATATGATTTTTTGGTGGAGAAGAAAGGTGCATGGTCCCCTTTCCCACATCTATTATTTCTCTAAGGAGTTCTAATTGGGACCTTCCAAGTGTAATTTGTCCTTTTCCTGCACATTCAATAACAAGATAATCAGTAGAAATCATTTTCCCAAAGATCTTTGTAAACACTCCTTCAGCTATTCCAATAGGTAATATGGTATCATTATTAGCAAGATATATTTCTTTTCCTCCTTCAGTAAGACCCCAAAGATTCAAAGATTCATAAATATCTTTGGGAATAAGACAAAATTCAGACATGATATCACAGCGAGCTTGAAAAGTTTCATTATTTATATCAATATTTACTGTGGGGATCCACTTTGATGGTTTAGAATTTATTGGAACATAATTATGATGCTCCCTAAGCGTATTATAGCAATCTTTTAAGCTAGTAATGCGGGTCTCAAGAGTGTTTAATCTAGCAAATATGCTTGCGAAAGAAATATCAGTTTGGCTAGGCAAATTGTAAGTAAGGATCAATTTTTTTATAGCATTAATAGCATCATCCTCATTACATTGGAGGAAATCTCCTCCCACAACAGCATCTAAAGCATATCTATAGCAAAGAGCAATTCCAAGGTAAAAACTGCTAAGGAACAAGCTTTGAGTCATTTTAGGCTCAGTTTTTTGATGTAGATCAGAGATTCTAGACCAAGCTTCCTTGAAGCTCTCCTCAATTCCTTGTTTAAAAGTGAAAATCATTTCCTCAGGTGACATAGTGACTGGAGCAAGGCTAGACATAGTGGCAACTTAAGATAGGAACTAAATTTTTTTGTGTTTTCAATAAAGAAAGCAAACTTGTAAAACTATTTTTTTGTGTTTTTGATAACAAACCAAGCAAACAAAGCAAAAAGAAACTAAGCAAAACAAAAATAAAAAAGTAAAGAGATTGGTTATGAGGGACTCCCCTTGTGAAGATGTCCTTGACTCCCCAGCTATGGCGCTAGAAAAATACTTTGATGGCTTGTGATTGATGAGCTCGTTGGGGAACCCCAAGAGGAAGGTATGATGAGCACAGAAGTAAGTTTCCCTCAGTTATGAAACCAAGGTCATCGAACCAGTAGGAGCAAGGAAACACCCCAAAGGTGTTGCTAGCTGAGCCTTGGCAGGGCGCACTACCGGTGCTAGTAGCAACGTGGAGACCTGCACAACACAACCACAGAACTTTGTCCCCAACTTGCGATAAGGTTGTCAATCTCACCGGTTTTGCTAAAAACAAAGGATTAAACGTATCGAATGGAAGGAAGTAATAGTTTGCGTAGTAAGCAAAAGCGAGAAACAGTTTGTAGATTGTATGTAAAAGAAAGGACCGGGATCCATATTTCACTAGAGGTGGCTGTCCTTAAGATAGATAACATGCTGGGTGAACAAATTACAGCGGGGCAATTGACAAACATCAAGAAAGCATACAAGCATATACTAATCATCTTGACTCCTTTGAGACTTGATTAGGCATTACAACATTATACATAGACCGCCATCCAACTTCATCTATGACTAATAATCCACCTTCAGGTTATCATCTGAACCCCCTCCAGTATTAAGTTGCAAGCAACAGATTATTGCTTTATGAATTGCGTGTAAAGTAAACAATAAGATTGTTCTATGAACAAAGGATTGTTGTTTTCTCCCTAGTAGCAAAAACACACCTAGTACCTTAGAGATTTCATCACTTCCCAGTTACAGAGGCATGAACCCACTATCAAGCATAAGTACTAACTCTTGGAGTTGCTAGCATCTACTTGGCCAAGATAGCTACTAACAATGGAAAGCATGCAAGATCACAAATAACAAAGACATGATAGAATCAATAATCAATCTGAAATAGCATCTCAATATCTATAGGATCCCCGCAAACACAACATGCAAAATTACAAATAGATGATCTTGATCATGAACGGAGCTCATAAGATCTAGACATGAAAGCACAAAGGAGGAGAACTAGCCATCTAGCTACTACATGGACCCGTAGTCCAGAGATGAACTACTCACGCATCACACCGGAGGCTTGCATGATGATGAAGAAGGCCTCCAGGGTGAATTCTCCTCTCCGGCAGGGTGCCGGGAAGAGCTTCAGATCCCTCCCGGTCTAGGGATGGAGATGACGGCGGCTACAGACTCTTTCGTGGAGTTTTGATCGAGTACCTAGGGTTTTGGTCCCGAAGGCAATATATAGGCGGAAGGAGAGGCCGAGGGGGTGCTGGGGTCGGCCAGACCACCCCCTGGCGCGGGCCAGGCCTGTTTCCGTGGCCAGGTGGTGTGGCCAGGCCCCAGCCCTTCTTCGTCTCGTATTCTGGCTCCAAATGCCTTTCAGTAAAATAGCGACTTTGTCTTTTGTCCCGTCCAATTCCGAGAATATTCATTTTCTGACTTCCTAGAACCAAACAGAGCAGAAAACAGGCAGCTGACACTGTGGCTCTTGTTAATAGGTTAGTCCAAGAAATCATATGAAAAGTAATCCAAAGTGTGGACAAAACACAAGAAAGTAGATAAAACCAAGCATGGAACATCAAAAATTATAGATACATTTAACATGTATCACATGTCAATTCTTTTCATGAATCATAGCTAGAGTCATTGCATTTCTATTACTTCCATAAACCACATATGGATCCACCAATGTCATTGCCTGTCTGTTCTTTTCATGAACCACGTCTAGAGTCATTGCATGTCAGTTCTTTTCACGAACCACACATGGATCCACCAATGTCATTGTATGTTTGTTCCTCTAAACAAACCACATAAGGATCCACTAGTGTCATTGCATGTATGTTCTTTTCATGAACCACACCCAGTGTCATTGCATGTGTGTTCCTCTAGACAAACCACATAAGGCTCCACCAGTGTCATTGGATGTGTGTTCTTCTCATGAACCACACATGGATCCACCAGTGTCATTGGATGTGTGTTCTTCTCATGAACCACACATGGATCCACCAGTGTCATTGCATGTGTGTTATTTTCATGAACCACGGCTAGAGTCATTGCATGTCAGTTCTTTTCACGAACCACACATGGATCCACCAGTGTCATTGCATGTCTGTTCCTCTAAACAAACCACATAAGGATCCACCAGTGTCATTGCATGTCTGTTCTTTTCATGAACCACGGCTATAGTCATTGCATGTCAGTTCTTTTCACGAACCACACATGGATCCACCAGTGTCATTGCATGTCTGTTCCTCTAAACAAACCACATAAGGATCCACCAGTGTCATTGCATGTATGTTCTTTTCATGAACCACACCCAGTGTCATTGCATGTGTGTTCCTCTAGACAAACCACATAAGGATCCACCAGTGTCATTGGATGTGTGTTCTTCTCATGAACCACACATGGATCCACCAGTGTCATTGCATGTGAGTTGTTTTCATTAACCACACCCAGTGTCATTGAATGTCTGTCCCTCTAAACAAACCACATAAGGATCCACCAGCGTCACTGCATGTCATTTTTTTTCATGAACCACACATGGATCCACCAGTGTCATTGCATGTGTGTTCTTTTCATGAACCACAGCTAGAGTCATTGCATGTGTGTTCTTTTAAACAAACCACACATGGATCCACCTAGTGTGATTGCATGTCTATTCTTTTCACAAACCACACATGGATCCACTAGTGTCATTGCATGTGTGTTCTTTTCATGAACGACAGCTAGAGTCATTGCATGTGTGTTCTTCTAAACAAACCACACATGGATCCACCTAGTGTGATTGCATGTTTGTTCTTTTCACAAACCACACATGGATCCACTAGTGTCATTGCATGTGTGTTCTTTTCATGAACCACAGCTGGAGTCATTGCATGTCTGTTCTTTCCACAAAACACACATGGACCCACCTAGTGTGATTGCATGTCTGTTCTTTTCACAAACCACACATGGATCCACCAGTGTCATTGCATGTGTGTTCTTCTCATGAACCACACCCAATGTGATTGCATGTCTATTCTTTTCACAAACCACATAAGGATCCACAAGTGTCATTGCATGTGTGTTCTTCTAAACAAACCACATAATGATCCACCAGTGTCATTGCATGTCTGTTCTTTTCATGAACCACACCTAGTGGCATTGCATGTGTGTTCTTCTAAACAAACCACATAAGTCATTGCATGTCTGTTCTTTTCATGAACCACACCGAGTGTCATTGCATGTGTGTTCCACTAGACAAACCAAATAAGGATCCACCAGTATAATTGCATGTCTGTTCTTTTCATGAACTACATAAGGATCCACCATTGTCATTGGATGTGTGTTCTTATCATGAACCACACATGGATCCACCAGTGTCATTGCATGTCTGTTCTTTTCATGAATCACAGCTAGAGTCATTGCATGTCTGTTACTTCCATAAACCACATATGGATCCACCAGTGTCATTGCATGTGTATTCTTCTCATCAACCACAGCCAGAGTCATTTCATGTCTGTTCTTTTCACGAGACGCATGGATCCACCAGTGTCATTGCATGGCTGATCCTCTAAAAAAACCACATAAGGATCCACCAGTGTCATTGCGTGTCTGTTCTTTTCATGAACCACACCTAGTGTCATTGCATGTGTGTTCCTCTAGACAAACCACATAAGGATCCACCAGTGTCATTGCATGTGTGTTCCTCTCGACAAACCAAATAAGGATCCACTAGTGTTATTGGATGTGTGTTCTTCTCATGAACCACACATGGTTCCACCAGTGTCATTGGATGTGTGTTCTTCTCATGAACCACACATGGATCCACTAGTGACATTGCATGCCTGTTCTTTTCGTGAATCACATAAGGATCCACCAGTGTCATTGGATGTGTGTTCTTCTCATGAACCACACATGGATCCACCAGTGTCATTGCATGGCTGTTCTTTTCATGAACCACACCCAGTGTCATTGCATGTATGTTCCTCTAAACAAACCACATAAGGATCCACCAGTGTCATTGCATGTCTGTTCTTTTCATCAACCACACATGGATCCACCAGTGTCATTGCATGCGTGTTCTTTTCATGAACGACAGCTAGAGTCATTGCATGTGTGTTCTTCTAAAAAAACCACACATGGATCCACCTAGTGTGATTGCATGTCTGTTGTTTTCACAAACCACACATGGATCCACAAGTGTCATTGCATGTGTGTTCTTTTCATGAACCATAGCTAGAGTCATTGCATGTGTGTTCTTCTAAACAAACCACACATGGATCCACCTAGTGTGATTGCATGTCTGTTCTTTTCACAAACCACACATGGATCCACCAGTGTCATTGCATGTGTTTTCTTTTCATGAACCACAGCTGGAGTCATTGCATGTCTGTTCTTTCCACAAACCACACATGGATCCACCTAGTGTGATTGCATGTCTGTTCTTTTCACAAACCACACATGGATCCACCAGTGTCATTGCATGTGTGTTCTTCTCATGAACCACACCCAGTGTGATTGCATGTCTATTCTTTTCACAAACCACATAAGGATCCACCAGTGCCATTGCATGTGTGTTCTTCTAAACAAACCACATAAGGATCCACCAGTGTCATTGCATGTCTGTTCTTTTAATGAACCACACCCAGTGGCATTGCATGTGTGTTCTTCTAAACAAACCACATAAGTCATTGTATGTCTGTTCTTTTCATGAACCACACCCAGTGTCATTGCATGTGTGTTCCTCTAGACAGACCACATAAGGATCCACCAGCGTAATTGCGTGTCTATTCTTTTCATGAACCACATAAGGATCCACCAGTGTCATTGCATGTGTGTTCTTTTCATGAACCACAGCTAGAGTCATTGCATGTGTGTTCTTCTAAACAAACCACACATGGATCCACCTAGTGTGATTGCATGTCTGTTCTTTTCACAAACCACACATGGATCCACCAGTGTCATTGCATGTGTTTTCTTTTCATGAACCACAGATGGAGTCATTGCATGTCTATTCTTTCCACAAACCACACATGGATCCACCTAGTGTGATTGCATGTCTGTTCTTTTCACAAACCACACATGGATCCACCAGTGTCATTGCA
The DNA here is from genome assembly GCA_023614405.1 of Avena insularis. Lineage (NCBI taxonomy): Eukaryota > Viridiplantae > Streptophyta > Magnoliopsida > Poales > Poaceae > Avena > Avena insularis. The sequence goes on from CM042694.1 coordinate 454,859,227, forward strand.
TGTGTGTTCTTCTCATGAACCACACCCAGTGTGATTGCATGTCTATTCTTTTCACAAACCACATAAGGATCCACCAGTGCCATTGCATGTGTGTTCTTCTAAACAAACCACATAAGGATCCACCAGTGTCATTGCATGTCTGTTCTTTTAATGAACCACACCCAGTGGCATTGCATGTGTGTTCTTCTAAACAAACCACATAAGTCATTGTATGTCTGTTCTTTTCATGAACCACACCCAGTGTCATTGCATGTGTGTTCCTCTAGACAAACCACATAAGGATCCACCAGCGTAATTGCGTGTCTGTTCTTTTCATGAACCACATAAGGATCCACCAGTGTCATTGGATGTGTGTTCTTCTCATGAACCACACATGGATCCACTAGTTTCATTGCATGTCTATTCTTTTCATGAATCACAGCTAGAGTCATTGTATGTCTGTTACTTCCATAAACCACACATGGATCCACCAGTGTCATTGCATGCGTGTTCTTTTCATGAACCACTGCTAGAGTCATTGCATGTGTGTTCTTCTAAACAAACCACACATGGATCCACCTAGTGTGATTGTATGTCTATTCTTTTCACAAACCACACATGGATCCACCAGTGGCACTGCATGTGTGTTCTTTTCATGAACCACAGCTAGAGTCATTGCATGTGTGTTCTTCTAAACAATCCACACATGGATCCACCTAGTGTGATTGCATGTCTGTTCTTTTCACAAACTACACATGGATCCACCAGTGTCATTGCATGTGTGTTCTTTTCATGAACCACAGCTAGAGTCATTGCATGTCTGTTCTTTTCACAAACCACACATGGATCCACCTAGTGTGATTGCATGTCTGTTCTTTTCACAAACCACACATGGATCCACTAGTGTCATTGCATGTGTGTTCTTCTCATGAACCACACCCAGTGTGATTGCATGTCTATTCTTTTCACAATCCACATAAGGATCCACCAGTGTCATTGCATGTGTGTTCTTCTAAATAAACCACATAAGGATCCACCAGTGTCATTGCATGTCTGTTCTTTTCATGAACCACACCCAGTGGCATTGCATGTGTGTTCTTCTAAACAAACCACATAAGTCATTACATGTCTGTTCTTTTCATGAACCACACCCAGTGTCATTGCATGTGTTCCTCTAGACAAACCACATAAGGATCCACTAGTGGAATTGCGTGCCTGTTCTTTTCATGATCCACATAAGGATCCACCAGTGTCATTGGATGTGTCTTCTTCTCATGAACCACACATGGATCCACTAGTTTCATTGCATGTCTGTTCTTTTCATGAATCACAGCTAGAGTCATTGTATGTCTGTTACTTCCATAAACCACATATGGATCCACCGGTGTCATTGCATGTCTGTACTTTTCATGAACCATAGCTAGAGTTATTGCATGTCGCTTCTTTTCACGAACCACACATGGATCCACCAGTGTCATTGCATGTGTGTTCTTCTAAACAAACCACATATGGATCCACCAGTGTCATTGCATGTCTACATTCTTTTCATGAACCGCACCTAGTGTCATTGCATGTGTGTTCCTCTAGACAAACCACATAAGGATCCACCAGTGTCATTGGATGTGTGTTCTTATCATGAACCACACATGGATCCACCAGTGTCATTGTATGTGTGTTCTTCACATGAACCACACATGGATCCACCAGTGTCATTGCATGTCTATTCCTTCCATGAATCACATAAGGATCCACCAGTGTCATTGGATGTGTGTTCTTCTCATTAACCACACATGGATCCACCAGTGTCATTGCATGTCTATTCTTTTCATGAACCACACCCAGTGTCATTGCATGTATGTTCCTCTAAACAAACCACATAAGGATCCACCAGTGTCATTGCATGTCTGTTCTTTTCATCAACCACACATGGATCCACCAGTGTCATTGCATGCGTGTTCTTTTCATGAACCACATCTAGAGTCATTGCATGTGTGTTCTTCTAAACAAACCACACATGGATCCACCTAGTGTGATTGTATGTCTATTCTTTTCACAAACCACACATGGATCCACCGGTGTCTCTACATGTGTGTTCTTTTCATGAACCACAGCTAGAGTCATTGCATGTGTGTTCTTCTAAACACTCCACACATGGATCCACCTAGTGTGATTGCATGTCTGTTCTTTTCACAAAACACACATGGATCCACCTGCGTCATTGCATGTGTGTTCTTTTCATGAACCACAGCTAGAGTCATTGCATGTCTGTTCTTTTCACAAACCACACATGGATCCACCTAGTATGATTGCATGTCTGTTCTTTTCACAAACCAAACATGGATCCACCAGTGTCATTGCATGTCTGTTTTTTCTCAAGAACCACACCTAGTGTGATTGCATGTCTGTTTTTTTCACAATCCACATAAGAATCCACCACTGTCATTGCATGTGTGTTCTTCTAAACAAACCACATAAGGATTCACCAGTGTCATTGCATGTGTGTTCTTCTAAATAAACCACATAAGGATCCACCAGTGTCATTGCATGTCTGTTCTTTTCATGAACCACACCCAGTGGCATTACATGTGTGTTCTTCTAAACAAACCACATAAGTCATTACATGTCTGTTCTTTTCATGAACCACACCCAGTGTCATTGCATGTGTTCCTCTAGACAAACCACATAAGGATCCACTAGTGGAATTGCGTGCCTGTTCTTTTCATGATCCACATAAGGATCCACCAGTGTCATTGGATGTGTCTTCTTCTCATGAACCACACATGGATCCACTAGTTTCATTGCATGTCTGTTCTTTTCATGAATCACAGCTAGAGTCATTGTATGTCTGTTACTTCCATAAACCACATATGGATCCACCGGTGTCATTGCATGTCTGTACTTTTCATGAACCATAGCTAGAGTTATTGCATGTCGCTTCTTTTCACGAACCACACATGGATCCACCAGTGTCATTGCATGTGTGTTCTTCTAAACAAACCACATATGGATCCACCAGTGTCATTGCATGTCTGTTCTTTTCATGAACCGCACCTAGTGTCATTGCATGTGTGTTCCTCTAGACAAACCACATAAGGATCCACCAGTGTCATTGGATGTGTGTTCTTATCATGAACCACACATGGATCCACCAGTGTCATTGTATGTGTGTTCTTCACATGAACCACACATGGATCCACCAGTGTCATTGCATGTCTATTCCTTCCATGAATCACATAAGGATCCACCAGTGTCATTGGATGTGTGTTCTTCTCATTAACCACACATGGATCCACCAGTGTCATTGCATGTCTATTCTTTTCATGAACCACACCCAGTGTCATTGCATGTATGTTCCTCTAAACAAACCACATAAGGATCCACCAGTGTCATTGCATGTCTGTTCTTTTCATCAACCACACATGGATCCACCAGTGTCATTGCATGCGTGTTCTTTTCATGAACCACATCTAGAGTCATTGCATGTGTGTTCTTCTAAACAAACCACACATGGATCCACCTAGTGTGATTGTATGTCTATTCTTTTCACAAACCACACATGGATCCACCGGTGTCTCTACATGTGTGTTCTTTTCATGAACCACAGCTAGAGTCATTGCATGTGTGTTCTTCTAAACACTCCACACATGGATCCACCTAGTGTGATTGCATGTCTGTTCTTTTCACAAACCACACATGGATCCACCTGTGTCATTGCATGTGTGTTCTTTTCATGAACCACAGCTAGAGTCATTGCATGTCTGTTCTTTTCACAAACCACACATGGATCCACCTAGTATGATTGCATGTCTGTTCTTTTCACAAACCAAACATGGATCCACCAGTGTCATTGCATGTCTGTTTTTTCTCAAGAACCACACCTAGTGTGATTGCATGTCTGTTTTTTTCACAATCCACATAAGAATCCACCACTGTCATTGCATGTGTGTTCTTCTAAACAAACCACATAAGGATTCACCAGTGTCATTGCATGTGTGTTCTTCTAAATAAACCACATAAGGATCCACCAGTGTCATTGCATGTCTGTTCTTTTCATGAACCACACCCAGTGGCATTGCATGTGTGTTCTTCTAAACAAACCACATAAGTCATTACATGTCTGTTCTTTTCATGAACCACACCCAGTGTCATTGCATGTGTTCCTCTAGACAAACCACATAAGGATCCACTAGTGGAATTGCGTGCCTGTTCTTTTCATGATCCACATAAGGATCCACCAGTGTCATTGGATGTGTCTTCTTCTCATGAACCACACATGGATCCACTAGTTTCATTGCATGTCTGTTCTTTTCATGAATCACAGCTAGAGTCATTGTATGTCTGTTACTTCCATAAACCACATATGGATCCACCGGTGTCATTGCATGTCTGTACTTTTCATGAACCATAGCTAGAGTTATTGCATGTCGCTTCTTTTCACGAACCACACATGGATCCACCAGTGTCATTGCATGTGTGTTCTTCTAAACAAACCACATATGAATCCACCAGTGGCATTGCATGTCTGTTCTTTTCATGAACCGCACCTAGTGTCATTGCATGTGTGTTCCTCTAGACAAACCACATAAGGATCCACCAGTGTCATTGGATGTGTGTTCTTATCATGAACCACACATGGATCCACCAGTGTCATTGTATGTGTGTTCTTCACATGAACCACACATGGATCCACCAGTGTCATTGCATGTCTATTCCTTCCATGAATCACATAAGGATCCACCAGTGTCATTGGATGTGTGTTCTTCTCATTAACCACACATGGATCCACCAGTGTCATTGCATGTCTATTCTTTTCATGAACCACACCCAGTGTCATTGCATGTATGTTCCTCTAAACAAACCACATAAGGATCCACCAGTGTCATTGCATGTCTGTTCTTTTCATCAACCACACATGGATCCACCAGTGTCATTGCATGCGTGTTCTTTTCATGAACCACATCTAGAGTCATTGCATGTGTGTTCTTCTAAACAAACCACACATGGATCCACCTAGTGTGATTGTATGTCTATTCTTTTCACAAACCACACATGGATCCACCGGTGTCTCTACATGTGTGTTCTTTTCATGAACCACAGCTAGAGTCATTGCATGTGTGTTCTTCTAAACACTCCACACATGGATCCACCTAGTGTGATTGCATGTCTGTTCTTTTCACAAACCACACATGGATCCACCTGTGTCATTGCATGTGTGTTCTTTTCATGAACCACAGCTAGAGTCATTGCATGTCTGTTCTTTTCACAAACCACACATGGATCCACCTAGTATGATTGCATGTCTGTTCTTTTCACAAACCAAACATGGATCCACCAGTGTCATTGCATGTCTGTTCTTCTCAAAAACCACACCTAGTGTGATTACATGTCTGTTCTTTTCACAATCCACATAAGAATCCACCACTGTCATTGCATGTGTGTTCTTCTAAACAAACCACATAAGGATTCACCAGTGTCATTGCATGTCTGTTCTTATCATGAACCACAACTAGTGGCATTGCATGTGTGTTCTTCTAAACAAACCACATAAGTCATTGCATGTCTGTTCTTTTCATGAACCACACCTAGTGTCATTGCATGTGTGTTCCTCTAGACAAACCACATAAGGATCCACCAGTGTAATTGCATGTCTGTTCTTTTATGAATCACATAAGGATCCACCAGTGTCATTGGATGTGTGTTATTCTCATGAACCACACATGGATCCACCAGTGTCATTGCATGTCTATTCTTTTCATGAATCAAAGCTAGAGTAATTGCATGCCTATTACTTCCATAAACCACATATGGATCCACCAGTGTCATTGCATGTCTGTTCTTTTCATGAACCACGGCTAGAGTCATTGCATGTCAGTTCTTTTCACAAACCACACATAGATCCACCAGTGTCATTGCATGTATGTTCCTCTAAACAAACCACATAAGGATCCACTAGTGTCATTGCATGTCTGTTCTTTTCATGAACCACACCCAGTGTCATTGCATGTGTTATCCTCTAGACAAACCACATAAGGATCAATCAGTATCATTGGATGTGTGTTCTTCTCATGAACCACACATGGACCCACCAGTGTCATTGGATGTGTGTTCTTATCATGAACCACACATGGATCCACAGTGTCATTGCCTGTATGTTCTTTTCATGAATCACATAAGGATCCACCAGTGTCATTGGATGTGTGTTCTTCTCATGAACCACACATGGATCCACCAGTGTCATTGCATGTCTGTACTTTTCATGAACCACACCCAATGTCATTGCATGTCTGTTCCTATAAACAAACCACATAAGTATCCACCAGTGTTAATGCATGTCTGTTATTTTGATGAACCACACATGGATCCACCAGTGTCATTGCATGTGTGTTCTTTTCATGAACCACAGCTAGAGTCATTGCATGTGTGTTCTTCTAAACAAACCACACATGGATCCTCCTAGTTTGATTGCATGTCTGTTCTTTTCACAAACCACACATGAATCCACCAGTGTCATTGGATGTGTGTTCTTTTCATGAGCCACAGCTGGAGTCATTGCATGTGTGTTCTTCTAAACAAACCACACATGGATCCACCAAGTGTGATTGCATGTCCGTTCTTTTCACACACCACACTTGGATCCACCAGTGTCATTGCATGTGTGTTCTTTTCATGAACCACAACTAGAGTCATTGCATGTGTGTTCTTCTAAACAAACCACACATGGATCCACCTAGTGTGATTGCATGTCTGTTCTTTTCACAAACCACACATGGATCCACCAGTGTCACTGCATGTGTGTTCTTTTCATGAACCACAGCTAGAGTCATTGCATGTGTGTTCTTCTAAATAAACCATACATGGATCCACCTAGTGTGATTGCATGTCTGTTCTTTTCACAAACAACACATGGATCCACCAGTGTCATTGCATGTGTATTCTTTTCATGAACCATAGCTGGAGTCATTGCAACTCTGTTCTTTCCACAAACCACACATGGATCCACCTAGTGTGATTGCATGTCTGTTCTTTTCACAAACCACACATGGATCCACCAGTGTCATTGCATGTGTGTTCTTCTCATGAACCACACCTAATGTGATTGCATGTCTGTTGTTTTCACAAACCACATAAGGATCCACAAGTGTCATTGCATGTGTGTTCTTCTAAACAAACCACATAAGGATCCACCAGTGTCATTGCATGTCTGTTCTTTTAATGAACCACACCCAGTGGCATTGCATGTGTGTTCTTCTAAACAAACCACATAAGTCATTGCATGTCTCTTCTTTTCATGAACCACACCAAGTGGCATTGCATGTGTGTTCCTCGAGACAAACCAAATAAGGATCCACCAGTGTAATTGCATGTCTGTTCTTTTCAAGAACCACATAAGGATCCACCATTGTCATTGGATGTGTGTTCTTCTTATGAAGCACACATGGATCCACCAGTGTCATTGCATGTTTGTTCTTTTCATGAATCACAGCTAGAGTCATTGCATGTCTGTTACTTCCATAAACCACATATGGATCCACCAGTGTCATTGCACGTCTGTTTTTTTCATGAACCACAGCTAGAGTCATTGCATGTCAGTTCTTTTCACGAACCACACATGGATCCACCAGTGTCATTACATGTGTGTTCTTCTAAACAAACCACATAAGGATCCACCAGTGTCATTGCATGTCGTATCTTTTCATGAACCACACCCAGTGTCATTGCATGTGTGTTCCTCTATACAAACCACATAAGGATCCACCAGTGTCATTGGACGTGTGTTCTTCTCATGAACCACACATGGATCCACCAGTCTTCATTAGATGTGTGTTCTTCTCATGAACCACAGATGGATCCACCAGTGTCATTGCATGTCTGTTCTTTTCATGAATCACATAAGGATCCACCAGTGTCATTGGATGTGTGTTCTTCTCATGAACCGCACATGGATCCACCAGTGTTATTGTATGTCTGTTCTTTTCATGAACCACACCTAGTGTCATTGCATGTATGTTCCTCTAAACAAACCACATAAGGATCCACCACAGTCATTCCATGTGTGTTCTTTTCATGAACCACACATGGATCCACCAGTGACGTTGCATGTGTGTTCTTTTCATGAACCACAGCTAGAGTCATTGCATGTGTGTTCTTCTAAACAAAGCACACATGGATCCACCTAGTGTGATTGCATGTCTGTTCTTTTCACAAACCACCTATAGATCCACCAGTGTCATTGCATGTGTGTTCTTTTCATGAACCACATCTAGAGTCATTGCATGTGTGTTCTTCTAAACAAACCACACATGGATCCACCTAGTGTGATTGTATGTCTGTTCTTTTCACAAACCACACATGGATCCACTAGTGTCGTTGCATGTGTGTTCTTTACATGAACCATAGCTGGAGTCATTGCATGTGTGTTCTTTCCACAAACCACACATGTATCCACCTAGTGTGATTGCATGTCTATTCTTTTCAGAAACCAAACATGGATCCATCAGTGTCATTGCATGTGTGTTCTTCTCATGAACCACACCCAGTGTGATTGCATGTCTGTTCTTTTCACAAACCACATAAGAATCCACTAGTGTCATTGCATGTGTGTTCTTCTAAAGAAACCACATAAGGATCCACTAGTGGCATTGCATGTCTGTTCTTATCATGAACCACACCTATTGGCATTGCATGTGTGTTCTTCTAAACAAACCACATAAGGCATTGCATGTATGTTCTTTTCATGAGCACACCCAGTGTCATTGCATGTGTGTTCCTCTAGACAAACCACATAAGGATCCACCAGTGTAATTGCATGTCTGTTCTTTTCATGAATCACATAAGGATCCACCAGTGTCATTGGATGTGTGTTCTTATCATGAACCACACATGGATCCACTAGTGTCATTGCATGTTTATTCTTTTCATGAATCACAGCTAGAGTAATTGCATGTCTATTACTTCCATAAACCACATATGGATCCACTAGTGTCATTGCATGTCTATTCTTTTCATGAACCACGGCTAGAGTCATTGCATGTCAGTTCTTTTCACGAACCACACATGGATCCACCAGCGTCATTGCATGTCTGTTCCTCTAAACAAACCACATAAGGATCCACTAGTGTCATTGCATGTCTATTCTTTTCATGAACCACACCAAGTGTCATTGCATGTGTTATCCTCTAGACAAACCACATAAGGATCCACCAGTGCCATTGAATGTGTGTTCTTCTCATGAACCACACATGGATCCACCAGTGTCATTGGATGTGTGTTCTTCTCATGAACGACACATGGATCCATAGTGTCATTGCATGTCTGTTCTTTTCATGAATCACATAAGGATCCACCAGTGTCATTGGATGTGTGTTCTTCTCATGAACCACACATAGATCCACCAGTGTCATTGCATGTTTGTTCTTTATATGAACCACTCCTAGTGTCATTCCATGTCTGTTCCTGTAAACAAACCACATAAGGATCCACCAGTGTCATTGCATGTCTATTATTTTCATGAACCACACATGGATCCACCAGTGTCATTGCATGTGTGTTCTTTTCATGAACCACAGCTAGATTCATTGCATGTGTGTTCTTCTAAACAAACCACACATGGATCCACCAAGTGTGATTGCATGTCCGTTCTTTTCACAAACCACACATGGATCCACCAGTGTCAGCGCATGTGTGTTCTTTTCATGAACCATAGCTAGAGTCATTGCATGTGTGTTCTTCTAAACAAACCACACATGGATCCACCTAGTTTGATTGCATGTCGGTTCTTTTCTCAAACCACGCAGAATCCACTAGTGTCATTGCATGTGTGTTCTTTTCACAAACCACACATGGATCCACCAGTGTCATTGCATGTCGTATCTTTTCATGAACCACACCCAGTGTCATTGCATGTTTGTTCCTCTATACAAACCACATAAGGATCCACCAGTGTCATTGGACGTGTGTTCTTCTCATGAACCACACATGGATCCACCAGTGTCATTACATGTGTGTTCTTCTCATGAACCACACATGGATCCACTAGTGTCATTGCATGTCTGTTCTTTTCATGAATCACATAAGGATCCACCAGTGTCATTGGATGTGTGTTCTTCTCATGAACCGCACATGGATCCACCAGTGTTATTGTATGTATGTTCTTTTCATGAACCACACCCAGTGTCATTGCATGTCTGTTCCTCTAAACAAACCACATAAGGATCCACTAGTGTCATTGCATGTCTGTTCTTTTCATGAACCACACATGGATCCACCAGTGACATTGCATGTGTGTTCTTTTCATGAACCACAGCTAGAGTCATTGCATGTGTGTTCTTCTAAACAAAGCACACATGGATCCACCTAGTGTGATTGCATGTCTGTTCTTTTCACAAACCACACATAGATCCACCAGTGTCATTGCATGTGTGTTCTTTTCATGAACCACATCTAGAGTCGTTGCATTTGTGTTCTTCTAAACAAACCACACATGCATCCACCTAGTGTGATTGTATGTCTGTTCTTTTCACAAACCACACATGGATCCACCAGTGTTATTGCATGTGTGTTCTTTACATGAACCACAGTGTCGTGGTGGTGTCACGGCAGATGCCATGGATAGGCTAAAGGTGGGGACTAATACACGCTAGGGGGATCCAGGGAGGGATAGTGGAGTGATTCTCCACACAGAAGATTGTATTGCTTTCCTTTCAAGATTACAAGTGCTCCTCGAGCTGTATTGGTGAGAGGAGGAAGAAGGAGCTCTCTTACTCTCACCCACAGTTCACCCCTAGAACCTTAGCCAAATCGGTATAGAAGAAAACCCAACCCCCTCTACTGAAAACCTAGCCCTCCTTATATAGAGGCGGCCTGGTCTCTGCCTAGGGCATACGTGGAGGCATATTCCTAAGAATATGCCTCCTCTCAAAGTGGTAACCCGACCGGGGTGCTTTTCCCCCGCGTCACATGCTTTAGCTACGTGAGCCTTTGCGGCGCTCGGCCACACACGGGCGTCGTCACCTTGTCGGCCATGACCCGGTGGTCCCGCCCTTGCTTGCTCCGCCATGCAGGTGTACTGGCCTTCTTTTGACGAGAGATTCCTTCCTTCTCCAGAAGCTAAACGGACCCGGATTATGGTAGATCCATATACCTCGCATACAAGTTAGACAAGCACTTCCGACTTACTCCTTAAGTAGGCTGATATATGTTAGCGACCCAGTCCGGGTTACTCCATGATCCGGCCTGCTCGAGGTGACCCGCCAAGATCCGCTGGCCTTGCCGAACCTTGGCTAACTCGGCCTTTATACCGGAGTGACCCTACAGGGTTATCCCTCAACATTAGTCCTCGAAGTCAGCTGGTCTTAGCCGCCTTGGCCGCTAAGGCCACATCAGGTTCATTTATGTTCGAGCCTTGGATGTTATTTCCGATTTAACTCTTTATCTCAGATTATGTGGATTTATGTTCCCTTCGCACGTTCCAAGTTTTCACTTGTCGGCCGGGTTACCACTTTGACTCGGATCCCATGGATTTACGTTCCCTCTACACATTCTAAGTTTTTACCTGCTGTCCAGGCTACCATGGCTCTATCCGGGCCTTGTTTCCTTCTTTCATACGCCAACCCATGTGGAGGCTAATCATTACGTTGTCTTATTTTAAGGGCCAGCACAAGAATCGCCATAGAATTGTCGGCTATCACCGTGAGGGTCACGTCACGCCTGCCTCCTCGTTTACCGCATCAGTGTGTCACGTCATGGGATCGCCTTTGCCCTGTGGCCCTCCGTGTGGCTCCTCACTGATTGGCTGAGGCAGTTGATACACGGCCACACCATGTGGCTCATTTGCAAGGCGCAATCCCACTCACCTTCTTAGGGGGTGGTTAAATAGCGGAGGGGCGCACCGCTTAGGATTTTTTCCTCTTCTGCGCCCCTCTGCCCGTTGCTCTTCTTCTTCATCTTCCTCGCGACCGCGCCGCCGCTAGTGCTCCTAGCAGCAGCGCCGCCGCCGCACTTTTCCCCGTGCCTCTGTGTCGCAGCCACCGCTGTGCAACTCCCTCGCCACGGGTCCTCGCCAATCCAGGCCTTTGATCTCCGCCGCCGCTAGCGCCAGTGAGGGTAGCGAGTACGAGATGACGGAGGAGGAGCTCGTCATCGTCGAGCAAGAAATGGAGGAGGACGCTACTGCGGCGGACCGTGGCGTGTGGGCTGGGTCATGGGTCTGTCAAGATGACCTTGACTGGCTCTACCGGACAAGACGCATCCCTGCCGGTGTTGCCGCTCGTCTCCCCTCCGCCGAACTGGTCCCCTCACCCAATCCGGGTGAGTTCATCGTGTTCTTGTCCCACTTCCAACGGGGGTTCGGCTTGCCGGTGAGCGACTTCTTCCGGGATTGGCTTAGCACCTACCACTTGTAGCCGCACCACCTTCCAGCCAACGCTATCACTTCTCTCTCTGCTTTTGCTTCTACGATCGAGGGCTACACCGGACTGTGTCCCACGAAGGAGCTGTGGATCCGGTTTTTCGGCCTTCGTCGTAACGTCATCCCCAACATCCAAGTTGAGTCGGAGGATAAGCAGCTCACCCAATTCGGAGCTGCGTCCATCTCACCCTGGAGGACTTCCGTTTTCCCCCGGGTCACCGGGCTTGACTCTTGCAAAGGATGGGCCCGGACCTTCTTCTATGTCCGGAACGCGGGCACCGAAGATTTGATTCGGTTGCTCCCCTATACTCCGGGTCCACCTAACCCAGAATTTTGGAGGAGATCTCCAAGAATCCCACGGCTCTGGCCAACCAGGTTAACAAGAGGTTCGTGGAACTGAAGAAACTCGGATTGTGCAACAAGGATGCTATGATCATGTTCATGCGCAACCGAATCTCTACCCTCCAGAAGCGCACCCACAAGGTGTGCCACATGAGTTTCGGCCGCGACCCCAACCGAACCTCCTCCTTCGAGCTGAGCAACACGGAGATTTTTCGCCGGGTTAAGGCTCTCTTCACCACCCACAAGGATTTCTCCGCTGAATGGACGTGGGGAATTGAGCACTTTTGTCGTGATAGGCTCCCTCCCGCGGTAAGCTTCGCGGGGCAAATTTACTTCGGATTAAATATATGTCGGTTTTTGTTGTATTTTTGACTCTGTTCTTCATTCCATTTCTCAGCTATTCCTTCAGCAAACCCTTGAGGATGGCACGGATCCGACCCTTAAGTGGGCGCCGGACTGAGAAACCCCGGATGAGGAGGAGCCGGACCAGGAGATGTTTCTCCCTATGACCGACGCTACAAAACGACCAAGCGGTAAATTATCTTCTCTTAGAGACTGGCCCGATGATGAGGATGACTCGGATGTTGACGTGATTGAACCTGTTGAGGCTGTCCCTCTTTCTTTTGCCTTTCCGGCATCAGCTAACCCTGGTGGGCATATCCATGAGGATCCTCCGCTTGCTACGGACGAACCGGTTCCGGTGGCACCGAAGAAGAAACACGGAGCCACACCGAGTTCCTCCTCCAGACCTTCTCAGCCCGCAAAAAGGCGAAAGAAGGCCAGAGACAAAGCTGCCTCCAAGCCGGCAGGCAAAGCCCCGGCACGAAGGGCTCGGAAACCCAAGGAGGCCCAAACCTCGGATGTGTAAGTCATTTTTCTCTCCGTAACCCACTTTTCCTTGCATTGATGTAATTCCTCTTCTGACATTATTCTCTTGCAGGCTCGTGGAGGTCCCTCAGAGCGGATCTAGCATCTCTTCACCGCTCCGATCTAGCCCTTCTCCCCTTCGTGACGACGAGTCACGTCCGCTGAGCCCTATTCCAGAGGGTTCCGCGGCTGCCCCGGATTGCACACTACCTCGTCAAGAGGAGTGCAACCTCGGAGCAGGAGGGGTCGGTCCAGCCGAGGCGACGGTGTCCGCAACTTCGGCATCGCCGCAACCAGCAGCCACCGAGTCCACCTCAACACCAGCACCGTCCCCAGCACCGGCAGCAGTTCCAGTACCAGCGACCGAATCAGCACCAGCACCTGTTCCGGGCACCAAGAAAATCAACAACCGCACCAAGTTCTTCCGCCTCGTCCGAGTCATCTCAACGTCGGTGAGGAACTACCCCAGCAGCTCCTAAGGGGAAATCCGCTGCAGTTACTTCTTCCTAGCAAGCCAAGGGCAAAAAGGCTCCGGATGCTACCAAGTTAGCATTCGTCGAGGCTGGGCAGCGAACCCTAGCGTCAATGCTTCCCAAGCAAGTTCCAGCAGCGAAGGATGCCCCTGCCGAGTCGACTGACACGCAGCAAATGGTTCTGCATACTAGCCCAGCCCTTGCTTTGGTTGAGAGGAAAGAAGCGCATGCGAAGGGCTTGGTGGCACCCCATATGCTCACCGGTGAGCGGTATCCTCTGAGCCCGATTGAGTTCGTCATGAACTGGAACAAGGCGGAGTTCGTCCACAACGACGATCTCCCAGAAAAGTTTGGCCCCGCAGAATTTTCCGCCCAAATGAACACAGCCGCCAAGGCAATTAACCTCGCGGGGCGGACGATGGAGGTATGTCGTTTCTCCTTTATATGTTGTAGATAATAACCATTAGTCCCCGAGCCTCCGGTGGAGTAACTTGTTACTCGGCCGGATGCTCATTAGAAAACTAACGTAGCTCCATGTGAACTTCGAATATGCACACACCTAGAGCCGGGTTAAGTTCCACTTGGCCCGGATCTTGTACACTTCGAATATGCACACACCTAGAGTCGGGTTAAGTTCCACTTGGCCCGGATCTTGTACACTTCGAATATGCACACAACTAGAGCCGCTTAAGTTCCACCTAACCCGGATCTTGTACACTTCGAATATGCATACACCTAGAGCCTGGTTAGGTTCCACTTGGCCCGGATCTTGTACACTTCGAATATGCACACACCTAGAGCCAGGTTAAGTTCCACTTGGCCCGGATCTTGTACACTTCGAATATGCACACACCTAGAGCCGGGTTAAGTTCCACTTGGCCTGGATCTTGTACACTTCGAATATGCACACACCTAGAGCCGGGTTAAGTTCCACTTGGCCCGGATCTTGTACACCAAGCTAATTTATGCTTTTGTACACTTTTCAGGTGACCACCAATCGCCGGAGTGCTGAATTCCAACGCCTGCTGGATACCCACAAGATGCTACGCGCAAAGCATGTTGCACTTATCGCGGAACATGAAAAAAGGGGTAAGTTTCTCCCTTGGCGCTTTTCCGTTTCTCTTCATCTTCTTCTGCTAAACTAATCTCCTTATTCGGTTTCTGCAGCTGGGGTGTCCGACCTTGTAGTGTTTTCCATTTCCGTTTCTCCTTGGCTCGGTAAACATTCATTCCTCGGCTCTGCCAGGTCAACATACTATTTCAGCATCGCTTGAGGATAGTGTGCCCGTGCCTAATATGATCCTGCATTTTCTCGAACAAGCAGGGCAGCATCAAGCCGAGCTGAAGAAAAAAGATGATGAGCTCGCTCTCCTCCGGACCAAGGACAATGAGATTGCCAGGCTCAAGGCTGAGATGGAAAAATGAAGGCCCAGCACCAAACCGAGCTCCAAAAGGTTGGCCAGAACTTCACAGAAGAGCGCGAGCGCCTTACTCTCCAGATCTCCAAGGACCAGGACCTACTCAAAGAATCTGACATCCACCTTGGATCGGCAAACGCTGAGCTTGAGCAACTTCGCAAGAGACGCGATGACTGCATCAAGGAGTTTACCCGGATTCACAACCACATTTCACGTAAGTTCCTTTCCCTTATCCGACATAATTCTCCGGGTTACTTCATATGTCTTTTCTTCAGCTTCTTCCTTTGCCTTGTTTCCAGGCCACTTTCTAGAGGGTACTCCTATTGCGAGCGCTGCTAATGCCAATTTCCGCCGAGAGAGGGGTACTCCCATCGCTCTTGATGGTGAGAGCATTCCCTTAGACATGGAGGACCTATTGGTCAGCCTGTCATCTCGCGTGGAAATCATCAAGAACTACGGCAAGGATCTCCTCGACGTTTCAGTCCGAGTTTTCAACATGTTCTGGTCCGGTGAGAGAGATCCAAAGAGAATCACACTTCTTGCTGAAAAGCTGTCGGATATCGAGACCCAGCTCGACCTCTGGAGGGAGTCCGCTGGGCATGCCGCAGCTGATACTATCCTTCACCACATACTCACATGGTATGAGAAGATCGACCTCAGCCTCCTTACACGCCGGCGCACCGGATCCAGATGGACTAATGACCCGGAGTGGGTAGCTTTCGGCGCCTCTGACCTCATCAAATATTCTCCTATCCATGAATGGGTTGAAGGACCGAGCTTCCTGGAATCCGCTGGGGACGAGAATGCTGAAGACGGGTCGGATGAGGACGAAGAAGGTGATGCCTCAGATATTGAAGACAGCGAAGACGATGCCAAACTTCCTCCTCCTGCTGCTCCTTAGGTCAAAAAAATTGAAAATTTATCAGATCCCCGGTATGCCGGGTGCAACTGTATGCTGTGTATATGTGATATTTTGCTACTAAGTTCTTATGCCGGGTTAACTTGGGCGTAGTCCCCGAGTTTCTTTTTCTTGTTTGTCCAATCTTTTGGCTCGGATCGTGTCTACCTTGATTCGGTTTTATGACTTACGAATTCGAGCTTCAAAAATCGTCTTAACAATACTAAGAAACTTTCAGACTTAGCTCAGAAAATAAAGCTGCATAATAACTTGAAAATAAATAGAGGGTTAGTCCGAAAAACAAATGTTAGCTCGAATAAATTCGTTTCCTTAGTCTCTTTTCATGTGATACGCAATTCCAAAATTGTTCTCTTGCTTGCCATGAAGCCAATTCTTGTTGGACAGCAGCAAGTCGAAGATTTGGGTTTTTGGTGCTCACACATTACTAATCCGGGTTAAGTAGAACAACTTATTCCAGCTAACGCATAAGAGACAACAACAATAATTATTAAGGTAGTCCCCGAGTTACTGCTCGAGGCGCTACTATTTCATTGATAAGCTCATTGCCGACATACATACCGACATATGAGACGACTCGGATACATACAATTCTTAGCTAAGTGTAGAAAGGATGAAGTAGTGCTACATTCCACGGTCGCTTAGATTCCTCTCCGAACCTGTCCGCCTTGTTCTTTTGCTATGGCTTTGCATCTATAAGATAGTAAGAATCATTGTGCAATGCTTTTCTCACAATGAATGGCCCTTCCCATGGGGGGATAATTTATGCATGCCATTAGTACGTTGTACCAACCGGAGCACCAGATCGCCTTCCCGAAAGACTCGAGGGCACACTTTCCGACTATGGTAGCGTCGGAGATTTTGCTGATATATGGCGGATCTAGACAGTGCCAGTTCTCTCGCTTCTTCCAGAAGATCAACTATCATGGTGGTGTCACGGCAGATGCCATGGATAGGCTAAAGGTGGGGACTAATACACGCTAGGGGAATCCAGGGAGGGATAGTGGAGTGATTCTCCACACAGAAGATTGTATTGCTTTCCTTTCTAGATTACAAGTGCTCCTAGAGCTGTATTGGCGAGAGGAGGAAAAAGGAGCTCTCTTACTCTCACCCACAGTTCACCCCTAGAACCTTATCCAAATTAGTATAGAAGAAAACCCAACCCCCTCTACTGAAACCCTAGCCCCCCTTATATAGAGGCGGCCTGGTCTCTGCCTAGGGCATACATGGAGGCATATTCCTAAGAATATGCCTCCTCTCAAAGTGGTAACCCGACCGGGGTGCTTTTCACCCACGTCACACATGCTTTAGCTACGTGAGCCTCTGCGGCACCCACGTCAGCCGACACGGGCGCCGTCACCCTTGTCGTCCATGACCCGGTGGTCCTGCCCTTGCTTGCTCCGCTCATGAAGTGTGTACCGGGCCTTCTTTTTGACCAGAGAGATTCCTTCCTTCTCCCAGAAGCTAAACGGGACCCGGATTATGGTAGATCCGGCTATACTTGTTCCTGCATACAAGTTAGACAAGCACTTCCGACTTACTCCTTAAGTCGGCTGATATAATGTTAGGCGACCCCCCTGGTCCGGGTTACTCTGTGATCCGGCCTTCCTGGAGGTGACCCGGCCAGCATCCGCTTTGGCCTTGCCGAACCTTGGATAACTCGGCCTTTATACCCCGGAGTGACCCTACCCGGGGTTATCTCCCCAACACACAGCTGGAGTCATTGCATGTGTGTTCTTTCCACAAACCACACATGTATCCACCTAGTGTGATTGCATGTCTGTTCTTTTAAGAAACCACACATGGATCCATCAGTGTCATTGCGTGTCTGTTCTTCTCATGAACCACACCCAGTGTGATTGCATGTTTGTTCATTTCACAAAACACATAAGAATCCACTAGTGTCATTGCATGTGTGTTCTTCTAAACAAACCACATAAGGATCCACCAGTGTCATTGCATGTCTGTTCTTATCATGAACCACATCCAGTGGCATTACATGTGTGTTCTTCTAAACAAACCACATAAGTCATTGCATGTATGTTCTTTTCATGAACCACACCCAGTGTCATTGCATGTGTGTTCCTCTAGACAAACCACATAAGGATCCACCAGTGTAATTGCATGTCTGTTCTTTTCATGAATCACATAAGGATCCACCAGTGTCATTGGATGTGCGTTCTTCTCATGAACCACACATGGATCCACCAGTGTCATTGCATGTCTATTCTTTTCATGAGTCACAGCTAGAGTAATTGCATGTCTATTACTTCCATAAACCACATATGGATCCACCAGTGTCATTGCATGTCTGTTCTTTTCATGAACCACGGCTAGAGTCATTGCATGTCAGTTCTTTTCATGAACCACACATGGATCCACCAGTGTCATTGCATGTTTGTTCCTCTAAACAAACCACATAAGGATCCACTAGTGTCATCGGATGTATGTTCTTTTTATGAACCACACCCAGTGTCATTGCATGTGTTATCCTCTAGACAAACCACATAAGGATCCACCAGTGTCATTGGATGTGTGTTCTTCTCATGAACCACACATGGATCCACCAGTGTCATTGGATGTGTGTTATTCTCATGAACCACACATGGATCCATAGTGTCATTGCATGTCTGTTCTTTTCATGAATCACATACGGATCCACCAGTGTCATTGGATGTGTGTTCTTCTCATGAACCACACATGGATCCACCAGTGTCATTGCATGTCTGTTCTTTTCATGAACCACACCCAGTGTCATTGCATGTCTGTTCCTCTAAACAAGCCACATAAGGATCCACCGGTGTCATTGCATGTCTGTTCTTTTCATGAACCACACATGGATCCACCAGTGTCATTGCATGTGTGTTCTTTTCATGAACCACAGCTAGAGTCATTGCATGTGTGTTCTTCTAAACAAACCACACATGGATCCACCAAGTGAGATTGCATGTCCGTTCTTTTCACAAACCACACATGGATCCACCAGTGTCACTGCATGTGTGTTCTTTTCATGAACCACAGCTAGAGTCATTGCATGTGTGTTCTTCTAAACAAACCACACATGGATCCACCTAGTTTGATTGCATGTCTATTCTTTTCACAAACCACACATGAATCCACCAGTGTCACTGCATGTGTGTTCTTTTCATGAACCACAGCTGGAGTCATTGTATGTTTGTTCTTTCCACAAACCACACATGGATCCACCTAGTGTGATTGCATGTCTGTTCTTTTCTCAAACCACACATGGATCCACCAGTGTTATTGCATGTGTGTTCTTCTCATGAACCACACCCAGTGTGATTGCATGTGTGTTCTTTTCACAAACCACATAAGGATCCACCAGTGTCATTGCATGTGTGTTCTTCTAAACAAACCACATAAGGATCCACCAGTGTCATTGCATGTCTGTTCTTTTCATGAACCACGCCCAGTGGCATTGCATGTGTGTTCTTCTAAACATATCACATAAGTCATTGCATGTCTGTCCTTTTCATGAACCACGCCCAGTGTCATTGCATGTGTGTTCCTCTAGACAAACCACATAAGGATCCACCAGTGTCATTGCATATCTGTTCTTTTCATGAATCACATAAGGGTCCACCAGTGTCATTGGATGTGTGTTCTTCTCATGAACCACACATGGATCCACCAGTGTCATTGCATGTCTGTTCTTTTCATGAATCACAGCTAGAGTCATTGCATGTCTGTTACTTCCATAAACCACATATGGATCCACCAGTGTCATTGCATGTCTGTTATTTTCATGAACCACAGCTAGAGTCATTGCATGTAAGTTCTTTTCACGAACCACACATGGATCCACCAGTGTCATTGCATGTTTGTTCCTCTAAACAAACCACATAAGGATCCACCAGTGTCATTGCATGTCTGTTCTTTTCATGAACCACACCTAGTGTCATTACATGTGTGTTCCTCTAGACAAACCACATAAGGATCCACCAGTGTCATTGGATGTGTGTTCTTGTCATGAACCACACATGGATCCACCGGTGTCATTGCATGTGTGTTCTTCTCATGAACCACACATGGATCCACCAGTGTCATTGCATGTCTGTTCTTTTCATGAATCACATAAGGATCCACCAGTGTCATTGGATGTGTATTCTTCTCATGAACCACACATAGATCCACCAGTGTCATTGCATGTCTGTTCTTTTCATGAACCACACCCAGTGTCATTGCATGTCTGTTCTTCTAAACAAACCACATAAGGATACACTAGTGTCATTGCATGTCAGTTCTTTTCATGAACCACACATGGATCCACCTGTGTCCACTACAAGAGAAAAGAGTTTTTGTGACAAATCACTTTCGTCACCGAAAATGCCATTTCCGTCACTAAGTACTCCCTCGTGACAAAAACGTGGCGTCACTAGGGTCGTCACGGAAGCTCCGTCACAGATTCTTTTATAGTGACGGAATACAAATTTTCGTCACGCAAGATTGAGCTTCGGTGACGGTCCTTACGGCGTCACCTAAGATAGGTTATCCGTGACGGACCTTCTACGTCACCTAAAATAGGAAAATCTGTCACTGTTTAGCATATTCGTTGACGAAATATGCCGTCACGGAAGATTTATGGCGTCACGAGGATTCTGGCAGGTGGGACCTGCAATGCTGACGTGGCAGCTGGCATGTGGGTCCTACCATGATTACGTGGCATCTGACAGGTGGGTCCGACGATGCTAACGTGGCAGCTGGCAGGTGGGTCCGAAGATGATGACATGGCAGCTGGCAGGTGGGTCCGACGATGCTGACGTGGCAGCTGGCAGGTGGGTCCGACAATGCTGACATGGCAACCGCGTGGGTCCGAATGATGACGTGGTACCGGCGGTGTGGGTCCCACCACGATGACATGGCATCTGACAGGTGGGGCCAATGCGATGACGTGTCACCTTCGTGTGGGGCCCGCGGAGATGACGTGGCATCTGGCAGGTGGGTCCAGCGACGCTGACGTGGCCGCATGTAGGTGGGGCCATCAACGATGACGTGGCGTCTGCATGTGGGGACCGCGATGATGACGTGTCATTTTTTGGGCCAGCCCATTCGGAACTGCCTTGTGGGCCGGGAGGAATGTGACGCCATCACCATTTTTTTGCATGGACAAATTTGATTAAAAATTGAAATTCCATGCAAATTACGAAACAAAATTAAATGGAAGCAAATAATTGAAATGGCAGAAAATTTATAAATATGAATTGTATCACACGCAAACTTTAAAATTCTAGTAGACTGAAATTGCTGTATCAAACTCGAATGACTAAAGGAATAAAAAAACAATGTTTCGGCCCACCCGGCCCATTAGCGCGCAGAGATTTTTGGCCCAAGTCACGGGGACTGGGACTGGGAGTTCTGCGACATCCTCAACAGGTAACTAAGCATGCCATCCATTTCCTTCTTCCTCTTCTCAAATGCCAGACGATTCGCTTCGCTGGACTTTTTCACTGCTTCAAGTTCATCATCCTGCTTCTTTCTCATCTCTTCAAATCTCCTTTCCTGCTCTTGCATCCGTTCCTCCATCTCGCGTTGAACCCTTTCAGCTGCATTCAACGAATCTTGCTCCTGACTTGATAAATTTTCTTCTAAATCACGGATGCGCCTAGCTGAGACGCTAGACCTCTTGGAAGCAGATGAAACTCCGATGCTGGAAAGGAAAGTAATTGATCTTGAATTGTTCTGGTCTCTCAGGACTTCTTCAACAATATCCAGATCAGTTTTGCGAATCCAATCTTCTGGGTGTGGTCCCATTTTTTGAAACACCATCTCAGTCTACAATAGGATAAAAATAGCAAGTCCAGAGTTAGAAGAAATCAAATAATTAGACAAACTAATGAGAAATGCGTAGCACATAAAATAATTTACTTACATAAGCTTCTGCTGATTTCTGGGACATCATACCATCCTTGTTAGTGTGGCTTGCTTTAAAGAAAGCAATCGGGGAGGTATCGACATCCTCGGTCTTCTGAGATTTCTACAAGAATTATGACACGATGAATTATAAGTGTGTATGGCATGTTCACAAAAAGAAGTAGGTGTTGCATCTGAAGAGTTCGAATACTCACAAGTGCATGGTAATGTGCAACAAAGATTCCTGAGCCAGTGGTGTGTTTCTTCGTCACATCATCTCTGTTCTTCTTGTTACTCTCGCAGATTGCCTATGTACAGATGCATGAATTTAGTATTCCACAGTACAGTAGTATGTCTGCGATAGATGTAGCGGAAACAATAGGAATCGTGTACCTTGTAGTGATCATCATGCCATATATCAAGAAGCTCTGCCCAGCTTTCCTCGTCTACCTCTTTTGGTTTCAACAATAAAGCTTGCTCGCGGGTTAGATCTTTAACATCTTTCCAATAGACATTTTTCAGCCTCCAACATTGTTGGCGAATACCTTTCTATAAAATGTCGGTGCAAATGTCTTTGCCATGGTCACCACTGCTGTCCATTGCAAATTTTCCCTGCAGATAACATGGAACACAAATTCATATCAGCATCGAATGACAGAATTGTTAAAAAATCATCCACCAATGAGACATTTTATATGGAAAATGAATAAGAGGTTAACGGACTTACAGTTATAGACTTAATGGTTTCCGGAATAGTATCTTTCAGACGACCTTCCTTGTCACCATACTACTTCCAAGGGTTGCTGGCATCTTGCGTATGTGAATGCCACACTCGAACTCAGTTTTGCTTGCAGGATCGATCGGGTCTCCTCATGCCAGAGTGAAGTTGATCTGCATCTTAGCCCCTCCATTCCTTCTAGACCACTCGTGTACCCCATGCCCCATAGTAGGTTTATGACATTACGCTTTTCCTTTAGAGCACCCGTGTCTACAATTGCAACTGAAACCAGTGACAAAACGAGAGTCAAGACTTCAATTGAAAATTTTGCAACTAAACCAGTGAATAAATTGTAAGACGTGCTGTCAATACCTTCCCGTTTGCTGCGGACAAGTACATTCTCCTCAGGTGAGTTGCTACCTCTAGAGGTTTGAATTAGCATGGGCGAGGATTCATTTCCATTAGTACCCCCTTCCCCTGCTTTCTGGGTAGGGGTCTCTGTTTCACCATCATCTTGAGTCTCTGCATTTGCTGCTGACCTTGTTACAACATTTGGAGGCACAAAGGTTTTTGAGCGCTTATGATTCTTTTCTTTTGTAGAACCTTCCGTTACCTGCATTTTAATAGATCAAGCCATAAATATTAAAGCAATATGTACATATCCTACATGTGAAGGCAGGAGAATGCTGCATTTCTTCACCTTAGAGGAAGATTTAACAACATCATGGTCCTCTTCATCTGGAACAAACACATCATCATCAGTGGGCTCGTTGGCAGGATCAGGTTCATAATTAGGGTCCTCGGTGATATCCTTCTCCTGCAGCTGTGCCTCTTTCCGTGTTGTCACTGCCACCGGTTTCTTAGTAGTACCAAACACAAATTCACGTGCCATCGCCATGAAATCCAACATTGGCTTGCCATGTTCAATAGCATTCTGCTTCAGTGCTTCAGACATACGAGACACGTTCTCATCCATCACTTGTTTCCTAACATTTTCATATGCGTATGCTGTTTTGACATGAGTAACTGAAAACAATCAAGCAAAGGCAAGTCATGATCATACTCATTAGTACAAACAGAGTAGACAAGATCATTAAAGCAAAAATTGTGTGATCCATACTGTAAAATTAACATGCTCACAAAACATTATTCTATTGCCTCCAAATCTCGTATCGTCATTCAGTTAACTATCTAAACCCTACTGTCAACAAGTTCAATTAAGTGTCAGGTTCAATGTATTAGGTATCAAGTTGTTCAGTTGCATCAGTTAAGACGCCAAGCAGCAGGGTTTATCCAACAAGTTGTGCCCTATTACCTGAACCATTATGTAGGAACAGAAACCTAAATCTAACACATAGTTATAAGATCGGATCATAGGGTGTCATGCTCAACACATTCATGGCACCTAGAACCATGATCTATGAAATTAAAACCCAAGACAAGCACATTGTCGAAGGATTCGGATCATAGGGTGTCACGTTCAACACGTGCTAGGCATCTCGAACCATGTCTATGCTCTAAAACCTAGATCTTGCACATAAGCTGCAGCATCTTGAACAATTATCTACACATGTTGATCTACTAGAACTCATGCTTGACTGATCTAGAAAGAGGCATAGACCTAGGGAGGCAGAAAAATGACCTGGGCGTTTACGCTTTTGCTTCGGTGTCTGTGGTAGCACATTCCTTCGTGGTGTGCCGCTTCGAAGACTACCGGACATGCCGCCCGCTGCAGAGGGGAAATCCGCCGGCACATTCTGGCGTGGTGTGCCGCTTGGAAGACTGTCGGACATGTCGCCCTCCGGCAACCAACGCCTTGCTTGACGAATCTAGGGTCGAGGTGGGCGGTGAACAAGGAACAGAATTATGGGATGGGTATGCGGGAGGTGGGGGCACGCCGTTTTTAAAGTGTCGTGGGGGCGGCAAATTGTTAGCGCCAAAATGGGCGGGCGGGTGGAAAACAAAAGAGGTGGGAAGGAAATTTTTCGGTACACAAGTGGAGGGAACGAAAACCATTCATTGTAAATTTGATTGGAAAAAACAGAGGGAACGGAACGGGAGGTTTACAAGCGGGGATTATCTCTAATTACATATTGTAATTAAATAAATCCTAACACATGCAACGGTTTAGGTTTTGCCACTACTTAGACCTCTCGTGCGGAATTTGTAATATGGTTTACAAGCCGGGATTATCTCTAATTCATTGTACTATAAATTTATTTGGCCATGAACCATATTAAATTATTTGAATAAGTCATTTGTTTATATATGAAAAGGAAAACAAAATATGTTCATTCACGCATAATGCTTAGATTACTGAGCAAACAATACCATTAGTTTCCTTCATTCCACAACTCCAACTTGAAAGCTGAAGCACAATATCACTTAAACAAGTAAACCTCATTGATTCGAAAAACAAACAGAAGAGCAGAATTTTTCACATATTAGATATGTAGCCAGCAAAATTTTCTAACATCCACCAAAAGATAGGTGATCTCATTAGACTTTACACCCAGAAACTCAGCAAATAGTTTTGCAACTAGGAACAGGGGCGGATCAGCTTGGTCACACCCTGATGCACATGCAATAGGGTAGAAAAAGCATTTTAGTCTTACATATTAGACTTAAGCATAGTGTATCAGGAAAACTTAAATAGAGTGCATCAGGGTAAGTTTAATCCTAGATCCTCTTCCTAGTCTAGGAAGAGGCAGACATGAAAATCTGATAGGGTCAGGACACGGTCTGGACGTCTGTACTAGCCCTCTGACATCTCCTCCTCCTTGACAGGCATGGTCTGCGTGTCCCTGTCACCGCCACTGCCATCATCGTCGCTGTCATCGTTGCTGCTAGTGTCGTACTCCCGGCGGGAGAGCCTACCGCCGTAGATTGTGACGACCAGCTCCCTGTTGCCAGCATAGTAGATGTTGCCTAGCGAAATAGTGTAGCACTTGACGAACTTGGGCCAGCCCCTGCGGAGGTACAAGCGGCTGTCTCGATGATCGAAATACATCTCCACATCGAAGGTCAGCCTGCTGTTACGCTCCCAGACGCACACAGTGTTGGGCTGGTCACCGCTGATGTAATCTTTGAAAGCATGGCATAGGGAGAGCTTGTCCCACTTGTCCTCGTGAAGGATGTAGATGAACATAAAGTCGGGGTTCGGATACGGCGGGTGGAAGTGGCGGCAGCGATGGTGGCGATGGTGACGGTGACAGCGACGGCGATGGCGATGGTGATAGAGAAGTGGCCCTGCCCTTGCCGCTGCCCCTGCCTGTACGACGGACAACGCGTGTTGCCGACGTACGCGCCTGTCCTTCACGTCCCCTGCCCGCCGTCGCCTTGGCACCCCTGAGCATGGACACCGGCGTAGGCGAAAAATCATTTATTCTTCTAAATATGAAGACGAAACCCTCTCGGTTACGCCACCCTTCTGAATGCGCTTTCTTCGAGTATATGAGAACAGCTTGTCGCTCTTCTAGATTTGTGCTCTGTACGAAACACTTCCACCCATCTGGATCGAAGAAGAGGCGATCATCCTTTTCTATCTTGAAGTCGATGGGGGTGATCTCCTCTTTAGGAAGACACACTCCAGTTGAGCCTCCCTCATAGATTTGTAGAGCATTAACAACCTTCTTAGGCAATTTCTGATCAATACAAAACAAGATATATAAGTTAGTAAGTCGATGTCATAAACCACATAGACAAATTGCATACACGCATGGCAACAAAAAAGAATTAAAAGAAAGTTATATGAATGTACCATGTGGTATAGCTTAAGATTCGTTTTGGTCAAGAGGGTTACGAATGGCAACCCGACAATTTTGCCCATGTTCGATTGAAGTTCCAGCAGATGCTCTTGCTCACTCTCAGTAAGCCGGCATCTTTGGGCGATGAGTGGTCCGAGATCACTCTTCTGCGAAGATGCTCCTGCCATGTTAAAGAATGGGTCATACAAATTTAGCACACATTAACAAATGGTAAAAGTGTAGGAAACACATTATAGGTATTATACACAAAGAACGTATTTCATCACAATAATACAAATATTGTTTCTGCAAATACTTGCAAGTTATTTCAATGCTACAAGCACTAGTCATAGCATAGGAAAGCTCCAGACTCCTATTCTGTTAGATATAAGTTCTCTAAGAACTACCTTTGCTGTGTTGGATTTTAGAAACATCGTAAGTACTACATTAGTTCTTGCCATATATAGTAGCTAGATGGCCGATCTTTTTTGGGAGACTAGGAAGTTTAGGCCTATTTCTTATAGAAACAGATCATAGCTAGTAATTATGTTCTGTTTTAGTCACCAGACTATAATGCTTCAGCGATTTAGCACATCAGAGATGGCAAGTTAGTGTAGGTTCTTCCATTTCCGATGTTGTGGTTGCATGTGGTACAAATTGACCCCAAACTCCCTCTATGCATCATGTGGTTGTACTTTCTAGGCATGTGTTTCTGGTTCATTGTCATTCATGCTCTTGACCTTGCTTACTGCGAGTTGTTTCCTTGCAACAAGGAAAACAGCCAGGTGGTATTTTCTACACATGAACATCCATCCATAATTCCAGCATCGACAATTTCTTCAGACATGTCATGCCTAACTAATTTATCATCTATATATGTGTGTGTCCAAACAAGTTCCATTTTTTATATCAAGATGTAGCTAGCTAAACTTGTTATGTTTGATGGAGAGAATGAATGTGATTTGGTCATCTTGGTCATGGCAAAATGATGCATTATTGTGCACCAAGGAAATGGACCACCACCAAACTTCACTTTGAATCTCTGGCTTGTCAGTATTGTACATTAGATTTACTTTTTCATGCC
Source organism: Avena insularis (assembly GCA_023614405.1). Taxonomy (NCBI): domain Eukaryota; kingdom Viridiplantae; phylum Streptophyta; class Magnoliopsida; order Poales; family Poaceae; genus Avena; species Avena insularis. Next base: position 454,887,047 of record CM042694.1, read on the forward strand.
TGATGTGCTAAGTTATAGCTATAGTGTATTCCTACCTATTAGGAAAACATTTATTCACAAGTGTTATCTGTTGCTCACCCTTGGCTAAGATTTTCAAGAAGTGGCACATGTTCTAACATGTTCTAGTTTCTCTTATTTGCAGGCACACAACGATGCAACTTCCTATAAGTACAAGGTTATCAAGTATTGGGATATAATTAGCACACTTTACTCAAGGGATCGATCTACTGAGCGGGAGCTAGGATCAGCTGAAAGCCGTAAGGAAATGGCAGACGAGAACGCTAACAATGACAACATCATTGATCAAGCTGTGTTGATATAATGAGCAGACAAGTGTATTTGTGGATACATTGATCTTTATTCATGTTGTAGTTGATTTTTATTTTGAAAATATCATATTTTATTTATATTATGTAATTGAATTTTGAAGCCAAATGTGTTGTTGATTTCACAATTGGCTTAAAATGGTAGCCAAATGTGTAAATCATTTCATTTCAGAATTCCAGGTGGCAGCCAAACATAAAAATTCATTAAGGAATTTAAATTCCATCCAAATGAAGTGACATGGGGATTTCATTTCATTGCATTTCAACAAAATGAAATGAATGCATAGGAGCCAAACGAGCCCTAATATATTTTCCTACACATGCATTGTAGAGTTCAGACCTTATGCAATGTTTCCTTCTAGTAGTGTTTGATTCATGGGATTGTAATGTGTAGGAATTATTCCAGTAGGTACACTAGTGTATTTTCATGGGAAATCTAGCTTCAACACATAGCTCGTGGAAAACCCTACTGGAAAAACAATGCAGACATGATTTCAGTGGGCAACACAAGTAAATCCAACATGATTGGGCTCACCTTCAGCGCGGAGCAAGGTTGCGGAGATGCGGTCAACGCCGACGGCGGCGTGGCTGTGGAGAAGCGTGGTGGCGGGGTTGCAGAAATACGGTCGTCAGTGGCTGGATGATCCTGACGGAGGCGATGCGGACGGCCACGGCGGTGCGGAGATGCGGCGGCGATGCGGAGATGCGGATGGAGAGGAGCAGTGTGGGGAAAGTATGAGCAGGGGCTAGGATATCTGCAGGCATAGATTTTTTCCCCAATTAGGTAAACTATTATTTGTACTAACATTGGTGCATGTTGGACCCACTTATACTAACATTGGTGCATGTGGGACCCACTTATCAATGTTTAAAATAGCGGGTTATTTGATTTAGCGGCGCTGATTTTAAAAGCTATCAAAAGCTATAGCGGAGCTATAGCGCGCTATGCCCATTTAGCGGGTTTGCTAAATAATGATTTTTTTAAAAAAAGAGCAGTACATATTGGTATATATATATCAATAATTTACAAATATTTGATAGTTTTACATATCAATGCTCTGATCAACTCACTTATAACAGGTTTGACAATGCATAGTGCATATTACATAGTAAAATTTGAAACAGAGCCACTTATACTAGCATTGGTGCATGTGGGACCCAATGGCATCTGTGGTTCCTGTTTGGCTGAGTTTGGGCAAAATTTGACCCTGATGACACATGTGGGTCCAGTTACACTAGCATCGGTGCATGCGAGTACCGATGGCATCTGTGGTTATAGTCTGAGTGAGTTTGGGCAAAAGTTTGACTAAAATTGTATAGACTTTCATGTTGAGTGAGTTTGGGAAAAAGTTTGAGTGAGTACCGATGGCATCTGTGGTTACAATTCTAGACTTTCATCAAGGCAAGTTTATATCTGTTGACAATCATATTCCTTTGAACTAGTATAGCCAATGCACAAACACAACTGAACACACATATAACATTACATAGATATGTTTGCTAGCTCACGGTACTTTAAGAAACAAGCATACTAAAGTAGTTCAACTTAGAAAGTAAACAACAACAAAGTACCACGATTTGTACTACATAAACAACATACAACATCACGAATATAACTGGCTATAGTCTAGTAACGTGCATTAATTCCAGCCGGTGGCGTTGGAGGCAGTGGGGTCGGTGGCTTTGTCGCCCCAGGCAATGGTGGTGGTGTTTTCCCAGCCAGCGGTGGTGGCATTGCCCCAGCTAGTGGTGTCGTTCTGCTCGCCGTCCTGGTCATCTTCGCCCGCTTCCCGTGAGCGTTTGGCGACATGCACCACCTCTCCATCCGCCTCTTCCGCTCCCCAGACCGCTTGCTGCTCTTCCCAGCTCGCCCTCGCCTATTCCCTTTCAGCCTGCTGCGTTGCATCATCCTCGCCACATCTCATCACTGTTCAGAGCATTGCCGTCAGTAGCTTTTGCCGCCTCGGCTTCTGCCGCCTCAGCCTTAGCTGCTGCCGCCTTTTCTGCTGCATTAATTGCAGCCTTGCGAGTCCCCCAGTCTAGCCTGTCCCTTAAGGTAATGAGCCTACGATACAGCTCGTAGGCAACATACCCGTCTCTTGCTGCATACTCTAGGTTCATCGCGGAAAGTGTCTTGTTCTCCCATACTTCGTGGCCATCGGCCGGGAATGCCTTGCAATTCCTGAGATCTCTGTCAATGATGATCACTGCTAGAGATAACATCCCGTCCCTGTCATACGGCTGATTCCAATGGAACCGTTCTTCGGTCTTAAACTTGTCTTGGATGTCGATGTGGTACTGTTCTGGAATGGTGATATCCTCATGTGCAAGCTTCTCTTTATGACTCCTGATGTCCACGCTAGCGAAAGTGATCCCCTTTTCCTGAAGGAACTCTGCCAATTTCGGACAAGGCTCCCATCTCCTGCAGTATAAATGCAAATTAAGACATGAAAATAATTTGGATGATGTACAATTATTTGATGATAATGTTAAACAAGGTAATTGCATAACCGTACCATTAGGCCATGTACAACACCCACAGATCATGCATAATACTTGAACTAACATGTCTAAGTATTTGAAATAAATGAGTGCAAGCAATGTATTTGCATTGGCTAATTATACATGATCTCAAATGGAAAATAAAAATATGCACATAACCAGTTTTGGACAAGGCTCCCTTCTCCTGCAGTATAGATGCAAACTATGACATGACAATAATTTGGATAGTGTACAATTATTTGATGACAACGTTGAACAAGGAAATTGCGAAACCGTGCTATTAGGCCACGTACAACGCCCATAGATCATGCATAATACATGATCTAACAAAATCCACAAGGACTTAAACCTATAGGAATTAAACAATGCACATAGGAAAAATTTCTAAGGATCAAAATCCTCCAAAATTCATATGAGATTCCTTTGAATCAAACAAGCCCTGCATCAAAGGAGGCCTGATGTGAAAACGTTCGTACATGGTACAATCCTATGAATCAAACATGTGCTGATGGAAAAAACATAGGGATTGAATCCTGTACAAACCCATAGGAAATCCTTTGAATCAAAGGAGGCCTGAAATAGAAATGCCCATCCTTAGTACGTATATTACCTGCAGTAGTGGAACACGAGGATAGTCTCCTTTAGGACAATCTGGACGACGACAAGATTTTGTGACGGAGCTTCGTCCCGCTTATTCCTTGTGTACTTGAGGTCGAGTCTGAGGAAGTTGTAAGTCTATTTCTCGAGCAATTGGTCGAACTTCTCCAGCATGTGATTCAAGTAGTTCACATCATTGGTGTACACCACCTCCATAATCTTCGTGCCATAGGCACAGATGGGCTTGATGTCAACCGTGGTTTTCCTGTCATCGAGGATGTCTCCATAGGGATCCATGGATGCTGAGTTCCCCATCATGTGGAGGAGGAAGACGCGAGAGGAAGAAGAACAGACGAGAAGCGGACGCGTTGCGGTTATTGTGGTGTTACGGCGGCGGTGGAGTTGAGGCGGAGGGCCCGTACATCGATGTAGTCGACCCGTTACGGTGCGATGCAGTTAGTGCGGTGCAGTGCGGTCAGTTTTGTTACGGTGCGACGCGTTTAGGAGTGGTGCGATGCGGTTATTGCGGTGCAGTGGGGTAAGTTTTAATTTGTTACGGTGCGACGTGTTTAGGTGTGGTGCATGCGATGCGGTTATTGCGGTGCAGCAGTGGGATCAGTTTTGTTACGATGCGACGCGTGTAGGTGTGGTGCAGTCCGATGCTGGCGCAAACTTTCAACAATTGAACGCGGGGCTTTCACCAATCCTCCGTCGTTGCAACTTAATTTCAAAAATTGAACCCACGGCTTTCCTACAACTTTCAACTCAACTTTTACCTAAGCTTGTACAGTGCATAACTAATTCAAAATATCTCATAAAAATTGAAAACCTACACACTGATAAATTTTACGTGAACTAGTTGACACGAAAAATTTTAAATTTGAAACATTTCATTCTCATCAAAATAACAATCTCGCATATGAGCTTCCACATAGAATGTACCATGACTCACGTGGGTCCACATACACAAGCATTGGTGCAAGTGGGCCCAATAGCATATGTGGGTCCAGTTTGACTAAGATTTGGCTTAAGTTGACCCTGATGACACATGTGGGCCCACATAGCTAGCAGCGGTGCATGTGGGACCCTATGGCATCTGTGGGTCCAGTTTGACTAAGATTGGGCTTAAGTTGACCCTGATGACACATGCGGGCCCACATAGCTAGCAGCAGTGCATGTGGGACCCTATGGCATCTGCGGGTCCAGTTTGACTAAGATTGGGCTTAAGTTGACCCTGATGACACATGTGGGCCCACATAGCTAGCAGCGGTGCATGTGGGACCCTATGGCAGCTGTGGGTCCAGTTTGACTAAGATTGGGCTTAAGTTAACCCTGATGACACACGTGGGCCCAGTTTGACTAAGATTGGGCTTAAGTTGACCCTGATGACACACGTGGGTCCACATACACTAGCATTGGTGCATGTGGGCCCAATGGCATCTGTGGGTTCTATGTTGACTCATATCTCCGCAAAAGTTGACCCTGATGACACATGTGGGTCCACTTAGCTAACATTGGTGCATGTGGGACCCTATGGCATCTGTGGGTCCAGTTTGACTAAGATTGGGCTTAAGTTGACCCTGATGACACATGTGGGCCCACATAGCTAGCATCGGTGCATGTGGGACCCTATGGCATCTGTGGGTCCAGTTTGACTAAGATTGGGCTTAAGTTGACCCTGATGACATATCTGGGCCCACATAGCTAGCACCAAGTGTTTCCACGAAGCCGTGGATTTTTGCCCGGTTTCCACGTTTTGGCCGTTCGGTCCAACGTATCGCCTAGTTTTGGCATATTTTGAGCGTAACCGACACACGCGAGACGCTAGTCGTGTTTTCCACGTTGTCGAGCTGTTTTCCACGATGTCTCCCGGTTTCCACGTTTTGCCCGTTTGGTCCAACGTATCGTCCAGATTTGGCCTGTTTTGAGCATAACCGACACACGCGAGACGCTAGTCATGTTTTCCACGATGTCGAGCACCAAGTGTTTCCGCTACTATATGCCAAGATACTTCCATGATGTTGAGGTACGTTCTTCCAGACTTGTTCAGTCTTTTGTTTCGCCAGGTTGTTATGGAATTTTTTTCCTTCTGGCAATGTTGTCATCTTGCTGCCTTGTTCGAATAGGAATGACTGAGTGTTAGCGTTTTAGATGCATGATGTTCAAACTCATGAACTTGGCTTGGTCAAAATTGCGTCGAACAAATATAATGCATTATGACGTGCAAGCTCTCTTTCAAAGTTCTACCAATGTACAAACCGCATGCTATACCTCCATTTTAAAAACATATAAAAATATGGTATCAAAATTTAAAAGTTAACTTGCTCAAAATTCAAATTTGATTTGGAGGTTATTTAGTATTTTCAAATTTCTACATGCACCAAGTTTTGAATCTGAAAAAACTCTACAAATGAATAATGTGGCCCCTACATTCCTTCAAACAATGGTGAAAACCTCATGGAATTCAGAAAAACATATCTCCTAAAATCCAAATCTGAATTTTTCTAAAATTCATGTCAAAACCACCTATTTGATGTGTTTAACTGAATTTTCAAATTTGTACATACACCAAGTTTTGAATCTGAAAAATCTCTACAAATAAATAATGTGGCCCCTACAGTCCTTCAAACATTGGTAAAACCCTCATGCAATTCAGACAAACATAGCTCGTCAAATCCAAATCTGAATTTTTATCAAAAAATTCTGAAAACTAGTCGGAATCTGCAAAATATTTAAAAATGATAAAAACAAGAGTAAAAAACCTAAGTAGATAAAAAATATTACATTTATTTTACATACAGTTATCGAATCTTTATTACAAGCTATATTACAACTTACAAGTAATATTGAAATAATAACAAAATGTTTTACAAAAGGAACTCAGCCCAGCCAGGCCTTCTGCCCGGACAAGCTACCTACGACCGAACTGGGCCTCTTTCAGCTCATTATGTCCCCAATTCAAGACGATGTCGACGGTTTGACGGTGGGAGTTTAGTCCCACCACGCCAAGCTGGAGAGGATTCACCAGCTTAAATAGCAGCGTTAAACGTGCTATCAACATCCTCTCTGTTCTATCTTACTTGCTATCAGGAATTCTACTTTGGGCCATTGGGCCTACTGGCAGGTCACGGGCCTGTATCCTGGCCATTCATTTGGTTTCTAGTCGTATGCAAGCTGTGATTCCCTTGAGAAATATCCTACCAGTGGGTGGCCTTTTTTTGCTTTATTTGATCTTTTTTGTCCTGTATTTTAACATAAATTCATACGTTTTTAATACAAATTTACATGGCATAGTGCATATACAGCACTATCTCTGCACTTAAATGGCCCAAACCATTTCAAATTTTGAAACACTACTACAATTTGCTACACCTATCAAAACCTTCCAATTTAGAATTGACGCAATGAAATACATTTTTCTAACTGGCAGCACAACTATCATGGCACAACACAGATACCTATATAAGAAATAAGCAATTAAGAGCATGTAGCCATAATCTTACTAGCAGCATAATAACATAGTAGTCTTACGGGAACTTCACCCTACCATCACAAGGTTACCACTTATAACCACAGTACCAAAAGAACATAGTTCTCAACCACTTCTACCTAGTTAACCAGTTCGACATATTAACCATATATACATAAACATCATCGCTATACTGATGATGTGACCATACATACTAGAAGCTGATATCAATATTCACTCCTCTTCAGTCTCGAAGTCACTGAACACAAACTCATCTGGCTGGAGGACCCTGAGTAGAGCTTCGTGCCTGCCATGATCACGCAGGTCACCCTCAAAGTAGTCCTCACCCAGAAGTCCACGAGTGGCTACCTCTCGGACATGCTGCACAAGCCCCACCCTCAATCCCCCATGTGGCTTGAAGTGGTGGAATGGGCACCTGTAGAACTCGGTGCTGAATGACAGGTAAGCAGAAATCCCCTTGCGCCTGAGCTTCTTTTCTTCTTTCCTCACAAAGGACATGTATGTCCATTGCTCCACTTCAACATCTGAACCAGAGAAGTACTGCACAATAAATAAAACAAGAAAACAGTTAGTACTACCTACTAAATATAAAAACCTACTACTTTTGTGCATGTCCAAATGCACTACAGCTGCTTGGAATAACATACCTCCTCATCAGGCCACGGGGAGAGTACATCATAGGCATCACCTGGGGTTGGTGCTTGCCAGACAATTAAGATAAATGAACACTAGCATTTAAGGTAATTACTAAAAGAATTCAATATTAATAAATGAAAAACACTAGCAAAAATTAATAGCACAATAATTCGACTTCACAAATCTGATCATAAAAACAACATTGATTCAAGAAACAAATCATTAAACTACATCAATGCTTTTTATACTACATTCCATTAAATTACAATGATTATTTGGAGGTTGGAATTGAAGGTAAAGAAACTAGACTATACATTCAAACAAAAAAATATCAAGGATCAATCAGTTTAGTATCAGGTTGCATGAAGCTCCAGCAAGTCAAAATAGAGTAGTACAAAGTCTGTAAACTAATTAGTCTACACAAATCTGTTCATACAAGCATAAGCATCTAAAGAAATGTGTCTTAAAATCAATTGGTACAAGTAAAGGAAAACAAAAGTAAGTACACAGATCACTGCTTTGCACACTATTATGAGGCACCACTACAATCAATTAATAACATACATGCCATATGGTTATAACCACATTGTTTAGATCTAGTGCTAGAAGTTAATAAAATTCTATAAGTAATTTTAACACATTTCCCGTAAAAGCAATTAAAGCAAAAAAAAGGAAACTACAAAAGTATACCGAAGCTAGATAACCACATTATATCAGAGCAACTAATTCAGACTAGTTGAATAGTTGTAGCCAGCTAACCACATTATACCACATGTACCAAAAAAACAAGCCATACTGTTAACTAGTTGAAACTAACTAACCACATTATACCACAGCAGCTCAAATGAGAATCATGTAAACCATGTTCCTTCAACCTAATACAAATTAACTACAAATTAAACTCTGTCAATTTAACAACAAATAAACCATCTTCCTACTAATTGGAAAAACTTCACCAATGGACTATCAGCATTGGTCATCTATACAAAATTACACAAGAATCTCTGGACCCAGCCTTCCATCCAATAAATCTCTAAGGCCCCGGTCGTTTTACTTTGGATTGTCCTGGTTTGACATGGATTGATGTGGTTTAAATCCTATCTAAGTCAAAATATACTCTAATCTAGTCCAATCTAACGTAGAGGTGGGTTAACCGAACATAGGCCAAAGGATATGAATCCCTAACACTGAAAGAGCTGAATCTACAAAACACATCTTACTTCCAAATAATTTGAAGGGATTGAACGGAAAGTAGAAGAAAATAATACTAACCTGCATCGCGGCGACCTGTGGAGACTGGATCGGCGCCAGATCCTCTGCGCTGCCGACCGGCACGTTCAGATCCAGCATTTCCACCTCGCCGAGGTCCGCATGCACCAACTCCTCCTCTCCGAGCGCCTCATCGACCAGAGCGACCAGCGCGGACCGACGACCTCCTCTACCGCCATGGCCCTCCACCACCTCGACCGCATCTAGGCGGCTCATGGCTCCAAACCCCGCCCTTGCAGAACCACCTACATCACCGCCGGACCCCACTCCCACCATAGTCGGCATCGAAATATCGCGGTATGGGAGAGCTCGAAGGCCTCAGGCGGAGGAGACGATGGGGAGAGCTAGGGTTTTCTCCCCCGCTCTTCTTTCCGTATCTGGTGAGGCAAAAGGGGGCAAATGATGGGGATGAGGCCAGGCGAAGCGGCCGAGGGAGCTCTTATACGTCGCGTCGATTCATTTCAGCTGACGTCACCCGCGCACGTGACACCCACCCGTACAAAACTGAATTTTTTCAACAGACTACTTCTATTTTCTAGATAACTGAATTTTCAAATTTCTACATGCACCAAGTTTTGAATCTAAAAAAACTCTAAAAATGGAAAATGTGTCCCTTGGAGTCCTTCAAACAATGGTGAAAACCTCATGGAATTCAGACATACACAACTCCTGAAATCCAAATCTGAATTTTTAGGTCAAATTCGCGTCGAACGCAGAGGACGCATATGTACGAACCAAGCTGACCTAACAATATATCCATGATTAAACCACATCTTGTGGACCTAAAAATGATTTTTGCCAAAACAAATTAGGTTGCAATGATGTAGATGTAGATCAATATTTCAATGTTTTGACCATATTGACCAAAATTTGACTTGAGGTAAAATTTGAGCAAACAATCATTTGACAATGAACAAAGTGGTCACATTCCAACTAAATGACCCCAAATACCATACCATGTTGGTGAAATACAAATTTTATTCAAATTTTTGAACTACCTTTACAAAATGTAGTTGAATTTCAATTATTAAAATGGAAAATGGTATTTGAAATCATAATTGGACCAAAAACCCAAAAGATGAAATGTGTGCTATGACAAGATACACCTTCATGCCAAATCTTATACCATTCTGAGAAAGTATGCCATGGAGTTGGGCATCTCCTAGGTAATTTGGGTACTTACACATGAGACTCACACTTGAAACCAAGTGTGAGAGAGCAACCTCAACTTTCATTCAACAAACTCAAGGTTTATTATTTTTTGTGCAAACTAGGGTACAATGTAAGACACATGGCCAATGTTTTACTTTTTTTATTTTTTTTATTTTCTTAATTTGTATCAATTAGTATCCTGTTTGCTTAATTTTAATTTACTTTTTTACCATTTTCTTAATTTGCTGCTTATTAATGTATGTTGATTCCATAGTGTGTATCAATTAGTATCATGTTAAGTGTAATGATCAATGCGTTTGAAACTTAAATTCATCCGAGTCTTGTTTCATTCTAGTGATTATGATTGCTCATATGATATCTATTAGTTAATAGTTATCAGATTACGTTCTGAATTTATATAATATAGAATTTGTAGAGATTTCCGTTGCAACACGCCACTCTCCCAAATGTCATGCGTGGGTCCAATGTGAAAGCAATGGGAAAGTGGACTACATGTAGGACTACACGATTCCACACCCACGCGTGCACCAGAGGAAACCGAACCGCCAGCATCTATATAACACATCGGTCTCATCGTCTCTCCAACCATCGTCCACTTCTTCCCCAATCTGCCGAAAACCCCAATCCGCTCCCACCACCACACCACCAATCTCATCCCTTAGTGAATCTGCAAGATGAAGCGCGCTCGCGAAGACGAGCCGGAGTTGAAGGCGGTCGGTGGCTCTGGCGATGCACCCACGGTCGTCGCTGTGGTGGCGAGCGAGGAGTCTTCTTTGGGAGCACCAGCCACTCGTCGGCGCGCCGTGACCGTTGCGGACTCCACCGTACCGATCGTGGTCGCCGTCGATGATGAGAAGAAGGAGGACGTTGTGGCTCCCGCAACAGATCTACAAAACCCGCATGCAGGCCGCCAGGTCATCGTCGTGCCGGACGATGAGTACTACGACGGCGAAGACCCTGACTCCATCGAGTACCTCTATGAACAAGCCCGCAAAGAAGATGTACCGTTCAAGGAGGAGGCCTCCGACGATGGCACCGAGGTTCTGAGATGTTCTGATCGATCTCCTCTGTTCATCTTACTATTCACATAGGGTTTGTTTGTAGAGTAGATTGATCTGTGTTGTCTAGGTGGTCTTCTAGATATTCTAGATTCTAGGGTTCGTACGGTTCCTTTGTAGTTGACTTTGATTTGATCTGCCATATAGTATTCTTACTCATATGATATATATGGGTTCATGGTTATCAGATTAATTTCTGAATGTTGTGCGTTAAATTCATCCGAGTCTGATTTGATTGTAGAGACTATGATAACAAAGATTTTTGTTTGGGAAGAAAAGATTGATCTGATGCATAGAATTTATAATTACCATTTTCTTAATTTGCTGATTATTAATGTGTTGATTCCATAGTGTGTATCAATTAGTATCCTGTTAAGTGTAATGATCAATGCGTTTGAAACTTAAATTCATCCGAGTCTTGTTTCATTCTAGTGATTATGATTGCTCATATAATATCTATCAGTTAATAGTTATCAGATTACATTCTGAATGTGTTAAGGTAGTTACATTCCGTCGTATTTGGAGACCTCCTATCCCTCAGCAATCGTGGAACCGGTGCTGCGTGTTTTCAGATAGCAGTGGCACAATCACAATTTCGGATTCAACTACTGACTCAGGCGTTTCCAAACCCTAAGTCGCGGTACATTTTACTCAGAGAACATGGGTAGATTATTTCGCCCAGCAACGTGCCACACACAGAGCTCCAGAATTTAACAGAATTACATATATAGGTTCAAGTTCAACACATTACTATGCATCTTCATTGCCAGCAGCCTTCTTCCGCAGCCTGGGTGCCAAGCCTTCATGTCCACTCTTCTTCATTTCCTGCCTTCTTCCTCTTCTTCGGTGCTAATTTTTTTAGCTTCACATACTCTGCATCGCCGGGACAATGGGCACCAGAAACGTGTCCAGCATCATCTTCCCACTCGTTTTTAATTTCTTCGGGCAGCAAAATGACTGTTATGTTTCTAACCTTGCGGCGCTTCCTGTCAAAGAAATAAGACTGTTGCATAACTACCCAATATCTACAGAGTAAATAAAACAAAAATTACAATTCAGCACAAACATGCGAACCCCAAGCGACCTTTGCTTACCAGTAGCTAATTGGGTTCGAGCAACCACTCTGTCCAAGAATAGAAGGGCGACTCCCAGTTGCAGCAGCTTCCACATCTAGTACATCACATTTAAGGTCAAACATGGAAGCCGAAGCATACCTTTTCATCAACCCAATTAGCTGGCGGTCACACGTTAGAGGAACCATGATGCCACGTTCATTCATGAAGCTAAACTTTGCAGTCTGCTTCGGCCATAATTCATCATGATTACGCAGAGCAGCAACCATACCAGATATAGTGTAGATCTGCGCATGCGCTTCTTCCATCGTGATACAATGGTGTCCATACCACTTGCCCTTAGAGTCGTACCTGTAGAGGACTACCGTAACCAGATAAGGGGGGTCCGTGGAGATCCCACTTGACAGAAAACTATGGACAAAATATGTTTGTCAGCGTTGGGCTAACAAACAATTTGAGGTTCAGTAGCCAGCTAGCAGTTATAATTAGTGTGAATAGCAAAGAGAAGGATAGCTCACCTGCTTGTAGACAGAACTACTTCTTCCTTGATAGTAGGATCTGCCATCCTCCGAGCTGCTCGGCTCGTCGGCGGCGGAGGCGGGCTAGAGCCTCGCAACAGTGGCTACGACATGCGCCATTGGAGCTCAGGATCAGCAACTGGGCACAGCAACTAGGCACAACAACTTGGTGCCGGAAGTCAAATGTCCGAAGGGATCGTCCTGCCTGGAGGGTGGATCCCGACACCCCCGGTGCTAAGGGAAAGGTGGGAATGGATTTTTGAAATTGGTCAACGCATCCAATCCACTTAGCTACTCAATTTTCCTAAGAGGTTGCCGCGTTGGCGCTCGCGTCACGGACAGATGACCGACTGTCGTGGAAATGGCGATGCCAGTCGCTGCCACTGGCAGCGATTGAGTGTTTCGTGAGGAAGAGTTGGCAGCCATCTGCGATGCAAGATGGGGGCGGATGCACATGGGTTTACCCAGGTTCGGCCCCCCGGAGGGTAAAGACCTACTCCTGCTAGATTGGATTATGAGAGAGCGAGTTACAGGGGTGGCGAGCTCGGCGGTTAGGCAGTGAGTCGCTTGAGGGGGTGTATGATGGAACGTGAGGTTCAGGATACCCTAGGGAGGTTTACATATGAAGCACCTCGCTAGGGTTTACAAGCCGTCCCCGAACTAGATAAGGATCCGGGGACTTTTGACCTAATCCGGCCCTACCGGCTTCACTAACGCTCGCTTCCAGATCGATGGGCCTCTCCTTCCTTTACAGTCCAGTCGCTGTCCTCCAGACGCACCCGCAGGCCTTTCGGCCCACTCAGAACGTCCTGTTGGGCATACCTCCTTTGGCATATCCCCATCAGTAGTCCCCGAGGCCATCATTGATGCAGGCGTGGGCATCCTTTTGGCGTTCGGAGTAAGCGAGCCCAATTTGGGCGTCCAGTCGAGTCGGAAATGGACTTTATTAGAACCGATGAGAATTTCCCCACGGCTCTATTTGTCATTTCAATGAACATCATTGCCGCCCAGTCGTCGTTTCGGCAAGAGGAGAGACTGGCGGGTGGCGAATAGACCACAGGAGTTGGACCGTCAAAACCTGGTCAAACTATCCGTTGGAATTTCCAACGGTAACTACGGCACAATTACCGTAGGCAACAGCTACCCCGATTTTGGCGGGTGACGTTTCCCATATAAGGGGAGTGACGGATCAGCTACGCAATCCTTCTCCGCATTCTTCATTCTTCCTCATTTGTTCTGCCTTCCTGCGTCCTCCCGACTTACTCTCCCCGCATCGCGCGATTACACATCCTTACTCGATGGCACCTCCCAAGGGCTCATGGGGGAAATCCAAGTGCACCATGGACCAACTGAGATCCTTCGAGGACGCCGGGGTGCTCCGCAAGGGGAATTGGCGGGTTCCCTCCTCCTCCAAGACGGAGCCGAAACCGCGACCTGGCGAGTTCATCTGCTTCACCAGTCATCTTGAGAGGGGCTTAGGGTTCCCCACCGCGCTCTTCTTCTGCCGCTTCTGCGCATACTACGCGATCAAGCCCTCAGATCTTGGTCCACAAAGCATCGAGCAGCTGGCGATCTTCGTCGCCTTCTGCGAATGCTACCTTGGCTGCAGACCATATTTCCCGCTGTGGCTGGAGCTCTTCCACGGCCGCATCGGGCGCGAGGCGTCCAGCGTCTTGATGTTGGCCGCAGGCGGGGTCACCTTCCAATTGAAGCCGAAGGCCAACTTCGTCAAGCTCCTCCTGCTGAAGAAGGCCGCCAGCGAGTGGAAGAAGAGTTGGTTCTGCGTCAAGGAGGCCACTCCCTCTAGCGAGGTATCTCTTCCCGAGTTCGTCGCCGAGCGGAGCGAGCCCTGTCAGTTGGCACCGAAGAAGCTTCCTGAAGATCAGTGGATGGCCATCGCAGAAATGATGGATCAGATCCAGAAGCTGAAGGACCAGGGGTTGATTCTGATCAACCTCTACAATTGCTGGCTCGGGCGGCGCCTAGTTCCGCTGGCGGCTCGCCCGCACTAGATGTACGAGTACAGCGGGAAGCATGACCCATCTCGAACCAGCAAGGAGTCATGGGAGGCCGAGGACTACAAGGCCGCCCTGAAAAAGATTACCGACGTGGAGTTCACCGGTGCAGCGGTCGGGGTCGCCCCGTATATTCCCGTGAAGAAAGAAGCCCCCACAGTAAGTTCTCTTTCCAATCACTGCATTCGTACTTCAATTTTAGTCTTCCCGCTTGGTGTTTTTGACTCGTGGTGGTTCTCAGCTTTTTCAGGTATTAGAAAGTTGGCTTCCTCCGCTTGACGAAGAGGTTCCCCAGGAACTGGAGGAGGACTCCGAGGGGGATCCTTCCGATAGCAACGGGGAAGAAGAAGCAGTCCCTCCCCCAGCGCCTGTGGCTTGCAAGACCTGGATGCAGAGTAGCGAGAGGTCGAAGCGAGCCGTAGCCTGGACGAGCTCGAAGAAGGCGACGAGGTCGCCCAGGAGCAAACGTCCCGGCGCACTGCTACGCCGTCGAAGCCTCCACGCCGGCCCAAGTCGCCAGCAAAAAGGCTTGCGTCACCGGTAAGGTCGTCAGTTGTGTTCGAGTCAGACGACGACTCCGATGACGAAGGATCTCCCGAAGTCTCGCACAAGCCTCCAAGGGACGCAGTCCCGACGAAGGGGTTGGAGGGCGAGGACACGGAAGCGGTGGTAGAGGTTCCCCTGGCGGCGATTGCGTCGCCAATCTCGGGGGCTCCAAGCCAAGAAGCAGCTGGGGCGACGGCGCCCAAGTCGCCACAGTCGTCGAAGGCGGCGGCGTCAGAGCCAGAGATCCCGACGACTGCAGCTTCATCGTCAAGGAAGCCCTCGGTTTCATGGGCTTCGAACATCTTCGAGAGGGGGCTCAGCTGCAAGCTGGGTCCCGAGTTGGACAAGCCCGCCCATATTAGTACCAGGATTCGCGTCCTCCCAGTCGCCAAGTAAGTTGTGCTTCCTTGTCCCAATTCACCTTGATTCTTTTGTGTTGAGCTTGTGCTGATTCAAGGGGCTCGTGCAGGTCTGGTGCTAAGAAGATTGGTCGCCCTTCGGTGGCTAAGATTCCACCGGCCACTGGCGTGGGAGAGGGCGGTCTGCCCAAGAAGCGGAAAGCCTCTAAAGATGTGGCGGCCACCAAAGTCGCGAAGAAGCAGAAGGGGGCGCTGACGACACCGCGATCAGGGGAAGCGCCGCGGAGCCAGCTGCTGCGCCAGTCGCCAAAGAGGTGGCGGCAACACGATCGGAGCCAACCCTGGATGCGTCCGTGCCGGAGGCGCCGGTCTCGGTAGCCAGCGCCCCTGCCAGGGCGTCTGCGACGTTCCCTCGTTTTATGGCGAAGGGGTTTCCAGGTGTTGCGGACACGCAATCTCCGCAGAGTCCGGAAATCGTGGATGCGGACATTGGGTCCCGCCGCAGTCGCACCTCCTTCATGGTCCCGTCGACTGACGTCGGGGAACTTCACAATATGCTCGGCGCTGCTATTCAGGTATGTCCAGTCCCCGAATTCCTAGTCGTTGAATTTCAGCGGCTAGGAATTGTTTTTCATTTCCTTCCTTCTCCAGTCCCCGAGTTCCTGGTCGCTGAATTTCAGCGGCTGGGAGCTGGATTTTGGTTTTCTTCCTTCTTCAGTCCCCGAGTTCCTAGTCGTTGAATTTCGGTGGCTGGGAACTGGATCTTGTTTTGTCTAATGCTTAGTTGAGTTCTTTGTTTACAAGGGTTGCATTGCAGGTCAACTGATCGTCAGGCTGCGAGAGAGCGCTTGGAGCGTGACTTGCACGAAGCGCAGGAGGTGAACTAGCGGCTTCAGGAGAATATTGGTGAGTGCCTGTTTGGCCTTATTCTTCTTTTCCTGGTGTGAGCTGGTTGTGTGCAATACTCTGATATCTTTGCTTACAGATGGTTTCCCGGCTGAGATCTCCAAGGCCCGTGAGGGGTATATCCCACTCGCCGAACTGGACGCGGCGAATGGGCGAATAGCCTCTCTGGTCAAGGACTTGGAAGAGGCTAAGGCGGCCTCAATTTCTTCAGAGGAACGGGCGAAGGTTGCCGTCGCCGCGGCTGAAGAGGAACGCAAGGCCACGGACTCCATCATCGTGGGGCTGCATAACGAGCAGACTACCTTGGAGAAGCACGTCAAGGAAAACTGCCGCAAACTCCTTGATGAGTCTCTGTCTTTGCTTTAGCCTTTTGTCGAGTCCCTCTTTGGGGGTTTCATTGTTTCGCTGACATCTGACTTTGCAGCTATGGTAGGCCAAAGCGACCAGTCGGCAGACTTACACCACCGCCATGCGCATAACTGCCGTGGTGAATGCGGCCACAGCCTCGGCGTTGTGTGTCCAGGCGGCTCTTCAGGGCATGTCTCCCACCAAAGTCATCCCTGGGGGCTTACGGAGGTATGGCGCTATCTGGAGGAGGTGCCCGCCGTTGTGGAGTGTATGACGCGCTCGGCGTTCAGACGCGGGGCCGCCACGGCGTTGAGCTTGGGTCTCGCACATTTCCCCGATGACTTCGATCTTGACGATGTGACGAGTGGCTATCCATCGGCGACTGGCATGGTGGAGATGTCAGAGGTGCTGAGGCTAACCGCGAGGGCCACTCCTTATGCCGATCGTGTCTTGGCAATGGGGGATCTGCTGCCGTATCAGGAGACGGTGTTGGCGCCTGGCGACCCCAAGCCGGAGCACCGCGACATGAAATCGGAGCAGCCCTTCCGGTCGTCGTTGGCGAAGTCGCTGACAACATACCCGACGAACCCATGGCAGCCCTTTGTGCACATCAAGGGTGGTGGCGCTTCTTCTTCATCAGGGCCCATGGAGTAAGCAAATGTAAAGGTTGTAATGTATGCCAAGTGGCGAAACGCTGTATGGTATTTTTTGCAATGTATGCCACGGGGAGTTGATTGACTCGTGTTATGATTAGGAAAATGTTTTGTTCAAGAATTGTTTTGATTGAGCGAGTCCCCGAGCGCGTCCGCCCTTTAGTGGGGTATAACTTGAGTGTGTACTTTTGTGTGTTTGATTTGTTTACGTGTTTTGTTTCTATCCCTCGCGTCTTCTGAGTGGCAAATCCCCGAGCGCGAGTGGGGCTGTCTAGTGAGCGAGTCCCTGAGCGTGGTGCCCGACCGTATTGGTCGTGATCCTGTTGCAGGTTGTGAATGTGTTGTTTGTAACGCGTCTCCTCCCCTGGCTCGGAGAGCCAGTCGCTTGGCGAGCCCTAGGCAGCTCTCTTACTTGGTGTGTTCCCGAGCCGCGTGGGGTTCCCGTTTTGCGGAGTCCCCGTGTGTGGTACTTAACCGTTCGAGTCGCTTTGCGCAAGGGTGGGAGGGGCAGAGCATTGTGGGAAGCGTGTATCGGATGTCTTGGCGAACCGGTGAACTAAGCGACTCCAATGGCGGCTCCGGGTTGGCATTTTTCATGGACGACCCAAGGCCCGAATACTTCCGGTGCCCTTGTGCCGCACTACTTTTTCGTGCCAGTCGCTCGACCAGAGGTTGACTTCCGTAAGTAGCATATTGCTGGCATGTACGAGTACGAGTGGCACAAGAATATGGCGAGTGGGCACAATTTGTGCGATCCGAATGAATTTCATTATATATTCCGATGGAGTACAGTGTGGGGTTCTAAGTATAGAACTTTCTAAGGAGGTTTACGTTCCATGGCCTCCCGGCCTCCAATTGGCCATCACCCCGTATGTCGATGAGGTAATAGGCATCGTTGCCAAGGACTCGGCCTATGGCGAATGGCCCCTCCCATGGGGGAGAGCTTGTGCACGCCCTTCTTGTCCTGGGCCAGTCGTAGGACCAGGTCGCCTTCCTGGAAGGTGTGAGTTCTCACTCGGCGGCTGTGATAGCGGCGCAGTCCTTGCTGGTATATGGCGGTGCGGGAGCGAGCCAGGTCGCGTGCCTCGTCAAGTTGATCGATGCTGTCTTGGCGGGCGATCTCGTTGGCCGCCTCGACGTAATTGGCGACTCGAGGGGAGTCGTGCTCCAGGTCTGTTGGCATTACGGCTTCGGCGCCATATACCATGAAGAAAGGCGTGAACCCGGTTGATCGGTTGACAGAGGTGCGGATCCCCCATATCACAGAGGGGAGCTCGTCGACCCAGCATCCTGGGGTGCGCTCGAGGGGCACCTGCAGTCGCGGCTTGAGCCCGTGGAGGACGCTCTGATTGGCGCGCTCTGCTTGGCCATTTGATTCCGGGTGGGCGACTGATGCGAGGACGAGTCGGATGTCGTGCTCCTCATAGAATTCCGCCATGGCCCCCTTGGCGAAGTTGGTGTCGTTGTCTGTTATGATACTGTGCAGGTAGCCGTACCGGTAGATGAGTTCGCGGAGGAACTTGGTGGCTGTCTTGCCGTCGCATTTTTTGATCGTCTTGGCCTCGACCCATTTGGTGAACTTGTCGACTGCGACCAGGAGGTGAGTGAAACCAGATGAGGCTTTCTTGAATGGGCCTACAATGTCCATGCCCCATACGGCGAATGGCCACGTGATGGGGATTGTCTTGAGTGTCGAGCCAGGGAGGTGTGTCTGGTTGGCGTACTTATGGCACCCAATGCATCGTTGGACGATGTTGGTGGCGTCGGCGTGTGCGGTTAGCCAGTAGAAACCATGCCGCGTGGCCTTGGCGACTAGCGACTTGGCGCCAGCGTGATGGCCGCAGTCGCCGGCGTGAATGTCCTGGAGGATCTTGCGGCCTTCTTCTAGCTGTACACAGCGCTGGAACACGCCGGTCGTGCTGCGCTTGTGGAGCTCGCCGTTGATGATGACGAAGGATTTGCAGCGGCGCACGATCATTCGCGCCTCTGTCTCGTTGCTCGGTAGGAGTTTGTGTTCCAGGAAGGCAACGTATGGCGCTGTCCAGTCGCTAGGTTCCACAACCATGGCGACTAAGGCCGGTTCTGGTTGAAGTGGGATCCCTACGTCAATCTCCTTCGATGGGCTGACTGAGGGTTTGTGGATGATGCGAGGAAGACGCCTACTGGTGGTGCCCGTCGGGTTGATCCGATGCAGGAAAGGGCGTCTGCCTCCTTGTTTTTCGCCTGTCGATCCACTCGATGGAATAGCCGTCAAAGTGTCCTCCCAACTGGTCGATGGCTTGGCGGTACGCGATCATTGTTGGGGAGACAGCGTCGCACGTCCCGGCCACTTGGCCGGCGACTAGGTCAGAATCGCCATAGCATCGTAGGCGGTTGATGTTCATCTCCTTGGTAGCTCTCATGCCATGGAGGAGGGCCTCATATTCCGCCATATTGTTGGTGCAGGGCTTGAAGTTGAGGTGGAGCACGTAGCGGAGCTTGTCTCCTTTGGGGGAGGTCAGTATGACCCCAGCCCCCGCGCCATCGGCGTTCTTGGAACCGTCGAAGTGGAGTGACCAGTAGTGGAGGTATGGGAGCTTCTCTGGCTGCTGTGCTTCTTCCCAGTCTGCGAGGAAATCAGCCAGGGCTTGTGACTTGATCGCTTTTCGGGGCTCGTACTTGATATTGTGGACGCCGATCTCGACGGCCCACTTGGCGACTCGCCCAGTTGCCTCACGATTGCGTATGATGTCTTGCAGGGGCGCGGAGGATATCACCGTGATTGGGTGCTCCTGGAAGTAGTGTGGGAGCCGCCGCTGTGCTCGGAATACCGCGTACACCAGTTTTTGGTATTGCGGGTAGCACTGTCGTGAGTCCCTTAGGACTTCGCTGATGTAGTATACGGGTCGCTGTATGGGGCGCTCCTTGCCCTCTTCCGGTCGTTCGATGACCATCGCGGCGCTGACGACTCGATTGAAGGCCGCGACGTAAACGAGCATTGGCTCTTTGTCGAGTGGCGCGGCGAGCAGTGGTGCCGCAAGTAGCACTTCTTTGAGCGCTTTGAGTGCGTCGTCGGCTTCCGTGTCCCATTGGAACATTGGATTCTTGCGCATCAGGCGGTAGAGGGGCATTGCCTTCTCTCCTAGTCGAGGGATGAAGCGACTGAGGGCCATGACTCGCCCTGCCAACTTTTGGACGTCGCGCAGGCACTCGGGTTTCTCGAGTCACGCGATGGTGTCGATCTTGGTGGGGTTTGCTTCAATGCCTCGCTTGGAGACTACGTACCCCACAAGTTGTCCGGTGGGTACGCCGAAGGTGCATTTTCCAGGATTCAGCTAGATGTTGTACCTCCGCAAGTTTGCGAAGGTTTCGGCTAGATCAGCGAGCAGGTCGTCCTGGCGGGTGGATTTTACCACCAACTCGTCGATGTAGACGTGAATGTTGCAGCCAATTTGGCTCGCTAGACATTCCTGCATGCACCTCTGGTATGTGGCGCCTGCGTTCTTGAGGCCAAACGTCATGGCCGTGTAGCAGAATGCGCCGAAGGGCGTGATGAATGTCGTCTTCGACTGCCATCTTGATCTGGTTATAGCCAGAGTAAGCGTCGAGAAAACACAGCGACTCCGATCCCGCGGTCGAGTCGATGATCTGATCGATGCGCGGTAGGACGAACTCCTTCTTTGGGCAGGCGCTGTTGAGGTTGGTGTAGTCAATGCACATTCTCCATGTGTTGTTCTTTTTGAGAACCATGACTGGGTTTGCCAGCTACTTGGAGTACTTGATTGGCCGGATGAAGCCTGTGGCTAGCAGGCGCTGGACTTCTTTGGCGATTGCTCGGAGGCGCTCTTCCTTGAAGGGCCGTAGCGACTGCTTTACTGGTTGTACTTTGGGGTCGGCATTAAGTTTGTGCTCAGCGAGTTCCCTCAGGACACCTGGCATGTCAGATGGCTTCCATGCAAAGATGTCGCGGTTCTCACGGAGGAACCCGATGAGCGTGCTTTCCTATGCGGGGCTCATGTGCACCCCGATGGTGACCGTCTGGCTGGAGTCGCTTGGGACGAGCTCGACGGTGCGGGTGTGCGTGGTCGCCTCGAACGTGGAGTTCGCGGCGATCGGTTTCTTCAGGATGGTGGGTTCGTCCTTGTTGATGTTGCCCGCGTATTTCGCGAGCTCCTCCGCGTGGTCAGTCTCCACGGCGATGACGGTGTCGGCGAGCTTGGCGCCTTTTTCCTCGCATTCCACGGCCATGTCGGGGTCGCCATGGATGGTGATGATGCCGCTCGGCCCAGGGAGCTTCATCATGTTGTAGGCGTAGTGTGGGGTCGCCATGAACTTTGTGAATGCCTGGCAGCCCAGGACGCAGTGGTAGGGACTGCGGAAGTTCACCAGCTCGAAGACGATCCTCTCCATGCGGTAGTTTGCCAGAGTGCCGAAGGTGACGGGCAGCGTCACTTTCCCGATCGGGTACGCCTTCCGACCGGGGACGATGCCGTGGAAGGTCGCCAGTGTTGGCTCGATGGCTATTTCTGGGAGCTGGAGCCTTTTGAACGTGTCGAGGTACAGGATATTGATGGAGCTCCCACCGTCCATCAACGTCTTGGGCAGCCAGTAGTCGGCCACCTTTGGCCTGACCACCAGGGCGACTCGTCCTGGGTACTCGATTCTTGGCGCGTGGTCCTGGCGACTCCAGGTGATGCTCTGCTCGGACCAGTTTAGGAAGCGGGGGATGTCGACTTGCGTCACCGCATTGATGGCGACCGCGCGGGCGAGTACCTTCTTCTCACGCTTGGTGCCGAGCCCGGTGAAGGTATGTAGCGACTCGACGGCAGTTCCGAAGCCGCCGTCGTTCCCGTTGTCCCGAGGTGGGTTGTTGTTGGGGTCCTCCCTTACGCGTCTCGCCTTCTCAATCTCTTTAAGGGAGTGGCAATCGGCGGTGGTGTGGGTGGCAGGTTTTCCCTCCCTACTATGATAGATGCAGGGTTGGTTGAGCAAGGCGGCAGGGTCGAATTTCGGCCTCGTTGTGTTGTTGGCTTGGTAGTTTCCACTGTCGCGGTAGTTTCCTCCATCGTGGCGGTAGTTCTTGGGGTCGCGCTGGCCGTAGCCGGCGTTGGCGACGAACTCGACTCGCCCATCCGTGCGGCGCTTGCCGGTGATGCGGGTGTTGCTGTAGCGCATGTCGCGTAGGCGCCCGCTGTCATGGATGCTAGTGCGGCGTCTTCCTCCCGACTGGTCGTTAGAGTCTTGGTTGGGGTCCTCCTCCGCATAGAGCTTGGCAATCTCGAGGAGGTCAGGGATGTTGTCGAGCGTCCGGTACACCCTCTTGATCTTGGCGACGAGGGGTTCATACCGGCACGCGTTCTTGAGGCAGTGTATCGTCGTGTCTGGGTGGATGCCGGAGGCGTTTATCCACAGTTCTTGCCACCTTTGAATCCACCGGCGGGTCGACTCGCGTTGTCCCTGGATGCATCGCTCCAGGTCCTCTATGGTGGTGGCGCAGGTGTAGGAGCCCTCGAAGTGCCTGACAAAGGCGTCCCGCATTTCTTCCCAGGAATCGATGATGTCGGCGGGTAGCGTGTTGATCCACTGCCGTGTCGCACCCTCCATCATCAGGGGGAGGTAGCGAGCAGCGAGCAGGTCGGTGTGGCCTGCGATCCCCATTGCCATGAGGTATGTGTCCAGCCAAACGGCGGGGTCATACGTCGGGTCGTACTTCTCGATTTCCTTGGGGGCCTTGAAATTGGTGGGGTATTTTTCCCCGCGAATCATTGGTCCAAAGCATTGCGGCCTGACTCGGCTGAGCGAGCCTCTTGGCTCCGGGTCGCCGCGGTTGGTGAGGTTGTGCTGCAGGTCGTAGGGCTGGCGCGACCGCCACGCCTGATTGTTGATGATGTGCGTTCGGGCATCGAGGGGCTGCCCGTTGGCAGCGACCGTGTTGTTCGCCGGTCGTGGCTCGTTGGTTGACAACGCGGGGTTGGCGGCCCGTGGTTGGTTCACCAGGGGTTGGGATGGTGGGCAAACCAATGCGTTAGCCACGGTGGGGTGGCCGCTTGATGCCGCCCTGCTTGCTGACGAGCGGGAATACGTCCACCCCCCCAGGTCGACTCCCGCAGCCTGTTGCTCGACGGCCCTGACGAGTAGGGCCTTGGCGTACTATATCTGTAGCACGCCGTCGCCTTGGACATCGAGGTTGGCGATCGCGGCATCAGCCGCGACGACATTGTCCATCGGGGTGGAGTATAGTGGTAGCCCGTTGGCATCCCGGGCTTGAGGTGAGATGATGATCCGTGGTTGATCTGGTAGGGGCAAACGACCCATGGGTGGTAGAGGGGCCCCAGTCGCCGGCGCTCCAGGTGGTGGTCTCGCGGGGTTGCTCCCTCCTGGCGGCGCGTTCTCGCAGTATTCGCGCTCAGCGGCGCGTGTGGGGTCGCCCTCGTCATTGAAATTCAGGACGCGGCCCTGAATATCGGGGTTCAGGCGGGTCCTGATGCGGCGCTGGTGATAGAGTGACAGCTCCCGCGCCATCTCTCGTTCGAGGCGGTATTTCTCACGCTCGGCGAGTTCGTTGCGTTGCGCCTCCTGGAGCCACAGGCGGGCTTTCTCCACCTCCGTGGCCATCGCGGTCGGCGGGATCTGCGTGGAGAACGGGTCTGGCGGGGCGGCCGTGCTACCCGCCATGTAGATCGCGTTGAAGCGATTGGATCTGGCGCGAAAATCCTCGGGGGATTCCGAGCCGGAGTCAGAGTCGAAGATCCCCAGGATGGAGGGATCCTCGAAATCCTCGGGGTTGGAGACTCGCGTGATAGAGTCCTCCCGTGACGCGACGGTGATGGATCCGTTGACCGATGCAGGGGTCGCAGAGTCGGCGTCGTCGTTTAGGGCATCGTCGTTGGTGGCGGCGTTAGTCTCGGTCGCATCGCTAGCGGCCGAGTCGTACTCAGTGACGAGGCACCTGATGGAGCGGACCTGCTCCTCCGAAAGCAGATCGCGGTGTGGAGGCGACCCGCCGACGATCACCGTCGCGGCTGGATCGACCGCGCCGATGAAGCCGACGAAGAGGTTGATGGAGCCGATCGGCATCACCGCGGCGTGAGTGACCGGGCGCGACGCCGGGATGTAGCTGCTGGGCAGGATCTGCAAGATCCCGCCGATGGCGATCATGCGGCCGATCGATCGGCGAATAGGGTCTCGCCGCAGAACTCAGGCCAGTCCCGCTATACCCCACGGTAGGCGCCACTATCATGGAAATGGCCACGGCAGTCGCTACCACTGGCAGTGATTGAGTGTTTTGTGAGGAAGAGTTGGCGGCCATCTGCGGTGCGAGATGGAGGCGGAAGGACATGGGTTTACCCAGGTTCGCCCCCCCGGAGGATAAAGACCTACTCTTGCTAGATTAGATTATGAGAGAGCGAGTTACAGGGGTGGCGAGCTCGGCGTTTAGGCAGCGAGTCTCTTGAGGGGGTGTATGATGGAACGTGAGGTTCAGGATACCCTAGGGAGGTTTATATATGAAGCACCTCGCTAGGGTTTACAAGCCGTCCCCGAACAAGATAAGGATCCGGGGACTTTTGACCTAATCCGACTGGGCTTCTGCTACGCTTCTAGGCTACCAGTCGCCAGTCGATGGGCCTATCCTTCCTTTACAGTCCATTTGCTGTCCTCCAGACGCACCCGCAGGCCTTTCGGCCCACTCGGAACGTCCTGCTGGGCATACCTCCTTTGGCATATCCCCATCACCGGCATGAGGGTCCCGACCGTCTACTTCACGGGACAGTTTAACAGAATGTTTGAATTTGGCAGGGGTGAGATGAGTTTGCCTCGAAATGGCCCCTCTCAGTAGTTGGCGGCCCAACTTTTCGAAACGCGGCAATTTCAGGCAACTTAGGTACCGCCATGCGCTGGCCTGCGAACTTTGGTACCGCAGACGAATAGGCCCCATGGCGTGGGGCTCCCTAGCAGACAGAGAAGGTATCGGAGGGGTGGCATCAATCAAACATGTGGAGCGGGCCAGGGATGAGGGAGACAGGCGGACCATGATTCTTGTGGTGGGCGAGGAGGCGGGGAAGCCAGAGGCAGGCTCCATCCATCAGGAACGGGAGCGGTGACCGGTGGCGCTTCTTGGTCCAGGAAGCAGAGGCCGGCGGCGCACACAGGGATAGGATCTCGAGGAGGCGCAAGGAGACGACAACGCTCGAGAGAGGAACAACAAGGGAGGAGCTCCAGAGAGAGAGGCGGATGCGTGGGGGTTGGTAGCGAGCGGCGGAAAAGAATCGAGGGGAGCGGACTTGGTCACGAGCGTGCAGAGTGGCGTGTGATGCGTGCGTGAGGCACGGGAGTCATGTGTCGTGCAACCGAGTGTGTTCATGTGTTGGCGTTCAGTGCGTGTGTGCAAGTAGCATGTTGGGAACATGTGAGGTGTTGGTCGGGTGTAGCCAGGTCGGTGCATGTAGTGTGTGCCGAGAGGGGTTGATACGGTCGGGTGTGTGTCTTTGTGGTGTGCATGCCTCGCATGTGTGTGCAGCTGCGGTGCGTGTGTGTGGCAGGGGTGGATCGGGTAGGGTTTTAGTGGGGTGGTAGTTAGCTAGTTGCTGGGCCTGCCGGCTAGCTACCTCCCCCACAAAAAACATTTTTGTTTATTTCTAATTTATTGTTATGTTTTCTTTTTAAAACCTTTTTAACAAAAGTTTTTAGACAAACAAAATATCTATAAATACTGGGATTATAATTTTGAAATAAATAAGAGGTAATGTAAAACAAAGATAGGGTTTTACAAATTATTTTTAGAGGCAAAATATGCATATACCATGATGATACACAAAATAGAATAAACATGAAATTTTCTAATTCATGTTTTCCCGGGGTGCTACAATAAGCCTCCATGAACCAGGTGAGGAATCACACATTCAATTTAGCCATCAGACTTTGCATGTTCAATCATGATATCTAGCATATCAATCACTATATTGAATATCATTGGTGATAATGGATCACATTGTCTCAACCATTCCTTTCATCTAGAAGTGTTTTCCACAATCATCATTGATTTGAATGGCCACACTACCTCTTAAAACAAAACAATGTATTAAAGCACGCCACTCTGCAGAAAATCCTTTCATTCTGAGAGTTTGCTGAAGGAAAGACGGTTTGACTTTATATAATCTTTCTCGAAATCAATTTTTAAGATAACCCATTCAACTTTTTCTATGCAATCTGTGAACAGTTTCATGCAGGATAACCATGCCATCGAGGATGTTACGTCCTTGCATGAAAGCAGTCTGAGAGGGACACCACATGATAGGCCACAGAGTTTAGTCGGATTGTTGCAGCTTTGGTGACTATTTTAAAACTAACACTAAAAAGGCAGATCGGTATATATTGTTAAATCCTTTCCGCCCCATTAATCTTACGTATTAAAACAATCTCACCAAAATTCAGACGAAACAAATCTAGTTGTCCAGTATGAAGAACACTAAATAACTCTAAAAGATCATGCTTAATGACATCCCAAAAGTTTTGATAAACCTCTGCCGGGAAACCATCTGGATCAGGGGCTTTGTTGTGTTCCATTTAAAAATAGCTTTTTTCCCTTCCTCCTTGGAATAGGGTGCAGTTAGTAGATTGTTTCCTCATCGGAAACTTGGGGCATATCGCATGTTCGGGACTCATCCAAGGAGAAGTTTCCCTCCTCCTAGAGCTCTAAACAAACCTTTATAGTAGTTGGTAATGTACCACTTTAAATTCTCATGGCCCTCAGATCGTTTCCCCATCTTGTATTAGAGAACAAATACGTTTCTTCATGTGTCTGCCATTAGCAACACTATGAAAGTATATTTGTATTTAATCACCTTTCAGGATGAATTGGGTTTTTGATTGCTAGTACCATTTAAGCCCCTCTTCGAACAGAAGTCTTGCTATCTCCGCATTCGATTGATTTTTGAGCTCAATTTTATGCAGAGTCAGCGGTCGATCTTGTGATAAAAGCATTTTTTAAAGGACACCTGTTGTGTATCGTGTCCATCCACGGAGGTATTTGCATGTCGCACACATTTTATTATTCCACCTTTGTATCGTGCCCATCCACGAAGTATTTCCCAAACATTTGAATCGACTAGCACTCCGTGGTCTAGACAATCCAGCGGTCAGTAGAATGAGAGCATAGTTTGATAATGCCTCGATACGTTTTAGAGCCCGTACCGAGACTATAGAAAATTGTTCTTTCCGATCAGAGTCCATCGGTATAGGGTCTAGTTTCTCGTACCTGGGTTGAGCCAGCTTGATCAAGTTCCATCCTATTCTGTCCTTCACGCCGAAGTCAACCGCTGGCTATTAGTAGATGGCACAGCTTGTGACATTATTTATGGCGCAATCTGTTAAGACTGCATCTAGTGTTGAAGTTCTTCAGACAACTTCACCCAATACAGCCGAACCAGAGGCCATAAGTTAATGGTGACCCGTGTAAGACTGCACTGCAGTAGTACTATGCACTTGTAATGCACAGTGCAGAGGCTAAAAGTTCAAAAGGTTACGAGCTCACAAGATCTACTCCAGGACAGTACAGCACGAGCAGGCACTTTCTATCACGATCAGTTCCTTTTTGTGGGAAATGGTTTAAAAGACTGGGGATGTGGAGACCAGGTTCCATTCCACGTCGCTAAGTCCACAGTTTTGTCTCTGATTGAATTGATGCCGTCCGAAATTATAGACATCCACTAGCACGTAGCCCCGACACAGGCATACTCTTTTATGCAAGTTGCAAGTCAAGTCAACGCGTTGACAGCGTGACACACTAGTCATGTTTAGTGGAGCTTCAAAACTGGGGGAGAACATGAAGAAGAAGAAGAACCCAGATCCGATGCATTTGCACATCTCCATATCGACATGGCCACTAGATTGGCCTTTCCATTTACAGAATAGTTCACGTAGAAATCACGGCCGTATATTGTCGGTCTCTAAGGTGTCAGGAGCATGTGGGAAAGCAGCTCGCTCCACAGGTCAACCGGCCCCGGCAAGCACCAGTGGAGGCAGTCCACGACGAAGTCGCCCTCCACGCTCCCGCCCGGCGGGTGCCCGTACCTGCTCGGGTGCCCGTCCGGCCGCAGGTTCATCGCCTCCGTGATGTCCATCAGCAGCAGCTCCGCGCCGTTCCTCCTCGCCGTCGCCTTCGTCTCCCTCAGCGCCTCCACCTAAATCCCAACCAAATCGAGTCACGGACACATTTAGCCGTCACGTTGCACATTGCGCGAAACTTTTTTGCTTTTGTTTTTGAGGTTTCTTCCCAGGAAGGTACCTGCGCGCTGTGGTACTCCGCCTCGAAGGCGCCGAGGGCGCGGTCACCGCGCCGGTACGGGCGCGTGCGGACGCAGTCGCCGCCGGTGTTCCACTGGCCGTTCTCGAAGTGCGCGGGCGTCACCGTCCGGAGGATCGCCTTCCCGCGGAACCCCTTGCTCGAGGCGACGGCGCCAAGCGCCGTCCGGAAAGCCGCGCGCAGGGCTTGCGGCACGGCCAGCTCGGTCAGGTTGCCGCAGCTGGTGCCACCGTTGCACGCGACGGCGCGCCCGTCCTCGTAGTACACGGATGGGCGAAGGAACCAGTTGGTTCCCGACACGATGATGTAGTCGAAGTCGGCGACGTGTGACGCCCATCGATCGTCCGGCGCGTCGAGGTGCACGTCCCACATGCCGAGCGTGGCGTTCGACTGGTTGGCCTTGACGAGGAAGGGCGACCAGAAGAGGGAGGCGGTGAAGTCGTGGCTGCCGTAGTAGTAGTCCCGCCTGACGGCCCTCCCAGTCACGTCGATCTCCGGCTCCGTCCCGACCTCCACCGGCCGCGCCGCCTGCAATCGCCAACTCGCATCAGAAACAGAGCAGTAAAAAAGAAGAAGCCAAACGCGATCGAGTGCATAGATGTAACTACCTGGGACAAGATGCAGAGCAAGGACTTGAAGTGGTTCCTGGCGAGGGAATCCCCGACGAAGGCCATGGACTTGCCCCTCATGGCGTCCAAGAAACGCGCGGCGTCGAAGCGGGGCAGCTCGCAGCCGTCCGGTCTCCACCTCCAGCGCAAGAACTCGAGGCTCGGCTTGCCGAACTTCATGCAGTTCTGGAGTTCGTCGATGAGGGGGCACGTCAGGTTCGAGTAGTACGGCGCCTCCGCGGCGTCGGGCACCCACTCGCCCCGCGTAAGGTCGCAGACCGGAGACGATGACGACGACGACGACGCCACCGACGAGGAGGAGGATGAAGAGACGGCATATATGCCTAGGTAACGGCGGTCGGAGAGGGTCAAGTCGTAGAGCGAGACGAGCCCAAGTACCAGTAGGAAGGCGACCGGCGCGGCAAAGGCCGCCGTGCGCTTGCGAGAAGACTGATTGGTCTTGTGGGGCTTCATGGAGAGAAGCTGGACGATCGCGGAGACGCGCTGATCATGGAGGATGCTTGGGGAAGAGTAATAGAACGGGGAGTGCAGAACATGCTGTAGGCAGTTGTAACCAACTAGTGGTATGTGGCGGTGGAGGTCAACGTGTGGTTTTGCATTGCACGTCTGGCCGACCAGAATGCTCACGGAAGCCCTGCCGCTGTCTGCGACTGCGGTTACACGGTTGGCGCCACGGGTTTAAACACCTTTTGGCATGCATCTTTCTTGAAAATTGTCTGACCACTACCAACTCCAACCTAAAGGATCCGTAGGATATTTATAGGATTCTCATAGTATGAATAGAACCTGTGAGATTATTTTCTATGGAACTTTGTCTAGTTTATTTTGTAGAAAAATTTACATTAAATCTGAGCTCTTGGAAAAATTCCTATGACTAGCTTTGTGAGCAAGGCTACTTGTTTGAAAGCTCAAACTTCAATCAAATTCTAGGGCTTTTCTACGATTGCCATCAAACACTTTTTTATGCTAACTTCTATGGTTTTCATTTCTGTAGGATTCAATGGGACATACCACACTAATCCTTTATTTTCCTTATCCGTCCATTTTTCCTACCCTATGAATCAAACAAGCCCTCAATAGTTGCAGCTTGAACAACACTATCTTACTACCTATGTTTGATGACTTTCCGAGAATGTACATCTTACGGACCTTCATCGTTGCCCCGCGTGTGTAAGTTCGATCGTACATGAAACATACGAAATATGTCGGAAGGTATAGCAGCGCCCCTCCCATAAATAGAAGAAAAGAGTTGGCCGTTTCATAGTCAGTTTCTCTACACGCGGAATTAATTGAGCACTTTTCGCTACTTTTCGGTCGCCGTACAATATTATACTGCATGCAAGGTATACATTTGCAATGTCATTTTTTTCTTCTAAATTTCTTGATCGGGGGAGAGTGGAGGTTGCTTTCGTGCATTTCACTTCGTCAAACAGCACGAGCGCACCAACTACGAAACTAGTACTACTAAAAATTGCACTTTCCTACATCCTCTTAGGCCTTTGTATAAAAAAAGGTGGCGGACTAATATAGAAATAGTAAGATCTCCTAGGCTGACACCGTTCGTCCTTTTGGGTCGAATGAATTGAACAAAGAAAAACACGTAAAATTGTCCATCAATATCATTGTCAATGGAAAAACATGGGAATTTTACGATCCACTTGGACCTCCTTTTTAAATTCCTACGTAGGAAGAGCGAGACTAATGTATCCAGTGGCATAATAACATCCTAATTATACTTTCTCCTTTAATTTGGTTTTTTTTTTTTTTTTTTTTGCGAATGAATTTGGCTTTGATTTGACCATGTTTATTAGAAGTCATGTCTTTTTCCTATTCATGTGAACCTACAGTACACTACAGAACTCTTATGTTTTTCAAATCTTTGTTTTGTGAAAGAATTCATTAATTTTACCCTACTTAAAATTTAGGTTCATTATTTGACCCTGGAGAAATTTTGGTTCCTCGTATGACACTATGTCAAAATGTCGGCTCCTTATATAATACTATAGTGCATTCCAAGAATTAAGTTGTTAACTGGAGACCTAAATGCGTTATGTGAAAAGAAAAATATGCGACAAAAGCAATAGCCATCATCACTATTATATGCACAATCTGACAAATATAAAAACACTATAAGAAAAAAAACATGTTGGGCCGAACCAGACCGCCTAACCCGAGGCCCATTGGTAGCCCAGTATGGTCGTCTTCCTAGGCAGGAAGACTCATGTGGTTGCCTTCCGCGGGCAGCTACCTGTGTGTGGCTGTCGTCGCACCACAGTATCGACATGTCGCCATCGTGCTTGCCTCTGTAAGATAATGACCTGGGCATAATCGTCTCACTCCCCTCTACCAATTTCCTGCCCCATCCCCTCCTCACCGCCACTGTTCGACTTGAAAGGAAATGGACGTTGATGGTAGAAAGGGCGCTATCGATCGAGCATGATCTATCGATCTAGGGGAAGGCAGTGGCATCCATCCGAGAGCACGAAGCGGATCCAATTGTGGAGCTCAAGGCAGGGAAGGGAATAGGCGTCCCGCTGATGTAGGAGGAGCTCACGATAGGGTAGGGGAGTGGAGCGCTTGGTCATTTGGCAGGCCAGGATGGGGGATGATTTGGGAATCGGAAAGATAGGGATCACGCTTTTTTTGCGAAAGGGTTACATGTTGATTGAGCATAGAGGCATTTTGGTCTCAGAAAACAAAATTGACAGAATGGGCTACCAGAATAGATTGTAGTGTCATATAAGGCACATGGATTTTGACATAGTGTCAAATAGGGAAGCAAAAGTTTTCCAAGATCAAATAAGGAACGGGAATTTTAAGTAGTGTCAAATAAGCAATTCTCTCTTATTTTGTATGTGCATTACTATCTTATTCCTGCATTTTCCTGATTCATGTGATTTTAGAATCATACGAACCAAACAGACCCTTAAGGGGCATTTTTACGACGAGGGTTACTTCGATATAGATGCCTCACGTGTTTCTTTCAAATCTTACTAGTCCCTCCTAAACTTGTAAACTAGTATCTGCATCCAAAACATTTGTTTCTTGAGAGGCAACAAGCAATGGGAGTTTGTCTTACACTTTATTTGAGAGGCTCTCTTTTTTGAGAGATAAGAGTAATTATGGATATTGTTGGAAGAAATTTTGGACGGAGCAAACTTTCCATTCCTGATCATGGTGTATTGGGGGAGGGCGATGCTAGGCTCGGTCGGCCGAATGACGGCCCTAAACTCGGTCGTGGTATGCTCCATTAGATCTTCATATGACGCACATGACTAGTCCAAAACGTAGTTTTGCATTTACCCCCCTCTATTTTCATAAAATAAACCCACCGTGTAGAGCTTTTCCATTAAAAACTAACTGGTATATCGGTTTGCTCCTGACCTTTTCCGGTATTTACAAAAAATCTGCCACTATGGCGATTTACCCCAGGGCAGAGATTATCAAACAAAAATTTCACCCCCGCTTACAAAAAATATACTATTACAACAAAATCATCGCAACATTTAAAAAAATAATGTTACAAAAAGGGGATTTCTATTTTCATGCCCTTGGTTCCTTAGTTGTATTCACTTTTCCAGCCACTAAACTTTTCCTCACTTTTGCCCACGAGCTTCTCTAAAAACTCCCATAGAGAGCTCGAACAACAGTTGTCGTCAGTGTTGGGGATATACTTTTCGGGTATCCTCACTGTGCCTCGCTGACCAGGGTGACCCACTTTGGGTTAGACCTTTGCTCCACGGGCGGCCCAGTCAGAGAGAAGAGACGGAGTCCAGTCCGGCTACGGGAAGACCTAGAAGACTTACCGACTTAGGCCTATATAGTTACCTGTAGTCCAAGATGTACTCTATAACCGACTCTTAGTCGTAGCCGGATAGGTCTCTCCTGTAAACCCTAGTCCAGATATCTATATAAGCCATCCTAGGGACTAGCCTTTAGGGCACCCCACAATATTCTACAATCTCAACTCGCACAGCGAAACCCTTGTAACCCATATTCCGGCTCTGTCGTATTACTGGATTGCTAGCAGGAGTAGGATCCATCCACCGTCAGCGGATTCAAACCTAGGTAAACTTGTGTGCTCACCGTCCCGAAACACCGTACGACTCACACCTCTCTCTTCCACATGCCTCGAGGACCCCCTCATAGCGTACTTGTCCTCAATCCGATAATAGTTGGCGCCCAACATGGGGCAAGTGAGCTTCGGATTTGTGTTCCAAGCGGAGTCTGCAAGAATCGGAATCAGCGAGACAATCACCGTCGGTCGCGTCCTCTACGCCAGCGACATCCCTCTCATTCTTCTCGACGAGACCGGGATTCCGGCTTGGAAGGTCGTGACTAGCTACACAATCATGTCTTTTGGCGAGATCGACGTCTACCTCGGTTTCGCTGAACCTGCCCCACCCACCCTAGCGGTGATGATAGAGGTAGAAGAAGTTTTTGGGTCCACTTTGTCCTCGGAGGCGGCTGAGTTCCGGTCCCGAAAAACCCTAATCCCACCTAGCCCGCACCTGATGCGGAGATAGTGGAGAAAACTGATCCTGAAGCAGATCTTCCTGTGGACATTGAATCTGGAGTGGATCTCCCTAGCGAGGTCGAATCCCAGGACGATCTTCCCAGCGAGATCGAAACTCAGGAAGAATAAAGCAACAATAGCTCTGGTTCCGGCTCTTCCAACATCGGAGCAAGAAAACTGTTCCTGAGGTACACATTGAGGCGCATGATGCTGCATAACGCCAACGTGGATGAGATTCTTGAGACCATTGAGAGCTTCGAGGAAGCCCACGAAGAAAGCCGCAACTACCTCAGGGCTCACACATCGCACTTTGTCGAATACGTTGGATCCGGATCTGGATCTGCCAATGCTGGAGACAACAAAGACCCAGTGTTGGAGGCGATCGGGACAAACACCGATTTACCGGCATCTTCGGATGACTCGATGACGTCGGCAGATTTCTGAAAGTTCTTCGAAGAATATGAAGAGGAGATCAACTCCAAAACTGTAGAAGAAGGAGAAGCCATGGATGAAGAATCCAGAGAAATTCTCCCAAAGCGCATGACGATATGGATCTCGGAGACAATCCTGATGTCTAGATGTCCGAAAGTACTGATCAGAGCTTGATTCCAAGAAACGGACCCAAAGCCGTCTTTGCTACCAACACTGCCAAGAGGGCAAAGAAGAAGAAGACTCCGGCGAATGACCCTCCGGCCGAGGAGGCAATCGCCGAAGAATATGGAGAAGACTCGGATGGAGATCTAATCCCAAACGAGCCAAAAGACACTCCGGTGGATGGACACGTGGTTACCCCTGGTGCCCGTAAAATCATCGGAGACGCGCTCACCACGCCAATCCCTACTGCTGCAGATCTTACACCTGCAGAGTTGGAAGATAGGGCTCAGGTCCTAGAAGCGCATCTCCAAGTACTCTTAGATGAAGCTAACAATATCCTCGAGGAGAAAAAGCGCATTGCATCTGCGGGGCAGTTTAACTCCACGCAACATCAGAAGACCTGGAACGGCCCTGTGCGGGCTAACAAAAACCTGGAAGTCCACAAGACCCTCTTTGAGGGAGATGACGCCGTCAAGGGAGAACCTCGGCTGGACAAGAAGGGAGATCTGGTGTATGGAACACCAGTGGAAACACTGCTGCAGCTCGAGATATCCTGGCGAACAACCCAAACCCAGACCAAATCTGGTTGGGCGTAAAGCTACTTACCAAGGACCTGGAGCAGCAGAAGGCCACAAAATCCGGAAGCGGAAAACTAGTCTCTAAATCCAACCAATGTCGCACAGATCCGGCTTGGAAGGACATAAGGCCTCGGCGGGATCTGGTACAACACTACCACCCGGACTGTCGGGAAGACAATTACTCAAGAACCGGATCTTCAGTGCAATGACACAGAACCGCACGACACTAGAGTAACGTTCCTCCAGCCGTAGAGCAAGACGCAGTTGCAACACTTGTTCCGAGACATCCTCCACGGCGATAGTCCAATAATCGCAGGGAAGATGAAGAAGAGCAACGTCGAGAGGAGGACCAACAAAGGATGCCACCTCCTAGACATACAAGCCGTCCGGCTGAACCTCGCCACAATGGCGGAAACGACGGATGAAGGAACGACAGAACCATGCCAAGACAAGCTGGCAGGGGGCTCGGCGCGACCAAGACCCTCCTCGGAACTGAAACAATGACGCTCCGGACGGAGGCCAGTGCTCAACCGGAAACAATCCACCTACACCACCCTCTCCACCTAGCAGCCATCATAGCGGCTCCTGAGGGAGCCATGGAGGGCATCATGGCGGAGGAGGTGGTGGCAGAAGCAGAAGTCCGGCTCCAAGACACCATAGCCATAGTGAACAACCACGACGGCGTTCTCTGTCACCTAGTGATGCGAGGCACCGGATCATCTCTATATAGAGGTGCGGTGCTACGAGTCGGAGAACATCTATGTGGGTCCAAAATGCTTTGGACCATGCATTCGACAAACAAGATTCCCAGAAGGATTTGCTATCTCAAGGCACATCCAGCCCTATTATGGTGTAGCTCGACCAGACACTTGGCTCCAGGATTTTTTCCAGACTTGCTGAATCGCTAAAGGCGGAAACAACCTCGTTGTGACCCGGTATCTCCCGCCTATGCTGAGGAGGATGACACGATCATGGCTCAATGAACTTCCAAAAAACACCATTCACAACTGGTATGACATGTAGAGTGTGTTCTTTCGGAATCTCGAAGGCACATATCGGAGGCCCTGTACGGTAGGGGACCTATAGCGTTGCACCCAGAAGGCCGGAGAAACTTGTCGAGATTATCTCGGACGATGGATCGACACCAAGAACTCGTGTGAAGGAGTAAACGATCAAACCGCAATTGAAGCTTAATTGCGGGACTCCCAATTGGTCTGCTGCGTCACCGCTTGAAGTGCGACAAAGTCACCGATCTGGGAGAGATGATAGAGACAGCAAGCAAGTATGAAGATGCCGACGATGATGCAGAGGGACTACCGAATGTCCTGGCTATGCCACATGTGGCAAAACAGCCGAAGCAGCAAACCCAGAAGCGCAAAAACACCTCGGAAGAAAAACCCACCGTGGAAACAACAGTAGTCAACGCTAATTTCGGGTCTGGAGGATGAGGAGGGTGCGGAGGTGGCCGTGGCCGTGGTCGTGGAACATCCAGAGTCCAAGGTAGAGGAGACCAGCAACCTAGCAAAACCTACTCTTGGGTTGACATTGCCAACAATTCGTGTGTACATCACCTGGATAGCAATGGGGGCTCATCCCACACAAATGCCAAGTGTCGTTTCAATAACGACATCAAAAAAGATGAATCCGCTGGCTACAGGGCCAAGTGACGAAAAGGAAAGAAAAGTTTCGACAAAGAAAAAGAGACCAAGGAAGATTCCGGCATGAAGGAAGCAGAAGCTTCAAATCCCAAGTCAGATGGAAAGAAGACCTTCCCAACAAAGAAAGACACTTATGTCACTTTCTTTGGGTCTCAACCCGCCAAGGTAAAAAAGGCAGTTCTGCATGAGCTCAATGCAACTATTCTGGCTGTCCCTTAGTTTTTGGACTGGTCGGAAGTGACAATCACCTTTAACCACACTGATCATCCGCCAAAGTTCCACATGCGAGGAAAGTATGCTCTAGTCGTTAATCCACTTATTGACGGCTATGGTTTTTCCAAAACCCTCATGGATGGTGGCAGCAACATCAACATCCTCTACATCGAAACGCTATGTTGGATGAGGATCTTGGAAACACAGCTGAATCATAGCTCTGTGATTTTCCACGGAGTTGTCCCCGGAAGACAAGCAGATTCTCTGGGAGAGATCACTTTGTATGTTACCTTTGGAACTCCAAAGAATTATCGGACGGAAGCACTTTCCTTCGAAGTGGTTCCATTCAAGAGAGCATACCACTCTATCTTCAGTCGGCCAACTTACTAAGTTTTTATGGTTCGTCCATGTTAAATTTACAATATGATGTAAATTCCAGGTCCCAAAGGCATGATCACCGTAAGGGGAGACCCAAAGAAAGCACGAGAATGCGAGGATGGAAATGCCACCTTTGCTGAAGCCGTACTGCATGCCCAGGAGTACGAAGAGATCAAGAAGACCATCGACCCGTCCGAGATGCCCGCGACAAAGAAGGAGGTGACAAAGCTGACTCCGGAGTTCAAGTCATCGGAAGAGACGAAGACGACGTCGTTGAAGGATGATGACCCCTCCAAGGTGACCCAGATAGGTGTAGGTTTAGACCGTGCATAGGAAAGCGCGCTCGTCAAGTTACTCCAAACCAATCAAGATATCTTCGGATGGCTAAACCCGTCAAACAGTCCTTACGATGTTTCGGCGATGAAAAGAGAAAAGCAATAGCTAAAGGACTAGCCCGGCTTGAGTTAGCCGGATTCATAGAAGAGGTCATCCATACTGATTGGTCAACCAATCCTGTAATGGTCCCTAAGAAGGACACCACTGATTTAAGGATGTGTGTTTATTATACCACCTTGAACAAGGCTTGTCCCAAAGATCCATTCGCTCTGCCTAGAATTGATCAAGTAATCGACTCTACGGCAGGCTCGGAACTCCTATGCTTTCTCGACACATATTCCGGTTATCACCAAATCCGGATGAAGGAATCAGACAAAGTAAAAAGCTTCATTCATAACCCCACTCGGAACCTTCTATTTTGTTACGATGCCTTTCGGGCTAAAAAACGCAGGAGCTACATACTAGCGCAGTATGCAGCATTGCCTCCACGATCAAGTTGGATGCAATGTGCATGCGTATGTGGATGACATAGAGGTTATGTCCAAAAAGAAGGAAACTCTAATTTACAACTTGGAGGAAACATTTGCCAATCTACACAAATACAACATAATGCTTAGCCCGAGGAAGTGTTTCTTTGGAATACCAGCCGGAAAATTGTTAGGATTCATCATGTCTCAAAGAGGCATAGAGGTGAACCGGGATAAGATTAAGGCTATGCTCAACATTTCCAGGCCAACTCGCCTGAAGGATGTACAAATACTAACTAGTTGCATTGCCGCAGTAAGTCGGTTCATAAGCTGGCTCGATGAGGGAGCCGCACCACTTTACAAGCTCCTGAAAAAGACCAAAACATTCATTTGGGACTGATGAAGCTAAGGCTGCACTACAAGACTTGAAAGCAGTACTCTCGTCCACTCCTATCCTTTCAGCACCGGAACCTCAGGAACCGATGTTGATCTATCTAGCTGTGACAAATAGGGTCGTCAGTGTCGTCATGGTGGTTGGAAGGCCAGAGGAAAATTAGGAACACCTGGTGCAGCGTCCGACTTACTACCTCAGTGAAGTCCTAACTGAATCTAAGTAGCGGTATCCGCACTATCAAAATCTGGCCTACGGTGTGTTCTTTGCATCTAGGAAGCGACAGCATTATTTTCAGGAGCACCAAATTATCGTGGTGAGCACAGCTCCCATGAGAGACATAATTAACAATAGCGACGCTACATGACGTTTCGCAAAGTGGGGAATAGAGCTTCGGCTTTCGACATTGAGTATAAACCACGTACAGAAATCAAATACCAAATCCTTGCTGACTTTGTCACGGATTGGACAGAGACAACACAGAACATGACCCATGGCAGAGTCGGAATATTGGACCTTGCACTTCGACGGGTCTAAAGCGCTCGAGAGCTGGCGTGGTGCTCAAAACACACCAAGGAGAAAAGCTTTTCTATGTGTTGCAGATCCACTTCACGACAACAAACAACATTGCCGAATATGAAGCACTGCTGCATGGAATCCGGATTGCTAAGGATATCAGCATCCGATGACTTATGTGTTATGGAGACTCGGATCTTGTTTCTCAACAAGTATCAGACCACTGTAACACAAATAAGCACATGGCAACATACATGGTTGGCGTGGATGAACTATCTAAATTGTTCGAAGGGTTTGAAGTTCAACACATCCCTCGAGCAGAAAATGAGGAAGCAGATGCATTATCTCGAATAGGCTCTGCACGGAAAGAGGTCCTATACGATGCTTTTCTAGAGCACCTTAAAGTCCCCTCTATCACAGGAGTTGATGAGGAGTACTCGACCAAATCCGACTCACCATTAATAGTAGTTTTGGCTATGATTTCCAGCTGGACAAACCCTACCTTGATTGCTTGGTAGATGGAAAATTACCCGAAGACGAGGTTCTGAGCCAGCAGATCGTCCGACGGGCAAAAACCTATACGATAATAAATGGTAAGCTCTATAAGAATAGTGTATCTAGGGTCTTTCAGCGCTGTGTATCTCTGGAAGAAAGAGTGGAAATCCTAAGGGAGATCCACGAAGGAGAACACGGCCATCACGCTGCAGCCAAATCTTTAGTAGCAAAAGCTTTTAGACATGGATTTTTCTATCTTACAGCCAAGGCTGATGCCGAACGTCTTGTCAAGACGTGCAAAGGCTGCCAAAAATACGCCAAACAAGCTCATGTTCTGGCTGATCAGCTGCGAACAATTCCGATAACATGGCCCTTCGCGGTCTGGGGGCTTGATATGGTAGGACCGTTCAAACGGGCTCCAAGTGGATTTACTCACCTCTTAGTGATGGTGGATAAAATCACAAAATGGATTGAGGTTAAAACTGTCACAAGTTGTGATGGAGCAACAGCCAAAAGATTCATCAAGGATGTTATAATCCAATACGGTTATCCACACAACATTATTATGGATAATGGGAACAATTTTTCTATGGGAGAGGTTGCCGAATTCTGCAACATCAAAAAATCCGGCTGGATATTACATCAGTCGCACATCCACAAGCCAACGAACAAGTCGAAAGGGCGAACAGTTTAACCCTTCAATGCCTCAAACTAAGACTTGAAGAACCACTTCACCGTGCTGGGGGGGGGGCTTGGGAGGACGAATGGTCGTCTGTAATATGGAGCTTGAGAATAACTCCAAACAGGTCAACAGGATACACACCTTTTTTCTTGGTCTATGGCGCAGAAGTAGTTCTTCCAAGTGACTTGATCCATACTTCTCCCCGAGTTGCTGTGTATATCAAAGAGGATGCCGAAGTTTCTCGACAGGATGATCTCGATTTAATCAAAGAAGTTTGCATCATTACTGAGCAGAGATCAATAGCCTATCAGCAGAAGTTACGCAAGTATCATAGTTAGAGAGTCAGGAATCCATCTTTCAATAAAGGTGACTTGGTTCTCCAGCTTGCACAAAAAAGAAAGCACAAACTTTCCCCAGTTTGGGAAGGGCCCTTTTTGGTTAGTCGAGTATTGCACAATGGTTCTTACTACCTAACTGATATGCGGCCAGTCAAAGAAAGACCTGCTACTAAGAAAAGAAAGAGAGCTAGAGGTAGTGTAAACCCGGAATAATTAGACAGACCATGGAATATTGCTCAGCTGCGTCCCTTTTATTCTTAAAATTATCTTTCTTTGTAATCATATAATGTACATGTTCAATGAGAAATAAAGTATTGGTTGCCTTGATATTTTCTAAGAAGTTTTATAGTACCATCTTATTTCTGAATGATCATGACATAAGTCGAAAATCCTATAAAACTTGAAAGAATTTTATACTCATGTTTGTTCTGGTTAGATTTCCGATTCTAAAAAAAGCTACCTTAGGTAGTGACGAGGGTTTAACTCGTCAATGCCCATTGTTATGGACTTGGGTTTTGGAGAAGGAGGGAGCATTAGAGGCATCAATCGGCTAGCAAACAAGCACACATGGATGCAAGATTTACCCAGGTTTAGGCCTCGTAGAGGTCCCTACTCCTGCTTGTCTGCTCTTGGAATTAATGAAGGAATTGAAGATTATAGGGGCGCGCAGATGCAATCTGGCGAGAGTTGTGGAAACTAGGGTTGTGATTGTACTCCTCGCTGCCCCCTCCTAGCCTTTATATAGATAGGCTAGGTCTCGGGTCGCAGGTCGAGTCGGTTACAAATTAGGGTTTTCCCTTTGAACTTTCTACCTTAAGCTTCTTCTTGTCTCGCAAGCAATCGAGAGTCCGCGGGCCACTCGAATTCCTTATTGGGCCTTGGCAACGCCGTGGGCTTCTGCCGTATCTGGACCATATATGCCACACTCGAGTACCTGTAAGGTATACCCATGTCAGTAGCCCCCGAGTGTCCAGTGGAATCGCAGATTCGACTGGTGACTTTATGAAGTCTTTTGAGTGCATGATTGATCATTTTTTTTGAATGTTCTGTTTGTGTCATAGGGATTGTTGATATACGTGCCTGATTTATCCGATGTATCGGTATCAGTTAACTGCCTTAGGGGAAAACAACGCAATCTACTCAAACTCGAGTCCCGGGACTCGAATTTGGAAAAACGCTGGCGTAATTCGACTCAGGCCGTGGAGGTCTTACATGAGTCGAATTCCAGTGTATAAGTGTGAGCATTCGACGCGTCCGTCAAGGCATGTTCATCGTACCTGCATGCACGGATATGTTTTTGGTAGTGCGCAGCAGATGCGTTGCCAGGCCTTATTCAGGTCTTATCTTCACGCTGTAAGCGCGACATCCAAATTTTCGTCATTGCGGAGATGATTCGGGTGGCCCAGGAGACGTAATCTCTTTGTAGGGAAAATATGAGGCAGAGTCTCCATAGCATTCGAGTGTGGATGTTATCAACACACAGTACGATGTACAAGGAAAAATAATCATAGGGTGCGCGACCAGTGCTCCCTATGGGAGTAGCCCTCGAGTGCCTATTCGAGTCGTAGACTCGAGTGGGGACTAAAAAACATCTGCGACTACTATCGTCTTTTGTTGCTTGTTTCAGTCGAATATGCTTTCAGCGCTCCCTATGGGAGTAACCCACAGTCCATAGTCGAATCAATGATTCGAGCGAAGGGTTTGTCTTGAATGTTCATATACCTGTATAAAAATTCTTTCGGGTGCGCGGCTGGCGCTCCTGTTAGGAGTAGCCCCGAGTACTTGGTTGAGTCGAAGACTCGAGCAGGGACTAAAGTAGTCAAAATCTTCTGCTTTTGGAATCATGACGTCAGTGCTGACGATGTGATGACCTCAGTTTCCCGCGTGAGCGGCTTTGACGGGACGTGACGAGCGGTGGGTCCCACTTTCTGACTTTGATTTGACCGGGCGTGTGTATTCTTTTGTTTTAACTGCGTATCCTCGATTTCCACGCGTAATGGGAGTAGTGGGGGACGGTTCGTGGTTCAGCTTCGCCACGTGTCGATGGCGATGTGCGCCACGCGTGTAGTAGGGTTTCTGCTGGCCGTTGGATGGTGTCCACGAGGAGGCTAAGTAGCAGCACAACTGCGGTAATTTCCCCATCTGTCTTCTTGCTCATGCCTCCACCGCCATTGCCGCTCTCTCTGCCTCCTTGCGCACTTCCTCTTCGCGGCACCGGACCAGCTCCGTGTCTTCCCCAATTACTTTCTCCGCTCACACCACCATCAAAAGATGGGTAAGAAGAAGGGAGGCGCCGCCGCTGGATCCGTGGCCACCATTGTCGCTGCCAAGAAGAAGGGCGGTACCACCACTGTGGGCACCAGCGCCGCCGGTGCTGGGAAGAAGAAGGGTGCGGGCACCCGTGTCACCAATGACACCTGGCGAGCATCCATCATCAAAGCTTCCGAGCTGCATCTTCATCGTCAAGATGGAGTTCTTCCACCCGCGAAGGACGACTCGCGAGTGCCCGGCGACGAGGTAATCCCTTGTCCTCCTCCGGTTTTACGGGTGATGTTCCTCGCGTTCATCATCCGAGGTCTTTCTCTTCCCCTGCATCCTTTCTTCAGGGGTCTCCTTTGTTTCCATGGGCTCCAGCTTCACCAGCTATCCCCAAATTCCATTCTCCACATCTCCTGCTTCATTATGCTTTACGAGTGTTGGCTCGGAATCGAGCCACACTTTGGCCTCTTCAATAGGCTTTTTAAGATGAAACGCCAGTCGGCGTCTGGTTCGGTAGTCTATGACGTAGGAGGCTACGAGATCCACGTCGACTCCTCTGTCGCCTATTTTTCCATCAAGCTCACCACGTCCGTCCAAGGGTGGAGAGACAAGTGGTTTTATATCTGCGACCAGAAGGCCGACGGAGACCACTACAGACTTGCGCCCTTCGATCCTGCGACAACTTGCAAGAGGAGGCACTCCTGGAAGAACATTGTGATGCCTGGCGAGTCCGAGGAAACGGAGGTGCTGTATAAGTGCGTCTGCGACCTCGAAAGCCGCATAGGCAAAGAAGAGGGTGGCGCTGCTCTCATTCGCACTTGGTTGCACCGCCGCGTCCAGCCTCTGCACGCCAGAGTGCACCCTATGTGTTGCTGGACCGGCGCTGATGATGTCACTCGCGTATGTGCCGAGGGCATTTCTGCGGGTGAGGTGGATAGGAGGGTGGATTGGTGACCAAGTACACCGCCAAGGAGGCTCTCCCAGGCGAACCAGTCGTGCCTCCTTTCAACGCCTCTAACCCTCCTCCTGAGGTAGAACGAAGTAGTTCCTTTTGTCGATTGCCAACAAGCGCTTGATATATAATGATGTATCTTTTGATTTGCAGGACTGGAGCGTGGCTGCCAGTTTACCTCCTCAGCCTGAAGGGTTTATTCCTCGCGAAGCAGAGGAGGAGGATGAGTCGGGGTCTACAGTCCCCATGGAGGAAGAAGAGGAAGCCCC
This sequence comes from Avena insularis, assembly GCA_023614405.1. Lineage (NCBI taxonomy): Eukaryota > Viridiplantae > Streptophyta > Magnoliopsida > Poales > Poaceae > Avena > Avena insularis. The sequence goes on from CM042694.1 coordinate 454,931,068, forward strand.
CAAGTCCGCTGATCACGGAGGCCACAAGCGTTCCTACAGTGAGGACTCGGATGCGTCCTCTCTGTCGACGCCGGAGGATTCTCCTGCTGCGGTTGCAGAGGATCCCATCCCTGCCGTTCCTTTCCCCGTAGTGGCTCCTCCCGCTCGGAAGAAGCTACGACTTCCGAAGGAGTCGTCGGAGGAATCCTTCGACCTTGATAATTTTAACTGGTGAGTGTTTGCTTTCGCGAATGCATCTTGCTTTCTTTTGGAGTTTTCTTTTTCTGAAATTCTTGCTGGATGTATTTTGTAGCCAAGTGGCATCGTCATCTTCTGACGAAGTCCAATTTGTTAAAGAGTCCGGAGTCGCAGAATCCAAGGCCAAGGAGGTGGCCAAACGGTCTTCTTCTCCTCAAGTGGTGGCCCCACTCTAGGCACAATTCTTCGAGTTCCCCGCATGCTGGGGAACACCAGATGGTTGCCCAGACGACTATGCGGCAGTCATCTTCGGAGTCCCTGGAGGATCACGTGAGCGCCCTTTTTACTGTTGTGGCAGTCGAATTTAGACTTTGTGCTACCGCTGAAGCTTTGTTTTCCTTTTTGATGCAGCTCATTATGAAGGAGGCTGCTCGCCTGGCGGAGCAAGTCCTTGTCATGGGTTGGCAGCACGCTCTGCTGGACAATCACCACCGCGTTGTCGAAGGTTAGTTTTGGCTTCGTCTTTGTCTTCATGAAATTTATGATTTTGACCGATGATACACCTTGTGCTTTGTAGTTCAGCACAATGAACTGCTTCGTCGTGCTGCTTCACTCGAAAAGGCGCTTGCCGCAGCGGCGAAGAATCAAATGAAGCAGTCGCAACTCTGGAGGAGTTGCGAAAGCGAGAAGAGGATCTCCGCGCTTCCACTACTGAGAGGAGAAGTTGTTCAAAGAACAACTTTTCTCGATTGCCAAGTCCCTCTCAGGTATTTTTTCAGCTGGATTTGCATTGCTCTTTTGCTGACGTCATGTTATTGTGCTAACACTTTGTGTATGTAGATGCCAACGGCCTGAGCTTTGACGCCCAATCTCTTTGTCGCGCAGATGCGTTGGCGGGCGCCATCGCTGCAGTCGAAGACTGCAGTGTTTCTCTCCAGGAGACGCTAGGGAAAGCCAAGGATGTGCTCAGTCGCATCCGTGAGGATTTAACTCCCAAGGCCGGGCTCATTGACAACCTTGAAGACCTAGTGGAATCCCTCGCTGGAGGAATTCCCGCAGAATTCAAGAACTCCCAGCGGTCCGTCGGTGCCACCATGGCACTCGCGATGGTGCAAGCCCACAGTGTGGAGATGGATCCCGCCGCTATTTCCGAGGCGATGCCTGTCGACGTCGGGGGCCCGCATGTAGTGTTTGATCCCTTCGCTGGTAGCTGCACGAAATATGGTCCTCAACTTATCGAGACAGTCGCCAAGTATTCCGAGGAGCGGCGGCGAGCAAAGGCGGCGAAGGCCGTGGCGTCTGGGGCTACCAGCGGCAAGTCCGTGGCATCGGAGACTACCACGGATGCGATGAAGCCCCTGAAGCCAAAGTCGAAGAAGAAAAATGCTCCTTAGTCTTCATGTGTAATAGTTGTAGTGTTTAACCTTTTGTTGAATTAATGCTTTTGTGGGAGTGTCCCTGTCGAGACTTTGCTGTGCTTGAATACATTTATGCCTTTATCAATGTATTCTTGGCTCCTTATTTGCTCTTGCTTGATTTGTGATAGGGGACGTCGAGTGGTCCTCATGACTCTCCTCCCATCGATGAAACCATGGCGCAACCACGCTCAAAGGTGGAGGAATTGTCGTTGCTTTCACGACTGCGCGATCGCATTAAGCAATTGGAGCATGAGTTGCCCATCATCCGCGGTAGTGCGGATGTGTGGAAGTCGAAGGCGGAGAAGGCCACCACCCGTGAGAAGTATCTCTTGGAGGAAGTGGCGCAACCGAATGAGCAGTTCAAATGTTAGCTTTCTGCCCTCTCATCTTTTCTTTTTAGTCAGTCGCGACAATGCCTTGTCTTCACACTTTGCCATTTTACTTGGTGTAGTTGTTAGCGCTCGTCATCCACAGGATGAGAAGGACCGGGTTGCCATTTGAATGAATGATCTGACCCAGAAGAAACTGCAGGCGAGTGGGTACTTCTGGGTGGACCATGATCGTGCGATCGTGCTAGCGACCCTGCAGGATAGTTCTGCTCGAGTGCTTCATTTTTTGAAGAAGGCGAAGTCGTGCCTTAGGCATATTTATCAAATGATGTTTCTGCTGGACGCCGTCCCTTCAACCATGTTGGCTCTTCTGGCGAAGTTTCAAGATTTGAGTGCGGTTCGTGAGTGCGTGCGGTAACAGTTAGTAGCTGGTGCTAAGGCTGCGTTATCGCTGGTACGACTGCATAGGCCATATGTAGATGTTGCATATGTTGTAGCTGGGCTGCCGCCTCCGCCAGAAGGTATGACCTAGAACATGGTTCCGCACTATCAAGCGGTCGATCGGCCAGCAGAGGACATTGTTGATTTATTCGAGGAGCAGACGAATGTTCTTCTTTTGCAGCAGTCGCATGTTTTGTATCCTGCACATAATTGTATAAGTGTTGTAAAGTTCGTATGAATATGTTGGATGTAATTAATACTTATTGATATGTGAAGAGCTTGATAGCTTTTATATTTTGCGAGTGAATTGTACTTTGCAGTTCCTTTCGTTAGCCTGACTTGTGTTTATCTCAGCACCTTGCCAACCTATCAGGTGCGTTGCAACTAGGTTGGTGTTTATCAAGGGTTCGATTGATATTTGTGTCAGCTACTCTGGATACTGCGATTTGTTCATAGAACGGAAGTATAAAGGGTGGCACAGCCCCTCGAGTGACAATATTGCAAAAAAATAAGGAAAACACAGAGTTTTGGGGCACTTAGCTTTATTTATTCACCGAAGAGTACGAGGTACAATGTGTGGCTAAGTAGCCTGGCTGAATAGACTTATTTGTAATATAAAAAATGACTAGGGGTAGAAATGACGCAGCTGCACGACGTTCCAGGGGTTGGAGTATGCGACTCCTGTCTTGAAATCTTTAAGGCGATAGGCGACACCTGGGATTACTTCTGTAATCACGTATGGTCCTTCCCAAGGGGACTCGAGCTTGAGATGCCCTTGTTCCTTCAGTCGCAGGACCAGGTCTCCTTCGACAAAGGATCTGGGGCGTAGCCTTCTGCTGTGGTAGTTGTGGAGGCTTTGCTGGTAGATTGTTGAACTCTCCACTGCGATTTCTTGTGCCTCGTCAAGGAGGTCGACGAAGTCTTCGAGTGCAAGGGTTGACTCCTTCTCGCTATATGCAACCACCCGTGGGGCTTTGTAGCGTCCTTCTGCGGGTAGCACCGCTTCAACATCGTGCACCATGAAGAACGGGGCGTATCCCGTGGCGCTGTTTGGAGTTGTGCATAGGCTCCAAAGTACGGATTACAGTTCATCTGACCAGCATCCAGCAGCTTGTTTGAGTGGTCGAAGGAGTCGCTTCTTGATTCCACCGCAGATGAGGCCGTTGGCCTTTTCGACTTGACCGTTGGTCTGCGGGTGAGCCACTGAGGCGTAGCTTATGTTGATTCCTAGGTTTTCGCAGAATTCCTGGAACTCCTTAGAGGTGAAGTTCGTCCCATTGTCTGTGATGATGCTGTGTGGCACTCCAAAGCGGTAGACAATGGACTCAAAGAACTTGATAGTGCTGACTCCTAATTGATTTGTCACCGGCATGGCCTCGATCCACTTGGTGAACTTGTCGACTGCGACTAAGAGGTAGACGTAGCCTCCTCGCGAGGATTTTGGGAGCTTGCCGACCATGTCGAGTCCCCATTGCGCGAAGGGCCAAGCCAATGGTATTGGCCAGAGTTCCGTGCCAGGTGCGTGAGGTTTGTCTGCGAATCGCTGGCAAGCGTTGCAGCACTGGACGATGTCCTTGGCGTCGCGCATGGCAGTAGGCCAGTAGAATCCAGCTCGTAGAGCTTTGGCAACGAGGGCGCGACTGCCAGCATGGTGCCCACAAGTGCCTTCATGGATGTCAAGGAGGACGGCCCTTCCGTCCCCGTTGGAGACACGTCGTTGGAGTACTCCTATGATGCCACCGTTGTATAGTTCGCCGTTGATAAGGGCGAATGCCTTGGGCCGCCATGCGATGTGTCGCGTGTCATTCGGATCATCTAGCAGCTTCTTACTGAGTAGATATGTGACGTATGGTTGTGTCCAAGATGGCTCAATCATCATGATGCCCATTGGTCCTTCGAGTCCTGTATCGAGCTCCAGGTCATCAAGTGCCATTGGCTCGTTAGGTGGCGTAGCCCCCGAGTCCATTGACGTGCTTTCTTTCTTCTCTAGAGCCTTGGGCTTGATGGAGAGCTCGTAGATGCGCTCGAGAAACACCCCGGGTGGTATGGGGGCACAGGTGGAGCCAATATTGGCGAGTAGATCCACCACTTCATTGCTTTCGCGACCCACGTGTCGCAGTTCATAGCCGTCGAAGTCTCCTTCGAGTGTGTCGTAGAGGTCGCGATAGACGATCATGTTGTCGCTCAGTGCATCACACTCATGCATCATTTGATTGACCACCAGTTTGGAGTCGTCGTAGATGATGAGCCTTTTGGTGCCGCAGGCTTTCGCCATCCGCATCCCATGGATTAGGGCTTCGTACTCAGCTTCATTATTGGAGGTGGTGAACTGCATTCGCAAAATGTATTTCATCTTGTCTCCTTGGGGCGATGTCAGTATGATGCCTGCGCCAGCTCCGTCCTTTCGCTTGGACCCGTCGAAGTGCATTGTCTAGAGGTAGGACATATCTGGCTTATCGAGGAGCTGGTTCTCCATCCAGTGCACAAGAAAGTCTAGGAGAACTTGCGACTTGATTGCATCACGCTTTTCATATTGATGTCTCGTGGAGACAATTCAATTCCCCAGAGCGCAACTCGTCCTATGGCGTCAAGGTTATTGAGTATGTGCCCAAGTGGGGCGTCATTTACCACCACGATTGGGTGCTCCTGGAAGTAGTGGCACAGTCGCTTGGCCGTCATGAAGATGCTATACGCTAGCTTCTGGTAGTGCGGGTACCGCTGTTTTGTTGGCGTGAGCACCTCGCTTAGGTAGTATACTGGGCACTGGACCCCGTGGACTTTATTTTCTTTGGCTCGTTCTACCACGAGCACCATGCTAACCACCTGGTTGGTGGCGCAGATGTAGAGCAGTAGTGGTTCCTTTTCGTGAGGCTTCACCAGTACTGGCGAGGTGGATAGTAGACGCTTGAGATCTTCAAATGCTTCTTGCGCTTCGTCTGTCCATTCGAACTTGTCAGTTTTGTGGAGAAGTTGGTAGAAGGGCAGTACCTTTTCGCCCATTCGACTGATGAATCGACTGAGCCCCGCGATTCGCCCAGCCAGCTGCTAGACGCCTCTCACGTTCTTCGGCTTCTCCATGGCCAATATGGCCTTTATTTTCTTCGAGTTTGCTTCGATCCCTCTCGTAGAGATGAGATACCCGAGTAACTGCCCAGATGGTACACCGAAGGCGCATTTTTCCGGATTGAGCTTGATCCGGTAGCGGTCGAGGTTGGCGAAGGTCTCACGTAGATCGTCGATTAGCGATGCTTCCTATTTTGCTTTGATGATGATGTCGTCAACGTAGACTTGGATGCTGCGACCCAGTTGGTTCTTGAGGCAAGCCTGCATGCACCGCTGATAGGTGGCTCCTGCGTTTTTTAGCCCGAAGGGCATCGTGTTGTAGCAGAACACACCAAAGGGCATTGTAAACGCCGTTTTCTCCTGATCCTCCTCCTTCATTCGAATCTGATTGTAGCCTGAGTAGGCGTCGAGGAAGCAGAGGCGCTCACATCCCACGGTGGAGTCAATGATTTGGTCGATTCGTTGCAGCGGGAAGTGATCCTTTGGGCAGTGCTTATTTAAGGAGGTGAAGTCCATGCACATCCACAGGATATCCGTGTCTTTTTAGGCACAAGCACTGTGTTGGCGAGCCAAGTGCTCTCCTTGATCTCGCGTATGAATTTTGCATTGAGGAGTCTGTTGATCTCCATTCCGACTGCCTTTGCTCTTGGTTCAGACAGTCGCCAAATTCTCTGCTTGACTGACCTTGCATCTGGATTCACGTTGAGTGAGTGCTCGATGAATTTCCTGGGAACTCCTGGCATGTCCGCTGGACACCAGGAGAAAATCTCCTAGTGCTCATAGAGGAATTCGACGAGCGCGAGTTCCTATGCGGAACTCAAGTTGTTGGCGATGAGGGCCATCTTGATCGGGTCCGTTGGGTGGACCTGGACTTTCTTTGTGTGCACCGACGAGTCGAAGGACAGGTCAGGTGAACTTGGCCTGCTTAGGGGAGGCAGACTGTTGTCTGTCGAATCCTTCAATCTTGCAAGATCCTCCTGCATGCAGAAGGACTGGGAGATTCTGTTGAATTCCCTATCACAGTTGTCTGACCTCTCGAAGTTGCCATTGATTGTGATTATGCTGTTTGGACCTGGCATTTTCATCTGCAGGTAGGCATAGTGCGGCACCGCCATGAACCTAGCAAACGCGACACATCTGAGGATGCAGTGGTATTGCGAGGGCCAGTCGACGACCTCAAAGTCGATGCGCTCTTGCGGCGTGCCGAAGATGACGTCGAGGTTGATTTTGCCCAGGGGATATATGCCCTTCCTTGGGACGATGCCGTGGAATGTCGTGTCTAAAACTTCCAGACAAGTCAGAGGGATCCTCATCGCTCGCAAGGTACTCGCGAACATGAGGTTAATGCCGCTGCCGCCGTCCATGAAGACGTGACTCATATCGAAGCCCCCGATCTGCACCTCGAGTACGAGGGGACAGTGGCCTGGACGAGGAACTTAGCGTGGGTGGTTGTGCCTGCCGATGGTGATGCAGGACTCGCTTCCGCTTAGGTACTCAGTGGTGGAGGGTGGAGAGTTTATCGCCAGATTGACTTGTCGAGTGATGGCCTTCTGCACTCGATTTGAGGGACGCCCTTTTTGGATCATCCCCATGTTGCCCATGGCTCGTGGGTATGGCTCGCCTCCATGATTCTGGACCGGTGTGACCGCGGGTGGTGGTGGTCCGGGCGGTGGTGGAGGAGCTCCATGTGCCACAGCGCCTGGGGCGGGTCCATAGCCCCTGTTGACCGCATCACGATTCATCCGATCCAGGCCCTCATGGAGTTTGAGGAACTCACGGTAGTCCTTGAGAAGGTGGCTGGATTTCTTCTTGCCGTCGTGCTTGTCGATGTAGAAGTGCACGTTGCATGGTCCGGACAGTTTGTCCTTGATATATGTTGCAGGTGCCTCTTCGCGAGTGTGGCGTTGCCACACCTGCATGGTTTTTTCGCTGTCGCGGTATCCATCACTGCGATATCCGCTGTTGCGGTTGTCGTCGCGTTTGTCGGCGTAGCTGGCTACGACCATATTGACCTCGTCGCGGTCATCATAGACATGCATCCGGCGTTTGCCTCGGTGGTCACGTTTGCGCCCGAGGTTTTCATCGTCATCGGAGTAGGTACGGTTTTTCACTGAGTCTTCTCCGTCAGCCCACCGATTCCCGATTTCCATCAGGTTGTCGATCGTTTTGGGCTTCGAGCGACCCAGCTCCTCCCTGAGCTCCATACGGAGAACGCCGTCGTTGAATGCGTCGATTGCACGGTCCTCCGAGATATTTTCTGCGGAGTTCTTGATGATGGACCACCTATGGATGTATGAGCATAGAGATTCGCCAGATCTTTGCTGGCAGCTTCTCAGTTCTTCGATTGATGCGGGCCTTTTGTAAGTGCCCTTGAAGTTGCACACAAAGTTGTAGACCAGCTCTTCCCAACTGCGAATGGATCCGCGTGGGAGGTTGTTGAGCCATGCACGAGCTGCGCCTTGCAGCTGTAGCTGCAGGCATTGCATGGCCGTGCTTCGACTCCCGCCATGCAGCCTAACGGAGGAGATGTGGTCCTCCAACCAGATTTTTGGGTCCTGCAGGCTGTCAAATTTTGGATTCTCCGACAGGAGCTTGAACCCCTTAGGCATTCGCTTCTGCCTGATGGCCCTGCTGAAGCATCTGGCACCGTAGAGCTCAGTCTCGTCTTCTTCTGAGTCAGTCGAACGAGCGCGTCTTGCCCGCATCTTGTCGACTTTATGCTACGTGACGTCATCGCACGCGTCATAATCACGGTCATGCCGCCGTGAGCGACGTCGCCGTGACAGGTCATGACTGTCGTCACTGTAGGAGTACGAGTAGTACTTTTCCAGAGCCTTGCTTTTGTTTGGCTCTAGCGTTGGTTCTTTGTCGAGGGCGGCCTCGATTAGCCCCAGGCCCGCGATCGTAGATCAGCGCATGGTAGAGGAGGTACATGGTAAGCGTTGGCTCCTGAAGGAAGAATATAAACGCCAACTGCATACAATCGCGCAACTCGAGGCGCCTAAAAAGGCGACAGACGAGTCGAGCCTTCGGCAAGCTGGGCTCTCCTCCCACGGAGGATCCTCCTCCAAGTGCAACGAGTACATCGCTAACAAGAGGTGATCTGGACTGGCCCACCTCACTGAACAAGAGCGTATAGAAGCCGCAAAGGTCCTCGACTTAGGCTCCATGACGGTGGATACGCGTGGCAACGTGCTTCCAAAAACGCTGCAAGCCGCGGTAACGGCGGCAACCATGTACCTTCTCAACAACCAGCCGCCAGCTGGAGATCCTTGAGCTGCCATGCACCGATCTACGTCACAGGCTTGGGGCTAATCGAGTCCGCTCTCGACAAAGAGCCAACGCTGGAGCCGAAGAAATGCAAGGCTCTGGCAAAACGCTATTCCTCGCCCTCATCCAGCGACAACAGTCACGATCTGTCTTGACACCGCCGCCATGGCGACACGACCACGACTACGACGCGTGTGATGACATCACGCAGCGCAAGATTGACAGGTCAAGGGCGCGACGTGCCCGATCGACTGACTCAGAAGACGAAGATGTGGAGCTCTATGGCGCTAGATGCTTCAGCAGGGCCATCAGGCAAAAGCGAATGCCCAAGGGGTTTAAGCTCCCATCGGAGAACCCAAAGTTTGACGGTATGCAGGACCCGAAAATCTGGTTGGAAGACCACATCTCCTCCATCAGGCTCCACGGCGGGAGTCAAAGCACAGCCATGCAATGCCTGCAGCTACAGCTGCAGGGTGCCGCCCGAGCTTGGCTCAATAACTTACCGCGCGGATCCATTCGCAGTTGGGACGAGCTGATCTACAACTTTGTGCGTAACTTCTAGGGCACCTACAAAAGGCCCGGATCAATCGAAGAGGTGAGATGCTGCTAGCAAAGGTCGGGCGAATCGCTACGCTCATACATCCAGAGGTGGTCCATCATCAAGAACTTTGCGGAAAATATCTCAGAGGACCGGGCAATTGACGCATTCAACAATGGCGTTCGTCGCATAGAGCTCAGGGAGGAGCTGGGCCGCTCGAAGCCAAAAACCATTGATCACCTGATGGAAATCGCGAATCGGTGGGCAGATGGAGAAGATTCGGTGAAAAATCGCTTCCACTCCGATGATGAAGCAGAACTCGAGCGCAGATGCGATCGCCGAAGCAAACATCGAATGCGCATCTACGATGACCGCGACGATGTCAACATGGTCGCAGCCGGCTATGCCGACAGACGTGACGACAACCGCAACAGCGGCTACCGCAGCGGTGGACACCGCGACTCTGGGAAAACCACGCAAGTATGGCAGCGCCGCACTCGCGATGAGGCACCCGCAACATCCATTGAAGACAAGCTGTCCAGGCCATGCACTATGCACTTCTACATCGACAAGCACAACGACAAAAAGAAATCCAGCCACCTCCTCAAGGACTGCCGCGAGTTCTTCAAACTTCATGAGGGTCTAGCTCGGATGAATCGCGACGCGGTAAATAGGGGCTACGGAGCCGCCCCAGGCGCTGTGGCACATGGAGCTCCTCCACCACCACCCGGACCACCGCCAAACGCAGCTGTGCCCGACCAACATCACGGAGGCGAGCCGTATCCACGGGCCATGGGAACCATGATGATCCAAAAGGGTCGCTGCTCCAACCGGGTGCAAAAGGCCATCACTCGCCAAGTCAATTTGGCGACAAACTCACCACCATCCACCACTGAGTACCTCAGTGTAAGCGACTCCTGCATCACCTTCGACAAGCGTGACCATCCGCGCCAAGTACCTCGTCCAGGCCATTGTCCCCTCGTACTCGAGGCACAAGTTGGAGGCTTCGACATGAGTCGTGTCTTCATGGACGGCGGAAGCGGCATTAACCTTATGTTCGCGAGTACCTTGCGAGCAATGAGGATCCCTCTGACCTGCCTAGAGGCCTCGGACACAACATTCCATGGCATCGTCCTAGGCAAGGGCGTATATCCCCTTGGAAAAATCAACCTCGACGTCATCTTCGGCACGCCGAAAAACTTTCAACGCGAACGCATCGACTTTGAAATCGTCGGCTGGCCCTCACAGTACCACTGCATCCTCGGACGTGTCGCGTTCACCAGGTTCATGGCAGTGCCACACTACGCCTATCTGCAGATGAAAATGCCAGGCCCCAACGGCGTCATCACAATCAACGGGAGCTTCAAGAGGTCCGACAGTTGTGATAGGGAATTCAATAGAATTTTTTAGTCCTTCGGCATGCAAGAAGAACTTGCAAGATTGAAGGAGTCGACAGACAACAGTCTGCCTCCCCTGAGCCAGCCAAGTTCACCCGACATGTCCTTCGACTCATCGGTGCACACGAAGAAAGTTTAGGTCCACCCATCGGATCCCGCCAAGATGGCCCTTATCGCCAACAACTTGAGTCCCGCATAGGAACTCGCACTCGTCAAATTACTCCGTGAGCACTGGGAAATCTTCGCCTGGTGTCCAGCGGACATGCTAGGAGTTCCCAGGTAATTCGCCGAGCACGCACTCAATGTCAACCCAGACGCAAGGCCAGTCAAACAAACAATTCGGCGACTGTCTGAGCCAAGAGCAAAGGTAGTCAGAATGGAGATCAACAGACTCCTCGACGCCAAATTCATACACGATATCAAGGAAATCACTTGGCTTGCCAACACGGTTCTAGTACCAAAGAAGGACACGGATATCCTACGGATGTGCGTGGATTTTACCTCCCTGAATAAGCACTGCCCAAAGGATCACTTACCGCTACCGCGAATCGACCAGATCATCGACTCCACCGCAGGATGTGAGCGCCTCTGCTTCCTCGACGCCTATTCAGGCTACAACCAGATTCGAATGAAGGAGGATGATCAAGAGAAAACGGTGTTTACAACGCCTTTTGGTGTGTTATGCTATAACACAATGCCCTTCGGGCTAAAAAACGCAGGAGCAACCTATCAGCGGTGCATGCATGCTTGCCTCAAGAACCAACTTGGTCACAACATCCAAGTCTATGTTGACGACATCGTAATCAAGACCAAAGAGGAAGCTTCACTAATCAACGATTTACACAAAACCTTCGCCAACCTCGACCGCTACCGGATCAAGCTCAATGTGGACAAGTGCGCCTTCTGCGTACTATCTGGGCAACTACTCGGGTATCTCATCTCCGCGAGAGGGATCGAGGCGAACCCGAAGAAAATAAAAGCCATACTGGCCATGGAGAAGCCGAAGAACATAAGAGGCGTCCAGCAACTGGCTGGGCGAATTGCGGCGCTCAGTCGATTCATCAGTCGAATGGGCGAAAAGGCACTGCCCTTCTACCAACTTCTTCGTAAAACTGACAAGTTCGAGTGGACCAACAAGGCACAGGAAGCATTCGAAGACCTCAAGCGTCTGCTGTCCACCTCACCAGTACTGGTGACCCCACGCGAAAGGGAACCACTGTTGCTGTACATCTCCGCCACCAACCAGGTGGTCAGCACGTTGCTCGTGGTAGAACGAGCCGAAGAAAACAAGGTCCACGGAGTACAACGCCTAGTCTACTACCTCAGCGAGGTACTCACGCTAACAAAGTAGCGGTACCCGCACTACCAGAAGTTGGCATATGGCATCTTCATGACAGCAGGCGACTGCGCCACTACTTCCAGGAACATCCAATCGTGGTGGTCAACGACGCCCCGCTTGGACATATCCTCAACAATCCCGATGCCACCGGACGAGTCGCACTTTGGGGAATCGAACTATCTCCACGAGACATTACATATGAAAAACGAGACACAATCAAGTCGCAAGTTCTCCCTGATTTCCTCGTGCACTGGATGGAGAATCAGCTCCCTGAAAAACCAGATATGTCCTACCTATGGACAATGCCCTTCGACGGATCCAAGCGAAATGACGGAGCTGGCGCCAATGTCATACTGACATCGCCCCAGGGAGACAAGCTGAAGTATATTCTGCGAATGCAGTTCACCGCCTCCAACAATGAAGCTGAATACGAGGCCTTGCTACACAGGATGAGGATGGCAAAAGCCTACGGCGCCAAGAGGCTCATAATATACGGCGACTCCAAGCTGGTCGTCAACCAGACAATGCACGAGTGCGACGCACTGAACGACAATATGATCGCCTACCACGACCTCTACGACACACTCGAAGGGGACTTCGACGGTTGTGAGCTGCAGCACATAGGCCGCGAAAGCAATGAAGAGGCAGAGGCACTCGCTAACATTGGCTCCACCTGCGCCCCCATACCACCTGGGGTATTTCTCGAGCGCATCTACGACTCCATCAAGCCAAAGGCTGCACAGAAGAAAACAAGCACAACAACGGACTCGAGGACTGCGCCGCCCAATGAGCCAATGGCACTCGACGACCTGGAGCTTGACACAGGACTCGAAGGACCAATGAGTGTCATGATGATCGAGCCATCTTGGACTCAACCATACATCACATACCTTCTCAGCAAGAGGCTATCGGACGACCCGACTGACGCACGGCACATTGCGCGGCGATCCAAGGCATTCGCTGTTATCAACGGCGAACTGTACAAGCACAGCATCACAGGAGTACTCCAACAATGTATCTCAAATGCTGATGTAAGAGCTGTTCTCCTCGACATACATGAGGGGACTTGCGGGCACCATGCCGGCAGTCGCGCCCTCATCTCCAATGCTCTACGAGCTGGATTCTACTGGCCTACGGCCATGCATGACGCCAAGGATATCATCCAAAAATGCAACGCTTGCCAGCGATTCGCGGACAAACCACACGCACCTGGCGCGGAGCTCCGGCCAATCTCATTGGCCTGGCCCTTCGCACAATGGGGACTTGACATGGTCGGCAAGCTCCCAAAGTCCTCGTGAGGAGGCTATGTCTACCTCTTGGTCGCAGTCGACAAATTCACCAAGTGGATAGAGGCCATGTCGGTGACTAACCAGTCAGGAGCCAGCGCAGCCAAGTTCTTCGAGTCCATCGTCTATCGTTTCGGAGTGCCACACAGCATCATCACGGACAACGGGACGAACTTCACCTCCAAGGAGTTCCAAGAGTTCTGCGAGAACCTGGGAATCAACGTAAGCTATGCCTTTGTAGCTCATCCATAGACCAACGGTCAAGTCAAAAAGGCCAACGGACTCATCTGCGGCGGAATCAAGAAGCGACTCCTTAGGCCACTCGAACAAGCCGCAGGATGCTGGCCATACGAGCTGTAATCCGTACTCTAGAGCCTACGCACAACCCCAAACAGTGCCACGGGATACACCCCATTCTTCATGGTGCACGGTGTTGAAGCAGTGCTACCTGCAGAGGTACGATACAAAGCACCACGAATGGTCGCTTACAGCAAGCAGGAATCAACTATTGCACTCGAAGACTCCGTCGACCTCCTTGATGAGGCACGGGAAATCGCCGCGGAAAGATCAACGATCTACCAGCAGAACCTGCGCAACTACCACAGCAGAAGGCTACGCCCTAGGTCCTTCGACGAAGGAGACCTGGTCCTGCGACTGAAACAACAAGGGCATCTCAAGCACAAGTCCCCCTGGGAGGGGCCATACGTGATTATAGAAGTAACCCCAGGTGGCGCCTATCGCCTTAAAGATTTCGAGACAGGAGTCGCATACTCCAACCCCTGGAACGTTGCACAGCTTCGGTGCTTCTACCCTTAGTCATCTTTTATTTTTTACATTGCAAATAAGGCTATTCAGCCAAGGCTACTTAGCCACACATTGTACCTCGTACTATCCTGCGAATAAATAAAGCTAAGTGCCCCAAACTCTGTGTTCTTTTATTTATTTTTTGCAATTTATCCACTCGGGGGCTGCGCCACCCTATACACATCTATTATACGAACCAACGCGATATCCTGAGTAGCTGACGCATTAATCGAACCCTTGACAAACACCAACCTAGTTGCATCGCACCTGACAGGTTGGCAAGGTGCTGAGATAAACACAAGTCAGGATAACGAAAGGGAATCGCATAGTGCAACGCACTCGGAAAACATACGAGCTAACAAGCTCTTTATATACATCAATATCAATCATACATAGCATATATATATGAACTTTACAACACTGGTGCAACTATGTGCAGGATACAAACTAAACTACTGTTGCAACAAAAGAACATTTGTCTACTCCTCGAAGAAGTCGAAAATTTTCTCCGCTGGGCGATTCACCGCCTGGTAGTGAGGAACCATGTTCCAAGTCGAACCTGCTAGCGGCGCTGGCGGTCCAGCAGCAATCGCTGCAACATCCACATCGGGCATGTGCAGTCGCACCAGCGATAGAGCAGCCTTGGCACCAGCCACTAACTGTTGCCGTACACACTCGCGGACTGCACTCAAGTCTTGAAATTTTCCAAGAAGGGCCAGCAGGCTCGATGGAACGACGTTCAGCGGGAACATCATCTGATAAATATTCCTTAAGCACGATTGCGATTTCTTCAGGAAATGAAGCACTCGCGACGCACGATCCTGCAGGGTCGCTAGTGCGATTACGCGGTCATGATCCACCCAGAAGTACCCACTCGCCTGAAGCTGCTCTTGGGTCAGGTCATTCATGCGAACATCAATCCTGTCCTTCTCATCTTGCGGATGACGGGCACTAACAACTATACCAAGCAAAGGCAAAAGTATGAAGACAAAGAACTACCACGAGTGGCTACAAGAAAAGATAAGGAAGCAGAAACCTAACACTTGAATTGGTCGCCCAGCGGCATCACCTCCCCCAACAGATATTGCTCTCGGGCAGTGGCCTTCTCCGCCCTCGACTTCCACACATCCGCATTACCACGAAGCACGGGCAGTTCATGCTCCAACTGCTTAACACGGTCACAGAGTCGCGAGAGCAGAGACAACTCATCCACCCTTGAGCGCGACTGCGCTAAGGTACCATCAATGGATGGCATATTCCGAGGTTCACTCGAAGGACCACTCGATGTGCCCTATCATAATCCAAGCAAGAGATAATAATAAGACTAAAGCAATACATGGACAAAAGACTCGAGTGCATTCAAGCATAATAAAGTATCAACAGATACACTCGCCAACGGCATGTTCCAGACAAAAGACAGGCTATTAACTATTATAGATATGACTACTGAGGAGCAACTGGCTTCTTCGACTTAGACTTCAGTTTTGGGGGCCTCATCGAGTCTGTGGCAGTATCAGATGCCACAGACTTCCCGCCGGCCCCTGACGCCGCAGCCTTTGCCGCCTTCTTGGCTCGCTACATCTCCTCAGAGTACTTCGTAACTGTGTTGATTAGCTGCGGCCCGTACTTGCCACAGGCAGTTGAGAAAGGAGCAAAGACTACCTGTTGGCCATCCGCGCTGACAGGCATCGCCTTGGAGACCGCAACAGGATCAACCTCGACTCCATGGGCTTGAACCATAGCGAGTGACATCGAACCGCCAGCCGCACAGAGAGAGTTCTTGAAGCCTGCAGGAATGCCTCCAGCAAGGGACTCCACCAGATCATCTACATTTTCGATTAACTCAGCTTTGGGCACCAGCTCCTCATGGAGGCGACTGAGTACACCCTTGGCCTTGATCAGCGTCTCCTGAATGGAAGCACCGCGATCTTCGACTGCCGAGATGGCACTTGCCAAGGCATCATCACGACGGAGCGCCTGGGCGTCAAATCTCAGACCACCGGCATCTACACAAGAACCAAGTGTTGGCACAAAAGTCAGCACAATAACAAATTCGAAAGAAGGGACACGACGAAAATCTAGACGAGGGAATACCTAAAAGAGCCTTGGCAATCGAGAAAAGCTGTTCTTCGAACAACTTCTCCCTAGTCACGATGGAGGCGCGCAAATCCTCCTCGCGTTTCCGTGACTCGTCAAGCGCTACGACTGCCTCATCGCGGCCCTTCACCGCCGCGGTGAGCGCCTTTTCAAGGGAAGCGGAATCGCGAAGGAGCGCATTATGCTCAGCTGCAAAACAAACAAAGACAGACCGTCAGTCGAGTATATAACAAGGAAAAATAAGAAGAAGAAGTAAAAAAACTCACTTTCAACCACGCGATGGCAATAGTCCAACATTGCATGCTGGCGACCCATCGCAAGCACCTGCTCCGCCAGGTGAGCAGCTTCCTTCACAATGAGCTGCGATGGGAGAAACAGTAAAGGATCAGCAGATGGTATGGATGATAAATTCGACTGCAAAAATTAGAAGAAGCAACACTACACATACATGATCCTCTAGTGACTCCGAAGTCGATTGACGCGCAGTCGTCCGGATAACCATCTGATGCTCCACATCGTGTGGAGAACTTGATGAATTATGCGCGGAATGGGACGCCAATGGAGGAGAAGGAGTCCGCTCAGCCATTTTCTTGGACTTGGAGGTCGCGACTCCAGATTGTTTCAAAAATTGGACGTCGCCAGAAGATGATGACGCCGGTTGACTGCAGAACAAAAGCAATATCAAGGAAATGCAACTCCAAGGAAGAACCAAAGAGAAGAATCGTGTACTTACCAATCAAACTTGTCAAAATGGAAGGTTTGACCCTCCGACTCCGACGACGACTCCTTCGGCAACCGCATCTTCTTGCGGGAAGACGGCACCACAGCACTCATGAGAACGGCAGGTATCGGCGACTCTGCACCAATAGCTGGGCCTTCCGGAGTCGAAGGAGATGACGCATCCGAATCCTTGTTGCGCGAACGTTTGCGAGTGTCCGGACTGCTAGACTCGGGGGCTTCCTCCTCCACATCAGATGGGACGGTCGACTCCGACTCGTCCTCTTCTAAAGATTCACGAGGAATAACCCCCTCAGGAAGAGGGGGCATACAAGGAGACACCTTCCAATCCTGCATACAGACAACAAGTCAGCACAAGTCAAGGAAAAAGAAGCATTCGACAAACAAATCTACTTCATAGCACGACCATACCTCAGGAGGAGGATTAGCATCATCGAATGGAGGTACGACTGGTTCACTGGGGAGCACATCCTTGGCGGTGTACTTGGTGACTAGTCGCACCCTTTTAACTACTTCACTCACGAAAATGCCATCGGCAGATACACGAGTGACATCGTCCGCACCAACCCACTAGAAAATAGGGTGGACTCTGGCCTGCAGGGGCTGGACGTGGCAGCGCAACCACGTGCGAATAAGGGCGCAACCTCCCTCTTCTTTACCCATGCGACTCTCGAGGTCACAGACGCGCTCGTACAGCACATCTGTCTCCACCGACTCGCCGGGCATCACCACGTTCTTCCAGGAGCGCCTCCTCTTCCACGGCGTCGCGGGATCGAAAGGCGCGAGTCCGAAGTGGTCTCCGTCAGCCTTCTGGTCGCGGATGTAGAACCACTTGTCCCTCCACCCTTGGACAGACGCCATGAGTTTGATGTCAAAATACGTGACGGAGGAGTCGACGTGGATACCGCAGCCTCCTACATCGTAGACTATGGATCCAGACACCGAGTAGCGCTTCAACTTGAAGAGGCGTTTGAAGAGACCAAAGTGTGGCTCGATTCCGAGCCAGCACTCGCAAAGTGTAATGTAGCAAGCAACATGGAGGATGGAGTTGGGGGACAGCTGGTGCAGCTGGAGCCCATAGAAACAAAGGAGGCCCCTGAAGAAAGGATGCAGTGGCAGAGAAAGACCACGGATAATGAACGCTAGGAACATCACCCGAAAACCAATAGGAGGACAAGGAGTTACCTCACCACCTGGGACTCGCGAGTCAGCAACCGCGGAAGACAGAACTCCGTCTTGGTGCAGGAGACAGAGCTCAAACGACTTGATAATGGACGCGCGCCACGTGCCATTGGTGATGCGAGTGCCCCTGCCCTTCTTCTTCCCGGTGATGGCGGTGCTGGTGCCCGTAGTGGCGGAGCCGCCCTTCTTCTTGGTAGCAGTAGTGGTGGCGGCAGACTCAGCGGCGGCACCTCCCTTCTTCTTCCCCATCTTGCGGAGGTGATGAGAGCAAAGAAAGTAGCTCGGGAAAACACGGAGCTGGTCCAGTGCCGCGAACGGAACGAACTCTCGGAGGCAGAGAAGAGCAACAATGGAGATGGAGGCAAAGGCAGAGAAACGAGCATATGGGAAAAATTACCGCCCTAGCACTACTACTTAACCCCCTGGAAGATGTAATCCAGCGGCCAGCAGAAACCCTATCAGACGCGTGGCACCCATCGTGATCGATACGTGGAGGACCCGAAGCGCGAACCGTCCCCCACTACCCCCATTACATGCGGAAATCGAGGAGGCGCAGTTAAAACAAAGATTACACACGCCCGGTCAAGTTAGGGTCAGAAAATGGGACCCACCGCTCGTCACGTCCCGTCAAACCCGCTCACGCGGGCAACTAAGATCATCACATCGTCAGCACTAATGTCATCAAAATTGAGCAGTAGAAAACTTCGACTACTTTAGTCCTTGCTCGAGTCTTCGACTCCACCAAGCACTCGGGGGCTACTCCCATAGGGAGCGCTGGTCGCGCACCCTACAATATTTCTTTTTCTCTTATACAGGAATATGGACATTCAAAGCATACCCAATCACTCGAATCCGCGAATCGATTATGGACATGGGTTACTCCCATATGGAGCGCCGGAAATAAATTCGACTGAAACCAACAAACAAAAAGACGACAGCAGTCACAAAAGTTCATTAGTCCCTGCCTGAGTCTTTGACTTAACTAGGCACTCGGGGGCTACTCCCATAGGGAGCGCTGGTCGCGCACCCTATGATTATTTGTAAACTGTACTGTGTGTCAATAACATCCACACTCGAAGTTTATGGCGACACTGCCTCATGATTTTTCCCTACAAAGAGACCGCATCTCGTGGGTCACCCGAATCATCTCCGCGATGACAAAATTCAGATGCTGCGCTTGCAGCGTGAAGATAAGACCTGAATAAGGCGTGGCAACGCATTTGCTGCGCACTACCAGAAATGTATCCGTGCCTACAGGTATGATGAACATGCCTTGACGGACGCGTCGAGTGCTCACACCCATATACTGGAATTCGACTCCTGTAAGACCTCCACGGCTTGAGTCGAATTACACCAGCACTTTTCCGAATTCGAGTCCGGGGACTCGAGTTTGAGTAGATTGCGTTGTTTTACCCTAAGGTAGTTAACTGATACCGATACATCGGTTAAATCAGGCACGCACATCAACAATCCCTATGACACAAACAGAGCAGTCGAAAAAAATACTCAGTCATGCACTCGAAAGGCTTCATAAAGTCCCCAGTCGAATCTGTGATTCCACTGGACACTCGGGGGCTACTGACATGGGTATACCCTACATGTACTCGAGCTTGGTATATACGTCCTGAATACAGCGGAAGCCCATGACGTTGCCAAGGCCCAAATGGAGAACTCGAGTAACCTACGGACTCTCGATTGCTTGCGGAACAGGAAGAAGCTAAAGATAGAAAGTTTAAAGGGGAAAACCATAACCTGTAACAGACTCAACCTGCTACCCGAGACCTAGCCTATCTATATAAAGGCTAGGAGGGGGCGGCGAGGAGGACACACGCAACCCTAGTTTCCACAACCCTCGCTAGATTGCATATGCACACCATTGTAATCTTCGATCCTTCTATTAATTCCACGAGCAGACAAGCAGGAGTAAAAGGGACCTCTATGAGGCCTGAACCTGGGTAAATCTTCGAGTCCCCCTTTGTGCTTGTTTGCTAGCCGATTGATGCTTCCAGCGCTCCCTCCTTCTCCAAAACCTAAGTCCATAACAATGGTCATTGATGAGTTAAACCCTCATCACTAGGTAAATGCCTCCGGCAATAGTTCAAGATCTCCATCCCCCTGAGGAGCTGGTTCCTTAGGTGGATATCCCTCAAGATGAGCAAGCTCCAACTCGTGGAGGTCAGCAAGCTGAAAGAAGTATCATCTCAGTATTGCGAAAAAACTATAACAAAGTATGGATGAGTACATATTCAAATATAAGAGTAACAACTAGAAAACTTACTGGTGTCATAGGATCGTCGACCGTATACATATCCAGGGAGAGATCTAGAATCTTCCTCTCGACCCGCTCTTTAATCAACCATTTAATCTAGGACTCGTACTTCTTGTCCAGGATTGATCTCAAGTAGATCCTGAGATAATCGGTCTTGCTCTTGGTGATCGTGTGCATGAGCCGATCACCATGGTGCTGGACGGGTTGAATCCAGCATGCCAGCCAGCAGTGAATCAAATCAGATCCTTTTATACCCTTATGCTTCATCAAGTACTCGATCCGTCTCTTAGCAAGAATCAGATCGTCGGTGAGAGCTGGAGCTTCCACATCCCAGGACTCTGGGGGCGTGGTGGCACCATCAACGAAAGCCGACCAAACAGTTTCTTTCCTAGGAGCTGGTCTATCCTTATGGTAAAAGAACATAGACGACCATTTCTTCATGGACTCACTAGCCTTAATCTTAGGATAGACCGGTCTCTCATAATAGTTAGGCTAAGAGGTTCGATAATGTAAGGATTACCGGAAGTGATGGAATTTCTCCATGTACCGAAGTAGTACCAGAATAGAACAAGACTCGGTTTCATTCCGAGATAACCCTCACACAAAGACACAAAAGCGCTAATTTCAAGAATCGTGTTTAGGGGGAAATTGTGGAGTTGAACTCCATAATAACCTATGACCTCAGAAAAGAAATCTGAGGGGTGGGGGAAGCTCAAACCTCTGTCGAGGTGAGTGCCGAAGTGCACCTGCTCGTTGGCGCGAGGGGTGGGTGATAGCTGTGAGATTCGACACATTTTGGATGGCTTTTATTGATGGTTTTCTCCCGCATTTTATCGTTTTCTAGCTTTACCTAACGCTAATACTTCAGTAGCAAAGAAAACTTGGTTTTTAATGTGTGTTTCAGGTTTTGAACGTCAATAGAAGGTTTTAATTAGAGAAACACAATATTCAGGCGAAAACAAGCAAGTCTCTTTTCGGAAGCACTCAAGGGGAGCATACAGAGGCTTTAACGAGCAACTATATGGCAGGAACATTTTTCCGGCTGTATAGTTCCCGCTGTAGAGCTATCGCCACCTCTGTCTTGTCAAAAGGGACAACTTCCGTGAAGAGGCCATACGCAAAAACGCAACACAACAGCCGCCATCCCATCCAGAAGGGAGAAAGAAGAGATCCGGAAAAGAAGGGGAGGATGTTCTTCATCTCGCTCCACGATCTTCGACCTCCTAGCCAATACACCCTCATAGTCACTACTTGTACTTGAGAGAGAGAGGGGGATCTTCACCTTGCAATACTAGGGTTTGAGATTGTTTCTTCCTATCTTGAATTGTGTTGGATACTTTTCTATTCTTATTGTGGATCTCCACGGTAATATCAAGAAGAATTCTCTTTATTTAATTATATCGATGATTCGTTCTTCTCTCATGTATGAGTAAGTTCCTTGGGCGTGGGAGATGTAGGAGATTGGTGAGATGTGATGTGCCTTCATATATTTTCCATTAGCTTGTGATTGATTCTAATTACTATATTATGTGTGCTTGACTATCTATGGGATGCCTAACGCTTGTTGTCCAATTAAGGGCCCAGACAACATGATGATTTGTTCTACATAGATAGGATCTTGTTCGCTAGCAGAGCGGCAACCCCCGAGTGACACGGGGATATCAATGGAAAACTAGTAGACTTGAGGATAACGAGTAACCACTGTGCTTATTGAAGGGTTTCGCAGCATAGTAAATCAAAATTTTCTACGGAAGCGAACAGAGGGAAAGCCAAGATCTAATCTAGGAGATGCAAACAACGAGAGAGATTGGATTAGATCTTCATACCCTTGAAGATTTGCACAGCGGAATGTTCGTCGGGACGTGGGTGATGTAGTCGTACTCGCTTCTCCTCCTCGCGATCCGATCCGATCTAGCACCACAAGTGGCGGTGCCTCCGTGAGATGCACACGTGCAGCACCTCGATGTCTCCTCCTTCCTCGGACCAGCAAGTAGGGTGGAGAGATAGATTGGATCTACAACACGACGGCGTGGTGTATATGGTGGAGAATTTCTGCAGCAGGGCTTCGCCTACAAACAGTCGGGAGGGAGAGAGGAGGGCAGCAGGGCAACTAGGGTTTGGAGGAAGGTGTGTATGTTGGGGGGGAGGGGGCGCACCAGCCCTCTATATATATAGGGGGGTGCGTCCAGCCCTTGCCCATCCTCCAAGCCTATCTCTAGTTTAAACGATTTAAACTCTCCCTTCTAGAAACCCTATCTTATCTCTAGTTTAAACGATTTAAACTTATCTAGGATCGGCTGGGACCTATGGGGCCTTGTGCCCCTGGCCCAATGCGGCAAGGACACTCCCTCATAGGCCCATGCCCCCTCCCGGAAGGTGGGACCACGTTGGCCCCCTTCCGGAAGGTTCTAGAAGCTTCCGGTACAATACCGATTAATCCGGAACAATTCCGAACTCCAAAAACTGCACTGCCTTATATGAATCTTATTCTCCGGACCACTCCGGAACCTCTCGTGATGTCCCGGATCCCATCCGAGACCAACAAAAATTCATAAACCAAGTATCCAATCTATCCTAGCCAAGACACACGTTATGTGTGACCTGGTTCGAGAATATGCAGACATGATCTTCTATCAATAATCAACAGCGGGGTCTGGGCACCCATATTGACTCCCACACATTCATCGATGATCATATCGGATGAACCACGATGCCAGGATTCAATCAATCCCAAATATATATTCCCTTTGTCTCGCGATATTTTACTTGCCCGAGATTCGATCGTCGGTACCGTCATACCTAGTTCAATCTCGTTCAACGGAAGTACTTTACGCTGTCAGTAATCCGATATCCCTGTGTGATTAACTCCTTAAACACATGCTTGCTAGCGGTGTTGATATCGACACGAAAGTGGGCCCAAGTATATCTCTCCGACTTGGGAGGGACAAATCCCATCTCGATACATACAACCCAATGATACTTTCCGATCACCGAGAGACACCTTTATGATCACCCTCTCATAGGATCACGCTTTGATGACCTCAAAGCTTTCTTCCGATACCAGGGAGTTGCATTATCTCATGGTCTAAGGAATACAATATTTGACATAGGAAAAGCTTCAAAGATGAACACAATGACACGATCTAATTGCTTCGCTTAGTTTGGGTTCATCCACCATATCATTCTCCCAATGATATGATCTCATTATCAATTGACAACTCATGTCTATGGTTAGGAAACCTTAACCATCATTGATCAATGAGCTAGTCCATAGAGGCGCATTTAGGGACACGGTGTTGTTCACAAACCACACAAGTATTAATGTTTCGCTTAATACAATTCTAGCATGGAATATAAACTTTATCATGAACAAGAATTATAATAATAACATCTTTATTATTGCCTCTAGGGCATAATTCCAACAGTCTCCCACTTGCACTAGAGTCAATAATCTAGTTTACATTTGGCAACAATCTTACACCCATGGCACTGAGGTGCTGATCATGTTTTACACGTGGAAGAGGTTTAGTCAATGGATCTGGGACATTCAGATCTGTATGTACTTTGCTGATCTTCAGATCTCCATCTGCTATATAATCTCGGATTATATGAAACTTGCGGTTGATATGCTTGGTCTTTGGATGATATCTTGGTTCCTTAGCGAGTGCTATGGCGCCAGTGTTGTCACACAATATCTCCGGGTCCAATGCACTTGAACCACGCCAAGCTCGATGATGAAGTTTCTGATCCAAACTCCTTCACTTGACGCTTCTGCAGCAGCCATGTATTCCGCTTCTACTGTAGATCCCGCGACCACGCTTTGCTTGCAGCTTCTCCAGCTCACAGCTCCTCCATTCAAAATATACACGTATCCTGTCTGAGATTTAGCATCATCCTTGTCGGTGTCGAAACTAGCATCGACGTAACCTTTTACGATGAGTTGTTCATCACCACCATAGACTAAGAACATTTCTTTAGTCCTATTTAGGTACCTTAGGATGTTCTTCACGGCTGTCCAGTGTTCCACTCCTGGATCACTTTGATATCTACTCGTCAAACTAAGAGCATTGGACACATCCGGTCTAGTACACAACATGGCATACATGATGGAACCTATGGCCGAGGCATAAGGCACTTTGCTCATAGCTTCCCTATCATTTACCGTAGCTGGACACTGAGCCTTGCTCAATATCTTACGACAACATAGGCACGAACCTTTCAATGCCTTATCCATTCGAACCTTTTCGTAACTTTGTCTAGGTATGTACTCGCTTAAAGCTATCAGCGCCTTTTGTCTATCTCTATAGATTTTGATGCCCAATATATAAGCAGCTTCACCTAGGTCTTTCATTGAAAAACACTTGTTCAAATAACTCTTCACATCATTAAGCATGTCGATGTCATTTCCAATAATCAATATGTCATCCACATATAGTACCAGAAACTTCACCGAGCTCCCACTCACTTTCTTGTAGATGCAAGCTTCGTAGCAATTTGGAACAAATCCAAAGCTCTTGATTACTTGATCAAAATGAAGGTTCCAACTCCGAGATGCTTGCTTCAGTCCATAAATGGAACGCTGAAGTTTGCATACTTTATCAGCATCCTTAGGATCGACAAAACCTTCGGGTTGCATCATATACAACTCTTCATCAATGTTGCCATTGAGGAAAGCAGTATTGACATCCATTTTCCATATTTCATAATCATGAAACGCAGCAATTGCTAATAAAATCCGAATGGACTTAAACATCGCTACGGGAGAGAAAGTCTCATCGTAGTCAACACCTTGAACTTGTCGAAAACCTTTCGCAACAAGCCGTGCTTTGTAGACGGTAACATTACCATCCGCGTCCGTTTTCTTCTTGAAGATCCATTTGCACTCAACGGCCTTTCGGTCGCTAGGAGGGTCCACCAAAGTCCATACTTGGTTTTCGCTCATGGATCCCAATTCGGATTTCATGGCTTCTAGCCATTTCTAGTCCGGCTCATCATCGCTTCCTCATACTTCGTAGGTTCGCTGTCTTCTACTAACAAGACAGTCAAGACAGGGTTGCCGTACCACTCAGGAGGGGCACGCGACCTTGTCGACCTGCGACGTTCAGTAGCAGCATCGTCCGAAGCTTCATGATCCTTGTCATTAGCTTCCTCTATTGTTGGTGCAGGCGGCACTGGAACAATTTCAGGTGCTGCGCTACTCTCCAATTCAAGAGAAGGTTCAATAACCTCGTCTAGCTCTACTTTCCTCCCACTCACTTCTTTCGAGAGAAACTCCTTCTCAAGAAAGGAACCGTTCTTTGTGACAAACACTTTGCCTTCGGTTGTGTGATAGAAGGTATACCCAATAGTTTCCTTAGGGTATCCTATGAAGACGCATTTCTCCGCTTTGGGTTCGAGCTTGTCCGACATCAACTTCTTGACGTAAGCTTCGCATCCCCAAACTTTAAGAAACGACAACTTAGGTTTAGCACCAAACCACAGTTCATACGGTGTCGTCTCAAGGGATTTAGATGGAGCCCTATTTAAAGTGAATGCAGCGGTTTCTAATGCATAATCCCAAAATGATAACGGCAAATCAGTAAGAGACATCATCGATCGGACCATATCTAATAGGGTTCGATTCGCTCGTGACACACCATTGCGCTGTGGTGTTCCGTGGCGTGAGTTGTGAAACGATTCCACTTGCTTTGAGATGCGTGAGAAAATCATAACTCAAATATTTGCCCCACAATCGGATCGTAGAAACTTAATCTTTCGTTACGATGGTTCTCCACTTCATTCTGAAATTCTTTGAACTTTTCAAACGCTTTCAGATTTATGTTTCATTAAATAGATATACCCATATCTACTTAAGTCATCGGTAAAAGTGAGAAAGTAGCGATATCCCGCCAAGGTCAAAACACTCGTCGGTCCGCATACATCGGTATGTATGATTTCCAACAAGTCCGTTGCTCGCCCATTATACCGAGAACGGGTTTTGATCATCTTGCCCATGAGGCATGGTTCGCATGTGTCAAATGATTCAAAATCAAGAGACTCCAAAAGTCCATCAGAATGGAGTTTCTTCATGCGCTTTACACCAATATGACCTAGACGACAGTGCCACAAATAAGTAGTATTATCACTATCTACTTTGCATCTCTTAGCCTCAATGTTATGGATGTGTGTTTCATCCCTTTCGAGATTTAGAAGAAATAAACCATTCACAAGAGGTGCATGACCATAAAAGATGTTACTCATATAAATAGAACAACCATTATTCTCCGATTTAAATGTATAACCGTCTTGCAATAAACACGATCCATAAATAATGTTCATGCTCAACGCAGGCACATAATAACATTTATTAAGGTTTAAAACTAATCCCGAAGGTAAAACTAAGGAGAGCGTGCCGACGACCATCACATCAACTCTTGATCCGCTGCCAACGCCAAGATCGTCACCTCATCCTCGCAGTCAGCCGCCTATTCCGTAGCTCTGCTTCGAAGTTACAAATATTAGCAACGAACCAAGATCAAATACCTAGGCACTACAACGAGGGCTAGTAAGGAAAACATCAATAACATGTATATCAAATATACCTTTGATGGTGCCAGCCTTCTTGTCCGCTAAGTACTTCTGACAAAGCTTAGGACCCTTGTCCTTGCAATAGAAGCACTCAGTGTCCGGCTTAGGACCAGACTTGAGCTTCTTCTCAGCAGGGGCAACGCGCTTGCTGCCGCTTTTCTTGAAGGGCTTCTTTGCACCTTTACCTTTCTTAAAGGAGGGCTTGTTGACCATCAACACATGATTATCCTTCTTGATGTCCACCTCCGCAGCCTTCAGCTTTGCGAAGAGCTCGGTGATCGTATCAGTGGAACCAATCTGATTATGAGTCACTACAAAACTTTTGTAGCCGGGAGGAGTGATTGCAGAACCTCACAATCTTGAGCTCCTCTGGAATCTTGTAGTCCAGCTTGCTCAGGCGTTGAGTGTAGCCCGACATCTTAATGGCGTGCTCACTAACGGAACTCCCTTTCTCCATCTTGCGCTTAAAGAACTTCTCGAGATCTCATATCTCGAACGGGCCCGAGTCTCAAAACATGGTTTTCAGCTCCTCGAGAATCTCAAAGGGACCGGATAGTTTTCAAAACGATTTTGAAGTTCCTTCCATAGCAAACAACATGGTGCTCTTAATCACACCATAATCATCTTTTGCATCGATAGACAGCTTTCTCATCAGCCGTAGCTGCAGCAGGGGTTACCTAACGCTTTCTCAAGGACATAGTCCTTTTGTCCTCCGCATGTAATGATTCTCGATTAGGAACCAATTGGTGAAGTTAGACCCATTGTTCTTAAGCTTTTCTTTCTCAGCAAAAACTTTGAAGTTGAAGTTGGACTTAGCCATGTGATCTACAATATTTGCAAGTACAATTTAGACTATGTTCATGGTAAATAGTTCAACTTAATCAAATTACTAGATGAACTCCCACTAAATTCAACATCCCTCAAGTTGTTTAGTGAACACGATCCAAATTCACCACGCCTAATCCGATCATCACGAGAAGAGATGTGGTTTCAATGGTGGACAACGGCGTCGATCATATCATTCATATGACTCATGCTTAACCTTTCAGTTCATGTGTTCCGAGGCCATGTCTGACATGCTAGGCTCGCAAGTTAGACCCAAGTATTTCCGCTGCAGTAAACTGGCTTGCACCCGTTGTATGTGAGTAGAGTCTATAGCACCCGATCATCACGTGATGCTTGGACACGATTTAACTTTCGAACGGTGCATACTTGGGGAGAACACAGTTTTTATCTTGATCTTTATGAGGAATCATCTTATAATGCTACCGTCATGATCTAAGCATGATAAGATACATAAAAGGATAAACATCACATGCATATAACTTTATGTGACATGGTATAGCCAATCTTCGCAATGATCTCCATCTTGTGCGTCCGCATGATCTCCATCACTCCACCATGATTGCCTCCACCACGAATAGCAACTACAACTATTGCTAACTACTTAGCGATAAAGTAAAGCTATTACATGGCGTATAAGAAGTTGACTCGCAGGTCATACACAATTATAAAGACAACCATATGGTTCTGCCGGTTGTGTACTCATCGACATGCAAGTCGTCAAACATTACAAAACATGATCATCGTGATACAATATACACATCACATCTTGGGCCATACCATATCACGAAAACACTCCTGCAAAAACAAGTTAGACGCCTACTTTGTTGTTGCATGTTTTACGTGGCTTATGGGAGTAGATGCTAAGAATGATTCTTACCTACGGAAAGCCACAACGGTGATATTATGGTTGCCAAACTCCGTGTTAATCCCATGACAACTATAGTGAGAGAACGGCATCCACCAGCCGCATGTATGGTACAGCCACACGTCAAGTGCGGAGCCGGTCTCGAACGACGTCAGCGTAAGGTTGGCCTGGACCGCTTCAATCTCACTATCCCGCGCCATAAGAAGAACACAAACAAGAGGCTTGCAACAGAAAACATCAACGCCCGCAACAACCATGTTATGCTCTACTCGTGAAACACATCTACGCATAGATCTAGCTCGATACCACCAAGGGTTTCAGAGCATAGTAAATCAAAATTTTCTACTAAGCGAATAGAGGGAAAGCCAAGATCTAATCTAGGAGATGCAAACAACGAGAGAGATTGGATTAGATCTTCATACCCTTGAAGATTCAAGACAGCGGAACGCTCGCTTTAACGTGGGTGATGTAGTCGCACTCGCTTCTCCTCCTCGCGATCCGATCCGATCTAGCACCACAAGTGGCGGTGCCTCCGTGAGATGCACACGCAGCACCTCGACGCCTCCTCCTTCCTCGGACCAGCAAGTAGGGTGGAGAGATAGATTGGATCTACAACACAACATGGTGTATATGGTGGAGAATTTCTGCAGCAGGCTTCACACAAACAATGGGAGGGAGAGAGGAGGCGCAGGGCAACTAGGGTTTGGAGGAAGGTGTGTATGTTGGGGAGGCGCACCAGCCCTCTATATATAGAGGGGGTGCGCCAGCCCTTGCCCATCCTCCAAGCCTATCTCTAGTTTAAACGATTTAAACTCTCCCTTCTAGAAACCCTATCTTATCTCTAGTTTAAACGATTTAAACTTATCTAGGATAGGCTGGGCCCTATGGGGCCTTGTGCCCCTGGCCCAATGCGTCCAGGACACTCCCTCATAGGCCCATGCCCCCTCCCGGAAGGTGGGACCACGTTGGCCCCCTTCCGGAAGGTTCTAGAAGCTTCCGGTACAATACCGATTAATCCGAACAATTCGAACTCCAAAACTGCACGCCTTATATGAATCTTATTCTCCGGACCACCGAACCTCTCGTGATGTCCCGGATCCCATCCGAGACCAACAAAATTCATAAACCAAGTATCCAATCTATCCTAGCGTCGAGACACGTTATGTGTGACCTCGGGTTCGAGAATATGCAGACATGATCTTCTATCAATAATCAACAGCGGGGTCTGGACACCCATATTGACTCCCACACATTCATCGATGATCATATCGGATGAACCACGATGCCAGGATTCAATCAATCCCAAATATATATTCCCTTCGTCTCGCGATATTTTACTTGCCCGAGATTCAATCGTCGGTACCGTCATACCTAGTTCAATCTCGTTCACAGCAAGTACTTTACTCGTTCCATAATCCGATATCACTTTGTGATTAACTCCTTAACCACATGCTTGCAAGCGGTGTTGATATCGACACGAGTGGCCCGAAGTATATCTCTCCGACTTGGGAGGGACAAATCCCATCTCGATACATACAACCCAACAGATACTTTCCGATCACCTGAGAGACACCTTTATGATCACCCTCTCATAGGATCACGTTTGATGACCTCAAAGCTTTCTTCCGATACCAGGGAGTTGCATTATCTCATGGTCTAAGGAATACAATATTTGACATAGGAAAAGCTTCGCAAAGATGAACACAATGACACGATCTAATTGCTTCGCTTAGTTTGGGTCTGTCCACCATATCATTCTCCCAATGATATGATCTCATTATCAATTGACAACTCATGTCTATGATTAGGAAACCTTAACCATCATTGATCAATGAGCTAGTCCATAGAGGCGTACTAGGGACACGGTGTTGTTCACAAACCACACAAGTATTAATGTTTCCGCTTAATACAATTCTAGCATGGAATATAAACTTTATCATGAACAAGAATTATAATAATAACATCTTTATTATTGCCTCTAGGGCATAATTCCAACACTTATTGCATTAGTCTGATCCAAGGAGCTTAATCGCTAAGTGACCCAAAGGGTCTTAATCGTCCAGTGCCTGACCATGGTTTTGGTAACAGACTAGTAGGATTATTGAAGTTGGGATGAAATCTACCAAGAGGAGTTCTGTCTAATTATGGGTTGCTCGCCTACACATATACTTATAAGATTATAATTGTTACATTTATCATTCGTCTACCTGGCACAGTCACTATCACCATGAACCGAATCTCCTCGCGCCTTCTTTTGCCATCTGCAGAAAACAACAAACAACCAAGTCGTTCTTTACTTTCATGTTTTATATTTCTGAAGTTTACATTTTAGTTCTATTTAAATACATCTCATTTAATCAAAAACCCATTATTATTTCAACACTTGCAGTCAATTTACTTGAAGACATGTGACAACTTTGGGTGTGACAGAGACTTCACTCATAAACACTTACCTTTGGGCTCCCTCTGGGATCGATATCTATACTTCAAAACTAGCTACAAATGATATGTGCACTTGCAGACATCAGTGGAGATGGTTTGGTCGAAGCCACTCCACCAGTCACCGGCGCGGAGGAGGCCTTCCTTCTCAATGATGCAGAGCTTCTCATCATCGAGGATGCATGGGATCCACACCTCGCGGAAGTTTTCTTTCTCCACCACTACAGAGGTCGCCGCCATGCTGGAGGAAGATGCATCAGCCATTTTGTGGGCGGTGGGGACCGTACATGGGTTGTGCTGTGCGTTTGGAGGAGGAAGCAGAGGAACTTGTGCACGGTGGCATTGGGAGGAAGGAAAAGGCAATGGCACTGGTAAGTAAGAGAAATGAGATCTTGACCCCTTATATCCCTCACATGCGCCAAGATTTGTGCAAAGTGAACAGTAACCATGCCACACGTCGTGGAAGGAGCTAGGTAACCTCCTCGCGAGGATTACGCCACCTCGATCTCCACGCACGCATTAAAATGACGCCTTGGTTCCGCAATAGGCAGACCCACCAACGGTCGTGCTGTTAGGAATGTCTGTCAGTGACATGACTTGACCTTGACTGATGTCAGGTTACGTTAGAGACCAAGTTCCGGCTTAGTTTGAATTTCAAGCTGGAAATCTGAATAATGTACTCATAGGTCCAACTCGCTTTGAGACTTAGATCCTACCCATTCTTTTGAGTTTCAGGAACCCTTCAAGATTCTGCAAGACGAAGATGAATCAAGCTAGACGATGAAATCCGACTCTGGTTCTGTTGGAGATATACTTTCCGGGTATCATCACCGTGCCTCGCTGACCAGGGTGGCCCACTTCGGGTTAGAGCTTTGCTCCACGGGCATCCCAGTCAGACAGAAGAGACGGAGTCCAGTCCGGCTACATGAAGACCCAGAAGACTTACCGACTTAGGCTTATATAGTTACTTGTAGTCCAAGATGTACTCTATAACCGACTCTTAGTCGTAGCCGGATAGGTCTCTCCTATAAACCCTAGGTCAGATATCTATATAAGCCATCCTAGGGACCATCCTTTAGGGCACCCCACAATATTCTACAATCTCAACTTGCACAGGCGAAACCCTTGTAACCCATATTCTGGCTCTGCCATATTACTGGATTGCTAGCAGGAATAGGATCCGTCCACCGTCGGCAGATTCGAACCTGGGTAAACTTGTGTGCTCACCGTCCCGGAACACTGTACGACTCACACTTCTCTCTTCCACACGCCTCGAGGACCCCCTCATGGTGTACTTGTCCTTAATCCGATGATAGTCAGGTTGACTCCCAAGTGGAGGAGATTAATTTTAGTACCTTTCGATATAGAATTTTTTTCGAACCCATGAGGAGCTGAATGTATTGGTTAGAAAGTTTAACAGGAAAAAAATAATAAAGGTGTTTTTGGGGTTTTGGGTCTAAGCGTGCAAGGAAATAAATACTGAAAGTAAATAATGTAAATGCTCATTTCAGAGAAAGTCCAATCCTCTATGCGGCAAGAGGACAAGCTCAAGTGTATTCAATAATAGACAAATCTTCCTAGGGGCGGCATGGATTTACTTAGCATACATATTTCTAGGCTAATATGAACGAGTGTCTTGTCAAGTTTTATTCGTACGAAGCCAAAAATAGGTGTAGTCATAATATTACTATGCAAAAAACCCCTAATGATTGTTCCTAAAGTCACTCGTGTGATCATTTAGGGATACACTAAGACATAAATTTTTCCAACCATTGCATAAAACTCTAAGGTCCCTGATCAAGAACCCCCCTAAAAATAACGCAGAGTCTAAGAAATAGGCTTCTGTCTCTCCCTCATTACTCATCCTCATTATTACTCTAAGGTGCAGCCCTTTGAGCCCATATAGGTGAAGTAATATGCAGTCGATGTTCGCACATTACCATCATAGAACCACGTAAAATATCAAAACTTAACCAAATACTCCATGCATATTATATAGAAATCATAACCAATTCATCCTATGCCCCCAGGAACAACAGGAACTACTCACAAGTGTCAAACATGATCATGATAAGTGTAATATGAGGTACAACACAATCTAAAAGTATAACTTCACCACAAAATAATGACAAGGTGCAAGCATAAACATGCACACAACACTTAACATGGTTCAATCTACCATAAACTATGAGGGGGATAACATCGATTCTCCAGGTGGGGATGGCGCTGATGTTGGGGATGATGAATATGGTGATGAAGATGTGATTGAGATGCTCCTCCTACATCAAGGATGAGTCGATGATGATGATGATGACGATGATTTCCCTCCGACAGCAGCAGATCAACCCTTCCGGGGGTGGAAGAAGGGTTCTGCCTCCACCGCCGCCTCAGAAAATTATGGGAAAATTAGGGCATCCCTTTTCTATCGAAACGAAGGCGTACATAAAAATAAAGA
Organism: Avena insularis; assembly: GCA_023614405.1. Lineage (NCBI taxonomy): Eukaryota > Viridiplantae > Streptophyta > Magnoliopsida > Poales > Poaceae > Avena > Avena insularis. The sequence goes on from CM042694.1 coordinate 454,964,588, forward strand.
GACGAGGCGAGGCACGAGGGACAAACGAGCCCTAGTGGCGTGGCCTAGTCAGTGGGCCACGCCACCTAGGATCTTTTGGGCCTCGTGGCTCCTCTCGTTTGCTTCAAACTCTCTAGATGCTTCTCATGATAAAATATTAATGCTGCAAAAATCCCTGATCAAATTGAGGTCCAGAAGGTCCATGAAATAGCAAAATACGAAATTAGAAGATTTTCTATCTGTCAGAAATTAAATACCAAAGGGTAGACTTTGTAAGAAAGTCCCGTAAATCATGTAAAAATGCATGAATAATGAATTATTGATGCTAATAAAAATATAAAATAGTTCTATATGATGCAAATATGGTGATGCAAAATGCACGTATCAACTCCGTCAAGCTTAAACGTTTGCTTGTCGTCGAGCAAGTAAGCGAATAGATAATATCATGCATCAATGAGCTTATGGTTGATAAAAGAAAATATGGGCATCGCATCATCAACTTATGCGTGTTTCCATCATGTGATAAGTTTTATAGTAACATCCAAGCAAATATTGACACCAATAACAAGAAGCTCTAGCAATGACCCTATACCATTTGAACCAAAACAACCATTGCATGTTGGACAATTGAATCATATTTTGTTTTATTCCACAACTTTTGGCTGTAACATCTTGGTATCTTTTCTTTTCAAACTTCACAACTTTGTTGCTTTGCAAAAGATATAATTATCATAGTTTAACTAGCTAAAAGAAGGGAATATCGGGAACAAGATAGGCATGAAGTTCAACCACAGGATCACTTTATTAGTTGAGCAGATGAACACTTTCACCACAGAACATGGTATTAGTTAATGGTCCCGTTTATTAGAACCCCCAACACCAACCTTTTATTCATGAGTTATTTGATCAAGGCACATGCTCTCCCAACTTTTTTTCAATTCTCAAGCCATGGCTAACCGATTCCATTAGGTGCCTTCCATTTATTCACTTTTTCCATGAGAGAAATGTGTATCAAATAACTCATAAACACATAGATTGATTCTTTGTTTTCTAAGCATAACAGGAGTATCTCATGCCCCCTTGTTAGCATCCATTCATAGTTCTTTATCATACAATAACAATCACTCCCACATAGTTCAACTTTCTACAAGCACACAATTATGATCACTTATGTTTCTTCATTTAATTTTCCTATAACAAGTTAAGTTGTATAGATTGCATGCTTGTCCAACATACACAAGTTAATTTAATCCAAGGCAAAGTGTGACTAAAACTTCCTAGTATGATGTGACCAATTGCATCAGTGTTATCCATAAATCTCCGTATGATGGAAACCATGGATGATACCGTACTTATATTCTCATTAAAAACCACTCGAACCAAGGATACATGACAATGCTCTAAGATATTGCATAAACTAAGCACACAAATATAAAAGCAACTCCCATACTATGAAAGAAAACTAGATGCAAGATAATAAACTAAAAAGTATAAAACTAGGTAAACTATCCCAAGTTAGTTTGTTGTCGAAGGTTCCTCTTCAGCTCCAAGCCTTGTCAATCTCTCTATGAGTGTTCTCTCTTATTGCCTTGAGTGCTTCAAATAGTTTGGTGTTGATCTCGTATTGCTTGGTGATGGCTACAAGTGCACAGATCAATTGTAGCTAGTTTTGAAATATGAGTATCATACCCACAGAGAGCTATTTGGTTAAGGTCTCTATGCCTCTCGTCACTTTCCACCAAAGTATACTTGTAAGCTACCTTTGATCTCAAGTAAAGGGTGTTTGAAAGGTTTGTGCTTGCGTCCAAATAAGTAATTAAACAAGTAAAAGAAAGCAAGTAACAATATTGTGTGAAAACATGGTTGAACTCAATAGGGCTAAAACATTCTCGGGGATGTAGGATACACCACTAGAATGATATTATTATTATTAATTAAGATAATATACTTCTTGTGTCATGATATATGTGGAGAGAACTCCATAATAAGACGTTCACTACAAGTCTCGTAGGAAGCCACTTTGTTGAGCCAATAGTGAGGTCGCCTCTAAATAATTACCGTGATGTCTGAGAGCAATCACCCATACAAATCACCGCGATTAAGGGTTTCATCATGGATATCATAATTAGCTTAAGGAGTCCCTCTTTATCCTCCTTTGACCGTGTAGGTTGCTAGCCGGTGCCAATTGTCACGAAGCTATTCCAAGCACGCTCCCAAAATACGTCCAAAGGATTTCTCCCTCCCTTTATTCCCGATGGCAAATGATATGTGTCCGACTACACATTACATCTAAAGAGAGAGATCAAACACAAATCATAAATCTATCATAGACCGGCCAGTCATACAGACACAAGAATATATCATCTTTATCGCAAGTTCATAATAGTGCTAGGGTTTCTCCATCTCCCCAAGAGCAAAGGAACTACTCACACATGTAAGTAATCAACGATATCATCATAATCAAATGGATGGATAAAAGTACTAGGATAAATCTAGTGCAAATCACAATTGAATATGGAATTACAACAATATCTAATATATGAGAGATGAGGGTGATGATGGTGATGAGGATTCAACGGTTGATGATGAAGGCGATGATGCGATGTCCTCCAATGATCCGTGAAGCAGCAGGGGTTTACCCTCCGCCAAGTTCCTCCTTCAGATCCCTTTTAGATGTGTTTTTCGTGATTTCTGGTGGTTGTGAATGTTGGATATCTCTGTCGTCTTTGCCATGAGAAAGTATTTGACGAGGGAGACACGATGCCGTGTGGTACGAGCGGACGGTATGGGCAGGCTCCGCCCGTACCACTGGTCGTTAACGCTGCAGTAGCCTCCTTCATGTTTGGTATTCTCCTAGGTACGAAGGTAAATCAATAAAATGACTTTATCACTTAAAAATATCATATTAAAACATAATATGTTAGTTCCAATTGATATGTTTATAATAGACTTAGTGATTTGGGATCCTGTTGAAACAAGGACACAAAGGTGTGCGCAAATGCAGTGAAATACCAAAATCCCTATTCTATTTATGCAAAAACAAAAGGTAAAAATTCTTCAATTTTGGACTTATCAACTCCCCCAAGCTAGAATCTTGCTCATCCCCGAGCAAGATGGTGGCCTATGGACAATATCATCATGTTCATGAGGCATGCGTCTTTACAATAAATGAGGCATAAATTGAAACAGGAATACAACTTCAGATGTAAAGTTACTTTGGGGGTATTATCATACCCTTACACATCACATGACTTAGAGGATTCCACACCTTTTTAGTATCAATAAAGTTATAAGAATCTTCCCATGATTCAACATATCATAAAATCATAAAGTTAAACCGATTGAGCACTTGATTTCAGTAATGACGATTCATGATCATTCTTTTTCTTGAGATTCTTTTGATAGCTGTTATTTTATTTTTTCTTCCCTTCTCCTTTCCTTTTTATCCTTTTCTTTTTCTCCTTTTATTTTTCTCTCTTTATCTTTTTTAGTACAGCCACTTGATCATGCTCACTACTTTTATGGATTTTTAGAACTCGTGACTATAATATGCTCCCAAAATTATTCTTCTCATAATTTAACCAATACTTTTATTGGTCTAGAAGTCCCTAAAATCACGACAGTTGTGCAAGTATCATAGCACTCAACCTAGTTCAATCATCTAATATAATAATCATGAATCAAAAGATAACTTCAAATATCGTAAAGTCTCAAAACTCAACGGATATAAATCTTCTCTTGAACAAAAGGGAGCTCGAAGTTGATGCAACTAATGAAGATTCTGGCATTAAAACCTAACATGCATGCAGGAAAAGTAAATATGCTAAAACTTTAAGATAGATTACAAGGTTCTCAAATATCCCCAAGCTTGGAATCAAGCCAGGTGGATCAAATAATCCCTTGCGATTATTCAATACCGTGGCATCCTTCCTGGTGAGGAAGTTTTGTTGGAGACCGCTGCGTGAAGCTTCTTATTTGTCTCTTCCAGGGTAGATATACAACAAAGACACTTCTGCAAATCCGAACACAAAAGGAACATGGCATCATCAACTTTTCTCATCACGCCATTGAGTTCCTTCTTTCCTTGTAGATCCAAGAGACGCTTGCACACAATCTCCCTGTGGATGAGGTCTTCTTTATGGTACATCTCTATCTTGGGAACATGATGTTTAGTGTCTGGAATATGCGCACTGACGGGCACGTCCACAAGGGTGAACCCCTAATCCTCTTGTGGCTTCACGCTCATGCGTGCGTTCATGGTGATCTTCTTTGTTGTTGAAGTGTGCATCGTAGCCTCCTGATAAGTTCCTGCATCTGGACAGTTAGCTTTCTTATGCTTTGGTGGGGAGTAGTTGACGACAATGAACTTGAGTGACTCCATGCACCCCTTCCCATGATGTTTCTTGGCTTCTTCCTCATCCTAAGGCTTCACCATAGCCATGTAATTTGGCTACTTCCATCCCCTCTTCGTTTACTCCATGAAGGTCTTGAATTCCTCCTCATCATCGTCATTAGGATCATAGGAGTACCACTTGTTCTTTGGGCTTAGGCCTTGAGCTTCATGATCATCAACTTCAATGGAGAACGTCTGGAAACTATCCCACGAAGGAGCAATGAGGTTTGGAGGTTTTCCTTTGCCTAGAACTGGGTAGCACATCAACTAGATTGGATCTGTTGATATAAGAGAGAGGAAGACCTCTAGGGAGGCTTATTAGGATTCAGAGGCAGGAAAAATTCGTACTAGAAGAAAAAGGGTCGACCAAGAAAAGAATCCAAACAATTATGGAAAGAAATAAGTGCAAAAATAGGAAATCGCAATCGTAACAACCACTTGGTACGGGCGGACGCCCGCACGACGGGCCCATACCGGGTCGTTTCCAAAAATCCGATGGGAATAAGTCAGTAAATAGTCAACCGACAAAGTGGTACGGGCAGGCTCCGCCCGTACTGCCCCTCTGTACTGACTCTTACCGACTTCTTTTTATTTTATTTTACGTGCGAATAATTAAGAATTAATGGGGAAACATAATGTCGGTAACGACCACCCATACGGACAGACGTGTCCGTACTGCTCGATCGTACCGATATGTGAAATAGTGCGTCGAAGGTACTGCCGCCTTAACGAGAAGTGGTATGGCGGAGCCGGCTGTACCGCCCGCTCGTACCGACCTCGCAAGACCAGAAATGCACTTAGAAAAACAAAAGGAATACATATACGCAAAAACAAATATTAGAAAGTTATCTAGAACAAAAATGTTTTCAAGATTTCAAATGTCTTGCTTATCGAGAGAGAATGAGTTTATTCGGGTACCTTCTCCTTTTTGGATAAACTTTTTATTTTCCCCTTTGAACTAGGTTGACTGTAGAAAATCACTAAAACCATTGCAAATAGAAATTGAAAAATTCCTTTTTTTAATTGTAGTTCCCGTAGGTCTGCAAATGGATGAAACTACCCCAGGTGGATCAATCTCCTAAACATCCATGGATGCCGCCTCCTGCTCTTCTTTTCTTTGGAGAATCTGTAGATCAAATTTTACAAAAGTAGAGTCCAGTGGATCATTCTTGGCTTAACGTCAGTCCTTTCGAGAATCTATTTTAGGTCAACATGATCAGTGTGCACTCTCACCTTAGAGTAAATAATATAAGGTCTAAATTTCTCACAGGAGAAAACGACAGCGGAAAATTATTTTTCTGCCATAGGATAATTTTTTGGGCACCTTTTAGGGTGCGACTAGCATGATGAATGATATTAAGATCATAACCATCATACTAGCAAAGAATTGCTCCCAAAGATTCATGGCTAGCCTCACATAATAGATCAAAAGGTTTCTTCCAATTAGGTGGTTTCGTAATGGGAGCTTCAAGAAGAGATTGTTTTAATATATTGAAAGCAGTTAGACACTTTTCATCAAAACTAAAAACAACATCCTTTTGGAGAAGGTTAGTTAAAGGCCTAGTAGTTTATGAAAAGTTCTTAATAAACCTTCTATAAAATCCAGCATGACCTAAGAAACTCCTTATACCTTTTACATCTTGAAGAGGGGGAAGCCTTTCTATTTCTTCAATCTTTTCTTTATCAACTTCTATACCCTTACCTAAAATTTTGTGACTAAGCACTATACCTTCTTGAACCGTAAAATGACATTTTTCCAATTCAAGACTAAGTTAGTGTCTTCACATCTCTGCAAAACTTTGTGAAGGTTATGGAGACAATGATTAAAGGAAGTTCCATAAACAAAGAATTCATCCATGAATACTTCCATAATACTTTCAACATAATCAACAAATATAGCTGTCATACACCTTTAAAAGGTGGTAGGGGCATTGCAAAGGCGAAAAGGCATTCATCGATAGGCGTATAAACCATAAGGGAAAATAAAGGTTGTTTTAAGTTGGTCATCTGGGTGAACAACAATTTAAGAAAAACCAAAATAACCGTCTAAGTAGGAAAAATGAGAGTGCATAGCGAGTCTCTCTAAAGTTTGATCTATACACGACAAAGGATAATGATCCTTTCTAGTTTCCTTATTAAGTTTTCTATAGTCAATACACATTCTGTGACCAACAAAGGTTCTAGTAGGTATCATCTCATTATGTTCATTTTCAACAATGGTAAATCCACCTTTCTTAGGAACACAATGAACAAGACTCACCCATTCACTTTCTTCCATGTCAAAGATGATCCCTGCATTTGACAAATGTAATATTTCCTTGCTTACATGTTCTTTCATATGAGGCTTGAGTCGCCTCTAAAAGTCTGCGACCAGTTGGGCTCTCTCTTCCATAAATATTCTATGGGTGGCTATCGAGGGACTAATCCCCTTCAAGTCACTCATCGAATACCCAAGAGCATTTCAATGCATCCTGAGAACCATCATTAATTTTCCTCCTCTTTTTCTACAAGGTTAGAACTTATAATAACAGGAAAATTGTTTGTTTCATCGATAAACCTATATTTTTACTCCTTGGGTAAAGTTTTGAGAGTAGGAGGTGGAGGTGCCTCATATCCTTTCCTTACAGGTTCTTCATATTTTTGGTTTATCTCGGGGTGCACCTCAGGTGTGGAGTCAATATAATCATCCATTTACATATTTTCTATGTCTTGAAGAATATTATTATTATTGACTAAACTCCTTGCTAAATCATCATATGGGGTCTCAATGACTACTGAAGCTAGATTAACGTGGTTGAACTCAATAGGGCTAAAACGTTCTCGGGGATGTAGGATACACCACTAGCATGATATTATTATTATTAATTAAGATAATATACTTCTTGTGTCATGATATGTGTGAAGAGAGCTCCATAATAAGATGTTCACTACAAGGCTCGTAGGAAGCCACTTTGTTGAGCCAAGAGTGATGTCACCTCTAAATAACCACCGCGATGTCTGGGAGAAATCACCCATACAAACCACCACGATTCAGGGTTTCCCTGTGGATATCATAATTAGTTTAGGGAGTCCCTCTTTATCCTCCTTTGGCCGTGTTGGTTACTAGCCAGTGCCAATTGTCATGAAGCTATTTTGGGCATGCTCCAAAAACACGTCCAATGGATTTCTCCCTCCCTTTAGTCCCGAGGGCAAATGATATGTGGCCGACTACACATACCATCTAAAGATAGATATCAAGAAGAAATCATAAATTTATCATAGACCGGCCAGTCATACAGACACAAGAATAGATCATCTCGATTGCAAGTTCAGAATAGTGCTAGGGTTTCTCCATCTCCCCAAGAACAAAGGAACTACTCACACATGGAAGCAATCAACAACATCATCATAATCAAATGGATGGATAAAAGTACTAGGATAAATCAAGTGCAAACCACAATTAAATCAGCAATTTCAATAAGATCTAATAGATGAGAGATGGGGGTGAAGATGGTGATGAAGATGCAGTGGCTGATGATGAAGGGGATGATGCGATGTCCTCCAATGATCCATGAAGCAGCAGGGATTTTTCCTTTGCCAAGTTCCTCCTTCAGATTCCTTTCAAATCTGGTTTTTCATGGTTTCTAGTGGTTGTGAATGTCGGATCTCTTTGCCATCTTCACCAGGAGAAAGTATTTGACAAGGCGAACGTGATGTCGCGTGGTATGGGCGGATGATACGGGCAGGCTTCGCCTGTACCACTGGTTGTTAACACTGCAGTAGCCTCCTTCACGTTTGGTATTCTCCCAGGTGCGAAGGTAAATCAATAAAATGACTTTTATCACTTAAAAATATCATATTATAACATAATATGATAGTTCCAATTGATATGTTCATAATAGACTTAGTGATTCGTGATCCTATTGAAACAAGGACAAAAAGGTGCGCGCAAACTCAGTGAAATACCAAAATCCCTATTCTATTTATGCAAAAACAAAAGGTAAAAATGCTTCAATTTTGGATTAACACTTGGCCAAATCAACTTTATAAAGCTTGATTTACTTTTCAATCGCAGCAATGGTTTCTACATAAATTGTTGTGCATACTGACACGTTCTGCATGTTCTGAATCCTGACATCCTTCCTATATTCCTACAATATTATTTCATGAAGTTGGGAGCCTTGTGAACGTGCCTGTTCAGCGTCAAGACGCCGAACAAGTAATATGATTCTTGATTCAATGTCCATAAATATTGGCATCCAAGGTTCGGGTCTTTTAAGGGCTCATCTCCCTTGCTTCTTCTTCAAACATGGTTCTCTGATACTCATGTTGCTTGACCTCTTCTTCCCCTGGTGTGTCCGGGCTATGCGGAGAATCCCAATACGAGACCGGAGTTTCCGCACAAGGGAATCCACCCAAAGGAGTGCTCCAACATGACATGGTAACCCTGCAGGACAGAAAACAATATTTGCCTCGAAAAGACTCGATGCGGGATTAGATCAGCAGAAAGGGGTATATATTGATGGTTTTAAGGATAAAACGAAGAGTTTGAGATGAATCAGGGACAAAACAGAGTTTAGAGGCACAAACGGGTATCGGTGGCATGGCCAGCCAGTGGGACCGTGCCACCTATACTCGTTTGCCCCTCGGGACTCTATGTCGTCGTTTCTTCCTCCTAAGATGTTAGTTATGCGAAAATAATAAGAATCCTAAAGTCTCACGAGAATCCGAGGTGGTTATGGGCCTGAAAGTTAACTTTTATTGATTTTGGAGTTATGGCAGATGAGATTTCGAGGAGATTATGCTTTCCAGAGTTTGGAAATGCACCACTTCAACCTTTCTAACAAAATTTTCTCCTGCAAGATAATGTTTAAAACATTGTCCATTAACCACATGAGGCTTTCCTCTCATGTTTCCATGAAGTCTTATGGCTCCGGAGCGTTACACTTCCTGAATCACCAATGGACCTTGCCATTTTGACACTAACTTATTTCCATGAAGTCTTATGGATCCGGAGTGGTACACTTCTTGAATCACCAATGGACCTTGCCATTTTGACATTAACTTACCTACAAAAAACTTCAAATGTGAGTTGAACAATAATACTTGATCTCCTACCTTAAACTCCTTTATTTTAACTTTCTTATCAGGCCAAATCTTTACTTTTTATTTAAATAGTCTAGGACTTTCATAAACTTCATTTCTCCATTCATCTAACAGATGCAGGTCTAAGATTCTCTTCTCACTAGCAGTTTTAAATTCAAAGTTAAGTTGCTTAACTGCCCACCTAGCTTTATGCTCTAATTCTATTGGAAGAAGACAAGCTTTTCCATAAACCATTTTATAAGGAAACATTCCCATGGGGTTCTTTAAAGTAGTTATATAATCCCACAAAGCATCATTAATTTTAGTTGGCCAATCTAATCTAGAGATATTAACTGTCTTTTCCAATATCAATTTTAATTCTCTATTACTTAGTTCAACTTGACCACTAATTTGAGGATGATAAGGGGATCCAACTCTATGATTAACCCCGTACTTTGCTAAAGTCTTTCTAAGCACGCCATGTAAGAAATGAGAACCACCATCAGTAATTAAATACCTGGGAACTACAAACCTAGGAAATATTACATCTTTAAGCATCTTTATTGTTGTAGCATGAACAACACTTTTAGTTGGAATCACTTCCACCCACTTTGTAACATAGTCGACTGCAACCAAAATGTGAGTATGTTTGGTCTTTGACTATGGGAATGGTCCCATAGAGTCAAATCCCCAAACATCAAAAGGTTCAAGAGGCAGAGAATAATTCATAGGCATTTCATTTCTTCTACCAATATTACCTACTCTTTGACATTTATCACATATCTTCACAAATTCAACATAGTCCATAAATAAAGTAGGCCAATAAAAACTAGACTATAATACCTTTGCAGCATTGCGCTGTGTAGCGTGATGTCCTCCATATGGGCTAGCATGATATCCCCTTATGATATCCTTTTTTTCATGTTCAGGCACCCTACACCTAATAATACCATCCACACCTTTCTTATACAAAAAAAGGATCATCCCAAAATTAATGTCTAAGATCTTAAAAGAATTTCTTTATTTGTTGGGAATTAAATTGTGGTGGCATGACTTGTCCTACCAAGAAATTAGCATAATCTTCAAACCAAGGTGACGCAACTCCAAACTTGACACATTAATGTTTGCTAATTGTTCATTAGGAAAGCTATCATTGATAGGAATAGGATCTATTGGAATATTTTCCATTCTAGACAGATGATCAGCTATAGGATTATCCTCTCCTTTCCTTTCAATAATATGCAAATCAAATTCTTGAAGTAATAACACCCATCTAATTAATCTTGGCTTATAATATTTCTTATTCATAAGATATTTAATATCCGAATGATGAATATGCATAGTGACTTTTGAATCTACAATATAAGGTCTAAACATACACAAGCAAAGATCACAACTAAAAATTCTTTTTCAGTTGTTGCATAATTTCTTTAAGCACCATCAAGTGTTTTGCTAGCATAATAAATAACATTCAATTTCTTATCAACTCGTTGGCCTAGAATAACACCAACAACATAATCACTATGATCACACATAATTTCAAAGGGCAAATTCCAATTAGGTGGTTGAATTATAGGAGCACTTATCAAATCATTCTTTAAAATATTAAAAGACTCAACACAATCATCATTAAAAGAAGATGGAACATCCTTTTGCAGAAGATTGGTTAGAGGCTTTGATATTTTAGAGAATTCTTTGATAAACCTTCTATATAAACTAGCATGACCAAGAAAGCTTCTTATACCTCTTATATCCCTAAGATATGGTAGCTTCTCAATTGCTTCAATCTTTTCCTAGTCCACTTCAATGCCTCATCTAGAAACACGATGTCCTAGAACAATACCTTCAGAGACCATGAAGTGACACTTCTCCCAGTTCAGTACTAAATATTGGTCCTCACATCGCTGCAAAACATTGTTAAGGTTGTACAAGCAATTATTGAAAGAGGTACCATAAAAAGAAATATCATCCATGAATACTTCCATAATCTTTTCAATATAATTAGCAAATATAGCATTCATGCATCTTTGAAAACTAGCAGGCGCATTGCATAAACCAAAAGGCATCTTTCTATGGGCAAAAGTACCAAAAGGACATGTAAAAGTAGTCTTCTCTTGATCATCTTTATGGACGGGAATTTGAGAAAAACCCAAATAACCATCTAGATAACAAAAGTTTGAAGGCTTTGACAATCTTTCTAACATTTGGTCCATAAATGGTAAATGATAATGATGTTTCTTACTAACTTTATTTAGCTTTCTAAAATTAATGAACATCCTATATCTAGTAACAGTTTGCTGAGCTACTAATTCATTCTGATCATTTGGGACAATAGTAATTCATCCCCTCTTGGGAACACAATGAATAGGGTTAACCCATTTACTATCAGCAATAGGATAAATAATACCAGCTTCTAAAAGTTTAATTACCTCTTTCCTTACCACTTATTTCAGTTTTGGATTAAGACGATGTTGATAATCAACAACAGGCTTGCCATCTTCTTCCAAATTAATTTTATGCATACATAAAGCAGGACTTATACCTTTCAAATCATCAAGAGAATAGCCAATGGCTGGCCTATGCACCCTGAGCACATCAAGTAATCATGCCTCCTCTTCAGCTGAAAGGTTAGGACTAATAATAATAGGATATATATTCTTTTCAGCAAGATATGCATATTTCAAATCATTAGGCAAAGGTTTAAGTTCAAAACTAGGATCTCCTTTAGGAGGAGGTAACTCTCCCAAATTATCAGGTGGAATATGAAATTGCAACAAAGGTGGTTGATGTGCTAATTCTTGATCTAAAGCTTCTTTTTCTTCATGAGTAAATGGTTCTTCTTGATTAAGTAGATATCATTCCACCACGTCTGATGAGGCGACAACTACACAAGGAAGGGTCTCCATTTGATCTCTAACATGTAATTCTTTATCCAAGTGTTAATCGATGAATTTAAAGAAATTAAATGATAGTTCTTCTCTAGTACTTTTATAAAAACTCTTTCTTTAGGTAAACTATTCTAGCTCCAAAGTGTGCAAGAAAGGTATACCAAATATAATAGGACAAAATGAATATTGAGAGCAACCAAGCACAACAAAATCAATAGGATATTTAATCTTTCCAACAAGTACTTCAACATCCCTAACCATACGAAGAGGAGAAATATATTCTTTATTGGCAAGTTGGATAGTCATACTTGTCTCTTCCATTTCAATGGGATCAATATAAGACTTGATTTCAAGGTATAGAGTATATGGTATAATGCTGATGCTTGCTCCCATATCACAAATTACATGATAAGAAGAAGTCCCAATATTACATGATATAATAAGCTTACCCACTCTTGTAGTATTTCTGTCGGTATAATGGGATCAGGGGTCCCTCGCATTGCGTCGTAGCGCGTGGGCCAGGACCCACCAATCAGTGACTCAACAGATGCATGACCTGGCTGGCAAGGGCGTCGCAAGGATGCGAGCACCATGTGCTCCAAGAAGGTATGGTCTTGGCATGATGAGCCTATAGAGACTAAGTGTTAGCTATGTTGTAGGTGCCTATGGACGAGACGAATGCTAAGAGCCAAGCCTCGATCTGCCAACCGGGCATGGACAAGGAAGAAAGGACAACAACGCACGCGAGGTGGCCCGACCCCTCCTTCCGGGGGCAGTACCAGAAGGAGGGTGAGGGTGCAGTTGGGGGAAGCGAGGCTAAGGAGCAGCCTCGACCGAGCCCCGGAGGGACCATGGGAGCACCCCTCCTAGGACAGGCGTGGCCCGAGAACCGGAGTCAACTAAGCCTGATAAGACATGTCAGGCCTAGCCTTGGGAACTGGTGATGCACCAACACTTCTAGACATCATCATAGCGTTGTAGTCCACTGCAGCGCGCCACCGACATGAGTGATAGCTCGGAGCCTGAGCAGTCACTCAGCCATCGAGTGCACCTGTGCACCGCCCCTAGACGTCCATTGGCCACAAGAGCAGCCTGTCTGCCTGAAGACCGCGTGGCACACTGCAATTGAGCCTGGGAATGCCCCAGATGGTGCTCCACGCCGGCCCTTGTAGTGACCCCTTGGAGTATAAAAGGAGGCATTTGGCTGAGAGTTGAGGAGAGGGTTTTCGGAAGAAGGTTTCTTAGGGAGAAAGAGAGGGCTTTTGGGGGGAGTCTTTGGAGAGGTCTTGCAAGGGACCAAGGGCGGAGCTTGGAGAGACCAGAGAGATGGAGAGAGTGTAGAGGGATAAAGTAGCTAAGTGAGGATGGAAATAAAGAGGAAGCCTAGGGAGTGTAGAAGCTAGAGAGAAAGCGTCTCCCGGAACCGTAGAGACCATCTTCTTGTACATCGATCCACTCCATATAATCCACCAAAGAAGAACATAGGGTTGTTAGATGAAGGGTGGCCCGAACTTGGGTAAAAAATGTCTATGTGTGCTCTGTGTGTGCTATATGCTTGTATCAGCAGGTTCCTTTGTGGACGCTGAGGCCGGAACGCCTTCATGCCCACTACCGAACAAATAGGGGGTGTCCAACATCCGCGATGTTAGCGTAGGCGAGATGCGACATCTGGCATGCCAGGTAGGGGGCGATCGAGTTTTTAGCTTCGACAATCATCTTCACCGTCAACAGCTTCGTGAGCTTCTTCTACATCACTGTCATCGTCACCAACATCTGCTTCGTGTTTGTGTTCAACATCGATATTGACCGTGCCATCACCAGCCATGGCACCAAGGAAAGGTGCTGGTGTTGGGACCAGCCCTGCCGCGGTAGACTCGCCCACTGCACGAACTTGCTCCCACGCCCTTCCCACGAATGGGGGCTTGGATGCCGAGCCTCATGCACGGCGCGCGAGTACCATTGCAGGTGCCGACCCGCGTCTAGGGCCAAGCGCAACTGCGCCACCACCACCACCGACGCTGCAACCGCACCCCACGGTTGAGGATGGCGTGCATGCATGCTAACGGTGCCTGCCACCACCAACGCTGCAACCGCACCCCTGGTGGGCGAGGATGGCGCAGAAAGGTGTTAGCAAGAGGCACCATAGCTAGGTGATGCAGGAGGCGCCGTGCTCGAAGATCCCTTCGCAAGTGATGCAGGAGGCACCGGCGATGGAGCTTCTCTCCCTGGTGGTGTAGGAGACACCACTGGAGGGGGCATCTGTCAGGGGAGTCAAATCGGTCGGGGCCAGAGGAGCCAACCCTGAGCCGAAGAATCAAGTGCCGGCCCAGCATGTACCAGCTCACGCTGGGACTCGTCTCGCGGTGTCAAGTACTAACCGCCAACCTCAGTCCCACCGCTCTGGGAATCGAACGTCGGGGGAAGCAGTCACTATTGCCCGTGCCATAGTTCAACACCCACTAGATCCTAGGACGGCGGAGTATGCGGCATGGAGGGACAACCTCGATGTGCAGATGGAGTTCATCAGGCTGCATCAGGAGTCTTCCCACACTTGTTCCTAGTCCAACCTGGGGCCGAGGTGTGGGGCGGAGTGCTCCCACGACCACCACAGGGTCCATGCAAAACCCTGCCCCGAGGCCCTGTTCCCGGAACGCTGCCCCCGGGCCAGTGGCTACTGGACCCCACGACGGTGGAAGGAGAAACAACAACCATGCCACATGCCACTTGGGGGTGATACGTCCATTTTGCATCACTATTCTATATCATAATTTACTGTTATTCATTGATATATTTCATATTAAGAGATGATACTTATGTTATTTCATCTATTTTTGCATGGTTGCTGACTTTTGGAGCATGGACCGCTATAGTCAGGATTCTGATGGAAAAGGTAATGTTTGGAGGCAAAATTCGCGAAGATCAGAAAATCCGAGAAAATACATGGAAAATCCTATTTTTCCAGAAGACGAAGGAAGCCAGAAGGGGAAGCGGAGATGGGACACAGGGGGCCCACACCACCCCCTGGCGTGGGCCACCCTAGGCCGCGCCACCAGGTGGTGTGGCCGCCCTGGTCCACCCCTGGCTCTCCCCTTTGGCGTATATTATCCTCCCGAAACCCTAAGAATCGGGGAGCGACCATAGAAAGATTCTGCCGCCTCTGCCTGGCAGAAAACACCGAGAGAGAAAGATCTCTCCGGCAGATAGAATTCTACCGAGGGAATTCCTTCCCGGAGAGGGGAGATCATCGCCATCAATACCACCATCAAGCTAGACTTCATCGGGATCATCATCATCATCATCACCACCATCATCTCCACCAGCACCATCATCACCACCTCCATACCACTATAACAATTGGGTTGAATCTTGCATAGTTCTTAGGGGAAACTTTCCCGGTGTTGATTACTCTTTGTCGTTGATGCTATTGAGTGAACCGTTGAATTATTGTTTATGTTCAAATTGTTATACATCATTATTTCATCTCTGATCATGATCCATATGATGTCTTGTGATTAGTTTGTTTTGTTCTTGAGGACATGGGAGAAGTCATATTGTTAGTAGTGGAATTGTGTTGAGAAAGATTCAATAGTTTGATATTTAAGTTGTGGTGTACTTCTTCTAGTGGTGTCATGTGAACGTCGACTACATGACACTTCACCTATATGGGCCTAGGGGAATGCATTGTGTATTTGGCTACTAATCGTAGGGGTTGCTGGAGTGACAGAAACCTGAACCCCCGTTAGGAAACCATTGCACAAGGCACGTCGGGGTCTTAGAGTTTAAAGTTGTGGTTAGGTTTCTATCTTAATTACTTTCTTGTACTTGCGGATGCTTGCAAGGGGTTTAATCACAAGTATGTATTAGTCCTAGGAAGGTCGGTACATTACCACAGGTTCACCCACACAACACTTAGCAAACTAAAGAAGATTAATCAACTATATGAAGCGAAAGCACTTGATGATATTCCCATGTGTCCTCGAGAACGTTTGGTCATCCTAAGTAATACAACCAGCTTGTCCTTTGCTAAAGAAAGGATTGGGCCACTTGCTGCATTTATTCTTATTGTCTTTTATTTACTCGTACTTTATTTACCTGCATTATCAAAAAACCCTAAAAATCCGCTTGCTAAGTATTTACAGAGAATTCCTGCTCCTAGCCACTAGCTAGCACCTTCTGCTCCTTGTTGGGTTCGACACTCTTACTTATCGAAAATACTGTGATACACCCTCTATACTTGTGGATCATCAAGACTATTTTCTGGCGCCGTTACCGGGGAGTGAAGCGCTATTGGAGAGTGGAACTGGTAAAGGAAACTTCTACTATGAGTATTGTTTACTTTTGTTAGTTGCTTTATTTCCAATATGGATGATTTGCTGAGTTTCTTATTTCGTAATGCTACTACCACTGCTAAGGTAGTAGATGAACCACCACCTGCTGAGAATGATACTTTTAAAATACCTACAAGAATTATTGACCGTGTTATGGATAAGTATTGTGTTGGGGATGGAACTGTCCATCCCGGTGATAATTTTCTCTTTATACATGAATTATGCGGGTTGTTCAAGTGTGCAAGTATTACTACAGATCAAGTTAAGAAGAAGTTATTCTCATTATCACTGAAAGGAAGAGCTGAGGACTGGTATAAGCTGCTGAAGAATGGTCAAGCTCTTGAATGGGAGGAAATATGACCTCTCTTTTATTCAAAATTTTATCCTCCTAGTGAGATTCATAAAGATCGGAATCAAATATATAACTTTTGGCCTTTTGATGGAGAGAGTACAACTCAAGCTTGGGGGAGATTGAAGTTACTAATGCTCAAATGTCCCATTCATGAGCTCCCCAACAATATTATTATCAATAACTTTTATGCAAGGCTTTCTCTTCATGATAAGGATTTATTGGATGCCTCTTGTGCTGGATCATTCACTCGCATGGAAGAAGAAGCTAAATGGGATCTTCTGGACCTTATTCAAGACAATGCTGAAGCATGGGAGAATGACAAAGGAAGAAAGTCAGGTATAAATTATGATTATGAATGCATTGAATCTTTTATGGAAACTGATGACTTTCAAAATATTAGTAATGCTTATGGTATTGATTCTCAAGTCATTACAAATTGTTTTAAGGCTTTTGCTTCTTATCTTGAAATTCCGAAAAAGGGATGGAACAAGTATCATGCACCATATAAAGATATTGTTGACTGTGTTCCTGTTGGGAGTACTGAATTTTGCACTATTGATCACATCCTACCTGAACCTTATATCGAGAAAATACCCTTCCCGGATAAGGTAAAGGATCATCCTATGATAACTAGTGTAATCAATAAAAGTGCTAAGAGAACTGTAAAATCTGATGAACAAATAAACATTGAACCTGTTGTAGCAATTGTGAAAGACCTTGTCACTAAAAGTGTAGAAGATGGACACATAGTCTTTTGTGAGGATGCTTCTAATATTGTCTCACATCCTAATAGAACTAAAAAGGCTAGTGTCCCTGTTCTTTCTGTTAGAATTGGTGATCATTGCCATTATGGTTTATGTGATATTGGTGCAAGCTCAAGTGTTATTCCTTATGAGCTCTACAAAGAAATTATGCATGAAATCAGTTCCTGCGAACTGGAAGAGATTGATGTGGTTATTCACCTTGCTAATAGAGAGACCATCTCTCCAATTGGTATTGTGCAGGATGTAGAAGTTCTTTGTGGTAAGATTAAATATCCTGGTAAGATTTCACTTTCTAGTACTTGGTTCAGCTGCTAGTAAAACTTATCCCATCATTTTTGGTAGACCTTTATTAAGTACTTGTGGAGATATTATAGACTGCAAAAGGGAGAAAATCTTGACTAAATTTGATGGGGAGTCTTATGAGTTTAATTTTTCGAAATTTACTAAAGAACCTTGTGAAAATGAAACCCATAATGAGGATTTTAGAGTTGAACAACTTGCTTCTATTTCTCTTGCTCCTAACAATGCTTTGCAGCAATTTATGGAAGATCATGAAAGTGAAATCTTCATGGAAGAAAGAAACGAGATTGACGAGATTCTTCGTCGTCAACCTAGGATGTCTAAGCACAACTTACCTGTAGAAGACTTGGGTACCACATTGCCACCTAAAAAGGATCCGGTCTTCAATCTAAAACCTCTACCTGACGATCTTAAATATGCTTACATTGATGATAATAAGATATATCCTATTATTATTAGCTCTAAACTTTCAGGGAAGGAAGAAGAAAGGTTATTGGAGGTACTGAAGAAACACCGAGGGGCTATGGGCTACACTCTAGATGATTTAAAAGGGATTTCTCCTACTATATGTCAGCATGCTATCAATATAGAACCAGATGCAAAGACCGTAGTAGAGCACCAACGACGTTTAAATCCGAAGATGAAGGAAGTGGTAAGAAATGAGGTATTGAAACTCCTTGATGCTGGTATTATTTACCCTATTGCTGATAGTGAATGGGTTAGTCCTGTTCATTGTGTCCATAAAAAGGGGGAATTACGGTTGTCCCTAATGACAATGATGAGCTTATTCCCCAAAGAATAGTAGTATGCTATAGAATGTGTATTGATTTCAGGAAAGTTAACAAAGTTACTAAGAAAGATCATTACCCGCTTCCTTTTATTGATCAAATGTTAGAAAGGTTGTCTAAAAAGACCCATTTTGTGTTCTTGATGGATATTTTGGTTTCTCTCAAATTGCTGTTAAACAACAAGATCAAGAAAAAACTACTTTTACATGCCCTTACGGAACCTATGCTTGTAGACGTATGCCTTTTGGTTTATGTAATACTCCTGCTACTTTTCAAAGATGCATGTCTGCTATCTTTCATGGTTTTTGTGAGGAAATTGTGGAAGTGTCCATGGATGACTTCTCCGTCTATGGAACTTCTTTTGATAATTGTCTGCACAACCTCGATAGAGTTTTGCAGAGATGTGAAGAAACTAATCTTGCTCTTAATTGGGAGAAATGCCACTTCATGGTGAATGAAGGTATTGTACTTGGACATAAGGTTTCTGAAAGAGGCATAGAAGTTGATAGAGCTAAAGTTCAGGCAATTGAGAAAATGCCCTGTCCAAGAGACATCAAAGGTATTCGTAGTATTCTTGGTCACACTGGTTTCTATAGAAGGTTTATTAAAGATTTCTCTAAGATATCAAAACCCCTCACTAATCTTCTTCAAAAAGATGTACCTTTTGTTTTTGATGATGATTGTAAGGGAGCTTTTGAAACTCTGAAGAAGGCTTTAACTACAACTCCTATCATTCAACCACCTGATTGGAATTTACCTTACGAAATAATGTGTGATGCTAGTGATTTTGCTGTAGGTGCTGTCCTTGGGCAACGAATTGATAAAAAGTTAAATGTTATCCATTATGCTAGTAAGACTCTTAACGATGCTCAAAGGAATTATGCTACTACTGAAAAAGAATTCCTAGCCGCCGTCTTTGCTTGTGATAAGTTTAGACCTTATATTGTAGACTCAAAAGTTACCATTCATACTGATCATGCTGCTATTAAGTACCTTATGACGAAGAAAGATGCTAAGCCTAGGCTTATTAGATGGGTGCTACTCTTATAGGAGTTTGACCTACATATTGTAGACAGGAAAGGTGTTCAAAATCCTGTAGCTGATAATTTATCTCGATAGGAAAACATCTCTTTTGATCCTATGCCTGTTAATGATAGTTTCCCAAATGAACAGTTGGCTGTAGTAGGGGTAAGCTCGCGGGGGAACCCTTGGTATGCTGATTATGCTAACTTTATTGTCTCCAAGTATTTGCCTCCAACTTTCATAGCTCAGCAAAGAAGGAAGTTCTTTTACAATTTGAGGCATTATTTTTGGGATGACCCACACTTATATAAAGAAGGAGTGGATGGTATTATGCGAAGATGTGTTCTAGAATACGAACAAAAGGAGATATTGCGTAAATGTCATGGTAGTGCTTATGGAGGACATCATGCATGAGATAGAACTGCGCAAAATATGCTACAATCAGGTTTCTACTGGCCTACCCTTTTTAAAGATGCAAGAATTTTTTTTATCTTGTGATGAGTGTCAGCGTGTTGGTAATATTTCTAGACGCAATGAAATTCCTATGAAGTGCTCTCTAGTTATTGAACCCTTTGATATTGTTGGGGATTTGACTTTATGGGTCCTTTTCCTCCCTCAAAGGGTTATACTCATATTTTTGTTGCTGTTGATTATGTCACTAAGTGGGTAGAAGCTATACCTACGAAGAGTGCTGATGGGGAGACCTCTCTAAAAATGCTTAAGGATGTTATCTTTCCTAGGTTTGGAGTGCCTAGGTATCTTATGACTGATGGAGGTTCTCATTTCATTCATGGTGGTTTTAGAAAGACCCTCGCTAAATATGATGTTAATCATAGAATCGCTTAAGCTTATCATCCCCAAACTAGTGGACAAGTAGAGTTATCAAATAGAGAAATTAAATCCATCTTGCAAAAGACTGTTAATAGGTCCAGGAAAAATTGGGCTAAAAAGATGAACGATGCTTTATGGGCTTATAGGACTGCTTATAAAAACCCCATGGGGATGTATCCTTATAAAATGGTCTATGCGAAAGCTTGTCACCTACCGTTAGAATTAGAACAGAAAGCCTATTGGGAAGTTAAAGAACTTAATAGACTGTAAGCTTGCTAGTGAAAAAAGATTATTTGACTTAAGTTCATTGGATGAATGGAGGAGTGAAGCATATGAGAATGCTAGACTCTTTAAGGAAAAAGTTAAAAGATGGCATGACAAGCGAATACTTAAGAGAGAAATCCATGTTGGTGACAAAGTTCTATTTTATAGGTCTCATCTCAGATTTTTTGCAGGGAAACTACTGTCAAAATGGGAAGGACCTTTCGTTATTGAAGAAGTGTACCGTTCAGGAGCGATAAAAACATCTTCTTTAAAAGATAACACTACACAAGTGGTGAATGGGCAGCGACTCAAGCACTATATTGCTGGAGATTCTTACAATGAAGATGTTGATGCTTTTCAAGTTATAACTCAAGAAAAATTTATCAAAGACCAAATTCAGAGACTTGTAGAGTCCGTTTTCGAATAGGTAATAGTTCTGGTAAGAAAAGTTCCTTGAAAATTCTGTCCAATTATATTTTTGGAGTTTTTATCCAACAAGGAAAGCTACGAAGCGAAAGAGGGACGGAAATGGAGCTGGGGTGGCTCACACCACCCCCTGGCGCGGGCCCCCTGGCCGCACCAGCAGGTGGTGTGGCCACCTCGGCCTTCGTCTCCGACCCGTTTTCTCCCAGTAACTTCCTTTTGTTGTAAAACTTCGTAATATATAATCCCCTGGATCCCCCAAGGTTTGTATATTGTGTTCTTGTCGTGTTTTCATTTCGATCTATTTCTAACAGGTAGAGTTCCAGATTTGGAGCCACAATGTCTTCCTCTGGATCAGCCAAGGAAGATTCCTCAGCGGATATCATCAACCCATACATGAGAGAGTTGAAGATTCATCCCAAGGAGTTGTTGCTTGAAGATGGGGAGATACGGATAAAAGAGGTTCAAGGCCCTAAAGGTGAAGGAAGTCTGGAGGACAGGATGGAAGCACTGGAGCAAGAGGTCTTTAGGTACAAGAAGATGGCGGAACGCAAAGTGGATATCATTCATAAGATTTGTTCTGAACTCATCACCGAGCACCAAAAGGAGACCGCTAAGCTCAAGGATGAAGTCCTCTCACTCTGCCAAACAACCAACCAACTGCAAGCATAGCTCTACGACGTTCAAAATCAAAACTGTGAGTACGAGGTTAGGTTTAAACGCATAAGTGCTGCTGCAAGTTTTAGGATGCTAGAGACCATGATGTCCTTTGTTGATGGGGAGCCCTTACCCTGGAAGTCGGACGATGACGAGAGAATACCACTACCACCAAAGGAGTAATTCATCATCAGGTTTTGGCATCCCCTTGGTTTGTTCCAATCTTGGGGGAGTGCCATGGTATCACATCACTATCTTCTATCTTTTTATCTTTTTAGTAGAGTCATATCATGAATAGAGAAGTTATCATGTAGGATGGTTTGCATTATGGAAGTGTCCCCCCTCTCGTTAGATATCTATGTATCCCTTGGTGTGAGTTGTTGTTATGGAATATTAATGAGAAGTTCTATCATTTACTCTTTTGCATATCTTATATTAGTTTTCAATTCATTGTTATATGATTGATCTTGTCGTTAGTATTGGTATCACTTTGGGATCATTGAGTTAATATTAGTTGGTTTTGGCAAACCTGGCTCGGTCAGTAGCAACACTATTTTTGAGAACTGAATGAAAAAGATAAAACTACTCCAAAGAAATATAATTTCATCATCTTTCTTTCTTGATTTGCTCAGAATTCTAGTATTCTCTAGTTAAGATCTTTTGTGCTTCCGAGGAAGATTGCATGTTTGTTTTTTATCACTTGTATGTTTGTTTCCTTTAACTCTTATGCTTGCTACCCAACCTTGCTAGCCAAAAACCTGTACTGAGAGGGAATGCATCTCATGCATCAAATCCTTAAACCAAAACCTATACCATTTGTGTCCACCATACCTACCTACTAGCACTATTGCTATTCCAAGTAAATTCTTGTTTGATCTACCTTCCAAATTAAACTTGTTATGTGAAAATTAGTGATTAAAGCTCTCACAAACTTGATGGAACACTTTACTTTCTTGCAATTAATAAACTTGAACCATTGTGTCCATCTTTGTTGCGTATATGCTTGTGCTTTATAAGTTGAAGTTAGCAGAACCATGTATCATGGGGAATGCTTTCAACATTGCACTTATATTCCGTTCATATCATGACTCTTTTGCTTATGGATCCCGACAGTGTGAAATAAAAGGGGAACTTGTAAGATCATGAAGTTTATATGTGTGTTAGAGAAACGCCTGGGCCGCTAGCCTAAGCCATGCCTAATCATGGTGGAAACTTGCAGCATAACCATAATGAGCATTCTATGAAGCATCCTTAATAAAAACCTATGCAAATAGCAAATAAAAGGATCGCTGAGATGCTCATTGTCTGCTTGCCTTGTCATTGTGATTACGGGATAGCTCCGGTATCATGTGCAAGGGGTACCCCGTTGGCGGTTCTCTATGATACATATGTATTTACAATAATAAGAGCTTACTTGTGATTGAAGTTGAGTAGCATGAGGTTCGGTACTCGTAAGTAAGGGGCATGAGATTTCAACTTATAACTTGTCAAGCATATCCTCTTAGTTGTGTCACTTTAACCTTAATCACCTAAAGATGCCTATGGTAGGGGCAATGAGAGATGAAAGCTAGTAAGTACCATAATTTTTGGAAGCTCTTTATGAAACTTGAAATCCATGCTTCCCTCTGCGAAGGGCCTTTCTTTTATTTTTTCAGTTGAGTCAGAAAACCTATTCCCTTCTACCTCAGCAAGTATTTTGAGTTGTTGTGTTTCATTCATTCATATGATGATTTATTCAAACATGTTTCTTATGTTCCTTGTTTTGCACTTTGCTCTTATCTTAGTGTCTACTGCTTTGAAAGCTATCATTGAAAACCAGTTATGTGTGAACTCCTGCAAGTTGTCAACTATTCTTCGACCAAGAGCTAAGTTTGCCATTACCAATTATGATTTAATTTATGCATCTTTATTGTGTTTCCTTTACTTATTGCAAGTTAAGTTATATAATAGTGAAGTTGTATTCTATTATGACTTATGTATTGATGAATGTGATGCTTCTTGTCC
Organism: Avena insularis; assembly: GCA_023614405.1. Classification (NCBI taxonomy): domain Eukaryota; kingdom Viridiplantae; phylum Streptophyta; class Magnoliopsida; order Poales; family Poaceae; genus Avena; species Avena insularis. The sequence goes on from CM042694.1 coordinate 454,988,646, forward strand.
GTATTCTTTTATCGACTCTTCACTCCATAAACCTGAGGTCATGTTTATTGAGTTCAGTTTCGCTTGGGAAAAAGCGAAGTCTAAGCTTGGGGGGAGTTGATACGTCCATTTTGCATCACTATTCTATATCATAATTTACTGTAATTCATTGATTTATTTCATATTAAGAGATGATACTTATGTTATTTCATCTATTTTTGCATGGTTGATGACTTTTGGAGCATGGACCGCTGCAGTCAGGATTCTGATGGAAAAGGTGCTGTTTGGAGGCAAAATTCACGAAGATCAGAAAATCCGGGAAAATACATGGAAAATCCTACTTTTCAAGAAGACGAAGGAAGCCAGAAGGGGAAGCGGAGATGGGCCATAGGGGGCCCACACCACCCCCTGGCGTGGGCCACCCTAGGCCGCGCCACCAGGTGGTGTGGCCACCCTGGTCCACCCTTGGCTCTCCCCTCTAGCGTATATTATCCTCCCGAAACCCTAAGACTCGGGGAGCGACCACAGAAAGATTCCGCCGCCTCTGCGGGGCGGAAAACACCGAGAGAGAAAGATCTCTCCGCTAGACAGAATTCTGCTGGGGGAATTTCTTCCCGGAGAGGGGATATCATTGCCATCAACACCACCATCAAGCTGGACTTCATCAGGATCAACATCATCATCATCACCACCATCATCTCCACCATCATCTCCACCAGCACAATCATCACCACCTCCATACCACTGTAACAATTGGGTTGAATCTTGCATAGTTCTTAGGGGAAACTTTCTCGGTGTTGATTACTCTTTGTAGTTGATGCTATTGAGTGAACCATTGAATTATTGTTTATGTTCAGATTGTTATACATCATTTTTTCATCTCTGATCATTATCCATATGATGTCTTGTGAGTAGTTCGTTTTGTTCTTGAGGACATGGGAGAAGTCATGTTGTTAGTAGTGGAACTATGTTGAGAAAGATTCAATAGTTTGATATTTAAGTTGTGGTGTACTTCTCCTAGTGGTGTCATGTGAACGTCGACTTCATGACACTTCACCTATATGGGCCTAGGGGAGCGCATTGTGTATTTGGCTACTAATCGTAGGGGTTGCCGGAGTGACAGAAACCTGAACCCCCGTTAGGAAACCGTTACACAAGGGACGTCAGGGTCTTTGAGTTTAAAGCTGTGGTTAGGTTTCTACCTTAATTACTTTCTTGTACTTGCGGATGCCTGCAAGGGGTTTAATCACAAGTATGTATTAGTCCTAGGAAGGTCGGTATATTAGCACAGGTTCACCCACACAACACTTAGCAAACTAAATAAGATTAATCAACTATATGAAGCGAAAGCACTTGATGATATTCCCATGTGTCCTCGAGAACGTTTGGTCATCGTAAGTAATACAACCGGCTTGTCCTTTGCTAAAGAAAGGATTGGGCCACTTGCTGCATTTATTCTTATTGTCTTTTATTTACTCGTACTTTATTTATCTGCATTATCAAAAACCCCTAAAAATCCATTTGCTAAGTATTACAGAGAATTCCTGCTCCTAGCCACTATCCAGCACCTTCTGCTCCTCGTTGGGTTTGACACTCTTACTTATCGAAAATACTACGATACACCCCTATACTTGTGGGTCATCAGGGGGCTGGAGCCCCATGACCTGCAGAACAAGATCATATCTCTATCGGGTGATCTGCCGACCCCGTGCACAGGCGCGCCAAAGGGCGCCGAGGAAATTCTGCCCCGGCGAACGAGGCACTAGTTCGAGATAACCTGCTGCAGTTGTGTCAACAGGCTACGGGTGCGGCCATCCCTAACCCGCAGGCGCAGCTGAGGCAGGGAGCATGTCTTTGGGATATGGAAGCGGCTGACCCGCCTTATCTCCTGCCTTACGGCAGGTGGCGTGGCCGCCAAAGTTCTGTCCCATTGTCCCCATCAAGTTTGAAGGCAACACCAACCCAAGGGAGTTTTTTGCCATCTACTCTACCGCAATGGTGGCTGTGGGTGCTGATGAGAAATTAACGGCAATTGGTTTAAAATGGCCCTGAAGGTCACAACCTTGTCCTGGCTCATGCATCTACCCAAGGAGTCCATTCACTCCTGGGCCAAGCTGTACACTCACTTTGTGAGCGTGTTCCATGGATCTTTCAAGTGCTCGGGAACATTCATTCAACTCCACATAGTGGTCCATGGGAGTGGTGAGTGGTTACGAGACTTCATGCTGTGATTTTTGCAAATCACACACACTATCCCGGAGGTAGAGGATGTCGCCATTATTGGCGCATTCACCATGAATGTGCACGATAGCAAGATGCGCGAAGAGCTTAACATGCATCCCGTTAAGAGCATCCATGAGTTGTGGGCACTGACTGACCTATGCTCCTTAGCGGAGGAAGGACGCCTCGCGCCCGAGGATGCTGCCCGGGAAGCCGCTGGAGCGGTAGACCCGGGAAGCACTACTGCGAAGAAGAGTGTCTCGTGTAAGCGGGGAATCCGACATGCTTTGGCCGTGGAGCCTAGTGCTCCCACCGGAGCTGAAAAGAAGTCCAAACCAGAAGAAGAAGTGGCGGCTGCCAAGCCTGCCAAGGGGAAGTGGTGCCCTGTGCACGAGTTCGACAAGCATAACACTCGGAACTGCCGCTCCATCCTCGGTTATGCCGAGGGACAAAAGAGGCGCATAACTGAGCAAGGGGCTAACGGCACCTTCGAGAACTGTTACCACTGCAACAAGGCTGACCATCATGCAAAAGACTGCCCGGTACAACCTGGCCTAGGCGCCCCCGCCAGAGGTCACGGGGGTAACGTGGGCACTGCACGGGGAGGAGATGGAGCAAGAGCAAGGCACGGAGGGGGCCACGGCAACACATCCACTCAAACGCGCAGCAACGACCCTGCCATTAACCAAGGCAGTGATGACGACGGGTGCGGACAGTACCCACAAGTATAGGACTGCGCGTGCGCACATGGAGGAGCCTACGCTATGACTTCCCACGGGGAGTTTAAACGTTTCTCCCGTGAACTATGCACCGTACAAACCAGCGCGGAGGTGAAATGACCACTTCGGTGGTCTCATGTGCCGATTACTTTTGATGCAGGAGATCACCTGGACCGCAACGCCGGGGTAGGCATGCTATCCCTGGTGGTCTCCCCCAATATAAAGAACATCAGAGTTACCAAGATGCTGGTGGATGGAGGGGATGGCCTCAATATCTGCTAGATAAGCTCCAGATCACTAAGGATCAATTAGCCCCTACGGGGTCTTTTCTGGGCTAAGCCCGGGAGCTATCCAGCCGTGGGGGAAGATCAAGCTACTAGTAACATTCGACACTCAAGAAAACTACCGCAGTTAGAACATCATCTTTGATGTTGCGGGCATTGCCCTGCCGTATAATGGCATAATAGGGCGCCCTGCCTTGGCAAAGTTCATGGTGGTCTCCCACCATGCCTACAACTCGCTCAAGCTTCCCTCCTCGTGGGGGACCTTGACCGTCAAAGGTGATATCAGGGACGTCGTATTCTACTCTGAACAACTGTTCAAACTGGGAGCCACCGCTTCCCCTGCGACTCACCCTAGATCTTTGTCCAATTTGGACCAACCTTTTGCCCCAATTCCTAGCTCACCTAGGAAAAGGCTGCGACCCTTTCCAGAACTTAGTTCCGATGACCTTCCTGGTACTGGTGGCTCTCTAAGTAAGCTAAAAACTTCTCGCATCCACCCTACCAGCCAAAAAACCCAGGAGTGTGTGTGGTGCTCCCGGCAACCTTAAAATCCCGAGTGTGAGTGGAGGTTACCCTGGCAAATGAAAGCCCGGGAGGGTGCGTGGTGCTCTCGACAACCTTTAAAAAAAAGCCCAAGAGTGGGAGCGGTACTCCCGGCAACCTTAAAAGCCTAGGTGTCATTGGAGCTTCCCCCGGCAAATGAAAGCCCGGGAGCATGCGTGGTGCTCCTAGGAACCCTAAAATCCTCAGAGTGAGTGTACTACTCCCAGCAAATGTGACGAATTCTAGCGTATATGGCCTAGCCTGCCTATGTGTAAACTGCTTGTAACCCAGGGGATGCCCCTATTTTGGAATCAAAATCCCATTGCTCTTGTTCTTCAGACCGTTTTCATTTGCCGAGCCTTTTCAGGATTTTTCATTCCTTTGGATTTTCTCGGGGTCGGGCGTGGGTAAAGAGACTATCAGGCTAGGAAACGTCATACTCTCATGATCCTCTCTGAGGTATGAGCGCTGTGCTCTAGGCATTACGGACAAGCACTAAATAACGAAGACACACCTCCCACGTCAGGCCTCCGAGTTGGCAACGCCATGCGTCCTAATCAAGCGCACGACACCTTGTTTTAAACCTGAGGCATGGGTAAGATGTTGTAAGGTGTGTTCATCATGTTTCAGGATGAGCAGCAGATGGATGAGAAAGAAGAGGCCAGGGAAAGGTCTCGGCAAGGGTGTAAGGCTCACCGCCAGATAACAACAACCACAGGGCTTCTAGGGGTGGCTAGCCCCGCAAGCAAGGAAGGAGTCAACTTCAAGGCTAGAAACGGGAGAAAGGTACCTGAGACAATGAACGATGCCCCCACAGGCTCCGCGAAGGCGCAAAGGTGACAAGGGACAAACAAATCAAGGGCAATCGTAAGCGTGACACGGCAGGGAAAAGAGCAAATAAACGCAAGGAAAAGGTAAACATAGTAATGGGAGCCAATTGGCATTACATTTGGGAAATGTGCAATGCAACAACCGGCGCATAGAAGACGCTCAATGGAAGGGTGTGGGTAAAGGGGCTGCGCATTGGAAAAAGGGGCAAGTACCACTCCCTTCCACTCCTAGCGATGCCGCACTGCCTGGTCGGCTCCTGGCATCGCCTATATCAGGAGGAGATCCCCCTCAACCCCATGTCGCCAGGAAGGTAGGGAGGGTATCTGCGGCAGTACATGGTGTCGTTGAAGACCTTTACTATGAGCCGGCCCCTACCGCGGTAGCGTAATTTTAGCACATGGCCAGCCTGTAGCTTGTACCAGTCTATGAAGGAAGGCGACCCGTTGCTTAGGAACATGCGGCCCTCTTCATCAATCTCCATCCGAAGATCCCAGACGGGTTGGCCCTGCTGGTCTCGCACAACTCTACATCGCGTGCGCGAATACCATTCAAATCCACGGCCAGGGAATGGGGAAGCACCAACCTCTTCTTGAACCCTGCACCTAGGATGACTAAGAATTCAGAGCCCACCAGGTCCACGATATATTCCTCCCGGGACTGAGACGAAGAGATTGAGGGGGTCGGGTGGAGAAGTGAGCGAGCTATGTCCACGCCTTGGAGGAGGAGAACGACAACCGGGAGGGCTTCCCCACTATTGTCTCCTTCCCCATGGCCGCAACAGGGCGGGGCCTCAGCATGCGGTTGCGGGAGATCTGTGCCAGCAGCGGATGAGACGCGGTGGCCCCGGCGCCTGCGCCTGCACCGTGACCCTTCTGACGAGGCCAAAGCCATCTCCCCTACCCATGAAGGAGGATCGTCGTCACTAGAGCCGCTCGACGCCATCATATTCACTACTGAGCAGGGAGTTGGAAGGGAAAGGCTGTGGGGGAAATGAAGAGTAAGCCACATCCCCGCGCCTTCCCTCCCTTTTATAACAAACAGGAGGGGAAACGGTTGCTACCGACCTCGTCGGCTTGCGGAGGGCAACGATCACACTCCAACAAAGTTATTTTGTAGGAATCGAAGTGTGCGCAGTCAATGTGGGCTGCCGCGGAAGCCAAGGTGTAGGCACTTGAGTGCGTAGGCACGCGCACGCTAGCTCTACAGGATGGGAAAGCGTGTCGTCCAGTCTTGTCATGCTTCCCGCAATGTGGACTGGGCCCACGTGCTATTGAAGGGCGAAGCCCGACAATAGCCTCTTCGTCAAACCACGCCCAGCGTTGCAAGTTACCTGCCGTCGCCCGGGGCTTCTATCGACGTAATGGGATCGGGGGTCCCTTGCATTGCGCCGTAGCACGTGGGCCAGGACCCACCGGTCAGCAACTCAACAAATGCATGACCTGGCCAGCAAGGGCATCGCAAGGATGTGAGCACTGTGTGCTCCAAGCCTTGATCCACCAACTAGGCTTGACAAGGAAGAAAGGACAACAACGCACACGAGGCAGTCTGACCCCTCCTTCCGGGGCAGCCCCGGAAGGAGGGTGAGGGTGTAGTTGGGGGCAACAAGGCCGAGGAGCGGCCTCGACCGAGCCCCAGAGGGACCACGGGAGCACCCCTCCTGGGCCAGGCGTAGCCCAGGAACCGGAGTCAACTGATCCTGACAAGATGTGTCAGGCCTAGCCTTGGGAATTAGCGACGCGCTAGCACTGCTAGACATCATCATGGTGCTGTAGTCCACTGCAGCGCGCCACCGACAGGAGTGACATCTCGAAGTCTGAGTTGTCACTCATCCATCGAGTGCACCTGTGCATCCCCCATGGACATTCATTAGCCATAGGCTCTGCTCGAAGACCGCGTGGCACACCACGATTGAGTCCGAAAACACCCCAGATGGTGCTCCACGCTGGCCCTTGTAGTGACCCCTTGGAGTATAAAAGGAGGCACTTGTCCCGAGAGTTGAGGAGAGGGTTTTTGGAAGAAGGTTTCTTAGGGAGAAAGAGAGGGCTTTTGGGGGGAGTCTTTGGAGAGGTCTTGGAAGGGACCTAGGGTGGATCTTGGAGAGATCAGAGAGATGGAGAGAGTGTAGAGAGAGAAAGCAGCTAAGTAAGGAAGGAAAGAAAGAGGAAGCCCGGGGAGTGTAGAAGCTAGAGAGAAAGCGTCTCCCTGACTAGATATCATCTCCTTGTACATCAATCCACCCCAGATAATCCACCAAAGCAAGACGTAGGGTTGTTAGCCAAAGGGCAGTCCAAACCTAGGTAAAAAATGTATGTGTGTGCTCTTTGTGTGTTGTATGCTCGTATCAGCAGGTTCCTTCGTCAACGCTGAGGCCGGAACGCCTTCGTGCCCACTACCGAACAAATAGGGGGTATCCAACATCCCCGATGTCAGCGTAGGCGAGACACAACAATTTCCTTTAATAACTTTTGTAGCATCATCACATAGATAAACCTCTTGTGGGTTTTCTTCATTTAATTCCTTGATAATAGAGACCACAAGCTTCATCTCGATCTGTTCATATGGAGTGAATTTTCTCTTGGCACTCTTATTTGAGATATATGTAAGAAGATTCTCCTGCACTTTGTTAGGAAATGGAGGAGCTTCGACAAAATCATTAGTTTCAATAGCTTTAATAGAAAAAAAGGTTTTCAAACAGGTGCATGAACACGAGAATGCATAATAGCAGGATATTTCATGGGTTTGACATATTCAATAAATCCTTCCTTAAGTACATCAATATGTTTCGCAAAAGATTTAACTACTTCCAATAAAACATGAGAATCAAGACTGTATAAGTTACTCAATTGTTCAAAAATATCAGAAGTACAGAAATTCTTCACACAATCATATCGATAACCTATGGAAATAATTTTACCTTTGTCAAGATCGCAATTACCATTATTTTCACTTATAATATCAAGTAATTCCCAAGCATCTTCAGTATTTCTATGAGTAAAACTTCCTCTAGATGAATTATCCAAGAAGTCATTTTGAAGTGCAGGGATTCTCACATAAAAATTTATCAGTATAATGCTCTTAGATAATCCATGACAAGGATTCTTGCAGAGGTGCTCATTTAGCCTCCCCCAAGATTGTGTGATACTTTATCCTGGATGAGGCTAGAAGTTATAAATGTGGCCTCTATCACTATAACCTTCGACTGGAGGATAATATTTGAGATAGAAAGCCTTCTTTCATTTGTTCCTAGTCCAAACGACATTCTTCATTCATAGATCAAAACCAAACACGAGCATCACCATCAAGAGATAAATATAAAAGTGTCCTTTTTACCTCATCTTCAGAAATTTCATCTAGTTTAAATAGCATGCATATTTCTTCGATACGATGGAGTTGGTCCAGAGCAGACCTACTCCCATCACCTGAAAACCTTCTCAAAATATCCAAAACAACACTCATAGGGATTTGATATTCTTTCTGTGGCTCAGGAGGTGTAATAGTCACATTAGTAGTAGAGTGCATATAACTTATAAGAGAAGCCTTCATATAATCAACTCCAGAGGTATCCATAATTGCAGCACTAATCAGAATAGTAAACAGTATAAGCAGTCTCCTTACCAACCCGGCTTACCAATAGTGCTCCGCTCCCTGGCAACAACGCCAGAAAAGTATCTCGATGACTCCCAAGTGGAGGACATCAATTGTAGTATCTTTCGATATAGAAAAGGTTGTCGAATCCACGAGGAGATGAAGGTATTGGTTACTAAGTTTAATAGGAAAAATGATAATAAAGGTGTTTTTGGGTCCAAGCGTGCAAGGAAATAAACACTGAAAGTAAATTTACAAAAATGTAATTGCTCTTTTCAAAGAAAGCCCAATCCTGTATGCAGAAAGAGGACAAGATCGAGTGTATTCAATAAGCGACAAATGTTCCTAGGACGGCATGGACTTATTTAACATACAGATTTATATGCCAATATGAACGAGTATCTTGTCAAGTTTTATTCTCATCGTACGAAGCCAAAAATAGGTGTAGTCATAATATTACTATGCTACATACCCTAATGATTGTTCCTAAAGTCACTCGCGTGATCATTTAGGGATACATTAACACATAAATTGTCCAACCATTACATAAAGCTCTAAGGTTTCCGATCAAGAAACCCCTAAAAATAACGCCGAGTCAAACAAATGGGCTTCTGTCTCTCCCTCATTCCTCATCCTCATTATTACTCTAAGGTGCAGCCCTATGATACCATATAGGTTAAGAATATGTAGTCGAAGTTTGCACATTGCCATCATAGAACCACATAAAAGGTCAAAACTTAACCAAATACTCCATGCATATTATATAGAAATCATAGCCAATTCATCCTATGCCCCAAGAACAACGGGAACTACTCACAAGTGTCAAACATGATCATGATCAGTGGCATATGAGTTACAAAACTATCTGAAAGTATAACTTCACCACAAAATAATGACAAGTTTCCAATCACAAACATGCACATAACACTTAAATAGTATCCAGGGTTCGATCTACCATAAACTATGAGGGGTGCCATTGAATCTCGAGGTGGAGATGGTGTTGATATTGGGGATGATGAAGATGGTGATGAAGATGTGATGGAGATGCTCCCCCTATGTCAAGGAGGAGTCGGTGATGATGATGGCAGCTATTTCCCTCTGGTAGCAGTAGATCAGACATTCTGGAGGTGGGAGAAGGGTTCGCGTCCGCTGCTGCCTTAGAAAATTATGGGAAAATTAGGGCGTCCCTTTTCTGTCAAAACGAAGGCCTACATAAAAAGACAAAAATAAGGTGACGCACGAGGGCCAAATGAGCCCTGGTGGCACGACTTGGTCAATGGGCCATGCCACCTAGGATCTTTTGGGCCTCGTGGCTCCCCTGATCTGCTTCAACCTCTATAGATGTTTCTCATGATAAAATATTAACGCTGTAAAAATCCCCGATCAAATTGAGGTCCAGAAGGCCCCCTTATATCAACAAAAACGTAAATCGTTACAACAAAAATAAACCATGTGTTTGCAACAACTAAAATAGTGGTTATTTTGCTAGAAATTGATATGCAACAGAAACACAAATGATTGCAACAAACAAATCATGTATTAACAACATTTTAGGAAGAATATAAAACATCGTCGGAAAATCCAAGAAAATCACAATTTGTAGCAAATGCCCAAATTCCTTGCAACGTCTCACGTGTGATTTCTGAAGATTGTTTTTGGTGTTTACAAGAATCCCAAACAATAATTTCAATAAAAAATCAAGCAACTTAGTGTGTTGGGCTAACAGGATGAGTGGGCGAATGGGGTGATGGGCTATAAATACGTGCATGCACATGAGCAGGTGGGCTTGAGGTTGTCCTAGGTTTGAAGTTGTACTTAAGTTGTCCACATGCATCTCAAAAAAAAAGTTGTCCACATGAAAAGAAGTGTTGTGCGCGAGTCGATCAGTTGCCGATGATTGTTCGACCGATCTACAACATTTTCCTTCTATCATATCTTGTAATATTTGGTGTCAAACAAAACTCATAGGAGTTTGTTACATTTGTAAATAGCTTACACAACATAAAAAAACTAGGGGAAACAAAACTTGTGGCCAATGCCCGGGTAAATAGTACAATAACTCGTGTGTTATTTCACTACAAAATTCACACAATACGTGTTCATTGAGAAAACAACAAAATTATGCAACATCCAAAAAATTACGGGTAAAACTTTTCTATGGCGAACAAGATCCCGCTGATTTGGTTTTGTCGATCGCGATTCCGGCTCGTCGAAGCCCTGTCAAAGCTAGAGAAGCCAACCCATTCCCACTGATTTCCCGTCTTTTCGGACTCTAAACAGTAGGGGATCTTGAAACTTCAATCGCCACAACCATTAATGAGCTTGATATGAGTGCATCCATGGAGTAGGAAAGGAGAGAGTAGGGCCATAGGGGTAGTAGGCAGTGTGGACTTCCGCGGTGGTTCGGCGTCCTCCTCTCATCTATCAAGCAGCATGCAGCGCACACGCGGGCAAATCACAACATGCTTGTTCTGTTGCTATATTAGGACATTTCTTTACAACTCTCCATTTATCGTCCTCAAATTTCCAACCCATAAGGATTTTCCACCTACGCACCGTATTTGAGTTATTAATGGCATCTCCAACAATTTCTCCTATTTGTTCTCCTATATGTGCATTTGGGAGGGTCTCCCAGATAGATATGATATTAAAAATGACATGTATTGCAAAGATAATTCTAGTTTGTGCACACCATTTCTTCTTTCCTCTATTTTATCATTGCTACTCTACATCATCAAACAATTTATATTGGCATTATCAACAAAGAAACCATCCCAAAGCCATGTCACTATGGTATTTCCTATTATTTTATGGCGCTATCTAAGTTTGTAACTATTGTTGGTACCCAAAACCTCATGTGACCTCAAGGTGTATAGATTAAGATTGTTTTGTTTACTACAATAATTTAAAGGTAAATATTTCACCACATAAAATTCATTAACACTAGAAATAGGGATTTTGGCAATGACGTAGTCAAATTCAAGTTCATATTTTGAACATGGCAAGCATCAAACAAAGTGTCAAAATTATCCACACCCTAATGCAAATTTTATGACATGATCATTAGAACCAAGATGGAAATACGAATATAAGTATATCACTTAGTTGTCTTAGGATCCATGAGTCTTGTGTAAGCCAACATGATCATATACTACTCAATGAACTTGGCGGGACCTCCCAGGTCTACTCTATCGTAACCCTCTTTACCTCATTGGAAATCCTATGCGTCTAAAGTGCCACTATATCCTTCTCAATAACCAGTTTCTCTTCTTGCACCTCTATGAATCCCTTGTGACTTTCATCATTCATTTATTAATTTTGTATTCTCTCTTTCTAACTAAAAGCTCTTTATTGGACATAATTTTACTGCAAGTTTCCTTCAATGTGCTCCCACTAGCTACACAATTGAGATTCTCATTCTCCATTCCTCTGCCTTGGTCTTGTCGTGTTGATCCTCGACAAAATTGCTTCTTCATTTGTATCGATATCTTCGTCCATGTAGCTTGATATAGTGAGTTGAGCCACCATTGTTTCCTTATTATTGGGAACCTCGCGATTGCCCTTATTTAGTGATTGAACAAGATCTTTACACTTGGAGCATTTATTGAGAAAACTCTAACGATGAACTAAATCAGAAGGCTTTTGTTCATTGTTCTTGTACAAATATAATTACATGCTCAACTTGAGGTCTACGGAAATATGTTGCAATATCAGAAGCAAAAACAACATGAACAATCTTATATGGTCTTCGATGCATACTCCACTTTGGCCCCAATTTTTATTTTCTCAAAGGATCCACAAAAATTGTTAAAATAAACCTATATATAAGTGAAATAATTGTAGCCACTTGTGAAATTATAAGGGGAATAATTCCTGAAGTCATGTAAGTGGTCAAGAATCATATTCCAACAAGTAATTCCCTTAGTTTGGCACCTTATATCAGATTTTGGCTCACTTCCAACCATGTAGTTGCCCAAAATTAATCTTCTTTTATAGTGTATCTCCTACCTATCTCCATTCCTCTCTTTCAATCCACAAAAATAGTATATAAAAACTAAGGTCCATGTCATCAGTAATCATGTTCACCATCAATTATCTTGTTTATCCATTTATTTCTACAAAGGATTCATCTACATTTTAAATTTCATAACCATTGATCTATTTATGCTAATTTGGTGGTGATTGTAGCGTCTTTACTATCATAAAAGGAGATAATAAACAACTGATATGTTCATTCAGTGGAAAAATAACTGCAAATTATACATGTAACACTGAAATAGTTGATGTGTACATGTGGTTCTCTACATGCTTGTGCATTGCAATTTCAAAACAGCGTGTCAATAGTTTAACACTTAAAATAGAGATTTAGTGTGCAAAATTTTCTCCATGTTCCTACTAAAATAATAGCGGTCATCCAAACATGGCACAATTGGACATACATAAATATGCACAAGTTTAAATTGAGTTTTAAACATTGGATTTGCAACTACAAGAAGCACAAGATATTGTATCCAGATTTAGAAATAGGAAAGAATGTTGTCATGTCTAGGATTTCGACACCGGTGATGGATGATCCCCTTTTTAGTTTCTCTAGGGGCACAATGTTCGACGAGCTCGATCAGCAAGATAGACGAACATAATCACATAGAGAGAAACATATCCTTTACCAAGGTTCAGACCATGATGTGCGGATCCCTATGTCCTGCAACTGTCTACTATGTGGTGGATGAACACACGGTTACAGAGTTTGTTCCTGGGGAAGAAGCACAACATGTTCTTCCCTCCCTCTCTTTCCTCCCCTCTCCCAGCTGACCTTGACTCCTTTTATAGTGACAAGGGACACCACAAGGGTCGCTCATGGAGCGGAGACACTTGGATACCAGAAACATGGGCATGACCTTTCGAATGCCCATCGTTGGTATATATGGTGTTGTTGGAGATATGCCCAAGAGGCAATAATAAAGTGGTTATTATTATATCTTTGTGTTTATGATAAATGTTTACATTCATGCTATAATTGTATTAATAAACACTAATACTTGTGTATTTTGTAAACGTAAAAGAGTCCCTAGTAAGCCTCTTATTAAGACTAGCTTGTTGATTAATAGATGATCATGGTTTCCTGATCATGGACATTGGATGTTATTAATAACAAGATCATATCATTAGGAGAATGATGAGATGGACACACACCCATAGTAAGCATAGCATAAGATCAAGTCATTAAGTTCGTTTTGCTACAAGATTTGAAGTACATAGTAACCTAATCCTTCGACCATGAGATTGTGTTAATCACCATCACCGGATGAGTGCTTTGATGACATCAAACACCGCTTCATAACTGGGTGGTTATAAAGGTGGCATTAGGTATTATGAAAGTATGTGTTGAAGTGCATGGATCAAGACTGGGATTTGTCCATCCATATGACGGATAGATATGCTCTAGGCCCTCTCGGTGGAATGTCATCCAATTAGCTTACAAGCATGTGACTAAGTCACAAGGGATGTCATATCACGGAACGAGTAAAGAGTACTTATCAGTAATGAGGTAGAACTAGGTATGGAGATACCGATGATCGAACCTTGGATAAGTAGAGTATCATGTGACAAAGGGAATCAGTGTCGTATGTAAATGGTTCTATCGATCACGAAGTCATCGTTGAATATGTGGGAGCCATTATGGATCTCATGGTCCTGCTATTGGTTATTGATCGGAGAGGAGTCTGGATCATGTCTGTATAGTTCAAGAACCGTAGGGTGACACACTTAAGGTTTGATGTTGTTTAGGTAGATATGGAATGAGTTGGAGACCGAATGTTGTTCGGAGTCTTGGATTGGATCCAGGACATCATGAGGAGATCCGGAATGGTCTGGAAAATAAGATTCATATAGCACAAGTCATTTTCTGGGGTTCGGAAAAGTTCCAGAGTTTTGTTTGGAGCTTCTAGAAGGTTTTGGAATGTTCCAGAAGGTTCTACAAAGAGATAAACATAAATCCCTAGATTATAGGGGATAAGACTTGGGGGGAAGGAAACCTCCCCCCTCCCCTTGTGCACCGGCCCTAGGAGGTGGGCCGGGGGTGGGAACCCTAGGCCGCACCCCTCTATATAAAGAGGGGTGGGGGCGCCTTTCCCCTTGCCCCTCCACCCAAACCCTAGCCGCCACTCCCTCCTCCTTCCTCCTGCTGCGGCTTAGGCGAAGCCCTGTATGAATTCTCCACCACCATGCTATCGTACTGCTGGGATTCCTTGGAGATCTGCTACCTCCACTACCCGCTGGAACGGGGAGAGGATCGTCTTCATCGACTCCGTACGTGTGACCGAGTGCGGAAGCGCTGCCGGAACGTGGCGCCGGAAGGATCGACTACTAAATCTTGAGATCGGCAAGTGATCGTCTACATCAACCATGAGATCCAATCTCGAACAAGGATTTGGATTTACAAGGGTTAGTACAGATCTATCTTGTTGCACTTATCTCATAGATTAGATCTTGGCTTTTCCATAGATTAGATCTTGGTTTTGTTTGTTCTTGCGGTAGAAATTTTTTGTTTTCCCTGCTACGAACCCATCAGTGGTATCAGAACCGTGTCTATGCGTAGATCTATTGCACGAGCAGAACACAATGGTTTTGTGGGCGTTGATGCCTTTGTTGTCATTGTCTTCACGTGTACTTTGCATCTTGCGGGATGGTGGGATGAAGCCGCTCGGACTAACCTTAGATGTCCTCGCACATGAGACTTGCTCCACGCTTGACGTGCAGCTTGCATTGCACAAGTGGCTTTGCGGGTGTCTATCTCTCCCACCATAGTTAAGATTCAATTTACAATTAGCATCTGACAACACTTGTATCAGCGTTGTGGTTCTTGTTCATAGGTAATATCGATTCTTATACGAAAGCCCCAAACCACGTAAAACATGCAAAGAAAATTAGAGGCGTCTAACTTGTTTTTGTAGGGGCATGTGATGTGATATGGCCACGATGTGATTGTGAATATATTTGATGTATGCAATGACCCTTATTGTAATATGGCAACCGACAGGAGCCTAATGGTTGTCTTTATTTTGTTAAGACATGCGTATCTATTCATCATGTAATATCTTTATTCCAAGTAGTTGTAATAGTTGTGTTAAGTGATGGACAACCATGAAGGGGCGCCACTAACCTTGACGCCACGCTGGTGATGATAGATATCATGTACGTGGTTTGGATATGGAGATCAAAGGCACAAGAAGAAAGGCCATATCATGTCACATATTATTAATTGCATGTGATGTTAATCCTTTTTGCATCTTATATTGCTTAGATCGCGACGGTAGCATTATAAGATGATCCCTGTCACTAAAATATCAAGTAATAAAGTGTTCGTCCTTAGTAGGCACCATTGCTAAGACTCGTCGTTTCGATGAATCTCGTGATGATCGGGTGTCATAGATTCTACGTGTGCATACAATGGGTGCAAGCCAGATTTGCACATGCGGATACTAAGGTTAATCTTGACGAGCCTAGCATGTACAGAAATGGTCTCGAAACACAGAATACCGAAAGGTAAAGCTTTAGTCATATGAATGATATGATGAACATGTTGATTGTTCGCCTTTGAATCTACATCTTCTCTCGTGAAGATCGGACTTGGTGTAGTGGATTTGGTTCGTGTAATCACTAAGGCAATGTGAGGGATGTTGTTTTTGAGTGGGAGTTCACCTAGTTAATTTAAGAATTAAATTTGAACTCAATTTGTCATAAACTTGTTGCAAATATGTTGTAGATCATGGCAACCCCCTCCATCAACATTAATGCATTCCTAGAGAAAGAAAATCTGAAAAACAATGGAAGCAACTTCACGGTCTGGTTCCATGGATTGAGGATTTTCCTCAACATTGGTCAGTTGACCTATGTGCTCGATGCACCGCTAGGTGACCCACCTGCAGAGGATGCTTCCGATGATGTTAAGAATGTTTTCATCACTCAGAAAAATCACTACTCCATAGTTCAGTGTGCCATCATGTATGGTTTAGAATCGGATCTTCAGAAGAGCTTTGAGAACCGCGACCCCTTTGAGATTATCAATAGCTCAAGCTGATCTTTAAGACTCATGCGGCCGTGGAGAGCTATGAGGCCTCCGAGAAGTTCTTTAACTGTAAAATGGAAGAGGGCAGCTCCGTAAGTGAGCACGTGTCAAAAAGTCTAGGCACACGGACATGCTCCATGAATTGGGAATTACGATTGCTAATGCATTGGGGATTCATCGTGTCCTCCAATCACTGCCACCTAGTTACAAGAACTTTGTGATGAACTACAATATGCATTGCATGAACAAGACGTTACCTAAACTCTTCTCCATGTTGAAAACTGCTAAAGTGGAGATTAAGAAAGAGCACCAAGTGTTGATGATCAATAAGACCACCAATTTTAAGAAACAGGGCAAGCCTAAGAACAAGGGCAACTTCAAGAAGGACGGCAAGACAACTGTCGCACCTGCTAAGAAGCCCAAGGCTGGTCCTAAGCCTGATAATAAGTGCTTTTAATGCAAGGGTGAAGGTCACGGGAAGCGCAAATGCCCCAAGTACTTGGCAGATCTGAAGAATGGAAACATCAAGAAGAAAGGTATATTTGATATACATGTTATTTATGTGTATCTTACTAGTAATCGTAGTAGTGCCTTGGTATTTGATACTGGTTCAGTTGCTCATATTTGTAACTTGAAACAGGAGCTATGGAATAAACAAAGACTGGCGAGAGACGAGGTGACGATGCGTGTTGGAAATGGCTCCAAGGTTGATGTGATCGTCGTTAGCACGCCCCCTCTTCATCTACCTTCGGGATTAGTTTTGAACTTGAATAATTGTTATTTGGTGCTTGCGTTAAGCATGGACATTATCTCTGGATCTTGTTTATTGCGAGATGGTTACTCGTTTAAGTCTGAGAATAATGGTTGTTCGATTTATATGAGTAATATTTATTATGGTAATGCACCTGAGATGAATGGTTTATTCTTATTGAATCTCGATAGTAGTGATACACATGTTCACAACATAGATGCTAAACGAATAAAAATGAATGATAATTCTACATACATGTGGCACTATCGTCTTGGTCACATTGGAGTGAAGCACATGAAGAAACTCCATTCCGATGGACTTTTTGAATCACTTGATTTTGAATCACTTAAAAGATACAAAACATGTCTAATGGGAAAAATGACTAAGACTCCATTTTCTAGGATAATGGAGCGAGCTATGGAATTATTGGAAATAATACATACCGATGTGTGCGGCCCAATGAGCGTAGCATCGTGCGGTGGATATCATTATGTTCTTACTTTCACGGATGACTTGAGTATATATGGGTATGTCTACTTTATGAAACATAAGTCTGAATCTTACAAGAAGTTTAAGGAATTTCAAAGTGAAGTAGAAAATCAACAAAACAAGAAGATTAAGTTTCTGCTTTCTGACCGCGGAGGTGAATATCTGAGTTATGATTTTGGCATGCATTTAAATAAATACGGAATACTTTCGCAGTTGACACCGCCGGTAACACCACAGCGTAATGGTGTGTCCGAACGTTGTAATCAAACTCTCTTAGATATGGTTCGGTCTATGATGTCTCTTGCAAATTTAACGTTATCGGTTTGGGGTTATGCATTAGAGTAGGGCATCATCTAAATCCGTTGAAACGACACCATATGAATTGTGGTTTCGTAAGAAACCTAAGTTGTCATTCCTTAAAGTTTGGGGCTATGAAGCGTATGTAAAGAAGTTACAACCCGACAAGCTTGAACCCAAAGCAGAAAAATGTGTCTTCATAGGATACCCTAAAGAAACAATTGGGTATACCTTCTATCACATATCTGAAGGCAAAGTTTTCATTGCTAAGAATGGATCCTTTCTTGAGAAGGAGTTTCTCTCGAAAGAACTGACTGGAAGGAAAGTAGAACTCGACGAGGTTGTTGAACCTTCTCTCGGATTTGAGAGTAGCGGAGCACTGGAAGAAGTTGCTGTGCCGCCTGCACCAATAAGAGAGGAATCTTAATGATGATGATCATGAAACTTCAAACGAAGTTGCTGCTAAACCTCGTAGGTCGATGAGGGTTCGTGCCACTCCTGATTGGTATGACCCTGCATTGAATGTCATGTTGGTTTACAACGTCGACGACCCTGTGATGTATGAGGAAGCTATGATGAGCCCAGATTCCGACAAATGGCAAGAAGCCATGAAATCCGAAATGGGATCCATGTACAAAAACCAAGTATGGACATTGGTTGACTTACCGGATGACCACAAGGCTGTCGAGAACAAATGGATCTTTAAAAGAAAAATAGATGCTGATGGTAATCTTATTGTCTATAAAGCTCGACTTGTCATGAAAGGTTCTGACAAATTCAAGGAGTTGACTACGATGAGACTTTCTCACCGGTAGCGAAGCTAAAGTCTGTGAGGATTTTGTTAGCAATCGCTGCATATTTCGATTATGAGATTTGGCAGATGGATGTCAAAACAACATTCCTTAATGGTGACATTGAGGAAGAGTTGTATATGGTACAACCCAAAGGTATTGTCGATCGAAAAGATGCTGACAAGGTATGCAAGCTTTAGCGCTCCATTTATGGACTGAAGCAAGCATCCCGGAGTTGGAATCAATGTTTTGATAAGGTGATCAAAAACTTTGGATTTATACAAACTTATGGACAAGCTTGTATCTACAAGAAAGTGAGTGGGAGATCTGTAGCATTCCTGATACTATATGTGGATGACATATTGTTGATTGGGAATGATATAGAACTTCTTGAAAGTGTCAAAGCCAATTTGAATAATAGTTTTTCAATAAGGATCTTGGGGAAGCGGCATACATTTTAGGCATTAAGATTTATGGAGATAGATCCAGACGCTTAATAGAACTTTCACAAAGTACATACCTGGACAAGGTTCTAAAGAGATTTATAATGGAAGAAAGCAAGAAATGGCTCTTGCCCATGTTGCCAGGCACTACAAGAAAATTTTCCTTCCGAAACGAATTGGCCTGACGGTCGTCGTAGAAGGCGCGTCTTCCGCGACGAAATTCTTGGCTCGGCCATGGCCGATGGAAAACTTTTTTTCCGGTTTCGCGGTTGATGGCTCGTGGTTGATGTAGAGCTCGTTGGGAACCCCAAGAGGAAGGTATGATGAGCATAGTAGCAAGTTTCCCTCAGTTATGAAACCAAGGTTTAATCGAACCAGTAGGAGCAAGGAAACACCCCAAAGGTGTTACTAGCTGAGCCTTGGCAGGGCGCACTACCGGTGCTACTAGCAACGTGGAGACCTGCACAACACAACCACAGAACTTTGTCCCCAACTTGCGATGAGGTTGTCAATCTCACCGTGTTTTGCTAAAAACAAAGAATTAAACGTATCAAATGGAAAGAAGTAAAAGTTTGCAGAAAGTAAACACAAAGCAGTAAATAGTTTGTAGATTGTATGTAAAGAAAAGGACCGGGATCCATAGTTCACTAGAGGTGGCTCTCCTTAAGATAGATAACATGTTGGGTGAACAAATTACAGCGGGGCAATTGACAAGCATCGAGAAAGCAATACATGCATATACTAATCATCTTGACTCCTTTGGAACTTGATTGGGCATTACAACATTATACATAGACCGCCATCCAACTGCATCTATGACTAATAATCCACCTTCAGGTTATCATCTGAACCCCCTCTAGTTTTAAGTTGCAAGCAACAGATTATTGCTTTAGGAATTGCGTGTAATGTAAACAATACGATTGTTCTATGAACAAAGGATTGTTGTTTTCTCCCTAGTAGCAATAGCACATCTAGTACCTTAGAGATTTCTGTCACTTCCCCAGATTACCAGAGGCATGAACCCACTATCGAGCATAAATACTAACTCTTGGAGTTGCTAGCATCTACTTGGCCAAGATAGCTACTAACGATGGAAAGCATAAAAGATCACAAATAACAAAGACATGATAGAATCAATAATCAATCTGAAATAGCATCTCAATATCCATCGGATCCCCGCAAACACAACATGCAGAATTACAAATAGATGATCTTGATCATGAACGGAGCTCACAAGATATAGACATGAAAGCACAAAGGAGGAGAACCAACCATCTAGCCACTACATGGATCCGTAGTCCAAGGATGAACTACTCACGCATCACACCGGAGGCTTGCATGATGATGAAGAAGGCCTCCAGGGTGAATTCCCCTCTTCGACAGGGTGCCGGGAAGAGCTTCAGATCCCTCCCGATCTAGGGATGGAGATGATGGCGGCTATAGACTCTTTCGTGGATTTTTGATCGGGTAGTTAGGGTTTTCGTCCTGAGGGCATCTTATAGGCGGAAGGGGAGGCCGAGGGGGTGCCGGAGGCGGCCAGACCACCCCCTGGCGCGGGCCAGGCTAGGCTGCATGGCCAGGTGGTGTGGTGGCCCCTAGCCCCTCTCCGTCTCGTACTCTAGGATCTGATGACTTCCGGAAAAATAGGCACTTTGACTTTGTCCCGTCCAATTCCGAGAATATTCATTTTCTGACTTTCCTGGAACCAAAAACAGAAGAAAACAGGTAGTTAGCACTGTGGCTCTTGTTAATAGGTTAGTCCAAGAAATCATATGAATAGTACTCCAAAGTGTGGACAAAACACAAGAAAGTGGATAAAACCAAGCATGGAACATCAAAAATTATAGATACATTTGCAATGTATCAACATCCCCAAGCTTAACTCCTGCTCAACCTCGAGTAGGTAAGTGATAAAAAGAAAGAATAATTTTTGAGGTGACATGCACCATCAAAGACTTGATCAAAGTATTTGTAAAACATTCAAAGCTGGGATCATAGTACTTCAACAAAACATGAAAGATAAAGTTTTAGCAATAAGACAAAGAAACTATGATGCAACATGAAAAGGCACAAATAAAAGATTCATGAATAACAATGCTTTGCATGACGTTTGTTTGTTTCACATAAAGAAAACATAGCATAATAGCATCCATCTTGTCCCTCACTACAGTAGCAAATATAAATGCATAGGACACCTTCAAAGTTCATAAGAGAGACTAGATACAAATAGTTTAAAACAAGCAATATCAAGTTATGCATCAATCAACTAGTCTTGGGACAATGCACATAGAACTAAGAATGGCCATTATGCTCTCAAAGTAGGTGCATAAAGGTAGAAGGTGGAGACTCAATATAATGGTGGAAGAAAGGCCTTCATAGAAGGAAGTAGGGATTCAAGTCTCATAAAGAGCTTCCAAAAATTATGGTACTTATAGCTTTCAGCTCTCATTGCCCCTATCATAAGCATCTTGAGGTGATTAAGGTTAAAGTGAACAAACTATGGTGTACATGCTTGACGAAGTATAAGTTAGAAATATCATGTCCCTTGTATACGAGGGCCGCTCCTCATGCTACTCAAGTTTAGTTACCTGTAAATTCTTGTCATCGTAAGTACATGTGTATCATAGAGAACCACCAACGGGGTACCCCTTGCCCGATGATACGGAAGAATCCCCATATCAAAATGACAAGGCAAGCATCTCAGCAATCTTCTTATTTACCATGCGAATATGGTGCTTTTTTCTCTTTTTCCTCTTTTCATAATCTTTTTTTTCTTTTTCTCTTTTTTTCTCAATATAGGACTCTTTTTTTATAAGAAGAATGCTTCATAGACAGCTCATTATGGTTACGCTGCAGGTTTCCACCATGTCAGCATGGATTAGACCAGCGACCAGCGCTTTCTCTAACACATATACATAACTCCATGGACTTACAAGCTCCCCTTTCATTTCACACTGACGACATCCATATACAAAAGAGCATGATATCAACTAGGTACAAGTACCAAGTGCAATGTTGAAAGCGTTCCCCATGAAATCATGGTTCTGCTAATTCCCAACAAATAAGTGCAAGCATATACAACATAGACGACATAATGGTTCAAGTTTATTAAGGGCAAGAAAAGTAAAGTGTGCCATCAAGTTCGTGAGAGCTTTAATCACTAGTTTTCTCATAACAAGTTTAATTCAGAAGGTAAACAAAAGCATGAATATACTTGGAATAGCATAAGCTAGTAGGTAGGTATGGTGGACTCTTTGGAATAACTTGGTTTAGGGAGTTGGATGCATGAGTGGAACTCATACTTGCTTGTGGAGGCTAGAAAAAGACTAGGAGCGACAAACTAAGAGAGCAATAATGGCCATAATGATGCAAAACGACAAAACATCATTAATCAAAGCATAAAGTGATACTACAAGTTGAAAACTAAAGGATCATAAAGTCTTATGGTGACTTGAGATAGTCATAACATGGTGTGAGCATGCGCCAAGTCAACCCAAATAAAGCATCAAAGGAGAATACCACTATACTATGCTTTAATATGCTAAAACAACGCATGATTCATCCAAGGCACATTAAGCAATCTCAATTGTTTATAACAAGTCATGCTACAACAAAGAATACTAAGCATAAAGCCAAAACAATATCAAGCATGGCATGATAGAGCATATGCCACAATCAAAAACAAGCTGTTTTTACCACATAACCATGAACTTTCCTACTCTTTTCCAAACCAAACCAAACTATTTGCAAACCAATGTATGAAAGAGGGGGTACAACAAATTTATTCAGAAAACTAAGAAAACAAAAGCAAATGAAAACCAAAACGAAAAACGAAAAAGAAGACGCTCCAAGAACAACACAACTGTGCATGAAACAATAAAAATGAAGCGTTTGGAAGAAACCTGAGATTTTTATTGATGAAGAAGGGGATGCCTTGGGCATCCAATAGCTTTGATGCTTGTACTTCTTGGATATTTATTGGGTTGACATGCGTGGCATCCCCAAGTTTGACCTTGAGTCCATCCTTCATCTCATTACTCATTCCTTCCATACACCTGAAATTTTTCCTTCATACAAAACTTCACACAATCTTTATTACCAACATTAGTGCACTCAAGATAAACAAGTCTTAAGGTTCAGTTATAACACCAAATAAACTTCCATTAGAACACTAGATACTGTAGAACTTCCCTCAAAAAGCTCAATTCCCTAAAAGAACTCAAAAAGGAACCAACAAGAAGCAAATGCAGAAAATGGCAGAAATTTGTCAAAACAGACCAGCAGGTAAAGACGAATTTTTTCGAAGACCTTCTGTTGATCAAATCAAAAAGTGCTGATTTAATGAAAGTTAGATAACAACCTGGGGCAGAAGCACAAAAATTCACGCCTCAAAAAGATGTTCAGAGATTTTACGCAAATTTTTACGGTGAAGCACAAAAATCTGTTTCGGGACAGCAACTTTCCCAGTCATTACTTCTCTCTCATTAGAGGTTACTCTTGGCACAAAAATCAAATAAAAAGGATAAGGAGCGGTTATTACTGAAGTAATAACTTCCAAGACTCATCTAAAACTTTTGGGTTATCTCCCAATAAGTACTTTTCTTTAACGCCTTTAAGTTAGGCATAAGAAGCAAGAAAAAGAATCAAGTGTTCTCAAATGAAGAAGCATTAAAACCAAATTTTGTTTTCATAGGAGAAGCAAAAAGAAATCTTCTCTCTCTTCTTAGGGAAGTGTTCTATACCTTTATTGTGTGGGAGTTGATATTTAATGGTGCCTTCTTTCATATCAATAATGGCACCAACAGTTGTAAGAAAAGGTCTTCCCAAAGTAATAGGACAAGAAGCATTGCATTCAACATGCAAAACATAGAAATCAACGGGGACATAGGCATTAATAACCATAATAAGAACATCATTAAGACTCCCCATGAGTTTCTTTCTAGAATTATCATCAAGCGGGACATTCAAATAACAATCTTCAAGAGGAGGCAAATCAAGCATATCATAAATCCTTGTAGGCATAATAGAAACACTACTATTAAGATCACATAAAGCTTTGAAATCAAAGTCATTCACTTTCATATTAATTATGGGTTCCCAACCATCTTCTTGTTTTATAGGAATAGAATCTTTATGTTTCATCTTTTCTTCTTTAATCTTTATGAGAGCATCAGTAATGTGTTTTGTAAAGGCCATGTTCATAGCACTAGCATTAGGACTTTTAGCAAGTTTTTGTAGGAACTTAATAACTTCAGAGATATTACACCCATCAAGATCAAAATCAAAATTTTCATCTAGAGTAGTAGAACTATTACTATCCTCAATACTAGTGTTGGTGATAGTAGAAACACTAATGTTTCTAGCAATTTCATCTTCTCTTTCCCACTTAGCATGTAATTCAGCTAATAGTCTAACATTTTCATCAATTCCTACTTGTATAGCATTGGTAGTTGCAGAGGGATTATCATTAGTTTCAGGTTTAGCAGCCATTTTATTCAAAGAAGATTGAGCTTTAACCAAATATGCTATATTTCTTTCAGCATTAGAGAGTTTTTCCTCAATAGTTTTATTGAAAGCAGTTTGTTTACTAATAAAGTCTTTGAGCATAACTTCAAGTTCAGAGGGAGCACTCCTATTATTGTTGTAGGAACGTCCATAAGCATTACCATTGTTGGAAGGATATGGCTTATAATTGTTGTACCAAAATTATTCCTATAAGCATTATTGCCAAAACTATTGTTTCTTATGAAGTTCCCATCAACTTGCTCTTCTTGAGAAACCAAAGAGGCTAAAGGAACATTATTTGGATCAATATGGGCTTTCCCATTAACAAGCATAGACATAATAATATCAATCTTATCACTCAAGGAGGAGGTTTCCTCAACAGAATTTACCTTCCTACCTTGTGGAGCTCTCTCAGTATGCCATTCAGAATAATTAACCATCATATTGTCCAGAAGTTTTGTTGCAGCACCCAAAGTGATGGTCATAAAGGTACCTCCAGCAGCAGAGTCCAATAGGTTCCTTGAAGAATAGTTCAATCCTGCATAAAAAGTTTGGATGATCATCCAAGAAGTCAGTCCATGAGTGGGACAATTCTTTACCAAAGATTTCATTCTTTCCCAAGCTTGAGCAACATGTTCATTATCAGACTGTTTAAACTTCATTATCTCACTTCTCATAGATATAATCTTAGCAGGTGGATAGTATTTTCCAATGAAAGCATCTTTGCATTTAGTCCAAGAATCAATACTATTCCTAGTTAAGGAATTCAACCATTCTTTAGCTTTACCTCTCAAAGAGAAAGGAAACAATTTTAGCTTAATAATATCACCATCTATATCCCTATGCTTTTGCATCTCACAAAGTTCAACAAAGTTATTTAGATGGGTAGCAACATCTTCATTACCAATACCAGAAAATTGTTCTCTCATAACAAGATTGAGTAAAGCAGGTTTTATCTCAAAGAAAGTATCTTCAGGCACAGGTGGAGCAATAGGTGTGCTCATAAAATCATTGTTGTTGGTGCTAGTGAAGTCACACAACTTAGTGTTTTCAAGAGTAGTCATTTTTTTGTGTTTTTAAATAAGAAAACAAACTTGTAAAACTATTTTTTGTGTGTTTTTGATAAAGAAACAAGCAAACAAAGCAAAAAGAAACTAAGCAAAACAAAAATAACAAAGTAAAGAGATTGGTTATGAGGGACTCCCCTTGTAAAGATGTCCTTGACTCCCCGGCAACGGCGCCAGAAAAATTCTTGATGGCTCGTGGTTGATATAGAGCTCGTTGGGAACCCCAAGAGGAAGGTATGATGAGCACAGTAGCAAGTTTCCCTCAGTTATGAAACCAAGGTTTAATCGAACCAGTAGGAGCAAGGAAACACCCCAAAGGTGTTACTAGGCGAGTATGCACCATCACGGTGCTAGTAGCAACGTGGAGACCTACACAACACAACCACAGAACTTTGTCCCCAACTTGCGATGAGGTTGTCGATCTCATCGTGTTTTGCTGAAAACAAAGGATTAAACGTATCGAATGGAAAGAAGTAAAAGTTTGCAGAAAGTAAACACAAAGGAGTAAACAGTTTGTAGATTGTATGTAAAGAAAAGGACTGGGATCCATAGTTCACTAGAGGTGGCTCTCCTTGAGATAGATAACATGCTGGGTGAACAAATTACAGCGGGGCAATTGACAAACATCGAGAAAGCAATACATGCATATACTAATCATCTTGACTCCTTTGGAACTTGATTGGGCATTACAACATTATACATAGACCGCCATCCAACTGCATCTATGACTAATAATCCACCTACAGGTTATCATCTGAAACCCCTCCAGTATTAAGTTGCAAGCAACAGATTATTGCTTTACAAATTGCGTGTAATGTAAACAATACGATTGTTCTATGAACAAAGGATTGCTGTTTTCTCCCTAGTAGCAACAACACATCTAGTACCTTAGAGATTTCTGTCACTTCCCCAGATTACTAGAGGCATGAACCCACTATCGATCATAAATACTAACTCTTGGAGTTGCTAGCATCTACTTGGCCAAGATAGCTACTAACAACGAAAAGCATGCAAGATCACAAATAACAAAGACATGATAGAATCAATAATGAATCTGAAATAGCATCTCAATATCCATCGGATCCTCGCAAACACAACATGCAGAATTACAAATAGATGATATTGATCATGAACGGATCTCACAAGATCTAGACATGAAACCACAAAGGAGGAGAACCAGCCATCTAGCTACTACATGGATCCATAGTCCAAGGATGAACTACTCACGTATCACACCGGAGGCTTGCATGATGATGAAGAAGGCCTCCAGGATGAATTCCCCTCTCTGGCAGGGTGTCGGGAAGAGCTTCAGATCCCTCCCGATCTAGGGATGGAGATGACGGCGGCTACAGAATCTTTCGTGGATTTTTGATCGAGTACTTAGGGTTTTCGTCCTGAGGGCATCTTATAGGCGGAAGGAAAGGCCAAGGGGGTGCCGGAGGTGGCCAGACCACCCCCTGGCGTAGGCCAGGCTGGGCCGTGCGGCCAGGTGGTGTGGTGGCCCCCTGGCCCCTCTCTGTTTCGTACTCTGACATCTAATGACTTCCGGAAAAATAGGCACTTTGGCTTTTGTCCCGTCCAATTCCGAGAATATTCATTTTTTGACTTTCCTGGAACAAAAAACAGCAGAAAACAGGTAGTAATCGGTGGCTCTTGTTAATAGGTTAGTCCAAGAAATCATATGAAAAGTACTCCAAAGTGTGGACAAAACACAAGAAAGTGGATAAAACCAAGCATGGAACATAAAAAATTATAGATACATTTGCAATGTATCAGCGGCCCTCTACAACAACGGATCTGCTAAAAACATGGAGGAAGCTTGGCTGGCGCGTGACAGAAGCAAGATTTTTGTTTCCTCCCGCGATGTTGACTCACCGAAGTCTTTTGAGGCGTGTGGGTCCCGGACGTCAGTGTGTCTAGCGGACCATACTTTTCGGTCACGCCTGCCTGATTTGAACTCGATAACGTTGCTCGAGGCGTCTGCCGTTTTGTCAGGTTGCTAGGTCGCACATGTTAGCCTCTCATTAGAAGGATCGTGTGTATGATGGAATTTTTTCCTTCGCTCGCGCTACCCTGTTCCGAAGTTGATAGCGCTGATCGATGCATCTACCGTCTAATCAACCTCCTGGGACCCACATGTCATACTCTCATTAGAAGAAACATGTGTATGATGGATTTTTTCCTTCGCTGGCGCTACCCCGTTCCGAGTTGATAACGCTGCTCGACGCATCTACCGTTTAACCAACCTCCTGAGCCCCACATGTCATCCTCTCATTAGAAGAAACGTGTGTATGATGGATTTTTTTTCCTTCGCTCGCGCTACCCTGTTCCGAACTTGATAGCGTTGTTCGATGCATCTACTGTTTAATCACGATGCTGGGACCCACATGTCATCCTATCATTAGAAGAAACGTGTGTACGATGGATTGTTTACCCTCTATCGCGCCTTCGTGTTCTGAACTTGATAGCGTTGCTCGCTGCATCAGTCGTTTAATCAAACTCCTGGACCCCACATGTCATCCTCTGATTAGAATAAACATGTGTATGATAGAATTTTTTCCCTCAGTCGCACCTCCGTGTTCTGAACTTGATAGCGTTGCTCGCTGCATCTACCGTTTAATCATGATGCACGGCCCCAACCCACATGCCATACACTCATTAGAAGAAGTGTGTGTATGATGTAATTTTTGCTCTCGGTCGCGCCTCCGTGTTTCGAACTTGATAGCGTTGCTTGATGCATCAGCCATTTTTCTAGGCAGCTGAGTCCCCCATGTGAGCCTCTCATTAGAAGAAAGGTGTGCATGCTGGACTTTTTTATCGCTCGCGCCTCCCTGTTTTGAACTTGGCAACGTCGCTCGAGGCAGAATCTGTATAA
This sequence comes from Avena insularis, assembly GCA_023614405.1. Lineage (NCBI taxonomy): Eukaryota > Viridiplantae > Streptophyta > Magnoliopsida > Poales > Poaceae > Avena > Avena insularis. Next base: position 455,017,093 of record CM042694.1, read on the forward strand.
GGTCGCACTACTGGGTCCCACATGCCGGTCTCTATGTATATCAAACCTGCGTATGATGGACTTTTTTTTCGGCCGCGTCCACTGTTTTGACCTTGGCAACGATGCTCGATGTGGCAGCCGTGTATGGTCTTGCTGCTGAGGCCCCTGATACATTGCAAATGTATCTATAATTTTTGATGTTCCATGCTTGGTTTTATCTACTTTCTTGTGTTTTGTCCACACTTTGGAGTACTTTTCATATGATTTCTTGGACTAACCTATTAACAAAATCCGTCTTTACCTGCTGGTCTGTTTTGACAGATTTTTGCCATTTTCTGCATTTGCTTCTTGTTGGTTCCTTTTTGAGTTATTTTGGGGAATTGAGCTTTTTGAGGGAAGTGCTACAGTAGCTAGTGTTTTAATGGAAGTTTATTGGTGTTAGAACTGAACATAAAGACTTATTATCTTGAGTGCACTAATGTTGCTAATAAATATTGTGTGAAGTTTTGTATGAAGGAAAAATTTCAGGTGTATGGAAGGAATGAGTAATGAGATGAAGGATGGACTAAAGCTCAAGCTTGGGGATGCCACGCGTGTCACCCCAAGAAATATCCAAGAAGTACAAGCGTCAAAGCTTGGGGATGCCCAAGGCATCCCCCTCTTCATCAATAAAAAAATCCCAGGTTTCTTCCAACGCTTCATTTTTATTGTTTCATGCATAGTTGTGTTGTTCTTGGAGCGTCTTCTTTTTCGTTTTTTTGGTTTTTCGTTTGCTTTGTTTGCTTAGTTTGCTGAATAAATTGGTTGGACCCCCTCTTTCATACATTGGTTTTCAAATAGTTTGGTTTGGTTTGGAAAAGAGTAGGAAAGTTCATGCTTAAGTGTTAAAGAGAGCTTGTTTTTGAAAGTGTCCTATGCTTTGTCATGCCATGATTGATATTGTTTTGGCTTTGTGCTTAGTATTCTTTGTTGTAGCATGACTTGTTATAAACAATTGAGATTGCTTAATGTGCCTTGGATGAATCATCTGTTGTTTTAGCATATTAAAGCATAGTATAGTGGTATTCTCCTTTGATGCTTTATTTGGGTTGACTTGGCACATGCTCACACCATGTTCTAACTATCCAAAGTCACCATAGCCTTGATGATCCTTTAGTTTTAAACTTCTAGTATCACTTTATGCTTTTATCAATGATGTTTTGTCGGTCTGCATGATTATGGACATTATTGCTCTCTTAGTTTGTCGCTCCTAGTCTTTTGCTAGCCTCCGCAACCAAGTATGAGTTCCACTCATGCATCCAACTCCCAAAACCAAGTTATTCCAAAGAGTCCACCATACCTACCTATTAGCATATCCTATTCCAAGTATATTCATGCTTTTGTTTAGCTTCCAAATTAAACTTGTTATGAGAAAACTAGTGATTAAAGCTCTCACGAACTTGATGGCACACATTAATTTTCTTGCCCTTAATAAACTTGAAGCATTGTGTCGTCCATGTTGTATATGCTTGCACTTATTTGTTGGGGATTAGCAGAACCATGCTGTCATGGGGAACGCTTTCAACATTGCACGGGTTCTTTGTACCTAGTTGATATCATGCTCTTTTGTATATGGATGTCGTCGGTGTGAAATGAAAGGGGAGCTTGTAAGTCCATGGAGTTATATATATGGTTAGAGAAATGCCTGGGTCGCTGGTCTAATCCATGCTGACATGGTGGAAACCTGCAGTGTAACCATAATGAGCTGTATATGAAGCATTCTTCTTATAAAAAAGAGTCCTATATTGAGAAAAAAGAGAAAAATAGAAAAAAAGATATTATGGAAAGAGGAAAGAGAGAAAAAAGCACCATATTCCCATGGTAAATAAGAAGATTGCTGAGATGCTCGTTTTCTGCTTGCCTTGTCATTTTGATATGGGGATTCTTCCGTATCATCGGGCAAGGGCTACCCCATTGGCGGTTCTCTATGATACACATGTACTTACAATGACAAGAACTTACCGGTGACTACACTTGAGTAGCATGAGGAGCGGCCCTCGTATTCAAGGGACATGAGATTCCTGACTTATACTTCGTCAAGCATGTACACCATAGTTTGTTCACTTTAACCTTCATCACTTCAAGATGCTTATGATAGGGGCAATGAGAGCTGAAAGCTATAAGTACCATAATTTTTGGAAGCTCTTTATGAAACTTGAATCTCTGCTTCCTTTATGAAGGCCTTTCTTCCACCATTATATTGAGTCTCCACCTTCTACCTTTATGCACCTACTTTGAGAGCATAGTGGCCATTCTTAGTTCTATGTGCATTGTCCCAAGACTAGTTTATTAATGCATAACTTGATATTGCCTGTTTTGAACTATTTGTATCTAGTCACTCTTATGAACTTTGAAGGTGTCCTATGCATTTATATTTGCTACTCTATGAGGGACAAGCTGGATGCTATTATGCTATGTTTTCTTTATGTGAAACAAACAAACGTCTTGCAAAGCATTGTTATTCATGAATCTTTTGTTTGTGCCTTTTCATGTTGCATCATAGTTTCTTTGTCTTATTGCTAGAACTTTGTCTTTCATGTTATGATTGAAGTACTATGATCCCAGCTTCGAATGTTTTACAAATACTTTGATCAAGTTTATGATGGTGCATGTCACCTAAAAAAATTATTCTTTATTTTTATCACTTACCTACTCGAGGACGAGCAAGAGTTAAGCTTGGGGATGTTCATACATTGCAAATGTATCTATAATTTTTGATGTTCCATGCTTGGTTTTATCTACTTTCTTGTGTTTTGTCCACACTTTGGAGTACTTTTCATATGATTTCTTGGACTAACCTATTAACCAGAGCCACAGTGCCAGCTGCCTGTTTTCTGCTATTTTTGGTTCCAGGAAGTCAGAAAATGAATATTCTCGGAATTGGACGGGACAAAATCCAAAGTTGCTATTTTACCGGAAGACATCTGGAGCCAGAATACGAGACGGAGAGGGGCTGGGGCCTGGCCACACCACCTGGCCGTGCGGCCAGGCCTCGCCCGCGCCAGGGGGTGGTCTGGCTGACCCCAACACCCCCTCGGCCTCTCCTTCCGCCTATATATTGCCTCTGATACGGAAACCCTAAGCACCCGATCAAAAATCCACGAAAGAGTCTGTAGCCGCCATCATCTCCATCCCTAGATTGAGAGGGATCTGAATCTCTTCCTGGCACCCTGCCAGAGAGGGTAATTCACCCTAGAGGCCTTCTTCATCACCATGCAAGCCTCCGGTGTGATGCGTGAGTAGTTCATCTCTGGACTACGGGTCCATGTAGTAGCTAGATGGCTGGTTATCCTCCTTTGTGCTTTCATGTCTAGATCTTGTGAGCTCCGTTCATGATCAAGATCATCTATTTGTAATACTGCATGTTGTGTTTGGGGGATCCGATGGATATTGAGATGTTATTTCAGATTGATTATTGATTCCATCATGTCTTTGTTATTTGTGATCTTGCATGCTTTCCGTTGTTAGTAGCTATCTTGGCCAAGTAGATGCTAGCAACTCCAAGAGTTAGTATTTATGCTCGATAGTGGGTTCATGCCTCTGGTAATCTAGGGAAGTGCAGAAATCTCTAAGGTACTACATGTGTTGTTGCTACTAGGGAGAAAACAACAATCCTTTGTTCATAGAACAATCGTATTGTTTACTTTACACGCAGTTCATAAAGCAATAATCTGTTGCTTGCAACTTAATACTGCAGGGGGTTCGGATGATAACCTGAAGGTGGATTATTAGTCATAGATGCAGTTGGATGACGGTCTATGTATAATGTTGTAATACCCAATCAAGTCTCAAAGGAGTCAAGATGATTAGTATATGCTTGTATGCTTTCTTGATGTTTGTCAATTGCCCCGCTGTAATTTGTTCACCCAGCATGTTATATATCTTAAGGAGAGCCACCTTTAGTGAACTATGGACCCCGGTCCTTTCTTTTACATACAATCTACAAACTATTTACTGCTTTGTGTTTACTTTCTGCAAACTATTACTTCCTTCCATTCAATACGTTTAATCCTTTGTTTTCAGCAAAACCGGTGAGATTGACAACCTCATCGCAAGTTGGGGACAGAGTTCTGCGATTGTGTTGTGCAGGACTCCACGTTGCTGCTGGCACCGGTAGTGCGCCCTGCCAACGTTCAGCTAGCTACACCTTTGGGGTGTTTCCTTGCTCCTACTGGATTGATATCCTTGGTTTTATAACTGAGGGAAACTTACTGCTGTGCTCATCATACCTTCCTCTTGGGGTTCCCCAATCTGGCCGGTGGGTCCCTGATGCTAGCCTCTCTGTACAAGTATTTAACTTTTTTCAAACCCGACCAATAAACTCGAGGGATGCTGCAGGCTGGTGGGTCCGTGATGTCAGCCTCTCTATAATGCGATATTAAAAAGTAAACCCTTTCTCAAAAAAAAGTAAACCCAAGATATATATAAATATGGACGCATAGTATATTCGAACTAAAGACCTTCAAATCAAATCAAATAGACATAAACTGAGTGTTTTCCCACAATACCAAAGATACTAATAGAAATTGAATCATTAAACATGTATTAGTACTACAACTTATGTATTAGTCTTCTAAAAAATATTGTTGTGTTTCCATGTTATATCTCTTAAAATAAAAGAGCAGTGCTACTGGAACCTCGATTTATAAAAAGCCACATAATGGATTAGTTTCTTAAAAACATGGGTAGGCAGAGTTTTTTTAGAGGTGGGGGGCACTGCCAAAAAGGCCAAATTAAAAAGTTATTGGGCTATGGTCAATGGGCTCCTATCTCATATTTCACTGGGCTATGTCTCGCCAGATTCAAACACAGACCTCTTCGAGGGAGGAAAAAGGCGATAATTCTTTTGACAGATATTCATGTAAAAATATCTAATGAACACACACCACATGCGCCAAAACTGGGCTTATATCCAATGTCTTCACTTGGTGAAATCACGATGTATATCTTTACCCTCTCATCTCTGTCCAAAATGCATCCAACGGTTCCGATGCCACAAAGGCAAAAGCTCTAGAACAAGCAGCCAGCAACAATGACAGAACTTTTGACAAATTCAATACCATTTGAAAGATTAAGGAGTACAGAATAATAAGACATAAAAAATCGAGAGATTCCTAGTTCATATTCAGCAGCACTTGACCAATTCAGAAGCATTTCAAAGTGACTGATTCAGCAATGCAAACATTGAAATTCGATATCACTATAGAGAGAGACAGTTCTTGTTTTAGCTCTAAAAACCATGCCACGCGATTAGTTTGCCCTTTTCTCCAAACACCCTCAATCACTGGAACACAATCATTGTCATAATATTTGCTCATATAGGGAACCATCATATAGATACATATATACCATACCCGTACGTACTAGTCATAACTCCAATCCAGCAAAAGATTATCACAGTTTTACCACCCATATATGATCAGTGGAGATAAGACAACCACATAATTAATTACAATAGATAGCTAGGAAGTTCATAAACAGCATGCCGCATTCAGGGCAGCGAGATACATTGACCTTGACCGTTCTTCCAATAGTAAGTTTGGCTGCTTTCCGGAACTTGATCCACCTAAAAGTAGCTGTCAAGCGCCCATCAGTCGAGTTAATGACGTAGCGTCCCTCGATAAGCAATCCTTCACTCTACATCGTGAAGACTATTGTGCCCTTTCGTCTGGCCTGGAGTTGCTTTGTGGCACTCTTAGGCAATTTCTGAGTCAAAGCAAGAGATAAACGCATAATTACTAAGAGTGATGCACTGAATCGTGTGAAACTTGAGAAGACATTCAGAACAGTTTATCTGCCGCCATATACTCACAAACATAATCCGGTGCGACCTTGTGATGACACATGTGTAGGCTATGGTCTTACAAGGTGCTGCCCGTGGTGATGAAGGAGCTTGTGACGGTGCCTGTGTTGGGGCTAGTGCTGGTGCAGGAGATGGTGCCACTAATTGTAGAGGGGCTGGTGCAGGAGCGAGAAGGCCCAGAACCGGTGCCGGTGCCAGCAGCTTGATGCTAGATTCCTTCTGAGGGGTAGCTAAGATGACTGTAGGGATGGTAGAGGCAGATGAGAAGTGTACAAGCAAAATGGTCTCTTATAAAATAGTTACTCACAAGACAGTGATCAGAGGATATGATGAGTATACAAGCAAATTAAGTTACTACCTCCATTCTTTCTACTTAGGTCAATAGGTGCTGGAGCAGGAACTAGGGCCAGTGCCATTGGGGGTGCCAGCAGCTTGGTGCTGGTTACCTTCTGAGGGGTAGGTAAGGGGACTGCAGGAGTGGTCAGAGAGGCATATGAGATGTGGACAAGCAAAATGGTTTCTTATACAATAGTAACTCCAAGACAGAGATGAGAGTATACAAGCGAATTAAGTTACTACCTCTATTCTTTCTCCTACTAAGGTCAACAGGTGCCATTTCAGGAACTGGTGCCGGTGCTGGTGCCGGTGCAAGCAGCTTGATGTTGGCACCCTTCAGGGTGGTACATAAGGGTAAGCGGACTGCAGAAGTGGCCAGGGTCATATGAGGAGTAAAGACAATGGTGCAGAACAGTTAGTCGCAAGAAAATCATTAGAGGTTGTGATGAGTACAAAATCAAATTAATTAGTACTACCTCTGTTCTTGGTCCTTCGGTCAACAGGTGTACGATGGCGTGCAAGTATCTGCCCAGGCTTGCTAAAATCGAATGTTACCTTGTCCCCCTGCTTCAGTCCATTCTCACGGACATACTTGGACCAACCTCGGCCACCCAAATAGGTGGTGGCCATCGTCTGGGAGACATCCACATCATATAGTTGCTGCATGCCTTTAGGGCCCTCGCTATACAGAGTTAGAAACTTGTTGTTTCCAAACATCTTGTTTATAATGGGGCGAGCGACACAAGGGACAACCTTCATGAGAAAATTGAGAAAGTAAGGAGACAGCAAAAAAAGTGAGATACAAGATCTTACATCAAGTCGGTCTAAACCACTTGGAATCCATACCTGATACCATGGGTACCCTTTGTGAAGGGTGGCCATGCACCATTTTTCATCCCTCTGCCTTTGGAATGGCATACAGGGCCCCCTTTCAATCCACAAGCTTGCCAATAGGAGGGTAGCAGAAAGGGCTGAGCAGCTGGTGCGTGGTACTGATTGAAATTAAGTGGAAAGGTTAAATTATGTAAAGAGCAAGTAAATCTAATAATATAAGACAAAACCATTGCCTATAAAGCAAACAAATTTTATTTTTGTGAACTTCTAATGAGCATAAACATATAGTACTAGCTGATAAAAATAACATGGAAAATCATAACATGTGAAATTATGGATTTCCAAATTATACCCACTTCTTAGAGAGGTCACTGCCCACCTGGGTACTATGTTGGTGCTTCCTCGTTGTGTAGAGGATGCCCTCTTTTGGTGCGGGCATCGGAAATCTACTATCCTCTATAGCAGCCTCAGCCTCCGCAGCAGCACCTTCAATCTGCATAAATAGCAACCGAGCTCAACAGTCCAATACTATGTAAAGTTTGGTCAAACTTTCTGTCGCTTGACTTTTCAAAAAATACAGTATATGCCTAAGCCTTGGGACAGAGGGAGTACAATACATAGTAGTCATACACTGACTGTATGAGATAGTCTGACAGATCTAGATCTGGATTCACATAAACACAATGTCAGAATTAATAAAATCACACATATATTTCTGAACATCTGATAAGCATGCATCACACCAAGCGGGTAATACATAAATCTGTCTGCACCATGGTAATAAGGGTATTAAGAACAAATACCTTTCTCTTTAAGCTGGGCCCTCCTAGCTGGTCGGTGGCCTTGCGCTTGTTTTTTGGTGAGTAGTGGTACTCGTCGGATCCTACAACATGTGGGGGTACCATCCTGTTTGCCGCACCTGGAGCACCGCACGTTCGCAGGTATGTACCACCGTGCTACAGTAAATGAAGAAGAGATGTGTCACAGAGGCTTCCACAAAAACATGATGCAGACAGAGACAACTTTTAGCACAGGGATACATCCAAGTTGCAGCCAATCACTTTCAGCATTGGAAAGAATGGAAGAACGCAACGATTATACTGCTACATTACCTTTTTTAGGCAACTTTTAAGGGAACTTACGGGACCATCCCTGTCCGTAGTGGTCGTGCGCGCCATTGACCCATAGTTCTCCATACAGAATCTGACGCAAAATGCATTGCACATTACGAGTAGCAACTAAAGGTTACAGAAGTGAAGAACACCACAATCGAACGCGACCAAATGCCCCAATCAAAGCAGCGGTGACCATGCCCTGATCCGGAATCCATACGAAATCAGTACCACCTCCCTCCACCCCCATCCCCACCACCACCCCCACCCCCACCCAAATGACCCAATTGATTATAAAATAGGAAAAATATCCTGATTAGGTTATTCCGAGGTGACCAATAAGCAAGAACTCCACAATCAAATCATATCGAATACTACTACTCCTAGTACTAATAGTAAACCCCCAATGGCCCAGTCGAAAGCAAATTAAGCAAAGCCAGATTTCGAGGTGAGCAAATACACCCACCTATTTCAACAAGAACTCCCCAATCGGAGGTTGCACCAGTTCCAACAGTTGCTTGCTGGATGTGAGCTAGCTAGTGATGGTTTCTTGTCTTGTCGTCGGTAGAAAGGCATGGGCAGGAGAGTAGTAGTACTAGTAGTAGTAGGGCTGGGCAGTACACTTTTTTCTACAGTAAGTATTTTTAAGTGGCAGTGGCAAGAACATTTTGCCGGGAGAGAATCCCGAATTTTTTATCCCAGCTATCACATGGTGGCCTACAGCTGTTTCAAGCGGGACCCACGTCAGGGGTGAGTTAAAGTAGGTCCCACATCAAGTTGTGAGATAATTGACCGAGCCAACCTCCTCCTTCCCTTGGTACCAGTACTAGTTCTCCCGGGTTCCTCTCCAAGGACAGAGAAAATCGCCCCTCTTCGAATCAAATTGTTCCCAGCTTGTTATGCTTCTTTTGATTCGTCTCACGGAGCAGTGGACAAGACAGTGGTAGTTGAAGCATAGGGCACCAGTGCTGGGGCCTCAAAAACAGTGTAGGAACCGATAAAATGATAAGCTCAAATTTCAGACTAGAAACACACACAAACACACATATACTCAGTATATACTAATATACGGAATAGTTTCCAATTATAGTTCTGCTAACAAAAGGCCTAGAAATCATAATAAGGTAGCTCCATATTACAGAACTACGACAGTAGCGAACCAATCATGGGATAGCTCTACACGCCAAGAGTTTTGCAGCTGGGTTAGTGGTCATGAACAACACCAAAAGTACACCCTCGATCAATCCACCCGCATCAAATCCATCCAGACTTAGCATACCATCCACAGCCTCGTATGTGCTCATCAATGAACAGGTCATTGTCATTACCATCAAAGTCCTTTTCGGTCGTCTTCTTCTACGATTAGTAGCTTAACAAATACGTTTATAGACAAACATCAAAGACACACAACCTGAACATTTTTCGTTCTACAGATATACCTTGTCATCTGGCATAGCGGTAGTACCATAAATGAAACTTGTTTCTTGCAGCTTGCGCTTTTTCTCTCCTCCCCTTCTCCAAGTTGATCTAGATGCTCAGGAGCTGCCTCTGTCAGTTGATCTAGTTGATCAACATCTGCTTCCCTACTTGATCTTGATGATAAAGATGTGCTTCCCCCGGTTCATATGGAGGATCATATGGTTCACCATGAAATACCCATCTCACATATGTGCTAAGCATCCCAAATGTAAAAATATGGTCTTCCACTATACTTTGAGGCAGCATCCTACGTTTCGCACACAACCGGCAGGGGAAATGTACTTTTGAGTTGTCACAATGAGCTCTAACAAATCCCATAAATCGTAGAACATCAAGGATACATTTAGCACTGCCTAATGGAGCAATCTCTATCCAAAATCTGCCCATCTATTTAATTATGACATACAAGGTTGGTTATTATTAAAAGAAAAGAACAGAACATATAGATGAAGTACAAAAACTATATATGCCTATGTGTTTCAGCAAACATATTGACAGCAAAAATCGCCGAAGGTATTTAGGAACACAGATCCAGCACAGAATAAACTATGACCATGCAAATTGAGGACAAATTAAACTACGTAGGAGTATTTGAAAGGGCAATAAAAATGCCAACCATATCGAGCTAGAGATAGAAGGCCTACCGTCGGATCGAGCTAGAGATAGAAGGCCCGGTTCGTATGGAGGATCATATGGTTCACCATGAAATACCCATCTAACATATGTGCTAAGCATCCCAAATGTAAAAATATGGTCTTCCACTATACTTTGAGGCAGCATCCTACGATTCGCACACAACCGACAGGGGCAATGTACTTTTGAGTTGTCACAATGAGCTCTAACAAATCCCATAAATCGTAGAACATCAAGGATACATTTAGCACTGCCTAATGGAGCAATCTCTATCCAAAATCTGCCCATCTGTTTAATTATGACATACAAGGTTGGTTATTATTAAAAGAAAAGAACGGAACATATAGATGAAGTACAAAAACTATATATGCCTATGTGTTTCAGCAAACATATTGACAGCAAAAATCGCCAAAGGTATTTAGGAACACAGATCCAGCGCAGAATAAACTATGACCATGCAGATTGAGGACAAATTAAACTACGTAGGAGTATTTGAAAGGGAAATAAAAATGCCAACCAGATCGAGCTAGAGATAGAAGGCCTACCGTCAGATCGACGTCCACCGGTGCGTCTCAAGAAGACCGACGGGTACGGAAAGCTTCTTCGTGCACGTTGGTGAGGAGGAGCGGCCGTAAGCGCGTCTGTTTTGTGGGGAAGGGGTGAGGCCTAGGCGGTGGAGGGTGGAAGTTAATACACAACGCGAAGGGGTGAGGAGGGATAACTTTGGAAATTCTGGCCTACCCTGCTTTGGGCACCACCATATACGTGGCCCACCTACCAGTCACCATAGATCACAATTTATCCAAAACTTGTCAATATACAAGTTTATGTTTTACCATGCAAACTAATGCACATAGCATTGCACTTTGTGAACGAATGGCTTTATGTCAAAAAGTTATTTAATTTTAGCATCTTCAGCTAGGAAGCTTGGAAACTCATGAAAGTAGGGTATTATCCATCAAATCTGGAATCTCCTTTGTAAACAATTGCTTGAAATGCCAAGATGCACTGATCTACCAAATATGGCCAGGTTTGTAAGCATGGTTGGCGAAGATACTTCAATGTACGGAGTAGTACAAAAGATGAAAAAGGTACAGAAACTATGGCTATGACCTTGCTCCTCTTGTTTGAAAGCCTTGAGTTAATGTTCATTAATTTCAGCAGATGTCTATAAACTCATTAAATGCTGGAAAGCATACAGGCCAGTTGGTCTATCTGAAGGGGACAACATCCCAAGTGGGAGTAGCGTACTGTACCTTGGAAGCTTCAACTTCAAAATTTCGGCAGAGCGTCGAAATATCCCACCCACCCATTCAAACATCCCGCCCATCCATTCAAACATCCAGCCCCAAAAAAACATCCAGCTCCAAAAATTATTTTATTGCACAAATTTAGCCTGGAAGCTTGAAAGAGCGTTATACATTGTGTGAAAAAAGGGGGCGGTGGCATTTTGAGCCATCATCTTTGTAGTTGCTTCACAACAAAACACATTATTGTTACTTGGAAATTCGAAAACAAACTTCAATTCTAGAAGCAGACATATTGGTTGATTTGCAAAGATGCACCGATCTACCAAATACAGACACATCATCATAAACAATTTCCATGACCTTGGTCACCTTTTTTTTGGATCATGGTCATCTTCTTGAAAGCCTTAAATTGTTCGAAAATTTAAGCAAATGCCTAGAAACTCATTTAAATGTTGGGAAGCAGCTCTTGCTGGTGTGTGGGCCTAGACGGTGACAGCGCGTCTGAGAGGCCACACGCCGGAGTAGCGTATGCTAGAAGCTTCAACCTCAAAATTCGGTACGACGCCCAAACATCGCACTCATCCATTAAAATATCCCGCGCATCCATTCTAACATGCTTCACCTCTTTCTAGAATGCAAAATTCCTCTTCTATCCCTACTCCGGAAACAAGAATCTGAGGGAGCACTGCAATAACAGAGGGATATAGGTGGTAAATTTGCGTTCTCCCAAGTGCATCACCCCATCCATGTTTCCCAGCCCTTCTTCAATATTTACCTTCCCGCCCACTCCGACCTACCCCGACTTTTTGGACCCACTATGCAAGTGACCCACATGTCAGTGAGCCAGAATTACGGGAAGTAGAGATTCCCATCGCTTGTTGTTCAAAATTCGAATATTTTTCGCTAAACCAAGATAAAATCATTAAAATCATCCAACCTGGCTTATACTGTCATTCCACTATGTCAGAGTAAAAGCTAAAAAACAAATCCAAAAACACATTCGTAGCTTTATAAGCCAAAAATCAAAAGCCAGAATTCGAGCCCAACCAAACAGCCTTGTTTTATTACTCGGGTACCTTCGATTTTATTTAACAAAAATATGACCAAGCAGGATATCATCGACTTGTAGATCAATTTTTTAGATACTTTCATTAAATTGCGGTAACACCATTCCGTTCCACGAATATATATAACCATAAAGTTTGAAAATATTATTGAGAATTCACGGAATCCTAAACCATAAAATCTAAACCCCTAAACCCCACCAAGCAGTATCACAAGAACTATAGATCAAAAATTGAGATACTTTCGTTAAATTAGGTAACGCCATTCTATTAGACGAATATAAGCATAAATCCTGAGCATTACCAAAAATTCTCTGAACCCTAACTGGAAACAACCCATAAAACTAAATTGTAAAACCCTAAATCATCAACCCATAAACCCTAATCCAGCAGGTATCATGCACTTCTATATCAAAATTTCAGATACTTTCATTAAATTGCGGTAACGCCATTCTATTCCACGAATATAAGCATAAAGCTTGAACATTATTTAAAATTCTCGAAACCCTAAATCTAAACACTAAACCCAAATCCTTACCAAACACATAGCATGCACTTAACGATCAAAAGTTGATATATTTTCATTAAACTAGTAACTCCATTCTATTTGATGAATATAAGCATAAATCTTGAGCATTATTGAAAATACCCTAAACCCTAAACAACCCCTAATAAAACCTAAACCTAAAACCCCAAACCCTCAATCCATAAACCCTAACAGATCAGGTATCATGCACTTATAGATCAAATTTGGAGATACTTTCAATGAGTTAGGTAATGCCATATATATTACATTCGACAAATATAAGCATAAAGCTTGAGTATTATTGAAAATTCGATAAACCCCCTAAACCCTATACAGTCCATCAAACCTAAACTGTAAAACCCTAAAACCCTAAACCCTCGACCCATATAAACCCTAACCAAGCAGATATCATGGACCTATAGATCAAAATCTGAGATTCGAGCTTTCGTTAAATTGCGGTAACACCATTCTATTCCACGAATATAACAACAAAGTTTGAACATTATTGGAAATGCCCTAAACCCTAAAACCCTAAACCCTCAACACCGTACGTAGCATGCACTTATCGATAAAAAATTGATATATTTTCATTAAAATGGTAACTCCATTCTATTCGATGAATATAAGCATAAATCTTGAGCATTATCGAAAATACCCTAAACAACCCCTAATAAAACCTAAACCTAAAACCCTAGACCCTCAACCCATAAATCCTAACCAATCAGGTATCACGCACTTATAGATCAAATTTTGAGATACTTTCATTGAGTTAGATAACGCCATATTCTATTCAACTAATAGAAGCATAAAGCTCGAGTATTATTGAAAATTTGATGAACACCCTAAACCCTATTCAATAAAACCTAAACCGTAAAACCATAAAACCCTAAACCCTAGACCCATATAAACCATAACCAAGCATGTAACGTCGACTTATTGATCAAAATTTGAGATTCTATCTTTCATTAAATTGCGGTAACGCCATTCTATTACATGAATATAACAATAAAGTTTGAACATTATCAAAAATGCCCTAAACCCTAAAACCCTAAACCCTCAACACCGCCTAAATGACATTGGAAAATGAGGTATCACATGCACTTGTAGATCAAATTTTCAGATAAACATTCCTCAAATTGTGCTAACACTATTCAATTCCATGAATATAAGCATATATAAAGCAGCTTGAACATTATCAAAAATTCCCAAAAAACCTAAACTCTAATTACCTAAACCCCAAAAACCAAAAAAACCCTAAACCCTCAACCCCTTACCAAGCAGGTATGATGCACTTATAGATCAAAATCCGAGATACTTTCATTAAAGTGCGATAACACGAGTCTATTCCACGAATATATATAAGCACACAAATATATAAGCTTGAACATTATTATTGAAAATTCATAAACCCTAAACCCTAGAAACCCCTAAACCCTCAACCCAAAAAACACGAACCCTAAACCCCAGGCTATATATATCTTGTGTGGAAACTAGGGCAATGGCATTTTGAGCCATACTTATTTGTAGTTGCTATTGGAGATATGCCCAAGAGGCAATAATAAAAGTGGTTATTATTATATCTTTGTGTTTATGATGAATCTTTACATCCCATGCTATAATTGTATTATTAGGAAACACTAATACTTGTGTGTTTTGTAAACATAAAAGAGTCCCTAGTAAGCCTCTTGTTGAACTAGCTTGTTGATTAATAGATGATCATGGTTTCCTGATCATGGACATTGGATGTCATTAATAGCGAGGTCATATCATTAGGAGAATGATGTGATGGACACACACCCATAGTTAGTGTAGCATAAGATCAAGTCATTTAATTCGTATTGCTACTAGCTTTCAAATGCATAGTAACCTAATCCTTCGACCATGAGGTTATGTTAATCACCATCACCGGATGGGTGCTTTGATGACATCAAACACCGCTTCGTAAATGGGTGGTTATAAAGGTGTCATTGGGTATTCTGAAAGTATGTGTTGAAGCGCATGGACCAAGATTGGGATTTGTCCATCCATATGACGGATAGATATGCTCTGGGCCCTCTCGGTGGAATGTCATCTAGTTAGCTTGCAAGCATGTGACTAGGTCACAAGGGATGACATAACATGGAACGAGTAAATAGTACTTATCAGTAACGAGGTAGAACTAGGTATGGAGATACCGACGATCAAACCTCGGATAAGTAGAGTATCGCGTGACAAAGGGAATTGGTTTCGTATGTTAATGGTTCTATCGATCACGAAGTCATCATTGAGTATGTGGGAGCTGTTATGGATCTCCATATCCCGCTGATGGTTATTGATTGGAGAGGTGTCTCCATCATGTCTACATATTCACGAACCGTAGGGTGACACACTTAAGGTTCGATGCTATTTAGGTAGATATGGAATATGCGTTGGAGACCGAATGTAGTTCGGAGTCTTGGATTGGATCTGGGACATCACGAGGAGATCCGGAATTGTCCGGAGAATAAGATTCATATAATGGAGATCATTTTTCTAGGTTCGGAAATGTTCTGGAGTGTTTTTATGGGGATTCTAGAAGGTTTTAGAATGTTACGGAAAGTTCCAGAAGGTTCTGTGGACTTTACTTGAAAACCAAGAAAGGAAAGGGGGAGACTTGGGGGGGAAGGAAACTCCCTCCCCCCTCTCCCTTGTGCGCCGGCCCTAGGAGGTGGGCCTAGGGGTGGGAACCCTAGGCCGCACCCCTCCCTCTATATATAAAGGGGTGGAGGCGCCACCCCCCCTTGCCCCTCCACTCTTGCCCTAGCCGCCTCTCTCCTCCTTCGCTCGCCAGGCTTAGGTGAAGCCCTCAGAGAATTCTCTACTTCACCACCACCACCACGCCGTCGCTGCTGGGATTCTGGAGAGATCTACTACCTCACGCTCACCGGAACAGGGAGAGGAAGGTCTGACGACTGCACGCAGGATCGATCATGGAAGCGCTGCCGGAACGCGGCACCGGAAGGATCGTCTACTCGATCTTGAGATCGTCAAGTGATCGTCTACATCAACCACGAGATCCGATCTCGCACAAGGCTTTCGGATCTACAAGGGTTAGTACATATCTATCTCGTTGCACATGTCTAATAGATTAGATCTTGGCTTTTATCTAGATTAGATATGGGTTTTGTTCGTTCTTGCGGTAGAAATTTTTGTTTTCCATGCTACGAACCCATCAGTGGTATGAGAGATGTGTCTATGCGTAGAACTGTTGCACGAGTAGAACACAATGGTTTTGTGGGCGTTGGTGCTCGTGCCGTCTTTTGCTTTGTGTACTTTGCATCTTGCGGTATGGTGGGATGAAGCGGCTCGGGCTAACCTTACATGTCATCGCACATGAGACTTGCTCCACGCTTGACGTGTAACTTGCTTTCACAAGTGGCTTTGCAGGTGTCTGTCTCTCCCACCATAGTATAGATCCAATTTACACTTTGCACTTGATAGCACTTGTATCAACGTTGTGGTTTCAGTTTTGTAGGTAAGATCCGTTCTTATTCAAAAGCCCCAAACCACGTAAAACATGCAAAGAAAATTAGAGGCGTCTAACTTGTTTTTGCAGGGGTTTTGTGATGTGATATGGCCATCATGTGATTATATTTGATGTATGCAATGATCCTTGTTGTAATATGGCAACCGGCAGGAGCCTAATGGTTGTCTTTGATTCTGTTAAGACCTGCGTGTCTATTCATCTTGTAATAGCTTTATTCCAAGTAGTTGTAATAAGTGCTAGTGATGATGGACAACCATGAAGCGGTGCCACATGACCTTGATGCAATGCTGGTGATGATGGAGATCATGTGCGTGCTTTGGAGATGGAGATCAAAGGCATAAGAAGAAAGGGCCATATCATATCACACTAATTATGAATTGCCTGTGATGTTAATCCTTTATGCATCTTGTATTGCTTAGATCATGACGGTAGCATTATAACATGATCCCTCTCACTAAATATCAAGTAATAAAGTGTTCGTCCTTAGTTGGCACCGTTGCTAAGACTCGTCGTTTCGAAGCATCTCATGATGATCGGATGTGATAGATTCTACCTGTACATACAACGGGTGCAAGACATATTTGCACATGCGGAAACTAAGGTTAATCTTGACAAGCCTAGCATGTACAGACATGGTCTCGGAACACGGAATACCAAAAGGTAGAGCATGAGTCATATAATTGATATGATGAACATAAAGATTGTTCGCCGATGAAACTACATCTTCTCTCGTGAAGATCGGACTTGGTGTAGTGGACTTGGTTTGTGTAATCACTAAGACAATGTGAGGGATGTTGTTTTGAGTGGGAGTTCACCTAGTTAATTTAAGAATTAAGACTGAACTCAATTTATCATAAACTTAGTCTAAACTACTTGCAAATTTGTTGTAGATTATGGTGAACCTATCCATCAATTTCAATGCGTTCCTAGAGAAAGAAAAGCTTAAGAACAATGGAAGCAACTTCACGGACTGGTTCCGTGGACTAAAGATTGTCCTCAGGGCTGGTCAGTTGACCTATGTGCTCGAAGCACCGCTAGGTGACCCACCTGCAGAAGATGCCATCAATGACGTAAAGAATGTTTACGCCACTCCACAGTTCAGTGTGCCATCCTGTATGGTTTAGAAACGGAGCTTCAGAAGTGCTTTGAGCACCACGACCCGTTTGAGATCATTAAGGAGCTCAGGCTGATTTTTGAGACTCACGCGGCCGTGGAGAGCTATGAGGCCTACGAAAAGTTCTTTAACTGTAAGATGGAAGAGGGAAGCTCATGTGCAGCACGTGCTCACCATGTCTAGGCACGCAAACAAGCTCCAAGAGTTGGGGATAATGATTCCTAATGAGTTAGGGATTCACCGTGTCCTCCAATCACTGCCACCGAGTTATAAGAACTTTGTGATGAACTACAATATGCACTGCATGAACAAGACGTTCCTGAACTATCGTCCATGCTGAAAACTGCTGAAGTGGAGATCAAGAAGGAGCACCAAGTGTTGATGGTCAATAAGACCACCAATTTCAAGAAACAGGGTAAGCCTAAGAACAAGGGCAACTTCAAGAAGGACGTCAAGAAAGCTGCCGCACCTGCTAAGAAGCCCAAGGCTGGTCCTAAGCCTAAAACTGAATGCTTCTACTGCAAGGGTGCTGGTCACTGGAAGCGTAACTGCCCCAAGCACCTGGTGGATCTGAAGAATGGCAACATCAAGAAGAAAGGTATATTCGATATACATGTTATTGATGTGTATCTTACTAGTAATCGTAGTAGTGCCTGGGTATTTGATAATGGTTCGGTTGCTCATATTTGTAACTCGAAACAGGAGCTGCGGAATAAGCGAAGACTGGCGAGAGACGAGGTGACGATGCGCGTTGGAAATGGCTCCAAGGTTGATGTGATCGTCATCGGCACGCTCCCTCTACATCTACCTTTGGGATTAGTTTTAAATTTGAATAATTGTTATTTGGTTCCTGCGTTAAGCATGAACATTATATCTGGATCTTGTTTATTGCGAGACGGTTACTCTTTTAAGTCCGAGAATAAAGGTTGTTCGATTTATATGAGTAATATCTTTTATGGTAATGCACCTGAGATGAATGGTTTATTCTTACTGAATCTCGATAGTAGTGATACACATGTTCACAACATAGATGCTAAACAAACAAAATTGAATGATAATTCTACATACATGTGGCACTATCGTCTTGGTCACATTGGAGTGAAGCGTATGAAGAAACTCCATTCTGATGGACTTCTTGAATCACTTGATTTTGAATCACTTGAAAGATGCGAAGCATGTCTAATGGGAAAAATGACTAAGACTCCTTTCTCTGGAATAATGGAGCGAGCTACAGACTTATTGGAAATAATACATACCGATGTGTGCGGTCCAATGAGTGTAGCATCGCGTGGTGGATATCGTTATGTTCTCACTTTCACAGATGACTTAAGTAGATATAGGTATGTCTACTTTGTGAAACATAAGTCCGAAACTTTCGAGAAGTTGAAGGAATTTCAAAGTGAAGTGGAAAATCATCGTAACAAGAAGATTAAGTTTCTGTGTTCTGACCGCGGGGGTGAATATCTAAGTTATGAGTTTGGCATGCATTTAAAGAAATGTGGAATACTTTCGCAATTGACACCTCCAGGAACACCACAGCGTAATGGTGTGTCCGAACATCGTAATCGAACTCTCTTAGATATGGTTCGGTCTATGATGTCTATTACAGATTTACCGCTATCGTTTTGGGGCTATGCATTAGAGACAACCGCATTCACTTTAAATAGGGCACCATCTAAATCCGTTGAAACGACACCATACGAATTGTGGTTTGGAAATAAACCTAAGTTGTCATTCCTTAAAGTTTTGGGTTGTGAAGCATATGTAAAGAAGTTACAACCTGATAAGCTTGACCCCAAAGCAGAGAAATGCGTCTTCATAGGATACCCTAAAGAAACAATTGGGTATACCTTCTATCATAGATCCGAAGGCAAAGTTTTCGTTGCCAAGCATGGATCCTTTCTTGAGAAGGAGTTTCTCTCGAAGGAAGTGACTGGAAGGAAAGTAGAACTCGACGAGGTTATTGAACCTTCTCTCGGAGTTGAGAGTAGCACAGCACTGGAAGATGTTTTTGTTCCGCCTGCACCAATTGGAGAGGAAGATAATGATGGTGATCATGAAACTTCGAACGAAGTTGCTGCTGAACCCCGCAGGTCAACAAGGGTTCGTACCACTCCTGATTGGTATGACCCTGCCTTGAACGTCATGTTGGTGGACAACACTGATGACCCTTCGACGTATGAAGAAGCTATGGTGAGCCCAGATTCCGACAAATGGCTAGAAGCCAAGAATTCCGAAATGGGATCCATGTACGAAAACCAAGTGTGGACTTTGGTGGACTTACCGGATGGCCGTAAGGCTGTCGAGAACAAATGGATTTTCAAGAGAAAAACAGATGCTGATGGTAATGTTACCGTCTATAAAGCTCGACTTGTCGCGAAAGGGTTCCGACAAATTCAGAGTTGACTATGATGAGACATTCTCACCAGTAGCGAAGCTAAAGTCTGTGAAGATTTTGTTAGCAATTGCTGCATATTTTGATTACGAGATTTGGCAGATGGATGACAAAACGGCGTTCCTTAATGGAGACATTGAGGAAGAGTTGTATATGGTACAACCCAAGGGTTTTGTCGATCCTAAAGATGCTGACAAGGTATGCAAACTTTAGCGCTCCATTTATGGACTGAAGCAAGCATCCCGGAGTTGGAATCAATGTTTTGATAAAGTAATCAAAAACTTTGGATTTATACAAACTTATGGAGAAGCTTGTATTTACAAGAAAGTGAGTGGGAGATCTATAGCATTCCTAGTACTATATGTAGATGACATATTGTTGATTGGGAATGATATAGAACTTCTTAATAGTGTCAAAGCCTATTTGAATAATAGTTTTTCAATGAAGGATCTTGGCGAAGCTGCATATATTCTAGGCATCAAGATTTATAGAGATAGATCAAGACGCCTAATAGCGCTTTCACAAAGTACATACTTGGACAAAGTTCTAAAGAAGTTTAGAATGGAAGAGAGCAAGAAAGGGTTCGTGCCCATGTTGTCAGGTAAGACCTTGAGTAAGACTCAAAGTCCAGCTACGGCAGAAGATAGAGAGAAAATGTATAATATTCCCTAAGCCTCGGCCATAGGTTCTATCATGTATGCCATGCTGTGTACAAGACCAGATATAGCACATGTTGTTAGTTTGACTAGCAGATATCAAAGTGATCCTGGAATGGAGCACTGGATAGCAGTCAAGAATATCCTAAAGTACCTAAATAGGACTAAGGATATGGTTCTTTCTGATGGAGGTGATGAACAGCTTGTTGTAAACAGTTACACTGATGCTAGTTGGAACACCGATCCAGATGACTCGAAGTCATAGTCTGGATACGTATTTATTTTGAATGGTGCTGCAGTGAGCTGGAGGAGTGCCAAGCAAAGCATTGTGGCGAAATCTTCAATTGAATCGGAATACATAGCTGCTTCGGAGGCTGCACAACAAGCCATATGGATGAAGGAGTTCATTACTGAACTTGGCGTGGTTCCTAGTGCGTTGGACCCGATGGCCATCTACTGTGACAACACAGGTGCCATAGCTAATGCACAGGAGCCAAGGTCACATAGCAAGCTGAAGCACATCAAGCTACGTTTCCATGCTATTCGCGAGTATGTCCAAGACGGTGACATAAAGACTTGCAAAGTACACACTGATCTGAATGTGGCAGATCCATTGACTAAACCTCTCCCTAGAGCAAAGCATGACCAACACCAAACGCCTTCGGTGTTAGGTATATTACCATGTAATCTAGATTATTGACTCTAGTGCAAGTTGGAGACTGTTGGAGATATGCCCAAGAGGCAATAATAAAAGTGGTTATTATTATATCTTTGTGTTTATGATGAATGTTTACATCCCATGCTATAATTGTATTATTAGGAAACACTAATACTTGTGTGTTTTGTAAACATAAAAGAGTCCCTAGTAAGCCTGTTGTTGAACTAGCTTGTTTATTAATAGATGATCATGGTTTCCTGATCATGGACATTGGATGTCATTAATAGCAAGGTCATATCATTAGGAGAATGATGTGATGGACACACACCCATAGTAAGTGTAGCATAAGATCAAGTCATTTAGTTTGTATTGCTACTAGCTTTCAAATGCATAGTAACCTAATCCTTCGACCATGAGGTTATGTTAATCACCATCACCGGATGGGTGCTTTGATGACATCAAACACCGCTTCGTAACTGGGTGGTTATAAAGTTGTCATTGGGTATTCTGAAAGTATGTGTTGAAGAGCATGGACCAAGATTGGGATTTGTCCATCCATATGACGGATAGATATGCTCTGGGCCCTCTCGGTGGAATGTCATCTAGTTAGATTGCAAGCATGTGACTAGGTCACAAGGGATGACATAACATGGAACAAGTAAAGAGTACTTATTAGTAACGAGGTAGAACTAGGTATGGAGATACTGACGATCAAACCTCGGATAAGTAGAGTATCGCATGACAAAGGGAATTGGTTTCGTATGTTAATGGTTCTATCGATCACGAAGTCATCGTTGAGTATGTGGGAGCCGTTATGGATCTCCAGATCCCGCTGATGGTTATTGATCGGAGAGGTGTCTCCATCATGTCTGCATATTCACGAACCGTAGGGTGACACACTTAAGGTTCGATGCTGTTTAGGTTGATATGGAATATGCGTTGGAGACCGAATGTAGTACGGAGTCTCGGATTGGATCTGGGACATCACGAGGAGATCCGGAATTGTCCGGAGAATAAGATTCATATAATGGAGATCATTTTTCTAGGTTCAGAAATGTTCCGGAGTGTTTTTGGGGATTCTAGAAGGTTTCAGAATGTTCCGGAAAGTTCTAGAAGGTTCCGTGGACTTTACTTGAAAACCAAGAAAGGAAAGGGGAGACTTGGCAGGGGGAAGGAAACTCCCTCCCCCCTCTCCCTTCTGCGCCGGCCCTAGGAGGTGGTCCTAGGGGTGGGAACCCTAGGCCGCACCCCTCCCTCTATATATAGAGGGGTGGAGGCGCCACCCCCTTGCCCCTCCACTCTTGCCCTAGCAGCCTTTCTCCTCCTTCGCTCTGCTCAGGCTTAGGCGAAGCCCTGCAGAATTCTCTACTCCACCACCACCACCACGCCGTCGTGCTGCTGGGATTCCGTGGAGAGATCTAATACCTCCGCTGCTCGCTGGAATGGGGAGAGGAAGGTCTGCATCGACTCGACGCAGGATCGATCATGAAGCGCCGCCGAACGCGGCGCCGGAAGGATCATCTACTCGACCTTGAGATTGGCAAGTGATCGTCTACATCAACCACGAGATCCGATCTCACACAAGGATTTCGGATCTACAAGGGTTAGTACAGATCTATCTCGTTGCACATGTCTAATAGATTAGATCTTGGCTTTTATCAAGATTAGATCTGGGTTTTGTTCGTTCTTGTGGTAGAAATTTTTGTTTTCCATGCTACGAACCCATCAGTTAGTTCATGACAAAAGCCATTGTCGTCGCTTGAAAAATTGGAAATAACTTCAAATTCAGAAGCTTCCTTTGTAAATAATATTTTAAATTCCAATAATACGGACCAATCTACCAAATACAAACATGTTGTTATAAACTATAGAAAACGTGTGGCCATGACCTTGGTCACCTGGTTTGAAAGCCATGCAAATTCATACATGGTACGCCATATATCATATGACAAAATTAAAGCCATTATTATCGATTGGAGCTTTTAAAATAACTCCAAATATGGAAACTCTTTTTCTAAACAATGTTGAAATACCAATATGCACCAATCTACCAAACATGGTTACATTATCATAATGTATGGTAACACATATGACCTTGACATTGGTCATCTAGTTTTTGAAAGCCATGAATGTTCAAACATGGTACGCCATATTGTGAAACGAGTTTTTCAAGAGTTGTCAAATTTTATATATTTTCATGGAAACTAGCCAATGCACACAGTGAGACACCAACGGAGAAACGAATGGTTGTATTTCCTTTTCTATTTTGTTTCTTTATTTTTTAAAAAAAATGGCCCAAATTTGGTGTCATTACTATTCATATAAAAAAATGAAATCTTGCAAAACTCTCGGTGGTTCTCCAATATTTGACTAATTCGGTACCTTTAAACTATTTTTAAAATGTCAAGAGAAAGCTATATCACACACTTTGTAGTTCGTAAATATACTTACTTTCAATCGTCAAAAAGTTATTTAATTTAAGCATCTTCAGCTAGGAAGTTTGGAAACTCATGAAAGTAGGGCATTATCCATCAAATCTAGAATCTCCTTTGTAAACAATTACTTGAAATGCCAAGATGCACCGATCTACCAAATATGACCAGGTTTGTAAGCTTGGTTGGCGAAGATGCTTCAATGTACGGAGTAGTACTAGTACAAAAGATGAAAAAGGTACAGAAACTATGTCTCTGACCTTGCTCCTCTTGTTTGAAAGCCTTGAATTAATGTTTATTGATTTCGGCAGATGTCTATAAACTCACTAAATTCTGGAAAGCATATAGGCCTGTGGGTCTATCTGACGGGGAAAGCATCCCAAGTGGGAGTAGCGTACCATAGAAGCTTCAACTTCAAAATTTCGGCAGAGCGCCGAAATATCCCACCCACCCATTCAAATATCCCGCCCACCCATTCAAACATCCCGCCCATCCATTAAAACACCCAACCCCAAAAAAAACATCCAGCCCCAAAAATTATTTTATTGCACAAATTTAGCCTGGAAGCTTGAAAAGGCGTTATACATTGTGTGAAAAAGGGAGCGGTGGCATTTTGAGCCATCATCTTTGTAGTTGCTTCACAACAAAACACATTGTTGTTACTTGGAAATTTGAAAACAAACTTCAAATTTGGAAGCAGACATATTGGTTGATTTGCAAAGATGCACCGATCTACCAAATACGGACACCTTTTTGCATGACCTTGGTCACCTTTTTTGGATGATGGTCATCTTCCTGAAAGCCTTAAATTGTTTCAAAAATTTAGGAAATGCCTAGAAACTCGTTTAAATGCTGGAAAGCAACTCTTGCTAGCGTGCGGGCCTAGACGGTGACAGCGCGTCTGAGAGGCCCCATGCCGGAGTAGCGTATGCTAGAAGCTTCGACCTCAAAATTTGGTACGGTGCCCAAACATCACACTCATCCATTAGAATATCCCGCGCATCCATTCAAACATGCTTCACCTCTTTCTAGAATGCAAAATTCCTCTTCTATCCCTGCTCCGAAAACAAGAATTCGAGGGAGCACTGCAATAACAGAGGGATATAGGTGGTAAATTTGTGTTCTCCCAAGTGCATTACCCCATCCATGTTTCCTAGCCCTTCTTCAATATTTACCTGCCCGCCCATTCCGACCTACACCGACTTTTTGGACCCACTATGCAAGTGACCCACATGTTAGTGACCCAGAATTACGGGAAGTAGATATTCCCATCGCTTGTTGTTCAAAATTCGAACATTTTTTGCTAAACCGAGATAAAATCATTAAAATCATCCAACCTGATTTATACTATCATTCCACTATGTCAGAGTAAAAGCTAAAAAAAGAAATCCAAAAACATGTTTGTAGCTTCATAAGCCAAAAATCAAAAGCCAGAATTCGAGCCCAACCAAACAACGCCTAAATCTCAAGGAACTCTTCCCGTTTCTCCCTTGTTTTAGTACCCGGGTACCTTCAATTTTATTTAACAAAAAATATGACCAAGCAGGATATCATCGACTTGTAGATCAATTTTTGAGATACTTTCATTAAATTGCAGTAACACCATTCTGTTCCACGAATATATATAACCATAAAGTTTGAAAATATTATTGAGAATTCATAGAATCCTAAACCATAAAATCTAAACCCCTAAACCCTGACCAAGTAGGTATCGTGCAACTATAGATCAAAAATTGAGATACTTTCGTTAAATCAGGTAACGCCATTCTATTAGACGAATATAAGCATAAATCCTGAGCATTACCAAAAATTCTCTGAACCCTAAACCAGAAACAACCCATAAAACTAAACTGTAAAACCCTAAACCCTTGACCAATAAACCCTAATCGGGCAGGTATCATGCACTTATATATCAAAATTTGAGAGACTTTCATTAAATTCCGGTAACGCCATTCTATTCCATGAATATAAGCATAAAGCTTGAACATTATTTAAGATTCCTAAATCCTTGAAATCTAAACACTAAACCCTAAATCCTTACCAAACACGTAGCATGAACTTATCGATCAAAATTGATATATTTTCATTAAACTGGTAACTCCATTCTATTCGATGAATATAAGCATAAATCTTGAGCATTATCGAAAACACCCTAAACCCTAAACAACCCCTAATAAAACCTAAACATAAAACCCCAAACCCTCAACCCATAAACCCTAGCAGATCAGGTATCATGCACTTATAGATAAAATTTGGAGATACTTTCAATGAGTTAGGTAATGCCATATATATTCTATTCGACGAATATAAGCATAAAGCTTGAGTATTATTGAAAATTCGATAAAATCCCTAAACCCTATTCAGCCAATAAAACCTAAACCGTAAAACCCTAAAACCCTAAACCCTCGACCCATATAAAAACCCTAACCAAGCAGGTATCATGGACTTATAGATCAAAATCTGAGATTCGATATTTCATTAAATTGCGGTAACGCCATTCTATTCCATGAATATAACAATAAATTTGAACATTATTGAAAATTCCCAAAAACTGAAACCTGTAAAACCCAAACCCTAAACCGCTAAACCCTATAACCCTAAACCCTAAATGCTCACCAAGCATGTAGAATGCACTTATAGATCAAAATTTAACATAATTCCATTAAATTGGGTAACGCGATTCTATTTGACGAATATAAGCACAAATCCCAAGTAATATCAAAATTTCCCTAAACCCTAAACAACCCCTAAAACTTAAACCCTAAACCCTAAAGCCCTAAACGCTCAGCCATAAACCCTAACCAAGCATGTGTCATGCACACATTCGTCAAAATTTGAGATACTTTCATTAAATCAGCTAGCACCCATTATGTTCTACGAGTATAAGCATAAATCTTGAGAATTATTGAAAATTAGCTAAACCCTAAACCCTAAACAATCCATAAACTAAACTGTAAAAACCTATAACCTTAAACCCTTGACCCATAAACCCTAACCAAAGCAGGTTTCGTGCACTTATACATCAAAATTTGAGATATTTTCAATAAATTGATGTAATGCCATTCTATTCAATGAATATAAGCATAAAGCAACTTGAACATTATCGAAAATTCCTAAAACCCAAAACCCTAAACTCATAAAACCCTAAACCCTAAACCCTTACCAAGCACGTAGCATGCACTTATAGATCAAAATTTGATATACTTTCGTTTAATTTGCTAACGCCATTTTATTCAATGAATATAAGCATAAATCTTGAGCATTATCGAAAATTCCCTAAACCCTAAACAACCCCTAAAACCTAAACCCTACAACCCCAAACCCTCAACCCATAAACACTAACCAAGAAGGTATCACGCACTTTATAGATCAAAATTTCAGATACTTTCACTAAATTAGGTAATGTCATTCTATTCGACGAATATAACAATAAAGCTTGAGCATTATTCTAAATTCACTAAACTCTAAACCCTATATAATGATAAAACCTAAACTGTAAAACCCTAACCAACCAGGTATCATGCACTTATAGATCAACATTTGTGATACTTTCATTAAAGAAGGTAACACCATTCTATTCGATGAATATAAGTATAAATCATTGAGCATTATTGAAAAATCTCTAATCCCTAAACCCTAAACAACCCATAAAACCTAAACCGTGAAACCCTAAATCATCAACCCATAAACCCTAAACCAGCAGGTACCGTGCACTTATAGATCAAAAATTGAGATACTTTCGTTAAATTGTGGTAACGCCATTCTGTTACATGAATATAAACATAAAGCTTGAACATTATTGAAAATCAAAAACCCTTAACCGTAAACCCTAATAACCTCCTAACCCTATAACTATAACTTCCTAACCCTAGAACCCTAAAGGTATAATGCACTTATAGATCAAATTTTGAAATACTTTTATTAAATTGCGATAACGCCATTCTATTCCATGAATATAACCATATA
This sequence comes from Avena insularis, assembly GCA_023614405.1. NCBI lineage: Eukaryota > Viridiplantae > Streptophyta > Magnoliopsida > Poales > Poaceae > Avena > Avena insularis. Next base: position 455,044,874 of record CM042694.1, read on the forward strand.
TATAAAGCTTGAACATTATTATTGAAAATTCCCTAAACCTTAAAACCTAAAAAATCATAAACCCTAAAACCTTGAACAATCCTAAACCCTAAACCACTAAACCCTAAAATCCTAAACCATAAATCATGAACCCTTAAACCCTCAACCCAAAATAAAACCCCGAACCCTAAAACCCTAGGATATATATACTTTGAGTGAAAACCCGGGCAGTGGGATTTAAAGCCATGTTTTGTAGTAGCTTCATGAATAAAGCCATTGTTGTGCATTAGCAAATTAAAATAACTTCCAATTTGGAAGCTTCCTTTGTAAATAATATTTTAAATGCCAATACACACCATAACAAATATGGATAGGTTATCATAAACTATAGAAAAGGTATGGCCATGACGTTGGTCATCTGGTTTGAAAGCCATGCATATTCTTACATGGTACTCCATATATATTGTGATACAATTTTTTCTCAGAAATTATCAAATGTCAAGATTATATTTTTCCATGGAAACTAGCTAGTGCACATAGTGAGACACGAAGAGATAAAATTATGGATGCATTTCTTATTATATTTTGTTTCTTTTTTTAATGGCCGAAATTAGGTGTCATTACCATTCATATCAAAAAGTTGAATTTTCCGAAACTCTCAGTGGTTCTCCAATATTTGACTACTTGATATCTTTGAATTATTTTAAAAAGTCAAGAGCAAGGTATAACACACACGTTCTAGTTCGAAATTAGACATATTTACTTCAGATTGTCAAAAAGTCATTTTATTGCATAGATTTAGCTAGAAAGTTTGGAAATTCATGAAAGTTGGGCATTGTCCAGCAAATGTAGAATCTTCTTTTGAAATGCCAAGATGCATCTATTTACTAGATATGGACACGCTATTGTAAACTATAACAGAGATATGGCCGTGACCTTGGTCATCTAGTATGAAAGCCTTCAAAATATATTGTTTATCAATTTCGGAAAATGTGTGAAAACTCATTTATATGTTGGTAAGCATACTGTCACTGGCATGTGGGTCTAGATGGGGCCAACACGTGAGAGCGGCCGTGTCGGAGTAGCGTACATCGGAAGCTTCAACCTCAAAATTTCTGCATGGCACCGAAATATCCTGTGCACATCTATTCAAATATCCCACGCATCTATTGAAATATCTCGCCCCGCTTTTTGCAAATGCAAAATTCCTCTTTTATCCCTGCTCCAGAAACAAGGACCATGGGAGTATTGCAATAATAGAGGGGCATAGGTGGTAAATGTGCGTCATCCACCTATATTCCCCCTATCGTCTCTTCCCCGCCCACACCCCTCCAACCTCGACCTTCCTCCAGCTACTTCACCATCGACCCTCTCTTCCACACCGGAGCTCTTCCACTGCAGGCACTCTTTACCAGAACTATTTCACCGACTCCCTCGCAGCACCGGATCTGCTTCGCCAACGTCGTTGTCTACCCTATCGGGGCCGCTTCAATGAATCTTTCGTTGCTGACCCCAAAATGTCGAGCCACCGCCCCCGCCGTCCACTTGCCCGTCCCACCCGTTCTCGCCGCGTAGCGGTAATTTCTCTTGCCTGTTTGCTATATTTGTGTTACTCATAAGCTACGAAATCTTTAGGATATTGCTCAATATCCTGGATGCTATTGCCATTTCGTTTGCACCCTTCATCTTGTAGGTCCTGCCCACCTCATTAGCTTCTTGCTTTTATTCCCTTTCTTTATTCTCATGCTATCGGTTTAATCCTCCAACACGAACTCATAGATTCTATTCTTTCCGAGCGCTCTCATGGGTCATGCAAAAAGCTCATAGAGGATCCAACACTGACAATCTGACGCCTAGCAAGGTTGAATCATGAGGTTTCCTTGTGTTACTTAGGCCAGTTTCTTGTCATGTTAATTAGTTGTCATTCTACCTAAGAACTTGCCATGACATTTGCATTTATGTTCAATTGTGAATATATGTGCGAATGCTTAATTCGGACAATGTCCATCTAGTTTGGATGATATATCTGGTCATTTTTAATGCTATATGCTGGTGTTTTCACCTGCTTTCATCCTTCCAAACCAGCTATCTCGTTTGAAACATACATCTGGTAATTTTTAATGCTATGTATTTGGTGTTTTTCAAGAGTTTTCATCCTTCCAAACCAACCAACTTGGTTTCAAATGTCGTGTAGATAAATGACAATGGAGTACAAGGACCAGAGTTCCAACTGCTTTGCTCAGATTCTTTTGGCAGATTGACCAGGAGTCGCACCCGCTCGAGAAGGAGCTACTGTCAGCCTGAACGTGCTACTGTAAGTTCATACTTACTTTAAATAATCTCTACTTTATATAATACTACTTGTTTCCCTTGTTGTTTGTTTTAACCTGTTTCACCATATTTTAGTAGACTGCAGTTAAAACCCAGTAGGAGTCCTTGGAAGGCAGGACTGAAAGTTGTGATCCCTCGTCCCATTCATCCTCCCATTGCATTGCCGAAGCAAACTTACTTAACTGTCCACCTAGAACAACTCCTGCATGTGACAAATATATAAATGTTGTATTGCATGCAGAACGAAAGGGTGTAGCTGCTCTTAGATCTGTAGCTGAAATGTTAAAGAAGAGGACAGATGATATAGTGTAGCGAATCGCCATGTACTGATCTTTTATTGATGGTACTAACACGTTGTAATCTATCGGAATTACGATCTTGTTGTATAAACTGTTGTAACAAACTTTTATTGTTGTGTAATAAGTAGTTTTAATTTTTGTGTGTTTATTAATTGATGTCTTGATATTCACCTGTTCTGCGAAAAGTAGGCGCTAGCAAAAAAAGTCCCAAATGGTAACAAGCTGGAGCAGTAGCATGCCGAACGTTGAAACAACATGCGCATGGATGGCCCAAAGCGACCAGAACAGTAAAAGGCCAGAACAGTAAAAGACCAGAGTAGTAAAAGGCGGTAGCAACAAAAGGCCAGAACGGTAAAAGGCTAGAACTGTAAAAGGCCAGAACAGTAAAAGGCCAGAACAGTGAAAGGTTGGAACCGTAAAAGGTATCAACAGCAAAATGCCAGTACGGTGGCAGGCCAATACAGTAACAGGCCAAATAGTGCCGACCTTAACAGGCAAAAGCCCAAACACTAATGGGCCTAAACAGTAATGGTTCGAAATTCCTAAAAGGCTGAAACAGTAATAGGACTGAATAGTAAAAGGCTAAATTGGTAACAGGCCTGAACAGTGCAGGGCTGGATTTGTGCAGGCCTCAAGTGGCAGCACAGTGCTAGACCAACATGGTCCTTCTGTAAGCCGAATCAGAATCGGTCCTAAAATTTCGCGGGCCGCATTTCTAGGCCCATTTCAAACAGTGCAGGACAAAACAGTAACGGGCCATCTTATTGTTGGGCTCCCCTGATGGGCCGGCCCAGTTAGTATTTAGAAGGCCTTGGCTGGGCCTGGCTTCTGCCATGATTTCTATGACCATTAACAGTGGTAACCGGCCGCTAACGGAAGCTGCCACGTGGCAGTTTGCATGATATTAGCTGCCAGCGTGGCTGGCGAACAGATCTACGACGGAACATGTTTTCATGGCTGAAGGGTGCGACCCGCCACGGGCGAAAAAAACCCGTGGTTAATTCATTTGTGACGGGGGTGATGACCCACAAGTATAGGGGGTGTATCGCAGTATTTTCGAGGGAAGTGAAACCCAATTTATTGATTCGACACAAGGGGAGCCAAAGAATATTTATAAGCCTTAACAACTGAGTTGTCAATTCAGCTGCACCTAGAAACAATCTTGCTCACAGGAGTTTATCAGTAGCAACAGTTTTGTAGTAGGAATAGTAAAGTAATAGCAGTAGTAAAAGTAAAGACAATAGTAACAATTCCAGCAAACAGTAGGATTAGAGCGCGGTAGGCATAGGGATGGATGGACGGGTGTTGCATGGACAAGACAATTCACATGGCAATCAGAACATAGGGCAATTGTAGATAAATAAGATAAAGCATCCAAGTACTAAATAATCATAGGCATGTGTTCCATATATAGTCATACGTGCTCGCAATGAGAACTTGCACAACATCTTTTGTCCTACCAGACCGTTTGCAGCGGGCCCTCAAGGTAACTACTAGCAATTAAGGTGATCCTTTTAATAGAGCACCGGAGCAAAGCATTAACACTCCGTGAACACATGTGATCCTCACATCAAAGCCATTCCCTCCGGTTATCCCGATTTCTGTCACTTCGGGGCCTTTGGTTCCGGACAACAACGTGTGTATACAACTTGCAGGTAAGACCATAAACAATACTATCATAATGAATCAATAACATGTTCAGATCTGAAATCATGGCACTCGGGCCCTAGTGACAAGCATTAAGCATAATAAGTCGCAACAAAGTCAAAAAGCACTAATAGTAGATACTAGGCACCATGCCCTAACAATCCGATGCCAATACATGAACAATCTCATCCAATCCCTACCATCCCCATAGCCTACAGCGAGGGATTACTCACTCATAGATGGGGGAAACATGGATGGTCGATGGAGAAGCGATGGTGATGATGATGGCGATGATCTTCTCTAATTCCCCATCCCAGCAGTGTGCCAGAACAAAGTTTCTGGTTCCGAATCGCGAAATCTGGTGGTGGCGCCACATCGGAACTCTTTCTGGAAAAACGTCGAACCCCTGAGTTTTTAGGTCAGAAGGCAACTTATAGGCGAAGAGGGAGACCGAGGGGGTGTCTGGGGCGGCCATACCACCCCCTGGCGCGGCCAGGCCTAGCCCGCGCGGCCAGGTGGTGTGGCCTAGGCCCAGCCCCGTCTCGTATTCTGGCTCCATGAGTCTTCTGGTGAAATAGGATTTTTGGCATATTTTCCAGGATTTTTCCTAATAGTTGATTTTCTGCACAAAAACTAGACACCAAAGTAATTCTGCTGAAAACAGCGTCAGTCCGTGTTAGTTGTATCCAATTCACACAAGTTTAGAGGAAAAACAATAGCAAAAGTGTTCGGGAAAGTAGATACGTTCTGGACGTATCAACTCCCCCCAAGCTTAGCTTATTGCTTGTCCTCAAGTAATTCAGTTGAAAACTGAGTGCGATAAAAGAAACTTTCACGAACACATTTGCTTCATATGATGTATATATTCTCAGCATGTGATCAACTACTTAGGCAATTCATAATAAGGAGTATGCAACTAAGTTTACTTAATAGTCATTGCAAGCTATGAAGAGATTCCAACTCAAAAATAGTAAGTAGCATGAAACAAAAACATGAGAAACATTGCAATGCTCATAAAAAGGTATGATAGAGTGGTATCTCGCTTGCCTTTGATTGTGAATGCCAAGGCACCTCTGAAGTTCAGGTGAAGACTAGAAGTAAAGATATCAAAGATACAAGCATCAAAGTCATAACACAATTAATCTAGTAATGAGACAAGCATATTATACTAAGAATGACAACTATGCTCTCAAGAAAGTGCTCATAGAATAGGTGGTGACTCAACATGGAAATGAAAAAGTTTTGAATAGTTTGAAAGGCTTCCAAATGCTGAAAGTATGGTACTCGTTAGCTTTGAGCTCTCATTGCCCCTATCATAAGCATCTTTAAATGGTTAAGGTTAAAGTGACACAACTAAGAGGATATGCTTGACAAGTTATAAACTAAAGTCTCATGCCCCTTACTTATGAGTACCAGACCTCATGCTACTCAACTTCAGTCACAAGTAAGCTCTTGTCATTGTAAGTACATAAGTATCATAGAAAACCGCCAACGGGGTACCCCTTGCACATGATACAGGAGCTATCCCATAATCAAAATGACAAGGCAAGTAGACAATGAGCATCTCAGCGGTCTTTTTATTTGCTATTTGCATAGGTTTTTATTAAGGATGCTTCATAGAATGCTCATTATGGTTATGCTGCAAGTTTCCACCATGATTAGGCATGGCTTAGGCTAGTGGCCCAGGCGTTTCTCTAACACATATACAAACTCCATGATCTTACAAGTTCCCCTTTTATTTCACACCGTCGGGATCCATAAGCAAAAGAATCATGATATCAACGGGGTACAAAGTGCCTGTGAAATGTTGAAAGCGTTCCCCATGATACATGGTTCTGTTAACTTCAACTTATAAAGCGCAAGCATATACGCAACAAATATGGACGCAATGGTTCAAGATTATTAAGTGCAAGAAAGTAAAGTGTGCCATCAAGTTCATGAGAGATTTACTAACTAACTTTCTCATAACAAGCAAAAATTTTATTCGGAAGAAAACAAGGCACACTAAATATGCACGGAATAGCAAATAATGCTAATAGGTAGGTATGGTGGACACTTTTGGTAATATTGGTTTTAGGGAGTTGGAAACACGAGTAAAACTTATACTCAGTGCAAGTGAAGGCTAGCAATAGTAAGGGAGCGACAAACGAGAGAGCAGTAATTCTCATAATCATGCTTGCAACAAAACAGGACTAATCATGGCATGAAAGTGATTCAAGACCCCTGAGGCAAAATAGTTCATCGAGGCTTAATTGATTATTGATTCAGCCATATGCATGCGTGAGCATGTGCCAAGTCAATTCAAGTGAAACACTCAGAGGGAGATACCGCAGTGTCATACCAAATTATGAATAGAGTAATGCAAGCAAACATTCATATGACATGCTACAAATTATTAGCAAGCTGGAACTAATCATATGAAAGCAAGAACTACTAAGCATCCATAAATAACATACACCCTACTTGAACAGACTAAGCATGCCCAAAATGATGAGTATATGTACAAAAATGAAAACAAATAGAGTTTGTTACCATCCTCTTACCACACCTCAAGTTGTCATTAATCCTCATTATTGCCCTTCACTTGTGTGGCTTGAATAATAACATGAAACCAAATTCCACTAAGGATTGCTGAACCCTGCAACAAACTCACAAAACCAAAGAAGAACAACAAATATTTTTGGTGTTTTTGATTTTTTTAACAAGAACCAAAAAGGAAGAACAAGCAAAGCAAAATCTTTTTGGGTTTTTCAAATAGTTCAAACAAAGCAAAAAGGTAAAAGCGAACCAAGGCAAAAAGAAGAAGAAGCAAACAAAGAGAAACAACCGAAATATTTTTGGTCTTTTTGTGTTTTAGAAAGCAGAAACAAAGAAAGAACGAAAACTAAAAAGAGAACGAAACATGAATATACAAAGTACTGACGAAACATGATATGGAGATGAGTGTGATGTCGGTGTACCTCCCCCCAAGCTTAGGCTTTTGGCCTAAGTGGGTGTCAATCCCAAGCTGGCCAAGATGGAGCACCTCCGTAGTATGGCAAGGAAGTACCCTCGTTCTAGTGCGAGCTCGAGGACGCCCCACCGTAGTGCGCAGGGTAATCGTAGGAGGGCACATCCTCCTGGTGCTGCCTGTGGAAACCCAGCAAGCGGAGCTGCTCGTCCACCTCCTCCTTGGAGCGCGACCACGGCCTCCTATGAACATTGAACAAAGTAGATTACGGCAACGGAATCTCCCTTTCATCCCCGTCCGTAAACAACATCCTGTATACTAGACTGTCCATAACAGAGTTAGCAGTGATGAAATGATGTGTTTTCATGGCAGCAAGGTCAAGCCTTTGTGGTTCCAATATAGCGTCATTGGGATCCACTGAAAGCTCTAATGCATTAACCATGCGTGAAGCGACAATCCCCCATAAATAGGTCCTCTAGCAGCTAGGCGGCGAGCAATAAGAGAGCCAAGATTATACCGAGTGTCATTGTTAAGCGCAGCAGCAAGGAAGGCTAAATGATAGTTGAAGATATTACTCGTATTCTCCCTACCAAGAATGCTAGTAGCAAGATAATAGGCAAAGTATCTAAGAGAAGGGAGTTGGATGTTTCTTATCTTCCCGCGCTGAGCTACGCGGTCATCGTCATTGGTTACACCTCGATAGAGCTCCAGCAAATCAGCGGGTCGCCCTTGAATCTTCTTCACGGTCCCTGCCATGCCTACACCTATAATGCTGCAAAATCTTTCCAATGGCATGGTAAAAGGCAGATTATAGATTCTGAAAGAGACAGTTGACTGGTAGGGGGTGTTAGTGAAAACAAAACTCTCAATAAAAGTTTTGGTGAGCATAGCATATTGCTCACTCTCATCTTGCATGTATGAGGTTAAACCAACCCTCTGATTCAATAGCAAGAAATCATCGAGAATACCTACAGCTTGTAAGAAAGTATAACAAGGAAAAGTAGATGGGTGAGCATCCCCATCATCTCCTTCATTACCAATGCAAGGTGCAATGAGATCTTCGTTGTATGAAGGCCTAAACTGAGAGGCTGATCTTGAGGGCCTTGACCTCCTAGGTGCATCCCTCTCAAATATTTCTCCAAAGGTATGATTGTTCATCTTTGATATTCTGAAATTTAAACATCTATTAAACAAGTTATTGCAAACTGAGTATATACGGGAGAGCACTACTCATAGGGACTTGTAAGAGGCCTAAACATGCATCAAAACTATATCTCTAATCAATGAACAAGCTTACAAGCTCTCATAACCTGTCACCTACAACAGCAAAATACTCAAGATATAAACCACTAAACACAAATCTACTTGGACAAGCGGAGGAGTCACATATCGGAGAACAAATGCTCCAAATTTCAGCAGCAAAGATGGGTTGAGCAAGGAGATCGAAAAATCGAGGGCAAGGACAACAAGAATGCGATTTCGAGTAATGAACTGGTGTTTTCTCGGGAGAGAGAAGAAAGTGGCAAGTGAGAGAGTGAGTGGAGGGCCAGGGGTGGCCCACACCATGGCCAAGCGCGCCCCTGGGCTGGCCGCGCCACCAGGTGGTGTGCCTGTCTGGTGGGCCCCCCCGGTACCTCCCAGGCACTCCTCTGCCCCTTTTTTCACGTAAAAATTTAATATGAATTTTCTGGAAATTTTCGAGACACTTTATTTTTGAGCAATTTTCAGGCATAGATGAATGATTTTCTGACAGAAAAAAGGTTTTTGGAATGATGCAAAGACAAAACAAGGCTAGAACTTCAGAAGTTCTAAAACACTCTAACATGCAAGCAACTAACAACAGCAAAGTAAACTAAACGAAAACAAAAACCAAAATAGATAAAATAGAAGTAAGCGGAGATAATCATGGTGAAAACATTGTTTTGTTCAGTGAAATCCTTTTGTTAAAAAGGTTGATCAGGTCTTGTTACCAAAACAATTTTATATGAAACAAAACTTTGTATTCCACTAATGATTATGGGACAATATATCCTTGGTAGCAATGGTCCCAATCATAATAGTTTCAAATTTTTCTCTTGGTATGGGACAATATATTTTTCCAACTTGAATGCCATCAACATGTTCAATTGAATTCAAACCATAAGTCCTATCAATCTTCTTGGCGAAATAGACAGTATGTTCCTTCTCATTAACATTGAAGGTCACCTTTCCTTGATTACGATTAATAACAGCTCCTGCAGTATTAAGAAAAGGTCTCCCAAGAATAATAGACATATTATCATCTTCGGGCATTTCAAGCACAACAAAATCAGTTAATATCAAGCAGTTATGAGCCACTTGAACAGGTACATCCTCACATATACCAACAGGAATAGTAGTAGATTTATCAGCCATTTGCAAAGATATATCAGTTGGTATTAATTTTTCTAGTTAAATTCTCTTATAAAGAGAAAAAGGCATGCCACTAACTCCTGCTCCCAAATCATACAAAGAAGTTCTAACATAACTATTTTTAATAGAGAAAGGAATAGTTGGAATCCCTAGGTCTCCGAGTTTCTTTTGAACCTTACCATTAAAGGAATAATTAGCAAGCAAAGTAGAAATTTCTTCATTAGGGATCTTCCTTTTATTCGAGACAATATCCTTCATATACTTTGAATAGGGAGGCAATTTAATAGCATCAGTCAAAGGAATTTGCAAGAATAAAGGTTTCATCCACTCACAAAACTTATTATAGTGTTCATCTTCCTTTGAATTGTGTTTCTTATCAGGGAAGGGCATAGGTTTTTGGACCCAAGGCTCTCTTTCACTACCATGTTTCTTAGCAACAAAATCTTCTTTAGTGTATTTAGTATTCTTAGTGTGCCCTTCAGGTTCTTCTTCAACTTTTTCTTTATCAGGAACATCATTTTCTTCATTACCACTTTCAGTTTCAGCATCAGAGACAGATATACTATTAGGATCTTTAGCAGGTTCAGAGGGTTCTACAATAGTTTTATGTTTCTTTTTTATTTTCTTACGGGTAGTACCACTATTTTCATCTTATTGAGAATCCTACTCAATTCTTTTGGGATGCCCCTCAGGATATAGAGGATCCTGGGTAGCAGCACCACTTCTAGTTCTAATTTCATAAGCATGTCTTTCTTTGGCAGCATTAACTAGCAAGTCTTTTTGCACTTTAATAAGTTGATCTATTTGAGTTTGAACCATTTGAAAATGTTTAATAATCATTTTAACATCATTAGAGGTTCTTTCCACAATATCCTTCAACTCAACAATAGCTCTAGAGTTTTCCATTAGATGATTTTGCACCTTTTTATTAAAATTATCTTGCTTAACAATAAAAATATCGAATTCTAAGCATTGATCAGGAGGTTTAGAGTAAGGGATATCACCTTCATCAAAATGTTGGAGAGAGTGTACCTCAATAGTGGATGAATGGGGAATTGGCTTACATAATTCTTCTATGGGAGGTAAATTCTTGACATCTGCAGCTTTAATTCCCTTCTCCCTAAGACATTTCTTAGCTTCCTTCATCACTTCATCATTTAGTTCAATAACTCCCCTCTTCTTAGATGATGGTATAGGCGCCGGTATAGCTAGTTTAGGTATAATTGTTTCAGGTATAGCTGGTTCAGGAGGAGTCCAATCTTCATAATTCTTGCTTATTTTAGCCATTAATTCCTCAGTTTCCTTGGGAGTCCTATTCCTGAAAAAACAATCAGCACAACTATCCAGGTATGTCCTAGATTCTTTAGTTAGTCCATTATAAAATATATCAAGAAGCTCATTCTTAGGTAAAGGACATCCAGCATGTGCATGAATCAAAGCACAAAACATTGCCCATGATTCAGGCAATATCTCTTTTTCTCCCTGTTTAAAATCAAAAAGTTCCTACAAAATAGCATGTCTAGCACTACGAGGAAAATATTTCTGCAGGAAGGTACTAATCAAGCAATCAGGGCTATCAATAGATCTAGGAGGTAAATTATTAAACCAAGTTTTAGCTTCTCCTTTCAGTGAAAAAGGGAAAATTTTAGCAACAAAGTAGGTGCGCATCTTAATATCATCAGAAAACAGGCCACTCATGGTAGAAAGCTCAGTCATATGTGCTACCGCCCTTTCATTCTTAGTCCCACAAAAAGGTTCTTTCTCAACAATAGCTATATAGGATAGATCAAGGGAGAAATCATAATATTTATCTTTAATATTTATGGGAGATGCAGCAAACTTAGCATTAGGAGATAATTTGGGTTTAATAGTACGCCTCTCAAGGAGACTCTTAGCAGCACTCCTATCATGGGTGTTTTGACATTATTTAATAAATTCATCGGTCATCTCAATATAACCGTATTCAATATCATAGCTCTCTCTAGACTCAGGTGAACTAACAGGTGTAGTAGTATCTTCATTAGGAGTTTCAGTATTTCCAGCTATAGTTCTAGCAATCGTAGCATCTAGAAAAGGACCTAATGAACCACTCTTATCAAGAACAGTAGAAGCAGCATCATAAGTATCAGAAGTTTCAGATTCAGCAGTAGTAGCAGTGTGTGTAGCATGTGTGTGTGGTGGTGTAAGGAACTTACTCATAACAGACGGTGAATCAAGAGCAACATAGATGTTCAGAACCATACCTCTTCTTGTAGTGGATGGTAAAATAGGAACCTTGCCATCACGAGACTTACCCATGATGGATGGATAGCAGCGAACAATAATGATTCCAAGCGGACTTGACAAATAAAGCTATGCTCCCTGGCAACAGCGCCAGAAAATAGTCATGATGACCCACAAGTATAGAGGGTGTATCACAGTATTTTCGAGGGAAGTGAAACCCAATTTATTGATTCGACACAAGGGGAGCCAAAGAATATTTATAATCCTTAACAACTGAGTTGTCAATTCAGCTGCACCTGGAAACAATCTTGCTCATAGCAGTTTATTAGTAGCAACAGTTTTGTTGTACGAATAGTAAAGTAATAGCAGTAGTATAAGTAAAGACAATAGTAACAATTGTAGCAAATAGTAGGACTAGAGCGCGGTAGGCATAGGGATGGATGGACGGGCGTTGCATGGACAAGACAATTCACATGGCAATCAGAACATAGGGCAATTGCAGATAAATAAGATAAAGCATCCAAGTACTAAATAATCATAGGCATGTGTTCCATATATAGTCATACGTGCTCGCAATGAGAACTTGCACAACATCTTTTGTCCTGCCAGCCCGTTTGCAGCGGGGCCTCAAGGGAACTACTGGCAATTAAGGTGCTCCTTTTAATAGAGCACCGGAGCAAAGCATTAACACTCCATGAACACATGTGATCCTCACATAAAAGCCATTCCCTCCGGTTATCACGATTTCTGTCACTTCGGGGCCTTTAGTTCTGGACAACAACGTGTGTATACAACTTGCAGGTAAGACCATAAACAATACTATCATAATGAATCAATAACATGTTCAGATCTGAAGTCATGGCACTCGGGACCTAGTGACAAGCATTAAGCATAACAAGTCGCAACAAAGTCAAAAAGCACTAATAGTAGATACTAGGCACCATGTCCTAACAATCTGATGCCATTACATGAACGATCTCATCCAATCCCTACCATCCCCATAGCCTACAACGAGGGATTACTCACTCATAGATGGGGGAAACATGGATGTTCGATGGAGAAGCGATGGTGATGATGATGGCGATGATCTTCTCCAATTCCCCGTCCTGGCAGGGTGCCAGAACGGAGTTTCTGGTTCTGAATCGTGAAATCTAGTGGTGGCGGCACAGCGGAACTCTTTCTGGAAAAACGTCGAACCCCCTGAGTTTTTAGGTCAGAAGGTGACATGGGTATATCCTACAGGTACTCGAGCTTGGTATATACGGCCGAAATACATGAGAAGCCCATGACGTTGCCAAGGCCCAAATGGAGAACTCGAGTAACCTACGGACTCTCGATTGCTTGCGGAACAAGAAGAAGCAAAAGATAGAAAGTTTAAAGGGAAAACCCTAACCTGTAACCGACTCAACCAGCTACTCGAGACCTAGCCTATCTATATAAATGCTAGGAGGGGGCAGCGAGGAGGACACATGCAACCCTAGTTTCACAACCCTCGCCAGATTGCATCTGCGCACCATTGTAATCTTCGATTCCTCTGTTAATTCCACGAGCAAAAAAGTAGGAGTAGGGACCTCTACGAGGCCTGAACCTGGGTAAACCTTGCGTCCCTGTGTGCTTGTTTGCTAGCCGATTGATGCTTCCATCACTCCCTCCTTCTCCAAAATCCAAGTCCATAACAATGGGCATTGATGAGTTAAACATTCGTCAATTGGCGCTGTCTATGGGAATTGGGAGTGCTGATGTTGCGGCTTCTTCGGCCCCATCAACTACGATCTATAACTCCGCAACAGCGGAGTTTCGCCAGCTCTTCGGCGTGTTCGACTTCACCGTCCACACGCCGGCCACTCGCCCGGCTTTCGAGTCCGTGGGCGATGAAATTAGCCTGGCGATCGGGAGCTTCCGCTTCCAAGTTGGTCAGATGGGCACGCTTTGCATGCCTAACCAGCCGACAACACCATCGATTGCGCCAGCATCGTGGTTCCCTCCACCGATCGGCACCCTCAGTGAGCTCAATACCTCGACAACAGTCGAGAATACGGCCCGTGACAGCAGTCGCGAATCCGATCTGGGCGATATAGCAATTGAAGATGGAGCCTACGGTTCCGGATCTGAAAGTTGCGGGAGCAACAGCTTCCCCAACCACTTCATGTGCACCATCATCAATGCTGGTGACTCCTCCACCAATCGCGACAACACGGGCAACGGTGGCAATGGAACCGACCCGCCAAACGGTGGCATACCTAATGGCGGACCACCCAACAGCAGCCCTACTAACGGCGCCCCCATTAACAACGGAGGGGCAATCGAACCTCCAACTATGGTGAATGAGCAGACTGGTGAGCGTGTCGTGATCAGGCTCAACGATCTCGAGTGGGCCCGCTGCCGAGAAGCCCTACGAGGCAACCCTCTACCCTTTGGCTCCCCGCAAGAACTGTTGATGGGCTACCATTGGCTCCTGAAGGAAGAATACAAACGCCAACTACATACAATCACGCAACTCGAGGCACGTAAAAAGGCGGCAGACGAGTCGAGCCTTCGGTGAGCTAGGCTCTCCTCCCACGGAGGATCCTCCTCCAAGTGCAACGAGTACATCGCTAACAAGAGGCGATCTCGACTGGCCCACCTCACCGAACAAGAGCGTGTAGAAGCTGCAAAGGTCCTCGACTTCGGCTCCATGATGGTGGATACGCGTGGCAACGTGCTTCCAAAAACGCTGCAAGCCGCGGTAACGGCAGCCACCATGTACCTTCTCAACAACCAGCCGCCAGCTGGAGATCCTTGAGCTGCCATGCACCAATCTACGATCGAAGGCTTGGGGCTAATCGAGGCCGCTCTCGACAAAGAGCCGACGCCAGAGCCGAAGAAAGGCAAGGCTCTGGCAAAATGCTATTCCTCGCCCTCATCCAGCAACGACAGTCACGATCTGTCTCGACGCCACCACTCATGACGACACGACCATGACTACGACGCGTGTGATGACATCACGCAGCGCAAGATTGACAAGTCAAGGGTGTGACGTGCCTGATCGACTGACTTAGAAGACGAAGACGTGGAGCTATGTGGCGCCAGATGCTTCAGCAGGGCCATCAGGCAAAAGAGAATGCCCAAGGGGTTCAAGCTCCCATCGGAGAACCCAAAGTTTGACGGCCTGCACGACCCGAAAATCTGGCGGAAAGACCACATCTCCTCCGTCAGGCTCCATGGTGGGAGTCGAAGCACAGCCATGCAATGCCTGCAGCTACAGCTGCAGGGCGCCGCCCGAGCTTGGCTCAATAACCTCCCACGCGGATCCATTCGCAGTTGGGACGAGCTGGTCTACAGCTTTGTGCGTAACTTCAAGGGCACCTACAAAAGGCCCGCATCAATCGAAGAGCTGAGATGCTGCCAGCAAAGGTCAGGCGAATCTCTACGCTCATACATCTAGAGGTGGTCCATCATCAAGAACTCCGCGGAAAATATCTCGGTGGACCGGGCAATCGATGCATTCAACGGCGGTGTTCATCGCATAGAGCTCAGGGAGGAGCTGGGCCGCTCGAAGCCCAAAACCATTGACCACCTGATGGAAATCGCGAATCAGTGGGCAGATGGAGAAGATTCGGTGATAAATCGCGTTCACTCCAACGATGAAGCAGAACTCGAGCGCAGACGCGACCGTCGAAGCAAACATCAAATGCGCATCTACGATGACCGCGACGATGTCAACATGGTCGCAGCTGGCTACACCGACAGACGCGACGACAACCGCAACAGCGGCTACCGCAGTGGTGGACACCGTGACTCCGGGAAAACCACGCAAGTATGGCAGCGCCGCACTCGCGAAGAGGGACCCGCAACATCCATTGAGGATAAGCTGTCCGGGCCATGCACCGTTCACTTCTACATCGACAAGCATGACGGCAAAAAGAAATCCAGCCACCTCCTCAAGGACTACAGCGAGTTCCTCAAACTTCATGAGGGTTTGGCTCGGATGAATCGCGACGCGGTCAACAGGGGCTACGGGGCCACCCCAGGCACTGTGGCACATGGAGCTCCTCCACCACCACCCGGACCACCGCTAACCACAGCTGCGCCTGACCAGCATCACGGAGGCGAGCCGTACCCACGGGACATGGGCACCATGATGATCCAAAAGGGCCGCCCCTCCAATCGGGTGCAAAAGGCCATCACTCGCCAAGTGAATTTGGCGACAAACTCACCACCATCCACCACTGAGTACCTCAGTGGAAGCGACTCCTGCATCACCTTTGGCAAGCACGACCATCCGCACCAAGTACCTCGTCCAGGCCATTGTCCCCTCGTACTCGAGGCACAAATTGGAGGCTTCGACATGATCCATGTCTTCATGGACGGCGGAAGCGGCATCAACCTTATGTTCGCGAGTACCTTGCGAGCAATGAGGATCCCTCTGACCTGCCTAGAGGCCTTGGACACAACATTCCATGGCATCATCCTAGGAAAGGGCGTATATCCCCTTGGCAAAATCAACCTCGACGTCATCTTTGGCACACCGAAAAACTTTCGGCACGAACGCATCGACTTTGAAGTCGTCGACTGGCCCTCATAGTACCACTTCATCCTCGGACGTGTCGCATTCGCCAGGTTCATGGAAGTGCCACACTACGCCTATCTGTAGATGAAAATGCCAGGCCCCAACGGCGTCATCACAATCAACGGGAGCTTTGAGAGGTCCGACAGTTGTGACAAGGAATTCAACAGAATTTCCCAGTCCTTCGGCATGAAGGAAGAACTCGCAAGATTAAAGGAGTCAACAGACAATAGTATGCCTCCGCTGAGCCAGCCAAGTTCACTCGACCTATCCTTCGACTCGTCGGTGCACACGAAGAAATTTTAGGTCCAGCCATCAGACCCCGCCAAGACGGCCCTCATCGCCAACAACTTGAGTCCCGCATAGGAACTCACGCTTGTTGAGTTCCTCCGTGAGCACTAGGAAATCTTCGTCTGGTGTCCAGCGGACATTCCAGGAGTTCCCAGGGAATTCTCCGAGCACGCACTCAATGTCAACCCAGACGCAAGGTCAGTCAAGCAAACAATTAGGCGACTGTTTGAGCCAAGAGCAAAAGCGGTCGGGATGGAGATCAACAGACTCCTCGACGCCAAATTCATACACGAGATCAAGGAAAGCACTTGGCTCGCCAACACGGTGCTAGTACCAAAAAAGGACACGGACATCCTACGGATGTGCGTGGACTTTACCTCTCGGAACAAGCACTGCCCAAAAGATCACTTCCCGCTGCCGCGAATCGAGCAGATCATCGACTCCACCGCGGGATGTGAGCGCATATGCTTCCTTGATGCTTACTCAAGCTACAATCAAATTCGAATGAAGGAGGAGGATCAAGAGAAAACGGCATTTACAACGCCTTTTGGTGTGTTCTGCTATAACACAATGCCCTTCGGGCTGAAAAACGCAGGAGCAACCTATCAGCGGTGCATGCAGACTTGCCTCAAGAACCAACTTGGTCGCAACATCCAAGTCTATGTTGACGACATCATAATCAATACCAAAGAGGAAGCTTCATTAATCGACGATTTACGCGAAACCTTCGCCAACCTCAACCGCTACCGGATGAAGCTCAATCCGGACAAGTGTGCCTTCGGCATACCATCTGGGCAACTACTCGGGTATCTCATCTCTGCGAGAGGGATTGAGGCGAACCCGAAGAAAATAAAAGCCATACTAGCCATGGAGAAGCCGAAGAACATAGGAGGCGTCCAGCAACTGGCTGGTCGAATCGCGGTGCTCAGTCGATTCGTCAGTCGAATGGGCAAAAAGGCACTGCCCTTCTACCAACTTCTCCGCAAAACTGACAAGTTCGAGTGGACCAACGAGGCACAGGAAGCATTTGAAGACCTCAAGCGTCTGCTATCCACCTCACCAGTACTGGTGACCCCACGTGAAAGGGAACCACTATTGTTGTACATCTCCTCCACCAACCAGGTGGTCAGTACGGTTCTCTTGGTAGAACGAGCCAAAGAAAACAAGGTCCACGGGGTACAGCGCCCAGTCTACTACCTCAGCGAGGTACTCATGCCAATAAAGCAGCGGTAACCGCACTACTAGAAGTTGGCATATGGCATCTTCATGACAGCCAGGCGACTGCGCCACTACTTCTAGGAACACCCAATCGTGGTGGTCAACGACGCCCCGCTTGGACATATCCTCAACAATCCCGACGCCACGGGACGAGTCACGCTTTGGGGAATCGAACTGTCTCCACGAGACATTACATATGAAAAGCGCGACGCAATAAAGTCGCAAGTTCTCCCTGACTTGCTCATGCACTGGATGGAAAATCAGCTCCCTGAAAAACCAGATATGTCCTACCTCTGGACAATGCACTTCGACGGATCCAAGCGAAAGGATGGAGCTGGCGCAGGTGTCATACTGACATCGCCCTAGGGAGACAAGCTAAAGTATATTCTGCGAATGTAGTTCACCGCCTCCAACAACGAAGCTGAATACGAGGCCCTGCTAAGAGGCTCATAATATACGGCGACTCCAAGCTGGTCGTCAACCAGAAAATGCACGAGTGCGACGCACTGAACGACAATATGATCGCCTACCGCGACCTCTACGACACACTCTATGGGGACTTCGACGGTTGCGAGCTGCAGCACATAGGAAGCGAAAACAATGAAGAGGCAGACGCACTCGCCAACATTGGCTCCACCTGTGCCCCCATACCACCTGGGGTATTTCTCGAGCGCATCTGCAAACGCTCCATCAAGCCAAAGGCCGCAGAGAAGAAAACAAGCACAACAACGGACTCAGGGGCTGCGCCGCCCAATGAGCCTATGGCACTCGACGACCTAGAGCTTGACACGGGACTCGAAGGACCAATGAGTGTCATGATGATCGAGCCATCTTGGACTCAACCGTACATCACATACCTTCTCAGCAAGAGGATACCGAACGATCCGACTGATGCACGGCACATTGCGCGGCAATCCAACGCATTCGCTGTTATCAACAGCGAACTATACAAGCGCAGCATCACAGGAGTACTCCAACGATGCATCTCAAACGCTGATGGACGAGTTGTTCTCCTTGACATCCATGAGGGGACTTGCGGACACCACGTCGGCAGTCGCGCCCTCGTCGCCAAAGCTCTACGAGCTAGATTCTACTGGCCTACGGCCATGCGTGACGCCAAGGACATCGTCCAAAAATGCAACGCTTGCCAGCGATTCGCGGACAAACCACACGCACCTGGCGTGGAGCTCCGGCCAATCCCATTGGCCTAGCCCTTCACACAATGGGGACTCGACATGGTTGGCAAGCTCCCAAAGTCCTCGCGAGGAGGCTACATCTACCTCTTGGTCACAGTCGACAAATTCACCAAGTGGATACAGGCCATGCCGGTGACTAACCAGTCAGGAGCCAGCGCAGTCAAGTTCTTCGAGTCCATCGCATATCGCTTCGGAGTGCCACACAGCATCATCACGGACAATGGGACGAACTTCACCTCCAAGGAGTTCCAAGAGTTCTGCGAGAACCTGGGAATCAATGTAAGATATGCCTATGTAGCTCATCCACAGACCAATGGTCAAGTCGAAAAGGCCAACGGGCTCGTCTGCGGCGACATCAAGAAGCGACTCCTCAGGCCACTCGAACAAGCCGCAGGATGCTGGCTAGACGAGCTGCAATACGTACTCTGGAGCCTACGCACAACCCCAAACAGTGCCACGGGATACACCCCGTTCTTCATGGTGCACGGTGCTGAAGCGGTGCTACCCGCAGAGGTACGATACAAAGCATCGCGAGTGGTCGCTTACAGCGATCAGGAATCAACTCTTGCACTCGAAGACTCTGTCGACCTCCTTGATGAGGCACGGGAAATCACCAAGGAAAGATCAACGATCTACCAACAGAACCTGCACAACTACCACAGCAGAAGGCTACCCCCCCAGGTCCTTCGTCGAAGGAGACCTGGTCCTGTGACTGAAACAAGGGCTTCTCAAGCTCGAGTCCTCCTGGGAGGGACCATACGTGATTACAGAAGTAATCCCAAGTGGCTCCTATCGCCTTAAAGATTTCGAGACAAGAGCCGTGTACTCCAACCCCTGGAACGTCGCGCAGCTGCGGTGCTTCTACCCTTAGTCGTCTTTTATTTTTACATTGCAAATAAGGCTATTCAGCCAAGGCTACTTAGCCACACATTGTACCTCGTACCATCCTACGAATAAATAAAGCTAAGTAACCCAAACTCTGCGTTCTTTTATTTTTTGCAATTTATCCACTCGGGGCTGCGCCACCCTATACACATCTGTTCCACGAACCAATGCGATATCCTGAGTAGCTGACGCACCAATCGAACCCTTGACAAATAGCAGCCCAGTTGCAACGCACCTGACGGGTGGCAAGGTGCTGAGATAAACACAAGTTAGGCTAACGAAAAGGAATCGCATAGTGTAATGCACTCGCAAAACATACGAGCTAACAAGATCTTTATATACATCAATGTCAATCAATTATACACAGCATATATATATATGAACTTTACAACACTGGTGCAACCATGTGTAGGATACAAACTAAACTACTGTTGCAATAGAAGAACGTTTGTCTGCTCCTCGAAGAAGTCGACAATTTCCTCAGCTGGGCGATCCACCGCCTGGTAGTGAGGAACCATGTTCCAAGTCGAACCTGCTGGCGGCGCTGGAGGTCCAGCAGCAATCGCTGCAACATCAACATCAGGCATGTGCAGTCGCACCAGTGACAGAGCAGCCTTGGTACCAGCCACTAACTGTTGCCGTACACACTCGCAGACTGCACTCAAGTCTTGAAATTTTGCAAGAAGGGCCAGCAGGCTCGATGGAACGACATCCAGCGGAAACATTGTTTGATAGATATTCCTTAAGCACGATTGAGACTTCTTCAGAAAATGAAGCACTCGTGAGGCATGATCCTGCAGGGTCACCAGTGCGATCGCGCGATCATGATCCACCCAGAAATACCCACTCGTCTGAAGCTGCTCTTGGGTCAGGTCATTCATGTGAACAGCAATCCTATCCTTTTCATCTTGCAGATAGCGTGCACTGACAACTATACCAAGCAAAATCAAAAGTATGAAGACAAAGAACTACCGCGAGTGGCTACAAGAAAAGATAAGGAAGCAGAAAGCTAACACTTGAATTGGTCGCCCAGCTGCGTCACCTCCCCCAGCAGATATTGCTCTCAGGCAGTGGCCTTCTCCGCCCTCGACTTCCATACATCCGCGTTACCATGCAGCACGGGCAGTTCACGCTCCAACTGCTTCACATGGTCACGGAGTCGCGAGAGTAGAGATAGCTCACCCACCCTTGAGCGCGACTGTGCTAAGGCATCATCAGTGGATGGCATATGCCAGGGTTCACTCGAAGGACCACTCGATGTGCCCTATCACAAGCCAAGCAAGAGATAATAAGAAGCCCAAGCAATACATGGGCAAACACTCAAAGTGCATTCAAGCGTAACAAAATATCAACAGATACACCCGCCAATGGCATGTTCAAGACAAAAGGAGTCAAGCTATTAACTATTACAAATATGACTACTGAGGAGCAACCAGCTAATTCGACTTAGACTTCGGCTTCGGGGGCCTCATCGAGTCTATGGCAGTATCAGACGCCACAGACTTCCCGCCGGCCCCTAACACCGCAGCCTTCGCCACCTTCTTGGCTCACTGCAGATCCTCAGAGTACTTCGCGACTATGTTGATCAGCTGCGGCCCGTACTTGCCACAGGCAGTTGCAAAAGGAGCAAAAACTACCTGTTGGCCATCTGCGCTGACAGGCATTGCCTTGGAGACCGCAACAGGATCAATTTCGGTTCCATGGGATTGAACCATTGCGAGTGACATAGAAGCATCAGCCGCACGGAGTGAGTTCTTGAAGCCTGCAGGAATGCCTCCAGCAAGGGACTCCACCAGATCATCTACATTTTCAATTAACTCATCTTTGGGCGCCAGCTCCTCACGGAGGTGACTGAGTACGCCCTTGGCCTTGATCAGTGTCCCCTGGATGGAAGCACTGTGATCTTTGACTGCCGCGATGGCACCTGCCAAGGCATCATCACGACAGAGCACAGGCATCAAGCTCGGACACCGCATCATCTACACAAGAGCAAAGTGTTGGCACAAAAAGTCAGCACAATAACAAATTCGAAAGAAGGGACATGACGGAAATCCAGACGAAGGAGTACCCGAAAGAGCCTTGGCAATTGAGAAAAGCTGTTCTTCGAACAACTTCTCCCTAGCCACGATGGAGGCGCGCAAATCCTCTTCGTGTTTCCGTGATTCGTCAAATGCTGCGACTGCCTCATCGCGACCCTTCACCACCGTGGTGAGCGCCTTTTCGAGAGAAGCATCATCGCGAAGGAGTGCATTATGCTCAGCTGCGAGACAAACAAAGAGAGACCATTAGTCGAGTACATCAAAAGGATGAAGAAGAAGAAGCAAAAGACACTCACTTTCTACCACGTGATGGCGATTGTCCAGCATTGCATGCTGGCGACCCATTGCAAGCACCTGCTCCGCTAGGCGAGCGGCTTCCTTCACAATAAGCTGTGATGGGAGAAATAGTAAAAGATCAGCAAACGGTATGGATGATAAATTCGACTGCAAAAGATCAGAAGAAGCAGCATCACACATACGTGATCCTCCAGTGACTCCAAAGTCGATTGATGCGTAGTCGATCGGACAACCATCTGGTGCTCCACATCATGTGGAGAACTTGATGAATTGTGCCCGGAGTGGGCCGCCAATGGAGGGGAAGGAGTCCGCTCAGCCACTTTCTTGGCCTTGGAGTTCGCGACTCTAGATTCTTTCAAAAACTGGACGTCGCCAGAAGATGATGACGCCGGTTGACTGCAGCACAAAACCAAACTCAGGAAAATGCAACTCCAAAAAAGAACCAAGAAAAGAATTGTGTACTTACCAATTAAACTTGTCAAACTCAAAGGTTTGGCCCTCCGATTCCGACGACGACTCCTTCGGCCGCCGCATCTTCTTGTAGGAGGATGGTGCCACAACACTCACGGTAATGGCAGGTATCGGCGACTCCGCACCAATAGCTGGGCCTTCCGGAGTCGAAGGAGATGATGCATCCGAATCCTTGCTGCACGAACACTTGCGAGTGTCCGAACCGCTGGACTCGGGGGCTTCCTCCTCCTCTTCAAATGGGATGGTCGACTCCAACCCGTCCTCCTCATCTCCTTTGTGAGGAATAACCCCCTCAGGAAGAGGGGGCATACTGGGAGACACCTTCCAATCCTGCATACAGATAACAAGTCAGCACAAGTCAAGGAAAAAGAAGCACTCGACAAAGAAAGCTACTTCATAGCACAACTGTACCTCAGGAGGAGGATTAGCAGCATCGAATGGAGGTACGACTGGTTCACTGGGGAGCACATCCTTGGCGGTGTACTTGGTGAGTAGTCGCACCCTCTTATCTACTTCACTCATGGAAATGCCATCGGTAGATACGCAAGTGACATCGTCCGCGCCAGCCCACTGGAACATAGGATGGACTCTGGCCTATAGGGGCTGGACACGACGGTGCAACCACGTGTGAATGAGGGCACAACCTCCCTCTTATTTACCCTTGCGACTCTCAAGGTCGCAAACGTGCTCATACAACACGTTTGTCTCCTGGGACTCGTCGGGCATCACAACATTCTTCCAGGAGCGCCTCCTCCTGCATGGCGCCGCGGGATCGAAAGGCGCGAGTCCGAAGTGGTCTCCGTCAGCCTTCTGGTCGCGGATATAGAACCACTTGTCCCTCCACCCTTGGACGGACGCCATGAGCTTGTTGTCAAAATACGTGACGGAGGAGTCGACGTGGATACCGCAGCCTCCTACATCGTAGACTACGGAGCCAGACGCCGACTGGCGCTTCAGATTGAACAGACGCTTGAAGATACCAAAGTGTGGCTCGATTCCGAGCCAGCACTCGCAAAGCGTAATGTAGCAAGCAACATGGAGGACGGAGTTGGGGGACAGCTGGTGCAGCTGGAGCCCATAGAAACAAAGGATGACCCTGAAGAAAGGGTGCAGGGGCAGAGAAAGACCACGGATGATGAATGCTAGGAACATCACCCGGAAACCAGCTAGAGGACAAGGAGTTACCTCACCACCTGGGACTCGCGAGTCACCCGCCGCGGAAGAAAGAACTCCGTCTTGGCGCACGAGACGGAGCTCGGATGACTTGATGATGGACGCGTGCCACACGCCATTGGTGACGCGAGTGCCCACGCCCTTCTTCTTCCCGACGACAGCGGCGCTGGTGCCCGCAGCGGCGGAGCCGCCCTTCTTCTTGGCAGCGACAGTGGCGGCGGTGGATTCACCCGCGGCACCTCCTTTCTTCTTCCCCATCTTGCGGTGGCAATGCGACCGGAGGAAGTAACTAGGGAATACGTGGAGCTGGTCCAGTGCCGCGAAGAAGATGAACTCTAGGGAGCATAGGAGCAGCAGCAATGGCGACGAAGGCAAAGGCAGAGGAAAGAGCAGATGTGAAAAATTACCGCCGCAGCACTGCTACTTAACCCCCTGGAAGATGTTATCCAGTGGCTAGCAGAAACCCTATCAGACGCGTGGCACCCATCGTGATGGACACGTGGAGGACCTGAAGCACGAACCATCCCCCATTACTCCCATTATGCTCGGAAATCAAGGAGGCGCAGTTAAAACAAAGATTATGCATGCCCAGTCAAGTCAGGGTCAGAAAATGGGACCCACCGCTCATCATGTCCCATCAAACCCGCTCACGCGGGCAACTTAGATCATCACATCGTCAGCACTGATGTCACCAAAATTGAGCAGCAGAAGACTTCGACTACTTTAGCGCTTGCTCGAGTCTTCGACTCCACCAAGAACTTGGGGGCTACTCCCATAGGGAGCGCTGGTCGCGCACCCTATGATTTTTATTTTTTCTCTTCTGCAGGAATAAGGACATTCAAAGCATACCCAATTACTCGAATTCGTGATTTGACTATGGACATGGGTTACTCCCATAGGGAGCGCCGGAAATAAATTCGACTGAAACAAGCAAACAAAAGACGACAACAGTCACAAAAGTTTTTTAGTCCCTGCCTGAGTCTTCGACTCAACCAGGCACTCGGGGGCTACTCCCATAGGGAGCGCTGGTCGCGCACCCTATGATTATGTGTACGTTGTACCGTGTGTCGATAACATCCACACTCGAAGTTTATGGCGACACCGCCTCAGGATTTTTCCCTACAAAGAGACTGCGTCTCCTGGGTCACCCGAATCATCTCCGCGATGATAAAATTCGGACGTTGCGCTTGCAGCATGAAGATAAGACCTGAATAAGGCCTGCCAATGCATTTGTTGCGCACTACCAGAAATGTATCTGTGCCTACAGGTACGATGAACATGCCTTGACGGACGTGTCGAGTGCTCACACCCATATACTGGAATTCGACTCCTGTAAGACCTCCACGGCTTGAGTCGAATTACACCAGCACTTTTCCGAATTCGAGTCCGAGGACTCGAGTTCGAGTAGGTTGCGTTGGTTTACCCTAAGGTAGTTAACTGATACCGATACATCGGTTAAATCAGGCACGCACATCAATAATCCTTATGACACAAGCAGAGCAGTCGAAAAAATACTCAGTCATGCACTCGAAAGGCTTCATAAAGTCTCCAATCGAATCTGCGATTCCACTGGACACTCGGGGCTACTGACATGGGTATATCCTATAGGTACTCGAGCTTGGTATATACGGCCTGAATACAGCGGAAGCCCATGACGATGCCAAGGCCCAAATGGAGAACTCGAGTAACCTACGGACTCTCGAATGCTTGCGGAACAAGAAGAAGCAAACGATAGAAAGTTTTAAGGGAAAACCCTAACCTGTAACCGACTCGACCAGCTACTCGAGACCTAGCCTATCTATATAAAGGCTAGGAGGGGCAGCGAGGAGGACACATGCAACCCTAGTTTCACAACCCTCGCCAGATTGCATCTGCGCACCATTGTAATCTTCGATTCCTCTGTTAATTCCACGAGCAGACAAGTAGGAGTAGGGACCTCTACGAGGCCTGAACCTGGGTAAACCTTGCATCCCTGTGTGCTTGTTTTCTAGCCGATTGATGCTTCTAGCGCTCCCTCCTTCTCCAAAACCCAAGTCCATAATAATGGGCATGGATGAGTTAAACCTTCGTTAGAAGGCAACTTATAGGCGAAGAGGGAGACCGAGGGGGTGTCTGGGGCGGCTAGACCAGCCCGCTGACCAGGTGGTGTGGCCTGGGCCTAGCCCCACTCCGTCTCGTATTCTGGCTCCATGAGTCTTCTGGCGAAATAGGATTTTTTGCATATTTTCCGGGATTTTTCCCGATAGTTCATTTTCTGCACAAAAACTAGACACCAAAGTAATTCTACTGAAAATAGCGTCAGTTCATGTTACTTGTATCCAATTCACACAAGTTTAGAGGAAAAACAATAGCAAAAGTGTTCAGGAAAGTAGATACGTTTTGGACATATCAGGGGGTTTTACCACAAAGGCCACCCGTCGCGCAAGACTCTTTGGCCACGAAAAATGGGCCTTCAACCACGAAAATCGTCCGTTGTAAAAGCCAACTTTTCTTGTAGTGAGGTAAGACCTTGGGTAAGACTCAAAGTCCAGCTACGGTAGAAGATAGAGAGAAGATGAGTAAAATCCCCTATGCCTCGGCCAAAGGCTCTGACATGTATGCCATGTTGTGTACAAGACCGGATATAGCACACACTGTTAGTTTTACTAGAAGATATCAAAGTGATCCTGGAATGGAACACTGGACAGCGGTCAAAAATATCCATAAGTACCTAAATAGGACTAAGGATATGGTTCTTTCTTATGGAGGTGATGAATAGCTTGTTGTATACAGTTACACCGATGCTAGTTGGAAAACCGATCCGGATAACTCAAAGCCACAGTCTGGATACATATTTATTTTGAATGGTGTTGCAGTGAGCTGGAGGAGTGCCAATCAAAGCGTTGTGGCGAAATCCTCAACTGAATGGGAATACATAGCTGCTTCGGAGGCTGCACAAGAATCCATATGGATGAAGGAGTTCATTATTGAGCTTGGTGTGGTTCCTAGTGCGTTGGACCCGATGGCCATCTATTGTGACAACACGGGTGCCATAGCTAATGCACAGGAGCCAAGGTCACATAGCAAGCTGAACCACATCAAGTTGTGTTTCCATGCTATTCGCGAGTATATCCAAGATGGCGACATAAAGATTTGCAAAGTACACACTGATCTGAATGTAGCAGATCCGTTGACTAAACCTCTCCCTAGAGCAAAACATGACCAATACCAGAACGCCATGGGTGTTAGGTACATTACAATGTAACCTAGATTATTGACTCTAGTGCAAGTGGGAGACTATTGGAGATATGCCCAAGAGGCAATAAATAAAGTGGTTATTATTATATCTTTGTGTTTATGATAAATGTTTACATTCATGCTATAATTGTATTAATAGGAAACACTAATACTTGTGTGTTTTGTAAACATAAAAGAGTCCCTAGTAAGCCTCTTATTAAGACTAGCTTGTTGATTAATAGTTGATCATGGTTTCCTGATCATGGACATTGGATGTTATTAATAACAAGATCATATCATTAGGAGGATGATGTGATGGATACACACCCATATTAAGCATAGCATAAGATCAAGTCATTAAGCTCGTTATGCTACAAGCTTTCAAGTACATAGTAACATAATCCTTCGACCATGAGATTGTGTTAATCACCATCACCGGATGAGTGCTTTGATGACATCAAATGCCGCTTCATAACTGGGTGGTTATAAAGGTGGCATTAGGTATTCTGAAAGTATGTGTTGAAGCGCATGGATCAAGACTGGGATTTGGCCATCCATATGACGGATAGATATGCTCTAGGCCCTCTCGATGGAATCTCATCCAATTAGCTTGCAAGCATGTGACTAGGTCACCAGGTATGTCCTATCATAGAACGAGTAAAGTGTACTTATCAGTAACGAGGGAGAACTAGGTATGGAGATACCGATGATCGAACCTCGGATAAGCAGAGTATCGTGTGACAAAGGGAATCGGTGTCGTATGTAAATGGTTCTATCGATCACGAAGTGAGTATGTGGGAGCCATTATGGATCTCCAAGTCCCGCTATTGGTTATTGATCGGAGAGTAGCCTGGATCATGTCTTCATAGTTCACGAATCGTAGGGTGACACACTTAAGGTTCGATGTTGTGTACGTAGATATGGAATATGAGTTGGAGATCGGATTTTGTTCGGAGTCTCAGATTGGATCCAGGACATCACGAGGAGATCCAGAATGGTCTGGAGAATAAGATTCATATAACACAAGTCAATTTATGGGGTTCAGAAAAGTTCCGGAGTTTTGTTTGGAGCTTCTAGAAGATTTCGGCATGTTCGAGAAGGTTCTACAAAGAGATAAACATAAATCCCTAGATTATAGGGTATAAGACTTGGGGGGAAGGAAAACTCCCCCTCCCCTTGTGCGTCGGCCCTAGGAGGTGGGCCAGGGGTGGGAACCCTAGGCTGTACCCCTTTATATAAAGAGGGGTGGGGCGCCTTCCCCTTGCCCCTCCACCCAAACCCTAGCCACCACTCCCTCCTCCTTCCTCCTGCTGCAGCTTAGGCGAAGCCCTGTAGGAATACTCCACCATCACCACCACCACACTGTCGTGCTGCTAGGATTCCGTGGAGATCTGCTACCTCCGCTGCCTGCTGGAACAGGCAGAGGATTGTCTTCATCGACTCCGTACATGTGACCGAGTGCGGAAGTGCTGCTGGAACATGGCACCGGAAGGATCGTCTAGTCGATCTTGATATCGGCAAGTGATCGTCTATGTCAACCACGAGATGCAATCTCGAACAAGGCTTTGGATCTACAAGGGTTAGTACAGATCTATCTCATTGCACTTATCTCATAGATTAGATCTTGGCTTTTCCATAGATTAGATCTTGGTTTTGTTCGTTCTTGCGGTAGAATTTTTTTGTTTTCCCTGCTACGAACCCATCAGTGGTATCAGAGCCATGTCTATGCGTAGATCTATTGCACGATCAGAACACAATGGTTTTGTGGGTGTTGATGCTTTTGTTGTCGTTGTCTTCGCGTGTACTTTGCATCTTGCGGGATGGTGGGATGAAGCGGCTCGGGCTAACCTTACATGTCATCGCACATGAGACTTGCTCCACGCTTGACATGCAGCTTGCATTGCACAAGTGGCTTTGCGGGTGTCTGTCTCTCCCACCATAGTTAAGATTCAATTTACAATTAGCATCTAACAACACTTGTATCATCATTGTGATTCTTGTTCATAGGTAAGATTGATTCTTATACGTAAGACCCAAACCACATAAAACATGCAAAGAAAATTAGAGGCGTCTAACTTTTTTTGTAGGGGCATGTGATGTGATATGGCCACAATGTGATTGTGAATATATTTGATGTATGCAATGATCCTTATTGTAATATGGCAACCGGCAGGAGCCTAATGGTTGTCTTTATTTTGTTAAGACCTGCGTATCTATTCATCATGTAATATCTTTATTCTAGGTAGTTGTAGTAGTTGTTGTTAAGTGATGGACAACCATGAAGGGGCGCCACTGACCTTGACGCCACGCTGGTGATGATAGAGATCATGTCCGTGCTTTGGAGATGGAGATCAAAGGCACAAGAAGAAAGGCCATATCATGTCACATATTATGAATTGCATGTGATGTTAATCCTTTTTGTATCTTCTATTGCTTAGATCACGACGGTAGCATTATAAGATGATCCCTCTCACTAAAATATCAAGTAATAAAGTGTTCGTCCTTAGTAGGCACCGTTGCTAAGACTCATCGTTTCGAAGCATCTCGTGATGATCGGGTGTCATAGATTCTACGTGTGCATACAATGGGTGCAAGCCAGATTTGCACATGCGGATACTAAGGTTAATCTTGACCAGCCTAGCATGTACAGACATGGTCTCGGAACCCAGAATACCGAAAGGTAAAGCATGAGTCATATGAATGATATGATGAATATGTTGATTGTTCGCCTTTGAAGCAACATCTTCTCTCATGAAGATTGGACTTGGTGTAGTGGATTTGGTTCGTGCAATCACTAAGGCAACATGAGGGATGTTGTTTTTGAGTTGGAGTTCACCTAGTTAATTTAAGAATTAAATTTGAACTCAATTTGTCATAAACTTAGTCTAAACGCTTTGCAAATATGTTGTAAATCATGGGACCCCCTCCATCAACATTAATGCATTCCTAGAGAAAGAAAAGCTGAAAAACAATGGAAGCAACTTCACGGACTGGTTCCGTGGATTGAGGATTGTCCTCAGCGCTGGTCATTTGACCTATGTGCTCGATGCACTTCTAGGTGACCCACCTGCAGAGGATGCTTCCGATGATGTTAAGAATGTTTTCATCACTTGGAAAAATCACTACTCCACAGTTCACTGTGCCATCCTGTACGGTTTAGAATCGAAGCTTCAGAAGCGCTTTGAGCACCGCGACCCCTTTGAGATTATCAATGAGCTCAAGCTGATCTTTGAGAGTCATGTGGCCATGGCGAGCTATGAGGCCTCCGAGAAGTTCTTTAACTGTAAAATGGAAGAGGGCAGCTCTGTCAGCGAGCACGTGCTCAAAATGTCTGGGCACGCGAACTGGCTCCAAGAATTGGGAATAACAATTCCTAATGCATTGGGGATTCATCGTGTCCTCCAATCACTGCCACCTAGTTACAAGAACTTTGTGATGAACTACAATATGCATTGCATGAACAAGACGTTGCCTAAACTCTTCTCCATGTTGAAAACTGCTGAAGTGGAGATTAAGAAAGAGCACCAAGTGTTGATGGTCAATAAGACCACCAATTTCAAGAAACAGGGCAAGCCTAAGAACAAGGGCAACTTCAAGAAGGACGGCAAGATAGTTGTCACACCTGCTAAGAATCCCAAGGTTGGTCCTAAGCCTGATATTAAGTGCTTTTAAGGTCACTGGAAGCGCAACTGCCCCGAGTACTTGGCAGATCTGAAGAACGGCAACATCAAGAAGAAAGGTATATTTGATATACATCTTATTGATGTGTATCTTACTAGTAATCGTAGTAGTGCCTATGTATTTGATATTGGTTAGGTTACTCATATTTGTAACTCGAAACAGGAGCTACGGAATAAACAAAGACTAGCGAGAGATGAGGTGACGATGCGCGGTGGAAATGGCTCCAAAGTTGATGTGATCGCTGTCGGCATGCTCCCTCTTCATCTACCTATGGGATTAGTTTTGAACTTAAATAATTGTTATTTGGTGCCTGCGTTAAGCATGAACATTATTTCTGGATCTTGTTTATTGTGAGACGGTTACTCGTTTAAGTCTGAGAATAATGGTTGTTCGATTTATATGAGTAATATTTATTATGGTAATGCACCTGAGATGAATGGTTTATTCTTATTGAATCTCGATAGTAGTGATACACATGTTCACAACATAGATGCAAAATGAATAAAAATGAATGATAATTCTACACACATGTGGCACTGTCGTCTTGGTCACATTGGAGTGAAGCGCATGAAGAAACTCCATTCCAATGGAGTTCTTGAATCACTTGATTTTGAATCACTTGAAAGATGTGAAGCATGTCTAATGGGAAAAATGACTAAGACTCCATTCTCTGGGATAATGGAGCGAGCTATGGACTTATTGGAAATAATACATACCGATGTGTGCGGCCCAATGAGCGTAGCATCGCATGGTGGATATCGTTATGTTCTTACTTTCACAGATGACTTGAGTAGATATGGGTATGTCTACTTTATGAAACATAAGTCCGAAACTTACGAGAAGTTTAAGGAATTTCAAAGTGAAGTAGAAAATCAGCGTAACAAGAAGCTTAAGTTTCTGCATTCTGACCACGGAG
Source organism: Avena insularis (assembly GCA_023614405.1). Taxonomy (NCBI): domain Eukaryota; kingdom Viridiplantae; phylum Streptophyta; class Magnoliopsida; order Poales; family Poaceae; genus Avena; species Avena insularis. The sequence continues at coordinate 455,076,623 of CM042694.1, forward strand.
GTGAATATTTGAGTTACTAGTTTGGCATGCATTTAAAGAAATGCGGAATACTTTCGTAGTTGACACCGCCGGGAACACCACAACGTAATGGTGTGTCCGAACATCATAATCGAACTCTCTTAGATATGGTTCGGTCAATGATGTCTCTTACAGATTTACCGTTATCATTTTGGGGTTATGCATTAGATACACTCGCATTCACTTTAAATAGGGCACCATCCAAATCCATTGAAACGACACCGTATGAATTGTGGCTTGGTAAGAAACCTAAGCTGTCGTTCCTTAAAGTTTGGGGTTGTGAAGCGTATGTAAAGAAGTTACAACCCGACAAGCTTGAACCCAAAGCGGAAAAATGCGTCTTCATAGGATACCCTAAAGAAACAATTGGGTGCACCTTCTATCAAAGATTCAAAGGCAAAGTTTTCGTTGCTAAGAATGGATCCTTTCTTGAGAAGGAGTTTCTCTCAAAAGAAGTGACTGGAAGGAAAGTAGAACTCGACGAGGTTGTTGAACCTTCTCTCGGATTTGAGAGTAATGCAGCACCGGAAGAAGTTTATGTGCTGCCTGCACCAATAAGAGAGGAAGCTAATGATGATGATCATGAAACTTCGAACGAAGTTGCTGCTGAACCTCGCAGGTCGATGAGGGTTCGTACCACTCCTGATTGGTATGACCCTGCGTTGAATGTCATGTTGGTGGAAAACATCAACGACCCTACGGTGTATGAGGAAGCTATGATGAGCCCAGATTCCGACAAATGGCAAGAAGCCATGAAATCCGAAATGGGATCCATGTACGAAAACCAAGTATGGACTTTGGTTGACTTACCGGATGGCCACAAGGTTGTCAAGAACAAATGGATCTTTAAAAGAAAAACAGATGATGATGGTAATGTTACTGTCTATAAAGCTTGACTTATCGCGAAAGGGTTCCGACAAATTCAAGGAGTTAACTACGATGAGACTTTCTCACCAGTAGCAAAGCTAAAGTCTGTGAGGATTTTGTTAGCAATTGTTGCATATTTCAATTATGAGATTTGGCAGATGGATGTCAAAACGGCGTTCCTTAATGGTGACATTGAGGAAAAGTTGTAAATGGTACAACCCAAAGGTTTTGTCGATCCAAAAGATGCTGACAAGGTATGCAACCTTCAGCCCTCCAATTATGGACTAAAGCAAGCATCCCGAAGTTGGAATCAACGTTTTGATAAGGTGCTCAAAAACTTTGGATTTATACAAACTTATGTAGAAGCTTGTATCTATAAGAAAGTGAGTGGGAGATCTATAGCATTTCTGATACTATATGTGGATGACATATTGTTGATTGGGAATGATATAGAACTTCTTGAAAGTGTCAAAGCCTATTTGAATAATAGTTTTTTAACGAAGGATCTTGGCGAAGTGACATACATTTTAGGCATCAAGATTTATAGAGATAGATCAAGACGCTTAATAGCACTTTCACAAAGTACATACCTGGAAAAGGTTCTAAAGAGATTTAGAAAGGAAGAAAGCAAGAAAGGGTTCTTGCCCATGTTGCCAGGTAAGACCTTGAGTAAGACTCAAAGTCCAGGTACGACAGAAGATAGAGAGAAGATGAGTAAAATCCCCTATGCCTCGGCCATAGGCTCTTTCATGTATGCCATGCTATGTATAAGATCGGGTATAGCACATGATGTTAGTTTGACTAGAAGATATCGAAGTGATCCTGGAATGGAACACTAGACAGCGGTCAAAAATATCCATAAGTACCTGAATAGGACTAAGGATATGGTTATTTCTTATGGAGGTGATGAACAACTTGTTGTAAACAATTACACCAATGCTAGTTGGAACATTGATCCGGATGACTCGAAGTCATAGTTTGGATACGTATTTATTTTCAATGGTGCTGTAGTGAGCTGGAGGAGTGCCAAGCAAAGCGTTGTGGCAAAATCTTCAAATGAATCGGAATACATAGCTACTTCGAAGGCTGCACAAGAAGCGATATGGATGAAGGAGTTCATTACTGAGTTTAGTGTGGTTCCTAGTGCGTTGGACCCGATGGCCATCTATTATGACAACACGGGTGCCATAGCTAATGCACAGGAGCCAAGGTCACACAGCAAGCTGAAGCACATCAAGATGCATTTCCATGCTATTCGCGAGTATGTCCAAGATGGCGACATAAGGATTTTCAAAGTACACACTGATCTGAATGTAGTAGATCCGTTGACTAAACCTCTCCCTAGAGAAAAACATGACCAACACCAGAACGCCATGGGTGTTAGGTACATTAAAATGTAATCTAGATTATTGACTCTAGTGCAAGTGGGAGACTGTTGGAGATATGCCCAAGAGGCAATAATAAAGTGCTTATTATTATATCTTTGTGTTTATGATAAATGTTTACATTCATACTATAATTATATTAATAGGAAACACTAATACTTGTGTGTTTTGTAAACGTAAAAGAGTCCCTAGTAATCCTCTCGTTAAGACTAGCTTGTTGATTAATAGTTTATCATGGTTTCCTGATCATGGACATTGGATGTTATTAATAACAATATCATATCATTAGGAGAATGATGTGATGGACACACACCCATAGTAAGCATAGCATAAGATCAAGTCATTAAGTTCATTTTGCTACAAGCTTTCAAGTATATAGTAACCTAATCCTTCGACCATGCGATTGTGTTAATCACCATCACTGGATGAGTGCTTTGATGACATCAAACGCCGCTTCGTAACTAGGTGGTTATAAAGGTAGCATTAGGTATTCTAAAAGTATGTGTTCAAGCGCATGGATCAAGGCTGGGATTTTTCCATCCATATGACGGATAGATATGCTTTGGGCCCTCTTGGTGGAATTTCATCCAATTATCTTGCAAGCATGTGACTAGGTCACAAGGGATGTCATATCACAGAACGAGTAAAGAGTACTTATCAGTAATGAGGTAGAACTAGGTATCGAGATACCGATGATCGAACCTCAGATAAGTAGAGTATCGTGTGACAAAGGGAATTGGTGTCGTATGTAAATGGTTCTATCGATCATGAAGTCATCGTTGAATATGTGAGAGCCATTATGGATCTCCAGGTCCCGCTATTGGTTATTGATCAGAGAGGAGTCTAGATCATGTCTGCATAGTTCACGAACCGTAGGTTGACACACTTAAGGTTCGATGTTGTTTAGGTAGATATGGAATATGAGTTGGAGATCGGATTTTGTTCGGAGTCTCGAATTGGATCTAGGACATCACGAGGAGATCCGGAATGGTCTGGAGAATAAGATTCATATAACACAAGTCGTTTTCTGGGGTTCAGAAAAGTTCCGGAGTTTTGTTTGGAGCTTCTAGAAGGTTTCAGAATGTTCCAGAAGGTTCTACAAAGAGATAAACATAAATGCCTAGATTATAGGGGATAAGACTTGGGGGGAAGGAAACCTCCCCCCTCCCCTTGTGCGCCGGCCCTAGGAGGTGGGCTAGAGGGTGGGAACCCTAGGCCGCACCCCCCCCCCTCTATAAAAAGAGGGGTGGGGGCGCCTCCCCCTTGCCCCTCCACCCAAACCCTAGCCACCACTCCCTCCTCCTTCCTCCTGTTGCGTCTTAGGCGAAGCCCTGCAAGAATTCTCCACCATCACCACCACCACGCTGTCGTGCTACTGGGATTCCATGGAGATCTGCTACCTCTGCTGCCCGCTGGAATGGGGATAGGATCGTCTTCATCGACTCCGTACATGTGACCGAGTGCGGAAGCGCTGCCGGAACTCGGTGCCGGAAGGATCATCTACTCGATCTTGAGACCGGCAAGTGATCGTCTACATCAACCACGAGATCTGATCTTGAACAAGGCTTTGGATCTACAAGGGTTAGTGCAGATCTATCTTGCTGCACTTATCTCATAGATTAGATATTGGTTTTTCCATAGATTAGATCTTGGTTTTGTTCGTTCTTGCTGTAGAATTTTTTTATTTTCCCTGCTATGAACCCATCAGGTGCGGCCCAGCAGAAGGCTCACTCAAAGATATACCAAGATCCATGAAGCCCATGATGATTCAACAGATGATAAGCCTACAAGGACACAGACTCCTGGCAGAACAACACACGCAAAGTCCAAGACTAGATTACATACAAAATCTAACTTGTAACCTACTCGTATTGGTACCCAAGACATATCGTCCCCATATATAAAGGCTAGGAGGGACCAACGAGAAGGATACGTTGGATGACACAATAGACCTAGACTATAGATATCAGATACGCATGCCTCTCTCTCTCTCTCGGCGAGATCGCATCTAGTCGAATCAACGAGTTTGCACTATCCATTGATAATACAAGAAGGAAGTAGGGATTCCTCCATGAGGGCCTGAACCTGGGTAAATCCCCTCCCCTGTTTGTCTATTAGGACGACGAAATCACTAGCACTCTCTTTCCACGAAACCCTAAGTCCATAACAATGGGCATTGCCGAGGCTACCTGTCATGGTGGTGTCACGTCAGATGCCATGGGATGGCTTAAGAGGTGGGAACGATGGACGCCGGAGGAATCCAAGGAGGGAGGATGTAGTAGAAACTACACATAAATGAGAGCACTTGCATGATGTACCTAGGTTCAGGGCTATCCTAGTGAGAGAAAACCCCTACTCCTGCAAGCTAGATCTTATAACTCTGATCAACACCGTAGCTACAAGGGCTCCTCTATTTTTATATGAGAGGAGGAAGAAGAAGCTCTTGCCCCTCTCTGTGCTACTGGGGAAAAATAAGTAACAAGTGAATCCACCCTCTTCTAAGAGGCCCTGGTGCACCTTATAAAGGGGTGCCTAGGTTACAGTTAGGGCTAAAGTGGCATATCCTCAGAATATGCTATAGCAAAAGCTGTTGGCTGGTCCCAGATGCTCTTCATGTCAGCGATGGGACTTGACATGCCCATGACCACTAATGGTCTCCCGCTGGCAACTATCCCCTCCTGGAAATCCTCGATTGGACAAGGCTCCGGGATTCAAGGGCACGCCTGACAAGAACATGCATATCTCCTCCGTGAATCTTGGAAGAGACAGAGGTGTTGACCTTGAGGCCGGCATATGTCCTCACGACATATGCCAACCCTTATGTCGATCTCAACCGAAATAACTTGGCCTAGGGGAACCTGCATAGAAACAATACATGTTATGCCGACATAACTGTGTATGTCGGCAAAGGTATGCTGTCTTATGCCGGCTTGGGTATGTCGGCCACCCTACATTGGTCAACCTTTGTCTTGGTCAACCTCATATTTACATCATAGCTTGACCCTATCGAGGGTCATCCCCCCGACACTACCCCTCGTGAATTGGCGCCATCTATAGGAACTCTGAGCGTTGGAGCCATGAATTCGGCGGCTTCCTCTTCACCAAGCATCAACTCGACGATTGGTGTTGGCGAGATCCACTACGATCCCATCAATCTCGATCAACATCCACCTACCCCTCTTATGGCCTTCGATAACTTGGACCGGGAGACATATCCGATGATCGAATGCTTCCACTTCCGCATCGGGTCGGTGGAAACTTTCTGCCTCTTGGATCTGATCTACTCGAGTCTGTTGATAGCAATCGCAGCGCCTACGACATCATTGGCATTTACCATCTGCTCCACTGGAGGAGCAACCTCGTCCCCAGCAAAACATGATGAACAATTGCGACTACGTCATGGACCCGGAGAATCTTGCCGATCTAAGAGATGACGTCTCTTTTGGTTCCAATAACAAGCAGATATCGGCTCCAGCACTCCACACTGCAGACTGGACGGACATCATCAATCATGAACTCGACAACTATTTCGACTCTGCCGCAGACTGTTTCGACTCTGCTGCGGACAATATCTTCTTCAACTATGCACAGCGGCTCGACATCAAGGCTGCTCTCTGCGTGCGGTCGTGGAATTGAGTTGAAGAACATGAAAGACCACTAAAGTCATCGGCAAGACGAAGATAACCAAAGAAGAATTTGACGCATCCGTCGAGTCCGAGGAAAACTCAGAGTGGATGAACCAGCAACCTGCATCCGGTGGAGTTACGAACCGAATAAGACTAGAATAGATCCATAGATCCGGTTAAGTTAGGAATCGGAAGAGATTAAGCTATGGTGGCGCTATGCGGGTTCAATTTCCAAGAAATTCCTACACGACAAGGATGGAAGGTTCATAAATAGTAATCCATTCACCACGTGGAGTTAGTACTTGCGCTAAGAAAAAAATGTCAAAAGGAAAGAGCTTGACGGGAAGAAAGTAAACCATCGCACAACACTCAATCAACAACAACCATGCAGTTGACAGTTGGAATCGAAGTACGTGACAAGAAAAAACTCTATACAAAAGATTTCACATCCTCACGTGGACCAGTTCGAGCATAAAGAAAAAAAGAGTTTGGATCGATCAGTCGATGAAAAAAATCAGTACAAGGGGATTCCAAAGCCGTGGAAACGACTTAGACTCCCGTCCATCGACTTGGACCACATGTTCACTGCATAGACTCCATTAACCACGCTGATTCTACACTCGGGGGTTGTGCTGGCTCCGTCGTGCTACCTGCTGTGGTCTTTGGATCCGGCATCTCGAGGGCTCCTTTGGCTATGGCATCTGGGGGGCTCTTTTGGCTCCAGCGACCCACTGTCACCATCGGCTGCGGTGATCCACTATAAATCTTCTATTGCGGTGACCCGGCAAAATCTTCGGCTGCGGCAACTCGCTGCTCTGCTGCCACATCGATTTTATCCACGACAACTACTAATAAAGATAAAGTTTTCCTCTACTTAGAGCTGATTATTTTTAACTCACACTCGAAACATTCGAGGGATGTACCCTCTTCGAGTAACCTAAGTGCCATCGACTCCGCGCAATCGAGCACCCAGTACGCGACTTCCCGAGTAGCTAACTCTTCCTAAGCGTTGAATCCTTAAACTCTGATCTAATTGCAGCCCAATTGAAAGGTTGGTAAGGTACTGAGACTAAGGGCATCAGGCTAACGAAAAGGTGGCGTATACAGTGCAAAAGTTTTGAGTCCAATGGCACGAGAAAATGTTATAACAAGTTGAAAAGAAAATATTTTTACAAGATGCAAGTACGTCATAATTATTTATGTTTTTTGGAAGGATGTCGACTAGCACTACAACATGGAGCTCGGGCCCTGGTGCTTATAGATGCAGAGGCACAACCTCAGTCGTCGTGCTCGCGCTGGCGCCGCAAAAAAGCCGCCAGGGATAACCGAGTAAGGGATTCTGAAACAACGGAGAATTTTTTGGCGTGACACAAAGTGATCCGCCGAGCTGGCGCTTCTGCGGCGTGCAAAGGATGTGCCTCGTTACATTACTGAATAAAGAGGAACTTTAGTCCCGTTGTAACCGCAAATTATTTACCGTGTTACAACGTCCATCATCACTAAAAGTGAATTATATTAACAATAACTGATTTACATTGCTAATATAAACAGATTTGATGCACAGTTGATTAAGACATAAAATTCCATTTTATTTGAAAACAAAAAAACTCATTACATTAAATTTCATTATTGCACTCTCCTAATGGTCCGATTTTAAAATTGAGGACGATTAGAAAAGTGCAATAATCGTTCATCTAACCTAACCAACTAACCTAATTACACTAATTTTTCTTTGCCTTGTTGACGATGGTGGTGAAGAAGATGACGAAGGCGACGACCATCATCTCCAGCATGGTGGATCTGCAAGCCCATGTCCATCTTCCTCGAGGTGGATCTGTAGGGCGCTGTCCACCATCTTCCCCACGGTGGATTTTCAAAGCATCACCACCATCTTCCTATCGGTCGATCTTGAAGGCCTCGCCACCATTTTTCGCGCGGTAGATCTCCATGGCCCTGGCCATCATCTTCCGCACGGTGGATCTGTTGTGGTCGATCTGTCCGCGGTCAATCTTCTACGTGGTGGATCTGCCGTGGTCGAACTGCCCACAGTCGATCTTCCACGTGGTTTATCTGCCGGCGGTCGATCTTCCATGTAGTGGATTTGATCGCGGTCGATCTTCCATGTTATAGATCTACCTGTGGTTGATCTACCCATGGTCGATCTGCTTGTGGATCTAACTCGTACAGAGACGGGATTAAAGAAGAGAAGAAGATAGAGTGGAAATTTTTTTGATTGAGATAGTGGGGAGATCCAGTAGTACGGCGCCTGTCGAGTGAAGCAAGGATTTGCTATATTATATAGGAACTAGGATTGGGGTATGGGGATTAGGGCTTCTCATGGGGTAGGTCATGCGGCACAAGATTATGGCCGGCGGTAGCTCTGTGGGCCCATACTAGGCTAATACATTGCTCACTTGTTGGTGGGACACTCTAGTTAGTGCGAGAAAGATATATTGAAAAGCTATATAATATTTTTGCCAAAAATACACATAAGTGTTTTACATATTGCTTCTAAATTAAAAAGTTATATTACTCATAAGTAAGATGATCTAGAGTTTCTACAAGCGGCTCTAGCATGTCGGCTACAGACTTGCACACCGCCTTGATCGCACCTATCGTAGGAGCTACCTCGTCCTCTTACTCCTTCTTCACTTGTATCATCCTTTCCTCATAGTCAGAGTCGGACAATGCGGAAAAGTTGTTCACGGTGTCCTTTCACAAGGACACCAACACACATTGAAGCTTCGACGAGTGTGCTTTATCAACATAAAAGACGAAGTCGCACTTTGTTTTCTCATGGTGACATCCGAGGAACTTGCGGCTAGTGTTCACGCCATCAGATGCGATTAGGCAACGCGGATGTAGGACACACTTGCAAAGTAGATTGGAGTTTGATTTGGATATGCTGGTCCACCGTCTACTTTTAAATTGATCTACCTCAGCACCATTCCCTGATCGAGAAAAATCCAAATTAGTGTTTCAGATATATGAGATAAAATAAATACAAAATTAAATTACATAGACTTTGCCGCAACCCTGAACACACGTTCATGATGTAGCATATCGCTACCGCCTTCGTACTTAGCATCTTGAGGATTCTGCATCTCGATGTCGCCGCCGGTGGTCATCTCTATAGTCCCCTCCATGCGTTACTGAAAGTTGTAGGAAGAGGGTGTGTGCATGTGGATGTAGAGTATATAATAGAGAACAAAACTGTGAGCCATGGTGGGTCACACCAGTCAGTGAGACCAGTATAAGAAGTCAACGTGTGTTGGTTGACCAGTCAACAACGTGTGACACACTCTGATGCGGCACTACAATGCACGATGCACTAATATATACCACCATCCATCTACTACGGCATTACAATGTGTCGGCGTACCCGAACACCTACCATGTCACTAAAATCCGCGAGTACCCTGTGTACCCAGGCGTATAATTGGCCACCGTGGAAAAATGGTAACTCGATTGCTCATCCGCTGCGTATCCAACTATTGCAGGTACTTTTCGCTTATGATGCCCCAAAAATCCGCCGGGTATGGGGGTATTTTTGTAGTGTACATCGAGCTACTCTATCGGGTCCTCCAATGGAGTCTACTAATGCCACCCGCGTCAACTTACGCCAAGACCTGAGTCGAGTATCTCCTCGGATGGAGAAGATGCTTAGAGCCTATGCTCTGGTGCAAGCACCCGAACATAGCCTCGGGGGCTACTCCCATCAGGAGTGCTAGTCACACACTTGATAGAAAATATATCCTCCAAACAGAGTCGACGAAGACAACTTACACTGCTACAAACAAGACCAGAGTAGAGAACCTCCTTCGATGAAGATTATCTTTGCACACCCGATAAAAAAGAAAAATCCTCCTACAAAGTCGGCAAATACTCCAAATTCTTGGACCGCATCCGCCATGATAACATGTTTGAATGTTGTGTCCATGACATGAAGGTAAGACCCTAGGATCCGTCCTGTGATGCCTGGTAACTCCATACGAATGCGCTCTGCAAGTAATTTTCCCTATCCACGATACGATGAAAAATCTCGACGGGCGTGTTGGGTACCCAAAACACAAAAACTAGAATTCAGTACTCGATAAGACCTCAATGACCCAAACTGAATTACACCAGTATGTACCAGGTTTGAGTCCGAGGACTCGAGCTTGAAGAAGGTTCACGATATTTTTGCTCAAAAGCAATTAACTGGTTCCCGATCCGTCGGATGCACCAGACTCATTATACCAAATCCCCATGACAAACTTATTGAACTTACAGTTTACCTACTTGATAGAAAATAATTCCTCCTATGGAGTCAACATACAAGCAAAGCTACAAGAATACCTGACATGGGTATACCCTATGGGTACTCGTGATTAGCCTATACGGTCCAGCCCAAGAGGAACCCGTGGTACAATTGAAGCCCAACAAGGATTCGGGTGGCCCCAGTACTGAGGAAGGCGACTCCTTGAAGGACACGACAAGTAATAGATAGATTTCCAAAAGGATGAAATCCTAATCTATAACCGCCTCGGCATTTTATCTCGAGACCTAGCCTCCCTGTATAAAGGCTAGGAGGGGGAAGAGAGAAGGACATCCGCAACCCTAGCATACACCTTGCCAGATTACATATGCGTACCCCCTGTAACTTTCAACTCCTCGATAATCAAAGATCACACAAGCAGGAGTAGGGTCCTTTCCGATGCCTAAACCAGGCTAAACCGTGTGTCTCCCTGATGGCTCTAAAATATAGTCATCTACGTCCATATTTAAACTGGATATTATTCATATTTTTGATGAGATATCTCTCTAAACCCTACCACTAATGCCTAATATTCAAAGAGGTATGCAATCCTTTCTTTCTATTTTCTCTTGCATAGATGATGTCGTTTGAACATAGGAATCACTACATTAACGTCAAAGATACGAGAATTCCAACAACCAGAAGAAACCAGGAGCCATGAAGCGGATGTAGACGCTTTAATGACCAACTATACGACTAGAGAAAAATTCCGGCCGTATAGCTCTGGTCGTACAGTTGGCGCCGCCACCGTTAGGTCAAACAGAACAACTTTCATGAAGGGACCCCTATATAAAGAAGCCTCGGGCGATGACAAAAACAGCTCCAGCTGCCCCCGACCTCGCCTGCCTTAGATCATCAGCCACCTCCAGATCTCAAAACCCTTCTCCATTTCTATAGACATATTCCACCACTTGTAATAGTAGATCTCTTCTTTGATTGACAACATTGTAAGACTATTGCTATCAATCTTATGATTTTATTTACAATGTTTGTGATTGTTGATCTTATCTCTATGTGTGAGTAATTCTCCTTGGGCTAAGGGCTTCGGCCTAGCCATGTAGTGTTTGTGCATGTTATTTATCATAGATGGGATCGTGTATTAGTTTGTATGACATTATGATTATTGTATCCTCTCTTGCCTCAATCCAAGGACATGTCAGGTGCCCAAGACCCCGAGGGTTGAGCCAGGTATAGGGAGTTTGCATAATGATTTATCTGTAGGTTGGGAACCCTAGTGATAGAAGGGATAGTACGGTTGTATGTGAGGGATTTACTTGGGATTAACGGTGACATCACTATGCATATCATTAGTTCTCTTTATTCTATGGATAGACTAGTAGGTTATTGATATAAGCGGTTGCGGAGGCAATAGCAATTATGAATGCACTGCCCACATATAATTTATCTTTCTCTAACAATTACATGCATACTTTATCTTTATCTTTTATTCCCATCAGATGTTTTGCACAACTACAGGTGAAATCGAACGCCCTAGGCCCTCTCTCTCCATCATCGACAACAACAAAAAGACGCAAACTATTGGTCCGGTAAAAACACAAAAGGAATTCGAAAACACCCGAAGGTCCGTTAAAGTAACTTCACTAAGCATTCGCTTCCCGAGGTTTCGATAACCTAGGTCTACTAGGGAAAAAGAAGCTATACTACATCCGTAATCTGGATTGAAGGTATCAACCCTTTTCCTGGCGCCGTTGCCGCGACGCAATAGATACCCTGGTGATATTATTAGGAACCTTGCTAGTTTTAACTCTAGTTTTTATTTTTGTTAGTTTGCTTTCAATTTTTATGTGATAAACCAAGAAAATTAGTTAGCCTTTAAATTATTGCATTTACTATTATAATTCTCTATTTAAAAAATCCAAAAACATAGGAAATATGGCTGAAAAGAAGCTTGGGGTGTTTGCTACTCCCAACAATGATTATTTGCGTACTCCTATTACTCAGCCAGCAATTGCTGCTAATGTCTATGAAATTAAGCCCCATTATTTAAGTTTGGTTCAACAGAATCAATTTGGAGGCTCTGCTATTGAGGACGCAGGTATGCACTTGAATACTTTCACTAAAATATGTGATATGATACGTATAAAAGGCGTTGACCCCGATGCGGTCAAATTGTGTCTATTTCCTTTCTCTCTTAGAGGAAGAGCAAAATAATGGTTGCTATCTTTGCCTAAAAATACTATTACATCATGGGTGGGATGTACTTCTTTATTTATGACTAAATTTTCCCACCTGCAAAGACTATGCAACTCAGATCTAATATTATTGGTTTTAGATAGGAAGAGCGTGAGCCGCTAGTGCTTGCATGGGAGAGGATGAAAGAATGCATGAGAAACTGTCCTAGTCATGGGATGGAAGATTGGTTAATTCTCTATCTATTTTATAATGCTCTTAACCATGTGCCTAAGTCTATGCTTGATACTGAAGCTGGAGAAACATTTAGGGGTAAACATATTACTGAAGCAAAGCAACTGCTATACAATATGCAAGATAACCATGCCCAACGGCATGTGGATAGATTGAACACGAATAAGGTTAACTCCATCTCACCATAATAAAATGAAGAACTCAATGCTAAGTTGGATGAGCTCATACTAGCCGTAAAAGGTAAGGAAACACAGGTAAGAGCTATCCCTGAAATAAATACCGAAGAGATAGACTTCATAACTCGTAATGGTTATAACCCTTCTTGGAAGAAGAATTACAATCCTAATGTAAAACCTCAAAAATAATAAACAAGATTATCAAGTTTCAATCATCCAAAATTAGGATTAACAAAAACTTTTATTCTTAAACCCTTATGAATGCATGTGTGTTTGTTATTAATGCATGAATGCTTGCTATGCCATGTTTTACTGCTATCAATGATAGGGATTAGTTTAAAGATGAAAATAATAACATCTATGTCATTTCCAAACCCAATCAAATAAAAAGAAAGTAAAATAATAAGGCATATGACATAATGGTCATTTGTGCCAAAGTCAACCACTAGCCCACTTTGGGCATCTCTAGTAAAAGATTTCCAACAAAAACAATTCTACTTCTTTTCTCCCCTTGCTAGACCAAGTAAAAATGAACACAAATGAACTTTGCAAACCCACAAAAACCAATTTAAATCCATTTGAGGGACAGTTCAAAATTGAATCAAGTGTAGGTATCTAGATCATCATTTTTCAAAAACCACTCAAACCTCCACCACTTGATAAATCCATGCAACCAGAGACACCCAAGCATTTGACCAACACACCCACCAAAAATAATTTGAAAATTCAAATGTTCATCTTCTGCGGCCATTTAATCAAACACTTAACAGGAAGAGTACAAGTCTACCAACTATACACTATTTGAATCAATCTTGTGATCATCCTTGTACTCAATTCAGCCTCAGTTACTAGCCCATGATCATCCCTAGTACCCAGCCGTGCAGCTAGCAACGCTCACTCACTCCACTGCCAAGTGCCATGCCGGTTGAGGATAGACACGATGCCACAAGCCGCGCCGCTCTCATCCACGACCACTAGCAGCTAGGCGTGACCTCACCGCACCCCTCAGTCCACCCGTCGACCAACGACAAGCAGCAGAGAAGCCAGCATAGCCTTGTCATTTTCCTCTGTCCGCCATGCCGAGCACACGCCAGAGCGCCAAGACACTCCTGCGTGGCCATGACGTACCTCGCTCTCTCCTTGCGTAACTGCACTCGCCGTGTCACCAGCGACCTCCCAGACATGACCGTTCGCCGGCACACGCCCCGTGATCACCGTACACCATGATGAACACCGCGGTACCTGCATAGAGCATGGACGTCTCCCGACTGATTAAGACCACCCCTCGTCGTGCCACTATGCGCATGACGATCATCGCAGACCACCGCGTCGACCTACACCCCTAGCCATGCTGATAGCGCTCTGTAGCAACGTCGCTGACGAGCCCGAGCCATGCCGCATGGTCTCTCTCACTGGTGTATAAATAGGACCATCCCCCAGCCTCCAAAGGCACACCTTTCGACTCACCTCTCCCCCGGAAACATCCCTGACCCTTCCCTGGAGCAAGGCAAGCACCACACGTCTGGAATTTCACCGGAGCCTGCCGCTGCTGTAGAGGAAAGAAGCCGTTGATTGGAGCTGCCATAGGAGCTGCCACGACTACCATTCGACACGCCGTTGTGTACTATCCCGTTCGCCCCCATCACGGGATCTAGCTGGAGCCCTAGTAAGCCCCCATCGACCCCCACCGTAGTGCTAGGTTTAGAATCCCCCGCGTGCCCTTCACCGGAGACAACGACGCTCAACCGTCGATCTCGTTCTAATCGCGTGGCCTAGATTAGCTGATACCGTTTCGCTTAGCCCCAATCGCTGACGCGTGGGACCACCCTGAGTGCAGCCTGCTGCGTGCGCACTGCGTAGCTGGGCCGGCCCATTTTCTTTCCCACGCTTAGCCCAGAGATTCAAACTTAGATTTTCCATTTAAATCAAAACCTTATTCTATAGCTATGTTCAAAATTGAATTCAAAGACATTTACCAAACCAAATTGCATGATTCAAGTTTTTTTAGAAAGGTACTGAAAATGTCTACACACTCCCATTGGAATTAAACCATTTGAAATTATAGATCACCCATGGTAAAAATAACAAGACAGAGACTTTTCCAACTTCAAACATTTTTATAAAATCAACCATAAATGCTATAGAGTTGATTCCAACTCTCAAAAATCACATTTACCATGCTCTATCTAAATATATAATAATATCTAGTTTTACATGACGTAACCATGGACTAGTATTAAAAGAATGGTATATAGTCATTTCTAGCCTTTTTATTATATTAAATAGGAATATCCAGCTTTGTAATATATGCCAACCACTTTAAATCACATTCCCATGTATTAGAATATGTGGTGATGACATGGTCAATATGATCCCATATTTTAATTGGAGAATATTAAATCTTAAGTATTTTTCAGTGAGTAGAAATTGCATTTCTAAGAATAAGATAAATAAGAATATGTCCTTATTTCATGTGATGATTGAGATGATGCTAGATCATATAGTGTGAGCCCTTGTGTGCTAAATAGAAGTAGTTAAGTATTGTTTGGTGATTGTGTACCTCGTATTTATTTATAGACGCTAGTACCGACCCGGGGTACGAAGAAGAGGAGTTCTACGAAGACGAAGAAGAGAACTTCGACAACTGCACTACCCAAGGCAAGCCATCCTATGCAAGCTAGCCATATGCAAGCTAGCATATGCAAGATACATTATGCATTCTACTGAGATGCAACTTTACCAATTCCCAGTTTTACCTACAAGCTTTACTTTTCCCTTTACCAAAGTTTCTCAAATAGTTAATTAATTGGTGATTAGTGGAAAAATAGGATAGAAGCTATCAAGAGCATAGACCTAAGCTTGGGTAGTTACACTTGATTAGCACCCCATCAATAGTGATACCCTCATTAATAGCTGCTAGTGCTAAGTTAATATGGATCACTTTAGATGGGAATACTTGGAGAAAATGATTATGAAAACCTTGGAATGATGAGTCATTCTATTTAAATGTTTTGACATGTGTTATGAAACACAATGACTTGAAGATGATACTGAATGAAACATGTATCTTGACTTTGATAAAAAACTGACGGTTGGGTTCGGATGCGATACCATTCCAATTTTACCGTACAACCACAATACCTGAGTTGGGTAGGGCTTAACTGGTAGTTTATATGCCTTATTAGGGGTTCCCTTGCGGAAAGAGGTTGAGCTGAGGCTACCTCGTGAAGATGAATTTCCACCTATGTAGTTCACGGAATGGCAGATGGCCATGGCTGGGAGGCCAAACTCATAGGGGAGGTGCCTATACTAGGGTGTGTAATTGAAAGGTTAGGATTTATTATCCGCATACCAATTATCATGATTCAGGGTTATCTCTGATGGACGTATCGAATTTTTTGTTGAAAGTGTACCACCTCTGCAGAGTGTCAAACTATTCGAATAGCCGCGTCCACGGTTATGGACAGTTGGAGTGGCCATACTGTTCCGTTGTCAGATGATTTCAAAATGACTTGTGACTTGAAAGATGACTTTGACTTGACCACAACAGAGTTGTTGACATGAAAAATAGGTTCCCACTTAAGTAATCTAGATAACTAAATTAGGCTTTACTACTAAGTACTTCTGAAATAAAACTGACTTATTGCAAACAAGACTAGAACTTAGGATTCCTACTAGAAATGCCTTACTTACATTAGTGATAGTTTGCGAGTACTTTAAGAGTACTCATGGCTTTGTCCCTAGCTATTCCCATGGCTAGACTATGATGAAGGCTATCCGTAGGATGGACAGTAGGATGTCTATGATAACTAGGATCATCTCCCATCGTCAGCATTGCCTGTGACAATGAAGATGGAGTCTACTACGTTTATTTCTACTATTTTGATATATATTCAAACTTGATCATGAGATCAACTATTTGTAAGACTATTATGGTTTGTAATGGATGATGTATTGTGGTACCAATTTTGTTATGTCTCGCAAAAATGGTAATCCTGGGATTGTGATGTACGACATAATAGGCATCTGGACTTAAAAATATGGCTGTTGACAAGTTGGTATCAAAGCCATCCTGTCCATAGGAGACCCTAGTTAGAATGGACGTCTGAAAAACCTAGTTTCAAAACAAAGGAAGTGAGTATTACGAAAACTTATTGTCACTCTTATCCTTGACATTCTTTCAAAAAGAGATCACTTGTTCCTCAAAATTCTTGCAATTCTACATAAAAATTGACACACTTGATCACCTCACTAACTTACTCATCCTAATTGCTTATAGATGGAGGTGAAATACAGCAAGTTCTACCAGTTGGGCAATGGAGGGGAGCTCATCTTTGAAAGGGATTTGGGACAGCTTGTAGAGTTTCTTGGACGCCCGCACCCGGAGTTCTTTGGAGCTCAGCTCAATGACCAATCTGGAAGGGAACTGCAGTGGCTGATTGTTGCCGATATCAGAGGAAAAATGGAGCCACCTCTTTCGGAGAAGATCCAGTTTAGCTTGAGGGAGAACAATTGGTTGGATGGGCTCGCTAGAGCTATGCAGGAGGCACTTGCTTGTCTGTGTGCGTAGAACATCAACCAGATCGGTGGCACCCGCTTTGCTCACTATGCAAGGCGTGACTCGATGGGACATCCCTTGGCCATGCCGGCACATCCGGAGTTGAAGCACCATGTGGATCACCTTGACCTCATGCTGCACGAGACTCAGAAGGAGTTGGACAATGCCCATGCCTACGCCAACCAGAATCACGCTATTGCAGCCGAGAAGAACCAAACCCTTTCCCTCCTAGCTAAAGAGCGCAAGTCACTTTGTCGCCAGTGTGACAAGAAGGACCGCATCATCGCTCATCTCTGCCAGAAGGTGACAACCCTCGAGGAGACCATCCATGACCAGGAGATCCATCTTGACGAGAAGGAAGAAGAAGGTGAAGATATTCATGGGGATATCCACTCTTACCTCAGTGATGATGACTACCTGGAGGACGTCGCCACGGAGTTCCACACCGACGAGGATGACACAGACTTCATAGATGATGAAGAAACCCCCAGTTCTGATGATGAGTAGTCGCACCTGAGCACTGTCATTGGTGTGAGTTTGTATCCGGTCCTGATGTATCGTAGCTTTCCAGAATGGTTCTTAAAACCATGGGCTTAGTAGTTGTGGTGTGTTGCTTGTACTGTGTTGCTTGGAATGAATGAATGAAAAGGAGTTGTTGGTTTTCAAACCTTATCCATACTCAAAGTTTAAAGCTTTTTGAACCAAACCCATAAACCATAGAAATTTCCCTCTTGTCTTATGATCTATCTCAATCTTCAGATGACTCGCGGCAACCCCGGTGGAAGCAGCTCATCCCAGGACCCAATGCTTCAGATTCTGCAGATGTTAGTTTCAGATCGTGAAGCCGGTAGAGCTGAACGTCAAGCCAATCTAGCACTCTTCAGCATATAGCCCATATGGCCCACAACAATCAAGGCCACGGAAACCAAGATCACCATGGATCCAAGCTCAAGAAGTTCCAAAAAACCAATCCTCCTATGTTTAGCAAGTCTGAAGAACCCTTAGATGCTGATGACTGGCTGCAAACAATGGAAAACAACTTAGAAGTTGCATGAGTAGAGGCTGCTGAGAAAGTGCGGTTTTGCCACCCACTATCTATCAGGGTATGCAAGATCATGGTGGAATAGCACCCGTACAATGAATGGAGGACAGATGATGACTTGGGAGGAGTTCAAGCTCAAGTTCAGCCGGACCCATGTGCCCCCAGGTTTGATCAAGAGGATGAGGGATGAATTCAAGGAGCTGAAGCAGGGAAGAATGACTATGGTAGACTACCGTGATAGATTTCTATCTCTGGCTAGGTAAGCCCCTGATGAGATTGACACAGAAGCAAAGAAGAAAGAAAGATTCCTGAATGGTCTGCATGATGAGATGCAAACGATGTTAGTCAACATTCCCTTTGACGACCTTGAAGCTCTAGTGGATTATGCTATCCAGATGGAAGGGAAGATTATACAAGCCAGTGAGAACCGCAAGCATCATATGATGCACCAACTTGGACCCCACCATACCCCGAAGTACCGCCGGAACCCGCCTGCAGGATCTGCACCCAGAAACAACATGCCACCAATGAACTGTCTGAACTTTCCCAATCATGGTGGAGGAAACCCGAGGCCCGGAGGACACAATAACAACAACACCGGTAACTTCAACCGTGCACCACCAAGGTCCAACAACAACAAAAATATGGCCCCAAGGACTAGAAGCAATGTTGTGCCTATTGCGAGGAAGGACAAGTCAATGATAACCTCCTTTGAGTGTGGAATCATGGGTCACTACTCCAGTGAGTGCCCCAAGAAGCTTGCTGCAGCCACCAATGTCACTGCACCAGCCCAATAGCAGTGCCGTGTCCAGCCTAGAAAGAGATTTGCCCTAGGAAACTCGCACAACCTTATTGGTCCTCTATTCCACATGAATGCTGAAGAAGCCTAGGAAGCGCCAGATGTCGTGATGGGTATGTTTTCTGTTAACTCAGTACTTGCAAGAGTGTTGTTTGATTCTGTAGCAGCGCACTCGTTTTTTACAGAAAAATTTGCATGCACTAGTAAGATTCAACTAACAAATTTGAAGCATGTTATGATAGTTCAAATACCTGGGTCAACCACCAAAGCTAGAAAAATTTGCAAGGTCATACCTATCAGAATACATGGGATAGATTTTTATGCCAATCTAATAGTACTTGGAACAAAAGGTTTGGAAGTAGTACTAGGAATGGATTGGATGTCGAAACACCAAGGATTAATAGATTGTGCCAAGAAAGCCATCACCATGACCAGTAGCACCGGAGTATCTGTACAACATGTGTTTGAGACGCTGCCCCGTGAATTCAAATGCAACAAGAGTCTAGTCAAGTCAACCATAGACCAAGTCTGAGTAGTCTGTGAATACCCCGATGTGTTCCCAGATGAATTACTCGGTATGCCCCTAGATCGGGATATCGAGTTTATCATTGAACTAGTTCCTGGAACTGGACCCATAGCTCAGAGATCCTATAGTATGAACCCAGCAGAATTAGTGGAGCTCAAGAAGCAAATTGATGACCTGTTGGGAGAAGGTCTGATACAACCAAGTGCATCACCGTGGAGATCACCTGTTTTGTTTGTGGATAAGAAGGATGGTGCCAACCATTTGTGTACGGATTACTAAAAGATGAATGAAGTCACCATCAAGAACAAGTACCCACTACCAAAGATAGAACTGGTTATCATCAACTAAAGATCCACGCAACGGATATCCCAAAGACTGCTTTCACAACCCGATATGGATTGTATGAGTACAATGTCATATCATTTGGATTAACCAATGCCCCCGCTTATTTCATGAATCTCATGAATAAGATTTTTATGAAATTCTTTGATAAGTTTGTCATTGTTTTTATCGATGACATTCTGATCTACTCCAAGTCGGAAGAGGACCATGAACAGCATCTAAGAACCATCCTTGAAACCCTTAGAGAGCATCAGTTGTATGCCAAGTTTAGAAAATGTGAGTTTTGGTTAAAGGAAGTAGGATTCCTAGAACATATCTTCTCGGCCGGAGGAGTTGCCGTCGATCCCGCCAAGATTAAGGATGTTGAAGAATGGAAAGCCCCAACCACCCAAACCGAAGTCCGCGCATTTCTTGGATTAGCAGGGTATTACCGCAAGTTTGTTGACGGATTTTCAAGCATCACAAGGCCGATGACTCGGCTATTGAAGAAACACAAGAAGTTTGAATGGACGGACAAATGTGAAGCAAGTTTTCAAGATCTCAAGAAGAGATTGATTTCAGCCCCAATTTTGATCATGCCGGATATCAAGAAGCCTTTTGATGTATATTGTGATGCATCCAAGATTGGTATCGGATGTGTGTTGATGCAGGAAGGCAAAGTCATATCATATCTATCCAGACAACTGAAGCAACATGAGCAGAACTATCCTACCCATGACTTAGAATTGACAGCCGTAGTTTTAGCCTTGAAGACATGGCGTCATTACCTCATGGGTAACTGCTGTCAGATTTATTCATATCACAAGAGTTTGAAGTATATTTTCACCCAGAAGGAGCTAAATATGAGGCAAAGGAGATGGATAGAGTTAATCAAGGATTATGACCTTGACATTCACTACCACCCCGGGAAGGCCAATGTGGTAGCGGATGCTCTTAGTAGATTGCCGTGTAGATTAAACACCATGATTAAGGAAGCTCAACCAAGTCTGCATGAGGAGTTGGAGAATTTTAGAATGGAGCTAGTTAGCGAAGGATTTCTAGCCAGTATTGAACTTCAACCCACTTTGATCAGTCAGATAAAGGAAGCCCAGAAAGGAAATGCCAGTATTGATGGAATTAAGCGTCGTATCGGTATAGGGAAGGTACCCGGATTCACGGAAGATGAAGAAGGAGTTGTGGCGCCCCGCTAAAATCACTACTAGAAAATCGCTGTGTTTTTGTGCATTGCATCATCATGACCGCATGCTCATGTCATCATGCCACATTGCATTTGAGCATCATCATCATCATGCATCTGTTTATCTAAAACTATTTTTCGAAAACCTATTTTGTTTTTCTAAATAAGCCCCGTCTTTATTCAAATACAAAACCCGGGCTTGGCCGGAATATTTTGTTTCGTCTAAAAACGGTGTACGAAAGCCCTGTTTTAAATAAATAAAAAAATTAAGTTGTTTTTAGGAGGCATCCTGCCAGGCCCGAAAGCCCGGCCGGCCACCTCCAAGCCCTAAACTAAAATCCTATCCTTTCTAAACCCTAACCACCCATCTACCCCAGCTTCCACCTACCCCGGCAACCGCCACTCCCTAGTCACGCACACACACAGTGCCACACCACCACCCTGCTACCGACCATGTCGCCTTGTCATGCTACCAGCTCCCTCAGCCCGCGCCAGCATCCAGCCTCACCGACGCGCCCCTCACGCGTTAGACCCACCGCACCCATTCCACCTGCCGCCCACGCGAACCTCCCCTGGGTCGATCCCAACCTCTCCTGGTCGCCACCCTGGCCACCTATCGCAGCGACCGCGGCCCCACTCCATGGCCCACTCTCTGTCTCCCCATCCCCGCGATTCCCTCCGCCAACCCCGTGCACCCCGCCTCCCTCGATCTCCCGTGAGGTTACCGTCGTCCGTGATCTCCCCAACCCCCGCACCTCCTTCCCCCAGCCTCTGCGCTGGCTCCACCCTCGCCTGACCTTCTCCTCCTCTGTCCCCGCCTTCCCCGCTGTGGCAGGGGCCCCTTGCCACCCTCGCCTCTGTCGGCCGCCTTCCGTCCTTCCCCTTCGTCAGCCGCCGCCACCATCCGCTTGCACCGTCTCACCGGAGCACGGCCGACCGTTCCGCGAT
The DNA here is from genome assembly GCA_023614405.1 of Avena insularis. Classification (NCBI taxonomy): domain Eukaryota; kingdom Viridiplantae; phylum Streptophyta; class Magnoliopsida; order Poales; family Poaceae; genus Avena; species Avena insularis. Next base: position 455,098,769 of record CM042694.1, read on the forward strand.
GCCGCCGTCTGGAGATCAAGCCTGGGCCACTCGGCCCACGCGTCCCCTCCTTGCCCGGATCTCCAGTATCGCCGGCGCTGCGCCTGGCCTCCCCTTCCCGCTCGAGCTCGCCGACCTCCGCCGTATGCGCGATGTCGTCGCCCCGCGCCACCTCTGCACGCAGCCAGCACCGCGACCCCCGCTCGTCGCCTCCTCCAGCGCTGGACAACCTCCTCTGCCTGTGTCAACCTCACAAGCATTGGTTGTCGAAGCCTCTTCCTGCTTAAGATGTTTTTATTTACCACCCCGAGTCCATCTCCTACCTTTGTGATGTATATATCTGTGAGGCCAGATTATATTCAACGACAGCCATGTGAGCCTCTTTGTCACAAATTCAGGTGAAGTCATGTGGCTCTTGTTCTGGAGCACGGACACCACTCGATGACCCGTCCAGACCAAGACCAAGTCCGCAACACAAAATCTTCCGAGAAGCCTTGTACCATGTGCCGATGTCGAATCAAGTTCTCCATGGAACATCAAGATCTTCACCTCACGAAGTGTTCCTTCAAGATCGTCAGCGACGACCGGGCCAAGTATTGCCCGATGATGAATCGATACCATCGAGGGAGGTGAACCCGAAGACCATGCCGTGGCAAAACCAAGTCTGAACCCCGAAACACCAAGTTCTCCCTCTCGGACACCGAGCAACAAGATCTCCTTCACGGACAAAGACCACCAAGACCGCCTTCTCAGACGCCGAGACCCTGGATCCGAAGACCGCCAAGATCGCCACCGGAACGCCAAGTCCTTCTTCCCAGAATGCCAAGCTCTCCTTCCATTGTCCGAGACCAATCCCGTCGAACCGTTCCCCCCCCCCCCCCCGTCTAACCCTGAGACCCAGACCCGGACCCTCGGAACCCAAGATCTTCCAAACCCAGATGTGTGAACCTTTTCCCGAGCCCCTATTTTATAAATGCTCTATATAAAACTTGTTGCATATTAAATTGTTCATGCATGCATACCTGTCTGTGGTTTGGGGGCATTATGCCGATTCACCTCATAATTAAATATGGAGTACATATGAGGGATATCTTTATCTTATTCCGGACTCCATTTAAATTTGTGTAGCGAACCAATACCATGTTTTGCCTTGTTAATACAACATTTAAATTGCGGGGGTTCTAAATAACTTGAACCGTGTAATTAAATGTCGGGACCCCGATTCCGCTTAATATTGCCTAATTGCACCGCATCTTGCCATGCCATGCATCACATCATAATCATGCCGGATCTTCTGCCGTAGTATTAAATATTGCATCTGGTGTTTCTTCTAGTGTTTGCTTCTTCGCGGATTAGGCCGATGAGTGGATGCGAGTATCGACAAGTTCTCCGGATATGATTCTTCGGCAGTGTTTTCCCCGGCGAGCATCTCCCCCTTTCTACCTATTTTGCATTTATAGTCTTTATGTCCTCGTGTTGTTCTATTGCTATCCGTGTCGTGATGCTTTAGTTTCTGTACACCAGTTATATCCCGTGAAGCCTCTATATTGCCTTGGACACCTCATATTACCTGTGCTTGGTAGATAGCTGGCCTTGGAGTCGTAGTTGCTTGCTCAGGTATGATCTCGTGTTGTCAAGTACCACAGTTGTTGGAATGCTGGCAGATGTTTATGGTGGAGATGATCATGACTTTAAATACAACTATTAAATTGCTAGATATAACTAATGCAGAGGCATCGGTGGGCAATAGATGTTATTTGGTTCTTCCACGCTCACTTGTGTCCCGTAGGACCCCGAGTACTTGATACCTATTCCTCGACTATCGCACTATCCGCATATGGGACCATGAATACCCTCAGCCAGAGCTTGATTCATTCTTATTTCTTGGGGCCACAAAGTAGTTTGGGGCTTTATTACTATCATGTACTTATGCCATGCTTTACTGCTTTATTTAAGATTGTGCGTGGAGCACCTGTAGTAGTAGGATCGCGGAGTGTTTTCGCGGTATCGACAAGCCCAGTCACACTTTCGGGTTCCCAGTCGTTTACAGCCATTGACGCAAAACCCTGGGTCTGTTCCGGAGCTGGCCAACTTTGTTGCGGGTAGCTTAGTGGGGTGGCCCCCTGAAATATTTATGAATCCTGTGATCGCTTTGTCGTGAATGCCTCGTTCGGTTTTGAGTTGGTTTTTCCGAGGTTGATCGAGTGTGTGTTGCTATTTGTGCACCCCTGTAGGGTAAAACTTTCTGAAAGCCGTGTCCGCGGTTATGGATGACTTGGAGCACAGTATCTCGATCATAGACAAGCATAACTAAAGTAGTGTTATAAACTTGACTTAATATATGACTAGTAATTAGATTCAACTATAATGGAATGGATATTAAAAATGCCAATAACTGCTGGATCTGGGTTGTTTTGTTAGATATGCCTAGTAAGTATTGCAACTCTAATGGAATGCGATAAAAGTGCAAACAACTGCTGGGTTTCTGGGATTCCTCAGGACAATTATATCTGACTAGTAAAGGTTCCAACTACCACAAAATGGTAATTAAAACTGCCCACTACTATACTTCAGTAGGACTCATGCTATCAATATCTGATTAGTAAGTGTTGCAACTATAATGGAATGAATAAACCTGCCAACTGTGTGAGTTCCTCGGTTTGACTTCCTCGTTTGGTCTCGAGGGGGAATACCAGGATGGGTATGTTTGGTGTTACTATCAGGTTGGATCCGAATAGGTCTTTCTTATCCCTCTCTAATAGCCGCCAGTTTTACTGAGTCTCTATAGGTTGTTTAGTGCTGATGCGATGCCGCTTCAGTCCACCATACCTATGTAGGCGAGAGCCGCTGAATTCTAGCCTGGCCGTGTTCTGGCCTCAGTACTGACGCTCCTCTTTTTCCTTTGCCCTTACGGCACCCCTTTTGTTTTAGCAGGTTTGAGATCGACGTCGTTAGCAGGGTTACCCTTCCGGCTTGGCCTGGGCAGGGTTATGGACGCCATTGGTTATTCTTAAGGGCTCTTAGCCCCATTTGCATCTTGTCCGTAGTCGGACGCTCTATCGTTTTCAAGGTGATTTGGATCTTTGTATTGTATATCTGTATTCTTGACTCATTGAGTCGCTGTTGTATATATATCTGTTCTTTGGGTCCCATCGAGGACTGTTGTGTAATGGTATTACTTTGTTTTCCACCTGCACGAAAGTGCCTGGTGGGTGTCCTTGAATCGTTTCTATGTGGGTTTGGCGGAAAGGGCTAAAACTTGCATAGGGCCGATTCGAGGGTGTTACAGGAGTTCTGTGGTATAAGGGACGTATCTGTATGCCAGCAGATTCAGAGTTGAAGCAAGTCATTTTGCAGGAAGCCCATGATACTCTTTATTCTATTCCCCCGGGAGGAACAAAGATGTATTAGGATTTGAAAGACCAATTATGGTGGCACAAAATGAAGAGAGAAGTCGGAAGCTATATCACCAAGTGTGATATCTGTCAGAGAGTCAAAGCGGAACACCAGCGACCCGCAGGACTTTTGCAACCATTGCAGATTCCAGAATGGAAATGGGATTCAGTTGGAATGGATTTCATCCCTAGTTTACCTACATATAGTAGAGGAATGATTATATTTGGGTCATAGTAGATAGACTGTCCAAAGTAGCTCATTTCATACCCGTTAAGACCACCTATCAAAGCTCGAAGCTAGCAAAGTTGTATATCGCTAGAATAGTCAGTCTGCATGGAACCCTCAAGACCATTTTTTCAGATCGAGGAACCTAGTTTACCTCAAGGTTTTGGAAGAAAGTCCAAGAAGGATTAGGAACCGAACTGAACTTCAGTACAGTTTATCACCCACAGACCGACGGACAAACAGAAAGAGTAAACCAGATCCTAGAAGATACGATCAGAGCCAGTGTGTTAGAATATGGATCTAAATGGGAAGACAGTCTGCCTTTCACAGAATTCTCATACAACAACAGTTATCAAGCTAGTTTGCAAATGGCCCCATTTGAGTTTTTGTATGGAAGGAAGTGTCGTACCCCCCTGAATTGGCCACAAGTAGGAGAGAGTCAGATATTCAGACCCGACATCCTATGAGAAACCGAAGAGAAGGTTCACAAGTTTTGTGAACACCTCAAGACCGCTCAATCTAGATAGAAGAGTTACGCTGACAAAAGATGTCGAGATCTAACCTTCAATGTCGGAGATTTTGTGTATCTCAAAGTATCACCCTTGAAAGGAATGCAGCATTTTCAACTTAAGGGAAGCTTGCCCCCAGATATATCAGACCCTTAAATATTTTAAGTCACCGAGGAGAAGTATCCTATCAGCTAGAACTGCCTGAAGAGATGTCAGCTGTACATAATGTGTTTCATATCTCGTTATTTCGCAAATGCTTAGAAGTTCCGGAGAAGACCAAAGTTTTCAAGAACATCGACCATAGAGCCGCGGATATCAACAAGGATTTAACCTGTCATGAAGTACCCATCCGTATTTTGGAAGAAGCCTTCAAAACCACCTGGACCAGGAGTATCAAGTTTCTCAAAATCCAGTGGAGCAATCATACTGAAGAAGGAGATACTTGGGAGCGAGAAGATTATATTAGTACTGAGTTTCCCAATCTCTTTAGTTCCTAGTGTTTCCTGAATCTTGGGACAAGATTCTGTTTAAGGGGGGAAGGTTTGTAACATCCCAAAAATATTAAACAAGATTATCAAGTTTCAATCATCCAAAATTAGGATTAATAAAAACTATTATTCTTAAACCCTTATGAATGCATATGTGTTTGTTATTAATGCATGAATGCTTTCTATGCCATGTTTGATTGCTATCAATGATAGGGATTAGTTTAAAGATGAAAACAATAACATGTATGTCATTTCCAAACCCAATCAAATAAAAAGAAAGTCAAGCAATAAGGCATATGACCTAATGGTCATTTGTGCCAAAGTCAACCACTAGCCCACTTTGGGCATCTCTAGTAAAAGATTTCCAACAGAAACAATCCTACTTCTTTTCTCCCCTTGCTAGACCAAGTAAAAATGAACACAAGTCAACTTTGCAAACCCATAGAAACCAATTTCAAATCCATTTGAGGGACAGTTCAAAATTGAATCAAGTGTAGGTATCTAGATCACCATTTTTCAAAAACCACTCAAACCTCCACCACTGGACAAATCCCTGCAACCAGAGACACCCAAGCATGTGACCAACACACCCACCAAAAATAATTTGAAAATTCAAATGTTCATCTCATGCGGCCATTTAATCAAACACTTAACATGCAGAGTACAAGTCTACCAACTATACACTATTTGAATCAATCTTGTGATCATCCTTGTACTCAATTCAGCCTCAGTTACTAGCCCATGATCATCCCAGTACCCAGCCGTGCAGCTAGCAATGCTCACTCACTCCACTGCCAAGTGCCATGCCATACCCGAGCATGCCATGCCAGTCAAGCACGGACACGACGCCACAAGCCGCGCCGCCCTCATCCAAGACCACTAGCAGCTAGGTGTGACCTCACCGAACCTCTCAGTCCACCCCTCGACCAATGACAAGTAGCGGAGAAGCCAGCACAACCTTGCCACTTTCCTTTGTCCGCCATGCCGACCACACGCCATAGCGCCAAGACACTCCCACGCGACCATGCCACACCTCGCTCTCTACTTGCGTAACTGCACTCGCCGCGTCACCAGCGACCTACCAGACACGACCGTTCGCCACCACGCGCCCCGTGACCACTGTACGCCATAACAAACGCCGCGGTACCCGCATAGAGCACGGACGTCTCCAGACCAATTAACGCCGCCCCTCGCCGTGCCACTATGCGCATGACGATCGCCATAGACCACCGCGTCGGCCTACACCCCCAGCCATGCCGATAGCGCTCTGTAGCAACGTCACTGATGAGCCCGAGCCATGCCGGATGGTCTCTCTAACCAGTGTATAAATAGGACCCTCCCCCAGCCTCCAAAGGCACACCATTCGACTCACCTCTATCCCCGGAAAAATCCCTGACCCTTCCCGGAGCAAGGCGAACACCACACCGCCGGAATTTCACCAGAGCCCGCCGCTGCTATGGAGGAAAGGAGTTGTTGATTGGAGCCGCCCCAGGAGCTGCCACAACCACCATTCGACTCACTGTCGTCTACTATCCCGTTCGCCCCCATCACCAGACCTAGATGGAGCTCTGGTAAGCCCCCATCGACCCGCACCGTAGTGCTCAGCCGTTGATCTTGTTCTAATCGCATTGCCTAGATTAGCTGATATCGTTTTGCTTAGCCCCAGTCGCTGACGCATGGGACCAGCCTGAGTGCAGTCCGCTGTGCGTGCGCCGCGTAGCTGGGCCGGCCCATTTTCTTTCCTGCGTTTGGCCTAGAGATTCAAACTTAGATTTTCCATTTAAATCAAAACCTTATTCTATAGCTATGTTCAAAATTGAATTCAAAGAGATTTACCAAACCAAATTGCATGATTCCAATTTTGCTAGAAAGGTATTGAAAATGTCTACACACTCCCGTTGAAATTAAACCATTTGAATTTATAGATCACCCATTGTAAAAATAACAAGACAGAGACTTTTCCAACTTCAAACATTTTTATAAAATCAACCATAAATGCTATGGAGTTGATTCCAACTCTAAAAAATCACATTTACCATGCTCTATCTAAATATATAATAATATCTAGTTCTACATGAAGTAACCATGGACTAGTATTAAAAGAATGGTATATAGTCATTTCTAGGCATTTTTATTATATTAAATAGGAATATCCAGCTTTGTAATATATGCCAACCACTTTAAATCACATTCCCAAGTATTACAATATGTGGTGACGACATGGTCAACATGATCCCATATTTTAATTGGAGAATATTAAATCTTAAGTATTTTTCAATGAGTAGAAATTGCATTTCTAAGAATAAGATAAATAAGAATATGTCCTTATTTAATGTGATGATTGAGATGATGCTAGATCATATAGTGTGAGCCCTTGTGTGCTAAATAGAAGTAGTTAAGTATTGTTTGGTGATTGTGTACCTCGTATTTATTTATAGATGCTAGTACCGACCCAGGGTACGAAGAAGAGGAGTTCTACGAAGACGAAGAAGAGAACTTCGACAACTGCACTACCCAAGGCAAGCCATCCTATGAAAGCTAGCCATATGCAAGATACATTATGCATTCTACTGAGATGCAACTTTACCCATTCCCAGTTTTACCTACAAGATTTACTTTTCCCTTTACCAAAGTTTCTCAAATAGTTAATTAATTGGTGATTAGTGGAAAAATAGGATAGAAGCTATCAAGAGCATAGACCTAAGTTTGGGTAGTTACACTTGATTAGCACCCCATCAATAGTGATACCCTCATTAATAGTTGCTAGTGCTAAGTTAATATGGATCACTTTAGATGGGAATACTTGGAGAAAATGATTATGAAAACCTTGGAATGATGAGTCATTCTATTGAAATGTTTTGACATGTGTTATGAAACAAACTGAGTTGAAGATGATACTGAATGAAACATGTGTCTTGACTTTGATAAAAACTGATGGTTGGGTTCAGATGCAATACCATTCCAATTTTACCGTACAGCCACAATACCTGAGTTGGGTAGGGCTTAACTGGAAGTTTATATGCCTTAGTATGGGTTCCCTTGTGGAAAGAGGTTGAGCTCAGGCTACCTCGTGAACATGAATGTCCACCTATGTAGTTCCCGGGATGCCAGATGGCCATGGCTGGGAGGCCAAACTCATAGGGGAGGAGCCTATACTAGGGTGTGTAATTGAAAGGTTAGGATTGATTATCCGCATACCAAGTATGACGATTCAGGTTTATTGATACGTCCATTTTGCATCACTATTCTATAATTTTCTATTATTCATTGATATATTTCGTATTAAGAGATGATACTCATGTTATTTCATCTGTTTTTGCATGGTTGATGACTTTTGGAGCATGGACCGCTGAAGTCTGGATTCTGATGGAAAAGGCGTTGTTTGGAGGCAAAATTCGCGAAGATCAAAAAATTCCAGAAAATACATGGAAAATTCTATTTTTCTAGAAGACGAAGGATGCTGAAGGGGAGCTGGGCCATTGGGCCCACACCACCTGGCGCGGGCCCCTGGTCGCCACCAGTGGTGTGGCCACCTGCCCACCTCCGCTCTCCCCTTTGGCGTATATTATCCCCACGAAACCCTAAGACTGGGGGAGCGACCACAGAAAGATTCCGCCGCCTCTGCGGGGCGGAAAACTACAGAGAGAGAAAGAGCTCTCCGGCAGGCAGAAATCTGCTTGGGAAATTCCTTCCCGGAGAGGGGAGATCATCGCCATCAACACCACCATCAAGCTAGACTTCATCAGGATCATCATCATTTCCATCAGCACCATCATCACAACTCTATACCTCTGTAACAATTGGGTTGAATCTTGCATAGTTCTTAGAGAAACTTTCCCGGTGTTGATTACTTATTGTAGTTGATGCTATTGAGTGGAACCATTGAATTATTGTTATGTTCAGATTGTTACTTATCATTATATCATCTCTGATCTTGATCCATATGATGTCTCATGAGTAGTTCGTTTAGTTCTTGAGGACATGGGAGAAGTCATGTTGTTAGTAGTGGAATTGTGTTGAGAAAGATTCAATAGTTTGTTATTTAAGTTGTGGTGTTATTCTTCTAGTGGTGTCATGTGAACATCGACTACATGACACTTCACCTTTATGGGCCTAGGGGAATGCATTGTGTATTTGGCTACTAATCGTAGGGGTTGCCGGAGTGATAGAAACCTGAACCCTTGTTAGGAAACCTTTGCACAAGGGATGTTAGGATCTCAGAGTTTAAAGCTATGGTTAGGTTTCTATCTTAATTACTTTCGTGTACTTGCGGATGCTTGCAAGGGGTATAATCACAAGTATGTATTAGTCCTAGGAAGGTCGGTACATTAGCACAGGTTCACCCACACAACACTTATCAAACTAAAGAAGATTAATCAACTATATGAAGCGAAAGCACTTGACAATATTCCCGTGTGTCCTCGAGAACATTTGGTCATCTTAAGTAATACAACTGGCTTGTCCTTTGCTAAAGAAAGGATTGGGCCACTTGCTGCATCTATTATTATTGTCTTTTATTTACTCGCACTTTATTTATCTGCATTATCAAAAAACCTTAAAAATCCATTTGCCAAGTATTTACAGAGAATTCCTACTCCAAGCCACTCGTCAACACCTTCTGCTCCTTGTTGGGTTCGACACTCTTACTTATCGAAAATACTGCGATACACCCCTATACTTGTGGGTCATCAAGACTATTTTTTGGCGCTGTTGCCGGGGAGTGAAGCGCTATTGGAGAGTGGAACTGGTAAAGGAAACTTCTACTATGAGTATTGTTTACTTATGTTAGTTACTTTACTTCAATATGGATAATTCGCTTAGTTTCTTATTTCATAATACTACTACCACTGCTAAGGTAGTAGATGAACCACCACCTGCTGAGAATGATACTTTTAAAATACCTACAAGAATTGTTGATCATGTTATGGATAACTACTATTTTGGAGATGGAATTGTCCATCCCGGTGATCATTTGCTCTTTATACACGAATTATGCGGGTTGTTCAAGTGTGCAGGTATTACAACAGATCAAGTCAAGAAGAAGTTATTCTCATTATCACTAAAAGGAAGAGCTGAGGAATGGTATAAGCTTCTGAAGAATGGTCAAGCTCTTGAATGGGAGGAAGTTGTACCTCTCTTTTACTCAAAATTTTATCCTCCTAGTGAGATTCAGAAAGATCAGAATCAAATATACAACTTGTGGCCTCTTGATGGAGAGAGGACAGTCAAGCTTGGGGGAGATTGAAGTTACTAATGCTCAAATGTCCTATTCATGAGCTCCCCAACAATATTATTATCAATAACTTATATGTGAGGCTTTCTCTTCATGATAAGGATCTATTGGATGCTTCTTGTGTTGGATCATTTACACGCATGGAAGAAGGAGCTAAATGGGATCTTCTAGACCGTATTCAAGACAATGCTGAAGCATGGGAGAATGATAAAGGAAGAAAGTCAGGTATAAATTATGATTATGAATGCATTGAATCTTTTATGGGAACCGATGACTTTCAAAATATTAGAAATGCTTATGGTCTAGACTCTCAAGCTATTGCAACTTATTTTAAGGCTCTTGCTTCTTATATTGAAATTTCTAAAAAGTAATTGAATAAGTATCATGAACCATATAAAGATATTGTTAATTGTGTTCCTGCAAGAAATACTTAATTTTATACTGCTAATCATGTTTTACCTGAACCTTATATTGAGAAAATGCATTTCCCAGTTAAGATAAAGGAACATTCTATGATAGCTAGTATGTTTAATGAAAGTACAACTAAAGCTGTTGAACCTGATGAACAAGTAGCTGTTGAACCTATCATAGCAAATGTGAAAGACTTTGTCACTAAATACGTAGAAGATGGACACACTATCCTCTGTAAGGATACTTCTAATATTGTTTCACAAAGTAGTGTTATGAGAGCTAGTGTTTCTGTGTTTTCTGTTATGATAAGTGATCATTGCTACAATGGTTCATGTGATAGTTATATCATTAAATTTATGCATAATACTGAAATTTATTACGAGAGAGGGAAAAGTGTTCTTATACATCTCAATAATATTAAGTTTCCTTGCTTTATGCTGAAAATCTTTATGTTGCACTTGTTTTGCCTTCCTATGCTAGCAGTCCCTGGTTTCAACAATTTGTTTGCTTACAAAATTGCCTTGCATAGGAAGTGGGTTATACTTAAACATGTGTATTTTTGCTTCTTGATGCTCTCTTTTACTTAAATTCATATTCTTATGTGAGCATCATTGAAATTATCATGCCCATCTTAATGCCTATAAAGAAAGAGCTTTTTGGGAGACAACCCAATATATTTTTTCTTTCAGTTTGTTTTTGTTTCTTTGAGTCTTGGAAGTTATCTCTGATGCAATAACCTCTACTTATCTTTTTGTTTGGTTTTTGTGTCAAGATCAACCTCTAATGAGAGGGAAGTAAGATTTGGGGAAGTTGCTGTCCCGAAACAGATTTCTGTGCTTCGCTGTAAAAATTCGTGAAAAATCTCTGTATGTCGGATTGAGCTGTAATTGTTTGTACTTTTGCCCCAGGTTGTTATTTAACTTTTGTTATTTTTGCACTTTTTGATTTGAGCAACAGAAGATTTTCAAAAAAATTGATCTTTACCTACTGGTCTGTTTTGACAGATTTTTGCCACTCTTGCATTTGCCTCTTAAATCGATTTCCTTTTTGAATTCTTTTTGGATTTTTGGAAGTAGTTGCTACAGTAGCCTATGTTTTGATGGATTTCAGTTGAAATTGAACTTCAAAGGTTTATTACCTTGCTTGCACTAATGTTACTAATGAGAGTTGTGTGAAGTTTTGTGTGAAAGAAATTTCCAGGTTATTGGAGAAAATGGTGTAATAAGATAGTGAAAGGTTACACGACTCAAGCAATATGTGTATGAGGATGAAGATATTGATGTTATTCAAACGATGACTCCAGAAGAATTTATTAAATGTCAAGTTCTGAGACCTACAGAGTCTGTTTTGGAATAGGTAACAGTTCTGGTAAAAAAAGGTCCATGAAAAATCTGTCCAGTTATATTTTTGCAGTTTTTATCCAACAAGGAAGGAAATGAAGCAAAAGAGGGACGGAAACGGAGCCAGGGTGGCTCACACCACCCCGTGGCGTAGGCCCCCTGGCCGCGCCACTAGGTGGTGTGGCTGCCCTGGAGTCCGTCTCCGACCCGTTTTCTCCCAGTACCTTCCTTTTGTTGTAAAAAATCATAATATATAATCCCCCGGATCCCTTGAGGTTCGTATATCGTGTTCTCATCATGTTTTTGTTTCGATCTGTTTCTGCCAGGAACTATTCTTAAAGTTTAGAAGCACAATGGTCTCCGCCAATGATAAGGGCAAGGATCCTATGGAGGAAGATCTCCAAGACTATGAGCAGGAGGAGGAGAGCGATAGTGAAGTTGAAGAGGAGGCAAAGGAAGACCAACATCCGCACACCAGCACCACCATCGCAAGCATTGGAGTGGTGGCAAACCCTACCAGGTTCAAAAGGACTGTACGAATGTCCACTGGAGGGAAGACTCCGTGTTATTGCTTGGCTTCACGGTCACCTTCTCCACGCACCAAGAATCCCTTCCATACCCTTATCCATGATCAGCAATTCCAGAATATGCCCAAGAAGAAACTACCCTCCAATTGGGATATGCCTCATTCTAACCATGCAGGAAAAGAAGACTTCAAGGAGGAAGAGTGGGGAAAGAATCATACGAGTTAGGATTCACAACCCGGCATGATCATGAACCGCATTGAGCACAACTCAGAGTTGATTCGTACTCTCACCTTCGAGATTGAGGACTTGAGGAAATTGATTGAAGAGCTCATCGAGAGAACACCACCACCACCAAAGGAGTAATTTGTCATCAGGTTTTAGCATCCCCTTGGTTTGTTCCAAGCTTGGGAGAGTGTCGCGGTATCACGTCACTATCTTCTATCTTTTTACCTTTTAAGTAGAGTCATATCATGAATAGAGAAGTTATCATGTAGGATGGTTTGCATTATGGAAGTGTCCCCCCTCTCGTTAGATATCTATGTATCCCTTGGTGTGAGTTGCCGTTATGGAATATCAATGAGAAGTTCTATCATTTACTCTTTCGCATATCTTATTTTAGTTTTCAATTACTATTATATGATTGATCTTGTTGTTAGTATTGGTATCACTTTGGGGTCATTGAGTTAATTTAGTTGGTTTTGGCAAACTTTGCTCGGTCGGTAGCAACGCTATCATGAGAATTGAATGACAAAGATAAAAAGTACTTTTAAAGAAATATAATTTCATCATCTTTCTTTCTTGATTTGCTCATAAGCTTAGTATTCTCTAGTTAAGATCTTTTGTGCTTCCAAGGAAGAATGCATGTTTGTTTTATCACCTGTATGTTTGTTTGTTTCCTTCAACTCTTATGCTTGCTACCCAGCCTTGCTAGCCTAAAACCTATACTGAGAGGGAATGCCTCTCGTGCATCCAATCCTTAAACAAAATCCTATGCCATTCGAGTCGACCATACCTACCTATTAGCATTATTGCTATTCCAAGTAAATTCATGTTTTTATCTACCTTCCGAATTAAACTTGTTATGTGAAAATTAGTGATTAAAGCTCTCACGAACTTGATGGCACACTTTACTTTCCTGCACTTAATAAACTTGAACCATTGTGCCCATCTATGTTGCGTATATGCTTGTGCTTTATAAGTTGAGAGTTAGCAAACCATGTTACCATGGGCAATGCTTTCAACATTGCACTTATTTAGTTGATATCATGATTCTTTTTCTTATGGATCCTAGCGGTGTGAAATAAATAGGGAGCTTGTAAGCTCATGTAGTTTGTACATGTGTTAGAGAAACGCCTGGGCCGCTAGCCTAAGCCATGCCTAATCATGGTGGAAACTTGCAGCATAACCATAGTGAGCATTCTATTAAGCATCCTCAATAAAAACCTATGCAAATAGCAAATAAAAAGATCACTGAAATGCTCATTGTCTATTGCCTTGTCATTTTGATATGGGATAGCTCATGTATCATGGGGCAAGGGGTACCCCGTTGGCGGTTCTCCATGATACACATGTATTTACAATGACAAGAACTTACTCGTGACTAAAGTTGAGTAGAATGAGGTTCGATACTCGTAAGCACGTGGCATGAGATTTTCAACTTATAACTTGTCAAGCATATCCTCATATTTGTTCACTTTAACCTTAACCACCTCAAGATGCTTATGATAGGGGCAATGAGAGCTGAAAGCTAGTAAGTACAATAATTTTTGGAAGCTCTTTATGAAACTTGAAATCCCTGCTTCCCTCTCCAAAGGGCCTATCTTTTACTTTCTAGTTGAGTCAGTAAATCTATTCCCTTCTACTTCAGCAAGTATTTTGAGTTGTTGTGTTTCATTCATTCATATGATGATTAATTCAATCATGTTTCTTATGTTCCTTTCTTTGCACATTGCTCTTATCTTAGAGAGTATTACTTTGAAAGCTATCATTGAAAACCCCTTTATGTTTAAACTCCTGCAAATTTTTAACTATTCTTTGACCAAGAGCAAAGTTTTCCATTACCAATTATGATTTACTTTATGTATATTTATTGTGTTTCCTTTACTTATTAAAAGTTAAGTTATATAATAGTGAGTTGTGTTCTATTATGATTTGTGTATTGATGAATGTGATGCTTCTTGTCCGTATTCTTTTATTGACTCTTCACTCCATAAACCTGAGGTCATATTTATTGAGCTCAGTTTTTGCTTGCGGACAAGCAAATTCTAAGCTTGGGGGGAGTTGATACGTCCATTTTGCATCACTATTCTATATCATAATTTCCTGTTATTCATTGATATATTTTGTATTAAGAGATGATACTTATATCTGTTTTTGCATGGTTGATGACTTTTGGAACATGGACCGCTGAAGTCTGGATTCTGATGGAAAAGGCGTTGTTTGGAGGCAAAATTCGCAAAGATCAGAAAATTCCAAAAAATACATGGAAAATTCTATTTTTCCAGAAGACGAAGGATGCCAGAAGGGGGAGTGGAGCTAGGCCACAGGGGCCCACACCACCCCCTGGCGCGGGCCAGCCCTGGCCGCGCCACCAGGTGGTGTGGCCACCCTGACCCACCTCTGGCTCTCCCCTTTGGCGTATATTATCCCCACGAAACCCTAAGACTAGGGGAGTGACCACAGAAAGATCCCGCCGCCTCTACGGGGCAGAAAACTATAGAGAGAGAAAGAGCTCTTCGGCAGGCAGAAATCTATCGGGGAAATTCCTTCGGAGAGGGGAGATCATCGCCATCAACACCACCATCAAGCTGGACTTCATCGGGATCATCATCATCTCGATCAACACCATCATCAGCACTCCATACCATTGTAACAATTGGGTTGAATCTTGCATAGTTCTTAGGGGAAACTTTCCTAGTGTTGATTACTTGTTGTAGTTGATGCTATTGAGTGGAACCATTGAATTTTTGTTATGTTCAGATTGTTACTTATCATCTCTGATCTTGATCCATATGATGTCTTGTGAGTAGTTAAGTTTAGTTCTTGAGGACATGGGAGAAGTCATGTTGTTAGTAGTGGAATTTGGTTGAGAAAGATTCAATAGTTTGTTATTTAAGTTGTGGTGTTATTCTTCTAGTGGTGTCATGTGAACCTCGACTACATGACACTTCACCTTTTTGGTCCTAGGGGAATGCATTGTGTATTTGGATACTAATCGTAGGGGTTGCCGGAGTGATAGAAACCTGATCCCCCGTTAGGAAACCTTTGCACAAGGGATGTTAGGATCTCAGAGTTTAAAGCTATGGTTAGGTTTCTATCTTAATTACTTTCTTGTACTTGCGGATGCTTCCAAGGGGTATAATCACAAGTATGTATTAGTCCTAGGAAGGTCGGTACATTAGCACAGGTTCACCCACACAACACTTATCAAACTAAAGAAGATTAATCAACTATATGAAGCGAAAGCACTTGACAATATTCCCGTGTGTCCTCGAGAACGTTTGGTCATCTTAAGTAATACAATCGGCTTGTCCTTTGCTAAAGAAAGGGTTGGGCCACTTGCTGCATCTATTATTATTGTCTTTTATTTACTCGCACTTTATTTATCTGCATTATCAAAATCCCTTAAAAATCCATTTGCCAAGTATTTACAGAGAATTCCTGCTCCAAGCCACTCATCAACACCTTCTGCTCCTCGTTGGGTTCGACACTCTTACTGATCAAAAATACTGCGATACACCCCCTATACTTGTGGGTCATCAGTTATCCCTGACGAATGTATCGAATTTTGTGGTGAAAGTGTACCACCTCTGCAGAGTGTAAAACTATTCAAATAGCCGCGTCCGCGGTTATGGACAGTTGGAGTGGCCATACTGTTCCATTGTTAGATGATTTCAAAATAACTTGTGACTTGAAAGATGACTTTGACTTGACCACAATAGAGTTGTGGACATGAAAACTAGGTTCCCACTTAAGTAATCTAGATAACTAAATTAGGCTTTACTATTAAGTAATTCTTAAATAAAACTGACTTATTGCAAACAAGACTAGAGCTTAGGATTCCTACTAGAAATGCCTTACTTACATTAGTGATAGTTTGCGAGTACTTTAAGAGTACTCATGGCTTTGTCCCTGGCTATTCCCATGGCCAGACTATGATGAAGGTGATGGGCTCATAGTATGGAAAACAAAAAAATTCTACCGCAGGATGTCTATGATAACTAGGATCATCTACCATCGTCTGTATTGCTTGTGACAATGAAGATGGAGTCTACTACGTTTATTTTCGCTGTTTTTATATGTATTCAAACTTGATCATGAGATCAACTATTTGTAAGACTATTATGGTTTGTAATGGATGATGTACTGTGGTACCAATTCTATTATGTCTCGCAAAAATGGTAATCCTGGGATTGCGATGTACGGCATAACATGCATCTGGACTTAAAAATCTGGGTGTTGACACCTAACTTTCATAAACATTATTCTCGTCCTGCAGGTAACTCTAATAATATGGGAACTAGTAATGCTAGTCTCCCAGAAACACTTAAGTCTTTTATAGACTCACAAAATGAACAAAACAATATTCTTGTTAAAATAACGGAGAACCATGATGCTATGCTTGGTAAATTATCTAACTAAGTTGTTAGTTTGAGAAATGATTTGCAGGCCCTCCAAAAAAGAACGGGGATCATTGAGGCACAGCTAGGTAAGATAACCGAGAGTCAAACTCTCATTCTAGCTAAATTTGCAAGAAAAGCTGAGCCCAATCCCGTTGAAGACCTCAAAATGATGAGAGTCCAAAGGGAGGAGCCTAAAGAACTTGATTATAGTAATGCTCCTTCACCAAGCTATACCGTTGAAGATCTCGTAAAAAAGGATCAATGTAAAGATTCCGGTAAGTGAAGGTAGTGAGGAAGCTATGTACCAACACTTTGTTAATCAGGTAGCAATAAAGGTACGTGAGCTTGAGGAAGAATATAAGCAAATTCCTGAAAAAATACCTGTGAAGCTTGATGACATATTTGAGCCTACTATTAAGATTAAAATTGGAACCAATGAGATAGCTGCACTTTGTGATCTAGGTGCAAGCGTCTCAACAATTCCAAAGAGTATTTTTAACAAGTTAAATCTTGACTACCTTGAAATCACTGAGTTAAAGTTGCATCTAGCAGATTCTACCTACAAACAAGCTGTAGGAATTAAGGAGAATACTTTAGTATACATTAAAGGTTGTCCCGCTCTCATTGATTTTGTTATTGTTGACATGCCTGAAGATGCTACTACTCCTATTATATTAGGCCGTCCATTCTTAAGAACTATTAAGGCTTTGATTAATCTACATGAAGGGAACGTGAAGCTTCAATTGCCTTCACAGGATCCTTTTGTTATTCATTTCCCCACGAAGAAGAAAGCCAAGCATGTTGAAAAGGAGGCCATCACTTTGAAGACCAACTACTTTGGAGTGGGTGTTCCACTCATCTGGCCTAAGTGAGCAACATTAAGGTCAAGCTATTGACCAAAAAAGAGCGCTTAATAGGAGGCAACCCATGTGAAATAAAGATTTGAGTAAAGTTTTTAAGTTTTAGTTTAAGTTTATGTTGAATAAAGAGTGCTAGAAAACTCCAATTGAGGGGAAGAAGTTCAGTAGTACTAAAAATCTTGCTTTATTCATGATGTTGTTAGTCGACAATATTTACTGTCAATTTTCTGTCAAAAACAAGGTATATCACTAAGTTACCGAAAAATAGATAATTTTCGAAGAAACAGAATTTTTTTAATGCACACAGAGAGTTTAATGACCAACTATACAACGGGAATGAAAATTCTAGCCATATAGTTCCGGTCGTATAGATATCTTTGCCATCGATTTTTTTCTTTAATATGTACTGAGAGTTTAATGACCAACTATACGGCGGGAATAAAAATTCCGGCTGTATAGCTCCGGTCATATAGATATCGGTGCCTCCGTACAAATTCTTTTCCAATGTACTGAGAGTTTAACAACCAAGTATACGACGGGAATAAAAATTCCGGCCGTATAGTTTCAGTCGTATAGATATCGATGCCTTTGTATATTTTCTTTCCCAGGGACAGACATTTTAACGACCAACTATACGGTGGGAACATATTATTTCGGTCGTATAGTTCCGGCCGTATAGCTGCACCGCCAGGAGGAAACCCTAATATTTTGACAGAAGGCCAACTATACGGCAGGAATGCATTATTCTGGCCGTATAGTTGCGCCTGTATAGTTGCGTCCGACCACAAAAATGCACGGAGGAACCTCCAACTCCAAAACTTCAATCCTTTTTCTCTATTCTACCTTTAAACTCTCTCAAAACCTCAAGAGATCTTCACCTATACTCAATTTCGTTCGATTTCCTCGCACACAAGTCATCTACGGTATGTTTCTCCTCCGATCCTCCAATTACTTTTTGCAAATTCATCTTCGATCTATTGTCATTATAAAGCTAGGGTGAGACCTACTATGAACCAATTGTCATGATTTTCTTACCTAGATTATTATTTTGAGGAGATTCTTTAGTGTGCTATGATGAGGAATATGATGTACTTACTGTTGTTGGATCAAAAAGTTTTATTTTTGTCTTTCTTCAATGTTTTAGATGATGAACACAAGGATCTAAACTCATGCTGGTGCTACCGCTAGCGCTTCTCGGGCTGTCGCTCAAGAACACATGGGGATATGGTTCAGGAATGAGCTCCAACATGATCGCTTCGACAGGATCAAGAACCACGAAGTGAAGGCCACCAAGTGGGCTTGCCCCATTATATTGAACCCACTCGGTATTTTTGATGACTTCAATTTACTTTGCAATATATCTGGCCTGTAAAACTTTGTGTACAATGATGTGCCTACTTATCGCCGCTTAACCATTGAATTTCTAAGTTCGTTGCAAAGCACCGTTAAACAATGGAAAGGAGAGGACACTATTTCTTTCCGAGTCATGAACAACAACTACACTTTAACATTAGATGAATGGTGTGCATGCTTTAATTTGCCAGAAAATGATGTTAATGCCCTAAATGCATCCTTTACTGGCTTAGAACCTACCCCTGAACAATATTACAATGGAATGAGTTTCACTACTAGAGTAAACAAGGGGAAGAATATTCAACATCCTGCAATTCGCTATTTGTTCTATGTTATTGCTAACACCTTGCATGCACGTAATGAGTTCATGAGACTCAACGAGGAGGACATCTTAGTCCTTGCAAAGGCTGCTTACATCAACTGCGGCTTGTCACTCAACTTGGGAGCCATCCTTGTGTGCTACTTAGAGCACCAAGCCTCCCAAAGCCAAGGACCAATCACAGGTGGAGGCGTCATCACCGTGCTTGCCACTACCCTAGGTATCGACCTAGGTGAGTTTCAACCCGTGCTATGTAAGCGATGTGTTGGTTACTCCACTTTGAAAGCTTGTGGAATTCTCACCAGGAGAGGTGGTGTTTATTACCTGCATATTGCTGGAGCGGGGCGTCTCTACCCCGCTCCTATGCCTAATGATCTTTTCTCTATCGAGGAAGAACGTTTGCTATATGACTTGCAGGTTGAGCAACACCAACCCGAGGAGGAGATTCATGAGGAGGATGAGGACCAAGAGGAGGAGCAAGAAGTTCCTTATCAAGAGGAGCAGCCACAAACCCGATTCTCTACATACCAAGACTTCCAAGAACTTGGACGCACTGTGGAGAGGATGCATAGCCTCTCTTTGAACCTACGAGGAACAACTAGTAACCTCTCAACGCAATTTGCGAACTAGAGTAACGACTTTTCCCTGCCACCACAATGATTTGAAGGGCTTGCAAAAGCCTAAGCTTGGCGAAGTTTCCTCATGTATCTTTATTTGGTGTTTGTTTGCTTTTATTTATTTCGAGGTTGTGTTTTTATTTGAGTTTATAAGCACTCGTGTTGGTTTTCCCAACACCTTATTTTTTAGTTCTTTCTATATTCTTTCAAGATTTTCTAGCCGAGCTTTGCCGCCAATTTTCTATTCTTTAAACTCCCTCTCTTAAAAAACACAAAAAGATTTCTTCATTTTTTCCTTATTTTCCCTCTTTCTTTTCTTTCTGCCTCGAGGTTCATATGTTTGCAGGAGAGTGATCGACTTCGAGTTTCCAAGAAACAAATAAAAAAGGAAGAGAGAAGTGGAACCAAACATGAGAGGTATGCCTTATGACTAACCACTTTTGAAGTTTGAGAAACCCATGCTAGTTAGTACTAAATGTTGAGATATTATATTGGTGGAGTGATTCTTTGTATTGTAGTAAGATTTTCGTTTGCATGGGTATTTAGTTGGGTATGTTTTGTTCCAGCTCTCGTAATTAACCAAGTCTTGCTTAAAAATTGCTAAACAATTGTAATAAGAAAAAGTCTCACAATTGAAGGCTTGGGTGTTGTAGTGCTTAGTCTTGAAGGCTTATTTCTAGAGACACTCAACACCACTGAAAATGTTGATTGACTTGATAGCTCTCTTTAAAAGGATTCGTTCGATTGAATTAATGTTTAGCAGTTTTTGTGAGCATGCCAAAGTTTGACTTGTTAATCATAAGAATGATATAGCTTTATGTGTGTCAAACTTCATGGGATGCCAACAACTCCGCTGGCCTACGAACGATCTTCATGGAGGAAACTCCTAGATTTCGGCTATGAGTTGATTAAACACTTGTAGCAGCAATGCTATAGTGGGTATGATTCTTGGCACTCCCAGGTAGCTGTAATCATGATGGAATCACTCCTCTGGCTATTATGAGTAATCATTATGCAAGAAGAACAAAAACCTTAGTTATGCCACGAGTGTCCATCACAGCCCGATAAACTAATAAAAATCTTTGGCATGCTCTGAATTACTCAAGAACTAAAATTCTTGAAGGACAATGAATAGAAAAGTAGTGCTTGAAAAGTCTTGATTTATTGATGTGGGAGAATTGAGATACTCTAGTGTATATGCTTTTCATGACAACTCTCACACTCTCAATTTACATGATTATATTTTATTGTTCAAAGGCAAGCCTATGAGTTGATTACATGACATGGAATAGAGTTTACTCATTTGAATCATCCATGATAACAAAAAAATTGCTGCACTATAAGGATGCATAAAACCCATATGATATGCTTGCCATTACTCTATCTATGCTGAAGTTTTTCAGATTTATGAAGTGGAGGAAACATGAGACTACTAATCATGAGTAAGATCACCATCTCGTTATTTCAGTTTAAATGCTGCGTTCCTTTTTGATTTTGGTTTTCTTGCTTGGGGACGATAAGGTTTAAGCTTGGGGAGGTTGATGGCTCTGAAATATAGCCATCTATGTCCACATTTAAACTGGATATTATTCATATTTTTTATGAAATATCTCTCTAAACCCTTCCACTAATGCCTAATATTCAAAGGGGTATGCAACCCTTTCTTTCTATTTTTTCCTACGCAGATAATGTCGCTTGAAGATGGGAATCACTACATTAAAGTCAAAGATACGAGATTTCCAACAACCAAAAGAAATCAGGAGTCGTGAAGCGGAGGTAGACGCTTTAACGACCAACTTTACGACCGGAGCAAAATTCCGGCCGTATAGCTCCGGTCATATAGTTGGCACCGCCACCGTTAGGTCAAACAGAAAAACTTTTGTGAAGGAACCCCTATATAAAGAAGCCTCGGGTGACGAGAAAAATAGCTCCAGCCACCCCCGACCTTGCCTGCCTCAGATCATCAGCCACCTCCGGATCTCAAAACCCTTCTCCATCTCCATAGCCATATTCCATCACTTGTAATAGTATATCTCTTCTTCGATTGGTGACATTGTAAGACTATTGCTATCAATCTTATGATTTTCATTACAATGTTTGTGATTGTTGATCTCATCTCTATGTGTGAGTAATTCTCCTTGGGCTAAGGGCTTCGGCCTAGCCATGTAGCGGTTGTGCATGTTATTTATCATAGATGGGATCATGTATTAGTTTGTATGACATGATGATTATTGTATCCTCTCTTGCCTCAATCCAAGGACTTGTTAGGTACCCAAGACCCTGAGGGTTGAGCCAGGTATAGGGAGTATGAGTAATGACTGATCTACAAGTTGGGAACCCCAGTGTCAGAAGGGGTAGTACAGTTGTATGTGAGGTATTTACTTGGGTTTAACGATGACATTACTATGCATATCATTATTTCTCTTTCTTCTAAAGATGAGACTAGTAGGTTATTGCTATAAGAGGTTGTGGAGGCAATAGAAATTATGGATGCACTGCCCACATATAATTTATCTTGCTCTAACAATTACATGCATACTTTATCTTTATCTTTTATTCCCATCAGATGTTTTGCACATGTACAGGTGAAACCCAACGCCCTAGGCCCTCTCTCTCCATCAACGACAACAACAAAAAGACACAAACTATTGGTCCAATAAAAACACAAAAGGAATTCTAAAACTTCTGAAGCTCCGTTAAAGTAACTTCACTATGCATTCGCTTCCTGTGGATTCGATAACCTAGGTCTACTAGGGAAAAATAAGCTATACTACATCCGTAATCCGGATCAAATGTATCACTCCCTATGTGCTTGTTTGCTAGCCGATCGACACCTCCAACGCTCCCCAATTCTTGTAACCCTAGTTCATCAATGATGGGCATTGATGAGTTAACCCCTCGTCAAGACCCGAGACGAGTACCTCCATGGCTGAAGAGATTCTCTGAGCCTATGCACCAGTGCAAGCACCCAAACATAGCCTTGGGGGATACTCCCATCGGGGGAGCTAGTCGCGCACCCGATAGAAAAATCCTCCTACGGAGTCGACATAAAAGCGAAAGTACACAAAGAACAACCCTGAGCCTACGCTTGAATGCAAACATTCAAACGTAGCCTCTGGGGCTACTCCCATCGGGAGCGCTGGCCGTGCACCTGAAAGAAAAAGCAAAAATCCTCCAATGGATTCGATAGAAGAATATCCTTAAGCCTACACGAGTGTAGCCTCAAAGGTTACTCCCATAGAGAGAACCCAATGAAAATTCCAACATCACTTCAAGAACAAGACAACTTCATCCATTGCATCATCCAAACAAGATAGTCGAGAAGTTCACATATTCGAAGAAATCGTCGAGTTCACCTTTCGTACGTATTAAAAAGGACTTGGAGACTCAACCCGAGTCTACGACTCAAGTGGAGTCTCGGTGGCTACTGACATGGGCATGACCCTTTGGGTGCCCATTGTTGCTATATATGGTATGGCCGAGTAGAAGGCTCACTTGAAAATATTCCAAGATCCATGAAGCCCATGACGATTCAATAGATGAGAAGCCTACAAGGACATAGACACCTGGCAGAACAAGACAAGCAAATTCCAAGACTAGACTACAAAGAAACTCTAACTTGTAACCCAATCGTATTGGTACCTGAGACATATCCTCCCCATATATAAAGGCTAGGAGGGGCCAACGAGAAAGAGACGTTAGACAACACAATATACCTAGACAATAGACATCAGATACACATACCCATATCTCTCTTGGCCAGATCGCATCTAGTCGACTCAACAAGATTGTG
The DNA here is from genome assembly GCA_023614405.1 of Avena insularis. Lineage (NCBI taxonomy): Eukaryota > Viridiplantae > Streptophyta > Magnoliopsida > Poales > Poaceae > Avena > Avena insularis. The sequence goes on from CM042694.1 coordinate 455,122,441, forward strand.
TACTCTCCATTGATAATATGGGAAGACAAGCAGGAAGTAGGGTTTCCTCTATGAGGGCCTGAACCTGGGTAAATCACCTCCCCAGTTTGTCTGGTAAGCTGACAAAATTACCAGCGCTCTTTTTCCATGAAATTCAAAGTCCATAACAATGGTCATTGCCGAGGTTACCCCTCGCGTGCATGGTTACAATCTGGCCGAGCTCCTCTGGGGTCTAGTGGTCTAGGCCCCCGAGGAAGAGCCTAGATGTAGGGGATAGTCTTGTCTTGTCTGTCTCCTCTTAGAGCCCAGGTGCTTGCGGGGAACTTTATGATCCCTGTCCGCGACCAACTTAGTCCCCATGTGGCCTTCCCGGGAGAGGGTGTCCCCACAAAGGGAATTCTAGTTGTGTGTCACGGGTGAATCCTTCGGACCCAAGGGTCCATGGATATAACAGCAGACCCTAGTCATTGGTCTAGATGGGACTACCGCCATACCCAAGCTATGCCACAAAATCGAGTGATCCACCGACTATCCTTATTACGTGGGAGAACCATGTGGACTAATGTCTTCGAAGCACATGCGGGGTCGCTTCGGCCTTAGGCTTTGTAGGAGGTTTTGCCGCTCATCTATTGGAGCGCCTTGGGAACATGCTCCAATTATGGTTGACGATGAAGCGGTTAATTGCCTACTGCCCCGGGGCTCCCCATAAAAAAGGGACCCAACCACGACACGCTCCCCCACTTGCCCTCATCCACTGTTTCTTGAGACCTGCATCTAGATCTGGCTACCGAGATGGCGAATCAGCAACGACGGGAACTAAGAGAGGGGCTTCCGCGTCTAGGACTCACTACGGTGCGATGGTATCGTGGTGGTGGCACGGCAGATGCCATGGATAGGCTAAAGATGGGACTAATGAGCGCTAGGGGAATCCAGGGAGGGATAGCGTGGTGGTTCCATGCATAGGTGTTGATGTATTTCCTCTATCAAATGTGGTTACAAGTGCCCCTCGAGCTGTTAGTGAGAAGGAGACTATGTCTCTTACCCCACACAACCAAGCTCTAGAGTTCTACCTTAGACAGAGAAAATGATCGATCCCTCTATGGAGGCCCAGGTGCTCGTTATATAGGGGAGCCCGGGTTACAAAGTTAGGGCACACGTGGATATGCCCCTTGGTTAAAGCTAGATGCTTCTTTATTTACTTTAACAGTTCGTCAGGACTATGGACGTAATCCATGCCTTTAAGCGTCACCAGACATGGGTTGCGTCAGCCCGCACTGCCCGCGTCATCTTGGTCGGCCCTGCCCCACTGGTCCTTCCTTCTGCTTGATTCACTCACGCTACAGCTGACAAAGGCCACCTTTTGACTAGCGGGAGATTCCTTCCTTCCCTTGGAAGCCAAGTGGTAGTCCGGCTAGCGCTTGGCTAACCCGGCTACGATGGTACCTGCACAATTTAGTATGTGAACATGGCCGGCATATGTTTTATGCTAGCCGGATTAATGCTAGGCGAATGCCCCACGGGCTGGGTTACTCCGTAAGTCGGCCTGCCTTGAGGTGACCCAGCCTGCACTTGCTTTGACCGTGTCGTACCTCGGCTAACTCGGCCTTTATACCCCGGCGTGACCCTACCCGGGGGTATCCCCCAACATTAGTCCCTGGAGCTGGTGCGGTCTTAGCAACTTCAGCTGTTAAGGCCACAGCAGGCTTCTTCGGCCGAGTTATCTCGTAAACTAGATTCTTTACTTTGAAGCTCCCTTGGCTTGTTCTGAGTTATTTCTCGTTGGCCAGGTCTTTGCTCACATATCCGTGTTATCTTTCCTTGTCTCATATGCTTCCACACATCCTATGTGGAGGGTAATCATCACTTTGCCTCACTTTAAGGGCCACGCCTGTTTACCGCGCCGGTTACTATAGTAATGTCAGGAATAACTGCTCCTCACGTCCTGTCGCGGCAGCGCCTCGTTAACCGTATCATTGCATCATGTCACAGGATCTTTTGTTCCCTATGCCCCTTGTTGTGGCTCATGCTTTATTGGCTGATCTGCTGCGTACACGGCCACATCGTGTGGTTGGGACACCACAATCGATCCCACTACGCGCTCGCGACGCGTGGTTAAATAGGGGGGCAGGGGCAATCTTGGGGAAGTTCCCCACTCTGCGCGCTCCCCTACCTCTCTTCTTCTCCACTGCGATGCTTCCACCGCCACCGCTTCTGCACCAGTGCTGCATCGCTGCTGTCGCGCCTGGCCGTTCCTCGTGACCGCATCGCCACCTCCATTCAAGCTCTTCGCCACGGGGCCCTATGCTTCTAGGTTCCCCACGGACGGCTACCTCTTCTCCGATTTCATTCTCGAGGACCTCGACCTCGCCATGATTGAAGAGGAGGCTATCATTGCCGCCCAGGAAGAAGAAGGGGAAGAAGCCCCTGAGCGCGGTGGTTGGGCTGGCGCCTTCATCTATCAAGACGACATAGACTGGTTGTATGCCACACGCCGCATCCCCGCGGGCATCGCCTGCCGCCTCGCCGCGGAAGAGTTTGCTCCCTCTCCAAATCCAGGGAGTTCATTGTTTTTCTCTCCCACTTCCAACACAGCTTTGGCCTTCCCATTTCTTAATTCTTCCATGATTTTATTTCCATCTATCAATTGCAACCGCACCATCTCCCCGCCAATGCCATTACCTCTCTCTCTCTCTCTTCTTTTGCCACCGGCATAGAGGGGTATGTCGGTCTCTGGCCCTCCAAGGAGATGTGGATCAAGTTCTTTGGTCTGCGGAAAAATGTTGTGCCGGACAAGCACCTCGCCCCCGCCGAGAAACACTTAACTCAATGCGGCGCGGCCTCAATCTCTCCTCGCAAAAACTCCGCTTTTCCCTGGGTCACCGGCCTCGAGTCTTGCAAAGGCTGGTCCCGGACCTTCTTCTACGTCCAGAATACCACCGACGTAGACTTGATCCGGATCCTCCCTTTCAAGCTTGGTGTCTCGGACACCTCTCTGTGGGAGAAAATCCCCAAGCGACCCACTGCTTTGGCGAATCAAGTGGACCGCCGGATCAAGGAGCTGGTCAAGGAGAAGTTGCGGGGCGAGGACATGATGATCACCTTCGTACGCAGTCGGGTCTCCCCCCTTCAGAAGTGCGCCCACAAGATCTCCTACCTGAGCGGCCCCCTAGACCACCACCGGACCTCCTCCTTCGAGCTTAATAAGTTCGAGGTGTTCCGCCAAGGCCATCTTCAACGTGGAGAAGGAGTTCTCCGAGTCTTGGGATTGGGGGCTTGCACCTTTTACCCAGGCTAATCCTCCTCCTAAGGTAAATCCCTTTCTTGCCATTTTTTCCGGGTTTTCTCGGTATGTCGGACTATATTTCTAACTCAACCATTGATACTTTTGTTCTCAGCGATTCCTCCAGCAACCACTTGAGGATGGCAAGGAGCTAGCAAGCAAGTGGGTGGCAGACCGTGCCGAGCTGGACGAGGAGGAGCCTGACCCGGAGAGGTTCCTGCCTAATCCAGACACCACCAAGCGTACCTCTGGTAAGGCCTCTTCTTTAAGGGACTGGCTGGATGACGATGACTCGGATGTTGAGGTTCTAGAGGTACTTGACCTGGTGCCTATCTCTTACGCATTCCTGGTTATGTCCGAATCTTCAGCTAACCTGGCCGGTCAGGTCCTCGACGTTCCCCCTCTCGCCATGGGTGATCCGATCCCTACCCCTTCCTAGAAGCGCGCGGCTACCTCGACCGCAGCTTCGGAGGCGCCACTGCCCAAGAAGAGGCGGAAGAAATCCGGGGACAAGGCTTCGGCCAAGAGCACAGTCTAGAGGGCACCCAAACCTCGGGCGCCCCCACCTCGGACGAGTAAGTCGCTGTTCCTTTCCTATTTGCCTTTTAGTTCTTTTATCTCTGCCTCTGCCTTTTATCTATTTCTCTTTCTTTTTCTAACTTGTTGTTTTCTCATCTCCGCAGTGCTCCCCGGGTTATTCCCAAAGCGGCCCTAGCATTTCTTCTCTGATCCGGAGCGGTTCTTCTCCCCTCCCCCATGACAACGACGTTCACTCGCTGAGTCCTATCCAGGAGGACTCCGTGGTTGTGCCCGATCAGAGCCCACCTCGCCATGAGGAGGGCAACATCGACGTGGGGGACAGCAGAGCGACCCAGGATACAGCAATGCCGGATTTCCCAGCTCCTCTGCATCGCCGCCAATGTCCAGCTCTGAGGTGCCAGCTTCATCGGCACCGCCCCAAACAATTTCTTCATCGACCCCAGTTTCCTCAGTATCAGCAACCCTAGTGCCAGCAGCACCAGTTCTAGCACCACCAGCACCAGCATTAGTGGCACCAACAACAGCAACAGCAACACCAGCAGCAGCATCGGTACCAGTAACACCAGCAGCAGTAGCACCAGTAGCACCAGCACCAACACCAGCAGCACCAACCAAAGTACCAGCCCTAGCGCCAAAGCCAGCAGTAGCAGCAACAGCCGCAACCAAGCCACCGAAGAAAAAGCCTCAATCCACTGCCTCCAGATCAACGGTGTCCATTGCGGACATCTTTCAGCCAGCCTCCGTCACTCAATCCGGCTCTACAGCTTCGGCTCCTCTCCAGCGCCCAGCATCATCCGACAAGCTCAAGAAGGCTGCTGAGCCTGCCAAGGACTCTGTTTCCGGATCTCCCGCTACCGGATCAGAGGGCAGTAAGCAACTGGTCCTGCATACCAGTCCCGCTGCTGCTCAGTCCGCGAGGCAGGAGGCCCACGCTACGGGCTTGGTGACGAGGCATTCCCCTAGTGGAGAGAGCTATAGCCCGGTGCTTATTGAATACATGGACAACTGGAACAATGAGGAGTTCATTGATCCGCAAGACGATCTACCGGAGAAGTTTGGCTCGACAGAGTTTAGCGCTCAAATGAACTCCACCACCAAGGCTATCTCTCTGGATAGCCGAATGATGGAGGTAATCCTTTTCTTCTGCTATGTTGCTTTATGTACATGAACACTTATAGATATATCCACTAGTCCCCAAGCCTCCGTGGGAGTAATTTATTACTCGGTCGGATGCTCCTAGAGAATTTAGTGTAAGTCCTTAGCATTTTCAAATAGCTATAAACTTAGATCCGGGTTAAGTTCCACTTGGCTCGGATCTTGAACACTTCGAATATCCACACTCCTAGAGCCGGGTTAAGTTCCACTTCGTCCAGATCTTGAATACTTCAAATATCCACACACCTAGAGTCGGGTTAAGTTCCACTTGGCCCGGATCTTGAATACTTTGAATATCCACACACCTAGAGCCGGGTTAAGTTCCACTTGGCCTGGATCTTGAATACTTCGAATATCCACACACCTAGAGCCGGGTTAAGTTCCACTTGGCCTGGACCTTGAATACTTCGAATATCCACACACCTAGAGCCGGGTTAAGTTCCACTTGGCCCGGATCTTGAATACTTCGAATTTCCACACACCTAGAGTCGGGTTAAGTTCCACTTGGCCTAGATCTTGAATACTTCGAATATCCACACACCTAGAGTCGGGTTAAGTTCCACTTGGCCTCGATCTTGAATACTTCGAATTACTTCCTTTTACCTATTAACTAATAGTGGCTCGTTTTTGTAGATCACCACCAACCGCCGAATAGCTGAGTTCCAGCGCCTGTTGGACTCATACAAATACCTTCGTGCCAGATATGACAAGTTGTTGGTGGATCACCAGAAGAAGGGTAAATCCCTTCACTTAAGTTCTTTTCATCTACCTTCCTTGGGGATATTCTTTATCCCTATTAACTTATTATCCGAACCATGCAGCCGAGGTTGAGGCTGAAAACATTATCATGCGCAAAAATTTCGCTAAAATCTAAGGTAACTTGTCTTATTTTCTTGGCCACTGCGTGTTCTTCCCTTGACTTGGTAGATATTTATACCTCGGTTCCGCCGGGTCAATTCACTATTGCAGCTACACTTGAAGATAGCGTGCCCATCCCAGATATGATGACACATTTTCTCGAACAAGCAGGGAAGCACCAAGCAGAACTGAAGAAGAAGGATGACGAGATTGCTCGGCTGCGCCTCTAGGACTCAGAGATTACTCGTGTGAATGACGAAATCCAGAGGCTTCAGGACCTTCATAAATCTGAGCTAGATAAGGCGGATCAGGAGTTCTCCGAGGAAAAGGGGCGCCTGACGATGCAACTTTCCAAGGACAAGGACTTGCTGCAGGAAGCCGCCATAAAACTTATGTTGGTGACCTCTAAATATGAAAGACTCCAGGCCAACAGCGCCAATGTTCAAGGCGAGCTCCATGATCTCCTCTTCCAGATTTCTCGTGAGTTTCCTTCCTCTCTTTCAATTCTTATTCCTCTCCAGGTTATGTATTGCTGCTTAATGAGATTCCTCGTTCTATTCTCAGGAAAGTTCCCATAGGGTGATTCTATTGCTGCTAGTGCTCTGGCCAGGTCTCACCAGCAACATGGTATTCCAATGGGTCCTGCCGCCGGGTCAATCCCTTACGAGATGGAGGATCTGTTTGTGAGCCTCACTGCTCGCATAGAACTGGTGAAGAACTATGGCGCAAATATCATGCCGGCAGCAATGCGGATGTTTAACTCTCTCTGGCCCACTGAGCCCACACCCAAGGGAAATGCTGCTTTTATTGCAAAATTGATGGAGTGTGAAACTCAGCTGAATCTGTGGCGGGAATCTATTGCACGGGCCGGAGCTGATACGGCGCTGCAGTTCGTTCTGTCCTAGTATGAAGAGATAGACTTGGAGCTGATTGACCGTATGCGCACCAGATCAAGGTGGTCCAATGATCTGGAGTGCGTCGCTCAATGCCAAGCCTGCGCCAACAAGCTCATCTAGTATTCCTTCTGCCACGCCTAGAATGACGGTCGGAGCTATCTTGATGTATTCGATGATGTCGACGCTTATGAGGGCGGGGAGGACGAGGAAGTTGAGGAGGAGGCCTCCGAACTTAGCGATGATGCCGAAGATTTGGACGATGAGGAGGCCAATCCTGAAGATGAAGCCGAGGCTAGCGCCCCGCCCACAGACACCGAAGTACCTCCTCCGTCGGCCAATGATTCGGCTTCTGGTCCTGCTCCTTGAGCATAAAAAACACTTAACAACATTTGTCAGATCCCCGGAATGCCGGGTGAGGTTGTACTTAAGTAATGTGGCTTTATTTTGCTACAATTATTGTCGTTTGCTACTGAGTATTTAACATCGGATTAGCGTGGGCGAAGTACCCGAATTTCCTTTTCTTGTTCCCCCAATTTTATGACTTGGCTCGTGTCTACCTTGATTCGGTTTTTTGACTTATGAGTCCGAGTTTCAAAAAATTGACTTAATGATGGCCCAAGATATCTCGAGCTCGTTGGGGAACCCCAAGAGGAAGGTATGATGAGCATAGTAGCAAGTTTCCCTCAGTTATGAAACCAAGGTTTAATCGAACCAGTAGGAGCAAGGAAACACACCAAAGGTGTTGCTAGCTGAACTATGGCAGGGCGCACTACCGGTGCCAGCAGTAACGTGGAGACCTACACAACACAACCACAGAACTCTGCCCCAAACTTACAGTGAGGTTGTCAATCTCACCGGTTTTGCTGAAAACAAAGGATTAAACGTATTGTGTGGAAGAAAGTAATAGTTTGCAGAAAGTAAATAGAAAGCAGTAAACAGTTGATTGTAGATTGATAGTAAAAGAAAGGACCGGGGTCCATAGTTCACTAGTGGTGGCTCTCCTTAAGATAGATGACATGTTGGGTGAAAAAATTACAGTGGGGCAATTGACAAACATCGAGAAAGCAATCATGCATATGCTACTCATCTTGACTCCTTTGAGATTTGATTGGGCATTACAACATTATACATAGACCGTAATCCAACTGCATCTATGACTAATAATCCACCTTCAGGTTATTATCCGAACCCCCTCCAGTATTAAGTTGCAAGCAACAGATAATTGCATTACGCATTGCGTGTAAAGTAAACAATACGATGGTTCTATGAACAAAGGATTGTTGTTTTCTCCCTAGTAGCAACAGCACATCTAGTACCTTAGAGATTTCTATCACTTCCCCAGACTACTAGAGGCATGAACCCACTATCGAGCATAAATACTAACTCTTGGAGTTGCTAGCATCTACTTGGCCAAGATAGCTACTAACAATGGAAAGCATGCAAGATCACAAATAACAAAGGCATGATAGAATCAATAATCAATCTGAAATAGCATCTTAATATCCATCGGATCCCCGCAAACACAACATGTAGAATTACAAATAGATGATATTGATCATGAACGGAGCTCACAAGATCTAAACATGATAGCACAAAGGAGGAGAACCAGCCATCTAGCTACTACATGAACCTATAGTCCAGAGATGAACTACTCACGCATCACACCGGAGGCTTGCATGGTGATGAAGAAGGCCTCCAGGGTGAGTTCCCCTCTCCGACAGGGTGCGGGGAAGAGCTTCAGATCCCTCCCGGTCTAGGGATGGAGATGACGGCAGCTATAGACTCTTTCGTGAAATTTTGATCGGGTACTTAGAGTTTCTGTATCGGAGGAATATTATAGGCGAAAGGGGAGGCCGAGGGGGTGCCGGAGGCGGCCAGACCACCCCCTGGCACGGGCCAGGCTGGGCCACGCGGCGAGGTGGTGTGGCGGCCCCCTGGCCCCTCTCCGTCTCGTATTCTAGCTCCTTGTGTCCCTTGGTGAAAAACTGACTTTGGCTTTTGTCCTGTCCAATTCCGAGAATATTCATTTTCTGACTTTCCTGGAACCAAAAATAGCAGAAAACAGGCAGCTGGCACTGTGGCTCTTGTTAATAGGTTAGTCCAAGAAAGTGTATAGAAAGTACTCCAAAGTTGGAACAAAACATAAGAAAGTAGATAAAACCAAGCATGGAACATCAAAAATTATGGATACGTTAGCAACATATCAATATCCCCAAGCTTAACTCCTACTCGTCCTCGAGTAGGTAAGTGATAAAAAGAAAGAATAATTATTTAGGTGATATGCACCATCATAAACTTGATCAAAGTATTTGTAAAACATTGATAGCTGGGATCATAGTACTTCAATCATAACATGAAAGATAAAGTTCTAACAATAAGACAAAGCAACTATGTTGCAACATGAAAAGGCAGAAACAAAAGATTCATGAATAATAGTGCTTTGCAAGACGTTTGTTTGTTTCACATAAAGAAAACATAGCATAGTGGCATTCAGCTTGTCCCTCATAGAGTAGCAAACATAAATGCATAGGACACCTTCAAAGTTCATAAGAGTGACTAGATACAAATAGTTTAAAACAAGCAATATCAAAGCTATGCATCAATCAACAAGTCTTGGGACAATGCACATAGAACTAAGAATGGCCACTATGCTCTCAAAGTAGGTGCATAAAGATAGAAGGTGGAGACTCGACATAAAAGTAAAAGAAAGGCCTTCATAGAAGGAAGTAGGGATTCAAGTTTCATAAAGAGCTTCCAAAAATTATGGTACTTATTAGCTTTCAGCTCTCATTGCCCCTATCATAAGCATCTTTAGGTGATTAACGTTAAAGTGACACAACTAAGAGGATATGCTTGACAAGTTATAAGCTAAAATCTCATGCCCCTTACTTACGAAGAACGAACCTCATGCTACTCAGCTTTAGTCACAAGTAAGCTCTTGTCATTGTAAGTACCCCTTGCACATGATACAGGAGCTATCCCATAATCAAAATGACAAGGCAAGCAGACAATGAGCATCTCAGCGATCTTTTTATTTGCTATTTGCATAGGTTTTTATTGAGTATGCTTCATAGAGTGCTCATTATGGTTATGCTGCAAGTTTCCACCATGATTAGGCATGGCTTAGGCTAGCGGCCTAGGCGTTTCTCTAACACAAATACAAAATCCATGATCTTACAAGTTCCCCTTTTATTTCACACCGCCGGGATCCATAAGCAAAAGAACATGATATCAACGGGGTACAAAGTACAAGTGCAATGTTGAAAGCGTTCCCCATGATACATGGTTCTGCTAACTTCAACTTATAAAGCGCAAGCACATACGCGACAAAGATGGACGCAATGGTTCAAGTTTATTAAATGCAAGAAAGTAAACTGTGCCATCAAGTTCGTGAGAGCTTTAATCACTATTTTTCTCATAACAAGTTTAATTTGGAAGGTAGATAAAAACATGAATATACTTGGAATAGAATATGCTAATAGGTAGGTATGGTGGACTCTTTGGAATTACTTGGTTTTAGGAGCTGGATGCATGACTGGAACTCACACTTGGTTATGGAGGCTAGAAAAAGACTGGGAGCGACCAACTAAGAGAGCAATAATGGCCATAATCATGCAGAGCGACAAAACATCATTAATCAAAGCATAAAGTGATACTACAGGTTGAAAACTAAAGGATCATAAAGGCTTATGGTGACTTGGGATAGTCATAACATGGTGTGAGCATGTGCCAAGTCAACCCAAATAAAACATCAAAGGAGAATACCACAATACTATGCTTTAATATGCTAAAACAACGCATGATTCTTCCAAGGAACATTAAGCAATCTCAATTGTTTATAACAAGTCATGCTACAGCAAAGAATACTAAGCATAAAGCCAAAACAATATCAAGCATGGCATGACAAAGCATAGGCCACAGTCAAAAACAAGCTCTCTTTACCACTTAAGCATGAACTTTCCTACTCTTTTCTAATCCAAACCAAACTATTTGAAAACCAATGCATGAAAGAGGGGGTCCAACCAATTTATTCAGCAAACTAAGAAAACCAAGCAAACGAAAACCAAAAACGAAAAACGAAGACGCTCCAAGAACAACACAACTGTGCATGAAACAATAAAAATAAAGTGTTTGGAAGAAACCTGGGATTTTTATTGATGAAGAAGGGGATGCCTTGGGCATCCCCAAGCTTTGACGCTTGTACTTCTTGGATATTTCTTGGGGTGACACGCGTGGCATCCCCAAGCTTGAGCTTTAGTCCATTCTTCATCTCATTACTCATTCCTTCCATACACCTGAAATTTTTCCTTCATACAAAACTTCACACAATCTTTATTAGCAACATTAGTACACTCAAGATAATAAGTCTTTAGGTTCAGTTCCAACACCAATAAAACTTCCATTAAAAAACAAGCTACTGTAGCACTTCCCTCAAAAAGCTCCATTCCCCAAAAGAACTCAAAAAGGAACCAACAAGAAGCAAATACAAATAATGGTAGAAATCTGTCAAAACAGACCAACAGGTAAAGACGAATTTTTTTGAAGACCTTCTGTTGCTCAAATCAGAAAGTGTTGAACTCACGAAAGTTAGATAACAACCTGGGGCAGAAGCACAAAAATTCACGGCTCAAAAGGACTTACATACATTTTACACGAATTTTTACGGTGAAGCACATAAATCTCTTTCGGGACATCAACATTCCCAATCATTACTTCTCTCTCATTAGAGGTTACTCTTGGCACAAAAAGCAAATAAAAAGGATAAGGAGCGGTTATTACTGAAGTAATAACTTACAAAACTCATCTAAAACTTTTGGGTTATCTCCCAATAAGTACTTTTCTTTAACGCCTTTAAGTTAGGCATAAGAAGCAAGAAAAAGAATCAAGTGTTCTCAAATGAAGAAGCATTAAGAGAAAGTTTTGTTTTCATAGGAGAGGCAAAATAAATCTTTTCTCTCTTCTTAGGGAAGTGTTCTATACCTTTCTTGAGTGGGATTTGATATTTAATGGTGCCTTCTTTCATATCAATAATGGCACCAACAGTTCTAAGAAAAGGTCTTCCCAAAGTAATAGGACCAGAAGCATTGCATTCAACATCCAAAACATAGAAATCAACGGAAACATAGGAATTGTTAACCATAATAATAACATCATTAATACTCCCCATGAGTTTCTTTTTAGCATTATCATCAAGTGGGACATTCAAATAACAATCTTCCAATGGTGGCAAATCAAGCATATCATAAATCCTTCTAGGCATAATAGAAACACTACTATCAAGATCACATAAAGCTTTGAAATCAAAATCATTCACTTTCATAGGAATAGAAGCTTTATGTTTCATGTTTTCTTCTTTAATTTTTATGAGAGCATCAGTAATGTGTTTTGTAAAGGCCATATTCATAGCACTAGCATTAGGACTTTTAGCAAGCTTTTGTAGGAACTTAATAACTTCAGAGATGTTGCAACCATCAAGATCAAAATCATCATTATCATCTAAAGTAGTAGAGCTATTACTAGCCTCAACACTAGTGGTAGTGATATTAGAAACACTAATGTTTCTAGCAATTTCATCCTCTCTTTCCCACTTAGCATGCAATTCAGCTAATAGTCTAACATTTTCATCAATTCTAACTTGTATGGCATTAGTAGCAGCAAAGGTATTGTCAATAGTTTCAGGTTTAGTAGCCATTTTATTAATCAAAAAGGATTGTGCTTCAGACAAAGATGATATATTTCTTTCAGCATTAGAGAGTTTCTCCTCAATAGTTTTATTGAAAGCAGTTTGTTTACTAATAAAGTCTTTAAGCATAACTTCAAGTTCAGAGGGTGCACTCCTATTATTGTTGTAGGAATTTCCATAAGCATTACCATTGTTGGGAGGATATGGCCTATAATTATTATTACCAAAATTATTCCTGTAGGAATTGTTGCTAAAATTGTTATTTCTTATAAAGTTCACATCAACTTGCTCTTCTTGAGCAAACAAAGAGGCTAAGGGAACATGATTTGGATCAATATGAGCCTTCCCATTAACAAGCATAGACATAATAACATCAATTTTATCACTCAAGGAGGAGGTTTCTTCAACAGAATTTACCTTATTACCTTGTGGAGCTCTTTCAGTGTGCCATTCAGAATAGTTAACCATCATATTATCCAGAAGCATTGTTGCAGCACCCAAAGTAATGGTCATAAAGGTACCTCCAGTAGTAGAATCCAATAGATTTCTTGAAGAATAATTCAATCCTGCATAAAAGGTTTGGATAATCATCCAAGCAGTCAGTCCATGAGTGGGACAATTCTTTACCAAAGATTTCATTCTTTTCCAAGCTTGCGCAACATGTTCATTATCAAATTGTTTAAATTTCATTATTTCACTTCTCATAGATATAATTTAGCAGGAGGATAGTATTTTCCAATGAAAGCATCTTTGCATTTAGTCCAAGAACCAATACTATTCCTAGTTAAGGAATTCAACCATTATTTGGCTTTTCCTCTCAAAGAGAAAGGAAACAATTTAAGCTTAATGATATCTCCATCTATATCCCTATGCTTTTGCATCTCACAAAGTTCAACAAAGTTATTTAGATGAGAAGCAGCATCTTCATTACCAATACCAGAAAATTGTTCTCTCATAACAAGATTGAGTAAAGCAGGTTTTATTTCAAAGAAAGTAGCTTCAGGAACAGGTGGAGCAATAGGTGTGCTCATGAAATCATTGTTATTCGTACTAGTGAAGTCACACAACTTAGTATTTTCCAGAGTGGTCATTTTTTGTGTTTTTAATAAAGAAAGCAAACCTGTAAAACAATTTTTTTCGTGTTTTTGATAAAGAAACAAGCAAACAAAAGCAAAAGTAAAATAAGCAAAACAAAAATAACAAAGTAAAGAGATTGGTTATGAGGGACTCCCCTTGTGAAGATGTCATTGACTCCTCGGCAATGGCGCCAGGAAAAGTATCTTTGATGGCGCGTTGTTGACGTGGGAGCTTCTTCTTCTTTTAGTCCCCGGCAACGGCGCTAGAAAAAGCTTTGATGGCCCAAGATATCTCGAGCTCATTGGGGAACCCCAAGAGGAAGGTATGATGACCACAGCAGCAAGTTTCCCTCGGTTATGAAACCAAGGTTTAATCGAACCAGTAGCAGCAAGGAAACACCCCAAAGGTGTTGCTAGCTAAACTTTGGCAGGGCGCACTAACGGTGCCAGCAGCAACATGGAGAACTGCACAACACAACCACAGAACTCTGCCCCCAACTTACAGTGAGGTTGTCAATCTCACTGGTTTTGCTGAAAACAAAGGATTAAACGTATTGTATGGAAGAAAGTAATAGTTTGCAGAAAGTAAACAGAAAGCAGTAAACAGTTGATTGTAGATTGATAGTAAAAGAAAGGACTGGGGTCCATAGTTCACTAGTGGTGTCTATCCTTAAGATAGATGACATGTTGGGTGAACAAATTATAGCGGGGCAATTGACAAACATCGAGAAAGCAATCATGCATATACTACTCATCTTGACTCCTTTGAGATTTGATTGGGCATTACAACATTATACATAGACCATAATCCAACTGCATCTATGACTAATAATCCACCTTCAGGTTATCATCCGAACCCCCTCCAGTATTAAGTTGCAAGCAACAGATAATTGCATTACGCATTGCGTGTAAAGTAAACAATACGATTGTTCTATGAACAAAGGATTGTTGTTTTCTCCGTAGTAGCAACAGCACATCTAGTACCTTAGAGATTCATCACTTCCCAGTTACTAGAGGCATGAACCCACTATCGAGCATAAATACTAACTCTTGGAGTTGCTAGCATCTACTTGGCCAAGATAGCTGCTAACAATGGAAATCATGCAAGATCACAAATAACAAAGACATGATAGAATCAATAATCAATCTGAAATAGCATCTTAATATCCATCAGATCCCCGCAAACACAACATGCAGAATTACAAATAGATAATCTTGATCATGAACGGAGCTCACAAGATCTAAACATGATAGCACAAAGGAGGAGAACCAGCCATCTAGCTACTACATGGACCCATAGTCTAGAGATGAACTACTCACTCATCACACTGGAGGCTTGCATGGTGATGAAGAAGGCCTCCAGGGTGAAATCCCCTCTCCGACAGGGTGCCGGGAAGAGCTTCAGATCCCTCCCGATCTAGGGATGGAGATGACGGTGGCTATAGACTCTTTCGTGGAATTTTGATGGGGTACTTAGGGTTTCTGTATTGGAGGCATCTTATAGGCGAAAAGGGAGGTCGAGGGGGTGCCGGAGGCGGCCAGACCACCCCCTAGCATGGGCCAGGCTGGGCCATGCAGCCAGGTGGTGTGGCGGCCCCCTGGCCCCTCTCCATCTCGTATTCCGGCTCCTTGTGTCCCTCGGTGAAAACTGACTTTGGCTTTTGTCCCGTCCAATTCCGAGAATATTCATTTTCTGACTTTCCTGGAACCAAAAACAGCAAAAAACAGGCAGCTGGCACTGTGGCTCTTGTTAATAGGTTAGTCCAAGAAAGTGTATAGAAAGTACTCCAAAGTTGGAACAAAGCATAAGAAATTAGATAAAACCAAGCATGGAACATCAAAAATTATGGATACGTTAGCAACGTATCACTTAACAATACTTGAAACTTTGAGATTAGCTCAAAATATTCTAGTGGGTGATGAGCAAAGTAAATAAGGGTTAGTCCAAATATTAAATGTCGGCTCGCTTACGTTCTATTCCTTAGTCGTTTTTCTTGTGCTTTGCAATTCCAAACTTGTTCTCTTGCTTGCCATGAAGCCAATTCTTGTTGGACATCAGCAAAGTCAAAGAGTTAGGTTTTTGGTGCTCACACATTACTAATCCGAATAAGGTATAAGCAACCTAACCTAGCCGACATGCATAAAACATAAAAGTAGGAAACACAATTATTGTGGCAGTCCCCGAGTTTCTGCTTGGGGTGCTGAAGTTTCATTAATAAACCCAATGTCGACATACATACCGACATATGAGTAGCTCGGATACATTCACCTCTTTGTCAGGTGTAAAAAGGACGAAGTAGTGCTACATTCCATGGTCGCTTGGATTCCTCTCCGGACCTATCCGCCTTGTTCTTTTCCTGTGGCTGTGCATCAATAAGATAGTAGGAATCATTGTGCAAAGCTTTGCTTACAATGAAAGGTCCTTCCCATGGAGGGGATAACTTATGCATGCTAGCAGTGCGCTGCACCAGCCGGAGTACCAAATCATCTTCCTGGAAGACTCGGGGGTTTACTTTCCGACTATGGTAGCATCGGAGATTTTGCTGATA
Organism: Avena insularis; assembly: GCA_023614405.1. Classification (NCBI taxonomy): domain Eukaryota; kingdom Viridiplantae; phylum Streptophyta; class Magnoliopsida; order Poales; family Poaceae; genus Avena; species Avena insularis. The sequence continues at coordinate 455,138,457 of CM042694.1, forward strand.
TATGGCGGATCTGGACAACTCCAGTTCTCTTGCTTCTTCCAGCAGATCAACATCATTTTGCCGGGCTTCGCACACTTTGGCTTCTGTGTATTGGGTGACCCTTGGCGAATCATGCTCTATGTCGGCTGATAGTACAGCTTCTGCCCCATATACCAAAAAGAATGGCGTATAGCCCGTTGATCGATTCGGAGTTGTTCTTAAACTCCACAGTACCGCTGGTAGTTCTTCTATCCAGCACCCCGTTGATCTTTGCAGCGGCTCTATGAGCCGGGGTTTTATCCCAGAAAACACCAATCCGTTGGATATTTCCACTTTCCCGTTCGATGCGGGGTGGGCCATGGAGGCAACATCTAGCCGGATCTTCCTCTCTCGGCAGAACCTCATGAATGCTCCTTCAGCAAAATTTGTGCCATTATCAGTTATGATACTATGGGGATAGCCATATCTTAGGATTATATCCTGGAGGAACTTTACTGTTGTTGCCCCATCACATTTCCTGATTGGCTTCACTTCAATCCATTTAGTAAACTTGTCCACCATAACCAAGATATGGGTCATTCCTCCCTTAGCCGACTTAAATGGTCCTACCATATCTAGGCACCATATAGCAAATGGCCAAGTAATGGGGATGGCCTTTAGTTCCGACATTGGTACATGGGTTTTGGTGGCGTACCTCTGACACCCATTACATTTCCTCACCAGATCCTCTGCTTGTTTCAAAGCATTTGGCCAATAAAATCCATGTCGGAAAGCTTTTGCCACTAATGCTCTGGAAGATGCATGATGGCCACATTCTCCTTGGTGGATATCCCGGAGTATGTCAAGTCCTTCTTCCGGATCAACGCATCATTGTAACACTGTGGTTACACTTCTTTTGTATAGTTCGGCACTGATAATGGTTATGCCTTTGCTCTTCTCTGGATTTGCCTTGAGAGTATCCCATCATCCGGCAAAATTCCTTCTTTTAGGAAATTAAATATTGGCTTAGCCCAAGCGGGTATAGGTCGGATGGGGAAAAGTTCTTCATCGATTTCCATCGCCTCCACCAACATAACTCCTTCCGGGTTTAGCTAAACAGTCCCCGGATTTGCCGAAGCAGTCCCCGAGTTTGCTAAGGTGCCTTCCCAGTCAACTTCCATAGGCGTAGCTTCTGACTCGGAGAGAGCCAGGATATAGATTGACTTGGATTCCGGTGATGGTGTAATAGATGGTTTTCTTAAGTGCTCCAAAGCAACATTTGGTGGAATTGGATGCCGGGATGAGCCCAACTTGGACAATACGCCGGCTGCGTCATTTTCAATCCGAGGTACGTGATGAAATTCACATCCCTCGAAGAATCTGCTTATCTTTTGAACATGGAATCTGTAAAGGGCTATGTTGGAATCCAAGGCATCCCAATTGCTAGATACTTGCTGCACCACCAAATCCGATTCTCCAAAGCACTGTATCCGACGTATCCCTACTTCTTTTTCCACTTTGAGCCCATGCACAAGTGCCTCATATTCAGCAACATTCTCCGAGGCGCTGAAATTGATTTGAAGGACATATTTCAACTGATCTTTCTTGGGCGAGGTAAGTACCACTCCGACGCTCAATCCTTCTTTCAGTTTTGACCCGTCAAAATGTATTCGCCAATAGTTGGAGTCCGGTAGAGGTGCTTCATCGTGCATCTCGGCCCAGTCCACAAAGAAATCCACCACAGCCTGTGATTTGATCGCATCTCTTCTGTCGAACTATGGTGCATACGGGGCCAGCTCAATTGCCCACTTTGCTATCCTGCCGCTAACATCTTTGTTGCTCATAATTTCAGATATGGGCGCCTCACATATCACTTTGATGAGGTGTTCCTCAAAATAGTGTTTGAGTTTCTTAGCCGACATATACACGCCATACGCCATTTTTTGGTAGTGAGGGTAGTTCTGTTTTGAGGTCGACAATACCTTGCTTAAGTAATACACCAGCCTTTGCACCGACTTTCCTTCCTCTTCACGCTCCACTACAATTACTACGCTTATGGCTCGGTTGGTCATGGCTACATAGATCAACAATGGCTCCTTGGGTAGTGGTGCGGCTAATATTGTTGCAGTTGACAACATCTTTTTTAATTCTCGAAATCCGCTATCCGCTTGTGGCATCCATGTAAATTTGTCTGCCTTTTTCATTAACTGGTAGAGGAGCAAGGCCTTCTCTCCCAGCCGACATATGAACCGGCTTAACGATGCCAGGCAACCAGTGAACTTCTGCACATCATTAAGGCACTTTGGTAGTTCCATTCTCTCTATAGCCCGGATTTTCGTCGGGTTAGCTTCAATACCTCGGCTGGACACCAGAAAACCGAGTAATTTCCCTGTAGGCACACCAAAAGTGCATTTTTCCGGGTTAAGCTTCATCTGGAACCGTCTTAAGTTCACGAATGTCTGCCGAATATCATCAAGGAGCGTTTTGATTTCCTTAGTTTTTATCACCACATCATCCACATAGACTTGCACATTCCGACCTATTTGGTCATGTAAACATTTTTGCATGCATCGCTGGTATGTTGCTCCTGCATTACATAATCCAAACAGCATAGTGCGATAGCAATAAGCCCCGTATGGGGTAATGAACGTAGTTTTTATTTGGTCATCCAGATTTAGGGGTATCTGGTGGAAACCAGAATATGCATCTATGAATGACAACAGTTCACACCCCGCAGTTGAATCTATGACCTGATCTATCCTTGGAAGTGGAATAGATCTTTCGGACACGCCTTATTCAGGTTCGTGTAATCAATGCGCATACGCCATACCACTGCCACATTCGGATCGTCCTTCTTCTTTTCTACCAGCACCAGATTAGAGAGCCAATCCGGGTAAAGTACCTCCATGATAAATCCGGCTGCAAGGAACCTAGCTATCTCATCTCCAATGACCTTTCTCCTGTCCTTGGTGAAGCGGCAGAGAGGTTGCTTCATTGGCTTAGCCCCGGGTCTCACATTCAAAGAGTGCTCGGCCAACTCCCTCGGCACACCTTGCAGATCATGTGTGGACCAAGCAAAGATATCTCGATTCTCACAGAGGAAGTTGACGAGCTCGCTTTCCTATTTTCCACCTAACCCGGCACCAATAGTTACGGTGCACTCTGGGAACTGGTCATCGATTGGCACTTTCTTAGTGTCCTTGGTTGCTTGAAATGACACACTACCATGTGGTTTAGTCAGGGCCGATATATGCTGCTACACGGACTGAGCCAGTGCAGCCACTTCCATGATTTTTCTCTTCTCCTGAGCGATCACGGGTGACTCGGCCAGATTAGACCCGGCAGACACACATTCGATAGAGCGCCTGAAGTCCCCTGATACGGTTATTACTCCCCTTGGTCCTGGCAGCTTCATCTTTAAGTAACTGATGTGAGTACTTTCAATGAACTTGTTCAGTGCGGGCATGCTGAGTAATGCGTGATAGACGCTTTCAAAATTTACCACCTCGAACTCCAAATTTTCAGTCCGGCAGTTATCCCTCGTACCAAATAGCACATCAACCCGGACCTTACCAATTGGCTCACAGGAGTTACTAGGCACAATACCGTGAAAAGTGGTCCTTGTAGCTTGGAGCATATTTTCTGATATCCCCAATTTGTGCATGGTATCCTTGTACATGATGTTAATGCTACTGCCATTGTCTATCAGCACCTTGGAGAACCTCACATTGAGATTTGGCCCGATGAATGTCGGATCTAGGACCAGCGCGTAGGTCCCTGGACTTGGCATAATTTTTGGGTGATCCTTGATACTCCAAGTAATTTCCTGATCTGACCAAGGCATATACCTCACCATAGCCGGCATTACCGCGTTTACCTCCATATGTCGATGCTGCAAGCTCTTCCAGTCAGTTTCTGCCGTGGTAAACACGCAGTAACTTTGGTGATGCTCCTTGTATTCGTTTCGTCCCTCATTAACGTGATAACCTTAGTCTTGCTGCTGGTTGTTAGTCACTTGATGCACAACATCCCTTCTCTCCTGATTCTCGTACCTCGGTGGACGCGGAGGCAACATTAGTTGCGGTCCATTCCCCCTGTGAGTAATGGCTGTCGAGGTGCTTCATTCCGAGGTGCTTCGTTCCGAGGTGCCTGAGCATTCCCCAAACCACCCTGTTCTAGTTTCCTCATCCACTCACATTGCCGGGTCGTATGATTCGCTGGGCTATTCGGACTTGGCGTATGAAATTTGCAAGGTTGGTCCAACATAGACTCGAACATATACCTCGGACGGTCCTTTCGCTACTGCCATTGCTTTTTCTGCTCCAGGGTCCAGGGCTTCTTGCCTTCACCCTTTTGCTGCTAGTTCTGTCCTCTAGTTTTCTGGTGTTGGCTAGCTCTGGCTTTGGGATGATCTCGGTCTACCGCTGCCACCTGCTGCGAGTTATACCTATAATCCGGATGCTCATCCCTTCTTTTTCCTCGGAAATCATTTCTCCTTGATGACCCGGAGCCATCTCGGTTGTAATACTCCTCATTCGCCTCGCTTGACATTAGCCGGGGTTGAGTTGGGTCTCCTAGGGCATATGAATCCGCGATCCGGATCATCTCAGCCAAAGTCGTTGGCATATCTCGCTGCAATCTTTGCCATAACATACTTCCATATCTACAGCCTCGGGCGAACCACGCAATTGCTTGTGATTCAATTACCCCCTCGCACGAGTTGTGCACGTTGCACCACCGAGTCAGAAAATCTTGGTCAGGCTCATTCGGTCTCTGCCGGCATAACGCCAAAGTCTGTGGCCTATTGGGCCTCTTGTAGGTGCTTGAGAAGTTGCTGACGAATAACTCCTCGAAATTCAACCAACAATTGACACTCCCTGGTGGAAAATTGTTCAGTCAAACTCTCGCAGGTCCTTCCAACATCTGAGGCACATAGCTCACTGCCCATCTCAAATTTCCTGTTGCGATCTTGACTGTAGTTGCGTAGTCAATGAGCCAGTCTTCTGGTTTGGTGCTTCCATCATATGTTTTTGTTCCTCTGGCCAATTGAAACTTTGGTACTAGTGGTTTCCTCATGATCCGAGGTCCAAAGCAAGCTAGACCTGGAGGTCCCTGTACCTCGATCATTTTCGACATATAAATACGGTCAAGCTCCAGCCTTGCATCATCTGGCTGCATATTTCTGCTCCCCAGCCTTGACCCAATCACGTGGTGCTCCGGTCTTGGGTATCCATCATTGACCATCGCCGAGTAACCATTATTGTATCTCCCTTGATCTGGATGAGCATTTTGTTGTTGTATCACCTGGCCAGCACTTCTCTCCTACCGAGGTGCATATTGCTGCTATTGCTACCGAGGTACATTTTGCGCTGCTCCTGCCGGATCACGTTGTCCGGCATTGTCGTTTGTAACGTTCCTTTGACCGGTATTGCCTTGGTCGCGGTTACCTCGGCCAGCTTCACCTTGGCTGGTACTATGGCGATCCTCATCAACTTGCACTGCTTTGCCTTTTTCAGCTCTCACCAGGTCATACGGGACCATCTGTTTGTCTCTTCTTCTAGAGTTTACCACTTCTCTCCTTGGGTTATGACCCGGAGATGATGCGGCTCCAGCGGATTTGGCCGGGTTATTTCTGGCCGAATGAACCACATGCGACGCTCCTGGTGGTGTCGGGTTTGCCTTGTTCATTTCTTCATTTTGCTGGCAAGCCACCCTCAGCAAGTGGTTCACTCTCTCCTGTTGCCTTTCCCGGGCCTCTCCGGTTAGACCCACTAACTCGGATGCAGCTGTGTTTGCCGCCCTGAGGTTTTTTGCCAGGATACTGTACCTCTCCAGCCCTCCTGTTACGATCGTTGTTGTCTTACCCGGCCTAGGCTCATATTCCTTGTCAATCTCAGTGATTAGGTTTCTACCTCGGATTTTCACCCCATCTATGCGGTTTAACTTTTCATATTCCCTCAGAGTGATGTTCAAAGACCGCTGTAACTCTGCAACCTTCTTCGCGCGAGCTAGCATTTTCTGCCTAGTTTCCTCTCACTCAGCTTGCGCCTGAGCTAGGTCTACTACATGAGCTATTGGTGTTGCTAGGCTATCTATTGCTTGCTGGAGTACATTCTCTGGCCTCTCTAGCGATGGAAATCTAGTCCTTGCCTGTTTTGGCGTGACTTCTAGATCTGGCGCCGGGTCCCTTCCTGCTCCCGCGTCAGGTGCGGCCATCATGACCTCAATGCTGCTAGCATGGCGAGCGATACGCACACCACGAGCTGTGCTGAGAGGCGGTTCGCCTCCCTCGACGACGTGCCACGGATGAATGCAGGACTCGTCCAGGCCGACGTAAATCTTGTGCGCACCAAGCTTGATGAAGAGACCGTTGCACGAAGGAGGACGCATGCCGAAGCTCCCTGCGTTGTCGCTGATGTAGTCCAGGGCTCCAAAGCGCTGAACCAGGCCAGAGACGACACGCTCGCCAATGTCGGAGATGCTTCCCATCCAGATTTTCACCCCTGCTAGCGCCGCTAGCCCCACAGTCGGCGCCAACTGTCATGGTGGTGGCACAGTAGATGCCATGGATAGGCTAAAGATGGGACCAATGAGCGCTAGGGTAATCCAGGGAGGGATAGCATGGTGGTTCCACGCACATGTGTTGATGTATTTCCTCTATCAAATGTGGTTACAAGTGCTCCTCGAGCTGTTAGTGAGAAGGAGACTACGTCTCTTACCCCCCACAACCAAGCTCTAGAGTTCTACCTTAGACAGAGAAAATGATCGATCCCTCTCTATGGAGGCCCTGGTGCTCCTTATATAGGGGAGCCCGGGTTACAAAGTTAGGGCACACATGGCAGCATATTCCCCGAATATGCCCCTTGGTTAAAGCTAGATGCTTCTTTATTTACTTTAATGGTCCGTTCGGACTATGGACGTAACCCTCTGCGTAATCCATGCCTTTAAGCGTCACCAGACATGGGCTTCGTCAGCCGACACTGCCCGCATCATCTTGGTCGGCCCTGCCCCGCTGGTCCTTCCTTCTGCTTGCTTTGCTCACGCTACAGCTAACAAAGGTCACCTTTTGACTAGCGGGAGATTCCTTGCTTCTCTTGGAAACCAAGTGGTAGTCCGGCTAGCGCTTGGCTAACCCGGCTACAAGGGTACCTGCACAATTTAGTATGTGAACATGGCTGTGCCGGCCGGATTAATACTAGGCAAATGCCCCATGGGCCGGGTTACTCCGTAAGTCGGCCTGCCTTGAGGTGACCTGACCTGCACTTGCTTTGACCATGCCGTACCTCGGCTAACTCGGCCTTTATACCCCAGCATGACCCTACCCAGGGGTATCCCCCAACAGATGGGGCCTCCGAAGCCCTCTTACACCCGACTTTGGTCGACCATAGATGAGGAGAAGCTCTAGTCCATGTTCGCTCAGGCCGTGTCCAAGGGTCATGAGAACGGGGCCACCATGCTTCGCTACACCGGTGGCAGGATCATGGAAGAAGAGATCCCAATCTCCGCTTGATTCATCCGTATGGGGCTTAGTCCCTCATTTTCGGAGCTATTCCTCGAGATGATGAAGGAGTACCACTTCTGCATTGTGCAGATTGTCCCCAACACTCTCCTTGCGCTGGCGGCCTCCGTACACCTTTGTGAGGCATTTGTTGAGGTGATGCCATTGGTGTCGCTGTTGCACCACTTCTCCGCACCTCATGTTTCGCAATTTCCAAAATTTTGGATATTCTGGTGCGGTTCTAAGTTTTGTTGTTTCCGAAAATTTATACTTTACGGGATGCACAACAGAAATACATTTCCGCGGAAGCAAATGTTTAGAACTCCGGAAGATTTACAAAAAAAAGGGAAATTCTCAAAAGTGCTCCTTTTCATTTCCCACGTTAGTTCACCAACCCTAGCATTCTTTTCCTTTCCAATTGTTAGTTCATCAACCCTAACATCCTTTTCCTTTCCCATGTTAGTTCATCAACCCAAACATCGTCCGTACCTCCGTATTTTTACATTACGTGACTTGATCAAGTCAGATTCAGTCTGCCACACATTGTGCAAGAATGCTTCCGCATACCATGTCTAGGTAGCCCGGTCACATTTTCCTAAATAGTCTCGATCTGGAAGCAAGAGGTCCCCCTACCCAGGATCCTTCATTTGACGGATCCATGATACACGTCAACGATAATATTCTTTGAACTAGGCTTTCGCCTCACTTTATAAATAAAGCACACAGGTGAGACCGTTGCTGGGCCAGACAGCACAACGTTCAAAGGAACACACACCACGATACACGATGTTGGGGCAGCAGCACACACACACGCCCGGACTAAAAATAAGAGACACAAAAAGGAATGGAGACGGAGGCGGATCGACTAGATGATGATGACCGCAACCACTGCGCCCACCGAAGAATCTCCACCCCGCTCCTAACCCCGACTCGTCAAGCACCAAGCAGCACCCTCAAGAGGGAAAGCGATCGCTGCTGCCCGGACCGGAATTTGCCCTAGGGTTTACCCCGGCACACAGAGGGAAGTGGGAGAAGGGTAGCCACGACGCCCTTCAGGAAGGGAGGTGCCACCCACAGGCGGCACCGCGTCGGTGTCGGTCGTGCCGACAAGGATTTCTCCCGAAGACCCTATCCACAAGCCTCGGACGAGCCGTTGCACGGGAGACCTGCGAGGGCGAGGCCTCGCCACCACCAAACTTGCCGCCCACGAGCACTCGCCACACCAGTCCTGACTCCACCATCATCGTCTCACCGAGATTACCGACGCGAGGTCTACAAGATGAGGCACACGTAGTTCGAGGTAGGGCCAACAGAGCCGCGTCCATGCGGGAGGGATCTACCTCCACTGCCAAGGACGATAGTCGACCAGACGCGACCACGGGCAAACCAGTCCCCGTTAGGTCCGGCCGGGTCCAACGGACCCGTAAAGCCCCCGCCGGGGCACACCAGTCCCACGAGAGTCCGGCCAAGCCCAGAAGGGCCCGTAAAGCCCATAGTCACGCTGCAATAGGACGAACACGGACACTGTTGGACCTACACAAACCTAGAGCGCCACCATCCGCAGAGCAGGCGTGGAGGAGGGAAAACCGGCCCGCCCCGGCCCAGATGGAGCCCTAAGGGCTCAGATCTGGGCCAAGGAAACCCGCCTGCCACCGCCTGCCAGATCCGCCTGCCACCGCCTGCCACACACTGCGCCGCCAGCGTCGTCTCGCCTGCGCCGCGGAGAAGGCCCCCCGCCGCCTCAGGAGAAGAAAGCTGTCATTGCCGGCGCCACCTAGGCCGCGTCCGGCGGGCCCTGTGTAGCATCCCAATTTTCTAACAATTGCAATGCTACTAGTCTAGTATATACATATGCTACCTTCCTACATATAATTGTTGCATCATAATTATATCATGCTCATGTCATCATGCCACCTTGCATTTGAGCATCATATAAAATCCTTTTCTTTTGGATCTTGTCTCATATGCATTTATCAATTGTATTTGGTTCTTAATAAATTGTATTTGGTTCTTGATAAATGCTTGATGCCCAAGTTGAGTTGGGGGCATATCTTTTATTTAACTCCACCACCTTTCTTTGTCACCACGCCATAATTTCACCATCCAACTATATGTGAGCTTTGCATTTTATTTAGGTTTACCTCTAGCTCATGTGGGTTGGGATGGACCCACTTCTAATTCCATATGCTCCCATATATGCCTCATGTTGTTTTCACATTGTTGATATGTGGAGAGCCACATGGCCACCTTTGCATGCATGTGGTTAGTTTCACTTGCTCTAGCTTCCATATGGATCTATTAATATATGCCCATGTATGAGGATGTATTTTGGCCATAAATAATCTAGTGGGAAAATACACACTATATTGGTCATATGACTTCATCCATGTGCATATGCTAAATAATTCATATTGGTCAAGCAAACTTCTCCTTTGTATGGGTTTATTTCAAATACCTTGAATGCATGCATGGTTAAACATGACCATTGGGAATTCTAGTGTTTTCACTACTAGTGGTGGCATATATATACCACATGCATGGCCCATGCAAAGCCCCTCCTATCCCTTTTATTTGATTTTCCTTTGGTATATGTGAGAAGAAGCTTGTATGAATTAAATTCATATATTTTGGCATGTTTTCAAATAATTCTCTAGTGCAATCTTTCTACACACCTCCTTCTACATTGGAGTTGTGTTTCCTCCTTGCTTTGTTTATCTTCTTTGGAAGCTAATCCAAGTATCTTGTTTGAAACAAAACTTTTGAACCTTTTGTTTTTCTTTTGCTTTCCACAATCATCTCCTAGCTAAAACCAAGCACCACACACACCTACCTACCGTGGGCAACACCTACACATGCATGTGTGCATATATGCGAGTCTCTCTCTCCCATCCTTTCTTCTCTTGGCAAAAACTCCACATCGACCCGCCCCTCTCTCCTTTGATCAGAACCCCACCAGTGACTTGGGCCTCTCCTTGGTCCCTCTCTTGCCTCTTAAAGCTTTGAAACAAAGAGAGAGAAGAGAGTAGACAGCAGCCGATCACCCTCTCTCATGCCATACCCGAGCCTCCCTCTGACCTTTTTGGAAAAGCTACCACCCCACCCCATGTGACCTTCCCCCACCTGCCATCCATCGTCTTCCACATCCTGCAGATATCTGGATCGAGATCTGCAGCCCCATCTCCCCTCTCCCTCTTCTTCCTCCCCAAGACAGCTCCCATGGCACCAAAACCCTAGACACAACATCGCCTTCTCCCCGTCGACCAGCGCCTACCAGGAGGAACTAGGAGTACCAGCACCTTCCCTGGCTCCCTCTACGTCACCCTGAACCGAAGAATGTGCCAGGAGAGTGCTGGAGAAGCCGGGCGACGACATGATCTGCAAGCACCGAAGCTCCTGGAGAGCGCACTCCACTGCCGCTGTACTCCTCTCCAGCAAGCTTCTTCCGCATGAGCGCCCTCTGGTGAGCCCCCCTACTCGCTGGACTTGCTCGTCTCCCCTCTGGTGCCTCGTAGCCCCACCGCCATCCGTCGAACAGCCTGCGTGCGCGCAGTCACCGCCAGGCCTTGTCGCTCGCGTCATCGCCGCCGCTTGATCCCCCTCTGTTCCTGCTCAGTTTCCCGCCGTTTCAGCCCTCCTTAGGCAGAGTTGTCTATACGAATCTTGTAGAGGGTGCTTTCCTCTTCATCTTTGGTTTTTGTGCCTTCGCGTTTCGTGCCCCCGTTCGCCCGCTTTCGTCACCGGAAGATGGCCGGAGTTGCCGCTCGCCATCGCCGCTTTCGATTGGGTCAAACGCTGCTTTTGCAGAGAAGCCCCTAGTTTTCCGCCTCCACCCATGGTCCTCGAGCCCCACCATCAGCCCTAGTGTTCCTTTTTAAAGCGATACCGGGCTTTGAGGTTTTCCACCGAACTCCCCAGATTCCCCCGTGGCGGCCTGTTGGCGCCAGCGTGTGGGTCCTGCAGTCAAGGGTCCCGCTTGTCATCCACCGCGGCTGGCTGGATCCTCGGTGAGAAAAGCCCCTCGCAGACCGCTGCGACCCACCGCGGCTGAGTCAGTGCCGGCCCCACTTGACGGCAACGGTGGCTAAATCTCTCTGAGTATAAAAAGTATCTGTTCTTTTCCTGTTTTAACAAAATGGTTTCAGAAATGTTTAATATGATTTTAAATCCAGTTTTAAATAACTTTTAATTGATAAATCCAATTAATACAAATGATATATGTTTTTGAATCAAAAAAATGTGAGGATTTCAAATCTGCCATCCAAATTAATGTTTAACTATTTTTTAAATTTCCGAAATTGTTTAATTGCAATAAAAATGCCTTTTCTTAATTAATTAATAACTTTAATTCTATAACTCCAAATTTGACAAATAATATGTCTAAATCGATCAGCGCGACGAGCCTGTTCTGGTTATGCATTCTATGGTATAAATTGAAGCATGCATCATATAAATATTAAATAATCAGAATTGTTTATGGTAATAAAACTGGGCCAAATAATTAATAAAATGATTTATTCTTGTCCCCACACCTCACCCTTGCCATGCTACATTAATGCCATGTAAATTGTGCATCATTCACCATGGCATGCTTGGTTGCTTGTCGCATTTTATTCATATGCTTGTGCACTTATTTATGTTGGCCCTTGTTTGTTTGGTTCTTTTTCGAATAGACGCCGAGCAGGGGAATTATCAAGAATCCCAGGAGTACTACACAGATCCATCTCTCGCTTCAACTGAGCTGCCAGGCAAGCACTACCACATGCTTGCATACATATAATACCTATTGCTTCTATCTTATTCTCGCATCATTGAGTCGCGATTGCATTAAATTAGATCCCAAGTATTGCATAGCCTTTACTTTTAAACCCCACCGAAGCTTGTTCCTCCATCCTATGAGCCATTACTACAGGAGTTGTTTGAGCCATGTGAGTCGTAGAACAGCATGTGTAGGGTATGTGAGAGTCTGATGAAAAACGAGGTACCTAAACAACTTAACCTGAGTAGTATGGGATAACTAATGAAAGAGGCATCGGTGGGCAATATCTGTTATTTGGTTTTTCATGCTCACTTGTGTCCCGTAGGACCCCGAGTACTTGATTCATGTTCCTTGACTATTCGCACTATCCACATCCGGGAGGCCTTATGGACCCCCTTGAGCCAGAGCTTGATTCATTTCTATTTCTTGGGGCCATAAAGTAGTTTGGGGCTTTATTACTATCCTGTACTTATGCCATGCTTTACAGTTTTATTTAAGATTGTGCGTGGAGCACCAGTACTGTTTTGGATCGTGACACGTTTTCGTTGTATCGACAAGCCATTTCACACTTTCGGGTTCCCAGTCGTTTACCGCCATCCACACAAACCCTGGGTCCGTTCCGGATCCGGCCAACTTCGTTGCGGGTAGCTTAGTGGGGTGGCCCCCTGAAATATTTTATGAATCCTGTGATCGCTTTGTCGTGAATGCCTCGTTGGGTTTTGAGTTGGTTTTTCCGAGGTTGATCGAGTGTGTGTTGTTATTTGTGCACCCCTGCAGGGTAAATCTTTCTGAAAGCCGTGTCCGTGGTAATGGACGACTTGGAGCACAGTTTCTCGATCATAGACAAGTATAACTAAAGTACCGACTTTAATTTGACTAAATATCTGACTAGTAAATAGTGCAATATTCATGGAATGAGTAATAAAACTGCCAACGGATGGGTTGTTCGTCCGCTTTCTCGTTGGTAAGCGAGAAGGAGGATGGATCTATTACTTTATACTGTTATAACTGTTGTTTCTAATTAGCATGCATCCGTCTATCATTGGTTAGGAGGATGGTTAGCGAGTATCTATAGACTTGTTAGTTATTATCTTTTGCTGCAATTGCGTCACCCCAGGTTATGTCCCCTTTAGAGGCATAAAGACTTGTTGAGTACCCCTAGGGTCTCACACGGTAAATTGTTTGATGCAGATGAACAGGTGTATTCGCAAGATGGATACTGGGTGGAGGAGACAGATGATGTTGGCAATGATCACTCGGTGTAGAGATTCCGGGGATGGGGATCCGTGAGATCTGTGGGCGGGATGTGTTTATTTATGTGGCATCTTATACCGATTTGCTTCTTGTCCGTACTCAGATCTTGTTTCCCGCTTCCGTTTGATACTCTGTTGATTGATGTATGAGGAGCTATCCTACACTATTATCTCTATCTAGGATATTTGGATCTTGCCGTATGGCGTTGCAATATTTCTATTTCTTTTAGATGGTATGGCTCTGCGAACTGTTGTAAGGTAGCTTGCATACATACTCACTTGTGTATATATTTGATCTCTTCGCCTGTTGCCTACGCCGCTCGCTCTTGTCCCGATGTTCTTGGAAGTGGTTAGGGCGGCCGACGGGCCTACACATGGGTGGCCCTGGGCCCCTGTTGTACTTCCTTAACCACTTTTGGCTCATCCAGGCTTGAACTTAGAGTGTAGGTTCCGAGGTTGTTACAATTGGTATCAGAGTCATCCCGCCCTTTAGGGTCTCAGCCAAATGGTCGTTGTCAGTCTAGCAAATATTTTGGTAGCTATGTATACTAGGGAAAAACAAAAACGTGAGAGTAGGACTGCTTCCACTTTTCTTCTTACCCACCCACCCACCCTTTTCTGGTAAGGAAGTGTAACGTTTTCAATCCTCTTCTAAAAATTCAAACTAGGATTCACGTGTTCTGGGTTCCGTAGTACCATAGAATGTGTGCGTAAATCCTTGTCTATCTGTTGCATCCAACCTTGTTGTCGCAATCTGCCTTTTGGTTATCAACTGTTGGTACATTCCATACCGACAGGCTTTTGTAAATCGACGTCATCTATCTAACTCTTTGTTAACCGGCGCAATCTTGTTAAGGGTGTTCTTCCTTCCATCATGCTTTCACAGAATGTGGAGTTGCTAATCTCTATCTGTTAAGTGGTTTTGCACATTTATTGGTATTTTAATGCCAAAAAATGCGGGAAATTTTTCTTTGATACATCTGTGTTTCCACACTCCTCTTCAGTCGTGTGTGAAACATTATCTATCTTCCTTTTATCGGCATGTTCATGCTAACTCATTCTTTTGTCACTGGCGCTTGATCTGGGAGTTTTCCTTTTCTTCAATTCTTCTGGGCTAAATACATAACATGTGTCGATCCGATGCTTGTGATCGTAATTTGGTTCTCGGCAAAGCTATATGACACTTATCATGAGTGGAGTATGGTCAATGCTATCGACACAATCCTCCAAATGGTGGCGGTTATCTCCTGTGATTTGAGTTACACCGTGATCATATCTATGCATATTCAAGTATCTTTCGCAATCCGGAGTTTTCTCAAGGCACTACGGTGGTCCATCATCTGTTTATCATGCTTCACATCTTTTTGGAACTCCATATCTGCAAAATTCTCTTTGATACGAGGGAATTACATCTTTTCGTATCTGATAGCTTTTCTTAAGGTATGAGCTATCATCGTTCCTTTATCCAAGATCTCTTTATCTTTGTAACCGGCGATCCAATCGACAATGTGAACCAAGTGGCATGTCTTGTTCTCTTCCGAAGGACCAGATAATCTATTCTGCCAATGCATCTCTTTCAACACGAATCCTTGCTCTTAATGTTGATCTTTCAAAGAGCATTGAGCTCAGAAAGTGTTTCGAGCATTTATTCGTTTCTTCCGCCACGTGAACTTGATATTCTTGGAATATCTTGTTAATCTGTGGTGGTATATCGTCATGATATGCTTTCTTATTCTATATCAATGGAAGAACATGGAAGATCATATGTGTCTTTTCTCTCAAGCTTCGTGAGCACTGCCTGTGTACAAAGTCTCAAAGTGTGAATTCTGACTTCTTGAAGTCACCTATCTCGACCACGTCTTTCTGATAAATACATCACTTCAATTCTGGAATCAGCAAGCCCATTGTTAATTCCATCCTCCATCTTCAACCAATCCAGAGTTTTTCCTTGTTGGCAAGTTATCATCGTCGTTCCGCTGAAGATTTTCCTCAAGACTGCTAAATCTCTCGCAACCATTTCAAGAAGAACATGGAGTTCTTTTCACCTCTGTCTCGTCAAGTAATATTTTAAAACCCTCTTGTTCCATCTTCCATCCTTAATCCACCGAAGGCCGCAAAGACTTCTCAGATCTTTTGTAATCCTTCTATTCAAGTTGTGGCTATCTTTTCTTTATCTGTTGAATCTTGCAGTTATTCTCCATAACCTTCCTTCATATCTTTCCGATGGCTTGGTACTTTCGACACGACGACAACATCATCAACCTTATCTATCTTGGATCCAGCGAATCATTTGCATCATATCTTTATTTTTCTTACGGAGTTCCACGAGTTCTTTTTATCATGATCTTCAGTCTGTCTTTGGGAGTTGGGTTGCATGATTTTCTTATTCATGTACGGAGTAATGCTTTGGGTGTGCGATGGAGTAGCTACCATGCCACTACTCTTATCATTCTCTCTTGTACATTGAATTGGTGGATTAATGTGATTTAACTCATTCCACGGAAGTAGAAGTGGCCTTTATTCCTCGATACTTTTACTTTCGTCCTTCTTTCTCCGGAGTGCTCTCTCAAAGAAAGTAATCAATAATCTCTTGTTGGTGGTATGCCTATTCTAGATGGAGCAGAATCTTAAACCATCTGGTGGAAGCAAATGCATTTATCTTTTCGGTTACTCTTCATTCCACCAGAGCACCACATCGTCAATCAAGAAGGATGGAAGATATATCTGACTTCCTTTTGTCAATCCTTTTGCCTCCCGGTAAAGACAATTAAGGTTGATGCCATCAATCGAAAATCTTTCCACTTCTTCTCGGGATTCTACCATAAGCTAGCATTCCCCTCTTTCTCTTGAAGTTATATCCGTGCACCTTAATTGCGTGATCCTTTGGTTCTTACCGGCGCAAGAAGAAGCTAAACCGAGAAATTCCCAATGCTAATCTTTCCGTTGATATCAAGGAACCCTATTATTTGAAGGCAATATTGTTTCCGAACTTCATTTCTCAAATCCGAGAGAAGATACAATGCTATTTTCATAGTGGTTGATAACTTCCCCAAAGTCATTTTTTTCTTCCGGCAAGACAAAGATCCACCTTCTTGTGCATCGGTTGATCTCTAATTCTAATGGTGTGCCTTTTCGTTCTCCATGATACATCGTTCTTTCTAGCTCTTTCAACAAGTGTTTCTATTCTTTTATCATGTTTCTCAAGAAAACCGGAGCTATGTTCATCCTATCCTTCTTGTCTCACGACAATCCTTCAATTCTTCTAACCCTTTGTGTCTCAAGCAAAACGCAAGACTCGCAACAAGTCTAGCAAGTTTGCAAGGTGTAGTGGTCGCACCATTCCGTGTTCATCAACTCGAGAACGTGAGGGTCACCTTCGTTCCGAACACCCGCCTCTCCTTGTGTTGGTTTCTTTTTCCTAGGAATCTCGGGGCGAGATTCTTGTTTAGTGGGGGAGAGTTGTAGCATCCCAATTGTTTAACAATTGCAATGCTACTAGTCTAGTATATATACGCTACCTTCCTACATATAATTGTTGCATCATAATTATATCATGCTCATGTCATCATGCCACCTTGCATTTGAGCATCATATAAAACCCTTTTCTTTTGGATCTTGCCTCATATGCATTTATCAATTGTATTTGGTTCTTAATAAATTGTATTTGGTTCTTGATAAATGCTTGATGCCCAAGTTGAGTTGGGGGCATATCTTTTATTTAACTCCACCACCTTTCTTTGTCACCACGCCATAATTCCACCATCCAACTATATGTGAGCTTTGCATTTTATTTGGGTTTACCTCTAGCTCATGTGGGTTGGGATGGACCCACTTCTAATTCCACATGCTCCCATATATGCCTCATGTTGTTTTCACATTGTTGATATGTGGAGAGACACATGGCCACCTTTGCATGCATGTGGTTAGTTTCACTTGCTCTAGCTTCCATATGGATCTATTAATATATGCCCATGTATGAGGATGTATTTTGGCCATAAATAATATAGTGGGAAAATACACACTATATTGGTCATATGACTTCATCCATGTGCATATGCTAATTAATTCATATTGGTCAAGCAAACTTCTCCTTTGTATGGGTTTATTTCAAATATCTTGAATTCATGCATGGTTAAACATGACCATTGGGAATTCTAGTGTTTTCACTACTAGTGGTGGCATATATATACCACATGCATGGCCCATGCAAATCCCCTCCTATCCCTTTTATTTGATTTTACTTTGGTATATGTGAGAAGAAGCTTGTATGAATTAAATTCATATATTTTGGCATCTTTTCAAATAATCCTCTAGTGCAATCTTTCTACACACCTCCTTCTACATTGGAGTTGTGTTTCCTCCTTTCTTTGTTTATATTCTTTGGAAGCTAATCCAAGTATCTTGTTTGAAACAAAACTTTTGAACCTTTTGTTTTTCTTTTGCTTTCCACAATCATCTCCTAGCTAAACTCAAGCACCACACACACCTACCTACCGTGGGAAACACCTACACATGCATGTGTGCATATATGCGAGTCTCTCTCTCTCTCTCCCGTCCTTTCTTCTCTTGGCAAAAACTCCACATAGACCCGCCCCTCTCTCCTTTGATCAGAACCCCACCAGCGACTTGGGCCTCTCCCTGGTCCCTCTCTTGCCTCTTTAAGCTTTGAAACAAAGAGAGAGAAGAGAGTAGACAGCAGCCGATCACCCTCTCTCATGCCATACCCGAGCCTCCCTCTCACCTTTTTGGAAAATCTACCACCCTACCCCATGTGACCTTCCCCCACCTGCCATCCACCCTCTTTCACATCCTGCAGATATCTGGATCGAGATCTGCAGCCCCATCTCCCCTCTCCCTCTTCTTCCTCCCCAAGACAGCTCCCATGGCACCAAAACCCTAGACACGACATCGCCTTCTCCCCGTCGACCAGCGCCTACCAGGAGGAACCAGGAGTACCAACACCTTCCCTGGCTCCCTCTACGTCACCCTGAACCGAAGCATGTGCCAGGAGAGTGCTAGAGAAGCCGGGCGACGACATGATCTGCAAGCACCGAAGCTCCTGGAGCGCCAAGCGCTCCATGAGCGCCCTCTGGTGAGCCCTCCTACTCGCCGGACTTGCTCGTCTCTCCTCTGGTGCCTCGTAGCGCCGCCGCCATCCGTCGAACAGCCTGCGTGCGTGCAGTCACCGCCAGGCCTTGTCGCTCGCGTCACCGCCACCGCTTGATCCCCCTCTGTTCCCGCTTAGTTTCCCGCCGTTTCAGCCCTCCTTAGGCAGAGTTGTCTGTACGAATCTTGTAGAGGGTGCTTTCCTCTTCATCTTTGGTTTTTGCGTCGTCGCGTTTCGTGCCCCTGTTCGCCCGCTTTCGTCACCGAAAGATGGTCGGAGTTGCCGCTCGCGCGCTGTCGCCATTTTTAGTTTCAATCAAATGCTCAAGCTTTTGCAGAGAAGCCCCTGTAGTTTTTCCCGCCTCCACCCGCGGTCCTCCGAGCCCCACCAGTCAGCCCTAGTGTTCCTTTTACGAAACGATACCCGGGCTTTGAGGTTTTCCCACCCGAACTCCCCCGGATTCCCCACGTGGCCGCGCCCTGTTCGCGCGCCCGCGTGTGGGTCCGCACAGGCGCGGGTCCCGCTTGTCATCCACCGCGGCTGGCTGGATCCTCGGTGAGAAAAGCCCCTCGCAGACCGTTGCGACCCACCGCGGCTGAGTCAGCGCCGGCCCCACTTGTCGGCGACGGTGGCTAAATCTCTCTGAGTATAAAAAGTATATGTTCTTTTCCTGTTTTAACAAAATGGTTTTAGAAACGTTTAATATGATTTTAAATCCAGTTTTAAATAACTTTTAATTGATAAATCCAATTAATACACATGATATATGTTTTTGAATCAGAAAAATGTGAGGATTTCAAATCTCCCATCCAAATTAATGTTTAACTATTTTTTAAATTTTCGAAATTGTTTAATTGCAATAAAAATGCCTCTTCTTAATTAATTAATAACTTTAATTCTATAACTCCAAATTTGACAAATAATATGTCTAAATCGATCAGCGCGACGAGCCCGTTCTGGTTATGCATTCCATGATATGAATTGAAGCATGCATCATATAAATATTAAATAATCAGAACTGTTTATGGTAATAAAACAGGGTCAAATAATTAATAAAATGATTTATTCTTGTCCCTACACCTCACCCTTGCCATGCTACATTAATGCTATTTAAATTGTGCGTCATTCACCATGGCATGCTTGGTTGCTTGTCATATTTTATTCATATGCTTGTGCACTTATTTATGTTGGCCCTTGTTTGTTTGGTTCTTCTTCGAATAGACGCCGAGCAGGGGAATTATCAAGAATCTCAGGAGTACTACACAGATCCATCTCTCGCTTTAACTGAGCTGGCAGGCAAGCACTACCACATGCTTGCATACATATAGTACCTATTTATTCTATCTTATTCTTGCATCATTGAGTCGCGATTGCATTAAATTGAATCTCAAGTATTGCATAGCCTTTACTTTTAAACCCCGCCGAAGCTTGTTCCTCCATCCTATGAGCCATTACTACAGGAGTTATTTGAGCCATGCGAGTCGTAGAACAACATGTGTAGGGTATGTGAGAGTCTGATAGAAAATGAGGTACCTAAACAACTTAACCTGAGTAGTATGGGATAACTAATAAAAGAGGCACCGGTGGGCAATATCTGTTATTTGGTTTTTCATGCTCACTTGTGTCCCGTAGGACCCCGAGTACTTGATTTCTGTTCCTTGACTATTCACACTATCCACATCCGGGAGGCCTTATGGACCCCCCTGAGCCAGAGCTTGATTCATTTCTATTTCTTGGGGCCACAAAGTAGTTTGGGCTTTATTATTATCATGTACTTATGCCATGCTTTACAGTTTTATTTAAGATTGTGCGTGGAGCACCTATACTGTTTTAGATCGTGACACGTTTTCGCTGTATCGACAAGCTCAGTCACACTTTTGGGTTCCCAGTCGTTTACCGCCATCTACACAAACCCTGGGTCCGTTTTGGAGCCGGCCAACTTCGTTGCGGTTAGCTTAGTGGGGTGGCCCCCTAAAATATTTTATGAATCCTGTGATCGTTTTGTCGTGAATGCCTCGTTGGGTTTTGAGTTGGTTTTTCCGAGGTTGATCGAGTGTGTGTTGCTATTTGTGCACCCCTACAGGGTAAATCTTTCTAAAAGCCGTGTCCGCGGTTATGGACGACTTGGAGCACAGTTTCTCGATCATAGACAAGTATAACTAAAGTACCGACTTTAATTTGACTAAATATCTAACTAGTAAATAGTGCAATATTCATGGAATGAGTAATAAAACTGCCAACGGATGGCTTGTTCGTCCGCTTTCTCGTCGGTAAGCGAGAAGGAGGATGGATCTGTTACTTTATACTGTTATAACTGTTGTTTCTAATTAACGGACATCCGTGTATCATTGGTTAGGCGGATGGTTAGCGAGTATCTATAGACTTGTTAGTTATTATCTTTTGTTGTAATTGTGTCACCCCAGGTTATGTCCCTTTTAGAGGCATAAATACTTGCTGAGTACCCCTAGGGTCTCACACGATAAATTGTTTGATTCAAATGAACAGGTGTATTCGCAAGATGGATACTGGGTGCAGGAGACAGATGATGTTGGCAACGATCACTCAGTATAGAGATTCCGTGGATGGGGATCCGTGAGATCTGTGGGCGGGATGTGCTTCTTTATGTGGCATCTTATGCCGATTTGCTTCTTGTCCGTACTCGGATCTTGTTTCCCGCTTCCGCTTGATACTCCGTTGATTGATGTATGAGAAGCTATCCTACACTATTATCTCTATCTAGGATATTTGGATCTTGCCGTATGACGTTGCAATATTTCTATTTCTTTTAGATGGTATGGCTCTGCGAACTGTTGTACGGTAGCTTGCATACATACTCACTTGTGTATGTATTTGATCTTTTCGCCTGTTGCATACGCCGCTCTCTCTTATCTCGATGTTCTTGGAAGTGGTTAGGGCGGCCGACGGGCCTACACGTGGGTGGCCCTGGGCCCCCGCTGTACTTCCTTAACCACTTTTGGCTCATCCAGGCTTGAACTTAGAGCGTAGGGTCTGAGGTTGTTACACCCTGCCGGCGGCGGCGACGGGAGAGAGGTGGAGAGGGGGGAGGCCTAGTGGGGAGGTCGCTGGGGACGACCCCGTCGCCCTCGGGGGGCGAGAGGGGTCGGGGGCGAGGAGTCCCAAGCTGTTAGCTATTCCCGCAGTCCTATCAATCTACTCACGTTGAGACAAATGACTCGCGTGTTTCCATGCTGAAAAAATAGCTGTTGGTCGTCAACAAGAATATAGCAGGCGACGATCAAACAATAGAGGTCTAAAATGTAGGGGTGTCTTGGATAAGCTCGGTAGCACTGCCCAGTAAGTAAAGTGACAACGTGATCCGATGAATTGGATTTAGTCCAGCCTTCTAGACTTTCTTAGCCGTAAAAAACTCTTTGTGTCATGATCATGGTTGCTGGGATTTGCGAACCACTCCCCAATAGTACAACAAGCAACCACGTGATCCGATGCATTTGCAGAACCCAATATCGACACGAACACTATGCTATGCTAGATGGCCCTTTCAATTTACAGAACTGTTTCACCTCTGGAAAATGAACGGGAAAATGCCGTAGACACGCATTCTCGTTTCTAGAGACGATTTCATCTCACGATTTCAAGAACACCTCGAACTCATTGATCTGCTAACGATGCGGCAGGAGCATCTGGAAGAGCAGCTCGCTCCACAGGTCAATCGGCCCCGGCAAGCACCAGTGGAGGCAGTCCACGATGAAGTCGCCCTCCACGCTCCCGCCCGGCGGGTGCCCGTACCGGCTCGGGTGCCCGTCCGGCCGCAGCTCCATCGCCTCCGTGATGTCCATCAGCAGAAGCTCCTTGCTGTTCCTCGTCGCTGCCGCCTCCGTCTCCCTGAGCGCCTCCACCTATCCAACAAAATGGAGTCAGACAACATGTAAGCGCCATGTTGAAACTTGCACGATGTTTATCATGTGGATTTTTGAGCTTCTCACGTACTGTACGTACCTGCGCGTTGCGGTACTCGGCGCCGCTGACGGCGCGGTCACCGCGGCGGTATGGGCGCGTGCGGACGCAGTCGCCGCCGGTGTTCCACTCGCCGTTCTCAAAGTGCGTGGGCGTGACCGTACGGAGCACCACCTTGCCGCGGAACCCCTCGCTCGTGGCGATGGCGCCGAGCGCCGTCCGGAACGCCGCACGCAGGGCGCGGGGCACGGCCAGCTCGGTCGTCACGTTGCTGGCGCCGCAGCTGGCGCCTCCGTTGCAGGCGACGGCGCGGCCACCCTCGTAGTACACCGAGGGGCGGAAGAACCAGTTGGTACCCGACAGGACGACGTGGTCGAAGTCAGCGACGTGCGCCGCCCACCGGATGTCCGCCGTGTCGAGGTGCACCTCCCACATGCCGAGCGTGACGTTCGACAGGTTGCCCTTGACGAGGAAGGGCGACCAGAAGAGGGAGGCGGTGAAATCGTGGCTGCCGAAGTAGTAGTCCCGCTGGACGGCCCTCCCCGTCACGTCGATCTCCGGCTCCGCCCCCACCTCCACTGGCTGCGCCACCTGCGATCGACACACGCACGTCGCCGGTGAACAAGGGCAAAAAGAATAAACCAATAACCGGATGCATAACACACATGTGCCGTGCGTACCTTGGACAAGAGACAGAGCAGAGACTTGAAGTGGTTCCTGGCGAGGGAGTCCCCGACGAAGGCCATGGACTTGCCCCGCATGGCGTCCAAGAACCGCGCGGCGTCGAAGCGGGGGAGCTCGCAGCCGTCCGGCCTCCACCTCCAGCGCACGAACTCGAGGTTCGGCTTGCCGAACTTCATGCAGTTCTGGTGGTCGTCGATGAAGGGGCACGACAGGTTTGTGTAGTACGGCGCCTCCGCGTCGTCCGGCACCCACTCTCCCCGCGTAAGGTCGCAGGCCGGAGACGATGTCGATACCTGCGACGATGCCGAGGAAGAGGCGCCATAATTGCGCAGGTAATAGTGGCGGTCAGAGAGGGTCAAGTCGTAGAGCAAGACGAGGCCGAGGGCCAGTAGGAAGGCGACCGGCGCGGCAATGGCGGCGGTGCGCTTCGGAGAAGACAGGGCGCTCCTGTGGGATTTCATGGTGAACACGCGATCGTGGAGACGTGCTGATCAGGGAGGATGCTTGGGAAACACTAGACACGGAAGAGTTTGCATTGCACGTCTCATAAAGGCCGCTACCAGAATGCTCACGAAAGTTAGCCCTGCCGCAGTCTGCGATCGCAGTTGCGCGGTTGGCGCCCCGGTTTAAGACCTTTTCCTCTGGTAGACCTTCTCAAACTTCAGAGTATTACTTTCTCTCGTGGTCATCTTACCATCGTAATGCTCATATGCTCTCATATCATCTTGTATTCTAGGTCTAGCGAACCCAGATTTTGTACCGCGCCTAGACAAACTACTAGTACAAGACATCCGGGCACCATATCTAGTATCCACCAAATTTCAAAGAAACGTATTAACATAGGATCTAACTTTGAAAACGTTGACATCGAAAACACAAGTTTAAAAGTCAATCATTATTTGGATGCTCGGTCTAATAGATACTTCAATTTTATGTTCGAACCAATAAAATGAAAAAAAAACATCCAAACACACTCGTGCATCCGAGACCGCGAAAATTTGTGCGTGGAGAGGGGACTCTTTATGGCGCGCCACTTGGTGCGTGAGGAGACCGGAAAAGTTACCTTCTTAGCCAAACTGTTGTAAACTTACCTAATAAGTATACATTTCAAGAAAATTGAAAAGAGGGTAGTCCTTCTTAGAGCATGTATAATGGGAGGTGCTTAGAGGGTGTTTACAAAAATAAACCAACCATTTTGCTAAGCATTGGTGCTTATTTGTATAGAAGAGGTGTTTAGTTAGACATCCATCTAGTATAAATAAGCACCAGTGCTTAACGAAAAACTGATTTATTTTCCTAAGCACTTCCGTAAGCACCTTGTATTGTACGTGCTCTTAGGGAAGGTATGGGGAGTTAATTATTGGTATGCTTGCATTGTCCGATATCCATGAATTCCTCATGTTATTGACTAACGATGACGACACGCTTAGGTTTTGTATTCCTGTAGTGCATGGTTTGTGCAATGTGTACTTTCAATTACTAGCACGACTTTCATATGTTTTTTTTTCAATTCCATTAATAATCATCAATAGGAGTACAAAGATGACCAAAAGTAATAAAAATTACAAATAGATCATTGGATCACCTAACGACGACTACAAACACTAGCACGAGTCGAAGGCGCGTCGCCGTCTTCGCCCCTCCACCACCGGAGCCGAAGGTTGTCGTAGTAGAGAGTTAATTGGATAAAACTACCACAATTGAGACTGTTCGAACGAGTTAGTACCACTTTCGGTAATTTTTGCGCGTCAGTACCATTTCTGAGTCACAGCTTTGCGAATCGCACTAATTTACGGATAAGAGCATTTTGACATCAGAACTGACAATTCGGCAACACAATTTGCCACATCAGCATCTTCTCTCTCCTTCCTCACAATTTGCCAAGTCAACGCACTCACTACCGCCGGCCGCCGCCTCCGACCACTGCCGCTTTGGCCATACCGAGTCGACGTCTTGGGCAACGCCGGGGCCCGCTCCAACGGCCGCCCGCCTGGCGTAGCATGGGAGCTACGGGCGTGGCGGCGCTGTGGGCGCGCAGGGGAGCTGCGAGCGCGTGGTGGGGCGGCGGGCGCGTATGCACGACGCGGCGAGCGGCGGAGGCGCAATAGAAGTAGCAACCGCGGTGGAGCAGCTTCGGCGGGGTCCAGCGGGAGGCGTGGCTGGACGCGCATTGGAGATGACGAGGAGTTGGCACGAGCGCAACGACGGCCCGACGCCGACACCCCCGTCGTGGTCGTCGTGGGCACGAAGTAGCAGCATGGGCACGGCAGGAGCGGGAGCAGAATGTCGTCGCCGTCCTCCTCTTGTCCGCACTGTGGCCACCATGCAACTTCCAGCGGCAGGTGTGGGATGGCGAGCAACCACATGGAGGAGGTGCGTCCATGCAAGGACCTCGACCTCGAGCTCCCCTCCAACTGCCCCGTGGAGTTGTGGTCGACGAGCGGGGCCGACGAGCTGCAGGTGCGGGATGGCGAGCAGGGGCGATGAGCTGCAGGACGCGGCGGCCGGCGAGCTGCAGACTCGGCACGCGGGGCAGCGGCCAGTAGGGTGGTAAGCGGCACCCGCATAACGACCCGCGAAACAAAATATAGGCAAAAAGGGGTCTTAAAAATTAATAAATTTAGAGAAGGATTAGTGAAAAAATTGTGCCGCAACCCGCCCCACTTGACACCCTAGCGGCCAGTGAGCGGCGAGCAGCATGCAGCTCCCGAGCAAGAATTGGTCAATGCAAAAAGATAAGGTACTTCGCGCTTTGGCTGCTAAGTCAGCTCTTTCAAGTGGCCCCGAACTGTCAGTGCTGCAGTCAAAATGTTCTTATCAGTGAATTAGTGCGATTCGCAAAGCTATGACTCGGAAATGGTACTGACCCGTAAAAATTACTGAAAGTGGTACTGACTCATCCGCATCGGACCAAGCCTCCGGCGACGAATCTCGCTCCGCTCCGTCAGAAATTGACATTTACTTTGTAGAGTTTGGATCAATATATAACAATAAGAAACGAAAACCTCCTGCTGGCGAGAGGCCGTGGTCCGCCACACCTCCAAGGCCCCAGGACCACCGGACGTTAAGCGGACAGGCGGCGGCGGCGGCGAGAGGGACGAAACCCTAGATGGGTTTTGGGTGCTCTTGGGGAGAGCCTCTGACGGCGGCTGCAGTACCGGTTCGGTCGAGCTAGCTATCCAACACGACTTATGTCTTTGACTGGATTATATATGTGTATGCCTTTTTTACAGGACTTTTGTATGTTTAGCGGCAAAATATTCACCATAGTAGAATAACTTTATATAAAGAACTTCATGACAACGTTGACGGACCGGTGTCCTTGTAGGCATGCTTGTAGGTGCCCTTGAGCTCGACGATGTTACCGCGAAAACCAAATAAAAAATTATTTGTCAAAGTTTATTTTTTTCTTTCTGAAAAATACAATGTGTACAACATCATCGGTCATGCATAAATTTTCCTTTTCTACCTCCCAAGTGAACATGGATTCATACTTCAAATTAAACATGTTTATACTTCATAGAACAACACCTTTCTAACATGCCACGCCTTTTTATAATTTTTGTAAGCATCAAACATGGTTATGGCGGGTGGTAGCAGCCCCTGGCTATGGTGCGGCCGGAACACTAGATCGGGGCCGGGCGGGCCTAGATTTGGTGGTCGTCTGACCTGCGCGGGTGTCCTGTGGGCCGCACGGAGGTGTCGTGTGAGCCATGATCGCTCTTTCTCGCCCGATCGAACCCAGGTGGTGATCCTCAGACCGGCAGCGGTCCGGAAGACCCGGGGGACCATAGTGGCGATGGCGTTGCTGCTTGGCAGCGGGGATCTGCAGTGGCGGCGGATTCTCTGGTGGGCTGCGGGGTAGGGTCTAACGCTAGGGTTGGCGGCGACGGTGACACCCTTGCTGCAGTGTGGTGGCGGGGCTTCACAAGCCCTTTTGGGCGCGGCCGGGCCAGAGAGGGCCTGGTTTGCCCTTGCTATTACATCCGGTCGGCTATCGCCCTCAGCGGTGGAGGTAGTTCCCTCCCGCGTGTCACTGTTCCGCCGACCTCCGCCGAAGTTCGCTTCTTTTCGGCCGTACCAGCCTCACATTGTGGTTCTTGGTGAGACGACGGTGGTGGCTGCAAGACCGTGGTGGCGTGTGCTGGTGGGCGGTGAGTTTGGTGGAGCAATTCGAAGTGTCCGGGAGTGTGGTTTTTTGAGAGGTCAGGAGAAATCCTTGTCGTCTTGACACCGACGTGGCGTCGCCTGCGGGTGTCGCCGTCCTTCCTGAAGGGCGTCGGGTGTATCTCTTTCCCACCTCTTGTATCGTATCGGGGGAAACCCTAGGACTTGTCCCGGCAGCAGCGTCGTTGTCGTCGTTTTCCTTCTTGGAGGTGTTGTTTGGTACGTGACGCTTCGGAACGCTAGGAGTGTGGTGGAAATTCTTCGGAGGGCGCAACGGTTTTGGGTCATCCTCGTTTTCGTCGAGCTACTGTTGTCGGCTTTATTTTCTCTTCTTTTTTTTTTTTTTTTTCTTTGGGCGATGTGCTGTCTGGCCCAGCAGCGGTTTCAAACGGTTGCTATATTTATATAGCTGGGCGAAAGCCTGATTCGAGGAACATGGTTTTTATGGAGTTTTCAGCGTGACTTGACTTCCACGAAATATATTTCTTTCCCAGTTGGTGGGTGGGTTGCATGTACTCCCTCCGTTTCAAAATATAAGATGTTTTAATTTTGTGAGACTCATTTCACAAAGTTAAAACAGTTTATATTTTAAAACGGAGGGAGTAGTACATAGTATTATACTAGCGTATAGTGGGTGAGCCACGGACTGGCTGGAACATTCTTCCGCTCCCATGCTTTCCACGCGCTCCATTGATATCTAGCTACAAGCACAAGCCACCCACAAACATGAGCCAAGTGAAACATGGGCCTTGGAAAAAACAGAGGAGCAAACATAAGGAATTCTTGGTCACTCACATACATATAAATCTCACATTGGCTTTTAAAGGCTACTAAATCACAAGCATCAGCATATTGAGGACAATAAAAGTTACATATATGCATGCACTAAATTATTTTATCCCTTTAGCGCACACACGACACAAATACTCCCAAACAACCTGAATCCGCAATCGAGGCATGACACTAATTTTTTTAGCGGGGATGTCTGCATGACACTAAACGTGCGTGATCTCTGATCACAGTGAGCTGCAATCGGCTGTTTGGAAAGAGAGCTCATCCTTGGCAAGGTCATAGAGCATGTGTATGTTCTGCAATTGGAAGTTGCCGATGATGCTCATATCGCTCGATCTATCCATCACCATGCATGACGTGGAATTGTCCAAAGGCACCCAGTAGTTCTCAGCTGGCAGCGCCATGTCCGCTCCGCCATTGAAGTGGAACACCATGGACGGCACTGTCTCCTCCTGCTCCACCGCCACACACAGGTCCATCCCACTTCCAGCGGGTGGTGGCACTAGGCTCCCGTTCAGCTGCCTCGCGAGCTCCTCTCTCAGGGGCCGGTACGCTCCATCGATCAGAACCGTAGTGGGGGTGCCGGAGTCGACAAAGACACCACCACCTTTTTCTGTGAGAGCGAACACCGTCGGTGGGATGGACAGCCTTGTGTGTCCCACTGTTATCCCGACCAGTGGGACATAGTAGAATGCGTATTCCTCATCAGGAAGTTTCACGAAAGGCATAGACATCACAGGGCTGCCACCGCTAAGGCTTGCCGAGGCGCCGACGAAAAGGTGGCTGCTGGCACCCGCAGTAGCG
The DNA here is from genome assembly GCA_023614405.1 of Avena insularis. NCBI lineage: Eukaryota > Viridiplantae > Streptophyta > Magnoliopsida > Poales > Poaceae > Avena > Avena insularis. The sequence goes on from CM042694.1 coordinate 455,167,412, forward strand.
TTGCTGCGGAGGTAGGGGGTGTGGCAGTAAGAGAACTTGGTGGCGCCAATCTGAGAGACGAGAGATAGGGGGCCACGGCCGAGCCCTATGAGGCCGGACGACCCGTCGAGGGACCCCGGATCAATCATCAGCATGTTGACGCAACCGAACGTGAGCCTCGCCGAGCTGTTTTCGAAGGTGAAGACCTCGGTGTCGATGGACCCTGTGACGTTGCCGGAGTCATAGAAGGCCTCGAAAGCGCAGCTGCCATCCTCGGAGCACGAGTACTCTTCGTTGGGCAGGCACACTGTGTCGTTGCATGGCACGGGGTGGAAGCTATCCGACTTGGACGCGTTATAGTACGGTAGGCCCTGCTCGACGCAGGATTCTTGGAGGCAGGTCGAGCACTGCGTCCAGATGAGGTCGCTGCCGGTGTCGATGATGGCCTCAGCTCGCTGCGGTGGGTTGCCGATCAGGTACTCCGCGACATACTGGCTGGTGTTCCAGTGGACCGGCGCGCTCACGTCGGCAATGGAGGCCCGGCGCTGCCGGCTGCTGGCCATGGCGCGCTGCACGCGCTCCGCCGCGTTGTAGCTCCGCTTGGCATCAACATGTTTGAGCTCCATGCGGAACCCTGTGGTACTACAAGTAACTAGGGTAGCACTGGAGCACAGCACAATAACAATGAATACCAAACGTGTTTCCATTGTTTCCCTTGGTTAATTTGGTGATCCTCACGATGTTAGCTTAATTTAGCTAGCTGTTTGTAACTTGTGGCCTTCGTACATATATGCATACGAATAACATGTGGAAACAAAGCAACTGACGGATGATACATTCACAGTTTAATACTCCAGTACACTACTAGTATAATAAAGTCCCGGCTACCGGCCTGAATCATGGGATTGGGGCGGAGTTTCTTACGGCAGCCTATATAGGCATAGGCCAGTTGTACTACTACCTTTTTCCATTTACAAAAATTCTACAATACAACTAGCAGCTGGTTGTATCGCTTCAAACGAAGCGTGTGGACATGCTCGGATATCTCAGTGCCGACCTTTACAAGAAGCTTGTTGGATTTTGTCGCCAAATCCTAGTGTTTTTATCATTGTTCTCATGGGTTGCTAGTCCATTGTTTGACGCGATAAACCTCCTGATTATTTAACATTATTACATGATTTACTATTATTGAATTTGCCATGGCCTTTCTTGGGAACACAACTTGGAAGATGCGTTACAACGGTTGGCTGGAGTCTGGATTCATACTGATCCACCTGGCCAAGTGCAGCTGTCCAGTTTGTTATAAGCTCGCAATATACTCTTTGTAAACAGTGGTGGAGAAAGAAATCAAAGCTTGTCGGGAGAACATTTACAATATTTGGAGTTGATTTGTAATTGAGTGTGATTAGGGTATGGTACAGAGTCGGACACTTCCACCCTAGACCCCCTATGTAATGAGGGAGGCACCACACATTGACTCATAACGACTTAATAATAACAACTGTCACACACACGGGGAGTAGGCGCCCGGGCGGCTGGTCTTGTGATATCTTGGGATCTTGGAGTGGAATGCACATAGTCATTGCCTTGTGTCTTGTAGGCTTTGGTTGAACCTCAGTAACAAATAGAGTGTCTCGGTGTCCTCTGTGATCTTGCATGGCATGATTTGGCTCATATTTTACAAAAGTTTTCTAATGATCCATCTATTAATGTTCATCAAGCAGGATTTGGCACATATATTGCAAACTATGTCATAAAAAAGATAGAAACATACAACAATGAAGCTATAATACCACCAAAGCTTGGGGTCGCTTGGCTCCACAAGATATTAATCACTATTGGAGAAGAGACCCATCATGCTATATTAGATCTAGGATCTACTGTCTCATTTTTTTCAAAAGAACTATATGAATTGCTAGAACTTAAAACTATGAAAAAATGCTCAATAGACATTTACTTGCTGATGAGTCAACTAAACATGCTTTAGGAAAATTAAATGATGGTATGGTTGAGTTACATATGACTTTTGTTCATGTTGATTTTGTTATCATGGACATGTGAAGTAAAACCTCTAGTCCTATAATATTGGGAAGGCCATTTTTGAGAACTCCAGGAGCAATCATTGATTCAAAAGAAGGAAATGTGAAGTTTCAGTTTCCACACAAGAAGTGTATAGAACACTTTCCAAGAAAAAAGGAGATAGCACCAAGGTATCAGCTACCACATGATCTCTGCATCACTTGAAACATGTAAGTAAAGCCTAGCTATATGGCTATAAAGAAAGCGCTTTTCGGGAGGCAACATTGTTATTTATTTGTATGTGATACGTTGTAAACGTATCTATAATTTTTGATGTTCCATGCTTATTTTATATCTACTTTCTTATGTTTTGTCCACAAATTGGAGTATTTTTACACATTTTCTGGAACTAACCTATTAACAAGATGCTATAGTGCTAGTTGCCTATTTTCTGCTATTTTTGGTTTCAGAAAAACTAGTAAGGAAATATTCTCGGAATTGGACCGGACAAAATCCAAAGTTAATATTTTACCCGAAGCAACACGGAGTCCGGAGGGGAGACGAAAAGGGGCACCAGGGCGGCCACACCCTAGGGTGGCGCGGCCATCCCTAGGCGCACAGCCACCTGGTGTGGGCCCCCTGGTACTCCACTGACCTTGCCCCTTCGCCTATAAAATCCTCCCGGGACAAAAACCCTAAGTACCTGATCAAAAATCCACAAAAGAGTCTGTAGCCGCCACCATCTCCATCCCTAGATCGGGAGGGATCTGAAGCTCTTCCCGGCACCCTGCCGGAGGGGAGAGATCACCCTGGAGGCCTTCTGCATCACAGTGCATGCCTCCTGTGTGATGCGTGAGTAGTTCATCCCTGGATTACGGGTCCATGTAGTAGCTATATGGTTGCTTCTCCTCCTTTGTGATACCATGTTTAGATCTTGTGAGCTCCGTTCATGATCAAGATCATCTATTTGTAATCTTACATGTTGTGTTTGCGGGGATCCGATGGATATTGAGATGCTATTTTAGATTGATTATTGATTCTATCATGTCTATGTTATTTGTGATCTTGCATGCTTTCCGTTGTTAGTAGCTATCTTGGCCAAGTAGATGCTAGAAACTCCAAGAGGGAGTATTTATGCTCAGTAGTGGGTTCATGCCTCTAATAATCTGGAGAAGTGACAGAAATCTCTAAGGTACTAGATGTGATGTTGCTACTAGGGAGAAAACAGCAATCCTTTGTCCATGGGACAATCGTATTGTTTACTTTACACACTTTGCTTAATGCAATTATTTGTTGCTTTCAACTTAATACTGGAGGGGGTTCGGATGATAACCTGAAGGTGGATTATTAGTCATAAATGTAGTTGGATTACCGTCTATGTATAATGTTGTAATGCCCAATCAAATCTCGTAGGAGTCAAGATGATTAGTATATGCATGTATGCTTTCTCAGTGTCTGTCAATTGCCTCGCTGTATTTTGTTCACCCAACATGTCATCTATCTTAAGGAGAATCACCTCTAGTGAACTATGGACCCCGGTCCATTCTTTTACCATCAATCTACCATCTACTGTTTACTATTTACTTTCTGCAAGCAATTACTATCTTCCACACAATACGTTTAATCCTTTGTTTTCAGCAAAACCGGTCAGATTGACAACCTCACTTTAAGTTGGGGACAAAGTTTTATGGTTGTGTTGTGCAGGATTCCAAGTTGGAAACAACACCTTGGAGGTGTTTCCTTGCTCCTACTGGTTCGATAACCTTGGTTTCATAACTGAGGGAAAACTTGCGGTGGTGCTCATCATACCTTCCTCTTGGGGTTCCCCAACGAGCTCGATATATTTTAAGCCATCAAGCCTTTTTTCTGGCGCCGTTGCTGGGGAGTCAAGGACATCTTCACAAGGGGAGTCCCTCATAACCAATCTCTTTACTTTGTTTTTTTGTTTTGCTTAGTTTATTTCTGCTTTGTTTGCTTGTTTCTCTATCAAAAACATGAAAAAATTAGTTATACTAGTTTGCTTCTTTATATTAAACACAAAAAATGACTACTCTTGAAAACACTAAGTTGTGTGACTTCACTAGCACCAACAATAATGATTTCATGTGCACACCTATTGCTCCACCTGTTCCTGAAGCTACTTTCTTTGAAATGAAACCTGCTTTGCTCAATCTTGTTATGAAAGAACAATTCTCTGGTGTTGGTACTAAAGATGCTGCTGCTCACCTTAATAACTTTGTTGAACTTTGTGAGATGCAAAAGCATAGGGATATAGATGGAGATATTATTAAGCTTAAATTGTTTCCTTTCTCTTTGAGAGGAAAAGCTAAAGAATGGTTGCTATCCCTAACTAGAAAGATTATTGATTCTTGGACTAAATGCAAAGATGCTTTTATTGGAAAATACTATCCTCCTGCTAAGATTATATCGAGAAGTGAAATAATGAAATTTAAACAATCTGATAATGAACATGTTGCTCAAGCTTGGGAAATAATGAAATCTTTGGTAAAGAATTGTCCCACTCATGGACTGACTGCTTGGATGATTATCCAAACCTTTTATGTAGGACTGAATTATTCTTCAAGAAATATGCTGGATTCTGCTGCTGGAGGTACCTTTATGACCATCACTTTTGGTGCTGCAACAATGCTTCTTTATAATATGATGGTTAACTATTCTGAATGGCACACTAAGAGAGCTCCACAAGGTAAGAAGGTAAATTATGTTGAAGAAACCTCCTCCTTGAGTGATAAAATTGATGTTATTATGTTTATGCTTGTTAATGGGAAAGCTCATATTGATCCAAATCGTGTTCCCTTAGCCTCTTTGGTTGCTCAAGAAGAGCAAATTGATGTGAACTTTATTAGAAATAATAATTTTAGCAACAATGCCTACAGGAATAATTTTGGTAATAATAATTATAGGCCATATCCTCCCAATAATGGTAATGCTTATGGAAATTCCTACAACAATAATAGAAGTGCACCCTCTAAACTTGAATTCATGCTTAAAGATTTTATTAGTAAACAAACTGCTTTCAATAAAACTATTGAGGAAAAACTCTCTAATGCTGAAAGAAATATAGCATCATTGTCTGAAGCACAATCTTCTTTGAATGAAATGGCTGCTAAACCTGAAACTATTGAAAATCCATTTGCTGCTACTAATGCCATACAAGTTAGGATTGATGAAAATGTTAGAATGTTAGCTAAATTGCATGCTAATGTTGATGCTAACAAACCCAATGAAGTCCCCATTCCTTTCGCAACAATGCCTAAAACCAATGGAATCTTTTCTAGTAAAAATGTTGAAATTCTTCAAAATATGGGAAATAATAGCTCTACTACTTTAGATGGTAATTATGATTTTGATCTTGATGGTTGCAATATCACTGAAGTAATTATGTTCCTACAAAATCTTGCTAAAAGTCCTAATGCTAGTGCTATGAATATGGCCTTTACAAAACACATTACTGGTGCTCTGATAAAAATTAAAGAAGAAAAGATGAAACATAAAGCTTCTATCCCTATGAAATTAGAAGATGGTTGGGAACCCATCATTAATATGAAATTGAATGAATTTTATCTCAAAGCTTTATGTGATCTTGATAGTAGTGTTTCTATTATGCCTAGAAAGATTTATGAAATGCTTGATTTGCCACCATTGGAAGATTGTTATTTAAATGTCTAACTTGATGATAATGCTAAAAAGAAACTCATGGAGAGTATCAATGATGTTCTTATTATGGTTACCAATGCCTATGTCCCTGTTGATTTCTATGTTTTGGATGTTGAATGCAATGCTTCTTGTCCTATTATTTTGGGAAGACCTTTTCTTAGAACTGTTGGTGTCATTATTGATATGAAAGAAGGCACCATTAAATATCGATTCCCACTCAAAAAAGGTATAGAACACTTCCCTAAGAAGAGAGAGAATATTCATTTTGCCTCTCCTATTAAAACAAAATTTGCTCTTAATGCTTCTTCATTTGAGAATACTTGATTCTTGCTTCTTATGCCTAGCTCAAAGGCGTTAAAGAAAAGCACTTATTGGGAGATAACCCAAATTTCTTTAGGAATATTTTGTTGAGTATTGGAAGTTATTGCTTCAGTAATAACCTCTCCTTATCCTTTTTGTGTGGTTTTTGTGCCAAGAGTAACCTCTAATGAGAGAGAAGTAAGACTTGGGAAAGTTGCTGTCCCAAAACAGATTTTTGTGCTTCGCTGTAAAAATTCGTGAAAAATCTCTGTATGTCGGATTGAGCTGTAATATTTTGTGCTTCTGCCCCAAGTTGTTATCCAACTTTCGTTAGTTCAACACTTTTCGATTTGAGCAACAGAAGGTCTTAGAAATAATCGGTTTTTACCTACTAGTATGTTTTGACAGATTTCTGCTATTATTTGCATTTGCCTCTTAATCTCTTTCTGTTTGAGTTCTCTTTGATCACTTAAACTTTTTAAAGGAAGTGATACAGTAGCTTGTGTTTTAATAGAAGTTTTACTTATGTTGAAACTGAACCAAAACGACTTATTATCTTGAGTACACTAATGTTGCTAATGAAGATTCTGTGAAGTTTTGTATGAAGGAAATTTTAAAGTGTAGGGAAAAATAATATGATAAGATGAAGTATGGACAAAAGCTCAAGCTTCGGGATGCTACCCGTGTCACCACAAGAAATATTCAAGAAGTACAAGCATCAAAGCTTGGGGATGCCCAAGGCATCCTCTTCTTCATCAATAAAAATCTCAGGTTTCTTCCAAACACTTCATTTTTATTGTTTCATGCATAATTGTGTTGTTCTTGGAGCGTCTTAGTTTTTGTTTTTAGTTTTTATTTTCTTAGTTTTCTTAAATAAATTAGTTGGAACCCCGCATTCTTACATAGTTTCAAATAGGTTGATTTGGATTGGAAAAGAGTAGGAAAGTTCATGCTTATAAGTGGTATAAAAAGAGTCTTGTTTTTTACTGTGACTTAGACTTTATCATGTCATGCTTGATATTGTTTTGACTTTATACTTAGTAATTATTGTTGTAGCATGACTTGTTACAAACAATTGAGATTTCTTAATGTTCCTTGAAAGAATCATGCGTTGTTTTAGCATATAAAAGCATAATATTGTAGTATTCTCCTTTCATGCTTTATTTGGGTTGACTTGGCACATGCCACACCATGTTAAGACTATACCAAGTCACCATAGCCTCTATGATCATTTAGTTTTTGACTTGTAATATCACTTGATGCTAATGTTTTGTCGTTTTGCATGATTATGGACATTATTGCTCTCTTAGTTGGTCGCTCCCGGTCTTTTTCTAGCCTCCATACCAAGTATGAGTTCCACTCATGCATCCAACTCCAAATAAAACCAAGTTATTCTAAAGAGTCCACCATACCTACCTATTATCATTTGCTATTAAAATTATATTCATGTTTTTATCTACCTTCCTAATTAAACTTGTTATGTGAAAATTAGTGATTAAAGCTCTCACAAACTTGATGGCACACTTTAATTTTCTTGCACTTAATAAACTTGAACCATTATGCCCATCTATGTTGCGTATATGCTTGCGTTTTTTAAGTTGTGAATTAGCAAAACCATGTTATCATGGGGAACGCTTTCAACATTGCACTTTATTTAGTTGATATCATGTTCTTTTGCTTATGGATCCCGGTGGTGTGAAATGAAAGAGGAGCTTGTAAGGCTCATGGAGTTCATATATGTGTTAGAGAAACGCCTAGGCGTCTGGTCTAAGCCATGCCTAATCATGATGGAAACCTGCAGCATAACCATAGTGAGCAATCTATGAAGCATCCTCTATAAAAAAGAAAAACCTATGCAAATAGGAAAAAAAAAGAAAAAAAAGAGAAAAAAAGCCTATGCAAATAGGAAATAAAAGGATCGCTGAGATGCTCATTGTCTGCTTGCCTTGTCATTTTGATATGGGGAATCTTCCGTATCATCGGGCAAGGGGTACCCCATTGGCGGTTCTCTACGATACACATGTACTTACAATGACAAGAACTTACTTGTGACTAAAGTTGAGTAGCATGAGGAATGGTACTCGTAAGTAAGGGGCATGAGATTTTTAGCTTATAACTTGTCAAGTATATCCTCGTATTTGTTCACTTTAACCTTAATCACCTAAAGATGCTTATGATAGGGGCAATGAGAGCTGAAAGCTAATAAGTACCATAATTTTTGGAAGCTCTTTATGAGACTTAAATCCCTGCTTCCTTCTATGAAGGGCCTTTCTTTTACTTTTATGTTGAGTCTTCATCTTCTATCTTTATGCACCCATTGAGAGAGCATAGTGGCCATTCTTAGTTTAATGTGCATTGTCCCAAAACTTGTTGATTGAGTCATAAATTTTATATTGCTTGTTCTTAAACTATTTGTATCTAGTCACCCTTATGAACTTTGAAGGTGTCATATGCATTTATGTTTTGCTACACTATGAGGGACAAGCTAAATACCATTCTCATTATGTTTTCTATATGTGAAACAAACAAACGTCTTTCAAAGCATTGTTATTCATGAATCTTTTGTTTGTACCCCTTCATGTTACAACATAGTTGTTATATCTTATTGTTAGAACTATATCTTTCATGCTATGTTAAAGTACTATGATCTCAGCTATCAATGTTTTACAAATACCTTGATCAAGATTGTGATGGTGCATGTCACCTAAAAAATTATTCTTTTTTATCACTTACCTACTCGAGGACGAGCAGGAGTTAAACTTGGGGATGTTGATACGTTGTAAACGTATCTATAATTTTTGATGTTCCATGCTTGTTTTATATCTACTTTCTTATGTTTTATCCACACTTTGGAGTAGTTTTACACATTTTCTGGAACTAACCTATTAACAGGATACCACAGTGCCAGTTGCCTGTTTTTTGCTGTTTTTGGTTTCAGAAAAGCTAGTAAGGAAATATTCTCGAAATTGGACCGGACAAAAGCCAAAGTCAATATTTTACCCGAAGCAACACGGAGTCTGGAGGGGAGACGAAGAGGGGCACCAGGGCGGCCACACCCTAGGGTGGCATGGCCAGCCCTAGGTACTCCACCACCTGGTGTGGGCCCCCTGGTACTCCATCGACCTTGCCCCTTCGCCTATAAAATCCTCCCAAGAAAAAAACCCTAAGTAACCGATCAAAAATCCACGAAAGAGTCTGTAGCCGCCGCCATCTCCATCCCTAGATTGGGAGGGATCTGAAGCTCTTCCCGGCACCCTGCCGGAGGGGAGAGATCACCCTGGAGGCCTTCTGCATCATAGTGCATGCCTCCTGTGTGATGCGTGGGTAGTTCATCCCTGGACTACGGGTCCATGTAGTAGCTAGATGGTTGCTTCTCCTCCTTTGTGCTACCATGTTTAGATCTTGTGAGCTCCGTTCATGATCAAGATCATCTATATGTAATCTTACATGTTGTGTTTGCGGGGATCCGATGGATATTGAGAAGCTATTTCAGATTGATTATTGATTCTATCATGTCTATGTTATTTGTGATCTTGCATGCTTTCCGTTGTTAGTAGCTATCTTGGCCAAGTAGATGCTAGAAACTCCAAGAGGGAGTATTTATGCTCAATAGTGGGTTCATGCCTCTAGTAATCTGGGGAAGTGACAGAAATCTCTAAGGTACTAGATGTGATGTTGCTACTAGGGAGAAAACAGCAATCCTTTGTCCATGGGACAATCGTATTGTTTACTTTACACACTTTGCTTAATGCAATTATTTGTTGCTTTCAACTTAATACTGGAGGGGGTTCGGATGATAACCTGAAGGTGGATTATTAGTCATAGATGTAGTTGGATTACGGTCTATGTATAATGTTGTAATGCCCAATCAAATCACGTAAGAGTCAAGATGATTAGTATATGCATGTATGCTTTCTCAGTGTCTGTCAATTGCCCCGCTGTAATTTGTTCACCCAACATGTCATCTATCTTAAGGATAATCACCTCTAGTGAACTATGGACCCTGATCCATTCTTTTACCATCAATCTACCATCTACTATTTACTGTTTACTATTTACTTTCTGCAAGCAATTACTACCTTTCACACAATATGTTTAATCCTTTATTTTCAGCAAAACCGGTGAGATTGACAACCTCACTATAAGTTGGGGGCAAAGTTCTGTGGTTGTGTTGTGCAGGATTCCAAGTTGGAAACAACACCTCGGAGGTGTTGCCTTGCTCCTACTGGTTCGATAACCTTGGTTTCATAACTGAGGGAAAACTTGTTGTTGTGCTCATCATACCTTCCTCTTGGAGTTCCCCAACGAGCTCGATATATTTTGAGCCATCAGTATGCACTATCGCTATAGTTTAAAGAGTCTCTTTTTAGTTTATTCTATGTAGTTTTTAATAAATTACCAAGATGAACCCATTTGCATGATATAAAGTTGATAAAACATATAGAGTAGGAAATTCCTACACCAACACAATTTAGTAGAAAAAATCTCTAATTTCTTTTGTAACTCCAATTGCGCTCATATTTAAACTGAACTACAAATTTGCATCCTCTATATGCACAAAAAATAGCTAAAATTCCGGACATGTTGAAGTTGTCGAATTAAATATATTTTTTTGCTGCTAAAAATCTAGACAGATTCTGCCTTATATTGTTTAAGCCATTCTTTTGAGTCTCATAATGATTTGCCATGAGTCTTTTGATATACTAAGAATGTATACAACATGATATACTTGTTGGATACCTAAAAAGAATTTTCTTAAGGATTATATGGCAGCTAGCAACATATCTTTATACCACTAATGTCACCCCCATAGAAAAGAAATGGGAGAAAGGTTTGTTTTGAAGTTTTTTGACAGGGAATGGAGGAACACCACACTAAGAGCTATCCAAGAATGGTGAAAACCATAAGCTTGGGTATCCCCAAGGAACCCCCACTGGACTTATCAAACTCTCAGTTTGCAAATCTCTAAACTTTATTTTTTGAGCAACATAAGATGATCATAGAAACTTGGAGCGTCTTTATCTAGTTTTATATTTAGTTTTACATGTTACCTTCGAAATAGACCACCATGATAGATGTTTTGCATGCCTAAGAAATATCCAATGAAATTAAAAATAAATTGAGTGGTATTCTATGAAAAGAAAAAGGGGAATGAAAACAAAAAGTTGAAATGCAAGTTATGCTAAGTGTTACTTGTTTCAAATGCTTTAATGAATGATAATTTGCAAGTGTCTTATTTAGTGTTATCTTTTGTTCACATGCATAGATGGTTAATTTTAAGGATCTTTGTTTGATAAGAAATGATTAGCACTATGGACACTTTGGCATGTTTGTAGATCTCTTTTTGCTAGCCCAAAATTCTCAAACAAGCTAAGACTTGTATATCCAAATACCTTAAACTCCAATAGCATACACCATACCTACCTATGTGGCACTTCCTACTCCAAGTATAATATATGTGCTATGCCTTCAAGTACTTCAAAACAATTTCCTTAGTGTAGTTTAAATCTCATGAGAAAGTAAGATGTGGGGTGGAACCGCTAGAGCACAACTATTTGAAACAAAACAGAATGTGAAACAAAAAATTGACTCATGGTAATTGGAATTATGTAAGTTATGTTTTTGATAATTTATAAGTTGTTTGTTAGCCAAACCATGCTATAATGGGGAAAGCTTTCAACATTGCACTATTTTTTGCTGATATCATGTTCTTTTGGCTGTGGATGCTCATCGATGTGAAATAAATTGGAACACTCAATAAAGCTTTCTAGCGTTTACATATAATTAGAGGGACGTCTGGGCCGCCAACCTAAGCCATGCTATCCATCATGGTGGAAGTGTACATCATGAATATTCTATGAAGAATTTTTAATAAAACCCATGAAAATAGTAAATAAAATAAAATGTTGAGAGGTACATTTGTCTATTTGTCTTGTCATCTAAGTATTAATAGACCCTCACAAATGGACTCCTCATACAAAGGGGCAAGAGGTACCTCAGTTGATGCTCTTGTTTGAAACTATATGATTACAATGACAAAACCGCTTAAGTGATCCTAAGTTGAGTAGCATGAGGTGTGATTACTTATGGTCAACGGGCATGAGACATTCAACTTGTAAGGGGTCAAACACATAAATTATACCTACTTTTATCAATGAAAGATGCCTAGAACCTCACTCTTATGATTATTGTTGGCTTGAGATACATATCTCAAAACTTTATTTTATGCTCCCACATATCTTTTATTTTATTGAAGGACTAGCACATGTGTTCCCTGCTTACTTTATGTTACCAAAGTGTCAAAATATCAAAAGAAACAAAAGAGTCTTCCATAATTCTATAGATTCATCTAAGCATGCTTAATTCCATGGTACTTTTATTTGTTTCTATACAAAAGAACTTATAGTTAAGCATGTTTAGAGTGTATAAGAGATATCACTTTACATCTCATTTGCTTATTGCTATTTTGAAAGATTGAACCTTGTAAACTTTGTGTGACAATGAATACAATGTATGACATGAAACATAGCAACAAACTCTAAAGTCCATGTTTAGTTTTATCACCTTCATGCTCGAGGACGAGCATAGGTTAAGCTTGGGAATGTTGATGCATGTAAATTGCATACATGAACTTTGTAGTTTATTGATGCATATTCCAACATATTTGCAACATATATAATGTTATATCTATGTTTTATATTATTTTGGGGGGATTTACCAATGATCCACTTTATTTTGGTTATAACTCTACAGGATAGGAAAACCTTGTTTTGTGTATTTTTATCTTTCAGGGACCTAAACAAAGTCAAACGGAGCTAAGATTCTAGGAAAGTCAATATTTAGAAAAGAGGGATGATCTGGAGTGCTTTGATACGTCCATTTTGCATCACTATTCTATATCATAATTTACTGTTATTTATTGATATATTTCATATTAAAAGATGATACTTATGTTATTTCATCTGTTTTTGCATGGTTGATGACTTTTGGAGCATGGACCGCTGCAGTCAGGATTCTGATAGAAAAGGTGCTGTTTGGAGGCAAAATTCGTGAAGATCAGAAAATTCGGGAAAATACATGGAAAATTCTATTTTTCCAGAAGACGAAGATTGCCAGAAGGGGGAGTGGAGATGGGCCACAGGGGGCCCACACCACCCCCTGGCGCGGGCAGCCCTAGGCCGCGCCAGCAGGTGGTGTGGCCACCCTGGCCCACTCCAGGCTCTCCCCTCTGGTGTATATTATCCCCTCGAAACCCTAATACATGCGGAGCGACCATAGAAAGATTCCACCGCCTCTGCGGGGCGAAAAACACCGAGAGAGAAAGATCTCTCCGGTGGATAGAATTCTGCCGGGGGAATTCCTTCCCGGAGAGGGGAGATCATCACCATCAACACCACCATCAAGCTGGACTTCATCGGGATCATCATCATCACCATCATCATCTCCACCAGCACCATCATCACCACTTCATACCGCTGTAACAATTGGGTTGAATCTTGCATAGTTCTTAGGGGGAACTTTCCTGGTGTTGATTACTCCTTGTAGTTGATGCTATTGAGTGAACCATTGAATTATTGTTTATGTTCAGATTGTTACATATCATTATATCATCTCTGATCTTGATCCATATGATGTCTTGTGAGTAGTTCATTTAGTTCTTAAGGACATGGGAGAAGTCATGTTGTTAGTAGTGGAATTGTGTTGAGAAAGATTCAATAGTTTGATATTTAAGTTGTGGTGTATTTCTTCTAGTGGTGTCAACGTCGACTACATGACACTTCACCTTTATGGGCCTAGGGTAAGGGATTGTTCGTTTGCAGTACCAAACTTCCTGGGCGAGTGCATCTTGGTACCAGAGTTGTCATCAATCGCGCGGAGGGGCCATAGTAGAATCGACAATTGTCTAGAAGGGCCAAATGGGGGTGAATACAAATATAACGGCCAAATGGTCATTTGAACCAAATGAAAAACGGTTGAACTCAAATACCGTTGTTAGGTCAACTCTTCTTGGCCCGCCCTGTCAGTATTCTCCGTTATCTTTTGCGGTCGTGGACTAGCTTACCCCTGCGTGGACCAGATCCCTGAGTGGACCAGATCTATTTCTTTGCTCTGCTCTGGTCTTCTCCCCTGCTCCCCTCCCCATAACATTTGCTCAGCTCTGGCAGCTCGTCTTAGATCTGATCTAACAACGGTAATTGTTATTGCTGCATTGTCCCAAGACTTGTTGATTGATGCATAATTTGATATTGCTTTTTTTAAACTATTTGTATCTAGTCACTCTTATAAACTTTGAAGGATTCCTATGCATTTATGTTTTGCTACTCTATGAGGGACAAGCTAAATGCTACTATGCTATGTTTTCTTTATGTGAAACAAACAAACGTCTTGCACATCATTGTTATTCATGAATCTTTTGTTTGTGCCTTTTCATGTTGCAACATAGTTTCTTTGTCTTATTGCTAGAACTCTGTCTTTCATGTTATGATTGAAGTACTATGATCCCAGCTTCGAATGTTTTACAAATACTTTGATCAAGTTTATGATGGTGCATGTCACCTCAAAAATTATTCTTTCTTTTTATCACTTACCTACTCGAGGACGAGTAGGAGTTAAGCTTGGGGATGTTGATACATTGCAAATGTATCTATAATTTTTGATGTTCCATGCTTGGTTTTATCTACTTTCTTGTGTTTTGTCCACACTTTGGAGTACTTTTCATATGATTTCTTGGACTAACCTATTAACAAGAGCCACAGTGTCAGCTGCCTGTTTTCTGCTATTTTTGGTTCCAGGAAGTCAGAAAATGAATATTCTTGGAGTTAGACGGGACAAAAGCCAAAGTTATTATTTTACCGGGGGACACTTGGAGCCAGAATACGAGACGGAGAAGGGCTAGAGGGTGGCCACACCACCTGGCCGTGCGTCTAGGCTTGGCCCGTGCCAGTGGGTGGTGTGGCCAGCCCAGACACCCCCTCGGTCCCTCCTTCCGCCTATATATTGCCTCTGATACGGAAACCCTAAGGACCCGATCTAAAATCCACGAAAGAGTATGTAGCCGCCATCATCTCCATCCCTAGATCGGGAGGGATTTGAAGTTCTTCCCGGCACCCTGTCGGAGAGGGGAATTCACCCTGGAGGCCTTCTTCATCATCATGCAAGCCTCCGGTGTGATGCGTCAGTAGTTCATCTCTGGACTATGGGTCCATGTAGTAGCTAGATGGCTGGTTCTCCTTCTTTGTGCTATCATGTCTAGATCTTGTGAGCTCCGTTCATGATCAAGATCATTTATTTGTAATTCTGCATGTTGTGTTTGCGGGGATCCGATGGATATTGAGATGCTATTTTAGATTGATTATTGTTTCTATCATGTCTTTATTATTTGTGATCTGGCATGCTTTCCGTTGTTAGTAGCTATCTTGGCCAAGTAGATGCTAGCAACTCCAAGAGTTAGTATTTATGCTCGATAGTGGGTTCTCTGGTAATCTGGGGAAGTGACAGAAATCTCTAAGGTACTAGATGAGTTATTGCTACTAGGGAGAAAACAACAATCCTTTGTTCATGGAACAATCGTATTGTTTACTTTACACGCAATTCGTAATGCAATTATCCGTTGCTTGCAACTTAATACTGGAGGGGGTTCAGATGATAACCTGAAGGTGGATTATTAGTCATAGATGCAGTTCGATGGCGGTCTATGTATAATGTTGTAATGCCCAATCGAATCTCAAAGGAGTCAAGATGAGTAGTATATGCTTTTATGCTTTCTCGATGTTTGTCAATTGCCCCGTTGTAATTTGTTCACCCAACATGTTATCTATCTTAAGGAGAGACACCTCTAGTGAACTATGGACCCCGGTCCTTTCTTTTACATTCAATCTACAATCAACTGTTTATTGCTTTGTGTTTACTTTCTACAAACTATTACTTCCTTCCATTCTATACGTTTAATCCTTTGTTTTCAGCAAAACCTGTGAGATTGACAACCTCATCGCAAGTTGGGGGCAAAGTTCTGTGGTTGTGTTGTGCAGGTCTCCACGTTGCTACTAGCACCGATAGTGCGCCCTGCAAAGGCTCAGCTAGCAACACCTTTCGGGTGTTTCTTGCTCCTACTGGATTGATAACCTTGGTTTCGTACTGAGGGAAAACTTGCTGCTGTGCTCATCATACCTTCCCCTTAGGGTTCCCCAACGAGCTCGATATATTTTGGGTCATCACCTACTGCGGTAAGGTAGCTCGCACCGAAGCATGGACGCGAGAGTTCCTAGACCATGGCGTTGCCCTGTTTGAGGGTGTGTACCCTCGGCGGCATGCTCTCGTGAATGATTTGATACGTACCTTGTTCCCACTACCTAGAGTATGTCGTAATGCCGCCGCGCAATTTCTCCACATCGCTCTCTTGGCCCTGCTTGCCGCATCAGGCGCCGACGACGTCGCCGCGGCTGATTCGACACATTCGGGGAAATCATCCGCCTGACAGGGCAATGGGAGACCGGCCTTGAAGTAGAGCTTCATGGCCTCCCTTAGAGGGGCTAAATACCCTAGTTTCAGCGGCTGTTGTGGCGGCGGCGGCGGCTGCTTAGGCGGGGCCATGTTACCTTAGGTGGTGCAGCATGGAGGAGCTGCGCAAGGTGAACTGTGGTTTGTCAGAGAAGGGGAGTGAAAGACTGACAGTAGGTTTGGACTATGGGCACGCGTGGAAATAACCATCTCCCATTTCCTTAGAGGGTAATAATTCGACACTCGTTGCATTAACTGCTCAATCTTTATTTCCCTTCTTAGCATAAGAGTGCGAACATACTAAAAAGATCGGTCGTGGCTATCCACCTCATCGGGCAATGTACCAGGATAGGTAGGAGACCGGGTTTCATTTTAGAAATGTTGACGACTTTGCCCTTATGTTTATACGATATTATTTCTATGTCACCATGTACCGTCGATTGTAGCAACACCCTCAGAACCAGGGGATGACGATGTGGCGTGTTTTCTTTTTTTTAAAGGGCATTAGAAACAGGGGATGCCGACATGGCATGTTTTCTGAATGGCGGGCCCGCCACCTCCACCTTCGACGGCACGCATCCCAGGATCGAGGGCTGGTGCCGCCCACCAACACATTATTGTGCAATTTTCCATGTGGAACCTGAATGCCGGCGCTGAGCTGATGCCCGCCGCCGGCTCCGGCTGTCGAACATAGAGAATTCTGAAAGAAGCTACTAAAAATAAATACTTTGAATTCTGAAAGTACTAAAATTAAATACATTACAATTTTGTCTGAAAGGTAATACGCATACTGCTAATCGAAATAATATAAATACAGTACAAATTTCTACTTCAAAAAATAGACCTGAAAATGCTAGCAAATAACTTAGGATGAATATAGGATTCATTCTCCCCTATATATTTCGTCGTCGGCGGCTTTCGCGTGCTGCAACACATGTTCAAAGAACTCTCTCCGTCTGCAATGTGCTGGCAGTATCTCGTCCAGAGGGTAAGGCCTCGGTGTATGTTCCAGACTTAAGCCATACATTACCATTGTTGGTTCCTCTTCCCAGGCTTGAACCTCATGATCGTACAGTCTTATATAATTCCTATAGTATATGCAACCGGGTTTGACTGTGGGGTGTAACCTGGTGTCAATGGAGATAGACCGATTGTAATCAACAAAGAGGGCACGACTTCCAATGTCACCGACAGCCTCTAGAGAGCGGTTCTCCATGTCCACCCGGTACAACACTGGTTGCCCTTTGGCGAAATCCCCGTTCAACACAAGAAGCAGATCACCATATGACTCCACAAGGTAAAACTTGTAGGTTCCACGTACCTGTTCAAAGACTGGGGCTGAAATTATTTTGGCCATCGTGATAGTGCTCACGCACTGCTCTAACTGGAATTTGGTCGACAAGATGTCTCCATTCTCAAGTAATGCATATACTTCCCCTCGGAATGCCGTCATGTAGTCCAGAAGCATATCAGGAGGTGGCGAATACAATCCTTCTCCAAATGATTCATTGATCTGCCCCGTTGGGGTGCTCTCATCAGCCCATGCAATATGATCTGGATAATCAGTGCAAACGAACACCATCGTCGGGGACTTCGTCACGATGACAGATTGCAGAAGATCATATGGTATGTGTGCTTGAAACTCAGTGTTAGACTTATGAGTGATTGGGTTCAGAAGCCAAATCTGGTACGGCTCCACCCTCTGAGCAAGCACGATGACGCCACGAGAAACACCAACAAAGTAGAATCTTTTGGAAGAAGAGGGAATTAGTTAGCACTAAGATGTTTACAATGGAAAATACCAATAAATGAATGTTATATATATATCGGATGTGAATGTGAACCTGCGATGGATGTCCATTAGATTCGTCCTGAAGCAATGACCAGTGGCGAGGTTGAGGAAGCTGAAGTCGCTAACGTCTGGAAGTATGTGATCTATCATGATCCAGTTGTTGAGATGGAATTCGGGCACCTTTAAAGTGCGGCGCAAATTGGTGCAGACTTCCCGATAAGCAGCATAGGTGTCGACGTACTCCTCTTTCTCCAGCAAGTAGTTGGCGATCTTGCGAAATGGGTTGGCCGGGAGATCGGACCAGTTCCTCTTCATCCGGCTACTGGCCATGGCTTACGTGCGGGAATGTTTTAATCGAGGAAGAAAGAAGAACTACCACTGCGAGGAGAAGAAGAAGAGGAGAACAGACGAGGGAGACAAAGCAAACTGCCACTGCGAGGAGACGAGGAGACGAGGGAGAAGAAGCAGAACTACCACTTCAAGTTTGGATCAACGGGCTTTTTTTCGGAACTAGCGCGTGAACCAGCCATGCACTGCATGCAAGTTTTGATCAAACAGACTGACATGTGGGACCTGCTAAAAAATTCCGTGAAGTGCTACCGTGCATAGTGCGCTGACAAGTGGCATGTTTTCTGACTGGCGGGCCTGCCTCCTCCACCTTCGACGGCACGCGTCCCAGGTTCGAGGGCTGGTGCCTCCCACCAACACATTATTGTGCAATTTTCCATGTTTTGTCGCAACCAACTCCGCTCCGCTCTGCTCCTCTGCTCCTGCCACCACCACTCCTCTTAGTCATGCACCGCTCTCGTCGTCCCCTTGGGTCGTCGTCCTCCCGCCCTCTCCTCCCTGCCATCCCCTCCCCTCCCCTCCCTGCCCTGTCTCCTTGCCATCGTCCATCGCCCAGGCGCACCTAGAAACGAAAACTGAGAGTCTGCCGTTGGGTTAGGCGCCCAACAATGTTGGTGATCCAGATCCCGCTCAGAGATGGATCCTGCGAGGCTTGAGAACACGGAGATGGGTCCTACGCGGCTGGAGAGCACGGAATCTCCTTCAAGTCTGGAGAGCACATAGGACAACGAAACAGGGGAAGAGGAAGCGGGATGCAGAGCTTTGGAGGTATGGAGCCCGGAGAAGGTGTCATGCGTCCACATTGAAGGGTAAGAACTGTGATTCCTTTTCTGCATACCCTAATTAGCGTTTCTAGTCCCGTGGTGATGGCAAGGATATGTGTTGCTAACCGCAGGACGTCTGTACAGCTTGTCTTTGAGCATGATGCTTTGTCAAGTGAGCATGAAGGCACTGAAATGTGTGGCGGTGCGGATGATGATGAGAAAGCATATCCAGACGTGGTTGTTGACCCTGATAGGATGGAGAGTAGGGAATATTTGGTTGATTCAAACTTTGAGCCTAACTATGGGACTGATGAGGAAGAGGAATGTGAAGATGTGGAAATGGGATGTAGATACGACGACAAAGACGAGCACAAGCCAGTCATACGCTTTGACAGGACAATCCTACAATTGATGAGGGGACTGTCTTTGAGAATGTGGAGGACTGCGGATATGCAATTGCAACCTATGCAATCAGAGTTGGGTTCGAATTTATCATTGAAAAGAGCGACCAAAAGAGATTTAGGGTGCACCGTAGGGAAAGTAATGTGTGTAAATGGAGATTACATGCATCTCCAATGCAGAGTGGACACCCATTTCAGGTTGCAATAGCTACATTTAGTTTCAGTCTTTCTCATATTTATTCTGCTGATAACTAGCTCTGAATTATTTGGATTCTTATCGAATGCAAATCAAAGTAAACACGAAGAAACACAACTTCCCTAATACTTCTTTAAGTGATAAAATTAGACCGACGACTACCAAGTGGATTGCTGCTACTGTACTTGACTGGGTGAGGCAGGATCATAACATTGGACCTGCTGAACTCAGAGCAAAGATTAGCAAAAAGTTTAACGTTCTGATTCCTTATCATAGAGTCTTTGATGGGAAGGAGATGGCCCTAGACTTCATTCAAGGAAAGTGGAATGACAATTTTCATATGTTGTATAGTTTCAAAGCTCAGGTAGAGAAAACATCACCTGGTAGTGTTGTTGACATTGATTACGAGGTTGTGAAAGGAAGAGAAAAGGTCTCGTGGGGGGTCAGGTATAAGCAGGCAGATAAGATATGCTTCAGGAGATGTTTTGTCTGCCTGAAGGCATGCTAGAAGGGGTTCCTAGACAGCTGCAGGCCATACTTGGTAATAGGCGCAACTTCTTTAACAGGGAAGTTCAGGGGACATGTTGCTTCTGCTTGTGCTTTGGACGCGCATAATTGGCTTCTACCTGTAGCTTATGCTGTTCTTGAGGGTGAATCAAATGAAAGCTAGACATGGTTCATGCAGAGACTACGGGCAGTAATTGGTCACCCTGAAGGCTTGGTGATACACACCGGTGCATGCGAGGGTCTTGAGAATGCTATTGATGTTGTGTTTCCTAGGGTTGAGCATAGGGAATGCATGCGGCACCTCTCTACTAACTTCACGAAGAAGTTCAAAGGAAAGATCTTTGAAGAGGACTTGTGGAGATCAGCATACACATACACCCCAAGCACGCATGCTACTTACTTGCAGAACATGTATGTAGTGCCAAAGGTGAAAAAATACCTTGAAGAACATCACACCAAGCTATGGGCCAGAAGCAAGTTTGGTGCGTTAAGCAAGGTGGATTTTGTTTGCAATAATTTGGCAGAGAGTTTCAATGATAAGATTTCGGGCATGAAGACACATGGAATTGTTATTTTGTTGGATGCAATAAGATAGTGCATAATGGTGAAGATAGATTTAAGGCAAAGAATTTGTGCAAGAAATTTTTTAGGCCATAAAATAGTTCCGAAGGTGGTTATGTTACTGAATGCAAGAACCAGGGCAATTAGAACGATAAAGATGAGGATGGTCAGAAGTTCCAGAACATTGGCTGAGGTTTATGTAGAATACAAGCATGGAAGTGAACGGAGGTACACTGTAGACATTGGAAACAAGACTTGTTCATGCAGGCAGGGGCAGATTACTGATCTGCCATGTCACCATGCAATTTACTTCATCTTAAAGCTTAGAGGTAGCGGAGCTGAAATAGAGAACTATGTCGACAACTATTTCTCTATGGACAAGTTTTCTGCAACTTATGCAGAAAACGTACCACCTATGGCCGATGAAAATGATTGGGAGATTATTGATCCAGGGTTCAAACTTCAACCACCAGTTCTTAGGAGGCCACCTGGGAGGCCTAGAAAGCTAAGGATCGAAGCCTCCACCGATAAAGGTTCAAGGCTAGCAGCTAGGAAAAGGAAATGCAAACGTTGTGGCGGATTCGGCCATATCAAGAGGTTGTGCAAAAACCCAGTTACACATGATATTGTCCCTGTTCACACCCCGGTGGCAGAAAATGAGGCTTCTCAGCCAGAACTGGAGGAAGAGTAGCGCGAAGACGAAGAACTTGAGGAAGTGCAGCAGGTGGAGGAAAATGGTGATGAGCACTCGGAGGAAAACGTACGTAATCAGCCAATTTATGAAGAAGTGGAGGTGCCGGCGAGAAAAGGGTGTGAAAAGAAACAAAAGGGTAAGCGGACCGGGGAGGAAAAGGCAAATAATGGAGGTGTATTAGAATATGAAGAAGTTGCAGGGGTGATTGAGGATGTTCTTGAGGATCTTTTGGCTAACTGCAGGAGAAATAATAAATCCCTACCAATTTTATCTTTGTACGATTCTCTAGATGAAAGGTAAGCTTAAAAATTGTTTTATTTGCCATTTTATCATTTTTTTATCCTCATCAACTGATGCTTAATGCAGCGTGGGCTAGAAGACTAATAAGAGGAGCAGAAAGTTGCGGGCACAGTAACATCGTATGTTGAATTATATCATTGAAACTAAACTAGTCGTTTCGTCTTTATTTATATGTGGCGCGTGCAACGTGTCTGTGATGGGGTCATGTGGACCAGATTACAATTTTTTAAATATTATTACATTAATTTTTTCCTGCGTATGGACGCAGCTACTAGTTCCCATCTCCCTTGGATACCCATCTCCTCTGGCGCACTCCAGAATTATGGATGTGCCATCAAGTAGCAGAGTCAATGTATTGTCCCATCAGATGTGAACGTAATGACTTTGTTTGTTCAGAATTTGACGACTTTTGATTAGTTTGAAAGACAGAGAAATGTAAAACATGTATCTAGACATGTTTTGGGTATAGACACATTTATTAAATATCTAAAAAAACTAAGTCAGTTATATCTAGACAGGAGTAGTACACTATTACAACACGCTCGATCCCTTCTCCTCTGGCCTACTCCAAATTATGGCTGTGCCATCAAGTGCTGGGAGCAGAGTTAGCGTATTGTCCCATCCGATATGCCAGGAACGCGCGAACTTTATTTTCAGGATCGGGCGAGTTTCAACTAGTTTCAAAGACAAAGACAACTAAAATATGGCCAACATATATAGATTATAACGATAATCGACCATGACTCAAGTGACTTAGATACAAAGAGGGAATTAAGATACCGTACATAGATTTAATTTATGCTTAAGTGGCCCTAATCGACTATGACGCTCCCGCAGTCTCCATCATCGACAATGTTGTCCGCGTCGCCACTAGCTTCCCGACAGCGTTCCTCCTCCTCATGGATTCTTCACGGTGCGCCGCATCGATAACGGTGGAGGTCGTACGCCCAGGCACTGCCTAGAAGCGCTGCCTCCCTTCGGGGTTGCGCAAATCCGGGTGGATCTCTCGCCGGTGGGTTCCGCACAGCTCAATCAATGCAGCCCGCTCCTTCTTGAACAGCTTCTACCAGTACGCGCTCGTGCGCGAGTACCGTGCCATTGCCCTCTTCCGCTCTGGCAGTTGCGTCGGCGCTCCTCGATCTGCCTCGCCAACGCGTTGTCGCGCAAGAGCGGTGTGACAGGAACCCCGGCGTAGCTGAGCTCGAAGCCGACCGGAAGCATCACGAACGTCGGCGCGAGTATGTTGTAGTGGGCGAACATCTGAGCCTCGTGCAAGCTGAGTTTGGGCCTCTCCCTCTCCATGGCGATGAAGAAACACGATCTGAGCTTCGGCCCCGATGTTAAGGGGATAAGGGCAAGGACGTAGGCCCAGCGTCGTTTCCACTGTCAATCAGTTCGCAGAACAGACTTCTCGCGGATCGCCCTCATGAAGGACATTCTTATCATCCACGCACCCCGACCCAACGGCGCCTAACAATCGGGGATCGGGTCTTCTAGAAACCCGGAGCGGTTGCTGGTTAGCTCTGCGTCCTGATTGTTTGTGGCCAACGGCTGTCGTTGAAAATAATACACATTTCAGTGACACTGGTGGATCCATATGTGGTTTGTGAAAATAACACACATGCAATGACTCTAGCTGTGGTTAATGAGAAGAACACACATGAAATGACATTGGTGGATCCATAGGTGGATTGTGAAAAGAACACACATGCAATGAACTCTGGTCAAACCACATGCAATGACACTGGTGGACCCATGTGTGGTCTATGAAGAGAACACACATGCAATAAACTCTGGTGGATCCATATATGGTTTCTGAAAAGAATAGTCATGAAATGACTCCAGCTGTGGTTAATGAAAGAATACACATTTCAATGACAATGGTGGATCCATATGTGGTTTGTGAAAAGAACACACATGCAATGACTCTAGATATGGTTAATAAGAGAACACACGTGCAATGACACTAGTGGATCCATATGTGGGTTGTGAAAATAACACACATGCAATGACTCTAGTTGTTGTTAGTAAAAAGAACACACATGCAATGACACTAGTGGATCCATGTGTGGTCTCTGAAGAGAACACACATTTCAATGACACTGGTGGATCCATATGTGGTCTGTGAAAAGAATATTCATGAAATGACTCTAGTTGTTAGTAAAAAGAACACACATGCAATGACACTAGTGGATCCATGTGTGGTCTCTGAAGAGAACACACATGCAATGACTCAAGCTGTGGTTAATGAGAAGAACACACATGCAATGTCTCAAGCTATGGTTAATGAGAAGAACACACATGCAATGACACTGGTGGATCCATAGGTGGATTGTGAAAAGAACACACATGCAATGACTCTAGTTGTTGTTAGTAAAAAGAACACACATGCAATGACACTGGTGGATCCATGTGTGGTCTCTGAAGAGAACACACATTTCAATGACACTGGTGGAACCACATGCAATGACACTGGTGGATCCATGTGTGGTCTGTGAAGAGAACACACATGCAATGAACTCTTGTGGATCCATATATGGTCTGTGAAAAGAATAGTCATCGAATGACTCCAGGTGTGGTTAATCAAAGAATACATATTTCAATGACAATGGTGGATCCATATGTGGTCTGTGAAAAGAACACACATGCAATGACTAAGGCTGTGGTTAATGAGAAGAACACACATGCAATGACACCGGTGGATCCATATGTGGATTATGAAAAGAACACACATGCAATGACTCTAGTTGTTGTTAGTAAAAAGAACACACATGCAATGACACTAGTGGATCCATGTGTGGTCTCTAAAGAGAACACACATTTCAATGACACTGGTGGATCCATATGTGGTATGTGAAAAGAATAGTCATGAAATGACTCTAGTTGTTGTTAGTAAAAAGAACACACATGCAATGACACTGGTGGATCCATGTGTTGTCTCTGAAGAGAACACACATGCAATGACTCTAGCTGTGGTTAATGAGAAGAACACACATGCAATGACACTGGTGGATCCATAGGTGGATTGTGAAAAGAACACACATGCAATGACTCTAGTTGTTGTTAGTAAAAAGAACACACATGCAATGACTCTGGTTGATCCATGTGTGGTCTCTGAAGAGAACACACATTTCAATGACACTGGTGGATCCATATGTGGTTTGTGAAAAGAACACACATGCAATGACTCTAGTGGATCCATATGTGGTTTGTGGAAAGAACACACATGCAATGACATTGGTGGATCCATATTTGGTTTGTGGAAAGAACACACATGCAATGCATATGTGGTTTGTGAAAATAACACACATGCAATGACACTGGTGGATCCATGTGTGGTTTGTGACATGAACACACATGCAATTACTCAGGTGAATCCATGTGTGGTTTCTGGAAAGAACACACATGCAATGACTCTGGTTGATCCATATGTGGTTCATGGAAAGAACACACATGCAATGACATTGGTGGATCCATGTGTGGTTTGTGACATGAACACACATGCAATGACATTGGTTGATCCATATGTGGTTTATGACAATAACACACATGCAATGCCATTGGTGGATCCATATGTGGTTTGTGGAAAAGAACACACATGCAATGACATTGGTGGATCCATATGTGGTTTGTGGAAAGAACACACATGCAATGACTCTGGTGAATCCATGTGTGGTTTGTGAAAATAACACACATGCAATGACTCTAGTGGATCCATGTGTGGTTTGTGGAAAGAACACACATGCAATGACTATGGTGGATCCATATGTGGTTTGTGGAAAGAACACACATGCAATAACATTTGTTGATCCATATGTGGTTTGTGAAAAGAACACACATGTAGTGACATTGGTGGATCCATGTGTGGTTTGTGACATGAACACACATGCAATGACTCTGGTGGATCCATGTGTGGTTTGTGGAAAGAACACATATGCAATGACTCTGGTTGATCCATGTGGTTTGTGGAAAGAACACACATGTAGTGACATTGGTGGATCCATGTGTGGTTTGTGACATGAACACACATGCAATGACTCTGGTGGATCCATGTGTGGTTTGTGGAAAGAACACACATGCAATGACTCTGGTTGATCCATGTGTGGTTTGTGGAAAGAACACACATGCAATGACTCTGGTTGATCTATATGTGGTTTGTGAAAAGAACACACATGCAATGCCATTGGTGGATCCATATGTGGGTCATGGAAAGAATACACATGCAACAACATTTGTTGATCCATATGTGGTTTGTGAAAAGAACACACTTGCAATTACTCTGGTGGATCCATGTGTGGTCTGTGGAAAAGAACACACATGCAATGACATTGGTGGATCCATATGTGGTGTGTGGAAAGAACACACATGCAATGACATTTGTTGATCCATATGTGGTTTGTGGAAAGAACACACATGCAATTACATTCGTGATCCATGTGTGGTTTGTGACATGAACACACATGCAATTACTCTAGTGGATCCATGGTTGGTTTGTGGAAAGAACACACATGCAATGACTCTGGTTGATCCATGTTGTTTGTGGAAAGAACACACATGCAATGCCACTGGTGGATCCATATGTGGTTTGTGGAAAGAACACACATGCAATGCCATTGGTTGATCCATGTGGTTTGTGGAAAATAACACACATGCAATGACTTTGGTGGATCCATATGTAGTTTGTGGAAAGAACACACATGCAATGACTTTAGTGGATCCATATGTGGTTTGTGGAAAAGAACACACATGCAATTACTCTAGTGGGTACATATGTGGTTTGTGGAAAGAACACACATGCAATGACATTGGTTGATCCATATGTGGGTTGTGAAAAGAACACACATACAATGCCATTGGTTGATCCATATATGGTTTGTGAAAAGAACACACATGCAATGACGCTGGTGGATTGATGGCTCAATGCACGACGCCTAGAAAAATGCTTGATGGTGGTGTTGATGTAGAGCTCGTTGGGAACCCCAAGAGGAAGGTATGAGGAGCACAGCAACAAGTTTCCCTTAGTAATGAAACCAAGGTTTAATCGAACCAGTAGGAGACGGGAAACACCCCAAAGGTGTTACTAGCCGAGCTTTGGCAGGGCGCACTACCAGTGCTAGTAGCAACATGGAGACCTGCACAACACAACCACAAAACTTTGTCCCCAACTTGCGATGAGGTTGTCAATCTCACCCGGTTTTGTTGAAGACAAAGGATTAAACGTATCGAATGGAAAGAAGTAATAGTTTGCAGAAAGTAAACACAAAATAGTAAAGGATTGTAGATTGTATGTAAAGAAAAGGACCGGGATCCATAGTTCACTAGAGGTGGCTCTCCTTAGATAGATAACATGCTGGGTGAACAAATTACACTGGGGCAATTGACAAACATCGAGAAAGCAATACATGCATATACTAATCATCTTGACTCCTTTGAGACTTGATTGGGCATTATAGCATTATACATAGACCACCATCCAACTGCATCTATGACTAATAATCCACCTTCAGGTCATCATCCGAACCCCCTCCAGTATTAAGTTGCAAGCAATAGATTATTGCTTTACGAACTGCGTGTAAAGTAAACAATACGATTGTTCTATGAACAAAGGATTGATGTTTTCTCCCTAGTAGCAACAGCACATCTAGTACCTTAGAGATTTCCGTCACTTCCCCAAATTACTAGAGGCATGAACCCACTATCGAGCATAAATACTAACTCTTGGACTTGCTAGCATCTACTTGGCCAAGATAGCTACTAACAACGGAAAGCATGCAAGATCACAAATAACAAAGACATGATAGAATCAATAATCAATCTGAAATAGCATCTCAATATCCATCGGATCCCCGCAAACACAACATGAAAAATTACAAATAGATGATCTTGATCATGAACGGACCTCACAAGATCTAGACATGAAAGCACAAAGGAGGAGAACCAGCCATCTAGCTACTACATGGATCCGTAGTCCAAGGATGAACTACTCACGCATCACACTTGAGGCTTGCATGGTGATGAAGAAGGCCTCCAGGGTGAATTCCCCTCTCCGGCAGGGTGCCGGGAAGAGCTTCAGATCCCTCCCGATCTAGGGATGGAGATGACGGCGGCTAAAGACTCTTTCGTGGATTTTTGATCGGGTACTTAGGGTTTACGTCCCGAGGGCATCTTATAGTTGGAAGGGGAGGCCGAGGGGGTCCCAGGACCGGCCACACCACCCCCTGGTGCGGGTCAGGCCTGGCCGCGCGGCCAGGTGGTGTGGTGGCCCTCTGGCCCCTCTTCGTCTCGTATTCTGGCACTTGATGACATCCGGAAAAATAGGCACTTTGGCTTTTGTCCCGTCCAATTCCGAGAATATTCATTTTCTGACTTTCCTGGAACCAAAAACAGGAGAAAAGCAGGCATTGTACTCGTGGCTCTTATTAATAGGTTAGTCCAAGAAATCATATGAAAAGTACTCCAAAGTTGGAACAAAACACAAGAAAGTGGATAAACCAAGCATGGAACATCAAAAATTATAGATACATTTGCAATGTATCAACATCCCCAAGCTTAACTCCTGCTCAACCTCGAGTAGGTAAGTGATAAAAAGAAAGAATAATTTTTGAGGTGACATGCACCATCAAAGACTTGATCAAAGTATTTGTAAAACATTCAAAGCTGGGATCATAGTACTTGAATCATAACTATGATGCAACATGAAAAGGCACAAACAAAAGATTCATGAATAACAGTGCTTTGCAAGACGTTTGTTTGTTTCACATAAAGAAAACATAGCATAAAAGTATTCAGCTTGTCCCTCAATAGAGTAGCAAATATAAATGCATAGGACACCTTCAAAGTTCAAAAGAGTGACTAGATACAATAGTTTAAAACAAGCAATATCAAGTTATGCATCAATCAACTAGTCTTGGGACAATGCACATAGAACTAAGAATGGCCACTATGCTCCCCTTTCTCTAACACATATACATAACTGCATGGACTTACAAGCTCCCCTTTCATTTCACACCGACGACATCCATATACAAAAGAGCATGATATCAACTAGGTACAAGTACCAAGTGCAATGTTGAAAGCATTCCCCATGAAAGCATGGTTCTGCTAATTCCCAACAAATAAGTGCAAGCATATACAACATAGAAGACACAATGGTTAAAGTTTATTAAGGGCAAGAAAATTAAAGTGTGCCATCAAGTTCGTGAGAGCTTTAATCACTAGTTTTCTCATAACAAGTTTAATTTGGAAGGTAAACAAAAGCATGAATATACTTGGAATAGCATAAGCTAGTAGGTAGGTATCGTGGACTCTTTGGAATAACTTGGTTTAGGAAGTTGGATGCATGAGTGGAACTCATACTTTGTTGTGGAGGCTAGCAAAAGACTGGGAGCGACAAACTAAGAGAGCAATAATGGCCATAATCATGCAGATCGACAAAACATCATTGATCAAAGTATTAAGTGATACTACAAGTTGAAAACTAAAGGATCATAAAGGCTTATGGTGACTTGAGATAGTCATAACATGGTGTGAGCATGTGCCAAGTCAACCCAAATAAAGCATCAAAGGAGAATACCACTAGTGGAAAACGGGCCTCCAGTCCCGGCCCGTAAGGGGCTTTAGTCCCGGTCCTGGTAACCGGGACTGGAGGGGTGGGACTAAAGGCCCACCCATTAGTCCTGGCCCTCTTACCAGCCGGGACCAATGGGCATCCACGTGGCTGTCTCTGCGGGTGCAGAGAATTTAATTTGTATTCTTTTTTTGATTTCAAAATAGTTTTCTATGCTACCACATACCGTACATGTTCGTGCATACATAAGATAACTTCTCTTAAGATCGAGCATACAAATATTTACATGATGGTTACACATGGAGATCACAATTATCGGGACTAGAGCCCGTCTATTCAATTACACGGTCGGGGATCATCGGCGCCTATTCACACTAAATTCTCCGGCGTCATTGTAACATCCCAAAACTTTAATCCAAGCTTATCAAGATCAAATCATCCAAAAATGGGGTTAACAAAAACTTTTCCAAATTTAAAATGAAAGCATTCATATATGTGTACATTTAAAATAGGAGTTGTTTGAATTGCCATGATTGATTGATCCAATGCTTGTAAAATGTTTCTTAGGTGATTTAAACATCATCTACATCATTCCCAAACTTTTCCTAAAGAAAATCAAATCAAAAAGAATTAAAATGAAGGAATGGTCATTTTGACAAATTTAACTCTCATGCCTACTTTGGCTATTCCTAGTACTCATTTCTTAACAGAAACAATTCTTGATATTTGCACCCCTTGCTAGTACACATAATGAGGTACCAAGGCCCACCTTTTGATCTACTAAAAACATTCTGTAAACTATTTTAAATGACAGTTTAAAATTGAATCTAATGCATATGCATAGATCACCCCTATTTCAAAAACCATCTAATTGAGCACCATTTTCAAAACCCTTGCAACCAGAGACTATCTAGCACTAGTGGAGATCACCCAAAAATTTTGAACTCAAAATTCAAAACTTTTTCTCTTGCGGCCATTTCATCAAACACTTGGCGGTGATTTCAAACTAAACAAATTTCACTATTTTAAATAGTGTTCTGGCCAAACTTGTTCCCCAACTTGCCACCAAAACCTCTCCACTACTCCCCCTAACCCCTCTCTAGCCTAGCCACCCACTGTGCCAAGACCAAATGGTCATGGCCATTAAGGCCGAGCCCCCACTTGGGCACCCCACGGCGACAAGAAGCCACACCGGCCTTGCCAGCACCATCCGTGTCACAGAGATAGCCCGTGGTCCACCTCCACCGCCCAACCAGTCCTAGCCCAAGGACACCGACCGCCCCTTGGCACCAGCCCGCGCCCACCGCTCCGCCTCGACCTGGAGAACACCCCAGACACCTCCGTTCGCCGCCCAGCCCCACCACCGCCGTGGGACACAGCCGCTTCGGCCGCGCAGAGCGCCACCTCGCCCCGACCGCATGCCACCGCCCCTACGGCCGCATTGAAGCACTAGAGAACCGCCAGGGAACCGCCCACCGATCGCAATCCCTAGCCATGCCGCTAGCTCGCCGTAGCCATGTCGCCACCGTCGACCGCCCATCCCGCTCAGTCTCACCGTCGAGCCTATAAAAGGAGCCCTCCCCAGCACCAAAGACTCACACCATTCCACTCCCCTCACCTCTCTGAACCTCACCCACCTCTCGCCAGAGCAAGTGGAGCAGCAGCTCGCCGGAATTGGAGCCGGAGCCGCCGCCTCTGGAGAAGAAGGGTGTCGTTGATTCCGGCCATCCCAAGCTCCGCCGCGACCACGCCTCGCCTCGCCGTCGTCTTCCACTTTGTTCGCCCGCATCGCCGACCCCGCTGGAGCCTCAATGCGTGATGAGACCCCCACCGAGCTAGGGTTCGAGCTCATTGACTTTGACCTGCGTCGACGACCCTCAGCCGTAGATCTAGCCTCTAATCACACGGCCCACAACGCGCGTACCGTTTCGCGTTTTAATTGCCGCTGACAAGTGGGACCCTCCTGTCAGCTGAGCCCCGTGCCGCATAGCGCCACTGGGCCGGCCCATTTCCTTTCCCGCGCAAGCCCGTAGATTCAAATCTAGATTTTTATTTTTAGTTAGAATATAGTTTCTGTCCAGTGTTTCAAAATTCAATTCTGAGAGTTTGACAAATCCAAATTGCATGAAGCTAATTTTGTCTGAAAGGTATTGAAATGCTCTATCCAAGCCCGTTGGATTTAATTCATTTAGAGTTATAGATTTCTCCTAATAAAAATAAGAAGACAGAAGCTTTTGCAACTTGAAACATTTTTATAAAATCAACCAAGTTAGCTTTTGAGTCGATTCCAACTCTCAAAAATCACATTTCATCATATCTATCCAAATATGTAATAATATTAAGGTTTACAGGCAGTGACTTTGGACTAGTACCAAAATAATGCTATATAGGCATTTCTAGTCACTTTAAATCATTAAATAATAAACTTAAGCCAAAGTAATATTGATCCAACCTTTAAATCTCATTCCCACATGTTAGAATATGTGGTGAGGACATGTGTCCACATGATCCCATATTTTGGTGGTGAATATTAAATTTTAGTTAATTTTTCAATGAGTAGAAATTACTTTTCCAAAATAAAAAGGTTGAAACTATTGAATTAAACTTGTGATGCTTGGGATGATAATAGATCATCAATTGTGTGGTTTAGAATACTACTTAGCCTAGTTAAGTATTGTTTGGTGATTGTGCCCTCCCTATGTATTTCTAGACGATAGTACCGACCAAGCCTTCGAGGAGGAGGAGTTCTACCAAGAAGAAGAAGAAGAAGAAAACTTGAACCACTGCACCAACCAAGGCAAGCTATTAGTGGCAAGCTAACACTTGCAAACATGCTTTAGTAATCTATTGTTAGCAAGCTAGAATAAAACTAGATGGTTTAGTAAAGATGCCTTAAGCATGCTTTGATCACACCCCTTTAACTATTAGTACCCCAAGTCTT
Organism: Avena insularis; assembly: GCA_023614405.1. Classification (NCBI taxonomy): domain Eukaryota; kingdom Viridiplantae; phylum Streptophyta; class Magnoliopsida; order Poales; family Poaceae; genus Avena; species Avena insularis. Next base: position 455,199,956 of record CM042694.1, read on the forward strand.
ATTGACAAGTTTTACCTCCCTTAGTTTACACAAAGTTCTTTGATTAAAATTTGAAGGTAGCATAAAGAGTATAAAACTTGACCTACTTAGAAACCTTTAGATGTCATTCTATGGCATGAGATTGATCCCATCTTTCCACCTTAGTGAACACTCTTAACTTAGTACTTTAGAATAGCTCAAAAACGTGAGTCACTTTAGATGGGAACACTTGGTGAAAATGATTTATGAAAACCTTGGAATGATGAGTCATTCTATTGAGATGTTTTGACATGTGTTGAGAAACACAATTGGTTTATGATGATGAAAATGATGAGGCATGAGCCTTAACCCTTTTATAAAACTGATGGTTGGATGCGGATGCGATACCATTCCAAATTTACCATACAACCACATTACCTGAATTGGGTAAGGCTTAGCTGGAAATTTATATGCATTAGTATTAGTTCCCTCACGGGAGAGGTTTGAGCTGAGGCTACCTCTCAATGATGTCCACCTATGCAAAGGCCCAAGATGGTGATGGTCATGGTTGGGAGGCCATGCTCATAGGAGAGGTGCGTGTACTAGGTGTGTAAAGGGAAGGTTATGTTTGATTATCTGCATACTAAGTATGATGATTCAGGTTATCCACGACAGATGTATCGAATCTTGTGGTGAAAGTGTACCACCTCTGAGTGTCAAACTATTCAAATAGCGTGTCCATGGTTATGGACAAATGAATGGCATACATCGTTTCGTTGTCAGATGTTTTCTAAATAACTTGAAATGAATGATTACCTTTGACTTGACCACAACAGGGTTGTGTTAATGATAATAGCTTCCCAACTTAAGTGATTCTAGAACTTTACTTTATCTTTTCTTGCTTTAGAACTCAGCTTAGGTTTCAATTTAACTTGATAGTTATTCTTTAAATTTAGCACTTTAACTTAGAATTATAACCCTTGTTAGTAGTAGTTTGCGAGTACTTAAAGAGTACTCATGGCTTTTGTCCCTGGCTATTATCATGGCCAGACTATGAAGGAGATTATCAAGATGATGGTCAGCAGGACGGCTATGATAACTAGGACTATCTGCCTTCGTCAGCATTGCCTGTGCCCCTGAAGATGGACCCAACCGCTACACTATCGTTTATTTCCGCTGCTTGTTGTATTAAAGACTGGATCATGAGATCCTTATTCGTGTAAAACCTTATGTATGGTTTGTAATGGATGATGTACTGTGATATCCAATCCGTTATGTCTCGCAAAAATGGTAATCCTGGGATTGCGAGGAATGGCATAACGGGCATCTGGGATTAAAAATCCGGGTGTTGACAGTCATCTATCATCTCGTTCATCAAGAATCCTGCCAGTTCTTCAGCAATTGCTACTACGCGTTGCTGTGGTAGGAGCCGATCCCGCATTTTCTCGAACTATATAAGAAAAGGAGATCAATATGAATATCAATCATGATAACAAAAAGTGACGGTAATAAAAATAATGTTATGAATGTATTGCTTACATCGATAATCATCCAGCTCATTGGTAAACGTGCGAATGAACTCGCAAACGTAGAATCTACATAGATTCGTCCCCTGTGGCTGCCTCGCGCACTTTACGAGAATAGAATTCAATCAAAATAATAATCATGCATCATAATTGTATCGAAACTAGAAGTAAAGAGATGCGCCTACTACTTACCGAGACCGGCTTAAACGTCAGCTTCTTAGTAAAGTCACCCATAACCGCACTCTTGAACTGGTTCCAAACCCTACCCGGTAAAGAAAATGAATGAGTTATCTATTACGTGATATCTCAGGAAATCAACAAAAGAGACCACTGTAGCGCAAAAATTACCTCTGGAGCATGTCCTGCATGTCACTAAACTGCTCTAGGGGTCTCTTTAATGGGTCCATGACTTCAACTCTTCCCTTATCAAGTTGAATGTCCATGAGAATCCAGTGGAAACTGTACACGTTTATATATACATCAGTAACTCATCAATTACACTTAACATCGAGTAAGCAAAAGAGAATGTGTACAATAGAGTAAGACACTCACGCGAAATTTTAAGGAAACAGTATGTGGTCACAGAAATTTTGCTCCGTTAGAAACCTTAGAAGGTTTTCCTGTGTTTCCTCGGGTTTTTCCTTTAGCGTCTGACAATGTATTTTATCTGGGTCAATGAACCCAACACTGAAGATTGACCTTCTTTTACATTCCATGATCTTCATTCTGCATAATAATAGAGTACAAAAGGATATAATTAGGATAATTACATGCAATGAACTGAACAACTGAAAAAAAATGAGCAGCTTATATATAGACAATGAATTGAACAACTTACAGACAATAGCAACTCATGAGACTTTTGTCGATGGCGTCGAAAGTGTATAACTGGAAGAGTTCTGGAAACTCAACATGGACCTCTTCTTCTCGGAAGTACTAGTCATGTGGGACTTTCGCCACGATCATTATTCTCTCCTCCTTTACGGCTTTCAAGTACCATTTATGTAAACTCCGCATTTGTGTTGGCAGTTGTTGGAACTGCACAAAGCTGACCAGGCTTCCACAGGACATATGTAGGGACTACAGCCTTGGGTAACTTGTCGTCCTGGGAACCTAGCAATTCCTCAACAGTCACATTCATAGCAGCCGCAAGCTTCTTAGATTCTTCCATATCCTGCTGGGGAGTGTCATAGGATACCACCTTGAGGGGTGGGGTCGATTTTTTGGCCTGTTCCCCGAGCTGGGGGACGTCCTTTCTTTTCCCGGTTGCACTTTGACTTGATGATTTGCTCCCTCTTGCACTTCTACTTGATTTTCTCTTCTTCACTTCCTTCTGAAGTGTGCGTCGATAGTCATCTGGCTTATGGTGCAAGTCATATTGCGATTTTGTGTTCAGAAAAGAAAGTGCATACGCTTTTTGCTTCTCGGTGTATACCAGGGCGGGCTCGGGTTTCTTCTTTTGAAGCTGTGCAACACATTCGGCCTTTACGATCATGTCGGTTTCCTCGTCAGTACGATCGTAAGGTCTGATAGAAAGATTCTTATGAGGTACTCTTAGGAGGGGCGACATTTGTCGTTTTGGGCTCCTGTGTCGTTTAGTACTAATCGGAGGCTGCGGCGGAGATCGAGATGGACTCGGGCTGTGGTGGTCGTAGTCATGGGGTGGGCTTCTTGGAGGTGATGGAGGTGAAGGTGACATGCGACCACTCGGAGGCGGTGTTGGCTTTGGCGTCCAGCCTGGAAGCTTGATGTTGTTCTTGTCCCATAGAATGATACCACCCAGTACTTCTCCGAGTGTCCTTTCACCTTTAGGTCCAGGGATGTCAAGCTCCATTGAGTCCCACCCCATTGTGATTTCATCCACACCAACTTTAGCATAGCCAGCTGGAATCTCACGGCCATGCCAGCGTGTGCCAGGTGGACAAGGTAAAGCACATCCGACCGCCACCTTGATGGATAGGTTCTTCACCTTCTGATGGAGCTCACAAGATGCCTGCTCCTTAATACCATCCACGGGGTAGCCGGGACCGCCATCTACCATACGTGCATCGTCAGAAGGGACCTCCGATTTAGCCACGCTGCTTTTCCGCTGAGATGGGACGTCGGTAATATTGAGTATAGGATCTTGCAGGCGCGTTGCTCCTCGAAGTTCGTCAATCTGTTGCTGATGCATTCGAAGTGTTCCTATCAACTCGGTGAACTTGTCTCCCTCCTCCTCCTGTCGTCGCCTCTTTGCTCTCTCTCGGCTCCTATAAGTATCTCTGTCTTTGGGAAACCCCATATCCCACGTATAACTAGGTCCAAGGCCTCGTACACGTCCTCCGCGTTCGTCATTCCCGAGGACCTTTGTCAGCAAGTGTTTCTCTCTATCGGGACGGAACTTTGTTGTCCCCGCTTTAATCTCCTTCACCACTTTCTGCCATGTATCCTGGGGTATCCTAATCCCGTCACTGCAAATAAGGTCCCTTGTACTTTCATCATACTCACTCCCATGCCTAAGGAACCAATTCCTTGCCCTCAGATCCCATTCTTCGCGTATTGGTTTTGGAGTGATCCCTTTAGCAAGCAGCTCATTCTCTTTAGCATCCCACTTTGGCATGGCAGCCGCGTAGCCCCCTGGCCCCAGGTGATGGTGATATTTCTTCATCGCGTCATTTTTCTTGTTTTTTTCCGACATTTCCATAGCAGGTTGTGACTCCTTGTACTTCACAAATGCATCCCAGTTAGCCTGCTGCTTCGTTAGATAGCATTCAAATTTATGAGTCTTCTTCGTCTTCTGATACTTTTGCCATAATGCTTTCTTCCAGTTCTTGAATAGTTCGGCCATCTTCGTAAGAGTCCACTGCTTGACTTGCTTCCTCAATGCAGCTGTGTCGGCATCATCCTCACATTCTGGCAGGGTGAAATGTGTCATGAGGTCATTCCAAAGACCCTCTTTGCACCTGTCGGAGACATACTCACCCTCTTTCGCCCCTTTGGTCTTATTCCACTCTCGAATGGTGATCGGGATGCGATCCCTAACCATAACTCCGCATTGTTGTTTAAATACAGTTTTAGCCTTTTCGGGTTCCACCGGTTCACCCCGTGGTGATACCCGCGTAATTGTATAATGCATAGATGCGTCCAACTTTTTGGCCTGGCCTCGTTTGGAATATTTTTTGCTCGATGTGGAGGCCTAAGAGAAGAAACATTCGTCAATATATATATATATACAACTCAGTTAATGCATCTACTGATCACCAGACTTCATATATATACCTCACCGACGGCTTCTCCACCACCGGTGCCGTCGGCTTCTCCTTGATCATTTCAGTCGACCTTCTCTCCCTCACCGGAGGGGTTCAGATAAATCGACAGAGATTCGGGTGTATCAACATGGGGTGTGTCGTTGATCATATCCTCGAGAATTTCTTCCTGTGCTAGGTCTCTCTAGATTGGATCCATAGTTTTCTACAAAATGCACACAATAACATTTTTCATTCAATATTGCTGCATAAAATTACACTAAACAATAATATGAACACGCAATTTGCTACAATAATACTAAACAATAGCAAAATTCTAGTGATGCCCTAACCCTAACCCTAAGTCCGGGCGGCCCGCAAGCACCACCACCCTAACCCTATCTCCGGGGGCCCACGAGCACCACCACTCTAACCCTAAGTCTGGGGGCCCGCAAGCACCACCACCCTAACCCTATCTCCGGGCGGCCCGCGAGCACTACCACCCTAACCCTAAGTCCGGTGGCCCGTGAGCACCACCACCCTAACCCTATCTCCGGGCGGCCCGCGAGCACTACCACCCTAACCCTAAGTCCGGGGCCCGCGAGCACTACCACATTAACCCTAAGTCCGGGTGCCCACGAGCACTACCACCCTAACCCTAAGTCCGGGCGGCCCGCGAGCACCACCACCCTAACCCTAAGTCCGGGGGCCCACGAGCACTACCGGACTTAGGGTAGTTATTTCTTTAGCTTATCTTTATTTAGCACTGATGCTTGTCTGTCTCAATCGACACTATAATACTACATACTATATAATATACTACTATATATATTATTACTAGTAATAAATATATATACACAAACATATATATACTATATATTTATATACTAGTAATAAATATTACAATATAAAAAAGATACAAGAAATAAAAAAACATACACTAGAAATTAATATATACTATACTAGAAATATATACTATACTAGAAATTAATATATAGTATACTAGAAATTAATAAAAAAGCATACACTAGAAATATAAAAAAGATATAAAAAATACTAGTAATAATTCTATCTATCTATTACAAAAAAACATACTAGTAATACAAGTAATAATTCTATCTATCTATTACAAAAAAGATACTAGTAATACAAAAAAACATACACTAGAAATACTAGTAATACAAAAAATATATAAAAATGGTCGAGGTGTGCCTCCAGGCTCATTGGGGGATGGAGGCGTGGCGGTCATGGCGCCGCCTGCCTGCTACGCTTACAGTCATTGCGCTCAAGTGGTCCACCGGAGCGTCGGAAGACCACTATACATTTGGTCCCGGAAGAGTCTTTAGTCCCGGTGCGTTATACGGTCCGTATAACCATTTTGCCATTTTCATGTAATTCTGACGCTCTGGTGGTCTTCCTCCGGCGAAACCCTAGACCGGATCATCTACCCCGCCTAATTTTTTCCTGCCCGTTCTCTTCCGGATCGTAGCCCCTTTAGGGTTTAGGGTTTTTGATTTAGGGTTTAGGGTTTAGGGTTTTTGGTTTAGGGTTTAGGGTTTAGGGTTTAGGGTTTAGAGTTTTTAGTTTAGGGTTTAGGGTTTTTAGTTTAGGGTTTAGGGTTTAGGGTTCCCTCCTCTGACTTAGGGTTTAGGGTTCCCTCCTCCGACTTAGGGTTTAGGGTTTAGGGTTTAGACTCATATTTGCCGCCTCTCTACACTCTATCCCATGGCTTCCACCATACCTCTAACCCCAGGGAGGCGGAGATGCCATAGGGCGTGTGCACCAAGGGCATCTTTGAGAAGTTCCGCCACGGGAGATTTCCCAACCCTTTCCTCCATCCATGGGGATGAAACTCTCCATCCATGTTGGCTTGGTCGTTGCCATAGCACATCTAGACTCATATCTGCCGCCTCTCTCCACTCTATCCCATGGCTTCCACCATACCTCTAACCCCAGGGAGGCGGAGATGGAGTCTTTCACGGGCTAGAAGGAATATATTTTCCGAGGCGGAACTTCCGAAGATGCCATAGGGCGTGTGCACCAAGGGCATCTTCGAGAAGTTCTTCCACGGGAGATTTCCCAACCCTTTCCTCCATCCATGGTGATGAAACTCTCCATCCATGTTGGCTTGGTCGTTGCCATAGCACATCTAGACTCACATCTGCCGCCTCTCTCCACTCTGTCCCATGGCTTCCACCATACCTCTAACCCTAGGGAGGCGGAGATTGAGTCTTTCACGGGCTAGCAGGAATATATTTTCCGAGGCGGAACTTCCGAAGATGCCATAGGGCGTGTGCACCAAGGGAATCTTCGAGAAGTTCCGCCACGGGAGATTTCCCAACCCTTTCCTCCATCCATGGGGATGAAACTCTCCATCCATGTTGGCTTGTTGAGTTGCTTGCCATGGCGTATCGATGCTCCTTTTATAGGCACGGCGCCTCTTCTACTTTGTCTTCTTCCTCCGACAGGGTATCGTGCGCTACATGCTTTATCTCATCGAGCAGTGCGTCGACCCACGCGTCCTTATCCTACCGACAGCTTTAGTCTCGGTTTGAGCCCCCACCCGGTACTAAAGGTTACCCACGCGTCCTTATCCCACCGATAGTTTTGTTAGATGACACAGAAACCACCTTTAGTCCCGGTTGCACCCACCAGCCGGTACTAAAGGTTAGCCACCCCCCAGATAAGGCCCTCCCAGATAAGTCTCCCCCAGATAAGACCCCCCCATCTTTTATCCCGGTTTGAGCCCCCACCCGGGATGAAAGTTTCCCGCGCCACTGCGTTCCCGCGCTTTCCATCGGTTCCTACCTCTGTCTTCCCGCCATTTTTTCAGTATATATATGTACGCTTGGCCTCCATTTACATATCACATCTAGACTCATCATTCTCTTCCCATGGCTTCCATCGTATCTCTAACCACCCAGGAGGCGGAGGCGCTTTGCGCCTCGAACTACCCCTGCCCACCGGGCTACCGCGTCCCCACCGGCTGGATCTTTGGCGCGGGGCGTGCAGTCCCTCCTGTCCCTCTAGGTGTGGAGCGCCGGATGGCCATCATGAACCACTACTACCTCGAGCTCACGCCAGAGCAGCGGAGGAATCCCAACTGGCATCCCGACTATTTCCCGACTTGGGAAGCCTTCTTCATTAATCGATGTGAGAGGGCGCTCGCCAGGGATGAGGAGGACGACCCACCTCCTTTGAACTTCAACGAGGCCGGCCGTCGGCTGTGGTGGCCGGACTCTCCAGAGTGTCATGGCCTACAACACGACCGGCAATAACCCCCGCCTGCGGTACCCTCAAATCCAGCCCACGCGTGCCCAACCTTCAAGGTTCGACTACGGCGACCACGGCGGCAGCAATGACGATGGCACGGCGACTACAGGGCTAGCAGAGCGTATTACAGGGCTAAGCGGGGATCACTCCAACCATTAGGCATGTTTCTTAATTTTCAGTTGTGCTATGTATCCTTAGTGTTTGTGGGTTCCTTCTCTTGTGATGGTTCCTTCTCTTTGTGTGATCACCTACCGCGGCTCAGAACGTCTAGTTTGATTGAGCAAGATGTATTACATGAAAGGGGACCTTTATGTCTCAAATAAAAGGTTTAATATATTACATAGATTTATGTCTCAAATAAAAGGTTTAATTACGTAGATTTATGTCTCAAATAAAAGGTTTAATACATTATTACACATCACCAACATCTAGTGTTGTGGTTTTCTTCTGTACCATAGCCATGGAGAATCTTCATCATTTAATAGGATGCTTGGGTCAGTTTTCACTTTGAAGGGCGGAATTTCATGAAACTTATTGTAATCTTCTGACATGTCTGTCTTGTCATCCACTCCCACGATGTTTCTTTTCCCTGAAAGAACTATGTGGCGCTTTGGCTCATCGTATTCTGTACTCTTTTGCTTATCTTTCCTTTTTCTCGGTTTGGTAGACATGTCCTTCACATAGAAAACCTGAGCCACATCGTTGGCTAGGACGAATGGTTCATCCATGTCATAAGATTGTTGAGATCCACTGTTGTCATGCCGTACTTTTCGTCTACATGTACCCTGCCTCCTGTCAGCTTGACCCATTTGCACCGAAACAAAGGGACCTTAAAAGTAGGTCCATAGTCAAGTTCCCATATCTCCTCTATGTACCCATAATATGTGTCAATCTGCCCATTGTCATCTGTTGCATCAAAGCGGACACCACTGTTTTGGTTGGTGCTCTTTTTATCTTGGGCGATCGTGTAAAATGTATTCCCATTTATCTCGTACCCTTGGAAAGTACATATAGTCGAAGATGGTAACCTGGCCAACAAGTACAACTCATCTCCAACAGTGGTGTTATTCATGAGATGTGTCTGCAACCAATTGCCAAAATTCTTCTCGTGTTCCCCTTTAATCAAGGTTTCAGGCTTCCCCGGGTTTTCGGAGCGTAGAATATTCTTGTGTTTCTCGATATCTGAGCTACCACGGTGGAATTGTGTAGAATGTGTAGTGTGCTTGAGTGAAAGAATGCCCATCCCTACATACCATTGATTTCCTTCCTAGTGTGCCTTTTCAGTCATCCTCCCCTCATCTGAGATTCAGAACACCAATCGGCTTAAGGTCGAAGAAAGTCAACACAAAACTCAATGACCTCCTCTATTCCATAGCCCTTGGAGATGCTTCCTTCGGCCTAGCACGGTTATGAACATATTTCTTTAAGACTCCATGAACCTCTCGAAGGAACATATTGTGTACAAACACGGACCGAGAATTCTAATCTCTTGACTAGGTGAACTAGGAGGTGCATCATAATATTGAAGAAGGATGGCGGAACAACAACTCAAGCGACCAGACATTGGACCACATCAATCAGAACCTGATAGACTTTATCGATCGATTACCTTCGAGAAATTGCATTGAGGAATGCACATACCTTCACAATGGCTAGTCGAACATTTTCTGGTAGAATTCCCTCAATGCAATCTGAAGCAATTGCGTCATAAGCACATGGCAGTCATGAGACTTTAGGTTTTGAAATTTTTCTCTTTCATATTTACTATTCCTTTATATTCGACGAGAAGCCGACGGGACCACGATCTGAAAAGGACTTCAAAAGATTTCCTTCTCTTCTTTGGTAAGGCGTGGTGGCAAGCCCTTGAAACTGCGTCGGATGCTTGCCGTCTCATCCTTTATGATGTTGCTGGTCCTCCCGTGCTGCCGGGGTATCTTTTGACTTCCCATACAAGCCCAGGAAGCCTAGAATATTCACACAAAGATTCTTCGTCAGTGCATCACGTCGATTGCAGCGGACCTCATGCACTTTCCAATAGGGTAGCTCCCAAAATATAGATTTCTTCTTCCACATGGGTGCGTGTCCGTAATGGGGTCTTCGGAACAGGTTGTCCTCCGGGACCCTTTCCAAATATTACATCAAATCCTTGACCATACCAAATACATCAGCACCACTACGGGGGCGAGCCGTCGGGTTTCTGCCTTGCCATTGAAATGCTTGCCTTTCTTCTTTAAGGGATGACTAGGCGGAAGAAAACAACGATTGTACGGGTACACATTCTTTCTACATTTATCCAGATATATACTTTCAGTCTCATCTAAACAGTGCGTGCATGCATTGTATCCTTTGTTCGTCTGTCCTGAAATGTTACTAAGAGCAGGCCAATCATTTATGGTTACGAACAGCAATGCTTGTAGGTCAAATTCCTGCTGTTTGTGCTCATCCCACACACGTACACCTGGTTTGGCCCACAACTGTAGAAGTTCATCAACTAATGGCCTTAGGTACACATCAATGTCATTGCCGGGTTGCTTCGAGCCTTGGATGAGCACTGGCATCATAAAGAACTTCCGCTTCATGCACAACCAAGGAGGAAGGTTGTAGATACATAGAGTCACGGGCCAGGTGTTGTGACTGCAGTTCTGCTCCCCAAAAGGATTCATGCCATCGGTACTTAGACCAAACCATAAGTTCCTTGCGTCACCAGCAAAGTCTGGGAAGTCTCTCTTGATTTTTCTCCACTGCCGACCATCAGCAGGGTGCCTCAACATCTCGTCTTTCTTACGGTCTTCCATGTTCCATCACAACAACTTGGCATGCTCTTTATTTCTGAACAAACGTTTCAACTGTGGTATTATAGGAGCATACCACATCACCTTGGCAGGAACCCTCTTCCTGGGTTGCTCGCCCTCAACATCACCAGGGTCATCTTTTCTGATCTTATACCACAATGCAGTGCATACCGGGCATTTATCCATATTCTCGTATTTCTCACCGTGGTAGAGGATGCAGTCATTAGGGCATGCATGTATCTTCTGCACGTCTAATCCTAGAGGGCAGACAAGTTTCTTTGCTTCGTACGTACTAGAGGGCAATTGGTTATTTCTTGGAAGCAGCTTCTTCATTATTACCAGCAACTTTTCAAATCCCGAGTCAGTCATACCGGTCTCTGCCTTCCACTTCAACAATTCCAGTGTGCTACCCAGCTTCTTCTGGCCATCTTCACAAGTTGGATACAGCAATGTGTTGTGGTCCTGTAACATCTGCTCGAACTGCAACCTCTCCTTTTCTGTGTCGCAGTCTCGCCTTGCATCACTAATGACCTGACCAAAATCATCAATGGGCTCATCTGGTTCTCGTTCTTCACCCCCTTCTTTTTCATTATCTTCAACTGCGGTATCATCGTATTCAGGGAACATAGATCGGTAGTTGTCATCATTGTTCTCTTCTTCATCGTTGTCTTCCATCATAACCCCTCTTTCTCCGTGCTTGGTCCAAACATTATAGCCGGACATGAAACCGGACCGAAGCAGGTGGCTCTGAATGACTCTTGAGGAAGTGTGAGCCTGCTCATTCCGACATTCAACACATGGACAACACATAAAACCATCCCGCCACTTGTTCGCCTCGGCCACAAGGCGAAAAGAACACACGCCTTCTTTGTAAGCGTCAGAGCGTCGGTCACCGTACATCCATGGGTGGCTCATCTGCATCATACAACCATGCATATATATCAAACGCAATCACGATGCTTAAATTAGTATCGCACAGTCAAAACGAGAAATAGTTGCTAACCTTTTAGGACACTTCAAAACAAAGAGGAGAAACCTTAAGTGTCGCTCTAACACCTCATATCATATTTTGTCTTGTATGAACTCAAGTGGCATCGCTCTAATAGGCATTTCACCGAACACCTCTAGTGCATATGAAGATAAAAAGTTAGCACAAAGTTATACCCACCTCTCACATTGGAAAAAAACAGGAGATAGTGGAGGGCTGGGTGCATATATATAGGGCCAGGCCATTAGTCTCGGTTTGAGATACAAACCGAGACTAAAGGTTCTGCCAGGAGCTCGCACACCGGCCCAGACCCATTTGTCTTGGTTTGTATCTCAAACCGGGACTAATGGTTCCTTACGGACCGAGACATAATGCCTCGGCCTCCTCGGGCCGTCTGGTTCGGACCATTAGTCCTGTCCCCAGCCACGGCCGGGACTAATGGCCCAAACCAAAGGCCCATTTTCTACTAGTGTACCACTATACTATGCTTTAATATGCTAAAACAATGCATGATTCATCCAAGGCACATTAAGCAATCTCAATTGTTTATAACAAGTCATGCTACAGCAAAGAATACTAAGCATAAATCCAAAACAATATCAATCATGGCATGACAAAGCATAGGCCATAGTCAAAAACGAGCTCTTTTTACCACATAAGCATGAACTTTCCTACTCTTTTCCAAACCAAACCAAACTATTTGCAAACTAATGTATGAAAGAAGGGGTCCAACCAATTTATTCAGAAAACTAAGAAAACCGAAGCAAACGAAAAACCAAAATGAAAACGAAAAAGAAGACGCTCCAAGAACAACACAACTGTTCATGAAACAATAAAAATGAAGCGTTTGGAAGAAACCTGGGATTTTTATTGATGAAGAAGGGGAATGCCTTGGGCATCCCCAAGCTTTGACGCTTGTACTTCTTGGATATTTCTTGGGGTGACACGCGTGGCATCCCCAAGCTTGAGCTTTAGTCCATCCTTCATCTCATTACTCATTCCTTCCATACACCTGAAATTTTTCCTTCATACAAAACTTCACACAATCTTTATTGGCAACATTAGTGCACTCAAGATAAATAAGTCTTAAGGTTCAGTTCTAACACCAAATAAACTTCCATTAGAACACTAGCTACTGAAGCACTTCCCTCAAAAATCTCAATTCCCCAAAAGAACTCAAAAAGGAACCAACAAGAAGCAAATGCAGAAAATGGCAGAAATCTGTCAAAACAGACCAGGAGGTAATGACGAATTTTTTCGAAGACCTTCTGTTTCTCAAATAATAAAGTGTTGAACTAACGAAAGTTAGATAACAACCTGGGGAAGAAGCACAAACAATTACAGCTCAATCAGACATACAGAGCTATCTCACGAATTTTTATAGTGAAGCACAAAAATCTGTTTCGGGACAGCAACTTTCCCAATCATTACTTCTCTCTCATTAAAGGTTACTCTTGGCACAAAAAGCAAATAAAAAGGATAAGGAGAGGTTATTACTTAAGTAATAACTTCCAAGACTCATCTAAAACTCTTGGGTTATCTCCCAACAAGTACTTTTCTTTAACGCCTTTAAGTTAGGCATAAGAAGCAAAGAAAGAATCAAGTGTTCTCAAATGAAGAAGCATTAAGACCAAATTTCTTGCCCTTACCTCTCTTACTTTTATTCTTAACCTTGGGGAAAATATGATTGTTTGGTGGAGAAGAAAGGTGCATGGTCTCCTTTCCCACATCTATTATTGCTCCAAGGAGTTCTAATAGGGACCTTCCAAGTGTAATTTGTCCTTTTGCTGCACATTCAATAACAAGATAATCAATAGAAATCGTTTTCCCAAGGATCTTTGTAAACACTCCTTCAGCTATTACAAGAGGTAATATGGTAGTATTATTAGCAAGAGATATTTCTTTTCCTCCTTCAGTGAGCCCCCAAGTATTCAGAGATTTATAAATATCTTTGGGCATAAGACAAAATTCATACATGATATCACACCGAGCTTGAAAAGTTTCAGTGTTAATCTCAATCTTTACTGTAGGGAACCACTTTGATGGTTCAGAGTTTATCGGAACATAATTGTGATGCTCCCTAAGCGTGTTATAGCAATTTTCTAAGCTAGTAGTGCGAGCCTCAAGAGTGTTTAACGTGGCAAATATTTTTGCGAAAGAAATATCAGTTTGGCTAGGCATGTTGTAAGTGAGGATCAATTTCTTTATAGCATTAATAGCATCATCCTCATTACAATGAAGGAAATCTCCTCCCACAACAGCATCTAAAGCATATCTATAGCAAAGAGCAATCCCAAGGTAAAAACTACTAAGGAACAAGCTTTGAGTCATTTTAGGCTCAGTTTTTTCATGTAGATCAGAGATTCTAGACCAAGCTTCCTTAAAACTTTCCTCAATTCCTTGTTTAAAAGTGAAAATCATTTCCTTGGGTGACATAGTGATTGGAGCAAGGCTAGACATAGTGGCAACTCAAGATAGGAACTAAATTTTTTGTGTTTTTGAAATAAGAAAACAAACTAGTAGAACTAATTTTTTTGTGTTTTTGAAATAAGAAAGCAAACTAGTAAAACAAAAATAACAAAGTAAAGAGATTGGTTATGAGGGACTCCCCTTGTGAAGATGTCCTTGACTCCCCGGCAACGGCGCCAGAAAAATGCTTGATGGCTCAATGCATGGCACCCAGAAAAATGCTTGATGGCGATGTTGATGTAGAGCTCGTTGGGAACCCCAAGAGGAAGGTATGATGAGAACAGCAGCAAGTTTCCCTCAGTAATGAAACCAAGGTTTCATCGAACCAGTAGGAGCAAGGAAACACCCCAAAGGTGTTACTAGCTGAGGTTTGGCAGGCGCACTACCGGTGCTAGTAGCAACGTGGAGACCTGCATAACACAACCATCGTGTTTTGCGGAAAACAAAGGATGAGGTTGTCAATCTCACCATGTTTTGCGGAAAACAAAGGATTAAACATATCGAATGGAAAGAAGTAGAAGTTTGCAGAAAGTAAACACAAAGCAGAAACAGTTTATAGATTGTATGTAAAGAAAAGGACCAGGATCTATAGTTCACTAGAGGTGGCTCTCCTTAGATAGATAACATGTTGGGTGAACAAATTACAGTGGGGCAATTGACAAACATCGAGAAAGCAATACATGCATATACTAATCATCTTGACTCCTTTGAGACTTGATTGGGCATTACAACATTATACATAGACCGCCATCCAACTGCATCTATGACTAATAATCCACCTTCAGGTTATCATCCTAACCCCTCCAGGATTAAGTTGCAAGCAAGAGATTATTGCTTTACGAACTGCGTGTAAAGTAAACAATACGATTGTTCTATGAACAAAGGATTGTTGTTTTCTCCCTAGTAGCAACAGCACATCTAGTACCTTAGAGATTTCTGTCACTTCCCCAGATAACCAGAGGCATGAACCCACTATCGAGCATAAATACTAACTCTTGGAGTTGCTAGCATCTACTTGGCCAAGATATCTACTAATAACGGAAAGCATGCAAGATCACAAATAACAAAGACATGATAGAATCAATAATCAATCTGAAATAGCATCTCAATATCCATCGGATCCCCACAAACACAACATGTAGAATTACAAATAGATGATCTTGATCATGAACGGAGCTCACAAGATCTAGACATGAAAGCACAAAGGAGGAGAACCAGCCATCTAGCTACTACATGGATCCGTAGTCCAAGGATGAACTACTCACGCATCACACCAGAGGCTTGCATGATGATGAAGAAGGCCTCCGGGGTGAATTCCCCTCTCCGGCAGGGTGCCGGGAAGAGCTTCAGATCCCTCCCGATCTAGGGATGGAGATGATGGCGGCTATAGACTCTTTCGTGGATTTTTGATCGGGTACTTAGGGTTTACATCCCGAGGGCATCTTATAGTCGAAAGGGGAGGCCGGGGGGGTGCCGGGAGCGGCCACACCACCCCCTGGCATGGGCCAGGCCTGGCCGCATGGCCAGGTGGTGTGGTGTCCCCTTGACCCCTCTCCGTCTCGTATTCTGGCACTTGATGGCATCCGGAAAAATAGGCACTTTGGCTTTTGTCCCGTCCAATTCCGAGAATATTCATTTTCTGACTTTCCTGGAACCAAAAATAGCAGAAAACAGGCAGCTGGCACTGTGGCTCTTGTTAATAGGTTAGTCCAAGAAATCATATGAAAAGTACTCCAAAGTTGGAACAAAACACAAGAAAGTGGATAAAACCAAGCATGGAACATCAAAAATTATAGATACATTTGCAATGTATCATGGATCCATATGTGGTTTGTGGAAATAACGCACATGCAATGACTCTAGTGGATCCATGTGTGGTTTGTGGAAAGACCACACATGCAATGACTCTAGTGTATCCATATGTGGTTTGTGGAAAAGAACACACATGCAATAACATTGGTGGATCCATATGTGGTTTGTGGAAAGAACACACATGCAATGACTCTGGTTGATCCATATGTGGTTCATGGAAAGAACACACATGCAATGACATTGGTGGATCCATGTGTGGTTTGTGACATGAACACCCATGCAATGACATTGGTTGATCCATATGTTAGTAAAAAGAACACACATGGAATGACACTAACGGATCCATGTGTGGTCTCTGAAGAGAACACACATTTCAATGACAGTAGTGGATCCATATGTGGTCTTTGAAAAGAACAGTCATGAAATGACTCTAGATGTGGTTAATGAAAGAATACACATTCCAATGACAATGGTGGTTCCATATGTGGTATGTGAAAAGAACACACATGCAATGACTCTAGCTGTGGTTAACGAGAAGAACACACATGCAATGACACTGGTGGATCCATATGTGGATTGTGAAAAGAACACACATGCAATGACTCTGGTTGTTGTTAGTAAAAAGAACACACATGCAATGCCACTGGTGGATCCATGTGTGGTCTCTAAAGAGAACACACATTTCAATGACACTGGTGGATCCATATGTGGTTTGTGAAAAGAACACACATGCAATGACTCTAGTGGATCCATATGTGGTTTGTGGAAAGAACACACATGCAATGACATTGGTGGATCCATATTTGGTTTGTGGAAAGAACACACATGCAATGACGCTGGTTATTGTTAGTAAAAAAACACACATGCAATGACACTAGTGGATCCATGTGTCGTCTCTGAAAAGAACACACATTTCAATAACACTGGTGGATCCATATGTGGTCTTTGAAAAGAACAGTCATGAAATGACTCTAGATGTGGTTAATGAAACAGCACACATTTCAATGACAATGGTGGTTCCATATGTGGTCTGTGAAAAGAACACACATGCAATGACTCTAGCTGTGGTTAATGAGAAGAACACACATGCAATGAGTCTGGTTGTTATTAGTGAAAAGAACACACATGCAATGACACTGGTGGATCCATGTGTGGTCTCTGAAGAGAACACACATTTCAATGACACTTGTGGATCCACATGTGGTAGGTGAAAAGAATAGTCATGAAATGACTCCAGTTGTTGTTAGTAAAAAGAGAACACATGCAATGACACTGGTGGATCCATGTGTGGTCTCTGAAGAGAACACACATGCAATGACTCTAGCTGTGGTTAATGAGAAGAACACACATGCAATGACACTGGTGGATCCGTGTGTGGTTTGTGACATGAACACACATGCAATGACTCTGGTGGATCCATGTGTGGTTTGTGGAAAGAACACACATGCAATGACTCTGGTTGATCCATATGTGGTTCATGGAAAGAACACACATGCAATGACATTGGTGGATCCATATGCGGTTTGTGACATGAACACACATGCAATGACATTGTTTGATCCATATGTGGTTTATGACAATAACACATATGCAATGCCATTGGTGGATCCATATGTGGTTTGTGGAAAAGAACACACATGCAATGACATTGGTGGATCCATATGTGGTTTGTGGAAACAACACACATGCAATGACTCTGGTGGATCCATGTGTGGTTTGTGAAAAGAACACACATGCAATGACTCTAGTGGATCCATATGTGGTTTGTGAAAATAACACACATGCAATGAATGTGGTAGATCCATATATGGTTTGTGGAAAGAACACACATGCAATAAAATTTGTTGATCCATATCTGGTTTGTGAAAAGAACACACATGCAGTGACATTGGTGGATCCATGTGTGGATTGTGAAAAGAACACACATGCAATGAATCAAGTTGTTCTTAGTAACAAGAACACACATCCAATGACACTAGTGGATCCATGTGTGGTCTCTGAAGAGAACACACATTTCAATGACACTGGTGGATCCATATGTCGTTTGTGAAAAGAATAGTCATGAAATGACTCCTGTTGTTAGTAAAAAGAATACACATGCAATGACACTGGTGGATCCATGTGTGGTCGCTGAAGAGATCACACATGCAATGACTCTAGCTGTGGTTAATGAGAAGAACACACATGCAATGACACTGGTGGATCCATAGGTGGATTGTGAAAAGAACACACATGCAATGACTCTGGTTGTTGTTAGTAAAAAGAACACACATGCAATGACACTGGTGGATCCATGTGTGGTCTCTGAAGAGAACACACATTTCAATGACACTGGTGGATCCATATGTGGTCTGTGAAAAGAATAGTCATGAAATGACTCTAGTTGTTGTTAGTAAAAAGAACACACATGCAATGACACTGGTGGATCCATGTGTGGTCTCTGAAGAGATCACACACGCAATAATTCTAGCTGTGGTTAATGAGAAGAACACATGTGCAATGACACTGGTGGATCCATAGGTGGATTGTGAAAAGAACACACATGCAATGACTCTGGTGGATCCATGTGTGGTTTGTGGAAACAACACACATGCAATGACTCTGGTTGATCCTTATGTGGTTCATGGAAAGAACACACATGCAATGACATTGGTGGATCCATGTGTGGTTTGTGACATGAACACACATGCAATGACATTGTTTGATCCATATGTGGTTTATGACAATAACACACATGCAATGCCATTGGTGGATCCATATGTGGTTTGTGTAAAAGAACACACATGCAATGACATTGGTGGATCCATATGTGGTTTGTGGAAAGAACACACATGCAATGCCATTGGTGGATCCATATGTGGTTTGTGTAAAAGAACACACATGCAATGACATTGGTGGATCCATATGTGGTTTGTGGAAAGAACACACATGCAATGAATCTGGTGGATCCATGTGTGGTTTGTGAAAAGAACACACATGCAATGACTCTCGTGGATCCATATGTGGTTTGTGAAAAGAACACACATGCAATGACTATGGTGGATCCATATATGGTTTGTGGAAAGAACACACATGCAATGACATTTGTTGATCCATATGTGGTTTGTGAAAAGAACACACATGCAGTGACATTGGTGGATCCATGTGTGGTTTGTGACATGAACACACATGCAATGACTCTGGTGGATCCATGTGTGGTTTATGGAAAGAACACATATGCAATGACTCTGGTTGATCCATGTGGTTTGTGGAAAGAACACACAGGTAATGACATTGGTGGATCCATGTGTGGTTTGTGGAAAGAACACATATGCAATGACTCTGGTTGATCCATGTGGTTTGTGGAAAGGACACACATGTAATGACATTGGTGGATCCATGTGTGGTTTGTGGAAAGAACACACATGCAATGACTCTGGTGGATCCATGTGTGGTTTTGATGGCTCAATGCACGGCGCCCAGAAAAATGCTTGATGGCGGTGTTGATGTAGAGCTCGTTGGGAACCCCAAGAGGAAGGTATGATGAGCACAGCAGCAAGTTTCCCTTAGTTATAAAACCAAGGTTTAATCGAACCAGTAGGACCAAGGAAACACCCCAAAGGTGTTACTATCTAAGCTTTGGCAGGGCGCACTACCGGTGCTAGTAGCAACATGGAGACCTGCACAACACAACCACAGAACTTTGTCCCCAACTTGCGATGAGGTTGTCAATCTCACCGTGTTTTGCTGAAAACAAAGGATTAAACTTATCGAATGGAAAGAAGCAATAGTTTGTAGAAAGTAAACACAAAACAGTAAAGGATTGTAGATTGTATGTAAAGAAAAGGACCGGGATCCATAGTTCACTAGAGGTGGCTCTCCTTAGATAGATAACATGCTGGGTGAACAAATTACAACGGGGCAATTGACAAACATCGAGAAAGCAATACATGCATATACTAATCATCTTGACTCCTTTGAGACTTGATTGGGCATTACAACATTATACATAGACCGCCATCCAACTGCATCTATGACTAATAATCCACCTTCAGGTTATCATCTGAACCCCCTCTAGTATTAAGTTGCAAGCAATAGATTATTGCTTTACGAACTGCGTGTAAAGTAAACAATATGATTGTTCTATGAACAAAGGATTGTTGTTTTCTCCCTAGTAACAACAGCACATCTAGTACCTTAGAGATTTCTGTCACTTCCCAGATTACCAGAGGCATGAACCCACTATCGAGCATAAGTACTAACTCTTGGACTTGCTAGCATGTACTTGGCCAAGATAGCTACTAACAACGGAAAGCATGCAAGATCACAAATAAGAAAGACATGATAGAATCAATAATCAATCTGAAATAGCATCTCAATATCCATCGGATCCCATAAACACAACATGCGAATTACAAATAGATGATCTTGATCATGAGCAGACTCACAAGATCTAGACATGAAAGCGCAAAGGAGGAGAACCAGCCATCTAGCTACTACATGGATCCGTAGTCCAAGGATGAACTACTCACGCATCACACCGGAGGCTTGCATGGTGATGAAGAAGGCCTCCAGGGTGAATTCCCCTCTCTGGCAGGGTGTCGGGAAGAGCTTCAGATCCCTCCCGATCTAGGGATGGAGATGACGGCGGCTATAGACTCTTTCGTGGATTTTTGATCGGGTACTTAGGGTTTTCGTCCCGAGGGCATCTTATAGGTGGAAGGGAAGGTCGAGGGTTCAGGGAGCGCCACCACCCTGGCGCGGGCAGGCCTGGCCACAGGCGGTGGTGTGGTGCCCTGCCCTCACCGTCTCGTGATTCGGCACTTGATGACATCCGGAAAAATAGGCACTTTGGCTTTTGTCCGTCCAATTCGAGAATATTCATTTTCGACTTTCCTGGAACCAAAAACAGCGGAAAATGTGCAAATGGCGGTGTGGCTCTTGTTAATAGGTTAGTCCAAGAAATCATATGAAAAGTACTCCAAAGTGTGGACAAAACACAAGAAAGTGGATAAAACCAAGCATGGAACATCAAAAATTATAGATACATTTGCAATGTATCAACATCCCCAAGCTTAACTCCTGCTCGTCCTCGAGTAGGTAAGTGATAAAAAGAAAGAATAATTTTTGAGGTGACATGCACCATCAAAGACTTGATCAAAGTATTTGTAAAACATTCAAAGCTGGGGTCATAGTACTTCAATCATAACATGAAAGACAAAGTTCTAGCAATAAGACAAAGAAACTATGATGCAACATGAAAAGGCACAAACAAAAGATTCATGAATAACAATGCTTTACAAGACGTTTGTTTGTTTCACATAAAGAAAACATAGCATAATAGCATTCAGCTTGTCCCTCATAGAGTACCAAATATAAATGCATAGGACACCTTCAAAGTTCAAAAGAGTGACTAGATACAATAGTTTAAAACAAGCAATATCAAATTATGCATCAATCAACTAGTCTTGGGACAATGCACATAGAACTAAGAATGGCCACTATGCTCTCAAAGTAGGTGCATAAAGATAGAAGGTGGAGACTCAATATAATGGTGGAATAAAGGCCTTTGTATAATAGGAAGTAGGGATTCAAGTCTCATAAAGAGCTTCCAAAAATTATGGTACTTATAGCTTTCAGCTCTCATTGCCCCTAACATAAGCATCTTGAAGTGATTAAGGTTAAAGTGAACAAACTATGGTGTACATTCTTGCTGAAATATAAGTCAGAAATCTCATGTCCCTTATATACGAGGGCCGCTCCTCATGCTAGTCAAGTTTAGTCACCGGTAAGTTCTTGTCATCGTAAGTACATGTGTATCATAGAGAACCGCCAATGGGGTACCCCTTGCCCGATGATACGGAAGAATCCCCATATCAAAATGACAAGGCAAGCAGACAATGAGCATCTCAGCATTCTTATCATTTACCATGGGAATATGGTGCTTTTTTTTCTCTCTTTCCTCTTTTCATAGTATCTCTTTTTTCTCAATATAGGACTCTTTTTTTATAAGAAGAATGCTTCATAGACAGCTCATTATGGTTACGCTGCAGGTTTCCACCATGTCAGCATGGATTAGACCAGCGGCCCAGGCGTTTATCTAACACATATACATAACTCGATGAACTTACAAGCTCCCCTTTCATTTCACACCGACGACATCCATATACAAAAGAGCATGATATCAACTAGGTACAAGTACCAAGTGCAATGTTGAAAGCGTTCCCCATGAAAGCATGGTTCTACCAATTCCCAACAAATAAGTGCAAGCATATACAACATAGAAGACACAATGGTTCAAGTTTATTAAGGGCGAGTAAAGTAAAGTGTGCCATCAAGTTCGTGAGAGCTTTAATCACTAGTTTTCTCATAACAAGTTTAATTTGAAAGGTAAACAAAAGCATAAATATACTTGGAATAGCATAAGCTAATAGGTAGGTATGGTGGACTCTTTTGAATAACTTGGTTTAGGGAGTTGGATGCATGAGTGGAACTCATACTTTGTTGTGGAGGCTAGCAAAAGACTGGGAGCGACAAACTAAGAGAGCAATAATGGCCATAATCATGTAGAGAGACAAAACACCATTGATCAAAGCATAAAGTGATACTACAAGTTGAAAACTAAAGGATCATAAAGGCTTATGGTGACTTGAGATAGTCATAAAATGGTGTGAGCATGTGCCAAGTCAACCCAAATAAAGCATCAAAGGAGAATACCACTATACTATGCTTTAATATGCTAAAACAACGCATGATTCATCCAAGGCAAATTAAGCAATCTAAATTGTTTATAACAAGTCATGCTACAGCAAAGAATACTAAGCATAAAGCCAAAACAATATCAAGCATGGCATGACAAAGCATAGGCCACAGTCAAAAACGAGCTCTTTTTACCACATAAGTATGAACTTTCCTACTCTTTTCCAAACCAAACCAAACTATTTGAAAACTAATGTATGAAAGAGGGTGTCCAACCAATTTATTCATAAAAAACCAAAGCAAACAAAAAAAACGAAAACCAAAAATAAGACGCTCCAAGAACAACACAACTGTGCATGAAACAATAAAAATGAAGCGTTTGGAAGAAACCGGAAGTTTTTATTGATGAAGAAGGGGATGCCTTGGGCATCCCCAAGCTTTGATTCTTGTACTTCTTGGATATTTCTTGGGGTGAAACACGTGGCATCCCCAAGCTTGAGCTTTAGTCCATCCTTCATCTCGTTACTCATTCCTTCCATACACCTGAAATTTTTCCTTCATACAAAACTTCACACAATCTTTATTAGCAACATTAGTGCACTCAAGATAAATAAGTCTTAAGGTTCAGTTATAACACCAAATAAACTTCCATTAGAACACTAGATAATGTAGCACTTCCCTCAAAAAACTCAATTCCCCAAAAGAACTCAAGAAGGAACCAACAAGAAGCAAATGCAGAAAATTGCAGAAATCTGTCAAAACAGACCAGCAGGTAAAGACGAATTTTTTTGAAGACCTTCTGTTGCTCAAATCAAAACGTGTTGAACCAACAAAAGTTAGGTAACAACCTGTATCAGAAGCACAAACAATTACAGCTCAATCCGACATACAGAGCTCTCTCACGAATTTTTACGGTGAAGCAAAAAAATCTGTTTCGGGACAACAACTTTCCCAATCATTTCTTCTCTCTCATTAGAGGTTACTCTTGGCACAAAAAGCAAATAAAAAGGATAAGGAGCGGTTATTACTGATGTAATAACTTCCAAGACTCATCTAAAACATTTGGGTTATCTCCCAATAAGTACTTTTCTTTAACGCCTTTAAGTTAGGCATAAGAAGCAAGAAAGAATCAAGTGTTCTCAAATGAAGAAGCATTAAGACCAAATTTCTTGCCCTTACCTCTCTTACTTTTATTCTTAACCTTGGGGAAAATATGATTGTTTGGTGGAAAATAAAGTTGCATGGTCCCCTTTCCAACATCTATTATTGCTCCAAGGAGTTCTAATAGGGACCTTCCAAGTGTAATTTGTCCTTTTGCTGCACATTCAATAACAAGATAATCAATAGAAATCGTTTTCCCAAGGATCTTTGTAAACAGTCCTTCAGCTATTCCAATAGGTAATATGGTAGTATTATTAGCAAGAGATATTTCTTTTCCTCCTTCAGTGAGCCCCCAAGTATTCAGAGATTTATAAATATCTTTGGGCATAAGACAAAATTCAGACATGATATCATAGCGAGCTTGAAAAGTTTCAGTGTTCATCTCAATCTTTACTGTAGGGAACCACTTTGATGGTTCAGAGTTTATTGGAACATAATTGTGATGCTCCCTAAGCGTGTTATAGCAATTTTCTAAGCTAGTAGTGCGAGCCTCAAGAGTGTTCAACCTAGCAAATATTTTTGCGAAAGAAACATCAGTTTGGCTAGGCATGTTGTAAGTGAGGATCAATTTGTTTATAGCATTAATAGCATCATCCTCATTACAATGGAGGAAATCTCCTCCCATAACAGCATCTAAAGCATATCTATAGCAAAGAGCAATCCCAAGGTAAAAACTGCTAAGGAACAAGCTTTAAGTCATTTTAGGCTCAGTTTTTTCATGTAGATCAGAGATTCTAGACCAAGCTTCCTTAAATCTTTCCTCAATTCCTTGTTTAAAAGTGAAAATCATTTCCTTGGGTGACATAGTGATTGGAGCAAGGCTAAACATAGTGGTAACTCAAGAAAGGGACTAATTTTTTTGTGTTTTTGAAATAAGAAAACAAACTAGTAAAACTAATTTTTTTGTGTTTTTGACAACAAAACAAGCAAACAAAGCAAAAAGAAACTAAGCAAAACAAAAAAACAAAGTAAAGAGATTGGTATGAGGGACTCCCCTTGTGAAGATGTCCTTGAATCCCCGGCAACGGCGCCAGAAAAATATTTGCTGGCACGTGGTTGACGTGGGAGCTTCTTCTTCTTCAAGTCCCTGGCAACGGCGCCAGAAAAATGCTGGATGGCTCAATGCATGGCGCCCAGAAAAATGCTTGATGGCGGTGTTGATGTAGAGCTCGTTGGGAACCCCAAGAGGAAGGTATGATGAGCATAGCAGCAAGTTTCCCTCATTTATGAAACCAAGGTTTAATCGAACCAGTAGGAGCAAGGAAACACCCCAAAGGTGTTACTAGCTGAGTTTGGCAGGGCGCACTACCAGTGCTAGTAGCAACGTGGAGACCTGCACAACACAACCACAGAACTTTGTCCCCAACTTGCGATGAGGTTGTCAACCTCATCATGTTTTGCTGAAAACAAAGGATTAAACGTATCGAATGGAAAGAAGTAATAGTTTGTAGAAAGTAAACACAAAACAGTAAAGGATTGTAGATTGTATGTAAAGAAAAGGACCAGGATCCATAGTTCACTAGAGGTGGCTCTCCTTAGATAGATAACATGCTGGGTGAAAAAATTACAGCGGGGCAATTGACAAACATCGAGAAAGCAATACATGCATATACTAATCATCTTGACTCCTTTGAGACTTGATTGGGCATTACAACATTATACATAGACCGCCATCCAACTACATCTATGACTAATAATCCACCTTCAGGTTATCATCCGAACCCCCTCCAGTATTAAGTTGCAAGCAATAGATTATTGCTTTACGAACTACGTGTAAAATAAACAATACGATTGTTCTATGAACAAAGGATTGTTGTTTTCTCCCTAGTAACAACATCACATCTAGTACCTTAGAGATTTCTGTCACTTCCGCAGATTACCAGAGGCATGATACCACTATCGAGCATAAATACTAACTCTTGGAGTTGCTAGCATCTACTTAGCCAAGATAGCTACTAACAACGGAAAGCATGCAAGATCACAAATAAGAAAGACATGATAGAATCAATAATCAATCTGAAATAGCATCTCAATATCCATCGGATCCCCGCAAACACAACATGCAGAATTACAAATAGATGATCTTGATCATGAACGGAGCTCACAAGATCTAGACATGAAAGCACAAAGGAGGAGAACCAGCCATCTAGCTACTACATGGATCCGTAGTCCAAGGATGAACTACTCACGCATCACACCGGAGGCTTGCATGGTGATGAAGAAGGCCTCCAGGGTGAATTCCCCTCTCTGGCAGGGTGCCGGGAAGAGCTTCAGATCCCTCCCGGTCTAGGGATGGAGATGACGGCGGCTCGACTCTTTTGTGGATTTTTGATCGGGTACTTAGGGTTTTCGTCCCGAGGGCATCTTATAGGCGGAAGGAGAGGATGAAGGGGTGCCGGGAGCGGCCACACCACCCCCTGGCGTGGGCCAGGCCTGGCCGCGCGGCCAGGTGGTGTGGTGGCCCCCTGGCCCCTCTCCGTCTCGTATTCTAGCACTTGATGACCTTCGGAAAAATAGGCACTTTGGCTTTTCTCTCGTCCAATTCCGAGAATATTCATTTTCTGACTTTCCTGGAACCAAAAACAGCAGAAAATATGCAGCTGGCACTATGGCTCTTGTTAATAGGTTAGTCCAAGAAATCATATGAAAAGTACTCCAAAGTGTGGACAAAACACAAGAAAGTGGATAAAACCAAGCATGGAACATCAAAAATTATAGATACATTTGCAATGTATCAGGTTTGTGGAAAGAAAAAACATGCAATGACTGTGGTGGATCCATGTGTGGTTTGTGGAAATAACACACATGCAATCACTCTGGTTGATCCATATGTGGTTTGTGAAAAGAACACACATGCAATGCCATTGGTGGATCCATATGTGGTTCATGGAAAGAACACACATGCAATGACATTTGTTGATCCATATGTGGTTTTTGAAAAGAACACACATGCAATTACTCTGGTGGATCCATGTGTGGTTTGTGGAAAAGAACACACATGCAATGACATTGGTGGATCCATATGTGGTTTGTGGAAAGAACACACATGCAATGACATTTGTTGATCCATATGTGGTTTGTGGAAAGAACACACATGCAATGACATTGGTGGATCCATGTGTGGTTTGTGACATGAACACACATGCAATTACTCTGGTGGATCCATGTGTGGTTTGTGGAAAGAACACACATGCAATGACTCTTACATGCAATGCCATTGGTGGATCCATATGTGGTTTGTGGAAAGAACACACATGCAATTCCATTGGTTGATCCATGTGGTTTGTGGAAAATAACACACATGCAATGACTCTGGTGGATCCATATGTAGTTTGTGGAAAGAACACACATGCAATGACTCTAGTGGATCCATGTGTGGTTTGTGGAAAAGAACACATATGCAATTACTCTAGTGGGTACATATGTGGTTTGTGGAAACAACACACATGTAATGACATTGGTGGATCCATATGTGGTTTGTGGAAAGAACACACATGCAATGCCATTGGTTGATCCATGTGGTTTGTGGAAAATAACACATATGTGATGTCTACGCACTTCTATTCTTGTAGATAGTTGTTGGGCCTCCAAGTGCAGAGGTTTGTAGAACAGCAACAAGTTTTCCCTTAAGTGGATCACCCAAGGTTTATCGAACTCAGGGACGAAGTGGTCAAATGTATCCCCTCTCAAGCAACCCTACAATCAAGATACAAGAAGCCTCTTGTGTCCCCAACACACCCAATACACTGGTCAGGTGTATAGGTGCACTAGTTCGGTGAAGAGATAGTGAAATACAAGTGGTATGGATAATTATAAGTGGTAACGGTGCCAGAAAATAGCTTGCTAGCGTGTGGTTGACGTGGGAAAAGACTAAAGGCAAACTGAAATAAAGAAGGAAGCAAGCAAACATGTAATAGATCTAATAGCAAACAGTGTTTCAGTGCTTAGAAACAAGGCCTAGGGATCATACTTTCACTAGTGAACACTCTCATATAAATATCTTCTATTCATGATACTACTCTTAACTACTCTCCGGTTGGACACTCTAATCCATGGTAGGGCTATAACAGCACACCTCAAAGTAAGACTTTCCCATCTAGATAACCCCACACTGTCACCTTGAGCACTAGATGGATCCAACAAACACCACAATTTCATAAAGACATCCAACTCCAAATATAACTCATAACAAGTATTTGTAATCTCTAGCCTATGCCACCATGGTGTGCACATCAACTTCACACACATGGGGAGCAGAGATCTATTAAAGCACTTGAGTAGCAAGGTAGATCTATAGATTACATGCTCATGATCTCAATATGTTTATGCATAGTGCGAGAGATGAACACATAGCTACCGGTAGAACCCTTAGCCTCGAGAGAGAACTACTCCCTCCTCATCATGGGAATCAGCAACGGTGATGGAGATGGTGGTGGAGATCGATGGAGATGGCTCCGAGGGCACTTCCCCGTCCCGGCAGGGTGCCGGAACAGAAACTTTATGTCCCCCAAATCTCCCCTTTGGTGGCAGCGGCGTTGTGGAACTTTTCGTGGCTGGAGGCTTGACGATTTAGGGTTTATGCATCGGGAGGCTTCTTATAGGCAAAGAGGCAAGGTCGGTGGGCGGCCAGGGGGGCCACACCACCAGGGGGCATGGCCAGGGCTAGCCCGCGCCACCACATGGTGTGGCAACCTTGTGGCCCCTCTCCGTCTCGTCTTCTGGCTCCGTGAGTCTTCCGGTAAAATATCGACTTTGGCTTTTGTCCGGTCCAATTCCGAGAATATTCATTTTCTGACTTTTCTGGAACCAAAAACAGAAGAAAGCAGGCAACTGGCACTGTGGCATCTTGTTAATAGGTTAGTCCAAGAAAGTATATATAAATACTCCAAAGTGTGGACAAAACATAAGAAAGTAGATATAAAACAAGCATGGAACATCAAAAATTATTGATACGTTTGCAACATATCAACATGCAATGACTCTGGTGGATCCATATGTGGTTTGTGGAAAGAACACACATGCAATGACTCTAGTGGATCCATGTGTGGTTTGTGGAAAGACAACACATGAAATGACTCTAGTGGATCCATATGTGGTTTGTGGAAAAGAACACACATGCAATGACATTGGTGGATCCATATGTGGTTTGTGGAAAGAACACACATGCATTGACTCTGGTTGATCCATATGTGGTTCATGGAAAGAACACACATGCAATGACATTGGTGGATCCATGTGTGGTTTGTGACATGAACACACATGCAATGACATTGGTTGATACATATGTTAGTAAAAAGAACACACATGCAATGACACTGGTGGATCCATGTGTGGTCTCTGAAGAGAACACACATTTCAATGACACTGGTGGATCCATATGTGGTCTTTGAAAAGAATAGTCATGAAATGACTCCAGATGTGGTTAATGAAAGAATACACATTTCAATGACAATGGTGGTTCCATATGTGGTCTATGAAAAGAACACACATGCAATGACTCTAGCTGTGGTTAATGAGAAGAACACACATGCAATGACACTGGTGGATCCATAGGTGGATTGTGAAAAGAGATTTGCCCTCTCTCTCGGTCACAAATCTCACAAAAGCCCAAACGCGTGGAGATCCCAAACATGTGCTCACTCTGGGTGCTACGCCCTGATTGGATGACACAGATGTCACGCAGATCGTCTCCACCAACCGTTGATCCTATGTGATCCAACAGGCAGGATAACCCCTCCCTTCTCCACTTTTTTTATGCATGGTCAATCTATGCCACCTCTCTATCCATGCCACCGATACTTTACCTCCATAAACAAGTGAAAATCCATCTATCTAAATAAAATAAATGATCATATTTCGAAGAAGCTATCGTCTTTGTCTTCCGGTTTGTCCTCGTCTTCGTCAACGCCATGGTCCGTGCCATCGTCGCCGTCGGTGTCCTCCTCCGATGACTCGACACCGCCCCTTCCTCGAATAAGCGTGCTATCTCCTTGTCGGAGTCCTCCTCCTCTTCATAGTCCCACGGGTCCACGTCACTCTCCTCCACTTATGCCTCCAACTGATCGATGAACGCCTCCTCGTTGGCCGAGTCGGACTCGTCCAAATAGCTATCTCCTCTCTTCTTCCTGGTCTTCTTCTTTTTCCTCTTCTTGTCCGTACTCACCAGTGCAACACGCGCCCCCGTCCTGGCTGCTACTTTGCGCTCATCCGATGTTGCAGGTACCCCATGCTCCTCCTGCACGGCCGATACGAGCTTCGACATCGCGGTGTCTTCGAGTGCCGATGTCGATGGATCCTGGCGCCGTTGCACATGATGTGCTGCCTCAGCAGGCAACTCGCGAGCGTGAACGATGCAGCGAAGAGCCGGGGACGCAGGACTGTCAGTGGACGGCTTGGACCTGCCATTGCCACGGCGAGGGGGCATCGTGCTCGAGGTAGTTGCTCCGAATGGTCGATGGCTGGTACACAGAGTGGGGTGCCGATATGATCCAGGATGAGCAGTGGTTTCATGCATCGTGTCCACGCATGCATTTGTCGATTATCAAAAAAAAGAAACAAGTAATATCTCGTGTACTGAACATAATTTGATCACAACAAAAGTGGCACATCATATTCTAGACTCGTAAATATCCCGTGTGTGCCTGTCGACATGGAGTTCGACGGAGTTCAACGTGCCGACGTGATCATGCAGCAGTTGCGCGCGTCATTGCCCCATCAACACGTGACACACTCAAACGGGATGTGCGCGCCGATGCCCGTGATGACCACCCGGCTTGCACTCCCCTTATTATATACTGGATTTTGGGCAGCGGTGAAGACCATTGAACTATCCCTCGCAATAAATACAAGTCCCATCGATTCCCTAGCCTCCCTCCCTGGCTTCTTTGAGAAGGTAGACCGTACACGGTGGTCTTGTATAATAGTACTAGTACTACTGGACCACGACATGTACTCTTTGACTCTTCTTCCACACTAATCACTATCTTCTTCCTCCTGCCGCCGCCACCCTCACCCTGCAAGCCATGGCTCCCCTGAGGAGGGGGAGAGACCGGTCGATGATCCTCGCAGAGAAAAGGGGGAGAAATCACCGCGAGGCACTTCTTGCTCTACCAGCCGCTCAAGCCCCCCTCTCATCGAGGCCCAATCTCCCCCGACAATGGCGCCGAATGTTCTAGCAGGCAAGGGCTCCTCCCGGTATGGTCTTCTTGTTATACTTCTTCTGCATATCCCTCTCCATCATGATCTTATTCAGCTTCTTCTTGTTTTTCTTCTTATTCTTGCTCTTCCTATTCTACGTATTACAGGCCGGCCATGGAGCCCGAATCCACCATGACGGAGGCTTTGCAGGACCCGGATCTCTTGGTCTTTCCTTAATACCGTTGTTCATAGATTCACTATGGATTTTTTGTGATTAGGATTAGTCTATCGTGGTCATGAATAGATCTCTAAGTCCATTTTTTAACACAGCGGTCAATAGATTCAACAGGGATTTTTTGATCTGTATTAGTATTCACCTGGAACCTGGAGTGTAATTATAGAATTCCTATTTCAATTAACATGAACGATGCAGTGATCGAAGGACGAGTACCATGACAAGGCGGCCACGATCAGTGCCAAGATTGACAACCAAGATGAGCTTGCACGCTCCCTCACCCAAGCTAATGAGAGCCTACGCAAGCAATTATCTGTGCAGAAGGAGATCTTGCTAGATTTTGCATGTGACGTCATGAGGCTGCAGAAAGTGCTCGACCGTAACTTGAACAGGCAAGAACAGGCCATCAAGATAATCAACGAGCTCATGGAGGAGAAGAAGAATCTTGTGGAGAGGTGCACTCTCTTGCAGGACGAAGTCACCGAGGCACTCAGAGGACACGTCGAGGAAACCAAGGCTACCATCCGAGCCTACCATGATAGGAACCGTTGCCTGGATGCAGTGAAGGAGATGAAGGAGGACATGAGCAGAGGGATCACCGTACTCGAGGGTGTTCGGAAAGAGATCGAGGAGCTAAGGGCTTGTCTGGAGGCGTATCGGAGCAATGCCCAAGTCTGATTCCCATTAGTGGGGACACGAATATCAGTTCATCCTCCACTCCTTTTGTAATGTTTAGGGTTCAGGGAGCAATGCCCAAGTCTGCTTCCCATTATAGGGTGCAATAAGAATCCTAGGGAAACTCCTTATCTATCTGGACATGTGTTGGTGTTCATGTTCATGAATGGACACCATGTGCTCTTTCCATTATGTATCTGGACATGGGTTTCTGCATTATGAGTTTGCCACTAGCCCACTACTATTTGGTGATATTGGGAAAAACCTACAGCACACTAAACTGCAGATAAACCTTATTTGTCTTTGAAATTGAAATTATGACAGTGCCACTGGTCGATTCATAAAATGTTGATTAGTCCTAGATTACTTCTTCCTTGAAATTATGACAGTGCCACTAGTCGATTTAGTTAATTATGGAAACTAACCAACTTGTCCCGGTGAACTGAACAAACCATACTATGTATTTTTGTTGCAGGGAAAGAGGCGAAAGCTCGACCAGGACCTGGCGACTGGCTAAATGACAAGATAGCAATCCAAAGGGAGAAGCAGAATTCCCAGAAACTGGCCTTTGACCACCTGCGCGCTAAACTCATGGTCCTTTCTGACAAGTGCCAGAAACTGAAAGAGTTAAACGCCGGCTGGGTGAAGCTACACAGTGAAGGTCGCACCTCGGCTAGGAAGCAGACGGAGATCATGAAAGGGATCTTGAAGGAAAATCGAATGGCTACAGACCAACTTCTCCAATCTGTGACGGAGTGCTAGAACCTACGGCTGAAGCACGACAAAGTACTGAAGGAGCTGGCCGATCTTAGGGAGGAAAACAAGAAGCTCCGGGCCAGGCTCGCTTGAACACAACATATGTCTATTTAGTACTGAACTGCCTGGTTTATCCTCTGCAGTGGTGATTTTGTAAGCGTGAACTTAACTCTATGCACGATATGTGTGTTCGTCTGAAATTAATTTGCTCGAGGATTGAGTTTGGCTTAGTTAAGAAAGCGCAACTGCAAGTCTTACAGTTAACTAGTTTCAGGCATTGGCACAACATAAATTATTCATCTCGAATTTCCTTTATCCTCTATAGTCTGTCCTTGTTCACCCTCGCGCGCCTTCTTCAGTTCCTTCAACAGATCCGCAATGCAGTACTCTAGCTTCTTCATGTCTTCCTTGAGTTGATCCCTCTCCTTTTCTGCATTATGAATCAGCAACCTGTGACTATCCTAAAGCTTCTTTGTAGTTCCAACAACCAAGCTCCCATTGATTATGTCAGTTAGCTCTGACTGCAAATTCTCGATTTTTTGTTCCAGCTCCTTATTTTGTACCGACAGCTTGTAATTTTTTCAGTTGCATCACTTACATCAGTAAATCTACCCGGCCTTTCCAACTCATACATCTCCCATAACTGTGCCAAACATTTCTTAAGTGCATCTGGCCACTCAAGATCCACCCACTCTACTGCTTTACACACCGGGTCAACCTAAAAACACACACACTATAGTGTTATGAACATGCAAGATACATTTTACTTCATGTCATAGTTGCACATAATGTAAAAAAACTTGATTTGTACATCCCAAAAACCTTCTCCCAGTGTTTCTGCCTTCGAATGCAACATATCTCCCTAGTTTGAGCCCATGGTCACATGGCACTTCTCCATGGAGATCTAGTCCCTCCTATTCGGAGTCGTAGATCGTCCGTGGTACCTATAGATAAACACAAAGCTGAAATTGAACACGATTGCATGCACATATGGAGCTCAGATCGAGAGATTTACCATTGCCTAACCCTAGCCCGAGAAAACAGAGGAACTCACATCGTGGAAGGAATACTCGATGTCGGAGAGAAGGTTGTCGCTGCTCGACTGGTTGTCCTCGCTGTTCAAGGACAGCATGGCGAATGTGTCATCGCAGGCGACGGTGTCGGCATCGGCGTCGGTGAGAGAGAGAGAGAGAGAGAGAGAGAGAGAGAGAGAGAGAGAGAGAGAGAGAGAGAGCAGCCCTTCTACCGCTGCAATAATGACTAAATTGGCATGTTACAATAGTTTAATGGATACCATGCCCTTTCCCTGGATTACTGTCTCCTGCCTAATATGGATTCTCTTCATACATTCTTATTTCAAATATTAAACCCGTACTCCCTCCATCCCAATTTCATTGCCTAACGAAAACATACCAGTATATTACATCATCTAAAGAAACAAAATCATGTCAACTACAAGGTACTTATGCATCACTTCTTCAGTCATGGTTTCACAAAACATTACATTACAATCTCTCAACAAACATAATCACATCATGGTTTCACAAAACATCACATTACAATCTCTCAACAAACATAATCACAGAAACAAGTATATTACATCAACTCAAGAAACAAAATCATGTCGACTACAAGGTACTTACACATAACTTGTCCTATCATGGTTTCGCAAAACATTACATTACAATCTCTCAACAAACAAAATAACAGAAACAAGTACAGTACATCATCTCAAGAAACATAATCATGTCAACTACAATGTATTTATGCATCACTTATCTAGTCATGGTTTCACAAAACATTACATTACAATGTCCCAACAAACATAATAACAGAAACAAGTACGGTATGTCATCTTAAGAAACATTATCATGTCAACTACAATGTACTTATGTCTTATTACAACAACAATGGTTTCAGTGAGTGACATGTCCGAAAATCTCAACAACTCGCACAACATTATATCGCAATCTCTCAACAAACATAATCACAGAAACACGCTCTAAATGAAGCAGTAGTTAATATTACAAATACAGGCAGGGGAACCCCGCGGTCCATATGACAAGCATAGGGTAGCATCTCTCATCAGATCTCATCAACGCAGACCACCTCATTCTATTCAGCCACTACAGGGGCCTCTACATCCACTATAACCTATTCAACAACATCAGAAATGGTACCAAGGAAGAACACCTTCTTGGTTCGCTTCTTTCGTTGCATAATCTGTATAAGATCTTCAGTATCCAAAACATCTATGAATTGCTACTTCTTATGGTGCCACCACCGGATTTTTGCCATCTGCTTAGGGCCAATACTGATTTCCTTACCGATCATCTCTCTCATTTCATCAAGAGTTATGTTTTTGAAATCGACAGTGATCTCCACAGTACGTGATGAAACTGGCTTATTAACTCCCTCGTCAAGTTTTGCCATGTATGAATCCACCTTTATGCGTATACTAAACTTATCTAGATTAGCATCTATTGGTCCTTATTCTCTAGGAGTAGAAGCTCTGGCAGCAAGATCTCCAGCATATGCATTCATATCATCAATCATCGCTTCAACTTTCACCTTACGATCAGCTGCACAACACTCCCAAACCATCTGAAGCTCATGGGAGTGCTCAATTTGCTGATAGGTATCATTCATGTTGCGCCACACCAATTTTGTCCTTTGTCTAGAACCCTAGGGAATTCTAGCGGCAAGCATATCTACCGGTTGCGAAACAGACACAACCTCTGCAATTCACAAGTAGATGCACATTTTGCCCGAACACAACCCTCTCACAACCAAAATCAAGTTTTGTAGTGTACTGGCAAACATGAACTATGAACTCATATAGGTCCCTTGTATCAAAGTTGTGCCTAATTTGATTAAAAAGGGGAACTTTTCAGTTCATTTGATTCTATTATGCCGTAACTAATCTACTTGCAAGATAAGGCACAGATAAGAAAAATTCACCTCTCGCTCTTCACCCAGGGTTTTTTCTTCGAGATCTAGGTGCCGCATCCACCCACCGGAGCCGAACAATCCGCCGTCGGCCTTGCTTTTCTCTTCAACCCGCTGCTCGTAGGTACCTTGGGAGCAGAATCCTTGCTGGCCTCCTTGCTAACCGGGGTTGAAGAACTCACCGCTACTTCGCGTTGAGCCCCAGACTTTGGCCCCGACGGACCCAAATCAGTCGGCGAGGTAGCTACAACCTTCGCCTTGCAAGACATGCTAGGCCGCCGCCGTCAGATTCAGTGTCGGGGGAGGGAGAAAAAAGGTCCTCCACCGCCGGCAGATTCAGGGTCGAGGGAGGGAAGAAAATGGACCGCCGCCGCAACCAGATTCAGTGTCGAGAGTTAGGAAAGTACAGTAATGGATTTGCCCCTACGACATGTGCAGGGTGGCTAAGAAGAGTGACCGACGAAGAAGGGGCACAACAGGAACTAGTGTAACGAAATATCCTGACTTAACGGGTGCAATTTGAAAATATTGGGTTTGGCCATCATTCATTCGAAACACCCCTCTCAGCAATTAGCGCCCCAACTTTTCGAATCGCGGTGATTAAAATCAACTCGGGTACCGCGTTTCCTGGGCGCCCCAACTTTCGGGCCGCAAAATGATATTATCCTAGGGGAATGCATTGTGTATTTGGCTACTAATCGTAGGGGTTGCTGGTGTGACAGAAACCTGAACCCCCGTTAGGAAACCTTTGCACAAGGGATGTCAGGGTCTTAGAGTTTAAAGCTGTGGTTAGGTTTCTACCTTAATTACTTTCTTGTACTTGCGGATGCTTGCAAGGGGTATAATCACAAGTATGTATTAGTCCTAGGAAGGTCGGTACATTAGCATAGGTTCACCCACACAACACTTAGCAAACTAAAGAAGATTAATCAACTATATGAAGCGAAAGCACTTGACGATATTCCCGTGTGTTCTCGAGAATGTTTGGTCATCTTAAGTAATACAACCGGCTTGTCCTTTGCTAAATAAAGGATTGGGCCACTTGCTGCATTTATTATTATTGTCTTTTATTTACTCGTACTTTATTTACCAGCATTATCAAAAACCCCTAAAAATCCGTTTGTCGAGTATTTACAAAGAATTCCTGCTCCAAGCCATTCGCCAACACCTTCTTCTCCTCGTTGGGTTCGACACTCTTACTTATTGAAAATACTACGATATGCCCCCTATACTTGTGGGTCATCAAGACTGTTTTCTGGCGCCGTTGCCGAGGAGTGAAGCGCTATTGGATAGTGGAACTAGTAAAGGAAACTTCTACTATGAGTATTGTTTACTTCTGTTAGTTACTTTATTTTCAATATGGATAATTCACTTAGTTTCTTATTTCGTAATGCTACTACCACTACTAAGGTAGTAGATGAACCACCACCTGCTGAGAATGATACTTTTAAAATACCTACAAGAATTATTGATCGTGTTATGGATAACTATTATGTTGGAGATGGAACTGTCCATCCTGGTGATCATTTGCTCTTTATACATGAATTATGCGGGTTGTTCAAGTGTGCAGGTATTACAACAGATCAAGTCAAGAAGAAGTTATTCTCATTATCACTGAAAGGAAGAGCTGAGGAATGGTATAAGCTGCTGAAGAATGGTCAAGCTCTTGAATGGGAGGAAGTAGTACCTCTCTTTTATTCTAAATTTTATCCTCCTAGTGAGATTCATAAAGATCGGAATCAAATATACAACTTTTGGCCTCTTGATGGAGAGAGTATAGCTCAAGCTTGGGGGAGATTGAAGTTACTAATGCTCAAATGTCATATTCATGAGCTCCCTCACAATATTATTATCAATAACTTTTATGCAAGACTTTCTCTTCATGATAAGGATCTATTGGATGCTTCTTGTGCTGGATCATTTACACACATGGAAGAAGAATCTAAATGGGATCTTGTAGATCGTATCCAAGACAATGCTGAAGCATAGGAGAATGATAAAGGAAGGAAGTCAGGTATAAATTACGATTATGAATGCATTGAATTTTTTATGGGAACTGATGACTTTGAAAATATTAAAAATGCTTATGGTCTAGACTCTCGAGTTATGGCAAATTGTTTTAAGGCCTTTGCCTCTTATATTGAAATTCCGAAAAAGGGATGGAACAAGTATCATGAACCATATAAAGATATTGTTGATTATGTTCCTGTTAGAAGTACTAAATTTTGCACTATTGATCACATATTACCTGAACCTTATATCAAGAAAATACCCTTCCCGGATAAGGTAAAGGAGAATCCTATGATAACTAGTGTAATCAATAAAAGTACAAAGAGAACTGTAAAACCTGATGAACAAATAAACATTGAACCTGCTGTAGCAATTGTTAAAGACCTTGTCACTAAAAGTGTAGAAGATGGACACATTGTCTTCTATGAGGATGCTTCTAATATTGTTTCACATCCTAATAGAACTAAAAAGGCTAGTGTCCCTATGCTTTCTATTAGAATTGGTGATCATTGCTATTATGGTTTATGTGATATTGGTGCAAGTTCAAGTGTTGTTCCTTACGAGCTTTACAAATAAATTATGCATGAAATCAGTCCTTGCGAACTAAAAGAGATTGATGTGGTTATTCACCTTGTTAATAGAGAGACCATCTCTCCAATTGGTATCGTAAGAGATGTGGAAGTTCTTTGTGGTAAGACTAAATATCCTGCTGATTTGCTAGTACTTGGTTCAGCTGCTAGTAAAACCTATCCTATAATTTTTGGTAGACCTTTCTTGAGTACATGTGGAGCCATTATAGACTGCAAAAGGGAGAAAATTTTAACTAAATTTGATGGGGAATCTTATGAGTTTAATTTTTCGAAATTTACTAAAGAACCTTGTGAAAATGAAACCCATAATGAGGATTTTAGAGTTGAACAACTTGCTTCTATTTCTCTTGCTCCTAACAATGCTTTGTAGCAATTTATGGAAGACCACGAAAGTGCAATCTTCATGGAAGAAAGAAATGAGATTGACGAGATTCTCTGTCGTCAACCTAAGATGCGTAAGCATAACTTGCCTGTGGAAGATTTGGGTACCACATTGCCACCTAAAAAGGATCCGGTCTGTGATCTAAAACCTTTACCTGACGATCTTAAATATGCTTACATTGATGATAATGAAATATATCCTGTTATTATTAGTTCTAAACTTTCAGGGAAGGAAGAGGAAAGATTATTGGAGGTATTGAAGAAACACCGAGGGGCTATGGGCTATACTCTGGATGATTTAAAGGGGATTTCTCCTACTATATGTCAGCATGCTATCAATATAGAACCAGATGCAAAGCCAGTGGTAGAGCATCAACATCGTTTAAATCCTAAGATGAAGGAAGTGCTAAGAAACGAGGTATTAAAACACCTTGATGCTAGTATTATTTACCCTATTGCTGATAGTGAATGGGTTAGTCCTGTTCATTGTGTCCCTAAAAAGGGGGTAATTACCGTTGTGCCTAATGATAATGATGAGCTTATTCCACAAAGAATAGTAGTAGGTTATAGGATGTGCATTGATTTCAGAAAAGTTAACAAAGTTACTAAGAAATATCATTACCCACTTCCTTTTATTGATCAAATGTTAGAAAGGTTGTCTAAAAAGACCCATTTTTGTTTTCTTGATGGATACTCTGGGTTCTCTCAAATTGTTGTTAAACAACAAGATCAAGAAAAAACTACTTTTCCATGCCCTTATGGAACCTATGCTTATAGACGTATGCCTTTTGGTTTGTGTAATGCTCCTACTACTTTTCAAAGATGCATGTATGCTATCTTTCATGGTTTTTGTGAGGAAATTGTGGAAGTGTTCATGGATGATTTTTCCGTCTATGAGATTTCTTTTGATAATTTTCTGCACAACCTTGATAAAGTTTTGTAGAGATGTGAAGAAACTAATCTTGTTCTTAATTGGGAGAAATGCCACTTCATGGTCAATGAAGGGATTGTCCTCGGACATAAGATTTCTGAAAGAGGCATAGAAGTTGATAGAGCTAAAGTTGAAGCAATTGAGAAAATGCCTTGTCCAAGAGACGTCAAAGGTATTCGTAGTATCCTTGGTCATGCTGGTTCCTATAGAAGGTTTATTAAAGATTTCTCTAAGATATCAAAACCCCTCACTAATCTTCTTCAAAAGGATGTACCCTTTGTTTTTGATGATGATTGTAAGGAAGCTTTTGAAACTCTAAAGAAGTCTTTAACTACTGCTCCTATTGTTCAACCACCTGATTGGAGCTTACCCTTTGAAATCATGTGTGACGCTAGTGATTTTGCTGTAGGTGCTGTCCTTAGGCAACGAATAGATAAAAAGTTAAATGTTATCCATTATACTAGTAAGACTCTTGACGCTGCTCAAAAGAATTATGCTACTACTGAAAAAGAATTCTTAGATGTTTTCTTTGCTTGTGATAAGTTTAGACCTTATATTGTTGACTCAAAAGTTACCATTCATACTGATCATGCTGCTATTAAGTACCTTATGACGAAGAAAGATGCTAAGCCTAGGCTCATTAGATGGGTGCTGCTCTTACAAGAGTTTGACCTACATATTATAGATAGGAAAGGTGCTCAAAATCCTGTTGCTGATAATTTATCTCGATTGGAAAACATCTCTTTTGATCATATGCCTGTTAATGATAGTTTCCCCAATGAACAGCTGGCTGCAGTAGGGGTAAGCTCACGAGGGAGCCCTTGGTATGATGATTATGCTAACTTTATTGTCTCCAAGTATTTGCCTCCAACTTTTATAGCTCAACAAAGAAGGAAGTTCTTTTACGATTTGAGGCATTGTTTTTGGGATGACCCACATTTATATAAAGAAGGAGTAGATGGTATTATGCGAAGATGTGTTCCAGAATATGAGCAAAAGGAGATATTACAGAAATGTCATGGTAGTGCCTATGGAGGACATCATGCGGGAAATAGAACCGCACAAAAGGTGCTACAATCAGGTTTTTACTGGCCTACCCTTTTTAAAGATGCAAGAAAATTTGTCTTATCATGTGATGAGTGCCAACGAGTTGGCAACATTTCTAGACGCAATGAGATGCCTATGAATTACTCTCTCATTATTGAACCATTTGATTGTTGGGGATTCGACTTTATGGGTCATTTTCCCCCTTCAAAAGGTTATAACCATATTCTTGTTGTTGTTGACTATGTTACTAAGTGGGTAGAAGCCATACCTACAAAAAGTGTTGATGGGGAGACCTCTTTAAAAATGCTTAAGGATATTATCTTTCCTAGGTTTGGAGTGCCTAGGTATCTTATGACTGATGGAGGGTCTCATTTCATTCATGGTGGTTTTAGAAAGACCCTTGCTAAATATGATGTTAATCATAGAATTTCTTTAGCTTATCATCCCCAAACTAGTGGGAAGTAGAGCTATCAAATAGAGAAATTAAATCCATCTTGCAAAAGACTGTTAATAGATCTAGAAAAAATTGGGCTAAAAAGTTGAACGATGCTTTATGGGCTTATAGGACTGCCTATAAAAATCCTATGGGAATGTCTCCTTACAAAATGGTTTACGGGAAAGCTTGCCACCTGCCTTTAGAATTAGAACACAAAGCTTATTGGGCAGTGAAAGAACTTAATAGAGACTGTAAACTTGCTGGTGAGAAAAGATTATTTGACTTAAGTTCGGTGGATGAATGGAGGAGTGAAGCGTATGAGAATGCTAGACTCTTTAAGGAAAAAGTTAAAAGATGGCATGACAGGAGAATTCTTAAGAGGGAGTTCCATGTTGGTGAGAAAGTTCTATTGTATAGGTCTCGTCTCAGATTTTTTGCAGGGAAACTACTTTCAAAATGGGAAGGACCTTTTGTTATCTAAGAAGTATATCATTCAGGTGTAATAAAAATATATTCTTTAAAAGATAACACTACACAAGTGGTGAATGGTCAGCGACTCAAGCACTATATTGCTGGAGATTCTTACAATGAAGATACTGATGTTATTCAAGTAGTAACTCCAGAAAAATTTATCAAAGACCAAATTCAGAGACCTGCAGAGTCCGTGTTTGAATAGGTAATAGTTCTGGTAAGAAAAGTTCCGCGAAAATTCTGTCAAGTTATATTTTTGCAGTTTTTATCCAACAAGGAAAGCAGCGAAGCGAAAGAGGGACGGAAACGGAGCCAGGGTGGCTCACACTACCCCCTGGCGCGGGCCCCTGGCCGCGCCAGCAGGTTGTGTGGCCACCTCGGACTCCGTCTCCGACCCGTTTTCTCCCAGTACCTTTCTTTTGTTGTAAAAAATCATAATATATAATCCCCCGAATCCCCCGAGGTTCGTATATCGTGTTCTCGTCGTGTTTTCGTTTCAATCTATTTCTGACAGGTAGAGTCCCAGTTTTGGAGCCACCATGTTTTCCTCGGGATCAACCAAGGAAGATTC
The DNA here is from genome assembly GCA_023614405.1 of Avena insularis. Taxonomy (NCBI): domain Eukaryota; kingdom Viridiplantae; phylum Streptophyta; class Magnoliopsida; order Poales; family Poaceae; genus Avena; species Avena insularis. The sequence goes on from CM042694.1 coordinate 455,242,026, forward strand.
TTCTATGGATATCATCAACCCGTACATGCGTGAGTTGAAGATTCATCCCAAGGAGTTGTTGCTCAAAGATGGGGAGGTATATATAAAAGAAGTTTAGGGCCCTAAAGGTGAAGGAAATCTGGAGGACAGGATGGAAGCACTAGAGCAAGAAGTCTTTAGGTACAGGAAGATGGCAGAACACGAAGTGGACATCATCCATAAGATTTGTTCCGAACTCATCGCCGAGCACCAAAAGGAGGTTGCTGAGCTTAAGGATGAAATTCTCTCACTCCACCGAACGAACAACCAACTGCAAGCACAGCTCTACGACGTGCAAAACCAAAACTGTGAGTATGAGGTTAGGTTTGAACGCATAAGTGCTGCTGCTAGTTTCAGGATGATGGAGACCAGGATGTCTTTTGTTGATGGGGAGCCCTTACCTTGGAAGTCGGACGATGATGAGAGAACACCACCACCACTGAAGGAGTAATTCGTCATCAGGTTTTGGCATCCCCTTGGTTTGTTCCAAGCTTGGGGGAGTGCTGTGGTATCACATCACTATCTTCTATCTTTTTACCTTTTTAGTAGAGTCATATCATGAATAGAGAAGTTATCATGTAGGATGGTTTGCATTATGGAAGTGTCCCCCCTCTCGTTAGATATCTATGTATCCCTTGGAGTGAGTTGCCATTATGGAATATTAATGAGAAGTTCTATCATTTACTCTTTTGCATATCTTATATTAGTTTTCAATTTATGATTATATGATTGATCTTGTCATTAATATTGGTATCACTTTGGGATCATTGAGTTAATTTAGTTGGTTTTGGCAAACCTGGCTCGGTCAGTAGCAACACTATTTTGAGAATTGAATGAAAAAGATAAAAGTACTCTTAATAAATATAATTTCATCATCTTTCTTTCTTGATTTGCTCATAAGCTTAGTATTCTCTAGTTAAGATCTTTTGTGCTTCCAAGGAAGATTGCATGTTTGTTTTTATCACGTGTATGTTTGTTTGTTTCCTTCAACTCTTATGCTTGCTACCCAGCCTTGCTAGCCAAAAACCTGTACTAAGAGGGAATGCTTCTCGTGCATCCAATCCTTAAAACCAAAACCTATGCCATTTGTGTCCACCATACCTACCTACTAGCACTATTGCCATTCAAGTAAATTCATGTTTTTATCTACCTTCCGAATTAAACTTGTTATGTGAAAATTAGTGATTAAAGCTCTCAGGAACTTGATGGCACACTTTACTTTCTTGCACTTAATAAACTTGAACCATTGTGCACATCTATGTTGCGTATATGCTTGCGCTTTGTAAGTTGTGAATTAGCAGAACCATGATGTCATGGGGAACGCTTTCAACATTGCACTTGTACATTGTACCTAGTTGATATCATGCTCTTTTGTTTATGGATGTCGTCGGTGTGAAATGAAAGGGAAGCTTGTAAGTCCATGGAGTTATGTATGTGTGTTAGAGAAACGCTTGGGCCACTAGTCTAATCCATGCCTAATCATGGTGGAAACCTGCAGCGTAACCATAATGAGCTGTCTATGAAGCATTCTTGTTATAAAAAAGAGAGATAGAGATTGAGAAAAAAAGAAAAATAAGATGAGAAAAGAGGAAAGAGAGAAAAAAGCACCATTTTCCCATGGTAAATAAGAAGATTGCTGAGATGCTTGTTGTCTGCTTGCCTTGTCATTTTGATATGGGGATTTTTCCGTATCATCGGGAATGGGGTACCCCGTTGGCGGTTCTCTATGATACACATATACTTACTATGACAAGAACTTACCGGTAACTAAACTTGAGTAGCATGAGGAACGGCCCTCGTATTCAAGGGACATAAGATTTTCAACTTACAACTTGTCAAGCATATCCTCATATTTGATCACTTTAAACTTAATCACCTAAAGATGCCTATGATAGGGCAATGAGAGCTGAAAGCTAATAAGTACCATAATTTTTGGAAGATCTTTATGAAACTTGAAATCCCTGCTTCCCTCTGCGAAGGGCCTTTCTTTTACTTTTTAGTTGAGTTAGTAAACCTATTCCCTTCTATCTCAAGCAAGTATCTTGAGTTGTTGTGTTTCATTCATTCATTCATATGATGATTTATTCAATCATGTTTCTTATGTTCCTTGTTTTGCACATTGCTCTTATCTTAGTGCTTACTACTTTGAAAGTTATCATTGAAAAGCCTTTATGTGTGAACTCCAGCAAATTGTCAACTATTCTTCGACCAAGAGCTAAGTTTGCCATTACCAATTATGATTTACTTTATGCATCTTTATTGTGTTTCCTTTACTTCTTGCAAGTTAAGTTATATAATAGTGAGTTGTCTTCTATTATGATTTATGTATTGATGAATGTGATGCTTCTTGTCTGTATTCTTTTAACGACTCTTCACTCCATAAACCTGAGGTCATGTTTATTGAGCTCAGTTTTCGCTTGGGGACAAGCGAAGTCTAAGCTTGGGGGAGTTGATACGTCCATTTTGCATCACTATTTTATATCATAATTTACTGTTATTCATTGATATATTTCATATTAAGAGATGATACTTATGTTATTTCATTTGTTTTTGCATGGTTGATAACTTTTGGAGCATGGACCGCTGCAGTCAGGATTCTAATGGAAAAGGTGCTGTTTGGAGGCAAAATTTGCGAAGATCAGAAAAATCGGGAAAATACATCGAAAATTCTATTTTTCTAGAAGACGAAGATTGCCAGAAGGGGGAGTGGAGATGGGCCACAGGGGGCCCACACCACCCCCTGGCGCGAGCATCCCTAGGCCGCGCCAGCAGGTGGTGTGGCCACCCTGGCCCACTCCAAGCTCTCCCCTATGGCGTATATTATCCCCTCATAACCCTAATACCTAGGGAGCGACCACAGAAAGATTCCGCCGCCTCTGCGGGGCGGAAAACACCGAGAGAGAAAGATCTCTCCGGCAGACAGAATTCTGCCGGGGGAATTCCTTCCCGGAGAGGGGAGATCATCACCATCAACACCACCATCAAGCTGGACTTCATCGGGATCATCATCATCATCACCATCATCATCTCCACCAGCACCATCATCACCACTTCATACCGCTGTAACAATTGGGTTGAATCTTGCATAGTTCTTAGGGGAAACTTTCCCGGTGTTGATTACTCCTTGTAGTTGATGCTATTGAGTGAACCATTGAATTATTGTTTATGTTCAGATTGTTACATATCATTATATCATCTCTGATCTTGATCCATATGATGTCTTGTGAGTAGTTTGTTTAGTTCTTGAGGACATGGGAGAAGTCATGTTGTTAGTAGTGGAATTGTGTTGAGAAAGATTCAATAGTTTGATATTTAAGTTGTGGTGTATTTCTTCTAGTGGTGTCATGTGAACGTTGACTACATGACACTTCACCTTTATGGGCCTAGGGGAATGCATTGTGTATTTGGCTACTAATCGTAGGGGTTGCCGGAGTGACAGAAACCTGAACCCCCGTTAGGAAACCTTTGCACAAGGGATGTCAGGGTCTTAGAGTTTAAAGTTGTGGTTAGGTTTCTACCTTAATTACTTTCTTGTACTTGCAGATGCTTGCAAGGGGTATAATCACAAGTATGTATTAGTCCTAGGAAGGTCGGTACATTAGCACAGGTTCACCCACACAACACTTAGCAAACTAAAGAAGATTAATCAACTATATGAAGCGAAAGCACTTGACGATATTCCCGTGTGTCCTCGAGAACGTTTGGTCATCTTAAGTAATACAACCGGCTTGTCCTTTGATAAAGAAAGGATTGGGCCACTTGCTGCATTTATTATTATTGTCTTTTATTTACTTGTACTTTATTTACCTGCATTATCAAAAAACCCTAAAAATCCGGTTGCTAAGTGTTTACAAAGAATTCCTGCTCCAAGCCATTCGCCAACACCTTCTGCTCCTCGTTGGGTTCGACACTCTTACTTATCGAAAATACTACGATACACCCCCTATACTTGTGGTTCATCGTGCTTGCACCTCACGAGAGGGGCCCGGAGGCCCAAAACATCTCAGGTGGTGCAGCTTGCCCCACTACACATGCCACCTGACCTCTTTTCGTCCTTGACCGTTCGATTATCTTCAATCTTTCGCCCACCGACTTGGTTTGACCTAAAAACTCCTATATAAAGGGTCCCTCGAGGCATCCTCGGGGAGAGCTCCGTAGAAATACTGAAATACCAAAACAGAGACAGAACCAACAAAGATTGGAGGGGGGACTCCGCGGAGCCGCCACTGGAGGGATCTCTATGTTCTCCAACATCATCGACATTGTGAAGAGCGACTAGTCCACCAATGGACTATGGTTTTGTGGTAGTATATTGATCTATTTCTCTCTTGTGCTATCATAGATCTAGTACCATATGAGCAGCCCAACATGATTATGGTCATATATGTAATTCCTATGTGGTGGATCTTTATTCTATGATTTGATATATTTGATTGGAACCTATTTATGTGTAAGATAGATAGATGCATATCATGTACCCTGTTCTAAAGTACTTGTTTTGATCCAACTTGTATGCAAGAGCATGTGTGGGGGGAAGTGTGTATTAGATGGAGTAACATGGTGGTAGTGATTGAATAGTGACAACAAATTCAAGATCTACTATGGTTTTTACCTTTATTTTGTTACCTCATTAGGGATTAAGTGAATTCATGTGCTATAATTATCTTGTGACATCTTGATAATCTTGTTTGGTCAAGATATCATATTTATTATTCAAACATCATGTCAAAGTACCCATGCTATGCTCTGTTAATTCTTAAGTCTAGATTGCTTGGAGTTTCCCTTTCTAGAGAAGTATAAGAGAGATGTGTTGCATCATCTATGTTAGGACGTGATGCCCATATGAATGCTTATCAAACACATATTGAAGTTTCACCAATATTATGTTGATGATGAATTGTTTTATGTCTGCTACAACTTAAAAAGTGAATAGACAAGTGAACTCATGAACCTCGGTCCATTTTAAATCATAAGAAACAACTTTCCATTTCCATTACTATCATTTATATTTTCTGCAGTTAATTATTTCGAAAATACAAAAATACTTTCTTTACTTGCAAACACAAACAAAACACAAAAATAACTATCATATCATTTCATTTATTTTACTTGCATATTTTATTATTGTTTTACATTACTTATTATTATTATTTCATATTACTAATACGAAACCTTGTGCTTGACAACCATACGGTGGAGTCGGAGACACAAGGAAGAAAGTTTGTTTTGTAGATTGCTTCAAGAGGAGGAAAAAAATCCCTTGATTAGCCAATTCCCCTAGAGTTCGATATAAACCCTTGAGTCACCTTGTGAGGAAAAGTCACTTGCTACAACACTCTACACATGGAGTCCCATCGAGTTGGTACACACGAAGTTGTTGCCATCAGTCACGTAGTCCTAATCAAGTCGCCCCCTCATTCCCGCACCGACAAAGACACGGGATAATTTGGGTAACATTTTTGCACCTCGCCTGATTTCGGTAGCTCACGCAGCCTCGAGAACTCGGGTGGTTCCTGTCGCATCCTATATGGCTAGGCAAGAACACAAGATGATGGGATCCATCCTAGGCAGCACTTCTATCGTGCCTCCTGCTGCCATGGATGGTGATGATAGCCCAAAATATATCGAGCTCGCTGGGGAACCCCAAGAGGAAGGTATGATGAGCACAGCAGCAAGTTTTTCCCTCAGTAAGAAACCAAGGTTATCAATCCAGTAGGAGAAAGGAAACACCCCAAAAGTGTAGCTAGTTGAACGTTGGCAGGGCACACTACCGGTGCCAGCAGCAACGTGGAGACCTGCACAACACAACCACAGAACTTTACCCCAACTTGCGATGAGGTTGTCAATCTCACCGGTTTTGCTGAAAACAAAGGATTAAACGTATCGAATGGAAGGAAGTAATAGTTTGCAGAAAGTAAACACAAAGCAGTAAACAGTTTGTAGATTGTAAGTAAAACAAAGGACCGGGGTCCATAGTTCACTAGAGGTGGCTCTCCTTAAGATAGATAACATGCTGGGTGAACAAATTACAGCGGGGCAATTGACAAACATCGAGAAAGCATACAAGCATATACTAATCATCTTGACTCCTTTGAGACTTGATTGGGCATTGCAACATTATACATAGACCGTCATCCAACTGCATATATGACTAATAATCCACCTTCAGGTTATCATCCGAACCCCCTCCAGTATTAAGTTGCAAGCAATATATTATTGCTTTACTTATTGCATGTAAAGTAAACAATACGATTGTTCTATGAACAAGGGATTGTTGTTTTCTCCCTAGTAGCAACAGCACATCTAGTACCTTAGAGATTTCTGTCACTTCCCCATATTACCAGAGGCATGAACCCACTATCGAGCATAAATACTAACTCTTGGAGTTGCTAGCATCTACTTGGCCAAGATAGCTACTAACAACAGAAAGCATGCAAGATCACAAATAACAAAGACATGATAGAATCAATAATAATCTGAAATAGCATCTCAATATCCATCAGATCCCCTCAAACACAACATGCAGAATTACAAATAGATGATCTTGATCATGAACGGAGCTCACAATATCTAGACATGAAAGCACAAAGGAGGAGAACCAGCAACTCCTTCTAGACGAAATGCCACCGGGAACATGTATCTCGCTAATCCGAGACCATGGGGGAATAATTCTAGAGGGGGAGAGAGATCCTTCACAAGGAGGTGTGAGGATGAAGGAGGGAATGGGTTGCCTTTTATAGGAGGAGGGGGTGCCCCCTCTCTCCATGGCCGGCGCATGGGGGGTGACCCCTCACCTCCCCCATTCATGTGGTGGTAACCCCTCCACATTAAAATGCCTCTTCACATTCCCTTTTAAAGTCTCCACTTTAAATGCATTAAATTTCTCCAAATTTAATGCTCTCTCATTTAATAAAACTCTTTTTATTAAATTTATTCAGAATTTTGTTAATTACTTTAATTAACAAACATTCACATATAGCCCCTTGCAATATTTCAATATCACATGCAGAACCACCTTCTGCAATTTCACCCAAAACAATTTCCGGTTTCTATTGAAACAATTCCTGCGCTTTGCAATTCTTTCGTCTGAAACATATGTGCTCCAAAATGGTGTCCGGTAACTCTTAAGTGTTCCATCCTATGGTTCGCGAATAATGCAGACATGATCGAGACCCTTCTCCGATCAATAATCAGCAGCGGGACCTAGAGATCCGTACTGACTCCTACACATTCAACGATGACTCCTGTGATCGTGAGAACCTTTAATGCTTGTAACTAAATCCCTTTGTCTCTCGATATATTACATGTCCGAGATTCGATCATCGGTATCTCCATACCTAGTTTGATCTCGTTACCGACATGCACTCTTTTCTCGTTCCCATGATATAACATTCTAGTGATCACATCACTTGCTTGCAAGCTATCCTAATGTGATATCACCGAGAGGGCCCAGAGTATATATATCCGTCATCTGGATTGACAAATTCCACTCTTGATCCATGAGCCTCAGCATAACACCTTCGTAGTACTGAACCCATCTTTATAGTCACCCTGTTACGGTGTGACGTTTGATGTTATCAAGATACTCTTCCGGTGTTAGCAATTAACATGATCTCATGGTCTAAGGATAAAGATTACTTCGTATGATGTTATAGCAATATAAACATAATGACTTGATCGTAATGCTATACTTCGGATGAATGTTCATCACATCATTTCACAAATGTTGTGACCTTGTTATTAACAACATCCAATGTCCATGATCAGGAAACCTTGATCATCTTGTTAATCAACAAGCTAGTCTATAAGAGAGGCATAACTAGGAACCCTTTTTTGTTTATTAAACACACATGTAGTGATGTTTCCTATCAATACAATTATAGCATGCAAAATAAACATCTACCATATACAAGGAATACATAATAACAACTTTATTATTGCCTCTCAGGGCATATTTCCTTCAGTCTCCCACTTGCACTAGAGACAATATTCTAGTTTATATAGTGATAAATATAACACCCATGGAGTTCTGGTGTTGATCATGTTTTGCCCTAGGGAGTACTTTAGTCAATGGATCTGCTACATTCAGGTCCGTGTGCACTTTACAAATCTGTATATCTCCATCCTTGACATGCTCGCGGATGGAGTGAAACTGGCGCTTAATATGTTTGGAATTCTTGTGAGACCTTGGTTCCTTTGCGTTGGCTATGGATCCATTGTTGTCACAATAGATCACCATCGGGTCCAGCGCACTGGGAACCACACCCAGTTCCGTAATAAACTCTTTCATCCAAACTGCCTCCTGCGCCGCTTCTGAAGCAGCAACATATTCCGCCTCCGTTGTTGATCCAGCCACCACAGGTTGTTTGGAACTCCTCCAACTAACTGCTGCTCCGTTCAAGAGAAATACGTATCCGGATTGAGACTTAGAGTCATCCGGATCAGTGTCAAAGCTAGCATCGACATAACATTTAGCGACTAGCTCTTCTTCACCTCCGTATACAAGAAACATATCCTTAGTTCTTCTCAAGTACTTAAGGATATTCTTGACCGCTATCCAGTGTTCCGAACCTGGATCAGATTGGTACCTACTAGTCAAACTAATAGCATGTGCCACATCCGGTCTTGTACATAGCATGGCATACATTATAGAGCCTATGGCTGAGGCATAGGGGATCTTATCCATTATCTCTCTTTCTTCCGCCGTAGCCGTACTTTGAGTCTTACTCAATGTCTTGCCTTGCAACATAGGTAAGTACCCCTTCTTACTTCCGTCCATATTAAACTTCTTTAATATCTTATCAAGGTATGTACTCTGCGATAGCCCAATTAGGCGTCTTGATCTATCTCTATAGATTTTAATGCCTAATATATATGAAGCTTCACCAAGGTCCTTCATCGAAAATTTGCCGTTTAGATAACTTTTAACACTGTTTAAAAGATCTATATCATTTCCAATCAATAATATGTCATCCACACATAATATCAGAAATGCCACATTGCTCCCACTCACTTTCTTGTAAATACAAGCCTCTCCATAAGTTTGGACAAATCCAAACTCTTTGATCACCTCATCAAAGCGGAGATTCCAACTCCGGGATGCTTGCTTCAGTCCATAGATGGATCGCTGAAGTTTGCACACCTTATCAGTATCCTTAGGATCGACAAAACCTTTAGGATGTATCATATACAACTCTTCTTCAATATTACCATTGAGGAACGCAGTTTTGACATCCATCTGCCATATTTCATAATCGAAATATGCAGCAATTGCTAACATAATCCTAACCGACTTAAGCATCGCTACAGGAGAGAATGTCTCATCGTAGTCAACTCCTTGAATTTGTCGAAACCCCTTTGCGACAAGTCGAGCCTTATAGATGGTTACATTACCATCAGCATCAGTTTTTCTTTTGAAAATCCATTTATTCTCAACGGCCTTTCGATCGTGAGGTAAGTCCACCAAGGTCCAAACCTGGTTTTCATACATGGATTCCATCTCAGATTTCATGGCTTCTAGCCATTTGTTGGAATCAGGGCTCATCATCGCTTCTTCATACGTCGCAGGGTCATCTATTTCATCAATCATGAAAATCATAACAGGATTGTCATACAGTTCAGGAGCTGCACGTGTCCTGCTTGACCTGCAAGATTCGGTAGTGTCCTCTTTCGGAGTTTCATGATCAATATCATTAGCTCTCTCTTCATTAGGTGAAGTCAACTCCGAAACAACTTCTGGAGCTGCGCTACTCGCCATTTCATGAAGAGAAGGTTCAATAACCTCTTCGAGTTCTACCTTCCGACTACTCACACCTTTCGCGAGAAACTCCTTCTCAAGAAAGGATCCATTCTTGGCAACAAAGACCTTGCCCTCGGATCTGTGATAGAAGGTATACCCAATCGTTTCCTTAGGGTATCCTATGAAGACGCATTTTTCCGCTTTGGGTTCGAGTTTATTCGGTTGAAGTTTCTTCACATAAACATCGCATCCCCGAACTTTAAGAAATGACAGCTTAGGTTTGTTTCCAAACCATAATTCATACGGTGTCTTTTCAACGGATTTAGATGGTGCCCTATTTAAAGTGAATGCAGCGGTTTCTAGTGCATAACCCCAAAATGACAGTGGCAAGTCGATGGAGACATCATAGATCGAACCATATCCAATAAAGTACGATTACGACGTTCTGACACACCATTACGTTGTGCTGTTTCGGCAGGCGTGAGTTGTGAAACTATTCCACAGTCTTTCATATGTGTGCTAAACTCGTAACTAAGATACTCTCCTCCACGGTCGGACCACAGAAATTTGATCTTTCTGTTATGATGATTTTCCACTTCATTTTGAAATTCTTTGAACCTTTCAAAGGTTTCAGACTTATGTTTCATCAAATAGATATACCCGTATCTACTCAAATCATCCGTGGAAGTAACAAAATGACGATATCCACCTCGCGCCGACACACTCATTGGTCCACACACATCAGTATGTATGATTTCCAATAAATCATCGCCTGTTCCATTGAACCGAAAACGGCGTTCTAGTCATCTTGCCCATAAGGCATGGCTCACATGTGTCAAATGATTCAAAATCAAGTGATTCCAAAAGTCCATCGAATGGAGTTTCTTCATGCTTAACGCCAATATGACCTAGACGGCAAAGCCATATATGTAGATATATCATTATCAAGTTTAATCCTTTTAGCATCAACATTATGAATATGCGTAATACTACTATCGAGATCCAACAGAAATAAACCATTCAACACAGGTGCATGACCATAAAAGATATTATTCATATAAATCGAACAACCATTGTTTTCAGACTTAAACGAATAACCACTTTGCATCAAACACGATCCGGATACAATGTTCATGCTCAGTGCAGGCACCAAATAACAATTATTCAGGTTTATAACTGATCCCGAAGGCATATGGAGAGGCAGCGTTCCGACGGCGATCACATCAACTCTTGATCCATTGCCGACCCGCATCGTGACCTCATCCCTTGCTAGTTGTCGCTTGTTCCGCAGCCCCTGAACAGAGTTACATATATTAGCAACCGATCCCGTATCAAATACCTAGGTGCTACTACGAGTACTAGTCAAGTACACATCAATAACATGTATATCACATATACCTTTGTTTGCCTTGCCGGCCTTCTTGTTCGCCAAATACTTGGGGCAGTTCCGCTTCCAATGGCCAGTCCCCTTGCAATAGTAGCACTCGGTGTCAGACTTAGGGCCAGCTCGGGGTTTCTTTTCAGGCGCGGCAACAGATTTGCCGCCCTTCTTTCCCTTCTGCTTGCCTTTATTGTCCTTCTTGAAACCGGTGGTCTTATTGATCATCAACACTTGATGTTCTTTCCTAATCTCCACTTCTGTAGTCTTAAGCATTGACAGAAGCTCGGGAAGAGACTTCTTCATGCCCTGCATATTATAGTTCATCACTAAGCTCTTGTAGCTAGGTGGCAGAGATTGGAGAACACGATTTATGCCTAAGTCAATGGGAATCGTTATTCCTAAGGACACAAGCTTATCAGCGTACCTAGACATTTTGAGTACGTGCCCACTAACGGAGTTGTTCTCTTCCATCATGCAGCTAAAGAACTTTTCAGAAGCATTATAACTCTCTACGGCAGCATGGGTATCGAAAATCATTTTCAATTCTCCCATGGTATCAAAGGCATTGCCATTTTCGAAACGTTTTCGAAGTTCTGGCTCTAGCCCATACAGTATGCCGCAATGAACTAAGTTGTGGTCCTCCTGACGAGTTATATAGACGTTCTTTTCCTTGTCAGGGGCATCAGGAGCTGGTGGGGGGCCTAGCGGCGCCTCTAGCACATATTGCTTTTGTGCAGCAGTGAGGAGAATCCTCAAATTCATAGCCCAGTTGGTGAAGTTGCTACCATTCGCAGCAAGCTTCTCTTTCTCCATGAACACATTGAAATTAAAAGCAGGTGGTGCCATCCTCAATAGAATTTGTAAAATATACTTAGACTAAGTTTATGATAGATTGAGTTCAACTAATCCAAATTACTAATGAACTCCCACTCAAAAACGACATCCCTCGTGTCCTTTTGGTAATTACATGAACCAAATCCACTACACCAAGTCCGATCATCACATGAGTCGGTGTAGCTTCAAAGGCGCGCATCTATATGGGCATCATATCAACTATATGACTCATGCTTAACCTTTCGGTCCGTGTTCCGAGGCCATGTCTGTACATGCTAGGCTCGTCAAGTAAGAACCTTAGTATTTGCATGTGTAAAACTGTCTTACACCCGTTGTATGAAAGCGTAGAGTCGAGAACACCCGATCATCACGTGATGCCTCAAAACACGATCCACAAAACGGTGCATACTTAAGGAAGAACACATTTTATCTTGATATCTAAATGAGGTATCATCTTATAATGCTACCAAAAGCGCCAAACTAGCAATATAAGATGCTAATGTGTGAAGTGAGGTGATATGGTCCATGCATTTGATCTCTATCATTTGCATCGTGGTATGATCTCTATCATTCCTTTGTGTGTAATGCCAAGGTCTATGGAACTTACACGTTAAGTGAGTTGTAAGAGTATCTATCATACATCTACTTACAACAATACCATATCAATACACTAGCCCAGCAACGATCTAAACTAGACGCCTCTAATTTATCAATTGCAAGTTTTACGTGGCTTAGGGCTTTCAGAGATAGAACCGGTCTTACCTACGAACATGAACCACAACGAGGATAACCAAGTTATTAGCAACTCGTTGTAAATCAGATATTGACTATAGTAGGAGAGACAGACACCCGCTAGCCACTTATGCAAAACTAGTTGCATGTCAGTCGTGGAACCGGTCTCATGTACGATGACATGTAAGGTTGGTCCGGGCCGCTTCATCCTACTATGCCACCAATAACCAAAGTACATAGAAGATGCAATAACATGATCATCATCACCCATATATAAACATATGTGTACTACCCGTGCAAAGCACCTATGCATAGATCAGGCTCACGATACCCTTTGTTGGGTCCATGACATAGAAAACAAAAATTCCTATGATGAGAACTATACGCCAAGATCTATCTACTAGATACAGAGCAACGGGTGGACATACATCCATGGAGAACTTACCCTCGAAGACAACGAGTTTTGTTAACGAGTAGGAACTCGTGGTTGATGTAGTCGTACACTTGCCGATCTCAAGATCATGAGGAAGTTCGAGCGCCGCAACTCAGCAGCGCATCCGCACTCGCACACACGTTCAAGCCACCGTACAACCTCCACCTCCTCGCTCCAGCGATCCAGCGGAAGCAGCAACTCCTTCTAGACGAAATGCCACCGGGAACATGTATCTCGCTAATCCGAGACCATGGGGGAATAATTCTAGAGGGGGAGAGAGATCCTTCACAAGGAGGTGTGAGGATGAAGGAGGGAATGGGTGGCCTTTTATAGGAGGAGGGGGGTGCCCCCTCTCTCCATGCCGGCGCATGGGGGGTGACCCCTCACCTCCCCCATTCATGTGGTGGTAACCCCTCCACATTAAAATATCTCTTCACATTCCCTTTTAAAGTCTCCACTTTAAATGCATTAAATTTCTCCAAATTTAATGCTCTCTCATTTAATAAAACTCTTTTTATTAAATTTATTCAGAATTTTGTTAATTACTTTAATTAACAAACATTCACATATAGCCCCTTGCAATATTTTAATATCACATGCACAACCACCTTCTGCAATTTCACCCGAAACAATTTCCGGTTTCTATTGAAACAATTCCTGCGCTTTGCAATTCTTTCGTCTGAAACATATGTGCTCCAAAATGGTGTCCGGTAACTCTTAAGTGTGCCATCCTACGGTTCGCGAATAATGCAGACATGATCGAGACCCTTCTCCGATCAATAATCAGCAGCGGGGCCTGGAGATCCGTACTGACTCCTACACATTCAACGGTGACTCCTGTGATCGTGAGAACCTTTAACACTTGTAATTAAATCCCTTTGTCTCTCGATATATTACATGTCCAAGATTCGCATCGGTATCTCCATACCTAGTTTTATCTTGTTACCGACATGCACTCTTTTCTCGTTCCCGTGATATAACATTCTAGTGATCACATCACTTGCTTGCAAGCTATCCTAATGTGATATCACCGAGAGGGCCCAGAGTATATCTATCCGTCATCTGGATTGACAAATTCCACTCTTGATCCATGAGCCTCAACATAAAACCTTCATAGTACTGAACCCATCTTTATAGTCACCCTGTTACGGTGTGACGTTTGATGTTATCAAGATACTCTTCCGGTGTTAGCAATTAACATGATCTCATGGTCTAAGGATAAAGATTACTTCGTATGATGTCATAGCAATATAAACATAATGACTTGATCGTAATGCTATACTTCGGATGAATGTTCATCACATCATTTCACAAATGTTGTGACCTTGTTATTAACAACATCCAATGTCCATGATCAGGAAACCTTGATCATCTTGTTAATCAACAAGCTAGTCTATAAGAGAGGCATAACTAGGAACCCTTTTTTGTTTATTAAACACACATGTATTGATGTTTCCTATCAATACAATTATAGCATGCAAAATAAACATCTATCCTATACAAGGAATACATTATAACAACTTTATTATTGCCTCTCAGGGCATATTTCCTTCAGATTCATCCAAGGCACATTAAGAAATCTCAATTGTTTATAACAAGTCATGCTACAGCAAAGAATACTAAGCATAAAGCCAAAACAATATCAATCATGGCATGACAAAGCATAGGCCACAGTCAAAAACAAGCTCTCTTTAACACTTAAGCATAAACTTTCCTACTCTTTTCCAAACCAAACCAAACTATTTGAAAACCAATGTATGAAAGAGGGGGTCCAACCAATTTATTCAGCAAACTAAGAAAACCAAGCAAACGAAAAACCAAAACGAAAATGAAAAAGAAGACGCTCCAAGAACAACACAACTATGCATGAAACAATAAAAATGAAGCGTTTGGAAGAAACCTGGGATTTTTATTGATGAAGAAGGGGATGCCTTGGGCATCCCCAAGCTTTAACGCTTGTACTTCTTGGATATTTCTTGGGGTGACATGCGTGGCATCCCCAAGCTTGAGCTTTAGTCCATCCTTCATTTCATTACTCATTCCTTCCATACACCTGCAATTTTTCCTTCATACAAAACTTCACACAATCTTTATTAGCAACATTAGTGCACTCAAGATAATAAGTATTTAAGGCTCAGTTCTAACACCAATAAACTTCCATTAAAACACTAGCTACTGTAGTAATTCCCTCAAAAATGTCAATTCCCTAAAAGAACTCAAAAAGGAACCAACAAGAAGAAATGCAGAAAATGGCAGAAATCTGTCAAAACAGACCAGCAGGTGAAGACGAATTTTTTCGAAGACCTTCTATTGCTCAAATCAAAAAGTGTTGAACTAACGAAAGTTAGATAACAACCTAGGTCAGAATCATAAAACTTCACGCCTCAAAAGGACATTCAGAGATTTTACACGAATTTTTACGGTGAAGCACAGAAATATGTTTCGGGACAGCAACTTTCCCAATCATTACTCCTCTCTCATTAGAGGTTACTCTTGGCACAAAAAGCAAATAAAAAGGATAAGGAGCGGTTATTACTGAAGTAATAACTTCCAAGACTCATCTAAAACTTTTGGGTTATCTCCCAATAAGTACTTTTCTTTAACGCCTTTAAGTTAGGCATAAGAAGCAAAAAGAATCAAGTGTTCTCAAATGAAGAAGCATTAAGAGCAAATTTTGTTTTCATAGGAGAGGCAAAACAAATCTTCTCTATCTTATTAGGGAAGTGTTCTATACCTTTCTTGAGTGGGATTTGATATTTAATGGTGCCTTCTTTCATATCAATAATGGCACCAACAGTTCTAAGAAAAGGTCTTCCCAAAGTAATAGGACAAGAAGCATTGCATTCAACATCCAAAACATAGAAATCAATGGGGACATAGGCATTGTTAACCATAATAAGAACATCATTAAGACTCCCCATGAGTTTCTTTTTAGCATTATCATCAAGTGGGACATTCAAATAACAATCTTCAAGCGGTGGAAAATCAAGCATATCATAAATCCTTCTAGGAAAAATAGAAACACTACTATCAAGATCACATAAAGCTTTGAAATCAAAATCATTCACTTTCATATTAATGATGGGTTCCCAACCATCTTCTTGTTTTATAGGAATAGAAGCTTTATGTTTCATCTTTTCTTCTTTAATCTTTATGAGAGCATCAGTAATGTGTTTTGTAAAGGCCATGTTCATAGCACTAGCATTAGGACTTTTAGCAAGCTTTTGTAGGAACTTAATAACTTCAGAGATATTGCAACCATCAAGATCAAAATCAAAATTATCATCTAGAGTGGTAGAACTATTACTAGCCTTAACACTAGTGGTAGTGATAGAAGAAACACTAATGTTTCTAGCAATTTCATCTTCTCTTTCCCACTTAGCATGTAATTCAGCTAATAGTCTAACATTTTCATCAATTCTTACTTGTATGGCATTAGTAGATGCAAAGGGATTATCAATAGTTTCAGGTTTGGCAGACATTTTATTCAAAGAAGATTGAGCTTCAGCCAAAGATGCTATATTTCTTTTAGCATTAGAGAGTTTTTCCTCAATAGTTTTATTGAAAGCAGTTTGTTTACTAATAAAGTCTTTAAGCATAACTTCAAGTTCAGAGGGAGCACTCCTATTATTGTTGTAAGAATTTCTATAAGCATTACCATTGTTGGGAGGATATGGCTTATAATTGTTGTTACCAAAATTATTCCTATAAGCATTATTGCCAAAATTGTTATTTCTTATGAAGTTCACATCAACTTGCTCTTCTTGAGCAACCAAAGAAGCTAAAGGAACATTATTTGGATCAATATGGGCTTTCCCATTAACAAGCATAGACATAATAACATCAATCTTATCACTCAAGGAGGAGGTTTCCTCAACAGAATTTACCTTCTTACCTTGTGGAGCTCTCTCAGTATGCCATTCAGAGTAGTTAACCATCATATTATCCAGAAGCTTTGTTGCAGCACCCAAAGTAATGGTCATAAAGGTACCTCCAGCAGCAGAATCCATAGGTTCCTTGAAGAATAGTTCAATCCTGCATAAAAGGTTTGGATGATCATCCAAGCAGTTAGTCCATGAGTGGGACAATTTTTAACCAAAGATTTCATTCTTTCCCAAGCTTGAGCAACATGTTCATTATCAGATTGTTTAAACTTCATTATTTCACTTCTCATAGATATAATCTTAGCAGGAGGATAGTACTTTCCTATGAAATCATCTTTGCATTTAGTCCAAGAATCAATACTATTCCTAGTTAAGGAATTCAACCATTCTTTAGCTTTTCCTCTCAAAGAGAAAGGAAACAATTTCAGCTTAATAATATCTATATCTATATCCCTATGATTTTGCATCTCACAAAGTTCAACAAAGTTATTTAGATGGGCAGCAGCATCTTCATTACCAATACCAGAAAATTGTCCTCTCATAACAAGATTGAGTAAAGCAGGTTTTATCTCAAAGAAAGTAGCTTCAGGAACAGGTGGAGCAATAGGTGTGCTCATAAAATCATTGTTGTTAGTGCTAGTGAACTCACACAACTTAGTGTTTTCAAGAGTAGTCATTTTTTTGTGTTTTTGAATAAGAAAGAAAACTTGTAAAACTAATTTTTTGTGTTTTTGATAACAAAACAAGCAAACAAGGCAAAAAGAAACTAAGCAAAACAAAAATAACAAAGTAAAGAGATTGGTTATGAGGGACTCCCCTTGTGAAGATGTCCTTGACTCCCCGACAACGGCGCCAGAAAAAGCTTGATGATAGCCCAAAATATATTGAGCTCGTTGGGGAACCCCAAGAGGAAGGTATGATGAGCACAACAGCAAGTTTTTCCCTCAGTAAGAAACCAAGGTTATCAATCCAGTAGGAGCAAGGAAACACCCCAAAGGTGTAGCTAGCTGAACATTGGCAGGGCGCACTACCGGTGCTAGCAGCAACGTGGAGACCTGCACAACACAACCATAGAACTTTGCCCCCAACTTGTGATGAGGTTGTCAATCTCACCGGTATTGCTGAAAACAAAGGATTAAACATATCGACTGGAAGGAAGTAATAGTTTGCAGAAAGTAAACACAAAGCAGTAAACAGTTTGTAGATTGTAAGTAAAATAAAGGATCGGGGTCCATAGTTCACTAGAGGTGGCTCTCCTTAAGATAGATAACATGCTGGGTGAACAAATTACAGCGGGGCAATTGACAAACATCGAGAAAGCATACAATCATATACTAATCATCTTGACTCCTTTGAGACTTGATTGGGCATTACAACATTATACATAGACCGTCATCCAACTGCATATATGACTAATAATCCACCTTTAGGTTATCATCCGAACCCCCTCCAGTATTAAGTTGCAAGCAATATATTATTGCTTTACGAATTGCATGTAAAGTAAACAATACGATTGTTCTATGAACAAGGGATTGTTGTTTTCTCCCTAGTAGCAATAGCACATCTAGTACCTTAGAGATTTCTGTCACTTCCCCATATTACCAGAGGCATGAACCCACTATCGAGCATAAATACTAACTCTTGGAGTTGCTAGCATCTACTTGGCCAAGATAGCTACTAACAACGGAAAGCATGCAAGATCACAAATAACAAAGACATGATAGAATCAATAATCAATCTAAAATAGCATCTCAATATCCATCGGATCCCCGCAAACACAACATGCAGAATTATAAATAGATGATCTTGATCATGAATGGAGCTCACAAGATCTAGACATGAAAGCACAAAGGAGGAGAACCAGCCATCTAGCTACTACATGGACCCGTAGTCCAGAGATGAACTACTCGCGCATCACACCGGAGGCTTGCATGATGATGAAGAAGGCCTACAAGGTGAATTCCCCTCTCCGGCAGGGTGCCGGGAAGAGCTTCAGATCCCTCCCGATCTAGGGATGGAGATGACGGTGGCTACAGACTCTTTCGTGGATTTTTGATCAAGTACTTAGGGTTTTGGTATCGAAGGCAATATATTGGCGGAAGGAGACGCCGAGGGGGTGCTGGGGTCGGCAAGACCACCCGCTGGCATGGGCTAGGCCTAGCCGCGCGGCCAGGTGGTGTGGCTAGGCCCTAGCCCTTCTTCGTCTCCTATTCTGGCTCCAGATGTCTTCCGGTAAAATAGCAACTTTGGTTTTTGTCCCGTCCAATTCCGAGAATATTCATTTTCTGACTTCCTAGAACCAAAAACAGCAGAAAACAGGCAGCTAGCACTGTGGCTCTTATTAATAGGTTAGTCCAAGAAATCATATGAAAAGTACTCCAATGTGTGGACAAAACACAATAAAGTAGATAAAACCAAGCATGGAACATCAAAAATTATAGATACATTTGCAATGTATCACACGGCCGAGCCTACGTCGCTGCCTCCTCTTGCGCCTCGTCCTGTGAAGACGAAGAAGGTGGCCACACGTTGCAAAGAATATCACCCATACCCTCTCGGGTTGGCTAGCTAGGTATCAATTTGCCCCTTTTCTTCGTGTCACTAATAGTGCTCACCTTGAGCGTGGTGGACATTCTAGCATTGATTTGCACAAGCCCACTTTGGTCATCGACAACACCCGTGCGTTTGGGTTACGTTTGGTTGGGACAATTAGATGTAAAAATATTGAATATTCCATCTATTTCCATATGTATTGAATATCTTTTGTCCAATTTATGAAATTACGCTAAAATCGACCAATTTATCTTTCTAGACCGCGGGCTCGCGCCGAACAAATCCCACAAAAGGTAATCACAAAAAATTTAAGGTTCCCGTTTGCGGGATCTGTTCGACGTGAACCCGTGAGGCACCTTAAAAGCATTTTACAACAACCTTTATATGTGTTTTAAGGGTCATCTTGTACGGTATTTGTTAGAGTTGCTCTAAGAGGTGTTTTTGTCACCATTAATAAAGTTTCATCTTTGAGAGATAATGGTGTGTTCCAAGTGGTCTTCTTCCTCACTTTCCTCGCCTTCCTTGTCTTTGGCCTCCACTTTCTCATCTTCCTTGCCAACAATATTGAAAATCACAACATTTATATTTGGTTGTGTTCCCTCCAAGGAAAAGAATAGAATTTCTTCGCCGGTTGATGACATCAAACTACGTGGACATTAATTCATTGGGACTCCAAGCGCGGAGTGATGTAGCAAGGGTGTTTTCCCCACATGGATGACTCGAGGGTTTATATCGAACTTTTTAGGAACTAGTAGAAATGTACTCATCCTTCCTATTCTAGCAACATACAAAGCAAAAGAGTATTGCCTTGTGTCTCCAATTCCACCAAATTGTTGTCAAGCACTAGGTTTCGAATTAGAATTGAAAATATGTAAATAAAGTAAATATGCAGCAATTAAAGTAAACTAAATGATGTATGAGAGATAAACTAAATGCAATGCAAAAGTAAAGTGGTATGGTGTTGGTACTAGTGTAAACTATATGAAATAACTAATGCAAGTATGATATATGTTTTTCTATTTTCGGATTAAATTAGTGTGGAAAATAAAAATGCTTGTAGTTCATAAGAAAAGGTCTTTCTTATAATTAAAAACAGATCGGGTTCATAGTTTCACTTGTCTCTTCTCTCATAAACATGGTGGGGGTCAAACCAACTTCAAAGGAATAATATTATTTAACTTCAAAATTTGTTTGATAAGCATTCATATGGGCATTACATTCTATGGTTAAGATGATGCAATACATCCCACTAATCTCTAGTAAGAGAAAACAACACAAACTATATTTAAGATGAACCCAATATTGCCTTTACTTCCATCACACGATGTTGACTATCAAATATACTACATCAAAAGATACGGGGTCACCTTTGAAAGGATCGTATGGGCACCTATAGGGTGGGTGAATAGGTGCAACTTCAAATTTTACTCCTTTTCAAGTTAGGGTTTAACACAAAGGTAAATTCTCTAGATATGAAACTAAGGTGAATTTACCTATATGATACACTAGCATACAAACTAAGCAAGAGCAAGATAAAGTAAGGTGCAGTAAAGGATAGAAGTAACTGAAGTGAAGCACACGGGAACACATGGATTATTTCCCGCAGTTCCTTCCTTTTGAGGGGAAGTACGTTTGCGTATGGAGAGGGGGTGGTATCAAACTACCAACGCCACGAGAGGCCTCCCTTGTTCTCCGGTGAACCTCATCCCAAGGGGATCGATTCACGCTTCCACTATATCAGGAACCTTCAACGTGGTAGTCGGTACCCTTACAACAAGTTCGAGGCACACACCCACAACTTAATTGGGGGCTCCCGAATCCAAGAAAGCTGTCACACAATCAAAGACAAGCTTGTAAGAACCAAATCAAGAACTAGGGTTTCCAATGAAATACTAGAACAAGGGGCCCTCAAATGAATGAGGGGGAAATGGAAATCTCTCTTGGTGAAGCAGTAGATCAATTCCTCCTCCTTCGATTCTCCAAAGATCAAAGACTTTGGATGGTTGTAGATGGAGTTCTTGTTGATTTGGTGGCTCTAGGGTTAGGGTTCTTCTCTTCTGAAATGAGCAGCCTCTCAAGGTAGAAGAAGGGGCCTTTATATAGGCCCCCTAGAAATGTAGACGTTTGAATCACTTAACCCGGACAGTCTGACTGAATCGACATGGACTGTCCATCTAGACCAGACACTCCGACCCGACAAAGAATCCGGCCAGAGTCCGGGCAGTGTCCGGGTAGAGTCTGATATGGGTTACTGAATGTCCGCACCCTCTCAGGAATTCTTCGGACCGGACACTCCGACTGACACCAGCCGGACATTCCGGCTAGGCCGGATACTCTGGCTGACATTTGCTGGACAGTCTGGCGTAGGCTTGATTCTGCACAAATAGATCCTGGGACCCTCTTTTCCTTAAGACATGATTATGATAATATTATGCAGGTAAATATAGATATATCCTGAAACATTTCAGCGGCAGATTAAAACCATCCTAGTGTTGTCAACAAACATCAAAACAAATTGAAGGGCACACATGCCCTTTCAAGCTCCCCCTTTTTGGTGTTTGATGACAACCCAAGGATTTGCATATATGATAATCAATAAGCATAGCACCAAACGGTTTACAAATTATAGGTAGGCTCCCCCTAGATGTGTGACCATTTTAAATATGCATTTGAATACAAGATCACACAACCTAGAATTTACACCCTCACTAGAATTTATAAGCACAAAGGTATGACATGATCTTAATAAGGATAGGCAAACAACTAGGCATCACATAGTTTTTAATGAAATAACGATACCGGGTAAGCATGTCTTACCACACACGACAGACAACGGAGTTCAACATATGACAAAGTACATAACCGAATAGACATAAAGACACAGTCTTCAAAGAGGCAAATCGAGATAATGTGAAGCTTGTGTACCCATGCAAATCCTCGATAGCAACCTAATATGGCCACTTCTCACCCTTTGGCATCGAGATGCCAAAAAGGGAAAAGAGCACTACGAATGCGTCTGAAACCAACTCTAGCCACTGTAGTCATCATCCTCCTCATCCTCATCATCAGCCTCATCCTCATCGCCATCCTCGTCCTCATCATCATCATCCTGAGCAGTCGACTGGCCATGAGGGCGAGAAGAGGAAGACACATCCTCAAACATGGACCAATCCACATGCCCCTGGCTCTAGTGACCATAAGAGAGCATCCCATCAGAAACCTGCTGAGAAGAGTCAACATCCATGGGCTAGTTAATCTTCTTGAGTTCCTTCATGACATTCCTGTTGGCCTTGTAGGCATCATACTGACCATGGCGGTTGTCAATGTTCTGACACATGAGCAGTTTCTTCCACCAGGAAGCCTTCTTCACCTTCTTGTGCACTTCCTCTCTAGAGGTGTTTAAGCGATATGCATTGCTAACATGCTACATGCAAGGACCACAGGTCACAACCTCCTGCACCTCCTCGGACCCATCACTGCCATTGTTGTCGATTTCATCCACATCCTCATCCTCAAACACAATGCGGGACGGGGGATAACCATGGGGTACCTGGGAGGAAGGAGCCCCCTTCCTCTAGAGCTTGCGAAGGCAACCTTTCCCAAAGGTAACAAGTATCATGATGAACTTTTAAGTAAGAAAATGCCAAATAATGAGAACAGATGTCTTGGCTATGTGTCCAAAACCAAGAAGAAAAAGAACAACAAGAAGAAGGCCAAGCCCGCTCAACCACAAGACAAGACCATTATGGGTAGTAATACCCAAAGTGTCAAAACTATGTCACATGATGACTTTGCAGGAAGTGCTAACCCTCACTATGTCTTAATGCGTAATTCTCATGGTGATATATATGCATAATATGTTGGTCCATTTGATGGTTATATTGGTTGGTCTATTTGGGTTCCAAAGACCCTTGTCACTAACATGAGAGGACCCATTGAAAAATGGGTACCTAAAAACTAGCATGATCATCTTGCATACACACCTATTACTTGATCATTATGTGGTTTAGGTGCAGGCATGGAGATAGAGGTGCGGTACTAATCTATTGGGCTATCCCTCCCCCCCATTATTCCAAAGTTAACAAAATCAATTCTCTTAGTATCATTGTGTGATATGTGAGCTTCATTGATGAGTAGAGGTTATGAACCCAAGGATAATTCTTCACGGTATCATACATCACACTCTTACATGGTGGCCTCGGCAACCACCCTCTTCATTACGAAGAGTTGGTTCTTGGTCTGATCTTATCAGGAGCTTTAATTAGACATTTATTTGGATTCTCTGACTTTATACTCGCCCTAGTGTGCTTCTCAATCCTAGGCCTATTCTTACCTTAAAACATGCTCATCTTGTCACACATTTGTCCTCAAATTTGTTCTTGGTGTCTCTGGTCAAAGGGATCGGACTGTCCGCTCTAAACCAACCGGAGTATCCGGCTGGACCGGACTCTCTGCTTGATTCGCACCGGACAATCCGGTTGGGCCGGACACTCCAGCGTATTCCGCCCAGACACTTTGGCCTGAGCAATCTCAAACTCGTAAAAGGAGGTCAGGGAGAAGTGGACGATTCAATCCTCATTCTCCTCCCCGACTCCCTCTTCCTCCCCAACTGCTTCCCCCGACCTAGAGCACCACCAGGAGGGCTTCCCCTTCTCGGATCTTGCTGATGCCGCCGGCCATCTCCTTCCCTTCATTGCTGGGACCGATTCCCCTCCGGTGAAGACCACCATGGATGCTGGTAAAGTTCCCCTCTCCTTCTCATTCTCTAGGCATGTCCTAGATGAGTTTTTGAGGACCACATTTTGCTAGAATCCATGTCTATATCATTCCTGCATGCAATGTCCCCTAGAAGTAGTTCTAGAAATGCCTATCTGCTCCGGTTGAGCCTTCCTGCACTGTCCTAAAAATCGCCATGACTCTAGCCAGAGTGTCCGGCGCGTATGAGCTGGAGTGTCCAAGTCGGGCGGAGTCTCCGGGGTGATTACTCCGGACAGTCCGGGAAGATTCGACCTGTGCAGTCCAGTATTCCTTTGATTTCTACTATCTTGTTAGTATCTCCTAGACAAATGTGCTTACTGATACATTGCAAATGTATCTATAATTTTTGATGTTCCATGCTTGGTTTTATCTACTTTCTTGTGTCTTGTCCACACTTTGGAGTACTTTTCATATGATTTCTTGGACTAACCTATTAACAAGAGCCATAGTGCCAAATTGCTTTTCTCGCTATTTTGGTTCCAGGAAGTCGGAAAATGAATATTCTCGGAATTGGACGGGACAAAAGCCAAAGTTATTATTTTACCAGGGGACACTTGGAGCCAGAATACGAGACGGAGAAGGGCCAGAGGGTGGCCACACCACTTGGCCCGTGCCAGGGGGTGGTGTGGCCAGCCCAGGCACCCCCTCGGCCTCTCCTTCCGCCTATATATTGCCTCTGATACGGAACCCTAGGTACCCGATCAATATTCCATGAAAGAGTCTGTAGTCGCCATCATCTCCATCCCTAGATCGGGACGGATCTGAAGCTCTTCCTGGCACCCTGTCGGAGAGGGGAATTCACCCTGGAGGCCTTCTTCATCATCATGCAAGCCTCTGGTGTGATGCGTGAGTAGTTCATCTCTGGACTACGGGCCCATGTAGTAGCTAGATGGCTGGTTCTCCTCCTTTGTGCTATCATGTTTAGATCTTGTGAGCTTCGTTCATGATCAAGATCATCTATTTGTAATTCTGCATGTTGTGTTTGCAGGGATCCGATGGATATTGAGATGCTATTTCAGATTAATTATTGATTCTATCATGTCTTTGTTATTTGTGATCTTGCATGCTTTCCGTTGTTAGTAGCTATCTTGGACAAGTAGAGGCTAGCAACTCCAAGAGATAGTATTTATGCTCGATAGTGGGTTCATGCCTCTAGTAATCTGGGGAAGTGATAGAAATCTCTAAGGTACTAGATGTGTTGTTGCTACTAGGGAGAAAACAACAATCCTTTGTTCATAGAAAAATTGTATTGTTTACTTTACACACAATTCATAATGCAATAATATATTGCTTGCAAATTAATACTGGAGGGGGTTCGGATGATAACCTGAAGGTGGATTATTAGTCATAGATGTAGTTGGATAGAGGTCTATTTATAATGTTGTAATGCCCAATCGAATCTCAAAGGAGTCAAGATGATTAGTATATGCTTGTATGCTTTCTCGATGTTTGTCAATTGCCCTGTTGTAATTTGTTTCACCCAGCATGTTATCTATCTTAAGGAGAGCCACCTCTAGTGAACTATGGACCCTGGTCCTTTCTTTTACATTCAATCTACAATCAACTGTTTACTGCTTTGTGTTTACTTTCTGCAAACTATTACTTCCTTCCATTCGATACGTTTAATCCTTTGTTTTCAGAAAAACCGGTGAGATTGACAACCTCATCATAAGTTGGGGGCAAAGTTCTGTGGTTGTGTTGTGCAGGTCTCCATGTTGCTGCTGGCACCGGTAGTGCGCCCTGCCAGCGTTCAGCTAGCTACACCTTTGGGGTGTTTCCTTGCTCCTACTGGATTGATAACCTTGGTTTCGTACTGAGGGAAAACTTGCTGCTATGCTCATCATACCTTCCTCTTGGGTTCCCCAACAAGCTCGATATATTTTGGTCCATCAAGCTCTTTTTCTAGCACCATTCTGAGACGAGCAATCGCTGTGAGGACGGGAGAAGAAGAAGCTCCATCGCCAACCACGCCAAGAAGTCTTTTCTGGCGCCGTTGCCGGAGAGTCAAGGACATCTTCACAAGGGGATTCCCTCATAACCAATCTCTTTACTTTGTTATTTTTGTTTTGCTTGGTTTACTTTTGCTTTGTCTGCTTGTTTCTTTGTCAAAACACACAAAAAAATAGTTTTACTAGTTTGCTTTCTTTATTGAAAACACACAAAAATGACTACTCTTGAAAACACTAAGTTGTGTGACTTCACTAGCACCAACAACAATGATTTTATGAGCACACCTATTGCTCCACCTGTTCCTGAAGCTACTTTCTTTGAGATTAAACCTGCTTTACTCAATCTTGTTATGAGAGAACAATTTTCTGGTATTGGTAATGAAGATGCTGATGCCCATATAAATAACTTTGTTGAACTTTGTGAGATGCAAAAGCATAGGGATATAGATGGAGATATTATTAAGCTTAAATTGTTTCGTTTCTCTTTGAGAGGAAAAGCTAAAGAGTGGTTGAATTCCTTAACTAGGAATAGTATTGATTCTTGGACTAAATGCAAAGATGCTTTCATTGGAAAATACTATCCTCCTGCTAAGATTAGATCTATGAGAAGTGAAATAATGAAGTTTAAACAATTTGATAATGAACATGTTGCTCAAGCTTGGGAAAGAATGAAATCTTTGGTAAAGAATTGTGCCACTCATGGACTGACTGCTTGGATGATCATCCAAACCTTTTATGCAGGATTGAACTATTCTTCAAGGAACCTATTGGATTCTGCTGCCGGAAATACCTTTATGACCATTACTTTGGGTGATGCAACAAAGATTCTGGATAATATGATGGTTAACTATTCTGAATGGCATACTAAGAGAGCTCCACAAGGTAAGAAGGTAAATTCTGTTGAGGAAACCTCCTCCTTGAGTGATAAGATTGATGTTATTATGTCTATGCTTGTTAATGGGAAAGCCCATATTGATCCAAATAATGTTCCCTTAGCCTCTTTAGTTGCTCAAGAATAGCAAGTTGATGTGAACTTTATAAGAAATAACAATTTTAGCAACAATGCCTACAGAAATAATTTTGGTAACAACAATTATAAGCCATATCCTCCCAATAATGGTAATGCTTATGGAAATTCCTACAACAATAATAGGAGTGCTCCCTCTGAACTTGAAGTTATGCTTAAAGACTTTATTAGTAAACAAACTGCTTTCAATAAAACTATTGAGGAAAAACTCTCTAATGCTAAAAGAAATATAGCATCTTTGGCTGAAGCTCAATCTTCTTTGAATAAAATGGCTGCCAAACCTGAAACTATTGATAATCCTTTTGCAGCTACTAATGCCATAAAAGTAAGAATTGATGAAAATGTTAGACTATTAGCTGAATTGCATGCTAAGTGGGAAAGAGAAGATGAAATTGCTAGAAACATTAGTGTTTCTACTATCACTACCACTAGTGTTAAGGCTAGTAATAGTTCTACCACTCTAGATGATAATTTTGATTTTGATCTTGATGGTTGCAATATCTCTGAAGTTATTAAGTTCCTACAAAAGCTTGCTAAAAGTCCTAATGCTAGTGCTATGAACATGGCCTTTACAAAACACATTATTGATGCTCTCATAAAGATTAAAGAAGAAAAGATGAAACATAAAGCTTCTATTCCTATAAAACAAGAAGATGGTTGGGAACCCATCATTAATATGAAAGTGAATGATTTTGATTTCAAAGCTTTATGTGATCTTGATAGTAGTGTTTCTATTTTTCCTAGAAGGATTTAGGATATGCTTGATTTGCCACCGCTTGAAGATTGTTATTTGAATGTCCCACTTGATGATAATGCTAAAAAGAAACTCATAGGGAGTATTAATGATGTCCTTATTATGGTTAACAATGCCTATGTCCCCGTTGATTTGTATGTTTTGGATGTTGAATGCAATGCTTCTTGTCCTATTACTTTGGGAAGACCTTTTCTTAGAACTGTTGGTGCCATTATTGATATGAAAGAAGGTACCATTAAATATAAACTCCCACTCAAGAAAGGTATAGAACACTTCTCTAAGAAGAGAGAGAAGATTTCTTTTGCCTCTCCTATGAAAACAAAATTTGATGCTTCTTCATTTGAGAACACTTGATTCTTTTTGCTTCTTATGCCTAACTTAAAGGCGTTAAAGAAAAGTACTTATTGGGAGATAACCCAAAAGTTTTAGATGAGTCTTGGAAGTTATTACTTCAGTAATAACCGCTCCTTATCCTTTTTATTTGCTTTTTGTGCCAAGAGTAACCTCTAATGAGAGAGAAGTAATGATTGGGAAAGTTGTTGTCCCGAAACAGATTTCTGTGCTTCACCGTAAAAATTCGTGTAAAATTGCTGAGTGTCCTTTTGAGGCGTGAATTTTTGTGCTTCTGTCCCAGGTTTTTATATAACTTTTGTTAGTTCAACACTTTTTGATTTGAGCAATAGAAGGTCTTCCAAAAAATTCGTCTTTACCTGCTGGTCTGTTTTGACAGATTTCTGCCATTTTCTGCATTTGCTTCTTGTTGGTTCCTTTTTGAGTTCTTTTGGGGAATTGAGATTTTTGAGGGAAGTGCTACAGTAGCTAGTGTTTTAATGGAAGTTTTATTGGTGTTAGAACTGAACCTAAAGAATTATTATCTTAAGTGCACAAATGTTGCTAATAAAGATTGTGTGAAGTTTTATATGAAGGAAAATTTTCAGGTGTATGGAAGAAATGAGTAATGAGATGAAGGATGGACTAAAGATCAAGCTTGGGGATGCCACGCATGTGACCCCAAGAAATATCCAAGAAGTACAAGCGTCAAAGCTTGGGGATGCCCAAGGCATCCCCTTCCTCATCAATAAAAATCCCAGGTTTCTTCCAAACGCTTCATTTTTATTGTTTCATGCATAGTTGTGTTGTTCTTGGAGCGTCTTATTTTTCGTTTTCGTTTTGGTTTTTCGTTTGCTTTGTTTGCTTAGTTTTCTGAATAAATTGGTTGGACCCCCTCTTTCATACATTGGTTTTCAAATAGTTTGGTTTGGTTTGGAAAAGAGTAGGAAAGTTCATGCTTAAGTGGTAAAAAGAGCTTGTTTTTGACTGTGGCCTATGCTTTGTCATGCCATGCTTGATATTTTTTTGGCTTTATGCTTACTATTCTTTGTTGTAGCATGACTTGTTATAAACAATTGAGATTGCTTAATGTTTCTTGGATGAATCATGTGTTGTTTTAGCATATTAAAGCATAGTATTGTGGTATTCTCCTTTGATGCTTTATTTGGGTTGACTTGGCGCATGATCACACCATGTTATGACTATCCCAAGTCACCATAAGCCTTTAGGATCCTTTAGTTTTCAACTTGTAGTATCACTTTATGCTTTGATCAATGATGTTTTGTCGCTCTGCATGATTATGGCCATCATTGCTCTCTTAGTTTGTCGCTCCCAGTCTTTTGCTAGCCTCCGCAACCAAGTATGAGTTCCACTCATGCATCCAACTCCTTAAACCAAGTTATTCCAAAGATTCCACCATACCTAACTTCTAGCATATGCTATTCCAAGTATTTCATGTTTTTGTTTACCTTCTGAATTAAACTTGTTATGAGAAAACTAGTGATTAAAGCTCTCACGAACTTGATGGCACACTTTACTTTTATTGCCCTTAATAAACTTGAACCATTGTGTCGTCTATGTTGTATATGCTTGCACTTATTTGTTGGGGATTAGCAGAACCATGCTGTCATGGGGAACGCTTTCAACATTGCACTGGTACTTTGTACCTAGTTGATATCATGCTCTTTTGTCTATGGATGTCGGTGGTGTGAAATGAAAGGGAAACTTGTAAGTCCATGGAGTTATGTATATGTGTTAGAGAAACGCCTGGGCCACTGGTCTAATCCATGCTGACATGGTGGAAACCTGCAGCGTAACCATAATGAGCTGTCTATAAAGCATTCTTCTTATAAAAAAGAGTCCTATACTGACAAAAAAGAGAAAAAGAAAAAATGATATTATGGATAGAGGAAAGAGAGAAAAAAGCACCATATTCCCATGGTAAATAAAAAGATTACTGAGATGCTCGTTATCTGCTTGCGTTGTCATTTTGATATGGGGATTCTTCTGTATCATCGGGCAAGGGGTACCCCGTTGGCGGTTCTCTATGATACACATGTACTTACAATGACAAGAACTTACCGGTGACTAAACTTGAGTAGCATGAGGAGCGGTCCTCATATTCAAGGGACATGAGATTTCTAACTTATACTTCGTCAAGCATGTACACCATAGTTTGTTCACTTTAACCTTAATCACTTCAAGATGCTTATGATAGGGGCAATGAGAGCTGAAATCTATAAGTACCATAATTTTTGGAAGCTCTTTATGAAACTTGAATCTCTGCTTCCTTCTACGAAGGCCTTTCTTCCACTTTTATATTGAGTCTCCACCTTCTACCTTTATGCACCTACTTTGAGAGCATAGTGACCATTCTTAGTTCTATGTGCATTGTCCCAAGACTTGTTGATTGATGCATACCTTGATATTGCTTGTTTTAAACTATTTGTATCTAGTCACTCTTATGAACTTTGAAGGTGTCCTATGCATTTATATTTGCTACTCTATGAGGGACAAGCTGAATGCTATTATGCTATGTTTTCTTTATGTGAAACAAACAAACGTCTTTCAAAGCATTGTTATTCATGAATCTTTTGTTTGTGCCCTTTCATGTTGCAACATAGTTTCTTTGTATTATTGCTAGAACTTTGTCTTTCATGTTATGATTGAAGTACTATGATCCCAGCTTTGAATGTTTTACAAATATTTTGATCAAGTTTATGATGGTGCATGTCACCTCAAAAATTATTCTTTCTTTTTATCACTTACCTACTAGAGGACGAGCAGGAGTTAAGCTTGGGGATGTGATGGCCCAAAATATATCGAGCTCGTTGGGGAACCCCAAGAGGAAGGTATGATGAGCACAACAACAAGTTTTCCCTCAGTACGAAACCAAGGTTTAATCGAACCAGTAGGAGCAAGGAAACACCCCAAAGGTGTTGCTAGCTGAGCCTTGGCAGGGCGCACTACCGGTGCTAGTAGCAACGTGGAGACCTACACAACACAACCACAGAACTTTGCCCCCAACTTACGATGAGGTTGTCAATCTCACCGGTTTTGCTGAAAACAAAGGATTAAACGTATCGAATGGAAGGAAGTAATAGTTTGCAGAAAGTAAACACAAAGCAGTAAACAGTTTGTAGATTGAATGTAAAAGAAAGGACCGGGGTCCATAGTTCAGTGGGGCAATTGACAAACATCAAGAAAGCATACAAGCATATACTAATCATCTTGACTCCTTCGAGATTCGATTGGGCATTACAACATTATACATAGACCGCCATCCAACTGCATCTATGACTAATAATCCACCTTCAGGTTATCATCCGAACCCCCTCCAGTATTAAGTTGCAAGCAACAGATTATTGCTTTAAGAATTGCGTGTAAAGTAAACAATACGATTGTTCTATGAACAAAGGATTGTTGTTTTCTCCCTAGTATCAACAACACATCTAGTACCTTAGAGATTTCATCACTTCCCAGATTACGGAGGCATGAACCCACTATCGAGCATAAATACTAACTCTTGGAGTTGCTAGCATCTACTCGGCCAAGATAGCTACTAACAACGGAAAGCATGCAAGATCACAAATAACAAAGACATGATAGAATCAATAATCAATCTGAAATAGCATCTCAATATCCATCAGATCCCCGCAAACACAACATGCAGAATTACAAATAGATGATCTTGATCATGAACGGAGCTCACAAGATCTAGACATGAAAGCACAAAGGAGGAGAACCAGCCATCTAGCTACTACATGGACCCGTAGTCCAGAGATGAACTACTTACGCATCACACCGGAGGCTTGCATGATGATGAAGAAGGCCTCCAGGGTGAATTCCCCTCTCTGACAGGGTGCCGAGAAGAGCTTCAGATCCCTCCCGATCTAGGTATGGAGATGACGGCGGCTAGAGACTCTTTCGTAGATTTTTGATCAGGTACTTAGGGTTTTGGTATTGGAGGCAATATATAGGCGGAAGGAGAGGCCGAGGGGGTGCCTGGCGGGCGCTGGCCAGCCTGGTCATGCCAGTGGTGTGGCCAGGCCCCAGCCCCTCTCCGTCTCGTATTCTGGCTCCAAGTGTCCCCCGGTAAAATAGTGACTTTGGATTTTGTCCGGTCCAATTCCGAGAATATTCATTTTCTGACTTCCTAAAACCAAAAATAGCAGAAAACAGGCAGCTGGCACTGTGGCTCTTGTTAATAGGTTAGTCCAAAAATCATATGAAAAGTACTCCAAAGTGTGGACAAAACACAAGAAAGTAGATAAAACCAAGCATGGAACACCAAAAATTATAGATACATTTGCAATGTATCAACATCCCCAAGCTTAACTCATGCTCGTCCTAGAGTAGGTAAGTGATAAGAAGAAAGAATAATTTTTGAGGTGACATGCACCATCATAAACTTGATCAAAGTACTTGTAAAACATTAAAAGCTGGGATCATATTACTTCAATCATAACATGAAAGACAAAGTTCTAGCAATAAGACAAAGAAACTATGTTGCAACATGAAAAGGCACAAACAAAAGATTCATGAATAACAATGCTTTGCAAGACGTTTCTTTGTTTCACATATAGAAAACATAGCATAGTAGTATTCAGCTTGTCCCTCATAGAGTACCAAATATAAATGCATAGGACACCTTCAAAGTTCATAAGAGTGACTAGATACAAATAGTTTAAAAAAAGCAATATCAAGGTATGCATCGATAACCTAGTCTTGGGACAATGCACATAGAACTAAGAATTGCCACTATGCTCTCAAAGCATGTGCATAAAGGTAGAAGGTGGAGATTCAATATAATTGGGGAATAAAGGCCTTCATAGAAGGAAGCAGAGATTCAAGTTTCATAAAGAGCTTCCAAAAATTATGGTACTTATAGCTTTCAGCTCTCATTGCCCCTATCATAAGCATCTTGAAGTGATTGAGGTTAATGTGAACAAACTATGGTGTATATGCTTGACGAAGTATAAGTTAGAAATCTCATGTCCCTTGAATACGAGGGCCGCTCCTCATGCTACTCAAGTTTACTCACCGGTAAGTTCTTGTCATCGTAAGTACATGTGTATCATAGAGAACCGCCAACGGGGTACCCCTTGCCGATGATACGGAAGAATTCTCTTATCAAAATGACAAGGCAAGCAGACAACGAGCATCTCAGCAATCTTCTTATTTACCATGGGAATATGGTGCTTTTTTCTCTCTTTCCTCTTTTCATAATATCTTTTTTTATTTTTCTCTTTTTTTCTCACTATAGGACTCCTTTTTTATAAGAAGAATGCTTCATAGACAGCTCATTATGGTTACGCTGCAGGTTTCCACCATGTCAGCATGGATTAGACCAGCGGCCCAGGCGTTTCTCTAACACATATACATAACTCCATGGACTTACAAGCTCCCCTTTCATTTCACACCGACGACATCCATAGACAAAAGAGCATGATATCAACTAGGTACAAAGTACCAGTGCAATGTTGAAAGCGTTCCCCATGACAGCATGGTTCTGCTAATTCCCAACAAATAAGTGCAAGCATATACAACATAGACGACACAATGGTTCAAGTTTATTAAGGGCAAGAAAAGTAAAGTGTGCCATCAAGTTCGTGAGAGCTTTAATCACTAGTTTTCTCATAACAAGTTTAATTTGGAAGGTAAACAAAAGCATGAATATACTTGGAATAGCATATGCTAATAGGTAGGTATGGTGGACTCTTTGGAATAACTTGGTTTAAGGAGTTAGATGCATGAGTAGAACTCATACTTGGTTGTGGAGGCTAGCAAAAGACTGGGAGCGACAAACTAAAAGAGCAATAATGGCCATAATCATGCAGAGCAACAAAACATCATTGATCAAAGCATAAAGTGATACTACAAGTTGAAAACTAAAGGATCATAAAGGCTATGGTGACTTTGGATAGTCATAACATGGTGTGAGCATGCGCCAAGTCAACCCAAATAAAGCATCAAAGGAGAATACCACTATATTATGCTTTAATATGCTAAAACAACGCATGATTCATCCAAGGCACATTATGCAATCTCAGTTGTTTATAACAAGTCATGCTACAGCACAGAATACTAAGCATAAATCTAAAACAATATCAATCATGGCATGACAAAGCATAGGCCACAGTCAAAAACAAGCTCTCTTTACCACTTAAGCATGAACTTTCCTATTCTTTTCCAAACCAAACCAAAGTATTTGAAAACCAATGTATGAAAGAGGGGGTCCAACCAATTTATTTAGCAAACTAATCAAACAAAGCAAACGAAAAACCAAAACAAAAACAAAAAAGAAGACGGTCCAAGAACAACACAACTGTGCATGAAACAATAAAAATAAAGCGTTTGGAAGAAACCTGGGATTTTATTGATGAAGAAGGGGATGCCTTGGGCATCCCCAAGCTTTGACGCTTGTACTTCTTGGATATTTCTTGGGGTGACACGCGTGGCATCCCCAAGCTTGAGCTTTAGTCCATCCTTCATCTCATTACTCATTCCTTCCATACACCTGAAATTTTTCCTTCATACAAAACTTCACACAATCTTTATTAGCAACATTAGTGCACTCAAGATAAAAATTCTTTAGGTTCAGTTCTAATACCAATAAACTTCCATTAAAACACGAGATACTGTAGCACTTCCTTAAAAAATCTCAATTCCCCAAAAGAACTCAAAAAGGAACCAACAAGAAGCAAATGCAGAAAATGGCAGAAATCTGTCAAAACAGACCAGCAGGTAAAGACGAATTTTTTCGAAGACCTTTTGTTGCTCAAATCAAAAAGTGCTGAACTAACGAAAGTTAGATAACAACCTGGGGCAGAAGCAAAAAAATTCACGCCTCAAAAGGACGTACAGAGATTTTACACGAATTTTGCGGTGAAGCACAGAAATCTGTTTCGGGACAGCAACTTTCCCAATCATTACTTTTCTCTCATTAGAGGTTACTCTTGGCACAAAAAGCAAATAAAAAGGATAAGGAGCAGTTATTACTGAAGTAATAACTTCCAAGACTCATCTAAAACTTTTGGGTTATCTCCCAATAAGTACTCTTCTTTAACGCCTTTAAGTTAGGCATAAGAAGCAAGAAAAAGAATCAAGTGTTCTCAAATGAAGAAGCATTAAGAGAAATACCAGAAATATCTTAAACAAGGCAAGGTATATCATCCAAAAAAGTTCTAGAGAGTCCTCTCTCAATGCTCTTAGGTTCACTATTTTCATCAAATGGGTTTTTGGGAACAATCCAATCAAGATTCTTTTTTATGGCTTCATGCATTGCCACTAGTTTAAAGGGTATTGGTATCTTAGTTTCCTACCCATTAGGTTCAGTTTTGTTCATCTTTTCTCGTGTACCAACAACGTCTACACATGAGCCTAGCATATTGAAACGTTCAAAGACTTTTTTAGCTTCCTTGGCAACATCATAGAATTCCTTAAACAAAGTTTCAAGAATAAAATCCCTCTTTTCAGGGTCCTCAATTTCTTTAAGTTTGAGAAACATTAGTTGCATTAAGGGGTTAAGGTTAAAAAACCTAGCTTCCAACATGTGAACTAAAGAAGCTGGAGCAATCTCATAGTTTGGAGCAAGTTCTGCAAGGGATCTATCCTCAATATCCTCATGTTTGCTAACATGATTAAAGAATTCTTCAATATTATCCTTTCCAATTATAGAGGCACTACCTATTGAAAGGTATTTCAGGGTGAATTTAGGGATTAACACGGTGAGCTAAGGAAGAGGCAACAACTAAAGGAGACTTAATTTTTTTTTAAATAAGAAAGCAAACTAGTAAAACTAATTTTTTGTGTTTTTGATAAAGAAACAAGCAAACAAAACAAAAGTAAACTAAGCAAAACAAAAATAACAAAGTAAAGAGATTGGTTATGAGGGACTCCCCTTGTGAAGATGTCCTTGACTCCCCGGCAACGGCGCCAGAAAAGTAGCTTGATGGCCCAAAATATATTGAGCTCGTTGGGGAACCCCAAGAGGAAGGTATGATGAGCATAGCAGCAAGTTTTCCCTCAGTACGAAACCAAGGTATAATCGAACCAGTAGGAGCAAGGAAACACCCTAAAGGTGTTGCTAGCTGAGCCTTGGCAGGGCGCACTACCGGTGCTAATAGCAACGTGGAGACCTGCACAACACAACCATAGAACTTTGCCCCCAACTTACGATGAGGTTGTCAATCTCACCGGTTTTGCTGAAAACAAAGGATTAAACGTATCCAATAGAAGGAAAGTAATAGTTTGCAAAAAGTAAACACAAAGCAGTAAACAGTTTGTAGATTGAATGTAAAAGAAAGGACCGGGGTCCATAATTCACTAGAGGTGGCTCTCCTTAAGATAGATAACATGCTGGGTGAACAAATTACAGCGGGGCAATTGACAAACATCGAGAAAGCATACAAGCATATACTAATCATCTTGACTCCTTTGAGACTTGATTGGGAATTATAACATTATACATAGACCGCCATCCAACTGCATCTATGACTAATAATCCAACTTCAGGTTATCATCCGAACCCCCTCCAGTATTAAGTTGCAAGCAACAGATTATTGCTTTACTTAATGTAAAGTAAACAATACGATTGTTCTATGAACAAAGGATTGTTGTTTTCCCTAGTAGCAACATCACATCTAGTACCTTAAGTTTTACATCACTTCCCAGTTACGGAGGCATGAACCCACTATCGAGCATAAATACTAACTCTTGGAGTTGCTAGCATCTACTCGGCCAAGATAGCTACTAACAACGGAAAGCATGCAAGATCACAAATAACAAAGACATGATAGAATCAATAATAAATTTGAAATAGCATCTCAATATCCATCATATCCCCGCAAACACAACATGCATAATTACAAATAGATGATCTTAATCATGAACGGAGCTCACAAGATCTAGACATGAAAGCACAAAGGAGGAGAACCAGCCATCTAGCTACTACATGGACCCATAGTCCAGAGATGAACTACTCATGCATCACACCGGAGGCTTGCATGATGATGAGCCTCGGTGAATTCCATCTCCGGCGGGTGGGAAGAGCTTCAGATCCCTCCCAATCTAGGGATGGAGATGACAAGACTAGAGACTCTTCGTGGATTTTTGATCGTACTTAGGGTTTGGGTATTGGAGGGTCCACGCGTGTGTGGTGGCCCCCTCTCCGTCTCGTATTCTGGCTCCAAGTGTCTCCCGGTAAAATAGTGACTTTGGCTTTTGTCCCGTCCAATTCCGACAATATTCATTTTCTGACTTCCTGAAACCAAAAATAGCAGAAAACAGGCAGCTGGCACTATGCTCTTGTTAATAGGTTAGTCCAAGAAATCATATGAAAAGTACTCCAAAGTGTGGACAAAACACAAGAAAGTAGGTAAAAGCAAGCATGGAACACTAAAAATTATAGATACATTTGCAATGTACCTGGTATGATTTCTTGGACTGAACGTTGGCACCAAAATACATTTGCAATGTACCTAGTATGATTTGCAATGTACCTGGTATGATTTCTTGTACCTGGTATGACACCAAAAACCAAGCATGGAACATCATATGATTTGCAAATGTATCTATAATTTTTGGTGTTCCATGCTTGGTTTTATCTACTTTCTTGTGTTGTGTCCACACTTTGGAGTACTTTTCATATGATTTCTTGGACTAACCTATTAACAAGAGCCACGAAGCTGTTACTGCTTTTCTGCTGTTTTTGGTTCCGAAGTCAGAAATGAATATTCTCGAATTGGAAGGACAAAGTGAAAGTTATTATTTTGTCGGGGACACTTGGAGCGATATGAGACGGAGAATGGCTGGAGCACCACACCACTGGTCATGGCTGGCTAGCCCACGCCAGGTGGTCTCCGCCCATGCACCCCCTCGGCCTCTCCTTCTGCCTATATATTGCCTCCGATACCAAAACCCTAAGTACCCAATCAAAATTCCACGAAGAGTCTCAGAGTCATCATCTCCATCCCTAGATCGAGGGATCTGCTCTTCCCGCACTCACGAGAGAGGAATTCACCCTGGAGGCCTTCTTCATCATCATGCAAGCCTCCGGCGTGATGCGTGAGTAGTTCATCTCTGGACTACGGGCCCATGTAGTAGCTAGATGGCTGGTTCTCCTCCTTTGCGCTATCATGTTTAGATCTTGTGAGCTCCTGTCATGATCAAGATCATCTATTTGTAATTCTGCATGTTGTGTTTGAGGGGATCCGATGGATATTGAGATGCTATTTCAGATTGATTATTGATTCTATCATGTCTTTGTTGTTTGGGATCTTGCATGCTTTCTGTTGTTAGTAGCTATCTTGGCTGAGTAGATGCTAGCAACTCCAAGAGTTAGTATTTATGCTCGAAAGTGGGTTCATGCCTCTGGTAATCTGGGGAAGTGACAGAAATCTCTAAGGTACTAGATGTGCTGTTGCTACTAGGGAGAAAACAACAATCCTTTATTCATAGAACAATCGTATTGTTTACTTTACACGCAATTCGTAATGTAATAATCTATTGCTTGCAAGTTAATACTGGAGGGGGTTCGGATGCTAACCTGAAGGTGGATTATTAGTCATAGATGCAGTTGGATGGCGGTCTATGTATAATGTTGTAATGCCCAATCAAATCTCAAAGGAGTCAAGATGATTAGTATATGCTTGTATGCTTTCTTGATGTTTGTCAATTGCCCTGCTGTAATTTGTTCACCCAGCATGTTATCTATCTTAAGGAGAGCCACCTCTAGTGAACTATGGATCCCGGTCCTTTCTTTTACATTAAATCTACAATCAACTATTTACTACTTTGTGTTTACTTTCTGCAAACTATTACTTCCTTCCATTCGATACGTTTAATCCTTTGTTTTCAGCAAAACCGGTGAGATTGACAACATCATCGTAAGTTGGGGGCAAAGTTCTGTGGTTGTGTTGTGCAGGTCTCCACGTTGATGTTGGCACCGGTATTGCGCCCTGCCAACATTCAGCTAGCTACACCTTTGGGGTGTTTACTTGCTCCTACTGGATTGATAACCTTGGTTTCGTACCGAGGGAAAACTTGCTGTTGTGCTCATCATACCTTCCTCTTGGGGTTCCCCAACAAGCTCGATATATTTTGGGCCATCACTTACCCCCAATGCTACCTTCCTCCTCTGATTTCACAGGTGGTTCTCGTTCTCGCCGGATTGAATGGGCACCTAGAGGGGGGGTGAATAGGTGCTACTTCAAATTTTACTCTTTTTCAAGTTAGGATTTGACACAAAGGTAAATTCTCTAGATATGCAACTATGGTTAATTTACATATATGATACACTAGCACACAAACTAAGCAAGAGCAAGATAAAGTAAGGTGCGGTAAAATATAGAAGTAACCGAAGTGAAGCACACGGGGACACAAGGATTATTTCCCGCAGTTCCTTCCTTTTGAGGGGAAGTACGTCTGTGTTTGCAGAGGGGGTGGTATCAAACCACCAACGCCACGAGAGGACTCCCTTGTTCTCTGGTGAACCTCACTCCAAGGGTATCGATTCACGCTTCCACTATATCGGCGACCTTCAAGGTGGTAGCCGACACCCTTACAACAAGTTCGAGGCACACACCCACAACTTAATTGGGGGCTCCCGAATCCAAGCAAGCTGTCACACAATCAAAGACAAGCTTGTAAGAGACAAATCAAGAACTAGGGTTTCCAATGAAACACTAGAACAAGGGGCCTTCAAATGAATGAGGGGGAAATGGAAATCTCTCTTAGTGAAGTAGTAGATCAAGGCCTCCTCCTTCGATTCTCCAAAGATCAAAGACTTTGGATGGTTGTAGATGGAGTTCTTGTTGATTTGGTGGCTCTAGGGTTAGGGTTCATCTCTTCTGAAACGAGAAACCTCTCAAGGTAGAAGAAGGAGCCTTTATATAGACCCCCCCCCCAGAAATGTAGTCGTTTGAATCACTTAACCCGGACAGTCCGACTGAATCGACACGGAATGTCCGGCCAGACCGGACACTCCGGCCTCAGTGCACCGGACACTCCGGCCCGGCAAAGAATCTAGCCAGAGTCCGGGCAGTGTCCAGGTA
Source organism: Avena insularis (assembly GCA_023614405.1). Taxonomy (NCBI): domain Eukaryota; kingdom Viridiplantae; phylum Streptophyta; class Magnoliopsida; order Poales; family Poaceae; genus Avena; species Avena insularis. The sequence continues at coordinate 455,282,474 of CM042694.1, forward strand.
GAGTCCGATATGGGTTACTGAATGTTTGCACCCTCCGAAGAATTCTTTGGGCCAGACACTCCGGCTGACACTAGCCGGACATTCCAGCTAGGCTGGATACTCCGGCTGACATCTACTGGACAGTCCGGCGCATGCTTGATTCTGCAAAAATAGATCCTAGGACCCTCTTTTCCTTAATACATGATAATGATAATATTCTGCAGGTAAATATAGATATATCCTGAAACATTTCAGCAGCAGATTAAAACCATCCTAGTGTTGTCAACAAACATCAAAACAAAGTGAAGGGCACACATGCCCTTTCAACCTTTGTTGGTCACATGCAATATTAGTACATGCATTCATTTATCCCTAGCGATGTAACAATAGAAAGGAAAAAATTATAGTAGGACCCAAACTTTCTATCACTATCCAAATCCATACTACCATGTTACTCCAACTAACGCACACATTCCTCCTCTCATTCCCTATCGTACTAGTTTGATCATAACAAAGTAATCAAGAATAGGGTACATAATATGCATACATCTATTTATACATCAAACACAATCTTAAATTGCAATATCAAATACTTATCTCATAAAAAACAAAATCCACAAAAACAATGATAACATGAGAGAGAGATAGAACAAGCTACTTCCACAAAACCGTAGTATGGGGTGGACTACTCCCGCTTCATCATGAAGATGTTGGAGATGTTGTTGCAGAGGCTAGAAATACGAGCCGACGTCGTTTTGGCGTAATTTCCCCCTCCAATATCTATTGGATCTTCCCTGTTTCGTGTTTCTATCTCCATGGTGCGCCGTGCTTATGAGCACGATCGGGGCAAAATATGATAAAAAGATATATTTATACTATAGCTGGGTGTACACCCACCTATATTTTACACGATTGGTGGTATGTGTCACACCCGAGAGTATATATGAGTAACATAAAGTATATATGAAATTTTATTTTTATTCACGCAAAAAAGATCCAGATATATTCCATGAATTCACAAGAAATACAAACCACCCTAAACATAATAAAAAATACATCGAAATCCTTGGACCACCTAACGACCACTATTGTCTAGAGTGAGCCGCCGACATGTCATTGTCGTCGCTGCCTTACCGAAGTCGGCTTGACGTTTTTTTTTGACAGATGGGAAGTCTTCGTGCACGTGCCCTTGAGGACCAGCACACCAGAGCCAAAGTCGTATCCATTGAACCCTTGAACTAGTCTGAATCTTCTGACATCAAACCTGCAACGCACCTAAACATAAAGAGATCCACCACTCCATGGAAGTAGCGACCAGACGAATTCCACCCTCCCCCCCCCTCAATGCCACCAATGAGATCGCCGCCGACGAGGTGGACGAGGAGGCAAGTATATCTTATTCTTGTCCCGTACAATGCCGCCATAGCTACCATATTATTGACACCGGTTGACCAAACTCTAATTTCGGGGACCTTACTACGACGCCAAGCGCAAGCCCAAGGTCTCCACCCCCTCCATCCATCGGAGCGATAAACAGAGGGGGTGGGGACCCGTCAATTCCTAGTCAGAGACAATGAAGACGAGGAAAATTGCGGTGGCTAGGGTGAAACCATAGGTTGTCGCCTTCTTCTCAAGGGAGGAAAACGTTTCAGTGGAACCGACGGAAGATTGTATTAGTTGTACTTCCTTTGCAATTCTTCTGTGCATATGTGACTATTTCTGTAGTATATATACCACTTTTTAGGTAGTGTGTACATTTTTTTACATACTCCTTTTTATGTATAATATTTCAATAACATAGTGGAAACTATTAGAGCACTTCAACTTCATGTGTAATTTGCTTTAAAATATCTTAAATATAGTATATGAACATAGTCAATCCGATAAAGTATCACATATGCATATGTTAGCATGGCAGTATATGAAACCTGAGTGTAATTACACCCAAAAAATAGATGTCAAAACATAATCCATCCGAGTGGTACATGGAAAAGATCTGGTTTGCAGAAACAATTTTTACTGTTTGGTAGCTTGTAAACATTTGTCAGCTATACTATTATTATTGAAAGATATAAATTCGCAAAAAAATAATTATTAATGAAGACGACATAAAAGGGTTGAATACATACCATGGATGACGCTGCCCATAACAGGAGAACCTTACTGAGCGTAGGACCGTTTCTACTGTTTTCATGGGTGAGTTAATTACCTCCTGAAAATGGCCTACAAGCAACAAAGAAATAAAAAAAGTTGCAGGTACTATATAACAAGGTTCCCCTCTTCTTCTTCCATGTGTCATACATACATTCCAGCGCAGTCCTCTTGATATTTCACGGCGATTCACAATGGATCTGTCTCTGAAGGTTTGTATGGTCGTCGTCCTGCTTCTCGTGATCTCAGGTATATATATATATATCCTTTCTGATGAACTTATCCGAGATAGTATCAACTGGTAGTACTTCTGAAATCCTACGAGTGAAGCCGATCTTGCTTTTCTGTCCGTGCATCAGATGGGCAGGGACCGGTGCAGGTAGCTCTGGCGAAGGAGTGCGAGACGATGAGCCACAAGTTCCAGGGGCCGTGCGTGCGCAACTCCTACTGCGCAAACGTTTGCCTGACGGAGCCAGGGGCTTTCCACGGAGGCAAGTGCATTCGCGTTCATGATCACGGCTGCTACTGTACCAAGAGCTGCTAGACACCCCCTAATCTCCTCATGCGTGCACGCTTCCATCTACCGTATGCACTCACGTACGTCGAGCAACTAGCCATTGGAGACAATATGAATAAAACGAATCTGGAACCTTTTTCTTTTGTAGATGTCCATGTCGTAAAAGATCGTAGCAATGCTTGTCATGTCTAGTTCTCTACAGCTGCTTTATTAGTTTCAGCAATGGCAGACGGTGCTACCGTACTGTACGTGCACCCCAAGAATGGCGTGAAGATAAATTGGGAGTTATTTCCCACATTGATTAGTTTAAAATAATTTATGATTGGCATGATTTGTTTCCAAAGATGTTGCATGCAGACAGTTCTGCAGTTTTTTATAGACTCAATTACTCATTTGAATAAAAAGTTTCTGCTACCCCAAAACAAGATACTAACAATGACACACGGTGTGGTATAGGGTCCAGGAATCGGAATACTGATCAGCATACATGTAAGGGGTACTCGTACTCGTCTTGGTATGCATGCAGGAGCAGGTGACGTGTACCGTGGAAGCCAAGGTTTAAGACTTCTGATGAAGAGTGCTGATGTTCATCGGCCTCTACATCATTCCAAATGTGACACCTAGCAGCGCCATACCTTTGAATTCTTTGAATAGTCTGCACCACGCCAAACAGTTTTTTTTTTACCTCGTGTCTGTGACTACCACATCTGTACTTTAGTGCACTGCTAAACGCTAACTAGAGAAGAGGAAAACAGAAACAAAAACGGTCTAGTCTGAATTCTGGAACAACAACAAAAACGAAGAGATTGATTAGTAGTAGTGGCGATGGCGGCGGCGGTCGTTGTTACGGAGGGCGCAGCAGCCGAGGGAGTAGGCGAAGACGAGGAGCGCCAGGGCGGCGGTGTTGGCGCCGGCCACGCCACGCCAGTTGCTCTTGGTGGTGGCCAGCACGCCGTTCTTGCACGCGTTGCACCGGAAGCACATCAGGCTCGCCTCGTTGCTCCACTCCTGGCAGTCCGCGTCCGTCGTCTCCAACCCGCTCGCAGGGGGCTCGTAGAACGTCGCGTTCACCGGCCGGTACCCGCAGTACGCCGGCGGTTTGCAGCAGCCGGACTGCAAAACAGTGTAGGCACAATTTGTTAGTACTAGTAGTGTGTTTTCTGTTACTGGCAGTGTCCAGTTTTAGGCCTCCTTTGATTCATAGGATTTGCTCAGGATTTCTATAGGATTAGGATCCTGTGGATTTTTTTTACTTTTAGAGCTGTTTGATTCAGGGAAAGTAAGTAATCCTATAGGAATTGATCCTATAGAAACCCGGTAGTGCAATTTCACGGGAAAAAGTACATGAAGTCTGGCCTCAGGGAAAATTCCTTCATTGCAATCCTGTGTCCATAGGATCAACTTGGACAGTACACTCCAATCCTATGTAATTCCTTTTCCTCTGGTTTTACTACCCCATGAATCAAAAGAGGCCTTAGTTCATTAAAGTGGGATCAACTACCGAAGTAGTGCTCCAGAAATCGATACGGACAAAAGGCTAAACCACATGACCTTGCTAGCCACCAAAACAAAACTAAGAACTAAGCCAACACAAACAATTGAATCTAAAAGAAACAGAAAACTGCTTAAAACAAGCTCGGTTTCGCAAATTCCTTGAACGAGCAATAAGTTAGTGGTACTATTCAATTGTAGAATTGTCGGTTTTGCATCATGATTCATGCGGCATGTGCGTTAACACATGGGTTTCAACTGAGATTTTTTGGAGTTGCACATGGGTTGCAATAGCAACCCAGAAAAAATGTTCATGCAACATAAAAGAATCGTGCACGCAGTAAAAAATAGTTCATCATACTACAAAAATAATATTCACATAGTACAATTTTGTGGGATGACATCACTTGACTAAGATTTAAAAGGTAATGATCACTATTAGCCGGCTAAGAATTAGGTTATAAGAGGATATAAAAACCTGGCCAGTAATAGGTCTTGTTCTACACCGGTCAACAAAAAATAAAGGCACGACACTTTGGTGGATTGTATTTGCTATGTGTGTTTGCAAAGAATAAATAATAATGCCTCCATTCTGAAAAGTGGAACCCATGATAACATATAGGGGCTGTCTGGCTGAGGAAGAAACTCTTGGGTAAAACAAATCATGGTAATGCCCACCCAATTAGGACCCAATGGGTCACAAAAACTAATCTTAACAATAACATATAGGATAATAGTACACATTAAAATAACAGATGAACTCGACACTTCAGGTACACAAGCTTAAAACCCTCACATAAACTAGATTTCTCACTTGGGATTGCAATTGTATACGTGAGTACCCAGGTACCTATCCGAATGTCCGTTTGCCATATTTTCTATTAATATTGATTGACCAGCAGATTGGTGGGAAATTTATACGCATACCGACTCACGACTAATCGGGTTACCAATAGGCTAGTGGATGGTAAAAAATGCAATACGCACATACCTTACTCACTGGTAAAATTGTTTTTTTGAAACATGTGGCAAAAGACTTGCCGGTTCCATTAATAGAGAAGAGGTTTAAAAGGAGGTCTTACAAACCCGCTTTTGGACAAGGCCAAAAGCAAAACAAACACGAGAAGACTACTCTCGCGGCATCAAATTACAAAGCGCTTTAGCACCCGCGATAGTCCACAAATTTGCCTCCTCTTTTATCTTAGCAACCAACATGTTTGGAGTGGAAAAAGTATTCCTAAAAATCCGAGAGTTCCTCTCCTTCCAAACCTCCCAAACCACCAACATTGCCAACGACGCCAACGCCCTTCTAGCAACCCCCCTTCTATTGATGGCCGTGCTCCACCACTCCATGACACTTGAGTAGTGAATCCACGCCCTTGGCTCAAGCTCGGGAAGGCCTAACCAATCCTTCAAGCACACCCAAATCCTTATGGTGAAATGGCACTTGAAAAAGAGGTGATCCGCCGTTTCTTGCACTTGGTTGCAAAGCTTGCAAAGCCCACAGTTTTGCCACCCTCTTTTTTATAATCTATCGGCCATCCAAACTCTATTTTGCAAGATTAGCCAAGTAAAAAGCTTGCACTTTGGCGTTGCCCACTGTTTCCAAACCAACGAAGGCATCAAGGTAGTAGTATGCCCTATGAATTGCATCCGATATGCCGATCTAGCCGAATACTCCTCATTGATAGAGAGCTTCCAAGCAATGGTGTCCGGAGTGTTGGGCTCAATTTGGACCTCTTGAAGCATCTCCCAAAGACTTGCGAATTGGGCAATGTGGAGTGTGGAGAGACCAACTTGAGTATTGATTTGGGTAACCCAAGAGTCCCCGGTCAAGGCCTTGGCCACGGTGCTTTTCTTCTTCTTAGAGAGATCATAGATAAGGGGGGCAACGTCTTTTGGCCTCAAACCATTCAACCAAGAGGATTCCCAAAAAAGAGCCTTAGTCCCACTACCAATAGTGACCTTAGTAGCCGCCGCGAAGAGATCTTTGTCAAGTGGGGTGCATGGAGTTCCAAGCCCCACCCAAGGCTTATGTTCCTCTTTCCATTCATACCAAAGCCACCTCATTCTAAGGGCGAAAGCAAACTTGTTGAGGTTGATGATCCCAAGACCTCCAAGTTCTTTTGGCTTGCAAACCTTTTCCCACGCCACCTTACATTTCCCGCCGGTAACCTTATCACAAGCCGCCCAAAGGAATGCCCTTCGAATGCTATCAATCTTCATGAGGACCTCTAAAGGAACATCGAGGGCGGTGATGTAGTAGATGATGATGCTAGTGAGGACCGCCTTGACGAGAGTAGATCTACCGGCCATGTTAACATGCTTCCCAACCCAAGGGGTTAGCTTGGAGGCCACCTTGTCCTCCAAAGGTTGAAAGTGCAGTCTCTTGAGTCTATGAACCGACAAAGGGAGGCCAAGATATTTCATTGGGAAGTTTAGTCGAGAAGCCGGGAAAGCATGAAGGATGGTATCAAGATCAATGCCATCACACCTAATAGGAGCAACTTGGCTCTTCTCACAATTTGTAACAAGCCCGGTGACATTTCCAAAGCTCTCCAAAGTAGAAGCCAAGAAGTTGATATCTTCTCTATTTGGGGTGACGAAGATAGTGGCGTCATTGGCATAGAGAGAGGTGCGCATAGTTGGGGTTCTCCCGCGGATTTTATGAAGAAGCCCTTGATCGGTTGCTTTCGAGAGTAGATGGTGAAGGGGATCAATAGCCAACACCACTGGTAAAATTGTCGTGTTCAAAGGTCTGGATGTTAGATCATGAAGTCACTGTAAGTCTATCAAGCAAGTTGGGATAGTTAATCTATGTGTTAGCCTAGTTGCACCCTATTCTTAGGAGCACGAATTAAAAAGACATACAAGACATCCACCCTCTGGTAGGTTTTCTAAGCAATCTAAATAACTACCCAGGGTTTTAAGATAATTGAGGCATTAAGAATAATCGGTGAACTATAACTCTATTGTAGTACGGAGTACAACCAGTGCATTGCTTTTTTTTGCATTATTAATGCTTTTTGTTGGTTGTTTTCATTAGGTCACATCGAACTATTAGCATTGTTTCAAGGTATTGAATCCATACTCGGTCACTACCTAGTGGAAATGGGACCTGGGTCTTTTTCACCATACATATTTACTAATTGACAATTTAATTTCTTGACTCCGGGGTTAATGTAGGCAAGAATTGTTAAGAGAATCCGGGTAAGATCTATATCAATTTTACCTCTTGAAACAACAAATCATGTTTATAGGGCGATCTAAGATTGTGTGTGCAACTCAACTATCAGTAATATTTGATACTCTCTTAATTTGATGCACACTGTAATTCTTTCTTAGCATTATCAGCTTCTACCGAAATGTAAGTCTTTCTACACTCAGCAATACATTTATGTCTGTGTTGTTCCTATTTAGCCCCTCGTTAATGTCATCAAGAATGAGGAGATATAACTATGATATTTCGTTGCATTTGAGAGGAAAAGGAGAAATTTATAAGAAAACATAGAAATTTAGCATTGGCATTTTTTCTACACCCTTAATTATAACTCTCTGTATCGCAGACCAAAAAGCTAAAGTGCTTAATTGTAAGGAACATGAGCAATTACTACTATCTCTCCCCGCAAAAAAAAAGGACTCCCTCAGTCCTAAAAAGTATGTCTCAGATTTGTCAAAATATGAATGTATCTATATTCTAAAACATGTCTAGATTCATACAATTTTTGACAAATATGCGACATCCTTTTCAGGACGGAGGGAGTACTATTTTTTCTGTTCCTATTATAAGACGTTTAGCTAACTAAATTAGTTTGCTAAAATGTGTTATATTAGTGAAGGAGTGAGTACATAGCACATACTTGCTGTTTATACTTTTCAATCAGTCAGCTGTGAGTGTTCTTGAATTCTTTCTACTTAAACAAAGAATAATTGCCTTGTCCATCTAGACATGGATGTAACAAGGTAGTACTAATTAGCAACCTTATTTAGCAGGCCATGAATTAAGGAACAAATTAATGCAACGGTTCCACGAATAAGTGGGCATTGGTTTGATTTATCACTTCACCGAGAACGAAATGAGAAAACAAATCCACGTGGCGACTGGCCTATAGCTGTATGCGCGAAGCATGCACGGCATGCAACCAATGAACGAACGGATCCAGGCATGCGTGCGTACCTGGAGGAGCGGCAGATTCTGGCTGTAGAAGTCGGTAGCGTCGATCCCGGCGGCGACGCCACCGAACTGTCCACTGAACCGTCCGTTGCCGCAGACGCCGGCGTCGGCCATGCAGCTCTGGATCTGTTGCCACGTGTCGTAGTCCCCGACCCTGTCCTTGAGCCAGTCGGAGTAGTCCTCGATCCGGTAATCCCCGTAGCCGCTCCCGGCGGCGGCGGTGGCGGCGCCCTTGTTGGTGACGGCGTAGGTGAAGACGGTGACAAAGAACATGCCGATGACGAGGAAGAACATGGCGATCACGTAGAGCCAGAGGAGCGGGTTGCACGCGCGGCAGCACGCGCCGGCGAGCGCCATGAGGGAGAGGAGCAGGATCCCGCCGCCCAGCGCGAGGACCGGGAGGCGGAGCAGGCGCTGGCACTCTGTGGCGCCGGCGGCGTGGTCGTGGAGGTAGGAGCCGGCGCCGATGAGCGGGATGGAGATGACGAGGGACGCGATGCTCAGGGCGCCCAGGACGCCGTTGGAGAGGCCCACCATCGCGGACAGACAGACACCTCCGGTCCTGTCGACGTTCACTCTGTTATCTTCTGGGTGTGTGTCGCTGTGTCTGCCTGCCCTAGTTAACAAATGGCTGCTGTTGCCTATATATGTCTGGGTGCCACGTGTTACGATAGGAAGGTTTCCACGTGTTCCAATGTGGCAAATGAGTTGGATCGGCTCACGATGCAGATTCAGGCTAGTCATGGTGGGGGGAGAGTTACTAGTATAAGTTATCATCTTTATAGTGAAAAATAACATAAGTGGTATTATACAAAGCTCATTCATTGTAATGTAGACTCATTTTGCCTTAAAATCTGTGATATTATGATAACATAGCTAGTTGCCACAAGACTCTCTTTCATCATTTAATTGCAGTCATGTCATCTAAATGTTTAGTTGACAATACTGTAGGACATGTTACTACCCAAGTTACTCCCACTATAACTAGTCTTAGTCATGGAACTTAGGCCTTTGCCTTATTCTTTGTGCATAAGGATGTAAGGAAGTCTTTGATTCGAAGGATTTTTTTATACAGTAGTAGTTTTGGAGGCGGAAACCCCTTTCTACCCTCGGATGCATATGCACCTGGTATAAAAAAACATTTTTTAAAAGTTGAAAATTTTGGAAAAAAATATGATCATGTGTAGCTTCATGTTTGAGGTGCATACGAAGTCATTCCAGCGAAAACCTATATGTTTTGTGTGCTGTGAAAAAAGACAATTTTTTACGTCGTGAAGCACGTTACTTTAGCACCAATTTTTGTATTTTTTATCCAAGCCACCTAAAATGTTTATTTTTCGTGAACGACTTTGCGCGGACCTAAAACTTGAAGTTCTACATGCACATATTTGTTTTTAAATTTTTTTTAGCATTTCAAATTTTGACAAAAATCAATAAATGGTGCATAGAGAAAACAGCCACGTCCTTTTGGAGGATACAATTCTATAGGAATTTACTTTCTATAGTAGGAGTAGTCGTTTGATTTGTAGGATTAAACTCCAAAGGAATCATTTGCACTATATTTTATAAAAAATAGTAGGACCACTTTGATTCAAAGGATTTTCAAAAAAAAAAATTGATTGATTAGAATCCTTAGGAATTTTTCTCGTGGTTTTTTTTTTCACAGATTAAAACCCTATACGATTTTTTTCTCCAAAGACTCATTTGCACTATATTTCATAGGAGATAGAAAGAATCCTCTGTTTTTCATGTGATGTCGTCGAACAAACCGAAATCATATAGGATTCAAAAGGACATGACATTGCAACTCAGTGTTTTTCTATACTTGTGTGTTTCAAAATCCTACGAATCAAAGAAGCCCATGAAGTCCACTCAAATCTCTTGGTAGGAATCATTTGCTATTCTTGTGACGAACATTGGTGCATATAACATACGAACTTATGGCATTGCAGCACTGCATTTTTTCTTGTTTTCCTATATTTTTTTTTGGAGTCTTGCATGTCTAAGAAGCCTTAAAACAGGTTTGAGTGGATTGTTGAATTTCTTTGCTTTTTCTTTTATAAAGCCATCTCAGCAGAAATGTTGCTCCATTTTCTCTATAATCTTTTTCTTTGAACCAAATGGATGAATAGTACACCTTCACCATTCATGAATCAAAGAGGTCATGCATGTGTTTTTCTAGGAAAAATGGGCTGTATGTTTTAACCTCCATTTGACTATGCTTAGGATTCATCTGTTTTTCCTATTCTTGCGAATCAATCACCAAGTATTTGTTTCACAATCTTCTGTTTTGGACATGCAACCATATCCATCGTGCATATCAAAGAGGCCCTAAACAACCCACACAATGAACAAATTACAGCAGACGAGTATAACAAAAAAAAGACCCTTGGCACTGCAAATGTTAAGCCATGGTACAGAATTGGCAATGTTTTCAGTCCAGAAACATTACATGATCTTGTCCAGCAATTTAACATTTTCTGTTAAAAAAGGAATGCAATGTCTGATCAACATAGCAACTGGCCTTTTTGGCACCATCGACTACTCTTGAATAGTTCCTCGTGGAGGACCCCTTCAAAATTCAGGCAGCATCAGTAAGGCTTGAATTTCCTTTGCGCCCGTAGCTGTTGTATCCTCTTCTTGTCTTGCTCAAACTTGCTCTGGAGCATCGCCAGTTCTGCACAAGAAAAACAGGTTAGCTCCAAGCAATTTCTGCAGCCACAATCAAGCTGCACAAAAAATGCACTGTGTTGCAACTTGTAGCAGATAAAGAATAGAAGTTCCTCAATCAAAGTCCATATCACCTCTTTTCCAAACCAAACTTCATGTACTCCCCTCCGATCCCAATTAACGTTCTCAGGTTTGTCTAGATTCGGATGTATCTAGCACTAAAACACGACTAGATACATTCGAATCTAGACAAATTTGAGAACATTAATATGGGTCGGAGGGAGTACTGCAAATTATTTCATGGAAGGATAAACGTGACATGCAAAAGGAACATTGTTGTGAGGGCTAGCCTAACCAAGACAGTCTGTGGGCTACAAATAATAACTTCTCGTATATATGAGATTCACTAGACTCTTGGCTGAACAAAAACAGAAATGACTAATGTCTCGAGTCTTGTATATTCACAAAACCAGAACAGGCTATGCTAAACATGGGCTGTTGAACCACACAACACTGCAAGTCCCAGCTATCCATTCTTTTCCTAAAATTATAGTGTTGAACATAATCTAGGTTCTAATGCCATAATAAGTGCACTGAATGCTAGGAGTAACTAAAAAACAGCATCAAGGATAATAGTAAACAAATCTATAAAAATAATTTTCGACATACCGGTCATTTGAGCTTCTCGTTTCTGATGTCTATAGAAGTTCAGACCAACTTCCTTAGGTTTCTTTTGAGCCATTTTCTCTTGCATTGGAACCAGAGATACAGAGCCAACTGCTGTTCCAGTTTCGGCATCTGTAGTCTTTTTCCTACCCTTATGATGCACCACAACTGTCCACCCATCTTCCGCAGCTGCTGCCTCTCGTTCCTTCTTCTCCTAAATAAATCAAACAGGTATCAGATGACAAACAAATTACACTTATAATGATACACTTTACTATCCCTACAGAAGCATACTAAAAATTCTTCCCCTAATAAATGACAGAAAGCAGAATATTTTGGTATGGTGGCAATACACTCTATGCTTAAACAACTTGCACGATAACTGAAGATATTCAATGACTGTTTATGGAACAAGCTAGCTATATATCAGGATGGCTCATCCTTGAATGTTTAACAAATGGAAAATACACACCTGCTCTTGTCGTTCCTCATGCGCAGTTATAAACTCATCTATCTTTTGCTGCAGAACTTTCAAGCCTGGCCTCTTTTGTTTGTACTCCAAGATCCATTCTGACAAGACATCAGTCACATCACATATCAGCATTTTGCCATTTGGACTTTACGTCATCCATTTGGGCGTTCTAAGATAACAAAGAAAGATACAGTACTACAGTGGAAGTCACTGGAGCAGAATACCAACTAATAAGAACCCTTAAAGTCTGCACCACATATGATTTAGGCTGATTGAACTAACAAGCTAGACTTATATATCTGTCAGTTTAAGTCTAAGTAATGGCATTCCTTGGGAACGTATTTGGATACAGTACATTATGTCTTCTTCGTTGTGGAAACTGGACAATGCATCTTTTTATATACTAGCGGAAAATATAACCTCTCAGTGATAAAAAACAGAAGTGCAGACATTACTTTTCATTCCTCTCGAACAGTCTTCATCGACTGATGCAATCTCATCAACATCTGCAGTATCAACTTCAACATGCCTCTCCAAATTGTCCTCTCTAACTGGTACCTGCATATGTGTTGTGTTGACTACCCCAGATTGCTTTACTTTCTCTGTAGCAAGTGAAAAGAAAGTGTGTCAGGAAACACAACCATTTGTGCAACACTTCAACAAAAATTCAGAACTTTGTGTAGGAAAAAAGTACAACAGCCTACTTTTCTTATTTTTCTTCCGTCTCTTTGCCTTTTCTGGTTCCCCAATATCAATAGCTTCACTCTCAGCAGCAAGTTGGTCGATATCAGCTGCATAAAATATATTCACATCAACTATTAGGTAAAAGAAACATGCAAGAATTACTAGAGAATGAGAAAAATAGGACAAAATGTAGGATATCAACTAGTTTCTTGCATGGTTGAATAACCATTTGTCAAGAAAAATGTGCAAAGATTAACATCACTCATCATGATTGGAAGGTAGTTCAGCAGTCAAAGAAGCAACTCAGAATCAATCTTACCACTTAGAGTTTCTTCATCTAGATTTTCTTGCAGGACATCATCTGCATCAATGGGCTCAACAGAGCTCTTCTCTTCCTTTACCTTCTTTTTCTTCTTCTTCAGCTTAAGTGTTCCAGTATCATTACTGTCTGACGGACTTTGTACCTTGACAGGACTGTTACTTTCCTTTAGCTGTCTTTTGCCCTTCTTCTTCAGCTTAGGTGTTCCTAGATTTTCTTGCAGGATATCATATGCATCATTGGGCTCAACAGAGCTCTTCTCTTCCTTTACCTTCTTTTTCTTCTTCTTCAGCACAAGTGTTCCAGTATCATTACTCTCCGACGCATTTTGTTCCTTGACAGGACTGTTACTTTCCTTTAGCTGTCTTTTGCTCTTCTTCTTCAGCTTAGGCGTTGCCTCATCCTTGTTCACAGACACCAAATTATCGGCCTTGGTACGACGTTTTGTTACTTTGGCATGCTCAGTGTTCTTCTTTTGCTTCATCAATACAGTTTTCTTGCTTCCTACCAATTCATTATCTAAGAAGCAAAGATAGAAGGTACAACATTATGCTACAAGTTATAACTCCAGTTGACGCTTTGAAAAAAAAAACTTGAGAATGATATATAGGGTCTGACAAACAACTCAAAGAGCTTGAACAAAAAAAAACTAACAAGAGCCCAGGAAATGTGATGGTAGTCATGCTACTTGTTTTGTGCACATATGAGACACTGGTGAGTACAAAAGTACTCAGATTCTTGAGACAGTCATACCATTCTACGTTTTTGCAACCGTAGATTGACTGACCGTCCAAGTGACTATATTGATCCTACAGTTTGCAATCCTAATTTGGAGTCTCTGATCTGACTCAGTCTGACGATTCTTACAACCGTGCTGATGATGGTAATAAACGTGGCAGTGAAGGAATTAATCAGGCAATGCACCAGATTGAAAGAATGAACATGCTGTGGTGGAATCTATCATAATCCTAAATCAAAGAACTCCACTCAAGCTAAAATCTTGCAGAGCATACTTTTATTTCAATGTTGAACTTAAGCGACAATAGCGGGGAACAAACAATCTGGCCAAAAAATCTATTTGCACTCTGTTTTTTTTTTATTTACTCGTCCTAATTCAAGCTGTACCATTGCATCATTGCTTTTACTCTTTGCGTGGGCGATGAGTGTAGCATTTTTCAGCACATAAGCTATGCTCCAGGCACCACTGATTCTCCAGAACAAAATAGAAGGGAATTACACGAAACAATCGCTGCCAATACCTTTCACGGTACCATGCCCGGCAGCGCCCTGGCTCTCAACAGCACCATCCAAAACTCTATCCTTCTTCTTCTTCAGCTGCTTCTTCTTCACTCCAAGACCAAGCGCCAGTTTCTTATCAACCTTCGCTTCGCGCGTAGCCTTCTTGTCTATAAAGCGGCAAAAAAACAATTTACTTACACAATCCCAATTCGAACTAATCCAATCAGGAAGCTACAGAGTGCAGAAAGGGAATTTCTCGCGCCTTTAGATTTTGCCATGCGAACGAATCAGTAGCAAAGCGTCCACGAAGGAGCCACGAAGAGAAGCGGCGGCGGATAAGTCCCTCGTCGAGCAGCCACGGGTGGAGGCGCCACCGGTCGCGCTGGTGGGTGTCGGCGTCGGGAGCGCTGCGAGGTGTAGGGTTCGGGCGTCTCTATGGGTTTGGGCTTAACTGCCCACGAGCTTTCTGACTGCTGGCCCAAATAATGTACTCGGGCCCACGTCCAGGGACTAGCACCCAAAGGCCCAAACCCCTTTTAATAGCGAGCAGCCTGGCGTCTCGAGTCCTAAAACCCTAGCTCCACCACCACCAACCTAAACCCTCAAAGCCACACAGGTCAAAGCGGCGGCGGCGGCGGGGATGGGGAGCGACACGGATATGGAGATGGAGAAGAAGAAGAAGGCGCTGGCGCCCATCGCGAAGCCTCTCGCGGAAGGCAGGCTCTCCAAGCGAACCCTCAAGCTCGTTCGCCGAGGTCCGTGGGATTTCTCTTTTTCCTCTTTGGCGCCAATCAAAACTTCTTCGTTTTCTTTCGCTTCTGTTGGTTAGGAGGCTCTCGGGTTTAATCATGATGTGGTTTCTTTTTCAGCTTCGGAGGCCAAGTGCCTGAAGCGCGGGGTCAAGGAGGTGGTTAAGAGCATCCGTCGTGGGAACAAAGGGTTAGCATATATCGTTCTTCAAGTTATCTGACTTGCTTACAAGTTATGTCTATTAGTTTAGTGCAGTAGTGCGCACCATCTGTCCCGTGAAATTAAAACATACATAATAGCATACAGTAACATACATGCTGAAAACCTTAGCATGACATTTAACATACATGCTGAAAACCTTAGCATGCCATTCTTGTTGATGATTGAATTGTCCATTTGCCGCTATATGAAGTTAATAGCTATTGAAAAATTGTTGTAGAAGGGTGTGCTTTTTTTGATATTCTGATTTATGTTGGTGCTATGGTTTTATAGATTGACCATTCAGTGGTTTGACTTGCGTAATGTCATTGACAGTTTGAGACATGTCGTTTTGTTCCGTGCAGGTTGTGCGTAATTGCTGGAAACATCTCTCCTATCGATGTGATTACACATCTTCCCATACTATGTGAGGAAGCTAATGTTCCTTATATATATGTGCTATCAAAAGAGGTATGCTGCATTTTCACTTTCACTCCAATGTTCATGTTTATTTTCTTGCAACCATATTGTTAATATGCAAAATCTTATATTGTTCACAATGTTTTGACCAAAAGCTAATGATTTAACCCACAGATGCTTCACTCTATGTTTAGAAGTGATGTAATCTGGAACGTTTCTCTTCATCCTTTTTGGTTCTTTTGCATATTAGTTATTTGTTTATCAGATTGTCACCGTCAACTAATTGTTTCTCTATTTTTAGTGATTTGTACATTGTTTCCATCTGCGCACATCACATCTAAGTACCACCAGATGTGTTGTCCGTCCTTTCTAAGTGTTTTATTCAGTTAGATGGCTGCAGCTAATTGAGAGAAGACACAACCTTCAACGTTTTGTTTGTCCACTTCACTATAGGTGCATTAGAAATTTGGAATAAGATGTAGTCTTATCTTCTTAATCTTCTGTTTGCCTCTTACATTATTTTTAAGTCAAAACAGACCTAAGATGGTTGCGTACCAGCCTATCAGCCTGAAGCAGAAGGTTATGCCTAGGATTTTTTTGTTTGTTTCATCATTTGTCACCCTTTGCTTCGGCATGCTTTGATCATATGTTTAGAAGTATTGAGTTGTGACAAGCCAACATTAAACGTTTATGAGCCTGATGTTAAGAAACTTAAACTTACATATTTGGCTTTACATGTACCCTCTTCTACAACAAAATATTGGTCCGGTACTAGTGTCATTTGCTTTACCATTCTTCTTTCCAGCTTAGGAGCACGACATAGTTGCCTTGTGATTTGCTTTTCTAAAGTTTTTTCCAGTGTGCCTTAGCTACAACTTCCATCAGTACCTACATTGGTCTTATCTCATTAATCTTATGCTTCCCATTTATTGTATTGCCTAGGTGGTTTCTGTACCTGCCAGCATATCACTCTTGTTAGTGAAGGGTTGTGCATCGTGTTAATATGTTGGCCTATTTCAGTTACCCATTTGACGCCACACTTGCTGGTTTTGTCCCAGTGTCTTATTCTGTTTTTATTGTTTCTTGAAATGGAGATGAAATTAAGGTTCTTGTATCTTCCCTTTTTTACATGAGTTTGTCTTACTCCTGTCATATCCCATGTTATAGACAAGAACGAAACAGTTCTAAGCCTGAGTTTAAGACACCGACACATTTGGCTTTGCATACATGCCCCTTTTGAAAGTAAAAATGTGTAGCAGCTACCAGTTATGTGCCTTAATATGACCACAAAAGTAGAAGGAATAACAACAAACAAGATGGTCAAGTAGAGAAATTCCACCTTTGTTGTCATTATACTTACACTGATGGTAGTTTATATGGCCTTGAGTTTAGCTAATGTATTGCCTCCTTAACAGGAGCTTGCTACTGCCGGGACTACCAAGAGGCCTACTTGCTGCGTACTGGTCATGACGAAGCCAGCCAAGGGGGAGATCAGTGAAGAGTTGAAGGAGAAACTGCAGAAGGAGTACAACCAAGTTGTAACTGAAGTTGCTGAGGTTACATCTGCAATGTACTGAGAACGTTTCCATGGACAGAGGATCAAGCACCTCACTATGAACATTTTTCTGTCTGTCATATGTAGCATGATTCTGTCGCAAAATCCTGCTAGTATTCAACATGATTTTCATGGAGCTTTAAGCTTTGCCAGTCTGCTACTGTACTGTTCTGATGGTGATTAGATAAAATTAGTGCATTATTAACAAATTTGGTGAGCAAATCATTTTCAGTGATGATGCACGGAAGTGATGCGTGAACGCCTGAATGATGAATCATTTTTGCTGAGTAGTGAGTACTTCGTCCTACTTGTCATGAACCTATTGAACTTTGAGGGATTACAAACATACAATCTGGGAACTGACGCTTCAGACTTCAGAAAATGAATTTAGTTGACACCAAAAAGCAGTTGGCTCGGCGTTGGCCTGAATCCAATGCTTGAGTTTGTAGGTTTGTGGCTGAACCAGCAAAATTTGGGGAAAGGTTCTAGAACTGTTTGAGTTATAGTGAATCTTATCCCGTACACTACATAAACGTTTGGTTAAATGTACTCCCTCTGTCTTAAATTAGTTGGCCAATGATGAGTTCATGTAAACGTTTTGAAGCTAGATGGCTGGACGAGATTGTTATGGGAGCTTGGGATAGGGAGAAGGAAAAAAAATAACACTTTGGCTGATATGCATTCTGATTTGCATGGGTGGGATCGGAAGGTTCTGTAGGGGCCAAAAAATGAAAATTATGATAAGTCATGGTGATAGGAATACAAGTTTCTTTTACAATTTTGGTCGGAGAGGAAAACAATGTGATCAAAAGGTTGGTTAATGACAATGGGGACAATGTGGAAGGGAATGTTGATCTTTTAGTTTTTATTAGTGGCTTGTTCACTTCGGATACAGGGGACCCGGCCCAAACTTTGTCAAACAAAGTAAAGCAGAAGGTAACACCGGCGATGAACGAGGCCGTCCTTGAGCCGTTCACAGCCGTAGAAGTGAAGGCGGCGTTGATTGGGATTGGAGATATGAAAGCACTAAGACCAGATGGCTTACATGCAATTTTCTACACTTTTGGCTGATGGTTGAAGAGGATCTAATGGGAGAAGTTTTACAGGCTCATAATACTACAAAAATACCAGAAGGTTGGAACGACATGGTTATTATTTTGATTCCAAAAAATGAGGATCTAAAATAAGTGACGGAATATACACCCATAAGCTTATGCACCATCATCTATAAAATTATGAGCAAGCTTTTGGTAAAAGGTTGAAAGGGATTTTACCAGATATTATTAGTGAAGAGCAGAGTGCCTTTGTTCCGGGATGATCACAGATAATATTTTGGTGGCCTATGAGTGTTTATACAATTAAAAAGAAGTCTTGAACACAAGGTATTTGTGCAGTTAAGCTAGACATGCACAAAGCATATGATAGGGTGGATTGAAAATTCTTAAAAGCTATGATGTTTAAATTAGGTTTTCATATCCGCTAGGTTAATCTTATGATGGAGTGTCTGTGTGTCTTTGGTAAGATGCCGTGTTCAGTTTAATTCGCATGAGACCGATTAGTTTGGTCCTACAAGGGGCTGCGGCAAGAGGATCCTCTTTCCTGTACCTATTTTTTATTTGCTCAGAAGGATTGTCGAGTCTATTATCACATGCTGAGGAAGAGGGGTCTTCTTAAAGCCATGACTCAAGCTATATCAGTTTTTGCGATGTCAGTATTCAAAATTTCGAAAAAATATGCAAAGGTTACAAGTTCAGAAATAAAATCCAGGATCAGAGCTAGCCAAAGGTTACAAGTTTTAGACTGGATAGCTAGCTCGGCTAAGTTATGGACAACATAATTTAGATTTCTCCTAGTGTACTGAACATTACACCTAGGCAAACCTAAAGCAACTTTAGAAATCTCCTTGTACACGCTCGAGAGCTTCGACAGATTAGGAGTTGGGTTCCTTGGCACACTAACAATAATGGCGCAGTTAGACAACAATGTTGGCTGGTGGATATCTAGCTCGATTGCCAGTTATAGGCCTGCAAGGATCGCTCTAGCATTGGATTCTTCCACATCCAAGCAAGGCTCGATTGCTTATGGCGGCGAAGATTGAGCCATGGTGGTCGCGGACCATCGCCCCTATGGCCAACATGCTAGTATGTGGCTTGAAGGCCGCATTGATGTTGATAAACATAGTGTCTTCACTAGGCCTGGTCCAAGGGAAAGGTTGGAGGTCTTCAACTTTGTTTTGGGGCAAAGAGCAAGAACCAGGTTGATTAGTCAGCTTAGGCAAATCAATACTTGTTTTACCTTTGTCATTCGTTGTGGTAGGAGAACAGTTTGTCAGTGTGGCATCATAGTAGTAACACCCCAGTTTTAGTTAATTTTATATTAGGGTTTGTTTGTGCATCATGATCATCATCTATTCTAAAAATGCATGGAAGAAAAAGAAAGCAAAACCCTAAACCCTAGTTTTCCCCTCCCTCGAAAACCTCTCAAATAGTCTTCATATTTTTGAAAATCCGAAAGTGTGGAGCCCAAACTGATTTTAAGGGCATGTAGTGTTTCAACTATTTTCCAAATCTTAGGTATTTTTAAAATACTCAAAAACAATATTTGAATGGGTTTTAAAAAATAGAAAAGGAGAAAAACAGAAAAAGAAAAGGATTTCAGAAATAAAAATTGGTTCTAAACCTAACTGGGCAGCAACCCATTCCCTTCCCTTCCTATCTTCTGCATGCGCGCAGCATTCAGCAGCAGCTGCAGCCAGCCACGGCCCAGCCAAAGCCTAGCAAGGCCCAGGCCCGCATACCGCGTCGCCCCCGTCATCTTTATCAACGATGCCAAGCAGCTATGTGGCAGCGCCTCCACCGCTCGATGTTGTCCGCACCGTGATGCCCGCCGCCACCCTTGAGAAGGAGATAAGACCATGAATTTGACCTCTCACTCAACCCTATACTCTCACTTCCCCTTGCTCTCTCCCCTTCTTCTCGTGAGCTTCCCGGAACCCTAAACTCGTCGAACCTTGTCCTCCACCACTGCTCCTGGCCTCCCTGAGCCAAGCCGATGTGCCCACGAGCTCCGTTGTGTTGTACCATGTCTCCCTGCAAAAGGAATCGGGTCGGCACGCCGCCAATCGAGCTCACGATCACCATCTTCCCCGACACCGGTCGTGGTCCTTGCCGTTGATTCTAGACATGCCAGCCCTCATTGACCCCTTCCCTGCGATCGTGGTGAAACACTGGTGCTCAAGCACCCTCTGCCTCCCTCTCACTTGATATGTGTCCATGTTGTGTCGAGCGTCTGCAACTACCGCCGCTGCCTGCCGTCGCAGTCGTCGCTCCGGCGACCAAATAGGAGCTGTTGTTGGGCATATACTTTCCAGGTATACCCACTATGACTCGCTGACTAGGGTGGTCCACTTCAGGTTAGAGCTATGCTTCACAGGTAGCCCATTCAGAGAGAGAAGATGGAGTCCCATCCAGCTACAGGAAGGCCTAGAATACTTACCGACTTAGGCTTGTAGGAATACTTATACTCCAAGATGTACTATGTACCGACTCTATATCATAGCCGGATAGGAATCTCATGTAACCCTAGGACCGGACGACTATATAAGCCGTACTAGGACCAACCTTTAGGGCACACAATACAACGACAATTCACACATGCGAAATCTCTCTTGTAATCTCTTATACTACCGGCTCTACCGATATATTGGATTGCTAGCAGGAGTAGGATCCATCCACCGCAATCGGATGTGAACCTGGTAAGCTTGTTTGCTCACTATCTTGGAGAACCATATGTCTCGCACCCTACATTTTTTCACGCCTCGAGGACCCCCTCATGGCGTACTTGTCCTCAATCCGACGAAAGTTGGCGCCCACCATGGGGCAGCTGACCTTCGAATCTACGTTGCAGGCGAAATCTGCACGTATCAGAATCGGCAAAACAGTCGTCGTTGGTCACGTCCTCTATGCCAGCGACGTCCCTCTCGTCCTCCTCAATGAGACCTAGATTCAGGCTAATGAGGTCGTGACTAGCTAAAAAATCATGTCAATCGGCGAGATCGATATCTACCTCGATTTCGATGAACCTGCCCAACCCACCCCAGTGGTGATGATAGAGGCGGAAGAAAACTCTGGATCCACTTTGTCCGTGGAGGTGACAAAGTTCTGAATTCTAGGAAACCCTAATCCCACCGAACCCACACCTGAAGCGGAAATCATGGAGAAGATCAGATCTGAAGAAGGACTCCCTCAGGAGACCGAATCTCAGGAAGGTCGAAGTTGTAATAGCTCCGGATCTGGCTCTGCCGATGTTGGAGAAGGAAAATCGCTCTGAGGCACACATCGAGGAAAATGGTCCTACACGATAACTCCAGTATGGATGTCGTTCTCGATACCATCAAAAAATTTGAGGAAGCAAAAGAAGAAGGCCTCGCCCACCTCAGAGCACATGGATCTCACTTCATCGGCTACGTCGGCTCTGGATCCGGCTTTGCCAATGCTAGAGACGACAATGACTCGGTTTTGTATACAATCAGAATGAACACCGACACACTGGCTTTGCTAGGGGATCTATGACGTCGGCAAAACTCCAGCCGTACGAAGAAGAATTCGGAGAACTTAGTTGCAGGGCTGCGCAGGAAGGAGAAGGGTCGGATCCAAGTCCCTTCAACAGTATGGATGAAAGATACAACAAAAACTTTCCCAACTCGCAGGATAATATGGATCTCGGAGAAAATCCCAACATCCAAATGTCCGAAAGTACTGATAGAAGCTTATCTCCAAGGAACAGACCAAAAGTCGTCTTTGCTACCGGTACTTAGAGGTTCAACAATGCAAAGAAGAAGAAGAAAAACAAAAGTCCGATGAAGGATCTTCCAACGGAGGAAAAAGTTGACAAAGAGCTCCAGATGGAGTATTCGGATGGTGCTCTGATCCCCCAGGAGCCGAAAAAGTCTCTTGTGGATGGACATGTGGTCACTCCCAGTGCCTGTGAAGTCTACGGAGAAGCATTAACAACACCAATCCCAACTACCTCAGAGCTTACACCAGAGGAGTTGGAGGATAGATCCCAAGCTTTAGAAGCATACTATTTGCAACTCCTAGACGAAGCAGCGCACCTCATCGAGGAAAAGCAGCATAATATCAATAACAACAAGGCAGAGTAGTTCAACTCCCTGCAGCATCAGAAGACCCGGAACAGCCCTGAGCTAGCAAATAAAAATCCAGATGTTCACAAGTCCCTTTTCGAGGGAAAGGAAATAGACATAGTCATGGGACAACCTCAGACCGATAGGAAGGGAAATCGGGTGTATAACACGTTGGTGCAAAACACTATCATAGCCCGAGAGATCCTGGCAAATAATCCGATTCCAGAGCAGGCCCGACAGTGTGTAACACTACTCAACAAGGGCCTAGAATAGCAGAAAGTCGCCACGTCCTTCAGCGGGAAGCTGGTCTCGAAATCCGACCAATGCCGCATTGACGCGGATCGGTAGCATGAATCAAGGCCCCGGCGGGAACCATATCAGCGTCATCGTTCTGATCCCTGGGATGATACCTGATACATTGCAAATGTATCTATAATTTTTGATGTTCCATGCTTAGTTTTATCCACTTTCTTGTGTTTTGTTCCAACTTTGGAGTACTTTTATTATGATTTCTTGGACAACCTATTAACAAGAGCCACAGTGCCAACTGCCTGTTTTCTGTTGTTTTTGGTTCCAGAAAAGTCGGAAAATAAATATTCTCAGAATTGGACGGGACAAAAGCCAAAGTGCCTATTTTCCCGGAAGGGATCAAGTGCCAGAATACGAGACAGAGAGGGCCCAGGGGCCGGCCACATCACCTGGCCGCGCGGCCAGGCCTGGCCCACGCTAGGGGTGGTCTGGCTGACCCCATCACCCCCTCGGCCCCTCCTTCCGCCTATAAGTTGCCCTCGGGACGAAAACCCTAAGTACCCGATCAAAAATCCATGATAGAGTCTGTAGCCGCCGTCATCTCCATCCCTAGATCGGGAGGGATCTAAAGCTCTTCCCGACACCCTACCGGAGAGGGGAATTCACCCTAGAGGCCTTCTTCATCACGATGCAAGCCTCCGGTGTGATGCGTGAGTAGTTCATCCTTGGACTACGGATCCATGTAGTAGCTAGATGGCTGGTTTCTCCTCCTTTGTGCTTTCATGTTTAGATCTTGTGAGCTCCATTCATGATCAAGATCATCTATTTGTAATTCATACATGTTGTATTTGTGGGGATCCGATGGATATTGAGATGCTATTTCAGATTGATTATTGATTCTATCATGTCTTTGTTATTTGAGATCTTGCATGCTTTCCGTTGTTAGTAGCTATCTTGGCCAAGTAGATGCTAGCAACTCCAAGAGTTAGTATTTATGCTCGATAGTGGGTTCATGCCTCTGGTAATCTGGGGAAGTGACAGAAATCTCTAAGGTACTAGATGTGATGTTGCTACTAGGGAGAAAACAACAATCTTTTGTTCATAGAACAATTGTATTGTTTACTTTACACGCAGTTCATAAAGCAATAATCTGTTGCTTGCAACTTAATACTGGAGGGGGTTCGGATGATAACCTGAAGGTGGATTATTAGTCATAGATGCAGTTGGATGGCGGTCTATGTATTATATTGTAATGCCCAATCAAGTCTCAAAGGAGTCAAGATGATTAGTATATGCATGTATTGCTTTCTCGGTGTTTGTCAATTGCCCCGCTGTAATTTGTTCACCCAGCATGTTATCTATCTAAGGAGAGCCACCTCTAGTGAACTATGGATCCCGGTCCTTTTCTTTACATAAAATCTACAATCTTTTACTGCTTTGTGTTTACTTTCTACGAACTTTTACTTCTTTCCATTCGATACGTTTAATCCTTTGTTTTCCTCAAAACACGGTGAGATTGACAACCTCATCGCAAGTTGGGGACAAAGTTCTGTGGTTGTGTTGTGTAGGTCTCCACGTTGCTACTAGCACCGGTAGTGCGCCCTGCCAAAGCTCAGCTAGTAACACCTTTGAGGTGTTTCCTTGCTCCTACTGGTTCGATTAAACCTTGGTTTCATAACTGAGGGAAACTTGCTGCTGTGCTCATCATATCTTCCTCTTGGGGTTCCCAACGAGCTTTACATCAACACCACGCACTAAGCACTTTTCTGGACGCCGTGTATTGAGCCATCAAGCGATTTTCTGGCGCCATTGCCGGGGAGTCAAGGACATCTTCACAAGGGGAGTCCCTCATAACCAATCTCTTTACTTCGTTGTTTTTGTTTTGCTTAGTTTCTTTTTGCTTTGTTTTCTTGTTTTGTTCTTCAAAAATCCAAAAAAATTAGTTTTACTTGTTTGCTTTCTTATTTCAAAAACACAAAAAAAATTAGTTCCTTTCTTAAGTTGCCTTTATGACTAGCTCTGCTCCAATCACTATTTCATTATGGATAGCTCACTCAGTTTCCTATTTGGGAACAGTATTATGACTGCTAAGGTAATAGATGAACCACCGCCTGCTAGAACCTCCATGGAAGAAGAAATTGTTGAACCTGAAAGCTCATTAGATGAAAAAGGGGAGGAGAGTGATGGACAAAAGGAGGAAGAATGGATCTACCCATGCCTACCTTCTAATGAGAGTAACTCTTTATCCCTTACATTATTTGATTGTCCCCCATGCTTATCAAAGGAGGGTGAATGTTATGTTCCCGAGGATTCTTTTGAAAATGTTTATAATAAAGCTCTAGTGCTTGTAGATCATGAAAAGCATGCCTTATGTGATAGTTATATTGTTGAGTTTATTCATGAGGTTACTGAAAATTATTATGAGAGAGGAAAATATGGTTGTAGAAGTTTTTATGGTAATAAAACACCTCTCTATGTGCTGAAAGTTTTGAAGTTACTTTTGTTTTATCTTCCTATGCCTGTCACTTTGTTCTTTGTGCATTTATTTGCATACAAGATTCCTATGCATAGGAAGTGGGTTAGACTTAAATGTGTTTTGAATTTGCTTCTTGATGCTCTCTTTTACTTCAATTCATATTTCCTATGAGAGCATCTTCTCAAATTTTCATGCCTAACTTAAAGGCGTTAAAGAAAAGTACTTATTGGGAGATAACCCAAGAGTTTTAGATGAGTCTTGGAAGTTATTACCTCTGTAATAACCTCTCCTTATCCTTTTTATTTGCTTTTTGTGCCAAGAGTAACCTCTAATGAGAGTGAAAGTGATGATTGGGAAAGTTGCTGTCCCAAAACAGATTTTTGTGCTTCACCATAAAAATTCCTGAGAGATCTCTGTATGTCGGTTTGAGCTGTAATTTTTTGTGATTCTGCCCCAGGTTTTTATCTAACTTTCTTTAGTTCAACACTTTTTGATTTGAGCAACATAAGGTCTTCGAAAAAATTCGTCTTTACCTGCTGGTCTGTTTTGACAGATTTCTGCCATTTTCTGCATTTGCTTCTTGTTAGTTCCTTTTTGAGTTCCTTTGGGGAATTGAGCTTTTTGAGGGAAGTGCTACAGTAGCTAGTGTTCTAATGGAAGTTTATTTGTTGTTATAACTGAACCTTGAGAATTATTTATCTTAAGTGCACTAATGTTGCTAATGAGATTGTGTGAAGTTTTGGATGAAGGAAAATTTGCAGGTGTATGGAAGGAATAAGTAACGAGATGGAGGATGGACTAAAGCTCAAGCTTGGGGATGCCACGCGTGTCACCTCAAGAAATATCCAAGAAGTACAAGCGTCAAAGCTTGGTGATGCCCAAGGCATCCCCTTCTTCATCAATAAAAATTCCAGGTTTCTTCCAAACGCTTCATTTTTATTGTTTCATGCACAGTTGTGTTTCTCTTGGAGCGTCTTCTTTTTTGTTTTTGTTTTGGTTTTTAGTTTGCTTGGTTTATTTAGTTTTCTGAATAAGTTGGTTGGACCCCCTCTTTCACACTTTGGTTTGCAAATAGTTTGGTTTGGTTTGGAAAAGAGTAGGAAAGTGCATGCTTATGTGGTAAAAAGAGCTCGTTTTTGACTGTGGCTATGCTTTATCATGCCGTGCTTGATATTGTTTTGGCTTTATGCTTAGTATTCTTTGCTGGAGCATGACTTGTTATAAACAATTGAGATTGCTTAATGTTCCTTGCATGAATCATGCGTTGTTTTAGCATATTAAAGCATAGTATAGTGGTATTCTCTTTTGATGCTTTATTTGGGTTGACTTGGCGCATGCTCACACCATGGTATGACTATCTCAAGTCACCATAGACTTTATGATCCTTTAGTTTTCAACTTGTAGTATCACTTTATGCTTTGATCAATGATGTTTTGTCGCTCTGCATGATTATGGCCATTATTGCTCTCTTAGTTTGTCGCTCCCAGTCTTTTGCTAGCCTCCACAACAAAGTATGAGTTACACTCATGCATCCAACTCCCTAAACCAAGTTTTTCAAGTATATTCATGCTTTTGTTTACCTTCCACTTGTTATTAGAAAACTAGTGATTAAAGCTCTCACGAACTTGATGGCACACTTTACTTTTCTTGCCCTTAATAAACTTGTACCATTGTGTCTTCTATGTTGTATATGCTTGCACTTATTTGTTGGGAATTAGCAGAACCATGCTTTCATGGGGAACGCTTTCAACATTGCACTTGGTACTTGTACCTAGTTGATATCATGCTCTTTTGTATATGGATGTCGTCGGTGTGAAATGAAAGGGGAGCTTGTAAGTCCATGGAGTTATGTATATGTGTTAGAGAAACGCCTAGGCCGCTGGTCTAATCCATGCTGACATGGTGGAAACCTGCAGCGTAACCATAATGAGCTGTCTATGAAGCATTCTTCTTCTAAAAAAAGAGTCCTATTGAGAAAAAAGAGAAAAAATGAGATACTATGAAAAGAGGAAAGAGAGAAAAAAGCACCATATTCCCATGGTAAATAAGAAGATTGCTGAGATGCTCGTTGTCTGCTTGCCTTGTCATTTTGATATGGGGATTCTTCCGTATCATCGGGCAAGGGGTACCCCATTGGTGGTTCTCTATGATACACATGTACTTACGATGACAAGAACTTACCGGTGACTAAACTTGAGTAGCATGAGAAGCGGCCCTCGTATACAAGGGACATGAGATTTCTGACTTATACTTCGTCAAGCATGTACACCATAGTTTGTTCACTTTAACCTTAATCACTTCAAGATGCTTATGATAGGGGCAATGAGAGCTGAAAGCTATAAGTATCATAATTTTTTGAAGCTCTTTATGAGACTTGAATCCCTACTTCCTTTTTACAAAAGACCTTTCTTCCACCATTATATTGAGTCTCCACCTTCTATCTTTATGCACCTACTTTGATAGCATAGTGGCCATTCTTAGTTCTATGTGCATTGTCCCAAGACTAGTTGATTGATGCATAACTTGTTATTGCTTGTTTGAAACTATTGTATCTAGTCACTCTTATGAACTTTGAAGGTGTCCTATGCATTTATATTTGCTACTCTATTGAGGGACAAGCTGAATACTTTTATGCTATGTTTTCTTTATGTGAAACAAACAAACGTCTTGCAAAGCATGTTATTCATGAATATTTTGTTTGTGCCTTTTCATGTTGCATCTTAGTTTCTTTTCTTATTGCTAGAACTTTGTCTTTCGTGTTATGATTGAAGTACTATGATCCTAGCTTTGAATGTTTTGCAAATAGTTTGATCAAGTCTTTGATGGTGCATGTCACCTCAAAAATTCTTTATTTTTATCACTTACCTACTCGAGGACGAGCAGGAGTTAAGCTTGGGGATGTTGATACATTGCAAATGTATCTATAATTTTTGATGTTCCATGCTTAGTTTTATCCACTTTCTTGTGTTTTGTTCCAACTTTGGAGTACTTTTATTATGATTTCTTGGACTAACCTATTAACAAGAGCCACAGTGCCAGCTGCCTGTTTTCTGTTGTTTTTGGTTCTAGAAAAATCAGAAAATGAATATTCTTGGAATTGGACGGGACAAAAGCCAAAGTGCCTATTTTTCCAGAAGGGGTCAAGTGCCAGAATACGAGACGGAGAGGGGCAGGGGCCGGCCACACCACCTGGCCATGCGGCCAGGCCTGACCCGTGCCAGGGGGTGGTCTGGCTGACCCTAGCACCCCCTCGGCCCTTCCTTCCACCTATAAGTTACCCTCGGGATGAAAACCCTAAGTACCCGATCAAAAATCCACGAAAGAGTCTATAGCCGCTGTCATCTCCATCCCTAGATCGGGAGGGATCTGAAGCTCTTCCCGGCACCCTGCCGGAGAGGGGAATTCACCCTGGAGGCCTTCTTCATCACCATGCAAGCCTCCGGTGTGATGCGTGAGTAGTTCATCCTTGGACTACGGATCCATGTAGTAGCTAGATGGCTGGTTTCTCCTCCTTTGTGCTTTCATGTTTAGATCTTGTGAGCTCCGTTGATGATCAAGATCATCTATTTGTAATTCATACATGTTGTGTTTGCGGGGATCCGATGGATATTGAGATGCTATTTCAGATTGATTATTGATTCTATCATGTCTTTGTTATTTGAGGTCTTGCATGCTTTCCGTTGTTAGTAGCTATCTTGGCCAAGTAGATGCTAGCAACTCCAAGAGTTAGTATTTATGCTCGATAGTGGGTTCATGCTTCTGGTAATCTAGGGAAGTGACAGAAATTTCTAAGGTACTAGATGTGCTGTTGCTACTAGGGAGAAAACAACGATCTTTTGTTCATAGAACAATTGTATTGTTTACTTTACACGCAGTTCGTAAAGCAATAATCTGTTGCTTGCAACTTAATACTGGAGGGGGTTCGGATGATAACCTGAAGGTGGATTATTAGTCATAGATGCAGTTGGATGGCGGTCTATGTATTATGTTGTAATGCCCAATCAAGTCTCAAAGGAGTCAAGGTGATTAGTATATGCATGTATTGCTTTCTCGGTGTTTGTCAATTGCCCCGCTGTAATTTGTTCACCCAGCATGTTATCTATCTAAGGAGAGCCACCTCTAGTGAACTATGGATCCCGGTCCTTTTATTTACATACAATCCACAATCTTTTACTGCTTTGTGTTTACTTTCTACAAACTTTTACTTCTTTCCATTCGATACGTTTAATCCTTTGTTTTCTGCAAAACACGCTGAGATTGACAACCTCATCGCAAGTTGGGGACAAAGTTCTGTGGTTGTGTTGTGCAGGTCTCCACGTTGCTACTAGCACCCTGCCAAAGCTCAGCTAGTAACAACTTTGAGGTGTTTCCTTGCTCCTACTGGTTCGATTAAACCTTGGTTTCATAACTGAGGGAAACTTGCTGCTGTGCTCATCATACCTTCCTCTTGGGGTTCCCAATGAGCTCTACATCAACACCACGCACCAAGCACTTTTCTGGGCGCCGTGTATTGAGCCATCAATACCTACTCAAGAACCGGATCTTCAGGACAGCGACACAGAACCACGCGTGATTGGAGTAACATTTCCCTAACCACATCACGAAACGCTGTCGCAAAACTGGTTCCACAATAACCACCCCGACAGCAATCTTACAACCACAGGGAACAAGATGAAGTACGATGCCGGGAGCAGGATCAGCAGCAGATGCCACCTCCTAGACACACAAGTCATACGGCTGAACCTCGCCACAATGACGATAAAGATGGACAAAGAAATGACAAAAACCACGCTGGCCAAGGCTGGCAGAGTTACCGACGTCATGAAGATCCATCGTGAGGCCGACGTTATCAGCCGGAAACAACCCACCTGAGCCTCCGTTCCCACCAGGCAGCGACCATAACGGCTCCCACGGGAGCCAGGGGGACGTCAGGGCAGAGGAGGTGGTAGAAGAAGCAGAGATCCGACTCCACGGTCACGCAACCACAAAAACATCGGAGAAGGTCCTCTCTGTCACCAAGCGATGCCAGGAACCAGATCAAAGCAAACATAGAGGCGCGATGCTATGAGTCAAATGATATATATGTGGGCCCAAAGTTCTTCGGACCAAGGGTCCGCCAAACCAGCTTTTTGGAGGGGTTCGCTATCTCAAGACACATTCAACCCTATGATGGTGTAGCTTGGCGAGATACTTGGCTCCATGACTTCTTCCAGGCTTGTTGCATCGCCAAAGGAGGAAACAGATTGGTCACGGTCGGGTATCTCCCATTCATGCTGCGGAAGATAGCCCGATCATGGCTCAATGAACTCCTAGAAAACACAATTGATAACTGGTATGATATGCAAAGTGTGTTCTTTCGGGGTACCAACAAGAGGCCCTGCATAGTCGCAGACTTGCAGCGTTGTGTCCAGAAAACTGGAGAAACTTGCCGGGACTACCTCGGATGAAGGATCGACAAGAAAAACTCATGTGTGGGAGTTAATGACCAGACCGCAATCAAAGCTTTCATCGTAGGGCTCCCAATCGGATTACTACGTCACCAGTTGAAGCGCGAAAAGGTTACCGACTTGGGGGAGATGATAGAAACGACAAGCAAATATGCTGATGTCGATGATGATTCATAAGGTTTCTTGAACGTCCTAGTTGTGCTTCAATCGGCAAAACAGCCAAAATAGCAGTAGATCTAGAAGCGCAAGAACACCTCGGAAGATAAACCCAACCCAGAAAATGCAATTGTCAATGCAACTTTCGGGTCTGGAGGGCAAGGAGGGCACAGAGGCGGCCGAGGACGAGGCCACGGAGCTTCCTGGGTCCAAGGTAGGGGAGACCAACAACCTGGTAAAACCTACTCTTGGGTCAACATTACCAATAACCCATGTGTCCATCACCCGGATGGGAACGGAGGCTCTTCCCACACAAATGCTGAGTGTGATTTCAACGACGACATCAAGAAAGACGAAGCCACTGGCTAAAGGGCCAAGCGATGAAAAGGAAAGAAAATTCCGACAAGGATAAAGAGTCCAAGGAATATTCCGACATGAAATAAGCGGACACCGCTAACCCCAAGTCAGATAGTAAGAAGGCTTACCCAACCAAGAAAGACACTTACGTCTGCTTCCTCGGATCCCAACCCGCCAAGGTCAAGAAAGAAGTAATGCATGAGCTCAACGCTACTATTCCAGTTGTCTCCCAGTATCTAGATTGATCGGAAGTGAAAATCACCTTTGACCGAAGCGATCATCCGTGTAAACCTCATAGGCAAGGAAAGTATGCTCTGGTCATCAACCCACTTATTGATGGCTATGAGTTCTCAAAGACCCTCATGGACGATGGCAGCACCATCAACATCCGCTACGTCAAAACACTACACTGCATGAGGATATCAGAAACCTAGCTGAATCAAAGTAGTGTGGTTTTCCATGGAATCGTCCCCGAAAGGCAAGCGAACTCTCTAGGAGAAATCACTCTGGATGTTACCTTTGAAACGCCAAAGAATTATCGAACTGAACCACTGTCTTTTGAAGTGGGTCATTCAAGAGCGCATACCACGCTATATTCGGGCACCCAACCTACTGGAAATTCATGGCTCGCCCTTGCTACATCTATAACATGATGAATCTTTTGGGTCCCAATGGCGTTATCACAGTCTTGGGAAACTCAAAGAAAGAGCGAGAATGCAAGGACAGAGTTGCCGCCTTCACTAAAGCCATGTTGCACACCGAGGAGTACCAGGAGATCAAGAAGAACATTCATCTATCCGAGATGCCCGCTACGAAGAACGAGGTTCTAAAGCCGACTCTAAAATTCAAGGCATCGGAAGAGACAAAGACAACACCGATGAAGGATGATGACCCCTCCAAGGTGACGCAGATAGGCGCATGTTTAGATCGCGCATAGGAAAGCGCGCTCGTCGAGTTCCTCAAAGCTAATAAAGATATCTTTGCATGGCAAACTTCTGACATGATCGGAGTACCTAGGTAACTCGTTGAGCACTCTCTCAATGTATATCCTAATGCTAGACCTGTCAAACAATCCTTACAACATTTCGGTGATGAAAAACACAAAGCTATAGGTAAGGAGTTAGCCCGGTTAGGACTAGTCGGATTTATCAGAGGTTATCCACACTGAGTGGTCGGTCAATCCTGTAATGGTCCCTAAAAATTACACCACTGATTTAATGATGTGTGTTGATTATACTACCTTGAATAAAGCTTGTCCCAAAGATCCGTTCAATTTGCCTAGAATCGACCAAGTTATCGATTCAATAGCAGGCTCGAAACTCCTATGTTTTCTCAATGCATATTCTGGTTATCACTAAATATGCAAGAAGTAGTTAGATAAACTAAAGACTTCATTCATCACTCCCTTCGAAACCTTCTGCTACGTAATAATGCCTTTCGGGCTCAAAAACGTAGGAGCTACTTATCAGCTCACTATGCAGTGTTACCTCCATAATCAAATCAGACGCAATGTACTGTATATGTGGACGACATAGCCGTGATGTCCAAAAAGAAGGAGACTATAATTTCTGACTTGGAGGAAACATTCATAAATCTACAAAAATACAACATAATGCTTAACCCGAAAAAGTGTTTCTTCGGAATTCTAGCCAGAAAATTCTTAGGTTTCATCGTGTACCAAAGAGGCATAGAGGTGAACCGGGACAAAATAAAGGCTATACTCAACATAACCAGGCCGACTCGCATGAAGGGCGTACAACGGCTCACTGTTGCATCTCAGCAGTTAGTAGGTTCATCAGCTGGCTCGGCGAAAGAGCCGCACCATTATACAAGCTCTTGAAGAAGACCAACAATTTTGTCTGGACTGACGAAGCTGAGGCTGCATTCGAAGTCCTGAAAGCAGTACTCTCTTCCACCCCTACTCTTGCAGCTCCGGAACCTCAGGAACCTATGCTGCTTTACATCATTGTGACAAACAGAGTCATAAGTGTCGTCAAAGTGGTGGAACAAAAGGAGGAAAAATAGGAGCACTCGGTGCAGCGTCCGACTTACTATCTTGGTGAGGTTCTAACAAAATCAAAGCAAAGGTAACCTCATTACCAAAAACTGGCCTATGGTGTGTTCTTTGCAGCCAGAAAACTACGGCATTATTTCCAAGAGCACAAGATTACCATGGTGAGCACAGCTCCCATGGGAGACATAATCAACAACAATGATGCCGCAGGACGCGTTGCTAAGTGGGGAATTGAGATAGCTGCCTTTGACATTGAATATAAACCAAGAATAGCGATCAAGTCCCAAATCCTTGCCGACTTTTTTGCTGATTGGATAGAGATGGTAGAAAACACTAATACCCTAGAGTCAGAATACTGGACCTTACATTTTGACAGGTCGAAAGCGCTCGGGGGCTGGCGTGGTGCTGAAGTCACCCCAAGGAGATAAATTGTTCTGTGTATAATAGATTCACTTCACGACTATCAACAATATTGCCGAATATGAAGCGCAACTACATGGAATTCAAATTGCTAAATACATCCGCATTCGTTGGCTCATGTTATACGGAGACTCGTGTCGGGCCCCCGGATTAATCCTTCGAGAATCCCTATTATGCATACACCATGATAGCATGATCAGTGTGTCATGACACATAACCAACTAGTATCAAAGTAAACATCCATTAATTAAACGGATACATGTCATACCTTAATTGCCATTGTGGATACATCAATCAACATCAGCGGAACTTACTCAAGCGTAGAGCCCGAGCCATGCCTTAACCTACAAGCAGCTGACTAGGAGAAAGTCCTAGCTTGCATAGTCATCAACGTCACCATCTTCTTCATATCTGACCAAGTTAATAGCCAGGGACACTGCCAGTGAGAACTTTGAATGTACTCGCAAACCACCTTAAGAGAATAACAATAAAAAGATATGTAATATGGCTATGGTAGTAGGAGGGCTCCATGAGAGGTTCTTTTCTAAAATAGTTTCTCTTGTAGATATAGCATCTACATATCTTTGTTGATAACTTTCATAAAACATTTTGCAAATCTTTTGAGAAGTTTTGGAAAACACTAGGACTACGTCACCCATTTGTTTCTTCCTTCCGGTCATCTCATGACCAAACTCCTTTCCTTCCTTTTCCGACCATCTCATGGTCAAAAACTTTCCAAAGCCTTTTCTTTTTCGAAATCCTTTTTGAAATCAAAACTAGCACCGCTCTATAGCAACCTTCCCAACTGTCCATGACCACAGACATGGCTATTCGAATAGATTTACACTCTGGAGAGGTTGGACACTTTACCCACACCATCCGGTTACCCTCCTCTGATCACCTACGCATCATGGGTTGAATAACCGATCAAGACTCTCCAGATGCCACTCTAGCATAGGCCCTACCCTATGAGTTGTTCCTCTCAACGCCATGACGTCTGGGCCAAAGACCAACCAGAGCGCATTCCGACTCCTCGAGACTGGGCACTTTCAATAAGAGGCTCATAGTATCGCCCGACCGCTCCCTAGGGCCAAACAAAAGTGGTTTCATGATTGGAGTTGTAAAACTACTGTAGTGATTTATCTTCTGAAATAAACCTAGACAGAGAAGTTTAATTTACCAAAAATCAATAGAGGCTCAATAAATATTAAGCTCCTAGGTTTCGATAGGTATTGTAGTGGCACATCCAGGTAAGTTTTAATCAGGTCAAGAACTTATATAGGTTGAGCTGGAGAATTTCTACAAGGCATTTCTAAATTGAATTTGTTATTTTTACTATAGAGAATCCAAGGCTCTACTTTGAATGAGGCCAAGTCTATAAAATAGGTACATGAAATACCTACCAGAGGCAGTCGCATTTATTTCATTTGGGTTCACCAAAATTACTGAATGATTTATTGAGTGAAAAAACTCATGGTTGTATTTTAATTACTGGATAATAATAAGAATTATTCTGGGCCAAACAAAAGTACTGCATGTTTAGGAAAACCTTGGGGATCATGCCAAAATTTAGATCTAGCAGAAAATAGGCTATTTCCATTTTATTCTTGATTTAATCCAGCGGGGTAAATTCAGATCTAGAAAAGATTTATAAACAGGGAAAAGAATAAAGGGCTACTAGGCCAGATCCGAGGGAACCAGGCTGCACAGAGGCATGCCAACCCAACTGGCCATAGGGCGCATGTGGGAGCTGCGAGTTTGAAGCTGACAGGTGGGGCCCTGCGGTCAGCCACAGTGGAGCAGCGAAGGGGTACCAGTGGATATGGCACGTCCGGTAAAAGGGGATCTGGCGGCCCAGGGGCGTCGTCCACCTTTGACTTGACAGCGGCGAAGGATAAACCCTAGGGAGGGTTTAGCGGTGCGGTGAAACTCACTGGTGGGCTAGGAGGCAACGAGGAGATCACTGCGTGACATGGTTGATAGAGACGATCTCGGGGATGGGTGATAGGAGGGGGTCTTGCGATAGGAAACGACTCGTGTGTCTGCATCAGTGGAGGTGCATCGGGAGCTCATCGGAGTAGGCTCGGGGAGGCATGCATGTCAACTACATGGTGACAGGGAGGCGCGGCGTGACACAGTAATTCCGGAGAGGGGCCACGAGGGCGAGGTTTACGACGGGGAAGGGCTCGCGCGAAGATGACTATGGCGACCTCGTAGGGGCTCGATGGAGGAGCAGGTTGTCAGTGTTCCTAGGAGAAGGGAGATGTAGGGTTAGAGATAGAGGGGTATGGGGATCTTAGAACTGCACAGAAGAAGGGGAGTGGAGCAAGAGAACCTCCACAACTAGCTCCCTTCCATGAAGCCTGAGAGGAGAGTTTCTCCTCTTCCCTGGTGAGACAGGGACAACGACTAGGCAAGGGAGATTCTGGGATGGTAGATAAAGGGTGGGAGAATAAATGAGGTGCAGAGGGGGGCGGAGGTGGCCTCTAGGACTTTTATCCCGAGATGGATCGGTTCATGGTGAACCAAGCTCATGTGATCCATGGGGAGGGGATGTTGGCAGGGGATTGGCCCTCAAGGGCGGTGGTGGGATGGTGTGAGAGCTCTTGCATGAGCAGGAGAGTGAAGAGGGGCGGTGGGGGCTGCTGCAAGGTTTATTAAAGATCAAGACAAGACTTTGCCTTTGTCTCCCTTTCATCCAAGTGCAAAACACAAGAGCTAGGGTTGGCTACAGTGGTGTTGACTAGAGGGTGTCCTAGTGCTGGAGAGGGGAGCTGGAGGTGTTTTGGTGAAGGTTTTATTAGGTTTAGCTCATAGGTTTGATTAATTTCAAGATTTGACCATTTGATGATTATGAAGGAAAGTTTTAAACTTTGATCTTAGCAAGAGGGGTAAATGGTACTGGTAGATGGTTTAGGTCAAGGTACACCTCCATGAATTATTTGAGATTTTTCTCAAAGTTTTACATCCTTTTTATATCAAAAATTCAAAACGTGTTGAAATGGTTTTATGGATTTGGTTTGAGATTTTTGAATTGGATAAGTTGAAGTTTTGATTGGTGATGGTCCTAGATATAAATTCACCCCTTGGAGAATTTTCCCAAGATTTATTAGGGCAGAAAAGTATTTAAAACAATTATTTCCTCATTTCTGTCATCTAAGAAAATAGGCAAAAAGAATTATTAAGACTCTTCAAAATTATTTAGTTTTGAAGCGGGGAGATAGGGTATGGTTTATAGGCACCAAATGTGCTTTAAGATGGGGAAGTGATTTGGAGAAGTACAAACTTTTCTTAATAGAGGGGGTTTTGGAGTTCCTGTCAAATAAAGGAATTAAATTATTTTTGGGCCAAAAAAAATTATGGAAAGCATTTGGTAAATTTTTATCTCCAAGTTAGATGATATCCTCATGTTTAATCTACCATATGAAACCTTTGGTCTTGAAGATCAAACTTGATTTTGGAAGAATACAATGAGTAAAAGGATCTAGGGCAGTGTTAATTTTATACCTTCAAAACCCTGTTGGATTTTGGAGCTCAGATCTCCCTTTGGGACATAGGCTATATGGATAGATATACCAAGTTATGTAGATCATCATGGTACAAAGTGGTGAGGTTGATCATGACGGATCATTCCTAGGATTGATGCCAAAGTTGGCTAAAAAATAAGAGTGTCATAGAAGAATATTAGTTAGCTTCAAAAACCACGTGGGTTTTAGAAGCACAAAGCTCCAATTGGAACAAGTGAAGTAGGGGTGGATAGACCTTCGTTATTATAGTACAAACCTGCAAGGAGTTGGTCAAAATAATTTAACATGGAGATGTGAGATTCTACCAAAATAGGCTAGTTGATAAGATTTGCAGAAAAGATTATTTTCTTGCCTGCAAAACTATCTAGAACAAGTGGGTTACAGGATGATATAGCCAAAGTAAAGAGTGAGTATTGGTATTCCCGAATATGGTCTACAAGATGGTTCAAGTGCATCACCAAAAATGCACAAGGGTTGGGAAAGAGGGAGTCCCAAAGATGTGATATTGAT
The DNA here is from genome assembly GCA_023614405.1 of Avena insularis. NCBI lineage: Eukaryota > Viridiplantae > Streptophyta > Magnoliopsida > Poales > Poaceae > Avena > Avena insularis. The sequence goes on from CM042694.1 coordinate 455,320,058, forward strand.
AACCTTTTTCTAGACTTGGCCAAATTTGACAGATTGGTGGTTTTTTATTAGAATACAAGAGGAAGTGATTTTGAAAAGATGCAAGGTTCCCATATCATCATCAAATGTATGAGGTTGAAGTGTAGATTGAGTATATTGGATCCATGCTTAGAGTTGGTCCTTATTGACTTGGAAACTTCTAGAGAAGGGTTAACTCTAAGGGGACTTAATTAAGGGTTTATAAAGTCACCCTAATGACTAGAGCTCAGATCCAGCTTTCGAAACTTTCTTAGCGTAATCTTATCTTTGCTTGATCCTAGGGGATGAGCTCCTAGGGTAGCTCATATTACTTTCTAAGCAAACAAGTCAGACAGCAGATCAAGGCAATTCATCTAAGCAAACCACTCAAACTACTAATAGGGTTACCATCAAGCCTAGCTTGAGGTAAGGATGGTTATTTTGAAAAGGTTGGAGTTTTTGAGTAAGGTAAGGGACATTGGTACTTCTACCAGGAAAAGAGCTAAAAGCTTTATAAAAGGTTTTTGGAAAACCTAGAGGTAGGAGTAGTTGAAAGTTCTGTCCTAAAAACATAAGGAGATTATATCTTCTAGATCTCCATAATTTTGTCAATAGAAGCTACTAAAATAGTTTGGTTTGCAAAGGCATCTTGACTCAGGTTTTGAAATGCCAGAACATTTGAGAAAATGTAAAATGAGCCAAGACAGTTTTGTTAAAAGCTTTTGTCAACTGATGGTGAGGTAAGGAGTATATCATATGATATACATTCAGATGCATAAGCACAATCAAACAACAAGCAAGCACTACATTACTAAACAATAAAAAGTTTTTGTTCCCCCTAATTTTTTCATTCTGGACAACTAATCGGGGTTGCTGAAATTGGGATGTTACAAATCGGATTTAGCTTCCCAGAATGTATTCGACCAATTTAGAGCAAACAAGCACATGGCAGCCGATTGTGCTATCATGGATGAACTATCAAAATCATTCGAAGTGTTTGAAGTTCAACACATTCCCCGAGCAAAAAACGAGGAAGGAGCTGTATTATCAAGAATAGGCTCTTCATGGAAAAGGTCCCGGATGGCGCTTTTTTGGAGCACCTCAAAGTTCCCTCTATCTTAGGAGTTGATGAGGAGTACCCGGCCAAATACGACTCACATATCATAGCAGCTCTGCCTATTATTCCTAGCTAGAAAAAACCCTACCTTGATTTCTTGGTAGATAGAAAATTACCTGAAGACAAAGTTCTGAGCCGACAGATTGTTCGACGAGAAAATCCTACATGATAATCAGTGGTGAGCTCCATAAGCGGAGTGTATCTAGAGTTATTCAATGCTATGTTTCTCTGGAAGAAGTAGTGTAAATCCTAAGAGAAATCCATGAATACGAATGCGGACATCATGCCACAACAAAATCTTTAGTGGAAAAATCTTTTCGACACGGATTTTTCTGGCTTACAGCCAAGGCAGATGCCGAGAGGCTGGCCAAGACGTGCAAAGGCTGCCAAAAATACACCAAGCAAGCCCATGTTCTGGCTTATCCGCTGCAAACAATTCCAGTTACATGACCGTTTATGGTCTAGGGGCTTGATATGGTAGGACCGTTTAAAGGGCTCCAAGTGGATTTACTCACCTACTAGTGATGGTGGATAAATTTACGAAATGGATCGAGGCTAAACCCGTCACAAGTTGTGATGGAGCTATAGCCAAAATATTCATCGAGGACGTCCTTATCTGATTCGGCTATCTGTATAGTATCATTACAGACAATGGGAGCAACTTTTCAATGGGAAAACTTTCCGAGTTTTACAAAGATCAAAGGATGTGATTTGATATTGCATCAGTCGCACATCCACAAGCCAATGGACAAGTTGAAATGTCGTTTGTTATATGGAGTTTACAAACTACTCCTAATAGGTCAACCGGATACACACATTTCTTCTTGGTCTACGGCGTAGAAGCAATATTTCTGAGTGAGCTGATCCATCTTTCTCCTCAAGTCGCTACATACATCGAAGAATATGCCAAAATTTCTCGACAAGATGACCTCGATGTACTCGAGGAAGTTTGCATCCTTGCTGAGCAGAGATCTACAGTCTATCAGCAAAATTTATACAAGTATCATAGTCAGAGAGTCCAAATCGGTCTTTCAGGAAGGACGATCTAGTTCTCTGACTAGTGCAACAAAGAAAGCACAAACTTTCCCCAATATGGGAAGGACCCTTTATTGTTAGCAGAGTACTGCACAATGGGTTATACTATCTAACTGACATGAGAGCAGACAAAGAAAGACCTGCTAATAGAAAAATAAAAAGAGATGGAGGCAATACAGATCCAGATGAATTAGACCGTCCATGGAATAATGCTCAACTGCGTCCTTTTTATTCTTTAAATTTTTTTCTTTGTAATCATATCAGTGTACATGATCAAAGTGAAATAAAGTATTGGTTTCCTCAATATTTTTCTGAGATGTTCTAAAAGCCATCTTATTTTCAAATTATCATGTCATAGTCGAAAATCCCAGAATACTTGAAAGTACTTTATGCGCATGTTTTGTTCTGGTTTGATTTCTGATTCTCTAAAAAATCCTACCTTCGGATGTAAGTCTCATTTTCTATTTGTACTTTGGTTTTTTGTCTGATTGCTTAGACGCGGTTATTTTCCAAGTAGTGAATTGTTGGTACTGGAGGCCGTCTCTATTTCCAAGTTTAAACTTGTTTAGCAATTGAGCTCCATTGCTCGGTAGTGTTTCTGTGCTGAAGTATCCCGGCCCATGAAAGGGACGAGGCCGAAATCCAGATAAATGATAAGTATGAACAAAAAAGTGCTTAAGTAATTTTCGAGCACAACAAAAATAATCAAGTGCTAGAGTAAAGGCATAAGTTCTTACAAAACAGCACCATAGTTTTAATATTACATCACTTGATCCAGAATAATGCAAAAGTTTTTGCGGTCCTATGTTGCAGGTGAAGGAGACGGAGGATTCGCCGGCTTGTTGGTGCTAGCATCCAAGTCACCCTGATTTTTCTCTGAGACAGGGACGTTAGACTCGTTCTGTTCATCGTCATCGGAAGCTTCAATTTCATCAGCTAGGAGGCATGGTGGCATAGCGACAGATAGGAAGAACGACTTCTCATAAATGTTCATCTCAGACACGCGACAGGCGTATCCGGTGCAAGACTCCCATATGGCTCCAATATTTTGATCGTTGTTGTCTTCATCAGTAGTCGATATTCACTTTGTGAACTACTATATTTCCATGCTACCATGGTGACTCATCACCATGCTGACTCATCATGGTAAGGGCATTCTGGGCACCCGTCTGGGCGTACGACATCTTCTAGTCCTCAACTAGCTTCTAAAATTCATTCACCTTGTCTCGTAGATCAAAGGCATATAACCTGTGAAGGTCGGATTGATCAACGGTTTCACCAACCTCTTCAATAGTTTGGCGGAAATCATGGATAAGATATTCGACTGTGAGGAGTCGTTCTAGGCAGGATTCGGACAAGGATGAATCCATAATGTTGAGGGAAGCTGTGAAAAGACAATATTAACAAAAGTGACAAAATACAGTCAGAAAATATCGAAGCGGCATATATGGCTTTGGCAGCAAAACTTACCAAAGATGGTTTCATCTAGCTTGGTACTTTCCTCCCTCAAACTCCAGAGTTCTTCCCGAACTGCTTGAGTGGTATCGACCTTCCTACCCATTTCCACCTTCAGATCATAGATTTCTTTGTCCTGGCGGGCAATGACTCGGTCGCGCTCCTCAGCGGCCATGTTGCTGGATTCAAGGATGTTACTAAGAGTACGTTCGTGTTCAGCCTTCAATTTTTGAAGCTCCTCTCGTAATCCGGCATTCTCTGCCTCCAAGACCTTGAAATTCTCATCTTCCTCCACAAGTTTGCAGGACTAGCTCAGCAAACTTGGATTAAAACTAGGCAAAGTGGAATAATTATTCGACACATCTACCAAACTTTGGATAGAGAGATGGAAATGTTTACCTTCCTAAAATGGATCGTATGGGCACCTAGAGGGGGGTGAATAGGTGCTACTCCAAATTTTAATTCTTTTTAATTTAGGCTTGACACAAAGGTAAATTCTCTAGATATGCAACTAAGGAACGGTAAGAGGAAACATGTAACCAAGAGTGAAGCATGCGGGGACACCGGATTTGATTCACCACAGCTCCTTCCTTTTTAGGGGAAGTACGACTATGTTGGGGGGGTGGGTGGTACTAAGACCGCCACACCACAAAGTCCTCACCCTATTATCCGTGAACATCTGCCACAAATGGCCTAGTCCACTTTTCCACTATCGGTACCCTTCGAGGCAGGAACCGGCGCCTTCACAACAAGCTTGGGGCAACTTCCACAAAGGAACGGAGGCTTCCAAGTACAAGGCTAGCTGCCACAATGACAACAAGCAAGTTAGAACTAAAAACACCAACCAGGGTTTCCTAAGAAACACTAGAACAAGGGGCCCCTCAAGTGAATGAGGGGGAATGAAAATCGCTTTGGTGAAGATGTAGATCGGTGTCTCCTCCTTCGATTCTCCAAAGATCAATGACTTTGGATGGTTGAGTGAGGAGATCTTGAAGATTTGGTGGCTTATATTCTAGGGTTCTTGAGGTTGGGGACGAGCAGCTATCCAAGGTAGAAGAAGGGGCCTTTATATAGGGCCCCAAGAAATGTAGCCGTTGGAGCCACTTAACCCAGAGTGTTCGGCTGAAACCCATCGGACACTCCGGCCATGCCACCTCAGAGATTCCAGCCTGCCATAGTATCTTCAAAGAATCCGGCTGGAGTATAGGTGGACTCTGATATGGGCAACATAATGGAAACAGCCTCCTAGTGAAAACTCGAGGAAATCCTAGGCTGGACACTCCGGCTAGCACCAACCGGACATTCCGGCTGTGCCGAATACTCCGGCTAGAATCAGCCGGATACTCCGGCAAAACTCAGTTTTGCACACATATAAATCTTGGAATCCTATTTAAAACAATTCACCTAGAACCCTCTTTTCCCTTTGAGGGACCAACAATATAATAGTATCCTGATAAGATAAACTAGGTGGACATGTGTGCTTCGTCGCGCCACCTACAGTCTATTTGGTACAGTGTGGTAGGTGTGTTGTACTCACTGCTGGTAGCACATTTTGTCTTGTTTGTGTTACCATAAAATAAAATATATGATTATGTACGGGGTTGAGTGTTTTAATTGGTAGACAAATGTTATACATGTCTGAAGCTGAGAGATCTAACCTTAGACGCAAGAAGTGGGTCCTTATTTCATATTGAAGATCATAAGCAACATAGGGGTACCAGTATTTCTTCAAGTAAACAAAAAGGTAAATTGAGCAAACTTCAAACAAAAATACATCCAGCAATAGACCAAGTTCAGTATCACAAGAAACAAGCATGTTACATGATCAAGGTAAAAAACTAATGATGCCAAAACAAGCTAACTTATGAAGATCACACGGTAAACTTGTTTGACTGTCTCAAAATCGATGCTTGAAACTATTTGGATTGCAGAGCTCTAAGGGAAGGGACAACTTTGTATTCAACGCTTATAAGTGGATGGATTATTAAATGACTAGTTTAGTCAATATAGACAATTAGATTACATATATACTAATTCTATGCAGGAGTTATACTTGATATATTCCAAATTATTCACTGATTTAATAAAATTTAAAAGAGAAGGTATGGCTGGAAGTTGCCACAAATCTTTACATAAAAGCAAGATCTAATATGTAATCAAGTTTGATAATTTCTGTACATCAAAATGGAAAATTGAAGTTATGGCATTTCTTTTGGACCCCCTTAGTCGATGAAACCCACTTGTTCATTAATCATAGAGCAATGCTCCAAGTCAAGGGAACTGAAATTTTTGTTAACTCATGTAGAAATTATAGAACAACATAGAGCATGTATCAATTTACACAAGCATCTCATGTATTCTCAAGATATGCTAATATATATTCAAAAGCAAATTCAGTTGTAGAGCCTAAGAGGGGCCAAAATCAACTTATTCTACTTTTTGAGGAATATATACATGTTAATTGTTAAAGTGAAATGAAATGCAACTTTTTTGGGCAAGGCACGGACATTTCTCGCCCTGTTAATGCTCCACACTTTCCGTTCAGCGGTTCTTCTGTTCGGTTACTGTAGATTCCGGGTTCTGGCCAATCGCTCTATGTCGCGTCATCGCATGCCTCATGAGCCTTCTCCTTTGCAATTCCTTTTTTCCGGCATCCATCCCTTAATTATGTTTCTAGTCAAAGCGGTGAGGATGATGTGACATCTTCGCGTAGTCCCGCATAGGAGCGTCTCTACCCGTACCGCCCCACTCTTTCACCCCCACCATCCGACACGCTCACCTCCTCCTTATATTCCTCACCATCGACAAAGCGTGGCGGCGGATGGGTACATGAGGTCGGGGGAGATGTTGAATCGGTACTGGGCAGGTTCGAGGCGAGGAAGTAGAGGTGACCAACTTTGGATGCGGGAGATCGATGAGAGGCGATGGCACCGTGAGTGGAAGGGTGGTGGGAGCGGAGGTGAGAGGGAGAGATCAGTAGCAGAGGGGCCTTCTCCTTTTCAATTCATTTTTTTCGGCCATCCGTCCCTGATTTTTTCAGTCAAAGCAGTGAGGATGATGCGCCATATTCTCATAGTACCGCAGATGAGAGTCCCTCCCGCGCCACCCCCTCTCTCTCTCACCCCCACCATCCCACATGCTCACATACTCTTTATCTTTCTCACCACCAGCAAAGCGTGGCTACAGATGGGTGCGTGAGGTCGAGGGCGGTTGAATCGGTACTAGGTAGGTTTGAGGCAGGGAAGTAGAGGCGACCGATGCTGGATGCCGGAGTTGTAAGGGAGACGGTGGCCTTGTGAGTGGAGGGGCAGAGGGAGCAGATGTGAGAGGGAGAGCTCGAGAGCGGAGGGTCAGCACATGTTGCTAGCGGAGATGGAGGAGGGGTTGGTATAGGTTGGACCTCGGAAGCTCGAGTGGAGGGGATCGAGATGGGGATGGGGGTAGGGGTGAGGATAGGAGGGACCAGCTTGTAAGACTTCGGTCAACACCTGAAACTTCATGGTTAAGATGACTTAGAGTGAAGATCAGACAGCCAGAAACACGAGCGTAGGCAGATGGTCCCAGATGGCTCGCTTTTGCTCAGGCTTAAGCTATAGTATAATATGCACTGAAACACTTAACACACCATTAAACTTTCCTAGTGTTGTCAACAAACATCAAAACATATGAAGGGCAAAAATGCCCTTTCAATCTCCCCCTTTTTGGTGTTTGATGACAATCCAAGGATTTGCATAAATGATAAGCAATAAGCATAGCAACAAATAATTTATAGACAATAGAGAGGCTCCCTCTAGATGTGTGACCATTTTTAAGTTTGCATTTGAATACAAGATCACACTAACTAGGATCAAGACCCACTCTAGTAAAACAAGATACTAGGATAAAGACTAGACTAGAACATCATAGGCATAACATAGTCTTTAACAAGATAAAGATATCGGGCACACATGTATTACCACAAACAAAGGGGTTCAACACGACATAGTTCACATACAGGTAAAATAAAGGCACAAGCTTTAAAGAGCCAAAACGAATGAACGAGAAGGTTGTGTACCCATGCAAATCCCCGGTAGCAACCACATACGGGGCTACTTCTCCCCCTTTGGCATCGAGGCGCCAAAAAGGTAAGAGAGCGCAACTAAAAACATCCCAAACTGACTCTAGCCACTGAAGTCCTTGTCCTCCTCATCGTCCTCGTCGCCATCCTCATCCTCACCATCGTCCTCATCCTCATCCTCATCCTCAGCATAGTCTGGAGCAGTCTCCTTGCCATGAGGGCTAGAAGAGGAGGACACATCCTCAAACAAAGACCAATCCACACGGCCCTAGATCCAGTGACCATAAGAGAGCGTACCATCTGAAACCTGCTGAGTGGAGTCAATGTCCATAGGATGGTTGATCTTCTTGAGCTCCTTTATGACATTTCTGGTGTCCTTGTAGGCATCATACTGACCATGGAGGATGTCGATGTTCTGACACAGTAGTAGCCTCTTCCACCAAGAAGTTTTCTTCACCTTTTGATGCACTTCCGCACGAGCAGTGTCAAAATGGTATGCATTGCTAGAATGCTTCATACGAGGGCCACGTGTCACAACTTCCTGCACTTCATCAGACTCATCACCACTATCATCATAATCTTAATCCTCATGCTCAAAGATATCGTGGGACGAGGGATAGCCACGAGGTGCCTTTGAGGAAGGAGCCTCCTTTCTCTGATGCTTGGCTGGCTTGTGCCTCACGAGGTCGGAGTGGAGCAAAGGAGTTGGAATTGCTTGAGAAAGGATGAGCTTCATCACATAAGGGGCATAGAGAGGACACATCTTGTCCATAATGCACTTGTACATATCCTGGTAGATGAAGTCCATGACATCAATAGCACTACCTTCTTGGTTTGGACCAAGAGCATAAACTAAGTGAGCATGAGCCATGAGGTTGATTTCAGCACCTCTCATCTCGTCCTTGTTGCCCACCTTGGGAGTAAGAGTGTGGCAGAACATGCGAAGCAGAATGTTGTAGAGGAGCTTGATGTTGGTGGTTTGGCCAACCACACCATTCTGTGAATAAATAGGATCCAACTTCTTCTTGTCATAAGCCTGACCATGAACATGCATCCTTGCACCACTAGGAGCATTGGGGTTGAAAGGAAAACCAAGGATACCTGCAAATTATAACACGCTGGAATGACACCTTGTGTTGCCTGACATCCACTCAAGAGGAATGTTCACTGAATCACCAAACACCACTATGGCATAGAATTGCTGGACCAAGTCAGTGTTGTAGTTTTCCTGTGCTTGAAATATGGTGTGCAACCCCATCTTCTTGGTTACCCATAGAGCATCATCAAAATAAGAGAAAGCACACAGCTTCTCAAGCTCCAACCACTGCATGGGAACTACAGGAGTCTTGAAGGTACTCATCACCTTGGTGAAAAGAAAAAGCTGATCATTCCTCTAGAAATGATCATTAGGGGAGGTGTGAGGCTGAGCACAGAATGGTTGAATCTGCATCTCCCTCGGTGCTCATTCGTTTCAGGGTAGTCAAAGATTCAAACTTAATTCGCTTGGCTTCATCCCTTTCAGTCGCTTGATCTTCTCTTGCTTTGTTGTTGCACCCTCACAAGTTGACTGTCTGACCACAGCTGGATCAACATGAATGTCACGCTCTTCATTATATCGGAACACGCGAGGAGAGCCTTTTGACTTGCCTGAGACCGGCGAGGACGAGAACCACCTGTGAAATCAGAGGAGGGAGCTAGCATAGAGGGTAAGCACATTTCTCCAAGAGTTGCCAAACAAATAACAGCAATCAAAGAAAAATAGAACTGAGCTGACTGATTTTTGCCAGACTATCCAGGAAAAACACCCTGGAGACTCCGCTAGCACCATACATTTTGGTGTGTACACACCGGATATTCCAGCTGGACCAGAATATCCGACGTGTACGCGCCGGAGACTCTGGCTGGAGCCTTGGTGTTTCCTCGGCAGTGCGAGGAAGATCAATCGGAACAGATTGGCGTTTTTAAGCTGACTACAAGGGGATACATTGCACACAAGGGGGATTTATGCATGGATTCTAGCATTGACTATCCCTCAACAAATTATCTAGGGTTTCCCTAGAGAAGGAGAGAGAGGGGAAAATACTAGCATCCATGGTGACCACCACCGGTGAGGAAGAAGGCCCAACAGCGAAAGGGAGTGAATGACCAGCAGAAACGGTAGGATCCGGGCCAGAGGAGCCTTCCCGGTGGCGTCCTTGGAGGAGGGGCAGCAGGTTGGGAGGAAGAGGGAGTCGGGGGAGGAAGAAGGACTGAACAGTTCTCTTCTCCCCAACTCCTAAATCCCAATTTTGAAACTGCTTAGTTCGCACAGTCCGGGCGAAATACGCCGAAGTGTCCAGGTTGGCCGAATAGTCTAGGGTGTACAGAGCAGAGAGTCTAGGCAAGCCAGATACTCCGGTTTGTACATAGTGGACTGTCCGGACCCCTTCGACCAAAAATGCTAGGACAAGTTTTTTGGACAAATGTGTGGCAAGATGAGAAGGTTTTGGGGTGGAACCAGGTCTGGGGTGGAGATACTACTAAGGATAGACTCAAAACCAAGGCAAATCCAAATAAATGCCAACTAAATTCCAACAAGATTTGAACAACGAAATCTTCGTAAATAAGAGGGTAGTGGCTGAGGCCACCATGTAAGAGTGTGTGGCATGACACTACAAAGATGTATCTTAGGTGCATAGCCACTACTCATCAATAAAGCTCACATATCACTAAATGATATAAAGATAATTGAATTACTTGATGTTGGCATTATGGGGGAGGGATAGTCCAATTGATTAGGACCACACTCCCCTATCTCCATGCCCACACCTAAACCAAACAAAGTATTAAGATATAGGTGAGTATGCAAAGTGGTCAAGTCAATATCCTTGAATCTATGATATTTAGCTCATTCCTCAAATAGCAATATCTTGCTTCCATATCCGCGAGTTGATCCTTGGTTCCTACATATAGTAGCTCAATATCTCCACGGGCAACATGATCTCTAATGAAGTTATTCCAAATCTCAATATGATTGGTTCTTGTATGTTGCATCGGGTTGTAGGAAATCTTGATAGCACTTTCATTATCACACAAAAGAGGAACTTTGTCATAAATGACACTTTATTCCTTTAAAGTTTGCCTCATCCATAATAATTGAGTGCATCCACTTGCGGTTGCCACGTACTCAGCTTCAGTGGTGGAGATATATACACGGTTTTGCTTATTAGAAGACCATCATACCAAGGACCTACCAAGGAATTGGCATGCCCTGGAGGTTGATTTCCTGTCATCCTTACAACCAGCCCAATCCGAGCCCGTGTACCCACAAAGAGAGAAACTTGAGCCTTTTGGATACCACAAACCATAGTTTGGGGTATGAACAAAATATCGAAAGATTCTCTTGACCGCCACCAAGTGGCTTTCTTTAGGAGCCGCTTGATACCTTGCACACACTCCTACACTCAAAAAAATATCAGGTCTAGATGCACAAAGGTAAAGCAAAGAACCAATCATGGACCAGTATACCTTTTGATCCTCATCTTTACCATTGGGATTTAGCTCAAGATGACATTTGGTTTGCATAGGTGTAGAAACCCAATTGAGATCCTTCATCTTGAACCTCTTGAGAATGTCTTGGATATATTTGGCTTGGTTGATGAAGGTTCCTCCAAATAATTGATTGATCTCTAAACCAAGAAAGAACCTCATCTCTCCCATCATAAACATCTCAAACCTATCGGCCCTAAACTTTGAAAATTCATCATTAAAAACTTTGTTAGAGGACCCAGAGATAATTCCATCCACATAAAGTTGGCAAACAAAAAGCTCCCCATTAACCTTCTTAGTAAAAAGAGTGGGATCGATTTTCCCAACCTCAAACCCACGGTCTAACAACAACTCTCTAAGGTGCTGATACCATGCACAAGGTGCTTGTTTAATACCATAGAGCGCCCTATCGAGTTTGTAGACATGGTTAGGGAAGTTGGGATCCTCAAAACCTAGGGTTTGCTTAACATAAACCAACTCATGCAAAGGACCATTAAGAAAAGCACTTTTCACATCCATTTGTTGCAACTTAAAATTATGATGTGATGCATATGCAAGAAGGGATACAGATGGACTCAAGGCGAGCCAAGTGAGCATAGGTTTCACCAAAATCAATGCCTTAAACTTGGGAGAATCCTTGAGCTACCAATCTTACCTTGTTCCTCACAACAATGCCATTCTCATCTTGCTTGTTATTGAATATCCATTTAGTGCCTATAACATTGCGGCACTCTTTGGGCTTCTCTACTAACCCCCAAACCTTGTTGCGCTTGAAGTTGTTGAGTTCTTCATGCATGGCTTCCAACCAATCCGGATCTTGAAGAGAATCAAATACTTTTTGAGGTTCCACAAAAGAGATGTGAGCTTGATGATCACTAGTGGACACCCTTCTTCTTACATCACCAATAACCTTGTCTAGAGTGTGTTCTCTTAATCTCAGATTTCTTTCCACTCTAGCTTCATGACGGGCCTCGATCTCCTTATTGTTTCTTGGAGGAGGATCTTGATCATCATGATCATTTTGATCCCCACCTTAACCTTGATCACCACCGGATGTCAATTCTTCAACATGAGACTCTTGATGATCTTGGTCATGATCAAGGCTGGTTTCACTTGATATTTCTTGAACATCATTCTCAGCTTGATCACCATGAGGAGGGTCTTCATCTTGTTCTTGGCTAGGTGCATCATTTGCTTCAAGTGGTGGAGCTTGTTGATCTTGTGAAGATGAGGGCTCTACTTGAGTGGAGCATAGTTCTTCCTAAGCTCCCATAAGGGGTTCCTCAATAGGGCAGAAGAATCTCACACCCATTCTTCTTATGGCATCTTGAGGTATTTCCTCTTCTACATCACAAACATCAACTTTCCCCACTTGGGAGCCATCATTTTCTTCGAATACCACACTACAAGATTCTATAATGCATCGAGTGGTTTTGTTATAGATTCTATAACTGTGGGTTTCAACATCGTAACAAACAAGTATACCCTCAATTGCTTTGGACTCAAATTTAGACAAACAGACTCCTTTTATGAGATAGAAACATTTAAAACCGAACACCCAGAAGTAGGAGATATTGGGCTTGTTATCGGTAAGTATTTCATATGGAGTCTTGTTCAACAACTTGTGGAGGTAGAGACGGTTGGATGAGTGACAAGAGGTGGAGATGGCTTTGGCCCAAAAGTCGTATGGAGACTTAAACTCAGCCAACATGGACCTAGCCACATCCATCAAAGTCTAATTCTTCCTCTCGGCAACACCATTTTGTTGAGGGGTGTACGCAGCAGAATATTGATGTTGAATCCCCTCTTCACTAAGAAACTCATTCAAAGTGTAGTTCTTGAACTCGGAGCCATTGTCACTTCTTATTACCAAAGTGGGAACATTGTGTTGACCTTGAACAAGGTTGGCGAAGTCAATGACGGTGTGTTGAGTTTCACTCTTCAACTTGAAGAAATAAACCCAAGTATATCTTGAATAGTCATCAATGATCACCAAGCAACATTTCTTCCCACCAAGACGTGGATGAGATGGAGGACTAAAGAGATCCACATGAAGGAGCTCTAATATCCTCTTCGACTTGATCTTGGTAGTGTTTGGATGGGGAGAATCATGCATCTTTCCTTCAACACAAGCCCTGCAAACACAATCTTTGGCAAAACAAACATTGTCTTTTAGTCCCACAATATGGACACCCTTGTGAAGACTTTGCAAAGTTCTCATATTTACATGGAATAGTCGGCGATGCCATAACCAACCCACATCGGCCTTTCCAAATAAGCACATTGAGATTGTAGTGGTTTTCCCGTAAAAGTACACCACATACAAGTCATCCTCAACATACCCAACAAAAGCAACCTTTAGAGTCTTGCTCCACAAGAACACCACAATATCATCATCAATAAAGACAACAAAACCCATCTTTCCAAGTGCATGAACGGAAAGTAAATTATAACCAAGGGCCTCAACAAGCATGACATTCACAAGGGATATATCCTGTGTTGCTACCACCTTGCCAAGACCCAATACCTTAGATTTTGATTTATCACCATAGGAGATGGTTATATTGTTGACATTAGACCTCATCTCCAACATGATCGCTTTTCTCCAGGTCATATGACTTGTTCATCAACTATAAAGCACCCATATAGAACCCCCGGAAGCATAGCCCTACAAGGAATCAAGACTTGGTTTTAGGTACCCATTTTTCAATGGGTCCTATTTTGTTAGTAACAAGGGTCTCTGGAACCCAAATAGACCAAGAAACAAAACCATCATAAGGCCCAACATATTTTGCATAAACATCACCATAATAATCACGAAATAGAACATAGTGAGGGTTAGCAATTCCCGTAAAGTCATCATGAGCAGTTTTGCCTTTGGCATCACCACCCAAAATGGTGCTCTTCATTGCTTGAGCAGGCTTGGCCTTCTTATTTTTTGTTGTTGTTCTTCTTCTTTGTCTTGGATACATAGTGACGAGGGGAGATCTCGGCAATGTCCATAAAGAAGGACTTAGGGTTTTGTGGAAAAGAAAACGCTGGGGATTTTGTCGGATGTCAGGAAACAATGGGATCAAAGTCGCCTGAATATCACCAGAGATTGCTTGGTTACCAATCGCTTGGGGATTGTTCGGTAGCGCTCCTAGGCTTCTCTCGCCCTATATATAATAGGTCGGGTCCCAAATATGTATGCGGATAGGTTACATGATTACAATGCCAACTCTATGTTGGTCTTTGTTCCTCTTTCCTAATACAACTATACTCTTTGTCGGTTGCTTCTTTGGATCTTCATCTTGACTCTTCATGGGCCATACGCCTTTCCGCAGGCCCTAGGTAGTAAATCATAGGGACCTGAGTAATCATACCTATGTTAGTAGCCCCGAGACTCTACCCGAACCATAGATTCGGGTTGAGTCTCAAGAAAATGTTTAGTTCCTTTTCTTTTGCTTTCACTGTTTTTAAGCTTTGTAGGGATTTGGTACAACGATCCTGATGCATTCGACGGATCAGGAATCAGTTAATTGCTCTTGGGAAAAAGCAAGGTTGTCTTACATGAAATTCAAGTCCCCAGGCCTGAACTCGGAATTTATTACTAGTGTAACTCAGTTCAGGCCACTGAGGTCTTATCGAATACTGAATTCCAGCTTTATTTTATCGGGTACCCAACGCGTCCATCAGGATTTTTCATCATATTGTAGATATGGATAAAATACTGGCAGAGCGCATTCTTGTGTGGTTACCAGGCCACACAGGACGAATCCCGGGGTCTTACCTTCATGTTTTTGAACACAGCATTTGGAGTTTTATCACATTTAGCTGTGATCCGAGATTTACATATTTTTTGTCAGCTGCCCTACTAGGCTGCTAATATTTCTGAATTTTTGCAGTATATTTTGATATTCCATGAATTCTCCCGATGGAAGTAACCTTCAGAGGATACATACATATAAAACTCACAAAATATTTTTTAGGCGATGATTGCCCTTCTTCTTGGCATGCATTATTTTTCTATCGGGTGCACGATAGCGCTTCCGATGGGAGTAGCCCCCGAGGCTATGTTCGGATGCCTGTATCTAGACATAGGCTCATAATTGATGTTAAATCAAGCAAACATATATAAGTCATCCTTTTGAGTTTGTATGAACAGAAATTAAAGGTATGAAGAAACTTATCTTTATACATATATGGCGTAACCAAGGATACATTATTCTGGCGGATTTGCTATCTGGCCATAGGCCGAAGTTTTTTGGCTTTTAAAAAGCCAGGCCATAGGCCTTATTGAATTTATAAGTAAACATAAGATCTCTTAAGCATAAAAGTGTCGTAGCTGTGTAACGTTCCATGGATTGGAATATTGTACTCCTATCTTTTTGTCTTGTAAACGATACGCTCCTCCAGGAATTACTTCTGTAACGATGTACGGTCCTTCCCAAGGTGATTATAGTTTGCGGTGACCATCTTGCTTTAGTCTAAGAACTAGATCCCCTACTACAAAGGATCTTGGACGTAATCGTCGCCCATGATAATTGTGCAAGTTTTGTTGATATATAGTAGCTCTTTGTAGGCCTTCATCTCGAGCTTCGTCGAGTGCATGAACATCGTCTTCAAGCGCTTCTCTTGATTCCTCTTCATCATATGCAGTCACTCTGGGAGATCCATGTGAAACTTCGACTAGAAGGATGGCTTCAACACCGTGGACCAGAAAGAAAGGTGTTTCTTGTGTTGTAGTGTTGGGGGTGGTTCGCAGACTCCACAAAATAGAAGGTAACTCATCAACCCATGCTCCTTTCGCTCTATCGAGTGGTGCAAGCAATATTTTCTTGAGACCAGCAGTTACTAAGCCATTGGCTTTTTCCACTTGTCCATTGGTTTGCAGATGAGTCACTGAAGCGTAGCTTACTTTGATTCCCATCTCCTCGCACTATTCTTTAAATTCATTGGAGGTGAAGTTAGTTCCATTGTCCGTGATGATGTTGTTTGTACACAGAACTGAAATACTATGGATTTTATGAAATTCACAGCCGAAGTTCCGTCTTGAGTGGTGATTGGCATTGCTTCAATCCATTTAGTAAATTTGTCGACTGCTACAAGCAGAAAGATGTGTCCTCCTGGAGATGACTTGTGAAGTTTGCCCACCATATCAAGCCCCCACTGAGCAAAAGGCCAAGCTAGAGGTATAGGGTTTAATTTGGCTGCTGGTGCTCCTGGTTTTGTTGTGAATCATTGGCATGCTTCACATGTTCTAACTATATCCTTTG
Source organism: Avena insularis (assembly GCA_023614405.1). Classification (NCBI taxonomy): domain Eukaryota; kingdom Viridiplantae; phylum Streptophyta; class Magnoliopsida; order Poales; family Poaceae; genus Avena; species Avena insularis. The sequence continues at coordinate 455,336,505 of CM042694.1, forward strand.
CATCTTGAACTGCTATAAACCAATAAAAACCTGCCTTGAATGCCTTGGCGGAAATTGCTCGGCTACTAGCATGATGACCGTAAACTCCTTCATGTATATCTTTCAGTATAGCTTTTCCTTCTTCGGGTGTGACACATCGTTGTAACACACCCGAGATACTTCTTTTATATAATTCTCCTTTGATTATCCTGAAGGCTTTCGATCTCTGAGTGATTTGCCAGGCTTCTATCACATCTTCGGGTAGTTCTCCCTGAGTCATATAGGCTATGTATAGCTGCATCCATGTAGGTTTAATTATCATGACTTCATAAATTTCTAGTTCTTCTTCGAGGGTTTCCTCTATCCTTGTACTGGCTGATGAAGCCCCTGAATCTTTTTTTTTGGTTTATTCTTTTTTCCCGTCTTAGGAGCTATGACCTCAGAGACTCTTTTTGCATTGATAGAATGCTCGGATATTTCTTCCCAAAAACTCCCGGGTGGCACTGGTAAGCAGAAGGACCCGATGTTTGCCAAATTGTCGGCTTCTTCATTACTTGATCTTCCTATGTGCGATACTACACATCCATCAAATTGAGCTTCCATGATGTTGTAGAGATCTCGGTAAGCAATCATATTGTCGCTGACAGCATCAGACTTGTTCATTGTTTGCTGTGCTACGAGGTTAGAGTCATTGACAATTTTTAGGCGAGTTGCACCGCAAACCTTTGCCATTCGCATGACTTGCAACAAGGCCTCGTACTCAGCTTCATTGTTGGATGCATTCACAAAACTCATCCGAAGTATATATCGCATCTTTTCGCCTTGTGGTGATATTAATATAACCCCTGCTCCTGCTCCTTCTGTTCTTTTTGATCCACCAAAGTACATTTCCAGACGCTTGAAAGATCAGGTGGACCCACACATTGTAACTCGGTCCATTCCGTGATGAAATATGGCAGAACTTGTGATTTAATAGCTTTTCGTTTCTCATGCGTGATGTCCCGAGGGGATATTCGATGCCCCATAGGGATACACACCCAGTTGCTTCTGGGTTATTAAGAATGTTTGACAGAGGTGCCTCATTGACCACTATGATCGTATGTTCCGAAAAATAATGGCATAGTTTCTATGCTGCCATGAATACTCCATATGCTAGTTTTTGGTAATGTGGGTACCTTTGTTTGGATGGCGAGAGGACATCGCTCAAAAAATAAATGGGCCTCTGAACACCATGGTTTTTTCCTTCTTCGGGTCGCTCCACAACTAGGACCGTACTGACCACCTAATTTGTGACAGCGATGTAAAGAAGTAATGGCTCTTTTTCTCGTGGAGACATGACAATGGGGGTGTCGAGAGCGTATTCATGAGGTCTTCAAAGGCATGCTGAGCTTCTTTGGTCCATTCAAACTTATCTGATTTTCTCATAAGGGCATAGAACGGTAATGCTTTTTCTCCTAATCGCTGCCACTCGCCCGGCCAGCTGTTGCACTCCTCGTAAATTTGTTGGTTTTTTCATTGTTAAGATTGCATGTATTTTCTCAGGATTGGCTTCAATTCCTATTGCTGATACCAGGTATCCGAGGAGTTGCCCTGCTAGCACTCCCAAGGAACACTTTGTCGGGTTTCACTTGATGTAGAACTTGTCTAGGTTGTTGAATGTTTCTTCGAGATCCTTGATAAGTGACGAGCTTTGTTTTGATGTAACTATCACATCATCAATATACACTTTTACATTTGTGCCAATTTGGTTTCCTAGGCAACTTTGCATCAGCCGTTGATATGTTGCCCCTGCATTTTTGAGATCGAACGCCATTGTTGTGTAGAAAATACGCCATAAGGTGTGATGAACATTGTTTTCTCTTGGTCTTCCTCCTCCATTCGAATCTGATGGTATCCTGAATATGCATCCAGAAAGGAAAGACGTTCACATCCTACAGTTGCATCGATTATTTGATCGATTCACAGCATCGGAAAGTGATCCTTTGGACAGTGTTTATTTAATGTTGTGAAGTCGATGCACATCCATAATTCTTTAGTGTTCTTCTTTGGGACGCATACTGGGTTTGCGACCCACTCTGCTTTCTTTAGTTCCTTTATAAAATTAGCGTCTGTGAGGCGATGTAGCTCTTTTCCAATAGCTTTTCGCTTTGGTTCTGCAAAATGACGAAGCGATTGCTTGACTGGTTTTGCTTTTGGATCCAAATTTAGTGCGTGCTCAGCGAGTTCCCTAGGAATTCTCGGCATGTCAGAAGGTAGCCATGCAAAGATTTCCTAGTGCTCACGGAGGAACTCGATGAGCATGCTTTCCTATGCGGGACCAAGGTTGGAGGCCACAAATGTTGTTTTCTTCGGATCAGTGGGGTGGATCTGTACTTCCTTAGTGTCCTTTGCAGTGTCGAAGGCCTGGTTGGGTTGACCCGTGTTACTGCGAGAGGTTCTACGGTTGTTGTCGTTTTGAGCTGCTCAAACTCGGTTGCCATCCCGAAAGATTCGTAAATTTTGTTGAATTCCCGATCACAATTATCAAAACGTGTGAAGCTCCCTTTTATTGATATGATTCCCTTTGGTGCTGGCATTTTCATAACTAGGTATGCATAGTGAGGAACTGCCATTAATCGTGCGAAAGTCGGGCGTCCTAGGATCACGTGATACTGTGATGGCCAGTCCATGACTTCGAATTCAAGCTTTTCCTACCTAAATTTTTCTTTGGATCCAAACACAACATCAAGGAAAATTTTACCTAAAGGAATTTCTACTTTACCTGGTACGATGTCGTGGAAGGATGTCTCTGTTGGTGCCAAATTTGCCAAAGGGTAATTCATTGCCCTAAGCGTTTTGGCGTAGATCAGGTTTATGCTACTTCCTGCGTCCATGAAGACCTTACTCATGTCTCCGCCAATTTGTGCTTCTACTATCAAGGATGAATGGCCTGGTCTTGGTACTCGATGAGGGTGATCAGCTCTGCTGAATGTGATTTCCTATTCTAACCAGTGGAGATATTCGGGTGTGGTTGGTGGAGCCATTTCCGCCATGTTGACCTGTCTTGTGATTAGCTTCTGAATTCTGTTGGATGGACACCCTTTTTGAATCATCAACATTGCCCCTTTTGACCTAGGGTAATCGTTATTTTGATTGGTTGTGTTTGTGTTTGTGGTTGTCCTGCTGGTGGAGGCGGTGCATCGATGGCTAACGTGCCAGGCGTGGATGTGTATCCTCTTCTTGTTGCTTCGGTTGATTTTGCGTTGCATAGCTCTTGCATCTTTAAGAACATTCAGCAATCTTTCATGAGGTGGTTGGATTGTCTTCTTCCTACCGAGTTGATGTAAAAGTGCATATTACAGGGCCCTTCCAGTATTTGCATTGTGGACATGGGTGGGTCATGAGTTCTTGGCTGATATTGCTGCACTAATTGACCTCCTCCGCTTCCGTCCCTGTTGTGGTGGTAGCCGTTATTGTAGTCGTTATCCCTGTGGTTGCCTTCACCCGAAAAACTAGCCGCGACGTATCTTAGTCCCATGTTTCCATCATTGTTTCGACGCCTCCTGTCATTGCTGCGTTTATCTCTGTCTTCTTCGGGTGACCGGATTCGTTTGTTATGCAACACATCTTCTCCATCAGCCCATCGATTTGCTATGTCCATTAACTGTGAGATTGTCTTTGGTTTGACTCACCCTAGTTCTTCTATGAATTCTCGGCGACGGAGGCCGTCATTGAAGGCATTAACTGCTCTTTCATCGGATATGGATTCTGATATATTTTTCATGATGTTCCATTGCTGGATGAACACTCTTATTGACTCTTCGAGCTTTTGTTTGCATGCCTGTAATTGCTCTAAAGACGCGGGTCATTTGAATGTGGAATGAAAGTGCCGGATGAACTTATCTTCGAGGTCATTCCAGCTGTGAATAGAATCTTTGGGTAGCTGCCTGAGCCATGACCTTGCAGCGCCAGTGAGGTGCAATTGTAAACTTTGCATTGTTGTGGCTGTTGAGCCACCCTGTAGCTTGATAGTGGCCAGGTAATCTGCTAACCAAGCTTCAGGTTTTGGAGTCCGTCATATTTTTGGTGGTCATGTGGAAGTTTAAAATCCTTGGGTACTGCATCTTTCCGAATTCGTTAAGTGAAACAGCTAGCTCTGAATAATTCGTGATCGTCTTCATTTTCATCGTCGTGCCCTCTTCGGCTGCGATTTTCGTCTCTTGTATTACTTCATGGCTCTAGTCCTGAAAGACGCTCCTGATGTGGCGATTGTGATCGCCTAGTGAGGCTCGTGTGTCTAGGGTTGTTGCGACGGTGTGGTGATCTATTAGGTTGATGCGTAGGTCCTTGTTTTGCTTGTGCGAGCGCTGCCCCCACCATGCCGAGGTTCATTAGGGCAGAGCGGTGAAGAGATGCACGAGGATCATTGAATGTAGGTTGGGTTATTATCAGGTATGTTTGTGCAGCCACAATTGCTGCTTGGGCCATTTTTGCTTTGATATTTCCTGCTTGATCTACTAACATGAATGATAGATCAAGGTTTCAGATTAATTAGTTTCTTTCTGCTTCGGGGATGTTCTGCAGCTGAGATGTTCCCCTTCCTGGTGGTACTCCTCCTGTTACGCTTCCGTACCTTTGGCTTGAACTGAGCTGTGCCTGTCGTAGGCTGGATTTGTCAGCTAGCTTTTTTATTTCATCTAGTTGCCTCTGCATCCTTAGTAGGTCTCTCTTTTTCTGGTGAAGCAGGTATTGATATGCTAATAAATCTTCGTGTGAGGCGTCAACTGTCATTGGGACCGCACCCAAAATTGCTTCTCTAGCCTTTTGCCATGCCGTTGCTGGTAGCCAAAGGGTCCGTCTATCTTCCCCGCCTTGTTCCGCTCTTCTTCCTAGGACTATGCGTCTATCCGCTGCACCTCCTTCATTTCCGTGATTTCCTTCGTTGCCAGGATTTCCTTCGTTGCCGCGATTTCCTGTATTGTCATCCGATAAAATATCATCAGGGTCGAGGATAGGGTTACTGTTAGAGTCGCATGGTGTCGAGGTGGCTCCATTGATCATGCACACTTTGTGACATGTCATATATGGACTTGTGGCGTCGTCATCCAAACTGAGGGAGACACTGGGTGGATCAGCGAATTCCATAAATTTATGCTCCGGATATATTTCTGCCATCCTTATTCCAAAGTCAATGCTTTCGCTGCTTTGTTCAGGTTTGGAGTTTGTTGGAGTTTTTCCATATGGTGGAGTTGGTGGGGAATATAATCCGAAGGAGAGATTGTCGTAAAGACCATCAAGGTCCCCCAGATTTATCTCATTTTTCTTGCTTTCGTCGGGTGCTTCGATTTCCACCATGGCGTCCATGGAAGATCCAACCGATGATGCTGGAATCGCTATAAATGTAGTTCCCTGCCGACGGTTTTGATGCAATCAAGGCCGAAGGGCATGGCTCTTGAGGGTTTCCAACTTGGAAGTGGAAACTTCCAATGATCATATCGGATCTGCCGTTGAAATCAGCGGGTACTGTCACAGGGGTGGGCGGGCGTGGGTCTGATTTTGTGGGGTTGCTTTTTGGTGAAAAGAATTCCATTGAATCCATGGTTCCAGTGTTCAAGTTTCCCACAGACGACACCAATTGACGAGGGGAGATCTCGGCCATGTCCATAAAGAAGGACTTAGGGTTTTGCGGAAAAGAGAACGTTGGGGATTTTGTCGGATGTCAGGAAACAATGGGATCAAAGTCGCCTGAATATTACGAGAGATTGCTTGGTTACCAATCGCTTGGGGATTGTTCGACGACGCTCCTACGCTTCTCCCGTCCTATATATAATAGGTCGGGACCCAAAGTTGTATGCGGATAGGTTACATGATTACAATGCCAACTCTATGTCGGTCTTTGTTCCTCTTTCCTAATACAACTATACTCTTTGTCGGTTGCTTCTTTGGATCTACATCTTGACTCTTCATGGGCCATAAGCCTTTCCATAGGCCCTAGGTAGTAAATCATAGGCACCTGAGTAATCATACCTATGTCAAATAGCCAAGACCCTCCTTCCCTTTTTTGACCTTTGATTACTCAAAAGGTCATTTAGGACACCATTACCTTTGGGTGGGGAGGACTTGGCAAATACAACCTTCAACCTAGCATTTTCTTCAATAATATTTGTATGATCATAGGTAGTAGTAGTAGAGGTGCTAGGAGCATCAAATTTAGCTAGTCGAGTTTGAAGTTGTTCAATAGGCTTGATGAGTATAGAGTGTTCACCATCCAAGGCCTTGTGAGCCTTTTCAAGTTTCTCTAGCTGATCGGTTAGTCTAGCTTGAACAACACCAAACTCAACCTTTTATTTCTTTAGAACCTTGATCTTAGCAAGAGCATGGTCACGCTTTTTAATGAGTTTAGAAGTAGCTAAATTATGTGACTCATCAATGCCTTCAAGCCTCTCTTGAAGAGAAGCTCTAAGTGAATGGTCCGCAGCATAGAAAACAAAAAATTTCCTATGATGGGAACTATTATACGCCAAGATCTATCTATTAGATATAAGCAACGGGTGGATATACATCCATAGAGAACATACCCTCGAAGACAACAAAGCTTTGTTAACAAGATGGAACTCATGGATGATGTAGTCGTACACTTGCCGATCCCAAGATCGTGATGAAGTCCAGCAGGTCTAGCTCCAGCACGTCCATCAGATCCAGCTCCAGCAAGTCCAGCACCACCAAGTCTAGCACCGCAAAGTAGAAGTGCATCCATGATCGCACACACGTCCGGTACCCTGACAACCTACATCCCTCGCTCCGGCAAAGTAGCTGAAGCAGCAACTCCTTTCTAGATAAAGCCACCGGGAACATGTATCTCGTTAATCCGAGACCATGGGGGAAAATACTAGAGGGGGAGAGAGCTCCTTCACGAGGAGGTGCGTGTGTGAAGGTGTGAGAGGGGGGCCTTTTATAGGAGGAGGGGAGGGTACCCCTCCCATGGCCGGCTCCCATGGAGGGTGTCCCTTCACCTCCCTCATTCATGTGGTGGTAACCCCCTCCACATAAATATACCCCTTCACATTCTCTATTAAAGTCTCCACTTTAAATGCATTAAATTTCTCCAAATTTAATGCTATATTATTTAATAAAACTATTTTATTAATTTTATTCAGAATTTTGTTAATTACTTTAATTAAAAAACATTCACATAAAACCCCTGCAACATTTCAATATTACATGTAGAACCAATTTTAGCAATTTCACCCGAAACAGTTTTGGTGTCTATTGAAATATTCCCAGCGCTTCCTTAAATCTTTCTCTGAAACATATTTTCTCCAAATGGTGTCGGTATCCCTTAAGTGTGGCACCCTACGGTTCGTGAATAATGCAGACATGATCGAGACCCCTCTCAGATCAATAATCAGAAGCGGGACCTAGAGATCCATACTAACTCCTACACATTCAATGATGACTTCTGTGTGAGAACCTTTAACGCTAGTAACTAAATCCCTTTGTCTCACGATATATTACATGTCCGAGATTTGATCATCGGTACCTCCATACCTAGTTTGATCTCGTTACCGACATGTACTATTTTCTTGTTCCCGTGATATAACATTCTAGTGATCTCATCACTTGCTTGCAAGCTAACCAATGTGATATCACCGAGAGGGCCTAGAGTATATCTATCCGTCATCGAGATGGACAAATCCCACTCTTGATCCATGAGCCTCTACATAACACTTTCATAGCACTTAACCCACCTTTATAATCACCCTTTCACGATGTGATGTTTGATGTTATCAAGATACTCTTCCAGTGTTAGTGATTGACATGATCTCATGGTCTAAGGACTAGGATTACTTCATATGATGTTATAGCAATATAAACACAATGAATTTGATCATAATTCTATACTTCGGATGAATGTTCATCACATCATTCCACTAATGTTGTGACCTTGTTATTAACAACATCCAATGTCCATGATCAGGAAACCTTGATCATCTTGTTAATCAACGGGCTAGTTTATAAGAGAGGCATAACTAGGAACTTTCCTTTTGTTTATTAAGCACACACGTATTAACATTTCCAAATTAATACAATTATAGCATGCAAAATAAACATTTATCATAAACAAGGAATAAGATAATAACCACTTTATTATTGCCTCTCGGGCATATTTCCTTCAGTCTCCCACTTGCACTAGAGTCAATAATCTAGTTTGAAAAACTTTGCATATTGGACACCTATGGCTTTCTGGTGTTGCATATACACGATTGCTAGTGGTTAACATAATCTCCGGGTCTGACAGTTTCAGGTCCGTGTGTATTTGCATGTCTTTGCGTCTCTACGCATCACTCATTCTCAAATGAGATGGCATTGTATAAATTTGGTCCTTTGGTGAGACCTTTAGTTTGTTTGGGTTAAAATATGTTGATATTATTGTCATACAATATATCTTCATAGTATTAGCCCACTTTGAACCACACCTAGTTTGATGACAAACTAATTAACACAAATGCCCTCCTTTGCTGCTACTATAGCAGTCATATACTTAGCCTTTTGTTGTAGTATCCGTCACAATGTCTCAACTTTGGAACTCATCCAAATCCATCATGGAACATCCTTTCCATTACATTGTGCCACCCATAGTATAAATTGAGAAAAAATTTAATTTGTATCTTGTGACAAAACTAGTATCAATGTACCACTTTACAATGAACTCCCTTTAACTATTTGTCACTTATACATGATATATTCCTAGTTCTTCCAAAGCTCATAAGAATATCTTTACTATCGTCCAATGATCATATATGAATCATTATGGTATGTGCTCATAACATTTAGAGCATAGGACATATCTGGATATATACATATCACGGTATAATCGATCAAAATCTTCATGTGATTTTACTCACCAAGTGTTGAAACACTTGAATCTTGATACAATCCTTTCCATGCAGCAAGAACCATTCTTGTTGTTTCCATATTGAACCCTTTCAATATCTCATATATGTACGTCTGGCACAACCATATTAGTGCCTCAATCTATTCGTATTGACATTGATGCCAAATATTCCGGTTTTGCTCAAGTCTTTCATTGAAATCCTATTTTAATGAAATTCTTAACTTGTGTCAATAAAAGATACATCATTTCCAATCAACAATATGTAATCTGCATAATGTATTGGAAATTTGTCTCAGCACTCCCACTTAATTTCTTGCAAATGCAAGCATCTTCATCGTCTCCGATGAATTTAAACTCCTTTACCATTTTCATCATGGTGAAGATTCCAACTCCGCTATGCTCACTACAACTATTGAAGTTTGCATGCCCTTTTAGCACCCTTTGAATTAACAAAACCCTTTAGACCATGTCTTGTACACGTCCTAGGTAACCATTCTACTAGAAGAACATTGTTTTGTTTGTTCAACTACCATACACCAAATTATATGTAGTGGTTGCTACATTAATCCGTCAAGACTAAATATCGCTATGAAAGATCAAATCTTGTCATTGTCAACTCCTTGAACATTGTTGTAAACTTCTTTCCGACATGTCGACTATTTCATAGATGTTAAACATCCATCTCTATTTCTTTATAGATCCAAACACGACCGATAGGCTTCACGCCTTTCCGGGGGGTCTTCCAAGTTTAAAACTTGATTTCTCATGTATGGATACTATCATGGATTCTATGACTTCTAGTCATTTTATGGAGTCAGGGCCCATCATCACTTCTTTGCATGCAGTCGCTTCATCATTGTTAAAACAATAACGACTTATTTATCAAATCTCACTATTTGATTCTTACCGACCCACACGGTTCAATAGGAACTCTAATTTCTGAGATCACAACCTTTGTAATCACGGGATCCATGAGCATTTTAGCCGCCTCTAGGACACTTTCTGGCGCTGCGCTACTTAGCACATGTTACTTAGGTTCATTAACCTAATCAAAGTTCTATTGTCCTCCCACTTAACTTTTGTGAAAAAAATCCTTCTTTTAGAAACTTCATGTTCTAAGCGACAAACTCTTTTGTCTTCGGTGTTATGGAGGAATACCCAACAAATTCTTTGGGATAACCTACAAAGACGTGCTTATCTGACTTTGGTTGTAAACATTTTACTTATGCATAGCATACCAAAATTTTAAGAAAAGACAACTCGGGTTTTATCCCAAACCATAACTCATATGGTGTCATTTCAATGGATCACGATGGTGCTCTTTTTGGTGTAAAAGCGGTAGTCTCTAAAGCTTTAATCCTTAAAACATAGTGGTAGTTTTATAAATGACACCTTTGATCTTACCATGTCAAACATGGTTTGCTTTCATCTCTCGAATATGCCATACTCGTATGGTTTATCGGGAAACACAAATCATGGAACAATTCCTCAAATCTTAGGAGTTTTGCTAAACCTGTAACTCAAATATCTTCCTTTATGATCAAATCATAAACTCTTTTATTTTCTTGTTACAATGATTTTTCACTTCATCTCGAAAGTCTTTGAACAATTTTGAAATGTTTCATACTTCTTCCTTATTAAGTAAATATATAGATATATTCACTCTTCTGGAGAAAGCATATGAAGCAAAAAGATCCATCGCATATGGCTACACATAATGGACTATGCACATCAGCATGCACAATTTCCAATAAGCTAGTCATCCGTTCCTCTTTGGCCTATGAACGGAGTTTCAATTATCTCGATGAAAGTTTCACAAGCGTCAATTCATCAAAATCAAAAGACTCCAAAAATCCATCAACATGGAGTTTCTTCATGTTTACTTTCCAATATAATTCGAACAGTGATGCCACTTCTTAAGTAATCTTCCAATCATTTGTCTTACGACATTTTAGCAATAATGTTTATGGATGTGATTTCTCAAACTAGACTTCTAAAAGTTCATCCATCCTTTATGGAATACGGTAATAATTTGAACAACCATTGTTCTCGTAATACCATAAAAAATAAAAATTATTAAAACAAATCTTGAAGGCTAGGTTTGACGACAACAAAAAAGACAATAACACTTTATTTGTTTTCGATGAACATCATCACTTATTCTCTTGCTAGTTACTTAGGCCGTTGCAGTTCATGAATTGTATTGTTCTGTATGACATTTCACACCAACCTATTCGGTATCCAATACCTAAGAACCACATTGTTTAACAAGCAAAGAATACAGCCATAACATGTATATCTTCTATATACCTAAGCTGGACATCTCCAACTTTTTCTTTTCTGCCAAATAATTTATAGATTCTCTTTCAACAATTCCTTTTCCTTTTAAAAGAATCTATCAACATCAATAGTGGTGTCATTCGCATGACACATAGTACAAAGCGTGTATAGTCAAATACTAATACCTTTGGACTTGCACTTTGAAGTGGATCACCATCATCAAATGTTTGGCATTCTTTCAAAAATCCATTCTTTAGTAATCTTTTAGTGTAGTAAACATTTTACTTACATCTTCTATTCATCCTTATCATGAAAACTTCATGATCAAGCTACTATAGCCTATAAGGATGAATCATGAGTATAATATCAGTTCCCAAAACCTTTTCGGTAGATTAGGACGCCTAGCGTCTCCAACCTTCACAAATTCTCATACAATATGAGAACATGTATTTTTCTAAATTATACTTTATCATATTGCAACCAAAAACATTGTTTCAGATATCACAATATCTTCCACACATGATGGTTTCTAGAAGAATTCTTTCAACTCCTAGATAACCTCGATATTAAAAACAACTTTTTGAATATCAATAATCATGGAGGCAAACATGATACTTTAGATACTAACATTGGAATTCTTAATCTTGATTTAATACTACTTATTAAACTTCATGGAGTAAATAGAGTTTTCTGAAAGTTTGCAATAAGACTTCTAAACTTTAAATTGACATTCAAAACAATACGATACTAGTTCGTAAAGTAAATATCTAGAATTCTATAGTTCTATTATCTCAATTAAAACTAAGCATAAGGTAATAAACATATGCCAATGACTACAACAAATTATGCAAATTCACTTTGATTTAGTTTGTTTGACTAATTCAGATTAGAAATGAACTCCCACTCAAAAACAACATCACTCGTGCCTTTTTGGTGATTACATGAACCAAATCCGCTGCACCAAGTCCGATCATCACGTGAGTCGGTGTAGCTTCAAAGGCGAGCATCAATATGGGCATCATATCAACTATATGACTCATGCTTAACCTTTCGGTCCGTGTTCCGAGGCCATGTCTGTACATGCTAGGCTCGCCAAGTAAGAACCTTAGTACTCGCGTGTGTAAAACTGTGTTACACCCGAAATATGATTGTGGATTCAAGTACACCCGATCATCACGTGATGTCTTGAAGCGACGAAACATAAACGGTGCGTACTTAAGGAAGAACACATTTTTATCTTGATATCTAAATGAGGGATCATCTTATAATGCTACTAAAAGAGCCAAACTAAAAATATAAGATGCAAACATCATATGTGTAAAGTGGGATCATATGGTCCATGCATTTGATCACCATCATATGCATCGTGGTATGATCTCTATCATTCCTTTGTGTGTAAGGCCAAGGTCTATGGAACTTACACGTTAGGTGTGTTGTAAGGGTATCAACTATACATAACCTTACAACATTTACATATCATGACACAAGCCCAACAACGATCTAAACTAGACGCCTCTAATTTATCAATTGCAAGTTTTTACGTGGCTTAGGGCTTTCGAAGATAGAACCGGTCTTACCTACGAACATGGAACCACAACGATGATAACTAAGTTATTAGCAACTCGTTGTAAATCAGATGTTGACTACAGTAGGAGAGACAGACACCCGCCAGCCACTTATGCAAAACTAGTTGCATGTCAGTCATGGAACCGGTCTCATGTGCGATGACATGTAAAGTTGGTCCGGGCCGCTTCATCCCACTATGCCACCAATATGCAAAATACATGAACGAAGCAATAACATGATCATCATTGCCCACATATAAATATATGTGTACTACCCGTGCAAAGCATCACGCATAGATCTGGCTCTGATACAACTGAAGGGTTCACAGCATAGAAAACAAAAAAAATTCCTATGATGGGAACTATTATATGCCAAGATATATCTATTAGATACAAGCAACGGGTGGATATACATCCATAGAGAACATACCCTCGAAGACAAAAAAGCTTTGTTAATGAGATGGAACTCGTGGATGATGTAGTCGTACACTTGCCGATCTCAAGATCGTGATGAAGTCCAGTAGGTCCAGCAGGTCCAGCTCCAGCACGTCCATCAGATCCAGCTCCAGCAAGTCCAGCACCACCAAGTCCAGCACAGCAAAGTAGCAGTGAATCCATGATCACACACACGTCCGGTACCCCGACAACCTCCGTCTCTCGCTCCAGCAAAGCAGCGGAAGCAGCAATCCTTTCCAGATAAAGCCACCAGGAACATGTATCTTGCTAATCCGAGACCATGGGGAAAATACTAGAGGGGGAGAGAGATCCTTCACGAGGAGGTGTGTGTGAAGGTGTGAGAGGGGGGTCTTTTATAGTAGGAGGGGAGGGTACCCCTCCCATGGCCGGCGCCCATGGAGGGTGTCCCTTCACCTCCCTCATTCTTGTGGTGGTACCCCCCTCCACATAAATATGCCCCTTCACATTCTCTATTAAAGTCTCCACTTTAAATGCATTAAATTTCTCCAAATTTAATGCTCTCTCATTTAATCAAACTCTTTTATTAATTTTATTAAGAATTTTGTCAATTACTTTAATTAACAAACATTCACATAAAACCCTACAACATTTCAATATTACATGCAGAACCAATTTCAGCAATTTCACCCGAAATAGTTTTGTTGTCTATTGAAATAATCCTAGTGCTTTCTTAAATCTTTATCTAAAACATATTTGCTCCAAATGGTGTCGGTAGCCCTTAAGTGTGTCACCCTACAGTTCGCGAATAATGCAGACATGATCGAGACCCCTCTCAGATCAATAATTAGAAGCGAGACCTGGAGATCCATACTGACTCCTACACATTCAACGATGACTTCTGTGATCGTGAGAACCTTTAATGCTAGTAACTAAATCCCTTTATCTCGCGATATATTACATGTCTAAGATTCGATCATCGGTATCTCCATACCTAGTTTGATCTCATTACCGACATGTACTCTTTTCTTGTTCCCGTGATATAACATTCTAGTGATCTCATCACTTGCTTGCAAGCTAACCAATGTGATATCACCGAGAGGGCCTAGAGTATATCTATCCGTCATCGGGATGGACAAATCCCACTCTTGATCCATGAGCCTCTACATAACACTTTCGTAGCACTGAACCCACCTTTATAATCACCCTTTCATGATGTGACGTTTGATGTTATCAAGATACTCTTCCAGTGTTAGTGATTGACATGATCTCATGGTCTAAGGACTAGGATTACTTCGTATGATGTTATAGCAATATAAACACAATGAATTTGATCATAATGCTATACTTCGGATGAATGTTCATCACATCATTCCACTAATGTTGTGACCTCGTTATTAACAACATCCAATGTCCATGATCAGGAAACCTTGATCATCTTGTTAATCAACGGGCTAGTTTATAAGAGAGGCATAACTAGGAACTTTCCTTTTGTTTATTAAGCAAACATGTATTAATGTTTCCAAATTAATACAATTATAGCATGCAAAATAAACATTTATCATAAACAAGGAATAAGATAATAACCACTTTATTATTGCCTCTCGGGCATATTCCCTTCAGTCTCCCACTTGCACTAGAGTCAATAATCTAGTTTGAAAAACTTTGCATATTGAACACCTATGGCTTTCTGGTGTTGCATATACACGATTGCTAGTGGTTAACATAATCTCCGGGTCTGATAGTTTCAGGTCCGTGTGTATTTTCATGTCTTTGCGTCTCTACGCATCACTCATTCTCAAATGAGATGGCATTGTATAAATTTGGTCCTTTGGTGAGACCTTTAGTTCGTTTGGGTTAAAATATGTTGATATTATTGTCATAAAATATATCTTCATAGTATTATCCCACTTTGAACCACACCTAGTTTGATGACAAACTAATTAACACAAATGCCCTCCTTTGCTGCTACTATAGCAGTCATATACTTAGCCTTTTGTTGTAGTATCCGTCACAATGTCTCAACTTTGGAACTCATCCAAATCCATCATGGAACATCCTTTCCATTACATTGTGCCACCCATAGTCTAAATTGAGATAAATTTTAATTTGTATCTTGTGACAAAACTAGTATCAATGTAACACTTTACAATGATCTCCCTTTAACTATTTGTCACTTATACATGATATATTCTTAGTTCTTCCAAAGCTCATAAGAATATATTTACTATCATCCAATGATCATATATGAATCATTATGGTATGTGCTCATAACATTTAGAGGATAGGACATATCTAGATATATACATATCACGGTATAATCGATCAAAATCTTCATGTGATTTTACTCACCAAGTGTTGAAATCTTGATACAATCCTTTCCATGCAGCAAGAACCATTCTTGTTGTTTCCATATTGAACCATTTCAATATCTCATATATGTACGTCTGGCACAACCATATTAGTGCCTCAATCTATCCGTATAGACATTGATGCCAAATATTCCAGTTTTGCTCAAGTCTTTCATTGAAATCCTATTTTAATGAAATTGTTAACTTGTGTCAATAAAAGATACATCATTTCCAATCAACAATATGTAATCTGCATAATGTATTGGAAATTTGTCTCAGCGCTCCCACTTAATTTCTTGCAAATGCAAGCATCTCCATCGTCTCCGATGAATTTAAACTCCTTTAACATTTTCATCATGGTGAAGATTCCAACTCCGCTATGCTCACTTTAACTATTGAAGTTTACATGCCCTTTTAGCACCCTTTGAATTAACAAAACCCTTCAGACCATGTCTTGTACACGTCCTAGGTAACTATTCTATTAGAAGAACATTGTTTTGTTTGTTCAACTACCATACACCAAATCATATGTAGTAGTTGCTACATTAATCCGTCAAGACTAAATATCGCTATGAAAGATCAAATCTTGTCATTGTCAACTCCTTGAACATTGTCGTAAACTTCTTTCCGACATGTCGACTATTTCATAGATGTTAAACATCCATGTCGATTTCTTTATAGATCCAAACATGACCGATAGGCTTCACGCCTTTCCAGGGGGTCTTCCAAGTTCAAAACTTGATTTCTCATGTATGGATACTATCATGGATTCTATGACTTCTAGTCATTTTATAGAGTCAGGGCCCATCATCACTTCTTTGCATGCAGTCGGTTCATCATTGTCAAAACAATAACGACTTATTTATCAAATCTCACTATTTGATTCTTACCGACCCACACGGTTCAATAGGAACTCTAATCTCTGAGATCACAACCTTTGTAATCACGGGATCCATGAGCATTTTAGCCGCCTCTGGGACACTTTCTGGAGCTGCGCTACTTAGCACATGTTACTTAGGTTCATTAACCTAATCAAAGTTCTATTGTCCTCCCACTTAACTTTTGTGAAAAAATCCTTCTTTAAGAAACTTCATGTTCTAAGCGACAAACTCTTTTGTCTTCGGTGTTATGGAGGAATACCCAACAAATTCTTTGGGATAACCTACAAAGACGTGCTTATCTGACTTTGGTTGTAAACATTTTACTTATGCATAGCATACCAAAATTTTAAGAAAAGACAACTCGGGTTTAATCCCAAACCATAACTCATATGGTGTCATTTCAACGGATCACGATGGTGCTCTTTTTGGTGTAAAAGCGGTAGTCTCTAAAGCTTTAATCCTTACAACATAGTGGTAGTTTTATAAATGACACGTTGATCTTACCATGTCAAACATGGTTTGCTTTCGTCTCTCGAATATGCCATACTCGTATGGTTTATCGGGAAACACAAATAATGGAACAATTCCTCAAATCTTAGGTGTTTTGCTAAACCTGTAACTCAAATATCTTCCTTTATGATCAAATCATAAACTCTTTTATTTTCTTGTTACAATGATTTTTCACTTCATCTCAAAAGTCTTTGAACAATTTTGAAATGTTTCATACTTCTTCCTTATTAAGTAAATATATAGATATATTCACTCTTCTAGAGAAAGCATATGAAGCAAAAATATCCATCACATATGGCTACACATAATGGACTATGCACATCAGCATGCACAATTTCCAATAAGCTAGTCATCCGTTCCTCTTTGGCCTATGAACGGAGTTTCAATTATCTCGAGGAAAGTTTCACAAGCGTCAATTCATCAAAATCAAAAGACTCCAAAAATCCATCAACATGGAGTTTCTTCATGTTTACTTTTCAATATAATTCAAACAGCGATGTCACTTCATAAGTGATCTGCCAATCATTTGTCTTACGCCATTTTAGCAATAATGTTTATGGATGTGATTTCTCGAACTAGACTTCTAAAAGTTCATCCATCCTTTATGGAATACGGTAATAATTTGAACAACCATTGTTCTCGTAATACCGGAACAAAATAAAAATTATTAAAACAAATCTTGAAGGCTAGGTTTGACGACAACAAAAAACACAATAACACTTTATTTGTTTTCGATGAACATCGTCACTTATTCTCTTGCTAGATACTTAGGCCGTTGCAGTTCATGAATTGTGTTGTTCTGTATGACACTTCACACCAACCTATTCGGTATCCAATACTGGTATCCAATACCTAAGAACCACATTGTTTAACAAGCAAAGAATACAGCCATAACATGTATATCTTCTATATACCTAAGCTGGATATCTCCAACTTTTTCTTTTCTGCCAAATATTTTATAGATTCTCTTTCAGCAATTCCTTTTCCTTTTAAAATAATCTATCAACATCAATAGTGGTGTCATTCACATGACACATAGTACAAAGCGTGTATAGTCAAATACTAATTCCTTTGGACTTGCACTTTGAAGTGGATCACCATCATCAAATGTTTGGCATTCTTTCAAAAATCCATTCTTTAGTAATCTTTTAGTGTAGTAAACATTTTACTTACATCTTCTATTCATCCTTATCATGAAAACTTCATGATCAAGCTACTATAGCCTATAAGGATGAATCATGAGTATAATATCAGTTCCCAAAACCTTTTCGGTAGATTAGGACGCCTAGCGTCTCCAACCTTCACAAATTCTCATATAATATGAGAACATGTATTTTGCTAAATTATACTTTATCATATTGTAACCAAAAACATTGTTTCAGATATCACAATATCTTCTACACATGATGGTTTCTGGAAGAATTCTTTCAACTCCTAGATAACCTCGATATTAAAAACAACTTTTTGAATATCAATAATCATGGAGGCAAACATGATACTTTAGATACTAACATTGGAATTCTTAATCTTGATTTAATACTACTTATTAAACTTCATGGAGTAAATAGAGTTTTCTGAAAGTTTGCAATAAGACTTCTAAACTTTAAATTGGCATTCAAAACAATACGATACTAGTTTGTAAAGTAAATATCTAGAATTCTATAGTTCTATTATCTCAATTAAAACTAAGCATAAGGTAGTAAACATATGCCAATGACTACAACAAATTATGCAAATTCACTTTGATTTAGTTTATGACAAATTTGGTTTGACTAATCCAAATTAGAAATGAACTCCCACTCAAAAACAACACCCCTCGTGCCTTTTTGGTGATTACATGACCAAATCCACTACACCAAGTCCGATCATCACGTGAGTCGGTGTAGCTTCAAAGGCGAGCATCAATATGGGCATCATATCAACTATATGACTCATGCTTAACCTTTCGGTCCGTGTTCCGAGGCCATGTATGTACATGCTAGGCTTGCCAAGTAAGAACCTTAGTACTCGCGTGTGTAAAACTGTTTTACACCCGAAATATGATCCTGGATTCAAGTACACCCGATCATCACGTGATGTCTTGAAGCGACGAAACATAAACGGTGCGTACTTAAGGAAGAACACATTTTTATCTTGATATCTAAATGAGGGATCATCTTATAATGCTACTAAAAGCGCCAAACTAACAATATAAGATGCAAACATCATATGTGTAAAGTGGGATTATATGGTCCATGCATTTGATCACCATCATATGCATCGTGGTATGATCTCTATCATTCCTTTGTGTGTAAGGCCAAGGTCTATAGAACTTACACGTTAGGTGTGTTGTAAGGGTATCAACTATACATAACCTTACAACATTTACATATCATGACACAAGCCTAGCAACGATCTAAACTAGACGCCTCTAATTTATCAATTGCAAGTTTTAACATGGCTTAGGGCTTTCGAAGATAGAACCGGTCTTACCTACGAACATGGAACCACAACGATGATAACTAAGTTATTAGCAACTCATTGTAAAGCAGATGTTGACTACAGTAGGAGAGATAGACACCCGCCAGCCACTTATGCAAAACTAGTTGCATGTCAGTCATGGAACCGGTCTCATGTGCGATGACATGTAAAGTTGGTCCGGGCCGCTTCATCCCACTATGCCACCAATATGCAAAATACATGAAAGAAGCAATAACATGATCATCATTGCCCACATATAAACATATGTGTACTACCCGTGCAAAGCATCACGCATAGATCTGGCTCTGATACAACTGAAGGGTTCACAGCATAGAAAACAAAAAAATTCCTATGATGGGAACTATTATATGCCAAGATCTATCTATTATATACAAGCAACGGGTGGATATACATCCATAGAGAACATACCCTCGAAGACAACAAAGATTTGTTAACGAGATTGAACTCGTGGATGATGTAGTCGTACACTTGTCGATCTCAAGATCGTGATGAAGTCCAGTAGGTCCAGCAGGTCTAGCTCCAGCACGTCCATCGGATCCAGCTCTAGCAAGTCCAGCACCACCAAGTCCAGCACCACAAAGCAGCGGTGCATCCGTGATCACACACACGTCCGGTACCCCGACAACCTCCATCCCTCGCTCCAGCAAAGCAGCGGAAGCAACAATCCATTCCAGATAAAGCCACCAGGAACATGTATCTTGCTAATCCGAGACCATGGGGAAAATACTAGAGGGGGAGAGAGATCCTTCACGAGGAGGTGTGTGTGTGAAGGTGTGAGAGGGGGGCCTTTTCTAGGAGGAGGGGAGGGTACCCCTCCCATGGCCAGCACCCATGGAGGGTGTCCCTTCACCTCCCTCATTCATGTGGTGGTAACCCCCTCCACATAAATATGCCCCTTCACATTCTCTATTAAATTCTCCACTTTAAATGCATTAAATTTCTCCAAATTTAATGCTCTCTCATTTAATAAAACTCTTTTATTAATTTTATTAAGAATTTTGTCAATTACTTTAATTAACAAACATTCACATAAAACCCTACAACATTTCAATCTTACATGCGGAACCCCAGCAATTTCACCCGAAACAGTTTTGGTGTCTATTGAAATAATCCTAGTGCTTTCTTAAATCTTTATCTGAAACATATTTGCTCCAAATTGTGTCGGTATCCCTTAAGTGTGTCACCCTACAGTTCGCGAATAATGCAGACATGATCGAGACCCCTCTCGGATCAATAATTAGAAGCGGGACCTAGAGATCCATACTGACTCCTACACATTCAACGATGACTTCTGTGGTCGTGAAAACCTTTAACGCTAGTAACTAAATCCCTTTGTCTCGCGATATATTACATGTCCGAGATTCGATCATCGGTATCTCCATACCTAGTTTGATCTCGTTACCGACATGTACTCTTTTCTCGTTCCCGTGATATAACATTCTAGTGATCTCATCACTTGCTTGCAAGCTAACCAATGTGATATCACCGAGAGGGTCCAGAGTATATCTATCCGTCATCGGGATGGACAAATCCCACTCTTGATCCATGAGCCTCTACATAACACTTTCGTAGCACTGAACCCACCTTTATAATCACCCTTTTATGGTGTGACGTTTGATGTTATCAAGATACTCTTCCAGTGTTAGTGATTGACATGATCTCATGGTCTAAGGACTAGGATTACTCCATATGATGTTATAGCAATATAAACACAATGACTTGATCATAATGCTATACTTCGGATGAATGTTCATCCCATCATTCTACTAATGTTGTGACCTCGTTATTAACAACATCCAATGTCCATGACCAGGAAACCTTGATCATCTTGTTAATCAATGAGCTAGTTTATAAGAGAGGCATAACTAGGAACTTTCCTTTTGTTTATTAAACACACATGTATTAACGTTTCCAAATTAATACAATTATAGCATGCAAAATAAACATTTATCATAAACAAGGAATAAGATAATAACCACTTTATTATTGCCTCTCGGGCATATTCCCTTCACGAAGCTCTTCCTTCCTCAAGAGCACTTTTCAAGGATGATAGTTCAACAACGTCCTCTCTTTCAATTTTACCTTTCTCTTCAAGAAGCCCTTCCATATGAACAAGTTGACCCATGAGGGCCTCAAAGTGCTTCTTGTGTTCACCTTGCAAGTTAGTCACATAATGATCCAACTAAACCATTTCTTCCTTAACTTTAAGACTAGCAAGGTCATCATATCATCATTCAAGATTATATGAGGGAAGGGGATAGATGATACCTCGGTTGCCCTTGCCATAAGGAAATTGACCTTCTTGTTGGGGAGATTCTCATTTGGAGAGTCAAATAGAGAGTAGGTGGGTGTAGAGGTGGTGGCAATGGCCTCCACTTCACTTGTGGACTCTTCTTCTTCTTCCTCCTCACTCCTTGAAAAGTACTCCTCATGAGTAACCAAAACAATCTCTGGAGATTTCTTGTAGGTGGCGTTCTTCTTGTTGAAAGGCTTCTTGCGAGAAGGAGGCTTTGACTTGTCCTTGAGAATGAGTCTTCCACCATGATCTTCTCTCTTCTCATACGGGCACTCGACAGTAAAGTGAAAGCGGTCACCACAATTGTAGCATGATCTAGCTTTTGGACCACCATGCTTTCTTCCACTTGAGTTGTTCTTATGATTTAGCTCAAATTTTGCCTTAGTGGGATTCTTCCAAAAGTTTCTTGCATAGAAAGCCATATAATCGCCATGAGCATGTTTGACTTCCTCGGGACAACTCATTGCATTGATCTCATCACTTCTTCCTTCATCCTCATATTCAACCACATGTGCCTTTAAGGCAAGGTTCACACCCTTTTGCATTCCTAAGGCTCGAGCACGAGCATCTTCCGCACTATTGGTGGCAACCTTGAAGGCTTGCATTTCTTGCACAACTTCATTGGATGTCATGAGATGGTAGTTGTGTCTTCCTTGGAGAATCTTCAAGTCGGTGGGCTCAAATGGCATGAGAGAGCTCACATACTTTCTTTTGATCCAAGCATCATCCACATGAGAGGCACCAAGATTTCTAAATGTGGTGGCAATAGACTTGACTCTCCGATACATGTCCTCATGGTTTTCTCCTTCCATCATGAAGAAACCTTCCGCTTGATTGCTCAAGGCATCATATTGGTTTCTCCTCATACATTCATTCCCAACGAACAAATCGATGAGAGCATCCCATGCTTCTTTGGTGGTGTTGAGATGTTCAATGTGAGGGAAATCCTTTGGCCCCACACCAAGTTGAATCATGTTCAAAGCAGTGGCATTGAGTTGACTATCAACAACTTCTCTTCTTGTCAAGTTGGACGCATCACTAATAGATAGTCCTTCAATAATTCTCCATAACTTGATGCAAGAGCTGCGAATATGAGATTTCATCAAAGTTTGCCATTGAGCAAATTAATATGTAGCAAGCTTAGGTGGATCACCTCTAATGTTTATATGAGGGCGAGGGATAGGAGGGTCAGGAGAGTACCAAGGGACCGAATGGAACCCACCCTCCTCCTTTTTCTTTTGGGATGAGGTGCTTAATGTTTCATGTTGATCATCCCCCAAATTATTATCCTTGGGAGGAGATGGAACCTCCCCCTTCGAACTCAAATTCGGATCCTCGGGTGAAGTAGTGGACACTGTCGATTTTTTTTCATGAATTGCGTCATCAAATCAAGTAACTCACTTATTTGTTTAGACATGGATGATTCCAAAGTTTTTAAGTCATCCATGGTGACCGTGTCACTAACCTCACCTTCTTTGCTACCCATACTCTCTTAGGTGGTAAAGCCCAAATTAAGAGCGGAGGCTCTGATACCAATTGAAATGGACCATATGGGCACCTAGAGGGGGGTGAATAGGTTCTACTTCAAATTTTACTTCTTTTTCAACTTAGGCTTGACACAAAGGTAAATTCTCTAGATATGCAACTAAGCTGAATTTACCTATATGACAATCTAGCAACTAGCACAACACAAGTAAAGGAACGATAAAAGTAAAGAGGTAGCCGAGAGTGAAGCACGCGGGGACACGAGATTTGATTCACCATAGTTCCTTTTTAGGGGAAGTACGTCTGTGTTGGAGGGGTGGGTGGTACTAAGACCACCACGCCGCAAAGGCCTCACCCTAGTCTCTGGTGAACTTTCGCCACAAATGACCTAGTCCACTTCTCCACTATCGGTACCCTTCGAGGCAGGATCTGACGCCTTTACAACAAGCTTGGAGCAACTTCCACAAAGGAACAGAGGCTTCCAAGTACAAGGCTAGCTGCCACAATGACAACAAGCAAGTTAGAACTAAAACACCACCTAGGGTTTCCTAAGAAACACTAGAACATGGGGACCCTCAAGTGAATGAGGGGGAAATGCAAATCGCTTCAGTGACGATGTAGATCGGTGTCTCCTCCTTCGATTCTCCAAAGATCAACGACTTTGGATGGTTGAGTGAGGAGATCTTTAAGATTTGGTGGCTCGGCTTCTAGGGTTCTTGAGGTTGGGGACGAGCAGTTGTCCAAGGTAGAAGAAGGGGCCTTCTATAGGTCCATAGGAAATGTAGCCATTGGAGCCACTTAACCCATAGTGTATGGCTGAAACCCAATGTACACTCCGGCTACTCCACTCCAGAGATTCTGGCCTGCCATAGTGTATTCAAAGAATCCGGCTAGAGTCCGGGTGGACTCCGATAAGCGCAACAGAATGGAAACAGTCTCCTGGCAAAAACTCAAGGAAATCCTAGGATGGACACTCCGGCTAGCACCAACCGGACATTCCGACTACGCCGCATACTACGCTGGTATTAGCTGGATTGTCCGGCAAAACTCAGTTTTGCACACATATAAATCCTGGAATCCTCCTTAAAACAATTCACCTAGAACCCTCTTTTCCCTTTGAGAGAGCAACAATATAATAGTATGTTGATAAGATAAATATGCCCTGAAACACTTAGCACATGATTAAACTTTCCTAGTGTTGTCAACAAACATCAAAACATATGAAGGGCAAAAATGCCCTTTCACTTCCGCCTCATCCTTCTCTACTTTTAGTTGAGCATTTTTAAGCCAGAGAACTTTCATCTCTCTCGGCTTATTGCATATGTTCTTCAACAGTTCTTGGATGTAAACATTAACTTTATGTAAGTCAGAATAGTAACCAGAGTCAGGAGTCTACTAAGACTCGGGCTGTTATTTTAACTAAGTTAAATTTCCAGCACGAGCCTTGGGGGCTACACTACTTCGTTCTTTGGCATCCTAAAAAAGCATAAACTTGGATTATGCTTACATCCAACTTCATGCTTGGGGCTAGAGGATATGATATAAATACGACAAAAGAGTCAGAAAAACAACTTACAATATGCTCACGATGCAGCTTGTTAAGGCTTGTGTTGACCTCCGTAGAAACCTTCTCGATCAAGGTTAAGGGTTGCACTGGTGGAGGCAGAACTTCACCAGCCCTTAGTTTTTCATCTTGAGCACGAATCTGCCCCAGCAATCTTCGAACTTCACATCTTTGGCTTCTTGGTCCTCTTCCTCGGCAGAAATATTCTTCCGAAGTTCTTCTGCACTTTTCTTACCGAGGCCAAGATTGGAGGCACCAGGAATCATTAAGAGATTATCGGGAAAAGTTTCAGTGGGGGGATCATTACCCTTAGAGGTTTCACCCTTATCAACTCCCGAGTCACCAATGGTGACATCATTTTGTGAACCAAAGTTCACTGGCTCTTTAGAATGAGCCTCAACATCCCCAGCACGTGGATATGGAACATCCTCCAACGCTGACGATGGGTTGGGGTTTAGGAGTCGGGGGAGCTGTAGCAGGAGAAATCAAAGTCAACTTCTGATGGTGTAGAGTCTTCCCAGATTTCCCTTTGCTCTTTCCTAATGGTTTAGCTCTGAGCCATAAGAATAAAATAAGAATGCTATGACTCGGAAAGATGATAATAAACACAAGCAATGATAAAGTGGAACTTACTTTTTGACAACTGGCAGCGTTTGCCGGCCATCCAAAACAACCGGAGTCTTATGCTTTCGAGTAAGCGCTTCCAACGATTCTTCAAGTTCCTCATCTTCGCAAAGAAGAATCAGATCTTCAGGTGGATAACCCCTGAGGGGAGCAAGCTCCAACTCGAGGAGGTCAGCAAGCTGAAAGTCGGAAATATCTCAGCATTGCAATAATATGTACAAGATGGATAGAGTACAGCAAGGTAAAAGTCAACTAACTTACTGGGGTCAAGAGATTCTCCACTGTGTACATTGGCATAGAGACCTCTTGGACTTTTCGGTTAACCCGTTCCTTGATCAACAACTGAATCCGGAACTTATAGTCCTTGGAAGGGATCGGGTTAGGGCTAACCTTCAAGATGTCCTTCTTGTTGAGGGGACTGCATGCATCAGCCGGTCCCCGTGGTATTGAAGAGGTTGAATTCGACGTGATAGCCAGTAGTGGACTAATTCAGACCCCTTCAGGCCCTTATTCTTCATTAAGAACTCAATACGCCTCTTGGCGTAGATCAAGTCTTCAGTAAGATTCGGCGCTTCTGCATCCTAAGATTCTTGGTGGGCTATAGCACCGTCGATGAAAACCGGCAACCCTTCATGCTTGCTAGGAGCCAGCATATCCTTGTGATAAAAGAAGGTAGCTGGCCACTTCTTCACTTAATCGCTAGCTATGACGTTGGGGTAGACTCGGTCTCTCCTAAGGACCAAGCTAAGATTTCCGGTATTGTATGGAACACTAGCAGTGATGGAATTTTTTTGAGTACTAAAGTAGTATCAGAAAAAGAGAAGACTCGGCTTGATTCCAAGAAATCCCTCACAAAGAGAGACATGTGCAATAAGAGAGAATTTGGGGAGATATTATGAAGTTGTACACCGTAGTAGGAATTACCTCAAAAAATAATTCCGACGGTGGGAAACTAAGACCGCGATCTAGATGGGTCCCAAAGTGAACCTGTTTGCCGCCGCGTAGTGCGAGAAGGGCCTCGTCCATACCGCTTTGCCATGTGCCAGCGCGGAGAAGACCTTCCTTCTCCATGAATTTGAGCTTCTCGTTGCTCAGGACGCATGGGACCTAGATCCCACGATACTTCTTGTCCTCCGCCACCGACAACGCCGCGCCCGCGGAACTCGATGCACCAGCCATTGCGTGAAGAGATGACCATGAATGGGTGACACTGGTGGATTCGGTGGGGAGGGGCAAAAGGGAGACGAGGAGTGCAGGGTTTTGTTCAGGGAAGAAGAAGAATAGGAGCGAGCGGTGGAAGAAATAAGGATCATTTACCCTTTATATAACCCATCTGCATCAAGATTAGTACTAAGTGAATGGAATTAATGCTACACGTCATGGAATGGGAGTGGCAACTTCCTTGTGAAGCCTCCACCGCCTCGATTTCTGTGTTCACATTGAAATGGCGCCTCGGTTCCGCGTGATGCGGACCCACCAATGGTCACATTGACAGAATATTCATCAGTGACAAGACAAGACCTCGAGTGTTGTCAGGATTACGTCATAGACCAAATTCCGGTTCAGTTTGAAATTAGACAGGAAAGCAATAGATATCAACAAGTCTGACTCACTTGTGACTCGGATCCTACTTTTTGTTTTGAAGTTTCAGGAACCCTTCAAGATTCTACAACCAAAGAAGAATCAAGCTAGATGATGGAATCTGACTTTGGATCTTGGAAGCTTCTGGTGGCTACTATTGGGGATATACTTTCCGGGTATACCCATTGTGACTCACTGACTAGGGTGGCCCACTTCGTGCTAGAGCTATGCTTCACGGGCGGCCTAGTCAGAGAGAGAAGATGGAGGCTTGTCTGGCTACGGGAAGGCCCAGAAGATTTACTGACTTAGGCATGTAGGAATACTTGTACTCCAAGATGTACTATGTACCGAATTTGTATCGTAGCCGGATAGGAATCTTAGGTAACCCTAGGAATGGACGACTAGATAAGTTGTCCTAGGGACTATCCTTTAGGGCATGCACTACAACCACAACTCGCACATGCGAAACCTCTCTTGTAATCTGTTATACTTTTGGCTCTACCGATATACTGGATTGCTAGCAAGAGTAGGATTCGTCCACCGTAGTCGGATCTGAACCTAGGTAAGCTTGTGTGCTCACCATTCTGGCGAATCGTACGTCTCATGCCCCACCTTTTCCCATGCCTCAAGGACCCCCTCATGGCGTACTTGTGCTTAATCCGACGACAACGGTGCCGCTAGTTTCTCGCTCGCCTTGCTATCCCAATTCGCTCCCTAGTGCCGCCCTTGGCCGCCGTCCGATGCGTCACCGGTGAGGTGACTTGGTGCCACCGTGTAACCGACATGTTGCTGACATGGGCACTGACAAGCTTTGCCACTATGGCAAGCTAGCATGGACTTGGGCCCATCCGCCAGTCATTGTGGCTAGTCCAACCACAGTGCAAAACAGTGTGCTAGTGCTGATGCCAGCCCGATGTTAGCATGACACAGTAATCCTTTTTAATTGGTTTAATATTTTTAAGAAATGATATAATCTTGTAAAAGATCATATCTAATTATCTGTAATTCAAAAAATGTGTATAATATATCAAAATGTTCAGAAAAATAAGATCCATCCTTTAGCATCGAAATCATGCATTGTTAAGAAACTTAAACTAACAAGTTTATTAGCATAACAAAATGAACCCCCGTAGGTGATTCTGAGGTTTCCCTTGTATTAGGGGTTTACCACCCTCAGAACCTGTTTAACTTTGCTGATCATGTATTATGTTTCATTTCAGTACTATTTAACTTGTTATATCATCATACTTGCTTGAGCATTGCATCGATGCCATGTGTTGATTGTTTCCCTTTCTTTTCGGTGATTTGCTTCTTCTCAGTAGAATGCGATATCGAGTCCTAGATCGAAGATAGAGTTCAACACCACCGAAGATCAAAAATCAATACTTGACCAACTATAATCAAGTCAAGTATAAGGATTCCGAAGATATGCTTATTAGTTATCAATGGGAAAAGGCAAGCATAGCCCCACCATAATAGAATCCCATATTTTCCAAGTATTTCAATTCATGATGCATACGATTCTACTATGGTCTTTTATCAATAGATAGAGTATCCTATATGTTGCATTACTCCCTTTGAAGCTTAAATTACCTGATCTACTACTCCTAGCATAACTAGGTTTGGCTTGTGTGCACTGCTAGAACTTATATTTGTGTCCTCCTTAGCCATGCTTAGTTGTTGGTGCTGGTTCATCCTATTGATGTATCATATGCAAAAGAATCTAGTATGATAGGAGAACATGATATGAGGTGAAATCAGTGATGAAGGTTAAACATGCTAAGGCTTGTATGGGAGGCCACAGTGGGATGTGGTTTTTGTAGTCCCATGCTCGCCACCCTAGGACCCGGAAGTTCTTTCCTTTGGAATCAAGACGATCATATAGCCACATGGGGTCTGGAAAACCCCTCGACTAACTAACCTGCCTAGTAGATTCCAAGAGTCACATAGTTTATGCGTTCCATTTGGCATATGCACTTTGGTTGTTCTTGAAGGCGGTGAAGGAGGTGCATCATAATAGGTAGGGAAGCATGAAAAAGGTTGCTTGGGGTGGATAAAGACCCTGGTAAACCAACCTCGCCTCACATCTCTAGGGACCGGCTTCAGGATTTGACTCATTACGACAGAACCATCCTTAGGGCGTGACTCATGGTCTCGGTGACAACAAGGTAAAGGTCGTGGTCAACCACCCTATGCCGTCCTTCCAAGAAAGAGGGCTAATGATATCTGGCATTAAGAGTCGGTTGGTACGTGTGGGTAAAGTTGTACACACCTGCATGGTTTTAATATTTTAGAAAAGTCGTGTATATGGTTATGGACGACTTGGGAATGAATGTAAAGATCATAGAGAACATTAACCTAATCGTAAAACTTGGCAGGTCAATGCATGCTTAAGGATGCTTCCTCATGGGCACAAGGGGGTGATCCTAGATGATAGGTGATGATGATGATTTTGTGGACATCACAAGATGATTACTATAGTTAGAGATGTCACTCTCTTATCCATTTTTAAAATGTTCTGATTAGACGAGCTTTCACTCCCTCTTGTTTTACAAACAAAGATAGCTTTATGCAAAATAACTCTACCAACCATAAGTCTTGCGGAGTACACCTTGTACTCACGCTTGCTTCATTGATACTTTTGTAGTAGAGTAAGTGTTCCCTGAAGATGAGTTTGATACGACATCGACATGGATAAGTAGCTTGGGGTTTCCGACCAGCAACCTGGAATCTATGGGTTAGGACTTCATCGTTATGCTTTCCTTTTAAGCCATTTGTTAAGTCTGCTCTACTTAATAGCATAATTTGCCTTCCGTTGTTTGATATTTGTGGTCAGTGGCCTATGCTTATAATATTTTGGTTCTCTGCTTAGTTATGAGCCTGCTGTAATATTTTTGTGTCGTAGAATCACTATTGTGTTATCGATTTTTCACTAGATATCCTCAATCTCTATGTTAGGCTTATGTCAGACTAAGGACT
This sequence comes from Avena insularis, assembly GCA_023614405.1. Classification (NCBI taxonomy): domain Eukaryota; kingdom Viridiplantae; phylum Streptophyta; class Magnoliopsida; order Poales; family Poaceae; genus Avena; species Avena insularis. Next base: position 455,366,370 of record CM042694.1, read on the forward strand.
AGTATCGGTTTAATCTTGATCCCGAGGAGTGTCACAATAGTTTAGCAAGAAGGACAATGAATTTATGATCGATACCTTGCATTTTTCATGGATTATATTACAGTAAAGGTGACAAGCTCTCTAGAGGAGGAGAAGCACCTGAGTTCTTTGCTTATTACTGAAGCTTCCTAGTAATATTATCAGCCAATCTTCACTAGTTTGACGAAATCTGAATTCTGGTGGAAAATTTTAGTGTTCTCTCGTCTTTTCCCTCAAGGCTCTAGCTTTGGTGCATGAAACGGTAGCACGGAAACTAGTTTCGTCACACATACGTCAAAGTCCTCATGTACTTGTTCTTGTTAGAGCATCTCCACTCGGGGCCTCAAAGGCCCCCATAGTGTGCCGGCGCGAAATTTCGAGCCTAGTCGCGCGTTTCATTTTTTTTTTTGGCGCCGGCGCGGCCCAGTTATTTACCCGACGGCTCCAGACCAAACCCAATGTATAGGGAGGCGAGCGGGGGCGCCGGATGGACGTGTGGCAGGGCGGGTGGCGGGAAGATTAGGCGAGAGCGCGCGCGCCAAACCGTCCCGGTCAAAGCTGGCCCGCGTGGCAGCCGCGTAGAGCCGTTCTTCCTCGCCATCAGCGCTGCTCGCCGCAGCCTTTCCAGCAAACGGCAGCGGGCGGTGCAGCCGACGCGTCCCATCAAAGGGGTAGGGCGGTGTTAATGCCCACCGCTCACCTCCCCCTCCCCCCAGTATAAAACCCCGCGGCGGTTTTCATTGCCGCCGCACGCGCATTACCTCGACGACGAGCTCCACCATCTCCTCCAAACTTCCTCCTCTTCTCCCTCTCTCTCTGCGATGGCGCACTACGACGGCTATGAAGGCGCGGCGGCCAACGGGTTTGGCCGCCTCTGGCTCCACGTCGACGAGGCGCAGGCGCTATGGAGCGCCGGCTACCCCGTCCCGCCGGCTTTCCGGCTCCCGACGGGGTGGGCGTTGAGCCACGGCGGCCTCGCTGTGCCGCCCATCCCCACCGGCACGGCCCGCAGGGCCGCCATCTACGAGCACTACTGGGGGATGCTCACCGACGCGGAGCGCAACGACCCCCAGTGGGATCCCGACAACCTCCAGTCATGGGCGGCGTTCTTTGCGCGGCAGCGCGAGGAACGCATCGAGGCCTATGACGGTGTTGGCCCACCACCGGCCAACTACAACAGCGAAGGCCGAAAGCGGTGGTGGAGCGCTCCGGGACGGACCCTCTCCTGGGTCTTGAAGCACATCGCCAACGGCAACAACTCGTCGTTGGTGATGCCGCCACAAGATCTCGCGCGACGCCAAGCCGCCAAAGAACGTTGGCGCCGCAGCCGCCGACGCCCTCCTCCTCCTTCTCCTCGCGGTCGTCGATGTCCCCGACGCGGTACTCGCCGTTTACCCCTCGTCGTCGCCGCGCTACCTCACGCTCCCGCCGGTGAAGGACGAGCCGGCGAGCCCACCGCGCAGGCACCACGCGCCTCCCTCGCCGCCTCCGCTTGGGCAGGCCCAAGCCCGAGCCTAAGAAGGAGTGGACGCCACCGCCGGAGTACAAGGCGGCAACGCTCCAGCTGGCGGACGGCGAGGACCCGGAAGAATTTCCGGGTCAGAGGATGCTGGAGCGGGCATCCTTCAACGACGTCCTGCCGGCCACCGACGAGTTCGTCGCCAATTGGTCCGCGTAGGATTGGCGGCGGGAGCAGGCCGAGCGCGCCAGGCGCCACGTTGTCGTCGTCGACAGCGGCGACGGCGAGGGGGCGGCTGGTCCTTCCACGCGGCCGGCACGCAGGACCAGCGGCGAGGGGTGCAGCCGTCTGCCGCCGCCGAAGGACGAGCCGCCCAGTGATGACGACGACGAGGATGCCATATTTGACTATGCTGCGGCGATGTACCGCCGGCTCGGGATCGGCCGTGGCCGCCATTAGATGGCGTTTTTTTTTGTTTTTTTTTTAAATTTTGTTAAGTTTAAGCTGTTCGTTAAACTTTGAACTGTTTCTCTAAATTTCTCTTAAATTAAAAAAATTTAAATTTTGTTATGGAGGGTACGGCTGGGTGCCCCCCTTTGGCAACATCGCGCCGGTGCCCCCCATACGGGCAGAAAACGGACCGCACCGAAGCCCGTACGGGGATTACGAGTGGAGATGCTCTTAGTAGCGAGGTTGTCACACATCGTTCTCCACCCAAAGATTCAGACCTTTTTAGAGACATGTGTGGTCCATATGAGCTTCCATATACTCCTAGAGTTATCGGTAGCCTCACTGCTCCTGGCTTGCCACTTGACACCATCGTGAAGATTATAAGCGCACTTTTTACAGAAAACTTACCGCTGCTCTCATTGTGCCATGCTAGGAAATCCTCGCAAGGTTGATCCGGGAGCTTTAAACTAAGGATCAGAGAGGCATCCTCAGGGTAGCAGATCTGTCTAACAAGGGGTTCGTTCCAGCTATTAGAGTTATGGAGAATCAACTGGTTCACCTTACTAATTCTAGTGTTTGTTTTTCCTGCTCTACGTTTGAGATTATAGTCTCTCGGCACCCAGTTGCTCCGCCAAATGTTAGTTTTCTCTCCGTTACCGATTCTCAAGATGAGCCCCTCTTTTATCAGCTCCAGACCGTACTCGATTCCACGCCAGGAGGGGAAGGCAGCTTGGTGGAAAAAGGCGTGTCAATGAAATTTCCTCTCGGTTAGTAAATGGACTTTAGGAGCCTAGCGCACAAACTAGAGGAGTTATTAATTAACCAGCATGCTGATGGTACGAGAGAATTGATAATGACAGCGGCATGTTACATTTGGTGGATGTGTCACCAACTCGTACACAGTGAGAGTACACCTACAAACTCTATTGCCGCAATGTCGATCCAGGTAATTGCTTCGAATAGTATCAGAGCTTTGAGAAAAAATTCAGTAAAAAGAAAGAGTACATGGACTAAACCCAAAGAGGGACACATGATAATCAATGTGGATGCTAGTTTCTATCTTGAATCCTCACAAGTGGCTTGGGAGCGGTAATCAAAGATGATGGTGGATCTTCTATTGCTGCACGTAATGAGAAGGTTGAGTATGCAATCGATACAAAATACCTAAAGGCTCAAGTAATATCCAGAGGCATTGCACTAGCAAACTAGGAAGGGTGCTTCCGGATTATGATTCAATCTGATTGTTTGCTGGCTGTCGAATCACTTCAAACGGGAAATTTTCCGTCAACATCTGTGGTGGCTTTGTTTGATGATAAATATGTTCAAGCTTCGACTTTTTCTAGCTGCAATTTTAGTTTTTGTAATAGGGAAGCAAATTGTGCTGCTGATTGTTTATCGAGAGAGACGGATTCACTCACGAATGTTTCGGTGGATGATCCGCTGAGTTTTATTGTTTCACCGTTGATTGCCGATTTATATCTACTAGTTGATTAATAAAGATCGCAGCGGGACGGAGTACGGTTGTTTTCCTAAAAAAATAGTTCTCTCAGATTTGTCTAGATATAGATGTATCTAGCTTATTTTATAAGGGTACGTACAATAAGGTGATGTCAGCCGTCTCTTATGATTGCCATGTGGATTTTTGTTTAGTTAGAGGAGGAAGAAATAAGAAAGAGAATGTAGTCTTTCTTTAGCTAAGGGATGGTCTATTAGAAATAAGAGAAAGTTATTTTCTCTGTTGGTATGTTTTTTCTTAGCAAATCGATTTTTTAGTAAGATATTTAATTCTCATCAATTGCTAGAGATGACAATAAGAGATAATGCATTATAAAATTTATATATATTGTTTTTTCTAAATAATGTGGAGTGCTGAGGAAAGGTTACCATTGTCTTTTCTAAATTTATATATATATATTGTCTTTTCTAAATAATTTGTCTTTTTCGTTTATCCGTGCGTGTTTCGAAGAGAATTTTACAGATTGTGAACACAATACATATTGTGCACAATTATATACTTTCCAAATTTTTCTGAAACTTAAAAATGTATTTTTGAGAAATAGTATCATGATATCATATAGAGACTGCTATCACTAGATATATTCCCTCTACTATTGTACATGACCTAATACATCCGAGGGAGTACTAATTTTCAGATGGTAAAATGTCTGCTTTTTTACCGTGGACAAGTACAAATATGCTATCGATGAATAAGTTAGTCGGCAGGTTACATGGTGAAATGAAAAAGCTAAGGCGCGAGAGCTAGTGCCAAGCATGTGGAGGCAGAGAGAGAGAGAGAGAAAAACTGGCACAGCTCTCGAGCTTCCAACTGCTACCCATCCCTGTTCCGGCCAAACATAGCAGTGGGTTCAGGATTGTAATGCATGGACAAACTTGTGTGATGTACAGATTCTCTTGGGATAACCATGCTTTCATCTTGTTCATTAGTAGTAAGCAAGACAACAACATACTGTATTTGCTTAAAAAGAAATTGGCATAGTGAAGATTCCGCAAGGCACCTTGTTGAATCGTGAGCATCGCTATCTTGCCAAGATCAAAGTAGCTCCAAATATGGCCCGTCGAAGTCGACAGTTTACTGTGACGTCTTCACTCTGCATACTTGGCCTTAGCTGGTCAAAGGCAAGTGATCAAACACAGAAGATTCAGCATCTCTTGCTTATCTGATGGCTCGGTCCCCGGTCAACACAATACGCAAGGCGATGACATTAGCAATGGCAGTGGAGGCAGTGGTGGAGTGTGGGGGGTTGCAAAGATCTTCTACTGTTTTGTACCACTGCATGGTACTGTGTGAGCAGTACCACATGTCCACACAAAATGTGTATCCGTATCCTGCCACCATCTTTTGTTTGTTTATTATGCATGTATCTTGACCTTAAAGACTGGTGTCTCGTGTGTTAATCATCTCCATCACCACTAAGTGCCATCATTCAGATGATGACTATGGAGACGGTGTGCGTGGTAAGAAAAACCGTAAGATATACCAAAAGCTCGTCTCTAAAAAGCGGGAAGCTAATCATGCAGACCTGAGGAGGATGGAAATTCAGATTTGGACAGGTGAGGCAACACCAATTATGATTTACGCCCCCCCACGCTTAGAGCTTTACCAGACACGCTTAATAAGTTGTGCTCGTGCATCATCAAGTTTCAAGGGATAATTATGCTGCCATTCTCTGGAGGAGGATGGTGTCCGGAAGGATGAACCCAGAGATCGTCTTTTGATGGTCCCGTATACGTTTTGGCGATCTTCGTATCATATACCTGATCTGCACGGCCTGTGAGGACACACATACACACAGGAAAAGCAGGGGAAAAGGAGAAAAAGGCGTAGGGGGGGGGGGGGGGGGCAAAGGCAGGCAGCAAAGCACACCTCATTTCACTGAAAAGAGAGGTCACGTCTTTCATGCTAGGTAGACTGCAATGATTTCTGGCCCTAAAGAGGAGGAGGAGCATGGCCATCTCGCCCTCTCCCGTCTGCACATCAAACAAGGAAAGGGGACTGATGGGAACTGTGGAGCATCAGGCCGCCATCAGGATATACTAGCAGCAACAATCTCCTAAAGAAATCTTCGGTTAGCTTACACACCACACTTGTACATATACATATCCTACTTCTGAGCCACAAGTACCATGACATGACATGGCCAAGTATGGGCTGTGATGTGTTTTCATATTCAGGGTAAAACGATACCTGACAATCCATCAGAACAAAAAGCGTGCCTCCACTTGAGTGTACGTACTCCATGTAGTTTTTATCTTGGGAGTATGCTGCCAACTGAACTAACTGACGTGGCAACACGGCCAACGGCGTGTTATGTTTATCATTCTCTGTCAGTGGGATTACATCTTGTGCTTTTAATCCGATTCCTGATTCTTCATCCACGATGCGTCATGGCCAAAATTCCCTTGTCCATTTGCCCCCCGGTGCCTCCACTTCAGGTCAGGCAAGAAGCGCTTCCTCCCTGTCATTATCCTGCCTTCCTCCTCCAACTAAAGATACTTTTGATCCTTTGTTTATCGTCCCCCCCACCCCAATAGAATTGACACACTTCCCAAGCTAATTGTCCAGCTGTCACTGCCTTGGGCAATTCTTTCGTTGCAAGAATCCCTCAAAGGTGCCGTGGTGGCCTGTGACAGCCGCACACACCACGCACACTCCAATAAAGCGCATGTCTTTCTCGGATGGGATCAATACTAATCTCTTCTTCTTTTTGACAGGATTAGCCCTAGACCCTCCCAAAGTTAACAGCGCTGTTTTCCACCAATTGGTTTTTTTCACAGGCCCCGAGAAGGCAGAAAATGGTGGGAAAGAAGAATTTTCGCACCCACCTTTGCCCCCAATATTCTACTCCGAGCATGGGGCCAGGCGGCAGGCATGTCTGTTCCCTCCTTTTGTACCTTTGCTTCAAACCACAGCCCAGGCATCTTCTTTTGTGTCATTTGCTACTGACAAAACATCAGAGGGCCTCCCCTCCCCTGGCCACTGCCCACTGGAGTGCCACAGGCAACTCACTCGACTGCTTGTGTGACAAGAGAAGGCTGCGTGCTTCCTTTCCTTGGCCTCACCCTTTGCTTGCTTCCATGTTTGAACACACAAGAAGATCCTAGTCCTAGAGAGCCCTTCCTTCTCTTCCCGGGTGGATGAATGGCAATGGAGGTGGTTCTTGCTGCTTCTCTGCTGCTGCTTCTCTTCTTCTCCTTCACTCCCGCGCCCGCTAACGGCCTCCTCTCTCCCAAGGGCGTAAACTATGAAGGTTTGTTAATATTCCTCCCTCAAATCAGGAGCCTTCTTGGTTTCTGTTTGTTTTTCTCGCATTGGTGCTCGCTACCTTGTCTGTATCCTTCTCCCAGATCAAGAACCCTGTTTAGTTATTGGGTCTTCTTTTCTTTGTGCCTCTTGCATTGGTTGCGTGATAATCTCCGTTCCGTTTGCAGTGCAAGCTCTCATGATGATCAAGAACGGCCTCAAGGATCCCCATGGCGTGCTCGACCACTGGGACCAAGACTCCGTGGATCCTTGCAGCTGGACAATGGTCACATGTTCGCAAGAAAACCTTGTCACCGGCCTGTAAGGAACCTACTACCTACAAATCATATCTTTGTCACAGGTTTTCCTCTAATATTGTGTTACCTGGCTCTTCCAATTTGGCAGAGAAGCTCCGAGTCAGAATCTTTCTGGCCCGCTCTCCCCGAGCATAGGGAATTTGACCAATCTTGAGATAATGTGAGCTTTTCTTGTCATGATAATTATTAGCCTTGCAAACTGCTGTTAGGAGCATGGTTCTTTTTGGGTAGGAAGAGATCTTACCTTCCTCTTTCTGTTCACAGCCTGCTGCAGAACAACAACATCAATGGGCGAATCCCAGCAGAGATTGGCAGGCTGACAAAGCTCAAGACGCTTGATCTCTCCAGCAACCAAATCTCCGGTGAAATCCCCGGCTCCGTGAGCCGCCTCACGAACCTCCAGTACTTGTGAGTGCACTTCTGTCTTCTACTGTACATGCCTTGAATGCCATTCTGGAGGTTTTCCATTCATGGCCTGCTCCAGAAGACCCATGATGCCACTATCTGTTACTGATTGTTTGTCACTGTACCGCTACCAGGAGGCTCAACAACAACACACTGTCTGGCGCATTCCCTGCATCATCAGCTAATTTATCGCACCTTGTCTTCTTGTGAGTATTATTTGCTTGTTATACTGTTAGCTGATTGTGTACTGTGCTGGCTCCGTGCTGCTCACTGTGGGACTTCCATCTCAGGGATCTGTCCTATAATAATCTCAGCGGTCCAGTTCCAGGGGCTTTGGCAAGGACATTCAAGTAAGGCTGCTGTCCCGTGTCATTCTGTCTTTGACCAAAGTACTATCTCCGGTGGGAACATATTCATCATGCAAAACTGAATTTATGGGGGGAAAATGTTCGTTTCTCTTGCAGCATCGTAGGGAATCCACTCATCTGTGGAGCAGCTAAACAACAAGATTGTTACGGAACTTTACCGATGCCGATGTCATACAGCCTGAATAACACACAAGGTATGTTCAGTTACTCTTCAATCCTGTGCACTGATGATCTGATTTTGTCCTCAACTGATATATAGATTCCTAATTACAACTGTTGTAATAACCTCTCTTTTTTTTGCAAAAGGTACTCCGATGCCAGCAAAATCTAAGGGCCACAGAGCTGCAATTGCATTTGGTTCTACAGTAGGCTGCATCAGCATCCTTTTCATTGTGACGGGATTGCTGTTCTGGTGGAGGCACGGGAAAAATCGGCAGATTCTTTTCGATGTTGATGGTAAGTAGAAAAGGCTAAAACTACTCACCGAGCTCATAATGGCAGAAATGCTTGATGGAATCAGTCACTGAGTGCGTTGTGGTTCCTTTGCAGATCAACACATAGAGAATGTCAACCTTGAAAACCTAAAGAGATTTCAGTTCAGAGAGCTCCAGGCTGCAACAGAGAACTTCAGCAGCAAGAACCTAATAGGAAAAGGCGGTTTTGGAAATGTTTATCGGGGGAAGCTACCGGATGGAACTGTAGTAGCTGTCAAGAGGTTGAAAGACGGAAATGCCGCAGGCGGGGAGTTGCAGTTTCAGACTGAAGTCGAGATGATCAGCTTGGCGGTGCATCGGAATCTCCTTAAGCTCTGCGGGTTCTGCATGACTGCCACAGAGAGGCTACTGGTCTATCCGTGCATGTCAAATGGAAGTGTCGCATCACGCCTGAAAGGTAAGACGAAGATTTCAGAATGATTGAGTTATCAAAGATTAAACCAGAAAAGTAGTTGACAGAGCCAACATTCGTCAGATATAAGTTGGTCATAAAAATGTTCATTTCTTTGAGTACCTGACAATGCTCATTGGAAATTTTAACTTGAAGTGAAATACAAAAAGATTTGCATTTGATTCCCGCGCTTGTATTTCTGAACTTCAACTTAAAAAAACGAATGCAGAAAGACTGGCATTTGATCAAAGAATCCCACTTGACCAAATGTTAATTTTGTTCTCACATGAAAAATTACAGGGAAGCCGCCATTGGACTGGATCAGCAGAAAGAGGATAGCACTCGGTGCAGCAAGAGGCCTACTATACCTGCACGAGCAGTGTGACCCCAAGATCATCCACAGGGATGTAAAGGCAGCAAACATATTGCTTGATGACTTCTGTGAAGCAGTTGTTGGAGATTTTGGGCTTGCCAAGCTCCTAGACCACCGTGACTCGCATGTCACCACAGCCGTTAGGGGCACTGTAGGCCACATTGCCCCAGAGTACCTCTCCACGGGCCAGTCATCTGAGAAAACTGACGTCTTCGGCTTCGGGATCCTGCTGCTAGAGCTGATCACTGGACAGACTGCACTTGAGTTTGGAAAGGCAACAACTCAGAAGGGGGCCATGCTGGACTGGGTAAGTTCATTTTCATCATTCACAAATGGAAGGGCATGGTTTGAGGCATATGGTCTTATCATACCTGAGGTATTAATATGGCACTGGCTTCTGCTCAGGTGAAGAAGATGCACCAGGAGAAGAACCTCGACGTGCTTGTCGACAAGGGACTTGGAAGCGGTTACGACCGCATTGAGCTAGAGGAGATGGTGCAGGTGGCGCTGCTGTGCACCCAGTATCTCCCAGGTCATAGGCCTAAGATGTCAGAGGTGGTCAGGATGCTCGAAGGCGATGGGCTCGCGGAGCGGTGGGAGGCGTCGCAGCGTTCTGACTCGCACAATTTTAAGGTGCCCGAGTTCACTTTCGGGCACTGCTACTCTGACCTGACAGACGATTCGTCGTTGCTGGTACAGGCAGTTGAGCTCTCTGGACCAAGATGACACCATGACAAGCAATGGAAGGCAAAAAGCATCATCAGTTGTTTCCAGCAGGACCTGTACAGAAGAAAGAAACCTGCATAAATGGCAAGTAACACAATGAAGTTGGCATCTGGTGATACATTCTGTCAGGAAGTGGAGCAGATCCCAGATTAACTGTACAAAGAACAAAGAAGTTTACAACCTAGCTTACCTAGGCTGGTACATTACATTAACAGATTCTGTGAACTGTTGGTACAATAAAGGTGGCGGTGCAATGTTTTTGTAGCTGCAAGTTTAGTTCTCTTTCCCTGTTTTTGTTTACTCTATTTTCATTGGTTTTAGTTTTATGAAAACTGTTGCTGTTGGATTGCAACGACCTGCCTGCCAGCATCATGTTTTCTTCACATTTGATACAGAGATCCCAAACACTTGTCAACTTATTTCAATTTGTAACATAAAACATATCAAATCTTTGTCAAGGGAGCAATGAAGATCTTATGTGAATTGCTGACTCCATGCAACCTAACATCAGAATTCGATGACAAAGATCTGTAAAATTTCCGTCAAAAAGGAAAAATATCTGCATCAACTACAGCAGGCTAACACATAATATCTTCCACCAGCAGGGTCGGTGATGTTACCCATCTCGACCACAGAATGTGAACACTAGAATCTGTGAACTGCTCGCCAAGCACTAGACCACGTCTCCCGGTTGAAGTTCAAGAGGCTCTCACCTCTTATGAGGGAATCGGAGTAGATATCGTGTTGTCGCCACCACCAAGGATGCTGAGGTATGCCTCAGAAAAAAGCCTGCAACTGGATGACATCTTGAAATTACAGGGGATGGTGTCCAGCACTGCCTATGGCCAAGAGTAAGCAACTAAATGTATTCAAAGCTACTGAATATTATTTTGTAAGGCCATACATTAAACTTGTGTTTTCTTGAAAATAAATTAAACTTGTTGACAGCCATGATAGAATTCATAGGCATGGTTAGGAGATGTTTTGCAATGATGTATCCTTGATTCCTTGGCAGCTACGCCATTCACACCCGCAAAAGTGAGGCAATAGGAGTGGAAGCGGCTAAGAGAATCCCCGTCAAAAGGGTAGGCAACGGGTAAGATCACCCTGATATAAACTTATAATCAAGTTGGTGCAAGACAAAGCAGAGGAGAGTGCTCCTTCAAAAATAAAAAGCAGAGGAGAGTACCACATCATCACATCGCCCCTTGTAATCCAATTCCAATCCAGCAAAAGCAATTGGGGAGAAAAGGGCACTTGTTCATCATATGACACTTAACATATATCATACATCCAGAATCATCTATATATTTACGCAGAATGATAGAACTTGATAATATTCTTTCATACACTAAATTGCAAATAGAGAATGGACTTACAAGTTACAACATCAGCGAAAGCACAAATTATGGTAAACTGTAAACATATGTTACTGGTTTCTTTTAGTTGCATTCATAGGAACTACATGTAGGCAAAGATCATCTCCGTACTGCTACTGTATGTGATGAGCATAGTTTATATAGAAATGAATACAGTATAATCTGTAAGCTTGTCCAGTATGTCCCGTATAAGTTTGTTGACAGACTTGAGCTTGTTTAGAAAAATCAGAACTTCAAGTAGACAGACTTCTTAGCTTAGTATACAACGCCCAAGATGGATATTTACTCAATTATGAAGGCATTATGAAAATACCCACCTTGGCCGCCCATCTAAATAGGAACATAGTGTTAGCGTCTCACATCAACAAGACCATATTTTGTAAACTTAAACTGTATTGACACCCAACAGCAAACTATGAATCATAGGTTCTTCCTCCGTCCTAAAAAGGATGTCGCAAGTTTGTATAAATTTGGATGTATCTATATACTCCCTCCGATCCAAATTAATTGACTTCGATTTGTCTAGATTCGGATGTACATGTCTAGATACATCCGAATCTAGACAAATCGAAGTCAATTAATTTGGATCCGAGGGAGTACTAAATAGTGTCTAGATACATTCAAATTTAGATATATCTGCGACATCCTTTTCAGGACGGAGGGAGTAACATGGTAAAACACAAGTCTTTCAGCCAATTTATTTCAAGACTTCGACCTACAAAAAAAGTCATTTCAAGACTAGCGGAGCAGTAACACAAGTTAGCAGCAAATTAAAAGGATTTTAATCAACAGATAGCCTAGTCATGGAAGAGATCGGGTAGAGATTTAACAAGCCAATTCATATGAACAGCAATGAAGAAAATGCAAAAGATGCCAGTAAATTCATTTCCTACACTGAACATCACCTAATATATCTGCAGATCTATATAGTCCGAGGGAAACAATCTAGTGACATGGCAGGGTGCTTTAAAACTTTTCTCATGTATCTCCACTTCCTACCTCTTGCTGAAGTTCAAAAAGTAGAACGCTAACGGATGTGCCAAGGAATGGCCCAAAACCTCAAACTTTGGAATCCAGAAGACCCTTCCTTCCTTTCTCTTTTGCAAAAGATATGCAGAAAGAGACCAAGGAGCATCTTCCACACTTTGTCTGCTTTTCTTATACCAAAGTGCCTTCTAATTCTTCTATTTTTTGGGTTTATAAACTAATGGAAACATAACTCCACTTCAACATAATGTGTAACACCTTACAAACTAGTAAGTCTTCAAATACTGGATTCCTTAAAAGTTTTTACACTTATTCAGTTAGATGATTTCAAACTACCCAACCCTTGCAGCATTCCTCGCCGTCACGAATAGAACCACTTGCCACTCACTGGATTCCGCTGCCACCCTCCTATTAGTACTCCACACTGAAATTCCAACACTGACCGCTCCCACTCACTCCCAAGCAAGTTCAAGAAAAATATCAAAAGCCATGAGAGACAGAAGAGCAGGAGAAGATGCATACTCATATGAATAGGACACGCTAGATACTAGCCACAATCATCACTAAGACCTCTCCACCTACAAGTTGCAAGGTTTATATGTTCATGAATTGTACTTTCAATTGTGACCTTTTGAAGCAGGAAGCTGAAGGGAGAAGCTTTCCATTGGCCAGGCCATGTGATGGATGTCATGCAGCACCAAGCACGGTATACTGCCTTGCTGATGCTGCATATCTCTGCGCATCATGTGACACACAGGTTCATTCTGCTAATTGTCTGGCATCACGCCATGAGCGTGTGCGTGTCTGTGTAATCTGTGAAAGTGCACCTGCAGTGCTTGAATGCCATGCAGATTCAGCAGCACTGTGTACCACCTGTGATGCACAGGTGCACTCTGCCAACCCAATTGCTCAGAGGCATCAACGAGTGCCTGTGCTGCCACTCCCAGCTGTCGCCATTCCAGCTGCCTCTGTTTTGGCAGAGGCAGAAGCTGCTACCACTGTCTACGACAACAAGGAAGAGGGAGAGGAAGCGGACTCTTGGCTCCTGCTCGGAAGAGACTCTAATGACAACAACTGTACCAACAACACAGATCGATATTTCAACCTTTTTGGATACAACATCAACATGTATTTTGACGAGTTCACTTGCAACCCAGGACCGGGTGAGCAATACAGACTGCAAGAACAGCATGAGCAGAACAGGTTCAGAGAGAAGGAAGGGTGTGAGTGTGTAGTACCTTCACAAGTTGTCATGCGAAGTGAACAGCAAGAGAGCAGCTGTGGAATGATAGGGGTAGAGCAGGCTGCCTCAATGACTGCTGTGGCTAGTACCTTCACAGCTTCCATCAGCAACAGCGTGAGTTAATCTATTACTTTGCTTAAACTATCATGCGGCAATCTCTTTAGCTTTAGGGATAGTACCACTTCAGGCTCTGGTTAGCCCATTCCTACATTAAAATAATAAATCAAACAGACTGACTAAATGAATTAATGACACAGCTCACTTTGGATACAAGATACAGCTTGTTGCCTTCTTTTCCTTCCCTTTTCTCTTTTCTCTGTTTTTTTCAATCTTTCCGTGTCATGCTTTTTAGATTGATATTTTCTGTAAAATTCTCTTCCCACATACTACATCAAAAAGGATCTGGCTAACAGCATGTTTTGATTTCACCTCTTTATTCTCTCGAACCTTAAATAACGTAAGAAGCAACCATGACTATAAATGCAGAGATAACTCAGAGAACCTAGCCTGCATGTTCCTCTGCACCTTGACTTCGAACTTCTGTTAATTAAATATGGATCTCAAACTCATTTACCAGCATATAAGTGTTGGTTTAATAGTTTTGGAGTTAGTTACTCCCTCCGATCCAAATTAATTGACTCAACTTTGTCTAGATACACATGCATCTAGTCCAAATACTTAACTAGATACATACGAATCTAGACAAAGTTGAGTCAATTAATATGGATCAGAGGGAGTACAATTATCGCAGAGTGAAACTGGCACTTCTCTTATTATTAACATATTTCAATGATTCTTTCCTAATTCTGTCTCAGATATCTTTCTCGTCAATGGAGGTCAGTATAGTACCAGACAACAACAAACCAGATGTCTCAAACACCGACATCCTAAGAACCAGTGGAGCCACGGAACTCTCAGGACATTCGCTTCAAATGCCAGTGGATTTTGGCTCCATGGACAGAGAGGCCAGGGTCCTCAGATACAAGGAGAAGAAGCAGGCGAGGAAGTTTCAGAAGACCATAAGGTATGCAACAAGGAAAGCATATGCAGAAGCACGGCCTAGGATCAAGGGCCGCTTCGCTAGAAGATCAGATATAGAGCATGAAGTAGATCACATGTTGACAACACCAGCCCTACCAGATAGTAGTCATGGTACTATTCCATGGTTCTGAATTATGATGTAATGAGATGAGGAAATTGTGTTGACAGACACATGGGATGATGGGCTCAGTAATCATATGATTCGGTGCCGGAGTCCAAAATTTCTCATGTATCATTAACTATAGTGTACTGCAGTTTGGTTATCAAAATACCGAAGTTTGCTCTGTAACTTTTACTTGGAAGATATTTAAATAATCATAACTTGCTCTGAGACGATATAATGACGAACCATGTGTAATCCAACGTAAATGTGAGGTGTGGCATAATAGAGAACTTCTAACGGATAATTCCAGTAGTGCACAACAGCAGTAACAAAGATTAGGACTTCAAGTGTTAGTAGCATGTGTACACATGAAGATAACAACTCTATTTTGTGTTGGCAAACATGGAGCATAGTGACATACCGGATTTTGATCCACACGGTCCCACTAACCAGTGATTTATCATCTATGAGAACATTAAACAACAAACATCAAAGCTTAACATTAACAGATACATACATAACAATAAAGCATGGCTTCGCACTTCTAGAAACATAATTACCATTATCGGCTGTTGAAATGTGCAGGTCCACATAAAGTTTTGATTACGATTTACAGGATCAATACTGAAACGTGCAAAAGCACCAGAACAGAATTTCTTGACCATTGTTGTAAAGATTACAAAATCCATGTTTAAGAAAGGTGTGTAGTTGCACTATGCTCCATTGCTATAGTTCGGTAAAAGTGAACATGAATTCTTGCTTTGAGAAAGGCACATAAATTTCAATATGCCGCTTCTTCGAGTAATTTGATTAGTAACCTTGCAAATTATTTGAAGTTCGAATGGGGATACAGGCAGATATGTACACAAGCCATGCTTTCCATCACGTATTGTGTCTGTGTGATACTATACAGTTTTTTAATAAGGATAGTATACAGGTTGACCTAAGTAACTAAGTTTACACAAATGGACAATGCTCTCATGACATCTATATGTGAATTTTACCCAGAGAAGGACAAGCGTAACGGAACAATGATTCATGGCACAGCATGGTAATATATCAGATCTATGACATAATGAGGCAGATAAAACAGAAAAAAAAAATCATCATGTCCTCTTGATCTTCAGAATCGACACAGTTCGATCAATCTTCATGTTATGTTCATGGAAAATATTAATCCTCGTGTTCCTCTTCAGATTCCGAATCTAAACAAAGGGGGGGGGGGGGGGGGGGGAAATATTGAACATCAAGATAAATAAGTAAATCTGAGCCCTATAGCAAATTAGACTGTGATGGATAATAAATGACCATAGTCCATAAATACAAGTATCTACAAGGCTAAGACTGAACTAATGATGTATTCAAATACCCAAGAATTAACTTAAAAAATTGCAATGCGATTTCATATTATAACAATCAAGAAAAGAGGAACATACCAGATCTGATGTCATCCCCAACATGCCCTCTAGACTGAAATTGCCTCAGGAGCATCCGATACATTAAAACCCACCAGTATATGTGCAGAACAAGGAGGGAAAAGAGAAGACAGTTGAACACATAGTAGTATATGGGCCCATCAAACTTATGCTTCTCCTTGTCCAAAAACTGAACAACTTCATAGCTGATATTTTTTAGAAGAAATGCACACTTTAGTGACATTCTAGAGTTCCCTAAGTATAGAATCACAGATATAAACAAATTTTCTTGTATGTACCTTGTACTGCGGAGAACCCAGAATGGAAAATATATCAGGCGGAGAATTACCCAAGAAATGACGAATAAAAGAAATGACACATCAGCAATCAACTGGCGGCCACTGTACTTAGAAATTTTTCCCACCTCCAGGAATACATCACTTGCATCATGAATGGCAAGGACAACTGAACCCACGCGTGCAAATCTGTTTAAGGAAACTAAATTAAGTTGGAGTGTCAAAGAAAAACATGTTCAGGTGTTTTAACTACTAGTAACCATGAAGCATAAAAAACAAGGCAGATACATGTCTAGTTCTCATGTACTTGCTATCAGCTATCAGCTAGGTATAAGATGCAACCGAATCTGGCAGAAACAGAGGTAAAAGGTACCTAACAACATCAAAGCACTTTTCCCAAGCAAGTTGGGGTAGGCCAGATATGAAACCCAAGAGAAACATAAGGAAACCAAAAAAAGCAAAGGAAGAGAAAAGAGTAAAAGAGAACGAGTAAACTACAATTCTGGCACATGGATTGCTGATTTCCATGTAGTCCTATCAAGAGCCAATACTTTAGGAACATTCCAATCCCTCAAGACCTAGTATGTTCTCTACCAAGAAAAAATGCCAGCCATACAATCAAGTCAGTATTTGTAGATATTGCTTTCGTTCTGCCTATCCAGCATACTTCGCATCCCTTCTAGTAGCAGAAAAGTTGTTCCACACTGTTATAACTATTGGTTCAATCAAGGCTGTCAGGTAAACTCCCTAAGGTTATGGACGAATGTAACACAAAAGTAGTACAGGTAAAGCTGGCTAATATATGAACCGGTAGAAAGGATAGACACAGAATGTATTGTGGAGTCTGAATTTGATATCTATATGTTACAGAACGGCAGGGATCTACCTTTCATCTTCATTTCAAATATGTGCTTATGAAGGTATACGGCCGTATCTGTTGCTTCCTAGGTATCAAATTCAGACTCCACAATACACACACATTGCGCAGTTTCCCAAAGAGCCAAACACTAATATCCACATGCATTTTCTATTGCGCCCTAGCAAGTCTCAATCTCATCACTTGAATGATGACTAGAAGCAGACAAGCTAAATAGTGCATGGGTGATGATGGCAAAGTAGAAGAAGACACTAGAATTGAATTAACATAAACCAGCATGACAAATATCCAGATAGATGAAGCCTAAAATACCTGAATATGTAAGACATTGCAATGAGCAAAACCGATGCTATGTGATGAGTCATTGAAAGACCAAAGTCTGAACGTCTTGTTTCCCAAAACAGAAGGGCGATTATTGAGTACATATAAAACCCAGCACCATACATGTAAACCGCCTTTAGTTTAAACCTGGAGAAAAGAATGAATTTATTGATGACTAGGAACCCAAAACAAACAAACAAACAAACAGAAACTAATGAACATGGGAATCAGAAGTGTATATTACTTCATTCTTTGATCCGGCCAAATCTGATCTCCTGGTCCAACCCAGAAATTCATCGTATTCGAGAACCATGGCTCGTTGTATGTCACAGTCAATGCCAGTATTTCTGCAGAAAGGAAATAAATGCCTTTCCAAGCCGACTCCTTAAATTTTCTGATCTTTATCCTCCCTTCATATGTCTCAGAACCAAGCTTTTGCGCATCTCCCTTCCCAAAGATCATACGCTTGGCTAGCCACTGCAGACAGAATGCAAGTGATAGTTAGCCAATGGGTTCCTTCAAATTTGATTAGCTCGTAGTGTTTCCTGGAAAAGGAGTAATTCGTAGCAGAAGGTACCAAATTGTTCACAAGTACTGTAATATCCTTCGGATAAATTTGAACAATTAAAAGTGATCAGGTACTCAGGTGCGGCAATGTGTGCATTGCAGAAACTGATGCATCTCATTATCAACCCTTCCCAAGATCCCCATTAACTTTTTATTACTGCGATGCTTAAATTTCCTCATTCTACCAGGCCTGTGTTAATAATCACAAAATTAGCAGATGATTATGGCAAACATTTACCACAAAACAATGGTGGTTAGCACCTCTATTGCCTTCACGAACTACTACCTACTCTAGTCCTTATTTTCTTTAGAGGACGAAATCGGGTCCCTAGTAACAAAATGATGAGGAGGCGTCCGACAAAAAAAAAATGGAAACCGAGCGGCGCCGGGGGAAACCGTGTACAGTGTGACGACCTCGAAGGCGAAGCGGTCGAGGAGGAAGCGGACGGAGAGGAAGAAGGCGGCGAAGAAGGGGACGGCCTCGAAGTCCGCGTAGGCGGGGTAGCTCTCCGCCTCCCAGTCGATTGGCGAGATGTCCATCGCGGCTCGCCGGCAGGGGTGCTGGGTGGTCGGGTCGCGCGGTCGGTGATAGTGGGAGAAGAGGAGCGGGGTGGGGGCTTTATGGTGCGCGGTTCGAGAGGAGGCGGAGGCGGCGCTCGATGGTTCTGGTTTGGGTAACGGGCGTGGCGGCTGAATGGTGAATGCGGTCTCCAACCGGAGGCAGGTTGAGCGGCTGAGCCGGGTTCCCTCTTTGAGGTTGGCGGCTACGACCAACTACGGTTCTCAGTTCTGGCCCGCGTTTTGAAAAATCGGCGCTGTTCCAGATTTTTTGACTTCTCCTTTCGCGGGAAAGTCGTTTTTGACTCCCGACCTCCAGCGTTCCTGCGTATTAAATTTTTTAGAAATTGTATTTATAAGTTTCAAAAAGCTTAAAAGGTAGCTAATGATGTATATCCAACAAACCTGTCAAACCTTAATTCGAAATGTTTTGTATTCTGAGTTAAAAAAAAGACAAAGTCAAATTTTTATTTGAAATCACTATATGTCCATATCTATATTTTTGTTACTTTTGTCTAGCTTAAAATACACATTATTTTGAAATGAGATTTTGCACGTATGCGGTATACATCTTTAACCACATCATGATTTCCCCCGCAAAAACAAATCACATCCTGATTTATTTTAGAAATTTTTAAAACTCATAAATATGATTTTTTTTTAAATAAAGAAACAGAATCACTGATATCTATGTGCATCAAATCTCTACTCTTCTTTTGCATGGAAAATATAATCTTGGACTTGGAGCGTGGTGTTCCTTGTTTTTTTTTAAAACACTCCCTGGTTTTTTTGTGAAGTTCTGATGGGAATCAAAATTTCGTCACAAAAATGTTCGATGCTACCGCGTACTCTCTAGTCTCTCCGTCCTTCTAACTTTTGGTTAACTAAAATTTTATGAAATTTGACTAATTTTATAGATAAATATAACAATATATTCTATACTCCCTCCGATCTAAATTAATTGAGTTAGATTTATTTAGATTCAAATGTATATATTACTAAAACATGTCTACATATGTCTGAATTTAGACAAATCCAACTCAATTAATCGGAGAGAGTATCAAATTGACATATTATGAAACTAAATTTGAAAACAAATCTAGTAGTACCAATTTAGTGTGTGAATTATTGCTACGTTTTCCTATAGAGTTTGACTTAGGACATGAAAGAGATATGCCCTCGAGGCCAATAAATAAAGTTGTTTTATTAATATATTTCTAATGTTCGTAATAGTTTTGTAACATGCTATAACTATATTAAGCGAAAATATTAATACAAGTGTGATATTTAATAAATAGGTCCCTAGTATCCTCTAGTACTAGTTTCTTGGGCATATGATGATCACATCATGATTTAACTAAAGGGTCAACTAACAACGAGCTCACTTGATGAAGTGGTGGACACATCCAACCATAGAATTGCAATGTAACCCAGTTTCAATGTTCAGCATTGCGATATCTAGCAAAGTGTAGTGACTTATTTCTTCGACCGTGAGATCATGTTTAATCACTATCTCCCGCGCATGTTTTGATCGCATCAATCGCTATGACTGCAATCGTAATTGGGTGGCTATAAAGGTGTGTATTGGGTATTCTAGAGGAATAGCTGAGGCGTAGTATCGAGATCGGGATTTGGCTATCTGAGTGACGGATAGATACTCTGGGCTCTCAGTGAGATTACATCAATGAGTGTCGTGAGAATGACCACAGCAGTCGCTACCAGGGTAGCGATTGATATGATTGGGGGCAAGAGCGAGTCGCCATCTGCGAATCGAGATTGAGGGCAAACATAAGGGTTTACCCAAGTTTGATCCTCCATAGGCTAAAGACCTACTTCCTGCTAGATTGTATTAATGGCGAGTGGATTACAAGGTCAGCGATCTCGACGGGTAGGCAGCAAGTCGCTTGGATGGGTAGCTAATAGCACGTAAGTATAATGAGTACCCGAGGGGGGTTTATATAGGGTCACCTTGCTAGAGTTTACAAGATTACAACCAAATCAGTTTAGGTTTCAGAGGGTTTGACCTAATCTGGTTGGGCCTAGCTAGGGTCTTGGGCCTTCAGCTTCTAGTCGTTGGACTTCATCCGAAGTCTCCTTCTAGCCGTCGTACCAGCAAGCCCACTCATTGTGGTCCACGGCTCGTCGAATCTCTCTTTTGGGCATACCCGATTAGCAAATCCCCGTCAGTAGTCCCCAAGTGCGTCAGGGGTTCGGCGAAGGTGTTGACTTGGCAGTCAGAGTAAGCGAGTCCGAGTGGACGCCCAGTCGAATCGGTGACGAACTCCTCCAATGAAGGGAGAAGCTTCTGTATGGTTTTAGTCATAGCTTTGGCGAATTGATTGGTTCCCGAGTCGCCTTGCCCAATCGATTGGAATGAGCGAGTGGAGTGAGCAAGTCAGATGGAGTGAGCGAGTTGGGTGACTACTTTGGTTGAAGTTGGACCATCAGATTTGGTTAAACTAGCCGTTAGGTAATTCCCAATGGTAACTTCGGTGGAATTACCGCGAAGTAACGGCTAACCCGTGATTGTCGGGCAACACTGCTATATAAGGCAAGTGGCGGAGAGGAGTATAGATCCTCACCCGTGTTTCCCATTCCGCTTCCTCTTCCTTTCTACGCTAGCGTTCGATCTAGATTCCAAACTGTGCGAGTTCGTGCTCATGGTGCCTGCTTGGTCCAAATCCAAGTGCTCCACAGCCCGGCTGCAGTCCTTCTAGGACGCGTGGATTGATACGTCCATTTTGCATCACTATTCTATGTCATAATTCACTGTTATTCATTGATATATTTTGTATTGAGAGGTGATACTTATGTTATTTCATCTGTTTTTGCATGGTTGATGACTTTTGGAGCATGGATCACTGCAGTCAGGATTCTGATGGAAAGGTGATGTTTGGAGGCAAAATTCACGAAGATCAGAAAATCCGGGAAAATATACGGAAAATCCTACTTTTCCAGAAGAAGAAGGAAGCCGGAAGGGGGGCTGGAGATGGGCCACAGGGGGGCCACACCACCCCCTGGCGCGGGCCAGCCTAGGCCGTGCCACCAGGTGGTGTGGCCACCCTGGTCCACCCTTGGCACTCCCCTCTGGCGTATATTATCCTCCCAAAACCCTAAGACTCGGGGAGCAACCACAGAAAGATTCCGCTACCTCTGCGGGGCGGAAAACATCGAGAGAGAAAGATCTCTCCATCAGACAGATTTCTGCCGGGAGAATTCCTTCTCGGAGAGGGGAGATCGTCGCCATCAACACCACCATCAAGCTGGACTTCATCGGGATCATCATCATCACCATCATCATCGCCATCAGCACCCTCATCACCATCTCCATATTGTTGTAACAATTGAGTTGAATCTTGCATAGTTCATAGGGGAAACTTTCCCGATGTTGATTACTCTTTGTAGTTGATGCTATTGAGTGAATCATTGAATTATTGTTTATGTTCAGATTGTTATACATCATTATTCCATCTCTGATCATGATCCATATGATGTCTTGTGAGTAGTTCGTTTTGTTCTTGAGGACATGGGAGAAGTCATGTTGTTAGTAGTGAAGTTGTGTTGAGAAAGATTCAATAGTTTGATATTTAAGGTGTGGTGTACTTCTTCTAGTGGTGTCATGTGAACGTCGACTACATGACACTTCACCTATATGGGCCTAGGGAAATGCATTGTGTATATGGCTACTAATCGTAGGGGTTGCCGGAGTGACAGAAACCTGAACCCTCGTTAGAAAACCATTGCACAAGGGACATAAGGGTCTTAGAGTTTAAAGCTATGGTTAGGTTTCTACCTTAATTACTTTCTTGTACTTACGGATGTTTGCAAGGGGTATAATCACAAGTATGTATTAGTCCTAGGAAGGTCGGTACATTAGCACAGGTTCACCCACACAACACTTAGCAAGCTAAAGAAGATTAATCAACTATATGAAGCGAAAGCACTTGACAGTCCTCCCATGTGTCCTCAAGAATGTTTGGTCATCTTAAGTAATACAACCGGCTTGTCCTTTGCTGCATAAAGGATTGGGACACTTGCTGCATTTATTCCTACTGTCTTTTATTTACTCGTACTTTGTTTACTTGCTTTATCAAAAAACCCTAAAAATCCGCTTGCTAAGTATTTGCAGAGAATTCCTGATCCATACCACTAGCCAACACCTTCTTCTCCTCGTTGGGTTCGACACTCTTACTTATCGAAAATACTGCGATACATCCCCTATACTTGTGGGTCATCAAGACTATTTTCTGGCGCTATTGCCGGGGAGTGAAGCGCTATTGGAGAGTGGAATTGGTAAAGGAAACTTCTACTGTGAGTATTGTTTACTTCTGTTAGTTGCTTTATTTTCGTTATGGATAATTCGCTGAGTTTCTTATTTGGTAATGCTACTACCACTGCTAAGGTAGTAGATAAACCACCACCTGCTGAGAATGATGCTTTCAAAATACCTACAAGAATTATTGATCGTGTTATGGATAACTACTATGTTGGGGATGGAACTGTCCATCCCGGTGATCATTTACTCTTTATACACGAATTATGCGGGTTGTTCAAGTGTGCAGGTATTACTACAGATCAAGTTAACAAGAAGTTATTCTCATTATCACTAAAAGGAAGAGCTGGGGAATGGTATAAGCTGCTGAAGAACGGTCAAGCTCTGGAATGGGAGGAAATAGTACCTCTCTTTTATTCAAAGTTTTATCCTCCTAGTGAGATTCATAAAGATCAGAATCAAATATACAACTTTTGGCCTCTTGATGGAGAGAGTACAACTCAAGCTTGGGGGATATTGAAGTTACTAATGCTCAAATGTCCCATTCATGAGCTCCCCAACAATATTATTATCAATAAATTTTATGCAAGGCTCCCTCTTCATGACAAGGATTTATTGGATGTTTTTTGTGCTGGATCATTCACTCGCATGGAAGAAGAAGCTAAATGGGATCTTCTGGACCGTATTCAAGACAATGCTGAAGCTTGGGAGAATGACAAAGGTAGAAAGTCAGGTATAAATTATGATTATGAATGCATTGAATCTTTTATGGGAACTGATGGCTTTCAAAATATTAAAAATGCTTATGGTCTAGACTCTCAAGCTATTGCTTCTTATTTTAAGGCTTTTGCTTCCTATATTGAAGTGCCTAAAAAGAAGTGGAATAAGTATCATGAACCTTATAAAGATGTTGCTAAGAGTGTTCCTGCAAGAAATACTGAAGTTTATACTACTAATCATGTCTTACCTAAACCTTACATTGAGAAAATCCCTTTCTCACGTAAGATAAAGGAACATTCTATGATAGCTAGTATGGTTGATGAAAGTATGAATGAAGCTCTTGAACCTGATAAACAAATGGTTGATGAACCTATAATAGAAAATGTGAAAGACTTTGTTACTAAATATGAAGAAGAGGGACACACTATCCTTTGTAAGGATACCTCTAATATTGTTTCACAAAGTAGTGTTATGAGAGCTAGTATTCCTGTGTTTTCTGTTAGAATAAGTGATCATTGCTATGATGGTCTTTGTGATAGTTATATTGTTAAGTTTATGCATGATACTAAAAGTTACTATGAGAGAGGGAAAAGTGCTCTTATGTATCTCAATAATATCAAGTTTCCTCGTTTTATGCTGAAAGTTTTTATGCTGCACTTCTTTTGCCTTCTTATGCAAGTAGCCTCTGGTTTCAACAACTTGTTTGTTTACAAAATTCCCTTGAATAGGAAGTGGGTTAGACTTAAATGTGTGTATTTTTGCTTCTTAATGCTCTCTTTCACTTCAATTCATATTCCTATGTGAGCATCTTCAAAATTATCACGCCCATCTTAATGGCTATAAAGAAAGAGCTTTTTGGGAGACAACCCAGTTTATTTTTGCTTTCAGTTTGTTTTTGATTCTTTGAGTCTTGGAAGTTGTTACTTCGGTAATAACCGCTCCTTATCCGTTTTGTTTGGTTTTTGTGTCAAGATCAACCTCTAATGAGAGAGAAGTAATATTTGGGGAAGTTGCTATCCCGAAACAGATTTTTGTGCTTCACCGTAAAAATTCGTGAGAGATCTTTGTATGTCGGATTGAGCTGTAATTTTTTGTTCTTCTGCCCCAGGTTGTTATTTAACTTTAATTAGTTTTGCACTTTTTTATTTGAGCAACGGAAGATTTTCGAAAAAATTGATCTTTACCTGCTGGTCTGTTTTGACAGATTTTGCCACTCTTGCATTTGCTTCTTTATTTGATTTCCTTTTTGAATTCTTTTTGGGTTTTTGGAAGGAGTTGCTACAGTAGCTTATATTTTGATGGTTTTCAGTTGAAGTTGGACTCAAAAGGTTTTATCACTTCATATATACTAACGTTGCTAATGAGAACTGCGTGAAGTTTTGTGTGAAAGAAATTTCCAGGTAGTGGAGATAATGGTGTAATAAGGAAGATAAGGGTTTTATGACTCAAGTAATAAGTGTATGAAGATGAAGATATAGATGATATTCAAGTGGTGACTCTGGAAGAATCTACTAGATACCAAATTCAGAGACCTGCAGAGTCTGTTTTCAAATAGGTAACAGTTCTGGTAAGAAAAGTTCCACGAAAATACAATCCAACTATATTTTTGCAGTTTTTAGCCAATAAGGAAAGTTACGAAGCGAAAGAGGGATGGAAACGAAGCCAGGGTGGCTCACACCACCCTGTGGCGCGGGCCCACCCCTGGTCGTGCCACCAGGTGGTGAGTCCACCCCGGACTCCGCCTCTGACTCGTTTTCTCCCAGTACCTTCCTTTTGTTATGAAACTTCGTAATATATAATCCCCGGGATCCCCCGAGGTTCGTATATCGTGTTTTTGTTTCGATCTGTTTTTGCCAGGAACTTTTCTTGAAGCTTAGAAGCACAATGGTATCCGCCAAGGATAAAGGGAAGGAGCCTATGGAGGAAGACCTCCAAGACCCCGGGAAGGAGAAGGAGATCAAGAGTGAAGGTGAAGAGGATCAAGGCCAACATCCGCACACCGGAACTACCATTGCAAGCATTGGAGTGGTGACAAAACCTGCCAGGGTTAGAAGGACTACACGGATGCAGACTAGAGGGAAAGCTCCTTGTCACTGTTTGGCTCCACGGTAACTTCCTCCGCGCACCAAGAACCCTTTCCATACCCTTATCCATGAGCATCAATACCAAAATATGCCCAAGGGTAAATTACCCTCCAATTGGGATTTGCCTCGTTCTAGCCATGTAGGAAAAGAAGACTTCAAGGAGGAAGAGTGGGGAAACAATAGCAAGAGCTGGAATTCTCAACCCGACATGATCATGAGCCGCATTGAGCAAAACTCACAGCTGATTCGTAATCTCACCTTTGAGATTGAGGACTTGGGGAAACTTATCAGAGAGCTCATCGAGAGGATACCACCACCACCAAAGGAGTAACTCGGTATCAGGTTTGGCATCCCCTTGGTTTGTTCCAAGCTTGGGGGAGTGCCGCTGTATCACATCACTATCTTCTATCTTTTTGCCTTATTAGTAGAGTCATATCATGAATAGAGAAGTTATTATGTAGTATGGTTTACATTATGGAAGTGTCCCCTCTCTCGTTAGATATGTATCCCTTGGTGTGAGTTAACGTTATGGAATATTAATGAGAAATTCTATCATTCACTCTTTTTCATAGCTTATATTAGTTTTCAATTCGTGGTTATATGATTGATCTTGTTGTTAGTATTGGTATCACTTTGGGATCATTGAGTTAATTTAGTTGGTTTGGCAAACCTGGCTTGGTCAGTAGCAACACTATTTTTGAGAGTTGAATGAAAAAGATAAAAGTACCTCTAAATAAAAATTCATTGTCTTTCTTTCTTGATTTGCTCATGAGTCTAGTATTCTCTAGTTAAGATCTTGTGTGCTTCCAAGGAAGATTGCATGTTTGTCTTTATCACTTGTATGTTTGTTTGTTTCCTTCAACTCTTATACTTGCTACCCAGCCTTGCTAGCCAAAAACCTGTACTGAGAGGGAATTCTTCTCGTGCATCCACTTCCTTTAAACCAAACCCATGCCATTTGAGTCCACCATACCTACCTAGTAGCATTATTGCTATTCCAAGTAAATTATTGTTTTATCTACCTCCCAAATTAAACTTGTTATGTGAAAATTAGTGATTAAAGCTCTCACGAACTTGATGGCACACTTTACTTTTCTTGCATTTAATAACCTGAACCATTGGGTCCTTCTTTGTTGCGTATATGCTTGCGCTTTATAAGTTGAAATTAGCAGAACCATGTATCATGGGGAACGTTTTCAACACTGCCATGGTACTTTGTACCTAGTTGATATCATGTTTCTTTTGCCTACGGATCCCGGCGGTGTGAAATAAAAGTGGAACTTGTAAGATCATGAAGTTTATATGTGTGTTAGAGAAATGCCTGGGCCGCTAGCCTAAGCCATGCCTAATCATGGTGGAAACTTGCAGCATAACTATAGTGAGCATTCTATGAAGCATCCTCAATAAAAACCTATGCAAATAGCAAATAAAAAGATCGCTGAGATGCTCACTATCTGCTTGCCTTGTCATTTTGATTATGGGATAGCTCCTGTGTCATGTGCAAGGGGTACCCCGTTGGCGGTTCTCAATGATACACATGTATTTACAATGACAAGAGCTTACTCGTGACTGAAGTTGAGTAGCATGAGGTTCGGTACTCATAAGTAAGGGGCATGAGATTTCAACTTATAACTTGTCAAGCATATCCTCTTAGTTGTGTCACTTTAACCTTAATCACCAAAAGATGCCTATGATATGGGCAATGAGAGCTGAAAGCTAGTAAGTATCATAATTTTTGGGAGCTCTTTATGAGACTTGCAATCCCTGCTTCCCTCTGCGAAGGGCCTTTCTTTTACTTTGTAGTCGAGTCAGTAAACCTATTCCTCTCTATCTCAACAAGTATTTTGAGTTGTTGTGTTTTATTCATTCGTATGATGATTTATTCAATCATGTTTCTTATGTTCCTTGTTTTGCACATTGCTCTTATCTTGGTGTTTACTACTTTGAAAGCTACCATTGAAAAACCAGTTATGTGTGAACTCTAGCAATTTATCAAACTATTCTTCGACCAAGAGCTAAGTTTGCCATTACCAATTATGATTCACTTTATGTATCTTTATTGTGTTTCCTTTACTTATTGCAAGTTAAGTTATATAATAGTGAGCTGTCTTCTATTATGATCTATGTATTGATGAATGTGATGCTTCTTGTCTGTATTCTTTTATCGACTCTTCACTCCATAAACCTGAGGTCATGTTTATTGAGCTCAGTTTCGCTTGGGGAAAAGCGAAGTCTAAGCTTGGGGGGAGTTGATACGTCCATTTTGTATCACTATTCTATGTCATAATTCACTGTTATTCATTGATATATTTCGTATTGAGAGGTGATAATTATGTTATTTCATCTATTTTTGCATGGTTGATGACTTTTGGAGCATGGATCACTGCAGTCAGGATTCTGATGGAAAAGGTGTTGTTTGGAGGCAAAATTTGCGAAGATCAGAAAATCTAGGAAAATATACGGAAAATCCTATTTTTCCAGAAGACGGAGGAAGCCAGAAGGGGGGCTGGAGATGGGCCACAGGGGGGGCCACACCACCCCTTGGCGCGGGCCAGCCTAGGCCGCGCCACCAGGTGGTGTGGCCACCCTGGTCCACCCCTGGCACTCCCCTCTGGCGTATATTATCCTCCCGAAACCCTAAGACTCGGGGAGCAACCACATAAAGATTTCGCCGCCTCTGCGGGGCGGAAAACACCGAGAGAGAAAGATCTCTCTGGCAGACAGATTTCTACCGGGGGAATTCCTTCCCGAAGAGGGGAGATCGTCGCCATCAACACCACCATCAAGCCGGACTTCATCGAGATCATCATCATCACCACCATCATCATTGCCATCAGCACCCTCATCACCATCTCCATATTGTTGTAACAATTGAGTTGCATCTTGCATAGTTCATAGGGGAAACTTTCCCGGTGTTGATTACTCTTTGTAGTTGATGCTATTGAGTGAACCATTGAATTATTGTTTATGTTTAGATTGTTATACATCATTATTCCATCTCTGATCATGATCCATATGATGTCTTGTGAGTAGTTCATTTTGTTCTTGAGGACATGGGAGAAGTCATGTTGTTAGTAGTGGAGTTGTGTTGAGAAAGATTCAATAGTTTGATATTTAAGTTGTGGTGTACTTCTTCTAGTGGTGTCATGTGAACATCGACTACATGACACTTCACCTATATGGGCCTAGGGGAATGCATTGTGTATATGGCTACTAATCGTAGGGGTTTGCCGGAATGACAGAAACCTGAACCCCCATTAGGAAACCATTGCAGAAGGGACATAAGGGTCTTAGAGTTTAAAGTTGTGGTTAGGTTTCTACCTTAATTACTTTCTTGTACTTACGGATGTTTGCAAGGGGTATAATCACAAGTATGTATTAGTCCTAGGAAGGTCGGTACATTAGCAAAGGTTCACCCACACAACACTTAGCAAGCTAAAGAAGATTAATCAACTATATGAAGCGAAAGCACTTGACAGTCTTCCCATGTGTCCTCGAGAACGTTTGGTCATCTTAAGTAATACAACCGGCTTGTCCTTTGCTGCATAAAGGATTAGGCCACTTGCTGCATTTATTCCTACTGTATTTTATTTACTCGTACTTTGTTTACTTGCTTTATCAGAAACCCCTAAAAATCCGTTTGCTAAGTATTTGCAGAGAATTCCTGATCCATACCACTAGCCAGCACCTTCTGCTCCTCGTTGGGTTCGACACTCTTACTTATCGAAAATACTGCGATACACCCCTATACTTGTGGGTCATCATGGATCCTTGTAAAGGGTCAACGGCGAGTTCCGCCAGCGGGCAAGAGCGAGCCCAAGCCGCGACCGGGGGAGTTCATCTCCTTCATTAGCCATCTAGAGCGTGGGTCAGGGTTTCCTACCTCCAACTTCTTTAGGTGATTCCTCCATTTCTACTAGATAAATCCCTCCAATTTAGGGCCGCATAGCATCGGGCAGTTGGCGGTCTTCATCGCCTTCTATGAAAGTTATCTTGGTTGTGATACATTGCAAATGTATCTATAATTTTTGATGTTCCATGCTTGGTTTTATCCACTTTCTTGTGTTTTGTCCACACTTTGGAGTACTTTTCATATGATTTCTTGGACTAACCTATTAACAAGAGCCACAGTGCCAGTTGCCTGTTTTCTGCTGTTTTTGGTTCCAGGAAAGTCAGAAAATGAATATTCTCGGAATTGGACGGGACAAAAGCCAAAGTGTCTATTTTTCCGGAAGTCATCAAGTGCCAGAATACGAGACGGAGAAGGGCCAGAGGCCGGCCACACCACCTGGCCATGCGGCCAGGCTGGGCCCGCGCCAGGGGTTGGTGTGGTGGCCCCTGGCACCCCCTCGGTCTCCCCTTCCGCCTATAAGATGCCCTCGGGACGTAAACCCTAAGTACCCGATCAAAAATCCACGAAAGAGTATGTAGCCACCGTCAACTCCATCCCTAGATCGGGAGGGATCTGAAGCTCTTCCCAGCACCCTGCCAGAGAGGGGAATTCACCCTGGAGGCCTTCTTCATCACCATGCAAGCCTCCGGTGTGATGCGTGAGTAGTTCATCCCTGGACTACGGATCCATGTAGTAGCTAGATGGCTGGTTCTCCTCCTTTGTGCTTTCATGTCTAGATCTTGTGAGCTCCGTTCATGATCAAGATCATCTATTTGTAATCATACATGTTGTGTTTGCGGAGATCTGATGGATATTGAGACGCTATTTCAGATTGATTATTGATTCTATCATGTCTGTTATTTGTGATCTTGCATGCTTTCCATTGTTAGTAGCTATCTTGGCCAAGTAGATGCTAGCAACTCCAAGAGTTAGTATTTATGCTCGGTAGTGGGTTCATGCCTCTGGTAATCCGGGGAAGTGACAGAAATATCTAAGGTACTAGATGTGCTGTTGCTACTAGGGAGAAAACAACAATCCTTTGTTCATAGAACAATCGTATTGTTTACTTTACACGTAGTTCAGAAGCAATAATCTTGCTTGCAACTTAATCGGAGGGGTTCGGATGATAACCTGAAGGTGGATTATTAGTCATAGATGCAGTTGGATGGCGGTCTATGTATAATGTTGTAATGCCCAATCAAGTCTCAAAGGAGTCAAGATGATTAGTATATGCATGTATTGCTTTCTCGGTGTTTGTCAATTGCCCCGCTGCAATTTGTTCACCCAGCATGTTATCTATCTTAAGGAGAGCCACCTCTAGTGAACTATGGATCCCGGTCCTTTTCTTTTACATACAATCTATAAACTGTTTACTGCTTTGTGTTTACTTTCTGCAAACTATTACTTCCTTCCATTCGATACGTTTAATCCTTTGTTTTCAGCAAAACACAGTGAGATTAACAACCTCATCGCAAGTTGGGGACAAAGTTCTATGGTTGTGTTGTGCAGGTCTCCACGTTGCTACTAGCACCGGTAGTGCGCCCTGCCAAAGCTCAGCTAATAACACCTTTGGGGTGTTTCCTTGCTCCTACTGGTTCGATTAAACCTTGGTTTCATACTGAGGGAAACTTGCTGTTGTGCTCATCATACCTTCCTCTTGGGGTTTCCAACGAGCTCTACATCAACACCACTCCAACATTTTTCTGGCGCCATACATAGAGCCATCAAGCATTTTTCTGGCGCTGTTACCGGGTAGTCAAGGACATCTTCACAAGGGGAGTCCCTCATAACCAATCTCTTTACTTTGTTATTTTTGTTTTGCTTAGTTCCTTTTTCTTTGTTTGCTTGTTTTGTTATTCAAAAACACAAAAAAATTAGTTTTACTAGTTTGCTTTCTTATTTGAAAACACAAAAAAATGACTACTCTTCAAAACACTAAGTTGTGTGACTTCACTAGCACCAACAACAATGATTTTATGAGCACACCTATTGCTCCACCTGTGCCTGAAGATACTTTCTTTGAGATAAAACCTGCTTTGCTCAATCTTGTTATGAGAGAACAATTTTCTGGTATTGGTAATGAAGATGCTGCTTCCCATCTAATTAAATTTGTTGAACTTTGTGAGATGCAAAAGCATAGGGATATCGATGGTGATATTATTAAGCTGAAATTGTTTCCTTTCTCTTTGAGAGGAAAAGCTAAAGAATGGTTGAATTCCTTAACTAGGAATAGTATTGATTCTTGGACTAAGTGCAAAGATGCTTTTATTGGAAAATACTATCCTCCTGCTAAGATTATATCCATGAGAAGTGAAATAATGAAGTTGAAACAACTTGATAATGAGCATGTTGCTCAAGCTTGGGAAAGAATGAAATCTTTGGTAAAGAATTGTCCCACTCATGGACTGACTGCTTGGATGATCATCCAAACTTTTTATGCAGGATTGAACTATTCTTCAAGGAATCTATTGGATTCTGCTGCTGGAGGTACCTTTATGACCATTACTTTGGGTGCTGCAACAAAACTTCTGGACAATATGATGGTTAATTATTCTGAATGGCATATTGAGAGAGCTCCACAAGGTAGGAGGGTAAATTCTGTTGAGGAAACCTCCTCCTTGAGTGATAAGATTGATATTATTATGTCTATGCTTGTTAATGGGAAAGCCCATATTGATCCAACTAATGTTCCTTTGGCTTCTTTAGTTGCTCAAGAAGAGCAAGTTGATGTGAACTTCATAAGAAATAACAATTTTTGCAACAATGCTTATGGTAATAATGCTTATAGGAACAATTTTGGTAACAACAATTATAAGCCATATCCTCCCAACAATGGTAATGCTTATGGAAGTTCCTACAACAATAATAGGAGTGCTCCCTCTGAACTTGAAGTTATGCTATACAAGTAAGAATTGATGAAAATGTTAGACTATTAGTTGAACTACATGCTAAGTGGGAGAGAGAAGATGAAATTGCTAGAAACATTAGTGTTTCTACTATTACCACCACTAGTGTTGAGGCTAGTAATAGTTCTACTACTCTAGATGATAAGTTTGATTTTGATCTTGATGGTTGCAATATCTCTGAAGTTATTAAGTTCCTACAAAAGCTTGCTAAAAGTCCTAATGCTAGTGCAATGAACATGGCCTTTACAAAACACATTACTGATGCTCTCATAAAGACTAAAGAAGAAAATATGAGACATAAAGCTTCTATTCCTATTAAACAAGAAGATGGTTGGGAACCCATCATTAATATGAAAGTGAATGACTTTGATTTCAAAGCTTTATGTGATCTTGATAGTAGTGTTTCTATTATGCCTAGAAGGATTTATGATATGCTTGATTTGCCTCCACTTGAAGATTGTTATTTGAATGTCCCACTTGATGATAATGCTAAAAAGAAACTCATGGGGAGTTTTAATGATGTTCTTATTATGGTTAACAATGCCTATGTCCCCGTTGATTTCTATGTTTTGGATGTTGAATACAATGCTTCTTGTCCTATTACTTTGGGCAGACCTTTTCTTAGAACTGTTGGTGCCATCATTGATATGAAAGAAGGCACCATTAAATATCAACTCCCACTCAAGAAAGGTGTAGAACACTTCCCTAAAAAGAGAGAAAAGATTTCTTTTGCTTCTCCTATGAAAACAAAATTTGGTCTTAATGCTTCTTCATTTGAGAACACTTGATTCTTTCTTTGCTTCTTATGCCTAACTTAAAGGCGTTAAAGAAAAGTACTTATTGGGAGAT
Source organism: Avena insularis (assembly GCA_023614405.1). Taxonomy (NCBI): domain Eukaryota; kingdom Viridiplantae; phylum Streptophyta; class Magnoliopsida; order Poales; family Poaceae; genus Avena; species Avena insularis. Next base: position 455,399,644 of record CM042694.1, read on the forward strand.
AACCCAAAAGTTTTAGATGAGTCTTGGAAGTTATTACTTTAGTAATAACCGCTCCTTATCTTTTTTATTGCTTTTTGTGCCAAGAGTAACCTCTAATGAGAGAGAAGTAATGATTGGGAAAGTTGATATCCCGAAACAGATTTCTGTGCTTCACTGTAAAAATTCGTGTAAAATCTCTGAACGTATTTTTGAGGCGTGAATTTTTGTGCTTCTGTCCCAGGTTGTTATCTAACTTTCGTTAGTTCAACACTTTTTGATTTGAGCAACATAAGGTCTTCAAAAAAATTCGTCTTTACCTGCTGGTCTGTTTTGACAGATTTCTGCCATTTTCTGCATTTGCTTCTTATTGGTTCCTTTTTGAGTTCTTTTGGGGAATTAAGCTTTTTGAGGGAAGTGCTACAGTAGCTAGTGTAATGGAAGTTTATTTGGTGTTAGAACTGAACCTTAAGACCTTTTATCTTGAGTGCACTAATGTTGCTAATAAAGATTGTGTGAAGTTTTGTATGAAGGAAAAATTTCAGGTGTATGGAAGGAATGAGTAATGAGATGAAGGATGGACTAAAGCTCAAGCTTGGGGATGCCACGCGTGTCACCCCAAGAAATATCCAAGAAGTACAAGCGTCAAAGCTTGGGGATGCCCAAGGCATCCCCCTCTTCATCAATAAAAATTCCAGGTTTCTTCCAAACGCTTTATTTTTATTGTTTCATGCACAGTTGTGTTGTTCTTGGAGCGTCTTCTTTTTCGTTTTCATTTTGGTTTTTAGTTTGCTTGGTTTTCTTAGTTTTCTGAATAAATTGGTTGGACCCCCTCTTTCATACATTGGTTTGCAAATAGTTTGGTTTGGTTTGGAAAAGAGTAGGAAAGTTCATGCTTATGTGGTAAAAAGAGCTCGTTTTTGACTGTGGCCTATGCTTTGTCATGCCATGCTTGATATTGTTTTGGCTTTATGCTTAGTATTCTTTGCTGTAGCATGACTTGTTATAAACAATTGAGATTGCTTAATGTGCCTTGGATGAATCATGCGTTGTTTTAGCATATTAAAGCATAGTATAGTGGTATTCTCCTTTGATGCTTTATTTGGGTTGACTTGGCACATGCTCACACCATGTTATGACTATCCCAAGTCACCATAGCCTTTATGATCCTTTAGTTTTCAACTTGTAGTATCACTTTATGCTTTGATCAATGATGTTTTGTCGCTCTGCATGATTATGGCCATTATTGCTCTCTTAGTTTGTCGCTCCTAGTCTTTTGCTAGCCTCCACAACCAAGTATGAGTTCCACTCATGCATCCAACTCCCTAAACCAAGTTATTACGAAGAGTCCACCATACCTACCTACTAGCTTATGCTATTCCAAGTATATTCATGCTTTTGTTTACCTTCCAAATTAAACTTGTTATGAGAAAACTAGTGATTAAAGCTCTCACGAACTTGATGGCACACTTTACTTTTCTTGCCCTTAATAAACTTGAACCATTGTGTCTTCTATGTTGTATATGCTTGCACTTATTTGTTGGGAATTAGCAGAACCATGCTTTCATGGGGAATGCTTTCAACATTGCACTTGGTACTTGTACCTAGTTGATATCATGCTCTTTTGTATATGGATGTCGTCGGTGTGAAATGAAAGGGGAGCTTGTAAGTCCATGGAGTTATGTATATGTGTTAGAGAGAAACGCTCACATGGTCTAATCCATGCTGACATGGTGGAAACCTGCAGCATAACCATAATGAGTTGTCTATGAAGCATTCTTCTTATAAAAAAAAGAGTCCTATATTGAAAAAAAAGAGAGAAAAAGAAAAAAAAGAGATTATGAAAAGAGGAAAGAGAGAAAAAAGCACCATATTCCCATGGTAAATAAGAAGATTGCTGAGATGCTTGTTGTCTGCTTGCCTTGTCATTTTGATATGGGGATTCTTCCGTATCATCGGGCAAGGGGTACCCCGTTGGTGGTTCTCTATGATACACATACTTACAATGACAAGAACTTACCGGTGACTAAACTTGAGTAGCATGAGGAGCGGCCCTCGTATACAAGGGACATGAGATTTCTGACTTATACTTCGTCAAGCATGTACACCATAGTTTGTTCACTTTAACCTTAATCACTTCAAGATGCTTATGATAGGGGCAATGAGAGCTGAAATCTATTAAGTACCATAATTTTTGGAAGCTCTTTATTAGACTTGAATCCCTACTTCCTTTTATAAAAAGGCCTTTCTTCCACCATTATATTGAGTCTCCACCTTCTACCTTTATGCACCTACTTTGAGAGCATAGTGGACATTCTTAGTGCTTTGTGCATTGTCCCAAGACTAGTTGATTGATGCATACTTTGATATTACTTGTTTTAAACTATTGTATCTAGTCACTCTTTTGAACTTTGAAGGTGTCCTATGCATTTATATTTGCTACTCTATGAGGGACAAGCTGAATGCTATTATGCCATGTTTTCTTTATGTGAAACAAACGAACGTCTTGCAAAGCATTGTTATTCATTAATCTTTTGTTTGTGCCTTTTCATGTTGCATCATAGTTTCTTTGTCTTATTGCTAGAACTTTGTCTTTCATGTTATGATTGAAGTACTATGATCCCAGCTTTGAATATTTTGCAAATACTTTGATCAAGTCTTTGATGGTGCATGTCACCTCAAAAATTATTCTTTCTTTTTATCACTTACCTACTCGAGGACGAGCAGGAGTTAAGCTTGGGGATGTTGATACATTGCAAATGTATCTATAATTTTTGATGTTCCATGCTTGGTTTTATCCACTTTCTTGTGTTTTGTTCCAACTTTGGAGTACTTTTCATATGATTTCTTGGACTAACCTATTAACAAGAGCCACAGGGCCAGCTGCCTGTTTTCTATTGTTTTTGGTTCCAAGAAAGTCAGAAAATGAATATTCTCGGAATTGGACGGGACAAAAGCCAAAGTGCCTATTTTTACGGAAGTCATCAAGTGCCAGAATACGAGACGGAGAAGGGCCAGAGGCCGGCCACACCACCTGACCGTGCGGCCAGGCTGGGTCCGCGCCAGGGGGTGGTGTGGTGGCCCCTGGCACCCCCTCGGTCTCCCCTTCCGCCTATAAGATGCCTTCGGGATGTAAACCCTAAGTACCCGATCAAAAATCCACGAAAGAGTCTGTAGCCGCTGTCATCTCCATCCCTAGATCGGGAGGGATCTGAAGCTCTTCCGGCACCCTGCCGGAGAGGGGAATTCACCCTGGAGGCCTTCTTCGTCACCATGCAAGCCTCCGGTGTGATGCGTGAGTAGTTCATCCTTGGACTACGGATCCATGTAGTAGCTAGATGGCTGGTTCTCCTCCTTGTTGCTTTCATGTCTAGATCTTGTGAGCTCTGTTCATGATCAAGATCATCTATTTGTAATCATACATGTTGAGTTTGCGGGGATCCGATGGATATTGTGACGCTATTTCAGATTGATTATTGATTCTATCATGTCTTTGTTATTTGTGATCTTGCATGCTTTCCGTTGTTAGTAGCTATCTTGGCCAAGTAGATGCTAGCAACTCCAAGAGTTAGTATTTATGCTCGATAGTGGGTTCATGCCTCTGGTAATCTGGGGAAGTGACAGAAATCTCTAAGGTACTAGATGTGCTGTTGCTACTAGGGAGAAAACAACAATCCTTTGTTCATAGAACAATCGTATTGTTTACTTTACACGTAGTTCGTAAAGCAATAATCTGTTGCTTGCAACTTAATACCGGAGGGGGTTTGGATGATAACCTGAAGGTGGATTATTAGTCATAGATGCAGTTGGATGGCGGTCTATGTATAATGTTGTAATGCCCAATCAAGTCTCAAAGGAGTCAAGATGATTAGTATATGCATGTATTGCTTTCTCGGCGTTTGTCAATTGCCCCGCTGTAATTTTTTCACCCAACATGTTATCTATCTTAAGGAGAGCCACCTCTAGTGAACTATGGATCCCGATCCTTTTCTTTTACATACAATCTATAAACTGTTTACTGCTTTGTGTTTACTTTCTACGAACTATTACTTCCTTCCATTCGATACGTTTAATCCTTTGTTTTCAGCAAAACACGGTGAGATTAACAACCTCATCGCAAGTTGGGGACAAAGTTCTGTGGTTGTGTTGTGCAGGTCTCCACGTTGCTACTAGCACCAGTAGTGCGCCCTGCCAAAGCTCAGCTAGTAACACCTTTGGGGTGTTTCCTTGCTCCTACTGGTTCGATTAAACCTTGGTTTCATACTTAGGGAAACTTGCTGCTGTGCTCATCATACCTTCCTCTTGGGGTTTCCAACGAGCTCTACATCAACACCACTCCAGCATTTTTCTGGCGCCATACAAAGAGCCATCAGGTTGCCGCCCTATTTCCCACTCTAGCTCGAGCTGTTCCACGGCTGGGCTAGCCACGAGGGGAAAGGTGGGCCTTTGCTGGCCGTGGGCGGCGTTACCTTCAAGGTAAAGCCCCATGCCAGTTTCTTCAAGTTGTTGCTGCCAAAGAAGGCGGCCAGTAAATGGAAGAAATTATGGTTCTACGTCAAGAATCCACCCTGGCCAGGGAGGTGGCGGTCTTGGCGTACATGGTAGAGAGGAGTAATCCACGACGGTTGTCGGTGCATAAGATCCCCAAGGGCCAGGAGGTAGTTGTGGCCGAGATGCGCACTCGGATGTCCAAGCTTGAGGAGGAGGGGTTGAAGACAATGAACCTCTTTGAAAGGGCATGTATGCCCCCATGTGTGGTTTTGGTAATTAATGACAATCTCTATGGACTAATGTGTGAATTGAGTTTCACGTGTAGGTTTGTCCATTGGTATCGCTTGGACCATGTGTTGGTTTCAAGGTTGAAAACAAGAAGCAATGTCCAAGGGCTTTATGCACATTGGAATCATGAAGAAGAAGAAGATCAAGTATGTCTTGAAGAAGAATAAGATGGAGTTCCTTATGGCTATCTTCAAGACACCATCATCAAGAAATGAAGTGCAAGCTCAAGTTGCACCATCTCTAGAAGATCTCATGCTTGGAGCTTGCCATCCTCGGCGATCATGGTGTGATGAAGACAAGTTCAAAGAAGAGGTTTCCCCATGGAGTATGAGGGAGAATTTCTCAAACCTTCATCAAGCAAGTGCAATCAAGAAAGGTGATCCATCTTGAGAAAGTCAAGACGGTCTACATCAAACTCAAGTGAAATGCTCAAGGCAAAGGTACAATCTTCATAGGTTTTCTATCTTACCGGTCTCTTGTAGTGTTGGGAGACCGGGTTTAGGATAGATAGCCATACTATCAAGAGGGGCTCTCGAGTGAGTAGCTCGATCGTATCTTTCGGAGAGCTCAAACCTTTGCATACATAGCATCATCTTTCTTGGTTGTTGTTTGGTTCTTGTCCATGATAGGATCTAGAGCTTGTGGTTATCTTCATAACAAGCTCTAGTTCATCAAAAACGGATTTCCCTTGCATATCTTTTTGTGTTTTTTATCTTGCGGGTTTTCCGGCTCCACACCTTAGGAGATATCTCACATATATATTCATGGTATTTTCTCCCTTGGTGATACCCAATCTTTCTTGGATTCTACACATTATTATCTTTCTAACAAAATTGGTTTCATCTCGTTTGGAGTTCGGATGCAAAAGTTATTGCGTTTCTGGTTTCTGAAGTTTTTGTGACTGGTAGTTCCGGCGGGCCACCGGTAGTACCATTGGGCATTTTTTCCGCCGGTAGTACCGGTGTTAATTCCGGCCCAACTTCCAGTAACGCCAATTTCGGTTCAGTGCCTTCTCTGTATTGGTGAGTTCTATTTGTCGGATTTTTTATCGGAATCTTGGGCAGTAGTACTGGCCCAGGCGGTAGTACCGGTGACCACCAGTAGCACCGGCTAGGCTCGCGTTTTGACTCTTTTTGCATCGCGTTTCTGACCGTTGGCTGGGTACCACCGGTAGTACCGGCCACCACCGGTACTACCGACCATGCGCGAAACTATGAGTAACAGACAGACCGAGGAGCCCTTTAAAAGGAGCTACCCTTCCCCTTCGGGGTTCACTTGTTCTTCTTGGTTTTTTAAATGGATCGTATGGGCACCTAGAGGGGGGTGAATAGGTGCTACTTCAAATTTTAATACTTTTTCAATTTTAGGCTTGACACAAAAGGAAAATTCTCTAGATATGCAACTATGTAGAATTTCCCTATATGCAAACCTAACTACTAGCGAATAAAGGCGAGTAAGAGTGAGGAACGGGGAAACCGTAGTGGAGCACATGGAGACACATGATTTGTTTTACCACAATTCCTTCCTTGTTAAGGGAAGTACATCTGTGTTGGAGGGGTGGGCGGTACTAAGACCACCATGCCACAATAGGCATCACCCTGTTCTCCGATGGATCTCGCCACCAAAGGCCTGATCCACCTTTCCACTATTGGAACCCTTCGAGGCGGGAATCGACGCCTTTACACAACTAGTGGCACACAACTCCACAACCGAATTGGAGGCTCCCGTAATGACAACGAGCTGCCACAATAACAAATGTTATCAATAACGAAACACAAGATCCAGATATTAACAAGAATGCTAGATCGGGGATTCTTCAAGTGAATGGAGAGGAGTTGAAGCGCTTGATTCGTGATGACGATGAATGATGTCTCCTCCTTCAATTCCCCCAAAGATCGAAGCCTTCGGGTGGTTGAAGTGGGAGATCTTGAATGAGAGCTTTTGCAACAGGGCTGAACTTTTTCGAATGAATCAAGAAGTCTGACAGGAGGGGGGGTGGAGCTTTTATACCCCCTGCCCTAACAAAGCCGTTGGAGTGTTCTAGGGCCGGATTATCTGGCCTAAGTGGGGACCGGATTATCCGGCCTAAGTGGGGGCCGGATTATCCGGCCTGGGGAAAACTCCGCCCCAGACTCGGATTATCCGGGGGAAAATCCGCCCCCGAACAAAAGCTCGCGCCGAGCCAGCCTTGGCATCTTCTCCTGGGGGCCGGATTATCCGGCCTGAGAGGAAGGCTAGATTATCCGGCTGGGGGAAAATCCGCCCAGCCACGGATTGTCTGGGGGGAAATCCGCTCCTAGACAGAGGCTCGCGCTGATGCTCCCTTGGCCACTTTCCCTGGGGGGGGGGATTATCCGGCCCTAAGAGAAGGCCAGACTATCCGGCTGGGGGCAATCCGCCCCAGCCACGGATTGTCCGGGGGGAAATCCGCCCCCAGACAGAAGCACGCACGTGGCCAACACTGGCCAAGAGGGTCAGGCCGGATTATCCGTCCCTTGATGGGGGCGGATAATCTGGCCCCCCAATAGCAAGTTCTTTTTCCTGCAACACTTAGCACACATGAGAAACTCCACGATATTGTTATGTAACACGCAAAACATAAGAGATCATGAAATATTCTTTCAATCTCCCCCTTTTTGGTGTTAGATGACAATACTAGGATTTGCAAGATAGCTCAAATAACAACATCATTTAACGAATGAAAAAGACTCCCCCTTAATGTGTGCATAATAATTTTTTTCATTTGAATACAAATGCACACAAGTAGGTACAAGTCTATTTCATTTGAACATAAACAAAATAACCATACCACCGTGAGAGAGGTGTCCTCAATATAATATAAGAATACCCAATGTGATAACCATTATGAACGCCTTCCTCGAGATAGATATCCAATATAGCCAATATGATAGATGAATCCATAAGGATAATCCACGAGATAAATCCAGAGCAACACATAAACATAGTCTCATACAAAGCAAACCACGAATAAGAGCTCAACACTAAATGGGCACAAGCGAGAAAAAAGACCGAAAAGATAAAGTGCAAATGCTTATGCCCGACCCATGCAAATCCACAAAGACCTAATAGAACTACTTCTCCCCCTTTGGCATCGAAACACGAAAAGGAAGAAGAGCAATGCTAGCTCCCCAAGGGATCACTCGTAGTCCTCATCGTCTTCCCCGTCCTCGTCCTCATCCTCAAGCTCCTCGGTATCTTCCTCCTTGTCATTAGCTGGTGCATCAGGCTCCCTCGCCTAGGTAGGAAACAGGTGACGCTCAAGCTCTCCATAGTTGAGCCCTGACGAAGAATTCCACTAAGCATATGGAGTGGGAGCAGAAGAAGCTGGAGGACCGCCTGATGCCCCGGACACATGGTGAAGAATGAGCCGCTGAGTATGGGCCATCTCGTGGCGCTACTTGTACGCCGCATACTACCCCTTGCGAGTGTCCACCCCCATGCAAAGTATGTTTCATTGGAACCAATTCAGCTGCTTGACCTCACGAGCAATAGGAGGCACTGGAGGCCTACGAGCACTGGCACGGGCATCCCTTAGGAACCCCTCAGAAGCATAAGATGGATGATAGGTCTTCCTAACCTTGTTGTATATCTTCTTCGCCTTATGCTCAACATCAATGTGAAACTCTCTAGTGGGAAGCAGGTGCTTGATCAGCATCATAATGTAAGGGGCATATGGGATGGAGAGCCTATTGAACATTGCATCAGTCAACTCATGATAGATGAAATCCATCACATCCAGCTTGTAGTCCGTATACTCATCCTCACAAGAGGCCACCTCATAGGAAAAAGCCAGCAGCTGAACCAAATGACCACGGATAGTGTCGTTGTTTCCTCCTCTCGGAGTGATAGTCACGGAAAATGCCCACCAAACTAGCATACAGAGGAGAAAGACCAACAAAGGAACCCACAATACCATTGTCAACTGTGCAAGGAGAGAGGACAACATATTTATTGGGCTTGAGTTGGGTGATGATACGATGGCCACTAGCACGGTCCCTGTGGCGGAAAGGATATCCAAGCACCCTAGCAAAAGTCCGAAAATCAGCTTGCATTGGCATGTAACGAGTCATCCACTTCATGGTGTGGTGCTCATCACCACAAATGACCAAAGTGGAGAAGAATTGTTTCACTACCTCGGAGTCATAGGAACACTGAAGGGCCATGAGATGGTGCAGGCCCATCCTCTCAGTCATGAACATAGCATCAACAAGTTGAGGCTTTTCCATGGCCTCAGCAATATTCATGGGATGCATAGGGCGAATCTTCAACTGAGCATAAACATCTTCATAAATAGACTTTTGGTCAGCACACCAAAAGCGGGAGTCACCGAGCTCAGCATCTTGTGCAGATTCCGCAAACAGATCACGATGGCGAATAGAAGAGTAAGTAACAACATCCATCTTCCTATAGTTTATCTTTGGTTCCTTTCCCTTTTTCTTGGACACACCCTTCCTGGTCCTGTCCGTCTTTGCCTGTTCTGCCATACGGTCAGCCTCTTTGTTCCTCCTTCTTACTTCAACCTCGCCCACTAGACCATCCTCACCATTGTCCCGGAAGTAGAGGCCACGGGGATGGCGCTTGTAGGTTTTGGGAGCACTAGAACCACCTGTGAGACGAATAAGATGGATAACATGGGGATAAGCATACACACAAGTCCCAGAGAGAAAGTAGAAATAGTAGACACACAATCCACATCCCACACATACATAATGCAACAATCTATAGAAAATTGAAGCAGAGGTGAGTCTGTCAGGCCGGATTATCCGGCCTGGCCAGGGGTGGATAATCCGGCCTTGGCAAAAAAATTCAGATCCTTCCAGATGAAGTGCAATGATATAGATCGGCCATAGGAATTGCTAGACTATGATTTCTACGCGAACAAACAACCTCAAGGAAACTCCTAGACCACGTTCCACCAACAAGTATCATATCAACACAAAAGATGGGAGAGAGGGAGTTACCCTCACTCATTGAAGGAAGAACGCGGCGGAGAACGTACCTGGAGGCATGGGGAAGAAGATCCCGGGGAGGCCCAGAGAATTTGGTGGCCGGAAGGGCTCCGGGGAGGGTAGCGGTGATGGCTCAAGATATGTAGAGCTCGTTGGGAACCTCAAGAGGAAGGTATGATGAGCACAACATCAAGTTTCCCTTAGTTATGAAACCAAGGTTATCGAACCAGTAGGAGTAAGGAAACAACTCCAAGGTGTTGCTAGCAACTTGGAATCATGCACAACACAACCACAAAACTTTGCCATAACTTACAGTGAGGTTGTCAATCTCACTAGTTTTGCTGAAAACAAAGGATTAAACGTATAGTGTGGAAGATAGTAATTGCTTACAGAAAGTAAACAGTAAATGGTAAACAATAGATGGTATATCAATGGTAAAGGAATGAACTGGGGTCCACAGTTCACTAGAGGTGTGTCTCCTTAAGATAAATAGCATGTTGGGTGAACAAATTACAGCGGGGCAATTGACAGATTGAGAAAGCGTAACAATGCATATACTAGACATCTTGACTCCTACGAGATTTGATTGGGCATTACAACATAATACATAGACCGTAATCTAACTGCATCTATGACTAATAATCCACCTTCAGGTTATCATCCGAACCCCTTCCATTATTTAGTTGCAAGCAACAGATAATTGCATTAAGCAAAGTGTGTAAAGTAAACAACAATTGCCCCATGGACAAAGGATTGTTGTTTTCTCCCTAGTATTAACAACACATCTACAACCTTAGAGATTTCTGTCACTTCCCTAGATTACTAGAGGCATGAACCTACTATCGAGCATAAATACTCCCTCTGGGAGTTACAAGCATCTACTTGGCCAAGATAGCTACTAGCAACGGAGAGCATGCAAGATCACAAATAGCATAGACATGATAGAATCAATAATCAATCTAACATAGTATCTCAATATCCATCGGATCCCCGCAAACACAACATATAGGATTACAAATAGATGATCTTGATCATGAACGGAGCTCACAAGATCTAAACATGATAGCACAAAGGAGGAGAACCAACCATCTGGCTACTGTATGGACCCATAGTCCAAGGACGAACTACTCACGCATCACTCCGGAGGCTGGCATGGTGATGAAGAAGGCCTCTGTGATGATCTCTCCCCTCCGGCAGGGTGCCGGGAAGAGCTTCAGATCCCCTCGATCTAGGGATGGAGATGGCAGCAGCTACATACTCTTTCGTGGATTTTTGATCGGGTACTTAGGGTTTCTGCATATGGGTATTTTTATAGGCGAAGGGGCAAGGTCGATGGGCGCCCGAGGGGCCCACACCATGGGGCGGCGCGCCCTAGGGTGTGGCCGCGCTAGCCCTAGGTGTGGCCACCTCGTGGCCTCACTTCGGCTGCCCTTCGGACTCCATGTTCCTTCTGGTAAAATATTGACTTTAGCTTTTGTCCCGTCCAATTCTGAGAATATTTCCTTACTAGCTTTTCTGAAACCAAAACATCAGAAAATAGGCAACTAGCATTGCGGCATCTTGTTAATATGTTAGTTCTAGAAAATGTATAAAAATACCTCAAAGTGTAAACAAAACATAAGAAAGTTGATATAAAAGAAGCATGGAGCATCAAAAATTATAGATACGTTTACGACGTATCAAGCATCCCCAAGCTTAACTCCTTCTCGTCCTCGAGTAGGTAAGTGATAAAATGAATAATTTTTGAGGTGACATGCACCATCACAATCTTTATCAAGGTATTTGTAAAGCATTGATAATTGGGATCAAAGTACTCTAAACATAAGCATGAAAGATAGAGTTCTAACAATAAGACATAGCAACTATGTTGTAACATGAAAAGGTACAAACAAAAGATCATGAATAACAATGCATTGAAAGAAAGAGTGGTATTCAGCTTGTCCCTCATGGTATAGCAAAACATAAATGCATAGGACACCTTCAAAGTTCATAAGGGTGAGTAGATACAAATAATTTAAGAACAAGCAATATCAAAGTTATGAATCAATCAACAAGTTTTTGGACAATGCACATTAAAATAAGAATGACCACTATGCTCTCTCAATTGGTGCATAAATATAGAATATGGAGACTCGACATAAAAGTAAAAAAGAAAGGCCCTTCACAGAGGGAAGCAGGGATTTCAAGTTTCATAAAGAGCTTCCAAAAATTATGGTACTTATTAGCTTTCAGCTCTCATTGCCCCTATTATAAGCATCTTGAGGTGATTAAGGTTAAAGTGACACAAATATGAGGATATGCTTGACAAGTTATAAGATGAAAATCTCATGCCCCTTGCTTACGAGTACCAAACCTCATGCTACTCAACTTTAGTCACAAGTAAGTTCTTGTCATTGTAAGTACATGTGTATCATGGAGAACCGCCAATGGGGTGCCCCTTGCCCCATGACACAGGAGCTTTCCCATATCAAAATGACAAGGCAATAGACAATGAGCATCTCAGCGATATTTTTATTTGCTATTTGCATAGGTTTTTATTGAGGATGCTTCACATAATGCTCACTATGGTTATGCTGCAAGTTCCCACCATGATTAGGCATGGCTTAGGCTAGCCACCCAGGCGTTTCTCTAACACACATACAAACTCCATGAGCTTACAAGCTCCCCTTTTATTTCACACCGACGGGATCCATAAACAAAAGAACATGATATCAACTGAATAATAAGTGCAATGTTGAAAGCGTTCCCCATGGTATCATGGTTCTGCTAATTCACAACTTATAAAGTGCAAGCATATAAGCAACATAGATGGACACAATGGTTCAAGTTTATTAAGTGCAAGAAAATAAAGTGTGCCATCAAGTTTGTGAGAGCTTTAATCACTAATTTTCACATAACAAAATTTTAATTTGGAAGATAGATAAAAACATGAATATACTTGGAATGGTGTAACACACCATGCATAGGAATTTATAGTAGACTCTTTGGAATAACTTGGTTTTCTTGGAGGTTGGATGCATGAGTTGAACTCATACTTGGTATAGGTGGAGGCTAGCAAAAGACTGGGAGCGACCAACTAAGAGAGCAATAATGGCCATAATCATGCAAAGCAACAAAACATTATTAATTAAAGCATAAAGTGATATTACAGGTCAAAAAATAAATGCTCATAGAGGCTAAAGTGACTGGTTCATAGCATTAACATGGTGTAAGCATGTGCCAAGTCAACCCAAATAAAGCATCAAAGGAGAATACCACAATATTATGCTTTTGTATGCTAAAACAACGCATGATCCTTTCAAAGCACATTAAGCAATCTCAATTGTTTGGAACAAGTCATGCTACAACAATAATCACTAAGCATAAGGTCAAAGCAACATCAAACATGACATGATAGAGTCTAGGCCACAGCCAAACAAGCTCCTTTTGTACCACTTATAAGCACGAAGCTTTCTACTCTTTTCCAACACCAATCAACTTATTTGAAACAACATATGAATGCGGGGGTCCAACCAATTTATTTAAGCAAACCAAACAAAAGAAAACTAAAAACAAAAACAAAGATGCCCCAAGAACAAGACAATTGTGCATGAAACAATAAAAATGAAGTGTTTTGGAAGAAAACCTGAGATTTTTATTAATGAAAAGGGGATGCCTTGGTGATACATTGCAAATGTATCTATAATTTTTGATGTTCCATGCTTGGTTTTATCCACTTTCTTGTGTTTTGTTCCAACTTTGGAGTACTTTTCATATGATTTCTTGGACTAACCTATTAACAAGAGCCACAGTGCCAGCTGCCTGTTTTCTGCTGTTTTTGGTTCCAGGAAAGTCAGAAAATGAATATTCTCAGAATTGGACGGGACAAAAGCCAAAGTGCCTATTTTTGCGGAAGGGATCAAGTGCCAGAATACGAGACGAAGAAGGACCAGGGGGCCACCATACCACCTGGCCGCACGGCCCAGCCTGGCCCACGCTAGGGGGTGGTGAGGCCAGCCCTGGCACCCCCTCGGCCTCTCCTTCCGCCAATAAGTTGCCCTCGGGACGAAAGCCCTAAGTACCCGATCAAAAATCCACGAAAGAGTCTGTAGCCGCCGTCATCTCCATCCCTAGATCGGGAGGGATCTGAAGCTCTTCCCAAAGACTGCCGGAGAGGGAATTCACCTCGAGGCCTTCTTCATCACCATGCAAGCCTCCGGTGTGATGCGTGAGTAGTTCATCCTTGGACTACGGATCCATGTAGTAGCTAGATGGCTGGTTTCTCCTCCTTTGTGCTTTCATGTTTAGATCTTGTGAGCTCCGTTCATGATCAAGATCATCTATTTGTAAATCATACGTGTTGTGTTTGCGGGGATCCGATGGATATTGAGATGCTATTTCAGATTGATTATTGATTCTATCATGTCTTTGTTATTTGAGATCTTGCATGCTTTCCGTTGTTAGTAGCTATCTTGGACAAGTAGATGCTAGCAACTCCAAGAGTTAGTATTTATGCTCGATAGTGGGTTCATGCCTCTGGTAATCCGGGGAAGTGACAGAAATCTCTAAGGTACTAGATGTGTTGTTGCTACTAGGGAGAAAACAACAATCCTTTGTTCATAGAACAATCGTATTGTTTACTTTACACACAGTTCGTAAAGCAATAATTTGTTGCTTGCAACTTAATACTGGAGGGGGTTCGGATGATAACCTGAAGGTGGATTATTAGTCATAGATGCAGTTGGATGGCGGTCTATGTATAATGTTGTAATGCCCAATCGAATCTCAAAGGAGTCAAGATGATTAGTATATGCATGTATTGCTTTCTCAGTGTTTGTCAATTGCCCCGCTGTAATTTGTTCACCCAGCATGTTATCTATCTTAAGGAGAGCCACCTCTAGTGAACTATGGATCCCGGTCCTTGTCTTTTATATACAATCTAAAATCTTTTACTGCTCTGTGTTTACTTTCTACAAACTTTTACTTCTTTCCATTCGATATGTTTAATCCTTTGTTTTCTGCAAAACACGGTGAGATTGACAACCTCATCGCAAGTTGGGGACAAAGTTCTGTGGTTGTGTTGTGCAGGTCTCCATGTTGCTACTAGCACCGGTAGTGCGCCCTGCCAAAGCTCAGCTAGTAACACCTTTGGGGTGTTTCCTTGCTCCTACTGGTTCGATTAAACCTTGGTTTCACAACTGAGGGAAAACTTACTGTTGTGCTCATCGTACCTTCCTCTTGGGGTTCCCAACGAGCTCTACGTTGAAAGTCGAGCGCATCACTTGGGCATCCCCAAGCTTTGACGCTTGTACCTCTTGAATATTTCTTGGGGTGACATGGGTGGTGACATGGGTATACCCTACAGGTACTCGAGCTTGGCATATATGGTCCAGATATGGCAGAAGCCCACGGCGTTGTCAAGGCCCGATGCAGAACTCGGGTGACCCACGAACTCTCCGATTGCTTGTGGTGCAAGAAGAAGCTTCAGATAGCAAGTTCAAAGGACGAACCCTAATCTATAACCGACTCGACCTGCTACCCGAGACCTAGCATATCTGTATAAAGGCTAGGAGGGGGAGGCGAGGAGGAAAATCACAACCCTAGTTTCCACAACCATCATCAGATTACATCTGCGCACCCCTGTAATCTTCGATTCCTTCAATAATTCCAAGAGCAGACAAGACAGAGTAGGGACCTCTACAAGGCCTGAACCTGGGTAAACCTTGTGTATCTGTGCGCTTGTTTGCTAGCCGATTGATGCCTCCAGCGCTCCCTCCTTCTCCAAAACCCAACTCCATAACAATGGGCATTGACGAGTTAAACCCTCGTCAATTGGCGCCGTCTGTGGGAATTGGGAGTGCTAATGTCGCGGCTTCTTCGTCCCCGTCAACCGCGATCTACAACTCTGCAACGGTGGAGATTCGCCAGCTTTTCGGCGCTTTCGACTTCACCGTCCACACGCCAGCCACTCGCCCGCCTTTCGAGTCCGTGGGCGATGGGATCAGCCTGGCGATCGGGAGCTTCTGCTTCCAGGTCGGTCAACTAGGCACACTTCGCATGCCCGACCAGCCGACAACACCCGTGATTGCTCCAGCGTCGTGGCTCTCGCCACCAATCGGCACCCTCAACGAGCTCAACGCCCCGACAACAACTAGGAGCACGGACAGCGATAGTAGTCGTGGGTCCAATCTGGGTGACCTAGCCACAGAAGATGGAGCCTACGGCTCCGGATCTGAAAGTTGTGGGAGCAACAGCTTCCCCAATCACTTCATGTGCACCATCATCAACGCGGGAGACACCGGTGTTAATCGCAAAAATGCCGGCACCGGCACTGGACCACCCAACGGCGGCATACCAAATGGTGGCCCTACCAACGGTGGCCCCACCAACGGTGGTCCTACCAACAACGCGCCCACCAGTAATGGGACAAGAGGAGAACCGTCGCTCATGGCGAATGAGAACACCGGAGAGCGCATGCTGATCATGCTCAACGACAACAAGTGGGCCCGCTGTCGAGAAGCTCTACGGGGCAATCCTTTACCCCTAACACCTCAGAAGACATGCTGACAGGCTACCATTGGCTGCTAAAGGAGGAATTCAAGCGCCATCAGCAAGTAATCGCACAACTCGAGGCACGTAGAAAGGCGGTGGGCGAGTCGACCCTTCGGCGAGCTGGGTTCTCCTCCCACGGAGGATCCTTCTCCAAGGGCAACGAGTACTTGGCCAACAAAAGGCGATCTCGACTGGCCCACCTCACCGAAGAAGAGCGCGTAGAGGCCGCGGAAGTCCTCGACTTCAGCTCTATGACGGTGGATACGCAAGCTAACGTGCTCCCGAAGACACCGCAAGCCGCGGTGACGGCATCCACCATGTACCTCCTCAACAACCAGCCACCGACTGGAGATCCACGAGCTGCCATGCACCGATCCCGCGGGCCTGGGGCTAATCTAGGCCGCCCTCGACAAAGAACCAATGCTCGAGCCGAAGAAAATCAAGGCTCTGGCCAAACGCTACTCCTCGCCCTCGTCCAACGATGATAGCCACGATCTGTCTCGACGTCGCCGCTCACGGCGACACGATCATGACTACGACGCGTGTGATGACATCACAGCGCAAAGTCGACAAAATGCATGCAAGACGTGCTCTTTCGACTAACTCAGAGGATGACGAGGTGGAGCTCTGCGGCGCGAGATGCTTCAGCAGAGCCATCGGGCAAAAGTGAATGCCTAAAGGGTTCAAACTCCCCTCGGAGAACCCAAAATTTGATGGCCTACAGGACCCAAATATTTGGCTGGAGGATCACATCTCCTCCGCCGGGCTGCACGGCGGGAGTCAAAGAACGGCCATGTAATGCCTACAACTACATCTGCAGGGCGTCGCTCGCGCATGGCTCAACAACCTCCCGCGCGGATCCATTCGCAGCTGGAAAGAGCTAGTCTACAGCTTCGTGCGCAACTTCAAGGGCACTTACAAAACGCCCGCATCAATCGAAGAACTGAGAGGCTGCCAACAAATGTCTGGCGAGTTGCTACGCTCGTACATCCAGAGATGGTCTATCATCAAGAACTCCACAGAAAACATCTCGGAGGACCGCGCAATCGATGCGTTCAATGGCGGCATTCATTGTATAGAGCTCAGGGAGGAGCTAGGCCGCTCGAAGCCCAAAACGATCGACCACCTGATGGAAGTCACGAATCGGTGGGCGGACGGAGCAGATTTGGTAAAAAACCGCACCTACTCCAACGATGATGACGACCTTGGGCGCGGACACGACCGCCGAGGAAAACGTTGAATGTGTGTCTACGAGGACCATGACGAAGTTAATATGGTCACAGTCGGCTACGCCGACAAACGTGACGACAACCGCAACAGTGGATATCGCAGCGCCGGATACCGTGACAGCGGGAAAACCACATAGGTGTGGCAGCACCGCACTCGCGAAGATTCACCTGTAACATCTATACAAGACAAACTGTCTGGAGCATGCAACATGCACTTCTACATCGCCAAAGACGACAGCAAGAAAAAGTCCAGCCACCTCCTAAAGGACTGCCATGAGTTCCTCAAGCTCCACGAAGGCCTGACTCAGATGAATCGCGACGCGATCAACCGGGGCTATGGAGCCGTCCCAGGCGCTGTGGCACATGGAACTCCTCCACCACCACCCGGACCACCACCACCCGCAGCTGCGCCAGTCCAGCATCATGGAGGCGAGCCATACCAGCGAGCCATGGGCAACATGGGGATGATCCAAAAAGGGCGTCCCTCCAACCGAATGCAGAAGGCAATCACTCTCCAAGTCAATTTGGCGATAAACTCTCCACCTTTTACCACTGAGTACCTCAGTGGAAGCGAGTCCTGCAGCACCTTTGACAAGCGTGACCACCCGCGCCAAGTCCCTCATCTAGGCCACTGTCCCCTTGTACTCGAGGAGCGGATTAGAGGCTTCGATATGAGTCACGTATTCATGGACGGCGGAAGCGGCATCAACCTCATGTTCGCAAGTACCTTGCGCGTGATGAGGATCCCTCTGACTTGTCTAGAAGTTTCAGACACGACGTTCCACGACATTGTCCCAGTGAAGGGCGTATACCCATGGGCAAAATCAACCTCGACATCATCTTCGGCACGCCGCAAAACTTTCGGCGGGAACGCATCGACTTTGAAGTCGTCGACTGGATCTCATAATACCACTGCATCCTCGGACGTGTCGCGTTCGCAAGGTTTATGGCAGTGCCGCACTACACCTATCTGCAGATGAAGATGCCAGGACCAAACAGCGTCATCACAATCAACAGAAGCTTCGAGAGGTGCGACAACTGCGATAGGGAATTCAATAGAACCTCCCAGTCCTTTGGCATGCAAGAGGAACTTGCAAAACTGAAGGAGTCGATAGACAATAGTCTGCCTCCCCTAAGCAGGCCAAGTTCACCTGACCTGTCCTTCGACTCATCGGTGCACACAAAGAAAGTCTAGGTCCACCTAACGGACCCGACCAAGACGACCCTCATCGCCAACAACTTGAGTCCCGCATAGGAACTCGCACTCATCGAATTCCTCCGTGAGCACTGGGAAATCTTCGCCTGGTGTCTAGCGGACATGCCAGGGGTTCCCAGGGAATTCGCCGATCACTCACTCAACGTGAATCCAGACGCAAGGCCAGTCAAGTAGACAATACGGTGATTGTCTGAACCAAGAGCAAAAGCAGTCAGTATGGAGATCAATAGACTCCTCGATGCAAACTTCTTACGTGAGATCAAGGAAAGCACCTGGCTCGCTAACACAGTGCTTGTGCCTAAAAAAGATACGGATATCCCGCGGATGTGCATGGACTTCACCTCTTTGAATAAGCACTGCCCAAAAGATCACTTCCTCTTGCCATGGATCGATCAAATCATCGACTCCACTGCAGGATGTGAACGCCTCTGCTTCCTTGATGCCTACTCAGGCTACAATCAGATTCGAATGAAGGAGGAAGACCAAGAGAAAACGGCGTTTACAACGCCCTTCGGTGTGTTCTGCTACAATACGATACCTTTCGGGCTAAAAAATGCAGGAGCCACCTATCAGCGGTGCATGTAGGCTTGCCTCAAGAACCAACTTGGTCGCAACATCCAAGTCTACGTTGACGACATCGTCATCAAAACCAAGTAGGAAGCCACGTTAATCGACGATCTCCGCGAGACCTTCGCTAACCTCGACCGCTACCGGATCAAGCTCAATCCGGACAAATGTGCCTTCGGTGTACCGTCAGGGCAACTACTCGGGTATCTCATCTCTGCGAGGGGGATCGAGGCAAATCCAAAGAAAATAAAGGCCATACTGGCCATGGAGAAGCCAAAGAACGTAAAAGGCGTCCAACAGCTGGCTGGGCGAATCACGGCACTCAGTCGATTCATCAGTCGAATGGGCGAAAAGGCACTGCCCTTCTACCAACTCCTCCGCAAAGCTGACAAGTTCGAGTGGACAAACAAGGCGCAAGAAGCATTTGAAGACCTCAAGTGTCTACTATCCACCTCGCCAGTACTGGTGACATCTCGCGAAAAGGAACCAGTACTGCTCTACATCTCCGCCACCAACTAGGTGGTCAGCATGGTGCTCGTGGTGGAACAAGCCGAAGAAAATAAGGTCCACGGGGTCCAGCGCCCAGTATACTACCTCAGCGAGGTGCTCACGCCAACTAAGCAGCGGTACCCGCACTACCAGAAGCTGGCATATGGCGTCTTCATGACAGCCAGGCGACTGCGCCACTACTTCTAGGAGCACCCAATCATGGTGGTAAACGACGCCCTGCTCGGGCATATACTCAATAATCCTGACGCCACCGGGCGAGTCGCGCTCTGGGGAATCGAACTGTCTCCACGAGACATCACATATGAGAAGCATGGCGCGATCAAGTCGCAAGTCCTCCCGAATTTTCTCGTGCACTGGATGGAGAACCAGCTCCCCGACAAGCCAGATATGTCCTATCTTTGGACAATGCACTTTGATGGGTCCAAGCGAAAGGACGGAGCTGGGGCAGGAGTCATACTGACATCACCCCAAGGAGACAAGATGAAATACATTCTGTGAATGCAGTTCACTGCCTCCAATAACAAAGCCGAGTATGAGGACTTAATCCACGGGATGCGGATGGCGAAAGCCTGCGGTGCCAAGAGGCTCATCATCTACGACGACTCCAAGCTGGTGGTCAACCAAACGATGCACAAGTGCGACACACTGAGCAACAACATGATCGCCTATCGTGATCTCTACGACACACTTGAGGGAGACTTCGACGGCTGCGAGCTGCAACACGTAGGCCGTGAAAGCAACAAAGAGGCGGATACACTCGCAAACATCATCTCCACCTGTGCCCCCATACCAGCTGGGGTATTTCTCGAGCGTATCTGCGAGCGTTCCATCAAGCACAAAGCTCTAGAGAAGAAAGCAAGCACGCCAACGGACTCGGGGGCTACGCCACCCAACGATCCAATGACACTCGATGACACGGAGCTTGATACGGGACTCGAAGGCCCAATGGAGGTCATGATGATCGAGCCATCTTGGACATAGCCGTACATCACATATCTACTCAGCAAGAGGCTACTAGATGACCCGACTCATGCGCGACACATCACACGACGATCCAAGGCATTCACTCTCATCAACAGCAAACTGTACAAGCGCAGCATTACAGGGGTACTTCAACGGTGCGTCTCCAACGGGGACGGAAGGGCCGTCCTCCTCAACATACATGAAGGCACCTGCGAGCATCATGCTGGCAGTCGCGCCCTCATTGCCAAAGCTCTGCGAGATGGATTCTATTGGCCCATGGCCATGCACGATGCTAAGGACGTCGTCCAGTGCTGCAATGCTTGCCAGCAATTCATGGACAAACCTCACGCACCTGGCACGGAACTCATGCCAATACCATTGGCTTGGCCCTTCGCATAATGGGGACTCGACATGGTCGACAAGCTCCCAAAGTCCTTGCGAGGAGGTTATGTTTATCTCTTAGTCGCGGTCGACAAATTCACCAAGTGGATCGAGGACATGCCGGTGACGAATAAATCAGGGGCCAACACTATCAAGTTCTTTGAGTCCATTGTCTATCGCTTTGGAGTACCACATAGCATCATCATGGACAATGGGATGAACTTCACCTCTAAGGAGTTCCAGGAATTCTGCGAAAACCTGGGAATCAACATAAGCTACACCTTGGTGGCTCACCCGCAGACCAACGGTCAAGTCAAAAAGGCCAATGGCCTCGTCTGCAGGGGAATCAAGAAACGACTCCTTTGGCCACTCGAACAAGCCGCTGGATGCTGGCCAGACGAGCTGCAACCCATACTTTGGAGCCTACACACAACTCCAAACAGCGTCACGGGATACACTTCGTTCTTCATGGTGCATGGTGCTAAAGCTACCCGCAGAAGTACACTACAAAGCCCCACGGGTGGTTGCATACAGCGAGAAGGAGTCAACTCTCACACTCGAAGACTCCGTCGACCTCCTTGACAAGGAACGCGAGATAACAGTGGAGAGATTAACGATCTACCAATAGAGCCTCTATGTTGTGGTGTGGAACACGGCAGTGCCATCAGGGATGGCTTGAAGGGGACAATCAGGTTGCTATCGGTGGCTACTCGCACCAGGTTGGGCACAGATACTGCAAACACAGCAATGTACCCAAGTTCGGAGCCCTCTTGGAGAGGTAAAACTCCTACTCCTGCAAGGATCTACTATCAAAGGGGGCGAATGCCCAATACAAGTGCTCCTTGAGTTGTTTCCTTAGCTACTTCTTGCTAGGAATTCTCTAAGTACTTCTTCTGGTGTCCATTTTTCCTTCTGCTTCCGCTTACCTAGAACCCTAGCGCTACCCCCTTTATATACATGTCGAGGAGATAGCTTACAAGATGGGTTCTAGGGTTTACTGTTTGGATTTGGGCTTTACAAAGTGGGCCGGCTGGACAGGGCCAAACGGTAGGCCCGGGTCCAGTCAAGCCTCCAGTACAGGGGAGGACCATGCTTTAGCACTCAGCGCCCCTGCTTTACTTGTCATCCGGCTCTTTATCCGTCAACCAACTCTTTATGCATAAGCCGGGGCTTTCCTCGTCAGCTCTTGCTTTGCTCGTCAGCCACCAGATTTGGTGCAGTTGTCCAGTAGCACCGACCAGGCCAGCCAGCCTATCCAGTCAAGGGTGCGCTCAATAGGGAGCGTCATCCCCACCGTACATTGTCCAGCGGATCCGAGGCGGCCGGCTAGGAGCGGCCTCCCAGCCAGTTCTTCTAGCTACCCGGCTAGACGGGCCAGCCGGGGAAACTTGAGCGCGGACCGGGTGGGAGTTCCACCTGGCAGCGGTTCCTTCATCTGGGTCCAGACGGCCCGTGCTCCTTGGAGCCGGCAAGTTGGTCCCGTCTTGGTCTACCTGGGGGTCATCCCCCCGACACTAGTCCCCGAGTGTGTTAGGACTTGTCCTCGCGGAGAAGTTCTTGCATGCTCATTTGAAATGATTGATGACGCAGGTGCCTTGTCATTTTCATTTGTCTTGTAGCCTTTGTCTGGTAGTCTTTGTTCTGTACCGGCTTTAGATTCTGTGTTGTTTTCCCGACTGGGGTTCACCGGCTATGGAGCCGATGGACCCACCCACAGGGTGTGATGGGTGATCTTCTTGACCGGCTGCCGCACCCAGCTGGGAGATGGATCGCCAGTCTGCTGTCGTTGGTGCTTGCATAAGCCACACCTGCCGTTTTTGGCACGCGTCGTGTCAGTTTGACTTCTGGGTCTGCTGTTGCAGTTTTTGGTAACCGTGTGCACGCCTCCATCATTGTGTCTCCTTGGAGATCGTGGGAATGGTTTGCCTCCCGCAGTAACTTCTGCAGGATCCTCTATGCGCGTGGTGCTGGCGCACGCGATCTACCTCGAACCGTCGCGGGGTAGTGGGGCGGTTGCTTTGCCACGTGGCGTGGAGGCAGGGGAACCGGTGCGGTTATCCTTCGCCGATAAATACGTGCGCAAGGAGCAGTGATGCCTCACTTCGCCTCCCCGTGCCTGCTAGCCTTGTTCTTCCTTGCGCTCTAGCCTCCCTTTGCCCTTCTGCACCACCGTTCACTGGTCACCGGCGCCGCTGCTCTTCTTCGACCACGGGACCCCGCACCTCCATCACGGCTACTTTTCCAGGCAACATGCTGCCCAAGGTCGCCAACGGCTGGTGCGGCTCTTATGTCACGTAGGAGCTTGTGAGGAAGTACCGGCGGGGAAGTTCATGCCGTCGGAGCGGGTGGTGAAGCATCGCCTTGCGCCGGAGGGCGAACGGGTACCCCACCCCCAGCCAGGCGAGTCCGTCGTCTTCCTCGCGCACTTCGCTCACGGCCTCGGGCTGCTGCTGAGCCGCTTCGTCTTGGAGCAGCTGGTCGCCTTTGATCTGCAACTTCACCATCTCAGGGCCAACACCGTGTCGCTGCTATCGCATCACGTGGCCTACTGCGAGGCGTTCCTCGGCGTCTGCCCCGACGCCGCGAATTTCTTGAAGTTCTTCCACTTCAAGGTGCAGGTGGTGGGGAAGGGCGGCCCGTTGACAGAGACGGGCTGCTGCGCCATCTACCCATGGCCGTCAGCGCCCATACCCCGCCTGGAGCTCCCCGACACCGTCAAGCTCTGGCAGCGCTCGTATTTTTACGTGCGCAACAACACGGAGGTGGACTTCATCAAGGTCCCCGCCTTCGCCAATGTCCCCTCTAGTCGGAAGGTCTGGACCATCCAGCACTTGGGCGCCCAGGGCAACATTGACCGGATGGGCGCTCGACTGGCCGTCCTTGTGGAGAAGGAGCAGCTCACCGCCCAGGACATTCTGTTGTCCTGGATGGTGACCCACGTGCTCCCGCTGCAGCACCGGTCGCACAAGATGTGCCACTTCTCTGGCCATCTGGATCCCACCTGGGTATCTCGGCTGGACGTGCCATACGCCGCCCTCCGCGAATGGCTCGCCACCATTTTGAAGGAGGCGCTAGAGGAGGAGTGGAAGTTCTCCTGCCGGCCGTACCACCGCGGCCGGCTGCCACCAAAGGTATTTTTTTCTTGCTCTTCTCCGGGTGGATTTTCCCGAGGGACTCCCGTTTCGTGCCTCTTATCTTCCCTTGTTGAGTAGCTTTTCACGGCAGAGCTAGCGGAGGACGGTATGGGGGACACCGAGCTCCCCAACTTCGCTATGGACTTCAAGCCGGCGAAGGCTCCGCCCGTGGAGGCGAAGCGGTTCCCCATGCGGGTCGACGAGGGCTGCGAGCCGCCCCTACCAGCGTTGCCCCGGCCGCAGGTGGTGCCAAGAAGTCACGCCGCCTCTGCCCATCATGCCGAGCGTTTCCGGGTAGGTGCTCTTGTCCTTTTGGTGCGAGTATTGCCTTACTTGTATTTGTTTTGCTCACTTCTTGTATTCCTGCAGCGAGGCTATGTCCTTGCCCGGCTCTGCGACCATCGCCACCGCGTCCACCCCTCCGCCTGCTGCCGAGGGGAGCGTGCCGGCTTTGGCATCCGAGGCCGTGCCGGCTTCGACGTCTGAAGCTGCGCTGGATCTAGCCCCTGAGGCTGCGCTGGCTCCAGCTCCGGTGTCTGAAGTTCCACCGGCTGCGGCCCCCGAGGCTACGCCGGCTCCGGGCCCCGAGCCGGCAGCGACGGATGTGGTGCTACCGGCTGAGCCCATGATGCTTCACCGGGCCGGAGCCGTCTCCCGGCTTGCGGGGGGTTTGTCGTTCGGGCGTGCTGGTGGGGCCGTCCCTCCCTCCGGCTCGACGGTGGGTGCTGGCTCCAGCACCTACCAGGTGGAGGAGCCGGTGGAGGTGCCGTCGCCGGTTGCCCCTGTCTAAGCGGAGGTTGGTCCCTCCGCAGCTTGCTGGACGCCGGCGCGTGTCGCGCCACCGCTGGATGTCCTTCTGGCATAGTTGTCGGAGGCGGCGCCTCTGGCCGTTGGCCAGATCCGCCAGCTGGTGGGGGCGCTGGAGCAGGGGCTCGGCCAAGCTAGGACGCCGGGAGCTTCCGTCGAGGTATGTGCTCTGTCGCCAATCTATTTGTTTTGTCACCGTCATGTGACATAGCTATTTGTTTTGGTTCTTATCTCTCTTTTCTTGCACAGAGGGATCTTACCGACGCTGCTAAGACTTCACGGGACCTGGGCCATAAGATCGCTCGCTCTACCGTATCTTCCCAATTGCACGATTTCTCGCGCTTCTTATTGAGTATTGGTTACCCTCCTGCAGCTCTGCTGGCGGACCGGGACTGTGAGGTGGCCCAGCTAGAGGAGGAGGTCGCCTGGCTGGAGGAGGCCAACAAGACCCGCCAGGACCAGATCACGAAGCTGACTGCACAACAGCAGCAAATGGAGATCAAGGCTGGTAGGGCCAAGAAGGCTGCAGACGCCCGGACCGAGGCGCTGAAGAACCTAGAGGGGCTCTATGCCACCCAGGCGGATGCCCTCAAGGCTTCCAAGGCCAAGGAGGCGGCGGCGCTGTCGGAGCTCTGCCAGATCACTGAGATTGTTGTCAGTAAGTGCTTTTGAGTTGAGCCCCTTTTGCGGATTTGTCCTTTGTGATTGATACTGACCGCTGTCCTCTTTTCTGGCTACAACTCAGTACCCTGAGGCAACAGATCAGGTGCTGGGCCGGATTCCTGAGACGGATCCGAAACAGGATCTCCACCCGGGGGAGCTGGTGATGGTCGTCAGGGAGGAGGCGAACCTGCTCCGCGCTGCCGCTCTTGAGGTCTTTGACTATGTCTGGCCTGAGGCCGTCCCGCCTACCACCATGGATGTCCTGGCTGAGCATCTCTGGGGCGCTCTGGAGCTCATGAACATGGCCCGGGAGTGGGCAGCTTGAGGCGGCGCGGAGATGGTGCTGGCGCTGCTTAAGTCCTGGTACCCGGATGTGGATCTGTGGAGCCTTTCCCGTGGATTCCGCCAAGGGACCAGCTATGACCAGCTCCGCACTGAGGTCCCCGACATCCTCTCCTCTGGCGTGACGATCGGGAGCTACGTCATGCTGGACAGGGACTTCAGCGACCCAGCTGGCACAGAGCGATACTTCCACAGCCCGGATCTGATGCAGACGCACCCTTGACGCCTCAGCGGACGTCGCCAGCGCTCTGACACCTCCGGCCCTTTTGCCCCTCAGTGAATTTGATCCCCGGTATGCCGGGAGTATTTTTGACTTGAAAAATTCATCTTTTCTATGCGCCATGTGAACAGTTGTCCATCTATGACGTATTGAACTTCTGTGGGAGCATCGCCTCCCTCTATCTTATTTGCTCGTGCTCTTCTGTTTGCACTTTCTGTTTTGCATCTTTTGCATGCCTGTTTCTTTGTGGGGGCGCACAAACGCACCCACAGAGTGTAGTCCCCGAGGTTTGGGCCGACTGGAGAATTCAGCCGGGTCGAAGCTCCTTTATGTTCTTTGTTTTGCAGGTTTTTGTGTGGGGGCGCACAAGCGCACCCACAGGGTGTAGTCCCCGAGGTTCGGGCCGGCTGGAGAATACAGCCGGGTCGAAGCTCCTTAACCTACTCCGCCTTGGCGGTGTTCATTGTTGAACTTCGGCTCATGTAAACATAGAAACAAACAAGTTGTTTGCCTGGTTAAGCATATGCAAGTCCAAACTGTAATCTTAGATGAACTAGTTTTCAATTTTTTTACTGTTTCGTGCAAATTCAATGTCTTTCCCCTTTTCTCAATGAGCATTGGCCAATTTCAGTGCTGTTCCCTTGCTGGGTTTTAGCCGGAGTCGAAGGGGTAGCTTGGTAGGCATACTGCATGATACTTCGGGTTTGGGTCATTGCCTTTGAGCGAGTGAGCGCATCCGGGTCATCCAGACATTTTTGTTTTCCTCGTGGCATTTTCATGTAGGGGCCTTTGAGCGTTCTGCTCTTGCCGGATCTGTCAGCCGGCTTGCGGTCTGCAGCCGGAACCGAAGAGGAAGCCTTAGGAACCGTGTATAGTACTTTACCGTGTGGATCACGCAGCCGTCTGGGCCAACCGGCGAGTCCTCGAGGCGGATCACCGGCTCCGAGGTTAGAGTAATACAGCCGGAAGAGCTAACTTGTGCAGCATGACTTGCTTATTTTATTGTGGAGTCCCCGAGACTGTGTCGAGGCTCCTATGCTTGTTCATTACATGAAAGTAAGGTACATACACTTCTTGTTCAAGTGTAGAAGGGGCAGAGCAGGCTCGTGTTCCATGGGTGTTCAGTTTCTTCGCCTGAGCGGTCCATCCTGTTCTTTTCCGGCTTGCGGGCATCGATGAGGTAGTACGAGTTGTTCTGCAGTGCCCGACTGATTATGAACAGGCCTTCCCCAGGTGGAGACAGATTGTGCATCCCCTTGGTGTCTTGGATCAGCCTTAGTACCAGATCACCCTCGCGGAACGAGACGCTACGTATCCGGCTGGCGTGGTAGCGACACAGGTTCTGCTGGTAGATGGTGGACCTGGACAAGGCCAGTTCGCGTGCTTCCTCTAGGAGATCGACACTGTATTCTCATGCTTCTTTGGCCTACTGTTCTGTGTAGAGCAGTTTGCGGGGTGCGTCAAACTCGATGTCAGTGGACAAAACCGCCTCCGCCCCGTAAACGAGGAAGAAGGGAGTGTAGCCGATGGACTGGTTTGGCGTTGTGCGCGGGCTCCAGAGTACAGCTGGCAGCTCCTCAATCCAGCAGCCAGGGGATCGCATCAGTGGTTCGACCAGCCGGGGATTGATTCCGGCTAGGACCAGGCCATTCGCTCACTCGCACTGTCCATTGGACTAGGGGTGTGCCACAGATGTGAGGTCCAGGAGGATGCCCTTATCTCTGCAGAATCGTGCGAAAGCTCCCTTGGAAAAATTTGTTCTGTTGTCGGTTATGATGCTGTTGGGGTAGCCAAAGCGTGTGATTATGTCTGTGAAGAACTTGACCACCGTTGGCCCATCCAGCTTCTTTATTGGCTTTGCCTCTATCCACTTGGTGAACTTGTCCACCGCCACCAGCAAGTGGGTCATACCAGATCTGGCCGTTTTGAAGGGGCCAACCATGTCTAGCCCCCAGACGCCGAACAACCAGGTGATGGGAATAGTCTTGAGTGCTGCAAACGGAGTGTGCTTCTGCTGGCTAAACCGCTGACATCCCTTGCACGCCTTGACAATCTGCTCAGCGTCTTCTAATGCTGTGGGCCAGTAGAACCCATGGCAGAATGCCTTTGCCACTATGGCTCATGACGATGCGTGGTGTCCGCATTTGCCCTGGTGGATGTCGACCAGCCATCGGATTCCTTCCGCCTGGCCCACACATCGTTGATACATGCCGCCAATGCTATGCTTGTAGAGCTCGTTGTTGATGATGGTGTATGCGCTGGCTCTGCGCTTGACCTGTCTTGCCTGCACCTCCTCTTCGGGCAGCTCTCCGTTGGATAGGAAATCCATGAACGGCTTGGCCCATGTTGGTGTTTCCCGGATGGAGCATACCACTTTCATTAGCAAATTCACTTCTTCTTGGATGGTCGGGTCAGGCCCGTACAGAGGCCGTCCAGGTGGGGCGGTGGAGCCGGCAGCTTCTAGGCTAAGCGGCGGTCCCAGTGCTTGTGAGGCGATCCCGGGTGCGGTGCAGCTGTCACGGAGGTCCTGGAGCCGGCAGTCCCCGGGTGCGGCGAAGCAGTCCCCGGGTGCGGTGCAGCCGTCACGGAGGTCTTGGAGCCGGCAATCCCTGGTTCCGCGTCCAATATGATGGAGTTAGATTTGGGAGACGATGTGACTGATGGCTTGCGCAGGTGCTCAAGAGAAACTCCAGGCGGAATTGGTTGTCTTGTCGACCTGATGCGGGCGAGCGTGTCTGCGGCCTCGTTGTTTACCCTAGGAACATGATGAAACTCACATCCTTTGAAACAGGCACATAGCTGCTATACGAAGAAACGGTATAGAGCCATGTTTGCATCTCTGGCGTCCCAGTCGCCTGGCACTTGCTGCACCACCAGATCAGAATCGCCGAAGCATAGGATGCGCCGGATGCCTATTTCCTTTGCCATCTTGAGGCCGTGGACGAGCGCTTCATACTCAGCGACGTTATTGGACGTGCGGAAGTGAATCTGTAGCATGTATTCCAGCCGGTATCCTTTTGGAGAGGTGATGACCACTCCGGCTCCGAGACCTCCATACATCTTGGAGCCGTCGAAGTGCAATTTCCAATGTGTGGAGTCAAGGCAAGGTGGCAGGTACTGTGTTTCTGCCCAATCGACGAGGAAATCCGCCAAGGCCTGAGACTTAACCGCCGTTCTTGGCTCGTACTGTATGTTGTGGGCAGCGAGATCTATGGCCCATTTCTCCACCCGGCCTATGGCGTCTCTATTGCCGATGATCTCCGCAAGTGGCGCTAGCGCCACCACCCGGATGGAGTGTTCTTGGAAGTAGTGCTTCAGTTTCTTGGCGGCCATGTACACGCTGTACACCAGCTTCTGGTAATGAGGGTAGTTCTGCTTCGAGAGCGAGAGTACCTCACTCAGGTAGTACACTGGTCGTCGCACCGGCTGCGCCTTTCCTTCTTCCGGCCTCTCCACTACCAACACCACACCGACAACCATGTTTGTTGCTGCGATGTACATCAACATGGGTTCCTTTGCTGCTGGTGCTGCTAGGATAGGTGGTGAGGTGAGCATGCGCTTGAGGTCACGGAAAGCTTCATCCGCCTGTGATGTCCAGACGAACTTGTCCGTTTTCTTCATGAGCTGGTACAGTGGGAGTGCTTTCTCGCCCAACTGGCTGATGAACCGGCTAAGGGAAGCCAGGCAGCCGGTGAACTTCTAGACATCTCTGAAGTTCTTGGGCGGCTGCAGGCGCTCGATTGCGCCGATCTTCTCCGGGTTCGCCTCAATTCCTTGCTCAGATACGAGAAAACCAAGTAGCTGACCGGCTGGGACACCGAATACACACTTCTCTGGGTTCAGCTTCATCTGGAACCGGCGTAGGTTAGTGAATGTTTCCTTCAGGTCCTGAAGGAGTGTCTGGCGCTCCTTGGTCTTGACTACCACATCGTCGACGTAGGCGTGTACGTTTCTGCCAATCTGAGTCTGCAAGCACTTCTGCATGCAACGCTGGTATGTTGCTCCAGCGTTCTTCAATCCGAATGGCATTGTAGTGTAGCAGTAGGCTCCGTAAGGAGTGATGAATGATGTTTTTATTTGATCAGCGGGGTTTAGCCGGATCTGGTGGTAGACGGAATACGCGTCCAAAAATGACAACAGCTCGTAGCCGGTCGTGGAATCGATCACTTGGTCTTTCCTTGGCAGGGCGAATGAATCCTTGGGACATGCTTTGTTCAGACTGGTGTAGTCAACACACATGCGCCAAGTTTTGTTCTTCTTCACCACGAGTACTGGGTTTGCCAGCCATTCCGGGTGGAAAACTTCCATGATGAATCTAGCTGCGTGCAGCCGGGTGATCTCCTCCCCAATTGTTCTTTTTTCTTCCACGAAGCGGCACAGTGACTGTTTGACCGGTTTTGCATCCGGCCTGACATGTAAAGAGTGCTCAGCGAGCTCCCTCGGAACACCTGGCATGTCCTTGAGGGACCATGCGAAGATATCCTAATTCTCACGGAGGAAGTCGACGAGCGCACTTTCCTATTTGCTATCAAGGCCGTCTCCGACCAGGACAAACTTGTCTGGCTCGGCCTCGTTCAGCAGGATCTTCCTCGTGCCCTTGGATGGCTTGAATTGTGCCTCCCTGGCCGGCTTGGCTCGCCAGCCGGCATGTCCTTCTACAGGGCTGCCACGTTCTGCATGATTACGCGTTTTTCTTCCATGATGATCATGGCTTCAGCTATTTTGGATCTGTCTGTGGCGCATTCCACAGACCGTCTATAGCAGCCGGCCACGGTGATGACGCCTTTGGGCCCTGGTAGCTTCATCTTGAGGTAGGCGTAATGTGGTACCGCCATGAACTTGGTGAGCGCTGGGCACCCCAGGATTGTGTGGTACACACTGCAGAGGTTGACCACCTCGAACCAGATGGGCTCGCGGCGGAAGTTGTCCTCCGTACTAAAGATGACGTCCAACCGGATTTTTCTGATGGGGGAATGCGAAGGGCCGGGGACAGCTCCGTGGAAGGAGGTGCTTGACGGCTCCAGCTACGACTCACTGATACCGAGCCGGTCGAGCGAGCTACGGTATAGGAGATTGATGCTACTCCCTCCGTCTACAAGGACGCGGGAGAATCTGCAGGAATGCTTCTAGGAGACAATGATAGGATCCAGAACCACCGCATAGGTGCCCGGGTGAGGCAGCTCAGCCGGCTGGTCCTTCCGGCTCCATGCAACTTCTTGCTCCGACCAGTTGAGGTACTGGGGAACGGGAGGAATGATTGCGTTCACCTCTGCATCGCGACACCTTTTGTTGTGCTTGGTGTCTGGCTCCGTGGTGAAGATGTGGTAATTTCCCACCTGGTGAGGGTAGTTGTTATCATCATCCTCCCTTCGATGTTGGTTGTTGCAATTGCCTGGCGGCCCGCCAGCTAGAGGAGGTGGCGCCTGTCTAGCCTGTGCGCCGGCAATTTCTGCCATCTTCTTCGTCTAGGTGCACTGGCGTGTGGTGTGTGTAGCTGGCTTGTTTCCCCCGCTGTGGAACTTGCATGGCCCATCAAGCATCGACTCAATGGTGTACTTGGGCCTTGGTGGCCGGTCATCAGGCTTCTGTCTCCGGCTTCCGCCTGTAGCCGGATCCTCCTGCACTGCTACCACCTGCCTGGAGCCATATTGGTTATCCGGCTGGTCGTCCTTTCTCTTGCCGTGGCGGTTGTCGTGCCGCCGGGAGTTGTGTCCATTCCCTTCCGGCTGGTGCCAAGCTACGGCGATGTCGACGATTATTTGCCCTTTGTCGTCCACCCGGACGGATCTTTTCATTGCCGCGTCGGCCGTGGCGTACTTGTCCGTGATGTCCATGGTCTATGCCATGGTTGTGGGTTCCACCCGGCGAAGCTTATGCTTGAGCATAGTGCCGTCTCTGCAGCCGTTGATGAAGAAATCAACCGCCTGATGTTCGCGTACCCCCTCACAGGAGTTGTGCATGCTCGTCCATCGAGTGATGTAGGAGCGATCAGATCCATCCGGGCCCTGCACACAGAGAGCGAGCTCGCCAGGCCGGCCTGGGCGCTTGTAGGTGCTGGTGAAGTTGCGAACGAACGCCTACGCGAAATCGATCCAAGCGTTGATGCTGTTGTCGGGGAGACTGTTTAGCCATATTCTGGCTGAGTCGAGGAGCATGAGAGGGGCATAGCGCACTGCTACCCGGAAGTTGCCGTTGGCGATGCCCACGACAGTGGTATAATCCACCAGCCAGTCCTCCGGCTTGACTGAGCCGTTGTACTTTGGCGTATCCCTTGGGAGCAAAATCCCTTTGGAAACGGTTCGTTCCGGATGTGCGGTCTAAAACATCTTGGTCCGGCTGGACTTTCTTCCTCCAACGCGCGTGATTGGACCAGCAGGTCGATTCGTGCACGCGTATCTTGTTGTTCGTTTGGCTCGAGCGGTCCCAGCTGGCCAGATAGGCGGGACTTGGGGAGCTCTTGGCCTTTTCCAGCTTCGTCAGCCGGCTCGCGATTTTTGCTGGTAACAGCTGCCGCATTGGGGGCGTTGTGCCCATGGCCTGCAGATCCACTGCATGGGCGGTTGCTCTATCTTGCTCCATTTGGGGAAGACACCTTGCTTCCGCCCGTAGCCGGGTCCACCATCCGGCGAGCCGGTTGGGTTCTGCTATTGCCAGCCATGCCGAGTTCTGCGTCGGCCTGCTGCTTGTTCACCGTGACCACGAGGAGCTGGACGCGTGCTTGCTGATGGAGTAGTTCCTCGCCCTCCAGGTGGCTAAGTTCCACGACCGCCGCCTCCGCGGCCCTCATGTTTTTGGCGGGGGTGCTGTAGATGGGCTGCACCGCGGGTGTGCGCGGATTAGCGGCACGATCCATCTCCGAACCGAGGTTCTGGCCTTGCGGCTGAGCCAGGTGGCTGGTGCCGGGTAGGCACGTGACACCGTGCATGATGTTGTACTCCCGCATGGTGGCATTCATTCATCGTTGGGCGGCTGCCACCTTGCCGGCTTCCTCTAGAAGGTTCTGGTGGGTGGTCTCCAAGGTTGCCATAGCTGTAGCTGGATCCGCCTCGATGGGGGTGATGGGGTTGCGGAGGTGCTCGATGGACGTGTTGATCAAGTCCGGGTTTGGGAGGTGTGAGTTAGTGGCGCAGCCGTTCATGTTGCGCTCCAGAGGTGGGCGGCGGTTCTCGACCGAGCCTGCCATCATGACCTCGATGCTACCACTGGTGATGCATGAGGCAGAGAAGCCAGGGGGTGCGCCAAAGATGGTGACTACCTCGTGAGGGAAGGCCTCAGGGACGGTGACGACATAGACTTGGTGCTCACCGAAGCGCATGATGGAGGCCCCGCTTGGGAAAGTCCCCCCAGCGAAGCAGGACGCGTTGTCGAGGATGCGGTAGTAGGAGCCGAGAGTGAGGACGAGGCCAGAGGCTACTCGCTCAGCAGCGACGAGTGGAAGTTCTGTGTGAAAGATGATCCCAACCGAAGCGCTGTGCCCCATGGTGGTGTCGCCAACTGTCATGGTGTGGAACACGGCAGTGCCATCGGGGATGGCTTGAAGGGGACAATCAGGTTTCTATCGGTGGCTACTCGCAACAGGTTGGGCACAGATACTGCAAACACAGTGATGTACCCAGGTTCGGAGCCCTCTTGGCGAGGTAAAACTCCTACTCCTGCAAGGATCTACTATCAAAGGGGGCGAATTCCCAATACAAGTGCTCCTTGAGCTGTTTCCTTAGCTACTTCTTGCTAGGAATTCTCTAAGTCCTTCTTCTGGTGTCTATTTTTCCTTCTGCTTTAGCTTACCTAGAACCCTAGTGCTACCCCCTTTATATACAGGTCGAGGAGATAGCTTACAAGATGTGTTCTAGGGTTTATTGTTTGGATTTGGGCTTTACAAAGTGGGCCGGCTGGACAGGGCCAAACGGTAGGCCCGAGTCCAGTCAAGCCTCCAGTACAGGGGAGGACCATGCTTTAGCACTCAGCGCCCCTGCTTTACTTGTCATCTGGCTCTTTATCCGTCAGCCGGCTCTTTATGCATAAGCCGGGCCTTTCCTTGTCAGCTCTTGCTTTGCTCGTCAGCCTCCAGCTTTGGCGCAGTTGTCTAGTAGCGCCGACCAGGCCAGCCAGCCAGTCCGGTCAAGGGTGCGCTCAGTAAGGAGCGTCATCCCCACCGTACATTGTCCAGCGGATCTGAGGCGACCGGCTAGGAGTGGCCTCCCAGCCGGTTCTTCTGGCTCCTGGCAAGATGGGCCAGCCGAGGAAACTTGAGCGCGGACCGGGTGGGAGTTCCACCCGGCTGCGGTTCCTTCATCTGGGTCCAGATGACCCGTGCTCCTTGGAGCCGGCCAGTTGGCCCCGTATTCGTCTACCCGGGGGTCATCCCCTCGACACTCCGCAACTACCACAGCAGAAGGCTACGCCCTAGATCCTTCGTCAAAGGAGACCTGGTACTGCGACTGGAGCAACAAGGGCATCTCAAGCTCGAGTCCCCTTGGGAAGGACCTTACGTGATTATAGAAGTAATCCCAGGTGGCGCCTATCGCCTTAAAGATTTCAAGATCGGAGTCGCATACTCCAACCTTTGGAACGTTGGGCATCTGCATCGTTTCTACCCCTAGTCGTTTTTACATTACAAATAAGGCTATTCAGCCAGGCTACTTAGCCACACATTGTACCTCATACTATTCTACGAATAAATAAAGCTAAGTGTCCCTAAACTCTGTGTCTTTTCATATTTTCTTGCAATTTCATCACTCGGGGGCTGCGCCACCCTTTACACTTTTGTTCTACGAACAAATCGCAGTATCCTGAGTAGTTGACGCAATACCAATCGAACCCTTGATAAACACCAACCCAATTGCAACGCACCTGGCAGGTTGGCAAGGTGCTGAGATTAACACACGTCAGGCTAACAAAGAGATTGGTTGTGAGAGACTCCCCTTGCAAGAATCTTCTTTCTCCCTAAAAAGTGATTGGCAAGGAGGAAGAGATTGAAGCTATCCTTAACTCCCCGACAACAACGCCAAAAAGTGCTTGATGGCTCAAGATATGTAGAGCTCGTTGGGAACCCCAAGAGGAAGGTATGATGAGCACAACAACAAGTTTCCCTCAGTTATGAAACCAAGGTTATCGAACCAGTAGGAGTAAGGAAACAACTCGAAGGTGTTGCTAGCAACTTGGAATCCTGCACAACACAACCACAGAACTTTGCCCCAACTTACAGTAAGGTTGTCAATCTCACTGGTTTTGCTGAAAACAAAGGATTAAACGTATAGTGTGGAAGATAGTAATTGTTTGTAGAAAGTAAATAGTAAATGGTAAACATTAGATGGTATATCAATGGTAAAGGAATAGACTGGGGTCCATAGTTCACTAAAGGTGTTTCTCCTTAAGATAAATAGCATGTTGGGTGAACAAATTATAGCGGGGCAAATGACAGATTGAGAAAGCATAACAATGCATATACTAGACATCTTGACTCCTACGAGATTTGATTGGGCATTACAACATAATACATAGACCGTAATTCAACTGCATCTATGACTAATAATCCACCTTCAGGTTATCATCCGAACCCCTTCTAGTATTAAGTTGCAAGCAACAGATAATTGCATTAAGCAAAGTGTGTAAAGTAAACAATACAATTGCCCCATGGACAAAGGATTGTTGTTTTGTCCCTAGTAGCAACAACACATCTACAACCTTAGAGATTTCCGTCACTTCCCTAGATTACTAGAAGCATGAACCTACTATCGAGCATAAATACTCCCTCTTGGAGTTACAAGCATCTACTTGGCCAAGATCACAAATAACATATACATGATAGAATCAATAATCATCTGACATGGTATCTCAATATCCATCGGATCCCCGCAAACACAACATATAGGATTACAAATAGATGACCTTGATCATGAACGGAGCTCACAAGATCTAAACATGATAGCACAAAGGAGGAGAACCAACCATCTAGCTACTGTATGGACCCATAGTCCAAGGACGAACTACTCACGCATCACTCCGGAGGCTGGCATGGTGATGAAGAAGGCCTCCGGGATGATCTCACCCCTCCGGCAGGGTGCCAGGAAGAGCTTCGGACCCCCTCGATCTAGGGATGGAGATGGCAGCGGCTACAGACTCTTTCGTGGATTTTTGATCGGGTACTTAGGGTTTCTGCATCGGGGTACTTTTATAGGCGAAGGGGCAAGGTCCGTGGGTGCCCGAGGGGCCCACACCATGGGGCGGTGCGCCCTAGGGGGTGGCCGCGCTAGCCCTAGGTGTGGCCACCTCGTGACCTCACTTCGGATGCCCTTCGGACTCCGTGTTCCTTCTGGTAAAATACTGACTTTAGCTTTTGTCCCATCCAATTCCGAGAATATTTCCTTACTAGCTTTTCTGAAACCAAAAACGGCAGAAAATAGGCAACTGGCACTAAAGCATCTTGTTAATAGGTTAGTTTCAGAAAATGTATAAAAATACCTCAAAGTGTAAACAAAACATAAGAAACTTGATATAAAACAAGCATGGATCATCAAAAATTATAGATACGGTTATGACGTATCAGGGGGCAGCGGGCGGTGGCTGGGGATAGGGAGAGGGGTCATGGGAGAAGAACTGCTCTGTGTGATCCCTTCCCCTGACGCCCAGCCCTTAATAGACTAAGTCTGCCAGGACCGGATTATTCGGCCACCACTTGGGCCAGATTATCCGGCTTGATTTCTGAATTCTTGTTATACACAGGTTCAGGCCCGCGTATCCCGAAACAACACCCTCACAAGATGAACAAAGGACTTGTGTGCTGGATGAGATGGCTAGGGATTCATAGAGGCTTGGGATTAGGCAACCAAACTGAAATGGTACTACACACTCAATATTGGAAGAATCAAATCAACTAAAATCCAAAATTGAGTGTGATTTCCATAAGAACAAGAGATGAGCAAAAACAACCATAAAGATCCACATAGAACCAACTCTTCTCATGGAAGAGGGCGGTGGCTGATGCCACCTTGTTGGAGTGCATGGTATGACACCGCGAAGATATATCCTGGGTTCATGACCAATACTCATCAATAAGCTCACATATCACAAAATGATATTAAGAGAAATGATTTTACTTGCTTTCAGCATTATGGGGGGAGGGTTAGCCCAATTAATTAGGACCACACTCCCCCTATATCCATGCCCACACCTAGACCAAACAAGGATGAGATATAAGAGTGAGTGCATGGGTAATCAAGACAAGCTCCTTGAATCAACGATATTTAGCTCATTCCTCAAG
Organism: Avena insularis; assembly: GCA_023614405.1. Classification (NCBI taxonomy): domain Eukaryota; kingdom Viridiplantae; phylum Streptophyta; class Magnoliopsida; order Poales; family Poaceae; genus Avena; species Avena insularis. The sequence goes on from CM042694.1 coordinate 455,437,192, forward strand.
TAACAAAACCTTGCTTCATTAAGTGGCTTTACGAAAATATCAGCAAGTTGATTCTTCGTGCTCACAAAAATAGATCAATATCACCTCGGGCTACATGGTCCCGAATAAAAAGGTTTCGAATCTCAATATGTTTTGTCCTTGTGTGCTGCACAGGATTGTACGCAATTTTGATCGCACTTTCATTATGGCATAAAAGAGGCACTTTGTCACAATTGACACCGTATTCCTTTAAAGTTTACCTCATCCATAATAATTGAGTACATGCACTAGCAACAACCACATATTCAGCCTCAGCGGTGGAGAGAGGTATACAGTTCTGCTTTTTAGAAGACCAACATACCAAAGACCTTCCCAAGAATTCACAAGCTCCAGAAGTTGATTTCCTATCATCCTTATCACTAGCCCAATCTGAATCAGTATAGCCACATAGAGAGAAATTGGAGCCCTTGGGATACCATAGACCAAAATTAGGGGAATGAACCAAATATCGGAAGATTCTCTTGACCGCCACTAAGTGGCTTTTTTAGGAGCTGCTTGATACCTTGCACACACCCCTACACTCAACACAATATCAGGTCTAGATGCGCAGAGGTAAAGGAGAGAGACGATCATGGACCGGTGTACCTTTTGGTCCACATATTTACCATTTGTATTGAGTTCAAGATGACATTTAGTTTGCATTGGTGTGGCAACACCATTAAGATCCGCCATCTTGAATCTCTTGAGCATGTCTTGAATGTATTTTGTTTGATTTATGAAGGTTCCTTCTCTAAGTTTCTTGATCTCAAATTCGAGAAAGAACCGTAACTCCCCCATCATAGACATCTCAAACCTGTCAGTCATAAGCTTTCAAAATTCATCATTAAAAGCTTTATTAGTAGATCCAAATATAATGTCGTCTACATATAGTTGGCATATGAAGATCTCCCCCTTAACCTTCTTAGTAAAAAGAGTGGGATCGATTTGCCCAACCTCGAAGCCACGGTATAGCAAAAGCTCTTTAAGGTGCTCATACCACGCATGTGGGGCTTGTTTAAGGCCATAGAGTGCCTTATCGAGTTTGTAGACATGGTTCGGAAAGTTAGGATCCTCAAAACCCAGAGGTTGCTTTACATATACCAACTCATGTAGAGGACCATTAAGAAAAGCACTCTTAACATCCATTTGTTGTAATTTAAAATTATTATGAGCAACATAAGCAAGAAGGATACAGATGGACTCAAGACGAGCCACTGGAGCATAAGTCTCGCCAAAGTTGATGCCTTCAACTTGGGAATAGCCTTGTGCCACTAGTCTTGCCTTGTTCCTTACAACAATGCCATTCTCATCTTGCTTATTCTTGAGAATCCACTTTGTGTCGATAACAACAATCCTTGGGCTTCTCTACTAATTTCCAGACCTTGTTGCGCTCAAAATTGTTTAATTCTTCATGCATAGCAGCAACCCAGTCCAGATCTTCAAGGGCTTAAAACACTTTCTTGGGTTCCACCATGGATATGTGAGCTTGATGCTCACCAAAGCTTTCTAGTTCCCTTATTGTGGACACCCTCCGTCTGAGATCACCTACAACTTTGTCAAGTGTATGACCCCTTAATTCAAGATTTCTCTCTACACGAGCCTTGCGACGAAGTTCAATCAACTTGTTGTTTATTGGAGGAATATCTTCATCATTTGATTCTTCATTGGAATTACTTGCTTGTCCTTGATCTTCAGCTTGATCAGTAGAAATTGGAGATGATGAATCTTGCCCTTGATGTGGATTAACAGTCGTAATAGGAGGTTGCAGCTGTTCTAAAGTTCCAGGGCCGGATGATCTGGCCGAGGGGGTGGCTGGATAATCCGGCCTGGGAGAACTTGGTCCATATTGAATGTCTTCAATGATTCTAGCTCGAACCGGAGAGGGGATGGATAATCCAGGGTCAGTCGGAAAATCCAGCCTGGGACTTGCAACGTTTTCTTCACCAATGTTCTCAGTTCTGCTAGTTGAGGTAGGTTGGCCGGATAATCCGGTGTCCACCGGATAATCCGGCCTAGAGCTTCCTGGAGCAGTTGCTTGATGATCTTCAGTAGTTTGAGGTGTTGGTGTAGAGGTTTATCCAACAGTTGGAGCATGGTGAGCTTGTGTGGATGAGGGTTATACTTGAGTAGAGCATTATCCTTCCCGATCCGCCACAAGGGTTCCTCAATGGGGCGGAAAAATCTCACGCCCATTTTTCTGATGGCATCTTGGGGTATTTCAACATCTGCATCACAAACATCAACTTGCCCCGCACGGGAGCCATCATTTTCCTCAAACACCACACTACAAGATTCTACAATAGTTCCAGAGAGCTTATTGTAGACTCTATAGGTGTGGGATTCGGCACCATAACCAACAAAAATGCCTTCTAAAGCCTTAGACTCGAATTTAGATAGACGAACTCCTTTGATGAGAAAGATACACTTACAACCAAATACCAGAAAGTAGGAGATGTTTGGCTTGTTACTGGTAAGTATTTCATAAGGTGTCTTGTCCAAGATTTTGCAGAGGTAGAGCCGGTTGGATGAGTGGCATGCGGTAGAAATTGCTTCAGCCCAGAAATTATATGGTGACTTGAACTCTACCAACATTGATCTTGCCATATTCATTAAAGTCCGATTCTTCCTCTCGGCTACACCATTTTGTTGAGGGGTGTACGCAGCGGAATATTGGTGTCTTATCCCCTATTCACTTAGGAATTCATTTAGAGTGTAGTTCTTGAACTCGGAGCCATTATCACTTCTAATTGCCAATATAGGGACATTGTGTTGACGTTGAACCTCGTTGGCAAAATCGATGACCGTTTGTTGAGTCTCGCTCTTCAACTTGAAGAAATAGACCCATGTATGTCTTGAGTAATCATCAATAATTACGAGGCAATATTTCTTCCCACCGAGGCTTGCATGAGATGGAGGATCGAAGAGGTCCACATGAAGGAGCTCCAAAATCCTCGTTGATGAAATAATAGTCTTCTGTTGATGGGGAGCGTCATGCATTTTCTCTTCAACACAAGCCCTGCAAACACGATCTTTGGCAAAGGAAACATTTTATTTTAGTCAAAGGATGTGGCCACCCTTGTGAAGACTTTGCCAAGTTCTCATATTGATGTGGGCTAGTCGGCGATGCCATAGCCAACCCGCGTCGGCCTTTCCGAAAAGACACATCAGGCCTGTAGTGGTTTTCCCCGAGAAGTCCACCACATATAGGTCATTTTCGACGTATCCCATGAAAGCGACCTTTAGAGACTTGATCCACAAGAGTACCACCAAATCACCATCAATGAAAACTGTGAAGCCCATCTTACCTAGGGCATGAACTGAAAGTGAAATTGTAACCAAGGGTCTCAACAAGCATGACGTCCACGAGAGAGATATCGTGAGCAACCACAACCTTGCCAAGACCCAATACCTCAGATTTTGACTTGTCACCATAGGAGACGGTTATGTGATCATGATTTGGCGGCATCTCTGAGATGATATCCTTGCTTCCGGTCATATGACTAGTGCACCCGCTATCTAGCACCCATTTGGAGCCACCGGAAGCATAGCCTTGCAAGAAAGTTACTTCTTGGTTTTAGGTACCCATTTTTCAATGGGTCCTCTCATTTTAGTGACGAGGGTCTTGGGAACCCTAATAGACCAAGAGATGTAACTATCAAAAGGACCTACATAGCTAGCATAAACATCACCATAATAATCACAAAATAATTCATAATTCAGATTATTAGTCCCTGCAAAACCAACATAGTTAGTCTTCTCATTAGTTGTGGTGCTTGTCTTTGGTTGATCAGTTTTGCTATTCTTCTTCTTCTTCTTCTTCTTCTTCTTCTTTGTCTTGTGAACATAACCAAGACCTTCTTTTCCATCGTTTGTCCTTTGCATGCTGAGTATCTCATCTAGGACCTCTTTACCTTTAGGTTGAGATCCCTTTACAAGATCTTCCTTTAATCTTGCATTTTCTTCAATAATAATACCTTCATGTCCACATTATGGTGTGGAGGTGCTAGGCATATCATACTTGTCCAATTGAGTTTGGAGCTGATCACGAGACTCATTTAGAGTAGAATGTTCACTCTCCAATGCCTTGTAGGCAATGTCAAGTTTCTCAAACTTCTCTGAGAGTCTAGCATGAGCAGCCCCAAAATCAATCTTCCCCTTCTTAAGTTTCTTTACCTTAGCAAGAGCATTGTCACGTTCTTTTATGAGCTGGGCAACAACCTCTTCATGGGACTCCTCAATTGACTCGAGTTTCTCCTCTAAAGAGACTCGAGTTTCCTCTCTTCCTCTAGAGCGTTCTTCAAAGAGGCTATCTCCAAAGCATATTCTCTTTCAATTCTCCCCTTCTCTTCGAGGAGTTCTTCAGTGTGAGAAAGTTGACTCATAAGAGCATCAAAATGAAGTTTGTGCTCACCTTGCAAGTTAGTAAAGAAATTTTCCAAAGCAATAACCTCTTCTTTTACCCTAAGACTTGTATGATCATCCATATTAACATCCATAGTAGTCTTAGGAAATGAGGAAATGGAAGATGATACCTCGGACCCTCTTGCCATAAGGCAAGTGACGTTGTTGTTGATGCCGTTTTTGTTTGGAGAGTTGAAGAGAGACGTAGGGATTGATGTGGTGGCTATGGCAGCCACCTCCCGAGAGCTATCCTCATCCTCTTCATCTTCACTTGGAGAAGAATATTCCTCTTGAGCCACCAAGACAATCTTAGGTTGCTTCTTGTAAGGGCCATTCTTCTTGATAAATGGTTTCTTTCAAGGTGCCTTGGATTTTTCTTTGAGGATGAGCCTGCCTCCATTATCTTCTCTACTTTGATAAGGACATTCAGCCACAAAGTGTAACCGATCTCCACATTTGTAGCACATCCTCAGTTTTGGGCCATTCTCTCTTCGCCCACTTGACCCATTCTTGCGCTCAAGTTCAGACTTAGCCTTGGCTGGGTCCTTCCAAAAGTTCCTTGCGTAGAAGGCCATGTACTCACCATGATCATGCTTGACCTCCTCGGGACAGCCCATGGAGACAACATCGTATCCTCTTTCATCCTCATCTTGTTCAACAACATTTGCCTTTAGAGCTACATTGACCCCTTTTTGCATTCCAATGGACCAAGCACGGGCATCTTCGGCGTTCTTAGCTACAACCTTGAATGACACCATTTCTTGCATGACTTCATTGGAAGTCATTTTATGGTAATTGTGTCTACCTTGCAAACTCTTCAAGTCCATTGGCTCAAATGGAATGAGAGCACTCACATATTTCCTTTTGATCCAAGCATCATCAATGTGAGTGGCTCCATGATTTCTAAATGTTGTTGCAATGCCCTTGAGCCTTCTATACATGTCTTCATGGTCCTCACCATCCAACATGTAAAATCCTTTAGCTTCATTGCCAAACGCATCATACCTATTTCTTCTCATGCTTTCATTTCCAATGAACAGGTCGGTGAGAGGATCCCAAGCTTCTTTGGCGGTGTTGAAGTGCTCAATATGTGGCATGTCCTTGGGACCCACTCCGAGCCGAATCATGTGAAGAGCCGTTGCATTTAGTTGACTATCCACAACTTCTCTTCTAGTCAAGTTAGTGGGGTCTCCAACATGAAGACCATCTTCAATGATCCTCCAAAGCTCAATTGATGAACTGCACACATGAGATTTCATTAAGAATTGCCAATGATTAAATGAGGATGCAGTAAGCTTGGTTGGATCACCCCTATTGTTTATATGAGGATGAGGGATAGGTGGGTCGGGAGAATATAAGTGAGAGACCTCACTATAATCCTCCTTACCACTTCCCTACTTGGAAGCAGAGCCATTGTTTTTCTCACCCACCATCTCATCTTCCTTAGATTCGGCATGAGCCTTATCCTTAGATAAAGGAATGGTGGCCTCAGAGGAAGATGGAGGTGGGGCTGTATATGAGGTGAGACGATCAATCATTTGCTGCATCTCTTCCATCTTGGTCTCAAAGGATTTCAACAAGGTTGTTTCCAACATCTTGAGGTCATCCATTATGACCTTGTCCATAGCCTCACTCCCATTATCCTAAGTGCCCATACTTCTCTTAGGCGGTTAAGCCCGAATAAATATCCGGGGCTCTAATACCAATTGAAATGGATCGTATGGGCACCTAGAGGGGGGATGAATAGGTGCTACTTCAAATTTTAATACTTTTTCAATTTTAGGCTTGACACAAAAGGAAAATTCTCTAGATATGCGACTATGTAGAATTTCCATATATGCAAACCTAACTACTAGCGAATAAAGGCGAGTAAGAGTGAGGAACGAGGAAACCATAGTGGAGCACACGGAGACACAGGATTTGTTTTACCGTAGTTCCTTCCTTGTTAAGGGAAGTACCTATGAGTTGGAGGGGTGGGCGGTACTAAGACCACCATGCCACAATAGGCCTCACCCTGTTCTCTGATGGATCTCGCCACCAAAGGCCTGATCCACCTTTCCACTATTGGAACCCTTCGAGGTGGGAACCGATGCCTTTACACAACTAGCGGGGCACAACTCCATAACCGAATTGGAGGCTCCCGTAATGACAACAAGCTGCCACAATAACAAATGTTATCAATAATGAAACATAAGATCTAGATATTAACAAGAATACTAGATCAGGGATTCTCCAAGTGAATGGAGAGGAGTTGAAGCGCTTGATTCGTGATGATGATGAATGATGTCTCCTCCTTCAATTCCCCCAAAGATCGAAGCCTTCGGGTGGTTGAAGTGGGAGATCTTGAATGAGAGCTTTTGCAACAGGGCTGAACTTTTTCAAATGAATCAAGAAGTCTGATAGGAGGGGGGGGGGGGTTGGAGCTTTTATACGCCTGCCCTAACAAAGCCGTTGGAGTGTTATGGGGCCGGATTTTTTGGCCTAAGTGGGTCCGGATTATCCATCCTAGGGAAAACTCTGCCCTAGACTCGGATTATCCGGGGGGAAATCTGTCCCTGAACAGAAGCTCGCGCCAAGCCAGCCTTGGCATCTTCTCCTGGGGCCGGATTATCCGGCCCGAGAGGAAGGCCGGATTATCTGGCTGGGGGAAAATCCGCCCTATCCATGGAATGTCCGGGGGAAAATCCGCCCTCAGACAGAGGCTTGCACCGATGCTTCCTTGGCCACATTCTCCTTGGGGCCGGATTATCCGACCCTAAGAGAAGGCCGGATTATCCGGCTAGGGGGAAATCCGCCCCAACCATGGATTGTCTGGGGGAAAATCCGCCCTCAGGGAGAAGCACGCACGCGGCCAACACTGGCCAAGAGGATCAAGCCAGATTATCCGGCCCCCCAACAACAAGTTCTTTTTCCTGCAGCACTTAGCACACATGAGAAACTCCACGGTATTGTTATCTAACATGCAAAACATAAGAGATCATGAAATGTTCTTTCAGTTTTGCCCTTCTCTCTCTCCTCCATTGTTGACCTTGAAGAGCTGGCCCTCTCCCTTCCCCCTCCTATGACTCTTGCATCTTTTTGAGGGATTTGAGAGAGGAGATCTAGATCTACAACCCCACCAAACCAAAACCCTTCTTTGTGTAGGAATTCTTGGGATCTAGATCTTGGAGAGTTTTGTGTTCTCCTCTTGTGTTCTTCCTCTCTTATTTCCCTAATAGCTTTAGTAGCTTTGGTGGAATTTGAGAGAGAAGGACTTGCCTCTTGCATTTGGTGCATAGGTTTGAGTTCTCCTCGGAGATTTGGCGAGTTCAAGGTCTTGGGCTTGTTTCTCTTGGGTTCTTGGAACCCTAGACGGTTGTGTGGAGTTGTGGTGTGTTCTTGGGGGGCTCCAATTGAGTTGTGGTGATTCCCCAAGCTTGTTGGCCTTTTGTGGCATTGTGGAGCCTTTGTGGTGTTTCTTGGGAGCCCTCCAATTGAGTTGTGGGCTTTTCCCCAAGCCTTGTACGGGTTCGGTGACCGCCCTCAAGTGTCCCATAGTGGAATGTGAGTAGGTCTTTATGGCGAGCTCATGGGAGAATAGGGTGAGCCTTTTGTGGCGTCGCTGAGTTACGTGGCTTCACATCCTTGGTGAGGCCTTGTGTGGCGTTGTGTGAGCATCAAACCACCACACCTCGAGGTGAGCCATTTTTGGTGTTCGAAGTACATTGTGCCCCCACACCTCTCCAATAGAGACGTAGCTTCTTTGGAAGTGAACTTCGGGAAACAAATCATCGTCTCCGCGTCCATCGGTTATCTCTCAATCAAGCCCTTTACTTATGCAATTTACATTGTGATAGTCATCATGCTTGAAGTATTTCATCTTGCTATCACCTTGTTGCTTGTCTTGCTTAGCATAGGTTGTTGGTGCACTTAGTGAACCTAGTGAATATAGGTTTTGGCTTGATAAATTAAATGTTAAGTTTTATTCTGCATTTATTAGAGCATAAACAGTAATAATTTTAAAACTCCTATTCACCCCCTCTAGGCGATGTCTATTTCCCTTTCACTCTTCAACTGCTGGCTCGGGCGGCGATTGGTGCCAATCTCCACTCAGGCCAGTTGGATGTATGAATACAGCGGGCGATCCGACCCTTCTTGGTCGACCCCGGACTTTTGGGTCGCGGAGGATTACTCTGCAGCTTTGAAGAAGATTACAGAGGTGACCTTCACTGACCTTCAAGAGGGTCTTACTCCGTACAAGCCGAACAGCAGGCCAACCCCCTAGTAAGTATTTCTATGTGTTTGCAGTCGCTTCCTTTTCCAGTCGTATTTCTAAGTCGCTTACTTGACTCACGTGTTGCTTTTATTTGTAGACCTTCCAGATCCTAGAGAACTGGCTGCCTCCGTTGGACGAGGAGACGCCAGATGAACACCTCGACAAGGACTAAGGGGATGATTCCGAGGACGAGGAGGAGGTTACGGAGGAAGAAGAGCCCATCTCCATGCCTCGTGGCCATAAGCTCCGCGAGGTTGAGGCCAGCTGCAGCCTCAAAGAGCTCGATAGTGATATGGAGATCATTGACAAGCAAAGCTCCAAGCGGGTGCCCAATCCGACCAAGCCCTCCCCAAAGACAAAACCACCAGTGAAGCCAACAACTGAGCCAGCGCGATGCTCAATTCGGAGGAAGAAGCCAAAGAGGCAGCAACGGTGCTAAACATGGTGAAGGGGTCAGAGGACCTAGCACCGGCGACCGGGTAGGGGGCCCCGAGAGTGACAAAATGGTCAGAATCCCCAACTGCAGCAAAGGGGTCGGAGACCCAGACAGCGACTATCGTATCAGCGAAGAAGCCGGTGGTTCCACCCAAATCGTAGCATCAAGAAAGCCTGCTGGAGTCGGGGTTGACACGTGTACTCAACCCCAAGCTGGAGAAGCCGACGCACATCAGCACGGTATGCACATTATTTCAGTCACCAAGTAAGTATCTCCGTTTTGTTGGACTATGTGACTAGTGCATTCGTCAGAATTCCGAATCACCGATTGTTCTAAACTTCATAGGAGCAAGGTGAAGAGGATAACACAAGCGACCGTGATGAAGATCCCCTCGAGCCGCATCGAGGAGGGGGAGGACGCCTCCAAGAAGAGGAAGGGCGACTCTGGTGAGGTGCCCGACCTTGTCGCTAAGAAGGAGAAGAAGGCCGAACTCGACCCAGCAGGCGAGGTGTCAGCAAAGGATACCACGGGCGACATTGTCTTGTGCGAGGAAGGTGCCGCGGCCTAGGAGGTTGAAGCAGAGGATGCCGCTACAACCATGGAGATGACGGCGGCGTCCCCGTTAGCGGCGACCAAAGCTGCACCGTTTCCTTGGTTCCTTGTGAAGGGAGCCTCTATGGCCACCCAATCGCAGTCGCCAATGGTGTCCGAAGTCATCAACGACAATGTTGGGATAATGGCGCAAGGATCCCGGGGAGACTACCGCTCGGTGGTGCGTTGCAGCAGTGTGCAGGTGCCCCAGCTATCGGGCGACTACCGCTCGATGGTGCATTGCAGCAGTGCTCGAGCTACCGCGTGAACATGGTGTTGCGCTTGTCGTTGAAGTTTAGGGCGCGACCTTGAACAGTGGGGTTCAGGCGGCTCCTGATGCGGTGATGGTGGTAGAGCGATAGCTCCCACGATGTCTGCTGCTCGAGGCAAAAAAATCGCGCTTGGCCTGCTCCCTAGCCTTCGCCACCTCCAGCTGTTGGCAGAACACCTCGACTTCCGTCGCCGTTGCTGTCGGCGGAAGGTGCGTGGTGAAGGGATCTAGAGGCACACTGCTACCCACCATGTAGATGGCATTGTAGCGATTGGATCTTGTGTGGGCTTCATCAGGGGACTCCGATCCAGAGTCAGAGTCGAAGATCCCGAGGATGGATCCTCGAAATCCTTAGCATTGGAGACTCAGGTGATGGAGTCCACGTGCGATGCGGTGGTGATGGATCCAGAGACCGAAGTAGGGGTCGCCGAGTCGGCGTCATCGCGGAGAGACGTGTCGCTCCCGGCCACATCGCTAGCGGTCGGGTCATACTCGGAGGCGAGGAGCGAGATGGTGCGGACCTACTCGACCGAAAGCAGATCATCTGGAGGCGATTCATTGGCGGTGTCGATTCTCGTCGTTTCCGCCGGGTCGACGGTGTTCATGAACCCGACGAAGAGGTTGATGGTGCCGACTAGCATCACCACGGCGTGGGTGACCGGGCACGATGCCGGTACGTATCTGCTCAGTAGGATCTGGAGGAATCTACCACTAGCAACCATGCGGACGGTGGCAATCGTCCAATCGACTGGAGTGTAGGGTCTCGCTGCAGATCTAAGGCTTCACTGGCCAAGCTCCAAGGTGGGCGCCACTATCGTGGGAATGGCCACGGTTGTCGCTACCAGGGGTAGCGATTGATACAATTGGGGGCAAGAGTGAGTCACCATGCATGGATCGATATTGAGGGAAAAACACAAGGGTTTACCTAGGTTCGGCCCCCTGTAGGGTAAAGACCTACTTCTTTCTAGATTGTATTAATGGCGAGTGGATTACAAGGCCAACAATCTCGGCGTCTAGGTAGCGAGTCGCTTGGATGGGGTAGCTAATATCACGTAAGTATAACGAGTACGCTAGGGAGGTTTATATAGGGTCACCTCGCTAGGGTTTACAAGATTACAACCAAATCAGTTTAAGTTTCAGAGGGTTTAACCTAATCCAACTAGGCCTAGATAGGGTCTTGGGCCTTCAGCTTCTAGTCGTCGGACTTCATTCAAAGTCTCTGTACCAGCAGGCCCACTCGCTATGGTCAACAGCTATTCGAATCTCTCTTTTGGGCATACCCCGATTGGCATATCCCCATTAATGATCTTGCAAGCATGTGACTAGGTCACGAGGATGTAATATCACGAAAACGAGTAAATGTGTTTGTCGGTAACAAGATCAAACTGTATATGGATACATGAGATTAAGACTTGGAAAAACTAGGTATCGTTGTGCAAAAGGAATAAGACTTAACGTTTAGAAGGTTCAAGCAAACAACCAAATTCGTGGAATATACATGGGCCATCATGTGTTTCCAGATACCCATGTTGGTCATTGATCGGAGAGATGTCTCGATTATGTTTGAATATTCCTGAACCGGATGGGTGCCACGCTTAAGGGTAAAGACGTTGAGGGTTGGTTTGATACCGATAGAGAAATATGAAGAGAGAGAACCGGAAGTGTTCCGGAGATATACCGAAGTGTTTGGACAATGTTCAAAAGGAGTTTTGAATAAGGGGGAATTAAATAATATGTTTTAAATATTTAATTATGAATTAATATTAAATATAAATTATTTAAATAAAAGAAAAGGGAAACTCGCCACCCACATGGGCCCTCCCTAGGAGGGAGAAGGCCCAAAGGCGGGTGGCGGCTTCCCTAGTGGGCTTGGGCGTGCAGGTGAGGAGGATCCCACCACTTCCGAACACTAGGTGGACCAGGCGCACGCATGGGGCCCACTCCCCACCACCGGCCAACCCCTCCCACCTCTCCAATGTTTAGTCCCACCCCAGGACTTGGAGGGTGGGAGTGCCTAGTTTTTTCCTATATATAGGGGTGTCATTCACCCCAAATCCTCATCCCACAATTGGCCTTTGCGATTATCTCTCTCCCTCCCTCTCTCCTCTCAAGCATGCTCCAAAGTTTGGAACGTTCTCTATGAGGTAGAGTTCTCTCCATCCAGCGCACGATATCGTACTGCTGGAATTGGTCTGTATCTTCTTCCGTTGCCTTGCTGGACCGGGGCCCGGGAGACATCTTTACACCGTGCGCATGTAAAACTCAACGAAGCACTACCGTTAGTGGAATTGGACGCTTGTAGCCTTCTAGGCCTCGAGGTCTACTATGCTCGGCTTCATTAGCAATGTTTGTGCGGGAATGTAATCCCGCGTCTAGTCTTCAAAGGTATCAACACTGTATCCCGCTTGTTACTGCACTCCTCCATAGATAGATCTTGGATTGGTGTGTTCTCGTAGTAGGATTTTTTTTTGTTTTCTGCCATGGAACCCCTTCAGTGGTATCAGAGCGATATATGTGTAGATGTACTAGTACGAGCAGAACACACGTGGATTGTGTGGGCATTGATTTTCTAATTGCTACTAACATGGGTATACCCTACCGGTACTCGAGCTTGGTATATACGGTCCAGATATGGTGGAAGCCCACGGTGTTGCCACGGCCCAATGAAGAACTCGAGTAACCTATGGACTCTCGATAGCTTGCGAAACAAGAAGAAGCTAAAGATAGAAAGTTTAAAGGGCAAACCCTAATATGTAACCGACTCGACCTGCTACCTGAGATCTAGCCTATCTATATAAAGGCCAGGAGGGGGCAGCGAGGAGAAGACACGCAACCCTAGTTTTCCACAATCCTCGCCAGATTGCATCTGTGCACCATTGTAATCTTCGATTCCTCTATTAATTCCACGAGCAGACAAGCAGGAGTAGGGACCTCTACGAGGCCGGAACCTGGGTAAACCTTGCATCCCTGTGTGCTTGTTTGCTAGCCGATTGATGCTTCCAGCGCTCCCTCCTTCTCCAAAACCCAAGTCCATAACAATGGGCATTGATGAGTTAAACCCTCGTCAATTGGCGCTGTCTGTGGGAATTGGGAGTGCTGATGTTGCGGCTTCTTTGGCCCCATCAACCGCGATCTACAACTCCGCAACAGCGGGGATTTGCCAGCTCTTTGGCGCGTTTGACTTCACCATCCACACGCCGGACACTCGCCCGGCTTTCGAGTCCGTGGGCGATGGAATTAGCCTGGCAATCGGGAGCTTCCGCTTCCAAGTTGGTCAGATGGGCACGCTTCGCATGCCTAACCAGCCGACAACACCATCGATTGCTCCAGGATCATGGTTCCCTCCATTGATCGGCACCCTCAGTGAGCTCAATGCCTCGACAATAGTCGAGAATACGGCCAGCGACAGCAGTCGCGAATCCGATCTGGATGATCTAGCAACTGAAGATGGAGCCTACGGTTCCGGATCTGAAAGTTGTGGGAGCAACATCTTCCCCAACCACTTCATGTGTGCCGTCATCAATGCGGGCGACTCCTCCGCCAATCGCGACAATACGGGCAACGGTGGCAATGGAACCGACCCACCAAACGGCAACATACCTAATGGCGGACCACCCAACGGCGGCCCCACCAACGGAGCCCCCGTCAACAACGGAGGGGCAGTCGAACCCCCCACCATGGTGAACGAGCACACTGGTGAGCGTGTCGTGATCAAGCTCAACGATCTCGAGTGGGCTCGCTTCCGAGACGCCCTGCGACGCAATCCTCTGCCCCCAGGCACACTGCAAGAACTGCTGATGGGCTATCATTGGCTGCTGAAGGAAGAGTACAGACTCCAGCTACAAACAATCGCGCAACTCGAAGCGCGTAAAAAGGCAGCAGACGAGTCGAGCCTTCGAAGGGCCAGGCTCTCCTCCCACGGAGGATCCTCCTCCAAAGGGAACGAATACGTGGCCAACAAGAGACGATCTCGAATGGCCCACCTCACCGAGCAAGAGCGCATAGAAGCTGCGAAAGTCCTTGACTTCGGCTCTATGACAGTCGACACTCGGGGTAACATGGTCCCGAAGACGCCGCAAGCAGCAGTGATAGTGGCCACCATGTACCTACTCAACAACCAGCCGCCAGCTGGGGATCCCCGAGCTGCCATGCACCGATCTACGATCGCAGGCTTGGGGTTAATCGTGGCTGCTCTCGATAAAGAGCCGACACCAGAACCAAAGAAAAACAAGGCTCTGGTAAAACGCTATTCCTCACCTTCATCCAGCGACGACAGTCACGATCTGTCCCGACGTCGCCGCTCACGGTGACACGACCACGACTACAGCGCACATGATGACATCACACAGCGCAAGATCGACAAGTCAAGGGCGCGACGCGCCCGATCGACTGACTCAGAAGACGAAGACGTGGAGATCTGTGGTGCCAGATGCTTCAGCAGGGCCATCAGACAAAAGCGAATGCCCAAGGGATTCAAGCTCCCATCGGAGAACCCAAAGTTTGACGGTCTGCAGGACCTGAAAATCTGGTTAGAAGACCACATCTCCTCCGTCAGGCTCCATGGTGGGAGTCGAAGCACAGCCATGCAATGCCTGCAGCTACAGCTGCAGGGCGCCGCCCGAGCTTGGCTCAATAACCTCCCGCGCGGATCCATTCGCAGCTGGGACGAGCTGGTCTACAGCTTCGTGCGCAACTTCAAGGGCACCTACAAAAGGCCCGCATCAATCGAAGAGCTGAGATGTTGACAGCAAAGATCGGGCGAGTCATTACGCTCGTACATCTAGAGGTGGTCCATCATCAAGAACTCCGCGGAAAATATCTCGGAGGACCGGGAAATTGATGCATTCAATGACGACGTTCGTCGCATAGAGCTCAAGGAGGAGCTAGGCCGCTCGAAGCCCAAAACCATTGACCACCTGATGGAAATCGCGAATCGGTGGGCAGATAGAGAAGATTCGGTGAAAAATCGCGTTCACTCCGACGACGAAGCGGAACTCGAGCATAGATGCGATCACCAAAGTAAACATCGAATGCGCATCTACGATGACCGCGTCGACGTCAACATGGTCGCAGCTGGCTACGCCGACAAGCGCGACGACGGCCGCAACAACGGCTATCGCAGTGGCGGATATCGCGACTCCGGGAAAACCACGCAAGTATGGCAACGCCGCACTCGCGACGAGGCACCCACAACATCCATTGAGGACAAGCTATCTGGGCCGTGCACCGTGCACTTCCACATCGACAAGCATGACGGCAAAAAGAAATCCAGCCACCTCCTCAAGGATTGCCGCGAGTTCCTCAAACTTCATGAGGGCCTGGCTCGGATGAATCGCGACGCGGTCAACAGGGGCTATGGAGCCGCCCTAGGAGCTGTGGCACATGGACCTCCTCCACCACCACCTGGACCACCGCCAACTGCAGGTACCCGCCGACCAGCATCACGGGCCATGGGCACCATGATGATCCAAAAAGGCCGCCCCTCCAACCGGGTGCAAAAGGCCATCACTCACCAAGTCAATTTGGCGACAAACTCACCACCATCCACCACTGAGTACCTCAGTGGAAACGACTCATGCATCACCTTCGACAAGCGCGACCATCCGAGCTAAGTACGTCGTCTAGTCCATTGCCCCCTTGTACTCGAGGCACAGATCGGAGGCTTCGACATGAGTCACGTCTTCATGGACGGTGGAAGCAGCATTAACCTCATGTTCGCAAGTACCTTGCGAGCAATGAGGATCCCTCTGACCTGCTTAGAGGTATCGGACACGACATTCCATGGCATCGTCTCAGGAAAGGGCATATATCCCCTTGGTAAAATCAACCTCAACGTCATCTTCGATACGCCTAAAAACTTTCGACATGAACGCATCGACTTCGAAGTCGTTGACTGGCCCTCGCAGTACCACTGCATCCTTGGACGTGTCGTGTTTGCCAGGTTCATGGCAATGCCGCACTACGCCTACCTGCAAATGAAAATGCCAGGCCCCAATGGCATCATCACAATCAACGGGAGCTTCAAGAGGTCCGACAGTTGCGACAACGAATTCAACAGAATTTCCCAGTCCTTCGGCATGTAGGAAGAACTTGCAAGATTGAAGGAGTCGATAGACAACAGTCTGCCTCCCCTGAGCCGGCCAAGTTCTCCTGACCTATCCTTCGACTCGTCAGTGCATACTAAGAAAGTTCAGGTCCACCCATCGGACCCCGCCAAGATGGCCCTCATCGCCAACAACTTGAGTCCCGCATAGGAACTCGCGCTCGTCGAATTCCTCCGTGAGCATTGGGAAATCTTCGCCTGGTGTCTAGCGGACATGCCAGGAGTCCCCAGGGAATTCGCCGAGCATGCACTCAATGTCAACCCAGACACAAGGCCAGTCAAACAAATAATCGGCACTGTCTGAGCCAAGAGCAAAAGCGGTCAGAATGGAGATCAACAGACTCCTCGACGCCAAATTCATACGCGAGATCAAGGAAAGCACTTAGCTCGCCAACACGGTGCTAGTACCAAAAAAGGACACGGATATCCTACGGATGTGCGTGGATTTTATCTCTATGAATAAGCACTACCCAAAAGATCACTTCCCACTGCCGCGAATCGACCAGATCATCGACTCCACCGCGGGATGTGAGCGCCTCTGCTTCCTCGACGCCTACTCAAGCTACAATCAGATTCGAATGAAGAAAGAGGATCAAGAAAAAACAGCATTTACAATGCCTTTTGGTGTGTTCTGCTATAAGACAATGCCCTTCGGGCTAAAAAACGCAGGAGCAACCTATCAGCGGTGCATGCAGGCTTGCCTCAAGAACCAACTTGGTTGCAACATCCAAGTCTATGTTGACGACATCGTAATCAAGACCAAAGAGGAAGCTTCACTAATCGATGATTTACGTGAAACCTTTGCCAACCTCGACCGCTACCGGAACAAGCTCAATCCGAACAAGTGCGCCTTCAGCGTACCATCTGGGCAACTACTCGGGTATCTCATCTCTGCGAGAGGGATCGAGGCGAACCCGAAGAAAATAAAAGCCATACTGGCCATGGAGAAGCCAAAGAACATAAGAGGTGTCCAGCAGCTGGCTGGGCGAATCGCGACGCTCAATCGATTCATCAGTCGAATGGGAAAAATGGCACTGCCCTTCTACCAACTTCTCCACAAAACTGACAAGTGTGAGTGGACCAACGAGGCACAAGAAGCATTCGAAGATCTCATGCGTCTACTGTCCACCTCACCAGTACTGGTGACCCCACGCGAAAGGGAACCACTGCTACTGTACATCTCTGCCACCAACCAGGTGGTCAGCACGGTGCTCGTGGTAGAATGAGCCGAAGAAAACAAGGTCCACGGGGTACAACACCCAGTCTACTACCTTAGCGAGGTACTCATGCCAACAAAGCAGCGGTACCCGCACTACCAGAAGTTGGCATATGGTGTCTTCATGACAGCCAGGCGACTGCGCCACTACTTCCAGGAACACCCAATCGTGGTGGTCAACGACACCCCGCTTGGACACATCCTCAACAACCCCGACGCCACCGGACGAGTCGCGCTTTGGGGAATCGAGCTGTCTCCACGAGACATTACATATGAAAAACGCGATGCGATCAAGCTCCCTGACTTCCTCGTGCAATGGATGGAGAATCAGCTCCCTGAAAAACCAGATATGTCCTATCTCTGGACAATGCACTTCGACGGATCCAAGCGAAAGGATGGAGCTAGCGCAGGTGTCATACTGACATCGCCCCAGGGAGACAAGCTGAAATATATTCTGTGAATGCAGTTCACCGCCTCCAACAATGAAGCTGAATACGAGGCCCTGCTACATGCAATGAGGATGGAAAAAGCTTGCGGCGCCAAGAGGCTCATAATATACGGCGACTCCAAGCTGGTCGTCAACCAGATAATGCACGAGTGCGATGCACTGAACGACAATATGATCGCCTACCGCGATCTCTATGACACACTCAAAGGGGACTTCGACAGTTGCGAGCTGCGGCACATAGGCCTCAAAAGCAATGAAGAGGCAGACGCACTTGCCAACATTGGCTCTACCTGCGCCCCCATACCACCTGGGGTATTTCTCGAGCGCATCTGCGAATGCTCCATCAAGCCAAAGGCCACAGAGAAGAAAACAAGCGCAACAACAAACTCGGGGGTTGTGCCGCCCAATGAGCCAATGGCACTCGACGACCTGGAGCTTGGCACATGACTCGAAGGACCGATGAGTGTCATGATGATCGAGCCATCTTGGACTTAACCGTACATCACATACCTTCTCATCAAGAGGCTACCGGATGATCCGACTGATGCACGACACATTGCACGACGATCCAAGGCATTCCCTGTGATTAACGGCGAACTGTATAAACACAGCATCATAGGAGTACTCCAATGATGCATCTCAAACACTGATGGAAGAGCTGTTCTCCTCGACATCCATGAGGGGACTTGCGGGCACCACGCCGGCAGTCGCTCCCTCGTCGCCAAAGCTCTACGAGCTAGATTCTACTAGCCTACGGCCATGCGTGACGCCAAGGACATCGTCCAAAAATGCAATGCTTGTCAGCGATGCGCGGAGAAACCACATGCACCTGGCGCGGAGTTCTGGCCAATACCATTGGTCTGGCCCTTCGCGCAATGGGGGATCGACATGGTCAGCAAGCTCCCAAAGTCCTCGCGAGGAGGCTACGTATACCTCTTGGTCGCAGTCGACAAAGTCACCAAGTGAATAGAGGCTATGTCGGTGACTAACCAATCTGGAGCCAGTGCAGTCAAGTTCTTCGAGTCAATTGTCTATCGCTTCGGAGTGCCACACAACATCATCACGGACAATGGGACAAACTTCACCTCTAAGGAGTTCCAGGGCTTCTGCGAGGACCTGGGAATCTATGTAAGCTATGCTTCAGTAGCTCATCCACAGACCAATGGTCAAGTCGAAAAAGCCAATGGGCTCGTCTGCGGCGGAATCAAGAAGCGACTCCTCAGGCCACTCGAATAAGCTGCAGGATGCTAGCCAGACGAGCTGCAATCCATACTCTGGACCCTACGCACAACCCCAAACAGTGCCACAGGATATACCCCGTTCTTCATGGTGCACGGTGCTGAAGCAGTGCTACCCGCAGAGGTACGGTACAAGGCACCATGAGTGGTCGCTTACAGCGAGCAGGAGTCAACAATTGCACTCGAAGACTCCGTCGACCTCCTTGATGAGGCACGGGAAATCGCCGCGGAAAGATCAACGATCTACCGGCAGAACCTGCACAACTACCAGAGCAGAAGGCTACGCCCTAGGTCCTTCGTCGAAGGAGACCTGGTCCTGCGACTGAAACAACAAGGGCATCTCAAACTCGAGTCCCCCTGGGAGGGACCGTACGTGATTATAGAAGTAATCCCAGGTGGCACCTATCGCCTTAAAGATTTCGAGACAGGAGTCACGTACTCCAACCCCTAGAACGTTGCGCAGCTGCGGCACTTCTACCCTTAGTCGCCTTTTATATTTTACATTGCAAATAAGGCTATTCAGCCAAGGCTACTTAGCCACACATTGTACCTCGTACTATCCTACGAATAAATAAAGCTAAGTGCCCCAAACTCTGCGTTCTTTTATTTATTCTTTGCAATTTATCCACTCGGGGGCTGCGCCACCCTATATACATCTGTTCTACGAACCAACGCGATATCCTGAGTAGCTGACGCACTAATCGAACCCTTGACAAACACCAACCCAGTTGCAACGTACCTGACAGGTTGGCAAGGTGCTGAGATAAAACACAAGTCAGGCTAACGAAAAGGAATCGCATAGTGCAACGCACTAGCAAAACATACGAGCTAACAAGCTCTTTATATCCATCAATGTCAATCAATTATACACATCATATATATATGAACTTTACAACACTGGTGCAACTATGTGCAGGATACAAACTAAACTACTGTTGCAACAGAAGAACGTTTGTCTGCTCCTCGAAGAAGTCGACAATTTCCTCTGCTAGGTGATCCACCACCTGGTAGTGAGGAACCATGTTCCAAGTCGAACCTGCTGGCGGCGCTAGCGGTCCAGCAGCAATTGCTGCAACATGCACATCAGGTCTGTGCAGTCGCACTAGCGACAGAGCAGCCTTGGCACCAACCACTAACTGTTGCCGTACACACTCGCAGACTGCACTCAAGTCTTGAAATTGTGCAAGAAGGGCCAGCAGGCTCGATGGAACAACATCTAGCGGAAACATCATCTGATAGATATTCCTTAAGCACGATTGCGATTTCTTCAGGAAATGAAGCACTCATGAGGCACGATCTTCCAGGGTCGCTAGTGCGATCGCGCGATCATGATCCACCCAAAAATACCCACTCGCCTGAAGCTGCTCTTGGGTCACGTCATTCATGCAAACAACAACCCTGTCCTTCTCATCTTGTGGATGGCGTGCACTGACAACTATTCCAAGCAAAGGCAAAAGTATGAAGATAGCGAACTACCGCGAGTGGCTACAAGAAAAGATAAGGAAGCATAAAGCTAACACTTGAATTGGTCGCCCAGTTGCGTCACCTCCCCCAACAGATATTGCTCTCGGGCAGTGGTCTTCTCCGCCCTCGACTTCCATACATCCACGTTAGCACGGAGCACGGGCAATTCACGCTCCAACTGTTTCACGCGGTCACGGAGTTGCGAGAGCAGAGATAGATCATCCACTCTTGAGCGTGACTGCGCTAATGTATCATCAGTGGATGGCATATTCCGAGGTTCACTCGAAGGACCACTCAATGTGCCCTATCACAAGTCAAGCAAGAGATAATAATAAGACCAAGCAATACATGGGCAAACACTCAAAATGCATTCAAGCATAACAAAATGTCAACAGATACACTCGCCAACGGCATGTTCAAGACAAAAGGGGTCAAGCTATTAACCATTACAAATATGAGTACTGAGGAGCAACCGGCTTCTTGGACTTAGACTTGATTTGAGGGCGCATCGGTGCGTGGCAATATCGACGCCATACAGACTTCTCGCCGACCCTTGACGCCAGTGTATACGCCGCCTTTTGTAGCTCCTCGAGTTCTTGTATTTGTGTTGATTAGCTCCGGCCCGTACTTGCCACATGCAGTTGCAAAAGGAGCAAAAACTACCCGTTGGCCATCCGCGCTGACAGGCATTGCTTTGGAGACTGCAGCAGGATGAATTTCGACTCCATGGGCTTGAACCATCACGAGTGACATAGAAGCGCTAGCCGCACGGAGTGAGTTCTTGAAGCCTACAGGAATGCCTCTAACAAGGGACTCCACCAGATCATCTACATTTTCAATTAGCTCAGCTTTGGGCGCCAGCTTCTCATTGAGGCGACTGAGTACGCCCTTGGCCTTGATCAACGTCCCCTGGATGGAAGCGTTGTGATCTTCGACTGCCGCGATGGCACCTGCCAAGGCATCATCACGACGGAGATCCTGGGCATTGAAGCTCAGACCGCCGGCATCTACACAAGAGCACAGTGTTGGCACAAAAAGTCAGCACAATAACAAATTCGAAAGAAGGGACACGACGGAAATCCAGACGAAGGAATACCTAAAAGGGCCTGGGCAATCTAGAAGAGTTGTTCTTCGAACAACTTCTCCCTTGCCACGATGGAGGCGCGCAAATCCTCTTCGCATTTCCGTGACTCGTCAAGCGCTGCGACTGCCTCATCGCGACCCTTCACCGCCGCGGTAAGCGTCTTTTTGAGGGAAGTGGCATCGCGAAGTAGTGCATTATGCTCGGCTGCGAAACAAATAAAGACAGACTGTCAGTCGAGTATATCACAAGGATGAAGAAGAAGAAGCAAAAACACTCACTTTCAACCACGTGATGGTGATTGTCTAGCATTGGATGCTGGCGACCCATTGCAAGCACCTGCTCCGCCAGGCGAGCAACTTCCTTCACAATAAGCTACAACAGGAGAAACAACAAAGGATCAGTAGATGGTATGGATGATAAATTCGGCTGCAAAAATCAGAAGAAGCAACATCACACATACGTGATCCTCTAGTGACTCTGAAGTCGATTGACGCGCAGTCGTCCGGACAACCATCTGGTGCTCCACATCGTGTGGAGAACTTGATGAATTATGCCTGGAGTGGGCCACCAATGGAGGGGAAGGAGTTCGCTCAGCCACTTTCTTAGCCTTGGAGTCCGCGACTCCAGATTCTTTCAAAAACTGGACGTCGCTAGAAGATGACGACGCTGGTTGACTGCAACACAAAACCAAACTCAGGAAAATGTAACTCCAAAAAAGAACCAAGAGAAGAATTTTATACTTACCAATCAAACTTGTCAAAATCAAAGGTTTGACCCTCCGACTCTGACGACGACTCCTTCGGCAGCCGCATCTTCTTGCGGGAGGATGGTGCCATAGCACTCACGGGAACAGCAGGTATCGGCGACTCTGCACCAATAGCTGGGCCTTCCGGAGTCGAAGGAGATGACGCATCCGAATCCTTGTTGCGCGAACGCTTGCGAGTGTCCGGACCACTAGACTCGGGGGCTTCCTCCTCCTCTTCAAATGGGACGGTCGACTCCGACTAGTCCTCCTCATCTACTTCACGAGGAATAACCCCCTCAGGAAGAGGGGGCATACTGGGAGACACCTTCCAATCCTGCATACAGACAACAAGTCAACACAAGTCAAGGAAAAAGAAGCACTCGACAAACAAAGCTACTTCATAGCACAATCATACCTCAGGAGGAGGACTAGCAACATCGAATGGAGGTATGACTAGCTCACTGGGGAGCACATCCTTGGCGGTGTACTTGGTGAGCAGTCGCACCTTCTTATCTACTTGACTCGCGGAAATGCCATCGGCAGACACGCGAGTGACATCGTCCGTGCTAGCCCACTGGAACATAGGGTGGACTCTATCCTGCAGGGGCTGGATGCAACGGCACAACCACGTGCGAATGAGGGTGCAGCCTCCCTCTTCTTTACCCATGTGACTCTCAAGGTTGCAAACGCGCTCGTACATCACATCTGTCTCCTCGAACTCGCCGGGCATCACCATGTTCTTCCAGGAGCGCCTCCTCCTGCACGGCACCGCGGGATCGAAAGGTGCGAGTCCGAAGTGGTCTCCGTCGGTCTTCTGGTCGCAGATGTAGAACCACTTGTCCCTCCACCCTTGGACGGACGCCATGAGCTTGATATCAAAATACGTGATGGAGGAGTCGACGTGGATACCACAGCCTCCTACATCGTAGACTACGGAGCCAGACGCCGACTGGCGCTTCAGCTTGAAGAGGCGCTTTAAGAGACCAAAGTGCGGCTCGATTCCGAGCTAGCACTCGCAAAGCGTAATGTAGCAGGCAATATGGAGGATAGAATTGGGGGACAACTGATGGAGCTGGAGCCCATAGAAACAAAGGAGGCCCCTGAAGAAAGGATGCAGGGGCAGAGAAAGACCGCGGATGATGAACGCTAGGAACATCACCCGGAAACCAGCCGGAGGACAAGGGGTTACCTCACCACCTGGGACCCGCGAGTCATCGGCCATAGACGTCTTGGCACAGGAGATGGAGCTCGGATGACTTGATGATGGACGCGCGCCATTCTCCATTGGTGACGCGAGTTCCAGCGCCCTTCTTCTTCCCAACGACGGCGGCGCTAGTGCCCGCAGCGGCAGAGCCGCCCTTCTTCTTGGCAGCAGCAATGGCGGCAGTGGATTTAGCCGCGACACCTCCTTTCTTCTTCCCCATCTTGCGCTGGCGATGCGACCGGAGGAAGTAACTAGGGAATACGCGGAGCTGGTCCAGCGTTGCGAAGAAGATGAACTCTAGGGAGCAGCGGAGCAGCAGCAAGGGCAACGAAGGCAAAGGCAGAGAAAAGAGCAGATGTGAAAAATTACAGCCGCAACACTGCTACTTAACCCCCTAGAAGATGTAATCCAACAGCCAGTTGAAACCCTATTAGACACGTGGCACCCATCGTGATCTACACATGGAGGACCTGAAGCACGAACCGCCCCCACTACCCATATTACGCGCCGAAATCGAGGATGTGCAGTTAAAACAAAGATTACACATGCCCGGTCAAGTCAGGGTCAGAAAATGGGACCCACCGCTCATCACGTCCTGTCAAACCCGCTCATGTGGGCAACTGAGATCATCACATTGTCAACACTGATGTCATCAAAAATTGAGCAGCAGAAGACTTCGACTACTTTAGTCCTTGCTTGAGTCTTCGACTCCACCAAGCACTCGGGGGCTACTCCCATAGGGAGCGCTAGTCACGCACCCTACGATTTTTATTTTTCTTTTTTCTCCTCTGCAGGAATATGGACATTCAAATCATACCCAATCACTCGAATCCGCGATTCGACTATGGACATGGGTTACTCCCATAGGGAGCGCCGGAAATAAGTTCAACTGAAACAAGCAAACAAAAGATGATAGCAGTCACAAAAGTTCTTTAGTCCCTGCCTGAGTCTTCGACTCAACCAGGCACTCGGGGGCTACTCCCATAGGGAGCACTGGTCGTGCACCCTATGATTATTTGTGCATTGTACTGTGTGTCGATAACATCCACACTCGAAGTTTATGGCGACACCGCCTCATAATATTTCCCTGCAAAGAGACTGCATCTTCTGGGTCACCCGAATCATCTCCGCGATGACAAAATTAGGATGCCACGCTTGCAGCATGAAGATAAGACCTGAATAAGGCATGGCAACGCATTTGCTGCACACTACTAGAAATATATCCATGCCTACAGGTACGATGAACATGCCTTGACGGACGCGTCGAATGCTCACACCCATATACTGGAATTCGACTCCTGTAAGACCTCCGCAGCTTGAGTCGAATTACACCAGCACTTTTCCGAATTCGAGTCCGGGGACTCGAGTTCAAGTAGATTGCGTTTTTTACCCTAAGGTAGTTAACTGATACCGATACATCGGTTAAATCAGGCACAC
This sequence comes from Avena insularis, assembly GCA_023614405.1. NCBI lineage: Eukaryota > Viridiplantae > Streptophyta > Magnoliopsida > Poales > Poaceae > Avena > Avena insularis. Next base: position 455,462,103 of record CM042694.1, read on the forward strand.
ACATCAACGATCCCTATGACACAAATAGAGCACTTGAAAATACTCAGTCATGCGCTCGAAAGGCTTCATAAAGTCCCCAGTCGAATCTGCGATTCCACTAGACACTCGGGGGCTACTGACATGGGTATACCCTGCCGGTACTCGAGCTTGGTATATACGGTCCAGATATGGTGGAAGCCCACAGCCCAATGAAGAACTCGAGTAACCTATGGACTCTCGATTGCTTGCAGAACAAGAAGAAGCTAAAGATAGAAAGTTTAAAGGGCAAACCCTAATCTGTAACCGACTCGACCTGCTACCTGAGACCTGGCCTATCTATATAAAGGCCAGGAGGGGGCGGCGAGGAGAATACACACAACCCTAGTTTTCTACAATCCTCGCCAGATTGCATCTACGCACCATTGTAATCTTCGATTCCTCTGTTAATTCCACGAGCAGACAAGCAGGAGTAGGGACCTCTATGAGGCCTGAACCTGGGTAAACCTTACGTCCATGTGTGCTTGTTTGCTAGCCGATTGATACTTCCAGTGCTCCCTCCTTCTCCAAAACCCAAGTCCATAACAATGGGCATTGATGAGTTAAACCCTCGTTAGCTACCCTCTCACGTGTACTTGCTAATATCGCGACAATGTCGGATGAAGCAGCTCAGACTAACCTTATGCGTGACCTTACGTGAGACTAGTTCCACGACTAACATATGGCTTGTACCATATAAGTGGCTGGTGGGTGTCTGTCTCTCTGACATTAGTTGATATGGCATTTACAAAGGACGGCCCAAAAAAGGGATTAAAAGAGGAACCTACTTAATCCATGTTGTGGGTTGATTCGTAGGTAAGAAATGGTTCATATGCGAAAGCCCAATCAACCACGTAAAACTTGCAAAGATAAAGTAAAAGTGCCTAACTTTGTTTTGTAGGAGGGCAAGTGATACGTGTGGTTTTAGGTAAGTGTTTATGGGATGAATAGCCGAAGGCAAGGTGGCATCGTGAACCTGGTGCAAATGTCGGCGTTCTCGATGGAGATCAAGACATGACAAGACCACCGCATATCACATATATATAACTGTTTACATTAGATGTAGATAGTTCTGTGAATCTTCTTGTGATAGTATTGTACCTACGATGGTAGCATAATAAGATAATCCCTCATACTATAATTCCAATATTCGTGTTCTCTCACAAGTCTACACCACCAAGAAAGTTCGTAGTTATGAAGAAGGTCATGATGATCGGGTGCTAGACATCTCTATGTTTGCGGTGGGTGTAAGCCATGTATGCACTGCAATACACCGTGGTTAAAGTTGGCAAGCCTAGAATGTACAAACATGGCCTCAGAATATAGATGACTGAAAGGTTAAGCATGAATCACATATGATGTGATAGATATGTTGATATCTACCCTGGCAGTTGCATCAAAGGCCATGATGATCGGGGATGATGCAGTGTAAAGGGATCGTGTAGTCACAAAACGAATGTTGAGGGATGTTCGTTTGAGTGAAGGTTCTGGTATTTTAGATTGACTAAATAAGAACCCATATTATGAACATTAAGATTGATTACTTTGCAAATACTATTGTAGATGTCTCACTCTACCTTCAACCTTGGCCCTTTACTTGAGAAAGAAAAGCTCAAAACTGATGGCACGAACTTCACCGCCTGGTCCTGCAATCTGAAGATTCTTCTCGTTCCCTAGAAACTCTCCAACATACTGGATGCTGCGATAGGTGACCAACCCGCTGCCAACACTTCTTAGGTTGATAAAAATGTTTATCAGCAGAAGGCCGATGATAACGCATGTTTCTAGAGTGGCATGCTCTAAGACATGGGGGCTGGCCTGTAGAAGCGCTTTAAAAACAAGAGTGCCTTTGAGATCATCACTGATCTCAAGGCCATCTTTGCGCCTCGGGCTAGGTCTAAGAGGTATGAAGTTTCGAACCACTTCCTCTCTGCCATGATGGAAGAGAACAACATCTTGAGTGAGCCCGTGGTCAAAATTACTGGCTACGTTTAATGCCTAAACGATCTTGATTGCAAGACGAGCTAACAGTTGATAGGGTGCTGCAGTCTCTACCCCCTAGCTACAGGTGTTGGGGATATACTTTCCAGGTATACCCACAATGAATCACTGACCAGGGTGGCCCACTTTTGGGTTAGAGATATGCTCCACCGGTGGCCCAAACAGGGAGAGAATATGGAAGCCCATTCAGTTACGAGAAGGCCTAGAAGACTTACCAACTTAGGCCTATAGGAATACTTGTAGTCCAAGATGTACTATGTACCGACTCTATATCGTAGCCGGATAGGACTCTCATGTAAACCCTAGGACGAATGACTATATAAGCCAACCCTAGGGACCGGCCTTTAGGGCACACACTACCAACCACAATAACCTCAACTCGCATAGGTGAAACCTCTCTTGTAATCTGTTGTACTTCTAGCTCTACTGATATACTGGATTGCTAGCAGGAGTAGGATATGTCCAACGCAGTCGGATCTGAACCTAGGTAAGCTTGTGTGTTCACTATCCCGGACAACCGTACATCTGACATCCCATCTTTTCCCATGCCTCGAGGACCCCCTCATGGCATACTTGTCTTGAATCTGACGACAGTTGGCGCCCACCGTGGGGCAAGTGATTTTAGGATCTTCATCCCGGGTGGAATCTGTGCGTGGGAATCGGTGAAACAATCGTCTTCGGTCGTGTCCTCTACACCAATGATATCCCTCACATCCTTCTCGACAAGACCTAGATTCCGTCTAGGGAGGCCGTGACCAGCTACACCATCCTGCCAATCGGTGGGATCGATATCTACCTAGGTTTCACTAAACCTGCCCAACCCACCCCAACGGTGATGATAAAAGCGGAAGTGTCTTTGGGATCTACTTTGTCCACAGAAGCGACAGAGTTTAGGATATCAAGAAACCCTAATCCCACCAAACCCGCCCCTGTGGCGGAGATCGTGGAGAAAGAGAAGGTCGGATCTAAAGAAGATCTCCCTCAAGGGATCGAATCTCAGGAAGACCAAAGCTACGATAACTCTAGATCCGCCTCTGCCGATGCTAGAGTATGAAAATCGCTTCTGAGGCACATAGTGAGGCGGATGATGATGCGCCCCAATGTCAATCTGGACCCTGTCCTCGATACCATCAAAAGTTTTGAGGAAGCCAATGCCAAAATCCTCACCCACCATCAAAAATCTCACTTTGTCAGCTACGTCGCCTCTAGATCCGGCTTTGCCGATGCTGGAGACAATAACGACTCGGTTTTGGATGCCACTGGAACAAACACCGACACACCAGCATCCCTAGGAGAGTCCATAATGTCGACAGATTTTCGAGCGTATGAAGAGGAATTCGGAGAAGAAATCTACTCCAAAGCTTCAAAGGAAGGAGAAGGGTCACATACGAGTCCATATGACAATATAGACAAGGATTACGACAAAGAGCATCCCAAGTCGCAAGATGACATGGATCTCGGAGAAAATCCCAGGGTCCCGATATACGAAAGTACCGATGGAAGTTTATCTCTAGGAAACGGACCTAAAGCTGTCTTTGCCACCGGTGCCCAAAGGATCAACGAGGCAAAGAAGAAGAAGAAAAAACTCTGAGATCAGATCTTCGAGAATAATAAAAGGTCGATGAGGAAATCCAGATGGAGGATTCAGACGATGCTCCGATCCCTAGGAACCAAAAAAGTCTTTGTGGATGGACATGTGGTTACTCCTATCGCACGTGAAATCTATGGAGAAGAATTAACAACACCGATCCCAACTTCTTCGGATCTCACTTAAGAGGAGCTGGAGGGAAAGGGCTCAGGCCTTATAAGCATATCGCTTGTGGCTCTTGGATGAAGCAACTCTCACCTCATTAAGGAGAAGCAAAGTTGCAGACACAGAATAGTTCAACTCCTTGCAACATCAGAAGACCCGGAATGACCCTGTATTGGCCAACAAAAATCCGGATATCCATAATACCCTCTTTGAGGGGAAGAATGCAAACATTTTCATGGGACAACCTCAGCTCGATAGCAAAGGGAACCGGGTGTACAACACGCGGTAGAAAACACTGTCGCGGTCCGAGAGATCCTGACAAATAATCCAACTCTAGAACAGGTCCGGCAGTGTGTAAGGCTGCTCAATAAGGTCCTAGAGCAATAGAAAGCTGCCACATCATTTAGCGAGAAATAACTAGTCTCAAAATCTAACTAATGCCGCACCGACGTGGATCGACAACATGAATCAAGGCCCTATTGGGAGACGGACCAACATCATTGCTCCAACCCTCGGGATGGCACCTACTCAAGGATCGGCTCTTCGGGATAGCGACATGGAACCGCACGCGATTGGAGCAATGTCACTCCAGTTGCAGCGCGAGATGCCGTAGCGGAACTGGTTCCACAGCAACCTCCCCAGCGGCAATCGAACAACCACATGGAAGAAGATGAAGCACGACGTTGGGAGAGAGATTGGCAACAAATGCCACCTCCTAGACACATAAGCCGCCCGGATGCACCTCACCACAATGACAACAATGCTGGATGAAGGAACGACGAAAACCATGTTGGATCAAACCAGCGGGGTGGCCATCATCATGAAGACTAGCCTCGGAACTGACATCACGATGTTCTAGATGGAGGATGGGGATCAGGCGAAATAACCCACCAGAGCCTATGTCCCTACCAGGCAGTGACCATAACGGCTCCCACGGGAGCCAGGGAGGACGCTGGGGCAGAGGAGGTGGTAGAAGAAGCAGAGATCCGGCTCCATGATCCCACAACCACAATAAACATGCGAGACGGTGCTCTTTATCACCAAGCGACACCCGAAACCGGGTCAACTCAAACATTAAGGCGCGGCGCTACGAGTAAAATGATATATACATGGGCCCATAGTGCTTCGGAGCAAGGGTCCACCAAACCAACTTTCTGGAGGGGTTCACTATCTCAGGACACATTCAACCGTATGACAACGTAGCTTGGACATATACTTGTTTCCAGGATTTCTGCCAGGCTTGCTGCATTGCCAAAGGAGGAAACATCTTGGTCACAGTCCGATATCTCCCACTCATGCTGTGGAAGACGGCTCGATCGTGGCTTAGTGAACTCCCAGAAAACACAATTCACAACTGGTATGATATGCGAAGTGCGTTATTTTGGAATTTCGAGGGTACCTACAGGAGGCCCTGCATAGTCAAAGACTTGTAGTGTTGCATTCGGAAAACCGGAGAAACTTGTTGGACTACCTCGGATGATCGATCGACATGAAAAACTCCTATGAGGGAGTCAATGACTAGACCACAATTGAAGCATTCATCAGAAGGTTCCCAGTCGAATTACTGCACCACTAGCTGAAGCACGACAAAGTTACCGATTTTGGAAAAATTATAGAGAGAGAACAAGCAAATATGCTAATGTCAACGATGATTTAGAAGGGTTGCTGAATGGTCTGGCTGTGCCAAACTCGACAAAACATCCAAAACAATAGCAAGCTTAGAAGTGCAAGAACACCTCGGAAGACAAACCTAGTCCAAAAAATGGAACTGTCAATGCAACTTTTGGATCTGGAGGTCGAGGACAGCGTGGAGGTGGCCGAGACAAGGCTGCAGAGCTTCTCGGGTCCAAGGCAGAGGAGACTAGCAGCCTGGTAAGACCTATTCTTGGGCTCACATTGCCAATAACCCATGTATACACCACCTGGACGCAAACAGGGCTCTTTCCACACAAACACTAAGTGTCGTTTTAATGATGACATCAAGAAATACGAATATGTAGGCTATAGGGCCAAGCGAAGAAAAGGAAAGAAAATTTCTGACAAGGATAAGGAGTTCAAGGAAGATTCTGACATGGAAGAAGTTTATACCGCTAACCCCAAGTCGGATGGTAAGAATGCTTACCCAACCAAGAAAGACACTTACGTCTACTTCCTCGGATCCCAGCTCGCCAAGGTCAAGAAAGCAGTAATGCATGAGCTTAACAAAATTGTTTCGACTGTCCCCCAATATCTGGATTGGTCGGAAGTTAAGATCACCTTTGACCGAAGTGATCATCCGCCTAAGCTTATAGGCGAGGAAAGTATGCTCTAGTCATCAATCCACTTATTGACGGACGGTGGCAACATCATAAACATTCTCTATGTTGAAATACTAAACTATATGAGGATATCGGAAACCTAACTAAATTACAATAGTGTGATTTTCTATGGAGTTGTCCCTAGAAGGCAAGCAAACTCTCTAGGATAAATCACTCTAGCCGTTACCTTCGGAACACCGGAGAACTATCAGACTGAACCACTATCTTTTGAAGTGGTGTCGTTCAAGAGAGCATACCATGCTATCTTCAGGCATCCGGCCTCCTGGCAGTTTATGGCACGCCCTGCTACATCTACAATATGATGAAACTTCTGGGTCCCAATGGCGTCATCACAATCAGAGGAAGCCCGAAGAAAGCACGAGAGTACGAGGATAGAGATGCTACCTTCGCCAAAGCCGTACTTCATGCCGAGGAGTACTAGGAGATCAAGAAGAACACCGACATGTCCAAGATGCCCGCTATGAATAAGGAGGTGTTAAAGCCGACTCCGGAATTAAAGGCATCAGAAGTGACGAGGGATAACCTCGGCAATGTCCATGGTTATGGACTTAGGGTTTTGTGGAAAAGAGAATGCTGGGGATTTCATCGGATGTCAGACAAACAAGGGAGTCGAAGTCGTCTAATTATCAATGGACAATGCTATTACAGATTGCTTGGGAGTTTTTCTGGTACCTCTCCACAGGCTCCTCCCAGCCTATATATAATAGGTCGGGTCTCGGGGCTGTATACGAATAGGTTACATATTCACAATTACAAGACCAACACAAGGTCGGTTTCTATTTCCTTATTTAACTAAACTAAGACTTCCGTCAGATGCTTCTTGGGCCTTCATCTTGGGTCTTCATGGGTCGTGAGCCTTTATACAGCTAGGGTAACCAAACATAAGCACCCGAGTAATCATACCCATGTCAGTAGCCCCCGAGACTCCATCCGAACTGTAGATTCGGGTTGACTTTCAAAGATGTTTGTAGTATTTATGATTTGAGGTTTTATGAGATATTTTTATATTTTATTTTTTTCTAGCTTTGTAGGGATTTGATACAATAGGCATGATGCATCCGACGGATCGGGAATCAGTTAATTGCTCATGGGCAAAAACACTGCAGACCTACATCAAATTCAAGTCCCCGGGCTTGAATTCAGAATTTTACTAGCGTAATTCAATTCGAGCCGTTGAGGTCTTATTGAATACTGAATTCTAGTTCTATTATTTTGGGTACCCAACGCTTCCGTCAGGATTTTTCATCGTATCGTCGATACGGATATTTTACTAGCAAAGCGCATTCTTGTGTGATTACCAGGCCATATAGGACAAATCCTGGGGTCTTATCTTCATGTCATGGACACGACATTTGGAGTTTTATCACGTCGGGTGAAATCTGAGATTTTTGTATGATTTCTGTCGACTGCCTTGTTTGGTTGTTGGAGTTGTTGAACTTTATCAGTTTGTTGTTTTTCCTGGATGACTTTCTAAAAACACTCCCGATGGGAGTAACCTTTTGATAATACATTGATGTAATACTCATAGGTTCTTCTGTTTAGTTTTATCGGAACTTTTGAGTTTATCGAGTGTGCTCTACACACGAGGATAATCTTTCCTTGGCACGCATAAATCTCAGTTTTCTATCGGGTGCATGGTTAGCGCTCTCGATGGGAGTAGCCGCTGCGGCTATGTTCGCATGCCTGTATCGAGATGTAGGCTTGAAGCTTCTAACCATCCGAGGAAGTCTTCACTTTCAATTATTTATCTAGGATTGTTATGTCCTTTTTTATCGGGTGGGCGACCAGCGCTCCCGATGGGAGTAGCCCTTGAGGCTACAGTCGAATATTTGCATTCGATTGTAGGCTCAAGGTGTTTAGGTGACAACTTTACTTTGACTCAAGTTTTTGTACTTACTTTTCCCTAGTCCTTCTAAAATAGAGCCAAAGTTTGGTCATTGCTTCTTCTATGACATCATTGCTGATGAAGTTGTTACGACGTGGCTTCCGAGAAACAAAAACCGATGGGACGGTTCAGTTGTGGGCCCATGCCGCAATAATGATGACGCTTGAGCGGCGTGTCAGCGAAGATCTTTTGACCACACATCCCTGTTTACGCGTGAAGATCGAGGCATCGTGGAGATTTTCCCCATTTTTACCGTGGCAATAACTGCCCATGATATTTATCCTTGTGTGTGCCCTTAACACATGTCGTCATCTTGTGAATTTTGACGGTTCGCTGGTTTCATCCAATGGCAAAGCTTCACTCTTCTTCTATTTATAAACCGGGGGAACTTTTCACTATTTTACTGTTGGGGATATACTTTCTGGGTATCCTCTGTAAAGACCCAAACCTGGCTTGGTTTGAATCCCTGTGATTACAGTGCTAGTCCCTAGATCGAATAGCTAGCACCCACAGTTTAAGATGTAATATCAAGATACAAAGGTCATATTACATCGCATGATCTAGAATATAAATACTTTATTACATACTCATAGCCATAGGCTATCTTATTACAAAGCAGCAGATTACAAGTAAAGCATGGAGTCCTTCATCTTCATGTGCCACAGGCAAACATGTTGGGTGTAGACTCATAACCTCTATCAACAATCCACACTCATCAATAGAATAACCTGCAACATGATAGGTTGCAGCCACAAAAGGGTCAATACTTTGAATGTATTGGCAAGTGCCACTAGTTGGTGAATATAAGTAGGACTATCACTACATGCATATTTGGCTAAGTAGAGCTTAGGCTTATTTGCAGAAAGCAACATGGTTTTATCCTATGTTTGCAAAAATAGTTTTTGATCTTTCAACAACTTTCTGAACTCCTTGGCAACTCCAAGTTCTTCTAATCTCTTTTGTCACCATCAAGTTTTACTTTGAGAAATTAGAATGTCGAGATCTTCCATAGCTTTAGGCCTTAGTTGCTCGGAGTTGTCCATAACCGGGGACACGGCTAAGTTTTTAGAATTTAATCTTCTGCAGAAGTTATACACTTTACCCACAAGACACAATCTCGTCTTGACGCCACCAGCTGGATTAGTACTCACCAAGATGGAGTACTGGCAGATCGAGAATGTGACAAAGTCTTTCCATAGAAGTCCTCCCAATACATAATGCCAGCACATCTACTAGGCACCAATGCAAGGATAAACCTCCAATGCATAATTCAAGTTAACCTGAAGAGGTACCAATGCATGGGTCTCCCACTATGTAATTGACTAGGCCAGAGCCCATTTGGCATGTGGCTGTACACGAAAGCCACTGTACGAGAAACATGTTTAATCTCTAAGTTCCTGGGTGGTATTCTCCTAGTGCACACACGAAAGAGATAGCCATAGACATGGTTCCCTTTGTTGCCACCTTATTCTCAACTGAGTATCCATATTCCACCCAGGTGATTCATTGAGTCCTTGTTTTATTATATAAAACATATATTTTCCAACACTTCATATAATCACAATATGGTATTTTCCACCTCGAATCTATAGCAGGGCTAAGCATACTACAACTACAGTGTTTCCACTAAGGGATATATAAAGGATATCCTAATAGGACATAGCATAGCATAGTATCATAGTAGCCCTATCATGCATACTACAAAAATCCACTAAGTGTAATGAAAAAATAGTAGGACATGGATGATAGTGCCACTTGCCTTAGTAGTTGGTGGTGTTGGTACACTCTTTGCAGTAACACACTTGACAATCCACACAATCTATCAAACAAAACAACCAAGACAAAACATGCACAAAGTCAACACTAATGGCAATACAAAAATCATGCAAAATATGCAAGCATGCAAGATGGAAATTTTATTGTACAAATTGTTATAGCAAAGGTCTTGAACACTACTAAGTGTTTCCTGAACATTTTATAATTGCAAGATTACAAATGCAACCATTTGTGCAATTGTAACAATTAGCAATAATTTCTATCATTTGGAAAGGTCAAACTCACTAGATAATTTCCATGCTATTAGGCATAGCCAACCAAATTTATATTTTGGTCTTACTGGACAGAGGGTTGTCAACACTAATGGCAATACAAAAATCATGCAAAATATGCAAGCATGCAAGATGGAAATTTTATTGTACAAATTGTTATAACAAAGGTCTTGAACACTACTAAGTGTTTCCTGAACATTTTATAATTGTAAGATTACAAATGCAACCATTTGTGCAATTGTAACAATTAGCAATAATTTCTATCATTTGGAAAGGTCAAACTCACTAGATAATTTCCATGCTATTAGGCATAGCCAACCAAATTTATATTTTGGTCTTACCGGATAGAGGGTTCAATTTGCAATCCATAGCAAAAAGATTCACCCAAAAATAATTTACAAAACAATTTTTATGGTTAAAATACCCCTAAAAAGGTTCTGCCTAAAACTTCTATTTTACAGAAGCTAAAGGGTGAAATAAGGCCTCAGCAGTGAAGCTCCCATTTTTCTGAATCCATAGACACCGATTTGTGGATCACAAGTTATTAAATTTCTAAGTTTAATACAAATTCTGCCTATTTTCTAATTTAAACAGACGCTCAGGCCTACGTGGCGTGTTCTTATTGGCTCATACCGGTTCGGGCGGATCGGCAACGTGGGCCGTTGGATTTTAAGTGGCAACGGGCGATCCAGATTAGCCCGTACTGTTTCGCTCGCCGATCTAATCCTAACCGCAGACGATGGATCAGACGGCGCTCAGCACGTCGACCACAAACTGGCGGCGCTGGCGACAGCGCGCGGCGGCGGTGCGTCAGGTGGGTGGCGCTCCGGTGGTTCTAGAGGGGCAGGGAGACCGTGGACTATTACCAGCGATCGCCGCGGTCGAGGTGGTCTCGAGGATGGTCGCGGTCGATGAAGGGGCGCTCAGAATCGCCGGGAATTCCTCGCCGGAGTACCTACCGACGGTGGAGCTCACGTCTCTGAGATGGTGGAGTTGCCCTGGGGCTCGAGCAGACAAAACAGAAGGTCAGTAAGGTGTGCCTGGTCGTGTAGAAGCTTGCGGTGGCCAAAGTAGGGCGGCGGGAACCTGCGACTCACCGGAACTCTTCGGTGAACGGGGACGGCAGAGGGTGACGCTGGTGGTGATCGTGGCGACGACCTAGGGCACATAAAAAACATGGGAATTGTCAGTAGGTGTGCCAGAGCATGGCGAAGCTAACATGACAGAGGAGAGGGCGTGGGGTTGTCGGTTCTCGCTGGAATCATTGTCGGAACTCGTCGGGGTCTGCGGTGGTCCGAGCAAGATTCCAAGAAGCCTAGTGGCTCTCAGGTGGCGGTGTCTAAGGGGAAAACAAAGAGGAGGGGGTGGGGATTAAGAGGCCATGGTCAGAGTGGAGATTAATTCACGGAAACGCTCGAATTCAGCCGGACTTGGTAATGGCAGAGGAGGGGAGTGGGCTGTTCGTCGTTCGGTTGAAGATGGTGAGGTGGAGGATGACGTGGAGGTGGGGTCGAGCCGTCAGCGAGGGGGTGTGAGGAGGGGTCGGTGAAAAAGAGAGGGGAAGGGGGAGTGCCGGGTGGGCTTAGTGGGCTAGGTTTGGAAATTGCTGCTGTGTTTTTTTCCTTCAGTTTTTCTTTTTCTTTTTATGTTTTCTTAAATAACTTTTGATTTAATGATCCAATTTGAATCAAACAAATTTCTAAAAATTTATAAAACTCAAATTAGGTTTTTAGGGCATTATAGAACACATTTACTTTCTAACTCAAAATTTTCTAATCAAATTTATTCACTTTGGCTTTAATAGTTAATATTGCCTTTCTTAATTATATTCTCAAAATAATTCATAACTTTTTATCCATGGCTCCAAATTGGATGAAACCAATCTCTATTGTTTTATTAATTTGTCCTTTATATTTTTAGCCCTCATAGGAGTTCTTTTGTTTAATATAAATATGGATTATATCTAGAGTATTGTGTTGTTCTTAGGGTTAACCAATAATTAGAGTTTTAGGGTTTGAGATAATTTTCACTTATCTTAGGTTTTTAAAATGCAACCAAGTCAAGATGCTCATGCATGCTTCATGATTTGGGATTTTTAAACATGCACACCACTTCACAAAAAAAAATCATTTTGTTTGGCTTGGGTTTTGGAGGCATTATATTAAATGTTCCAAAAGTTTTTGTTCCTTCTGAATTTCAAAGAACTTGGTTCTTTATTTTGTTTAAAATTTTCACATTTCAAAATTTGGAAAATTTTGGGATGTGACATCCTCACCGTGGCTCACTGACCAGGGTGGCGCACTTTGGGTTAGAGCTTTGCTTCACGGGCGGTCCAGTCAGGGAGAAAAGATGGAGTCCAGTCCGGCTCCGGGAAGGCCTAGAAGACTTACCGACATAGGCCTGTAGTGTTACTTGTAGTTCAAGATGTACTCTATAACCAACTCTTAGTCATAGTCGGATAGGTCTTTCCTGTAAACCATAGGCCGGATATCTATATAAGCCGACCTAGGTACCAACCTTTAGGGCACCCCACAATAGTCTACAGTCTCAACTCGAACAGGCGGAACCCTTGTAACCCATATTCCGGCTCTGCCATATTACTGGATTGCTAGTAGGAGTAGGATCCGTCCAAAACCGACAGATTCGAACCTGGGTAAACTTATGTGCTCACCGTCCTGGAACACCGTATGTCTCACACCCCTCTCTTCCGCACACCTCAAGGACCCCCTCATGGCGTACTTGTCATCAATCTGACAACATTTACTACTTCCTTTTGCTACATGTCGTGGGGCAAGTGAGCTTCGGATTTGTGCTCCGAGCAGAATCTGCAAGAATCGGAATCGACGAGACAATCGCTGTCGGCTATGTCCTCTACGCTAGCGATGCCCCTCTCATCATTCTCGACGAAACCTGGATTCTGGCTAGGGAGGCCGTGACTGCCTAAACCATCATGATTTTTGGTGAGATTGATGTTTACATCAGTTTCACTGAACCTGCCCCACCCACCCCAGCGGTGATGGTAGAAGCGGAAGAAGCTTCTGGGTCCACTTTGTCCATGGAGGCAACAGAGTTCCGGATCTCGGAAAATCCCAATCCCACCTAGCCCGCACCTAACATAGAGATAGTGGAGAAAGATGAGCCTGAAGCAGATCTTATGGTGAACATTAGATCTGGAGTGGATCTCCCTAGCGAGGTCGAATCCCAGATCGATCTTCCCATCGAGGTCGAAATCTAGGAGGAGCAAGACAACAACTTTGGTTCCGACTCTTTTAATGCTACAAGGCACAAGCGTGGATGAGGTTCTCGAGACCATCAGACGTTTCGAGGAAGCCCATGAGGAAAGCCGCAACTACATCAGGATGCACGCGTTGCACTTTGTCGGATATTTTGGATCCGGATCCGGCTCTGCCGATGCTGGAGACAACGAGAACTCGGTGCTGGAGGCGATCGGACCAAACACTGACTTACCGACGTCTTCGGATGATTCAATGACATCGGCAGATTTCCGAAAATTCTCCATGGAATATGAAGAGGAGTACAACTCCAAAGCTGCAGAATAAGGAGAAGCCATGGATGAAGGATCTGGGGAAATTCTCCCAAATTGTAGGATGATATGGATCTCAGAGATAATCCCGATGTCTAGATGTCTGAAAGTACTGATCAGAGCTTGACTCTAGGAAACGGAGCCAAAGCCGTCTTTGTTACCGACGCTGCCAAGAAGGCAAAGAAAAAGAAGAAGAAGACTCTGGCAAAATATCCTACAGCTGAGGAAGTAGTTGCCGAAGATTATGAGGAACAAAAGGATGGAGCCCTAATTCGAGACAAGCCGAAGGAAACTCCGGTGGATGGATACGTGATTACCGCTGGTGCTCGAAAACTGATCGGAGATGCATTAACTACGCCAATCCCTACTGCTGCAGAGCTTACACCTGCAGAATTCGAAGACAGGGCCCAAGCCCTAGAAGCGCGTCGTCAAGTACTCCTGGACGAGGCTAATAACCTCAAGGAAGAGAAGAGGCGCATTGCATCTGCAAATTTGTTCATCTCTCTGTAGCATTAGAAGACCTAGAAAGGCTCTGTGCGGGCTAACAAATATCCGGAGGTCCACAAGATCCTCTTTGAGGGAGATCTGGGAGCACCTCGGCTCAACAGCAAGGGAGATCTGGTGTATTCAACACCAGTGGAAAATACTGCTGCAACTCGAGATATCCTGGCAAACAATCCAAACCCAGATTAAGTTCGGCAAACAATCCAAGCTACTTACCGAGGGTCTGGAGCAACATAAGGTCGCAAAGTCCAGGAGCGGAAAACTGGTCTCTAAATCTGACCAATGTCACACGGATCCGGCCTAGGATGACATTAGGCCCCGCGGGACCCGGAACAACATCACCGTCCCGACCATCAGGAAGATAACTATTCAAGAACCAGATCATCAGGGCAACAACACAGAGCCACACGTGATTGGAGTAATGTTGCTCCAGCCGCGGAGCGAGACACAGTTGCTGCACTAGTTCCGAGACACCCTTCCTGACGAGAGTCGAACAATCACAGGGAAGACGAAAAAGAGCAACGTCGAGAGGAGGACCGTCAAAGGATGCCACCTCCTAGACACACAAGCCGTCTGCCTGAACCTCATCGCAATGGGGGAAATGACAGACGAAGGAACGACGGACATCATGCCGAGTCAAGCCGGCAAGGGGCTCATCATAGTTAAGACCCTCCCCGAAACCGGAATAACAACACTCCGGATGGAGGTCGGTGCTCGGTCGGAAACAATCCACCTGCACCACCCTCTCCACCAAGAGCCATCATAGCGGCTCTCATTGTGGCCAAGGAGGGCGTCATGTCGGAGGAGGTGGTGGTAGAAGCAGAAGTCCGGCTCCAAGGCACCGCAGCCACATCAAACAACTAATACGACATTCTCTGTCACCAAGTGATGTGAGACACTGGATCAATTCTAACATAGAGGCGTGGTGCTACGAGAACGATTATATTTATGTGGGTCCAAAATGCTTCAGACCGCACATTCGACAAACACATTTCTCGGAAGGATTTGCTATCTCAAGACACATCCAAGCCTACGATGGTGTGGCCCATCCAGATACTTGGCTTTACGATTTTTTCCAAGCTTGTTGCATCGCCAAAGGCGGAAATATCTTGGTCGCGACCCGATATCTCCCACTTATGCTAAAGAAGACGACATGATCCTGACTCAATGAACTTCCGGGGAACACCATCCACAATTGGTATGACATGCAAAGTGCGTTCTTTTGGAATTTTAAAGGCACATATCGGAGGCCCTACACGGTAGGAGACCTATAGCGTTGCACCCAGAAAGTCGGAGAAACTTGCCGAGATTACCTCGGATGATGGATCGACACCAAGAACTCCTATGAAGGAGTAAACAATCAAACTATGATTGAAGCTTTCATTGCAGGACTCCCAATTGGTTTAATACGTCACCGCTTGAAGTGTGACAAGGTCACTGATTTGGGAGAGATGATAGAAACATCGAGCAAATATGCAGACGCCAATGACGATGCAGAAGGACTACTGAATGTCCTAGATGTACCACAGTTGGCAAAACAACCAAAGCAATAAGCTCAGAAGCATAAGAATACCTTAGAAGAAAAGCCCAATGCAGGAACATCGGTTGTCACTGCTACTTTCAGGACTGGAGGATGAGCAGGGCACGGAGGCGGCCATGGACGCGGTCGTGGGACGTCAAGGGTCCAAGGTAGAGGAGACCAGCAACCTGGCAAAACCTACTCTTGGGCCGACATTGCCAACAACCTGTGTGTGCATCACTTAGATGCCAGCGGGGGCTCGTCTCACACAAACGCCGAGTGTCATTTCAATGACAACATTAAGAAAGATGATTTCACTAGCTACATGGCCAAGTGGAAGAAGGGAAAGAATAATCCCCAAAAGGAAAAAGAGACCAAGGAAGATTCCGACATGGAGGAAGCAGAGCCTTCAAATCCTAGGTCGGATGGAAAGAAGAACTTCCCAACAAAGAAAGACACTTATGTCACTTTCCTTGGGTCTCAACCAGCTAAGGTCATGAAACCAGTCTTGCATGAGATCAACAACTATTCCGGTTGTCCCTCAATTCTCGGACTGGTCAGAAGTGACAATCACCTTTGACCGTGCTGATCATCCGCCTAAGTTGCACATGCGAGGAAAATACGCCTTAGTCATCAATCCACTTATTGATGGCTATGGTTTCTCCAATACTCTCATGGACGGCGGCAGTAGCATCAACATTCTCTATGTCGGAACACTGCATCGGATGAGGATCTTGGAAACTCAACTGAATCACAGCTCTGTGATCTTTCACGGAGTTGTCCCAGGAAAACAAGCAAATTCCTTGGGAGAGATCAGTTTGGATGTTACCTTTGGAACTCCAAAGAACTACCGGATGGAAGCACTTTCCTTCGAAGTGGTCCCGTTCAAGAGCGCATACCACACTATATTCGGATGGCCGGCTTACTGGGCTTTCATGGCTCGTCCGTGTTACATTTATAATATGATGAAAATTCTAGGTCCCAACAGCGTGATCACCATCAGGGGAGACCCGAAGAAAGCGCGAGAGTGCAAGGATGGAAATGTCGCCTTTGCTGAAGTTGTGCTGCACGCCTAGGAGTACCAGGAGATCAAGAAGACCATCGATCTGTCCGAGATGCCCGTGACGAAGATGCCTGTTACAAAGCCGACTCTGGAGTTCAAGGCATCAAAATAGACGAAGATGACACCGTTGAAGGGTGATGACCCCTCCAAGGTGACCCATATAGGTGTACATTCAGATAGCACATAGGAAAGTGTGCTCGTCAAGTTCCTCCAAGAAAATCAAGATATCTTTGCATGGCAGCCATCTGACATGACCAGAGTACCTAGGGAACTTGCCGAGCACTCTCTAAATATACACCCAAATGCTAAACACGTCAAACAGTCCTTACAATGTTTCAACAATGAAAAGCGAAAAGCAATAGCTAAGGAACTAGCCCGGCTTGAGTTAGCCGGATTCATAGAAGAGGTTATCCACACTGAGTGGTCGGCCAATCCTGTAATGGTCCCTAAAAAGGACACCACTGATTTTAGGATGTGTGTTGATTATACCGCCTTGAACAAGGCTTGTCCCAATGTTCCGTTTGCTCTGCCTAGAATTGATCAAGTTATTGATTCTACAGCAGGCTCGGAACTCCTATGTTTTCTCGACGCATATTGGGTTATCACCAAATCTAGATGAAGGAATCAGACAAAGTCAAAACTTCATTCATAACCCCCTTCGGAACCTTCTATTTCATTACGATGCCCTTTGGGCTCAAGAATGCAGGAGGTACGTACTAGCGCACTATGTAACATTGCCTCCATGATCAAATCGGACGCAATATACATGCATATGTGGACAACATATCGGTGATGTCCAAAAAGAATGAAACTTTAATTTCCGACTTGGAGGAAACGTTCGCCAATCTACGCAAATACAACATAATGCTTAATCCGAAGAATTGCTTCTTTGGAATACCAGCCAGAAAATTGTTAGGCTTCATCGTGTCTCAAAGAGGCATAGAGGTGAACCGTGACAAAATCAAGGCTATAATCAATATTTCCAGGCCAACTCGCCTGAAGGACATTCAAAGACTAACTGGTTGCATTGCTGCAGTCAGTCAGTTTGTAAGCCGGTTTGGTGAAAGAGTCGCACCACTTTACAAGATCCTGAAAAAGACCAAAAAGTTCATTTGGACTAATGAAGCTGAAGCTGCACTACAAGACCTGAAAGTAGTACTCTCGTCCGTTCCTATCCTTACAACGCCGAAACCTCGCGAACCGATGTTCCTATCCTTACAGAGTCGTCAGTGTCATCATGGTGGTGGAAAGACCAGAGGAAAAACAGGAACACCTAGTGCAGTGTCCGACTTACTACCTCAGCGAAGTCCTAACTGAATCAAAACATCGGTATCCACACTATCAAAAGCTGGCTTACGGTGTGTTCTTCGCATCTCAGAAGCTACAACATTACTTTCAGGAACATCCAATTACCGTGGTGCGCACAGCTCCCATGATAGACATAATTAACAACAACGACGCTACAGGACGTGTCACAAAATGGGGAATAGAGCTTTTAGCTTTCGACATTGAGTACAAACCTTGTACAGCAATCAAATCCCAAATCCTCACTGACTTTGTCGCTGATTGGACAGAGACAACGGAAAATATGACCCTCCCAGAGTCAGAATACTGGACCTTGCATTTTGACGGGTCTAAAGCGCTCGGGGGCTCGGGGGCTAGCATGGTGCTCAAGTCACCCCAAGGAGATAAACTTTTCTATGTGTTGCAGATCCACTTCATGGCAACAAACAACATTGCTGAATGTGAAGCACTGCTGCATGGAATCTGGATTGCTAAGGATATCGACATCAACGACTAATGTGTTATGGAGATTAGGATCTTGTTGCTCAACATGCATCGGATATCTGTAATGCAAATAAACACATGGCAGCATATAGAGCGGTCGTGGATGAACTAGCTAAATCGTTCGAAGGGTTTGAAGTTCAACACATCCCTCGAACAGAAAACGAGGAAGCAGACGCACTATCTCGGATAGGTTCTGCGTGGAAAAAGGTATCAGATGGCGCTTTTTTGGAGCACCTTAGAGTTCCCTCTATCACAGGAGTTGATGAGGAGTATCCGACCAAATCTGACTCACCTTTAG
This sequence comes from Avena insularis, assembly GCA_023614405.1. Classification (NCBI taxonomy): domain Eukaryota; kingdom Viridiplantae; phylum Streptophyta; class Magnoliopsida; order Poales; family Poaceae; genus Avena; species Avena insularis. Next base: position 455,480,839 of record CM042694.1, read on the forward strand.
TAACAGTTATGGCTGTAATTCCCAGATAGACTCAACCCTACCTTGATTTCTTGGTAGATAGAAAATTACCTGAAGACGAGGTTTTGAGCCGGCAGATCGTCCGACGAGCAAAAACCTATACAATAATAAGTGGTGAGCTCTATAAGCGGAGTGTATCTGAGGTCTTTTAGCGCTATGTATCTCTAGAAGGAGTGGAAATCCTAAGGGAAATTCACGAAGGCGAATGCGGTCATCACGCTGCTGCCAAATCATTAGTGGGAAAAGCTTTCAGACACTGATTTTTTTGGCTTACAGCCAAGGCAGATGCCGAACGGTTGGTCAAGATGTGCAAAGGCTGCCAAAAGTATGCCAAACAAGTTCATGTTCCGGCTGATCAGCTGCGAACAATACCTATAACATGGCCCTTTGCGGTCTGGGGGCTTGACATGGTAGGACCGTTTAAATGGGCTCCAAGTGGATTTACTCACCTCTTAGTGATGGTTGATAAGTTCACAAAATGGATTGAGGCCAAACCTGTCACAAGTTGTGATGGAGCAATAGCCAGAAGATTTGTGGAGGATGTTATAATCCGATACGGTTATCCACATAGTATTATCATGGACAATAGGAGTAATTTTTCTATGGGAGAACTTGCACTACAAGAAAAGTTGGCTTTTACAACGGACGATTTTCGTGGTTGAAGGCCTGTTTTTCGTGGCTAAAAAGTCTTCTACGACGGATGCCCTTCGTGGTAAAAGCCCCATCACAAAAGAATCTACCACGGTTTTTTTCTGACCATGCAGAATTGCACCCTTCAGCCATGAAAACTTGTTCCGTTGTAGATCTGTTCGCCACCCGCGTTGACTGCTGACGTCATGCAAAAAATGCCACATGGAACCCGCCGTTAATGGTCACAGAAACCGTGGCAGAAGCCTAGCCCAGACAAGGCCTGCTAATTGTTAAGTGGGTCGGCCCACGAGGAGAGCCCAATAAGATTACGGCCCTTTACTCTCACGACGTGTACTGTTTGACGTGGCCCATTAATGAATCCATCCAGGGCCCGTACAATTTCAGGCCCACTACAATTTTGGCCTAAAGAAGGCCCAGTTTGGTAGAATAATATGCGACCCATCAGGGGCCTGCGCTAGAAGGTCAGGCACTGTTAAGGCCTGCAGGCAGCCCGTTACTATTCCTACGGCCCATGGGGTCTGCTCCTGTTCTACCCATTTACTGTTATGGCCTTTTACATTTCTGGGTTGCCTGTGTTAGGATCCTTTACTGTTCTGGCCTTTTACTGTTCTGGCCTTCTACTGTTCTGGCCGTTCAATGTTTAGGCCTTTTGCTCTTATGGCCTTTTACTGTTCAAGCCATTTACTGTTCAGGCCTTTTACTCTTCTGTCCGTTTTACTGTGCGGGCCGTCTACTGCACGGGCTTTTTACTGTTTAGGCCTTGTACTGTTTCAGCTCTTTACTGTTTAGGTATATCAATATTCAGGCCCATTACAGTTCGGGCCCTTTACTGTTCTCGCCTGTTGCTATTCAACCCAATACATTTTCAGGGCCTTGGCCACTTATGAGGCCCACCAATATTCTGACCTGCCACTTACGGCCTTTTAGTGTTTATTTGGCCCATCTGCTGGCTAGCATATTCGCGTATTCTATAACTATGGCGGAATTCTGGTTTTAAATAGCCCGTTAATATTTTAGCCCGCTAATGGCCACGCTAGGATCACCCTATTACATCAACATATATTTTTTTAAATTTATTACAGACCATACTTTCAACAAAAACAAGATGAAGATTACAAAGACATCGCGAGACATGTGTTGGAACATGGTTTCTACTATAGAGCTTACATCCCCATACAAGTAACAACTGGCATACCATGACAGCTACAGAAGAGATTATCAAGTAGACGGTCTATCAAATCTTGTCGATCTTTCAGTTCTTGTATCTGTTCACGTGTAATCGTGATTATTCCATCTATTTGCTCTGTTTCTTGTTTAATTAAATCAATTGTTTGGAGTGCAGCTGTAACACCTCTTTCTACTGGAAAAACTGAAACTATGGGCCGATGCAAGCAATAATCACTATCACTGCTTTTGAAATGACCTCAATACTTAACGTAGGATTCCTCTCTTCTGCCCTATAGCTTCATGTGCAGCCTGAAACAAAGAAAACAAGTTAACACAGCATACCAGCTAACTGGCGGCCATCTTATATGTAAAATAATTCAAATTCATCATTGGCCAGGAACAATTAATGATGTGCCTCGTACATCTCTTTCTGGAATAACAGGAACTGTCGATGTCCTAGACCAATGCGTATATGTGCTAGTATCATAGCCACTCTGGAAGAAACACTACATGTTATTTGCATGTTGAAACTAAGACATATTAAGTTAGAGCAGCAAAGCAGGCGAAAAAACACCATGTTTGTTGTCAAAGAATTTCAAAATTGGCATTGTTCTAATATAACAAATCAAGCCATCAACATGTGTGTCTCATGCAGACTAACTGAACTAGTGTGGTAATGAATGTAGGGAATCAAGCAACTCAACTCTTTCCCTCATAAACTAATCATATCACTGCATAACAGAAATATAGAAATATAACAAAAAGAGGTGCATGAGATTTTTCCAGCTGCTTAGAACTGGTCGGGACAACAAAGCATTAACCTAAAATATAAGAATAGCGTTTAAAAATGGTCTAGAATATGAACTAGCCAAAAAAGTGACCCCCAACCACAGGTGGCATTGCTTTAATCATCAGGCAACTATGATAATACCTTGGAAAAACAAGCAATAGACCAAGTGTCTTAAATAGACTACCAAAATCATTTCAGACAAACAAGATATCAACCATTCCTTTTAAGTAGCCAGATCATTCAAATATTTTGATCGTCGGGCCAGTAAATAAAAAAAGAAGAGGTCATTTGTTGCCAAAACAATAGTTGGATGCATCCAAAAAGTAGCACAAACCTTCTTTGTAATGCCTACATCTATTGTATTTCCAACTGCTGACAGTATCATTGTACATATAACCAGGCAAGAAAATCCAGTAGATAAACAAGAAAATGATACATTGTGCACCTTGCAAGGTTAATGAAGTATTTAAACAATGTATGTCTAGGAACCACATCAAAATATAGCATTGATGCAATCACAAGTCAACTAAAAATTCACAGGAACCATAACCAATTGAACCATATGGTGGCTAATATTAAACTCGCAAGATCATATAATGATGTATAGATGAAAATCCCTTGTTTATTATTAATCAAACATTGTATTTCTCACAAAAATTGCCATCCCTAGTTTGGGACTGATGGGGCTCAAAGCCACAGCTTCGCCTTGGCAGGCGGTGCTCTGACTGTTTAAGTTAAGAAAATCATTACATTGCTTCAATGATGAGCAAACTAAGGAATCAAATTGGCAATAGACTATATATGTGCATCATGTAGAGTAGCTATTGAGGTAATGAATTAAGCAATCAAACAACAGGTGCACGATAGACTTCCAGATCATATTAACATGGTCATAGTACATATATATAGTAATTGGGGATCATATTAGATGATAATAGCTATGACAATCTCACTATGAGTAGTCTAGATAGAACTCCCTCCGTTTCAAAATATAAGATGTCATGGGTTTCGTGAAACAAATGTATCTAGACACCCTTTAGTGTTGGTAGAGTAACTTGGACTAGTATTGTATGCATTTTTACTAGTCCAAGTTACTCCCCACCAAGACAAAGTAATTTATACTAGTCTCATACATATAACACTAGACTATGTTACTACCTCCAGAGTGCATATAAGCTCAATCATGGTGGCGATCTCTAATATTATAATAGAATATAGATTAGCATAAAAGTGTATATACTTCAATCACCACCACCTAATCATGGTCTAGTTAACGTATATATATAGATATAAGATCATCAGTCAAATATATCAAAAAGATATCTCCACCATGATTGAGTGAGCAAATTGAATTACAAATCAAGGGATTTACGTTCGGTCTTTGTGTAGTACCGTTAAAGGCCATCTTGTTCTAATCATTGGCCAACTCATGTGGTGCCGATAGTAGACAATGTGACTACCTCCAGAGTGCATTCAAACTCTTAATTATAGCAGAAAAATACAATACTAGACTATAAATTAGCATAAAAGTGGATATACTTAAATTACCACCACATAATAGATAGATAGATAAACACAAGTCAAATATAGAAAGAATAGATCATCACCAAAATCAAGTGAGCACATTGAATTATAAAATGAGGGATTTACGTCTGATTTTTGTCCAGTCTTGGTTAAGGTCAACCTTGTTCTAATCATTAGTCGAATCATGTGGTACCTCGTACAAACAAACATCTGACACTGTGCACATCTCAGTAAAAACAAGAGACTTACTATTTCTTTTTGTGCAGTCCTGTTGGAGGACATCCTGTTGTCAGTTCGTTCTTTGAAGACATCCACCGCATCGAGTACTTGGATAGATGATCCATCTACTTTATTGTTGCTCCTCTGCATATAGGTTCAAGCCACTCATTCACATAAAACAGGTTTGCATTCAGCAATACAAAGCAATAGGTACTTACAAGATTGTAGGGGCGATTCACTCTAAGATTCTCCGTGTTCCCTGTGAGAGGAAATAATATCGGATAGTGGCTGTTGCTGTTTACAAAGAACTAGATAGACATTATAGTATAATCACTTGTGAACACGTAGAGCAGGGAATGGCGGAATATAAACAAACATTTAAATGACATAAAGATTGCCATGGTGACAAAATAGAATGCAGTTACAGTCACTCCTTAGCACGAACAAGAGAGAAATTACAATGATTTAACTTGTGAAATAGGATTGCAAACAAATATGAGAAGTGCCATAAAAAGTGTCACCTTCTACAGAGCAGGCAGTTACTGTACTAACATTTGGACGAACAAGATAGACATTACAATGGTATATCTCGTGAACTTATAGAGCAGGGAATGCTAACCCATCTATGAAGTGACTTAAAATGTCATGAACTACATAATAGAAGGTAGATACTGCTGCTACAGAAATTATAATTGAGAAACTTGAATTGATAGAGTAGGGCATGCAGATAACCATGTTAAGTGCCTTAAAACATGCCATGTAATACTATATCCAATCCAAAGTAAATAAGGCATATAAATTTTTCGCAAGTCAATCGACGCAAAATTGGACCAAGTTTGTAGAACATACCATGAACATCTACCATACCAAACCAACGCCATTCGATACATCGGGGCATTTTTTCATAGACGCAAATGCCACAAATTAACTGTAACACCCTAAAACTTTTAATCAAGGTTATCAAATACTAATCACCCAATTTAGGGTTAACAAAAACTTTTATTAATAAAATGAATATGAATGCATGTGTGTTATGCATTAGTGTAGAATTGATTGAAATTGCCATGCTTGATAGTTACAAATGATGTGAAATGGTTTAAAGGTGAATGCTACATCATCTACGCCAATTACAAACAAAATCAAAAGAAAAAGAAATCAAATATGAATAAATAAAGCAAATGGTCATTTTGACAAAAGTTAACCACTAGGTCACTTTGTGTGTTTCGACAAGAGAAATTTTAACAGAAACATTTATACTTCTTTCCACCCCTTGCTAGACCAAGTAAAAGTGTATCAAGGCCCACTTTAAAAACTTACAAAACCATTTTCCAAATCAATTAAATGGACAGTTAAAAATTGAATCTAGTTCATATTTGAAGATCACACTTTTTCAAAAACCTATCCAACCATTTCCCCTTGACCTCTCCAAGCAAAAATAGACTCTTTAAGTTAAGATCACTCAAAAACTTTCACTCAAAAATTCCAAAGTAAAAATTCTTTCGGCCATTACAACAAACACCTGGCCTACACTAAACTAACTCTAGCCTAACTTCACTGTTTCCATAGTAATTCTCGACCATTTGGTCTCCCCTTAACTCCCTTGTCCCCTCTAGTGTCGAGCAACACCCAGACCAAGCCCCCTCTTTGCCGTGTGCATAGTGGAGCACCGCCGGTTTTTGGTCATCACCGTCCGACAGTGGGCAGCACGCCAGGAGCCTTGCCGCCCTCGCCCACGATGTGCACCAGACATGCCTCGGTCCACCGCCACCCCCTGTCCAAGCCTCGACCCCAGCCAGGCCCTGGACCACCCTAGCTACGCCGCGCCCACCACCTCTGCACCGTGCCCAGAGCGCGCCAGCTCGCCGCGCCCGGCCGCCTCGCACAGACCGCACCTCACCCCCGCCTCGCATGCACTAGCTCGCCATGATCACCCCAACCCCGCAGACAACCCCGTTCGCCGCCGCGCGACCCGCAGCTGCCGCACGCCGTCGCAAACACCTCTGCGTCCGCGCGGAGCGCCGCACGCTCCCGACCAAACCACACCGCCCCACGCCTCGCCATTATGCCTGTGAGAACCGCCAGGGAACCACACACCATCCACTAGCCTCCGCCACGCCGATAGCAGCCTGTAGCATCGTCACCGACAAGCTCGCGCCCGCACCGTTCGGTCCCCTCGCTGTAGTATAAAAGGAGGCCTCCCCTGCCTCATTTCTCCACACCCCAGCACTCACCACTCCTCACTGATCCTCCCCCACTTCTTCCTGGACCAAGGTGAGCTCTCCTTCGCCGGAATTTGGCCGGAGCCCGCTGCTGCTGGAGGAGAAGGGCGTTGTTGATTTCGACCACCCCATGACCTACCGTGACCGCGCCTCGAACCGCCGTTGTCTACCACGTCGATCGCTCTTGTTACCGACCCTAGCTGGAGCCCAGGTGAGCCTAGCCAGACCCCCACCGCCGCGTTTGGTTTAGTTCCTCGCTGGAGTAGTTCATCGTCGCTGATGTCTCCCAGCCGTTGGATTAGAATTAGATCACACGACTCAGATGCGTAGATACCGTTTCGCTAAGATGCAGTCACTGACTAGTGGACCCCATCTGTCAGCTCCCTGCTACGCTGTGTAGTGCAGTTGGGCCGGCCCGTTTAGCTTTCCCTCGCAGCCCAGGGAATTCAAATGTTGATTTTCTAATTTAGTTAAAACCCTATTCTATCTATAGATTCAAAAATCAATTCAGAGAGTTTCACTGAACCAAATTGAATGATTTAAATTTTGCTAGAAAGGTAATTAAATTATCTATCCAAGACCATTGGATTTAAATCATTTGGAGCTAAAGATAATCTTTAGTAGAAATACTAAGACAAAGACTTTTGCAACTTCAAACATTTTTCAAAAATCAACCATAATTGCTTTTGAGTTGATTCCAACTCTCAAAAATCACATTTGATAAGATCTATCTGAATATGTAAAAATATTTAGGTTTGCATGCAGTGACATTGGACTAGTACCAAAAGAATGCTATTAGGGCATTTCTAGTCACTTTAAATCTATTAAATGATAATCTTAAACTTTATAAAATATGATCAACACTTTAAATCACATTCCCATGTATTAGAATATGTGGTGATGACATGTGTCCACATGATCCCATATTTTAATTGGAGAATATTAAATCTTAATTAATTTCAATGAGTAGAAATTACTTTTCTCAAATAAGGTAAATAAAACTAGTCCTTTATTTCATGTGATGATTGTGATGATAGTAGATCATCAAGTGTAAGCCTCAGTGTGCTAAATAGATCTAGTTAAGTATTGTTTGGTGATTGTGTACCCCGTATTTATTTATAGACGATAGTACCGACCCAAGCTACGAGGAGGAGGAGTTCTACCCAGAAGAAGAAGAGGAAAACTTCAACCACTGCTCTACTCAAGGCAAGATATTATTGTCAAGCTAACACTTGCAAGTCTTATACGTATGCAAGCCTAACACTACAAGTTAACCATGCAAGCTTTAACCCAAGCAAAATTCGTTAGGCATGCTTTGGTTATATACCCTTGATTTATACCCATCCCAAGTTTTACTTGCAAGCTTTAACCTTTTACTTTACCAAAGTTCTTTACTTATAACTAGTGATTTGTGAGTATTTGGAAAAGTAGTATAGATAGCATAAAGAGTATAAAACTAGGCCTATACTAGATGTCATTCTATGGCATGAGATTGAAGATAAGCACCCCTCATTAGTGAACACTCTTAACTTAGTGGCTAGTGCTAAGCATAAAACTTGATCACTTTAGATGGGAATACTTGGTGAAAATGATTATGAAAACCTTGGAATGATGCTTCATTCTATTGAAATGTTTGGACATGTGTTGAGCAACACAAATGGATTTGATGATGAAAATGTTGAGGCATGAGCCTTAGCCCTTTATAAAAACTGATGGTTGGGTTTGGATGCGATACCATTCCAATTTTACCGTACAACCACAATACCTGAATTGGGTAAGGCTTAGCCAGAAATTTATATGCATTAGTATGGGTTCCCTCATGGAAGAGGTTTGAGCTGAGGCTACCTCGTGAGTGTGAATTGTCCACCTAAGCACTGCCCAGGATGGCAGATTGCCATGGCTGGGAGGCCAAGCTCATAGGGGAGGTGCCTATACTAGAGTGTGTAATTGAAAGGTTATGATTGATTATCCGCATACTAAGTATGATGATTCAAGGTTACCCCTGATGGATGTATCGAATTTTGTGGTGAAAGTGTACCACCTCTGTAGAGTGTCAAACCATTCGAATAGCCACGTCCGCGGTCATGGACAGTTGGAGTGGCCATACTGTTCTGTCGTCAGATGTTTTCCAAAATGACTTATGAAGTGAACTATGACTTTGACTTGACCACAACAGGGTTGTGAATATGAAAACTAGGTTCCAACTTAAGTGATTTAGAACATTTACTTAGTTTTCTTTACTTCTAAACTTAGTATAGATTAAACCTGGCTTTTTGCAAATAAACCTAGAGCTTCAGGTTTCCTACTAGAACTACCTTACTTGTTAGTGATAGTTTGCGAGTACTTAAAGAGTACTCATGGCTTTGTCCCTGGCTATTCCTGTGGCCAGATTATGAGGAGGACTATCAGGATGATGGACAGCAGGGCATCTATGACAACTAGGATCATCTCACATCGTCAGCATTGCCTGTGACCCTGAAGATGGAGCCCACTACCACGCTTATTATTCCGCTGCTTGTTTGTATTAAGACTGGATCAGGAGATCCTTTATTTGTGTAAGACCTTATTATGGTTTGTAATGGATGATGTACTGTGATATCCAATCTGTTATGTCTTGCAAAAATGGTAATCCTGGGATTGTGATGTATGGCATAACAGGCATCTGGGATTGAAAATCCAGGTGTTAACAAGTTGGTATCAGAGCCATCCTGACCATAGGAGACCCTAGTTAGAATGGACGTCCGAACAAAAACTTAGTTTCAAAATAAAATAAGTGAGTATTTATGAAAGAATATTCCCACTCTTATCCTTGATTCTTCAAAAAAATTCATGTTCCTCAAAATTCTTACATTACTACATAAAATTTGACACACTTGATCACCTCACTAACTTACTCATCCTAAATTCTTATAGATGGAAGTTCAGTATTGCAAGTTCTACCAGTTGGGCAACGGAGGCCAACTGATCTTTGAGAGGGATCTAGATGCACTATCAGAGTATCTTGAGTACCCGCATCCGTAATTCTTCGGTGCCCAACTCAACGATCATGTAGGAGGAGATCTACAATGGATGATAGTTGCAGATCTCAGAGGTAGAATGGAAGCACCTACTTCTGAGAAGATTCAATTCACCTTGCGAGAGAAGAACTGGCTAGATGGATTAGCTAGGGCTATGCATGAAGCTCTTGCCCGTCTGTGTGGGCAAAACATCAACTTGATCCAGGGAACTCACTTTGCTCACTTTGCAAGGCGTGATTCTATGGGTATGCCATTGGAGATGCCAAGTCACCCAGAGTTGAAGCACCAGGTGGAAAATATTGACTGCATGTTGTATGATAGGCAAAAGGAATTGGATAATGCCCGAGCCTACACCAACCACAACCTTGCCATTGCCGTCAAGAAGGAACAGACTATCACTATGCTCGTCAAGGATCACCAATCACTTCTTCATCAACGCAAGAAGAAGGATCACACCATCGGTCGTCTTCGTAAGAAGGTGGCTGCTCTCGAGAAGACCATCCGTGAACAGGAAGTCCAGCTTGAAGCAAAGGAGGAGGAGGAAGGTGAAGATATCCAAGGAGATCTTCACGCTTACCTCAGTGATGACAACGACTACCTGGAGGATGATGCCATGGATTTATGCACCGATGATGATGACTCCGAGTTCATTGATGATGAGTAGATGCACTTGATCACCACCGTAGGAGTGAGTTGTATCGGTCCCACTGTATCGTAGTTTCACAGAATGGTTCTTAAAGCCATTCGTTTTCCATTTGTGTTGTGGTGTGTGTTGTATTGTGTGCTTGAATGAATGAATGAGTGAGAAGAAGAAGTTAGTTTGCAAAACCTGAGTCAAACTCAAAGTTAAACATTTGAAAACAAAACCATGAACCTTAGAAATTTCCCTCTTATCTCATTATCTATCTCAATCTTCAGATGACTCGTGGAAACCCCGGAGGAAGCAGATTATCTCAGGACCCGATGCTGCAGATTCTGCAGATGCTAGTTTCTGACCGTGAAGCTAGTAGAGCCAAATGCCAAGCCACCTAGACACTCTTCAACAGATAGCTTAGATGGCCCACAATAATCAAGGCCATGGAAATCAAGATCACCATGGATCCAAGCTCAAAAACTTTTAGAATACAAATCCCCCTATCTTCAACAAATATAAGGATCCCTTAGATGTTGATGACTGGCTACAAACCATGGAGAACAATCTGGAGGTCGCAGGAGTTGAAGCCAATGAGAAAGTACTATTTTGCCACCCATTATCTGGCAGGAGATGCAAGAGCCTGGTGGAATAGCACCCGTACTATGAATGCCGGTCAGATGATGACTTGGGGAGCATTCAAGATCAAGTTCAGCCGCACCCATGTGCCACAAGGTTTAGTCACTAGAATGAGAGATGAATTCAGGGAACTGAAGCAAGGTAGGATGGCGGAAGTTGAATACCGTCACAAATTTCTATCCCTAGCTAGATATGCCCCTGATGAGATCAACACTAAAGCCAAGAAGAAGGAAAGGTTCCTGAATGGATTGCATGATGTTATGCAAACTGTGTTAGTCAACATCCGTTTTGGAGATCTAGAAGAGCTTGTAGACTCTGCCATCCAGATGGAAGGGAAGATCAACCAAGCCAATGACAACCGCAAGCGCAGGATGATGCACCATACTGGGTCCCACAATACCCAGAAGTATCGCCCCAACCCGTCTTCAAGATATGCCCCAAGAAACAACATACCCCCGATGTCCCGTCCAAGCTACCCCAATCGTAGCGGAGGAAACTTGTGAAGGGAATATGCCCGAGAGGCAATAATAAAGTGGTTATTATATTATTCCATGTTTATGATAAATTTTTATTTTGCATGCTATAATTGTATTAATTGGAAACATTAATACATGTGTGTTTAATAAACAAAATACAAAGTTCCTAGTAATGTCTCTCATATAAACTAGCTCGTTGATTAACAAGATGATCAAGGTTTCCTGATCATGGACATTGGATGTTGTTAATAATGAGGTCACAACATTGGTGGAATGATGTGATGAACATTCATCCGAAGTATAGCATTACGATCAAAGTCATTATGTTTATATTGCTATAACATCATACGAAGTAATATTAGTCCTTAGACCATGAGATCATGTTAATTGCTAACATCGAAAGATTAACTTGATAACATCAAATGTCACACCATAAAAGGGTGACTATAAAGGTGGGTTCAGATACTCTGAAGGTGTTATGTTGAGGCTCATGGATCAAGAGTGGAATTTGTCAATCCCGATGACGCATAGATATACTCTGGGCCCTCTCGGTGATATCACATTAAGATATCTTGCAAGAAAGTGATGTGATCACTAGAATGTTATATCATAGGAACGAGAAGAGTGCATGTCGGTAATGAGATCAAATTAGGTATTTGGATGCCGATGATCGAATCTCGGACATGTAATATATCATGAGACAAAGGGATTTAGTTACGACATTAAAGGTTCACACGATCACAAGAGTCATCGTTGAATATGTGGGAGTCAGTACGGATCTCCAGGTCCCCCTGCTGACTATTGATCGGAGAGGGGTCTCGATCATGTCTGCATTATTCACGAACCTTAGGGTGACACACTTAAGGGCTACCGACACCATTTAGGAGCAAATATGCTTCAGATAAAGATTAAGAAAACGCTGGAATCATTTCAATGAAAACCGGAATTGTTTCGGGTGAAATTGCTGAAACTGGTTCTGCATGTGATATTGAAATGTTGCAGGGAGTTTTATGTGAATGTTTGTTAATTAAAGTAATTAAAAAAATTCTGAATAAAATAAAGAAAATTGTTTTATTTAATGAGAGCTTGCATTAAATTTGGTGGAAATTTAATGCATGTGAGTGGACATGAGTGGAGGTGTGTGTTTATGTGAGTGGGAGCTCCACCCACATGAATGAGGGAGAGGTGGGTGCACCCACCATGGCCGGTGCCATGCCCCCTTGGGCTGCCCCTCCCCTATATAAGGAACACCTCCTCCTCCTCCCCTCTTGCACCACCTCCTCATGAAGCTTCTCTTCTCCCTCTAGTTATTCCCCATGGTCTCGGATTAGCGAGATACATTTTCTGGTGGCTTTATCTGGAAAGGAGTTGCTGCTTCCGCTGCATCTCTTAGCGAGGAGGCGGAGGTTGTTCGGTGGACCGAACTTGTGCGCGATCACGGATGCACCGCTACTTTGCAGTGCTGGACTTGATGGTGCTGGACCTGATGGTGCTGGAACTGCTGGACCTGAAGGACTTCATCATGATCTTGAGATCGACAAGTGTATGACTACATCATCCACGAGTTCCATCTCGTTAACAAAGCTTTGTTGTCTTCGAGGGTAAGTTCTCTATGGATGTATATCCACCTGTTTCTTGTATCTAGTAGATAGATCTTGGCGTATAGTTCCCATCGTGGGAAATTTTTTGTTTTCTATGCTGCGAACCGAACAGTGGTATCAGAGCCTGATCTATGCGTAGGTGCTTTGCACGGGTAGTACACATATGTTTATTTGTGGACGATGATGATCATGTTATTTCATCTTCTATGTATTTTGGATATTGGTGGCACAGTGGGATGAAGCGGCCCGGACCAACCTTACATGTCATCACAAATGAGACCGGTTCCATGAGTGGCATGCAACTAGTTTTGCATAAGTGGCTGGCGGGTGTCTGTCTCTCCTACTATAGTCAATATCCGATTTACAACGAGTTGCTAATAACTTAGTTATCATCGTTGTGGTTCCATGTTCGTAGGTAAGACCGGTTCTATCTCTGAAAGCCCTAAGCCACGTAAAACTTGCAATGGATAAATTAGAGGCGTCTAGTTTAGATTGTTGCTGGGCTAGTGTCATGATATGGTAATGATGTAAGTTGATGTATGGTAGATACCCTTAAAACACACTTAACGTGTAAGTTCCATAGACCTTGGCCTTGCACACAAAGGAATAATAAAGATCATACCACGATGCATATGATAGAGATCAAATGCATGGATCATATCATCCCACTTTACACATTAGTTGTTCGCATCTTATATTGCTAGTTTGGAGCTTTTAGTAGAATTGTAAGATGATCCCTCATTTAAATATCAAGATAAAATGTGTTCTTCCTTAAGTATGCACCGTTATATGGATCATGTTTCGAGACATCACGTGATGATCGGGTGTACTCGACTCTACGCTTTCATACAACGGGTGTAAGACAGTTTTACACACGCGAATACTAAGGTTCTTACTTGGCGAGCCTAGCATGTACAGACATGGCCTCAGAACACGGACCGAAAGGTTAAGCATGAGTCATATAGTTGATGTGATGCCCATATTGCTGCTCTCCTTTGAAGCTACACCGACTCACGTGATGATCGGACTTGGTGTAGTGGATTTGGTTCATGTAATCACCAAAAAGGCACGAGGGATGTCGTTTTTGAGTGGGAGTTCATTTCTAATTTGGATTAGTCAAACTCAATTTGTCATAAACTAAATCAAAATGAATTTGCATAATTTGTTGTAGTCATTGGCATCTGTTCACTACCTTATGCTTAGTTTTAATTGAGATAATAGAACTATAGAATTATGGATATTTACTTTACGAATTGGTATCTTATTGTTTTGAATGTCAATTTTAAGTTTAGAAGTCCTATTGCCAACTTTCAGGAAACTCTATTTACTCCATGAAGTTTAATAAGTAGTATTAAATCAAGAGTAAGAATTCCAATGTTAGTATCTAAAGTATCATGTTTGCCTCCATGATTATTGATATTCATAAGTTGTTTTAATATCAAGATTATCTAGGAGCTGAAAAATTGTATCAGCAACCATCATGTGTGGAAGATATTGTGATATTTGAAACAATGTTTTTGGTTGCATTATGATAGAGTATAATTTAGCAAAATACATGTTCTCATATTGTATGAGAATTTGTGAAGGATGGAGATGCTAGGCATCCGGATCTCCCAAAAAGGTTTTGGGAACTAACATTATACTCGCGATTCTTCCTTATAGGCTATAGTAGCTTGATCATGAAAGTTGTCATGATAAGGATGAATAGAAGATGTAAGTAAAATGTTTACTACACTAATAGTTTACTAAAGAATGGATTTTTGAAAGAACACCAAACATTTGATGATGGTGATCCACTTCAAAGTGCAAGTCCAAAGGTATTAGTATTTGACTATATACACTTTGTACTATCTGTCATGTGAATGACACCACTATTGATGTTGATAGATTCTTTTAAAAGAAAAGGAATTGTTGAAACAGAATCTATAAAATATTTGGCATAAAAGAAAAGGTTGGAGATGTCCAACTTAGGTATATAGAAGATATACATGTTATGGCTGTATTCCTTGCTTGTTAAACAATGTGGTTCTGAGGTATTGGATACCGAATTGGTTGGTGTGAAGTGTCATACAGAACAACACAATTCATGAACTGCAATGGCCAAAGTAACTAGCAAAAGAATATGTGATGATGTTCATCGAAAACAAATAAAGTGTTATTGTGTTTTTCGTTGTCATCAAACCTAGCCTTCAAGATTTGTTTTAATAATTGTTATTTTGTTCCGGTATTACAAGAACAATGGTTGTTCAAATAATTACCGTATTCCATAAAGGATGGATGAACTTTTACAAGTCTAGTTGGAGAAATCACATCCATAAACATTATTGCTAAAATGTTGTAAGACAAATGATTGGAAGATCACTTATGAAGTGACATCGCTGTTTGAATTATATTGGAAAGTAAACATGAAGAAACTCCATGTTTATGGATTTTTGGAGTCTTTTCATTTTGATCAATTGTCGCTTGTGAAACTTTCCTCGAGATAATTGAAACTCTGTCCATAGGCCAAAGAGCAACGGATGACTAACTTATTGGATATTATGCGTGTTGATGCATATAGTCCATTATGTGTAGCCACATGCGATGGATCTTTTTGCTTCATATGCTTTCTCCAGAAATTTGAGTGAATATATCTACATATTTACTTAATAAGGAAGAAGTATGAAACATTTGAAAATTGTTCAAAGACTTTCATGATGAAGTGAAAAATCATTGTAACAAGAAAATAAAAGAGTTTATGATTTGATCATAAAGGAAGATATTTGAGTTACAGGTTTAGCAAAACACCGAAGATTTTAGGAATTGTTCCATGAATTTGCATTTCTCGATAAACCACAGGAGTATGGTATGTTCGAGAGATCAAATCAAACCTTGTTTGACATGGTCAGATCAAATGTGTCATTTATATAACTGCCATTATGTTTTAAGGATTAAAGCTTTAGAGACTACCGCTTTTACACTGAAAAGAGCACCATCATGATCCGTTGAAATGACACCATATGATTTATGGTTTGGGATAAAACCCGAATTGTCTTTTCTTAAATTTTGGTATGCTATGCATAAGTAAAATGTTTACAACCAAAGTCAGATAAGCATGTCTTTGTAGGTTATCCCAAAGAATTTACTGGGGATTCCTCCATAACTTCAAGGACAAAAGAGTTTGTCGCTTGGAACATCAAGTTTCTTGAGATGGAATTTTTCGTGAAAAGTTAAGTGGGAGGACAATAGAACTTTGATAAGGTTGTTGAACCTTAGCCATATGTGCTGAGTAGCGCAGTGCCGGAAAGTGTCCTGGTGGCGGCCATAATGCTCATGGCTCCCGCGATTACAAAGGGTGTGATCTTGGAGATTAGAGTTCCTATTGAACTACGTGGGTCGGTAAGAATCAAATAGTAAGATTTGAAATAGAAGTCGTTATTGTTTTGACAATGATGAACCGACTGCATGCAAAGAAGCGATGATGGGCCCTGGCTCCATAAAATGACTAGAAGTCATAGAATCCGTGATAGTATCCATACACGAGAAATCAAGTTTCTGAACTTGGAAAATCCTCCGGAAAGGCGTGAATTCTACCGGTCGTGTTTGGATCTATAAAGAAATAGACATGGATGTTTAACATCTATGAAATAGTCGACATGTCAGAAAGAAGTTTACGGCAATGTTCAAGGAGTTGACTATGACAAGATTTGATGTTTCATAGTGATATTTAGTCTTGATGGATTAATATAGCAACCACTACATATAATTTGGTATATGGTAGTTGAATAAACAAAACAAGGTTCTTCTAATAGAATGGTTACCTAGGACGTGTACATGACATGGTCCGAAGGGTTTTGTTAATTCAAAGGGTGCTAAAAGGGCATGCAAACTTCAATAGTTGAAGTGAGCATAACGGAGTTGGAATATTCACCATGATGAAAATGTTAAAGGACTTTAATTTCATCGGAGATGATGACGATGCTTGCATTTGCAAGAAATTAAGTGGGAGCGCTGAGACAAATTTCCAATACATTATGCAGAGTACGTATTGTTGATTGGAAATGATGTATCTTTTATTGACACAAGTTAAGAATTTCATTAAAATAGGATTTCGATGAAAGGCTTGGGAAAAACCCGAATATTTGGCATCAATGTCTATATGGATAGATTGAGTTGCTAATATGGTTATGCCAGACGTACATATATGAGATATTGAAAGGGTTCAATATGGAAACAATAAGAAAGGTTCTTGCTGCATGGAAAGGATTATATCAAGATTCAAGTGTTTCAACACTTGGTGAGTAAAATCACATGAATATTTTGATCGAATATACCGTGATATGTATATATCCAGATATGTCCTATGCTCTAAAAGTTATGAGCACATACTATAATGATTCGTAAGATGGTCATTGGATGATAGTAAAGATATTCTTATGAGCTTTGGAAGAACTAAGAATATATCATGTATAAGTGACAAATAGTTAAAGGTAGTTCATTGTCAAGTGTTACATTGATACTAGTTTTGTCACAAGATACAAATTAAATTTATCTCAATTTAGACTATGGGTGGCACAATGTAATGTAAAGGATGTTCCATGATGTATTTGGATGAGTTCCAAAGTTGAGACATTATGACGGATACTACAACAAAAGGCTAAGTATATGACTGCTATAGTAGCAGCAAAGGAGGGCATTTGTGTTAAGTAGTTTGTTATCAAACTAGGTGTGGTTCAAAGTGGGTAATACTATGAAGATATATTGTATGACAATAATATCAACATATTTTAACCCGAACGAACTAAAGGTCTCACCAAAGGACCAAATTTATACAATGCCATCTCATTTGAGAATGAGTGATGCGTACCGACGCAAAGATATGCAAATACACACGGACCTAAAACTATCAGATCCGGAGATTATTAACCACTAGCAATCGCGTATATGCAACACCAGAAAGCCATAGGTGTTCAATACGCAAAGTTTTTCAAACTAGATTATTGACTCTAGTGCAAGTGGGAGACTGAAGGGAATATGCCCGAGAGGCAATAATAAAGTGGTTATTATCTTATTCCATGTTTATGATAAATGTTTATTTTGCATGCTATAATTGTGTTAATTGGAAATTTTAATACTTTTGTGTTTAAATAAACAAAATACAAAGTTCCTAGTAATGCCTCTCATATAAACTAGCTCCTTGATTAACAAGATGATCAAGGTTTCCTGATCATGGAGATTGGATGTTGTTAATAACGAGGTCACAACATTGGTGGAATGATGTGATGAACATTCATCCGAAGTATAGCATTACGATCAAAGTCATTATGTTTATATTTCTATAACATCATATGAAGTAATCTTAGTCCTTAGACCATGAGATCATGTTAATTGCTAACATCGAAAGAGTAACTTGATAACATCAAACGTCACACCGTAAAAGGGTGACTATAAAGGTGGGTTCAGATACTCCGAAGGTGTTATGTTGAGGCTCATGGATCAAGAGTGGAATTTGTCAATCCCGATGATGGATAGATATACTCTGGGCCCTCTCGGTGATATCACATTAAGATAGGTTGCAAGCAAGTGATGTGATCACTAGAATGTTATATCACGAGAACGAGAAAAGAGTGCATGTCGGTAATGAGATCAAACTAGGTATTTGGATGCCGATGATCGAATCTCGGACATGTAATATATCATGAGACAAAGGGATTTAGTTATGATGTTAAACGTTCACACGATCACAAGAGTCATCGTTGAATATGTGGGAGTCAGTACGGATCTCCAGGTCGCGCTACTGATTATTGATCGGAGAGGGGTCTCGATCATGTCTACATTATTCACGAACCGTAGGGTGACACACTTAAGGGATACCGACACCATTTAGGAGCAAATATGTTTCAGATAAAGATTAAGAAAGCACTGGAATCATTTCAGTGGAAACCGGAATTGTTCCGGGTGAAATTGCTGAAACTGGTTCTGCATGTGATATTGAAATGTTGCAGTAGTTTTATGTGAATGTTTGGTAATTAAAGTAATTAACAAAATTCTGAATAAAATAAATAAAAGTGTTTTATTTGCATTAAATTTGGTGGAAAATTAATGCATGTGAGTGGACATGAGTGGAGGTGTGTGTTTATGTGAGTGGGAGCTCCACCCACATGAATGAGGGAGAGGTGGGGGCACCCACCATGGCCGGCGCCATGCCCCCTTGGGATGCCCCCCTCCCCTATATAAGGAGCACCTCCTCCTCCTCCTCCTCTCCTCTTGCACCACCTCCTCGTGAAGGTACTCTTCTCCCTGTAGTTATTCCCCATGATCTCAGATTAGCGAGATACATGTTCCCGGTGGCTTTATCTGGAAAAGAGTTGCTGCTTCCGCTGCATCGCTGGAGCGAGGAGGCGGAGGTTGTTCGGTGGACCGAACGTGTGTGTGATAATGGATGCACTGCTACTTTGTGGTACTGGACTTGATGGTGCTGGACCTGATGGTGCTGGAACTGCTGGACCTAAAGGACTTCATCACGATCTTGAGATCAGCAAGTGTATGACTACATCATCCACGAGTTCCATCTCGTTAACAAAGCTTTGTTGTCTTCGAGGGTAAGTTCTCTATGGATGTATATCCACCCATTGCTTGTATCTAGTAGATAGATCTTGGCGTATAGTTCCCATCGTAGGAATTTTTTTGTTTTCTATGCTACAAACCCAACAACTTGAAGTCTGGAGGAAACCATAACAAAAACCTCGGCAACTCCAACAACTTCAACCATGCACCACTCAGGTCCAACAACAACAACAACAATACTGCCCCAAGGACTGGAAGCAATGCTGTGCCTGTTGCAGGCAAAGACAAGTCCCAGATCACTTGCTTTGAGTGTGGAGTCAAGGGTCACTACTCCAACGAGTGTCCCAAGAAGATTGCAGCAGCCCCCAATGTGAATGCCCCAGCTCAGCAGCAGCGCCATTTTCAGCCTGGAAGGAGATTTGCCCCAGGGAACTCGCTCAACCGCAACGGCCGTCTGTTCCGCATGAATGCTGAAGAAGCCCAGGAAGTGCTCGATGTCGTGCTAGGTATGTTTTCTGTTAACTCAGTACTTGCAAGAGTGTTGTTTGATTCTGGAGCATCACACTCGTTTGTTATAGAAGAATTTGCATGCACTAGTAAGATTCAACCAACAAAATTGAAGCATGTTATGATAGTTCAAATACCTGGTTCAACCACCAAAGCTAGAAAAATTTGCAAGGCAGTACCTATCAGAATCCATGTGATAGATTTTTATGCTAATCTAATAGTACTTGGAGCCAAAGGTTTGGAAGTAGTACTAGGGATGGGTTAGATGTCGAAACATAAAGGATTGATCGATTGTGCCATGAAAGCCATAACCATGACCAGTAGCTCTGGAATATCAGTAGAGCATGTATCTAAAACCTTGCCCCGCCAATTCAAATGCAACAAGAGTCTAGCCCAAACAACCATAGACAAAGTCAGAGTAGTCTGTGAATACCCTGACGTATTCCCAGATGAATTGCCCGGTATGCCCCCAGATCAGGATATCGAGTTCATCATTGAACTAATTCCTGGAACTAGACCCATAGCTCAGAGACCTTATAGTATGAACCCATCTGAACTAGTGGAGCTGAAGAAGCAACTTGATGCTATGCTGGAGAAAGGTCTGATTCAACCAAGCGCATCGCCATGGAGATCACCTGTATTGTTTGTGGATAAGAAAGATGGAGGTAACCGTTTGTGCATGGATTACCGGAAGCTGAATGATGTCACCATCAAGAACAAGTACCCACTGCCAAAGATAGAGGATCTATTTGATCAGTTGACTGGTGCTAGAGTGTTTTCTAAGATTGATCTTAGAACTGGTTATCATCAACTCAAAATTCGTGCAACGGATATTCCAAAGACCGCCTTTACCACCAGATATGGATTGTATGAGTATATGGTCATGTCTTTTGGATTAACCAATGCCCCCGCTTATTTCATGAATCTCATGAATAAGATTTTTATGAACTTTCTGGATAAGTTTGTCGTTGTTTTTATCGACGATATTCTAATCTATTCAAAGTCAGAAGAAGACCATGAGCTACACCTGAGAACCATCCTTGAAACCCTTAGAGAACATACGTTGTATGCCAAGTTTAGCAAATGTGAGTTCTGGCTAAAGGAAGTAGGATTCCTCGGACATATTGTGTCAGCAGGAGGAGTCGCTGTTGATCCCGCCAAGATCAAAGATGTTGAAGAATGGAAAGCCCCAACCACTCAAACCCAAGTTCGTGCATTTCTCGGATTAGCAGGATATTACCGCAAGTTTGTTGAAGGATTTTCGAGCATCGCAAGACCAATGACCCAATTGTTGAAGAAAGATAAGAAGTTTGAATGGACCGACAAATGTGAAGCAAGTTTTCAAAAGCTCAAGAAGAGATTGATTTCAGCCCCAATTCTGATTATGCCAGATATCAAGAAGCCTTTTGATGTGTATTGTGATGCATCCAAGATTGGTCTCAGATGTGTGTTGATGCAAGAAGGCAAAGTCATAGCATATCTATCCCGACAACTGAAGCAGCATGAGCAAAACTACCCTACCCATGATCTTGAACTAGCAGATGTAGTTTTAGCCTTGAAGACATGGCGTCATTACCTTATGGGTAACCGCTATGAGATTTATTCGGATCACCAGAGTCTGAAGTATATTTTCACCCAAAAGGAGCTGAATATGAGGCAAAGGAGATGGATAGAGTTAATCAAGGATTATGACCTTGACATTCACTATCACCCCAGCAAAGCCAATGTGGTAGCGGATGCTCTTAGCAGATTTCCGTGTAGATTAAACACCATGATTAAAGAAGCCTAGCCAAGTTTGCATGAAGAGTTGGAGTAGTTTAGAATGGATCTAGTTGGCGAAGGATTTTTAGCTAGCATTGAACTTCAACCCACTTTGATGAGTCAGATCAAGGAGGCGCAGAAAGGAAATGCAAGTATCGACGGAATCAAGCATCGTATCGGTACATGAAAGGTACCTGGATTCACCGAGGATGAAGAAGGAGTTTTGTGGTACAAAGGACGTATTTGTGTGCCAGCAGATTCCGAGCTGAAACAAGTTATCATGCAGGAAGCTCGTGATACTCTTTATTCTATCCACCCCAGAGGAACGAAGATGTATCTGGATTTGAAGGAGCAATTTTGTGGCACAAGATGAAGAGAGAAATTGGAAGCTACATAGCCAAGTGTGATATCTGTTAGAGAGTCAAGGCGGAACATCAGAGACCCGCATGACTTTTGCAACTATTGCAGATTCCAGAATGGAAATGGGATTCCGTCGCAATGGATTTATCACCGGTTTGCCTACTTCTAGTAGGGGAAATGTCTCTATCTGGGTCATAGTTGATAGACTGTCCAAGGTAGCCCATTTTATACCTGTCAAGACTACCTACCAGAGTTCGAAGCTAGCAGAGTTGTACATTGCTAGGATCGTCAGTTTGCATGGAACCCCCAAGACCATAGTGTTGGATCGAGGAACCCAATTTACCTCAAGATTTTGGCAGAAAGTCCAAGAAGTATTAGGAACCAAATTGAATTTCAGCAAAGCTTATCACCCGCAAACCGATGGACAGACTGAAAGAGTCAACCAAATCTTAGAAGATATGTTGAGAGCTTGTGTTCTAGAGTATGGATCAAAATGGGAAGATTGTTTGCCTTTCGCAGAATTCTCATACAACAACAGTTATCAAGCCAGTTTGCAAATGGTCCCATTTGAATTTCTGTATGGAAGAAAGTGTCATACCCCCTTGAATTGGTCGCAAGTAGGAGAGAGTCAGATTTTCGGACCCAACATCCTAAGAGAAGCCGAAGAGAAGGTTCACAAAGTCCGTGAGCACCTCAAGACCACCCAATCCAGGCAGAAGAGTTATGCCGACAAGAGACGTCGAGACTTGACCTTCAATGTCGGAGATTTTGTGTATCTGAAGATGTCGCCTTTGAAGGGAACACAACATTTTCAGCTGAAAGGAAAGTTAGCCCCTAGATATATTGGAACCTTCAAGATTTTGAATCGTAGAGGAGAAGTACCATATCAACTGGAACTGCCAGAGGAGATGTCAGCCATCCATAATGTGTTCCATATCTCGTTACTTCGCAAATGCTTGGAAGTTCCGGAGAAGACCGAAGTTTTCAAGAACATCGATAGCTGAGCCATTGATATCAATAAGGATCTGATGTATCGTGAAGTGCCCATCCGTCTTTTGGAAGAAGCCTTCAGAACCACCAGGACCCGAAGTATCAAATTTCTCAAGATCCAGTGGAGCAAGCATACTGAAGAAGAAGCTACCTGGGAGCAAGAAGATTACATTAGGACTGAGTTTCCAGATCTCTTTAGTTCCTAGTTTTTCTTAAACCTCGGGACGAGATTTTGTTTAAGGAGGGAAGGTTTGTAACACCCCAAAACTTTTAATCAAGGTTATCAAATACTAATCACCCAATTTACAAAAACTTTTATTAATAAAATGAATATGAATGCATGTGTGTTTTGAATTAGTGTAGAATTGATTGAAATTTCCATGCTTGATTGTTACAAATGATGTGAAATGGTTTAAAGGTGAATGCTACATCATGTAGGCTAATTACAAACAAAATCAAAAGAAAAAGAAATCAAATATGAATAAATAAAGCAAATGGTCATTTTGACAAAAGTTAACCACTAGGTCACTTTGTGTGTTCCTAGAAGAGAAATTTTAATAGAAACATTTCTACTTCTTTCCACCCCTTGCTAGACCAAGTAAAGGTGTATCAAGGCCCACTTTACAAACTTACAAAAACATTTGTCAAATCAATTAAATGGACAGTTAAAAATTGAATCTAGTTCATATGTGAAGATCACACTTTTTCAAAAACCTATCAAACCATTTCCCCTTGACCTCTCCAAGCAAACATAGACTCTCAAGCTTAAGTTAAGATCACTCAAAAACTTTCACTCAAAAATTCCAAAGTAAAATTCTTTCAGCCATTACAACAAACACCCGACCTTCACTACACTAACTCTAGCCTAACTTCATTGTTTCCACAGTAATTCTCGACCATTTGGTCTCCCCTTAACTCCCTTGTCCCCTATAGTGTCGAGCAGCACCCATACCAAGCCCCCTCTTTTCCGTGTGCACAGTGGAGCGCCACCCGTTTTTGGTGATCGCTGGCCGACAGTGGGCAGCACGCCAGGAGCCTCGCCACCCTCGCCCACGACGCACACCACACATGCCTCGGTCCACCGCCACCCCCTGTCCAAGCCTCGGACCCAGTCAAGCCCTGGACCACCCTAGCTATGCCGCGCCCACCGTCTCTACACCGTGCCTAGAGCGCGCCAGCTCGCCGCGCCCGACCGCCTCGCACAGACCGTGCCTTACCCCCGCCTCGTGTGCACTAGCTTGCCATGATCACCCCAACCCCGCAGACAACCCCGTTCGCCGTCGCGCGACCCTTAGCTGCCGCACGCCGTGGCAAACACCTCTGCGTCCGCGTGGAGTTCCGCACGCTCCGGACCAAACCACACCACCCCACGCCTTGCCATTACGTCCGTGAGAACGGCTAGGGAACCACACACCATCCACTAGCCTCCGCCACATCGATAGCAGCCTGTAGCATCGTCACCAACGAGCTCGCGCCCGCACCGTTCGGTTCCCTCGCCGTAGTATAATAGGAGGCCTCCTCTGCCTCATTTCTCCACACCCCAGCACTCACCACTCCTCACTGATCCTCCCCCACTTCTTCCTGGAGCAAGGCGAGCTCTCCTTCACTGGATTTGGCTGGAGCCCGCCGCTACTGGAGGAGAAAGGTGTTGTTGATTTTGACCACCCCAAGACCTGCCGTGACCGTGCCTCGAACCGCCGTCGCCTACCACGTCGATCGCCCCCATCGCCGACCCTAGCTGGAGCCCAGGTGAGCCTAGCCAGACCCCCATCGCTGCGTTAGGTTTAGTCCTCGCCATAGTAGTTCGTCGTCGACGACGACTCCCAGCCGTTGGATTAGAATTAGATCGCACGACTCAGATGCGTAGATACTGTTTCGCTGGGATGCAGTCGCTGACTGGTGGACCCCATCTCTCAGCAGCCCGCTGTGCTGTGCAGTGCAGTTGGGCCAGACCGTTTAGCTTTCCCGCGCAGCCCAGGGAATATAAATATTGATTTTCCAATTTAGTTAAAACCCTATTCTGTCCACAGATTCAAAAATCAATTCAGAGAGTTTCACTAAACCAAATTGCATGATTTAAATTTTGCTAGAAAGATAATTAAATTATCTATCCAAGCCTGTTGGATTTATATAATTTGGAGTTAGAGATAATCTTTAGTAAAAATACTAAGACAGATACTTTTGCAACTTCAAACATTTTTCAAAAATCAACCATAATAGCTTTTGAGTTGATTCCAGCTCTCAAAAATCACATTTGATAAGATCTATCTGAATATGTAAAAATATTTAGGTTTGCATGCAGTGACATTAGACTAGTACCAAAAGAATGCTATTAGGGCCTTTGTAGTCACTTTAAATCTATTAAATGATAATCTTAAACTTTATAAAATATGATCAACACTTTAAATCACATTCCCATGTATTAGAATATGTGGTGATGACATGTGTCCACAAGATCCCATATTTTAATTGGAGAATATTAAATCTTAATTAATTTCAATGAGTAGAAATTACTTTTCTCAAATAAGATAAATAAAACTAGTTCTTTATTTCATGTGATGATTGTGATGATACTAGATCATCAAGTGTAAGCCTTAGTGTGCTAAATATAGCAAGTTAAGTATTGTTTCGTGATTGTGTACCCCATATTTAATTATAGACGATAGTACTGACCCAAGCTACGAGGAGGAGGAGTTCTACCCAGAAGAAGAAGATGAAAACTTCAACCACTGCTCTACTCAAGGCAAGCTATTATTGGTAAGCTAACACTTGCAAGTATTATACCTATGCAAGCCTAACACTACAAGTTAACCATGCAAGCTTTAACCCAAGCAAAATGCATTAGGCATGCTTGGGTTATATACCCTTGATTTATACCCATCCCAAGTTTTACTTGCAAGCTTTACTCTTTTACTTTACCAAAGTTCTTTACTTATAACTAGTGCTTTGTGAGTAGTTGGAAAAGTAGTATAGATAGCATAAAGAGTATAAAACTAGGCCTATACTAGATGTCATTCTATGGTATGAGATTGAAGATTAGCACCCCTCATTAGTGAACACTCTTAACTTAGTGGCTAGTGCTAAGCATAAAACTTGATCACTTTAGATGGGAATACTTGATCAATATGATTATGAAAACCTTAGAATCATGCTTCATTCTATTGAAATGTTTGGACATTGTTGAGAAACACAAATGGATTTGGTGATGAAAATGTTGAGGCATGATCCTTAGCCCTTTATAAAATCTGATGGTTGGGTTCGGATGCGATACCATTCCAATTTTACCGTACAACCACAATACCTGAATTGGGTAAGGCTTAGCCAGAAATTTATATGAATTAGTATGGGTTCCCTCACGGAAGAGGTTTGAGCTGAGGCTACCTCGTGAGTGTGAATTGTCCACCTATGCAGTGCCCAGGATGGCAGATGGCCATGGCTGGGAGGCCAAGCTCATAGGGGAGGTGCCTATACTAGAGTGTGTAATTGAAAGGTTATGATTGATTATCCGCATACTAAGTATGATGATTCAGGGTTACCCCTGACGGATGTATCGAATTTTGTGGTGAAAGTGTACCACCTCTGTAGATGTCAAACTATTCGAATAGCCGCGTCCGCGGTCATGGACAGTTGGAGTGGCCATACTGTTCCGTCGTCAGACGTTTTCCAGAATGACTTGTGAAGTGAACTATGACTTTGACTTGACCACAACAGGGTTGTGAATATGAAAACTAGGTCCCCACTTAAGTGATTTAGAACATTTACTTAGTTTTCTTTACTTCTAAACTTATTATAGATTAAACCTGGCTTTTTGCAAATAAACCTAGAGCTTAAGGTTTCCTACTAGAACTACCTTACTTGTTAGTGATAGTTTGCGAGTACTTAAAGAGTACTCATGGCTTTGTCCCTGGCTATTCCCGTGGCCAGACTATGAGGAGGACTATCAGGATGATGGACAACAGGACGTCTATGACAACTAGGATCATCTCCCATCATCAGCATTGCCTGTGACTCTGAAGATGGAGCCCACTACCATGCTTATTATTCTGCTGCTTGTTTGTATTAAGACTGGATCATGAGATCCTTTATTTGCGTAAGACCTTATTATGGTTTGTAATGGATGATGTACTGTGATATCCAATCTGTTATGTCTCGCAAAAATGGTAATCCTGGGATTGCAATGTATGGCATAACATGCATCTAGGATTAAAAATCTGGGTGTTAACAAGTTGGTATCAGAGCCATCCTGACCATAGGAGACCCTAGTTAGAATGGACGTACGAAGACAAAACTTAGTTTCAAAATAAAAGAAGTGAGTATTTATGAAAGCATATTCCCACTCTTATCCTTGATTCTTCAAAAAAATCATGGTCCTCAAAATGCTTACATTACTACATAAAATTTGACACACTTGATCACCTCACTAACTTACTCATCCTAAATTCTTATAGATGAAAGTTCAGTATTGCAAGTTCTACCAGTTGGGCAACGGAGGGCAACTGATCTTTGAGAGGGATCTAGATGCACTATCAGAGTATCTTGAGCGCCCGCATCCGGAATTCTTCGGTGCCTAACTGAACGATCATGTAGGAGGAGATCTACAATGGATGATAATTGCATATCTCAGAGGCAGAATGGAAGCACCTACTTCTGAGAAGATTCAATTCACCTTGCGAGAGATCAACTGGCTAGATGGATTAGCTAGGGCTATGCATGAAGCTCTTGCCCGTCTGTGTGGGCAAAACATCAACTTGATCTCGGCGACGTCAGTTAAGAAGATCTTTGGAGGTTGTTGATGGGTCTGGCTTGCTTGACAAGATGGCCGGTGAAGGAGATCCGGTGTAGTGCACGGCATCGTCGGTGAAGCAGATCTGTTATGACCGATTATGGATTCGAGGCGCTGCACAAGAGCGTTGGTGAAGCAGATCCGGTCTAGTGGACTATTGAGTCCGTGAAGCAGATCTAATGCAGCGCACACCGGCGTAGGTGAAGCAGGTCAGGTGTTGTGGACTAGGGAGTCGGCAAAACTAACACGGTTGTATGGAAGAGGGTGTCAGGCGAACTAGGGTTCGGTAAGGTGGACGTCGGCTGATCCCATAGACTGGTCAGGAGTATATGGTATAGAGCTATGGCATGTAGGACGTCGAAGTGCGGTGGTGCAGGAGCCAGAGGTGGGATAGGGGGTTTGGGGTGGCGTGTCGGCCGGCGAAGTGCGGCGTTGATGTTCTGGTGCGGTGGTGCAAGAGCTGGAGGTGAGATAGGGGGTTGGGTGGCGTGTAGGCGGGCGTGCTGGAGGTAAGAGGGGGTTGGGTGGCGTGTAGGCCGGTGAAGCGCTGCAGGGATGGGCCGGTGCGGTGGTGCAGGAGCCGGAGGTGAGAAAGGGGTTAGGGTTTTTCGGAGTGCTTTGGGGGAAATGGTGTCGGTGGAAGGTGGACTACCCAGCTTCAGAGCGGTGGGGACCCCCACCCCCCCGGGGGAGGGGGATTACGAACCATACCCACGCCCCGACATTAGTAGATAGGCCATTGTTAGGGGTAAAAAAGGAATTTCGTACGGCTACAACTTGGGGTGTGTGACCACTCGAAATATTTCGGTGGAGGTGAGGCGGGAGAATTTGCCGCTCTGGGATTTTGAATTTGGCTATACATTTCAAAAGATATAGAATAATAATATCCCATCCTATCCTAGGAGTATCTATAGTCCAATGACTAGAAAAAATAGTTTACTGTAATTTTCTAGCCTTTCTAGGTACGGAATATTTCCGGGGCTATTTCTGCAAACATAAGGTCTCTACCTTCAGCTCAATTACATACGCACATGAAGGTACATAGTAAGATGAACTAGAGTAGTATGTTTCCCACTATGACCAGCCTAAGAGGATATCTAGTGTCTAGTGTATCTGGTAGTCTAAGCCAAATATAGACCACCATGGACCAAAAAATGCATTCGGTGGCTTGTGAATCTGGTGGTCTAAAATTTAGACATCCTCCAAACAGGCTACTCGTTGTCCATATTTGGACAACCGAGCCACCATGTCTAAAGCAAAGTTGGTCACTCGCGAGCTTGCTCCCGTGCCAAATCAGAGCATTTGTTGTACTGATTTGCTATATATATTGACTATTTGTGTGCAGATGGACATATAGACTATCAAATTTAGACTATCCACTAGAAACTAAAGTCGTGTAAAAAGGAATCTTTTTACACCATTATCTACAAAGTGAAGACGTAGACTACCAAATTTAGACAAGCCACTAGAGATGCTCTAAGGCCTTCCACAACGTGGTCGATGCCCAATAGATAGAAAAGTTGCCACCTCATAAGCGATGCCTAGAAATTCTTTTGAGGCACCGAGCTCACAATGTGATCACTTTAGCCAAAAATAAATAGCTGTCCCACAACGTGATAAAAAATTAACTAGCCCAATCTCCATTGCTTATGTTTGGTGAAGGTCCTCTCAACAACATGCATAGTACACATATATTGTTATTCTATTGGGTGAAGAGTTTGGGGCATCGGAGCACCTAGGTGCTCCGATTCCCTGAAAAAATTTGGTGGCATCGAGCAGGCAACGGAGGGCACCGGTGCCTAATTCTTGTAAAGTGATTTGGGCACCGATTTTTTCACACGCTACAGAAGGCCTAAGAGACTACCAAATTTAGACAAGCAACTAGAGATCAAGGCAAAAAAAATACTAGCATGCTATTTAATTTAGCGAGGCTTTTCTCGAGACGATATGAAAGTTATAGCATGCTAATAACGTGCTATTTTACAGAACATCTTTTTGTAAAAATTTAAAAATATAATAGGTATATCATGAATATAAACGATTTCAGCATGTAATGAATTGCCTAGAGTAATACTTCCACATGCATAAGCGATTCCGGCACTATCCAAGTTGGAGGATAACCAACAGGGCTGAATCTAGGTACATCGCTAGGAGCTGCAGGAGGAGGCAGTGGCTTGGCACGATCACTTAAGTTTAATAATTAAATTTGCATTGTATGTTTGCTTACTCGACACATTCATCATATGTTATCTTACTCCACACCCGCCAACAAAAAAATAATGCCCTATACTTGAAATAGCGCTAACGCTATGATGTTTTAGCGCGATATAGCATGCTATTTAGAAAATAGCGCCATACCGAGCAAAATCTTTAAAAAATATCGTGCACTCTCCAAATACACTATATCACGCTACATAGCATGAAATAACGCACTATTTTTTCCAT
This sequence comes from Avena insularis, assembly GCA_023614405.1. Lineage (NCBI taxonomy): Eukaryota > Viridiplantae > Streptophyta > Magnoliopsida > Poales > Poaceae > Avena > Avena insularis. Next base: position 455,511,183 of record CM042694.1, read on the forward strand.
GCTAGAGATGCTCTAAGACTGGTCTAAGTGGTAGGTAACTTGGAGTAGTAATATGCATACATTATGCTAAAGACTATCAAAAGTACTCCCTTCGTCCAGAAATAACTGAGTTGGTTTTGTCTAGATTCGAATATATTTAGACGCATTTTAGTGTATAGATACATTCGAATCAAGACAAACCCAAGTAAGTTTTTTATGGACGGAGGGAGTAGTATTTTTTAGATGCTAAAACGGAAAAGAAGATCCAACTGCTGGCAATGTTGGGATTCGAGAGTCTTGATCCAACGCTGGAAATGTGTACGAATACCTTTGAATATTGAACTTTGGATCAAGACTCGCGAATCCCACATTTCCAGCCATTGGATCTTCTTTTCCATTCTAGCATCTAGAAGATTTTATTGATAGTCTTCATCACAATGAATGGTATGCACAAAACTCAAAACACACTTCTCCATCATTCTAGAATCTTCTCCCTCGTTTCTCTAGACCATGTTACCAGAATTTTCAAGGTTTAGATAGCTAATAATCGTTGACTTCTAAATTATATAAAAGTACAAGAACCAAATATGCACCCATACTTTATAGATGTTGATCAAATTTATATTTTTTATGCTTTACCTATTAAAATTTTATATAGTGGTAATATGCCAGACGTCTAGGTACTATTCAACATGAATCCAGCTCCTCTGAACCATTGGATCTTACATCCCAATGGTCAGGATTGGTGCTATGGATCCAATTCAAAACTGCTCCATTGTAGTAGTAGAGAGAATACAGTCTACTATGCTATGAAATTTTGGGGGTGGTGACATGATGGTTCTCGAAAATGGTGGAGTTTGCTCTAGGTACCATTCAACACGAATCCATGTGCTATGAACCATTGGATCTAATAGTCCAACAGTACGGATTGGTGCTAAGGATCCAATTCAAAACTGCTCCATTATAGTGGTAGAGATATAGTGGTAAGATAAGATAAGAAATGACTAGTGAGTTGCAAGTGCCTTGCACGTGAGAATCAGATAATATAAGTATGACATATCATTTTTTATATAAAATTATAGTAGTAGGTGAAACTCAAAAAATATTTATACTTTTGAGCTTCGTTCATAAAGTATCCCGTGTGTTTGGTTCTTGTACTTTTTGTATAATCTAGAAATCAACCTATAGCCATAAATAATCCGCATCCGTAAAACTGATCCGTAAATAAATTATATTCTATAGGAGTACGTGGGCGGGGCCAGGGGAAACTGCATGCCCTTTCGTCTCCAGAACTGCTCATGCATGCATCTCCCGATCTTCCTAGCGGTTCCTTTTTTCTCTATCCCATTCCTTTTCTATCACCCGGTCGGACCTCTGCAAAACAAAAGAAGGCGCCAATCACAGTCCATGGCGGTGCCGTTGGACAAGATGTACTACTTCATGGGCCCTAGCAACACCACACTACAGGTGGCATATACCAACAGAGCGTCGGTAGTGAACGATTATATCGAGAAAAATCCAAAAGCTCCTGGAGGAAACAGACGACAAGATTGTTGGCCTCGATGTCGAGTACACCAACGAGCAATCATCAATGCAGAAGGCTGTTGTCGTCCAGCTATGTGTGGGCATGGATTGCCTGGTCTACCAGATCTGCCAGGCCGACCAGCCATGCTCAAAGCTAGCAGAGTTTCTCGCCAAACCTAACATTTCTTTTGCAGGCGTCGACATCGGCAATGACCGTATTAGGATTAGGCGTTCTCTAGTACCAGTGACGAACTTCGTAGACATCTAGAAGAGGTGGAAGCCTGCCGGCTCTAGGAATGAGAAGGATTCTTTGGCTGACTATGCAGTGGCCCTCATAGACATCCGTTATAAAGTCATGATAAGAAGAAGGAGGATGTGGACCACAAGCAGTGGGGGTGAAGGGAATATGCCCGAGAGGCAATAATAAAGTGGTTATTATCTTATTCCATGTTTATGATAAATGTTTATTTTGCATGCTATAATTGTATTGATTCGAAATGTCAAGACATGTGTGTTTAATAAACAAATAAAAGGTTCCTAGTTATGCCTCTCTTATAGACTAGCTCGTTGATTAACAAGATGATCAAGGTTTTCTGATCATGGACATTGGATGTTGTTAATAACGTGGTCGCAGCATTTATGAAATGATGTGATGAACATTCATACGAAGTATAGCATTACGATCAGAGTCATTTATGTTTATATTTCTATAACATCATACGAAGTAATCTTAGTCCTTAGACCATGAGATCATGTTAATTGCTAACACCAAAAGAGTATCTTGATAACATCAAACGTCACACCGTAACAGGGTGACTATAAAGGTGGGTTTAGTGCTACGAAGGTGTTATGTTGAGGCTCATGGATCAAGAGTGGGATTTGTCCTTCCTGATAACGGATAGATATACTCTGGGCCCTCTCAGTGATATCACATTGAAATAGCTTGCAAGCAAGTGATGTGATCACTAGAATGTTATATCAGGGGAACGAGAAAAGAGTGCATGTCGATAACGAGCTCAAACTAGGTATTTTGATGCCAATGATCGAATCTCGTACATGTAATATATCGCGAGACAAAGGGATTTAGTTACGACGTTAAAGGTTCACACGATCACAAGAGTCATTGTTGAATATGTGGGAGTCAGTACGGATCTCCAGGTCCCGCTGCTGATTATTGATCGAAGAGGGGTCTCGATCATGTCTGCATTATTCACGAACCGTAGGGTGACACACTTAAGGGATACTGACACCGTTTGGAGCAAATATGTTTCAGATAAAGATTTAAGAAAGCACTAGAATTATTTCAATAGACACCGAAACTGTTTCGGGTGAAATTGCTGAAATTGGTTCTGCATGTGATATTAAAATGTTGCAGGGGGTTTTATGTGAATGTTTGTTAATTAATGTAATTAACAAAATTCTGAATAAAATAAATAAAATAGTTTTATTTAATGAGAGCTTGCATTAAATTTGGTGGAAATTTAATGCATGTGTGAGTGGAATTTTGAGTGGAGGCTTTTTATGGGAGTGGGAGCTCCACCCACATGAATGTGGAAGAGGTGGGGGCACCACCATGGCTGGCATGCCATGGCCCTTGGGTGCCTCCCCTTTTCCCTACAAAAGGACCCCCTCTCCTCCTCACAACACACACCTCCTCGTGAAGGATCTCTCTCCCCCTCTAGTTATTCCCCATGGTCTCGGATTAGCGAGATACATGTTCCCGGTGGCTTTATCTGGAAAGAAGTTGCTTCTTCCGCTGCTTTGCTGGAGCGAGGGATGGAGGTTGTCGGGGTACCGGACGTGTGTGCGATCACGGATGCACCGTTGCTTTGCGGTGCTGGACTTGCTGGAGCTAGATCTGATGGATGTGCTGGAGCCGGACCTGCTGGACTTCATCACGATCTTGAGATCGGCAAGTGTATGACTACATCATCCACGAGTTCCATCTCGTTAACAAAGCTTTGTTGTCTTCGAGAAGTTCTCTATGGATGTATATCCACCCGTTGCTTGTATCTAATAGATAGATCTTGGCGATAGTTCCCATCGTAAGAATTTTTTGTTTTCTATGCTGTGAACCCAACAGTGGTATCAGAGCCTGATCTATGCGTAGGTGCTTTGCACGGGTAGTACACATATGTTTATATGTGGGTGATGATGATCATGTTATTGCTTCTTTCATGTATTTTGGATATTGATGGCATAGTGGGATGAAGCGGCCCGGACCAACCTTACATGTCATCGCACATGAGATCGGTTCCACGACTGACATGCAACTAGTTTTGCATAAGTGGATGGTAGGTTTCTGTCTCTCCTACTATAGTAAATATCTGATTTACAACGAGGTGCTAATAACTTAGTTATCATCGTTGTGGTTCCATGTTCGTAGGTAAGACCGGTTCTACCTCCGAAAGCCCTAAGCCATGTAAAACTTGCAATGGATAAATTAGAGGCGTCTAGTTTAGATTGTTGCTGGGATAGTGTCATGATATGGTAATGTTGTAAGTTGATGTATGGTAGATACCCTTACAACACACTTAACGTGTAAGTTCCATAGGCCTTGGCCTTACACACAAAGGAATGATAGAGATCATACCACGATGCATATGATGGTGATCAAATGCATGGACCATATCATTCCACTTTACACATATGATGTTTGCATCTTATATTTCTAGTTTGGCGTTTTAGTAGCATTATAAGATGATCCCTCATTTAAATATCAAGATAGAATGTGTTCTTCCTTAAGTATGCACCGTTCTATGGATCGTGTTTCGAGACATCATGTGATGATCGGGTGTACTCGACTCTACGCTTTCATACAACGGGTGTAAGACAGTTTTACACACGTGAATACTAAGGTTCTTACTTGGCGAGCCTAGCATGTACAGACATGGCCTCGGAACACGGACCGAAAGGTTAAGCATGAGTCATATAGTTGATGTGATGCCCATATTGATGCTCTCCTTTCAAGCTACACTGACTCACGTGATGATCAGACTTGGTGTAGTGGATTTGGTTCATGTAATCACCAAAGGGCACAAGGGATGTCGTTTTTGAGTGGGAGTTCATTTCTAATTTGGATTAGTCGAACTCAATTTGTCATAAACTAAATCGGAGTGAATTTGCATAATTTGTTGTAGTCATTGGCATCTGTTCACTACCTTATGCTTAGTTTTAATTGAGATAATTGAACTATAGAATTATGGATATTTACTTTACAAACTGGTATCGTATTGTTTTGAATGTCAATTTAAAGTTTAGAAGTCCTATTGCAAACTTTCAGCAAACTCTATCTACTCCATGAAGTTTAATAAGTAGTATTAAATCAAGAGTAAGATTTCCAATGTTAGTATCTAAAGTATCATGTTTGCCTCCATGATTATTGATATTCAAAAGTTGTTTTAATATCAAGATTATGTAGGATCTGAAAAATTGTTTCAGAAACCATCATGTGTGGAAGATATTGTGATATTTGAAATAATGTTTTTGGTTGCATTATGATAGAGTATAATTTAGCAAAATACATATTCTCATATTGTATGAGAATTTGTGAAGGATGGATATGCTAGGCATCCGGATCTCCCAAAAGGTTTTGGGAACTAACATTATACTCACGATTCTTCCTTATAGGCTATAGTAGCTTGATCATGAAAGTTGTCATGATAAGGATGAATAGAAGATGTAAGTAAAATGTTTACTACACTAATAGATTACTAAAGAACGGATTTTTGAAAGAACACCAAACATTTGATGATGGTGATCCACTTCAAAGTGCAAGTCCAAAGGTATTAGTATTTGACTATATACACTTTGTACTATGTGTCATGTGAATGACACCACTGTTGATGTTGATGGATTCTTTTAAAAGAAGAGGAATTGTTGAAATAGAATCTATAAAATATTTGGCAGAAAAGAAAAGGTTGGAGATGTCCAACTTAGGTATATAGAAGATATACATGTTATGGATGTATTCCTTGCTTGTTAAACAATGTGGTTCTGAGGTATTGGATACCGAATTGGTTGGTGTGAAGTGTCATATAGAACAACACAATTCATGAACTGCAATGGCCTAAGTAACTGGCAAGAGAATAAGTGATGATGTTCATAAAAAAAGTGTTATTGTGTTTTCGTTGTCGTCAAACCTAGCCTTTAAGATTTGTTTTAATAATTGTTATTTTATTCCGGTATTACGAGAACAATGGTTGTTCAAATAATTACCGTATTCCATAATGGATGGATGAACTTTTACAAGTCTAGTTGGAGAAATCACATCCATAAACATTATTGCTAAAATGTCGTAAGACAAATGATTGTAAGATCACTTATGAAGTGACATCGCTATTTGAATTATATTGGAAAGTAAACATGAAGAAACTCCATGGTGATGGATTTTTGGAGTCTTTTGATTTTGATCAATTGACGCTTGTGAAACTTTCCTTGAGATAATTGAAACTCCGTCCATAGGCCAAAGAGGAACGGATGACTAACTTATTGGATATTATGCATGTTGATGTATATAGTCCATTATGTGTAGCCATATGCGATGGATCTTTTTGCTTCATATGCTTTCTCCTGAAATTCAAGAGAATATACCTATATATTTACTTAATAAGGAAGAAGTATGAAACATTTTAAAAATGTTCAAAGACTTTCAAGATGAAGTGAAAATCATTGTAACAAGAAAATAAAATAGTTTATGATTTGATCATAAAGGAAGATATTTGAGTTACAGGTTTAGCAAAACACCTAAGATTTCAGGAATTATTCCATGAATTTGCATTTCTCGATACACCACAGAAGTATGGTATGTTCGAGAGATCAAATCAAACCTTGTTTGACATGGTAAGATCAAAGGTGTCATTTATAAAACTACCATTATGTTTTAAGGATTAAAGCTTTAGAGACTACTACTTTTACACTGAAAAGAGCACCATCGTGATGCGTTGAAATTACGCCATATGAGTTATGGTTTGGGATAAAACCCAAATTGTCTTTTCTGAAATTTTGGTATGCTATGCATAAGTAAAACTATTTACAACCAAAGTCGGATAAGCACGTCTTTGTAGGTTATCCCAAAGAATTTGTTGGGAATTCCTCCATAACACCGAGGACAAAAGAGTTTGTCGCTTGGAACGTCAAGTTTCTTGAGAAGGAATTTTTCGTGAAAAGTTAAGTGGGAGGACAATAGAACTTTGATAAGGTTGTTAAACCTTAGCTATATGTGCTAAGTAGCGCAGCACCGGAAAGTGTCCTAGTGGCAGCCACAATGCTCATGGCTCCCGTGATTACAAAGGGTGTGATCTTGGAGATTAGAGTTCCTATTGAACCATTTGGGTCAGTAAGAATCAAATAGTAAGATTTGAAATAGAAGTCGTTATTGTTTTGACAATGATGAACCGACTGCATGCAAAGAAGCGATGATGGGCCCTGACTCCATAAAATGACTAGAAGTCATAGAATCCGTGATAATATCCATACACGAGAAATCAAGTTTCTGAACTTGGAAGACACTCTGGAAAGGCGTGAAGCCTATCGGTCGTGTTTGGATCTATAAAGAAATAGACATGGATGTTTAACATCTATGAAATAGTCGACATGTCGGAAAAAAGTTTACGGCAATGTTCAAGGATTTGACTATGACAAGATTTGATCTTTCATAGCGATATTTAGTCTTGACGGATTAATGTAGCAACCACTACATATAATTTGGTATATGGTAGTTGAATAAACAAAACAAGGTTCTTCTAATAGAATGGTTACCTAGGACGTGTACATGACACCGTCCGAAAGGTTTTGTTAATTCAAAGGGTGCTAAAAGGGCATGCAAACTTCAATAGTTGAAGTGAGCATAGCAGAGTTGGAATCTTTACCATGATGAAAATGTTAAAGGAGTTTAATTTCATCGGAGATGATGAAGATACTTGCATTTGCAAGAAATTAAGTGGGAGCGCTGAGACAAATTTCCAATACATTATGCAGAGTACATATTGTTGATTGGAAATGATGTATCTTTAATTGACATAAGTTAAGAATTTCATTAAAATAGGATTTCGATGAAAGACTTGGGCAAAAGCGGAATATTTGGCATCAATGTCTATATGGATAGATTGAGGCGCTAATATGGTTATGCCAGACATACATATATGAGATATTGAAAGGGTTCAATATGGAAACAACAAGAAAAGTTCTTGCTGCATGGAAAGGATTGTATCAAGATTCAAGTGCTTCAACACTTGGTGAGTAAAATCACATGAATATTTTGATCGATTATACCATGATATGTATATATCCAGATATGTCCTATGCTCTAAATGTTATGAGCACATACCAGAATGATTCATAAGATGATCATTGGACGATAGTAAAGATATTCTTATGAGCTTTGGAAGAACTAAGAATATATCATGTATAAGTGACAAATAGTTAAAGGTAGTTCATTGTAAAGTGTTACATTGGTACTAGTTTTGTCACAAGATACAAATTAAATTTATCTCAATTTAGACTATGGGTGGCACAATGTAATGGAAAGGATGTTCCATGATGGATTTGGATGAGTTCCAAAGTTGACGCATTGTGACAGATACTACAACAAAAGGCTAAGTATATGACTGCTATAGTAGCAGCAAAGGAGGGCATTTGTGTTAAGTAGTCTGTTATCAAACTAGGTGTGGTTGTAAGTGGGCTAATACTATGAACATATATTGTATGACAATAATATCAACATATTTTAACCCGAACGAACTAAAGGTCTCACCAAAGGACCAAATTTATACAATGCCATCTCATTTGAGAATGAGTGATGCGTAGAGACGCAAAGACATGCAAATACACACGGACCTGAAACTATCAGATCCGGAGATTATGTTAACCACTAGCAATCGCGTATATGCAACACCAGAAAGCCATAGGTGTTCAATACGCAAAGTTTTTCAAACTAGATTATTGACTCTAGTGCAAGTGGGAGACTGAAGGGAATATGCCCGAGAGGCAATAATAAAGTGGTTATTATCTTATTCCATGTTTATGATAAATGTTTATTTTGCATGCTATAATTGTATTGATTCGAAACGTCAATACATGTGTGTTTAATAAACAAATAAAAGGTTCCTAGTTATGCCTCTCTTATAGACTAGCTCGTTGATTAACAAGATGATCAAGGTTTCCTAATCATGGACATTGGATGTTGTTAATAACAAGGTCGCATCATTTATGAAATGATGTGATGAACATTCATACGAAGTATAGCATTACAATCAGAGTCATTATGTTTATATTGCTATAACATCATACGAAGTAATCTTAGTCCTTAGACCATGAGATCATGTTAATTGCTAACACGAGAAGAGTATCTTGATAACATCAAACGTTACACTGTAATAGGGTGACTATAAAGGTGGGTTCAGTGCTAGGAAGGTGTTATGTTGAGGCTCATGGATCAATAGTGGGATTTGTCCATCCCGATGACAGATAGATATACTCTGGTCCCTCTCGGTGATATCACATTGAAATAGCTTACAAGCAAGTGATGTGATCACTAGAATGTTATATCACAGGAACGAGAAAAGAGTGCATGTCGGTAACGAGATCAAACTAGGTATTTGGATGCCGATGATCGAATCTCGGACAGGTAATATATCGCGAGACAAAGGGATTTAGTTACGACGTTAAAGGTTCACACGATCACAAGAGTCATCGTTGAATATGTGGGAGTCAGTATGGATCTCCAGGTCCCGCTGCTGATTATTGATCGAAGAGGGGTCTCGATCATGTCTGTATTATTCACGAACCGTAGGGTGACACACTTAAGGGATACCGACACCATTTGGAGCAAATATGTTTCAGATAAAGATTTAAGAAAGCGCTGGAATTATTTCAATAGACACCAAAACTGTTTCGGGTGAAATTGCTAAAATTGGTTCTGCATGTGATATTGAAATGTTGCAGGGGTTTTATGTGAATGTTTGTTAATTAATGTAATTAACAAAATTCTGAATAAAATAAATAAAATAGTTTTATTTAATGAGAGCTTGCATTAAATTTGGTGGAAATTTAATGCATGTGTGTGGAATTTTGAGTGGAGGCTTTTTATGGGAGTGGGAGCTCCACCCACATGAATGTGGAAGAGGTGGGGGCACCACCATGGCTGCCACGCCATGACCCTTGGGTGCCTCCCCTCTTCCCTATAAAAGGCCCCCCTCTCCTCCTCACAACACACACCTCCTCGTGAAGGATCTTCTCCCCCTCTAGTTATTCCCCATGGTCTCGGATTAGCGATATACATGTTCCCAGTGGCTTTATCTAGAAAGAAGTTGTTGCTTCCGCTGCTTTGCTGGAGCGAGGGACGGAGGTTGTCCGGGTACCGGACATGTGTGCGATCACGGATGCACCGCTGCTTTGTGGTGCTGGACTTGGTGGTGCTGGACTTGCTGGAGCTGGATCTGATGGACGTGCTGGAGACAGACCTGCTGGACTTCATCATGATCTTGAGATCGACAAGTGTATGACTACATCATCCACGAGTTCCATCTTGTTAACAAAGCTTTGTTGTCTTCGAGGGTAAGTTCTCTATGGATGTATATCCACCCGTTGCTTGTATCTAATAGATAGATCTTGGCGATAGTTCCCATCGTAGGAATTTTTTTGTTTTCTATGCTGCGAACCCAATAGGGGGAACATGCCCCTGACCAAAGAGCAGATCAAGTATGCAAGCCTCGATGCCTATGCGTCCTATGAGGTATACAGGCGGATAGTAAACTTCGAGAGGGGTCAACAAACTCTCGAAATGTTCAACCAAAAAAAAGAACTAAGGAAGAAGGGCAAGGGCAAGGGCAAGCAGACCAAAGAAGAAGACGAAGACTCGGAATGGTACACCATGTGACCTACGAGTATATCTTTGCGTGTTAGTATGTCCTTGCTTTGTACTACTCCTACTTGTAGTATACTACTCACAGAAGTTAATGCATGTATATACTGCAGGCATGCAAGGGGCGGCGGCAAGAATTAATGCAAGGAATCGCAGCCGTTTCTTTTATTTTGACTGTAGAGTGATAGTAGGAGTAGGCATCGTAGCACACGCCAACATCCCACCCCACCTCAATGAATTGTCTTTTCAATCAAGAGTCATGGCAGATTATAATTTTATAGTGGTAGAGGCTTTTTTTGAGTAATTCCATTTATACTGCTTAGGCGGAGTACTGCTGAAAGACAGAGGGTGACTCGGCACCTGAAAAACTGCTAGTAGCACTGTAGCAGCAGAATCGCAAGATGAACATTTGTCGATTGCCCGAATGTATGTTGAGTTAGTACAATATAAACATATATATTACTACTACCTGCTATGTACTAGTACTACTACTAGCAAAAAACCACTGTCCCTACTGCGGAAAAATTATGATTTCTTCCAACCAAACTAGTACTATTCCAAAAATGGCTATATTTACTTGTCGCAAAAATGGATATATCTAGACATGTTTTAGTGCTAGATACGAGTACATCCAATCCGGTGACAATTAATATGAATCAGAGGAGAGTACTAATACTACCGTACTCCACTATTGTACTACTACTAGTAGTATTAGTACATACTAGTACTCCCGAATGTATGTTGACCAGTACTCCTACCTCTGTTTGAGATTATTAGGCCAGAGAGCTTTTTAAAATTGTTAGAAATTATAATAATACCTATCCTCTTTATGTTCCACCCAACCCATCGGAAGTTAAGACTTCATGAAAAATACTCAGGAGAGTACATCTACAAACTCATCTAGTACCTCCGTTTCAAGGAATAAGGCGCACGCGTGCTCCAAAGTAAAGTTTGACCGAATAAATGGAGCAACTACCATTTACTTATATGTGTAAAAAAAAATTCGTTGAATTCGTATTGAAACAACTTTCCAATGATGCTAAATTTGTATAGTACCAATATTCTTTTTATATATTTAGAGTAAATCTTGGTCAAACAAAAAACAAAAATAAGGGAGCCTTATTTCTTGGGACGAAGATAGAGTACTAGTACTACAAAATCCACCATTCCTGGTATGCAAACGATCATTCTACAATTAAACCAATTAACAGCAGCTTACATCACCACTAAAAATCGATGCGAAAGAAGAAACACAGCTCCTTCGAGGTAGCAGGACCGACCAGGTAATGAGGCGGCGCCGCCAGGTAAGACGTAAGGTCCTCAAACGGGACCTCGTCTGGCTTAGTGGAGCTCGGCGCGTCAAGCTCCACCGTCACGCTGCCGGTCCTCCTCCTACCGTCCATCCAGGAGAGCAGCGACGGGCATTCCGCCCACATCCTTACCCTGTACACTGGCAAGTTTCCATTTGCGGCCCTAACACAGACCGCAGAAACAAGGGGGATCGTGCTTACCGAGCCAATCGTCAGAACAAACACGGCACCATCCTGCTCCCCAACGACGATGAGCCGGCGGGACGGCTTACCCAGCAGCAACACCAGCTCCTGGAAAGCTTTGGTGGTGGCATACTAGATCTTGTGCACTTGGATCGAGTGGACCGCTTCGAGGTGGGCGACGAGCGCTGGCGGCAAAGTTGCATCCGGTCTCCGTGCAAGTGCAGGGAGCATACCGACACATGATTTTGTGCTCGTGGAGTTCGTAGTAGGTCAACAAACTACTGTAGCCTTTGTGGGTGCACTCGACCCTAGCCGCTGATAGGACGGCGTCCATGGCGGGCTCATGGGTGAATCCGTCGCTAGGGTGCTCGCACTTCTAGCAGGAGGTGATCTTGCGGTGGCAGACTAGATGAATATCAACGCACTGTAGAAACGGAAGTTCGAAAAATAAAATAGTTGCACGGATGAACTAACAAAAGAAAAATCAATGGATTGTGAGGGAGAAATGGAGAGATCTTGTAGACCCGCCGGGGCTTGAGGGGCTGGGAGCAGGAGGAATAGTTGAGAACGGTGGCTTCCATCTTCAGAGTGACTGTCCCAAGCATTGCGATTTGGGTAGGGGGAAATGAGGACTCTTTGATCCAGCCTCAATACATGCCCTTCTTTTATATACCATAGCTAATAATCAATGAAGCTCTACCTGATTGTGCCTTTCCTTTCTGTACTAGGGTCCTTTTTGTATATTTTGAGGCCTTGTTATTTATAAATTCCTGGTTTAGTTGGACAAGATTAGCGGCCTCTTTGTATTTGTGCACCACCCTTTTATTAGTAAGTTGGCATGTGAGTCCCACATAATAATAAAGTATGACATATCATCACTATATAAAATTATGCTCTATAATAGGTAAAGCTCAAAAAAATATGAAAGAGCCACATCTATAAAAAGTAACGGTGTATATTTGTTTTCACCTAATACACTTTGAAGGTACTATAGTAACATGTGAAAGTTTTACTAGCCTAAGTTATTTAGCACTATGAAGAGCAGCCTAATATGGAAGAGAAAGAAAACATCCAGCCATAGCTCATTTTTGGGCAGAAGCACCAGGCAAACAGAAGGAAAGTTGGCTTGGACCACCACAGGCCCCAACCTTCTCTACACTGCTACGCCTGCACGGTTGTACTCCATTACGCGGAAGCTTACATGGGAAGGAAGAGGTGACTGCTGTGATGCTTCCCACCTGAACAAGTGCCAGGCATAGATGCAAGAGTGGACATAGCAGATCAATGGCTTAGATTACTCAATGTTGGGAAGGTTCTAGAACTGAAGGGAAAAACCAAATTCAAAAACTATTGTACTATATAGTGGTATAGATATTATAGATATAGAAAATCTCGGACCGGAGGGAGTAGGAAAGAGATCACTTTATCAATTTGTCTTCACCCATCAACTCAATCATCTACGTAGAGCCCGTAGATGGGGGAGGTCGCGGTTGCCTTGGACTCACCACAAAATTATGACTGGGCCATTGAGTTCGGGAAGTAGAGTTTGACTTCCATCCAATCGCTTACCCTAGTCATCGTCATCGATATTTTCCACACGCATCGGCTTCATCAGCGACATTGATTGTCCCCAAGCTTCGGTAATCTTCCACATTAATATCGGATCGTCCACTTCCTATTTATCCTCTCCCCTCCCCTGCACCACCAATCCATCTCTTATCCCCTGCTTCCAGCAACCATCTCTGTCCTCATCTGTCATCCATGGCCACCTTCCGGCTGCCGCCCGCCGTACCGGAGCGCAAAGACCCCGACATCACCGCATAGGAGGACAATTCCCTGCGCATTTGGGCCTTCTCCCTGTGGAGAACAAAGTGGCAGCTGGCGTGCGCCTTCCTCGATGCTAGGTAAGGTCACCACAAGTATCGTATGTATCGCCTCCATGACAATCCGGATGGGACGTTGAAGGTCAAGTTCGTCAACTTCAGGGACGTCCGTCTGCTCTATGGCCAGGCCTTCCACTGCGGCTGCGAGATGGTGGTGTTCACCGGCGCCAACATTTTCACCGACTACTGGGACCGGTTCCCCAACAACGGCAACTTCATCCACAGTGTCCTCCCGGAGCTGCTGACGGCTCCGGAGGTACGGCCGCCATATCCGTAGGTGTCACTGATGGCTCAGGAGGTTCCGCCATGTTATCCAGAGGTGCCGCCGCGTTATCTGGAGGTGCCGTAGATGGCTCAGGAGGTGCCGCCGATGGCTTAGGAGGTGCCACCGCGTTATCCGGAGGTGCCGATGAGTCAGGAGCCGGCTGTGTTGCTAGAGCTGGCGTTGGTGCCGATGTTTCGAGGTGCCGCTGGCGGCACGGACTAGTGCTAGGAGGCGCCGGACCTGCACTAGTTCAATAGTGAGTCCTTTATGTAAACTCGTGTTGTTATGTTAGGGGCTGTTTGGTTTAGAGGATGTCATTTAGGGATGAGGATATCCCCAACCAGCTGGTTAGGGGTAGTCTTTTCTGTTTGGTAAAGTGGGATAAAAAGTGCTTAGGGATAGCTAGTCAAAATCTATTGGCCCAACTGTTTTTTTTTTATTTTCCTCTCACCTTGTCTTCTTCATCCGCCTCACCACTTCCCTAGCAGCGGCCACGACCGCCGGCAGCTCGCCACCCTTTTGCCCTATCGACCACCTGTCATCGACCTGCATCGCATACCTTGCCCACTCTGCCTCGATTCGAACACTCATGCTACCCTACTGACCTATGGCCTAACCCTGTCGAGCCCATAGGCAAGAAAAGATGGTTATTTTCTCTCGAGAGGAAGGGTGAACGAATAAGAAAACGCTTCGGAGGAGCTATCCAAAAGTGGTTGAGCTCATCCAGCTCATTTTGTGGGATATGCTCAACCACCATTTTGAGCCAAAAGTGGGTATCCATATCCCCTCCACCCTCTAAACCAAACACTGGATAACCAAAAAAAAGTGGATATCCCGTGTTATCCACTGGATAGCCACTAAACAAAACAACCCCTTAATGGTTGAATGCAGTTTCTTTTGGGACGTCCTTTCTTTTGGTACTATCATAAAAAAGTTTCTTTTGTTACTACTCACTGTACCGTGTAGTACTAGTAGTACTGCGAATGACGATCTATTAAATATCCTTCCCCCTATGTTTGTGAAGGAAGTGAAAATTTTGAAACTCAGAAAGTTTGAATTGCTACTCTAGTGTACTCCCTCAAATTACTTGACTCAAATATGTCTAGATTCGAATGTATATAAACATGTTCTAGTGCTAGATGCATTCTAATCTGATAAATGCAAGTCAATTAATTTGGGCCGGAGGGAGTAGTAGTCGGGTTTGGCTCCTTCTCGAGAGAGCAGCTGATCGAGCCATACGTTTCATACTACTTCCTCTTCACTTGTTTTACAAATATGACCAAATCTGTCGCCATTCAAATTCTTGGATATGGGATCATAAAGTTTGATGTAGAGATATGGCCTTGACCTTGTGGTCGTTCGGCTTAAAATCCTAGAAAGTTCATACTTGTTGACAACTAAGCTTAAATTTGTTTAAATTTCACCACTTACTTTTAGGTTAGCATTTTACACGATCGGTGGGAGCATATTTTACATCAAAGACCAAAAAGGGAAATTTACATGGAGGTCCATACATTTATCCCAAAGGACCATAAAAGGAAAACTTTCTGGTTCGGCTCCTTCTCGAGAGATTAGCTGATCTGAGCCAAACTCTTCATACTACTTCCTCTTCAATTGTTTTCATAATATGGCGAAATCTGTTGCCATGCAAATTCTATCATATGGGGCCATCAACATAAAGTATGATGTTGATATGGCCTTGACCTTGGTCGTTCGGCTTGAAATCCAAGAATGTTCATACTCGATGACAAGTAAGCTTAAGTTCGTTTAAATTTCACCACTTACACTGTTTGGTTAGAATTTTACATGGATGGTGGGACTACATTTTACATCAAGGACCTAAAAAAGGGAAAATTGCATCGAGGTCTATACATTTAGCACAAAGGACCCTAAAACCAAACACGGAATTGAAAACAGTCAGGTACGGCTCCTCGAGAGAGCAGCTGATCGAAAAAATCTTATTACTTTCTTTTCAGAAAATAAATTCATGTCACTTGGAAAAATGAAATTGATTATTTTTTGTTTTTAATATCTTCGATTATTTTCAAAAGATGGCCAAATTTGTTGGCATGCAAATTCTTGGATATGGGATCATAAGCATAAAGTACATTCTACATAAAGGACCTAAAAAGGGAAAATTGCATCGAGGTCCATACATTTAGCACAAAGGACCCTAAAATTGAGCAAAGAAAACAATAGGGTTCGTCTCCTTCTCGAGAGAGAAGCTGGTCGAGCCATACTCTTCATACTACTTCCACTTCGATTGTTTTCAAAATGTGGCCAAATTTGTCGCCATGCAAATTCTTGAATATGGGATCATTAACATAAAGTATGATGTAGAGATATGGCCTTGACCTCGTGGTCGTTCGGCTTGAAATCCAAGATTTTTTCATACCCATTGACAACTATGCTTAAATTCGTTGAAATTTCATCATTTACTTATAGGTTAGCATTTTACACGGTTGGTGGGAGTACATTCTACATCAAGGACCTAAAAAGGGGGAAAATTACATTAAGGTCCACACATTTAGCACAAAGGACCATAAAATTAAGCAAGGAAAACAGTCGGGTCCGGCTCCTTCTCACGAGAGTAGATGATCGAGCCATACTCTTCAGACTACTTCATCTTCAATTGTTTTCAAAATATGGCCAAATTTGTCGGCATGCAAATTCTTGGATATGGGATCATGAGCATAAAGTATGATGTAGATATGGCCTTAACCTTGGTGGTTCGTCTTGAAATTGAAGAATGGTTCATACTCGTTGCCAACTAAGCTTAAATTCGTTTACACGGTTAGAACTTTACACGGTTGATCGGACTACATTTTACATCAGGAACCTCAAAAAAGCAAAAAATACATCGAGGTCCATACATTTAGCATAAAGGACCCTAAAAGGAAAAATTTCTGGTTCGACTCCTTCTCGAGAGATCAGCTGATCTGAGCCAAACTCTTAATACTACTTGCTCTTTGATTGTTTCCAAAACATGGCCAAATATGTTGCTAAGCACATTCTCTAACGTGGGATCATGAGAATAAAGTATGATGTTGATATGGCCTTGACGACCATGGTCGTTCGGCTTGAAATCCAAGAATGTTCATACTCGTTGACAAGTAAGCTTAAAATAATCCTATAAATTTCACCACTTACACTTTTACACCTAAAAAGGGGGTCAATTACATCGAGGTCCATACATTTAGCACAAAGGACCCTAAAATCAAGCAAGGAAAACAGTCGGGTCTGGCTCCTCACGAGAGTAGCTGATCGAGCCATACTCTTCATACTACTCCCTCTTCGATTTTTTTCAAAATATGGCCAAATATGTCGCCATGCAAATTCTTTGATATGGGATCATTAGCATAAAGTATGATATAGAGATATGGCCTTGACCTTGTGGTTGTTTGGCATGAAATCTAAGAAAGTTCATACTCGTTGACAACTAAGCTTAAATTCATTAAAATTTCACCACTTACTTTTAGGTTAGCATTTTACATGGCCTGTGGGAGCATATTTTACATCAAGGACCTAAAAAAGGGGAAAATTACATCGATGCCCATACATTTAGCACAAAGGACCCTAAAAGGAAAACCTTTTGTTGCATTGGTTCGGCTCCTTCTCAAGAGATTATTAGCTGATCTGAGCCAAACTCTTCATACTACTTCCTCTTCAATTGTTTTCAAAATAATATGGACAAATCTGTTGCCATGCAAATTCTCTGATATGGGGTTATCAGCATAAAGTAAGATGTTGATATGGCCTTGACCTTGGTTGTTCGGCTTTTTTAATCCAATAATGGTCATACTCGTTAACCAATAAGCTAAAAAATCGTCGAAATTTCACCACTTACACTTTTAGGTTAGAATTTTACACGGGCATGGAAGTACATTTTACACCAAGGACCTAAAAAAGGGAAAATTACATCGAGGTTCATACGTTTAGCACAAAGGACCCTAAAATTAAGCAAGGAAAATAGTCAGGTTCGGTTCCTTCTCGAGAGAGTAGTGGATCGAGCCATACTCTTCATACTACTTCATCTTCCATTGTTTTCAAAATATGGCACAATTTGTCGGGATGCAAATTTTTGAATATGGGATCATTAACTTGGCCGTTCATCTTGAAATCCCAGAATGGTTCATACTCGTTGACAACTAAGCTTAAATTTGTTTAAATTTCACCACTTACTTTTAGGTTAGATTTTTACACGGTTGGTCAGAGTACATTTTACACCAGGGATGCGAAAAAAGCAATAATTACATTGAGGTCCATACATTTATCATAAAGCTCCCTAAAAGGAAAAAAAATCTGGTTCGGCTCCTACTCGAGAGATCAGCTGATCTGAGCCAAACTCTACACACTACTTCCTCTTTGATTGTTTTCAAAATAGGGAAATTTGTTGCCATGCAAATTCTCTCATGTGTGATAATGAACATAAAGTATGATGTTGATATGGCGTTGACCTTGGTTGTTCGGCTTGAAATCCAATAATGGTCATACTCGTTGACAAGTAATCTTAAAATCGTTGAAATTTCACCACTTACACTTTTAGGTTAGAATTTTACATGGGTGTGGAAGTACATTTGACATCAAGGACCTAAAAAAAGTGAAAATTACACGAGGTCCATACATTTAGCACAATGGACCCTTATATTAAGCAAGGAAAACACTCAGTTTTGACTCCTTCTTTAGGGAGCAGCTGATCGAGCCACACTCTTCACACTACTTCATCTTCGATTGTTTTCAAAATATGGCCAAATTTGTCGGCATGCAAATTCTTGGATATGGGATCATATGCATAAAGTATGGTGTAGATATGGCTTGACCTTGGCCGTTTGTCTTAAAAATCTAAGAATATGGTTCATACTCGTTGACAACTAAGCTTAAATTCATTTAAATTTCACCACTTACTTTTATTTTAGAATTTTACACGGTCGGTGGGAGTACATTTTACATCAAGGACCTAAAAAGGGAAAATTACATGGAGGTCCATAAATTTAGCACAAAGGACCCTACAAAGGAAAACTTTTTGTTTTGTCTCCTTATCGAGAGACCAGTTGATCTGAGCCAAACTCTTCGTACTACTTCTTCTTTGATTATTTTCAAAATATGGTCAAATCTGTTGCCATGCAGATTCTCTGATATGGGATCATCAGCATAAAGTATGATGTTTATATGGCCTTGACCTTGGTCGTTCGACTGAAATCCAAGAATGTTCATACTCATTGACAAGTAAGCTTAAAATCTTCTAAATTTCACTACTTACACTTTTAGGTTAGAATTTTACACGGCGTGTGGAAGTACATTTTATACCATGTACCCAAAAAAGGGAAAATTACATTGATGTCCATACATTTAGCAACCCCCTAAAACTAAGCAAGGAAAACCATCGTGTATGGCTCCTTCTCGAGAGAGCAGCTGATCGAGCCATACTCTTCGTACTACTTCATCTCCGATTGTTTTCAAAATATTTCCAAATCTATCGGCATGCTAATTCTTGGACATGGCATCATCACCATAAAGTATGATGTTGATATGGCATTGACCTTGGTCGTTCGGCTTGAAATCCAAGAATTTTCATACTCGTTGACAACTAAGCTTAAATTTGTTCAAATTTCACAACTTACACTTTTTGGTTAGAATTTTACACAGATGGTAGGGGTACATTTACACCAAGGACCTAAAAAAGGTAAAATTACACTAAGGTCCATACATTTAGCATAAAGTACCATAAAATTTAGCAAAGAAAACAGTCGGGTTCGGCTCCTCGAGAGAGCAGATGATCGGGCTCTACTCTTCATACTACTTCCTCTTTGATTTACAAGAAAGATTCATTATGGAGGGAACTAGGAGCAGAGTAGTACTATTGTGAAGGGAACTGGAGCAGAGGAACATGCATCTGTTTCATTTTATTCAACCTCACCTATACGCTCTATCCCCACTTCTACGCCAAGCGCTGCCGTTTTTCTCCTCCACAATGCTGCTTTCTGATCCTATTCACCACACAATATGAGAGCGTTTGTTCTTCTCCCTGTCCCGCCTGCCGCCATCGATCTTCCCTCTTTTCTAGAAAACCAAATCAAGCCACTATCCCAACTTCCATCAGCTCCCTTGTGATGGTAGGACCGAGCAAGGACAGTGATGATCTGAGCTATTCCAGCATGTTTTTACCAAAGGCCCGCTTGAAGAACTCATAACCAGATGCGACGTCATCACCACCGCGAGCCTCGCCGGTTCTTCCAAACATCTTCTTGACTTGGCAAAATATAGTGCAACTTTACATGCTTCTCAGCCGTTTGGCCTCCCCTGTGTTCTTCATTCTCACCCGACTAATAAACCATGGGAATGCAATGAGTACTTCGAGGGAAAGGGCATGACATGCAAGCTAACATCGCTGGACAGGTTCTCCTCCGATGTTGTGTTCCCGAATTGTATGGGTAAGCAGTGGGTAGGTGCCAATGGAGATTGGACCGCCACTGTTGGGTCCGAGTGCAAGTGGGAGATTGTCAATGTGTACACTCATCAACGCGTTCCTCTCCCACAAGTCAATGAGTTTGTACCACCAACGATCCGTTTACATTCATGCATAATGATTGCCCTATTCTCCTCCGGAAGATTGCTATTTGCCGAGCTCCCAAAGCCACGACTGATTATTTAGATTTCTCTCTTGTCGCTATCTTCGACTACTCAATTGCTACCCTTGATGGCGATGAGTATGCGTGGACAGTTCTTGAGAACTAGTTCTAGTGCTATTTCAGATACAGCGATGCACTTATCCACAAGGGTCTGGTGTTTGCAGCCACTAAGAGTGGCAGTGTTTATGTTTGGAATCATCTGTATTTTGGTAAGTTCGATCCATTCCTGTTCTAAACACTAGCTCCAGTTTTAATGGATGTAAACTAGTGTTGGCTGATTTGGCCGTCATTTCTTTTTGTAGGTCCTATTCTGCTCCCGTCACCCCCTGTCGCGCATCTCGAGGAGGGAAACCTTGATGCCATAGATGATGATGAGCACGAACCTAGTTTATGGTTCTTAGAAATATCTGTAGATGAATCTCGCCTTCTTCTTATCCATACCATGGGTGTTACTGATGAGGAGTTTTATGGCGGTACTTATTATAGTCATGGCAATCCTGTTGCTGATCATAGTGTTGATCGCTGCGGTCGCACTTGTGGCACCTATGCTACTGGGTTTGGCTGCAAGGTGTACTCAAAGGACACTGCTTACTTTCATCCACCTAAGCCATGGATAGAGATTGCTAACCTGGGAGCATATTCCCTTTTCCTTGGATTGAACTATTCGATTAATATTGTGGTAGGTGGTGCATATGTTGCCCCAGGATATCTGACGAGAAGCAACTGTGTCTACACCTCCCACCATGCAATAGGACTTGGATATACACCGTTTCTTGAAATATGCAACTTCAGTCTAAATACCGAAGAAGCAGATGTTGGTTTATCAACCAACGTTGCATGGAAATCTCCGGAGACTCCATTATGGTTCATCCCGAGCATCGCCAATGCCCGCGATTGGAACCAAACTACCGTAAGTAATCGTAATACTATGTGACAAGGGTTTAACTCATCAATGCCCATTGTTATGGACTTGGGTTTTGGAGAAGGAGGGAGCGCTAGAGGCATCAGTCGGCTAGCAAACAAGCACACAGGGACACAAAGTTTACCCAGGTTTAGGCCTCATAGAGGTCCCTACTCCTACTTGTCTGCTCTTGGAATTAACGAAGGAATCGAAGACTACAGGGGCGCGCAGATGCAATTTGGCGAGAGTTGTGGAAACTAGGGTTGCGTGTGTCCTCCTCACCGCCCCTCCTAACCTTTATATAGATAGGATAGGTCTCGGGTAGTAGGTCGAGTCGGTTATAGATTAGTGTTTTCCCTTTGAACTTTCTATCTTAAGCTTATTCTTGTCTCGCAAGCAACTGAGAGTCTGCGGGCCACTCGAATTCTGTATTGGGCCTTGGCAACGCCGTGGGCTTCTGCTGTATCCAAGCCGTATATACCAAACTCGAGTACCTGTAGGGTATACCCATGTCAGTAGCCCCCGAGTGTCCAGTGGAATCACAGATTCGACTGGGGACTTTATGAAGCCTTTCGAGTGCATGATTGAGTATTTTTCGAATGTTCAGTTCATGTCATAGGGATTGTTGATATGCGTGCCTGATTTAGCCAATGTATCAGTATCAGTTAACTGCCTTAGGACAAAACAACGCAATCTACTCAAACTCGAGTCCCTAGACTTGAATTCCGAAAAGTGCTGGTGTAATTTGACTCAGGCCACGGAGGTCTTACAGGAGTCAAATTCCAGTGTATGGGTGTGAGCACTCGACGCATCCGTCAAGGCATGTTCATCGTACCTGCAGGCACGGAAAAGTTTCTAGTAGTGCGTAGCAGATGCGTTGCTAGGCCTTATTAAGGTCTTATCTTCAGGCTGTAAGCGCGGCATCCGAGTTTTTGTCATCGTGGAGATGATTCAGGTAACCCAGGAGACGTAGTCTCTTTGTAGGGATAGTATGAGGTGGAATCGCCATAGCATTCGAGTGTGGATGTTATCAACACACAATACGATGTACAAATAATCATAGGGTGCACGCCCAGCGCTCCCTATGGGAGTAGCCCCCGAGTGCCTGGTTGAGTCGAAGAATTAGGCAGGGACTAAAGAACTTTTGCGACTGCTGTCGTCTTTTGTTGCTTGTTTCAGTCGAATTTGCTTCCGGCGCTCCCTATGGGAGTAACCCATGGTCCATAATCGAAACATAGATTCAAGTGGTGGGTATGCTTTTAATGTTTATATTCCTGCATAAAACAGAATCATAGGGTGCACGACCAGCGCTCCCTATGGGAGTAGCCCCCGAGTGCTTGGTGGAGTCAAAGACTCAAGCAAGGACTTAAAGTAGTCGAAATCTTCTGATGCTCATCTTGATGACATCAGTGCTAACAATGTGATGATCTCAGTTGCCCATGTGAGCATCTTGACGGGACGTGACGAGCAGTGGGTCCCACCTTTTGAATTTGATTTGACCGGGCGTGCGTAATCTTGTGTTTTAACTTCATCTCCTCGATTTCCGCGTGTAATGGAGATAGTGGGGGACATTTCGTGTTTTGGCTTCTCCACGTGTCGTAGGAATGTGCGTCCAGTAGGGTTTCTGCTGGCCGTTGGATGGCATCCGCAAGGGGGTTAAGTAGCAGCGCAGCTGCGGTAATTTCCCCATCTGCCTTTCTCTATTTGTGCTTCCATTGCCATTGCTGCTACTCTCTGCTTCCTAGCGCTCGTCCTGTTCATGGCACTGGACCAACTCCGTGTCTTTCCGAGCTACTTCCTCCACTTGCACCGCCATCGCAAGATGGGCAAAAAGAAGCCATCGAGTCCGGCCGCCAAGAAGAAGAAGGGCGCGGGTACCCGCATCACCAATGATGCATGGCGTGCATCCATCATCAAGTCCTCCGAGCTCCATCTCCTGCGTCAAGATGGAGTCCTGTCGCCCGTAGAGGATGAGTCGCGAGTGCCAGGTGGCGAGGTAATTCCTTGTTCTCCTGCTGGTTTCCGGGTGATGTTCCTTGCGTTCATCATCCGTGGTCTTTCTCTACCCCTGCATCCTTTCTTTAGGGGCCTCCTTTGCTTCTATGGGCTCCAGTTGCATCAGCTATCCTCAAATTCTATTCTCCACATCGCCTGCTACATTACTCTTTGCGAGTGCTTGCTCGGAGTCGAGCCACACTTTGGCCTCTTTAAGAGGATTTTTAAGCTGAAGCGCCAGTCAGCATCTAGTTCTGTAGTCTATGATGTAGGAGGCTGCGCAATCCATGTCGACTCCTGCGCCACTTATTTCGATATCAAACTCATGGCGTCCATCCAAGGGTGGAGAGACAAGTGGTTCTACATAAGCGACTAGAAGGCCGACGGAGAGCACTACGGACTCACGCCCTTTGATCCCGCGACGCCATGCATGAGGAGGCGTTCTTGGAAGAACGTAGTGATTCCTAGTGAGTCCGAGGGGACGGAGGTGCTATACAAGCGCGTCTGCAACCTTGATAGCCGCATGGGTAAAGAAGAGGGAGGCTCCGCCCTCATTCGCACATGGTTGCGCCGTCGTATCCAGCCTCTGCAGGCCAGAATCCACCCCATGTTCCAATGGTCTGGTGCGGACGATGCCACTCGCGTATCTGCCGATGGCATTTCCGCGAGTGAAGTAGATAAGAGGCTGTGACTGGTGACGAAGTATACTGCCAAGGAGGTTCTCCCTGGCGAATGATGGATCAGTATTGATGTAGAGCTCGTTGGGAACCCCAAGAGGAAGGTATGATGAGCACAACAGCAAGTTTCCCTCAGTTATGAAACCAAGGTTTAATCGAACAGTAGGAGCAAGGAAACACCCCAAATGTGTTGCTAGCTGAGCCTTGGTAGGGCGCACTACCGGTGCTAGTAGCAACGTGGAGACCTTCACAACACAACCACAGAACTTTGTCCCCAACTTGCGATGAGGTTGTCAATCTCACCGGTTTTGCTAAAAACAAAGGATTAAACGTATCGAATGGAATGAAGTAAAAGTTTGCAGAAAGTAAACACAAAGCAGTAAACAGTTTGTACATTGTATGTAAAAAAAGGACCGGGATCCATAGTTCACTAGAGGTGGCTCTCCTTAAGATAGATAACATGCTGGGTGAACAAATTACAGCGGGGCAATTGACAAACATCGAGAAAGCAATATATGCATATACTAATCATCTTAACTCCTTTGGAACTTGATTGGGCATTACAACATTATACATAGACTGCCATCCAACTGCATCTATGACTAATAATCCACCTTTAGGTTATCATCCGAACCCCCTCCAGTATTAAGTTGCAAGCAACATATTATTGCTTTACGAATTGCGTGTAATGTAAACAATACGATTGTTCTATGAACAAAGGATTGTTGTTTTCTCCCTAGTAGAAACAGCACATCTAGTACCTTAGAGATTTACACTTCCCAGTTACGGAGGCATGAACCCACTATCGAGCATAAATACTAACTCTTGGAGTTGCTAGCATCTACTTGGCCAAGATAGGTACTAACAACAGAAAGCATGCAAGATCACAAATAACAAAGACATGATAGAATCAATAATCAATCTGAAATAGCATCTCAATATCCATCGGATCCCCGCATACACAACATGTATGGATTACAAATAGATGATCTTGATCATGAACGGAGCACACAAGATCTAAACATGAAAGCACAAAGGAGGAGAACCGGCCATCTAGCTACTACATGGACTCGTAGTCCAAAGATGAACTACTCACGCATCACACCGGAGGCTTGCATGGTGATGAAGAAGGCCTCCGGGGTGATTCCCCTCTCCGGCAGGGTGCCGGAAAGAGCTTCAGATCCCTCTCGATCTAGGGATGGAGATGACGGCGGCTACAGACTCTTTCGTGGATTTTGATCAGGCACTTAGGGTTTTCGTCCCGAGGGAAATAGATAGGTGGAAGGAGAGGCCGAGGGGGTGCTAGGGTCTGCCAGACCACCCCCTGGCGCGGGCCAGGCCTGGCCGCGCGGCCAGGTGGTGTGGCTGGCCCCCAGCCCTTCTCCGTCTCGTATTCTGGCATCTGATGACTTCCAGGAAAATATGCACTTTGGCTTTTGTCCCGTCCAATTCCGAGAATATTGATTTTCTGACTTTCCTGGAACCAAAAACAGCAGAAAACAGGCAGCTAGCACTGTGGCTCTTGTTAATAGGTTAGTCCAAGAAATCATATGAAAAGTACTCCAAAGTGTGGACAAAACACAAGAAAGTGGATAAAACCAAGCATGGAACATCAAAAATTATAGATACATTTGCAATGTATCTGCGAACCAGTCGTGCCTCCCTTCGACGCCTCTAACCCTCCTCCTGAGGTTGAATTGTGCTACGAATTAGCTTTCTTTGTCAATTGCCGTTAATTTCTTGATGTGTAATGAGTTGTTTTCTGAATGCAGGATTGGAAGGTGTCTCCCAATTTGCCTCCTCTTCCTGAAGGGGTTATTCCTCGCGAAGTGGATGAAGAGGATGCGTCGGAGTTGACCGTCCCACTTGAAGAGGAGGAGGGAGCCCCCGAGTCCAGTGATCCGGACACTCGCAAGTGTTCTCGTAGCAAGGACTCAGATGCTTCATCTCTGTCGACTCCAGAAGGCCCATTTGTTGTTGCGGAGGAGCCGATTCCCGCCGTTCCTGTGCGGTCCATGGCTCCTCCTGCCCGGAAGAAACTTCGACTGCCAAAGGAATCGTCGGAGTCAGAGGAGTAGTCCTTCGATCTTGATAGATTTGACTGGTAAGTTCTGTGTTTGTGACCTCGTTTTGGTTTCTTCTTTGAGTTGCCATTTTTCCTGAAGCTTTTACTTGATTTGTATTTCAGTCAAGCGGCGACGTCATCTTCTGATGACGTCCAATTTGTGAAGGAGTCTGGAGTCGCGGACTCCAAGTCCAAGAAGGTGGCTTCGCGGTCTCCTTCTCCTCCATTAGCGGCCCACTCCAGGCATAATTCATCGAGTTCCCCGCATACTAGGGAACATCAGATGGTTACCCGGATGACTGTGCAACAGCCTTCTTCAGAGTCTGTGGAGGATCATGTAGGTATCTTGTAGTTGGCAGTCGAATTTATTGTTGGCGCTGCTTTACTTGAACTTTTATTGTCTCCTGATGCATCTCATCGTGAAGGAAGCCGCCTGCCTGGCGGAGCAAGTCCTTAACATGGGTCGACAACATGCGACTGGACAATCACCATCACATTGTCGAAAGTAAGTCTTGACTTTGTCGTTGCCTTTGCGAATATTTTTGATTCGAGTTGGTGACATTTCCTGTATGTTGAAGCCGAGCATAATGAATTACTTCGCTATGCTGCTGCACTGGAGAAGACACTGGCCACGGCGACAAAGAATCACGACGAGGCGGTCGCATCTTTGGAGGAGTCACGAAAGCGAGAGTAGGATCTCCATGCCTCTACCGCTGAGACGGAGAAGTTGTTCGAGGAGCAACTTTTCTCGATTGCCAAGTCCCTCTCAGGTATTTTTTTTTCACCTGGATATGCCTTGCTTTTTCGCTGCTTTGACGTGTAGTTATTATACTAACACTTTTGTGTATGCAGGTGCCAGCGGCTTGAGCTTTGATGCCCAATCTCTGCGCCGTTCGGATGGCTTGGCTGGTGCCGTCGCCGCAGTTGAAGACCGTAGCGTATCCCTCCAGGAGACGCTGGGGAAGGCCAAGTATGTGCTCAGTCGCATCCGTGAGGACTTCACTCCCAAGGCCGGACTGGTCGACAACCTCGGCGACTTGGTGGAGTCCCTAGCTGGAGGAATTCCTGCTGACTTCAAGAACTCGCAGCGCTATGTCGCGCCCTTGATTTGTCGATCTTGCGCTGCGTGATGTCATCACGCGCGTTGTAGTCATGGTCGTGTCGCCGTGAGCGGCAGCGTCGAGACAGGTCATGACTGTCGTCGCTGGATGAGGGCGAGGAATAGCGTTTTGCCAGAGCCTTGCCTTTCTTTGGCTCTGGTGTCAGCTCTTTGTCAAGAGCGGCCTCGATTAACCCCAAGCCTGCGATCGTAGATCGGTGCATGGCAGCTCGAGGATCTCCAGCTGGCGGCTGGTTGTTGAGGAGGTACATGGTGGCTGCCGTTACCGCAGCTTGCGGCGTTTTTGGAAGCACGTTGCCACGCGTTTCCACCGTCATGGAGCCGAAGTTGAGGACCTTTCTGGCTTCTACTCGCTCTTGTTCAGTG
The DNA here is from genome assembly GCA_023614405.1 of Avena insularis. Lineage (NCBI taxonomy): Eukaryota > Viridiplantae > Streptophyta > Magnoliopsida > Poales > Poaceae > Avena > Avena insularis. The sequence goes on from CM042694.1 coordinate 455,538,943, forward strand.
AGGTGGGATAGTCGAGATCACCTCTTGTTAGCGACGTACTCGTTGCACTTGGAGGAGGATCCTCCGTGGGAGGAGAGCCCAGCCCGTCGGAGGCTCGACTTGTCTGCCGCCTTTTTATGCGCCTCGAGTTGCATGATTGTTTGAAGTTGGCGTTTGTATTCCTCTTTTAGGAGCCAATGGTAGCCCATCAGTAGTTCTTGTGGGGAGCCGAAAGGCAGAGGGTGGCCTCGTAAGGCTTCTCGGCAGCGGGCCCACTCGAGATCGTTGAGCCTGATCACGATGCGTTCGCCGGTTTGCTCGTTCACCATGGTAGGGGTTCGGCTGCCCCTCCGTTATTGATGGGGGCACTGTTGGTAGGGCCACCATTGGGTGGTCCGCCATTGGGTATGCCGCCGTTTGGAGGGTCGGCTCCGTGGCCACCGTTGCCCGTGTTATCGCGATTGGTGGAGGAATCGCCCGCGTTGATGACGGCAGACATGAAGTGGTTGGGGAAGCTGCTGCTCCCACAACTTTCAGATCTAGAACCGTAGGCTCCACCTTCAGTTGCCAGATCGCCCAGATCGGATTTGCGACTGTTGTCGCTGATCGTATTCTTGACTGTTGTCGAGGCATTGAGCTCACTGAGGGTGCCGATCGGTGGAGGGAACCACGATGCTAGAGCAATCGATGGTGTTGTCAGCTGGTCAGGCATGCGAAGCGTGCCCATCTGACAAACTTGGAAGCGGAAGCTCCCGATCGCCAGGCTAATTCTGTCGCCCACGGAATCGAAAGCCGGGCGAGTGGCTGGCGTGTGGACAGTGAAGTCGAACATGCCGAAGAGCTGGCGAATCTCCGTTGTTGCGGAGTTGTAGATCACAGTTGATGGGGCCGAAGGAGCCGCAACATTAGCACTCCCAATTCCCACATACGGTGCCAATTGACGAGGGTTTAACTCATCAATGCCCATTGTTATGGACTTGGGTTTTGGAGAAGAAGGGAGCTGTAACACCCTCAAATCGGCCCTATGCAACTTTTAGCGCTTCCCGCCAAACCCGCATAGAAACGATTCAAGGACGCCCACCAGGCACTTGTGTGCGGGTGGAAAACGAAGTAATACCATTACACATTAGTCCACGATGGAACCCACAACACATATATATACAACAATGACTCATTGAGCCAAGAATACAGATATACAGTACAAATATCCAAATCACCTTGAAATCGATACAACATCCGAGTACGGATAAGAAGCAAATGGGGCTAAGAGCCCTAAAGAATAACCAATGGCGTCCATAACCCTGCCTAGGCCAAGCCGGAAGGGTAACCCTGCTAACGACGTCGAACTCGTACCTTCTAAACAAAAGGGGTGCTGACAAAAGGCGAAGGGAAAAAGAGGAGCGTCAGTACTGAGGCCAGTACACGGCGAGGCTAGAATTCGGCGGCTCTCGCCTACATAGGTATGGTGGACTGAAGCAACAGCGAAGCATGCACTAAACAACCTATAGAGACTCGATAAACTGTCGGCTATTAGAGAGGGATAAGAAAGACCTATCCAGGAACACCTGATTCTAATACCAATCATACTCGTCATGGTATTCCCCCTCGAGACCAAAAGAGGAAGTCAAACCGAGGAACTCACACAGTTGGCAATTTTACTCATTCCGTTATAGTTGCAGCACTTACTAATCAGATATAGATAGCATGAGTCATCCTGAAGCATAAGTAGTGGGCAGTTTTAATTAACCATTCCGTGGTAGTTGGAACATTTACTAGTCAGATATAATTGTCCTGAGGAATCCCAAAACCCAGCAGTTGTTGGCACTTTATCACATTCCATTGGAGTTGCAATACTTACTAGGCAGGTATAGTATGACACAGATCACCACAGATCCACCAGTTGTGGACATTTTTATTATCCATTCCATTATAGTGAAGCTGAATTACTAGTCACATATTAAGTCAAATTCATAGCACTACTTTAGTTATGCTTGTCTATGATCGAGATACTGTGCTCCAAGTCGTCCATAACCGTGGACACGGCTTTCACAAAGATTTACCCTGTAGGGGTGCACAAATAGCAACACACACACGATCAACCTCAGAAAAACCAAATCAAAATCCAACGAGGCTTTCACGACAAAGCAATCACAGGATTCATAAAATATTTCAGGGGGCCACCCCACTAAGCTACCCGCAACGAAGTTGGCCGGCTCCGAGACGGACCCAGGGTTTGTGACAATGGCTATAAACGATTGGGAACCCGAAAGTGTGACTGGGCTTGTCGATACCGCGAAAACATTCCACGTTCCAAAACAGTACAAGTGCTCCACGCACAATCGTAAATAAAACAGTAAGCATGGCATAAGTACAGGATAGTCATAAAGCCCCAAACTAGTTTGTGGCCCCAAGAAATAAGAAATGAATCAAGCTCTGGCTAAGGGGGATTCATAGACTCTCTCGTATGTGGATAGTGCGAATAGTCAAGGAACAGGTATCAGGGCCTACGGGACACAAGTGGACATAAAAACCAAATAGCATATATTGCCCACCGGTGCCTCTTTCATTAGTTATTCCAACAATTTAATAGTTGTATTTAAAGTCATGATCCTCTCCACCATAAACATCTGCCAGTATTCCAACAACTGTGGTACTCGACAACACGAGATCGCACCTGAGCAAGCAACTACGACTCGCAAGGCCAGATATCTACCAAACAACAGGTATTAGGAGGTGTCCATGGCAATATAGAGGCTGCACAGGATATAACTGGTGCACGGAAACTAAAGCATCGCGACACGGATAGCAATAGATCAACAGGAGGAAATAAAGACTATAAATGCAAAATAGGTAGAACAGGGAGAGATGCTCGCCTGGGAAACACTGCCGACGGATCATATCCGGAGAACTTGTCGATACTCGCATCCACTCATCGGCATAATCCGCGAAGAAGCAAACACTAGAAGAAACACCGGATGCAATATTTAATACTACGGCAAAAGATCCGGCATGATTATGATATGATGCATGACATGGAAAATATGCGATGCACTTAGGCAATATTAAGCGGAACCGGGGTCCCGACATTTAATTAGAGGTTCATGTTATTTAAAACCCCACAATTTAAATGTTGTATTAACAAGACAAAACATGGCATCGGTTCGCTAAACCAATTTAAATGGAGTCCGGAATAAGACTAGAATAACCCGCATATGGTCTCATATTTAATTTAGATGAATCGACTATTTAACCCAATCCACAAGATGACATGTATGCAAGCATGATGATTTAAATATGCGACAGGTTGTATGTCATATTATAAAAATAGGGGTCTCGGAAAGGGAATCACATTAGGGCGAAGGTCTTGGTTTTGAGAGGTTCGAGTCTGGCGGGATCGGTCTTCGGACTCCGGGATCGGGCTTTGGGATCCGTGGGGAGAGCATGGCGGTTCCACATCAAAGGCCTTGGGGTTCCATGTGGTCGATCCTCGAGTCCGGGTCCGCGGAGAAGATCTTGGGGAGCCTGCTTCATCGAGTCCAACAGGAGTTCTCGGTGTTCCATATAACCTTGACGAAACCAGAAACGGCGACCTTCGCGGGGAGTCGATATTCTCCGGTTGACACCACGCCAACTTAAGGAGTCTGCCATTCCTCCATGATGTCACATCTCCAACACACTTCAACTCCACCTACACGGTACACCACTCATATTGTATAAGCTGCAACACATCACAACACCGAAACATTCCAACAGCGAGCGCCTAAGCCAAAATTACGAAAGGAGCAAATGCGTCAAACACCTTGAGGGCAACTAGCAGAACGAGGCTCCAATGACCATGGCGAGCTTGGGACGGCACGTCGCTGGGCATGATGGTTCGAGGCCGGGGCGGCTCGAGCAGGTGGCGCACGGAGCTCACAAGACCGGGTCGATGTTGCCTTGCGGGAAGGGAGAGGACCCCCGGACGGCACGCAGTGATGATCTCAGTACATAGGCGGCACACAGCGAGCAGCAGAGAGGGAGACCTGGCCTCCGATGGGCATAGAGCAGCGACAGGGTAGAGGCGCTCGGGGCCGGCGAGGTGAGGCGTCGGGGCTCGCTCGTGGTGGAGAGCGTCGGGGGTCGCTGCTGCGGACGAGGGAGGGCCACCACGATGAGGCCATGCTGCGGAGGAGGCGGCGTCCCTAGCGGCGGGGCAGAGGGAGGCCGACAGTGATACTCTGCACGATACTACAAAGAGCAAGCGGGAGACGTGGGGCAGCCAGAGAGGGAGGGCGGCGAGGCCGAGCTTGCTGGAGGTGAGGTGACCAGGGCGTGCGCGGCGTGGTGCTTGACGACCGGAGCAGAGAGGGTCGAGGGAGGGGTCACCAGCGTCGGGCGAGGAAGGGCTAAACTGGTCGGAGGCGGGCGGCAGACCGAGCTCCGGTGCTAGGGAGGCATCCGCGCAGGAGGAGAGCAGGCCAGGGCGGCGACGGAGACATGGCCGACACCGGTCGGATGAGGACGACGAGGAGAGGAGCTCACGCGGCGGCGTCGCTCTCGGGAGCAGAGACGTGGTGGGGATCGATATATGGAAACGAGGCATGCGGGGATCCCGTGTACGCGGGTGGGGCCAGGCGGGAGAGCGGGCGGGGTTGGTGGCGCAGACAGGGGTGGTGGGGTCGGGCTAACGGGATTGACCGCGCGGGGTGTGCGAGTGAAGCGTGACGGGGTGGGGGTGGCATACGGCGTGTGGGACGTGTTGAGTCCGGCGGCTGGGGTAGGATTAGAACAGAGTAGCTGGTTAGGATAGCTAGGGTTTCTAGGAATTAGGGTTTGGCTAGGTGGGTTGGGGTTTGGGGTAGTAGGCTGGCTGCTGGCTGGGCCTGGCCGGCGGCTGCCTTCCCCGACAAAACTATTTTCATACTTTATTTATTTTATTTCGTGTAAAGCAAAACATTTGTAAATAGGTTTTAGACAAATATAGGATCCGAGAGGGATAGGATTTTGATTTGAAATTGAGAGGGGGATATTTAGAAAACAAAACTAGGCTTTTAGAAAATAGTTTTAGGCAAACCATGCATTATGACATGACGATGCTCAAATGCAATGTGGCATGGTGACATGAGCATGCAGTCATGATGCACAAAACAGAAACACCAAGCGATTTTCTAGTAGTGGTTTTACCGGGGTGCTACAGGAGCGCTGGAAGCATCAATCGGCTAGCAAATAAACACACAGGGGACTCGAAGATTTACCCAGGTTCAGGCCTCGTAGAGGTCCCTACTCGTGCTTGTCTGCTCGTGGAATTAACAGAGGAATCGAAGATTACAATGGTGCGCAGATGCAATCTAGCGAGGGTTGTGGAAACTAGGGTTGTGTGTGTCCTCCTCACTGCCCCTCCTAGCCTTTATATAGATAGGCTAGGTCTCGGGTAGCAGGTCGAGTCGGTTACAGGTTAGGGTTTTCCCCTTTGAACTTTCTATGTTTAGCTTCTTTTTGTTCCTCAAGCAACCGAGAGACCGTAGGTTACTCGAGTTCTCTATTTGGGCCTTGGCGACACCGTGGGCTTCCGCTGTATTCAGGCCGTACATACCAAGCTGGAGTACCTGTAGGGTATACCCATGTCAATACCACTATAGCAAGCCCTTCCTCTTTGTCCCTTGTGTTTGTCTATGAAGGAGACAAGTGCCATGTCATGTCCAAGCCATTAAATGTACTTGTAGCAACCTCTCTTCCCCTTCTCCTTTTCTGGTCGAGCCCAGTACTCCACACCATCCCCTCCAACCCCATGCTACTTCCCTAGATGGTCCTACCCCATCCTCCTCCATTTTCTTATTTGGGGCCGAGACACTCATGCAATCTGTCTGCCTACTAGTGGCTTTCACACGACCACAACACGCCCACAAAAACCCACCCTGGTTTTCACCTACCCCAGCTCCTTGCATGGACCATGTCCATGGTGCACCTACACCTCTCGATTTATAAGGATAGAGGCCAATCTCACCCATAGCACCTCCCCACATTTTCCACCCCACAACTCCTCAGAGCCATCCCTAAAGCTCCAACCTTCTCCTCTACTCTCCATCGCCCTGGACAGGAAGCTTAGAGCTTGGTCACCTGCAAAGAAGAAGGAGACAGTGTACTCTCCATACTCCACTCTCCCTCTTGTTTTTTGCTCCGGCATGATCTCCTCCGCAATCCGTGTTTGACCACGCCCTTTTCTTCCACATGCGGTAGGCCCTAGGGGTTCCCCGATAATCTCTGGCGTGTGCATTGTCGATGCTCACGCGTGAGACACCTCCTAGCGTCCAACTTGGCCTTACCACTGATCCTCAGAATCACCGCGCCATACCGCTTCTCCTCCGTCTCATCCCGCTGTCGGCACCCCTCCAGGTGAGCACCCCGGACCTCCTCTCCGCCCGCTAGGGTTTGTAAACCCTAACCCCGTGATGGAGGAAGCAGACGAGCCGGGGACGTCGATCCTGATCTATTCAGACGCCCTCCATCTCACCGTACCACTTCGTCGGTCTTCTATCACCGATAGGCGGGCCCCACCCGTAGGAGGTTTAAACCTCCTCATGTGCACTCATGGTGCAAACTGGGCCGGCTAGGCGCTGGTCGGGCCATGCAGCTACAGCTTTGTCCCATGATGCCCTCTCCCTTTTTCTTCTTTTTAATAGATATACAAAATATAAGTTCACTTAAATTCAAACAAAAATGCAAAACCATTTGAAATAGCTAGATCAAAACATTTACAAGTTCCCTAGGGTTTTCTCTAACACGCAGAACAAGCCACTTGACCAAAATATTATTCTTTGTTTTCTGAGATTTAATCTACAAAAAGGTATCCCTTGTATTAAATAAATCACTCACTTAGTTATACATCTCCAAATGGGGTATTTCCAACTTCCACTGGTAGATATTTAAGTTACAAGGAGTGCGTAGATGCAATCTGGCAAGGTGTATGCGAGGATTGTAGATTGTCCTCCTCGCCGCCCCTCCTAGCCTTTATATAGGGAGGCTAGGTCTCGAGATAGCAGGCCGAGTCGGTTACAGATTAGGGTTTCCCCTTCAAGTTTCTATCTAATCTTTGTTATGTTCTTCAAGAAGTTGCACTCCTATGGTCCACCCGAATCCTTATTGGGCTTCCTTTGGACCGTGGACTCCTCTTGGGCTTGACCATATAGGCTATCTTCAAGTACTTGTAAGGTATACCCATGTTAGTAGCCCCCGAGTGTCTGGCCGAATCGTAGATTTGGGTGGAGACTAGAAGTCTTCGAGTGCATGGAATATAGGCTCATCCGAAGTTCTTTAGGGTGTCGTAGTTTGTGTCATAGGGATTGTTGATATGCTTGCATGATTCATCCGAAGGATCGGGATCAGTTAACTGACATAGGGTAAAACAACGCTATCTACTCAAACTCGAGTCCCCGTACTCGAATTCAGAATATTGCTAGCGTAATTTGACTCCTGTCATCGAGGTCTTATAGAGTCGAATTCCAGTGTTTTGGTATGATCACTCGACGTGTCTGTCAAGGCTTTTTCATCGTGCCTGTAGGCACAGATTATTTCTGGTAGAGCGCATCATGTGCGTTGTCAGATCTTTTGTAGATCTTACCTTCATGTTGTTAATGCGACATCCTAAAGTTTATTCACCGCGGAGGTGATTCGTCTAACCCAGGATATGCTATGTCCTTGTAGGATATGTTCAACAATTGTGAGGCGAAGTCGCCAAATGCTTCGAATGCCCATGGTGCGGACGTGGTCAACGCTTTTTTTCCATGGATAACTGTTTTTCATAGGGTGCACGACTAGCGCTCCCTATGGGAGTAGTCTCCGAGTGCATATTCAAGTCGCGGACTCGAGTGGGGACTTTTGATCATTTGTTGACTGCTGTTGTTTGTATTTATCTTATCGATTATGCTTCTAGTGCTCCCTATGGGAGGAGCCCTCGAGTCCACAATCAAATCGTTGATTCAAAGGAGGGGGTTGAAAAGTAAATGTCTGCCGTTTTTAACCAAGGCAATTTTGTGCCTTTAAAATCTTCGTGTGCGCGGCCAGCGCTCCTGTTAGGAGTAGCCCCCGAGTGTTTGGTCGAGTCATAGAGTCGATAAAGACTAGATCAGTCAAACAAAGCTGCTGGAGTGCATATATTTGATGACGTCAGTGTTGACGATTTGATGCGCTCATTTGCCCACATAAGCAGTGTTGATGGCACGTGATGGGAGTGGGGCCCCAATTCTGACTAGGATTTGACTAGTCACGCATAATCTTTGGTTTTAGCCACGCCTCCTTGACTCTCGTGTGAAGTGGGGAACATGCAATGACGGTTCGTTGTTTCCACTGCCATGCGTCTTTCGTCGATGTGCGCCATACGTCTAGGTAAAGTGCTGCGAGCCATTGGATGTCATTCCCTTGTAGTTAAGTAGGGTTTTCTGTGCAGTACTTTTCACACTGATCTTCTTCCTCCTTTGCGCACATCTGCCATAGCCATTATCCTCTGCTCCGCTGCACTGGACATTCACAAAGCCTTCCCTAGCTACTTCCTCTGATCCCTTCACCGTCAGAAGATGGGGAAGAAGAAGGGTGATGATGCCGTTGCCGCCGCTGCAGCAAAGAGGAAGGGCACCATCGCCACTAGGTCCGGCACCACCGCCACGGTCACCAAGAAGAAAGGTGCAGGGGCCTGCGTGACCAATGGGTCATCGCGACGCTCCTCCTTGAAAGAGCATGACCTCCAAACGCATCGCCAAGACGGTCTGCTTCCCGCCAACGAAGCAGATTGCAAAATGCCTAGACCAAAGGTAATCCCCGATCCCCTATTGGATTTCAGGTGATGTTTCTGGTGTTAATCCTCTGGGGTCTCTATCTCCCCCTCCACAAGTTTGTGCAAGGGTTGCTTTGTTTCTATGGGTTGTAGCTGCATCGGTTGACCCTGATACGTTGCAAATGTATCTATAATTTTTGATGTTCCATGCTTGTTTTATATTTACTTTCTTATGTTTTGTCCACACTTTGGAGTATTTTTACATATTTTCTAGAACTAACCTATTAACAAGATGCCATAGTGCTAGTTGCCTGTTTTCTGCTGTTTTTGGTTCCAGAAAAGCCAGAAAATGAATATTCTCGGAATTAGACCGGACAAAAGTCAAAGTCAATATTTTACCGGAAGACTCACGGATCCCAAATTAGAGACGGAGGAGGGCCAAGGCCTGGCCACACCATATGGTGGTGCGGGTGACCCCTGGCCGCGCCACAGGTGGTGTGGGCCCCCTGGCCGGCCATCGACCTTGCCCCTTCTCCCATAAGAAGCCCCCGATGCAAAAACCCTAAATCAGAGAGCCTCCAGCCATGAAAAGTTCTGCAGCGCTGCCATCACCGAAGGGGAGATTTGGGTGATAGAAAGTCTCTGTTCCGGCACCCTGCCAGGACGGGGAAGTGCCCCCGGAGCCATCTCCATCGATCTCCACCACCATCTCCATCGCTGTTGCTGATTCCCATGATGATGAGGGAGTAGTTCTTCCTCGAGGCTAAGGGTTCTACCGATAGCTATGTGTTCATATCTCTCTCTATGCATGATCATATTGTGATCATGAGCTTTGTAATCAAGTATATCTACCTTGCTACTCAAGTGCTTTAATAGATCTCTGCTCTCCCCATGTGTGTGAAAGTGACAGCGTGCACACCATGGTGGCACTTAGGCTAGAGATTACAAATACTTGTTATGAGTTATATTTGGAGTCGGATGTTTCTATGTTATTATGGTGTTTGTTGGAACCATCTAGAGCTCAAGGTGATAGTGTGGGGTTATCTAGATGGGGAAAGAAAACTTTGAGGTGTGCTGTTATAGCCCTACCATGGATTAGAGTGCCCAACCGGAGAGTAGTATCATAAAGAGAAAATATTTATATGAGAGTGTTTACTAGTGAAAGTATGATCCCTAGGCCTTGTTTCTAAGCATTGAAACACCGTTTGCAACTAGATCTGTTACATGTTTACTTGCTACCATCTTTATGTCAGTTTGCCTTTAGTCTCTTCCACGCCATCAAGTTATTTTCTGGCATCGTTGTCTTATATCCATACCACTTGTATTTTACTATCTCTTCGCCGAACTAGTGCACCTATACACCTGACAAGTGTATTGGGTGTGTTGGGGACACAAGAGACTTCTTGTATCTTGATTGCAGGGTTGCTTGAGAGGGATACCTTTGACCACTTCATCCCTGAGTTTGATAAACCTTGGGTAATCCACTTAAGGGAAACTTGCTGCTGTTCTACAAACCTCTGCACTTGGAGGCCCAACAACTTTCTACAAGAATAGAAGTGTATAGACATCAAGCTATTCTTCTGGCGCCATTGCCAGGGAGTCAAGGACATATTCACAAGGGGAGTCCCTCATAACCAATCTCTTTACTTTGTTATTTTTGTTTTGCTTAGTTTATTGTTGCTTTGTTTTCTTGTTCCTTTATCAAAAACACAAAAAAAATAGTTTTACTACTTTGCTTTCTTTATTAGAAAACACAAAAAGATGACTACTCTTGAAAACACTAAGTTGTGTGACTTCACTAGCACCAACAACAATGATTTCATGTGCACACCTATTGCTCCACCTGTTCCTGAAGCTACTTTCTTTGAAATTAAACCTGCTTTACTCAATCTTGTTATGAGAGAACAATTTTATGGTATTGGTAATGAAGATGTTGCTGCTCATCTAAATAAATTTGTTGAACTTTGTGAGATGCAAAATCATAGGGATATAGATGGAGATATTATTAAGCTTAAATTCTTTCATTTCTCTTTGAGAGCAAAAGCTAAAGAATGGTTGCAATCCCTAACTAGAAATAGTATTGATTCTTGGACTAAATGCAAAGATGCTTTCATTGGAAAATACTATCCTCCTACTAAGATTATATCTATGAGAAGTGAAATAATGAAATTTAAACAATCTGATAATGAACATGCTGCTCAAGCTTGGTAAAGAATGAAATCTTTGGTAAAGAATTGTCCCACTCATGGACTGACTGCTTGGATGATTATCCAAACCTTTTATGCAGGATTGAACTATTCTTCAAGAAATCTACTGGATTCTGCTACTGGAGGTACCTTTATGACCATTACTTTGGGTGCTGCAACAAAGCTTCTAGATAATATGATGGTTAACTATTCTGAATGGCACACTTAAAGAGCTCCACAAGGTAAGAAGGTAAATTCTGTTGAAGAAACCTCTTCCTTGAGTGATAAAATTGATGTTATTATGTCTATGCTTGTTAATGGGAAAGCTCATATTGATCCAAATCATGTTCCCTTAGGCTCTTTGGTTGCTCAAGAAGAGCAAGTGGATGTGATCTTTATAAGAAATAACAATTTTAGCAACAATGCCTACAGGAATAATTTTGGTAACAACAATTATAGGCCATATCCTCCCAACAATGGTAATGCTTATGGAAATTCCTACAACAATAATAGGAGTGCTCCCTCTGAACTTGAAGTTATGCTTAAAATTTTTATTAGTAAACAAACTGCTTTCAATAAAACTATTGAGGAAAAACTCTCTAATGCTGAAAGAAATATAGCATCATTGGCTGAAGCACAATCTTCTTTGAATAAAATGGCTGCTAAACCTGAATACATTTGATAATCCCTTTGCTGCTACTAATGCCATATAAGTTAGAATTGATGAAAATGTTAGACAATTAGCTGAATTGCATGCTAAGTGGGAAAGAGAAGATGAAATTGCTAGAAACATTAGTGTTTCTACTATCACTACCACTAGTGTTGAGGCTAGTAATAGCTCTACTACTTTAGATGATAATTATGATTTTGATCTTGATGGTTGCAATATCTCTGAAGTTATCAAGTTCCTACAAAAGCTTGCTAAAAGTCCTAATGCTAGTGCTATGAATATGGCCTTTACAAAACACATTACTAATGCTCTCATAAAAATTAAAGAACAAAAGATGAAACATAAAGCTTCTATTCCTATGAAATAAGAAGATGGTTGGGAACCCATCATTAATATGAAAGTAAATGATTTTGATTTCAAAGCTTTATGTGATCTTGATAGTAGTGTTTCTATTATGCCTAGAAGGATTTATGATATGCTTGATTTGCCACCATTGGAAGATTGTTATTTGAATGTCCCACTTGATGATAATGCTAAAAATAAACTCATGGGGAGTATTAATGATGTTCTTATTATGGTTAGCAATGCCTATGTCCCCGTTGATTTCTATGTTTTGGATGTTGAATGCAATGCTTCTTGTCCTATTACTTTGGGAAGACCTTTTCTTAGAACTATTGGCGCCATTATTGATATGAAAGAAGGCACCATTAAATATCAACTTCCACTCAAGAAAGGTATAGAACACTTTCCTAAGAAGAGATAGAAGATTTCTTTTGCCTCTCCTATGAAAACAAAATTTTCTCTTAATGCTTCTTCAGTTGAGAACACTTGATTCTTTTTCTTGCTTCTTATGCCTAACTTAAAGGCGTTAAAGACAAGTACTTATTGGGAGATAACCCAAAAGTTTTAGATGAGTCTTGGAAGTTATTGCTTCAGTAATAACCTCTCGTTATCCTTTTTATTTGCTTTTTGTGCCAAGAGTAACCTCTAATGAGAGAGAAGTAATGATTGGGAAAGTTGCTGTCCCGAAACAGATTTGTCTGCTTCACCGTAAAAATTCGTGTAAAATATATGTACGCAGTTTTGAGGCGTGAATTTTTTTTATTCTGCCCCAGGTTGTTATCTAACTTTCGTTAGTTCAACACTTTTCGATTTGAGCAACAGAAGGTCTTCGAAAAAATTGGTTTCTACCTGCTGGTCTATTTTGACAGATTTCTGCCATTATTTGGATTTGCTTCTTGTTGGTTCCTTTTTGAGTTCTTTTGGGGAATTGAGCTTTTTGAGAGAAGTGCTACAGTATCTTGTGTTTTAATGGAAGTTTTATTGGTGTTGAAACTGAACCTAAAGACTTATTATCTTGAGTGCACTAATGTTGCTAATAAAGATTGTGTGAAGTTTTGTATGAAGGAAAAAATTTCAGGTGTATGAAGAGAATGATGTAATGAGATGAAGAATGTACTAAAGCTCAAGCTTGGGGATGCCACCCCGTGTAACCCCAAGAAATATTCAAGAGGTACAAGCGTCAAAGCTTGGGGATGCCCAAGGCATCCCCTTCTTCATCAATAAAAATCACAGGTTTCTTCCAAACACTTTATTTTTATTGTTTCATGCACAGTTGTGTTGTTCTTGGAGCGTCTTCATTTTTGTTTTTGGTTTTCATTTGCTTGGTTTTCTTAGTTTGCTGAATAAATTGGTTGGACCCCCTCTTTCATGCATTGGTTTTCAAATAGTTTGGTTTGGATTGGAAGAGAGTAGAAAAAGTTCATGCTTAAGTGAAAAAGAGAGCTTGTTTTTAACTGTGGCCTATGCTTTGTCATTCCATGCTTGATATTATTTTGGCTTTATGCTTAGTGATTTTTGTTGTAGCATGTAATGTTATAAACAATTGAGATTGCTTAATGTGCCTTGAAAGAATCATGCGTTGTTTTAGCATATAAAAGCATAATATTGTGGTATTATCCTTTAATGCTTTATTTGGGTTGACTTGGCGCATGCTCACACCATGTTACGACTATACCAAGTCACCATAGCCTCTATGATCATTTAGTTTTCGACTTGTAATATCACTTTATGCTTTAATTAATGATGTTTTGTCGCTTTGTATGATTATGGCCATTATTGCTCCCTTAGTTGGTCGCTCCCAGTCTTTTGCTAGCCTCCATAACCAAGTATGAGTTCCACTCATGCATCCAACACAAAATAAAACCAAGTTATTCCAAAGAGTCCACCATACCTACCTATTAGCATTTGCTATTCCAAGTATATTCATGTTTTTATCCACCTTCTGAATTAAACTTGCTATGAGAAAACTAGTGATTAAAGCTCTCACGAACTTGATGGCACACTTTACTTTTCTTTCCCTTAATAAACTTGAACCATTGTGTCGTCTATGTTGTATATGCTTGCACTTATATGTTGGGGATTAGCAGAACCATGCTGTCATGGGGAACGCTTTCAACATTGCACTTGTACTTTGTACCTAGTTGATATCATGCTCTTTTGTCTATGGATCTCGTCGGTGTGAAATGAAAGGGGAGCTTGTAAGTCCATGGAGTTATGTATGTGTGTTAGAGAAATGCGAGGGTCGCCGGTCTAATCCGTGCCTAATCATGGTGGAAACCTGCAGCGTAACTATAATGAGCTGTCTATGAAGCATTCTTCTTATAAAAAAAGAGATAGATATTGAGAAAAAGAGAAAAAGAAAAAAAGAGATCTGAGAAAAGAGGAAAGAGAGAAAAAAACACCATCTTCTCATGGTAAATAAGAAGATTGTTGTAATACCTCAGACATTACGCTCTAAGTTCAAGCCTGGACAAACCAAAAGTAGATAAGTGACTCTACCGCGGAGACCCAAGGCCGCCCACGTGTAGGCCCATCAAAGCGGGGTAGGGCACGGTACCGGCCTACCACCTTATCCACTTCCAAGAACATCGGAACAAGAGCGAGCGGCGTAAGCGACAGGTAGCGCGATCACGACATACACAAATGAGTATGTATGCCTGCGACTTACAATAGACATCAGAGTCACACCAGCTAAAAGAAATATAAATAGGAATATTCAACGCCATACGGCAAGATCCAAATATCCTAGATAGATATAATATTTTAGGATACATCCTCAAACATCACACAACAGAGTATCAAGCGGAAGCGGGAAACGTGATCCGAGTACGGATAAGAAGTAAATCGGCATAAGATGGCCCGAAAATAAGCACATCCCGCCCACAGATCTCATGGATCTCCATCCCCGGAATCTCTACACCTGATAGTCGTTGCCACCATACTCGGTCTCCTCGACCCAGTAGCCTTCCTGAGAGTATACCTGTCCACCAAAACCAAATATTTATCGTGTGATATCCTAGGGGTACTCAGCAAGTCTTAATGCATCTAAAGGGAACAACCTAGGGGTGACGCAATTGCAGCAAAAGATAATAACTAACAAGTCTATAGATACTGCTAACCATCCGCCTAACCATTGACAGACAGATGTCCGTTAATTAGAACAACAGTTATATCAGCATAAAGTAACAGATCCATCCCCCCTCTCGCTTACCAACGAGTAGGCGGACGAACAACCCATCCGTTGGCAGTTTTATTAACCATTCCATGAGTATTGCACTAATTACTAGTCAAATATTTAGTCAAATTAAACACGGTACTTTAGTTATGCTTGTCTATGATCGAGAAACTGTGCTCCAAGTCGTCCATAACCGCAGACACGGCTTTCAGAAAGATTTACCCTGCAGGGGTGCTCAAATAGCAACACACACTCGATCAACCTCGGAAAAACCAAATCAAAACCAAACGAGGCATTCACGACAAAGCGATCACAAGATTCATAAAATATTTCAGGGGGCCACCCCATTAAGCTACCCGCAACGAAGTTGGCCGGCTCCGAGACGGACCCAAGGTTTGTGTCAATGACTATAAACGACTGTGAACCCGAAAGTGTGACTGGGCTTGTCGATACCGCGAAAACATTCCACGATCCAAAAGCGATGCAGTGCCACGCACAATCTTAAATAAAGCAGTAACATGTTATAAGTACAGGATAGTAAATAAAACCCCAAACTAGTTTGTGGCCCCAAGAAATAGAAATGAATCAAGCTCTGGCTCAGGGGGGTCCACAAGTCCTCCCGGATGTGGATAGTGCGAATAGCCAAGGAACAGGAATCAAGTACTCGGGTTCCTACGGGACACAAGTAAGCTTAAAGAACCAAATAGCAGATAATGCTCACCGATGCCTCTTTCATTAGTTCTCTAATCATATTAAGTTGTTTATCCAAAGACTCGCACAAACCCTACACATGCAATTCTACGACTCGCATGGCTCAAACAACTCCTGCAGTAATGGCTCATGGGATGGAGGTACAAGCTTCGGTGGGGTTTAAAAGTAAAGGCTATGCAATATTTGGAATTCAATTTAATACAATCGTGACTCAATGATGCAAGAGTAAGATAGAAGCATAGGTAATATATGTATGCAAGCATGGGGAATTGCTTGCCTGGCAGTTCAGTTGCAGGATAGGAAGGTTCTGGGTAATACTCCTGAGGCTCCTGGTATTCTCCTTGCTCATTGTCTATCCGGGTAAAAACCAAACACAAAAGGGGCCGAAATAAATACATTGCACAATTATATAAATAATATACAACAAACAAACAAGTATGCCATGATGGAATGATGCACAATTTACATGGCATAGCATAGCATGGCATGGGTGAGGTGTGGAGTACAAGAACAAAGCATTTTATTAAATTTTTAGTCATGTTTTGCTCCCATAAACATTGTTGTATGCTCAATATTTATATGATGCATGCTTCAATTCATATCATGGAATGCGTAGTCAGAACGGACTCGTCACGCTGATCGATTTAGACATATTATTTGTCGAATTTGGAATTACGGAATTAAAGTTATAGATTTATTAAGAAAAGGCATTTATTGGCCTTTAGATAATTTCGAAATTTTAATATGCTCAAAAATTATTTGGATGGCATATTCGAATTCCTGGCATTTTTCTGATCAGAAAACATATATTTTAGTACAATTTGGAATTATAGATTAAAAGATATAGTTTATTCCATTTTTAAATAGAAAAGCCCAAAAGGTTATTGGTTTAAGTATTTAGGATAATTTTTATTAAAAACAAAATGGACGTTAGTATTATTCAAAAGATTTTGGACACTTTTCATGTTGTAAACTAGTCAACAGAGATCAAAGCTGCTGTTCAAATTTGAATTTTATTTGACTTTCTTTGAAACTGGTAAAAGCGCTGATGTGAGAATGGAGCCTCGGTGGGATTTTAAAGAATTCATAAGCACTGCGGTTAGGAAGTTAGGGTTTTTTTTTAGAAAAACATCCAGAACCGATCGGGTTGCACTGACGAACTGAGGTTTGAACGTGTAAAAACAGCTAGCTCGGTTGATCTTTGCGCCACGATTCTGAGCACGTCTCTCCTCCCATTTGATTGTCGTTTGATGCTGCACGTAAAAGTAACAATAGAGGAGATATACCCGTGAATAAATCCGTCGGATCTCATCTGTGGAGGTTGGGAATTTGATAGGATCAGAAAGGAAAAACAGTCAAAACTGACGGAAACTTGGCAGCCGACACATTGATATTCGTTCAACTTCGCCGGACGATTCCGAGCGACTCCGGTCTTTGATTTGGGAGAGGTTTGCGGAGTTGGAGAGCTCGAGACACGTAGATGACGTTATATTGAATATATGCATCCTAATCTCGCTGGAGAAGATGTTGAAGAGCAAGGAATAGCGGGGTTAGAGCTGCAGTTGCACAAACCTGACGAAATTGTCTGATTATTGATAGTGGGATCGGTTGACCGTGCGTCGACGGTTACGAGCATCTGAGAGATCCGTTTAGTGTGCTGTTTGATTCTACGGCGAGAGGATACATAGGGGGAGATATAGACACGAAGAACATCGTGGGAGATGAGCTGAGCTGGACGGGATGTTGCAGGGAATAGAGGAGAAATCCTCGGTTTGCGAACTGACGAACTGCACGCAGTTTCGACAGGAAAAGATTGTGAGATTTTTCTGACTTTCGAGGAAGCTTCGGAGATCCACAGGCCACCGTTTTGATCGCCTCTTTTTGCACTGGATAGAGGGTTGTGCCGAGAATGCGTACACGTGAAGAACGGCGCAGCAGGAGACCTGAGGCGGCCGGAAATATTGTGGGAACAGAGAGCTCTGCAGCTGCACGAAACTGCAACAGGTGTGCGGCTGTCTCGCGTGCGTAGCGAGCGGCGAGGCGGCTGCGCGCACGTACGAGGATGGAGGCGAGCCAGAGAGGGATGAGGTGAGGTGAAGGCTCACCGCGGTTGCTGGACGGGCCTGGAGACGACGACGACGGCGGTGAGACGGTGCTGTAGACGGAGGTGGTCGAGGTGTTGGTACAGCGGCGAACATGGCGTTGGCGAGTGGCTCCTCCTTACTCCGTGTACTGCTCCACTTCACCTCCAGCTAGGTGGACGCCGGCCTCCTCCTCGCCTGCGGTGGCCTCCGACGGCAAGGTTCAATGGGGTGGCGACGGCAAGGCGGCGGCCATGGCATGGTTAGGCTAGTTTGGCGTGGAGAAGAAGAAGATCAGGGGAACGGGAGGGGATCTGGATGGATATGGAGAGCACTGCCCTGCTTTGCTTTATGCCCCGGAGTCAAAAGAGAGGGGGGCTCATGCGCTGGGCACGCACATGGGTGTGCGAGAGGGCAGGTGCGGTGCGGCTCGACTGATCAGAAGAGAGGGCGGCTTGGCATGCTTTGACTAGCACAAGGGTATGTGAGATAAGGAAGAAAAGAGGATGCTTCAATGGGATGTTGCTCTTGGTAAGATAGATGATAGGATTTGGCACTCCACATGTAGGCTTTTTTAGAAAAAAAACCAATATGTGGATGGCCAAAAGCAAGATGATGACACAGATGATGATATATCAAGGAGGGTGAAAATATTTAGCTTAGGTTTACTTGCTTAGTTTGGTTTAAATTCAAAACTCTTGCTTGTCTTATTTAAATCTAGCAAAACATCTCAAATAATTCCAAAAGAAAAAGATAGAGTGGGGAGATGCACTAGTAGTGCATGGGCCATGCAATGTAGAAGGTCATATGATCATATGTAAGATAAAAGAAGATCCATAACCTTCATACGTGAGCTCGATTTTGAAATACCAAAAGATAACAATGCTCCCATATAAGGTATGGTTGGAATGTAAATAGATGGTATCAAGTGAAAACTAATGTTAAACTAGTAGATGGAAGGAGAGGAAGAGATATGCCCTCAAATCACTTTGGGAATTTGCAATATATCAAAAACCAACTAGAATGTATCAAGAGGCAAATGCAATTAATAAGAATACAAATGCATATGAGAGAAGAACCAAATTAAAAGGGGTTTTATATGATGCTCAAATGCAATGTGGCATGGTGTCATGAGCATGATATAATGATGATGCAATAAATGATATGTAGGAAGTAGAAATATATAGACTAGGCAAGTAGCATTGCAATTGTTAGACAATTGGGATGCTACACTCGTTGTCTGCTTGCCTTGTCATTTTGATATGGGGATTCTTCCGTATCATCGGGCAAGGGGTACCCCGTTGGCGGTTCTCTATGATACACATGTACTTACTATGACAAGAACTTACCGGTAACTAAACTTGAGTAGCATGAGGAGCAACCCTCGTATTCAAGGGACATGAGATTTCCAACTTATACTTTGTCAAGCATATACTCCATAGTTTGTTCACTTTAACTTTAATCACTTCAAGATGCTTATGATAGGGGCAATGAGAGCTGAAAGCTAATAAGTACCATAATTTTTGAAGCTCTTTATGAGACTTGAATCCCTGCTTCCTTCTATGAAGGCCTTTCTTTTACTTTTATGTTGAGTCTCCATCTTCTATCTTTATGCACCTATTGAGAGAGCATAGTGGCCATTCTTAGTTTAATGTGCATTGTCCCAAGACTTGTTGATTGATTCATAACTTTGATATTGCTTGTTCTTGAACTATTTGTATCTAGTCACCCTTATGAACTTTGAAGGTGTCCTATGCATTTATGTTTTGCTACTCCATGAGGGACAGACTGAATGCCGCTATGCTATGTTTTCTATATGTGAAACAAACAAACGTCTTTCAATGCATTGTTATTCATGATCTTTGTTTGTAACCTTTCATGTAGCATGCATAGTTACTTTGTCTTATTGTTAGAACTTCTTATTTCATGCTCATGTTTAGAGTTCTATGATCCTAGCTATCAATGTTTTACAAATACTTTGATCAAGTTTTTGATGGTGCATGCCACCTCAAAAATTATTCTTTCTTTTTATCACTTACCTACTCGAGGACGAGCAGGAGTTAAACTTGGGGATGTTGATACGTTGCAAACGTATCTATAATTTTTGATGTTCCATGCTTGTTTTATATTTACTTTCTTATGTTTTGTCCACACTTTGGAGTATTTTTACATACTTTCTGGAACTAACATATTAACAAGATGCCATAGTGCCAGTTGCCTGTTTTCTGCTGTTTTTGGTTCCAAAAAATCCAGAAAATGAATATTCTTGGAATCGGACCGGACAAAGCCAAAGTCAATATTTTACTTGAAGACTCACAGAGCCCAAAGTAGAGACGGAGGAGGGCCAGGGCCTGGCCACACCATATGGTGGTGCGGATGACCCCTGGCCCCGCCACCAGGTGGTGTGGGCCCCCTGGCCGGCCACCGACCTTGCCCCTTTGCCCATAAGAAGCCCCTGATGCAAAAACCCTAAATCAGAGAGCCTCCAGCCACGAAAAGTTCTGAAGCGCCGCCGTCACCGAAGGGGAGATTCGGGGGATAGAAAGTCTCTGTTCCGGCACCCTGCCGGGATGGGGAAGTGCCCCGGGAGCCATATCCATCGATCTCCACCACCATCTCCTTCGTTGTTGCTGATTCCCATGATGAGGGAGTAGTTCTTCCTCGAGGCTAAGGGTTCTACCGGTAGCTATGTGTTCATCTCTCTCTCTATGCATGATCATATTGTGGTCATGAGCTTTGTAATCAAGTAGATCTACCTTGCTACTCAAGTGCTTTTATATATCTCTGCTCTCCCCATGTGTGTGAAAGTGACAGCATCCACACCATGGTGGCACTTAGGCTAGAGATTACAAATACTTGTTATGAGTTATATTTGGAGTTGGATGTTTCTATGAAATTGTGGTGTTTGTTGGAACCATCTAGAGCTCAAGGTGACAGTGTGGGGTTATCTAGATGGGGAAAGCGAACTTTGAGGTGTGTTGTTATAGCCCTACCATGGATTAGAGTGTCCAACCGGAGAGTAGTTAAGAGTAGTATCATAAAGAGAAGATATTTATATGAGAGTGTTCACTAGTGAAAGTATGATCCCTAGGATTTGTTTCTAAGCATTGAAACACCATTTGCAACTAGATTTGTTACATGTTTGCTAGCTGCCATCTTTATTTCAGTTTGCCATTAGTCTCTTCCACGCCATCAAGTTATTTTCTGGCACCGTTGTCTTATATCCATACCACTTGTATTTTACTATCTCTTCGCCGAACTAGTGCACCTATACACCTGACAAGTGTATTGGGTGTGTTGGGGACACAAGAGACTTCTTGTATCTTGATTGCTGGGTTGCTTGAGAGGGATACCTTTAACCACTTCCTCTCTGAGTTCGATAAACCTTGGGTAATCCACTTAAGGGAAACTTGCTGCTATTCTACAAACCTCTACACTTGGAGGCCCAACAACTGTGTACAAGAATAGAAGTGCGCAGACATCAGACCCCAAGCTCCATCTTGCACATTGTGTGCTACATTACCCTCTACGAGTGCTGGCTCGGAATCGAGCCACACTTTGGTCTCTTCAAGAAGATGTTCAAGCTGAAGAGGCAGTCAGGGTCTAGCTCTATAGTATATGATATCGGTGGCTGTGGTATCTAAATGGACCCCAATGTCTAGTACTTTAACCTCAATATTGTCGAGTCCATCCAAGGATGGAGGGAAAATGGTTCTACATACGGGACCATCATGTTGACGGTGAAAGATTTGGACTTGCTCCTTTTGATCCGAAGGCTGAGCTGAAGAGAAGGAGGTCCTAGAAGAATGTTGTGATGCTGGGCAAAGATGAGGAAGTCGAAGTCTTGTACAAGCGTGTCTGTGACCTTCAACTTGTCCGAGGCCAAGAATTAACCGGCGTCGACCTCATCCGCACATTTTTGCATCATCGGGTGTAGCCTCTGCAGGCTAGGGCACAACCAATGAAGTGTTGGACCAGCGTGGCTAACCGCACTCGCATTTCTCCTGAGGATCTATCATCGGTGGAGGTGGACAGAAAAGTCCGGGCACTGACCAAGTTCACCACGAAGGATGTCCTTCCTGGAGATTCAACCATGCTGCCTTTTCGTGCGAGTAACTCTCCTCCTAAGGTAAAGTTTACATTGACTCCTCTTATTCTTTCATGTCCATAGTATTGTATTGTGATTGTATTTGATGTTTGCACCAGGATTGGAAAGTTGCGAGTGTGTTGCCACCTCAGCAGGAGGGGATACTGCCTTCCGACGCTAGAGAAGAAGATGAATCAGGGTTAATTGTGTCTGTCTTTGGCACGCAGGAAATCCCTGATTCCAGCGAAGATGACACTCGCAAGCGCTCCTGGAGCAAAGAGTTGGATCCATCCACTCTGGAGACGCCGAGGGGTCACTCGACTGAGGTGGGCACTACTAATCCAATTCCGGCGGTGCCTGTCTGCTGTATGGCCCCGCCACCACTTAAGAAGCCGAGGAGGCTAAATAAGAAGATGGATGACGACATTGACCTCGACAGATTTGACGGGTGAGTCTTTGCTACTTAATGCGCATGAATATTAGTCTTGGCCATAGTGTTTTTGTGCTGAATGTCTCCTTATTCTTGTGACAGTGTGAATACATCATCATCATATGGAATTGATCGTATCTCGGAGGACGTTGGAGTCGTAGACTCGAAGGGCAAGGTTGCGGATGAGTCTGAGCCCTCCCCGGAGACATCGACCCACTTTGGCGTGAGTTCCTCGAGTTCCCCCCATTTGGGGGAACATTGGGTTCTTGCCCGGACATCAGCACAAAAAGAAACTTCGGAGTCTTCGGGTGACCATGTAAGTGTAGCCGAGCTCGTTATTCTGCAGCTTCTCGGTGTCATCCTTGTTTTTAACGCATTTCATGTTTTACACAGCCTATCCTCCAGGACGTTGTTCGTCTTGGCGAGCAAGTTGTGAATCTTGGTCGTCAGCATGCTCGGCTGGATAATGAGCATCGCTAGCTGCAGAGTAAGTGTTTTATCCTTGCCTTGCTTTGCTGAGAATGTTTTTTGAATGTGCCTGACATGCTTGCCTTCATTTTTCCAGATGAAAACAACAAACTTGTTCATCGTGTAAGCTCCCTTGAAAAGGGGCTCAACGCGGCGAAAAAGAAGAAAGATGAGGCACTTGAAGCCCTCAAGGGCCTCAAGCAGGAATTGAAGCAGCACAAGGAAAACCTGTTGGCTGCTGCAGCCGATAGAGAGAAAGGGTTCGTAGAACAACTTCTCTCTATCACCCAAGCACTTTCTGGTATGCTCTGTTGTAGTTTTTGTTTAGTGTGAATCTTCACCTTTGCTTTTCTGTGATCCTTTGCTGATTTGTGCGAGTTAATTGTAGATGCCGCCGGAATGGAATTCGACCGCCAGGCACTTGCTCACGAGGACGCCCTGGCCGGTGCTATTGCGGCAGTCGAGGATCACAGCTTATCCGCCCAGGGCTCAAACAAGAAGGCCAAGGCCATGCTTGGACGTCTTCAAGAGGAGATGCTCCCCAAGGCCAAGCTTGTTGAAGACATTGATGGCTTGGTCAAAACTTTCACTCGGGGCGTGCCTGTAGACTTCAAGAACACGCAGAAGGGCGTCGGTGCTTCGCTGGGACTAGCGATGGCGCATGCCTGTGGTGCTGTCTTGGATGTCAATAGGATCACTTCAAGGATGCCAACGATCGTGGAGGGTGAAGAGGTAGCCTTTGGCCCTTTTGCTACTCGCTGCCATAAGTACGGGCCTCGTCTGATAGAGATGCTCCCAAAGTACTCCGCGGAGCAAAAGCATTGGAGCGCAGCGAAAGCCACAGCGTCTGGAGTTACCACTCTAAGGTCGTGATGTCGGATGCTGCCGTGGAGTCTACGAAGCCCCGGAGTGCCGGTGCATAGGCATAGATGCCATTCTTGTTTTGTTTGTAGCGATGATAGGACCCTAGGCTTGTCATTAACTTACTTTGTGGGGGTGCCCCTATTGAAACTTGTTCTCGCTCTTGATGTATAAATTTGCTTCGTGCTTCTGTCACTCGAATTTGATGTGCAATGTTTCTTATTTTTCGAATCATTTGCTTGGTTTGGGTTCTTCGAGTGGCGTCCAAGATGTGCCCTCTTCTGATGTGCCTATGGCACAGTCGCGCTCGAAAGTGGAGCAGATGTCGCTTTTGTCTCACTTGCCTAATCACGTGAAGCATTTGGAGTGAGACACGCTGATGATTCGCGGTAATACCAATGTCTGGAAGTCGATGGCGGAAAAAGCTGTAGAGCAAGAAGCATATCTTCTTGGCGAGGTGGCTCAAATCAACGATGAACTGCAATGTGGGTGTTTTTCTGACTCCCTTTGTTCTTGTTCTTCTTTGTTGTCAATATGTTGACTGACATTTTTGCTATTGCTATTTGTGCAGTTGTCAATCTCATTTCGCAGGAAGAGAGGGATCACATTAGGATCCGTCTGAACTGCTTGACCCAGGAGCATCGAGAAGTTGGTGGGTTCTTCTAGACCGACCGAAATTGTGTAGTTCTGCTTGCAACATTGCAGGATCGCATGTCGCGGGTACTGCATTTCCTGAAAAAGGCCCGGTCATGCCCGAGGCATATATTTGTGGCGATGTACCCATTGGATGCTATCCAGGCGAACCTGCTGGCTTTGCTTCATAGGTTTCAGAATGCTGGTGTTGTACGCGAGTGCGTGCATCATCAACTTGTTGTGGGTGCCAAGGCTGCGCTACTGCTTGTGCGTATGCAGCATCCAGACGTGGATTTGGAGGTAATCTCAGAAGGCCCGCCAGCACCTCTAGAGGTAATGACATGGTACATGGTGCCACATTATCAAGCAGTCGCCAGGCCAGCGGAGATGATTGTAAATTTGTTCGACGAGTGCACCAATGTAGTCCTTCAACGTCAGTAGAATAGTTTTATCCTACACAAGGTGTATAAGTGCTGTAAAGATTGTGTAACATCTTGACTGGGTGTTTTGATACCCGTGTTGTATGTAAAGCTTGTTAGCCTGTGTTTTTTGGAAGTAGTTTTATGCAATGCCTTTTCGTTAGCCCGACTCTTGTGTATCTCAACACCTTGCATCTTGTCAGTTGCATTACAACTGGGTTGGGTTTATCAAGGGTTCGGTTGATAGCATGGTCAGCTACTTAGGTTATTGTGTTGTGAGATTGTGTATGTGATGAAGTCATCAACGAGGCATAACCCCCGAGTGCAGAATAGTAACGAAAGTAAATGCAACGAGACACATAGTTTGAGGCCCTTTGCTTTATTTATCTAGAGAATATCAGGAGGTACAATGTTTGGCTAAGTAGCCTGGCTGAGTAGCCTTATTGTAAAGTAAAAACATCTAGGGGTAGAAACGTCGCAGTTGCGTGACGTTCCATGGGTTGGAGTATTCGACTCCACTCTTGTGGCATCCCGCTAAAACCACTACTAGAAAATCGTTGTGTTTTTATGCATTGCATCATCATGACCGCATGCTTATGTCATCATGCCACATTGCATTTGAACATCGTCATGTCATCAGGCATCTGTTTGACTCAAACTATTTTACAAAGCTTATATTTGTTTTCTAAATATCCCCCTCGCTATTTCAAATGTAAAACCTTGGTCCGTCTAGATTTTTTATTTGCCTAAAGTATTTTACAAAAGGATATTTAAAAAACTAAATAAAAATAATAAAACATATATATATATATTTATAGGGGAGGCCGCTACCGGCCAGGCCCAAAGGCCCAACCGGCAGCTACCTACAACCCCACCAAACCCTAGACCTAGTCCCAGCCGCCACATCCCACCTGCCCGCCGCCACGCTCACAGCTGCTCACACCCACCGCATGCGTCACACGGAAGCCCCTGATCGATTCCTGGCCCCACTCCCACGCTACTGCTGCGCCCAGCACAAAAAAATGTGACCGGCATGGCCACTTCTGCACGTCCCTCTTCTCGTCCATGATCCCCGCGTGGGCCCGCCCCCACCTGCTCCCTGCGGTCACGTGTCCGCCCGCGATTCCCCACTAACCCCCGCCTCGCAGACCCGCTCCATTCTGCCACACCGACCGGCTTCGCCGTTCCGCCAAAGACGGCGCCTAGATCCCGGGCGCCGCCATGGGATCCGCCCTCGTAGCCATCTGAGCTCCGCCGCCCCGGCCGCCCTCACCTCTGCACGGACACCACCGTACCCTCTTCCCTACAGCCGCTGCCCTCCGCCGTTTCCTCTCCCAGCTCCGGTCGACCCCGCCGCCGGCCCTCTCATCTACCTCGCCTCCCCGGCCAACAAGCCTTGCATCGCCGCCGGAGCCACCCCGCGCCGCCGCCTCTTGGCCTCCTCTCCGTGACCTCGGCCTTCCCCGCGCCGAGCCCATACCTGTCGGCCGCTGCTCCGCCTCGCGGCCCGGTCGCCCTCCAGCCCGGCGCCCATCTCCTCGCCGGCCTCCCCTTCCATGAGCTCCACCCCCTCTGCAACCGGGCACCACCACGGACCGCACCTAGAGGGCCTGCTCCGACCCCGCCTCGTCCGCGCCCTTCCTCTGTGAAACGCCGGCCCGCATCGCCTCAGCGTCGCCGCTCGCGTCAAGCCTCGCCGCTAGGCGCCGTCGCCCCGAGGCTGCCCTCCCGCCGACCTGGCCGAGCCCTGCCATGGCGTTGTCGCTGACGCCGCCTCCTCGCATCAGGCCCCGCGCGAGCCCGATGTCCCTGCCCTCGACCTCCTCTGCGTGCTCCCTCGCAGAGCCATCACCGGTGCCGCCCGTGGCCTCTGACCCCATGCCCCGTCGGCCGTCCCGCACCAAGCTCGTCCTTGTGCTGCATCACACCGCCTCCACTCGCTGTTGACAGGTCCTGTAGCTCGCGTTGTACCAAGGACACATGATGTTTGTTTCGGTGTTTTTCGCCAAGGTCTACTTGCTCTACCGGCGCTCACACTTGTGTTGGTCTCTTGTTATCTGGTGTTGCGGGACGCGTGATGTCAACCGAAGAATACTGGATCCCCACGACTACGAGACCCGGAAGAATGCCTTTGACAATTTTTATGCATCCTTGTCAAGATCTTCCGAAGAGATGTACGCTCGCGGCATCATCGAACCCGGCACGCCAAGTTCTTCCTCTCGGATCTGAGGACGCCGAGACCCCGGTGCGACAAGTACTCCTTCCCGGACGCCAAGGTCGCCGACACAGAACGACAAGACCTCCTTCCCGCACCGATGCCCGACGGCGTCGCACGCCAAGTCCTTCTTCCCGGAACGCCAAGCTCTCCTTCCGTTGTCCGAGACCGATCCCATCGAACCGTTTCTCCCCGTCGAACCTTGAGACCGAACCCCGGACCCCCGGAACCCAAGATCTGCCGGACCCAGATGTGTGAACCTTTTCCGAGCCCCTATTTTATAAATGCTATATATAAATTGTTGCATATTAAATTGTTCATCTCGCATGCATATCATGTGGGTTGGGGGCATTATTCCGATTCATCTCATAATTAAATATGGAATCCATATGCGGGATATCTTTGTCTTATTCCGGACTCCATTTAAATTGGTGTAGCGAACCGATGCTATGTTCCGCCCTGTTAATACAACATTTAAATTGCGGGGTTCTAAATAACTTGAACCATATAATTAATTATCGGGACCCCGGTTCCGCTTAATATTGCCTAATTGCATCGCACCTGCATCATATCATAAAGCATGCCGGATCTTCTGCCGTCGTATTAAATATTGCATCCGGTGTTTCTTCTAGTGTTTGCTTCTTCGCGGATTAGGCCGATGATTTGATGCGAGTATCGACAAGTTCTCCGGATATGATCCTTCGGCAGTGTTTCCCAGGCGAGCATCTCTTCCCCTTCTACCTATTTTGCATTGATAGTCTTTATTTCCTCCTGTTGATCTATTGCTATCCGTGTCGCGATGCTTTAGTGTTCCGTACCAGTTATATCTCGTGCAACCTCTATATTGCCTTGGACACCTCCTATTACCTGTGTTTGATAGAGAGCTAGCCTTGCGAGTCGTAGTTGCTTGCTCAGGTGCGATCTCGTGTTGTCAAGTACCACAGTTGTTGGAATGCTGGCAGATGTTTATGGTGGATATGAACATGTCTTTAATTATAACTATTAAAAAGCTAGATATAACTAATACAGAGGCATCGGTGGGCAATAGATGTTATTTGGTTCTTCCACGCTCACTTCTGTCCCGTAGGACCCCGAGTACTTGATACATGTTCCTTGATTTTTCGCACTATCCACATCCGGGAGGCCTTATGGACCCCCCTGAGCCAGAGCTTGATTCATTTCTATTTCTTGGGGCCACAAAGTAGTTTGGGGCTTTATTACTATCCTGTACTTATGCCATGCTTTACTGCTTTATTTACGATTGTGCGTGGAGCACCTGTACTGTTTAGTATCGTGACACGTTTTCGTTGTATCGACAAGCCCAGTCATACTTTCGGGTTCCCAAATGTTTACCGTCCACACAAACCACAGGTCCTCGAGCCGCCAACTTTGTTATGGTAGCTTAGTGGGGTGGCCCCCTGAAATATTTCTGAATCCTGTGATCGCTTTGTCGTGAATGCCTCGTTGGGTTTTGAGTTGGTTTTTCCGAGGTTGATCGAGTGTGTCTTGCTATTTGTGCACACCTACAGGGTAAAACTTTCTGAAAGCCGTGTCCGCGGTTATGGACGACTTGGAGCACAGTATCTCGATCATAGATAAGCATAACTAAAGTAGTGCTATAAATTTGACTTAATATGTGACTAGTAATCAGATGCAACTATAACGGAATGGATATTAAAAATGCCAACAACTGGTGGATCTGGATTGTTTGTTATATATGCCTAGTAAGTATTGCAACTCCAATGGAATGTGATAAAAGTGCCAACAATTGCTGGGTTTTGGGATTCCTCAGGACAATTATATCTGACTAGTAAAGGTTCCAACTACCACAGAATGGTAATTAAAACTGCCCACTACTTATGCTATCAAGATGACTCCTGCTATCTAAATCTGATTAGTAATTGCTGCAATTATAACGGAATGAGTAAAATTGCCAACAGTGTGAGTTCCTTGGTCCGACTTCCTCGTTTGGTCTCGAGGGGGAAATACTAGGACGGGTTTGTTTGGTGTTAGCTTCAGGTTGGATCCGAATAGGTCTTTCTTATCCCTCTCTGATAACCGCCAGATGTATCGAGTCTCTATAGGTTGTTTAGTGCCGCTGCCGCCTTCAGCCCACCATACCTATGTAGGCGAGAGTCAATTCTAGCCTCGCCATGTAATCGCCTCGATCGATGCTCCTCTTTTCCTTTGCCCTTTGTCGGCACCCCTTTTGTTTTAGCAGGTTTGAGATCGCCGTTAGCGTGGTTACCTTCCTTCCCTTGGCTCAGGGTTATGGACACCATTGGTTATTCTTCAGGGCTCTTAGCCCCATTTGCATCTTGTCCATAGTCGGACGCTCTATCGTTTTCAAGGTGATTTGGATCTTTGTACTGTATATCTGTATTCTTGACTCATGGAGTCGTGTTGTATATATATTTGTTCTGTGGGTCCCATCGAGGACTATTGTGTAATGTTGTTACTTTGTTTTCCACCCACACGAAAGTGACTGGTGGGCGTCCTTGAATCGTTTCTATGCGGGTTGGCGGAAAGGGCTAAAACTTGCATAGGGCCGATTCGAGGGTGTTACAGAGTGGTATCAGAGCTCAGCAGTTGCGATACCCCACAAGTCCAGCCTGTAGGATAACCTAGCTATCGGCCGAAGTAGAGTGTCAAAACTATTTTGCAAAATCGGTTGGATAGATCTGATTAGGTCTGATTTTACTCCTTACCCCTCTGCTGTTCTCCTCTTACCTCCGCGTGTTTTGGATCTGTTCTCTTATATTTTCTTCGAGTCCAGGAATTCTCGTGGTTGGGTTACCATTGTACCTCCAGGGTTTCGCTTCCTTCTTTGGTAACTGTGTTTCTACCTCCGAACTTCATGCTACCGGAGCGCTCTTTTATTTGTTGGACTTCTCGTTCTTCCTTCTTTGTGCCTTCCGGTGTTTCCAAGACGACGTCATCATCAGCTACGCCAGATCCGATGCAGATTCTGGATCACTCCTTTTGATCCAAACCTCGATTGTCGAGATCTTCAGTCTAATTCCGAGAGTTGGTTGCATAATTCTCCGATTTGTGCGTAGAGTAATGGTTTGGGTGCGCGATGGACTGATCACCATCCGACTACTATTATCATTCGCTTTTGTACATCGAATCGGTGGATCAAGCAATTTTACTCCGTCCCCGGAAGTTAGAGGTGGCTCTATCTTCTGATACCTCTACCTTCGCCCTTTGTTCCCGGAGTGTTCTCTCGAGGATCATAGACAATGACCTCTTGTTAGTGGTGTCGCGAGGATCTACACGAAGTGCGAAGTTTCAGATCGCCAGTCTTCTTCTCGGTACCATGAGGCGGATCTCGAGGGCGAGATCCATTGTTAGTGGTGTCGAATTGTGGCATCCCGCTAAAACCACTACTAGAAAATCGTTGTGTTTTTATGCATTGCATCATCATGACCGCATGCTCATGTCATCATGCCACATTGCATTTGAACATCGTCATGTCATCAGGCATCTGTTTGACTCAAACTATTTTACAAAGATTATATTTGTTTTCTAAATATCCCCCTCGCTATTTCAAATGTAAAACCTCGGTCTGTCTGGATTTTTTTTATTTGCCTAAAGTATTTTACAAAAGGATATTTAAAAAACTAAATAAAAATAATAAAACACATATATATATTTTTATAGGGGAGGCCGCTACCGGCCAGGCCCAAAGGCCCAACCGGCAGCTACCTACAACCCCACCAAACCCTAGACCTAGTCCCAGCCGCCACATCCCACCTTCCCCGCCGCCACGCTCACAACTGCTCGCACCCACCGCATGCGTCGCACGGAAGCCCCTGATCGATTCCTGGCCCCACTCCCACTCCCACGCTATCACAAAAAAAAAATGTGACCGCACGGCCATACGCCGTCCTCTTCTCGTCCATGATCCTCGCGTGGGCCCGCCCCCACCTGCTCCCTGCGGTCACGCGTCCGCCCGCGATTCCCCACTAACCCCCGCCTCGTAGACCCGCTCCATTCCGCCGCCAGCGGCCGAGCTCGCCGTTCCCCGCCGCCAAGACGAGCGCCTCTGCATCCCCGGGCGCCGCCATGGGATCCGCCCTCGTAGCCATCTGAGCTCCGCCGCCCCGGCCGCCCTCGCCTCTGCACCGATACCGCCGTACCCTCTTCCCTACGGCCGCCGCCTTCCGCCGTTTCCTCTCCCAGCTCCGGTCGACCCCGCCGTCGGCCCTCTCATCTACCTCGCCTCCCCGGCCAACAAGCCTTGCGTCGCCGCCGGAGCCACCCCGCGCCGCTGCCTCTTGGCCTCCTCTCCGCGACCTCGGCCTTCCCCGCGCCGAGCCCGTACCTGCCAGCCGCCGCTCCGCCTCGCGGCCCGGTCGCCCTCCAGCCCGGCGCCCGTCTCCTCGCTGGCCTCCCCTTCCATGAGCTCCACCCCCTCTGCAACCGGGCGCCACCATGGACCCCACCTAGAGGGCCCGCTCCGACCCCGCCTTGTTCGTGCCCTTCCTCTGTGAAGCGCCGGCCCGCATCGCCTCAGCATCGCCGCTCGCGTCAAGCCTCGCCGCTAGGCGCCGTCGCCCCGAGGCTGCCTTCCCGCTGACCTGGCCGAGCCCTGCCATGGCGTTGTCGCTGACGCCTCGTGATCAGGCCCCGCGAGCCCGATGTCCTCGCCTCGACCTCCTGCAAGCTCCTCGCAGAGCCATCACCGGTGCCGCCCGTGGCCTCTGACCCCATACGCCGTCGTCCGTCCCGCGCCAAGCTCGTCCTTGTGCCGCATCACACCGCCTTCACTCGCTGTTGACAGGTCCTGTAGCTCGCGTTGTACCAAGGACACATGATGTTCGTTTCGGCGTTTTTCGCCAAGGTCTACTTGCTCTACCGGCGCTCACACTTGTGTTGGTCTCTTGTTATCTGGTGTTGTGGGACGCGTGATGTCAACCGAAGAATACTGGATCCCCATGACTACGAGACCCGGAAGAATGCCTTTGACAATTTTTATGCATCCTTGTCAAGATCTTCCGAAGAGATGTATGCTCGCGGCGTCACCGAACCCGGCACGCCAAGTTCTTCCTCTCGGATCCGAGGACGCCGAGACCCCGGTGCGACAAGTACTCCTTCCCGGACGCCAAGGTCGCCGACACGGAACGACAAGACCTCCTTCCCGCACCGATGCCCGACGGCGTCGCACGCCAAGTCCTTCTTCCCAGAACGCCAAGCTCTCCTTCCGTTGTCCGAGACCGATCCCGTCGAACCGTTTCTCCCCGTCGAACCCTGAGACCGAACCCCAGACCCCCGGAACCCAAGATCTGCCGGACCCAGATGTGTGAACCTTTTCCGAGCCCCTATTTTATAAATGCTATATATAAATTGTTGCATATTAAATTGTTCATCTCGCATGCATATCATGTGGGTTGGGGGCATTATGCCGATTCATCTCATAATTAAATATGGAATCCATCTGCGGGATATCTTTGTCTTATTCCGGACTCCGTTTAAATTGGTGTAGCTAACCGATGCTATGTTCCGCCCTGTTAATACAACATTTAAATTGCGGGGGGTCTAAATAACTTGAACCATATAATTAATTATCGGGACCCCGGTTCCGCTTAATATTGCCTAATTGCATCGCACCTGCATCATATCATAAAGCATGCCGGATCTTCTGCCGTCATATTAAATATTGCATCCGGTGTTTCTTCTAGTGTTTGCTTCTTCGCGGATTAGGCCGATGAGTTGATGCGAGTATCGACAAGTTCTCCGGATATGATCCTTCGACAGTGTTTCCCAGGCGAGCATCTCTTCCCCTTCTACCTATTTTGCATTGATAGTCTTTATTTCCTCCTGTTGATCTATTGCTATCCGTGTCGCGATGCTTTAGTGTTCCGTACCAGTTATATCTCGTGCAACCTCTATATTGCCTTGGACACCTCCTCTTACCTGTGTTTGATAGAGAGATAGCCTTGCGAGTCGTAGTTGCTTGCTCAGGTGCGATCTCGTGTTGTCAAGTACCACAGTTGTTGGAATGCTGGCAGATGTTTATGGTGGAGATGAGCATGTCTTTAATTATAACTATTAAAAAGCTAGATATAACTAATACAGAGGCATCGGTGGGCAATAGATGTTATTTGGTTCTTCCACGCTCACTTGTGTCCCGTAGGACCCCGAGTACTTGATACCTGTTCCTTGATTTTTCGCACTATCCACATCCGGGAGGCCTTATGGACCCCCCTGAGCCAGAGCTTGATTCATTTCTATTTCTTGGGGCCACAAAGTAGTTTGGGGCTTTATTACTATTCTGTACTTATGCCATGCTTTACTGCTTTATTTACGATTGTGCGTGGAGCACCTGTACTGTTTAGGATCGTGACATGTTTTCGCTGTATCGACAAGCCCAGTCATACTTTCGGGTTCCCAGTCGTTTACAGCCGTCCACACAAACCCTGGGTCCATTCCAGAGCCGGCCAACTTCGTTGCGGGTAGCTTAGTGGGGTGGCCCCCTGAAATATTTCTGAATCCTGTGATCGCTTTGTCGTGAATGCCTTGTTGGGTTTTGAGTTGGTTTTTCCGAGGTTGATCGAGTGTGTGTTGCTATTTGTGCACCCCTACAGGGTAAAACTTTCTGAAAGCCGTGTCCGCGGTTATGGACGACTTGGAGCACAGTATCTCGATCATAGACAAGCATAACTAAAGTAGTGCTATAAATTTGACTTAATATGTGACTAGTAATCAGATGCAACTATAACAGAATGGATATTAAAAATGCCAACAACTGGTGGATCTGGATTGTTTGTTATATATGCCTAGTAAGTATTGCAACTCCAATGGAATGTGATAAAAGTGCCAACAATTGCTGGGTTTTGGGATTCCTCAGGACAATTATATCTGACTAGTAAAGGTTCCAACTACCATAGAATGGTAATTAAAACTGCCCACTACTTATGCTATCAAGATGATCATGCTATCTAAATCTGATTAGTAATTGCTGCAATTATAACGGAATGAGTAAAATTGCCAACGGTGTGAGTTCCTTGGTCCGAATTCCTCGTTTGGTCTCGAGGGGGAAATACTAGGACGGGTTTGTTTGGTGTTAGCTTCAGGTTGGATCCAAATAGGTCTTTCTTATCCCTCTCTGATAACCGCCAGATGTATCGAGTCTCTATAGGTTGTTTAGTGCCGCTGCGCTGCCGCTTCAGCCCACCATACCTATGTAGGCGAGAGCCGCCGAATTCTAGCCTCGCCATGTACTGGCCTCAGTACTGATGCTCCTCTTTTCCCTTTGCCCTTAGTCGGCACCCCTTTTGTTTTAGCAGGTTTGAGATCGCCGTCGTTAGCAGGGTTACCCTTCCGGCTTGGCCTGGGCAGGGTTATGGACGCCATTGGTTATTCTTCAGGGCTCTTAGCCCCATTTGCATCTTGTCCATAGTCGGACGCTCTATCGTTTTCAAGGTGATTTGGATCTTTGTACTGTATATCTGTATTCTTGACTCATGGAGTCGTGTTGTATATATATCTGTTCTGTGGGTCCCATCGAGGACTGTTGTGTATTGTTATTACTTTGTTTTCCACCCGCACGAAAGTGCCTGGTGGGCGTCCTTGAATCGTTTCTATGCGGGTTTGGCGGAAAGGGCTAAAACTTGCATAGGGCCGATTCGAGGGTGTTACAACTCTCTATGTCCTTCAGGTAATAGGCGCAACCTGGGATTACTTCAGTAATCACATAGAGTCCCTCCCAGGGGGACTCGAATTTGAGGTGCCCTTTCTGCTTCAGACGCAGGACGAGGTCTCCTTCGACGAAGGAACTTGGGAGCAGCCGTCGGCTGTGGTTGTTGTGGAGGCTCTGCTGGTAGATCGTTGATCATTCCGCCGTGATCTCGCGTGCTTCTCGAGGAGTCGACAGAGTCTTCGAGTGCAGCCGTAGATTCAGCCTCGCTGTACGCGACAACCCTTGGGGCCTTGCAGCGCACTTCTACAGGTAACACCACCTCAGTTCCATGCACCATGAAGAATGGGGTGTAGCTTGTGGCGTTGTTTGGAGTCGTGTGCAGGCTCCATAGTACAGAGGGAAGCTCCTCATCCCAACACCTAGCTACTCGCTTGAGTGGTCGAAGGAGTCTCTTCTTGATGTTGTTGCAGACGAGGTCGTTGGCCTTCTCAACTTGATCGTTTGTCTGGGGATGTGCCACAAAGGCATAGCTGATGTTTGATTCCCAGGTTTTTGCAGATATCCTGGAACTCGTTGGAGGTGAAGTTTGTCCTGTTGTCAGTGATGATGATGTGTGGCACCCCGAACCTGAAGACGATGCACTCTAAGAACTTGACAGTGGTGGTGCCTGTCTGGTTAGTCACCAGCATGGCCTCGATCCACTTGGTGAACTTGTCGACTGTGACGAGGAGGTAGACGTATCCTCTAGGTGATGAATTCTGCAGCTTGTCGACCATGTCGAGTCCCTATTGCGCAAAGGGCCAAGCCACAGGTATTAGCCCGAGTTTCGTGCCTGGTGCGTGCGGCTTATCCGTGAATCGTTGGCAAGCATTGCACTTCTGGATGATGTTCTTGGTGTCGCGCATCATGGTTGGCCAATAGAAGCTAGCTCGTAGAGCTTTAGCAACAAGGGCATGACTGTCGGCGTGGTGCTCGCAGGTGCCCTCGTGTATCTCAAGGAGGATGCCCCTTCCGTCGCTGTTGGTGACGCATTGCTGGAGGATGCCCGTGATGTTGCGCTTGTATAGTTTGCCATTGATGATGGTGAAAGCCTTGGAGCGCCGCGCTATGTGTAGCACATCGGTTGGGTCATCTGGAAGCCTTTTGGTGAGCAAGTATGTGATGTATGGCTGTGTCCAGGATGGCTCGATGAGCATGACCTCCTTGGGTCCGTAGGGTGCGGATCCATGTTCTGTATTGTTGGGATCTTCAACTTCTTCCAGTGGCGTAGCCCCCGAGTCTGTTGATGTGTTGGATGGTCCTGCAGGAGTCTTCGTCTTGATGGAGCGCTCACAGATCTGCTCGAGGAATACGCTCGGCGACACCGGGGCGCAGGTGGAGACTATGTCAACCTCCTCATTGCTTTCGTTGCCTACGTGTTGCAACTCGCAGCCGTCGAAGTCTCCTTCAAGTGTGATGTAGAGATCGCGGTATGCGATCATGTTGTCACTCAAAGCATCGCATTGGTTCATGTTTTGATGCACCACGATCTTGGAGTCACCGTAGATGACGAGTCGTGTTGCGCCGCAGGCTTTGGCCATCTGCATCCCATGGAGCAGGGCCTCGTACTCCGCCTTTTTGGTGGAGGCATGGAATTTCATCTGCAGAACATACCTCATCTGGTCACCCTGTCATGACGTCAGGATGACGCTGGCACCAGCTCCCTCCTGACGTTTGGATCTATCGAAATGCATTAACCATAGGCAGGACATGTCCAGTGTATTTGGGAGTTGATTCTCCATCTACTGGATGAGGAAGTACAGAAGAACTTGCGACTTGATTGCCACTTTCCGCTCGTACGTAATGTCCTTCGAGGACAGCTCAATTCCCCAAAGGGTGACTCACCCCGTGGCATCAGGGTTGTTGAGGACATATCCCAGCGGGGCATCGTTCACCACAATTATGGGGTGCTCTTGAAAGTAGTGGTGCAGTCATCACGCTATCATGAAGACACCGTATGCCAGCTTCTGATAGTACGGGTACCGCTACTTTGTTGGCGTCAGTACCTCGCAGAGGTAGTAGACTAGATGTTGTACTCCATGGACCTTGTTATCTTCGGCTTGTTCTACCAATAGCATGGTACTGACCACCTGGTTGGTGGCGGAGATGTATAGAAACATTGGCTCCTTTTCCCTAGGGGTCACCAGCATGGGTGAGGTAGAGAGTAGGCGCTTGAGGTCGTTGAATGCATCATGCGCCTCGTCCATCCACTCGAACTTTTCAGTTTTGTGGAGGAGCTGGTAGAACGGTAGCACTTTCTCACCCATTCGACTAATGAATCGACTAAGCGCCGTGATACATTGCAAATGTATCTATAATTTTTTATGCTCCATGCTTGGTTTTATCCACTTTCTTGTGTTTTGTCCACACTTTGGAGTACTTTTCATATGATTTCTTGGACTAACCTATTAACAAGAGCCACAGTGCCAGCTGCCTGTTTTCTGCTGTTTTTGGTTCCAGGAAAGTTAGAAAATGAATAATCTTGGAAATGGACGGGACAAAAGCCAAAGTGCCTATTTTTCTAGAAGACTCCAGGAGCCAGAATACGAGACGGAGGAGGGCCAGGGGCTGGACACACCCCCCAGGCATGGGTTGGGCCTGGCCACGCCAGGGCATGGTGTGGTGGCCCTAGGAACCCCCTCGGTCTCCCTCTTCGCCTATAAGAAGCCTTCTGACCTAAAAACTCCGGGGGGTTCGATGTTTTTCGAGAAAAAGTTCCGCAGCACCGCCACCACCGAAGGGGAGATTCGGGGGAAAGAAAGTCTTTGTTCTGGCACCCTGCCGGGATGAGGAAGTGCCCCCGGAGCCATCTCCATCGATCTCCACCATCATCTCCATCGACCATCCATGTTTCCCCCATCTATGAGTGAGTAATCCCCCGTTGTAGGCTATGGGGATGGTAGGGATTGGATGAGATCGTTCATGTAATGGCATCAGATTGTTAGGGCATGGTGCCTAGTATCTTTTATTAGTGCTTTATGACTTTGTTGCGACTTGTTGTGCTTAATGCTTGTCACTAGGGCCCGAGTGCCATGATTTCAGATCTGAACATGTTATTGATTCATTATGATAGTATTGTTTTTGGTCTTATCTGCAAGTTGTATACACAAGTTGTTGTCCGGAACCTATGGCCCCGAAGTGACAGAAATCGGGATAACCGGAAGGGAATGGCTTTGATGTGAGGATCACATGTGTTCGCGGAGTGTTAATGCTTTCCTCCGGTGCTCTATTAAAAGGAGCACCTTAATTGCCAGTAGTTCCCTAGAGGCCCTGCTACAAACGGGCTGGCAAGACAAAAGATGTTGTGCAAGTTCTCATTGCGAGCACATATGACTATATATGGAACACATGCCTAGGATTATCTAGTACTTGGATGCTTTATCTTATTTATCTGTAATTGCCCTATGTTCTGATTGCTACATGAATTGTCTTGTCCATGCAACGCCTGTCCATCCATCCCTATGCCTACCTTTTCGAATCCCAATCATTCGCTTTTGTTACTACCTTTTTCTTTACTACTGCTGTTACTTTGCTATTCCTACTACAAAACTGTTGCTACTGATAAACTGCTATGAGCAAGATTGTTTCTAGGTGCAGCTGAATTGACAACTTAGTTGTTAAGGCTTATAAATATTCTTTGGCTCCCTAATCAATAAATTGGGTTTCATTTCCCTCGAAAATACTGCGATACACCCCCTATACTTGTGGGTCATCAAGACTATTTTCTAGCGCCGTTGCCGGGGAGCATAGCTTTATTTATCAAGTTCACCTAGATTCACTATTGTTCAAGCTAAGTTTGTTTTCGGTTTGTTTGCTTGTTTCTTTATCAAAAATACAAAAAAATTAGTTCCTACTCTAGTTGTTATTTTCATTGGTCTGTTATTATCTTGCTTTATCATGCTTGTTGTCAATGGTTGGTTTCTTTGAAACTGAAGCTTATTGGCAAGGTGGGTTCACGGAAGATCAAAAATATTATTATAATGAACACCGCTTGTCACAAAAAGGGAAACACTTATGGGAACAAATTGATAGATTGTATACCATTGCTAGAAACATGTGCTCTACTTATAATGTTACTTATTGCTGTGATGAGTCTTGTTGCAGAAAGAGGTATAAACACCTCCCTTTTTAATGTGAGTATAGTGATAATGATACCATATCTTCCTATGCTAAAGGAATTTATGACTTTTATGATGCAGAACAAATTGAAGAATTTATTGCTTGGAAGGGTGCTTTTGAACTGGCTAGTTTGCTTGAAAATATTGATGATTCACCTTACAAATATGAGGCTTATGGTATACTTAAATTTTGCTTTGATAATTACAAGGATGAAAATGGCTATATTCTTGAATATTTTAATAGATGCTTTCCACAAATGGAAGAGAGTAATGCCTTGCAGGATCCTATGGAAGAAGAAATTGATGAACCTAAAATCTCATTAGATGAAAAAGAGGAGGAGAGTGATGAACAAAAGGAGGAATAATGGATTAGCTACCCATGCCTACCTTCTAATGAGAGTAACTCTTTATCCCTTACATTATTTGATTGTCCGCCATGCTTACTAAAGGAGGATGAATGTTATGTTCCTGGGGATTCTTTTGAAGATGTTTATGATAAAGCTCTAGTGATTGTAGATCATGAAAAGCATGCTTTATGTGATAGTTATATTGTTGAGTTTATTCATGAGGCTACTGAAAATTATTATGAGAGAGGAAAATATGGTTGTAGAAGTTTTCATGGTATTGAAACACCTCTCTATGTGCTGAAAGTTTTGAAGTTACTCTTGTTTTATCTTCCTATGCTTGTCACTTGGTTCTTTGTGAATTTATTTGCATACACGATTCCTATGCATAGGAAGTGGGTTAGACTTAAATGTGTTTTGAATTTGCTTCTTGATTCTCTCTTTTACTTCAACT
The DNA here is from genome assembly GCA_023614405.1 of Avena insularis. NCBI lineage: Eukaryota > Viridiplantae > Streptophyta > Magnoliopsida > Poales > Poaceae > Avena > Avena insularis. Next base: position 455,578,546 of record CM042694.1, read on the forward strand.
CATATTTATTATGAGAGCATCCTCTCAAACTTTTATGCCTGAAGATGATAATATATCTATTATTCTTGGGAGACCTTTTCTTAAAACTGCAGGAGCTGTTATTAATTGTAATCAAGGGAAGGTGACCTTCAATGTTAATGACAAGGAACATACTATCTATTTCCCCAAGAAGATTGATAGGACTTATGGTTTTGAATTCAATTGAACATGTTGAGGGCATTCAAGTTGGAGAAATATATTGTCCCATACCAAGAGGAAAATTTGAAATTATTATGATTGGGACCATTGCTGTCAAGGTTGAGGTAACATAATCATTAGTGGAATACAAAGTTTTGTCTCATATGAAATTGTTTTGGTAACAAGACCTTATCAACCTTGTTAACAAAAGGATTTCATTGAACAAAACAATGTTTACACCTTGATTATCTCCGCTTACTTCTATTCTATCCATTTTAGTTTTTGCTTATGCCTAACTTAAAGGCATTAAAGAAAAGTACTTATTGGGAGGTAACCCAAAAGTTTTAGATGAGTCTTGAAAGTTATTACTTCAGCAATAACCGCTCCTTATCTTTTTATTTGCTTTTTGTGCCAAGAGTAACCTCTAATGAGAGAGAAGTAATGATTGGGAAAGTTGCTGTCCCGAAACAGATTTCTGTGCTTCACCGTAAAAATTCGTGTAAAATCTCTGAACGTCTTTTTGAGGCATGAATTTTGGTGCTTCTGCCCCAGGTTGTTATCTAACTTTCGTTAGTTCAACACTTTTTGATTTGAGCAACAGAAGGTCTTCGAAAAAATTCGTCTTTACCTTCTGGTCTGTTTTGACAGATTTCTGCCATTTTCTGCATTTGCTTCTTGTTGGTTCCTTTTTGAGTTCTTTTGGGGAATTGAGCTTTTTGAGGGAAGTTATACAGTATCTAGTGTTCTAATGGAAGTTTATTTGGTGTTAGAACTGAACCTTAAGACTTATTTATCTTGAGTGCACTAATGTTGCTAATAAAGATTGTGTGAAGTTTTGTATGAAGGAAAAATTTCAGGTGTATGGAAGGAATGAGTAATGAGATGAAGGATGGACTAAAGCTCAAGCTTGGGGATGCCACGCGTGTCACCCCGAGAAATATCCAAGAAGTACAAGCATCAAAGCTTGCTTCTTCATCAATAAAAACCCCAGGTTTCTTCCAAACGCTTCATTTTTATTGTTTCATGCACAGTTGTGTTGTTCTTGGAGCGTCTTCTTTTTCGTTTTAGTTTTGGTTTTTAGTTTGCGTTGTTTAATTAGTTTGCTGAATAAATTGGTTGGACCTCCTCTTTCATGCATTGGTGTTCAAATAGTTTGGTTTGGTTTGGTTTGGAAAAGAGTAGGAAAGCTCATGCTTAAGTGGTAAAGAGAGCTTGTTTTTGACTGTGGCCTATGCTTTGTAATGCCATGCTTGATATTGTTTTGGTTTTATGCTTAGTATTCTTTGCTGTAGTATGACTTGTTATAAACAATTGAGATTGCTTAATGTGCCTTGTATGAATCATGCATTGTTTTAGCATGTTAAAGCATAGTATAGTGGTATTCTCCTTTGATGCTTTATTTGGGTTTACTTGGCGCATGCTCACACCATGTTATGACTATCCCAAGTCACCATAAGCCTTTATGATCCTTTAGTTTTCAACTTGTAGTATCACTTTATACTTTGATCAATGATGTTTTGTCGCTCTGCATGATTATGGCCATTATTGCTCTCTTGTTTGTCGCTCCCTTACTATTGCTAGCCTTCACTTACACTGAGTATGTTTTACTCAAGTTTCCAACTCCCTAAACCAAATATTGCCAAAGTGTCCACCATACCTACCTATTAGCATCATTTGCTACTTCCGTGCATATTAAATATGCCTTGTTTTCTTCCGTATAAAATGTTTGTTTGTTATGAGAAAGTTAGTTAGTAAAGCTCTCATGAACTTGTTGGCACACTTTATTTCCTGCACTTAATAAACCTGAACCATTGTGAACTCTCCATGAAAGTTATATGCTTGCTAATTATAGGCTAGGGATTAGCAGAACCGTGCTGTCATGGGAACGCTTTCAACACTTGTAAGTATATACCCAGTTGATACCTTGCTCTTTTGTTTGCGGATGTCATCGGTGTGAAATAAAATGGGAGCTTGTAAGTCCATGGAGTTATGTATGTGTGTTAGAGAAACGCCTGGGCCACTGGTCTAATCCATGCTGACATGGTGCAAACCTGCAGCGTAACCATAATGATATCTATGAAGCATTCTTCTTATAAAAAAAGAGAGAGATAGCTATTGAGAAAAAGAAAAAAAAGAGAGATTTATGAAAAGAGGAAAGAGAGAAAAAAGCACCATTTTCCCATGGTAAATAATAAGATTGCTGAGATACTCATTGTCTGCTTGCCTTGTCATTTTGATATGGGGATTCTTCCGTATCATCGGGCAAGGGGTACCCCGTTGGCGGTTCTCAATGATACGCACATACTTAAGATGACAAGAACTTACCGGTAACTAAAGTTGAGTAGCATGAGGAGCGGCCCTCGTACTCAAGGGACTTGGGATTTTCAGTTTATAGTCTGTCAAGCATATAACTCAGATTGGACCTCACTTTCACCTTAACCACATTAAAGATGCTTATGATAGGGGCAATGAGAGCTCAAAGCTAATGAGTACCATACTTTCAGCATTTGGAAGCCTTTCAAACTATTCAAAACCTTTTCATTTCCTTGTTGAGTCTCCACATATTCTTTGAGCACTTTCTTGAGAGCATAGTGGCCATTCTTAGTTCTATGTGCATTGTCCCAAGGCTTGTTGATTGATGCATACCTTGATATTGCTTGTTTTAAACTATTTGTATCTAGTCACTCTTGTAAACTTTGAAGGTGTCCTATGCATTTATGTTTGCTACTCTATGAGGGACAAGCTGAATGCCACTATGCTATGTTTTCTTTATGTGAAACAAACAAACGTCTTGCAAAGCATTGTTATTCATGAATCTTTTGTTTGTGCCTTTTCATGTTGCATCATAGTTTCTTTTTCTTATTGCTAGAACTCTGTCTTTCATGTTATGATTGAAGTACTATGATCCCAGCTTTGAATGTTTACAAATACTTTGGTCAAGTCTTTGATGGTGCATGTCACCTCAAAAATTATTCTTTCTTTTTATCACTTACCTACTCTAGGATGAGCAGAAGTTAAGCTTGGGGATGTTGATACATTGCAAATGTATCTATAATTTTTGATGCTCCATGCTTGGTTTTATCCACTTTCTTGTGTTTTGTCCACACTTTGGAGTACTTTTCATATAATTTCTTTGACTAACCTATTAACAAGAGCCACAGTGCCAGCTGCCTGTTTTCTGCTGTTTTTGGTTCCAGGAAAGTCAGAAAATGAATATTCTCGGAATTGGAAGGGACAAAAGCCAAAGTGCCTATTTTTCCAGAAGACTCGAGGAGCCAGAATACGAGACAGAGGAGGGCCAGGGGATAGCCACACCCCCCAGGCACGGGCTGGGCCTGGCTGCGCCAGGGCATGGTGTGGTGGCCCTAGGCACCCCCTCGGTCTCCCTCTTCGCCTATAAGAAGCCTTCTGACCTAAAAACTCCGGGGGGGTCGACGTTTTTCCAGAAAAAGTTCCACAGCGCCGCCACCACCGAAGGGGAGATTCGGGGGACAAAAAGTATCTATTCCGGCACCCTGCCGGGACGAGGAAGTTCCCCCGGAGCCATCTCCATCGATCACCACCATCGACCATCCATGTTTCCCCCATCTATGAGTGAGTAATCCCCCGCTGTAGGCTATGGGGATGGTAGGGATTGGATGAGATAATTCATGTAATGGCATCAGATTGTTAGGGCATGGTGCCTAGTATCTTTAATTAGTGCTTTATGACTTTGTTGCAACTTGTTGTGCTTAATGCTTGTCACTAGGGCCCGAGTGCCATGATTTCAGATCTGAACATGTTATTGTTTCATTATGATAGTATTGTTTTTGGTCTTATCTGCAAGTTGTATACACACGTTGTTGTCCGGAACCTATGGCCCCGAAGTGATAAAAATCGGGATAACCGGAAGGGAATGGCTTTGATGTGAGGATCACATGTGTTCACGGAGTGTTAATGCTTTGCTCCGGTGCTCTATTAAAAGGAGCACCTTAATTGCCAGTAGTTCCCTAGAGCACGTATGACTATATATGGAACACATGCCTAGGATTATCTAGTACTTGGATGCTTTATCTTATTTATCTGCAATTGCCCTATGTTCTGATTACTACGTCAATTGTCTTGTCCATGCAACGCCTGTCCATCCATCCCTATGCCTACCGCACTCGAATCCCACTGTTATTGCTTTTGTTACTACTGTCTTTTCTTTACTACTGCTGTTACTTTGCTATTCCTACTACAAAACGGTTGCTACTGATAAACTGCTGTGAGCAAGATTGTTTCCAGGTGCAGCTGAATTGACAACTCAGTTGTTAAGGCTTATAAATATTCTTTGGCTCCCCTTGTGTCGAATCAATAAATTCGGTTTCACTTCCCTCGAAAATACTGCGATACACCCCCTATACTTGTGGGTCATCACGCCGCGATTCACCCAGCCAGCTACTGGACGCCTTTGACGTTCTTTGGCTTCTCCATGGCTAGTATGGCCCTTATCTTCTTCGGGTTAGCCTCGATTCCTGTGGAAGATATGAGGTACCCGATTAATTGCCCGAATGGCACGCCAAAGGCGCACTTCTCCAGATTCAGCTTGATCTGGTAGCGATCAAGGTTGTCAAAGGTCTCGCGGAGATCGTCGATGAGTGTTGCTTCCTCCTTGGTTTTGACAACGATGTTGTCGACATAAACTTAGATGTTCCGACCAAACTAGTTTTTGAGGCAGGCCTGCATACACCGTTGGTAGGTGGCACCTGTGTTCTTTATCCCGAAGGGCATTGTTGTGTAGTTGTAGACGCCAAAGGGTGTGATGAAGGCCGTCTTCTCCTAGTCCTCCTCCTTCATTCGAATCTGATGGTAGCCTGAGTAGGCGTCAAGGAAGCAGAGGCGTCCCCATCCCGTGGTGGAGTCGATTATCTGATTGATCCGTGGTAATGGGAAATGGTCCTTCAGGTAGTGCTTGTTGATAGAAGTGAAGTCCACGCACATCCACAGGATGTCCGTGTCCTTTTTAGGAATGAGAACGAGGTTAGCAACCCAGGTGCTTTCTTTTATTTTGCGTATAAAATCAGCATCAAGGAGTCTGTTGACTTCCATACCGACCGCCTTTGCCCTTGGTTCTGAAAGTTGATGCATCGACTACTTGACTGGTCTTGCATCTGGATTCATGTTTAGTGCATGCTCGGCGAATTCCCTGGGAACTCCTGGAATGTCCGCTGGACACTAGGCGAAGATCTCCCAATGCTCATGGAGGAATTCGACGAGCGCGAGTTCCTATGTGGGACTCAAGTTGTTGGCAATGAGGGACATCTTGGTGGGGTCCGTAGGGTGGACCTGGATCGCCTTAGTGCTCACTGACGAGTCGAAGGACTGGTCTGGTGCGTTCGACTTGCTCACAGGAGGAAGATTGTTGTCTGTCGACTCCTTGAGTCCTGCCAGTTTTTCCTGCATGCCGAAGGATTGGGAGATTCTGTTGAATTCCCTGTCGCAGCTATCTGACTTAGCGAAGCTCCCGTGGACAATAATAATGTCATTGGGTCCCGGCATCTTCATCTACAAGTAGGCGTAGTGCGGGACCGCCATAAATCTCGCGACCACGACGGGTCCGAGGATTGTGTGATATTGTGAGGGCCACTCGACCACCTCGAATTCGAGGCGCTCTCACCAAAAGTTTGTGGGCATGCCGAAGATGATGTCCATTTGATTTTGCCCAAGGGGTATATGCCTTTTCCTAGGATGATGCCATTAAATGTTGTGTCGGAGGCCTCTAGGAAGGAGAGGGGGATCCGCATGGTGCGCATGGTGCTAGCGAACATGAGGTTGATGCCGCTGCCCCCGTCCATGATGACGTGACTCATCTCGTAGGCACTGATCTATGCTACGAGCACCAGGGAAGAGTGGCCCGAGCGAGGCACTTGGCGTGGGTGGTCATGCTTGTCGAAGGTGATGCAGGACTCGCACCTGCTGAGGTACTCAGTGGTCGAGGGTGGAGAGTTGACCGCCAAATTGATTTGGCGAGTGATTGTCTTTTGCACCCTATTGGAGGGATGCCCCTTTTGGATCATACCCATGTTTCCTAGTGCTCGTGGGTATTGTTCGCCTCCGTTGTTTTGGACCAGCGCAGCCGTGGGCTGTGCAGGTCCTCTCGGCGATGGTGGTGCTCCATGAGCTATGGCACCCGGGGAAGCTCCATAGCCCTGATTTATCGTGTCGCAGTTCATCTGAGAGAGAGGCCTTAGTGGAGCTTCAGGAACTCATGATAGTCCTTTAGGAGGTGGCTGGATTTCTTCTTGCAATCATGCTTGTCGATGTAGAAGTGGACGTTGTAGGGTCCAGAGAGATTATCCTAGATCGATGTTGTAGGTGCTTCGTCGCGGGTGCAGTGTTGCCATAGCTGTGCGGGTTTTCCATTGTCATGGTAGCTGCCGATATAGTATCTGCTAATGCGGTTGCCTTCACATTGTTCATCGGCGTAGCCGGCCGCGACCATGTCGACTTCCTAGCGGTCTTCATAGCCGCACGATCGACATTTCCCTCGACGGCCGCATCAGCGGCCGAGGTCGTTGTCGTGGTATTGCTGATGAGTACGCCATGGAGGGGTGCTCACAGTGCGTGTTTAGAGACGTGGGGTAAGACGGGGAGTTGGCGGGTACAAGGTAACACAGCTTACCTAGGTTCAAGTCCCACAACAGTGGCGAAACTCTACTCCTACTATAAATCACTATAATGGCAATACGCCAAGTTACAGAGATAGGTTCGCTATGCGAGGTGTTGCACGTTGTACGTAGCAATCTAAGAAGTTGTGCCCTAAAGGCTCCTACAGGTTCGGCTTATAAAGGCACCAGAACCTAGGGTTTACAGGGAAAGGTCCTTGCCGGACAAGGTAAAGAGTCCTACACTAATACGAACTAGGATTTCATGTCCTGCACTCCAAGGCTCCAAGTATGTTGGTGAATCCTACATAGCCTTCCATTATTCGGCAGAGGTTTCCCTTCTGGATCCATCTAACTGGGCCGCCTAGTAGGCCATAGGCCTTGCTACCAACTATGGGCCACCTGGGTTAGGCGGATTGGTGACATGCTATGAGGATACCCATTTAGCATATCCCCAATAGTAGCCCCCGGAGGACTTTGAAATCTTGCGCCGTCTTGCCCATTGATCTTTGAATATCCCGTCTAAGTGATGTCGGCAATTCGTCAAGCAATATCTCAAAGGTCTCCCAAGGAACCCTACAATCCTCTATGGCTTCGCAATGTAGCCAGAGATTCCTCGAGTCTTCATTTCTAGAGCCAGGCAATCTCCATCTTCGATGGAATCTTTAGATGTGACACTTCACTGCAACTGTTAGGAAGATGACGTAGGGTGCATCCTACGCTACCTCGAAACTCACAGAAACAGAGAATTAATCATCAGCTATTTTCACGTGCACGAAATCTGAAATACCGAAGCAGCAAAGACGGAGGACGTGGCAAAATTACCATGCACGTTTGTCTCCACGTCAGCAACGCTCCATCCATTAGATCCCTTAGCACGAATCTTGATGCGGGGTCTATATATTTTCACCACGGTCAGTTTATTTTATTTTTACCCGCATTCGCTTCCTCATCTTCATCTTCCTCCAGCCGCGCGTCCATTCGAGCTCTTCTCCGAAAAACCCTAGCCAGAGCCCTCTTATTCTCTCCCCACTCCCTTGTCGCAATGGCCTCCATCAGCTCCATCCCGTGAGCCATCTCAGAGAGTAACTGTCCCGCCGGAGGTGGTGGTTATCCCTGTCACCGCCGTGGTGGAAACCACCAGCGACGACCAAGAACGAGCAGCACCAGAAGCTGCTGAAGAAGACAATGACTCCCACAAGGGGGTGTGGAGAGGCTCTGACCTTACCGCCGAAGATCTGCAAGAACTGGTCACCGAGGGGTATCTCCTCGCGGAGAAGGATTTGGTCTGGAGGTCGGCGCCTGCCGGCGAGGTGGTTCCTTCCCCCCAAGCCGGAGAGAAGGTGTACCTCTAGGCTTAGCTGGTACGAGGCGTAAGCTTGCCAGTCTCCGACTTCTTCCTGAATGTCCTCCGGCACTTCCGGGTACTTCCCCATAATCTCTCTCCCAACATCATCTTAGTCCTTAGAAACTTCGTAGCTCTGTGCGAAGGATTCCTAGGCATCAAACCTAGGTTAGATCTGTTTGTGTACTTTTTTACCGTCAAGAGAGAGTCCGTAGAGTCCAAGGACGAATTGCGGATTTGTGGAACCATTAGCTTCAAGATCTGGCCTAGCCGGCGATTCCCCGACATTGTAGGGCATGAGTCATGCAAGAATTAGCAGCGCACGTACTTCTACGGCCCCAATATTCCTCTGCTTGACCGCCTTGAGACATATCCCAACTTTGTCGATGGAGCCTCTGCCGAGGTGCTAGCATGGTGGACCCCAACCTCCCTTCTCTCTGACGACGAGGCCAACCATGGCCTAAGGCGGATCGAATGACTCGTGGACGAAGGTCTAACGGTCCTAGACCTAGACATGTGCTGGTTTGTTGGGAGGATCCAGCCTCTGTAGCACCAGGCCGAGTTGATGTGCAAATACTCCCAAAATAGGAGGGATCCCATGCGAATTTCGCGGGATAACTTCTCTACTGACTCCATCAAACTCCGGCTAAAGGACATCACCAAGGTGAAGGATAGGAAGTGTGGCTTCAAGATCACCTATGACATGTTCGATTGCGGCAAATGCCCAGAGGTAGCTTTTGTTTCCTTTGTTGCTCGTATATACGCTAAGGTTTTTCCGTCTTCAAGTTGTTAGTCTAACATCTCATGGTATCCCAGCTAGCGACCTTGGCGGTGGATCAGATGGCCTCCCAGTTCTATGATCCTAAGCTGAAGGATATCCAAGTTGTGTCCTATGACGATGCCCCCAAGGATCAGCCAGCTCCGACAGTGCGAAAGCGGAAGAGCTCCACCTCTAACGCTGCTGCAGAGGCCAAGAAGAAGAAGAAATCGGAGAGTGGAGTCTCCAGACAATCCACTGCCGCCTTAGAGGCAGAGAAGAAGAAGTCCACCGACATCCCCCTCACCAAGGCTTCTACCGTGGAGTAAGTGTCATTCTCCGGCTTGTACTTTTCATCTCATACCTTTTTTCAACACTTGTACTTATACTTCGTATGTCTAAGGAGGAAAGTCGGTGCTAGTTTGAAGCGATCCTCCAAAGATGTTGGAGGGTCAAAAACATTCGTGACATGCTAACCAAATATGTGGCTGCCAAGCCCTCTCTCGCGACTACTCCCCTTACTCCTACTGCCAAGCCTTCTGCTGGCCCCGCTGGGCCTTCGTCTCCTGTCATCCCTAAGATCTCCATCATGGAGACATATGTCAATCCAATCCTTGATACCCCAGGCTCTGTCGAGGCAGACGTTGCTCCGAGTGGCCAAGCGACGCAGGAGAGCTGTAACATCCCAAAACATTAATCCAAGTGATCAAGATCAAATCTACCCAATTTAGGATTAACCAAAAACTTTTTCTATTTAAAAATCTTTAAGCATTCATATTTGTGTGTGCATATAAAATAGGAGTTGTTTGAATTGCCATGTTTGAGTGATCCATTGATTGTAAAATGATTCTAAGGTGAATTAAACATCATCTAGATCATTCCCAAACAAATCCCAAAGAAAAAGAAATCAAAAAGAATAAAATAAGGAAATGGTCATTTGTGTCATTTTAACTAACTAGCCTACTTTGGCTATTCCTAGAACTCAAATCTTAACAGAAACAATTTTGGTTCTTTGCACCCCTTGCTAGTACAAGTAGTGACGTGCTAAGGCCCACTTTGTTTCACCCCAAAAACTTTCAAACACTAAATTTAAATGACATTTGAAAATTGAATTTAATTCATATGTATAGATCACACTTATTCAAAAACCACACAAATGAACTCCATTTTTAAATCCCAAGCACACCTAGATGCCTAAGCATAAGTTACATCACTCCACCAAAAATCAGCCCAAAATTTGAACAAAAGTTTCTTGCGGCCATTTGATCAAACACCTTGTTAACAGAATCATTATGACCTAACTATTACTATTTTGGAGCTAATCTTGTTGAGACAATTGGGGTGCATTGATCATCCTTGTCTCCCCCAAGTCCAACCAGAGCAAAACCAACCCTATCTCTAGCCCCTGGCGCCAGTGCCATGTCGGACGCCATGCTCGCCGGCCAAGTGTGCACAAGGCGCAGTAGACCGCCAGCCCCTCTCCACCGCTCCAGGAAGTTAGGCGCCACCCTACCGCCGCCCACGGTCCACCCCTCGATCAACCCCAGCCCCTGGACCACCTCAGCACCGCGCCGCCCTTTCTCTCTGCACGCAGCCAGAGCGCGATTGCCGCCAGCACGCAGCAGACCGCGCCTTGACGTCATATCACGCACGCCGCTCCGCCTCGACCCCAGCACCCCGCCAGACACGGCCGTGCAGTGCACATCGCGACCCATAGTGCATGTTTCCATCGAGCACCGCCTCTGTCTCCTAGAGCGCGGGAAGCCCCCGACCAAATGCCACCGCCCCTAGCATCGCCATACGCCGTAGAGCACCGCCAGGGAACCGCCCACCATCCGCCTACCTCGCCCACGCCGGTAGCCCCTGTACCGCCCTCGCCGGAGATGCCTGCCCATACCCGTCGGTCCCCTCGTCGCGCCTATATAAGCAGGCCTCCCCAGCATGAATTCCTCACACTCTCACACTCCCCTCTCACCCCCAGTATTTCCCCACCTCTCTCCAGAGCCACTCGAGCCGCCGTTCGCCGGAATTGCACCGGAGGAGGCCGCTGCAGAGGAGGAGAAGATACCGTCGATTCCGTCCACCGTAGCCCCAGCCGCGACCTCACCTGAGTCCGCCGTCGCCATCCAGTTTGTTTGCCCGCCTCGCTGCACTAGCTGGAGCCCTGGTACGTCCCCAGTAGACCCCCACCGGCTGTTTAGAGTTCGGTCTTGCCGGCGACGAGTCTGTCGTTGACGATGACTGTGGACCGTTGATCTATCTTCTAATCATAGCGCCCAGATCATCCCATACCGTTTCGGGTTTTAATGTATCACTGACAAGCGGGACCAACCTGTCAGCTTCCCTCTGCACTGCTGAGCGTCAATGGGCCGTCCCGTTAGTTTTCCCGCGCTAGCCCACAAATTCAAATAAGTGTTTTTCTATTTAAACTTAGACTCAATTATGTCCCTTAGTTCAAAAATCAATTCAAGAAGATTTACTAAACCAAATCGAGTGATTCCAATTTTGTTAGAAAGCTGAAAAGATCTATCCAAGCCCGTTGGATTTAATTCATTTAGAGTTACAGATCTCTCCTAGTTCAAATAACAAGACAAAAGCTTTTGCACATTCAAACATTTTTATAAAATCAACCATAATAGCTTTTGAGTTGTTTCCAACTCTCAAAAATCACATTTAACCATACCTATCTGAATATGTAATAATATTAAGGTTTACATGCAGTGACTTTGGACTAGTACCAAAATAATGCTATATTGGCATTTCTAGTCACTTTAAATCATTAGTTATTAAACTTAAACTTATTAAAATGTGATCCAACCTTTAAATCACATGCCCATATGTTAGAATATATGGTGATGAGATGTGTCCACATGATCCCCATATTTTAAATAGAGAATATTAAATCTTAGTTAATTTCAATGAGTAGAAATTACTTTTCTCAAATAAAAAGAAAGAAGCTAGTTAATTAAACCTTGTAATATTGGAGATGATACTAGATCATCAAATATGTGCCTTAGTGTGCTAAGTAGACTAGTTAAGTACTGTTTGGTGATTGTGTATTCCATATGTATGTATAGACGATAGTACCGACCAAGCTTACAAGGAGGAGGAGTCACCAAGAGGAGGAGGAAGAAAACTTCAACCACTGCACTACCCAAGGCAAGCTAGCACTATACAAGTTAACCCTTGCAAGTTTTACTTGCAAGCCTAGCACTTCAAGTAAACTGAGCAAGCTATTGTTAGCAAGCTAGAATTAAACAAGATAACCTAAGCCAGATGCATTAGGCATGCTTTGGTCCTACCCCTTTGAATTATATCTTTTCTAAGTTTTATTTACAAGCTTTACTTCCTTTCTTTACCAAAGTCCGTTACTTTATTGAAGGTAGCATAAAGAGTATAAATCTTGACCTATATAGTTAGACTTAGATGTCATTCTATGGCATGAGATTGACATTAGTATCCCACTTTAGTGAACACTCTTAACTTAGTAGTTGGAACCAAACTCAAAACTTGATTCACTTTAGATGGGAATACTTGGTGAAAATGAATTGTGAAAACCTTGGAATGATGAGTCATTCTATTGAGATGTTTTGACATGTGTTGAGAAACACAAATGGTTTTTGATGATGAAAATGTTGAGGCATGAGCCTTAGCCCTTTTACAAAACTGATGGTTGGGTGCGGATGCGATACCATTCCAATTTTACCGTACAACCACAATACCTGAATTGGGTAAGGCTTAGCCGGAAGTTTATATGCATTAGTATTAGTTCCCTCGCGGGAGAGGTTTGAGCTGAGGCTACCTCTCAATGTTGTACACCTATGCAGTGCACAAGATGATAGATGGTCATGGTTGGGAGGCCATGCTCATAGGAGAGGTGCTTATACTAGGGTGTGTAAAGGAAAGGTTATGTTTTATTATCTGCATACTAAGTATGATGATTCAGGGTTATCCCTGACAGATGTATTGAATCTTGTGGTGAAAGTGTACCACCTCTGCAGAGTGTCAAACTATTCGAATGGCCGCGTCCGGGATTATGGACAATTGGAGTGGCCATACTATTCCGTTGTCAGATGTTTTCAAAACAACTTATGAAATGAATTGTGACATGAATTGACCACAACAGAGTTGTGATTATGATGATTAAGTTCCCACTTAATTGTTTTCAAAACTTCTTTTATCTTTCTTTGTTTCTGAACTCATCTTAGGTTTCAAACTTAACTTTACAAATAAACTTAGAGTTAGTATTTACACTAGAACTATACTACTTGTTAGTGGTAGTTTGCGAGTACTTAAAAAGTACTCATGGCTTTTGTCCCTGGTTATTCCTATGGCCAGACTATGAAGGAGATTACTAAGATGAAGGACAGTAGGACGGCTACGATAACTAGGACTACCTCCCATCGTCAGCATTGCCTGTGACTCTGAAGATGGACCCCACCGCTATGGTATTTATTCCGCTAATTGATTGTACTAAGACTGGATCATGAGATCCTTATTTGTGTAAGACCTTATTTATGGTTTGTAATGGATGATGTACTGTGATATCCAATCTAATATGTCTCACAAAAATGGTAATCCTGGGATTGCGAGGTGTGGCATAACAGGCATCTGGAATTAAAAATCCGGGTGTTGACAAGTTGGTATCAGAGCCATCCTGACCATAGGAGACCCTAGTTAGAATGGACGTCCAAACAAAAACTTAGTTTCAAAAACCAAGGTGAGTACTTATGAAAACTATTTCCTCTCTTACCCTTGGGAATTCTTTCTTTCAATTTTTTTTCATGTTCCTCCAAATTCTTACATTACTACATAAAACTTTGACACACTTGATCACTTCACTAACTTTCTCATCCTAAATTCTTATAGATGGAAGCTCAATACAGCAAGTTCTACCAGTTGGGCAACGGAGGCCAACTGATCTTCAAGAGGGACTTAGATGCACTGTCTAAGTTCTTGGAGCGTCCTCATCCGGAATTCCTTGGAGCTCAACTCTAGGGTCCACCAGGAGGAGATTTACAATGGCTAGTGACTGCTGATCTTCGAGGCAAGATAGAAGCACCAGTATCTAGGAGGATTCAGTTCTCGGTGAGGGAGAACAACTGGCTAGATGGATTAGCCAGGGCAATGCATGAAGCTCTCGCACGTCTGTGTGCCCTCAGTGTCAACCTAATCCAAGGAACCCGCTTTGTTCACTATGCAAGGCGTGATTCCATGGGAATGCCGCTAGAGATGCCAAGTCACCCAATACTGAAGCGTCAAGTGGAGAACCTTGACTTCCTATTGTACGACAGACAGAAGGAGTTGGACAATGCAAGAGAGCTAGCCAACCACAACCTCGTTATTGCTGCCCAGAAGGCCCAGACTTTCTTACTGCTAGTCTAGGATCGTCAGTCCTGCACCGTCAACGTGCCAAGAAGGATCGCACTATCGACCGTCTTCGCAATAAGGTGGCCAACCTCGAGAAGACCATCAAGGAGCAAGAAACTCAGCTTGCCGTAAAGGAAGAAGAAGAGGAAGATATCCAAGGGGATATTGACTCCTACCTCAGCAATGATGATGACTTTCTGGAGGAAGATGCCGTGGACTTCTACACCGACGATGATGACTCTGACTTCATCGATGATGAGTAGATGCACTAGAGCATTGTCTTGGCATGAGGAGTATCGGTCCCATTGTATCGTAGCTTACAGAATGGTTCTTAAAACCATCTGTTTTCCCTTTGATGTTGTGGTGTGCGTGTGTTTGTATCGTGTGCTTTGTTTGAATGAATGAAAAGAAGTTAGTTACAAAAACCTGAGTCAAACTCAAAGTTTTAGCCTTGAAATCAAAACCATGAACCTTAGAACTTTCCCTCTTACCCCTTTATCTACCTCAATCTTCAGATGACTCGTGGAAACCAAGGAGGGAGCAGCTCATCGCAAGACCCAATTCTGCAGATACTACAGAATCTCATTGCCGACCGTGAAGCAAGCAGGGCAGAGCACCAAGCTAATCTAGCAACACTGCAATAGATCAGCCAGATGGCTCTCAACAACCAGCACCATGGAAATCAGGATCATCATGGATCCAAACTCAAGAACTTCCAAGATATAAATCCCCCAATCTTTAGTACCTCAGAGAACCCACTGGATGCTGACGATTGGTTGCAGACAATGGAGAACAACTTAGAAGTAGCTGGAGTGGATGCCAATGAGAAGGTTCTTTTCTCCACCCACTACCTGGCAAGAGATGCAAGAGCATGGTGGAACAATATCCGCAAAATGAACCATGGTCAAGTGATGACATGGGATGCCTTCAAAATCAAGTTCAGCCGCACCCACGTGCCGTAGTGTCTAGTCACCCGAATGAGGGATGAATTCCGAGAGTTGAAGCAATGTAGAATGACTGTAGTGGAGTACTGTGACAGATTCCTGTCCTTAGCCAAGTATGCACATGATGAGATTAACATGGAGGCCAAGAAGAAGGAGAGATTCTTGAACGGACTGCATGATGAGATGTAGACTGTCCTCGTCAACATCCGCTTCGAGGATCTCGAAGAGCTAGTCGACTCTGCCATTCAGATGGAAGGGAAGATCAACCAGGCAAATGACAACCACAAACATCGTATGATGCAACAAAATGGATCCTACAGTCACCAGAAGTACCGTCCCAACCCCTCAGCAGAATATGCACCGAGGAATAACTGACCCCCAATGTCTCGCCCAAGCTACCCCAACCGTAGAGGAGGAAATGTGAAGTCCGGAGGAAACAAGAATCACCCCGGAAACACCAGCAATTTCAACCATGCCCCTCCCAAGAGCAACAACAACAACAACAATAACAACACTGCACCCTGAACTGGAAGCAATGCTGTGCCCGTGGCAGCAAAAGACAAGTCTCATATCACTTGTTTCGAGTGTGGAGTGAAGGACCACTATTCCAATGAGTGCCCCAAGAAGATTGCTGCCACTGCCAATGTGAATGCCCCAACTCAATAGTAGCGTCGTGTTCAACCAGGTAGAAGATTTGCCCTAGGGAACCCTCACAACCGCAACGGCCGTCTCTTTCACATGAACGCCGAAGAAGCCCAAGAAGCGTCCGATGTAGTGTTGGGTATGTTTTCTGTGAACTCAGTTTTAGCAAGAGTATTGTTTGATTCGGGAGCATCGCACTCATTTGTCACCGAAGAATTTGCATGCACTAGTAAGATTCACCCAACCAACCTGAAGTATGTCATGATAGTTCAAATCCCCGGGTCAACTACAAAAGCTAGAAAAATTTGCAAAGTTGTGCCTATCAGAATACATGGGATAGGATTTTATGCTAATATAATAGTACGTGGAACCAAAGGTTTGGATGTAGTACTAGGAATGGATTGGATGTCAAAGCATAAAGGATTGATAGACTGTGCTAAGAAAGCCATCACAATGACCAGTAGTTCTAGAGTCTCAGTAGAGCACATATCTGAAACTTTACCCCATCAATTCAAGTGTAACAAGAGTCTAGCCCTGCCCACCATTGACCAAGTCAGAGTAGTCTGTGAATACCCCGACGTATTCCCATATGAATTGCCCAGTATGCCCCCGGATAGGGATATTGAGTTCATTATTGAACTAATCCCCGGAACAGGACCCATAGCCCAGAGACCCTATAGCATGAACCCCTCAGAGTCAGTGGAATTGAAGAAGCAGCTGGATGTTATGTTGGCAACAGGCTTGATTCAACCAAGCGCATCACCATGGAGATCGCCAGGGTTATTCGTCGACAAGAAAGATGGAGTCAACCGTCTGTTCACCGATTACAGGAAGCTGAATGATGTCACAATAAAAAACAAGTACCCATTGCCAAAGATAGAGGATCTATTTGATCAGTTGACTGGAGCAAAGGTATTCTCAAAGATCGATCTTAGGACTGGTTATCACCAACTTAAGATTCATGCAACGGATATTCCGAAGACCGCCTTTACTACTCTCTATGGTTTATATGAGTATACGGTTATGTCTTTTGGATTAACCAATGCCCCTGCTTATTTCATGAATCTCATGAATAAGATCTTTATGAATTTTCTAGATAAGTTTGTCGTTGTGTTCATCGACGATATCCTTATCTACTCCAAGTCTGAAGAAGAGCATGAGCAACATCTGAGAATCATCCTTGAAACCCTTAGAGAGCATCGGTTGTATGCCAAGTTCAGCAAATGTGAGTTCTGGCTGAAAGAAGTAGGATTCCTAGGACATATTGTGTCTACCGAAGGAGTCGCTGTTGATCCCGCCAAGATCAAAGATGTCGAAGAATGGGAAGCCCCAACCACTCAAACCCAAGTCCGTGCATTTCTCAGATTAGCGGGATACTACCGCAAGTTCGTCAAAGGATTTTCAAGCATCGCCTGACCCATGACCCAATTGTTGAACTAGGACAAGAAATTTGAATGGACCGACAAATGTGAAGCCAGTTTCCAGGAGCTAAAGAAGAGATTGATTTCAGCCCCAATATTGATCATGCCAGATATCAAGAAGCCGTTTGATGTGTATTGTGATGCATCCAAGATTGGTCTCGGATGTGTACTGATGCAAGAAGGCAAGGTCATCGCTTATCTGTCTTGAAAACTGAAGTAGCATGAGCAGAACTATCCGACCCATGATCTTGAATTAGCAGCCGTAGTGTTGGCATTGAAGACATGGTGTCATTATCTTATATGTAATCGCTGTGAGATTTACTCAGATCACAAAATCTTAAAGTATATTTTCACTCAGAAGGAGCTGAATATGAGGCAAAGCAGATGGATAGAGTTAATCAAGGATTATGACCTTGACATCCACTATCACCCCGGCAAAGCCAATGTGGTAGGGGATGCTCTTAGCAGATTGCCGAGTAGGCTAAACACCATGATCAAGGAGAAGCAACCCAGTTTGTATGAGGAGTTGAAATAGTTTAGAACTGAGCTAGTTAGCAAAGGATTCTTAGCTAGCATTGAACTTCAACCCACTTTGATTAGCCAAATCAAGGAAGCCCAGAAGGGAAATGAAAGTATCGACGGAATCAAACATCGTATTGGTACAGGAAAGGTACCTGGATTCACCGAAGACGAAAGGAGTTCTGTGGTACAAAGGTCATATCTGTGTGCCAGCAGATTCGGAACTGAAGCAAGTTATCATGCAGGAAGCTCATGATACTCTTTATTCTATCCACCCCGGAGGAACGAAGATGTATCAAGATTTAAAAGAGCAATTTTGGTGGCACAAGATTAAGAGAGAAATCGGGAGCTACATAGCCAAGTGTGATATCTGTCAAAGAGTCAAGGTAGAACATCACAGACCCGCGGGACTGTTGCAACCATTGCAGATTCCGGAACGGAAATGGGATTCTGTTGGAATGGACTTTATCACCAGATTGCCTACTTCGAGTAGGGGAAATGACTCAATCTAGGTCATCGTTGATAGACTATCCAAGGTAGCTCATTTTATACATGTCAAGACAACCTACCAGAGTTCGAAGCTAGCAGAGCTGTATATTGCTAGAATTGTTAGTCTGCATGGAACCCCCAAGACCATAGTATCAGATCGAGGAACCCAATTCACCTCGAGATTTTGGTAGAAAATCCAAGAAGGTTTAGGAACCAAGTTGAATTTCAGCACAGCTTATCACTCGCAAACTGATGGACAGACTGAAAGAGTCAACCAAATCTTAGAAGATATGTTGAGAGCTTGTGTGTTAGAGTATGGATCAAAATGGGAAGACTGCCTGCCTTTCGCAGAATTCTCATATAACAACAATTATCAAGATAGTTTGCAAATGGCACCATTTGAGTTCCTGTACGGAAGAAAGTGTCGCACCCCTTAGAATTGGTCGCAAGTAGGAGAGAGTCAGATCTTTGGACCCGACATTCTCCGAGAAGCCGAAGAGAAGGTTCACAAAGTCCGTGAGCACCTCAAGACCGCCCAATCCAAACAGAAGAGTTATGCTGACAAGAGAAGGAGAGACCTGACTTTCAATGTCAGAGATTTTGTGTATCTCAAGGTTTCACCATTGAAGGGAACCCAACGTTTTAGTCTGAAATGAAAGTTAGCCCCCAGATATATCGGGCCTTTGAAGATGCTGAACCGCCGAGGAGAAGTATCTTATCAGCTGGAACTGCCTGAAGAGATGTCTGCCATCCATAATGTGTTCCATATCTTGTTACTTCGCAAATGCTTAGAAGTGCCAGAGAAGACCGAAGTTTTCAAGAACATCGATCACCGAGCTGTTGATATCAACAAGGACCTGACATATCGTTAAGTGCCCATCCGTATCTTGGAGGAAGCCTACAGAACCACCAGGACCAGGAGTATCAAATTTCTCAAGATCCAATGGAGCAACCATACCGAAGAAGAAGCCACATGGGAGCGAGAAGATTACATTAGGACAGAGTTCCCAGATCTCTTTAGTTCCTAGTTTTCTTTCATAAATCTCGGGACGAGATTTTGTTTAAGGGGGGAAGGTTTGTAACATCCCAAAACTTTAATCCAAGTGATCAAGATCAAATCTACCCAATTTAGGGTTAACCAAAAACTTTTTCTATTTAAAAATCTTTAAGCATTCATATGTGTGTGCATATAAAATAGGATTTGTTTGAATTGACATATGACATTTGAAAATTGAATGTAATTCATATGTATAGATCACACTTATTCAAAAACCACTCAAATGAACTCCATTTTTAAATCCCGAGCACGCCTAGATGCCCAAGCATAAGTTACATCACTCCACCAAAAATCAGCCCAAAATTCAAACAAAAGTTTCTTGCGGCCATTTGATCGAAGACCTTGTTAACAGAATCATTATGGCCTAACTATTATTGTTTTGGAGCTAATCTTGTCGAGCCAATTGGGGTGCATTGATCATCCTTGTCTCCCCCAAGTCCAACCAGACCAAACCAACCCTATCTCTAGCGCCCGATTGCCAAGTGTGCACAAGGCACAGGAGACCGCCAGCCCCTCTCCGCCGCTCCAGGAAGTTAGGCGCCACCCTACCGCCGCCCACGGTCCACCCCTCGATCAACCCCAGCCCCTGGACCACCTCAGCACCGCTCCGCCCTTTCTCTCTGCATGCAGCCAGAGTACGCCAGAGCACGATCACAGCCAGCACGCAGCAGACTGCGCCTTGACGCCATATCACTCACGCCGCTCCGCCTCGACCCTAGCACCCTGCTAGACATGGCCATGCACCGCCGCGCGACCAACATTCGCCATGCTCGCCGTCGAGCACCGCCTCTGTCTCCCAGAGCGCGGGAAGCCCCCGACCAAATGCCACCGCCCCTAGCGTCGCCATTACGCCGTAGAGCACCGCCAGGGAACCGCCCACCGTCTGCCTACCTCGCCCACGCCAGTAGCCCCCTGTATTGCCCTTGCCGGAGACGCCTGCCTACACCCGCCGGTCCCCTCATCACGCCTATATAAGCAGGCCTCCACAACATGAATTCCTCACACTCTCACACTCCCCTCTCACTCCCAGTCCTTCCCCACCTCTCGCCGGAGCCACTCGACCCGCTGTTCGCCGAAATTGCACCGGAGGAGGCCGCTGTAGAGGAGGAGAAGCTGCCATCGATTCCGTCCACCACAGCCCCTGCCGCAACCTCGCCTGAGTCTGCCGTCACTGTACAGTTTGTTTGCCCGCCTTGCCGCACTACCTGGAGTTCTGGTACGTCCCCAGTAGACCCCCACCGGCCGTTTAGGGTTCGTTCTTGCCGATGACTGTGGACCATTGATCTATCTTCTAATCGTAGCACCCAGATCATCCCATACCGTTTCGGGTTTTATGTGTCGCTGACAAGCGGGACCAACCTGTCAGCCGCCCTCTGCGCCGCTGAGCGTCACTGGGCCGGCCCGTTAGTTTTTCCGCGCTAGCCCACAAATTCAAATAAGTGTTTTCTATTTAAACTTAGAGTCAATTCTGTCCCTTAGTTCAAAAATCAATTCAGGAAGATTTACTGAACCAAATCGAGTGATTCCAATTTTGTTAGAAAGCTACAGAAAAGATCTATCCAAGCCCGTTGGATTTAATTAATTTAGAGCTAGAGATCTGTCCTAGTTAAAATAACAAGACAGAGGCTTTTGCACATTCAAACATTTTTATAAAATCAACCATAATAGCTTTTGAGTTGTTTCCAACTCTCAAAAATCACATTTAACCATACCTATCTGAATATGTAATAATATTAAGGTTTACATGCAGTGACTTTGGACTAGTACCAAAATAATGCTATATAGGCATTTCTAGTCACTTTAAATCATTAGTTATTAAACTTAAACTTATTAAAATGTGATCCAACCTTTAAATCACATTCCCATATGTTAGAATATGTGGTGATGACATGTGTCCACATGATCCCATATTTTAAATGGAGAATATTAAATATTAGTTAATTTCAATGAGTAGAAATTACTTTTCTAAAATAAAAAGAATGAAGCTAGTTAATTAAACCTTGTAATATTGGAGATGATACTAGATCATCAAATGTGTGCCTTAGTGTGCTAAGTAGACTAGTTAAGTATTGTTTGGTGATTGTGTATTCCGTATGTATGTATAGACGATAGTACCAAGCAAGCTTACGAGGAGGAGTTCTACCAAGAGGAGGAGGAAGAAAACTTCAACCACTGCACTACCCAAGGAAAGCTAGCACTATACAAGTTAACCCTTGCAAGTTTTACTTGCAAGCCTAGCACTTCAAGTAAACTGAGCAAGCTATTGTTAGCAAGCTAGAATTAAACAAGATAACCTAAGCCAGATGCATTAGGCATGCTTTGGTCCTACCCCTTTGACTTATATCTTTTCTAAGTTTTATTTACAAGCTTTACGTCCTTTACTTTACCAAAGTCTGTTACTTTTTTGAAGGTAGCATAAAGAGTATAAAACTTGACCTATATAGTTATACTTAGATGTCATTCTATGGCATGAGATTGACATTAGTATCCCACTTTAGTGAACACTCTTAACTTAGTAATTGGAACCAAACTCAAAACTTGATTCATTTTAGATGGGAATACTTGGTGAAAATGAATTGTGAAAACCTTGGAATGATGAGTCATTCTATTGAGATGTTTTGACATGTGTTGAGAAACACAAATGGTTTATGATGATGAAAATGTTGAGGCATGAGCCTTAGCCCTTTTACAAAACTGATGGTTGGGTTCGGATGCGATACCATTCCAATTTTACCGTACAACCACAATACCTGAATTGGGTAAGGCTTAGCCGAAAGTTTATATGCATTAGTATTAGTTCCCTCGCGGGAGAGGTTTGAGCTGAGGCTACCTCTCAATGTTGTCCACCTATGCAGTGCCCAAGATGATAGATGGTCATGGTTGGTAGGCCATGCTCATAGGAGAGGTGATTATACTAGGGTGTGTAAAGGAAAGGTTATGTTTGATTATCTGCATACTAAGTATGATGATTCAGGGTTATCCCTGACAGATGTATCGAATCTTGTGGTGAAAGTGTACCACCTCTGCAGAGTGTCAAACTATTCGAATGGCCGCGTCCGGGATTATGGACAATTGGAGTGGCCATACTATTCCGTTGTCAGATGTTTTCAAAACAACTTATGAAATGAATTGTGACATGACTTGACCACAACAGAGTTGTGATTATGATGATTAAGTTCCGACTTAAATGTTTTCAAAACTTCTTTTATCTTTCTTTGTTCCTAAACTCATCTTAGGTTTCAAACTTAACTTTACAAATAAACTTAGAGTTAGCATTTACACTAGAACTATACTACTTGTTAGTGGTAGTTTGCGAGTACTTAAAAAGTGCTCATGGCTTTTGTCCCTGGCTATTGCTATGGCCAGACTATGAAGGAGATTACCAAGATGAAGGACAGTAGGACGGCTATGATAACTAGGACTATCTCCCATCGTCGGCATTGCCTGTGACTCTGAAAATGGACCCCACCGCTATGCTATTTATTCCGCTACTTGATTGTACTAGAACTGGATCATGAGATCCTTATTTGTGTAAGACCTTATTTATGGTTTGTAATGGATGATGTACTGTGATATCCAATCTGTTATGTCTCACAAAAATGGTAATCCTGGGATTGCGAGGTATGGCATAATAGGCATCTGGGATTAAAAATCTGGGTGTTGACAAGAGCATTTCCTCCAAAGTGGTTGAAGCTCCATCTAAGGATGCCACCGAGAAAGGGAAGCAAGTAATGGAAGAGGCGGAGGCGGAGGTGGTTGCAGCAACGGACAAGGCGGGAGCCTCTGAGCCATTAACCGCTATAATTACGAAGTAGGCGACAGGGCGTCATCCATGCCTCTAGCTTCCACAACTCCATTGGCAGCAACTCCTCCAACATTGTGCCTAGATGACCTCATTGTGCAGGCGGATGTCGTGCGTAATAATGCCGGCGTCTTCCACACTGCATATGCCAATCTGGCCAACAATCTCAAGCTTATTGCCATCATAAGTCTTTTGAACTTCACTTCTTTTATCTTGTGTAGTATATCCCTCTGTATCCCACGAGCTCTTAGGCGGATAAACCAAAGTTATTGACCTAAGTGATCCAAAGAACTAAGAGTAGAAATTGATAGTGTAGCCCCCGAGCGTCTAGGTGGAAACTTAGAGGAATTTCGGCTAGATGCTCTAAGAGTAGCATACTTGCTGATTAAAATCTTATGTTGTAGCCCCCGAGCATGTAGTTGAAACTGGATAGTTCTGACTAAATGCTCTAGAGAAACTAAGCCTGTTTACTTGTTGCAGAATGAGAATAGATGGAGGATCACTGCCAATGAGAGGTTTGCTGCTTTGCGGAAGGAGTTGGACCTTGAACGGGGTAAAATAGCCTTCCTGAAGCAATAGATCAAAAATAGCTAGAGTATGTTTCTTGTAACAGCTCCTTGCTTTTTCTCAGGATTCATTTCTACCATCTTCTCATAGTACTTTCTGATTTCAGTTTTACAGAAGCCGTTGCCAAGGCCAAGAGAATCGTCGAGCAATCCAAGCATATCCAGGAGCTCGATGATGAGAACAAAATCTTGAAGAAAGACTTGGCCGATGCCGTCAAGGGCCATGAGGAGGTGATGAAGGCGCTAAAAGAATCTGTTGACGCTGAGATGCAATGCCTGAAGGACGAAATTGCACAACTCAAGGAGAACCAAGCTGCCAAAGAGCAGAATGCGAGGAACCTTGAGGTGTACAAGACAGTCCAGAAGGAGCAGGATGTCTTGGCAGAGACATGCAAGCAGGCGGAGACAAGCATCTTTGGTATCCTTTCTCCATCTTGGTCAATTCTATAGTTTGGATAACCATTTGATTTGTTTGTACTCATGGTCCTTGTATCTTACGCAACCATAGCTCCCATTGGCTCGGCCAACTTGGGTGAAGGTGCTCCAGATCCGAAGGAATGCATGATTCTTGTTGGCAACTTCGTCAGCACCACCATTGCCCAGGCCAAGGAGATAGCCCAAACTCTAGGGATTAACATCAAGGTGGCAGACTCAGCGGCCAAGTACTCGGAAATCCTGCGCCGAGCCCCCGAGAAAGTCAAGGACTAGAAAGCCTCTTGCATCCGGGCTGGTGCAAGGATGACCCTGTCCCTGGTCAAGGCACACTATGACAACGCCGACATCGATCTAGTGACTTCCGGGTTTCCCAAGCTGGACGAGGAAGGGAAAGATATTGATAGCAAAGCCATTTGGAATTCCCTCGCCAGCTTCGACACTAGGATCGCCAACATGGTCAACGCAGATGTCTTCGTGCCTGCTGAGATCCTTGATGAAGACATGGCTTCGTCCGAGTCTAGCCCATCTCCCTCCGAGTTTGACGAGCTCTCCTGGTCTAGCTCTCCTGATGATGCCACCACGAAGTCCCCTGCAGCAGAGCCATAAAAAACAATATTTGTATTAAATGTATCTCTGCGAAGTGTATGTGGAAAACTTATGTGTTCTTAAGGCAGAAAAACTTGTACTCAAGTTTCCTGCTACTTATCTGTTTCCAGCATATGTATATTTTTTATGCAAGTGTTGGCTTATCCATTATTCTGGTTCGTATGCTTGACCTTTCGTGAGACGGAAGACTCGCAACACAGAACTATGCCCTCAGGTGATGATGCTTAATAGCACCGTCAAGAACCTAACAGCAAAATCGCCGGCTTTGAGTGCTGAGAAGTCACTACTCTGGAATCCACATAAAATCTTCAGAAAACGTGTAGACCAGAAAACTTAAGCTAACGCCCGTAGGCGGAATTTTCACAAGTGCAAATGCAAACTTGCGTATAAAGGGTTTATATGATCCAAAAATGAACAACTAAAGGAGGTAAAAGACTCAAAGAATATGAGTGAACCAAATGCTTTATTTCATTGATCATATAAGAAACCTATTACATAATATAAATGTGCTAAGTGTAAAAGGGACGCAGCTATGCTATGTTCCATGGCCGATCTGTCTCCGAGTAATCATCATTGGAGTCACGTTGCTTGCGCTTGTGATTTTTTGGTCTATCTTTCAACTTGCAAATATCGACGAGGTAATACGAACCATTTAACAATGCTTTGCTTATGACGAACGGTCCTTCCCAAGGTGGGGATAGTTTGTGTGATTCCTCCTGCTTGAGTCTAAGCACCAGATCCCCTCTTTAAACGAGTGATGCTTTACGCGGCGACTATGGTAGCTACACAGCTTCTACTGGTAGATGGCGGATCTCTGGCATGCCAGC
Organism: Avena insularis; assembly: GCA_023614405.1. Taxonomy (NCBI): domain Eukaryota; kingdom Viridiplantae; phylum Streptophyta; class Magnoliopsida; order Poales; family Poaceae; genus Avena; species Avena insularis. The sequence goes on from CM042694.1 coordinate 455,604,129, forward strand.
ACGTGCTCTTCTTCAAGTAGGTCCATAGATAGGCGTCTGGAATCTTCAGCATCATCCTCCTCGTAGGCGGAAACTCTTGGTGCATCATGGAGGATGTCGGATGGGAGGACCACTTCTGCTCCATAAACCATGAAGAAAGGAGTCAAGCTGGTGGATCTGTTGGATGTTGTTCGTGAACTCCATTAACAGATGGTAATTCCTCTGCCCAGGCTCCAGCTGCTCTACGTAGAGGTGCCTCTAAGCATGGCTTGATTCCGTACAGAATTATTCCATTGGCCCTTTCAACTTGCCCATTTGACTATGGGTGTGCCACAGATGCTAGGTCAAGGTGGATGCCTTTTTCATGACAGTATTCTTCAACTTATCCGAGAGACAAATTTCTACCATTATCAGTGATGATGCTGTGTGGGAGACCAAATCTCACCACAAGATCCCGGACAAATTTTAGGGTTGTTGCCCCATCAAGCTTTCTAATGGATTTAGCTTCAATCCGTTTTGTGAATTTGTCCACTTCTACTAGCAAGTGTGTGAATCCACAGGGTGCTGTCTGCAAAGGTCCCACCATGTCCAGCCCCCAGACTACAAACGGCCAAGTTATTGGTATGGTTTGCAATTCTTCAGCTGGAACACTTGGTTTCTTGCATAGAACTGACACCCAAGTCATGTTTGTACCAACTTGTTGGTGTCCTCGTTGGCAGTTAACCAGTAGAATCCTTGTCGGAAGGCCTTAGCCACCAACAATCGGGGAGCGGCTTGGTGCCCGCAATCTCCAAGATGTATTTCTCTAAGGATCTCAATACCTTGCTGCTGGGAGACGCATCGAAGGAAAACTCATGTGGTACTTATTTTGTAAAGCTGTCCGTCAATGATGATGTAGACATTTTCTCTGCATACTATTTGCCAGCTTTTGACTTCATCGGCGGGCAAAGTTTCGTCTTGTAGATAGTCCATGAACAGTTTCGTCCAAGCCGGAGAGGTTACTATCACTGTATTAACAAATAAATCCATTCTATCCGGGTTGTCGGGGTCCGCTCCCTTCACGGATGGGGTCCGTAAATGTTCCAGGAAAACGCCTGGCGGAATTGGTCGACGAGCCAATCCATGCTTTGACAGCCGATCGACCGCCTCATTCTCCTCTCTTTTGACGTACTTGGATCATAGCCGTTGAAGCACTTGGCTATTTTGTCTACTTCGTTTCGATATGCCGCCATCATAGGGTTCCGCGCATTCTAGGTGCCAGCTACTTGCTGGGCAACCAAGTCAGAATCTCCACAACAAACTATGCGCTTGATGCTAATATCTTTGGCTACGCGAAGTCCGTGAATGAGGGCCTCATACTCCGCCATGTTGTTGGTAGCATTGAAGTGAATCTGCAGGACATATTGCAACTTTTCTCCAATTGGTGATTGTAATAATACACCATCCCCCGAGCCATTGAGTATCTTTGATCCGTCAAAGTGCATGACCCAATATTCTGGCTCTAGCACAGGACTGTCTTCTGGCAGTTCTGTCCAATCTGCGAGAAAATCCGCCAATGCTTGTGATTTGATAGCGTCATGTCTCTTGTAGGTGATTTCAAAGGAAGCAAGTTCGATGCCCCACTTTGCCACTCTTCCTGTAGCATCGCTATTGTTGATGATGTCGGACAGTGGAGCCTTGCTTACCACTGTGATAGGGTGCTCCTGGAAGTAATGTCTTAGCTTGCGTGAAGCAAGGAAGACTCCATAAGCTATTTTTTGGTAGTGCGGGTAACGCTGTTTGGATTCCGTCAAGACCTCGCTTACATAGTAAATGGGTCGCTGAATTCCGTATTCGTGCGTTGGTTCTATGCACTCCACCATGATGATGATGCTGATTACTCGGTTCGTTGCTGCCATGTAAATTAACATAGGCTCCCTTGACACCGGTGCTGCAAGTATTGGTGGGGAGGAGAGTATTCTCTTTAGCTCATGAAGTGATGCGTCAGCCTCGTCCGTCCATGTGAATTTGTTCGCCTTCTTGAGCAACTTGTAGAGTGTCATAGCCTTCTCACCAAGTCGGCTGATGAACCGGCTTACTGCTGCATCGCAGCTTGTGAGCCTTTGTATGTCCTTCCGGCATGTTGGACATTTGATGTCAAGGATGGCCTTGATTTTCCCTAGGTTCACCTCGATTCCGTGATGCGACACAATGAAGCCCAACAGTTTGCTAGAGGGTACCCCGAAAACGCACTTCTTGGGGTTCAGCATCATGTTGTATTTCTAGAGATTTTCGAAGGTTTCCTGCAAGTTAGCGATAAGATAATTTGATTTCTTTGACATTACCGCGATGTCGTCCACGTAAGCATGTACGTTGCGACCTATTTGGTCATGTAGGCAACATTGCATTGTCCACTGGTAAGTAGCACCAGCGTTCTTCAACCCAAATGGCATCGTGACGTTGCAATACGTGTCGTAGGGTGTGGTGAACAAGGTGGACAGTTGGTCTGACTTTCGCATCCAGATTTGGTGGTCTCCTGAGTAAGCATCGAGAAAACACAGAAGTTCTGATTCAGCCGTCGAGTGAATGACTTGGTCAATGCGAGGCAAAGAAAACGGATCCTTCGGACATGCTTTGTTCAAGCCGGTGTAATCAACGCACATTCTTAATTCATTGGTTCCCTTTTGGGGGACAAGTATAGGATTTGCCGCCCATCGGGTGTGAATAACTTCTCGAATAAAGCCAGCCTTAAGTAACCTAGCTATTTCTTTTCCTATAGTCCTTCATCTTTCATCACCAAAGCATCATAGAGGTTGCTTCACCGGTTTGGCATTGGGATCAATATTCAAGATGTGTTTGGCAAGTTCCCTAGGTACACCTTTCATGTCGGCAGGTTGCCAGGCAAAGATGTCCCTATTCTCACGGAGGAACTTGATGAGCGCGCTTTCCTATTTGGGATCCAGGTTCCTGCCAATGGCAGTGGTCTTGGAGGAATCTCCTTCGACAAGTTCTACCTGCTTGGTCTTGATGGCGGCCTTGAATGCGGGTTCAGCGGCAGTGATCTGCTTCTTCGAAGACGACATCTCTGAGGCGTCGACCTTGTTCTTGATCTCCTTGAACTCCTCACCATAGAGGACTGCTTCGGCGAAGGCGGCCTCACTGAGCTCGCACTCCCGTGCCTTGGTGAACCTTCCGTCAACGGTGATGACGTTGTTTGGTCCGGGAATCTTGAGCTAGTTGTAGATAAAGCATGGCCTTGAGAGGAAGGAGTGGAAGATGTTGCGTCAAAAAATGACGTGGTACACGCTCTTGAAAGGCACCACTTCAAAGGTCATGCGTTCTTGGCGGTAATTGTTAACATCACCAAAAGCGACCAGAAGGGTGATGCAGCCCAGTGAATTTGCTTGTCGGCCGGGGACAACCCCATGGAACACGGTGTTGCTCTTCCTTAGCCGGGTCTCTGTCAAGTTCATCTTGTGCAGTGTATCCAGGTACATGATATTGATGCTCCTTCCACTATCCACGAGGCACTTGGTGAACTCGGTGCCGTAAATCAAAGGGTTGATGACCATGACATACTGGTTCTCTGTTGGAATAAGGTCTGGGTGATCCTTCCTATCCCAAGTAATTGGAACGTCCGACCACCTGACGTACTAGGGAACCGGAGGGAGGGTGGCCATCAGCATCCTCAGAGAGGTTTTCTGGGCCCGGACGGTGGGAGTGCCAAGGAAAGTGTGGTAGACTGGAGCCTTCTTTTTGAAAGGATTTTTTCCCTTTACCCTCTCCCTTGTCGGAAGATTTGGGTTCACATCTTCATCCATATCACTTGAATCATTGGATTCCTCCTCCTTCTTCTTCCCTTTGCCCTTTCCGCGGGGTCTATTCTTCCGACTTTGCTTGTAGCCAGACTCAGGGTCTTCCTTGAGGTTGTTGACAAATTTACATTGGAGGTTGGTGTGGGTGGCTTTGCCATTTGCGTCCAGGTGAACGAAACACGACATATCATGGTACTCTTCATACGTTTGGGGAACGTGGGGCGCTAAGGGTGTAGAATCACTCCTCTGTTGGCCACTGCTAGCCCCCAACCACGTCCACGCTGTCCGCCTCCGCCTCTGCCAGTGAACATTGAGGCGACCATGTCGGCTGCTTGCTTTTCTTCAGGTGGATTTTTCCACTTGTTATTGTTGTTTTTTCTGGCCTAGGTAGGGATTTCTATTGCCGGCAATGATCCACACGCGTCATCATCAGCAGCGGCGAATTTGCTAGCCATGGCAATCATTGCATTGAGGGTGAGCTCATTGTTGTCTTGCTTGCGCTTCAACTTATGTTGGAGCAAAGTTCCTTTTTCTAGACCATCGATGAAGGCGGCCATAGCGGTCTGTTTGTGCACCCCTGCGCAGGAATTTTTCATATCCAGCTAGCATGAGAGGTAGGCACGAGAGGTTTCATCCTTTTTTCTTGCACACACCGTTATAGTCACCGACAGTGTAGGGACGTTTGTACGTACCCTCGAAATTCTTGGTGAACGCTTCATGGATGTCCAACCAATTGCATATTGATTTCTCTGGCAAGTCATCGATCCATTCTCGGGTGGTGCCGGTCAGCATAAGTGGGAGGTACTTGACGGTGACATTGGGGTTTCCCCGTGCGATGTGAATCGCTTCGCTGTAGTCATGCAACCATGTCGCTGGCCTGGCAGTGCCGTTGTAGGGCTTGATGGTCTTGTCTATCTGGAGACCCTTGGGGCAGGTTGTGGCCCGTATTACCGGTCCAAAGCAACGTGGCCCGAGGTATGGGAGCTCCCCGAGCTTCTTTGATCTTATCCAGTCGTGGACGTGCATCGTATGGCTCTAGCTGCTTCCCTTTTCCATCATGGGGAGGGGAGTTATGGCGTGATTTATGAGATCGACCGTGCCCTCCGCTATGATGGCTTCTAGGTGGCAACAGTGGCAGCGGAGGCGGTGGGTTAGCCTTCTTGTTGTGACCCTCCTGCAAGTCCTCGCGTGATGGGGATATGCCAAACGGGGTATGCCCAGTAGGATGTTCCGATTGGGTCAAAGGCTTGGCGAGTGGGCCTACAGGATGGCGACTGGAATGCGACTGAGGAGAAAGCCTGGCGATTGGAGACTGGAGGCCTAGAAGCATACTCGAAGCCCAGTCGGATTAGGTCAAAGCCTCTGAATCCATATCTTGTTCGGTTGTAAACTGTAAACCATAGCGAGGTGCCTCCTATATAAACCTCCCTAGGGTACTCTGAGGACTTATGTTTCATCATACACCCCTTCGAGCGACTCGCTGCTTAGACGCCGAGCTCGCCGCCCCTGTAACTCACTCTCCATCAATCTAATCTAGCAGGAGTAGGTATTTACCCTCCGGGGGCGAACCTGGGTAAACCCATGTGCATCCGCCCCATCTCGCACTGCAGATGGCTGCCAGCTCTCGCCCCCGATTCTATCAATCACTGCCTACTGCAGCAAATGCCGTGGCCCTTTCCATGACAGTGTCGCCCACCGTGGGGCCTAGCCAGACTGGCCTGAGTTCTGCGGCGAGACCCTACTCGCCGATCGACTGGCTGATCGCCACCGGCCGCATGATCGCCCTCGGTGGGATCTTACAGATCCTGCCCAGCAGCTACATCCCGGCGCCGCGCCTGGTCACCCACAGCGCGATAATGCCGGTTGGCTCCATCAACCTATTCGTCGGCTTCACCGGCGTAGTCGACCTGATGGTGACGGTGATCGTCGGTGGATCACCGCCACGCCGCGATCTGCTCTCGGAGGAGCAGGTCCAATCCATCAGGAGCCTTGCCTCCGAGTACGACTCGGCCGCCAGCAATGCGGCCGAGACCAACACCGCCGCGGACGACGCGACCCTCCATGATGATGCCGACTCCGCGACCCCTGCCTCGGTCGACGGATCCATCACCGCAGCATCACGGGAGGACTCCATCACGCGGGTCTCCAACCCTAAGGACTTCGAGGACTCCTCAATCCTTGGGATCTTTGATTCTGACTCCGGCTCGGAGTCCCCCGAGGACTTCCATGCCAGATCCAATCACTTCAACGCGATCTACATGGCGGGTAGCACGGTTGCCCCGCCAGATCCATTCTCCACAGAAATCCCTCTGACCGCGACGACCATGGAGGTGGACGAAGCCCGCCTGCGACTAGAGGAGGCGTAGCGCAAGGAGCTAGCCGAGCACGAGAAATTCCGCCTCGAGCGAGCAACGGCGCAGGAGCTATCGCTCTATCACCAGCGCCACATCAGGACCCTCCTGAACTCCAACGTCTAAGGCCGCGTCCTAAACTTCAATGACGAGAGCGACCCCGCACGCGCGGCTGAACGCGAGTACTGCGAGAATGCACCACCGGGTGGCAGCAATCGACCACCACCCGGCGCACCGGCGATTGGGGCCCTGCCACCACCCATTGGTCACGCGCCCCCGCCGGACTAGCCGCGGATCATAATCTCGCCACAGGCCCACGACGCCAACGAACTCCCACTGTACTCCACCCCGATGGACAACATCGTCGCGGCCGACACCGCAGTCGCAAACCTTGACGTCCAAGGAGAAGGCGCGCTGCAGATCCAGTACGCCAAGGCCCTACTCTCCAGGGCCGTCGAGCAGCAAGCCGCGGGAGTCGACTCGCGGGGGCGGATGTATTCCCGCTCCTCGGCCAGCAGGGCAGCATCAGGCGGTCACCCAACCGTCGCCAACGCCGTGACCTGCCCACTACCGCAGCCCCTGGCAAACCAGTCACGGGCCGCCAACCCCGCGCTCTCCACCAATGAGACGCGACCGGTGAACAACACGGTGGCTACCAACGGGCAACCCATCGATGCCCAAACACACATCGTCAACAACCAGGCTTGGCGGGCGCGCCAGCCCAACGACTTGAGGCACACCCTCACTAACCGCAGCGACCCCGAACCCAGGGGCTCGCTCAGCCGAGTCGGGCCCCAGTGCTTCGAACCTATGATCCGAGGAGAGAAGTACCCCGCCAACTTCAAGGCGCCCAAGGATATCAAAAAGTACGATCCGACGTACGATCTAGCAGTCTGGCTGGACACATACCTCATGGCGATGGGAATCGCCGGCCACACCGACCTGCTAGCCGCTCGCTACCTCCCCCTGATGATGGAGGGTGCGACCCGGCAATGGATCAACACCCTCCCCGCCGACAACATTGACTTGTGGGAGGAGATGCGGGACGCCTTCGTCAGGCACTTTGAAGGCTCCTACACCCGCGTCACCACCATCGAGGACCTAGAATGATGCATCCAGGGACAACGCGAGTCGACCCGCCACTGGATCCAAAGGTGGCAGGAGCTATGGATCAACGCCTCCGGCATCCACCCGGACACGGCAATACACTGCTTCAACAACGCGTGCCGGTACGAACCCTTGGTCACCAAGATCAAGAGGGTCTACCGGACGCTCGACAACATACCCAACCTCCTCGAGATCACCAAGCGCTACGCGGAGGAGGACCCCAACCAGGACTCCAACGACTAGTCAGGGGGAGGACGCCGCGTGAGCGCCCACGACAGCGGGCGACAACGCGATATGTGCTACAACAACACTCGCATCACCGACAAGCGTCGCGGTGACGGGTGAGTCGACTTCGTCACCAATGCCGGCTACAGCCAACGTGACCCGAAGAACTTCCGCCGCGACGAAGGAAACTACCACGACATCGGAAACTACCGCGCCAACAATGCGGCGAGGCCGAAATTCGACCTTGCCGCCCTACTCAACCAACCCTGCGTCTACCATAGCAGGGAGGGCAAACCCGCCACCCACACTATCGCCGACTGCCACTCCCTCAAGGAGATCGAAAAAGCAAGGCGGGCATGAGACGACCCCAACAACAACCAGCCACGGGATAATGGAAACACCGGTGGCTTCGGCAACACCGTGGGATCACTCCACACCTTCACCGGGCTCGGCACCAAGCGCGAGAGGAAAGTGCTCGCCCGCGCAGTCGCCGTCAATGCGGTGACATAGGTCAATATTCCCCGCTTCCTTAACTGGTCTGAGCAAAGCATCACCTGGAGTCGCCAAGACCACGCATCCAAGGTCGAGTACCCAGGGCGAGTCGCCCTGGTGGTCAGGCCCAAAGTGGTCAACTACTGGCTGCCTAAGACACTGATGGACGGCGGGAGGTCCATCAACATCATGTACCTGGACATGTTCAAGAGGCTCCAGCTCCCAGAATCAGCAATCAAGCTGACCCTGACAACCTTCCACGGCATCGTCCCCAGTCGGAAGGCGTACCCGATCAGAAAAGTAACCCTACCAGTCACCTTCGCCACACCAGCAAACTACCGTGCCGAGCGGATCGAGTTCGAGCTGGTGAACTTCCGCAGCCCCTACCACTATGTCCTGGGACGCCAAACATTCGCCAAATTCATGGCGGCCCCCCATTACGCCTACAACATGATGAAGCTTCCAGGGCCAAGCGGCATCATCACCGTCCACGGCGACCCCGATATGGCCGTGGAATGCAAAGACAAAGGTGCTGAATTCGCTGACACCGTCATCTCCGTGAAGACTGACCACGCGGAGGAGCTCGCGAAATACACGGGCAACATCAACAAGGACGACCCTACCATCCTGAAGAAGCCAACCGCCACGAGCTCCACATTCGAGGCGACCACGCACACCCGCACCGTCGAGCTCGTCCCGGGTGACTCTAGCCAGACGGTCACCATTGGGGTGCACATGAGCCCCACATAGGAAAGCCCGCTCATCGGGTTTCTCCGTGAGAATCATGACATATTTGCATGGAAACCATCTGACATGCCCGGTGTCCCAAGGGAACTCGCTAAGCACAAACTCAACGCTGACCCCAAAGTGCAACCAGCAAAGCAGTCGTTGTGGCCCTTCAATGAAGAGCGTCGCCGAGCAATCACCGAAGAAGTATAGTGCCTGCTAGCCGCAGGCTTCATTCGCCAATCAAATACTCCAATTGGCTGGGAAACCCAGTCCTGGTCCTGAAAAAGAACAACACGTGGAGAATGTGTATCGATTACACCAACCTCAATAGTGCCTGCCTGAAGGAGGAGTTTGTCCTACCGTGCATCGATCACATCATCGACTCGACTGCGGGATCAGAGTCGATGTGCTTCCTTGACGCGTATTCTAGCTACAACCAGATCAAAATGGCGGTCGAGGATGAGGAGAAGACGGTGTTCATCACGCCATTCGGCGCCTTCTACTACACGACCAGGATGTTCGGCCTCAAGAATGCTGACGCAACCTACCAAAGGTGCATGCAGGAGTGCCTCGCGAGCCAAATTGGCCGCAACATACATGTCTATATCGACGATGTGGTGGTAAAATCCACCCACCAGGACGACCTGCTCGTCGACCTGGCCGAAACCTTCGCAAACCTGTGGAGGTACAACATCAAGCTCAACCCAGGGAAATGCACCTTCGGTGTCCCCACTGGACAACTCCTAGGATACGTGGTCTCCAAACGAGGCATCAAGGCCAACCGCACCAAGATCGACACCATAGCGCGACTCGGGAAACCCGAGTGCCTGCGTGATGTACAGAAGTTGGTCGGGTGAGTCGCGGCTCTTAGTCGCTTCATCCCTCGGCTCGGTGAGAAGGCAATGCCCCTCTACCGCCTGATGTGCAAGAACCCCATGTTCCAATGGGATGCGGAGGCAGACAACACACTCAAACACTCAAGGAAGTGCTACTCGCGGCTCCACTCCTAGCTGCCCCAATCGATAAAGAGCCAATGCTCGTCTATGTGGCAGCCTCCACTCGAGTCGTCAGTGCCGGGATGGTCGACGAACGAATAGAGGAGGGCAAGGAACACCCCGTACAATGCCCCGTCTACTACATCAGCAAAGTCCTGATGGACTCAAGACAACGCTACCAGCAGTACCAGAAACTGGTATACGCAGTATTCCGAGCTCAACGGCGACTCCCACACTACTTCCAGGAACACCCAATCATGGTCGTCTCCTCCGCGCCACTGTAGGACATAATACGCAATCGCGATGCAACTGGGAGAGTCGCCAAGTGGGCCGTCGAAATCGGCGTCCACAACATCAAGCACGAGCCCCGCAAAGCGATCAAGTCACAAGCCCTAGCTGATTTCCTTGCAGACTGGGAAGAAGCACAACATCCGGTGAAGCTCCCATACCTCCACTACTGGTCGCTCCACTTCGACGGGTCCAAGAACGTCGACGGCGCCGGGGCTGGGGTCATACTGACCTCCCCCATGGGAGACAAGCTCCACTATGTGATCCACCTCAACTTCAAGCCCTACACCAACAACATGGCAGAGTACGAGGCCCTCCTTCACGGCATGCGGGCCGCCAAGGAGATGAACATCAACCGCTTACGGTGCTACGGTGACTCCGATCTAGTCGCGGCCAAGTCGTCGGGACATGCGACACCGTCTCCTCGACAATGATAGCATACCGCCAAGCGGTAGACCAGCTGGGAGGACACTTCGATGGTTATTCAGTCGAGTGGATCGACAGGCGAAAGAACGAGGAAGCACTTTCCCTCTCCCACATCGGGTTTGCTCGGCAAACACCACCCGCAGGCGTCTTCATCGACATCATCCAAAAGCCTTCGGTCTCCCTGCCGAAGGAGATCGACATCGGGATGCCACAACAACCTGAGCCGACCCTAGTTGCCATGATCGTGGAGCCCAGCGACTGGATGGCACCATATGTCGCCTTCCTCGAGCACAAGATCCTCCCAAGCAATGAGACGGAAGCGCGAATGATCGTGCGCTGATGCAAGTCCTTCGTCATTATCAACAGCGAGCTCCACAAACGCAGCGTGACCGGCGTATTCCAGTGTTGTGTACAGGCAGAAGAAGGACGCAAGATCCTCCAGGACATCCACGCCGGTGACTGCGGCCATCACGCCGGTGCCAAGTCGCTGGTCACCAAGGCCATGCAGCACGGTTTCTACTAGCTAACCGCACACGCCGACGCCACCGACATCATCCAACGATGCGTCGGATGCGAATACGCCACGCACGACGCGATCTCCGGGTTTTGCAATCGGGCCATCCACATCACCTGGCCATTCGTCGTATGGGGCATGGAAATGGTCGGCCCATTCAAGAAGGCCCCATCCGGCTTCACCCACCTCTTGGTCACGGTCGACAAATTCACCAAATGGGTCGAAGCCAAGCCGATCAAAATTTGCGACGGCAAGACAGCCACTAAGTTCCTCCACGAGCTCATCTACCAGTACGACTACCCGCACAGCATCATAACAGACAACGACACTAACTTCGCCAAGGGCGCCATGGCGGAATTCTGCGAGGAGCATAGTGATGGCCCAAGATATCTCGAGCTCGTTGGGGAACCCCAAGAGGAAGGTATGATGAGAACAGTAGCAAGTTTCCCTCAGTTATGAAACCAAGGTTATCGAACCAGTAAGAGCAAGGAAACACCTCCAAGGTGTTGTTGCCAACTTGGAATCCTGCACAACACAACCACAGAACTTTGCCCCCAACTTACAGTGAGGTTGTTAATCTCACCGGTTTTGCTGAAAAAAAAGGATTAAACATATTGTGTGGAAGAAAGTAAAAGCTTGCAGAAAGTAAACAAAAAGCAGTAAACACTTGTAGATTGATGGTAAAAGAAAGGACCAGGATCCATAGTTCACTAGTCGTGGCTCTCCTTAAGAGGGATGACATGTTGGGTGAACAAATTACAGCGGGGCAATTGACAAACATCGAGAAAGCATACATGCATATACTAGTCATCTTGACTCCTATGAGATTTGATTGGGCATTACAACATTATACATAGACCGTAATCCAACTATATCTATGACTAATAATCCACCTTCAGGTTATCATCCGAACCCCCTCCAATATTAAGTTGCAAGCAATAGATAATTGCATTCCGCATTGCGTGTAAAGTAAACAATACGACTGTTATATGAACAAAGGATTGATGTTTTCTCCCTAGTAGCAACAGCATATCTAGTACCTTAGAGATTTTTGTCACTTCCCCAGATTACTAGAGGCATGAAACCACTACTGAGCATAAATACTCCCTCTTGGAGTTGCTAGCATCAACTTGGCCAAGATATCTACTAACAACGGAGAGCATGCAAGATCACAAATAACAAAGACATGATAGAATCAATAATCAATCTAAAATAGCATCTCAATATCCATCGGATCCCCACAAACACAACATGTATGATTACAAATAGATGATCTTGATCATGAATGTAGCTCACAAGATCTAGACATGATAGCACAAAGGAGAAGCACCAACCATCTAGCTACTACATGGACCCGTAGTCCAAGGATGAACTACTCACGCATCACACCGGAGGCTTGCATGGTGATTAAGAAGGCCTCCAGGGTGAATTCTCCCCTCTGGTAGGGTGCCGGGAAGAGCTTTAGATCCCTCCCGATCTAGGGATGGAGATGACAGCGACTACAGAATCTTTCGTGGAATTTTGATCGGGTACTTAGGGTTTCTGTATCGGAGTTATCTTATAGGCGAAAGGGGAGGCCGAGGGGGTGCCCTAGGCGGACACACCACCCCCTGGCGTGGGCCAAGCCTGGCCGCATGGCCAGGTGGTGTGGCAGCCCTCTGGCCCCTCTCCGTCTCATATTCTGGCTCCGTGTCCCCCTCGGTGAAAAACTAACTTTGGCTTTTGTCCCGTCCAATTCCGAGAATATTCATTTTCTGACTTTCTTGGAACCAAAAACAGCAGAAAACAGGCAGCTGGCACCGTGGCATCTTGTTAATAGGTTAGTCCAAAAAAGTGTATAAAAAGTACTCCAAAGTGTGGACAAAACATAAGAAAGTAGATAAAAACCAAGCACGGAACATCAAAAATTATACATACGTTTGCAACATATCAACATCCCCAAGCTTAACTCCTGCTCGTCCTCGGGTAGGTAAGTGATAAAAAGAAAGAATAATTTTTGAGGTGACATGCACCATCATAAACTTGATCAAAGTATTTGTAAAACATTGATAGCTAGGATCATAGTACGTCAACATAACATGAAAGATAAAGTTCTAACAATAAGACATAGCAACTATGTTGCAACATGAAAAGGCACAAACAAAAGATTCATGAATAACAATACTTTGCAAAATGTTTGTTTGTTTCACATAAAGAAAACATAGCATAGTGGCGTTCAACTTATCCCTCATAGAGTAGCAAACATAAATGCACAAGACACCTTCAAAGTTCATAAGAGTGACTAGATACAAGTAGTTTAAGAACAAGCAATATCAAAGTTATGCATCAATCAACAAGTCTTGGGACAATGCACATAGAACTAAGAATGGCCACTATGCTCTCAAAATAGATGCATAAAGATAGAAGGTGGAGACTCAACATAAAAGTAAAAGAAAGGCCTTCATAGAAGGAACTAGAGATTCAAGTTTCATAAAGAGCTTCCAAAAATCATGGTACTTATTAGCTTTCAGCTCTCATTGCCCCTATCATAAGCATATTTAGGTGATTAAGGTTAAAGTGACACAACTAAGAGGATATGCTTGACAAGCTATAAGCCGAAATCTCATGCCTCTTACTTACGAAAACCAAACCTCATGCTACTTAACTTCAGTCACAAGTAAGCTCTTGTCATTGTAAGTACATATGTATCATAGAGAACCGCCAACGGGGTACCCCTTGCACATGATACAGGAGCTATCCCATAATCAAAATGACAAGGTAAGCAGACAATGAACATCTCAGCGATCTTTTTAATTGCTATTTACATAGGTTTTTATTGAGGATGCTTCATAGAGTGGTCATTATGGTTATGCTGCAAGTTTCCACCATGATTAGGCATGGCTTAGGCTAGCAGCCCAGGCATTTCTCTAACACACATACAAACTCCATGATCTTACAAGTTCCCCTTTTATTTCACACCGCCGAGATCCATAAGCAAAAGAACATGATATGAACGGGGTACAATGTACAAGTGCAATGTTGAAAGCGTTCCCCATGATACATGGTTCTGCTAACTTCAACTAATAAAGTGCAAGCATATACGAAACAAACATGGATGCAATGGTTCAAGTTTATTAAATGCAAAAAAGTAAAGTGTGCCATCAAGTTCATGAGAGCTTTAATCACTAATTTTCACATAACAAGTTTAATTCGGAAGGTAGATAAAAACATGAATATACTTGGAATAGCAAATGCTAATAGGTAAGTATGGTGAAATCTTTGGAATAACTTGTTTTTAGGAGTTGGATGCATGAGTGGAACTCACACTTGGTTATGGAGGCTAGCAAAAGCCTGGGAGCGACCGACTAAGAGAGCAATAATGGCCATAATCATGCAGAGCAACAACACATCATTAATCAAAGCATAAAGTGATACTACAAGTCGAAAACAAAAGGATCATAAAGTCTATGGTGACTTGGGATAGTCATAACATGGTGTGAGCATGTGCCAAGTCAACCCAAATAAAGCATCAAAGGAGAATACCACAATACTATGCTTTAATATGCTAAAACAACGCATGATTCTTCCAAGGCACATTAAGCAATCTCAATTGTTTATAACATGTCATGCTACAGCAAAGATCACTAAGCATAAAGCCAAAACAATATCATTCATGGCATGACAAAGCATAGGCCACAGTCAAAACCAAACTCCTTTTACCACTTAAGAATGAACTTTTCCTACTCTTTTCCAATCCAAACAAAACTATTTGAAAACTAATACATGAGAGAGGGGGTCCAACCAATTTATTCATCAAACTAAGGAAACCAATCAAATGAAAACCAAAAAACAAAAACAAAGACGCTCCAAGAACAACACAACTGTGCATGAAACAATAGAAATGAAGTGTTTGGAAGAAACCTAGGATTTTTATTGATGAAAAAGGGGATGCCTTGGGCATCCCCAAGCTTTGACGCTTGTACCTATTGAATATTTCTTAGGGTGACACGGGGTGGCATCCCCCAGCTTAAGCTTTAGTCCATTCTTCATCTCATTACATCATTCTCTCCATACACCTGAAATTTTTCCTTCATACAAAACTTCACACAATCTTTATTAGCAACATTAGTGCACTCAAGATAATAAGTCTTTGGGTTCAGTTTCAACAACAATAAAACTTCCATTAAAACAAAATCTACTGAAGCACTTCCCTCAAAAAGCTCAATTCCCCAAAGAGAACTCAAAAGGGAACCAACAAGAAGCAAATGCAAATAATGGCAGAAATCTGTCAAAACAGACAAGCAGGTAAAAACCAATTTTTTCAAAGACCTTCAGTTGGTCAAATCAAAACGTGTTGAACTAAAGAAAGTTAGATAACAACCTAGGGCAGAAGCAAAAATATTCACGCCTCAAAACGACGTACAGAGATTTTACACGAATTTTTATGGTGAAGCGGAAAATTTTGTTTCGAGACATCAACTTTTCCAATCATTACTTCTCTCTCATTAGAGGTTACTCTTGGCACAAAAAGCAAATAAAAAGGATAAGGAGGGGTTATTATTGAAGTAATAACTTCCAAGACTCATCTAAAACTTTTGGTTTATCTCCCAATAAGTACTTTTCTTTAACGCCTTTAAGTTAGGCATAAGAAGCAAGCAAAAGAATCAAGTATTCTCAAATGAAGAAGCATTAAGATTGATACCAGAAATATCTTCAACAAGGCAAGGTATCTAATCCAAATAAGTTCTAGAGGATCCTCTCTCAATGCTCTTGGGTTCACTACTTTCATCAAACGGGTTTTCAGGAACAATCTAATCAAGATTCTTTTCTATGGCTTCATGCGTTGCTACAAGTTTGAAAGGTATTGGTATCTTAATTTCCTCCCCATTAGGTTCGGTTTTGTTCATCTTTTCTCGTGTACCAATAACATCTACACATGAGCCTAGCATATTAAAATGATCAAAGATTTTTCTAGCTTCCTTAGCAACATCATAGAATTCTTTAAGCAAGGTTTCTATAATAAAATATCTCTTTTCAGGGTCCTCAATTTCCTTAAGTTTAAGAAACATTACTTGCAGTAAGGGGTTAAGGTTAACAAACCTAGCTTCCAACATGTGAACTAAAGAAGCTGCAGCAATTTCATAATTCGGAGCAAGTTCTGCAAGGGATCTATCGTTAATATCTTCATGCTTACTAACATGATTAAAGAATTGTTCAATATTATCTTTTCCAATTATAGAGCCACTACCTATTGAAAGGTCTTTCAGGGTGAATTTAGGGATCAACATGGTGATCTAAGAAAGAGGTAACAACTATAGAAAGACTTAATTTTTTTTGTGTTTTTTAATAAAGAAAGCAAACTTGCAAAACTAATTGTTTTGTGTTTTTGATAAAGAAACAAGAAAACAAAGCAAAAATAAACTAAGAAAAACAAAAAAAACAAAGTAAAGAGATTAGTTATGAGGGACTCCCCTTGTGAAGATGTGCTTGACTCCCCGACAACGGCGCCAGAAAAGAGCTTGATGGCCCAAGATATCTCGAGCTCATTGGGGAATCCCAAGAGGAAGGTATGATGAGCACAGCATCAAGTTTCCCTCAGTTATGAAACCAAGGTTATCGAACCAGTAGGAGCTATGAAACACCTCCAAGGTGTTGTTGCCAACTTGGAATCCTGCACAACACAACCACAGAACTTTGCCCCCAACTTACAGTGAGGTTGTCAATCTCACCGGTTTTGCTGAAAACAAAGGATTAAACATATTGTGTGGAAGAAAGTAAAAGCTTGCAGAAAGTAAACAGAAAGCAGTAAACAATTGTAGATTGATGGTAAAATAAAGTACTGGGGTCCATAGTTCACTAGTGGTGGCTCTCCTTAAGATGGATGACATGTTGAGTGAACAAATTACAGCGGGGAAATTGACAAACATCGAGAAACCATACATGCATATACTAATCATCTTGACTCCTATGAGATCTGATTGGGCATTACAACATTATACATAGACCGTAATCCAACTGCATCTATGACTAATAATCCACCTTCAGGTTATCATCTGAATCCCCTCCAGTATTAAGTTGCAAGCAACAGATAACTGCATTACGCATTGCGTGTAAAGTAAACAATACGATTATTCTATGAACAAAGGATTGTTGTTTTCTCCTTAGTAGCAACAACACATCTAGTACCTTAGAGATTTCTGTCACTTCCCCAGATTACTAGAGGCATGAACCCACTATCGAGCATAAATACTCCCTCTTAAGTTGCTAGCATCTACTCGGCCAAGATATCTACTAACAACGGAGAGCATGCAAGATCACAAATAACAAAGACATGATAGAATCAATAATCAATCTAAAATAGCATCTCAATATCCATCGGATCCCCACAAACACAACATGTATGATTACAAATAGATGATCTTGATCATGAACGGATCTCACAAGATCTAGACATGTTAGCACAAAGGAGAATAACCAACCATCTAGCTACTACATGGACCCGTAGTCCAAGGATGAACTACTCACGCATCATACCGGAGGCTTGCATGGTGATGAAGAAGGCCTCTAGGGTGATTCTCCCCTCTGACAGGGTGCCGAGAAGAGCTTCAGATCCCTCCCAATCTAGGTATGGAGATGACGGGGGCTATAGTCTCTCTCGTGGAATTTTGATCTGGTACTTAGGGTTTCTGTATTGGAGGCATCTTATAGGCGAAAGGGGAGGCCGAGGGGGTGCCCTAGGTGGCCACACCACCCCTGGCACGGGTCAGGCCTGGCCGCACGGCCATGTGGTGTGGCGACCCTCTAGCCCCTCTCTGTCTCGTATTCTGGCTCCGTGTCCCCCTCGGTGAAAAATTGACTTTGGCTTTTGTCCCGTCCAATTTCGAGAATATTCATTTTCTGACTTTCCTGGAACCAAAAATAGCAGAAAACAGGCAGTTGGCACTGTGGCATCTTGTTAATAGGTTAGTACAAGAAAGTGTATAAAAAGTACTCTAAAGTGTGGACAAAACATAAGAAAGTAGATAAAAACCAAGCATGGAACATCAAAAATTATAGATACGTTTGCAACGTATCATAGAGCATACGACTCGACCTCGCCTTAGTCGCCCACCCGGAGTCAAACGACCAAGCAGAATGCGCCAATCAGAGCATCCTCCACGGACTCAAGCCACGACTCCAAGTGCCCCTTGAGCGAACCCCAGGATGTTGGGTTGAAGAGCTCCCCTCCGTAATATGGGGGATCCGCACCTCCGTCAACCTCTCCATGGGGTTCACGCCCTTCTTCATGGTATATAGCACCGAAGCCATGATGCCGACAGACCTGGAGCATGACTCGCCTAGAGTCGCCAACTACGTCGAGGCGACAAATCAGACCGCTCGCCAAGACAGCATCGACCAGCTCGACGAGGCACACGACCTGGCTCACTCCCGCACCGCCATCTACCAGCGGGGACTCTACAGCTACCACAGCCGCCGAGTCAGGACCCGCACCTTCCAAGAGGGCGACTTGGTCCTACGATTGGCATGCACAAGCTCTCCCCTCCATGGGAGGGGCCATTTGCCATAGGATACGTCCTTGGCAACGACGCCTACTACCTCATCGACATACGAGGCGATGGCCAACTTGAGGTCGAGAGGCCATGGAATGTAAACCTTCTCCGAAAGTTCTACATAGAACTCAAACTTGTACCCAGATGATATATAATGAAATTCATTTGGATTACATAAATTGTGTTCACTCGCCATACTCTTGTGCCACTCGCACTCGTACATTAAGCAATACGCTACCTATGGAAGTCAACCCTTGGTCGAGCGACCGACATGGCTAAGTAGTGAGACCCAAGGGCACCGAAGATATTCGGGCTTTGTGTCGTCCACGAACACGCCAACCCGGAGCCACCATCAGAGTTGCCCCGCTCGACTGGCCCACCGGGCCAAGACGATCGATGTTCGCTTCCCACAGCGACCTGTCCTTCCCATCCTCGAGCAAAGCGACTCGAACGGTTAAGTACCACGCACGGGGACTTGGCAAACAGAAACCCTCACGCAGCTCAGGAACACACCAAGTAAGAGAGCTGCCTTGGACTCACCACGCGATTGGCTCTCCGAGCCAGGGGAGAAACGCGTTACAAACAACCGACACACAACCCGTAATAGGCACACGCTCGGGGACTCGCCTAAAACAACCCCACTCGCACTCAGGGACTCGCCCCTTTAAGTCGCGAGGGACAAATAGCACAAAAATCCAAAGCTAACACACATGTACACAAACGAGTTATACCCCACTAAAGGGCGGGCGCGCTTGGGGACTCGCTCAAACAAATAGTTAAACACACCACACAATTAAGCTTGCATTGCGAGTCGATTGACTCCTCTTACCCCCATACAAAATATTGTTCATATTAAAAAAGTCGTCACTTGGCATATCTTACAAACTGCCTAGAGAAGCTATCTATTTCGCAGGCCCTAATGAAGAAGCATCTCCACCACCCTTGACACAGACGAATGGTTGCCATGGGTTCGTCGGGTAGGTCGTTAGCGACTTTGATAGCGCCAACCGGAAGGTTTGCTCTGACTTTAGGTCACGATGTTCCGGCTCGGGGTCGCCCGACGCCACCACTGTCTCCTGGTATGGCAGCAGGTCTCCCATTGCCAGCACCCGATCAACAAAGGGGGCAGCCTTGGCGGTCAGCTTCAACACCTCCGACATCTCTACCACGCCAGTCACTGAAGGGTAGCCGCTGGTGATGTCGTCGAGGTCGAAGTCGTTAGGGAAGTGCACGAGCCTCAGGCTCAACGCCGTGGTGCCCCGTGCCTAAAAGCTGAACACGCCATCCACTCTACGACACTGGTACCTCCTCCAGGTAGCGCCACACTTCAGTCAGTCCCCCAGGTATAACCTCGGTGGAAGACATTCCCTGGAGAACCGCCTGGACACACAACGCCGAGGCAGTGGCCGCGTTCACCACCGCGGTCACACACTGTAAAGCATTGATGGTTTGCACCACCGGATCGCTTTGACCTATTATAGCTGCAACGTCGGACGTCAGTGCCACCACGAATTCCCCCACTCGGGGACTCTTCGCACATATCCAAAGGAGAGCAATGACTCACCAAGGAGCTGTTGGTAGTGTTCGATGACGTGCTTCTCCAAGGCAGCAAGATCGCCCTGCAGCCCAAGGATGATGGAGTCCACGGCCTTCCGCTCCTCCTCACCCATGGTGACTGCGGCCTTAGCCCTATCCTTAGAGGAGATCACGGCCGCTTTCGCCTCCTCCAACTCCTTCACAAGCGAGTCGATACGCCCATTCGCCACATCTATCTCGGCAGCTGGAACGTACCCTTCCCGGGCTTTGGCAATGGCGGCCGGAAGACCATCTGCACGGAACAGAAACAACAGTCAGAATTCTGTCAACATTAGCAGCTTGCAATCGCCAACTAAAACAATTACTCACCGGCAGCCTCCTTAAGTCGTCGGTTTGTCTCCTGCACCACGCGCAGATCACGCTCCAGACGCTCTTTTGTGTCCTGCCGGTCAGCCAACTCCCTTTGCAAGCCCTACAAGCAGAACGAAAAATAAGCAACTGCAAAAACACAAATTCAGTGTCCAACCGCTGAAATTCAGCGACTAGACACTCGGGGACTGGCGATTAGAAGAAACTCAGTGCCTAGCCACTGAAATTCAGCGACTAGACACTCGGGGACTAGCGACTAGAAGAAACTCAGTGCCTAGCCGCTGAAATTCAGCGACTAGACACTCGGGGACTGGACGTACCTGAATGGTGGCGCCAAGCATATTGTGAAGTTCTCTGGCATCCGTCGTAGGGACCACGAAGGAGGTACGCCCGCGATGTGGTCCGACGTCCTCATCGACGATCTCCGGCATTTGCGGAGATTGGGTTTCCGCCATGATCGGAGAACCCCTCGCCATGAAGCGCTGGAACGATGCGGACGCCCTCGGCCGAGCACCGGGTTCTTTGGAGCAGCCGTTGAGCCCCATTAGCTGGTTCCGATTGAGCGGCTGCTACCTCCTCGCCACCAGGGGTGGCATCACTCCCTCTGGCGCTATCTTGTCCTGTAGCCTCTTCGGGCTCGCCCTTCTGCTTCTTCGCGTCTTCAGCAGGCGCAGCATCCGCAACAGGTTTCCTCTTCCTGGGGAGATCGCCTTCCCCCATGGTGACGGTCGATGGAATTTTAGCCACCAAAGGGCGGCCTATCTTCTTAGCGCCGGATCTACAATAAACCTCCAAAGTCAGCAAAGAAATCACACAAGTCCAACAATTGGAAAAGAAACCTCTGAGGACTTACTTGGCGACTGGAAGACCACGCAACCCCGTGCTGATGTGGGCGGGCTTATCTAACTCCAGGCCTATCTTGCGCGTGAGATCTTTCTTGAAGACATCTGAAGCCCATGACACCGCGGGCCTCTTCGATGATGAAGCCGCGGTCGCAAGAATCTCTGGCTCAGAAGATGAGGCTGTCCCCGAAGGTCGCGGTGACTTTGACGCCGTAGCCTCAGCTACCTCCTGCTCTGGCGCCATCAAAGTTGTTGGCGCGATCACCGCAAGAGGAACATCCACCCCCGCTTCGGTGCCCTTAGCCTCTGATCCCATCATCAAAATTGCGCCCTTAGGGATATTGCGTGAGGTCTCGGCCATGTCATCGTCGGACTCGCCATCCGACTCGAACACCACTGCCGACCTGGGCAGTGACGCCAGCTTCTTCGCTGGCAACTTTGGCTTGCCTGTGGGCTTCGCTGGCGTGGCTGTTCGCCGAGAACTATGCTCTTGCAAGATCTCATCGTCTTCTTCGCGCTCTTCAAGACTATGGCTCGCCTCGAACTCGCGCTACTTCTGCATGCGAGTCTTGTGGGCCGCGGGCGCTGGGGGAGGAACCTCCATTTCCTCCTCTTCGTCCTCAGAAGATTCTCTTGCGGCACCCTCCTCGAACTCTTGGGGGACCTCTTTGTTGAGTGGGGGGACCCAGCCTTCCAGAACCTGGAACAACTGAGAGTGGACACAAATGAGCTTCAGATGATGCGGCTGCAAATTGCACCGCGGGAATCACGAATGAAGATAAATTTGGAGAAAAGGACTTACTGTTGGGGCTTCGTTCTTCACAGGCATGTACGGAGCAAGCCTAGCCGACGTGGTTGTAAATTCCGCGTTAGTGATCTTCTTCAGGGCGGCTTTATAGTCTTCGGTGTCCCACGACTCCTTGCTAGTCCGGAAAGGATCATTTTTCCTGCTGTACTCGTACATCTAGTGTGGCCGGGCCGCCAATGGAACCAGGCGCCGCCGAGCCAGCAGTTATAAAGGTTGATCAAGGACAACCCTTGGCCCTTCAGCTTCTGGATCTAGTCCATCATTTCCGCGACAGCCATCCTTTGATCATCGGGGAGCCTGTCCATTGCCAGCCGATGGGGCTCACTTCTCTCCACAATGAATTCCGGCAACGCCACTTCGCCGGAGGGGGTGGACTCCTTGACATAGAACCAGCTCTTCTTCCACTCGCTCGTGACCTTCTTCGGCAGCATGAGCTTGACGAAGTTGACCTTCGGCTTCAGCTAAAAGGTGACTCCTCCGGCCGCCAAGATTGGGTCGCCAGACCCTTCGCGCCTGATGCGGCCGTGGAAAAGCTCCAGCCACAGTGGGAAGTACGGCCTGCAGCCGAGGTAGCACTCGCAGAAGGCGACGAAGATCACCAGCTGCTCGATGTTGTGCGGGCCGAGATCCGATGGTTTGATCGCATATAATGCACAGAACCGCCAAAAGAATAATGAGGTTGGGAACCCCAAGCCCCTCTCCAAATGGCTTGGGAAGCAGATGAACTCGCCGGTGTGTGGCTTCTGCTCGATCTTGGAAGACATGGGGATCCGCCAATTCCCTTTGCAGAGGACCCCGGCGTCCTCGAAGGACCTGCGCTGCGCCGCAGTGCACTTAGATTTCCCCCACAAGCCTTTCGGAGACGCCATCAGGAAAAAAGCCGGATCGCTTGGTCTGGAGAGTTTGGATTGAGGGAAGACAGAAGGAATGGATGCACGAGAATTAAGAACGTGAGGAAGGATCTGCAGGACTGATCTAGCAATCCCCTTATAAAGGAGTGCTACCCACCAATCTTGGGGTAGCCGTTACCCGCAGTAATTGAGCTGAAGTTACTGTTGGACTACCCAACGGATAGTTTTGACCAAGTTAACAGTCCAACTCCTTCAATCGACTCACTTGTAATTGTGCCCTGTCCATTCGCCGAAGCAGCGACTTGATAGCGGTTGCATTCGCTGAAGCAGTGACTTGATAGCAGTTGCATTCACCGAAACAACAACTGGGAACCTGGTGGAAAATTTCCTTTGTTTCGACAGAGTCCATCGCCGATTTGACTAGGCGTCCAAATTGGACTCGCCTACTCCTACTGCCAAATGAACACCTGCGTTTGAATCAACGATGGCCTCGGGGACTACTGATGGGGATATGACAAACAGGGTATGCCCTGTAGGACGTTCCGATTGGGTCAAAGGCTTGGCGAGTGGGCCTGCAGGACGGCGACTGGAATGCGACTGAGGAGAAGGCCTGGAGATTGGAGACTGGAGGCCCAGAAGCGTACTCAAAGCCCAGACGGATTAGGTCAAAGCCTCCGAATCCATATCTTGTTCGGTTGTAAATTGTAAACCCTAGCGAGGTGCCTCCTATATAAACCTCCCTAGGGTACTCTGAGAACTTACATTCCATCATACACCCCTTCGAGCGACTCGTTGCTTAGAAGCCGAGCTCACCGCCCCTATAACTCGCTCTCCATCAATCTAATCTAGCAAGAGTAGGTCTTTACTCTCCGGAGGGCCGAACTTGGGTTAAACCACGTTCATCCGCTCCCATCTCGCACAGTAGATGGCCGCCAGCTCTCGCCCCCGATTCTATCAATCGCTACGTACTACAGTGACTGCCATGGCCATTTCCATGACATCGCGCCTGCCACGGTTGCTTGTCGGGCGTGGGGGATCCTTATGGGACCTGCTCCTATGTCCTTCATTGCTGTTGCGCTCTCCGGCATGTCGGGGCTGCTCACCCTGGTCACGTATAACGATGCCGGCCTGGGGATGCCTTGGTGGTGGCATGCTTGTACGGTGGCATGGCTGTGGTTCCTCGTGATGCTGAGATGGTGGTGGAGGTGGGGACCGGTGAGGACAAGCCTTTTCTACGTGATTGGAGGATATGGGGATGGCGTCAGTCCTATTCCATGCCTCTCTCCATCTTTGCTCTATGGAGCCCGTATGCGATCCCTCGTCACGAGGAGATTTGGGCCTTCTACGGCTGTTCAGGGTTGACTGGCAAATCTCCGGGTTGGACTCGAGCCTCTGTGAGGTAGCCTTTTCATGTTGCTTGCATGCCTTAGCGACAAGGTCGTACACCTGAGAAACTTCTTCTGGCGACCTGTCCTGTTCTAGGAGGCTTTTGGCGACGACGATGTTGAGGGCGGGAGTTGGCATGACTTGCCTCCCCTCTGAATCAATGTATGGGGTGGCTTTTGTCGGATTAGACCTGTCATATCCCAACCTGGGCCGAACGACGGGATCTTCGATGATGTGACCTGGCACTTTCTTTGCCTTTTGCTTCAACAACAATTGCTTGTACTCAGCCTCCATAGCTCTTGCCGCATTAATGGATTGCTGCACCCTAGCCATGTCTTCATCCAGCTTAGCGCCCTGCTCCGCAATACATTTGGCCTCCGCCAATATTTCCGCGTGCTTCTCATCAAGTTCTGTAACGCTCTAGATATGGGAAACGGTTATAGGCTTAATAAGGAGTGTGTCGTAAATTGCCTTGTCGCCAGGAGTAGCCAATGGGTTGCCAGCTGCATACATTGATGGTGGTATTGGCGGCTGATTTGACTGTCGGGCAGTACTGGGGGCTGTGGTGAGTTCCTTCGCCAGTTGCGAGCGGATAACCGGAGGAGTCAAGGCCTTGGCCAGAGCCGGAGGCTCGGCGGCTTTCTTGGCTGCTGCTGCTTTGGTAACTGCTGGCGTGGGCGGAGCTCTCTCATGTTCCGGTTCCTGTTTGTCTTTTTCCATCACGCTCCCAATGGCAACTAGCACCTGGTGGGAAGCGTTGGTCTTCTCGGTGTGCTCCTCCTTCTTGATCTCCTGCTCAGTCTCCCTCATAATAGCATCGTATTCCACTGAGTTAGCGTCTGAGCCACCGCCATCCATATTAATGTCGGTGTACAGCGCGTCAAGGACGAAGTCGAAGTTGGCTTCGGTGTTGGTGATGGTGGATGTGGAGGCGTGCCATTGTTGTTGTTTCCTCCTCCAGCCACGACAGCGATCGCTATTTCAGCCTCCTCATTGGCACCCGCATATTCATTGACGATGGTGACCATCTCGCCAAGGGTGAGAGAACCTGCGGCCTGCCGCCTTTGGAGGGTATGCCAGAGGAGTGTTCCGGGTGTGAGCCCTTCCATGAAGTGGTACACGAGCTCGTCGGCGCGGTTGCCCTCTAGGGTTTCCCTCACCCTCATCCATCTGGCGAGGTATTCGTGGGGAGGATCCCCATCCCTTTGAACGCATCTAGCCAGATCGAAGATGGTGACTACGCCAACAAAGTGTGACCTACGCATCTCTAATGCTCGAGGACGCCAAACGGATTTGAGGGGTCCTTCCACCTTTGTATCCTGCAGATGGGCGGTTTGGGTGGGCCTTGAATTTTCCTGATCCGAGCCACCATATTCCAAGGAGAGATATGGCCCAGATCCTTCTGCGAACGTGTCTTGATCATAGGCGGTCCGTGCGAGGCTTGACGAGTTTCCGACTTCCTGGGAGCTAGGACCCGAGTCTGTTTCACCGATGAAGATGTGGATGTCTCCGAAGGGATGACGGAACATCATGTAGGGTTTGTCTTCGTCGGCACCCAGAACTCATCTGGAGGGACGATTGGACGTTGTTGGAGAAGAGAACGCGCCCGATGGCTACGGTGTCGCTGATTCCCGTGAAGAGATTGGACCTCACCCGGTGTAGAGCTCGAAGCGCCTCTTGCCCCACGGTGGGCGCCAACTGTCGTGGTATTGCCGATGAGTACGCCATGGACAGGTCCTCACAGTGCGTGTTTAGAGACGTGGGGTAAGGCGGAGAGTTGGCAGGTACGAGGTAACACAGGTTACCTAGGTTCAAGTCCCACAACGGTGGCGGAACTCTACTCCTGCTATAAATCACTATAATGGCAATACACCAAGTTACAGAGATAGGTTCGCTATGCGAGCTGTTGCATGTTGTACGTAGAAATCTAAGAAGGTGTGCCCTAAAGGCTCCCACAGGTATGACTTACAAAGGCACCAGAACATAGGGTTTACAGGGAAATATCCTTGCCGAACAAGGTAAAGAGTCCTACACTAATACAAACTAGTCTTCCGTGTCTTGCACTCCAAGGCTCCTAGTATGTTGGTGACTCCTACGTAGCCTTCCTTTATCCAGTAGAGGCCTCCCTTCTAGGTCCGTCTAACTGGGTCACCCAGCAGGCCATAGGCCTTGCTACCAACTATGGGCCACCCGGGTTAGGCGGATTGGTGACATGCTATGAGGATACCCATTTAGCATATCCCCAACAGTCGTCCTCTTCGTCTAAGTGGGCATGGTTCTTGTTCACCAAGTCTTCTCCATCTGCCAACCGATTCGCGATGTCCATCAGGTGGTCGATTGTTTTGGGCCGTGTATGGCTTAGATCGTCCCTAAGCTCTCTGTGGCGGACACCTCTGTTGAACGCGTCGATTGCGCGGTCCTCGGAGATATATTCTGTGGAGTTTTTGATGATGGACCACCTTTGGATGTATGAGCGAAGGGATTCACTCGGCTTCTGACAGCAGGCCTTGAGCACTTAGATTGATGCGGGTCGTTTATAGGTGCCCTTGAAGTTTCTCACAAAACTGTACACCAGCTTCTCCCAGCTATGAATTGACCCGCGAGGCAGGTTGTTGAGCCATGCGTAGACACGGCCTTGCAGCTGAAGCTGGAGACATTGCATGGATGTGCACTTGTTTCCACCGTGCAGCTTGACAGAGGAGATGTGGTCTTCCAGCCAGATCTTCAGGTCCTGGAGGCCATCGAACTTTGGGTTCTCCGACAGGAGTTTGAACCCTTTCAACATTCGCGTTTGTCATATGGATCTACTAAAGTAGCCAACGCGCAAAGTTCTATTCCTTCATCCTCCGACTCTTTTGAGTAGGTGCGCTTGGCATACATCTTGTTGACTTTGTGTTGCGTGATGTCATCATGCGCGTCGTAATCGCGATTGTGTCGACGTGAGTGGCATCGCCACGACAGGTCATGCTCGTCCTAGCCAGAGGAGAGCGAGTAGTACTTGGGTGGAGCCTTGCTTTTCTTTGGCTCTAGCGTTGGATCTTTGGCAAGCGCAGCTTCAACCATTCCAAGGCTAGCGATCGTATATCGGTGCATGGTAGACCGTGGATCCCTAGCTGGTGGTTGGTTGTTGAGCAGGTACATGGTGGCTGTTGTCACCGCTGCTTGTGGTGTTTTCAGGAGCACATTGCTCCGTGAGTCCACCATCATGAACGAGAAGTCAAGGGCTTTAGTGGCTTCTTATTGCTCTTTGTCAGTGAGTTGGGCTAGTCGAGAGCGCCTTTTGGCCGCTACATGGTCATTTCCCTTGGAGGAGGATCCTCCGATAGAGGAGAGTTCTGCCCGCTGAAGGCTCGACTCGTCTGCAGCTCTCTTGCGCTCGTCGAGTCGAGAGCTCAGCGCCTATTGGCGCTTGAATTTCTGGATGATATGGTAATGATAACCCATTACCATATGTTGAGATGAGTTTGGTGGCAGGGGTTGCCCTATAGGGCCTCCCTGCATCGCGCCCACTTGGCGTTGTTGAGGTGGATCTCCTGCCACCTCGTCTCGCCGTTGACGCGTTCACCCTCAGGGTTGGGAAGGTTGGGAGGTTGCTGATCGTTATCAACAGGGTTGATGGTAGGGGGTCGATTGGTCGGCCCGTTGTTGGTGGGTGCACTATTGGCGTTGTCCCTTTGAGTGCCTTCGTCACCGCTGTTGATGATGGCGCACATGTAGTGGTTTGGGAAACCACTGCTCCCGTAGCTCTTAGATATGGAGCCATAGGCGCCATCCTCCGACGCCGGATCGCACAGATTGGACTAACAACTGTTGTTTCTATCCGTGTCCTCGACTGATGCCGAGGTGTTGAGCTCACTTAGGGTACTGATCGGTGGTGGGAACCATGATGTAGGGGCAATCGAAGGAGCCTATGGGCGATCGGGGAGGAGAAGCCTACTGATCTGACCAACCTGAAAGCGTAGGCTTACGATTGCCAGGCCAATCCCATCACCCACGGACTCGAAATCCAGGCGAGTCTCCGGTGAGTGGACGGTGAAGTTGAGAGCGCTGAAGAGGAGGCGAGTCTCCGCTGCAGTGGAGTTGTGGATCGTAGTTGATGGGGCTGAGGAAGCCCCAACATCAGCACTCATGTTTCCCACAGACGGTGCCATATGGACTTAGGTTCAAGGAATTTGGGAGCGCTGGAGGCATCGATCGGCTAGCAAACAAGCACACAGGGGACACGAGGTTTTACCCAGGTTTAGGCCTAGAAGAGGACCCTACTCCTGCTTGTCTACTCTTGATTATCAGGGAGTCGAAAGTTACAAGGGGTGCACAGATGCAATTGCCGAGGTGTATGCGAGGGTTGTAGATTGTCCTCCTCGCCACCCCCTCCTAGCCTTTATATAGGGAGGCTAGGTCTCGAGATAGCAGGCCGAGTTAGATATAGATTAGGGTTTTCCCTTCAAGTTTCTATCTAATCTTTATCGTGTTCTTCAAGAAGTTATGCTCCTATGGGCCACCCAAATCCTTATTGGGCTTCGTTTGCACCGTGGACTCCTCTTAGGCTGGACCATATAGGCTATCCTCGAGTACATGTAAGGTATACCCATGTTAGCGAGCCTATCATGTGTAGACATGGCCATGGAACATGGATGATTGAAAGATCGAGCACGAGTTGCATGAATGATGTGATCGATATTTCGGCGTCCACCTTTGCAACTATATCACTGATCGTGATGATCGAGGGTGGTGTAGTGAATGGGGAACGTGTAATCACTAAAACCTTTCTGGGATAGTAGTTTTAGTGGAGTTCTTGTTTAACTCATATAATTATGAACTTAGTCTAAATTCCTTTTGCAATTGTAAATGTAGAAATGGCTCGCCGTGAAACTTCCTTTGAAATTGTTGAATGGGTAGTTGCTGAAAAGCTTAAACTTGATGGATCGAACTTCCCTGGGTGTATTGTGCATCCGAATGATCTCCTTAGTAAGAACAATGTGGTAGTTTACATACACCTACGATGGATTTTTATGAGACAGATGACTATGAGACCCCACGTGAGCGGGCAGACCACCATTTTCGTCAAGAGATGTCCAGTTAAATTCAAGTGATAATGCGCTAAGGGATGGTGAACGAACTAAATCCACTCATGGGTGATATTGACCCATATGCGATGGTGGATCAGCTGAGAGCGGAGTTCGTAAGCCATGTGCGCATGTGGAAGCACAAGCTGCTTGGATATTTCCTTTCCATACAGATGGAGGAACACACTTGTCTAGAGAGTCACTTAGAGCGCATGCATGATGCACACATGATACTCGTTTACTTCATGGACTACTGGATGACCGACTCCTTTGCGATAGGCGTATTGCTTTGGTCGCTGCCTTCCAGCTACAAAGGATATGTCCGGACTTGCATCATGAGAGGTGATGGAGAAACAATGGATTTCCATGAGTTCATATTAAGATTCATAAACATGAAGGTTGAACCCATTGCCACAGAGGTCATCGATGACAAAGGTATGTATGATATATAGTTTATAAATGTTATAATCTAGCAAATACTTGTTGCAGTATTGAAGTATCTGATATGTGTTCTGTTTTGTGTAAACAGGTCCTTCTGCATGAGAGTTGCTTGCTGGAGAGGAGGTGACGTTGTGTGTTGATGGCGAGCATGAAGATCATGGCCGACGACACTCTCCCTCGACATTTATCATTTAGCTTATCATTTTGGATAATAATTGTAATCGATGGAGTATGCACTTTATTAGTGTGTCTTGCACCTCGTGAGACGGTTATTCATATGAGTTTGTAACAAAACGGTTGTTATACTTTTATGAATGATTTCTATTCGTGTTCATATGGTTTTCCGATTACGTGTGAATTATTATTGTAACATCCCAATTTCATCAACCCTTATTAGTTGTCCAGAATGCAAAAATCAGGGGGAACAAAAACTTTTTCTTGTGCTTTGGTGCAGTGCTTGCTTGTTGTTTGCTTGCACTTGTGTTTATGATGTGTATCTTAGGATACTCCTTACCTCAACCTCAGTTGACAAAAGCTATTTACCAAAACTATCTTTGCTTACTTTACATATTCTCAAACTTTCTGGCATTTCAAAACATGAGCCAAGATGCCTATGTACCCAAAACTATTTGGTAGCTTCTATTAACAAAACTATGGAGAGATATATAATATAATCTCCTTATGTTTTCAAGATAGAACACTCAACTAATCTTACCTCTAGCTTTCTCAAACTCTTGTTCAAAGCATTTGAATTCTACTCTTGGTAGAGATACCAAGAACCCTCATCTTATTCAAAACTCAACCTCTTCAAAATGCCCCAACCTTACCTCAAGCTAAGCTTGATGGTAACCTCATTAGTGGTTATGCTTAGTATAAGATGAGTTGCCTTGATTTGCTGTCTGATGAGTGCTTTGATCTGTTGTTTGACTTGTTTGCTTAGGAAGTAGTATGAGCCACCCTAGGAGCTCATCACTAGTATCAAGATGATTCCAAATCATCTACCTCTAAGCAAGAATGCAAACCTAGATATGATCCCTAGCCACTAGGTGATCATCTAAAACCCTTAATGAGATCCATTCTGAGAATTTCCATTCTAGATGTTTCCAAGTACTTGAAGACCAATATCAAGAAAGGATCTCCTATACTCACTCTACACTTCCCTATAACCCACTTGATAAAGCTATGATACCTTGCAACTCCTCCAAGAACATTCCCTCTCATACCCTAGTCAAATTCCTCAAAACTGCCAAAATTGGCTAAGTCTAGAAACAGTTCCAACATCACCTTTTGGAATATCTCATTTTCTCAAACCTTGTGCATTTTTTGGAAATGCACTTAAACCATATTGTTAACCATCCTAAGGACTACCAAGGCCCACATTTTCCTCTGGTTATATCATCCCTCAACCCACTCATCCTTGATGGTTTTGCAGGCAAGAAAATAACAATTCCTGCAAATCTAGTCATCATACCTACTTTGGTAGAAGCTCACACCACCATCCAAACTCCTATGGACCAACTCTCTGCATGGTTGTGATCTAATCATTGGTGTCTATCAAAACCTACTTCACTTTCTCCAAGTGGATCTCCGTATTGATTACACCCTCATGGTTTATAAGGCTTCATGACACCTTCGACATGGCAGCCTTATTTTCAACAAAGTTTGCCATCACTTGTAGATCACCTTAAATACAATTAATTAAAACTCCTTCTGCCATGATCATCTATATGACCTGGTCTACCTATCCATCTATCCCTTGCACCATGGTGAGCTCAAAGCTCCAAGATACAAGCATGTTTTGGTGGTATAAAAATAACACCACCCTAGATCATCAACTCATTGTTTTCCATCCGTTTCTAGTTGGAATTTCATTCCACAAGGTTGCAAATGCTTGATACACCTTGTCCACATCACCTACCTTGATCTCCAAAATTTATCAAATATTAACCCTAGTTATTATGGCCCCAAAACTATTTAATTTCTTAAATAGTCAAAATCTCCAAAACTCCCTCCATAAAGGAAAGTTTGGTTTCTACCAAACCACTTCCCCAACTTTTGGCTCATGTGAGTTCCACACATCATACCCTATCTTTCCATCTCAAAAATAAATATTCTTGAGAAGCTTTATTATTTCTTTTGCCCATTTTATTAAATGGCTGAATTGGAATAATAACTGTTTTAAATACATTTATGCCTCAATAAATGTTGGGAAATTTCCCCTAAGTGGTATTCACCTCTGGGACCCTCCCACATCAAAATCCAACCTTGCCCAATGGAAATTTATCAAATGATCTTATAAAAATTATTTCTGTCCTTTTTGAGTAATTGGATTTCGAAGGACTAAAACTCCTCTGAAAAATCTCAAATAAATCCTAGAAGTCTACCTTGACCTTATCTATCTACCAGTACCATTTTCTCCTCTAGTCCAATGTAACTTTTTGGACTTCCTTCATAAACCCCTAGTTTGATCAATTTTGGCAAACTAGCAAATCACTAGTCAAAACCATTCCCAAGTTTCACCAAAGCTTGACCAAAGCTCATCCTTAGCACCAGGACACACCACTGGTCGACTAGTACTGTAGCCCCACCCAAACAAATCCCCATCTTGCCCTTGTACTAGTGGTAAGAGAGAGAGATAACCCCAAATCTTACAAGATTTGTCCCCCTTAATTACCACTGATGCCACCCCCTCCCTCTCTGGTCCAGCACGACCCAAATACTAGTACTACCCCTCTCCACCTCCCCATGGACCAATCCCTGGCCAGCACCCCTCTGCACCATGCCCACATTGGTAATTTACCTCATCTAGCACATCTCCTTGGTATAAAGGCCAGCAGCCCTTCCCCCAGCTCTCCCTGCCCTCATTTCGTTCCTCTCACTCCCACTCACCTCCCCCGAGCACCCCACCCTCTCCCTGCTCTGTGCTGTCCGAAGGAAGGAGAAGAGGAGCTCTCGGCCTCCTCCCAAAAATCGAGCAAGGCTCATCCCCCTCTTCTCTATTCCTTCTGCATGTCATCCCTTGTGATCCCCTTTCTCTCCTCTACCTGACGGTGCTCTCCTTTTTGTCCAGGGCCAACTCATCTGCCCCCGCAGGTGAGCACCGACAAGGTCGCTCTCGGCCTCCGACGCGCCAGCTACCTCCCGGCGTCAGATCTCCCCGTGACGCCCCTCGTTCGGCTCGTCGTCGACCACCGTGTCGCCCTGCCGCCTCCTCGACCTCTCCCGAGCCCCCAGGTATCCTCCCCGCTCCTCCCTGCTCTGCCTAGGGTTTCCGCCGCCGGCGCTCTGTCTCTACGAAGACGACGTCGGCGAGCCGTCCGCTGCGACTTGATCCAACGGCCGACAACGTCCTATACCGCTTCGGCGCCCTCCACCGCTGACTGGCAGGTCCCGCCCGAGTTCACTCCCTCTCTCTCAAGACGTCAGCCGCCGTAATGGAATCCCCCCAGAGATAGCCAGAGTCCCAGATCTGGCCCATTGCACCCCTTTTTCTTTTTCTTTTAGCAGATACATTTATTCCAGAAAAGTTTCTGCTAGGATTAAATCCAAATAAAATGGTAAATCAAGTCCAGATGCCTAGATCAAATTTTCTGGTGGTTCTCTGATGTTTTCTCAGACATGTAGAGGCAACCCCATGGCCAAAATAATTTTCTCTAATTACTAGTAATTATTCTGCTAGAATGTATCTGGAACCCTAATTAATTTCCATAGAGAGTTTCACATCTCCATTTGAGATGAAGCAAAGACCTACTGGAAGGTATTTGAAATACCTATCATCCAGCACAAACCTTAGGTCAAGTTGAACAGTATGTGGCCTTTAGCAAAAATAACCAAACTAGCAACTTTCTGCCTTAGATAAATTCCACATGCCTAACCAAAGTTGGTATGGACCCGATTCCACTTCCCAGTACACACCAGAAACCATCTCTACCAGACACTACCAGCTCAGAATTTATTTAGCTCTGGATAATTTTTAGTGATTTAAATACCTCTGTGATGGGTATTTTCACTAAATAAATCACTCCAGGAGTTTGGCAACTCCAAAAAGAGTGAATCCAATTGCTACAGAAAGGTATTTTAAGTACCTATCACATGCCCATGGAACCAACTCAATATATCCTGTAGAATTAATATGGTGAAAAAGAGAAAAACTATACAGTAATGCCTTTGGGAATTTCCTGAGGGCATTCTGTTAATTCTTTTGACTTGATTCCCAATCTAGGTGGTTCAGTATATCAAATACTACCTAACCATCCAAGGAAATAATTTTTGGATCTCAAGATAATGTCTGGTGAATTATTTCCTCAAACTAGAGTTTAATTCACTATAAAGAGCATATCTAATTCTAGAAATTTGTTAATCAAGTGAAACCACTTGTGATGGTTTTGTCTTGACCAGACCTATCCGAGGATACCAACTTTGCACCTTGATATCCTACTGACCACAGATCCCTAATCCAAGCTCTTTGTATCTAGCCTTGACAACTATCTTCCTAGAGAAAACCCCCTAGTGGCAATCTTGTAAATTCCACCCTTTGAATCCCACTTCTCCAAAAACCTCCCAAGTCCAGTAGTAATTCTCATGTTTGTTTGCTGTATGGTTTGACTGTTTGTATGCCGTGTATTGATTGTGATATTGTCTGCTTGCATGTGTACCCGATGACGACGATAGTGTGAGAGTCTGACGACAAGAAGGAAGGGTTTTATTATTATTATTATATTACTGGGTATTATTGGTCATCTGAAGAAGTCCAGGGACTTATTGCTGATCATACGCAAGCCACCATTCCTGAACTCTGATATATGTCCTATTCTCTTTTACCTGTTTTATATCCTCTTTATAAATTGCATGATTGCATGTTTTGTGTTACAAATACTACGATAGTAACTTGGCTCCTCCAAGTTATGATTTCGTGTCCTTCGAGGCACCACCCCGATGAACCCATCATTTATCCCTTTAGACCGAGAGTACGATGGATAGCATCCTACCTCCTTGGAAACCCTGGTTTTGAGAAAATAAACTGTTTTGGGATTTTCCCCACTACAAATGTTTCAAAAACGGCTTTGTAAAACCCTGGGAAGAGGCATCATTCCCAGTGGAAGTTTTAACAAAAGAAATGGTGATGAGAAGAAGTGGAAATGTGATGGGATGTTCTACGCCTTTACTAGAACAATTTTTATCCGCGCAACCACATTACCCCAGGTTGTTGGGGCTTAACTCGTAGTTTGTCCGCTTTAGCCGAGGCACTTCTACCATGCTTATAGGGAGAAATCCCTGGAATTCCAGCCAGGCGCCACTAGATCAAGGATCTGAAGCCTGTCACTTGCTTCGGCAAGAGTGAGCCTGACCTGGCAGGAGGCCGGTGCAACAATTGGGACTCCCGCGGACGGTATGACTTAGGTAGTACGGAAGGAAGTGGATTCTCTAGATTTAGGGTATACGCCAAGCTGCGGCTTGGGTATGCGCGTGTACGGAAGGAAGGACTATGGCTGGGAGCCACATACTCATTGCCAGGGAGAACAAAACCAAGAGGAAAAGCATGCCTTTGCTAGTGTAGACAAGCGAAAGGTTAGGTTTGATTATCCGGACCCCCATCTACCGTGGTAGTGGGCCGTGGTTGTATCCCGGCGAATGTATTGATTCTTGTGGGTAAAGTGTGCAAACTCTGGAGAGTATAACCTATTCGAATAGCCATGTCCATGGTCAAGGACGGTTGTAAAGGTGTTGGCTAGGAGTACCCAAACTGTGCTTGGTTGGGAAACAAGTACTTTGAGGATGAAGGTTCCGGGGGAACCCGAGTTCGGAAGCTTTGTTTTGACCCGAGGGGTCAAAGATGTTTTAAAAAGGGTTTTTACTACGAAAACTGTTTTCAAAACTCTTTTTCAACAAAAACATGGAGATGTCGGGATTTATAAAATAGAAGCATGGTTTTCAAAAATCTTTTTCAACAAAGATATGGAGATGCCATAACTTCAATGTTAGTTTAGGATTTTCAAAAACACCCTCAGATAGAGCTATCTCGCCACAACCAAAAATCGCATTCCCCTTGTTCACTTATCTTGGTGGTTTTGCGAGTACATTCAAAAGTACTCACGGCTGTGTCCCTGGCTATTTACTTGGCCAGACTTTCAGGAGTTTAAGGTGACATCCAGCGAGCTAGGCCGTCTTCCCAGTCAGCTGCCTATAGGTTGAGGCACGATTGAGCTCTATGCTTGGCGTTGTTCCGCTGCTAATGATGATGTAGCCATAATGGCATCTATGTAAGTCTTGTAATTTGTTATGTTTCGGATGTTGTAATGGTACCTATCGGTTATGTTCCACTGCTCACTGATCATGG
The DNA here is from genome assembly GCA_023614405.1 of Avena insularis. Lineage (NCBI taxonomy): Eukaryota > Viridiplantae > Streptophyta > Magnoliopsida > Poales > Poaceae > Avena > Avena insularis. The sequence goes on from CM042694.1 coordinate 455,640,194, forward strand.
GAACACGGATGTATGCATAACAGGGATTTCTCGGATGAATAATCCGGGGAGCCCACAGACTTGGTATCAGAGCCATCCTGACTGTAGGAGACCTTAGTTAGCATGGATGTTAGATAGGAAACGACAAATCTATTTTTGAAAGGACAAGGGAGAAAAGATTACTATTTGCAAAAGTGCTTATGTCTTCTCCCCCTCTGATTTTGAAAACCACTTGAATTAATATAATTTCATAAGCTTAAATCCTTCACACTATCACTAACCCAACCCCAGCTCACAGATCTGCTGTAGATGGAGCCTATTGATGAAGAGTGGCTGAAGATTGGATTTCCCCAAATCCTATGGGACTCGATGAAACTGTGTGGTTACCCACAGAAACCTACCTACACCCTTCACAAGGGACTGGAATCAGGAGATTATGTGGGACAAATTGTCATACTAGCCAAGCCAGGAACCAATGGAAGCCCTATATACTCCACAGGACCTCGGATGCCTAGTCCCGTACTTGCTATTGACTTGGTAGCCAGAGAAGCTTTGATGCGCATCCGTAGTTCCCTCCCAGAGATGAGGCAGCCCATAACCTTCTACCTTCCCATGAAGGGAAATGTCGACTGCACCGGAGGAACTCAAGACCCTAGCCTAGCGTACCCTGCTCTCTCCTTTCAGACCCACTACAGCTACTCTAGCAATGAGGTGTTAACATCAGTTATTGACGAATACCACCACTCCCAGATGGAGCTTCGCCGCCTGCAAACCATTCTCACCCGGAAAGAAGCTATGGAAACCCTGCAAAGAAATCAAGCCCAAACAACTGCAACTGAAGGAACCTCGAGGGAAGCCGCCCCCAAGAAAAGCAGGAAGTTCACCACCGCTAGTCAGTACCTCCATAGGTTCAAGCCCCTAAAGAAGGCGCAGGAAACCTCCACTGATCTACTCGAAGCTAGCCACGACTCCACCGATGCACCCTCCGAGTAATCACCCGCGTTGCGATAATTGCCCAACTAGCCATAGGGTAGAGTCTTGTATCGTCCCTGAACGCGTTTTGTAATGCCTAAGTACTGTTAGCACCCTCGGGTGCAGATTTGGTTGGTATGTAATGACTTCCTTGATTGCTATGCTTGCTTGAATTGTTCGTTTTTGCGTGTTTTACCCAAGTTGTTGCATCAGACCCAACCCGAAACGTCTGCCACCAACAAGACCTCCCCCAAGATGGCCATGAAGACAGGAAGCTCAAAGAAGGCATGTAGCCGCTGCGGAGACGAAGGACACCAAGCGAATAGATGCCCCGGCCACTGCCCCAACTGCGGAGAACCCCATTCACCCAAAGTTTGCCCAACTCAACTTATCACCTGTTTCATCTGTGAAGGCCAAGACCATGTCCCCATCAAGTGTGCAGTATATCCCCTCATTGGCATAGCCCGTCAACCTCCCGGTACCAGCAAAGGCAAGGCGTCAAAGCAGCTACGCCAAAGGATGGGCATATGCTTCACGTGTGGAATACCTGGTCACTTCAGCCGAGAATGCCCCAAGAGAAAATCCGCCAAGACTTCCTCGGCAGAGAAGCTCGAAGACATCCAAGGTCCCCTTCCGCAGAAAAGATGGTCACCCTACCGCTCGCTGCCCCACAGCTCAAGGCTGAAGATGTCCCTCGCCTTCCTAGGTGACAGCGCCCCGTGGAAGTAAAGATAGAGAGAAGCTCCTTAACCCACTCCAGGACTTCCTGAAAATCGACGAGTGCAACCTGTAGAAAAGTCTAGCCCATGTCCCCCCTGGAAAGACAGCTAGGATGCCACCCTCTCTATGTTGTCCCATGATACCTTGAGATCTACTTTTTGTTACCTTTCTAAGAAAGTCCCCTACTTGTAACTCTCCGACCTACCCAAGTCTAATCCTAAGGGGGAAAGACTGCATCTTTCCCACAAAATAGATAACCTCTCTTCCTGACCATGTGACCCGAAGAAACAAATCTCAGAGCAACAGACTTGTCACAGACTTGGATACAATAACTCACTTAAATGAAGCGTCGTAGACCCCTACAGAAGGAAGATACCTCCCTGCAACCATGGTTGAAGCCAGCTCGACCTCCGAGTTTCTAGAAGATTGAAGTCACCCTCGCTGTCAAGGTGTTCCTAGTCTGAAGACAAGGCCGACAAGTTAGTCCGCAAGAAACACATAGCACTAACTAAGACAAATCCCCTAACCGTACTCTCCGGAATGTCGGGACGAGATTCTTTTAAGGGGGAAAGGTCTGTAACATCCCAATTTCAGCAACCCTGATTAGTTGTCCAGAATGCAAAAATCAGGGGGAACAAAAACTTTTTCTTGTGCTTTGGTGTAGTGCTTCCTTGTTGTTTGCTTGCACTTGTGTTTATGATGTGTATCTTAGGATACTCCTTACCTCAACCTCAGTTGAAAAAAGATATTTACCAAAACTATCTTGGCTTACTTTACATATTCTCAAACTTTCTGGCATTTCAAAACATGAGCCAAGATGCCTATGTACCCAAAACTATTTGGTAGCGTCTATTAACAAAACTATGGAGAGATATATAATATAATCTCCTTATGTTTTCAAGATAGAACACTCAACTAATCTTACCTCTAGCTTTCTCAAACTCTTGTTCAAAGCATTTGAATTCTACTCTTGGTAGAGATACCAAGAACCCTCATCTTATTCAAAACTCAACCTCTTCAAAATGCCCCAACCTTACCTCAAGCTAAGCTTGATGGTAACCTCATTAGTGGTTATGCTTAGTATAAAATGAGTTGCCTTGATCTGCTGTCTGATGAGTGCTTTGATCTGTTGTTTGACTTGTTTGCTTAGGAAGTAGTATGAGCCACCCTAGGAGCTCATCACTAGGATAAAGATGATTCCAAATCATCAACCTCTAAGCAAGAATGCAAACCTAGATATGATCCCTAGCCACTAAGTGATCATCTAAAACCCTTAATCAGATCCATTCTGAGAATTTCCATTCTAGATGTTTCCAAGTCCTTGAAGACCAATATCAAGCAAGGATCTCCTCTACTCACTCTACACTTACCTATCACCCACTTGATAAAGCTATGATTCCTTGTAAATCCTCCAAGAACATTCCCTCTCATACCCTAGTCAAATTCCTCAAAACTGCCAAAATTGGGTAAGTCTGGAAACAGTTCTAACATCACCTTTTGGAATATCTCCTTTTCTCAAACCTTGTGCAATTTTTGGAAATGCACTTGAACCATATTGTTAACCATCCTAAGGACTACCAAGGCCCACATTTGCCTCTGGTTAGATCATCCCTCAACCCACTCATCCTTGATGGTTTTGCAGGCAAGAAAATAACAGTTCCTGCAAATCTAGTCATCATACCTACTTTGGTAGAAGCTCACACCACCATCCAAACTCCTATGGACCAACTCTCTGCATGGTTGTGATCTAATCATTGGTGTCTATCAAAACCTACTTCACTTGCTCCAAGTGGATCTCTGTGTTGATTACACCCTCATGGTTTATAAGGCTTCATGACACCTTCTACATGGCAGCCTTATTTTCAACAAAGTTTGTTGTCACTTCTAGAACACCTTAAATACAATTAATTCAAACTCCTTCTGCCATGATCATCTATATGACCTGGTCTACCTATCCATCTATCCCTTGCACCAAGGTGAGCTCAAAGCTCCAAGATGCAAGCATGTTTTGGTGGTATAAAAATAACACCACCCTAGATCATCAACTCATTGTTTTCCATCCTTTTCTAGTTGGAATTTCATTCCACAAGGTTGAAAATGCTTGCTACACCTTGTACACATCACCTACCTTGATCTACAAAATTTATCAAATATTAACCCTAATTATTATGGCCCCAAAACTATATAATTTCTTAAATAGTCAAAATCTCCAAAACTCCCTCCATAAAGGAAAGTTTGGTTTTTACCAAACCACTTCCCAAACTTTTGGCTCATGTGAGTTCCACACATTATACCCTATCTTTCCATCTCAAAAATAAATATTCTTGAGAAGCTTTATTATTTACTTTTTCCTTTTTATTAAATGGATGAATTGGAATAATAATTGTTTTAAATACTTTTATGCCTCAATAAATCTTGGGAAAATTCCCCTAAGTGGGTATTCACCTCTAGGACCCTCCCACCTCAAAATCCAACCTTGCCCAATGGAAATTTATCGAAATATAAATCATTTCTGTCCTTTTTGAGTAATTGGATTTCGGAGGACTAAAACTCCTCTGAAAAATATCAAATAAATCCTAGAAGTCTACCTTGACCTTATCTACCTACCAGTACCATTTTCTCCTCTGGTCCAATGTAAATTTTTGGACTTCCTTCATAAACCCCTAGTTTGATCAATTTTGGCAAACTAGCAAATCACTAGTCAAAACCATTCCCAAGTTTCACCAAAGCTTGACCAAAGCTCATCCTTAGCACCAGGACACACCACTGGTCGACTAGTACTGTAGCCCCACCCAAACAAATCCCCATCTTGCCCTTGTACTAGTGGTAAGAGAGAGAGATAACCCCAAATCTTACAAGATTTGTCCCCCTTAATTACCACTGATGCCACCCCGTCCCTCTCTGGTCCAGCACGACCCAAATACTAGTACTACCCCTCTCCACCTCCCCATGGACCAATCCCTGGCCACCACCCCTCTCCACCATGCCCACAATGGTAATTTACCTCATCTAGCACCTCTCCTTGGTATAAAGGCCAGCAGCCCTTCCCCCAGCTCTCCCCTGCCCTCATTTCCTTCCTTTCACTCCCACTCACCTCCCCCGAGCACCCCACCCTCTCCCCTGCTCTGTGCTGTCCGAAGGAAGGAGAAGAGGAGCTCTCGGCCTCCTCCCAAAAATCGAGCAAGGCTCATCCCCCTCTGCTCTATTCCTTCTGCATGTTAGCCCATGTGATCCCCTTGCTCTCCTCTACCTGACAGTGTTCTCCTTTTTGTCCAGGGCCAACTTATCTGCCCCCGTCGGCGAGCACCGACGAGGTCGCTCTCGGCCTCCAACGCGCCAGCTACCTCCCGGCGTCAGATCTCCCCGTGCCGCCCCTCGTTCGACTCGTCGTCGACCACCGCGTCGCCCTGCCACCTCCTCGACCTCTTGTGATCCCCCAGGTATCCTTCCCACTCCTCCTTGCTCTGCCTAGGGTTTTCGCCACCGGTGCTCTGTCTCTGCGAAGACAACGTCGACGAGCCGTCCGCTGCGACTTGATCCAACAGCCGACGGCGTCCTATACCGCTTGGGCGCCCTCCACCGCTGACTGGCGGGCCCCACCAGTCAGGTTCGAACCTCCCTCTCCTGCGCTTCGCCCCGAGCGTCGTGGGCCGAATCCTCCCCCGCAGCCTAGTAGCTCCCCAGATCTGGCCCATTGCACCCCTTTTTCTTTTTCTTTTAGCAGATCCATTTATTCCAGAAAAGTTTCTGCTAGGATTAAATCCAAATAAAATGGTAAATCACGTCCAGATGCCTAGATCAAATTTTCTGGTGGTTCTCTGATGTTTTCTCAAACATGCAGAGGCAACCCCATGGCCAAAATAATTTTCTCTAATTACTAGTAATTATTCTGCTAGAATGTATCTGGAAGCCTAATTAATTTCCATAGAGAGTTTCACATCTCCATTTGAGATGAACCAAAGACCTACTGGAAGGTATTTCAAATACCTATCATCCAGCACAAACCTTAGGTCAAGTTGAATAGTATGTGGCCTTTAGCAAAAATAACCAAACTAGCAACTTTCTGCCTTAGATAAATTCCCCAGGCCTAACCATAGGTGGTATGGACCTGATTTTACTTCCCAGTACACACCAGAACCCATCTCTACCAAACCCTACCAGCTCAGAATTTATTGAGCTCCGGATAATTTTAAGTGATTTAAATACCTCTGTGATGGGTACTTTCAGTAAATAAATCACTCCAAGAGTTTGGCAACTCCAGAAAGAGTGAATCCAATTGCTACAGAAAGGTATTTTAAGTACCTATCATATTCCCTTGGAACCAACTCAATAGCTCATGTAGAATTAATCTGGTGAAAAAGAGAAAAACTATACAGTAATGCCTTCGGAAATTTCCTGAGGGCAGTCTGGTAATTATTTTTACTTGATTCCAACTCTAGGTGGTTCAGTATATCAAATACTACCTAACCATCCATGGAAATAATTTTTGGAGCTCCAGATAAATGTCTGGTGAATTATTTCCTCAAACTAGAGTTTAATTCACTATAAAAACCATAAGTAATTCTAGAAATTTGTTAATCAAGTGAAACCACTTGTGATGGTTTTGTCTTGACCAGACCTATCTAAGGATACCACCTTTGCACCTTGATATCCTACTTACCACAGATCCCTAATCCAAGCTCTTTGTATCTAGCCTTGACAACTATCTTCCAAGAGAAAACCCCCCAGTGGTAATCTTGTAAATTCCACCCTTTGAATCCCACTTCTCCAAAAACCTCCCAAGTCCAGTAGTAATTCTCATGTTTGTTTGTTGTATGGTTTGACTGTTTGTATGCCGTGTATTGATTGTGATATTGTCTGCTTGCATGTGTACCCGATGACAACGATAGTGTGAGAGTCTAACGACAAGAAGGAAGGGTTTTATTATTATTATATTACTGGGTATTATTGGTTATCTGAAGAAGTCCAGGGACTTATTGCTGATCATACGCAAGCCACCATTCCTGAACTCTGATATATGTCCTATTCTCTTTTACCTGTTTTATATCCTCTTTATAAATTGCATGATTGCATGTTTTGTGTTACAAATACTGCGATAGTAACTTGGCTCCTCCAAGTTATGATTTCGTGTCCTTCGAGGAACCACCCCGATGAACCCATCATTTATCCCTTTAGACCGAGAGTACGATGGATAGCATCCTACCTCCTTGGAAACCCTGGTTTTGAGAAAATAAACTGTTTTGGGATTTTCCCCACTACAAATGTTTCAAAAACGGCTTTGTAAAACCCTGGGAAGAGGCATCATTCCCAGTGGAAGTTTTAACAAAAGAAATGGTGATGAGAAGAAGTGGAAATGTGATGGGATGTTCTACGCCTTTACTAGAACAATTTTTATCCGCGCAACCACATTACCCCAAGTTGTTGGGGCTTAACTCGTAGTTTGTCCGCTTTAGCCGAGGCACTTCTACCATGATTATAGGGAGAAATCCCTGGAATTCCAGCCAGGCGCCACTAGATCAAGGATCTGAAGCCTGTCGCTTGCTTCTGCAAGAGTGAGCCTGACCTGGCAGGAGGCCGGTGCAACAATTGGGACTCCCGCGGACGGTATGACTTAGGTAGTAAGGAAGGAAGTGGAGTCTCTAGATTTAGGGTATACGCCAAGCTGCGGCTTGGGTATGCGCGTGTACGGAAGGAAGGACTATGGCTGGGAGCCACATACTCGTTGCCAGGGAGAACAAACCCAAGAGGAAAAGCATGCCTTTCCTAGTGTAGACAAGCGAAAGGTTAGGTTTGATTATCCGGACCCCCATCTACCGTGGTAGTGGGCCGTGGTTGTATCCCGGCGGATGTATTGATTCTTGTGGGTAAAGTGTGCAAACTCTGCAGAGTATCACCTATTCGAATAGCCGTGTCCACGGTCAAGGACGGTTGTAAAGGTGTTGGCTAGGAGTACCCAAATTGTGCTTGTTTGGGAAACAAGTACTTTGAGGACGAAGGTTTCGGGGGAACCCGAGTTCGGAAGCTTTATTTTGACCCGAGGGGTCAAAGATGTTTTAAAAAGGGTTTTTACTATGAAAACTATTTTCAAAACTCTTTTTCAACAAAAAAATGGAGATGTCGGGATTTCTAAAACAGAAGCATGGTTTTCAAAACTCTTTTTCAACAAAGATATGGAGATGCCATAACTTCAATGTTAGTTTAGGCTTTTCAAAAACACCCTCAGATAGAGCTATGTCGCCACAGCCAAAAATCGCATTCCCCTTGTTCACTTATCTTGGTGGTTTTGCGAGTACATTCAAAAGTACTCACGACTGTGTCCCTGGCTATTTACTTGGCCAGATTTTCAGGAATTTAAGGTGACGTCCAGCGAGCTAGGCCGTCTTCCCAGTCAGCTGCCTGTAGGTTGAGGCACGATTGGGCTCTGTGCTTGGCGTTGTTCCGCTGCTAAGGATGATGTAGCCATAATGGCATCTATGTAGGTCTTGTAATTCGTTATGTTTCGGATGTTGTAATGGTACCTGTCGGTTATGTTCCACGGCTCACTGATCATGGGAACGTGGATGTATGCATAACAGGGATTTCTCGGATGAATAATCCGGGGATCCCACAATTATGTGGTAAAACTAATTGATAATCCATTAACATTTGTAAAGTATTAGAATCCCTTGAAAATACCCAACTTAATGATATGTTCATTTTGAATGAAACCATTGTTTGAGATTCAAAGTTATGTTGATAATATGTGAAAGTCATTTGATTTCTTGTCACATATAAATCATGTCCAAGTTTGGCAACATAACTAAACACCGCACATTGTATGAATACAAAGTGTTTGATAAATTGTTGAAAGAAAAATGAATATTCGATGTACCGTATTTCAATGAAGTGGTGATCATCATTTTGTGACTTTTGATTTAGTAAAGGAGTTTACCAAATAAAACATGAGCATGAAACTACTTGATGTGATTAGAGAATTTCAGCATCAAAGCGTTTTGAAGATAAAATAGAATTTAATTAGTATGATCTCATCAATAGTAATGAAATTCAACATTATAAGATTTGCGTAAAGACTTGTGAAATGCGATGCGTTCTAATACGTTAAAGTGCAAAGCATCATAGTGTGATATTTGATATTAAGTGGGTGAATAGGTGGCACCAAATAAAGTGTGTTAGTATTAGTGTAAAGACCATTAGTTCGAAATAGCAAACACTCGTTTAGATTATAAATTGAACCATCTGAAATTCATGAGATCAACACCCTATTTTGTATGGATTATCATGGAAGTTTTGGAGCTATTCGATATCACCAAAGCAACATTAAACAAGTCCTTGTAGAGTATTCATTGGAAACTTTGAATACAAAATCCATGGCTAAAACCAAAGATAGGCAAAACTAAAATTGCTGAAATTTTGGTGTATTCTCGAGGAAAACTATGTTATCGACAATAAATCTAATGGAGGATAGTGAAAGCACGATGAAGGTTCATGAACCTGCATCAGAATGTTGAGAAGCACAACAGAACGTGTTCTAGAACGTGCCTCTTCATAAAGGAAATGATCAATGATAATGATCATTGTGTTTCCCCACTGGTGCTTTTGCTACATGAAGTAGGATTAGCAAATGTACCCTACATATTGTATGGAGACATTTATGAATCACCTTTCATGTTATCGTAACGTGACACACCTACAAACTACAATGGAAATGATTAGTAACTAAAGTTACGAGAAATCTTAGAAGTGAGTTACACTTAAGATTAGAAAGTAAAATGTTACTAGATCTTGTCAAGTAAAGGAGTTACTTGATTTTTCCAAAGGACTGCAATGTCATGATGGAAAAGGTGGAAGACAAAGCATGATTCATCGTGAATAATGTCTTGGACGAATTCAAAAGAATTTGATTCAGAAGTGCTGAAGTCTAATGGATTTGATACTGGTAAAGTACTAGTGTCTCGTACAAGAAACTCTCAATTTGATAATTGATCAAGGGATTTTGAACTTACTCAAAATATTGAGAAAATATGCAATTTGCATGAAATTGAGTGGGAGCTATAAAGTCTTCCTAAAATAATATGTGAATGACATATTTTTGAGTGGGAGCAATGTAAGTTTCAGACTCGAATATGTAGGGAACATATTTTGGGTGGGAGCTTAATGTTAATTCTTATGTTTATACGGCACATTAGGAATAAAAGCACAATTACTGATAAGTAATGATTTATAAGGGTTAAAAGTTGAAATAAAGCATATAACAATATTATGTTGGAATGTATTCCTAAAAGATATTCTAAAGAAGTTTCAGAATAATATTTGATGAAGGAATGGTCCTTAATCATTTTAATTAGGAATGACATTGAGTACAACATCAATGGTTGAAAGAAAGAAAATGATGATCATCATCAACTATGTTATGACATAGATTTTTTCTTAGAAACCATGATGAGAACTCAACATAATATATGATCCAAGAAGAAATGTTCAGATGTGATTAAGTATGAATCACTGAACATTGAACTAAGCTTGTCCACGGTGTCTAATGAGAACTGTAGGCATGTTTTCCAGATCCATGAAGGATGACATACCTTAAAGCATAAAGGGTTATGATATGAGGGCATGTGTTAACCTCAAAAGATTGGAAATCTCTCCATTGGAAATACCGATTTAAGTCAAAGGGGAAGGACGGTGGTAAACATCAAAAAATGCACACGGTGCACTAAGTGTTTAGATGACTACATTTAAAATATAAGTATAAAGATACTAGTTGGTGTCATGTATAATGTTATGGCTAGAGACGTTCATCTTCTCGCAGAGAGTGTGTCCTAGGGCATAGTGTCCATGAGAAAGTTCGCATTTACTGATCTAACATCACTACTGGCTCCTGGAAACCGACCTCACTCTGTTGCCATAACCTCTATACATACACAAGATGTTGTACATACACAAGTAGTAATGCCAATTAAGGTGACATTAGTAAGTTGCAAAGGATATGAGGGTATGTAAAGCCCATACCCCAGACTCAACCTCTTCCATGAGCAAGCATGATCAGAAGTGCCATGGTTATATGGTGCCGATGATTAGTAAACAAATGCATCTAGTTTATTTGTACTCTAGTGCAAGTAGGAGACTATTGGAATTATGCCCTACAGACAAATAATAATATGGATTATTATCATATTTCATAAATTTTATGATTAAGTTTTATATCATGCTATAACTATATAGAAAGTAAACGTCAATACACATGTGATATATAAACAACCAACAAGTTCCCGGTGAATCTCTAGTCACCTGTTCATTGGTCAACAGATGATCAAGGTTTCCTGATCATGTGGCATTTATGCCAGTTGACACTGGCGTCACCTCATTGAGAGAATGATATGATGAACTATACCCAATCGAAGCATCGTGACATGACCATGTCACGAAGTTCAAGTTAGATGATTAGGAAACATAGTGTCTTGTTTCTTAGACCGTGAGACCATATCAATCACTATCACCCCGAGAATACTTTGATAGCATCAAATGCACTTGTTTAAACGGTGAACATAAAGGTGTGTTCGGGTATTCAGAGGGGCATGTAGAGGCATTATGTGTCAAGAGCAGGATTTGTCCTTCCGCGTGATGGAAATATACCCGAGGTCCCACTCGGAGAAGTCATATCCAATAACTATGCAGCGTGTGACTAGGTCACGGGGATATCACCTGTCGGAACGAGTTAAGTAGCATTTGTATGTAACGAGATTGAACACGAAATGGTGATGTCATTGATCATATCTTGGACAATGCAAGTATCACAGAGAGAAAAGGAATATGACATGACGTTCATGGTTCAACGACACAAATTCGTGGAATGCACAAGGGTCATCATGGGCGTCCAGGTCCCGCTGATGATCATTGGTACGAGAGGGGTCTCGACCATGTAAGGAGTGTTCCCAAACTATGGGGTATCACTCTTAAGGGCTTGATTATGCTCGGAGATCATTTTGGTATTGTCGAAATCATTGAAGAATAGAAAGAGAGAAAAAATCAAAAGGGTTTCGGAAAGTCCGACGGATGTCCGGAGTGGGGTGGAACGAGTTCCATAGCCACGGGAATTGAATAAGATGTAAGTAAATGTTAAATATTGATTTAATCATTTACTTATATGTTTTTAGTAAAAGAAAAGGAATTAAAATGGTCAAATTCACTATTGGGCCAAAATCCCTAGGGAAAAAGGCCCATGAGGGAAAAGACCAAAAGGGAGAAAGGGAGGAGGGGCCGCATGGGCCCCATGCACCCGCCGGCTGGGCCCATGGGACGGCCTTGGCCGACCATACACCCCTCCCCCTCTCCTCTCCATTGTTTAGTCCCACATGGCTAAGATAATTATCTATGGGGTGCCTTTTCCCCTATATATTGAGAGGTATCTTGAGAAAATAAATACACCAATAATCAATAAAGATTCCATCTCTTTTGGGGATACCTCCGGTTGATCCTCTCTCTCTCTCTCTCCCGTGGCCATGGCCTCAAGTCTGGACTGAGCGAACATGAGACTTCTTCACCGCGGATTCAAACATAGAGTTCACCAAGGGAGGAAAAAAGGGATAATTCCTTTGACTGGTATTCATGTAAAAATATCTAAAGAACACACACCACATACACTAAAATAGGACTGGTATCCAATGACTTCACTTGGTGAAATCACATTGTACATCTTTACCCTCTAATCTCTATCCAAAATACATCCAACGGTTCCGATGATACACAGGTAACAGCTCTAGAGCAAGCAACTAGCATCAATGACAGAACTTTTGAAAAATTCAGTAGCAGTTGAAAGATTAAGGAGTACAGAATAATAAGACATAAAAATTATCGACAGATTCCTAGTTCACATTCAGCAGCACTTGACCAATTCAGAAGTATTTCAAAGTGACTGATTCAGCAATACAGACACTGAAATTCAATAGCAGTACAGAGAGAGCAAGTTCTTGTTTCAGCTCTAAAAACCATGTCACATGATCAGTTTGCCCTTTTCTCCAAACACACTCGATCACTAGAACATAATCGTTGTCATAATATTTCGTCATATGGGGAACCATCATATAGATACAGATATACCATACCAATACGTACTACTCATAGCTCCAATCCAGCAAAAGGTTATCATAGTTTTACCACCCATAAATGATCAGTGGAGATAAGACAACCACATAATTAATTACAATAGCATGCAACCAAAGAGCCAGATAGCTAGGAAGTTCATGAACAACATGCGGCATCCAGGGTAGCCAGATACATCGACCTTGACCGTTCTTCAAATGGTAAGTTTGGTTGCTTTGCAGAACTTGATCCACCTAGAAGTAGCTGCCAAGCGCTCATCAGTCGAGTTAATGGTGTAGCGTCCCTCGATTTACAGTCCTTCGCTCTGCATCGTGAAGACTATTTTGCCCTTTCGTTTGGCCTAGAGTTACTTTGTGGCACTCTTGGGCAATTTCTGAGTCAAAGCAAGAGATAGACGCATAATTACTAAGAGCAATGGACTAAATCATGTGAAACATGAGAAGACACTCATAGCAGTTTATCTGTCGCCATATACTCACAAACATAATCCGAAGCAACCTTGTGATGACACAAGTGTAGGATATGGTCTGACAAGGAATTGCCCGGGGTGATGAAGGAGCTTGTGCCGGTGCTGGTGCCTGTGCTGGGGCGGGTGTGGTAGCTGGTGCTGGTGCAGGAGATGGTGCCACTAATTGTAGAGGGGCTGGTGCAGGAGCCAGAAGGCCCAAAACCAGTGTCGGCGCCAGCAGTTTGATGCTAGATTCCTTCTAAAAGGTAGCTAAGATGACTACAGGGATGGTAGAGGCAAATGAGATGTGTACAAGAAAAATGGTCTCTTATACAACAGTTACTCACAAGACAGTAATCAGAGGATATGATGAGTATACAAGCAAATTAAGTTACTACCTCCATTCTTTCTCCTTAGGTAAACATGTGTTGGAGCAGGAACTAGGGCTAGTGATGGTGCGGGTGCCAACAGCTTGATGTTGGTTACCTTCCGTGGGGTAGGTAAGGGGACTGCAGGAGTCGTCAGAGAGGCATATGAGATGTGTACAAGAAAAATGGTTTCTTATACAATAGTTACTTCTAGACAGAGATGAGAGTATATAAGCGAATTAAGTTACTACCTCTATTCTTTCTCTTACAGAGGTCAACAGGTGTCGTTGCAGGAACTGGGGCCGGTGCCAGCAGCTGGATGTTGGCACCCTTCTAGGGGGGTACATAAGGGGAAGCGGACTGCAGAAGTGGTTAGGGTCATCTGATGAGTAAAGACAATGGTGCAGAACAGTTAGTCGCAAGAAAATCATTCGAGGTTGTGATGAGTACAGAAGCAAATTAATTAGTACTACCTCTGTTCTTGGTCCTTAGGTCAACAGGTGTACGATGGCATGCAAGTATCTGCCCGGTCTTGCTAAAATCGAATGTTACCTCCTCCCCCTGCTTCAGATCATTCTCATGGACATACTTGGACCAACCTCGGCCACCCAAATAGGTGGTGGCCAACGTCTAGGAGACATCCACATCATATAGTTGCCACATGCCTTTAGGACCCTCGCTATACAGAGTTAGAAACTTATCGTTTCCGAACATCTTGTTTATAATGGGGCGAGCAACACAAGGGACAACCTTCATGAGAAAATTGATAGAGAAGTAAGGCGATAGCAAAAAAAGTGAGATACAAGATTTTACATCAAGTCGGTCTAAACCACTTGGAATCCATACCTGATACCATGGGTACCCTTTGCAAAGGGTGGTCATGCACCATTTTTCTTCCCTCTACCTTTGGAAGGGCATACATGGCCCCCCTTTCAATCCACAAGCTTGACAAGTGGACGGTAGCAGAAAGGGTTGAGCAGCTGGTGTGTGGTACTGATTGAAATTAAGTGGGAAGGTTAAATTATGTAAAGAGAAAGTAAATCTAATAATATAGGACAAAACCATTGCCTGTAAAGCAAACATATTTGATTTTTGTTAACTTCTGATGAGCGTAAAGATATAGTACTAGCTGATAACAATAACACGGAAATCATAACATGTGGAATTGTGGATTTCCAAATTATACCCACTTCTTAGAGAGGTCACTGCCCACCTGGGTACTGTGTTGGCGCTTCCTTGTCATGTAGATGATGTCTTCTTTTGGTGCGGGCATCAGCAATCTACTAGCCTCTACAACAGCCTCAGCCTCCGCAGCATCACCTTCAATCTGCATAAATAGCAACAGAGCTCAACAGTTCAATACAGTACATAGTAGTCATATACTGACTATATGAGACAGTCAGACATATCCAGATCTGGATTCACGTAAACACAGTGCTAGAATTAATAAAATCACACATATGTTTCTGAACATCTGATAAGCATGCATGACACAAAGCGGGTAATAATTAAATCAGACTACACCATGGTAATAAGTGTATTAAGAAAAAATATCTTTCTCTTTAAGTTGGGCCCTCCCAGTTGGTCAGTGGCCTTGCGCTTGTTTGGTGAGTAGTGGTACTAGTCGGATCCTACGACATGTGGGGGTACCATCCTATTTGCTGCACCTGGAGCACCGCACGTTCGCTGGTATGTACCACTGTGCTACAGTAAATAAAGAAGAGATGGTGTCATAGAGGCTTCCATAAAAACAGGATGCAGAGAGAGACAACTTTTAGCACATGGATACATCTAGGTTGCAGCCAACCACTTTCAACATTAGAAAAAATGGAAGAACGCAACGAATATACTACTATATTACCTTTTTAGGCAACTTTTAAGGGAACTGACGGGACCATCCCTGTCCGTAGTGGCCATGCGCGCCACTGACCCATAGTTCTCCATACAGAATCTGACGCAAAATCCACTTCACATTACGAGTAGGAACTAAAGGTTACAGAAGTGAAGAACACCGAAATCGAACCCGACCAAATGCCCCAATCACAACAACGGTGACCATGCCCCGATCCCAAATCCTTACGAAATCAGTACCCCCCCAAACCCCCCACCCCCACCCCCACCCCCACCCAAATGACCCAATCGATCAGAGCAGAGGGAAAATATCCTGATTAGGTAATTCCGAGGTGACCAATAAGCAAGAACTCCACAATCAAAGCATACCGAATACTACTAGTAGTACTAATAGTAACCCCAATGGCCCAATCGGAAGCAAATTAAACAAATACAGATTTCGAGGTGAGCAAATATACCCACCTATCTCAGCAAGAACTTCCCAATCGAAGGTTGCACCAGTTCTAATAGTTGCTTCCTGCATGGGAGCTAGCTAGTGGTGGTTTCTTGTCTTGCCGTCGGTAGAAAGGCATGGGAAGGGGAGTAGTAGTACTAGTAGTAGGGCTGGGTAGTACACTTTTTCTATAGTAAGTATTTTTAAGTGGCAGTGGCGGGAACATTTTGGCAGAAGAGATTCCCGGATTTTTTATCCCAGCTATCACGTGGTGTCCTATAGATGTTTCAAGCGGGACCCACGTAAGGGGTGAGTTAACACGGGTCCCACATAAGGGGGTGAGATAATTGACCAAGCCAACCTCCTCCTTCCCTTGGTAGTCCCTCCAAGGACCGAGAAAATCGCCCCTCTTTGAATCAAATTGGTCCCAGCTTATACAGTATATCCTTTTGCTGATTCGGCTCATGGAGCATTAAGGGAGGGGAAGGGCTAGCAGCATAGGGCACCAGCACTAGGGCCTCAAAAATCGTTTAGGAACCGATAAAAACATAAGCTCGGATTTCAGACTAGAAACACACACAAACACACATATATATACTAATATACAGAATAGTTTCCAATTACAGTTCTGCTAACAAAGGCCTAGAAATCATAAGGTAGCTCCATATTACAGAACTATGACAATAGCGAACCAATCATGGAATATCTCTACACCCCAAGAGTTTTGCAGCTGGGATAGTGGTCATGAGACTACCTAGACGGCACCAAAAGTACACCCCTAATGATCAGCAGCCCTGCATCAAATCCATCTAGAAGCAGTGTACCCGATCCACATCCTCAGGTGCAGGCTCATCAATGAACATGTCATCATCATTACTATCAAAGTCCTCTTTGGTCGTCTGCTTATGTGATTAGTAGATTAACAGATACGTTTATGGAGAAACATCAAAGACACACAACCTGAACATTTGTCCTTCTACACATATACCTTGTCATCTAGCATAGAGGTAGTACCAGAAATGAAACCCGTTTCATGTAAGTTGCGCTTTTTCTTTCCTCCCCCTTCTCCAAGTTGATCTAGATGCTCAGGAGCTGCCTCTGTCAGTTGATCTAGTTGATCAACATATGCTTCCCCCACTTGATCTTGATGATAAAGATGTGCTTCCCCCGGTTCATATGGAGGATCATATGGTTCACCATGAAATACCCATCTAACATATGTTCTTAGCATCCCAAATGTAAAAATATGGTCTTCCACTATACTTTGAGGTAGCACCCTACGATTCACACACAACCGACAGGGGCAATGTACTTTTGAGTTGTTACAATGATCTCTAACAAACCCCATAAATCTTAGAACACCAAGGATATGTTTAGCGCTACCTAATGGAGCAATCTCTATCCAAAATCTGCCCATTTGTTTAATTATGACATACAAGGTTGGTTATTATTAAAATAAAAGCAGGAAACATATAGATGGAGTACAAAAACTATATATGCCTCTGCATTTCAGCAAACATATTAACAGCAAAAATCACCGAAGGTATTTAGGAACACAGATTGAGCATAGAATAAACTATGACCATGCAGATTGAGGACAAACTAAAATACGTATTTGAGGAGGCGGATTGGGTGAAAGGTCAATAAAATGCCAACCAGATCGAGCTATAGATAGAAGGACTACCGTGGGTAGGGAAAGCTTCTTCATGCACGATGGTGATGAGCAGAGGTCGTGAGCGCATCTGTTTTGTGGGCAAGGGGGTGAGGACCTAGACGGCGGAGGGTGGAAGTTATTACATAGTGCGAAGGGGAGGGGAGGGATAACTTTGGAAATTCTGACCTACCCTACTTTGGGCACCACCATATATGTGGCCCACCTGCCAGTCATCATAGATCCAAAAGTTGTCAACATACAAGTTTATGTTTTACCATGGAAACTAATGCACATAGCATTCCACTTTGTATACGAATGGCTTTATTTCAACATATATTTAAATTCGGCCCTATTTTTTTCAAAAAGGGGCCAAATTTGGAAATTCAAAAGTAAACTTCAAATTTTGAACTAGACATATTGGTTGATTTGCCAAGATGCACCGATATACCAAATGCGGACATGTCATCATAAATTATGGCCATGACCTTGGTCACCTTTTTTTGGATGATGGTCATCTTTTTGAAAGCCTTGAATTGTTCGATAATTTCAGAAAATGCCTAAAAACTCATTTAAATGTTGGAAATCAACTCTCATCGGCATGCAGGTCTATAGTGTAACAACGCATCTAAGTGGCCCCACGTCGGAGCAGCGTATGTTTGAAGCTTTGACCTCAAAATTTTGGTACTGTTGCCAAACATCACACACATCCATTCAAATATACCGTGCATCCATTCATACATACTTCATCTTTTTTTAATGCATAATTCCTCTTCTATCCCTTCTCCTCTTATTTGAAAGTCTTGAATTGATGTTCATTAATTTCGGCACATGTCTATAAACTCATTAAATGCTGGAAAGCATACATGCCTGTGGGCCTATCTGACGGGGAAAGCATCCCAAGTGGGAGTAGCGTACCTTAGAAGCTTCAAATTCAAAATTTCGGCAGAGCGCCGAAATATCCTGCCCACCCATTCAAATGTCTCGTCCATCCATTCAAACATCCAGCACCCAAAATTATTTTATTGCAGAAATTTAGCCTGGAAGCTTGAAAGGGCGTTATACATTGTGTGAAAAAATAGGGAGGTGGCATTTTGAGCCATCATCTTTGTAGTTGATCCAAACAAAAACATATTGTTGTTACTCGGAAATTCAAAAACAAACTTCAAATTTGGAACCAGACATATTGGTCGATTTGCCAAGATGCACCGATCTACCAAATGCGGACACGTCATCATAAACTATTTCCATGACCTTGGTCACCTTTTTTTGGGCGATGGTCATCTTGAAAGCCTTAAATTGTTCGAAAATTTCAGCAAATGCCTAGAAACTCATTTAAATGCTGGAAAGCAACTCTCGCTAGCGTGTGGGTCTAGATGTTGACAGCGCATCTGAGAGGCCCCACGCCAGAGTAGCGTATGCTAGAAGCTTCGACCTCAAAATTTTGGTACAGCGCCCAAACATCACACCCATCCATTAAAATATCCCGCGCATCCATTCAAACATGTTTCGCCTCTTTCTAGAATGTAAAATTCCTCTTTTATCGTTACTTCGGAAACAAGAATCCGAGGAGTACTGCAATAATAGAGGGATATAGGTGGTAAATTTGCGTTCTCCTAGGTGCATCACCCCATCGATGTTTCCCACCCCTTATTCAATATTTACCTGCCCGCCCACTCTAACCTATACTAACTTTTGGACCCACCATGCAAGTGAACCATATGTCAGTGATCCACAATTATGGGAAGTAGAGATTCCCATCGCTTGTTGTTCAAAATTCGAACATTTTTTGAAACCGAGATAAAATCATTAAAATCATCGAACCTGGCTCGAAAGCTTGAAAATTCATGAAACTTGGGCATTATCCGTAAAAAAATTATACTCTACGTGAAAATTGGTGTGGTGAGATTTTGAACCACATATAATCTTTGTAGTTGCTTCACAATGGAAGCCATTGTTGTCACTAGGACAATTTAAAATAACTTCGAATTTGGATGCACCCTTTTTTGTAAAGAGTGTTTTAAATGCCAATATGCAGTTATGCACCCTCTACCAAACATGGACACGTTATCATAAAACTATGGCAAACATATTTCCATGACCTTGGTCATCTTGTTTGAAAGCCATGAATGTTCATACATGGTATGCCATATTGTGAAACAGGTTTTTTCGAAAGTTGTCAAATTTTAGCATACTTTTCATGGAAACTAGGCATTGCACATAACAAAATACTGTGCAAAATAAAGACATTGCTTCAATTTATATATTTTTTAATTGGATTTTTCTTTCAAAAGGTCCCAAATTAGGATGCATTATTAGCATGAATATCAAGAAGTTGAGGGGTTGTTTGGTTAAGCTTATCTATCGCTTTTAGCTTTATTTTATAAGCCACTTTAGATTTTTTCTTTTGGATTATACCATCATTCAACTATGTCAGAGTAAAAGCTTAAAAAACAAAGCCAAAAACACGTCCCTGGCTTTATAAGCCAAAAATCAAAACCCGAAATTAGAGCCCAACCAAATAGTGCCTAAATCTCACAGAACTCTTGGTGTTTCTCCCTTGTTTTAGTACTTGGGTACCTTCAATTTTATTTAACAAAAATATGACCAAGCAGGGTATCATGGACTTGTAGATCAAATTTTGAGATACTTTCATTAAATTGCGGTAACACCATTCTATTCCACGAATATATATAACCATAAAGTTTGAACATATTATTGAGAATTCGTGGAATCCTAAACCGTAAACTCTAAACCCCTAAACCCTGACCAAGCAGGTATCGTGCACTTATAGATCAAAAATTGAGATACTTTCGTTAAATTGGGTAACAACATTCTATTCCATGAATATAAGCATAAAGCTTGAACATTATTGAAAATTCCCGAAACCCTAAACCCCTAAAACCCAAATCCTAAACCTCTAATCCCTATAACCCTAAACCCTAAACCCTCACCAAGCACGTCGCATGCACTTATAGATCAAAAATTAAGATAATTTCGTTCAATTGGGTAACACCATTCTATTTGACGAATATAAGCATAAATCCTGAGCAATATCAAAAATTCCCTAAACCCTAAACAACCCCTAAACCCTAAAGCCCTAAACCCTCAACCATAAACCCTAACCAAGAGGCGTCATGCACTCATTGGTCAAAATTTGAGATACTTTCATTAAATCAGCTAACACCATTCTATTCTACGAATATAAGCATAAATCTTGTGTATTATTGAATATTTACTAAACCCTAAACAACCCATAAAACTAAACCATAAAACCATAAACCCTAAACCCTCGACCCATAAACCCTAACCAAGAAGGTACCATGCACATATAAATCAAAATTTGAGATACTTTCAATAAATTGATGTAACCCCATATTATTCTACGAATATAAGCATATAGCAGCTTGAACATTATTGAAAATTCCCGAAACCCTAAACCCCTAAAACCCCAAACCCTTACAAAGCATGAACCATGCACTTATAGATAAAAATTTGATATACTTTCGTTTAATTGGTAACACCATTCTATTCGACGAATATAAGCATAAATCTTGAGCATTATCAAAAATTCCCTAAACCCTAAACCCTAAACAACCCTTAAAACCCCAAACCCTCCACCCGTAAACACTAACCAAGCAGGCATCATGCAATTATATATCAAAAATTGAGATACTTTCAATAAATTAGGTAACGCCATTATATTCGATGAAAATAAGCATAAAGCTTGAGCATTATTGAAAATTCGTTAAGCCCTAAACCCTATACAACCATAAAACCTAAACTATAAAACCCTAAACCCCAAAACCCTCGATCCATAAACCCTAACCAGGCGGGTATCATTCAGTTATAGATCAAAATTTGAGATACTTTCATTAAATTAGGTAACGCCATTGTATTTGACAAATATAAGCATAAATCTTTGAGCATTATTGAAAAATCACTAATCCCCAAACCCTAAACAACCCATAAAACCTAAACCGTAAAACCCTAAATCCACGACCCGTCAACCCTAAACCAAGAAGGTACTGTGCACTTATAGATCAAAATTTGAGATACTTTCATTAAATTGCAGTAACGCCATTCTATTCCATGAATATAAGCATAAAGCTTGAACATTATTGAAAATCAAAAACCCTTAAGCCTAACCTCCTAACCCTAGAACCCTAACCTCCTAACCCTAGAATCCTAAACCCTTACCAAGCAGGTATAATGCACTTATAGATCAAAAATTGAGATACTTTCATTAAATTGCGATAACACCATTCTATTCCATGAATACAACCATATATATAAAGCTTGAACATTATTAATGAAAATCCCTAAACCCTAAAACCTAAACAGTCATAAACCCTAAAACCTTGAACAACCCTAAACCCTAAATCATGAACTCTAAACCCCTAAACCCTAAAAGCCTAAACCCTAAAATCCTAAACCATAAACCATGAACCCCTAAACCCTCAACCCAAAATAAACACCGAACCCTAAACTTAACCCTAGGTTATATATAATTTGTGTGAAAACTGGGGCAATGGGATTTTGATCCATATTTTGTAGTTGCTTCATGACAAAAGCCATTGTTGTGCCTTAGAAAATTGAAATAACTTCGAATTCGGAAGCTTCCTTTGTAAATAATATTTTAAATGCCAATACACACCAACTACCAAATATGGACATGTTATTATAAACTATAGAAAAGATATGTCCATGACCTTGGTCATCTGGTTTGAAAGCCATGCATATTCTTACATGGTACCCCATATATTGTGATACAATTTTTTTCAAAAGTTATCAAATTTTAAGATTTTATTTTTCCATGGAAACTAGCTAGTGCACAGAGTGAGACACGAAGAGAGAAAAGAATGGTTGTATTTCATATTATATTTTGTTCTTTGTATTTTTTGAAAATGGTCGAAATTTGGTGTCATTGCCATTCATATCAAAAAGTTGAATTTTGTGAAACTCTCGGTGGTTCACCAGTATTTGACTACTTGATATCTTTGAATTATTTTTAAAAAGTCAAGAGAAAGATATATCACACACTTTGCAGTTTGAAATTAGACACACTTACTTCAGATTGTTAAAAAGTCATTTTATTGCATAGATTTAGCTACGAATTTTGGAAATTCATGAAAGCTGGGAATTATCCATCAAATCTAGAATCTTATTTTGAAATGCCAAGATGAAGCGATCTACTAGATATGGACATGCTATCATAAACTATAGCAGAGATATGGCTGTGACCTAGGTCATCTTGTATGAAAGCCTTCAAAATATAATGTTTATCAATTTCGGCAAATGTGTGCAAACTCATCTATATGTTGGTAAGCATATTGTCGCTGGCGTGTGGGTCTAGATGGGGCCAACATGTGAGAGCGACCGCGTCGGAGTAGCGTACGTCGGAAGCTTCAACCTCAAAGTTTCTGCAAGGTGCCAAAACATCCCACGCACATCTATTCAAATATTCTGCGCATCTATTCAAATATCCTGCCCTGCTTTTTGCAAATGCAAAATTCCTCTTCTATCCCTGCTCCAGAAACAAGGACCATGAGTTATCAGGATTGGAGGCATTATTAGACATTAAAACCAAACTGCACCTACCATTTGCAATAGAGATTATTATCTTGGCTGCTTGGGGTATCTAGATCTGTAGAAAAGAGAAAAAATTTAAGGATAAAAGACCAACACTTGATGGATGGAAGACAATTTTCTATCAAGAGATGAGATGGGTGCAATACAGAATCAAAAGAAAACACCAGGAGAAATTCAATGCTTGGCTGAGCCAACAATTAGACCAGAGATAATGTAGAAAGTTGATGCCCTCTTTGAGGTGGACTATGTTTTCTTTTTATCTTCCATAGACCATTAGACTTGTATGTAAATATCATAACCTTTATATAATAGAAAAAAATTGCAGTGGGGTTATCCCTACTGTTTTACCTCAAAAAATAATAATAGAGGGGTATAGCTGGTAAATGTGCGTCATCCCACCTATATCCCCCTCCCCATCGCCTATTCCCTGCCCACACCCCTCCAACCTCAACCTTCATCTAGTTGCTTCACCGACGTCCCTCTCTTCCATACCTGAGCTCCTCCACTATCGGCGCTCTTCACCTGAACTATTTCACTGAATCCCTCGCTGCACCGGATCTGCTTCACTAATGTTCCCGTCTACCCTACGGGGGCCGCTTCACTGAATAACTCGTCGTTGACCCTGAAATGTCGGGACGCCGCCCCCGCTGCCCTCTTGCCCGTCCCACCCGTCCTCGCCACGTAGCGGTAATTTCTCTTGCCCGTTTGCTATATTTTTGGTACTCATAAGCTACAAAATCATTAGAATGTTGCTCAATATCCTGCATGCTATTTCCATTTCATTTGCACCCCACATCTGGTAGGTCCTATCCACATCATTAGCTTCTCGCTTTTATTCTCTTTCTTACATTCCCACGCTATCGGTTTAATCCTCCAACACCAACTCATAGATGTTATTCTTTCCGAGTACTCGCACGGGTCATGCAAACAGCTCATAGAGAATCCAACACTAACAATCTGACGCCCAGCAAGGCTGAAGTGTGAGGTTTCCTTATGTTACTTAGGCCAGTTTCTTGTCATGTTAATAAGTTGTATAACCTGCATGCCTAATAAGTTAATAAGTCATTCTACCTAAGACCATGCCATGACATTTTCATTCATGTTCTGTTGTGTTTCTATCTGCGAATGCTTAATTTGGAAAATGTCCATCTAGTTCAAATCATATATCTGGTCATTTTTAATGCTATATTTTGGTGTTTTTACCTACTTTCATCCGCCCAAACCAGCTATCTAGTTTGAATCATACATCTGATAATTTTTAATGCTATGTTTTTGGTGTTTTTCAAGAGTTTTTATCCTTCCAAACCAGCTAACTGGGTTTTAAATGTCACGCTTTAATACAGAGAAATGACAATGGAGTACAAGGACCAGAGTTCCAACTGCTCGGCTCAGATTCTTCTAGCAGATTGACCAGGAGTCCCACCCGCTCGAAAAGGAGCTACTGTCAGCTTGAACATGCTATTGTAAGTTCATACTTACTTTAAATGATCTCTACTTATACTACTTGTTTCCCTTGTTCTTTGTTTTAACCTCTTTCACCATATTTTAGCAGGTCGTAGTTAAAACCAAGCAGGAGTCCTTGGAAGGCAGGACTAGAAGTTGTGGTCCCTCTTCCCATTCATCCTCCCATTGCATTTCCGAAGCAATCAACTTACTTAACTGTCCACCTAGAACAACTCCTGCAGGTGATAAATATATAAAGGTTGTATTGCATGCAGAAAGAAAGGGTGTAGCTACTCTTTGATTTGTAGCTGAAATGTTAAAGAAGAGGATAGATGATACATTGAAACGAATCGCCATGTACCAGTCTCTTATTGATGATACCGACACTTTGTAATCTTTAAGAATTTTGATCTTGTCGTATAACCTGTTGTAATAAAATTTTATTGTTGTGTAATAAGTAGTTTTAATTTGTGCGTGTCTATTAATTGATATCTTGATATTACTCTGTTCTGCCAAAAAGTAGGTGCTAGCCAAAAAGGCCGAAACACTAACAGGCCGGAGCAGTAACATGCCGAACGTTGAAACAACATGCGCATGGATGGCCCAAAACGACCAGAGCAGTAAAAGGCCAGAAGGGTAAAAGGCAAGTACGATAGAAGGACAAAACAGTAAAAGGCCAGAACAGTAAAAGGCCAGAAGTGTAAAAGGCCAGAACAGTGAATGGCCAGGATAGAAAAAGGCTAGAACGATAAGAGGCCAGAACAGTAAAACGCCAGAATAGTAGAAGACCAGAGCAGAGAAAGACCGAAATAGTGAAAGGCCTAAACAGTAGAAAGGCTAGAATAGTGAAAGTCCTTGTCGTGGTGGTGTCACGGCAGATGCCATGGATAGGCTAAAGGTGGGGACTAATACACGCTAGGGGAATCCAGGGAGGGATAGTGGAGTGATTCTCCACACAGAAGTTTGTATTGCTAGATCTGCAAGATTACAAGTGCTCCTTGAGCTGTATTGGCGAGAGGAGGAAGAAGGAGCTCTCTTACTCTTGCCTACTATTTTTCCCTAGAACCCTAGATCAACTAGCCCTATGGAATCACCAAACCAACTAGAGCTCAACCAACCCCCTCTACCAGAAACCTAGCCCCCCTTATATAGAGGAAGTTTGGTACCTGCCTAGGGCATACGTGGAGGCATATTCCTAAGAATATGCCCCCTCCCAAAGTGGTAACCCGACCGGGGTGCTTTTCCCCTGCGTCACACATGCTTTAGCAACGTAAGCCTCTGCGGCGCCCGCGTCAGCCGACATGGGTGTCGTCACCCTTGTCGGTCACGACCCGGTGGTCCTGCCCTTGCTTTCTCCGCTCATGCAGTGCGTACCAGACCTTCTTTTTGACCAGAGAGATTCCTTCCTTCTCCCAGAAGCTAAGCGAGGACCCGAATCATAGTAGATCCGGCCACACCTGTTCCTGCATATAAGTTAGACAAGAACTTCCGACTTACTCCTTAAGTCGGATGAGAAAATGTTAGGTTACCCTTCCTGGTCTGGGTTACTCCGTGATCCGGCCTGCCTTGAGGTGACCCGGCCAGCATCCTCTTTGACCTTGCCGAACCTCGGCTAACTCGGCCCTTATACCCCGGAGTGACCCTACCCGGGGGTATCCCCCCAACATTAGTCCCCGAAGCTGGTGCGGTCTTAGCTGCCTTGGCCGCTAAGGCCACATCAGGTTCATTTATGTCTGAGCCTCGGACGTTTAATTTCGGGTTAGCTCCTTATCTCGGACTATATGGATTTACGTTCCCTTCGCACGTTCCAAGTTTTGACTTGCCAGCCGGGTCACCACTTTGGCTCGGATCCCATGGTTATCATGGTTTGATCCGGGACCCGTTTCCTTCTCTCATACGCCAACCCACGTGGAGGCTAATCATTACCTCGTCTTATTTTAAGGGCCTGCACAGTAACCCACGTCATGCCTGCCTCCTCGTTTACCGCATCAGCGCGTCGCGTCATGGGATTTCTTCTACTCTGTGCCTCCTGTGTGGCTTTTCTCTGATTGGCTGATGCAGGTGATACACGGCCACACCGTGTGGCTCGTCGGCGCAGCGCGATCCCACTCATCCATCTCTGCGGTGGTTAAGTAGTGGAGGGGCGCACCCCTTAGCGTTTTTCCACTTCTGCGCCCCTCTGCCCGTTACCTTTCTCCTTCGTCTTCCTAGCGACCGCGCCGCCGCCGGTGCTTCTTGCAGCAGCACCGCCGCCGCACCTTCCCCGTGCCTCTGCATCGCAGCCACCGCTGCAGCTTCTTCGCCACGGGTCCACGCTAATCCAGGCCTCAGATCCCTGCTGCCGCTAGCTCCAGCGAGGATAGTGGATACGAGATGACAGAGAAGGAGCTCGTCGTTGCCGAGCAGGAGATAGAGGAGGACGCCGGCGCGGCGGACCGCGGCGCGTGGGCCAGATCATGGGTCTGTCAAGATGACCTTGACTGGCTCTACCGGACTAGGCGCATTCCTGTCGGCGTCACCGCTCGTCTCCCCTCTGCCGAACTGGCCCCCTCACCCAATCCGGGTGAGTTCGTTGTGTTCCTGTCCCACTTCCAACGGGGATTTGGTCTGCCAGTGAGCGATTTCTTCCGGGATTGGTTTAGGACCTACCACTTGCAGCCGCACCATCTCCCAGCCAACGCTATCACCTCTCTCTCCGCCTTTGCCTCTACGATCGAAGGCTACACCGGACTATGGCCCACGAAGGAGCTGTGGATTCGGTTCTTCGGCCTTTGTCGCAACGTCATCCCCAATATCCAAGTAGAGTCGGAGGATAAGCAGCTCACCCAATTCGGAGCTGCCTCCATCTCGCCCCGGAGACTTTCCGTCTTTCCCCGGGTTACCGGGCTTGACTCCTGCAAAGGATGGGCCCGGACCTTCTTCTACGTCCGGAATGAGGGTACTGAAGATTTGATTGATTGCTGCCCTACGCTCGGGTCTACACGACACGGATTTCTGGGAGGAGGTCCCCAAGAAGCCTACAGCTCTGGCCAACCAAGTTAACAAGAGGTTCGCGGAGCTGAAGAGACTTGGATTGTGCAACGAGGATGCTATGATCACGTTCGTGCGCAACCGAATCTCTCCCCTCCAGAAGCGCACCCACAAGTTGTGCCACATGAGTTTCGGCCGCGACCCCAACCGATCCTCCTCCTTCGAATTGAGCAACACGGAGATCTTTCGCCGGGTTAAGGCTCTTTTCACCACCCACAAGGATTTCTCCGCCGAATGGACGTGGGGAATTGAGCATTCTTGTCGTGTGAGCTCCCTCCTTGATAAGCTTCATGGGCAAACTTATTTCGGATCAAGTATGTGTCGGTTTTTGTTGTATTTTTTACTCTGTTCTTCATGCTTTTTCTCAGCTGTTCCTTCAGCAAACTCTCGAGGATGGTATGGACCCGACCCTTAAGTGGGAGCCGGACCGAGAAATCCCGGATGAGGAGGAGCCGGACCAGAAGATGTTCCTCCCTATGACCAACGCTACCAAACGACCCAGCGGTAAATTCTCTTCTCTTAGAGATTGGCCCGATGATGAGGATGACTCGGATGTCGACGTGATTGAACCTGTTGAGGCTGTCCCTCTTTCTTTTGCCTTTCCGGCATCAGCTAACCCCGGTGGGCATATCCACGAGGATCCTCCACTTGCTACGGGCGAGCCGGTTCTGGTGGCATCGAAGAAGAAGCACGGAGCCGCATCAAGTTCTTCCTCCGAACCTTCTCAGCCCACAAAAAGGCAAAAGAAGGCCGGAGACAAGACTGCCTCCAAGCGGGCAGGCAAAGCCCCGGCACGGAGGGCCCGGAAACCCAAGGAGGCTGAAACCTTGGATGCGTAAGTCATTTTTCATTGCGTAACTCACTTTTTCTTGCATCGTGGTAATTTCTCTTCTGACAATATTCTCTTTTTCAGTCCTCCGGTGGAGGTCCCTCAGAGCGGATCAAGCATCTCTTCACCCCTTCGGTCCGTCCCTTCTCCTCCTCGTGACGACGAGTCACGCCCGCTGAGCCCTATTTTGGAGGGTTCTGCGGCTGCTCCGGGTTCCGCAGTGCCTCATCGAGAGGAACGCGACCTCAGAGCGGGAGGGGTCGGCCCAGCCAAGGCGACGACGTCCACCACTTCGACATCGCCGCAACCAGCAACCACCGAGTCTATCACAACACCAGCACCAGCAGCAGCTCCAGTACTAGCGACCGAGCCAGCACCTGTCCCGGCACCAAGGAAACCAACAACAGCTCCAAATCCAGCTACAAGAGCTCCAGTGCCAAGTTCTTCTGCCTCGTCCGAGTCATCTCAGCCTCGGCGAGGAACTACTCCAGTAGCTTCTAAAGGGAAATCCACCGTAGTTACTTCTTCCCAGCAAGCTAAGGGCAAAAAGGCTCCGGATACTACCAAGTCTGCATCCGTCGAGGCCGGGCAGCGAACCCTATCGTCGATGCTTCCAAACAAATCACCAGCAGCGAAGGATGTTCCTGCCAAGCCAACTGATGCGCAGCAGATGGTTCTGCATACCAGCCCAGCTCTTGCCCTAGTTGAGAGGAAAGAAGCTCACGCGAAGGGCTTGGTGGCACCCCATATGCCCACCGGCGAGCGGTACCCTCCGAGCCTTATCGAGTTCGTCATGAACTGGAACAAGGCGGAGTTAAATCCTAGCAGCGATCTCCCGGAAAAGTTCAGCCCCGCAGAATTTTCCACCCAGATGAATACCGCTGCTAAGGCAATTAACCTCGCGGGGCGAATGATGGAGGTATGTCGTTTTTCCTTTACATGCTGTAGATAATAACCATTAGTCCCTGAGCCTCCGGGGGAGTAGCTTGTTACTCGGCCCGATGCTCATTAGAAAACTAACGTAGCTGCATGTAAACTTCGAATCTGCACACACCTAGAGCCGGGTTAAGTTCCACTTGGCCCGGATCTTGTACATTTCAAATATGCACACACCTAGAGCCGGGTTAAGTTCCACTTGGCCCGGATCTTGTACACTTCGAATATGCACACACCTAGAGCCGGGTTAAGTTCCACTTGGCCCGGACCTTGTACACTTCGAATATGCACACACCTAGAGCCGGGTTAAGTTCCACTTAGCCCGGATCTTGTACACTTCGAATATGCACACACCTAGAGCCGGGTTAAGTTCCACTTGGCCCGGATCTTGTACACTTCGAATATGCACACACCTAGAGCCGGGTTAAGTTCCACTTGGCCCGGATCTTGTACACTTCGAATATGCACACACCTAGAGCCGGGTTAAGTTCCACTTGGCCTGGATCTTGTACACTTCGAATATGCACACACCTAGAGCCGGGTTAAGTTCCACTTGGCCCGGATCTTGTACACTTCAAATATGCACCGAGCTAATTTTACACTTCTGTACTTTTTTTCAGGTAACCACCAATCGTCGGAGCGCTGAATTCCAACGCCTGCTTGATACCCACAAGATGCTACGCGCAAAACATGTTGCACTTGGTGCAGAACATGAAAAGAGGGGTAATTTTCTCCCTCGGCACCTCTCCGTTTTTCTTCACTTTCTTCCACCGAACTAATCTCCTCATTCGGTTTCTGCAGCTGGGGTGGAGGCTGAGAACAAGATCATGCGGAAGAACTTGGAGGAAATCCGGGGTATGTCCTCTTTTGTTTGACCTCATAGTGTTTTACATTTCTTCTTCTCCTTGGCTCAGCAAACATTCACTCCTCGGCTCTACCGGGTCAACATACTATTTCAGCATCGCTTGAGGATAGTGTGCCCGTGCCTGATATGATGCTGCATTTTCTCGAACAAGCAGGGCAGCATCAAGCCGAGCTGAAGAAAAAGGATGATGAGCTTGCTCTCCTCCGGACTAAGGACAACAAGATTGCCAAGCTCAAGGCTGAGATGGAGAAGATGAAGGCCCAACACCAAACCGAGCTCCAAAAGGTTGGCCAGAACTTCACAGAAGAGCGTGAGCGCCTTACTCTCCAGATCTCCGAGGACCAGGACCTACTCAGAGAATCCGACCTCCAGCTTGGGTCGGCAAACACTGAGCTTGAGCAACTTCGCAAAAGACGCGATGCCTGCATTAAGGAGTTAACCCGGATCCATAGCCATATTTCTCGTAAGTTCCTTTCCCTTGTCCGACATAATTCTCCGGGTTACCTCATATGTCTTTTCTTTACCTTCTTCCTTTGCCTTGTTTCCAGACCACTTTCTAGAGGGTACTTCTATTGCAAGCACTGCTGTTGCCAAATTTCGCCAAGAGAGGGGTACTCCCGTCTTTCCTGATGGTGAGAGCATTCCCTTAGACATGGAGGACCTATTGGTCAGCCTGTCAGCTCGCGTGGAAACTATCAAGAATTATGGCAAGGATATCCTCGACGTTGCAGTTTGCATTTTCAATACGTTCTGGCCCGGAGAGAGTAGCCCGGAGACCATCACGACTCTCGTCGAGAAGTTAATGGAGATTGAGACCCAGCTTGACCTCTGGAGAGAGTCCGCTGGTCGTGTCGCAGCTGATACCATCCTTCACCATATTCTCACATGGTACGAGAAGATCGACCTCAGCCTCCTTACACACCGGCGCACCGGATCTAGATGGACCGATGATCCGGAGTGGGTAACTCGGCGCCAGGCTTGCGCCTACAGCCTCATAGAATATTCTCCTATTCATGACTGGGTTGAAGGACCGAGCTTCCTGGAATCCGCTGGGGACGAGCACAATAAGAACGTTGAAGATGGGTCGGATGAGGGCGGAGAAGATGATGCTTCAGATATTGAAGACAGCGACGACGACGCCGAACTTCCTCCTCCTGCTGCTCCTTAGTTCCAAAAAGCTTGAAAATTTATCAGATCCCCGGTATGCCGGGTGCAATTGTATGCTGGATATGCGATATTTCGCTACTACATTTCTATGCCGGATTAACTTGGGCGCAGTCCCCGAGTTTCATTTTCTTGTTCGTCCAATTCTCTGGCTCGGTCCGGTTCTACCTTGATTCGGTTTTACGACTTACGAACCCGAGCTTCAAAAATTGTTTTAACAACACTTAGAAACTTTTAGGCTTAGCTCAAAATAATTCAGCATAATAACTTGAAAATAAATACAGGGTTAGTCCGAAAAACAAGCGTTAGCTCGAATAGACTCGTTTCCTTAGTCGTTTTTCATGTGCTACGCAATTCCAAACTTGTTCCCTTGCTTGCCATGAAGCCAATTCTTGTTGGACAGCAAGTCGAAGAGTTGGGTTTTGGTGCTCACATTACTAATCCGGGTTAAGTAAACGACTTATTCCAGCCACCGCATAAGAAGTAACAAGAAGCGTTATTAAGCGGTCCCAGTTATCGCTCGGGCGCTATTTCATTGATAAGCTCATTGCCGACATACATACCGACATATGAGACGACTCAGATACATACACTTCTTAGCTAAGTGTAGAAGGGACGAAGTAGTGCTACATTCCACGGTCGCTTGGATTCCTCTCCGGACCTGTCCGCCTTGTTCTTTTCCTGTGGCTTTGCATCTATGAGATAGTAAGAATCATTGTGCAACGCTTTGCTCACAATGAATGGCCCTTCCCATGGGGGGATAATTTATGCATGCCAGTAGTACGTTATACCAACCGGAGCACCAGATCGCCTTCCCGAAAGACTCGGGGGCACACTTTCCGGCTATGATAGCGTCGGAGATTTTGCTGATATATGGCGGATCTAGATAGTGCCAGTTCTCTCGCTTCTTCCAGCAGATCAATATCATTTTTGCCGGGCTTCATGCACTTCGGCTTCTGTGTATTGGGTGACCCTAGGCGAATCATGCTCTATGTCGGCTGGTAATACAACTTCTGCCCCATATACCAGAAAAAATGGCGCATAGCCTGTTGATCGATTCGGAGTTGTTCTTAAGCTCCACAGTACCGCTGGTAGTTCTTCTATCCAGCACCCCGCTGATCTTTGTAGTGGCTCAATGAGCCAGGGTTTTATCCCGGATAATACTAATCCATTGGATCTTTCCACTTGTTCGTTCGATGCGGGGTGGGCTACCGAGGCGACATCGAGTCGGATCTTCTTATCTCGGCAGAAGCACGCAAATGCTCCTTCCGCAAAATTTGTTCCATTATCGTTTATAATACTGTGTGGATAACCGTATCTCAAGATGATGTCTTTGAGAAATGTCACGGCCGTAGCTCCATCACATTTTCTTATAGGTTTCACTTCAATCCATTTTGTAAACTTGTCTACCATGACCAAAATGTGTGTCATGTTTCCTCTCGCCGGTTTGAACGGGCCAACCATATCCAATCACCATACAGCAAATGGCCACGTAATTGGTATGGTCTTGAGTTCCGACATAGGCATATGTGTCTTGGTGGCGTACCTTTCACAACGATTGCATTTTCTCACCAGATCTTCTGCTTGTTCCAAGGCACTTGGCCAGTAGAATCCATGCCGGAACGCCTTTGCCACCAAGGCTCGGGATGAGGCATGATGCCCGCACTCTCCTTGGTGTATATCTCGGAGGATGTCAAGCCCTTCTTCCGGGTCAACGCATCGTTGGAGGACATTGGTTACACTCCGTTTGTACAACTCGGAATTGATGATTGTGTATGCTTTTGCTCTACTCTGAGTTTGTCTGGCTAACACCTCCTCAGCATGTAACGTTCCGTCTTTCAGGAATTGGAATATAGGCAGTGCCCAAGCTGGTATCGCTCGTGGAGGGAACATCTCCTCATCAATTTCCATCTGATCCACTGGCATAACTTCAGCCGGATCACGCTGAGCAGTCCTCGGGTCTAGCGAGGTAGTCCTCGGGTTTGCCGAGGCAGTCCCCGAGTTTGCTGATGCAGTCCCCGAGTCTCGCGTACTACCTCCCGTGTCAATGTCCATGGGATCAGCTCCGGATTCCGTATTTTCCGGGACATAGATCGAGTCGGTTCCTGGGGACGGCCTGATAGATGGTTTTCTGAGGTGTTCCAATGCTACACCCGGTGCAATTGCTTGTCTGGTCGATCCGAGCTTCGACAACATGTCGGCAGCCTCGTTTTCCACTCAGGGTACATGGTGAAATTCACACCCCTCAAAGTAACCAGATATCTTCTGCACGTGAAATTTGTATAGTGCCATGTTTGGATCCAGGTCGTCCCACACTCTGGACACCTACTGCACCACCAGATCTGAGTCGCCAAAGCATATTATCCGACGTATGCCAATCTCCTTTGCCACTTTGAGCCCATGCACAAGAGCCTCATACTCAGCGACATTGTTCGATGCCGTGAAATGGATCTGCAATACGTACTTTAGCTGGTCCTTCTTTGGCGAGGTAAGCACAACCCCGGCGCCTAGTCCGGTTTTGGTTTTTGACCCGTCAAAGTGCATCCTCCAGTAATTCTGATCTGGTGGCGGTGGTTCGTATTGTACTTCGGCCCAATCCACAAAAAAGTCCACCACAGCCTGAGATTTGATCGCTTCTCTTCTGTCGTATTGGGGCGCATAAGGGGCTAACTCAATTGCCCATTTTGCAATTCTGCCACTCGCATCCTTGTTACCCATTATCTCGGATATGGGAGCTTCACATATTACTTTGATGGGGTGCTCCTCAAAGTAATGCTTTAACTTCTTTGCCGCCATATAGACACCATATGCCACCTTTTGAAAGTACGGGTAGTTTTGTTTTGAGGTGGACAATACCTCGCTCAGGTAATATACTGGCCTCTGCATTGACTTACCCTCTTCATTGCGCTCCACTACAATTACTACACTTACAACTCGGTTGGTTGCGGCTATGTAGAGCAACATTGGCTCCTTTGATAGTGGAGAGGCTAACACTGGCGCAGTGGCCAACATCTTTTTTAAGTGGGCAAAGGCTTCATCGTCCTGTGGCGTCCAAACGAATTTATCCGACTTTTTCATGAGTTGGTAGAGAGGCAGTGCCTTTTCTCCCAACCGACATACAAACCGACTCAACGATGCCAGGCATCCAGTGAACTTCTGGACATCGTTAAGACACTTTGGCAGCTCCATTCGTTCGATGGCTCGGATCTTAGTTGGATTAACTTCGATGCCTCAGCTGGAGATGAGAAATCCGAGTAATTTTCCAGACGGGACACCGAAGGTACATTTTTCCGGGTTAAGCTTCATCCGGAACCTTCTCAAGTTCGCGAATGTTTGCCTTATGTCGTCAAGGAGCGTTGTGCTTTCCTTGGTCTTGATAACCACATCATCCACGTATACTTGTACATTTTGACCTATTTGGTCGTGCAAACATTTTTGCATACATCTTTGGTACGTTGCACCTGCATTACGTAAACCGAACGGCATAGTGCGATAGCAGTAAGCCTCGTACGGGGTAATAAACATAGTCTTTATTTGATCATTCGGGTTCAGAGGTATCTGGTGGAAGCCAGAATATGCATCAATGAATGACAACAGTTCGCATCCCGCGGTCGAGTCTATGACCTGATCTATCCTCGGCAGTGGAAATGGATCTTTTGGACACGCCTTGTTCAGGTTCGTGTAATCGATACACATACGCCAAACCACTGCCACGTTCGGATCGTCCTTCTTCTTTTCTACCAGCACCGGATTAGAGAGCCAATCCGGATATAGTACCTCCATGATAAATCCTGCTGCTAGTAACCGAGCTATTTCGTCTCCAATGACTTTTCTCCTATCCTCGGCGAAGCGGCGGAGAGGTTGCTTCACCGGCCTTGCTTCGGGTCTTACGTTCAAAGAGTGCTCGGCCAACTCCCTCGGAACACCTTGCAAGTCCTGTGTAGACCAAGCAAAAATATCCCGATTCTCACGGAGGAAGTTGACGAGCTCGCTTTCCTATTTGTCAGTTAACCCGGCACCAATTGTTATGGTGCGCTCCAGGAACATGTTATCAACTGGAACTTTCTTGGTGTCCTTTCCGGCTTGAAATGAAACGCTGCCATGCGGGTTACTTAACGCCGGCATATATTGCTGCGCGGACTGAGCTAATGCCGCCACCTCTTGGATTTTTTTTCTCTTGCGCAATCACGAGTGACTCGGCTAGGTTAGACTCGGCTGAAGCACACTCAATGGAACGTCGAAAATCTCCAGCAATGGTGATCACTCCATTTGGCCCAGGCAACTTCATCTTTAGATAACTGATGTGACAGCTTGCCATGAATTTGTTCAATGCTGGTCTTCCGAGTAACGCATGATATGCACTTTCCAAGTTCACCACTTCAAACTCCAGATTTTCAGTTCGGCAGTTATCCCTTGTGCCGAATAGTACGTCGACCCGGACTTTGCCTATGGGCTCACAAGAAATGCCTGGTACAATGCCATGGAAAGTCGTTCTCGTAGCCTGGAGCATGTTCTCCGAGATGCCCAACTTGCGCATCGTATCCGCATACATGATGTTAATGCTACTGCCATTATCAATCAAAACCTTGGAGAACCTCACATTGATGTTCGGTCCAATGAATGTCAGATCTAGCACTAGCGCATACGAACCTGGCCTCGGCATAAGTTTAGGATGATCTTTGATGTTCCAGGTGATTTCCTGGTCTGACCAAGGCATGTACCTCGTCACTGCTGGCATGACCGCATTGACCTCCATATGTCGGTGCTGCAAGCTCTTTCTATCTGTTTCCTCAGTCGTGAACACACAATAACTCTGGTGATGTTCCCTGTACTCATTCCTTCCCTCGTTTCCGGGGTACCTCTGATCCGGTTGTTGCTGATTTTCCACATGATGCACTGCATCTCTTCTCTCATTGTTGTCATACCTCGGCGGAGGGGGAGGCAACATTAGCTGCTGCATGTTCGCCCCGGAGAGCAATTGCTGCCGAGGTAACTCCTGCCGAGGTTGCTCATTCCGGGGTGCCTGAGCATTCCCCGAACCACCTTGCTCTATCTTACGCATCCACTCACATTGCCTCGTCGTGTGACCCGCCAGGCTATTCGGATTTGGCGTGTGAAACTTACATGGCTGGTCCAACATCGACCCATAGGTATACCTCGGACGGTCTTTCTTTTCCTGCCACTGTTTCTTTTGCTCTGGAGTCCATGTTTTCTTACCATCATTTCTTGGAGTCCATTGCCCTCTCGTTCTCTGGCGTTGGTTGCTCCCTGCTCCGGGTTGATCTTGATTCACAGCTGCAACTTGTTACGAACCGTAGCGATGATCCGGTCTATCATCTCTCCTTTTTCCTCTGTAATCGTTCCTCCGGGATGACCCAGCTCCATCCCTCTGATAGTATTCCTCGTTTGACTCATTTGACGCGAGCCTAGGTTGAGTCGGATCGCCCAAAGCATACGAATCAGCAATCCGGATCATCTCTGCCAGCGTAATTGGCATTTTCCTTTGCAACTTCATCCACAACTCGCTGCCATATCTGCACCCTTGCGCAAACCACACTATGGCCTGTGACTCTATGACACCCTCACACGAGTTTCTCACGGTACACCACCGGGTCAAGAATTCACGATCCGTCTCGTTAGGTCTTTGCTTGCACATTGCTAGGGTCTGCGGTCTATTTGGCCTCTGATATGAACTTGAGAAGTTGCTGATAAACATTTCTTCAAAATCTATCCAGCAGTTGATGCTTATGGGTGGTAAATTATTCAGCCATACTCTCGCCGGGCCTTCCAACATCTGGGGTACGTAACGTACAACCCATCTCAAGTTGCCAGTTGCAATTTTCACCGCCGTAGCATAGTTTATCAGCCAATCCTCCGGCTTAGTACTGCCGTCATACGTCTTCGTGCCTCTGGGTAACTGGAAGTTTGGTACCAGCGGTTCCTTCATGATCCGGGGTCCAAAGCACGCTGGACCCAGAGGACCTTGACATTCGATCTGTTCTGACCTATACAGGCGATCCAGTTTTAACCTGGCGTCATCCGGCATTAAATCCCTGCTTCCCAATCTTGACCCTATCACATGATAGTCTGGCCTGGGGTACCTTGTGTTCACCATCTCCGAATCACCGTCATTGTATCGGTTTTGCTCTCGTTGCGCACCTTTCTCCTGCATACCTCGGCCGGCGCTTTGCTCTTGCCTTGGTATATTCTGCTGCTGCGGTTGTCCTGCTCCTGTGGAGTTGCGCTGTTCGGCATTGTCGTTGGCAGCGTTCCCTTGACCGGCATTGCCTTGGTCATGATTACCTCGGCCAGCTTCACCTCGGCTCACACTCCGTCGATCGTCACTTTTCCGCATCTCTTTTTCTTTTCCCGCACGCGTCGGGTCGTACGGGACGATCTGTTTGTTCCGTCTGGCCGAGGTTACTACCTCTTCTCTCCTTGGAC
The DNA here is from genome assembly GCA_023614405.1 of Avena insularis. Taxonomy (NCBI): domain Eukaryota; kingdom Viridiplantae; phylum Streptophyta; class Magnoliopsida; order Poales; family Poaceae; genus Avena; species Avena insularis. The sequence continues at coordinate 455,678,019 of CM042694.1, forward strand.
CACCATGAGGCGATGACGCGGCTCCAACAGACTTCTCCAGGTTACCCATCACCGAATGGACGATTTTGGAAGCTCCAGCTCTCTCCGGGTTAGCTCTCAGCAGCTCTTCGTTCTGTCTGTTCGCGATCCGAACCAGCTCGTTAACCCTATCTTGCTGTCTTTGATGGGCCTCACCCGTCAGACCCTCTAACTCGGACGCAGCCGCATCTGCTACTCTGAGGTTCTTCGCCGGGGTACTATACTTCGGCAACCCCACAGACAGATAGTTTTCCGACCCTTCTGCTCCATCATCACCTTCTCTGTTCATCTCGCTTATGAGATTTCTCCCTTTTACTTTTACCGTATCAACTTTGTTTGCCTTTGCGTACTCACGCAGCGTCATGTTCAGCGACTGCTGAGCCGCGGCTATTTCTTTGCGCCCTCCAGTATCTTTTGCCTAGTTTCCTCTAGCTCGGCCTGTGCCTGAGCCAGATCTACCACTGCTGCTACCGGGTTAGCGAAGCTATCCATAGCTTCTCTCAGTATGTTCTCAGGCCTCTCTAGTGGAGATCCTCTACCTTTCCTCGGTGCCTTAGGTGTTACCTCCGGGTCTGGTGCTGGGTCCTTGCTTGCGCCTGCACCTGGCACAGTCATCATCACTTCTGCATGGTCCGGGGAGCGAGCGATACGCGCCCCGCGAGCCACAGTGAGGGGTGGTTCCCCCGCATCAACGACGCGGCGCGGATGAACGCATGATACGTCCACAGCAACATAAACCTTGTGCGCACCAAGCTTGACGAAGAGGCCGTTTCACGGAAGTGGGCGCGTGCCGAAGCAGCCAACATTGTCGCTGACGAAATCCAGTGCTCCAAAGCGCTGAACGAGCCCGGAGACGATGCATTCGCCGGTGCTGATGAGGTTTCCCGTCCGGATCTTCACCCCTGCTAGCGCCGCTAGCCCCATGGTGGGCGCCAACTGTCGTGGTGGTGTCAGGGCATATGCCATGGATAGGCTAAAGGTGGGGACTAATACACGCTAGGGGAATCTAGGGAGGGATAGTGGAGTGATTCTCCACACAGAAGTTTGTATTGCTAGATCTGCAAGATTAGAAGTGCTCCTTGAGCTGTATTGGCGAGAGGAGGAAGAAGGAGCTCTCTTACTCTTGCCTACTATTTTTCCCTAGAACCCTAGATCAACTAGCCCTATGGAATCACCAAACCAACTAGAGCTCAACCAACCCCCTCTACCAGAAACCTAGCCCCCCTTATATAGAGGAAGTTCGGTCCCTGCCTAGGGCATACGTGGAGGCATATTCCTAAGAATATGCCCCCTCCCAAAGTGGTAACCCGACCGGGGTGCTTTTCCCCCGCGTCACACATGCTTTAGTGACGTAAGCCTCTGCGGCGCCCGCGTCAGCCGACATGGGCGTCGTCACCCTTGTCGGCCATCACCCGGTGGTCCTGCCCTTGCTTTCTCCGCTCATGCAATGCGTACCGGACCTTCTTTTTGACCAGAGCGATTCCTTCCTTCTCCCAGAAGCTAAGCGAGGACCCGGATCACAGTAGATCCGGCCACACCTGTTCCTACATATAAGTTAGACAAGCACTTTCGACTTACTTCTTAAGTCGGATGAGACAATGTTTGGCGACCCCCCCTGGTCCAGGTTACTCCGTGATCTGGCCTGCCTTGAGGTGACCCGGCCAGCATCCGCTTTGACCTTGTCGAACCTCGGCTAACTCGGCCCTTATACCCCGGAGTGACCCTACCTGGGGGTATCCCCCCAATAGTCCTGAACAGTGGAAGACCGAAACCGTGAATGGTCTCAATAGTAAATGGCTGGAACAGTAAACGACCAGAATAGTAAAAGGCCAGTACGGTGACATGCTACTACAGTAATAGGCCGAACAGTGCTGGCATTAATAGGCAAAAGCTCAAACTCTAAAGGGCCTAAACAGTAACGGCACGAAATTCCTAAAAGGCTGGAATAGTAACATAACTGAATAGTAAAAGATTAGATTGGCAATAAGCTTGAACAGTACCGTGGCGTCTTGGTGTAGGCCTCAAGTGGCAGCACAATGTTGGCCTAACTTGGGCCTTATATAGGCCGAAACAGTGTCGGTCCCAAAAGTATACAGGGCGCTGCTGGCTGCAGTATTGGGTTGATTCTAGACAGTGCAGGACAAAACAGTAAAGGGATTTATTCCTATTGGGCTCTCCACATGGGCTGGCCCATTTAATTATTAGCAAGCCTTGGCTGGGCCTAGCTTCTACAATGGTTTCTACGACCGTTAACAGCGGTAACTGGACGTTAATGGTGGCTGCCATGTGGAAGTTTGCATGACGTCAGCAGTCAGCGCGGCTGGCGAACAGATCCACAACGGAACAAGTTTTCGTGGCTGAAGGTTGTGGTCCGCCATGGTTGAAAAAAAACATGGTTGATTCATTTGTGACAGGGCTTTTACCACGAAGATCATCCGTCGCGGAAGACTTTGTAGCCACAAAAAACGGGCCTTCAACCACGAAAATTGTCTGTTGTAAAAGCCATATTTTCTTGTAGTGTTTCTTAATCACTTGCTTGGTCACAAGTTCTTTTCTATTCTTTAAACCTCATCCTCAAAAATACAAAAAGATTTTCCCTTTTTCCTTTTTCATGAAAGTGGATTTAAAACTTGCCTCTTTGCTTCAATATTATTACAAGAGTGATTTTTCTTGAGTTTTGAAGGAACACATCCCTATAAGGAAGAGGATTATGAAGTCACTCATGAGAGGTATGTCCTATGTATCCCACTTTTGAAGTTTGAATTGTTTATCTTAGTTAGTTGATTTGCTAAGATGCTATGCTAGTGGGAGTAATTCAAAATAGTTAGAGTAAAGCTTATTATTTGTATGAAGGATTAGTTGTGGAAGTTTTTGCTCTAGTTCTTGTAGTTAATCGAAACTTGCCTTGGAAATAAATTTTCTAAACAAGTACAACAAGAAAAAGTCTGAAATTTTATGACTTGTTTGATGTGTGATTGTCTTGAGAGTTTACCGTTGAAGATACTTAACACCATAGACGATTTGATACACTTGACGACACTCTTGAAAAGAGTTGTTTGATTGAAATGAAGTCTAGTGGTAATTGTGATGCATGCCAAAGCTAACCTTGTGGATCAAACCGTGATACTGTTTAAAAATTTCTATGTTCTCCATGCACACCTTTGGATGCTAACAATGCTGCTAGCTTTTGAATGATCTATGGTATAATCTCGGATTTCGGCTATGAGTTGATGACATGGGTGGCATACGTGTCACTGTATGGGAAAAATTATTGGTACTCTCAAAGGTTGTGCAAACCATTATTTAAAAGCATCAGTCAATAATCCTTATTGAGAATTATCCTTGCAAGAAGGGGAAAAGGAAGAGAAAAAGAAAAGAAAAAGAAAAAAAAGAAAAAAAAAGATATGATGATCTAATACATTGCCAATGTATCTATAATTTTTTATGTTCCATGCTTGGTTTTATCTACTTTCTTATGTTTTGTTCCAAATTTGGAGTACTTTTCATATGATTTCTTGGATTGACCTATTAACAAGATGCCACAGTGCTAGTTGCCTGTTTTCTGCTGTTTTTGGTTCCAGGAAGTCAGAAAATGAATATTGTCGGAATTGGACGGGACAAAAGCCAAAGTTACTATTTTCCCGGAAGACTCACGGAGCCAGAAGGAGAGTCGGAGAGGGGCCACAGGGTGGCCACACCGCCCCTTGGCGCGGGCAACCCCAGGCCGTGCCAGGGCATGGTGTGGGCCCCCTGGCCGGCCACCAACCTTGTCTCCTTCACTTATAAGAGCCTCCTGATAGCAAAACCCTAGATCGTCAATCAGAAATCCAGGAAAAGTACCGCAGTGCCGCCGCCACTGAAGGGGAGATTCGGGGGACAGAAAGTCTTTGTTCTGGCACCCTGTTGGGACGTGGAAGTGCCCCCGAAGCCATCTCCATCGATCTCCACCACCATCTCCATCACCATTGTTGATTCCCATGATGAGGAGGGAGTAGTTCTCTTTCGAGGCTAAGGGTTCTACCGGTAGTTATGTGTTCATCTCACTCTCTATGCATGGTCTTATTGAGATCATGAGCTTGTAATCTATAGATCTACCTTGCTACTCAAGTGCTTTAATAGATCTCTGCTCTCCCCATGTGTGTGAAAGTGACAGCGTGCACACCATGGTGGCACTTAGCCTAGAGATTACAAATACTTGTTATGATTTATATTTGGAGTTGGATCTTTCTATGAAATTGCGGTGTGTCAACACCCGGATTTTTAATCCCAGATGCCCGTTATGCCATACCTCGCAATCCCAGGATTACCATTTTTGCGAGACATAACGGATTGGATATCACAGTACATCATCCATTACAAACCATACATAAGGTTTTACACAAATAAGGATCTCATGATCCAGTCTTTAATACAACAAGCAGTGAAATAAAGCGATAGCGTGGCGGTGGGGACCATCTTGAGGGCACAAGCAATGCGTGAGGCAGATAGTCCTAGTTATCATAGCCGTCCTACTGACCATCATCTTGATAATCTCCTTCATAGTCTGACCATGATAATAGCCAGGGACAAAAGCCATGAGTACTCTTTAAGTACTCGCAAACTACTACTAACAAGGGGTATAATTCTAAGTTAAAGTACTGAATCTAAGTTACTATCAAGTTAAATTTGAAACCTAAGCTGAGTTCAGAAGCAAAGAAAGATAAAGTAAAGTTCTAGAATCACTTAAGTTGGGAAGCTATTATCATAAACACAACCCTATTGTGGTCAAGTCAAAGTTCATCATTCGTTTCAAGTTATTTAGAAAACATCTGACAACGAAACAGTATGGACATTCCAAGCATCCATAATCATGACGCGGCTATTCAAATAGTTTGACACTCTACAGAGGTGGTACACTTTCACCACAAGATTCGATACATCTGTTAGGGATAACCCTGAATCATCATACTTAGTATGCAGATAATCAAACATAACCTTCCCTTTACACACCCGAGTACAAGCACCTATCCTATGAGCATGGCCTCCCAACCATGACCATCAGTCATCTTGGGCACTACATAGGTGGAAAACATTGAGAGGTAGCCTCAGCTCAAACCTCTCCCATGAGGGAACTAATACTAATGCATATAAATTTCCAGCTAAGCCTTACCCAATTCAGGTAATGTGGTTGTACGGTAAATTTGGAATGGTATCGCATCCGAATCCAACCATCAGTTTTATAAAAGGGTTAAGGCTCATGCCTCATCATTTTCATCATCATAAACAGTTGTGTCTCTCAACACATGTCAAATCATCTCAATAGAATGACTCATCATTCCAAGGTTTTCACAATTCATTTTCACCAAGTGTTCCCATCTAAAGTGACTCAATTTTTTGATATATTCTAAAATACTAAGTTAAGAGTGTTCACTAAGGTGGAAAGATGGGATCAATCTCATGCCATAGAATGACATCTAAAGGTTTCTAAGTAGGTCAAGTTTTATACTCTTTATGCTACCTTAAAAATTAGGTAAAGAACTTTGTGTAAACTAAGGGAGGTAAAACTTGTCAATAAGACTTGGGGTACTAATAGTTAAAGGGGTGTGATCAAAGCATGCTTAAGGCATCTTTGCTAAACCATCTAGTTTTATTCTAGCTTGCTAACAATAGCTTGCTAAAGTACGTTTGGCAAGGGTTAGCTTGCCACTAATAGCTTGCCTTGGTTGGCGCAGTGGTTGAAGTTTTCTTCTTCTTTTTCTTGGTAGCACTCCTCCTCCTCGAAAGCTTGGTCGGTACTAGCGTCTATAAATACATAGGGAGTAGACAATCATCAAACAATACTTAACTAGGCTAGGTAGCATTCTAAAACACACAATTGATGATCTATTATCATCACAAGCATCACAAGTTTAATTCAATAGTTTCACCCTTTTTATTTTAGAAAAGTAATTTCTACTCATTGAAATATTGATTAAAATTTAATATTCACCACCAAAATATGGGATCATGGGGACACATGTCCTCACCACATATTCTAACATGTGGGAATGAGATTTAAGGGTTGGATCAATATTACTTTAGTTTAAGGTCATTATTTAATGATTTAAAGTGACTACAAATGCCTATATAGCATTATTTTGGTACTAGTCCAAAGTCACTGCATGTAAATCTTAATATTATTACATATTTGGATAGATATGATGAAATGTGATTTTTGAGAGTTGGAATCAACACAAAAGCTAACTTGGTTGATTTTATAAAAATGTTTCAAGTTGCAAAATCTTCTCTCTTCTTATTTTTATTAGGAGAGATCTATAACTCTAATTGAATTAAATCCAACGGTCTTGGATAGATCATTTCACTACCTTTCAGACAAAATTGGTTTCATGCAATTTGGATTTCTAAAACTCTCTGAATTGATTTTCAAACTAGTGGACAGAAACTAGATTTAACTAAAAAGGAAAAACCAGATTTGAAACTATGGGCTAGCGCGGGAAAAGAAATGGGCCGGCCCAGTGGCGCTCCGCGGCGTGAGGCTCAGCTGACAGGGGGGCCCGCTTGTCAGCGGCACTTAAAACGCAAAACGGTACGCGCGTTGTGGGTCGTAGGATTAGAAGCGAGATCAACGGCCGAGGGTCGTCGTCGACGACGAACAGGTCGCCGGCGAGCTCGAACCCTAGCGGCTCGGTGGGGGTCTACTGGGGGCGTACCAGGGCTCCAGCAGGGTCGGCGAGGTGGGCAAACAAAGTGGAAGACGACAGCGAGGCGAGGCGCGGTTGTGGCGGAGCTTGGGGTGGTCGAAATCAACGGCACCCTTCTCCTCCAGAGGCGGCGGCTCCGGATCCAATTCCAGGGAGCTGCTGCTCCACTTGCTCCGGCTAGAGGTGGGTGAGGTTCAGAGAGGTGAGGGGAGTGGAATGGTGTGGAGAAGAATAGCTGGGGAGGGCTCCTTTTATAGGCCCGACGGTGAGACCGAGCGGGATGGGCAGGCGATGGTGGCGACATGGCTACGGCGAGCTAGAGGCATGGCTGGGGATGGCGATCAATGGGCGGTCTCCTGGCGGTGCTCTAGGACTTAAATGCGGCCATAGGGGCGGTGGTACACGGTCTGGGCGAGGTGGCGCTCTGAGCGGCCGAAGCGGCGGTGTCCATGGCGAGCGGTGGCTGTGAGGCTTTGGGCGGCAAACGGGGATGTCTGGGGTGTTCTCCAGGTCGAGGCGGGCGTGGGCTGCGGTCGAGCGGCTTGTGCCTGTGGGACAAGCGCGCCTGGGCAGCACTGCATGGTCTTGATGGCACTGGGCGCGGGCTCTCCTCGGTGGTCCACGACATCACTTGGCTCGGGCAAGGGACAGAGAGGGGCGGTGAGGTGTTGGCTACCTCCTAGACATGGCGAGGGAAGGGGGAGTGGTCTGCTGGGGTGAGGGCAAGTTTGGCCGGCGAGCATGTCCTCGGTTTGGCATTGCCTGAGGGTTAGGGACAAGGGACAGGGGTGCTAAGGGCATGGTTAGACCAAGAGGGGACAGAGAGGTTAAATGGAGATCAAATGGGGGCAAAACCCTGTGCAGAATAGTGAGCTAGGATTAGAGGTGAGATTAAGCATGCCAAGTGTTTGATGAAATGGCCGCAAGAGAAAAAGTTTTGAATTTTGATTTCAAAATTTTTGAGTGATCTCCACTAGTGATAGGTAGTCTCTGGTTGCAAGGGTTTTGAAAATGGAGCTCAAATAGATGGTTTCAGAAATAGGGGTGATCTATGCATATGCATTAGATTCAATTTTAAACTGTCATTTAAAATAGCTAACAAAATGTTTTTAGCAGATCAAAAGGTGGGCCTTGGTACCTCATTATGTGTACTAGCAAGGGGTGCAAAGATCAGGAATTGTTTCTGTTAAGAATTGAGTACTAGGAATAGCCAAAGTAGGCATGAGAGTTAAATTTGCCAAAATGACCATTCCTCCTTTTTAATTCTTTTTTATTTGATTTTCTTTAGGAAAAGTTTGGGAATGATGTAGATGATGTTTAAATCACCTAAGAAACATTTTACAAGCATTGGATCAATCAATCATGGCAATTCAAACAACTCCTATTTTAAATGCACACATATATATGAATGCTTTTATTTTAAATTTGGAAAAGTTTTTTGTTAACCCTATTTTTGGATGATTTGAGCTTGATAAGCTTGGATTAAAGTTTTTGGGATGTTACAAACCTTCCCCCCTTAAAAAAAATCTCGTCCCGAGATTTCCAAAGAAAACTAGGAACTAAAGAGATCTGGGAACTCTGTCCTAATGTATTCTTCGCGTTCCCAAGTAGCTTCCTCCTCGGTATGGTTGCTCCACCGAATCTTGAGAAACTTGATACTCCTGGTCCTGGTGGTTCTGTAGGCTTCTTCTAAGATACGGATGGGTACTTCCCGATAGGTCAGGTCATTGTTGATTTCCACAGCTCTGTGATCGATGTTCTTGAAAACTTCAGTCTTCTCAGGCACTTCCAAGCATTTGCGAAGTAACGAGATATGGAACACATTGTGGATGGCTGACATCTCTTTAGGCAGTTCCAGTTGATACGATACTTCTCCTCGGCGGTTCAGAATCTTGAAAGGTCCGATATATCTGGGAGCTAACTTTCCCTTCAGACTAAAGCATTGAGTTCCCTTCAATGGTGAAACCTTGAGATATACGAAATCTCCGACATTGAAAGTCAGGTCTCTCCTTCTCTTGTCAGCATAGCTCTTCTGTCTGGATTGGGCGGTCTTGAGGTGCTCACGGACTTTGTGAACTTTCTCTTCTGCTTCTCGGAGAATGTCGGGTCCAAAGATCTGACTCTCTCCTACTTGCGACCAATTCAAAGGGGTACGACACTTTATTCCGTATAGGAATTCAAATGGTGCCATCTGCAAACTAGCCTGATAACTGTTGTTTTATGAGAATTCTGCGAAAGGCAGGCAATCTTCCCATTTTGATACGTATTCCAACACACAATCTCTAAGCATATCCTCTAAGATCTCGTTGACTCTCTCAGTTTGTCCATTTATTTGCGGGTGATAAGCGGTACTAAAATTCAACTTGGTTCCTAAACCTTCCTGAACTTTCTGCCAAAATCTTGAAGTAAACTGGGTTCCTCGATCTGAGACGATGGTCTTGGGGGTTCCATGCAGACTAACAATTCTAGCAATGTACAACTCTGCTAGCTTTGCACTCTGGTAGGTTCTCTTGACTGGTATGAAGTGGGCTACCTTGGATAGTCTATCAACTATGACCCAGATTGAGTCATTTCCCCTACTAGAAGTGGGTAAACCGGTGATAAAGTCCATTCCGATAGAATCCCATTTCCATTCCGGAATTTGCAATGGTTGCAACAATCCTGCAGGTCTCTGATGCTCTTCTTTGACTCGTTGACAGATGTCACATTTGGCGATGTAGCTTCCGATCTCTCTTTTCATCTTGTGCCACCAAAATTGCTCTTTCAAATCCTGATACATCTTTGTTCCTCCAGGGTGGATAGAATAAAGAGTATCATGAGCTTCCTTCATGATAACCTCCTTCAGCTCCGAATCTGCTGGCACAGATCGTCCTTTGTACCTGATACTCCTTCTTCGTCTTCGGTGAATCCAGGTACCTTTCCTGTACCAATACGACGTTTGATTCTGTCGATACTCTCATTTCCCTTCTGGGCTTCCTTGATTTGGCTCAACAAAGTGGGTTGGAGTTCAATGCTAGCTAGGAATCCTTTGTTAACTAACTTAGTCCTGAACTGCTCCAACTCCTCATACAAACTTGGTTGCTTCTCTTTGATCATGGTGTTAAGTCTACACGGAAATCAGCTAAGAGCATCCGCTACCACATTGGCTTTGCCGGGGTGATAGTGAATGTCAAGGTCATAATCCTTGATTAACTCTATCCATCTTCTTTGCCTCATATTCAGCTCCTTCTAGGTGAAGATATACTTCAAGCTCTTATGGTCTGAGTAAATCTCACAACGATTACCCATCAAATAATGACGCCATGTCTTCAACGCTAGAACCATGACTGCTAGCTCAAGATCATGGGTCGGATAGTTCTGCTCATGCTGCTTCAGTTGTCGAGACAGATATGTGATGACTTTGCCTTCTTGCATCAATACACATCCTAGACCAATCTTGGATGCATCACAATACACATCAAATGGCTTCTTGATGTCTGGCATGATCAAAATTGGGGCTGATACCAATCTCTTCTTCAGCTCCTGGAAACTAGCTTCACATTTTTCTGTCCATTCAAACTTCTTGTCCTTCTTCAACAATTGGGTCATTGGTCGGGCTATGCTCGAGAATCCTTGTATGAACTTGCGGTAATATCCTGCTAATCCGAGAAATGAACAAACTTGGGTTTGATTGGTTGGGGCTTCCCATTCTTCGACATCTTTGATCTTGGTGGGATCCACAGAGACTCCTCCGGCAGACACAATATGGCCTAGGAATCCTACTTCTTTCAGCCAAAACTCACACTTGCTAAACTTGGCATATAACTGATGCTCTCTCAGGGTTTCTAGGATGATTCTCAGATGTTGCTCATGCTCTTCTTATGACTTGGAGTAGATAAGGATGTCATTGATAAACACAACTACAAACTTATCGAGGAAATTCATAAAGATCTTATTCATGAGATTCATGAAATAAGCAGGGGCATTGGTTAATCCAAAAGACATAACCGTATACTCGTATAAACCATAGCGAGTAGTAAAGGCGGTCTTCGGAATATCCGTTGCACGAATCTTAAGTTGGTGATAACCACTCCTAAGATCAATCTTTGAGAATACCTGAGCTCCAGTCAACTGATCAAATAGATCCTCTATCTTTGGCAAGGGGTACTTGTTCTTGATGGCGACGTCATTCAACTTTCTGTAGTCTGTACACAGATGATTGCCTCCATCTTTCTTGTCGATGAATAACACTGGTGATCTCCATGGCGATGCACTTGGCTGAATCAAACCTGTTGCTAACATGGCATCTAACTGCTTCTTCAGTTCCACTAACTCTGAGGGGTTCATGGTATAGGATCTCTGAGCTATAGGTCCGGTTCCGGGGATTAGTTCAATAATGAACTCAATATCGCTATCCGGGGGCATACCTGGCAATTCATCTGGGAATACGTCGGGGTATTCACAGACTACTCTGACTTGGTCAATGGTGGGCAGGGCTACACTCTTGTTGCACTTGAATTGACGGGGTAAGGTTTCAGAGATATGCTCTACTGTTACTCCAGAACTACTGGTCATGGTGATGGCTTTGTTAGCACAGTCTATCAGTCCTTTATGCCTTGACATCTAGTCCATACCTAGTACTACTTCCAATCCTTTGGTTCCAAGTACAATTAGGTTGGCATAAAAATCTATCCCATGTATTCTGATAGGTACAGCTTTGCAAATTTTTCTAGATTTTGTTGTTGAACCGGGGATTTGAACTATCATGACATGCTTCAGGTTGGTTGGGCGAATCTTACTAGTGCATACAAATTCTTCGGTGACAAATGAATGTGATGCTCCAGAATCAAACAATACTCTTGCTAAAACTGAGTTGATAGAAAACATACCCATCACTACATCTGGCGCTTCCTAGGCTTCTTCTGCGTTCATGTGGAAGAGACGACCATTGCGGTTGTGCGGGTTCCCTGGGGTAAATCTCCTTCCTGGTTGAACACGACGCTGCTGCTAATCTTGGGCATTCACAGGGGCATTGGTGGCAGTCTTCTTGGGACACTCATTGGAGTAGTGACCCTTCACTCCACACTCGAAACAAGTGATCTGGGACTTGTCCTTGACTGCGACAGGTACAACATTGCTGCCAGTTCTAGGTGCAGTGTTGTTGTTGTTTCTCTTGGGAGGGGCACAGTTGAAATTGTTGGCATTGCCGGAGTTGTGATTGTTTCCTCCGGACTTCACATTTCCTCCGCTACGGTTGGGGTAGCTTGGGCGAGAATTTGGGGGTCGGTTGTTCCTTGGTGAATATCCGGGTGAGGGTTTGGGACGGTACTTCTAGTGACTACTGGATCCAGACTGCTGCATCATATGGCACTTGTGGTTGTCGTTTGCCTGGTTAGTCTTCCCTTCCATCTGAATGGCAGAGTCGACTAGCTCTTCGAGATCATCGAAACGAATGTTGACAAGGACAGTCTGCATCTCATCATGCAGTCCGTTTAAGAATCTCTCTTTCTTCTTGGCCTCCGTGTTGATCTCATCCGGTGCATATCTGGCAAGTGACAAGAATCTGTCATGGTACTCCACCACAGTCATTCTTCCTTGCTTCAATTCGTGGAATTCATCTCTCATCATGTTTACAAGACCTTGTGGCACGTGGGTGCGGCTGAACTTGACCTTGAATGCTTCCTAGGTCATCACCTGGCCATGGTTCATATTGCGGATGCTATTCCACCAAGCTCTTGCATCTCCTGCCAGATAGTGGGTGGCGAAGAGAACTTTCTCATTTGCATCAACTCCTGCAACTTCGAGGTTATTTTCCATGGTTTGTAACCAGTCATCGGCATCTAATGGGTTTTCAGATTGGTTGAAGATTGAGGGATTGGTGTTCTGAAAGTTTTTGAGTTTAGATCCATGGTGATCCTGATTTCCATGTCCTTGGTTGTTGAGAGCCATTTGGGCGATCTGCTGCAATGTTGCTAAGTTGGCTTGACGCTCGGCCCTGCTTGCTTCTTGGTCCGCGATAAGATTCTGCAAAATCTGCAGCATTGGGTCCTGCGACGAGCTGCTCCCTCCTTGGTTTCCACGAGTCATCTGAAGATTGAGATAGATATAGGGGTAAGAGGGAAATTCTAAGGTTCATGGTTTTGGGTTTTCAAAGCTAAAACTTTGAGTTAGACTCAGGTTTTTCAACTAACTTCATTTTCATTCATGTGATCAAGCACACGATACAACACACACCACAACAAGCAAAAGGGAAAACAGTGTGTTTGAATAACCATTCTGCAAACTACGATACAATGAAATGATACATATCATGCTACGACAGTGCTCTAGTGCCTCTACTCATCGTCGATGAAGTCGGAGTCTTCATCATCAGTGTAGAAGTCCACAACATCCTCTTCCAGAAAGTCATCATCGTTGCTGAGGTAAGAATCCATATCTCCCTGGATGTCTTCACACTCATCATCTTATTCCTTGGCGGCAAGCTGAGCTTCCTGCTCCTTGATGGTCTTCTCGAGGTCGGCCACCTTCTTGCGAAGACGGGCGATGGTGCGATCCTTCTTTGCACGCTGGCGGCAAAGAGACTGACGATCTTGGACAAGCAGTGCGAAAGTCTGGGCCTTCTGGTCGGCAATGGCACGGTTCTGGTTGGCTAACTCTCTGGCATTGTCCAGTTCCTGTTGTCTGTCATGAAGCAAGAAGTCAAGGTTCTCCACTTGACGCCTCAACTCTGGGTGACTTGGCATCTCCATCGGCATTCCCATGAAGTCACGTCTTGCATAGTGGGCAAAACGGGTTCCTTTAATCTTATTGACGCTGAGGGCACATAGACGTGCGAGAGCTTCATGCATTGCCCTGGCTAATCCATCTAGCCAGTTGTTCTCTCTCACGGAGAACTGAATTCTCCCGGAAGTTGGTGCTTCGATGCTTCCTCGAAGATCCGTGGTGACTAGCCACTGTAGGTCTCCTCCTGGGGGTCCTGGAAGTTGAGCTCCAAGAAACTCCGGATGTGGGCGTCCCAGTAACTCCGACAGCAAATCCAGATCCCTCTCGAAGATCAATTGACCTCCGTTTCCCAACTGGTAAAACTTGCTGAACAAAGTCTCCATCTAGAAGAATTAAGGATGAGGAAGTTAGTGAAGTGATCAAGTGTGTCAAATTTTAGGTAGTAATGTAAGAATTTTGAGGAACATGAATTTTTGAGAAAGAATGAGTTCAAAAGGGTAAGAGGGGAAATAGTTTTTCATAAATACTCACTTTGGTTTTGAAGCTAAGTTTTTGTTTGAACGTCCATTCTAACTAGGGTCTCCTATGGTTAGGATGGCTCTGATACCAACTTGTCAACACCCGGATTTTTAATCCCAGATGCCCGTTATGCCATACCTCGCAATCCCAGGATTACCATTTTTGCGAGACATAACGGATTGGATATCATAGTACATCATCCATTAAAAAACATACATAAGGTTTTACACAAATAAGGATCGCATGATCCAGTCTTTAATACAACAAGCAGCGGAAATAAACGATAGTGTAGCGGTGGGGTCCTTCTTCAGGGGCACAAGCAATGCTGACGAAGGCAGATAGTCCTAGTTATCATAGCCGTCCTGCTGACCATCATCTTGATAATCTCCTTCATAGTCTGGCCATGATAATAGCCAGGGACAAAAGCCATGAGTACTCTTTAAGTACTCACAAACTACTACTAACAAGGGGTATAATTCTAAGTTAAAGTACTGAATCTAAGTTAACTATCAAGTTAAATTTGAAACCAAAGCTGAGTTCAGAAGCAAAGAAAGATAAAGTAAAGTTCTAGAATCACTTAAGTTGGGAAGCTATTATCATAAACACAACCCTGTTATGGTCAAGTCAAAGTTCATCATTCGTTTCAAGTTATTTAGAAAACATTTAACAACAAAACAGTATGGCCATTCCAACTGTCCATAACCACGGACGCGGCTATTCGAATAGTTTGACACTCTACAGAGGTGGTACACTTTCACCACAAGATTCGATACATCTGTCAGGGATAACCCTGAATCATCATACTTAGTATGAAGATAATCAAACATAACCTTCCCTTTACACACCCTAGTACAAGCACCTCCCCTATGAGCATGGCCTCCCAACCATGACCATCAGTCATCTTGGGCACTGCATAGGTGGACAACGTTGAGAGGTAGCCTCATCTCAAACCTCTCCCGTGAGGGAACTAATACTAATGCATATAAATTTCCAGCTAAGCCTTACCCAATTCAGGTAATGTGGTTGTATGGTAAATTTGGAATGGTATCGCATCCGAATCCAACCATCAGTTTTATAAAAGGGTTAAGGCTCATGCCTCATCATTTTCATCATCATAAACCAGTTGTGTCTCTCAACACATGTCAAATCATCTCAATAGAATGAGTCATCATTCCAAGGTTTTCACAATTCATTTTCACCAAGTGTTCCCATCTAAAGTGACTCAAGTTTTTGATCTATTCTAAAATACTAAGTTAAGAGTGTTCACTAAGGTGGAAAGATGGGATCAATCTCATGCCATAGAATGACATCTAAAGGTTTCTAAGTAGGTCAAGTTTTATACTCTTTATGCTACCTTAAAAATTAGGTAAAGAACTTTGTGTAAACTAAGGGAGGTAAAACTTGTCAATAAGACTTGGGGTACTAATAGTTAAAGGGGTGTGATCAAAGCATGCTTAAGGCATCTTTGCTAAACCATCTAGTTTTATTCTAGCTTGCTAACAATATCTTGCTAAAGTATGTTTTGCAAGGGTTAGCTTGCCACTAATAGCTTGCCTTGGTTGGTGCAGTGGTTGAAGTTTTCTTCTTCTTCTTCTTCTTGGTAGCACTCCTCCTCCTCGAAAGCTTGGTCGGTACTAGCGTCTATAAATACATAGGGAGTAGACAATCACCAAACAATACTTAACTAGGCTAGGTAGCATTCTAAAACACACAATTGATGATCTATTATCATCACAAGCATCACAAGTTTAATTCAATAGTTTCACCCTTTTTATTTTAGAAAAGTAATTTCTACTCATTGAAATATTAATTAAAATTTAATATTCACCAGCAAAATATGGGATCATGGGGACACATGTCCTCACCACATATTCTAACATGTGGGAATGAGATTTAAGGGTTGGATCAATATTACTTTAGTTTAAGTTCATTATTTAATGATTTAAAGTGACTAGAAATGCCTATATAGCATTATTTTGGTACTAGTCCAAAGTCACTGCATGTAAACCTTAATATTATTACATATTTGGATATATATGATGAAATGTGATTTTTGAGAGTTAGAATCAACTCAAAAGCTAACTTGGTTGATTTTATAAAAATGTTTCAAGTTGCAAAAGCTTCTGTCTTCTTATTTTTATTAGGAGAGATCTATAACTCTAATTGAAGTAAATTCAATGGGCTTGGATAGATCATTTCAATACCTTTCAGAAAAAATTGGTTTCATGCAATTTGGATTTCTAAAACTCTCTGAATTGATTTTCAATCTAGTGGATAGAAACTAGATTTAACTAAAAAGGAAAAACCAGATTTGAAACTATGGGCTAGCGCGGGAAAAGAAATGGGCCGGCCCAGTGGCGCTCCGCGGCGCGGGGCTCAGCTGTCAGGGGGGTCCCGCTTGTCAGCGGCACTTAAAAGCAGAAAGCAGTGCGTCATGTGGGTCGTAGGATTAGAAGCGAGATCAACGGCTGAGGGTCGTCGTCGACGACGAACAGGTCGCCGGCGAGCTCGAACCCTAGCGGCTCGGTGGGGGTCTACTGGGGGCGTACCAGGGCTCCAGCGGGGTCGACGAGGCGGGCAAACAAAGTGGAAGACGACGGCGAGGCGAGGCGCGGTTGTGGCGGAGCTTGGGGTGGTCGAAATCAATGGCACCCTTCTCCTCCAGAGGCGGCGGCTCCGGCTCCAATTCCGGAGAGCTGCTGCTCCACTTGCTCCGGCTAGAGGTGGGTAAGGTTCAGAGAGATGAGGGGAGTGTAATGGTGTGGAGAAGAATGGCTAGGGAGGGCTCCTTTTATAGGCCCGACGGTGAGACCGAGCAGGATGGGCAGGTGATGGTGGCGACATGGATACGGCGAGCTAGAGGCATGGCTGGGGATGGCGATCGATGGGAGGTCTCCTGGCGGTGCTCTAGGACTTAAATGCGGCCATAGGGGCGGTGGTACGCGGTCTGGGCGAGGTGGCGCTCTAAATGGCCGAAGCGGCTGTGTCCACGGCGAGCGGTGGCTGTGAGGCTTTGGGCGGCGAACGGGGATGTCTGGGGGTGTTCTCCAGGTCGAGGCGGAGCGGCAGGCGTGGGCTATGGTCGAGCGGTGGCTTGTGCACGCGGGGACAAGGCGCGCTCTGGAGGCGGCACTAGCATGGTGCGGTGGCACTGGGCGTGGGCTCTCCTCGGTGGTCCACGACAGCACTTGGCTCGGGCAAGGGACAGAGAGGGGCGGTGAGGTGTTGGCTACCTCCTAGACATGGCGAGGGAAGGGGGAGTGGTCTGCTAGGGTGATGGCAAGTTTGGCCGGCGAGCATGTCCTCGGTTTGGCATGGCCTGGGGGTTAGGGACAAGGGACAGGGGTGCTAAGGGCATGGTTAGACCAAGAGGGGACAGAGAGGTTAAATGGATATCAAATGGGGGCACAACCCTGTGCAGAATAGTGAGCTAGGATTAGAGGTGAGATTAAGCATGCCAAGTGTTTGATGAAATGGCCGCAAGAGAAAAAGTTTTGAATTTTGAGTTCAAAATTTTTGAGTGATCTCCACTAGTCATAGGTAGTCTCTGGTTGCAAGGGTTTTGAAAATGGAGCTCAAATAGATGGTTTTAGAAATAGGGGTGATCTATGCATATGCATTAGATTCAATTTTAAATTGTCATTTAAAATAGCTAACAGAATGTTTTTAGCAGATCAAAAGGTGGGCCTTGGTACCTCATTATGTGTACTAGCAAGGGGTGCAAAGATCAGGAATTGTTTCTGGTAAGAATTGAGTACTAGGAATAGCCAAAGTAGGCATGAGAGTTAAATTTGCCAAAATGACCATTCCTCCTTTTTAATTCTTTTTGATTTGATTTTCTTTAGGAAAAGTTTGGGAATGATGTAGATGATGTTTAAATCACCTAAGAAACATTTCACAAGCATTGGATCAATCAATCATGGCAATTCAAACAACTCTTATTTTAAATGCACACATATATGAATGCTTTTATTTTAAATTTGGAAAAGTTTTTTGTTAACCCTATTTTTGGATGATTTGATCTTGATAATCTTCGATTAAAGTTTTTGGGATGTTACATGGTGTTTGTTGGACTCATCTAGTACTCAAGGTGACAGTGTGGGGTTTTCTAGATGGGAAAGGCTTACTTTGAGTTGTGTTGTTATAGCCCTACCATTGATTAGAGTGTCCAACCGGAGAGTAGTTAAGAGTAGTATCATAAAGAGAAGATATTTATATGAGAGTGTTCACTAGTGAAAGTATGATCCCTAGGCCTTGTTTCTAGCATTGAAACACCGTTTGCAACTAGATCTGTTACATGTTTGCTTGCTTCTATCTTTATTTTAGTTTGCCTTTAGTCTTTTCCACGCCATCAAACTATTTTCTATCACTGTTACCACTTATAATTACCTATACCACTTGTATTTTAATATCTCTTCGCCGAACTAGTGCACCTATACACCTGACAAGTGTATTGGGTGTGTTGGGGACACAAGAGACTTCTTGTATCTTGATTGCAGGGTTTCTTGAGAGGGGATACCTTTGACCACTTCCTCCCTGAGTTCGATAAACCTTGGGTGATCCACTTAAGGGAAAACTTGCTGCTGTTCTACAAACCTCTACACTTGGAGGCCCAACAACTGTCTACAAGAATAGAAGTGCGTAGACATCAAGCTATTTTCTGGCACCGTTGCCGGTGAGGTAAGGTAAAAGGTATTCACACCGAAGGATTAAAGAAGAAGAACCTCCATGCAACGCCTATTTTCCGGCGCCGCTTGCGGTAGAAAGGTACTCACATCCTCCGGTGTGAGTGCTCGAAGTTATTTCCTTTAGATTCTGCAATTTTGTCTTTTTGTTTCTTGTTTTCACTAGTTAGGCTTAATGGAAAACAACAACAAAAATTAGAGAGCTTTATAGTATTTATCTTGAGTTAGGACATGAAGTGTTTGAAGAGAAAATTAAAAAACCTATGGAACTTTATTTGCATGCTAATACCAATGTTGTTAGTATGAATTCTTTGGACACCATTATTTCTAATGCTATGGAAAAGTCTAAGCTTGGGGAAGCTAGTTTTTATGAAAATGATCTTTTTAGTTCCCCAGCTTTGGAAGATAACTATTCTATTGCTTATGATGATACCAAACCTCCAACATATGATGATTACAATGATGAATATGATATTTTCAGTCCACCTACTATTGAGCAGAAAATTAATTATGATTACAATATGCCTCCTATATTTGATGATTATGGTGATGAGAATAATAATGATAGCTATTTTGTTGAATTTGCTCCCACTACAATTAATAAGAATGACTATGTTTATGTGGAGAGTACCAATTATTTTATGAATGTGGCTCATGATAAGAATGTTTTATGTGATAGTTATATTGTTAATTTTATTCATGATGCTACTGAAAGTTATTATGAGAGAGGGAAACATGGTTTTATGTGTCTCAACAATATTAAGTTTCCCCTCTTTATGTTGAAAGTTTTGAAGCTGCACTTGTTTTGCTTTCCTATGCTTGTTGCCTTGTGCTTTCATGACTTGTTTCATTACAAGATTCCTATGCATAGGAAGTGGGTTAGACTTAAATGTGCTTTGAATTTGCTTCTTGATACTCTCTTTTACTTCAATTCATATTTTTTATGTGAGCATCTTTTCAAACTATCATGCCTAACTTAAAGGCGTTAAAGAAAAGTACTTATTAGGAGATAACCCAAAAGTTTTAGTTGAGTCTTGGAAGTTATTAATTCAGTAATAACCTATCCTTATCCTTTTTATTTGCCTTTTGTGCCAAGAGTAACCTCTAATGAGAGAGAAGTGATGATTGGGAAAGTTGATGTCCCGAAACAGAATT
Source organism: Avena insularis (assembly GCA_023614405.1). NCBI lineage: Eukaryota > Viridiplantae > Streptophyta > Magnoliopsida > Poales > Poaceae > Avena > Avena insularis. Next base: position 455,697,778 of record CM042694.1, read on the forward strand.
TTGTGCTTCACCGTAAAACTTCGTGTAAAATCTCTGAACATCTTTTTGAGGCGTGAATTTTTGTGATTATGCCCCAGGTTGTTATATAACTTTCCTTAGTTCAACACTTTTTGATTTGAGCAACAGAAGGTCTTCGAAAAAATTCGTCTTTACCTGCTGGTCTGTTTTGACAGATATCTGCCATTTTCTGCATTTGCTTCTTGTTGGTTCCTTTTTGAGTTCTTTTGGGGAATTGAGATTTTTGAGGGAAGTGCTATAGTAGATTGTGTTCTAATGGAAGTTTTATTGGTGTTGGAACTGAACCTAAAGACCTATTATCTTGAGTGCACTAATGTTGGTAATAAAGATTGTGTGAAGTTTTGTATGAAGGAAAAATTTCAGGTGTATGGAAGGAATGGGTAATGAGATGAAGAATGGACTAAAGCTCAAGCTTGGGGATGCCACGTGTGTCACCCCAATAAATATGCAATAAGTACAAGCGTCAAAGATTGGGGATGCCCAATGCATCCCCTTCATCAATAAAAATCCCAGGTTTCTTCCAAACGCTTCATTTTTATTGTTTCATGCACAGTTGTGTTGTTCTTGGAGCATCTTCTTTTTCGTTTTCGTTTTGGTTTTTCATTTACTTGGTTTTCTTAGTTTGCTTAATAAATTGGTTAGACCCCCTCTTTCATACATTGGTTTTCAAATAGTTTGGTTTGGTTTGGAAAAGAGTAGGAAAGTTCATGCTTATGTGGTAAAAGGAGCTTGTTTTTGACTGTGGCCTATGCTCTGTCATGCCATGCTTGATATTGTTTTGGCTTTATGCTTAGTATTATTTGTTGTAGCATGACTTGTTATAAGCAATTGAGATTGTTTAATGTGCCTTGGATGAATCATGCGTTGTTTTAGCATATTAAAGCATAGTATTGTGGTATTCTCCTTTGATGCTTTATTTGGGTTGACTTGGCACATGATCACACCATGTTATGACTATCCCAAGTCACCATAGCCTTTATGATCCTTTAGTTTTCAACTTGTAGTATCACTTTATGCTTTGATCAATGATGTTTTGTCGCTTTGCATGATTATGGCCATTATTGCTCTCTTAGTTTGTCGCTCCCAGTCTTTTGCTAGCCTCCACAACCAAGTATGAGTTCCACTCATGCATCCAACTCCCTAAACCAAGTTATTCCAAAGAGTCCACCATACCTACCTACTAGCTTAAGCTATTCCAAGTATATTCATGTTTTTGTTTACCTTCCAAATTAAACTTGTTATGAGAAAACTAGTGATTAAAGCTCTCACGAACTTGATGGCACACTTTACTTTTCTTTCCCTTAATAAACTTGAACCATTGTGTCGTCTATGTTGTATATGCTTGCACTTATTTGTTGGGGATTAGCAGAACCATGCTGTCATGGGGAACCCTTTCAACATTGCACTGGTACTTTGTACCTAGTTGATATCATGCTCTTTTGTCTATGGATGTCATCGGTGTGAAATGAAAGGGGAGCTTGTAAGTCCATGGAGTTATGTATATGTGTTAGAGAAACACCTGGGCCGCTGGTCTAATCCATGCTGACATGGTGGAAACCTGCAGGGTAACCATAATGAGCTATCGATGAAGCATTCTTCTTATAAAAAAAGAGTCCTATATTGAGAAAAAAGAAAAAAAAGATATTATGAAAAGAAGAAAGAAAGAATAAAGCACCATATTCCCATGGTAAATAAGAAGATTGCTGAGATGCTCATTGTCTTCTTGCCTTGTCATTTTGATATGGGGATTCTTCCGTATCATCGGGCAAGGGTACCCCGTTGGCGGTTCTCTATGATACACATGTACTTACGATGACAAGAACTTACCGGTGACTAAACTTGAGTAGCATGAGGAGTGGCCCTCATATTCAAGGGACATGAGATTTCCAACTTATACTTTGTCAAGCATATACTCCATAGTTTATTCACTTTAACCTTAATCACTTCAAGATGCTTATGATAGGGGCAATGAGAGATGAAAGCTATAAGTACCATAATTTTTGGAAGCTCTTTATGAGACTTGAATCACTACTTCCTTCTATGAAGGCCTTTCTTCCACTTATATATTGAGTCTCCACCTTCTACCTTTATGCACCTACTTTGAGAGCATAGTGGCCATTCTTAGTTCTATGTGCATTGTCCCAAGACTTGTTGATTGATGGATAGCTTTGATATTGCTTGTTTTAAACTATTTGTATCTAGTCACTCTTATGAACTTTGAAGGTGTCCTATGCATTTATGTTTGCTACTCTATGAGGGACAAGCTGAATACCACTATGCTATGTTTTCTTTATGTGAAACAAACAAACGTCTTGCAAAGCATTGTTATTCATGAATCTTTTGTTTGTGTCTTTTCATGTTGCAACACAGTTGCTTTGCCTTATTGTTAGAACTTTGTCTTTCATGTTATGATTGAAGTACTATGATCCCAGCTTCAAATGTTTTACAAATACTTTGATCAAGTTTATGATGGTGCATGTCACCTCAAAAATTATTCTTTTTTTTTATCACTTACCTACTCGAGGACGAGCAGGAGTTAAGCTTGGGGATGTTGATACATTGCAAATGTATCTATAATTTTTGATGTTCCATGCTTGGTTTTATCTACTTTCTTATGTTTTGTTCCAACTTTGGAGTACTTTCCATATGATTTCTTGGACTAACCTATTAACAAGATGCCATAGTGCCAGTTGCCTGTTTTCTGCTGTTTTTGGTTCTAGGAAGACGGAAAATGAATATTCTCGAAATTCGACGGGACAAAACCCAAAGTTACTATTTTTCGGGAAGACTCACGGAGCCAGAAGAAGAGTTGGAGAGGGGCCACAGGGTGGCCACACTCTCCCTTGGTGCCGGCAACCCCAGGTCGCGCTAGGGCATGGTGTGGGCCCCCTGGTAAGAGCCTATAAGAGCCTCCTGATACCAAAACCCTAGATCGTCAATCAGAAATCCATGAAAAGTTCCGCAGCGCCGCCGCCACCGAAGGGGAGATTCGGGGGACAGAAAGTCTCTATTTCGGCACCCTGCCGGGACGGAGAAGTGCCCCTAGAGCCATCTCCATCGATCTCCACCACCATCTCCATCACCATTGTTGATTCCATGATGAGGAGGGAGTAGTTCTCTCTCGAGGCTAAGGGTTCTACCGGTAGCTATGTGTTCATCTCTCTCTATGCATGATCTTATTGAGATCATGAGCTTGTAATCTATAGATCTACCTTGCTACTCAAGTGCTTTAATAGATCTCTGCTCTCCCCATGTGTGTGAAAGTGACAGCGTGCACACCATGGTGGTACTTAGGCTAGAGATTACAAATACTTGTTATGAGTTATATTTGGAGTTAGATCTTTCTATGAAATTGTGGTGTTTGTTGGACTCATCTAGTATTCAAGGTGACAGTGTGGGGTTTTCTAGATGGGAAAGGCTTACTTTGAGGTGTGCTGTTATAGCCCTACCATGGATTAGAGTGTCCACCCGGAGAGTAGTTAAGAGTAGTATCATAAAGAGAAGATATTTATATGAGAGTGTTCACTAGTGAAATTATGATCCCTAGGCCTTGTTTCTAGCATTGAAACACCGTTTGCAACTAGATCTGTTACATGTTTGCTTGCTTCTATCTTTATTTCAGTTTGCCTTTAGTCTTTTCCATGCCATCAATCTATTTTCTATCACCATTACCACTTATAATTATCTATACCACTTGTATTTTAATATCTCTTCGCCGAACTAGTGCACCTATACACCTGACAAGTGTATTGGGTGTGTTGGGGACACAAGTGACTTCTTGTATCTTGATTGCAGGGTTGCTTGAGAGGGGATACCTTTGACCACTTCCTCCCTGAGTTCGATAAACCTTGGGTGATCCACTTAAGGGAAAACTTGCTGCCGTTCTACAAACCTCTGCACTTGGAGGCCCAACAACTGTCTACAAGAATAGAAGTGCGTAGACATCATGATCCACACAACAAGTCATTGGCATGATCTCGTTACTACTTTATGAATTTTCTTTAGAAGAAAGTATTGGAATAGTAGTGTTTTAGATAGTCTTATATTGCCAATGTGGGTGTCAATAAGACACTTCACCGTTATGCTACTTGGGACATGAACTCTCTTACTCAATATTGCTATATTAAACATCCTAGTGTTCCTTGGCAAGCTGAGAGTTAACTAGAGGAATTGGATTGAATGTTTCACCTCTAGTTATTTATACTTATATTAAACTCTACTTTCATTGTCTTGAGTTATCAAATCTTGTATAGTGTTCTTAGCATCTCTCTAACTTTAATGAGCTTTTCAATATGGAAGAAGTGTTGGATGCATATGGCTACCGACCATAAGTGAATTCATATTCTTATTGTTTCAACTTTAAACGCTGAATTCCTTATAGTTCTTTTGTTTATTCTTGCTCGAGGGTGATAATGGTTTCAGCTTGTGGACATTGATGGCTCCAAAAAGCGCCATATTTCTCCATGTTTAAACATTGTTTTTCGTCAACCAATTGATAGTATTCTCTCTTGATTTGCCACTAGTGACTAATTATTACAAAGTTATGAAAATCCTTCCTTTGATTTATTTTGTGCAGGAAATCACACTTATGGCGAAATATGGAGTCATAAATGATGATTTTGAGGAAGTATGGATGACCAAGTATTAGTGGAGCTAAATCCAGGCGCTAGCCATCATGACGATTACTAGTACGGGTGCACCCCGCCCGTACCACCCGACCATACGGGGTGGCAGTGGCTTCGTCTTGTCAAACCCTACAATACTCATGAAGACGCATATATATTTAGAGGCCCCTGCCACCGCACAGAGAGACGCCATTCTCAGATTTCATCACAACACCACCAAAGGATATCCACGCCATTGTTCATCCATTATTCATTCATCCATCATCCATCCCCTCCATTTGCCATAGCCATTGTTTTGTACTTTAGATCTCCTTGTGATTCGGCAACCATTGTAAGAATATTTGATTTCAATCTAAGTATTGCACAATGTTTTCTATCCTTGATCTTATTGTTATGAGTGAGTAGTCCTCGCGGGCTACGGGTTGGGGAGAAACCTCGCAGCGTTTATGTGTATCTAATATATGGGAGAATTGTGTATTGGTTTGTAAGAGGGATTTGTATCATTTGTTTCTTTGTTTCCTGCCTCGATCTTTGGATTTGTAGGTACCCAAGATCCCAGAGATTGATCAAGGCTTGAGGTGAGATACTTGGCTAGCGAAAATTTCATAGGAACCTCAGTGACAACAAGGGTAGTACGGTTTTCTCTTAGAGACCCATTTGGGATCACAACAACATCACCACTTAATGGTTTGATTTGTGTTTTGCACTTAATAATCGTTTGTAACCTAGTGCTTTGCGGTACACTCGGTTGGATCAAAAGACTATTTCTATGCTTGTGGCCTCTCAGGGGCTCTAGTATATTTGAATGTGTTGCCCAAAAAGATTATCTCTATTGGAACCTTACACATGAATGTGCTTATTTTTATCCTTTATCCCATATGATATGCAACTGCAGGTGGATCTTCAACCCTGGCCTATCTCCATCCATTGATTCAACCACAATAAAAGTAAACTAGATTGGTCCGGTAAACAAAGGTAAAATTGAAAAAAAAAGTCTTGTAGACGTGTCCTTATTTTTATTCCTATTAGTGTTGTTTCCCAAGGATTCGATAAACCTAGGTCTACTAGGGAATAATCTATTATACTACATCCAGAATCCGGATCGAAGTTATCAGTATAGCCAGAAACTATACCCCTAATAGTAGCCCCCGGAAGCCTCCAAGATTTAGAGTTGGATTCCATTGTCTATCTTGATTCTTCTTCGTCTTTAGAATCTTGAAGGGTTCCTGAAACTTCAAAACAAAAGTGTAGGATCTGAGTCACGAGTTAGTTGGACTTGATGATATCTCATCATTGTTTCCATGCTCAATTTCTAACTGAGCCGGAAATTGGTCTATGACATAACCTAACAACTTTTCATGTCTTGTCATGTTACTGACAAATATTCTATCAGCGTGACTATTGGTGGGCCTGCATTGCATGGAACTGAGGCACCGCTTTAATGTGAACGCAGAGACCGAGGCGGCGGAGGCTTCGCGAGGAAGCTTCCCCGCCTATTCCGCTACGCGTGGAAGTAATCATGCACATTAATCACTAATCTTGCTGTAGATGGGCTATAAGAGGGGGAACCCTCATTTTCTTCTCCACCATTGCTCCAGTTCTTCCTCTTCCTCGAGAAACCTTGTGCTTCTCATCCTCTTCTCTCTCCTCCACCAAATCCACCAGCACCGCTCGTTCTTGGTCAATCCTTGACAAGATGTAAGATGCCTCTAGTTTAGCGGGCACGGCATCATCGGCGGCCGAAGACAAGTAATACCGCGGGATTTGGATTCCATGCATCATAAACGACAAGAAGCTCAAGTTCATGGAGGAAGAAGGTATGCTCCGTGCCGGCTCATGGGGGAGTGGCTTCAACAAGTCCCTCCCTGCACCACGCGATAGCGAATGGGTTCACTTCACGACCCATCTTGATCGCGGCCTCACCTTTCCTCCGTCGGAATTATTTTCCGAGATAATTAACTACTACGGAGTCCAACTTCATAATATAACCCAAATTCTCTATCAGAGCTTAGTGCCCATGTGTCTCTATTTGTGGGATTTCTCTGAATAAACCGAGTCTGCTCTTTTTCTGATACTATTTTAGTACTTGGAAAAACTCTATCATTGTTGGTGTTCACTACAATACAAGAACTCTTAGCTTAGTACTTAGGAGATATCGAGTCTACCCTAAGGTTTTAGCTAGCGATTCAGTGAAGAAGTGGCCAGCCACCTTCTTTTATCAAAAGGATATGTCGGCTCCTGGCAAATAGGAAAGTTTGTTGACTTTCATCGATGGTGTTGCAACCCACCAGGAATCTTGGGATGTAGATGCGCCGGCTCTAACTAAAGATTTGATCAGTGCCAAAATGTGGATTGAATTCTTGATGAAGAACAAGGGCCTAAAGGGATCCCACTTAGTACACTGCTGGCTAGCATGTTGAATTCAACCTCTATAGTACCATAGGGACCAGCTGATGCATTCAGTCACCCTTGATAAGAAAGATAGCTTGAAGGTTATCCCTACCCTAGTCCCCTCCAAGGACTACAAATCCTGGATTCAGTGGTTGATCAAGGAATGAGTCAACTGGAAAGTCCCAGAAGTTTCCATGCAGATGTACACATTAGAGAATCCTCTCATCCCAGTAAGTTTTTGGCTTTTAAACTATTGTACTTTATGTTTTACTATATCGCAATGCTGAGATATTTCCGACTTCCAGCTTGCTAACCTCCCTGAGTAGGAGCTTGCTCCCCTCGAGGTTTATCCACCGAAATATCTGATTCCTCTTTACGAGGAAGAACTAGAAGTTGCCAAAGATGCTTACTCAGAAATGTAAGACTCTGGTTGTTTCGACTAGCCCACAAACGTCGCCAGACGTTAAAACGTAAGTTCCTCTATTAACATCTTGAATTTTCATCTATTACTTTTCTGAGTCATAACAAGTTTATCTTTTTATGGCTCAGAGCTAAACCATTGGGTAAAGTAAAAGTGAAACACGGAAGACTCTGCACCAATAAAAGTTGAATTTGGTTTCTCATGTTGTTGCTCCCCTGACTCCTAATCCCACCATGTTGTTAGTACTAGAAGATTTTCCATCTCCCCATGCTGACGATGTGGAAGCTCAGTCTAAAGAACTAGTGAACATTAGTTCACGGAATGATGCCATCATGAGTGGTTCAGGTTTTGATAAGGGCGAACCCTCTAAGGGTAATGATCCCTTGACTGGCACCTTTGCCAAAAATCTTCTAAAGATTCCCAATGCGGCCAATGTTGGCCTCACCAAGAAAAATGCAGAGGAGATTCGGAAACTTGCCTTTGATTTCCTAGAATACATGAATATATCTGCCGAGGAAGAGGCTCGAGAAGCTAAAGATGTCAAGCTTGAAGATATGCTAGGTCAGATTCATCTTCGATATGAAATATTAAGGGTTGGTGGAGCTTTGCCTCCACAAGTACATCCCTTAACCTTAGCCGAGAAGTTTTCTGCTGAGATCAACACAAGCCTCAGCAAGCTGCATCATGAGCACATTGTAGGTTGTTTTTCGACTCTTTTATTGTCTTTATATCACATCCTCTAGCCCCAAGCATGAAGTCGGATAGGAACTTGAAGTGCAAAAATCTGAGTTTGTGCTTTATTAGGATGCCAAAGAATGAAGTAGCATAGCCCCCAAGGCTCAGGGCTAGAAGTTTAACTTAGTTAAAATAACAATCCAATTCTTAGTAGACTTCTGACTCTAGTTACTATTCTAACTTATAGAAAGTTAATTGTTACAACTAGGAATTATTGAAGAACGTATGCAACAAGCGGAAAGAGGTCAAAGCTCTCTGGCTTGAAAATGCACAACTAAGAGTTGATAAGGACGAGGCAGAAGGTAAACATTTCTAGCTCTCTTGTCTAATACTTGATTTATGTGCCAAACTTTTATTTGACTTCAACTTTTTCCTTTGCCATTCTAGGTTTGCTGAATCAATCTTGCAAACTTGTGGAGGAGGCAAAAAACTTCATGGTCTTGGAGGCGGAGAATATCGAATTGCTAGTTGAACTTATAAAGATTAAGGCTGTCCATGAACGTAGTGTTAGCAACATTCTTGAATACATCAACATGGCCACCGAAGAGCATGACCGAACCATTGCCTGCCAAAACAAAGAAATCAAAGATTTAAAGGAGAAAATGGACAAGCAGGTGATACGTGCATTTTACATCATCAATATAGTGAGTTATATGATCTGTTTTGAATGATATTTGCCATGATCTACCATTATTATGCCTTTTTAGTTGATTGGTATTTAATTACTGGGAGGCAGAATACCTCCTTTTTCATATTTTGCTGTTTCATGGACCTTCTGGATGCCTAAAAATCAAATGAAAAATACCTAATCAGTTTTTCATCAAGAGAAGGACCGTGCACCAAAGAAGCATGAGAGGGGAGCCACGAGGCCCGAACAAGGCTAGGTGGCACGTCCCCCTCAACTAGGCGTGCCACCCAAGCCCGTTTTGGCCTCGTGCGTCGTCTCGACTCCTCCTTTTTATAGATGCATCTGTTTCGCCAGAAAACATACGCCATTATTTTCCCACAATTTACAAAGACGCAGAGGCAAATGTCCTCTCCTACTCCGGGAGAGGGCAGATCATGTAGCACCGGAGCTTCCGATGTGGGGGAAATCAACGCCATTGTTTTCACCACTCTTCCTTGGCGTAGGGGGAGGCCTCTACATCAACATTTCCATCAGCACCATCATCGTCACCATCTCCATCTTCAAGATCCACCTCGTTCCCCTCATAGTTTGTGATTGATTAAACCCTGGGTATTGTTCAAGTGCTATTTGCATGTTTATGAATGGCAACTTGTCTTTATTTGGTGGAGATGTTATATTTTTAGATTGTGTTCTAATCCATATGCCAATGATCCATATCATGTTTGTCACTTGTGAGTAGATCCCCATGTTCCTGAGGGATAGGATGAATTGGCTACGATTTCCATATAATATGCAATGAGTATTTGGTCAAGTTTTTATCTTTTATGCGGTTCTATGATGGTTTTATGTGAGCGTCGACTGCATATTACTTCACCTATATGGGCTCATAGGCCTACACTTCGATGCAATGACGAGGGTTGGAAGGGACAGAATGACAGCAACTGTTTTCCAATACTTTGAGTTGCATGATAGGGATTTTTGTCAGGGACCAATGAACTAACTGCTATGGTGGGACATTTATGTCTTAACGATTCCTATACTTGCTCGTGAAAATGGTTCTAGGACCCATCATAAGGGGGTGTATTTGTTCATATCTATGGATGCACCTAATTTAGGCTTCGCCCTAAAGGAATGAAACTTGACAAGATATTCACCATGTCGTGTAGAAATCTAAATGCTAAGTAAATCCATGCCGCCTTCGGGTACGCTTGTCACATATAATTTTACACAAACTTGAGCTTGTCCTCTTGCTGCATAGAGGATTGGGATTTCTCTCATTGAGAGCATTTACTTGTTTCTATTTACTTTCAGTACTTTGTTTTACTGCAAACTACAAACCCAAAACACCAAAACCACTGTAACCTTTTATTATTTTACTTGTCAAACTTACTAACAAACACCTTTAGATCCTCGTGAGTTTGACAACCTTTCTTATTGAAAACTACTACAACTACTCTCCTGCACTTGGGAGCCATCAAGACATTTTTCGGGCACCGTTGTCGGGGAGCGTCACACTATTGGTAAGTTGTTTGGTAAGGAAACTTGCAAGTTGTTTTTACTATTTATTATTTGTTTTATCATGAATTTCTTAGGCTGTGAGGATATGATACTAACTCTATATGAATATGTTCACGATGTTAAGAACAAGGTTGATAAACCTCCTAAACCAAAAGTGGAATATCAAATCCTTATTGGTATTGCCAAAAAGGCTATGAAACTAATTTTTGCACGGTATGGAAGCCAAACTGCTATGGGGCATTTACACACCATTGAAGATCTATGTTCTCTATTTAAACTTGCTGGCATTCCTCATGATGAAGTGAAAAGGAAGTTATTATATTTATATCTTTCTAGTAATGCTCGCATATGGTTTAGATCTCTGGATGATAAATATCGTCTTCATTGGGAATATCTAAGGAAGGATTTCTATCTCAAGTACTATACTCCTAAAGAAGCTTATGATGACCGTTGTCATATTTATAACTTTTGGCCTCATGTTGGAGAAAGTATTGCTCAAGCTTGGGGGAGATTGAATGAACTCATTCGTAATAATCCTTATCATGGTATTCCTAAAAGCATTATATTGATAAACTTCACTGTGAGATTACCTCAGCATATTAGGAACTTTCTGGATAATTCCTCTGAAGGAAGTTTCATTACTAGAACTCAAAAAGAAGCATGGAAATTATTGGATGCCATTTCTAAAAATATTAATGCTTGGGATCTTGATAAAGGTAACGAACCCTATTTTGAATATGAATATTCCTGTGTAGAGAATTTCTCTACTACTACTACATTGTTTAAAGAGCTAAGTAACCATTTTGGCCTTGATCCTCATGTTTTAGTAGAAGTTACTAAATATTTTGCTAACCATCTGAATGCCCCTAAAAAGTATTTTATGTTTATGTTGAGCCTTTTAAATACTCTATAGTTATTCCTAAAGTTGCGAAACAGGTTAATCAAGTATCATCTGCCAAAATTGAAGAATATGTTGAAACTCCTCCATATCCAAGCAGAGTGAAGGAAATGTTACTCGGTACTATTGCAAACAAGAGTGCTAGAAGTTGTAGTGAACCATATGAACAAATTGAAGTTCAGCATCAAATTTCGGCCATCAAAGAACCAAATGAAGAAACTCCTTGTGATGTTTATTTATGTGAAGATTCCACCAAGGTAATTCAAGGTAACACCACCAAAGTTGGTAAAACTATTATATCATGTGCTATTGGAACTTCATGCTATCATGGTCTATGTGATTGAAGCAAGTATAAGTGTGATACCTTATTCTCTATATCTTGAAATCAAGCCCGACATTGATCACACACACATGGAAGAGACATGTATAACTATCCAACTTGCTAATAAAGAGTATATTTGTCCTCTAGGTATGGTTAGAGATGTTGAATTATTAGTAGGAAAAATCAAATACCGCGCATATTTATTGTGCTTAGTTGCTCCCAAGTCTCATTTTGTCCTATCATATTTGGTAGACCATTCTTACATATTGTGGGTGCTAAAATTAGTTTACCAAAAGAGAAAGTATTCATTAAATTTGTTGGTGAAAGAATAGAATTTAATTTTTCAAAATTTACTGATAAGCATTTAGAAAAAGAAAAAAAGAAAATGATATAGTGGAAACTCTTGTTTCTGTGACAGTCGCTTCATCGGACGCGATGGTACGATATGTGCTTAATCAATAGGAGCCATTTATTTATGAAGAGAAAGAAGAACTAGAAGAAATACTATCTCAGCAGCCACCACAACTACAGTTACATATCCCACCTGATGATTTAGGAGAACTACCCCCAGCAAAAGAGGATCCTAGATTTGAACTTAAACCTTTGCCTGAAGATATGAAATATACATTCCTCGATAAGAAGAAAATATATCATGTTATTATTAGTGCTAACCTTTCAGGTGAAGAAGAAAAAAAGTTGCTTGAAGTACTACGAGCTCAGAGGTCAGCTATTGGCTATTCACTTCATGACTTGAAAGTTATAAGCCCTACTTTATGCATGCATAAAATTAACTTGGAAGAAGTTACAAAGCCTGCTATTGACTATCAACACCGTATTCATCCAAAATTGAAAGAAGTGGTAAGGAAAGAGGTAATCAAACCCATTTAAGTAGGTATTATCTATCCCATATCTGATAGTAAATGGGTAACATGTTCATTGTGTGCCTAAAAAGGGTGGAATCACTGTGGTTCCAAATGATGAAAATGAACTTGTAGCCCAACGTACTATTACTGGTTATAGAATGTGCATTGATTTCAGGAAGCTAAACAAAGCTACTTATAAAGATCATTACCCTTTGCCATTCATTGATCAAATGCTAGAAAGATTATCAAAACACTCACACATTTGTTATCTAGATGGTTATTCGGGTTTCTCCCAAATTCCTGTGCACAAAGATGATCAGGAAAAGACGACCTTCACATGTCCCTTCGGTACTTTTGCTTATAGGAGAATGTCATTCAGTTTGTGCAATACTCCTGCTACTTTTCAAAGATGCATGAATGCTATATTTGCTGATTATATTGAGAAAATTATGGAAGTATTCATGGATGATTTTTCTATGTATGGTACCTCTTTCAATAATTTCTTGCTCAATCTTAACAAAGTTTTATAGTGTTGCGAGGACCAACACTTAGTCCTAAACTGGGAAAAGTGCCATTTCATGGTGATAGAAGGTGTTGTTCTTGGACACCGAGTTTCAGGAAGAGGCATTGAAGTGGACCGCACCAAGATAGAAGTCATATAGAAGCTACCATATCAGAGGGATATCAAAGGTATAAGAAGTTTTCTTGGACATGCAGTTTTTTTATAGAAGATTTATCAAATAAGTTTCCAAAATATCAAAGCCTCTAACTAACCTTTTGCAAAAATATGTTCCATTATCTTTTAATGATGATTGTGTAGAGTCTTTTAATGCCTTAAAGAATGCTTAGACAAGTGATCCTATAATTCACCCTCTTAATTGGAATTTGCCATTTGAAATCATGTGTGATGCTAGTGACTATGTTGTAAGTGATGTTTTAGGCCAAAGAGTTGATAAGAAACTGAATGTCATATACTATGCTAGGAAAACTCTTGATGGCGCCCAAAGAAACTATGCTAGCACTGAAAAAGAATTCCTAGTTGTGATCTTTGCATGCGATAAGTTTAGGCCCTATATTGTAGACTCTAAAGTCATAGTACACTCTGATCACTCTGTTATTAAATATCTGATGAACAAGAAATCCTAACATGGGTATGATCCATGTACCATGGATGAGCCTATATGGTTTGGCCCAAGAGAAGCCCGTGGGACAACTGAAGCCCAACAAGGATTTGGGTGACCCAGGCCCAAGAAATTCTTAAAGAACATGACAAGGAATAGATAGAAATTTAAAGTGAAAAACCTAATATGTAACCGACTCGGCCTGTTATCCCGAGACCTGGCCTCCCTATATAAAGGATAGGAGGGAGCAGCGAGAAGGACAATCCGCAACCCTAGTTTACACACCGCCAGATTGCATCCGTGCACCCCTTGTAACTTTTGACTCCTCGATAGTCTAAGAGCATACAAGCAGCAGTAGGGTCCATTCTGAGGGCTTGAACCTGGGTAAACCGCATGTCCCTGATGTGCTTGTTTGCTAGCCGATCGATGCCTCTAGCGCTCCCTACTTCATGTAACCCAAGTCCATCAATGATGGGCATTGACGAGTTAACCCCTCGTCAATTGGCGATGTCTGTGCGAAGCGGGAGTGATGACGTTGCGGCTTCCTCGGACCCATCAAATGCGATCTAACCCTCTACGGCAGCAGAGAATCGCCTCCTCTTCAGCACCTTTGACTTCACCATCCACTTGCTGGCGACTCGTTCGGATTTCGAGTCCGTGGGCAACGGGATCGGCATGATGATCGGCAGCCTACGCTTCCAGGTCGTCCAGATCGGGACGCTTCGTTTCCCCAATCACCTGACAACACCCTCGATTGCACCTGCCTTGTGGTTCCTACCACCAATCGGCACCCTGAGCGAGCTCATGACATCTGGCTCAACCTACGACACGGATATCAACAACAATTGTGATTCCCATCTGACCGGTCTATCATTGGAGGAAGACGCCTATGACTCTGGATCTGAGAGTTGAGGGAGCAGCGGCTTCCCAAACCACCACGTGTGCACCGTCATCAACAACAATGACGGGGGCAATCAAGGAAACTCCAACAACAGCGGACTTGCCAATAGAGTTCCCGTCATTGGCCCAGTAAATAGCGAGCAGCCCATACCACCCAACCCGCCCATCCCGCCCAACCCCGACAATCAGGGTGAACCTGCAAACAGTAGGGCGATGCGACAGAATATTCACCTCAGCAACACTGAGTGGGAACGATGCAGGGACACCCTACAGGGTAACCCACTGCCAGCAGACGCATCACGCGAGATGCTCATGGGGTACCAATGGCTACTCATCCAGGAGTTCAACCGCCAAACGGCGGTGAACGCACAACTCGAGGCCCGCAAGAAGGCCGCAGATGAGTCGAGTGCCCGACAGGCAGAACCCTCCTCTATCAGCAGGTCTTCCTCGAAAGGCAACGGTCCCGCAGTCGCCAAAAGGTGCTCTCGACTGAACCACCTCAATGACAAAGATCGGAATGAGGCCACTAGAGCCCTCGACTTCTCGTTCATGTCGGTGGACTCGCAGGGTCACATGATCCTTAAAACGTAGCAAGCAGCGGTGATAGCATCTACCACGTATCTTCTCACCAACCAGCCACCAGTCGGAGATCCATGATCTGCAATGCACCGGTCCGCCATCACCGGACTTGGATTGGTCAAGGCTACGCTAGCCAAGGATCCAAGTGCAAAGCTCCATCTCTGAAATACTACTTGCTGTCTTCCAACAAGGACGACCACGACCTATCACGGGGACGCTGCAACTCGTGGAAGCAAGACCGCGATTACGACGCGCGTGACAAAATCACCCAGTGCAAGGTTGACAAGATGCTCGCCAAGCGCGCCTCCTCAATAGAGTCAAAAAATGAAGGAATAGAGCTCTGCGGCGCCAGCTGCTTCAGTAGGGCCATATGGCAGACCCGGATGCCGAAAGGGTTCAAACTTCCTTCGGAAAACCCAAAGTCCGATGGCCTCCAGGACCAGAAGATCTAGTTGGGAGACCACATCTCTTCCGTCAAGCTGCACGGCGGAAACAAGTGCACAACCATGCAATGCCTCCAGCTGAACTTGCAAGGCGCTGCTCGCGCATGGCTCAACAATCTGCCTCCCGAATCTATCTGCAGCTGGGAGGAGCTTGTATACAGCTTCGTCCGCAACTTCAAGGGCACCTCCAAATGGCCCGCATCAATCGAAGAACTCCAGGCCTACTGCCAAAAGTTGAGCGAATCCCTTCGCTCATACATCCAAAGGTGGTCCACCATCAAAAATCAGCGAAACATATCTCCAAAGATCGTGCAATCGACGCGTTCAATGGCGGCGTACGTCGAAGAGAACTCAGGGAGGAGTTGGGCCGATGGAGAAGATATCTCAGAAGCCCAAAACCATCAATCACCTGATGAATCAGTGGGCGGATGGAGAAGACTCGCTGAACAACAATGGCGTTCGCTCAGATGATGAGAATGACCTCAGCTGCAGACGCGATCGCCGAGGGAAGCGTCGGATGCGCGGTTACAAAGACCGCGAGGAGGTCGACATGGTCGTGGCCGGCTACACCAACAAACGCGACAAGGGTAACCGCAGCAGTGGGTACCGTAGCAGCAGCTACTGCGACAGCCAAAAAACTGCCCAAGTGTGGCAACACCGCACCCCGCGACGATGCGCCCGGAGCATCCAGCATCCAGGAGAAGCTATCTAGACCCTGCAACGTTCACTTCTACATCGAGAAACATGATGGCAAGAAGAAGTCCAATCACCTCCTCAAGGACTGTACTAAGTTCTAGAAGCTCCAAGAGGGTTACACCCAGCTGCATCGCGACGCGATGACTCAGGGGCACAGAGCTTCCCTAGGCACCATAGCTCATGGAGCTCCACCACTACTACCTGGAGGACCCGTGCATCCTGCTGCTGCGCCAGTACAAAACAATGGAGGCGAGCAATATCCATGCCCACTTGGGAACATGGGCATGATCCAGAAGGGGCGCCCCTCAAACAGGATGCAGAAAAAATCACTCGCTAAGTCAATTTGGCAGTCAATGCCCCACATTCAACCCCTGAGTATGTCAGCAGGTCAAAGAGCTAGATCTCCTTTGACAGGAGCGACCATCCATGCTAGGTCCCTCACCCAGGCCATTCCCCTGGTGCTTGAGGCATAGATCGGTGGATTCGAGATGAGTCGAGTCTTCATGGATGGCGGCAGCGGCGTCAACCTCATGTTTGCCGGCACTCTGCGCGCCATGC
The DNA here is from genome assembly GCA_023614405.1 of Avena insularis. NCBI lineage: Eukaryota > Viridiplantae > Streptophyta > Magnoliopsida > Poales > Poaceae > Avena > Avena insularis. The sequence continues at coordinate 455,714,494 of CM042694.1, forward strand.
GGATCCCCCTCTCCAACCTGGAAGCATCCAAAACAACCTTACACAACATCATTCCAGGGAAAGGAGTATATCCCCTGGGCAAAATCTGGCTGGATGTCATCTTTGGCACGCTCACAAACTTTCGACGTGAGCGCCTAGAATTTGAGGTGGTCGACTGGCCATCACAGTATCACACTACCCTCAGGTGTGTCGCATTCGCAAGGTTCATGGAGGTTCCACACTACACATACCTCCAGATGAATATGCCAAGACCTAACGGCATTGTCACTATCAATGGAAGCTTCACCAAGTCCGATAGCTACGACAGGGAATTCAACAGAATCTCCCAATCTTTCGGCATGCAAGAAGAGTTGGCGAGGCTCAAGGAGTCGATAGACAACAGTCTTCCTCCCGTGAGCAAGCAGAACGCACTAGACCAGTCTTTCAACTCACTGGCAAACACCAAGGCGGTCCAGGTCCACCTGACGGACCTGACCAAGACGACCCTCATCGCCAATAACTTGAGTTCCACATAGGAACTCGTGCTCGTCGAATTCCTTCCTGAGTGCTAGGAAATATTCGCCTGGTGTCCTGCGGACATGCCAGGAGTTCCTAGGGAATTCGCCGAGCATGCACTCAATGTGTCTCTAGATGTAAGACCAGTCAATGCATCGACTATCGAAGCCAAGGGCCAAGGCAGTTGGCATGGAATTCAATAGACTCATCGATGCCAACTTTATACACGAGATCAAGGAAAGCACTTGGGTAGCTAACCATGTGCTCGTTCCCAAAAAGGACATGGATATCCTACGGATGTGCGTGGACTTCACCTCCCTCAACAACACTTCCCAAAAGACCACTTCCCATTACTGCGGATCGACCAGATAATCGACTCCACCGCGGGATGCGAACACCTTTGTTTTCTTGACGCCTACTCATGCTACCATCATATCCAAATTAGGGAAGATGATCATGAAAAAATGGCCTTCATCACGCCCTTTGGCGTTTACTGCTACACCATGATGCCCTTCGGGCTGAAGAACGTAGGAGCCACCTACCAACGGTGTATGGAGGCTTGCCTCAATAACTAGATTGGTCGAAACATCCAGGTCTATGTCGATGACATAGTGGTCAAGACCAAAGAGGGACCTACACTCATTGATAATCTCCGCGAGACCTTCGACAACCTCGGCCGCTATTAGATCAAGCTGAATCCAGATAAGTGCGCCTTAGGCGTACCATCCGGTTAATTACTCGGGTACCTCATCTCCGCCAGGGGAATAGAGGCCAACCCGAAGAAGATAAGAGCCATACTAGCCATGGAGAAGCTGAAGAACGTCAAGGGCGTCTAGCAGTTGGCTAGGCGAATCTCGGCGCTTAGTCGATTCATTAGTTGAATGAGAGAGAAGGTACTACCATTCTACCAGCTCCTCTGCAAGACCAACAAATTCGAGTGGATGGACGAGGCGCAAGATGCATTCAAAGATCTCAAGCTCCTGCTCTCCACCTCGCCTGTGTTGGTGACCCCCAGGGAAAAGGAGCCAATGTTTCTATACATCTCCGCCACCAACAAGGTGGTCAGTACTATGCTGGTGGTCGAACGAGCCGAAGACAACAAGATCCATGGGGTGCAGCGCCTAGTATACTACCTCAGCGAGGTACTGACACCAACAAAACAGTAGTACCCACATTACTAGAGGCTAGTCTAAGATGTATTCATGACAGCACGGTGACTGTGCCACTACTTCTAGGAGCACCCCATAGTTGTGGTGAATGATGCCCCGCTAAACCACATACTCAACAACCCTGACGCTATGGAGCGAGTTGCCCTCTCGGGCATCGAGCTATCCCCACGGGACATCACATACGAGCGGCGAGTAGTGATCAAGTCGAAGGTCCTGCCAGACTTCCTCGTCCACTGGATGGAGAATCGGCTCCCAAACACACCAGACATGTCCAACCTATAGACCATGAACTTTGATGGATCCAAACACAAAGAAGGAGCTAGCGCCGGTGTCATCCTGACATCCCCTCAGGGTGACAATCACTACAAGAAAAGTTTCCTTCCGCAACGAATTGGCCCGACGGTCGTCATAGAAGGCGCGTCTTCTATGACGAAATTCTCGGCTCGGCCGTGGCCGATGGAAAACTTTTTTCCTGGTTTCGCGGCCCTTTACTATGACAGATCTGCTAAAAACATGGAGGAAGCTCGGCCAGCGTGTGGCAGAAGCAAGATTTTTCTTTCCTCGCACGATGTTGACTCGCCGAAGTCTTTTGAGGCGTGTGGGTCCCAGACGTTAGTGTATCTAGTGGACCATACTTTTCGGTCGCGCCTCCCTGATTTGAACTTGATAACGTAGCTCGACGCGTCTGCCATTTAGTCAGGCTGCTAGGTCCCACATGTCAGCCTCTCATTAGAAGGATCGTGTGTATGATGGAATTTTTTCCTTCGCTCGTGCTACCCTATTTCGAAGTTGATAGCGCTGCTCGATGCATCTACCGTCTAATCAACCTCCTGGGACCCACAAGTCATCCTCTCGTTAGAAGAAACGTGTGTATGATGGAATTTTTTCCTTCACTGGCGCTACCCCGTTCCGTCTTGATAGCGATGCTCGACGCATCTACCGTTTAACCAACCTCCTGAGCCCCACATGTCATCCTCTCATTATAAGAAACGTGTGTATGATGGATTTTTTCCTTGGTTCATGATACATTGCAAATGTATCTAAAATTTTTTATGTTCCATGCTTGGTTTTATCTACTTTCTTATGTTTTGTCCATACTTTGGAGTACTTTTCATATGATTTCTTGGACTAACCTATTAACAAGAGCCACAGTGCCAGTTGCCTGTTTTCTGCTGTTTTTGGTTCCAGGAAGTCAAAAAATGAACATTCTCGGAATTGGACGGGACAAAAGCCAAAGTTGATATTTTCCCGGAAGATTCACGGAGCCAGAAGGAGAGCCGGAGAGGGGCCACAGGGTGGCCAGACAACCCCTAGGTGCGGGTCCCCCTAGGCCGCGCCAGGGCATGGTGTGGGCCCCCTGACCGGCCACCGACCTTGCCCCTTCGCCTATAAGATCCCTCCGATGAAAAAACCCTAAAGAATCAAGCCTCCAGCCAAGAAAAGTTCTGCAGCACCGCCGCCACCGAAGGGGAGATTTGGAGGACAGAAAGTCTCTGTTCCGGCACCCTGCCGGGACGGGGAAGTGCCCCCAGAGCCATCTCCATCGATCTCCACCGCCATCTCCATCACCATTGCTGATTCCCATGATGAGGAGGGAGTAGTTCTCTCTCGAGGCTAAGGGTTCTACCGGTAGCTATTTGTTCAACTCTCTCTCTCTATGCATGATCTTATTGAGATCATGAGCTTGTAATCTATAGATCTAGCTTGCTACTCAAGTGCTTTAATAGATCTCTGCTCTCCCCATGTGTGTGAAGTTGACAGTGTGCACACCATGGTGGCACTTAGGCTAGAGATTTCAAATACTTGTTATGAGTTATATTTGGAGTTGGATGTCTTTATGAAATTGTGGTGTTTGTTGGACCTATCTAGTACTCAAGGTGACAGTGTGGGGTTATCTAGATGGGAAAGATGAACTTTGAGGTGTGTTGTTATAGCCCTACCATGGATTAGAGTGTTCAACCAGAGAGTAGTTCAGAGTAGTATCATGAAGATACTATATTTATATGAGAGTGTTCACTAGTGAAAGTATGATCCCTAGGCCTTGTTTCTAAGCATTGAAACACCATTTGCAACTAGATCAGTTACATGTTTGCTTGCTTCCATCTTTATTTCAGTTTTACTTTAGTCTTTTCCACGCCATCAAGCTATTTTATATCACCGTTACCACTTATAATTATCCATACCACTTGTATTTCACTATCTCTTCGCCGAACTAGTGCACCTATACACCTGACAAGTGTATTGGGTGTGTTGGGGACACAAGAGACTTCTTGTATCTTGATTGCAGGGTTGCTTGAGAGGGGATACCTTTGACCACTTCCTCCCTGAGTTCGATAAACCTTGGGTGATCCACTTAAGGGAAAACTTGCTGCTGTTCTACAAACCTCTGCACTTGGAGGCCCAACAACTGTCTACAAGAATAGAAGTGCGTAGACATCAGTTCACGCTAACCCTTTTCCGAACTTGATAGCGTTGTTCGATGCATGTACCGTTTAATCACGATGATGGGCCCCACATGTCATCCTCTCATTAGAAGAAACGTGTGTATGATGGATTTTTTACCCTCTGTCGCGCCTTCGTGTTCTGAATTTGATAGCTTTGCTCTCTTCATCAGCCGTTTAATCAAACTCCTGGACCCCACATGTCATCCTCCCATTAGAAGAAATGTGTGTATGATAGAATATTTTCCCTCGGTCGCGCCTCCGTGTTCCGAACTTGATAGTGTTGCTCGTTGCATCTACCGTTTAATCATGATGCAAGGCCCCACCCCCACATATCATACACTCATTAGAAGAAACGTGTGTATGATGGAATTTTTGCTCTCGGTCGCGCCTCCGTGTTTCGAACTTGATAGCATTGCTCGATGCATCAGCCGTTTTTCCAGGCTGCTGAGTCCCCCATGTGAGCCTCTCATTAGAAGAAAGGTGTGCATGCTGGACTTTTTTATCGCTCATGCCTCCCTATTTCGAACTTGGCAACATCGCTCGAGGTAGAACCTGTATAAGGCCGCGCTACTGGTTCCCACATGCCAATCTCTCTATATATCAAACCTATGTATGATGGACTTTTTTCGGCCGCATCCGCTGTTTTGACCTTGGCAACGTTGCTCGATGTGCCGGTCGTGTATGGTCCGGCTGCTGAGGCCCCCATGTCACCCTCTCTGGTATGTTCTGGCCAGTGGGTCCCTGATGCCAGCCTCTCTGTACAAGTATTTAACTTTTTCTCAAACCCGACCATTAAACTCGAGGGATGCTGCAGGCTGGTGAGTCGGTGATGTCAGCCTCTCCGTAATGCGATATTAAAAAGTAAACCCTTTCTCAAAAGAAAAGTAAACCCAAGATATATATATCAATATGTACACACAGTGGATTCGAACTAAATACCTTCAAATCAAATAAAATAGACATAAACTGAGTGTTTTGCCACAATACCAAAGATACTAATAGAAATTGAATCATTAAACATGTATTAGTACTATAACTTTTGAATCTGTCTTCTAAAAAATATTTTTATGTTTCCATGTTATCTCTCTTAAAATAAAAGAGCAGTGCTACTGGAACCTCGATTCATAAAAAGCCACATAATGGATTAGTTTCATAAAAACATGGGTGTTATCTCTCTTAAAATAAAAGTGTGTAGACATCAAGCTATTTTCTGGCGCCGTTTCCGGGGAGGTAAGGTAAAAGGTATTCACACCGGAGGATTAAAGAAGAAGAACCTCCCACGGCAAACGCCTATTTTCTGGTACCGTTGCCGGGGACGTAAGGTAAAAGGTACTCACATCCTCCGGTGTGAGTGCTCGAAGTTATTTCCTTTAGATTCTGCAATTTTGTCTTTTTGTTTCTTGTTTCACTAGTTAGGCTTAATGGAAAACAACAACAAAATTAGAGAGCTTTATAGTATTTATCTTGAGTTAGGACATGAAGTGTTCGAAGAGAAAATTAAAAAGCCCATGGAACTTTATTTGCATGCTAATAGCAATGTTGTTAGAATGAATTCTTTGGACACCATTATTGCTAATTATATGGAAAAGTCTAAGCTTGGGGAAGCTAGTCTTTATGAAAATGATCTTTTTAGTCCCCCAAGCATAGAGGAGAAAATTTACTTTGATGATACTAAACCTCCAATATATGATGATTACAATGATGAATATGATATTTTCAGCCCACCTACTATTGAGGAGGAAATTAATTATGAATACAATATGCCTCCTATATTTGATGATTATGGTGATGAGAATAATAATGATAGCTATTTTGTTGAATTTTCTCCCACTACAGTTAATAAGAATGGCTATGCTTATGTGGAGAGTAATAATTATTATATGCATGTGGCTCATGATAAGAATGTTTTATGTGATAGTTATATTGTTAATTTTATTCATGATGCTACTGAAATTTATTATGAGAGAGGGAAACATGTTTTTATGCATCTCAATAATATTAAGTTTCCCCTCTTTATGTTGAAAGTCTTGAAGTTGCACTTGTTTTGCTTTCCTATGCTTGTTGTTTTGTGCTTTCATGACTTGTTTCTTTAGAAGATTCCTATGCATAGGAAGTGGGTTAGACTTAAATGTCTTTTGAATTTGCTTCTTGATGCTCTCTTTTACTTCAATTCATATTTCTTATGTGAGCATCTTCTCAAACTATCATGCCTAACTTAAAGGCGTTAAAGAAAAGTACTTATTGGGAGATAACCCAAAAGTTTTAGATGAGTCTTGGAAGTTATTACTTCAGTAATAACTGCTCCTTATCCTTTTTATTTGCTTTTTGTGCCAATAGTAACCTCTAATGAAAGAGAAGTAATGATTGGGAAAGTTGCTGTCCCAAAACAGATTTCTGTGCTTCACCATAAAAATTCGTGTAAAATCTCTGTACGTTCTTTTGAGGCGTGAATTTTTGTGCTTCTGCCTCAGGTTGTTATATAACTTTCTTTAGTTCAACACTTTTTTATTTGAGCAACATAAGATCTTCGAAAAAATTCATCTTTACTTGCTGGTCTATTTTGACAGATTTCTGCCATTTTCTGCATTTGCTTCTTGTTGGTTCCTTTTTGAGTTCTTTTGGGGAATTGAACTTTTTGAGGGAAGTGCTACAGTAGCTTGTGTTTTAGTGGAAGTTTTATTGGTGTTATAACTGAACCTAAAAGACTTATTATCTTCAGTTCACTAATGTTGCTAATAAAGATTGTGTGAAGTTTTGTATGAAGGAAAAATTTCAGGTGTATGGAAGGAATGAGTAATGAGATGAAGTATGGACTAAAGCTCAAGCTTGGGGATGCCACACGATGTCACCCCAAGAAATATCCAAGAAGTACAAGCGTCAAAGCTTGGGGATGCCCAAGGCATCCCATTCTTCATCAATAAAAATCTCGGGTTTCTTCAAAACACTTCATTTTTATTGTTTCATGCACAGTTGTGTTGTTCTTGGAGCGTCTTCTTTTTCGTTTTCGTTTTGGTTTTTTGTTTTCTTGGTTTTCTTAGTTTTATGAATAAATTGGTTGGACCCCCTCTTTCATGCATTGGTTTTCAAATAGTTTGGTTTGGATTGGAAAAGAGTAGGAAAAGTTCATGCTTAAGTGTTAAAGAGAGCTTGTTTTTGACTGTGGCCTATGCTCTGTCATGCCATGCTTGATATTGTTTTGGCTTTATGCTTAGTATTATTTGCTGTATCATGACTTGTTATAAACAATTGAGATTGCTTAATGTGCCTTGGATGAATCATGCGTTGTTTTAGCATATTAAAGCATAGTATTGTGGTATTCTCTTTTGATGCTTTATTTGGGTTGACTTGGCGCATGCTCACACCATGTTATGACTATCCCAAGTCACCATAGCCTTTATGATCATTTAGTTTTCAACTTGTAGTATCACTTTATGCTTTGATCACTGATGTTTTGTCGCTCTGCATGATTATGGCCATTATTGCTCTCTTAGTTTGTCGCTCCCAGTCTTTTGCTAGCCTCCACAACCAAGTATGCGTTCCACTCATGCATCTAACTCCTAAAACCAAGTTATTACAAATGAGTCCACCATACCTACCTACTAGCATATGATATTCCAAGTACATTCATGTTTTTATCTACCTTTCGAATTAAACTTGTTATGAGAAAACTAGTGATTAAAGCTCTCACGAACTTGATGGCACACTTTTCTTTTCTTGCCCTTAATAAACTTGAACCATTGTGTCGTCTATGTGTATATGCTTGCACTTCTTTGTTGGGAATTAGCAGAACCATGCTTTCATGGGGAACGCTTTCAACATTGCACTTGGTACTTGTACTTAGTTGATATCATGCTCTTTTGTATATGGATGTCGTCGGTGTGAAATGAAAGGGGAGCTTGTAAGTCCATGGAGTTATGTATATGTGTTAGAGAAACGCCTGGGCCGCTGGTATAATCCATGATGACATGGTGGAAACCTGCAGCGTAACCATAATGAGCTGTCTATGAAGCATTCTTCTTATAAAAAAAAGAGTCCTATATTGAGGAAAAGAGAAAAAGAAAAAAAAGATTATGAAAAGAGGAAAGAGAGAAAAAAGCACCATATTCCCATGGTAAATAAGAAGATTGATGAGATGCTTGTTGTCTGCTTGCCTTGTCATTTTGATATGGGGATTCTTCTGTATCATCGGGCAAGGGGTACCCCGTTGGCGTGCTCTATGATTACATGTACTTACGATGACAAGAACTTACCGGTGACTAAACTTGAGTAGCATGAGGAGCGGCCCTCGTATACAAGGGACATGAGATTTCTAACTAATACTTCGTCAAGCATGTACACCATAGTTTGTTCACTTTAACCTTAATCACTTCAAGATGCTTATGATAGGGGCAATGAGAGCTGAAAGCTATAAGTACCATAATTTTTGGAAGCTCTTTATGAGACTTGAATCCCTACTTCCTTTTACAAAAGGCTTTTCTTCCACCATTATATTGAGTCTTCACCTTCTATCTTTATGCACCTACTTTGAGAGCATAGTGGCCATTCTTAGTTCTATGTGCATTGTCCCAAGACTAGTTGATTGATGCATACTTTGATATTTCTTGTTTTAAACTATTGTATCTAGTCACTCTTATAAACTTTGAAGGTGGCCTATGCATTTATGTTTGCTACTCTATAAGGGACAAGCTGAATGCCACTATGCTATGTTTTCTTTATGTGAAACAAACAAACGTCTTGCAAAGCATTGTTATTCATGAATCTTTTGTTTGTGCCTTTTCATGTTACATCATAGTTTCTTTGCTTATTGCTAGAACTTTGTCTTTGATGTTATGATTGAAGTACTATGATCCCATCTTTGAATGTTTTAAAAATACTTTCATCAAGTTTATGACGGTGCATGTCACCACAAAAATTATTCTTTCTTTTTATCACTTACCTACTCGAGGACGAGTAGGAGTTAAGCTTGGGGATGTTGATACATTACAAATGTATCTATAATTTTTGATGTTCCATGCTTGGTTTTATCTACTTTCTTATGTTTTGTCCACACTTTGGAGTACTTTTCATATGATTTCTTGGACTAACCTATTAACAAGAGCCATAGTGCCAGTTGCCTGTTTTCTGTTGTTTTTGGTTCCAGGAAGTCAGAAAATGAACATTCTCGGAATTGGACAGGACAAAATCCAAAGTTGATATTTTCCCGGAAGATTCATGGAGCCGGAAGATTCACAGAGCCGGAAGGAGAGCCGGAGAGGGGCCACAGGGTGGCCAGACCACCCCTAGGCCGCGCCAGGGCATGGTGTGGGCCCCCTGGCCGGACACCGATCTCGCCCCTTCGCCTATAAGATCCCTCCGATGCAAATACCCTAAAGAATCAAGCCTCCAGCCAAGAAAAGTTCCGCAGCGCCGCCACCACCGAAGGGGAGATTCGGGGGACAGAGAGTCTCTGTTCCGGCACCCTGCCGGGACGGGGAAGTGCCCCCGGAGCCATCTCCATCAATCTCGACCGCCATCTCCATCACCATTGCTGATTCCCATGATGAGGAGGGAGTAGTTCTCTCTCGAGGCTAAGGGTTCTACCGGTAGCTATTTGTTCAACTCTCTCTCTCTATGCATGATCTTATTGAGATCATGAGCTTGTAATCTATAGATCTACCTTGCTACTCAAGTGCTTTAATAGATCTCTGCTCTCCCCATGTGTGTGAAGTTGACAGTGTGCACACCATGGTGGCACTTAGGCTAGAGATTTCAAATACTTGTTATGAGTTATATTTGGAGTTGGATGTCTTTATGAAATTGTGGTGTTTGTTGGACCTATCTAGTACTCAAGGTGACAGTGTGGGCTTATCTAGATGGGAAAGATGAACTTTGAGGTGTGCTGGTATAGCCCTACCATGGATTAGAGTGTTCAACCGGAGAGTAGTTCAGAGTAGTATCATGAAGATACTATATTTATATGAGAGTGTTCACTAGTGAAAGTATGATCCCTAGGCCTTGTTTCTAAGCATTGAAACACCATTTGCAACTAGATCTGTTACATGTTTGCTTGTTCCATCTTTATTTCAGTTTTACTTTAGTCTTTTCCACGCCATCAAGCTATTTTATATCACCGTTACCACTTATAATTATCCATACCACTTGTATTTCACTATCTCTTCGCCGAACTAGTGCACCTATACACCTGACAAGTGTATTGGGTGTGTTGGGGACACAAGAGACTTCTTGTATCTTGATTGCAGGGTTTCTTGAGAGGGGATACCTTTGACCACTTCCTCCCTGAGTTCGATAAACATTGGGTGATCCACTTAAGGGAAAACTTGCTGCTGTTCTACAAACCTCTGCACTTGGAGGCCCAACAAATGTCTACAAGAATAGAAGTGCGTAGACATCAGTTCACGCTAACCCTTTTCCGAACTTGATAGCGTTGTTCGATGCATCTATCGTTTAATCACGATGATGGGCCCCACATGTCATCCTCTCATTAGAAGAAACGTGTGTATGATGGATTTTTTACCCTCTGTCGCGCCTTCGTGTTTCGAATTTGATAGCTTTTCTCTCTTCATCATCCGTTTTATCAAACTCCTGGACCCCACATGTCATCCTCCCATTAGAAGAAATGTGTGTATGATAGAATATTTTCCCTCGGTCGCGCCTCCGTGTTCCGAACTTGATAGCGTTGCTCCCTGCATCTACCGTTTAATCATGATGCAGGGCCCCACCCCCACACGTCATACACTCATTAGAAGAAACGTTTGTATGATGGAATTTTTGCTCTCGGTCGTGCCTCCGTGTTTTGAACTTGATAGCATTGCTCGATGCATCAGCCGTTTTTCCAGGCTGCTGAGTCCCTCATGTGAGCCTCTCATTACAAGAAAGGTGTGCATGCTGGACTTTTTTTCTCGCTCATGCCTCCCAATTTCGAACTTGGCAACATCGCTCGAGGCAGAACATGTATAAGGCCGCGCTACTGGGTCCCACATGCCGATCTCTCTGTATATCAAACCTACGTATGATGGACTTTTTTCGGCCGCGTCCGCTGTTTTAACCTTGGCAACGTTGCTCGATGTGGCGGTCGTGTATGGTCTTGCTGCTGAGGCCCCCATGTCACCCTCTCTGGTATGTTTTGGCCAGTGGGTCCCCGATGCCAGCCTCTCTGTACAAGTATTTAACTTTTTTTTCAAACCCGACCATTAAACTCGAGGGATACTGCAGGCTGGTGGGTCCGTGATGTCAGCCTCTCCGTAATGCGATATTAAAAAGTAAACCCTTTCTCAAAAGAAAAGTAAACCCAAGATATATATAAATATGTACACACAGTGGATTCGAACTAAAGACCTTCAAATCAAATAAAATAGACATAAACTAAGTGTTTTGCCACAATACCAAAGATACTAATAGAAATTGAATCATTAAACATGTATTAGTACTACAACTTTTGTATCCGTCTTCTAAAAAATATTGTTGTGTTTCCATGTTATCTCTCTTAAAATAAAAGAGCAGTGCTACTGGAACCTCGATTTATAAAAAGCCACATAATGGATCAGTTTCATAAAAACATGGGTAGGCAGAGTTTTTTTTAGAGGTGGGGGGCACTGCCAAAAAGGCCAAATTAAAAAGTTTTTGGGCTATGGTCAATGGGCTCCTATCTCAAATTTTACTGAGCTGTGTCTCACCAGATTCAAACACAGACCTCTTTGAGGCAGGAAAAAAAGCGATAATTCCTTTGATAGATATTCATGTAAAAATATCTAATGAACACACACCGCATGCGCCAAAACAGGGCTGGTATCCAATGACTTCACTTGGTGAAATCACGCTATATATCTTTACCCTCTCATCTCTGTCCAAAATGCATCCAACGGTTCCGATGACACAAAGGCAAAAGCTCTAGAGCAAGCAGCCAGTAGCAATGACAGAACTTTTGACAAATTCAATACCATTTGAAAGATTAAGGACTACAGAATGATAAGACATAAAAAAATCGACAGATTCCTAGTTCATATTCAGCAGCACTTGACCAATTCAGAAGCATTTCAAAGTGACTGATTCAGCAATATAAACACTGAAATTCAATATCACTACAGAGAGAGATAGTTCTTGTTTCAGCTCTAAAAACCATGGCACGCGATCAGTTTACCCTTTTCTCCAAACACACTCGATCACTGGAACACAATCATTGTCATAATATTTGCTCATATAGGGAACCATCATATAGGTACAGATATACCATACCAGTATGTACTAGTCATAGCTCTAATCCAGCAAAAGGTTATCACAGTTTTACCACCCATATATGATCAGTGGAGATAAGACAACCACATAATTAATTACAATAGGATGCAGCCAAAGAGCTAGACAACTAGGAAGTTCATGAATAGCATGTCGCATTCAGGGCAGCGAGATACATCGACCTTGACTGTTCTTCCAATAGTAAGTTTGGCTGCTTTCCGGAATTTGATCCACCTAGAAGTAGCTGTCAAGTGCCCATCAGTCGAGTTAATGGCGTAGCGTCCCTCGATAAGCAATCCTTCGCTCTGCATCATGAGGACTATTGTGCCCTTTCGTCTGGCCTGGAGTTGCTTTGTGACACTCTTAGGCAATTTCTGAGTCAAAGCAAGAGATAGATGCATAATTACTAAGAGCGATGCACTGAATCATGTGAAACTTGAGAAGACATTTAGAACAGTTTATCTGTCGCCATACTCACAAACATAATCCGGTGCGACCTTGTGATGACACATGTGTAGGATATGGTCTGACAAGGTACTGCCTAGGGTGATGAAGGAGCTTGTGTCGGTGCCTGTGCTAGGGTTGGTGCTAGTGCAGGAGATGGTGCCACTAATTGTAGAGGGGCTGGTGTAGGAGCCAGAAGGCCTAGAACCGGTGCCCACGCCAACAGCTTGATGCTAGATTCCTTCTGAGGGGTAGCTAAGCTGACTATAGGGATGGTAGAGGCAGATGAGAAGTGTACAAGGAAAATGGTCTCTTATACAACAGTTACTCACAAGACAGTGATCAGAGGATATGATGAGTATACAAGCAGATTAAGTTACTACCTCCATTCTTTCTACTTAGGTCAACAAGTGCCGGAGAAGGAACTAGGGTCAGTGCCATTGGGGGTGCCAGCAGCTTGGTGTTGGTTACCTTCTGAGGGGTAGGTAAGGGGACTGCAGGAGTGGTCAGAGAGGCATATGAGATGTGGACAAGCAAAATGGTTTCTTATACAACATAACTCCTAGACAGAGATGAGAGTATACAAGCGTATTAAGTTACTACCTCTATTCTTTCTCCTACTGAGGTCAACAGGTGCCGTTGCATGAACTGGGGCGGTCTTTGGTGCAGTGCCGGCTGATGATCTTGGCACCCTTCTGGGTGGTACATAAGGAGAAGCGGGCTGCAGAAGTGGTCAGGGTCATATGATGAGTAAAGACAATTGTGCAGAACAGTTAGTCGCAAGAAAATCATTAGAGGTTGTGATTAGTACAGAATCAAATTAATTAGTACTATCTCTATTCTTGGTCCTTCGGTCAACAGGTGTACGATGGCGTGCAAGTATCTGCCCAAGCTTGCTAAAATCGAATGTTACCTCGTCCCCCTACTTCAGACCATTCTCACGAACATACTTGGACCAACCTCGTCCACCCAAATAGGTGGTGGCCATCGTCTGGGAGACATCCACATCATATAGTTGCCGCATGCCTTTAGGGCCCTCGCTATACAGAGTTAGAAACTTGTCGTTTCCGAACATCTTGTTTATAATGGGACGAGCGACACAAGGGACAGCCTTCATGAGAAAATTGATAGAGAAGTAAGGCGACAACAAAAAAATTGAGACACAAGATCTTACATCAAGTCGGTCTAAACCACTTGGAATCCATACCTGATACCATGGGTACCCTTTGCGAAGGGTGGCCATGCACCATTTTTCATCACTCTGCCTTTGGAATGGCATACAGGGGCCCCCTTTCAATCCACAAGCTTGACAAGAGGAGGGTAGCAGAAAGGGCTGAGCAGCTGGTGCGTGGTACTCATTGAAATTTAGTGGAAAGGTTAAATTATGTAAAGAGCAAGTAAATCTAATAATATAAGACAAAACCATTGCATGTAAAGCAAACATATTTTATTTTTGTGAACTTCTAATGAGTGTAAACATATAGTACTAGCTGATAAAAATAACATGGAAAATCATAACATGTGAAATTGTGGATTTCCAAATTATACCCACTTCTTAGAGAGGTCACTGCCAACCTGGGTACTGTGTTGGCGCTTCCTCGTTGTGTAGAGGATGTCCTCTTTTGGTGCGGGCATCAGAAATTTACTAGCCTCTACAGTAGCCTCAACCTCCGTAGTAGCACCTTCAATCTGCATAAATAGCAACAGAGCTCAACATTTCAATACTATGTAGAGTTTGGTCAAACTTTCTGTCGCTTGACTTTTCAAAAAATACAGTATATGCCTAAGCCTTGGGATGGAGGGAGTACAGTACATAGTAGTCATATATTGACTGTATGAGACAGTCTGACAGATCTGGATTCACATAAACACAGTGCCAGAATTAATAAAATCACACATATGTTTCTGAACATCTGATAAGCATGCATCACACCAAGCGGGTAATACTTAAATCTGTCTGCACCATGGTAATAAGTGTATTAAGAACAAATACATTTCTCTTTAAGCTGGGCCCTCCTAGCTGGTCGGTTGCCTTGCGCTTGTTTTTTGGTGAGTAGTGGTACTCACCGGATCATGTGGCATGTGGGGGTACCATCCTGTTTACCGCACCTGGAGCACCGCACGTTCGCAGGTATGTACCACCGTGCTACAGCAAATGAAGAAGAGATGGTGTCACAGAGGGTTCCACAAAAATAGGATGCAGACAGAGACAACTTTTAGCACAGGGATACATCCAGGTTGCAGCCAACCACTTTCAGCATTGGAAAGAATGGAAGAACACAACAAATATACCGCTACATTACCTTTTTTATGCAACTTTTAGGGGAACTGACGGGAACATCCTTGTCCGTACTGGACGTGCGCGCCACTGACCCATAGTTATCCATACAGAATCTGACGCAAAATCCATTGCACATCATGAGTAGCAACTAAAGGTTACAAAAGTGAAGAACGCCGAAATCTAACCCGACCAAATGCCCCAATCAGAACAGCGGTGACCATGCCCTGATCCGGAATCCATACGAAATCAGTACCACCTCCCCCACCCCCACCCCCATCCCCACCACCACCCACACCCCACCCAAATGACCCAATCGATTAGAGAAGAGGAAAAATGTCCTGATTAGGTGATTCCGAGGTGAGCAATAAGCAAGAACTCCATAATCAAAGCATGCCGGATACTACTACTCCTAGTACTAATAGTACCCCCAATGGCCCAATCGGAAGCAAATTAAGCAAAGCCGGATTTCGAGGTGAGCAAATACACCCACCTATTTCAACAAGAACTCCCCAATCGGAGGTTGCACCAGTTCCAACAGTTGCTTGCTGGATGTGAGCTAGCTAGTGATGGTTTCTTGTCTTGTCGTTGGTACAAAGGCATGGGCAGGGGAGTAGTAGTACTAGTAGTAGGGCTGAGCAGTACACTTTTTTCTACAGTAAGTATTTTTAAGTGGCAGTGGTGGGAACATTTTGCCAGGAGAGAATCCCGAATTTTTTATCCCAGCTATCATGTGGTGGCCTACAGTTGTTTCAAGCGGGACCCACGTCAGGGGTCAGTTAAAGCGGGTCACACATCAAGTGGGTGAGATAATTGACCGAGCCAACCTCCTCCTTCCCTTGGTACCAGCACTAGTTCTCCCGGGTTCCTCTCCAAGGACAGAGAAAATCGCCCCTCTTCGAATCAAATTTGTCCCAGCTTATTATCCTTCTGCTGATTCGTCTCACGGAGCAGTGGACAAGACGGCGGTAATTGCAGCATAGGGCACCAGCGCTGGGGCCTCAAAAACAATTTAGGAACCGATAAAATGATAAGCTCGGATTTCAGACTAGAAACACACACAAACACATATATACTCCGTATATACTAATATAAGGAATAGTTTCCAATTACAGTTCTGCTAACAAAGGCCTAGAAATCATAATAAGGTAGCTCCATATTACAGAACTACGACAATAGCGAACCAATCATGGGATAGCTCTACACCCCAAGAGTTTTGCAGCTGGGCTAGTGGTAATGAACGGCACCAAAAGTACACCCCTGATGATCAGCAGCCCTGCATCAAATCCATCCAGGCGATGTACACGATCCATAGCCTCGAGTGCAGGCTCATCAATGAACAGGTCATCGTCATTACCATCAAAGTCCTCTTGATTCGTGCGCCTGCGATTAGTAGATTAACAGATACGTTTCTAGACAAACATCAAAGACACACAACCTGAACATTTGTCGTTCTACAGATATACCTTGTCATCTGGCATAGCGGTAGTACCAGAAATGAAACATGTTTCATTCAGCTTGCGCTTTTTCTCTCCTCTCCCTTCTCCAAGTTGATCTAGATGCTCAGGAGTTGCCTCTGTCAGTTGATCTAGTTGATCAACATCTGCTTCCCCTACTTGATATTGATGATAAAGATGTGCTTCCCCCGATTCATATGGAGGATCATATGGTTCACCATGAAATACCCATCTAACATATGTGCTAAGCATCCCAAATGTAAAAATATGGTCTTCCACTATACTTTGAGGCAGCACCCTACGATTCGCACACAACCAGCAGGGGCAATGTACTTTTGAGTTGTCACAATGAGCTCTAACAAATCCCATAAATCATAGAACATCAAGGATACATTTAGAGCTGCCTAATGGAGCAATCCCTATCCAAAATCTGCCCATATGTTTAATTATGACATACAAGGTTGGTTATTATTAAAAGAAAAGCACGAAACATATAGATGAAGTACAAAAACTATATATGCCTCTACATTTCAGCAAACATATTGACAGCAAAAATCGCCGAAGGTATTTAGGAACACATATCTAGCGTAGAATAAACTATGACCATGCAGATTGAGGACAAATTAAACTACGTAGGAGTATTTGAAAGGGCAATAAAAATGCCAACCAGATCGAGCTAGAGATAGAAGGACTACTGTGGGATCGATGTGACCACCGGTGCGTCTCAAGAAGACCGACGGGTAGGGAAAGCTTCTTCGTGCACGTTGGTGATGAGGAGCGGCCATAAGCGCGTCTGTTTTGTGGGGAAGGGGGTGAGGCCTAGGCGGCGGAGGGTGGAAGTTAATACACAGCACGAAGGGGTGCGGAGGGATAACTTTGGAAATTCTGACCTACCCTGCTTTGGGCACCACCATATACGTGGCCCACCCGTCAGTCACCATAGATCAAAATTGATCGAAAACTTGTCAAAATACAAGTTTATGTTTTACCATGGAAACTAATGCACATAGCATTGCACTTTGTGAACGAATGGCTTTATGTCAAAAAGTTATTTAATTTCAGCATCTTCAGCTAGGAATCTTGGAAACTCATGAAAGTAGGGCATTATCCATCAAATCTAGAATCTCCTTTGTATAAAATTGCTTGAAATGCCAAGATGCACCGATCTACCAAATATGGCCAGGTTTGTAAGCTTGGTTGGCGAAGATGCTTCAATGTACGGAGTAGTACAAAAGATGAAAAAGGTACAAAAACTATGGCTATCACCTTGCTCCTCTTGTTTGAAAGCCTTGAATTAATGTTCATTAATTTTGGTAGATGCCTATAAACTCATTAAATGCTGGAAAGCATACAGGCATATGGGTCTATCTGACGGAGACAGCATCCCAAGTGGGACTAGCGTACCTTAGAAGCTTCAACTTCAAAATTTCGGCAGAGCGCCGAAATATCTCGCCCACCCATTCAAACATCCTTCCCATCCATTCAAACATCCAGCCCAAAAAAAAAATCCAGCCCCAAAACTTATTTTATTGCACAAATTTAGCCTAGAAACTTGAAAGGGCGTTATACATTGTGTGAAAAAAGGGGGCGGTGGCATTTTGAGCCATCATCTTTGTAGTTGCTTCACAACAAAACACATTGTTGTTACTTGGAAATTCGAAAACAAACTTCAAATTTCGAAGCATACATATTGGTTGATTTGCAAAGTTGCACCGATCTACCAAATATGGACACGTCATCATAAACTATTTCCATGACCTTGGTCACCTTTTTTTGGACGATGGTCATCTTCTTGAAAGCCTTAAAATGTTCGAAAATTTTAGCAAATGCCTAGAAACTCGTTTAAATGCTGGGAAGCAACTCTTG
The DNA here is from genome assembly GCA_023614405.1 of Avena insularis. Taxonomy (NCBI): domain Eukaryota; kingdom Viridiplantae; phylum Streptophyta; class Magnoliopsida; order Poales; family Poaceae; genus Avena; species Avena insularis. Next base: position 455,732,876 of record CM042694.1, read on the forward strand.
TTGGCGTGTGGGCCTAGATGGTGACAGCACGTCTGAGAGACCCCACGCCGGAGTAGCGTACGCTAGAAGCTTCGACCTCAAAATTTGGTATGGTGCCCAAACATCGCACCCATCCATTAAAATATCCCGCGCATCCATTCAAACATGCTTCACCTCTTTCTAGAATGCAAAATTCCTCTTCTATCCCTGCTCTGGAAACAAGAATTCAAGGGAGCACTACAATAACAGAGGGATATAGGTGGTAAATTTGTGATCGCCCAAGTGCATCACCCCATCCACGTTTCCCATCCCTTCTTCAATATTTACCTGCCCGCCCACTCCGACCTACACCCACTTTTTGGACCCACTATGCAAGTGACCCACATGTCAGTGAGCCAGAATTACGGGAAGGAGAGATTACCATCGCTTGTTCAAAATTCAAACATTTTTCGCTAAACCAAGATAAAATCGTTAAAATCATCCAACCTGGCTTATACTATCATTCCACTATGTCAGAGTAAAAGCTAAAGAAAACAAAGCCAAAAACACGTTCATAGCTTTATAAGCCAAAAATCAAAAGCCAGAATTCGAGCCCAACCAAACAGCGCCTAAATCTCAAGGAACTCTTCCTGTTTCTCCCTTGTTTTAGTACCCGGGTACCTTGAATTTTATTTAACAAAAAATATGACCAAGACGGATATCATCAACTTGTAGATCAATTTTTGAGATACTTTCATTAAATTGCGGTAACACCATTCTTTTCCACGAATATATATAACCATACAGTTTGAAAATATTACTAAGAATTCACGGAATCCTAAACCATAAAATCTAAACCCCTAAACCCTGACCAAGCAGGTATCCTGCAACTATAGATCAAAAATTGAGATACTTTCGTTAAATCAGGTAACGCCATTCTATTAGACGAATATAAGCATAAATCCTAAGCATTACTAAAAATTCTCTGAATCCTAAACCGGAAACAACCCATAAAACTAAACTGTAAAACCCTAAACCCTCGTCCCATAAACCCTAATCAAGCAGGTATCGTGCACTTATATATCAAAAATTGAGATACTTTCATTAAATTGTGGTAACTCCATTCTATTCCACGAATATAAGCATAAAGCTTGAACATTATTTAAAATTCCTGAAACCCTAAAATCTAAACACTAAACCCTAAATCCTTACCAAACACGTGGCATGCACTTATCGATCAAAAGTTGATATATTTTCATTAAACTGGTAACTCCATTCTATTCAATGAATATAAGCATAAATCTTGAGCATTATCAAAAATACCCTAAACCCTAAACAACCCCAAATAAAACCTAAACCTAAAACCCCAAACCCTCAACCCATAAACCCTAACAGATCAGGTATCATGCACTTATAGATCAAATTTGGAGATACTTTCTATGAGTTAGGTAACGCCATAGATATTATATTCGACGAATATAAGCATAAAGCTTGAGTATTATTGAAAATTCGATAAACCCCCTAAATCCTATTCAGTCCATAAAACCTAAACCGTAAAACCCTAAAACCCTCGACCCATATAAACCCTAACCCAGCAGGTACCATGGACTTATAGATCAAAATCTGAGATTCGATCTTTCATTAAATTGTGGTAACGCCATTCTATTCCACGAATATAACAATAAAGTCTGAACATTATTGGAAATACCCTAAACCCTAAAACCCTAAACCCTCAAGACCGCACGTAGCATGCACTTATCGATCAAAAATTGATATATTTTCATTAAACTGGTAACTCCATTCTATTCGATGGATATAAGCATAAATCTTGAGAATTATCGAAAATACCCTAAACAACCCCTAATAAAATCTAAACCTAAAACCCCAAACCCTCAACCCATAAACCCTAACCAATCAGGTATCATGCACTTATAGATCAAATTTTGAGATACTTTCATTGAGTTAGGTAACGCCATATTCTATTCAACGAATATAAGCATAAACTTGAGTATTATTGAAAATTTGATAAACCCCCTAAACCCTATTCACTCCGTAAAACCTAAACCATAAAACCATAAAACCCTAAACCCTCGACCCATATAAACCCTAACCAAGCATGTATCATGGACTTATAGATCAAAATCTAAGATTCGATCTTTCATTAAATTGCGGTAACGCCATTCTATTACATGAATATAACAATAAAGTTTGAACATTAACGAAATGCCCTAAACCCTAAACCCTCAACCCCGCCTAAACGACATTGGCAAATGAGGTATCACAAGCACTTGTAGATCAAAATTTCAGATAAACTTTCCTCAAATTGTGCTAACGCTATTCAATTCCATGAATATAAGCATATATAAAGAAGCTTGAACATTATCGAAAATTCCCAAAAAACCTAAACCCTAAACTTCTAAACCCCCTAAACCCTCAACCCCTTACCAAGCAGGTATGATGCACTTATAGATCAAAATCCGAGATACTTTCATTAATTGTGATAACATGAGTCTATTCCACGAAAATATATATAAGCATATATATATATAAGCTTGAACACTATTATTGAAAATTCATAAACCCTAAAACCTAGAAAACCCTAAACCCTAAATACCAACCTTAAACTCCTAAGCTCTAAACCCTAAAATCCTAAATCATATACCATAAACCCTAAACCCTTAAACCCTCAACCCAAAAACACGAACCCTAAACCCCAGGCTATATATATCTTGTGTGGAAACTAGGGCAATGGGATTTTAAGCCATACTTATTTGTAGTTTCTTCATGACAAAAGCCATTGTTGTCGCTTGAAAAATTGAAAATAACTTCAAATTTAGAAGCTTCCTTTGTAAATAATATTTAAATGCCAATAATACAGACCAATCTACCAAATACAAACATGTTGTTCTAAATTATAGCAAAGGTGTGGCCATGACCTTGGTCACCTGGTTTGAAAGCCATGCAAATTCATACATGGTACGCCATATATCATATGAAAAAAATTAAAGCCATTATTATCGATTAGAGCTTTTAAAATAACTCCAAATATGCAAGCTCGTTTTCTAAACAATGTTGAAATACCAATATGCACCAATCTACCAAACATGGTTACATTATCATAAAATATGGTAACACATATGGCCTTGACATTGGTCATCTAGTTTTTGAAAGCCATGAATGTTCAAACATGGTACGCCATATCGTGAAATGATTTTTTCAAGAGTTATCAAATTTTATATATTTTCATGGAAACTAGCCAATGCACACAGTGAGACACCAATGGATAAACGAATGGTTGTATTTCGTTTTATATTTTGTTTCTTTATTTTTTTTTAAAATGGACCAAATTTGGTGTCATTACTATTCATATCAAAAAATTGAAATCTTGCAAAACTCTCGGTGGTTCTCCAATATTTGTCTAATTCGGTACCTTTAAACTATTTTTAAAAAGTCAAGAGCAAGCTATATCACACAATTTGTAGTTCGTAAATATACTTACTTTAAATCATCAAAAATTTATTTAATTTCAGCATCTTTAGCTAGGAAGTTTAGAAACTCATGAAAGTAGGGCATTATCCATCAAATCTGGAATCTCCTTTGTAAACAATTGCTTGAAATGCCAAGATGCACCGATCTACCAAATATGGCTAGGTTTGTAAGCTTGGTTGGTGAAGATGCTTCAATGTATGGAGTAGCACAAAAGATGAAAAAGGTACAGAAACTATGGCTGTGACCTTGCTCCTCTTGTTTGTAAGCCTTGAATTAGTGTTCATTAATTTTGGCAGATGTCTATAAACTCATTAAATGCTGGAAAGCATACAGGCATGTGGGTCTATCTGACGGGGACAGCATCCCAAGTGGGACTAGCGTACCTTAGAAGCTTCAACTTCAAAATTTCGGCAGAGCGCTAAAATATCCTGCCCACCCATTCAAACATCACGCCCATCCATTCAAACATCCAGCCCCCAAAAAAAACATCCAACCCCAAAAATTATTTTCTTGCACAAATTTAGCCTGGAAGCTTGAAAGAGCGTTATACATTGTGTGAAAAAAGGGGGCGGTGGCATTTTGAGCCATCATCTTTGTCAACACCCGGATTTTTAATCCTAGATGCCCGTTATGCCATACCTCGCAATCCCAGGATTACCATTTTTGCGAGACATAATGGATTGGATACCACAGTACATCATCCATTACAAACCATACATAAGGTTTTACACAAATAAGGATCTCATGATCCAGTCTTTAATACAACAAGCAGCGGAAATAAACGATAGCGTAGCGGTGGGGTCCAACTTCAGGGGCACAATGCCGAAGGCGAGATAGTCCTAGTTATCATAGTCCTTGACCATCATCTTGATAATCTCCTTCATAGTCTGGCCATGATAATAGCCAGGGACAAAAGCCATGAGTACTCTTTAAGTACTCGCAAACTACTACTAACAAGGGGTATAATTCTAAGTTAAAGTATTGAATCTAAGTTAACTATCAAGTTAAATTTGAAACCTAAGCTGAGTTCAGAAGCAAGTAAAGTTCTAGAATCACTTAAGTTGGGAAGCTATTATCATAAACCCAACCCTGTTGTGGTCAAGTCAAAGTTCATCATTCGTTTCAAGTTATTTAGAAAACATCTGACAACGAAATAGTATGGCCATTCCAACTATCCATAACCGCAGACGCGGCTATTCGAATAGTTTGACACTCTGCAGAGGTGGTACACTTTCACCACAAGATTCGATACATATGTCAGGGATAACCCTGAATCATCATACTTAGTATGCAGATAATCAAACATAACCTTCCCTTTACACACACTAGTACAAGCACCTCTCCTATGAGCATGGTCCCAACCATGACCATCAGTCATCTTGGGCACTGCATAGGTGGACATCATGAGAGGTAGCCTCAGCTCAAACCTCTCCCGTGAGGGAAATAATACTAATGCATATAAATTTCCAGCTAAGCCTTACCCAATTCAGGTAATGTGGTTGTACGGTAAATTTGGAATGGTATCGCATCCGAATCCAACCATCAGTTTTATAAAAGGGTTAAGGCTCATGCCTCATCATTTTCATCATCATAAACCAGTTGTGTCTCTCAACACATGTCAAAACATCTCAATATAATGACTCATCATTCTAAGGTTTTCACAATTCATTTTCACCAAGTGTTCCCATCTAAAGTGACTCAAGTTTTTGATCTATTATAAAATACTAAGTTAAGAGTATTCTCTAAGGTGGAAAAGATGGGTTCACTATCATTCCATAGAATGACATCTAAAGGTTTCTAAGTAGGTCAAGTTTTATACTTTTTATGCTACCTTCAAAACAGGTAAAGAACTTTGTGTGAACTAAGGGAGGTAAAACTTGTCAATAAGACTTGGAGTACTAATAGTTAAAGGGGTGTGATCAAAGCATGCTTAAGGCATCTTTGCTAAATCATCTAGTTTAATTCTAGCTTGCTAACAATAGATTGCCTTGGTTGGTGTAGTGGTTGAAGTTTTCTTCTTCTTCTTCTTGGTAGAACTCCTCCTCCTCGAAAGCTTGGTCGGTACTATCGTCTATAAATACATAGGGAGTAGACAATCACCAAATAATACTTAACTAGGCTAAGTAGAATTCTAAAACACACAATTGATGATCTATTATCATCACAAGCATCACAAGTTTAATTCAATAGTTTCACCCTTTTTATTTTAGAAAAGTAATTTCTACTCTTTGAAATTTTAACTAAAATTTAATATTCACCACCAAAATATGGGATCATGTTGACACATGTCCTCACCACATATTCTAACATGTGGGAATGAGATTTAAGGGTTGGATCAATATTACTTTGGTTTAAGTTCATTATTTAATGATTTAAAGTGACTAGAAATGCCTATATAGCATTATTTTGGTACTGGTCCAAAGTCACTGCACATAAACCTTAATATTATTACATATTTGGATAGATATGATGAAATGTGATTTTTGACAGTTGGAATCAACTCAAAAGCTAACTTGGTTGATTTTATAAAAATGTTGCAAAGTGCAAAAGCTTCTGTTTTGTTATTTTTATTAGGAGAGATCTATAACTCTAATTGAAGTAAATCCAACGGGCTTGGATATATTATTTCAATACCTTTCAGAAAAAATTGGTTTCATGCAATTTGGATTTCTAAAACTCTCTGAATTGATTTTTAAACTAGGGGGCATAAACTAGATTTAACTAAAAAGGAAAAAACCAGATTTGAATCTATGGGCTAGCGCGGGAAAAGAAATGGGCCGGCCCAGTGGTGCTCCGCGGCGCGGGGCTCAGCTGACAGGGGGTCCCACTTGTTAGCGGCACTTAACATGTGAAATGGTACGCGCGCTGTGGGCCGTGCGATTAGAAGCGAGATCAACGGCTGAGGGTCGTCGTCGACGACGAACAGGTCGCCGGTGAGCTCGAACCCTAGCGGCTTGGTGGGGGTCTACTGGGGCGTACCAGGGCTCCAGCGGGGTCGGCGAGGCGGGCAAATGACGTGGAAGATGACGGCGTGGCGAGGCGCGGTTGCGGCGGAGCTTGGGGAGGTCGAAATCAACGGCGCCCTTCTCCTCCAGAGGCAGCGGCTCCGGTTCCGATTCCGGCGAGCTGCTGCTCCACTTGCTCCGGCTAGAGGTGGGTGAGGTTCAGAGAGGTGAGGGGAGTGGAATGGTGTGGAGAAGAATGGCTCGGGAGGGCTCCTTTTATAGGCCCGACGGTGAGACCGAGCGGGATGGGCGGTCGACGGTGGCGACATGGCTACGGCGAGCTAGAGGCATGGCTGGGGATGGCGATCGATGGGCGGTTCCCTGGCGGTGCTCTAGGAAGTGAATGCGGCCGTAGGGGCGGTGGTACGCGGTCTGGGCAAGGTGGCGCTCTGAGCGGCCGAAGCGGCGGTGTCCACGGTGAGCGGTGGCTGTGCGGCTTTGGGCGGCGAACGGGGATGTCTGGGGTGTTCTCCAGGTCGAGGCGGAGCGGCGGGCGTGGGCTGCGGTCGAGCAGCGGCTTGTGCACGCGGGGACAGAGCGTGCTCTGCGGGCGGCATCGGCATGGTGCGGTGGCACTGGGCGCGGGATTTCCTGGGTGGTCCATGGCAAGGCTCGGCTCGGGCAGGGGACAGAGAGGGGCGGTGAGGTGCTGGCTACCTCCTAGACATGGAGAGGAAAGAGGAGGTGGTCTGCTAGGGTCAGGGCAAGCTTGGCCAGCGAGTTGGTGCTCGGCATGGCTTGGTCTGGCCACTAGGGTGTAGGGGTTGGGGTGGTAATGGCATGGTTTGATCAAGTGGAGACAGAGGGAGTGTTTTGTGGTCAAATGGGTGGCTAAACTCTGTAGAAACAGTGAGCTAGCTCTTTGTGTTTGATTCTGCCTGCCATGTGTTTGATGAAATGGCCGCAAGAGAAAAAGTTTTGAATTTTGAGTTCAAAATTTTTGAGTGATCTCCAGTAGTGATAGCTAGTCTCTGGTTGCATGGGTTTTGAAAGTGGAGCTCAAATAGATGGTTTTTTAAATAGGGGTGATCTATGCATATGTATTAGATTCAATTTTAAACTGTCATTTAAAATAGTTAACAGAATGTTTTTAGCAGATCCAAAGGTGGGCCTTGGTACCTCATTATGTGTACTAGCAAGGGGTGCAAAGATCAAGAATTGTTTCTGTTAAGAATTGAGTACTAGGAATAGCCAAAGTAGGCATGAGAGTTAAATTTGCCAAAATGACCATTCCTTCTTTTTAATTCTTTTTTATTTGATTTTCTTTAGGAAAAGTTTGGGAATGATGTAGATGATGTTTAAATCACCTAAGAAACATTTTACAAGCATTGGATCAATCAATCATGGCAATTCAAACAACTCCTATTTTAAATGCACACATATATGAATGCTTTCATTTTAAATTTGGAAAAGTTTTTGTTAACCCTATTTTTGGATGATTTGATCTTGATAAGCTTGGATTAAAGTTTTGGGATGTTACAAACCTTCCCCCCTTAAACAAAATCTTGTCCCGAGATTTACAAGGAAAACTAGGAACTAAAGAGATCTGGGAACTCTGTTCTAATGTAATCTTCGCGCTCCCAAGTAGCTTCCTCCTCTATATGGTTGCTCCACTGAATCTTGAGAAACTTGATACTCCTGGTCCTGGTGGTTCTGTAGGCTTCTTCTAAGATACGGATGGGTACTTCCCGATAGGTCAGGTCATTGTTGATTTCCACAGCTCTGTGATCGATGTTCTTGAAAACTTCAGTCTTCTCAGGCACTTCCAAGCATTTGCGAAGTAACGAGATATGGAACACATTGTGGATGGCTGACATCTCTTCAGGCAGTTCCAGTTGGTACGATACTTCTCGGCGGTTCAGAATCTTGAAAGGTCTGATATACCTAGGAGCTAACTTTCCCTTCAGACTAAAGCGTTGAGTTCCCTTCAATGGTGAAACCTTGAGATATACGAAATCTACGACATTGAAAGTCAGGTCTCTCCTTCTCTTGTCAGCATAGCTCTTCTGTCTGGATTGGGCGGTCTTGAGGTGCTCACGTACTTTGTGAACTTTCTCTTCTGCTTCTCGGAGAATGTCGGGTCCAAAGATCTAACTCTCTCCTACTTGCGACCAATTCAGAGGGGTACGACACTTTCTTCCGTATAGGAATTCGAATGGTGCCATCTGCAAACTAGCCTGATAACTATTGTTATATGAGAATTCTGTGAAAGGCAGGCAGTCTTCCCATTTTGATTCGTATTCCAACACACAAGCTCTAAGCATATCATCCAAGATCTAGTTGACTCTCTCAGTTTGTCCATCTGTTTGCGGGTGATAAGCAGTACTGAAGCTCAACTTGGTTCCTAAACCTTCCTGAACTTTCTGCCAAAATCTTGAAGTAAACTGGGTTCCTCGATCTGAGACGATGGTCTTGGTGGTTCCATGCAGACTAACAATCCTAGCAATGTACAACTCTGCTAGCTTTGCACTCTGGTAGGTTGTCTTGACTGGTATGAAGTGGGCTACCTTGGACAGTCTATCAACGATGACCCTGATTGAGTCATTTCCCCTACTAGAAGTGGGTAAACCAGTGATAAAGTCTATTCCGACGGAATCCCATTTCCATTCCGGAATCTGCAATGGTTGCAACAATCCTGCAGGTCTCTAATACTCTGCTTTGACTCTTTGACAGATGTCACATTTGGCGATGTAGCTCCCGATCTCTCTCTTCATCTTGTGCCACCAAAATTGCTCTTTCAAATCTTGATACATCTTTGTTCCTCCGGGGTGGATAGAATAAAGAGTATCATGAGCTTCCTTCATGATAACCTCCTTCAGCTCCGAATCTGCTGGCACACAGATACGTCCTTTGTACCACAGTACTCCTTCGTCTTCGGTGAATCCAGGTACCTTTCATGTACTAATACGACGTTTGATTCCATCGATACTCTCATTTCCCTTCTGGGCTTCCTTGATTTGGCTAATCAAAGTGGGTTGAAGTTCAATGCTAGCTAGGAATCCTTTGCTAACTAACTCAGTCCTGAACTTCTCCAACTCCTCATACAAACTTGGTTGCTTCTCTTTGATCATGGTGTTAAGCCTACACGACAATCTGCTAAGAGCATCCGCTACCACATTGGCTTTGCCGGGGTGATAGTGAATGTCAAGGTCATAATCCTTGATTAACTCTATCCATCTTCTTTGCCTCATATTCAGCTCCTTCTGGGTGAAGATATACTTCAAGCTCTTATGATCCGAGTAAATCTCATAGTGATTACCCATCAAATAATGACGCCATGTCTTCAATGCTAGAACCATAGCTGCTAGCTCAAGATCATGGGTAGGATAGTTCTGCTCATGCTGCTTCAGTTGTCGAGACAGATATGCGATGACTTTGCCTTCTTGCATCAACACACATCCTAGGCCAATCTTGGATGCATCACAATACACATCAAACGGCTTCTTGATGTCTGGCATGATCAAAATTGGGGCTGATATCAATCTCTTCTTCAGCTCCTGGAAACTAGCTTCACATTTGTCTGTCCATTCAAACTTCTTGTCCTTCAACAATTGGGTCATTGGTTGGGCTATGCTCGAGAATCCTTCTAGGAACTTGCAGTAATATCCCACTAATCCGAGAAATGAACGAACTTGGGTTTGATTGGTTGGGGCTTCCCATTCTTCGACATCTTTGATCTTGGTGGGATCAACAGAGACTCCTCCAGCAGACACAATATGTCCTAGGAATCCTACTTCTTTTAGCCAAAAATCACACTTGCTAAACTTGGCATATAACTGATGCTCTCTCAGGGTTTCTAGGATGATTCTCAGATGTTGCTCATACTCTTCTTCTGACTTGGAGTAGATAAGGATGTCGTCGATAAACACAACTACAAACTTATCGAGGAAATTCATAAAGATCTTATTCATGAGATTCATGAAATAAGCAGGGGCATTGGTTAATCCAAAAGACATAACCGTATACTCGTAAAAACCATAGCGAGTAGTAAAGGCGGTCTTCGGAATATGCATTGCACGAATCTTAAGTTGGTGATAACCAGTCCTAAGATCAATCTTTGAGAATACCTGAGCTCCAGTCAACTGATCAAATAGATCCTCTATCTTTGGCAAAGGGTACTTGTTCTTGATGGTGACATCATTCAACTTTCTGTAATCTGTACACAGACGATTGCCTCCATCTTTCTTGTCGACGAATAACACTGGTGATCTCCATGGCGATGCGCTTGGCTGAATCAAGCCTGTTGCTAACATGGCATCCAACCGCTTCTTCAGTTCCACTAACTCTGAGGGGTTCATGGTATAGGGTCTCTGGGCTATAGGTCCGGTTCCAGGGATTAGTTCGATAATGAACTCAATATCCCTATCCGGGGGCATACCTGGCAATTCATCTGGGAATATGTCGGGGTATTCACAGACTACTCTGACTTGGTTAATGGTGGGCAGGGCTACACTCTTGTTGCACTTGAATTGACGGGGTTAGGTTTCAGAGATATGCTCTACTGTTACTCCAGAACTACTGGTCATGGTGATGGCTTTCTTAGCACAGTCTATCAGTCCTTTATGCCTTGACATCCAGTCCATACCTAGTACTACTTCCAATCCTTTGGTTCCAAGTACAATTAGGTTGGCATAAAAATCTATCCCATGTATTCTCATATGTACCGCTTTGAAAATTTTCTAGCTTTTGTTGTTGAACCAGGGATTTGAACTATCATGACATGCTTTAGGTTGGTTGGGCGAATCTTACTAGTGCATACAAATTCTTCGGTGACAAATGAATGCGATGCTCCAGCATCAAACAATACTCTTGCTAAAACTGAGTTAACAGAAAACATACCCAGCACTACATCTGGTGCTTCCTGGGCTTCTTCTGCGTTCATGTGGAAGAGACGACCGTTGCGGTTGTGAGGGTTCCCTGGGGCAAACCTCCTTCCTGGTTGAACACGACGCTGCTACTGAGCTGGGGCATTCACAGGGGCATTGGTGTCAGTCTTCTTGGGACACTCATTGGAGTAGTGACCCTTCACTCCACAGTCGAAACAAGTGATCTGGGACTTGTCCTTGACTGCGATAGGCACAGCATTGCTGCCAGTTCTGGGCGCAGTGTTGTTGTTGTTGTTGCTCTTGGGAGGGGCACCATTGAAATTGTTGGCATTGCCGGAGTTGTGATGGTTTCCTCCGGACTTCACATTTCCTTCGCTACGGTTGGGGTAGCTTGGGCGAGAATTTGGGGGTCGGTTGTCCCTTGGTGCATATCCTGGTGAGGGGTTAGGACGGTACTTCTGGTGACTACTGGATCCGCATGCTGCATCATCATATGGCGCTTATGTTGTCGTTTGCGTTAATCTTCCCTTCCATCTCAATGGCGAGTCGACTAGCTCTTCGAGATCATCGAACGGATGTTGACGAGACGATACGCATCTCATCATGCGATGCTTAAGAATCTCTCTTTCTTCTTGGCCTCCGTGTTGATCTCATCCGGTGCATATCTGGCAAGTGACAAGAATTTGTCACGGTACTCTACCATAGTCATTCTTCCTTACTTCAATTCGAGGAATTCAGCTCTCATCATGTTGACGAGACCTTGCGGCACATGGGTGCGGTTGAACTTGACCTTGAATGCTTCCCAGGTCATCACATGGCCATGGTTCATATTGCGGATGCTATTCCACCAAGCTCTTGCATCTCCCGCCAGATAGTGGGTGGCGAAGAGAACTTTCTCATTCTCATCAACTCTGGCAACCTCTAAGTTGTTTTCCATGGTCTGTAACCAGTCATCAGCATCTAATGGGTTTTCAGATTGGTTGAAGATTGGGGGATTGGTATTTTGAAAAATTTTGAGTTTGGATCCTTGGTGATCCTGATTTCCATGTCCTTGGTTGTTGAGAGCCATTTGGGCGATCTGCTGCAATGTTGCTAAGTTGGCTTGACGCTCGGCCATGCTTGCTTCATGGTCTGCGATAAGATTCTGCAATATCTGCAGCATTGGGTCCTGCGACGAGCTGCTCCCTCCTTGGTTTCCACGAGTCATCTGAAGATTGAGATAGATATAGGGGTAAGAGGGAAATTCTAAGGTTCATGGTTTTGGGTTTTTCAATGCTAAAACATTGAGTTAGACTCAGTTTTTTTTCAACTAACTTCATTTTCAGTCATGCAAGCAAGCACCCGATACAACACACACCACAACAATCAAAGGAACACAGATGGTTTGAAGAACCATTCTGCAAGCTACGATACAATGGGACCGATACAACTCCTGCTACGACAGTGCTCTAGTGCATCTACTCATTGTCGATGAAGTCGGAGTCTTCATCATCAGTGTAGAAGTCCACAACATCCTCCTCTAAAAAGTCATCATCGTTGCTGAGGTAAGAATCCATATCTCCCTGGATGTCTTCACCCTCATCTTCTTCTTCCTTGGCGGCAAGCTGAGCTTCCTGCTCCTTGATTGTCTTCTCGAGGTTGGACACCTTCTTGCAAAGACAGGCGATGGTGCGATCCTTCTTTGCACGTTGGCGGCGAAGAGACTGACGATCTTAGACGAGCAGTGCGAAAGTCTGGGCCTTCTGGTCGGCGATGGCACGGTTCTGGTTGGCTAACTCTCTGGCATTGTCCAGTTCCTGCTGTCTGTCATGAAGCAAGAAGTCAAGGTTCTCCACTTGACGCCTCAATTCTGGGTGACTTGGTATTTCCATCGGCATTCCCATGAAGTCACGTCTTGCATAGTGGGCAAAACGGGTTCCTTGGATCTTGTTGACGCTGAGGGCACATAGACGTGCGAGAGATTCATGCATTGCCCTGGCTAATCCATCTAGCCAGTTGTTCTCACTCACGGAGAACTGAATTCTCCCGGAAGTTGGTGCTTCGATGCTTCCCCGAAGATCCGCAGTGACTAGCCACTGTAGGTCTCCTCCTGGGGGTCCTGGAAGTTGAGCTCCAAGAAACACCGGATGTGGGCGTCCCAGTAACTCCGACAGCGAATCCAGATCCCTCTCGAAGATCAGCTAACCTCCATTTCCCAACTGGTAAAACTTGCTGAATTGAGTCTCCATCTACAAGAATTTAGGATGAGGAAGCTAGTGAAGTGATCAAGTGTGTCAAATTTTAAGTAGTAATGTAAGAATTTTGAGGAACATGCATTTTTGAGAAAGAATGAGTTCACAAGGGTAAGAAGGGAAATAGTTTTTCATAAATACTCACTTTGGTTTTGAAGCTAAGTTTTTGGTTTGGATGTTCATTCTAACTAGGGTCTCCTATGGTCAGGATGGCTCTGATACCAACTTGTCAACACCCGGATTTTTAATCCCAGATGCCCGTTATGCCATACCTCGCCATTCTATTAGACGAATATAAGCATAAATCCTGAGCATTACTAAAAATTCTCTGAATCCTAAACTAGAAACAACCCATAAAACTAAACTATAAAACCCTAAACCCTCGGCCCATAAACCCTAATCAAGCTGGTATCGTGCAGTTATATATCAAAAATTGAGATACTTTCATTAAATTGTGGTAATGCCATTCTATTCCACGAATATAAGCATAAAGCTTGAATGTTATTTAAAATTCCTGAAACCCTAAAATCTAAACACTAAACCCTAAATCCTTACCAAACACGTAGCATGCACTTATCGATCAAAAGTTGATATATTTTCATTAAACTGGTAACTCCATTCTATTCAATGAATATAAGCATAAATCTTGAGCATTATCAAAAATACCCTAAACCCTAAACAACCCCAAATAAAACCTAAACCTAAAACCCCAAACCCTCAACCCATAAACCCTAACAGATCAGGTATCATGCACTTATAGATCAAATTTGGAGATACTTTCTATGAGTTAGGTAACGCCATAGATATTCTATTCGACGAATATAAGCATAAAGCTTGAGTATTATTGAAAATTCGATAAACCCCCTAATCCCTATTCAGTCCATAAAACCTAAACCGTAAAACCCTAAAACCCTAAACCGTCGACCCATATAAACCCTAACCCAGCAGGTACCATGGACTTATAGATCAAAATCTGAGATTCGATCTTTCATTAAATTGTGGTAACGCCATTCTATTCCACGAATATAACAATAAAGTCTGAACATTATTGGAAATACCCTAAACCCTAAAACCCTAAGCCCTCAAGACCGCACGTAGCATGCACTTATCGATCAAAAATTGATATATTTTCATTAAACTGGTAACTCCATTCTATTCGATGGATATAAGCATAAATCTTGAGAATTATCGAAAATACCCTAAACAACCCCTAATAAAATCTAAACCTAAAACCCCAAACCCTCAACCCATAAACCCTAACCAATCAGGTATCATGCACTTATAGATCAAATTTTGAGATACTTTCATTGAGTTAGGTAACGCCATATTCTATTCAACGAATATAAGCATAAACCTTGAGTATTATTGAAAATTTGATAAACCCCCTAAACCCTATTCACTCCGTAAACCCTAAACCATAAAACCATAAAACCCTAAACCCTCGACCCATATAAACCCTAACCAAGCATGTATCATGGACTTATAGATCAAAATCTAAGATTCGATCTTTCATTAAATTGCGGTAACGCCATTCTATTACACGAATATAACAATAAAGTTTGAACATTAACGAAATGCCCTAAACCCTAAACCCTCAACCCCGCCTAAACGACATTGGCAAATGAGGTATCACAAGCACTTGTAGATCAAAATTTCAGATAAACTTTCCTCAAATTGTGCTAACGCTATTCAATTCCATGAATATAAGCATATATAAAGAAGCTTGAACATTATCGAAAATTCCCAAAAAACCTAAACCCTAAACTTCTAAACCCCCTAAACCCTCAACCCCTTACCAAGCAGGTATGATGCACTTATAGATCAAAATCCGAGATACTTTCATTAATTGCGATAACACGAGTCTATTCCACGAATATATATAAGCATATATATATAAGCTTGAACATTATTATTGAAAATTCATAAACCCTAAAACCTAGAAAATGCTAAACCCTAAATACCAACCTTAAACTCCTAAGCCCTAAACCCTAAAATCCTAAATAATATACCATAAACCCTAAACCCCTAAACCCTCAACCCAAAAAACACGAACCCTAAACCCCAGGCTATATATATCTTGTGTGGAAACTAGGGTAATGGGATTTTAAGCCATACTTATTTGTAGTTTCTTCATGACAAAAGCCATTGTTGTCGCTTGAAAAATTGAAAATAACTTCAAATTCAGAAGCTTCCTTTGTAAATAATATTTAAATGCCAATAATACGGACCAATCTACCAAATACAAACATGTTGTTATAAATTATAGCAAAGGTGTGGCCATGACCTTGGTCACCTGGTTTGCAAGCCATGCAAATTCATACATGGTACGCCATATATCATATGACAAAATTAAAGCCATTATTATCGATTAGAGCTTTTAAAATAACTCCAAATATGGAAGCTCATTTTCTAAACAATGTTGAAATACCAATATGCACCAATCTACCAAACATGGTTACATTATCATAAAATATGGTAACACATATGGCCTTGACATTGGTCATCTAGTTTTTGAAAGCCATGAATGTTCAAACATGGTACTCCATATCGTGAAATGATTTTTTCAAGAGTTATCAAATTTTATGTATTTTCATGGAAACTAGCCAATGCACACAGTGAGACACCAATGGAGAAACGAATGGTTGTATTTCGTTTTATATTTTGTTTCTTTATTTTTTTAAAAAATTGCCCAAATTTGGTGTCATTACTATTCATATCAAAAAATTGAAATCTTGCAAAACACTCGGTGGTTCTCCAATATTTGTCTAATTCGGTACCTTTAAACTATTTTTAAAAAGTCAAGAGCAAGCTATATCACACACTTTGTAGTTCATAAATATACTTACTTTAAATCGTCAAAAATTTATTTAATTTCAGCATCTTCAGCTAGGAAGTTAAGAAACTCATGAAAGTAGGGCATTATCCATCAAATCTAGAATCTCCTTTGTAAACAATTGCTTGAAATGCCAAGATGCACCGATCTACCAAAAATGGCTAGGTTTGTAAGCTTGGTTGGTGAAGATGCTTCAATGTATGGAGTAGCACAAAAGATGAAAAAGGTACAGAAACTATGGTTGTGACCTTGCTCCTCTTGTTTGTAAGCCTTGAATTAATGTTCATTAATTTCGGTAGATGTCTATAAACTCATTAAATGCTGGAAAGCATACAGGCATGTGGGTCTATCTGATGGGGACAGCATCCCAAGTGGGACTAGCGTACCATAGAAGCTTCAACTTCAAAATTTTGGCAGAGCGCTGAAATATCCCGCCCATCCATTCAAACATCACGCCCATCCATTCAAACATCCAGCCCCCAAAAAAAACATCCAACCCCAAAAATTATTTTCTTGCACAAATTTAGCCTGGAAGCTTGAAAGGGCGTTATACATTGTGTGAAAAAAGGGGGTGGTGGCATTTTGAGCCATCATCTTTGTCAACACCCGGATTTTTAATCCCAGATGCCCGTTATGCCATACCTCGCAATCCCAGGATTACCATTTTTGCGAGACATAACGGATTGGATACCACAGTACATCATCCATTACAAACCATACATAAGGTTTTACACAAATAAGGATCTCATGATCCAGTCTTTAATACAACAAGCAGCAGAAATAAATGATAGCGTAGCGGTGGGGTCCATCTTCAGAGGCACAGGCAATGCTGACGAAGGCAGATAGTCCTAGTTATCATAGCCGTCCTGCTGATCATCATCTTGATAATCTCCTTCATAGTCTGGTCATGATAATAGCCAGGGACAAAATCCATGAGTACTCTTTAAGTACTCGCAAACTTAACAAGGGGTATAATTCTAAGTTAAAGTACTGAATCTAAGTTAACTATCAAGTTAAGTTTGAAACCTAAGCTGAGTTCAGAAGCAAAGAAAGATAAAGTAAAGTTCTAGAACCACTTAAGTTGGGAAGGTATTATCATCAACACAACCCTGTTGTGGTCAAGTCAAAGTTCATCATTCATTTCAAGTTATTTAGAAAACATCTGACAACGAAACAGTATGGCCATTCCAACTGTCCATAACCGCGGACGCGGCTATTCGAATAGTTTGACACTCTGCAGAGGTGGTACACTTTCACCACAAGATTCGATACATCTGTCAGGGATAACCCTGAATCATCATACTTAGTATGTTGATAATCAAACATAACCTTCCCTTTACACACCCTAGTACAAGCACCTCTCCTATGAAAATGGCCTCCCAACCATGACCATCAGTCATCTTGGGCACTGCATAGGTGGACATCATGAGAGGTAGCCTCAGCTCAAACCTCTCCCGTGAGGGAACTAATACTAATGCATATAAATTTCCAGCTAAGCCTTACCCAATTCAGGTAATGTGGTTGTACGGTAAATTTGGAATGGTATCACATCCGAATCCAACCATCAGTTTTATAAAAGGGTTAAGGCTCATGCCTCATCATTTTCATCATCATAAACCAGTGGTGTCTCTCAACACATGTCAAAAAATCTCAATAGAATGACTCATCATTCTAAGGTTTTCACAATTCATTTTCACCAAGTGTTCCCATCTAAAGTGACTCAAGTTTTTGATCTATTCTAAAATACTAAGTTAAGAGTATTCTCTAAGGTGGAAAAGATGGGTTCACTATCATTCCATAGAATGACATCTAAAGGTTTCTAAGTAGGTCAAGTTTTATACTTTTTATGCTACCTTCAAAACAGGTAAAGAACTTTGTGTGAACTAAGGGAGGTAAAACTTGTCAATAAGACTTGGAGTACTAATAGTTAAAGGGGTGTGATCAAAGCATGCTTAAGGCATCTTTGCTAAATCATATAGTTTAATTCTAGCTTGCTAACAATAGCTTGCCTTGGTTGGTGTAGTGGTTGAAGTTTTCTTCTTCTTCTTCTTCTTGGTAGAACTCCTCCTCCTCGAAAGCTTGGTCGGTACTATCGTCTATAAATACACAGGGAGTAGACAATCACCAAACAATACTTAACTAGGCTAAGTAGCATTCTAAAACACACAATTGATGATCTATTATCATCACAAGCATCACAAGTTTAATTCAATTGTTTCACCCTTTTTATTTTAGAAAAGTAATTTCTACTCTTTGAAATTTTAACTAAAATTTAATATTCACCACCAAAATATGGGATCATGTGGACACATGTCCTCACAACATATTCTAACATGTGTGAATGATATTTAAGGGTTGGATCAATATTACTTTGGTTTAAGTTCATTATTTAATGATTTAAAGTGACTAGAAATGCCTATATAGCATTATTTTGGTACTGGTCCAAAGTCACTGCACGTAAACCTTAATCTTATTAAATATTTGGATAGATATGATGAAATGTGATTTTTGAGAGTTGGAATCAACTCAAAAGCTAACTTGGTTGATTTTATAAATATGTTGCAAAGTGCAAAAGCTTCTGTTTTGTTATTTTTATTAGGAGAGATCTATAACTCTAATTGAAGTAAATCCAATGGGCTTGGATATATTATTTCAATACCTTTCAAAAAAAATTGGTTTCATGCAATTTGGATTTCTAAAACTCTCTGAATTGATTTTTAAACTAGGGGGCAGAAACTAGATTTAACTAAAAAGGAAAAAACCAGATTTGAATCTATGGGCTAGCGCGGGAAAAGAAATGGGTCGGCCCAGTGGCGCTCCGCGGCACGGGGCTCAGCTGACAGGGGGTCCCACTTGTCAGCGCCTCTTAACACGCGAAACGGTACGCGCGCTGTGGGCCGTGCGATTAGAAGCGAGATCAACGGGTGAGGGTCGTCGTCGACGACGAACAGGTCGCCGGCGAGCTCGAACCCTAGCGCCTCGGTGGGGGTCTACTGGGGGCATACCAGGGCTCCGGCAGGGTCGGCGAGGCGGGCAAACGACATGGAAGACGACGGCGAGGCGAGGCGCGGTTGCGGCAGAGCTTGGAGCGGTCGAAATCAACGGCGCCCTTCTCCTCGAGAGGCGGCGGCTCCGGTTCCAATTCCGGCGAGCTGCTGCTCCACTTGCTCCGGCTATAGGTGGGTGAGGTTTAGAGAGGTGAGGGGAGTGGAATGGTGTGGAGAAGAATGGCTGGGGAGGGCTCCTTTTATAGGCCCGACGGTGAGACCGAGCGGGATGGGCGGTCGACGGTGGCGACATGGCTACGGCGAGCTAGAGGCATGGCTGGGGATGGCGATCGATGGGCGGTTCCCTGGAGGTGCTCTAGGAAGTGAATGCGGCCGTAGGGGCGGTGGTACGCGGTCTAGGCAAGGTGGCGCTCTGAGCGGCTGAAGCGGCGGTGTCCACGGCGAGCGGTGGCTGTGAGGCTTTGGGCGTGACGGGATGTCAGGGTGTTCTGTGTCGAGGTGGAGCCGGTAGCGCTACAGTCGAGCAGCTTGTGCCTGTGAGGACAGAGCGTGCTCTCTGGGCGGCATCAGCATGGTGCGGTGGCACTGGGCGCGGGCTTTCCTGGGTGGTCCATGGCGAGGCTTGGCTCGGGCAGGGGACAGAGAGGGGCGATGAGGTGCTGGCTACCTCCTAGACATGGAGAGGAAAGAGGAGGTGGTCTACTGGGGTGAGGGCAAGTTTGGCCGGCGAGTTGGTGCTCGGCATGGCTTGGTCTGGCCACTAGGGTACAGGGGTTGGGGTGGTAATGGCATGGTTTGATCAAGTGGAGACAGAGGGAGTGTTTTGTGGTCAAATGGGTGGCTAAACTCTGTAGAAACAGTGAGCTAGCTCTTTGTGTTTGATTCTGCCTGCCATGTGTTTGATGAAATGGCCGCAAGAGAAAAAGTTTTGAATTTTGAGTTCAAAATTTTTGAGTGATCTCCACTAGTGATAGGTAGTCTCTGGTTGCAAGGGTTTTGAAAGTGGAGCTCAAATAGATGGTTTTTGAAATAGGGGTGATCTATGCATATGTATTAGATTCAATTTTAAACTATCATTTAAAATAGTTAACAGAATGTTTTTAGCAGATCCAAAGGTGGGCCTTGGTACCTCATTATGTGTACTAGCAAGGGGTGCAAAGATCGAGAATTGTTTCTGTTAAGAATTGAGTACTAGGAATAGCAAAAGTAGGCATGAGAGTTAAATTTGCCAAAATGACCATTCCTTCTTTTTAATTCTTTTTGATTTGATTTTCTTTAGGAAAAGTTTGGGAATGATGTAGATGATGTTTAAATCACCTAAGAAACATTTTACAAGCATTGGATCAATCAATCATGGAAATTCAAACAACTCCTATTTTAAATGCACACATATATGAATGCTTTCATTTTAAATTTGGAAAAGTTTTTGTTAACCCTATTTTTGGATGATTTGATCTTGATAAGCTTGGATTAAAGTTTTGGAATGTTACAATCTTTGTGCTTGCTTCACAACAAAACACATTGTTGTTACTTGGAAATTCGAAAACAAACTTCAAATTTGGAAGCAGACATATTGGTTGATTTGCAAAGATGCACTGATCTACCAAATACGGACATGTCATTATAAACTATTTCCATGACCTTGGTCACCTTTTTTTGGACGATGGTCATCTTCTTGAAAGCCTTAAAATGTTCGAAAATTTTAGCAAATGCCTAGAAACTCGTTTAAATGCTGGGAAGCAACTCTTGTTGGCGTGTGGGCCTAGATGGTGACAGCACGTCTGAGAGACCCCACGCCGGAGTAGCGTACGCTAGAAGCTTCGACCTCAAAATTTGGTATGGCGCCCAAACATCGCACCCATCCATTAAAATATCCCACGCATCCATTCAAACATGCTTCACCTCTTTCTAGAATGCAAAATTCCTCTTCTATCCCTGCTCCAGAAACAAGAATTCAAGGGAGCACTGCAATAACAGAGGGATATAGGTGGTAAATTTGTGATCTCCCAAGTGCATCACCCCATCCACGTTTCCCATCCCTTCTTCAATATTTACCTGCCCGCCCACTCTGACCTACACCGACTTTTTGGACCCACTATGCAAGTGACCCACATGTCAGCGAGCCAGAATTACGGGAAGTAGAGATTCCCATCGCTTGTTGTTCAAAATTTGAACATTTTTTGCTATATCGAGATAAAACCGTTAAAATCATTCAACCTGGCTTATACTATCATTCCACTATGTCAGAGTAAAAGCTAAAAAACAAAGCCAAAAACACGTTCGTAGCTTTATAAGCCAAAAATCAAAAGCCAGAATTTGAGCCTAACCAAACAGCGCCTAAATCTCAAGGAACTCTTCCTGTTTCTCCCCTATTTTAGTACCCGGGTACCTTCAATTTTATTTAACAAAAAATATGACCAAGCAGGATATCATCAACTTATAGATCAATTTTTGAGATACTTTCATTAAATTGCGGTAACACCATTCTGTTCCACGAATATATATAACCATAAAGTTTGAAAATATTATTGAGCATTCACGGAATCCTAAACCATAAAATCTAAACCCCTAAACCCTGACCAAGCAGGTATCGTGCAACTATAGATCAAAAATTGAGATAGTTTCGTTAAATCAGGTAACGCCATTTTATTAGACGAATATAAGCATAAATCATGAGCATTACCAAAAATTCTCTGAACCCTAAACCAGAAACATCCCATAAAACTAAACTGTAAAACCCTAAACCCTCGACCCATAAACCCTAATCAAGCAGGTATTGTGCACTTATATATCAAATTTTGAGATACTTTCATTAAATTGTGGTAACGCCATTCTATTCCACGAATATAAGCATAAAGCTTGAACATTATTTAAAATTCCTGAAACCCTGAATCTAAACACTAAACCCTAAATCCTTACCCAACACGTAGCATGCATTAATCGATCAAAATTGATATATTTTTATTAAACTGGTAACTCCATTCTATTCGATGAATATAAGCATAAATGTTGAGCATTATCGAAAATACCCTAAACCCTAAACAACCACTAATAAAACCTAAACCTAAAACCCCAAACCCATAAACCCTAACAAATCAGGTATCATGCACTTATTTATCAAATTTGGAGATACTTTCAATGAGTTAGGTAACGCCATATATATTCTATTCGATGAATATAAGCATAAAGCTTGAGTATTATTTATAATTCGATAAAACCCCTAAACCCTATTCAGTCCATAAAACCTAAATCGTAAAACCCTAAAACCCTAAACCCTCGACCTATATAAACCCTAACCAAGCAGGTATCGTGGACTTATAGATCAAAATCTAAGATTTGATATTTCATTAAATTGCGGTAATGCCATTCTATTCCACGAATATAAGAATAAAGTTTGAACATTATTGAAAATTCCCAAAAACCGAAACCCGTAAAACCCAAATCCTAAACCCCTAAACCCTATAACCCTAAACCCCAAACCCTCACCAAGCACGTAGCATGCACTTATAGATCAAAATTTAAGATAATTTCATTAAATTGGGTAACACCATTATATTTGACAAATATAAGCATAAATCCTAAGTAATATCAAAATTTCCCTAATCCCTAAACAACCCCTAACACTTAAACCCTAAAGCCCTAAACCCTCATCCATAAACACTAACTAAGCATGTGTCATGCACACATTGATCAAAATTTGAGATACTTTCATTAAATCAGCTAACATCCATTCTGTTCTACGAGTATAAGCATAAATCTTGAGCATTATTGAAAATTCGCTAAACCCTAAACAACCCATAAACTAAACCGTAAAAACCTATAACCCTAAACCCTCGACCCATAAACCCTAACCAAAGCAGGTATTGTGCACTTATACATCAAAATTTGAGATACTTTCAATAAATTGATGTAATGCCATTATATTCAACGAATATAAGCATAAAGCAACTTGAACATTATCGAAAATTCATGAAACCCAAAACCCTAAACCCTTACCAAGCACGTAGCATGCACTTATAGATCAAAAATTGATATACTTTCGTTTAATTTGATAACGCCATTTTATTCGATGAATATAAGCATAAATCTTGAGCATTATTGGAAATTCCCTAAACCCAAAACAACCCCTAAAACCTAAACCCTAAAACCCCAATCCATAAACACTAACCAAGCAGGTATCATGCACTTTATAGATCAAAATTTGAGATACTTTCATTAAATTAGGTAACGTCATTCTATTCGACGAATATAACGATAAAGCTTGAGCATTATTCTAAATTTGCTAAACTCTAAACCCTATACAATGATAAAACCTAAACTGTAAAAACCCTAACCAAGCAGGTATCATGCACTTATAGATCAATATTTGTGATACTTTCATTAAAGCAGGTAACGCCATTCTATTCGACGAATATAAGCATAAATCTTTGAGCATTATTGAAAAATCGCTAATCCCTAAACCCTAAACAACCCATAAAACCTAAACTGTGAAACCCTAAATCATCAACCCATAAACCCTAAACCAGCAGGTATCGTGTACTTCTAGATCAAAATTTGAGATACTTAAGTTAAATTGTGGTAACGCCATTCTGTTACATGGATATAA
The DNA here is from genome assembly GCA_023614405.1 of Avena insularis. Classification (NCBI taxonomy): domain Eukaryota; kingdom Viridiplantae; phylum Streptophyta; class Magnoliopsida; order Poales; family Poaceae; genus Avena; species Avena insularis. The sequence goes on from CM042694.1 coordinate 455,756,832, forward strand.
CCATAAAGCTTGAAAATTATTGAAAATCAAAAACCCTTAACCGTAAACCCTAATAACCTCCTAACCCTAGAACTCTAACTTCCTAACCCTAGAACCCTAAACCCTTACCAAGGAGGTATAATGCACTTATAGATCAAATTTTGAAATACGTTTAATAAATTGCGATAACGCCATTCTATTCCATGAATATAACCATATATATAAAGCTTGAACATTATTATTGAAAATTCCCTAAACCTTAAAACCTAAACAATCATAAACCCTAAAACCTTGAACAACCCTAAACCCTAAACCACTAAACCCTAAAAGCCTAAACCCTAAAATCCTAAACCATAAACCATGAACCCTTGAACCCTCAACCCAAAATAAAACCCCGAACCTAAACTTAACCCTAGGATATGTATACTTTGAGTGAAAACTGGGGCATGGGATTTAAAGCCATGTTTTGTAGTAGCTTCATGACTAAAGCCATTGTTATGCATTAGAAAATTGAAATAACTTCGAATTCAGAAGCTTCCTTTGTAAATAATATTTTAAATGCCAATAAACACCATAACAAATATGGATAGGTTATTATAAACTATAGAAAAGTTATGGCCATGACCTTGGTCATCTGGTTTGAAAGCCATGCATATTCTTACATGTTACTCCATATATATTGTGATACAAATTTTTCTCAGAAATTATCAAATTTCAAGATTATATTTTTCCATGGAAACTAGCTAGTGCACATAGTGAGACACGAAGAGAGAAAATAATGGATGCATTTCTTTTTATATTTTGTTTCTTTGTATTTTTTAAATTGGCCGAAATTAGGTGTCATTGCCATTCATATCAAAAAGTTGAATTTTCTAAAACTCTTGGTGGTTCTCCAATATTTGACTACTTGATATCTTTGAATTATTTTAAAAAGTCAAGAGCAAGGTATATCACACACTTTCTAGTTCAAAATTAGACATACTTCAAATTTTCAAAAAGTCATTTTTTGCATAGATTTAGCTAGAAAGTTTGGAAATTCATGAAAGTTGGGCATTGTCCATCAAATCTAGAATCTTCTTTTGAAATGCCAAGATGCAGCTATCTACCAGATATGGACACGCTATTATAAACTATAACAGATATATGACAGTGACCTTGGTCATCTTGTATGAAAGCCTTCAAAATATATTGTTTATCAATTTGGGCAAATGTGTGGAAACTCATTTATATGTTGGTAAGCATATTGTCGCTGGTGTGTGGGTCTAGATGGGGCCTACACGTGATAGCAGCCGCGTCGGAGTAGCGTACGTCGGAAGCTTCAACCTCAAAATTTCCACATGGCGCCGAAACATCCCGCACACATCTATTCAAATATCCCGCGCTCTATTCAAATATCCTGCCCCGCTTTTTGCAAATGCAAAATTCCTCTTCTATCCTTGCTCCGAAAACAAGGACCGTGGGAGTACTTCAATAATAGAGGGGTATAGGTCGTAAATGTGCGTCATCCCACCTATATCCCCCCCCCCCCATCATCTCTTCCCCGCACACACCCCTCCAACCTCGACCTTCCTCTAGCTGCTTCACCGCCGGCCCTCTCTTCCACACTAGAGGTCTTCCACTGCAGGCGCTCTTCACCGGAACTATTTCACCGACTCCCTCGCAGCACCGGATCTGCCTCACCCATGCCATCGTCTACCCTACTGGGGCTGCTTCACTAAATCATTCATTGCTGACCCTAAAATGCCGAGCTGCCGCCCCCGCCGCCCACTTGCATGTCCCACCTGTCCTTGCCGTGTAGCGGTAATTTCTCTTGAATCTTTAGGATGTTTCTCAATATCATGGATGCTATTTCCATTTCGTTTGCACCCTTCATCTTGTAGGTGCTATCCACCTCATTAGCTTCTTGATTTTATTCCCTTTCTTTATTCTCACACTATCGGTTTAATCCTCCAACACGAACTCATAGATTCTATTCTTTTCGAGCACTTGCACGGGTCATGCAAACAGCTCATAGAGGATCCAACACTAACAATATGATGCCCAACAAGGTTGAATCATGAGGTTTCCTTGTGTTACTTAGGCCAGTTTCTTGTCATGTTAATTAGTTGTCATTCCACCTAAGAACATTCCATGACATTTGCATTTATGTTAAATTGGGAATATATGTGCAAATGCTTAATTTGGAAAATGTCCATCTAGTTTGGATGATATATCAGGTCATTTTTAATGCTATATGTTGGTGTTTTCACCTGCTTTCATCCTTCCAAACCAGCTATCTAGTTTGAAGTCTAGTTTGAAACATACATCTGGTAATTTTTAATGCTATGTTATTGGTGCTTTTCAAGACTTTTCATCCTTCCAAACCAACCAACTTGGTTTCAAATGTCATGCCGAGAAATGACAATGGAGTACAAGGACTAGAGTTCCAACTGCTCTGCTCAGATTCTTCTGGCAGATTGACTAGGAGTTGCACCCGCTCGAGAAGGAGCTACTATCAGCCTGAACGTGCTACTATAAGTTCATACTTACTTTAAATGATCTCTACTTTATATAATACTACTTGTTTCCCTTGTTGTTTGTTTTAACCTGTTTCACCATATTTTAGCAGACTATAGTTAAAACCCAGCAAGAGTCCTTGGAAGGCAGGATTGAAAGTTGTCATCCCTCGTCCCATTCATCCTCCCATTGCATTGCCGAAGCAAGCAACTTACTTAACAGTCCACCTAGAACAACTCTTGCATGTGATAAATATATAAATACTATATTGCATGTAGAATGAAAGGGTGTAGCTGCACTTAGATCTGTAGCTGAAATGTTGAAGAAGAGGACAGATGATACATTGAAGCAAATCGTCATGTACCGATCTCTTATTGATGGTACTGACACGTTGTAATCTATCGGAATTACGATGTTGTTGTATAACCTGTTGTAACAAACTTTTATTGTTATGTAATAAGTAATTTTAATTTATGTGTGTTTATTAATTGATGTCTTGATATACACCTGTTCTACAAAAAGTAGGCACTAGCAAAAAAGTCTGAAATAGTAACAAGCCAGAGCAGTAGCATGTCGAACGTTGAAACAACATGCGCATGGATGGCCCAAAACGACCAGAATAGTAAAAGACCAGAATAGTAAAAGGCCAGAGCACTAAAACTTCCGTAATGCAAAAGGCGAATAGTAAAAGGTAGCGACAAAAGGCGAAACAGTAAAGGCGAACCATAAAAGGCCAGAACAGTAAAAGGCCAGAACAGTGAAAAGGTCGGAACAGTGAAAGGTCAGAACCGTAAAAGGTATCAATAGCAAAAGGCCAATACGGTGGCAGGCCAGTATAGTAACAGGCCAAACAGTGTCATCCTGTGCAGGCAAAAGCCCAAATACTAAAGGGCTTAAATAGTAACGGGTCGAAATTCCTAAAAGGCTGAAACAGTAACAGGACTGGACAGTAAAAGGCTAAATTTGTAATAGGCCTGAACAGTGCAGGGCCGGATTTGTGCAAGCCTCAAGTGGCAGCACAGTGTTGGACCAACATGGGCCTTCTGTAGGCCGAAACAGAATCGGGCCTGAAAGTTCACGGGCCGCATCTCTGGGCCCATTTCAAATAGTGCAGGACAAAATAGTAACGGGCCATCTTCTTATTGGGCTCCCCTGATGGGCCGGCCCAGTTAGTATTTAGCAGGCCTTGGCTGGGCTTGGCTTCTACCACGGTTTCTATGACCGTTAACGGCGATAACGGACCGCTAACGGCAGCTGCCACATGGCAGTTTGCATGACGTTAGCCGTCAGCGTGGCTGGCGAACAGATCTATGATGGAACAAGTTTTCGTGGCTGAAGGGAGCGATCTGCCACGGGCGGAAAAAACTGTGGTTAATTCATTTGTGACGGGGATTTTACCACGAAGGCCATCCATCACGAAGGACTCTTTGGCCACGAAAAACGGGCCTTCAACCATGAAAATTGTCCGTTGTAAAAGCTAACTTTTCTTGTAGTGAATATGCGGTATATCTTGCGGATGAAGTTCTGTGCATCCAACAACGAGGCAGAGTATGAGGCACTAATCCATGGGATGTGTTGGCCCAAGATATCTCGAGCTTGTTGGGGAACCCCAAGAGGAAGGTATGATGAGCACAGCAGCAAGTTTCCCTCAGTTATGAAACCAAGGTTTAATCGAACCAGTAGGAGCAAGAAAACACCCCAAAGGTGTTGCTAACTGATCTTTGGCAGGGCGCACTACCGGTGCCAGCAGAAACATGGAGACCTGCACAACACAACCACAGAACTCTGCCCCCAACTTATAGTGAGGTTGTCAATCTCACCGGTTTTGCTGAAAACAAAGGATTAAACGTATTGTGTGGAAGAAAGTAATAGTTTGTAGAAAGTAAACAGAAAACAGTAAACAATTGATTGTAGATTAATGGTAAAATAAAGGTCCGGGGTCCATAGTTCACTAGTGGTGGCTCTCCTTAAGATAGATGACATGTTGGGTGAACAAATTACAGCGGGGCAATTGACAAACATCGAGAAAGCAATCATGCATATACTACTCATCTTGACTCCTTTGAGATTTGATTGGGCATTACAACATTATACATAGACCGTAATCCAACTGCATTTATGACTAATAATCCACCTTCAGGTTATCATCCGAACCCCCTCCAGTATTAAGTTGCAAGCAACAGATAATTGCATTACGCATTGCGTGTAAAGTAAACAATACGATTGTTCTATGAACAAAGGATTGTTGTTTTCTCCCTAGTAGCAATAGCACATCTAGTACCTTAGAGATTTCCACTTCCCAGTTACTAGAGGCATGAACCCACTATCGAGCATAAATACTAACTCTTGGAGTTGCTAGCATCTACTTGGCCAAGATAGCTACTAACAACGGAAAGCATGCAAGATCACAAATAACAAAGACATGATAGAATCAGTAATCAATCTGAAATAGCATCTCAATATCCATCGGATACCCGCAAACACAACATGTATGAATTACAAATAGATGATCTTGATCATGAACAGAGCTCACAAGATCTAAACATGATAGCACAAAGGAGAAGAACCAGCCATCTAGCTACTACATGGACCCGTAGTCCAAGGATGAACTACTCACGCATCACACCGGAGGCTTGCATGATGATGAAAAAGGCCTCCAGGGTGAATTCCCCTCTCCGGCAGGGTGCCGGGAAGAGCTTCAGATCCTTCCTGATCTAGGGATGGAGATGACAGCGGCTACAGACTCTTTCGTGGAATTTTGATCGGGTACTTTGGGTTTCTATATCGGAGGCATCTTATAGGCGAAAGGGGAGGTCGAGGGGGTGCCGGAGGCGGCCAGACCACCCCCTGGCGCGGGCCAAGCTGGGTCGCGCGGCCAGGTGGTGTGGCAGCCCCTGGCCCCTCTCCGTCTCGTATTCTGGCTCTGGGTGTCCCTCGGTGAAAAACTGACTTTGGCTTTTGTCCCGTCCAATTCCGAGAATATTCATTTTCTGACTTTCCTGGAACCAAAAACAGCAGAAAACAGGCAGTTGGCACTATGGCTCTTGTTAATAGGTTAGTCCAAGAAAGTGTATAGAAAGTACTCCAAAGTTGGAACAAACCATTAGAAAGTAGATAAAAACCAAGCATGGAACATCAAAAATTATGGATACGTTAGCAACGTATCAACATCCCCAAGCTTAACTCCTGCTCGTCCTCGAGTAGGTAAGTGATAAAAAGAAAGAATAATTTTTGAGGTGACATGCACCATCATAAACTTGATCAAAGTATTTGTAAACATTGATAGCTGGGATCATAGTACTTCAATCATAGCATGAAATACAAAGTTCTAACAATAAGTCAAAACAACTATGTTGCAACATGAAAAGGCACAAACAAAAGATTCATGAATAACAATGCTTTGCAAGACGTTTGTTTGTTTCACATAAAGAAAACATAGCATAGTGGCATTCAGCTTGTCCTTCATAGAGTAGCAAACATAAATGCATAAGACACCTTCAAAGTTCATAAGAGTGACTAGATACAAATAGTTTAAAACAAGCAATATCAAAGCTATGGATCAATAAACAACTCTTGGGACAATGCACATAGAACTAAGAATGGTCACTATGCTCTCAAAGTAGGTGCATAAAGATAGAAGGTGCAGACTCAACATGAAAGTAAAAGAAAGTCCTTCATAGAAGGAAGTAGGGATTCAAGTTTCATAAAGAGATTCCAAAAATTATGGTACTTATTAGCTTTCATCTCTCATTGCCCCTATCATAAGCATCTTGAAGGTGATTAAGGTTAAAGTGACACAACTAAGAGGATATGCTTGACAAGTTATAAGCTGAAATCTCATGCCCCTTACTTACGAAGACCGAACCTCATGCTACTCAACTTTAGTCACAAGTAAGATCTTGTCATTGTAAGTACATATGTATCATAAAGAACCACCAACGGGGTACCCCTTGCACATGATACAGGAGCTATCCCATAATCAAAATGACAAGGCAAGCAGACAATGAGCATCTCAGCAATCTTTTTATTTACTATTTGCATAGGTTTTTATTGAGGATGCTTCATAGAGTGCTCATTATGGTTATGCTGCAAGTTTCCACCATGATTAGGCATGGCTTAGGCTAGCGGCCTAGGCGTTTCTCTAACACAATAACAAACTCCATGATCTTACAAGTTCCCCTTTTATTTCACACCGCCGGGATCCATAAGCAAAAGAACATGATATCAACGGGGTACAAAGTACAAGTGCAATGTTGAAAGCGTTCCCCATGATACATGGTTCTGCTAACTTCAACTTATAAAGCGCAAGCATATACGCAACAAAGATGGACGCAATGGTTCAAGTTTATTAAATGCAAGAAAGTAAAGTGTGCCATCAAGTTCGTGAGAGCTTTAATCACTAATTTTCACATAACAAGTTTAATTCGGAAGGTAGATAAAAACATGATATACTTGGAATAGCAAAAGCTAATAGGTATGTATGGTGGACTCTTTGGAATAACTTGGTGTTAGGAGTTGGATGCATGAGTGGAACTCATACTTGGTTATGGAGGCTAGCAAAAGACTGGGAGCGACCAACTAAAAGAGCAATAATGGCCATAATCATGCAAAGCGACAAAACATCATTAATCAAAGCATAAAGTGATACTAAAAGTTGAAAACTAAAGGATCATAAAGGCTTATGGTGACTTGGTATAGCCATAACATGGTGTGAGCATGTGCCAAGTCAACCCAAATAAAACATCAAAGGAGAATACCACAATACTATGCTTTTAATATGCTAAAACAACGCATGATTCTTCCAAGGCATATTAAGCAATCTCAATTGTTTATAACATGTCATGCTACAGCAAAGAATACTAAGCATAAAGCCAAAACAATATCGAGCATGGCATGACAAAGCATAGGATACAGTCAAAAACAAGCTCATTTTACCACTTAAGCATGAACTTTCCTACTTTTTTCCAATCCAAACCAAACTATTTGAAAACCAATGTATGAAAGAGGGGGTCCAACCAATTTATTCAGCAAACTAAGAAAACCAAGCAAATAAAAAACCAAAAACAAAAAACAAAGACGCTCCAAGAACAACACAACTGTGCATGAAACAATAAAAATAAAGTGTTTGGGAGAAACTTGGGATATTTATTGATGAAGAAGGGGATGCCTTGGGCATCCCCAAGCTTTGACACTTGTACTTCTTGGATATTTCTTGGGGTGACATGCGTGGCATTCCCAATCTTGAGCTTTAGTCCATTCTTCATCTCATTACTCATTTCTTCCATACACCTAAAATTTTTCCTTCATACAAAACTTCACACAATCTTATTAGCAACATTAGTGCACTCAAGATAATAAGTCTTTAGGTTAGTTCCAACACTAATAAAACTTCCATTAAAACACAAGCTACTGTAGCACTTCCCTCAGAAAGCTCAATTCCCTAAAAGAACTCAAAAAGGAACCAACAAGAAGCAAATGCAAATAATGGCAGAAATCTGTCAAAATAGACCAGCAGGTAAAGACAAATTTTTTAGAAGACCTTCTATTGCTCAAATAGAAAAGTGTTGAACTAATGAAAGTTATATAACAACCTGGGGCAGAAGCACCAAAATTCACGCCTCAAAAGGACGTACAGAGATTTTACACGAATTTTTACGGTGAAGCACAGAAATCTGTTTCGGGACAGCAATTTTCTCAATCATTACTTCTCTCTCATTAGAGGTTACTCTTGGCACAAAAAGCAAATAAAAGGGATAAGGAGCGGTTATTACTGAATTAATAACTTCCAAGACTCATCTAAAACTTTTGGGTTATCTTCCAATAAGTACTTTTGTTTAACGCCTTTAAGTTAGGCATAAGGAGCAAGAAAAAGAATCAAGTGTTCTCAAATGAAGAATCATTAAGAGAAAATTTTGTTTTCATAGGAGAGGCAAAATAAATCTTCTCTCTATTCTTAGGGAAGTTTTCTATACCTTTCTTGAGTGGGAGTTGATATTTAATGGTGCCTTCTTTCATATCAATAATGGCACCAACAGTTCTAAGAAAAGGTCTTCCCAAAGTAATAGGACAAGAAGCATTGCATTCAACATCCAAAACATAGAAACCAACGGGGACATAGGCATTGTTAACCATAATAAGAACATCATTAATACTCCCCATGAGTTTATTTTTAGCATTATCATCAAGTGGGACATTCAAATAACAATCTTCCAATGGTGGTAAATCAAGCATATCATAAATCCTTCTAGACATAATAGAAACACTACTATCAAGATCACATAAAGCTTTAAAATCAAAATCATTCACTTTCATATTAATGATGGGTTCCCAACCATCTTCTTCTTTTATAGGAATATAAGCTTTATATTTCATATTTTCTTCTTTAATCTTTATGAGAGCATCAGTAATGTGTTTTGTAAAGGCCATATTCATAGTACTAGCATTAGGACTTTTAGCAAGCTTTTGTAGGAACTTAATAACTTCAGAGATATTGCAACTATCAAGATCAAAATCATAATTATCATCTAAACTAGTAGAGCTATTACTAGCCTCAACACTAGTGGTAGTGATAGTAGAAACACTAATGTTTCTAGCAATTTCATCTTCTCTTTCCCACTTAGCATGCAATTTAGCTAATAGTCTAACATTTTCATCAATCCTAACTTGTATGGCATTAGTAGCGGCAAAGGGATTATCATTAGTTTTAGGTGTAGCAGCCATGTTATTCAAAGAAGATTGAGCTTCAGCCAAAGATGCTATATTTCTTTCAGTATTAGAGAGTTTTTCCTCAATAGTTTTATTGAAAGCAGTTTGTTTACTAATAAAATATTTAAGCATAACTTCGAGTTCATAGGGTGCACTCTTATTATTGTTGTAGGAATTTCCAAAAGCATTACCATTGTTGGAAGGATATGGCCTAAAATTGTTGTTACCAAAATTATTTCTGTAGGCATTGTTGCTAAAATTGTTATTTCTTATAAAGTTCACATCAACTTTCTCTTCTTGAGCAACCAAAGAGGCTAAGGGAACATGATTTGGATCAATATGAGCCTTCCTATTAACAAGCATAGACATAATAACATCAATTTTATCACTCAAGGAGGAGGTTTCTTCAATAGAATTTACATTCTTACCTTGTGGAGCCCTTTTAGTATGCCATTTAGAATAGTTAACCATCATATTATCTAGAAGTTTTGTTGCAACACCCAAAGTAATGGTCATAAAGGTACCTCCAGCAGCAGAATCCAATAGATTTCTTGAAGAATAGTTCAATCCTGCATAAAAAGTTTGTATAATCATCCAAGCAGTCAGTCCATGAGTGGGGCAATTCTTTACCAAAGATTTCATTCTTTCCCAAGCTTTAGTAACATGTTCATTATCAGATTGTTTAAACTTCATTATTTCACTTCTCATAGATATAATCTTAGCAGGAGGATAGTATTTTCCAATAAAAGCATCCTTGCATTTAGTCCAAGAATCAATACTATTCCTAGTTAAGGAATTCAACCATTATTTAGCTTTTCCTCTCAAGGAGAAAGGAAACAATTTAAGCTTAATGATATCTCCATCTATATCCCTATGCTTTTGCATCTCACAAAGTTCAACAAAGTTATTTAGATGAGCAGCAGCATCTTCATTACCAATACCAAAAAATTGTTCTCTCATAACAAGATTGAGTAAAGCAGGTTTTATTTCAAAGAAAGTAGCTTCAGGAACAGGTGGAGCAATAGGTGTGCTCATAAAATCATTGTTGTTGGTGCTAGTGAAGTCACACAACTTAGTATTGTAGTCATTTTTTGTGTTTTTAATAAAAAAGCAAACTTGTAAAACTAATTTTTTTGTGTTTTTGATAAAGAAACAAGCAAACAAAGCAAAAGTAAACTAAGCAAAAAAAAATAACAAAGTAAAGAGATTGGTTATGAGGGACTCCCCTTGTGAAGATGTCCTTGACTCCCCGGCAACGGCGCCGGAAAAGTCTTTGTTGGCCCAAGATATCTTGAGCTCGTTGGGGAACCCCAAGAGGAAGGTATGATGAGCACAGCAGCAAGTTTCCCTCAATTATGAAACCAAGGTTTAATCGAACCAGTAGGAGCAAGGAAACACCCCAAAGGTGTTGCTAACTAAACTTTGGTAGGGCGCACTACCGGTGCCAGCAGCAACGTGGAGACCTGCACAACACAACCACGGAACTCTGGCCCCAACTTATAGTGAGGTTGTCAATCTCACCGGTTTTGCTGAAAACAAAGGATTAAACGTATTGTGTGGAAGAAAGTAATAGTTTGCAAAAAGTAAACAGAAAACAGTAAACAGTTGATTGTAGATTGATGGTAAAAGAAAGGACCGGGGTCCATAGTTCACTAGTGGTGGCTCTCCTTAAGATAGATGACATGTTGGGTGAACAAATTACAGCGGGGCAATTGACAAACATCGAGAATGCAATCATGCATATACTACTCATCTTGACTCCTTTGAGATTTGATTGGGCATTACAACATTATACATAGACCATAAAACAACTGCATTTATGACTAATAATCCACCTTCAGGTTATCATCCGAACCCCCTCCAGTATTAAGTTGCAAGCAACAGATAATTGCATTACGCATTGCGTGTAAAGTAAACAATACGATTGTTCTATGAACAAAGGATTGTTGTTTTCTCCCTAGTAGCAACAACACATCTAGTACCTTAGAGATTTCTGTCACTTCCCTAGATTACTAGAGGCATGAACCCACTATCGAGCATAAATACTAACTCTTGGAGTTGCTAGCATCTACTTGGCCAAGATAGCTACTAACAACGGAAAGCATGCAAGATCACAAATAACAAAGACATGATAGAATCAATAATCAATCTTAAATAGCATCTCAATATCCATCGGATCCCCGCAAACACAACATGTATGAATTACAAATAGATGATCTTGATCATGAACGGAGCTCACAAGATCTAAACATGATAGCACAAAGGAGAAGAACCAGCCATCTAGCTACTACATGGACCCGTAGTCCAAGGATGAACTACTCACGCATCACACCGGAGGCTTGCATGATGATGAAGAAGGCCTCTAGGGTGAATTCCCCTCTTCGGCAGGGTGCTGGGAAGAGCTTCAGATCCCTCCCGATCTAGAGATGGAGATGACGGTGGCTACAGACTCTTTCATGGAATTTTGATCGGGTACTTAGGGTTTCTGTATCGGAGGCATCTTATAGGCGAAAGGGGAGGCCGAGGGGGTGCCGGAGGCGGCCAGACCACCCCCTAGCACGGGCCAGGCTAGGCCGCGCGGCCAGGTGGTGTGGCGGCCCCAGGCCGCTCTCCGTCTCGTATTCTGGCTCCGGGTGTCCCTCGGTGAAAAACTGACTTTGGCTTTTGTCCCATCCAATTCCGAGAATATTCATTTTCTGACTTTCCTGGAACCAAAAACAGCAGAAAACGGGCAGTTGGCACGGTGGCTCTTGTTAATAGTTTAGTCCAAGAAAGTGTATAGAAAGTACTCCAAAGTTGGAACAAAACATAAGAAAGTAGATAAAAACCAAGCATGGAACATCAAAAATTATGGATACGTTAGCAATATATCAGGATGTGAATGACCAAGGCCTGCGGCACCACATGGATCATCATCTATGGCGACTCCAACCTCGTGGTCCAACAGACCATGAACATGTGTGACGCACTGAGCGACAACATGGTCGCATACCGTGAACTCTACAACACACTCGAAGGGGACTTCGATGGCTGCAATTTGCAACACGTCGGCCATGAAAGCAACGAGGAGGCCAACATACTCGCCAATATAGACTCCACCTACGCCCCGATGCCACCAGGCGTATTCCTCGAGGAAATCTGTGAACACTCCATCAAGTTGAAGACTACCGTAGGGCCATTTGGTGTAGCAGCACACTCAGGGGCTATGCCACCCTAAGAGGCCGAAGAATCCAGTGATGCAGAACAAGGGTCTGCACCCGAAGGTCCCATGGAGGTCATGCTCATTGAGCCGTCCTGGACACAACCGTACATCACGTACATGCTCACCAAAAGGCTGCCAGACGACCCAACAGATGCACAACACATAGCACAACGCTCCAATGCCTTCAACATCATCAACAGCGAGATCTACAAACGCAGCACGATGGGCATCCTCCAACGATGCGTCACCAACGGCAACAGAATGGGCATCGTCCTCGAGATACACGAGGGTACCTGCAGACATCACGCCGGTACTCACACCCTTGTTGCTAAAGCTCTACGAGCTGGCTTCTAGTGGCCCACTGTAATGCGCGATGCCAAGGACATCGTTGAACGGTGCAACGCCTGCCAAAGATTTGTGGATAAGCTACACGCACAAGGTGTGGAACTGAGGCCAATACCTATGGTCTGGCCCTTCGTGCAGTGGATACTCGACATGGTCGGCAAGCTGCAGAATTCATCACTCGAGGATGCATTTTCCTCCTTGTCATAGTCGACAAGTTCACTAAGTGGATCGAGGCCATGTCGATGACCAACCAAACTGGCGCTACCACAGTCAAGTTTTTCGAGTCCATCATCTTCAGATTTGGGGTGCCACACGGAATCATCACCCACAACAGGACGACCTTCACCTTGAAGGAATTCCAGGATTTCTGTGAAAACCTGGGCATCAACATCAGATATGCCTCTGTGGCACATCCTCGGACCAACGGTCAAGTCAAAAAGGTCAATGTCCTAGTCTGTAATGGCATCAAGAAGCGCCTCCTTTAACCTCTCGAACAAGCGGCAAGATGTTGGGCAGAAGTTCTACCCTGTGTGCTATGGAGCCTCTGGATAACACCAAACGATGCTACTAGATACACGCCTTTCTTCATGGTGCACGGCGTCGAGGCTGTCCTACCAGCCGAAGTGCTCTATAGGGCCCCACGGGTCGTCGCTTACAATGAGGCCGAATCTATTGCCACACTCGAGGACATCATCTATCTGCTCGACGGGGCGTGTGAAATCACTGCGGAACGATCAACAGTGTACCAGTAGAGCCTCCGCAACTACCACAGCCGACGGCTATGACCAAGGTCCTTCGTCAAAGGAGACCTCGTCCTGTGACTCAAGCAAAAGGGACACCTCAAGTTCGAATCTCCATGGGAAGGACCCTACGTGATCACCGAAGTGATCCCAGGTGGCGCCTATCGCCTAAAATACTTAGAAACTAGAGTCGCATACTCCAACCCGTGGAACGTCGCGCGGCAGTGACATATCTATGCTTAGATGTTTTTATTTACAATAAGTCTATTCATCCAGGATACTTAGCCACACAATGTAACTCCTCATATTCTGCAATAAATAAAAGTTAAGTGTCTCAACCTTGTGTCTTTTATGATTTACTATTTATGCATCTTGCACTCGAGGGCTGCATCTCCCTAACGACCTCATCTGACAAACAATTCATCATTGCAATAGCCCGAGTATCTGATTCCGGTTACCATCGAACCCTTGGAAATTCTAGCCTAGTTGTAGCGCAACTGGTAGGCTAGCAAGGTGCTGAGATTTGGGAGCATCAGGCTAACAAAAAGGCATTCAATAACCTACACTCGAAACATATACAAAGCTACCAAGTTTATGATAATTACAAAGGCCAAACAACAGCCAATTGAAACTATACGACCTTTACAACACCTACACAATTTGTGCAGGCTAACAGCTACTCTACTAGCGTTGAAGGAGGACGTTGGTTCTTTCATCGAACAATCTCACGATGTCCTCCGCTGGCTCTGCAACCGCTCGATAGTGCAGAACCATGTTCCACGCCATAACATCCGGAGGCGCCGACGGCCATTCTGAACAGCCTTCAGATCCACGTCCGGATGTTGCATATGCACAAGCGCAAGCGCAGCTTTGGCACCTGCGACAAGTTGCTAGTGCACGCACTCGTGGACGACACTAGCATCACGGAACTTCCGTAGAAGAGATATTAGAGTCGCAGGGACTATGTACAGTGGATACATCACCCTGAAGATATGCTTAAACAATGAATGCACCATCTTCTCAAGAAGTGCAACACCTATGAAATACAATCGTGCAGCATCGCCAGTACGGTCTCCCAATCTCGATCAGTGCAGAAAAAACCACCAGCTTCCAGCTCCGCCTAAGTAGGGCAATTCAGTCAAATGTTGATGCGATCCCTCTCTTCCTGTGGAATCAGATTGACAACTACACATCCAAGGCAAGGTGCATCAGTCCAGTCCATAGAAAACATGAATCAACACATGCCAGTCGAATAAGACTTACATCATAGATGCTCATTGATCTAAGCGACTTTGCCAAGGAGATATTTCTCCCGCTTGACGGATTTATCCACCTTTGATTTCCATACAGCGTTGCCGTGGATGATCAATGTGTCACGCTCCAACTGCTTCACGCGGTCACGCAAGCGGGAAAAAAGTGATAGCTCCTCCACTCGCGATGGTGGAGAGGGCAAGGGTGTGACTGCAGATGGCATAACTTACACATCACTTGAAGACCCCTAGCTAACCAAAAATTCAAAGTATAAGAATCCTTGAACATGGAATTCGAGTCCAAAGAGGCAAACAAAAGATTCAAGCAGCCAAAAATATATACATCAAGTTCAAAAAAGTTCCTGGCGGGGTAACCCCACAAAAGTATCCTAGCATAATTGAAGTTCCTAGCACAACTATACAACCACCAGAAGAAAAGGCTAAGCCTATGTGTCAGCACCAGCGGGCTTCGCGGACTCCGTGGCAACCTCCGACATCATGGCCTTTCAAGCAGCAGCCCCCGACACCGTGGCCTTCGCTGCACTCAGTCACTTCTGCTCCGCAGAGTACCTCGCGAGCGTCTCTAATAGCCACGGCTCATACTTGTGACAACAAGTAGCAAAAGGAGTGAATGCTACCTCTTCACCGTCAGCGGTCACCGGCATTCTCGACGTGATCTTGCTCACGTTGAAGTCAGCGCCACAGGCATGTGGCATCACCAACCCGAGAGACGCGCTTGCCCCCTTCTGTGATTGCTTGTACTCCACAAGAACGCCCCCGATGAAAGCCTCAGCTAAGCCCTCAAGGTCTTCAATAGCTAGGGCCTTCAACATCATCTCCCCTCAGAGATGACGAAGCACGACCCTAGATTTTTTAGTGCTTCTATAGAGGAAGCAGTGCGGTCGTCGATTGCAGCCATGGTGCCTACCAGAAGATCCTTGCGGACCAGTGCTTGATGATCGAAATTCATACCGACGCATCTACAAAACAACAGCGTTTCACGACCAAGGACAAGAAGAAATCAAAGACCCTAGTGCATTTGACAATAAAGCAGAAGGAGATATTTCTCCCGCTTGACGGCTTTCTCTGTCTTTGATTTCCATACATCAGCATTGCCACAGATGATCAATGTGTCACGCTCCAACTGCTTCACGCAGTCATGCAAGCGGGACAAAAGTGATAGCTCGTCCACTCGTGATGGTGGAGAGGCCAAGGGTGTGGCTGCAGATGGCATACCTCGCACTTAACTCGAAGATCCCTAGCCAACCAAAACTTCGAAGTATAAGAATCCTTGAACATGGAATTCGAGTCCAAAGAAGCAAATAGAAGATTCAAGCAGCCAAAAATATATACATCAATTTCAAAAAAGTTCCTGGCGGGGTACCCCCACAAAAGTATCCTAGGACAATTGAAGTTCCTAGCACAACTATACAACCACTAGAAGAAAAGGCTAAGCCTATCCGTCAGCACCAGCGGGCTTCGCGGACTCCATGGCAACCTCTGATGTCATGGCCTTTGCAGCAGCAGCCCCCGACACTGTGGCCTTTGCTGCACTTAGTTCCTTCTGCTCCGCGGAATACCTCGTGAGCGTCTCTAATAGCCGCGGCTCGTACTTGTGACAACAAGTAGCAAAAGGAGTGAATGCTACCTCACCGTCAGCGGTCACCGGCATTCTCGACGTGATCCTGCTCATGTTGAGGTCAGCGCCACAGGCCTGTGCCATCACCAACCCGAGAGACGCGCCTGCCCCCTTTTGTGATTGCTTGTACTCCACAAGAACGCCCCCGATGAAAGCCTCAGCTAAGCCCTACGGGTCTTCAATCACCTGAGCCTTCAAAATCATCTCCTCTCGGAGATGGCGAAGCACGACCCTAGATTTTTTAGTGCTTATATAGAGGAAGCAGTGCGGTCGTCGATTGCGGCTATGGTGCCTACCAGAAGATCCTTGCGGACTAGTGCTTGACGATCGAAATTCATACCGGCGCATCTACAAAACAACAGCGTTTCATGACCAAGGACAAGAAGAAATCAAAGACCCCAGCGCATTCGACAATAAAGCAGAAGGAGATATTTCTCCCGCTTGATGGATTTCTCCGTCTTCGATTTCCATACATCAGCATTGTCGCAGATGATCAATGTGTCACACTCCAACTGCTTCACGCGGTCATGCAAGCGGGACAAAAGTGATAGCTCATCCACTCGTGATGGTGGAGAGGCCAAGGGTGTGGCTGCAGATGGCATAACTCGCACTTAACTCGAAGACCCCTAGCCAACCAAAAATTCGAAGTATAAGAATCCTTGAACATGGAATTCAAGTCCAAAGAAGCAAAAAGAAGATTCAAGCAGCCAAAAATATATACATCAATTTCAAAAAAGTTCCTGGCGGGGTACCCCCCAAAAGTATCCTAGGATAATTGAAGTTCCTAGCACAACTATACAACCACCAGAAGAAAAGGCTAAGCCTATGCGTCAGCACCAGCGGGCTTTGCGGACTCCATGGCAACCTCCGACGTCATGGCCTTTGCAGCAGCAGCCCCCGACATTGTGGCCTTTGCTACACTCAGTCGCTTCTGCTCCACGGAGTACCTCGCGAGCGTCTCTAATAGCCGCGGCTCGTACTTGTGACAACAAGTAGCAAAAGGAGTGAATGCTACCTCTTCACCGTCAGTGGTCAGCGACATTCTCTACGTGATCCTGCACACGTTGAGGTCAGCGCCACAGGCCTGCGCCATCACCAACCCGAGAGTCGCGCCTGCCCCCTTCTGTGACTGCTTGTACTCCACAAGAACGCCCCCGGTGAAAGCTTCAGCTAATCCCTCAAGGTCTTCAATCGCCTGGGCCTTCAACATCATCTCCTCTTAGAGATGACAAAGCACAACCCTAGATTTTTGCAGTGCGTCTGTAGAGGAAGCAGTGCGGTCTTTGATTGCAGCCACGGTGTCTGCCAGAAGATCCTCGCGGACTAGCGCTTGACGATCAAAATTGATACCGGCGCATCTGCAAAACAACAGCGCTTCACGACCAAGGACAGGAACAAATCAAAGACCCCAGCGCATTCGACAATAAAGCAGAAGGAGATATTTCTCCCGCTTGACGGCTTTCTCCATCTTTGATTTCTGTACATCAGCATTGCCGCAGATGATCAATGTGTCACGCTCTAACTCCTTCACGCAAGCGGGACAAAAGTGATAGCTCATCCACTCGTGATGGTGGAGAGGCCAAGGGTGTGGCTGCAGATGGCATACCTCGCACTTAACTCGAAGACCCCTAGCCAACCAAAAATTCGAAGTATAAGAATCCTTGAACATGGAATTCGAGTCCAAAGAGGCAAACAAAAGATTCAAGCAGCCAAAAATATATACATCAAGTTCAAAAAAGTTCCTGGCGGGGTAACCCCACAAAAGTATCCTAGCATAATTGAAGTTCCTAGCACAACTATACAACCACCAGAAGAAAAGGCTAAGCCTATGTGTCAGCACCAGCAGGCTTTGAGGACTCCGTGGAAACCTCCGACATCATGGCATTTGCAGCAGCAGCCCCCGACACCGTGGCCTTCGCTGCACTCAGTCGCTTCTGCTCCGCAGAGTACCTCGCGTCTCTAATAGCCACGGCTCGTACCTGTGACAACAAGTGGCAAAAGGAGTGAATGCTACCTCTTCACAATCAGCGGTCACCGGCATTTTCGATGTGATCTTACTCACGTTGAGGTCAGCGCCATAGGCCTGTGCCACCACCAACCCAAGAGACGCGCCTGCCCCCTACTGTGATTGCTTGTACTCCACAAGAACGCCCCCGATGAAAGCCTCAGCTAAGCCCTCAAGGTCTTCAATCGCCAGGGCCTTCAACATCATCTCCTCTCAGAGATATTGAAGCATGACCCTAGATTTTTTAGTGCTTATATAGAGGAAGCAGTGCGGTCGTCGATTGTAGCCATGGTGCCTGCCAGAAGATCCTTGCGGACCAGTGCTTGATGATCGAAATTGATACCGACGCATCTGCAAAACAACAGCGTTTCACGACCAAGGATAAGAAGAAATCAAAGACCCCGGCGCATTCGACAATAAAGCAGAAGGAGATATTTCTCCCGCTTGACGGCTTTCTCCGTCTTCGATTTCCATACATCAGCATTGCCGCAGATGATCAATGTGTCATGCTCCAACTGCTTCATGCGGTCATGCAAGCGGGACAAAAGTGATAGCTCGTCCACTCGTGATGGTGGAGAGGACAAGGGTGTGGCTGCAGATGGCATACCTCGCACTTAACTTGAAGACCCCTAGCCAACCAAAAATTCGAAGTATAAGAATCCTTGAACATGGAATTCGAGTCCAAAGAAGCAAATAAAAGATTCAAGCAACCAAAAATATATACATCAATTTCAAAAAAGTTCTTGGCGGGGTACCCCCAAAAAAGTATCCTAGGATAATTGAAGTTCCTAGCACAACTATACAACCACCAGAAGAAAAGGCTAAGCCTATGCGTCAGCACCAGCGGGCTTCGCGGACTCCATGGCAACCTGCGACGTCATGGCCTTTGTAGCATCAGCCCCCGACACTGTGGCCTTCGCTGCACTCAGTTGCTTCTGCTCCGCAGAGTACCTCGCGAGCGTCTCTAATAGCCACGGCTCGTAGTTGTGACAACAAGTAGCAAAAGGAGTGAATGCTACCTCTTCACCGTCAGCGGTCACCGGCCTTCTCGACGTGATCTTGCTCATGTTGAGGTCAGCGCCACAGGCATGTGCCATCACCAACCCGAGAAATGCGTCTGCCCCTTCTGTGATTGCTTATACTCCACAAGAACGCCCCAGATGAAAGCCTCAGCTAAGCCCTATGGGTCTTCAATCGCCTGGGCCTTCAACATCATCTCCTCTCAGAGATGGCGAAGCACGACCCTAGATATTTTAGTGCTTCTATAGAGGAAGCAGTGCGGTCGTCGATTGCAGCCATGGTGCCTGCCAGAAGTTCCTCGCGGACCAGCGCTTGACGATCGAAATTCATACCGGCGCATCTGCAAAACAACAGCATTTCACAACCAAGGACAAGAAGAAATCAAAGAACCCAGCGCATTCGACAATAAAGCAGAAGGAGATATTTCTCTCGCTTGACAGCTTTCTCCGTCTTCGATTTCCATACATCAGCATTGCCGCAGATGATCAATGTGTCACGCTCCAACTGCTTCACGCGGTCACCCAAGCAGGACAAAAGTGATAGCTCGTTTACTCGTGATGGTGGAGAGGCCAAGGGTGTGGCTGCCGATGACATACCTCGCACTTAACTCGATGACCCCTAGCCAACCAAAAATTCGAAGTATAAGAATCCTTGAACATGGAATTCGAGTCCAAAGAAGCAAATAGAAGATTCAAGCAGCCAAAAATATATACATCAATTTCAAAAAAGTTCCTGGCGGGGTACCCCCACAAAAGTATCCTAGGATAATTGAAGTTCCTCGCACAACTATACAACCACCAGAAGAAAAGGCTAAGCCTATGCGTCAGCACCAGCGGGCTTCGCGTACTCCATGGCAACCTCCGACATCATGGCCTTTGCAGCAGCAGCCCCCGACACTGTGGAATTCGCTGCACTCAGTCGCTTCTGCTCCACGGAGTACCTCGCGAGCATCTCTAATAGGCGCGGCTCATACTTGCGACAACAAGTAGCAAAAGGAGTGAATGCTACCTCTTCACTGTCAGTGGTCAGCGACATTCTCTACGTGATCCTGCTCACGTTGAGGTCTGCGCCATCACCAACCCGAGAGTCGCGCCTGCCCCCTTCTGTGACTACTTGTACTCCACAAGAACGCCCCCGGTGAAAGCTTTAGCTAAGCCCTCAAGGTCTTCAATCGCCTGGGCCTTCCACATCATCTCCTCTCAGAGATGACGAAGCACAACCCTAGATTTTTGCAATGCGTCTGTAGAGGAAGCAGTGCGTTCTTCGATTGCAGCCATGGTGCCTGCCAGAAGATCCTCGCGGACTAGTGCTTGACGATCGAAATTGATACCGGCGCATCTGCAAAACAACAGCGTTTCACGACCAAGGATAAGAAGAAATCAAAGACCCCAGCGCATTCGACAATAAAGCAGAAGGAGATATTTCTCCCGCCGACGGCTTTCTCCGTCTTTGATTTGCATACATCAGCATTACCGCAGATGATCAATGTGTCACGCTCCAACTGCTTCACGCGGTCACGCAAGCGGGACAAAAGTGATAGCTCATCCACTCGTGATGGTGGAGAGGCCAAGGGTGTGGCTGCAGATGGCATACCTCGCACTTAACTCGAAGACCCCTAGCCAACCAAAAATTTGAAGTATAAGAATCCTTGAACATGGAATTCGAGTCCAAAGAAGCAAATAGAAGATTCAAGCAGCCAAAAATATATACATCAATTTCAAAAAAGTTCCTGGCGGGGTACCCCCACAAAAGTATCCTAGGATAATTGAAGTTCCTAGCACAACTATACAACCACCAGAATAAAAGGCTAAGCCTATGCGTCAACACCAGCGGGCTTCGCGGACTCCATGGCAACCTCCGATGTCATGGCCTTTGTAGCAGCAGCCCCCGACACTGTGGCCTTCGCTGCACTCAGTCGCTTCTGCTCTGCGGAGTACCTCGCGAGCGTCTCTAATAGTCGCGGCTCGTACTTGTGACAACAAGTAGCAAAAGGAGTGAATGCTACCTCTTCACCGTCAGTGGTCAGCGACATTCTCTACATGATCCTACTCATGTTGAGGTCAGCGCCACAGGCCTGTGCCATTACCAACCCGAGAGTCATGCCTACCCCCTTTTGTGACTGCTTGTACTCCACAAGAACACCCCTGGTGAAAGCTTCAGCTAAGCCCTCAAGGTCTTCAATCGCCTGGGCCTTCAACATCATCTCCTCTCAGAGATGACGAAGCACAACCCTAGATTTTTGCAGTGCGTCTATAGAGTAAGCAGTGCAGTCTTCGATTGCAGCCACGGTGCCTGCCAGAAGATCCTCGCGGACTAGCGCTTGACGATCGAAAGTGATGCCGGCGCATCTGCAAAACAACAGCGTTTCACGACCAAGGACAAGAAGAAATCAAAGACCCCAGCGCATTCGACAATAAAGCAGAATTAGAAAACAAACCAGAAAGAGCCTAGGCAGTGGTAAGAAGCTGCTTCACGAACCTGTGCTCCCTCTCAGCTGCAGTTTTCGCTTGTTCTTCCTCGCGCTGCCACGACTCCTCCTTGTAGCGTTCGAGGGCGTCAATGACATCTTTTCTCTTTGTCTCAGACACGCTGAGACTCTTCTCGAGGGAGCTCGACCGACAAAGATTGTCATTGTTATCCTCTGGCAACAAAAAGGGACACTCATGAGGAACTACTTCCATATACATCACTCGAAAGAAGAAAGGATCTTACTCTGCAGCTACCCATGGTCAGCATCCAGGTGCAAATAATCCTTCCCGAGGTGAATCATGTCCTGGAGAAAGGGCTACAAATGGATTCCACGCCAGAAGCGCATAAAATACTGGGGGGCTCCCTCGGATGACTAAAAACACTTACGTGATCACCCGAAGACTCCGAAGGTTCCCTTCTGGTTGTCCGGGTCTGAACTCTATGTTCCTCCAACTTGGAAGAACTTAAAAAGCTCGCGCCAAAGTTGGCCACCATCTTGGGAAAATCCCGGCCTACTCCACATTCCCCTGGAGTCCACGACTCCCTCATCCTCTAGTTCACGGACGGTGTCGGAGGAACTCAACATCACACCGCTTCATTACAATTAAGGAAAAAATAAGTGCAAAGGAGAACAATGATAAGAGTCAATCGAAGAAACATGGCCAGAGAAAAACATGAAGCCTTACCCATCAAAACGGTCAAGATCAAAAGGTTCGTCCAACTTTTGCTTCTTCAGCGGAGAAGGACGCACGCTATGGACAGGCACAGGCGGAATTGGCTCCGCGGCGCCTTCCACATGAGCAGGTTCCTTTTGCATCTCGGGCATGGAGGCATCCAACTCCTCGCCCCGCTCCCACTTCCGTGACTCCGACTTGCTAGACTCGGGGGATCCCTGTGTCTCAGCAACCGGCACAGTCGAATCTGACGTGTCTGCCTCTGTAGCTTCAGGAGGAATGATGCCTTCTGGCTGAGGACGCATGAAGGGTGCAACCTTCCAGTCCTACAACAGTAGGGACAATGCCATCAGTTCATTATTCGAATCATCCTATGGATAAAAAAACATTGAAAAAGTACCTCTAGAGGCAGAAAGGTAGCACATAAAGGAAGGGTGCTTGATTCCGCGGGCAGAACTTCCTTTATCGTGATCTTGGTTAATGATATGGTCTTGTTCTCGAGCTCCACTAAAGACACATCCTTCGTGCAGATGCGATTTGGATCCATAATGTTTGACCAGAGATACATCGGGTGAGCCCTAGCTTGTAGATGCTGCACTCGACGCTTCAACCACGTCCGAATGAGGTCCATGCAAGTGAGCTACTTGCCCAGAATAAGCTGAAGATCCTGCACTCGCCGGTACAATACCTCCATGTCGTCCTTCTCTCCAGGCATCACTACGTTCTTCCATGACCTCTTCTTCTTCAACTCTGCCTTGGGGTCAAACGGAGCAAGGCCGAATCTCTACCTCTCTGCTCTTTGGTCCCAGATGTAGAACCACTTGTCCCTCCATCCTTGAGAGGAGTCGGTCATGCAGACGATGAAGTACTGGATGTGGGATTCTACGGATATACCGCACCCGCCAAGATCATATACTACAACGCCTGACCTTGACTGTCTCTTCAAGCTGAACAATTTCTTGAAGAGGCCAAAGTGTGGCTCGATCCCGAGCCACAACTCGCAAAGGGTTTTGTAGCACGCAATGTGCAAGATAGAATTGGGAGTCAGCTGATGTAGCTGAATCCCATAAAAAAATAAACCCACACACAAAATCATGGAGGGGAAGTGATATACCTCGAATAAGAAACACAATGAACATCATGCGAAACCCGACGGGGGATAGGGAATTACCTTCGGCCAGGGAATCTGGCAGTCATCTTCATTGGCCAGAATAAGTCCGTCCAGGTGATGAGGATGAAGCTCGTGTGGATTTAGAGTGGACCGCCGCTGGACTCGTTGGTCACGCAGGTCCCGACGCCCTTCTTCTTCGCGGCTGCGGCAGCAATGCTGGACCTAGTGGCGATGGCGACCTTCTTTTTCATCACAGTGGCAGCAGCGCCAGATCCCGCGGTAGTGGCGCCTTTCTTCTTCCCTATTCTTCATCGGCAGAGGGACCAGAGGAAATAACTGGGAAAAGCTCTAAGGACGTCCAGCACAACGAGGAAGTGTGGAGCAGAGGAGAGCAACAATGGCAGTAGTGCGAGGAAGTTGAAGATGCAAAGTGTGGAAATTACTGCCTAGACTCGCTACTTAAGCGATGGTCAAATGCCATTCGACGGCCAGAATTTCTCTACTTCAACGTGTGGCACACATCGGTAAAGACGCGTGGCAGCGCGTGCACTGAACCACCGCGGCATGATCCCCACACAGCGTGAAAATCGAGGAGACATAGTTAAAACCTCAAAATTACGCGTGACTAGTCAAATCCTGGTCAAACAGTGGGGACCACCGTTGTCACGTCCCATCAGCACCACTCACGCCGGTGGCTGAGCTCATCTAATCGTCAGCAATGACGTCATTTGAGTTTTCACTAGTAGCAACTCAGAGCAAAAGTGTGCAATGGTAATTTTTCTTCGGCTACTTCAGTTTTTGCTCGAGTCTACGACTCGACCAAACACTGGGGGGGTTACTCCTAACAGGAGGGCTGGCCGTGCACTCAAGGATTTTCCGGGTCCAGTGAAAAAGCCATCTACACATGAATACAAGGCACTTATGCATCAACCCCTTCTTCGAATCAACGATTCAACTCCGGGCTCGGGGGCTACTCCCATAGGGAGCACTGGAAGTTTAATCGACAAGCTACACCCAATGACAACAGTCGCAAAAGTTCATAGTCCCACTCAATTCTATGACTCGAATAGGCACTCGAGAGCTACTCCCATAGGGAGCGCTGGTCGTGCACCCTATGAAAATATAAAAGAAGTCATTAATGATAAACAGTGTTGGCCATGTCTGTAGGATGGTTTGCATTATGGAAGTATCCCCCTCTTGTTAGATATCTATGTATCCCTTGGTGTGAGTTGCCGTTATGGAATATTAATGAGAAGTTCTATCATTTACTCTTTTGCATATCTTATATTAGTTTTCAATTTCTATTATATGATTGATCTTGTTATTAGTATGGGTATCACTTTGGGATCATTGAGTAAATTTAGTTGGTTTTGGCAAACCTGGCTCGGTCAGTAGCAACACTATTTTGAGAATTGAATGAAAAGATAAAAGTACCCTAAAAATATAACTTCATCATCATTTTTCTTGAGTTGCTCATAAGCTTACTATTCTCTAGGTAAGATCTTTTTGTGCTTCGATTGGAAGATTCCATGTGTGTTTTTATCACCTGTATGTTTGTTTCCTTCAACTCTTATGCTTTCTACCTAGCCTTGCTAGCCAAAAACCTGTACTGAGAGGGAATGCTTCTCGTGCATCCAATCCTTAAACCAAAACCCATGCCATTTGTGTCCACCATACCTACCCATTAGCATTATTTTTATTCCAAGTAAATTCCTGTTTTTATCTACCTTCCGAATTAAACTTGTTATGTGAAAATTAGTGATTAAAGCTCTCACGAACTTGATGGCACACTTTTCTTTTCTTGCACTTAATAAACTTGAACCATTGTGCCCATCTATGCTGCGTATATGCTTGCGCTTTATAAGTTGAGAGTTAGCAGAACCATGTTACCATGGGGAACGCTTTCAACATTGCACTTATTTAGTTAATATCATGATTCTTTTGCTTATGGATCCCGGCGGTGTGAAATAAAAGGGGAACTTGTAAGATCATGGAGTTTGTATGTGTGTTAGGGAAATGCCTGGGTCGCTAGCCTAAGCCATGCCTAATCATGGTGGAAACTTGCAGAATAACCATAATGAGCACTCTATGAAGCATCCTCAATAAAAACCTATGCAAATAGCAAATAAAAAGATCACTGAGATTCTCATTATATGCTGGCCTTGTCATTTTGATTATGGGATAGCTCATGTATCATGTGTAAGGGGTACCCCGTTGGCGGTTCTCTATGATTCATATGTACTTACAATGACAAGAGCTTACTCGTGACTAAAGTTGAGTAGCATGAGGTCTGGTACTCATAAGCATGGGGCATGAGATTTTCAACTTATAACTTGTCAAGCATATCCTCATATTTGATCACTTTAACCTTAATCACCTAAAGATGTCTGTGATAGGAGCAATGAGAGTTGAAAACTAATAAGTATCATAATTTTTTGAAGCTCTTTATGAAACTTGAAATCCTTGCTTCCCTCTGCGAAGGGCCTATCTGTTACTTTCTAGTTGAGTCAGTAAACCTATTTCCTTCTATCTCGGCAAGTATTTTGAGTTGTTGTGTTTCATTCATTCCTATGATGATTTATTCAATCATGTTTCTTATGTTCCTTGTTTTGCATGTTGCTCTTATCTTGGAGTTTATTACTTTGAAAGCTATCATTGAAAACCTGTTATGTGCGAACTCCTGCAAATTGTCAACTATTCTTCGACCAAGAGCTAAGTTTGCCATTACCAACTATTATTTACTTTATGTATCTTTATTGTGTTTCCTTTACTTATTGCAAGTTAAGTTATATAATAGTGAGTTGTCTTCTATTATGATTTGTGTATTGATGAATGTGATGCTTCTTGTCTGTATTCTTTTATCGACTCTTCACTCCATAAACCTGAGGTCGTGTTTATTGAGCTTAGTTTTCTCTTGGGGACAAGCGAAGTCTAAGCTTGGGGGGAGTTGTTACGTCCATTTTGCATCACTATTCTATATCATAATTTACTGTCATTCATTGATATATTTCATATTAACAGATGATACATATGTTATTTCATCTATTTTTGCATGGTTGATGACTTCTGGAGCATGGACCGCTGCAGTGGGGATTCTGATGGAAAACGTGTTGTTTGGAGGCAAAATTCGCGAAGTTCAGAAAATCCGGGAAAATACATGGAAAATTCTATTTTTCCAGAAGACGAAGGTTGCCAGAAGGGGGAGTGGAGATGGGCCACAGGGGGCCCACACCACCCCCTGGCGCGGGCCAACCTTGGTCGTGCCAGTAGGTGGTGTGGCCACCCTGGCCCAATCCTAGATCACCCCTTTGGAGTATATTATCCCCACGGAACCCTAATACCTGGAGAGTGACCACATAAAGATTCTGTCGCCTCTACGGGGTGGAAACCTACAAAGAGAGAAAGATCTCCACGGCACACAGAATTCTGCCAGGGGAATTCCTTCCCGGAGAGGGGAGATCGTCGCCATCAACACCACCATCAAGCTAGACTTCATCAGGATCATCATCACCATCATCATCACCATCATTTCCATCACCACCATCATCACCACTTCATACCGTTGTAACAATTGGGTTTAATCTTGCATAGTTCTTAGGGGAAACTTTCCCGGTGTTGATTGCTTGTAGTAGTTGATGCTATTGAGTGGAACCATTGAATTATTGTTATGTTCAGATAGTTTCTTATCATTATACTCCCTCTGTCCTGAAATACCCTGCATTCTGGGTTTAGTCAAAGTCAAACTTTATAAAGTTTGGTAGAATATATAGAAAAAACTATAAACATCTATAGCACCGAATGTATATATTATGAAAATATATCTTATCACGATTCTAATGGTACTTATGTTGTATGATAGGTGTACATAAATTTTTCAATATGTTTGGTCAAATTTTACAAAGTTTGACCTTGACTAAACCCAGAATGCAGGGTATTTTAGGACAGAGGGAGTATCATCTCTGATCTTGATCCATATGATGTCTTGTGAGTAGTTCATTTAGTTCTTGAGGACATGGGAGAAGTCATGTTGTTAGTAGTGGAGTTGCGTTGAGAAAGATTCAATGGTTTGATATTTAAGTTGTGGTGTTATTCTTCTATTAGTGTCATGTGAACGTCGACTACATGACACTTCACCTTTATGGGCCTAGGGGAATGCATTGTGTATTTGGCTACTAATCGTAGGGGACGCCTTGTGATGTAAACCTGAACCCCGTTAGAAACCTTTGCACAAGGGACGCTGTGGTCTTAGATTTTAAAGCTGTGGTTAGGTTTCTATCTTAATTACTTTCTTGTACGTGCGGATGCTTGCAAGGGGTATAATCACAAGTATGTATTAGTCTTAGGAAGGTCGGTACATTAGCACAGGTTCACCCACACAACACTTAGCAAACTAAAGAAGATTAATCAACTATATGAAGCGAAAGCACTTGACGATATTCCCGTGTGTCCTCGAGAACGTTTGGTCATCTTAAGTAATACAATCGGCTTGTCCTTTGCTAAAGAAAGGATTGGGCCACTTGCTGCAATTATTATTATTGTCTTTTATTTACTCGCACTTTATTTATCTGCATTATTAAAAACCCCTAAAATCCGTTTGCTAAGTATTTACAGAGAATTCCTACTCTAAGCCACTCATCAACACCTTCTGCTCCTCGTTGGGTTCAACACTCTTACTTATCAAAAATACTGCGATACACCCCCTATACTTGTGGGTCGTCAAGACTATTTTCTGGCGTTGTTGCCGGGGAGTGAAGCGCTATTGGAGAGTGGAACTGGTAAAGGAAACTTTTACTATGAGTATTGTTTACTTCTGTTAGTTGCTTTATTTCAATATGGATAATTCACTTAGTTTCTTATTTCCTGATGCTACTACCACTGCTAAGGTAGTAGATGAACCACCACCTGCTGAAAATGATACTTTTAAAATACCTACAAGAATTGGTGATCGTGTTATGGATAACTACTATTTTGGGGATGGAACTGTCCATCCCGGTGATCATTTGCTCTTTATACACGAATTATGCGGGTTGTTCAAGTGTGCAGGTATTACAACAGATCAAGTCAAGAATAAGTTATTCTCATTATCACTAAAAGGAAGAGCTGAGGAATGGTATAAGTTGCTGAAGAATGGTCAAGCTCTTGAATGGGAGGAAGTAGTACCTTTCTTTTATTCAAATTTTATCCTCCTAGTGAGATTCATAAATATCAGAATCAAATATACAACTTTTGGCCTCTTGATGGAGAGAGAACAACTCAAGCTTGGGGGAGATTGAAGTTACTAATGCTCAAATGTCCTATTCATGAGCTCCCCAACAATATTATTATCAATAACATTTATGCAAGGCTTTCTCTTCATGATAAGGATCTATTGGATGCTTCTTGTGCTGGATCATTTACACGCATGGAAGAAGGAGCTAAATGAGATCTTCTAGACCGAATTCCAGACAATGCTGAAGCATGGGAGAATGATAAAGGAAGAAAGTCAGGTATAAATTATGATTATGAATGCATTGAATCTTTTATGGGAACTGATGACTTTCAAAATATTAAAAATGCGTATGGTCTAGACTCTCAAGCTATTGCAACCAATTTTAAGGCTTTTGCTTAATATATTAAAATTCCTAAAAAGAAATGGAATAAGTATCATGCACCTTATAAAGATATTGTTAATTGTGTTCCTGCAAGAAATACTGAAGTTTATACTGCTAATCATGTTTTACCTGAACCTTACATTGAGAAAATACCTTTCTTAGTTAAGATAAAGGAACATTCTATGATAGCTAGTATGGTTAATGAAAGTACAAATAAAGTTGTTGAACCTGATGAACAAGTGGACGTTGAACCTGTAGTAGCAAATATGAAAGACTTTATCACTAAATATGTAGAAGAGGGACACACTATCCTTTGTAAGAATATCCCTAATATTGTTTCACAAAGTAGTGTTATGAGAGCTAGTGTCCCTGTGTTTTCTGTTAGGATAAGTGATCATTGCTACAACGGCTTGTGACAGTTATATCATTAAATTTATGCATGATACTGAAAGTTATTATGAGAGAGGGAAAAGTGTTCTTATACATCTCAATAATATTAAGTTTCCTCGCTTTATGCTGAAAGTCTTTATGTTGCACTTGTTTTGCCTTCCTATGCTAGCAGTCCCTGGTTTCATCAACTTGTTTGCTTACAAAATTTCTTTGCATAGGAAGTGGGTTAGACTTAAACATGTGTATTTTTGCTTCTCGATGCTCTCTTTTACTTCAATTCATATTCTTATGTGAGCATCTTGAAATTATTATGCCCATCTTAATGGCTATAAAGAAAGAGCTTTTTGGGAGACAACCCAATATATTTTTGCTTTCAGTTTGTTTTTGTTTCTTTGAGTCTTGGAAGTTATTGTTTCAGCAATAACCTCTCCTTATCCTTTTTATTTGGTTTTTGTGTCAAGATCAACCTCTAATGAGAGAGAAGTAAGCTTTGGGGAAGTTGCTATCCCGAAACAGATGTTTATACTTCACTATAAAAATTCGTGAAAAATCTCTGTACGTCATACTGATCTGTAAATTTTTGTGCTTATGCCCAGGTTGATATTTAACTATCGTTAGTTTTGAACTTTTTGATTTGAGCAATAGAAGATTTTCGAAAAAAATGATCTTTACCTGCTGATACGTCCATTTTGCATCACTATTCTATGTCTTAATTCACTATTATTCATTGATATATTTCATATTGAGAGGTGATACTTATGTTATTTCATCTGTTTTTGCATGGTTGATGACTTTTTGGAGCATGGACCGCTGTAGTCAGGATTCTGATTGAAAAGATGCTGTTTGGAGGCAAAATTCGCGAAGATCAGAAAATCCGGGAAAATATATGGAAAATCCTATTTTTCCAGAAGACTAAGGATGCCAGAAGATGGAGTGGAGATGGGCCACAGGGGGCCCACACCACCCCATGGCGCGGGCAGCCCTAGGCCGCGCCAGGAGGTGGTGTAGCCATCCTGGCCCACTCCAGCCTCTCTCCTCTGGCGTATATCATCCTCCCAAAACCCTAAGACTCGGGGAGCGACCACAGAAAGATTTCGCCGCCTCTACGGGGCGGAAAACACCGAGAGAGAAAGATCTCTCTAGCAGACAGATCTCTGCCAGGGGAATTCCTTCCCGGAGAGGGGAGATCGTCGCCATCAACACCACCATCAAGCTGGACTTCATCGGGATCATCATCATCATCACCACCACCATCATCACCATCAGCACCCTCATCACCATCTCCATATTGCTATAACAATTGTGTTGAATCTTGCATACTTCATAGGGGAAACTTTCCCGGTGTTGATTACTCTTTGTAGTTGATGCTATTGAGTGAACCATTGAATTATTGTTTATGTTCAGATTGTTATACATCATTATTCCATCTCTGATCATGATCCATATGATGTCTTGTGAGTAGTTCATTTTGTTCTTGAGGACATGGGAGAAGTCTTGTTGTTAGTAGTGGAGTTGTGTTGAGAAAGATCCAATAGATTGTTATTTAAGTTGTGGTGTACTTCTTCTAGTGGTGTCATGTGAACGTCGACTAAATGACACTTCACCTATATGGTCCTAGGGGAATGCATTGTGTATTTGGCTACTAATCGTAGGGGTTGCCGGAGTGACAGAAACCTGAACCTCCGTTAGGAAACCATTGCACAAGGGACATAAGGGTCTTAGAGTTTAAAGTTGTGGTTAGGTTTCTACCTTAATTAGTTTCTTGTACTTACGGATGTTTGCAAGGGGTATAATCACAAGTATGTATTAGTCTTGGATGGGGCGGTACATTAGCACAGGTTCACCCACACAACACTTAGCAAGCTAAAGAAGATTAATCAGCTATATGAAGCGAAAGCACTTGATAGTCTTCCCATGTGTCCTCGACAACGTTTGGTCATCTTAAGTAATACAACCGGCTTGTGCTTTGCTGCATAAAGGATTGGGCCACTTGCTGCATTTATTCTTACTGTCTTTTATTTACTCGTACTTTGTTTACTTGCTTTATCAAAAAACCCTAAAAATCCGTTTGCTAAGTATTTGCAGAGAATTCCTGATCCATACCACTAGCCAGTACCTTCTGCTCCTTGTTGGGTTCGACACTCTTACTTATCGAAAATACTGCGATACATCCCTATACTTGTGGGTCATCACCTGCTGGTCTGTTTTGACAGATTTTTGCCACTCTTGCATTTGCCTCATAAATCGATTTCCTTTTGAATTCTTTTTGGGTTTTCGGAAGGAGTTGCTACAGTAGCTTATGTTTTGATGGATTTCAGTTGAAATTGGACTTAAAAGGTTCATTATCTCGCTTACACTAATGTTGCTAATGAGAATTGTGTGAAAGAAATTTCCAGGTTATTGGAGAAAATGGTGTAATAAGATAGTGAAAGGTTTCATGACTCAAGCAATATGTGTATGAAGATGACGATATTGATGTTATTGAAGCGGTGAATCCAGAAGAATCTACTAAAGACCAAGTTCAGAGACCTGCAGAGTCCATTTTCAAATAGGTAACAGTTCTGGTAAGGAAAAGTCCGCGAAAAATCTGTCTAGTTATATTTTTGTAGTTTTTATCCAACAAGGAAAGCAACGAAGCGAAAGAGGGACCAGCGGAGCTAGGTGGCTCACACCCCTGGCGCTGGCCCCAGCGCGCCGGCAGTGGTGTGGCCACCTCGGACTCCGTCTCCGACCCGTTTTCTCCCAGTACTTTCCTTATGTTGTAAAAATTCATAATATATAATCCCCCGGATCCCCCAAGGTTTGTATATCATGTTCTCGTCGTGTTTTCACTATTCAGATGTCGTTTCAAGGTTCGTCTTCGGTGAACAACGAGCTGCGGTGCCGGCGCGAGCTCCATCGCGACTTGGAGCGGAAGACCTTCGCATGATGGGTGGAAGAAGAAAGGATCACAGCTAGGCACGAGGATATGGATCGGAGCATCAAGGAGGAAGTGAAGGGCATGTCGAAAGGCATGAAAGGACAAGGACTATTACCTCCAATTCTAAACCTCAGTTCCTGATCTGCAGCGGTGGAAGCTCTACGGGCTGCTAATGAGTTTTGTGATAAGTATCGAGTCCTGAGGAGAAAGGTGGACATACTGCAAGAAGAGAACATCAGGCTCCACAAGATCCTGGAAGATCATCTCACTTTGATCGAGAGAAGACCACCACCACCGAAGGAGTAATTCGTCATTAGGTTTTGGCATCCCCTTCGTTTGTTCCAAGCTTGGGGGAGTGTCGCGGTATCATATCACTATCTTCTATCTTTTTACCTTTTTAGTAGAGTCATATCATGAATAGAGAAGTTATCATGTAGGATGGTTTGCATTATGGAAGTATCCCCCTCTCGTTAGATATCTATGTATCCCTTGGTGTGAGTTGCCGTTATGGAATATTAATGAGAAGTTCTATCATTTACTCTTTTGCATATCTTATATTAGTTTTCAATTTCTGTTATATGATTGATCTTGTTATTAGTATTGGTATCACTTTGGGATCATTGAGTAAATTTAGTTGGTTTTGGCAAACCTGGCTCGGTCAGTAGCAACACTATTTTGAGAATTGAATGAAAAGATAAAAGTACCCTAAAAATATAACTTCATCATCATTTTTCTTGAGTTGCTCATAAGCTTAGTATTCTCTAGTTAAGATCTTTTTGTGCTTCCAAGGAAGATTCCATGTTTGTTTTTTATCACCTGTATGTTTGTTTGTTTCCTTCAACTCTTATGCTTGCTACCCAGCCTTGCTAGCCAAAAACTTGTACTGAGAGGGAATGCTTCTCGTGCATCCAATCCTTAAACCAAAACCCATGCCATTTGTGTCCACCATACCTACCTATTAGCATTATTGCTACTCTAAGTAAATTCCTGTTTTTATCTACCTTCCAAATTAAACTTGTTATGTGAAAATTAGTGATTAAAGCTCTCACGAACTTGATGGCACACTTTACTTTTCTTGCACTTAATAAACTTGAACCATTGTTCCCATCTATGATGCGTATATGCTTGCGCTTTATAAGTTGAGAGTTAGCAGAACCATGTTACCATGGGGAACGCTTTCAACATTGCACTTATGTAGTTGATATCATGATTCTTTTGCTTATGGATCCCGGCGGTCTGAAATAAAAGGGGAACCTGTAAGATCATGGAGTTTGTATGTGTGTTAGGGAAACGCCTGGGCCGCTAGCCTAAGCCATGCCTAATCATGGTGGAAACTTGCAGTATAACCATAATGAGCACTCTATGAAGCATCCTCAATAAAAACCTATGCAAATAGCAAATAAAAAGATCGTTGAGATGCTCATTGTCTGCTTGCCTTGTCATTTTGATTATGCGATAGCTCCTGTATCATGTGCAAGGGGTACCCCGTTGGCGGTTCTCTATGATTCATATGTACTTACAATGACAAGAGCTTACTCGTGACAAAAGTTGAGTAGCATGAGGTCCGGTACTCTTAAGCACGGGGCATGAGATTTTCAACTATAACTTGTCAAGCATATCCTCATATTTGATCACTTTAACCTTAATCACCTAAAGATGCCTATGATAGGGGCAATGAGAGTTGAAAACTAATAAGTATCATAATTTTTGGAAGCTCTTTATGAAACTTGAAACCCCTGCTTTCCTCTACGAAGGGCCTATCTGTTACTTTTTAGTTGAGTCAGTAAACCTATTTCCTTCTATCTCGGCAAGTATTTTGAGTTGTTGTGTTTCATTCATTCATATGATGCTTTATTCAATCATGTTTCTTATGTTCCTTGTTTTGCACGTTGCTGTTACCTTAGAGTTTATTACTTTGAAAGCTATCATTGAAAACCCGTTATGTGTGAACTCCTGCAAATTGTCAACTATTATTCGACCAAGAGCTAAGTTTGCCATTACCAACTGTTATTTACTTTATGTATCTTTATTGTGTTTCCTTTACTTATTGCAAGTTAAGTTATATAATAGTGAGTTGTCTTCTATTATGATTTGTGTATTGATGAATGTGATGCTTCTTGTGCGTATTCTTTTATCGACACTTCACTCCATAAACCTGAGGTCATGTTTATCAAGCTCAGTTTTTGCTTGGTGACAAGCGAAGTCTAAGCTTGGGGGGAGTTAATACGTCCATTTTGCATCACTATTCTATATCATAATTTACTGTTATTCATTGATATATTTCATATTAAGAGAAGATACTTATGTTATTTCATCTGTTTTTGCATGGTTGATGACTTTTGGAGCATGGACCGCTGCAGTCAGGATTCTGGTGGAAAAGGTGCTCTTTGGAGGCAAAATTCGCGAATATCAGAAAATCCGGGAAAATACATGGAAAATTCTATTTTTCTAGAAGACGAAGGTTGCCAGAAGGGGAGTGGAGATGGGCCATAGGGGGCCCACACCACCCTGGCGCTGCCACCCTGGTCAAGGCCAGTGGTGTGGCCACCCTGGCCCACTCCTAGCTCTCTCCTTTGGCGTAGATTATCCCCATGGAACCCTAATACCTGGAGAGCGACCATAGAAAGATTTCGCCGCCTCTGCGGGGCAGAAAACTACAGAGAGAGAAAGATCTCTCCGGCAGACTTCTGTTAGGGGAATTCCTTCCCGGAGAGGGGAGATCATCGCCATCAACACCACCATCAAGCTGGACTTCATCGGGATCATGATCATCACCATCATCTCCATCACCACTTCACACCGCTATAACAATTGTGTTGAATCTTGCATAGTTCTTAGGGGAAACTTTCCTGGTGTTGATTACTTGTAGTAGTTGATGCTATTGAGTGGAACCATTGAATTATTGTTATGTTCAGATTGTTGCTTATCATTATATCATCTCTGATCTTGATCCATATGATGTCTTGTGATTAGTTCGTTTAGTTCTTGAGGACATGGGAGAAGTCATGTTGTTAGTAGTGGAGTTGTGTTGAGAAAGATTCAATGGTTTGATATTTAAGTTGTGGTGTTATTCTTCTAGTAGTGTCATGTGAACGTCGACTACATGACACTTCACCTTTATGGGCCTAGGGGAATGCATTGTGTATTTGGCTACTAATCGTAGGAGTTGCCGCAGTGACAGAAACCTGAACCCCCGTTAGGAAACCTTTGCACAAGGGACGTCAGGGTCTTAGATTTTAAAGCTGTGGTTAGGTTTCTATCTTAATTACTTTCTTGTACGTGCGGATGCTTGCAAGGGGTATAATCACAAGTATGTATTAGTCTTAGGAAGGTCGGTACATTAGCACAAGTTCACCCACACAGCACTTAGCAAACTAAAGAAGATTAATCAACTATATGAAGCGAAAGCACTTGACGATATTCCCGTGTGTCCTCGAGAACGTTTGGTCATCTTAAGTAATACAATCGTCTTGTCCTTTGCTAAAGAAAGGATTGGGCCACTTGCTGCAATTATTATTATTGTCTTTTAATTACTCGCACTTTATTTATCTGCATTATCAAAAAAACCCTAAAATCCGTTTGCTAAGTATTTACAGAGAATTCCTGCTCTAAGCCACTCATCAACACCTTCTGCTCCTCGTTGGGTTCAACACTCTTACTTATCAAAATACGCGATACACCCCTATACTTGTGGGTCGTCAAGACTATTTTCCGCTACTGCTGTCGGGAGTGAAGCGCTATTGAGAGTGGAACTAAAGGAAACTTTACTATGAGTATTGTTTACTTACAGTTGCTTTATTTCAATATGGATAATTCACTTAGTTTCTTATTTCCTGATGCTACTACCACTGCTAAGGTAGTAGATGAACCACCACCTGCTGAAAATGATACTTTTAAAATACCTACAAGAATTGGTGATCGTGTTATGGATAACTACTATTTTGGAGATGGAACTGTCCATCCCGGTGATCATTTGCTCTTTATACACGAATTATGCGGGTTGTTCAAGTGTGCAGGTATTACAACAGATCAAGTCAAGAAGAAGTTATTCTCATTATCACTAAAAGGAAGAGCTGAGGAATGGTATAAGTTGCTGAAGAATGGTCAAGCTCTTGAATGGGAGGAAGTAGTACCTCTCTTTTATTCAAAATTTTATCCTCCTAGTGAGATTCATAAATATCAGAATCAAATATACAACTTTTGGCCTCTTGATGGAGAGATTACAGCTCAAGCTTGGGGGAGATTGAAGTTACTAATGCTCAAATGTCCTATTCATGAGCTCCCTAACAATATTATTATCAATAACTTTTATGCAAGGCTTTCTCTTCATGATAAGGATCTATTGGATGCTTCTTGTGCTAGATCATTTACACGCATGGAAGAAGGAGCTAAATGGGATCTTCTAGACCGTATTCAAGACAATGCTGAAGCATGGGAGAACGATAAAGGAAGAAAGTCAAGTATAAATTATGATTATGAATGCATTGAATCTTTTATAGGAACTAATGACTTTCAAAATATAAAAAATGCTTATTGTCTAGACTCTCAAGCTATTGCAACCTATTTTATGGTCACATTTTGGTTGTGGTGGACTATGTTACAAAGTGGGTGGAAGCACATCCAACAAAAATTGCCGATAATGACAACAATCAAGATGCTTAAGGATATCATCTTTCCCAGGTTTGGAGTACCTAGATTTTTAATTACTGATATTGGTTCTCACTTTATACATGGAGTCTTTATGAAAATTTTAGCTAAGTATGGTGTCAATCATAGGGTAGCATCCCCATGTCACCCTCAAACTAGTGGTCAAGTTGAACTAAGTAATAGGTTAATCAAACTCATTTTAGAAAAGTCAGTCAATAGTGCTAGCTCTAATTGGCCAACCAAAATCGATTATGCTTTGTGGGCTTATAGAAATGCTTTAAAAATCCTATGGTTATGTCTCCTTATAAAATGGTCTATGTTAAAGCATGTCACCTCCCAGTAGAATTAGAACATAAAGCTAGATGGGTTGTTCAATAACTCAAGTTTGATTTCAAAATTGTTGGGGATAAAATAATTCCTGACCTAAGCTTGTTAGATGAATGGAGGAATGAATCTTATGAAGTGCTAGGTTATTTAAATGAAAAGTGAAGATTTGGCATGATAGGAAAATAAAGTTAAATGAATTTAAATTAGGAGATCAAGTATTATTGTTCAACTCTCGTTTCAAGTTTTCTGAAGGGAAGTTAGCATCAAAGTGGCAGGGTCCATTGGTTGTGCAAGAGGTGTATTGCTCTGGAGCCATCCGTCTTCATGGAGACTACAAAGGTAAACCTCATGTTGTTAATTGACGTCTTAAACATTATTTGCAAGCCAAAAATTCGATGTAAAAGTGGAAGAGTTAAATCTCTAGAGTCCCGAGGCCATAATCGCAAAGAAATATCCCCTACCTGATATTAGAAATCAATAAAAGTTAAGTTTCAGGTGCGTAACAATCTCGAAATATCTTCATCTTTTATGAAATTCATTATTTTTGGAAAATAAAAGTGTGCAGTGGAAGAATTGGACAAAATAGAGTCCCAAAGGGGGAAAGAGTCTAGGTGGCGTGCGCCCCCTAGTAGGTGCGCCACCCTGACTATTTTTCCCCTTCGAAGTTTGCTTCGCCTTTGTTTTGACTCTAGCTCTTCGTCTTACCCTAAAAACTGTCAATATATAGCCATCTTTACCGATCTAATCTTGCATCAAGTCTTTTCGATCAAACATTGTTTTTTGTCCCTGTTTTCTAGATCTCATCTCTACAACTAGTCATGTCTTCGCGGTGGAGCACCCTCATGGGAGAATTCCTGTGGGCACCCACCAGGACCTTGTGGTGGAGCTCCCCACCAAGGAGTCGGTTGCAAAGGGAAGAAGAAGACCCTAGGGAAAATGGCCTTTGGAGGACTCAACTTGAAGATGGAGCAAGGAGGATGAAGGAGGTTCAAGAACCTCAATTCAGGGGCTTGGTTGACCCGGATCTTCAAGCACGGATTGACCTCCTTCACCAAAAAATTACTAACGAAGAGAAGCACTCATCTGGCTCTCGTCATCATATTAATTGTTGCGGGACTACGAAGAGGCGGTGAACACAAAGTATATTAGGAGCATGCAAACAAACTCCGCAGTTTGCATATAGACTATTGAAAGGCTGGAGGAAGAGCTTAAGAGTTACAAGGCCAAGTGTGAGGATCAAGTTGAAGTCAACAAGAAGTTGCATGCAGCCTTGGTGAAGATCAGGAACACTAATGATGATGAGTTCATGAAAGTCATTGCTTAAGGATCTACATCAACACTCAAGCTTGAGGGAGTTTTATCAAGTCTTTAATGACTTTTAGTTTATTATATTGCTTCTACTCGTGATCTTTAGGTTGGTTTTGCTTTTATCTATTAGGTATTGATTTTCCTAGCGCTTGAAAAGTTCTTAGAGCATTATCATGTATCCTTGGTTGAGTGGATTTTGAATAAAATATAAAGTATGGTGTCATCCATGATTCTCTTGTTTGGACATTTATGGGTAACACTCATGCAGATGCGCGCATCATATCAAGAAGTTTCAATTGCATCTTGTCTTGAATTAGATTAACTTGAGTGTGTTGGACAAGTATAGAACTTCTCAAACAAACAAAAACCTGCAACAAAGGAAAGATCCATGAAAGTGATGTTTACAAATACATATAAAAAGGAATACATTGAATTTGGAGAAGAGATATGGTTTTGGAGAACAGATAGTTAGTAAGAGATGATGAAAAGGGTACATGAGATACTCTTGTTCTATTTAGTAATCAACGAGTAAACTGAGGGTCATGGATATTTCAATACATATGCTCTATGGAAAAGTGTATGAAAGGCAGGCACCCAAGGATTCAGTTAGCCATGGAAAGTGAAAGGCAAAGGTTGAGTAGAGCATATGACATGATTGAAAGATCTAGGAATAAGGTTTATACTAGTTACTAAGAGGCAAGACCGTTAACTGATGCCATTTAAAAAGTGGTGAAAGTGTTTGACAAAGTCAAACTTCATGTCTATCTTGTTGTTTAATAACTCTCTTCTTTTAACTAGTTATTCTATGAGAGTTTATCTTCATTCTGAAGTGGTTCCATGGCAGAAAACAAAAAAATTACTATGTTGGAATGCCCTGCTAGCCAGGATCTATCTAGGAGGTAATGCAGTAATAGAGGAAGACAGCAACAACATACCCTTGTAGACTGTAAGCACGTTACACTTATGCGGGAGCGTGGATGATGTAGTCATACCCGTCCGACCTCAAGGTCATGCAAATCCTTGCATGTCACCCCTTGTCCAGGTCCTTGCATGATAGTCTGGTTGCTACTAATGGTAGCGCCCCAGAGTTATCCTCCAGGACCATGCCACCACAAAGGCAACTAGAGAGAGAGATGTCAGAGTTCTCAAAGGAAAGTGCCTTGGAGAAATATCTAAATTGGTGTGTTTAATCCCTCCCATGGGCACCCCTATTAAAAATAGGAGGGGTGTGCCTTTCCTAAAGGCTTATGTGGGCCCCCCAGATTAATCCTCCGAGAATCCCTGTTATGCATATCACCACGATCCCATGATCAGTCTGTCGTGGCACATAACCGACAAGTATCAAAGTAAACATCCATTACTTAATCGGATACAAGTCATGCCTCAATTCCCATTATGGCTTTGTAGAACATCATTAGCAGAACTTTATCAAGCGTCGAGCACAAGCCATGCCTTAACCTACAAGAAACTGACTAGGAGAACATCCTAGCTCGCATAGTCATCAACGTCACATTCTTCTTAATTTTACTTCTCGAATCTGACCAAGTTAATAGCTAGGGACACTCCAATGAGTACATTGAATATACTCACAAACCACCTTAAGAGAATAATAATAACGAGAGGATATGCAATATGGCTATGGTAGTAGGAGGGCTCCATGAGAGGTTCTTTTCTTAAATAATTTCTCTTGTAGATATAACATCTACATATTTTTGTTGAAAACTTTTATAAAACATTTTGAAGGTCTTTTTGAAAAGTTTTGGAAAACACTAGGATTAGGTCACCCTATTTCGTCTCATGGTCCTCAATTGACCGGACCTTCCATCTTCTGTGATCCTTCAAGATCACCTCTCCTTCTCTAGTGTCCTTCAGACCACCAGTTTTTGAAAACTCTTTCTTTTCTGAAATTCTTTTTGAAAACAAAATCAGCACCGCTCTACGACAACATTCCCAACCATCCATGGTCGTGGACAAGGATATTCGAATAGATTTACACTCAGTAGAGGTTGTACACTTTACCCACACCATCTGGATACCCTGCCCTGATCCCGCATGGATCATGGGTCGAATACCCGATCAAGACTCTCGGATTGCCCCTCTAGCATGGGCCCTACCTGACATGGGTATACCTTAGAGGTACTCGAGGATGTCCAATACGATCTATCCCAAGAGGAGTCCATGGTGCAAACGAAGCCCAATAAGGATTCGGGTGGCCCACAGGAGCGCAACTTCTTGAAGAACACGGCAAAGATTAGATAGAAACTTGAAGGGAAAACCCTAATCTGTAACCGACTCAGCCTGGTATCCTGAGACCTAGCCTCCCTATATAATGCTAGGAGGGGCGGCGAGGAGGACAATCTACAACCCTCGTATACACCTCGCCAGATTGCATCTGCGCACCCCTTGTAACTTTTGACTCCCCGATAATCAAGAGCAGAAAAGCAGGAGTAGGGTCCTCTTCGAGGCCCGAACCTGGGTAAAACCTCGTGTCCCTTGTGTGCTTGTTTTCTAGCCGATCGATGCCTCCAGCGCTTCCTAATTCCTCGAACCTAAGTCCATCAACGATGGGCATTTATGAGTTAACCCCTCGTCAATTGGCACCGTCTGTGGGAAATGGGAGTGCTGATGTTGCGGCTTCCTCGGCCCCATCAACTGCGATCTACAAATCCACTACAGCGGAGACTCGCCTCCTCCTCAGCACTCTCGATTTCACCGTCCACTCACCAGAGACTCGCTCAGATTTTGAGTCCATGGGCGATGGGATGGCCTAGCAATCGGAAGCCTACGCTTTCAGGTTGGTCAGATCGACACGCTTCGCCTCCTTGATCGCCGGCTGGCTCCTTCGATTGCCCCTACATCGTGGTTCTGACCACCGATCGGTACCCTAAGCAAGCTCAACGCCTCGGCATTAGTCGAGGACACAGAAAGCGACAACAGTTGCAAGTCCGATCTGTGTGATCCGGTGTCGGAGGATGGCGCCTACGACTCCATATCTAAGAGCTGCGGGAGCAGTGGTTCCCCAAACCACTACATGTGCACCGTCATCAACACCGGTGACGGAGGCACTCAAAGGGACAACACCAACAGTGCACCCACCAACAACGGGTCGACCAATCGACCCCCTACCATCGGCCCCGTTGATAACGATCAGCAACCGCCCAACCCTGAGGGCGAATGCGTCAATAGCAAGACGAGGCGGCAGGAGATCCACCTCAATGACATCGAGTGGGCGCGATGGATGGAGGACCTATAGGGCAACCCCCTACCACCAAACTAATCGGAACAGATGGTGATGGGTTATCATTACCTACTCATACAGGAATTCAAGTGCCAACAGGCGATGAGCACTCGACTCGACGAGCGTAGGAGAGCCGCGGACAAGTCCAGCCTTCGGTGGGCAGCACTCTCCTCTATCGAAGGATCCTCCTCCAAGGGCAATGACCATGCAGCCACCAAAAGGCGCTCTCGACTAGCCCAACTCACTGACAAATAGCGAGAAGAAGCCACTAAAGCCCTAGACTTCTCGTTCATTATGGTGGACTCGCAGGGCAACATGCTCCCGAAAACACCACAAGCAGCGGTGACATCAGCCACCATGTACCTGCTCAACAACCAACCACCAGCTAGGGATCCACGGTCTGCCATGCACCAATCACGATCGTGGGCCTTGGACTGGTTGAAGTTGTGCTTGCCAAAGATCCAATGCTAGAGACAAAGCAAAGCAAGGCTCCACCCAAGTACTACTCGCTCTCCTCTAGCGAGGACGAGCATGACCTGTCGTGGTGATGCCGCTCATGTTGACACGATCGCGATTATGATGCGCATGATGACATCACATAGCGCAAAATCAACAAGATGCACGCCAAGCGCGCCTACTCAACAGAGTCGGAGGATGAAGGAACATAACTCTGCTGTGTCAGCTGCTTCAGCAGAGCCATATTGCAGATGCAAATGTTGAAAGGGTTCAAACTCCCGTCGAAGAACCCAAAGTTCGATGGCCTCCAAGATCCGAAGATCTGGCTGGAAGACCACATCTCCTCTGTCAAGCTGCATGGTGGAAACAAATGCATAGCCATGAAGTATCTCTAGCTGTAGCTGCAAGGCGCTGCCCACGCATGGCTCAACAACCTGCCCCGTGGGTCGATCCGTAGCTAGGAGGAGCTGGTCTACAGTTTCGTGAGAAACTTCAAGGGCACCTATAAACGGCCAGCATCAATCGAAGTGCTCAGGGTCTGCTGCCAGAAGCCGAGCGAATCCCTTTGCTCATAGATCCAAAGGTGGCCCATCATCAAAAACTCGGCAGAAGATATCTCCGGGGACCGCGCAATCGATGCGTTCAATGACGATGACGAGGGTTTAACTCGTCAATGCCCATTGTTATGGACTTGGGTTTTGGAGAAGGAGGGAGCGCTAGAGGCATCAATCGGCTAGAAAACAAGCACACAGGGATGCAAGGTTTACCCAGGTTCAGGCCTCGTAGAGGTCCCTACTCTTGCTTGTCTGCTCTTGGAATTAACGAAGGAATCGAAGATTACAGGGGCGCGCAGATGCAATCTGGCGAGAGTTGTGGAAACTAGGGTTGCATGTGTCCTCCACGCCGCCCCCTCCTAGCCTTTATATAGATAGGCTAGGTCTCGGGTAGCAGGTCGAGTCGGTTACAGATTAGGGGTTTTCCCTTTGAACTTTCTATCTTAAGCTTCTTCTTGTCTCACAAGCAATCGAGAGTCCGTGGGCCACTCGAATTCTCTATTGGGCCTTGGCAACACCGTGGGCTTCCGCCGTATCCGGACCATATATACCAAACTCGAGTACCTATAGGGTATACCCATGCCAGTAGCCCCCAAGTGTCCAGTGGAATCACAGATTCGACTGGGGACTTTATGAAGCCTTTCGAGTGCATGATTGAGTATTTTTCGAGTGTTCAGTTCTTGTCATAGGGATCGTTGATGTGCGTGCCTGATTTAGCCGATGCATCGGTATCAGTTAATTGCCTTAGGGCAAAACAACACAATCTACTCAAACTCGAGTCCCCGAACTCAAATTCGGAAAAGTGCTGGCGAAATTCGACTCGGGCCATGGAGGTCTTACAGGAGTTGAATTCTAGTGTATGGGTGTGAGCACTCGACGCGTCCATCAAGGCATGTTCATCATACCTGTAGTCACGGATATGTTTCTGGTAGTGTGCAGTAGATGCGTTGCCAGACCTTATTCAGGTCTTACCTTCACGCTGTAAGCGCGGCATCCGAACTTTTGTCATCGCAGAGATGATTCGGGTAACCCAGGAGATGTAATCTCTTTGTAGGGAAAATATGAGGCAGAGTCGCCGTAGCATTCGAATGTGGATGTTATCAACACACAGTACATTGTGCAAGGAAAAATAAGCATAGGGTGCGCGACCAGCGCTCCCTATGAGAGTAGCCCCCAAGTGCCTGGTTGAGTCGAAGACTCAGGCAGGGACTAAAGAGTTTTTGCGACTGTTGTCGTCTTTTGTTGCTTGTTTCAGTCGAATTTGCTTCTGGCGCTCCCTATGGGAGTAACCCATGATCTATAATCGAATCATAGATTTGAGTGGTGGGTGTGCTTTTAATGTTCAAATTCTTGCATAAAAAATGAATCGTAGGGTGCACGACCAGCGCTCCCTATGGGAGTAGCCCCCGAGTACTTGGTGGAGTCAAAGACTCAAGCAAGGACTTAATAGTCGAAATCTTCTAATGCTCCTCCTGATGACATCAGTGCTGACGATGTGATGACCTCAGTTGCCCGCGTGAGCGGCTTTGACGGGACGTGACGAGCGATGGGTCCCACTTTCTGACTTTGATTTGACCGAGCGTGCGTAATCTTTCGTTTTAATTGCGTCTCCTCGATTTCCACACGTAATGGAGATAGTGGGGGATGGTTCGTGTTTTGGCCTCTCCACGTGTCG
This sequence comes from Avena insularis, assembly GCA_023614405.1. Taxonomy (NCBI): domain Eukaryota; kingdom Viridiplantae; phylum Streptophyta; class Magnoliopsida; order Poales; family Poaceae; genus Avena; species Avena insularis. The sequence continues at coordinate 455,801,573 of CM042694.1, forward strand.
ACAGCGATGTGCGCCACGCGTCCAGTAGGGTTTCTGCTGGCCGTTGGATGGCATCCGTAAGGGGGTTAAGTAGCAACGCAACTGTGGTAATTTTCCCATCTACCCTTTCTCTGCTTGTGCTTCCATTGCCATTTTCGCTGCTCTCTGCTTCCTAGAGCTTGTCCTCTTCGTGGCACTGGACCAACTCCGCGTCTTCCCGAGCTAATTCCTTCGCTCGCACCGCCATCGTAAGATGGGCAAAAAGAAGGGAGGCGCCGCCGCTGAGTCCGTCGTTGCCATTACCGCTGCCAAGAAGAAGGGCGGCTCCGCCTTTGTGGGCACCAACGCCACCGGCGCTGGGAAGAAGAAGGGCGCGGGTACCCGCGTCACCAATGGTGCATGGCACGCATCCATTATCAAGTCCTCCGAGCTCCATCTCCTGCGTCAAGATGGAGTTCTGTCACTCGTGGAGGATGAGTAGCGAGTGCCAGGTGGCGAGGTAACTCCCTGTCCTCCTGCTGGTTTCCGGGTGATGTTCCTTACGTTCATCATCCGCGGTCTTTATCTGCCCCTACATCCTTTCTTCAGGGGCCTCCTTTGTTTCTACGGGCTCCAGCTGCATCAGCTGTCCCCAAATTCTATTCTCCACATCGCCTGCTACATTACTCTTTGCGAGTGCTGGCTCGGAGTTGAGCCACACTTTGGCCTCTTTAAGAGGATTTTCAAGCTGAAGCGCCAGTCAGCATCTGGTTCCGTAGTCTATGACGTAGGAGGCTGCGGAATCCATGTTGACTCCTCCACCACATATTTCGATATCAAGCTCATGGCGTCCATCCAAGGGTGGAGAGACAAGTGGTTCTACATCCGCGGCCAGAAGGCCGACGGAGAGCACTACAGACTCGCGCCTTTCGATCCCGCGACGCCGTGCAAGAGGAGGCATTCTTGGAAGAACGTGGTGATGCCTGGCGAGTCCAAGGAGACAGAAGTGTTGTACAAGCGCGTCTGCGACCTCGAGAGCCGCATGGGTAAAGAAGAGGGGCGCCGCCCTCATTCGCACATGGTTGCACCGTCACTTCCAGCCCCTGTAGGCCAGAGTCCACCCCATGTTCCAATGGGCTGGTGCAGACAATGCCACTCGCGTATCTGCCGATAGCATTTCCGCAAGTGAAGTAGATAAGAGGTTGCGACTAGTGACAAAATATATCACCAAGGAGGTTCTCCCAAGCGAACCAGTCATGCCTCCCTTCAACGCCTCTAACCCTCCTCCTGAGGTAGATTTGTGCTACGAAGTAGCTTTATTTGTCGATTGGTGTTAATTGCTTGATGTATAATGAATTGTTTTCTGAATGCAGGATTGGAAGGTGTCTCCCAGTTTGCCCCCTCTTCCTGAGGGGGTTATTCCTCACGAAGTGGATGAGGAGGACGAGTCAGAATCGACCGCCCCACTTGAAGAGGAGGGAGCCCCCGAGTCTAGTGATCTGGAGACTCACAAGCGTTCTCGCAGTGAGGATTCGGATGCTTCGTCTCCTTCGACTCTAGAAGGCCCATCTATTGGTGTCGAGGAGCCGATTCCCGTCGTTCCTGTGCGCTCTATGGCTCCTCCTGCCCGGAAGAAGCTTCGACTACCAAAGGAATCGTCGAAGTCGAAGGAGCAGTCCTTCGATCTTGATAGATTTGACTGGTAAGTTTTGTATTCGCGACCTCATTTTGGTTTCTTCTTTGAGTTGCCATCTGTCCTGAAGCTTTTGCTTGTTTTGTGTTTCAGTTAAAAGGCGACATCATCTTCTGACGACGTCCAATTTGTGAAGGAGTCCGGAGTCGCGGACTCCAAGTCCAAGAAGGTGGCTTCGCGGTCTCCTTCTCCTCCATTGGCGTCCCACTCCAGGCATAATTCATCGAGTTCCCCGCATGCTGGGGAGCATCAGATGGTTACCTGGATGACTATGCAACAACCTTCTTCAGAGTCTGTGGAGGAGCATGTATGTATCTTATAGTTGGCAGTCAAATTTATTCTTGGCGTGCTTTTCTTCAACTTGAAATGTCTCTGATGCAGCTCATCATGAAAGAAGCCGCCCGCCTGGCAGAGCAGGTCCTTAACATGGGTCGACGGCATGCACGACTAGACAATCGCCATCGCATTGTCGAAAGTAAGTCTTGACTTCGCCTTTGTAATTTGCGAATATTATTGATTCGATTTGGTAACACTCCCCGTATGTCATAGCTGAGCATAATGAATTACTTCGCCATGCTGCTGCATTGGAGAAGATGTTGGCCATGGCAATGAAGAATCGCGACGAGGCGGTCGCAGCTTTGGAGGAGTCGCGGAAGCGAGAGCAGGATCTCCTTGCCTCCACTGCTGAGAGGGAGAAGTTGTTCGAGGAGCAGCTTCTCTCGATTGCCAAGTCCCTCTCAGGTATTTCTTTTTCATCTGAATATGCTTTGCTCTTCTGTACTTTGATGTATGATTGTTTATACTAATGCTTTTGTGTATGCAGATGCTGGCGGCTTGAGTTTTGATGCCCAATCTCTGCGCCGCGCGGATGCTTTGGCTGGTGCCATCACTGCAGTCGAGGATCACAGCGTATCCCTCCAGGAGACGCTAGGGAAGGACAAGGATGTGCTTAGTCGCATCCATGAGGACTTAACTCCCAAGGTCGGGATGATCGACAATCTCGACGACTTGGTGGAGTCTCTGGCTGGAGGAATCCCTACTGACTTCAAGAACTCGCAGCGCTCCGTCGGTGCCACCATGGCACTCGCCATGGTGCAGGCCCATGGTGTGGAGATGGATCCTACCGCTATCTCTGAGGCGATTCCAGTCGACGCTGGAGGCCAGCTGGTAGTGTTTGCTCCCTTTGTTGGTAAATGCAAAAATTATGGTCCCCAGCTTATCGAGACACTCGCCAAGTACTCCGAGGAGCGGCATCAAGCGAAAGTTGCGAAGGCTGTGGCGTCTGGGGGTACCGCTGGCAAGTCCGTGGTGTCGGAAACTGCCACGGATGCGATGAAGCCCCCGAGGCCGAAGTCGAAGTTGAAGAAACACGCTGCTCCTTAGTTTTATATGTAATAGTTCTAGTGTATGACCTTTTATGTCCGTGAGACAATGCTTTCATGGGGGTACCCCAGTCAAGACTTTGTTTATGTTTGAATGTATCCAGGCCTTTCGTCAGTGTATCTTCAGCCTCTTATTTTGCTTTTGTTTGGTTCGTGATAGGGTACCTCGAGTGGTCCTTCGAGTGATCCTCGGGATCCGCCACCCGCTGATGAGACCTTGGTGCAGTTGCGTTCAAGGGTGGATGAGTTGTCCCTGCTTTTGCGACTGCGCGATCGTGTTAAGCGGCTAGAACATGAGTTGCCCATCCTCCGCGGTAACGCGGATGTATGGAAGTCGAGGGTGGAGAAGGCTGCCGCCCGAGAGCAATATCTATTGGAGGAGGTGACGCAGTTGGGCGATCAGTTCAAGTGTTAGCTTCCTGCTCTCTTATCTTTTCTTGTAGCCAATCGCGGTAGTTCCTTGTCTTCATATTTTGCCTTTTTGCCTGGTGTAGTTGTTAGCGCTCGTCATCCGTAGGATGAGAAAGACATGATCGCCATTCGAATGAACGACCTGACCCAGGAACAGCTTTAGGCAAGTGGGTACTTCTGGGTGGACCATGATCATGCGATCGCACTTGCAACCCTGCATGATCGTGCTTCTCGAGTAGTCCACTTTCTGAAGAAAGCGCAGTCGTGCCCGAGGAATATCTACCAGACGATGTTTCCGATGGATGTCGTCCCTTCGAGCTTGTTGGCTCTCCTGGCTAAGTTTCAGGATTTGAGTGCAGTTCGCGAGTGCGTGCAGCAGCAGTTAGTGGCTGGTGCCAAGGCTGCTTTGTCGCTGGTGCGACTGCATAGGCCTGATGTAGATGTTGTAGCTATTGCTGCTGGGCTGCTGACTCTGCCGGCAGGTTCGACCTAGGACATGGTTCCACATTACCAGGCGGTGGATCGTCTAGCAGAAGAAATTGTCGACTTCTTTGAGGAATAGACAAACGTTCTTCTACTGCAGTAGTAGTTTTACTTGTATCCTGCACATAAGTATACCAGTGTTGTAAAAGTTCGTATGGATATATTTTATGTAATTAATTTATATTGATATGTAAAGAGCTTGCTAGCTTATATGTTTTGCGAGTGTATTTGTACTCGACACTTCCTTTTCGTTAGCCTAACTTGTTTTATCTCAGCACCTTGCCGACCTGTCAGGTGCATTGCAACTGGGTTGGTGTTTTATCAAGGGTTCGATTGATATTCTGTCATCTACTCGGGATACCACGACTTGTTCATAGAACGAATATGTAAAGGGTGGCACAGCCCCCGAGTGATAATATTGCCAGAAAAATAAGGAAGAACGCAGAGTTTCGGGGCACTTAGCTTTATTTATTCGCAAAACAGTACGAGGTATAATGTGTGGCTAAGTAGCCTGGCTGAATAGCCTTATTTGTAATGTAAGAAAAAAAGACTACTAGGGGTAGAAGCACCACAGCTGCGCGATGTTCCAGGGGTTAGAGTATGCGACTCCTGTCTCCAAATCTTTGAGGCGATAGGCGCCACCTAGGATTACTTCTGTAATCACGTATGGTCCCTCCCAAGGGGACTCGAGCTTGAGATGCCCTTGCTGCTTCAGTCGCAGGACCAGGTCTCCTTCGACGAAGGATCTGGGGCGTAGCCTTCTGCTGTGGTAGTTGCGCAGGTTTTGCTGGTAGATCGTTGATCTTTCTGATGCGCTATCTCGTGCCTCGTCAAGGAGATCGACGGAGTCTTCAAGTGCAAGTGTTGACTCCTGCTCGTTGTACGCGACTACCCGTGGGGCTTTAAAGCGTACTTCTGCGGGTAGCACTGCTTCGGCGCCGTGCACCATGAAGAACGGGGTATATCCCGTGGCACTATTTAGGATTGTGCGCAGGCTCCAAAGTACGGACTGCAGCTCATCTGGCCAACATCCAGCGGCTTGCTCGAGTGGCCGGAGGAGTCGCTTCTTGACTCCACTGTAGACGAGGCCGTTGGCCTTTTCGACTTGACCGTTAGTATGTGGATGAGCTACGGAGGCATAGCTTATGTTGATCCCCAGGTTTTCGCAGAAACCCTGGAACTCCTTGGAGGTGAAGTTCGTTCCATTGTCCGTGATGATGCTATGTGGCACTCCGAAGCGATAGACAATGGACTCGAAGAACTTAACGGCACTAGCTCCTGACTGGTTTGTTACCGGCATGGCCTCTATCCACTTGGTGAATTTGTCGACTGTGACTAGGAGGTAGACGTAGCCCCCTCGCGAGGATTTTGGGAGCTTGCCGACCATGTCAAGCCCCTATTGTGCAAAGGGCCAAGCCAATGGTATTGGCCGGAGTTCCGCGCTAGGTGTGTGCGGCTTGTCCGCGAATCGCTGGCAAGCATTGCATCGCTGGACGATGTCCTTGGCATCGCGCATGGCCGTGGGCCAGTAGAATCCGGCTCGTAGAGATTTGGCGACGAGGGCGCGACTGTCGGCATGGTGCTCGCAGGTCCCTTCATGGATGTCAAGGAGGACGGCCCTTCCGTCCCCGTTGGAGTACTCATGTGATGCTGCGCTTGTATAGTTCGCCGTTGATGATGGCGAATGCCTTGGATCGCCATGCAATGTGTCGCGCGTTAGTCGGTTCGTCTGGCAGCCTCTTGCTGAGAAGATATGTGATGTAAGGTTGAGTCCAAGATGGTTCAATCATCATGACGCCCATTGGTCCCTCGAGTCTTTTGTCAAGCTCCAGGTCATCGAGTGCCATTGGCTCATTGGGTGGCGTAGCCCCCGAGCCCGTTGTTGCGCTTGCTTTCTTCTCTGTGGCCTTTGGCTTGATGGAGCGTTCGCAGATACGCTCGAGAAATACCCCAGGTGGTATGGGGGTGCAGGTGCAGCCAATGTTGGCGAGTGCGTCCACCTCTTCATTGCTTTCGCGGCCTACGTACCGCAGCTCACAGCCGTCAAAGTCCCCTTCGAGTGTGTCGTAGAGGTCGCGGTAGGCGATCATATTGTCGTTTAGCGCGTCGCACTCGTGCATCGTTTGGTTGACCACCAGTTTGGAGTCGCCGTAGATGATGAGCCTCTTGGCACCGCAAGCTTTTGACATCCGTATCCCGTGCAGCAGGGCCTCGTATTCAGCTTCATTGTTGGAGACAGTGAACTGCATTCGCAGAATGTATTTCAGCTTGTCTCCCTGGGGCGATGTCAGTATGACACCTGCGCCAACCCCGTCCTTTCGTTTGGATCCATCGAAGTGCATTGTCTAGAGGTAAGACATATCTGGCTTTTCCGGGAGCTAGTTCTCCATCCAGTGCACAAGGAAATCAGGGAGGACTTGCGACTTGATCGTGTCGCGCTTTTCGTATGTAATGTCTCGTGGACATGGCTTGATTCCCCAAAGCGCGACTCGTCCGGTGGCGTCAGGATTGTTGAGGATATGCCCAAGTGGGGCGTCATTGACCACCATGATTGGGTGCTCCTGGAAGTAGTGACGTCGTCGCCTGGCTGTCATGAAGACATCGTATGCCAGCTTCTAGTAGTGCGGGTACCGCTGCTTTGTTGGTGTGAGCACCTCGCTGAGATAGTAGACTGGGCGCTGCACCCCGTGGACCTTGTTTTCCTCGGCACGTTCCACCACGAGCACCGTGCTGACCACCTGGTTGGTGTCGGAGATGTAGAGCAACAGTGGTTCTTTTTCGTGTGGAGTCACCAGTACTAGCGAGGTAGATAGTAGACGCTTGAGGTCTTCGAATGCTTCCTACGCCTCATCGGTCCACTCGAACTTGTCAGTTTTGCGGAGAAATTGGTAGAAAGGCAGTGCTTTTTCGCCCATTCGACTGATGAATCGACTGAGCGCCGTGATTCACCCAGCCAGTTGCTGGACGCCTCTTACGTTTTTCGGCTTCTCCATGGCCAGTATGGCTTTTATTTTCTTCGGGTTCGCCTCAATCCCTCTCGCGGAGATGAGATACCCGAGTAGTTTCCCAGATGGTACGCCGAAGGTGCATTTGTCCGGATTGAGCTTGATCCGGTAGCGGTCGAGGTTGGCGAAGGTCTCGCATAAATCGTCGATTAGCGAGGCTTCCTCTTTTGTTTTGATGACGATGTCATCAACGTAGACTTGGATGTTGCGACCAAGTTGATTCTTAAGGCAAGCCTGCATGCACCGATGATAGGTGGCTCCTGCGTTTTTGAGCCCGAAGGGCATTGTGTTGTAGCAGAACACACCAAAAGGCGTTGTAAACGCTGTTTTCTCTTGGTCTTCCTCCTTCATTTGAATCTGATTATAGCCTGAGTAGGCATCGAGGAAGCATAGACGCTCACATCCCGCGGTGGAGTCGATGATTTGGTCGATTCGCGGCAGCGGGAAGTGATCCTTTGGGCAGTGCTTATTCAGGGAGGTGAAGTCCACGCACATCCGCATGATATCCGTGTCTTTTTAGGTACCAACACCGTGTTGGCGAGCCAAGTACTTTCCTTGATCTCATGTATGAATTTGGCCTCGAGGAGTCTGTTGATCTCCATTCAGACCGCCTTTGATCTTGGTTCAGACAGTCGTCGAATTGTTTGCTTGACTGGCCTTGCGTCTGGGTTGACATTGAGTGCATGCTCGGCGAATTCCCTCGGAACCCCTGGCATGTCCGATGGACACCAGGCGAAGATTTCCTAGTGCTCACGGAGGAATTCGACAAGCGCGAGTTCCTATGCGGAACTCAAGTTGTTGGTGATGAGGGCCGTCTTGGTCGGGTCCGTTGGGTGGACCTGGACTTTCTTCGTGTCCACCGACGAGTCGAAGGACAGGTCGAGTGAACTTGGCCGGCTCAGGGGAGGCAGACTGTTGTCTGTCAACTCCTTTAATTTTGCGAGTTCCTCCTGCATACCGAAGGACTGGGAGATTTTGTTGAATTCCCTGTCACAATTGTCGGACCTCTTGAAGTTGTCATTGATTGTGATTACGCCGTTTGGGCCCGGCATCTTCATCTGCAGGTAGGCATAGTGTGGCACCGCCATGAACTTTGCGAACGCGACACATCCGAGGATGCAGTGATATTGTGAAGGCCAGTCGACGACCTCAAAGTCGATGCGCTCTCGCCAAAAATTTCTGCGGCGTACCAAAGATGACGTCGAGGTTGATTTTGCCCAGGGGATATACACCTTTCCCTGGGACGGTGCCGTGGAACATTGTGTCTGAAGCTTCCAGACACGTCAGACGGATCCTCATTACACGCGAGGTATTCGCGAACATTAGGTTGATGCCGCTGATGTCGTCCATGAAGACGCGGCTCATGTCGAAGCCCCCAATCTACGCTTCGAGTAGAAGGGGACAGTGGCCTGGACGAGGGACTTGGTGTGGGTGGTCATGCCAGTAGAAGGTGATGCAAGAGTCACTTCCACTGAGGTACTCAGTGGTGGAGGGTGGAGAGTTGATTGCCAAGTTGACTTGGCGAGTGATGGCCTTCAACACTCGATTTGAGGGACACCCCTTTTGGATCATCTCCATGTTGCCCATGGGTCGTGGGTAAGGTTTGCCACCATGATTCTGGACCGGTGCGGCCGCGGGTGGTGGTATTCCAGGCGGTGGTGGAGGAGTTCCGTGTGCCACAGTGCCTGGGGCGACTACATAGCCCCTGTTGACTGCGTCGCGATTCATCCGAGCCAGACCCTCGTGGAGCTTGAGAAACTCGCGGCAGTCGTTGAGAAGGTGACTAGATTTTTTCTTACCGTCGTGCTTGTCGATGTAGAAGTACACGTTGCATGGCCCGGACAGTTTGTCCTCGACGGTTGTTGTGTGTGCCTCTTAGCGAGTGCGGCACTGCCACACCTGCGTGGTTTTCCCGGACTCGTGGTATCCACCGCTGCGATAGCCGTTGTTGCGGTTGTTGTTGCGTTTGTCGGCGTAGCCAGCTGCGACCATGTTGACGTTGTCGCGGTCATCGTAGACGTGCATTCTCCGCTTGCCTCGACGGTCGCGGTCTACACCCGAGGTCGTCGTTATCGTCGGAGTAGGTGCGGTTTTTTACTGAATCCTCTCCGCCGGCCCACCGATTCACAATTTCCATCAGGTGGTCGATTGCTTTGGGCTTCGAGGGGCCCAGCTCTTCCCTGAGCTCTGTGCGGCGAACACCACCGTTTAATGCGTCGATTGCACGGTCTTCCGAGATGTTTTCTGCGGAGTTCTTGATGATGGACCACCTCTGATGTACGAGCATAGCGATTCACCCGATCTTTGCTGGCAGCTCCTCAGCTCTTCGATTGATGCGGGCCTTTTGTAAGTGCCCTTGACATTGCGTACAAAGCTGTACACCAGCTCTTCCTAGCTGCGAATGGATCCACGCGGGAGATTGTTTAGCCATGCGCGGGCGGCGCCCTGCAGCTGTAGCTGTAGGCATTGCATGGCTGTGTTTTGACTCCTGCCATGTAGCCTAACGGAGGAGATGTGGTCCTCCAACCAAATCTTTGGATCTTGTAGGCCGTCGAACTTTGGGTTTTCCGACGGGAGTTTGAACCCTTTAGGCATTCGCTTCTGCCTGATGGCCCTGCTAAAGCATCTGGCGCCGCAGAGTTCAGTCTCGTCCTCTTCGGAGTTAGTCGAACGAGCGCGTCTTGCCCTTGATTTGTCGATTTTGCGCTGCGTGAGGTCATCGTGCACATCATAGTCGCGATCATGCCGCCGTGAGCGGCGACGCAGAGACAGATCGTGGCTATCGTCGCTGAATGAAGGTGAGGAATAGCGTTTTGCCAGAGCTTTGCCCTTCTTCGGCTCTGGCATTGGCTCTTTGTTGAGAGCAGCCTCGACTAATCCCAAGCCCGTGATCGTAGATCGGTGCATGGCGGCTTGCGGATCTCCAGCTGGTGGCTGGTTGTTGAGGAGGTACATGGTCGATGCTGTCACCGTGGCTTGTGGTGTCTTTGGGACCACGTTGCCCCGCGTGTCGACTGTCATAGAGCTGAAGTCGAGGACTTTTGCAGCTTCTATGCATTCTTGCTCGGTGAGATGGCCCATCCGAGATTGCCTTTTGTTGGCCACGTACTCATTACCCTTGGAGGAGGATCCTCCGTGGGAGGAGAGCCCAGGTCGACGAAGACTCGACTTATCTGCTGCCTTTTTATGCGATTCGAGTTGCGCGATTGCGTGTGGCATCTGTACTCCTCCTTTAGTAGCCAATGGTATCCCATCAACATGTCCTGCAGCGTGCCGGGAGGCAGAGGATTGCCTCGCAGAGCTTCTCGATAGCGGGCCCACTCGTTGTCATTGAGTGTAATCACGACACGTTCACTAGTGTGCTCGTTCACCATGGTTGGTGGTTCGACTGCCCCTCCGTTGTTGACGGGCGCGCCATTGCCACCGTTGGTGGGGCCGCCGTTGGGTGGTCCGCCATTAGGTATGCCACCGTTGAGCAGATCGGTGGATCGGTGCCAGATACATTGCCACCGTTTTCACGATTGGCGGCGGTGTCGCCAGCATTGATGACAGCACACATGAAGCGGTTGGGGAAGCTATTGCTTCCGCAACTTCCGGATCCGGATCCGCGGACTCCATCTTCCGTTGCTAGGTCACCCAGATCGGATCCCCGACTGCTGTCGCTGTCCGTGCTCCCAACTGTTGTTGAGGTATTGAGCTTGCTGAGGGTGCCGATTGGTGGCGGGAACCACGATGCTGGAGCAATTGCGGGTGCTGTTGGCTGGTCGGGCATGCGAAGCATGCCCATCTGACCAACTTGGAAGCGGAAGCTCCCAATCGCCAGACTGATTCCATCGCCTACGGACTCGAAAGTCGGGCGAGTGGCTGGTGTGTGGACGGTGAAGTAGAACGCGCCGAAGAGCTGGCGAATCTCCGCTGTTGTGGAGTTGTAGATTGCGGTTGATGGGGCCGAAGAAGCCGCGACATCAGCACTCCCAGTTCCCACAGACGGTGCCAATTGACGAGGGTTTAACTCGTCAATGTCTATTGTTATGGACTTGGGTTTTGGAGAAGGAGGGAGCGCTGGAGGCATCAATCGGCTAGCAAACAAGCACACAGGGACGCAAGGTTTACCCAAGTTCAGGCCTCGTAGAGGTCCCTACTCCTGCTTGTCTGCTCTTGGAATCAACGAAGAAATCGAAGATTACAGGGGCGCGCAGATGCAATCTAACGAGAGTTGTGGAAACTAGGGTTGTGTGTGTCCTCCTCGCTGCCCCCTCCTAGCCTTTATATAGATAGGCTAGGTCTCGGATAGCAGGTCGAGTCGGTTATAGATTAGGGTTTTCCCCTTTGAACTTTCTATCTTAAGCTTCTTCTTGTCTCGCAAGCAATCGAGAGTCTGTGGGCCACTCGAATTCTATATTGGGCCTTGGCAACGCCGTGGTATTTCGCCGTATCTGGACCGTATATACCAAACTCGAGTACCTGTAGGGTATACCCATGTCAGACGGTGTCCGCCGCAGAGAGCTCAGGGAGGAGCTAGGCCGTACATGGCCCAAAACCATCGACCACCTGATGGACATCGTGAATCGGTGGGAAGATGGAGAAGACTCGGTGAACAAGAACCGTGCCTACTCAGATGACGAGGATGACCTCGGCTACCGACGTGACCGTTGAGGGAAACATCGATCACGCGGCTAGGAAGACCGCGAGGAAGTCGACATGGTCACAGCTGGCTATGCCGACAAACGCGATGAAGGCAACCATAGCAGCGGATACCATAGTGGCAGCTACCGCGACAACGGAAAACCCGCACAGGGTGTAGAAACACTACACCCGCGACGAAGCACCTGGAACATCGATCCAGGATAAGCTATCTAGACCCTGCAATGTCCACCTCTACATTGACAAGCACGATGGCAAGAACAAGTCCAGCCACCTCCTAAAGGACTTTCGCGAGTTCCTCAAGCTCCATGAAGGCCTCGCCTAGATGAATCACGACACGATAAATCAGGGCTACGGAGCTACCCTAGGCGCCATAGCTCATGGATAACCACCACCACTGCCCGAAGGACCCGCGCAGCCTGCGGCTGTGCCAGTCAAAACAACGGAGGCGAACAATACCCACGAGCACTGGGAAACATGGGTATGATCCAGAAGGGGCGTCCCTCCAATAGGGCACAAAATTCGATCACTCGTGAGGCGATCAACTCTCCACCCTCGACCACTGAGTACCTCAGCGGGTGCGAGTCCTACATCACCTTCGACAAGCATGACCACCCGCGCCAAGTGCCTCGCCCGGGTCACTCTCCCTGGTGCTCGAGGCACAGATCGGTGGCTATGAGATGAGTCACGTCTTCATGGACGGTGGCAGCAACATCAACCTCATGTTAGCCAGCACCCTGCACGCCATGTGTATCCCCTTCTCCTGCCTAGAGGCCTCCGACACAATGTTTCACGACATTGTCCTAGGAAAAGGCGTATACCCCTTGGGCAAAATCAACCTTGACATCATCTTCGGCATGCCCACAAACTTTCGGTGAGAGCGCCTTGCAATATCACACAAACCTCGGGCGTGTCGTGTTCGCGAGGTTCATGGTGGTCCCACACTATGCCTACTTGCAGATGAAGATGACAGGATCCAATGACATTATTACCTTCAGCGGGAGCTTCGCCAAGTCAGATAGCTGCGACAGGGAATTCAATAGAATCTCCCAATCCTTCGGCATGCAGGAAGAACTGGCCAGACTAAAGGAGTCGGCTAACAACAGTCTTCCTCCTGTGAGCAAGCCGAACGCATCCGACTAGTCCTTTGACTCGTCAGTGAACACCAAGGTGGTCCAAGTTCACCCAATGGACCCGACCAAGACGACCCTCATCGCCAACAACTTGAGTCCCGCATAGGAACTCGCGCTCGTCGAATTCCTCCATGAGCACTGGGAGATCTTCGCCTGGTGTCCAGCAGACATGCTAGGAGTTCCCAAGAAATTCTCCAAGAACGCACGCAACATGAATCCATATGCAAAACCAGTAAAGCAGTCGATGCATTGACTTTCAGAACCAAGGGCAAAGGTGGTCGGCATGGAAGTCAACAGACTCCGTGATGCTGATTTTATACGCGAAATAAAGGAAAGCACCTAGGTAGCTAATCCCATGCTTGTTCCTAAAAGGGACATGGACATCCTGCGGATGTGTGTGGACTTCACTTCTCTCAACAAGCACTGCCCGAAGGACCACTTCCCATTACCACGATCGATTAGATAATCGACTCCACCGCGGGATGCGAACGCCTCTGCTTCCTGGACGCCTACTTAGGCTACCATCAAATTTGAATGAAGGAGGAGGACTAGGAGAAGATAGCCTTCTTCACTCCCTTTGGTGTCTACTGCTAAACAACAATGCCCTTCGGGCTTAAGAATACAGGAGCCACCTACCAACGGTGTATGCAGGCCTGCCTCAAAAACCATCTTGGCCACAACATCCAAGTTTATGTAGATGACATCGTTGTCACAACCAAGGAGGAAGAAACACTCATCGACGATCTCTGCAAGACCTTCGACAACCTTGACTGCTATCGGATCAAGCTGAATCTGGAGAAGTGCGCCTTCAGTGTGCCACCCGGGCAATTACTCAGGTACCTCATATCCGTCAGGGGAATCAAGGCTAACCCGAAGAAGGTAAGGGCCATACTAGCCATGGAGAAGCCGAAGAATGTCAAAGGCGTCTAGCAGCTGGCTGGGCAAATCACGGCACTCAGTCGATTCATTAGTCGAATCAGTGAGAAAGCGCTACCATTCTACCAGCTCCTCCACAAAACTGAAAGTTTGAGTGGATGGACGAGGCGCAAGATGCATTCGACGACCTCAAGCGCCTACTCTCCACCTCACCCATGCTGGTGACCCCCAGGGTAAAGGGGCCAATGTTTCTATACATCTCCGCCACCAACCAGGTGGTCAGTACTGTGCTAGTGGTAGAACGAGCCGAAGATAACAAGGTCCATAGAGTACAACACCCAGTCTTCTACCTCAGCGAGGTACTGACGCCAACAAAGTAGAGGTACCCACACTACCAGAAGATGGCCTATGGTGTATTCATGACAGCACGACGACTGCGCTACTACTTTCAAGAGCACCCCATAATTGTGGTGAACGACACCTTGTTGGGATACATTCTCAACAACCCTGATGCCACGAGGCGAGTCGCCCTTTGGGGAATCAAGCTATCCCCGATGGACATCACATACGAGCGGCGACTGGAAATCAAGTCACAAGTTCTTCCGGACTTCCTCGTCCACTGGATGGAGAATCAACTCCTAGATACACCGGACATGTCCTACCTATGGACAATGCATTTCGACGGATCCAAACATCAGTAGGGAGATGGTGTCGGTGTCATCCTGACGTCACCACATGGTGACAAGATGAGGTATGTTCTGCGGATGAAATTCGGCGCCTCCAACAACAAGACGGAGTACGAAGCCCTGCTCCACAGGATGCGGATGACCAAAGCCTGTAGTGCAACACGACTCGTCATCTACGATGACTCCAAGCTCGTCGTGAATCAAACCATGAACCAGTGTGATGCTTTGACTGACAACATGATCGCATACCGAGATATCTATGACGCACTCGAAGGAGACTTTGACGACTACGAGTTGCGACACGTAGGCCGCGGAAGCAACGAGGAGGCTGACACGCTCGCCAACATTGACTCCACCTGCGCCTCGGTGCCACCAGGCGTATTCCTCGAGCAGATCTATGAGTGCTCCATCAAGCCGAAGACTCTTGAAGGACCATCCAGCACATCAACAAACTCGGGGGCTGCGCCACCCGAAGAAGTCGAAGGTCCCAGCAATACATAATAGGGATCCGCACTCGATGGTCCCATTGAGGTCATGCTCATCGAGCCATCCTGGAGACAACCATACATCACATACTTGCTCATAAAAAGGCTGCCAGATGACCCAACCGATGCGTGACACATAGTGCGGTGCTCTAGGGCTTTCACCATCATCAACGGTGAACTGTACAAGTGATGGCTCTGTGTATGGCGCCCAGAAAAGTGCTGGTGCGTGGTTGATGTAGAGCTTGTTGGGAACCCCAAGAGGAAGGTATGATGAGCACAGCAGCAAGTTTCCCTCAGTTATGAAACTAAGGTTTAATCGAACCAGTAGGAGCAAGGAAACACCCCAAAGGTGTTACTAGCTGAGCTTTGGCGATGCGCTACCGGTGCTAGTAGCAACGTGAGACCGCACAACACAACTACAGAACTTTGTCCCCAACTTGCGATGAGGTTGTCAATCTCACCGTGTTTCTGGAAAACAAAGGATTAAACGTATCGAATGGAAAGAAGTAAAAGTTTGCAGAAAGTAAACACAAAGAAGTAAACAGTTGTAGATTGTATGTAAAGAAAAAGAGGACCGGGATCCATAGTTCACTAGAGGTGGCTCTCCTTACATAGATAACATGCTGGGTGAACAAATTACAGCGGGGCAATTGACAAACACCGAGAAAGCAATACATGCATATACTAATCATCTTGACTCCTTTGAGACTTGATTGGGCATTACAACATAATACATAGACCGCCATCCAACTGCATCTATGACTAATAATCCACCTCCGTGTTATCATCCTAACCCTCCAAAGATAAGTTGCAAGCAACAGATTATTGCTTTTAACTGCATGTAAAGTAAACAATACGATTGTTCTATGAACAAAAGATTGTTGTTTTCTCCTAGTAGCAACACATCTAGTACCTTAGAGATTTGTCACTTCCCTAGATTACGGAGGCATGAACCCACTATCGAGCATAAATACTAACTCTTGGAGTTGCTAGCATCTACTTGGCCAAGATAGCTACTAACAACAGAAATCATGCAAGATCACAAATAACAAAGACATGATATAATCAATAATCAATCTGAAATAGCATCTCAATATCCAACGGATCCCCGCAAACACAACATGTATGAATTACAAATAGATGATCTTGATCATGAATGGAGCTCACAAGATCTAAACATGAAAGCACAAAGGAGGAGAACCAGCCATCTAGCTACTAAATGGATCCGTAGTCCAAGTATGAACTACTCGCATCACGGAGGCTTGCATGGTGATGAAGAAGGCCTCAAGGTGAATTCCCTCTCCGTGAGGTGCCGAAGAGCTTCAGATCCCTCCCGATCTAGGGATGGAGATGACAGCGACTGCACTCTTCGTGGATTTTTGATCGGGCCCTTAGGGTTTTTCGTCGAGGGCATCTTATAGTCGGAAGGGAGGCGAGGGGTGCCAGGCTGGCCACACCACCCCACTGCCAGGCCTGGCCCGCCGGCCAGGTGGTGTGGCCCCCGCCCTTCTCCGCCTCAGATTCTCGGCACTTGATCCTTCCGGAAAAATAGGCACTTTGGCTTTTGTCCCGTCCAATTCGAGAATATTCATTTTCCGACTTTCCTGGAACCAAAACAGCAAAAAAACAAAAATTGTATTGGCTCTTGTTAATAGGTTAGTACAAGCAATCATATGAAAAGTACTCCAAAGTTGGAACAAAACACAAGAAAGTGGATAAAACCAAGCATGGAACATCAAAAATTATAGATACATTTGCAATGTATCAACATCCCCAAGCTTAACTCCTGCTCGTCCTCGAGTAGGTAAGTGATAAAAAGAAAGAATAATTTTTGAGGTGACATGCACTATCAAAGACTTGATCAAAGTATTTGCAAAACATTCAAAGCTGGGATCATAGTACTTCAATCATAACATGAAAGACAAAGTTCTAGCAATAAGCAAAGAAACTATGATGCAACATGAAAAGGCACAAACAAAAGATTCATGAATAACAATGCTTTGCAAGACGTTTGTTTGTTTCACGTAAAGAAAACATAGCAAAATAGTATTCAGCTTGTCCCTCAATAGAGTAGCAAATATAAATGCATAGGACACCTTCAAAGTTCATAAGAGTGACTAGATACAATAGTTTAAAACAAGCAATATCAAGTTATGCATCAATCAACTAGTCTTGGGACAATGCACATAGAACTAAGAATGGCCACTATGCTCTCAAAGTAGGTGCATAAAGGTAGAAGGTGGAGACTCAATATAATGGTGGAAGAAAGGCCTTTGTAAAAGGAAGTAGGGATTCAAGTCTCATAAAGAGCTTCCAAAAATTATGGTACTTAATAGCTTTCAGCTCTCATTGCCCCTATCATAAGCATCTTGAAGTGATTAAGGTTAAAGTGAACAAACTATGGTGTACATGCTTGACGAAGTATAAGTCAGAAATCTCATGTCCCTTGTATACGAGGGTCGCTCCTCATGCTACTCAAGTTTAATCACCGGTAAGTTCTTGTCATTGTAAGTACATGTGTATCATTGAGAACCGCCAACGGGGTACCCCTTGCCCGATGATACGGAAGAATCCCCATATCAAAATGACAAGGCAAGCACACAACGAGCATCTCAGCATTCTTCTTATTTACCATGGGAATATGGTGTTTTTTTCTCTCTTTCCTCTTTTCATAGTATCTCTTTTTTTCTCTTTTTTTCTCAATATAGGACTCTTTTTTTATAAGAAGAATGCTTCATAGACAGCTCATTATGGTTCTGTTGCAGTTTCCACCATGTCAAGATGGATTAGACCAAAGGCCCAGTGCGTTTCTCTAACACATATACATAACTCCATGGACTTACAAGCTCCCCTTTCATTTCACACCGACGACATCCATATACAAAAGAGCATGATATCAACTAGGTACAAGTACCAAGTGCAATGTTGAAAGCGTTACCCATGAAAGCATGGTTCTGCTAATTCCCAACAAATAAGTTCAAGCATATACAACATAGAAGACACAATGGTTCAAGTTTATTAAGGGCAAGTAAAGTAAAGTGTGCCATCAAGTTCGTGAGAGCTTTAATCACTAGTTTTCTCATAACAAGTTTAATTTGGAAGGTAAACAAAAGCATGAATATACTTGGAATAGCTTAAGCTAGTAGGTAGGTATGGTGGACTCTTTGGAATAACTTGGTTTAGGGAGTTGGATGCATGAGTGGAACTCATACTTGGTTGTGGAGGCTAGCAAAAGACTGGGAGCGACAAACTAAGAGAGCAATAATGGTCATAATCATGCAAAGCGACAAAACATCATTGATCAAAGCATAAAGTGATACTACAAGTTGAAAACTAAAGAATCATAAAGGCTATGGTGACTTGAGATAGTCATAACATGGTGTGAGCATGTGCCAAGTCAACCCAAATAAAGCATCAAAGGAGAATACCACTATACTATGCTTTAATATGCTAAAACAACGCATGATTCATCCAAGGCACATTAAGCAATCTCAATTGTTTATAACAAGTCATGCTACATCAAAGAATACTAAGCATAAAGAAAAACAATATCAAGCAAGCATGACAAAGCACATGCCATAGTCAAAAACAAGCTCTTTTTACCACATAAGTATGAACTTTCCTACTCTTTTCCAAACCAAACCAAACCATTTGCAAACCAATGTATGAAAGAGGGGGTCCAACCAATTTATTCAGAAAACTAAGCAAACCAAGCAAACGAAAAACCAAAACAAAAACGAAAAAGAAGACGCTCCAAGAACAACACAACTGTGCATGAAACAATAAAAATGAAGCGTTTGGAAGAAACCTGGGATTTTTATTGATGAAGAAGGGGATGCCTTGGGCATCCCCAAGCTTTGACGCTTGTACTTATTGGATATTTCTTGGGGTGACACGTGTGGCATCCCCAAGCTTGAGCTTTAGTCCATCCTTCATCTCATTACTCATTCCTTCCATACACCTGAAAATTTTCCTTCATACAAAACTTCACACAATCTTTATTAGCAACATTAGTGCACTTAAGATAAATAAGTCTTAAGGTTCAGTTTTAACACCAAATAAACTTCCATTAGAACACTAGCTGCTATAGCACTTCCTTCAAAAAGCTCAGTTCCCCAAAAGAACTCAAAAAGGAACCCACAAGAAGCAAATGTAGAAAATGGCAGAAATCTGTCAAAATAGACCAGCAGGTAAAGACGAATTTTTTCGAAGACCTTCTGTTGCTCAAATCAAAAAGTGTTGAACTAACAAAAGTTAGATAACAACCTGGGGCAGAAGCACAAAAATTACAGCTCAATCCGACATACAGAGCTCTCTCACGAATGTTTACGGTGAAGCACAAAAATCTGTTTCGGGACAACAACTTTCCCAATCATTACTTCTCTCTCATTAGAGGTTACTCTTGGCACAAAAAGCAAATAAAAAGGATAATGAGAGGTTATTACTGAGGTAATAACTCCCAAGACTCATCTAAAACTTTTGGGTTATCTCCCAATAAGTACTTTTCTTTAACGCCTTTAAGTTAGGCATAAGAAGCAAAGAAAGAATCAAGTGTTCTCAAATGAAGAAGCATTAAGATCAATACCAGAAATATTTTCAACAAGGCAAGGTATATCATCCAAATAAGTTCTAGAGGATCCTCTCTTAATGCTCTTAGATTCACTATTCTCATCAAAAGGGTTTGCAGGAACAATCCAATCAAGATTCTTTTCTATGGCATCATGTATTGCTACTAGTTTAAAGGGTATTGGTATCTTAGGTTCCTCCCCATTAGGTTCGGTTTTGTTCATCTTTTCTCGTGTACCAACAACATCTACACATGAGCCTAGCATATTGAAACGTTCAAAAACTTTTCTAGCTTCCTTGGCAACATCATAGAACTCCTTAAACAAAGTTTCTAGTATAAAATCCCTCTTTTCAGGGTCTTCAATTTCCTTAAGCTTAAGAAACATTACTTGCATTAAGGGGTTGAGATTAACAAACCTAGCTTCTAACATGTGAATTAATGAAGTTGCAGCAATCTCATAGTTTGGAGCAAGTTCTACAAGGGATCTATCCTCAGTATCTTCCTGCTTACTAACATGATTAAAGAATTCTTCAATGTTACCTTTCCCAATTATAGAACCACTACCAATTGGAAGGTCTTTCAGGGTGAATGTAGGGATCAACATGGTGAGCTAAGGAAGAGGTGACAACTAAAGGAGACTTAATTTTTTTTGTGTTTTTGATAAAGAAAGCAAACTAGTAAAACTATTTTTTTTTGTGTTTTTTGAAGAACAAAACAAGCAAACAAAGCAAAAAGAAAACTAAGCAAAACAAAAACAACAAAGTAAAGAGATTGGTTATGAGGGACTCCCCTTGTGAAGATGTCCTTGACTCCCCAGCAACGGCGCCAGAAAAATGCTTGATGGCTCTGTGTATGGCGCCCAGAAAAGTGCTGGTGTGTGGTTGATGTAGAGCTCGTTGGGAACCCCAAGAGGAAGGTATGATGAGCACAGCAGCAAGTTTCCCTCAGTTATGAAACCAAGGTTTAATCGAACCAGTAGGAGCAAGGAAACACCCAAAGGTGTTACTAGCTGAGCTTTGGCAGGGCGCACTACCGGTGCTAGTAGCAACGTGGATACCTGCACAACACAACCACAGAACTTTGTCCCCAACTTGCGATGAGGTTGTCAATCTCACCGTGTTTTGCAGAAAACAAAGGATTAAACGTATCGAATGGAAAGAAGTAAAAGTTTGCAGAAAGTAAACACAAAGAAGTAAACAGTTATGGATTGTATGTAAATAAAAAGAGGACCGGGATCCATAGTTCACTAGAGGTGGCTCTCCTTAGATAGATAACATGCTGGGTGAACAAATTACAGCAGGGCAATTGACAAACACCGAGAAAGCAATACATGCATATACTAATCATCTTGACTCCTTTGAGACTTGATTGGGCATTACAACATTATACATAGACCGCCATCCAACTGCATCTATGACTAATAATCCACCTTCAGGTTATCATCCGAACCCCCTCCAGTATTAAGTTGCAAGCAACAGATTATTGCTTTACGAATTGCGTGTAAAGTAAACAATACGATTGTTCTATGAACAAAGGATTGTTGTTTTCTCCCTAGTAGCAACATCACATCTAGTACCTTAGAGATTTATGTCACTTCCCTAGATTACCAGAGGCATGAACCCACTATCAAGCATAAATACTAACTCTTGGAGTTGCTAGCATCTACTTGGCCAAGATAGCTACTAACAACAGAAAGCATGCAAGATCACAAATAACAAAGACATGATAGAATCAATAATCAATCTGAAATAGCATCTCAATATCCATCGGATCCCCGTAAACACAACATGTATGAATTACAAATAGATGATCTTGATCATGAACGGAGCTCACAAGATCTAAACATGAAAGCACAAAGGACGAGTACCAGCCATGTAGCTACTACATGGATCCGTAGTTCAAGGATGAACTACTCACGCATCACACCGGAGGCTTGCATGGTGATGAAGAAGGCCTCCAGGGTGAATTCCCCTCTCTAGCAGGGTGCCGGGAAGAGCTTCAGATCCCTCCCTATCTAGGGATGGAGATGACGGCTGAGACTCTTCGTGGATTTTTGATCCGCCCTTAGGGTTTTCGTCGAGGGCATCTTATAGTCGGAAGGGAGGCCGAGGGTGCGGCTGGCCACACCACCTCGGTGCGGGCGAGGCCTGGCCTGACCAGGTGGTGTGTGGCCTCGCCCTTCTCTATCTCGTATTCTGGCACTTGATCCCTTCTAGAAAAATAGGCACTTTGGCTTTTGTCCCGTCCAATTCCGAGAATATTCATTTTCTGACTTTCCTGGAACCAAAAACAGCAGAAAACAGTACCGCAATCGTGGCTCTTGTTAATAGGTTAGTCCAAGAAATCATATGAAAAGTACTCCAAAGTTGGAACAAAACACAAGAAAGTGGATAAAACCAAGCATGGAACATCAAAAATTATAGATACATTTGCAATGTATCAACAAGCTCTACGAATTGGCTTCTACTGGCCAACCGCGATGCGCAACGCCAAGGACATCTTCTAGAAGTTCAATACTTGCCAACGATTCGCGGATAAGCCGCACACACCAGGCGCAGAACTCAGGCCAATACTTGTGGCTTGGCCCTTTGTGCAATGGGGAATCGACATGGTCGGCAAGCTGCAGAAGTCATCACCTAGAGGATACGTCTACCTCCTCATCGCATTTGACAAGTTCACCAAGTGGATCGAGGCCATGCCGGTGACTAACCAGACAGGCGCCACCGCCATCAAGTTCTTCAAGTCCATTGTCTTCAGGTTTGAGGTGTCACATAACATCATCACCGACAACGGGACGAATGAGTTCTACGATTTCTACGAAAACCTGAGAATCAACATCAGCTATGCCTCGGTGGAACATCCCCAGACCAACGGTCAAGTCGAGACGACCAATGTCCTTGTATGCAACGGCATCAATAATAGACTACGTCGACCACTCGAGCGAGCAACTGGGTGTTGGGCTGAGGATCTTCCCTCCGTACTATGGAGCATGTGCACGACTCCAAATAGCACCACAGGCTACACCCCGTTCTTCATGGTGCATGGCACAGAGGCGGTGTTACCTGCAGAAGTGCGCTACAATGCCCCAAGGGTTGTCGCGTATAGCGAGGCTGAATCTATGTCCACACTAGAAGACTCCGTCGACCTCCTCTATGAAGCACGGGAGATCACGGCGGAACAATCAACGATCTACTAGCAGAGCATCTGCAACTACCATAGCCGGCGGCTACGCCCAAGGTCCTTCATAGAAGGAGACCCCGTCCCGCGTCTAAAGCAGAAAGGGCACCTCAAGTTCAAGTTCCCCTGGGAGGGACCCTATGTGATTACTGAAGTAATCCCAGGTGGCGCCTTTCGCCTGAAGGACATAGAGAGTGGAGTCAAATACTCCAACCCATGGAACATCGTGCAGCTGTGATGTTTCTACCCCTAGATGTTTTTACTTTACAATAAGGCTACTTAGCTAGGCTACTAGCCAAACATTGTACCTCTTGATATTCTCGAAATAAATAAATCTAAGTGCCTCAAACTATGTGTCTCGTTACATTTACTTTCATTACTATCCTGCACTTGGGGGTTGTGCCTCCTTGACGACCTCGTCACATACACAGTATCACAACGCAATAACTCAACCTTACATGTATTTGTTGTGTAACATGGTTTACACCCACCGTATGCGAACGCAGATATGTTTGACACCCGATCATCATTCCCTGCCTCATAACGGAGAACATTCTTGGTGGTGCACACTAAGGGAGAACACTTTCATTGGTATTTTGTTTAGGGATCATCTTATTAGGCTATCGTCGAGTATCTAATACTAGCACACAACAATATGTACAAACAATAAACATTGTATGTAAGTGTGATGCGATATGGTCCTTCACGCTATACAAACAATAAACATTGTATGCAAGGGTTCCGGTGTCGTGGGCACCGGGGTACCAGTGTCTCCGGTGTTGTAGTCCACCATTATGATGACCGTTACTACTACCTAGCAACAGAAAATGAACTACTTTACCTTGACTACTACCATGTCACATCACAACTCCCCTACAAACAAAGTTAGATGCTTCTACTTTATCTTTGCATGCTTTACGTGGTTGTTAGGGCTTTCGTGCAAGAACCATTTCTTACCTACAAACTGCAACCACAACGTTGATCAAATAGTTGTCTATGGTATACCCCTTTCGGGGACCTCCGTTGCAAACAGTGTATCAACTAATGCGAGAGAGACAAACACCCTGAGAGCCACTTTATACGGTACAAGACGTATATCAAGCGTGGACCAGTCTCGCGAATGAATGCGTAAAGTCGGTTGAGGGACGCTTCATCAAGCATTACTGTGGTATGCACAAGTACACGTGGGCGGGTAACAACTAAAATATCAATGCCCACATGCTACAACTTGTGTGTTCTACCCGTCCAAGTAATACTACGCATAGATCTAGCTTTGATACCACTATAGGGGTACGGGCCTGAAAACAATAAATTTTTCTACACTAAGAACCCTAATGCCAGGATCTATCTATTAGTAATGCAGTAACGAGAGGGGATTTTTACAAACTTACCCTTGAAGACCGAAAAACATTGTTGATGTAGTCGTATCGAAGCCGACCTTAGGGTCATGTTGAACTCCTGCGGCTCCTAGGGCTCCAAAGACTTCTAGTTCCCCAAGTGTTGCACCTCCGAGGGAGTTACACACATCCAGTGCCTGGCGATGAATCCTGCTCCTCTGATCCACCAGCAGTTGCAGAAGTAGACCTTCTGGGTCCGAACCCCGCAGCATGACGGTGCTCCATGGTGAAGAAGTCTCCTGTTCGTGCAGTCCACACTTGGGACCACGGTCAGGAGAGAGAGAGAGAGAGAGATAGATAGAGAGAGGATCAACTGGAGGTCTCCCCAAAGGAGAGGGAACCTTTATTGATTATTGGTGTATTTATTTTCTCAAGATACCTCTCAATATATAGGGGAAAAGGCACCCCATAGCTAATTAGCTTAGCCATTTGGGACTAAACAAAGGAGAGGAGAGGGGGAGGGGTGGTCGCCCGACCAAGGCCCCCCATGGGCCCATCCGGCAGGTGCATGGGGCCCATGCGTCCCCTCCTCCCTTTCTCCCTTTTGGTCTTTTCCCTCGTGGGCCTTTTTCCCTAGGGATTTTGGCCCAATATTGAATTTGACCATTTTAATTCCTTTTTGTTAAATAAATATAAATAAATGATTAAGTCAATATTTAACATTTACTTACATATTATTCAATCCTCGTGGCTATGGAACTCCTTCCACCCTACTCCGGACATCCTCCGGATTTTCTGAAACCCTTTCAGTTTTTCTCTCTCTTTCTATTCTTTGGTGATTCTGACAATACCAAAACAATCTCCGAGCATCATCAAGCCCTTCAGCATGACACCCCACAGTTCGAGAACACTCCAGACATGGTCGAGACCCCTCTCGTGCCAATGATCATCAGCGGGATCTGGATGCCCATGATGACCCATGTGCATTCCATGAATTTGTGTCGTTGAACCATGGACGTCATGTCATATTCCTTTTGTATCTATGATACTTGCATTGTCCAAGATCTGATCAATTACATCACCATGTTGTTTTCAATATCGTTACCGACAAATGCTACTTAACTCGTTCCGACAGGTGATATCCCTATGACCTAGTCACACATTGCGCAGCTATTGGATATGACTTCTCCGAGTGGGCCCTCGAGTATCTTTCCATCACGCAGATGGAAAAATCCCGCTCTTGACACATAATGCCTCTGCATGCACCTCTAAATACCCGAACACACCTTTATGATCACCATTTAAGCGAGTGACATTTGATGCTATCAAAGTATTCTCAGGTGTCAGTGATTGATATGGTCTCATGGTCCAAGAAACAAGATACTATGTTTCCTAATCATCATAACTTGAACTTTGTGACATGATCATGTCACGATGCTTAGATTGGGTATAGTTCATCATCTCATTCTCCCAATGAGGTGACTCCATTTTCAATTGGCATAAATGCCACATGATCAGGAAACCTTGATCATCTATTGACCAATGAACCAGTGACTAAAGATTCACCAGGAACTTGTTGGTTGTTTATATATCACACGTGTATTGACGTTTCCTTTCAATACAGTTATAGCATGATATAAAACTTAATCATAAACTTTATAAAATATGGTAATAATCCATATTATTATTTGTCTCTAGGGCATATTTCCAATAAAGGGTGAGGGTCACTAGAAGCACAACTACTCCAAGTATCTAGATGATAAGAAGGTTGTCAAGATCATTGCCAAAGAGAAAGGTATATATGATATACTCGTTATTGATGTTTTCCTTACTGGTGCCAGGAGCAACACATGGGTATTTGATACTAGTTTTGTTGCTCATATATGTAACTCTCAACAAGAGTTGCAGAATAAGCAGCGCGTGGTGAAGGACGAGGTGACGATGCGCATCAGCAATGACAATAGAGTTGAAGTCCTTGTTGTCGGCACTCTCCCTCTGCGTCTCCCTTCGGGATTAGTTTTAAATTTGAATATGTGTTACTATGTACCGACTTTGAGCATGAATATTATCAGTTGGTCTTGCTTGTTGCACGACCGTTATTCGTTTAAATCAGAGACAAATGGTTTCTCTATTTATATGGATAATGTGGTTTATGCTCATGTGCGACAAAGTAAAGGTTTATCGTTATTGAATCTTGAGTGTGATAATACACACATCCATAACATAGATGCCAAGCAATGCAAGCATGGTGATGATAATTCCATGTATATATGGCATTACCGTCTAGGACATATAGGTGTAAAATGCATGAAGAAGATCCACTTTGTTGGACTTCTGGAGTCATTAGATTTTGAATCTCTAGACACATGCGAACCATGCCTCTTGGGTAAAATGACCAAGACGCCATTGAATGGAATGATGGAATGGGATGCGGACCTATTGGGAGTCATACATTCAGATGTATGCAAACCAATAAGTGCCTCCACGCGCAATGGTTATCATTACTTTGTCACCTTCACTGACGATTTGAGTAGATACGGGTATATCTACTTAATAAAGCACAAGTCTAAAACCTTTGAAAAGTTCAAAAAATTTCAGAGTGAAGTTGAGAATAATCAACTCGATAATAAAATCAAGCACCTTTGTATTGATCGAGGGGCGAGTATTTGAGTCATGAGTTTGGCACACATCTGAAGGCTTGTGGCATTGTACCATAACTTACGTCGGCTAGAACACCACAATGTAATTATGTGTCCGAGTGACGTAATCACACTCTGCTGGACAGTGTACGGTCTATGATGTCTCTTACTGACTTATATGTATCATTCTGGGGATATGCACTTGAGACTGTTGCATTCATTCTAAATAGGGCACTATCCAAAGCCGTAAAGACAACACCGTATGAGATATGCCATGGCACGAAGCCAAAGTTGTCTTTTCTTGAAAGTTTGGGGATGTGAGGCTTATGTTAAGAAGCTACAACCTGACAAAATCAAACTAATAGTGGAAAAATGCATCTTTGTAGGATATCCAAAGTAAAATATTGGATCTACCTTCTACAACCAAGTTGAGGGCAAAGCATTTGTCACGAAGACCTGTACCTTCCTCGAGAAAGAGTTTCTCGCGAAAGGTGTAAGTGGAAGGAAGATATAACTCGATGAGATTGTCAACACAGATCTTCAAATACCGAGTGTCACAATGGAAGTTGTTCCAAAGCAACCATCACTAATTGAAGTGGGAGAAAATAATGATGATCATGAACCTCATGAGGAAATACCTCTAGAACCACGCAGGTAAAAAAGAAAATGTGCCACTCATGATTGGTATAGTTATCTTGTGAACATGGTCATGTTGGTTGAACATGACGAACCTGCAACCTACGAGGAAGCAATGGAAGGTCTTGGACCCGAGAAATGACAAGAAGCCATGGAATCCGAAATGAAGTCCATGTATGACAACCAGGTATGAACCTTGGTAGATATTCTCGAAGGTCGAAAGGTTGTTGAGAATAAATGGATCTTCAAGAAAAAGATGGACGCTAACGAAAACGTCACTATCTACAAAGCTCGACTTGTCACAAAAGGTTTTCGATAAATTCAAGGAATTGGCTACGAAGAGACATTCTCTTTAGTAGCGAAGCTGAAGTCTATTCAAATTCTACGAGCAGTTGTTGCACATTTCGATTAGGAAATATGGCAGATGGATGTGAAACCCGCCTTCCTTAATGGCAAAATTGAGGAAGAGTTATATATGATGCAACCAGAGGGTTTTGTTAATCCGGAGGATGCTGGTAAAGTATGCAAGCTTCAAAGGTCCATTTATGGACTGAAGCAAGCATCTCGGAGCTGGAATCTTCGTTTTGATGAAGTCATCAAAGGTTTTAGATTTTTCCAAAATGAAAAAGAAGTCTTCATATATAAGAAAGTGATTGATAAGTCAGTGGCATTCCTAGTATTATATGCGGACAACATATTGTTAATAGGGAATGACATAAATCTTTAAAAGGCGTGAAAGATTATTTAAATAGTAACGTCTCTATGAAGGACATGGGTGAAGCTGCCTACATACTAGGCATTAGGATCTATAGAGATAGATCAAAGCGTTTGTTGGCACTTGGTCAGAACACTTACCTAGAAAAGATTCTGATAGTTTTAGAATGGATCAGGCAAAGAAGGGTTCATTGCCGACCGTGAAAGGTAATAAGTAGAGTGTGACTCAATGCCCAGTAACGGATCATGATAAAGAAGCAATGAGAGACATTCCTTATGCGTCGGCCATTGGATCCATCATGTGTGCCATGCTGAGCACTAGACCAGATGTTTCTTCGCTCTTAGCTTGACGAGCCGTTTCCAAATCAACCCTAGGTCGGTTCATTGGAATGCGGTCAAAAAATCCCCAAGTATCTGAAAAGAACTAAGGATATGCTTTCAGTCTGTGGAGGACATGAAGAAGATCTTTCTGTAATAGGTTACATGGACGCAAGCTTCGACACTAATCCAGATGACTCAAAGTCTCAAACAGGATACGTGTTCCTGGTCAATAGTGGCGCGGTGAGCTAGTGGAGTGGGAAACAAAGCTCGGTGGCTCAATCTACAATGGAGTCAGAGTACATGGCTGCCACAAAAGAAACTAACGAAGTTGTTTGGATGAGGAAGTTCATTACTGAACTTGGAGTGTTCCCAATCACGCAAGACACTGTGTGCATCTACTGCGACAACATGAGGGCCATTGTGAATGCGAAGGACCAAAGGTTGCACTCGACGACCAAGCACATACATCGACGTTACCATATAATAAGAGATTACGTAGAAAATGGTGACATTAGGGTCTGCAAAGTACATACATATGATAATGTAGCTGATCCATTCACAAAGCCTTTTCCACAGAAAAAGCATGATCAACACTATGATGCTATTGGTGTTAGATTATTGTCTGATGTAAACTAGTGTAATTATACTCTAGTGCAAGTGGAACACTGAAAAAGATATGCCCTAGAGGCCAATAAATAAAGTTATTTTATTGATATATCTCTAATGTTTATAATAGTTTTGTATCATGCTATAACTATATTAAGAGGAAACAATAATACATGTGTGGTATATAACAAACAGGTCCTAATATCCTCTAGTACTAGTCCGTTGGGCAGATGATGATCGAGGTTTCCCGATTATGATTTGACTAAAAGGTTAACTGACAATAAGGTCACTTAATGAAGTGATGGACACACTCGACCATAGAATTGCAATGTGATCCAGTCACCATGTTCAATGTTGCGATATCTAGCAAAACGTAGTAACTTAATCCTTCGACTATGGGATCATGTTTAATCACTATCTCACGCGGCTTGTTTAATCGCATCAACTGCAATGACCGTAACTGGGTGGCTATAAAGGTGTGCATTGGATATTCCAGAATATTGAGGCGTATGTATTGAGATCGGGATTTGCGTATTCGAGTAACGAATATATACTCTGGGCCCACTTAGTAAGATTACATCAATAAGATTACAAGCATGTTACTAGGTCACGAGGATGTAATATCACGGAAACGAGTAAATGTGTTTGTCGGTAACAAAATTGAACTGTATATGGATATATGAGATAATGTCTTGAACAAACCAGGTATCATTGTGCAAAAGGAATAAGACTCGACGTTTAGAAGTTCAAGCAAATAACCAAATTTGTGGAATATACAGGGGCCATCATGTGTTTACAGATACCGCTATTAGTCATTGATCGGAGAGATGTCTCGATCATGTCTGAATATTCCCGAACCGTATGGGTGTCACGCTTAAGGGTAAAAATGCTACGGATTGATCCGATACCGATGGATAAATAGGAAGAGAGATAACCGGAAGTGTTACAGAGATATATCGAAGTGTTCGGACATTGTTCAAAAAGAGTTTTGAATAAGGAGGAATTAAATAGTATGTATTTAATATTTAATTATGAATTAATATTAAATGTAAATAATTTAAAAAAGAAAAAGGAAAAAACCCACACGGACCTTCCTTAGGAGGGAGGAGGCCCAAAGGGGGAGGCGGCTGCCCTAGTGGGCTTGGGCGCGCCGGTGGGGGGGCTCCCACCGCCGCCGACCACTAGGTGGGCCAGGCGCGCGCGTGGGGCCTACTCCCTACCGCCGTCCAGCCCCTATCCCACCTCTCCAACGTTTAGTCCCATCCCGGGACTTGGATGGTGGAAGTGCCTAGTTTTTTCCTATAAATAGGGGTGCCATTCGCCTCAAATCCTCATCTTACAATTGGCCTTTGTCATTCCCTCCCTCTCTCCTCTCAAACGTGTTTCCAAATTTGTAATGTGCTCTACGAGGTAGAGTTCTCTTCACCTAGCGCACGCCGTCGTGTCGCTGGAATCGGTCCGGATCTTCTTTTTTCCGCTGCCTTATTGGACCGGGCTCCGGGAGACTTTTTTACACCGTGCGCGTATAAAACTTGACGAGGCACTGCCGTTAGTGGTGTTGGACGCTTGAAGCCTTCTATACCTCGAGGTTTGCTACGCTCGTCTTCATCAGCAATGTTCGTGCTGGAACGTAATCCCGGTTCAGTCTTTAAAAGTATGAACACTGTATCCCACTCGTTACTATACTTCTCCATAGATAGATCTTAGGTTGATGAGTTCTCGTAGTAGAATTTTTTTATTTTTTGCCACGAAACCCTGACTGCGGGAGTACATTTGTATGCATCTCCGGCTGGGTACCACGTCACACCGGATCGAGTGAGTGGAGGATATCGAGCACATCTGTTTCCACCCGTGTTCCCCAAACATTTTTAAAAATAAAAAGTTAAATTGCGATTTCATTTAAATTTGGGAGATATATTACAAACTTTAAATAAAATCTATCTAAAGTAAAACAATCTAACGGCGGTCACCGTGGTAACGTACTCGAAGTAACGGTAGTTGTTATCGGTGATCTCGTTCTTCTCACACTCGTCGGGCTCGTCCTTGACAATGCTAGGGCCAACGCCACTGCTACCGACACCGCTGGAAGAGCTGATGCTGCCATCCTCGAGCGGTGGGTCGACAATTTGGCACATGCGTGCGGATGAACTGCTCGAACGCGACATGGCGCGACGTCTCCTAAGTGCGGTGGTCGTTCATGGAATCCAACATGGCCCCTTGTAGCCTGGGGTGTTCACGGGGTCGTTGGGCTCACGAGCAGGCTTGCTAGCGGCAGTACTCCGCTTTTAGCCGGGACTCCACCTCCTTCGTCTTCAGCTGGCGTTGGCGCAAACTCTCGCGAGGCAGCGAGGGTTGTTGGGAAGCGCGTTACACGAAACAAAATAATTCTAATGTATAAACCGGATCAAGTTATGCTGGAGTAGGACAACAGATCATAACCTCGAAGATTGAACTAGCAAAAGTTTGTTCGTGATGAGGTTGACACAAACGAGCATCGATCCCCGCAAGAAGACCCATCAAGTCGCGAGAAGGTATTCTGCCACGAACGGCTTCACGATTGTCCATTCTCTTACCTAGTCGATTAGCTTTGGATATGCATAGTTAGCCATTAATACCCGTACTCATAGCACGGAGATTTATATCGATTAAATTTCAACTCAGTCGTGTGAAACTTGTTTACCTCGAAAAAGAAAAACTCAGTCCTCGTCAAGGTATTCCAACAGCGCGTTTGGAAAAGTGTTCCTACTTTTCGTCTCGCCTGGCGCTCAACGTGGCGCCAAGTGAACCGCCCCAGACCTATCGCCCCGAACGGGCCACCTCCTCCACT
Organism: Avena insularis; assembly: GCA_023614405.1. Taxonomy (NCBI): domain Eukaryota; kingdom Viridiplantae; phylum Streptophyta; class Magnoliopsida; order Poales; family Poaceae; genus Avena; species Avena insularis. The sequence goes on from CM042694.1 coordinate 455,833,153, forward strand.
CCACTCCCGACCCCACGCTCCGTAGACCCGGTCCACCACACCTCCAACACAATCTCCCCACTCCGGTCCCCCGTCCGATTCCTTTCCCTCCCACCAGGCCACCACCAGGCCACCCATCCCTTCCCCGACACCGCGACGAGGGGCTCGGCTCCCTCCCCGCCCTTCCTCTCGGAAGCTTCCAGAAGCTCCCGGAGCAATGGCGAGGCTCCTCGTGCTCCGCACGGCGCCGTACCAGCGCTCCAGCCTCTCCGCCGCCACCAACACTGCCCTCCTCTTCCCTTCCAAGCACCGCCGCTCCGCCTCCTTCCCCCACCCTGCCCGCCGCCTCCTCCCGTCGCCCCTCCGCGTCCCGGTCCGCGCCATCGAGTCGTCGTCCGGGGCCACCAAGCAGGAGGAGGCGCCTCCGGCCGCCGGCGAGGCTCAGGAGCCGCTGCCCGCGGCGCCGGCGTTCGTGGTGGAGGAGCTCGGTTGGGGCACCCAGCTCGCGGTCAAGCTCAAAATGCTCGTGGCTCCGCCGTGGCAACGCGTCCGCAAGGGAAGCGTCCTCACCATGAAGCTCCGGGGCGAGGTGTGCTGCTCTACAGCACCGCGCACTTGCTGATTTTGCTACTCCTTAATACGATTTGGTCATTTCGTGCACTATAGGAGTCTTACTGTAGCAGTATGGCAGATGCCTGGATACTTATATCTGTCTGTGTCCATTTCACTCTCACGCACCTGCCACTGATCTTTGGTAGTAATTTGTAATCTAGACTTGTCGGGACTTTGTTTCAACATTTGTTAGTTTTGATGCTATATTGTGTGGGTTTCGAGTTTAACATGTGCTTTTTTGTGGTTGCAGGTAACTGATCAAGTGAAGACCCGCTTCTCGTCAGGGCTGTCACTGCCGCAAATCTGTGAGAATTTCGAGAAGGCAGCATATGACCCGCGGATATCAGGGATTTATCTGCACATAGAGCCGCTGAGCTGCGGATGGGGAAAGGCGGAAGAAATCAGAAGGCACATTGTGGATTTCAAGAAATCTGGTACTTGGAAGTTAAAGCAATGCTGAATTTGGTATCTTATTTCATGTCTATCATATTGTGAGCAAGCGTTGAATGTTGTTGTAGGTAAATTTGTTGTCGGTTATATGCCTGTTGGTGGGGAGAAAGAATACTACCTTGCTTCTGCATGCGGTGAGCTGTATGCGCCACCGAGTGCTTATGTTGCTTTGTATGGTCTGACCATACAGCAAACATTTCTCAGAGGTAACTGCATTTATGGCGATGACATTACCACTTTGCTTTGTTAATAACTTGATATGGTTATTGGATAAGTGCGGCGTGAAGGAGAAGTATTATTTTTCTTTGGATCCTTAAACCTATTTAAAATTTCACCTGTTAGCGGCAGAAAGATTATTGCTGATTTCCAGTGGTTTTGTGGTGCAGCTGAACTACATAAGTTGTTTTCTGCTAACTATATTGATATTGTGTTTTGTGTAGCACTGGATGAAATTTCTTACATGACTTCCTTTTGTTATTTTTACAGCAAAAACCTTTATTATGTTATAATGTTCAGTGCATTTCTGATAGTTTAGCTTCTCATTGTGAACCAACCTTGGTAAGCTTGAGACAATCTGGATGCAACTAAGTTTCTTTCATGGCCACTAAGACTTTTTAATTCGGTTTGTAAGGTGTGCTTGAGAAAGTTGGAGTACAACCAGAAATTCAACGAATTGGTCGCTACAAAAGTGCTGGAGACCAACTTTCACGGAAGAGCATGTCAAATGAAGTTAGGGAGATGCTGGCCGCTCTGCTTGACAATATTTATGGAAACTGGCTGGATACAGTATCTTCTCTGCGTGGTAATCTACACAGATCTCTTTTACTTTCACATATTCAATGGAAACATCATCATTAGAGATTTTTGTCCAGGAAAGAAAAAAGAAGAAATCGAGGAATTTATTAATTCAGGAGTCTATCAGGTCGAGAGACTTAAGGAAGAAGGTTGGATAACTGATCTATTGTATGACGATGAGGTACAAATACCTTCCTTAGCTGATCACTAAGGTGTCAAGTAAATTGTACAAGACTAAATCGAGTTACTTGTAAAAAACCGAGTAAACAAAAACCTTCTTTCCAACCCATAGTGGTTAGTAATTTGTACTAGTAATGTAAAGTGATGTTTTAAGTTTCTATCATACCATCAAAGTTTTCTATCTCTTTGTTTCACGGTTCTGAAAATAGTAACACATGTTGTAGTTAGAGGTTGAACTAGTAGAAATTTGTAGATCAAACCAGCACCCATGAACAAGAAATAGAAGACACTGGATGCAAATTTAGTCCCACAGGTTTATCTCTCTATTTATATTTCAGGCGTACAAAACAATGAGGGCTTTGGCCATTGTTAGTGCACAAATAGGAAATTGTGTCGTGTCTACAAGGGACTCATTGATTTCGAAAGAAAAGGGACTCTAGAGTTCTAGTTTAGGTAAGTGTCCACATGTAAGGAAACATCAAATCTTCCTACAACAACATGTGCTGATGTACTTAATATGTAAATTGCTAGCTCAACCTTAGTAGGAATTTAGTTAGACATGAAATTTTGTATGATGCAAATATTTATCTGAATTAGCATACTGAATTATTTATTTGTCTGCTGTTGTTTTTGTTGGCATTGTTATATTCAATAGATAATGGCAATGCTGAAAGAGAGAGTAGGACAAAATGACAAGAAAAGCCTGCGTATGGTGGACTACAGGTAATTTAGATATTTATATTTCTGGAAAGCTGGGTTGAAAGTGGAAGCCGGCCAGTTGCAGGATTTCTGATCCTTTTTTGTTTGCTTCTTTTCCTGTGCCTTTTTTGGAATATAGATGCTTTTAACATACACATAAACACTGTTATAGACATCCTTAGAAAATATCCATAATAGAGTCTCTAGGCTGAACAGGCCAAACTGGACCCACGCTTGTTATGGGGAAGTGGTGGTTTGTTTTTATGAGCTGGGATATTATGGAAGGACTGAAGCGGAAAGGGTAGGTGTAGAGGTAAGAGCATCTCCACTCGGGTTCCCAGCAGGCCGTTCCTAGGGCGTTTTTTTCGTCCGAACACCGAAAATTGGCCCAGTCGCGTTCCCAGGACGCCGGTTTCGTCCGGATTTGGCCCAAAATACGTCCGGAGATCCCAGGCCGTTCCCGGGGCGACGGGAACGCGCTGGAAACGCCGGACGAAGCGAATTCGGCGCGTCGACCCGCCCAGTCTGCGACTGAAGGCCGATTGTCCTCATCCTTCCGCTGATTTCCGCGTCGGCGACGCGCCGCTTCTCGATTTCCGCTTTTTCCTTTTTCCGCCACGCCACACCTTCCCGCCCGCGCTCGGCCTATAAAGCATGGCTCCGTCGCCGGTTCAAAGCACACCGCCCCCTGCCAGCCCACTCCACCACGAACTCTGGCGAAAAGGACCACTCGGCGAAGACGATGGCCGAAAGCAGCGCCTTCGGCCGGCGGACGCTCCAGCCCTGGGAGGCGCGGATGCTCCGCGACGCCGGCTACATGGCGTCGCCGGACATCCGCTGCCCGCGCGGGTGGAAGCTTAGCGCCGATGGCGTGCCTGTGCCGCCGGTCCCCGAAGGCGACAAATTGGTTGAAGCGATCCAGGCCGCCATAGCGGTGATGCCGGATCCTGAGCTCGCCGAAGACGTCGCAACCTCGCGCATTGGGAACAGTTCTTCGCCGAACTCACCGCCCACCAAGGACCTCCAGGCTCGCCGCCGACACGCAACAACGCGGCGGGCCGCCGCTGCTGGTGGAGTGCGCATGGCCGGATGCTCGAGGCCGTTCTCGAGCACATCCACGCCGACAACAACCCCCCCCCTCAGCCTTTTTTAGTTTTTTTTAGCCTAAATGAAGTCGGAATTCGGGTGCCTGCCCGAATTCGACGTAATATGTACGAATCGGCCATCTATTAGTGAAATCCGCATATATTCGCCCAAAGTTCGCCGAGTTTTGTTAAAATTTGCCCAAACCTGGGAGCTCGGCCTGGGAACGCGAGTGGGAACTTGGCCATTCCCATGCCGAAACGGCCAACGAGTGGAGATGCTCTAACAGACTCGGCCTGGGGGTCGTGTGATCCAGCGAAGGAGCATTGGTACGGCTGTCTCTCAAGGGAAGGAAGAAGTAAAGGGGCCCTTCCTACCTAAATTTGACTTGAGGCGCAAGCTAAATGATGACTTCATAATTTAAATAAAAGATGAGCTTCCTAACTGAAATATGACTGGGATCATATCCCTTAGCTGGTCTCAGCTAGGCCTAACTATGCTTGGTGAGTCGGCTGCACTGGGTGTGTCCATGGTCCTACATGGCACACATCCTGTTGCATATCAAATGTTGCTATTTTCCTTTCGTTTATTACGAAGTGTTTAATCATTATCATTATTTTTGCACACTTGCATTGCTTGGTATTGTTTGATGTTGCTTGATTAATTTGTTAAGTCAACATCTATGAACTCATTGTTTCATTTACTGAACTGACATTGGTCTACCTTACCAGTAAATATTCACGCGTAAGAAAATCAACTCTTGGATTAGAAGGAGGAGGAGAATTAATTGCTGTAATCAGAGCATCTGGAAGCATATCACGTACTCGCGGCCGACTGAGTGTTGGTAGTTCTGGCATTGTTGCCGAGCAGCTAATCGAGAAGATACGTAGTGTTAGAGGTACTTATGACATGTTATGCCAGCAATCATTTGGTATCTCATATGCAAATTTGATTCCTAAGTTTCTGTGTTGACTGGATGGAGGTCTTGATTTGAAACCCCTGTATTCTTTTCGTAGTATTGAAAATTTTATGTTAATGTAAACCAGCGCTCAAGTATTGTAGTACGATTTTAACAGGTCAGATGCAAATTCCTTTCGTCTAACCTCCTCCCCTTTGTATTTTTTGACTAATCGAACTATATCTTCATAAATAATTTTAAAATAGTTATAACACCTGTAAAAATATCTCTATGATGTTCCACCTTTCTCTACTTTATTTTCTAAATATTCTTGTGTAGATAAACCTAGATAAGTCATTGCCTGGAAACCTTATTACTGTAAATTTGAGCCTTTGAGCAAACCTGATATGCTCCTCAATCCTCATCATGCAACCTTATCCCTCAAAATTCAGCCTTGCTGATGTTCTCATACCCAAGTGGCCCAGATCTGTTCCAACAAATATTATACATCTGAACATTTTTAAAACTGGATTCAGTTCCCTAATTTTTAGGTGAGATTTCACTGTTCCATTGGTACGAGCATGGATTGTAGAGCAGTTGGTATTAGCTTATAAAGCACATACACATAACACATGCTTCTGTTATAGTGTATATTTCTGTAATATAATAATTCCATTATCTATTTTAATGTACAAGTTTCTTACCCTTCCAGAGTCAAAAAAGTATAAAGCTGTTATCCTCCGTATAGACAGCCCTGGCGGTGATGCTCTTGCTTCTGATCTGTAAGTTGTACCCCAGGTTTCATTTATCTAGCAGAAACAGTAGCAGAGTTTCAGTTATGTATTGGTTATTCTTACTTTAACTAGGATGTGGAGGGAAATTCGACTTCTAGCTGACTCCAAGCCTGTGATAGCGTCCATGTCTGATGTTGCTGCAAGTGGTGGATACTACATGGCAATGGCTGCACCAGTTATTGTTGCCGAGAAACTTACTCTAACAGGATCAATTGGAGTTGTCACAGGTGGTCCTTATCACCTTGTATTCGTGGTTGCTAGATTAGCAATAAGTCTTCCACATCGAATTCTAAGTCTCTTGCAACAGTCTAAACTCCGAACTCGCATTGACTCTGCTCTATTTCAGAGTTTAGATAGTGAGTTTAGCTGTTGTTAAGTGTTTGTTCCTTATTTTAATATTGTTGTATTGGAAGAACAGGGAAGTTCATCCTTCAGAAGCTCTATGAGAGGATTGACTTCAATAAAGAAATTCTATCTAAGGGTACATATGCAGAGCTTAATGCTGCTGACAACCGCCCTTTAAGGTAAGATTTATCACTTTTAGTTGTCACAGTATATTGAGAAAATGAAAGTAAGTGAATTGACACTTTTAGCCTTTTACACCTTAGTTCTTTGGCTGATAATAATGTCAGTAGTTAAGCACAGTATTTGCATATATGTAGCACCCAAATGAAGCATCAGTGCTGCTGGATAACTATTTTACTACTCCTGATGGTGTGCGCTACTGGCCTATTACACTTGTCAAGGGTTCTAGATGTGCTGTTTGTTCTTCATGCTTCACTAAGGCCTTGTTCGGTTTCACTTGGATTGAACGGGATTGGCATGGTTTGATGGGGATTAAATCCCATATAAGTCAAAATTCCCTCTAATCCCTTCCATTCCACTCCAATCCACTTGAGGCTTTGTTCGGTTAATCCTTACCCCAAAGGGATTGGACAGTATTGGAGTGGATTTAGAGGGATTTTGACTTGCATGGAATTTAATCCACTTTAATCTCCTCCAATCCACTTCAAATCTAAGCTAACCGAACAAGCCCTGAGGAGGGGATTGACCGAACAGGGCCTAAGGGTATTCTGTTATTTCTCTGTTGGCGTAGGGCTTGTGTGTCCTTGACTCCTTGTACTGTATATTTGCCCCTTTAGGCTGTATAATATCACAAGCCCTGTTCATAACGACTGTCATATGAACCATTATGTGTTTGAAGAATGTGATATATTTCCACAGACCAGACGAGGCAGAACTTTTTGAAAAGTCGGCGCAAAATGCTTATGCATCGTTTAGAGATAAAGCAGCCATGTCACGCTCAATGAGTGTAAGGATTTATTTTAGATACTGAATATCTCATATTTCATTAAGCATGTGCTGAGTTCTTGCTCCACCAGATTGATGAGATGGAGACTGTTGCACAAGGTCGGGTGTGGAGTGGCCAAGATGCAGCTTCAAGAGGGTTGGTTGATTCACTGGGTGGATTCTCACAAGCTCTTGCCATTGCAAAGCAGAGAGCTAATATACCGCAAGATAATAAGGTTGGTTCTTCTATAAACACTGAGTATTTAATAAACTTATGTCATGCATATATATGCATGTATTTAGGGTTTATGGATATGCTGAACAACAACATAATTACATACTCCCTCCATCCAGAAACAAGTGATTTGCATTTGTCTAGATTCGTATGTACCTAGACACGTTTTAGTGTATAGATACATGCGAATATAGACAAACTCAAGTCACTTATTTCCGGACGGAGGGAGTATGACAATTCATTTTTCTCGAACACAAAATTACATTTAGTTCTTGGATTATAGGATTGTAGCAGTTCCTTCTCAATGCTTGACATATTAATGAAGTAATAAAGGGCAGTGCCCTTCAAATAGCAGTGCTTTTCGTGCTTTATTTCAGCTGTTTCACTTGGGAATCTAGATTTGGAAATCAAGCTTCTTAACAGATGCTGCGAGCTGCAGTATCCATGCTGTGGTTTCGAGAGGAAATACATGATTGAGAGTTCAGTTCACCTCCAAGATATTCTGACTCTGCTGAATAATCCAGGTCCGGCTAGTTGAGATCTCGAAGGCCTCACCATCACTACCGGAGATCTTGTCAGGCATTGGGGGTTCACTGCTTGGAGTTGACAGGGTCATGAAGGGGGTGCTCCAGGACGTCACCTCCTTAAATGGAGTCCAAGCTAGGATGGATGGCATCTTGTTTGAAAGATTGGAAAATGGTTCAGGAGAGAATCAACTCTTCGTGCTCATAAAGGAAATCGTAAATTATTTCTATTGATCATACCAGTCAATACCCTAACTTCTACGAGAAGTTGTAGATAGGAAGAGAAGATGATACATTAGCATGTCAATAGTAGACATCCTACCTTACCTAGATTCAGACAGGCCGGACTAATGCAGCACACTTGGTATTGAATCATGCTACTTTGCTCTTTTGTACTGATGCATATGGAAGTCCTGTACATGGTAATGGCCATACTGAAAATGCAAGGAATCTCAGGTTCTTTGTTTGCCTGATCTTGCTCCTGACCAGCGTGTACTTTCTGTTGCTGACATTTATGTATGTTGCACCATGTATCATATTGTGGTTGGTTCTTGTCGGTGATGGTCTCGCAGTCTGCAAGTAGATGTAAGACTTCCAAGTTCCGAGAGGATTTTTCTCTGAAAAGAAAGTTCCAACTGGATCTGTGTTAGAGCGGGTTATCTTTCTTGTAGGCATGTGCTCCCCGTCCGTGTTCCGGACACTGCCGCTGCTGTGCTATGCGCCTATGCGCCGTCGAGTACTTGTGCTGCTAGCTAGCTAGGTCGTGGATGTGCTAGGCAGGTCGGATGTGCTAGGCACTAGACCGGTTGGACTATGGAAAAGGATACTACTCCCTTGGGGGATCGAACGATACGATCCTCGGGGTCGTTGGAGGCCCACACACGCACGCACATTCCTCTCCATACCTTCTTCCTCGCTGCAGACGCGCCGCCGCTGCTCGTCCCTGCAGCTTCGCCACCGTGCCGCCACCCACTCGAGCAGCTCCGGCCGCTGTCCCGCCCTTTGCTGCCTCTGCCGCCGGAGCTCGCCCCGCCCTGTTCTACCTCCGTCGCCGAAGCTCGCCCATGCCTCTGCTGCCTCCGCCGCCGGAGTTCGCCCCGTCCTCCGCTGCCGAAGCTCGCCCCAACCTCTGCTGTCTCCGCCGCCGGAGCTCGGCCTGGCCTCTGTCGCCTCCGGCCCCTCCGCCTCCGCAGCTGGGCGCGGCTTCCTGCATCGCCGGCGCCGGCCACAGCTCGCGACACGCACTCCTTGCCCCTCACCGCACTATTCTACATGCAGTCGACGTTGGTGCTACATGCGGGTGCCGGCGGTGCTACAAAGGACGTCGAGTTTTGCTACCAGCGGTCTGTGACAGTGCTACAAGTGGGCGTTGGGTTTGCTACCCGAGTGAAAGTCTCCGGCGAAGCTTTTTTTTGCTACAGATGTTGAACTTTTTTGCTACATCTCTTTTTTAGTTTTACTATAATAGCGCAAAGTTTCTGCTACAATGTCTGCAGCGAGGTCTCCCGGCGAAAGTATCCGGCGAGATCTCCGGGGAGGTCCGGCTTTTGCTACATTTGCTGAACTTTTTTGCTACAACTGTATCGTGGTTTTGCTACTACAGTTTCTGCTACGATATCTCCTACGAAATTTTTGCTACACGGTCACCGACGAAAGTCGCCGGCGAGGTTTCCGGCGAGTCTCCAATGAGGTCGGGTTTTGCTACATTAGTACAACTTTTTTGCTACAGGGTCGCCGGCGAGGTCTCCGACGAGATCTCCGGCGAGGTCCAGTCTATTTTTGTATTTTCTGGGCCGAACCGTTTTTTGCTATATGTAGCAAAAGCGGGACATTATGTAGCAAAAGAGGGACGAAGTGTAGCAAAAACGGAAATTAGATGGGACACGTGTCAGCAGGAGGACCCGGGATCAGAAGTTCTGATCCCCCGGGGGACGCGTAGCATGGCCCTTGGACTATGGCTCGCACGTGGTTGTTGCTCCGCCCTACCTCATTATTGGCTGTTGTGCTGCTCTCTCCGACCCCTTGGACCTTGTTGACAACCTTGCCGAGCTCGGTTAACTGACCATGGCGGCTGGAATTGACGACGAATCAAAGATTTGTGCCTAGAAATTTCACGCAATTGAATCTCCTCGCTAGGAATCATAGATTCATAGTGGAATCGAGCTCCCTCGTCATGAAATCGAGCTCACGAGGCGCCAGCGCTGGCACCAGTGCCAGCTGGAGCCGTTGGTGTTGAAATTTCTGACTCAACAAGTGTTGACTGCTCTCCAATGAACCGCAAAAATGGACTCGAAAACTGGATATTTGATGTACAAAGGGTTGGTATGTGGGAAACAACAATTTTTTTTAGGGTTTGCCCGCATTTATGGGATCTGCTCGATGCGTATTTTTTACCAAAAATGCAAAAGACAGTTAATTTTGCGGGTTTGACCATTTTTATCGTATACGTTAGAGATGCTCCTATGAACGGATACGAAGGAGACCCAGTTAGAGCATCTCCACTAGTTGGAGGCCCCCGGCCAAAATCCGATGATTTGTTTTCCGGATTGGGCGAGCATTTGGCCCGGGGGCCTAAAACTTCCTAGTAGTCACGAGCCTAGGTCACGCTGGCGAACACACTTGATTTCGTGGAAACTAAATCAAAATTAGGCGAAAAGGGAGTAAATTTGGGTGAAATTCGTACTAATCTGGTGATATATAGCATATAGGTGAAATTGGTTCATTACATAGGCTATTTAGGCCGAAATTTAACTAAAACATCTAAAAAATAAAACTAAACGCAGCTCGCTAGCGCCGGGAGCGGCCTAATTCATGCTCAAACTTTGGTAAAACTGTGAGACGTAGTCGCCGTCGTCATTGTCGTCATCGCTAGGCGGCTGCTTCCCTAGCTCGTGTCACCGACTCGTCCAAGCCTGCTGCTCGACCCTTCGTCAGAGTCGGTGTCGTCCAGTACGACGACGTTGCTATGGCGGCGAGCTCGACGATTGGCTGCGCGCAGGAGCGCCCACTGGCACGCGGCCTCCTCCAACTCGTACTCTGCCATGGACCAGGCGAGAACATCGGCGAGCCGCATTGGCGACACGTCGTTGAGGGAGGCCTCCAGCGCCATCTTGAGGATGTAGTTGTCCTTTTGGTCCTCTGGCGTATCCACCGGCTCTCTCTTCAGCCGGATAAAGCGGAGGCGGCCGTAAGGTGGGGATGCCTGGGGCACTGGCGAAGTGCGAGGCCCGCCGATGACAATGTCGCTCGAACCCCGAGGGGGTTGGCGGTGCGTCTAGGCTATCGCCAAGGACGGCTCGTGCTTCACTGGAAGGAGCGGTGGCATGCCACGTCGAGCCTCGCCGAAATAGCGGGAGGCTGAGGCCAAGGATGGTGAGGAGACGCCTCCTATCCTCCTCGGCAGCCAGGAGCTGCCGCGTTGGCACGAGAGGGTCGTCGGCGTCCTAGGCGGGTAGGTGAGGTGCAACGTGTTGCTGGCCTCGAAGTGCTCGAGAACGGCGAAGAGCGTGTGCCCAGGCATGCCCCACTACAAGTGTCGTTCTGCGGCGTTCTTGAAGGGATTCGTAGCGGAAAACACAAAATTTTCCTAACTAGAATGCACCGTAATCTCAAGATCTATTTATTAGTTAATGTAGTAGGTAATGAGGTTACGATTACATACCCTTATAGATCGCAATGCAGTTAACATCTTATGGGGGACGTGGATGAAGTCGACGATCGTAGCCGACCTCAAGGTGACGAAGCTTCTCGCACGTCACCTCCTGCTCCTTCGTACGTCATCCCTGGCGCCACTAAGATAGCGTTATCCGAGAGCTCACACACATACGGTGTCTAGCGACGACTCTCGTTCTCCTTGATCTAGTCAAGATGCGGAAGCAGATGCTCTAGAACTGGGATCCAGCAGCGCGACGGCGTGCCGATGGTGTCAACCCTCTAGTGCACGGTTCTTCGGGGAACCACACTCGTGAGAGTCAACAGAGAAAGAGGAGAGAAATTCCCTATGGAAATAGCCTTAGAAAATTCCCCTTTTATTTGTGTGTGTATTTTTCCTCCCGACATAGGCCTTATTATATAGGGGGAAATGACTACTCCCTTCTCTCAAGTCCCTATGTGGGACTAAAGGAAAAGGCAAAGGAGGAGGCTCCCGCCGACGGCAGCTGTGGCCGGGTGGGCCCGCGGCGCGCGCCAACCCACAACCTGGTCGGGGTGAGGTCGTGGCTCGGGTGGGTTGGCCTGCTCATGCACGCGCAGCCAGCCTAGCAGGGCAGCGGCCTGCGGTGAAGGCCGGGTGGGCCCCTGGCGGCCCACTAGTGCACCTACCCGTGCACGCCCGTGATCTCCCAGATGGGTCGGCCGAAGGCGGCCCACTGGCGTCAACCAGTTGATGCACGCCCACGCCCGCCCGTGTGGGCCCGCTTCTGGGGCTGTCTCCCAGGGTGGCTTCCCCTTGGGCTGTCTCCCTCCGGGGATTCGGCCCAATGCAAGAAGTTGCCTCATAAATAATAACTTAAAATATTTATTTAAATATATTAATTAATATATATATGAATTCATATTTATAAATTGCTATTTATTCAAAACACCTTTCGGTCTTCTCCTTCTTCGGACCCTCTTCGAAACTATTCCGATAATTCTTTCTCGGAATATTTCCAATCTCTCTTTCTTATCGGTGATCCCTTCACTTCCATAGCGATCTTAGAACATCGTTAGACCCTTAACTATGTTACACCTACGATTCGGGAATGGCACAGACATGGCCGAGATTTCTCTCCGATCAATGATCATAGCGGGACCAGGATGTCCATATTGACCCCATGCATTCCACGAGACTCTGTCGTGTTTGAACCATAAACTCGGTGTCCTATTCCCTTCTCTTTGATACATGACTTGTCCAAAATTTGATCATTAGTATCAGTATACTAATCTTGTTACCGACAAGTCTACTTAAATCGTTATCGTGATATTGTATCCACATGACCTAGTCATACGCTACAGCTTGTTGGATGCAATTTCACCGAGTGGGCCTATTGTATCTTCCCGTCACGCAGGTGAACAAATCCTGATCTTGGTATACAGGCCTCAACTATTCCTTTGGTATGCCCAATACACACTTTTATGACCACCTAGTTACAGACATGACGGTTAGTGAGATCCAAGCATTCCTCCGGAGACAGTATTTAATATGATCTCACGGTCTAAGGAGAAGATCACTCTGTTTCTTATTATTACAACGATGAACCATGTGACTAGATCACGTTGCAATATTTAAGTGGGTAATGTCCATCATGTCATTCTCCAATGATGTGACTTTGTTGTAAACTAGCATAAATGCACCATGATTAGAAAACTTTGATCATCGGTTGTCCAACGAACTAGTTAAATAGAGACTACTAGGGACCAAGTTTGTTTACATACCACACCTGTATCAGTGTTTTCTCTTGATAAACAATTATAGCATAGTATGAAACTACTATGAACTAGTTTGAGATATGATAATAAACCTATTTATTATTTGCCTCTAGGGCATAACTCCTTCACTTCTTCCTGGTCGTCGCCGGTGGCGGACCCTCGTAGGCTGCCATCTCCTGCTCCCGACGCTCGCAGAAGTACTCCGTCCACGTCGCGTGGTTGTCGAGGTAGTACCGTGGGTCCGCGTGGTCCTTGTCGGACATTCCAGCGAGCACCGCCTAGATCTCGCCTGCCATGTCGACGCCCTAGGGAGGAAGGGATCGACATGCTGCTGACACTCAGCGCCTAGCCGCCTAGTGGCACGCGGAAGTCCGGTGGCATCGGGTAGTTGGCCTCGAACAAGAGGCGGCCCTCCCACTCGTTGAGAGAGAGGCGACCACAGCCGTTCACCGTCGCACCGTCGCCGGGATAGCGCTTCGCCATGGATGCTGAGGTTTCGTCGGTTCTTGAGGAGGAGGGGAGAGGGGGTAGAGATTTTCGCAGTGAATCTAATGGCGAGGAGAGGGCATATTTATAGGTGGTGGGAGGCGGGAGAGGTGTAGCACACACGGGAAGCTAGCGGGAGAAGCCGAGGCGCTGGCTCGCCGTAGCTGCACCGCATGGACGGCGATTGGATGCATCAGCCTGCTACACATGGGGAAAGGTTGACCGCCATTGCCATTAATTCGCGCGGTAGCCGAGGCGTTGAGGACGAACGACCTCTCTCGCCAACATCCTGGTCCCACTTGGCGGTTCAGCTGGTTCCCACCACTTCCTCTCCATCAAGCGCCCTCAGGCGAACCCCAGGGCGCTGGGTTCGGCCTGAGTTCGCCGAATGGTTTTTGGGGCCAATCCGGCTAATTTCAAGCTCCTAGGAGCATGCCTGAGAGAGTTTTCGCCAGATGGAGCCGAAAATAGGACTACGGGGGACGCCCATGGGGGCCGATCGAAGATGCTCTTAGAGCATCTCCACTCATCCCCCATATGGTGTCCGGCGCGGCCTGATTTTGGGTCGTATGAGGGGCACCGGATGCATTCACGATATGCGGGGGCTTTGCTTCCAAGCCGTGACCCCCATACAAAATATTCAAACATTTGAAAATACGAAAACACATTGATATCACTCCAGTTCAAACATGTTTGTACAATTTTTTTTAAAACCTAAACCCTAGTGGCGGCCCCGGCCGCCCAGTTCAAGGTGACGGTACATCGCCGCCGTGTAGTTTCCGTCGTCATCGTCACTGGGCTCCTGCTTCGGCGATAGCACTGCAGTCGTGGCCCGGATCAACACCCCAGCTCGAATAGCCCGCCCCGTCATCGTTGCCCTCAAGGTCGATGAATAGGCCGAGGTGGCGCGCTCGCTCTCCCTGCTCGTGCCGGTACTCCTCCGCGGACCACGCTTTCGCAAAGTCATGCGTCGCTGGCAGCACGTCCTTGTAGGAGGCACGCTCGGTGATGCACTGGCCCGGAAACTCCTCCAGGTCCTCATTGATCATTAGTTGGAGGCTGGCCACCTTGTACTTCGATGGCGGTGTCCACTCCTTCTTCACCTGGCGCGGCGAGGTGCAGGAGGCCATGGGGAGGTGATTGCTCGCGCCAGCCCCTAGCTGCGGTGTCTCCAGGGTGCCGGCGCGACACAAGAACCTCCTCGTACTCATCCTTCATCGGTGCGAGGATAACCGAGAAGCGCGGTGATGTCTACGCACGCTTCTATTCTTGTAGACAGTGTTGGGCCTCCAAGTGCAGAGGTTTGTAGAACAGCAGCAAGTTTCCTTAAGTGGATCACCCAAGGTTTATCAAACTCAGGGAGGAAGTGGTCAAAGGTATCCCTCTCCAGCAACCCTGCAATCAAGATACAAGAAGTCTCTTTTGTCCCCAACACACCCAATACACTTGTCAGGTGTATAGGTGCACTAGTTTAGCGAAGAGATAGTGAAATACAAGTAATATGGATAATTATAAATGGTAATTGCAATATGAAATAAGAATGGCAGCAAGCAAACATGTAACAGAACTAATTATAAACGGTGTTTGAATGCTTAGAAACAAGGCCTAGGGATCATACTTTCACTAGTGGACACTCATATAAATATCTTCCCTTCATGATGCTACCCTAAACTACTCTCCGGTTGGACGATGTAGGGCTATAACAACACACCTTAAAGTTCGCATTCTCCATCTAGATAACCCCTCACTGTCACCTCGAGCTCTAGATGGTTCCAACAAACACCAAAATCTCATAGAGACATCCAACTCAAATTATACTCATGATAAGTATTTATATAACCTTAGCCTAAGTGCCACACGGTGTGCACACTGTCAACTTCACACATGTGGGGATAACAGAGATTAATTAAAGCACTTGAGTAGCAGAATAGATCTATATTACAAAGCTCATGATCTCAATAAGATCACGCATAGAGAGAGAGATGAACACATAGCTACCGGTAGAGCCCTTAGCCTTGAGAGAGAACTACCCCTCCTCATCATGGGAGTCGGCAACGGCGATGGAGATGGATCCGGGGGCACTTCCCCATCCCGGCAGGGTGCTGGAATAGAGACTTCTGTCCCCCGAATCTCCTTTTCGGTGGCAGCGGCGCTGTGGAACTTTTCATGGAAATTTGATCTTATCCTTAGGGTTTTCGTCCCGGGGGGAATATATAGGCGAAGAGGCAAGGTCAGTGGAGGCCTGAGGGGCCCACACCACCTGGTGGCACGGCCTGGGGGGACCTGCGCCACCTTATGGTGTGGCCAGCCCCTGGCCCTCCTTCGTCTCGTCTTCTGGATCCGTGAGTCTTCTGGTAAAATATTGACTTTGGCTTTTGT
Source organism: Avena insularis (assembly GCA_023614405.1). Lineage (NCBI taxonomy): Eukaryota > Viridiplantae > Streptophyta > Magnoliopsida > Poales > Poaceae > Avena > Avena insularis. The sequence goes on from CM042694.1 coordinate 455,848,966, forward strand.
CCGGTCCAATTTCGAGAACATTTCTTTTCCAGCTTTTCTAAAACCAAAAACAGCAAAAAACATGCAACTGGCACTGTGACATCTTGTTAATAGGTTAGTTCTAGAAAATGTGTAAAAATACCTCAAAGTGTGAACAAAACATAAGAAAGTAAATACTAAACAAGCATGGAACATCAAAAATTATAGATACGTTTACGACGTATCAACATCCCCAAGCTTAACTCCTGCTCGTCCTCGAGTAGGTAAGTGATAAAAAGAATAATTTTTTTGGTGACATGCACCATCACAATCTTGATCAAGGTATTTGTAAAACATTGATAGCTGGGATCATAGTACTTTAACATAGCATGAAAGATATAGTTCTAACAATAAGACATAGCAACTATGTTGTAACATGAAAACGTACAAACAAAAGATTCATGAATAACAATGCTTTGAAAGACGTTTGTTTGTTTGTTTCACATATAGAAAACATAATGAGAATGGTATTCAGCTTGTCCCTCATGGTGTAGCAAAACATAAATGCATAGGACACCTTCAAAGTTCATAAGGGTGACTAGATACAAATAGTTTAAGAACATGCAATATCAAAGTTATGAATCAATCAACAAGTTTTGGGACAATGCACATTAAACTAAGAATGACCACTATGCTCTCTCAATAGGTGTATAAAGATAGAAGATGGAGACTGAACATAAAAGTAAAAGAAAGGCCCTTCATAGAAGGAAGCAGGGATTCAAGTCTCATAAAGAGCTTCCAAAAATTATGGTACTTATTAGCTTTCAGCTCTCATTGCCCCTATCATAAGCATATTTAGGTGATTAAGGTTAAAGTGAGCAAATATGAGGATATGATTGACAAGTTATAAGCTGGAAATCTCATGCCCCTTACTTACGAGTACCGAACCTCATGCTAGTCAACTTTAGTCACAGGTAAGTTCTTGTCATTGTAAGTACATGTGTATCATAGAGAACCGCCAACGGGGTACCCCCTACCTGATGATACATAAGCTTTCCCATATCAAAATGACAAGGCAAGCAGACAATGAGCATCTCAGCGATCTTTTTGTATGCTATTTAAATAGGGTTTTCCCGTTTTCTATTCTTTTTTTGGATGCTTCACAGATTGCTCACTATGGTTATGTTGCACGTTTCCACCATGATTAGGCATGGCTTAGACTAGCCGCCTAGGCGTTTCTCTAACACATATACAAACTCCATGAGCCTTACAAGATCCCCTTTCATTTCACACCGCCAGGATCCATAAGCAAAAGAACATGATATCAACTAAATAAAGTGCAATGTTGAAAGCGTTCCCCATGGTAACATGGTTCTATTAATTCACAACTTACAAAACGCAAGCATATATGCAACATAGATGGGCATAATGGTTCAAGTTTATTAAGTGCAAGAAAGTAAAGTGTGCCATCAAGTTCGTGAGAGCTTTAATCACTAATTTTCACATAACAAGTTTAATTTGGAAGGTAGATAAAACATGAATATACTTGGAATAGCAATAATGCTAATAGGTAGGTATGGCGGACTCTTTGGAATAACTTGGTTTTATTTGGAGTTGGATGCATGAGTGGAACTCATACTTGGTACATGTGGAGGCTAGCAAAAGACTGGGAGCGACCAACTAAGAGAGCAATAATGGCCATAATCATGCAAAGCGGCAAAACATTATTAATTAAAGCATAAAGTGATATTACAAGTCGAAAACTAAATGATCATAGAGGCTATGGTGACTTGGTATAGTCTTAACATGGTGTGAGAATGCGCCAAGTCAACCCAAATAAAGCATCAAAGAAGAATACCACAATATTATGCTTTTATATGCTAAAATAACGCATGATTCTTTCAAGGCACATTAAGAAATCTCAATTGTTTGGAACAAGTCGTGCTACAGCAATAATCACTAAGCATAAAGTCAAAGAAATATCAAACATGACATGATAAAGTCTAGGCCACAGTCAAAACAAGACTCCTTTTGTACCACTTATAAGCATGAAACTTCCTACTCTTTTCCAACACCAATAAAAAACTAAAGCTAAACGCAGTGCTAGCAAAGGAGAACACTCGCAGAACAATAAGAGTGAAAACTAGAATGTTCTAGGCAATGAATAACAGGGTGTGTCTCTCTCCAAAAGAACTGTGTTGGGATCCAACCAACTTATTTAAGCAAACCAAACAAAATAAAACTAAAAACAAAACAAAGACGCTCCAAGAACAATACAATTGTGCATGAAACAATAAAAATGAAGTGTTTGGAAGAAACCTGAGATTTTTATTGATGAAGAAGGGGATGCCTTGGGCATCCCCAAGCTTTGACGCTTGTACTTCTTGAATATTTCTTGGGGTGACACGGGTGGCATCCCCAAGCTTGAGATTTTGTACATACTTCATCTTATCACATTGTTCTTCCCTACACTTTAAAATTTCCTTCATACAAAACTTCACACAATCTTCATTAGCAACATTAGTGTACTTAAGATAATAAGTCTTTAGGTTCAGTTTCAACACAAGTAAAACTTCCATTAAAACACAAGCTACTGTAGTAATTCCTTTTAAAAGTTCAAGTAATTGGCGAGAACTCAAAGAGAAAGAGATTAAGAGGCAAATGCAAATAATGGCAGAAATCTGTCAAAACAGACCAGCAGGTAAAAACCGATTTTTCAAAGACCTTCGGTTGCTCAAATAGAAAAGTGATAAACTAATGAAAGTTAGATAATAACCTGGGGCAGAAGCACAAACAATTACAGCTCAATCCGACGTACAGAGATGTTTCACGAATTTTTACAGTGAAGCACAAAAATCTGTTTCGGGATAACAACTTTCCCAAGTCTTACTTCTCTCTCATTAGAGGTTATTCTTGGCACAAAAACCACACAAAAATGATAAGGAGAGGTTATTACTGAGGCAATAACTTCCAAGACTCAACAAAAGAAAAATTTATTGACTAAAAATTTGGGTTATCTCCCAATAAGTGCTTTTCTTTAATGCCTTTGAGCTAGGCATGATAATTTCGATGATGCTCACATAAGAAATATGTATTGAAGTAAAAGAGAGAATCAAGAAGCAAATATGGAATAAATTTAAGTCTAACCCACTTTCTATGAAAAGTAATCTTGTAAAGAAACAAGTCATGAAAGCACAAAGCAACAAGCATAGGAAAGCAAAACAAGTGCAACTTCAAAAAATTTAACATAAAGAGGGGAAACTTAATATTGTTGAGATACATGAAACCATGTTTCCCTCTCTCATAATAACTTTCAGTAGCATCATGAATAAAATTAACAATATAACTATCACATAAAACATTCTTATCATGAGCCACATGCATAAAATAATTAATACTCCCCACATAAACATAGTCATTCTTATTAATTGTAGTGGGAGCAAATTCAACAAAATAGCTATCATTATTATTCTCATCACCATAATCATCAAATATAGGAGGCATATTGTAATCATAATTAACTTTATCCTCAATAGTAGGTGGACTGAAAATATCATATTCCTCATTGTAATCATCATATATTGGAGGTATAGTATCATCATAAGCAATAGAATAGTTATCTTCCAAAGTATGTTCATTTGTAAACATATCATAAGCAATAGAACATGGATAGTACTAATAGTGCAGCAATTATTAACATCATCATTTCCAGAATTGGTACCGATGTGCTTTTCCCAATCATAATCGCTACTATAGGTAACAGGAATAGGAACATCATCGAGTTTAGACTCATCAAAAACTATAATAGGAGCAACATGCTTAGGGGAAAATATCGTTTCCTCCCTCCTTTTACTCCTGCTCTTCTTCTTTTTCTTCTTCTCTTTAGGAGGGAGAGGCTTGAAAGGAAGCTTCTCCATATACCCTGGTTCATTGTTAGAGATAATAGAAGAAACTTTGGAGGATTCCTCCTTTTCATTAATAAGACCAAAACACATATTAGTCCTATCATATTTTGGTAAAATCTCATCATTTATAATATTTTATATGTAAGTATTTGTGTGGCAATTATCAACACAATAAAGATGACAACCATGCAGGATGCTATTCATATCAAAAGCACTCATATCTACCAAAGAAGTTTTTCTTGATAACTCTTCACACCCCAAAAATAATGCAAGTTCATCATGCTGATTAGGAGTGATCATGTTATCACAATACAAACTTGCAGTACTTATTGGATTAGAAGGGCTATTATTATGGCCTGAGCATTGAAAATTGAAATGACCCATTTCAAAGCAAAGTTCACAAATAAAAGGATAGAGGGCACAAACTTTTTTACCAAGATCATTTAGAGCCCTATACCACGTTCTAGTTTTTTCATTCCCGTGGGTGATACAATATTCTTCTTCAATTTGATTCTTCTCACAAGGTATATGTATTCCACAAAAATTAACATGCTTATAAGGAATAGTACTTTCAGAGGTTTGAGCATGTTTATTGCTATCATTAATAACAATTTCATTTTTCATGCAAGTATCTTTAAAAGGCTCATGATACATATCCCATTTTTCTTTAGGAGTATTAATATGAGAAGCAAAGGCTCTACAACAATCAACAAGAATTTGAGGATCCAGAACATATTTAGCACTAAGCTCTTGAAATTCAGCAGTTTCAGTGCTGACTTAATGCAATCATACTCATAATTTATACCTGGTTCTTTACCTTTGTTGTTATCCCAATCTTTGGTATTGCTTTGTATTGTTTCAAGAAGATCCCACTTAGCTTTGACCTCCTTACTTGTGAAGGATCCCTCTGAACAGGTATCTAGATAGTCCTTGTAATGTCCTGAAAGCCTTGCATAAAAATTATTAATAACAATATTACTGGGGAGCTCATGAATGGGACATTTGAGCATTAGTGACTTAAATCTCCCCCATGCTTGGGTAATACTTTCTCCATCATGAGGATGAAAATTATAAATATAATTCCTATCTTTATGAATTTCATGAGGAGGATAAAATTTAGAGTAAAAGAGAGATTCAAGTTCCTTCCACTCCAAACGATGAAGATCGTCTAGTAGCTCAGACCACTCCCTTGCTTTGCCCTTAAGTGATAAAGAGAATAGCTTCGTCTTAACTAGGTTCATTGAAATACCTGCACACTTGAACAACCTGCATAATTCATGTATAAAGAGTAAATGATCACCAGGATGGACAGTTCCATCTCCAAAATAATAGTTATTCATAACACGTTTTAAAAGGGATGCTTTCAGTATGTGGATTTAAAATATCACAAGTATCATTAGAATTACCACATATGGGAGATAAAGTATCATCAGAGCAAATTTTCTCCTTTAAAGCTGGGGAACTAAAAGATCATTTTCATAAAAACTAACTTACCCAAGCTTAGACGTTTCCATAGCATTAGTAACAAAGGTGTTCAAAAAATTCATACTAATAACATTGCTAGTAGCATGCAAAGAAAGTTCCATGGGTTTTTTAATTTTATTTTCAGACCATTTATGTTCTACCTTAGAAAAATACTAAAAAGCTCTCTAATTTTGTTGTTGTTTTCCATTAAGCCAGTTATTCTCCCTCAAGCTTAATTGGATCTTCTCCGAGGTAGGTGCTTTCATCTTGCCTCTAAGATCTGCAACTATCAGCCACTGTAGATCTCCTCCTACATGATCGTTGAGTTGTGCCCCGAAGAACTCCGGGTGCGGGCGCTCAAGATACTCTGCGAGTGCATCGAGATCCCTCTCAAAGATCAGGTGACCTCCGTTGCCCAGCTGGTAGAACTTGCTATACTTGACTTCCATCTATAATAATTTAGGGTGAGCAAGTTAGTGGGGTGATCAAGTGTGTCAAATTTTATGGAGGATCGCAAGAATTTTTTTGAGGAACATGATTTTTTTTGAAAGAATCTCAAGGATAAGAGTGGGAATAGGTTTTCATAAATACTCACTTCTTTTGTTTCGAAACTAAGTTTTTGTTCAGATGTCCATTCTAACTAGGATCTCATATGGTCATGATGGCTCTGGTACCAACTTGTCAACACCCGAATTTTTAATCCCAGATGCCTGTTATGCCATACATCGCAATCCTAGGATTACCATTTTTGCGAGACATAACAGAATTGGTACCATAGTACATCATCCATTACAAACCATAATAAAGGTCTTACAAATAAAGGATCTCATGATCCAGTCTTAATACAATCAAAGCAGTGGAAAGTAAACATAGTAGGGCTCCATCTTCAGGGTCACAGACAATGCTGACGATGGGAGATGATCCTAGTTGTCATAGACCTCCTGCTGTCCATCTTCCTGGTAGTCCTCCTCATAGTCTGGCCACGGGAATAGCCAGGGACAAACCCATGAGTACTCTTTAAGTACTCGCGATCTATCACTAACAAGTAAGGTAGTTCTAGTAGGAATCTTAAGCTCTAGGTTTATTTGCAAAAAGGCAGGTTTATTTCATAAGAGTTAAAAAGTAAATAATCTAATTTAATCACTTAAGTGGGAACCTAGTTTTCATATCCACAACCCTGTTGTGGTTAAGTCAAGGTCATAGTTCAATGCATAAGTCATTTTGAAAACATCTGACAACGGAATAGTATGCCAACTCCAACTGTCCATGACCGCGGACGCGGCTATTCAAATAGTTTGACACTCTGTAGAGGTGGTACACTTTCACCACAAAATTCGATACATCCGTCAGGGATAACCCTGAATCATCATACTTAGTATGCAGATAATCAATCATAACCTTTCAATTACACACTCTAGTATAGGCACCTCCCCTATGAGCTTGGCCTCCCAGCCATGGCTATCGGCCATCCTGGGCACTGCATAGGTGGACATTCACATTCACGAGGTAGCCTCAGCTCAACCTCTTTCCGCGAGGCAACCCATACTAAGGCATATAAACTTCTAGTTAAGCCCTACCCAATTCAGGTATTGTGGTTGTACGGTAAAAATTGGAATGGTATCGCATCCGAACCCAACCATCAGTTTTAATAAAGGGCCAAGGCTCATGCCTCAACAAGTTTCATCATCAAATCATTTTGTGTGCATAACACATGTCAAAACATTCAAATAGAATGAATCATCATTCCAAGGTTTTTATAACCATTTTCACCAAGTATTCCCATCTAAAGTGATCAACTTTTATGCTTAGCACTAGCCACTAAAGTTGAGGGTATTCACTAATGAGGGGTGCTAATCAAGTATAACTATCTAAATCTAGTTTTATGCCTTTTGATGACATCTAAGTATAACTAGTTAGGCCTAGTTTTATACTCTTTATGATATCTATCCTATTTTTCCATTACTCACAAAGCACTAACTAAAAGTAACGAACTTTGATAAAAAGTAGAAGAATAAAGCTTACAAGTAAAACTTGGGATTGGTATAATCAAGGTTGCATAACCAAAGCATGCCTAATGCATCTTGCATAGGTTATCTTGTAAGGATGGCTTGCATAGTTAACTTGTAGTGTTAGGCTTGCCTTGAGTAGTGCAGTGGTTGAAGTTCTCTTCTTCTTCTTCTTCTTCTTCTTCTTCTTGGTAGTACTCCTCCTCCTCGTATCCCAGGTCGGTACTATTGTCTATAAATGAATACGAGGTACACAATCATGGAACAATACTTAACTATTTCTATTCAGCACACAAAGGCTCACACTAGATGATCTAGCATCATCACAATCATTACATGAAATAAAGACCTAGTCTTATTTGTCTTAGTTTGGAAAAGTAATTTCTACTCATTGAAAATACTTAAGATTTAATATTCTCCAATTAAAATATGGGATCATGTTGACACATGTCATCACCACATATTCTAATACTTGGGAATGTGATTTAAGGTGTTGGTCATATTTGATAAAGTTTAAAATTACTTTTTAATACAATTAAAGTGACTAGAAATGCCTATATAGCATTCTTTTGGTTTTAGTCCAAGATCACTGCATGTAAACCTAAATATTTTTACATATTCAGATAGATCTTATCAAATGTGATTTTTGAGAGTTGGAATCAACTCAAAAGAATTTATGGTTGATTTTTGAAAAATGTTTGAAGTTAGAAAAGTCTCTGTCTTGTTATTTTTACTATAGGTGATCTATAATTTCAAATGGTTTGAATCCAACAGGCTTGGATAGATATTTTGAATACCTTTCTAACAAAATTGGAATCATGCAATTTGGTTCAATGAATCTCTTTGAATCGATTTTTGAATCTACTGACAGAATCTAGTTTTAACTAAAATGGGAAAAATCTATTTGAATCGACGGGCTCTGTGTGGGAAACTAAATGGGTTGGACCAGCTGCACTGCGCTGGCGCAGCGAGCTGCTGACAGGCGGGTCCTACTCGTCAGCGACTAACCTAAACCGAAACGGTATCTTTCAATCTGGGTCGTGCGATTAGAGCGCGATCGACAGCTGAGCATCGTCGTCTCTGTCGCACAGCTCCGGCGAGACTGAACCCTAATCGCGACGGTGGGGGTACGTGGGGGCTCACCTAGGCTCTAGCTAAGGTCGGCGATGGGGGCGAATGGGGTTGTCGTGGACGGCGGGTCGAATGGTGGTCGCAGCGGCTCCTAGCTCCAATTCCTCTTCTCCTCTGCAACGACAGGCTCCGGTGAAATTCCGGCGGGCTGGTGCTCGCGTTGGTCCAGGGAGAGGTGTGGGAGGTGTCTAAGAGAGAGGGGTGTGAGATGGTGTGGCAAATGAGGGCTGGGGCAACCTCTATTTATACACCGGCGAGAGGGACAAAGCGGGATGGCTCAGGCTCATCGACGACGTGGTTGCAGTGAGCTAATGTCATGGCTGAGGATAGGGGTCGACTCGGTGCTTCAGGGCGGTCATCGTGTGAATGATGGCGTGACAAGGAGCGATCGAGAATGGTCGGGAGCGGTCCGTGCTCCGTGCGGGAACGACGCTGTTCGAGACGACGCATAGTGGCTACGGTCCACGCGGTGGCGAACAGACATGTCTGGGGGGTAGCTGGGGTCACGGTGAGTGCGGGCATGCGCGGAGAGGGCAAGGCGTGGCGTGTGTGCGCGTGTCGGCTGCGGTGCTCTGGCGCGCTCTCGGCATGGCAGACAGAGAGGTGGGCACGGCGATCACGGCTGGTCCACGGCTTGCCTGTGGTCGAGGGGTGGACAGAGTGTGGCGGTGGTGTGGCGCCTGTCTCCTGGAAATCGTGGGAGAGGGCGGCGCGGTCTGTGGCGAGCGGGGCTTGGTCGACCGGCGTGGCGAGATCGGGCGGCGCTTCACTGGTGCAAACGGCAAAGGGGTATTGTGTCCACTTCATTGCTAGGTGCTAAGGGAGACCAGGGGAGAGAATTAAGGGACTAGTGGCGATTGATCACTGCTCAGAATAGTAGAAGTGTTGATTTGTGTCTGCTAGGTGCTCGACCAAATGGCCGCATGAATTTAAGTTTTGAATTTTTGGATGAATTTTGGTGAGTGTTCTGAGTACTTGCTTGGGTGTCTATGGTTGCTTGGAAAAGTCAAGGTGAATTGATTTGAGTGGTTTTTGCAAAATGGTGATCTATGCATATGAACTTGATTCAATTTTGTAATGTCCTTTAAATAGATTTGAAATTTGTTTCTGGTAGTTTGTAAAGTGAGCTTGGGTTCACTTTTACTTGGTCTAGCAAGGGGTGAAAATAATTGGGAAAGTTTCTGTTAGAAATCTTTTACTAGGAACACTCAAAGTGGTCTAGTAGTTAGTTTTGGTCAAAATGACCATTTGATCATATGATTCATATTTGAATTTATTTTCTTTTGATTTTGTTTGTAATTGGCCTAGATGATGTAGTATTCATCTTTAAACCATTCCTTATCATTTGTAGCAATCAAACATGGCAATTGCACTCATTCATACACTAATGCAATTCACACATACACTCATATTAAATTTAATTATAAAAGTTTTTGTTAACCCTAAACTTGCGTGATTAGAACTTGATAATCCTTATTAATATTTTTGGGGTGTTATAAACCTTCCAATCCTTAAACAAAATCTCTTCCTGAGATTTAAGAAAAACTAGGAACTAAAGAGATTTGGAAACTCAGTCCTAATGTAATCTTCTTGCTCCCAAGTAGCTTCTTCTTCAGTATGGTTGCTCCACTAGACCTTGAGAAACTTGATACTCCGGGTCTTGGTAGTTCTGAAGGCTTCCTCCAAAATACGAATGGGTACTTCACGATAGGTTGGATCCTTGTTGATATCTATGGCTCAGTGATCGATGTTCTTGAACACTTCGGTCTTCCAGAACTTCTAAGCATTTGCGAAGTAACGAGATATGGAACACATCAGTATGGATGACATATCCTCTAGCAGTTCCAGTTGATATGATACTTCCCCTCGACGATTCAAAATCTTGAAGGGTCCAATATATCTAGGGGCTAACTTCTCTTTCAGTTGAAAACGTTGCATTCCTTTCAAGGGTGATACTTTGAGATACACAAAATCTCCAACATTGAAGGTCAGGTCTCGATGTCTTTTGTCGGCATAACTCTTCTGTCTGGATTGGGCGGTCTTGAGGTGTTCATGGACTTTGTGAACCTTCTCTTCAGCTTCCCGTAGGATGTCGGGTCCGAAAATCTGACTCTCTCCTACTTGCGACCAATTTAGGAGGGTATGACACTTTCTTCTATACAGAAATTCAAATGGGGCGATTTGCAAATTGGCTTGATAACTATTGTTGTGTGAGAATTCTACGAAAGGTAGACAATCTTCCCATTTTGATCCATATTCTAACACACAAGCTCTCAACATATCTTCCAAAATTTGGTTGACTCTTTTAGTTTGTCCATCGGTTTGCGGGTGATAAGCTGTGCTGAAGTTCATCTTGGTTCCTAATCCTTCTTGGACTTTCTGCCAAAATCTTGAGGTAAACTGGGTTCCTCGATCCGATACTATGGTCTTAGGGGTTCCATGCAAACTGAAGATTCTAGCAATGTACAACTCTGCTAGCTTCGAACTCTGGTAGGTGGTCTTGGCAGGTATAAAATGGGCTACCTTAGACAGTCTATCCACTATGACCCAAATAGAGTCATTTCCCCTACTAGATGTAGGCAAACCAGTGATGAAATCCATTCTGACAGAATCCCATTTCCATTCCGGAATCTGCAATGGTTGCAAAAGTCCTGCTGGTCGCCGATGTTCCGCTTTGACTCTCTGACAGGTATCACACTTGGCTATGTAGCTTCCGATTTCTCTCTTCATCTTGTGCCACCAAAATTTCTCCTTCAAATCCTGATACATCTTCGTTCCTGCGGGATGGATAGAATAAAGAGTATCATGAGCTTCTTGCATGATGACTTGTTTCAACTCGGAATTTGCTGGCACACAGATACGTCCTTTGTACCACAAAACTCCTTCTTCATCTTCGGTGAATCCGGGTACCTTCCCTGTACCGATACGACGCTTGATTCCGTCGATACTTGCATTTCGTTTCTGCGCCTCTTGATCTGACTGACCAAAGTGGGTTGAAGTTCTATGCTAGCTAAAAATCCTTTGCCAACTAGCTCCATTCTAGACTGCTCCAACTCTTCATGCAAACTTGGCTGGGCTTTTATCATGGTGTTCAATCTACACGGCAATCTGCTAAGAGCATCCGCTACCACATTGGCTTTGCCGGGGTGATAGTGAATGTCAAGGTCATAATCCTTGATTAACTCTATCCATCTCCTTTGCCTCATATTCAGCTCCTTCTGGTGAAAATATACTTCAGACTCTTGTGATCCGAAAAAATCTCACAGTGGTTACCCATAAGGTAATGACGCCATGTCTTCAAAGATAAAACTATGACTACTAGTTCAAGGTCATGGGTAGGGTAGTTTTGCTCATGTTGCTTCAGTTGTCGGGACAGATAGGATATGACTTTGCCTTCTTGCATCAACACACATCTGAGACCAATCTTGGATGCATCACAATACACATCAAAAGGCTTCTTGATATCCAGCATAATCAAAATTGGTGCTGAAATCAATCTCTTCTTGATCTCTTGAAAACTTGCTTCACATTTGTTTGTCCATTCAAAGTTCTGATCTTTCTTCAATAGTTGGGTCATTGGTCTTGCGATGCTCGAAAATCCTTCTACGAACTTGCGGTAATATTCGGCTAATCCGAGAAATGCACGGACTTGGGTTTGAGTGATTGGGGCTTTCCATTCTTCAACATCTTTAATCTTGGTGGGATCGACAGCAATTCCTCCCGCCGACACGATATGTCCTAGGAATCCTACTTCCTTCAACCCGAACTCACATTTGCTAAACTTGGCATACAACTGATGTTCTCTAAGGGTTTCAAGGATGGTTCTTAGGTGTAGCTCATGGTCTTCTTCTGACTTGGAATAGATCAGAATATCGTCGATAAAAACAATGACAAACTTATCCAGGAAGTTCATAAAAATCTTATTCATGAGATTCATGAAATAATTGGGGCATTGGTTAATCCAAAAGACATGACCATGTACTCATACATTCCATATCTAGTGGTAAAGGCAGTCTTTGGAATATCCATTGCAAAAATCTTGAGTTGATGATAACCAATTCTAAGATCAATCTTAGAAAGCACTCTGGCACTAGTCAACTGGTCAAACAAATCCTCGATCTTCGGTAGTGGGTACTTGTTCTTGATGGTGACATCATTCAGCTTCTGGTAATCCGTACACAAATGGTTACCTGCATCTTTCTTATCCACAAACAAAACAGGCGATCTCCATGGCGATGCACTTGGTTGTATCAAACCCTTCTCCAGCATAGCATCAAGTTGCTTCTTTAGCTCCACTAATTCATATGGGTTCATACTATAAGGTCTCTAAGCTATGGGTCTAGTTCCAGGAACTAGTTCAATGATGAACTCGATATCCTGATCTGGGGCATACTGGGCAATTCATCTCGGAACACGTCAGGGTATTCACAGACTACTCTGACTTGGTCAAGGGTTGGTTGGGCTAGACTCTTGTTGCATTTTAATTGACGGGGCAGTGTCTCAGATACATGCTCTACTGATACTCCAATGCTACTGGTCATGGTTATGGCTTTCTTGGCACAGTCCATTAATCCTTTATGTTTCGACATCCAATCCATTCCTAGTACTACTTCCAAACCTTTGGTTCCAAGTACTATTAGATTAGCATAAAAATCTATTCCATGGATTCTGATAGGTACAACCTTGCAATTTTTTCTAGCTTTGGTGGTTGAACCAGGTATTTGAACTATCATAACATGCTTCAGTTTTGTTGGTTGAATCTTACTAGTGCATGCAAATTCTTCTATAACAAACGAGTGCGATGCTCCAGAATCAAACAACACTCTTGCAAGTACTAAGTTAATTGAAAACATACCCAGCATGACATTTGGCGCTTCTTGAGCTTCTTTAGCATTCATGTGGAACAGACGGCCGTTGCGGTTGAGCGAGTTCCCTGGGGCAAATCTCTTTCCAGGCTGAACACGACGTTGCTGCTGAGCGGGTGCATTCACATTGGTGGTTGCTGCAAGCTTCTTGGGGCACTCGTTGGAGTAGTGACCCTTGACTCTGCATTCAAAGCAAGTAATCAGAGACTTGTCTTTTCCTGCAATAGGCACAACATTGCTTCCAGTCCTTGGGGCAGTATTGTTGTTGTTGCTGTTGTTGTTGGACTTGGGCGATGCACGGTTGAAGTTATTGGAGTTGTCGGGGTTATTGTTGTTATTGTCGGATTGATGACAAGTACGCCACGAGGGGGTCCTCGAGGCGTGTGGAAGAGAGGGGTGTGAGACGTATGGTATTCCGGGATAGTGAGCACACAAGTTTACCTAGGTTCAAATCCACCGGCTTTGGACAGATCCTACTCCTGCTAGCAATCCAATAATACGGCAGAGCCGGAATATGGGTTACAAGGGTTTCACCTATGCGAGTTGGGATTGTAGACTATTGTGAGGGTGCCCTAAAGGCTCTCCCTAGGTCGGCTTATATAGATATCTAGCCTAGGGTTTACAGCAGAGATCTATCCGGCTACGACTAAGAGTCGGTTATAGAGTACATCTTGAACTACAAGTAACACTATGCGCATATGTCGGTAAGTCTTCTAGGCCTTCCCGTAGCCGGACTGGACTCCGTCTCTTCTCCCTGACTGGGCCGCCCGTGAAGAAAAGCTCTAACCCGAAGTGGGCCACCCTGGTTAGTGAGGTACAATGAGGATACCCGGAAAGTATATCCCCAACAGCAGCCCTCGGAGGCCTCCAAGATCCAAAGTCGGATTCATCATCATCTAGCTTGATCTTCGGCTTGTAGAATCTTGAAGGGTTCCTGAAACTTCAAAAGAAAAGATACGATCCGGGTCTCAAAAAATGAGTTGGGCCTATAAATATGTTATTCGGGTTTCCAACTCGAAATTCAAACTAAGCCGGAACTTGGTCTCTGACGTAACCTGACACTAGTCATGGTCAAGTCACGTCACTGACAGACATTTCCTGTCAGCACGACCGTTGGTGGGTCCACCTTTCGCGGAACCGAGGCGCCGATTCAATGTGTGCGTGGAGATCGAGGCGGCGTAATCATCGCGTGGGGGTTTCCCAGTTCCTTCCACGACGCGTGGCATGTTCACTGTAGCGTTTACACGAATCTTGACGCGGTCGATGGATAAAAGTGGTGAGGATCCTATTCCTCATCTCTCCTCACCAGCACTTTGCGCCGTTTCCTTCTCCCCTACGCCTCCCACGAACCTAGAGCTCCTCTGCTCCCCAAAAATCCCTAGCGCCGCCAATCCAAGGTCACCGGCACACCGACAAAATGGCTTCTGCATCATCTTCTGGCACGACGGCAACGGCAGTGACGGCAGCAGCGGCGGTGAAGGAGAGCAACCGCGGGGTTTGGATCCTGTGCATCCTCGACGACCCCAAGCTCTGTGTCGTGGAAGAAGAAGGGCTCCTCCGCTCTAGCGACTGGCAGAGCGGCTTCAGCGAAACCATCCCCAACCCTCACGACGACGAGCGAGTGCACTTTGGCACTCACCTTGATAGAGGTCTGAGTTTTCCTCCCTCAGATTTCTTTTTCGAGGTCATAGGTCATTACGGAGTTCATCTCCATCATCTCCCTCAAACTCCATCTTAGAGATGAGCGCTTACGCATCTTTGTGCAAGGGGTATCTCGGCATTAGGCCGAGCCTTACTCTCTTCCGGTATTATTTCCATGTCCGGAGAAATTCCATTATTTCCGATAATACTTATATTACCGGTACTATTAGTTTTTTGGTTAGGCGAGAGCGCGTCTATCCTCGGATCATGGCCAGTGAGTCGGTCAAGCAATGTCCGTCCACTTTTTTTCAATCACAAGGATATTCCTGCTCCCAGCAAAGATACTGCGTTACCGGCTTTCGTCGACGGAGCCGCCACGCCCCAAGAGTCCTAGGATGAGGTCGCTCCGGCTCTCAGTGACGATCTGCTCCTTGCCAAGAGGTGGATCGAGTATTTGATGAAACACAAGGGCCTGGGAGGGTCCGACTTAGTTCAATGCTGGGTGTCACACCGGATCCAACCTCTTCAACATCATGGAGATCGACTGATGCATTCCATCATGTCGTTGAAGAAGGATTCCCTCCGCATCAGCCCCAAAGCCTATGAACCAAAAGATTATGTAAGCCAAATCAAATGGCTGATAAGGGAGCGGATTGAGAGGAAGATTCTGGAGCTGTCCTTGGACATTGATGACCCACAAGTATAGGGGGTGTATCACAGTATTTTCGAGGGAAGTGAAACCCAATTTATTGATTCGACACAAGGGGAGCCAAAGAATATTTATCAGCCTTAACAACTGAGTTGTCAATTCAGCTGCACCTGGTAACAATCTTGCTCATAGCAGTTTATCAGTAGCAACAGTTTTGTAGTAGGAATAGCAAAGTAACAACAGTAGTAAAGTAAAGACAACAGTAACAATAGCAGTAAACAGTGGGAATCGAGTGCGGTAGGCATAGGGATGGATGGACGGGCGTTGCATGGACAAGACAATTCACATAGCAATCAGAACATAGGGCAATTGCAGATAAATAAGATAAAGCATCCAAGTACTAGACAATCCTAGGCATGTGTTCCATATATAGTCATACGTGCTCGCAATGAGAACTTGCACAACATCTTTTGTCCTGCCAGCCCGTTTGCAGCGGGGCCTCTAGGGAACTACTGGCAATTAAGGTGCTCCTTTTAATAGAGCACAAGAGCAAAGCATTAACACTCCGTGAACACATGTGATCCTCACATCAAAGCCTTTCCCTTCCGGTTATCCCGATTTCTGTCACTTCGGGGCCATAGGTTCCGGACAACAACGTGCGTATACAACTTGCAGATAAGACCCAAAACAATACTATCATAATGAATCAATAATAAGTTCAGATCTGAAATCATGGCACTCGGGCCCTAGTGACAAGCATTAAGCACAACAAGTCGCAACAAAGTCATAAAGCACTAATAAAAAGATACTAGGCACCAAGCCCTAACAATCTAATGCCATTACATGAACGATCTCATCCAATCCCTACCATCCCCATAGCCTACAGCGGGGGATTACTCACTCATAGATGGGGGAAACATGGATGGTCGATGGAGAAGCGATGGTGATGGTGACGGTGATGATCTCCTCCAATTCCCCGTCCCGGCAGGGTGCCAGAATGGAGTTTCTGGTGCTGTTTCGTGGAATCTGATGGTGGCGGCGGAGTGGAACTCCTTCTGGAAAAACGTCGAACCCCCCGAAGTTTTTAGGTCAGAAGGCTCCTTATAGGCGAAGAGAGAGGCCGAGGTGCACAGGGGCCCACACCACCTGGCGCGGCCTGGCTCGCCGCCAGCAGTGGTGTGGCCACCCCTGGCTCTTCTCCGCCTCAGATTCTCGCTCGAGTCTTCGGGTGAAATAGGATTTTTGGCATATTTTCCGGATTTTTCCCGATAGTTGATTTTCTCGCACAAAAGTAGACACCAAAGCAATTTCGCTGAAAACAACGCCGCTTGCATTAGTTGCATCCAAATCACACAAGTATAGAGGAGAAACAATAGCAAAAGTGTTCGGGAAAGTAGATACGTTTTGGACGTATCAACTCCCCCCAAGCTTAGCTTATTGCTTGTCCTCAAGCAATTCAGTTGAAAACTGAGTGCAATAAAAGAACTTTCACGAACACATTTTCTTCATATGATGTAAATATTCTTAGCAATGTGATCAACTACCTAGACAATTCATAATAAAGAGTATGCAACTGAGTCTACTTAATAGTCATTGCAAGCTATGAAGAGACTCCAACTCAAGAATAATAAGTAGCATGAAGCACAAACATAAGCAACATTACAATGCTCATAGAAAGGTATGATAGAGTGGTATCTCGCTTGCCTTTGATTATGAATGCCAAGGCACCTCTAAAGTTCAAGTGATGACTAGAAGTAAAGATATCAAAGATATAAGCATCAAAGTCATAACACAAATAATCAAGTATTGGAACAAACACAAAGGATGACAACTATGCTCCCAAGAAGGTGCTCAAAGAATAAGTGGAGACTCAACAAGTAGAAGAAAAGGTTTTGAATAATTTGAAAGGCTTCCAAATGCTGAAAGTATGGTACTTGTTAGCTTTGAGCTCTCATTGCCCCTATCATAAGCATATTTAATGTGGTTAAGGTGAAAGCGACGCAACTAAGAGGATATGCTTGACAAGTTATAAATTGAAGTCTCATGCCCCTTACTTACGAAGACCGATCCTCATGCTACTCAACTTCAGGCACAAGTAAGCTCTTGTCATTGTAAGTACATACGTATCATGGAGAACCGCCAAGGGGTACCCCTTGCACATGACACGGGAGCTATCCCATAATCAAAATACAAGGAAAGCAGACAATGAGCATCTCGGCAATCTTTTTATTTACTATGTGCATAGATTTTTATTGAGGATGCTTTATAGAATGCTCATTACGGTTATGCTACAAGTTTCCACCATGATTAGGCATGGCTTAGGCTAGCGGCCCAGGCGTTTCTCTAACATACATACAAACTCCATGATCTTACAAGTTCCACTTTTATTTCACAATCACGGATCCATAAGCAAAAGAACATGATATCAACTAGGTACAGAGTACCTATGAAGCGTTGAAAGCGGTCCCCATGATACATGGTTCTGCTAACTTCAACTCATAAAGCGCAAGCATATGCACAACAAAGAAGGACGCAATGGTTCAGGTTTATTAAGTGCAAGAAAATAAAGTGTGCCATCAAGTTCGTGAGAGCTTTACTAACTAACTTCCTCAAAACAAGCAAACATTTTATTTGGAAGAAAACAAGGCATATTGAATATGCACAGAGATAGCAAACGATGCTAATAGGTAGGTATGGTGGACACTTTGGAAATATTTGGTTTAGGGAGTTGGAAACATGAGTAAAACACTCAGTGGAAGTGAAGGCTAGCAAAAGTAAGGGAGCGACAAACGAGAGAGCAATAGCTGTCATTATCATGCTTGCAACAAAACAGGACTACTCATGCCATGAAAATGATTCAAGATGCTCAAGGCAAAATAATTCATCGAGGCTCAACTGATTATTACAGTCATGTGCATGCGTGAGCATGTGCCAAGTCAATTCAAATGAAACATTCAGAGGAGGATACCACGGTGTCATACCAATTTATGAATAGAGTAATGCAATCAAACATTCATGAGACATGCTACAAACTATTAGCGGGCTGGACCTAATCACAAGAAAGCAAGAACTACTAAGCATCCAAAGATAACATACACCCTACATGAACGGACTAAGCAGGCTCACAAAGATGAGTATATGTACAAAAATGAAGACAACTAGAGTTCGTTACCAGCCTCTTACCACGCCTCAAGTTTTCATTAATCCTCATTATTGCTCTTCACTTGTATGGCTTGAATAATAATATGAAACCAATAATCCACTGAGAACTGCCGAACCCTGAAGCAAACACGCAAAAACCAAAGAAGAACGACAAATATTTTTGGTGTTTTTGATTTTTGAACAAGAACCAAAAGAGAGAAACAAGCAAAGCAAAATATTTTTGGGTTTTTCGAATAGTTCAAACAAAGCAAAAAGGAAAAAGCAAACCAAGGCAAAAAGAAGAAGCAAGCCAAAGAGAAACAACAAAAATATTTTTGGTCTTTTTGTGTTTTAGAAAGCAAAAGCAAAGAAGAACGAAAACTAAAAAGAGAACGAAAACATGAATATACAAAGTACCGACGCAACATGATATGGAGATGAGTGCGGTGTCGGCGTACCTCCCCCCAAGCTTAGGCTTTTGGACTAAGTGGGTATCAATCCCAGGCTAGCCAAGATGAAGTGTCACCGGGGTACGACGAGGAGGTACCCTCGTCCTGGTGCGAGCCCGAGTACGCCCCTCCGTAATGTGCGGAGTAATCATAGGAGGGCACGTCCTCCTGGTGCTGCTCATGGAAACCCAACAAGCGAAGATGCTCGTCCACCTCCTCTTTGGAGCGCGACCACGGTCTCCTGTCAACACTAAACAAAGCAGGTTGTGGCAAGAGGATATCCCTCTCATCCCCGTTAGTGAAAAGCATCCTATATATAAGATTGTTCAAATCAGAGGTAGCAGCGATAAAGTGATGAGTTTTCATGGAAACAAGGTCGAGCCTCTGTGGTGCTAGCATAGCATCATCAAGAGCCACTGAAAGATCTAATGCATCGACTATACGCGAGGCAATGATGCCCCCATAGATAGCCCCCCTAGCAGCTAGGCGGCGAGCAATAAGCGAGACAATATTGTACCGAGTATCGTTGTTGAGCGCAGCAGCAAGGAAAGCTAAGTGATATTTGGAGATATTACTAGTGTTCTCCCTACCCAATACACTAGTGGCAAGATAGTATGCAAAGTATCTAAGAGCGGGGAGTTGGATATTTCTTATCTTTCTGCGCTACGCCACGCGGTCATTATCATTGGTCACCCCTCGGTAAAGCTCCAACAAATCAGCGGGTCGCCCTTGAATTTTCTTCACGGTCCCTGTCATACGCACACCTACAATACTGCAAAATCTCTCCAAAGGCATGGTGAAGGGCATGTCATAGATTTTAAAGGAGACAGTGGAATGATAGGATGTGTTAGTAAATGAGAAGCTCTCAACAAAAGTTTTGGTGAGCATAGCGTATTGTGCACTCTCATCTTGCATATAAGAGGTTAGACCAACCCTCTCAATTAGTAGCAAGAAATCATCAAGAATACCTGCAGCTTGTAAGAAAGTAAAACAAGGAAAAGAGGATGAGTGAGCATCCCCATCATCCCTTTCACTGCCAATACGAGTTGCAATGAGATCTTCATTGTATGATGGCCTATCTTGAGAGGCTGTTCTTGAGGGCCTCGACCTCCTAGGTGCATCACTCTCAAATATCTCTCCAAAAGTATGGTTGTTCATGCTTGGTATTCTGAAATTTAAACACCTAATAAACAAGTGATTGCAAAGTAAATATAATGAAGGACTCTACTCATAGGGACTTGCAAGAGGCCTAAACATGCATCAAAAATATATCTCTAAGCATCAAACAAGCTTACAAGATCTCATAACCAGTCACCTATAGCAGCAAAATACTCAACATATAATCCAATAAACACAAATCTACTTGGACAAGGAGAGGAGTCACATACCAAGGAACAAATGCTCCAAATTTCAGCAAGAAAGATGGGCTGAGCAAGGAGATCGAAGAAATCGAGAGCAAGCATAGAAAGAACACGATTTTGAGCTATGAACTGGAGCTTACTCGGGAGAGAGAAGAAAGTGGCAGGTGAGAGAGTAAGTGGGGGGGCAGGGGTGGCCCACACCAGGGCATGGCGCCACCCAGGGCTGGCCGCTCCACCACATGGTGTGCCTGCCTGGTGGGTCCCCTAGTACCTACCAGGTACTCCTCTGCCCCTTTTTTCATGTAAAAAATTAATATGAATTTTCTGGAATTTTTCGAGACACTTTATTTTTGGGCATTTTTCAGAAATAGAAGAATGATTTTTCTGACAGACAATTTTTTTTTCTTTTGGAAACATGATGCAAGGACAAAACAAGGCTAGAACTACAGAAGTTCTAGCATGCAAGCAACTAACAACACAAAGAAAACTAAACGAAAGCAAAAACTAAAATGCAAAGGGTAGAAATAAACGGAAATAATCATAATGAAAACATTGTTTTGTTCAATGGAATCCTTTTGTTAGCAAGGTTGATCAAGTCTTGCTACCAAAACAATTGCATATGAGACAAAACTTTGTACTCCACTAATGATTATGTTACCTCAACCTTGATAGCAATGGTCCCAATCATAATAGTTTCAATTTTTTCTCTTGGTATGGGACAATATATTTCTCCAACTTGAATGCCTTCAACATATTCAACTTGAGTTCAGTCCATAAGTCCTTTCAATCTTCTTGGGGAAATAGACAGTATGTTCCTTGTCATTAATATTGAAGGTCACCTTTCCTTGATTACAATTAATAACAGCTCCTGCAGTATTAAGAAAAGGTCTCCCAAGAATAATAGACATATTATCATCTTCAGGCATTTCAAGCACAACAAAATCAGTTAATATCAAGCAATTGTGAGCCACCTGAACATGTACATCCTCACATATCCCCATAGGAATAGTGGTAGATTTATCAGCCATTTGCAAAGATATATCAGTTGGAATCAATTTTTCAAGCCGGAGCCTCTTATATAGAGAGAAAGGCATAACACTAACTCCAGCTCCCAAATCACACAAAGCAGTTATAACATAACTGTTCTTAATAGAGCAAGGGATAGTTGGAATCCCTGGATCTCCAAGTTTCTTAGGAACCTTACCATTGAAAGAATAATTATCAAGCAAAGTAGATATTTCTTCATTAGGGATCTTCCTTTTATTCGAGACAATGTCCTTCATATACTTTGAGTAAGGTGGCAATTTAATAGCATCAGTCAAAGGAATGTGCAAGAATAAAGGCTTCATCCACTCACAAAACTTATTATAGTGTTCATCTTCCTTTGACTTGTGTTTCTTATTAGGGAATGGCATAGGTTTTTGGACCCAAGGTTCTCTTTCACTTCCATGTTTCTTAGCAATAAAATCTTCTTTAGTGTATTTAGTATTCTTAGTATGGTTTTTAGGTTCTTCTTCAACTTTTTCTTCATTAGGAACAACATTTTCTTCATTACCACTTTTAGTTTCAGCATCAGAGATAGATATACTATTAGGATCTATAGTAGGTTCAGAGGGTTCTACAACAATTTTATGTTTCTTTTTTCCTTTTCTTATGAGTAGAACCACTATTTTCAGCTTGTTGACAATCCTGCTCAATTCTTTTGGGATGCCCCTCAGGATATAGAGGATCCTGGGTAGCAACACCACTTCTAGTTCTAATTTCATAAGCATGTTTTTCTTTAGCAGCATTCACTAGCAAGTCGTTTTGCACTTTAACGAGTTGATCTATTTGAGTTTGAACCATTTGAAAGTGTTTAACAATCATTTTAACATCATTAGAGGTTCTTTCCACAATATCTTTCAACTCAACAATAGCTCTAGTGTTTTCCATAGATGATTTTGCACCCTTTTATTAAAGTTATCTTGCTTAACAATAAAGATATCAAATTCTTCTAAGCATTGATCAGGAGGTTTAGAGTAAGGGATATCACCTTCATCAAAGTGTTGGAGAGAGTGTACCTCAATAGTGGGTGAGTAGGGAATAGGCTTACATAATTCTTCTATAGGAGGTAAATTCTTGACATCTGCAGCTTTAATTCCCTTCTCCTTAAGACTTAGCTTCCTTCATCACTTCATCATTTAATTCAATAACTCCTCTCTTCTTTGATGTTGGAATAGGCACCGGAGTAGATGGTTCAGGTACAATTACTTCAGGTATAGCTTGTTTAGGAGGAGTCCAATCTTCATAATTCTTTCTTATTTTAGCCATTAATTCCTCAGCTTCCTTTGGAGTCCTATTCCTAAAAACACAATCAGCACAACTATCTAGGTATGTCCTAGATTCCTCGGTTAGTCCATTATAAAATATATCAAGAAGCTCATTCTTAGGTAATGGACTTCTAGCCTGTGCATGAATCAAAGCACAAAACCTTGCCTAAGATTCAGGCAATACCTATTTTTCTCCCTGTTTGAAATCAAAAAGTTCCTGCAAAATAGCATGTCTAGCACTGGGAGGAAAATATTTCTGCAGGAAAGTACTAATCAAGCACTCAGGGCTATCAATAGATCTAGGAGGTAAATTACTAAACCAAGTTTTAGCTTCTCCTTTCAGTGAAAAGGGAAAAATCTTAGCAACAAAGTAAGTACGCATCTTAATATCATCAGAAAACAAGCCACTCATGGTAGAAAGTTCATTCATATGTGCTACCGCACTTTCATTCTTAGTCCCACAAAAAGTTTCTTTCTCGACAATAGCTATGTAAGATAGATTGAGAGAGAAATCATAATCTTCATCTGTAATGTTTATGGGAGAAGCAACAAACTTAGCAACATGTGATAATTTGGGTCTAATAGTACGCCTCTCAAGGAGATTCTTAGCAGCGCTCCTATCATGGGTGTTCCTACATTCTTCAATAAACTCATCAGTCATCTCAACATAATCTTCTTCAGCATCATAACTCTTACTAGACTCAGGTGAGCTAACAGGTGTGGCAGTGTCTTCATTAGGAGTTTCGGTATTTCCAGCTATAGTTCTAGCAATCGTAGCATCTAGGAAAGGACCTAATGAACCACTCTTATCAAGCAGAGAAGCAACATCATAAGCATCAAGTTTCAGATTCAGCGGTAGTAGCGATTGTGTGTAGCATGTGTATGTGGTGGTGTAAGGAACTTACTCAAAGCAGACGGTGAATCAAGAGCGTGAGGTGTTGACCGTACCTCTTCTTGTAGTAGATGGTAAAATAGGAACCTTGCCATCACGAGACTTACCCATGATGGATGGATAGCAACGAACAATAGAGAACCCAAGTGAACTTGATAAATAAAGCTATGCTCCCGGGCAACGGCGCCAGAAAATAGTCTTGATAACCCACAAGTATAGGGGGGTATCGCAGTATTTTCGAGGGAAGTGAAACCCAATTTATTGATTCGACACAAGGGGAGCCAAAGAATATTTATCAGCCTTAACAACTGAGTTGTCAATTCAGCTGCACCTGGAAACAATCTTGCTCACAGCAGTTTATCAGTAGCAACAGTTTTGTAGTAGGAATAGCAAAATGTGATAGTAGTAAAGTAAAGACAACAAGAAGAATAGCAAGAACAAAGGATTCGAAAAGTAGGCATAGGGATGGATGGACGGGTGTTGCATGGACAAGAAAATTCACATAGCAATCAGAACATAGGGCAATTGCAGATAAATAAGATAAAGCATCCAAGTACTAGACAATCCTAGGCATGTGTTCCATATATAGTCATACGTGCTCGCAATGAGAACTTGCACAACATCTTTTGTCCTGCCAGCCCGTTTGCAGCGGGGCCTCTAGGGAACTACTGGCAATTAAGGTGCTCCTTTTAATAGAGCACTAGAGCAAAGCATTAACACTCCGTGAACACATGTGATCCTCACATCAAAGCCTTTCCCTTCCGGTTATCCCAATTTCTGTCACTTCGGGGCCATAGGTTCCGGACAACAACGTGTGTATACAACTTGCAGATAAGACCCAAAACAATACTATCATAATGAATCAATAATAAGTCCAGATCTGAAATCATGTCACTCGGGCCCTAGTGACAAGCATTAAGCACAACAAGTCGCAACAAAGTCATAAAGCACTAATAAAAGATACTAGGCACCATGCCCTAACAATTTGATGCCATTACATGAACGATCTCATCCAATACCTACCATCCCCATAGCCTATAGCGGGGGATTACTCACTCATAGATGGGGGAAACATGGATGGTCGATGGAGAAGTGATGGTGATGGTGATGGTGACGGTGATGATCTCCTCCAATTCCCCGTCCCGGCAGGGTGCCAGAACGGAGTTTCTGGTGCTGTTTCGTGGAATCTGATGGTGGCGGCGGAGCGGAACTCCTTCTGGAAAAACATCGAACCCCCTGAAGTTTTTAGGTCAGAAGGCTCCTTATAGGCAAAGAGAGAGGCCGAGGGGTGCACAGGGGGCCCACCACCCCCTGGCGGCTCAAGGCCAGCCAGTGGTGTGGCCACCCCGCTCGCCTCAGATTCGCCTGCCCTGAGTCTTCGGGTGAAATAGGATTTTTGGCATATTTTCCTGGATTTTTCCTGATAGTTGATTTTCTGCACAAAAAGTAGACACCAAAGAAATTCTGCTGAAAACAGCGTCAGTTCGCATTAGTTGCATCCAAATCACACAAGTATAGAGGAGAAACAATAGAAAAAGTGTTCGGGGAAGTAGATACGTTTTGGACGTATCAGACATGCATACGTCGGAAGATCCCGTAGTGTCGGTAAGCTTCCAGAAACAACTTGAATTATGTGCTCATCTTTATGTTATTTTGCAATACTAAGATATCTATTCTTTTCAGCTTCCCGACCTCCCTGAGTCGGAGCTTGCTCCAGTCGAGGGATATCCTCCTGAGTTTTCTTAGGATGAAGGAGAATTGGTTCCACTGCCGGATGTTGTTCCTCGGAAGCGCAAAGCTCCAACAGTGGCCATTGGCACAAAGGAAGTGCCCGTTGTGAAGAGGTAATCTTTCCTCACAAGGTCTTTGTATTATAGATCTTAATTCTTTCCGAGATGTAATGTTTCATGTCCTATTACCTTGTCAGAGCTAAACAGCTCACCAAGGGCAAAGGGAAATGGGTTACCTTGAAGCCTCTATGCCAGTCAAAGCTAAACTTGGTTTCTCCTGCTGTACCTCCTTCAACTCCTGCCCCTTAGCCTTCTGCAGTGCCGGAGATTACTCCATCTCCGATCATTGCAGAAGATCCGGCTCAACCAGCAGAGCCAGTGATACTTGGATCACACACTGACGTCACCATGTGTGACCCAAGTTTCGATAAGGGTGAACCCTCTTCGGGTAATGATCCCTCGGTAGAGACCTTCACCGACAATCTCATGGACAATTCCGGACTTGCCAAACTTGGCTTATCTCGGAAGTCTGTGGAGGAGATCCAACGGCTAGCTCGGCAATGCCTGGAAAGCAGGACTATCTCTGTCGAAGAAGAAGCACAAGAAGCAGAGGATATCAAGCACTCTAATCTTTTTTGAACAAGTTCGTCTTTGCGACGAGAAGCTGAGGACCGGCGTGCTTCCAACTGCGCCAGTGGTCCCCCTAACCCTCGCTGAGAAGGTTGCCACCGAAGTGAATGCGAGTTTGAACAAACTCACTTGCGAACAATATGTAAGTCGGAATTCCAACTCCCATTTTTCCTTATTTCATATCATATCCTCCAGCGCCCAAGCATGAATCTGGACAATCAAATCTGGTTTTATGCTTCCTTAGGATGCCAAAGAATGAACTAGTGTAGCCCCCAAGGCTCATGCTGATATTAGCAAAAATATTAGCCCGAGTCTTTAGTAGACTTCTGACTCTGGGTATTCTGACTTACAGAAAGTATGTTCCTATAACCAGGATTTACTGAAGAATGTTTGCAACAAGCGGAAAGAAATCAAAGATCTCTGGCTTGAAAATGCACAATTGAAAGTTTCCAAGGATGAGGTTGAAGGTAAACATTCCAGAACTCAAACCTTGTCTTGTATTTTATAGTCGAATTTTTTGTTCAACTTTTGTTCTTTTGACCACAGCACTGGTAAAGCAGTCTTGTGCTATGATTGAAGAGGTGATGGCCCAAAATATATCGAGCTCGTTGGGGAACCCCAAGAGGAAGGTATGATGAGCACAGCAACAAGTTTTCCCTCAGTACGAAACCAAGGTTATCAATCCAGTAGGAGCAAGGAAACACCCCAAAGGTGTTGCTAGCTGAGCCTTGGTAGGGCGCACTACCGGTGCTAGTAGCAACGTGGAGACACGCACAACACAAGCACAGAACTTTGTCCCCAACTTGCGGTGAGGTTGTCAATCTCACCGGTTTTGCTGAAAACAAAGGATTAAACGTATTGAATGGAAGGAAGTAATAGTTTGTAGAAAGTAAACACAAAACAGTAAACAGTTTGTAGATTGATTGTAAAAGAAAGGACTAGGGTCCATAGTTCACTAGAGGTGGCTCTCCTTAAGATAGATAACATGCTGGGTGAACAAATTACAGCGAGGCAATTGACAAACATCGAGAAAGCATACAATCATATACTAATCATCTTGACTCTTTTGAGATTCGATTGGGCATTACAACATTATACATAGACCGCCATCCAACTGCATCTATGACTAATAATCCACCTTCAGGTTATCATCCGAACCCCCTCTAGTATTAAGTTGCAAGCAACGGATAATTGCATTACGAATTGCGTGTAAAGTAAACAATACAATTGTTCTATGAACAAAGGATTGTTGTTTTCTCCCTAGTAGCAACATCACATCTAGTACCTTAGAGATTTCTGTCACTTCCCCAGATTACCAGAGGCATGAACCCACTATCGAGCATAAATACTAACTCTTGAAGTTGCTAGCATCTACTTGGCCAAGATAGCTTCTAACAACGGAAAGCATGCAAGATCACAAATAACAAAGACATGATAGAATCAATAATCAATCTGAAATAGCATCTCAATATCCATCGGATCCCCGCAAACACAACATGCAGAATTACAAATAGATGATCTTGATCATGAACGGAGCTCACAAGACCTAGACATGAAAGCACAAAGGATGAGAACTAGCCATCTAGCTACTACATGGACCCGTAGTACAGAGATGAACTACTCACGCATCACACTGGAGGCTTGCATGATGATGAAGAAGGCCTCTAGGGTGAATTCCCCTCTCCGGCAGGGTGCCGGGAAGAGCTTCAGATCCCTCACGATCTAGGGATGGAGATGACGGCGGCTATAGACTCTTTCGTGGAATTTTGATCGGGTACTTAGGGTTTCCGTATCAGAGGCAACTTATAGGCGGAAGGAGAGGCTGAGGGGGTGCCTAGGGCGGCCAGACCACCCCCTGGTGCGGGTCAGGCCTGGCCGCGCGGCCAGGTGGTGTGGCCAGGACCCAGCCCCTCTCCGTCTCGTATTCTGGCTCTAGGTGTCCCTTGGTAAAATAATGACTTTGGCTTTTGTCCCGTACAATTCCGAGAATATTCATTTTCTGACTTTCCTGGAACCAAAAACAGCATAAAACAGGCACCTGGCACTGTGGCTCTTGTTAATAGGTTAGTCCAAGAGATCATATGAAAAGTACTCCAAAGTGTGGACAAAACACAAGAAATTAGATAAACCAAGCATGGAACATCAAAAATTATAGATACATTTGCAATGTATCAACATCCCCAAGCTTAACTCCTGCTCGTCCTCGAGTAGGTAAGTGATAAAAAGAAACAATAATTTTTGAGGTGACATGCACCATCATAAACTTGATCAAAGTATTTGTAAAACATTCAAAGCTGGGATCATAGTACTTCAATCATAACATGAAAGACAAAGTTCTAGCAATAATACAAAGAAACTATGTTGCAACATGAAAAGGCACAAACAAAAGATTCATGAATAACAATGGTTTGCAAGACGTTTGTTTGTTTCACATAAAGAAAACATAGCATAATAGCATTCAGCTTGTCCCTCTTAGAGTAGCAAATATAAATGCATAGGACACCTTCAAAGTTCATAAGAGTGACTAGATACAAATAGTTTAAAACAAGCAATATCAAAGCTATGCATCAATCAACAAGTCTTGGGACAATGCACATAGAACTAAGAATGGCCACTATGCTCTCAAAGTAGGTGCATAAAGATAGAAGGTGGAGACTCAATATATAAGTGGAAGAAAGGCCTTCATAGAAGGAAGTAGGGATTCAATTCTCATAAAGAGCTTCCAAAAATTATGGTACTTAATAGCTTTCAGCTCTCATTGCCCCTATCATAAGCATCTTGAAGTGATTAAGGTTAAAGTCAACAAACTATGGTGTACATGCTTGACGAAGTATAAGTTAGAAATCTCATGTCCCTTGAATACGAGGGTCGCTCCTCATGCTACTCAAGTTTAGTCACCGGTAAGTTCTTGTCATTGTAAGTACATGTGTATCATAGAGAACCGCCAACGGGGTACCCTTTGCCCGATGATACGGAAGAATCCCCATATCAAAATGACAAGGCGAGCAAACAACGAGCATCTCAACAATCTTCTTATTTACCATGGGAATATGGTGCTTTTTATCTCTCTTTCCTCTTTTCATAATCTTTTTTTCTTTTTCTCTTTTTTCTCAATATCTAGCTCTTTTTTTTATAAGAAGAATGCTTCATAGACAACTCATTATGGTTACGCTGCAGGTTTCCACCATGTCAGCATGGATTAGACCAGCGGCCCAGGCGTTTCTCTAACACATATACATAACTCCATGGATTTACAAGCTCCCCTTTCATTTCACACTGACGACATCCATAGACAAAAGAGCATGATATTAACTCGGTACAAAGTACCAATGCAATGTTGAAAGCGTTCCCCATGACAGCATGGTTCTGCTAATCCCTAACAAATAAGTGCAAGCATATACAACATAGACGACACAATGGTTCAAGTTTATTAAGGGAAAGAAAAGTAAAGTGTGCCATCAAGTTCGTGAGAGCTTTAATCACTAGTTTTCTCATAACAAGTTTAATTCGGAAGGTAGACAAAAACATGAATATACTTGGAATAGCATATGCTAGTAGGTAGGTATGGTGTACTCTTTGTAATAACTTGGTTTAAGGAGTTGTATGCATGAGTGGAACTCATACTTGGTTGCGGAGGCTAGCAAAAGACTGGGAGCGACAAACTAAGAGAGCAATAATGGCCATAATCATGCAGAGCGACAAAACATCAATGATCAAAGCATAAAGTGATACTACAAGTTGAAAACTAAAGGACCATAAAGGCTTATGGTGACTTGAGATAGTCATAACATGGTGTGAGCATGCGCTAAGTCAACCCAAATAAAGCATCGAAGGAGAATACCACAATACTATGCTTTAATATGCTAAAACAACGCATGATTCATCCAAGGCACATTAAGCAATCTCAATTGTTTATAACAAGTCATGCTACAGCAAAGAATACTAAGCATAAATCCAAAACAATATCGAGCATGGCATGACAAAGCATAGGCCACAATCAAAAACAAGCTCTCTTTAACACTTAAGCATGAACTTTCCTACTCTTGTCCAAACCAACCCAAACTATTTGAAAACTAATGTATGAAAGAGGGGGTCCAACCAATATATTCAGCAAACTAATAAAACAAAGCAAATGAATAACCAAAACGAAAAAGAAAAAGAAGACGCTCCAAGAACAACACAACTGTGCATTAAACAATAAAAATGAAGCGTTTGGAAGAAACCTGGGATTTTTATTGATGAAGAAGGGGATGCCTTGGGCATCCCCAAGATTTGACGCTTGTACTTCTTGGATATTTCTTGGGGTGACACGCATGGCATCCCTAAGCTTGAGCTTTAGTACATCCTTCATCTCATTACTCATTCCTTCCATACACCTGAAATTTTTACTTCATACAAAACTTCACACAATCTTTATTAGCAACATTAGTGCACTCAAGATAATAGGTCTTTTAGGTTCAGTTCTAACACCAATAAAACTTCCATTAAAACACAAGCTACTGTAGAACTTCCCTAAAAAATCTCAATTCCCCAAAAGAACTCAAAAAGGAACCAACAAGAAGCAAATGCAGAAAATGGCAGAAATCTGTCAAAATAGACCAGCAGGTAAAGACAAAAATTTTCGAAGACCTTCTGTTGCTCAAATCAAAAAGTGTTGAACTAACGAAA
Source organism: Avena insularis (assembly GCA_023614405.1). Classification (NCBI taxonomy): domain Eukaryota; kingdom Viridiplantae; phylum Streptophyta; class Magnoliopsida; order Poales; family Poaceae; genus Avena; species Avena insularis. Next base: position 455,879,765 of record CM042694.1, read on the forward strand.
GTTAGATAACAACCTGGGGCAGAAGCACAAAAATTCATTCCTCAAAAGGACGTACAGAGATTTTACACGAATGTTTACGGTGAAGCACAGAAATCTGTTTCGCGACAGCAACTTTCCCAATCATTACTTCTCTCTCATTAGGGGTTACTCTTGGCACAAAAAGCAAATAAAAAGGATAAGGAGCGGTTATTACTCAAGTAATAACTTCCAAGACTCATCTAAAACTTTAGGGTTATCTCCCAATAAGTACTTTTCTTTAACGCCTTTATGTTAGGCATAAGAAGTAAGAAAGAATCAAGTGTTCTCAAATGAAGAAGCATTAAGATTAATACCAAAAATATCTTCAACAAGGCAAGTTATCTCATCCAAATAAGTTCTAGAGGATCCTCTCTCAGTGCTCTTTGGTTCACTATTTTCATCAAACGGGTTTTCGGCAACAATCCAATCAAGATTCTTTTCTATGGCTTCATGCATTGCTACAAGTTTGAAGGGTATTGGTATCTTAATTTCCTCCCCTTTAGGTTTAGTTCGGTTCATTTTTTCTCGTGTACCAACAATGTCTACACATGAGCCTAGCATATTGAAACGTTCAAAGACTTTTTTAGCTTCCTTGGCAACATCATAGAATTCCTTCAGCAAAGTTTCTAGAATAAAATCCCTCTTTTTAGGATCCTCAATTTCTTTAAGTTTAAGAAACATTAGTTGCATTAAGGGGTTGAGGTTAACAAACCTAGCTTCCAACATGTGAACTAAAGAAGCTGCAGCAATCTCATAGTTTGGAGCAAGTTCTGCAAGGGATCTATCCTGAATATCCTCATGTTTACTAACATGATCGAAGAAATCTTCAATATTATCTTTTCCAATTATAGAACAACTACCTATTGAAAGGTCTTTCAGGGTGAATTTAGGGATCAACATGGTGAGCTAAGGAAGAGGTAACAACTAAAGAAGACTTAATTTTTTTGTGTTTTTAAATAAGAAAGCAAACTTGTAAAACTATTTTTTTGTGGTTTTGATCAAGAAACAAGCAAACAAAGCAAAAGTAAACTAAGCAAAACAAAAATAACAAAGTAACACTAGTAGAGAAAACCCTACTGCTAGCAAACAAAAAAGGCTGATCGCCGACGCTTCGGTGCTCGCCGATGGTAAGTCCTCATCGCCGGTGTTTTCGTAATTCGCTGGTGGTAGTATGCATCTACCGCCAGCGAGCACCTACAAACGCCGGGTGTAGGTCCGCAACCTCAGCTCCTTTGTTTTTTGCCAATGGTAATATGCTCCAGCGCCGGCGAGCACCTACAAACGCCGGGGATAAGTACGCCTTCCCGGCGCCTCCAATATTTGCCGGTGGTAGTTTAGTACAGGCGAAAGTTTATTCGCCAGGGATAGAACATTATTTCACCAGGGGTAACATTATCAGGAGTTAAAAAAAGAAAATCAAAATACACACAGAATACACTGTAATATTGATAGAATACACAGGATAATAATAGAATACACACAGCAGATACAGGAAATACACATATGTTCAAACCATGCATCAATAACATTCAAACAGTTCACACAAGTGTAGAAAGTGACCATATATGACATAATATTACAGGTGTCCGGAGTTGCATGACACATTCAAACAGTTTCACACATTCAAACAGTTCATAGTTCACACAACAGATACTACTGGACTCCAACTAGCAAATAGACTAGAGAGGCGGTGGTGGCTGCGAGCATCATCACGACGAAGGGGGTCAACCAGCTCCTCCACATCTCCCTCCTCTGCTGTGCTAGAAACCTTGCGTAGTGAGTTTCCGCCTCCTCCAAAGTGGCATAGCCCTTGTAACTATTCCCGCAGAAACGGTGGACCTGCCTCCTACAATCCTCCTAGTCGTCGTAGACTCCGGGAACCCTGCCCTCATACACGACATACCACGACATCTGCGCACACACACACAAGAAAGAAATGTTAGTGTTGTCAGCACATATTCATAATAGATATAACATATAGGTATGTAAAAAATAAAAAGCATCGGATATAGCTAAGTAATTCTATGACTAACATTTGCATGGAAAGATAGGTATGCAAAAAAGAAAAGCATAAAATAAACTAATCGTAATTCTATGACTAACATTTGCAGGAGACAAGTTTGTGACTCGATCAGGTTTTCTTCGGCTTCGGCGGGAAGGGATGGATGCCACCTAGCGTGGTGAATGTCCTCCCATCGGCGACCGCATCTAAGCGGTACTCGATCTCTGCATTAGTCAGCGGGATACCGCTGCAGTTGAATGTGGCACCTCTAGTCAAGTTATCCCTCCTGAGTATCGTGCCAATCTCCCACTGGATGGCATGGAACTCGGCTCTGATGTTTGCATCGGTCGTTTCCGTAGTGTCTCTGCCCCTTTTCTCGAGACCAGATGGCATCAAGAGTTGCTCCTCATCCTTTGCGTACTCCCTCATCTATAGGATGGCGAACCAGGGCTCCATCCCATTGTCAGTCGACGATTGCCTAAGGCAGGGGAAATTGGTTACGTGGGAGTTCACATAGATGCCTTTGGATCTTTTCTCATACTTGAGTGGGCCAACCGCGGCTCTGAAACCGTTGAGGGCTTTATCAAGAGTAGACTTGACGTCGGTGTAGTCTTTCTGCATGTCTCTCCCAAAGTCGAGATAGATGACATGGGAATAATACGGTTGAAAGGCGATGAGGATGCACCCATTCTCTCTGTGCAAAACAGTTGGAATAAACCATCATCCTTGGCTATTAAGGAAATTCACGAAAGAATGTAATAGCGGGAAGTTTAGCGACCGACTACTTACTCGAGAAAGTATGGAAGGAGAAAGCAAGACTTGTCCTTATTCGCCACCAAGAAATCCGTGATATAATTCGCGACAAATGTTTGTTCCTTGTCGAAGGTGCCTACAGTCATGTAGAAGGGGTCCATGATAGCGAGGTACGGGGTCTTCTCCACGATGATATCGTGCGCCATTTTTAGCGATACCAGGCGGACCACGTTTCGATCGAGCCGTAACATGTGGAAGAGCTTGAAGATGTCTTCATACGTGATGAAGAACAACTTGCCGGGGGTGGTGGTGGCGAAGCCACAGTTAGTGGGCACCCTGATTGTGAAGAGCGGGTACGAGGGATTTTTATCTTTGAGAAGTTGCCGCTCTAAATACCGAACAGTCTCATGTAGGCTACGCATGTCCGGCGACAGCATCTTGACAATGTGGTCCGGCAGGATCCGTTCACCAAGGGAATGCATCGTCCTCCACTTGGTTGGCAGCTTGTCGAAAACCACTTTCTTGCTTGCTGCAGCGTCTTTACCATGCTTCGGCTTCTGCTTCCTGCCGTCCTTCTTATGGAATAGAGGGGTGCCGGTTTGTCTTATCACCTCCATGGCCGTTTCATGGAGTGTCCTCGGGGTAACCTTAGCATGCGGCGGAGCGGTGAAGGCGGTAGCGTCTTCCGGCTCAGGTGTTTCTTGAGAAGATAAGAGCTTCTTCTTCGTCATGGTATCACGGGTGGGTGCCTCGGAAGGAGCAACATCGATGGGAGCCTCCAAATCAGTGATGAACGAATCGATGGGAGCCTTATCGATGTCCACCGCTTTGTCGTGCTCATGTGTCTCGGGCTCGGGAGGATCACCAGCAGGTGGAGGAGTGACCCTTTGGCTTGCCGCCGCAGGCACAGACGCTGGAGTGACCCTTTCTTGGCTTGCCGCCATAGGCACAGACGCTGGAGTGACCATTTCTTGGCTTGCCGCCGCAGGCACAAATGTTGGAGTGACCCTTTCTTCGGCGGTCTTCAGCCGAAGTAGGGCTTTCGGCCATAGAAGGACATGATTCTTTAGTTGCCCGACCTTCAGCTCTTCTTCGGCACCCGGGGGTTGATGAGGAGGAACCAAGTGTGTGCATCCCGGGAAGGACCGATCCACCTCAACCCGGTGCACGCTATCGTCTATAGGCTTGTAGTGGAACGTCCGGTGTGCTAGGTTCATGATGCGTCCCCTCGCAACATCCTTGAGCTTGTTGTCCACATACATGAGCATGGTGCAAGGAACACTTTGCTCCTGTGAAGAAACATGCATGTGTAGGTCAGAGAGGGCTGGCGACGAAGTAATTAACTTGCGTAGAGGCTCAATTAATTACCGTGAGAGTGTCGAGCTCAGCTCGCTTCGAGGGACCGGGGTCAGGCGTGCAAGTGACTGAGGGGCTGCTGGCTGCCCCCATGGCCGGTGAATCCTCCCTAGCACCTGCATTGGCGCCGGTGGGTGGACTCACCAATATAGGCGCGTCTTGAGCCCGTGTAGCAGGAGGCCGCATATTTCCCGAGTTGCTGCCGTCTAGGCTGATCACCGGGAGTGGTCCCGTTTGGCCGTTGGCGAAGTAAGTGGAGATCGACGCCACCATTCCAGGAATGATCTCATAGAACCGGTTGGCCACCACGCCATCGACCTTGCTGGCCACCTCTACCTGGACCCTGGTTTCTACCTCGGCTTGGAGGCACTGGTTAAAGGTTGCTTCCAAGTTGGCCACCTTCTCCAATAGAGCCACGTGCTCCCGGTCCTTCTTCGCCTGCAGCGAGTCCTTGGTGGTGGGCACATCCAAGCCATAATCGACATGCTGGCGACCTCCTCTGGCGCCGGGGACACGACCTCTTGCTGGCCTCTTCAACAGCGGATGCTCCTTCACGATGTTCAAGCCCCTGATAAAAGGGTTGTCCCACGGGACTTTGCCCGTCGACGTCTGGGTCGACGCCTAGGATGAGGAGCCAGACTCGTTCGCTTCTTCCACGAACTGCAAGAAGTAGCATGAAGAATTTTAGAGATGGAGTTGTGGTGAGCAGTATGAAACTAGTAAGCTGGTAAAATTGCTTACCACTGCGTTCTCAACTTGCACCACCTTCGGGTCGGTGACCAAGACAACACCCTCCACCACTGTAGGGCTCGTGACAAGTTTCCCGTCCATCTCTTTACGGTACCGGGACATGACAAATGCCCTGAAGAGCGGGTCCTTGTACTTGGCCCAAGGGTTCTCGATGCCCTTCTCTGCGTATGTCTGGTCCTCCTTCTGCCACTTGTCTGCCTTGCCGTCGTAGCCATGGCAACCGAGACGATGGCGACCGATGTTCTTCTCCGCCAGCTCCTTTCCCCAGGCCGACTGATCCTTGGTGTAGGCTAGGTCCTCGTTTTCCAGGAAGCGCGTGTAGTCCTCGGGTGTAAGACGCAGGAAGTGGCGCTTGATCTCTTCCCATGGCTCGTCGTCAGCAATCATCCCCCTTAGCATGGTTTTATAACCGCTGAGGTTCCTGGTGAACCTGCCGAGGGTGAACTTGTTCACGATGTTCTCCTTGGGATCCAGGCTCGTGAAGCCCTCGGGGAACTGGTACCACGAGTGCAGCCGCAAGAGGAGTTGGTCCTGCAGATGCTTCTTCTTCTTCATTTGGAGTTTCGTCTCGTTGAAATTGACGACGTCCCGAAGGATAGCTCCCAGCTGGAGACCATACCACCTCGCGAGATGCTTCGGCTCCGTAGGGATACCGGTCTTGGGGTCCACCGCTGTGAATGTCTCCTTCGTGGCACCGACCGTGTTCGGTCGCTGCTTCTTCCGTTCCCTCTTGGCCTCGGTCGTTGTCTCCGAGCCACCCCCGGCGGCACCACTGTCGGTGGTCTCGTTGCCCCTCTCATGACGGCCATCAAGGCCATCATCGACGCCCATCTCCTCACCGCCATCATCAGTGGTCTCGTCGTCTTCTTCGCCCCCTACCTCCTCCAGCTCTATGTCCTCGAACATGAGCCTGTAGTGCTCCTCTAAGTCTCGCTAGCCCCGGTCGTCTTCGTTGCGGTTTCCAGAAGACGACATGGCTATACCAAGCACTACACAAGAAAAAAGAAAGGATTTTAGATATGCAAATTCACGGCGAAAATCCGGCATGACCTTTGCTAAAAATGGTCATGCCTGAGTGCCAGAAATTCGCCGGAACGGAAGTTAATCGACATTCCGGCGAAACATTGGCACTCAATGTACCTGCACAACATTCACAACTGCATCAACACAGCTATAGCCACCATATTTGGCACAAAAACAGGGGCAGCCGTAGCTAAACCACCATAATTCAACCACCATGCACCAAAACAAGGAGCAGCCATAGCTAAACCACCATAATTCAACCACCATGCACCAAAACAAGGGGCAACCGTAGCTAAATCACCATAATTCAACCACCATGCACCAAAACAGGGGCAGCCGTAGCTTAAGCCACCAGAATCCATCTCACAGCATCACCAAATAAAAAGGTGCTCACCGAGGGTGCCGAGCACCTGGAGCGTAGGCTTGACGTAGCGCACGCTAGCGGACGAAGTGGACGTGGCGGTGCTCGGGCCTCCTCCTCCACGTTCTTCTGCAAAAAGATGAATCTAGTAAGTGAAACCCAAGAACATCTAGTATTTTACATATAAAAATTGCAGTGCGAAAATGTCCCATTAATTGTTCATCTTCCCCAAAAGAAAAAAAAGATACATTATTTGACACTGGCTAGAAATAATTGTGAGATGGGAGTGCTTGAGCTTCAGACAAGGACTACTACCTATGTTTCCAGGGAAATAAGTGAAATTACTCAAAATCAGTCATATCACAGCAGCTTACCGTAGTTTCCCTAAAGAAAACAAGTCTTATCTTAGTTATACATGGAAGTAGTTTCACTCGAAAGCCTCAGAAGTGTTGGAAATAAACCAGATCATACTAAGCAACAACAGCCATATGTACAAAAAGTACAAGAAGCTGAAACAAAGACACCATACCCAGATTGAAAACTGAAAAACAGTACGTCAAACCTCTACCAGACAAGACAGAGTAAAAGGATGAATCAGTACTGTTGGTGTTTGCTGAAGCCCTTCCTAGAATCGCAGTTGCTGTCGCTAATTTAGAAGGAAACGCGCTTCTCAGATCTGGAAGGAGACGATAAAATTGAGGATTTATAAAATTGTCTTTTTATAAATGTTCAAAATATTTAATTAGACGATCCCTTCTACTCCTCATGTCTCATTTCTAAAGATTGTAACAGCCACACGAAGGAGGATTGTAACAGCTATATCTTCCATATGAAGAAGGATGGTAACAGCCATGCTCTTAGAGGCGGTCGAACATGTAAATCACCATCTGCCGCTACATTGTTTCATTTTTCATTAGATTGCGAGCACACACTGTATTTCTGAACTTGGAAGGTTAAAACATGTTTCATATTTCTGAACCACATACCCAAACAGAAACATGGAAAGGCTACTAGGGTTAGATAGTGGAGGGCGAGGGGGAGAGAGGAAGGGAGGGGAGAGGGGGACGGGTGGGACTCACCTCGCTGACGGCGGACGGCGGCGGATCGACGGGGTCGACAATGGGCAGACGGCAGCAAATTGACGGGCAGGATGCGCAAGATCTCGGCCGGCGTGGGGCACCCCGTGTACTCCTCGACGGCGGACTTGCAGTGGAGAGGCTAGGGTTAGGTAGTGGAGGGCGAGGGGGAGAGAGGAAGGGAGGAGAGAGGGGGCCGGGTGGGACTCACCTCGCTGACGACGGCAGATCGACGGGGTCGACGACGGGCTGGCGCTCGAGGCAGAGTGTGGTGGGGATCGATCTATCCTCAGAGTGTGCTGACGACACACCCTTATCCCGCGGGTGGGACCCACAGTCAGAGTACCCTCGGCGTATGAGCGTAATCACCAGTGATAAACTTAGGGTCACTGGCAGGTGGGGCCAGCACGTTGTACCCCCGGCGTATGGCCCAAATTCGCCGGTGGTAAGTTTTTTTAGGCAAGTTAACACACATTAAATGATAACTAGGGATGTAATCGGATCGGACCACCGGAGGCAAACACACATAAAATGATAGCAATTCCGTCGCAGGCAAACACACATAAAATGATAGCTAGGTTATATTAGTTGCAATTCCATCGCCATCTCCATAGGAGTTTAATGTGTATGTAGTACACACTTATACATAAAATCCTTAATAAGAGATACACATAAAATAATGAGTGTTAATTTCTCAACCACACCAATTTTATTGTTTCTTGTTCGCACTCTGCTTCTTCTTCTTGCCCTTCTGCTTGGTCTTTTTTGACTTGACCCCGCCAGTCTCATCATCGTGACTCCTTGTGTACGGAGGAGTTGTTGTAGCTAACGACCTAGGTAGCGTGGTCCTTCTTATTCTTTTTGTGTATGCTGCATGATCTTCATTGGGTTCTTCCATCATCGGGTCACCGACAAGTCCGTCGAAGTCTTTCTCATCAGCGACTCCATCCATTCCGAAGAGGGCCCTTTTGCCTCTCCTCACGACGACACGGCTAGGCCTTGATGGGTCGGTAATGAAGAAGCATTGCTCGACGTGCTTAGCCAGTACCCATGGCTCATTTTGCACGGTGGGTTTCTTGGTCTTGGATTTGTTGGGAAAACGCATGGTGGTGAAATACTCGTCTTCTTTTCTGACATCTGTAGCCCATGTGACACGGAACATCGGTAGCTTCTCCCCGACGTAGTCGAGCTCCGAAATTTCCTCGATCCTTCTGTAGTATCTTTTCTTCTCTTCACCCGTGTAAGATTCCCATCATCACACCTGAGTTCTGATAGTCACTTCTTTTGTCTCTCTCCTCCGTGTAGAATGTGTAACCGCTGATGTCGTATGCTTGATAAGTCATGAGGTTTAGCGCGGGCCCGTAAGACAAGGCCACTATGATTCTGTCCGTGATGCTTGTCATTGGCGGGGGATTGGCATCAATCTGGTCTTTGAACCAGCACGCGAAAGAGGAGTTGTGTGCTCTAAATACCTCTTCTTCCGTCATTGGCATGTTAGCATTGTTCTCGATCATGGTTTTGTGTTTTTCTACCCAAGGCGTGACATCGTCCATGTGCTGTAGAGCTACTAAGTGGGCCCTGTCAAAGTCGGCTCTCCTATCATACTGATCCACGTCCATTTCCTTCTTGCCGGTGCGGTGGCCTACTCCCTCAAACCTGCCGAGGTGCTTGTTCATGGGCAAACCAATCGGATGTGGGTTTTCCTCGTTTAGATAATTCTTGCAAAAAGAGACGCATTCCTCGGTGAGAAAGCCCTGGACGATGCTTCCATCTGGATGCGCCTTGTTATGGACATATCCTTTGATGATCTTGTTCATTCTTTCTAACGCCATCATGTTGTGAAGGAACGGAGGCCCGAGATCCTTGATATCGTCCACTATATGCAGCAGCAGGTGGACCATGATGTGGAAGAATGCGAGTGGGAAGTACATCTCCATCTCGGATATGATGGTGACTATCTCTTCCTACAGCCTCTCGAGTTTCTTGACGGTTATCGACTTCCGAGTGATGACGTTGAAGAAGTTATAGAGGCTAGTCAGCGTTTCACGGACGTGCGGTTGCATGATCCCTCGGATTGCAACTGGAAGTATCTGCGTCATCATGATGTGACAGTCATGAGACTTCATCCCGCTGAAGATTCCTTTCGTCGGGTCCAACCATCTATGTATCAGCCCCACGTAGCCTAAGGGCTACTTGGTTCCGAGGAGGCAACCGATCATCTGTTCGAGCTCGTTAGGATATAGAGTGAAGCAGGAGGGACGCGGGGTTTCACTCTTCTTTGCCCTTTTTCCCTTAGGATCTTCCGTCTCCTCCTCAACCGGCTGCTTCCCCGCCCTTTTGCGCTTGCGATTGTTTGTCTCCTCCTTAACCCTAGAAGAAGATAGGGGGTGAAGCTCTTCTCTGATATTTAGGGCCTTCAGGTCGTGTCTTGCTTTCAGCCTGTCTTTGGTCCTATCCGACATGTTGAGCAGAGTGCCAAGCAAGATTTCGCACACGTTCTTCGTGATATGCATGACATCAAGGCTATGAGGCATACCGAGGATCTTCCAGTACGACAAGTCCCAAAACACGGACCTCCTTTTCCATACCCCCATGAGCGGGCCGTGTTCCTTTTCCTTCTTCTTATCTCCTCGCTTCTGCTTATGCTTCTTTATCTTACCCAACGGAGGGCAGTGTTTCCGGCTTTTCAACAAAGCATCGATCTCCTCGCCGCTGTGCTTACGTGGAGGTACTTCGAGCTCATCCTTGCCGTTGAACAGATCTCCACGCTTCCTCCACGGGTCATTCTCGGGTAGCCACATCCAAGTCCTCATGTAGACGGTTTTCGAAGACCCGGGATCCTTACCCAACTGAAGAAACGGCGTCCTTTACATGCACCTCACACAAGCCTTGTGTCCGTGGCACACCTGGCACGCGATATATCCATATCCGAGATAGTCCTGCACCGTCGTGATCAGCGCTGCTTTCAGACGGAAAGGTTGTTGGAGGTGAGCGTCCCATGTTTCTACCCCTTCGTCCCACAAGATGGCTAGCTCCTCCTTCAATACCTCAAGATACAGGTTGATATCGCTCCCTGACTGCGTCGGCCCTTGGATTAGCATGCTCATGTGTATGTACTTCTTCTTTAGGCATATCCATGGGGGGAGGTTGTACATCCATACAAACACGGGCCAGGTGATGTGCTTGCTGCTCTGGTTCCCGAACAGATTGAGTCCGTCGATGCTTGCACCCAGTCTGATGTTCCTTGGTTCTTTCCCGAAATCTTCGTACTCATCGTCTAATGCTTTCCACTGGCTTGCATCCGAAGGGTGCGTCAGCACTGGATCCTTCATCACCGCCTCCTTCTTCCGTGTGCCAGCGCATGAGTTCGCTTCCTTGGGGTCCGTGAAGTACCGCTAGAGACGGGGCCTGAGCGGGAAGTACCACACAACTTTTCAAGGAGCTTTTCTCGTCCCTCTCTTGTATCGAGGCTCGCTGCACCTTGGGCACGCGGTCAAGTCCTTGTGCTCGTTCCAATACATCACGTAGTCACTGATGCAGGCGTGGTATTTTTTGTGCGGTAAATCGAGAGGGCACACCACTTTCTTGGCCTCCTGTAGGCTACCTGCCAACGTGTTATCTTTAGGTAAGTGCTTCTTCAAGTATCGAAAGAGATCGTCTGTGCTTGCATTGTTCCATCCGTATTTTGCCTTCATCTCTAAAAGATCGAGAGTTACTCTCAAGCGGGTCTCCTCCGGCCCACGACCTGCGTCATACGACGGAGTTCTCGAGTCTATCTCCAGTTGATCCATCTTAGACTTCCGTCTATTGGCGAATCTGGGGTTGGTCGATGCGTTGCCAATAAGAATTTCCTAAAGATGAGGGTCATGCACGGCCGCGGTTAGCGGGGTATTACTACTCCTGTCCTCATCGTCCACATGTTCTTCTTCTTCCCGACCTTGTTCATCACCGTCATCATCGTGTGCGACATCCCGTTCTTCTCCCTCCTTATCCTCTTCATTTTCGTGTTGAACGTCGTCCTCTTCCTCATGGTCATCTTCATCATCCATCCACTGAGTGTAGCCCTCCATGAAACTATACCTGAGCAGGTGCTCATTCACCGTGCGTGACAAGGGGTCAAACAATGATGATAGTTTGCATTTTCGACACAGACATTTTATTTCCATGCGGTTATTTTGATACATGTCGGCAGTCACGCGTTCCACGTATCTATCCATCGCTTTCCTTCATCTCGATTACCATCGTCGCCTGCACGATAAGAGAATAGATTAGAACCGTCGGCTTGGCTTTCACAGAAAAATTCGGCATGACCTTTGCTAAAAATGGTCTCGCTAGAGTGCCAAAAATTCGCCGGAACAGAAGTTAATCGACATTCTAGCAAAACATTGGCAACTCATTGTACATGCACATTCCACCGGCAAAACAACACAAAAAAGGTCCACATATGCGTGCAACCACTTTTCACCATCACAAGTGACATCACCACAGTGACTTGTAGCCAACTCATGCACACATTCCACCACATTATACCTATTAGTTGACGCGAGGTCAAGAGCACCAGAGAGACGCCAAACGTCGACCGAAGAGAGAGAGTGTGTGTGTTGTCGGGACCTTATGCTCGAGATATAGATCTACCAATAGAGAGAAGTGGAAAAGGTGGTGGATAGAGATCTAGATCTAGATATTGCTAGGTAGATCTAGTAATGCATGCGAGGGGAGCGACATCTCCTCAAATATATCAAACTTGGTTGGTTGAATTAGCTAAAATGGGTGGGGAGTAGTGGGGGAATGAGCTAGCAAACCTTGGGGTTGAGTTTCCATGAAAAGTGAGCTAGTGGTGAGTGAGGAGGTGTTGGTAGGTGGCTGGTTCGAGCTGGTAATAAATCCCAGGTTACCACCGGTGGAAACAGCAAAGGCGCCGGCGGTAATAGCATGGCCCAGTGTCCCACCCAGAGGCAAACACATCATCCCTGGCGAGCTTATAAGAATTCGCCAGTGGTATGTGCACCTATCCCTGGTGCGCACAGGCCGTTTCGCCAGCGGTAAGTGGTGGCCCATCCGGGGGGCATGCGACCCACTCTATCCCTGGCTAGCTTGGGCCTAGTTCACCGGCGCTCCTTCTTCTAGCCCCGGCGTGCAAACCCAGATTCGCCGGTGGTAAGTGGCGCCCCATCCGGGGGCACGCGACCCACCCTATCCCTAGCGTACACACGACAAGCTCGCCGGCGGTACGTGTCGTAGCCCTGGTGTGACAAGTGTGTTTTGCCGGTGGTAACAGTACGCAGGTCTAGAAACCCTTACCGTCGGCGAGCACGTTCCCACTTTGCCGGCGGTAAGGGGTGCTGCTATAAGCTTTTCTATAGTAGTGTAAAGAGATTGGTTATGAGGGACTCCCCTTGTGAAGATGTCCTTGACTCCCCGGCAACGGCGCCAGAAAATATGCTTGATGACCCAAAATATATCGAGCTCGTTGGGGAATCCCAAGAGGAAGGTATGATGAGCACAGCAACAAGTTTTTTCTCAGTACGAAACCAAGGTTATCAATCTAGTAGGAGCAAGGAAACACCCCAAAGGTGTTGCTAGCTGAGCCTTGGTAGGGCGCACTACCGGTGCTAGTAGCAACGTGGAGACCTGCACAACACAACACAGAACTTTGTCCCCAACTTGCGGAGGTTGTCAATCTCACCGGTTTTGCTGAAAACAAAGGATTAAACGTATCGAATGGAAGGAAGTAATAGTTTGCAGAAAGTAAACACAAAGCAGTAAATAGTTTGTAGATTGAATGTAAAAGAAAGGACCAGGGTCCATAGTTCACTAGAGGTGGCTCTCCTTAAGATAGATAACATGCTGGGTGAACAAATTATAGCAGGGCAATTGACAAACATAAAGAAAGCATACAAGCATATACTAATCATCTTGACTCCTTTGAGATTCGATTGGGCATTACAACATTATACATAGACCGCCATCCAACTGCATCTATGACTAATAATCCACCTTCAGGTTATCATCCGAACCCCCTCCAGTATTAAGTTACAAGCAACAAATAATTGCATTACGAATTGCGTGTAAAGTAAACAATACGATTGTTCTATGAACAAAGGATTGTTGTTTTCTCCCTAGTAGCAACAGCACATCTAGTACCTTAGAGATTTCTGTCACTTCCCCAGATTACCAGAGGCATGAACCCACTATCGAGCATAAATACTAACTCTTGGAGTTGCTAGCATCTACTTGGCCAAGATAGCTACTAACAACAGAAAGCATGCAAGGTCACAAATAACAAAGACATAGAATCAATAATCAATCTGAAATAGCATCTCAATATCCATCGGATCCCTGCAAACAAAACATGCAGAATTACAAATAGATGATCTTGATCATGAACGGAGCTCACAAGATCTAGACATGAAAGCACAAAGGAGGAGAACCAGTCATCTAGCTACTACATGGACCCGTAGTCCAGAGATGAACTACTCACGCATCACACCGGAGGCTTGCATGATGATGAAGAAGGCCTCCAGGGTGAATTCCCCTCTCCGGCAGGGTACCGGGAAGAGCTTCAGATCCCTCCCGATCTAGGGATGGAGATGACGGCGGCTACAGACTCTTTTGTGGAATTTTGATCGGGTACTTAGGGTTTCCGTATCAGAGGCAACTTATAGGCGGAAGGAGAGGCCGAGGGGGTGCCTAGGGCGGCCATACCACCCCGTGGCATGGGCAGGCCTGTCCACGCGGCCAGGTGGTTTGGCCGGGCCCCAGCCCCTCTCCGTCTCGTATTCTGGCTCTAGGTGTCCCTCGGTAAAATAATGACTTTGGCTTTTGTCCTGTCCAATTCCGAGAATATTCATTTTCTGACTTTCCTGGAACCAAAAACAGCAGAAAACAGGCAGCTGGTACTATGGCTCTTGTTAAAAGGTTAGTCCAAGAAATCATATGAAAAGTACTCCAAAGTGTGGACAAAACACAAGAAAGTAGATAAAACCAAGCATGGAACATCAAAAATTATAGATACATTTGCAATGTATCAAGAGGCTGAGAATCTTAAAACCCTGGTGGTGGAAAACAAGGAACTCCGCCAAGAGCTAGATAAGCTTAAGGCGGATCATGAGAAGAGCATTGCTCAAATTCTCGAATCCACCTCCATGGCCACCGAGGAGCGCGATCGTAAGATTACGCTTCAAGATAAGAAATCTCGGATCTCAGCAATGATTTGTTCAGAGAGAGGGACATTACCGAGGCACTCCAGGCTGAACTCCAGAGTCTTCGGGAGGAGAAGGCCAAAGTCGATGATGTCATCTTTGGTATGTTTCCCTTTTTCTGACTTATCTGCATCTTCCGACTCTTTAGAGTTCGGATTTATTTGATTAACCCCTTTGCATTACATGCGCAGGTCCTCTGAACTTAATGGACTCAGCCTCTGCCGAATCCCGCACCCGCCGGCTTACCCAAGTTAGTGATTTGCTGCATGACTTCCGCCAATCCATCGAAGATATTGGCGAAGTTCTGAAGGTTCCAGATATGCATAGCATGTCCGGTTTTGATGTGCAAGATAAGGCCAAGGAGATGCCGCAGCTTGTCCAGGACTGGAACATGTCCTACGCGCGAACCGCAACGCAGAACGCTCTCACCATGGTTATGAGCCACCATGGAAACATGGAAATCTGGCAAGTAACCAGAGGGTACTGCAAAGTGGATGAAGATGGACAGGAACAAAACATCAAGGCTATCATGGACTCCTGTGCCAGATATGGGTGCCACATAGCTGATTTGACCAGCTACGACACTCCCTTCTTCACCCACGTGGACACGCCACCTCCGCCTTCCGAAGAAATAGCTGAAGTTTCCGACGATGATCAAACCGTATCGGATTTGAACATCTCGGAATGTTATCAAAATGAGGCTGATGTATCTAGCGAGCCGGCAGCTCCTACCTCTCCCCATGCATCATAGAGTATCAGAAAGAACAATGTGTTATTCTAAAAACAATTTGGGTCTATAAATAAGTAGTATGATACTTTTGCTAGTGCTAAGCTTTATTTTATCTATTCAGCACTTTTGGCTTTAATGTTATGTGCCTGAAATGTTTGCATAAGCTCTTAACCTTGTGGTTGTGGGTTCGAGCCCCACGGTGGGCACCAACTGTCGTCAGATTAATGACAAGTACGCCATGAGGGGGTCCTCGAGGCGTGTGGAAGAGAGGGGTGTGAGACGTACGGTATTCCGGGACGGTGAGCACACAAGTTTACCCAGGTTCCAATCCGCCGGCTTTGGACGGATCCTACTCCTGCTAGCAATCCAATAATATGGCAGAGCCGGAATATGGGTTACAAGGGTTTCGCCTGTGCGAATTGGGATTGTAGACTATTTTGAGGGTGCCCTAAAGGCTCTCCCTAGGTCGGCTTATATAGATATCCGGCCTAGGGTTTACATGAGAGATATATCCGGCTATGACTAAGAGTCGGTTACAGAGTACATCTTGAACTACAAGTAACACTATGGGCCTATGTCGGTAAGTCTTCTGGGCCTTCCCGTAGCCGGACTGGACTCCGTCTCTTCTCCCTGACTGGAGCTCACAAGATCTAGACATGAAAGCACAAAGGAGGATAACCAGCCATCTAGCTACTACATGGACCCGTAGTCTAGAGATGAACTACTCACGCATCACATCGGAGGCTTGCATGATGATGAAGAAGGCCTCCAGTGTGAATTCCCCTCTCCGGAAGGGTACCGGGAAGAGCTTCAGATCCCTCCCGATCTAGGGATGGAGATGACGGTGGCTACAGACTCTTTCGTGGTTTTTTGACCGGGTACTTAGGGTTTTCGTCCCGAGGGCATCTTATAGGCAGAAGGAGAGGCCGAGGGGGTGCCTGGGCTGGCCACACCACCCCCTGGCACGGCCAGGCCTGGCCCACACGGCCAGGTGGTGTGGTGGCCCCCTGGCTCCTCTCCGTCTCGTATTCTGGCATCTGATGACTTCCGGAAAAATAGGCACTTTGGCTTTTGTCCCGTCCAATTCTGAGAATATTCATTTTCTGACTTTCTTGGAACCAAAAACAGCAGAAAACAGGCAACTGGCACTGTGGCTCTTGTTAATAGGTTAGTCCAAGAAATCATATGAAAAGTACTCCAAAGTGTGGGCAAGACACAAGAAAGTGGATAAAACCAAGCATGGAACATCAAAAATTATAGATACATTTGCAATGTATCAACATCCCCAAGCTTAACTCCTGCTCGTCCTCGAGTAGGTAAGTGATAAAAAGAAAGAATAATTTTTGAGGTGACATACACCATCAAAGACTTCATCAAAGTATTTGTAAAACATTCAAAGCTGGGATCATAGTACTTCAATCATAACATGAAAGACAAGGTTCTAGCAATAAGACAAAGAAACTATGATACAACATGAAAAGGTACAAACAAAAGATTCATGAATAACAATGCTTTGCAAGACGTTTGTTTGTTTCACATAAAGAAAACATAGCATAATAGCATTCAGCTTGTCCCTCATAGAGTAGCAAATATAAATGCATAGGACACCTTCAAAGTTCATAAGAGTGACTAGATACAAATAGTTTAAAACAAGCAATATCAAGTTATGCATCAATCAACTAGTCTTGGGACAATGCACATAGAACTAAGAATGGCCACTATGCTCTCAAATTAGGTGCATAAAGGTAGAAGGTGGAGAATCAATATAATGGTGGAAGAAAGGCCTTCATAGAAGGAAGTAGGGATTCAAGTCTCATAAAGAGCTTCCAAAAATTATGGTACTTATAGATTTCAGCTCTCATTGCCCCTATCATAAGCATCTTGAAGGTGATTAAGGTTAAAGTGACATAACTAAGAGGATATGCTTGACAAGTTATAAACCGAAATCTCATGCCCCTTACTTACGAAGACCGATCCTCATGCTACTCAAATTTAGTCACAAGTAAGCTCTTGTCATTGTAAGTACATATGTATCATAAAGAACCGCCAACGGGGTACCCCTTGCACATGATACAGGAGCTATCCCATAATCAAAATGACAAGGCAAGCAGACAATGAGCATCTCAGTGATCTTTTTATTTGCTATTTGCATAGGTTTTTATTGAGGATGCTTCATAGAGTGCTCATTATGGTGATGCTGAAAGTTTCCACCATGATTAAGCATGGCTTAGGCTAGCGGCTCAGACGTTTCTCTAACACACATACAAACTCCATGATCTTACAAGTTCCACTTTTATTTCACATCGCCGGGATCCGTAAGCAAAAGAACATGATATCAACGGGTACAAAGTACAAGTGCAATGTTGAAAGCGTTCCCCATGATACATGGTTCTACTAATTTCAACTTATAAAGCGCAAGCATATACGCAACAAAGAAGGACCCAATGGTTCAAGTTTCTTAGATGCAAAAAAGTAAAGTGTGCCATCAACTTCATGAGAGCTTTAATCACTAGTTTTCTCATAACAAGTTTAATTTGGAAGGTAAACAAAAGCATGAATATACTTGGAATAGCATAAGCTAGTAGGTAGGTATGATGGAATCTTTGGAATAACTTGGTTTAGGGAGTTAGATGCATGAGTGGAACTCAAACTTGGTTGTGGAGGCTAGCAAAAGACTGGGAGAGACAAACTAAGAGAGCAATAATGGCCATAATCATGTAGAGCGACAAAACATCATTGATCAAAGCATAAAGTGATACTATAAGTTAAAAACTCAAGGATCATAAAGGCTATGGTGACTTGAGATAGTCATAACATGGTGTGAGCATGCGCCAAGTCAACCCAAATAAAGCATCAAAGGAGAATACCACTATACTATGCTTTAATATGCTAAAACAACGCATGATTCATCCAAGGCACATTAAGCAATCTCAATTGTTTATAACAAGTCATGCTACAGCAAAGAATACTAATCATAAAGCCAAGACAATATCAAGCATGGCATGACAGAGCATAGGCCACAGTCAAAAACAAGCTCTTTTTACCACATAAGTATGAACTTTCCTACTCTTTTCCAAACCAAATCAAACTATTTGCAAACCAATGTATAAAAGAGGGGGTCCAACCAATTTATTCAGAAAACTAAGAAAACAAAGCAAACAAAAAACCAAAACGAAAACGAAAAAGAAGACGCTCCAAGAACAACACAATTGTGCATGAAACAATAAAAATGAAGTGTTTGGAAGAAACCTGGGATTTTTATTGATGAAGAAGGGGATGCCTTGGGCATCCCCAAGATTTGATGCTTGTACTTTTTGGATATTTATTGGGGTGACACGCGTGGCATCCCCAAGCTTGTGCTTTAGTCCATCCTTCATCTCATTACTCATTCCTTCCATACACCAGAATTTTTTCCTTCATACAAAACTTCACACAACCTTTATTAGCAACATTAGTGCACTCAAGATAATAGGTCTTAAGGTTCAGTTCTAACACCAAATAAACTTCCATTAGAACACTAGCTACTGTAGTACTTCCCTCAAAAAGCTCAATTCCCCAAAAGAACTCAAAAAGGAACCAACAAGAAGCAAATGCAGAAAATGGCAGAAATTTATCAAAACAGACCATCAGGTAAAGACGAATTTTTTTGAAGACCTTATGTTGCTCAAATAAAAAAGTGTTAAACTTACGAAAGTTAGATAATAACCTGGGGCAGAAGCACAAAAATTCACGCTTCAAAAAGATGTCTAGAGATTTTACACGAATTTTTACGGTGAAGCACAGAAATCTGTTTCGGGACAGCAACTTTCCCAATCATTACTTCTCTCTCATTAGAGGTACTCTTGGCACAAAAAGCAAATAAAAAGGATAAGGAGCAGTTATTACTGTAGTAATAACTTCCAAGACTCATCTAAAACTTTTGGGTTATGTCCCAATAAGTACTTTTCTTTAACGCCTTTAAGTTAGGCATAAGAAGCAAGAAAGAATCAAGTGTTCGAAGAAGCATTAAAACCAATACCAGAAATATTTTCAACAAGGCAAGGTATATCATCCAAATAAGTTCTAAAGGATCCTCTCTCAATGCTCTTAGGTTCACTATTTTCATCAAAAGGGTTTTCAGGGACAATCCAATCAAGATTCTTTTCTATGGCTTCATGTATTACTACTAGTTTAAAGGGTATTGGTATCTTAGGTTCCTCCCCATTAGGTTCGGTTTTGTTCATCTTTTCTTGTGTACCAACAACGTCTACACATGATCCTAGCATATTGTAACATTCAAAGACTTTCCTAGCTTCCTTGGCAACATCATAGAACTCCTTAAACAAAGTTTCTAGAATAAAATCCCTCTTTTCAGGGTCCTCAATTTCTTTAAGCTTAAGAAACATTACTTGCATTAAGGGGTTGAGGTTAACAAACCTAGCTTCTAACATGTGAATTAAAGAAGCTGCAGCAATCTCATAGTTTGGAGCAAGTTCTGCAAGGGATCTATCCTCAGTATCTTCATTCTTACTAACATGATTAAAGAATTCTTCAATATTATCTTTCCCAATTATAGAACCACTACCAATTGAAAGGTCTTTCAGGGTGAATTTAGGGATCAACATGGTGAGCTAAGGAAGAGGTGACAACTAAAGGAGACTTAATTTTTTGTGTTTTTGGTAAAGAAAGCAAACTAGTAAAACTATTTTGTGTGTGTTTTTAATAAAGAAACAAGCAAACAAAGCAAAAAGAAACTAAGCAAAACAAAAATAACAAAGTAAAGAGATTGGTTATGAGGGACTCCCCTTGTGAAGATGTCCTTGACTCCCCGACAACGGCGCCAAAAAAATGCTTGATGGCTCAGTGTTGATGTAGAGCTCGTTGGGAACCCCAAGAGGAAGGTATGATGAGCATAGCAGCAAGTTTCCCTCAGTTATGAAATCAAGGTTTATTCGAACCAGTAGGAGCAAGGAAACACCCCAAAGGTGTTGCTAGCTGAGCCTTGGCAGGGCGCACTACCGGTGCTAGTAGCAACATGGAGACCTGCACAACACAACTACAGAACTTTGTCCCCAACTTGCGATGAGGTTGTCAATCTCACCGTGTTTTGCTGAAAACAAAGGATTAAACGTATTGAATGGAAAGAAGTAAAAGTTTGCATAAAGTAAACACAAAGCAGTAAATAGTTTGTAGATTGTATGTGAAGAAAAGGACCGGGATCCATAGTTCACTAGAGGTGGCTCTCCTTAAGATAGATAGCATGCTAGGTGAACAAATTATAGCAGGGCAATTTTCAAACATCGAGAAAGCATACAAGCATATACTAATCATCTTGACTCCTTTGAGACTTGATTGGGCATTACAACATTATACATAGACCGCCATCCAACTGCATCTATGACTAATAATCCACCTTCAGGTTATCATCCAAACCCCCTCCAGTATTAAGTTGCAAGCAATAGATTATTGCTTTACGAATTGAATGTAAAGTAAACAATACGATTGTTCTATGAACAAAGGATTGTTGTTTTCTCCCTAGTAGCAACATCACATCTAGTACCTTAGAGATTTACATCACTTCCCAGTTACGGAGGCATGAACCCACTGTCGAGCATAAATACTAACTCTTGGAGTTGCTAGCATCTACTTGGCCAAGATAGCTACTAACAACGGAAAGCATGCAAGATCACAAATAACAAAGACATGATAGAATCAATAATCAATCTGAAATGGCATCTCAATATCCATCGGATTCCCGCAAACACAACATGCAGAATTACAAATAGATGATCTTGATCATGAACAGAGCTCACAAGATCTAAACATGAAAGCACAAAGGAGGAGAACCAGCCATCTAGCTACTACATGGATCTGTAGTACAAGGATGAACTACTCACGCATCACACCGGAGGCTTGCATGGTGATGAAGAAGGCCTCCAGGGTAAATTCCCCTCTCCGACTGTGGTGGGAAGAGCTTCAGATCCCTCCCGATCTAGGGATGGAGATGACGGCGGCTACAGACTCTTTCGTGGATTTTTGATCGGGTACTTAGGGTTTTCGTCCCGAGGGCATCTTATAGGCGAAAGGAGAGGCTGAGGGGGTGCCTGGGCTGGCTACACCACCCCCTGGCGCAGCCAGGCCTAGCCCACGCGGCCAGGTGGTGTGGTGGCCCCTGGCTCCTCTCCGTCTCGTATTCTGGCATCTGATGACTTCCAGAAAAATAGGCACTTTGGCTTTTGTCCCGTCCAATTCCGAGAATATTCATTTTCTGACTTTCCTGGAACCAAAAACAGCAGAAAACAGGCAGCTGGCACTGTGGCTCTTATTAATAGGTTAGTCCAAGAAATCATATGAAAAGTACTCCAAAGTGTGGGCAAGACACAAGAAAGTGGATAAAACCAAGCATGGAACATCAAAAATTATAGAAACATTTGCAATGTATCAAGGGTCTGGTCCTTCTTGACTGTAATGGCATGGTTGTGGTTGGCGTAGGCACAGGCGTTGTCCAACTCTTGCTGTCTATCATACAACATGAAGTCGAGATTATCCACCTGGTGCTTCAGCTCCGGGTGTCTTGGCATCTCCAAGGGCATTCCCATAGAATCACGCCTTGCGTAGTGAGCAAAGCGAGTTCCACTGATCTGGTTGATGTTTTTCCCACACAGATGGGCAAGAGCTTCATGCATAGCCCTGGCTAATCCATCTAGCCAGTTATTCTCCCTCAAGCTGAATTGGATCTTCTCCGAGGTGGGTGCTTCCATCTTGCCTCTGAGATCTGCAACTATCAGCCACTGTAGATATCCTCCTACGTGATGGTTGAGTTGTGCCCCGAAGAACTCCGGGTGTGGGCGCTCAAGATACTATGCGAGTGCATCGAGATCCCTCTCAAAGATCAGGTGACCTCCATTGCCCAGCTGGTAGAACTTGCTATACTTGACTTCCATCTATAATAATTTAGGGTGAGCAAGTTAGTGGGGTGATCAAGTGTGTCAAATTTTATGTAGGATCGCAAGAATTTTTTGAGTAACATGATTTTTTGAAAGAATCTTAAGGATAAGAGTGGGAATAGGTTTTCATAAATACTCACTTCTTTTGTTTTGAAACTAAGTTTTTGTTCAGGCGTCCATTCTAACTAGGGTCTCCTATGGTTAGGATGACTCTGATACCAAGTTGTCAACACCCGGATTTTTAATCCCAGATGCCTGTTATGCCATACATCACAATCCCAGGATTACCATTTTTACGAGACATAACAGAATTGGTACCACAGTACATCATCCATTACAAACCATAATAAGGTCTTACACAAATAAAGGATCTCATGATCCAGTCTTAATACAAACAAGCAGCGGAATAATAAGCGTGGTAGTGGGCTCCATCTTTAGAGTCATAGGCAATGCTGACGATGCGAGATGAACCTAGTTGTCGTAGATGTCCTACTGTCCATCATCCTGATAGTCCTCCTCATAGTCTGGCCACGGGAATAGCAAGGGACAAAGCCATGAGTACTCTTTAAGTACTCGCAAACTATCACTAACAAGTAAGGTAGTTCTAGTAGGAATCTTAAGCCCTAGGTTTATTTGCAAAAAGCCAGGTTTATGTCATAAGAGTTCAAAAGTAAAGAATCTAATTTAATCACTTAAGTGGGAACCTAGTTTTCATATCCACAACCCTGTTGTGGTCAAGTCAAGGTCATAGTTCAATTCATAAGTCATTTTGAAAACATCTAACAACAGAACAGTATGGCCACTCCAACTATCCATGACCGCGGACACGGCTATTCGAATAGTTTGACACTCTGCAGAGGTGGTACACTTTCACCACAAAATTCGATACATCTATCAGGCATAACCCTGAATCATCATACTTAGTATGCGGATAATCAATCATAACCTTTCAATTACACACTCTAGTATAGGCACCTCCCCTATGAGCTTGGCCTCCCAGCCATGGCCATCGACCATCCCGGGAACTGCATAGGTGCACATTCACATTCACGAGGTAGCCTCAACTCAACCTTTTTCCGTGAGGAAACCCATACTAAGGCATATAAACTTTCAGTTAAGCCCTACCCAATTCAGGTATTGTGGTTGTACGGTAAAAAATGGAATGGTATCACATCCGAACCCAACCATCAGTTTTTATAAAGGGCCAAGGCTCATGCCTCAACAAGTTTCATCATCAAATCATTTTGTGTGCATAATACATGTCAAAATATTCCAATAGAATGAATCATCATTCCAAGGTTTTCATAACCATTTTCACCAAGTATTCCCATCTAAAGTGATTAACTTTTATGCTTAGCACTAGCCACTAAAGTTGAGGGTATTCACTAATGAGGGGTGCTAATCAAGTATAACTATCTAAATCTAGTTTTATGCCTTTTGATGACATCTAAGTATAACTAGTTAGGCCTAGTTTTATACTCTTTATGGTATCTATCCTATTTTTCCAATACTCACAAAGCACTAACTAAAAGTAAAGAACTTTGATAAAAAGTAGAAGAATAAAGCTTGCAAGTAAAACTTGGGATTGGTATAATCAAGGTTGCATAACCAAAGCATGCCTAATGCATCTTGCATAGGTTATCTTGCAAGGATGGCTTGCATAGTTAACTTGTAGTGTTAGGCTTGCCTTGAGTAGTGCAGTGGTTGAAGTTCTCTTCTTCTTCTTCTTCTTCTTCTTCTTCTTCTTCTTGGTAGTACTCCTCCTCCTCGTATCCCGGGTCAGTACTATCGTCTATAAATGAATACGAGGTACACAATCACGAAACAGTACTTAACTACTTCTATTTAGCACACAAAGGCTCACACTAGATGATCTAGCATCATCACAATCATTACATGAAATAAAGACCTAGTCTTATTTATCTTAGTTTGGAAAAGTAATTTCTACTCATTGACAATACTTAAGATTTAATATTCTCCAATTAAAATATGGGATCATGTTGACACATGTCATCACCACATATTCTAATACTTGGGAATGTGATTTAAGGTGTTGGTCATATTTGATAAAGTTTAAAATTACTTTTTAATACAATTAAAGTGACTAGAAATTCCTATATAGCATTCTTTTGGTTCTAGTCCAAGATCACTACATGTAAACCTAAATATTTTTACATATTCAGATAGATCTTGTCAAATGTGATTTTTGAGAGTTGGAATCAACTCAAAAGCATTTATGGTTGATTTTTGAAAAATGTTTGAAGTTGGAAAAGTCTCTGTCTTGTTATTTTTACTATAGGTGATCTATAATTTCAAATGGTTTGAATCCAACGGGCTTGGATAGATATTTTGAGTACCTTTTGAACAAAATTGGAATCATGCAATTTGGTTCAATGAATATCTTTGAATTGATTTTTGAATCTACTGACAGAATCTAGTTTTAACTAAAATGGGAAAAATCTATTTGAATCGACGGGCTTTGTGCAGGAAACTAAATGGGCCGGCCTAGCTGCACTGTGCTGGCGCAGCGGGCTGCTGACAGGCGGGTCCTACTCGTCAGCGACTAACCTAAACCGAAACGATATCTTTCAATCTGGGCCGTGCGATTAGAGCGCGATCGACGACTGAGCATCGTTGTCTCCGTCGCACAGCTCTGGCGAGACTGAACCCAATCGCGATGGTGGGGGTACGCGGGGGCTCACCTGGCCTCCATCTAAGGTCAGCGATAGGGGCGAATGGGGTTGTCGTGGATGACGGGTCAAATGGTGGTCGCGACGGCTCCTAGCTCCAGTTCCTCTTCTCCTCTCCAGCGACGGGCTTCGGTGAAATTTGAAGGGGCTGGTGCTCGCCTTGCTCCGGGGAGAGGAGTCTGAGAGATAGGGGAGTGAGATGGTGTGGCGAATGAGGGCTAGGGTGGCCTCTATTTATACACCGGCGAGAGGGACAAAGCGGGATGGCTCGGGCTCATTGGCGACATTGTTGCAGGGAGCTAATGGCATGGCTGAGGGTAGGGGTCGACGCAGTGCTTCAGGACGGTCATCGTGTGAGTGATGGCACGACAAGGGGCGATCGAGAACATTCGGGAGCGGTCCGTGCTCCTTGCGGGAACAACGGCGTTCGAGACGGCGCATAGTGGCTACGGTCCATGCGGCGGCAAACGGGCATGTCTGGGGGGTAGCTAGGGTCATGGAGAGTGCGGGCACGTGCAGAGAGGGCAAGGCGCGGCGTGTGTGCGTGTGTTGGCTACGGCGCTCTGGCGCATTCTCGGCATGGTAGACAGAGAGGTGGGCACGACGATCACGGCTGGTCCATGGCTTGCCTGCTGTCGAGGGGTGGACAGAGGGTGGCGGTGGTCTAGCGCCTGTCTCATGGACATCCAGGGAGAGGGCAACATGGTCTGTGGCGAGCGGGGCTTGGTCGATCGACACGGCGAGCTCGGGCGGCGCTTCACTGGTGCAAACATCAAAGGGGGATTATGTCCACTATGTTGCTAGGTGCTAAGGGATACCAGGGGAGAGAATTAAGGGACTAGTGGCGATTGATCACTGCTCAGAACAGTAGAAGTTTGGAAGTGTTGATTTGTGTCTGCCAGGTGCTTGACCAAATGGCTGCATGAATTTAAGTTTTGAATTTTTGGATGAATTTTGGTGAGTGTTCTGAGTACTTGCTTGGGTGTCTATGGTTGCTTGGAAAATTCAAGGTGAATTGATTTGAGTGGTTTTTGCAAAATGGTGATCTATGTATATGGACTTGATTCAATTTTGCAATGTCCTTTAAATAGATTTGAAATTTGTTTCTGGTAGTTTGTAAAGTGGGCTTGGGTTCACTTTTACTTGGCCTAGCAAGGGGTGAAAATAATTGGGAAAGTTTTTGTTAGAAATCTTTTACTAGGAACACTAAAAGTGGTCTAGTGGTTAGTTTTGGTCAAAATGACCATTTGATCAGATGATTCATATTTGAATTTCTTTTCTTTTGATTTTGTTTGTAATTGGCCTAGATGATGTAGTATTCATCTTTAAACCATTCCTTATCATTTGTAGCAATCAAACATGGGAACTGCACTCATTCATACACTAATGCAATTCACACATACACTCATATTAAATTTAATAATAAAAGTTGTTGTTAACCCTAAACTTGGGTGATTAGAACTTGATAATCCTTATTAATATTTTGGGGTGTTACACTTTCACTAGTGGACACTTTGATATAAATATCTTTCCTTCATGATGCTACCCTGAACTACTCTCCGGTTGGACGATGTAGGGCTATAACAGCACACCTTAAAGTTCGCATTCCCCATCTAGATAACCCCTCACTGTCACCTTGAGCGCTAGATGGTTTTAACAAACACCACAATCTTATAGAGACATCCAACTCAAATTATACTCATGATAAGTATTTATATAACATTAGCCTAAGTGCCACACGGTGTGCACACTATCAACTTCACACACGTGGGGATAGCAGAGATTAATTAAAGCACTTAAGTAGCAGAATAGATCTATATTACAAAGCTCATGATCTCAATAAGATCACGCATAGAGAGAGAGATGAACACATAGCTACCGGTAGAGCCCTTAGCCTTGAGAGAGAACTACTCCCTCCTTATCATGGGAGTCAGCAACGGTGATGGAGATGGCGGTGGAGTCGATGGAGATGGATCGGGGGGCACTTCCCCGTCCCGGCAGGGTGCCGGAACAGAGACTTCGGAGGCGGCGGTGCTGCGGAACTTTTCGTGGAAATCTGATGTTGTCCTTAGGGTTTTCGTCCTGGGGGGAATATATAGGCGAAGAAGCAAGGTCGGTGGAGGCCTGAGGGGCTCACACCACCTGGTGGCGCGACCAGGGGGACCCGCGCCACCCTATGGTGTGGCCAGCCCCTGGCCCTCGTCTGTCTCGTCTTCTGGCTCCGTGAGTCTTCTGGTAAAATATTGACTTTAGCTTTTGTCCGGTCCAATTTCGAGAATATTTCTTTTCCAGCTTTTCTAAAACCAAAAATAGCATAAAACAGGCAACTGGCACTATGGCATCTTGTTAATAGGTTAGCTCCAGAAAATATATAAAAATACCTCAAAGTGTGAACAAAACATAAGAAAGTAGATACTAAACAAGCATGGAACATCAAAAATTATAGATACGTTTACGACGTATCACGCGGTGACGGCATGGAGTACAGGGAGTAGCGGGTCGAAGGCGACGAATACCTCGACAAGGAAGACGTGGAGGAAGAGCGGGCGGCGTGGCGCGGTGCCCACCGCTGGTCCGGGGGGCGTGGCGCGGCGTGACAAGGAGGCATCGTCAATGACGGGTGGTTGCCGATGGTGCCGTACTCGAGGACCCAGGCAACGTTCGACCTGGCGCGCTCCACCACCAGGTTTGCCCGTCGTAGGTGCCGAGGCGGTCCTGGTGCTGGGCCTCGAAGAACGTGGTCCACGCCTGCACGTTATCGGGATCCCAGGCGGGATCGTTTCGCCCCTTCGGCGAGAGGATCTCCCAGTAGTGGCGGTAGATCTCCGCATGCCGCGCTTGCCCACGGGGGACCGGCGGACGGCCGCCATCGCAGCGAGGAACGGCGTGCGGCGGCGCCGCGTCCGGTGGCCTGGTACCCCGCCTCCCACAACACGCGTGCCTCGTAGACGCGCAGAGAACAGCGTCCAAACCCATTCGCGGCGGCTCCGTCTCCGGGGTATCTCTCCATGGACGACGGTTTGGGTGGTTGGGAAAGACAGGAGAGGGGATGCGAGGATGGAACTGGACTATGGAGGAGCCGCGAGGAAGGAGGGGTTTTATGCGCGGGGCAGTGGCACGACCATTTAATGCGGGTGGTGGCGTGACAGGCGAGGTGGGAGGCGTGGCAGATGGGACGCATCGGCTGCTCGTCTGCAAAAGGCTGATCGGCGGGCAGCAACGCCATTACTAGGGCACAACAGGCGAGGAGGAAGACGGACCGATCACGAACCGAACGCGTCGGCCGCTGACGCTGACAGGGATGGCCCGCGACGACCAGCCATTTCACGCGCCAAATTCCCCACGCCTTCCCACCAGAAATGCGGCATCCGGCGTCCCCGCTAGCCCTATGTGGATTGGGTTCGGCCTGGAGACGCCGGATAATAAAACAGACCGTACCAACATCAAAACTAATTTGGAGGATGGACTGAATCGTAAATTCGAAAATTCGACCACCGACACCCGATACTCTTTTAGAATGGCTTTAGGGCCTCCGAACATTCTATCACCAAATCGGCTCATAAAAGCTTCCGCGAAGACGTTTCTGGAGCTTCCGTACTCTTCTTTATGGAAGTTTGAATCTCACGAGTGTCACCACAAGCTTTCATAAAAATTACACCACTTATGCCAGTCATATAAATACGGGACTTCCCCCTTCAATTTTCCCCAATCCCATCCTCCGCGAACCTGACTGGACGCGCAGCTCTCTCTTTTCCAACCGAGGCGGCGCGACCTCCCGACGCCACGCCGGATCCCTTGCCGCCCGACACTTGCCCCACCCTCGCGCTGCCCCCTTCATATAGATCTACCCCGCCCCCTCCGTCCAGAGCCGATCAGTTTCCCGCCGCCCCACATCCTCCTCTCACCCAGATCCGCCGCCCGCCGACGACCTCGTGCTCGCAGGGCCTCGTCCCCAGATTGCTTCTCCCGATTCTCCATTCGCAAGGTAATTTTCTGGGCAGTGATGCTACTTTCATGGTCTTGTGATGTATGGGGATATTGATATCTCCTTGTACTATGACTGCGACGAATATATATTTACTTTTGATGTTGTGGCTGGCCTCCTCTCCGTTTTTTTTGTTGGTGAAGCTAGGGTTCGAAGCCAATAGAATTATATTTATTTCTCTGTTCTAGGCGCAGTATTTGCTATACATGTACTGAAGGATGTTCCGATGTTTGGAAATAGTTGAAAATAGTTCATATTTTGTTTACAGATTCTTTATTGGTGTTTGCTGGTATGTTGTCTATATGACCATTCAAAGTTTCCAGTTACTTAGGTACATGCCTTTTTGTGCTTTGGTCTCGTTAATTGTGGTTCTAAGCATGATTTGGTACTGTCAGTTTTGAGCAATAGAATGACGCTAGTTTAGATATAGGTTGTATGTGTGTGTATGTGTGATTGTTTTGTTGTCAGTTAATAATCCAGTTGTGGCTGTACTTGCAGAGGTTGTCCTAGTTCCCCAATACTTTGTCCACGAGCCCCTAAAGCAAACTAGTTAAGTAGATGTAGTGTTATCTCAGTTTCTCTGTTTCAGAAAATTGATTTCTCAACGTGAGTATTGCTATCTTCATCATAAATGTTCTTTCATCTTGCTAGTATTACTTTTGCATGTATAGAGTGATGTCCCTAGGATATGACATTCAGTTTAAGTAGTTGGTATAATTAAATATGAGTTTATCATTATGCCTTGATTTTGCACCGCGGTCGTAAATGGCTGCATGCCCTAAACTGTTTTCGAGATCGTGCCCTAAACTGTATTAGCAGACTAGAGTAGACCTTTGCGGCCTTTTTGGACACCTGAACTGGAGAGTTGTCCTGAAAGTTTAGTCTGGTCGTCTTCATGATCTGTTGCTGAACTTGCTGGTTGTTTTGTGTTGGATGTACCTCTGTAGTTTGATTGGGGCTGTGAGAATTGACACAAATATCTTAAGCCTCTTACGACACCTTGTTTCTGTGGTGGCACTACTTGTAGACTGATGTCAGCTGTTATCACAGCTTCACCAAAAGCCCCTTCAGTTTTGCAAATTTTACACATTAGTTCCTGACTATCTAAGGCAACAACATGTATGAACACCACATTTAGTTGATGCAGGCCACATATGCTGTCTAAAGTGTTTAATTGCTCCTGATTTTATTTTGTTATCTGGTAGTCCCTTTCTGTAGTGATGTAGTTAATTGTAATTTCACCTTTCATGCAGAATCAGCAATATATGATCTTTGTCTTGTTTTAATCCAGGTAGCAGCATCTGTTTTGCTGCAATCTGACAAAGTGGAGGGCTTAGAAGTTGAAGCTTCTTTTATGTCTGAACAAGCATCGGTTTATTTGGGATCAGTTGGATTGCTGGGAGAGTATTCTCGTTCAACGAGAAAAAGGCATAAGTTTGTGCTCCCCTGCATGCATCAAGAGTTCATTAGATTCTCTGGTTCTGAGAATTCAGTCGACCCTACCACTGCTGAAAGTCAGCTCATTTTCCTTCAAGGAGCTGCAGCTACTCTTACTTCTGAAATTTTTCACATCTGATAGCATCTGCTGCAGAAAGCTTGAGTCAAGATGGCGCTGCAAAACATTGGCGCTTCAAACAAGGATGATGCCTTCTACAGGTACAAGATGCCCAGAATGTTGACCAAAATAGAAGGCCGTGGTAATGGCATCAAGACAAATATCGTGAACATGGTTGATATAGCAAAATCACTTGCCAGGCCTGCTTCCTACACAACTAAGTACTTTGGATGTGAACTTGGGGCACAATCAAAATTTGATGAGAAGACAGGAACCTCCTTGGTTAATGGTGCTCATGATACTTCCAAGCTGGCTGGTCTTCTTGAGAACTTCATAAAAAAGTATGTCCAGTGTTATGGGTGTGGCAATCCCGAGACTGAGGTCCTCATCTCCAAGAACCAGATGATAACTCTGAAATGTGCTGCCTGTGGCTTCCTCTCTGATGTTGACATGAGGGATAAGCTCACTACATTCATCCTCAAGAACCCGCCGGAACAGAAGAAGGGAGGCAAAGACAAGAAAGCTATGCGAAGAGCTGAGAAGGAGCGGCTGAAGGAAGGTGAGGCTGCTGATGAGGAGATGAAGAAACTCAAAAAGGATGCAAAGAAGAAAGGCGCTTCTTCCAAGGAGAGTACTGCAAAAGGTGTTGCTACAAAGAAAAAGGCTGCTGGTGGAGGTTCTGATGAAGAGCATGCAACCTCACCAACTCACAGTCGAGATGCTGATTTTGAAGCTGCTGTGGATGATGATGACGACGACGATGATGTGCAGTGGCAGACTGACACGTCAGCAGAGGCCGCGAAAAAGCGCATGCAGGAGCAGCTGAGTGCAGCAACTGCTGAAATGGTTATGCTTGCCACCGAGGAGACGGAAAAGAAGAAGAAACAGGCCCTACACAAAGAGGGCAGTGCCAATGGAACAGGGAAGGCTGAAGATAATTCCAACGGCAACCACACTGGGCCGAAAACCACTCCTTATGATGAACTGGTTGAAGAGATCAAGACTAACCTGGGCAATGCTGCCACAGCAGCTCAGCTCAAGGTTGTGTTGTCCTCCTCAACCCTATCTCCCAAGGATTTGATGAATGCTCTCTTTGAGGCGCTCTTCCATGGTGCACGCAAGGGTTTCGCGAGGGATGTTGTGAAGAACAAGATGTACCTTGCTGCTGCTGTGCCTGATGAAGCGTCCCAGATGCTCCTGCTCCAGGCTATTGAGGCGTTCTGTGGCAAGTGCAGCGCTGAAGCCCTGAAAGAAGTCCCAGTCGTCCTGAAGGCCCTCTATGATGGAGACGTCCTTGAGGAAGAAACCATTGTCCAGTGGTACAATGAAGCTGTTGTGGCTGGCAAGAACTCCCAGGTTGTGAAGAACGCCAAGCCATTTGTTGAGTGGCTCCAGAGCGCCGAATCTGACGAGGAGTGAGAGGCCCTACTGGCTACTGCCTACTGTGTTGCTCTCGTGTTATGTTTCCGTACTAAAATCTGCTACTGAGTGTCTTTGGATGAGTGTTTCAAGTGTCAGTCGTTGTCTTTCTACTCCCAGTCAGTCTTGCTGTTCAAAGGGCCTTTGAGTTATTCGGTTGGTTCTGTATTGAGTCGGTTATAAAAGACAATATGTATGGTTTATTGCCTCTGGTGTTTTGTTTTTGCTATCTTTAGTTGAAACTACTTTCGATAAAGACATCTGAGATGTTTTTGATGTGAGTTTGTGTTAATATACTTATGTTGCACCTTTGTGTCTTTTACTACCTTAGAGCAACTATAGCATATCCCGTAAATCGGAAAAATGGCCGGGAGCAGATCCTGTGCGCGGCCAAACTGAGTGTGACCTCTATCCGCACTGAAATTTCCTCTACCCTTCTGCCTTCCGCCGCTGCAACTTCCTCTACCCTTCTGCCTTTCGCCGCTGCCTCCCGCCATGGATGCGCCCTCGACCTAGGTGGCCAGATTCGGTCACACTAGAGCTGCTGGTTGAGCCACGTCCGCTGCCACTGCTGGAGTCGCCCGATCAATTGCATCGAGCCAGCCGTGGTAAGATCTTATTCATCATGTTGTTCGAGTTCTAGTCCGGTTGGTTCGGTTTTGATATAGGATTCTTGTATATGAGTTCAACGATGAGCGCGAGCACGTAGTTTTTTTGAAAACTCGTCGTCCTCGAACAATTCGGACATCGATGACTTGCTTCACGATGACGACATCGAGCATATATTTCTCATCCTCGTCGTGAAGGAGCTTGAGGATAGGGGGAAGATGGAGACGATCTAGCTGTTTGGACCGATGTATCTTCGAGCTCCCAATGAAGAAGATAAATTCTATTGATGAAGATGAATGAAAAAAGAGATTGGTCGTGTATGCATGGGGGTGTTGATTGTATGGAGGTGGAAAAATTGCCCAAAAGCATAACATGGATAATACTATGGTAAAAGCCATGATCCTATCATTGTGCTCGAGGCTACGGCATCAAAGTACTTGTGGATTTGATATTGTTTGTTTGGGTTTGTCGCGATCAATAATGACATCGATGTCTTGCATAGATCCCATCTATTTGCCAGACTAGTTAGTGGAGATGCTCCAACTTGCGACTACAAAGTCATGAACCATGACTACACAATGCATTACTGTCTAGCAGACGAACGTATATCTTTTATGGTCAATATTTGTGAAGATTATTCATGAGCCAAAAACAAGCAAACAATTTGCTTCTGCCACGGCTCAAGAGGCATGTCGCAAGGATACCAAATGAGTTTTCAGTATTTTGCAAGCAAGATTTGCTGTTGTTCAAGGTCCTGCTCGTTTGTGTGATTCTTCACAAGTTGATCATCGAGAATGAGACATGGTTAAACTTGGAGCTCTTCTATTAAAATGTTGATAGCTGAGTGAAACTATAAATGAATCCCGGTCACATTCAAGCATTTATTGAGACGTATCGGTAAATTAAAGGTTCGGTCACGCACACTCAACTTCATAGTGATCTCATTGAGCAGTATTGGCACCTGCATGGCCGCCAATGGTCTCTCTACTTTATTCATTTGATTTCCTATTTATTTATGTGTGAGATGAACAATTATTGCCCACCAAACAATTCATTATTTTTTAATTTGATTTGAACATATTGTAATTTGGATGATTATTGTATGGTGTGATGTTTAAAACATTCATAAATATACGCCTATGTTTTTATCTTATTTATTTTGACATGCAAAATGTTGAAATGTCTAAACATGTTTTGGTGCCTTGTATACGTCTTTTACAGTTTGCCTATTTATCATAAATATGCGCCTATGTTTTTATCTTATTTATATTTATGTGCAAAATGTTGAAATGTGTAAACATGTTTTGGTGCCTTGTATACGTCTTTATAGCCTTTTCACAACAATGTACATGTGGCGCTATACTCAATGAGGAAAGAGATGAGATACAACCCTTGCATGGAACCATAGACAAACATAATGGCTAGTCCAATCTCATGCCTGCGTGTCATCAAAATTATTAAGGCACAAGCTTTGGGGGCATCTATTGCACCCGCCGGGATACCCTTATAGAGCAAGGAGGCTCCTTCTTGGTGCCAGGCAAAGGCGCGGCGATCCCTTCACATCGATGTAATCATTGTCCTTACTATCGGCATAGAAGGGATTGCGGCACATGGTGCCATCGAACACCTTGACGTAAAGCCTCCTACCGCCATCGAACTTGAAGGCGAGGAAGTGCCCACGCTGCAAGCTATGTGTGCGGTCAAAGTCCCCCCGGCCGTGTCATAGGTGCATACAACCGCCCCCATCGAGGATCACATCGACATCCCAAGACGCATGGGTGCACTCCGCCTCCTTAGCTCTAGTCAATGAGGCTCTTGACCCTCCAATGCCATCGCTAATGAGTCGGGACGCTTCAACCTCGCTCCAATATCCTGATGTAGAGGAAAGAAGAACTCGAAACCCGCCAGACCTGGCAAAGATTATTCCTCCTCCGATGACGCTGCCTACGCGTGTCTTGGGCCTCGACCTCGCCCCCGGCCTCCCCTTCCCTCGTCCTTGTCCCTGTTCCTCAACCACGATCTCGACTACGGGATGTAGGGGGCTTGTCCATGTACGCCGATGCTACAAGGAGCAACGACGTGGCCGTGGCAGGGAAAGACAGATAAAAAGCAACCGCGTCAACCCTTTATGGGCTCCGAGCGCAGGGGATCCGCCCTCTCCTTTCCTCTTTTCGCCCCGACATTGTGCGACCTGAGAGAATCAACCTCCTTACAATTGCTGCCAACTATGAGGACAAGCACACGAAGCAAGGAACGCTCCGTCTCTACCATCCTTGCAGCGACAATGCCTTCGAGTATCGTGACCCATGCTACAAGAAGGAAATGGCCTCGACAATGGCTTCGTCTCTGCTGGGACCATGCCTAGGGGATACTATCGTCCCCATGGAAACCATGGTTCCCAATGAGCCTAGCAAGGTGCGGCCACGACTCTAGAGCCACCCTCTCAAGAAGAGCACCCTCGTTTGCCCACCTTGGGGGTGTTGATCTTGTGGTGCCCCGGCAATGAAACACACAAGGATACATCCTCAAGGTGGTAGAGTGGGTGCACTATGGATGTAGCACCCTTGGAACCCCCGTGATGTCCCGACTACCCCGTATACAAGGATGATGACGACCCTATCACCTCTCATAGACCGGGACGTGGTGCCCCAGGAAGGGGCAGCCACCATGCTATCGCCAGCATCCCTCCATGGATCAAGTCTTCCAGCCCCACCTCCACCCCCATGATAAAAGATGCCCGCCACCTATGTGGTGGCGTGGAGACCATGCAAGAAGAAGACCTAGGGTGCGACCTAAAGGGTTCGCAACATAGAAAACAAAAAATCCTACAATAAGAACGCCAATTGCGCCAAGATCTAATCTAGTAGATGCTAGTAACGAGTAAGAGGGTAACCAAAAAACTAACCCTCGAAGGCCAAAATCCTTTTACGAAAACTGAATTCTTTATTGATGTAGTCGATCACTTGGCGATATCAAGATCGAGTTGAAGAATACCACAACCCAGCAGCGTATCCTTCCTCGGGCACATGTCCAGTTCCCGGCAACCTCCACGCCTCCACTCCAGTAGAGCAGCGGAAGGAGTTAGATAAATCTTACTCCAATAATCCAACAGAACATGTACCTCGTTAATCCGAGGCCATGGGGGAAATGCTAGAGGGGGGAGAGAACCTTCACAAGGAGGTGGTGAAAATGGAGAGGAGGGACGGGTCCCTTTTATAGGGGAGTGCGCGCAGCCCCATGGCCATGGCTGGTCGGCCATGGTGGGTGCCCCCACCTCTCCCTTATTCATGTGGGTGGACACTCCACTCACATAAAAACCATCACTCACATCCATTTAATACCCACTAGTTTAAATGCATTATCCTATTTAAATAAAACACTTTTATTTAATTTATTAAGATTTTTGTCGATTACTTTAATCAACAAACATTTGCATAAAACCCCTTGCATTATTTCAATATCACATATGAAACCAATTTTAGCAATTTGACCCGAAACAATTCTGGTGATCATCAAAACAATTTCAACTCTAAACAAATTATTCTCGGATATGTTCTATCTACCACTTAGTGTCAGAATACCTTAAGTGTGTTACTCTACGGTTCGCGAATAATGTAGACACGATAGAGACACTTATCATATTAATAATAAGAAGTGGGACCTAGAGATCTGATGGGGTTCGTTGCATGGAAAACAAAAAATTTCTACGATTGCAACTACCAAGATCGAATCTAGGCGATACTTGTAATAGTTTTAGAAGGACTCACCCTTAAAGATCGTAAGTGGGATAACATTCCTGCAAACAAACATGGCTGGTGTAGAATGTACACGACCATCCTCAAGGACACGAAGACGATCGACGCCATAAAGAGGCAGCGCCTCCATAATCAGTCACATGTTCGGCGTCACGACGACCTCCATCCCTTGCTCCAGTTGGGCAGTAGAAGTAGTGGATCCTCAGGAACTCAAGAAGCACTATGACATGGTGGTGGTGGTGGAGAAGTTCTAGAGAAGGGCTTTGCCTAAGCATCATGCTTGTGGCAATGGACAAGCTAGCAAGGGGAGGAAGATGCCAACCAAAGGGCATATGAGAAGTAATGGAGAGGTGTGTGATGGAGGGGTCTCCACCACCTCGTTTTGTAGGGGGAGGGGGAAACCCCTTCCCATGGCCGGTGTCCAAGGGGTGCCCCGACCTCTTCCCTCATTAAAGTGGGTGGACAGTCCACTCACAAAAATTCATGTCCACTTTCTCCCATTAAATTTCCACTTAAGAAATCAAAGGTCTTTCTATTAAAGCACTTAAAGTCACTTGGTTCAATGCTAATCAATTTAATGAACACTTCATTTAATGAGTGCTTAATTTAATGAACACTTCAATTAATGAACACATTAACATTTTACCCCTTGCAATATTTTGATACACCGAATTATTCCGATAGTTTTATCAGAACAGTTTCTGCGGTGTCCAGTATTTTATCCCGTGTTCCGTATCCACTCAAATGTGTCGACGAGCCTTAAGTGTGTCTCCCTACGGGTTCGTGAACTAAGTGGACATGATCGAGACTCTGTCCAATCAATAATTGTTAGCGGGATCTAGAGATCCATAGCGACCCCACTTACTCAACGATGAACTAGTGATCGTGTGAACCTTTTACGCAGTAACCCATTCCCTTTGTCTCGCGATATTTTACTTGTCCGAGATTTGATCATTTGGTATCATACACACCTAGTTTTATCTCGCTACAGACAAGCAATATTTTCTCGTTCCCATAATATACATTTTTAGTGACCTCATCACTTGCTTGCAAGCTATGCCAATGTGATATCACCACGAGGGTCCTGAGTATATCTCTCTGTCATCAGGATGGACAAATCCCACTCTTGGTCCACGAGCCTCAACTAACACTTTCCAAGTACCCAACAACATCTTTATAATCAACCTGCTATGGTGTGATGTTTGATGGAATCAAAATACTCTTCCAGTGTTAGTGATTGACGTGATCTCATAGTCTAAGGATTAGTATTACTTTGAATGAGATAGCAATATAAACTTTGAGGACATGATCGTATTGCTAATTGTACTGTGGGTGAATGTTCATCACATCATTCTCCAATGACATGACCTTGTTATTAACAACATACAATGTCATGATCAGGAAACCTTGATCTGTTAATCAACAAGTTAGTGTAATGAGAGGCATTACTAGGAACCTTTTCTTTATTTCCGGTTAACACAATTATAGCATGAGAAATTAACATTTATCATAAACATGGAATAAGATAATAACCATTTTATTATTGCCTCTCGAACATATTCCCTTCCGTCCCCACTTGTACAAGAGTCAATAATCTAGTTGAAACTTGCACATATAAACACCTATGGCTAGTGTTGTACTTACGCATTTCTTGTGGTAAACCTAATCTCTAGATCTGACATTTTCAGGTTTGTTTGTATCTGCATGTATTTGCGTCTCTACGCATCACTCATTCTCAAAAGAGATGACATTGTACATATTTGGTCCTTTGGTGATACCTTAGTTCCTTGGGATTTAAAACATGTTAATATTATTGTCATACAATAGATCTTCATAGTATTATCCCGCTTGGAACTACACCTAGTTTGATTGACAAACTTCTTGACACAAATTCCTTCATATGCTGCTACTAGAGCAGTATTTGTACTTAGCATTTCGTTGTAGTATTCGTCACAATACTTCACCTTTTGGAACTCATCCAAATCTATCATGGAACTTTATTCCATCAAAATGTGCCACCTTAACCCATAGCCTAAATTGAGATAAACTAAATTTGTATCTTGTGACAAAACTAGTATCAATGTAACACTTTACATTGAACTATAAACTAGTATTAGTGTAACACTTTACAAAAAACAAATTTTCACCTCTACATAATATATTCTTAGTACTTACAAAGCACATAAGGATATCCTACCATTGTCCAATCATCATCTTATAAGTCACTCTGGCATGTGCTCATAACATTTAGAGCATAAGACATATATGGATATATACATATCACGGTATTCATGATTGATCAAATCATTCATGTGGTTTCACTCAACAAGTGTCAAAACACTTTAATCTTACTTCAACCTCTTCCATGTGATAAGAACCTTTCTTGTCGTTTCCATATTGAAATTCATTCGATATTTCATCTATGTACTTCGACACAACCATATCATCACCTCAATCTATCTACATAGACATTGATGTCCAATATTCTTATTTTGCCTAAAATCTTTCATTTAAATCTAATTTTAGTGAAATCCTTAACTTGTGTCAATAAAATATACGTCATTTCCAATCAACAATATGTATTATACATAATGTATTAGAAATATGTCTCAATGCTCCCACTTAATTTCTTGTAAATGCAAGCACCTTCATCGTCTCTGATGAATTTAATTATTTTAA
Organism: Avena insularis; assembly: GCA_023614405.1. NCBI lineage: Eukaryota > Viridiplantae > Streptophyta > Magnoliopsida > Poales > Poaceae > Avena > Avena insularis. Next base: position 455,918,654 of record CM042694.1, read on the forward strand.
TAGATTCATCATGGTGAAGATTTTAACTCCACGATGCTTACTTCAACCATTGAAGTTCGCATGCCTTTTTTTAGCATCCTTTGATTTACCAAAACCCCTCGAACCGTGTCATGTACACGTTGATACGTCCAAAACGTATCTACTTTCCTGAATACTTTTGCTATTGTTTCTCCTCTAAACTTGTGTGATTTGGCTACAACTAACATGGACTAACGCTGTTTTCAGCAGAATTACCTTGGTGTCTAGTTTTTGTGCAGAAAATCAACTATCAGGAAAAATCTCGGAAAATATGCCAAAAATCCTATTTCACCAGAAGACTCACGGAGCCAGAAGACAAGATGGAGGAGGTCCACGAGGGGCCCACACCACCTGGACGCGCGGGCTAGCCTAGGCCGCGCCTGGGAGTGGTGTGGCCGCCTCGGGCACCCCCTCGGCCTCCCTCTTCGCCTATAATATTCCCCTTAACCTAAAAACCCCAGGGGGGTCTGAAGTTTTTCCAGATAGAGTTCCGCTACACCGCCACCACCAGATACCGCGATTCAGAACCAGAAACTCCGTTCTGGTACCCTGCCGAGATGGGGAATTGGAGGAGATCATCACCGTCATCATCACCATCTCTTCTCCATCAACCATCCATGATTCCCCCATCCATGAGTGAGTAATCCCCCACTGTAGGCTATGGGAATGGTAGGGATTGGATGAGATCGTTCATGTAATGGCATCAGATTGTTAGGGCATAGTGTTGGGGATCAGTGCGGAAAACAAAAAAATTCCTACAATGAAACCCTAGAAACTGCCTAGGATCTATCTATGTAGTAATGCGGTAACGGCCGATGCGTAGAGAATACATACCCTTGCAGACCGTACGCGGTTAACATTCTGCGGGGAACATGGTTGATGTAGTCGTACTCGAAGCCGACCTCAAGGTCGCGAAGATCCTCGCAGGTCACCCCTTGCTCCTTCTTGATCTTCATCATCTTCATCGTGCAACAGCTCCGGCTCACGAAATTTAAGCGCCCCAAGTGTTGCGCCTGGTGTCTTCGTACAAATCCGGTGCATGATGAGACCTCCGGCTCCCCGATCCCGCCGGGAGTGCGGAAGTTGATATCCGGCTAGGAATCCCTGCAGCGCAACAGCATACTGCAGGTGTGCCTCGATCGCACAACCCAGACTTGGGGCCATGGTCACGAGGTATAGAGAGAGGGAGGGAGAAAGTAAACCAAAGGACTTCTCAAGTTGTGTGTTTCATCCCACCCATGGGCACCCCTTTATATAGGAGGAGGGGGTGTGCCCTCCCCTTTGGGTTTCCCATGTGGGACTAAATAAGGGAGAGGGGGGGAGGCGCATGGGCCTTAATGGGCCAGCCGGCCTGGGGTGGGCCCCACCCCGCGCACAGCCCTAGGCTGGCCGGGTGGGCCCCCTCAAGGCGCCTGGGCCTTGGCCCTTCCCCCCTTACGGCTTTCCTTCATGGGCCCTATTTCCCTAGGAAGTTTGGCGCATTAGTGGAATAACCCTTCAAATTATATTTTAATATTATATTTAATATTAATTACATTAATTAATATGTAAATACATATTACAAAATCCGTCTTGACCCGAAACACCTTTCGGTTCCCTTTCGATTTCCTCCGAACGACTTCGGATCTTTCCTGGAATGATTCCGGTCCTTTATTCTTTCTCCAAACAACTTCGGATTTCTCAGCGGAACAATTCTGGCTTTCTCTTTCTCTACTGTGATTCCGTCTTACGAATGATCGCTCTTATCGTACCCTTAAGTGTATCCTCTCACAGCTCGGGAATGCTCTAGACATGATCTGTATCAATGATCAACAGAGGGACCAGGGATATCCATGTGACCCCTATGCATTCCTGATGACAATGTCGTTTGAACCGTCTAAATGTAGCATCCTCTTCCTTTTGTTTCTCGATACAACTTGTCCGAGATCCGATCAATGGTATCCTATACCTTTGTTCAATCTCGTTCACAACAAGTTATGTTTTCTTGTTACCGTGATATTACATCCCCGTGACCTAGTCACATGTTGCAACATATATGGTTGTAATCTCACCAAGCCGGCCGTATGTATCTTTGCCCGTCATGTGGGTGAACAAATCCCGGTCTTGCAGTCACATGTCATCTACTGTCCCTTCGGAATACCCAACATACACCTTTATGGCCACCGTATTACCAGATGACGGTTGATGCAGTCTAAGCAGCCTAGGGAAACAGTGAGTAATATGAGCTCACGGTCTAAGGAGAAGGAGTCTAGGTATAGCTGTTGCAACAATGAACTAGATGACTTGATCGTGTTGCAATCCTTCGAGGAATGTCTAATCACATCATTCTCCAATGATATGATCTCGTTGTCAGTCGGCATAAATGCCCATGATCTTGAAACCTAGATCATCTTCGTGACCAACGAACTAGTATGAATAGAGGCTACTAGGGACTTTGTTGTTTCATACCACACCTGTACCAATGTTCCTGCTTGGCACAGTTATAGCACAATATGAAACTATTATAAACTAATTGAGATATGACAATAAAAACCTATTTATCATTTGCCTCTAGGGCATATCTCCTTCAGTCTCCCACTTGCAACTAGAGTACAAATAAACTAGCTTGCATTTTACTCATATAAATCATATACCATATGCGTTTATAGATCATGCATGCTCATGGGAAATGTCATGTCTATGTTTTGTTTTACCAGATCATTATGTCTTTTGCAAATCGATAATGTATTCCTAATTTTGACATTCACTCCATTATCTTATAATGGGTCAAAGTATTTGTTTGGCAACAAAGCGAGACTTTGTTTCTAGTGTTTATGATGACGGTTGTTTTCACCGTTGTCATCTAAACTTCGAAACACACTTTGATATCCTTTGTGTATATACTATAGTCATGGCAGCAGAACAAGGCCGGATTCCAGGAGCTTACAGTGACGTTAGATCAACCTCGAGGGCTTTCTCATGGGCACTGGGCCCTAGGACACATCATTCTACGTTAAAAGCGAACTAGCCCCGCCATAACATTATACATCACATCAGATGTAGCCTTTATACTTCTATATCTATGTAGATCCTAGTGCATGAAATGCATCTATGCCACCTACATTGCTTCTTGTCATTTAAGTACAAACTCAATTATGGTTCAGTGATCAACTCAGGAATCACTTAAAAACATGTTCTTATAGTCAAGAGCTAGTCCTTCCAACCAGAACCTTGGGCCACATTATGTCGAGTATATAACATGGTTATATGGAAGAACCTATGATTGAGGCATAGGAGATGTAACACATCTCTTTCTTTCAACCATAGTTACAATACTAACTCAATGCTTCATATAGTAAGAACTACTTTCTTACCTTGTTCCATTCTGAGCTTTTTCAGAATCTTGTCTTAGGACATTCTGATCATCTTTCAGAATCAAGTCCAGGAAGCATTAGACATTTAGTGTTTATTAAACTCACCAATCTATCTCGATAGATCTTATTGTTTAATAACTTCAACTTCATCCTTATATATCTAACTTAAATATTATTAACACCAATCACATCATTCACATATGTCGTCCACATATCCCAGAATGATTTCACGCTCCCACTCAAATATGACATTCATGTTTGAGATCTAGGGATTTCACTTAGCTCCCACTCAAATAAGACATTCATGTTTGAGATCCAGGGATTTCACTTAGCTCCCACTCAAAATATGTTAGCTACATATTATGAATTAGCCAAGCTGATTTGTTCCCACTCAAATCTAGGTCCTCTCGATAATCTTGGACATTCCAAAATTCTTTGATCATCATCAATTTGAGAATTCCAATTGCGAGACTTTAATATCCACATATTTCTAGTGTAAATCCAAAAGACTTAAGCATCACTACTGTTGTAGTCAATTCCTTGAATTTGTCCAAACTTGTGACAGATCGAGCTTTTTGTCATTCATTAAGTTTCATTTCCTTCTTGTGACTTTGCAGTCATTCAGAAATATCAAGTAAACTTCTTTACTTTAATAAGATCAAGTAACATGTTACTTTGCAATCTTAAATGTAACTTAATATAGGATTTTATGACTCCTAGTCATTTCTCGCACTCAGGTCCATCACGCTTCTTTGTAATTCGTAGGTATGTCTTGTTCAAAACATGACAAATAAATCAACAATAGAATTCCACAAACTTGTAGAATGTATAGTTGAATCCTACTTTCTTTAGTAAAAGTATTTGATGAAACTTTACGATCATTATCATTGGTTTCTCCTCTATATGTAGAGTTTGGTTTCATGAAACAAATTCCGCTGCGCCACTCAACAATTCGGAGGCAAGGTCAAATACCTTTGTTTTGATCTTTCACTTTCTTCCACCTATATCTTCATCAAGACACGTCAACTTAGGACAACAACAGGTTTGCCCCTTTGTGGAAGATGCATTCATAGCTTCCTAAGAATGCTCTACAAAGACTTGTTTATTCGCCACGACTTCGACTTGTCGAAATCTCCAAAAACTCGAACGTGCCATAACACTTATGGTGTTGTTTCCACGAATCTTTTAGATGTTCCTTTGTATTTCAAATGAGTGTTTGCTTATTTTGATCTTTAACTCTAAATGACAACTATAACCCCGATAAGAGATAATATGTATCTAATACAAAATTATTATGATGTTTAGACATTCAACACAGTTTGAATTCGTCCAATTATCATAATTTGTGAAACATCTTTCACAAGTTCCTTTTATGCTAAACTTAACTTGAATACTTTAGTCATGTCGATCAAATCGAAGAGACATTGTATTCTTGTTAATTTCAGTATCCTCCTATTGTTGTGAATTCATTTGAACAATTCAAATCGTTTCAAACTCATGTTTCATTAAGTAAATACGCTTATTCACTTAAGTCCACAATTAACAAATGATTTCCACTACTTGTTGAAAATACGATACATCACTATGCATAAGATTCAACATTTCTTTGCATATCACCGTTTTACCAGAATGCGGAGTTTTAGTCATTCTGCCCAAGAGGCATGGTTTTGCAAAGTCTCTAGATTAAGCATCTAGGACCCCGATCTTTCATAAAGAACCTGAAATAACCAAAATGACTTAAACTATAGTGTCATTTCATTATTAAACTTTGGATATCTTTTAGCATTCTAATCATTTATAAATGTTTAAATTATTATCATTAACATAGTGATGTGAATAACTTGTTTATAATCATAATGTGACCATAAGGTATTGTTCATAAGAATAGTACAAACTGGTTTGTAACTTGTTCATATGAATAATCGTCTCGCCAAAAGCAAGATACACAAACTAGGATTACAAATTATATTCAAGTCCACTAATCCAAATGACAAACTTTGAGGGAAGAGGTGATGTCGGCCATCAACTGTTTTGCTTGCCGTCATCAAGTCCCGTTGCCTCAAAACCAGCAATTCTCAAGCATATCATCCTATTTTCACAAAATGGGACATGTATCGAATACTTTGCAAACTGCAATGAGTTCTGCAAGAACCACATTTATAATTTGTATATCTTATATATACCTTTTCATCCATGACCTCCTTTTGTAATCAAGCCCTTCTAAGAGTTCTCAACTCTAATGCAAGATCACTAAGTGTTTTTCCAAACATTATCTTTTCATCCATGATGGAGGAAAACCCATCCAACGGCTCATACTCTATGTGCCTTATTCTGTGGAATACAAAATGTAGCCTAACTCTCCATCGAATGGAGAATGGCTTATTGGATGATTATGGAGAAAACACAAACATTACGGAGTCATCGAATTATCTCCTAATGGTTATTGTATCAAGAGGAGAAGATCACCTTTTACGAGGATATCCCTCGGGCATGGGTATTAATCTATGAAGTTGGACCCTTTTGCTAAGTTCCAAATTAAGCAATATATTCCCATGGTCGCAAAGGACCTCAATGGGATAGGCTAAGGTCTACTAAGATATTTGCAAACAGACATCTAGACTAAGTTTATAATAAGAGATCAATTTATAATTGGTCTCCACTAAAATTGTCATCCCTGGACAACTTTAGTGATCACATGATCCCTATCCTCTGCACCTCCCCCGATCGTCACGGCCATCAGTGCATTATCAAAGGTAGACATTCAATAATGTCAATCACATCATCCATGTGACTCATGCTCGATCTTTCGATCTCTTGTGTTCCGAGGCCACACTTCTCTAGCGTGCTAGGCTTGCCAAATCTAACTTGTGTGTATTCGCTGTGCAACATGGCTTACACCCACTGTATGCGAACGTAGATATGTTTGACACCCAGGCCTGTAATCCTGGATCGCCTCATACCGAAGAACTTTCTTGGTGGTGCACACACAAGGGGAACACGGAACATTGGAATTAAATAGGGATTATCTTATTTGCTACCGTTGAGTATCTAAATACTAGCACACAATAAGATGATAAAAACTAGTATCAACCTCACATGTATAATGTGATATGATATGGTCTTTCTTCTTGTGCCTTGATCTCCATCGAGCGCTCCGACATGATCTCCATCGTGCCCTTGGTTTGACGCCAAGTCCACGACACCACCACCAGGTCGTACATCAGAACGATGCCTATTACTATACTACTTAGTAACAGAAAAGTAAACTACTTTACCTTCGTAACGACCAATGCCATATCATAATCACATGCCCCCTGCAGAATAAAGTTAGACGCCTCTACTTTATCTATTGCAAGTTTTACGTGGTTGTTAGGGCTTTCGCACTAGAACCGTTTCTAAACTACGAACTTTTGAACCACAACATGAACCCGACAATTGTCTCTACTACACCCCTTTCGGGGCCCTCTGTTGTAAATGCTATATCAACTATCGAATGAGAGACAGACACCCGCTAGCCACTTATACGGTACACGCCGTATGTTGAGCGTGGAACCAGTCTCGCGTACGAATACGCGTAAGGTCGGTCCGGGCCGCTTTATCAAACAATACCGCGATATAAACAAGTACACGTTAGAGGGTAACAACTAAGGGATCAATGCCCGCACAATACTTGTGCGTATTGGCCGTACAACACTCCTACGCATAGATCGGCTCTGATACCACTGTTGGGGATCGGTGCGGAAAACAAAAAAATTCCTACAATGAAACCCTAGAAACTGCCTAGGATCTATCTATGTAGTAATGCGGTAACGGCCGATGTATAGAGAATACATACCCTTGTAGACCATACGCGGTTAACGTTCCGCGGGGAACATGGTTGATATAGTCGTACTCGAAGCCGACCTCAAGGTCGCGAAGCTCCTCGCAGGTCACCCCTTGCTCCTTCTTGATCTTCATCATCTTCATCGTGCAACAGCTCCGGCTCACGACATTTAAGCGCCCCAAGTGTTGCGCCTCGTGTCTTCGTACACATCCGGTGCACGATGAGACCTCCGGCTCCCTGATCCCGCTGGGAGTGCAGAAGTTGATATCCGTCTAGGAATCCCTGCAGCGCAACGGCGTACTGCAGGTGTGCCTCGATCGCACAACCCAGACTTGGGGCCATGGTCACGAGGTATAGAGAGAGGGAGGGATAAAGTCAACCAAAGGACTTCTCAAGTTGTGTGTTTCATCCCACCCATGGGCACCCCTTTATATAGGAGGAGGGGGTGTGCCCTCCCCTTTGGGTTTCCCATGTGGGACTAAATAAGGGAGAGGGGGGAGGCGCATGGGCCTTAATGGGCCAGCCGGCCTGGGGTGGGCCCCACCCCGCGCACAACCCTAGGATGGCCGAGTGGGCCCCCTCAAGGCGCCTGGGCCTTGGCCCTTTGGCCCTTGGCCCTTCCCCCCTTACGGTTTTCCCTCATGGGCCCTATTTCCCTAGGAAGTTTGGCCCATTAGTGGAATAACCCTTCAAATTAGATTTTAATATTATATTTAATATTAATTACATTAATTAATATGTAAATACATATTACAAAATCTGTCTTGACCCGAAACACCTTTCGGTTCCCTTTCGATTTCCTCCGAATGACTTCAGATCTTTCTCGGAATGATTCCGGTCCTTTATTCTTTCTCCGAATAACTTCGGATTTCTCTGCGGAACAATTCCGGCTTTCTCTTTCTCTACTGTGATTCCGTCTTACGAATGATCGCTCTTATCGTACCCTTAAGTGTATCCTCTCACGGCTCGGGAATGCTCTAGACATGATCTGTATCAATGATCAACAGAGGGACCGGGGATATCCATGTGACCCCTATGCATTCCTGATGAGAATGTCGTTTGAACCGTCTAAATGTAGCATCCTCTTCCTTTTGTTTCTCGATACAACTTGTCTGAGATCTGATCAATGGTATCCTATACCTTTGTTCAATCTCGTTCACAACAAGTTATGTTTTCTTGTTATCGTGATATTACATCCCCGTGACCTAGTCACATGTTGCAACATATATGGATGTAATCTCACCAAGCTGGCCATATGTATCTTTGCCCGTCATGTGGGTGAACAAATCCCGGTCTTGCAGTCACATGTCATCTACTGTCCCTTCGGAATACCCAACATACACCTTTATGGCCACCGTATTACCAGATGACGGTTGATGCAGTTTAAGCAGCCTAGGGAAACAGTGAGTAATATGAGCTCACGGTCTAAGGAGAAGGAGTCTAGGTATAGTTGTTGCAACAATGAACTAGATGACTTGATCGTGTTGCAATCCTTCGAGGAATGTCCAATCACATCATTCTCTAATGATATGATCTCGTTGTCAGTCGGCATAAATGCCCATGATCTTGAAACCCAGATCATCTTCGTGACCAACAAACTAGTATGAATAGAGGCTACTAGGGACTTTGTTGTTTCATACCACACCTGTACCAATGTTCCTACTTGGCACAGTTATATCACAATATGAAACTATTATAAACTAATTGAGATATGACAATAAAAACCTATTTATTATTTGCCTCTAGGGCACATCTCCTTCACATAGTGCCTAGTATCTATTATTAGTGCTTTTTGACTTTGTTGCAACTTGTTATGCTTAATGCTTGCCACTAGGGCCTGAGTGCCATGATCTCAGATCTGAACATGTTATTGATTCATGAGGATATTATTGTTTATGATCTTACCTACAAGTTGTATACACATATTATTATATGGAACCAAAGGCCCTGAAGTGACAATAATCGGGATAACCAGAGGGAATAGCTATGATATGAGGATTACATGTGTTCACGGAGTGTTAATGCTTTGCTCTGGTGCTCTATTAAAAGGAGCACCTTAATTGCCGGTAGTTCCCTTGAGGCCGTGCTGCAAACGGGCTGGCAGGACAAAAGATGTTGTGCAAGTTCTCATTGCGAGCACGTATGACTATATATGGAACACATGCCTACGATTATTTAGTACTTGGATGCTTTATCTTATTTATCTACAAATTACCTAGTCTTGATTGCTATATGAATTGTCTTGTCCATGCAACGCCCGTCCATCCATCCCTATGTCTACCGCGCTTTAATCCTACTGTTTACTCCAATTGTTACTACTGTCTTTACTTTTACTACTGCTATTACTTTGATGTTTCTATTACACAACTGTTGCTATTGATAAACTACTGTGAGCAAGACTGTTTCCAGGTGGAGCTGAATTGACAACTCAGTTGTTAAGGCTTATAAATATTCTTTGGCTCCCCTTGTGTCGAATCAATAAATTGGGTTTTACTTTCCTCGAAGACTATTGCGATCCCCTATACTTGTGGGTCATCACACGTCCTCAGTAACCATTCTATTAGAAGAACGTTTCTTTGTTTGTTCAACTAGCATATACAACAATTGATATATGTAGTGGTTTGTACACTAATCCGTCTAGACCAAATATCACTACGAAAGATTGAATCTTATCGTAGTCAACTCTTTGAACATTGTCGCAAACTCTTTTCCGACATGTTGACTATTTCATAGATGTGAAACATCCATGTCTGTTTATTTATAGATCCAAACACGACCGATAGACTTCACGCCTTTCGGAGGGTCTTCCAAGTTTAGAAACTTGGTTTCTCGTGTATGGAACCGATGCGTCCAAAATTGAAGCATATTTACCTTTTGTTTTTGCATAAATAGAGTTGGGATTTTTGTATTTCACCGCGCCTACGCGCGCTATTTTATTCTTGTTTCAACAGGATCCCAAATCATGGAGTCATATATGAACATATCAATTAGAGTTGTCATACTATATAATTATATGATATTTCTAAGTGTTAAAAGTCATTTTATGAATTTTCCTTCACACCTGGAAGAATACCAATCAAAGAGGAGGCATTAGTATGGTTAACGACCACTAGTCCGGGCGGAGCCCGCCCGTACCAGGCACCATCGCGACCGTCTCGTCAAATACTTCTCCCTGGCAAAGATGAGAGAGAGATCCGACATTCACAACCACCAGAAACCATGAAACACCATATTCGAGAGGGATCTGAAGGAGGAACTTGGCTGGGGTAAAATCCCGGTTGATCCATGGATCATTGGAGGACAACGCATCATCCCCTTCATCATCAACCAGTTCATCTTCATCACCAACATTACTCCATCTTTCATCTTTTAGATCTTTTTGTAATTCCAGATCCAATTGTGGTTTGCATTAGATCTACGCCCATACTTTAATCCATATATTTGATTATGATGATGTTGTTGATTGCTTCCATGAGTGAGTAGTTCCTTTGTTCTTGGGGAGATGGAGAAACCCTAGCACCATTATGAACTTGTAATAAAGATGATCTATTCTTGTGTTCGTATGACTTGCTTGTCTATGATATATTTATGATTTGTGTTTGATCTGTCTCCTTAGATGGTATGTGTAGTCGGCCACATATCATTTGCCTTCGGGACTAAAGGGAGGAAGAAATCCGTTGGACATTTCTTGGAAGCATACCCGGAATGCGCTATGATAGATTGGCGCCGGCGCATAACCTACACGGTCAAAGGGGGATTAAAGAGGGACTCTCTAAGCTAATTACGATATCCACGGGGAAACCCTTAATTGCGGTGGTTTGTATGGGTGATTGCTCTCAGACATCATAGTGGTTATTTAGAGGTGACCTCACAGTTGGCTCAACAAAGTTGCTTCCTACGAGCCTTGTCGTAAAAATCTTATTATGGGGCTCTCTCCACACATATTATGACACAAGAAGTATGTTATCTTGGTTGCACATAACAATAATAATATGCTAGTGGTGTATCCTACATCCTCGAGAATGTTTTATCCCTATTGAGTTCAACCACGCTTTCACATAAACTTGTTACATGTTTATTTTTTACTTGTTTTAATTACTTTTCTGCAAATAACCATAAACCTTTGAAACACCCTTTACTTGAGATTAAAGATAGCTTACAAGTATACTTTGATAGGGAGTAACGAGGGGCATAAAGACCTTTACCAATAGCTCTCTATGGGTTCGATATCTTTACTTCGAAACTAGCTACAATTGGTCTATGCACTTGCCATCATCAAGCTATTTTCTGGCGCTGTTGTGGGGGAGGTAAGCGCTTTTGGTCTTTGTTCTTAGTTACTTATTTTACTTATTGTTTACTAAAGTTGTTTATTAGTTTCAGGTGATACATTTTGGGTGAGTATCAACATATAATACATCTTGAGGCTGTAAGGGATTTTGGTCCGCCCATGGACGCTTATTTAAAATCCAATAACCCAAGAGGGTATGGCATTTACCCCATGCTTTTAGATCTTTTGCATGCAAAGAAATTTGCAGGAGATGGTATGGAAGATCCGTATGAGTATATAGGGTTCTTTGAAGATATTTGTGGGACTTTCCACCTCAATTTACAAAGTGAGGACAAGGTTAAGTTTGCTCTCTTTGCTCAAACTCTCATTGATGAGGCCTATTCTTGGTACATCCAAAGTTCTGCAAAAATTATTAACTCCTGGGAGAGGCTAGCCTCTCTATTCTTAGTTGATTTCTTTCCCAGGACAAAAACTCTTGGCGCAAGGCGCATGATTATGAATTTTAAAGGAAAACCTGAACAAAGCCTGCATGAAGGGTATACAAGATTTCGTGGGTTGCTTGATCGTTGCCCCCATCATAACTTCCCACCTTGGCTAGTGATACACACCTTCTACGCATGTTTGAATGATAATAATAGAAATAAACTCGATTCCCTTACCAATGGGTCATTCACCGAATTCAGTATTGAGAGGGCATGGAACTTGCTAGATACGGTGAATAGGATAGAGAAAGCCTATTGTGGGGCAGAGTTTAACAAGGAGAACCCCATAGAGTATAATTGCTTAAAAAGGTTTCTAGCTTCGGGAAAGGTAGAAAAATTGCTTGGGAATTTTAATCTTGACCATCACATGATTATCCAAATTATTAGATCTTATGCTGACTACCTGCAGATTCCAGAAGATTGGAACGCTATACACCACCTGTGGAAGAAAAACCCTCTAAAACTTGCCATGATGATAAATATTCAAAAATGCAAAAGAAAATGTTAGCCGGGCTATTCTAACTAAAGTAATGGATAGTAGGGGTGAAGGGAATAAAAGAATAGGAAAGTTAACTAGGAACTTGGGAGCAACTAAAGAAAATATTGGAATAGTAAAAGAACTTTTGGAACCCGAATTGTTCAAGGAAGAAGTGATAATGGTGAGTAAAGAATCTTCCGAAATGATAGGAGGCAAGCTTGATGATAAGAATAGAAGTTAGCAGAAAATTCCTTTTTGTTTAGGAGGGATTACTTATGTAGGATTCTATGACTTAAGTTCTTCAATAAACATCATGCCTTACACTATTTATGCAGAGTTGCGTGATGACCTTGATGAATCTTACCTTGAGCCATCGGAAGCTACTTTTGTGTTTTCTAATCGAACTTTGCATCCTACTCACGAGATACTCCACAATGTTTGCATTTATGTTGGGGCTTTTGTGTATCCAGTTGATTTTCATATTATCGAAATACCTTTGAACCCTAGTTGCCTAGTGATTTTTGGTAATCGTTTTTATAACTCTATGAACATTGATATTGACAACAAAAAGCAGGCTTTATCTTTGCAACTTGGTGAAGAAACTATAGAAATAAACTATAGTCAATTCACGAGACTACCTTATGCGAAGAAGGTTGAGATTAAGGAGGAGAAGACTATTGAAGAATTTGTAGTGATCTACTTTTGCACACCGCAATATGAATTGGAGAGAAGTTTGACAAGTGATGATTCCCTTGCCAATGACTCTGCAAAAGAAGATTTGGATGAAATCCTCAACACCACACCGGAGGCCGAGCCAGGTCTCAGGGATGAATATGAAGAACTTGAAAGAAAAGGGGACGAGGATCTACCGCCTATTGTTCTAAAACCTCTTTTTCCAGGACTCAGGTATGAATTCTTAGACAAGGAAGGTAAATGTCCAGTAATTTTTTATGATAAGCTCTCTCCAGATGAAAGCACGAAGTTGTTATAAGTACTTGTCAAACAACGAGAAACTTTTGGATACACTCTTAATGACATAAAAGGTATTTATCCGACCATAGTAACTCACAAGATACCTATGGTTGAAGATGCTAAACCATTTGTTGATAATCAAAAAAGATTAAATCCCAAAATGAAAGAGGTGGTGAGAAAGGAAGTAATCTGTATGTTGGACAGTGGTATTATCTACCCAATTTGAGACAGCAAATGGGTGAGTTCAACTCATTGCATACCTAAGGAAGGATGCATAACAATAATTAATAATGTTAAGGATGAACTAATTACAGCTAGAACAATAGCAGGATATAGAATGTGTATTGAGTTTAGTAAGTTGAATAAAGAAACCATAAAAATGCATAAGCAACTTCCCCTCATTAACAATATTATGGATAGGATGTCCGCTAATTCTTACTTTTGTTTTCTTGACGGATACTCTGGCTATTCTCAAGTAGCTATCCAACCTAAAGATCAAGAAAAAACTACTTTCACATGCCCCTATGGAACGGATGATTATCGATTAATGCCTTTTGGATTATGTAACGCAGCTGCTACTTTTCAAGAGTGTGTTTTAAAGATCTTTGACAGTTTTGTGGAAAGTTCCATGGAAGTTCTTATGGATAACTTTGTTGTCTATGGAACTACTTTTGAACAGTGTCTATATAATCTTAATAGAGTTTTGTAGAGGTGTAAACAAACCAAGATGGTTCTAAACTGGGAGCGTTGCCGCTTCATGGTAAGGGAAGGTATAGTTTTTGGGCATAAGGTTTCTGAGAAGAATATTAAGATTGATAGTTCGAACTTAGTTACTTTAGAAACACTTCCAATTATGCAAGATATAAAAGGAGTAAAGAATGTCCTCGGGCATGTCGGTTTTTACAGACGCTTTATCAAAGATTTTGCTAAATTAGCCGCCCCTTTAACTCGTCTCCTAGATAAAGATATTCTTTTTTCTTTTGATAGAGATTTCCATGATTCTTTTGAACAGTTAAAGAAAGCCCTAATTTCGGCACCTGTTATTCAAGCACCCAATTGGGATGAACAATTCAAAATTATGTGTGATGCTAGTGATTATGCTATTGGTGCTATATTAGGACAAAAAGATGGCCCTAACCTTAATGTTATTCAATATGCTAGTCGAGTCTTTAATGACGATCAAAGGCACTATGCAACAACTGAGAAAGAATTCCTTGCTATTGTTTTTGCTTGTGATAAGTTTATACACTATATCATCAACTCAAAAGTAATAGTTCATACTGATCATCAAGCTCTAAGACATCTTCTAGCTAAGAAGGATGCTAAACCCCATCTAATCAAATGGGTCTTGTTACTTCAGGAGTACGACTTACAAATAGTAGATAGGAGGGGAAAGGATAACCCTGTGGCCGATCTTTGTCACGAATGGAAGGAATCATGGAGGATCCCATCCCTATTAATGAGTCTATGTCGAGCAAATATCTTGCAGTTGTAGAATGTCACGATCCTTGGTTTGCATATTATGCTAATTTCATAGTAGCCAAGTTTTTACCAAAAGGAATGGATTACAATCAAAGAAAGAAATTATGAATGATTTAAAACATTACTTTTGGGATGATCCTTACCTATATAGACATGGTCTATACAGGATAATCCAGAAATGCGTGCCCGAGCACGAGGTTAAAGACATCCTTAAATCCTGTCACGATAGTCCCTATGGTGGGCACCACGCTGGTAATCGCACTGTAGCCAAAGTTTTACAGTCAGTTTTCTACTAGCCTACACTAGTCAAAGATTCTCATGAATATGTTAAAAATTGTGATGCATGTCAACGTATGAGTAATATAGGAAAAATACAAGAAATGAATATGAAATATAACTTAGTAATAGAGCCATTCGATGTATGGGGTATGGATTTTATGGGACCATTTGTTCCCTCTAATGGTTATACTCATATTATTGTTGTTGTTGATTATGTTACTAAATGGGTTGAAGCTATACCCACAGCTCATGCAGATGCAGCCACTTCCATCAAGATGGTCAAGGACATCATCTTCCCCAGGTTTGGAGCACCTCGATTTTTGATTACTGACAGTGGAACTCATTTTATGAAAGGGACCTTTGACAAGATACTTTAAAAATATGGAGTAGGCCACCGGGTAGCTTCTCCTTACCATCCTCAAACCAGCAGACAAGTGGAATTATATAATAGAGAAATCAAGGTCATGCTCTAGAAAACGGTGAATAGAGCAAGAAAAGAATGGGCTTTAAAGCTTAATGATGCATTGTGGGCGTATCGCACAACATTCAAGAAACCCATGGGAATAAAGCCATAAAAATGGTTTACGGAAAAAATTGTCACCTTCCACTAGAACTCGAGTATAAGGCTCGGTGGGCTATCAAAACTATGAATTTTGACTTTAAAACTACAGGTGAAAAACGACTCTTAGACATTCATGCTTTAGATGAACTAAGGAATGAGGCTTATGAAAACACTAGAATATTTAAAGAAAAAGTTAAAAAAATGGCACGACAGAAAGTTAGAAGGCAAGAGATTTAAAACTGGAGATAAAGTTTTTCTTTACAACTCTAGGCTCAAGATTTTTGTAGGAAAGTTGAAATCCAGGTGAGAAGGACCATACGATGTTGAAGAGGCATATCCATCAGGAGCGGTAAGACTAAAAAATACTACACCCTCTTCTTCATCCTGGATTGTTAATGTGCGGTGATTGAAGCATTATAGAGTTGGCGAAGTAAACACTGTGGAATTGATCTCTGTAATCCCAGCTGAAGAATACAACATGCGGAAGCTAGGTAACGAAGTGTAAATTACTTAAGTTCTGCTACTTTGGAAACCTTTTTGGATGATTCTATCTTTTTCTTTGAACTCGTCTAGTTTTTCTGGTCAATATGAATGGTTTTTCGACCTGGTACGAGCGGACCATACGGTCGGACGTGCCCGTACCACTGGTCGTTAACCATTCAGAGTACCAACACCGATTCTTTTCAATACGGTACGACCAGATAGTACAGGCTTACGCGCCCGTACCGATGGTCATCACCAGTATTGTTTTCTCCATGTTAAAATTATTCTTTTGATCTAAAAAAATGTGAAGGCGGTAAATAGTCCGTACGGGAGCACGGTACGGGCGGAGCCCGCCCGTACCAGAGCTCACGACTGACTCTGGCCCCGTGAATTTCCGATTTTACTTTCCAATTTGCACTTTTTATTTTTTCTCGCTCTTTTCTGTCCTATTTTAGATCTAGAACTTTTTTATGTCCTTTTACAATGAAACCTTAGATCTCACTTGATTACTCGAGGTCCATGCATCCTTTTCATATCAAGCAGATCTAGGCCATGAAGGAGCACGTCGCTGAAGGACGAGTAAACAAGGAGGGATCCGAAGGGGATACTTCATCTTCCTCCAACCGCGATCCCGCACATGTGGTTCCACTCCCCAATTGGGAAGATATGTTCCTGCAGAAATTGGAGATGCTTAGGCACGTGGAACAAGGAAGGAACAAAGAAGAATCTCCACTCAACCCCCTACAGGTATAACCTTCATGGATCTTCTCTTAAATCACCTCCAGAAACCTCTTCCAAGAAAAGGGAGACCGAGAAGAGATTCGAGAAAAGATCAAGAACATTGAAAAGATTTCTAAGGCTTGTGTTGAGACCATTGGGAAAGGAGTTGTCTCTTACTGGATGATGGGCAAAGATCTCAAAAAGAAGGTCGATGACATAGACGGTAGAGTACAACTCCTTACCAAGATCATTATGGAGATGGCAGATGATAGAAATACTTTTAACAAAGTAATCAAGGGATTATGTGTCGGCATCATAGAGATGTCTGCGCGATTCACGTGTATTGCTCAAGCCTGCAACCTCAAGGCAGATGAAGAAGAGGAAGATTATGACTTCTTTACTACTAAAAAGGAGTAAGTAATCGCAAGGAATTATTTGAGCCACCTGGCTTGACTCCAAGCTTGGGGGATCTGTGAGAACCTTGTAATCTATCTTACAGTTTTAGCATATTTACTTTTCTGCACGCATGGTTAGCTTTAAATTTCCGTATTTGCATTAGTTGCATCAACTTTGAGTTCCCTTTGTTCAAGAGAAGAATTATATCCGTTGAGTTATGAGACTTTATGATAATTGAAGCTGTGTTTGATTCATGATTATTATATCAGATGATTGAACTAGGTTGAGTGTTATGATACTTGAACAACTGTCATAATTTTAGGGACTTCCACGCCTATAGAAGTATTAATTAAGTTATGAGAAGAAGAATTCTGGTAGCATGTTATGATTAAGAGTTTTCGAAAGACATTGAAGTAGTAAGCATGATCAAATAGCTTGCTGAAAAGAAAAAGAGAAAAAGGGAGCAAGGAAAAATATAGATATGGAAGTATCAAGAGAGAAAAAGAAAGAAGCCATCAAAAGAATCAAACATATAAAAAAGAGAAAGAAGAAAAGAGAAAATGATCATGAATCTTCACTATTAAACTTAGTGCTACGCATCTCTAAACTCCGTGATTATATGATATGTTGAATCACTAGTACCTTCTTATAATTTCATTGATACTAGAAAAAAGTGTGGAAGACTCTAAGTTATGTAATGTGTAAGGGTATGGTAATACCCCCGACGTATCTCTACATCCGATGTTGTACGCCTGTTTCAATTTTTGCCTCATTTATTATAACGTCTCGTGTCTCATGAACATGATGATCTTGTCCATAAGCCACCATCTTTCTCGGGGACGAGCAAGAGCCTAGTGATACGTTGCTAATGTATCTATAATTTTTGATGTTCCATGCTTGTTTTATATCTACTTTCTTATGTTTTGTCCACACTTTGGAGTATTTTTATACACTTTCTTGGACTAACCTATTAACAAGATGCCACAGTGCCAGCTACCTGTTTTCTGCTATTTTTGGTTCCAGGAAAGTCAGAAAATGAATATTCTCGGAATTGGATGGGACAAAAGCCAAAGTCAATATTTCACCAAGGGGGACACGGAGCCAGAAGACGAGACGGAGAGGGGCCAGAGGCCAGCCACACCACCTGGCCACGCGTCCAGGCCTAGCCCGCGCCAGGGGGTGGTGTGGCTGCCTAGGGCACCCCCTCGGCCTCCCCTTTCGCCTATAAGATGCCTCCGATACAGAAACCCTAAGGACCCGATCAAAATTCCACGAAAGAGTATATAGCCACCGCCATCTCCATCCCTAGATCAGGAGCGATCTGAAGCTCTTCCCGGCACCCTGCCGGAGAGGGGAATTCACCCTGGAGGCCTTCTTCATCACCATAACTGCCTCTGGTGTGATGTGTGAGTAGTTCATCCCTAGACTACGGGTCCATGTAGTAGCTAGATGGTTGGTTCTTCTCCTTTGTGCTACCATGTTTAGATCTTGTGAGCTCCGTTCATGATCAAGATCATCTATTTGTAATCTTACATGTTGTGTTTGTGGGGATCCGATGGATATTGAGATGCTATTTCAGATTGATTATTGATTCTATCATGTCTTTTTTATTTGTGATCTTGCATGCTCTCCGTTGTTAGTAGCTATCTTGGCCGAGTAGATGCTAGCAACTCCAAGAGGGAGTATTTATGCTCGATAGTGGGTTCATGCCTCTAGTAATCTGGGGAAGTGACAGAAATCTCTAAGGTACTAGATGTGCTGTTGCTACTAGGGAGAAAACAACAATCCTTTGTTCATAGCACAATCTTATTGTTTACTTTACACGCAATGCTTAATGCAATTATTTGTTGCTTGCAACTTAATACTTGAGGGGGTTCAGATGATAACCTGAAGGTGGATTATTAGTCATAGATGCAGTTGGATTATGGTCTATGTATAATGTTGTAATGCCCAATCGAATCTCATAGGAGTCAAGATGATTAGTATATGCATGTATGCTTTCTCGATGTTTGTCAATTGCGCCACTGTAATTTGTTCACCCAACATGTCATCTATCTTAAGGAGAATCACCATTCGTGAACTATGGACCCCGGTCCTTTCTTTTACCATGAATCTACAAAGCTATTTACTGTTTTCTGTTTACTTTCTGCAAGCTATTACTATCTTCCACACAATACGTTTAATCCTTTGTTTTCAGCAAAACTGGTGAGATTGACAACCTCACTGTAAGTTGGGGCAAAGTTTTTTGGTTGTGTTGTGTGCAGGATTACAAGTTGGAAACAACACCTTGGAGGTGTTTCCTTGCTCATACTGGTTTGATAACCTTGGTTTCATAACTGAGGGAAAACTTGCCGCTGTGCTCATCATACCTTCCTCTTGGGGTTCCCCAACGAGCTTGATATATTTTGGGCCATCAAGCTATTTTTTGGCACCGTTGCCGGGGAGTCAAGGACATCTTCACAAGGGGAGTCCCTCATAACCAATCTCTTTACTTTGTTTTATTTGTTTTGCTTAGTTTATTTCTGCTTTGTTTTCTTGTTTCTTTATCAAAAATACAAAAAAATAGTTGTACTAGTTTGCTTTCTTTATTAAAAACACAAAAAATGACTACTCTTGAAAACACTAAGTTTTGTGACTTCACTAGCACCAACAACAATGATTTCATGTGCACACCTATTGCTCCACCTGTTTCTGAAGCTACTTTCTTTGAAATTAAACCTGCTTTGCTTAATCTTGTTATGAGAGAACAATTTTCTGGTATTGGTACTGAAGATGCTGCTGCTCATCTTAATAACTTTGTTGAACTTTGTGAGATGCAAAAACATAGGGATATAGATGGGGATATTATTAAGCTTAAATTGTTTCCTTTCTCTTTTAGAGGAAAAGCTAAAGAATGGTTGCAATCCCTAACTAGAAAAAGTATTGATTCTTGGACTAAATGCAAAGATGCTTTCATTGGAAAATACTATCCTCCTACTAAGATTATATCTATGAGAAGTGAAATAATGAAATTTAAACAATCTGATAATGAACATGTTGCTCAAGCTTGGGAAAGAATGAAATCTTTGGTAAAGAATTCTCCCACTCATGGACTGACTGCTTGGATGATTATCCAAACCTTTTATGCAGGACTGAATTATTCTTCAATAAATCTACTAGATTCTGCTAGTGGAGGTACATTTATGACCATTACTTTGGGTGTTGCAACAAAGCTTCTTGATAATATGATGGTGAACTATTCTGAATGGCACACTAAGAGAGCTCCACAAGGTAAGAAGGTAAATTCTGTTGAAGAAACCTCCTCCTTGAGTGATAAAATTGATGTTATTATGTGTATGCTTGTTATGGGAAAGCTCATATTGATCCAAATGATGTTCCCTTGGCTTCTTTGGTTGCTCAAGAAGAGAAAATTGATGTGAACTTTATAAGAAATAATAATTTTATCAATAATGCCTATAGGAATAATTTTGGTAATAATAACTATAGGCCATATCCTCCCAATAATGGTAATTCTTATGAAAATTGCTACAACAATAATAGGAGTGCACCCTGTGAACTTGAAGTTATGCTTAAAGATTTTATTAGTAAACAAACTACTTTCAATAAAACTATTGAGGAAAAACTCTCTAATGCTGAAAGAAACATAGCATCGTTGGCTGAAGCACAATCTTCTTTGAATAAAATGGCTGCTAAACCTCAAACTATTGAAAACCCCTTTGCTGCTACTAATGCCATACAAGTTAGAATTGATGAAGATGTTAGACTATTAGCTGAATTGCATGCTAAGTGGGAAAGAGAAGATGAAATTGCTAGAAAAAATAGTATTTCTACTATCACTACCACTAATGTTGAAGCTAGTAAACCCAATCGAACCTTTTCTAATAAAAATGCTGTAATCCTTCGAAACATGGGAAATAATAGCTCTACTAGATGATAATTATGATTTTGATCTTGATGGTTGCAATATCTCTGAAGTAATTAAGTTCCTACAAAAGCTTGCTAAAAGTCCTAATGCTAGTGCTATGAATATGGCCTTTACAAAACACATTACTGATGCTCTCATAAAAATTAAAGAAGAAAAGATGAAACATAAATCTTCTATTCCTATGAAATTATAAGATGGCTGGGAACCCATCATTAATATGAAAGTGAATGATTTTGATCTCAAAGCTTTATGTGATCTTGATAGTAGTGTTTCTATTATGCCTAGAAGGATTTATGATATGCTTGATTTGCCACCATTGGAAGATTGCTATCTGAATGTCCCACTTAATGATAATGCTAAAAAGAAACTCATGGGGAGTATTAATGATGTTATTATTATGGTTAACAATGCCTATGTCCCCGTTGATTTCTATGTTTTGGATGTTGAATGCAATGCTTCTTGTCCTATTACTTTGGGAAGACCTTTTCTTAGAACTGTTGGTGAAATTATTGATATGAAAGAAGGCACCATTAAATATAAGCTCCCACTCAATAAAGGTATATAACACTTCCCTAAGAAGAGAGAGAAGATTCCTTTTGCCTCTCCTATTAAAACAAAATTTGCTCTTAATGCTTCTTCATTTGAGAATACTTGATTCCTTTCTTGCTTCTTATGCCTAACTTAAAGGCGTTAAAGAAAAGTACTTATTGGGAGATAACCCAAAAGTTTTAGATGAGTCTTGGAAGTTATTGCTTCAGTAATAACCTCTCCTTATCCTGTTTATTTGCTTTTTGTGCCAAGAGTAACCTCTAATGAGAGAGAAGTAATGCTTGGGAAAGTTGCTGTCCCGAAACAGATTTTTGTGCTTCGCTGTAAAAATTCGTGTAAAATCTCTATACGTCGGTTTGAGCTGTAATTTTTTTTGCTGCTGCTCCCAGGTTGTTATCCAACTTTCGTTAGTTCAACACTTTTCTATTTAAGCAACAGAAGGTCTTCGAAAAAATCGGTTTCTATCTGCTGGTCTGTTTTGACAGATTTCTGCCATTATTTGCATTTGCTTCTTGTTGATTCCTTTTTGGGTTCTCTTTTGGGGAATTGAGATTTTTGAGGGAAGAGCTACAATAGCTTGTGTTTTAATGGAAGTTTTACTTGTGTTGGAACTGAACCCAAAGACTTATTATCTTGAGTACACTAATGTTGCTAATGAAGATTGTGTGAAGTTTTGTATGAAGGAAAAATTTCAGGTGTATGGAAAGAATGATGTAATGAGATGAAGAATGGACTAAAGCTCAATCTTGGAGATGCCACCCCGTGTCACCCCAAGAAATATCCAAGAAGTACAAGCGTCAAAGCTTAGGGATGCCCAAGGCATCCCCTTCTTCATCAATAAAAATCTCAGGTTCTTCCAAACACTTCATTTTTATTGTTTCATGCATAGTTGTGTTGTTCTTGGAGCATCTTCGTTTTTGTTTTTCATTTTCGTTTGCTTGGTTTGCTTAGTTTTCTTGAATAAATTGGTTGGACCCCCTCATTCATGCATTAGTTTTCAAATAAGTTGGTTTGGATTAGAAAAGAGTAGGAAAAGTTCGTGCTTAAGTGGTAAAGAGAGCTTGTTTTTGACTATGGCCTATGCTTTGTCATGACATGCTTGATATTGTTTTGGCTTTATGCTTAGTGATTTTTGCTGTAGCATGACATGTTATAAACAATTGAGATTCCTTAATGTGCCTTGAAAGAATCATGCATTGTTTTAGCATATTAAAGCATAGTATTATGGTATTCTCCTTTGATGCTTTATTTGGGTTGACTTGGCGCATGTTCACACCATGTTATGACTATCCCAAGTCACCATAGCCTTTATGATCCTTTAGTTTTCGTCTTGTAATATCACTTTATGCTTTAATTAATGATGTTTTGTCGCTTTGCATGATTATGGCCATTATTGCTCTCTTAGTTGGTTGCTCCTAGTCTTTTGCTAGCCTCCATAACCAAGTGTGAGTTCCACTCATGCATCCAACTCCAAATAAAACCAAGTTATTCCAAAGAGTCCACCATACCTACCTATTAGCATTTGCTATTCCATGTATATTCATGTTTTTATCTACCTTCCGAATTAAACTTGTTATGAGAAAACTAGTGATTAAAGCTCTCACGAACTTGATGGAACACTTTACTTTTCTTTCCCCTAATAAACTTGAACCATTGTGTCGTTTATGTTGTATATACTTGTACTTATATGTTGGGGATTAGCAGAACCATGCTTT
This sequence comes from Avena insularis, assembly GCA_023614405.1. NCBI lineage: Eukaryota > Viridiplantae > Streptophyta > Magnoliopsida > Poales > Poaceae > Avena > Avena insularis. The sequence goes on from CM042694.1 coordinate 455,942,179, forward strand.
CATGGGGAACGCTTTCAATATTGCACTTGTACGTTGTACCCAGTTGATATCATGCTCTTTTGTTTATGGATGTCGTCAGTGTGAAATGAAAGGGGAGCTTGTAAGTCCATGGAGTTATGTATGTGTGTTAGAGAAACGCCTGGGCCGCTGGTCTAATCCATGGCTATCATGGTGGAAACCTGCAGCGTAACCATAATGAGCAATCTATGAAGCATTCTTCTTATAAAAAAAGAGATAGAGATTGAGAAAAAGAGAAAAAAAAGATGAGAAAAGAGGAAAGAGAGAAAAAAGCACCATTTTCCCATGGTAAATAAGAAGATTGGTGAGATGCTCATTGTCTGCTTGCCTTGTCATTTTGATATTGGGATTCTTTCGTATCATTGGGCAAGGGGTACCCCGTTGGCGGTTCTCTATGATACACATGTACTTACTATGACAAGAACTTACCGGTAACTAAACTTGAGTAGCATGAGGAGCGGCCCTCGTATTCAAGGGACATGCGATTTCCAACTTATACTTTGTCAAACATATACTCCATAGTTTGTTCACTTTAACCTTAATCACTTCAAGATGCTTATGATAGGGGCAATGAGAGCTGAAATCTAATAAGTACCATAATTTTTGGAAGCTCTTTATGAGACTTGAATCCATGCTTCCTTCTATGAAGGCCTTTCTTTTACTTATATGTTGAGTCTCCATCTTCTATATTTATGCACCTATTGAGAGAGCATAGTGGCCATTCTTAGTTTAATGTGCATTGTCTCAAGACTTGTTGATTGATGCATAACTTTGATATTGCTTGTTCTTAAACTATTTGTATCTAGTCACCCTTATGAACTTTGAAGGTGTCCTCTGCATTTATGTTTTGCTACTCTATGATGGACAAGCTAAATACCATTCTCACTATGCTTTCTTTATGTGAAACAAACAAACGTCTTGCAAAGCATTGTTATTCATGAATCTTTTGTTTGTGCCTGTTCATGTTACAACATAGTTGCTATGTCTTATTGTTAGAACTATATCTTTCATGCTATGTTGAAGTACTATGATCCCAGCTATCAATGTTTTACAAATACTTTGATCAAGTTTATGATGGTGCATGTCACCTCAAAAATTATTCTTTTTTTATCACTTACCTACTCGAGGATGAGCAGGAGTTAAGCTTGGGGATGTTGATACGTTGCTAACGTATCTATAATTTTTGATGTTCCATGCTTGTTTTATATCTACTTTCTTATGTTTTTTCCACACTTTGGAGTATTTTTATACACTTTCTTGGACTAACCTATTAACAAGATGCCACAGTGCCAGCTGCCTATTTTCTGCTGTTTTTGGTTCCAGGAAAGTCAGAAAATGAATATTCTCGGAATTGGACGGGACAAAATCCAAAGTAAATATTTCACCGAGCGCGACACGGAGCCAGAAGACGAGACGGAGAGGGGCTAGAGGCCGTCCACACCACCTGGCCACGCGGCCAGGCCTGACCCGTGCCAAGGGGTGGTGTGTCCGCCTAGGGAACCCCTCGGCCTCCCCTTTCGCCTATAAGATGCCTCCAATACAGAAACCCTAAGGACCCGATCAAATTCCACGAAAGAGTCTATAGCCACCGCCATCTCCATCCCCAGATTGGGAGGGATCTGAAGCTCTTCCCGGCACCCTGCCGGAGGGGAGAGATCACCCTGGAGGCCTTCTTCATCACCATGACTGCCTCCGGTGTGATGCGTGAGTAGTTCATCCCTTGACTACGGGTCCATGTAGTAGCTAGATGGTTGTTTCTTCTCCTTTGTGCTACCATGTTTAGATCTTGTGAGCTCCGTTCATGATCAAGATCATCTATTTGTAATCTTACATGTTGTGTTTTCAGGGATCCGATGGATATTGAGATGCTATTTCATATTGATTATTTATTCTATCATATCTTTGTTATTTGTGATCTTACATGCTCTCCGTTGTTAGTATCTATCTTGGCCGAGTAAATGCTAGCAACTCCAAGAGGGAGTATTTATGCTTGATAGTGGGTTCATGCCTCTAGTAATCTGGGGAAGTGACAGAAATCTCTAAGGTACTAAATGTGTTGTTGCTACTAGGGAGAAAACAACAATCCTTTGTTCATAGAACAATCGTATTGTTTACTTTACATGCAATGCTTAATGCAATTATCTGTTGCTTGTAACTTAATACTGGAGGGGGTTCAGATGATAACCTAAAGGTGGATTATTAGTCATAGATGCAGTTGGATTACGGTCTATGTATAATGTTGTAATGCCCAATCAAATCTCATAGGAGTCAAGATGATTAGTATATGCATGTATTCTTTCTCGATGTTTGTCAATTGCCCCGCTGTAATTTGTTCACCCAACATGTCATCTATCTTAAGGAGAATCACCACTAGTGAACTATGGACCCCAGTCCTTTCTTTTACCATCAATCTACAAAGCTATTTACTGTTTTATGTTTACTTTCTGCAAGCTATTAGTATCTTCCAAACAATACGTTTAATGCTTTGTTTTCAGCAAAACCTGTGAGATTGACAACCTCACTGTAAGTTGGGGGCAAAGTTCTCTGGTTGTGTTGTGCAGGATTCCAAGTTGGAAACACCACCTTGGAGGTGTTTCCTTGCTCCTACTAGTTCGATAACCTTAGTTTCATATCTGAGGGAAAACTTGCTGTTGTGCTCATCATACCTTCCTCTTGGGGTTCCCCAACGAGCTCGATATATTTTGGGCCATCACCTAGCTTGGGGGAGTTGTTGAAGCATATTTCCCTTTTGTTTTTTGCATAAATAGAGTAGGGATTTTTGTATTTCACTGCGCCTACGCGCGTTATTTCATTCTTGTTTCAACAGGATCCCAAATCATGGTGTCACATATGAACATATCAATTAGAGATGTCATATTGTGTAATTATATGATATTTCTAAGTGATAAAAGTCATTTTATGAATTTAGCTTCGCACCTAGAAGAATAACAAACAAGTAGGAGGCATCAGTACCGATAACGACCACAGGTATGGGCGGAGCCTGCCCGTACTGTCCGCCCATACCAGGCATCATCGCGACCACCTCGTCAAATAGTTTCTCCTGGCAAAGACGAGAGAGGGATCCGACATTCACAGCCACCAGAAATCACGAAACACCACATCCGAGAGGGATCTAAAGGAGGAACTTGGCTAGAGTAAAATCTCGGCTGCTTCACAGATCATTGGAGGACAACGCATCATCCCCTTCATCATGAACCGCTACATCTTCATCACCACCATTACTCCATCTTTCATCTATTAGATCTCTTTGTAATTCCAGATCCAATTGTGGTTTGCATTAGATGTACCCCTGTACTTTAATCCATTCATTTGATTATGATGATGTTGTTGATTGCATCCATGAGTGAGTAGTTCCTTTGTTCTTGGGGAGATGGAGAAACCCTAGCACCATTATGAACTTGTAATAAAGATGATCTATTCTTGTGTCCATATGACTTGCTTGTCTATGATATAATTATGATTTGTGTTTGATTTCACTCTTTAGATGATATGTGAATTCGACCACATATCATTTGACTTCGGGACTAAAGGGAGGAAGAAACCCTTTGGATGTGTCTTGGAAGCATACCCGGAATGCCCCGTGACAGATTGGCATCGGCTCGTAACCTACATGGTCAAAGGGGGATTAAAAAGGGACTCCCTAAGCTAATGACGACATCCATGGGGAAACCCTTAATTGTGGTGGTTTCTATGGGTGATTGCTCTCAGACATCGCAGTGGTTATTTAGAGGTGACCTCACACTTGGCTCAACAAAGTGGCTTTCTACGAGCCTTGTCGTGAACATCTTATTATGGGGCTCTCTCCACACATATCATGACACAAGAAGTATGTTATCTTGATTACATATAACAATAACGCTATGCTAGTGGTGTATCCTACATCCCCGAGAACGTTTTAGCCCTATTGAGTTCAACCACGCTTTCATACAATCTTGTTACTTGTTTTATTTTACTTATTTTAATTACTTTTCTGCAAACAACCATAAACCATTCAAACACCATTTACTTGAGATCAAAGACAACTTATAAGTATTATTTGGTAGAGAGTAACGAGGGCATAAAGACCTTTACCAATAGTTCTCTGTGGGTTCGATATCTTTACTTTGAAACTAGCTACAGTTGGTTTGTGCACTTGCAGCCATCAGTGGGCATCACGCTAGTAATCGCGCTGCAGCCAAAGTCTTGTACTCAGGTTTCTACTATCCTAGACTAGTTAAAGACTCTCACGAACATGTTAAAAATTGTGATGCTTGTCAATGTATGAGTAATATAGGAAAAAGACAAGAAATGAATATGAAATACAACTTAGTAATAGAGACATTTGACGTATGGGGAATGGACTTTATGGGAGCATTTGTTCCCTCTAATGGTTATACTCATATTCTTGCTGTTGTTGATTATGCTACTAAATGGGTTGAAGCTATACCAACAACTCATGCAAATGCAGCCACTTCCATTAAGATGGTCAAGGGCATCATCTTTCCCAGGTTTGGAGTACCCCGATTTTTGATTACTAATGGTGGAACTCATTTTATGAAGGGAACTTTTGATAAGATACTTCAAAAATATGGAGTAGACCACCGGGTAGCCTTGCCTTACCATCCTCAAACCAGCGGACAAGTGGAATTATCTAACAGACAAATTAAGGTCATACTTCAGAAAACAGTGAATAGGTCAAAAAAGACTAGGCTTTGAAGCTTAATGATGCACTATGGGCATATCGCTCAGCATTCAAGAACCCTATGGGAATGACACCATACAAAATGGTTTACGGTAAAAAATTGCCACCTTCCGCTAGAGCTTGATCATAAGGCTCAGTGGGCTATCAAAACTATGAATTTTGACTTTAAAACTGCAGGAAAAAACAACTCTTAGACATTCGTGCTTTAGATGAACTCAGAAATGAGGCTTATGAAAACACTAGAATATTTAAAGAAAAGGTTAAAAGGTGGCATGATAGAAAATTAGAGGGCAAGGGAAGTTTTGCTCTACAACTCTAGGCTCAATATTTTTGCAGGAAAATTGAAATCTAGGTGGGAAGGACCATATGACGTTGAAGAAGCATATCCGTCGGGAGCGGTAAGACTAAAAAATGCTATGCCCTCTTCTTCATCTTGGATTGTTAATGGAAGCTGTTGAAGCATTATAGAGTTGGTGAAGTAAACACCGTGGAATTGATTTCTTTGATCCCGGCCGAAGAATACAACAAGCGAAAGTTAGGTAACGAAGTTTCAATTACTTAGTTCTACTGCTTTGGAAACTTTTTGGTTGATTCTATCTTTTTCTTTGAACTCACCTAATTTTTTGGGCTTTCTAAAATATTTTTCGACTTGGTACGGGCGGACGCGCCCATACCACAGGTCATTAAACATTTAGAGTGTTATTGCCTACTTTCTTCGATTTGGTATGAACAGACAGTACAGGCCGATGCGCCCGTACCGATGGTTGTTATCGGCACTATTTCCCCCCGCGTTTATTCTTGTGTAAAAAGAGAGGCGGTAAGGAGTCCGTGTGGGGGCACAATACGGGCGGAACCCGCCCGTACCACAAATCGCGACTGACTCTGGCCCCCTTGACCTACCGATTTTGCCTTTTTAATCTACAGTTTTTTGTTCCTTCTTGTTCCCTTCCATCTTATTTTAGATCTAGAGATTCTTTCTATTCTTTACAATGAAATCTTAGATCTCACTTTATTACTCAAGGTCCATGCATCCTTTTCATATCAAGCATATATGGTCCAAGAAGGAGCACATCACTGAAGGACGAGCCAAGAAGGAGGGATCTGAAGGAGATACTTCATCCTCCTCCAACCACGAGTCTGCATGTGTGGTTCCACTCCCCAATTGGGAAGATATGTTCCTACGGAAATTGGAGATGCTCAGGCACGTGGAACAAGGAAGGAACAAAGGAGAATCTCCACTCAACTCTTACAGGTATAACCTTCATGTATTCTCTTGAATCACCTCCGGAAACCTCTTCAACGTTTTAGCCCTATTGAGTTCAACCATGCTTTCACATAAACTTGTTACTTGTTTTATTTTTACTTGTTTTAATTACTTTTCCGCAAACAACCATAAACCTTTCAAACACCCTTTACTTGAGATCAAAGACAGCTTACAATTATACTTTGGTAGAGAGTAACGAGGGGCATAAAGACCTTTACCAATAGCTCTCTATGGGTTTGATATCTTTACTTCGAAACTAGCTACAATTGGTCTGTGCACTTGCAGTCATCAAGCTATTTTCTGGTGCTGTTGCTGCGGATCCATGAGAATTATGGCTGCCTCTAGGACACTTTCCGGTGCTGCGCAAGTTAGCACATACAACTAAGGTTCAATAACCTTATCAAAGTTCTATTGTCCTCCCACTTAAGTTTTTGTGAAAAATCCTTCTCAAGAAATTTGATGTTTCTAAACAACAAACACTTTTGTCTTCGGTGTTATGGAGGAACACCCAACAATTGTTTTGGGATAACCTACAAAGACATGCTTATCCAACTTTGGTTTCAAAAATTTTACTTATGCCTAGCATACCAAATTTTAAGAAAAAATAACTTGGGTTGTATCCCAATCCATAAATCATATGGTGCCATTTGAACGGATCACGATGGTGCTCTTTTCAGTGTAAAAACAGTAATTTTTAAAGCTTTAATCCTTAAAATATAATGGCAATTTTATAAATCACACCTTTGATCTTACCATGTCAAACAAGGTTTGATTTCATCTCTCAAAATTTCCATACTCCTATGGTTTATCGGGAAACACTAATCCATGGAACGATTCCTCAAATCTTAGGTAGTTTGCTAAACTTGTAACTCAGATATCTTCCTTTATAATCAAATCATAAATTCTTTATTTTCTTGTTACAATGATTTTCCACTTCTTCTTGAAATTATTTGAACATTTTCAAATGTTTCATACTTCTCCCTTATTAAGTAAATATACACATATATCCACTCAAATTTCCGGATAAAGTATATGAAGTTGAAATCCATTGCTCATGAATACACATAATAGACTATATACATCAACATGCACAATGTCCAATAGGTTAGTCGTTCGTTCTTCTTTGGCCATTGGACGAAGTTTTAATTATCTCTAGGAAAGTCTCACAGGCATCAATTGATTAAAATAAAAAACTCCAAAAATCCATCAACATGGAGTTTCTTCATTTTTTGAAACTTTAACAGTAGGATAAGTTCCTACTGTTTTACTTCATTAAAGGAGGGTTCCCCAAGGTGGGGATACCCTGGAGAAGTTACAATGCTGGACTGAGAAGAAGATTACAGTTTTTTTAGAGAAGCAAACTACAGAGAGTTACAAATTGCAAAGATTTCCGGATGGAGGTTAGGCTTAGTCCTATGAATCAGAAGGCTGAAGTCTTGTCAAAATCTATCCTTGCAAGAGGTAACAAATGATCTAATATTATGGAAGCATAGTTCATTCCTTTCCTTCCAAAGGCTCCATGCTGCACTTATAAATACTTTCATGAAGAGTTTTGTTGACCGATGACTCTGATTTTTGCCATCTTCCACTATGTTTAAACATTGTTTTTGGTCAAGCAATTTCCAAAGAAACTCCCAACTCTTGCCACTAATGACTAGTAATTGCAAAGATATGCAAATCCCTTTTTGATTTATGTTGTGTAGGAAATCACAACTTTTAATTTGAAATAAAGAGTCATAATGAAGGATTTTGAGGAAGTACACACGGCCAAGTAATTGGGATGTTGTACTAAGGCGCTTGAAGGCTTAATGCCCACTGGTACGGGCGCGGTCTGCCTATATCTGGTGGTGATGGCTTCGTCTCGTTAAACCCTACAACTTTCATGAATATGTCTCTATATTTTGAGGCTCCAGCCGCCGGCCAGAGAGCCGCCATTCTCAGATTGCATCACAACACCACCAAAGGAGATCCACGCCATTGTTCATCCATTTTTCATCACTTCCTAGATCCATCCACTAGCCATAGCCATTGTTTTGTACTTTATATCTCCTTGTGATTCGGCGACCATTGTAAGAATATTTGATTTCAATCTAAGTATTTGTATGATGTTTTCTATCTCCGATCTATTTGTTATGAGTGAGTAGTCCTCATGGGCTGCGAGTTGGGGAGAAACCTCATAGCGATTATGTACATCTAGATCATGGGAGAATTGTATTTTGGTTAGAATTGTGATTTGTATCTTTTGTTTCTTCGTCTCTTGTCTCGATCTGTGGACTTGTAGGTACCCTAGATCCCATAGATTGATAAAGACTTGAGGTGGGATACTTGGCTAGCGGCAGTCTCATAGGAACCTCAGTCATAGAAAGGGTAGTACGGTCTTCTCTTAATGCCCCATTCAGGATCAACAACAACATCACCACATGACATGGGTATACCCTACAGGTACTCGAGCTTGGTATATACGGCCCAAATACGTACAGGCCCACGGTGTCGCCAAGGCCCGGATGGAGGGACTCGAGTAACCTATGGACTCTCAATTGCTTGAAGGACAAGAAGAAGCTAAAGATAGAAAGTTTAAAGGGGAAAACACTAACTTGTAACCGACTCGACCTGCTACCCGAGACCTAGCCTATCTATAAAGGCTAGGAGGGGGCGGCGAGGAGGACACACGCAACCCTAGTTTTCACAACCCTCGCCAGATTTCATCTGCGCATCATTGTAACTTTCGACTCCCTCGATAATTCCACGAGCAGACAAGAAGGAGTAGGGACCTCTACGAGGCCTGAACCTGGATAATCCTTTGTCCCCTGTGTGCTTGTTTGCTAGCCGATAGATGTCTCCAGCGCTCCCTCCTTCTCCAAAACCCAAGTCCATAACAATGGGCATTGACGAGTTAAACCCTCGTCAATTGGCGCCGTCTGTGGGAAATGGGAGTGCTGATGTTGCGGCTTCTTCGGCCCCATCAAACGCGATCTACAACTCTGCAACATCGGAGATTCACCAGCTCTTCGGCGCCTTTGACTTCACCGTCCACACGCCGGCCACTCGCCCGGCCTTCGACTCCGTGGGCGAAGGAATCAGCCTGGCAATTGGGAGCTTCCGCTTCCAAGTTGGTCAGATGGGCACGCTTCGCATGCCCGATCAGCCGACGACACCGGCGATTGCCCTAGCATCATGGTTCCCTCCACCGATCGGTACCCTCAGCAAGCTCAATGCTCCAGCGGCGGTCGGGAACATGGTAAGCGACAACAGTCGCGACTCCGACGTAAGCGATCTAGCCACTGAAGAAGGAACCTACGGTTCCGGATCTGAAAGTTGTAGAAGCAACAGCCTCCCAAATCACTTCATGTGCACCGTCATCAACGCGAGCGACACCTCTGCCAACCGCGGCAACGGCCCCGACCCGCCCAACGCCACCAATGGCGGCAACGGTGGCAATGGAGGAGCAGTCGAACCCCCTACCATAATCAACGAGCAAACCAACGAACGCGTCGTGATCAGGCTCAACGAGCAAGAGTGGGAACGCTGCCGTGAAGCCCTACGAGGTACACCTCTACCCCTTGGGTCCCCGCAAGAACTACTGATGGGTTACCACTGGCTCCTAAAGGAGGAATTCAAGCGCCAGAAACAAGCAATCGCGGAACTTGAGGCGCGCAAAAAGGCGGCAGACGAGTCAAGCCTTCGTCGTGCTGGGCTCTCTTCCTACGGAGGATCGTCCTCAAGGGGCAACGAACACCTCGCCAAGAAGAGGCAATCGCGGATGGCTCAACTCACCGATCAAGAACGCATAGACGCCGTGAAAATCCTCGACTTCGGCTCCATGACAGTCGACACGAGAGACAACGTGGTTCCCAGGACGCCGCAAGCCGCGGTGACGGCAGCCACCATGTACCTTCTCAATAACCAGCCACCGGCTGGAGATCCCCGGACGGCCATGCACTGATCTACGATCGCGGGCCTTGGATTAATCGAGGCCGCCCTCGATAAAGAACCAGTACCCGACCCAAAAAAGGGCAAAGCGTTAGCAAAACGCTATTCCTCATCCTCGTCAAGCGACGATAGTCACGACCTGTCTCGACGCCGCCGTTCATGACGGCACGATCGCGACTACGATGCACGCGACGAGCTCACGCAGCACAAGGTTGACAAGTCAAGGGCACGACGTGCTCGGTCGACTGATTCGGAGGAAGAAGAGGGGGAGCTCTGCGGCGCCAGATGCTTCAGCAGATCCATCAGGCAGAAGCGAATGCCTAAAGGGTTCAAACTCCCACCAGAGAACCCGAAATTTGACGGTCTACAGGACCCCAAGATCTGGCTGGAAGATCACATCTCCTCAGTCAGGCTGCACGGGGGCAGTCGGAGTACCGCCATGCAATGCTTGCAGCTACAGCTGCAAGGCGCCGCCCGGGCATGGCTCAATAACCTCCCGCGTGGATCCATTCACAGCTGGGATGAGCTGGTCTACAGCTTCGTGCGCAACTTCAAGGGCACATACAAACGCCCCGCTTCAATCGAAGTACTGAGATGCTGCCAGCAAAAATCTAGCGAATCGCTGCGCTCTTACATCCAAAGGTGGTCCATCATCAAAAACTCCACGGAGAACATCTCGGAAGACCGTGCGATTGATGCATTCAACGACGGTGTCCGCCGCATAGAACTCAGGGAGGAGCTAGGACGCTCAAAGCCCAAGACCATCGACCACCGGATGGAGATCGCGAACCGGTGGACTGATGGAGAAGATTCGCTGAAGAACCGCGCTCACTCTAACGAGGAAGCAGAACTCAGACGCGACCGCCGGGGCAAACGTCGTATGCGCGTCTACGACGATCGCGATGACGTCAACATGGTCGCCGCCGGTTACGCCGATAGACGCAACCACAACCACAACAGCGGATACCGTAGCGGCGGATATCGCGACTCCGGGAAGACCACGCAAGTATGGCAACACCGCACCCGCGACCACCATCGAAGAAAAACTGTCCGGACCATGCACGGTACACTTCTACATCGATAAGCATGACGGCAAGAGAAAGTCCAGTCACCTCCTCAAGGACTGCCGTGAGTTCCTCAAGCTACACGAGGGATTGGTGCGGATGAACCGCAACGCAGTCGAAAGAGGCTACGGAACCTCTCCAGGCGCCGTGGCACATGGCGCACCACCACCACCACCTGGGCCACCCCCGAACGGAGCTGCACCGGACCAACACCACGGAGGCGAACCGTACCCACGGGCCATGGGTACCATGATGATCCAAAAGGGGCACCCCTCCAATAGGGTGCATAAGGCCATCACTTGCCAAGTCAATTTGGCCATGCACTCGCCACCATCCACCACTGAGTACCTCAGTGGCAGTGAGTCGTGCATTACCTTCGACAAACGCGACCACCCGCCTCAAGTACCTCGCCCGGGTCACTGCCCCCTCGTACTCGAGGCGCAAATTGGAGGCTTCGACATGAGTCGCGTCTTCATGGACGGCGGAAGCGGTATTAACCTCATATTCGCGAGTACCTTGCGAGCAATGAGGATCCCTCTAACCTGCTTGGAGGCATCGGACACAATGTTCCACGTCATCATCCCAGGAAAAGGCGTATACCCCCTGAGCAAAATCAACCTCGACGTCATATTCGGCACGCCGAAGAACTTCCGGCGCGAGCGCATCGACTTCGAAGTTGTCGACTGGCCCTCACAATACCACTGCATCCTCGGGCGCGTCGCGTTCGCTAGGTTCATGGCAGTACCTCACTACGCCTATCTACAGATGAAAATGCCAGGTCCCAACAGCGTCATCACGATCAACGGGAGTTTCGAGCGATCTGACAGTTGTGACAGGAAATTCAACAGAATCTCCCAGTCCTTCGCATGCAGGAGGAACTCGCACGACTGAAGGAAACGACAGACAACAGTCTGCCCCCCTGAGTAGGTCAAGCTCACCTGATCTCTCCTTCGACTCATCTGTGCACACAAAGAAGGTGCAGGTCCATCCATCGGATCCCACTAAAATGGCCCTCATCGCCAACAACTTAAGTCCCACATAGGAACTCGCGCTCGTCGAGTTCCTCCGTGAGCACTGGGAAATTTTTGCCTGGTGTCCTGCGGACATGCCAGGAGTTCCCAGGGAATTCGCCGAGCACGCACTCAACGTCAACCCCGACGCAAGGCCAGTCAAGCAAACAATCAGCATCGTCTAACCACGAGCACAGCGGTGGAATGGAGATCAACAGACTCCTCGAGGCAAAATTCATACGCGAGATCAAGGAAAGCACTTGGCTCGCCAATACAGTACTAGTACCAAAAAAGGACACGGATATCCTGCGGATGTGCGTCGACTTCACTTCTCTTAACAAGCCCTGCCCAAAAGATCACTTCCCGCTACCACGGATCGATCAAATCATCGACTCCACTGCTGGATGCGAGCGCCTCTGCTTCCTCGACGCCTACTCAGGCTATAACCAAATTCAAATGAAGGAGGAAGACCAGGAGAAGATCATACATAACGCCCTTCGGCGTGTTATGCTACAACACAATGCCCTTCGGGCTAAAAAACGCAGGAGCCACGTACCAGCGGTGCATGCATGCCTGCCTCAAGGAGCAACTTGGTCACAACATCCAAGTCTATGTCGACGACATAGTAATCAAAACCAAGGAAGAAGCCTCTCTAATCGACGACTTGCGTGAAACCTTCGCCAATCTCGATCGCTACCGGATAAAGCTCAATCCGGACAAATGTGCCTTCGGCGTACCCTCCGAACAACTGCTCGGGTATCTCATCTCCGTGAGAGGGATCGAGGCAAACCTGAAAAAGATAAAGGCCATACTGGCCATGGAGAAACCAAAGAACATAAGAGGCGTTCAGCAACTAGCTGGGCTAATCGCGGCCCTCAGTCGATTTATCAGTCGAATGGGAGAAAAGGCGCTGCCCTTCTATCAGCTCCTCCGCAAAACCGACAAATTCGAGTGGACCAACGAAGCGCAAGAAGCATTCGAAGACCTCAAGCGCCTGCTATCCACCTCGCCAGTATTGGTAACTCCACGAGAAAGGGAACCACTGCTGCTGTACATCTCTGCCACCAACCAAGTGGTTAGCACAGTACTCGTCGTTGAACGGGCCGAGGAAAACAAGGTCCACGACGTACAACGTCCCGTATACTACCTCAGCGAGGTCCTCACGCCAACAAAATAGTGGTACCCGCACTATTAGAAGCTGGCGTATGGCGTCTTTATGACCGCCCGGCGACTGCGCCACTACTTCCAGGAACACCCAATCGTGGTAGTCAACGACGCCCCATTGGGACATATCCTCAATAACCCTGACGCCACAGGGCGAGTCGCGCTTTGGGGAATCGAACTATCTCCACGAGACATCACATACGAAAAGCGCGGCGCAATTAAGCCGCAAGTTCTCCCGGACTTCCTTGTACATTGGATGGAAAACCAACTCCCGGACAAGCCAGACATGTCCTACCTTTGGACAATGCACTTCGATGGGTCCAAGAGAAAAGATGGAGCAGGAGCAGGTGTCATACTGACATCGCCTCAAGGGGACAAGCTGAAGTACGTCCTGCGAATGCAGTTCACAGCCTCAAACAACGAGGCTGAATACGAGGCCCTGTTACACGGGATGAGGATGGCAAAAGCCTGCGGCGCAAAGAGGCTAATCATATATGGCGACTCGAAGCTAGTCGTAAACCAAACAATGCACGAGTGCGACGCACTAAACGACAACATGATCGCATACCGCGACCTCTACGACACACTTGAAGGAGACTTCGACGGCTGCGAGTTGCGACACATAGGTCACGAAAGAAATGAGGAGGCGGACACACTCGCCAACATAGGCTCTACCTGCGCACCCATACCACCTGGGGTATTTCTCGAGCGCATATGCGAACGCTCCATCAAGCCAAAGGCCACAGAGAAGAAAACAAACGCAGCAACGGACTCGGGGGCTACGCCACCCAATGAGCCAACACCAATCGATGATTTGGAGCTCAACACAGGACTCGAGGGGCCAATGAGCGTCATGATGATTGAACAATCCTGGACGCAGCCGTACATCACGTACCTCCTCAGCAAACGCCTACCGGACGACCCGACAGATGCACGACACATCGCGCGACGCTCCAAAGCTTTCGCCGTTATCAACAACGAACTGTATAAACATAGCATCACATGCGTGTTACAACGATGCGTCTCCCTAGCCGATGGAAGAGCAGTCCTCCTTGACATCCATGAAGGGACCTGCGGGCACCACGCCGGCAGCCGCGCCCTCGTCGCCAAAGCTCTACGAGCTGGATTTTACTGGCCCACGGCCATGCGCGACGCCAAAGATATAGTCCAAAAGTGCAACGCCTGTCAGCGATTCGCGGACAAGCGACACGCACCAGGCGCGGAGCTACGGCCTATTCCATTGGCCTGGCCCTTTGCCTAGTGGGGACTCGACATGGTCGGCAAACTTCCAAGGTCCTCGCAAGGAGGCTACGTCTACCTCTTGGTCGCAGTCAACAAGTTCACCAAGTGGATCGAGGCCATGCCAGTGACCAAGCAATCAGGGCATAGCGCAGTCAAGTTCTTCGAGTCCATCGTCTACCGCTTCGGCGTGCCACACAACATCATCACCGACAATGGAACAAACTTTACATCCAAGGAGTTCCAGGATTTCTGCGAGAACCTGGGGATCAACATCAGCTATGCCTCAGTCACACACCCACAGACCAACGGTCAGATGGAAAAGGCAAACGGGCTCGTCTGCAGCGGCATCAAGAAGCGACTCCTCCGGCCACTCGAACAAGCCGCAGGCTGCTGGCCAAACGAACTGCAATCCGTACTCTGGAGCCTACGTACAACTCCAAACAGCACCACCGGCTACACACTATTCTTCATGGTACATGGAGCAGAGGCAGTATTACCCGCCGAAGTACGGTACAGAGCACCGCACGTAGTCGCCTACATCGAGAAGGAGTCATCCCTCGCACTCGAAGACTCCGTCGACCTCCTTGACGAAGTAAGAGAAATCGCCGCAGAAAGATCTACGATCTACCAAAGAGAACTCAAGAACTACCATAGCAGAAGGCTTCGCCCAAGATCCTTCGTCGAAGGTGACCTGGTCCTACGACTGAAGCAGCAGGGGCATCTCAAGCTCGAGTCCCCCTGGGAAGGACCATACGTGATTACAGAAGTAATCCCAGGTGGCGCCTATCGCCTTTAAGATTTAGAGACAGGACTCGCATACTCCAACCCTTGGAACGTCGCACAACTGCGACGCTTCTACCCTTAGTCGTTTCTTCTTTACTTTTACATCGTAAATATGGCTATTCAGCTAAGGCTACTTAGTCGCACATTGTACTACGTACTGTTCTCCAAATAAATGAAAGCTAAGTGCCCCAAAACTCCGTGCTCTCTTTTCTCTTGTCAACTTTCATACTCGGGGGCTGCGCCACCCTATATACATATGTTCTTCGGACAATAAAATGCGACATCCTGAGTAGCTGGCACATCAATCGAACCCCTAAACATAAACACAACCCAGTTGCCATGCAGCTGACAGGTTGACAGGGGAAAGATACAAAGATGACCAGGCTAACGAAAAGGACTCGCATAAGTGCAACGCACCCCACGCTTATAAAGCTATTTGTAAATTATCTACAAAATTATATATGAGCTTTACAACACCAGTACACTTGTATGCAGGATACATATTCGGCTACCCTTGCAACAGAAGAACATTAGTCTGCTCCTTGAAGAAGTCGACAATTTCCTCGGCTGGACGATCCACCGCTTGATAATGCGGCACCATGTTCTAGGAAGATCCTGCAGGTGGCATCGGTAGCCCAGATGCAATGGCGGCGACATCCACGTCAGGCCTGTGCAAACGCACCAAAGAGAGCGCAGCCTTAGCACCAGCCACTAGCTGCTGCCTCACGCACTCGCGAACCGCGGACATATCTTGAAATTTCGTCAGAAGGGCCAGCAGGCTTGATGGAGTATCATCCAACGGGAACATCGCCCGGTAAATGTTCTTCAGGCACGACTGCGACTTCTTCAGAAAGAGCATGACTCGCGAGGCGCGATCCTGCAGGGTCGCTAACGCAGTCGCACGATCATGATCTACCCAGAAGTATCCACTCTCTTGAAGTTGCTCTTGAGTAAGATCATGAAGGCGGATGGCAATCCTATCTCTCTCCTCCTGCGGATGGTGTGTGCTAACAACTACACGAAGTAGCATCAACAGCATGAGTACAACGTACCATCGCGATTAACTACAAAGGAAAAGACGAGGATGAGCAAACTAACATTTAAACTGGTCGCCCGATTCGTCACCTCAAGCGAGATATTGCTTTCATGGCGGCTTTTAAGACTTTGACTTCCACACGTCGGCGCTACCACGGATCACGGGCAACTCACGCTCCAGCTGCTTAACGCGATCATGAAGTCGCGAAAGCAAGGAAAGCTCCTCTACTCTGGAGCAAGATGGTGCCGTTGCATCCTCAAAAGATGGCGAGTCCAAGGTTCCCCCCACAGGGCCACTTGATGACCCTATCAAAAATCAAGCCAGAAGCAAAAATAAGGCGACCAACTCAAAAGCCAAAAGTAACAGGTGCATTCAGGATCAATAAAAGTATGTACAAACACATCCACCAACAAGCATGAGCTATAATCAAAAGAGCGAGTTCATCAGCTATTACACGAAACTAACTACGGAGCAGCTGGCTTCTTCGACTTCGAGGACTTCGGGGGCTTCATCAAGTCTGTGGCAGTATCAGACGCCACTGACTTTTCGCCGGCCCCTGAGGCCGAAGTTTTCGCCGCCTTCTTGGCGCGATTGAGCTTCTCCGAATACTTGGCAACGGTGCTTATCAAGGAATGGCCATATTTGGCACAGGCAGTCGCAAAGGGAGCAAACACTACCTGCTGACCATCCGCGCCAACAGGCATTGTCTTCGACACCGCCGAGGGATCCACTTCGACTCCGTGGGCTTGCACCATGGCTAGCGACATGGTCGCGCCAATGCTGAGGGAGTTCTTATGCGTGGCGAGCACACCCCGGTAGTGACTCCACCAGCTCCTCGACATTGTCGACCAGCTCCGCCTTCGGCATCAGCTCCTCCCGGAGGCGACTCAGGGTGGCCTTGGCTTTGGACAACGTATTTTGGACAGCGGCTCTATGGTCTTCGACCACAGATACCGCGCCCGCCAGAGCATCATCACGACTAAGGACTCGTGGATCAAAACTCAAGCCACCAGCATCTACACCAAAAAACACACACGGATCAAACTTCTAAATGCCACCGGCCACGAGAAGAAGAACATCAATAAAATATCCGCCAAGTAAAGATACGAGAGGGCCTTGGCGGCGAGATTGCTCTTCGAACAACTTCTCCCTGGCCACAAAGGAGGCACGCAGATCCTCTTCGCGCTTCTGGGCTTCATCACGAGCCGCAATTGCCTCGTTGCGCCCCTTCATAGCTGCGGCCAGAGTCTTTTCCAATGTGGCGACGTCACGCAATAAAGCATTATGCTCAGCTATAGGACAGTCAAAATTTGGCTGTCAGTCAATGATACCAATGTGCAGAGAAGATGACAAGAAATAAGTATAGAACACTCACTCTCGACCACACAGTGGCGCTTCTCCAGCATCGCATGCTGGCGACCTATCGCCATCACTTGCTCCGCCACCTGCGCGGCTTCCTTGACAAGGAGCTGTCGCACAAAACAAGGAATCAGCAGAAGGCAACAAAGGGCGTTGACTGCCAGGTTAAAAGAGAGAGAGAGAGAGAGAGAGAGAGAGAGAGAGAGAGAGATACTTACATGGTCCTCCAGCGACTCCGAAGAAGATTGTTGAACCATCATCCGAGCTAGTACTCGATGCTCCCCTACGTGAGGAGAGCTCGAAGAATTGTGCCCGGAGTGGGCCGCCGCCGGAGGAGAAGGAGCACGCTCGACCTCTATCTTGGCCTTTGAGGTCGCGACTCCTGACTCCTTCAAAAATTCGACGTCACCAGAAGATGACGACGCCTCTTTACTACAAGACAAAATCCGCACTCAGATAAGGAAACTACAGGGAAAAGTAAACAAGAAGAAAACAAGTGGCAAACGAATTTACTTGCAAACTTACCAGTCAAATCTATCAAGATCAAGTGTGGCCTCCGTCGACTCCGACGAAGACTCCTTGGGCAATCGCATCTTCTTGCGAGATGACGGTGCCACAGCCCTCACAGGAGCGGCAGGAATTGGCGACTCCGCACCAACAGCCGCGCCCCCTGGAGGGGAAGGAGTCGACGCGTCGGAATCCTCTCTACGCGAACGCTTGCGAGTATCCGGACTTTCGGACTCGGGGGCTTCCTCTTCAACATCGAAAGGGACAGTCGACTCAGACTGGTCCTCTTCCATAGCCTCACGAGGAATAATCCCCTCAGGGAGGGGAGGCATGCAAGGCGACACCGCCCACTCCTGCATACAAAAATAAAACAGATAAGCAACAGAAGACGCAATCGAGAAAATACGCTACTACGTAGCACAACCATACCTCAGGAGGAGGATTCGAAGCATCGAAAGGAGGAACGACTGGCTCGTTCGGAAGCACATCCTTGAGGGTATACTTTGTGACCAGTCGCACCCTCTTATCTACCTCACTCGTGGACATGCCATCGGCAGACACGCGAGTGGGATCATCAGCGCCACCCCATTGGAACATGGGATGGACCCTGGCCTGGAGAGGCTGGACGCAACGATGCAGCCAAGTCCTGACCAGGGCATAGCCTCCCTCTTTTGCGCCTATGCGACTCTCGAGGTCGCGGACGCGCTGATATAACACGTCTATCTCCGCGAGTTCGGAATGCATGATCACGTTCTTCCAAGAACGCATCTTCTTGCAGGGAGTCGCGGGATCGAAAGGCACGAGACCAAAGTGCTCGTCCTTGGCCTTCTGGTCGCGCACATAAAACCATTTGTCCCTCCATCCCTGGACGGACTTGGTGAGCTTGATATCAAAGTAAGTGGCGGACGGATCAACATGTATTCCGCAACCACCTACGTCATAAACCAAAGAACCAGATGCAGACTGACGCTTCAATTTAAAAATGCATTTGAAAAGACCAAAGTGCGGCTCGATTCCGAGCCAGCACTCGCAGAGGGTGATGAAACAAGTAATGTGGAGGAGAGAATTTGGGGACAGCTGATGGAGCTGGAGCCCATAGAAACAAAGAAGACCCCGAAGAAAGGGGTGAAGAGGCAAGGAAAGACCGCGAATGATGAATGCAAGAAACATCACTCGATAACCAGCAGGAGGCATGAGGCAGTCTCACCGTTGGGGGCCTTGAATCGGCGATCGATGTAGATCACTCCGTCTTGGCGAAGAAGACAGAGATCCGACGCTTTGATGATGGAGGGGCGCCAAGGGCCATTAGTCACGCGGGTGCCCGCAACCTTCTTCTTCCCGGCGGCGGCGGCGCTGGTGGCCGCAGCAGCGGAGCCACCCTTCTTCTTTCCTGCAACGAGGGTGGCCGCAGACTCAGCGGCAGCGCCTCCCTTCTTCTTCCCCATTGCGCGGCGGCGATGAGAGCGAAGAAAATAGCTGGGGAACGAACGAAGCTGGTCCAGCGTCGTAGAGCAGGAAAGCAAAGGGCAATGGCGATGGCAGCAAGGAAGAAAGAACACAGATGGGAAAATTACCGCTGCGGCATCGCTACTTAACCCCTGGAAGATGCAATCCAACGGCTGACAAAAACCCTATTGGAAACGTGGCACGCATCGCGGAGGACACGTGGAGAAGAGGAAGCGCGAACCGTCCCCCCACTTCTACCATTACGTGCGGAAATCGAGGAGGCATAGTTAAAAATAAGATTACGCACGCCCAGTCAAATCAAAGTCAGAAAGTGGGACCCACAGCTCGTCACGTCCCGTCAAAACCGCTCACGCGGGCAACTAAGGTCATACAAGCATCAGCACTGATGTCACCAAAAGGCTATGCAATGGAGAACTTCGACTATTTTTAGTCCTTGCTGGAGTCTTCGACTCCACCAAGCACTCGAGGGCTACTCCCATAGGGAGCGCTGGCCGTGCACCCTACGATTTTTCTTTTCTTTTTGCAGGAACATGGACAATTACAAAAGGCAAACCCAACCACTCGAAACATAGTTTGATTATGAACATGGGTTACTCCCATAGGGAGCGCCAGAAACAGGCAGGCAAAAGACGACATCAGTCGCAAAAATATTTCTGCACCTGCCTGGGTCATCGACTGAAACAAGCAGGCAAAGACGATAGCAGTCGCAAAGGTGTTTTACTACCTGCCCGGGTTATCAACCGAAAAATCAAGCAAAAGACGACAACAGTCGCAGAAGTTTTTAGTCCCTGCCTGAGTCTTCGACTCAACCAGGCACTCGGGGGCTACTCCCATAGGGAGCGCTGGTCGCGCACCCTATGATTATTTGAACAAAAAACTATGTGTTGATAACATCCACACTCGAAACTCATGGCGACACCACCTCATAATTTTTCCCCTACAAAGAGATTGCATCTCCAGGGTTACCCGAATCGTCTCCGCGATGATAAAATTCGGATGCCGCGCCTACGGCGTGAAGGTAAGACCTGCATAAGGCCTGGCAACGCATTTTACTACGCACTACCAGAAACATATCCGTGCCCACAGGCACGATGAACATGCCTTGACGGACGCGTCAAGTGCTCACACCCATATAACTGGAATTCGACTCCTGTAAGACCTCCACGGCCTGAGTCGAATTACACCAGCACTTTTCCGGATTCGAGTAGATTGCGTTGTTTCACCCTAAGGTGGTTAACTGATACCGATACTTCGGTCATATTAGGCACGTATATCAACAATCCCTATGACACAAATAAAAGCAATCGAAATATACTCATTCAGGCACTCGAAGGCTTCAAAAGTCCCCAGTCGAATCTACGATTCCACTGGACACTCGGGGGCTACTGACATGGGTATACCCTACAGGTACTCGAGCTTGGTATATACGGCCCAAATACGTACAAGCCCACGGTGTCGCCAAGGCCCAGATGGAGGGACTCGAGTAACCTATGGACTCTCAATTGCTTGAAGGACAAGAAGAAGCTAAAGATAGAAAGTTTAAAGGGGAAAACCCTAACTTGTAGCCGACTCGACCTGCTACCCGAGACCTAGCCTATCTATATAAAGGCTAGGAGGGGGCGGCGAGGAGGACACACGCAACCCTAGTTTTCACAACCCTCGCCAGATTTCATCTACGCATCATTGTAACTTTCGACTCCCTCGATAATTCCACGAGCAGACAAGCAGGAGTAGGGACCTCTACGAGGCCTGAACCTGGGTAAATCCTTTGTCCCCTGTGTGCTTGTTTGCTAGCCGATAGATGTCTCCAGCGCTCCCTCCTTCTCCAAAACCCAAGTCCATAACAATGGGCATTGACGAGTTAAACCCTCGTCACCACATAAAGCTTTGATCTATGTTTTACACATAATAATCGTTTGTAACCCGTGGCTTCGGTGTGCTCTCGGTTGGATTAAAAGTCTATTGCTCTACCCGCTGCATCACGGGAGCTCTAGAATATTAGGATGTCTTACCCACAAGATATTATCTCCATACCAACATTATACATGACTATGCTTATTATTATCTTTTATCCCATTTGATGTGCAGCTATAGGTGGATCTTCAACCCTAGCCTATCTCCATCCATTGATTCAAACCCGTTATAAAGTAAACTAGATTGATCTGGTCAACTAAGGTAAAACGAACAAACAAAGTGTTGTAGACGTGTCATTTTTATTAACTTTTAGTAGTGCTTTCCGAGGTTCGATTAAACCTAGGTCTTATAGGGAAAAATCTATTATACTACATCTATGAATCCGGATCGAAGGTATCAACCCTTTTCTAGCGCCGTTGCCGGGGAAGCAATTTCGCTATCCTGGTGACGTCATTAGAGACCTTGTTTTTAGTTTTATTATTAGTTGTAGTTTAATTCTTGTTTATTAGTTTACTTTCTTGTAATCTATTTGAAAACCCAAAAAAAATAGTTACTTGTTATTCGTTTTCCTTACTTAAAATTTACCAAAAAGATAAGAGCCATGGATCAAAAGAGATTAGGGGAGTATGCTATTCCCACTGATGATTTTATTTGTGCACCCATCACTCAGCCCGCAGTTGATGTGGAAACATATAAGATAAAACCTAACCTTTTAAGTTTGGTTCAACAAAACCAATTTGGGGGTTCATCCGCTGAAGATTCGGGATTGTACTTAAATACTTTTACTTAAATTTGTGACATGATGCGTATTAAGGATGTAGATCCAAATGTTGTTAAGCTAAGATTGTTTCCTTTCTCTCTTAGAGGAAAGGCTAAGGATTGGTTGCTAGCTCTACCAAAGGGCACTATTAAATCTTGGGAGGAATGTACTAATTTGTTTATGTCTAAATTTTCCCCCCAGCTAAGACTATGCAGCTAAGATCCAACATTACAAGCTTTAGACAAGAAGACCGTGAGCCACTAGCGCTTGTGTGGGAAAGAATGAAAGAAGCCGTAATGATTTGTCCTAGTCATGGGATGGAAGAATGGCTTATATTACATTTGTTTTATAATGGTCTTAACCCAATGTCTAAGTCTATGCTAGATACTACAGCAGGAGGAACGATCATGGGAAAGGAAGTGAGTGTTGCCAAGAAGCTGCTTGATTATATGCAAAATAACCATACCCAATGGCATGTGGAAAGAACCTCGAAGAGAGTAAGTTCAATTACCGAGGTAAATAATAAAGAGCTTACATCTAAGGTAGATTAGTTGCTTAGCTTAGTAAAGGGTAAGGAAGATACCCAAGTTAATGCTATCACTACCAATGTTAATGATGTTAATTTTATAGCTCGTACTCCTTTTAATCCTGCATGGAAAAATAATTATGCTTCCAATGTTCAAAAATATCATGCTAATCCTGCAGGAGCTCCTTATAATAATCATGATAATACTAAGGGAGCAAATCATGGCAATCTCCCATTTGAGCAAACCGTTAGAACATTTATACAAGCTCAAACCGAGCAAAATAATATGCTTATTAAGATTACAGAGAACCATGAAAGTAGTATAGGAAAATTATCTAACCAGGTCGTTGCAATTAGAAATGATGTGTAGGCTCTACAGGGAAGAACAAAGACCGTGGAGGCTCAGCTTGGTGAGGTAGCCGAGAGCCAAGCTCTCATACTAGCAAGATTTTCTAGAAAACTCGAGCCAAATCCAGTAGAAGACCTCAAGATGATGAGGGTGATAACCAATGAAGAAAAACCGGAAGAGCTGGATTATAGCAACGCGCCAACACCGGAATATACCATGGAAGATCTATTGAAGATGATCAACATTAAGAATCCAAGTATAGAACAAGGTAATGATGTTATGTACCAACAATTTATACAACAAGTAGCATCTAAGGTTTGTGATTTAGAGATGGAGTATAAAAGATTAGCTGATAAGCTTCCAGCTAAGCTAGACGATATATTTGAGCCCACTATTAAAATTAGTTGGGAGTTAATGATATATCCGCACTTTGTGATCTTGGTGCAAGCGTCTCAACAATTTCCAAAAGCTTATTCGATAAATTAAACTTGGGGAAATTTGTTACAACTGAATTGAGACTCCATCTAGCTGATTCAACTTATAAACAAGTTGTTGGGATAAAATAATATAGTTGTTGAAATTAAAGGTAGTCCCGCTCTTATTGATCTTGTTATTGTGGACATGCTTGAAGATCCCATAACACCTAAAATTCTAGGTAGACCATTCCTAAGAACTATTAAAGCTTTGATTAGTTTACATGAAGGGAATGTGAGAATAGGGCTACCATCTATAGATCCTTTTGTAGTCCACTTCCCTAGGAAAAAGAAGGCCAAGCCTAATGATGATGATGGTGTAATTACTTTGAAAGCCAACTATTTTGGAGTGGGTGTTCCACTTCAGAAACCTAAGTTATTGCCATCAAGGTCAAGCTAATTGACCTTAACTAGAAGTGCTTCATGGGAGGCAACCCATGTGAAATAAATTTCTTTCTTTATATTTTTATTGTGTTAGTTTCATTTTTGTTTTTGTTTTTAATAAAGAGTGTTCAAGAAGACCCATGGAGAGAGGATAAGAAATAAGGTAATCCTCTATATTTTATTTTACTAACACATGGCCTAAGATGTATTGCTAGATCATTACTTAGTATTTTGTTGTTATCTAGTCCTTTTATAAGATGTGGAAAGACGCACAGAGATACTAATCAAATTCCTTGAGTTTTGTAGTTCACAGTGTTCTTAACGACCATTGGTACGGCTGGAGTGGACCGTATTGTGCGCCCGTACCATATCAAGCCAAAGGGAGATAAAAAAAATTGATGTTTGCTAAAGGCACTAGTGTCGATAACGACCACTGGTATGGCCGGACGCAAAAGTACCGCGTGCCCGTACCGTATCCCTGAGCAAATATCAGATTTCAAGCAAAGTCATTGTAGAGATAACGACCAGTAGTACAGGCGTGCACGACCATACCGCGCCTGTACCGAGTGCACCACCTAGGAAGCAGTCATCGCCCCCAAGGTAAGTCACCGGTATATGGGTTCGAATCATCACTACCAGACACCACATACGTGGCCGCCATAAGCACCCCGAGGAGGTAACCTAAAAATTCCCAAATCGTTTTTTCTCTTTCTTCTTCCTACAAAATCTAAACCATCTCCATTGGATATTCAAATTTACTCAATCTTTCTTTGATTCTTAGCACTCATTCGCTCTAAGGTATGATTCTCCTCCGATCCCCAACTTATTTGTGCAAAAGCTTCACTCAATCATTCATCATTGTCAATCTAGACATAGGTCCTATTCTTGATTCAATCTTGATATTAAGTATGCTTAGCATTGTTTTTAGAGGAGTTTATTTTGTAGTTAGTGTAGAGAATCGCTATATTTCTATTGGACCAAAAAATATTAGCAATCTTTATTTACTTTGTCTTGTTTTATTTATTAGATGAACACGAGGAGTCGTACACGTGAAATGGCTGGGGAATCCTTCGCACCACCCATTGATACGTTAACCCCCAAGTCACTTGTCATCGAGTTCCAAGGAGTTCCAACTGAGCCGTTTCGACCGTCTCAAGATTCGAGAGATCAAGTCCACTAAATGGGCATGTCCTTATATCCTGAACCGACTTGGCATTCGTGCTGATTTCAATTTACTTTGCAATAATGTTGGTTTGTAAAATTTTGTCTTTCATGATGTTGCCATGTATCGCCGTTTGATGCTTGAGTTCTTTAGCACCTTGACGCACACAATGGATCCTTATGGTTGTTCAGAGGAACAAAGGCCCGGAGTTGATCGAATCAAATTCCGCCTTATGAACTGTGAGTATACTTTAACACTCAGCCAATGGGCTCAATGCTTTGGGTTTGCCAACAACACCACTGATGTATGCACAACTAATTTTGTTTTAGATCCTTCCCCTTCATAATACTTTAATTTTATGAGAATTCATGGAAACACACCCAAGGGGAACCAAATTGATCATCCTGCTATTGGATATGTATTCTATGTGATTGCTAACACATTGCAGGCACGTGGTGAGTTTACTAGAGTCAATGAGGATGACACGTTGATCCTCGCAAAAGTTGCCCTTATCAATTGTAACTTAATGACAAATTTGGGCGCTCTTCTTGTGTTTTACCTTAAGCATCAGGCTCTTCAATCTCGAGGACCCATATGCGGAGGAGGAGTTGTGACCATTCTTGCATGCACACTTTCATCAACCTAGGTTGAAGCTAATCTACCCCAACAAGAAATACCCGTGGGAGGAGGAGAAGATGAAGAAGTAGAACAAGGGGGACCCGAACAAGATGTGCAGCCACCAAACTACTACATCACCTATGAAGACATATATGCACTCGAATGAAATATTCAAAACATGAACAACCTCTCCATCAACCTTCGAGATGCTACTGCAAGTCTTGCCACCCAGTTCCATGATTGGAGCAGCCAATGGAACGTGGGAGATTATCCACCGCCACCACAATGAGCAACAAAAGGGCTTGCAAAAGCCTGAGGCAAAATTTATTTGTGTAATAACAAGGTTGTACTCTAGCTCCTTGTGAGCTTTGAAACACTCGTGTTGGCTTGTTCCAACACTTTGCTTTTTTCCTTTGCTTTCGTTTTAGTTTATTTTTGTTTTTGTTCATTTTTATTAAACCCTTGCTTGGTCGCAAGTTCTTTTCTATTCTTTAATCCCTATCCTCAAAAATACAAAAAGATTTTTCCATTTTTCCTTTTTTTTCATAAACGTGGATTCATACTTTGCCTCTTTGCTTTAATATCATTTCGAGAGTAATCGTGTTTGAGTTTTGAAGGAACACATCCCTATAAGGAAGAGGATCATGAAGTCACTTATAACAGGTATGTCCTATGTCTCCCACTTATGAAGTTTGAGTTGTTTATCTTAGTTGGTTGATTTTCTAAGATGCCATGATAGTGGGAAGTAATTTAATATGGTTAGAGTAAGGCTTTTTATTGGTATGATGATTAGTTGTTGAAGCTCTTGCTCTAATTCTTTTAGTTAACCGAGTCTTGCCTTGGAAATAATATTGCTAAACAAGTATAATAAGAAAAAGTCTGAAATTTACGACTTGTTTGATGAATGATTGTCTTGAGAGTATACCCTTGATGATACTTAACCCCATAGATATTTTGATAGTATTGACGACACTCATTAAAGGAGTTGTTTGATCTAAATAAAGTCTAGTGGTAATTGTGATGCATGCCAAAGCTAACATTTTGGATCAAACCGCGGTACTAGCTCAAAAAAAGAGAAAGAAGTGAGACAAATTTTTTCTATGTCTCTAATGCACACCTTTGGGATGCCAACAACTCCGCTAGCTTTTGAATGATCTATGGTATAACCCCAGATTTCAGCTATGAGTTGATGACATGAGTGGCATCCGTGTCAATATATGGGCAAAAGTATTGGTACTCTCAAAGGTTGTGCAAACACTTGCAAAAGAAATAATCAGCGATCCTTGAAAAATGAAAGAAAAAAATATATCTATGAGGATCCACATAACAAGTCCTTGGCATGGTACCATTACTACTTTACGAATTTTTCTTGTAAGACAATGATTGGATTAGAAGTGTTTTAGATAGACTTGATTTATTGATGTGGGTGTAAATAAGACACTTCATTGTTATACTACTTGGGACATGAAACTCTCTTACTCAATTATGCTATTTAAACATCCTAGTGTTCCTTGGCAAGCTGAGAGTTAATTAGAGGAATTGGATTGATTGCTACACTTCTAGTTACTTATACTTATATTAAACTTTACTTTGATTATCTTGACTTACCGAAGCTTGTATAGTATTCTTGTCATCTCTCTAACTTTCATAAGCTTCACAAATGAATGAAGTGTTGAGCACATACGACTACCAACTTTAAGTGAACTCTTATTCTCGTTGTTTCAAGTTTAGACGCTGAATTCCTTATAGTTCTTTTGGTTCTTGTTGCTCGAGGACGATCAAGGTTTGAGCTTTGGCGAAGTTGATGGCTCTAATTTTTGCCATCTTCCATTGTGTTTAAACATTGTTTTTGGTCAAGCAATTGCCAAAGAAACTCTCAAATCTTGCCACTAATGACTAATAATTGCAAAGATATGCAAATCCCTTCTTTGATTTATGTTGTGTAGGAAATCACGACTTTAATTGCAAAATAAGGAGTCACAATGAAGGATTTTGAGGAAGTACATGATACGTCCATTTTGCATCACTATTCTATGTCTTAATTCACTATTATTCATTGATATATTTCGTATTGAGAGGTGATACTTATGTTATTTCATCTATTTTTGCATGGTTGATGACTTTTGGAGCATGGACCGCTGCAGTCAGGATTTTGATGGAAAAGGTGATGTTTGGAGGCAAAATTCGTGAAGATCAGAAAATCCGGGAAAATATACGGAAAATTATATTTTTCTAGAAGACTCAGGATGCCAGAAGATGGAGCGGAGGTGGGCCATAGGGGGCCCACACCACACCATGGCGCGGGCAGGCCTAGGCCATGCCAGGGAGTGGTGTGGCTGCCCTGGCCCACTCCAGCCTCTCTCCTTTGGCGTATATTATCCTCCCGAAACCCTAAGACTCGGGGAGCGACCACAGAAAGATTCCGCCGCCTCTGCAGGGCGGAAAACACCAAGAGAGAAAGATCTCTCCAGCAGACAGATTTCTGCCAGGGGAATTCCTTCCCAGAGAGGAGAGATCGTCGCCATCAACACCACCATCAAGCTAGACTTCATCAGGATCATCATCATCATCACCACCATCATCACCATCAGCACCCTCATCACCATCTCCATATTGCTGTAACAATTGCGTTCAATCTTGCTACAGTTCATAGGGGAAACTTTCCCGGTGTTGATTACTCTTTGTAGTTGTTGCTATTGAGTGAACCGTTGAATTATTGTTTATGTTCAGATTGTTATACATCATTATTCCATCTCTAATCATGATCCATATGATGTCTTGTGAGTAGTTCGTTTTGTTCTTGAGGACGTGGGAGAAGTCTTGTTGTTAGTAGTGGAGTTGTGTTGAGAAAGATTCAATAGATTGTTATTTAAGTTGTGGTGTACTTCTTCTAGTGGTGTCATGTGAACGTTGACTACATGACACTTCACCTATATGGGCCTAGGGGAATGCATTGTGTATTTGGCTACTAATCGAGGGGGTTGGAGTGATGTAAACCTGAAACCCCCGTTAGGAAACCATTGCACAAGGGACGTAAGGGTCTTAGAGTTTAAAGTTGTGGTTAGGTTTCTACCTTAATTACTTTCTTGTACTTACGGATGTTTGCAAGGGTATAATCACAAGTATGTATTAGTCTTGGATGGGGCGGTACATTAGCACAGGTTCACCCACACAACACTTAGCAAGCTAAAGAAGATTAATCAACTATATGAAGCGAAAGCACTTGGAGCCTTCCCATGTGTCCTCAAGAACGTTTGGTCATCTTAAGTAATACAACCGGCTTGTCCTTTGCTGCATAAAGGATTGGGCCACTTGCTGCATTTATTCCTACTGTCTTTTATTTACTCGTACTTTGTTTGCTTGCTTTATCGAAAACCCCTAAAAATCCGTTTGTTAAGTATTTGCAGAGAATTCCTGATCCGTACCACTAGCTAGCACCTTCTGCTCCTTGTTGGGTTCGACACTCTTACTTATCGAAAATACTGTGATACACCACCTATACTTGTGGGTCATCAAGACTATTTTCTGGCATCGTTGCCGGAGAGTGAAGCGCTATTGGAGAGTGGAACTGGTAAAGGAAACTTCTACTACGAGTATTGTTTACTTCTGCTAGTTGCTTTATTTTCGTTATGGATAATTCACTGAGTTTCTTATTTGGTAATGCTACTACCACTGCTAAGGCAGTAGATAAGCCACCACCTGCTGAGAAAGATGTTTTCAAAATACCTACAGGAATTATTGATCGTGTTATGGATAACTATTATGTTGGGGATGGAACTGTCCATCCCGGTGATCATTTACTCTTTATACACGAATTATGCGGGTTGTTCAAGTGTGTAGGTATTACTACAGATCAAGTTAAGAAGAAGTTATTCTCATTATCACTAAAAGGAAGAGCTGAGGAATGGTATAAGCTGCTGAAGAATGGTCAAGCTCTGGAATGGGAGGAAATAGTGCCTCTCTTTTATTCAAAGTTTTATCCTCCTAGTGAGATTCATAAAGATTGGAATCAAATATACAACTTTTGGCCTCTTGATGGAGAGAGTACATCTCAAGCTTGGGGGAGATTGAAGTTACTAATGCTCAAATGTCCCATTCATGAGCTCCCCAACAATATTATTATCAACAATTTTTATGCAAGGCTCCCTCTACATGATAAAGATTTATTGGATGCTTCTTGGGCTGGATCATTCACTCGCATGGAAGAATAAGCTAAATGGGACCTTCTAGACCGTATTCAAGACAATGCTAAAGCTTGGGAGAATGACAAAGGTAGAAAGTCAGGTATAAATTATGATTATGAATGCATTGAATCTTTTATGGGAACTGATGACTTTCAAAATATTAAAAATGCTTATGGTCTAGACTCTCAAGCTATTGCTTCTTATTTTAAGGCTTTTGCTTCCTACATTGAAGTGCCTAAAAAGAAGTGGAATAAGTATCATGAACCTTATAAAGATATTGCTAAGAGTGTTCCTTCAAGAAATACTGAAATTTACACTGCTAATCATGTTTTACGTGAACCTTATATTGAGAAAATGCCTTTCCCAGTTAGGATTAAGGAACATTCTATGATAGCTAGTATGGTTAATGAAAGTACAAATAAAGCTGTTGAACCTGATAAACAGATGGTCGATGAACCTATAATAGCAAATGTGAAAGACTTTGTCACTAAGTATGAGGAAGAGGGACACACTATCCTTTGTAAGGATACCTCCAATATTGTTTCACATAGTAGTGTTATGAGAGCTAGTAATCCTGTGTTTTCTGTTAGAACAAGTGATCATTGCTATGATAGTCCTTGTGATAGATATATTGTTAAGTTTATGCATGATACTGAAAGTTACTATGAAATAGGGAAAAGTGTTCTTATGCATCTGAATAATATCAAGTTTCCTCGTTTTATGCTGAAAGTTTTTATATTGCGCTTCTTTTGCCTTCTTATGCAAGTTGCCTTTGGTTTCAATAACTTGTTTGTTTACAAAATCGCCTTGCATAGGAAGTGGGTTAGACTTAAATGTGTGTGTTTTTGCTTCTTAATGCTCTCCTTCACTTCAATTCATATCCCTATGAGAGCTTCTTCAAAATTATCATGCCCATCTTAATGGCTATAAAGAAAGAGCTTTATGGGAGACAACCCAATTTGTTTTTGCTTTCAGTTTGTTTTTGTTTCTTTGAGTCTTGGAAGTTATTACTTCGGTAATAACCGCTCCTTATCCGTTTTTTTTTGGTTTTTGTGTCAAGATCAACCTCTAATGAGAGGGAAGTAAGATTTGGGGAAGTTGCTGTTCCGAAACAGATTTTTGTGCCTACACGTAAAATTTCGTGGGAGATCTCTGTATGTCGGATTGAGCTGTAATTTTTTGTGCTTCTGCCCCAGGTTGTTATTTAACTTTCGTTAGTTTTGCACTTTTTATTTGAGCAACAGAAGATTTTCGAAAAAATTGATTTTTACCTGCTGGTCTGTTTTGACAAATTTTGCTAATCTTGCATTTGCCTCTTTATTCGATTTCCTTTTTGAATTCTTTTTGGGTTTTCAGAAGGAGTTGATACAGTAGCTTATGTTTTGATGGTCTTCAGTTGAAGTTGGACTCAAAAGGTTCTATCACTTCACTTATACTAATGTTGCTAATAAGAACTGTGTGAAGTTTTGTGTGAAAGAAATTTCCAGGAAGTGGAGATAATGGTGTAATAAGGAAGAGAAAGGTTTTATGACTCGAGTAATAAGTATATGAAGATGAAGATATCAATGATATTCAAGAGATGACCCTGGAAGAATCTACTAGATACCAAATTCAGAGACCTGCAGAGTCCGTTTCCAACTAGGTAACAGATCTAGTAAGAAAAGTTCCACGAAAGTACAATCCAACTATATTTTTGTAGTTTTTAGTCAATAAGGAAAGTTTCAAAGCGAAAAAGGGACGGAACCGGAGCCGGGGTGGCCCACACCACCCCATGGCGCGGGCCCACCCCTGGCCGCGCCACCAGGTGGTGAGGCCAACCAGGACTCCGCCTTCGACTCGTTTTCTCCTAGTACCTTCCTTTTGATATGAAACTTCGTAATATATAACCCCCCCGGATCCCCCGAGGTCCGAATATCGTGTTTTCGTCGTGTTTTTGTTTCGATCTGTTTCTGTCAGGACATACTTTTTGAGAGCTTAGAAGCACAATGGTGTCTGCCAAGGATAAAGGGAAGGAGCCCATGGAGGAAGACCTCCAAGACCCCGGGAAGGAGAAGGAGATCAAGAGTGAAGGTGAAGAGGAGCAAGGCCAACGTCCGCATACCGGCACCACCATTGCAAGCATTAGAGTAGTGAAACCTGCCAAGATTAGAAGGACTGCACGGGTGCAAACTGGGGGGAAAGCTCCTCGTCACAGTTTGGCACCACGGTCACTTCCTCCACGCACCAGGAATCCTTTTCATACCCTTATCCATGAGCATCAATATCAGAATATGGCCAAGGAGAAATTACCCTCCAATTGGGATTTGCCTCGTTCTAGCCATGCAGGAAAAGAAGACTTCAAGGAGGAAGAGTGGGGAAAGAACATCAAGAGCTGGAATTCTCAACCCGACATGATCATGAGCCGCATTGAGCAAAACTCGCAGCATATTCGTAATCTCACTTTCGAGATTGAGGACTTGGGGAAACTAATCAGAGAGCTCATCGAGAGGATACCACCACCACCACCTAAGGAGTAATTCGTCATCAGGTTTGGCATCCCCTTGGTTTGTTCCAAGCTTGGGGGAGTGTCGCGGTATCATATCACTATCTTCTATCTTTTTACCTTATTAGTAGAGTCATATCATGAATAGAGGAGTTATTTTGTAGTATGGTTTGCATTATGGAAGTGTCCCCTCTCTCGTTAGATATGTATCCCTTGGTGTGAGTTTCTGTTATGGAATATTAACGAGAAGTTTTTTCATTCACTCTTTTGCATAGCTTATATTAGTTTTCAATTCGTGGTTATATGATTGATCTTGTTGTTAGTATTGGTATCACTTTGGGATCATTGAGTTAATTTAGTTGGTTTTGGCAAACCTGGCTCGGTCAGTAGCAACACTATTTTTGAGAGTTAAATGAAAAAGATAGAAGTACCTTTAAAGAAAAATAATTTCATCATCTTTCTTTCTTGATTTGCTCATAAGTCTAGTATTCTCTAGTTAAGATCTTTTGTGCTTCCAAGGAAGATTGCATGTTTTTCTTGATCACTTGTATGTTTGTTTGTTTCCTTCAACTCTTATACTTGCTACCCAGCCTTGCTAGCCAAAAACCTGTACTGAGAGGGTATTCTTATCGTGCATCCACCTCCTTTAAACCAAAACCTTTGCCATTTGTGTCCACCATACCTACCTAGTAGCATTATTGCTATTCCAAGTAAATTCTTGTTTTATCTACCTCCCAAATTAAACTTGTTATGTGAAAATTAGTGATTAAAGATCTCACTAACTTGATGGCACACTTTACTTTCTTGCATTTAATAAACTTGAACCATTGGGTCCTTCTTTGTTACTTATATGCTTGCGCTTTATGAGTTGAAGTTAGCTGAACCATGTATCACGGGGACCGCTTTCAATACTTCATTTGGTACTTTGTACCTAGTTGATATCATGTTCTTTTGCTTATGGATCCCGGCGGTGTGAAATAAAAGTGGAACTTGTAAGATCATGGAGTTTATATGTGTGTTAGAGAAACGCATGGGCCGCTAGCCTAAGACATGCCTAATCATGATGGAAACTTGCAGCATAACTATTGTGAGCATTCTATGAAGCATCCTCAATAAAAACCTATGCAAATAGCAAATAAAAAGATCGCTGAGATGCTCACTGTCTGCTTGCCTTGTCATTTTGATTATGGGATAGCTCCTGTGTCATGTGCAAGGGGTACCCCGTTGGCGGTTCTCAATGATACGCATGTATTTACAATGAAAAGAGCTTGCTCGTG
Organism: Avena insularis; assembly: GCA_023614405.1. Taxonomy (NCBI): domain Eukaryota; kingdom Viridiplantae; phylum Streptophyta; class Magnoliopsida; order Poales; family Poaceae; genus Avena; species Avena insularis. Next base: position 455,975,854 of record CM042694.1, read on the forward strand.
ACTGAAGTTGAGTAGCATGAGGATCGGTACTCATAAGTAAGGGGCATGAGATTTCAACTTTTAACTTGTCAAGCATATCCTCTTAGTTGTGTCACTTTAACCTTAACCACCTAAAGATGCCTATGATAGGGGCAATGAGAGCTGAAAGCTAGTAAGTATCATAATTTTTGGGAGCTCTTTATGAGACTTGCAATCCCTGCTTCCCTCTGCGAAGGGCCTTTCTTTTACTTTGCAGTTGAGTCAGTAAACCTATTCCCTTCTATCTCAGCAAGTATCTTGAGTTCATGTGTTCCATTCATTCATATGATGATTTATGCATTCATGTTTCTTTTGTTCCTTGTTTTGCATGTTGCTCTTATCTTGAAGTTTACTACTTTGAAAGCTATCATTGAAAAACCAGCTATTTGTGAACTCCAGCAAATTATCAACTATTCTTCGACCAAGAGCTAAGTTTGCCATTACCAATTATGATTCACTTTATGTATCTTTATTGTGTTTCCTTTACTCATTGCAAGTTGAGTTATATAATAGTGAGTTGTCTTCTATTATGATCTATGTATTTGTTGAATGTGATGCTTCTTGTCCGTATTCTTTTATCGACTCTTCACTCCATAAACTTGAGGTCATGTTTATTGAGCTCAGTTTCGCTTGGGGACAAGCGAAGTCTAAGCTTGGGGGGAGTTGATACGTCCATTTTGCATCACTATTCTATGTCTTAATTCACTATTATTCATTGATATATTTCGTATTGAGAGGTGATACTTATGTTATTTCATCTATTTTTGCATGGTTGATGACTTTTGGAGCATGGACCGCTGCAGTCAGGATTTTGATGGAAAAGGTGATGTTTGGAGGCAAAATTCGTGAAGATCAGAAAATCCGGGAAAATATACGGAAAATTATATTTTTCTAGAAGACTCAGGATGCCAGAAGATGGAGCGGAGGTGGGCCACAGGGGGCCCACACCACCCCATGGCGCGGGCAGGCCTAGGCCGCGCCAGGGAGTGGTGTGGCTACCCTGGCCCACTCCAGCCTCTCTCCTCTAGCGTATATTATCCTCCCGAAACCCTAAGACTCAGGGAGCGACCACAGAAAGATTCCGCCGCTCAAGGTGGAAAACACCGAGAGAAAGATCTCTCCGTGATGAGATTTCTGCCAGGGGAATTCCTTCCCGGAGAGGGGAGATTGTCTCCATCAACACCACCATCAAGCTGGACTTCATCGGGATCATCATCATCATCACCACCACCATCATCACCATCAGCACCCTCATCACCATCTCCATATTGCTGTAACAATTGTGTTGAATCTTGTTATAGTTCATAGGGGAAACTTTCCCGGTGTTGATTACTCTTTGTAGTTGATGCTATTGAGTGAACCGTTGAATTATTGTTTATGTTCAGATTGTTATACATCATTATTCCATCTCTGATCATGATCCATATGATGTCTTGTGAGTAGTTCGTTTTGTTCTTGAGGACATGGGAGAAGTCTTATTGTTAGTAGTGGAGTTGTGTTGAGAAAGATTCAATAGATTGTTATTTAAGTTGTGGTGTACTTCTTCTAGTGGTGTCATGTGAACATCGACTACATGACACTTCACCTATATGGGCCTAGAGGAATGCATTGTGTATTTGGCTACTAATCGTAGGGGTTGCCGGAGTGACAGAAACCTGAACCCCCGTTAGGAAACCATTGTATAAAGGACGTAAGGGTCTTAGAGTTTAAAGCTGTGGTTAGGTTTCTACCTTAATTACTTTCTTGTACTTACGGATGTTTGCAAGGGGTATAATCACAAGTATGTATTAGTCTTGGATGGGGCGGTACATTAGCACAGGTTCACCCACACAACACTTAGCAAGCTAAATAAGATTAATCAACTATATGAAGCGAAATCACTTGACAATCTTCCCATGTGTCCTCGAGAACGTTTGGTCATCTTAAGTAATACAACCGGCTTGTCCTTTGCTTCATAAAGGATTGGCCCACTTGCTGCATTTATTCCTACTGTCTTTTATTTACTCGTACTTTGTTTGCTTGCTTTATCAAAAACCCCTAAAAATCCGTTTGCTAAGTATTTGCAGAGAATTCCTGATCCATACCACTAGCCAACACCTTCTGCTCCTCGTTGGGTTCGACACTCTTACTTATCGAAAATACTGCGATACACCCCCTATACTTGTGGGTCATCAGTACACATGGCCAAGTAATTGGGATGCTGTACCAAGGCGCCTGAAGGCTTAACAACCACTGGTACGGGTGCGGTCCACCCGTACTACCTGCCCGTACCAGGTGGCGATGACTTCGTCTCGTCAAATCCTACAACTTTCGTGAATACACCTATATATTTTGAGGCTCCAGCCGCTGGCCAGAGAACCGCCATTTTGAGATTGCACCGCAACACCACCAAAGGAGATCCACGCCATTGTTCATCCATTGTTCATCACTTCCCCCATCCATCCATCCACTAGCCATAGCCATTGCTTTCTACTTTATATCTCCTTGTGATTTGGCGACCATTGTAAGAATATTTGATTTCAATATATGTATTTGTATGATGTTTTCTATCTCCGATCTATTTGTTATGAGTGAGTAGTCTCACGGGCTACAGGTTGGGGAGAAACCTTGCAGCGATTATGTGCATCTAGATCATGGGAGAATTGTATTTTGTTTGGAATTACAATTTGTATCTTTTGTTTTCTTTGTCTCTTGTCTCGATCTCTGGACTTGTAGGTACCCAAGGTCATATAGATTGATAAAGGCTTGAGGTCGGATACTTGGCTATCGGTGATCTCATAGGAACCTCAGTGACAAAAAGGGCAGTACGATCTTTGCTTAGCACCCCATTCGGGATCAACAACAACATCACCACTTAAAGCTTTGATTTGTGTTTTACACTTAATAATCGTTTGTAACCTGTGGCTTCGGTGTGCTCTCAGTTGGATTAAAATTCTATTGCTATGCCCGCTGCATCACGGGGGATCTAGAATATTAGGATGTGTTACCCACAAAATATTATCTCCATACCAACATTATACATGACTATGCTTATTATTATCTTTTATCCCATTTGATGTGCAGCCGCAGGTGGATCTTCAACCCTGGCCTATCTCCATCCATTGATTCAAACCCGTTATAAAGTAAACTAGATTGATCTGGTCAACTAAGGCAAAACAAACAAACAAAGTCTTGTAGACGTGTCCTTTTGGTTACCTTTTAGCAGTGCTTTTCGAGGTTCGATTAAACCTAGGTCTTCTAGGGAAAAATCTATTATACTACATCCATGAATCCAGATCGAAGGTATCATTAACCATTCTCTTCTACCCTGCTCGATGATCTGCAAGTGGCCTCCCTGATTGCTCCATTGTATTCAAAGAGCATGCCAACATTGTTTGCTGGAGGGGCAGCTAAAAAATAGATGGTCCACTGTTTCTTCACAATTGTTGTCGTAGGTCAGGCAGTCAAAATTAGAAATAGTATTGTACTTCGTTCTTTTTAGCATGTTTTTTGTATTCAGCCCATTAGGGAGAAGTAGCCAGCAGAAGAATTTGAGATTTGGTGTGTATTTTATATTCCATAGCCACCTAAAGGAAATGTGTGGTTTAATTTCTCTGAAGTGGAACTTATAGAAATTGCAGGTTGTAATCGTTTCTGTGCCCCATATGCATGTCAATACATCATTGTCTGAATCATTAAGTTCTACAACACTGACTCTGGTTTGTAATTATTTCAACTCATCCATAGCTTGTGGAGATATGGGCAGAGTAAAATTTGTGGCAAGATCAGGTGCAGAGAAAAAATCTCTTACTGATGAGTCCTCGTGAGCGGTAAATGAAAAAGCTCTTGGAAACAGCTCAGCTGCTATCCCATCAACCCAGTTAACTTTCCACATTAGAATAGTGGTTCGAGTTTTAACTGAACATGTAGTTATTCCTTTGTAAATTGGAAAGATTTTCCTGATGTCTTTCCACCAGAAGGAGCCACACATATCAGATGCATGAGGTATTCTCCCATCATAATAGGCCCCCCATATTAGTTGAACCCAGGGTGTGTCTGACTTGTTATAGAATTGATGCAGATACTTCAGTAATAACCCTTCGTTTTGAATCTTTAAATTTAAGACACCCATACCTCCTTTGTCCTTGGGCCTGCATACCTTATCCCAGGTAATTAGAGCATTACAATGTTCCCATTTGCATCCTTTTTGTTCCATAAACAGTGTCTTCTGATCTTTTCCACATACTCTATAATTTTGGGGGAAATTTTGAGAGTGCACATGGGAAACATTAAAATAGATGTTAAGAGAGAATTAATCAGAGTTCTTCGTCCACTGTAAGACATCATCATATAGTTGTCAAAGAGATTTCTCTCCACTCTGTCTACAAGGGGCATAAGATCAATGATTGTTGGCTTTGTGGTGCCCAAAGGTAAACCTAAATATGTGAAGGGCATTCTCCCAATAACACATCTAAGAAGAGAAGCTAGCTCATTTGTTAATTGGGCACTAATATTCATGGGGATCGTGATAGATTTGCTGTAATTGATATGCACTCTAGTAGAAGTAGCATAAGCATCTAGGATATCTTTCATTGTAGTAACTTGAGTTGTGTTGGCAGGCAGCATTATTATGGTATCATCTTCATATTGTACTACAGGGAAGTCCATGTCCAGATTACAAGGGAAAGGTGCTTCAATCATATGTAAAGAATAAGCTCTATTAATTGCAGATTGTAATAGGTCAGCAGCCAGTACAAAAATTAAAGGTGAAAGGGGTCCCCTTGCCTGACCCCCTTTTGTAGTGGAGTTGTCTACCAGGCACCCCATTAAGCAGAACTGAAGATTTCCTAGATCCAAGAATAGTTTCAATCCATTTGAACCATTTGTCATCAAACCCCATTTGCTTCATAATTTTAATCATAGCATCATGATCAATTGTTTCAAAGGCTTTTGCAAAATCTAGCTTCATTAGAATAATTTCCCTTCTAGAATGTTCACATTGATGAATGAACTCAGATGCCCAAGCAATATGTCTTGGATTGATTTTCCTTTAAGAAATCCATACTAATTTTTATGTACTATTTGAAGCACCACTTTCTATAGTCTATTTGCTAGCTAGAACCTTTGTAATTATTTTTAGACATCAGTTTAGAAGAGTAATGGGCCTATATTCATTAACAGTTTTAGGGGTTCCCTTTTTTGGGATCAGGGTTATATACCCCATATTTAAACTTTCCAAATTAATGTTTTCATCATAAAATTCTTGACATAGGTTATATATTCACTTTGATGATATGCCAAAATGTCCATTAAATCCATCAGGACCGGGTGCTTTAGCATGGGGCATCTGTTTGACAACTTGATCAATCTCATCCTTAGTAAAAGGAGCTAAAGAGTCAGCAAGACCTAGGTCAGGCCATATGAGTTCCTCTAGGTTCATTGTCATTTGTGGACTATGTGAGGTGCCGAATTTGTCTTTAAAAGCTTGGAAAATGGCTTCCTCCTTGTCAGCATGAGAGGAGACCACAGAGCCATCTGGTAGATCCCGTTTAGCAATGTTATTCCTTCTATATCTCTCAGTAGCCATAGCATGGAATTTTTTGAGTTTTCATCTCCAAACTTTGTCCATCTAATAGTACATCTGGTTTTCTAGTATTGTCTCTTGTATTCCAAAAGATTAAGAAGATGTTGTTTCAGAATTTTCCTAAAATTTCCTTCTGGAACTGTTAGTTGTCTTCTATCCTCAATTTTATCCAATTCCAAGAGATCTTTATTGGAGTTATCAATACATATAGAAAGTTTGGAAATAGATTTGCTCCAGTATTAAGGTCATATCTGAGCCTTTTAAATTTGGCATTCAGAATAGCAGCACTGTTTCCTCTGAAAATAGGTTTATTCCAACTGGTGGTCACAGTATCAAAAAATCTAGGGTGTGCAGTCCAGTAAGATTCAAATATAAAGATTTTGATGCAAGGTATAGTGGTCTGGATAGAACAATACAAGGTGTGTGGTTAGAAGTCGGTTTACCCTGCATTGTGACAATAATAGAAGGATAAGATTCAGTCTAGTGTAGAGAAGAGAAAACCCAGTCCAATTGTTCCAATAAAGGATCATCTTGCATATTGCTCCAAGTGTATTTTTCCCCTTTTATAGGGATTTCAGTGAGGTTTTGGTTTATGATGAATTCATTAAATGTAAACATGTCTTGAATATTCCCACAAGGCTTGTTTCTATTCTCAGCTGATCTTATAAAGTTAAAATCACCAAGAATTAACCAATCCTCATCATCAGGTATTTGCAAGTTCATGAGCCAATCCACATAAATATCTCTACTTGGTCCATTATAGGGACCATATATGTTTACTAGAGTCCAACACCTAGAGGATTGTGTGGAAGTGAAATGAACAGAAATAGCAAATTGCCCACAGTGCATCACCATCCTAGAGAAAATGGAACTATTCCAAATAATTATAAGGCCTCTAGAGGCACCATTTTAAGGGATGTATGCAAAATCATCAAATCTCTTTGGGCAGCAGGATTTAATAACAGCCAAATCAAAATGCTGCTTTTTAGTTTCATGTAAACAGACAACAGCACAACCACTAGAATTTGTAGCATTCAACAGAGCTAATTGTTTCTCTTTAGCATTAAGACCTCTGATGTTCCAACATAAAACAAGCCATTGTTTGAAATTATTCATTACAAGCCAGCAAACATTAAATATCCCTCTCTTGAGGAGGGGCCAGGAGCTTCTGAGAAGTGAGCTCCTATTCTGGAACACCACAGAGCTGAACTCAAATGTTCTGCAGCATGGTAACTGGAGTAGGGGGGATAGAATCATCTACCTCTTCAGTCAGCTGTTGAACTTTCCCATCAGCCATCTTTATGTCATTAGCTTCTATCACAGTAGGAATTCTTCTTGCCTTGACTTTGGATTTACTTGTCTTGTCATCAACTAGCATGTACACCTTAACTCCATCATATTTGGTGCTTCTAGGGATTCAAAGAACCTGAGAAGTCAATAGTGGCATAAACATATTATTAATATCAGTTGCCTTGTCAAGAAAACCAGAATGAATGCAATTATCAGTGATTTGCACCTCTTGTACCCCAGATTCATCTTGATCCTTAGTAAGCAGATTGGCTCTGGAAGGAGATAGAGAATTTTCTAGCTTCCTGACAACATTCCTGTAAAAGGGTGCAGAGAGAAGACGCTTTCCCAAGACCAAATTGACATTGTTAAAGACTGGTAGAGTGCTAATAAAGCTCCTGTCCACCCAGATATCTTTCTCAAAACTTCCCATGACTATACTTTGTATGATGGATAGTTTGGCCACAGTGTCATGTTCAAAGGGATTTAGACTAAAGCTTTGGCAAATTGAATGCTATCAACTTCACTAGAAGAGAGATTCTGCAACATATGTTTAGAAGATTGAAAATGAGACATGACAAAATTGTTAGCAAAAGTAGCATACTCAGGGGCAATCTGGACAGAGTTGATCACCACATAACTAGATGAAGAATTATCTTCTGACATTGGGTTATCAAAATTTTCATGCCAAGACTGCATGGGGCTATCAGTGACATTTGTGACAAGTGGGGGAATACCAGCCTGGACTGTAACACCTTGTTCCCTTAGAATTGCCTAAAAATTGTAAAGAGGGGGTGCATCCATTTCCTTAGCCATGACCTGATCTAACTGTGGATTCTGCATAACTACATGTTGTTTTCCTTGGTAGTTGTTGTTTCCATGTCCTCCTAGGATTCCATTCTGCTAAAGCCAAGCAGCCAGCTATTGCTGATAGATTTGCTCTGTAGTTTGTTCTAGACCATAGAAGGGATGAGGATTGCCATCTTCTGGTTTAGGATCTTCATGTGGTGGTGGGAGATCATGAATGTGTGCATTCCAGTCACTGCTTCTAAGAATATACACAGGAAATGTCTAGGAGTTCCTAACCCCACCCAACTAAAAAATTACCAGACTTTTTGGAATAAATTTGGGGTTTGCAATAGCCACCTTGACTAAAACATATTTTAAGTTTTCCCTAGGCCTATGCCAGAGAGTGAGCAAGCCAAAATCCTCCACAACACTACAGATGTAAGAGTTAGTCTGATAGTCTGCTGGGAAACCAAGGAATAGGATCCAGGTCTGTCTGCCAAAGGATGCAAGTCTTCTATTCCTAGCCTGATCCTGCTTAACAAAGGTGATAGTGGTAATGTCATCAATTTCAAAAGTAGTCCCACCCACCGTGTCAGCTTTTAGGGTATCTACCAGGGTAAAACTACCGAGACCAAAGGGGTGATCATCAGACCTTTCCACATCAAACCCACTCTCATTCAGTAATCCTTCTATAGTATTTCTCATGCCAGATCTAAACTGAATTGGTATGAAGCGATTTGGTTCCACAATGACGACATTGTCATGATCAGAGGCGCCACGGGATCAACAACTAATACAAAGCGGACCCTTCTATCAATAGGGCCATGATCGATAGACATATCGTCCAGGATGAAGGCCAGTGGATTCACTAGGAAATTTGCCATTGCAATCGAGCAGCAAGGGTTTACTGTAAAGGTTGTCGTCGGAAGTTCCGAAGCTGAAGATGTAGGTGGCGAGAAAGATTTATCTGCCCGCGTATCCTGGTGTTCCTTAACTACCCAGATTTTACGACCTAATAATTTGGTCCGGTTCTGCCCAATATGTTTCTGTTTTGGTTTCTAGATTTGTCACGTCATCTTGTGCAAAGGGCAAACTGTGGCCCAATGGCCCAATGATTTGATGACTGACATCATAGCCCAATCGACCAATCAACAGATAAATGACCTAAGGCAAGACAAGAGGCACAAGTAGTATCGGTGGCTCCTAAGCAGGATGAGCATTTGCAGCTCAACTTTCGGTAACCCAAGCAAATTCCTGGGCAGTTGATGATACGATGATCAGATAACCCACAGCGTGAGAAATGGCCAAAGGATTCAAAAACCAAATTTCTCAGTGGTAAGATCGGCAGTTGGAGGAATGTCAAAATTTCCTTTTCAGAATACCCGACAAAACAGAGATCTTCCAACTGTTCCAGCACCTTAATAGGCAAGAGCTCACACATTTTACGGAGGAAACTTTCATTCACCGATTTCAAATTTGAATTATTGTGCTAGCCCAGAAAAACCGAATCTGCGAAACTTCCAAAAAAGATACTGCCTTCCGATGATCGCCGGGGTGGAGTTTCTGGCGAAGTTGAAGAATTCCCAATAATGTGCCCATTGAACTTTGGTACCACTATAGGCATATCTAAGGCTATAGGAACCCGAGAATTAAGAAAACCAAATTTGGCTAATTCATTCGTAGAATGTCCAGAATCATCCAAATTGGCACTCTTAGCCAAAACACTCAGATTGTGCTTGAGATTAGTGGGGTTGCGTTGAGACACTTCAATGATTTCCTGTGTAACTCTCCAAGACTGATTATCTACATGAACAAAACCAGATTCAGAAGGGTGTGCGCCACTAAAAGGAGTGAAATGAAAAATAAAGTCTGGCCAGATTATGTCCTTGAGACCATAAATAAAATGCCCAACTTTGTTAGAGGCCACAGAGAATCTAAATCTTCGATCACAAAGGCGAAAAACATTGAATCTTCGGAAATCACCACCCAAACAACATTGCAGTGCCAGACTAACCGATTCCTCGATGAGAGCAAACGAAGCAGAGGAGAAGAAAAACCACCAGAAAGAATTCCTTGCCACGAGATGAGGTAGAAAAGTGGACAAAAGTCCCAAAACATCGACGCACCTAATCTTCCAACGCTAATCCAGGGGAGAAATCCTAGGGGAGCAGTCTTTCCATGGCCAAATTTGTTAGAAGACATGGTCGCCTAGGTGGAGGGGTGGTGGTGGAGGAGGAGAGGAGAGCCATATGTGGATTTTCTTCACGTTTTCTTTCCAATATAATTTTGATGGCGATGTCACTCATAAGTGATATTCCAATCATTCGTCTTGCGACATTTTAGCATTAGTGTTATGGATGTGATTTCTCCAACTAGACTTGTAAGAGTTCATCCATCTTCAATGGAATAAGGTAATTATTTGAATAGCCTTTATTCTCATAATACCAAAACAAAATAATAGTTTATTAAAACAAATATTGAAGGCTAGGTTTGATATCAACACAACAACACTTTATTTATTTCCGATGAACATCATCCCATATTCTCTTGCTACTTACTTATGCCATTGCAGTTCATGAATTGTGTTGTCCTGTATGACACTTCACACCAACCAATCCAGTATCCAATACCCAAGAACCACATTGTCTAACAAGCAAAGAATTCACTCATAATCATGTATATCATCTACATACCTAAGCTGGACATTTCCAGTCTTTTCTTTTCCGCCAAATATTTTCTAGATTCTCTTTCAGCATTTCCTTTTCCTTTTTAAAAGAATCTATTAACATCAATAGTGGTTCCATACACATGACATATAGTCTAAATCCTGTTAGTCAAACACTAATATCATTGGACTTGCACTTTTGATATAGATCACCATCATCAAATGTTTGGCGCTCTTCCAAATTTCATTCCTTTTAGTAATCCTTTTAATGTAGTAAACATTTTACCTACATCTTTCATCCATCCTTATCATACAACTTTCATGATCAAGCTACTATAGCTCATAAGGATGAATCTCGAATATAATGTTAATTCACATAAACTTTTGGGTGATCAGGATGCCTAGCGTCTCCAACCTTTGTAAATTCTCAAACAATACAAGAATATGTATTTTATTAAATTATACTCTATCATATTGCAACCAAGCATTGTTTTAGATATCACAATATCTTCTACACATGATGGTTTCTAAAACAACTTACAGCTCCTAGATAACATTTATATCAAAACAATTTTTCAATATCAAGAATCATGGAGGCAAGCATGATACTTAGGTACTAACTCTAGAATTTGTTACTCTTGATTCAATACTACTTACTGAATTTCATGGAGTAAGTGAGGTTTTGCTAAAAGTTTGCAATAGTGTTTTAAACTTTAGATTGAAACGCATAAAACAATACGATACCAGTACGTAAATAAAGTAAAAAATCCAAAATTCTATAGTTCTAATACCTCAATTATAGATAAGCGCAAAGTAGTAAACGAATGCCAGTGACGACTACAACAAACTATGCAAAATTCACTTTGATTTAGTTTGTGAAATTGGGTTCGAACTAATCCAAATTAATAAATGAACTCCCACTCAAAAACGACATCCCTCTAGTCATTTTTCGAGATTACATGAACCAAATTCACTACACCACGACCGATCATCACGTAAGGTGGTGCAGCTGCAAAGGCGATTATCATATGGACATCATATCATTCATATCACTCGCTCTTTACCTTTTGGTTCATGTTTTGAGTCCATGTCTGTACATGCTAGGCTCGCCAAGTAAGAACCTTAGTACTCGCATGTGTAAAACTATCTTACACCCATTGTATGCGAACGTAAAGTCTATCACACCCGATCATCACGTGGTGCTTCGTAACGACAAACTTTCTTAACGGTGCATACTAAGGAAGAACATATTATTATCTTGATATTTAGTGAGAGTGATCATATTATAATGCTATCGCCAAGAACTAAGCAAGATATAAGCAAAATAAGATGCACAAAAGGGATAAACACCACATGCATATATAATATGTGATATGATATGGTATTTTTTACACTTGATCTGCATCTTGTGCGTCATGGTATGATCTCCATCATTCCACCGGTGTGGCACCAAAGTCCATGGCGCCTCTATCATGGATGTCTCCACCATTACAATATATCTCATGGATATATATACAACATGCTAGCCATAAAAAGATAAAGAGAACCATATGGCTCCTGCTGGTTGTTTAACTTACAATAAGTCTCACTGCATACAACAATTTTTGTATGAATGACCATATCACATCACATGCCCTGAAAAATAAAGTTAGATGCCTCTGATTTATTTTTGCATATTTTCCGTGGCTCTCGGATTTCTAGGAAAGAACCGTTCTACCTACAAACTTCAACCACAATGGTGATAATCAAGTTACTAGCAAACTGTTGTAAATTAGATCATGACTATGCTAGGAGATACAGACACCTGCAGAGCCACTTATGCAATACAAGTTGTGTCAAATGTGGGACAAGTCTCATGTGCGAGGACATGTAAAGTTAGTTCGGGCCCCTTCATCCCAACATGCTACCATGATTCATAATACACGAAAGTATGCAACAACATGACCATCAACGTCCACATCTCCATGTGTTCTGACCGTACAAAGCATATACACATAGACATAGCTCTAATAACACTGATGGGGTTCGTTGCATGGAAAACAAAAAAATCCTACGATTACGACTGCCAAGATCAGATCTAGGAGATACTTGAACAGTTTCATAAAGACTCACCCTTCAAGACCGTAAGCAGGATAATGTTCCCGCAAACAAATGTGGCTGGTGTAGAATTTACATGGTCGTCCTCAAGGACCCGGAGACGATTAGTGCCACAAAGGGGCAGCGCCTCCGTAATTGTTCACACGTTCGGCGTGATAACGACATCCGTCCCTTGCTCTAGTTGGGCAACAGAAGTAGTGGATCCTCGGGAACTCTAGAAGCACTACTACATGGTGGTGGTGGTTGTGGAGAACATCTTGAGCAGGGCTTCGCCTAAGCACTATGCTCATGGCAATGAACAAGCTATCAAGGGGAAGAAGATGCTAACCAAAGGGCATATGAGAAGGAATGGAGAGGTGTGTGAGGGAGGGGGATCCACCACCTCCTTTTATAGGAGGGAGGGAAACCCCTTCCCATGGCCGGTGGCCAAGGGGTGTCCCCACCTCTTCCCTCATTCATGTGGGTGGATACTCCACTGTCAACACCCGGATTTTTAATCCCAGATGCCTGTTAGGCCATACATCGCAATCCCAGGATTACCATTTTTGTGAGATATAACAGATTGGATATCATAGTACATCATCCATTACAAAACATATGTAGGTCTTACACAAATAAAGGACCTCATGATCCAGTCTTAGTACAATCAAGCAACGGAATAAATAGCGTAGCGGTGGGGTCCATCTTCAGAGTCACAAGCAATGCTGACGATGGGAGATGATCCTAGTTATCATAGCCATCATGTTGTCCTTCATCTTGGTAATCTCCTTCATAGTCTGGCCATAGGAATAGCCAGGGACAAAGCCATGAGTACTCTTTAAGTACTCGCAAACTACCACTAACAAGTAGTATAGTTCTAGTAAGAATACTAGCTCTAAGTTTATTTGTAAAGTTAAGTTTGAAACCTAAGCTAAGTTCAGAAACAAAGAAAGATAAAAGAAGTTTGAAAACAGCTAAGTGGAAACTTAGTTATCATAGTCACAACTCTGTTGTGGTCAAGTCATGTCACAATTCATTTCATAAGTTGTTTTGAAAACATCTGACAACGGAACAGTATGGCCACTCCAACTGTCCATAACCACGACGCGGCTATTCGAATAGTTTGACACTCTACAGAGGTGGTACACTTTCACCACAAGATTCGATACATCTGTCAGGGATAACCCTGAACCATCATACTTAGTATGCAGATAATCAAACATAACCTTTCCTTTACACACCCTAGTATAAGCACCTCTCCTATGAGCATGGCCTCCCAACCATGACCATGTGTCATCTTGGGCACTACATAGGTGGACAACATCGAGAGGTAGCCTCAGCTCAGACCTCTCCCGCAAGGGAACAAATACTAATGCATATAAACTTCCGGCTAAGCCTTACCCAATTCAGGTATTGTGGTTGTACGGTAAAATTGTAATGGTATCGCATCCGAACCCAACCATCAGTTTTATAAAAGGGCTAAGGCTCATGCCTCAACATTTTCATCATCATAAACCATTTGTGTTTCTCAACACATGTCAAAACATCTCAATATAATGACTCATCATTCCAAGGTTTTCACAAGTCATTTTCATGAAGTATTCCCATCTAAAGTGAATCAAGTTTTGGTTTAGTTCTAAACTACTAAGTTAAGAGTGTTCACTAATGTGGGATGCTAAGATGAATCTCATGCCATAGAATGACATCTAAGTCTAACTAGATCAGTCAAGTTTTATACTCTTTATGCTACCTTTGAACAAGTAAAGTACTTTGGTAAAGTAAAGGAAGTAAAGCTTGTAAATAAGACTTGGAGTAGGTATAAGTCAAAATGGTATAACCAAAGCATGCCTAATGCATCTTGCTTAGTTTATCTAGCTTGCAAGGGTTAGCTTGCATTGTTAATGATGGCTTGCTAGTATAATACTTGCAAGTGTTAGCTTGCCAATAATAGCTTGCCTTGTGTAGTGAAGTGGTTGAGGTTTTCTTCCTCCTCCTCTTGGTAGAACTCCTCCTCCTCCTCCTCGAAAGCTTGGTCGGCACTATCGTCTATAAATACATACGGAATACACAATCACCAAACAATACTTAACTAGTCTACTTAGCACACTAAGGCATACATTTGATGATCTAGTATGATCTCAAACATTGCAAGGTTTAATTAACTAGCTTCATTCTTTTTATGTGAGAAAAGTAATTTCTACTCATTGAAATTAACTAAGATTTAATCTTCTCCAATTAAAATATGGGATCATGTGGACACATGTCATCACCACATATTTTAACATATGGGAAGGTGAATTAAAGGTTGGATCATATTTTAATAAGTTTAAGTTTAATAATTAATGATTTAAAGTGACTAGAAATGCCTATATAGCATTATTTTGGTACTAGTCCAAAGTCACTGCATGCAAACCTCAATATTATTGCATATTCAGGTAGGTAAGGTTAAATGTGATTTTTGAGAGTTGGAATCAACTCCAAAGCTATTATGGTTGATTTTATAAAAATGTTTGAATGTGCTAAAGCTTCTGTTTTGTTATTTTTACTAGGAGACATATCTAACTCTAAATGAATTAAATCCAACGGGCTTTGATAGACCTTTTCAGTAGCTTTCCAACAAAATTGGAATCACTCAATTTGGATTTATAAAACTCCCTGAATTGATTTTTGAACTAAGAGATAGAAATGGTTTTAAGTCTAAATAGAAAAAACTAAGTTTGAATTACTGGGTCAGCGCGGGAAAGTAAATGGGACGGCCCAGTGACGCTCAGCGGCGTAGAGGGTGACTGACAAGGGGGGTCTGCATGTCAGCGACACTTAAAACCCGAAATGGTACAGGGCGATCTGGGCCACACGATTAGAACGCAGATCAACGGCTCATGGTCGTCGTCGACGATGGAATCGTCGCCGGGGATACTGAACCCTAAACAGCCGGTGGGGGTCTACTGGGGACGTACCAGGGCTCCATCTAGTGCGGCAAGGTGGGCAAACGAACTGGTGGACAACGACGAACTCAGGCGAGGTCGCGGCAGGGGCTGAGGTGGACGAAATCGACGGCAACTTCTCCTCCTCTGCAGTGGCTTCCTCTGGTGCAATTCCAGCGAACGGCGGCTCAAGCGGCTCCGGTGAGAGAGGGGAAATGGTCAGTGGAGAGAGGGGAGTGAGATGGTATGGCGATTGAGGCTGGGGGTGGCCTCCTTATATAGGCTCGACGAGGGGACCGACGGGTGTGGGAAGGCGTCTCCGGCGAGGGCGGTATAGGGGGCAACCAGTGTGGGCGAGGTAGGCGGACGGTGGGCGGTCTGCTGGCGGTCAGCTATGATGCAATGGCGCAGCTAGGGGCGGTGCCTAACGGTCGGGGGCTTCACGTGCTCTGGGAGACAGAGGCGGTGCTCGACGGCGATCATGGTGACTGTGGGTCGCGCGGAGGTGCACGGCCATGTCTGGCGGGGTGCTGGTGTCGCGCTGGAGCGGCGTGCGCGATTTGGTGTCAAGGCGCGGTGTAGGGAGTGCTGGCGGCGATTGCGCTCTGGCGCGCTCTGGCTGCTCGTAGAGAGAAAGGGCGGCAAGGCACCGAGGTGGTCCAGTGCCTGGCTGGGCTTGGGGAAGGGGCAATGAGGTGCGGTAGGGTTGGGCGGAGCTAGAGGGCACGCTGTAATGGCGCGGCATGGTCGCTGGCGCGTTGTCCGCCTCGTCAAGGCGACGGCAATATTGTATGGCATCAAGGCCAAGGGAAGGGGGAGTGCTGGTCTGGGCTTAGTTAGGCTCAGGGGGGGCAGAGGAGAGATGATAGGGTCCAGAGGGGGACAAGGGTTTAACTAGCAATAGTGTTAGTTAGGCCAGCTGATTTCTCCCTGCCACTTGTTCGACACAATGGCCACATGAAGGAAATTTTTGAATTTTTGAAAGATTTTTGGGGGAGTGGTTTGTTATATGCTTAAGCCTCTATGGTTGCTTGGGATCTTCAAATGGAATTCATTTGAGTGGTTTTTGAGAAAGTGTGATCTATACATATGAACTACATTCAATTTTCAAATGTCATTTAAATTTAGAGTTTGAAAGTTTTTGGGATGAAACAAAGTGGGCCTTGGTACATCACTACTTGTACTAGCAAGGGGTGCAAAGATCCACAATTGTCTCTGTTAGGATTTGAGTGCTAGGAACAACCAAAGTAGGCTAAGTGATTAAAATGGCAAAAGTGAGCATTTGCTTATTTAATTCTTTTTGATTTATTTTTCTTTGGGATTTGCTTGGGGATGCTCTATATGATGTGTAATTCACCTTAGAGTCATTTTACAATCAATAGATCACTCAAACATGGCAATTCAAAACAACTCCTATTTAAATGCATACACATATGAATGCTTAAAGATTTTTAAATAGAAAATGTTTTTGTTAACCCTAAATTGGGTAGATTTGATCTTGATCATTTGGATTAAAGATTTGGGATGTTACATCCACTCACAAAAATTCATGTGCACTTTCTCCCATTAAATTTTCACTCAAGAAATCAAAGGTCTTTCCATTAAAGCACTCTAATTCACTTGGTTTAATGCTACTCAATTTGATGAACACTTCATTTATGAGTACTTCATTAAATGAACACATTAACATTTTACCCCTTGCAATATTTTGATACACCAAAACTATTCTGATAGTTTTATCAGAACAGTTTTTGCGCTATCTAGTATTTTCTGTTACGCTCTGTATCTACTCAAATGCGTCGACGAGCCTTAAGTGTGTATCCCTACAGGTTCGTTAACTAAGTGGACATGATCGAGACTCTCTCTGATCAATAATCGTTAGCGGGATCTTGAAATCCATAGTGACTCCCACTTACTCAACGATAAACTAGTGATAGCGTGAACCTTTTCACAATAACCAATTCCCTTTCTCTCACGATATTTTACTTGTCCAGGATCCGATCATTTGGTATCATCCATACCTAGTTTGATCTCGCTACTAACAAGTAATCTTTTCTCATTCGCGTGATATAACATTGCAAGCTATATCAATGTGATATCACCGAGAGGGCCTTAAGTATATCTCTCCATCATCGGGATGGACAAATCCCACTCTTGATCCACGATCCTCAACTAACACTTTCCAAGCACCCAATGACATCTTTATAATCACCCTGTTACGATGTGACGTTTGATGGAATCAAAGTACTCTTCTAGTGTTAGTGATTGACGTGATCTCATGGTCTAAGGATTAGTGTTAATTTGAATGAGATATCCATATAAACTTTGAGGACATGATCGTATTTCTAATTCTACTATGGGTGAATGTTCATCATATGATTATCCAATGACATGACCTTCTTATTAACAACATCCAATGTCATGATCAGGAAACCTTGATCATCTGTTAATCAACAAGCTAGTGTAATGAGAGGCATTACTAGGAAACTTTTCTTTGTTTATTAAACACACATGTATTAATGTTTCTAGTGAACACAATTATATCATGAGAAATAAACATTTATCATAAACATGAATAAGATAATAACCATTTTATTATTGCCTCTCGGGCATATTCCCTTCAAGATCCGTACTGACTCCTGCACATTCAATGATAACTCTTGTTATTGTGTGAACCATAAACATCGTACCCAATTCCTTTTGTCTCACGATACTTCACTTGTACAACATACGATCATAGGTATCTAACATACCTCAGTTCGATCTTGTTACCGACAAGTACTCTTTACTCATTCCGTGATACAACATCCTTGTGACCTAGTCACATGCCTGAAGCGGTGTTGATGTGATATCACCGAGAGCGTATATCTCTCCATCATTAGGATGGGCAAATCCCACTCTTGGTCCATAAGCCACAACATAACACTTTCAGAATACTTCATATGTGTTTGATGTAGCGACTTAAACTTAATGACTAGATCGTATTGCTAAATCTAATTATGGTGTATGTTCATCATAACATTCTTATAATGATATGATACCATTATTAATAACATCCAATGTTCATGATTAGGAAACCTTGATCATCTGTTAATCATCGAGCTAGTTAAATGAGAGGCATAACTCGGAACTCTCGTTTGTTTATTAAACACACATGTATTAACGTTTCCTATTAATACAATTCTAGCATGAGAAATAAACATGTATAATAAACATGGAATAAGATAATAACCATTTTATTATTGTCACTCGGGTATATTCCCTTCAGTCTCTCACTTGCACTAGAGTCAATAATCTAGTTTAAAATTTTCGTATTCAACACCTATGGATTTCCGGTGTTTGTTCATACACATTGCTTGTGGTAATCCTAATCTCTAGATCTAACACTTTCAGGTCCGTGTGTA
Source organism: Avena insularis (assembly GCA_023614405.1). Taxonomy (NCBI): domain Eukaryota; kingdom Viridiplantae; phylum Streptophyta; class Magnoliopsida; order Poales; family Poaceae; genus Avena; species Avena insularis. The sequence goes on from CM042694.1 coordinate 455,994,580, forward strand.
TTTGCATGCCTTTACATCTCTATGCATCACTCATTTTCAAATGAGATGACACTCTATAAATGGATTTCTATTTTATACCCTCGGTTCGTTAGTTGTACTCGGTTTTCCCCAGCCGCTTAGCTTTTTCTTACTTTTGCCCATCTCCTTGTATGAAACTCTCACATGGTGTGAAAACTCGTTGTCCGTCAGTCTTGCCGTTACATGCTGACAAGTGGGGACGCGTTCAGTCGGGTCATGTAGTGGACCCTCGCCATTGCATGTTGATGAGTAGGGTCGTGTTCTGTCGGGTCTCATAGTGGACCCTTGCCGTTACATGCTGACAAGTGGGGCCACGTTTAGTCAGTTCCTGTAGTGGACACCTCTCTCCACTTATCTAGATCAGCATCAGACCCACAGCTTATCCACGTGAGCACCGGACCCACAGCTTACCCAGGTTGGCGTTGCAAGATGGGACCCCGAGCCAGCCCCGTGCTCGCGCCCGTGCCGTTGCCTCCCCATTCTTCTTCTTCTCCGGTGATGGTGGCCCTTTGTCTAGCTTCATTTCCATATAGTGAAATGTAATGCATATACGAAAATTATACGCCTTTGAATTCTTTGAAATCGCACTTAGGACATGATAATATTGTGCTAATAAAATCCTGATCAATTATATTTCCATAGAGTGAAATATAATGCATAAACTTGTGTATACAGAAATTATAAACATTTGAACACTATGCAATGGCACTTAATACGTGATAATGACGTGCTAACAAAATTTTCAGAGATTATCATTTTCTCCCCATTTTCATAGAGTAGAATTTAATACATAAACTTGCATTTATGAAAATTATACACCTTTGAACTCTTTGAAATCGCACTTAATACGTGATAATGTTGTGCTAAGAAAATCCTGAGAGATTATCATTTTCCTAGAGTGGAATGTAATGCATAAACCTGCGTATATGAAAATTATAAACCTTTGAACACTGTGCAATGTCACTTAATACGTGATAATGACGTGCTAACAAAATTTTGAGAGATTATCATTTTCTCCCCCATTTTCATAGAGTAGAATTTAATACATAAACTTGCATGTTGGGGATATACTTTCCGGGTATCCTCACAATCCTCACTAACTAGGGTGGCCTACTTCGGGTTAGAGCTTTGCTTCACGGGCGACCCAGTCAGGGAGAAGAGACGGAGTCCAATCCTGCTACGGGAAGGCCCAGAAGACTTACCTACATAGGCCCATAGTGTTACTTGTAGTTCAAGATGTAATCTGTAACCGACTCTTAGTCATAGCCGGATAGGTCTCTCCTATAAACCCTAGGCCGGATATCTATATAAGCCGTCCTAGGGAGAGCCTTTAGGGTACCCCTTACAATCACAATCTCAACTCGCATAGGCGAACCCTTGTAACCCATATTCCGGCTCTGCCAGACATCGATTGCTAGCAGGAGTAGGATCCGTCCAAAGCCAGCGGATTCGAACCTGGGTAAACTTGTGTGCTCACCGTCCCGGAACACCGTATGTCTCACACCCCTCTCTTCCGCACGCCTCGAGGAACCCCTCATGGCGTACTTGTCATCAATCCGACGACAGTTGGCACCCACCGTGGGGCAAGTGAGCTTCGGATCTACGTTCCGGACGGAATCTACAAGAATCGGAATCGGCGAGACTATCACCGTCGGTCGCATCCTCTACGCCAGTGACGTCCCTCTCATCGTTCTCGACGAGACCTGGATTCTGGCAAGGGAGGTTGTGACTGCCTACACCATCATGTCTTTTGGCGAGATCGATGTTTACATCAGTTTTGCTGAACCTGCCTCACCCACCCCAGCGGTGATGATAGAGGCAGAAGAAACTTCTGGTTCCCCTTTGTCCGTAGAGGTGGCAGAGTTCCGGATCTCAGAAAACCCTAATCCCACCCAGCCCACACAAATCGTGGAGATAGTGGAGAAATCCGAGCCTAAAGCAGACCTGGTGGTCCAAGTTGAATCTGGAGTGGATCTCCCTGGAGAGGCCGAATCCTAGATCGACCCACCCGCTAAAGTCGAAATCCAGGAGGAGCATTGCAACGACACTAGTTCCATCTCTCACGACACCGGGACAGACATGCCTTTCCCGAGATACATGCTAAGACGCATGATGATGCAAGATGCAAGCATAGATGATATTCTCCAGACCATCAGGCGTTTCGAGGAAGCCAATCACGAGAGCCGCAACTATCTCAGGAGGCACGCGTCGCACTTCGTCGGATACGTGGGATCCGGATCCGGCTTTGCCGATGCTGGATACAACACCGACTCTGTGCTAGAGGTGATCGGAACAAACACCAACATACCCGCATCCTCGGATGAGTCGATGATGTCAGTAGATTTCCGAAAGTTCTCCGTGGAATATGAAGAGGAGTATAACTCCAAAGCTGCAGAGGAAGAAAAATCCATGGATGAAGGATCCAGGGAAAACTCTCCTAAAACGCAGGATAACATGGAAATTGGAGATAATCCCGAGGTCCAGATGTCCGAAAGTACCGATCAGAGCTTGACTCCGAGAAACGGACCCAAAGCCGTCTTTGCTACCGGCGCTGCCAAGAAGGCAAACAAGAAGAACAAAACCCCAGCGAAAGACCCTCCGACAGAGGAGGTGATTACTGAGGAATGCAAGAAGGACTCGGATGGAGCACTTATCCCAGACGAGCCCAAAGAAGAGTCAGTGGACGGACACGTGATCACTAAAGGTGTGCGTAAACTCATCGATGCTACATTAACCGCACCTATTCCTATAGCTGCAGAACTTACTGCAGAAGAGCTGGACGAGAGGGCCCAGGCCCTAGAAGCGCATCGCCAAGTACTCCTCGATGAAGCCAAAAACATTGAGGAGGAAAAGAAACGCATGGCAACTGCAGAGAAGTACAACTCCAGGCAACATCAGAAGACTAGGAAATGTCATACTCATGATGACCAGTTCCCGCAGATTCACAAAGTCCTTTACGGAGGAGAACATGGGATGCCTCGATGCGATAGCAACGGGGATTGGGTGTATCCAACGCCAGTACAGAACACCGTTGCAGCTCAGGAAATCCTATCGGCTAATCCAGGCCCAGAGCAGATCCGGTTGGGAATCAAACTACTCAACAAAGGACTGGAGCAGCAAATGGTCGCCCTGTCCGGAAGTCAAAAACTAGTCTCTGATTCTGACCAATGTCGCACAGACCCGGCATGGGCTGATGTAAGACCCCAACGTGTTCCGGAACAGCAACATCGTTCCGACCGTCGGGAAGACAACTACTCAAGAACCGGATCTTCAGGACAGCACCACAAAGCTGTGTGTGACTGGTGTAACGTTAACCCAGTTGCGGAGCAAGAGGCAATTGATGCGCTGAATCCGAGGAATCCTCCCCGGCGAGAGTCGAAGGACCACAGGGAAGAAGATAAAGAGATACATCAGGAGGAGGACCGACAAAGAATGCCACCTCCTAGACATGCAAGCTATCCGGATGATGGGCGAAGGAACGACGGACACCGCACCGAGTCAAGCCGGTAGGGGGCTCGTCACAATGAAGACCCTCCCGGGAACTAGAATAATGACGCTCCAGACGGGGGCCGGCGATCAGCCAGAAATAACCCAGCTGCTCCACCCTCTCCACCAATATCCTCGATGGATTGGTGGAAGTCATGAAGCAAATAACCGACTTGGGTAATCCGGTGGGTGCGAGGCTCGGCAGAGGTGGAGTCCGTCAAGTTCAGAGGACCTATGCATATAACGCAAAATGGTTAAATAAATTCGACATCGAAAGAGTCGAATAATGTAAACAAGTCAGAAAGATGGAAAACATACCAAAGATGACGTCCTCAACTTTGGTTTTCTCTTCAAGAAGGCTCCGGAATTCAGCCCCAAGCGCCTCAGAAAGGTCCTTCTCTCTGAAAAGCTCGTCATTGAGATCCGAGATTTTCTACTCGTGGAGTGTAATCTTGCGATCATGCTCCACGGTGGCCATGGAGGAGGATTCGAGAACTTGAGCAATGCTCTTCTCATGATCTGCCTTAAGCTGGTCTAGCTATTGGCGGAGATCCTTGTTTTCCACCACCAGGGTCTTCAGATTCTCGGCCTCTTCGATCATAGCACAGGACTGATTTATCAGTGTTGTAAGTCAAAAAGAACAATAGTTCAGCAAAAATATTCGACTATGAAAACGCAAGACAATGTTTGAGTCTCGGAATGTTTACCTTCGGCCTCATCCTTGGAAACTTTAAGCTCAGCATTTTTAAGTCAGAGAGCTTTGATCTCTCTCCGCTTATTGCAGACATTCTTCAACAAATCCTGGTTATATGAATTAACTTTCTGTAAGTCAGAATACCTAGAGTCAGAGGTCTACTAAAGACTCGGGCTAATATTGTAGCTAATATCAGCACGAGCCTTGGGGGTTATACTAGTTCATTCTTTGGCATCCTAATGAAGCATAAACCCAGATTGTGTATCCAACTTCATGCTTGGGGGCTAGAGGATATGATATAAAGTACAATAAAGAAAAGCGTAAGTTGGAATTCCGACTTACATGATGTTCATGTGTGAGCTTGCTCAGGCACATGTTCACCTCAGTGGTAACCTTCTCGGCGAGGGTGAGTGGAATAACTGGAGGTGGTGGAAGAACACCAGCTCTTAGTCCCTCGTCGCGAAGGCGGACTTGTTCGAGAAGATCAGAGTACTTAATGTCATCTGCTTCTTGTGCTTCTTCTTCGGCAGAGAGATTACGGCTCTCCAGACATTGTCGGGCCAGCCGCTGGATTTCCTCTGCAGATTTCCGAGACAAGCCAAATTTGGCAAGTCTAGGATTGGTCAGGAGATTTTGAGCGAAGGTCTCTGCCGAGGGATCATTACCCGAAGTGGGTTCACCCTTATCAAAACCTGAGCCACCTATGGTGACGTCAGTCTGCGACTCGAGGGTCGCTGGCCCTGTTGAGGGAGCCGGATCTTCTGCGACGACCGGGGATGGAGTAATCACCGGCGCTGCAGAAGGTTGAGGGGCAGGAGTTGGAGGAGTTGCGGCAGGAGAAGCCATGGTTAACTTCGTATGACGCAGGGGCTTCGAGATATTCCCCTTCCCCTTGCCCTTGATGAGCTGCTTAGCTCTGAGAAAGTAATAGAATGAAGAACATTATATCTCGGAAGAAATCATGAAGTAAAGTACAAAGGCGGAAGTTGTGTGGAAAGTTACCTCTTCACAACTAGCACTTCCTTTGTGCCGATGGCCACTGTTTGAGTTTTGTGCTTCCTAGGCACAATGTCCGGCAGTGGGACCAATTCCTCCTCCTGAGAAAACTCGAGAGGATATCCCTCGATAGGAGCAAACTCCGACTCGGGGAGGTCAGCAAGCTGAAAAGAAGATAATATCTCAGTGTTGCGAAATAACTTAAAGGTGAAACATATAAAAATGGTTTATTGCTAAAAGCTTACCGGCACTATAGGGTCTTCCGATGTATGCATGTCCAGGGACAAATCCGGGATCTTTCTCTCGATCCGCACCTTTATCAGCCATTTGATCTGGCTTATGTAATGTTGTGGCTTTAAAGCCTTGGGGCTGATGCGGAGGGAATCGTTTTTGGACGCTGTGATGGAATGCATCAGTTGGTCACCGTGGTGCTGGAGAGGCTGGATCCGGCGTGCCACCCAAGATTGGACCAAGTCGGACCCTCTCAGGCCCTTATGCTTCATCACATACTCGATCCGCCTCTTGGTGAGAATCAGATCGTCGCTGAGAGCCGGAGGAGCCTCGTCCCAGGATGCTCGGGGCGTGGCGGCTTCATCGACTGTCAGGGGGATGATCCCTAGGTACCCCACCCGAATAAGAAACGGGACAGCCGGATCGAGCCCGGCTGACCAGATGCAGCTGGACAGGTTAGGATGAGTTGGCTACCACCCGATGGCGGATCATGAAGGAAGCGGATCTGACGACGTAGCGGATCCAATCGAGAGGGACAGACGACGGCGTGCGTATCACCAGATGACGACAAGACGGGCAACCACCTACCCATGCCGAAGACTTTGCGTGGCTGACGCGGGAACAGTGGCCTGTGCTGACAATGGGCTCGCACGGCGTCCACTGTGCCTACGACAGCCATACCGCTCATACACCGATGTGACATACCATACCGGGTACTGTAGATGACTAGTCGGCTGGGACCCGCCTATGGGGCCCGCCAGTCGGACTAGCCAGTGAGACCCTTGCCTCTGTTCCTATATAAGGAGAGGCAGGGCCTCAGTAGAAAGGGTTGGTCTCAGTGCATTTAAGGCAGTAGCTAGAGAATACAGCTCGAGGAGCACTTGTAGCTCGTATATTCCCCATAGTCAGATCAGGCAGGAGTAGGGGCTTTACCTCACCACGAGGGCCCCGAACCTGGGTACTTCTTGCGTCCCGCTACGCTCGCTTGTATCCAATCCCGCCTGCGGACGCCGTCGATAGCTTCCCTGCTAGTCCCCACACCTCTATCTAACCTCCTCAGGTACTGCCGTTCCCAATACAACGAGAGTTGGCGCCCACCGTGGGGCAATGGCTTCGACCGGAGTCACGTTCCGCACGGGACCCCGCACTTCAGCCGGTGAGCGCGTGGCCTCCGGCCTGGTGCTCACGCTCGGCAGGTTTGACTACGTCATCGACAACGCCTCCTGCTTCACCGGAACTTCCTTCCCAGCGAACAGCACCGTCCTGCTATTCGGCGATCTCCCCGTCTACATCGCCACCGTCCCAGAGCGTTTCCCTCGGAAAAGCGTCTCTTTCGCGGGGCCACCATGCTCAGGTGGCGGCACCTCCGCCGCACCTCGCGGCGTGGAGGTCATGATGGCCAGATTCAGCTCGCATCCCCGCCAGCCGCGGGAGCGAGGCGTGGACGAGGTCGGAACTTCCGCTCCCCCGCAGCCTCGGAACCCGGTCGAGGATGCCATTGATCGGCTCCTGATGCCGGTTAACCTCAGGGACAACCCGGAGGAGGCGGAGGCCAACTTCACCATGGAAAGACAGATCCTCCTCTAGGAGGCCATGGAACTGGCAGCAGCCCGCAAGCAACTGGAGATCGCTAGGCGCGAGTACGACCGCGTGCACGGCCTCACTCCGGCTACCGTGGAGCCGAGCCGGCGCGACCAGGTACGACGTCGGGGCAGTGACCTAGGCGACGGGATGGAGAAGGACGGAGAACCGGATCCCGCGCCTGCCCCCACATGGCCCACCTACAGCACGCCCATCAAGAACCTGCGCGCGGCGCGAGCCGCAGCAGAAGAACTACCCAGCCTGGAGGGCGAGGCGAAGCCCGCCAGACGCTGCGTCCAGAGCTCCTCCGCGCCAGCGGACGAGCAGGCCGGGCGCCAACCGGGCAGACGAGAGGACCTTAGCTACTCCAGGAGGCAGGCTACCGCCAACAGCGAGGCGCACCACGCGACACCCAAAGGCGTCCTCCCTCACCGGCCGCCCAGGGCCCGCAGCAGGCGTCGCAGCTCCAGCAACAGGGGCCAGCCACGCCAGGAGCAGACAGTGAACAGCAACCTGCCACCTCCCCCACCACCATCCGGAGCGCCCAGACCAGCCGGCTCCCGCCTCTCAGGATGGGTGGGCGCACCCAACCCGGATTGTCCGGATGCCCGCGACCGCATCGAGCTGCTCGCTCAAGCGCGCGTCACGGAGGAGGAAGATTCTACCGGACCGGTTTGTTTCGGACCCCGCATCCGGAACGAGCCATTTCCGGATAAATTCTCCCTGCCCAGGGACACCCCAATCTGACGGCAGCATGAAGCCGGAAGACTGGCTGACCGACTATGCTACGGCAGTCGGCATCGCCCACGGGAATAAGCGCACAGCTGTGCGCTATGTCCCTCTCATGTTAACCGGGTCGGCAAGGACATGGCTCAATAGCCTCGCGCCCAACAGCATCAACGCCTGGCCTGATTTCGAGAAGGTGTTCGTCCGCAACTTCAACGGCATGTACAAGCGTCCGGGGCGCCCGCGCGACCTGGCCTTGTGCGTCTAGGGCGACCGCGAGACCGACCGCGAATACCTCGCCAAGTGGACAGAGCTCTGCAACACTTGCAAGGGCATTCTGGAGAGCCAGGCCATCGGCTTCTTCATCGAAGTGTGCCGAGAGGGCACCATGCTTCGCCACCGGCTACTGTGTGACGAGCTGAAGACCATGGCGGAGCTCATGACGGTTGCGGACCAGTACACCACGGCGGACGCCGCCATGAAGAAGCCCCTCCGAGTAAACGCGGACGGCCGTCCGACTCCCACGGAGCTGGCTCGCGACCGTCCGAGCAACCCGACTGGCAAAGCCGGATCCTCCAGACGCCATGGCAACAACAACCGGTTCCACGGGGACTGCCAGGACAGGCAACAGAAGCCTCGCTACCATGCGCGGCAGGTCAATGCTATGGAGGGTGCGCCCGACGCACCGGCTAACGACGCGAGAAGGCAGAAGCCCCGGCTCACCTTCGACCAGATGATCGACGGCCCGTGCAAGTGGCATAGCGGTCCCTTCAAACCGGCTACACACACCACCCGGAACTGCAGCTGGACCCGCCAGCTAAAGGACCAGGGCAACCAGCCTCGTCTCCCGCCTCCCCCACCGGGTGGACCCCCACCACCGGCTAGGGGAGCCGGTAATGATGGTAACAGCGGAAATGGCGGCAACAAAAACAACGGCTACCCCCAGCCGCACGCCGCTTACCACATCTTCGAGACGGAGCAGGACGACAAGCACAGCCGCGGGCGACGCTCCAAGGAGGTCAACGCCATCGTCTCTCCGGTCCCCAGTACCTGAACTGGTCGGAAACCCCCATCACCTGGAGCCGGGCAGATCAGCCTGAGCATCTGCCGACTCCCGGGGGCTACGCCATGGTGCTCGACCCCCTCATCGTCTCCAACGCGCGCACCTGCCGATTCTCGCACGTCCTCATCGACGGAGGCAGTAGCCTCAACCTCCTCTACCAGTCCTCGCTGGAGAAGATGGGCATTCGTGAAAGCGGCCTGTGCCCGACTACCACGACGTTCCACGGCGTACTGCCGGGGCCAGCCTGTGCTCCGCTGGGAAAAATCTAGCTGGACGTCATCTTCGGAACTGAGGAGAACTTCCGCCGCGAACCAATCTGGTTCGAGGTGGTAAATTTGACGAGCTCCTACCATGCTCTCCTCGGGCGCCCCGCCCTCGCCAAGTTCATGGCCATCCCCCACTACGCATACCTCAAGACGAAGATGCCAGGACCCCACGGCGTGATCACCGTCGCCGGCTGCTTCAGGCGATCGATGGAGTGCGCCTCAGCCGGTTCCAAACTAGCAGAGGCCCTCATCATAGCCGAAGAAAAGCGCGCGATCATGCGCAATGTGGCCATGGCCCAGCAAGACATCTCGGCTAGCAGCAAACCGGCTGGAGAAGGAGCCTTCCAACCGGCAAAGGAGACGAAGAGGATCCTGCTCGACCCCTCCGACCCGACTAAGTTCGTCACCATTGGTGCCGGCTTAGACAGCAAATAGGAAGGCGCGCTCGTCGACTTCCTCCATGAGAATCGGGACATCTTCGCATGGTCTCCCAAAGACATGCCGGGTGTGCCGAGTGAGTTCGCCGAGCACTCACTTCATGTGCGTCCGGATGCCAAGCCGGTCAAGCAACCTCTGCGCCGGTTCACAGAGGAGAAGAGAAAGATAATCGGTGACGAGATCACCCGGCTCCTTGCAGCCGGGTTCATCATGGAAGTGTACCACCCGGACTGGCTGGCCAACCCAGTCTTGGTGTTGAAGAAGAACAAGACCTGGCGCATGTGTATCGACTACACCAGCCTGAACAAGGCGTGCCCGAAAGACCCCTTCGCCTTGCCCCGCATCGATCAAGTCATCGATTCCACGGCCGGCTGTGATTTGTTGTCTTTTCTAGATTGTTATTCCGAGTACAATCAGATCCGGCTAAACCTGGCTGATCAGATTAAGACATCATTTATCACCCCCTACGGGGCTTTCTGCTATGTAACCATGCCTTTCGGCCTAAAGAACATAGGCGCCACCTATCAGAGGTGTATGCAGAAATGCTTGCACTCGCAGATAGGCCGAAACGTGCACGCCTACGTCGATGATGTAGTCATCAAAACCAAAGAGAAGCGCACCCTCCTCGAAGATCTGAGAGAGACATTCGGCAACCTCCACCAGTACCAGATGAAGCTGAACCCAGAAAAATGCGTCTTCGGAGTACCATCTGGCCAGCTACTCGGTTTCCTCGTATCTCAACGAGGCATCGAGGCAAATCCGGAGAAGATCGCGGCCATCGAGAGGATGCAGCCGCCCAAGAACCTGCTTGGAGTCCAGAAGTTCACCGGATGCCTGGCTTCCCTCAGTCGTTTCGTCAGCCGGCTGGGGGAGAAGGCACTTCCGTTGTACCAGCTGATGAAAAAGACGGACAAGTTCTCCTGGACTTCGCAAGCCGACACCGCGTTTCACGACCTCAAGCGCATGTTGTCCATAGTGCCGGTTCTAGCCACGCCGGCTAGCAAGGAGCCGATGTTGCTCTATATAGCAGCCACCAGCCGGGTCGTCAGCGTCGTCCTGGTGGTGGAGCGCCCCGAGGAAGGCAAGGCTCAGCCGGTTCAGAGACCCGTCTACTACCTCAGCGAGGTTCTCTCCCTCTCCAAGCAGAACTACCCCCACTACCAAAAGATGTGCTACGGCGTGTACCTGGCATGCAAGAAGCTCAAGCACTACTTCCAGGAGCATCCGATCAAGGTCGTGTGCACTGCACCCCTTTCGTAAATCATTGGCAACAAGGACGCCACCGGCCGAGTCGCCAAATGGGCCATCGAGCTCGCCGCCTACTCCATCCAGTACGAGCCCCGACTCATGATCAAGTCATAGGCGTTGGCGGACTTCCTCGTCGACTGGGCCGAGACCCAGTACCTCCCACCGGTGCCAGATTCAGACCACTGGCGGATGCACTTCGACGGGTCAAAGATGCTCGGGGGCTTGGGAGTCGGCATCGTGCTCACCTCGCCCAAGGGAGACCGGCTGGAGTACGTGTTGCAGATCCACTTCAAGGCCTCCAACAATGTAGCCGAATACGAGGCACTGGTGCACGGGCTCCGGCTGGCCAAGGAGATCAGTGTCAACCGGATCCTGTGTTTCTGTGATTCGGACTTGGTGGTGCAACAGGTGTCCGGGGAATGGGACGCCAGAGACGCCAACATGGCCCTCTACCGGTTCCACATCCAGAAGCTTAGCGCCTCCTTTGACGGGTGCGAATTTCATCACGTCCCCCGCGCCAACAACGAGGCAGCCGACGCGCTCTCCAATATAGGATCCACCAGGCAGGCCATCCCACCAGGGGTCTCCCTGGAGCACCTGCGCAAACCATCCATCAACCCATCGCCGGAATCAGATTCCATCGTCTGGGCGGGAAGCGTTCTGGCGGCCGGAGCAGCGGAAACGGAGCCGGCAGAACCACCAAAGAAGAAAACTCGTGCCAACTCCGGCCAGGCGGTGCCCTCCGGCTCCCGGGACCCGGGGGCTGCCGACTCGCCCAGTGGCTCGGGGGCTGCCGTCCCGGATATCCCACCCGGACGGCCCCCCGACACCCGTCAGCCGGAGGACAGGAGCGTCCTCGTCATCCGGGAAGTTCCATCCTGGGCACAGCCCTTCATGAACTACATCGCCAACAGCAAACTCCCGGACGACGAGGTGGAGGCCAGGCAAATCCGACGTCGCGCGCATACATACACCATCATAAGCGGCGAGCTATACAAGCGCAGTGTATCCGGTATCTTCCAAAGATGTGTCGATGCAGACACAGGCTACCGGCTACTCAAGGACATCCACCAGGGTGAGTGTGGGCACCACGCTTCGTCAAGGGCGATAGTCGCCAAGGCGTTTCGCCATGGTTTCTATTGGCCCACCGCCCTCGAGGATGCCGAGCAGCTGGTCCGCGCGTGCAACGGGTGCCAACGCTTCGGGCAGCTCAGGCACATGCCAACCTCGGTGCTCAAGTACATACTGATCACCTGGCCCTTCGTGGTTTGGGGCCTCGACATGGTCGGGCCCTTCAAGAAAGCTCGTGCGGGAATGACCCACCTGCTGGTAGCGGTGGACAAGTTCACAAAGTGGATCGAGGCCAAGCCCATCCGGAAGCTGGATGGGGCGACAGTTGTTACCTTCTTCACTGACATCATCAACTGCTTCGGCTACCCCAATAGCATCATCACCGACAATGGCACGAACTTTGCCAAGGGGGCCTTCGCCCGGTTCTGCAGCAACAAGGGCATCCGGCTAGACCTCGCCTCCGTTGCACATCCGCAGTCCAACGGGCAAGTCGAACGGGCAAACAGCTTGGTGCTAGCCGGCATCAAACCACGTCTCATCGAGCCGTTGGAGCGGTCACCCGGATGATGGATCGAAGAACTTCCGGCTGTGCTGTGGAGCCTCCGCACCACACCAAATAGGTCAACCGGCTACACGCCATTCTTCCTGGTCTACGGATCGGAAGCCGTCCTCTCCGCCGACATCAAATTCGACTCCCCCCGCAAGCTCCTCTACGACGAGCAGGCCAACAAGGAGGTGCGGGAGGACGGGGTGGATCTCCTGGAGGAGGCCCGCGAGCTGGCCCTGTCCAGATCTGCCCTGTACCAGCAGCGATTACGCCGCTACCATTCCAGCCGGATTCGCCCAGTCGCATTCCGCGAGGGTGACCTGGTTCTACGGCTGGTGCAAGACACGAAGGGCATGCATAAGCTATCACCACCCTGGGAGGTCCCCTTCATCATCAGCCGAGCGCTGCCCAACGACTCCTACTACCTCATCGACGCACAGCAGCCGTGCAAGAACAAGATGGACAAATCGGACGAGGAGACCGAACGTCCTTGGAACACGGCCCTGCTGCGCCCGTTTTACACCTAGTCGCCAGGTAGTGTATGTATCCCGAAAACCTCATGAATGAAAATGCAGACTCCCACGAGAATCTCGGGGGCTCCTTCTAGAAATGTGTGCGTACCTGTTCTCCGATTCAAATTTTCCGGCTCCGGCAACCCCTACCCAGGGGCTCGCCGGCTGGCCCGGCCTGTTAAGCCAACAAACCGGCTGAGTAGTGTGCGATGATGTCAGAGGCCCACTCTTTGTCTCAGCTACAGACCGCAACCCGGATGTCCGGCTAGCAAGAGCAAAAGCCCAAGGCATCCCACACGAAAAACGGGGAGGAGGCGTGACAGATCGGGCGTCCCGGCCCCGCAACTAGCTCAAACCAATCTAGCTGCTAAGCCGCTAGTACCGTGCGTAATGTATTGTCAGCTCCCTTCGATTCCGGCTGCAGGCCGCAACCCGGCTTCCCGGCAAGGACGCAGCAAAAACAGTAGAACACACAAGAAAGCGACTAAGTGCCTAGAAAGGAGCAAGCCGGTTTTTGAAAAATAAGCCGTTTTCCGGCTATGATTTGATAGACTAACCTATTAACCTATGAAGTTGTATGTGTATGCATATGTGCGTTCTTGTCCGACTACTTCGAGTCGGAATTCAGGAGAAGGAAAGAAGATTCGAAGTCCTTGCCTTCATCAAGCTCTCCAAATCTCGGGGGCTACACCCACTGGGTGCGCTCACGCGCCCCTAGTGGAATCTTGTAGTTCCCGACCGACTAAAGGCGTTTAGCCGGCCGTTCGGAGCCCAGGTGAGGGCAAGGGCGGGAGCAAGAAAAGACAAGAAATATTTGAAGCACCTGGCTACACCAGCTACTCCGAATTTCGGGGGCTACACCGAGGAGGCCGCCTCATCGAATGTTAGTTCCCCGGGCTGAAGGCGTCCAACCGACAAAGCAGCCAACTGGGACGAGGCCAGTCGGATAAATTTAGAAGAGTGAAAAAACAAGGAAGATTCGAAGCACCTGGCTACGCCAACTACTCCGAATCTTGGCTACACCAGTGGAGTGCGGCGCACCGGAGGTGTAGTTCGTCCGGCTAAAAGTGTGTAGCCGGACGAGGTTAGTCGGGCAAAGCGAGCCGGCAAAATATCAAAAGAAGATTCAAGACACAGGACTCAAGAATTCAACATTAACAAGCAAAAGGGAGACGAAGCTCCCATAAGTTACCCGACATCAAAGATAACCGGTACAGGCAGACAAGTTTCACGAATAATCTAAGGCAAGACAAATACACCCGGCATGGGTAGCAGCTAAATGGCATGACCTTTGCCGTGGGGGGGTTCTTGGCCGGCAGGTTGGGGCGGGGTGGAGCCGCAAGATTGCCCGGCTCCGGCTGGCAAAGCGGCACCGAGGACTCCAAATCCGGAGTGTCGGGGGACTCCGAGTCGGTGAGCACCTCGTCCGGATCCACGTAGTCGGCGATCTTGATGGCGGACCCGCGAAGCTCCGGATGGGCTTGGCGGATGGCGGCAAGATCAGCTCCGGCACGGAAGCCCCCATCGATCTTCTCGACACGAGCATCCTTATACCAGGAAAGCATCAGCGCCAGGGCCATCTCCGCTCCACCCTGCGCCGCCAGGTCCCGTAGCCGGTCCACTGCAGCCGGTACCTCCCCCACCTTCGCCGCCAGCTGCGCCATCGTCTCCGGAACCGGAGCCTCCAGCCACATGAAGGAGAAGACGTATCACGCCGCCTGAAGAAGCTTCGCAGCCTCCTCGCCAAGAAGGATGACGAGCTCCTGAGCCGTCGGCTGCGCTCCCGGCCAGTTCTCCTGCAGCCGGTTGTAGGCCAGCAGGTCTATGCCGGGGTAAAAGGCTATCAGGAAAGAGGAGTCAAATCCGGCTACCGGATCCGGAAAGAAAAGAAGACGGAAGAAGGAACTCGCCTTTGGCAGTGTGGCCGACCTGCATTAGCTCCTCCACCAGCACCTTCTCCTTGACCGCTAGCCGTTTTATCTCTTTCTCTTGGTCCTTGTTCTGGGCCTCGAGAAGGGAGAAGGCTTCGACCCGGCTAGCAAGCGAGGCGTCGTGCTCCTTGACGGTGGCCTCCAAGCCGTCTACTCGCGCGTGCCAGTCCTTATTCTACAAGCGCAGCGTGGAGTTGGACCTGCTCAGCCGGTCGTTCGCTTTCTTCAAGCGATCGATCTCGCGCTGAGCGCACACGAGGACAGCTGCAACGAAGCCGGCTATTTAATAAATAAATAAAAAAAAAGAGCCAGACGGATAAAGCAAACTTACTCTGGGAGGTCCCGTTGGCGGCAGCAAGCTTCTGCTCCAGGGTCCGGTTCCCACCAGTTGTGGCCTCAAGCAGCCGGATCTCCTTCACCGCCAGCTCGAGCGTGGCGGCAAGATCCGAGAGCGAAGCAGCGGAGGAGGCGTCGTCGTCCACGGCGTTGATGGCCAAGGACTCCTTCGTCACGAGCACCGCTGTCCGCCACTCCTCCCCGAGCTCCTCGTCGGAGTTGTCGTTGCCAACAACGACGATCTCCTTGTCAGCAGCCCCCCGCGCGCCCGCAGAGGAACCTTCCGGCTGGGAGTAATCCGCTTCTGGCTGGGGACCCTCCGGCTGGGAGGGGCAGCCGGTTCAGCTTGAGGAGGAGAGGGAGGCTACGCCTCAGAGGAAGGAGAGGCGCCGGTTGGATCAGTCGGGGCGCGAGGCGGCGACCCGGCTGGCGTCCGAGCCGGGCTCACGGCGCCGAAGGAAACCAGCATGCTAAAGGGAAAGAGGAAAAGGCAAGAGCAAAACAAGCTGAAGTCAGAAAAGCAAGAAAGAAGGTAAACAGGCAGAAACCACCGAGGGATGGGGGAGAAAAACGTACCCCGGCACGACCGGAGGCGGCCCTTTCTTCCGGCCAAGACGGCTTGGCGGCAGGGCACCGGTCCGGCTCCTCTTCGGAGTCGGCTCCTCCGCCGCAGGCCGCCGGGAGCCGGAATGGCGGGAGCCGCTCCCGCCTGCTTCGTCGTTCATCGCGGAGCGCGTCACCGGCTCCACAGTCGGCCCGGCCTCCTCCTCCTCGTGCACCTCCGCGTGCGGGTCGGCGACCGGCTTGTCGTTCTGGCTGGGGAAGGCATCGCCGTCCCTATCCGATTCCTCGCCGGATCGCCGAGCGCGCGGCTCGGGCAAGTCCGGCGCGAACACCTCGAGAGGAGCATCGCCCTCCTCGTGAAGGATGCATGCGAAGATCTGGCGAATGCAAAAGGTCAACCAGACAGAACAAGGAGATAACACAGAGGGAATAAGCAAAAATTCCGGCTACAAGAACTTACCCGGGGCACGCGGTTCTCCCGGCTGTAGGGCGCCAGGCTGAACTTCCAGTTCTCCGGCAGCCGCTCCTTGCAGATCATCCACAACCACTCCTTCAAGTTGTGGTAGCGGGGATCACGGCGCGACAGCCGTACTGTATCCTGGAGCAAGAACTTCGGGTAGCCGGATTGGGCGCGGGAGTATATGGAGGCGCCGCCGCAGACGACTAGCGGGCCCTTCGTGTACTGCACCTGCGGCCGAACTCGGAAGAGCCGGCAAAAGAGCCCAAGATCCGGCTAAATCCCGAGGTAACTCTCGTAGAACGCCATGAAGTGCGCCAGCGTTCTGATGGCGTTGGCACCGAGGTGGTGGAGGCGGAGGTCGAAGAAGGCCAGAAACGTCAGAAAGAAGGGGTGCAGCGGCAGCGCAAACCCGCACGCCAGGTGCGAGAGGAAGATGATGCGCTCCCCCTCCGCCGGATGCGGCGACACTTCCCCCACCGGTGCTAACCGCACCGCCACCTCCTCCACCAGCGGGAGGACGCGGGTCGCGCGATACTTCGCGATCTAGTCCTCGGTGATGGAGGAGCCTCACCAGGCTCCGCGGTCAGCGGCCATTTACGGCTGAGGGAGAGGAGGGGCAACGGAGGAGTGACGGTGGCCCGTAACGTCGACGACGGCGAGCGGGCGGCGCAGAAGGCAAGAGCGCAGGAGCAAGAGCACGCGAGGAAGAGAAAGATTGCAGCGGGGGAGCGAAGGAAAAGAACTGCCTCCCCCGCGGCGTCCCTTTAAAGGGTCGGAAGGGCAACCGCCGGCAGGGCCACGTGGCGTGCATCCGGGCAACCCACATCCCAACCGCCGCCTAGATCCCATGTGCCGGGACAGGATGCGTAGAAGATCCTGGAGCGAGAACCGAAGCGCCGGGCAGCAGTTCCCCGAGGCGACGTGCGACGGGACGTTACGTTGCCCGCCACAGAGCAATGATGGCGCGTGCACGCATGGCCGATGTCAGCACTGATGTCATGGAAAGCGCAACCGCCAGGCTCAGCCGGATGAAAATTCGAAAAGCAAGAAGGAGCGCGCGCACATTTCGCCTAAGGGCGGAATCCACACGCGCTCGGGGGCTAGTGTCAGGGGGATGATCCCCAGGTACCCCACCCGAATAAGAAACAGGACAGCCGGATCGAGACCGGCTGACCAGATGCAGCCGGACAGGTTAGGATGAGCCGGCTACCACCCAGTAGCCGGATCATGAAGAGGCAGCCGGATACGACGACGTAGCCGGATCCAATCAGAGGAACAGGACGAGTGCGTACGGTGCGACGCCTGTCAGACGACGACAAGACGGGCAACCACCGCCCATGCCGAAGACTTTGCGTGGTCGACGCGAACAATGGCCTGTCGACGACGGGGCTCGCACGGCGTCGCCCATCGTGTTACGACCATACCGCTCATACACCGATGTGACATACCATATCGGATCTCAGATGACTAGTCGGCTGGGACCCGCCTGTGGGGCCCGGCCAAACTATTAGCTGAGACCCTTGCCTCTCTTCCTATATAAGGAGAGGCAGGGCCTCAGTAGAAAGGGTTGGTCTCAGTGCATTTAAGGCAGTAGCTAGAGAATACAGCTCGAGGAGCACTTGTAGCTCGTATATTCCCCATAGTCAGATCAGGCAGGAGTAGGGGCTTTACCTCACCACGAGGGCCCCGAACCTGGGTACTTCTTGCGTCCCGCTACGCTCGCTTGTATCCAATCCCGCCTGCGGACGCCGTCGATAGCTTCCCTGCTAGTCCCCACACCTCTATCTAACCTCCTCAGGTACTGTCGTTCCCAATACAACGACATCGACGAAAGCCGGCAAAGCAGAAGCTTTGCCGGGAGCGGGAATATCCTTATGATAAAAGAAGGTAGCCGGCCACTGTTTGACCGACTCACTAGCTAAAATCCTAGGATATACGCGCTCACGTCTAACCGAAAGACTAATTGTGCCGGTAATGTAAGGATTACCGGCGGTGATAGAGTTTCTCCGGACGTGGAAGTAAAACCGGAAGAGAATGAGACTCGGCCTAATGCCGAGATACCCCTCACACAAAGCTGCATAGGAGCTCATCTCTAAAAGAGAGTTTGGGGGGAGATGGTGAAGTTGAACACCATAGTGATTTATCACCTCGGAAAAGCATTCTGAGGAAGGAAAAGACAAACCTCTGTCAAGGTGGGTGCCGAAGTGCACCCACTCGTCGGCGCGTGGATTGGGGATGGTTTCGTCGAAACCGCTCCGCCAGTCGCCGACGCGGAGGAGTCCTTCGTTCTCCATGCCGCTGAGCTTGGCATCATCGAGGACGCATGGGATCCAAACCCCACGGTTGCTTTCTTTCTTTGCTGCTGTCGCCGCCGTCACCGTCGTTGCTGCCGCAGCCAAGTCGGATGATGATGATGATGAAGCCATTCTTCCGGTGCGCCGGTGACCTTGGGTGGGCAGCATTGGGAATCTGGAGGCAAGGGAGCTCTGTGCGCGTGGGAGAAGTAGAGGAGAAGGAAATGGCACGGGGAATAGGTGAAGAAGATGAAGGAAAGGGAATCCTCACCCCTTATAACCACCGAACCATGCCAAGATTCGTGTAAATGGCACAGTAAATACGCCACGCGTCATGGAACGAATTGGGAAGTTCCCACGCGATGATTACGTCACCTCGATCTCTCCACACGCATTAAAATGGCGCCTCGTTTCCGTGAACGGCGGACCCACCAACGGTTGTGCTGATAGGATGTTTGTCAGTGACGTGACTTCACCGTGAACAGTCTCAGATGACGTCAGACACCAAGATCCGGCTTAGTTTGAATATCAAGCTGGAAATCCGAATAACATACTGATAGGTTCGACTTACTTTTGAGACCCGGATCGTATCTTTTGTTTTGAAGTTTCAGGAACCCTTCAAGATTCTGCAAGCCAAAGATCAAGCTAGATGATGATGAATCCGACTTTGGATCTTGGAGACTTCCGGGGGCTACTGTTGGGGATATACTTTTCGGGTATCCTCACAGTCCTCACTGACCAAGGTGGCCCACTTCGGGTTAGAGCTTTGCTTCACGGGTGGCCTAGTCAGGGAGAAGAGACGGAGTCCAATCCGGCTACGGGAAGGCCCAGAAGACTTACCGACATAGGCCCATAGTGTTACTTGTAGTTCAAGATGTAATCTGTAACCGACTCTTAGTCGTAGCCAGATAGATCTCTCTTGTAAACCCTAGGCCAGATATCTATATAAGTCATCCTAGGGAGAGCCTTTAGGGCACCCCTTACAAGCACAATCTCAACTCGCACAGGCGAACCCTTGTAACCCATATTCCGGCTCTGCCGTATTACTGGATTGCTAGCAGGAGTAGGATCCGTCCAAAGCCGGCGGATTTGAACCTGGGTAAACTTGTGTGCTCACCGTCCCGGAACACCGTATGTCTCACACCCCTCTCTTCCGCACGCCTCGAGGACCCCCACATGGCGTACTTGTCATCAATCTGATGACATTGCATAAACGAAAATTATACACCTTTGAACTCTTTGAAATCACACTTAATACATGATAATGTTGTGCTAAGAAAATCTTGAGAGATTATCATTTTCCTAGAGTGGAATGTAATGCATAAACTTGCGTATACAAAAATTATAAACCTTTGAACATTGTGCAATGGCACTTAATACGTGATAATGACGTGCTAAATTTTTTTGAGAGATTATCATTTTCTCCCCATTTTCAAAGAGTAGAATTTAATGCATAAACTTGCATATATACGAAAATTATACACCTTTGAACTCTTTGGAATCGCACTTAATACGTGATAATGTTGTGCTAAGAAAATCTTGAGAGATTATCATTTTCATAGAGTGGAATGTAATGCACAAATTATACACCTTTGAACACTTTCCCTTTAAATTATATTCAAATTCATTTCTTCATGGAGTTAAAGTACCGGTGGCAAACTCGTTATTTTGCATGGATGGTGGGGTGCCCCTCGACAGATATAGGGGTTATCATGTCCGCTAGATCACAGAGGATCAACGGTTGGTGGGCACGATCTGCGTGATAACTATCTCAACCAATCAGAGCGTAGCGGCCAAGATGAGCACATGTGATAGAGATTTTGACTAAGAGAGGGGAAAACTTAGTAGAACTTAAGAACCAAGGGAAAAACTGAGTAGAACTTAAAAACCAAGGGCAAGACTGACATAGGGATTCAAATAGAAAATAGAAAGAGATTTAAAAAACGGAAAATGTGTATTTTATACAATAAAATACATCTTGGCATACATCAAACTATTTGCAATTCAAATATACACCAGTTTGACAATTATTGCATCATTCAGAAAAAACTATGTTTTGGGGAGGGATGTTTTGGGAAGAGGCTAGAGTAGAAAGCCATGAACCTTCATAGATAGTAGGTGATTTTAGAAGTGGTGATTTGGGTTAAAACTTGATTTATATACATTTCTTATGGTGGCAGGTCACATAATAAGACTCCATGGGTAGATGCCACTATGTTTTGATCTTTTTGAATTTGTTGTGCATAAAATGACTCAATTAGCTAGTTAAAACCCATTCGTTGACTCTCTGTTGACCAGCAACCAGAGGGTAAAACTGAGTATATTGCACACGACAATGTTAGTACTAGAGGGAAAAACTAAGTACAACCAAACTTCCAGTGTTACATGATACGTTGCTAACGTATCTATAATTTTTGATGTTCCATGCTTGGTTTTTATCTCCTTTCTTATGTTTTGTCCACACTTTGGAGTACTTTTTATACACTTTCTTGGACTACCTATCAACACTGTTGGTGTTAGTTATGGCGATCTATCCATCCCCAAACCCTAAGCCCTGCTAGCCTCACCGTCGGTGATCTCCTTCCCCGGTGAAGTAATTCCACTCCGATCATCTACTCTGCATTCTCCCCCTTTCCATCCCTACAACCTCAGATCATGTTGGATCCAGCTTGGTGTTGGAATGTGACGTTTGTGCATTCTCAAGATGGTGGTGCCGAAAAAATGGTACGATCTGCATCTGGAGAAACTGGATGGCTCTGACTAATGCCAAAGGAATTGGTATTGATGGACGTCTTCTGATTGCTAATGAGAACATTGCTTCCGGATCTAAGGTAATTTTCCCCTCTCATTGGTCCACGGTGGGTCTGTGCACGATCTCCCCTTCTGGTGAAAAGGATCTTGTTTGGTCCGATGCTTTGGGATCAGGGACGATCATGCATGATGGTATTCCTGAACTCCACCCTAAGGTGATTGAGACTGCCCTTGAGCCGAATTCTTCAGTGACAGCCACTCTGAATTATAAAGGTTGGAAAATCACGTATTCTACTGTTAAGGATCTCGATCATGGTCGTAAGAAGGCTTATGATGGATCTCTCATACTTTGGAAAAAGAGTGAATGGCTGGTTCTTAAAGATGCGAAGGGTCTACCAATTGCCCGTAGATTTTTGGCTGAATCCGACTATTTTTCTAGTGGAGCGAAACTATAGTTTGATACACACATTGTTCGGATTTGTATACCCCTGTCTGAGGAGAAAACTCGACTGATCCAAGGAGCTTGTCATGTTGACCAAGAAGAAATTGCAGATATGGATAGTGTCTTGTCCTCTCAAGTTTTGACTGTTCCCTCTAAGGGCCCGGATCTTGATCAGGATCCTTTTATGGCTGTCCATTCCTATATCATATTGGGCTAAATTTTGATCATGGCATCAATTTTGCTAAGGATGTGAAGAGGAAGTTTCTGATGACTGTCCATCCTGTTAATAGCTCTTCCTTTCGTTTGGTGGTATCCTTTGGAAGATCTAGCTTTAAAACTGATGAGGATTCGATTAGTATTTCTTTGGAGGCTGCCTTGGGAGGATATTGTGGTCATATTATGGTGACTCAGCTTGGTGATAGAGTCTTTTCTTTTTGTGTATCTACTAAAGCAGTGGTTTCCATATTGTCAGTCTTCATAAATCTGCTTGTGAGCAATTTAAGTGCTTCTTCCATCTGTGGGAGAGGGAAGGTCCGAATTGGCTGAGAGAATTCAATATTTGGCAAAAGGAAATCAGTCAGGAATGGACTCTCGTTAGTCCATCGAAAAATAGAGCACGTAAAGGTTTGATTGCTATGAAGGATGGACTGCCTAAATCCATAGTTCGTTCTGCTCTCAAGGATAAAAAGAATATGGTTTTCTCTGAACCCCAGGTTAAAAAGAATCTGGTATTCTCTGAACCCTTGTATTATTCAGTTTGTCAGGGCTATAACCCTCAATATGCTAAGAAGGCTGCTGGGGTCATCATTCCGGATAAGCTTATCACTTCTGGTCACCCAAGTATTTGTTTTGGTTCGGTGCAGAATCCCACAACTGATAGGACAGATATTCTTGTTCAGAGAAAATCTGAATCTACTGCTGCTCTGGATTCAAATGGGAATCAACAGGATGGTGATGAGCAAGGTTCAGATTTAAAGGACCATGATCAGGAGTTTAATAAATTAATTGATGATATGGCATATCGTGTGTGGTCCTGTGGTAGATGTTTGAGTCTGGCCATAATACTAAGGACTGCGTTAATAATGTCAGGTGTCGGGCTTGTTTCAGTTATGGTCATATTAAAAAGTCCTGTCTTAAATCCAAGTCCATGTCGACAAAGAAGTGGGTTCCCAAAAGAGTTGGTGACTAGGGACGTGTGGGATTGGAGTCAGAGTCAGCCTATGATACTCCTTCTATTATAAATACCCCACAGGTGTCGTCAAAACAGGTCTCATTGTCTAAATTAAACCCTACGTCGATTCCCACCGCTTCACCTTTCTGCCGCAGGGTGACTCATCAATGATGGAGGTTTTTGCTGTGGATCCGATGCCCTGGTTGCCTTGGGGACATGACATCATCGATGGTGGGGGCACAAGATTGCCTAGGACCTACTACTTTGCAGCTCAAGATCCACTGGTTCAGCATCAAGCCTTTTGCATTGCAGTGGTGGAACCACGCCCGCCACCACATGCTGCTGCACTTTGGAGAAATCAGGTTCTGAACTTTTTGACTGGTCCCCTGTAGCGTAATGTTGTTGATACTCAGCCTAGTTTGTTTGGGGTAGGTCTGCTTCAGTTAAGTGTTCCGAATTCAGTTAATGCTTTAGTTCAGCACGGTAATTATCAGATACAAAATCGTTTGGTTCGCTTTATACATGTTGATGAGGCAGAAGAGAATTATCGTGCAATTCAAGGTTTTAGTAGGGGCTGGTTGATGTTTCTAGGAATACCACCTGATTATCGCAATAGTATGGATATCTCCAATGCGGTGTCTACTTTTGTCCAGTACCACTATTGGAATCATAATGATCCTCTGCTTGAGCGAGTGCTTGTATATGCATCCTTTCCGTCCCCGCAATTGGTTCCCCGGGATGTAGTCTTTGGGAAATTTGCTTCGGTTGGGGGTGCTAAATTTTCCTGGATAGCACCTGTGTATATACTCTCTACGGAGTTTGTAGATGCGCTGCCGGCTGATGATGACCAGATGCCTTTTGATGGGAACCCTCATCCCTTCCCTGGTAATCTGCACCCCAATAATAATTTATTTGTTGGTCCTCGGTATCCTGAGGTTGGCTGGGATGCTGTTCCAGATCAGCATGATAATCATCATGAGGCTGCAGGAGACAATGGGGAACAAGATGAGAATATTGAGGAGAATGAGCAGGAGTCAATGGTCTTGAACCCCTCGGATTTTTCTGCTTCTGTTGAAGAGGATGACTTTAATGGGGATCAACAACAAGATAATTATCATGAGGTGATGCAGGTAGGATATGTTAGGACTGTAGGTCCGATCTTACCACCTGAATTGCAATGGTCCAGGTGGTTTCAGTTGACTCTGCCTATTTTTGCTACACAGCACATCCCTCTGTCCCTACAGATGCCTCCTTTTACTGCTGTCAAACATTCCTGGGCGAGTGCTTTTGAGTCCTATGAGCTGGCTCAGTTTTCTAATCACAAGGTGTTGGAGGATACACCAAGACGCAAGGTGATTGTCCATAAATCAATAGATTTGATGCCTGTTTTCACTTTTGGAGAGAGCACTGGTACTTTGGACCAAGATATTCCCAATGTTGCACTTGTTGTGGTTCAGGAAAAAAGGTCTAGAAGGAAAAAAAAACTTTGTTGGTTCGAACGTAGGTTCACTAGAAGTTTGCTGAAATCAGATGGTTGCCAGCCTACGCCAGTGGTGGACATGAGACACAGACCCAAGAAAAAGAGTTGTGCAAAGTTATTACTGGTGGAGATAAATGAGCAAGGTCAGGACACTAATGCAAATGGTCAAGAGGGGGTGCAGGATGAAGAGATGCAGATCCCAGTTACACCAATCACTGTTTTGCAACATGTGGGTAAGGAGTTGGGCATCGACCCGGTCAAGATAACCAAGGAGCAGCTTGAAGCTTGCCCCTCCACTTCTGAGGACTTGCCAGATTCCAATGATAATTAATTTGTCCAGTGTAATGGTTTGTCTCTTACATGGAAAGGGCTACTGTATCGAGTTTTCCTGGGGGTCTTATCTGTTAGTTTTCAGTGTGTTTTCAGACTGTGAGGGGATGTCAGATGTATGCAGTTTATCCTTGTTTGCGACAGTGTCACATTATGTTTTATCTTATATTTCTCGACAAGATTTTGGCTATGTTTATCGGGCTTTCCATTATTCTTGGTCATCTGAGGTGCCACATTACTTCTGCTCTATCAATGGCCTTGAATTATGTGTTCGCTATGCTATGCATGGGACGTGTCTTCTGCCATTTACAAATGTTTTTTAATGTGTTTATTAAATAGAAGAAATTGGAGGGTTCTCTGTTGGAATGTTCGCGGTTTACATTCTGATGTCAGACATAGGGCTGTCCGTTCTAAAATTGATGAAAGTGGCTGTGATATCATATGTCTGCAAGAACCAAGTGTGAGTCTTTTGATTGGAGATTTATTAGGAAATTTGCACCAAAACACTTTGACAGTTTTGTGTTCTCACCCTCTAGAGGGGCCTCGGGTGGAATTCTAATTCTTTGGAATTCTGCGGTGTTTGTCGGCTTGCTAGTGGAAACGAAGAAGTTTGGTATTATCGTTAGCGTCACCTCAATGCATAATAATGCCAAATGGGTTCTAGTTTGTGTGTATGGTCCATGCAAAGGAATCGATAGGGACAACTTCATCACTTGGCTTTACAATCTACATATACCAGTATCTGATAATTGGCTATTAGTTGGTGATTTTAATTTCATCAGATCGCATGATAATCGTAATAAATCAGGTGGTGATGCTAACGACATGTTCTTGTTTAATGAGGTTATTGGGCACCTTGGTCTGCTTGAACTACCATTAAAGGGTCGCTCCTTCGCTTGGTCTAATATGCAGCAGGAGCCTTTACTAGAACAGTTAGACTGGTTTTTCACCAGCTCAAATTGGGTATCTGATTACCCAAATTCTTTGGTGCTACCCTTGGCTAAAACAGGCTCGGATCATCTGCCATGTGTGGTTACGGTGGACACTTCCATCCCTAAGACCAAGCTGTTTTGCTTTGAGAATTTCTGGGTTGATATGCCAGGTTTTGTGGATTGTGTTGATGGTGTTTGGAAGAAAGGTTCACTTAAAACTCATAGCTCGGCAGTGATCGCTGATAAGTTGAAAAATCTGAGATTTGAGCTGAACGATGGCAAACCAGTTTGTCAAGGTTAAAAATTTTAGTGGCAAAATGTAATGAGGTTATTTTGATCCTTAACAAGCCCGAGGAAAGCAGGCCTCTGTTTATAACTGAGTTCAACTTCAGAAAAATAGTCAAACTGCACTTAGAGGATCTGCTGTTGGCCAAGAGCAAATATTGGAGAAAGCGCTGCATGATTAGATGGATTAAACAAGGGGAAGATAACACAAAGTTTTTTCATGCAATGGCTTCAGAACGCTACCGTCGTAACACGATTGATGTGCTTAAAGATGCTAATGGTAATGAGGTTACTGATCACAATGCAATGGCTAATCTGCTCTGGACTAATTATAAAAATAGAATGGGCCAGTCTGAAAGCATTAATATGCAATTTGATCTACAATCGCTGATTACCAAAGTGGATGGTTTACATGATCTGACTGTCCCTTTCACTAAGAAATAAATGGATGATATAGTTAAGGCTTTGCCAGCAGACAGGGCACCAGGTCCAGACGGTTTCAATGGGCTCTTTTTGAAGAAGTGTTGGCCTATGGTTCAGGATGATTTTTACTCCTTGGCCTCTGATTTTCATGCTAGAAAAGTTAAACTACAAAATATTAATGGGTCATATATCACGCTGGGACCAAAAAAGCATGTTCCTTTGGATGTTAATGATTTCCGCCCAATTTCATTAACAAATGTCTCTCTAAAGTTTCTTACCAAGCTTGCTGCAAACCGGCTTCAAGACAAGATCCTCAAGTGCTTACATAAAAATCAATATGGTTTTTTGAGGACGCGTTCTATTCAAGATTGCTTGGCTTGGTCTCTGGAATATATTTTCTTATGTCAACAATCCAAAAAGCCCATTGTAATTTTAAAGTTGGATTTTGCAAAGGCCTTCGATACTCTGGAACATGAAGCCCTACTGGAGGTTATGAAACATAAAGGATTTAATGAGATCTGGTTGGCTTGGGTTAAAGAGATTCTCTCGTCTGGGACATCAGCTATCCTTCTAAATGGCATCCTAGGGAAACAATTTGTTTGCAAAAGAGGGGTAAGACAGGGTGACCCCCTGTCCCCTCTTCTATATTCGTTTGGGTCTGACCTATTACAATCGGTGGTCAATGATATGGTTAGAGTTGGCACAATCTCTCGCCCGATTGAAACATATGATGAGGACTTTCCTATTATACAATATGCAGGCGACACTCTATTAATATTGCCTGTAGATATCAACCAGTTAAGGGCACTCAAAGAAGTGTTACATAAATTCAGCTTGTCAACTGGGCTCAAAATCAATTATGACAAATCGATTATGGTTCCAATTAATGTCTAGGATCAATTGATGGAAACCTTGGCAAATGGGAGGGTGCCCTTTACTTATTTGGGACTGTCGCTTGGAACGACTAGACCGACCATAAGTGATCTTATGCCTCTGGTTTGCAGGTTGGAAAGGAAATTAACTTCTAACTCAAGTTTTCTCTCCCAAGGGGCTAGACTTCAACTCATCAACTCTGATTTGGCTTCCATGCCTCTACATTTTCTTTGCACCTTGCAATTGCCTATTGGGCTTACCAATCAGCTGGACAGAATCTTGAGACAATGTTTATGGAGAAAAAAACATGATGAACCTAAACAATCTCTGGCTGCTTGGGAATTAATTTGTAAACCAAAAGATAATGGCGGGCTTGGCATAGTGAACTTTCAAAAACAAAATGATGCTCTTCTGATCAAGTTTCTGGATAAGTTCTATAACCATAAAGATGTTCCTTGGGTTCACCTTATTTGGAATGCGCATTATCCAGATAGAGTGCCTCATGCTGAAAATATGTGTGGGTCTTATTGGTAGAGGGATGTCCTCAAACAGGTTGATAACTTCAGAGGAGATGCCACTATATCATTTGGGAAAGGAAATACATTTTTGTTTTGGATTGATAGCTGGCTGATCCAAGGATCCTCTAGGCCTATGAGCGAGAGGTTCCCCTGCTTGTTTTCTTATGCGCTAGATGATCAGCTTTCTGCTCAGAAGGTTATTGCTACTGAGGATATCACTAGTCTATTCTATCTGCCTTTATCGAGTATAGCATACTCAGAACTTCAGAATCTTCAAATAATCTTGGCCTCGCAACCAATCTCTGAGGTGCAGGATGTTTGGTCATATAGATGGGGTGAGACTTATACTCCAAATCAGTTTTACAAGTTAATACATTCACATTTGGTGGTTCCTAGTGTGTATAAATGGCTTTGGAAATCTTGTTGTACCATGAAGACAAAGGTTTTTGCTTGGCTTCTGTTGTTAGATCGTCTAAACACTAGAGATTTGTTAAAGAGAAGGAAGTGGAAGGTTACAAAAGACACACATTGCGAATTGTGCCCAAACAAAGATTATGAGGATCGTACACATCTGTTCTTCGAGTGTAATTTCAGTGCACGTATATGGAATTATTTACAGATTACCTAGCAATCTGGTGACAGTATACAAGCAGTCATGTCAGCTGCTAAAAGAGATTTTCATCTCTCTTTCTTCATGGAGGTGGTAATTACAGCTTGTCATAATATTTGGCTGTTACGTAATGGGAAAATATTCAGGAATGTATTGCCGACTTTCGCACAGTGGAAGGCTAAATTCATTCATGATATGAATTTGCTACAGTACAGAATCAAAGCCAAGCATAAGGATAAGTTGATGATGTGGATTGCTAGTCTTCCTTGAGTATCTGTTTAGTTTGGCTCTTAGTCTTGGCTGGTTTGGCATGATTGCCCCTTGACCATGTATATATTTAGTTGTACATATTACCCGATACTTGTTCTTTTTCCCCCTTCTTTTATTAATAAAATCTCTGTGGGGCTTTGCCTCACACTCACGGTTCAAAAAAACAAGATGCCACAGTGCCAGCTGCCTGTTTTCTGCTATTTTTGGTTCCAGGAAAGACAGAAAATGAATATTCTCAGAATTGGACGAGATAAAAGCCAAAGTCAGTTTTTCACCGAGGGGGACACGGAGCCAGAATACGAGACGGAGAGGGGCCAGAGGGCCACCACACCACCTGTCCGCGCGGCTAGGCCTAGCCCGCACCAGGGGATGGTGTGGCCACCTAGGGCACCCCCTCGGCCTCCCCTTTCGCCTATAAGATGCCTCCGATACAGAAACCCTAAGTACCCGATCAAAATTCCATGAAAGAGTCTGTAGCCGCCGTCATCTCTATCCCTAGATCAGGAGGGATCTGAAGCTCTTCTCGGCACCCTGCCGGAGGGGAGAATTCACCCTGGAGGCCTTCTTCATCACCATGCAAGCCTTCGGTGTGATGCGTGAGTAGTTCATCCTTGGACTACGGGTCTATGTAGTAGCTAGATGGTTGGTTCTTCTCCTTTGTGCTACCATGTTTAGATCTTGTGAGCTCCATTCATGATCAAGATCATCTATTTGTAATCCTACATGTTGTGTTTGCGGGGATCCGATGGATATTGAGATGCTATTTCAGATTGATTATTGATTCTATCATGTCTTTGTTATTTGTGATCTTGCATGCTCTCCATTTTTAGTAGATATCTTGGCCGAGTAGATGCTAGCAACTCCAAGAGGGAGTATTTATGCTCGATAGTGGGTTCATGCCTCTAGTAATCTGAGGAAGTGACAGAAATCTCTAAGGTACTAGATGTGTTGTTGCTACTAGGGAGAAAACAGCAATCCTTTGTTCATAGAACAATCGTATTTTTTAATTTACACGCAATGCTTAATGCAATTATCTGTTGCTTGCAACTTAATACTGGAGGGGGTTCGGATGATAACCTGAAGGTGGATTATTAGTCATAGATGTAGTTAGATTACGGTCTATGTATAATGTTGTAATGCCTAATCAAATCTCATAGGAGTCAAAATAATTAGTATATGCATGTATGCTTTCTTGATGTTTGTCAATTGCCCCGCTGTAATTTGTTCACCCAACATGCCATCTATCTTAAGGAGAGCCACCACTAGTGAACTATAGACACCAGTCCTTTCTTTTACCATCAATCTACAATTGTTTACTGTTTTTCTGTTTACTTTCTGCAAGCTTTTACTTTCTTCCACACAATACGTTTAATCCTTTGTTTTCAGCAAAACCGGTGAGATTGACAACCTCACTGTAAGTTGGGGGCAAAGTTGTATGGTTGTGTTGTGCAGGATTCCAAGTTGGCAACAACACCTTGGAGGTGTTTCCTTGCTCCTACTGGTTTGATAACCTTGGTTTCATAACTGAGGGAAACTTGCTGTTGTGCTCATCATACCTTCCTCTTGGGGTTCCCCAACGAGCTCGAGATATCTTGGGCCATCATTACACTTGAGGGCAAAACCAAGCACAACTAAGTTGCCAGGGTTAGACACGGGGGGGGGGGGGGGGGGAACGTGTCTTGCGGTACGTGTGTGCGGTGCACGGGGCTATAGCGGACACGTGTGGATGTGCACGGTGTAGTAGCGTACGCGATGCACGGTGGTGCAACGAAACATCACTTCCCTTCTCCTTTATAGAGGCCTCCTCACTCTCGCTCATCACTCACTCTCTCACTCAACCATCTCCATTGTCCCATCACCTTCTGCAAACCCCCAAGAAAACCCCAACCACGCCGACAATGGAGAAGAACGGCGGGGTGGTCATTGATGCCTCCAAGGCCACCAGCAAGGAGGCCCCCGTCGAGGCATCGAAGGCAGACGTTGTCCCCGTCTAGACCCCCATACCCTCTTCCATCATAGCCGCTGGCAAGGAGGCCCCGCCGGTCTCGGGAAGATCCCGCTCGGCTAGGACCCCTACGAGGAGGTTGAGTACATAAGGCCGGAGAACCCCTACGACACCAGCATTGCCGACCCATGGTCGGAGGTAACGAGAGTTTTCTCCCATTCCCTTGTTCTTCCCTCATTCCCATCATTGGATGCTAGATCGAATGTTATTAGGGTTCGGTTGTTCGTATTTTTATAGTAGCTAATCCTCTTGTGTTAGATCTCGTATTTCAATAAATCCCCATGTTCATATTTTGATGAATCCTCATGTTCGTATTTGAACCCCCCTATCCGTAGTTGGGATTAGTATTCGATTTGGTTTGAGATTTGGGGAATAATCACGGGATCTCAATTCGTTAATTTATGCAAATAATCAATCCTGATAATCAAGGTACCTCAATCATGTCCTTATTGCACTCTACTGTTTTTTCCAACAGGAGGATAGCAACAACGTCCGCAGCGACATCCGCAATGACGACAAGTCCATGTATACCAAGACTCGTCATGTGCTGAGGAGGCGGAAGTCTGGCAACTACGACAACTTGTTTGCCGGCGATGCCTACAAGTGCCCCTTTTGCACCACCAGGAGGGTCCACGCCACCAACTTCAACTCCCACGTGAAGCATGCAAAGGACGTGAGGACCTGTGGCGAATTCGTGAATGTCCACGGCTTCATAGCCAAGCACCAGGCGCTCGGTCTTCACCTCCGCAACCTCCAGAAGGAGGCCATCGAGGAGGGTCGCATGCCCCCGATCAAGCCGAAGGCGCCCAAGGTCAAGGGACTGGGCAGCAAGAAGTGGAGGAGGCGCCAGAGGGAGGAGGCGGAGGCCATGAGGGGCCACTGGTCTTGTGTTGCTGCTGTTGTAAAGCAGCTTCTTTTGTCTTGTCTGTGTTGAACTTGTCCGTTGATGCTGCTGAGAAGCCTAATTGTCAAACCTCGTTAAGTACCATAGTATATATCCTATATTAGCTACTTTATCTATATGTGCTCTGTTTACTGAATTTATTTATGTTCCTGGTTACATTTGTTGCTCTAGATTTTCTACCAGATTGGGAAAAACAAGGTCCAAAAGGAACAATGAATGAACAGAGAAGCTGCTCTAGATTCGCTACCTTTTTAGGCAAAAAACACAATTGTTAGCGAGAGAGAGAGAGAGGGGGAAAAGGCGCTCTTAAAAAGACCAATCATAAAAATAACAAAAAAAGAACTTTCAATTTAGGCAACAGGGTGCACGTAACCACCAAACGTGCCCCACATGGTCCCACACCACGTCCCCCATAACGCGTTCCCAACAAACCGGCCCCACGCTCAACGCAGGACCCACCCCAACACGGTCCCACCTATCAGCATGTAACGGTCAAGCCTTTGACCTGACGACATCCCCCCGTCCGAGCGCCTGCGAGGGTTTTGGAATAGAGGGAGGGGAAAAGTAAGGAAAAACTAAGCGGTTAGGGAAAACTGGGTACAACTAATGAACCATGGGCAAGAAAATAGAAATTCCTTGTATAAATTTGGTCCTTTGGTGAGACCTCAGCTCCCTAGGGTTAAATCATGTCGATACTATTATCGTACAATATATCTTCATACTATTATCCCGTTTGGAACTACACCTAGTTTGATTAACAAACTTCTTAACATAAATGCCCTCCTTTGCTGCTACTAGAACAGTCATATACTCAACCTTGGTTGTAGTATCCATCACAATGTACTTAACTTTGGAACTCATCCAAATCCATCATGGAACTTTCTTCCATTACATTGTGCCACCTTAACCTATAGACAAAATTAAGATAAACTTAATTTGTATCTTGTGAAAAAACTAGTACCAATGTAACACTTTACAATGAACTATATGTCACCTCTACATACAGAATATATTGTTAGTTCTTCCAAATATCATAAGATATCCTTACTATCGTCTAATGATCATCTTATGAGTCACACCGGTATATGCTCATAACATTTAGAGCATAGGACATATCTAGATATGTGCATATCACGGTATGATTGATCAATAAATTCATGTGATTTTACTCACCAAGTGTCAAAACACTTGAATATCGTTTCTGTCACCAAGTTTCATTAAACTTGAATCTTGATTCAACCCTTTCCATGCAA
Source organism: Avena insularis (assembly GCA_023614405.1). Classification (NCBI taxonomy): domain Eukaryota; kingdom Viridiplantae; phylum Streptophyta; class Magnoliopsida; order Poales; family Poaceae; genus Avena; species Avena insularis. The sequence goes on from CM042694.1 coordinate 456,027,289, forward strand.
CAAGAACCTTTCTCGTTGTTTCTATATTGAACCCGTTCAATATTTCATCTATGTACATTTTTCAAAAACATATTAGCGTCTAAATCAATCCATATATACTTTGATGTCTAATATTCTAGTTTTCCTAAGTCTTTCATCGAAATCTTAATTTTAATGAAATTACCTGAAGGCAATGATAAAGTTGTTATTATATTATTCCAAGTATATGATAGATGTTTATTTTGCATGCTATAATTGTATTAATTGGAAACATTAATACATGTGTGTTTAATAAACAAAATACAAAGTTCCTAGTAATGCCTCTCATATAAACTAGCTCGTTGATTAACAAGATGATCAAGGTTTCCTGATCATGGACATTGGATGTTGTTAATAATGAGGTCACAACATTGGTGGAATGATGTGATGAACATTCATCCAAACTATAGCAATACGATCATAGTCATTGTGTTTAAATTTCTATAACATCATACGAAGTAATTCTAGTCCTTAGACCATGAGATCATGTCAATCACTAACACTGGAATAGTAACTTGATAACATCAAACGTCACACCGTAACAGGGTGACAATAAAGGTGGGTTCAGATACTCTGAAGGTGTTATGTAGAGGATCATGGATCAAGAGTGAGATTTGTCCATCCCTATGACAGATAGATATAGTATGGGCCCTCTCGGTGATATCACATTGAGATAACTTGCAAGCAAGTGATGATATCGCTAGAATGTTATATCACAGGAACAAGAAAAGAGTGCATGTCGGTAACAACATCAAACTAGGTATGGTATACCGATGATCGAATCTGGGACATGTAATATATCGCGAGACAAAGGGATTTAGTTACTAATGTTAAAGGTTCTCATGATCGCAGAAGTCATCGTTGAATGTGTAGGAGTCAGTATGGATCTCCAAGTTCTGCTGCTGATTATTGATCGGAGAAGGGTCTTGATCATGTCTGTATTATTCACGAACAGTAGGGTGACACACTTAAGGGATACCGACACCATTTGGAGCAAATATGTTTCAGAGAAAAGAATTATAAAGCACTAGAATTATTTCAATGGACACCAAAAAATCGGGTGAAATTGCTAAAATTGGTTCTGCATGTGATATTGAAATGTTGCAGGGGGTTTTATGTGAATGTTTCTTAATTAAAGTAATTAACAAAATTCTGAATAATATAAATAAAAGAGTTTTATTAAATGACAGTTTGCATTAAATTTGGTGGAAATTTAATGGGGATGAGTGGAATTTTGAGTGGAGGCAAATTTATGTGAGTGGGAGATCCACCCACATGAATGAGGAAGAGGTGGGGGCACCTCCCTTGGCCGTCGTCCATCGAGAGGGGCTGCCCCCCTCTCCCTATAAAAATGCCCCCACTCCCTCCTCTCATCTCACACCTCCTCGTGGAGGATCTCTCTTCCCCTCTAGAATTATTCCCCATGGTCTTGGATTAGCGAGATACATGTTCTCGGTGGCTTTGTCTAAAAGGAGTTGCTGCTTCCGCTACATCGCTGGTGTGAGGAGGCGGAGGTTGCTTGGTGGACCGGACATGTGTGCGTTCATGGATGTGCTGCTAATTGTGGCGCTAGACTTCCTCTCGATCTTGTGATCGGCAAGCGTACGACTACATCATCCACGAGTTCAACCTCGTAACACTTTTTCGATCTTCAAGGGTATGTTCTCTATGGATGTATATCCACCCGTTGTTTGTATCTAGGTAGATAGATCTTGGTGCTTAGTAGTTCCCATCGTAGGAAATTTTTTGTTTTCTATGCTGTGAATCCAACATTGGTATTAGAGGCTGATCTATATGTAGATGTTAAGCACGGGTAGAACACATAAGAGTATGTGGGCAATTATGATCATGTTATTTCATCTTATATGTATTTTGGATATTGGTGGCATAGTAGGATGAAGCTTCCCGGACTAACTTTACATGTCCTTACACATGAGACATGTTCCACGCTTGACATGCAACTAGTATTGCATAAGTGGCTAGCAGGTGTCTATCTCTCCTATTATAGTCAATATCTCATTTACAACGAGTTGCTAATAATTTGGTTTTCATCATTGTGGTTCCATGTTTGTAGGTAAGAATGGTTCTATCTTCGAAAGCCCTAAGCCACATAAAAACATGCAATTGATAAATTAGAAGCGTCTAGTTTAGTTGTTGTTGGGCGAGTGTCATGATATGGTAATGTTATAATTTAAAGTATGATTGATACTATTGGAAATTATAGCATACCCAATGTGTAAGTTCCATAGACCATGGCCTTACACATAAAGGAATGATAAAGATCATACCACGATGCACATGATAGTGATCAAGTGCAAGAACCATATCATATCACTTTTCACATATGATGTTTGGTTGCATCTTATATTGCTTGTTTGGTGTTTTAGTAGCATTATAAGATGATCCCTCATATAAATATCAAGACAAAATGTGTTCTTCCTTAAGTATGCACCGTTAAGAAAGTTCGTCGTTTCGAGACACCACGTGATGATCGGGTGTGATAGACTCTATGTTCGCATACAACGGGTGTAAGGTAGTTTTACATACGCGAATACTAAGGTTCTTACTTGATGAGCCTAGCATGTACAGACATGGCCTCGAAACATGAATCGAAAGGTAAAGCATGAGTCCTATGATTGATATGATGACCATATAGATGCTCACCTTTGAAAATACACCAACTCACGTGATGATCAGACTTGGTGCAGTGGATCTGGTTCATGTAATCACCAAAAAGACACGAGGGATGTTGTTTTTGAGTGGGAGTTCAATTGTAATTTGGATTAGTTGAACTCAATCTATCATAAAATTAGTCTAAATAAACTTTACAAATTCTATTGTAGATGGCACCACCTGCTTTTAATTTCAATGTGTTCATGGAGAAAAAGAAACTTGCAACGAATGGTAGCAACTTTACCAACTGGGCCTAGAATCCGAGGATTCTCCTCACTGCTGCAGAAAAGCAATATGTGCTAGAAGCGCCGCTAGGCCCCCCACCACCTCCTGATGCCCCTGACGGGGAAAAGAATGTCTACTTGACTTGTTAGGAGGACCAAAATATGGTTCATTCAGCATATTGTATGGGTTAGAGCCGAAACTCTAAAAGAGTTTCGAGAATGGCAATGCCTTTGATACCATGGGTGAATTGAAAATGATTTTCGATACCCATACTGCCATAAAGAGTTATAATGATTCAAAAAAAGTTCTTTAGTTGCATGATGGAGGAGAACAGCTCCGTTAGTGAGCACGTACTCAAAATGTCTGGGTACACCGATAAGCTTGTGTCCTTGGGAATAACGATTCCCATTGACTGAGGCATACATCATGTTCTCCAATCTCTGCCACCTAGCTACAAGAGCTTCGTGATGAACTGTAACATGCAAGGCATGAAGAAGTCTCTCCCCGAGCTTAAGTCAATGCTTAAGACTGCTGAAGTGGATATCAAGAAAGAACATCACTTGTTGATGATCAATAAGACCACTGGTTTCAAGAAAGACAAGAAGGGTAAACAGAAGGGTAAGAAGGGCAGCAAATCTGTTGCTACGCTTGAAAAGAAAACCCGAGATGGCCATAAGTTAGATACCGAGTGCTATTATTGCAAGGGGACTGGCCACTGGAAGCGCAATTGCCCCAAGTATTTGGCAGACAAGAAGGCAGGCAATATGAACAAAGGTATATTTGATATACATGTTATTGATGTGTACTTGACTAGTACTCATAGTAGCACCTGGGTATTTGATACTGGATCGGTTGATAATATATATAACTCGAATCAGGGGTTGCGGAACAAGCGACAGCTAGCAAGGGATGAGGTCAGGATACATGTCGGTAATGGATCAAAAGTTGATGTGATCGCCATTGTAATGTTGCCTCTCCATCTACCGCCAGGACTAGTTATAAATCTGAATAATTGTTATTTGGTGCCTGCGCTGAGCATGGACATTGTATCCGGATCATGTTTATTGTGAAGCGGTTATTTGTCTAAATTCAAAAACAATGGTTGTTCGATTTATATGGATAATATCTTTTATGGTCATGCACCAGTGATGAATGGTTTATTTCTGTTGAATCTCGATAGTAGTTTGGGGATGTGATGTTTATGTGAAGAAACTCCAGCCTGATAAACTCGAACCCAAATCAGAAAAATGGGTCTTCATAGGATACCCTAAAGAAACAACTGGGTATTCCTTCTATCGCAGATTCGAGCACAAGGTTTTTGTTGCCAAGAATGGATCCTTTCTAGAGAAAGAGTATCTTGCCAATTGTGTGAATAGTCGGAAGGTAGAGCCCAGACAGGTTATTGAACCTTATCTTCATGAAACGACAATTGGCGCAGTGCCGGAAACCGTTCCGGAGTTGACTTCGCCGAATGAAGAAGGAACTAATGATAATGATCATGAAACTCTGAAAGAGGACACTACCGAACCTCACAGGTCAAGCAGGACACGTGCAGGTCCTGAACTATATGGAAATCCTATCATGAATTTCATGGTAGATGGAATTGATGACCCTATGACGTATGAAGAAGCGACGATGAGCCCTGATTCCAACAAATGGCTAGAAGCCATGAAATCCGAGATGGGATCCATGTATGAAAACCAGGTTTGGACATTCGTGGACTTACCTCACAACCAAAAGGCCATCGAGAATAAATGGATTTTCAAAAAGAAAACTTATGCTGATGGTAATGTGACCATCTATAAAGCTCTACTTGTCACAAAGGGGTTTCGACAAATTCAAGGAGTTGACTACGATGAGACTTTCTCTCTCATAGTGATGCTAAAGTCGGTTAGGATTATGTTAGCAATTGTTGTATATTTCGATTATGAAATATGGCAGATGGATGTTAAAACCACGTTCCTCAATGGTAATATTGAATAAGAGTTGTATATGATACAACCAAAGGGTTTTGTCGATCCTAAGGATGCTAACAAGGTTTGCAAACTTCAGTGATCCATCTATGGACTAAAGCAAGCATCCCGGAGTTCGAATCTCCGCTATGATGAGGTGATCAAAGAATTGGATTTGTCCAAACTTACGGAGAAGCTTGTATTTACAAGAAAGTGAGTGGGAGCTCTGTGGCATTTCTAATATTATATGTGGATGACATATTATTGATTGGAAATGATATAGATCTTTTAAACAATATTAAAAGTTATCTAAACAACAAATTGTAGATGAAGAACCTTGGTGAAGCATCATACATATTAGGCATTAATATCTATAGAGATAGATCAAGACGCCTTATTGGGCTATCACAAAGTACATACCTTGATAAGATTTTAAAGAAGTTTAAAATGGACAGAAGTAAGAAAGGGTTCTTACCTATGTTGCAAGGCAAGCCATTGAGTAAGACTCAAAGTCTGGCTACGGCAGAAGAAAGAGATAGAATGGATAAGATCCCATATGCCTCAGCCATAGACTCTATAATGTATGCCATGCTATGTACAAGACCGGATGTGGCACATGCTATTAGTTTGACTAGTAGGTACCAATCTGATCTAGGTTCAGAACACTGGATAGCGGTCAAGAATATCCTTAAGTACTTAAGAAGAACTAAGGATATGTTTCTTGTGTACGGACGTGAATAAGAGCTGGTCGCTAAGTGTTATGTCGATGCTAGATTTGACACCGATCCGGATGACTCTAAGTCTCAGTCCAGATACGTATTTCTCATGAATGGAGCAGCAGTTAGTTAGAGGACCTCTAAACAACCTGCTTTCATTGGAAAATACTATCATCCTGCTAAGATTATATCTATGAGAAGTGAAATAATGAAGTTTAAACAATCTGATAATGAACATGTTGCTCAAGCTTGGGAAAGAATGAAATCTTTGGTAAAGAATTGTCCCACTCATGGACTGACTGCTTGGATGATTATCCAATCCTTTTATGCAGGATTGAACTATTCTTCAAGAAATCTATTGGATTCTGCCGCTGGAGGTACCTTTATTACCATTACTTTGGGTGCTGCAACGAAGCTTCTGGATAATATGATGGTTAACTTTTCTGAATAGCACACTGAAAGAGCTCCACAAGGTAAGAAGGTAAATTTTGTTGAAGAAACCTCCTCCTTGAGTGATAAAATTGATGTTATTATGTATATGCTTGTTAATGGGAAAGCTCATATTGATCCAAATCATGTTCCCTTAGCCTCTTTGGTTGCTCAAGAAGAGCAAGTTGATGTGAACTTTATAAGAAATAATAATTTTAGCAACAATGCCTACAGGAATAATTTTGGTAATAATAATTATAGGCCATATCCTCCCAACAATGGTAATGTTTATGGAAATTCCTACAACAATAATAGGAGTGCTCCCTCTGAACTCGAAGTTATTCTTAAAGATTTTATTAGTAAACAAACTACTTTCAATAAAACTAATAAGGAAAAACTCTCTAATGCTAAAAGAAATATAGCATCATTGGCTGAAGAACAATCTTCTTTAAATAAAATGGTTGCTAAACCCGAAACTATTGATAATCCCTTTGCTGCTACTAATGCCATACAAGTTAGAATTGATGAAAATGTTAGATTACTAGCTGAATTGCATGCTAAGTGGGAGAGAGAAGATGAAATTTATAGAAACATTAGTGTTTCGACTATCACTACCACTAGTGTTGAAGCTAGTAATAGCTCTACTACTTTAGATGATAATTATGATTTTGATCTTGATGGTTGCAACATCTCTAAAGTAATTAAGTTCCTACAAAAGCTTGCTAAAAGTCCTAATGCTAGTGCTATGAATATGGCCTTTACAAAACACATTACTGGTGCTCTCATAAACATTAAAGAAGAAAAGATGAAACATAAAGCTTCCATCCCTATGAAACAAGAAGATGGTTGGGAACCCATCATTAATATGAAAGTGAATGATTTTGATTTCAAAGCTTTATGTGATCTTGATAGTAGTGTTTCTATTATGCCTAGAAGTATTTATGATATGCTTGATTTGCCACCACTGGAAGATTGCTATTTGAATGTCCCACTTGATGATAATGCTAAAAAGAAACTCATGGAGAGTATTAATGATGTTCTTATTATGGTTAACAATGCCTATGTCCCCGTTGATTTCTATGTTTTGGATGTTGAATGCAATGCTTCTTGTCCTATTACTTTGGGAAGACCTTTTCTTAGAACTATTGGTGCCATTATTGATATGAAAGAAGGCACCATTAAATATCAACTCCCACTCAAGAAAGGTATAGAACACTTCCCTAAGAAGAAAGAGAAGATTTCTTTTGCCTCTCCTATGAAAACAAAATTTGCTCTTAATGCATCTTGATTTGAGAACACTTGATCCTTTTTCTTGCTTCTTATGCCTAACTGAAAGGCGTTAAACAAAAGTACTTATTGGAAGATAACCCAAAAGTTTTAGATGAGTCTTGGAAGTTATTACTTCAGTAATAACTGCTCCTTATCCTTTTTATTTGCTTTTTGTGCCAAGAGTAACCTCTAATGAGAGAGAAGTAATGATTGGGAAAGTTGCTGTCCCAAAACAGATTTTTGTGCTTCACCGTAAAAATTAGTGTAAAATCTCTGTAGGTCATTTTGGGCGTGAATTTTTGTGCTTCTGCCCCAGGTTGTTATCTAACTTTCTTTAGTTCAACACTTTTTGAGTTGAGCAACAGAAGATCTTCGAAAAAATTGGTTTTTACCTGCTGGTCTGTTTTGACAGATTTCTGCCATTATTTGCATTTGCTTCTTGTTGGTTCCTTTTTGAGTTCTCTTTGGGGAATTGAGCTCTTTGAGGGAAGTGCTTCAGTAGCTTGTGTTTTAATGGAAGTTTTATTGGTGTTGAAACTGAACCCAAAGACTTATTATCTTGAGTGCACTAATGTTGCTAATAAAGATTGTGTGAAGTTTTGTATGAAAGAAAATTTTCAGGTGTATGGAGAGAATGATGTAATGAGATGAAGAGTGGACTAAAGCTCAAGCTTGGGGATGCCACCCCGTGTCACCCCAAGAAATATTCAAGAGGTACAAGCGTTAAAGCTTGGGGATTCCCAACGCATCCCCTTCTTCATCAATAAAAATCCCAGGTTTCTTCCAAACACTTCATTTTTATTGTTTCATGCACAGTTGTGTTGTTCTTGGAGCGTCTTCGTTTTTTTTTTTTGGTTTTCGTTTGCTTGGTTTGCTTAGTTTGCTGAATAAATTGGTTGGACCCCCCTATTTCATGCATTGGTTATCAAATAGTTTGGTTTGGATTGGAAAAGAGTAGGAAAGTTCATGCTTAAGTGGTAAAGAGAGCTGGTTTTTGACTGTGGCTTATGCTTTGTCATGCCATGCTTGATATTGTTTTGGATTTATACTTAGTGATCTTTGTTGTAGCATGACATGTTATAAACAATTGAGATTGCTTAATGTGCCTTGGAATAATCATGCGTTGTTTTAGCATATTAAGCATAGTATTGTGGTATTCTCCTTTGATGCTTTATTTGGGTTGACTTGGCGCATGCTCACACCATGTTATGACTATCCCAAGTCAGCATAGCCTTTATGATCCTTTAGTTTTCGACTTGTAATATCACTTTATGCTTTGATTAATGATGTTTTGTTGCTCTGCATTATTATGTCCATTATTGCTCTCTTAGTTGGTCGCTCCCAGTCTTTTGCTAGCCTCCATAACCAAGTGTGAGTTCCACTCATGCATCCAACTCCTAAAACCAATTTATTCCAAAGAGTCCACCATACCTACCTATTAGCATTTGCTATTCCAAGAATATTCATGTTTTTATCTACCTTCCGAATTAAACTTGTTATGTGAAAATTAGTGATTAAATCTCTCACGAACTTGATGGCACACTTTACTTTCTTGCATTTAATAAACTTGAACCATTGCGTCCATCTTTGTTGTGTATATGCTTGCGCTTTATAAGTTGAAGTTAGCAGAACCATGTATCATGGGGAACGCTTTCAACATTACACTTGTACATTGTACCCCATTGATATCATGTTCTTTTGCTTATGGATCCCGGCTGTGTGAAATAAAAGGGGAACTTGTAAGATCATGGAGTTTGTATGTGTGTTAGAGAAACGCCTGGGCTGCTAGCCTAAGCCATGCCTAATCATGGTGGAAACTTGCAGCATAACCATAATGAGCACTCTATGAAGCATCCTCAATAAAAACCTATGCAAATAGCAAATAAAGAGATCGCTGAGATGCTCATTGTCTGCTTGCCTTCTCATTTTGATTATGGGATAGCTCCTATATCATGTGCAAGGGGTACCCCGTTGGCGATTCTCTATGATACATATGTACTTACAATGACAAGAGCTTACTTGTGACTGAAGTTGAGTAGCATGAGGTTCGGTCTTCGTAAGTAAGGGGCATGAGATTCCGGCTTATACCTTGTCAAGCATATCCTCTTAGTTGTGTCACTTTAACCTTAATCACCTAAAGATGCTTATGATAGGGGCAATGAGAGCTGAAAGCTAATAAGTACCATAATTTTTGGAAGCTCTTTATGAAACTTGAATTCTACTTCCTTCTATGAAGGCCTTTCTTTTACTTTTATGTTGAGTCTCCACCTTCTATATTTATGCACCTATTTTGAGAGCACAGTGGCCATTCTTAGTTCTATGGCATTGTCCTAAGACTTGTTGATTGATTCATAACTTTGATATTGCTTGTTCTTAAACTACTTGTATCTAGTCACGCTTATGAACTTTGAAGGTGTCCCATGCATTTATGTTTGCTACTCTATGAGGGACTAGTTGAATGCCACTATGCTATGTTTTCTTTATGTGAAACAAACAAACGTCTTGCAAAGTATTGTTATTCATGAATCTTTTGTTTGTGCCTTTTCATGTTGCAACATAGTTGCTATGTCTTATTGTTAGAACTTTATCTTTCATGTTATGTTGAAGTACTATGATCCCAGCTATCAATGTTTTACAAATACTTTGATCAAGTTTATGATCGTGCATGTCACCTCAAAAATTATTCTTTCTTTTTATCACTTACCTACTCGAGGACGAGCAGGAGTTAAGCTTGGGGATGTTGATACGTTGCTAACGTATCTATAATTTTTGATGTTCCATGCTTGGTTTTTATCTACTTTCTTATGTTTTGTCCACACTTTGGAGTACTTTTTATACACTTTCTTAGACTAACCTATTAACAAGATGCCACAGTGCCAACTGCCTGTTTTCTGCTATTTTTGGTTCCAGGAAAGTCAGAAAATGAATATTCTCGGAATTGGACGAGACAAAAGCCAAAGTTAGTTTTTCACTGAGGGGGACACGGAGCAAGAATACGAGACTGAGAGGGGCGAGGCCGCACACCACCGGCGTGGCTAGGCTGGCCGGTCCGTGGTGGTGTGGCCGCCTAGGGCACCCCCTCGGCCTCCCCTTTCGCCTATAAGATGCCTCCGATACAAAAACCCTAAGTACCCGATCAAAATTCCATGAAAGAGTCTGTAGCCACCGTCATCTCCATCCCTAGATCGGGAGGGATCTGAAGCTCTTCCCGGCACCCTACCGGAGGGGAGAATTCACCCTGGAGGCCTTCTTCATCACCATGCAAGCCTCCGGTGTGATGCGTGAGTAGTTCATCCTTGGACTACGGGTCCATGTAGTAGCTAGATGGTTGGTTCTTCTCCTTTGTGCTACCATGTTTAGATCTTGTGAGCTCCATTCATGATCAAGATCATCTATTTGTAATCCTACATGTTGTGTTTGCGGGGATCCGATGGATATTGAGATGCTATTTCAGATTGATTATTGATTCTATCATGTCTTTGTTATTTGTGATCTTGCATGCTCTCCATTTTTAGTAGATATCTTGGCCGAGTAGATGCTAGCAACTCCAAGAGGGAGTATTTATGCTCGATAGTGGGTTCATGCCTCTAGTAATCTGAGGAAGTGACAGAAATCTCTAAGGTACTAGATGTGTTGTTGCTACTAGGGAGAAAACAGCAATCCTTTGTTCATAGAACAATCGTATTGTTTACTTTACACGCAATGCTTAATGCAATTATCTGTTGCTTGCAACTTAATACTGGAGGGGGTTCGGATGATAACCTGAAGGTGGATTATTAGTCATAGATGTAGTTGGATTACGGTCTATGTATAATGTTGTAATGTCCAATCAAATCTCATAGGAGTCAAGATAATTAGTATATGCATGTATGCTTTCTTGATGTTTGTCAATTGCCCCGCTGTAATTTGTTCACCCAACATGCCATCTATCTTAAGGAGAGCCACCACTAGTGAACTATAGACACCGGTCCTTTCTTTTACCATCAATCTACAATTGTTTACTGTTTTTCTGTTTACTTTCTGCAAGCTTTTACTTTCTTCCACACAATACGTTTAATCCTTTGTTTTCAGCAAAACCGGTGAGATTGACAACCTCACTGTAAGTTGGGGGCAAAGTTGTATGGTTGTGTTGTGCAGGATTCCAAGTTGGCAACAACACCTTGGAGGTGTTTCCTTGCTCCTACTGGTTTGATAACCTTGGTTTCATAACTGAGGGAAACTTGTTGTTGTGCTCATCATACCTTCCTCTTGGGGTTCCCCAACGAGCTCGAGATATCTTGGGCCATCATTACACTTGAGGGCAAAACCAAGCACAACTAAGTTGCCAGGGTTAGACACAGGGGGGAAACGTGACTTGCGGTACATGTGTGTGATGCACGGGGCTATAGCGGACACGTGTGGATGTGCACGGTGTAGTAGCGTACGCGATGCACGGTGGTGCAACGAAACATAACTTCCCTTCTCCTTTATAGAGGCCTCCTCACTCTCGCTCATCACTCACTCTCTCACTCAACCATCTCCATTGTCCCATCACCTTCTGCAAACCCCCAAGAAAACCCCAACCACGCCGACAATGGAGAAGAACGGCGGGGTGGTCATTGGCGCCTCCAAGGCCACCAGCAAGGAGGCCCCCGTCGAGGCATCGAAGGCAAACACCGTCCCCGTCTAGACCCCCATCCTCTCTTCCACCATAGCCGCTGGCAAGGAGGCCCCCGCCGGTCTCGGGAAGATACCGCTCGGCTGGGACCCCTACGAGGAGGTTGAGTACATAAGGCCGGAGAACCCCTACGACACCAGCATCGCCGACCCATGGTCGGAGGTAATGAGAGTTTTCTCCCATTCCCTTGTTCTTCCCCCATTCCCATCATTGGATGCTAGATCGAATGTTATTAGGGTTCGGTTGTTCGTATTTTTATAGTAGCTAATCCTCTTGTGTTAGATCTCGTATTTCAATAAATCCCCCTGTTCATATTTCGATGAATCCCCATGTTCGTATTTGAACCCCCTTATTCGTAGTTGGGATCAGTATTCGATTTGGTTTGAGATTTGGGGAATAATCACGGGATCTCAATTCATTAATTTATGCAAATAATCAATCCCGATAATCAAGGTACCTCAATCATGTCCTTATTGTACTCTACTGTTTTTTCAAACAGGAGGATAGCAACCACGTCCGCAGCGACATCCGCAATGACGACAAGTCCATGTATACCAAGACTCTTCATGTGCTGAGGAGGCGGAAGTCCGGCAAGTACGACAACTTCTTTGCCAGCGATGCCTACACGTGCCCCTTTTGCACCACCAGGAGGGTCCGCGCCACCGACTTCAACTCCCACGTGAAGCATGCCAAGGACGTGAGGACCTGCGGCGAATTCGTGAATGTCCACGGCTTCCTAGCCAAGCACCAGGCGCTCGGTCTTCACCTCCGCAACCTCTAGAAGGAGGCCATCGAGGAGGGTCGCATGCCCCCAATCAAGCCCAAGGCGCCCAAGGTCAAGGGACTGGGCAGCAAGAAGTGGAGGAGGCGCCAGAGGGAGGAGGCGGAGGCCATGAGGGGCCACTGGTCTTGTGTTGCTGCTGTTGTAAAGCAGCTTCTTTTGTCTTGTCTGTGTTGAACTTGTCCGTTGATGCTGCTGAGAAGCCTAATTGTCAAACCTCGTTAAGTACCATAGTATATATCCTATATTAGCTGCTTTATCTATATGTGCTCTGTTTACTGAATTTATTTATGTTCCTGGTTACATTTGTTGCTCTAGATTTTCTACCAGATTGGGAAACACGAGGGCCAAAAGGAACAATGAATAAACAGAGAAGCTACTCTAGATTCGCTACCTTTTTAGGCAAAAAAACACAACTGTTAGCGAGAGAAAGAGAGAGGGGAAAAGGCGCTCTTAAAAAGACCAATCATAAAAATAACAAAAAAAGAACTTCCAATTTAGGCAACAGGGTGCACGTAACCACCAAATGTGCCCCACATGGTCCCACACCACGTCCCCCATAACGCGTTCCCAACAAACCGGCCCCACGCTCAACGTAGGACCCACCCCAACACGGTCCCACCTATCAGCATGTAACGGTCAAGCCTTTGACCTGATGGCATCCCCCCGTCCGAGCGCCTGCGTGGGTTTTGTAATAGAGGGAGGGGGAAAATGAGGAAAAACTAAGCGGCTAGGGAAAACTAAGTACAACTAATGAATCATGGGCACGAAAATAGAAATCCCTTGTATAAATTTGGTCCTTTGGTGAGACCTCAGCTCCCTAGGGTTAAATCATGTCGATACTATTATCGTACAATATATCTTCATACTATTATCCCGCTTGGAACTACACCTAGTTTGATTAACAAACTTCTTAACATAAATGCCCTCCTTTGCTGCTACTAGAACAGTCATATACTCAACCTTGGTTGTAGTATCCATCACAATGTACTTAACATTGGAACTCATCCAAATCCATCATGGAACTTTCTTCCATTACATTGTGCCACCTTAACCTATAGCCAAAATTAAGATAAACTTAATTTGTATCTTGTGAAAAAACTAGTACCAATGTAACACTTTACAATGAGCTATGTGTCACCTCTACATACAGAATATATTGTTAGTTCTTCCAAATATCATAAGAATATCCTTACTATCGTCTAATGATCATCTTATGAGTCACACCGGTATATGCTCATAACATTTAGAGCATAGGACATATCTAGATATGTACATATCACGGTATGAATTGATCAATATATTCATGTGATTTTACTCACCAAGTGTCAAAACACTTGAATATCGTTTCTGTCACCAAGTTTCATTAAACTTGAATCTTGATTCAACCTTTTCCATGCGACAAGAACCTTTCTCGTTGTTTCCATATTGAACTCATTCAATATTTCATCTATGTACATTTTTCAAAAACATATTAGCGTCTCAATCAATCCATATATACTTCGATGTCTAATATTCTAGTTTTCCTAAGTCTTTCATTGAAATCTTAATTTTAATGAAATTACCTGAAGGCAATGATAAAGTTGTTATTATATTATTCCAAGTATATGATAGATGTTTATTTTGCATGCTATAATTGTATTAATTGGAAACGTTAATACATGTGTGTTTAATAAACAAAATACAAAGTTCCTAGTAATGCCTCTCATATAAACTAGCTCGTTGATTAACAAGATGATCAAGGTTTCCTGATCATGGACATTGGATGTTGTTAATAATGAGATCACAACATTGGTGGAATGATGTGATGAATATTCATCCAAACTATAGCAATACGATCATAGTAATTGTGTTTAAATTTCTATAACATCATACGAAGTAATTCTAGTCCTTAGACCATGAGATCATGTCAATCACTAACATTGGAACAGTAACTTGATAACATCAAACATCACACCGTAACAGGGTGACAATAAAGGTGGGTTCAGATACTCTGAAGGTGTTATGTAGAGGATCATGGATCAAGAGTGAGATTTGTCCATCCCTATGATAGATAGATATAGTATGGGCCCTCTCGGTGATATCACATTGAGATAACTTGCAAGCAAGTGATGATATCGCTAGAATGTTATATCACGGGAACAAGAAAAGAGTGCATGTTGGTAACAAGATAAAACTAGGTATGGTATACTAATGATCGAATATGGGATATTTAATATATCGCGAGACAAAGGGATTTAGTTACTAACGTTAAATGTTCTCATGATCACATAAGTCATCGTTGAATGTGTAGGAGTCAGTATGGATCTGCAAGTTCTGCTGCTGATTATTGATCGGAGAAGGGTCTTGATCATGTCTGTATTATTCACGAACAGTAGGGTGACACACTTAAGGGATACCGACACCATTTGGAGCAAATATGTTTCAGAAATAATTATAAAGCACTAGAATTATTGCAATGGACACCAAAAAAAATCGGGTGAAATTGCTAAAATTGGTTCTGCATGTGATATTGAAATGTTGCAGGGGGTTTTATGTGAATGTTTCTTAATTAAAGTAATTAACAAAATTCTGAATAATATAAATAAAAGAGTTTTATTAAATGAGAGTTTGCATTAAATTTGGTAGAAATTTAATGGGGATGAGTGAAATTTTGAGTGGAGGCAAATTTATGTGAGTGGGAGATCCACCCACATGAATGAGGAAGAGGTAGGGGCACCTCCCTTGGCCGTCGGCCATCGAGAGGGGCTGCCCCCCCCCCCCCCCTCTCCCTATAAAAATCCCCCCACTCCCTCCTCTCATCTCACACCTCCTCGTGAAGGATCTCTCCCCCCTCTAGAATTATTCCCCATGGTCTTGGATTAGCAAGATACATGTTCTCGGTGGCTTTGTCTGAAAGGAGTTGATGCTTCCGCTGCATCGCTGGAGTGAGGAGGCGGAGGTTGTTTGGTGGACCGGACGTGTGTTCATGGATGTGCTGCTAATTTGCGGCGCTAGACTTCCTCTCGATCTTGTGATCGGCAAGCATACGACTACATCATCCACGAGTTCAACCTCGTAACACTTTTTCGATCTTCAAGGGTATGTTCTCTATGGATGTATATCCACCCGTTGTTTGTATCTAGGTAGATAGATCTTGGTGCTTAGTAGTTCCCATCGTAGGAAATTTTTTGTTTTCTATGCTGCGAATCCAACATTGGTATTAGAGCCTGATCTATATGTAGATGTTAAGCACGGGTAGAACACATAAGAGTATGTGGGCAATTATGATCATGTTATTTCATCTTATATGTATTTTGGATATTGGTGGCATAGTAGGATGAAGCTGCCCGGACTAACTTTACATGTCCTTACACATGAGACATGTTCCACGCTTGACATGCAACTAGTATTGCATAAGTGGCTAGCAGGTGTCTATCTCTCCTATTATAGTCAATATCTCATTTACAACGAGTTGCTAATAATTTGGTTTTCATCATTGTGGTTCCATGTTTGTAGGTAAGAATGGTTCTATCTTCGAAAGCCCTAAGCCACATAAAAACATGCAATTGATAAATTAGAAGCGTCTAGTTTAGTTGTTGTTGGGCGAGTGTCATGATATGGTAATGTTATAATTTAAAGTATGATTGATACTATTGGAAATTATAGCATACCCAATGTGTAAGTTCCATAGACCATGGCCTTACACATAAAGGAATGATAAAGATCATACCACGATGCACATGATAGTGATCAAGTGCAAGAACCATATCATATCACTTTTCACATATGATGTTTGTTTGCATCTTATATTGCTTGTTTGGTGTTTTAGTAGCATTATAAGATGATCCCTCATATAAATATCAAGACAAAATGTGTTCTTCCTTAAGTATGCACCGTTAAGAAAGTTCGTCGTTTCGAGACACCACGTGATGATCGGGTGTGATAGACTCTATGTTCTCATACAATGGGTGTAAGGTAGTTTTACACACGGGTGTAAGGTAGTTCAATCAATATGTGCTAGAAGTGCCGCTAGGCCCCCCACCACCTCCTTATGCCCCTGACAGGGAAAAGAATGTCTACTTGACTTGTTAGGAGGATCACAATATGGTTCATTCAGCATATTGTATGAGTTAGAGCCAGAACTCCAAAAGAGTTTCGAGAATGGCAATGCCTTTGATACTATGGGTGAATTAAAAATGATTTTCGATACCCATACTGCCATAAAGAGTTATAATGCTTCAAAAAAGTTATTTAGTTGCATGATGGAGGAGAACAGCTCCGTTAGTGAGCACGTACTCAAAATGTCTGGGTACACCGATAAGCTTGTGTCCTTGGGAATAACGATTCCCATTGACTTAGGAATACATCATGTTCTCCAATCTCTGCCACCTAGCTACAAGAGCTTCGTGATGAACTGTAACATGCAGGGCGTGAAGAAGTCTCTCCCCGAGCTTTTGTCAATGCTTAAGACTGCGGAAGTCGATATCAAGAAAGAACGTCACTTGTTGATGATCAATAAGACCACCGGTTTCAAGAAAGACAAGAAGGGTAAACAGAAGGGTAAGAAGGGTAGCAAATCTGTTGCTACGCTTGAAAAGAAAACCCGAGATGGCCATAAGTTAGATACCGAGTGCTATTATTGCAAGGGGACTGGCCACTGGAAGCGCAATTGCCCCAAGTGTTTGGTAGACAAGAAGGCCGGCAATATGAACAAAGGTATATTTGATATACATGTTATTGATGTGTACTTGACTAGTACTTATAGTAGCACCTGGTTATTTGATACTGGATCGGTTGATAATATATGTAACTCGAATCAAGGGTTGCGGAACAAGCGACAGCTAGCAAGGGATGAGGTCAGGATACATGTCGGCAATGGATCAAAAGTTGATGTGATCTCCATTGGAATGTTGCCTCTCATCTACCGCCAGGACTAGTTATAAATCTGAATAATTGTTATTTGGTGCCTACGCTGAGCATGAACATTGTATCCGGATCATGTTTATTGTGAAGCAGTTATTTGTTTAAATTCAAAAACAATGGTTGTTCGATTTATATGGATAATATCTTTTATGGTCATGCACCTGTGATGAATGGTTTATTTCTGTTGAATCTCGATAGTAGTTTGGGGATGTGATGTTTATGTGAAGAAACTCCAGCCTGATAAACTCGAACCCAAATTAGAAAAATGCGTCTTCATAGGATACCCTAAAGAAACAACTAGGTATTCCTTCTATCGCAGATTCGAGCACAAGGTTTTCCTTGCCAAGAATGGATCCTTTCTAGAGAAAGAGTATCTTGCCAATGGTGTGAATAGTCAGAAGGTAGAACCCAGAGAGGTTATTGAACCTTATCTTCATGAAACGACAATTGGCGCAGTGCCGAAAACCGTTCCGGAGTTGACTTCGCCGAATGAAGAAGGAATTAATGATAATGATCATGAAACTCCGAAAGAGGACACTACCGAACCTCACAGGTCAAGCAGGACACGTGCAGCTCCTGAACTATATGGAAATCCTATCATGAATTTCATGGTAGATGGAATTCATGACCCTATGACATATGAAGAAGCGACGATGAGCCCTGATTCCAACAAATGGCTAGAAGCCATGAAATCCGAGATGGGATCCATGTACGAAAACCAGGTTTGGACATTCGTGGACTTACCTCACAACCAAAAGGCCGTCGAGAATAAATGGATTTTCAAAAAGAAAACTGATGTTGATGGTAATGTGACCATCTATAAAGCTCGACTTGTCACAAAGGGGTTTCGACAAATTCAAGGAGTTGACTACAATGAGACTTTCTCTCCCATAGTGATGCTAAAGTCGGTTAGGAATTGTTGTATATTTCGATTATGAAATATGGCAGATGGATGTTAAAACCATGTTCCTCAATGGTAATATTGAATAAGAGTTGTATATGATACAACCAAAGGGGTTTGTCGATCCTAAGGATGCTAACAAGGTTTGCAAACTTCAGCGATCCATCTATGGACTAAAGCAAGCATCCCGGAGTTCGAATCTCCGCTATGATGAGGTGATCAAAGTGTTTGGATTTGTCCAAACTTACGGAGAAGCTTGTATTTACAAGAAAGTGAGTGGGAGCTTTGTGGCATTTCTAATATTATATGTGGATGACATATTATTGATTGAAAATGATATAGATCTTTTAAACAATATTAAAAGTTATCTAAACAACAAATTTTAGATGAAGAACCTTGGTGAAGCATCATACATATTAGGCATTAATATCTATAGAGATAGATCAAGATGCCTTATTGGGCTATCACAAAGTACATACCTTGATAAGATTTTAAAGAAGTTTAAAATGGACGGAAGTAAGAAAGGGTTCTTACCTATGTTGCAAGTCAAGCCATTGAGTAAGACTCGAAGTCTGGCTACGGCGGAAGAAAGAGATAGAATGGATAAGATCCCCTATGCCTCAGCCATAGACTCTATAATGTATGCCATGCTATGTACAAGACCGGATGTGGCACATGCTATTAGTTTGACTAGTAGGTACCAATCTGATCCAGGTTCAGAACACTAGATAGCGGTCAAGAATATCCTTAAGTACTTAAGAAGAACTAAGGATATGTTTCTTGTGTATGGACGTGAAGAAGAGTTGGTCGCTAAGTGTTATGTCGACGCTAGATTTGACACCGATCCGGATGACTCTAAGTCTCAGTTCGGATACGTATTTCTCTTGAATGGAGCAGCAGTTAGTTGGAGGAGCTCTAAACAACCTGTGGTGGCGGGATCAACAACAGAGGCGGAATATGTTGCTGCTTCAGAAGCGGTGCAAGAAGAAGTTTGGATGAAGGAATTCATAACTAAACTGGGTGTGGTTCCTAGTGCGTTGGACCCAATGGTGATTGTAACATCCCAAAACTTTAATCCAAGCTTATCAAGATCAAATCATCCAAAAATAGGGTTAACAAAAACTTTTCCAAATTTAAAATGAAAGCATTCATATATGTATGCATTTAAAATAGGAGTTGTTTGAATTGCCATGATTGATTGATCCAATGCTTGTAAAATGTTTCTTAGGTGATTTAAACATCATCTACATCATTCTCAAACTTTTCCTAAAGGAAATCAAATCAAAAAGAATTAAAAAGAAGGAATGGTCATTTTGGCAAATTTAACTCTCATGCCTACTTTGGCTATTCCTAGTACTCAATTCTTAACAGAAACAATTCTTGATCTTTGCACCCCTTGCTAGTACACATAATGAGGTACCAAGGCCCAACTTTGGATCTGCTAAAAACATTCTGTTAACTATTTTAAATGACAGTTTAAAATTGAATCTAATACATATGCATAGATCACCCCTATTTCAAAAACCATCTATTTGAGATCCACTTTCAAAACCCTTGCAACCAGAGACTACCTATCACTAGTGGAGATCACTCAAAAAAATTGAACTCAAAATTCAAAACTTTTTCTCTTGCGGCCATTTCATCAAACACATGGCAGGCAGAATCAAACACAAAGAGCTAGCTCACTGTTTCTACAGAGTTTAGCCACCCATTTGACCACAAAACACTCCCTCTGTCTCCACTTGATCAAACCATGCCATTACCACCCCAACCCCTACACCCTAGTGGCCAGACCAAGCAATGCCGAGCACCAACTCGCTGGCCAAACTTGCCCTCACCCTAGCAGACCATCTCCTCTTTCCTCTCCATGTCTAGGAGGTAGCCAGCACCTCACCGCCCCTCTCTGTCCCCTGCCCGAGTCGAGCCTCGCCATGGACCACCAAGGAAAGCACGTGCCCAGTGCCACCACACCATGCCGATGCCGCCCACAGAGCATGCTCTGTCCCCACGTGCACAAGTCACCGCTTGACCGCAGCCTGCGCCCGCCGCTCCGCCTCGACCTGGCGAACACCCCATACATTCCCGTTCGCCACCCAAAGCCTCACAGCCACCGCTCGCCATGGACACCGCCGCTTCGGCCGCTCAGAGAGCCACCTCGCCCAGACCGCGTACCACCCACCCTACGGCCGCATTTAAGTCCTAGAGCACCGCCAGGGAACCGCCCATCGATCGCCATCCCCCGCCATGCCGCTAGCTCGCCGTAGCCATGTCGCCACCGTCGACCGCCCATACCGCTCGGTCTCACCGTCAGGCCTATAAAAGGAGCCCTCCCCAGCCATTCTTCTCCACACCATTCCACTCCCCTCACCTCTCTGAACCTCACCCACCTCTAGCCGGAGCAAGTGGAGCAGCAGCTCGCTAGAATTGGAACTGGAGCCGCCGCCTCTGGAGGAGAAGGGTGTCGTTGATTTCGACCGCCCCAAGCTCCGCCGCAACCGCGCCTCGCCTTGCCGTCATCTTCCACGTCGTTTGCCCGCCTCGCCGACCCCACTGGAGCCCTAGTACGCCCCCAGTAGACCCCCACCGAGCCGCTAGGGTTCGAGCTTGCTGGCGACCTGTTCGTCGTCGACGACGACCCTCAGTCGTTGATCTCGCTTCTAATCGCACGGCCCACAGCGCGCATACCGTTTCGCGTGTTAAGTGCCGCTAACAAGTGGGACCCCCTTGTCAGCTGAGCCCCGCGCCGCGGAGCGCCACTGGGCCGGCCCATTTCTTTTCTCGCGCTAGCCCATAGATTCAAATCTGGTTTTTTCCTTTTTAGTAAAATCTAGTTTCTGTCCCCTAGTTTAAAAATCAATTCAGAGAATTTTAGAAACCCAAATTGCATGAAACCAATTTTGTCTCAAAGGTATTGAAATAATATA
This sequence comes from Avena insularis, assembly GCA_023614405.1. Taxonomy (NCBI): domain Eukaryota; kingdom Viridiplantae; phylum Streptophyta; class Magnoliopsida; order Poales; family Poaceae; genus Avena; species Avena insularis. The sequence goes on from CM042694.1 coordinate 456,048,739, forward strand.
TCCAAGCCCGTTGGATTTATTTCAATTAGAGTTATAGATCTCTCCTAATAAAAATAACAAAATAGAAGCTTTTGCACTTTGCAACATTTTTATAAAATCAACCAAGTTAGCTTTTGAGTTGATTCCAACTCTCAAAAATCACATTTAATCATATCTATCCAAATATGTAATAATATTAAGGTTTACATGCAGTGATTTTGGACTAGTACCAAAATGATGCTATATAGGCATTTCTAGTCACTTTAAATCATTAAATAATGAACTTAAACCAAAGTAATATTGATCCAACCCTTAAATCTCATTCCCACATGTTAGAATATGTGGTGAGGACATGTGTCCACATGATCCCATATTTTGGTGGTGAATATTAAATTTTAGTTAAAATTTCAAAGAGTAGAAATTACTTTTCTAAAATAAAAAGGGTGAAACTATTGAATTACACTTGTGATGCTTGTGATGATAATAGATCATCAATTGTGTGTTTTATAATGCTACTTAGCCTAGTTAAATATTGTTTGGTGATTGTCTACTCCCTATGTATTTATAGACGCTAGTACCGACCAAACTTTCGAGGAGGAGGAGTTCTACCAAGAAGAAGAAGAAGAAGAAGAAGAAGAAGAAGAAGAAGAAAACTTCAACCACTGCACCAACCAAGGCAAGCTATTGTTAGCAAGCTAGAATTAAACTAGATGATTTAGCAAAGATGCCTTAAGCATGCTTTGATCACATCCCTTTAACTATTAGTACTCCAAGTCTTATTGACAAGTTTTACCTCCCTTAGTTCACACAAAGTTCTTTACTTGTTTTGAAGGTAGCATAAAAAGTATAAAACTTGACCTACTTAGAAACCTTTAGATGTCATTCTATGGCATGATAGTGAACCCATCTTTTCCACCTTAGAGAATACTCTTAACTTAGTATTTTAGAATAGATCAAAAACTTGAGTCACTTTAGATGGGAACACTTGGTGAAAATGAATTGTGAAAACCTTAGAATGATGAGTCATTCTATTGAGATGTTTTGACATGTGTTGAGAGACACAACTGGTTTATGATGATGAAAATGATGAGGCATGAGCCTTAACCCTTTTATAAAACTGATGGTTGGATTCGGATGCGATACCATTCCAAATTTACCGTACAACCACACTACCTGAATTGGGTAAGGCTTAGCTGGAAATTTATATGCATTAGTATTAGTTCCCTCACGGGAGAGGTTTGAGCTGAGGCTACCTCTCAATGTTGTCCACCTATGCAGTGCCCAAGATGACTGATGGTCATGGTTGGGAGGCCATGCTCATAGGAGAGGTGCTTGTACTAGGGTGTGTAAAGGGAAGGTTATGTTTGATTATCTGCATACTAAGTATGATGATTCAGGGTTATCCCTGACAGATGTATCGAATCTTGTGGTGAAGGTGTACCACCTCTGAAGAGTATCAAACTATTCGAATAGCCGCGTCCATGGTTATGGACTGTTGGAATGGCCATACTGTTTCGTTGTCAGATGTTTTCTAAATAACTTGAAACGAATGATGAACTTTGACTTGACCACAACAGGGTTGTGTTGATGATAATAGCTTCCCAACTTAAGTGATTCTAGAACTTTACTTTATCTTTCTTTGCTTCTGAACTCAGCTTAGGTTTCAAACTTAACTTGATAGTTAACTTAGATTCAGTACTTTAACTTAGAATTATACCCCTTGTTAGTAGTAGTTTGCGAGTACTTAAAGAGTACTCATGGCTTTTGTCCCTGGCTATTATCATGGACAGACTATGAAGGAGATTATCAAGATGATGGTCAGCAGGATGACTATGATAACTAGGACTATCTGCCTTTGTTAGCATTGCCTGTGCCCCTGAAGATGGACCCCACCGCTACGCTATCGTTTATTTCCGCTGCTTGTTGTATTAAAGACTGGATCATGAGATCCTTATTTGTGTAAAACCTTATGTATGGTTTGTAATGGATGATGTACTGCGGTATCCAATCCGTTATGTCTCGCAAAAATGGTAATCCTAGGATTGCGAGGTACGGCATAACGGGCATCTGGGATTAAAAATCCGGGTGTTGACAAGTTGGTATCAGAGCCATCCTGACCATAGGAGACCCTAGTTAGAATGAACGTCCAAACCAAAAACTTAGCTTCAAAACCAAAGTGAGTATTTATGAAAAACTATTTCCCTTCTTACCCTTGTGAACTCATTCTTCCTCAAAAAATGCATGTTCCTCAAAATTCTTACATTACTACTTAAAATTTGACACACTTGATCACTTCACTAACTTCCTCATCCTAAATTCTTGTAGATGGAGACTCAGTTCAGCAAGTTTTACCAGTTGGGAAACGGAGGTCAGCTGATCTTCGAGAGGGATCTAGATTCATTGTCGGAGTTACGGACGCCCACATCCGGAGTTTCTTGGAGCTCAACTTCCAGGACCCCCAGGAGGAGACCTACAGTGGCTAGTCACCGCGGATCTTCGGGGAAGCATCGAAGCACCAACTTCCGGGAGAATTCAGTTCTCTGTGAGAGAGAAAAACTGGCTAGATGGATTAGCCAGGGCAATGCATGAAGCTCTCGCACGTCTATGTGCCCTCAGCGTCAACAAGATCCAAGGAACCCGTTTTGCCCACTATGCAAGACGTGACTTCATGGGAATGCCGATGGAAATACCAAGTCACCCAGAATTGAGGCGTCAAGTGGAGAACCTTGACTTCTTGCTTCATGACAGACAGCAGGAACTGGATAATGCCAGAGAGTTAGCCAACCAGAACCGTGCCATCGCCGACCAGAAGGCCCAGACTTTCACACTGCTCGTCCAAGATCGCCAGTGTCTTCGTCGCCAGCGTGCAAAGAAGGATCGCACCATCGCCCATCTTCGCAAGAAGGTGGCCGACCTCGAGAAGACCGTCAAGGAGCAGGAAGCTCAGCTTGCCGCCAAGGAAGAAGAAGATGAGGGTGAAGACATCCAGGGAGATATGGATTCTTACCGCAGCAACGATGATGACTTTCTAGAGGAGGATGCTGTGGACTTCTACACTGATGATGAAGACTCCGACTTCATCGACGATGAGTAGATGCACTATAGCACTTTCGTAGCATGAGATGTATCATCTCATTGTATCGTAGCTTGCAGAATGGTTCTTCAAACCATCTGATTTCCCCTTTGATTGTTGTGGTGTGTGTTGTATTGTGTGCTTGCTTGCATGAATGAAAAAGAAGTTAGTTGAAAAACCTGAGTCTAACTCAAAGTTGTAGATTTGAAAAAAACCAAAATCATGAACCTTAGAATTTCCCTCTTACCCCTATATCTATCTCAATCTTTAGATGACTCGTGGAAACCAAGGAGGGAGCAGCTCGTCGTAGGACCCAATGCTGCAGATCTTGCAGAATCTTATCGCGGACCGTGAAGCAAGCAGGGCCGAGCGTCAAGCCAACTTAGCAACATTGCAGCAGATCGCCCAAATGGCTCTCAACAACCAAGGACATGGAAATCAGGATCACCAAGGATCCAAACTCAAAAAAATTCAGAATACCAATCCCCCAATCTTCAACCAATCTGAAAACTCATTAGATGCTGATGACTGGTTACAGACAATGGAAAACAACTTAGAGGTTGCCAGAGTTGATGAGAATGAGAAAGTTCTCTTCGCCACCCACTATCTGGCGGGAGATGCAAGAGCTTGGTGGAATAGCATCCGCAATATGAACCATGGCCAGGTGATGACCTGGGAAGCATTCAAGGTCAAGTTCAGCCGCACCCATGTGCCGCAAGGTCTCATCAACAGGATGAGAGATGAATTCCGCGAATTGAAGCAAGGAAGAATGGCTGTGGTAGAGTACCATGACAAATTCTTGTCACTTGCCAGATATGCACCGGATGAGATCAACACGGAGGCCAAGAAGAAAGAGAGATTCTTAAACGGACTGCATGATGAGATGCAGACTATCCTTGTCAACATCTGTTTCGATGATCTCGAAGAGCTAGTCGACTGTGACATTCAGATGGAAGGGAAGATTAACCAGGCAAACGACAACCGCAAGCGCCGTATGATGCAGCAGTCTGGATCCAGTAGTCACCAGAAGTACCGTCCCAACCCTTCACCCGGATATGCACCAAGGAACAACCGACCCCCAAATTCTCGCCCAAGCTACCCCAACCGTAGCGGAGGAAATGGGAAGTCCAGAGGAAACCATCACAACTCCAGCAATGCCAACAATTTCAACCGTGCCCCTCCCAAGAGCAACAACAACACTGCCCCCAGAACTGGCAGCAATGCTATGCCTGTCGCAGTCAAGGACAAGTCCCAGATCACTTGTTTCGAGTGTGGAGTGAAGGGTCACTACTCCAATGAGTGTCCCAAGAAGACTCCCGCCAATGCCCCTATGAATGCCCCAGCTCAGCAGCAGCGTCGTGTTCAACCAGGAAGGAGGTTTGCCCCAGGGAACCCTCACAACCGCAACGGTCGTCTCTTCCACATGAACGCAGAAGAAGCCCAGGAAGCGCCAGATGTAGTGCTGGGTATGTTTTCTGTCAACTCAGTTTTAGCAAGAGTATTGTTTGATTCTGGAGCATCGCATTCATTTCTCATCGAAGAATTTGTATGCACTAGTAAGATTCGCCCAACCAACCTGAAGCATGTCATGATAGTTCAAATCCCCGGTTCAACAACAAAAGCTAGAAAAATTTGCAAAGCGGTACCTATCAGAATACATGGGATAGATTTTTATGCCAACCTAATTGTACTTGGAACCAAAGGATTGGAAGTAGTACTAGGTATGGACTGGATGTCAAGGCATAAAGGACTAATAGACTGTGCTAAGAAAGCCATCACCATGACCAGTAGTTCGAGTAACATGAGAGCATATCTCTGAAATCTTACCGTCAATTCAAGTGCAACAAGAGTGTAGCCCGCCCACCATTAACCAAGTCGAGTAGTCATGAATACCCTGGCGTATTCCCAGATGAATTGCCAGGTATGCCCCCGGATAGGGATATTGAGTTCATTATCGAACTAATCCCTGGAACCGGACCTATAGCCCAGAGACCCTATACCATGAACCCCTCAGAGTTAGTGGAACTAAAGAAGCAGTTGGATGCCATGTTAGCAACAGGCTTGATTCAGCCAAGCGCATCGCCATGGAGATCACCAGTGTTATTCGTCGACAAGAAAGATGGAGGCAATCGTCTGTGTATGACATGAAAGTTGAATGATGTCACCATCAAGAACAAGTACCCTTTGCCAAAGATAGAGGATCTATTTGATCAGTTGATGGAGCTCGTATTCTCAAAGATTGATCTTAGGACTGGTTATCACCAACTTAAGATTCGTGCAACGGATATTCCGAAGACCGCCTTTACTACTCGCTATGGTTTATACGAGTATACGGTTATGTCTTTTGGATTAACCAATGCCCCTGCTTATTTCATGAATCTCATGAATAAGATCTTTATGAATTTCCTCGATAAGTTTGTAGTTGTGTTTATCGACGACATCCTTATCTACTCCAAGTCAGAAGAAGAGCACGAGCAACATCTGAGAATCATCCTAGAAACCCTGAGAGAGCATCAGTTATATGCCAAGTTCAGCAAGTGTGAGTTTTGGCTGAAAGAAGTAGGATTCCTAGGACATATTGTGTCTGCTGGAGGAGTCTCTGTTGATCCCACCAAGATCAAAGATGTCGAAGAATGGGAAGCCCCAACCAATCAAACCCAAGTTCGTTCATTTCTCGGATTAGCGGGATATTACCGCAAGTTCGTAAAAGGATTCTCGAGCATAGCCCGACCAATGACCCAATTGTTGAAGAAGGACAAGAAGTTTGAATGGACAGACAAATGTGAAGCCAGTTTCCAGGAGCTGAAGAAGAGATTGATATCCGCCCCGATTTTGATCATGCCAGACATCAAGAAGCCGTTTGATGTGTATTGTGATGCATCCAAGATTGGTCTAGGATGTGTATTGATGCAAGAAGGCAAAGTTATCACGTATCTGTCTCGACAACTGAAGCAGCATGAGCAGAACTATCCTACCCATGATCTTGAGCTAGCAGCCGTGGTTCTAGTGTTGAAGACATGGCGTCATTATTTGATGGGTAATCGCTATGAGATTTACTCAGATCATAAGAGCTTGAAGTATATCTTCACCCAGAAGGAGCTGAATATGAGGCAAAGAATATGGATAGAGTTAATCAAGGATTATGACCTTGACATTCACTATCACCCCAGCAAAGCCAATGTGGTAGCGGATGCTCTTAGCAGATTGCCATATAGGCTTAACACCATGATCAAAGAGAAGCAACCAAGTTTGTATGAGGAGTTGGAGCAGTTTAGGACTGAGTTAGTTAGCAAAGGATTCCTAGCTAGCATTGAACTTCAACCCACTTTGATTAGCCAAATCAAGGAAGCCCAGAAGGGAAATGAAAGTATCGACGGAATCAAACGTCGTAGACAGGCTGTGAAAGGTACCGGATTCACCGAAGACGAAGAAGGAGTACTATGGTACAAAGGGCGTGTCTGTGCCAGTGATTCGAGTGAAGGAGGTTATCATGAAGGAAGCTCATGATACTCTTTATTCTATCCACCCGGAGGAACAAAGATGTATGAGGATTTGAAAGAGCAATTTTGGTGACACAAGATGAAGAGAGAGATCGGAAGCTACATCGCCAAATGTGACATCTGTCAAAGAGTCAAAGCAGAGCATCAGAGACCTGCAGGACTGTTGCAACCATTGCAGATTCCGGAATGGAAATGGGATTCCGTCGGAATGGACTTTATCACCGGTTTACCCACTTCTAGTAGGGGAAATGACTCAATCTGGGTCATCGTTGATAGACTGTCCAAGGTAGCCCACTTCATACCAGTCAAGGCAACCTACCAGAGTGCAAAGCTAGCAGAGTTGTACATTGCTAGGATTGTTAGTCTGCATGGAACCCCCAAGACCATCGTCTCAGATCGAGGAACCCAGTTTACTTCAAGATTTTGGCAGAAAGTTCAGGAAGGTTTAGGAACCAAGTTGAACTCCAGTATCGCTTATCACCCGCAAACAGATGGACAAACTGAGGGAGTCAACCAGATCTTGGAGGATATTCTTAGAGCTTGTGTATTGGAATACGGATCAAAATGGGAAGATTGCCTGCCTTTCATAGAATTTCATATAACAACAGTTATCAAGCTAGTTTGCAGATGGCACCATTCGAATTCCTATACAGAAGAAAGTGTCGTACCCCTTTAAATTGGTCACAAGTAGGAGAGAGTCAGATCTTTGGACCCGACATTCTCCGAGAAGCAGAAGAGAAAGTTCACAAAGTACGTGAGCACCTCAAGACCGCCCAATCCGCATGTAAGAGCTATGCTGACAAGAGAAGGAGAGACCTGACTTTCAATGTCGGAGATTTCGTATATCTCAAGGTTTCACCATTGAAGGGAACTCAACGCTTTAGTTTGAAGGGAAAGTTAGCTCCCAGGTATATCGGACCTTTCAAGATTCTGAACCACCGAGGAGAAGTATCGTATCAACTGGAACTACCTGAAGAGATGTCAGCCATCCACAATGTGTTCCATATCTCGTTACTTCGCAAATGCTTGGAAGTGCCTGAGAAGACTGAAGTTTTCAAGAATATCGATCACAGAGCTGTGGAAATCAACAATGACCTGACCTATCGGGAAGTACCCATCCGTATCTTAGAAGAAGCCTACAGAACCACCAGGACTAGGAGTATCAAGTTTCTCAAGATTCAGTGGAGCAACCATACCGAGGAGGAAGCTACTTGGGAACGCGAAGATTACATTAGGACAGAGTTCCCAGATCTCTTTAGTTCCTAGTTTTCTTTGTAAATCTCGGGACGAGATTTCGTTTAAGGGGGGAAGTTTTGTAACATCCCAAAACTTTAATCCAAGCTTATCAAGATCAAATCATCCAAAAATAGGGTTAACAAAAACTTTTCCAAATTTAAAATGAAAGCATTCATATATGTATGCATTTAAAATAGGAGTTGTTTGAATTGCCATGATTGATTGATCCAATGCTTGTAAAATGTTTCTTAGGTGATTTAAACATCATCTACATCATTCTCAAACTTTTCCTAAAGGAAATCAAATCAAAAAGAATTAAAAAGAAGGAATGGTCATTTTTGCAAATTTAACTCTCATGCCTACTTTGGCTATTCCTAGTACTCAATTCTTAACAAAAACAATTCTTGATCTTTGCACCCCTTGCTAGTACACATAATGAGGTACCAAGGCCCAACTTTGGATTTGCTAAAAACATTCTGTTAACTATTTTAAATGACAGTTTAAAATTGAATCTAATACATATGCATAGATAACCCCTCTTTCAAAAACCATCTATTTGAGCTCCACTTTCAAAACCCTTTCAACCATAGACTACCTATCACTAGTTTTTGATCACTCAAAAATTTTGAACTCAAAATTCAAAACTTTTTCTCTTGCGGCCATTTCATTAAACACATGGCAGGCAGAATCAAACACAAAGAGCTAGCTCACTGTTTCTATAGAGTTTAGCCACCCATTTGACCACAAAACACTCCCTCTGTCTCCACTTGATCAAACCATGCCATTACCACCAACCCCTACACCCTAGTGGCTGACCAAGCAATGCCGAGCACCAACTCGCCGGCCAAACTTGCCCTCACCACAGCAGACCATCTCCTCTTTCCTCTCCATGTCTAGGAGGTAGCCAAGACCTCACATGCCACCGCACCATGCCGATGCCGCCTGCAGAGCATGCTCGTCCCAGCGGCACAAGCCGCCGACCAGACACGCCCGCCGCCCGCCTCGACCTGGCGAACACCCCAGACATCCTGTCACGCCCAAAGCCTCACAGCCACCGCCGCCGTGGACACCACCGCTTCGCCGCCAGAGCGCCACCGCCTGCATCACGTACCACCGCCCCTCGGCCGCATTTAAGTCCTAGAGCACCGCCAGGAACCGCCATCGATCGCCATCCTCGCCCGCCATGCCGCTAGCTCGCAGATGTCGCCACCGCCCATCCCGCTCGGTCTCACCGTCGGGCCTATAAGAGGAGCCCTCCCCAACCATTCTTCTCCACACCATTCCACTCTCCTCACATCTCTGAACCTCACCCACCTCTAGCCGGAGCAAGTGGAGCAGCAGCTCGCCAGAATTGGAACCGGAGCCGCCGCCTCTGGAGGAGAAGGGCGTCGTTGATTTCGACCGCCCCAAGCTCCGCCGCAACCGTGCCTTGCCTCGCCATCGTCTTCCACGTCGTTTGCCCGCCTCGCCGACCCCGCTGGAGCCCTGGTACGCCCCTAGTAGACCCCCACCGAGCCGCTAGGGTTCGAGCTCGTCGGCGACCTGTTCGTCGTCGATGACGACCCTCAGTCGTTGATCTCGCTTCTAATCGCATTACCACAAAGCTGCGTTTAAGCGTGTTAAGTGCCGTTGACAAGTGGGACCCCCCTGTCAGCTGAGCCCCGCGCCGTGGAGCGCCACTGGGCCGGCCCATTTCTTTTCCCGCGCTAGCCCATAGATTCAAATCTGGGTTTTTCCTTTTTAGTTAAATCTAGTTTCTGTCCCCTAGTTTAAAAATCAATTCAGAGAGTTTTAGAAATCCAAATTGCATGAAACCAATTTTGTCTGAAATGTATTGAAATAATCTATCCAAGCCCGTTGGATTTATTTCAATTAGAGTTATAGATCTCTCCTAATAAAAATAACAAAACACAAGCTTTTGCACTTTGCAACATTTTTATAAAATCAACCAAGTTAGCTTTTGAGTTAATTCCAACTCTCAAAAATCACATTTCATCATATCTATCCAAATATGTAATAATATTAAGGTTTACATGCAGTTACTTTGGACTAGTACCAAAATAATGCTATATAGGCATTTCTAGTCACTTTAAATCATTAAATAATGAGCTTAAACCAAAGTAATATTGATCCAACCCTTAAATATCATTCCCACATGTTAGAATATGTGGTGATGACATGTGTCCACATGATCCCATATTTTGGTGGTGAATATTAAATTTTAGTTAAAATTTCAAAGAGTAGAAATTACTTTTCTAAAATAAAAAGGGTGAAACTATTGAATTAAACTTGTGATGCTTATGATGATAATAGATCATCAAATGTGTGTTTTAGAATGCTACTTAGCCTAGTTAAGTATTGTTTGGTGATTGTCTACTCCCTATGTATTTATAGACGCTAGTACCGACCAAACTTTCGAGGAGGAGGAGTTCTACCAAGAAGAAGAAGAAGAAGAAGAAGAAGAAAACTTCAACCACTCCACCAACCAAGGCAAGCTATTGTTAGCAAGCTAGAATTAAACTAGATGATTTAGCAAAGATGCCTTAAGAATGCTTTGATCACATCCCTTTAACTATTAGTACTCCAAGTCTTATTGACAAGTTTTACCTCCCTTAGTTCACACAAAGTTCTTTACTTGTTTTGAAGCTAGCATAAAAAGTATAAAACTTGACCTACTTAGAAACCTTTAGATGTCATTCTATGGCATGATAGTGAACCCATCTTTTCCACCTTAGAGAATACTCTTAACTTAGTATTTTAGAATAGATCAAAAACATGAGTCACTTTAGATGGGAACACTTGGTGAAAATGAATTGTGAAAACCTTAGAATGATGAGTCATTCTATTGAGATGTTTTGACATGTGTTGAGAGATACAACTGGTTTATGATGATGAAAATGATGAGGCATGAGCCTTAACCCTTTTATAAAACTGATGGTTGGATTCGGATGCGATACCATTCCAAATTTACCGTATAACTACACTACCTGAATTGGGTAAGGCTTAGCTGGAAATTTATATGCATTGGTATAAGTTCCCTCATGGGAGAGGTTTGAGCTGAGGCTACCTCTCAATGTTGTCCACCTATGCAGTGCCCAAGATGACTGATGGTCATGGTTGGGAGGCCATGCTCATAGGAGAGGTGCTTGTACTAGGGTGTGTAAAGGGAAGGTTATGTTTGATTATCTGCATACTAAGTATGATGATTCAGGGTTATCCCTGACAGATGTATCGAATCTTGTGGTGAAAGTGTACCACCTCTGTAGAGTGTCAAACTATTCGAATAGCCGCGTCATGATTATGGACAGTTGGAATGGCCATACTGTTTCGTTGTCAGATGTTTTCTAAATAACTTGAAACGAATGATGAACTTTGACTTGACCACAACAGGGTTGTGTTGATGATAATAGCTTCCCAACTTAAGTGATTCTAGAACTTTACTTTATCTTTCTTTGCTTCTGAACTCATCTTAGGTTTCAAACTTAACTTGATATTTAACTTAGATTCAGTACTTTAACTTAGAATTATACCCCTTGTTAGTAGTAGTTTGCGAGTACTTAAAGAGTACTCATGGCTTTTGTCCCTGGCTATTATCATGGCCAGACTATGAAGGAGATTATCAAGATGATGGTCAGCAGGACGGCTATGATAACTAGGATTATCTGCCTTCGTTAGCATTGCCTGTGCCCCTGAATATGGACCCCACCGCTACGCTATCGTTTATTTCCGCTGCTTGTTGTATTAAAGACTGGATCATGAGATCCTTATTTGTGTAAAACCTTATGTATGGTTTGTAATGGTTGATGTACTGTGGTATCCAATCCGTTATGTCTCGCAAAAATGGTAATCCTGGGATTGCGAGGTATGGCATAACGGGCATCTGGGATTAAAAATCCGGGTGTTGACAGTGATATATTGTGACAATAATGGATCCATATCCAATGCCAAGGAACCAAGGTCTCACAAGAATTCCAAGCATATCAAGCGCCGATTTCACTCCATCCGCGAGCATGTCAAGGATGGAGATATAAAGATTTGTAGCACATCCATTGACTAAAGTTATCCCTAGGGAAAAACATGATCAACACTAGAACTCCATGGGTGTTAGATTTATCACTATGTAAACTAGATTATTGTCTCTAGTGTAAGTGGGAGACTTCAGGGAACATGCCCGAGAGGCAATAATAAAGTGGTTATTATATTATTCTAAGTATATGATAGATGTTTATTTTGCATGCTATAATTGTATTAATTGTCAACGTTAATACATGTGTGTTTAATAAACAAAATACAAAGTTCCTAGTAATGCCTTTCATATAAACTAGTTCATTGATTAACAAGATGATCAAGGTTTCCTGATCATGGACATTGGATGTTGTTAATAACAAGGCACAACATTGGTGGAACGATGTGATGAACATTCATCTGAAGTATAGCAATACGATCAAAGTCATTGTGTTTAAATTGCTATAATATCATGCAAAGTAATTCTAGTCCTTAGACCATGAGATCATGCCAATCACTAACACTGGAAGAGTAACTTGATAACATCAAACGTCACACCGTAACAGGGTGACAATAAAGGTCGATTCAGATACTCTGAAGGTGTTATGTAGTGGCTCATGGATCAAGAGTGGGATTTGTCCATCCCGGTGATGGATAGATATACTCTGGGACCTCCCGGTGATATCACATTGAGATAGCTTCCAAGCAAGTGATGAGATCACTAGAATGTTATATCACGAGAACAAGAAAAGAGTGCATGTCGGTAACTAGATCAGACTAGGTATGGGGATACTGATGATCAAATCTCAGACATGTAATATATCGCGAGACAAAGGGATTTAGTTACTAACGTTAAAGGTTCTCACGATTACAGAAGTCATCATTGAATGTGTAGGAGTCAATACAGATCTTCAGGTCCTGCTACTGATTATTCATCGGAGAAGGGTCTCGATCATGTCTACATTATTCACGAACCATAGGATGACACACTTAAGGGATACCGACACCATTTGAAGCAAATATGTTTTAGATAAATGAATTAGAAAGTGCTAGAATTATTTCAATGGACACCGAAATAGTTTTGGGTGAAATTGCTGAAATTGGTTCTACATGTGATATTGAAATGTTGTAGGGGGTTTTATGTGAATGTTTGTTAATTAAAGTAATTAACAAAATCTTAATAAAATAGTTTTATTAAATGATAGTTTGCATGAAATTTGGTGGAAAATTAATGGGGATGAGTGGAATTTTGAGTGGAGGCAAATTTGTGCGAGTGGGAGCTCCACCCACATGAATGAGGAAGAAGTGGGGCACCTCCCTTGGCCGACGAGTATGGAGAGGGGCTTCCCCCTCTCCCTATAAAATCCCCCACTCCCTCCTCTCATCTCACACCTCCTCGTGAAGGATTTGTCTCCCCCTCTAGAATTATTCCCCATGGTCTCAGATTAGCGAGATACATGTTTCCGGTGGCTTTTGTCTGAAAGGAGTTATTGCTTCTGCTGCATCACTGAAGTGAGGAGGCGGAGGTTGTTCGGTGGACCCGACGTGTGTGCGATCATAGATGAGCTGCTGATTTGTGGCGCTAGACTTCCTCTCGATCTTGAGATTGACAAGCGTGCAACTACATCATCCACGAGTTCAACCTTGTAACACTTTGTCGGTCTTAAAGGGTATGTTCTCTATGGATGTATGTCCACCCATTGTTTATATCTAGGTAGATAGATCTTGGTGCTTAGTAGTTCCCATCGTAGGAATTTTTTGTTTTCTATGCTGCGAACCCAACATTATCTACATGTGTTAGTAAAAGATACATCATTTCTAGTCAACAACATGTCTTCTACATAATGTATTAGAAATATGTCTCAGCGCTCCTACTTAATTTCTTGCAAATGAAAGCATCCTCATTGTCTCTGATGATATTAAACCTTTTAACTATTTTCATCATGGTGAAGATTCCAACTTCGTGATGCTTACTTCAACCAGTGAAGTTTGCATGCCCTTTTAGCATCCTTTGAATTAACAAAACCCTTCAGACCGTGTCATTTACATGTCCTCGGTAACCATTCTATTAAAAGAACATTGTTTTGTTTGTTCAACTACCATATACCAAAATTGACATATGTAGTGGTTGCTACAATAATCCGTCCAGATTAAATATCACTATGAAAGATCGAATCTTGTCATTATCAACTCCTTGAACATTGTCGCAAACTCTCGTCCGACATGTCGACTATTTAATAGATGTGAAAGATCCATGTCTATTTCTTTTTAGATCCAATATACGGGTGATAGGCTTCATGCCTTCCAATGGGTCTTCCAAGTTCAGAAACTTGATTTCTCGTGTATGGAACTATCACGGATTTTATGGCTTCTAACCATTTGATGGAGTTAGGGCCCATCATCACTTCTTTGTATGTAGTCGGTTCATCATTGTCAAACAATAATGATTCAATCTCAAATATCACTATTTGATTGTTTACCCAACCTGCGTGGTTCAATAGGAACTTAGATCTCTGTGACCACAACCTTTGAGGCATAGGATCCATGAGCATTTTAGCTGCCTCCGAGACATTTTCTGGAGCTACGCTACTTAGCACACGTTTCTCAGGTTCATCAACCTAATCAAAAGTTCTATTACCCTCTCACTTAAGTTTTCACGAAAAATCCTTCTCAAGAAACTTGATGTTCCAAGCGACAAACACTTTTGTCTTCCATGTTATGGAGGAATACCCAACAATTTATCCGGGATAACCTACAAAAACTTGCTTATCCGAATTTTGTTGTAAACATTTTACTTACGCCTAACATATCAAAATTTAAGAAAAGACAACTTGGGTTTTATCCCAAACCATAACTTATTTGGTGCCATTTCAACAGATCATGATGGTGCTCTTTTCAGTGAAAAAGCGGTAGTCTCTAAAGCTTATTCTTCAAAATAAAATGGCCGTTTTATAAATTACACCTTTTATCTTACATGTCAACCAAGGTTTGATTACATCTCTCTAACACTCCACACTCCTATAGTGTTTCGAGAAACGCAAATCAACAAAACGATTCCTCAAATCCTAGGTGTTTGCTAAAATTTGTAACTCAAATATCTTCCTTTATGATCCAATCATAAATTCTTTATTTTCTTGTTACAATGATTTTCCACTTCATCTTGAAAGTCTTTGAACATGTTTCAAATATTTCATACTTCTTCCTTATTAAGTAAATATACACATATATCCATGCAAGTTTTCGGATAAAGTATATGAAGTTGATATCCATCGCTCATGAATACACATAATGGACTATATACATCAACATGCACAATGTCCAATAGGTTAGTCGTTCGTTCTTCTTTGGCCTTTGAACCAAGTTTTAATTATCTCCAGGAAAGTCTCACAAGCGTCAATTGATCAAAATCAAAGACTCCAAAAAACCATCAATGTGGAATTTCTTCATGTTTTCTTTCCAATATAATTTATACGGCGATGCCACTCATAAGTGATATTCCAATAATTTGTCTTGCGGCATTTTAGTATTAGTGTTATGGATGTGGTTTCTCCAACTAGACTTGTAAGAGTTCATCCATCTTCTATGGAATACGACAATTATTTGAATAACCATTATTCTCATAATACCGGAACAAAATAGAAATTATTAAAACAAATCTAGAAGGCTAGGTTTGATGTCAACAAGAAACACAACAACACTTTACTTGTTTCTAATGAGCATCATCCCATATTCTCATACTAGTTATCTAGGACATTGTAGTTCATGAATTGAGTTGTCATGTATGACACTTCACACCAACCAATCTGGTATCCAATACCCAAGAACCACATTGTTTAACATGCAAAGAATACATCCATAAAATGTATATCATCTATATACCTAAGCTAGACATGTCTAGTCTTTTTCTTTTCTACCATATATTTTCCAAATTCTCTTTCAGCATTTCCTTTCCCTTTTAGAGTAATCTATAAACATCAATAGTGGTGCCATGCACATGACACATAGTCCAAAGCGTGTTAGTCAAACACTATTACCCTTGTACTTGCACTTTGATGTGTATTGCCATCATCAAATGTTTGGCATTCTTCCAAAATCTATTCTTTATTAATCTTTTAGTGTAGTAAACATTTTACTTACATGTTTTATTCATCCTATCATGACAATGTTCATGATCATGCTACTATAGCCTACAAGGAAGAATTGCGAGTATAATGTTAGTTCACAAAACCATTAGGGAGATCAGGATGCCTAGCATCTCCAACCTTGACAAATTCACATACAATATGTGAACATGTATCTTACTAAAATTATATTCTATCATATTGCAACCAAGCATTATTTCAGATATCACAATACCTTCCACACATGATGGTTTCTGAAAAAATTCTTTCAACTTCTAGATAACCTTGATACTGAAACAACTTTCGAATATCAAGGATCATGGAGGCATGATATTTAGATACTAATGTTGGAACTATTACTTTTGATTTAATACTACTTATTAATCTTCATGGAGTAAGTGAGGTTTTTGCTGAAAGTTTGCAATAGGACTTTAAACTTTATATCGACACTCAAAACAATATGATACCAATTCATAAAGTAAATATCCAAAATTCTATAGTTCTATTATCTCAATTAAAACTAAGCGCAAAGTAGTAAATGAATGTCAGTGACTACAACAAACTATGAAAATTCACTTTGATTTAGTTTATAATAAATCGAGTTCAACTTTAATCATATTACTACATGAACTCCCACTAAAAAAACATCCCTCGAGTCTTTTTGGTGATTACATGAACTAAATCCACTACACCAGGACCGATCATCACGTGAATTAGTGCAGCTGCAAAGGAGAGCATCCATATGACCATCATATCAACTATATGACTCATACTTTACCTTTCGGTTCGTATTCCAAGGCCATGTCTATACATGTTAGGCTCGCCAAGTAAGAACCTTAGAATTCGCATGTGTAAATCTGTCTTACACTCGTTGTATGCAAAGGCAGATTTTATTACACCCGATCATCACGTGGTGCTTCGAAATGACTAACTTTCTTAACAGTGCATACAAAAGGAAGAACACATTTTTATCTTGATATTTAGTGAGAGGGATCATCTTATTATGCTACCGCCAATATATAAACAAGACAGAAGCATAAATAAGATGCATAAAATGGATAAACATCACATGCATAAATAATGTGATATGATATGGTCCTTTCTTGCACTTGATCTCTATCTTGTGCTCCATGGTACGATCACCATCACTCCACCGACGTGGCTCCAAGGTCTATGGTTCCACCATCTTGATTGTTTTCCACTAATGTATATATTACATGGATTTCCATTTAAAGAATGAAGCAACCATATGGTTCCAGTTGGTTGTCATAACTTACAAACAATATCATTGCATATATAATATTTGTAACAATTGACCATATCACATCAAATGCCCTGTAAAAACAAGTTAGACGCCTCTAATTTCTTTTGCATATTTTACGTGGATTTGGGCTTAAGAAGATCATTAATTCTACAAACTTCAAACCATAATGGTGATAAACAATATATTAACAATTGTTGTAAACTAGATCTTAGCTATAGTAGGAGACACAGACTCCCGCTAGCCACATATGCAATACGAGTTGCATGTCAAGCGTGAAACATGTCTGATGTGCGAGGACATGTAAAGTTAGTCCCGATCGCTTCATCCCACTATGTCACTAAGATATAATATACACAAAAAGTTGCAATAACATGATCATAAACACCCGCAAATATATGTGTTCTACTTGTACAGAACATCTACACACATATATGGCTTCGATACCACTAAAGGATTCGCATCATAGAAAATAAAAAAATTCCTATGATAGGAATGCCAATTGTGCCAAGATCTAATCTAGTATATGTTGGTAATGAGTAAGAGGGTGACCAAAAAAACTAACACTCGAAGACCGAAAGCCTTTTATGAAAACTGATTTCATTATTGATATAGTTGATCACTTGCCTATCTCAAGATCGAGTTGAAGAACGCCACAACCTAGCAGTGTATCCGTCCTTGGGCACACGTATTGGCTCCGACAACCTCCACGCCTCCACTCCAGCAGAGAAGCGGAAGGAGTATATAAATCTTACTTTCAGAATCCAACACAACATGTACCTCACTAATCCGAGGCCATGGGGGAAATGCTGGAGGAGGAAGAGAACCTTCATGAGGAGGTGGTGCAAATGGAGAGGAGAGATGGGGTATCTTTTATAGGGGAGGGAGCACATCCCCATGGTCATGGCTGGCCGGCCATGGTGGGTGCCCCCACCTCTCCCTCATTCATGTGGGTGGACACTCCACTCACGTAAAAACCATCTCCACTCACATGCATTTAATACCCACTAGTTTAGATGCATTTTCCTATTTAAATAAAACACTTATATTTATTTTATTCAGATTTTTGTCAATTACTTTAATCAACAAATAGTTGCATAAAACCCCTTGCATTATTTTGATATCACATATAAAACCAATTTCAGCAATTTGACCTAAAACAATTCCGGTGATCATCGAAACAATTTCAGCTCTAACAAAATTATTCCCGGATATGTTCTATCTACCACTTAGTGTCAGAATACCTTAAGTGTGACACCCTACTATTCACGAATAATGCAGACATGATAGAGACACTTCTCATATCAATAATCAGAAGCGGGACCTGGAGATCCGTAGTGACTCCTACACATTTAATGATAACTCTTGTGATCGTGTGAACCATCAACGGCGTACCCAATTCCTTTTTTCTCATGATACTTTACTTGTCCAAGATCTGATCATAGGTATCTACCATAGCCCAGTTCAATCTTGTTATTGACAAGTACTCTTTACTCGTTCCGTGATACAACATCCTTGTGACCTAGTGACATGCTTGCAAGCGGTGTTGATGTGTTATCACCGAGAGGGCCCAGAGTATATATCTCCGTCATTAGGATGGACAAATCCCACACTTGATCCATGAGCCTCAACGTAACACTTTCAAAATACCTAAACCCATCATTATAGTCACCCTATTACGATGTGACGTTTGATGTTATCAAAACACTCTTCCGGAGTTAGCGATTGACATTATCTCATGGTCTAAGGACTAGGGATACTTTGTATGTGTTTGATGTAGCAATGTAAACTTAATGACTATATCATATTGATAAATCTACTTTGGGTGTATGCTCATGATAACATTCTTCTAATGATATGATCATGTTATTAGCAACATCCAATGTTCATGATCAGGAAACCTTGATCATCAGTTAAGCAATGAGCTAGTTAAATGAGAGGCACAACTAGGAACTCTAGTTTGTTTATTACACACACATGTATTAACGTTTCCTATTAATACAATTCTTGCATGAGAAATAAACATTTATCATGAACATGGAATAAGATAATGTCCATTTTATTATTACCTCTCGGGCATATTCCCTTCACGACCACCATACTAGGATAGGGACACTATGAAAGAAGAGGGTGTTGGAAATATGCCCTAGAGATAAATAATAATGTGGATTATTATCATATTTCACAAAATTTATGATTAAGTTTTGTATCATGGTATAACTGTATTGAAAGGAAACATCAATACACGTGTGATACATAAACAACCAGTAGTTCCTGGTGAAACTATGGTCACTGTTTAATTGGTTAATAGATGATCAAGGTTTCTTAATCATGTGGCATTTATGCCAGTTGACAATGGAGTCACCTCATTAAGAGAATGAGATGATGAGAAATACCCAAACTAAGCATCATAACATGATCATGTCACAAAGTTCAAGTTGCAATGATTTGGAAACCTAGTGTCTTGTTTCTTAGACCGTGAGACCATATCAACCACTGTCACCCGAGAGTGCCTTGGATGCATTAAACATCACTTGGTAAAACGGTGATCATAAATGTGTCTTCAGGTATTCAGAGGGGCATGTAGAGGCATTATGTTCAAGAGCGGGATTTTTCCATCGACGTGATGGAGAGATACTCAAGGGCCCATTCAGAGAAGTTATAACCAATAGTTGCGCATCATGTGACTTGGTCACGGGAATATCACTTGTTGGAACAAGTTAAGTAGCATTTGTCGGTAAAGAGATTGAACACGACATGGTGATGTCACTGATCAGATCTCGGACAATGCAAGTATCACAGAGACAAAAGGAATATGACACGACATTCATGGTTCAACGACAAAGATTCATGGAATGCATAGGGGTCATCATGGGCATCCAGGTCCCGCTGATGATCATTGGTACGAGAGAGGTCTCGACCATGTCTGGAGTGTTCTTGAACCATGGGGTATCACGCTTAAGGGCTTGATGATGCTCAAAGATTGTTTTGGTATCGAGGAAATCATCGAAGAATAGAAAGAGAGAAAACCGAAAGGGTTTCAGAAAGTCTGGAGGATGTCCGGAGTGGGATGGAAGGAGTTCCATAGCCACGAGGGTTGAATAATATGTGAGTAAATGTTAAATATTGTTTTAATCATTTATTTATAATTATTTAATAAAATAAAAGGAAATTAAAATGGTTAAATACCTATTGGGCCAAAATCCCTAAGGGAAAAGGGCCCATGAGGGAAAGACCAAAGGGAGGAATGAGGGGAGGTGGCCGGCTAGGCTAACGGACCCCGTGATACGTCCATTTTGCATCACTATTCTATATCATAATTCACTGTTATTCATTCATATATTTCATATTAAGAGATGATACTTATGTAATTTCACCTGTTTTTGCATGGTTAATGACTTTTGGAGCATGGATCGCTGCAGTTAGGATTCTGATGGAAAAGGTGCTGTTTGGAGGAAAAATTCGCGAAGATCAGAAAATCCGGGAAAATATACGGAAAATCCTATTTTTCTAGAAGACGAAGGAAACCAGAAGGAGGAGTGGAGATGGGCCACAGGGGGCCCACACCACCCCCTGGCACGGGCCAGCCTAGGTTGCGCCACCAGGTGGTGTGGCCGCCCTGGCCCACCTCTAGCTCTCCCCTCTAGCGTATATAATCCTCCCGAAACCCTAATACTCGGGGAGCAGCCACAGAAGGATTTCGACGCCTCTGCGGGGCAGAAAACACCGAGAGAGAAAGATCTCTCCGGCAGACAGAATTCTGCCGGGGGAATTCCTTCCCGGAGAGGGGAGATCGTCGCCATCCACACCACCATCAAGATGGACTTCACCGGGATCATCATTATCACCACCACCACCACCATCACCACCACCACCATCATCTCCATCTCCATATTGCTGTAACAATTGGATTGAATCTTGCATAGTTCATAGGGGAAACTTTCCCGGTGTTGATTACTCTTTGTAGTTGATGCTATTGAGTGAACCATTGAATTATTGTTTATGTTCCGATTGTTATACATCATTATTCCATCTCTGATCATGATCCATATGATGTCTTGTGAGTAGTTCGTTTTGTTCTTGAGGATATGGGAGAAGTCATGTCGTTAGTAGTGGAGTTGTGTTGAGAAAGATTCAATAGTTTGATATTTAAGTTGTGGTGTACTTCTTCTAGTGGTGTCATGTGAACATCGACTACATGACACTTCACCTATATGGGCCTAGGGGAATGCATTGTGTATTTGGATACTAATCGTAGGGGTTGCCGGAGTGACAGAAACCTGAACCCCCGTTAGGAAACCATTGCACAAGGGACGTCAGGGTCTTAGAGTTTAAAGCTATGGTTAGGTTCCTACCTTAATTACTTTCTTGTACTTACGGATATTTGCAAGGGGTATAATCACAAGTATGTATTAGTCCTAGGAAGGTCGGTACATTAGCACAGGTTCACCCACACAACACTTAGCAAGCTAAAGAAGATTAATCAACTATATGAAGCGAAAGCACTTGACAGAATTCCCATGTGTCCTCGAGAATGTTTGGTCATCTTAAGTAATACAACCGGCTTGTCCTTTGCTGCATAAAGGATTAGGCCACTTGCTGCATTTATTCTTATTGTCTTTTATTTACTCGTACTTTATTTACTTGCTTTATCAAAAAACCCTAAAAATCCATTTGCTAAGTATTTGCAGAGAATTCCTGATCCATACCACTAGCCAGCACCTTCTGCTTCTCGTTGGGTTCGACAGTCTTACTTATCAAAAATACTACGATACACCCCCTATACTTGTGGGTCATCAAGACTATTTTTTGGCGCCGTTGTCGGGGAGTGAAGCACAATTGGAGAGTGGAACTGGTAAAGGAAACTTCTACTATGAGTATTGTTTACTTCTATTAGTTGCTTTATTTTTGTTATGGATAATTCGCTGAGTTTATTATTTGGTAATGCTACTACCACTGCTAAGGTAGTAGATGAACCACCACCTGCTGAGAATGATGCTTTTAAAATACCTACAAGAATTATTGATCGTGTTATGGGTAACTACTAAGTTGGGGATGGAACTGTCCATCCCGGTGATCATTTGCTCTTTATACATGAATTATGCGGGTTGTTCAAGTGTGCAGGTATTACTATAGATCAAGTTAAGAAGAAGTTATTCTCATTGTCACTGAAAGGAAGAGCTGAGGAATGGTATAAGCTGCTGAAGAATGGTCAAGCTCTTGAATGGGAGGAAATAGTGCCTCTCTTTTATTCAAAATTTTATCCTCCTAGTGAGATTCATAAAGATCGGAATCAAATATACAACTTTTGGCCTCTTGATGGAGAGAGTACAGCTCAAGCTTGGGGGAGATTGAAGTTACTAATGCTCAAATGTCCCATTCATGAGCTCCCAAACAATATTATTATCAATAACTTTTATGCAAGGCTCCCTCTACATGATAAGGATTTATTGGATGCTTCTTGTGCTGGATCATTCACTCGCATGGAAGAAGAAGCTAACTGGGATCTTCTGGACCGTATTCAAGACAATGATGAAGCTTGGGAGAATGACAAAGGTAGAAAGTCAGGTATAAATTATGATTATGAATGCATTGAATCTTTTATGGGTACTGATGACTTTCAAAATATTAAAAATTCTTATGGTCTAGACTCTCAAACTATTGCTTCTTATTTCAAGGCTTTTGCTTCCTACATTGAAGTGCCTAAAAAGAAGTGGAATAAGTATCATGAACCTTATAAAGATTTTGCTAAGAGTGTTCCTACAAGAAATACTGAAGTTTATACCGCTAATCATGTTTTACCTGAACCTTATATTAAGAAAATGCCTTTCCCAGTTAAGATAAAGGAACATTCTATGATAGCTAGTATGGTTAATGAAAGTACAAATAAAGCTGTTGAACCTGATAAACAAATGGATGATGAACCGATAATAGAAAATGTGAAAGACTTTGTCACTAAATATGTAGAAGAGGGACACACTATCCTTTGTAAGGATACCTCTAATATTGTTTCACAAAGTAGTGTTATGAGAGCTAGTATTCCTGTGTTTACTGTTAGAATAAGTGATCATTGTTACGATGGCCCTTGTGATAGTTATATTGTTAAGTTTATGCATGATACTGAAAGTTACTATGAGAGAGGGAAAAGTGTTCTTATGCATCTCAATAATATCAAGTTTCCTCATTTTCTGCTGAAAGTTTTTATGTTGCACTTCTTTTGTCTTCCTATGCTAGTAGCCTCTGGTTTCAACAACTTGTTTGTTTACAAAATTCCCTTGCATAGGAAGTGGGTTAGACTTAAAACGTGTGAATTTTTGCTTCTTAATGCTCTCTTTCACTTCAATTCATATTCCTAAGTGAGCATCATCAAAATTATCATGCCCATCTTAATGGCTATAAAGAAAGAGCTTTTTGGGAGACAACCCAATTTATTTTTGCTTTCAGTTTGTTTTTGTTTGTTTGAGACTTGGAAGTTATTACTTCGGTAATAACCTCTCCTTATCCTTTTTTGTTTGGTTTTTGTGTCAAGATCAACCTCTAATGAGAGAGAAGTAAGATTTGGGGAAGTTGCTGTCCCGAAACAGATTTTTGTGCTTCACCGTAAAAATTCATGAGAGATCTCTGTCTGTCGGATTGAGCTGTAATTTTTTGTGCTTCTGCCCCAGGTTGTTATTTAACTTTTGTTAGTTTTTCACTTTTTGATTTGAGCAACAGAAGATTATCGAAAAAGTTGATCTTTACCTGCTGGTCTGTTTTGACAGATTTTGCCACTCTTGCATTTGCTTCTTTAATCGGTTTCCTTTTTTGAATTATTTTTGGGTTTTCGGAAGGAGTTGCTACAGTAGCTTATGTTTTGATGGTTTTTAGTTGAAATTGGACTCAAAAGGTTTTATCACTTCACTTATACTAATGTTGCTAATAAGAACTGTGTGAAGTTTTGTGTGAAACAAATTTCCAGGTAGTGGAGATAATGGTGTAGTAAGGAAGAGAAAGGTTTCATGACTTGAGAAATAAGTGTATGGAGATGAAGATATTGAAGTTATTCAAGTGGTGACTCCGGAAGAATCTACTAAATACCAAATTCAGAGACCTGCAGAGTCTGTTTTCAAATAGGTAATGATTACGGTATGAAAAGTTCATGAAAGATCCATCCGATTATATTTTGCAGTTTTTAGCCAATAAGGAAAGTTATGAAGCGAAAGAGGGACAGAAACAGAGCCAGGGTGGCTCACACCACCCTGTGGCGCGGGCCCACCCCTGGCCGTGCCACTAGGTGGTGAGGCCACCCCGGACTCCGTCTCCGACCCGTTTTCTCCCAGTACCTTCCTTTTGGCGTGAAACTTCGTAATATATAATCCCCCGGATCCCCCGAGGTTCGTATATCATGTTCTCGTTGTGTTTTCATTTCGATCTGTTTTTGCTAGGAACTATTTTTGAAAGCTTGGAAGCACAATGGTGTCCGCCAAGGATAAAGGAAAGGAGCCTATGGAGGAAGATCTCCAAGACCCCGGGCAGGAGAAGGAGATCAAGAGTGGAGATGAAGAGGAGGCAAAGCACACCGGCACTACCATTGCAAGCATTGGAGTAGTGGCAAACCCTGCCAGGAATATGTCAATTGGAGGGAAGCCTCCGCATCACGGTTCAGATCCCTGGTCACTTCCCCCACGCGCCAAGAATCCTTTCCATACCCTTATCCATGAGCATCAATACCAGATTATGCCCAAGGAGAAATTACCCTCCAATTGGGATTTGCCTCGTTCTAGCCATGCAGGAAAAGAAGACTTCAAGGAGGAAGAGTGGGGAAAGAATCACAAGAGCTGGAATTCGCAACCCGACATGATCATGAGCCGCATTGAGCAAAACTCACAGCTTATTCGCAATCTCACCTTTGAGATCGAGGATTTGGGGAAACTGATCAAAGAGCTCATCAAGAGAATACCACCACCACCGAAGGAGTAATTCGTCATCAGGTTTGGCACCCCCTTGGTTTGTTCCAAGCTTGGGGGAGTGTCGCGGTATCACATCACTATCTTCTATCTTTTTACCTTTTTAGTAGAGTCATATCATGAATAGAGAAGTTATCATGTAGGATGGTTTGCATTATGGAAGTGTCCCCTCTCTCATTAGATATGTATCCCTTGGTGTGAGTTGCCGTTATGGAATATTTATGAGAAGTTCTATCATTTACTCTTTTGCATATCTTATATTAGTTTTCAATTCGTGGTTATATGATTGGTCTTGTTGTTAGTATTGGTATCGCTTTGGGATCATTGAGTTAATTTAGTCGGTTTTGGCAAACCTGGCTCGGTCAGTAGCAACACTATTTTTGAGAGTTGATTGAAAAGATAAAAGTACTCTAAAGAAAAATAATTTCATCATCTTTCTTTCTTGATTTGCTCATAAGTTTAGTATTCTCTAGTTAAGATCTTTTGTGCTTCCAAGGAAGATTGCATGTTTGTTTTTAGCACTTGTATGTTTGTTTGTTTCCTTCAACTCCTATACTTGCTACCCAACCTTGCTATCCAAAAACCTGTACTGAGAGGGAATACTTCTCGTGCATCCACTTCCCTAAACCAAAACCCATGCCATTTGCGTCCACCATACCTACCTATTAGCATTATTGCTATTCCAAGTAAATTCTTGTTTTTATCTACCTTCCAAATTAAACTTGTTATGTGAAAAATAGTTATTAAAGCTCTCACGAACTTTATGGCACACTTTACTTTCTTGCATTTAATAAACTTGAACCATTGTGCCCATCTATGTTGCGTATATGCTTGCGCTTTGTAAGTTGTGAATTAGCAGAACCATGCTGTCATGGGGAACGCTTTCAACATTGCACTGGTACTTTGTACCTAATTGATATCATGTTCTTTTGTCTATGGATGTCATCGGTGTGAAATGAAAGTGGAGCTTGTAAGTCCATGGAGTTATGCATGTGTGTTAGAGAAATGCCTAGGCCGCCGGTCTAATCCATGCTGTCATGGTGGAAACCTGCAGCGTAACCATAATGAGCACCTATGAAGCATTCTTCTTATAAAAAAAGAGATAGAATTTGAGAAAAGGAGAAAAAAATGATGAGAAAAGAGGAAAGAGAGAAAAAAGCACCATATTCCCATGGTAAATAAGAAGATTGCTAAGAGGTTTGTTGTCTGCTTGCCTTGTTATTTTGATATGGGGATTCTTCCGTATCATCGGGCAAGGGGTACCCCGTTGGCGGTTCTCCATGATACACATGTGCTTACGATGACAAGAACTTCCTGGTGACTAAACTTGAGTAGCATGAGGAGCGGCCCTTGTATTCAAGGGACATGAGATTCTCAATTTACAAATTGTCAGGCATATCCTCATATTTGATCACTTTAACCTTAATCACCTAAAGATGCCTATGATAGGGGCAATGAGAGCTGAAAGCTAATAAGTATCATAATTTTTGGGAGCTCTTTATGAAACTTGCAATCCTCGCTTCCTCTCTGAAGGGCCTTTCTTTTACTTTTTAGTTGAGTCAGTAAACCTACTCCCTTCTATCTCAGCAAGTATTTTGAGTTGTTGTGTTTCATTCATTCATATAATGATTTATTCAATCATGTTTCTTATGTTCCTTGTTTTGCACATTGCTCTTATCTTATTGTTTACTACTTTGAAAGCTATCATTGAAAATCAGTTATTTCTGAACTCCAGCAAATTATCAACTATTCTTCGACCAAGAGCTAAGTTTGTCATTACCAATTATGATTTACTTTATGTATCTTTATTGTGTTTCCTTTACTCATTGCAAGTTGAGTTATATAATAGTGAGATGTCTTCTATTATGATCTATGTATTGATGAATGTGATGCTTCTTGTCCGTATTCTTCTATCGACTCTTCACTCCATAAACCTGAGGTCATGTTTATTGAGCTCGGCCAGCTGCGACATGCGAAGTCTAAGCTTGGGGGGAGTTGATACGTCCATTTTGCATCACTATTCTATATCATAATTCACTATTATTCATTGATATATTTCATATTAAGAGATGATACTTATGTAATTTCACCTGTTTTTGCATGGTTGATGACTTTTGGAGGATGGACCGCTGCAGTCAGGATTCTGATGGAAAAGGTGTTGTTTGGAGGCAAAATTCGCGAAGATCAGAAAATCCGGGAAAATATATGGAAAATCCTATTTTTCCAGAAGACGAAGGAAGCCAGAAGGAGGAGTGGAGATGGGCCACAGGGGGCCCACACCACCCCCTGGTGCGGGCTAGCCTAGGTCGCGCCACCAGGTGGTGTGGCTGCCCTGGCCCACCTCTGGCTCTCCCCTCTAGCGTATATAATCCTTCCGAAACCCTAATACTCGGGGAGCAACCACAGAAGGATTCCGCCACCTCTGTGGGGCGGAAAACACCGTGAGAGAAAGATCTCTTCGGCAGACAGAATTCTACCGGGGGAATTCCTTCCCGGAGGAGGGAGATCATCGCCATCAACACCACCATCAAGCTAGACTTCATCGGGATCATCACCACCAGCACCATCATCTCCATCTCCATATTGCTGTAACAATTGGATTGAATCTTGCATAGTTCATAGGGGGAAACTTTCCCGGTGTTGATTACTCTTTGTAGTTTATGCTATTGAGTGAACCGTTGAATTATTGTTTATGTTCAGATTGTTATACATCATTATTCCATCTCTGATCATGATCCATATGATGTCTTGTGAGTAGTTCGTTTTGTTCTTGAGGACATGGGAGAAGTCATGTTGTTAGTAGTGGAGTTGTGTTGAGAAAGATTCAATAGTTTGATATTTAAGTTGTGGTGTACTTCTTCTAGTGGTGTCATGTGAACGTCGACTACATGACACTTCACCTATATGGGCCTAGGGGAATGCATTGTGTATTTGGTTACTAATCGTAGGGGTTGCCGAAGTGACAGAAACCTGAACCCCCGTTAGGAAACCATTGCACAAGGGACGTCAGGGTCTTAGAGTTTAAAGCTATGGTTAGGTTCCTACCTTAATTACTTTCTTGTACTTACGGATGTTTGCAAGGGGTATAATCACAAGTATGTATTAGTCCTAGGAAGGTCGGTACATTAGCACAGGTTCACCCACACAACACTTAGCAAGCTAAAGAAGATTAATCAACTATATGAAGCGAAAGCACTTGACAGAATTCCCATGTGTCCTCAAGAACATTTGGTCATCTTAAGTAATACAACCGGCTTGTCCTTTGCTGCATAAAGGATTGGGACACTTGCTGCTTTATTCTTATTGTCTTTTATTTACTCGTACTTTATTTACTTGCTTTATTAAAAACCCCTAAAAATCCGTTTGCTAAGTATTTGCAGAGAATTCCTGATCCATACCACTAGCCAGCACCTTCTACTCCTTGTTGGGTTCGACACTCTTACTTATCGAAAATACTACGATACACCCCCTATACTTGTGGGTCATCACCCCGCGTGAGGCCCACCTGGGCCCTGGCCGGTGGCGGCCAGCCCCTCTCTCCTCTCCTTTCTTTAGTCCCACATGGCTTAGCTGAAGCCACATGGGGTCCTTTTTCCCTTATATAAAGAGAGGTATATTGAGAAAATAAATACACAACAATCAATAAAGGTTCCCTCACTTTTGGGGAGACCTCAAGTTGATTCTCTCTCTCCCGTGACCATGGTCCCAAGTCAGGACTGTGCAAACAGGAGACTTCTTCACCGCGGAGCGCCTCGCGCCGCGGAATTCAGATCCAGAAGGTCTACTTACACAACTGCTGCTAGATTAGAGGAGTGAGAGTCATCGTTAGGCACCAGACATGTGTAACTCCCTCGGAGGTGCAACACTTGGGGCACTAGGAGTTGTCGGAGCCACAAGAGTCGTCAGACTTCAACACAACCCTGAGGTTGGTATCAGGATGACTACATCAGCCACGTTCTCCTGAGCATTGACAACACTTTTCGGTCTTCAAGGGTAAGTTCGTGAAAAGCCCCTCCCGTTACTACATTACTAATAGATAGGTCCTGGCATTAGGGTTCTTGGCGTAGATTTTTTTTATTGTTTTCATGCACGAACCCCTATAGAGGGGTTGCATTTTTCTTGTGACCCCATATGCCACACAGCTAGGCATGAGTGTCCTGGGATCCCGGTGATCCCTCAACACTATAAAAGAAGTGCCAACCTGATACGGAAGTGTTGGATCCTTACCACCCCATCTAATAGTCAAGTATGAGAGAAATCCCATAGGATCGCATGCCCTTGGATAGCCAGGGCCGGACCTCGACAACGCATGCGCTCCACATTGTAAGCCACACCCTTGATTCCACCAAATTTAGACATGTAGAGTAGGGTGTTACGCCTCGCGGGCGGCCTAAACCTAGGTAAAATCACGTCTCCTATGTGATCGCATCTCCATCTCTGGCAAGGTAGTTTGGTACGATTTCACGCCCACATCCCAATAAGGAAAGCGGATGGCCAACATACTCAGTGTTGGTGTCAACTTTATTCAGGTTTGAAATTTTAGTGGCCCGTCAATGCTGATTAGATGAATCATGATGTCCGATTGGTATCTATAATAATATCCAACTAGACGAGGTCTCTGGAGGAGTAAAAGGTTTTCACGGTGAGAATCTTATATACTCCTGATAGCTGTGAGATTCGACACATTTTTTATGGCTTTATTTGATGGTTTTCTCCCGGATTTGATTGTTTTCTAGCTTTACCTAATGCTAATAGTTCGGTAGCAAAGAAAACTTGGTTTTTAATGTGTGTTTCAGGTTCTGAACGTTAACAGAAGGATTTAACTAGATAAACACAATATTCTGGACAAAACAAGCGAGTCTCATTTTGGAAGCACGCGAGGGGAGCTCACAGAAGCTTTAACGAGCAACTATATGGCAGGAATATTTTTTCTGCCGTATAGTTCCCGCCGTATAGTTGTCGCCGCCTCTGTCTTGTCAAAAGGGACAACTTCCATGAAGGGACTAAGGACGAAAACACAACACAGCAGCCGCCATACCATCCAGAAGGGAGAATGAAGAGATCCGGAGAAGAAGGACAAGATGTTCATCATCTCGCTCCATGATCTTCGACCTCCTAGCCAATACACCCCCATAGCCACTACTTGTACTTGAGAGAGAGGGATTTCCACCTTGCAAGACTAGGGTTTGAGATTGTTTCTTCCCATCTTGAATTGTGTTGAATATTTTTCTATTCCTTATTGTGGATCTCCATGGTAATACAAAGATGAATTCCCTTTATTCAATTATATTGATGATCCGTTCTTCTCTCATGTGTGAGTAATTCCCTTGGGCGTGGGAGATGTAGGGGATTGGTGAGATGTGATGTGCCTTCATATATTTCCGTTAGTTTGTGATTGATTCTAATTACTATAATATGTGTGCTTGACCATCTATGGGATGCCTAATGCTTGTTGTCCAATTAAGGTCCCAAACAACATGATACTTTGTTCTACATAGATAATATCGTGTTTGCTAGTGGACCGACGACCCTCTGGTGACACGGGGATATCAATGGAAAGCTAGTTGACTCGAGGATAACGAGTAACCACTGTGCTTATTGCATTAGTCTGATCCAAGGAGCTTAATCGCTAAGCAACCTGAAGGGTCTTAATCATCTAGTGTATGGCCATGGTTTTGGTAGCAGGCTAGTAGGATTATTGAAGTTGGGATGAAATCTACCAAGAGGAGTTCCGGCTAATTATGGGTTGCTCGCCTACACATATATCTATAAGATTATAATTGTTACATTCACCACTCGTCCACCTAGCACATTCACTATCACCATGAACTGAATCTCCCCGCGCCTTCTTTCGCCATCTGCGGGAAACAACAAACAAGCAAAGTCGTTCTTTACTTTTATGCTTTATATTTCTGAAGTTTACATTTTAGTTTTATTTAAATCTATCGCATTTAATCAAAACCTCATTCTTATTTCAACACTTGCAGTCAATTCACTCGAAGACCTATGACAACTTCGGGTGTGATAGAGACTTCATTAATCAACACTTACCTTTGGTCTCCCTGTGGGATCGATATCTGAACTTCGAAACTAGCTACAAACGATCTGTGCTCTTGTAGACATCAAGCTATTTTCTGGCACCGCTGCCAGGGAGCTAAGCGCTAAGTGTTCGTCTTTTGACATTTCAGGTGTTGCTACTACAAAATGTTCTCCTTAGGAGACAAAGGGTCTACACGCTCTGGTAGGACCTACCTGTCGGATTATATTGAGCATGTGCCTGCTTAGAGGCGTGAAGAAATTATTGAAGAACTTTTAAGATCAAATAAAGTTGAAGTTGAAAACCTGAGTGATATTACAGAAAGCATGTCTATTTATAGGATAACTCCTATGAAACCTAAGAAAACTCTCAGGGAATACAGTGCTCCAAGTTCTGAATTCCTTAAACAACCAATAGAATTCCCTAATCCTGGAGTTAGAGAATATCGATTTGATGGTGGAATCATTAAAATTTTGCAGGAGAAAGCTTTTAGTGGAAGGGAAGATGAAGATCCAGGAAGATACATTAGAGTATTCGACGATGTGATAACATTGCTCGTACCAAAAGGTTTGCCCAAAGACTTCTCTCATCTTAAATTATTTCGATGGTCTCTTAAAGGTAAAGCTCTAGACTGGTTATACTCTCTCCCTCGCCATTACATTAAATATTGGGAAACCTGCATAACTAAATTCATAAACAGGTTTATTCCTTTTAAAAAGGTAACTGAACTAAGAAAGAACATAGGCAACTTTAGTCAAAAAGTGGGAGAAAACTACCCACAAGCCTGGGAAAGATTCTTTGGAATGATCAATAGTATTCCTAATTCATGGCTATTCTGAACTAACAATTTGCCATTTATTTTATCATGGTCTCAATACTCAATGTAGAGAGTTGCTTGATTTCTCAGCAGGAGGATCAATAAATACTTTAACTATTAAAGAATGTTTGGAATTAATGTCTACTAGGGCTAAGAATGATTCTTTATATAATCCTGATTTTGGCACTAAGCCGGAAAAAGAGATACTTCGGATAACTCCTGATCTTATGCCTGAGGTACGCAAGACTATGAAAGAAAAAGGTATACCTTCTGAACTTGCTAAGGAAAACAAAGAAGATTTGTTCCAAGTTTTAACTAAAGAAGATGAAACTAGAAAAGTTTTTCAAGAATTAAAACATCGACAAGTAAAATCTCATAATAACTTGCATAAGCATTTCCAAAAACATAAAAATATTTTGGCAGAACTCACGGAATATTATGATGAGATAGGCTAAGAAATAAAATTATTTCATAAGTATCTTAGTATGATTGAAACCCAGTGTGAACAAATAGCATATGGCTATCAAATTTTTCTTTGTGAAGACGAAGATATTCCTGTTTCTGCTAATGTTGTCACAAGAAGGGGTGCAATTGTTACAAGACCCTTAGGACCACCGGAATACGAAGCTGGAAAAGAGCGAAAGGAAAAAGCCTTGATCGAAGCAAGCCAAGAAGATGATACATTGGTGGATCCTCAAGATGAAACTAAAACTTAAGATCAAACTAAGGAGGACCAAAATGATGCACAAGATGATCATTATGACTCTGATGCATATACGGTTGATCCAAGAGAAGATAAAAAATAAGCAAGGAAGATGAAGTTGTTATAGTAGAAAAGAAGAAAAGCAATAAGTAGCAACAAAAGAAAGCACCGGATCAGTACTGTAGGTGCATCAGTAGATTGTGCAGAAGGGAAGATATTTTTCAATGTTTATGATGCTGAAATCATCCGGTATTTTCCAAAGAAGCTAGAAGCAGGAGAAAGATATGTTCCATCGGCAAAACGAGTTCATGTGGTAAGTGCCGATAAGGGGCAACCAAAGCTAATAATTCGAGAAGAGAGAAGAGGTTGAGTTATTCATCCATTCTTAATAAATGCTTAATGAGAGTCAACCCATTTTCGTCAACTTAGTAGAATAGAGAATAAGAAGTTCATTGCATTCCTACCACTTTTTCACAGACATTCTTGCAGAAGTGCACCCGTGAAGATGCAGCTGTTAAAAAATAGTAGAAACATAGACTGAATAAGTAGAGAATAATAATAAGAATACAAGTTTGAGTTTTCTATTTATAGAAGCTAAAATTTTGCTTTTAATATGTTAATGTTGGTCAACAGTTTTTACTATCATTTTTCTGTTAAAAACTAGGTATTTCGCTAAGTTATGGGATAAGAAGGTATCCTCGAAGAAATAGAATTTTTTTTATGATTATTGATGGTTTAACGACCAGCTATAAGGTGGAAATAAAAATTTCGGCTGTATAGCTCCGGTCGTATAGTTATCTTTGCCATCAACAAATTTTCCTTGAAGGCATAGAGAGTTTAACGACCAACTATACGGTGGGAATAAAAATTCTGGACGTATAGCTCCAGTCGTATAGATATCGATGCCTTCATAGAATTTCATCCCAAAGGCATAGAGAGTTTAACGACCAACTATACGACGAGAATAAAAATTCTGGCCGTATAGCTCTGGTCGTATAGATATCGATGCCTTCGTAGAATTTTATCCCAAAGGTACTGAGAGTTCAACGACCAACTATACAACGGGAATAAAAATTCTGGCCATATAGCTCCGGTCATATAAATATCGATGCTAGTTTTAGAAATTTATCTCGAGAGGCAGACGGTTTAACGACCAACTATACAGCGGGATCATTGTGATCCGGTCGTATAGTTGTGCCCGTATAGTTGTTTTTTGTATAAAGAAACCCTAGTTGGCGGTGCCGCCGCAACTATACGGGTGGAGCAATATCACCCGCCTGTATAGTTCTGGCCGTATAGTTCAGCGCGACCACTTAATCGCACCAGGGCGACTAGGTCTTCCTCCTCTCCGCATTATTTCTCTCATATTCTCTCTCCAAACCTCTCAAAACCCACCTAGAACTCTTGATTCTTCGCGGATTTCATTCGTTTGAGTGGGGGAATCAATAGATCGGTATGTTTCTCTCCCTATCCATGCTTTATTTTCAGATTTCCATGGTCGAAATTCTCACATTGATCTACTGGATGAACTCAAGCTTATTTTGTTTTTCCTATTAATTTCTCACGTTAGGATTGAATTTTTCCACGTAGAATCATTCATATATCATATAGAAACTATATTCCTAAGGTTTTATGGTGAAATTTTTTAGTGTATCATGATGAACAAAATCGACAACCTCTTTCGTTCGAGCAAGCGCCAACGTGGTGAGGGCTCAAGCTCGGGGTCCCGAGCTCTGCACAACTCCAAGTTGGACATTGTCTCATCGAGGAGGGTGCTGCCCAGATGTTAGGCCAACCACAACTTTCTCACCACGGCAGGGTTGAAGGACTTCGACCTCATGTGCAGCAGGTCGGGGTTGGTGGTAATTAGCTTCGCAAGCCACGACACCTACGCCAAACTCACCCACGAGTTCCTTGCATCCTTCTACGATGACCACAAGGAGAAAGCTAACATGTGCACGATCAGCTTCACCATGAACCAGCAGCACTATGAAATAAATTTCGAACAATTTTGCAATGCTTTCAGCCTCCCTCATACTAGGGAGCCCAATGTTACTAACCTCTATAGCGTCACAAGTGGAACGACTTGGGAGGTTATTTCTATTAATGGTGGCAGGCACTTTTATCAGAAGAAGATGTCCACCATTCAAAACCCAACCATTCGCTACTATGCTATGTTCCTCGCCAACACACTACTGGGGAGAGGTGACATAGGCTCCATGGCCAATACGGACATGGCAATGATCACCAAGGCTCTTTTCCCTACTTCATCGCAGAGCCCCAGTCCCGCAGCTCTACTCATCTAGCACTTCCGCCACCAAAGCAACAAGACCAAAGGTGATATTCGTATTGGTGGATTGGTAACCTACCTTGCCTATGCATTGAACATTGTACTACTTGTCATGGAACCTGTTGACGGCTCCAAACTTATGGATGTCAAATATTTGACTGCTTGTGGCTTCTTTAATGTTTACCATGCTAACCGGAGGCTTCGAGCATATCAATTCAGTTATCTTGATGATGTACAGGGTGAGAAGGTTCAGTTGCCCTGCCCCCATGCCTTCTCAATTGTGGACAAGAACACTTGGATCCTCACCAAGGACCAAGTGACAGGGATCTTGGCCGAGCACCAGCCTGAGGGGTAGGAAGATGAGGGGTAGCATGATGATGAGGAGCAGGAGAAGGAGCAGGAGGAAGAGCAGGGGCACAATCCTTCTTGGGAGGGATAGCAGCAGCAGCAAGGAGGAGCATGGGACCCGTGGCCTAACCAGCCACAACACGGGTACAACTACGTCCCCTACCAGGAGTTCCAGCAATTCAACCAGCGCGTTGGGGAGATCAACCACACTCTTCGGGATGTGAATGAAGATATGAACACTTTGACTCACAACTTCAGTCACTTCATGACCCACCACTACAAGGAATCTGGCTATATATGACCCTTAATTTTCGTCACAAAATCATCACAATAGTCCGTTTATGACGATTCTATGATGATTTTGAGATCGTCGAAAGCAGGGCGTCGCTAATGATATATAACAACGATTTCAACTAAATCGTCATAACCTTCTATGACGATATTGGATCGTCATAACCTCTATGACGATTCAATATCGTCATGGGCGATAATACCTAGTCACGTCAAATCATACGTGGCTAGTCCGACGTGGCACACAATTAGCCCGGTCCATTTCTGTCCTTTGTATGGGCCAAGCCCAATTATTCAGTTTGTTTATGTTTTTTATATCAATTCTAGCCAACTATATGGGTCAGGCCCAACATGTAGGCCTTTTTATTTTCCAGTCTTGGTCGCTTATAGGATATTTTTATTTTTAACATTTAATTTATTTTTATTCCTGTCCTTTTATTTTCAGAAGGTCCCACATGTCAGTTCAATTTTTCACAGATCTCACTCGTTAATATCCCACGATTTGACAGTAATTGATCAACTAATAACTTATTCAGAAATGCAAGAATACACGAAATTCTTCTCACAATAGCCATAATTAAGTCGATTACAATAGTTCCATAGTTCAAATCACATACTATATACAATAAAATCACAGCGCTCTCACACACTTCAAATGGTAATGGTTGATCACAATAGATTCATGGTTACAATAATATATTACAGATTTCTTCCTGTTAGGCCCTAGTACTTGAGCGCCGCTCGATCATATGCCCACACTGCCTTCTCCATGGCATACCCACCTGGCCAAATTAACAAGTTCAATATCAGTACTGGTACCACCGTCTGATTACAAAATCATGTATGCCACCCTACTACTCACCTAGATAAACTGCAGCAGGAGACACTAGAAGTAGCATGATCCCCAGGCAAAAGGTTCAGCAAAGTAAAGTTACACAAGCAAGAACACTTACTTAGTTAGCAAACTACTTCAGTGATCACATTAGAACAATAAATATTCTGGTCCCAGCTGTTTGTTACAACAGACATATAAGAACAATGGAAAATGCCATACAACCATAGAGTATAGGACGGTCCCTGTTAGGGCTAGCTCTCAGTCAGTTCAGAGCGAAATAGTTGTTCTTTTGAGCAAGATAAACATAGAATTGGTTGAGTATAGTGGTACTTCTAAAAATTTACCAGGTGATGGGGGAAATATAAGAATACATTTAGCTATCAAGTATACAAGAGTTTTAACCTATAGGTCATTTTTAGTATGAAGAACAAGCTTTATTCCTCTAGCCTACAGTTCATTTTTCAATGTAATGAAATGTTAAATAGATTTGCTACACATTCTTAATAGAAAGTGACACATTGATTGGAAAACAAATGCATGGTGCCATCTTCACCTTCCTTCCTCCCACGCTACGCAGGAGTTTATGACGGCACCGAAGCACATCAAGATTAACCCGGCTTAGCCCATACATTCCAAACAAAGTTTAGATGAACACAACAAGATTAGGGAGGGAACACTTACTGTATGTTGAAGTGTCAATCTGCCCTGGCAGCTCCTTTATGTCCACCTCGAACCTCTCTTGCAACTTCACGCATACATAAAATAGGAACATTATTTAGGCACCTCCCACCACACATCAATCAAACAAAACGAAAACTAAAAAGGACATCATCAAAGACAAGTCTAGATTAAAATGAATAAAAAATCTTCTAAGCTTAGAATAAATGGTGGATGGATTTGCTACGCAGAGAAGACTAATCTGAAAACAATGAGATGTACACATGGTTTCTACTCTATTTTGATTGGAAAAGAAAGAGACAATTTGATTCCAATACTTCCATGTCGATCATTTGATATCAAATAAACTCAAGCCAATATTTCTCGATCATTTTTTATAAACTTTAATTCTACTCTTTTAGTAGTTCAACTACTCATTGATTTGTATTATAGAGAAAAATTTATATTACTCCTACATCAGTTCAACTACTCCTTATTCAGAGTCAGTTTTCAGCAACCTCATAGATTCAGTTCAAATAGGGAGCCTGTTTATTTCTACTAGAGATAACAGAATATGTATATACTAAGGTCAAATAACAAAGCCTCGAAGATTCTAGTATAAGGATCCCTCTGTTAAACCATATTGTTTCAACTTTCAAAAGGACCCAATGAACAAAGGAAGGAACTTACTAAAATATGGTCCATCATACAGAGTGACTCTATGAAGAATCAACTAAGAGGATAGGTTCCTACACCATCTCAAGTCAAGTGCTTTGTCAATCAAATCTATGAAATCAAAGTAAATGAATCAACAAATATATCAATGCAAGTAGCTGTATGTTTTAGTTACAAGTAAACATAACCTAGTACATCCATGATTTCACAAGCAATATCAGTTTCTATTTACTGCAGCTGTGATCCATTTGCATCTATGCTTCCTTCAACAAAAATAAAAAGATCATGAATCAATGACTTCCATTTTACAGCTAATGCAAATTTTGTATTCATTCCTAAGCAACTCTTGTGAGAATCAAGTCAGTACAACAGCAACTTCTAAAGTGATGAATCAACAATTGCACTAACTCCTCTATTAAGATGAAGACATGCTTCTCCCAGATCTAGTAAATGTACCAGTACCAAACCATCCATGTATATGTACTCGAGAGTAAAACAATAAAGAAAGAGCGAGAGATTTTCATGTGTACCTGCTAGGAAGACAAGGGCGACGGCAATGCTGAATAAAAACAGACACAGAAGCCCTCCATCGGCTGGAGACGGTGCTTCGCTCACGGAGGAGGTGGACATGGAGACGGTGGAAGCGAGAGTGGACATGGGCCGCAGCTTGTGGTACAACATGTACTTTAATACCATCCTGGTACCTACGCATGGATGCAGACAAACCATAAGAGCACTTCAGAAAAATCGGAGGCAAGAGGGGGAATAGGGGGATCTGGCTCAGACCGTCTCGGGGTCCATGGCGAGACCAATTTCCTGCTACGACGGTGTCATGGAAGGCGCTCGGGGTGCTCTAAGGAAGCCGGATCCGACGGTGGAGGAGCTCGGCCAGGAGCAGGTTGCCATGTCCATCATAGGAGAGCAGCGACATCGCCGGAGCCTGAACAAGTGGACCTGGCTGCCGACGAGCAGGGTCAGCCATACCGCGAGTCACATAACTTGTTCCTCCTCAACAGCAGCCTGTAGGGGCCTCGGGTTCGCGTGCGGTGCTGCCACCAGCGAGGAGGGGCAGCTCGACGAGAGTTTGGGGTTGAGGGTGAGGGTAGGGGGTCGAGGTGATGCGGAGGATAGGAGGGGCGTCGGCCACTGGAGGTCTAGGGAGGACGGAGATGTGGCGCTGGGAAAGGAGGAGATCGCATCGGGTGTATCGGCTAGAAAGGAGAATCGGCGGCTAGAAAGGGTGGGAAGCAAGGGCGGTGCGAGGGGAGACGGTCAGGAGTTGGTAGGGTTAGGTTTTTTTTACAGGTGGTGGTGGGGTTTGTGAGGTCGTGGGCACGGCGAGGAGTATGTTGTGCTTCTTCGAGTGAGCCACATGGCGTTGGATTGGGAATGAACGGTTCATATCAGGCCGATAAGGCTGATCCGTGAGAGGCTGTTTCGTGTGTTTTGATTGGTTGGTTCACAAAACACCTTATTTTTTGCACTCAGGAAATGAAAAATGATTTTTGTGTGCAACGAACATGAAAAGTTACTACGATAACATTGTTTTTCATTTCGAGATGCACTTGTGATCAGAATATTCTCATGTAATGTTGGAAATGTGTTCGCATAAATAAGTTATCATGTACGAAGTTTCATGGCTTTCGGGTCAAACGACCAATGTTATGGCCAGAATCGCGGTATAGTTTGTGATAATGTGCTCATATTGTGCATGCATATGCATCTTGCGATGGTGAACAATGTTACATGAGGAAGTTTTCCTTTTCATCACACCAAAAAGGCACTTTCCATTTTTTGATCGCAAAAAACAAGGCGTTTTGTGAAGCAACTACCAAATAGCTAATTCAAAATGCTACCACCCTATTTTTTAAAAAAACTAGACCACTTTATATGGACAATTTCACAACCGGGGGATCTCAAACATTTCCGTCCATCCCTGACGAAAAAGACAAATTCCTACCGATTCGATAGGAAGTGGGTCCGATTTAAACTACATGTATATGATCTGATGCTCATGATTTTTTGAAAAAATCATATTTAGACTCACAATATGCTATTTCTTCAAAGATCCAATGCAAGTTTAGCGAGGCCCATCCCCTAGCTAAGAACCTCCGTGCCCGCCGTTTTGACCATAGTTTGAAATGGGCATAAGAAATTAAAAAACGGTCCGAACAATATAAAACCTTTGCGTGGCGTCATGTTATGTGACATAGTTGCAAGAAAAAACAACAAACTTGGTTAATTGATTGTATCTCGAAAAAACCTTCTCAGAAATAACCTATCATGTATGAAGTTTCACGGCTATCATGCCAAACGACCAATGTTATAGCCATAATCGTGGTATATTTTGTGGTAATGTGCCCATATTAAACACACATGTGCATCTTGGGATGACGAACAATGTTGCAGGAGGAAGTTTTCCTTTTCGTCACACCAAAAAGTCACTTTCCATTTTTTTGATCACAAAAAATAGGGCGCTTTTTGAAGCAACCACCAAATGGCTAATTCAAAATGCTACCACCCTATTTTTTAAAAATACTAGACCATCTTACATGGACAATTTCACAATCGAGGGATCTCAAACATTTCCGTCCACCCCTGGCGAAAAAGACAAATTCCTGCCAATTCGGTAGGAAGTGGGTCCTATTTGAACTACATGTACATGATCTGATGCTTGTGATTTTTTGAAAAAATCATTTTTAGACTCACAATATGCTATTTCTTCAGAGATCCAATGCAAATTTAGCGAGTCTCATCCCCTAGCTAAGAACCTCTGTGCCCGCCGTTTTGACCATAGTTTGAAACGGACATAGGAAATTAAAAAACGGTCCGAACAATGTAAAATCTTCGCGTAGTGTTATGTTATGTGACATAGTTACAAGGAAAAATAACAAACTTGGTTAATTGTTTGTATCTCGAAAAAACTTTCCCAGGAATGACCTATCATGTACGAAGTTTCATGGCTTTCAAGCCAAACGGCCAATGTTATGGCGAGAATCATGGCATAGTCTGTGATAATGTGCCCATATTATTCACGCTTGTGCACCTTGAGATGACGAACAATGTTGTAGGAGGAAGTTTTCCTTTTCGTTGCATGGAAAAGCCATTTTCTATTTTCCGAGTGCCAAAAACAGGACAGTTTGTGAAGCAACACCAAATGGTGAATACAAAAATGGTACCACCCCATTTTCCAAAAATACTAGACCACCTTACATGAATAATGTCCCAACCAGGAATTCGAAAAACCTTTTCGTCCACCGCTGGTGAAAAAGACAAATGTCTGCCGAATCGGTAGGAAGTGGGTCCGGTTTGAACTAGAGGTACATGATCTGATACTCGTGATTTTTTGCAAAAATCATTTTTAGACTCACAATATGATGTTTGTTCAGAGATCCAATACAAGTTTAGTGAGGCTCATCCCCCATCTTTATGCCCGCCCTTTTGTCCATAGTTTGAAACGGGAATAAGAAATTCAAAAACTGTTTGAACAATGTAAATCCTTCACGTGTTGTCATATTATGTGACATAGTTGTAAGGAAAAATACCAAACTTGGTACATTGATTGCATCTCGAAAAAACCTTCATAGAAATGGCCTATCATGTTCGAGGTTTCATGGCTTTCAAGCCAAACGACCAATGTTATGGCGAGAATCGTGGCATAGTTTGTGATAATATGCTCATATTATGCATGCTTGTGCATCTTGAAATGGATAACAATATAGTAGGAGGAAGTTATCATTTTTATCGCATGGAAAAACCATTTTCTATTTTTCGAGTGCCAAAATCAGGGTGGTTTGTGAAGCAACACCAAACAATGAATACAAAAATGTTACCACCCCATTTTTCAAAAATACTAGACCACCTTACATGAACAATGTCCTAACTGGGGAGTCGAAAACCTTTCGGTCCATCCCTAGTGAAAAAGACAAATATCTGCCAAATCGGTAGGAACTGGGTCCGGTTTGATCTACAAGTACGTGATCTAATGCTCATAATTTTTTGAAAAAATTATTTTTAGACTCATAATATGACATTCCTTCAAAGATCCATTAATACTTTAGTAATACTCAACCCCTAGACGAGAAGGGTCACACCCTAATTTCACTATCATATTTTGAAACATGATATTGTCCCTACTATGGACTAATATGGAATTAGTAAATCCAATTTTTTAAAAATATTCAAATTATTTATAAATAACACAATAAGATCATGTATCGAATTTTATAAAAATTTAGAGAAAAAATTAATTTTTTTGGACTTCTTATAAAAAAGATACAAAAGAAATAAGTAAAAGTAGAAAAAAAACTATTCTAACTGGCCTAGACCTAATCTACTGCGCGCAAGTCTAAGACCGGCCCGGAATTAATTTACCGCAGTCGGCCTCTCTTCCCGCGGAGGTCCCCAACAGCCGAAATAAGCTTTTAAAAGACCTTTGCGGTTCTAGTAAAACACAAACACTCGGGTGTCCTAGTGGTAAGGCACACGGTGGCTTGTTTGTGAGTTCATGGGTTCAAGTCCCCCAGTTAGCCTCTTTTTTACTAATAATCCCACTAAATAGTGTTGGGTCCTGCATGTAAATAACACAGGCGCAATTGTTGATGTGGCCGACTACTCATTTCAAGTTATGCTATTTTGGACACTATGACGATTTAAAATCATCATAGTGAGCTACAAGTAACGTCGTAGGCTGCATCCACCAGGTTATGACGATTTTAGCTAATGAAACTATGATGATTTTTAACAAAATCGTCATAATTTTCCAGCATTTAGGCCCTCTTTAACTGCTTACGACCATCTAGTGGAAAATCGTCATAAGTCTATGACAATTTTGTCCATGGTCACTATCAAAAGTTCATAGGTTGACGCATTTCTTGTAGTGCACTTCCCCGACTTTTACCAGCAGTATCCGCACCAGCCGTCAAATGACGGCAACAACTGAGTCTGACAATTGCCTAAGCTTGGGGAGGTTTGAAAACCTTCAAACTTTGCATTCATATTTTTATTTTTTTCTTTTGATTTATTTTATTACTTTAAATTTGCATGTTTACTTTCAAGCTTTGCATGTCTAAACCAAAAATACAAAAAAAAAACTAGTTGTAATTTTATTTGCAAGTTTGTCTCTTTGTTTCTCTCGGAGTTTGCTTAATTTCAGGTGACTTGGCAATAGGAAAGCATAGAGGGGTTTCGACTCAAATACAAGAATGAAGCAAGTTAGAAGAGGTATCATGTTCCTTTTATCATCCTCTCTACAACCTTAAATTGATCCTACAAATATTTACTCGCTTGCACCGATGACGCTCTTCACTTAGCTTGTTATCCCATAAATTCTATTCATTTACTGGTGTCTCCTTTTTAGCCTTGAAATAATGAGCAAAAAACTTGGTTTAAAATACTTCCTACATTTTTACAATAAGAAAAAGCGTCTGAAAGATGACTTGAGTCCAAGTTTATCCCAAAGAATTTAATTTTGGAACCACTCCATCCCATTTGAGCTTAATACAAATAGACTTGATAGTACCCTTGATTGAAATTGTTTGATAAAATGGATGCTTTGAAGTAGTAGAAATTATGCCACTACGTTTTCTAATAATTACCGTAAGATATTGCGTTACGTGTGTCACTACAAC
Source organism: Avena insularis (assembly GCA_023614405.1). Classification (NCBI taxonomy): domain Eukaryota; kingdom Viridiplantae; phylum Streptophyta; class Magnoliopsida; order Poales; family Poaceae; genus Avena; species Avena insularis. The sequence continues at coordinate 456,092,143 of CM042694.1, forward strand.
TCTATCGTGCTCCATGGGGAACTATTAACTCTACTAGCCAACGAACGATCTAAATATGGGAGACTATTTGATTTCAGCTATTGAGTTATGTAAACGTTTGTAGCAGTAATGTTATGACAGGTAATTTTTTTAGTCTCCTCATGGTTTCACGTTTCAAGTGAAGTCGTAATACTCCTCTAGCACATTATTGCTCAACAATTATTTATTGGCATGGTCACGAATGCACAACACAACCCCAATTAAATATAATAAAAATAGTGGTATGATTTCTCTATGAAAGAGCTAAAGTTTTTGAAAGGCAAAAGAAAGAAAGAGGTGCTTTGATAGTCTTGAGATTTTGACATGGGATAGATGAGTTGTTCTTAAATTACATGCTTTAATTCCTACTTGAGTACTCTTAATTGGGTAAACAAACAAGAACAAAATATATTCATCTCTCTATAAAGAGAGTGACCAAAAGAATTTGTCTCACTTTTCTAGCTAAACTTTCGACACTTGCTTAGACATATGATTTATTTGCTAACAAGATATACGTGGTTAGGAAGTGGACTTAGTGCAATCTTGTGAATGCTTGTATGATTATATTTAAGATTGCAGGGATTGTAAAGAAAAGAATTTGACACCAATTCAAACTTGTGAGTTTCTTTATTTTCAGTTTCGAATCTCTGGTATTCTTCCTTATTTTCTAGTTACTCGAGGGCGAGCAACATCTAAGATTGGGGGAGTTGATAACTGTGAGATTCGACATATTTTTTATGGCTTTATTTGATGGTTTTCTTCCGGATTTGATCGTTTTCTGGCTTTACCTAACGCTAATACTTCGGCAGCGAAGAAAACTTGATTTTTGATGTGTGTTTCAGGTTCTGAACGTCAACAGAAGGATTTAACTAGAGAAACACAATATTCTGGAGAAAACAAGCGTGTCTCATTTTGGAAGCACGTGAGGGGAGCTCACAGAAACTTTAACGAGCAACTATACGGCAGGAATATTTTTCTGGCCGTATAGTTCCCGCCGTATAGTTGCCGCCGCCTCTGTCTTGTCAAAAGAGACAACTTCCATGACAGGACCAAGGATGAAAACACAATGCAACAGCCGCCATACCATCTAGAAGGGAGAAAGAAGAGATCCAGAGAAGAAGGAGAAGACGTTCTTCATCTCGCTCTACGATCTTTGACCTCCTAGCCAATACACCCCCATAGCCACTACTTATACTTGAGAGAGAGGGATCTCCACCTTGCAAGACTAGGATTTGAGATTGTTTCTTCTCATCTTAAATTGTGTTGGATATTTTTCTATTCCTTATTGTGGATCTCCACGGTAATACAAAGACGAATTCTCTTTATTCAATTATATTGATAATCCGTTCTTCTCTCATGTGTGAGTAATTCCCTTAGGCGTAGGAGATGTAGGGGATTGGTGAGATGTGATGTGCCTTCATATATTTTTCGTTAGTTTGTGATTGATTCTGATTACTATAATATGCGTGCTTGACCATCTGTGGGATGCCTAATACTTGTTGTCCAATTAAGGGCCCAGACAACATGATACTTTGTTCTACATAGATAAGATCTTGTTCGCTAGTGGACCGACGACCCTCGGGTGACACGGGGATATCAATGGAAAGCTAGTTGACTCGAGGATAACGAGTAATCACTGTGCTTATTGCATTAGTCCGATCCAAGGAGCTTAATCGCTAAGCAACCTGAAGGGTCTTAATCATCTAGTGTCTGACCATGGTTTTGGTAGCAGGCTAGTAGGATTATTGAAGTTGGGATGAAATCTACCAAGAGGAGTTCTGGCTAATCATGGGTTGCTCGCCTACACATATATCTATAAGATTATAATTGTTACATTCACCACTCGTCCACCTAGCGCATTCACTATCACCATGAACTGAATCTTCCCGCGCCTTCTTTCGCCATCTGCGGGAAACAACAAACAAGCAAAGTCGTTCTTTACTTTTATGCATTATATTTCTGAAGTTTACATTTTAGTTTTATTTAAATCTATCGCATTTAATCAAAACCTATTCTTATTTTAACACTTGCAGTCAATTCACTTGAAGACCCGTGACAACTTCGAGTGTGACAGAGACTTCATTAATAAACACTTACCTTTGGGCTCTCCGTGGGATCGATATCTGAACTTCGAAACTAGCTACAAACGATATGTGCTCTTGCAAACATCAACTCCCTCCGTCTTAAATAAGTGACTCAACTTTAACTAGATATGCATGTATCTACACACTTAGATACATGCATATCTATTTTTTTTAGGGTCCAGACTGCCTTTTATTAAACTTCGAGAACAAGTGAAATACAAAGGCCCTCAGGGGGCTCAACCAGCTACAGACGGTGACCCTGGTCATCACGAACTACGCTCCTAGCTAGGCTATGTGCCTCTTTATTGGATGCCCTAATCTCATGGTGGAAACTCAGGTCCTCAAAGATCGACTTAGATGCAGTAATCTCATTGACAATATGAGCATAAACTCCCCGGGTTCCTTGCTCCACGCTTGTGATCACATTGCGGCATTCAGACGCCACCATGAATCTACGTGTGATGATGTCCAATGCTAAATCCACCGCTTCCCTACATGCCCGTGCCTCCAAGGTTTCTGCATCGGTTTTTCTAGGGAAGCATCGTGCCGAGGCGCCCATGAACTCGCCCCTTTCACTTCGTGCAACTGCTGCTACTGAGCCTCTCCTGGTGTTCTTACTTACAGCCTCATCGGCATTTATTCTGATAGAACCACATGTCGGTGGTAGCCATTTTGGCGCTCTATCGACCCGGGATACCGCCGCCGCTGTCCTTCCCTTCTGGCTAAGTTTGAGATCAGCGATGAAAATTTCCATGAACGCATGTATAGATAGAGGGCTATGAAAAATTTTCTCGTGTAGTTCTTTCCTCCTTGCATGCCAGATGGCCCATAGAGTGACAAACACTCTTACTTGATCCTCGTGACGTAGTGTCTCGATCATCACAACCAGCCACCCGCGTGCATCTCCGTCCTCCATGCTAGTCATGTGCTCTATAGTCTCCTCATCAATAAGAGCCCACACACTCCTCGACATGGCACACTCGAGGAGTGCATGTCTCCAGGAATCAGCTACCCTGCATAGCTAACAGTGACCATCCGCTACCATTCCCCGATGGCTACGCACATCATTCATAGGTAGAGACTGTTTCGCTAACCTTCATAGGAAAACCTTCACTTTGTATGGTACCTTTTTGCGCCATAGAAATGTCTATTGCTTCTCCACTACCTCGCCATTGGAGCTAGAGGCGGCACTGTCCAGCCAGGCTTCCCTCCGCTCCCTTGTACTTACTAGCATGTGATATACTGATCGCACTGATAAAACATCTAATTGATCGTAGTGCCACGCCCAAAATTCCTCCTAGCGCTTGCTGCTGAGCGGGATGCCGAGGATGATGTCCACATCCATCGACAGGAAGAACTCCCACAACTTCTCCTCTTTCCACACACTGTTCGTCGCATCAATGAAGTCAGCGACCCAGTTCGACGACCTGGATTTGATGCATGTTGTAATCTGTAGCATGCCGTCTCTTGGTATCCAGTGATCATTGCATGGATCTGTAGTTTCTCCCGTGCCAATTATGCGTACTAGGCCCTGCTTCAATACCTTGAGGCCCTCATGGATCGCCCTCCACACCTAGGATGGTGATGACCTAGCTCCACATGTAGAAGGTCCAACTCAGGGTAGTAGCATGCCTTCAATACCCTAGCGCTAAGCGACTCAGGGTTTTGCAACATCCGCCATCCCTGGCGTGCCAACAGAGAAAGGTTAAAAAGTTTGATGTCTCTGAACCCCAATCCTCCCATATGCTTGGGTTTACACATTTCCCTCCAGGAGACCCAGCTGGGCTTGCACTCTCCCTCTCGACTACCCCACCAAAACTTCCTCAAAATGGTGTTGATGTGGTGACAAAGTCCTCTTGGTAGTAGGAAGCATGCCATTGAGAAAATTCGCAACGCCTGGGAAACCGATTTAATGAGTACATCCTTTCCCCCCGCTGATAACAATCTTTCCAGCCAGCCTTGCACCTTACTACAAATTATGTCCTTTATGTATTTAAAGGCATCATACCGAGACCGCCTCACATCCGTTGGCATGCCTAGGTATTTTTCATTGAGAGTCTCATTGTGGACATCGAGAACCCCCATGACCGCGCTCTTCACTGTCCCAGGGCAACCCTTACTAAAAAAGATAGAATACTTGTCCCTGTTGATCCTCTAACCTGCCGAGCAATACAGGTCCAACAAGTTTTGTACTCTCCCAACACACACCGTATCTGCCTTAAAAAGCAACATGCTATCATCAGCGAAAAGAAGGTGGCTAACCATCGAAGCCGACGACGCTACCTATTGTCTATGGAGCTCTAATGAAAAACTATGATGTTTTAGAAGGCACGAGAGGCCCTCTGCTGCTGATAAGAACAAATATGGAGATATTGGGTCACCTTGCCTCACCCGCCGTGTGGGTTAAAATTGCTGCAATTTCCCTCTATTGAAGTACACCTGGAAGGACACTATGGTGACGAACCTCATCGCCATCTCTAAAAGAACTAAGCTCCCTAGCTTTGAGTCTCTATGGATGATTGGGATGTCACTTTCATGGGGCCTACCTGTTGATGGTTAGCCCTTATATAAGTTATGGTTATTTCTAGTGCTAAAAATTGAATTTGACTACTTCTTTCACTTCGGACATGACTAATCAGTTGGCTTTATAATATATAATTTTGTAAGCTTATTTGGTTTAAAATCTTGCCAGATCAAATTTTCGTAGCCTCACAACAAGTGAATAATTGGACCACTGGTTATTTTTTCGGTTAAAAATTCTTGCCAAAGAAATATTTTAATTGTTAAAGACGGACATATTAACTCTATATTTGGATTAGGAATAGTATTTTTATTGGTCAGATATGTTTTTGGCTAAATTTCGCCGTATTGATAGTTTACTTGGTAGATACCACTCGGGCAATTAGTTCTTTGTTTAAATAAGAATTCTAAATAGAAGCAAATTGTATTTTTCTACTATTTTCAGATCTTTGGGGCCTATATATTGGTGTGTTACCAGTTTGCTGCTAGTGGAACTGTGACTTTGTGATTGCTTGGGCCATGTCCAGCTGGATGGGGCCCACCTGAAACGCTGCTGGTGGAACTGGGACTCTATGTTGCTCAGTCTATGTACTGCTAAAGGGGTGTAGCCGTTTGCGTGCTGCTGCTTCGCTACTCGTGAAAATAAGGTCACGTGGTTACTTCGCCTATCGACCTGGCTTATCTGGTAGCATCTTATTGTTTCCTTTGCGGGCGCGCCTGTCTGAGTGACTTCTACGTCAGTGATATTGTGGTTGGTCGCTTGTGGCCTTATATGCTCTATGCAAAAGGGAGACGTAGGCCACGGGGTCGGTACACAGCTGTTTTGACTGTCAGAGTCGTTTTTTCCCTGTTCTAAGCATGACCGTTTGCGTTCTCTAGGGTTGTCTGTTCCTCGCTCCAGTTTGTTTTCTCTTTTCCCTACTATGATTTTGTCTTTCACTCTATTATGGTGGCTCGCTTTGGACGGTTCTTTAGTTCCCGGACCGCGATCGCTGTTGTCATAATTGATGTGGAGTATACAGCGACACACGTGTATATTGTGACCAAGGCCAGACCACGAAAAAAAACAAGAATTAAACAAGCAATCCTGACAAAGAATTTAAATACCAACGATAAAGGACGGCGCCGCGAAACACGCTGGGTCCATCTAGTCTGTACCTAAACACCATGAAAACCCAGCTTAGCCTCAAGGTAACTCCGCTCAACTCAGTCATATGCCTTGCGCATGTCAGTCAATACATGCATATCTATAAATTTGAGAGGAAGGAGTAGAGAAAGAAGTGAGATATTTGGGAAAGGTCCACCGTACTAGGCTCTCACGTCCAGCCCAACGAGGCCCAAAATCTGCTGCGGGGGACCCTAGGGTTTTGGCTTCGCCCCGTATCTACTATATAAGCCTCCGCAGCAACTTCGTCCCGTCCCTTGGCACCCCCTGCGTATCATCTCCTCGCCGCCGCTGCAGCTGCCGCCTCTTCGCTGCCAATCGTTGTCATGGGTGAGCCTCTTCCGTCAATCCACCCTTAATGGAGCGCTATGCTCAGCCCGTTCACCGCTCTTCTCGCGGATCTAACCCCGTACCTCTTTTTGCTGCGTGCGCTAATGGCAGCACGGATCAAGGTGCACGAGCTTCGCGGGAAGAACAAGGCGGAGCTTCAGGGGCAGCTCAAGGACCTCAAGGCGGAGCTATCCCTCCTCCGCGTCGCCAAGGTCACCGGCGGAGCGCCCAACAAGCTCTCTAAGATGTAATAATAGCCCATTCTCTCTGCCGTAGCCTCGCTCTCTCATCATCGGCGTCTGTCCCTCTGGCAAATCCAGTGGATGACTGAATCTGTGGCTTGCTTGTTGCAGCAAGGTGGTGCGCACATCGATTGCGCGCGTCCTGACCGTGATCTCGCAGAAACAGAAGGCTGCGCTGCGTGATGCGTACAAGAACAAGAAGCTGCTCCCCCTCGACCTGCGTCCCAAGAAGACCCGCGCCATCCGCCGCCGCCTCACCAAACACCAGGTATAGCACATACTACCTTGTCAAAACCACAATATAGCAGACATTTTTTCTTTCAGTAGCATTTCTCTATGAAGTGCTTGGAATACTAGCATAGTTGAGGAATAGTAAGCGCTTTGTTCCATTCTGTATGATCTGATCTAAGTATGCTATTAGGCATGATAGATTTCTAAGAGTACTATTTTCTGGTGTATTTAATCAATCTGATTGTCCTTGCTCGCAGTTTAACTTTAACCAAACTACTAGCTGTTCCTGTATATGTAACATAACGTTGTGCTTACAGCACTTCCAATGGTCTCATGATCAGAAGTAGCTAGTCAGATCGAGTACTACTATCTGATTTGCTTGCTCTCAGTTTTAACTTAGCTGTTCCTGTGTATGTATAACATGGAGACGTTGTGCTTTAGAGGAGTTCAATGGTCTCTTGATCAAAAGAAGCAGATTGTATTTATTGCCCATGCTAGCTAGCAAAAATATACGGCTCATACTCATTTTCACTATGAAGTCGTTACTTTCTCATCCCGGTTATATTAACGATGATGCTACATACAAATGCACAATATACACTCATTTGCCTTGCTCTTCATTCTATACGGTTTATTTGGTCCTTCGTTCTTACATTTTTGTTTGTTCTTTCACAGCTTTCTCTTAAGACTGAGAGGGAAAAGAAGCGTGAGAAGTATTTCCCCATGAGGAAGTATGCCATCAAGGCTTAACTAGGCAACGTGAGATGTGTTTAGCACAGTATCGGATAATTTGTTTGTGCCTGGGAGGTTGTTGAACCATGATGTTATCCTGTATGGACGCCCATTGTGGTTTAAGTTCAATGTGATGACAAATCTTGTCAAATGCCTAGTTTGGTTTAAGCACTTCTTGCATGTTGACGTTGATTATCTAAATTTTTGACATCTTCTCTTCTATTTGAATGTCTCATCGGTGATGCTACTTACATGGTCTTGTGTATGAAAATGTATTCATATTTTTTCTTTTGATCTTGTCGCTAGCCTCTTCTCTTTTCTTATTTTGTTGGTGAAGCTAGTGGTCGAAGCCAATACGTAAGTGTAAATCTCTGTTCTATGTGCAGTATTGCTCTACATGTACTGAAGGAAGGAGTCAAGCGCGTATATGTTTTGTAGCTTTGTATACTGGATTAGTATTATACTTCGAATCTCTGAAAGAGTTGAGAACAGTTCGTATTTTCTTTACAGTTTCTCTATTGCAGTTTGTTGATATGTTGTCTACATCATCATTCAAAGTGCCTTTCCGTGCTTTGGTCTCGTTAAATGTACTCCCGCCGGCCCATATTAGTTGACTTGAATTTGTCTAAATTCGAACGTATCTAGATATGTTTTAGTATTAGGTACATCCGAATCTAACAAATCCAAGTCAACTAATATGGGTCGGAGGGAGTAGTTAGAAGCATGATTTGGTACTATCAGTTTTGAACAATAGAGTCAGCATAGTTTAGATAAATATGTCGTGTGATTTTTTGTTGTCAATTAATAATTCAGTTGTGACTGCGTCTGTACTTGCAGAGATTGCTCTAGTTGTCCGTGAGCACCTAAAGCCAACTACTAGCTCAGTTTTTCCAAAATGATTTGTTTAGATTTGTGTGTCTCACTTCTTTTGGGACGGAGGGAGTATAATACATTTTGACAAACTTAGATTTGTTTGCCAAAACGTTTTATGGTATAGAACATAAATAGTTGAAAACAGTTCATATTTTGTTTACAGTTTCTCTATTGGAGTTTGTTGATATGTTGTGTAGAGTGCCGTCTTTGCTTTGTTGTCGTTAATTGTAGTTCTAAGCATGATTTGGTACTGTCAGTTTTGAGCAATAGAGTGAGCCTAGTTTGGATAAGTATATCATGTTTGTGATTGTTTTGCTGTCAGCTAATAATTCAGCCTCTTTGGCCTTTTATTTAAAAAAATAATCAAAATTCATGTTAAGAAGTTTGAAAAAAAAAAATCTGTGCATAGTTGATGTTGTATCTTTCAAACATGCAAAATCTCAATCCGATTTTTTAAATATTATGGGCTAAAAAAAAGACAAAATCGGATAAAATTTGAAGATCTAGAGCTATACATACTTACATCCTTGTCATTTTTGTGTAGCTCACAATAAATTGTATTTGAAACTGGTATTTTGCAGGCTTATGGGGTACATCATTCGTTATATCCGGATATTTTTCTAATTTTTTATGCTCAAAAATATGTTTTCTGATTTTTTTTTAGAGAGCGACATCCTTGGTGCTCATGTGCACCAAATCTCCACTCAGTAGTCGCTGCTATATTTCTTTCGTATGCATGACGCACGATTTCAACTATGAAAACATGTAAACCATCTCTAGTAAGTACCATTTAGCGAAGCAAATTGAGGATACCGTGCAGTTAAGGGGTTGTCTAGAACCAAATCGACAATAAGTCCTTAGAGCATCTCCACTGGTTTCTCATACAGCGTCTGGCGCGGCCTGATTTTGGACCGTGGGGGATGTGTTTACGATATAGGAATATTCAAACATTTGAAAATTCTTAAAAATACGAAAACACGTTGATATCACTATAGTTCAAACATGTTTGTATAAAACATTATAAAAAACCTAAACCCTAGTGGCGGCCCTGGCCTCCCAGTCCAAGGCAACGGTACATTGCCGCTGTATAGTCGTCGTTGTCGCTGGGCTCCTACTTCGGCAGCGGCATGGTGCTGCAGCCCTGACCCGGATCGCTGCCCCAGCTCGAGCACCCGGGCCCGTCATCGTCGCCCTCGAGGTTGATGAACAGGCCGAGGCGGCGCGCTCGCTCGACCTGTTCGCGCCGGTACTCGTCTGCGCACCAAGCTTTTGCGAATCCGTCCGTCGCTGGTGGCACGGCCTCGAAGGAGTCGCGCTCGGCGACGCGCTGGCCCGGGAACTCCTCCGGTTCCTCGTTGATCTTCAGCTGGAGGGCTGCCGCCTTGTACTCCGGCGGCGGCGTCCACTCCTTCTTCACTTGGCGCTGGGGTGCGGCGAGACACAAGCGGCCATGGGAGGCGATCGCTTGCGCCGACCCCTAACCGCGGCACCGCAGCGCGACGGAGGAGCCTCCTCATACTCGTCCTTCACCGGCACGAGGATAGCCGAAAAGCGCGGCGACGACGTGGAGTACGTGGAGTAGCGGGCCAAAGGCGCCGAAGACCTCGACGACAAAGACGTGGAGGAAGAGTGGGCGGCGTGGCGCGGCGCCCACTGCTAGTCCGGGTAGCGTGGCCTTTGCCGAGGAGCCATTGTCAGCGGCGGGTTGTTGCCGGTGGTGATGTACTCGAGGACCCAGGCCAGCGTCCGGCCTGGGGCGCTCCACCACCGGGTCCGCCCTTCGAGGTTGCTGTTCGCCGGTGGGGGTCCGTTGTCGTCGTAGGCTCTGAGGCGGGCCCGGTGCCGAGCCTCGAAGAACGCGTCCCACGCCAACGCGTTGTTGGGATCCCAGCCGGTGAAATGGATCGTATGGGCACCTAGAGGGGGGGGGGGTGAATAGGTGCTACTCCAAATTTTAATGCGTTTTCAATTTTAGGCTTAACATAAAGTGTAAATTCTCTAGATAAACTATTAGGTGGAATTTTCCTATATGCAAACCTATCTACTAGCGAGTAAAGGGCGAGTGGAAGAGAAACGAGTGAACCGTAGTGAAACACGCGGAGACACATGATTTGTTTTACCGCAGTTCCTTCCTTGTTAAGGGAAGTACGTCTGCGTTGGAGGGTGGACGGTACTAAGACCACCACGCCACAATAGGCCTTGATGACCCACAAGTATAGGGCGTGTATCGTAGTATTTTCGAGAGAAGTGAAACCCAATTTATTGATTCGACACAAGGGAAGCCAAAGAATATTTATAAGCCTTAACAACTGAGTTGTCAATTCAGCTGCACCTGGAAACAATCTTGCTCACAACAGTTTATCAGTAGCAATAGTAGTAGGAATAGTAAAGCAACAACAGTAGTAAAGCAAAGACAGTAGTAACAAAAGCAGTAAATAGTGGGATTCGAGTGCGGTAGGCATAGGGATGGATGGACGGGCGTTGCATGGACAAGACAATTCATATAGCAATTAGAACATAGGGCAATTGCAGATAAATAAGATAAAGCATCCAAGTACTAGACAATCCTAGGCATGTGTTCCATATATAGTCATACGTGCTCACAATGAGAACTTGCACAACATCTTTTGTTCGCCACCCGCTTGCGCGGGGCCTCTAGGGAACTACTGGCAATTAAGGTGCTCCTTTTAATAGAGCACCGGAGCAAAGCATTAACACTCTGTGAACACATGTGATCCTCACATCAAAGCCATTCCCTTCCGGTTATCCCGATTTCTGTCACTTCGGGGCCATAGGTTCCGGACAACAACGTGTGTATACAACTTGTAGATAAGACCAAAAACAATACTATCATAATGAATCAATAACATGTTCAGATCCGAAATCATGGCACTCGGGCCCTAGTGATAAGCATTAAGCACAACAAGTTGCAACAAAGTCATAAAGCACTAATACAAGATACTAGGCACCATGCCCTAACAATCTGATGCCATTACATGGACAATCTCATCCAATCCCTACCATCCCCATAGCCTACAGCGGTGGATTACTCACTCATAGATGGGGGAAACATGGATGGTCGATGGAGATGATGGTGGAGATCGATGGAGATGGCTCCAGGGGCACTTCCCCGTCCCGGCAGGGTGCCGGAACAGAGACTTTCTGTCCCCTGAATCTCCCCTTCGCTGGTGGCGGCGCTGCGGAACTTTTTCTAGAAAAACGTCGACCCCCCCGGAGTTTTTAGGTCAGAAGGCTTCTTATAGGCGAAGAGGGAGACCGAGGGGGTGCCTGGGGCCACCACACCATGCCCTGGCGCGGCCAGGCCCAGCCCGCGCCTGGGGGGGGGGGTGTGGCCAGCCCCTGGCCCTCCTCCGTCTCGTATTCTGGCTCCTGAAGTCTTCTGGAAAAATAGGCACTTTGGCTTTTGTCCCTTCCAATTCCGAGAATATTCATTTTCTGACTTTCCTGGAACCAAAAACAGCAGAAAACAGGCAGCTGGCACTATGGCTCTTGTTAATAGGTTAGTCTAAGAAATCATATGAAAAGTACTCCAAAGTGTGGACGAAACACAAGAAAGGAGATAAAACCAAGCATGGAACATCAAAAATTATAGATGCATTTGCAATGTATCAACATCCCCAAGCTTAACTCCTGCTCGTCCTCGAGTAGGTAAGTGATAAAAAGAAAGAATAATTTTTGAGGTGACATGCACCATCAAAGACTTGACCAAAGTATTTGTAAACATTCAAATCTAGGATCATAATACTTCAATCATAACATGAAAGACAAAGTTCTAGCAATAAGACAAAGAAACTATGATGCAACATGAAAAGGCACAAACAAAAGATTCATGAATAACAATGCTTTGCAAGACGTTTGTTTGTTTCACATAAAGAAAACATAGCATAGTGGCACTCAGCTTGTCCCTCATAGAGTAGCAAACATAAATGCATAGGACACCTTCAAAGTTTACAAGAGTGACTAGATACAAATAGTTTAAAACAAGCAATATCAAGGTATGCATCAATCAAAGAGTCTTGGGACAATGCACATAGAACTAAGAATGTCCACTATGCTCTCAAAGTAGGTGCATAAAGATAGAAGGTGGAGACTCAATATAATGGTGGAAGAAAGGCCTTTGTAAAAGGAAGTAGGGATTCAAGTCTCATAAAGAGCTTCCAAAAATTATGGTACCTATAGCTTTAAGCTCTCATTGCCCCTATCATAAGCATCTTGAAGTGATTAAGGTTAAAGTGAACAAACTATGGTGTAGATGCTTGACGAAGTATAAGTTAGAAATCTCATGTCCCTTGAATACGAGGGCCGCTCCTCATGCTACTCAAGTTTAGTCACCGGTAAGTCCTTGTCATCGTAAGTACATGTGTATCATAGAGAACCGCCAATGGGGTACCCCTTGCCCGATGATACAGAAGAATCCCATATCAAAATGACAAGGCAAGCAGACAACGAGCATCTCAGCATTCTTCTTATTTACCATGGTAATATGGTGCTTTTTTCTCTCTTTCTTCTTTTCATAATCTCTTTTTTTCCTTTTTCTCCTTTTTCTCAATATAGGACTCCTTTTTTTATAAGAAGAATGCTTCATAGACAGCTCATTATGGTTACGCTGCAGGTTTCCACCATGTCAGCATGGATTAGACCAAATGCCCAGTGCTTTCTAACACATATACATAACTCCATGGACTTACAAGCTCCTTTCATTTCACACGGCCCCCGGACATCCATATACAAAAGAGCATGATATCAACTAGGTACAAGTACCAAGTGCAATGTTGAAAGCGTTCCCCATGAAAGCATGGTTCTGCTAATTCCCAACAAATAAGTGCAAGCATATACAACATAGATGACACAATGGTTCAAGTTTATTAAGGGCAAGTAAAGTAAAGTGTGCCATCAAGTTCATGAGAGCTTTAATCACTAGTTTTCTCATAACAAGTTTAATTTGGAAGGTAAACAAAAGCATGAATATACTTGGAATAACATAAGCTAATAGGTAGGTATGGTGGACTCTTTGGAATAACTTGGTTTAGGGAGTTGGATGCATGAGTGAACTCATACTTTGTTGTGGAGGCTAGCAAAAGACTAGGAGCGACAAACTAAGAGAGCAATAGTGGCCATAATCATGCAGAGCGACAAAACATCATTGATCAAAGCATAAAGTGATACTACAAGTTGAAAACTAAAGGATCATAAAGGCTATGGTGACTTGAGATAGTCATAACATGGTGTGAGCATGTGCCAAGTCAACCCAAATAAAGCATCAAAGGAGAATACCACTATACTATGATTTAATATGCTAAAACAACGCATGATTCATCCAAGGCACATTAAGCAATCTCAATTGTTTCTAACAAGTCATGGTACAACAAAGAATACTAAGTATAAAGCCAAAACAATATCAAGCATGTCATGACAAAGCATATGCCACAGTCAAAAACAAGCTCTCTTTAGCACTTAAGCTTCCTACTCTTTTCCAAACCAAACCAAACTATTTGAACACCAATACATGAAATAGGAGGTCCAACCAATTTATTGTGGCGCCCCGCAAAAACCACTACTAAAAAATCGCGGTGTTTTTGTGCATTGCATCATCATGACCGCATGCTCATGTCATCATGCCACATTGCATTTGAGCATCGTCATCATCATGCATCTGTTTGTCTAAAACTATTTTCTAAAAACCTGGTTTTGTTTTCTAAACGCCCCGTCTTTATTTCAAATCAAAACCTAGGCTTGGCCGGATTATTTTGTTTTGTCTAAAAACGGTTTGCAAAAGCCTCGTTTTAATAAATAAAATATTTAAATTATTTTTAGGAGGCAGCCAGCCAGGCCTGAAAGCCCAGCCGGCCACCTCCAGATGAAAATGCTATCTAACCCAGATCCCCCAAACCCTTCTCTACCTAAACCTAGCCTACCCACCCTTCCTCCACCTCACTCCATCCAATCCCCTTCCTCCACCTCACACAGCCACCTCACCCTTCCAATCTGTGCGCGCCACGTCACCCTCCTGACCCCTCCCTTGTCTCCCAGCTCACACAGCCGCACGCCACCCCCTGGTCACCTCCTGCCACCTGCCCGTGGGCCCCACCCCGCGCCAGCCACCACTCCCTTCCCTTTTCCCGCCCAGCGCCCCGTGCCGACCACCTCAATCCCGCCCCGACCCGGTCCACCCCATGGACAAGGCTTCACCCCTGGCCCGGATCCCCACCAACCCCCGGCCCCACCCACTCGCCCTCTCCCGCACGCGAGCCTCGCCCTGCCTCTGCCTCGCATTCCCCCACCAACCTCCTCGCCCACCGCCGGCCTCGCCCGTCTCCGCCCTGGCCCCTCACCCCGCCGACCTTCCTCGCCGCCGAGCCCGCTCCGGTGGTCGCCGCCCCGAGCACCGCGCGCCTCGCCGCCCTCTCACCTCCTGCTCGCCGGCCGACAGGAGCCGCCGCCGCCGCCCGCTGCCTCCAGCGTCGACCCCGCCGTCTACCTCCCCGTCCGCCTCCTCCCGAGCGACCCGCTCTCTCGCCACGCCGTCCTCCTCGCCGCCCGGAGCTCGCGGCTGCGCGCCGATCCCGCGGGCCCCGCGTCGCCGTCCCCGTCGCCCCGCTCTTCCCCCGTCGTCCTCGCCTCGCCTCCTCCCCCGATCCTGCAGCGGCCCCGCCTCTGCAACCTTCCCCTCTATGAGCGCCGCCATCATACCACCTCCCGCCCGCTTCGGCCCTTCCTCGCTTCGCCTGTGACCACCGCTTACTCCCTCTTCAGGCTCGCCGCTTTCCGCCGCTTCGTGATCGAACCATGCACCACCGCCGCCTACTCCTTCTCGGTCGAGCTCACCGGCCGCCGCCCCTTCCGCGCGGCCCGCCTCTAGCCCACCGACCGGCCTCGACCTCGGTCATCTCTGCAGCAGGCCAAGGCCCTCGCCTCCGACCAGCAAACGCGCCAAGGTTTCTGCCTTCCTGTGGTGCAAGCACGACGCCCACAAGCTGTTCGGGACAGTGACCGCACAACACATGCCCTTCACAGCCTGTTTTAGTTTGTCCCCTGCCACGTGTCGTTGTTGTATGATCCGTGTACCGAGTGGGCCACTGGCGCTACAAGATCTGCCCCGGTGATGCGCTTGTTTCCACACAAGATCTCCTCACGGACAAGACCAACCTGATGCCGACCACAGATGATCGAGATGGCACACCAAGATCTACTTCGCGGGTACCGAGCACCGAGACCGCCTCCCCGGACACCAAGACCGTCGACATGGAACCGAAGGACGTCAAGTTCTTCATCCCGGCACGCCAAGTTCTTCCTCTCGGACCCGAAGACACCGAGACCCGAAACGCCAAGATCTTCGCCGTGAAACGACAAGACCGACGACATGACCCGACGACCCTGGATGCGACAAGATCGTCTCTCGGACGCCAAGTTCTTCATCCCG
Organism: Avena insularis; assembly: GCA_023614405.1. Taxonomy (NCBI): domain Eukaryota; kingdom Viridiplantae; phylum Streptophyta; class Magnoliopsida; order Poales; family Poaceae; genus Avena; species Avena insularis. The sequence continues at coordinate 456,107,779 of CM042694.1, forward strand.
AACGCCAAGATCGCCCGAGGTGCGGACCCGACAAGGTCTTCGCAACGACAAGATCGACACCGACCAGGGCAAATCCGACGCGCCCCCGACGCCAAACCAAGTCCTTCCTGGATGCGACAAGATCTACTCCGTTGTCCGAGAACGTTTCCGTCGAGACCGATCCCCGTCGAACCCTGTCAAACCCCGAACCCCCCGAAACCCCAAGATCTTCCGAACCCAGACGTGCGACCCTAAGCCTTTATTTTTTATAATATGACATTATCGACTGTCGCATATTAAATTGTTCACCTCGCATGCATATCATAATCATGCCAGATCTTTTGCGTAGTATTAAATATTGCATCCGGTGTTTTTGCTAGTGTTTGCTTCTTTGCGGATTAGACCGATGAGTGGATGCGAGTATCGACAAGTTCTTCGGATATGAATCTCCGGCAGTGTTTTCCAGGCGAGCATCTCTTCCCCTTCTACCTATTTTGCATTTATAGTCTTTATTTCTTCCTGTTGATCTATTGCTATCTGTGTCATGATGCTTTAGTTTCCGTACCCCAGTTATATCCCGTGCAGCCTCTATATTGCCTTGGCACCTCCTATTACCTGTGCTTGGTAGATAGCTGGCCTTGCGAGTCGTAGTTGCTCGATCATGTGCGATCTCGTGTTGTCACAGCTTGATGGAATGTCAAGATGTTTATGGTGGAGATGCTTTATGGTGGAGATGATCATGACTTTAAATACAACTATTAAAATGCTAGATATAACTAATGTAGAGGCATCGGTGGGCAATAGATGTTATTTGGTTCTTCCACGCTCACTTGTGTCCCGTAGGACCCCGAGTACTTGATACTGTTCTTGATTTTCAGACTATCCACATCCGGGAGGCCTTATGGACCCCCCTGAGCCAGAGCTTGATTCATTTCTATTTCTTGGGGCCACAAAGTAGTTTGGGGCTTTATTACTATCCTGTACTTATGCCATGCTTTACCGCTTTATTTAAGATTGTGCGTGAAGCACCTGTACTGTTTTGGATCGCGACACGATTTCGCGGTATCGACAAGCCCAGTCACACTTTCGGGTTCCCAGTCATTTACAGCCGTTCTCGCAAACCCTGGGTCCGTTCCGGAGCCGGCCAACTTTGTTGCGGGTAGCTTAGTGGGGTGGCCCCCTGAAATATTTTAGGAATCCTGTGATCGCTTTGTCGTGAATGCCTCGTTGGGTTTTGAGTTGGTTATTCCGAGGTTGATCGAGTGTGTGGTGCTATTTGTGCACCCCTGCAGGGTAAAACTTTCTAAAAGCCGTGTCCGCGGTTATGGACGACTTGGAGCACAGTATCTCGATCATAGACAAGCATAACTAAAGTAGTGCTATAAACTTGACTTAATATATGACTAGTAATCATATTCAACTATAACGGAATGGATATTAAAAATGCCAACAACTGGTGGATCTGGGTTGTTTGTTATATATGCCTAGTAAGTATTGCAACTCCAATGGAATGTGATAAAAGTGTCAACAACTGCTGGGTTTTAGGATTCCTCGGGACAATTATATCTGACTAGTAAAGGTTCCAACTACCACCGAATGGTAATTAAAACTGCCCACTACTTATGCTTCAGGATGACTCATGCTATCTATATCTGATTAGTAATTGATGCAACTATAACGGAATGAGTAAAATTGCCAACTGTGTGAGTTCCTTGGTCCGACTTCCTCGCTTGGTCTCGTGGGGGAAATACCAGGATGGGTTTGTTTGGTGTTAGTTTCCGGTTGGATCCGAATAGGTCTTTCTTATCCCTCTCTGATAACCGCCAGTTGTAACGAGTCTCTATAGGTTGTTTAGTGCCGCTGCGCTGCCGCTTCAGCCCACCATACCTATGTAGGCGAGAGCCGCCGAATTCTAGCCTCGCCGTGTACTGGCCTCAGTACTGACGCTCCTCTTTTTCCTTTGCCCTTTGTCAGCACCCCTTTGTCTTAGCAGGTTTGAGATCATCGTCGTTAGCAGGGTTACCCTTTCGGCTTGGCCTGGGCAGGGTTATGGACGCCATTGGTTATTCTTCAGGGCTCTTAGCCCCATTTGCATCTTGTCCGTAGTCAGACGCTCTATCGTTTTCAAGGTGATTTGGATCTTTGTACTGTATATCTGTATTCTTGACTCATGGAGTCATGTTGTATATATATCTATTCTGTGGGTCCCATCAAGGACTGTTGTGTAATGTTATTACTTCGTTTTCCACCCGCACGAAAGTGCCTGGTGGGCGTCCTTGAATCGTTTCTATGCGGGTTTGGCGGAAAAGGCTAAAACTTGCATAGGGCCGATTTGAGGGTGCTACAGAGTGGTATCAGAGCTCAGCAGTTGCGATACCCCACAAGTCCAGCCTGTAGGATAACCTAGCTAACGGCCGAAGTAGAGTGTTAAAACTATTTTTGCAAAATCGGTTGGATAGATCTGATTAGGTCTGTTTTTACTCCTTACCCCTTTGCTGTTCTCCTCTTACCTCTGCGTGTTTGGATCCGCTCTCTTCTCTTTCTTCGAGTCCAGGAATTCTCGTGGTTGGGTTTCCGTCGTACCTTCAGGGTTTCGCTTCCTCCTTTGGTAACGGTGCTTCTACATCCGGTCTTCATGCTATTTGAGGAATCCTTCATCTGTTGGACTTCTCTGTTCCTTCTTGTGCTTTCCGGTGTTTTCCGACGCGACGACATCATCTATGCTAGATCCGATGCAGAGTGTGCCTCACTCCTTTGTTTCCAAACCTCGATTGTCGAGATCTTCAGTCTGATTCCGAGAATGGTTGCACGCTTTTCTACTGATTGTGCAGAGTAATAGTTTGGGTGCGTGATGGATTGGCCCCCATGCCGACTACTCACTCTATTTCCTCGTGTACATTGAAGTAGGTGAGAATGCATCGATTCTCTCTTTCTATCAAAGTTAGAGGTGGCTTTATTTGTTGATATCTCTACCTTCGTCCTTTGTTACCGGTGTGTTCTCCCGACGATCACGGACAATGACCTCTTGTTAGTGGTGTCGCGAGGATCCACGCGAAGCGAGAAGATTCAGATCGCCAACCTTCTTTCCGGTACCATGAGGCGGATCTCGAGGGCGAGATCCATTGTTAGTGGTGTCGAATTGTGGCGCCCCGCAAAAACCACTACTAGAAAATCGCGGTGTTTTTGTGCATTGCATCATCATGACCGCATGCTCATGTCATCATGCCACATTGCATTTGAGCATCGTCATCATCATGCATATGTTTGTCTAAAACTATTTTCTAAAAACCTGGTTTTGTTTTCTAAATGCCCCGTCTTTATTTCAAATCAAAACCCAGGCTTGGCCGGATTATTTTGTTTTGTCTAAAAACGGTTTGCAAAAGCATCGTTTTAATAAATAAAATATTTAAATTATTTTTAGGAGGCAGCCAGCTAGGCCCGAAAGCCTAGCCGGCCACCTCCAGATGAAAATCCTATCTAACCCAGATCCCCCAAACCCTTTTCTACCTAAACCTAGCTTACCCACCCTTCCTCCACCTCACTCCATCCAATCCCCTTCCTCCACCTCACACAGCCACCTCACCCTTCCAATCAGTGCGCGCCACGTCACCCTCCCCGACCCTCCCTGCCTCCCAGCTCACACACCAAGACGCCACCCCTGGTCACCTCCTGCCACCTGCCCGTGGGCCCCACCCCGCGCCAGCCACCACTCCCTTCCCTTTTCCCGCCTAGCGCCCCGTGCCGACCACCTCAATCCCGCCCCGACCCGGTCCACCCCAGTGGACAGCCGCGCCCCACCCCCTGGCCCGGATCCCCACCAACCCCTCCCACCCACTGCCTCCTCAGACGCGAGCCTCGCCTCCGCCTCGCGTTCCCCACCAACCTCGCCCACACCGGCCTCGCCTGCCTCCGCCTGCCCTCACACCGCCGACCTTCCCTTGCCGAGCCCGGCCCGGTGGTCGCCGCCAGCACTGCCACGCCCTCTCACCTCTCGCCCGGCCGATAGGAGCCGACCAACTTTCGGGTTCCCGATGCTTATAGCCGTTCAGAAACCCTGGGTCCGCTCGAGCCGCCAACTTCGCTATGGTAGCTTAGTGGGGTGGCCCCCTGAAATATTTTAGGAATCCTGTGATCGCTTTGTCGTGAATGCCTCGTTGGGTTTTGAGTTGGTTTTTCCGAGGTTGATCGAGTGTGTGTTGCTATTTGTGCACCCCTGCACTGTAAAACTTTCGGAAAGCCATGTCCGTGGTTATGGACGACTTGGAGCACAGTATCTCGATCATAGACAAGCATAACTAAAGTAGTGCTATAAACTTGACTTAATATATGACTAGTAATCAGATTCAACTATAACGGAATGGATATTAAAAATGCCAACAACTGGTGGATCTAGGTTGTTTGTTATATATGCCTAGTAAGTATTGCAACTCCAATGGAATGTGATAAAAGTGTCAACAACTGCTGGGTTTTGGGATTCCTCAGGACAATTATATCTGACTAGTAAAGGTTCCAACTACCACCGAATGGTAATTAAAACTGCCCACTACTTATGCTTCAGGATGACTCATGCTATCTATATCTGATTAGTAATTGATGCAACTATAACGGAATGAGTAAAATTGCCAACTGTGTGAGTTCCTTGGTCCGACTTCCTCGTTTGGTCTCGAGGGGGAAATACCAGGATGGGTTTGTTTGGTGTTAGTTTCAGGTTGGATCCGAATAGGTCTTTCTTATCCCTTTCTGATAACCGCCAGTTGTAACGAGTCTCTATAGGTTGTTTAGTGCCGCTGCGCTGCCGCTTTAGCCCACCATACCTATGTAGGCGAGAGCCGCCGAATTCTAGCCTCGCCGTGTACTGGCCTCAGTACTGACGCTCCTCTTTTCCTTTGCCCTTTGTCGGCACCCCTTTGTCTTAGCAGGTTTGAGATCGTCGTCGTTCGCAGGGTTACCCTTACGGCTTGGCCTGGGCAGGGTTATGGACGCCATTGGTTATTCTTCAGGGCTCTTAGCCCCATTTGCATCTTGTCCGTAGTCGGACGCTCTATCGTTTTCAAGGTGATTTGGATCTTTGTACTGTATATCTGTATTCTTGACTCATGGAGTCGTGTTGTATATATATCTGTTCTGTGGGTCCCATCGAGGACCGTTGTGTAATGTTATTACTTCGTTTTCCACCCGCACGAAAGTGCCTGGTGGGCGTCCTTGAATCGTTTCTATGCGGGTTTGGCGGAAAAGGCTAAAACTTGCATAGGGCCGATTTGAGGGTGCTACATTTATTCAGCAAACTAAGCAAACCACGCAAACTAAAAACCAAAATGAAAACGAAAAAGAAGACGCTCCAAGAACAACACAACTATGCATGAAACAATAAAAATGAAGCATTTGGAAGAAACCTGGGATTTTTATTGATGAAGAGGGGATGCCTTGGGCATCCCCAAGCTTTGACGCTTGTACTTCTTGGATATTTCTTGGGGTGACATGCGTGGCATCCCCAAGATTGAGCTTTAGTCCATCCTTCATCTCATTACTCATTCCTTCCATACACCTGAAATTTTTCCTTCATACAAAACTTCACACAATCTTTATTAGCAACATTAGTGCACTCAAGATAATAGGTCTTAAGGTTCAGTTCCAACAAAAATAAAACTTCCATTAGAACACTAGCTACTGTAGCACTTCCCTCAAAAAGTTCAATTCCCCAAAAGAACTCAAAAAGGAACCAACAAGAAGCAAATGCAGAAAATGGCAGAAATCTGTCAAAACAGACTAGCAGGTAAAGACGAATTTGTTCGAAGACCTTCTATTACTCAAATCAAAAAGTGTTAAACTAACTAAAGTTATATAACAACCTGGGTCAGAATCACAAAAAATTACAGCTCAATCCGACATACAGAGCTCTCTCACGAATTTTTACGGTGAAGCATAAAAATCTGTTTCGGGACAACAACTTTCCCAATCATTACTTCTCTCTCATTAGAGGTTACTCTTGACACAAAAAGCAAATAAAAAGCTTTTGGGTTATCTCCCAATAAGTACTTTTCTTTAACGCCTTTAAGTTAGGCAAAAGCAAAAACTGAAAATCGAGAAAATAGAAGTAAGCAGAGATAATCATGGTGAAAACATTATTTTGTTCAATGAAATCCTTTTGTTAACAAGGTTGGTCAGGTCTTGTTATCAAAACAATTTCATATGATACAAAACTTTGTATTCCACTAATGATTATGTTACCTCAACCTTGATAGCAATGGTCCCAATCATAATAGTTTCAAATTTTTCTCTTGGTACGGGACAATATATTTCTCCAACTTGAATGCCCTCAAAATGTTCAATTGAATTCAAGCCATGTGTCCTTTCAATCTTTTTGGGGAAATAGACAATATGTTCCTTGTCATTAACATTGAAGGTCACCTTCCCTTGATTATAATTAATAACAGCTCCTGTAGTATTTAAGAAAAGGTCTCCCAAGAATAATAGACATAATATCATCTTCAGGCATAAAAAGTTTGAGAGGATGCTCTCATAAGAAATATGAGTTGAAGTAAAAGAGAGCATCAAGAAGCAAATTCAAAACACATTTAAGTCTAACCCACTTCATATGCATAGGAATCATGTATGCAAATAAATTCGCAAAGAACAAAGTGACAGGCATAGGAAGATAAAACAAGAGTAACTTAAAAACTTTCAGCACATAGAGAGGTGTTTCAATACCATGAAAACTTCTACAACCATATTTTCCTCTCTCATAATAATTTTCAGTAGCCTCATGTAAACTCAACAATATAACTATCACATAAAGCATGCTCTTCATGATCTACAAGCACTAGAGCTTTATCATAAACATTTTCAAAAGAATCCTCAGGAACATAACATTCATCCTCCTTTATTAAGCATGGAGGACAATCAAATAATGTAAGGGATACAGAGTTACTCTCATTAGAAGGTAGGCATGGGTAGCTAATCCATTCTTCCTCCTTTTGTTCATCACTCTCCTCCTCTTTTTCATCTAATGAGATTAGGTTCATCAATTTCTTCTTCCATAGGATCCTGCAAGGCATTAGTCTATTCCATTTGTGGAAAGCATCTATTAAAATATTCAAGAATATAGCCATTTTCATCCCTGTAATTATCAAAGCAAAATTTAAGTATACCATAAACCTCATACTTATAAGGTGAATCATCAATATTTTCAAGCAAACTAGCAAGTTCAAAAGCACCCTTCCAAGCAATAAATTCTTCAATTTGTTCCGCGTCATAAAAGTCATAAATTCCTTTAGCATAGGAAGATATGGTATCAATATCATTATACTCACATTGAAAAGGGAGGTGTTTATACCTCTTTTTGCAACGAGATTCATCACAACAATAAGTAGAATTATAAGTAGAGCACACGTTTCTAGAAATGGTATACAATCTATCAATTTGTTCCCATAAGTGTTTCCCTTTTTGTGACAAGCGGTGTTCCTTATAATAATATTTTTGATCTTCCGTGAACCCACCTTGCCAATAAGCTTCAGTTTCAAAGAAACCAACCATTGACAACAAGCATGATATGGCAAGACAATAACAGACCAACGAAAATAACAACTAGAGTAGGAACTACTTTTTTTTGTATTTTTGATAAAAAACAAGCAAACAAAGCGAAAATAAACTTAGCTTGAACAATAGTGAATCCATGTGAACTTGATAAATAAAGCTATGCTCCCTAGAAACGGCGCCAGAAAATAGTCTTGATGACCCACAAGTATAGGGGGTGTATCGCAGTATTTTCGAGAGAAGTGAAACCCAATTTATTGGTTCAACACAAGGGGAGCCAAAGAATATTTATAAGCCTTAACAACTGAGTTGTCAATTCAGCTGCACCTGGAAACAATCTTGCTCACAACAGTTTATCAGTAGAAACAGTTTTGTAGTAGGAATAGTAAAGCAAAGACAAGAGTAACAAAAGCAAGAATAGTGGGATTCGAAAAGTGTAGGCATAGGGATGGATGGACGGGCGTTGCATGGACAAGACAATTCATATAGCAATCAGAACATAGGGCAATTGCAGATAAATAAGATAAAGCATCCAAGTACTAGACAATCCTAGGCATGTGTTCCATATATAGTCATACGTGCTCGCAATGAGAACTTGCACAACATCTTTTGTCCTGCCAGCCCGTTTGCAGCGGGGCCTCTTGGGAACTACTGGCAATTAAGGTGCTCCTTTTAATAGAGCACCGGAGCAAAGCATTAACACTCTGTGAACACATGTGATCCTCACATCAAAGCCATTCCCTTCCGGTTATCCCGATTTACTTCACTGGGCCATAGGTTCCGGACAACAACGTGTGTATACAACTTGTAGATAAGACCAAAAACAATACTATCATAATGAATCAATAACATGTTCAGATCCGAAATCATGGCACTCGGGCCCTAGTGATAAGCATTAAGCACAACAAGTTGCAACAAAGTCATAAAGCACTAATAAAAGATACTAGGCACCATGCCCTAACAATCTGATGCCATTACATGAACGATCTCATCCAATCCCTACCATCCCCATAGCCTACAGCGGGGGATTACTCACTCATAGATGGGGGAAACATGGATGGTCGATGGAGATGATGGTGGAGATCGATGAAGATGGCTCCAGGGGCACTTCCTCTCCGGCAGGTGCCGAATGAGACTTTCTGTCCCCTGAATCTCCCCTTCGGTGGTGGCGGCGCTATGGAACTTTTTCTGGAAAAACGTCGACCCCCCCGGAGTTTTTAGGTCAGAAGGCTTCTTATAGGCGAAGAGGGAGACCAAGGGGGTGCCTGGGGCCACCACACCATGCCTCAGGGCTGCCAGCCCAGCCCGCACTGGGGGTGTGGCCAGCCCCTGGCCCTCCTCTGTCTCATATTCTGGCTCCTGAAGTCTTCTGGAAAAATAGGCACTTTGGCTTTTGTCCCGTCCAATTCCGAGAATATTCATTTTCTGACTTTCCTGGAACCAAAAACAGCAGAAAACAGGCAGCTGGCACTGTGGCTCTTGTTAATAGGTTAGTCCAAGAAATCATATGAAAAGTACTCCAAAGTGTGGACAAAACACAAGAAAGGAGATAAAACCAAGCATGGAACATCAAAAATTATAGATACATTTGCAATGTATCAGGCCTCACCCTGTTCTCTGATGGATCCCGCCACCAAAGGCCTGATCCACCTTTCCACTATAGGGACTCTTTGAGTCGGGTACCGGTGCCTGACACGTCCATAACATATCTATAATTTTTAATGGTTTTATGCTAATAATATGCTTTTGACACTCCTTTTTGTATAAAGTTTATGATTTATTTGGACTAATCTACTAATAGTTGCAAAAGTGCATAATGTTCTTGTTTTACACTTTGATATGTAAAAATTACCAAGAATACAAGTGGAAACCTTGTTGGAGTCAAATTGGGATTTTTCCAGAAATCTGTCTCAGAACTATTTTTGAAGATGGTCAGGTTTCGGGTCGAAGACGGCGTCAAACGGAAAACTCTTAAACTATAAATTTGTTGGAAATTTCACGACAAACGTCCTGGATATAAAATTTAGCTGATTCCGAGTCCGGATGGGACTTTTAGGCCCAATTTACTGCAGCCCAAGATGGGGTGGCGGGAATCCGAGAAGCTATATAAAGGGAGGAAACCTAATTCGCCCAGGGCATCTCCACCCACGAATTTACAGCCACCAAAGCCACGTTTTTGCCCCCCCATGGATCCCATCTCCATGGGGGAGGGGTCCGAAGAATCCATGAAGGAAGGAGGTTAAGGGGCGGTGCTCCCCCATGATACCGGCGGCGGGGAAGGAGTCCCCCGCGCCGCCGCCGGTGCCGCCGCCACCCTCTTCACCATCTTCACCGCCATCTCCATCACCTAATTCTCCTAGTATGTAGTGGTTCATCCTCCCACACACCTCTGTACCATCCTATGTAAACATGGTGTTTGATGCTATAAGTTATAATCCTATGATCTATGTCATGTTTACATAGTTTCTTTGTTCTTAGATTGAATGGTTAAACGTCTTTGGTTCATTAGAGTTGTATGTTGATATGGTATAGTCCTTTGGTGTTTATTATATTTGTGCACACATGGATTAAACATCATAGAGTTTGTAGTACGTGTAAGAGGAAGGGGGAAGTTCTGCCGGAGTGACAGAAACCTAAGGACGCGAACCAGAATGTTGCACGTATGGGAGTAAGAGGACCATTAAACTTAAGGCTATGGTTGGGGAAACCTTAATGCATTGATTAGTACTTACGGATGTTTGCTAACAATCCAATCATATAGTACATGTAATTCCAAGTAGTGAAGCTCATGTATATTTAGCCTCTCCCACATAGAAAACTGCATCGAAGATAATGAACCCGATCTATTCTCTATTTAAACTTGACAAAGCCACCACAATTACCACCACTATTCCACACTCATGGTTCTGTTAGTTTAGTGTATTTTATTGCTGTAGCAACTAGCTTTACTTTCTTGTTACTTATTATCATGCAAAGCTATCTCTATTACTCGTATTGTTGCTCTAGTTTTATTTCCTAGATAATACAAACGTTTAGTGTGCGTAGAGTTGTATCAGTGGTTGATAGAACTTGAGAGAATATTTATCCTACCTTTAGCTCCTCGTTGGATTCGACACTCTTACTTATCGAAAAGGCTACACATGATCCCCTATACTTGTGGGTTATCAAGACCTTTCTGGCGCCGTTGCCAGGGAGCAATAGCGTGTGGGTGAATATTCTTGTGTGCACTTGTTTGCTTTATCTCTAAGTAGGTTTAGTTTCAGTTTTAAGTTGTTCTCTATCTTAGTATGGATAGGAAATGCGAATTACAAAAAAATTTAGTTGTACTTGTTACCTAAAAACGTTTTCAAAAAGGAAAGTGATTGGAAAGATGAGTAATGGTTAAGTGGGGGTCGACCTTGAACACTTGTGTTCATGCCTATGAAACCAAAACAAATCTTTCCATGGAAGATTTTCGGTTAAAAACTTGTAGGAATGCATGAAGCCTTGAAAAAGAAAGATATTTCTGATATTGATCTTAATGGTTATTCATTCAAAAATACTTGAATCTTGCTCCTATGCCTAACTTAAAGGCGTTAAAGAAAAGTACTTATTGGGAGATAACCCAAAAGTTTTAGATGAGTATTGGAAGTTATTACCTCTGTAATAACCGCTCCTTATCCTTTTTATTTGCTTTTTGTGCCAAGAGTAACCTCTAATGAGAGAGCAGTGATGCTTGGGAAAGTTGTTGTCCCGAAACAGATTTTTGTGCTTCGCTGTAAAAATTCGTGTAAAATCTATGTACGTCGGTTTGAGCTGTGTATTTTTGTGCTTCTGCCCCAGGTTGTTATCTAACTTACATTAGCTCAACACTTTTCGATTTGAGCAACAGAAGGTCTTCGAAAAAATTGGTCTTTACCCGCTGGTCTGTTTTGACAGATTTTTGCCATTATTTGCATTTGCTTCTTATTGATTCCTTTTTGGGTTCTTTTTGGGGAATTGAGCTTTTTGAGGGAAGTGGTACAGTAGCTTGTGTTTTAATGTAAGTTTTATTGGTGTTGGAACTGAACCCAAAGACTTATTATCTTGAGTGCACTAATGTTGCTAATAAAGATTGTGTGAAGTTTTGTATGAAGGAAAAATTTCAAGTGTATGGAAAGAGTGATGTAATGAGATGAAGAATGGACTAAATATCAACTTGGGGATGCCACGTGTGTCACCCCAAGAAATATCCAAGAAGTACAAGCGTCAAAGCTTGGGGATGTCCAAGGCATCCCCTTCTTTATCAATAAAAATCTCAGCTTTCTTCCAAACACTTCATTTTTATTGTTTCATGCACAGTTGTGTTGTTCTTGAGCATCTTCGTTTTTGTTTTCGTTTGCTTGGTTTTCTTAGTTTGCTTGAATAAATTGGTTGGACCCCCTCTTTCATACATTAGTTTTCAAATAAGTGTGGTTTGGATTGGAAAAGAGTAGGAAAAGTTCATGCTTAAATGGTAAAAGGAGCTCGTTTTTACGGTGGCCTATGCTTTGTCATGTTATGCTTGATATTGTTTTGGCTTTATGCTTAGTGATTTTTTCTGTAGCATGACATGTTATAAACAATTGAGATTGCTTAATGTGCCTTGAAAGAATCATGCGTTCTTTTAGCATATTAAACCATAGTATTATGGTATTCTCCTTTGATGCGTTATTTGGGTTGACTTGGCGCATCCTCACACCATGTTATAACTATCCCAAGTCACCATAGACTTTATGATCCTTTAGTTTTCGACTTGTAATATCACTTTATGCTTTAATTAATGATGGTTTGTCGCATTGCATGATTATGGCCATTATTACTCTTTTAGTTGGTCGCTCCCAGTCTTTTGCTAGCCTCCATAACCAAGTATGAGTTCCACTCATGCATCCAACTCCAAATAAAACCAAGTTATCCCAAAGAGTCCACCATACCTACCTATTAGCATTTGCTATTCCAAGTATATCCATGCTTTTATCTACCTTCCGAATTAAACTTGTTATGTGAAAATTAGTGATTAAAGCTCTCACGAACTTGATGGTACACTTTATTTTCTTGCACTTAATATACTTGAACCGTTGTGTCCATCTTTGTTGCGTATATGCTTGCGCTTTATAAGTTGAAGTTAGCAGAACCATGTATCATGGGGAACGCTTTCAACATTGCACTTATATTCCGTTGATATCATGATTCTTTTGCTTATGGATTCCGGCGGTGTGAAATAAAAGGGGAACTTGTAAGATCATGGATTTTGTATGTGTGTTAGAGAAACGCCTAGGCCGCTAGCCTAAGCCATGCCTAATCATGGTGGCAACTTGCAGCATAACCATAATGAGCACTCTATGAAGCATCCTCAATAAAAACCTATGCAAATAGCAAATAAAAAGATCGCTGAGATGCTCATTGTTTGCTTGCCTTGTCATTTTGATTATGGGATAGCTCCTGTATCATGTGCAAGGGGTACCCAATTGGCGGTTCTCTATGATACATATGTACTTACAATGACAAGTGCTTACTTGTGACTGAAGTTGAGTAGCATGAGGTTCGGTACTCGTAAGTAAGGGGCACGAGATTTCAACTTATAACTTGTCAAGCATATCCTCTTATTGTGTCACTTTAACCTTAATCACCTAAAGATGCTTATGATAGGAGCAATGAGAGCTGAAAGCTAATAAGTACCATAATTTTTGGAAGCTCTTTATGAGACTTGAATCCCTGCTTCCTTCCAAAATGGACTTTCTTTTACTTTTATGTTGAGTCTCCATCTTCTATCTTTATGCCCCTATTAAGAGAGCATAGTGGCCATTCTTAGTTTAATGTGCATTGTCCCAAGACTTGTTGATTGATGCATAACTTTGATGTTGCTTGTTCTTAAACTATTTGTATCTAGTCACCCTTATGAACTTTGAAGGTGTCCTATGCATTTATGTTTTGCTACTCTATGAGGGACAAGCTGAATACCATTCTCATTATGCTTTCTTTATATGAAACAAACAAACGTCTTGCAATGCATTGTTATTCATGAATCTTTCGTTTGTGCCTTTTCATTTTACAACATAGTTGCTATGTCTTATTGTTAGAACTCTATCTTTCATGATTCATGTTTAGAGTACCTTAATCCCAGCTATTAATGCTTTTACAATAATGATGATCAAGATTGTGTTGTTGGAATGTCACATTAAAAATTATATTGTTTTGATCGTTTACCTACTCGAGGACGACCAGGAACTAAACTTGGGGATGTTGACACGTCCATAACGTATCTATAATTTTTGATGGTTTTATGCTAATAATATGCTTTTGACACTCCTTTTTGTATAAAGTTTATGATTTATTTGGACTAACCTACTAATAGTTGCAAAAGTGCACACTATTCTTGTTTTATACTTTGATGTGTAGGAATTACCAAGAATACAAGTGGAAACCTTGTTGGAGTCAAATTGGGTTTTTTCCAGAAATCTGTCTCAGAACTCTTTTTGAAGATGGTCAGGTTTCGGGTCAAAGACGGTGTAAAATGGAAAAATCTTAAATTACATATTTGTTGGAAATTTCGCGGCGAACGTTCTGGACATAAAATTTAGCTGATTCTGAGTCCGGACGGGACTTTTAGACCCGATTTACTGCAGCCCAAGATGGGGTGACGGGAATCCGAGAAGCTATATAAAGTGAGGAAACCTAATTCGCTCAGGGCATCTCCACCCACGAATTTGCAGCCACTAAAGCCACGTTTTGCCTCCTCCATGGATCCCATCTCCATGGGGGAGGGGTCTGAAGAATCCATGAAGGAAGGGGGCTAAGGAGCGGTGCTCCCCCATGATACCGGCGGCGGGGAAGGAGTCCCCCGCGCCGCCGCCGGTGCCGCCGCCGCCGCCCTCTTCACCATCTTCACCGCCATCTCCATCACCTAATCCTCCTAGTATGTAGTGGTTCATCCTCCCACACACCTCTGTACCATCTTATATAAACATGATGTTTGATGCTATAAGTTATAATCATATGATCTATGTCATGTTTGCGTAGTTTGTTTGTTCTTAGATTGAATGGTTGAACGTCTTTGGTTCATTAGAGTTGTATGTTGATATGGTACAGTACTTTAGTGTCCATTATATTTGTACGCGCATGGATTAAACATCATAAGGTTTGTGGTACGTGTAAGAGGAAGGGGTAAGTTCTGCCGGAATGACAGAAACCTGAGGACGCGAACCGGAACGTTGCACGTATGGGAGTAAGAGGACCATTAAACTTAAGGCTATGGTTGGGGAAACCTTAATGCATTGATTAGTACTTACGGATGTTTGCTAACAATCTAATCATATAGTACATGTAATTCCAAGTAGTGAAGCGCATGTATATTTAGCCTCTCCCACATAGAAAACTGCATCGAAGACAATGAACCCGATCTATTCTCTATTTAAACTTGACAAAGCCACCACAATTACCACCACTATTCCACACTCATGGTTATGTTAGTTTAGTGTATTTTATTGCTGCAGCAACTAGCTTTACTTTCTTGTTACTTATTATCATGCAAAGCTATCTCTATTACTCGTATTGTTGCTCTAGTTTTATTTCCTAGATAATACAAACGTTTAGTGTGCGTAGAGTTGTATCAATGGTTGATAGAACTTGAGAGAATATTTATCCTACCTTTAGCTCCTCGTTGGGTTCGACACTCTTATCGAAAAGGATACACACGATCCCCTATACTTGTGGGTTATCAGTGCCTTTACACAACTACCGGGGCACAACTCCACAATCAACTTGGAGGCTCCCATAATGACAACAAGCTGCCACAAGAACAAGTTATCAATAACAAAGAACAAGATCTAGATATTGACAAGAATACTAGATCAGGGATTTCTCCAAATGAATGGAGAGGAGTTGATGCGCTTGATTTGTGATGGCGATGAAGATTCTCTCCTCCTTCAATTCCCCCAAAGATCGAAGCCTTCGGGTGGTTGAAGTGGGAGATCTAGTGAGAGAGCTTTTGCACAGGGTCTGAACAATTTCGAGTGAATCAAGAGTTCTGCTCGCTGGGGAAGAAAGGATATTTATACCCCCTTCCAAAACGAAGCTGTTGGAGCCTTTGGGGGCCAGATTATCTAGCCCAAGTGAGGGTCAGATTATCCGGCCTGTGGAAAACTCCACCCCAGACTCGCAATATCCGGCAGAAAAACCGCCCCCACTCCAAATGACGCGCCGGGCCTGCCCTTGATCGCCTCCTGGGGGCCAGATTATCCGGCCCCATGCGAAGGCTGGATTATCTGGCCAAGGGAGGAAAAACCTCCCCTTTTCGGATTTTCCGGAAGATAATCCGACCACACTCCGAGCGTCGTGCCTTGGCAGCCTTTGATCGATTTCTGGGGGCCAGATTATCCGGCCCATGCGAAGGCCAGGAAATCCGGCCTGGGAGGAAAAACCGCCCCAAATCTGATTTTCTGGGAGATAATCCGAACCCATACTAAGCGTCGCGCCTTGGCCACCTTTGATCGATGAGTTAGGCCGGATTATCCAGCCCTTCATGGGGCGGATAATCCGACCCCCAAAACACCAGAACAATCCCTGCACACTTAGCTCACATGTGAAAACTCCACGGTATTGTTATCTAACACACAAAACATAGGGAACCATGAAATGTTCTTTCAATCCCCCCCTTTTTGGTGTTAGATGACAATACTAGGATTTACACGAAAGGATTATAAGACCACCAACAAAAACATGGAAGAGACTCCCCCTCAATGTGTGCATATTAGAAATTGGCATTTGAATACAAATGCACACGAATAGGTGTGAGTCTATTCCATTGAAATATAAACAACATAATCAATGCTTAGAGTATTTTGCTCGAGATAGGGAGAGAGGCGTCCTTGAAATAGCCACAATTATCAACGTGATAATCAATATAAGCGCCTTCCTCGAGAAAGATTTCCAGCATAATAGGATATGAATAGATAAATCCATAGGCATAATCCATGAGATAAATCCAGACGGCCATCGACACAGAGTCTCAAACAAACCACAAGCCACAAATTAAAGTTCAATGCTAAATGGGCACAAGGAAAAAACAACGAATAGGAAAAAGTGCAAATGCTTGAGCCCGACCCATGCAAATCCTCGAAGACCTAATAGAACTACTTCTCCCCCTTTGGCATCGAGACGCCAAAAAGGAAGAAGAGCAATGCTAGCGCCCCAAGGTATCACTCATAGTCCTCATCCTCGTCCTCATCCTCGTCCTTGTTCCCATCCTCGTCCTCATCTTCAAGCTCCTCGGTGTCATCATCCTCATCATCAGCAGTGGCCGCAGAGGGGAACAAGTGACGCTCCAACTGTCCATAGTTCAGCCTAGAAGAAGAGTTCCACCGGGCATATGGTGTGGGAGGGGTAGGACCCCGGGGATCATCAGAAGCACTGGACACATGGTGAAGGATGAGTTGCTGAGAGTGAGCCAACTCATGGCGCTGCTTGTACGCCTCGTCTTGGCCCTTGCATGTGTCCACGCCCATGCAAAGGATGTTCCGCTGGAACCAGTTCAGCTGCTTGATCTCACGAGCAACATGAGGCACTAGAGGCCTGCGAGCATCCCTCATGAGACCCTCAGGAGCAGAAGAGGGGTGAGAGGTCTTCCAAACCTTGGTGTAGATCTTCTTTGCCTTATGCACAACATCAATATTGAAATCTTCAGAGGGAAGCAGGTTCCTGATGAGCATCATAATGTAGGGAGCATAAGGAATAGACAACCGATTGAACATTGCATCAGTCAATTCATGGTAGATGAAATCCATCACATCCAGCTTGTACTGCACGGACTCATCCTCGCACGAGGCAACCTCATGAGAGAAGGCAAGGATCTGGACAAGATGACCATGGATGCTATCATTGTTGCCTCCACTCGGAGTGATGGAATCACGGAAGAGGCCCACCAAGGCAGCATAGATATGAGCAAGACCAGCAAGAGTGCCCATAATGCCATTGTCCGTTGTGCAAGGAGAGAGAGCTGCATCTTTCTTGGGCTTCAGCTGGGTGATGATGCGGTGGCCACTGGCCCTATCCCTGCTGCGGAAAGAGTATCCAAGTACCTCAGCAAACACACGGAAATCAGCAGTCATAGGCCTGTCACGAGTCATCCACTTCATAGTGCGATGCTCATCTCCACAAATAACCAAAGTGGAAAAGAACTGCTTCACCACCTCAGAATCATATGAGCACTGGAGAGCCATGAGATGGTGCAGCCCCATCCGCTCAGCCACATACATGGCATCAACAAGGTGGGGCTTCTCCAAAGCCTCAGCAAGAATCAGCGGGTGCATAGGCCTACTGTTCATCCTGTCATACACATCTTCAAAAATACCTTTATGTTCAGCACACCAAAAGCGAGAATCCCCCAGCTCAGAATCACATGGCAACTCAGCAAACAAATCACGGTGACGGATAGAGGAAAAAGTGCCTGGGTCCTAAGCCTTGTAGTTGATCTTGGGATCTTTGCCCTTCCTTTTGGACACACCCTTTCTATTCATCTTTGCCTGTTCAGCCATGCGCTTCTCTTCGTTCTTTCTTCTCCTCAACTCAACTTCATCCACTAAGTTACCCTGTCCGTCGTCCCGAAAGTACTTGCCACGTGGACGGTGCTTGTAGGTCTTGGGAGCACTCGAACCACCTGTGAGGAGAACAAGGGCGATAGCATGGGGATAAGCATACACACAAGTCCAGGAGAGAGCATGGAAAAAATAGTCAAAAAGTTCATAGGACAATTCTACTCAATGCACACAACTTGGTGAAACTGAACCAGATTTGATTCTATCAGGCCG
This sequence comes from Avena insularis, assembly GCA_023614405.1. Lineage (NCBI taxonomy): Eukaryota > Viridiplantae > Streptophyta > Magnoliopsida > Poales > Poaceae > Avena > Avena insularis. The sequence continues at coordinate 456,126,093 of CM042694.1, forward strand.
GATTATCCGGCCTGGCCAGGGGCGGATAATCTGGCCCTAGCAGAAATTTTTCAACTTCACCTAGATTGAATGCAAAGAGTAGATCGGGCCTAGAAACTACAAGACTATGATTTCTACGTGAAACAACATCCTTCTAGACAACATTCCACCCAACAAATAACACATCTAGCCAAAGATGGGGAGAGAGGGAGTTACCCTCACTCATTGGAGGAAGAACATGGAGGAGAAGGTACCCGGAGGAGCGGAGAAGAAGATTCGGGGAGGCCTGGAAAATCCGGTGGCCGGAGTGGCTCCGGGGAGGGTGGGGGACGGCAGGCGACGACTGAGGAGGAGGAGAGGGTTGGGGGAGAAGTGCTGCTTGTTATGAGCCCTTTCCCCCGATCCCTACCCTTAAAGACGAAATCCGCCAGGGCCGGATTATTCGGCCTAAAATCTAAATTTCTGTTGTACACAGATTCAGGCACGCACGTCCCCAAACAACACCCCACAAGGTGTACAAGGGACTTGTGTGCAAGAATAGATGGCTTAGGGGTAGGGAAAGGCTTAGGATTAAGAGAGCCAAACTGAGATGGTACTACACACTCAAAATTGCAAGAACCAAATCAACTAAAAGCCAAAATTGAGTGTGATTCCCATAAGAACATGAGATGAGCTAAAACAACCAAAAAGATCCACAAAAATCCAACTCTCCTCATGGAAGAGGGCGGTGGCCGAAGCCACCTTGTTGGAGTGTATGGTATGACACTGCGAAGATATATCTTGGGTTCACGACCAATACTCATTAATAAGCTCACATATCACAAAATGATATTAAGAGAAATGATTTAACTTGCTTTAGGCATTATGGGGGGAGGGTTAGCCCAATTAATTAGGACCACACTCCCCCTATTTCCATGCTCACATATATACCAAATAAGACTGAGATGTACAAGTGAGTGCATGGGTAATCAAGACAAGCTCCTGGAATCAATGATATTTAGCTCATTCCTCAAGTAGCAGAACCTTGCTTCATCAAGTGGCTTCGTGAAAATATCAGCAAGTTGGTTCTTCGTGCTCACAAAAGATAGATCAATATCGCCTCGAGCAACATGGTCTCGAATAAAATGATTCCGAATCTCAATATGCTTTGTCCTTGTGTGCTGTACCAGATTGTATGCAATTTTGATTGCACTTTCATTGTCACATAAAAGAGGCACTTTGTCACAATTGACACCATATTCCTTTAAAGTTTGCCTCATCTACAATAATTGAGTGCAGGCACTAGCAGTAGCAACATATCCAGCTTCGGTGGTGGAGAGAGATACAATTCTGCTTTTTAGATGACCAACACACTAGAGATCTTCCCAAGAATTGACAAGCTCCAGAAGTGGATTTCCGATCATCCCTATCACCAGCCCAATCTGAATCAATATAACCACATAGAGAGAAATTAGAGCCCTTGGGATACCATAGACCAAAGTTAGGGGAATGAACCAAATATCGAAAGATCCTCTTGACCGCCACTAAGTGACTTTCTTTAGGAGCTGCTTGATACCTTGTACGCACCCCCACACTCAACACAATATCGGGTCTAGATGCACAGAGGTAAAGAAGAGAGCCGATCATGGACCGGTATACCTTTTGGTCCACATCTTTACCATGGGGGTTAAGTTCAAGGTGACATTTTGTTTGCATCAGAGTGGCGACACCATTAAGATCCGTCATCTTGAATCTCTTGAGCATGTCTTGGATGTACTTAGCTTGATTGATGAAGGTTCCTTCTCTAAGTTGCTTGATCTTGAATCCAAGAAAGAACCGTAATTCCCCCATCATAGACATCTCAAACCTGTTAGTCATAAGCTTTGAAAATTCATCATTAAAAGCTTTATTAGTAGAACCAAAGATGATGTCGTCTACATATAGTTGGCATACGAAGAGCTCCCCCTTAACCTTCTTAGTAAAAAGAGTGGGATCGATTTGCCCAACTTCAAAGCCATGGTCTAGCAAAAGCTCTTTAAGGTGCTCATATTATGCACGTGGGGCTTGTTTAAGGCCATAGAGTGCCTTATCGAGTTTGTAGACATGGTTCGGGAAGTTAGGATCCTCAAATCCCAGGGGTTGCTTTACATATACCAACTCATGTAGAGGACCATTGAGAAAAGCACTCTTGACGTCCATTTGCTGCAATTTAAAATTGTTATGGGCAGCATAAGCAAGAAGGATACGAATGGACTCAAGCCGAGCCACAGGAGCATAGGTCTCGCCGAAGTCAATGCCCTCAACATGGGAATAGCCTTGTGCCAGAAGTCTCGCCTTGTTCCTCACGATAATTCCATTTTCATCTTGCTTGTTTTTAAATATCCATTTAGTGCCAATAACATTGCGGCAATCCTTGGGCTTCTCCAAGAGTTTCTAGACCTTGTTGCGCTCGAAATTATTCAATTCTTCATGCATAGCAACAACCCATTCCGGATCTTCAAGAGCTTCAAAAACTTTCTTGGGTTCCACCATTGAGATGTGATCTTGATGCTCACCAAAACTTGCCAATTCCCTTCTTGTGGAAACCCTTCGTCGAAGATCACCTACAACCTTGTCGAGAGTGTGACCCCTTAACTCAAGGTTCCGATCAGCACGAGCCTTGCGACGAAGTTCCATAAGCTTGTTGTCTCTCGAGGGAATAGTTTCATCACTTGAATCTTCATTGGAATCATTTGCTTGACCTTGATTAGAATTCGGATTAACAGCAGTAGGAGGTGATGAAGCGTTCCCTTGAGGTGGGTCAGCAGCTGTAACAGGAGGCTGTTGAACAACAGGTGATTCAGGGCCGGATAATCCGGCCGATGGTGGGGCCAGATAATCCGGCCTGGGAGAACTTGTAGCATCTTCATCAGGCTGCATGGGACTTGCTTGAACTGGTGAGGGGCCGGATAATTCGGGGCCAGCCGGAAAATCCGGCCTGGAGCTTGCAGCGATTTCTTCAATACCAGGAGAAGTTCGGTCGTCAGGAACGGGGTGGACGGATAATCCGGTGTCGACCGGATAATCTGGCCTGGAGCTTTCTGGAACATCTTTACCTTCATCAATTGATGGAGATGGTGTAGAAGTTACTCCTATGGTTGGAACATGTTGAGTGTGTGTAGATGAGGGCTCTTCATGAGTAGATCATTGTCCTTCTCGATCCGCCACAAGGGGTTCCTCAATGGGGCAGAAAAATCCCACGCCCATTCTTCTTATGGCATCTTGGGGTATTTCAACATCTGCATCACAAACATCAACTTGCCCCGCACGGGAGCCGTCATTTTCTTCGAACACCACACTACAAGATTCTACAACAGTTCTGGAGAGCTTATTGTAGACTCTATAAGTGTGGGATTCGGCACCATAACCAACAAAAATACCTTCTAGAGCCTTAGATTCAAACTTAGATAAACGAACTCCCTTGATGAGAAAGAAACACTTACAACCGAATACCCGAAAGTATGAGATGTTTGGCTTGTTACCGGTAAGTATTTCATATGGAGTCTTGTCCAAGATTTTACAGAGGTATAACCGGTTGGATGAATGGCAAGCGGTAGAGATTGCTTCAGCCCAGAAGTTATATGGAGACTTGAATTCGGCTAGCATTGACCTTGCCATATCCATTAGAGTCCGATTCTTCCTCTCGGCTACACCATTTTGTTGAGGGGTGTACGCAGCGGAATATTGATGTCTTATGCCCTCTTCACTTAGGAACTCATTTAAGGTGTAGTTCTTGATCTCAAAGCCGTTATCACTTCTTATATCCAGAATAGGGACGTTGTGCTGACGTTGAACCTCGTTGGCGAAGTCGATGACCGTTTGTTGAGTTTCACTCTTCAACTTGAAGAAATAAACCCAAGTGTATCTTGAGTAATCATCAACGATCACAAGACAATACTTCTTCGACCGAGGCTTGCATGAGTGGAGGTCCGAAGAGGTCCATGATGCGCTCGACGATCGACGTAGAGCTCGTTGGGAACCCCAAGAGGAAGGTATGATGAGCACAACAGCAAGTTTTCCCTCAGTTATGAAACCAAGGTTTAATCGAACCAGTAGGAGCAAGGAAACACCCCAAAGGTGTTACTAATGAAGCTTTGGCAGGGCACACTACCGGTGCTAGTAGCAACGTGGAGACCTGCACAACACAACCACAGAACTTTGTCCCCAACTTGCGATGAGGTTGTCAATCTCACCGTGTTTTGCGGAAAACAAAGGATTAAACATATCAAATGGAAAGAAGTAAAAGTTTGCAGAAAATAAACACAAAGCAGAAACAGTTTATAGATTGTATGTAAAAGACAAGGACCCAGATCCATAGTTCACTAGAGGTGGCTCTCCTTAAGATAGATAACATGCTGAGTGAACAAATTACAGTGGGGCATTTGACAAACACCAAGAAAGCAATACATGCATATACTAATCATCTTGACTCCTTTGAGACTTTATTGGGCATTACAACATAATACATAGACCGCCATCCAACTGCATCTATGACTAATAATCCACCTTCAGGTTATCATCCACCCCTCCAAAGATAAGTTCCAAGCAACAGATTATTGCTTTACGAACTGCGTGTAAAGTAAACAATACGATTGTTCTATGAACAAAGGATTGCTGTTTTCTCCCTAGTAGCAACAACACATCTAGTACCTTAGAGATTTCTGTCACTTCCCCAGATTAACAGAGGCATGAACCCACTATCGAGCATAAATACTAACTGTTGGAGTTGCTAGCGTCTACTTGGCCAAGATAGCTACTAACAATGGAAAGCATGCAAGATCACAAATAACAAAGACATGATAGAATCAATAATCAATCTGAAATAGCATCTCAATATCCATCGGATCCCCGCAAACACAACATGTATGGATTACAAATAGATGATCTTGATCATGAACGGAGCTCACAAGATCTAAACATGAAAGCACAAAGGAGGAGAACCAGCCATCTAGCTACTACATGGATCCGTAGTCCAAGTATGAACTACTCACGCATCACACCGGAGGCTTGCATGGTGATGAAGAAGGCCTCCAGGGTGAATTCCCCTCTCCGGCAGGGTGCCGGGAAGAGCTTCAGATCCCTCCTGATCTAGGGATGGAGATGACGGCGGCTACAGACTCTTTTGTGGATTTTTGATCGGGTACTTAGGGTTTTCGTCCCGAGGGCAACTTATAGGCGGAAGGAGAGGCCGAGGGGGTGCCGGGAGCCACCACACCACCCCCTGGCGCGGGACAGGCCTGGCCACGCGGCCAGGTGGTGTGGCCGGCCCCTGGCCCCTCTCCGTCTCGTATTCTGGCACTTGATCCCTTCCGGAAAAATAGGCACTTTGGCTTTTGTCCCGTCCAATTCCGAGAATATTCATTTTCTAACTTTCCTGGAACCAAAAACAACAGAAAACAGGCAGCTGGCACTGTGGCTCTTGTTAATAGGTTAGTCCAAGAAATCATATGAAAAGTACTCCAAAGTTGGAACAAAACACAAGAAAGTGGATAAAACCAAGCATGGAACATCAAAAATTATAGATACATTTGCAATGCATCAACATCCCCAAGCTTAACTCCTGCTCGTCCTCGAGTAGGAAATAATTTTTGAGGTGACATGCACCATCAAAGACTTGATCAAAGTATTTGCAAAACATTCAAAGCTGGGATCATAGTACTTCAATCATAACATGAAAGACAAAGTTCTAGAAATAAGCAAAGAAACTATGATGCAACATGAAAAGGCACAAACAAAAGATTCATGAATAACAATGCTTTGCAAGATGTTTGTTTGTTTCACATAAAGAAAACATATCATAATAGTATTCAGCTTGTCCCTCAATAGAGTAGAAAATATAAATGCATAGGACACCTTCAAAGTTCATAAGAGTGACTAGATACAATAGTTTCAAACAAGCAATAACAGTTTATGCATCAATCAACTAGTCTTGGGACAATGCACATAGAACTAAGAATGGCCACTATGCTTTCAAAGTAGTGCATAAAGATAGAAGCTGGAGACTCAATATAAAGGTGGAAGAAAGGCCTTTTGTAAAAGGAAGTTGGGATTCAAGTCTCATAAAGAGCTTTCAAAAATTATGGTACTTATAGCTTTCAGCTCTCATTGCCCCTATCATAAGCATCTTGAAGGTGATTAAGGTTAAAGTGACACAACTAAGAGGATATGCTTGACAAGTTATAAACCGAAATCTCATGCCCCTTACTTACAAAGACCGGTCCTCATGCTACTCAACTTCAGTCACGAGTAAGCTCTTGTCATTGTAAGTATATGTGTATCATTAAGAACCGCCAACGGGGTACCCCTTGCACATGATACGGGAGCTTTCCCATAATCAAAATGACAAGGCAAGCAGACAATGAGCATCTCAGCGATCTTTTTATTTGCTATTTGCATAGGTTTTTATTGAGGATGCTTCATATAGTGCTCATTATGGTGATGCTGCAAGTTTCCACCATGATTAGGCATGGCTTAGGCTAGCGGCCCAGCGCTTTCTAACACACATACAAACTCCATGATCTTACAAGTTCCACTTTTATTTCACACCGTCGGGATCCGTAAGCAAAAGAACATGATATCAACGGGGTACAAAGTACAAGTGCAATGTTGAAAGCGTTCCCCATGAAACATGGTTCTGCTAACTTCAACTTATAAAGCGCAAGCATATATGCAACAAAGAAGGATCCAATGGTTCAAGTTTATTAGAGGCAATAAAGTAAAGTGTGCCATCAAGTTCGTGAGAGCTTTAATCACTAGTTTTCTCATAACAAGTGAAAGGTAGACAAAAGCATGAATATACTTGGAATAGCATAAGCTAGTAGGTAGGTATGGTGGACTCTTTGGAAAAAGCTTGGTTTAGGGAGTTGGATGCATGAGTGGAACTCATACTTGTTGTGGAGGCTAGCAAAAGAGTGGGAGCGACAAACTAAGAGAGCAATAATGGCCATAATCATGCAGAGCGACAAAAAATCATTGATCAAAGCATAAAGTGATACTACAAGTTGAAAACTAAAGGATCATAAAGGCTATGGTGACTTGAGATAGTCATAACATGGTGTGAGCATGTGCCAAGTCAACCCAAATAAAGCATCAAAGGAGAATACCACTATACTATGCTTTAATATGCTAAAACAACGCATGATTCATCCAAGGCACATTAAGCAATCTCAATTGTTTATAACAAGTCATGCTACAGCAAAGAATACTAAGCATAAAGCCAAAACAATATCAAGCACGGCATGACAAAGCATAGCCACAGTCAAAAACGAGTTCTTTTTACCACATAAGCATGAGCTTTCCTACTCTTCTCCAAACCAAACCAAACTAATTGCAAACCAATGTATGAAAGAGGGGGGTCCAACCAACTTATTCAGAAAACTAAGCAAACCAAGCAAACTAAAAACCAAAACAAAAACTAAAAAGAAGACGCTCCAAGAAAAACACAACTGTGCATGAAATAATAAAAATGAAGCGTTTGGAAGAAACCTGGGATTTTTATTGATGAAGAAGGGGATGCCTTGGGCATCCCCAAGATTTGACGCTTGTACTTCTTGGATATTTCTTGGGATGACATGCGTGGCTTCCCCAAGCTTGAGCTTTAGTCCATCCTTCATCTCATTACTCATTCCTTCCATACTGAAAATTTTCCTTCATACAAAACTTCACACAATCTTTATTAGCAACATTAGTGCACTAAAGATAAATAAGTCTTAAGGTTCAGTTCTAACACAAAATAAACTTCCATTAGAACACTATCTACTGTAGCACTTCCCTCAAAAAGCTCAATTCCCCAAAAGAACTCAAGAAGGAACCAACAAGAAGCAAATGCAGAAAACGGCAGAAATCTGTCAAAACAGACCAGCAGGTAAAGACGAATTTTTTTGAAGACCTTCTGTTGCTCAAATCAAAAAGTGTTGAACTAACTAAAGTTAGATAACAACCTGGGGCATAGAAATCAACGGGGACATAGGAATCGTTAACCATAATAAGAACATCATTAATACTCCCCATGAGTTTCTTTTTAGCATTATCATCAAGTGGGACATTCAAATAACAATCTTCAAGAGGAGGCAAATCAAGCATATCATAAATCCTTCTAGGCATAATATAAACACTACTATCAAGATCACATAAAGCTTAATCAAAGTCATTCACTTTCATATTAATGATGGGTTCCCAACCATCTTCTTGTTTTATAGGAATAGAAGCTTTATGTTTCATCTTTTCTTCTTTAATTTTTATGAGAGCATCAGTAATGTGTTTTGTAAAAGCCATGTTCATAGCACTAGCATTTGGACTTTTAGCAAGCTTTTGTAGGAACTTAATAACTTCAGAGATGTTGCAACCATCAAGATCAAAATCAACTTTATCGTCTAAAGTAGTAGAACTATTATTAGCCTCAACACTAGTGGTGGTAATTGTAGAAACACTAATGTTTCTAGCAATTTCATCTTCTCTTTCCCACTTAGCATGTAATTCAGCTAATAGTCTAACATTTTCATCAGTTCTTACTTGTATAGCATTAGTGGCTACAAAGGGATTCTCATTAGTTTCAGGTTTAGCAGCCATTTTGTTCAAAGTAGTTTGAGCTTCAGCTAAAGATGCTATATTTCTTTCAGCATTAGAGAGTTTTTCCTCAATAGTTTTATTGAAAGCAGTTTGTTTACTAATAAACTCTTTAAGCATAACTTCAAGTTCAGAGGGAGCACTCTTATTATTGTTGGAAGAATTTCCATAAGCATTACCATTGTTGGGAGGATATGGCTTATAATTGTTGTTACCAAAATTGTTCCTATAAGCATTATTACCATAAGCATTGTTGACAAAGTTGTTATTTCTTATGAAGTTCACATCAATTTGCTCTTGTTGAGCAACCAAAGAGGCTAAAGGAACATTATTTGGATCAATATGGGCTTTCCCATTAACAAGCATAGACATAATAATATCAATCTTATCACTCAAGGAGGAGGTTTCCTCAATATAATTTACCTTCTTACCTTGTGGAGCTCTCTCAGTATGCCATTCAGAATAATTAACCATCATATTGTCCAAAAGTTTTGTTGCAGCACCCAAAGTGATGGTCATAAAGGTACCTCCAGCAGCTGAATCCAATAGGTTCCTTGAAGAATAGTTCAATCCTGCATAAAAGTTTGGATGATCATCCAAGTAGTCAGTCCATGAGTGGGACAATTCTTTACCAAAGATTTCATTCTTTCCCAAGCTTGAGCAACATGCTCATTATCAAGTTGTTTAAGCTTCATTATTTCACTTCTCATGGATATAACCTTAGCAGGAGGATAGTATTTTCCAATAAAAGCATCTTTGCACTTAGTCCAAGAATCAATACTATTGCTAGTTAAGGAATTCAACCACTCTTTAGCTTTTCCTCTCAAAGAGAAAGGAAACAATTTCAGCTTAATAATATCACCATCTATATCCCTATGCTTCTTACATCTCACAAAGTTCAACAAAGTTATTTAGATGGGAAGCAACATCTTCATTACCAATACCAGAAAATTGCTCTCTCATAACAAGATTGAGCAAAGCAGGTTTTATCTCAAAGAAAGTATTTTCAGCCACAGGTGGAGCAATAGGTGTGCTCATAAAATCATTGTTGTTGGTGCTAGTGAAGTCACACAACTTAGTGTTTTCAAGAGTAGTCATTTTTTTTGGATTTTCAAATAAGAAAGCAAACAAGTAAAACTAATTTTTTTGGGGTTTTTGAAGAACAAAACAAGCAAACAAAGCAAAAAGAAACTAAGCAAAACAAAAACAAAAAAGTAAAGAGATTCGTTATGAGGGACTCCCTTTGTGAAGATGTCCTTGACTCCCCGGCAACGGCGCCAGAAAACGTCTTGATGCGCTCGACGATCGACATAGAGCTCGTTGGGAACCCCAAGAGGAAGGTATCATGAGCACAGCAGCAAGTTTTTCCTCAGTTATGAAACCAAGGTTTAATCGAACCAGTAGGAGCAAGGAAACACCCCAAAGGTGTTACTAGCTGAGATTTGGCGTATGACTACCGTGCTAGTAGCAACGTGGAGACCTACACAACACAACCGCAGGACTTTGTCCCCAACTTGCGATGAGGTTGTCAATCTCACCGTGTTTTGCGGAAAACAAAGGATTAAACGTATCGAATGGAAAGAAGTAAAAGTTTGCAGAAAGTAAACACAAAGCAGAAACAATTTATAGATTGCATGTAAAAGACAAGGACCCGGATCCATAGTTCCCTAGAGGTGGCTCTCCTTAAGATAGATAACATGCTGAGTGAACAGATTACAGTGGGGCAATTGACAAACACCAAGAAAGCAATACATGCATATACTAATCATCTTGACTCCTTTGAGACTTTATTGGGCATTACAACATAATACATAGACCGCCATCCAACTGCATCTATGAACAATAATCCACCTTCAGGTTATCATCCGAACCCCCTCCAGTATTAAGTTGCAAGCAACAGATTATTGCTTTACGAACTGCGTGTAAAGTAAACAATACGATTGTTCTATGAACAAAGGATTGTTGTTTTCTCCCTAGTAGCAACAACACATCTAGTACCTTAGAGATTTCTGTCACTTCCTCAGATTATCAGAGGCATGAACCCACTATCGAGAATAAATACTAACTCTTGGAGTTGCTAGCATCTACTTGGCCAAGATAGCTACTAACAATAGAAAGCATGCAAGATCGCAAATAACAAAGACATGATAGAATCAATAATCAATCTGAAATAGCATCTCAATATCCATCGGATCCCCGCAAACACAACATGTATGGATTACAAATAGATGATCTTGATCATGAACGGAGCTCACAAGATCTAAACAGGAAAGCACAAAGGAGGAGAACCAGCCATCTAGCTACTACATGGATCCGTAGTCCAAGTATAAACTACTCACGCATCACACCGGAGGCTTGCATGGTGATGAACAAGGCCTCCAGGGTGAATTCCCCTCTCCGGCAGGGTGCCGGGAAGAGCTTCAGATCCCTCCCGATCTAGGGATGGAGATGACGGCGGCTACAGACTCTTTCGTGGATTTTTGATCGGGTACTTAGGGTTTTCGTCCCGAGGGCAACTTATAGGCGGAAGGAGAGGCCGAGGGGGTGCCGGGAGCCACCACACCACCCCCTGCGCGGGCCAGGCCTGGCCGCACGGCCAGGTGGTGTGGCCAGCCCCTGGTCCCTCTCCGTCTCGTATTCTAGCACTTGACCCCTTCCGGAAAATAGGCACTTTGGCTTTTGTCCCGTCCAATTCCGAGAATATTCATTTTCTGACTTTCCTGGAACCAAAAACAGCAGAAAACAGGCAGCTGACACTGTGGCTCTTGTTAATAGGTTAGTCCAAGAAATCATATGAAAAGTACTCCAAAGTTGGAACAAAACACAAGAAAGTGGATAAAACCAAGCATGGAACATCAAAAATTATAGATACATTTGCAATGTATCAGTCCACATGGAGGAGCTCTAAGATCCTTTTTGACGAGATAATAGTCTTCCTTTGATGAGGAGAGTCATGCATTTTCCCTTCAACACAAGCCCTACAAACACGATCTTTGGCAAATGAGACATTTTCTTTTAGTCCAAGGATGTGGCCACCCTTGTGGAGACTTTGCAAAGTTCTCATATTGACGTGGGCTAGTCGGCGATGCCATAACCAACCTGCGTCAGCCTTTCCGAAAAGACACATCGGGCCTGTAGTGGTTTTCCCCGAAAAGTCCACCACGTACAGGTCATTTTCGACATATCCCACGAAAGCGACTTTTAGAGACTTGCTCCACAAGAGTACCACCAAATTAGCATCAATATAAACTGCAAAGCCCATCTTACCAAGGGCGCAAACTGAAAGTAAATTGTACCCGAGGGTCTCAACAAGCATGACGTCCACGAGAGAGATATCGTGAGCCACCACGACTTTGCCGAGACCCAATACCTCAGATTTTGACTTGTCGCCATAGGAGACGGTTATATGATCATGATTTGGCCGCATCTCCGTGATGATCTCCTTGCTTCCGGTCATGTGACTCATGCATCTGCTATCGAGTACCCATTTAGACCCACCGGAAGCATAGCCCTGCAAGAAAGTTACTTCTTGGTTTTAGGTACCTATTTTTCAATGGGTCCTCTCATGTTAGTGACAAGGGTCTTGGGGACCCAAATAGACCAAGGAATGTAACAATCATAAGGACCTACATAACTAGCATAAACATCACCATAATGATCGCAATATAACTCAAAGTTAGGATTGTTAGCCCCTGCAAAACCATCATAATTAGACTTGTCATTGGTGGTGGTGCTAGTCTTTGGTTGAGCAGTCTTGCTCTTCTTCTTCTTCTTCTTCTTCTTCTTCTTCTTCTTCTTGTTTTTCTTGTTCTTTGTCTTGGGAATATAACCAAGACCTTCTTTTCCATTGTTTGTCCTTTGCTTGCTCAGTATCTCATCTAAAACTTCTTTACCTTTGTGTTGAGAACCTCTTGCAAGTTCTTCTTTTCCATAAGATGATGTGGAGGTGCTTGGCACATCATACATCTTCAATTGAGTTTGGAGCTGGTCATGAGACTCATTTAGAGTAGAGTGATCACTCTCCAATGCCTTGTGAGCACTGTCAAGTTTATCAAACTTCTCTGAGAGTCTAGCATGAGCAGCCCCAAATTCAATCTTTTCTTTCTTTAGTTTCTTTACCTTGGCAAGAGCATTGTCACGTTCTTTGATGAGCTGAGCCACAACTTCTTCATGTGACTCCTCAATGGATTAGAGTCTCTCTTCCAAAGATACTCGAGCTTCCTCTTCTTCTTCCAAGGCATTCTTCAAAGAAGCTATCTCCAAGGCATCTTCTCTTTCTATTCTGCCCTTTTCTTCAAGAAGATCTTCGGCTTGAGCAAGTTGACTCATAAGAGCATCAAAATGAAGTTTGTGCTCACCTTGCAGGTTAGTGAAAAAGTTGTCCAAAGCAATAACTTCTTCTTTCATTTTAAGACTAGCATGATCATCCATATCCAAATTTATGTTAGTCTTAGGAAATGAAGAGCTAGAACTTGATACCTCGGACCCTCTTGCCATAAGGCAAGTGGCGTTATTGTTGATGACGTTCTCATTTAGCGAGTCGAAGAGATCTGATGGAGTTGATGTGGTGGCTATAGCAGCCACCTCGCGAGAACTCTCTTCATCCTCTTCATCTTCACTTGCAGAGGAGTATTCTTCTTGTGCCACCAAGACGATCTTGGGTTGCTTCTTGTAGGGGCCATTCTTTTTAATAAATGGCTTGTTCTTAGGCGCCTTGGGTTTTTCTTTAAGAATGAGCCTGCCACCATTGTCTTCTCTATTTTGATATGGACACTCAGCTACGAAGTGCAGCCTATCTCCACAATTGTAGCATGTTCTCAGTTTTGGGCCGCTTTCTCTTCTTCCACTTGACCCATTCTTGCGCTCGAGTTCCGACTTGGCCTTGGCAGGATCCTTCCAAAAGTTCCTTGCGTAAAATGCCATGTACTCACCATGAGCATGTTTGACTTCATCGGGGCAGTCCGTGGACGCCCCCTCAAAATCTCTTTCGTCCTCATCTTGCTCAACAACATTGACTCCCTTTTGCATTCCAATGGCACGGGCACGCGCATCTTCAGTGTTCTTTACAGCAAGTTTGAATGACGCCATTTCTTGCATGACTTCATTGGATGTCATTTGATGGTAGTTGTGTCTACCTTGCAAGCTCTTCAAGTCCGTTGGCTCGAAAGGCATTAAGGCACTCACATATTTTCTTTTTATCCATGCATCATCAATGTGAGTGGCTCCATGCTTTCTGAATGTTGTTGCAATGCCCTTGAGTCTTCTATACATGTCTTCATGGTTTTCACCATCCATCATGTAGAATCCTTCAGCTTCATTACTAAGGGCATCATACCTATTCCTTCTCATGCTTTCATTCCCAATAAAGAGATCGGTGAGGGCATCCCAAGCTTCTTTAGCAGTGTTGAGATGTTCAATGTGGGGCATGTCCTTGGGACCCACACCGAGCTGTATCATGTGGAGAGCCGTAGAATTCAATTGGCTGTCCACAACTTCTCTTCTTGTTAGGTTGGTATGATCTCCAATATGAAGACCCTCTTCAATGATCCTCCAAAGTTCAATAGAAGAGTTGCAAACATGAGACTTCATTAAGAATTGCCATTGATTAAAAGAGGATGAAGTAAGCTTGGGTGGATCACCCCTATTGTTTATATGAGGATGAGGGATAGGTGGGTCGGGGGAATATACGTGACGAACCTCACTATATTCCTCCTTACCACTTCCCTTCTTGGAGGTGGAACCATTATGTTTTTCACCTACCACTTCATCATCCTTGGATCCGGTGTTAGCCTTATCCTTGGATGATGGTGTGGCGGCCTCAGAGGAGGATGGAGATGGGTCTATGGATGATGTGAGACGAGCAATCATTTGATTCATCTCCTCCATCTTGGCCTCAAAGGATTTCAACAAGGTTGTTTCCAACGTCTTGAGGTCATCCATTGTGACCTTATCCACAGCCTCATTCCCATTCTCCTTGGTACTCATACTTCTCTTAGGCGGTTAATCCCGAAAAAGAGCCGGGGCTCTGATACCAATTGAAATGGATCGTATGGGCACCTAGGGGGGGAGAAAGGATATTTATACCCCCTTCCAAAACGAAGCTGTTGGAGCCTTTGGGGGCCGGATTATGTAGCCCAAGTGAGGGTCGGATTATCCGGCCTGGGGAAAACTCTGCCCCAGACTCGGAATATCTGGCAGAAAAACCGCCCCCACTCTGAGTGACGCGCCGAGCCTGCCCTTGATCGCCTCCTGGCGGCCGGATTATCCGGCCCCATGCGACGGCCGGATTATCCGGCCAAGGGAGGAAAAACCGCCCCTGTTCGGATTTTCCGGAAGATAATCCGACCACACTCCGAGCGTCGTGCCTTGGAAGCCTTTGATCGATTTCTGGGGGCCGGATTATCCGGCCCATGCAAAGGCCGGATTATCCGGCCTAGGGAGGAAAAACCGCCCCAAATAGGATTTTCTGGGAGATAATCCGAACCCATACTGAGCGTCGTGCCTTGGCCACCTTTGATCGATGAGTTAGGCCAGATTATCTGGCCCTTGGTGGGGCGGATAATCCGGCCCCCAAAACACCAGAACAATCCCTGCACACTTAGCTCACATGTGAAAACTCCACGATATTGTTATCTAACACGCAAAACACAGGGAACCATGAAATGTTCTTTCAGCCGGGATCGTTCTGCTCCTCTGGTGAGAGGACTTCTCAATAATGGCGATAGATCTCCGCCTGCCGTGCCTGCCCACGGGGGACCGGCGGGATGGTCCTGGCCATCGATGCTGAGCGCACAGTCGTGCGGGCACCGCACATTCGGGGGTGCTGGGTACCCCGCCTCCTATAGCGCGCATGCCTCGTGGACGCATAGAGAACGACACCCAAACCCGTTCATGGTGGCTCCGTTTTCGGGGTATCTCTCCATGGCCGACGGTTGGGTGGTTGGGAAAGATGGGAGAGGGGATGCGAGGATGGAACTGGGCTATGAGGAGCCGCGGGGAAGGAGAGGGGGGGGGGTTAATGCGTAGGCGGTGGCGTGTCAAGCGAGGTGGGAGGCGTGACGGGCGGGACGCGACTTCTCGCATGCAAATGGCTGATCGGCGGGCAACAACGCCATTACTGGGGACGCGGAAGGTGAGGGGAAAGATGGACCGAACGCATCGGCCGCTGACGCTGACACGGTGGCCCGTGACGACCATCCGTTTCGCGTGCCAGCTTCTCTGTGCCTTCCCGCCAGAAATGCGGCATCCGGCGCCCCGCTAGCCCCACTCCCCCCCGGGTTGGGTTCGGCCTGGGGGCGCCGGATGAAAAACGGGCCACACCGGCCCTAAACTAGTTTGGAAGTGGGGTGGACGTGAATTCTGCCATCGGTGCCCACAATAGCCCTTTAGGAGGCCTTATGGCCCTCGAGTGGAGATGCTCTTATAGACTCAATCTACAATGGCTCGTATTTCAACAATTGAGAACCGCATAATGTCACCATACCCAAAAGATCAAAATCAGTTTTTCCACGCGCATAATATGTCACCATACCCAAAAGATCGAAATCACCAGACTAAGATTTGGACAAATAATCTTAATTACCATCATCATTTTAATAGCAAAACATGCTTATCTTACATGGCAGATTAGTTGGATGAATGTGGTCTGTCGTGGAAATCAAATATGTCTGTCCCTTCGGCTGTGCGACACGATGATGATATGCAGTGGCAGGCCACACTTAATCCTGCGTAATACCGTTCATTGGTACTCTAGTTCAATAAAGTTTGCTTTTCCAAAAAACCTAATGGGACTTACGGATACTGTTTAAGCGCCATTTATATCCCTACTGGCACGTATGCAGCAGAGTGCAACAACTGCTGAAATGGTTATGCTGCTTACCACTAAAGAGACGAGAAAGAAGAAACAAAACCTGAATGTAAATGGTAGTGCCAATGAGACAAGGAAGGGTGAAGGTAATTCCAATGGCCACACTTGGCCTAAAACTGGGACTTGTTGAAGAGATCAAGACTAACTTGGGAAATGCTGCCACTGCTGTGCTCCTCGACCCTATCCCCAAGAACTCTCTTTGAGGTGCTCTTCTTGTTGGGAAACATGCTACACAAAACAATTTTTTCTAGCGTATAAACCGGATCAAGTTATGCGGGAGTGAGGCAACAAATTATATCCACGAAGATCGAACTAGCGGAAGTTTGTCGAAGACGAGGTTGATGAAGACGAGCATCGATCCCTGCAACGAGACTTATCAACTTGCGAGGAGATGTATTATCCCACGAACGACTCTGATGATCTTGTACCGCACGCTCAACACCTCCACGATATCAACACCTAAGAGATTAGAAACATAGTGTCGAAGTGCAATCATGTGCATGGCTCAAAGCGGGAGTGTGTGGATGAAGATCCAGTTGCGCTTCCGCAGTCCCATCTAGATTAGATCTAAACGGAGGTAGAACTTAGACAACGCTCCGGCGTCGGTGAAAGAACATTTCATGGTTCCCTGTGTTTTGTGTGTTAGATAACAATACCATGAAGTTTCTAATGTGCACTAAGTGTTGCAGGAAAGAGTTTCGATGTTTGGGGGCCGGATTATCCGCCCCCATCAAGGGCCGGATGATCCGGCCTGACCATCTTGGACAGTGCTGGCCGCGCTTGAGCGTCTGTCTAGGGGCATATTTCCCCCGGACAGTCCGGCTCTAGGGCGGATTTTCTCCCTGGACTGGATAATCTGGCCTTCCTCTAGGGCCGGATAATCCAGCCCCAGGGAAATTGCCCAAGGGAGCGTATGCGCGAGCTTCTGTCTAGGGGCATATTTTCCCCCGAACAATCCGTGTCTGGGGCGGATTTTCCCCCCCAGCCGGATAATCTGGCCCACCTCTAGGGCCGGATAATCCGGTCCTCAGGAGAAGATGCCAAGGACCGCCCTGCACGAGCTTCTGTTCGAGGGCAGATTATTTGCTGGATAATCCGAGTCTAGAGCGGAGTATTCCCCAGGCTGGATAATCCGGCCCTCACTTGGGCCAGATAATCTGGCCCCAAATGGCTCCAACGGCTCAGTTTGGACATGGGGTATAAAATCCCCATCAACCCCTCCGGTCAGAACTCTTGATTCATTTGAAAAAAGAACAGATCTATTGCAAAAGGTCTCTCCCGAGTTCTCCCACTTCAACCACCCGAGGCTTCGATCTTTGGGGGAATTGAAGGAGGAGACATCACTCATCATCATCTCGAATCAAGCGCTTCAACTCCTCTCCATTCACTTGGATAATCCCCGATCTAGTATTCTCGTTGATATCTAGATCTTGTGGTTTATTATTGATAACTATTGTTCTTGTGGCAGCTTGTTGTCATTACGGGAGCCTCCAATTCGGTTTTGGAGTTGTGCCCTGTTAGTTGTGTAAAGGCGCTGGTTCTCGCCTCGAAGGGTTCCTATAGTGGAAAGGTGGATCAGGCCTTTGGTGGCTGGATCCATCGGAGAATAGGGTGAGGCCTATTGTGGCGTGGTGGTCTTAGTACCACCCACCCCTCCAACGCAGATGTACTTCCCTTAACAAGGAAGGAACTACGGTAAAACAAATCCCGTGTCTCCGCGTGCTTCATCACGGTTTCCTCGTTCCTCACTTTACTCGCTAGTAGTTACGTTTGCATATAGGGAAATTCTATATAGTAGTATATCTAGAGACTTTACCTTTTGTGTCAAGCCTAAAATTGAAAAAGCATTAAAATTTGAAGTAGCACCTATTCACCCCCCTCTAGGTGCCCATATGATCCATTTCAGTCGGCCATGAAGTAGATCTCCGTCCGACGTCGATGGCGTTAATGCGGGAGAGAGAAGAAGGTGCAACACTAGGACAAGAGGCGGAGCTCGGAGGTGGCTTGGGTTATGGCGGCAACAGCGGATTGGGCTAGGGCGGCGTGGCTCGGGCTAGGGTTTTCCTTGGCTGCCCTGCCCCTCCATATATATGGGAGCGGGCCGTCTCCCTCCTCCAATCCGAGTAGGAGAGGAGGTCGAGTCCTGGTAGGACTCCCTACTCCCCAAACCGCCATAGGGGGGGTCAAATCCAACAAGGACTCTCCCAATCTGATTAGGGAGTTTGGTTCGAACAAGGACCCCTCCTTCCCACCTGCCAGCTTAGGGGAGGCCCTCACCGACTTGGCCAGGGTTTCCCCTTCTTGTGCGCACGACCCTAGTAGGCCCATGAGGTCCATATGGCCCATGATCCCTGATGCCTGCAAGAGCACAAGTTCGTCTAAGCATGTTTCTGTGCAAGTATGACTTCTGGTTTTTATATCGATTTGAACAAGGAGCCTAGGCAAGCGTTTATCTATGCGTTTCTGTCGCACCAAGGTGTCACTAGTCTTGAGTGAATTGACTGCAAGTATTGAAGGTGAAAATGTGGTGATTGTGGTTGAGTGGGAAATGGAGTTTGAACATAGATTAAAAGTAAATAACATAAAAGTAAAGAGTACAAAGGTTGATTGAGGTTCCTACAGATGATAGGTTAGGCACAAAGAGATTCAGTTCATGGTGATACTAAACATGCCAAATGGAATAGGTAATTGTAATTCTTCATACAAGTGTGCAAGTAGGCGAGCAACCTATTATTAGCTGAGACTCGGCCAAATGGATTCATCTAACTCTCATGATTATTTTGTCTATTACCACCAGCCATGGTCAACGCAACATTTAAGGTCATGAGACCGAATCAAGGCCTTAAGCTTCGTGGTTCCTCGTGCTCCTTGAATTATACTAGATCCTCTTTGATATTAGCCATATCACTCGGAGGTCACTGATTCTATAGCAAAAAAGATCTTGTCTATGTGGTTCTCTGGATCATGTTATCTCGGGTCTTAAATTAGATAACAAGCATTACACATAACAAAGACAATCAATCTTGCACTTCATACTAATAACAACAATCACGTATGGATGTAGATACTATAGGCACATGTAACAACCCAAATTTTCAATTCCAGATGTTACTAAGAACATACCATACATGGCATTGCATCATGGCATCAAACAAAAATTTGCATATAAATCCTTTTCACAAAACCCTAATTTTGGTTTTCCTAAATAGTCCTATAGCGACAAAAGTTTTTTTTTTGCAATCCCAGCCTTCAAAACTATTTCAAAGTTTGAAAGTATGATCCTATAGTTATCTACTTATTTTTACAAAACTTTAGAGACCAAAATCACTGAATTTCGAGTTAAAATGAGAAAGTTATTAAGAAGATACAAGTTGGAAAAAAGGGAAACCTAACCTAAGCGGGCCAGGCGAAGCCAACCCGCAGATACCTACCAAGCGCACCAGCCGAGTGAGCGGTGCGAAGCACAGTCCAAGTAGGCCGGCCCATAGCAACCGCACGCGTCTGCCCACATGCTCCACCGATCACACCCTGAACCCACATCCCACCCCCTCCTCTCGCTGAGTCCGGGTTGAGCCCGAGATCAACCTTCCGACGGGATTCTCGGCCAAATCTGAATAGAGTCCGTGCCCACGCTCCACAATTCCCCTTCTATTTAATCCCCTCGCCACGCTGCCCCAAATCCCTAAAAAATCTAACAAATCGCCACTGGGCTGCCAATTTTTGAGGATGTTTCCAATCTCGCCGGAGAGCGCCGCCGCCCTTACAAGCCCAGGTTCCGAGGCCTCCCCTCCTTGTTTCGATACCTCTTCTACTTCCTTTTGCACCACCGCATCACGGTGATGTTTTCCCCCACTTCTAGAGCACTAGGACGACAAGGAGGCCACACTGGAGCTTCGTCGGAGTCCGAGGACAATAGCCAAGGGAGGACGCCGCTTGGGACCAGGAGGACAGAAGACGAGGACGCAACCGTCACCACCGCCTACCGCATGTTGTGGACCGCTTCACCGATCTAGGAGCTCACCAGAACATCGCTAAGCACCACTACCTGACCGTGCCACCATCATCGCCACCATCACCTCCGCTCGCCGAGTGCTATAAGTTGCCACTGCCCTAGTCCATCCGATCGTAAACCTAGGGCGTAGATTAGTTTTAGCCGCCGAATCGTTTTCAGACAATCACGGAGCGCCACATCGGATGAGACGAGCCCCGCCAAGCCGAGAGCCCCGCCACTGGAACCGAGCCTGCTACAGGGGAGCTGACGCATCATGGCCGCTAGATCAAGATCCAACAGACGAGAATAATTGCAATAGTTTTAAAAACAGAAAAACTCCAAATCTTGCGCAATTCATATAAAAATAACCGTAGCTCCATTTTAGTTGATTATTGTCACGTTGGCTTCGTAATTACGAGATCTACAGTTTGGTGTTGAAATATGTTTGATTAGAGCTTTTAGATCTACCTCGTGGTAGATTGGAAGTTTATACCCCATTATGATCATATTTAGTGTTTGAATCATCCAAATTAATTGAATCTATGGGAAAATGATACTACTGACATGATCAACATAATACAACCCATGTATAATTTTCTTAGTCGAATTAAACTCGTACTTGACGTATTACCATGTGGCATGCATGCATATCTACCTTTGTGGCATTGATTTGTGCAAATTTGTGAATAGATCTATTTTTGTGTTTTTTCTAGATTGCTGGGAGTGCGCTGAGGAGTATTATTGCCTAGAGTGCTGTTTGGATCAAGGAAAGTTACACCTCTTGTTCATATGTTTTCCCAATTTGACTACTATGCATGTTTTTCTCTTCAAAATAGTAGTATGCATGTGTAGGATGTTTTTGGTAGAATTACTTAGCAATATTTTGCAAGTGTGATGTTTTTGTAGTATGCCATGAATAGTTATATACTTAGGATTTCCCCCTTCCTAATAGGTTATCCCTGAATTGTTCTACATATTGCTTGTGCTATGCTATATATATAAAATATCGTTGGGGGGTTCAAAGACTGAAAATTTTCTAAGTATAAAAGCTCCCTTGAGCGAACCTTTTCCCCTCAAATGTACTTCAAAATAAAAACTAAGTTTTCTTCTTGGCAGATTGGTTGTCGGGACAACAAGTGAAATTTTGGTGGAGGATGGCCACCTAGGAATAAAAGAAGTTTACCATGCTCCAGAAGTCAAAAGCTTCAAGCGCAACCACAATACATATGGGCTTTGTCTTAGCTTAGTATTTAGTGGGAAACCTCACCTAGGTACCGTCATTTGGAGGATCTTTTGGCACGGGCGGAGCCGGAAGGTAGAGGGGCTACTAAGGGAAGGCTTCGCCATGGTCTTGTCTGTAAAAGGACTTGATCGTGGATTATGGATAAAGTGCACAACCTCTCGAGAGTATTCAATCTGATCGATCAGCTGAGTTCATGGAAAAGAATAACTTGAGCATCTAAAGGATGGAGCCTCTAAAGGATATTCCTCTCTCTTTCAAACTTAAGTTTTATAAAACCCCGTGGCGTATGTAATATTTCTCATGTGTGGGATTTTGGGACTTGGTGTGTAATATCCAAGTGTTAGATTAAGGATTGGACACTTGGTGCATAATATCCGCGTGTTCCACTCGACCCTATATTTTTCTAAGTAAATGTTTACAAAGTAGGATAAAAGGATTTCCTCTCTTCTTCTTAACTTAAGAAAATTGGCTTTATGTAAATAAACTTCAAGCCTTCTCCTAGCCTTGCATGTAGAGATAGTATAATTATTTCCTTAGTGTAATTTGTAAATACATTCAAAGTATTGACCAACTCGTTTGGCTGTATTTTTCATGTGCAGAATCCGAAGATTGAAAGGTCCGTAGGATTCGCGGGTCTACACTCAACAAGCCTGTGGAATTGATGGACTCAAGTTTTATTAAGTTTCCGCTGGTTATTTGAGCTAGCTATAAGCTATGCAAAGATGTAATAAAGTATACTCTGGATTGTTTGTGTAATAATGACTTGTGTTTTTTATGATATTTCATCGACTGTGAGTGCTAGCTATTGATCTAGGGAGTAGCATGACAATCATAGGGACTTAGGATCTTTATCAATCCCAGGTCAGAATAGATGGTATCAGAGCATAAAGTTGATTGTAGGACGTGACCCTAGGATTGGAAACACCCTTAGACATTAGGACTTTTTGCTTGCTTTCTTCTTCTAAGTTATTTACGCACTTCTAGTAATTGCTTTCCTTATTACTTATTTTATGTATCTAATCTTCTTTTCTTCCAACTCAAAGATGACGAGATTCCACTACGACATCGCTAAGGACTTCAAGTACATTAACTTTGGGGGATGCCTTCTCGACATCATTGAGCAATTGGAGCTACCCATACCATAATACAAGGAAACCTGTTGAGGAAGTTCTATAGGGAAGGCTGCTGGGAATCAAAGTGTAACACCCTCAGAATCGGCCCTATGCAAGTTTTAGCGGAACCCGCCAAACCCGCATAGAAACGATTCAAAGGTGCCCACCAGGCACTTTCGTGCGGGTGGAAAACGAAGTAATAACATTTCACAACAGTCCTCGATGGGACCCACAGAACAGATATATATACAACGGCGACTCATGGAGTCAAGAATACAGATATACAATACAAAGATCCAAATCACCTTGAAAACGATAGAGCGTCCAACTACGGACAAGATGCAAATGGGGCTAAGAGCGCTGAAGAATAACCAATGGCGTCCATAACCCTGCCCAGGCCAAGCCGGAAGGGTAACCCTGCTAACGACGTCGATCTCAAACCTGCTAAACAAAAGGGGTGCCGACAAAGGGCAAAGGAAAAAGAGGAGCGTCGATCGAGGCCAGTACACGGCGAGACTAGAATTCGGCGGTCCTCGCCTACATAGGTATGGTGGACTGAAGCGGCAGCGCAGCATGCACTAAACAACCTATAGAGACTCGATACAACTGTCGGCTATCAGAGAGGGATAAGAAAGACCTATTCGGATCCAACCTGATTCTACCACCAAACATACCCATCCTGATATTTCCCCCTCGAGACCAACCAAGGAACTCAACCGAGGAACTCACACAGTTGGCAGTTTTATTCATTCAGTTGTCATTGCAGCAATTACTAGTCAGGTATAGATAATAGTCCTGATAAAATAAACAGTGGCCGTTTTATTTAACCATTCCGTTATAGTAGCACCACTTACTAGTCAGATACGATTAGCATGAGATATCCCAAAACCCAGCAATTGTTGGTACTTTTATTTGGCCATTCCGTTGTAGTTGAGCTGATTACTAGTCACATCGGATACAAGTCAATTGATAACAGTAAACTTTAGTTATAGTTGTCTATGATCAAGCACTGTGCTCTAAGTCGTCCATAACCGCGAACACGGCTTCTCGAAAATATTTAACCCTGCAGGGGTGCACAAAAGTATCCACACGCGATTAGCATGGGATATCCACACGCACTTCGACCCTTTTTGCCAGATCAATTAACATACACCCATCGGTATGTCGGCGGGGCCTAAGTCATGACGTTTCCCAGACCCAAAGCAAGCACGGGGGGCCACCCCACTAAGTACACCCGCAACGAAGTCGGCCGGGCTCCGAGACGGACTCAGGGTTTGTGGAGCCGGTATCGATCGGGAACCCGAAACTCTCGGGCTTGTCGATACAGTGAAAATGGGTCACGATCCTAAACAGTACAGTGTGCTATCCATCGCACAATTTAAATAAAGCAGTAAAACATGGCATAGGTACAGAATAGTAATAAAACCTCAAACTAGTTGTGGCCCCCAGTACAATACTTGGAATCAGGTACTAAATCGATGGGGTGCCCACACATCCCACATGTGGTTAGCGCGCTCGATCTCGGAACAGGTGTCAAGAACTCGGGGTCCTACGGGACACCAGTGAGCGGTCGGAAACCAAATATTGTCTATCACCCACCGGTGCCTCTGCATTTACCTACTTCAATTTTAGTTATTAAACAGTAATTAAAACCATGATCATCTCCAACATAAAGCATGCGGCAGAACTCCAACAACTGTGGTACTTGACGACACGCAACAGCACTTGAACCAAGCGACTACGACGCGCAAGTCCAACTACCTACCAAACAACAGGTAATAGGATGTGTCCAGGGCAATATAAGGCTGCAAGGGATATCACGGGTACGAAAACTAGAGCATCGCAACACAGATAGCAATAGATCAACAAGAGGGAATAAATACTATAAAAGTAAGATAGGTAGAAAGGGGGAGATGCTCGCCTGAAAACACTGCCGAAGGTTCATCCGAAGATCAGGTCGACACTCGCATCAACTCATCGGCCTAATCCGTGAAGAAGCAAAGCACTAGCAAAAACACCGGGTGCAATATTTAATACTACGGCAGAAGATCCGGCATGATTATGCTATGATGCAGATGCGGTGCAATTAGGCAATATTAAGCGGAACCGAGGTCCCGACAATTAATTAATAGGTTCGAGTTGTTTATCTACCCCGCAAATTAAGTGTTGGATTAACAGGGCGAAACATGACATCGGTTCGCTACACCAATTTAAATGGAGTCCGGAACAAGACAACGATATCCCGCAGATGGACTCCATATTTAATTATGAGGTGAATTGGCATAATGCCCCCAAACCACAGACAAGTATGCATGCATGATCAATTTAATATGCAACGAGTTTATATTTCATTTTATAAAATAGGGCTCGGGAAGGGAATCACACATTAGGGTTCGACGATCTTGGCTCCGAGGGGTTCGGGGTTCGGTCTCAGGTTCAGGGTTCGACGGGATCGAGGTTCGGATGCAAAACGGAGAACTTGTCGTGACGTGCCGGGGATCTTGGTTCCAAGCGTTCGATCTTGTCGGGTCCACGGATCGGCCGGTCTTGTCGTTCGGAAGTAGAACTTGTCGTCCTTGTGGCGATCTTGGCGTCCTTCCGGTTCGGGTTTTGGCGTCCGAGGGTAGACGAACTTGGCGTATCCGCATTGGCGATCTTGGCGTTCGGGTTCTCGACTTCGCATCCGGGTCGGCGCGCCCTAGGTCTCGGCCTTCGGAAGATCTTGGGGTACCGGCGGGTTCGTTGTCGGTGGTCCTTGTACAACTTAGCGTCTCGGCCGGTCTTGTCAAGATTAGCTTGGGGTTTGTGGTCTTCGACTTGGGAATGGTGCAGCAACAGGCAGAGCCCCTGGGCATCCGCTGGACTTGAAGATCAGTCTGCCTGCAGGTCATCGGCATCACTACAAAGAACGACACAGCGATTGATGCCTCCAACCGATGGTCGCAGCAGAAAGGGAGGGAGGTACCCGCGACGAACGACGTCCGCAGACGGTCGGTGGCGATGGAGAGGGCCACTGCGGAGGAGGGGACAGAGCCGACCTCGCGAGGGGCGCCGGCCGGAGGCGAGGATGAGGTGGGCGACGAGGAGGCTCGGGAAGGAGCCGGCGAGGGGGTCGCGGCTGCAGGGACGCGCGCGAGGCCGGGTTGGAGAGGCGAGCCCAGAGGGTTCCTGGCGGCGGAGGCGGGCGGTCGACGAGCGGGAACGGGCTCGGGGGCGAGCCAGCTGGGACGCTGGGAGGAAGGCGCCATGGAGGAGGTGAGCGGGCCGACGGGAGGTGGCGAGGGGGCCGGTGGAGCTTCTGCGGGGACGGAGGCGAGCAGGGCGTCGTCCGAGAGGAGGGGCCACGAGCCTGTGAGCCGGTGACGGGTCGCCAGGCGGGGTGGTCCGCGCCGAGAGGGAGAGGCGGCTGCATGGGTCGGGTGGAGGAAGGAGAGGAGAGCGTGGGGGGGTGGGCCAGGTGGGGGGGCCCGCGGGGGGGCAAAGGTGGTGGGGCGGTGGTGTGGGCCTGGGCGTGGGGCCACGGGTGGGGTCGGGTTGGCAGCGAGGGAGAGAGAGAGAGGGTAGGATGGGCTAGGGTGAAAGAAGGAGAGAGGGTGGGCTGGTGGATTGATGATGTGGTGGGTATGGATTGGGGAGAGGGTGAGGTGGCGAATGTGAGAGGTGGGTAGGAATGGATTTGGTGGGACTAGGATTAGATGGGGCTGATTAGGTGGACTTTTACTTACGGGGTGGTCGACTGGGTCGATTCGGCCCGTTCGACCGCCCCCACAAAAATAATTAAATATTTTATTTGTTTCAAACAGACTTTTGCAACCCGATAGCAAACAAAACAAAATATTCCGGTGACCCGGGTTTTGCGTTTGAACAAAGACGGGGCATTTAGAAAACACAAACAGGTTTTTCCGAAATAGTTTTATGCAAGCAAATGCAAGATGATGACGATGCTCAAATGCAATGTGGCATGATGACATGAGCATGCGGTCATGATGATGCAATGCACAAAAACAACGCGATTTTATAGTAGTGCTTTTGCGGGATGCCACACAAAGTCATCCAACCAGGGCAAAGCACCGAGCCCAAGACGAACGACTCAAGATGAACTTCGTTAACGACTCCAAGGAGAAAGCTGATACGTCCAAAACGTATCTACTTTCCCGAACACTTTTGCTATTGTTTCTCCTCTAAACTTGTGTGATTTGGATGCAACTAACACGGACTGACGCTGTTTTCAGCAGAATTGCCTTGGTGTCTACTTTTTGCGCAGAAAATCAACTATCAGGAAAAATCCCAGAAAATATGCCAAAAATCCTATTTCACCAAAAGACTCCCGGAGCAAGAATACGAGACGGAGTGGGGCTGGGGCCTAGCCACACCACCTGGCCACGCAGGCTGGGCCTGGCCGCGCCAGGGGGTGGTCTGGCTGCCCTAGGCACCCCCTCGGTCTCCCTCTTTGCCTATAAGATGCCTTCTGACCTAAAAACTCAGGGGGGTTCGACGTATTTCCAGAAGGAGTTTCGCTCCTCCGCCACCACCAGATTCCACGAAACAACACTAGAAACTCCGTTCTGGCACCCTGCCGGGACGGGGAATTGGAGGAGATCATCGCCATCATCATCACCATCGCTTCTCCATCGACCATCCATGTTTCCCCCATCTATGAGTGAGTAATCCCCCGCTGTAGGCTATGGGGATGGTAGGGATTGGATGAGATCGTTCATGTAATGGCATCAGATTGTTAGGGCATGGTGCCTAGTATCTTCTATTAGTGCTTTATGACTTTGTTGCGACCTGTTATGCTTAATGCTTGTCACTAGGGCCCGAGTGCCATGATTTCAGATCTGAACATGTTATTGATTCATTATGATAGTATTGTTTATGGTCTTATCTGCAAGTTGTATACACACGTTGTTTTCGGAACCAATGGCCCCGAAGTGACAGAAATTGGGATAACCGGAGGAAATGACTTTGATGTGAGGATCACATGTGTTCATGGAGTGTTAATGCTTTGCTCCAGTGCTCTATTAAAAGGAGCACCTTAATTGCCAGTAGTTCCCTTGAGGCCCCGCTGCAAACGGGCTAGCAGGACAAAAGATGTTGTGCAAGTTCTCATTGCGAGCACATATGACTATATATGGAACACATCCTAGGATTATCTAGTACTTGGATGCTTTATCTTATTTATCTACAATTGCCCTATGTTTTGATTGCTATGTGAATTGTCTTGTTCATGCAACGCCCGTCCATCCATCCCTATGCCTACTGCACTCGAATCCTACTGTTTACTGCTATTGTTACTACTGTCTTTACTTTACTACTGTTGTTACTTTACTAATCCTACTACAAAACTGTTGCTACTGATAAACTGCTGTGAGCAAGAGTGTTTCTAGGTGCAGATGAATTGACAACTCAGTTGTTAAGGCTTATAAATATTCTTTGGCTTCCCTTGTGTCGAATCAATAAATTGGGTTTCACTTCCCTCGAAAATACTGCGATACACCCCCTATACTTGTGGGTCATCAAGACTATTTTCTGGCGCTGTTGCCGAGGAGCATAGCTTTATTTATCAAGTTCACTTGGATTCTCTATTCTTCGCTGCCATCCATCCGTCATGGGTAAGTCTCGTGATGGCAAGGTTCCTATTTTACCATCCACTACAAGAAGAGGTACGGTTCTGAACACCTCTGTTGCTCTTGATTCACCATCTGTTATGAGTAAGCTCGTTACACCACCACATACACATGCTACAAACACTGCTACTACTGCTGTGTGGCGCCCCGCAAAACCACTACTAGAAAATCACGGTGTTTTTGTGCATTGCATCACCATGCCGCATGCTCATGTCATTATGCCACATTGCATTTGAGCATCGTCATGTCATCATGCATGGTTTGCTTAAAAACTATTTTTGAAAAGTCTGGTTTTGTTTTCTAAACACCTCGTCTTTATTTCCAATAAAAACTCTGGTCTTTTCTGGATAGTTTTATTTGTCTAAAATTATTTACAAAGGATATTTTAAAATAAAAATAAAAGTTGAAATTGTTTTTTTTGGACGCAGCCAGCCAGGCCCAAAGCCCAGCCGGCCACCTCCTTCTTACCCTAATCCCTCCCTCTCTCTTTTCCTCAGCAGCCGCACAAAACCACAGGCGCACCCCGCGCCAGCCCTCCCCCTCCACATCACCCCAGCCTATCCTAGGAGGCCACCTGTCCACCACACCACCCACCTCCTCCTCTTTCCTGCCCATCCACCAACTCCCACACACCTGGACGCTGATCCCCACTCCACCTGAGCCAGCCACCCACCCCACGGCTGGTCCCACTCCCATGCACCGCACGCAGTGGAGCGGACAGAGCAGAGACGCCTGCGTACGTGTCACGCCAACCACTCCCGTGCTCCACCCCGCTCTCCTGGCCACCCCCACCTACCGCATCGTCAGCCGGGTCCCACCCACCTTCTCTCTGCCTGCACGCCTCCTGCCCCGCCTTCCTCTCTCTCGTACGCCTCCTTCCTCCCCCGCTCGCTCTGCTCCCGCAGTGACCGCGGCCTCCTCCACCTGCCCGGCTCGCCCCGTCGCCTCCGCTCGCTCCCCTGCATCCGGCCGCCGCCGCGAGCGAGCCCCGGCTGCGCTGCCGTTTCCTCGCCTCGATTCCCTCACTGCCGCCAGCGTCCCCGACCTCCTCGTCAAGCCCGGCCACCCCGCCTCGACGGCGACCTTCCTCACCGTCCCTCATCACTGGAGCCCTCTCTGCCAGGCCTCCTCGAACCCCCTCCCGCCGGCCGGCCCTGCACCTCCAGGTCCCGCGCCACCGCCTGGCCCTCCTCTCCTCCAGCGCCGCCTCGCCGCCGCCAGGTCGCCCGGCCGTCTGGCCCCCTTTCTCGCCTGCTCGGCCAGACAACGGTCTCGCCATCGACCGCCGCCGCCTTCCTCCGCGCGCCCGCCTCGGCCAGGCCCCGCCGCCTCACGCTGGTCAGCCTCCGGCCGTGTGAGCGCCGCCGCAAACTTCCGCTCTCCCCCGACTGGATCCGCGGCCGCCTCTGCGTGCCTCTCCGAGCTCGCCGACCGCCCCTCCTCCCGCGTTTTGCCGCGATCCCCGAGCCCCATCGCCGGAGACCGTGCCTCCAGTTTGACCCCGTCTGCCGCGACCCCTCTGGTCTCTGTATCCTGTTGTTGCTGCTGCTTCTACACGGTTGCAACTCGTGAGGCGAAGAGGTGTGGTACTGGTGTTTCGATGATGCATGTGACTAAGTCTGACTATGTGCCGTGCAGTGAAGAGGTCGGTGCAAGTGTGCCCTAAGCAGGATATCCGTCCTATCGGTGTCTCTGTTTCGGCAAGATCGTCATGTGCGATACCAAGTCCTTCACCCACCATCGAAGTCGGAACCGAAGAGCTACATCGCGGTACACCGAGTTCGCCTCCATGGAAACCACAATACCGACGCCACGAGAAGTAACAGCCAAGATGCCAAGTTCGGCTGACGACAAGACCGACACGAGTCTAGACCCGAGGAGCTATGCAAGATCTACCGGCGCCGAACCCAAGACCGACAACGTCAACCGAGGACCCGACAAGACCCCTTCTCAGCACGAAGACCTCGGGTGCGCCGACACGGATCTGATGATCAAAGATCTTCTACACGGTTCCGAGACCCCGTACCCGCAGATCCAAAGACCAAACCCTGAAGACCGATCCCGGCGAGACCGGACCGGAACCACATCGAACCAAGATCGCCGATACCCATGTGTGACCCCCTTATTCTTATAAAATATGACATTCATATGTTGCATACTAAATTTTTCACACATGCATACTTATTTTGTGGGTACGGGTTATTTTATCGATTCACCTAATAAATAAGTATGGAGTCTATATGCGGGATATTTTTGTCTTATTCCGGACTCCATTTAAATTTGTGTAGCGAACCGATGACATGCTTTGCATTGATAAATCAACATTTAAATTGCGGGGTATCTAAATAACTGGAACCTATTAATTAATTGTCAGGACCCCGGTTCCGCTTAATATTGCCTAATTGCACAACGTCTGTGCCATGCCTTGCATCATATCATAAGCATGCCGGATCTTCTGCTGTAGTATTAAATATTGCATCTGGTGTTTCTTCTAGTATTTGCTTCTTCGCGGATTAGGCCGATGAGTTGATGCGAGTACCGACAAGTTCTCTGGATATGAACCATCGGTAGTGTTTCCCAGGCGAGCATCTCTCCCCCTTCTACCTATTTTGCATTTGTAGTCTTTATTTCCTCCTGTTGATCTAGTGCTATCCGTGTCGCGATGCTTTAGTTTCCGAACACCAGTTATATCCCGTGTAGCCTCTATATTGCCTTGGACACCTCCTATTACCTGTGTTTGGTAGATAGCTGGCCTTGCGAGTCGTAGTTGCTTGCTCAGGTGCGATCTCGTGTTGTCAAGTACCATAGTTGTTGGAAGGTTGGCAGATGCTTAATGGTGGAGATGCTTATTGGTGGAGATGATCATGACTTTAAATACAACTATTAAAATGCTAGATATAACTAATGCAGAGGCATCGGTGGGCAATAGATGTTATTTGGTTCTTCCACGCTCACTTGTGTCCTGTAGGACCCCGAGTACTTGATACCTGTTCCTTGATTTTTCGCACTATCCACATCCGGGAGGCCTTATGGACCCCCCTGAGCCAGAGCTTGATTCATTTCTATTTCTTGGGGCCACAAAGTAGTTTGGGGCTTTATTACTATCCTGTACCTATGCCATGCTTTACTGCTTTATTTAAGATTGTGCGTGGAGCACCTGTACTGTTTTGGAACGTGGAATATTTTCGCGGTATCGACAAGCCCGGTCACACTTTCGGGTTCCCAGTCGTTTATAGCCATTGTCACAAACCCTGGGTCCATTCCAGAGCCGGCCAACTTCGTTGCGGGTAGCTTAGTGGGGTGGCCCCCTGAAATATTTTATGAATCCTGTGATCGCTTTGTCGTGAATGCCTCGTTGGGTTTTGAGTTGGTTTTTCCGAGGTTGATCGAGTGTGTGTTGCTATTTGTGCACCCCTGCCGGGTAAAACTTTCTGAAAGCCATGTCCACGGTTATGGACGACTTGGAGCACAGTATCTCGATCATAGACAAGCATAACTAAAGTAGTGCTATAAATTTGACTTAATATATCTGACTAGTAATCAACTTCACTATAACGGAATGGATATTTAAAATGCCAACCACTGGTGGATCTGGGTTGTTTTGTGACATGCTATACCTGCCTAGTAAGTATTGCAACTCCAATGGAATGTGATAAAAGTGCCAACAACTGCTGGGTTTTGGGATTCGTCAGGACAATTATATCTGACTAGTAAATGTTCCAACTACAACGGAAAGGCAATTAAAATGGCCCACTACTTATGCGTCGGAACGACTCATGCTATCTATATTTGACTAGTAAGTGCTTCAACTATAATGGAATGAGTAAAAATGTGAACCGTGTGAGTTCCTCGGTCTGACTTCCTCGTTTGGTCTCAAGGGGGAAATACCAGGGTATGTTTGGTGTTAGTCTCAGGTTGGATCCGAATAGGTCTTTCTTACCCCTCTCTAATAGCCGCCAGTGATACCGAGTCTCTATAGGTTGTTTAGTGCCGCTGCGCTGCCGCTTCAGCCCACCATACCTATGTAGGCGAGAGCCGCCGAATTCTAGCCTCGCCGTGTACTGGCCTCAGTACTGACGCTCCTCTTTTTCCTTTGCCCTTTGTCGGCACCCCTTTTGTTTTAGCAGGTTTGAGTTCGACGTCGTTAGCATGGTTACCCTTCCGGCTTGGCCTGGGCAGGGTTATGGATGCCATTGGTTATTCTTCAGGGCTCTTAGCCCCATTTGCATCTTGTCCGTACTCGGACGCTGTAACGTTTTCAAGGTGATTTGGATCTTTGTATTGTATATCTGTATTCTTGACTCAATGAGTCGCTGTTGTATACATATCTATGCTGTGGGTCCCATCGAGGACTGTTGTGTAATGGTATTACTTCGTTTTCCACCCGCACGAAAGTGCCCGGTGGGCGTTCTTGAATCGTTTCTATGCGGGTTTGGCGGAAAAGGCTAAAACTTGCATAGGGTCGATTCAAGGGTGTTACAGAGTGGTATCAGAGCTCAGCAGCTGCGATACCCCACTGGTCCAGCCTGTAGGATAACCTAGCTAACGGCCGAAGTAGAGTGTCAAAGCTATTTTGCAAAATCGGCTGGATAGATCTGATTAGGTCTGCTTTTACTCCTTACCCCTCTGCTGTTCTCCTCTTACCTCTGCGTGTTTTGATTCTACTCTCTTATCTTTCCTTCGAGTCCAGGATTTCCCGTGGTTGGGTTTCTGTCGTACCTTCAGGGTTTCGCTTCCTCCCTTTATAACGGTGGTTCTACAATCATCAATCTGCTTCTCGGCTATTGTACCTTCATCCAATCTTTTGTCCTTGAACTCTTTATCCGTATGTGCCCCTTGATAGATAGATATCTCGTCGTTGAAAAGCATATGAGAAGGATGAGCATTGGTGAAGTTGGAGTGTACCTTGAGCATGTGTTGTTCATGCCAATGGAACCATCGCAAAACCTGATCATTGTGTCTTTTTGTACGATGTTTCTTTGTATCTTCCGGTGGTCCCCAATGCGACGACATCATCTACGCCATATCTGATGAAGATCCTGCATCACCCCTCTTGTTCCGAACACCGCTTGTGAAGATCTTTAGTCTAAATCCCGAGAGTTGGTTGCACGATTCTGCGATTCATTTACAGAAGGATGCTTTGAGTACAGGATGGACTGATCACCCTACCTGCCTCTCACTGTGCACTTTTGTACATCAAATCGGTGGATCAAGCAATTTCGCTCTGTCCACAGAAGTTAAAGGTGGCCTTATCTCTTGATACCTTTACCTTCGTCCTTTGTTCCCGAAGTGTTTTCTCGACGACCACGGACAACGACCCCTTGTTGGTGGTGTCGCCGATTTCAAGATGGAGCAATGATCTTTGTTAGTGGTTTCGTGGGGATCTACATGAAGCGAGAAGATTCAGATCATCATCCTTCTTTTCCGTACCATGAGGCGGATCTCGAGGGCGAGATCCATTGTTAGTGGTGTCGAATTGTGGCGCCCCGCAAAACCACTACTAGAAAATCGCGGTGTTTTTGTGCATTGCATCATCATGCCGCATGCTCATGTCATGATGCCACATTGCTTTTGAGCATCGTCATGTCATCATGCATGGTTTGCTTAAAAACTATTTTTGAAAAGTCTGGTTTTGTTTTCTAAACGCCTCGTCTTTATTTCAAATAAAAACTCCGGTCTTTTCCGGATAGTTTTATTTGTCTAAAATTATTTACAAAGGCCTATTTTAAAATAAAAATAAAAGTTGAAATTGTTTTTTTGGAGGCAGCCAGCCAGGCCCAAAGCCCAGCCGGCCACCTCCTTCCTACCCTAACCCCTCCCTCTCTCTTTTGCTCAGCCGTCGCACAAAACCACAGGCGCACCCCGCGCCAGCCCTCCCCCTCCACATCACCCCAGCCTATCCTAGGCCGCCACCTGTCCACCACACCACCCTCCTCCTCCTCTTTCCCGCCCATCCACCAACTCCCACACACCTGGACGCCGATCCCCACTCCACCTGAGCCAGCCACCCACCCCGCGGCTGGTCCCACTCCCATGCATCGCACGCAGTGCAGCGGACAGCGCAGAGACGCCCGTGTACGCGTCACGCCAACCACTCCCGTGCTCCACCCCGCTCCCCTGGCCACCCCACCTACCGCATCGTTAGCCGGGTCCCACCCACCTTCTCTCTGCCCGCACGCCTCCTGCCCCGCCTTCCTCTCTCCCGCATACCTCCTTCCTCCCTCGCTCGCTCTGCTCCCGCAGCGACCGCGGCCTCCTCCACCTGCCCGGCTCGCCCCGACGCCTCCGCTTGCTCCCCTGCATCCGGCCGCCGCCGCGAGCGGGCCTCGGCCGCGCCATCGTTTCCTCGCCTCGATTCCCTCACCGCCGCCAGCGTCCCCGACCTCCTCATCAAGCCCGGCCACACCGCCTCGCCGGCGACCTTCCTCACAATCCCTCGTGGCCGGAGCCCTCTCTGCCAGGCCTCCTCGAACCCCCTCCCGCCGGCCGGCCCTGCACCTCCAGGTCCCGTGCCGCCGCCTGGCCCTCCTCTCCTCCAGCGCCTCACCCCGCGCGCCCTGGCGCCCCGCCGTCCTCGCTGGCCGCCGTACAGCGGTCTCGCCATCGACCGCCGCCGCATTCCTCCGTGCACCCGCCTCGGCCAGGCCCCGCCGCCTCACGCTGGTCAGCCTCCGGCCGCGTGAGCGCCGCCGCAAACTTCTGCTCTCCCCCGACCGGATCCGCGGCAGCCTCTGCGTGCCTCTCCGAGCTCGCCGACCGCCCCTCCTCCCGCGTTCTGCCGCGACCCCCGAGCCCCATCGCCGGAGACCGCGCCTCCAGTTCGACCCCGTCTGCTGCGACCCCTCCGGTCTCTGTATCCTGTTGTTGCTGCTGCTTCTACATAGTTGCAACTCGTGAGGCGAAGGGGTGTGGTACTGGTGTTTCGATGATGCATGTGACTAAGTCTGACTAGGTGCCGTGCAGTGAAGAGGTTGGTGCAAGTGTGCCCTAAGCAGGATATCCGTCCTATCGGTGTCTCCGTTTCGGCAAGATCGTCATGCGCGATACCAAGTCCTTCACCCACCATCGAAGTCGGAACCGAAGAGCTACATCACGGTACACCGAGTTCGCCTCCATGGAAACCACAAGACCGACGCCACGAGAAGTAACCACCAAGATGCCAAGTTCGGCCGACGACAAGACCGACATGAGTCTAGACCCGAGGAGCTATGCAAGATCTACCAGCGCTGAACCCAAGACCGACAACATCAACCGAGGACCCGACAAGACCCCTTCTCGGACCCGAAGACCCCGGGTGCACCGACACGGATCCGATGATCAAAGATCTTCTACACGGTTCTGAGACCCCGTAACCGCAGATCCAAAGACCAAACCCTGAAGACCGATCCCGGCGAGACCGAACCGGAACCACATCGAACCAAGATCGCCGATACCCATGTGTGACCCCCTTATTCTTATAAAATATGACATTCATCTGTTGCATACTAAATTATTCACACATGCATACATATTTTGTGGGTACGGGTTATTTTATCGATTCACCTAATAAATAAGTATGGAGTCTATATGCGAGATATTTTTGTCTTATTCCGGACTCCATTTAAATTTGTGTAGCGAACCGATGACATGCTTTGCATTGATAAATCAACATTTAAATTGTGGGGTATCTAAATAACTGGAACCTATTAATTAATTGTCGGGACCCCGGTTCCGCTTAATATTGCCTAATTGCACCGCATCTGTGCCATGCCTTGCATCATATCATAAGCATGCCGGATCTTCTGCTGTAGTATTAAATATTGCATCTAGTGTTTCTTCTAGTGTTTGCTTCTTCGCGGATTAGGCTGATGAGTTGATGCGAGTACCGACAAGTTCTCTGGATATGAACCATCGGTAGTGTTTCCCAGGCGAGCATCTCTCCCCCTTCTACCTATTTTGCATTTGTAGTCTTTATTTCCTCCTGTTGATCTAGTGCTATCCGTGTCGTGATGCTTTAGTTTCCGAACACCAGTTATATCCCGTGTAGCCTCTATATTGCCTTGGACACCTCTTATTACCTGTGTTTGGTAGATAGCTGGCCTTGCGAGTCGTAGTTGCTTGCTCAGGTGCGATCTCGTGTTGTCAAGTACCATAGTTGTTGGAAGGTTGGCAGATGCTTAATGGTGGAGATGCTTATTGGTGGAGATGATCATGACTTTAAATACAACTATTAAAATGCTAGATATAACTAATGCAGAGGCATCGGTGGGTAATAGATGTTATTTGGTTCTTCCATGCTCACTTGTGTCCCGTAGGACCCCGAGTACTTGATACCTGTTCCTTGATTTTTCGCACTATCCACATCCGGGAGGCCTTATGGACCCCCCTGAGCCAGAGCTTGATTCATTTCTATTTCTTGGCGCCACAAAGTAGTTTGGGGCTTTATTACTATCTTGTACCTATGCCATGCTTTACTGCTTTATTTAAGATTGTCCGTGGAGCACCTGTACTGTTTTGGAACGTGGAATGTTTTCACGGTATCGACAAGCCCAGTCACACTTTCGGGTTCCTAGTCGTTTACAACCATTGTCACAAACCCTGGGTCCATTCCGGAGTCGGCCAACTTTGTTGTGGGTAGCTTAGTGGGGTGGCCCCTGAAATATTTTATGAATCCTGTGATCGCTTTGTCGTGAATGCCTCGTTGGGTTTTGAGTTGGTTTTTCCAAGGTTGATCGAGTGTGTGTGGCTATTTGTGCACCCCTGCAGGGTAAAACTTTCTGAAAGCCGTGTCTGCGCTTATGGACGACTTGGAGCACAGTATCTCGATCATAGACAAGCATAACTAAAGGAGTGCTATAAATTTGACTTAATATATGTAACTAGTAATCAACTTCACTATAACAGAATGGATATTTAAAATGCCAACCACTGGTGGATCTGGGTTGTTTTGTGACATGCTATACCTTCCTAGTAAGTATTGCAACTCCAATGGAATATGATAAAAGTGCGAACAACTGCTAGGTTTTGGGATTCCTCAGGACAATTATATCTGACTAGTAAATGTTCCAACTACAACGGAAAGGTAATTAAAACGGCCCACTACTTATGCGTCAGAAGGACTCATGCTATCTATATTTGACTAGTAAGTGCTTCAACTATAATGGAATGAGTAAATTTGCCAACCGTGCGAGTTCCTCGGTCTGACTTCCTCGTTTGGTCTCGAGGGGGAAATACCAGGATGGGTATGTTTGGTGTTAGTCTTAGGTTGGATCTGAATAGGTCTTTCTTACCCCTCTCTAATTGCTGCCAGTGATACCGAGTCTCTATTGGTTGTTTAGTGCCGCTGCGCTGCCGCTTCAGCCCACCATACCTATGTAGGCAAGAGCCGCCAAATTCTAGCCTCGCCGTGTACTGGCCTCAGTACTGACGCTGCTCTTTTTCCTTTGTCCTTTGTCGGCACCCCTTTTGTTTTAGCAGGTTTGAGTTTGACGTCGTTAGCAGGGTTACCCTTCCGGCTTGGCCTGGGCAGGGTTATGGACGCCATTGGTTATTCTTCAGGGCTCTTAGCCCCATTTGCATCTTGCGTACTCGGACGCTGTAACGTTTTCAAGGTGATTTGGATCTTTGTATTGTATATCTGTATTCTTGACTCGATGAGTCGCTATTGTATATATATCTGTGCTGTGGGTCCCATCGAGGACTGTTGTGTAATGGTATTACTTCGTTTTCCACCCGCACGAAAGTGCCTGGTGGGCGTCCTTGAATCGTTTCTATGCGGGTTTGGCGGAAAGGGCTAAAACTTGCATAGGGTCGATTCGAGGGTGTTACATGCTCAATCTGAAACTTCTGATACTTATGATGCTGCTTCTACTGTGCTTGATAAGAGTGGTTCATTAGGTCCTTTCCTAGATGCTATGATTTCTAGAACTATAGCTGGAAATACTGAAACTCCTAATGAAGACACTACTACACCTGTTAGTTCACCTGAGTCTAGTGAAAGTTATGATATTGAAGATGGTTATGTTGAGATGACCAATGAATTTATTAAAGAATATAAAAACACCCATGATAGGATCGCTGCTAAGAGTCTCCTTGAGAGGCGTACTATTAGACCCAAATTGTCTCCCATTGCTAAGTTTGCTGCTTCTCCCATAAACATTAAAGATAAAGATTATGATTTCTCTCTTGATCTATCTTACATTGCTATTGTTGAGAAAGAACCTTTTTGTGGGACTAAGAATGGAAGTGCGGTAGCACATATGAATGAGCTCTCTACCATGAGTGGCTTGTTTTCTGATGATGTTAAGATGCGTACTTACTTTGTTGCTAAGATTTCCCCCTTTTCACTGAAAGGAGAAGCTAAAACTTGGTTTAGTAATTTACCTCCTGGATCTATTGATAGCCCTGATTGCTTGATTAGTACTTTCCTGCAGAAATATTTTCCTCCTAGTGCTAGACATGCTATTTTGCAGGAAGTTTTTGATTTAAACAGGGAGAAAAAGAGATATTGCCCGGATCATGGGCAAGGTTTTGTGCTTTGATTCATGCACAGGCTGGAAGTCCATTACCTAAGAATGAGCTTCTTGATATATTTTATAATGGACTAACTGAAGAATCTAGGACATACCTAGATAGTTGTGTTGATTGTGTTTTCAGGAATAGGAGTCCCAAGGAAGCTAAGGAATTAATGGCTAAAATAAGAAAGAACTATGAAGATTGGACTCCTCCTGAACCAGCTATACCTGAAGAGATTATACCTGAACAAACTATTCTAGTGCCTATTCCAACATCAAAGAAGAGGGGAGTTATTGAATTAAATGATGAAGTGATGAAGGAAGCTAAGAAATGTCTTAAGGAGAAGGGAATTAAAGCTGCAGATGTCAAGAATTTACCTCCTATAGAAGAATTATGTAAGCCTATCCCCTACTCATCCACTATTGAGGTACACTCTCTCCAACACTTTGATGAAGGTGATATCCGTTACTCTAAACCTCCTGATCAATGCTTAGAAGAATTCGATATCTTTATTGTTAAGCAAGATAATTTGAATAAAAGGGTGCAAAATCATCTAATGAAAAACACTAGAGCAATTGTTGAATTGAAAGATATTGTGGAAAGAACCTATAATGATGTTAAAATGATTGTTAAACACTTTTGAATGGTTCAAACTCAAATAGATCAACTCATTAAAGTGCAAAAAGACTTGATAGTTAATGCTGCTAAAGAAAAACATGCTTATGAAATTTGAACTAGAAGTGGTGCTGCTACCCAGGATCCTCTATATCCTGAGGGGCATCCCAAAAGAATTGAGCAGGATTCTCAACAAGCTAAAAATAGTGGCTCTACTCGTAAGAAAAGGAAAAAGAAGCATAAAATTGTTGTAGAACCCTCTGAACCTGCTATAGATCCTAATAGTATATCTATTTCTGATGCTGAAACTGAAAGTGGTAATGAAGAAAATGAAGCTCCAAATGAAGAAAATTTTGAAGAAGAACCTGAAAAGCACACTAAGAATACTAAATACACTAAAGAAGATTTTATTGCTAAGAAACATGGTAGTGAAAGAGAGCCTTGGGTCCAAAAACCTATGCCTTTCCCTGATAAGAAACACAAGTCAAAGGAAGATGAACACTATAATAAGTTTTGTGAGTGGATGAAACCTTTATTCTTGCAAATTCCTTTGACTGATGCTATTAAATTGCCTCCTTACTCAAAGTATATGAAGGATATTGTCTCGAATAAAAGGAAGATCCCTAATGAAGAAATTTCTACTTTGCTTGCTAATTATTCCTTTTATGGTAAGGTTCCTAAGAAACTTGGAGACCAAGGGATTCCAACTATCCCTTGCTCTATTAAGAATAGTTATGTTAGAACTGCTTTGTGTGATTTGGGAGCTGGAGTTAGTGTTATGCCTTTCTCTCTCTATAAGAGACTTCAACTTGAAAAACTGATACAAACTGATATATCTTTGCAAATGGCTGATAAATCTACCACTATTCCTGTTGGTATATGTGAGGATGTACCTGTTCAAGTGGCTCATAATTACTTGATATTAACTGATTTTGTTGTGCTTGAAATGCCTGAAGATGATAATATGTCTATTATTCTTGGGAGACCTTTGCTTAATACTGGAGGAGCTGTTATTAATTGTAATCAAGGAAAGGTGACCTTTAATGTTAATGACAAGGAACATACCGTCTATTTCTCCAAGAAGATTGAAAGGACTTATGGTTTGAATTCAATTGAACATGTTGAGGGCATTCAAGTTGGAGAAATATATTGTCCCATACCAAGAGAAAAAATTGAAACTATTATGATTGGGACCATTGCTATCAAGGTTGAGGTAACATAATCATTAGTGAATACAAAGTTTTGCCTCATATGGAATTGTTTTGTTAACAAGACCTGATCAACCTTGTTAACAAAAGGATTTCATTGAACAAAACAATGTTTTCACCGTGATTATCTCTGTTTACTTTTATTCTATCCATTTTAGTTTTTGCTTTTGTTTAGTTTTCCTTTTTGTTATTAAGTTGCTTGCATATTAGAGTGTCTTAGAACTCCTGTAGTTCTATCCTTGTTTTGTCATTGCATCATTTCCAAAAAAAAATGTCTGTCAGAAAATCATTCTTCTATGCCTGAAAATGGCCCAAAAATAAAGTGTCTCGAAAAATTCCAGAAAATTTATATTAAATTTTTACGTGAAAAAGGGGCAGAGGAGTGCCTGGAAGGTACCAGGGGGACCCACCAGGTAGGCTCACCACCTGGTGGCGCCATGCCATGGTGTGGGCCACCCCTAGCCCTCCACTAACTCTCTCACCTGCCACTTTCTTCTCTCTCCCGAGCAAACTCCAGTTCATTGCTCAAAATCGCGTTCTTGCTGTGCTTGCTCTCGATTTTTTTCGTTCTCCTTGCTCATCCCATCTTTGTTGCTGAAATTTGGAGCACTTGTTCTATGGTATGTGACTGCTCCCCTTGTTCAAGTAGATTTGTGTTTAGTGGATTATATCTTGAGTATTTTGCTGCTATAGGTGACATGTTATGAGAGCTTGTAAGCTTGTTTGATGCTTAGAGATATAGTTTTGATGCATGTTTAGGCCTCTTACAAGTCCCTATGAGTAGTACCCTTCATTATATTCACTTTGCAATCACTTGTTTAATAGGTGTTTAAATTTCAGAATATCAAGCATGAACAACCATACCTTTGGAGAGATATTTGAGAGGGATGCACCTAGGAGGTCGAGGCCCTCAAGATCAGCCTCTCAGTTTAGGCCATCATACAACGAAGACCTCATTGCAACTCGTATTGGTAATGAGGGGGATGATGGGGATGCTCACCCAACTACTTTTCCTTGTTTTACTTTCTTACAAGCTGCAGGGATTCTTGATGATTTCTTGCTACTGATTCAAAGGGTTGGTTTGACCTCATATATGAAAGACGAGAGTGAGCAATACGCTATGCTCACCAAAACTTTTGTTGAGAGCTTTGTGTTTACTAACACACCCTATCAGTCAACTGTCTCTTTCAAGATTTATAACCTGCCCTTCACCATGACTTTGTAAAGATTTTGCAGTGTTGTAGGTGTAAGCATGACAGGGACCATGAAAAAGATTCAAGGGCGACCCGCTGATTTGCTGGAACTTTACCGAGGGGTGACCAATATGATGACCGCGTGGCTTAGCGCGGAAAGATAAGAAACATCCAACTCCCTGGTAGGGAGAACACAAGTAATATTTCCAACTATCATTTAGCCTTCCTTGCTGCTGCGCTCAACAATGATACTCGATACAACCTTGGCTCGCTTATTGCTCGCTGCCTAGCTGCTAGGGGGCCTATCTATGGGGGCATCATTGCCTCACGTATGGTCAATGCATTAGGGCTTTCAGTGGACCCTAATGATACTATATTAGTACCACAAAGGCTTGACCTTGTTGCTATGAAAACTCATCATTTTGTCACTGCTGATTCTGATTTAGACGGTGTAGTATATAGGATGCTGTTTACTGACGGTGATGAGAGGGAGATCCCTTTGCCACAGTCTTCTTTGTTTAGTGTTCACATGAGACCATGGTCGCACTCTAAGGAGGAGGTGGACGAGCAGCTCCGCTTGCTGGGTTTCCATGAGCAGCATCAGGAGGATGTACCCTCCTACGATTACTCCGTGCACTACGGAGGGACGTACTCGGGCTCGCACCAGGACGAGGGTACCTCCTCGTCGTAACACGGTGACACTTCATCCTGGCAAGCTTGGGATTGATACCCACTTAGGCCAAAAGCCTAAGCTTGGGGGAAGGTATGCTGACACCACACTCATCTCCTTATCATGTTGCGTCGGTACTTTGTGTATTCATGTTTCGTTCTCCTTTTAGTTTTCGTTCTTTCTTTGCTTTCGCTTTCTAAAACACAAAAAGACCAAAAATATTTTTGTTTTTTCTCTTTGGTTTGTTTCTTCTTCTTTTTGCCTTGGTTTGCTTTCCCTTTGTGCTTTGTTTGAACTATTCGAAAAACCCAAAAAGATTTTGCTTTGCTTGCTTTTCCTTTTTGGTTCTCGCTTTAAAAAATCGAAAACACCAAAAATATTTGTTGTTCTTCTTTGGCTTTGTGAGTTTGTTGCAGGGTTTAGAAGTCCTCAGTGAATATTGGTTTCATATTATTATTCAAGCCACACAAGTGAAGAGCAATAATGAGGATTAATGACAACTTGAGGTGTGTAAGAGGCTGGTAATGAACTCTATTTGTTTTTCATTTTTGTACATATACTCATCATTGTGGGCATGCTTGGTCTGTTCATGTAGGGTGTATGTTATCTTTGGATGCTTAGTAGTTCTTGCTTTCATATGATTAGTTCTAGTTTGCTAATAGTTTGTAGCTTGTCTTATGAATGTTTGCTTACATTACTCTATTCATAACTTGGTATGACACCGTAGTATCCTCCTCTGAATGTTTCATTTGAATTGACTTGGCACATGCTCATGCATGCATATGACTGAAATAATCAGTTAAGCCTCGATGAATTATTTTGCCTTGAGGATCTTGAATCACTTTCGTGCCATGATTAGTCCTGTTTTGTTGCAAGCATGATTATGACAGCT
This sequence comes from Avena insularis, assembly GCA_023614405.1. NCBI lineage: Eukaryota > Viridiplantae > Streptophyta > Magnoliopsida > Poales > Poaceae > Avena > Avena insularis. The sequence goes on from CM042694.1 coordinate 456,169,567, forward strand.
ATTGCTCTCTCGTTTGTCGCTCCCTTACTATTGCTAGCCTTCACTTTCACTGAGTATGTTCTACTCATGTTTCCAACTTCCTAAACCAAATATTTCCAAAGTGTCCACCATACCTACCTATTAGCATCATTTGCTATTTCTCGCATATTCAATATGCCTTGTTTTCTTCTGAATAGAATGTTTGCTTGTTATGATAAAGTTAGTTAGTAAATCCCTCATGAACTTGATGGCACACTTTATTTTCTTGCACTTAATAAACCTGAACCATTGCATCCTTCTTTGTTGCGTATATGCTTGCGCTTTATAAGTTGAAGTTAGCAGAACCATGTATCATGGGGAACGCTTTCAACATTGCACTGGTACTTAGTACCTCGTTGATATCATGATCCTTTTTGCTTATGGATCCCGGCGGTGTGAAATAAAAGGGGAACTTGTGAGATCATGGAGTTTGTATATGTGTTAGGGAAACGCGTGGGCCTCTAGCCTAAGCCATGCCTAATCATGGTGGAAACGTGCAGCATAACCATAATGAGCATTCTATGAAGCATCCTCAATAAAAATCTATGCACATAGTAAATAAAAAGATTGCTGAGATGCTCATTGTATGCTTGCCTTGTCATTTTGATTATGGGATAGCTCCTGTGTCATGTGCAAGGGGTACCCCGTTGGCGGTTCTCTATGATACATATGTACTTACAATGACAAGAGCTTACTTGTGACTGAAGTTGAGTAGCATGAGGTCCGATACTCATGAGTAAGGGGCATGAGACTTCAGTTTATAACTTGTCAAGCATATCCTCTTAGTTGTGTCACTTTCACCTTAACCATATTAAAGATGCTTATGATAGGGGCAATGAGAGCTCAAAGCTAATGAGTACCATACTTTCAGCATTTGGAAGCCTTTCAAACTATTCAAAACCTTTTCATTTCTTTGTTGAGTCTCCACATATTCTATGAGCACCTTCTTGAGAGCATAGTTGTCATTCTTAGTGTAACGTGCTTGTCTCAAAACTTGATTATTTGTGTTATGACTTTGATGCTTGTATCTTTGATATATTTACTTCTAGTCTTCACCTGAACTTTAGAGGTGCCTTGGCATTCATACTCAAAGGCAAGCGAGATACCACTCTATCATACCTTGTTATGAGTATTGTAATGTTGCTTATGTTTATGTTTCATGCTACTTATTATTTTTGAGTTGGAATCTCTTCATAGCTTGCAATGCGTATTAAGTAAACTTAGTTGCATACTCTTTATTATGAATTGTCTAAGTAGTTGATCACATGCTGAGAATATATACATCTTATGAAGCAAATGTGTTCGTGAAAGTTTCTTTTATCGCACTCAGTTTTCAACTGAATTGCTTGAGGACAAGCAATAATCTAAGCTTGGGGGGAGTTGATATGTCCAAAACGTATCTACTTTCCTGAACACTTTTGCTATTGTTTCTCCTCTAAACTTGTGTGATTTGGATGCAACTAACACGGGCTGACGCTGTTTTCAGCAAAATTGCCTTGGTGTCTACTTTTTGCGCAGAAAATCAACTATCAGGAAAAATCCCGGAAAATATGCCAAAAATCCTATTTCACCAGAAGACTCCCGGAGCCAGAATACGAGACGGAGTGGGGCTGGGGCCTAGCCACACCACCTGGCCACGCGGGCTGGGCCTGGCCGCGCCAGGGGGTGGTCTGGCTGCCCCAGGCACCCCCTCGGTCTCCCTCTTTGCCTATAAGATGCCTTCTGACCTAAAAACTCATGGGGGTTCGACGTATTTCTAGAAGGAGTTTCGCTCCTCCGCCACCACCAGATTCCACGAAACAACAACAGAAACTCCATTCTGGCACCCTGCCGGGACGGGGAATTGGAGGAGATCATCGCCATCATCATCACCATCGCTTCTCCATCGACCATCCATGTTTCCCCCATCTATGAGTGAGTAATCCCCCACTGTAGGCTATGGGGATGGTAGGGATTGGATGAGATCGTTCATGTAATGGCATCAGATTGTTAGGGCATGGTGCCTAGTATCTTCTATTAGTGCTTTATGACTTTGTTGCGACTTGTTATGCTTAATGCTTGTCACTAGGGCCCGAGTGCCATGATTTCAGATCTGAACATGTTATTGATTCATTATGATAGTATTGTTTATGGTCTTATCTGCAAGTTGTATACACATGTTGTTGTCCGGAACCAATGGCCCCGAAGTGACAGAAATCGGGATAACCGGAGGGAATGGCTTTGATGTGAGGATCACATGTGTTCACGGAGTGTTAATGCTTTGCTCCGGTGCTCTATTAAAAGGAGCACCTTAATTGCCAGTAGTTCCCTTGAGGCCCCGCTGCAAACGGGCTGACAGGACAAAAGATGTTGTGCAAGTTCTCATTGCGAGCACGTATGACTATATATGGAACACATGCCTAGGATTATCTAGTACTTGGATGCTTTATCTTATTTATTTGCAATTGCCCTTTGTTTTGATTGCTATGTGAATTGTCTTGTTCATGCAATGCCCGTTCATCCATCCCTATGCCTACCGCACTCGAATCCTACTGTTTACTACTATTGTTACTGCTGTCTTTACTTTACTACTGCTGTTACTTTACTATTCCTACTACAAAACTGTTGCTACTGATAAACTGCTGTGAGTAAGAGTGTTTCCAAGTGCAGCTGAATTGACAACTTAGTTGTTAAGGCTTATAAATATTCTTTGGCTCCCCTTGTGTCGAATAAATAAATTAGGTTTCACTTCCCTCGAAAATACTACGATACACCCCCTATACTTGTGGGTCATCAAAAGGCCTTAGCTCTAGCATGTAGGAGCCTATTGGACGCCTATGTGGACGTCATTTCCAAGAGCTTGAAGGCCATTACACCCAATCCTTTAGGAGGCGTAATGAGGAAGGAGTTCTAGTTGAGTTAAGCTCGGAAGAAAGGGAGACCACCAAGCGCTGAAGGATCTACTACCAAGACCTAGAGTGCCATATCAACGACCTTGAGGAGGGTAGCTTCTTTGAGATCCTAAGGAATGATGAGTTGTGCTCTCTAATCAAGGAGAAGGACAAGAAGATAAAAGAACAAGATGAGGCGATCCAAGATCAAGAAGAGAATTTCCAAGCCCAAGAGAAGAGGTTCTCCATCCAAGAGAAGAGAGTGCAAGAAAAGAACAAGAATATTAGGGAATAGAAGGTGATACTCAAGAACAATGAGGTGGAGTTTGATACCCTTTGCGACATCATAAGGAGCTACATGCTACAAAGAGGGACTTGGAAGAGAAGATCACGCCTATGACTAAGGAGTCAAACCTGATTGAGGAGCTGCAAGATGAGAAGAAGGAACTTCAAGAGAAGCTCGAAACCGCAACAAATGAGCTGCAAGATGTGAAGAAGGACCTTCAAGAGAAGCTAGAAGCCACGACGAAGGATATGGAGTTATACAAGGAAACATTGCTGGAGGATGGTTACTTGTTTGAGGGCAAGGAAGTGGAGGTTCTGGACGAGTAGGGTAGTTAGTTGGACCACCTTACTTTATCTTTAAATTTTATTCATGGTTTATAATAATATACCAAACATGGTTGGTTTAATTAAGCTTGGATGATTTGTGTTAACTGTGGTGTGCCATGTGTGCTTTTCGTGTTTCTTGTGTGTTGCATAAGGGTAGGAATTTATTCCTTAGTCTTTCTATCTATCTCTTAACTTGTTCCCCCAACCACATAGATGCCACCAAGACGTGTGCAAAATAATCTCCCTCTAGAGATTACCCAACTCCTGAACACTCAGAACCAGCTGATTCAACTCCTCTCTCAGAACATGTAGAACAACAATAACAACCCACCCCAGCATGATCGCTTGACCTGGTTTCTAAGGCTGAACCCTCCAAGTTTCTCTCACAGCCCTGAGCCAATTGTGGCGGATGGCTGGCTCCACACCATCAACAACAAGTTAGACATTGTCCAAGATGTTGGAGATGACAGGGTGCGTTTTATGCACACCAACTTGAAGGACCTGCTGCTGAATGGTGGGATAACTATCAAGTAACCCATCCGGATATTGATGCTATTACCTAGAACCAGTTCGAAGGAGCTTTCCGCACTGATCATGTGGCTGCTGGTGTCCTGTCACTAAAGAGGCATGAGTTTCGTGACTTGCGTCAACTACACCGCTCTGTCTCCGAGTATGCAGACCTTTTCAACAAGTTAGCACGTTATGCACCTAATGATGTTTCCACTGATACCAAGAGGAAGGAAGAGTTCATGAGAGGACTTAATGATGAAACATCCATCTAGCTTCTGGATCCAAAGTTTGGTAACTATCAGGAACTTCTGGACAGGGTAGTCGTGGTCGAAGTAAACAAAGGAGTATAGAGAACCGTAAGAGGAATTCCACGTCACACAAGAACAACTCTGCTCCATACCAGAAGCAACACACTTCATCACCACGACCCCATAACCACAATGGTCACAATCACAATGGCCACAACCATAATGGTCATCATCATGGTGGTCACAAGCACAATGGTCATAAGCACCGCAATGGGAATGGAAGTGGAAACAATGGGAAGGATCTGAGTCATGTGACATGCTTCAAGTGTGGAAAGACTGGGCACTATGCCACTGATTGTCCTGAGAGGCTGAAAACCAGAAATGGCAATGGTAACAACAATGGCAATGGGAAGAAGCCGAATCCATTCATTAAGGCCATGATGTATCATGTCTCTGTGGATGATGCTTGCAACGCACCAAACACCATGATTGGCAAGTTCAAGGTTAATTCCATTCCCGCAGTTGTTCTTTTCGATACTGGTGCATCACATTCATTCATATCAAGGGTTTTGTGGATATAGGCAAGATACCTAGGGAGACTATTAGTATTCCTATTAGGGTAAGCTCTCCTAGAGGGTAGATGGTAGCAAACTCAGGATGCCATGGGTTAGAACTAAGGATTTTAACACACATCTTTCCCACAAGTCTAGTTGTTTTGGAATCACAAGGCTTAGACATAATTTTGGGCATGAATTGGATGACTGAATATGAGGGATTCATAGATTGTGCCAAAAGAATCGTTGCACTCATAATGCCTAAAAAGAAAAGGATCCACTGTAAGTCAACCTTTGCCCTTAAGGGAAATATGGTGAACTCTCTTAAGGGGGTTAGTTTAGAGGATGTACCTGTTGTGAAGGAGTATCCAAATGTATTTCCGGAAGAATTACCATGGATGCCTCCAGACCGAGACATTGAGTTTCTCATTGACTTGATGCCTGGTACTAGACCAATTGCCAAAAGACCATACAAGATGGATGTTGATGACTTGTAGGAAATTAAGAAGAAGCTTAGGGAGCAATTGGACAAAGGATTTATTCAACCAAGTGCGTCATCTTGGGGAGCACCTGTCTTATTCATGGAGAAGAAGGATAAAACCAAGAGGCTAGTTGTGGACAATGTCTCGTTGAATGAGGTGACAATCAATAACAAGTATCCTCTACCCAATATCAACGACTTGTTCGACCAATTGAAGGGAGAAAGTGTGTTCTCCAAAATTGATCTTCAATCAAGTTACTTCCAGACAAAGATTCGGGGACATGATGTACCCAATACTGCCTTCACCATAAGATATGGCTTGTATGAGTACACCGTGATGTCTTTTGGTCTAACCAATGCCCCGACATACTTCATGACTATGATGAACAAGGTGTTCATGGAGTACTTGGATAAGTTTATTGTTGTGTTCATTGATGATACACTTATCTACTCCAAGGATGAGATGGAACATGAAAGACATATGTGCCTAATTATGGAAAATTTAAGGGAACACAAGTTATATGCCAAGTTCATCAAATGCGAGTTCTGGTTAAATGAAGTGTGATTTCTTGGACTCACAGTGTCAGCAAAAGGCGTTGCTATGGATCCTAGTAAGGTAGCTTCCGTAATGGAATGGGAGTCGCCTAATAATGTGGGAGATATCAGGAGTTTCCTAGGTCTTGCAGGATACTACCGAAGGTTCATTGAGAACTTTTCCAAGGTAGCAAAACCTATGACTGAATTATTGAAGAAAGAGAAGAAGTTCCATTGGACCGATGTATGTGAAGCCAATTTCCAAGAGTTGAAGAAAACTTTAGTAACTGCGCCAGTTCTATGTCTGCCCGATATCTAGAAATATTACAAGTCTATTATGACGCTTCTCGCCAAGGACTTGGTAGTGTGTTGATGCAAGATGGGAAGGTAGTATCATATGCCCAACACCAGCTTAAGAGCCATGAGAATAACAAGCCCAAGCATGACTTAGAGCCAGTGTCAGTTGTGCATGCACTCAAGGTATGGAGATATTACGTCATGGGAAAGCATCGTGAAGTATTCACGGATCAAAAGAGTCTGAAGTATATATTCACCCAAATGGAATTAATTATGAGGCAAAGGAGATGGCTTGAACTCATCAAGGACTATGACCTGGACCTGTAGTACCATCCTGGGAAGGCCAATGTTGTAGCTAATGCCTTAAGCCGTAAAGTCTATGTAAATGGACTTACTGCAGGAGAACTTCCAAATGACTTGTGTAAATAATTCAAAGATCTTAGATTGGAGATAGTTCCGAAAGGATACTTAGCATCTATGGAGATAGTACCTACACTTCTGGATAGATTGGAGAAGCCCAGAAGGAGGACAAGGAGTTAGATGAAATAAGAGCTAATATGATCAAGGGTAAAACAAAAGGCTTTCATGTGGATGAACATGGAACACTGTGGTGTGAGAAGCGCTTATGCATACCCAATGACCCCGATATCGGGAAGTTAATTCTTTAGGAGGCTCACGACTCACCCTGGTCAATTCATCCTGGTAACACAAAAATGTACATGGATGTGAAGGATAGATTCTGGTGGAATAATTTGAAGAGAGAAATTGCTGAGTATATATCCCTGTGCGATGCGTGCAATAGAGTCAAGGCAGAACATCAGAAACTAGCAGGACTGATACAACCATTGCCTGTACCTGATTGGAAGTGGGACAAGGTAGGCATGGACTTTATCACGGGATTGCCCTAGACTTGTTCTGGATATGATTCTATCAGGGTGGTAGTCGACCATTTCATCAAAGTGGCTCACTTCATCCCCGTAAAGACCACCTATACAAGCGCCAAGCTAGCCAAGTTTTATATGTCAAGAATTGTAAGTTTGCATGGTGTTCCTAAGAGACTTGTCTCTGATAGGGGTACCCAGTTCACTTCTAAATTTTGGCAATAGTTACACGAATCTCTAGGAAACCGACTGGAGTTCAGTACTGCTTTCCACCCGCAAATAGATGGCCAGACAAAAAGAGTAAATCAGATCCTAGAGGATATGTTGATAGCTTGTTCCATAGACTATGGGTCTAGTTGGGATGACAAATTGCCGTATGCAGAGTTTTCATACAACAATAGTTACCAAACTAGTATCAAGATGGCCCCATTTGAGGTTCTATATGGAAGGAAGTGTAGAACTCCGTTGCTATGGAGTGGAATTGGAGAACATAGCTTGTTTGGACCCGAGTTGATCAAGGATGCCGAGCAAAAGGTAAGACAGATCCGAGATAGGCTAAAGGTAGCCCAATCCAGGCAAAATAGATATGTTGATTCCAAGCATAGGGAGGTAACTTGTGAAGTAGGAGACCACCTCATATCTTTGAGTTTCACCACTATTGGGGATATACTTTCCGGGTATACCCACTGTGACTCGCTGACTAGGGTGGCCCACTTCGGGTTAGAGCTATGCTTCACAGGTGGCCCAGTCAGGGAGAGAAGTTGGAAGCCCATCCAACTATGGGAAAGCCTAGAAGACTTATTAACATGGGCATACCTTACAGGTACTCGAGTTTGGTATATATGGCCTGATCTGGCAGAAGCCCACGACGTTACCAGGGCCCAATTCAGGATTCGGGTGACCTACGGAGACTCCGACTGCTTGCAGCACACGACAAAGCTTAAGATAGAAAGTTTAAAGGGGCAAACCCTAACTTGTAACCGACTCGACCTGCTATCCTAGACCTAGCCTATCTATATAAAGGCTTGGAGGGGGCGGCGAGGAGGACAATCACAACCCTAGTTTCTACAACCTCGCCAGATTGCATCTGCGCATCCCTTGTAACTTTTGACTCCCTCGATAATTCCAAGAGCAGACAAGCAGGAGTAGGGACCTCTACGAGGCCTGAACCTGGGTAAACCTTACGTCCCTGTGTGCTTGTTTGCTAGCTAACTAATGCCTCCAGCGCTCCCTCCTTCTCATAAACCTAAGTCCATAACAATGGGCATTGATGAGTTTAACCCTCGTCAATTGGCGCCGTCTGTGGGAACTGGGAGTGCTGATGTCGCGGCTTCTTTGGCCCCGTCAACCGCGATCTACAACTCTGCAACATTAGAGATTCGCCTCCTCTTCGGTGCCTTCGACTTCACCGTCCACACGTCGGCCACTTGCCCGACTTTCGAATCTGTGGGCGAAGGGATTGGCCTGGCGATTGGGAGCTTACGCATCCATGTTGGTCAGCTGGGCACACTTCGCCTCCATGACCAGCCAACGGTTTCCGCGATTGCTCCAGCATCGTGGTTTCCACCGCTGATCAGCACCCTGAGCGAACTCAATGCTCCGACAACAGTCGGGAACGCGATCAGTGACAGCAGTTGCGGATCCGATCTGGGTGATCTAGCCACTGCAGATGGGGCCTATGGCTCTGGATCTGAAAGCTGCGGAAGCAACAGCTTCCCCAATCACTACATGTGTGCCATCATCAAAGCAGGTGACACATACGCTAGTCGCGAAAACACCGACACTGGTCCGTCCAACGGCGGCATCCTAGTCGCGAACGATGGTCCCGCCAATGGCGCATCTCACGGCGAATGAGCATACCAGAGAGCGTGTGCTCATCAAGCTCAATGACAACGAGTGGGCCCACTGTCGAGAAGCTCTGTGGGGTAATCCCCTGCCCCCTAACTCATCGCAAGACATGCTGATGGGTTACTGACATGGGTATAACCCTTTGGATGCCTATTATTGGTATATATGGTGTGGCCTAACGGAAGCCTCACCCGAAGATTTGTCAAGATCCATGAAGCTCACGACAGTTTGGCTGTACGAAGCCTACAAGGACACAAAATCCTGGTGGAACAAGATAAGGAAGTCCAAGACTAGATTAGATATGAACTCTAACATGTAAAACAACTTGTATTGGTACCCGAGACCTAGCCTCCCCATATATAAAGGCTAGGAGGGGCCAACGAGGGGGCATCCAATCTTACAATATGCACCTCTCTCTCTCTCTCTCTCTCTCTCTCTCTCTCTCTCTCTCTCTCTCTCTCGGCGAGATCGCATCTAGACGACTCAATGAGTTTGTACTCTCTAATGATAATACGAGCAGACAAGCAGGAAGTAGGGTTTCCTCTAGGAGGGCCTGAACCTGGGTAAATCACCTCCCTTATTTGTCTGTTAAGCCAACGAAATCCCCAGTCTCTCTCTCTTCCACGAAACACAAAGTCCATAACCATGGGCATTGCCAAGATCACGCCACGTCAATTGGTGCCGTCTGTGGGAACTCTGAGAGCTGGAGTCATGGATTCGACGGCTACATCTCCATCAAGCAACAAACCGACATCCTGAAGCGGTCAGATACATTTCAGCTCCATCAATCTTCTTCCACGCCCACCCGCCCTTCTTCCGGCCTTTGACAACCTCGACCGGGAGACATATCTGATGATCGGAAGCCTCGACTTCCGCATCAGGTCCACGAGAACTTTCTGCCTCTCAGATCCGAGCTATTCGGGTTCGTCGGCAGCGATCACAGCGCCTACAACAACAACGGCGTCTTCCGTCGGCTCTACTAGAGGGGCAATCTCACCCCCGACAAACATCATGAACAATCGCAACTACATCGCAGGCCGGGAGGATCTCGCTGATCTAAAGCGACGACGTCTCTTTTGTTTCCAATAACGAGCCAGCATCATCTCCGACACTCCACACCGCAGACCCGACAAGAACAAAATATTTCGATTGGATCAGCCAAAAAAGAGAGCATCGCAAGGACCTTACGTCCTCCCATGAAGCAAATCTACTGGCCTTACGTGTTCCCATGAAGAAAATCGTGAAGACCAAGAATTACTAGCATCCTCTAATGAAGCAAATCGCGAAGACCAAGAAAGAAGGGCCACGTTGCGTGTTTTAGTCAAATTGATACTTCACCGACTCCTGCACGTATAAAAAAAGGAAAAAGGAACTTTGTGTCCACTTCTTTGCGTCAATCGGACACGCACTCGACAAATCCACACGCAAGTTCGTGAAGCTCAGGAATTCCGTGATTCATCAGAACATGTGTCGCGGTCTCATTGTGTCTACCAATGAAAAAAAAGGCCTGATCGCTTGCGGTAGCTAAAGAAAAAAACAATTCTCTCTATACTTAAACTTCTTTCAATTATTATTACTAGCAGAGTGCCCGTACGTTGCTACGGTGCCTTACTTACTTTTCTCGCTTACATAAACATAATGCAAGTGAAAATTCATGAGTATGTAAATATAGTGATTTAGTATTCATAGGACAATAATACTCCACTTCACTTGAAATCCATTTTGATTATAACCAAAATTCGACATTTTATGTGGCCCATGTGCCATTTCTTTATTTAACTCAACCAAGCTCGTGCCTTGTTTCAAGTTTATTTTGTTAACCTAAAAACCTAACAATCATGGAACTCCATCCAACCAAACCAAAACGTCGCATCCACCCCCAAAATTAAAACCGGTTCCGTTCGTCATCATCATCAACCTCGAGAGAGCTTCCATTGTGCACAATCCCTTCCACCCGCGTGCTTCATCTCCATACCTCCACATTCTGCTCCCATTCTTGCTCGTTGGCCCTAGCTCCGCCCCTTTTTCTGCTCGTCAGTGTCGCTCCCCTAGTACCTTCACGGTCACAGGTGGCATCCTTATCCCACACCCACTACTCGCCGGTAGAGGCTCCTTCACGACCGCTATCGTTTCCCTTAACCAACATGGCCACTACCGACCGTCAATATAATCTACATGACTTACACTCCAAGAATACTTTCACTTGGAAGGGAAGAGTTCAAAGCGTTTGATCACAATATATCCATAAGGTAAACACCTGATTTCAGGGCACTACATCGGTTTCTTGAAATTACATCGTAAAACTAAAGCATTTATTGAAATTTAAACATATATATAGGGATCAATCAGTCATATTCCAGTATTCCAATTTCTTGTATATTTTTAGAAAAAAATAGTTTATTTCCCTCCCTTTACCTGTTTTTATGTGTGTCCATATATAATCAAAATATCATGTAAGCACATCCGAGAAACAATCCTAATTCAGCTTAACTAATAATAAAAGGAAAAAAGAAAATCCACCTGCGTCGATCATGTGCGTTTTTATACAGGGTGATGCAAGTGCAGCTAAGTAACTATGCTAGGCCAGTCAACTATAATAAGAATGAATCAGCGCGCGGACCATGAGAGACATGCTTGAGTACCCTTGTCAATGATCTGAAGTAAAATTCAGTCTTTTGTGACATGCACACGTAGTGCCAAAAATTCACGATTCTAAATATACAAACTGATTTAAGACAGCCTGCCTCTTGATTTTTCAGCCCAGCTCAGTCCCATACAAAACATTGTGATCTGAATGCCAAAGTAAGACAAAGGGAAGACTTTTAGTTTAATTCAGGCCAAAGTAAGACAAATGCGAGGCTAGCCTGGCAGCAGCTCCGACTGGAGATCACGGATAGGAGCAGCACCCCTCTGACGGGGAATTGGTGGATGCTGCGTGCAAGGCCCTCGACTGTCGCCGGCTCGCCGCTTCCACTCGGGTCCGGGTCCTGCTGAAATCGATCTGGGTGGAGTGGAGGTGTATCTGGCCATCCTCGGCCTCGAGGTGGGGTTCCCGTGCGTCGAGCCGGAGCTGCAAGTCCCGATCCGCCCGCAAGGTGTGGTTCCCATACGGCCAGCAATCGAGCGGCCATGTCCTTGTGCAGTGGAAGCGATCGAGGGGCGGCGATCCGCGCCTTGCCGACTTCGTCCCTGACCGGTCCCGTTCCTCACGCAGTCGCCTGCAGCTCCAAGCTCGACCCGCCACAAGCGCCCCTAGCCCCTTCTCCTCGTCGGCCTCTTCTTCGAGCCTCCATGTGCGGGCCTCCAGCTTCGCCTGCCTTCCGCCTCCCCTACCTGGCTGCCCCCATGTCACTGCTCACCTCGCTGGTTCCTTTCAGCCCGGTCCTCCTGAGTGAGATAGACGGGCGGCCGCCAGCGCCACGCCTCCTGCCGGCCAATCCTGCTCACCTCGCGTGTGCGTTGCCGCCTTCTTGATCTCGCCCGTCTGCGTGATCCGTTCCTCATCGACCGCGCGATGCCGCCTATCCTCAAAGTTCTGATCTATTTTGAGGGAGATCGGGAGGTCTATGTACGGTTTTGAGGCAGATTGGGAGGTCTATGTGTCTGATCGGGAGTCAGCTGGTGCCTTCCAATCCGAGACCTTTACGAAACTGATCGCGAGCGAACGGGCCTGAGAAGGACAACGGACGAAGTGCGACGAACGAAAACCACCGTAACACTTTTTATATAGTAGAGATATATTTCATATATACTAATTATTTGACATGTATATTTATGAGGTCAATTAATCAAATTGCGACATGCAATCGAAGGAAGGGCAAGCGTCGACATCCGGGTGTGCGGTTGACTCACTGTTTCATCCGTGCATCATCGACACCGAATGACAGAGACCCAAAGATCTAGCACCACATTGACTACGGACCACCACCACGTCGACTCCGCCGCATCAACTTCGTCGGCTCCGTCGCATCAATTTCGTCGGCTCCTCTACATCAGCTCCATCGACTCAGCCCCGCAAAGACACACCAAAACCTTCGGCTGCGATGCCCCGCAAAATCTTCGACTCCGCTATAAATTTTTGGCTGCTGCAGACCACTGCATTCATTGGCTCCGGCTCCTCTGGCCACATCAATCTCGTCGACTACCAACAAAGCTAAGTTCTCTGTTTTGAGTTAATTTCTTTCTTATTTTAATCACACTCGAAACACTCAGGGGTTGCGTCCTATTCGAGTAACCTAAGTGTCATTGACTTCGTACACTCGAGAACCTCATACGCGATTTCCCGAATAGCTGACTCTGCCTGAGCGTCAATCCTTGAACTCCGACCCAGTTGCAGCCCAACTGACAGGTCGGCAAGGTACTAAGACTAAGGGCGCTAGGATAACGAAAAGGTCTCGCGTTATAGTGCAAAAGTGTCGGTCCGATGGCACCAGAAAATGTTATGACAAATTGAAAGGTGATATTCTTTACAAGATGCAAGTACTTCGTAATTCTCTATATTTTTTGCAAGGATATCATCTACATTGAGCTATTCTATCGGGTCCTCCAACAAAGTCGATTGAACTTACGTCAAAACCCGAGTCGAGTACCTCCTCGGATAAAGAAGATTTTTGAGCTTATGCTCACCCAATAAAAATCAAGACCCGAGTCGAGAGATTCCTCGGATGAAGATCATCTTCCCACACCTGATATCATTAAAGCTAAGTTCTCTTAACCGAGACCACTTTTCATTACTCTATTACACCCGATACTCGGGGGCTCAGTCGAAAAAATTATTACATAACCATACTCCGATACTCGGGGGGCTTCGTTACTCAGCGCAAACTTATAAATTCTTCGGCTCCACCATCAGATACATCAAAAACACGCTTTGACCCGAGTAGCTGATCCAGCCCAATGGGCATCAGGCTAACAAAAAGGTCTCGCGAGGGGCGAAACCGCCATATCCATCAACAATATATATATATCAAGTTCCAAATTACAACAAGTTATATCTTCGGCTGATTTTACATAGTTTACATGTATTTTTCCAGGATGCTTATTTTATCTACACGGAGAAATTCTCGGATGAAGAAGATCTCTGAGCCTATGCTCCGGTGCAAACACCCGAACATAGCCTCAGGGGCTACTCCCATCGGGAGCGCTTGCCGCGCACCCGATAGAAAATGTATCCTCCAACGGAGTCGACGAAAACAAATTACACCTCTACAAGCAAGGCCCGAGTAGAGAAACCTCCCCGGATGAAGATCATCTTCACTCACCCGATAGAAAAAGTAAAATCCTCCTATGGAGACGATAAAAATTTCAAAAATCCTCAGACCGCGTCCACCGCGATAATACGTTTGAATGTCGTGTCCATGACGCACTACTAGGAAACAGGCTGTTAGTGGCGCACCCGAAATGCTCATCCGTGGCGCACTAGCAGTGCGCCACGGGCCTTGCGCTACGGCTATCTCTCAGCCGTGGCGCACTGCCTAGTGCGCCACGGTTGTGTAGAGATAGGCGTAGCGCACCTCCTAGTGCGCCACAGAAGTTTGGGATGGTGCGCTACCCCTGGGATCTTCTGTGACGCACTACCTAGTGCGCCACTAAACTTCCATAGTGCGCTTTAGGTGTAGTGCGCCACAGAAGGTAGACCATGTGCGCCACAGATGTATTTTTTGTTTTTTTTTAATTTCCGAGCCAGATTATATGCAATACAGATTATATACAATATTATAGCAGATATACACACACAGATACAAGATATACAATTATATATATAAATACTCAATATAAAAAACAAGATTAAAACAAATACATATAGATAAGTCTCATACATGAATACATAGTCTAAGTTACATTGTTTCGATCATGTTACAAAGTAGTAGTTGGTGACATGCTAATACATGTGTCGATCGAACAAGTTAGAGCTCGGAAGCTCGCCTAGACATCTAAACTAGCTAGCTAGACACAAACGCGGGATAAATAACCAAAGAAGATAAGCATGATCACCGCATGACGAAGGTGTAGGTCTTCATCCGGTTCCTTGTCCTAACTCCCGCTAGATAGCGCGTGTATCTAGCTTCCGCCTCCGCCATAGTGTTGTACCCTTTGTAGCTATTGCCGCTGAAACGGTGCAGCTGTCTCCGGCAGTCTTCCCAATCATCGTAGACTCCGGGAACCCGTCCCTTGTACACGACGTACCACGTCATCTATAAGTTGACAATAATAATTAACCGACTATTGAAAAAAACATATATAATTAAAGTCACATATGAAGATACACTTATAGAAAGTACTCATATATAGTGTGCCACGACATTTCAATCATCGTCATTATTCTCGAAAAAGACCAAAGTAGCTCGAAAAGAATGCCTCATATATAACTAGCTAGGTCGTTGGACACAGGAATATGCTATGACGGAACGATTAGCCAAGTAGGATGCACAATTCCTGGACTTGTGCATATCACAAGGCTAACTATCCCGTCATAGCACATTCACATATATATTGTGCCACGACATTTCAATCATTGGCATATTCTCGAAAAGATAAAATAACTCAAAAGAATGCCTCATATATATACATAGGTCGTTGGACACGGGGAATATGCTACGATGGAACGGTGAGCCAAGTAGGATGCACAAGACCTGGACTTGTGCATATCACAAGGCTCACAGTCCCATCGTAGCACATTCACATATATAGTGTGCCACGACTTTCAATCACCGACATTATTCTCGAAAAAAGAGTAAGGAAAAAAGAAGGACCAAATTGAGCAAAGGACCAAAGAGTAAGCAAAAAAACCAAGCATTGATTGATATATAATAATAATAAGCAAAATAAGTTCACTTGTCGTCCACACACACACACAAAGGTCATCTATATTTTATAACTCCAACTAGGCCAACATCAAGCCTTCGCTCGGCTTAGAGAACGGAGGACGCCTTGTCTCCATGAACTTCCTATAGTCACCCTGCATCTCTAGGCGATCTTCTATGTCACGGTTATTCGATATTTCCTCCGTAGAAGATCCCAAGCCATGACATCACGAAGATGATTGCCCCAAATCGCTGCTGGATGCGATACATCTCTTGTCTAATATCCGAATCATTGATCTTGGCCTTTGCTTCGGCCCACTGTTTGAGATGATCTGGCAGCGTAGAATTCTGCTGGTCAAGTAGGAACGCCCTCATGTGATGGAGTGCGTAGTAGGCTTCCTTCTTACTGTTTTCCGGCTGCTTCACGCAGGGGAACTCCGTTCGGGTTGAAGACGTGCTCCGAACTTGACCTTCTTACGCACGGCTGGTGCCTTCCGTCGAGGCAAAGCCGGAGAGCATCATCCAGAACTTCCTTGATCTTGTCGTAGTTTTTCTTTTTTTTCTAGACTCCCCGAGTCGAAATACGTGGCGTGGGAATGCTTCGGCGATAAGGAGATGAGCGTGCAGTGTTCATCTCTGTGCAAAAAATTCAAATGGAATGTGTTGGAAAAAGAATGATGATGATCTAATAAAGCCAATCGACGGTGGCGAGTGAATAACGACTTACTCGGGAAAGTAAGGCACGAGAATGTATTCCTTTGTCTTGTTCGCCACGAGGATTCTTTTTAGGTACGAGGCCATGATACGTCCGTCATGGGGAACCCAAGCAACCGCCACGCATGTAGTAGGGGTCCACTATAGCGATGCCCGTGTGTTCTCTCTAATGATCTGCGTGGCCAGGCTGAGAGAAAGAGACGGACCATGGTATAGTGCAGCGGTATAGGTGGAACATATTGAAGATGTCGTCGAACCGCAGGAAGAACAGATCCATGAGGCGATGTCGTGAAGCCCAAGCCTGGTGGCACCTTAACCACAAATACCGGGTGCGAGGGATCTTTCTCCGATAGAAGGCGTCTCTCTATCGTCAGCACGCTGTCATGCACACTCTGCAGTTCCGAACTGGCGAGCTTCCGCAAATTCTTAGGTAGCATGGGCTCACCCGCCACATGAATCCTCCACATAATACCTCGGTCTTGGTGGCCCGTCTCAAACCTGATCAGATTCACGATTGTTGACGCCCACCGGCTCAAGCTGCTAGATTTTCTTTTCCTGCCCTTTTTCCTTTTGGAGAGCGGGAAGGCACTGCATCTGAGCACCGCCACCCTATGTAGTGTGTCAGGCTTAGAATAAAGGGCCGGTTGGTTGTATCAGCTGGCTCAGAAGGCGCAAGCTGGAGGCGCTTCCTGAGAACCAAACAGATGCTTGGTGATAGTGGCTTTCTCCTGGGGGCCACCAGCTAGGTCTTCGTTGCCAAACCGAGTGCTGAAGAAGTGATCATTCCAGTCTTTGTCGTCCTCGGCCGGATCCTGCGCCATGTGCATATCATCAACATGATCATCCGACCCACCGCGTGGAGGTGACGGCAAGGGCGGTAAGGGGGCCTTGCCACCGCTTGTCGCCGCACGACAGCGTTGTCTGTGGCGTGATGGCCCCGCCGTCCCCAAACGGATCATGCTCTTTGGCCATAGCAAGAATAAGTCAAGCAACTTTTGAGGATGACGGCTCTTCTTCATCCGCCTCGGGGTTGAATGGGAGGTTCCGTGTCGTCGCAACCCCTTAGCACCGACTAATTTTAACCCGTGCACGCTTATCCGCATCGGCTTTGAGTGGAACATGCGCTGCAAGGGTTGAACGATGGTACCCTTGGCAACATCCCTCAGCTCGTTGTTCACGTAGCATAAGAGAGTGCAAGGAACATCCATCTGCGGAAAACATGTACGGCATCGTCAGAGCGAGATGCCATAAGAGTAATAGATGGCATGAAAGGCGGTAATTAAAGCAATTTGTTTACCGTGATGGCGTCGAGATCGGCTAATGTCGATGCGCACCGTGATGACAGGCGTGCAAGAGACGGAAGGGCTGCTTGATGGCGCGGTGCTGGTCGTCGGTGTATTCTCCCTACCGACGGGTGCTTGGAGCTCCGGTGCCGCCGCGACGATGGCAGGGGGGCACCAACATGTACTCCGGCGCCGCGGTGATGGTAGGGGGAGTCACCAACACTTGCGGCGCCGCGGTGCTAGCTGGCGGAGTCACGAACATGTAGTTCGCCTGATTCGTCGGCGCCGCGTTGTTCGAGTGGTCACGACCATGCTTGGAATCGGGCACGGCCCTACTCGACCACCCGCACTCCAGTTCGCTATTGACTCCACCAAGGTAGGCATGAAGGACGTGAGGGTGATTGCCACGTTGTCTTGGACGATCTGCGGGATCCGCGCCACTTGTGCCTTAAGTTCTTGAACCTCTCGGTTTTCCTCCTCGCTCCTTCCCGACGGCGCCACATGCGTCCTCGGCGGTGGACCAAAATGATCCACCCAATTCTTCCCCCCGAGGCGGCCAGATGGCCAGCCGACGGCTTCTTCAGAATCGGCTCTATTTTCTTGGCCCGGTTCATCGCCTCGTTAAAAGGGTTATCCCACCAGGTGGCGCCACGACCCACAGGATGAGGAACCCCAGGATCCATGACTAGCAACAATTTCCTCCTCCAGAAGAAGTAACGGAATCATTTAGATCATCGATTAGATTGCAATCGTGTTGATCCGCGGTAATTAGATTATACTTACCACAATTTCTCGAATTCCTTCACCGCAGATCCGCGGTGAGTTGTTTGGTTTTGGGTCCACATGGTAACGGGCCTCGATGAAGTTTCGAACCTGCCGGGTTCGAATTTGGCAAAGGGTTTTCTATCCCTTGATCTATACTCTTCGTCCTCCTTATTCCATTTGGCCTCCGGTTCTCAGATCCACCAGATCCGAGATGGTGATGACCTATATTCATCGCTGCGAGACCTTTCTCCGATTACTATTGGCCAGGGCTCTTTCGGATTCACACCTCTCCTTGAACTCCCGGAACTGATCTTCGGTGATCTGCGGGTCAATCTTCTGGATCTCCTCGAGACTGTTGCCTTCGTTATAGAGCTTCGTCTTTATCCGGTTCTCCAGCTGGCGAGCGGTGCTCATCTTTGTGAGGGCGGATTTGTTTACTTCGCTCCCATGATAATTTGTGTTCGATACTTAGCGGGAACTTGTATCTTGCGTGCAGCTTCTCAAGAGGAGTGTGCAAGTAGCCATTATCTTTATGCCGGAGATTCTCGGTGTTGATCGAGATGGTTGTCCGGTGATCGCCGCCACTTGCCCACCGTACCCTTTGACGACAAGGGCGGGCTCCAAAGGAACCCCTGATGGGCTCACTTTGGTAATTTCCTCCCTGACCGTGCCGACCGTGTTCGGGCGCCGGTCCTTCGGCTTCTCCTTCTTCTTCTTAGGAGGGTTGCTACCACTCCCTGTGCCCTCGCCGCCATCAGTGGTTTCATCGTCTGCCGTTCCTTCGGCTTCTTCCTCCGCGTCTTCCATCTCATCATCCTCGCTCTCCTGGGGATGGTATTCTTCATCGTCTTCTAGGCCGGTAGCCTCCCAGAATGTCAATTGTTTATTCGGAGGTCTGAGTTCTCCTTCAGCGCTGATGCGCTTAGAACATCCAGCCTCGTCGTTGTCACACATCTTTGCACTAATAAAAAACAAATAATTGGTTAAATGCACGGAAAAATCCGGCATGACCTTTGCTAATTTTCTTAAACTAGGAGTGCCCGATTTCTGCCGAAACGGAAGTTAATCAACATTCCGACAAAATCGGACTCATTTCATACAAGAACCTGCATACACGACATAATAAAGTGCCTCATACAAGCACAATCACAATTTCAAGTGCTACAATTATATCACCACAGATTATATCACCTGTCATTGATGATAGCAAGCAAATACATGCACATTATAGCACCTGTCATTATATGACAGCAAGCAAATACAAGTTTATATGACAACAAGTAACTTATATGACAACAAATAACTTATATGACATCAAATATGACAGCAAATATGGTCAGATTATATGACAGCAAGTTTTCACCATGTATTTTCAAACCAGGAGCATTTTAAACCAGGAGCATTTTAGATCAGCACTAGCAAATATGGTCAGATTATATGGTCACCATTTAGCACTACTAGACCATCACCAGGAGCATTTTAGATCAGCCACAAACTAGGATCATCATCAGCATAACTAGGATCATATATCTCCTAGCCACAAACAACACTAAAATCCATGAGTGCAAAACCATATGCTAGGCAACTACTACAGCAACTACAATAAAATTTGCTAACACTAACCTACTACAAGAACTACAAGCTAACGCAAGCTACTACATCCACTACAATGAATCAAGCTAAACAAATCCAGGAGAACTTGATGCTAGGAAACCAGATGCTAGGAAGAACTTGTATCAGCCACTACAGAACTTGTTGTGGCTGCTAGGCAGGGGGAAGCTAGGGGGTGCACCCAGGAGTGCAAAACCAGATGCTAGGGGGTGAACCCTAGCTATCTTCTTGTACATAGACTGTCCATGAGATGATTTTATATTGTCTAAAATAGGATGGGGGTTTCCTTTCCTACAAATAATAATATGGAGTTAATGGAGTTACTTCCTGAGGTGGACACTCTACAAAGTCTGGATTCCCCAATCACCGAAGAGGAAATATATGGATTGGTTAAATTCTTAATACCATATAAAGCACCTGGACCAGATGGTTTTAATGGTTTCTTTGTGAAAAATGCATATCATCAAGGAAGATTTCTTCAAGTTATGCTTTTGAGTGTCAGCTTGGGTCCATGCCTTTTACATTTTGGATTTACCCATGGGCACTACTAAACCCTCTGTCAAGGATTTCTCAACAATTATTAACATAATTGGAAGAAGACTGAATGCCACTATATCTTTTTTGTCTTATGGAGACAGTCTCATTCTAGTTAATTCTGTCTTGTCTTCATTGGCAATGTACTTCATGTGTACTGTGGTTATTCCCCTGGGGGTTATTGAGATCATTGATAAAGCTAGAATAAGATGCTTATGGAGGAAGGAAAACAACAAGGAAAGAGTAAATTCACTGGCTGCTTGGGATATGATTTGCAAGCCAAAAGAAAAAGGAGGATTGGGAATATTGGATCTCAGGATTCAGAACAAAGCATTACTGATTACACTTGGATAAATTCTATAATAATGCCGATTTTCCCTGAGTCAAATTGATAAGGGACACTTACTATCATGAGTCTGTTCCCCATACAGTTACACAATGTGGATCATTTTGATAGAGAGGGATATTTAGTCTTGATGATGAATGGAGAGCCATGACTATAGGAAAAGTAGGCAATGGTTTCAGTTTTATTTTCTGGAATGATCTATGGTGCAGCACATTGCTATCAACCAAGTTTCCTGTGCTTTTATCATATGCTAGAGAAAAATTGGCATCGATACATGACATATGTTCTATACAGAATTTACATGAGGCTTTTCACTTTCCATTTTCTATAGAAGCTTTCATAGAGTAAAATCAGTTACAAACAATTCTGAATGGAGTATCCTTGAACTCTAGTTGGCCATTGCTGCACTTTTTTAAAGCTTTTCTGGTGAGATTGTTACAGAGAATTGCTACTACTACTACTAGTAGTTGATGACTGCATGGACAACAATGATCGAGCCCATGATTGATGCAATCTCTACCAGTTTGCACATTCAATGGGAGAGAGAGAGAGGGGCCTGCAGAACCCTAACCATGGCCTGCAGAACCCTAACCATGGTCTGCAGAGAGAGGGAGAGAGGGAGAGAGGGAGAGGAGAGAGAGGAGAGAGGAGAGGGAGAGGCGACGCCACCTCACCTCGACGGGCGGACGGCATTTACGGCGACAACGGCCTCCACCTCCGAGACGCTGCGCGGCTGCTCCTCCTCGGACACGGGCCTCCTCCTGAGACGCGGGCGGACCTCCTCCTCGGACACGTACGGGCGGACCTCCTCCTCCTCGGGTGCGGGCAGGCCTCCTCCTCCTCAGACGCAACGGCGGTGGATCGAGAGCAGCGGCGGCGGTCCTTCGACTTCGGGCGGAGAGATGGAGAGATGGGGATGAGAGAGGGGGTCGGGCGCCACGTGTGGATAAAGACACTTAGGCGTAGCGCACTGAGCCATAGTGCGCTACGGATATCTGTAGCGCACTATGGGATAGTGCGCTACGCCTATCGGCTTCTAACTACTGCATAAGAGAACTACAGCCCCACTAGCTAACAACTATACTAGCCTATCCCACTGGTTCTGCCCACTACTCTATTCTAAACCTGAGAGCACCTGTGTTCGAATCTCAGTGCCCCAATTTTTGTTTTGATTTTAAAAATACTTTTAAATATTCCAAAAAATGCCCAAAAGTGGTGATATATGCCATAGAAGTTTTATTTTGATTTTAAAATACTTTTAAATATTCCAAAAGTAATAATATTCCAAAAATGCCCAAAAATATGATTTAAAGTATAACTAAATTTCATAATACTTTGTCCATGAATATTACAATCTTTTTCGACCACGCGTTTACAATATTTTTTGAGCTAGCGTTTTACAATCTTTTTTCCCTTCTTTGTCGCGGTTGAATAATTTAGCCCCGGCACTTTAATGTTTCTTCTTTCGAACGGGCTACCTTTTTTGGGTAGGGTTGTCCTTTTTCTTCTTGTGATGTATGTTGCTGCATCGTAGTCGTCGTCATCTTCAATCTTTGGATCGCCGTACTGGTCGAAGTCTTGCTCGTTGGCGACTCCATCCATTCCGATGATGTTTCTTTTTCCTCTCCTCACGACAACACGGCTAGGCTTTGTCGGGTCGGTAATGAAAAAACATTGGTCCACTTTGGTAGCCAGTACCCACGGTTCATTTTTCGCGGCCACGTTTGCACCGGCGGCCTTGGATTTGGCTGCTTCGGGTATAACCATGGTTGTGAAATACCGGTCTTCTCTTTCGACGCTCTTTGCCCATCTGACACGGAACATCAACACCTTTTCTCCACAGTAGTCGAGCTCCCAGATCTCCTCGATTCTTCCGTAGAATCTTTCCTTCACGTTGTCATCGGTGTAGAATTCGGCGTTACGCGAAGTTCTGATAATCACACTTGTTGTCCTTTTCCTCCGTGTAGAATGTGTAGCCGTCGATATCATACGCCTGATAGGTCACCAGGTTTTGCATCGGTCCCTGCGACAAGGTGAATATGATCTTTTCCGTGTCAGAAGAATGCGAGCGCGGGGGATTATCAAGGAGCGTCTACCTAAACCAACGCGTGAAATCTGAGTTGTGCTCTTTGATTATTTCTCCCTGCATCCTCTGTATGCCCTGGTCACTGTACTTCTTCTCGATTAACCTTTTGTGCTTCGCACAAGGATCGACCAGTTCTAAATGCTGTAGCGCGACGAGGTTTGCTCGATCAAAGTCTGCGGCCGAAAATCGAAGTCTGCATGCGATGTCGGCGACCCTCTCGGTGACCAGATCCGTCGAGCTTGCCAAGGTGTCTGTTGACGGGAAGACCGACAGGGTTCTCGATGTCTAGATAATTCGTGCAGAAAGAGATGCACTCTTCGGCCAGAAAGCCCTTGGCTATGCTTCCATCTGGACGGGACCTGTTGTGAACGTATCCTTTGATGTGTCCGTTCATCCTTTCGAACGCCATCATGCTGCGGAGGAACATCGGCCCGAGTTGTACGATGTCCTCCACGACATGGACCAGCAGATGCACCATAATGTCGAAGAATGCGGGTGGGAAGTAGACCTCAAGCTCACATAGTATCACCACGATCTCCTCCTGTAGCCTTCCGAGCTGATTCAAGCCAATCGACTTCCTAGAGATGACGTCGAAAAACTTGCATAGGCCAAATAACGTTTCACGGACGTGCTCGTCCATTATCCCTCTAAGTGCGTCATTAGCACGACACAGTCGTGAGACTTCATGCCACTGAACCTCTGCTTCGCCTCGTCTAGGTATCTGCTTATCTTGCCCGCGTAGCCGTAAGGAAATTTGACTCCTAGAAGGCACTTGAAAAACTGTTTGATCTCATCCTAGCTTAGAGTGAAGCAAGAAGGAGGGCAGTAATATTCGTTCTTCTTGAACTTTTTACCCTTCCGACGACCTTGTGTCGTCTCCGACTCATGATCATCGTCATCTTCCTGATCATCAGGAGTAGTGCGTCCTCCGTGAAGCTCCTTCCGGATACCCAAGCATATCAGGTCGTGCCTTGCTTTCGGACCATCTTTCGTCCTATCTGGCATGTTGATTATGGTGGCGACCAGACTCTCGCACACGTTTTTCGTGATATGCATGATGTCGAGGCTATGAGGCGTGCGGAGAAACTTCCAGTATGGCAACTCCCAGAAAACAGACCTTGTTTTCCATACCTTCATCAGCGGCTTGTCTTGTTGCTGCCTCTTTCGCTTCTTTCCAGGCTTAGGACAATCTTTCCAGTTTTTCAGCAACTCTTCCACTTCTTCGCTGCTCCTATGCTCTGGGATTCCTCGGGTCTCTGATTTGCCATCGAACAGGTCTCCACATTTTCTCCATGGATCATTCTTGCCGAGCCACCTCTGGTGCGCCATGAACACGGTTTTCGATGACCCTGGATCTTTCTCTAGTTGGAGATAGCTTGTGTTATCCATGCACCTAACGCATGCGCAGAATCCTTGGATAACCTGCCCCGAGATATACCCGCAACCTGGATAGTCTTGCACCGTAGTGACCAACGCGGCTCTCATAGTGAAATAATCTTGTGCGACGTCGTAAGTATTGGCTCCATTCCCATAACGTGGCTAGCTCCTCTTTCAACAGCCCGAGATATAGATTGATGTCGGTACCAGGTTGTTTTGGCCCTTGAATTAGCATACTCATTTGTATGTACTTCTTCTTCATGCACAACCATGGAGGGAGGTTGTACATCCATACAAACACGGGCCAAGTGTTGTGCGTGCTGCTCTGGCTACCGAACGGATTGAGTCCATCGGTGCTCGCACCAAGCCTGATGTTCCTCGAATATCCATCGAATTCTGGGAATTCGAGGTCCAATGCTTTCCACTGGCTAGCATCAAGGGTGCGTCGGCAGCTCATCCTTTTCGGGTCATCATCATCTCCTGGCTTCTTCCTTTCCGCATGCCATCGCATGAGCTTCGCTTCCTTAGGGTCCGCGAAATAGCGCAGAGCGAGGAGTGATAGGAAAGTACCATACCACTTTTCGAGGTGCTTTCTTCCTTTCTTGTATCGACTCACGCCGACACCGGACATGTGGTTTTCTCCGTGTCCTCGCCCGATAAATGATGCAATCGTTGATGCATACGTGATATCTAACGGCGGTAGATCGAGGATGACGATTTTCTTGGCATCCTCGATACTAGTTGGACATGTGTTCCCTCCGGAGACGATCGTGCGAATGCCATCATATCGTCGAAGCTTGCGTCGCTCAATTTGTGCTTTGCCTTCATCTCCATAGCCTTGAGCGTTACATTCAACCGGGTATCATCAGGCCTGCATCCTTCATACAATGGAGTAACCGCGTCTTTCTCAAGTTGCACAAGCTTGGCTTTCTCTAGCGGCAGCCCTGGCGTTACTCGTTCGCTTGAGAAGCAGCTCTTGCACATAAGGGTCCCGCACCCATCCGACGTTGTTCCATCGTGCGCTCCTCCGGCATCTAGATCATCATCATCCCGGTGTGCTTCCGCACCTTCACGATCTCCAGGAGACTCTTCATCATCTCGCCCGTTCTCGCCGTGATGATGATCATCGTCATGTTGGCCACCTTCTTCACCATCTCCATCATCTACGTCATCGCTTATCCAACGAGTGTATCCATCCATGAAACCATGGCGGAGCAGTGCGCTGCAGATTCCCGAATCTGGTCGATCACCCGATTGAGTTTGCATCTTCGCACGGACATCTTATATCCATCTTGTTATTTCAGATTATGTCGGCCGTCGCACATTTCAAAAATCTAGCCACAATGCCTTCGCTCATTATGCGGACCATTTTTGCCTGCACGATGTACACGGTACAATTTTGAAGTCTATTAGAACCACATAATGAATGCATGCATGCAATGGTCGATAGAAAATTTCGGCATGACCTATCCTAAAATTAGGACCTTTGCGAAATGCCAAAGTCTTGCCAAAATGGAAATGAATCAACATTTTGGCAAAACAAATGGCAACTTGTTCACATACAAACACAAGAGAGAGAGACCGATCCATACACACATGAACATATCATTATCCTCTCCATACACACATGCATGAGCATCATCGATACTCTCCATATACACACACATATGACCATCGATCCTCTCCACATACACACATCATGAGCATCGATCATCTACATACATATGAGCACAGCATCATCCATATACACATGAACACATCCTTACATGGACAACTTACCGAGATGAGAGACCGATCGCGAGAAAGATGGAAAGGAGAGGTGCGCGCGTCGACCGGAGAAGGATAGATGAGAGACCGGAGACCTCCTCTATTACTTATGTAACATCCAAAGCAAGTTTTACATGCTAAAAATGGTGAATGTGTGGAGAAATTGAGGTGGGAAGGAGAAGATCCCGACTAGATCTAAGGAGGAAGAAGAAGGGGAAAGTGAAGTGTGGGGTGGTGGATGTGGTCACACATGGGCACATAAAGTGCTGTCCTAAAGAAATCGACACATCCATGGCGCACACGGCCCTAGTGCGCCACAGGGAGTACAAACATCTGTGGCGCACTATGCCATGTGTGCCACATATGCTCCTACTCCCTGTGGCGCACTAGGCCGAGTGCGCCACAGAAGTTTGTGGCTGTTTCAGAGCAGAGGGGGGCATGCGCTTAGGCGTAGCGCACCAGCCCCATGTGCGCCACAGATGACCCTAACAACCGTGGCGCACATGACTCTAGTGCGCTACAGATGTTTGGCGTGCGGCCAACAGGGCCCTGGCCCACACACATCTGTGGCGCACTATAGTCATGTGCGCCACGGTTGTTCTAGTTATTAGTAGGGCACTGCCCACAGGTGAGCCACGCCTGTTTTAGCCGTGGGGCACTTCAACCATGTGAGCCACGGATGTGCTGATTACCTATAGCCGTTTTCCTAGTAGTGACATAAAGATAAGACCCTAGGATCCGTCCTGTGTGGCCAAGTAATCGCACCAGAAAGCGCTCTGCTAGTTATTATCCGTATCCACGATATGATGAAAAATCCCGACAGACGCATTGGGTACCCATAAAACATAAAACTGAAATTCAGTACTCGATAAGACCTCCGTGGCCCAAGCTGAATTACGCCAGCATATACCAAATTCGAGTGCGGGGTATCGAGTTTGAAGTAGGTTCATGATGTCTTTGCCCAAAAGCAATTAACTGGTTCCTGATCCGTCGGATGCACCAGACTCCTTACACCAAAATCCTCGCGACAAACTTATTGAACTTACATTTTGCCTATTCGATAGAAAAATTCCTCCTATGGAGTCGACATGAAAGCAAAGCTACAACACTTGAGTCAAGAAATTTCTCGGATGACCGCGTACCTGATATAAAAACAGAAATCCTCCAAAATAGGAGTCAACAGAAGAATATCTACGATGAAGAAGCATAAATTTGAGTCTACCCGAGTGTAGCCTCAAAGGTTACTCCCGTCAGGAGCACCCGATGAAAATGCTGACATCACTTCAAGAACAAGACAACGTCATCCATTGCATCAGCCAAACAAGACATCGACAAGTTCACGCATCCGAAGAAATCTTTGAGTTCACCTTTGATGTCTACACACGCTTCTATTCTTGTAGACAGTGTTGGGCCTCCAAGTGCAAAGGTTTGTAGAACAGCAGCAAGTTTCCCTTAAGTGGATCACCCAAGGTTTATCGAACTTAGGGAGGAAGTGGTCAAAGGTATCCCTATCAAGCAACCTTGCAATCAAGATACAAGAAGTCTCTTGTGTCCCCAACACACCCAATACACTTGTCAGGTGTATAGGTGCACTAGTTCGGCTAAGAGATAGTGAAATACAAGTAATATGGATGATTATAAGTGGTAATTGCAATATGAAATAAGAGTGGTAGCAAGCAAACATGTACATAACTGATTGTAAACGGTGTTTCAATGCTTAGAAACAAGGCCTAGGGATCATACTATCACTAGTGGACACTCTCATATAAATATCTTCTCTTCATGATGCTACCCTGAACTACTCTCCGGTTGGACGATGCAGGGCTATAATAGCACACCTTAAAGTTCGATGTTCCCCATCTAGATAACCCCTCACTGTCACCTTGAGCGCTATATGGTTCCAACAAACACCACAATCTCATAGAGACATCCAGCTCAAATTATAGTCATGATAAGTATTTATGTAACCTTAGCCAAAGTGCCACATGGTGTGCACACTATCAACTTCACACATCTGGGAATAAACAGAGATTCATTAAAGCACTTGAGTAGCAGAATAGATCTACAGATTACAAAGCTCATGATCTCAATAAGATCACGCATAGAGAGAGAGATGAACACATAGCTACTTGTAGAGCCCTTAGCCTCGAGAGAGAACTACTCCCTCCTCATCATGGGAGTCATCAACAGCGATGGAGATGGTGGTGGAGTCGATGGAGATGGATCCGGGGGCACTTCCCCGTCCTGGCAGGGTGCTGGAACAGAGACTTCTGTCCCCGAATCTCCTCTTCGGTGGCGGCGGTGCTGGGGAACTTTTCATGGAATTCTGATCAGGTCCTTAGGGTTTTCGTCCCGGGGGCAATATATAGGCGAAGAGGCAAGGTCGGTGGGTGCCCGAGGGGCCCACACCACCCCCTGGCATGGCCTGGGCTGGCCCGCGCCACCAGGTGGTGTGGCCACCTCGTGGCCCCTCTTCGTCTTGTTTTCTGGCTTCGTGAGTCTTCTGGTAAAATATTGACTTTGGCTTTTGTCCAATCCAATTCCGAGAATATTTCGTTTCTAGCTTTTCTAAAACCAAAAACAGCAGAAAATAGGCAACTAGCACTATGGCATCTTGGTAATAGGTTAGTTCCAGAAAATGTATAAAAATACCTCAAAGTGTGAACAAAACATAAGAAAGTAGATATAAAACAAGCATGGAACATCAAAAATTATAGATATGTTTATGACGTATCAACATCCCCAAGCTTAACTCCTGCTCGTCCTCGAGTAGGTAAGTGATAAAAAAGAATAATTTTTGAGGTGACATGCACCATCATAATCTTGATCAAGGTATTTGTAAAACATTGATAGCTAGGATCATATTACTCTAACATAGACATGAAAGATATAGTTCTAACAATAAGACATAGCAACTATGTTGTAACATGAAAAGGTACAAACAAAATATTCATGAATAACAATGCTTTGAAAGACGTTTGTTTGTTTCACATATAGAAAACATAATAAAAATGGTATTCAGCTTGTCCCTCATGGTATAGAAAAACATAAATGCATAGGACACCTTCAAAGTTCATAAGGGTGACTAGATACAAATAATTTAAGAACAAGCAATATCAAAGTTATGAATCAATCAACAAGTTTTGGGACAATGCACGTTAAACTAAGAATGACCACTATGCTCTCTTAATAGGTGCATAAAGATAGAAGATGGAGACTCAACATAAAAGTAAAAGAAAGACCCTTCATAGAAGGAAGCAGGGATTCAAGTTTCATAAAGAGCTTCCAAAAATTATGGTACTTATTAGCTTTCGGCTCTCATTGCCCCTATCATAAGCATCTTTAGGTGATTAAGGTTAAAGTGAACAAATATGAGGATATGATTGACAAGTTATCAGTTGAAAATCTCATGCCCCTTGCTTACGAGTACCGAACCTCATGCTACTCAACTTTAGTCATGAGTAAGTTCTTATCATTGTAAGTACATGTGTATCATAGAGAACCGCCAACGGGGTACCCCTTGCCCCATGATACAGGAGATTTCCCATATCAAAATGACAAGGCAACAGACAATGAGCATCTCAGCGATCTTTTTATTTCCTATTTGCATAGCTTTTATATTATTATTGAGGATGCTTCACAGATTGCTCACTATGGTTTTGCTACAAGTTTCCACCATGATTAGGCATGGCTTAGGCTAGCTGCCCAGGCGTTTCTCCAACACATATACAAACTCCATGAGCTTACAAGCTCCCCTTTTATTTCACACCGCCGGTATCCATAAGATAAAGAACATGATATCAACTAAATAATGTGCAATGTTGAAAGCGTTCCCCATGGTAACATGGTTCTGCTAATTCACAACTTATAAAGCACAAGCATATACACAACATAGATGGGCACAATGGTTCAAGTTTATTAAGTGCAAGAAAGTAACGTGTGCCATCGAGTTTGTGAGAGCTTTAATCACTAATGTTCACATAAAAAGTTTAATTCGGAAGGTAGATAAAAACATGAATATACTTGGAATAGCAATAATGCTAATAGGTAGGTATGGTAGCCTCTTTGGAATAACTTGGTTTTATTTGGAGTTGGATGCATGAGTGGAACTCATACTTGGGCAAAAGACTGGGAGCAACCAACTAAGAGAGCAATAATGGCCATAATCATGCAAAGCGAGAAAACATTATTAATTAAAGCATAAAGTGATATTACAAGTCAAAAACTAAATGATCATGGAGGCTATGGTGACTGGTATAGTCTTAACATGGTGTGAGCATGCGCCAAGTCAACCCAAATAAAGCATCAAAGGAGTATACCACAATATTATGCTTTTGTATGCTAAAACAGTGCATGATTCTTTCAAGGCATATTAAGCAATCTCAATTGTTTGGAACAAGTCATGCTACAACAATAATCACTAAGCATAAAGTCAAAGCAATATCAAACATGACATGATAAAGTCTAGGCCACAGTCAAAACAAGACTCCTTTTGTACCACTTATAAGCATGAAATTTCCTACTCTTTTCCAACACCAATCGAAAACTAAAGTTAAACGCAGAGCTAGCAAAGGAGAACACTCATAGATCAATAAGAGTGAAAACTAGAGTGTCCTAGGCAATGAATAACTAGGTGTGTATCTCTCCAAAAGAAGTGTGTTGGGATCCAACCAACTTATTTAAGTAAAAGAAAACTAAAAAAAACAAAGACGCTCCAAGAACAACACAATTGTGCACGAAACAATAAAAATGAAGTGTTTGGAACAAACCTGAGATTTTTATTGATGAAGAAGGGGATGCCTTGGGCATCCCCAAGCTTTGACGCTTGTACTTCTTGAATATTTCTTGGGGTGACATGGGTGGCATCCCCAAGCTTGAGCTTTTGTCCATACTTTATCTCATCACATTATTCTTCCCTACACTTGAAAATTTCCTTCATACAAAACTTCACACAATCTTCATTAGCAACATTAGTATATTCAAGATAATAAGTCTTTGGGTTTAGTTTCAACACAAGTAAAACTTCCTTTAAAACACAATATACTGTAGCAATTCCTTTTAAAAGCTCAAATGATCAAAGAGAATTCAAAGAGAAAGAGATTAAGAGGCAAATGCAAATAATGGCAGAAATCTGTCAAAACAGACCAGCAGGTAAAAACCGATTTTTCCGAAGAACTTCGGTTGCTCAAATCGAAAAGTGCAAAACTAACGAAAGTTTGATAATAACCTGGGGCAGAAGCACAAAAAATAACAGCTCAATCCGATGTACAGGGATTGTTTATGATTTTTTATAATGAAGCACAAAAATCTGTTTCGGAACAACAACTTCCCCATATCTTACTTCCCTCTCATTAGAGGTTATTCTTGGCACAAAAACCAAACAAAAAGGATAAGGAGAGGTTATTACATAGGCAATAACTTACAAGACTAACAAAACAAAAATAAACTGAAAGTAAAAATATAATGGGTTGTCTCCCAAAAGCTCTTTCTTTATAGCCATTAAGATTGGCATGATAATTTTGATGATGCTCACATAAGAAATATGAATTGAAGTAAAAGAGAGCATCAAGAAGAAAATATGGAACAAATTTAAGTCTAACCCACTTCCTATGAAAAATAATCTTGTAAAGAAACAAGTCATGAAAGCACAAAGCAACAAGCATGGGAAAGCAAAACAAGTGCAACTTCAAAATTTTCAACATAAAGAGGGGAAACTTAATATTGTTGAGATACATAAAACCATGTTTCCCTCTCTCATAATATCTTTCAGTAGCATAATGAATAAAATTAACAATATAACTATTACATAAAACATTCTTATCATGAGCCACATGCATAAAATAATTATTACTCTCCATATAAGCATAGTCATTCTTATTAATCGTAGTGGGAGTAAATTCAACAAAATAGCTATCATTCATAGTGGGAGCAAATTCAACAAAATAGGTATCATTATTATTCTCATCACCATAATCATCAAATATAGGAGGCATATTATAATCATAATTAACTTTCTCCTCAATAGTAGGTGGACTGAAAATATCATACTCATCATTGTAATCGTCATATATCGGAGGTAAAGTATCATCAAAGCAAATTTTCTCCTCCGTGCTTGGGGGACTAAAAATATCATGCTCATCAAAACCAGCTTCCCCAAGCTTAGACTTTTCCATAGCATTAGCAATAATGGTGTTCAAAGAATTCATACTAATAACATTGCTATTAGCATGCAAATAAAGTTCCATAGGTTTTTTAAATTTCTCTTCAAACACTTCATGTCCTAACTCAAGATAAATACTATAAAGCTCTCTAATTTTGTTGTTGTTTTCCATTAAGCCTAACTAGTGAAAATAAAAACAAGAAACAAAAAGATATGATTGCAGAATCTAGAGGAAATAACTTCGACCACTTACACACTAGCAACTGTGCTAGAAGATAACTTAGTAGCCAAAGGATGTGAGTACTGATACGTCCATTTTGCAGCACTATTCTATATCATAATTTACTGTTATTCATTGATATATTTCATAATAAGAGATGATACTTATGTTATTTCATGTGTTTTTGCATGGTTGATGACTTTTGGAGCATGGACCACTACAGTCAGGATTCTGATGGAAAAGGTGCTGTTTGGAGGCAAAATTCGCAAAGATCAGAAAATCCGGGAAAATACATGGAAAATTCTATTTTTCCAGAAGACGAAGATTGCTAGAAGGGAGAGTGGTGATGGGCCACAGGGGGCCCACACCACCCCCTGGTGCGGGTAGCCCTAGGCCACGCCAGCAGGTGGTGTGGCTGCCCTGGCCCACTCTAGGCTCTCACCTCTGCCATATATTATCTCCACGAAACCCTAATACCTGGTTAGCGACCACAGAAATATTCCGCCGCCTCTGCGGGTGGAAAACACCGAGAGAGAAAGATCTCTCCGATAGAAAAAATTTTGCCGGGGGAATTCCTTCCCGGAGAGGGGAAATCGTCGCCATCAACACCACCATCAAGATGGACTTCATCAGGATCATCATCATCACCACCATCATCTCCACCAGCACCATCATCACCACTTTATACCGCTGTAACAATTGGGTTGAATCTTGCATAGTTCTTAGGGGAAACTTTCCCGGTGTTGATTACTCCTTGTAGTTGATGCTATTGAGTGAACCATTGAATTATTGTTATGTTCAGATTGTTACATATCATTATATCATCTCCGATATTGATCCATATGATGTCTTGTGAGTAGTCCGTTTTGTTCTTGAGGACATGGGAGAAGTCATGTTGTTAGTAGTGGAATTGTGTTGAGAAAGATTCAATGGTTTGATATTTAAGTTGTGGTGTATTTATTCTAGTGGTGTCATGTGAATGTCGACTACATGACACTTCACCTTTATGGGCCTAGGGGAATGCATTGTGTATTTTGCTACTAATCGTAGGGGTTGCCGGAGTGACAGAAACCTGAACCCCCATTAGGAAACCTTTGCACAAGGGACGTCAGGGTCTTAGAGTTTAAAGCTGTGGTTAGGTTTCTACCTTAATTAGTTTCTTGTACTTGCGGATGCTTGCAAGGGGTATAATCAAAAGTATGCATTAGTCCTAGGAAGGTCGTTACATTAGCACAGGTTCACCCACACAACACTTAGCAAACTAAAGAAGATTAATCAACTGTATGAAGCGAAAGCACTTGACGATATTCCCGTGTGTCCTCGAGAACGTTTGGTCATCTTAAGTAATACAACCGACTTGTCCTTTACTAAAGAAAGGATTGGGCCACTTGCTGCATTTATTCTTATTGTCTTTATTTACTCATACTTTATTTACTTGCATTATCAAAAAAACCCTAAAAATCCGTTTGTTAAGTATTGACAGAGAATTCCTGCTCCAAGCCACTCGTCAACACCTTCTGCTCCTCGTTGGGTTTGACACTCTTACTTATCGAAAATACTGCGATACACCCCCTATACTTGTGGGTCATCAAGACTATTTTCTAGCACCGTTGCCGGGGAGTGAAGTGTTATTGGAGAGTGGAACTGGTAAAGGAAACTTCTACTGTGAGTATTGTTTACTTCTATTAGTTGCTTTATTTCAATATGGATAATTCACTTAGTTTCTTATTTCGTAATGCTACTACCACTGCTAAGGTAGTAGATGAACCACCACCTACTGAGAATGATACTTTTAAAATACCTACACGAATTATTGATCGTGTTATGGATAACTATTATGTTGGAGATGGAACTGTCCATCCTGGTGATCATTTGCTCTTTATACACGAATTATGCGGGTTGTTTAAGTGTGTAGGTATTACAACCGATCAAGTCAAGAAGAAGTTATTCTCATTATCACTGAAAGGAAGAGCCGAGGAATGGTATAAGCTACTTAAGAATGGTCAAGCTCTTGAATGGGAGGAAATAGTGCCTCTATTTTATTCAAAATTTTATCCTCCTAGTGAGATTCATAAAGATCGGAATCAAATATACATCTTTTGGCCTCTTGATGGAGAAAGTATAGCTCAAGTTTGGGGGAGATTGAAGTTACTAATGCTCAAATGTCCTATTCATGAGCTCCCCAATAATATTATTATTAATAACTTTTATGCAAGGCTTTCTCTTCATGATAAGGATCTATTGGATTCTTCTTGTGCTAGATCATTTACACGCATGGAAGAAGGAGCTAAAGGGGATCTTCTAGACCGTATTCAAGACAATGCTGAAGCATGGGAGAATGATAAAGGAAGAAAGTCAGGTATAAATTATGATTATGAATGCATTGAATCCTTTATGGGAACTGATGACTTTCAAAATATTAGTAATGCTTATGGTCTTGATTCTCAAACTATTGCAAATTGTTTTAAGGCTTTTGCCTCTTATATTGAAATTCCGAAAAAGGAATGGAACAAGTATCATGCACCATATAAAGATATTGTTGATTATGTTCCTGTTAGAAGTACTGAATTTTGCACTATTGATCACATCTTACCTGAACCTTATATCGATAAAATACCCTTCCCGGATAAGGTAAAGGAGCATCCTATGATAACTAGTGTAATCAATAAAAGTACAAAGAGAACTGCAAAACCTGATGAACAAATAAACATTGAACTTGCTGTAGCAATTGTGAAAGACCTTGTCACTAAAAGTGTAGAAGATGGACACATTGTCTTCTGTGAGGATGCTTCTAATATTGTCTCACATCCTAATAGAACTAAAAAGGATAGTGTCCCTGTGCTTTCTGTTAGAATTGGTGATCATTGCTATTATGGTTTATGTAATATTGGTGCAAGTTCATGTGCTATTCCTTACGAGCTTTACAAAGAAATTATGCATTAAATCAGTCCTTGCGAACTAGAGGAGATTGATGTGGTTATTCACCTTGCTAATAGAGAGACCATCTCGCCAATTGGTATTGTAAGAGATGTGGAAGTTCTTTGTGGTAAGATTAAATATCCTGCTGATTTTCTAGTACTTGGTTCAGCTGCTAGTAAAACCTATCCTATCATTTTTGGTAGACCTTTCTTGAGTACTTGTGGAGCCATTATAGACTGCAAAAGAGAGAAATTTTTAACTAAATTTGATGGGGAATCTTACAAGTTTAATTTTTCGAAATTTACTAAAGAACCTTGTGAAAATGAAACCCATAATGAGGATTTTAGAGTTGAACAACTTGCTTCTATTTCTTTTGCTCCTAACAATGCTTTGCGACAATTTATGGAAGACCATGAAAGTGAAATCTTCATGGAAGAAAGAAATGAGATTGACGAGATTCTCCATCGTCAACCTAAGATGCTTAAGCATAAGTTGCCTCTGGAAGATTTGGGTACCACATTGCCACCTAAAAAGGATCCAGTCTTTGATCTAAAACCTTTACCCGATGATCTTAAATATGCTTACATTGATGATAATAAAATATATCATGTTATTATTAGTTCTAAACTTTCAGGGAAGGAAGAGGAAAGGTTATTGGAGGTATTAAAGAAACACCAAGGAGCTATGGGCTATACTCTGGATGATTTGAAGGGGATTTCTCCTACTATATGCCAACACGCTATCAATATAGAACCAGATGCAAAGCTAGTGGTAGAGCATCAACGTCATTTAAATCCTAAGATGAAGGAAGTGGTAAGAAATGAGGTATTAAAACTCCTTGATAAAAAGTTAAATGTTATCCATTATGCTAGTAAGACTCTTGATGCTGCCCAAAAGAATTATGCTACTACTGAAAAAGAATTCTTAGATGTTGTCTTTTCTTGTGATAAGTTTAGACCTTATATTGTTGACTCAAAAATTACCATTCATACTGATCATGCTGCTATTAAGTACCTTATGACAAAAAAAGATGCTAAGCCTAGGCTCATTAGATGGGTGCCGCTCTTACAAGAGTTTGACCTACATATTGTAGATAGGAAAGGTGCTGAAAATCCTGTTGTTGATAATTTATCTCGATTGGAAAACATCTCTTTTGATCCTATGCCTGTTAATGATAGTTTCCCAAATGAAAAACTGGCTGCAGTAGGGGTAAGCTCGCGAGGGAGCCCTTGGTATGCTGATTGTCCTATCTTTATTGTCTCCAAGTATATGCCTCCAACTTTTACAGCTCAGCAAAGAAGGAAGTTCTTTTACGATTTGAGGCATTATTTTTGGGATGACCCACATTTATATATAGAAGGAGTAGATGGTATTATGCGAAGATGTGTTCCGGAATATGAACAAAAGGAGATATTACGGAAATGTCATGGTAGTGCCTATGGGGGACATCATGCGGGAAATAGAACCGCACAGAAGGTGCTACAATTAGGTTTTTACTGGCCTACCCTTTTTAAAGATGCAAGAAAATTTGTCTTATCATGTGATGAGTGCCAACAAGTTGGTAACATTTCTAGACGCAATGATATGCCTATGAATTACTCTCTCGTTATTGACCCATTTGATTGTTGGGGATTCGACTTTATGGGTCCTTTTCCCCCTTCAAAAGGTTATACCCATATTCTTGTTGCTGTTGACTATGTTACTAAGTGGGTAGAAGCTATACCTACAAAAAGTGCTGATGGGGAGACCTCTTTAAAAATGCTTAAGGATATTATCTTTCCTAGGTTTGGAGTGCCTAGATATCTTATGACTAATGGAGGGTCCCATTTCATTCATGGTGGTTTTAGAAAGACCCTTGCTAAATATGATGTTAATCATATAATTTCTTCAGCTTATCATCCCCAAACTAGTGGGCAAGTAGAGCTATCGAATAGAGAAATTAAATCCATCTTGCAAAAGACTGTTAATAGATCTAGAAAAAATTGGGTTACAAAGTTGAATGATGCTTTATGGGCTTATAGGACTGCCTATAAAAATCCTATGGGAATGTCTCCTTACAAAATGTTTTATGGGAAAGCTTGCCACCTGCCTTTAGAATTAGCACACAAAGCTTATTGGGCAGTGAAAGAACTTAATAGAGACTGTAAGCTTGCTGGTGAGAAAAGATTATTTGACTTAAGTTTGTTAGATGAATGGAGGAGTGAAACATATGAGAATGCTAGACTCTTTAAGGAAAAAGTTAAAAGATGGCATGACAGGACAATTCTTAAGAGGGAGTTCCATGTTGGTGAGAAAGTTCTATTGTATAGGTCTCGTCTCAGATTTTTCGCAGGGAAACTAGTTTCAAAATGGGAAGGACCTTTTGTTATCGAAGAAGTATATTGTTCAGGTGCAATAAAAATTTCTTCTTTAAAAGATAACACTACACAAGTGGTGAATGGTCAGCGACTCAAGCACTATATTGCTGGAGATTCTTACAATGAAGATATTGATGCTATCCAAGTAGTAACTCCAAAAAAATTTATCAAAGACCAAATTTAGAGACCTGTAGAGTCCGTTTTCGAGTAGGTAACAGTTCTGGTAAGAAAAGTTCCATGAAAATTCTGTCAAATTATATTTTTGGAGTTTTTATCCAACAAGGAAAGCAACTAAGCAAAAGAGGGACGAAAGAGGAGCCAGGGTGGCTCACACCACCTGGCGGCCCCGGCCGCGCCAAAGCAGTGGTGTGGCTGCCCGACTCCGCCTCAATCTGCTTTTCCCAAGACCTTCCTTTTGTCGTAAAACTTCGTAATATATAATCCCCCGGATCTTCCGAGGTTTGAATATCATGTTCTCATCGTGTTTTCATTTCGATCTGTTTCTGACAGGTAGAGTCCTAGTTTTGGAGCCACAATGTCTTCCTCTGGATCAACCAAGGAAGATTCCTCAGCGGATATCATCAACCCGTACATGCGTGAGTTGAAGATTCATCCCAAGGAGTTGTTGCTTGAAGATGGGGAGGTACAAATAAAAGAGGTTCAGGGCCCCAAAGGTGAAGGAAGTCTGGAGGACAAGATGGAAGCACTAGGGCAAGAAGTCTTTAGGTACAAGAAGATGGTGGAACACGAAGTGGACATCATCCATAAGATTTGTTCCGAACTCATCGCCGAGCACCAAAAGGAGACTGCTGAGCTTAAGGATGAAATTCTCTCACTCCACCAAACGAACAACCAACTACAAGCACAGCTCTACGACGTGCAAAATCAAAACTGTGAGTATGAGGTTAGGTTTAAACACATAAGTGCTGCTGCTAGTTTCAGGATGATGGAGACCAGGATGCCTTTTGTTGATGGGGAGCCCTTACCTTGGAAGTCAGACGATGATGAGAGAATACCACCACCACCGAAGGAGTAATTTGTCATTAGGTTTTGGCATCCCCTTGGTTTGTTCCAAGCTTGGGGGAGTGCCGCGGTATCACATCACTATCTTCTATCTTTTTACCTTTTTAGTAGAGTCATATCATGAATAGAGAAGTTATCATGTAGGATGGTTTGCATTATGGAAGTGTCCCCCCTCTCGTTAGATATCTATGTATCCCTTGGAGTGAGTTGCCGTTATGGAATATTAATGTGAAGTTCTATCATTTACTCTTTTGCATATCTTATATTAGTTTTCAATTTCTGTTATATGATTGATCTTGTTGTTAGTATTGGTATCACTTTGGGATCATTGAGTTAATTTAGTTGGTTTTGGCAAACCTGGCTCGGTCAGTAGCAACACTATTTTGAGAATTGAATAAAAAGATAAAAGTACTCTTAAAGAAATATAATTTCATCATCTTTCTTTCTTGATTTGCTCATAAGCTTAGTATTCTCTAGTTAATATCTTTTGTGCTTCCAAGGAAGATTGCATGCTTGTTTTTATCACTTGTATGTTTGTTTGTTTCCTTCAACTCTTATGCTTGCTACCCAGCCTTGCTAGCCAAAAACCTGTACTGAGAGGGAATGCTTCTCGTGCATCCAATCCTTAAACCAAAACCTATGCCATTTGTGTCCACCATACCTACCTACTAGCATTATTGCTATTCCAAGTAAATTCATGTTTTTATCTACCTTCCGAATTAAACTTGTTATGTGAAAATTAGTGATTAAAGCTCTCACGAACTTGATGGCACACTTTACTTTCTTGCACTTAATAAACTTGAACCATTGTGCCATCTATGTTGTGTATATGCTTGTGCTTTGTAAGTTGTGAATTAGCAAAACCATGCTGTCATGGGGAACGCTTTCAACATTGCACTTGTACATTGTACCTAGTTGATATCATGCTCTTTTGTCTATGGATGTCGTCGGTGTGAAATGAAAGGGGAGCTTGTAAGTCCATGGAGTTATGTATGTGTGTTAGAGAAACGCCTGGGCCGCCAGTCTAATCCATGCCTAATCATGGTGGAAACCTGCAGCGTAACCATAATGAGCAATCTATGAAGCATTTTCTTATAAAAAAAGAGAGAGATTGAGAAAAAAAAATAAAAAAAAGAGATGAGAAAAGAGGAAAGAGAGAAAAAGCACCATTTTCCCATGGTAAATAAGAAGATTGCTAAGATGCTCATTGTCTGCTTGCCTTGTCATTTTGATATGGGGATTCTTCTGTATCATCGGGCAAGGGGTACCCCATTGGCGGTTCTCTATGATACACATATACTTACTATGACAAGAACTTACCGGTGACTAAACTTGAGTAGCATGAGGAGCGGCCCTCGTATTCAAGGGACATGAGATTTTCAACTTGCAACTTGTCAAGCATATCCTCATATTTGATCACTTTAACCTTAATCACCTAAAGATGCTTATGATAGGGGCAATGAGAGCTGAAAGATAATAAGTATCATAATTTTTGGAAGCTCTTTATGAAACTTAAAATCCCTGCTTCCCTCTGCGAAGGGCCTTTCTTTTACTTTTTAGTCGAGTCAGTAAACCTATTCCCTTCTATCTCAGTAAGTATTTTGAGTTGTTGTGTTTCATTCATTCATATGATGATTTATTCAACCATGTTTCTTATGTTCCTTGTTTTGCACATTGCTCTTATCTTAAGTGTTTACTACTTTGAAAGCTATCATTAAAAACCAGTTATTTGTGAACTCCTGCAAATTGTCAACTATTCTTCGACCAAGAGCCAAGTTTGCCATTACCAATTATGATTTACTTTATGTATCTTTATTGTGTTTCCTTTAATTATTGTAAGTTAAGTTATATAATAGTAAGTTGTCTTCTATTATGATTTGTGTATTGATGAATGTGATGCTTCTTTTCCATATTCTTTTATCGACTCTTCACTCCAT
This sequence comes from Avena insularis, assembly GCA_023614405.1. NCBI lineage: Eukaryota > Viridiplantae > Streptophyta > Magnoliopsida > Poales > Poaceae > Avena > Avena insularis. The sequence goes on from CM042694.1 coordinate 456,210,322, forward strand.
AAACCTGAGGTCATGTTTATTGAGCTCAGTTTTTGCTTGGGGACAAGCAAAGTCTAAGCTAGGATGTGAGTACTGATACATCCATTTTGCATCACTATTCTATATCATAATTTACTGTTATTCATTGATATATTTCATATTAAGAGATGATACTTATGTTATTTCATCTGTTTTTGCATGGTTGATGACTTTTGGAGCATGGACCGCTGTAGTCAGGATTCTGATGGAAAAGGTGCTGTTTGGAGGCAAAATTCGCGAAGATCAGAAAATCCGTGAAAATACATGGAAAATTCTATTTTTCTAGAAGACAAAGATTGCCAGAAGGGGGAGTGGAGATGGGCCACAGGGGCCCCACACCACCCCCTGGCGTGGGCAGCCCTAGGCCGCACCAGCAGGTGGTGTGGCCACCTTGGCCCACTCCAGGCTCTCCCCTCTGGCGTATATTATCTCCACGGAACCCTAATACCTGGAGAGCGACCACAGAAAGATTCCGCTGCCTCTGCGGGGTGGAAAACACCGAGAGAGAAAGATCTCTCTGATAGACAGAATTCTGCCGGGGGAATTCCTTCCCGGAGAGGGGAGATCATCGCCATCAACACCACCATCAAGCTGGACTTCATCGGTATCAACATCATCACCACCATCATCTCCATGAGCACCATCATCACCACTTCATACCGCTATAAAATTGGGTTGAATCTTGCATAGTTCTTAGGGGAAACTTTCCCGGTGTTGATTACTCCTTGTAGTTGATGCTATTGAGTGAATCGTTGAATTATTGTTATGTTCAGATTGTTACATATCATTATATCATCTCTAATCTTGATCCATATGATGTCTTGTGAGTAGTTTGTTTTGTTCTTGAGGACATGGGAGAAGTCATGTTGTTAGTAGTGGAATTGTGTTGAGAAAGATTCAATGGTTTGATATTTAAGTTGTGGTGTATTTCTTCTAGTGGTGTCATGTGAACGTCGACTACATGACACTTCACCTTTATGCGCCTAGGGGAATGCATTGTGTATTTGGCTACTACTCGTAGGGGTTGCCGGAGTGACAGAAACCTGAACCCCCGTTAGGAAACCTTTTCACAAGGGACGTCAGAGTCTTAGAGTTTAAAGCTATGGTTAGGTTTTTACCTTAATTACTCTCTTGTACTTGCGGATGCTTGCAAGAGGTATAATCACAAGTATGTATTAGTCCTAGGAAGGTCGGTACATTAGCACAGGTTCACCCACACAACACTTAGCAAACTAAAGAAGATTAATCAACTATATGAAGCGAAAGCACTTGACGATTTTCCTGTGTGTCCTCGAGAACGTTTGGTCATCTTAAGTAATACAACCGGCTTGTCCTTTACTAAAGAAAGGATTGGGCCACTTGCTGCATTTATTCTTATTGTCTTTTATTTACTCATACTTTATTTACTTGCATTATCAAAACCCCCTAAAAATCCGGTTGTTAAGTATTTACAGAGAATTCCTGCTCCAAGCCTCTCATCAACACCTTCTGCTCCTTGTTGTGTTCGACACTCTTACTTATCGAAAATACTGCGATACACCCCCTATACTTGTGGGTCATCAAGTACCTTTTACCTTACCTCCTCGGCAACGGCGCCAGGAAATAGCTTGATGTCTACGCATGCTATTATTCTTGTAGACAGTGTTGGGCCTCCAAGTGTAGAGGTTTGTAGAATAGTAGCAAGTTTCCCTTAAGTGGATCACCCAAGGTTTATCGAACTCAGGGAGGAAGTGGTCAAAGGTATCCCTCTCAAGCAACCATGCAATCAAGATACAAGAAGTCTCTTGTGTCCCCAACACACCCAATACACTTGTTAGGTATATAGGTGCACTAGTTCGGCGAAGATATAGTGAAATACAAGTAATATGGATGATTATAAGTGGTAATTGCAATCTGAAATAAGAGTGGTAGCAAGCAAACATGTACATAACTGATTGTAAACGGTGTTTCAATGCTTATAAACAAGGCCTAGGGATCATACTTTCACTAGTGGACACTCTCATATAAATATCTTCTCTTCATGATGCTACCCTGAACTACTCTCCGGTTGGACGATGTAGGGCTATAATAGCACACCTTAAAGTTCGATGTTCCCCATCTAGATAACCCCTCACTATCACCTTGAGCACTAGATGGTTCCAACAAACAGCACAATCTCATAGAGACATCCAACTCAAATTATACTCATGATAAGTATTTATGTAACCTTAGCCAAAGTGCCACATGGTGTACACACTATCAACTTCACACACGTGGGGATAAGCAGAGATTCATTAAAGAACTTGAGTAGCAGAATAGATCTATAGATTACAAAGCTCATGATCTCAGTAAGATCACGCATAGAGAGAGAGATGAACACATAGCTACTTGTAGAGCCCTTAGCCTCGAGAGAGAACTACTCCCTCCTCATCATGGGAGTCATCGACGATGATGGAGATGGCGGTGGAGTCGATGTAGATGGATCCAGAGGCACTTCCCCGTCCCGGCAGGGTGCCAGAACAGAGACTTCTGTCCCCCGAATCTCCTCTTCGGTGGCGGCAGCACTGCGAAACTTTTCGTGGAATTCTGATCTGGTCCTTAAGGTTTTCGTCCTGGGGGAAATATATAGGCGAAGAGGCAAGGTAGGTGGGTGCCCGAGGGGCCCACACCACCCCCTGGTGCAGCCTAGGCTGGCCCGCGCCACCAGGTGGTGTGGCCACCTTATGGCCCCACTCCTTCTCGTCTTCTGGCTGCATGAGTCTCCTGGTAAAATATTGACTTTGGCTTTTGTCCAGTCCAATTCCGAGAATATTTCTTTTCCAGCTTTTCTGAAACCAAAAACAGCAGAAAACAGGCAACTGGCACTGTGGCATCTTGTTAATAGGTTAGTTCCAGAAAATGTATAAAAATACCTCAAAGTGTGAACAAAACATAAGAAAGTAGATATAAGCAAGCATGGAACATCAAAATTTATAGATATGTTTACGACGTATCAACCTTCCGCGCATATGAAAAAAGGACTTTGAGCATATGCTCGGATGCAAGCATCCAAACATAGCCTTGGGGGATACTAACATGGGTATAACCCTTCGGATGCCTATTATTGGTATATATGGTGTGGCCCAACAGAAGCCTCACCCAAAGATTTGTCAAGATCCATGAAGCCCATGATAGTTTGGCTGATACGAAGCCTACAATGACACAGAATCCTGGTGGAACAAGATAAGGAAGTCCAAGACTAGACTAGATATGAACTCTAACATCTAAAACAACTTGTATTGGTACCCGAGACCTAGCCTCCCCATATATAAATGCTAGGAGGGGCCAATGAGGGGGGGATCCAATCTTACAATACGCACACCAATCTCTCTCTCTCGGCGAGATCGCATCTAGATGACTCAACGAGTTTGTACTCTCCAATGATAATATGAGCAGACAAGCAGGAAGTAGGGTTTGCTCTACGAGGGCCTAAACCTGGGTAAATCGCCTCCCTTGTTTGTCTGTTAAGCCGATGAAATCTCCAGCCTTCTCTCTTCCATGAAACACAAAGTCCATAACCATGGGCATTGCTGAGATCACCCCTCATCAGTTACCATTGGCTGCTCAAGGAAGAGTACAAGCGCCAACAACAAGTAATCGCGCAACTCGATGCACGCAGAAAGGCGGCGGACAAGTCGAGCCTTCGGCGGGCTCAACTCTCTTCCATGGGAGGATCCTCCTCCAAGGGCAATGACTACATGGTAGCCAAGAGGTGCTCTCGACTGGCCCACCTCACCAACAAAGAGCGAGAAGAAGCTGCAATAGTCCTCGACTTATCATCTATGATGGTGGATACGCAGGGCAACATGCTTCCAAAGACACCGTAGGCGGCAGTGACAGCGGCCACCATGTACCTCCTCAATAACCAGCCTCTGACTGGGGACCCGCGAGCTGCCATGCACCGATCTACGATCGCAGGTTTGGGGCTAGTAGAAGCTGCCCTTACCAAGGATCCAATGCTGGAGCCAAAGAAGAACAAGGCTCTGGCCAAATGCTACTCTTCGCCCTCCTCCAACGATGATAGCCACGACTTGTCTCAACGTTGCCACTCACGGCGGCATGACCGCGACTACGACACGCGTGATGACATCACACAGCGCAAGGTCGATAAGATGCATGCAAGGAACACCCATTCGACTGACTTGGAGGATGACGGGATCGAGCTCTGGGGCGCCAGCTGCTTCAGTAGAGCCATCAGGCAGAAGCGAATGCCTAAGGGGTTCAAACTCCCATTGGTGAACCCGAAATTCGATGGCCTGCAGGCCCCGAAGATATGGCTAGAGGACCACATCTCCTCCGTCAGGCTGTGCCACGGCTACTACACGGATCCATTCACAGCTGGGAAGAGCTGGTTTACAGCTTCGTGTGCAACTTCAAGGGCACTTACAAGAGACCCACATCAATCGAAGAATTGCACGGCTACTACCAGAAGACGGGTGAGTCGCTGCGCTCGTACATCCAGAGATGGTCCATCATAAAAAAAATTGCGGAAGACATCTCTGAGGATCGCGCAATTGACGCGTTCAATGGCGGCGTACGCCACAAAGAGCTCAGGGAGGAGCTGGGCCGCTCGAAGCCCAAGACAATCGACCACCTGATGGAGATCACGAATAGGTGGGCCGATGGAGAGGACTTGGTGAAAAATCGTGTCCATTCCGATGATGATGACGACCTCGGTCGCAGACGTGATCGTCGAGGAAAACTTCGAATGCACAGTTACAATGACCATGAAGAGGTCGACATGGTCGCAGCCGGCTATGCCGACAAATGGGACGACAACCGCAACGGCGGATACCATAGCAGTGGATACCGCGATAGCGGAAAGACCACGCAAGTGTGGCAGCGCCGTACTCGCGATGAGGCACCCTCAACATCCATCCAAGACAAACTGTTCGAACCGTGCAACATGCACTTCTACATCCACAAGCACCATGGCAAGTAAAAATCTAGTCACCTCCTAAAGGACTTCCGTGAGTTCCTCAAGCTCCACGAAGGCCTAGCCCAGATGAATCGCGATGCGATTAACCAAGGCTATGGAGCTGCCCTGGGCGCTGTGGCACATGGAGATCCTCCACCACCACCAGGACCGCCACCACCTGCGGCTGCACCAGTCCAAAACCATGGAGGCGATCCATATCCCCGACCACTGGGGAACATGGGAATGATTCAGAAGGGTCGCCCCTCAAATCGAGTGCAGAAATTGATCACTCACCAAGTCAATCTGGCGATGAACTCTCCGCCCTCCACCACTAAGTACCTCAGTGGCAGCGAGTCCTGCATCACCTTCGACAAGAGCGGACACCCGCGTCAAGTTCCTCGCCCAGGACACTATCCCCTGGTGCTCGAGGCACAAATTGGAGGCTTCGAGCTAAGTCGTGTCTTCATGGACAGCGGAAGTGGCATCAACCTCATGTTCGCGAGTACCTTGCATGCAACAAGGATCCCTTTGACATGTCTGGATGTTTAAGAAACGATGTTCCATGGCATCGTCCCAAGGAAGGGTGTGTACCCCTGGGAAAGATCAACCTCGACGTCATCTTTGGCACGCTACAAAACTTCCGACAAGAGCGCATCGACTTTGAAGTTGTCGACTGGCCCTCTCAGTACCACTACATCCTCAGACATGTCACGTTCACGAGGTTCATGGCGGTGCCACACTACGCCTACTTGCAGATGAAGATGCCGGGCCCAAATGGCATTATCACAATCAACAGAAGCTTCGAGAGGTCCGATAGCTGTGATAGAGAATTCAACAGAATCTCCCAGTCTTTCGACATGCAAGAGGAGCGGGCGAGGTTAAAGGAGTCGACAGACAACAGTTTGCCTCCCCTGAGCAAGCCAAGCTCACCCGACCAATCCTTCGACACGTTGGTACACACCAAGAAAGTCCAGGTCCACCCAACGGACCCGACCAAGACGACCCTAATCGCCAACAACTTGAGTCCCGCATAGGAACTCGCGCTCGTCGAATTCCTCCGTGAGCGCTGGGAAATCTTCGCCTGGTGTCCAGCAGACATGCCAGGAGTTCCCAGGGAATTCGCCAAGCACTCACTCAACATGAATCCTGATGTATGGCCAGTCAAACAAACAATACGGCGACTGTCCGAACCAAGGGAAAAAGCGGTCGGTATGGAAATCAACAAACTCCTTGACGCAAAATTCATACGCGAGATCAAGGAAAGCACTTGGCTTGCAAATCCAGTGCTTGTGCCTAAAAAAGACACGGATATCCTGCGGATGTGCGTGGACTTCACCTCCTTGAACAAGCCCTGTTGCCACTGATCAATCAAATAATCGACTCCACTGTAGGATGCGAACGCCTCTGCTTCCTCGACGCCTACTCAGGCTATAACCGGATTAGAATGAAGGAGGAAGACCAGGAGAAAACGGCATTCATAACGCCTTTTGGTGTGTTATGCTACACAACAATGCCCTTAGGGCTGAAGAACGCAGGAGCCACCTATCAGCGGTGCATGCAGACCTGCCTCGAGAACTAGCTTGGTCGCAATATCCAAGTCTATGTCGATGACATCATCATCAAAACCAAGGAGGAAGCCTTGTTACTCGACGATCTCCGTGAGACCTTCGATAACCTCGACCGCTACCAAATCAAACTCAATACGGACAAATGTGCCTTCGGCGTACCATCTGGGAAATTGCTCGGGTACCTCATCTCCGCGAGGGGGATCGAGGCAAACCCGAAGAAAATAAAGGCCATACTAGCGATGGAGAAGCCGAACAATGTAAAAGGCATCCAACAATTGGCGGGACGAATCGCGGTGCTCAGTAGATTCATGAGTTGAATGGGCGAAAAGGCATTGCCCTTCTACCGACTTCTCCACAAAGCTGAAAAATTAGAGTGGACATACGAAGAACAGGAACCATTCGAAGACCTCAAGCGTCTACTGTCCACCTCGCCAGTATTGGTAACGCCTCGCGAAAAGGAGCTGCTGTTGCTATACATCTCTGCCACCAACCAGGTGGTCAGCAATGTGCTCGTGGTGGAGCGAGCCGAAGAAAATAAAGTTCACGAGGTACAACGCCCAGTCTACTACCTCAGCGAGGTGCTCACGCCAACAAAACAACGGTACCTGTATTATCAGAAGTTGGCATACGATGTCTTCATGACAGCCAGGAAACTACGCCATTACTTCCAGGAGCACCCAATCATAGTGGTGAACGACGCGTCACTTGGGCACATACTAAATAATCCCGACGCCACCGGACGAGTCGCGCTCTGGGGAATAGAGCTGTCTCCACTATTGGGGATATACTTTCTGGGTATCCTCACTGTGCCCTACTAACCAGGTTGGCCCACTTTGGGTTAGAGCTTTGCTTCACGGGCGGCCCAGTCAAGGAGAAGAGACGGAGTCTAGTCCGGCTACAGGAAGGCCCAGATGACTTACCGACATAGGCCCATAGTGTTACTTGTAGTTCAAGATGTACTCTGTAACCGACTCTTAGTCGTAGCCGGATAGGTCCCTCCTGTAAACCCTAGGCCGGATATCTATATAAGCCGTACTAGGGAGAGCCTTTAGGGCACCCTCACAATAGTCTACAATCTCAACTCGCACAAGCGAAACTCTTGTAACCCATATTCCGGCTCAACCGTATTACTAGATTGCTAGCAGGAGTAGGATCCGTCCAAAGCCGGTGGATTCGAACATGGGTAAACTTGTGTGCTCACCGTCCCGGAATACCATACGTCTCACACCCCTCTCTTCCGCACGCCTCGAGGACCCCCTCATGGCGTACTTGTCATCAATCTGACAATAGTTGGCGCCCACCGTGGGGCAAGTGAGCTTTAGATCTGCGTTCCAGGCAGAATCTGCAAGAATCGGAATCGTTGAGACCATCGCTATCGGTCGCATCCTCTACGCCAATGACGTACCTCTCATCGTTCTCGATGAGACTTGGATTCCGTCTAGGGAGGCTGTAATTGCCTACACCATCACGTCTTTCGGCGAGATCGATGTATACATCGGTTTCACTGAACCTGCCCCACCCACCCCAGCGGTGATAATAGAGGCAGAAGAAGTTTTTGGCTCCCCTCTATCCGCGGAGGTGGCAGAGTTCCGGATCCGAGAAAACCCTAATCCCACCCAGCCCACACCTGTTGCAGAGATAGTGGAGAAAGCTGAGCCTGAAGCAGATATCACGACGCAAGTCGAATCTGGAGTAGATCTCCCTAGAGAGGCTGAATCCCAGATCGACCCACCCGCCGCGGTCAAAATCCAGGAGGAACAAGTCAACAACGCTGATTCCGTCTCTTCTAACACCGGAACTGATCAACCCTTCCTGAGGCATACGTTGAGGCGCATAATGATGAAAGATGCAAGCGTGGATGAGGTTCTCGAAACCATCAGGATTTTTGAGGAAGTCCACGAGGAAAGCCGCAACTACCTCAGGACACACACATCGCACTTTGTTGGATATGTTGGATCCGGATCCGGCTCTACCAATGCCGGAGACAACAAAGACTCGGTGCTGGAGGCGATCGGAACGAACACTGACTTACCGGCATCTTCGGATGATTCCATGACGTCGGCAGATTTCCGAAAGTTCTCCGTGGAATATGAAGAGGAGTTCAACTCCAAAGCTGTAGAAGAAGGAGAAGCCATGGACGAAGGATCCGGAGAAAACTCTCCCAAAGCACAGGATGACATGGATCTCGGGAGTTAACCTCGATGTCCAGATGTCCGAAAGTATTGATCAGAGCTTGACTCCGGGAAGCGGACCCAAAGCCATCTTTGCTACCGGCGCTGCTAAGAAGGCAAAGAAGAAGAACAAGAAAAACAAGACCCTGACAAAAGATCCTCCAGCGGAGGAAGTGGTGGCCGAGGATTATGAAGAAGACTCGGATGGAGCCTTAATCCCAGACGAGCCCAAAGAAGCTTCGGTGGAGGGAGATTTGGTGACCGCTGGTGCCCATAAGCTCATCGATGCTACATTGACCACACCTATCCCTACAGCGGCAGAATTTACTGTTGTGGAATTGGAAGAAAGGGCTCAGGCCCTAGAAGTACGTCGCCAAGTACTCCTGGATGAAGCCAAAAACATCAAGGAAGAGAAGAAGCGCATATCTACTACGGAGAAGCTCATCTCTCTACATCACCTAAAGACCCGGAAAGGCTACGTACGAGCCGACAAGTTTCCAGAAGTCCGCAAAGTCCTCTTTGAGGGAGATCCAGGGATGCCACGGACCGACAACAACAGAGATCTGGTGTACCCAACACCAGTACAGAACACCGCCGTGGCCCGTGATATCCTGGCAAATAATCTAGGCCCGGAGGAGGTTCGGCTTGGCATCAATCTACTCACCAAGGGTCTGGAGAAACAAAAGGTCAGGAAATCCGGAAGCGGAAAACTTGTCTCCCGATCTGACCAATGCCACACGGATCCGGCCTAGGATGACATCATGCCCCAACGGATGCCGGAACAGCATCATCGTTCCGACCGTCGGGAAGACAACTACTCACGAACCAGATCTTTAGGCCAACAACATAGAACCGCACGTAACTGGAGCAATGTTTCCCCGGCCACAGAGCGAGACGCAGTTGCAACACTGTATCCGAGACAACCTCCTCGGCGAGAGTCAAACATTCACAGAGAATAAGACAAAGAGAAACCTCGGGAGGAGGACCATCAGAAGATGCCACCTCCTAGACATACAAACCGTCCGGCTAAACCGCGCCAAGCTGCAGGGAACGACGGACGAAGAAATGACAGACACCATGCCGAGTCAAGCCGGCAGGGGGCTCTTTGTAATGAAGACCCTCCCCGGAACTGGAACAATGATGCTCCGGATGTAGGTCGGTGATCAGCCGGAAACAATCCACCTGATCCACCTCTCCACCAAGTAGCCACCACAATGGCTCTCAAGGAGGGCGCCGTGGCGGAGGAGGTGGTGGTAGAAGTAGAAGTCCGGATCCAAGGCACCGCAGCCACAGCCGTCAACCAGGATGGCAATCTCTGTCACCAAGTGACGCGATACATCAGATCAACTCTAACATAGAGGCACGACGCTATGAGAATGGCGAAATCTATGTGGGTCCAAAATGCTTCGGACCATGCATTAGAGCAACAAGATTCCCGGAAGGATTTGCTATCTCAAGGCACATCCAGCCCTACGACGGTGTAGCTCGGCCAGATACTTGGCTCCAAGATTTTTTCCAGACTTGCTACATCGCCAAAGGCGGAAATAGCTTGGTCACAACCCAATATCTCCCACTTATGTTGCGGAAGATGGCATGATCCTGGCTCAATTAACTTCCGGAAAACACCATCCACAACTGGTATGACATGCAAAGCGCGTTCTTTCGGAATTTTGAAGGCACATATCGGAGGCCCTATATGGTAGGAGACTTACAGCGTTGCACCCAGAAAGCCGGAGTAACTTGCCGAGACTATCTCGGATGATGGATCAACACCAACAACTCCTGCGAGGGAGTAAATGACCAAACTACGATTGAAGCTTTCATTGCAGGACTCCCAATTGGTTTGCTACATCACCACTTGAAGTGAGACAAGGTCATTGATTTGGGAGAAATGATAGAAACAACACGCAAGTATGCAGATGCTGACGACAATGTGGAAGGACTACTAAACGTCCTAGCTGTGCCACAGTCGGCAAAACAACCAAAGCAACAAGTTCAAAAGGCAAGAACACATCAGAAGAAAAACCCAACACAGAAACAACGATTGTTACTGCTACTTTTCGGTCTGGAGGACGAGGAGGGCGCGATAGTGGCCGTGGATGTGGTTGTGGGACATGAAGGGTCCAGGGTAGAGGAGACTAGCAACCTGGTAAAACCTACTCGTGGGCCGACATTGCCAATAACCCGTGCGTGCATCACTTAGATCCCAACGGGGGCTCATCACACACAAACGCCGAGTGTCGTTTCAACAACGACATCAAAAAGGACGATACCGCTGGCTACAGGGCTAAGTGGAAGAAGGGAAAAAAGAATCCCTAAAAAGAGAAAGAGGCCAAGGAAGATTCCGACATGGAGGAAGCCGATGTTTCAAATCCCAAGTCGGATGGAAAGAAAAACTTCCCAACGAATAAAGACACTTACGTCACCTTCCTTGGGTCTCAACCATCTAAGGTCAAGAAAGCAGTACTGCACGAGCTCAACGCAACTGTTCTGGCCATTCCACAATACTTGGATTGGTCAGAAGTGGCAATCACCTTTGACCGCGTTGATCATCCGCCTAAGTTGCACATGCAAAGAAAATACGCCTTAATTGTCAATCCACTTATTGATGGCTATGGTTTCTTGAAGACTCTCATGGACGGCGGCAGTAGTATCGATATTCTGTATGTCGAAACGCTACGCTGGATGCGGATCTTGGAGACACAACTGAATCACAACTCTGTGATCTTTCACGGAGTTGTCCTAGGAAGACAAGCAAATTCCCTGGGAGAGATCACTTTGGATGTCACCTTTGGTACTCCAAAGAATTATCGGATGGAGGCACTTTCCTTAGAAGTGGTACCGTTCAAGAGAGCCTACCATGCTATATTCAGACGGTCGACTTACTAGGCTTTTATGGCTCGTCCATGTTACATTTACAATATGATGAAAATTCCAGGTCCCAATGGCGTGATCACCATCAGGGGAGACCCGAAGAAAGCACGAAAGTGTGAGGACGGAAATGCCGCCTTTGCTGAAGCTGTGCTACATGCCCAGGAGTACTAGGAGATCAAGAAGACCATCAACCCGTCCGACATGCCCGCGACGAAGAAGGAGGTGACAAAGCCAACTCTAGAGTTCAAGGCGTTGGAAGATACAAAGACGACGCCGTTGAAGGATGATGACCCCTCCAAGGTGACCAAGATAGGTGTAGGTTTAGACCGCGCATAGGAAAGCGCGCTCGTCAAGTTCCTCAAATCAAATCAACATAGCTTTGCATGGCAGCCATCTGACATGACTGGAGTACCTAGGGAACTTGCCAAGCACTCTCTAAATGTACACCTAAACACTAAACCCGTCAAACAGTCCTTACGATGTTTCGGCAATGAAAAGTGAAAGCAATAGCTAAGGAACTAGCCCGACTCGAGTTAGGCGGATTCATATAAGAGGTCATCCACACTGAGTGGTCGGCCAATCCTGTAATGGTCCCTAAAAAGGACACCACTGATTTAAAGATGTGTGTTGATTATACCGCCTTGAACAAGGCTTGTCCCAAATATCTGTTCGCTCTGCCTAGGATTTATCAAGTTATCGCTTCTACGGTAGGCTCGGAACTCCTATGTTTTCTCGACGCATATTCCAGTTATCACCAAATCCGGATGAAGGAATCAGAGAAAGTCAAAACTTCATTCATAACCCCCTTTGGAACCTTCTATTTTGTTATGATGCCTTTTGGGCTCAAAAACGCAGGAGCTACCTACCAACGCACTATGCAGCATTGCCTCCACGATCAAATCGGACGCAACGTACATGCATATGTGGACAACATTGAGGTGATGTCCAAAAAGAAGGAAACTCTAATTTCCGACTTGGAGGAAACGTTTGCCAATCTATGCAAATACAATATAATGCTTAATCCGAAGAAGTGTTTCTTTGGAATCCTAGCCAGAAAATTGTTGGGATTCATCGTGTCTCAAAGAGGCATAGAGGTGAACCGCGAGAAGATCAAGGCTATACTCAATATCTCTAGGCCTACTCGCCTGAAGGATGTTCAAAGACTGACTGGTTGCATTTCTGCGGTCAGTCGATTTGTAAGCCGGCTCGGTGAAAGAGCCGCACCACTTTACAAGCTCCTGAAAAAGACCAAGAAATTCATTTGGACTGATGAAGCTGAAGCTGCACTACAAGACTTGAAAATAGTACTCTCGTATACTCCGGTCCTCGCAACACCGGAACCCCAGGAACCGATGTTGCTCTATATCGCTGTGACAAACAGGGTCGTCAATGTCGTCATGGTGGTCGAGAGACCAGAGGAAAAGCAGGAACACCCGATGCAGAATCCGACTTACTACCTCAGTGAAGTCCTAACTGAATCTAAACAGCGATATCCACACTACCAAAAGCTGGCTTACGGTGTGTTCTTTGCATCCTACAAGTTACGACACTATTTTCAGGAACATCCAGTTACCATGGTGAGCACAGCTCCCATGAGAGATATCATCAACAATAGCGATGCTACAGGGCGTGTTGCAAAATGGGGCATAGAGCTTTCAACTTTCGACATTGAGTATAAACCTCGTACAGCAATCAAATACCAAATCCTCGCTGACTTTGTTGCTGATTTTATAGAGACAATAGAGAATATGATCCTCCCGGAGTCGGAATACTGGACCTTGCATTTTGACGGGTCTAAGGCGCTAGGGGGCTTCGGGGCTGGCGTGGTACTCAGGTAACCCCAAGGTGATAAACTTTTCTATGTGTTGCAGATTCAATTTACGGCAACAAATAACATTGCCGAGTATGAAGCGCTGCTACATGGAATCCAGATTGCTAAGGATATCAGCATCCAACGATTAATGTGTTATGGAGATTCGGATCTTGTTGCTCAACAAGTGTCGGATATCTGTAATGCAAATAAACACATGTCAACATATAGAGCTGTCGTGGATGAATTATCGAAATCATTCGAAGGGTTTGAGGTTCAACACATCTCTCGAATAGAAAACGAGGAAGCAGATGCATTATCTCGAATAAGCTCTGCACGGAAAAAGGTCCCGGATGGCGCTTTTTTGGAGCACCTCAAAGTTCCTTCAATAAAAGGAGTTGGCGAGGAATATTTGATCAAATCCAACTCACCTTTAGTCGCAGTTCTGGCTGTGATTCCCAGCTGGACTCAACCCTACCTCGATTACTTGGTAGATGGAAAATTACCCGAAGACGAGGTTCTGAGCCGGCAGATTGTCCGACGAGCAAAAACCTATACTATTATAACTGGTGAACTCTATAAGCGGAGTGTGTCTAGGGTTTTTCAGCGCTGCGTATCTCCGGAAGGAGTGGAAATGCTAAGGGAAATCCACGAAGGCGAATGAGGTCATCACGCTGCAGCCAAATCTTTAGTGGCAAAAGCTTTCAGACACGGTTTGTTTCTAGCTTACAGCCAAGGCAGATGCCGAATGGCTGGTCAAGACGTACAAAGACTGCCAAAAGTACGCCAAACAAGCTCATGTTCTGGCTGATCAGCTGAGGACAATACCTATAACATGGCTCTTTGCAGTCTGGGGGCTTGATATGGTAGGACCCTTTAAACGAGCTCCAGGTGGATTTACTCACCTCTTAGTGATGGTGGATAAATTCATGAAATGGATTGAGGCTAAACCCGTCACAAGTTGTGATGGAGCAATAGCCAAAAGATTTGTTGAGGATGTCATAATCCGATACAGTTATCCGCATAGTATTATTACGGACAACGGGAGTAATTTTTCTATGGGAGAGCTTGCCGAATTTTGCGATGAACAAAATATTCAGCTTGACATTGCATCAGTCGCACATCCACAGGCTAATGGACAAGTCGAAAGAGCAAACAGTTTAATCCTACAAGGCCTAAAACCAAGACTCGAAGCACCACTACGTCATGCTGCGGGGGCTTGGGCGGAGGAACTACCCTCTGTGATATGGAGCTTGAGAACAACTCCAAACAGGTCAACCAGATACACACCTTTCTTCTTGGTCTATGGTGCAGAAGCAATTCTTCCTAGTGATTTGATTCACACTTCTCCTCGTGTTGCTGCGTATGTTGAAGAGGATGCCGAAATTTCTCGACAAAATGATCTCGATCTAATCGAAGAAGTACATATTGTTGCTGAGATGAGATCAATAGCCTATCAGCAGAAGTTACGCAAGTATCATAGCCAGAGAGTCAGAAATCAGTCTTTCAACAAGGGTGACTTGGTTCTCCGACTTGTGCAGAAAAGAAAGCACAAACTTTCCCTAGTATGGGAAGGGCCCTTTTTAGTTAGCCGAGTATTACATAACGGTTCTTATACTATCTAACTAATATGCGTCCAGTCAAAGAAAGACCGGCTACTAAGAAAAGAAAGAGAGCTGGAGGCAGTATAGACCCGGAAGAATTAGACAGACCGTGGAATATTGCTCAACTACGTCCCTTTTATTCTTAAATTATCTTTCTTTGTAATCATATATGTGTACATGTTTAATGAGAAATAAAGTATTGGTTGCCTCAAATTTTTGCTGAGAAGTTTTTTACCATTTTATTTTTGAATGATCATGTCACGGTCAAAAATCCCAGAATACTTGAAAGTACTTTATGCTCATGTTTGTTCTGGTTATGATTTCCGATTCTAAAAATGCTACCTTCGGGTATAACTCTAAATTTTCTAGTTTGTACTTTGGTTATTTATCTGATTGCCGGATGCGGGCATTTTCCGAGTAGTGAATTGTTGGTATCGGAAGCCAGCTTTGTTTCCGAGTTTAAACTGGTTTAACAATTGAGCTCCGATGCTCGGCAGAGATTCTGTGTGGAAGGTTGGCCGACTCACGAAAGGGACGAGGCAGAAAGCCAGATAAACGATAAGTATAAGCAAAACAAAAAAGTTCTTATGTAAAAATTACAGGCACGACAAATATAAATCCAAAAGTGCTAAATAGGAATATCAAATCTTAGCACTAGCAAAAGTATTGCACTACTTATTTACAACCCATATTGTTTCAGAATAACACATTGTTTTTTGGTACTTTACGATGCAGGGGAAGAGGAAGGAGCAGCCGGCTCACTGGAGACATCATCCTCGCCTCGATATCTTTCCGAGACGTTCAAATCCGATACGGTTTGTTCATCGTCGGAAATTTTACCAGTTTCTTCGGTGGGCGGAGGAGGCGTCTCTACGCGAGTGAAGAAAGGAGTGTCGTAGCTGGTCAGATCAGCTACGTGGCATCCATATCCGGCGCAGGAGTCCATGATAGCATTGATATCTTGCTCCTGATCATCTTCATCCACAGTCAAATACCCTCTGGTCACTTGCCAGATCTCCATGTTTCCATGGTGGCTCATGACCATGGTGAGAACGTTCTGTGCTGCGATAGGCGCGTAGGACATGTTCTAGTCCTGGATGAGCTGGGGCATCTCCTTGTCCTTGTTTCGCACCTCAAAGCCAGACATTTTGTCCATGTCCAGAACCTTGAGTACTTCGCCCATATCCTCCAAAGACTGGCGGAAATCGTAAAGCAAATCGCCGACTTGTGTAAGCCGGTCGGTGCGAGACTCGATGGAGGAGGAATCCAGTAAGTTCAGAGGACCTTCAAATAAAATGCAAAGGTTAGAAAGCATATTCGAATTCAAAGAATCGGAAAAGCAGAAAGTCAGAAAGTAGGAAACATACCAAAGATGACATCGTCAACTTTTGTCTTCTCTTCCCTAAGGCTCTGGAGTTCAGCCCGGAGTCCCTCGGTGATGTCCTTCTCTCTGAATAACTCATTACTGAGATCCGAGATTTTCTTATCCTGGAGCACGATCTTGCGATCACGCTCTTCGGTGGCCATGGAGGTGGATTGAAGAACTTGAGCAATGCTCTTCTCATGATCCACTTTGAGCTTATCCAGCTCTCGGCGTAAGTTGGCATTCTCCACCTCCAGGGTCTTCAGATTCTCGACCTCTTCAATCATGGCACATGATTGTTTGACTAGTGCTGAAAGTAACATACAACAGTTGAGTATGAAATTCGACTATGAAAGCAAAAAGAGCAAGGTTAAGGACTGAAATGTTTACCTTCAGCCTCATCCCTTGACACCTTTAACTAAGCATTTTCAAGCCAGAGAGCTCTGATCTCTCTCTTCTTGTTGCAGATATTCCTTAACAGTTCCTTGTTATATGAATTAACTTTCTGTAAGTCAGAATACCTAGGGTCAGAAGTCTACTAAAGGCTCAGGCTAATATTTTTACTAATATCAGCACGAGCCTTGGGGGCTACACTAGTTCATTCTTTGGCATCCTATGAAAGCATAAATCCGGATCATTTATCCAACTTCATGCTTGGGGGCTAGAGGATATGACATAAAGTATAGTAAAAAGGTGAGTTGGAATTTCGACTTACATGTTGTTTATGAGTGAGTTTGCTCAAACTCATGTTCACTTTAGTGGTAACATTCTCGGTGAGGGTTAGTAGGATCACAGGTGGTGGCGGAAGCTCGCCGTTTCTCAGTTTCTCGTCGCAAAGATGGACTTGTTCAAGAAGTTCAGAGTACTTGAAGTCCTCCGCTTCTTGTGCTTCTTCTTCGGTAGTGATAGTCCAGCTTTCCAGGCATTCCTAGGCTAGCCGCTAGATCTCCTCCGCAGATTTCTGAGAAATGCCAAGTTTGGCAAGACCCGGATTGTTGAGAAGGTTTTTAGTGAAAGTTTCTACCGAGGGATCATTACCCATAGAGGATTCACCCTTATCAAAACCAGAGTCACCCATGGTGACGTCAGTTTGCGACCCAAGGATCGCTGGCTCCACTGGTTGAGCTGGTTCTTCCACAACGGGCAAAGATGGAGTAATCTTCGGCGCTGTGGAAGGCTATGGGGCGGGAGTCAGAGGTGCTGTGGCAGGAGAAGTCAATTTTAGCTTTGACTGGTGTAGGGGCTTAGACGAGCCTCCTTTCCCTTGCCCTTGGAGAGCTGTCTAGATCTGAAGAGGTAATAGAATGAAAATCATTACACTTCAGAATGAATAATAGATTTAATACAAAAACCTTGTGAGGAAAGTTACCTCTTCACAACGGGCACTTCTTTTGTGCCAATAGACACTGTTGGAGTTTTACGCTTTCGAGTAATTGTCTCCGGTAGTGGGATCAATTCTGCATCATCCTGAGAGAAATCAGGAGGATATCCTTCGAGGGGAGCAAGCTCCAACTCGGGGAGGTCAGCAAGCTGAAAAGAAGAGATATCTCAGTATTGCAAAAAGACATAACAATTTATAGATGAACACATAATTCGAGTTACTATTGGAAAACTTACTGGTGTCACAGGGTCATCAGCCGTATGCATGTTCAAAGATTGTTTCGGAATTTTCCTCTCGAGCCGCTCCTTGGTCAGCCATTTGATTTGGGACTGATAGTCCTTTTCCGAATATGGCATGGGGCAGATACAGAGAGAATTCGACCTGCTCTTGGTAATGGAGTGCATGAGCCAATCACCGTGGTGTGTGAGAGGCTGGATCCGGCATGCCAGCTAGCAGTGCACTAAGTCGGATCCTTTCAGATCCTCGTGTCTTATCAAATATTCGATCCGCCTCTTTGCAAGAAGCAGATCATCCATGAGAGCCGGAGCATCCTCGTCCCAGGACTCTTGGGGCGTGGCGGCGCCATCGATAAAAGCCGGCAAAGCAGTGGCTTTGCCAGGAGCCGGTCTGTCCTTATGATAAAAGAACGTGGATGACCACCGTTTAACTGACTCACTAGCCTTAATCCTAGGATAGACACATTCTCTCCTAACAGAAAAGCTGAGTGTACCGGTAATATAAGGATTACCGGCAGTGATATTCTCCGGGTTCCAAAGTAGAACTGGAAAAGAAGAAGGCTCATCCTAATGCCGATATACCCCTCACACAAAGAAGCATAACAGCTCATCTCTAAAATAGTGTTCAGGGGGAGATGGTGGCGTTGAACTCCATAATAATCTATGACCTTAGAAAAGAAGTCTGAGGGTGGAAACTCAAACCTCTGTCAAGGTGGGTGCCAAAATGCACTCACTCGCCGGCCTTGGGGTTGGGGATGGTTTCTCCATAACTGATCCGCCAGTCGTCGGCACGGAGGAGACCTTCATTCTCCACGAGGCAGAGCTTGGCGTCGTCGAGGACGCACGAGATCCATACCTTGCGAAAGCTTTTCTCCGTCGCCGCTGCCGCCACCGCTGTCGCTGCTATCGCCCCATGACAGAAGATGAAGTTTTGGCCATCTTTTGGTCTCCGGTGACCTGGGATGGGCGGTGCTGTGGGAGTTGGGGAGACAGATGAACTCTGTTTTTGTGGGAAGCATCATGAGGAAGGAAGGGGCGCAAGTGCTGGTGAAGAAGATGGCAAAATATTCTAACCACTTATATCCTCCAGCTGCGCCAAGATTCATGTAAACGCTATAGTTAAACATGCCACGCGTCATGGAAGGAGCTGGGTAAGCTCCTCACAAGGATTACGCCGCCTCGATCTCCGCATACGCATTAAAATGGCGCCTTGGTTCCGCATGAAGAGGACCCACCAACGGTCGTGGTGTCAGGAATGTCTAGCACTGACGTGACTTGACCTTGACTGGTGTTAGCTTAGATCACATAAGAGAAGCGCGACGCGATCAAGTCGCAAGTTCTCCCGGACTTCCTCGTGCACTGGATGGAGAACCAGCTCCCCGACAAGCCAGATATGTCCTATCTATGGACAATGCACTTTGACAAGTCCAAGCGCAAGGAAGGAGCTGGCGCAGGCATCATCCTCACATCTCCCCAAGGCGACAAGATGAGGTACGTTCTGCGAATGCAGTTCACAACCTCCAACAACGAAGCTGAATATGAAGCCTTGCTCCATGGGATGTGTATGGAAAAAGCCTGCGGCACCAAGTGACTCATCATCTACGGCGATTCCAAACTGGTGGTCAACCAAACAATGAGCGAGTGCGACGCTCTCAGCGACAACATGATGGCCTACCGCGATCTCTACGACGCACTCGAGAGGGACTTTGACGACTGTGAGCTGCGACACGTTGGCCACAAGAGCAATGAGAAGGCAAACATACTCGCCAACAATGGTTCCACCTACACCCAAGTGCCACCTGGAGTATTTCTAGAGCACATCTGCGAGCGCTCCATCAAACCAAAGGCTATAGAGCCTAAAACTAGCACGACAAAGGACTCGGGAACTATGCCACCCAGCAAACCCATGGCACTCGATAACATGGAGCTAGATACAGCACTCGAAGGCCCCATGGAGGTCATGATGATCGAGCCATCTTGGACACAGGCATACATTACATACCTGCTCAGCAAAAGGCTGCCAGATGACCTGGCTGATGTGCGTCACATAGCGTGACGATCCAAGGCATTCGCCCTCATCAACGACGAACTGTACAAGCGCAACATCACATGAATCCTTCAGCGATGTGTCTCCAACAGGGACAGAAGAGCCATCCTCCTCGACATACACGAAGGCACTTGTGGGCACCACGCCGTCAGTTGCGCCCTCGTCACCAAAGCTCTACGAGCTGGATTCTACTGGCCAACGGCCATGTGCAACGCCAAGGACATCGTCTAGCATTGCAACACCTGCCAGCGATTCACGGACAAACTGCATGCACCCGGAGCTCAGGCCAATACCTGTGGCCTGGCCCTTTGCGCAATGGGGACTCGACATGGTCGGCAAGCTCCAGAAGTCTTCCCCCGGAGGATACGTCTACCTTCTCATCATAGTTAACAAGTTCACCAAGTGGATTGAGGCCATGCCAGTGACAAACCAATCAGGAGCCAGCGCCGTCAAATTCTTCGAGCCCATCATCTTCCGGTTCAGGGTGCCACACAACATCATCACGGAAAACGGAACAAACTTCACCTCGAAGGAATTCTAGGATTTCTGCGAAAAACTAGGGATCAACATCAGCTACGCCTCCGTGGCACACCCTCAGACCAACGGTCAAGTCGAAAAGGCCAATGGCCTCGTCTGCAGTAGAATCAAGAAAAGGCTCCTTCGGCCACTCGAAAGAGCTGCAGGGTGCTGGCCCGACGAGTTACAATTAGTACTATGGAGCCTGTGTACAACTCTAAACAGTGCCACAGGCTACACTCCGTTCTTCATGGTACACGGTGCCGAAGCGGTGCTACCCGCAGAAGTGCGCTACAAAGCCCTGCGGGTGGTAGCATACAGCGAGACAGAATCAACTCTCGCACTCGAAGACTCCGTCGACCTCCTCGATGAGGCACGCAAGATTGCAGCGGAGAGATCCACGATCTACTAGCAGAACCTCTGCAATTACCATAGTAGAAGGCTACACCCTATATCCTTCGTCGAAGGAGACCTGGTCCTGCGACTGAAGTAGCAAGGGCACCTCAAACTCGAGTCCCATTGGGAAGGACCCTACGTGATTACCGAAGTAATCCTAGGTGGCGCTTATTGCCTTATAGACTTAGAGAGTGGAGTCGCATACTCCAATCCTTGGAACGTCGCGCAGCTGCGCCGTTTCTACCCTTAGATGTTTTTACTTTACAAATAAGACTATACAGCCAGGCTACTTAGCCACACATTGTACCTCGTGATATTCTGCCAATAAATAAAGCTAAGTGCCCCAAACCTTGTGTTCTTTCTGTTTTACTCACAATTATATCACTCGGGGGCTGCACCATCCTTTACACTTCGTTCTACGAACAACGCAGTATCCTGAGTAGCTGACGCACTACCAATCGAACCCTTGATAAAACCAACCCAGCTGCAATGCACGTAACAAGTTGGCAAGGTGCTGAGATAAATACACGTCAGGCTAACGAAAAGGAACTACAGATTACAATACACTTGAAAAATATACAAGCTAGCAAGGTCCTTACATATTAACGGGTATCAAACACTCCCGGCACAAATGTATGAATTTTACAACACTTGTACATCTATGTGTAGGTCTACATTACACTACTGTCACAAAAGGAGAACATTTGTTTGCTCTTCAAAGAAATCTACAATATCCTCTGCTGGTCGGTCAACCGCCTGATAGTGCGGCACCATATTCCAGGTCATCCCTTCTGGCGGCGGTGGTGGTCCAGCAGCAACAGCCGCGACGTCCACATCTGGCCGATGTAATCGAACAAGCGCCAATGTAGCCTTGGCGCCTACAACCAGCTGTTGGCGCACACACTCGCGGACCGCACTGATATCTTGAAACCTCACCAGCAGAGCTAACAAGCTTGAAGGCACAACGTTCAAGGGAAACATCACTTGAAAAATAAACTTAAGGCACGACAATGCCTTCTTCAAACACTAAAGCACCCGCGATGCATGATCCTACAGCATCGCCAGCGCGACTGCACGATCGTGGTTGATGACCCACAAGTATAGGGGGTGTATCGTAGTATTTTCGAGGGAAGTGAAATCCAATTTATTGATTCGACACAAGGGGAGCCAAAGAATATTTATAAGCCTTAACAACTGAGTTGTCAATTCAGTGCACACTGAAACAATCTTGCTCATAGCGGTTTATCAAGGTAACAGTTTTTGTAGTAGGAATAGTAAAGTAACAGTAGTAAAGCAAAAGGCAGTAGTAACAAAAGCGATGGTGGGATTCAAGTGCGGTAGGCATAGGGATGGATGGATGGGCGTTGCATGGACAAGACAATTCACATAGCAATCAGAACAGGGCAATTGTAGATAAATAAGATAAAACATCCAAGTACTAGACAATCCTAAGCATGTGTTCCATATATAGTCATACGTGCTCGCAATGAGAACTTGCACAACATCTTTTGTCCTGCCAGCCCATTTGCAGCGGGGCCTCTAGAGAACTACTAGCAATTAAGGTGCTCCTTTTAATAGAGCACCGGAGGAAAGCATTAACACTCCGTGAACACATGTGATCCTCACATCAAAGCCATTCCCTTCCGGTTATCCCGATTTCTGTCACTTCGGGGCCATAGGTTCCGGACAACAACGTGTGTATACAACTTGCAGATAAGACCAAAAACAATACTATCATAATGAATCAATAACATGTTCAGATCTAAAATCATGGCAGTCGGGCCCTAGTGACAAGCATTAAGCACAACCAGTTGCAACAAAGTCATAAAGCACTAATAGAAGATACTAGGCACCATGCCCTAACAATCTGATGCCATTACATGAACGATCTCATCCAATCCCTACCATCCCCATAGCCTACAGCGGGGGATTACTCACTCATAGATGGAGGAAACATGGATGGTCGATGGAGATGATGGTGGAGATCGATGGAGATGGCTCCGGGGGCACTTCCCCGCCCCGGCAGGGTGCCGGAACAGAGACTTTCTGTCCCCCGAATCTCCCCTTCGGTGGTGGCGGCGCTGCGGAACTTTTTCTAGAAAAACGTCGAACCCCCCGGAGTTTTTAGGTCAAAAGGCTTCTTATAGACGAAGAGGGAGACCGAGGGGGTGCCTGGGGCCACCACACCATGCCCTGGCGCAGCCAGGCCCAGCCTGCGCCTGGGGTGGTGTGGCCAGCCCCTGGCCCTCCTCCGTCTCGTATTCTGGCTCCTGGAGTCTTCTGGAAAAATAGGCACTTTGGCTTTTGTCCCGTCCAATTCCGAGAATATTCATTTTCTGACTTTCCTGGAACCAAAAACAGCAGAAAACAGGTAGCTGGCACTGTGGCTCTTGTTAATAGGTTAGTCTAAGAAATCATATGAAAAGTACTCTAAAGTGTGGACAAAACACAAGAAAGGAGATAAAACCAAGCATGGAACATCAAAAATTATAGATACATTTGCAATGTATCAACATCCCCAAGCTTAACTCCTGCTCGTCTTCGAGTAGGTAAGTGATAAAAAGAAAGAATAATTTTTGAGGTGACATGCACCATCAAAGACTTGATCAAAATATTTGTAAAACATTCAAAGATGGGATCATAGTACTTCAATCATAACATGAAAGACAAAGTTCTAGCAACAAGACAAAGAAACTATGATGTAACAAGAAAAGGCACAAACAAAATATTCATGAATAACAATGCTTTGCAAGACGTTTGTTTGTTTCACATAAAGAAAACATAGCATAGTGGCATTCAGCTTGTCCCTCGTAGGGTAGCAAACATAAATGCATATGACACCTTCAAAGTTTACAAGAGTGACTAGATACAAATAGTTTAAAACAAGAAATATCAAGGTATGCATCAATCAACAAGTCTTGGGACAATGCACATAGAACTAAGAATGGCCACTATGCTCTCAAGAAAGTGCTCAAAGAATATGTGGAGACTCAACAAGGTAATGAAAAGGTTTTGAATAGTTTGAAAGGCTTCCAAATGATGAAAGTATGGTACTCATTAGCTTTGAGCTCTCATTGCCCCTATCATAAGCATCTTGAAGTGATTAAGGTTAAAGTGAACAAACTATGGTGTACATGCTTGACGAAGTATAAGTCAGAAATCTCATGTCCCTTGTATACGAGGGCCGCTCCTCATGATACTCAAGTTTAGTCACCGGTAAGTTCTTGTCATTGTGAGTATATGTGTATCATAGAGAACCGCCAACGGGGTACCCCTTGCCCGATGATACGAAAGAATCCCCATATCAAAATGACAAGGCAAGCAGACAACTAGCATCTCAGCATTCTTCTTATTTACCATGGGAATATGGTGCTTTTTTTCTCTCTTTCCCCTTTTCATAGTATCTCTTTTTTTTCTTTTCTCCTTTTTTTCTCAACATAGGACTCTTTTTTATAAGAAAAATGCTTGATAGACAGCTCATTATGGTTACGCTGCAGGTTTCCACCATGTCAGCATGGATTAGACCAGTGGCCCAGGCGTTTCTCTAACACATATACATAACTCCATGGACTTACAAGCTCCCCTTTCATTTCACACCGACGGCATCCATATACAAAAGAGCATGATATCAACTAGGTACAAGTACCAAGTGCAATGTTGAAAGCGTTCCCCATGAAAGCATGGTTCTGCTAATTCCTGACAAATAAGTGCCAGCATATACAACATAGACGACACAATGGTTCAAGTTTATTAAGGGCAAGAAAAGTAAAGTGTGCCATCAAGTTCGTGAGAGCTTTAATCACTAGTTTTCTCATAACAAGTTTAATTTGGAAGGTAAATAAAAGCATGAATATACTTGGAATAGCATAAGCTAGTAGGTAGTTATGGTGGACTCTTTGGAATAACTTGGTTTAGGGAGTTGGATGCATGAGTGGAACTCATACTTGGTTGTGGAGGTTAGCAAAAGACTGGGAGCGACAAACTAAGATAGCAATAATGGCCATAATCATGCAGAGCGACAAAACATCATTGATCAAAGCATAAAGAGATACTACAAGTTGAAAACTAAAGGATCATAAAGGCTTAAGGTGACTTGAGATAGTCATAACATGGTGTGAGCATGCGCCAAGTCAACCCAAATAAAGCATCAAAGGAGAATACCACTATACTATGCTTTAATATGCTAAAACAACGCATGATTCATCCAAGGCACATTAAGCAATCTCAATTGTTTATAACAAGTCATGCTACAGCAAAGAATACTAAGAATAAAGCCAAAACAATATCAAGCATGGCATGACAAAGCATAGGCCACAGTCAAAAACAAACTCTCTTTACCACTTAAGCATGAACTTTCCTACTCTTTTCCAAACCAAACCAAACTATTTGAAAACCAATGCATGAAAGAGGAGGTCCAACAAATTTATTTAGAAAACTAAGAAAACAAAAACAAACAAAAAACCAAAACGAAAACGAAAAAGAAGACGCTCCAAGAACAACAGAAGTGTGCATGAAACAATAAAAATGAAGTGTTTGGAAGAAACCTGGGATTTTTATTGATGAAGAAGGGGATGCCTTGGGCATCCCCAAGCTTTGACGCTTGTACTTCTTGGATATTTCTTGGGGTGACACGCGTGGAATCCCCAATCTTGAGCTTTAGTCCATCCTTCATCTCATTACTCATTCCTTCCATACACCTGAAAATTTTCCTTCATACAAAACTTCACACAATCTTTATTAGCAACATTAGTGCACTCAAGATAATAAGTATTTAGGTTCAGTTTTAACACCAATAAACTTCCATTAAAACACTAGATACTGGAGCACTTCCCTCAAAAAGCTCAATTCCCCAAAAGAACTCAAAAAGGAACCAACAAGAAGCAAATGCAAAAAATGGCAGAAATCTGTCAAAATAGACCAGCAGGTAAAGACGAATTTTTTCGAAGACCTTCTGTTGCTCAAATCAAAAAGTGTCGAACTAACGAAAGTTAGATAACAACCTGTGGCAGAAGCACAAAACATTACAGCTCAATCTGACATACAGAGCTCTCTCACGAATGTTTTACGGTGAAGCGCATAAATCTGTTTCGGGACAGCAACTTTCCCAATCATTACTTCTCTCTCATTAGAGGTTACTCTTGGCACAAAAAGTAAATAAAAAGGATAAGGAGCGGCATCTATAACTTTTGGGTTATCTCCCAATAAGTACTTTTCTTTAACGCCTTTAAGTTAGGCAAAAGCAAAAACTAAAATGGATAGAATAGAAGTAAGCGGAGATAATCATAGTGAAAACATTGTTTTGTTCAATAAAATCCTTTTGTTAACAAGGTTGATCAGGTCTTGTTACCAAAACAATTTCATATGATACAAAACTTTGTATTCCACTAATGATTATGTTACCTCAACCTTGATAGCAATGGTCCCAATCATAATAGTTTCAAATTTTTCTCTTGGTATGGGACAATATATTTCTCCAACTTGAATGCCCTCAACATGTTCAATTGAATTCAAAACCATAAGTCTATCAATTTTCTTGGGGAAATAGATAGTATGTTCCTTGTCATTGACATTGAAGGTCAACTTCCCTTGATTACAATTAATAACAGCTCCTGCAGTATTTAAGAAAAGGTCTCCCAAGAATAGTAGACATATTATCATCTTCAGGCATAAAAGTTTGAGAGGATGCTCTCATAAGAAATATGAGTTGAAGTAAAAGTGAGCATCAAGAAGCAAATTCAAAACACATTTAAGTCTAACCCACTTCCTATGCATAGGAATCGTGTATGCAAATAAATTCACAAAGAACAAATTGACAAGCATAGGAAGATAAAACAAGTGCAACTTCAAAACTTTCAGCACATAGAGAGGTGTTTCAATACCATGAAAACTTCTACAACCATATTTTCCTCTCTCATAATAATTTTCAGCAGCCTCATGAATAAACTCAACAATATAACTATCACATAAAGCAAGATTTTCATGATCTACAAGCACTAGAGCTTTATCATAAACATCTTCAAAAGAATCTTGAGGAACATAACATTCATCCTCCTTTAGTAAGCATGGAGGACAATCAAATAATGTAAGGGATAAAGAGTTACTATCATTAGAAGGTAGGCATGGGTAGCTAATCCATTCTTCCTCCTTTTGTTCATCACTCTCCTCCTCTTTTTCATCTAATGAGATTTCAGGTTCATCAATTTCTTCTTCCATAGGATCCTGCAAGGCATTAGTCTCTTCCATTTGTGGAAAGCATCCATTAAAATATTCAAGAATATAGCCATTTTCATCCATGTAATTATCAAAGCAAAATTTAAGTATACCATAAACCTCATATTTGTAAGGTGAATCATCAATACTTTCAAGCAAACTAGCAAGCTCAAAAGCACCCTTCCAAGCAATAAATTCTTCAATTTGTTCCGCATCATAAAAGTCATAAATTCCTTTAGCATAGGAAGATATGGTATCATTATCATTATACTCACACTGAAAAGGGAGGTGTTTATACCTCTTTCTGCAACGAGATTCATCACAACAATAAGTAGCATTATAAATAGAGCACACGTTTCTAGCAATGGTATACAATCTATCAATTTGTTCCCATAAGTGTTTTCCTTTTTGTGACAAGAGGTGTTCCTTATAATAATATTTTTGATCTTCCGTGAACCCACCTTGCTAATAAGCTTCAGTTTCAAAGAAACCAACCATTAACAACAAGCATGATAAAGCAAGACAATAACAGACCAACGAAAATAACAACTAGAGTAGGAACTATTTTTTTTGTATTTTCAATAAAGAAAGAAGCAAACAAGTAAGAAATAAACTTATTTTGAACAGTAGTGAATCCAAGTGGACTTGATCAATAAAGCTATGCTCCCCGGCAACAGCGCTAGAAAATAGTCTTGATGACCCATAAGTATAGGGGGTGTATCGCATTATTTTCGAGGGAAGTGAAACCCAATTTATTAATTCGACACAAGGGGAGCCAAAGAATATTTATAAGCCTTAACAACTGAGTTATCAATTCAGCTGCACCTAGAAACAATCTTGCTCACAGCAGTTTATCAGTAGCAACAATTTTGTAGTAGGAATAGTAAAGTAACAGCAGTAGTAAAGCAAAGACAGTAGTAACAAAAGGAGTAAACAGTGGGATTCGAGTGCGGTAGGCATAGGGATGGATGGACGGGCGTTGCATGGACAAGACAATTCACATAGCAATCAGAACATAGGGCAATTGCAGATAAATAAGATAAAGCATCCAAGTACTAGACAATCCTAGGCATGTGTTCCATATATAGTCATACGTGCTCGCAATGAGAACTTGCACAACATCTTTTGTCCTGCCAGCCCGTTTGCAGCGGGGCCTCTAGGGAACTACTGGAAATTAAGGTGCTCCTTTTAATAGAGCATTGGAGCAAAGCATTAACACTCCGTGAACACATGTGATCCTCACACCAAAGCCATTCTCTTCCGGTTATCCCGATTTCTGTCACTTCGGGGCCATAGGTTCCGGACAACAACGTGTGTATACAACTTGCAGAGAAGACCAAAAACAATACTATCATAATGAATCAATAACATGTTTAGATCTGAAATCATGGCACTCGGGACCTAGTGACAAGCATTAAGCACAACAAGTTGCAACAAAGCCATAAAGCACTAATAGAAGATACTAGGCACCATGCCCTAACAATCTGATGCCATTACATGAACGATCTCATCCAATCCCTACCATCCCCATAACCTACAGCGGGGGATTACTCACTCATAGATGGAGGAAACATGGATGGTCGATGGAGATGATGGTGGAGATCGATGGAGATGGCTCTGGGGGCACTTCCTCGTCCTGGCAGGGTGCCGGAACAGAGACTTTCTGTCCCCCGAATCTCCCCTTCGGTGGTGGCGGTGCTGCGGAACTTTTTCTGGAAAAACGTCGAACCCCCCGGAGTTTTTAGGTCAGAAGGCTTCTTATAGGCGAAGAGGGAGACCGAGGGGGTGCCTGGGGCCACCACACCATGCCCTGGCGCGGCCAGGCCTAGCCCACGCCTGGGGGGGTGTGGCCAGCCCCTGGCGTGGCCAGGCCTAGCCCACGCCTGGGGGGGGTGTGGCCAGCCCCTGGCCCTCCTTCGTCTTGTATTCTGGCTACTAGAGTCTTCTGGAAAAATAGGCACTTTGGCTTTTGTCCCGTCCAATTCTGAGATTATTCATTTTTTGACTTTCCTGGAACCAAAAACAGCAAAAAACAGACAGCTGGCACTGTGGCTCGTGTTAATAGGTTAGTCCAAGAAATCATATGAGAAGTACTCCAAAGTGTGGACAAAACACAAGAAAGGAGATAAAACCAAGCATGGAACATCAAAAATTATAGATACATTTGCAATGTATCAGTGGTCCACCCAGAAGTACCCACTAGCCTATAGCTGCTCCTAGGTCAGGTCATTCATTCGAATGGCAACCTTATCCCTCTCATCCTGCAGATGACGAGCGCTAACAACTACAAAGAAGCAAGACCAGAGAATAAGACAGAGCATCACCGCGAATGGCTAAAGAAGAAGATAAGGAGATAGAGAGCTAACACTTAAATTGCCCGTTCAACTGTGCAACTTCGTCCAGGAGATACTTCTCGCGAAGCGCTGGCCTTCTCAGCCTTCAACTTCCACACATCCACGTTACTGCGGATCATGGGCAACTCTCGCTCCAACTGCTTTATGCGATCGCGCAGTCACGCAAGCAGCGACAGCTCCTCCACCCTTGAATGCGGTCGCACCGCAGTTGCATCGGTGGGAGGAGAATCAGGAGGACCACTCGAAGGACAATATTACAGCCAAACAAGAGGCAAATAAGACCAACTATCCACTGATAAAAAGGATGGAGTGCATTCAAATTACGCAAAGTATCAACAGGGGTGCCCCCACAAAATATGGTTCAGCAAAAGGAAATCTAAACTATTACATAAGACATCTAAGGCATGCTCTGCTTTTTCGACTTCGATTTCGACTTTGGGGGCTTCCTCAAATCTGTGGCGGTCTCTGACGCCACAAATTTTCCAGTTGTAGCCCCATATGCCACAGCCTTCATCGCCTTCACTCGCCGCAGCTCCGCATAATATTTGGCGACTATATCAATGAGCTAGTGCCCATACTTACTACAACTACCGGCGAAGGGAGCGAACACTACCCGCTGGCCATCCGCGTCGACATGCATCGCCTCGGAGATCGTGTTGGGGTCCAGCTCCACACCATGGGCTTGCGCCATCGCGAGTGCCATTGTGGCACCGACAGAGGGCTGCGCATTCTTGAAGTCCATTGGGATGCCTTCCGTGAAGGATTCCACCAAGCCATCAAGATTTTTGATTAAGATGGCCTTGGGAACCATATCCTCTCGGAGGCGGCTCAGCACGCCCTTGGCTTTCCCAAGCGTGTCTTGGAGGGAGGCACTACGGTCTTCGACTGCAACCACGGTGCCAACCAAGGCATCCGCGCGGGTCAAGGCCTGGGTGTTGAAACTCACACCGGCAGCATCTGAAAAACACATGTATCAGCACATCAACATGAATACAAAAACAGGGGAAAATGCAAGAGAAGCAGCATAATACCTAAGAGCGCTTTCCCGATAGATAAAAGCTGTTCTGCGAACAAGTTTTCCCTCTCAGGAGTGGAAGCACGCAGATCTTCCTCACGTTTTCGCGACTCCTCTAGAGCCACGACTACCTCGGCGTATTTCTTCTCCGCTGCGGCAAGTCCCTTCTCGAGGGAAGTGACGTGACGGAGAAGCTCATTATGCTCACCTACAAGGGGTAGAACACGACAACACCTGAGTTTATAAACCTCTACACAAGAAGAGCGAAGAGACAAGTTTAACACAAACCTTCGACTGCACGGTGGCGGTTGTCCATCATGGCATGCTACCGACCCAAGGAAATAATCTGTTCAGCGAGGCGAGCAGAGTTCTTCAAGATAGGCTACATCAAATGAAAAGAAGCATCAGCATTAGCAAAAATGAGCAAAGTGTGAACATCAACCAAAATTCAACTGCCAGCGGCAAAATACACTTACATGCTCCTCCAGGGACTCTGAAGGTTCCTGTCGAGCGGGTGTCCGTGCAACCATCTAGTTCCCCCAGTGTGGGGGGGGGGGGAACTCGAAGAGTTGGCGCCGGAGTGGGATGCCACCGGAGGAGATTATACTGCCACTTCTTCATCTCTAGAGTCTGCGACTCCAGAATCCTTGACAATTTGGCATTCCTCGGAAGACGACGACACCGTTTGACTATCAAAATCAACACCAAATCAGAAGGAGAAGACTTTGAGAAATATAAGACGAACCCGCAAGGATATAAAAAAACTTACCCATCAAATTTGTCGAGGTCGAAGGAATCTACCGATGACTCCTTCGGCAACCTCAGCTTCTTCCGAGAGGGAGGAGCCATGGCGCGTATAGGCACGGTGGGGATTGGCTCCCCTGTAGCAGCAGGAGGACCCTCCGGCGTTGTTGGTGAGGAGGCATCCGAATCCTTGCTACGGGAGCGCTTGCAAGTCCCGTGATCGCTAGACTAGGGGGCTTCCTCATCTTCCCCAACAGGGGTGGTGGAGCTCGACTCGTCCTCTTCTTCCACCTCGTGAGGAATAATTCCTTCGGGCCGAGGAGGCAAGTTGGCGGCCACGGTCCAGTCCTACCAACAAAAAAGGCATCGGTATACAAAAATAAAACACCTAATAGGCAATTGAAAACCAAGAAAAGTCAAAGAGAAATCCACCTCAGGCGAGGGATTGCTGGCACAGAATGGAGGCACGACTGAGTCACCCGGGAGATCCTCCTGGGTGGTGTACTTGGTTAGCAGTCGAAATCTCCTGTCTACCTCACCAGAAGAGATGCCCTCTGCAGAGATACGAGTGACATCACCAGCACCAGTCCAGCGGAACATCGGGTGCGCCCTGTCCTGCAGAGGCTGCACCCGGCGACACATCCAAGTGCGAATGAGCTCTGCGCCGCCTACTTCTTTGCCTATGCGCTTTTCGAGGTCACAAACACGCTGATACAGGGCCTCTGTCTCTTTGACTTCGGCGGGCATCACAATGTTCTTCTAGGATCTCCTCCTTTTGCAGGCCGCCACTGGATCGAAGGATGCGAGTCCAAAGTGTTCTCCATCGGCCTTCTGATCACGGATGTAGAACCACTTCTCTCTCCATCCTTGGATGGATGCAGTGAGCTTGATGGAGAAATAGGTGACGTTGGAGTCGACATGGATCTCGCAGCCTCCTATATCATAGACTACCGAACCCGACGCCGACTAACGTTTGAGATTAAAGAGTTTTTTTAAGAGACCAAAGTGTGGCTCTATTCCGAGCCAGCACTCGCAAAGAGTGATGAAGCAGGCGATATGGAGGATAGAATTTGGGGTCAGCTGGTGCAGCTGGAGCCCATAGAAACAAAGAAGACCCCTAACAAATGGATTCAGGGGGAGAGAAAGACCGCGAATGATGAACGCAAGGAACATCACACGAAAACCCACAGGCGGACTGGGAATTACCTCATCGCCAAGAACGCGAGAGTCATCCTCCGCGGCAGAGAGCGCCTCGTCCTGGCGCTGGGTGAATAGCTCAGACGGCTTGATGATGGATGGGCACCATGACCCATTGGTGACGCAAGTCCCTATGCCCTTCTTCTTCCCAGCTCCAGCGGCGCTGGTGCCCATGGTGGCGGTGCCCTTCTTCTTGGCCGCCACAGCGACAACCGCAGATCCAGCGGCGGAAGCTCCCTTCTTCTTGCCCATCTTACACTAGCGGTGCAAGCACAGGAAGTAGCTAGGGAAGGTACGGAGTTGGTCCAGTGCCACAAAGGGAGATGCGGGCAATGGAACAGCAAGAACAACAATGGCGGAGGGGCGCGAGCAAGAAGAGAGATGTGGGGAAATTACCGCACAACGTGCCTCTACTTAACCTCTTCACAGATGCAATCCAATAGCCACGAGAAAACCTATCAGATGCGTGGCACACATCAACGTCGACGCGTGGCCAGGGTAAACCACGAATCGTCGCCCCACTCCTCCCATTACGCGCGAGAATCGAGGAGACATAGTTAAACCAGAAGATTACGCACGCCCGGTCAAGTCCAAGTCAGAAAGTGGGACCCACTACTCGTCACGTCCCGTCAAAGCTACTCACACGGGCAACTGAGGTCACCTCATCGTCAGCACTGACACCATCAACTCCAGCAGGAGCACATTTTGACTACTTTAGTCCTTACTTGAGTCTTCGACTCACCAAGCACTCGGGGGCTACTCCTAACAGGAGCGCTGGCCGCGCACCTGAAGAAATTTGTGAAGATATCCAAGCATCAAGAAAAACCCTTCACTCGAATCTACGATTCGATTGTGGACTTCGGGTTACTCCCATAGGGAGCGCTGAAAGCATATTCGCCTGAACCAAGCAAAAGACGACAGCAGTCGCAAAATACTTATAGTCCCCACTCGAGTCTACGACTCGAATAGGCACTTGGGGGCTACTCCCATAGGGAGCGCTAGTCGCACACCCTATGATTTTTACTTATACATTACACTGTGTGTTGATAGCATCCACACTTGAATGCTATGGCAACTCCTCCTCATATTTTCCCTACAAAGAGACTGCGTCTCCTGGGTCACCCGAATCATTTCCGTGATGACAAAATTCGGATGTCGTGCTTACAGCATGAAGATAAGACCTGAATAAGGCCTATCAATGCATCTGCTGTGCTCTACTAGAAATAATCCGTACCTACAGGTACGATGTATAAGCCTTGACGGATGCGTCGAGTGCTCACACTTACACACTGGGATTTGACTCTATAAGACATCCGTGGCCTGAGTCAAATTACACCAGCACTTTTCCGAATTCGAGTTCGGGGACTCGAGTTTGACTAGATTGCGTTGTTTTTCCCTAAGGCAGTTAACTGATCCTGATACATCGGATAAATCAGGCACGTATATCAATAATCCCTATGATACAAAACAGAGCACTCGAAAATATGCTCAGCTACGCACTCGAAAGACTACATAAAGTGTCCACTCGTATCTACGATTCCACCGGACACTCGGGGGCTACTAATGTGGCATACCTTATAGGTACTCGAGTTTGGTATATACGGCCTGATCTGGCAGAAGCCCATGATGTTACGAGGGCCCAATTCAAGATTTAGGTGACCTACGGAGACTCCGACTGCTTGCAGCACAAGGCAAAGCTTAAGATAGAAAGTTTAAAGGGGCAAACCCTAACTTGTAACCGAATTGACCTAGTACCTGAGACCTAGCCTATCTATATAAAGGCTTGGAGGGGGTTGCGAGGAGGATAATCACAACCCTAGTTTCCACAACCTCGCCAGATTGCATCTACGCACCCCCTATAACTTTCGACTCCCTCGATAATTCCAAGAGCAGACAATCAAGAGTAGGGACCCCTACGAGGCCTGAACTTGGGTAAACCTTGCGTCCCTGTGTGCTTGTTTGCTAGCCAATTGATGCCTCCAGCGCTCCCTCCTTCTCCAAAACCCAATTCCACAACAATGTGCATTGATGAGTTTAACCCTTGTCACTTACCGACTTAGGCCTATAGGAATACTTGTAGTCGAATATGTACTATGTAACCGACTCTGTATCATAGCCGGATAGGACTCTCCTGTAACCTGAGGATCGAATGAATATATAAGTCGTCCTAGATCAGCATTTAGGGCATTGGCAATCAACCTCAACTCACACAGGCGAAACCTCTCTTGTAATCCATACTTCTGGCTCTGCCTATATACTAGATTGCTAGCAGGAGTAGGATCTGTCCATGCAGGCGGATTCGAACCTAGGTAAGCTTGTGTGCTCACCATCCCGGAACACCATACATTTCACACCCACATCTTTCCACGCCTTGAGGACTCCCTCATGGCGTACTTGTCCTCAATCTGATGACTGTTGGTGCCCACCGTGGGGCAGGTGACCTTCGGATCTGCATTCCGGGCTGTATCTGCACGAATCGGAATCGGCCATTGGTCGAGCCCTCTACGCTAGCAGTGTCCCTCTCGTACTTCTCGACGAGATCTAGATTCCGGATAGAGAGACCGTGACTAGCTACACAATCATGTCCTTCGGCGAGATCAACATATACCTCGGTTTTGCTAAACCTGCCCAACCCACCCCAACGGTGATGATAGAGGCGGAAGAAACTTCTGGATATGCTTTGTTCACAGAAGCGACGGAGTTCCGAATCTCAGAAATCCCTAATCCCACCTAGCTCGCACCTGAAGCGGAGATCATGGAGACGATCGGATCTGAAGAAGATCTCCCTCAGGAGGTCGAATCTCTGGAAGATCAAAGCTGCAACAGCTCTGGATCTAGCTCTGCCGATGCTGGAGCAGGAAAATCATTTCCAAGGTACACAACGAGGCAGATGATGCTCCGTGGCAATGCCAGTATGGATGCTGTTCTCAAGACCATCAAAAGCTTCGAGGAAGCTAATGAAGAGAGCCTCACCCACCTCAGAGCACATGGATCTCACTTCATTGGCTACATTGGATCTGGATCCGACTCTACCGATTCTAGAGACGACAATGACTCGGTGTTAAACATAATCGGAATGAACACCGACGCACCGACTTCCTTTGGGGAGTCCATGATGACGGTAGATCTCCGAGCGTATCAAGCAGAATTAGAAGAGGAGTTCACCTCCAGGGCTATGAAGGAAGGAGAAGGGTCGTATCTAAGTCCCTACAACCGTAGGGATGAGAGATACAATGAAAACTCTCCCAAATCGCAAGATAATTTGGATCTCGAAGAGAATCCTGACATCCAAATGTCCGAAAGTACTGACAAAAGCTTAACTCTAGGAAATGGACCAAAAGCCATCTTTGCCACTGGTGCCCATAAGGCCAATAAGATAAAGAAGAAGCAAAAAAAGACTCCGGCTAAAGACCTACCTACTAAGGAGGAAGTCATCAAGGAATATGAGGAGGGCGCGGAGGCAGCCAGGGACAAGGCCGCGGAACTTCCCGAGTCCAAGGTAGAGGAGAACAATAACCTGGTAAAACCTACTCTTGGGCCGACATTGCCAATAACCCGTGTGTGCATCACCTAGATGCCAACGGAGGCTTGTCCCACACAAATGATGAGTGTCATTTTAATAATGACATCAAGAAAGATGAACCCGTTGGCTATAGGGCCAAGCGACAAAAAGGAAAGAAAAATTCCAACAAAGAGCAGGAGTCCAAGGAAGATTTCAACATGGAGGAGGCAGATGCCTCAAATCCTAAGTCGGATGGTAAAAAGCCTTACTCAACAAAGAAAGACACCTATATCTGCTTTCTCGGATCCCAACCTACCAAGGTCAAGAAGGCAATAATGCATGAGCTCAACGCAACTATTCCGTCCATCCCCTAGTATCTAGACTGGTCGGAAGTAACAATCACTTTTGACCGATATGACCATCCGCCTAAACCCCATAGGCGAGGGAAGTACGCTCTGGTCATCAATACACTGATCGATGACTATGAGTTCTGACTCTCATGAATAGTGGCAGTAGAATCAACATCCTGTATGTTGAAACACTGCACCACATGATGATATCGGAAACCTAACTGAATTACAACAGTGTGGTTTTACATGGAATCGTCCTCGGAAGCCAAGCGAACTCTCTAGGAGAAATTACTCTAGATGTTACTTTTGGAACGCAAGATAATTATCGGACCAAACCACTATCTTTTGAAGTGGTGCCGTTCAAGAGCGCATACCACGCTATCTTTGCGCGTCCGGCCTACTAGTAATTCACGGCTCGCCCCTGCTACATCTACAATATGATGAAACTTCTAGATCCCAATGGCATTATTACAATCTAGGGAAACCTTAAGAAAGCACGAGAATACGAGGACATAGCTGCCACCTTTGCTGAAGCCATACTGCATGCTGAGGAGTACCAGGAGATCAAGAAGAACACTGATCTGTCCGAGATGCCCGCGACAAAGAAGGAGGTGCTAAAGCCGACTCCGGAGTTCAAGGCATCGGAAGAGACGAAGACAACACCGCTGAAGGACAACGACCCCTCGAAGGTGACTGATGTCTGCAAGTGCACAGATTGTTTGTAGCTAGTTTCGAAGTATAGATATCGATCCCACAGGGAGCCCAAAGGTAAGTGTTTATGAATGAAGTCTCTGTCACACCCAAAGTTGTCACAGGTCTTTGAGTGAATTGACTGAAAGTGTGAAAATGGGAATGGAATTTGGATTAAAATGGATGTATTTAAATAAAACTAAAATGTAAACTTCAGAAATAAGAAGCATAAAAGTAAAGAATGATTTGGTTGTTTGTTGTTTTCTGCAGATGACAAAGTATGCGTGGGGAGATACAGTTCATGGTGATAGTGACTGTGACAGGTGGACGACTGATAAGTGTAACAATTGTAATCTTATAAGTATATGTGTAGGCGAGCAACCCATAATTAGCCGGAACTCCTCTTGGTAGATTTTGTCCCAACTACAGTAATCCTACTAGTCTGTTACCAAAACCATGGTCAGACACTAGACGATTAAGATCCTTCAGGTTGCTTAGCAATTAAGCTCCTTGGATCGGACTAATGTAATAAGCACGGTGGTTCCTTGTTATCTTCGAGTCTACTAGTTTTCCGTTCATATCCCCATGCCACTCGGGGGTCGCCGGGCTGCTAGCGATTAAGATCCTATCGATGTAGAACAAAGCATCATGTTGTCCGGGCCCTTAATTGGACAACAAGCATTAGGCATCCCACAGATAGTCAAGCACACATATTATAGTAATTAAAATCAATCACAAACTAATGGAAAATATATGGAGGCATATCACATCTCACCAATCCCTTACATCTCCCACGCCTAAGGAACTTACTCACACATGAGAGAAGAAAGCATCATCAATATAATTAAATAAAAGGAGTTCTTCTCGATGTTACTGTGGAGATTCACAATTCAACACAATTCAAGATAGGAAGAAACAATCTCAAACCCTAATATTGCAAGGAGAAGATCTCTCTCTCTCTCAAGTACAAGTAATGGCTATGAGGGTGTGATGGCTAGGAGGTTGAAGATCGTGGAGCGAGATGAAGAACGTCTTCCCCTTGTTTTCCGGATCTCTTCTTTCTCCTCTCTGGATGGGATGGCGGTTGTTGTGTTATGATTTCACGTTCGGCCTCTTCACGAAAGTTGTCCCTTTTGACAAGACAGAGGCGGCGATAGCTATACGGCGAGAACTATACAGCCATAAAAATGTTGCCGCCGTATAGTTGCTCGTTAAAATGTCTGTTTGCCTCCCTTGATTGCTTCCAAAACGAGACTTGCTTGTTTTTGCGTGAATATTGTGTTTCCCTTGTTAAGACCTTCTGTTGATGTTCAGAACCTGAAACACACATTAAAAACCAAGTTTTCTTTGCTACCGAAGTATTATCGTTAGGTAAAGCTAGAAATGATCAAATCCAGAGGAAACCATCAATAAAAACCTTCAAAAAATGTGTCGAATCTCACAGCTATCAGTGACATAGATAGGCGTAGGCTTAGACCGTGTATAGGAAAGCACACTCGTCGAGTTCCGCAAAGCTAATAAAGATATCTTCACATGGTAACCTTTAGACATGACTAGAGTACCTAGGGAACTCGTCGAGCACTTTCTAAATGTGTATCCCGATGCTAAACCCGTCAAACAATCCTTACGATGTTTCGCCAATGAAAAGTGCAAAGCTATAGCTAAGGAGTTAGCCTGGTTATAATTAGCCAGATTTATCGAATAGTTAATCCACACTGAGTAGTCCATGTCATCGGATTTAAGACATGTACGCCGAGAGGGGGTCCTCAAGGCGTGTGGAGAAAGGGGTGTGAGGTTATGGTATTCCGGGACAGTGAGCACACAACCTTTACCCAGGTTCAAATCCACCGGCTTTGGACGGATCCTACTCCTGCTAGAAATCCAGTAATACGGCAGAGACGGAAGTACAAAATACAAGAGAGGTTCGCTTGTGCGAGTTAAGATTGTAGATTGTGGGTGCCCTAAAGGCTGGTCCCTAGGACGGCTTATATAGATATCCGTCCTATGGTTACAGGAGAGACATATCTGGCTACGACTACGAGTCGGTTACAAAGTACATCTTGGACTACAAGTAACTAAACATGCCTAAGTCGTAAGTCTTCTGGGCCTTCCCGTAGCCGGATAGAACTCCTTCTTCTCTCCCTGACTGGGTCGCCCATGAAGCAAAGCTCTAACCCTAAGTGGGCCACCCTAGTCAGCGAGTCACAGTGGTTATACCCGGAAAGTATATCCCCAACAGTAGCCCCCAGAAGCCTCCAAGATCCATAGTCGGATTTCATCATCTAGCTTGATCTATCTTTGGCTTGCAAAATCTTGAAGGGTTCCTGAAACTCCAATTGAGTCGAACCTATGAATATGTCATTTGGTTTTCCAACTTGAAATTCGATCTAAGACGGAACTTGGTCTCTGACGCAACCTAACATCAGTCAAAGTCAAGTCATGTCACTGAAAGACATTCCTAATAGTGCGAACATTGGTGGGTCCGTTTAATGCGGAATCGAGGCACCGTTTAATGCGTGCGCAGAGATCGAGGAGGCGTAATCTTCTCGAGGAGGTTACCTAGCTCCTTCCACGATGCGTGGCATGTTCACTGTTTGTTTCACACGAATCTCGGCGCAAGCGAGGCATATAAAGGGTTCAGATCTCCTTATTCTTCCTCACCAGCACATCTGCCTTCTTGTTCCTCCCAATGCCACCGTGCACTTGCTCCTATTTTCCTACCCCCAAATCGCACAGCGCCACCCATCTAAGGTATCCATTGTCACCAGAATGGCTGACGCATCTTCATATGGCATGGCGGCGACCATGACGATGACCACTGCAGCGGCGGAGAAGGAGAATTTCCGTGGAGTGTGGATCTCGTGCGTCCTCGATGACGAGAAATTGTGCATCATTGAGAAGGAAGGTCTCCTCCATGCCGACGACTGGCGGAGAGGCTTGGACGAGGTCACTCCACCCCTAATGCGACAAGAGGGTCCACTTTGGCACTCACCTCGACAGAGGTTTGAGCTTTCCCCCCTCAGAGTTCTTCTCTAAGGTCATAGATCACTATGGAGTTCAACTCCAGAATTCCCCCCAAACACGATTCTAGAGCTTAGCGCTTACACCTCCTTGTGTGAGGGATATATCAGAATAAAATCGAGTCTTATCTTTTTCTAGTACTACTTCGGTACCCGGAGAAATTCCATCACTTCCGGCAGTCCTTACATTACCAGTACTCTTAGCTTAACCCTTAGGAGAGACCGAGTCTACCCCAAGATTAAGGCTAGTGAGTCGGCGAAGAAATGGCCGTCCATGTTCTTTTACCATAAGGACAAACCGGCTCCCGGCAAAGAAACTACTTTGTTGGCTTTTTTTTACAGTGCCGCCACGCCCCAAGAGTCCTAGATGCGGATGCTCCGACTCTTCCTAATGATTTTATTCTCGCCAAGAGACGGATCAAATATCTGATGAAGCACAAGGGTCTGAAGGGATCCAACCTGATCCACTACTGGCTGGCATGCCGGATTCAGCCCCTCTAGTACCACGGTGACCGGCTTATGCACACACAGTCACTAAGAGCAAAAATGACAGCCTCAGGATCAACTCGCTCTCAATCTTAGACAAACAATATGAGTCCCAGATCAAATGGTTGATCAAGGAGCAAGTTGATAGGAAGATTTCAAATATCTCTCTAGACATGTATATTGTTGATAATCCTTTAACACCAGTAAGTTTTCTTGCTATTCTTCCTTTATACTCAATTTATCTTCTCATCTATACTTTGTAGCTTTGCAATACTGAGATAATGTCTCTTTCAGCTTGCTGAACTCCCCGAGTTGGAGCTTGCTCCTCTCGAGGGATATCCACCTAAGGACCCGACTCCTTAGGAGGATGAAGAACTTGAAGTTTTACCAGAGGCGCTTACCCGAAAGCGCAAAGCTCCGATTGTCTCTGTGGGCACTCAGAAAGTGCTCGTTGTAAAGAGGTAAACTTCTTCACAAGGTTTCGAGTATCAATTTGTACTTTCCCTAAATTGCAAAGATCTTTATTCTATTACCATCCAAGGCTAAAATGATTGCCAAGGGTAAGGCAAAAGGAAAGCCAAGGAAGACTCTGCACTAGCACAAGTTGGTTCTGGCCTCACCTGCTGCCCTGCCTCCAACTCCTACCCCAAAGCCATCATCAGTGCTAGAGGGTACTTCTTCTCCGCGCGTTGAAGATGTTTCGGCTCATACTTCAGAGCCAGCAAACCTTGGTTAGCAAACCAATGTCACCATAGGTGACTCGGGACTTGGTAAGGGTGAAACCACAAAGGGTAATTATCCCTCAGCTGAG
Source organism: Avena insularis (assembly GCA_023614405.1). Lineage (NCBI taxonomy): Eukaryota > Viridiplantae > Streptophyta > Magnoliopsida > Poales > Poaceae > Avena > Avena insularis. The sequence goes on from CM042694.1 coordinate 456,251,621, forward strand.
ACCTTCGTGGACAACCTTCTGCAGAATCTGGGTATCGCCAAACTTGGCCTTACTCGGAAGAGTGTGGAAGAGATCCAGAAGATGGCTCTCCATTGCCTAGAGACCCGTAATATGACACCGGAGGAGGAGGCACAAGAATCCGAAGACGTCAAACTCATCGACCTTCTTGACCAAGTTCGTCTTTGTGACGAGAAGTTGAAGGCTGGTGTGGCCCCGCCACAACTAGTGATCCATCTGACTCTCACCGAGAAGGTTTCCACTGAGGTGCACATGAGCCTCAACAAACTGTCTCATGAGCATTATGTAATCCGACCCGATGCCCATTTCTTATGCATTTCCGGTTGACTCGGCTTCAGCTAATCTGGCCGAGAAGGTCCACAAGGATCCTCCTCTTGCCAAGGGCGACCCGGTTCCTGCTCCTTCCAAGAAGCGTGCGGCTACCTCGGTTACTTCTTCCGAGCCACCCCCAGCTAAGAAGAGGCAGAAGAAACCCGTCGTCAAGGGTGGTGGAAAACCAGTGCCCAAGTCCATGGTCCGGAGAGCACCCAACTCCAGGGAACCTCCAACCTCATCCGAGTAAGCCTTTTTTCCTTCCTCGTCCATCTTTGGATTATATTTCACTATCTTCATGTATTTCTTGTTTCTCCTTTCTTGTTATAACTTGTTCTTTGTCTAATTCGATAGGGCTGCTAGGGTGATTCCCCAGAGCGGCTCAAGCATTGCTTCATCTATCCGACGTGCCCCATCTCCCCCTCACAACGATGACGCACGCCCGCTGAGCCCTATTCAGGAGAGCTCGGCGGCTGCTCCGAATCTTAGTCCACCTCGTCAAGAGGAGGGCAATGTTAGTGCAGGGGAAGTGGCGCTACTAAGGATACGGCTATGCCGCTATGCCGGATCTCCCTAGCTCTTCATTGGCCCAGCAGCAACCTACCGTCTCCGAATTGCCAGTTACTTCGGCACCAACCCAAGTTTCATTAGCTCCAACAACTGCTCCTGTTTCAGCACCATCACTAGTACCATCACCAGCGCCAGCACCATCACTAGCACCAGCACCAACACCAACACTAGCACCAGCTTCAAGCTCTGTAGCAAGTCCTCCTTCCTTGTCTGAATCTCCCAAGACTTGGCGAGGGGACCAAACTAAAACCAAGATTCCAGCCAAATATCCTGTGCCAGCTGCTTCTGTCAAGAATATATTCTAGCAGAAGCCTCAGGATAAACCCAGAGCTCAAGCCTCTCCTTCATAGCAACAACCCAAAGTAGGCACCTAGGTCAAGAAGGGTTCTGATGCCTCCAAAATCTAATCAGCTGCTGAAGCTTCCAAAACCCCCAAGGAATCAAATATTGAATCTGGACAGCGTACTATTACGTCCATGATAAAGAAGGGGAGTGCCACCTCCGGCTCTGCTGCTTCCGGGTCTGCTGGTAGCAAGCAGCTCACTCTTCATACTAGTCCAACTGCTACCTAGATCGCAAGGAAAGAGGCCCATGCCAAGGGCTTGGTGGTGACCTAGACGCTCACAAGGGAGAACTATGGTCCGGCGTTGATCGAATACGTCAACAACTAGAACAATGCCGAGTTGATCAACCCCAATGATGATCTCCTAGAGAAGTTTGGTCCCACCGAGTTCAACGCTCAAGTGAACACAGCGACCAAGGCTATTTCCCTTGCTGGCTGAATGATGGAGGTAAACCTTTTTTGTCATGCCCTTAAGAAGCGCAAGTACTTAGAGATATATCTACTAGTCCTCGAGCCTTTGGGGGAGTAACTTGTTACTCAACTGGATGCTCCTAGAAAATTAGCGTAGGTCCTTAGTAGCTTTAGATATTCACACACCTAGAGTCGGGTTAAGTTCCACTTGGCCCAGATCTCGTAAACTTCGAATATTCACACACCTAGAGCCGGGTTAAGTTCCACTTGGAGTGGATCTTGTAAACTTCAAATATTCACACACCTAGAGCCAGGTTAAGTTCCACTTGGCCCGGATCTTGTAAACTTTGAATATTGACGCACCTAGAGCCGGGTTAAGTTCCACTTGGCCCGGATCTTGTAAACTTTGAATATTCACACACCTAGAGCTGGGTTAAGTTCCACTTGGCCTAGATCTTGTAAACTTCGAATATTTCTTCTTTTTCCTGAACTAACACTTGCCTCTTTAGATCACCACCAACCACCGAACTTCTGAGTTCCAACGTCTTCTGAACACCCACAAGGATCTTCGCTCAAAGCATGGTAGATTGATTGCTGAGCTAAATAAGAAATGTAAGTTATCTCACTTAGTATTTTTTACTCTTACCTCCGCTGCCTCATTAGTTGTCTGAACTAACTTGCGATCCAGATTGTATAGTCGAAGTTGAAGCTGAGAACATCCTCATGAGGAAGAAGTTGGCCGAGATCAGAGGTAACTCGCCTTGGTTACTTAGCCTTTATCCTTTTCCGTCCTGACTCGGTAGATAATTATACCTCGGCTCTGCCTGGTCAACAAATTATTTGCAATGTCCCTTGAAGATAGCATGCCATTGCCTAATATGATGCTTCACTTTCTCGAACAAGTAGGGAAACATGAGGCCGAGCTCAAGAAGAAGGACGACGAGATCGCCGAGCTCCGGCTCAAAGATGATGAGATTACTCAGCTGAATGCTGAAATCCAGAAGTTGAAGAACTCCCACAAGGCTGAGCTGGACAAGACTGACCAAGAGTTTTCTGAGGAAAAGGAGCGCCTAAAAACTCAGCTTCAAAAAGACCAAGATTTGCTGAAGGAAGCCGACGTCAAATTTTAGCCGGTGACCATAGAATACGAGAAGCTCAAAAAGAGGAGTGCTGATGGTCTCAAGGAGCTGACCTGGATCCTCGGTTATATCTCTCGTCAGTTCTTTTTCGTCTACCGATACTTTTTGTCTAGGTCATGCGCCCTTACTTACTGATGTTATTTGTCTTGTTTCTAGGAAAATTTCTAGAAAGCGATGCCATTGCTTCTGCTATCGTTGCCAAATTCCGCCTACAGAGAGGTACTCCAGTTGGTCCTGGCGCTAAGCCATTCCTTATGATATGGAGGACATGCTGGTGAGCCTTGCTGCCCGAGTTGAAACTATGAAGAATTGTGGCGTGGACATCATGAATGCAGCTGCATGTATCTTCAATGCCCTTTGGCCGACTGATCCCACTCCCAGAGGTAGCACAACCTTTATTGCAAAACTAATGGAGTGTGAGACCCAGCTGAACCTCTGGTGGGAATCCACTGCGTGTGCTGGAGCTGATACGGCGCTAAGCTTTGTGCTATGTTGGTATGAGGGCTTGGATCTAAAGGTTCTTGATCGCTTGCGCACCAGGTCTAAGTGGATGAATGATCCATAGTGTATCACCCAACGCCAAGCTTGTGCCTACAAACTTATCCAGTACGCCTTTTTCCATAGCTGGAATGAAGGACCGAGCATCCTCGACGCCATCAATGACGCTTATGTCTCAGATGGATCAGGCGGTGAAGAGGAAGAAGAAGCCTCAGAGCTTGCCGAGGACACCGAAGATCCGGAGGATGTTGGGGCCAATCCGGAGGACGAGGCAGAGACTGAAGCTCCCCCCCGCCGATGCCAAATTACCTCTTCCTGTGACTGATACCTCAGGCACTGCTGTTCCTTAAAACACTTTAACATTTATCAGATCCCCGTTATGCTGGGTGAAGATGTATCAAGTACAATATTTGTGTTTTGCTATTAAGTTATTTATGCCAGATTAACTTGGGTGTAGTCCCCGAGTCCCATTTTCTTGTTCCCTCAATTTTATGATTCGGCTCGTGTCTACCTTGATTCAGTTTTTTGACTTATGAGTCCGAGGTTCAAATTATTTACTTAACAATACTTGAGACTTGAGGATTAGATCAAAGTAATTCGACATAACATAAATCAAATAAATACAGGGTTAGTCCGAATAACAAATGTCGGCTCAATTACGTTCCTTTCCTTAGTTGTTTTTTAGGTGCTTTGCAATTCTAAACTTGTTCTCTTGCTTTCCAGGAAGCCAATTCTTGTTGGACATCAGCAAGTCAAAGAGTTAGGTTTTTGGTGCCTACACACTACTAATCCAGCTAAGGTACAAGTAATTTAAGCTAGCCGACACGTAAAAATTAAATATAGAAAAGATAATTATTTAGGCAGTCCCCGAGTTTCTGCTTAGGGTACCGAGGTTTCATTGATAGGCTCATTGCCAACATACATACCGACATATGAGAGATTCGGATACATACACTTTTTGCTAAGTATAAAATGGACAGAGTAGAGCTACATTCCATGGACACTTAGATTCCTTGCCGGACCTACGCCTTGTTCTTCTCCTGTGGCTGTGCATCGATAAGGTAATAAGAATCATTGTGCAATGCTTTGCTTACAATGAACGACCCTTCCCATGGAGGGGATAACTTATGCATGCCAGCAGTGCGCTGCACCAGCCAAAGTACTAGATCACCTTCCCGGAAGACTCGGGGATTTACTTTCCGTCTATGGTAGCGTCGGAGATTTTTTTGATATATGGCGGATCTGGACAAGGCCAGTTCTCTCGCTTCTTCTAGCAGATCAACATAATTTTGCCGGGCTTCCTGCACTTTGGCATCTATGTATTGGGCAACCCTGGGTGAGTCATGCTCTATGTTGGCTAGTAGTACAGCTTCTGCCCCATATACCAGAAAGAATGGCGTATAGCCTATTGATCGATTTGGAGTTGTTCTTAAACTCCATAGTACCGCTGGTAGTTCTTCTATCCAGCACCCCGCTGATCTTTGCAGCGGCTCAATGAGCCAGGGTTTTATACCAGACATAACTAGTCCATTGGATCTTTCCACTTGTCCGTTCAACGTGGCATGGGCTACTGATGCAATATCTATCTAGATCTTCTTTTCTCGGCAGAATCTCATGAATGCTCCTTCAGCAAAGTTTGTGCCATTATCAGCTATGATACTGTGAGGATAGCCATATCTCAAGATTATATCTTTGAGGAATTTCACCGCTGTTGCCCCATCATATTTCCTGATTGGCTTCACATCAATCCAATTGGTAAATTTATCCACCATGACCAAGATGTGGGTCATGCCTCCCTTTGTTGGTTTGAACGGACCCACCATATCTAGGCACCATACAACAAATGGACAAGTAATGGGGATGGTCTTTAGCTCTGATATTGGCACATGGGTCTTGGTGGCGTACCTCTGACAACCATTGCACTTTCTTACAAGATCTTTTGCTTGCTCCAAGGCACTTGGCAAGTAAAATCCATGCCGAAAAGCTTTTGCCACTAATGCTCTAGATGATGCGTGATGCCCGCACTCCCCCTGACGGATATCCAAGAGGATGTCAAGCCCTTCTTACAGGTCAACACATCGTTGCAGGACATTTGTGACACTCCTCTTGTATAGTTCGTCATTGATAATAGTGTATGCCTTTGCTCTCCTTTGGATTCGCCTTGAAAGTATCTCATCACTTGGTAAGGTTCCTTCTTTCAAGAACTCAAATATTGGCTTTGCCCATGCAGGTATAGCTCGAATAGGGAAAAGTTCCTCGTCAATTTCCATTGCATCCACCGACATAAATCTAGCCAGATCAGGCTGAATAGTCCCTGGGTTCTGCGAGGCAATCCCTAGGTCTGCCGAAGTAGTCGCCAGGTTTACTGAGGTGCTTTCCCAATCTATATCCATAGGGGTAGCTTCTGATCCGGAGCATGCTGGGACGTAGATTGATTCAGATTCCGGTGAAGGTGTGATAGATGGTTTTCTCAAGTGCTCCAAAGCAACGCTTGGCGGGATTGGCTACCGAGATGACCCCAATATTTAGACAATACGTCGGCTACCTCATTTTCAAGCCGAGGTACATGATGGAACTCACATCCTTCAAAGAACCCACTTATTTTTTGGACATGGAATCTATAAAGGGCCATGTTTGCATCCAGAGCATCCAAATTTCCAGACACTTGCTGCACCACCAAATTCGAGTCACCAAAACATTGTATCCGACATATCCCTACTTACTTTGCCACCTTAAGTCCATGCATGAGTGCTTCATACTCAGAAACATTATTCGACGCCCTGAAATGGATCTGGAGGACGTATTTCAGCTGATCTTTCCTAGGCAAGGTAAGTACTACCCCGGACCCCAATTCTTCCTTTAACTTTGACCCATCAAAGTGCATCCTCCAATAGTTTGAGTCTGACAAAGGTGGTTTGTATTGCATATCATCACAATCCATGAAGAAATCAGCCACTGCTTGAGATTTAATTGCATCTCTCCTATCAAACTGTGGTGCATATGGGGCTAACTCAATTGCCCATTTTGCAATTCGGCCACTGGCATTTTTGTTTCTCATTATCTCGGATATGGGCGCTTCACATATCACTTTTATGGGGTGTTCCACAAAGTAATGCTTGAGCTTCTTGGCTGCCATATACACTCCGTATGCCATTTTCTAATAGTGAGGGTAATTCTGCTTTGAAGTTGACAACACCTCGCTTAGGTAATACACCAGCCTTTGTACCGACTTACCCTCCTCATCGTGCTCCACCACTATCACTGCACTTACAACTCGGTTGGTCGCTGCTATATAGAGCAACATTGGCTCTTTGGATAGTGGCGAGGCTAACACTGGTGTAGAGGCTAGCATCTTTTTCAGTTCATGAAATGCACTATCAGCTTGCGGTGTCCATATAAAATTATCTGCCTTTTTCATTAACTGGTAGAGGGGCAATGCCTTCAACCCTAACCGACATACAAATCGACTTAACGACGCCAGGCAACCTGTGAACTTCTGCACATCGTTAAGACACTTTGGCAGTTCCATTCTTTCTATGGCTCGGATTTTTGTGGGGTAGGCCTCGATACCTCAGATGGATACGAGAAAACCGAGTAACTTCCCAGCATGCATGCCAAAGGTACATTTCTCCAGGTTAAGCTTCATTTGGAACCTCCTTAGGTTCACAAATGTTTGCCGAATATCGTCAAGGAGCGTTTTGCTTTCCTTAGTTTTTATTACAACATCATCCACATAAACTTGCACATTTTGACCAATTTGGTCATGTAGACATTTTTGCATGCATCGTTGATACGTTGCTCCTGCATTACATAAACCAAATGACATAGTGCAATAACAATAAGCCATATGGGATGATAAACGCGGTCTTTATTTGATCATCCGGGTTCAAAGGTATCTGGTGGAAGCCAGAATATGCATCTATGAATGATAACAACTCACACCCAGTAGTTGAATCTATGACCTGATCTATCCTTGGTAGTGGAAATGGATCTTTTGGACACGCCTTATTCAGGTTCGTGTAATCGATACACATACGCCATACCACTGCTACATTCGGATCATCCTTCTTCTTCTCCATGAGCATCGGATTAGAGAGCCAGTTCGGGTAAAGTACTTCCATGATGAACCTAGCTGCAAGGAGCCGAGCTATCTCATCTCCAATGACCATTATCCTGTCTTCGGTGAAGCGGTGGAGAGGTTGCTTCACCGGATTTGCCCCGGGTCTAACATTCAAAGAGTGCTCGGCCAACTCCCTCGGCACACCTTGCAGGTCCTGTGTAGACCAAGCAAAGATATCCCAATTCTCATGGAGGAAGTTGACGAGCTCGCTTTCCTATTTGTCGCTTAACCTGACACCAATGGTTAAGGTGCGCTCTGGGAACTGATCATCAATGGGCACCTTCTTTGTATCCTTCATCGCTTGAAACGACACACTCCCATGCAGGTTAGTCAAAATCGGCATATGATGCTGCGCGGACTGAGCCAATGCCGCCACTTCCTGAATTTTCCTTTTCTCCTGAGCAATCACGAGTGACTCGGCAAGGTTTGACCTGGCTGAAGCACACTCAATGGAACGCCTGAAATCCCCAGCTATGGTGATCACTCCCCTTGGCCCAGGCAACTTCATCTTCAAGTAACTGATGTGAGTACTTGCCATAAACTTGTTCAGAGCAGGCCTGCCGAGTAACACATGATACACGCTTTCCAAGTTCTCAGTCCGACAGTTGTCCCTTGTGCCGAATAACATGTCGACCCGGACCTTGCCTATGGGCTCACATGAGATACCCAACAAAATACCATGGAAAGTGGTCTTTTTTGCTTGGATCATGTTCTCCGATATTCCCAACTTGTGCATGGTATCCTTGTACATGATGTTAATGCTACTGCCGTTGGAAAATCTCACATTGATATTCAGACCGATGAACATCGGATCCAACACCAGTGCTTAAGATCCAGGACTCGACATGAGCCTAGGGTGATCCTTGATACTCCAAGTGATTTCTTGTTCCGCCCAAGGCATATACCTCATCACAGAAGGCATTAACGCATTCACCTCCATATGTCGGTGCTGCAAGCTCTTTCTATCAGTTTCTTCTATGGTAAACACACAGTAACTCTGGTGATGTTCTCTATATTCATTCCTACCATCATTGCCATGATAGCCTTGGTCCTGTTGTTGCTGGTTTTTCACCGGATGCACTGCGTCCCTCCTCTCATGATTCTCATAACTCGGTGGACGTGGAGGCAACATCAGCTGCTGTCCATTCCCCTAGTGAGCTGCTGCCGAGGTGCATCGTTTCGAGGTACTTCGTGCCGAGGTCCATCATGCCGAGGTGCTTCGTGCCGAGGTGCCTGAGCATTCTCCAAGCCACCTTGCTCTATCTTCCTCATCCATTTGCATTGCCAGGTCGTATGATTCGCCGGGTTATTCGGGCCTAGCGTGTGGAACTTGCACGACCGATCCAGCGTAGATTCATATGTGTATCTTGGCCTATCCTTTCTTTCTTGCCACTGTTTCTTCTGCTCTAGCATCCAACATTTCTTGCCTTCACTCTTTTTCTTCCACTATTTCCCTCCAGTTTTCGGACGCTAGCTGGCGCCGGCATTGGGTTGATCCTGATCCACAGCTGCCACTTGCTGCGAGATGTACCGGTAATCCGGCCGATCATCTCTTATTTTACCACGGAAATCATTCCTTCGGGATGACCCGGAACCATCTCTGTTGTAGTACTCCTCATTTTACTCACTTAACATTAGCCGAGGTTGAGTTGGATCACCCAAGGCATACGAATCAGCAATCCAAATCGTTTCTCCCAAGGTAGTTGGCATATCTTGCTGCAACCTCTGCCACAACATGCTTCTATACCTATAGCCTTGGGAAAACCACACAATAGATTGTGATTCAATTACCCCTTCACAGGAATTGTGCACATTTCACCACCGAGTCAAGAATTCTCGGTCCGGCTCATTCGGTCTTTGCTTGTACAATGCCAAGGTCTGTGTCCTATTCGGTCTCTTGTACGTACTCGAGAAGTTGCTGATGAACAGCTTCTCAAAGTCCAACCAACTGTTAATACTTCCTGGCAGTAAATTGTTCAACCAGACCCTTGCTGGCCCCTCCAACATCTGTGGTACATATCTTACATCCCATCTCAAATTGCCTGTGGCAATGTTCACTGCTGTTGCATAATCAATTAGCCAATCATCTGGCTTGGTGCTGCCGTCATACGTCTTTGTTCCTCTGGCTAACTGAAAGTTCACCATAGGTGGCTCTCTGATGATCCGAGGTCCAAAGCATGCTGGACCCCAAGGACCCTGTACCTCGTTCATTTTTGACCTATAAATCTGGTCCAACTTAAGCCTTGCATCATCCGGCTGCAAATTCCTGTTCCCCAATCTCGATCCAATCACATGGTGCTCTGGTCTAGGGAATCTGGCATTAGCCATTGCCGAGTAACCATCATTCTACCTATCTTGACCCAAACGAGCATATTGCTACTGCACTACTTGGCTAGCACTTCTCTCCTGCGAAGGTGCATATTGCTGTTGCTGTTGCCGAGGTGCGTTTTGCCCTACTCCCGCCGAATTACGCTATCCGGCATTGCCGCTGACAGTGTTTCTTTGACCGGCATTGCCTTGGTTGCGGTTACCTCGGCCAGCTTCACCCTGGCTAGCACTATGACGATCCTCATCAATTTGCACTGCTTTTCCTTTCCCTGTCCTCACCGGGTCATACGGGATCATATGTTTGTCTTTTCTCCTCGAGGTTACCACTCCCTCTCTTCTAGGGCCATCATGAGGTGACGACGCAGCCCCATCGGACTTTGCCGGGTTATTCCTTGCCAAATGAACTACGTGCGAAGCTCTGGGTTACGCCGTGTTTGCCTTGTTTATTTCCACATTCTGCTGGCATGCTACCCTTAACAAATGGTTAACTCTCTCCTATTGCCTTTCACGGGCTTCTTCGGTCAAACCCTCTAACTCGGAGGCCGTTGCATTGGCAGCCCTGAGGTTTTTTGCCGGGGTGCTATACCTCTTCAGCCCTACTATTACTATAGCAGTCGTCTGGCCCGGCTTAGGCACGTACTCCTTGTCTATCTCAGTGATCAAGTTTCTACCTCTGATTTTCACTCCATCTCTGCAGTTTGCTATTGCATACTCCTGCAGAGTAATGTTTAGTGACTGCTGTAACTTACCTAGCTTTTTTGCCCCAACTAACATTTTCTACCTAGTCTCCTCTAGCTCGGCCTGTGCTTGAGCTGGATCTACTACTGGTGCTATGGGTGTTTCTAAGCTATCTATTGCCTGCTGCAATACATTCTCTGGCCTCTCTAGTGGAGGGAATCTAGACCTTGCCTACTTCGGTGTTGCGTCTGGATCTGGCGCTGGGTCCTTGCTTGCTCCTACATCAGGCACCATCAATATGACCTCAGCGCAACTAGCAGGGCGAGTGATACGCGAGCCGTGAGCCGTGGTGAGAGGTGGTTCGCCTCTCTCGATGATGTGCTGTGGGTGAATACAGGACTTGTCGATGCAGACGTAGACCTTGTGGTTGCCAAGCTTGATGAAGAGGCTGTTGCATGGTGGAGGGCGCATGCCGAAGCTACCAATGTTGTCGCTGACGTAGTCGAGTGCTCCAAAGCAATGAACAATCCTGGAGACGATGCGTTCGCTGGTGACGATGATGTTTCCCATCCGGATCTTCACTCCTGCTAGCGCTTCTAGCCCCAAGGTGGGCGCCATCTGTGATGGTGGTGGCACGGAAGATGCCATGTATAGGCTAAAGATGGGGCCAATGTGCACTAGAGGAATCCAGGGAGGGATAGTGTGGTGATTCCACACACGGATGTTTGTATTTCTCTCTTATTGATGGTGGATTACAAGGGCTTCTTGAGCTGTTCGTGGGAAGGAGCCTATTGCTCTTACTACCCACAACTACCACTCTAGGGTTCTCCCTTAGTAAAAATGGCCGACCCTATCTATGGAGGTCCTACCCCTCCTTATATAGGGGGCTAGGTTTCAATTTAGGGCATACGTGGAGGTATATTCTCCAAATATGCTCCTCGGTAAAGTAAGATGCCTCTTTTACACTTTAACAAGACGGTCTGGACTCAGAGTGTAAGCCTCTCTAAGCCCCTCTGAGGCGTGGCATCATCCGACATTGGTTACATCAACCAACATTATCTACGTCACCCTTGTCGGCCACCTCCTGCTGGTCCTTCCCTCTATCCGCTTCGCTCACGCTACAGTGGATAGAGACCACCTTTTAACTAGCGAGATTCCTTCCTTCTATTGTAAGCAAAGTGATAACCCGGCTAGCGCCTGGCTAACTCGGCCACGTGGGTACCTACAAACAAGTTACAAAAGGCTAGCCGACATACGTTATATGTCGGTCGAGACTAGGTTAAGCAAATATCCTTTGGGCTGGGTCACTTCGTAAGTCGGCATTCCTTGAGGTAACTCGGCCAGCTTACGCTTTGACCTTGCAGTACCTCGGCTAATATGGCCTTTATACCCCGGCGTGACCCTACCCAGGGGTATCCCCCCAATAGTCATAATCCAACTCTTCGTTTTATTGTATTTCATATCATATCCTCTAGCCCCCAAGCATGAAGTCGGATAGGAATCCAGATTTATGCTTTTATAGGATGCCAAAGAATGAACTAGTATAGCCCCCCAAGGCTCGTGTTGATACTTAAATTAGTTCAAATATTAGCCCGAGTCTTAGTAGACTTCTGACTCTGGTTACCATTCTGACTTACAGAAAGTTAATGCTTATAACCGGGAATTATTGAAGAATATTTGCAACAAGCAGAGAGAGATCAGAGCTCTCCGACTTGAAAATGTGCAACTTCAAGTTGCAAAATATGAAGCTGAAGGTAAACATTTTAGGCCTCATTTTCATAGTCTATTTTTGATCTGTAGACGAATATTTATCCAGATTTTGTGTTTTATTTGGCTAGAACTTGTGATACAGTCCAGCAAAATGGTTGAACAAGCCGAAGATTTTAAGGTCTTGGAGGTGGAAAATGCAGACCTTCGTGTTGAGCTGGAAAAAATCAAAATAGATCACGAAACCAACATAGCCAGTGTGCTTGAATCTAGCAATCATGCAACTGAGGCACTTGACCGCACCATCGCCAAACAATACAAAACAATCTTGGACTTGCAAGATGCTCTGGATAGGGAGAAGGACACCGCCGAAGCTCTCCGGAATGAACTCCGAAGCCTTAAAGAGGATAATCCCAAAGTAGATGATGCCATCTTCGGTAATTTTTTCTATCTCTGGATTGTCTTTTTCCAAATTGTTAGACTCAGATATATTGTTGATCTTTCTTTTCTTTCTTATAGGTCCTCTCAACATGCTTGTTGCCTCTTCATCCGAGCCTCGTACTAGCCGGCTCGTCACCGTTGGGGACCTAATTCATGATTTCCGCTAGTCATTGGAAGAAATTGATGAATCTATCCGGCTCTCTGGCTTAGAATCAATGTGAGCCTTTGATCTTCGAGACAAGGCGAAGGATATGCCCAAGCTCGGCAAGGATTGGAATATGTCTAATGCACGCAAAGTGGCACAAAATGCCCTGGCAATGGTAATGAGCCACCATGGAAGCATGGAGTTATGGAAAGTTACCAAGGGATATTTGAGGTCTGCAAGTGCACATATCAGTTGTAGATAGTTTTGAAGTATAGATATCGATCCCACAGGGAGCCCAAAGGTACGTGTTTATGAATGAAGTCTCTGTCACACCCAAAGTTGTCACAGGTCTTCGAGTGAATTGACTGCAAGTGTGGAAATAAGAATGAAATTTGGATTAAACTAGATGTATTTAAATAAAAGTAAAATGTAAACTTTAGGGATAAAAAGCATAAAAGTAAAGAACGATTTGATTGTTTGTTGTTTTCTGCAGATGATGAAAAAGGTGCGGGGATATACAGTTCATGGTGATAGTGACTGTGCCAGGTGGACGAATGATAAGTGTAACAATTATAATCTTATAAGTATGTGTGTAGGTGAGCAACCCATAATTAGCTGGAACTACTCTTGGTAGATTTCATCCCAACTTCAATAATCCTACTAGTCTATTACCAAAACCATGGTCAGTCGCTAGACGATTAAGATCCTTCAGGTTGCTTAGCAATTAAGCTCCTTGGATCGGACTAATGCAATAAGCACATTGGTTCCTCGTGATCCTCCAGTCAAACTAGTTTCCCATTGATATCCCCGTGTCACTCGGGGGTCGCCGGTCTGCTAGCGAACAAGATCCTATCTATGTAGAACAAAACATCATGTTGTCTGGGCCCTTAATTGGACAACAAGCATTAGGCATCCCACAGATAGTCAAGCACACATAATATAATAATTAAAATCAATCTCAAACTAATGGAAAATATATGGAGGCACATCACATCTCACCAATCCCTTACATCTCCCACGCGCAAGGAACTTACTCACACATGAGAGAAGAAAGCATCATCGATATAATTAAATAAAGGGAGTTCTTGTTGATATTACCGTGGAGACCACAATAAGAATAGAAAAATAATCCAACACAATTCAAGATAGGAAGAAACAATCTCAAACACTAATCTCGTAAAGTGAAGATCTCTCCCTCTCTAGTACAAGTAATGGCTATGAGGGTGTGATGGCTAGGAGGTCGAAGATCGTGGAGCAAGATGAAGAACGGCTTCCCCTTCTTCTACGGATCTCTTCTTTCTCCCTTATGGATGGATGTCGACTGCTGTGTTCTGATTTCGCCTTTGACCACTTCACGAAAGTTGTCCCTTTTGACAAGACGGAGGCGGCGACAACTATACGGCAGTAACTATACGGCCGGAAAAATATTCCGCCGTATAGTTGCTTGTTAAAGCTTCTGTATGCCTCCCTTGATTTCTTACAAAAAGAGACTTACTTGTTTTCGCCTGAATATTATGTTTCTCTTATTAAAACCTTCTGTTGATGTTCAGAACCTGAAACACACATTAAAAACCAAGTTTTCTTTGCTACCGAAGTATTAGTGTTAGGTAAAGCTAGAAAACAATCAAACCCATAAGAAAACCATCAATAAAAACCATAAAAGATATGTCGAATCTCACAAATATCAACTCCCCCAAGCTTAGATGTTGCTCGCCCTCGAGTGACAAGAAAATAAGGAAGAATAGTGGAGATGCGAGACTGAAATAAAAGAACTTACAAGCTTGAATTGGTGTCAAATTCTTTTCTTCACAATTCCTGCAATCTTAAACATGATCATACAAGTATTCACAAGATTGCACTGAGTCCACTTACTAACCACGTATATCTTGCTAGCAAATAAATCATATGCCCGAGAAAGTGTCAACAGTTTAGCTAAGAAAGTGAAACAAATTCTTTTGGTGTCTCTCTTTGTTGAGAGGTGAAAACTTTTTGCTCTTGCTTCTTTAATCAATTAGGAGTACTCAAGTTGGCATGAAAAACATTCAATTTAAGAACAAATCATCTATTCCCACGTCAAAATTTCAAGACTCTTAAAGCACCTTTTTCCTTTCCTTGTTTATCAAAAACTTCTGCCCTTTCATAGAGAAATCATGCCACTGTTTTTAACATGTTAATTGGGACTGTGTTGTGCACTCGTGACCATGCCAATAGATAACTGTTGAGAAATAGTGGGTCAGAGGAGTACTACAACTTCACTTGGAACATGAAACAACGAGGAGACTAAAATTTTACCCATCAACATTGCTGCTATAGACGCTTACATAACTCAATAGCGTTGGCCAACGGAGTTAATAGTTCCCCATGGAGAACAACAATGTTGTAATGACACACGTAAAGCAATATCTTACGGTAATTATTAGAAAAGCAGTGGCATAATCTCTACTACTTCTAAGCATCCATTTTATCAGACAATTTCATTCAAGAGTGCTATCGAGTCTATTTACATTAAGCTCAAATGGGGTTGAGTAGTTCTAAAATCAAATCCTTTGGGATAAACATGGACTCAAGTCATCTTTTGGATGCTTTTTCTTGTTGTAAAAATGTAGGAAATATTTTTAACCAAGTTCATTGCTCATTATTCAAAGCTAAAAAGTAGACACTGGCAAAGGAATAGAATTTATAGGATAACAAGATAAGTGGGGAGTGGCTCGAGTGCAAGCGAGTAAATAATTGTAGGGTCAATTTAAATTTGCAAGCGAGTGATGAAAGGAATTTGATACCTCCTCTTGCTTGTGTCGTTATCGTACTTGAGTCGAACCCCATCTATATTTCCCTATTGCCAAGTCACCTGAAATTGAGCAACCTCCGAGAGAAACAAAGAAACAAATTTGCAATAAAGGTTACAACTAATTTTTTTGTGTTTTTGGTTTAGGAATGCAAACTGAAAGTAAACATGGAATTTTGAAGAAGTAAAATAAATCAAAAGAAGAAATAAAAATATGAATGCAAGATTTGGAGGTTTTCAAACATCCCCCAAGCTTAGGCTGTTGCCAGGCTCAGTTGTTGCCGTCGTTTGGCAGCTGGTGCGGATGCTGCTGGTAGTAGTTAGGGAAGTGGGTCATGAAGTGACTGAAGTTGTGAGTTAAGGCACTAACATCCTCATTCACTCCTTGTAGCGTATTGTCAATCTCCCCGACGTGCTGGTTGAGCTGCCAAAATTCTTGATAGGGGACGTAGTTCTGCTACTGCTAATTGGGCCATGGGTCCTAGGATCCCCCTTGCTGCTACTGTCCCTCCCAAGCAGGGTTGTATTCCTGCTCTTGCTCCTTCTGATCCTCATCCTACTTCTCTCCTTCTTCATCTTCTTCTTGATCAGGCTGGAATTCATCCATGATCTCCACCACTTGATCCTTGGTGAGGATCAAATTGTCCTTCTCCACAATCGTGAAGGCTTATGGACATGGCAACAGAACCTGCTCGACCTGTGCATCATCAAGATAACAAAATTGATATGCTCGGAGCCTCTTGTCAGCTCGGTAAACACCGAGGAAATGACAAGCAGTCATATATTTGATATCCATAAGTTTGGAGCCATCAACAGGTTGCATCACAGGTAAGGTAATGTTCAATGCTAGGGCAAGGTGGGTTACCAATCCACCAATGCGAATGTCACCTTTCTTTTTGTTCCTCTGGTGGCGAAGGTGCTGGAGGAGTAGAGCCGCAGGATTGGGGTTTTGCGGTGCATTGGGGAAGAGTGCCTTGGTGATCATGGCCATGTCCGCATTGGCCATGGAGCCGGTATCTCCTCTTCCCAATAGTGTATCGGTGAGGAACAAGGCATAGTAGCGAATTGTTGGGTTCTGAATGGTGGACATCTTCTGGTAGAAGTCCCTACCACCATTAACAGAAATAACCTCCCAAGTTTCTCCACTTGAGACACTATACAAAAGCATCGCAAAATTGTTGGAAAGTTATTTCATATGGCTGCTGGTTTATGGTGAAGCTTACCATGCACACATTACCTTTCTCCTTGTGGTCATCATAGAAAGAGGCGAGGAACTCATAGGTGAGATCGGTGTAAGTATGGTGGCCTGCGTAGGCGAGTAGTGATAGCCCTCCTTTTTCACACATGAGGTCGAAGTCCACCCTCAACCCTGACGTGGTGAGAAAGCTATCATCGGCCCAACGTGTGGGCATCACCCTCCTTGATGAAACCATGGCCAACTTGCTATTGAGCTCGGTCCGGAGCCCTGATCTCTCACCACATTGGCGCTTCCTCTTCCAAAAAAAGCTTCCAATTTTGTTCATCATGATGCACTAAAAAATTTCACCAGGAAACCTTAGGCATATAGTGTCTACATGATATACGAACGATTCTATGTGGAAAAATTTAATCCTAACATGAGAAGTCAAAAGGAAAAACGAAATAAGCTTGAGTTCATCCACTAGATCAATGTGTGAGTTTCAACCATGGAATTCTCAAAATAAAGCATGGATAGGGAGAGAAACATACTGATCTGTTGATTCCCCAACTCAAACAAACGAAATCCATGAAGAATCAAGAATTCTAGGTGGGTTTTGAGGGGGTTTGGAGAGAGAATATTAGAGAAAAAGTGAGGAGGAGGATGAACCCTAGCCGCCCCGGTGCGATTAAGTGGTCACGCCGAACTATACGGCAGCAACTATACGGGCATGATAAGTAGTTCCCGCCATATAGTTGTGGCGGTGTCGACAATTAGGGTTTCTTTATGCCAGATCATGGCTATATGGGCGCAACTATACGGCCGGATCAAAATGGACCCACTGTATAGTTGGTCGTCGAACTTTCTGTGTCCTCAAGATAAATTTTCTGAAACAAACATTGATAACTATACGGCCAGAATTTTTATTCCCGTCGTATAGTTGGTCATCAAACCATCAGTACACTGGAAAAGGAATTTGACAAAGGCATCGATATCTATACGGCCGGAACTATACGGCCAGGATTTTTATTCCCGCTTTATAGTTGGTCGTCAAACCTTCTATACCTAAGAAACAAAATTCGATGGCAAAGATATCTATACGGCCAAACTATATGGCCAATTTTTTTATTCCCGCCATATAGTTGGTTGTTAAACCTTTATTAGACGTCAACAAATTCTATTTCTTCGAGCATTATTTCTTATCCTAAAACTTAGTGAAACACCTTGTTTTTGAAAGAAAAATGACAGTAAAAAATTGTCGACCAACAACAGCATGTATAGAGCAACATTTTTAGTACTACCGAACTTCTTATCCTCAACTGGAGATTCACTTTTTAATCTAGACAAAATGATTAAGGTTGTTTTTGTAGATAAAACTCAAACTTTTATTTTTATTCTTATTCTACGCTTGTTCAATAGATACTTGTACTACTTTTTGACAACTGCATCTTCATGGGCGCGCTTCCGCAAGAATGTCTGTGAAAAAGTTGTAGGAATGCGATGAACATTTTATTCTTTAATTTATTTTATTAATGTGATGGGTTGACTCCCATTAAGCATTGTGTTAAGAATGGTTGAATAATTCAACCCCTTCTTTGTTCTCGAATTCTTACCTTGGGTTACCCCTTATGGAAGGCACTTACCACATAAACTCGTTTTGCTAGTGGAATATATCTTTCTCCTGCTTACATCTTCTTTGGAAAATACCAGATGATTTCAGCATCATAAACATTGAAGATTATTTTTCCCTCAGCACAATCAACTGATGCTCCTGCAATACTAAGGAAAGGTCTTCCAAGTATTATGGATAATTTTTCATCCTCTAGCATTTCAAGAATAATAAAATCAGTGGGAATAACATGCTCATCTATTCTAAGTAGAAAATCCTCAATCATACCAATGGGTTGTTTAGTGGACTTGTCAGCCATCTGTAAAGTGATAGTAGTAGGGGAATACTCCCCTAATCCTAACCTTTTATAGAGGGAATATGTCATTACACTAGCTCCTGCACCTAAATCACACAAAGCATTGTGAATATCTATTTTGCCAATTGAGCATGAAATAGTTGGTATTCCGAGATCTCCTGATTTAGACAATAGCTTCCCATTAGCAGGATAACTAGTCACCATGGCAACGGTTTCAGTTATTTCTTTTCTTTCTACTAAGAATACCATGGAGGAATTTAGAATAGGTAGGAACTTTTATTGCATCCACAAATGTATTTTCTAGGCGAAGATCATCAAGTGCCTTTTTGAAAGAATCATAGATTACCTAATCCGGTGCTTTCTTTTTTCGATCTGGATAAGGAAGCTTTTGCTCACCTTTCTCATTCTTGTCTTTTACCTTTTGTGAGGGGTCAGGCACTTTTGATGCTTTCTTTTGTTGTTGCTTATCGCTTTTTTCTTCTCTACTACAACAACTTCATCTTCATTGCTTGTCTCTTTTTCTTCTCTTGGACCAACCGTCTATGCATCAGAATCATAACGGTCATCCTGTGCATCATTTTGGTCCTCCTTGGTTTGATCTTGTGTTTCTTGAGCAGTTTCATCTTGAGGATCCACCAGTGTATCATCTTCTAGGCTTGCTTTGAAGAAGACTTATTCCTTTCGCTCTTTTTCAGCTTCATATTATAGTGGCAGATCACCAAGTGCCTTTTTAATAGGTAGGAGCTTGAGGATTTCTAGAGGAATATCACGAAGTGCATTTTAAAAGAATCATAGATTACCCAATCCGGTGCTTTTCTTTTTTCCATCTAGATAAGGAAGCTTTTGCTCACCTTTCATATTCTTGTCTTTTACCTTTTGTGGTAGATCGGGCTCTTTTGTTGCTTTCTTTTGTTGCTGCTTATCACTCTTCTTCTTTTCTACTACAACAACTTCATCTTCATTGCTTATCTCTTTTTCTTCTCAAGGATCAACTATCTCTGCATCAGAGTCTTAATGGTCATCTGATGCATCATTTTTCTCCTCCATGGTTTGATCTTGTGTTTCTTAGGCAGTTTCATCTTGAGGATCCACCAGTGTATCATCTTCTTGGCTTGCTTTGAGCAAGCCTTTTTCCTTTCGATCCTTTTCAACTTCTTATTCTTGTGGTCCTAATGGTCCTGTAACAACTGCACCTCCCCTTGTAACAACATTAGTAGAAACAAGAATATCTCTATCATCTTGAAGAAAAATTTGATAACCAGATGCTATTTGTTCACATTGGGTTTCAATCATACTAAGGTACTTGTGAAATAATTTTATTTCTTGGCCAATCTCATCATAATTTTCTGTGAGTTCCGCCAAAATCTTTTTATGTCTTTGAAAATGCTTATGCAAGTTATTATGAGATTTTGCTTGTCGATGTTTTAATTCTTAAAAAACTTTTCTAGTTTCATCTTCTTCAGTAAAAACTTTTAACAAGTCTACTTTGTTTTCCTTAACAAGTTCAGAAGGTATACCTTTTTATTTCATTGTTTTGTGTACTTCATGCATAAGATCAGGAGTTATACGAAGTATCCCTTTTTCTAGCTTAGTACCAAAATCAGGATTATATATAGAATCATTCTTAGCCTAGTAGACATCAATTCAAAACATGCTTTAATAGTTAAAGTATTTATCGATCCTCCTGCTGAGAAGTCAAGCAACTCTCTACATTGAGTATTAAGACCATGGTAGAATAAATGGAAAATAGTTGATTCAGAATAGCCATGATTAGGAATACTATCGATCATTCCAAAGAATCTATTCCAAGCTTGTGGGTAGTTTTCTCCCACGTTCTGACTAAAGTTGCCTATATTCTTTCTAATATCAGTTACCTTTTTAAAAGGATTAAACCTGTTTATGAATTTAACAATGCAGTTTTCCCAACATTTAATGTAATGACGAGGGAGAGAATATAACCAGTCTAGAGCCTTACCTTTAAGAGACCAACGAAATAATTTTAGACGAGAGAAATCTTTTGGTCCAAGTGATGTTATCACATCATCGTACTCTCTAAGATGTCTTCCTGGGTCTTCATCTTCCCTTCCACTGAAAGCTTTTTCCTGCAAAATTTTAATAATTCCACCATCAAATTGATAGTCTCTAACTCCAGGATTAGGAAATTCTATTGGTTGTTTAAGAAAATCAGAACTTGGAGCACTGTATTCTCTGAGAGTTTTCTCAGGTTTCTTGGAAGTTGTCCTGTAAATGGACATGATTTCCATAAAATCACTCAGGTTTTCAACTTCATCATTATTTGATCTTAAATTTTTTCAATAATTTCCTTGCGCCTTTGAATAGGCACGCGCTCAATATAATCTGGTAAATAGGTCCTACCAGAGCGTGTAGACCCTTTGTCTCCTAGGGAGACCATTTTGTAGTAGTAACACCTGAAATGTCAAGAGACAAACACTTAGCGCTTAGCTCCCTAGCAATGGTGCCAGAAAATAGCTTGATGTCTGCAAGTGCACATATCGTTTGTAGCCAGTTTCGAAGTATAGATTTTGATCCCATAGGGAGCCCAAAGGTAAGTGTTTATGAATGAAGTATCTGTCACACCCAAAGTTGTCACAAGTCTTCGAGTGAATTGACTGCAAGTGTGGAAATAAGAATGCAATAAAAGTTCCTACCTAGTAGACATTAATTCCAAACATGCTTTAACAATTAAAGTATTAATTGATCCTCCTGCTGATAAGTCGAGGAACTGTCTACTTTGAGTATTAATACCATGGTAAAATAAACGGCAAATAATTGATTCCGAATTGCCATGATTAGGAATTCTATTAATTATTCCAAAGAATCTATCCCAGTCTTGTGGGCAGTTTTCTCCCACGTTCTGACTAAAGTTGCCTATATTCTTTCTAGTTCCAGTTACCTTTTTGAAAGGATTAAACCTGTTTATGAATTTGACAATACAGTTTTCCCAACATTTAATGTAATGATGATGGAGAGAATATAACCAGTCTAGAGCTTTACCTTTAAGAGACCAACAAAAAAAATTAGATCAGAGAAATCTACTGGCAAAGCTTTTGGTCCAAGTGTTGTCATCAAATCGTCAAACTCTCTAATATGTCTTCCTAGGTCTTCATCTTCCCTTCCATGAAAAGCTTTTTCCTGCAAATTTTTAATAATTCCACCAGCAAATCGATATTCTCTAACTCCAGGCTTAGGAAATTCTATTAGTTGTTTAAGAAAAGCAGCATTTGGAGCACAGCATTCCCTGAGAGTTTTTTCAGGTTTCTTGGGAGTTGTCCTGTAAATGGACATGATTTCCATAAAATCACTCTAGTTTTCACCTTCAACTTTGTCTGATCTTAAAGGTTTTTCAGTAATTTCTTCGTGCCTTTGAAAAGATATGCGCTCAAAATAATCTGGTAAATAGGTCCTACCAGAGCGTGTAGACCCTTTGTCTCCTAGGGAGACCATTTTGTAGTAGTAACACCTGAAATGTCAAGAGACAAGCACTTAGCGCTTAGCTCCCCGACAACGGCGCCAGAAAATAGCTTGATGTCTGCAAGTGCATAGATCGGTTGTAGCTAGTTTCGAAGTATAGATATCGATCCCACAAGAAGCCCAAAGGTAAGTGTTTATGAATGAAGTCTCAATCACACCCAAAGTTGTCATAGGTCTTCGAGTGAATTGACTGCAAGTGTGAAATAAGAATGAAATTTGGATTAAATTGGATGTATTTAAATAAAACTAAAATGTAAATTTCAGAAATAAAAAGCATAAAAGTAAAGAACGATTTGGTTGTTTGTTGTTTTCCGCAGATGACAAAGAAGGCGCCAGGAGATATAGTTCATGGTGATAGTGACTGTGCCAGGTGGACGAATGATAAGTGTAACAATTGTAATCTTATAAGTATATGTGTAGGCGAGCAACCCATAATTAGCCAGAACTCCTCTTGATAGATTTCGTCCTAACTTCAATAATCCTATGATGACCCACAAGTATAGGGGGTGTATCGCAGTATTTTTGATAAGTAAGAGTGTCGAACCCAACGAGGAGCAGAAGGTGCTGGCTAGTTGTATCGATCAGGAATTCTCTGCAAATACTTAGCAAACGGATTTTTAGGGGTTTTCGATAAAGCAAGTAAACAAAGTACGAGTAAATAAAGACAGTAGGAATAAATGCAGCAAGTGGCCCAATCGTTTATGCAGCAAAGGACAAGCCGATTGTATTCCTATAGATGACCAAACGTTCTCGAGGACACATGGGAAGACTGTCAAGTGCTTTCGCTTCATATAGTCGATTAATCTTCTTTAGCTTGCTAAGTGTTGTGTGGGTGAACCTGTGCTAATGTACCGCCCCATCCAAGATTAATACATACTTGTGATTATACCGCTTGCAAACATCCGTAAGTACAAGAAAGTAATTAAGGTAGAAACCTAACCACAGCTTTAAACTCTAAGACCCTTACGTCCCTTGTGCAATGGTTTCCTAACGGGGGTTCAGGTTTCACACTCCGCAACCCCTACGATTAGTAGCCAAATACACAATGCATTACCCTAGGACCATATAGGTGAAGTGTCATGTAGTCGACGTTCACATGACACCACTAGAAGAAGTACACCACAACTTAAATAACAATCTATTGAATCTTTCTCAACACAACTCCACTACTAACAACAAGACTTCTCCCATGTCCTCAAGAACAAAACGAACTACTCACAAGACATCATATGGATCATGATCAGAGATGGAATAATGATGTATAACAATCTGAACATAAACAATAATTCAATGGTTCACTCAATAGCATCAACTACAAAGAGTAATCAACACCTGGAAAGTTTCCCCTATGAACTATGCAAGATTCAACGCAATTGTTACAGCAATATGGAGATGGTGATGAGGGTGCTGATGGTGATGATGGTGGTGGTGATGATGATGATGATCCCAATGAAGTCCAGCTTGATGGTGGTGTTGATGGCGACGATCTCCCCTCTCCGGGAAGGAATTCCCCCGGCAGAAATCTGTCTACTGGAGAGATCTTTCTCTCTCGGTGTTTTCCACCCCGCAGAGGCGGTGGAATCTTTCTGTGGTTACCCCCGAGTCTTAGGGTTTCGTTGGGATGATATACGCCAGAGGAGAGAGGCTGGAGTGGGCCAGGGCGACCACACCACTCTCAGGAGCGGCCTAGGCCTGCCCGCGCCATGGGGTGGTGTGGGCCCCCTGTGGCCCACCTCCACTCCATCTTCTGGCATCCTGAGTCTTCTGGAAAAATAGGATTTTCCATATATTTTCCAGGATTTTCTGATCTTCGTGAATTTTGCCTCCAAACAGCACCTTTGCCATCAGAACCTGACTGCAGCGGTCCATGCTCCAAAAGTCATCAACCATGCAAAAATAGATGAAATAACATAAGTATCACCTCTCAATACGAAATATATCAATGAATAATAGGGAATTAAGACATAGAATAGTGATGCAAAATGGATGTATCAACTCCCCCAAGCTTAGACTTTGCTTGTCCCCAAGCGAAACTAAGCTCAATAAACATGACCTCAGGTTTATGGAGTGAAGAGTCGATAAAAGAATACGGACAAGAAGCATCACATTCATCAAAAGCATAGATCATAATAGAAGATAACTCACTATTATATAACTAAACTTGCAATGAGTAAAGGAAACACAATAAAGATACATAGAGTAAAACATAATTGGTAATGGCAAACTTAGCTCTTGGTCGAAGAATAGTTGATAATTTGCTGGAGTTCACAAATAGCTGGCTTTTCAATGATAGCTTTCAAAGTAGTAATCTTCAAGATAAGAGCAATGTGCAAAACAAGGAACATAAGAAACATGAATGCATAAATCATCATATGAATGAATGAAACACATCAATTCAAAATACTTGCTGAGATAGAAGGGAGTAGGTTTACTGACTCAACTACAAGGTAAAAGAAAGGCCCTTCAAGGAGGAAAGCAGGGATTGCAAGTCTCATAAAGAGCTCCCAAAAATTATGATACTTACTAGCTTTCAGCTCTCATTGCCCCTATCATAGGCATCTTTAGGTGATTAAGGTGAAAGTGAGGTCCAATCTGAGTTATATGCTTGACGGACTATAAACTAAAAATCCCAAGTCCCTTGAGTACGAGGGCCGCTCTTCATGCTACTCAACTTTAGTTACCGGTAAGTTCTTGTCATCGTAAGTATGTGCGTATCATTGGGAACCGCCAATGGGGTACCCCTTGCCCGATGATACGGAAGAATCCTCATATCAAAATGACAAGGAAGCAGACAATGAGTATCTCAGCAATCTTCTTATTTACCATGGGAAAATGGTGCTTTTTTCTCTCTTTCCTCTTTTCATAGTATCTCCTTTTTTTTTCTTTTTCTCAATAGCTATCTCTCTCTTTTTTTATAAGAAGAATGCTTCATAGATATCATTATGGTTACGCTGCAGGTTTCCACCATGTCAGCATGGATTAGACCAGCGGCCCAGGCGTTTCTCTAACACACATACATAACTCCATGGACTTACAAGCTCCCCTTTTATTTCACACCGACGACATCCGCAAACAAAAGAGCAAGGTATCAACTGGGTATATATTTACAAGTGTTGAAAGCGTTCCCGTGATGACGGTTCTGCTAATCCCCAGCCTATAATTTGCAAGCATATAACTTTCATGGAGAGTTCACAATGGTTCAGGTTTATTAAGTGCAAGAAAGTAAAGTGTGCCATCAAGTTCGTGAGAGCTTTAATCACTAATTTTCACATAACAACTTTAATTTGGGAGGTAGACAAAACAGGAATTTACTTGGAATAGCAATAATGCTACTAGGTAGGTATGGTGGACACAAATGGCAAAGATTTTGGTTTAAAGGAGGTGGATACACGAGAAGAATTCCCTCTTAGTACAGGTTTTTGGCTAACAAGGCTGGGTAGCAAGTATAAGAGTTGAAGGAAATAAACAAACAAACAAGTGATAAAGACAAACATGCAATCTTCCTTGGAAGCACAAAAGATCTTAACCAGAGAATACTAGACTTATGAGAAAATCAAGAAAGAAAGATGATGAAATTATATTTCTTTAGAGTACTTTTATCTTTTCATTCAACTCTCAAAAATAGTGTTGCTACTGACCAAGCCAGGTTTGCCAAAACCAACTAAATTAACTCAATGATCCCAGAGTGATACCAATACTAACAACAAGATCAATCATATAACCACGAATTGAAAACTAATATAAGCTATGCAAAAGAGTGAATGATAGAACTTCTCATTAATATTCCATAACGGAAACTCACACCAAGGGATACATATCTAACGAGAGAGGGGACACTTCCATAATGCAAACCATACTACAAAATAACTCCTCTATTCATGATATGACTCTACTAGAAAGGTAAAAAGATAGAAGATAGTGATATGATACCGCGGAACTCCCCCAAGCTTGGAACAAACCAAGGGGATGCCAAACCTGATGACGAATTACTCCCTCGGTGGTGGTGGTAATATCTTCTTAGTTGTCGTGAGGAAATCTTCCAGCATCTTGCGAAGCCTATCATTCTCCCATTGAAGCATGTCCACCATCCTCCTCAAGTCTCGGTACTTGTCGCAAAACTCCTTAGTGACTCGCAGGGCTTCCGTTGATGCAGGGCTAGAGACTAAAGGTACCAACCCCTGCTTGGGGTCTTGCAGATCTTCCTCCATAGGCTCCTTCCCTTGATCCTTGGCGGACACCATTATGCTTCTAAGCTTCAAGAATAGTTCCTGGCAGAAACAGATCGAAACAAAAACACGACGAAAACACGATATACGGACCTCGGGGGATCCGAGGGGTTATATATTACGAAGTTTCGTAACAAAAGGAAGGTACTGGGAGAAAACGAGTCGGAGGCGGAGTCCTGGGTGGCCTCACCACCTGGTGGCGTGGCCAGGGGAGGGCCCGCGTCACAGGGTGGTGTGAGCCACCCTGGCTCCGTTTCCGTCCCTTTTTCACTTCGTAGCTTCCCTTATTGACTGAAAACTTCAAAAATATAGTTGGATTGTATTTTCGCGGAACTTTTCTTACCAAAACTGTTACCTAGTTGGAAACGGACTCTGCAGGTCTCTAAATTTGGTATTTAGTGGATCCTTCCGGAGTCATCACTTGAATCATCAATATCTTCATCTTCATACACTTATTACTTGAGTCATAAAACCCTTCTCTTCCTTATTACACCATTATCTCCACTTCTTGGAAATTTCTTTCACACAAAACTTCACACAGTTCTCATTAGCAACAATGGTATATATTAAGTGATAAAACCTTTTGAGTCCAACTTCAACTGAAAACCAACAAAACAAAGATACTGTAACAACTCCTTCCGAAAACCCAAAAAGAATTTAAAAAGGAAATCGAATAAAGAAGCAAATGCAAGATTGGCAAAATCTGTCAAAACAGACCAGCAGGTAAAGATCAATTTTTTCGAAAATCTTCTGTTGCTCAAATCAAAAAGTGCAAAACTAACGAAAGTTAAATAAAAACCTGGGGCAGAAGCACAAATAATTACAGCTCAATCCAACATACAGAGATCTCTCACGATTTTTTACGGTGAAGCACAAAAATCTGTTTCGGGACAGCAACTTCCCCAAATCTTACTTCTCTCTCATTAGAGGTTGATCTTGACACAAAAACCAAACAAAACGGATAAGGAGCGATTATTACCGAAGTAATAACTTCCAAGACTCAAAGAAACAAAAACAAACTGAAAGCAGAAACAAATTGGGTTGTCTCCCATAAAGCTCTTTCTTTATAGCCATTAAGATGGGCATGATAATTTTGAAGAAGCTTTCATAGGGATATGATTTAAAGTGAAAGAGAGCATTAAGAAGCAAAAACACACACATTTAAGTCTAACCCACTTCCTATGCAAGGGGATTTTGTAAACAAACAAGTTGTTGAAACCATAGGAAACTTGCATAAGAAGGCAAAAGAAGTGCAGCATAAAAACTTTCAGCATAAAACGGGGAAACTTGATATTATTGAGATGCATAAGAACACTTTTCCCTCTCTCATAATAACTTTCAGTATCATGCATAAAATTAACAATATAGCTATCACAAGGACTATCATAGCAATGATCACTTATTCTAACAGAAAACACGGGAATACTAGCTCTCATAACACTACTTTGTGAAAAAATATTAGAGGTATCCTTACGAAGGATAGGGTATCCCTCTTTTTCATACTTAGTGGCAAAGTATTTCACACTTGCTATTATAGGTTCATCAACCATTTGTTTATCAGGTTCAACAGCCTTATTCATACTTTCATTAACCATACTAGCTATCATAGAATGTTCCTTTACCTTAACTGGGAAAGGCATTTTCTCAATATAAGGTTTAGGTAAAACATGATTAGCAGTATAAACTTCAGTATTCCTTGCAGGAACACTTTTAGCAATATCTTTATAAGGTTCATGATACTTATTCCACTTCTTTTTAGGCACTTCAATGTAGGAAGCAAAAGCCTTAAAATAAGAAGCAATAGCTTGAGAGTCTAGACCATAAGCATTTTTAATATTTTGAAAGTCATCAGTTCCCATAAAAGATTCAATGCATTCATAATCATAATTTATACCTGACTTTCTATCTTTGTCATTCTCCCAAGCTTCAGCATTGTCTTGAATACGATCCAGAAGGTCCCATTTAGCTTCTTCTTCCATACGAGTGAATGATCCAGCACAAGAAGCATCCAATAAATCCTTATCATGTAGAGGTAGCCTTGCATAAAAGTTGTTGATAATAATATTGTTGGGGAGCTCATGAATGGGACATTTGAGCATTAGTAACTTCAATCTCCCCCAAGCTTGAGTTGTACCCTCTCCATCAAGAGGCCAAAAGATGTATATTTGATTCCGATCTTTATGAATCTCACTAGGAGGATAAAACTTTTAATAAAAGAGAGGCACTATTTCCTCCCATTCCAGAGCTTGACCATTGTTCAGCAGCTTATACCATTCCTCAGCTCTTCCTTTCAACGATAATGAGAATAACCTCTTCTTAACTTGATCTGTAGTAATACCTGCACACTTGAACAACCCGCATAATTCGTGTATAAAGAGTAAATGATCACCGGGATGGACAGTTCCATCCCCAACATAATAGTTATCCATAACACGATCAATAATTCTTGTAGGTATTTTGAAAACATCTTTCTCAGCAGGTGGTGGCTTATCTACTACCTTAGCAGTGGTAGTAGCATTACCAAATAAGAAACTAAGCGAATTATCCATAACGAAAATAAAGCAACTAGCAGAAGTAAACAATACTTAGAGTAGAAGTTTCCTTTACCAGTTCCACTCTCCAATAGCGCTTCACTCCCC
Source organism: Avena insularis (assembly GCA_023614405.1). NCBI lineage: Eukaryota > Viridiplantae > Streptophyta > Magnoliopsida > Poales > Poaceae > Avena > Avena insularis. The sequence continues at coordinate 456,280,575 of CM042694.1, forward strand.
GGCAACGGCTCCGGAAAGTAGTCTTGATGACCCACAAGTATAGTGGGTGTATTGCAGTATTTTTGATAAGTAAGAGTGTCGAACCCAACGAGGAGCAGAAGGTGCTGGCTAGTGGTATGGATCAGGAATTCTCTGCAAATACTTAGCAAACGGATTTTTAGGGGTTTTCGATAAAGCAAGTAAACAAAGTACGAGTAAATAAAGACAGTAGGAATAAATGCAGCAAGTGGCCCAATCCTTTATGCAGCAAAGGACAAGCCGGTTGTATTTCTATAGATGACCAAATGTTCTCAAGGACACATGGGAAGACTGTCAAGTGCTTTCGCTTCATATAGTCGATTAATCTTCTTTAGCTTGCTAAGTGTTGTGTGGGTGAACCTGTGCTAATGTACCGCCCCATCCAAGACTAATACATACCTGTGATTATACCCCTTGCAAACATCAGTAAGTACAAGAAAGTAATTAAGGTAGAAACCTAACCACACCTTTAAACTCTAAGACCCTTACGTCCCTTGTGCAATGGTTTCCTAACGGGGGTTCAGGTTTACATCACTCCGTGACCCCTCGATTAGTAGCCAAATACACAATGCATTCCCCTAGGCCCATATAGGTGAAGTGTCATGTAGTCGATGTTCACATGACACCACTAGAAGAAGTACACCACAACTTAAATAACAATCTATTGAATCTTTCTCAACACAACTCCACTACTAACAACAAGACTTCTCCCATGTCCTCAAGAACAAAATGAACTACTCACAAGACATCAGATGGATCATGATCAGAGATGGAATAATGATGTATAACAATCTGAACATAAACAATAATTCAATGGTTCACTCAATAGCACCAACTACAAAGAGTAATCAATAGCTACTGGTGGTATTTGAATTATTGTTTATATTCAGACATAAACCATTACTCATACTTTATTTTACCTTTATCAAAACCCTAAAAATCTGTTTGCTAAGTATTTGTAGAGAATTCTGATCCATACCACCTTTGTGGCACATACGCTGTGTTCGACATGACACTTGCTTATAATCTTGCGACACCCTATGCTACTTCATCAGACACTGATCAATTAAGACCCTTCAGGTTGCTTAGTAATTAAGATCCTTGGATCAGACTAATCCAATAAGCACGGTGGTTCCTTGTTATCCTCGAGTCTACTAGTTTCCCATTGATATCCCCGTGTCACTCGGGGGTCGCATGATGCTTAACAAGATCCTATCGATGTAGAACAAAGCATCATGTTGTCTGGGCCCTTAATTGGACAAAAAGCATTAGGCATCCCATAGATAGTCAAGCACACATAATACAGTAATTAAAGTCAATCACAAACTAATGAAAAATATATGGAGGCACATCACATGTCACCAATCCCTCACATCTCCCACGCCCAAGGAACTTACTCACACATGAGAGAAGAAAGCATCATCAATATAATTAAATAAAGGGAGTTCTTCTCGATGTTACCATGGAGATCCATAATAGGAATAGAAAAGTAATCCAACACAATTCAAGATAGGAAGAAACAATCTCAACCCCTAATCTTGCATGGTGAAGATCTCTCTCTCTCTCAAGTACAAGTAATGTCTATGAAGGTGTGATGGCTAGAAGGTTGAAGATCATGGAGTGAGATGAAAAACGTCTTCCCCTTCTTCCCCGGATCTCTTCTTTCTCCTTTCTGGATGGGATGGCGGCTGCTGTGTTATGATTTTGCGTCTAGCCTCTTCACGAAAGTTGTCCCTTTTGACAAGACGGAGGCGGCGACAGCTATATGGTGGGAACTATATGGCCGAAAAAAGTTCCCACCATATAGTTGCTCGTTAAAGCGTCTGTTTGCCTCCCTTGATTGCTTCCAAAATGAGACTTGCTTGTTTTCGCCTGAATATTGTGTTTCCCTTGTTAAAACCTTATGTTGATGTTCAGAACCTGAAACACATATTAAAAACCAAGTTTTCTTTGCTACCGAAGTATTAGCATTAGGTAAAGCTAGAAAACAATCAAATCCAGAGGAAAACCAACAATAAAAACCATCAAAAAATGTGTTGACTCTCACAGCTATCGCCGGTCTGCTAGCGAACAAGACCATATCTATGTAGAACAAAGCATCATGTTGTCTAGGCCCTTAATTGGACAACAAGGATTAGACATCCCATAGATAGTCAAGCACACATAATATAATAATTAAAATCAATCACAAACTAATGGAAAATATATGGAGGCACATCACATCTCACCAATCCTTACATCTCCCACGCCCAGGGAACTTACTCACACATGAGAGAAGAAAGCATCATTGATATAATTAAATAAAGGGAGTTCTTCTTGATATTACCATGGAGATCCACAATAAGAATAGAAAAGTAATCCAACACAATTCAAGATAGGAAGAAACAATCTCAAACCCTAATCTTGCAAAGTGAAGATCTATCTCTCTAGTACAAGTAATGGCTATGGGGGTGTGATGGCTAGGAGGTCGAAGATCGTCGAGCGAGATGAAGAATGTGTTCCTCTTCTTCTACGGATCTCTTCTTTCTCCCTTCTGGATGGGATGGCGGCTGCTGTGTTCTGATTTCACCTTCGACATCTTCATGAAAGTTGTCCCTTTTGACAATACGGAGGCGGCGGCAACTATATGGCCGGAAAAATATTCCCGCCATATAGTTGCTCGTTAAAGCTTCTGTATGCCTCCCTTGATTTCTTCCAAAAAGAGACTTGCTTGTTTTCGCCTAAATATTGTGTTTCTCTTGTTAAAACCTTCTATTGATGTTAAGAACGTAAAACACACATTAAAAAACAAGTTTTCTTTGCTACTGAAGTATTAGTGTTAGGTAAAGCTAGAAAACGATCAAATCCAGAAGAAAACCATCAATAAAAAACCATCAAAAATATGTCGAATCTCACAGCTATCAATATTCGACTGCCGATGAAGATGGCAATCAATAGAACATCAAGGAAATCTGGGATTCTTACGCTAGATACACGCCCATTGAAGTGCCACCCCCCAAAGGAAGTAGTTGCTGAAGCTTCCGAAGACGATGAGAAAAATGAGTCTGACTTGTCTCGGACAAATATCAGGGTGACATGGTGATGTCTCCAGCAAGCCGGCAAATCCTAGCTCTTCACCTGCATCATAGAGTGTGCAAGAAACACAATGTGTTATTCTAAAAATAATCTTATTGTAATAAGTAGAATATTATTTTGCTAGTGCTAAGATTGTAGGAACTTATGCTTTTACTCCTTTTAGAACTTTTTGCCTTTTTTATTTTGTTGTGCTTGAAAATTACTTAAGCACTTTGTTGTTTGTCTACACTTATCGTTTCTCTGGCTTTCCACCTCGTCCCTTTCGTGAGCCGGCAAACCTTCAGCACGGAAACTTTGCCGAGCAATGGAGCTCAATTGCTAAACTAGTTTAAACCTGGAATCAAAGCCGGCTTCCAGTACCAACAATTCACTACTCGAAAAATACCTGCATCCAGCAATCAGACAAAAACCTAAGTATAAACTAGAAAATTTAGACTTATAACCAAAGGTAGGATTTTTTAGAATAAAAAATCTAACCAGAACAAACATGAGTATAAAGTACTTTCAAGTATTCTGGGATTTTCGACTGAGACATCATCATTCGGAAATAAGATGGTACATAAAAAAACATCTCAAAAAAAACATTGAGGAGACCAATACTTTATTTCACTTTGAACATGTACATATATATGATTACAAAGAAAGAAATTTTCCGAATAAAAGGGATCTAGCTGAGCAATATTCAATGGACAGTCTATCTCATCCGAATTTGTACTGCCTCCAGCTCTCTTTCTCGTCTTAGTAGCAGGTCTTTCTTTTTCTGGCCTCATGTCAGTTAGGTAGTAAGAACCATTGTGCAATACTTGACTAACCATGAAGGGCCCTTCCCATATAGGGGCAAGTTTGTGCTCTTTTTTTCACTAGCCAAAGAACCAAATCACCTTTCCCGAAAGACCGATTTCAGACTCTCTGACTATGATATCTGCGTAACTTTTGCTGATAGGCTGTAGATCTCTATTCAGCAACCACGCGAAGTTCCTCGAGCATATTGAGGTCATCTTGTGGAACAACTTTGGCATCCTCTTCGACATACGCAACAATTCAGGGAGAGTTATGAATAAGATCACTCGGAAGGACAACTTCTGCACCATGGACTAAAAAAGGTGTATATCCGGTTGACCTGTTAGGAGTTGTTTTGACTCTTGGTCGTAGGCCTTGAAGAACTAAAACATTTGCCCTTTTGACTTGTCCATTGGCTTGTGGATGTGCGACTGATGTAATATCAAGTCGGATACCCTGTTTATTGCAGAATTTGACTAGTTGTCCCATTGAAAAGTTACTCCTGTTGTCTGTAATGATACAATGCGAATACCCAAATCGTCTGATCACGACCTCGACAAACCTTTTGGATGTTTCTCCATCACAACTTGTGATGGGTTTTGCCTCTATCCATTTCATGAATTTATGCACCATCACAAGAAGGTGAGTGTATCCACTTTGAGCATGTCGAAATGGTCCTACCATGTCAAGCCCCCAGACCGCAAAAGGCCATGTAATCGGAATTGTTCGCAGCTGATCAGCCAGAACATGGGCTTGTTTGGCATATTTTTGGCACCCTTTGCACGTCTTGACCAGCCGTTCAACATCTGCCTTAGCTGTAAGCCAGAAAAATCGGTGTCTGAAGGACTTCACCACTAAAGATTTGGCTACGGCATGATGTCCGCATTCGCTTTCATGGATTTCCCTTAGGATTTCGACACCTTCTTTTGGAGAAACACAACGCTGAAAGACCCCAGATACACTTCGCTTATAGATCTCACCTCCCACCACTATGTAAGATTTTGCTCGTTGGACGATCTGTTGGCTCAGAACTTCATCTTTGGGTAATTTTCTATCTACCAAGAAATCAAGGTAGAGTTTTTTCCAGCTAGGAATTACTACCAGAACTGCTATGAGCGGTGAGTTGGATTTGCTCGGATACTCCTCATCAACTCCTATGATAGAGGGAACTCTCAAGTGCTCCAAAAAAGCACCGTCCGGGACTTATTTCCGCACAGAGCCTATTCTTGATAAAGCATATGCTTCCTCATTTTCTGTTCAAGGAATGTGTTGGACTTCAAACCCTTCGAACAATTTAGATAGTACATCCACAATGGCTCTATAAGCTGCCATGTGCTTGTTTACATTGCAGATATCGGAGACTTGCTGAGCAAATAAATCCGAGTCTCCGTAACACATCACTCGGTGAATGTCGATGTCTTTTGCGATTCAAATTCCATGCAGCAGGGCTTCATACTCAGAAATGTTGTTTGTTGCTATGAAGTGAATCTGTAGTACATAGAAAAATTTATCACCTTGGGGTGATTTGAGCACCACGCCAGCCCTCGAGTCCCCGAGCTCTTTAGACCCGTCAAAGTGTAAGGTCCAAACTTCCGTCTATGGGAGGCTTGTGCTTTTGACTGTCTCTGTTCAATCAGCGACAAAGTCAGCAAGAATCTAGGATTTGATTGCTGTGTGGGGTTTATACTCAATACCGAAAGATGCTAGCTCTATGCCCCACTTAGCAATGCATCCTGTGGCATCGCTATTGTTGATTATGTCTCTCATGGGAGTCGTGCTCACCACAGTAATCTTGTGCTCTTGAAAATAGTGTCATAGCTTTCTAGATGCGAAGAATACACCATAGGCTAACTTTTAGTAATGAGGGTACCTTTTGTTTGATTTAGTCAAGACCTCGCTAAAATAATATGTCGGACGCTGCACCAGGTGATCTAGTTTTTCCTCTGGCCGTTCCACCACCATGACGACACTGACGACTCTGTTTGTCACAACTAAGTATAGCAACATCGGCTCTTGTGGCTCTGGTGCTACAAGAATAGGGACGGACGAGAGTACAACTTTCAGATCCTGAAGTGCAGCTTCAGCTTCATCAGTCCAGAAAAACTTCTTGGTCTTTTTTAAGAGCTTGTATAGTGCTGCGGCTCTTTTGCTGAGCTGGCTTACAAATCAACTGACCACGGCAATACAACTAGTTAGCCATTGTACGTCCTTCAGGCGAGTTGGCCTAGAAATGTTGAGTATAGCCTTTAGTTTTTCATCTATGCCTCTCTGAGACACAATGAAACCTAACAATTTTCTGACTGGTATTCCAAAGAAACACTTTTTCGGGTTAAGCATTATGATGTATTTTTGTAGGTTGCTAAATGTTTCCTCCAAGTCAGAAATTAGTGTTTCGTTAATTTTGGACATCAAAGCTATGTCGTCCACATATGCATGTACATTGTGTCCAGTTTGATCGTGGAGGCAACACTGCATAGTGCGCTGGTACATAGTTCCTGCATTTTTTAGCCCAAAGGGCATCGTAACGTAGCAGAAGGTTCCGAAAGGGGTGATGAACGAAGTCTTTATTTTGTCTGACTCCTTCATCCAAATTTGGTGATATTCGGAATATGCGTCGAGAAAACATTGGAGTTCCGAGCCTGCTGTTGAATCGATAACTTGATCAATTCTAGGCAGAGTAAACGGATCTTTGGGACAAGCCTTGTTCAAGGCAGTATAATCAACACAAATCCTTAAATCAGTGGTGTCCTTTTTAGGGACCATTACAGGATTGGCCGACCAATAAGTATGGATGTCCTTTTCTTTGAATCTGGCTAACTCGAGCCTGGCTAGTTCCTTAGCTATTGCTTTGCGCTTTTCATCACCGAAATGTTGTAAGGACTATTTGATGGGTTTAGCATTTGGGTACACATTTAGATTGTGCTCAGCAAGTTCCCTAGGTACTCTGGTCATGTCAGATGGCTGCCATGCGAAGATATCTTTATTAGCTTTGAGGAACTCGATGAGCATGCTTTCCTATGCGCGGTCTAAACCTAGGCCTATATGGGTCACCTTGGAGGCATTATCATCCTTCAACGGCGTCATCTTCGTCTCTTCCGATGCCTTGAACTCTGGAGTCGGCTTGGTCACCTCCTTCTTCGTCACAGGCATCTCGGATGGGTTGATGTTCTTCTTGTTCTCCTGGTACTCCTGAGCGTGCAGTATGGCTTCAGCAAATGCAACATTTCTGTCCTTGCATTCTCGTGACTTCTTCGAGTCTCCACAAATTGTGATGACGCCATTGGGACCTGGAATTTTCATCATATTATAAATGTAACAAGGGCGTGCCATGAAATCCCAGTAAGGCGGACGCCCAAAGATAGCGTGGTATGCGTTGTTGAACGGGACCACTTTGAAGGAAAGTGCCTCCGTCCGATATTTCTTTGGAGTTCCAAAGGTAACATCCAAAGTGATCTCTCCTAGAGAATTTGCTTGTCTTCCTAGGACAACTCCATGAAAAGTCACAGAGCCGTGATTTATCTGTGTCTCTAACATCCTCATCCGATGAAATGTTTCGACGTATATAATGTTGATGCTGCTGCTGCCGTCCATGAGGGTCTTGGAGAACACATAGCCTTCAATAAGTGGATTAACAACTAGAGCGTACTTTTCTCGCCTATGTAACTTAGGCGGATGATCGCCTCGGTCAAAGGTGATTGTCACTTCCGAGCAATCCAAAAACTGGGGGACAGCCAAAACAGTTGCGTTGAGCTCATGCATCACTGCCTTTTTGGCCTTGGCTGGTTGAGACCCAAGGAAGGTGACATAAGTGTCTTTCTTGGTTGGGAAAGTCTTCTTTCCATCCGACTTGGGATTTGAAGCTTCTACCTCCTCCATTTTGGAATCTTCATTGGACCCTTTATCTTTGTCGGAATTCTTCTTTCCTTTTTGTCACTTGGCCTTGTAGCCAATGGATTCGTCTTTCTTGATGTCATCATTGAAATGACACTCAGCGTTCGTGTGGGACGATCCCTCGTTGCCGTCCGGGTGATGCACACACGGATTGTTGGCAATGTTGGCCCAAGAGTAGGTTTTGCCAGGTTGCTGGTCTCCTCTGCCTTGGACCCTAGAAGTTTCACGGCCTCGTTCCCGGCCGCCTCCACGGCCTCCTCATCCCATAGACCCAAAGGTTGCATTGACTGTTGTGGTTTCCAGATTGGGTTTCTCCTCTGAGGTGTTTTTGTGTTTTGTGACCTGGTGCTTTGGTTGTTTTGCCGACTGTGGTATAACCAACACATTGAGAAGTCCCTCCGCATCATCATTGGTGTCAGCATATTTTCTTGCCGTCTCCCCCAAATCAGTCACTTTGTCACACTTTAAGCGATGACGCAGTAAACCAATTGGGAGTCCCGCAATGAATGCTTTGATCGCGGTTTGGTCGTTCACTCCTTCACAGGAGTTCTTCGTGTCGATCCATCGTCCGAGATAGTCCTGACAAGTTTCTCTGGGTTTTTGAGTGCACCATTGTAGATCTCCAACTGTGCAGGGCCTCTTGTATGTTCCCTCGAAATTCCGAAAGAAAACACTTTGCATATCATACCAATTGTGGATGGTGTTTTCTGGGAGTTCATTGAGCCATGATCGAGTCATCTTCCTCAACATAAGCGGGAGATACCGGGTCGCAATATGCTGGCTTGTTCCAACGCAATGTTCGTTGTTCCTTCGTCTGTTGTTGCCATCTTTGTGACGTGGCTCAGCCGGACGTCATGTATTTCTAGGAGGGGGCATACTTTGCCAGTCCTGCTCCCGACATTGAGCTTATTCATCTTCCCTACGAGTATTTGACTATCACCGGGGAGGTTGGACCATTGCTGCAACAGCGTCTCGCTCTACGACCGGAGCAACGTTGCTCCAGTTTTGTGCTGGTCTGTGCTGGTGTCCTGATGATCCGGTTCTTGAATAGTTGTCTTCCCTAGGGTCAGAATGGTAGTGCTATTCCGGTTCCTGTCGAGCCTTGTATCTTGGTGTTGACCCATGTCCGTGCGGCATTGATCTGACTTGGAGACCTGCTTTCCGCTGCCAGATGTGGCGACCTTCCGCTGTTCCAAATCCTTTGTGAGGAGCTTCATGCTTAGCCGAATCTAGTATGGGCTTGGGTTGTTTGCAAAGAGATCTCGAGCCGCAGCAGCATTTTCTACCGGTGTGCCATACACCTGGTTGCCCTTGCTATTGCCGAGGTTTCCCTACAGCTGTATCTCCTTCAAAAAGGGTTTTATGAAGATCCGGATTTTTGTTAGCCAACTCAGGGCCGTTTCGGGTCTTCTGATGCTGTCGGGTGCTAGGCTACCCCGCAGCTGCGATGCGCTTCTTCTCTTCAAGGATATTTGCAGTTTCCTCAAGGAGTGCTTGACAATGCGCTTCTAGGGCTTGGGCCCTGTACTCCAACTGCGCAGATGTAAGTTCTATAGCTGTCGGGATAGGTGTGGTAATTGCTTCTCTAAGGAGTTTACGGGCACTAGGGTGACCACATGTCCATCCAACGGAGTATCTTTCAGATCATCTAGGATTAAAGCTCCATATGAGTCCTCTTCTTATTCTTCGGCTATTACCTCATAAGTTGGAAGGTCCTTAGCTAGAGTCTTCTTCTTCTTGTTTGCCTTCTTGGTAGTGCCGGTAGCAAAGACGGCTTTAGGTCCGAGTCCTGGAGTCAAGCTTCTATCAGTACTTTTGGACAACTGGACGTCGGGATTATCTCCGAGGTCCATGTGATCTTGTGGTTTGGGAGAGTTTTCTCCGGATCCTTCATCCATGCTATTGCGAGGGCTTTGATCCATAGCTTCTCCTTCTTTCGCAGCCTTGGAGTTGAATTCCTCTACATATTCCACGGAGAACTTCCGGAAATCTGCCAACGTCATGGAGTCATCTGAAGATGCCAGTAAGTCGATATTTGTTCCGATTTCCTCTAGCACCGAGTCATTGTCGTCTCTAGCATCGACAAAGCCGAATCCAGATACAACGTATCTGACAAAGTGCGATGCATGTGTCCTGAGGTAGTTACGGCTCCCTTTGTTGGCTTCCTCGAAACGTCTGATGGTCTAAAGGATATCTTCCATGCTGGCTCTCCCGTGCAGCATCATCTGCCTCAACATGTGCCTCAGGAGTGAATTTCCCACTCTAGCATCGACAGAGACAGATCCAGAGTTGTTGGTGCTTTGATCTTGCTAAGATTCGACCTCTTTTGGGAGAGCCTCCCGAGATTCGACCTCCCTAGGGAGATCCGCTTCAGGTTTAACCTCCTTTGGGAGATCCTCTTCAGATCCAATCTTCTCCACTATCTCCGCTTCAGGCACGGGCTGAGTGGGATTAGGGATTTTTTGAGACTCAAAACTCTGTCGCTTCTGCGGAAAAATTAGATCCATAAAGTTCTTCTGCCTCTATCATCACTTCTGGGGTGGGTTAGGCGGGTTCAGCAAAACCGAGATAAACGTTGATCTCGCCGAAAGACATGATGGTGTGGGTGGTCATGGGTTCCCCATCTGGCATCCAATTCTTGTCGAGTGAGATGAGAGGGACATGCGTAGAGGACCTGACAAACGATGATTGTCTCGCCGATTCTGATTCGCAAAGATTCTGCCTGGAACAAAGATCCAAAACTCACCCTCCCCATGGTGGGCGCCAACTTTCATCGTATTGAAGATATGTATGCCGAGAGGGGGTCCTCGAGGCGTGTGGAGAAAGGGGGTGCAAGGTGAAGGTATTTCGGGACAGTGAGCACACAAGCTTTACCCAAGTTCGAATCTGTTGGCTTTGGACGGATCCTACCCCTACTAGCAATCCAATAATACGGCAGAGCTGGAAGTACAGATTATAAGAGAGGTTTGCATGTGCGAGTTGAGATTGTATATTTTGGGTTCCCTAAAGGTTGTTCCCTAGGATGACTTATATAGATATCCGGCCTAGGGTTATAGGAGAGACCTATTCGGCTACGACTAAGAGTCGGTTACAAAGTACATCTTGGACTACAAGTAATTAAACAAGCCTAAGTCGGTAAGTCTTCTGGGACTTCCCGTAGCTGGATAGAATTCCGTCTTCTCTCCCTGACGGGGCCGCCCGTGAAGCAAAGCTCTAACCAAAAGTGGGCCACCCTGGTCAGCAAGTCACAATGGGTATACCCCGAAAGTATACCCCCAACAGTCGGCCAATCCTGTAATTGTCCCTAAAAAGGACACCACTGGTTTAAGAATGTGTGCTGATCATACTGCCTTGAACAAGGCTTGTCCCAAAGATCCGTTTGCTCTACCTAGAATCGACCAAGTTATCGACTTGATAGCAGGCACATAACTCCTATGCTTTCTCGACGCATATTATGATTATCACCAAATACGCATGAAGGACTCAGACAAACTAAAGACTTTGTTCATCACCCTCTTCCGAACCTTCTGCTATGTAATAATGCCTTTTAGGCTTCAAAATGCAGGAGCTACGTACCAGCGCACTTTGCAGCTTTTCCTCGACGATCAAATCGGACGCAATGTACATGCATACATGGATGATATAGCTGTGATATCCAAAAAGATGTTAGGTTTCATCGTGTCTCAGAGAGGCATAGAGGTGAACCGAGACAAGATAAAGGATATAATAAACATTACCAGGCCTACCTGGCTGAAGGACGTACAACGGCTCACTGGCTGCATTGCTGCAGTCCGTCGGTTCGTAAGCCGGCTCGGTGAAAGAGCCGCACTATTATACAAGCTCTTGAAGAATACCAACAAATTCATCTGGACCGATGAAGCTGAGGCCGCACTCCAAGACCTAAAAGCAGTACTCTCATCCACCCCTATCCTTGCAGCACCGAAACCTCAGGAACCAATGTTGCTCTACATTGCTGCGACAAACAAAGTCGTTAGCGTCATAATGGTGGTGGAACAACTGGAGGAAAAATAGGAACACTTGGTGCAACGTCTGACTTACTACCTCAACAAAGTCCTAACAGAATCAAAACAACGGTATCCTCATTACCAAAAGTTAGCCTATGGTGTGTTCTTCACATCCAAAAAGCTAGGACACTATTTCAAGAGCACAACATTACCATGATGAGCATAGCTCCCATGAGAGATATAATCAACAACAATGATGCCACATGACGTGTTGCTAAGTGGGGAATCGAGCTAGCAGCTTTTGACATTGAGTATAAACCGCACAAAGCGATTAAGTCCCAAATACTTGCCGATTTTTTCACTGATTAGTCAGAGACGACAAAAAACATGAACGTCCTAGAGTCAGAATATTGTGTTGGGTCCGCATCATAGAAAACAAAAAAATTCCTACGATGTGAACAACTAAGCACCAAGATCTATCTACCTAGATACAATCAACGGGTGGATATACATCCATAGAGATCTTACCCTTGAAGACCGAAAAGCTTTGTTAATGAAATCTGATTTCGTGGATGATTTAGTCATTCACTTGCCGATCTCAATATCGTGATGAAGTCCAGCAAATCCAGTAAGTCTAGCACCGCAAAGCAGCGGTGCATCCGTGATCGTACACACGTCTGGTACCCCGACAACCTCCGCATCCTCACGCCAGCGATGCAGCCGAAGCAGTAACTCCTTTCAGAAAATCCACCAGGAACATGTATCTCGCTAATCTGAGACCATGGGGAATAAACTAGAGGGGGCAAGAGATCCTTCACGAGGAGGTGTGATGTGAGAGGCGGAGTGAGGGGCCTTTTATAGGGAGGACAGCCCTCCCATGGCCGGCGGCCATGGAGGTGCCTCCACCTCTTTCGTCATTCATGTGGCTGGATGCTCCACTCACATAAACATGCCTCCACTCACATTTCCACTCACATGCATTAATTTTCCACCAAAATTAATGCAACTCTCATTTAATAAAACTATTTTATTTATTATATTCAGATTTTTTAATTACTTTAATTAACAAAGATTCACATAAAACGCCCTGCAAAATTTCAATATCACATGCAAAACCAGTTTAAGCAATTTCACCCGAAACAATTTCGGTTTCCATCGAAATGATTCTAGTGTTTTCATAATCTTTATCTGAAACATATTTGCTCCTAAATGGAGTTGGTATCCCTTAAGTGTGCCATATATGGTTCACGAATAATGCAGACATGATTGAGACCCTTCTCCGATCAATGATCAGTAGCAGGACCTAGAGATCCATACTGATTCCCACACATTCAATGATGACTCCAGTGATCGTGTGAAACTTTAATGTTTGTAACTAAATCCCTTTGTCTCGCAATATATTACATGTCCGAGATTAGATCATTAGTATCCCCATACCTAGTTTGATATTGTTATCGACAAGTACTCTTTTCTCATTCCCGGGATATAATATTCTAGTGATCTTATCACTTGCTTGCAAGCTACATCAATGTGATATCATCGAGAAGGCCCGGAGTATATCTCTCCGTCATCGGGATGGACAAATACCACTCTTGATCCATGAGCCTCTACATAACACTTTCGGAGTATCTGAACCCACCTTTATTGTCACCCTGTTACAGTGTGATGTTTGATGTTATCAAGTTACTCTTCCGGTGCTACTGATTGAAATTATCTCATGGTCTAAGGACTAAAGTTACTTCGTATGGTGTTATAGCAATTTAAACACAATGACTTTGATCATTGCTATACTTCGGATGAATGTTCATCACACCATTCACCAATGTTGTGACCTTGTTATTAACAACATCCAATGTCCATGATCAGGAAACCTTGATCATCTTGTTAATCAACGAGCTAGTTTATATGAAAGGCATAAATAGGAACTCTTTATTTGTTTATTAAACACACATGTATTAACGTTTCCAATTAACAAAATTATAGCATGAGAAATAAACATTTATCATAAACAAGGAATAAGATAATAACCACTTTATTATTGCCTCTCGGGAATATTCCCTTTAGTCTCCCACTTGCACTAGAGTTAGTAATCTAGTTTGAAAAAAATACACATTCAACACCTATGGCTTTATGGTGTTATATATACATGTTTGCTAGTGATAAACATAATCTCTAGATCTGACACTTTCAGGTCCGTGTGTATTTGCATGTTTTTGCGTCTCTATGCATCACACATTCTCTAATGAGATGGCATTGTATAAATTTAGTCCTTTAGTGAGACCTTTAGTTCCTTTGGGTTAAAACATGTTGATATTATTGTCATACAATATATCTTCATAGTACTAGCCCACTGTGAACCACACCTAGTTTGATAACAAACTACTTAACACAAATGCCCTCCTTTGCTAGTACTATAGCAGTCATATAATTAGCCTTTTGTTGTAGTATCCGTCACAATGTCTTAACTTTGGAACTCATCCAAATCCAACATGTAACCTCCTTTCCATTACATTGTGCCACCCATAGTTTAAATTGATGTAAACTTAACTTGTATCTTGTGACAAAACTAGTATCAATGTAACACTTTACAATAAACTATTTGTAACCTCACAACATATTCTTAGTTCTTCCAAAGATCATAAGAATACCCTTACTATCATCCAATGATCATCTTATGAGTCATTCTAGTATATGCTCATAATATTTAGAGCATAGGACATATCTGGGTATGTACATATCACATTATATATTATTGATTAAAATATTCATGTGATTTCACTCATTAAGTGTCAAAACACTCGAATCTCGTTTCACTCACCAAATGTTGATACACTTGAATCTTGATTCAACCCTTTCCATGCGGCAAGAACCTTTCTTGTCGTTTCCATATTGAACTCATTCAACATCTCATTCATGTATGTAAAATGCATACATGAACTTCGTAGTTTGGTAACATGTTTTCCCACATATTTGCATCATACATAATGTTATATCCCTGTTTTATATTGATTTTTGGAGATTTAGCAATGATCCCCTTTATTTTGATTATAACCCTATACGGCAGAAAAACCCCGTTTTCAATGTTTTTGATGTTTCAGGACCTAAACAAAGTCAAATGGACCTATACTTTTAGGGTTGCCAATGTTAATCCACGGGAAGCATCTAGAGCTCTGGAATTCCACTAGGTGGGCCAGGAGGCCCAATATAGACTGGGTGGCGCGCCTAGGCTTGTTGGGCGCACCACTTGTGCTATCTTCCTCCTCGGTTGTCTGATCGCCTTGATTCTTTCGCCCACGGACATCTCTTGACCTAAAAACCCTATACAAGGACCCCCCCAGGCGTCCTCGAGAGGATAGCCACCAGATACAAAAACGTGACCAAACAGAGTCAGATCCATCAAAGATTGGAGGAGAAAACTCTGCTGGAGATACCTCTAGGGAGATCTCCACCCTCTCCAACATCTTTGGCTTCATCACCATGATGAGGAGGGAGTAGTCCACGTATGAAGCCCTCAGACAACAAGCAAACACTTCAAAATTACACAAGAAAAAGTTTTTGTTCCCCCTGATTTTTGCATTCTGGTCAACTAATCAGGGTTGCTGAAATTGGGAGGTTACATACCTTTCCCCCTTAAAAGAATCTTGTCCCGAGATTCAGGAGAGTAAGGTTAGGGGATTTTGTGTCGGGGTTTGTGCTATGTGTTTCCAGCGTACTAACTTTTGGATGTCGTCTCTGAACATGCTAACTAAGGTTCTCCTACAGTTAGAATGGCTCTGATACCAAGTCTGTGGGGCCCCCAGATTAATCCTCCAAGAATACCTATTATACATACACCACAATCCCATGATCAGTCTGTCGTGGTACATAACCGACAAGTATCAAAGTAAACATCCATTATTAAGAGGATATATGTCATACCTTATTTGCCATTATGGCTACATCAAGCATCATCAACGGAACTTCATCAAGCGTAGAGCCCGAGCCATGCCTTAACCTACAGGCAGCTGACTAGGAGAACGTTCTAGCTTGCATAGCCATCAACATCACCTTCTTATCGAGATTTGACCAAGTTAATAGCCAGGGACAATGCCAGTGAGTACTTTGAATGTACTCACAAACCACCTTAAGATAATAATAACAATAATAATAACCAAAGGATATGCAGTATGGCTGTGGTAATAGGAGGGCTCCAAGAGAGGTTCTTTTCTCAAATAGTTTCTCTTGTAAATATAGCATCTACATATCTTTGTTGAAAATGTTTGTAAAACATTTTGAAAACCTTTTTGAGTAGTTTTGCAAAACATTAGGATTTGGTCACCCATTTGTTCCTCCTTCTGGTCATCCCATGACCAAACTCATTTCCTTCCTTTCCAACCATCCCATGGTCAAAACCTGTCCAAAGCCTTTGCTTTTCCAAAATCATTTTTGAAATCAATACCAGCACCTCTCTACAGCAACCTTCCAAACCATCCATGACTGTGGACATGGCTATTCGAATAGATTTACACTCTACAAAGGTTGTACACTTTACCCACACCATCCGGGTACCCTGCCTTGATCTCGCATAGATCGTGGGTCGAGTAATCATTCAAGACCTTCGGATGCCCACTCCAGTACAAGCGCCTACCCTATGAGTCGTTCCTCTCAACACTGGGACGTCGGGTACTGAGGACCAACCGGACCACCTTTTTCACTGCAGAAAGTGTGCTCTTTCAATGAGAGGCTCATAGTAACGCATGGCGGCCCGCCGACCATTTGTTTCTTCTCCGAATCGATGCTTCACATGAACCCTTATAGGAGAACACCCAACCTCTAGAGATTGAAATCTCCTATAGTACTTGCGCGGTAACTCATACCAGAGTAAACAAACTTTGAGTCTAGCCCCTTCCTGTCTAGGAGTAATGTGGTTGCACGGGTTAATTGTTCTTGCAAAACTACAAAGAACCGGGTGCATTTTCGTAAACCTTTTGCCTCCATCTTTCCTTCAGCATTTTGTAAAACAAAACCTTTTCCTTTCTCAAACTCCTATTGGTAGGTCAAACCTCACCAAGGTTTTATCATAAAACATTTTGTAAGATTTTTCCGGGGTCTTCCCATCCTATAGCTTTGCTTCGGCTAAATCGGGGTCTCCAAAGGGGTATGGCGTTATTAACCAACTATCATACTAGGGACAAGTAGGCATCACCAAAGGGGGTTGTACTTAGTAGTACAAATGTGTAATGGTTTGGAGGAGCCAAGCCACTACCAGATATAGCTCATCATATATTAAAGCAATGTAGTTAGATAAACAGTAAGTAAACATGTATGAGTAAAACAGTAGGACAAGGCTTATGAGCAAGAAGGTGGCTTGCCTAGGATCAGCAAACTAGAAATATATGTCCCTAGAATTCTTCTTAGAATATCATAATAATCACCATCTTCTTCAGATCTTCGATATAATCGCAACTATTATCGTCAGGGATCATACACGCAAGCAAAGAAGGGCACAATCAACACAAGACATACAAACACCAATACAATACAACAAGCAATTAAAAAATACAAGTATACCATTCAGTAGGTTTTGAGTAGTTGAGTCTAAGGCAATTGGAATTAATGGAAAAGCATTGGTGGTACTTCTTTTATGAATTAAATGTCAAATACCTCCTAAAGAAAGGGGTTGGAAACTAAGGCTTGGGTCTGTATGATATCAATGTGCAAAAATGACATCATCAGATAGGTATTGAAATAACAAGGCCAACAAAAGTGGTTTCATGATTTTATCATTTTTTCTTAATTAGTTATGATTATTCTTGTGGAAATAACACTAGTTTAGGGTAATAAATCACCAGAAAATATATGTAGCTCAAATAAATTTGTGCTCATAGTATATTTTATATAATTGAGTTTATGATTTTTGTGCGTTGGAAACGCCTAAAAATAATTAACAGAATGTCCTTGGAAAATTCCCAAAGTTAGTTCTGTAAGCCCCTAATCTTTTTAACCAGATTTATTCTGTAGGTCTAAATGGTGTGGGACAAAGTACACTGGATAGGTATTACACACACCTTACATAATAAATTGGAATCATTCATTTTGGAGTTTCCCAGTTTTTGCAATGAATTTCTTAGTGGAAAAACCACATGTAGAAGGTTTTCAATTATTATTAATACCCAGAAGATCAATAATTCTCGAACTCCTGGATATAGATAGATATTAATGTACCACATCACTAAGAGTTGGAATGGGGTCAATTCAATTCATGGTTTGTCCTATGGAATTTTTATAAGGCAGATATATATGAATTTTTTTATTTTTGCCAAAGATAAACCACAACTCCTAAAGGGATGGGACAAGGTCCATGGTGTAAGTACTTCAATTACTATCCAAAGGGAGTTGAGTTCACCCCATTTGGGTTTACCAAACTCCCTGGAATCATTATTTAGTGAAAAGGGCAGATCTTAATAGAGTATTTTCTAGAAACAAAGTATTGGGTATTTTACCTAAATTTTAGTCTTGCATGCTGAGGAAAACATTTGAGAGTATGTAAAAATTTATAATTGGGACTTTCCTTGCATTTCCATTTTTGTTTCTATTTAAACCAAACAGGTAGATTAATTGATCTAGAGAAAAAATTAAAGATAAATGGGGTAGAGGCAGATACCGGGCCGATTCTAACCAGCAATGGGCCGCACGACGCCTAACCGGCCCGCTTCCACCGTGGGGAGCGAGTGGGGCATGTTTGAACCTGGCCAAATGGGGCCTAACGGTCAGTGAGTGTGGAGGGCGAAGGGTAATCGAGAGAGGACAGTCATCCAATTTAAAGGAAGATCTACGGTCATTGGTCTTCGTCTGCATTTAACCTTAGGCGCTAGTGAGGGAACCCTAGTTCTAGCAGAGGAGGGCTAGGAGCTCACCTAGGGTCAATGGGAGTGGCTGGAGATTCGACGGGGTAACGCGGTGTGCCCCGATGGTCCCGGATAAAGGCGGTAGAGTCGATTCTAGCGACTTAAGGTCGCTCACGCATGAATACCCCACGACACACGCTCGGAAACTCCATGGCAGCGGCGCCTGGGGCGGTCCTAGAAGAGGGAAGGCACTAGAAGGGTTAGTTATAGGTGTGGGCTGCACAACGCAAGAGTAAGGAGGGAGAAGAGAGTAGGGAAGGGTTAACCTTGTCTTCATCTTCCGTGCAGGTCAGTAGATTTGTTTCCTTCGGTCAAGGGTGAGGAGGAGGAGGGGAGGGTACTAGAGCTTTCGTGGTGGCTCAAAGGGGTGTGGGAGGGAAATGGGAGAGGAAGGGAGGGATGGGGCGGCCTTGGGCCTTTTCATCCAGGGCGGCATGATCCATAGAGGACCGGGTGCATGTGGGGGCACTTCTAAGGGTGGTGGCATGCAATAGGCCGAAAGGGGCGGGGGGCTTGTGGTTTGATATTCTGCTATCATGCTAGAGATCATAGGGCTTGAGAGGGATGGGTAGGATAGGGAGTTGTCTCTTCCTTATTTTTGGTTGCCGAGAGAGAAATAAGGGAGAGAGAGGGGCTAGGGTTAGCCATGGGGGCTGGCATGTGGGGGTAGATGGTGCTAGGGTTTGCTGGTACATGCCTGGTGAGTGGAGATAGAGGTGGTGTTGGTAGTAGCATTGAAGTTTCAAGGATCTTGCCAAGATATGCATGGGGCTCCTTTTTCTCTGTCTCTAAAGCTCCAAGAACTAGGAACAAGGGGAATAGTGCCCAGCTACAGTGTAGCATGACCAGGGCAAGATGCATGGCTGTGGAGAAGTGCAAGACAAGATTTTTATGGGTTAGGATGAGGTTGAGCTCATGGTCCTGAATATCTCCCATTTTTGGCCATTTTGATTATCATGAAGAAAGTCTTAGATTTTGACCTTGACAAGATGTTGTAAAGATGTTGTTGGATGAGAATAACCAAGATACATGTCCTGGTTTTGTTTGAGTTTTTTCTGAATATTTTGGATCCTTTTTATATCAAATATTCAAATATTGCTGAATGTGTTTTATTGACTTCATTTGAAAGTTTCGAATTTTCCAAGGTGGGTTTTTGGTTTGCGATGGTCCCAAATATGAATCCACACTTTCTGGCTTTTTCCCAAGATTGTTTGAAGGATAAAAGTATTTAAAACAATTATTATTCCATTTCTGCCATTTAAGGAAATAGGAAGAAAGAAATAATAAAAGTCTTCAAAAATATTTACTTTTGAAGTGGGAGGATAGGGTATGATATATATTTCAAAAGTGCCAAAATTTGGGGAAATGATTTGGATAAAAACCAACTTTCTTTTATAGGGAGAGTTTTTAAGTTTTAGTAAAATAAAGGAATTTAATTATTTTTGGGTCAAAGGAATTATGGATAATATTTGATCAATTTTTATATCCAAGGTAGATGAGGTCCACGAGGTGTATCTAGCATTTTCAACCTTGGGTGTTGCGAATCCAACTTGATTTTGGTAGGAAACAAGGATCTAGGGTGATGTTATTTTCATACCATCAAAACATGGTTGGATCTTGGAGCTCAGATCTCCCCTTGGGGCATGGGATAGATGGATGGATATACCAAGTTAAGTATATCAGCATGGTACAAGAATTTGATCTTTATAAAGCATTAGTGCTTCAAGAATTGATTTCAAACTTTGAATAAAATAAGGGTGCCAAAGCAGATTATCAACTAGCCTTCAAAACTATGTGGGTTTTGGAAGCACAAGGCTCCAACTGAAACAAGTGAAGTAGGTATGGATATACCTTCATTAGTACCATACCAAGAGTTGGTCAAAACAATATAGTATGAAGATGTGAGCTTCTACCAAAGTAGGCATGTTGGTAAGATTTGCAGGAATTATTATTTTCTTCCTTGCAAAACCATCAAGAACAAGTGGATTAAAGGATGATCTATCCAGGACAAAGAGTGGGCCTTGTTAGTGCTTATTATGGTCTACAAGATGGTTCAAGTGCATTACCAAAAATGCAAAGGGATCAAAAATGAGGGAGACTCAAATATGTGATATTGATAACCTTTTTATAGACTTAGCCAAATTTGGCAGGTTTGGGGATTTTGACTACAAGAGTTAATGTTTTTGATTGATTGCAAGGTTCCCAATCATCATCAAATGGGTGATGTTGAAGTGTAGATTTAGTAGAGGGTATCCAATCTTAGGGAAGGTGTTGATTGACTTGGAGGGTACTAAAAAGGATTAGCCCTAGATTAATCTGGTTAAGATGCCAGATGGTCACTTTAGTGACTAGAGATCAGGTCTAGCTTTGTTTTCTTGCTTAGGGTTTGTAATCTTAATTTAGTTTGATCCTAGAGGATGAGATCCTAGATTATATCATACTACTTCCTAAACAAACAAGTCAAGCAACAGACCACGACAATGCATCAGACATCAGATCAAGGCAATTCATCTTAGAAACCACTCAAGCTAATTATAGGTCTACCATCAATCCTAGATTGAGGTAAGAATGGTTATTTTGAATAGGTTAGACTTTTGAACTAGGTAAGGTCCCTTGGTATTTCTACCAACAGTAGAGTTCAAAAGTTTTATAAAAGGTTTTGTCAAACATAAAGATAAGAGTGGTTGAAAGTTATGTCTTAATAATATAGGGAGATTGTATCATATAGCTCTCCATAATTTTGTTAATATAAGCTAGGAAAATAATGGTTGTGGCAAAGGCATATTGGCTCAAGTTTTGAAAAGCTAGAACATTTGAGAATATGAAAGTAAGCCAAGAAAGATTTGTGAAATAACTTTTGTCAACTGAGGGCGAGGTAGGGAATCTGTCATATGCTACACATTTAGATGCATAGGCACAGTTAGTTAACAAGAAAACACTTCAACATTACACAAGAAAAAGTTTTTGTTCCCCCTGATTTTTGCATTATGGTCAACTAATTAGGGTTGATGAAATTGGTATGTTACAGTCCTTTCTTCCTTAAAAGAATCTTGTCCTGAGATTCGTGGGAGTAAGGTTAGGTGATTTTGTGTCGGGGTTTGTCCTATGTGTTTCCAGTGTACTAACTTACAGATGTCGTCTCTGAACATGGTTACTTTGTCGGTAAAGCTGGACTTCAGTCTTCTCGGATGCATGGAGAATTGAGTAGGCTTCAGTCCTTATTGCGATAGAGGATCTTCCTTCTGTAAGGATTTATGACGTTTCTCTTAAGGGCTTATCGTATCCTAGTTCACAACTTCGGGTCAAACTCCTGGGGTTGCTTCTGATAGATGGTTAGTCTATTTGGTAGGAAAGACGCAGTCTTTCCCCCTTATGGTTAAATTGGGGGTAACTCAAGGATAACACAGTCCTTCTTTCTTGGGAACATCGGATGATGTTTTGGAGGCTATCGCCAACCTTTTGTCCGGAGTTGACATCTTCAGATGTCGTCTGCAAAACTAGTTTCCACGAGGCTTATATACTACCTTTTTGTACTAGGCCTATCTGAGCAGTTAAACTCGTGGAACTTCTAAATAGGTTAGAACTGATGGAGTTAGCAACTTTGCGGTCCTTTAGGTGGATCATCCACTAAGGTAGCAGAGGTCTTCATAAATCTTCATTTATTGACTCGTCTTATGATTCGTGAGTTGATGCTTTGTGAATGACTTCAGATGTAGAAATCTTTCTAGATTCCTTTACTGTAGACTGCATTTGGGAGTTGAGTGGAAAGACGTAGTCTTTCCACCTTAGAGCTTCAGTAATCGTCCCCTGAGAGTGGTGGAGATCTTCCATCTTGAAGTGTTGGAGGGATGCTGAAGAAGGTTGTATCTCCTTAGGTCTTGAGTTCAGGTCCCCGAGTGTCGTTACACTGCGTGAACCATGTCGTGGGTGGTTTCCTAACGAAGTTAAAAGGGGTTAGCTCAGGGCAAGTCAGTAGTTAACAACTCTTCTTGCTAGTTTTCAGTCAGGGTAGAGGCATCCAACTTCAGAGGAACTGTCTTCTCTTGAATTATTGGCATTGCTTCTGCTCGATGACGGTGTGGACTCGTTGTCTTCATGCATCCTATTCTTCAAGATTTTGGGGATTATTATGGCTTTCGAGTGAGGAACTTTCGATAGGTTTGAGGTAGGGTTGACCAGAAGAGTTAGTATTTTTGGGCTATTGGAAGGTCTAATATACCAAAGGTTAGTGGAGTCAGGTATTCACTTCTTGGATTAGTTAGTAAGTCTTGTGGTTTCCAACAGATACTAAGGATCCGTCGATGGTAGACTTCCAGCTTCGACGGGATTCTTGCTACTATTGGCAAGTGAAGGATGGCGTGTAGTGTGGATCACGAGTCCTGAGAGTTGCATTTGACGAAGTATGCCATCCTATTGAGGAGTAGTCTTCAAGGGTTTCTAGCTTGACGATGTCAAACTCCTAGTTCTTGTGAGGATTTTCTTCTCAAAACTCCCGAGGTTAGTATGGGTTCTCGTAAGCGACAACTAATTGGGGTGTGCCTGAGTTACTAGGTGGGGTATCCATCCTCACAACCCATTTGACTAAGGTCAGACAAGTCAAAACATTCATACAAGGTGAACAAAGCGAGGGGGTCACAATGTTCTCCGCAAACAACACACATCAAGCAACACATTAGGCACTTAGGCAAGCAAACACGACCTACTAGGGGGACCAAGGAGTTAACTACTCGTGATATAGTGGAATCCTATCTTAGGACTGTTAATCCTAAACATCATTTTCTTAGGGTCTGAGTCACTATCTTGCGTATGAAGCCTTCGCCAAGTCATTGGAAGCTTCTCGATAGTACAACACTTGATTTCTTCTGATTATGAGGATTCCGCTGGTAGGGCGATCTTCTAGTCTCCTAGTGTTTGCTGGTAGTTGCTTCTCTTTATCTCGTCCTCATCGTCTTCACCGGGTTCTAGGTCCTAGTTATTTGAAAACCGTAGGTTTGAAATTCGGACAAGGGATAGAGGAAACTGTTTTTGAAATCCTTTAAATTAGGGGAGGCAAATAAGTAGAATCTTTCAAGATGCTTTGATAAAATAGTTTTTGAAAGTCTGTGTTTCCAAATTAGTTTTTCTGTCCAACGACCATGCTAACTAAGGTTCTCCTACAGTCAGGATGGATCTGAGTCTATGGGGCCCCCGGATTAATCCTCCGAGAATCCTTGTTATGCATACAGCACGATCCCATGATCAGTCTGTCGTGGCACATATCCGACAAGTATCAAAGTAAACATCCATTACTTAAGCGGATATATGTCATACCTTATTTTCCATTATGGCTACATCAAGCATCATCGGCAGAACTTCATTAAGCATAGAGCCCGAGCTAAGACTTAACCTATAGGCAGCTGACTGGGAGAATGTCCTAGCTTGCATAGCCATCAACATCACCTTATTCTTGAGATCTGACCAAGTTAATAGCTAGGGAAAATACTAGTGAGTACTTTGAATGTACTCGAAAACCACCTTAAGATAATAATAATAACCACAGGATATGCAGCATGGTTGTTGTAATAGGAGGGCTCCAAGAGAGATTCTTTTCTCAAATAGTTTCTCTTGTAAATATATCATTTACATATCTTTGTTGAAAACTTTTGTAGAACATTTTGAAAACCTTTTTGAGAAGTTTTGGAAAACATTAGGATTGGGTCACCCATTTGTTCCTTCTTCCGGTCATCCCATGACCAAACTCATTTCCTTCCTTTTCGACCATCTCATGGTCAAAACCTTTCCAAAGCCTTTGCTTTTCCGAAATCCTTTTTGAAATCAATACCAGCACCGCTCTACAGCAACCTTCCCAACCGTCCATGACCGTGGACATGGCTATTCGAATATATTTACACTCTCTAGAGGTTGTACACTTTACCCACACCATCCGGGTACCCCGCCCTGATCTCACATAGATTGTGGGTCGAGTAACCAGTCAGGACCTTCGGAATGCCCACTCTAGTACAAGCACCTACCCTATGAGTCGTTCCTCTCAACACCAAGACATTGGGTATCGAGGACCAACCGGAGCGCCTTTTTCACTGCACAAAGTGTGCGCTTTCAATGAGAGGCTCATAGTAACGCATGGTGGCCCTCTGACCGTTCGTTTCTTCTCTGGATCAAGGCTTCCCATGGACCCTTATAGGAGAAGACCCAACCACCAGAGATCAAAATCTCCTATAGTAGTCGCGAGGCAACTCATAGCAGAGTAAACAAACTTTGAGTCTAGCCCCTTCCCATCTAGGAGTAATGTGGTTGCAAGGGGTTAATTGTTCTGACAAAACTACAAAGAACCGGGTGCATTTTTCCTCCATCTTTCCTTCAGAATTTTGTAAAACAAATATTTTCCTTTCTCAAAGTTCTCTTGGTAGATCAAACCTCACCTAGGTTTTATCATAAAAAAATTTGTAATACTTTTTCGGGGTCTTCCCATCCTATAGCTTTGCTTCGGCTAAATCAGGGTCTCCAAAGGGGTATGGTGTTATACACCAACTATCATACTAGGGACAAGTAGACGTCACCAAGGGGGTTGGACTTAGTAGTACAAATGTGTAATGGTTTGGAGGATCCAAGCCACTACCAGATACATCTTGTCAATTATTAAAGCAATGTAGTTTCATAAACAGTAATTAAAACATGTATAAGTAAAACAATAGGACAAGGCTTATGAGCAAGAAGGTGGCTTGCCTGGGATTAGCAAACTAGTAATATATGTCCCTGGACATCTTCTTAGAATACCATAATAACCAATAATAATCACCATCTTCTTCAGATCTTCGATATAATCGCAACTATCATCATCAGGGATCATACATGCAAGCAAACAAGGGCACAATCAACACAAATCATACAAACACAAATACAATACAACAAGCAATTGAACAATACAAGTATACCATTCAGTAAGTTTTGAGTACTTGAGTCTAAGGAAATTTGAATTAATGGAAAAGCATTGGTGGTACTTCTTTTAAGTATTAAATGTCAAATACCTCCTAAAGAAATGGGTTTGAAACTAAGGCTTGGGTCTGTATGATATAAATGTGCAAAAATGACATCATCAGATAGGTATTGAAATAACAAGGCCAACAGAAGTGGTTTCATGATTGTATCAATTTTCTTAATTAGTTATGATTATTCTAGAGGAAATAACACTAGTTTAGGGTAATAAATCACCAGAAAATATCTGTAGCTCAAATAAATTTGTGCTCAGAGTATATTGTATATAACTGAGTTTATGATTTTTTGACGTTTGTAAACACCTCAAAATAATTAACAGAATGCCCTTGGAAAATTCCCAAAGTCAGTTCTATAAGAACCTTGTCTTTTTAACCAGATTTATTCTGTAGGTATAAATAATATGGGACCAATTACACTGGATAGGTATTACAAATACCTTCCATAATAAATTTGAATCATCCATTTTAGAGTTTCCTAGCTTCTGCAATGAATTTCTTAGTGGAAAAACCACATGTAGAAGGTTTTGAATCATTATAAATTCTCAGGAGATCAATAATTCTTGATCTCCTGGATATAGATAGATATTGATGTACCACATGATTGAGAGTTGGAATGAGGTCAATTCGGTTCATGGTTTGTCCTACAGAATTTTTATAAGGTAGATATGGATGGATTTTGTTATTTTTGCCAAAGATAAACCACAACTCCAAAAGGCATGGGACAAGGTCCATGGGTTAAGTACTTCAATTACTATCAAGAGGGAGTTGAGTTCACCCCATTAGGTTTACCAAACTCCCTGGAATCATTATTTAGTTAAAAGGGCAGATCTTAATAGAGTATTTTCCAAAAACAAAGTATTGGGTATTTTACCTAAATTTTAGTCTTGCATGCTGAGGAAAACATCTGAGAGTATGTAAAAATTTACACTTGGGACTTTGCTTGCCTTTTCCATTTTTGTTTCTATTTAAACCAAACAAATGGAATAATTGATCTAGAGAAAAAAATAAAGAGAAAAGGGGTAGGGGAGATACCGGGCCGGTTCTGACCAGTGATGGGTCGCACGACCCTCAGCCGGACCGCTTGCACTATGCTGAGCGCGTGGGGCGTGTTTGAACCTGGCCTGATGGGGCCCAACGGTCAATGAGTGAGGAGGGCTAAGGGTTATCGAGAGAGGACAACCGTCCGATTTAAAGGAGGATCAACGATCGTCGGCCTTCGTCCTTATTTAATCTTAGGCATTGGCGAGGGAACCCTAGTTCTAGCAGAGGAGGGCTAGGAGCTCACCTAGGGTCGACAGGAGTCGCTGGAGATTCGACGGGGCGACGTGGTGTGCCCTAACGGTCTCGGAGAGGGGCGGCAGAGTCGGGTCTAGTGATGGAAGGTCTCTTGCGCACGAGAACCCGTGGTGCACGCTCGGAAACTCCACGGCGCTGTCGCCTAGGGCGGTCCTGGAAGAGGGAAGGCACTTGGAGGGTTAGTTATACGTGTGGGCTTCATAGAGAAAGAGGAAGGAGGGAGAATAGAGCAGGGAAGGGTCGGCCTGGTCTTCATCTTCCATGCAGGTCGCCGGATTTCTTTCCTCTGTTCAAGGGTGAGGAGGAGTAGGGGAGGGTACTAGAGATTTCATGGCGGCTCAGAGGGGGTGTAGGAGGGAAATGGGGGAGGAAGGTAGGGATGGTGTTGGGAATATGCCCTAGAGGCAATCATATATGATGTTATTCCCAATGTATTCATAAAGTTATTATCCATGTATGAACTACCGATATGTACCATTGAATATTTGCTTCAATTGTGGAACTACATATTCATGTTGTTCATACTAATTGTCCTTGGTCGTTGAGGTTGTGCTGGACACACAACTTAGACTAATGTGAAAGTCGACAGATGACTCGGTTCCACTTGTCATGGGCATGGATATGCCATTCCGACTTACACAGATTCGGCTAAAGAGTTTAGCGAGTCGGACTGACCCATATTGAGGTGCAACGAATAAGTCATCATTTGTATGTCTCAATCAATGTAATTCTTAGACCTGAGGTTATTGCATAATCCGAGTTGAGGATCACCGACTTAGGTTCTGTCATATGCTGTTCCATCACTGGGCAGTTATAAAGGCAGAGTTCGGGTCGACTGAGAATCAAGCTGCGTGATGTGAATGACCAAGATGGGACTTTTCACCTACGGCTGGAGAGATATTCTTTGGGACCTCTCGGAATATATGATTCGGAAAGCATGGCCATGCACGACTCGGTTAAGTGCTAACCAAGGCGATTGACTAAGAGTTAGTCAGATGAATCACTTATCTCGGATCGAGAAAGAGAGTCGAACTATTTAAGGGATGATGATTATTCGCCTATAGTTCGACAAGGTATATCGTGAGGCAAAAGGGACTTAGACGAAAGTCGCATTGGAAGGTATGTCGTCATGACTTTTTGGTACTTGGGAGTCAGCATGTTCTGCTAGGAGCCGCTACCGACTGATTGATCTTGAGTGAGACTCGAATTGTGTATGAGTTACCATAAGCCTGTCGGGTCACACATTAAGAGCGGGAGCAAGTTTGGGTTAGACCCAAAACAGAAACCTATTTGGTTTGGACCCAAATAATACATGGACTAAGTTAGCGAGTTGGACTTGAAGTGACTAATATAGGCCTTTTTAGTGAATGGGTTGCAAGTGAGTGGAGCCCACTTTCACTCCCTATGTAAGCTAGGGTGTAGGTGCTTAGAGAACAAGGTTAGGTCACTCCATGTGTTGGGAACCCTAGCCCCAATCCATACTGTCGCCGCCGTACCGGACCTAACAGTCCAACACCAGCGCTCCTCCTCGTACGTGTGGATACCGGCGGAGGTGTTGTGCGATCAGCACTTCGACGATCATGGACCAGAACGGACCGTGAGGACTGCACTGCATCAAGCGACGTGCTTCATCGATTCCGCAACTGCGCATCAAGTGGTAATCCTCGTGGCCTTCTACCCAATCTAGAACTTGGGAACACCACGTAGGGAAAAAGTTTTGTTTATCTCTACGTGGCCCTTTAGATGGGATGGCCTTGGGCCTTTTTATCCAGGGCGGCATGGTCCATGGAGGACTAGGTGCATGCGGGGGCGCTTCCAAGGGTGGTGGCATGCGATAGGATGAACGGGGCAGGGGCTCGTGGTTTGATATTGTGCTATTATGCTAGAGATCATAGGGCCTAAGAGGTATGGGTAAGAGAGGGAGTTGTCTCTTCCTTATTTTTGGTTCCCGAGAGAGAAAGAAGGGAGAGAGAGGGGCTAGGGCTAGCCATGGGGGCTGGCATGTGAGGTAAATGGTGCTAGGGTTTGCTGGTACACGCCTGGTGAGTGAAGACAGAGGTGGTGTTGGTAGTAGCATTGAAGTTTCAAGGATCATGCCAAGATATGCATGGGTATCCTTTTTCTCTCTAAAGCTCCAAGCACTATGAACATGGGGAACAGTGCCCTGCTACAGTGTAGCATGACCAGGGTGAGATGGGTGGCCGTGGAGAAGTGCTGGACAAGATTTTGATGGGTGAGGATGAGGTTGACCTCATGGTTTTGAATATCTCCCATTTTTGACCATTTTGATGATCATGAAGAAAGTCTTAGATCTTTATATTGACAAGATGTTGCAAAGGTGCTGTTGGACGGGAATAACCAAGATACATGTCCAGGCTTTGTTTGAGATTTTTCTGAATATTTTGGATCATTCTTGTCAACACCCGGATTTTTAATCCTGGATGCCTGTTATGCCATACATGAAAATCCCATGATTACCATTTTTGCGAGACATAACAGATTGGATATCATAGTACATCATCCATTACAAACCATAATAAGGTCTTACACAAATAAAGGATCTCATGATCTAGTATTAATACAAACAAGCAGCGGAATAATAAGCGTAGCAGTGGGCTCCATCTTCAGGGTCACAAGCAATGCTGACGATGGGAGATGATCCTATTTGTCGTAGCCATCCTACTGTCCATCTTCCTGATAGTCCTCCTCATAGCCTAGCCAGGGACAAAGCCATTAGTACTCTTTAAGTACTCGTAAACTATCACTAACAAGTAAGGTAGTTCTAGTAGGAATCCTAAGCTCTAAGTTTATTTGCAAAAAGACAGATTTATCTAAATTGAGTTTAGAAGTAAAGAAAACTCAATAAATGTTCTAAATCACTTTAAGTGGGAACCTAGCTTTCATGTTCACAACCTTGTTGTGGTCAAGTCAAAATCATAGTTCACTTCACAAGTCATTTTGAAAACATCTAACGATGGAACAGTATGGCCACTCCAACTGTCCATGACTGCGGACGCAGCTATTCGAATAGTTTGACACTCTACAGAGGTGGTACACTTTCACCACAAAATTTGATACATCCGTCAGGGATAACCCTGAATCATCATACTTAATATGTGGATAATGAATCATAACCTTTCAATTACACACTCTAGTATAGGCACCTCCCCTATGAGCTTGGCTTCTCAGCCATGGCTATCTGCCATCCTAGGCACTGCATAGGTGGACATCATCAAGAGGTAGCCTCAGCTCAAACCTCCTCCACGAGGGAACCCATACTAATGCATATAAACTTCCGACTAAGCCTTACGCAATTCACGTATTGTGGTTGTACGGTAAAATTGGAATGGTGTTGCATCCGAACCCAACCATCCGTTTTTATAAAGGGATAAGGTCATGCCTCAACATTTTTATCATCAAATCCATTTGTGTTTCTCAACACATGTCAAAACATTTCAATAGAATGACTCATTATTTTCATCATCAAATCCATTTGTGTTTTCATAATCATTTTCACCAAGTAGTTCCATCTAAAGTGATCAAGTTTTATCCTTAGCACTAGCCACTAAGTTAAGAGTGTTCACTAATGAGGGATGCTAATCTCAATCTGATGCCATAGAATGACATCTAGTATAGGCCTAGTTTTATACTCTTTATGCTATCTATACAATTTTCCAATACTCAAAGCACTAACTAAAAGTAAAGAACTTTGGTAAAGTAAAAGAGTAAAGTTTGCAAGTAAAACTTGGGATGGGTATAAATCAAAGTATATAACCAAAGCATGCCTAATGCATCTTGCTTAGGTTAAAGCTTGCATGGTTAACTTGTATAATTCTAGCTTGCCTTGAATGGTGCAGTGATTGAAGTTTTCCTCTTCTTCTTCTGGGTAGAACTCCTCCTCCTCGTAGCTTGGGTCGGTACTATCGTCTATAAATAAATACGGGGTACACAATCACCAAACAATACTTAACTAAGTCTATTCAGCACACTAAGGCTCAAATTTGATGATCTAGCATCATCACAATCATCACATGAATTAAAGAACTAGTTTTATTTATCTTATTTGAGAAAAGTAATTTCTACTCATTGAAATTAATTAAGATTTAATATTATCCAATTAAAATATGGGATCATGTGGACACATGTCATCACCACATATTATAATACATGGGAATGTGATTTAAAGGGTTGATCACATTTTATAAATTTTAAGATTATTATTTAATAGATTTAAAGTGACTAGAAATGTCCTAATAGCATTCTTTTGGTACTAGTCCAATGTCACTACATGCAAACCTAGATATTTTTACATATTCAGATAGATATTGTCAAATGTGATTTTTGAGAGTTGGAATCAACTCAAAAGCTATTATGGTTGATTTTTGAAAAATGTTTGAAGTTGCAAAAGTCTCTATCTTGTTATTTTTACTATAGATTATCTCTAACTCCAATTGATTTAAATCCAACGGGGGATGGTCTGGGTGCTGCTCGACACCAGAGGGGACAAGGGAGTGAAGAGGAGACGAAATGGTCGAGGATTACTATGCACAACAGTGAAGTTAGGCAGAGGTTAAATTAGGGCTAGCAAGGTGTTTGTGGAAATGGCCCCATGAAATAAAGTTTGGAATTTTTGATTCAAAATTTTTGAGTGATCTTAAATTAAGCTTGACAGTCTATGTTTGCTTGGAGAGGTTAAGGGGAATTGATCTGATAGGTTTTTGAAAAAGTGGGATCTTAACATATGAACTAGATTCAATTTTCAACTTTCCATTTAATTGCTTTGGAAAATGTTTTTGTAAGTTTCTAAAGTGGGCCTTGATACACTTTTACTTGGTCTAACAAGGGGTGAAAAGAAGTAGAAGTGTTTCTATTAGAAATTCTCTTCTAGGAACACCTAAAGTGTCCTAGTGGTTTACTTTTGCCAAAATGACCATTTGCTTTACTTATTCATATTTGATTTCTTTTTCTTTTGATTTAGTTTGTACATGGCCTAGATGATGTAGTATTCACCTTTAAACAATTTCACATCATTTGTAGCAATCAAGCATGGCATTTTCAATCAATCACACATTAATGCAAAGCTAACATGCATTCATAATCATTTTATTAATAAAAGTTTTTGTTAACCCTAAAATGGGTGATTAGAACTTGATAATCTTGATGAGAATATTTGGGGTGTTACAAACCTTCCCTCCTTAAACAAAATATCGTCCCAAGATTTAAAAAAAATAGGAACTAAAGAGATCTAGAAACTCAGTCCTAATGTAATCTTCTCGCTCCCAAGTAGCTTCTTCTTCGGTATGGTTGCTCCATTGGATCTTGAGAAACTTGATACTCCTGGTCCTGGTGGTTCTGAAGGCTTCTTTCAAAATACGAATGGGTACTTCACGATACGTTAGATCCTTGTTGATATTAATGGCTCGATGATCGATGTTCTTGAAAACTTCGGTCTTCTCCAGAACTTCTAAGCATCTACGAAGTAACGAGATATGGAACACATTATGGATGGCTGACTTCTCTTCTGGTAGTTCTAGTTGATAGGATACTTCTCCTCGGTGATTCAGAATCTTGAAGGGTCCAATATATCTAGGGGCTAACTTTCCTTTCAGCTGAAAACATTGCATTCCCTTCAAGGGTGATACTTTGAGATACACAAAATCTCCGATATTGAAGGTCAAGCCTCTACGTCTCTTGTCAGCGTAAATCTTCTGTCTGGATTGGGCGGTCTTGAGGTGCTCACAGACTTTGTGAACCTTCTCTTCAGCTTCTCGTAGGATGTCGGGTCCGAAAATCTGACTCTCTCCTACTTACGACCAATTCAAGGGGGTACGACACTTTCTTCCATACAGAAATTCAAATGGGTCCATTTGCAAACTGGCTTGATAACTGTTGTTGTATGAGAATTCTGCGAAAGGCAGACAATCTTCCCAATTTGATCCATATTCTAGCACACAAGCTCTCAACATGTCTTCTAAGATTTGGTTGACTCTTTCAGTCTGTCCATCGGTTTGCGGGTGATAAGCTGTGCTGAAATTCAACTTGGTTCCTAATCCTTCTTAGACTTTCTACCAAAATCTTGAGGTAAATTGGGTTCCTCGATCTACTACTATGGTCTTGGGGGTTCCATGCAAACTGACGATCAGCTCCGCTAGCTTCAAACTCTGGTAGGTTGTCTTGACAGGTATAAAATGGGATACCTTGGAAAGTCTATCAACTATGACCCAAATAGAGTCATTTCCCCTACTAGAAGTAGGCAAACCGATGATAAAGTCCATTCTGACAAAATCCCATTTCCATTCCAGAATCTGCAATGGTTGCAACAGTCCTGCGGGTCTCTGATGTTCTGCTTTGACTCTCTGACAGATATCACACTTGGCTATGTAGCTTCCGATTTCTCTCTTCATCTTGTGCCACCAAAATTGCTCCTTCAAATCTTGATACATTTTTGTTCCTCCGGGGTGGATAGAATAAAGAGTATCATGAGCTTCCTGCATGATAACTTGCTTCAGCTCTGAATCTGCTGGCACATAGATACGTCCTTTGTACCACAAAACTCCTTCTTCATCTTCGGTGAATCCAGGTACCTTTCCTGTACTGATACGACGTTTTATTCCGTCGATACTTGCATTTCCCTTCTGTGCTTCCTTGATCGGAACGATCAATGTGGGTTCAAGTTCAATGCTAGCTAAAAACCCTTTGCTAACTAGCTCCATTCTAAACTGCTCCAACTCTTCATGCAAACTTGGCTAGGCTTCTTTGATCATGGTGTTTAACCTACGCGGCAATCTGCTAAGAGCATCCGCTACCACATTGGCTTTGCCGGGGTGATAGTGAATGTAAAGGTCATAATCCTTGATTAACTCTATCCATCTCCTTTGCCTCATATTCAACTCCTTCTGGGTGAAAATATACTTCAAGCTCTTGTGATCCGAATAAATCTCACAGTGGTTACCCATAAGGTAATGACGCCATGTCTTCAGAGCTAAAACTACGGCTGCTAGTTCAAGATCATGGGTAGGGTAGTTTTGCTCATGCTGCTTCAGTTCTTGCATCAACACACATCCGAGACCAATCTTGTATGCATCACAATACACATCAAAAGGCTTCTAGATATCTGGCATAATCAAGATTGGGGCTGAAATCAATCTCTCCTTGAGCTCTTGAAAACTTGCTTCACATTTCTTGGTCCATTCAAACTTCTTATCTTTCTTCAAAAGTTGGGTCATCAGTCTTGCGATGCTCGAAAATCCTTCAACGAACTTGCGGTAATATCCCGCTAATCCAAGAAATGCACGGACTTGGGTTTGAGTGGTTGGGGATTTCCATTCTTCAACATCTTTGATCTTGGCGGGATCAACAGCGACTACTCCTACCGACACAATATGTCCGAGGAATCCTACTTCTTTCAGCCAAAACTCACATTTGCTAAACTTGGCATACAACTGATACTCTCTAAGGGTTTTAAGGATGGTTCTCAGGTGTTTCTCATGGTCTTCTTCTGACTTGGAATAGATTAGAATATTGTCGATAAAAACAACGGCAAACTTATCCAGAAAGTTCATAAAAATCTTATTCATGAGATTCATGAAATAAGCGGGGGCATTGGTTAATCCAAAAGACATGACCGTATACTCATACAATCCATATCCTGTGGTAAAGGCGGTCTTTGGAATATGCGTTGCATGAATCTTGAGTTGATGATAACCAATTCTAAGATCAATATGGCACCAGTCAACTGATCAAACAGATCCTCAATCTTTGGTAGTGGGTACTTGTTCTTGATGGTGACATCATTCAGCTTCCAGTAATCGACACAAATGGTTACCTCCATCTTTCTTGTCCTCAAACAGAACAGGTGATCTCCATGGTGATGCGCTTGGTTGAATCAGACCTTTCTCTAGCATAGCATCAAGTTGCTTCTTCAGCTCCACTAATTCAGATGGGTTCATACTATAAGGTCTCTGAGCTATGGGTCCAGTTCCAGGAATTAGTTCAATAATGAACTTGATATCCCGATCTGGGGGCATACCAGGCAATTCATCTAGGAATACGTCGGGGTATTCACAGACTACTCTGACTTGGTCTAGGGTTGGTTGGACTAGACTCTTATTGCATTTGAATTGATGGGGCAAGGTTTCAGATACATGCTCTACTGATACTCTACAGCTACTAGTCATGGTTATGGCTTTCTTGGCACAGTCGATCAATCCTTTATGTTTCGACATCCAATCCATTCCTAGTATTAGTTCCAAACCTTTGGTTCCAAGTACGATTAGATTGGCATAAAAATCTATTCCATGGATTCTGATAGGTACATCCTTGCAAATTTTTCTACCTTTGGTGGTTGAACCAGGAATTTGAACTATCATAACATGCTTCAATTTTGTTGGTTGAATCTTAAGTAGTGCATGCAAATTCTTCTGTAACAAACGAGTGCGATGCTCCTAAATCAAACAACACTCTTGCAAGTACCGAGTTAATAGAAAACATACCCAGCACGACATCTGGTGCTTCCTGGGCTTCTTCAGCATTCATGTGGAATAGACGACCGTTGCGATTGAGAGAATTCCCTAGGGCAAATCTTCATCTAGGCTGAACACAGCGTTGCTACTGAGCTGGGGCATTCACATTGGTGGTGGCTACAAGCTTCTTGGGGCTCTCGTTGGAGTAGTGACCCTTGACTCCACACTCAAAGCAAGTAATCTGGGACTTGTCTTTGGCTGCAACAGGCACAACATTGCTTCTAGTCCTTGGGGCAGTATTTTTGTTGTTGTTGTTGGGCTTGGGTAGTGCACAGTTGAAATTGTTGGAGTTGCCGGGGTTGTTGTCATGGTTTCCTCTAGACTTCAAGTTTCCTCCGCTACGATTGGGGTAGCTTGGACGAGACATCGGGGGTCTATTGTTTCTTGGGGCATATCCTGCAGACGGATTGGGGCGATACTTCTGGGTATTGTGGGACCCAGTCTGATGCATCATCCTGTGCTTGCGGTTGTCATTGGCTTGGTTGATCTTCCCTTCCATCTGAATGGCAGAGTCTACTAGCTCTTCTAGATCTTCAAAACGGATGTTGACTAACATAGTCTGCATCTCATCATGCAATCCATTCAGGAATCTTTCCTTCTTCTTGGCTTCAGTGTTGATCTCATTAGGGTCATATCTAGCAAGGGACAGAAATTTATCACGGTATTCAACTATCGTCATCCTTCCCTACTTCAGTTCCCGGAACTCATCTCTCATTCTGGTGACTAAACCCTACGGCACATGGGTGTGGTTGAACTTGATCTTGAAAGCTTCCCAGGTCATCACCTGACCGTGGTTCATAGTACGGGTGCTATTCCACCAGGCTCTTGCATCTCCAGCCAGACAGTGGGTGGCAAATAATACCTTCTCGTTGGCGTCAAATCCTGCGACTTCCAGATTGTTCTCCATGGTTTGCAGCCAGTCATCAGCATCTAAGGGATCCTCAGATTTGTTAAAGATAGGGGGATTGGTATTCTGAAAGTTGTTAAGCTTGGATCCATGATGATCCTGATTTCCATGGCCTTGATTATTGTGGGCCATATGAGCTATCTGTTGAAGAGTGGCTAGGTTGGCTTGGCGTTCGGCTCTACTAGCTTCACGGTGGGAAACTAGCATTTGCATAATCTGCAACATTGGGTCCTGCAATGTGCTACTTCCTTCGGGGTTTCCACGAGTCATCCGAAGATTGAGATAGATAAAGAGGTAAGAGGGAAATTTCTAAGGTTCATGGTTTGTTTTTAAAAGCTTTAAACTTTGAGTTTGAACTCAGGTTTTGCAAACTAACTTCTTCTCATTCATTCCTTCATTCAAGCACACAATACAACACACACCATAACATAAATGGAAAACAGATGGTTTTAAGAACCATTTTGTGAAACTACGATAAAGTGGGACCGATACAACTCACTCCTACGGTAGTGATAAAGTGCATCTACTCATCATCAATGAAGTTAGAATCATCATCATCGGTGTAGAAATCCATGGCATCATCCTCCAGTTGTCATTGTCATCACTGAGGTACGAGTGAATGTCTCCCTGGATGTATTCACCTTCTTCCTCTTCCTTTGCTTCCAGTTGGACTTCCTGTTCATGGATGGTCTTCTCGAGAGCGGCCACCTTCTTGCGAAGACGAGCGATGGTGCGATCCTTCTTCTCGCATTGACGATGAAGTGATTGGCGATCCTTGACGAGCATGGTGAGAGTCTGGTCCTTCTTGGCTGCAATGGCAAGGTTGTGGTTGGCGTATGCTCGAGCATTGTCCAATTCCTTATGCCTATCATACAACAGGAAGTCAAGATTATCCACTTGGAGCTTCAACTCCGGGTGACTTGGCATCTCCAATGGCATTCCTATAGAATCATGCCTTGCAAAGTGAGTTGTAACATCCCAAAACCTTAATCCAAGTGATCAAGATCCAAATCATCAAATTTAGAGTTAATAAAAACTTTTCCATTTAAAAATATTAAAGCATTCATATGTGTGTGCATTTAAGTTAGGAGTTGTTTTGAATTGCCATGTTTAAGTGATCCATTGATTGTAAAATGATTCTAAGGTGAAATAAACATCATCTAGATCATTCCCAAACAAATCCCAAAGAAAAACAAATCAAAATGAATAAAATAAACAAATGGTCATTTGTGCCATTTTAACTACCATGCCTACTTTGGCTATTCCTAGAACTCAAAACCTAACAGAAATAAATGTGGATCTTTGCACCCCTTGCTCGTACAAGTAGTGATGTACCAAGGACCACTTTGTTTCAGCCCAAAAACTTTCGAACACTAATTTTAAATGGCAATTGAAAATTGAATGTAGTACATATAAGAAGATCCCACTTATGCAAAAACCAACCAAACCAATTCACCTTGACTTTTCCTAGCAACCAGAGACTACCAAGTATAAGATCAGATCACACACCAAAAATCTTTTCAAAATTTGAATTTAAATTTCTTGCGGCCATTTGATCGAACACCTTGCAAACAGAATCGATTTGGCCTAACTTATACTGTTTTTGATCGATTTTTGTCAAACCATTTGAACCCTAGAAGATGCCTTTGTCTCCCCCAGGCCCAACCAAACCATCAAGAGGCTACCCCTTAGCCATTTCAAGCTGTGTCGCGCCACCTGAGCACCATGCTCGCTGGTCGAGCATGGATAGCTCGTAGCCGACCACCCCTCTCTCTCTCGCCATGTCTAGGAGCTAGACCAGACCACACCACCGCCCTCTGTCCCCTCCCCGAGCAGAGCCGAGCCGTGGACCACTCGCAGAGCACCACACCTAGAACGTCTGCACCATGCCGAGCATGCGCCAAAGCGCCGCGCCCGACAAGCGTGCACACGTCGCGCCTCGACCGCAGCCTGCACTCACCGCTTCGCCACGACCCCAAGAACCGCCCGGACATGCCCGTTCACCGCCACTTGACCTACAGCCCCGTGCGCCGCGTCGAACGCCGCCTCTGCCACGCAGAGCACCAGCTTCCCCCAACCAAACGCCACCGCCCCTAGCCGCGCATTTAAACCGTAGAGCACTGCCAGGAGGTAGGCCACCGTCCCCTACCTCTAGCCACCATGATATCACGTTGTACCGCCCTCGCTGTAGTCGCTAACCCATCCCGCTCGGTCCCCTCGTCGACCTATAAAAGGAGGCCACCCCAGCACAAACTCCTCATACCATCTCACTCCCCTCTCTCCACTGATCGTTCCACCCCATCCTCGGAGCACGGCGAGCCGCCGTTCGCCGGAATTTGCCAGAGCTTGCCGCAGCAGAGGAGGAGAGGCACCGTCGATTTCATCCACCCTAGGAGCCTCCGCGACCACGCCTGAGTCCGCCGTCGGCTGCACGTTCGATCGCCCCCATCGCCAAGTCTAGCTGGAGCCCTGGTAAGCCCCCACATACCCCCACTGAGCCGCTAGGGTTAGCTCTCGCCGGCGACCTGTTCGCCGGGGACGACGATCCTCAGCCGTTGATCACCCTTTTAATCGTAGCACTGAGAGTGCCCCGTACCGCTTCGCGTTTGATGTGTCGCTGACCTGCGGGACCTCCCTGTCAGTTGTCATCCACGCTGCGGAGCGCCACTGGGCTGGCCCGTTAGTTTTCCCACGCGACCCAGTTAGTTCAAACATAGATTTTTCTATTTGAGTTTGACCTCACTTCTATCCCTTAGTTTAAAAATCAATTCCAGAAGATCTATGGAACCAAATTGAATGATTGAAATTTTGTTAGAAAGCTACTAAAAAGATCTATCCAAGCCCGTTGGATTTAATTAATTTAGAGTAAGAGATCTCTCCTAGTAAAAATAACAAGACAGAATCATTTGCACCTTCAAACATTTTTATAAAATCAACCATGATAGATTTTGAGTTGATTCCAACTCTCAAAAATCACATTTAACCATACCTATCTGAATATGTAATAATATTAGGGTTTACATGCAGTGACTTTGGACTAGTACCAAAATAATGCTATATAGGCATTTCTAGTCACTTTAAATCATTAAATATTAAACCTAAACTTAATTAAATGTGATCCAACCTTTAAATCACATTCCCTTATGTTAGAATATGTGGTGATGACATGTGTCAACATGATCCCATATTCTAAGTGGAGAATATTAAATCTTAGTTATTTTCAATGAGTAGAAATTACTTTTCTCAAATAAAAAGAATGAAACTAGTTAATGAAACCTTGTGATGCTTGTGATGATATTAGATCATCAAATGTGTGCATTAGAGTGCTAAGTAGACTAGTTAAGTATTGTTTGGTGATTGTGTACTCCGTATGTATTT
Source organism: Avena insularis (assembly GCA_023614405.1). Taxonomy (NCBI): domain Eukaryota; kingdom Viridiplantae; phylum Streptophyta; class Magnoliopsida; order Poales; family Poaceae; genus Avena; species Avena insularis. The sequence goes on from CM042694.1 coordinate 456,320,286, forward strand.
ATAGATGATAGTACCGACCAAGCTTTCGAGGAGGAGGAGTTCTATCAAGAGGAGGAAGAGGAAAACTTCAACCACTGCACCAACCAAGGCAAGCTAACACTTGCAAGTATAATACTTAGCAAGCCATCATTAACAATGCAAGCTAACCCTTGCAAGCTAGATAACCTAAGCCAAGGCATTGGGCATGCTTTGGTGCTACCATTTTGGATTTATACCTATTCCAAGATTTAATTCCAAGCTTTACCTTTCTTTATTTTACCAAAGTCCTTTACTTGTTTAGAAGGTAGCATAAAGAGTATAAAAATTGACCTATCTAGAGAACCTTAGATGTCATTCTATGGCATGAGATTGATCTTAGCATCCCACCTTAGTGAACACTCTTAACTTAGTAGTTTAGAGAAAAACTAAAACTTGAGTCACTTTAGATGGGAATACTTGGTGAAAATGAATTGTGAAAACCTTGGAATGATGAGTCATTCTATTGAGATGTTTTGGCATGTGCTGAGAAACACAAATGGTTTATGATGATGAAAATGTTGAGGCATGAGCCTTAGCCCTCTTACAAAAACTGATGGTTGGATTCGGATGCGATACCATTCCAAATTTACCGTACAACCACAATACCTGAAGTGGGTAAGGCTTAGCCGGAAGTTTATATGCATTAGAATTAGTTCCCTTGCGGGAGAGGTTTGAGCTGAGGCTACCTCTCGATGTTGTCCACCTATGTAGTGCCCAAGATGACAAATGGTCATGGTTGGGACGCCATGCTCATAGGAGAGGTTCTTATACTAGGGTGTGTAAAGGGAAGGTTATGTTTGATTATCTACATACTAAGTATGATGATTCAGGGTTATCCCTGACAGATGTATCGAATCTTGTGGTGAAAGTGTACCACCTCTACAGAGTGTCAAACTATTCGAATAGCCGCGTCCGCGGTTATGGACAGTTGGAGTGGCCATACTGTTTCGTTGTCAGATGTTTTCAAAATGACTTATGAAATGAATGATGAATCTTGACTTGACCACAACAGGGTTGTGACTATGACACTAGCTTCCCAACTTAAGTGATTCTAGAACTTTATTTTATCTTTCTTGGTTTCAGAACTCAGCTTAGGTTTCAAATTTAACTTTATAGTTAAGCTTAGAGTTAGCATTTACACTAGGACTATACTACTTGTTAGTGGTAGTTTGCGAGTACTTAAAGAGTACTCATGGCTTTTGTCCCTAGCTATTCTCATGGCCAGACTATGAAGGCGACTACCAAGATGACGGACAGCAAGACGGCTATGATAACTAGGACTATATGCCTTCGTCAGCATTGCATGTGCCCTTGAGGATGGACCCCACCGCTATGCTTACTATTTATTCCGCTGCTTGTTGTATTAAGACTGGATCATGAGATCCTTATTTGTGTAAGACCTTATTTATGGTTTGTAATGGATGAGGTACTATGATATCCAATCTGTTATGTCTCGCAGAAATGGTAATCCTGGGATTGCGATGTATGATATAACATGCATCTAGGATTAAAAATCCGGGTGTTGACACGAGTTCCCTAGATCAAGTTGATGTTTTTCCCACACAGACGGGCAAGAGCTTCATGAATAGCCCTGGCTAATCCATCTAGCCAGTTGTTCTCTTGCATGGTGAATTGAATCTTCTCAGAAAGGGGTGCTTTCATCTTGCCTCTGATATCTGCAACTATCATCCATTGTAGATCTCCTCATGGGTGATCCTTGAGTTGTGCCCCGAAGAATTCCGGATGCGGGCGCTCAAGGTACTCTGATAGTGCATCTAGATCCCTCTCAAAGATCAGCTGGCCTCCGTTGCCCAACTGGTAGAACTTGCAATACTGAACTTCCATCTATAAGAATTTAGGATGAGTAACTTAGTGAGTTGATCAACTGTGTCAAATTTTATTTAAGAATGTAAGAATTTTTGAGGAACATGAATTTTTTGAAAGAATCAAGGATAAGAGTGGGGTATGTTTTCATAAATACTTACTTCTTTGGTTTTGAAACTAAGCTTTTGTTCAGACGTCCATTCTAACTAGGGTCTCCTATGGTCAGGATGGCTCTGATACCAACTTCTCAACACCCGGATTTATAATCCCAGATGCATGTTATGCCATACATCGCAATCCCAGGATTACCATTTTTGGGTGACATAACAGATTGGATATCATAGTACATCATCCATTACAAACCATAATAAGGTCTTACACAAATAAAGGATCTCATGATCCAGTCTTAATACAAACAAGCAGCGGAATAATAAGCGTAGCAGTGGGCTCCATCTTCAGGGTCACATGCAATACTGACGATGGGAGATGATCCTAGTTGTCGTAGCCGTCCTGCTGTCCATCTTCCTGATAGTCCTCCTCATAGTCTGGCCACAGGAATAGCAAGGTACAAAGCCATGAGTACTCTTTAAGTACTCGCAAACTATCACTAACAAGTAAGGTAGTTCTAGTAGGAACCCTAAGCTCCAAGTTTATTTGCAAAAAGGCAGATTTATCTAAATTGAGTTCAGAAGTAAAGAAAACTTAGTAAATGTTCTAAATCACTTTAACTGGGAACCTAGCTTTCATGTTCACAACCGTGTTGTGGTCAAGTCAAAATCATAGTTCACTTCACAAGTAATTTTGAAAACATCTGACGACAGAACAGTATGGCCACTCCAACTGTCCATGACCGCAGACGCGGCTATTCGAATAGTTTGACACTCTGCAGAGGTGGTACACTTTCACCACAAAATTGGATACATCCGTCAGGGATAACCCTGAATCATCATACTTAGTATGCGGATAATGAATCATAACCTTTCAATTACACACTCTAGTATAGGCACCTCCCCTATGAGCTTGGCCTCCCAGCCATGGCCATCTGCCATCCTGGGCACTACATAGGTGGACATCCTCAAGAGGTAGCCTCAGCTCAAACCTCCTCCGTGAGGGAACTCATACTAATGCATATAAACTTCTAGCTAAGCCTTACCCAATTCAGGTATTGTGGTTGTACTGTAAAATTGGAATGGTATCGCATCCGAACCAAACCATCAGTTTTTATAAAGGGCTAAGGCTCATGCCTCAACATTTTCATCATCAATCCATTTGTGTTTCTCAACACATGTCAAAACATTTCAATAGAATGACTCATCATTACAAGGTTTTCATAATCATTTTCACCAAGTAGTCCCACCTAAAGTGATCAAGTTTTATGCTTTGCACTAGCCACTAAGTTAAGAGTGTTCACTAATGAGGGATGCTAATCTCAATCTCATGCCATAGAATGACATCTAGTATAGGTCTAGTTTTATACTCTTTATGCTATCTATACTACTTTCCAATACTCACAAAGCACTAACTAAAAGTAAAGAACTTTGGTAAAGTAAAAGAGTAAAGCTTGCAAGTAAAACTTGGGATGGGTATAAATCAAAGTATATAACCAAAGCATGCCTAATGCATCTTGCTTAGGTTAAAGCTTGCATGGTTAACTTGTATAATTCTAGCTTGCCTTGATTGGTGCAGTGATTGAAGTTTTCCTCTTCTTCTTTTGGGTAGAACTCCTCCTCCTCGTAGCTTGGGTCGGTACTATCATCTATAAATAAATACGGGGTACACAATCACCAAACAATACTTAACTAAGTCTATTCAGCACACTAAGGCACAAACTTGATGATCTAGAATCATCACAATCATCACATGATTAAAGAAATAGTTTTATTTATCTTATTTGAGAAAAGTAATTTCTACTCATTGAAATTAATTAAGATTTAATATTCTCCAATTAAAATATTAGATCATGTGGACACATGTCATCACCATATATTCTAATACATGGGAATGTGATTTAAAGAGTTGATCACATTTTATAAAGTTTAATATTATTATTTAATAGATTTAAAGTGACTAGAAATGCCCTAATAGCATTCTTTTGGTACTAGTCCAATGTCACTGCATGAAAACCTAGATATTTTTACATATTTAGATATATATTGTCAAATGTGATTTTTGAGAGTTGGAATCAACTCAAAAGCTATTATGGTTGATTTTTGAAAAATGTTTGAAGTTGCAAAAGTCTCTGTCTTGTTATTTTTACTATAGATTATCTCTAACTCTAATTGATTTAAATCCAACAGGATTGCATAGATAATTTAATTACTTTTCTAGCCAAATTTGAATCATGCAATTTGGTTAAGTGAAACTCTCTAATTTTTGAATATGTGGACAGAAACTAGTTTAAACTTAAATGGAAAAACAATTATTTGAATTTCCAGGCCAGCACGGGAAGTTAAACGGGCCAGCCCAGTTACACTACGCGGCGCAGCGGGCTGCTGATAGATGGGGTCCACTAGTCAGCGGAACTAACTACGCGAAACGGTATCGGTGAATCTAGGCCATGCGATCTTAACCTAATCTAACGGCTAGGAGTCGTCGTCGATGACGAACTGCTCCGGCCAGGAAGTAAACCTAGCGCGGTGGTGGGGGTCTGGCGGGGCTCACCTGGGCTCTAGCTAGGGTCTGCGACGGGGGAAATCGACGTGGTAGACGACGACAAGGCGAGGCGTGGTCACGGCAGGGCTTGGGGTGGTCAAAATCGCTGGCGCCTTTCTCCTCCAGCAGCAGCGGGCTCCGGCCAAATTCCGGCAAGAGAGAGATCGCCTTGCTCCGGGAAGAAGTGGGGGAGGGTCAGTGAGAGGTGGTGAGTGGAATGGTGTGGAGAAGAGAGGCATGGGTGGCCTCCTTTTATAGTCTTGGCGGGGACCGAGCGGCAGGCTTCGTCGGTGGCTACGAGCTGACTATCGGCATGGTGGTGTCTAGTGGGTGGTGCTGTGTTCCCTGGCGGTTCTTATGGGCGTGGGGCGGCGTGGTTTGGTCGGGAGTGTGCAGTGCTCCATTGACGAGAGGTGTTCTTGACAGCGTCGTCAGGTGCTGTGGTCATGTGACCAACGGGGTTGTCCGCTAGGTTGTTGTGATCATGGCGGGCATGCGCGTGCGCGGTGACGGCAGGGCGCGGTCTGGGCTAGCTGGTCGGGCGGGCGAGCTGGTGTGCTCTGGACATGGTGTAGAGGCACGGTGCATGGTGTAGCTAGGGTGGTCCAGGGCTCGGCTGGGGTCGTGGCCTGGACAGGGGGTGGTGGTAGAGCGAGGCGTGTTTCCTGGACATCATGGTTGGATGTGGTGGTGTCTGTAGTGTGCTAGCCATGGTCGGCCGGTGATGACCACAATCGGGCGGCGCTCCACTATGATCCATGGCTAAAGGGGGGATGGTCTGGGTGCTACTCGACACTAGAGGGGACAAGGGAGTGAAGAGGAGACCAAACGGTCGAGGATTACTATGCACAACAGTGAAGTTAGGCAGAGGTTAAATTAGTGCAAGCAAGGTGTTTGTGGAAATGGCCGCATGAAATAAAGTTTGGAATTTTTGATTCAAAATTTTTGAGTGATCTTAAATTAAGCTTGAGAGTCTATGTTTGCTTGGAGAGGTTAAGGGGAATTGATTTGATAGGTTTTTGAAAAAGTGGGATCTTAACATATGAACTAGATTCAATTTTCAACTGTCCATTTAATTGCTTTGGAAAATGTTTTTGTAAGTTTGTAAAGTGGGCCTTGATACACTTTTATTTGGTCTAGCAAGGGGTGAAAAGAAGTAGAAATGTTTCTGTTAGAAATTCTCTTCTAGGAACACCTAAAGTTCCTAGTGGTTTACTTTTGCCAAAATGACCATTTGCTTTACTTATTCATATTTGATTTCTTTTTCTTTTGATTTAGTTTGTAAACTGCCTAGATGATGTAGTATTCACCTTTAACACATTTCACATCATTTGTAGTAATCAAGCATAGCATTTTCAATCAATCACACTTTAATGCAAAGCTAACATGCATTCATATTCATTTTATTAATAAATTTTTTTGTTAACCCTAAATTGGGTGATTAGAACTTGATAATCTTGATTAGAAGATTTGGGGTGTTACACTTCTTATATCAAATATTCAAATATTGCTGAATGTGTTTTATTGACTTCATTTGAAAGTTTTGAATTTACCAAGGTGGGTTTTCTATTTGAGATGGTCCCAAATATGAATCCACGTTTTTTGGATTTTCCCCAAGATTTATTGAAGGATAAAAGTATTTAAAACAATTATTATTCCATTTCTGCCATTTAAGGAGATAGGCAAAACGAAATAATAAACCTATTCGAAATATATATTTTTTGAATTGGGAGGATGGGTATGCTATATATATTTCAAAAGTGCCAAAATTTGGGGAAATGATTTGGATAAAAACTAACTTTCTTTTATAGGGAGAGTTTTTAAGTTTTAGTAAAATAAAGGAATTTAATTATTTTTGGGTCAAAGGAATTATGGATAATATTTGATGAATTTTTATATCCAAGGTAGATGAGGTCCACAAGGTGTATCTAGCATTTCTAACCTTGGGTGTTTAGAATCCAACTTTATTTTGGTAGGAAACAAGCAATAAAGGATCTAGGGTGATGTTATTTTCATACCATCAAAACATGGTTAGATCTTGGAGCGCAGAGCTCCCCTCGGGGCATGTGGTAGATGGATGGATAGACCAAGTTAATTATATCACCATTATACAAGAAATTAAGCTTTATAATGCTTTATTGCTTCAAGAATTCATTTCAAACTTTGAATAAAATATGGGTGCCAAAGCAGATTATCAACTAGCCTTCAAAACCATGTGGGTTTTGGAAGCACAAGGCTCCAATTGAAACAAGTGAAGTAGGGATGGATATACCTTCATGAGTAGGCATAACCATACCAAGAGTTGGTCAAAAGAGGATAGTATGAAGATGTGAGCATTTGCCAAAGTAGGCATGTTGGTAAGATTTGTAGGAATTATTATTTTCTTCCTTGCAAAACCATCAAGGACAAGTGGATTAAAGGATGATATATCCTAGATAAAGAGTGAGCCTTGTTAGTACTTATGATGGTCTCCAAGATGGTTCAAGCGCATTACCAAAAATGCAAAGGGATTGGAAATGAGGGAGACTCAAATATGTGATATTGATAACCTTTTTCTAGACTTAGCCAAATTTGGCAGGTCTGGGGATTTTGACTACAAGAGTTAATGTTTTTTATTGGTTGCAAGGTTCCCAATCATCATCAATTGGATGGTGTTGATGTGTAGATTTAGTAGAGGGTATCCAATCTTAGGGAAGGTGTTCATTGACTTGGAGGGTACTAGAAAGGATTAGCCCTGGATTAATCTGGTTAAGATGCTAGATGGTCACTTTAGTGACTAGAGATCAGGTCCAGCTTTATTTTCTTGCTTAGGGTTTGTAATCTTAATTTATCTTGATCCTATAGGATGAGATCCTAGATTAGCTCATACTACTTCCTAAACAAATAAGATAAGCAGTAGACCACGACAATGCATCAGACAACAGATCAATGCAATTCATCTTAGTAACCACTCAAGCTAATTCTAGGTTTACCATCAAGCCTAGCTTGAGGTAAGGATGGTTATTTTTAAAAGGTTGGATTTTTGAACTAGGTAAGGTCCCTTAGTACTTCTACCAAGAGTAGAGTTCAAAAGTTTTATAAAAGATTTTGGCAAACCTAGAGATAAGAGTAGTTGAAAGTTCTGTCTTGAAAATATAGGCAGATTGTATCATATATCTGTCCATAATTTTGTTAATAGAAGCTAGGAAAATAATGGTTGTGGCAAAGGCATCTTGGCTCAAGTTTTGAAAAGCCAGAACATTTGAGATTATGAAAGTAAGCCAATAAAGTTTTGTGAAATAACTTTTGTCAACTACGGGCGAGGTAAGGAATATGTCATGTGCTACACATTTAGATGCATAGGCACAGTCAGATAATAAGCAAACACTTCAGCATTACACAATAAAAAGTTTTTGTTCCCCCTGATATTTGCATTCTCGTCAACTAATCAGGGTTGCTGAAATTGGGATGTTACGCACATTGTTTAACAATCAAAGAATACAACCATAACATGTATATCATCTATATATTAAGCTAGATATTTATAATCTTTTCCTTTTCTGCCAAATATTTTATAGATTCTCTTTGAGCATTTGCTTTTCCTTTTAAAAGAATTTATCAACATCAACAATGGTTCCATACATATGACACATAGTCCAAAGCGTGTATAGTCAAATACTAATACCTTTGGACTTGCACTTTTAAGTGGATCACCATCATCAAATGTTTGGCATTCTTTCAAAATACATTCTTTAGTAATCCTTTTGGTGTAGTAAACATTTTACCTACATCTCCTATTCATCCTTATCATGATAACTGACATGATCAAGCTACTATATCTTATAAGGGGGAATCATGAGTATAATGTTAGTTCCCAAAACCTTTTTGCGAGATTAGGACGCCTAGCGCCCCCAACCTTTGCAAATTCTCATACAATATGAGAACATGTATTTTTCCAAATCATACTCTATCATGTTGCAACCATAAACATTGTTTCAGATATCACAATAACTTCCACACATGACGATTTCTAAAACAATCCTTTCAGCTCCTAGATAACCTCGATATTAAAACAACTTTTGAATATCAAGAATCATGGAGGCAAACATGATACTTTATATACTAACACTGGAATTGTCACTCTTGGTTTAATACTACTTATTAAACTTAATGGAGTAAATTGAATTTGCTGAAAGTTTGCAATATGACTTTTAAACTTTAGATTGACACTTAAAACAATACGATACCAGTTCGTAAAGTAAATATCCAGAATTCTATGGTTCTATTATCTCATTTAAAACTAAGCGCAAGGTAGTAAACGGATGCCAATGACTACAAGAAATTATGCAAATTCACTTTGATTTTAGTTTATGATAAATTGAGTTTGACTAATCCAAATTACAAATGAACTCCCACTCAAAACCAACATCCCTCGAGTTGTTTTGGTGATTACATGAACCAGATCCACTACACCAAGACCGATCATCATGTGAGTTTGTGTAGCTTCAAAGGCGAGCATCTATATTGTAATCATATCAACCATATGACTCATTCTTTACCTTTCTGTTCGTGTTCTGAGGCCATGTCTGTACATGCTAGGCTCACCAAGTAAGAACCTTAGTACTCACGTGCAAAAAAAAGAGAGAGAGTTCTAGTTAACGGTTCCAATTCATTCTGAATTTTGCAGCCTGTGACTAGAAATCCACTTTATTCTCCTTTTCCATCTTAATAGAAAGAAACATAAAGTTTTATTGTATTAGCAGTATCTGTTTTAATATAGAATATATCAAAGAGAATAATAGAAACAGGGTTTGTAAAACTGTCTTACACCAGTTGTATGCGAACATAGAGTCTATCACACCTGATCATCACGTGGTGTTTCGAAATGACAAACTTTATTAACGGTGCATACTAAGGAAGAACAATTTTTTATCCTGATATTTTAAATGAGGGATCATTTTATAATGCTACTAAAGCGCCAAACAAGCAATATAAGATGCAAACAAACATCATATGCAAAAAGTGATATGATATGGTTCTTGCACTTGATAACTATCTTGTGTGTTGTAGTATGATCTTCATCATTCCTATATGTGTAAGGCCAAGGTCTATGGAACTTACACTTTGGTATGTTATAATTTCCAAGAGTATCAATCCATACTAGAAATTACAATATCACCATATCATGACACTTGTCTAGCAACAATCTAAACTAGACGCCTCTAATTTATCAATTGTAAGTTTTACGTGGCTTAGGGCTTTCGAAGATAGAACCATTCATACCTACAAACAAGGAAGCACAACTATGATAAACAAATTATTAGCAACTCGTTGTAAATCAGATATTGACTATAGTAGGAGAGACAAACACGGGCTAGCCACTTATGCAAAACTAGTTGCATGTCAAGCGTGGAACAGGTCTCATGTGCGAGGATATGTAAAGTTAGTCTGGGCCGCTTCATCCCACTATGCCACCAATATCCAAATTGTATAGAAGATGCAATAACATGATCATCAATGCCCACATACGCATATGTGTTCTACCCGTGCAAAGCATCTACGCATAGATCATGCTCTAATACCACTAGTGGGTTCGTAGCATAGAAAACAAAAAAATTCCTACGATGTGAACAACTAAGCACCAATATCTATCTACCTAGATACAATCAACGGGTGGATATACATCCATAGAGATCTTACCCTTGAAGACTGAAAAGCTTTGTTAGCAAAATCTGATTTCATGGATGATGTAGTCATTCACTTGCCGATCTCAAGATCGTGATGAAGTCCAGCAAATCCAGTAGGTCCAGCATCAGCAAGTCCAGCGCCACAAAGCAGCGGTGCATCCACGATCGCACACAGGTCCGGTACCATGAAAACCTCCACGTCCACGCTCCAGCGATGCAGCGGAAGCAACAACTCCTTTCAGACAAATCCATCGGGAACATGTATCTCGCTCATCGAGGACTATGGGGCATAAACTATAGGGGGAGAGAGATCCTTCACGAGGAGGTGTGATGTGAGAGGAGGAGGGAGGGGCCTTTTATAGGGAGAGGGAGTGCATGCCCCTCCCATGGCCGACGACTATGGAGGTGCCCCCACCTCTTCCATCATTCATGTGGGTGGATGCACCACTCACATAAACATGCCTCCACTCACACTTCCACTCACATGCATTAAATTTCCACCAAAATTAAAGCAACTCTTATTTCATAAAACGATTTTATTTATTTTATACAGAATTTTGTTAAGTACTTTAATTAACAAACATTCACATAAAACCCCCTGCAACATTTCAATATCACATGCAGAACCAGTTTTAGCAATTTCACCCGAAACAATTCTGGTTTCCATCGAAATAATTCCAGCGCTTTCATGATATTTATCTAAAACATATTTTCTCCTAAGTGGTGTCGATGTCCCTTAAGTGTGTCACCCTATGGATCGCGAATAATGCAGACATGATCAAGACCCTTCTCCGATCAATAATTAGTAGCGGGACCTGGAGATCCGTACTGATTCCCACACATTCAATGATGACTCCAGTGATCAGATGAACCTTTAACATTTGTAACTAAGTCCCTTTGTCTCGTGATATATTACATGTCCAAGATTTGATCATCGGTATCCCCATACCAAGTTTGATCTCCTTTCTGACAAGTACTCTTTTCTAGTTCCTGTGATATAACATTCTAGTGATCTTATCACTTGCTTGCAAGCTATATCAATGTGATATCACCGAGAGGGCCTAGAGTATATCGCTCCATCATCGGGATGAAAAAATCCCACTCTTGATACATGAGCCTCTACATAACACTTTCGTAGTATCTGAACCGACCTTTATTGTCACTCTGTTACGGTGTGATATTTGATGTTATCAAGTTATTCTTACAGTTTTAGTGATTGACATGATCTTATGGTCTAAGGACTAAAGTTACTTTGTATGATGTTATAGCAATTTAAACACAATGACTTTGATCGTATTGCTATACTTCAGATGAATGTTCATCACACCATTCCACCAATGTTGTGACCTCATTATTAACAACATCCAAAGTACATGATCAGGAAACCTTGCTCATCTTGTTAATCAACAAGCTAGTTTATATGATAGGCATAACTAGGAACTCATTATTTGTTTATTAAACACACATGTATTAACATTTCCAATTAACAAAATTATAGTAGTAGAAATAAACATTTATCATAAACAAGGAATAATATAATAACCATTTTATTATTGCCTCTCGGACATATTGCCTTCATATCGGACATTGCCTTTTGACGTGTCAAAAGCACTCGGGGGCTAGCGTGGTACTCAAATCACCCAAGGAGACAAACTATTCTATGTGTTGCAGAGTCACTTCACGATGACCAATAATATTGCCAAATATGAAGCCCTGCTGCATGGAATTCGAATCGCAAAAGACATCAACATTCATCGACTCATGTGCTATGGAGACTCGGATTTAGTTGCTCAGCAAGTATCCGATCATTTTAGGGCAAATAAGCACATGGAAGCATAACGAGCTATCATGGATGAATTAGCAAAATCGTTCGAAGGGTTTTAAGTTCAACACATTCTCGGAACAGAAAATGAGGAAGCAGATGCACTATCAAGAATATGATATTCACGGAAAAAGGTCTCGGATGGTGCTTTTCTGGAGCACCTTAAATTTCCCTCTATCACAGGAGTTGATGACGAGTATCTAACCAAATCTGAATCACCACTTATAGTAGTTCTAGCTGTAATTCCCAGCTGGACAAAACCCTACGTTGAATTCTTGGTAGAAGGAAAATTACCTGAGGATGAAGTTCTGAGCCATCAGATCGTCCGACGAGCGAAATCCTACACAATAATCAGTGGTGAGATACCGATAGTGGCAAAAGCTTTTTCACATGGATTTTTCTGGCATACAGCTAAGGCAGATACCGATAGGCTGGTCAAGACATGCAAAGGATGCCAAAAATACGGCAAACAAGCCCATGTTCCGGCTGATCAGCTGCGAAAAATTCTGATTACATGGCTCTTTGCAGTCTAGGGGGCTTGACATGGTAGGACCGTTCAAATGGGCTCCAAGTAGATTTACTCACCTACTAGTGATGGTGGATAAATTTACGAAATGAATTGAGGCTAAACCCGTCACAAGTTGTGATGGATATACAACCAAACGATTCTTTGAGGACGTCATAATCCGATTCAGATATCCACACAATATTATTATAGACAATGGGAGCAACTTTTCAATATGAGAACTTGCCGAGTTTTGTGAAGATCAGGGGATGCGACTCGATATTGCATCAGTCACACATCCACAAACCAATGGACAATTCGAAAGGGCTAATGGTTTAATTCTTCAAGGCCTTCGACCTAGGCTCAAAGCACCACTTCATCGTGTTGCGGGGGCTTGGGCGGACGAATTGCCGTCTATTGGATGGAGCTTACAAACTATGCCCAACAGGTCAACTGGATATACACCTTTCTTCTTAGTCTACAGTGCAGAGGCAGTTCTTCTAAGTGATGTTATCCATCTTTCTCCCCGAGTCACTTCGTATGTCAAAGAAGATGCTGAAGTTTCTTCACAAGATGACCTCTATTTACTCGAGGAAGTTCGTGTGGTTGTTGAGCAGACATCTACATCCTATCAGCAGAAGTTACGCAAGTATTATAGTCAGAGAGTCAAAAACCGGTCTTTTACAAAGGGCGATCTAGTTCTCCGACTAGTGCAACAAAGAAAGCACAAACTTTCCCCAATCTAGGAAGGGCCCTTTATGGTTAGTAGAGTATTTCACAATGGTTCATACTATCTAACAAACTTGATGCCAGACAAAGTAATACCTACTACTAGGAAAATAAATAGAGCTAGAGGCAGTAAAGATCCGGATGAGTTACGCCGCCCATGGAATATTTTTTAGCTACGTCCCTTTTATTCTTAAGTTTTTTTCTTTGTAATCATATCAATGTACATGTTCAAAGTTAAATAAAGTATTGGTTCCCTCAATGTTTTTTCTGAGAAGTTTTAAAGTACCATCTTATTTCCGAATGATCATGTCATAGTCGAAAATCCCAGAATACTTGAATGTACTTTATGCTCATGTTTGTTATGGTTAGATTTCTGATTCTAAATAAAGCTACCTTCATGCGTAAGTCTCATTTTATGTTTGTACTTTGGTTTTGGTCTGATTGCTTAGATACGGGTATTTTCTGAGTAGTGAATTGTTGGTACTCAAGGCCGGCTTTGTTTACGTGTTTAAACTGGTTTAGCAATTAAGCTCCATTGCTCGTAAAAGTTTCTATACTAAAGGTTTGCCAGCTCACAAAATGGATGAGGTAGAAAGCCTAATAAATGATAAGTATTAACAAAAGGTGCTTAATTAATTTTCAAGAACAAAACAAAATTTCTTAGACTAAAGTGTAAGTTCTTACACAACAGCACCACAAAATAAATAGTTTAACTATTACATCAATCTTGCTTCAGATTAATGCAAAGTTTTCTTGCGAATTCTATGTTGCAGGTGGAGATGGAGGATTTGCCATCCCGCTGGTGCTACCACCCAAGTCAGCCTGATCTTTCTCCAAAACGAGGATTTCGGACTCAGTCTCTTCGTCGTCATCGGTAGTTTCATCATCTTCGGCTGGGGGGCTTGGAGGCACTTCGGCGGATTGGAAAAATGGCTTCTCATAGTTGGTCATCGCGGCCACACGACAAGCGTATCTGGCACAACAATTCCAAATTTTACCAACATTTTGAGGCTTGCCATTTCCATCAATAGTCAAATAACCCTTGGTAACTTGCCAAATTTCCATGTTGCCATGGTGGCTCATTACCATGGTAATTGCATTCTGCACTACTATACGGGCATAAGACATTTTCCAATCTTCGACCAACTGGGAATATCCTTCGCTTTATCACACACCTCAAAGGCTGACAATTTGTCTAAGTCAGAGAGATCAACGGTCTCACCAATCTCTTCAAGAGATTGGCGGAAATCAAGAATTAGATCTCTGACTACAACAAGTCGGCTAGTGGGGATTCAGACAAAGACGAATCCAGGAGGTTATGAGGCACTATAGAAAGGAGCAATGTTCATAAAATCTGACAGAAACAGTCGGAAAAACCAAGAAGGATACATAATGGAAGCAAACATACCAAAGATAGGTTCATCTACTTTGATCTTTTACTCTCGTAGACTCCGAAGTTCATCATGTAGGGCTTGAGTTGTATCCTTCTGCCTATCCATCTCTGCTTTTAAATATGATATTGCTTTTTCTTGGCGAGCAATGGTTCGGTCGTGTTCTTCGTTGGCCATGTTGCTGCTGGCTTCGAGGATATTGTTAACACTATGTTCATGGTCAGCCCTCAATTTCTGAAGTTGCTCCTGCAATCCGGCATTCTTAGACTCTAAGGCTTTGAAGTTTTCAGCTTGGTCCACAAGTTTACAAGATTGAGTTAGGAAGCCTGGAGTGAGAAAGACAAAGTTAGTCGAAAATTCAAAATTCGACATAGCATAAAATTCCAAGAATAGATAGCCGGAAAACTTACTTTCAACTTCATCCTTCTCATCTTTAAGCTAAGCATTTTCAAGCCTTGACCTCTCTCTGCTTATTACAGCTGTTCTTCTATAATTCCTAGTTGTAAACATTAACTTCCTATAAGTCAGAATGGTAACCAGAGTTAGAAGTCTACTAAGACTCGGGCTGCTATTCTAACTATGTTAAATTTCAGCATGTTCCTTGGGGGGCTACACTACTTTGTTCTTCGACATCTTATAAAAGCATAAACTCGGATTTCTAGTTCTATCCAATTTCATGCTTAGGGGCTAGAGGATATGGTATAAATACATGAAAAGAGTCAAAAAAATGACTTACAAAATGCTCATGTTGCAACTTGTTGAGGCTGCTATTGATCTCAGCAGAAACCTTCTTAGCCAAAAATTAAAGGAATGATTGGTGGGGGGACTGCACTAGCCTTTAACTTTTTGCCGCGAAGAAGAACTTGATCTAGAAGATCGGCAAGGTTCACATCTTAAGCTTCCTGAGCCTCTTCCTCAGCAGTGATAGTCCTAGTCTCTAGGCAGTTCAAGGCAAGCATCCGAAGTTCTTTTGCACTTTTTCTAGTGAGGCCACCAGGGATCTTCGGCGAAGGCTTCATCTGAGGGATCATTACCCTTAAAGGGTTCACCCTTGTCATTTCCTGAGTCACTTCATCTGAGGGATCATTACCCTTAAAGGGTTCACCCTTGTCATTTCCTCAACATCCCAAGCGTGCGGAGACAGAATATCTTCCGGCGCTGATGATGATGTTGGGTTGGGAGTCGGAAGTGTAGCAGCGGGTGAAGCCCAAGTTAACTTCTACTGGCACAAAGTCTTCCTCGGCTTTCCCTTTACTTTTATCAATGGTTTAGATCTGTAAAGTAAAAGATTATAATCGTTATAACCTGGAAAGAATACAAACAAAAGTACAAGATTTGGCAGGAGACCATATTTCTTTACGACTGACAGCATTTGCAGGCCAGCCAAAACAACTGGAGCTTTACACTTCTACATAAGTGCTTCTTGCAGTTCTTCAAGTTCTTCATCCTCCATAGGAACTGGATCCTCTAGTGGACATACCTCGATGGGAGCAAGCTCCAACTCGGGGAGGTCAGCAAGTTGAAAGTTGGCAAATATCTCAGCATTGCAATATAATGAAACATCTACAAATAAAGAATGGCAAGGTATGTCCATTGAAAAATTTACTGGGATCAAGGGTTTCTTGGCAGTGTACATGTGCATGGAGATCCCCAGGACTTTCTGGTTCACCTGCTCCTTGATCAACCACTTGACTCGGGAATCATATTCTTTGGGCAGGGGAGTTGGAGACGGACTCACCTCTTCATGTTGTCCTTCTTGTCGGAGGTGACCATGTGCATCAACCGGTCCCCATGATATTGTAGAGGTTGAATCCAACAAGTTAGCCAACACTAGACTAAGTCGGATCCCTTCAAACCTTTATTCTTCATAAAAAACTCAATCCGCCTCTTGGCGTGGGTCAAGTCTTCAGTCAGAGTCGACGCCTCCGCATCCCAAGATTCTTGGTGGACGGCAACACCATCAGCAAAACCAGCAAGCTTTATGGCTTGTCGGGACCAGCTTATCCTTATGATAAAAGAATGTGGCTGGCCATATCTTCACTGAGTCGCTATCTTTGACCTTGGGGTAGACTCGGTCTCTCCTAAGGACTAGGTTAAGAGTTCCGGTATTGTATGGAACACCGACAATGATGGAATGTTTCCGGGTACCAAAGTAGTACCGAAATAAAAGAAGACTCGATTTAACTCCGAGATATCCCTCACAAAGATACACATGGGAGCTAAGCTATAGAATGGAATTCGGGGGGAGATTGTGGAGCTGGACGCCGTAGTGAGAAATTACCTCGGAGAAGAACTCCGATGGCGAAAATCTCAATCTGCGATCCAAGTAGGTCCCAAAGTGAACCCATTCGTCATTGCGAGGGGCGGGAGAAGTTCGCAATAGCCACTCCTCCACTCGCCAGTGCGAAGAATTCCTTCCTCCTTCATGGCTAGAAGCTTCTCATCGTAAAGTATGAAAGGGATCCAGACCCCACGGTACTTCTTATCTTCCGCCGCTGATGACACTGCGACACCGTAGCTCGATGCGTCAGGCATATCGATTGGCAGACCATAGATGGGCGGCGCTGGAGGATTTGGGAGCGGAGAGGCAGAGGAATATAAGGGGCACATGGTTTCTCGCAGAGAAGGAAGAATGAGGGCACAGATGGAAGGAAACGAGGGGATTTATTCCTTATAAACCTATTCCCGCCAAGATTAATGTGTAAACACGCAAAATTAGCGCCACACACAGCAGAATGAGAAGGGCAACTTCCTCGAGAAATCTCTATGGCCTCGCTTTCTGCGCTCACACTAAAACGGCGCTTCCGTTCCGCGTGGTACAGACCCACCAACGGTCACACTCACATAATATTTTTCTATGACAAGACAAGGCCTGAAAAGTTTTTATGTTACCTCACATACCAAATTCCGTCTCAGTTTGTAATCGAGCAGGTGATAGGGAATGGACATCGCCTAGAGGGAGGGTGAATAGGCGTTTTGAAATTATTACGGTTTAGGCTCTAATAAATGCGGAATAAAACTTAACGTTTAATTTATCAAGCCCAAACCTATATCAACTAGGTTCAACTAAGTGCACCAACAACCTATGCTAATCAAGACAAGCAACAAGGTGATAGCAAGATATAATACTTCAAGCACGATGGCTAGCACAATTTAAAT
Organism: Avena insularis; assembly: GCA_023614405.1. Classification (NCBI taxonomy): domain Eukaryota; kingdom Viridiplantae; phylum Streptophyta; class Magnoliopsida; order Poales; family Poaceae; genus Avena; species Avena insularis. Next base: position 456,338,052 of record CM042694.1, read on the forward strand.
TGCGTAAGTAAAGTTCTTGGTTGAGAGATAACCGATGGATGCGGAGACGATGATTTGTTTCCCGAAGTTCACTTCCAAAGAAGCTACGTCTCTGTTGGAGAGGTGCGGTGCCGCAATGTACTTCAAACGCCACAAGTGGCTCACCTCGAGGTGTGGTGGCTTGATGCTCACCCAATGCCACACAAGGCCTCACCCCAAGATGCGAAGGCACGCAACTCACCGATGCCACAAAATGCTCAGCCTATTCTCCCGCAAGCTCACCACAAAGGCCTACTCACGTTCCACTATGAGACACTTGAGGGCGGTCACCGAACCCATAAAAGGCTTGGGGTAAACTCCACAACAATTGGAGGGCTCCCAAGAAACGCCACAAAGGCTCCATAATGCCACAAAATGCCAACAACCTTGGGGAATCTCCACAACTCAATTGGAGGCCCCAAGAACACACCACAACTCCACACAACCGTCTAGGGTTCCAAGAACCCAAGATAAACAAGATCAAGAGCTTGAACTCGCCGAATCTCCGAGGAGAACTCAAACCTATGCACCAAATGCAAGAGGCAAGTCCTTCTCTCTCAAATTCCACCAAAGCTACAAAAGCTATTAGGGAATAAGAGAGGAAGAACACAAGGGGAGAACACAAAACTCTCCAAGATCTAGATCCAAGGATTCCTTCACAAAGAAGGGACTTGGTTTGGTGGGGTTGTAGATCTAGATCTCCTCTCTCAAATCCCTTAAAAAGATGCAAGAATCATATGAGGGGAAGAGGAGAGGGGAAGCTCTTCAAGGTCAACAATGGAGGAGAGAGAGAGTGAAAATTATCCAAAAGAGCAAACCCCACGAAGGGTCTGAGGAGCCCCTTTAAATGGCTCCTAGATCTGGCCGTTAGGCCATTTACGACCCTGACCGGTAGTACCGACAGATGGCCGGTACTACCGATGGAACCCGGCTAATGGTCCAAAAATAACAAAGAGAACAAACACAAAAATTAGTACGACCGGTAATACGCCGGGCGGGCAGAACTACCGCTAGCACTCAGCCAGCGGTCAGAAAACAGCGAGGCGGAAACAGAAAAAATCAGGCCAGAACTATCGCTGGAAATTTCGGTCGAAGTTTTGACAAATATACGCGACCAAAATAGAGAGAATATTGAAGAAAAATCGGGGTTACCGGAATTTGGGCTGGAATTAACACTGGTACTACCGGTGGAAAAATGCCCTAGCGGTACTACCGGTGAGGCAAAAATTCCTGAACCAAAACTGCCACAACTTTTGCATCCGAACTCCAAACGAGATGAAACCAATTTTGTTGGAAAGATAACGACGTGTAGAATCAAGGGAGAAAATATCATGAATATATATGTGAAATATCTCCCAAGGTGTGGAGTCGGAAAACCCGCAAGATCAAAAACGCAATAAGATATGCAAGAGAAATCCGTTTTTGATGAACTAGAGCTTGCTATGAAGATAACCACAAGCTCTAGATCCTCACATGGACAAGAACCAAACAACAACCAAGAAAGATGATACTATGTATGCAAAGGTTTGAGCTCTCTCCGAAAGATATGAACGAGTCACCCACTTGAGAGCCCCTCTTGATAGTACGACTATCTATCCTAAACCCGGTCTCGCAACACTACAAGAGACCGGTAAAATATAAAACATATCAAGATCATACCTTTGCCTTGAGCATTCCACTTAAGCTTGATGTAGACCGTATTGTCCTTCTCAAGATGGATCACCTTTCTTGATTGCACTTGCTTGCTCTTACTTGATGAAGACTTGAGAAATGCTCCCCCATACTCATTCTTCGAACTTGTCTTCATCATTACATGATTGCCGAGGATGGAAAGATTCAAGATGAGATCTTCTAGAAATGGTGCATCTTGAGCTTGCACTTCAATTCTTGATGATGTCTTGAACATAGCCATGGGGAACTCCATCGTATTCTTCTTATTGTTCAAGACATACTCGATCTTCTTCTTCTACTACTTCATTCCAATAGGCACAAAGCCCTAGGACATTGCTTCTTCCTTTTTTTAACCTTGAGACCAACACATGGTCCAGGCGATGCCAATGGACAAACCTACAAGTGAAACTCAATTTTCACATTAGTCCGTAGGGATTGTCATTAATTACCAAAACCACACATGGGGTATACATGCCCTTTCAGTAGGGAAACAATGATGAGATAATTACAAGTCTGGCTTATTTTGAGACTCGGGTCCTACTTTTTGTTTTGGAGTTTTAGGAACCCTTCATGATTCTACTGCCGAAGAAGAATCAAGCTAGACGATGAAATCCGACTTTGGATCTTGGAGGCTTCCAGGGGCTACTGTTGGGGATATACTTTTCAGGTATACCCACTTTGACTCGCTGACCAGGGTGGCCCACTTAGGATTAGAGCTATGCTTAACGGGAGGCCCAGTTAGGGAGATAAGTTGGAAGCCCATGCGGCTACAGGAAGACCCAGAGGACTTACTGACTAGGTCTATAGGAATACTTGTAGTCCAAGATGTACTATGTAACCGACTATGTATCGTAGCCAGATAGGACTCTCCTGTAACCCTAGGGCCAGATGACTATATAAGCCGCCCTAGGGATCAACATTTAGGGCATCGACAATCAACCTCAACTCACACGTACGAAACCTCTCTGGCAATCTATACTTTAGGCTCTATCGATATACTGGATTGCTAGTAGTAGTAGGATCCGTCCACCGCAGGAGGATTTGAACCTGGGTAAGCTTGTGTGCTCACCGTCCCGTAACATTGTATGTTTCACACCCCACATCTTTCCACACCCCGTGGACCCCCTCATGGCGTACTTGTCCTTAATTCGATGAAAACCACTATGAGGAGTTAAGAGATTTAGAATCAAGGGAAAATTGGAACCTCGCTTTATAGGGAAATATAAGATTCTGGCTCGCAGAGGAGAAGTTACCTATCATCTGGAATTACTGGAAGTACTAGCTGTTCATGATGTATTTCATGTGTCACAACTGAAGAAGTGTCACCCGGAGATGGCCGAAACACCATTGAGGGATACTGTTCCGCTAGAAGAGGTTCGGTTGGAAAACAATCTCGCATATGAGGAAAAGACCATCAAAATTCTGGAAATAGCTGAGAGGATTATGAAGGGAATATGCCCGAGAGGCAATAATAAAGTGTGAAATGGATTGTATGGGCACCTAGAGGGGGGGTGAATAGGTGCTACACTAATTTTTAATTCTTTTTCAATTTTAGGCTTAGCACAAAGGTAAATTCTCTAGATAAACTAATGTGTGGAATTTCCCTATATGCAAACCTATCTACTAGCGAGTAAGGAGCGAGTGGAAGAGGAACGAGTGAACCGAACTAAAGCACACGGAGACACAGGATTTGTTTGATTGCAGTTCCTTCCTTATTAAGGGAAGTACGTCTGCGTTGGAGGGGTGGGCGATACAAAGACCACCACGCCACAAAAGGCCTCACCCTGTTCTCTGATGGATCTCCCCACAACAGGCCTGATCCACCTTCCACTATAGGTACCCTTCGAGGCGGGCACCGACGCCTTTACACAACTAGCGGGGCAACAACTTCACAACAACTTGGAGGCTCCCGAAATGACAACAAGCTGCCACAAGAACAAAGTTGTCAAATACAATAACACGATCTAGGTATTAACGAGAATACTAGATCAGGGATTTCTCCAAGTGAATGGAGAGGAGTTGAAGCGCTTGATTCTTGATGTTGATGATGAACTTCTCCTCCTTCAATTCGACCAAAGATCAAGATCTTAGGGTGGTTGAAGTGGGAGATCGAGATTTAGAGCTCTTGCACAAGGTCTGGTCAATTTCGAATGAATCAAGAGGACTGGACGTTGGCGAAGAAGGGGTACTTATACCCCCTTCCAAAAACCAGTTGTTGCACACTTTGGCGGCCGGATTATCTGGCCCAAGTGAGGGCCGGATTATCCGGTCTGGGAAACTCCACCCCAGACTCGGAATATCCGGCAGATAAACCGCCCCCTATCTGAGCGTCGCACCGAGCTTGCCCTTGATCAACTTCTGGGGGCCGGATTATCCGACCCTATGCGAAGGCCGGATTATCCGGCCTAGGGAAGAAAAACCGCCCCAGTTTGGATTTTCCGGTAGAAAATCCGACCGGATACCGAGCGACGCGCCTTGGATCCTTTTGCTCGAAAACTGGGGGCCGGATTATCCGGCCTAGGAAGGAAAAGCCGCCCCAGTTCGGATTTACCGGGAGAAAATCCGACTAGACACAGAGTGACGTGCCTTGGCTTCCTTGAGAGATGAGATAGGCCAGATTATCCCGCCCTTGGAGGGGCGGATTATCCGGCCCCTCTCAAAACTTCCTGCACACTTAGCACACATGAAAAGTCTCCATAGTATTGTTATCTAACACGCAAAACATAGGAAAACATTAAATGTTCTTTGAAAGTGGTTATTATCTTATTCCATATTTATGATAAATGTTTATTTTGCATGCTATAATTGTATTGATCGGAAACATCAATACATGTGTGTTTAATAAACAAAAAGGGTTCCTAGTTATGCCTCTCTTATAGACTAGCTTGTTGATTAACAAGATGATCAAGGTTTCCTGATCATGGACATTGGATGTTGTTAATAGCAAGGTCACAACATTAGTTGAATGATGTGATGAACATTCATCCGAAGTATAGCATTACGATCAAGTCATTATGTTTATATTGCTATAACATCATACGAAGTAATCTTTATCCTTAGACCATGAGATCATGTTAATTGCTAACACCTGAAGAGTATCTTGATAACATCAAACATCACACCGTAACAGGGTGACTATAAAGATGGGTTCAGTGCTACGAAGGTGTTATGTTGAGGCTCATGGATCAAGAGTGGAATTTGTCAATCCCGATGACGGATAGATATACTCTGGGCCCTCTCGGTGATATCACATTAAGATAGCTTGCAAGCAAGTGATGTGATCACTAGAATGTTATATCACGGGAACGAGAAAAGAGTGCATGTAAACACGAGATCAAACTAGGTATGGAGATACCAATGATCGAATCTTGGACATGTAATATATCACGAGACAAAGGGATTTAGTTACTAGCGTTAAAGGTTCTCACGATCACAGAAGTCCTCGTTGAATGTGTAGGAGTCAGTATGGATCTCCAGGTCCCGCTTTTGATTATTGATCTGAGAGGGGTCTCGATCATGTCTGCATTATTCGCGAACCGTAGGGTGACACACTTAAGTGATACCGACACCATTTGGAGCAAATATGTTTCAGATAAAGATTTAAGAAAGCGCTGGAATTATTTCAATGGACACCGAAACTGTTTTGGGTGAAATTGCTGAAATTGGTTCTGCATTTAATATTGAAATGTTGCAGGGGGTTTTATGTGAATGTTTGTTAATTAAAGTAATTAAAAAAATTCTGAATAAAAATAATAAAAGAGTTTTATTAAATGAGAGAGCATTAAATTTGGAGAAATTTAATGCATTTAAAGTGGAGACTTTAAAAGAGAATGTGAAGGGGCCAATTTATGTGGAGGTAGTTACCACCACATGAATGAGGAGGTGAAGGGTCACCCCTTGAGGCGCTGGTCATGGGGAGGGGCACCCTCCCCTCCTCCTATAAAAGGCCCCCCTCTCACACCTTCATACACACACCTCCTTGTGAAGGATCTCTCTCCCCCTCTAGTATTATTTCCCCATGGTCTCGGATTAGCGAGATACATGTTCCCGGTGGCTTTATCTAGAAAGGAGTTGCTGCTTCCGCTGCTTTGCTGGAGCGAGGGATGGAGGTTGTCGGGGTACCGGACATGTGTGCGATCACGGATGCACCGCTGCTTTGCGGTGCTGGACTTGGTGGTGCTAGAGCTGGATCTGAAGGACGTGCTGGAGCCGGACCTGCTCGGACTTCCTCACGATCTTGAGATCGGCAAGTGTACGACTACATCAACCACGAGTTCCTACTCGTTAACAAAACTCGTTGTCTTCGAGGGTAAGTTCTCGATGGATGTATGTCCACCCGTTGCTTTGTACTTAGTAGATAGATCTTGGCGTGTAGTTCTCATCGTAGGAAATTTTTTGTTTGCTATGCTGTAGACCCAACAGTGGTATCAGAGCCTGATCTATGCATAGGTGCTTTGCACGGGTAGTACACATATGTTTATATGTGGGCGATGATGATCATGTTATTGCATCTTCTATGTATTTTGGATATTGGTGGCATAGTGGGATGAAGCGGCCCAGACCAACCTTACATGTCATCGTACATGAGACCGGTTCCATGATTGACATGCAACTTGTTTTGCATAAGTGGCTGGCGGGTGCATGTCTCTCCTACTATAGTCAATATCTGATTTACAACGAGTTGCTAATAACTTGGTTATCCTCGTTGTGGTTCATGTTCGTAGGTGAAACGGTTCTATCTCTGAAAGCCCTAAGCCACGTAAAACTTGCAATTGATAAATTAGAGGCGTCTAGTTTAGATCGTTGCTAGGCTAGTGTATTGATATGGTATTGTTGTAAGTAGATGTATGATAGATACTCTTACAACAAACTCAACGTGTAAGTTCCATAGACCTTGGCCTTACACACAAAGGAATGATAGAGATCATACCACGATGCAAGTGATAGATATCAAATGCATGGACCATATCATCTCACTTTACACATTAGATGTTAGCATCTTATACTGCTAGTTTGGCGTTTTTTGTAGCATTGTAAGATGATACCTCATTTAGATATCAAGATAAAATGTGTTCTTCCTTGAGTATGCACCGTTCTATGGATCATGTTTCAAGACATCACGTGATGATCGGGTGTACTCGATTCTACGCTTTCATATAACGGGTGTAAGACAGTTTTTACACACGCGAGTTCCAAGGTTCTTACTTGGCGAGCCTAGCATGTACAGACATGGCCTCGAAACACGGACCGAAAGGTTAAGCATGAGTCATATAGTTGATATGATACCCATATAGATGCTCGCATTTGAAGCTACATCAACTCACGTGATGATCGGACTTGGTGTAGTGGATTTGGTTCATGTAATCACCAAAAAGACACGAGGGATATCGTTTTTGAGTGGGAGTTCATTTCTAATTTGGATTAGTCGAACTAAATTTGTCATAAACTAAATCGAAGTGAATTTGCATAATTTGTTGTAGTCATTGGCATCTGTTCACTACCTTATGCTTAGTTTTAATTGAGATAATAGAACTATAGAATTCTGGATATTTACTTTACGAACTGGTATCGTATTGTTTTGAATGTCAATTTAAAGTTTATAAGTCCTATTGCAAACTTTCATCAAACTCTATTTACTCCATAAAGTTTAATAAGTAGTATTAAATCAAGAGTAATAATTCCAATGTTAGTATCTAAAGTATCATGTTTGCCTCCATTATTATTGATATTCAAAAGTTGTTTTAATATCAATATTATATAGGAGCTGGAAATTGTTTCAGAAACCATCATGTGTGAAAGATATTGTGATATCTGAAACAATGTATTTGGTTGCATTATGATAGAGTATAATTTAGAAAAATACATGTTCTCATATTGTATGAGAATTTGTGAAGGATGGAGATGCTAGACATCCGAATCTCCCAAAAGGTTTCGGGAACTAAAATTATACTCGTCATTCTTCCTTATCTTCTATATCTAAATAGGAAGCCCCCACTACTTGATTTCTCTCAACATGCAAGGTATCCACCTCATCTAGCATCTTGAAGCAATTATAGTGTGCCACATCATCATGTATTCCACATCATCTGTTTTTAAATAATTGCATCCGGCTAACAATATTTTTCAGGTTGTGGTGATCGGTTTCTTTTGCTTTTCTTTCCAGGCGAGGCGTTCTATTCGTTTCACCTTTCCTCATAATGTCATTCTGCTTCTCCATAGCCTTTTCTCATCTAAAAAACGTAACCGGAGTTTTTAAATTAATGCCCCAATTCCCTCTATCTCTTCACCTGCTGCACTACCGAGTGTCCAAATCCCGTTCCTCTCCTACCCACTACCCAGTACTAATACCCAAAAGAAAAGAGTAACCGATAGATAAATTGCTTCTTCAATATAAACAGTTCTGTTCATGTCCTCCCATGCCTGGTACTCTAGCTAGCCGCCTGAGAACAGATCCCACATCTGAAGCCCGAGCCCGTGTCAGGTTTTGTCGCCATGACCCTGCTTGAAATTCCACAAATTCGCCCATGAGTGGGACATCATCGTTCTTGATTAAGGAAATTGAAGTCTCCATATTTCTCAATGACTGCTTATATGGGAGTACCGCATGGCTAGGATTGGGAATCTGGGATGCATCAGCAGCCCTCGCCCCATCTCAGTCCTATAACAGTATGTTATTTACATCCAGTACTTTGCCTTCGTTTATTTCTGCCATTGCTTTCTTCAACTTTTTTATTTATACCCTTGCTTACTTGATTTTGTTCAGAGATGTGTAAATCAGGGTCTCCATCTGTTCTAGAGGACTACCATGTACATATCGCATATGGATCGTGGCCAGACTTGATCATACGATATTGATATGTTTATTTACTACGTGACTGTTCTCTGTTGTTCCACGTACTTGATTCCCTTTCTTCAGAAAGGTAACTGATGTCTTCCTAGCAACATCAACGACCATCAATCGACAGAAGATGTTGAGATCCACTAGGTCAACATCGCCCTCCACATGCCGCCAAGAACCTCTTCTCTTTCTTTTCCCCAGTCCGGGGGAGGCAATTCATGTTCCTCTATTTATTCTTCTCTAATAATGACATCTATGCAAACCAAAAGGTACTCTACATAGGGATTGCGTTGGGCAAGGGCAATAATCCAATAAGGATCTGTTTCATTTAGAATTATCATTGTTATTGTTCATATTTGCAGTATGATTTTTCCATTGGTTTGGAATGTGTACGCAAAGTATATTTTAAGCTTCAGATGATACCTAAGGTGACCAGAAGTAGCAGATGCATGCTGCTTTCATACAAACGAGGCATTTTCCACTTCTCTTATGATACTTTGCTATATTTTTCTTCTCCGGAAGCAAGCTACCTGGATATAGTTAGTGTATATGCCACACCAAGTGAAGAATTAACTAAGCTACTCCGGTAGCATTTTTCTGTCGGTGCAAATACGGATATACCATATGACGATAGTAGAATTGGTTCCCTTTTACAAATATCTACAACTTTCAGTTTATTGCTAAATCTGAGAACAGTCTTTACTGGGCATTCGCTGTTTTTAATATATTCAGATTTGATCAGTTGGTAACATGTTATTAGTCCAAATACACACATTTCATACGCATTACTAATGTACGCCGTTATAAATTCCCGCAGCAACGCGCGGGGTATTATCTAGTAGGATATAGTAGCTTGATCATGAAAGTTGTCATGATAAGGATGAATAGAAGATGTAAGTAAACTATTTACTACATTAATAGATTACTAAAGAATGGATTTTTTGAAAGAATACCAAACATTTGATGATGGTAATTCACTTCAAAGTGCAAGTCCAATGGTATTAGTATTTTACTATATACGCTTTGTACTATGTGTCATGTGAATGACACCACAATTGATGTTGATAGATTCTTTTAAAAGGAAAAGGAATTGCTGAAAGAGAATCTATAAAATATTTGGCAGAAAAGAAAAGGTTGGATATGTCCAACTTAGGTATATAGAAGATATACATGTTATGGTTGTATTCCTTGCTTGTTAAACAATGTGGTTCTTAGGTATTGGATACCGGTATTGGATACCGAATTGGTTGGTATGAAGTGTCATACAGGACAACGCAATTCATGAACTACAATGGCCTAAGTAACTAGCAAGAGAATAAGTGATGATGTTCATCGAAAACAAATAAAGTGTTATTGTGTTTTTCGTTGACGTCAAACCTAGCCTTCAAGATTTGTTTTAATAATTGTTATTTTGTTCCGGTATTACGAGAACAATGGTTGTTCAAATAAATTACCGTATTCCATAAAGGATGGATGAACTTTTTACAAGTCTAGTGGGAGAAATCACATCCATAAACACTATTGCTAAAATGTCGCAAGACAAATGATTAAAATATCACTTATGAAGTGACATTGCTGTTTTAAATTATATTGGAAAGAAAACATGAAGAAACTCCATGTTGATGGATTTTTGGAGTCTTTGATTTTGATCAATTGACACATGTGAGACTTTCCTTGAGATAATTGAAACTCCGTCCATAGGTCAGAGAGGAACAAATGACTAGCTTATTGGAAATTGTGCATGTTGGTGTGCATTTTCCATTATATGTAGCCATATGCGATGGATCTTTTTGCTTTATATGCTTTCTCCAAAAATTTGAGTGAATATATCTATATATTTACTTAATAAGGAAGAAGTATGAAACATTTGAAAGTTGTTCAAAGACTTTCAAGATTAAGTGGAAAATCATTGTAACAAGAAAATAAAGAGTTTATGATTCAATCATAAAGGAAGATATTTGAGTTACATGTTTAGCAAAACACTTAAGATTTGAGGAATTGTTCCATGATTTGTGTTTCCTGATAAACCATAGGAGTATGGCATATTCGAGAGATGAAATCAAACCATGTTTGACATGGTAAGATCAAAGGTGTCATTTATAAAACTGCCATTATGTTTTAAGGATTGAAGCTTTAGAGACTACCGCTTTTACACTAAAAAGAGCACCATCGTGATCCGTTGAAATGACATCATATAAGTTATGGTTTGGGATAAAACCCGAATTGTCTTTTCTTAAATTTTGGTATGCTATGCATAAGTAAAATGTTTACAACCAAAGTCGGATAAGCATGTCTTTGTAGGTTATCCCAAAGAATTTGTTGGGAATTTCTCCATAACACCAAGTACAAAAGAGTTTGTTACTTGGAACGTCAAGTTTCTTGAGAAGGAATTTTTCGCGAAAAGTTAAGTGGAGGAAAATAGAACTTGGATAAGGTTGTTGAACCTTAGCTATATGTGCTAAGTAGCGCAGCACCAGAAAGTGTCCCGATGGTGGCCACAATGCTCATGACTCCCATGATTACAAAGGTTGTGATCTCGGAGATTATAATTCCTATTGAACCGTGTGGGTCGGTAAGAATCAAATAGTGTGATTTGATAAGCAAGTCGTTATTGTTTTGGCAATGATGAACCGACTACATGCAAAGAAGCGATGATGGGCCCTGACTCGATAAAATGACTAGAAGTCATAGAATCTGTGATAGTATCCATACACGAGAAATCAAGTTTCTGAACTTGGAAGACCCTCCGGAAAGGCGTGAAGCATATCAGTTGTGTTTGTATCTATAAAGAAATAGACATGGATGTTTAACATCTATGAAATAGTCGACATGTCGGAAAGAAGTTTACAACAATGTTCAAGGAGTTGACTATGACAAAATTTTATCTTTCATAGCGATATTTAGTCTTGACGGATTAATGTAGCAACCACTACATATAATTTGGTATATGGTAGTTGAATAAACAAAACAAGGTTCTTCTAATAGAATGGTTACCTAGGATGTGTACATGACATGGTCTGAAGGGTTTTGTTAATTCAAAGGATGCTAAAAGAGCATGCAAACTTCAATAGTTGAAGTAAGCATAGCGGAGTTGGAATCTTCACCATGATGAAACTGTTAAAAGAGTTTAAATTCATCGGAGATGATGAAGATGCTTGCATTTGCAAGAAATTAAGTGGGAGCGCTGAGACATATTTCTAATACATTATGTAGAGGACATATTGTTGATTGGAAATGATGTATCTTGTATTGACAGAAGTTAAGAATTTCATTAAAATGAGATTTCGATGAAAGACTTGGGCAAACCTGGAATATTTGGCATCAATATCTATATGGATAGATTGAGGCGCTAATATGGTTGTGCCAGACATACATATATGAGATATTGAAAGGGTTCAATATGGAAACAACAAGAAATGTTCTTACTGCATGGAAAGGATTGTATCAAAATTCAAGTGTTTCAACACTTGGTGAGTAAAATCACATGAAGATTTTGATCGATTATACCATGATATGTATATATATCCAGAATGTCCTATTCTCTAAATGTTATGAGCACATACCAGAATGATTCATAAGATGATCATTGGACGATAGTAAAGATATTCTTATGAGCTTTGGAAGAACTAAGAATATATCATGTATAAGTGACAAATAGTTAAAGGTAGTTCATTGTAAAGTGTTACATTGATACTATTTTTGTCACAAGATACAAATTAAATTTATCTCAATTTAGACTATGGGTGGCACAATGTAATGGAAAGGATGTTCCATGATAGATTTGGATGAGTTCCAAAGTTGAGACATTGTGACGGATACTACAACAAAAGGCTAAGTATATAACTGCTATAGTAGCAGCAAAGGAGGGCATTTGTGTTAAGTAGTTTGTTATCAAACTAGGTGTGGTTCAAAGTGGGCTAATACTATGAAGATATATTGTGTGACAATAATATCAACATATTTTAACCCGAACGAACTAAAGGTCTCACCAGAGGACCAAATTTATACAATGCCATCTCATTTGAGAATGAGTGATGCGTAGAGACGCAAAGACATGCAAATACACACGGACCTGAAACTGTTAGATCCGGAGATTATGTTAACCACTAGCAATAGCGTATATGCAACACCAGAAAGCCATAGGTGTTCAATACGCAAAGTTTTTTAAACTAGATTATTGACTCTAGTGCAAGTGGGAGACTGAAGGGAATATGCCCGAGAGGCAATAATAAAGTGGTTATTATCTTATTCCATATTTATGATAAATGTTTATTTTGCATGCTATAATTTTATTGATCGGAAACATAAATACATGTGTGTTTAATAAACAAAAAGGGTTCCTAGTTATGCCTCTCTTATAGACTAGCTTGTTGATTAACAAGATGATCAAGGTTTCCTGATCATGGACATTGGATGTTGTTAATAACAAGGTCACAACATTAGTTGAATGATGTGATGAACATTCATTTGAAGTATAGCATTATGATCAAGTCATTATGTTTATATTGCTATAACATCATACGAAGTAATCTTTATCTTTAGACCATGAGATCATGTTAATTGCTAACACCTGAAGAGTATCTTGATAACATCAAACGTCATAGCGTAACAGGTGACTATAAAGATGGGTTCAGTGCTACGAAGGTGTTATGTTGAGGCTCATGGATCAAGAGTGGAATTTGTCAATCCCGATGACGGATAGATATTGACGAGGGTTTAACTCATCAATGCCCATTGTTATGGACTTGAGTTTTGGAGAAGAGAGGAGCGCTGGAGATCTCGGTACGGCTAGCAAACAAGCACACAGGGACGCAAGGTTTACCCAGGTTCAGGCCTCGTAGAGGACCCTACTCCTGCTTGTCTGCTCTTGATTGATGATGATCCGAAGGATTACAATGTCGCCGATGGTGGTGGATGCGCAGATTGGATCTGGCATATGTCTAGATCTATTGTGTTCTATCTATTGTGGCGATCGTAGATCTGTCTATTGGGGTGAGTCGCGATTGAGAGATTATGTCGTGGCGTAGCGTGTGCTCCTCGTTGGACCCTCCTAGCCTTTATATGGGGAGGCTAGGTCTTACGTACCAATACGAGTTGGTTACAAGTTATATTCAAACTCTAATATCGAGATTTCCTAGTCTTGTACGCTTGGAGTATGTATCCATATGGGCTTCATATCAGTCGAACCATCATAGGCGTCCTGGACCTTGGCAATTCGTCGAGTGGGCCTTCTGTCAAGTCGCACCAGGTACGCTGTAGTTGGGTGCCTATCGGGCATACCCATGTCAGTAGCCCCCGAGTGTCCATGCGAATCGTAGATTCGGATAGAGACTCAGAAGTCTTGATCCTTGCATTAGGATGTCGGAGTCGACAATTGTGTCGAGTGCGAAGCACTTCACCCGGAAGCACATCGAGTCAGTCGAATTTGTAGTAGTTCATAGGGATGATGGTAAACATGCCTGGTGCGCTCAATGGATCAAGACCAGTTAATTGCTCTAGGGCAAAAACAACGCTACCTACTCAAACTCGAGTCCCCGGACTCGAATTCGGAAATTGCTAGCGTAATTCGACTCATGCCGCGGAGGTCTTATAGAGTTCGAATCCCAGTGTATAAGTGTGAGCACTTGACGCGTCCGTCAAGGCATATTCATCGTACCTGCAGGCACGGATATATCTCTGGTAGTGCACAGCGGATGCGTTGCTAGACCTTATTTAGGTCTTATCTTCACGCTGTAAGCGCGGCATCCGAATTTTGTCATCGCGGAGATGATTCAGGTGGCCTAGGAGATGTAGTCTCTTTGCCGGGAAAATATGAGGCGGAGTCGCCAAAGCTTTCGAGTGTGGATGTTATCAACACACAGTATGATGTACGAGGAAGAAATAATCATAGGGTGCGCGACCAGCACTCCCTATGGGAGTAGCCCCCGAGTGCCTGGTTGAGTCGAAGACTCAGGCAGGGACTAAATAACTTTGCGACTGCTGTCGTCTTTTGTTGCTTGTTTTAGTCGAATATGCTTTCAGCGCTCCCTATGGGAGTAACCCGAAGCCCACAATCGAATCGTAGATTCGAGTGAAGGGTTTTCATAATGCTTGTATATCTTCACAAATTTCTTCGGGTGCACGGCCAGCGCTCCCTATGGGAGTAGCCCTTGAGTCCTTAGTCGAATCGTAGATTCGAGTGAGGATTCAGAGCGTGTCATTCGAGGATATTGTATATGCGCGTCCAACGCTCCAGTTTGGAGTAGCCCCCGAGTGTCTGGCGGAGTCGTAGACTCGGGCAGAGACTCGACTATTGTATCTTGTAGATGTAGTTGACAATCATGCGAGGAGAAACCACTGACCCGGAAGTGCATCGAGTCAGCGTCTCACGCATAAGGAGCCAAGAGTCAACGATATAGTCAAAGTCATGCGGAGATTAGCCGGGTGAGTCGACGATGCAGATGGAGTCGACGCAGTCGTTTCTGTCGGGTGCACGACCAACGTCGTATGTGTGTAGCATCAAGCAATGCAACCATCCGAGGGGGTACTCGACTCGGGTCTTGAGTGTATGTCATAGCCAGTTGTTTTGTCGACTCCTATTGGAGGACCCAATAGAATAGCTTGATACAGTCGACGTCATTGTAAGCTGCAGAAAATGCAAAGAGCTGTGAAGTACTTGTATCTTGTAAAGAATAGTTGCATGTTGGATTGTAAAGTAAGATTCTGGTGCCAATCGAGTCGACACTTTTGCACCGTATGCTAGGCCTTTTCGTTAGCCTGATTACCCTTAGTCTCAGTACCTTGCCGAGGCACTCGGAGTTCAAGGATTCGACGATCAGGCAGAATCAGCTACTCGGGCTGTCGCATATGAGGTGCTCGAGTGTAGGGAGTCG
This sequence comes from Avena insularis, assembly GCA_023614405.1. NCBI lineage: Eukaryota > Viridiplantae > Streptophyta > Magnoliopsida > Poales > Poaceae > Avena > Avena insularis. The sequence goes on from CM042694.1 coordinate 456,353,451, forward strand.
ATGGCACATTAGGTTACTCGAAGAGGGCATAGCCCCCGAGTGTTTCGAGTGTGATTAAAGTAAGAAAGAAATCATCTCTGAGTAGAGGGTAACTTAGCTTTATTGGTAGTCGCCGCGGTTGAAATTGATGCAGTCGCGGACGTAGGTGATGCAGTGACGAGACGCGTGGCGGAGTCGAAGGTTGTAACGGGTTGCCATAGAAGAAGGAGGCAACATCTCGCCGGAGTCGAAGGCCGCATCGAGTCACTGGATCGCCAATCCTGAGGGAGCCCCCGAGTCGCTAGAGTCGAGGACCGAAGCGGGTCGTACGGCGGAGTCGCTAGAGCCCCCGAGTCACTGGAGCCAAAGATCGCAGCGAGTTTGTCGAAGTCGAAGACTTTAGCGGGATGCCAGAGTCGAAGGTTGTAGCGGCTCGTGGTCGCGAGAGTCGAGGGAGCCCTTGAGTCGCCCGATCTGAAGACCACAACAGGTCGTTGAAGTTGAAGACGCGGCGGGTTGTCGGAGCAGAGTACGCGGCGGGTCGCTGTAGAGGAGGGAGCCCCCGAGTCCCTGGAGCTGAAGATCGCCGCGCGTCGCTGGAGTCGAAGGAGCCCCCGAGTGTAGCGTCAAGGTGGTTGATGGAATCTTGACAGCGTCCGTGAGCCGATGCGGCGGACCGGAGTAAACGCGGCAGCGGGTTGCCGAAGCCGATGGCGATAGCGAGTCGCCATATCCGAAGGCTATAACTAAGCCGAAGACCACATCAGGTCCCTGGAGCCGAAGACCGCAGCGGGTAACCGGAGTCGGAGAAGCCCTCGAGTCGCCTGGAATCAAGGACTAAAACGGGTTGCCGAAGTCGAAGAAACCCCCGAGTCACCAGACCCGAAGTCCGAAGTGGGTCACGGGGCGGAGTAGGCGCAGCCCCCAAGTGTGGTGTTGATGCAATTGGACGTAGTCACCACAACAGCGGGTCACCAGATTTTTGTTCGGAGAGAGACGACGTGGCAGCGAGTGGTGCGGGTGAGAAGCGCTTGGACTTCAGGTCGACCTGCAGCAAATAGAAACGACAAGTTGCTCGTCCACCCGGACATCAATGTCTGGTGTTCCGCAAATTGCATGCTACATCATAATTCTTCTTGTACTTGCACGTAAACGATTAGTAGATGAGATAAAAATATAATAATAAGTTTAAGTGGAGAGAAATCCTATAATTAGCAGACCCAATGCATGGGTGTGTTGCTTATTTTTCATGATCGTAGCTTTCTTGACCCAGCGCAAACTAGGCCTCCCCCGGAACATGATTGAGAGACAACAAGTTTAGACGGCTTGGATTTTTCCAGGCCCGAAGTCGCGCGCAGGTCTTGTCCAATTAGTGATGTGACGACTTGCTTTGTGTAGCCTTGCCCAGGATGCTGATCCGATGCATATAGGCAAAAGCTTTACAACTCCAACTCTGCTTGGTGGACCAAATCTTTCAAAACGAATGCATACATGTATACACGTTAGATCTGAATAGAATATTAACTAAATAGGAAGGCAATCAATGATAGAAAACAAGATTGAATAGAAAATTCAATAGGGAAACGATCGCTCGCACGCGTGTGATTTTGTACTGAGAAATTTCAATCCACCAATTTTATCTACTCTTTCTTGCAGCGCTCGATCGCCACGCGAATAGGCCTCGACTGCAGAACACGCCTGATGGCGGGTTTGGGGATCGCGGTGGAGACAGGATGCATCTTGGTAGATTTTGTCAATGATAAAGCTAAGCGCTCCGACGTAGATGAGTCAATAGGATGTGATCCGACCACCGTTGATGACGAGGAGCCGAAGTCGTCGAATTGAAGATTGCCGGTGATGGAGCCGTCGAGATCGCAACATCAGCGCGCCCAGTTTCCACAGACGGCGCCAATTGACGAGGGTTTAACTCATCAATCCCATTGTTATGGACTTGGGTTTTGGAGAAGAGAGGAGCGCTAGAGATCTCGGTACGGCTAGCAAACAAGCACACAGGGACGCCGAAACTGTTTCGGGTGAAATTGCTGAAATTGGTTCTGCATGTAATATTGAAATGTTGCAGGGGGTTTTATGTGAATGTTTGTTAATTAAAGTAATTAAAAAAATCTGAATAAAAATAATAAAAGAGTTTTATTAAATGAGAGAGCATTAAATTTGGAGAAATTTAATGCATTTAAAGTGGAGACTTTAAAAGAGAATGTGAAGGGGCAAATTTATGTGGAGGGAGTTACCACCACATGAATGAGGAGGTGAAGGGTCACCCCTTGAGGCGCCGGCCATGGGGAGGGGTACCCTCCCCTCCTCCTATAAAAGGTCCCCCTCTCACACCTTCATACACACACCTCCTTGTGAAGGATCTCTCTCCCCCTCTAGTATTATTTCCCCATGGTCTCGGATTAGCGAGATACATGTTCCCAGTGGCTTTATCTAGAAAGGAGTTGCTGCTTCCGCTGCTTTGCTGGAGCGAGGGATGGAGGTTGTCGGGGTACCGGACGTGCGTGCGATCACGGATGCACCGCTGCTTTGCGGTGCTGGACTTGGTGGTGCTGGAGATGGATCTGAAGGACGTGCTGGAGCCGGACCTGCTCGGACTTCCTCACGATCTTGAGATCGGCAAGTGTATGACTACATCAACCACGAGTTCCTACTCATTAACAAAACTCATTGTCTTTGAGGGTAAGTTCTCGATGGATGTATGTCCACCTGTTGCTTTGTACCTAGTACATAGATCTTGGCGTGTAGTTCTCATCGTAGGAAATTTTTTGTTTTCTATGCTGCGGACCCAATAGATTACTCATACTAAGACCATCAGGTTTTGCAAGGTTCAATGGAATCACCAATCCGAGGAAGAAGCCACATGGGAACATGAAGAGGATTTCAAGACGGAACACCTGCACCTATTTGCTAGCTAACCTGAATCTCGAGGATGGGATTTATCTTAAGGAAGGGTAGGTTTGTAACATTACAAATTTTCAATTCCAGAGGTTACTAGGAACATACCATACATGGCATTGCATCATGGCATCAAACAAAAATTTGCATATAAATCCTTTTCACAAAACCCTATTTTTGGTTTTCTTAAATAGTCCTATAGTTAGAAAAGTTTTTTTTGCAATCCTAACCTTCAAAACTATTTAAAAGTTTGAAAGTATGATCCTATAGTGATCTACTTATTTTTACAAAAATTTAGAGACCAAAATCACTAAACTTGGAGTTAAAATGAGAAACTTATTAAGAAGATACAAATTGGAAAAGGAATAAAAAAGGGGGAACTTAACCTAAGCAGGCCAGCCGAAGTCATCCCGCAGATACCTACCGCACGCGCCAGCCGAGTAGCGTGAAGCACTGCCCAAGTGGGTCGGCCAATAGCAACCGCGCGCGTCTGCCCGCGTGCTCCACTGCTGACACCCCAACCCCACATCTCATCTCCCTCCTCTCACTGAGTCCGGGTAGAGCCCGAGCTCAACCTTCAGATGGGATTCTCAGACAAATCGGAACATAGTCCGTGCCCCCTGCTCCATGATTCCCCCTCTATTTAATCCCCTCACCACGCTGCCCCAAAACCATAAAAAATCTAACAAATCACCACCAGGATGCCAAATTACGAGGTTGTTTCCAATATCACCAAAGAGCGCCACCGCCGAGCTCAGAAGCCCAGTTTCCGAGGCCTCCCCTCCCTGTTTTGATCCCTCTTCCTACTTCGTTTTGCACCACCGTGTCGTGCTGATGTTTTTCCCCACTTCCAGAGCACTAGCATGACAAGGAGGCCACTCCCGAGCTTTGCTGGAGTCCGACGACACTAGCTGACGGAGGATGCCACTTTGGACCAGGAGGACAGAAGAGGAGGATGCAATCGTCACCGCTGCCACCTATCGCATGTTGTGGACTGTTTCACCGATCCAGGAGCTCACGGAACATCGCCAAGAACTGCCACCTAACCGCTCTGTGTCATCGCCACCGTCACCGCTGATCGTTGTAAGTTACCACCACTCTAGTCTGTCCGATCGTAAACCTAGGGCGTAGATTAGTTTTAGCTGCCGAATCATTTTTAGCCAATCGAAGCGCCACATCGGATGAACCAAGCCGTGCCAAGACAGGAGACGCGCCACTGGAACCGAGCCAAGCTAGGGGGAGCCGACGCATCGTGGCCGCCAGATCAAGATCCAATGGACGAGAATAATCGCAATAGTATTAAAAACAGAAAACTCTGAATCTTGCAAAATTCATATAAAAACAACGGTAGCTCCGTTTTAGTTGATTCTTGTCACGTTGGCTTTGTAATGATGAGATCTATAGTTTGGTGTTGAAATACTTTTGCTTATAGGTTTTAGATATGCCTCGTGGTAGATTGGAAATTTAGACCCCATTATGAGCATATTTAGTGTTTTAATAATCCAAATTAATTGAAATCTATGGGAAATCGATACTAATAACATCCTCAACATAATACAACTCCTGTATAATATTATTGGTCGAATTAAACTAATCCTTGGCATATTACCATGTTCATGCATGCATATCTACCTTTGTGGCATTGTTTTTTGTAAAATTGTGAATAGATCTATTTTTGTGTTTTTGCTAGATTGCTCGGAGTGCGCTGAGGAGTATTATTGCTTAGAGTGCTATTCAGATCAAGGCAAGTTACACCTCTTGTTCAAATATTGTCCCAGTTTTGACTACTATGCATGTTTTGCTCTTCAAAATAGTAGTATGCATATGTAGGATGTTTTTGGTAGAATTACTTAGAAATATTTTGCAAGTGCGATGTTTTTGCAGTATGCCATGAGTAGTTTTATACCTAGGATTTCCCCCTACCTAATAGGTTATCCCTAAATTTTTGTAAGTACTGCTTGTGCTATGCTATATATATATAATATCGTTGTGGGGCTCAAAGACTGAAAAGTTTCTAAGTATAAAAGCTCCCTTGAGCGAACCTTTTACCCTCAAATCTACTACAAATTAAAAACTAAGTTTTCTTCTGAACAGATTGGTTGTCGGGACAATGAGTGGAATTTTGATGGAGGACGTCCGCCAAGGAATCAAAGAAGTTTGCCATGCTCCAGAAGTCAGAAACTTCAAGTGCAACCACAATACATATGGGATTTGTCTTAACTTAGTACTTTGTGGGAAACCTCACCTGGGTACCATCACTTGGAGGATATTTTGGCACAGGAAGATCCGGAAGGTAGAGGGGCTACTAAGGGAAGGCTTCGCCATGATATTTTCTGTAAAGGACTTGATCATGGATTGTGGGTAAAGTGCACAACCTCTTGAGAGTATTCAATCTGATCGATCATCCGAGTTTACGGAAAAAAACAACTTGAGCATCTTAATGATGGAGCCTCTAAAGTATCTTCCTCTCTCTTTTCAAACTTAAGTTCTATAAAACCCCATGGCATGTAATATCGCTCATGGTTGGGATTTTGGGACTTGGTGTGTAATATCCAAGTGTTAGGTTAAGGATTGGACACTTGGTGTGTAATATCCTCGTGTTCCACTCGACCCTATATTTTTCTAAGTAAATGTCCACAAAGTAGGATAAAAGGATTTCCTCTCGTATTCTTGACTTAAGAAAATTGGCTCTATTCAAATAAACCTCAATCCTTCTCCTAGCCTTGCATGTAGAGATAGTCTAATTCTTTACTTGGTATAATTTGCCAATACATTCAAAGTATTAACCAACTCCTTTGGCTGCACGTTTCATGTGCAGAATCCGGAAATTGAAAGGTGTGTAGGATTCGTGGGTCTACACTCAACAAGCCTGAGGCGTTGATGGACTCAATTTTATTAAGTTTCTGTTGTTTATTTGAGCTAGCTATAAGCTATGCAAAGATGTAATAAAGTATACTATGGATTATTTGTGTAATAATGACTTGTGTTTTACATGATATTTCATCGACTGTGAGTGCTAGCTATTGATCTAGGGACTAGCATGACAATCATAGGGACTTAGGATCTTTATCGATCCCAGGTCCCAACAACACATCACATCTCACCAATCCCCTACATATCCCACACCTATGGGAATTTACTCACACACGAGAGGAGAATAGCACAATGATATCATCATAAATTAATAGAATTCATATCGATATTATCATAGCAAACCACAATAAGAAGTACCCGCTCAAATCAAATATAATCTAAATATGAATAGAGTTTAAAACCCTATGCAAGGGGAATGCTGGTGGAATGGATGATCTAAAGGTAGAATATCTCAAAGAAGATTGAAGGGGTTGTTCTTCTCGAGATCTCTTCTTGCTCTCTTGAGGAACGAATGGCGGATAATGTATTCTATTTTTTGTCCCGTGTCGTGCAGGGAAGTTGTTCTATTTGACAAGGCGGAGGCAGCTTGAGTTGGTATGGGCGGACCATATAGACGGCCCTCGCCCATACTGATTCTCTGTAAAGCGTCTAACGCCTCCAATGCCAATCTTCACAATTAATGACTTGTTTGATTTTTTCATTTAGCTCATAAATAGCTTCAGAACCTTCCAAAAGTGTATAGCACCTGAATGTCATAGTAGATAACAAGGTTTATTTGTTCTCACTATTTTAGCACTAGTTGAAGAGTGAAAACCATTGAAAACAAATAGAAATCGGTAGAAAATAATCGATAAAAAGTGATCAAAATAGGAACTATCAGATCCCCCAAGCTTAGGTGTTACTCTCCATCGAGTGACAAAGTGATAAAGAATGATAGCATAAAGTCAAGACTTAAATAAAATAACTCACAAGTTCGAGGGGATGTCACATTTTAACCTTCAGAATTCCTTCAACCTTGAACATTGTCATAGAAGTATTTAAATGGTTGCACCTAAGCTCATTTCCTAGCCACATATAACTTGCTAGAAAATAAATTTTTATCTCAAACAAAGTATCAAAGATTTAGCTAGGCCTGCGAAGCAAAATCTTTAGCGCCTCTCTTTTAACGAGAGTAAAACAATTTAAGCATAGAACACTTTTATCAAAAGATATAAAATATTAGATTAACTCATTAACACCCACTTCAAAATATGTGGCTCTCCAACACTTTAGTATTTTCCTTGCTTTTTAATAACTTCAACTCATTGGTAATGGGACCATGCCAAAATATAGAGCATAATTGAGGCATTTTAGGATTCAATGTTGATGGCTATGAAAATAGCCATATTTATTCGTGTTTAAATCATATATTAAGTCAAGTAATTGATAAAATATCTCTCTAGCCTTGCCACTAATGACTAATTGTTGCAAGGATGTGCAAATACTTATTTTGAATTGTGATATGCAGAAAATCACACTTTTATGGCAAAATATGGAGCAATCAAGGGATAATCACACATTGCCAACACCACAAGTCATCCAAGGTTGAATCCCATCGTCTAGAGGTGTTAACGAGCATCGGTATATGTGGAGCTTGGCTGTACAATCCACCCGTACCACCTCGTAACGGCTTCGCCATGTCAAACCAAGCAACTTCTGTGAAGGTCCCTATATATTTCGAGACTCCCAGCCGCCGCAGAGAAAGCCTCCATTCACAGATTGCATCTGAAAGCAAGATGAGAATTAATGATCCTGTCCCTAAGGGTAATAAAATTGAATGTCACGCAATACACTATTCTATTATATTATTGCTAAGAGCATCTCCAACAGTGGCTCTAAATTTTGGCACTGTAAACCACGGATGCAGCGCGCGGCGCTGGCGAGAGCTTCACCGGAAGCTACAAACTGTGGCGGCAAAATGCAGCACTAAAACAATGCATTTTCAGAGGCGCTAAAAATGCAGCGCCAAAAACATCACAGAATAAAATAGAGTGAAATAGAAGATCAAACAAATACTAAAAAATAGACAGAAAATAGGATAAAATTAGCTAGATAGATTGTTCATATTTACAAACTAGTGCGATAAAACTAAAACTCAAAATCGTACAAGTCCGGTGTCATGTCTGGCACCGGATCCGATGAGAACAAGTCACACCAATGGGGGTCGTCGTCGGCAATGGTTGTCAGCATGGTGAGCTACGATTCAATGAAGGCCCGCTTCGCCACCTTCTGCACCCTTCGTTGTGTGCGGTCCTACTTCTTCGCGGACCGCCTCGCTGCCTTCTGCTCCCTCCGGCTACGGAAGTGCTTCTTCTCGGCGGTGACGTCCTCGGGGAAGATGGCCACCCACTCAGGCAACACGTGCTCCTCCCTCTCAGTGATGCATAGACGGTGCTCCGTCTCGCGGTGACGGCGCTGCTACTCCTGCATGACGATATATGGCGGTGATAGCTATGAGATTCGACATATTTTTGATGGTTTTCTTCTGAATTAGATCATTTTCGAGCTTTACGTAACGTTAATACTTCGGTAGCAAAGAAAACTTGGTTTTTAATGTATATTTCAGGTTCTGAACATCAACAAAAGGTTTTAACAAGGGAAACACAATATTCAGGCAAAAACAAGCAAGTCTCTCTTTGGAAGCAATCAAGGGAGGAAAACATACGCTTTAACGAGCAACTATCCGGCAGGAACATTTTTTTGACCGTATAGTTCCCACCATATAGCTTCCGCCGCCTCCATTTTGTCAAAAGGGACAACTTCCATGAAGAGGCTAGACGCGAAATCATAACACAACAGCCGCCATCCCATCCAGAAAGGAGAAAGAAGAGATCTAGAGAAGAAGGAGAAGACGTTCTTCATCTCGCTCCATGATCTTTGACCTCCTAGCCATCATACCCTCATAGCCATTACTTGTACTTGAGAGAGAGAGAGAGAGATCTTCACCTTGCAAGATTAGGGTTTGAGTTTGTTTCTTCCTATCATGAATTGTGTTGGGTTACTGTTCTATTACTTATGGCGGATATCCATGGTAATATCGAGAAGGACTCCCTTTATTTAACTATATCGATGAAGCTTTCTTCTCTCATGTGTTAGTAAGTACCTTGGGCATGGGAGATGTAAGGGATTGGTGAGATGTGATGTGCCTCCATATATTTTCCATTAGTTTGTGATTGATTTTAATTACTATATTATATGTGCTTGACTATCTGTGGGATGCCTAATGCTTGTTGTCCAATTAAGGGCCCAGACGACATGATGCTTTCTTATACATAGATAGGATCTTGTTTGCTAGTAGACCGGCGACCCCCGAGTGACACTGGGATATCAATGGAAAACTAGTAGACTCGAGGATAATGAGGACCACCGTGCTTATTGCATTAGTCTGATCCAAGGAGCTTAATTGCTAAGCAACCTGAAGGGTCTTAATCGTCTAGTGTCCGACCATGGTTTTGGTAACAGACTAGTAGGATTATTGAAGTTGGGATGAAATCTACCAAGAGGAGTTCCGGCTAATTATGGGTTGCTCGCCTACACATATACTTATAAGATTACAATTGTTACACTTATCACTCGTCCACCTGGCACAATCACTATCACCATGAACTGTATCTCCCCGCATGTTTTTTTCGTCATCTGCAAAAACAACAAACAATCAAATCGTTCTTTACTTTTATGCTTTTTATTTTTGAAGTTTACACTTTAGTTTTATTTAAATACATCCAGTTTAATCCAAATTCCATTCTCATTTCCACACTTGCAGCCAATTCACTCGAAGACCTGTGACAACTTCATTCATAAACACTTACCTTTGGGCTCCCTGTGGGATTGATATGTATTCGAAACTAGCTACAAACGATTTGTGCACTTGCAGACATCAAGCTATTTTCTAGCGCCGTTGCTAGGGAGCTAAGCGCTAAGTGTTTGTCTCTTGACATTTCAGGTGTTACTACTAAAAAATGGTCTCCCTAGGAGACAAAGGGTCTACATACTCTGGTAGGACCTATTTTCCAGATTATTTTGAGCGCGTGCATATTCAAAGGCATGAAGAAATTATTGAAAAACTTTTAAGATCAGACAAAGTTGAAGTTGAAAACCTGAGTGATTTTATGGAAATCATGTCCATTTACAGGACAACTCCCAAGAAACCTGAGAAAACTCTCAGGGAATACATTGCTCCAAATGCTTCTTTCCTTAAACAACCAATAGAATTTCCTAACCCTGGAGTTAGAGAATATTGATTTGATGGTAGAATTATTAAAAATTTGCAGGAAAAAGCTTTTAGTGGAAGGGAAGATGAAGACCCAGGAAGATATATTAGTGAGTTTGACGATTTGATGACAACACATGGACCAAAAGGTTTGCCAAGAGATTTCTCTCATCTAATTTTTTCGTTGGTCTCTTAAAGTTAAAGCTCTAGACTGGTTATATTCTCTCCCTCGTCATTACATTAAATGTTGGGAAAACTGTATTGTCAAATTCATAAAAAGGTTTAATACTTTTAAAAAGGTAACTGAAATTATAAAGAATATAGGCAACTTTAGTCAGAACGCGGGAGAAAACTACCCACAATCCTAGGATAGATTTTTTGGAATGATCAATAGAATTCCTAATCATGGCTATTCTGAATCAACTATTTGCCATTTATTTTACCATGGTCTTAATACTCAAAGTAGAGAGTTACTCGACTTATCAGCAGGAGGATCGATTAATACTTTAACTGTTAAAGCATGTTTGGAATTAATGTCTACTAGGGCTAAGAATGATTCTATATACAATCCTGATTTCGACACTAAGCTGGAAAAAGGGATGCTTTGTATAAATCCCGATCTTATGCCTGAAGTATGCAAAACAATGAAAGAAAAAGGTATACCTTCTGAACTTGTTAAGGAAAACAAAGTATACTTGTCACAAGTTTTTATTGAAGAAGATGAAACTAGAAAAGTTTTTCAAGAATTAAAACATCGACAAGCAAAAACTCATAATAACCTGCATAAGCATTTTCAAAAACATAAAAAGAATGTGGTGGAACTCACTGAAAATTATGATGAGATTATCCAAGAAATAAAATTATTTCACAAGTATCTTAGTATGATTGAAACCCAATGTGAATAAATAGCATCTGGTTATCAATTTTTTCCTCGAGATGATATAGATATTCCTATTTATACGAATGTTGTTACAAGAAGAGGTGCAGTTGTTATAGGACCATTAGGACCACCAGAATATGAAGCTAAAAAATAGCGAAAGGAGAAAGCCTTGCTCAAAGCAAGCGAAGAAGATGATACACTGGTGGATCCTCAAGATGAAACTGCTCAAGAAACACAAGATCAAACCAAGGAGGACCAAAATGATGCACATGATGACCGTTATGACTCTAATGCAGAGATAGTTGATCCAAGAGAAGAAAAAGAGACAAGTAATAAAGATGAAGTTATTATAGTAGAAAAGAAGAAAAGCGATAAGCAACAACAAAAGATAGAAACAAAAGAGCCTGACCCCCCACAAAAGGTAAAAGACAAGAATAAGAAAGGTGAGCAAAATCTTCCTTATCTAGATCGAAACAAGAAAGCACCGCATCAGGTAATCTATGATTCTTTCAAAAAAGCACTTGTGATCTTCGACTAGAAATTCCATTTGCGGATGCAATAAAAGTTCCCACCTATTCTAAATTCCTCCATGATATTCTTAGTAGAAAGAAAGAAATAACTGAAACCGTTGCCATGGTGACTAGTTATCCTGCTAATGGGAAGCTATTATCTAAATCGGGAGATCCCGGAATGCTAACTATTTCATGCTCAATTGGCAAAATTGATATTCACAATGCCTTGTGTGATTTAGGTGCAGGAGTTAGTTTAATGCCATATTCCTTCTATAAAATGTTAGGATTAGGGGAGTATTCCCCTACTACTATCACTTCACAAATGGCTGACAAGTCCACTAAACAACCAATTGGTATGATTGAGGATGTTCTACTTAGAATAGATGAGCATGTTATTCCCACTGATTTCATTATTCTTGAGATGCCAGAGGATGAAAAATTATCCATAATACTTGGAAGACCTTTCCTTAGTACTGCAGGAGCATCAGTTGATTGTGCTGAGGGAAAAATAATCTTCAATGTCTATGATGCTAAAATCATCCAGTATTTTTCAAAGAAGCTAGAAGTAAGAGAAAGATATATTCCACCGGGAAAATGAGTTCATGTGGCAAGTTCCTTTGATAAGTGGCAACCCAAGGTAAGAATTCGAGAACAGAGAAGGAGTTGAGTTATTCAATCATTCTTAATAAAATGCTTAATGGGAGTCAACCCATCACATCAATAAAATAAAATAAAGAATAAAATAGTCATCGCATTCCTACAACTTTTTCAAAGACATTCTTGCGGAAGCGTGCCCGTGAAGATGCAGCTATCAAAAAGTAGTAGAAACATTGATCGAACTAGTGAAGAATAAATAGAAAAATAAAAGTTTGAGTTTTACAAAAACTAGCTTAATCATTTAGTTCAGATTAAAAAGTAAATCTCCAGTTAATGAGAAGACGTTAGGTAGTACTAGAAATCCTACTCTATACATGCTGTTATTGGTCGACAATTTTTACTGTCATTTTTCTATCGAAAACAAGGTGTTTTGCTAAGTTTCAGGATAAGAAGGTATTCTCGAAGAAATAGAATTTTTTTGATGGATACTGAAGGTTTAACGACCAATTATACGGTGGGAATAAAAATTTGGGCCGTATAGTTTGGCCATATAGATATCTTTGCCATCAACAATTTTTTTTTGGAAGGTACTAAGGATTTAAAGCCAACTATACAGCGGGAATAAAAATTCCGGCCGTATAGTTCCGACCGTATAGATATCGATGCCTTCGTCGAATTTCTTCTCAAAGGTACTGATGGTTTAACGACCAACTATACGGCAAGAATAAAAATTCCTTCCGTATAGTTCCGACCGTATAGATATCGATGCCTTCGTCAAATTTCTTCTCAAAGGTACTGATGGTTTAACGACCAACTATATGGCGGGAATAAAAATTTTAGGAGTATAGTTCTGGTCGTATAGATATCGATGCCTATTTTAGAAAATTTATCTCGAGGACACAGAAGATTTGTTGACCAACTATACCACAGGATCATTATGATCCGGCCGTATAGTTGCATCTGTATAGCTGTGTTCTAGCATAAAGAAACCGTAGTTGGCGGCGCCGCCATAACTATACGGCAGGATCTACATATCTTGCCCGTATAGTTGCGGCCTATAGTTCGGCGCGACCTCAAAATCGCGCCTGGGCGGCTAGGTTTCTTCTTCTTCCTCACTCTTTCTCTCATATTCTCTCTCTAAACCTCTCAAAACCCACCTAGATCTCTTGATTCTTCGCGTATTTCATTCGTTTGAGTGGGGGAATCAATAGATTGGTATGTTTCTCTCCCTATCCATGCTTTATTTTCAGAATTCCATGGTTGAAACTCTCACATTGATCTAGTGGATGAACTCAAGCTTATTTTGTTTTTCCTATTGATTTCTCACGTTAGGATTAAATTTTTCCATGTAGAATCGTTCATATACCATGTAGAAACTATATGCGTAGGTTTCATGGTGAAATTTTTCAGTGCATCAAGATGAACAAAATTGGTAGCATTTTTCGCAAGAGCAAGCGCCAACGTGGTGAGAGTTCGGGGCACCGGGCCAAGATCAACCCCAAGCAGGCCATAGTTTCATCAAGGAGGATGTTGCCCACACGTTGGGCCGATGATAGCTTTCTCACCGCGGCAAGGTTGAGGGCGGACTTCGACCTCATGTGTGCAAATTCAAGGCTAGCACTACTCGCCTATGCAAGCCACAATACCTACGCCGAGCTCACCTATGAGTTCCTTGCCTCCTTCTATGATAATGACCACAAGGAGAAAGGTAATACGTGCACGGTAAGCTTCACCATGAACCGGCATCATTATGAAATAACTTTCCAACAATTTTGTGATGCTTTTGGTTTTCCTCATGATGGGGATCCAACTGTTACAAACTTGTATAGCGTCTCAAGTGGAGAAACTTGGGAGGTTATTTATGTTAACGGTGGCAGGGAATTCTACTAGAAGAAGATGTCCACTATTCAGAACCCAACAATTCGCTACTATGCCTTGTTCCTCGCCAATACATTGCTGGAAAGAGGAGATACTGGATCCATGGACAATGCAGACATGGCCATGATCACCAAGGCACTCTTCCCCAATGCACCACAAAGCCCCAATCCTGCAGCTCTACTCATCCAACACTTTTGTCACTAGAGCAACAAGACGAAAGGTGACATTCGCATTGGTGGATTGGTAACCCACCTTGCCCATGCATTAAATATTACATTACCTGTTATGCAACCTATTGACGGCTCCAAACTTATGGATGTCAAGTATATAACTGCTTGTGGATTCCTTGATGTTTACCAAGCTAACAAGAAGCTCCGAGCATATCAGTTTAGTTATCTTGGTGATGCACAGGGTAAGCAGGTTCCATTGCCCTGTCCATAAGCCTTCTCGATTGTGTAGAAGGACACCTGGATCCTCACCAAGGATCAAGTGACGGAGATCATGGCTGAACTCCAGCCTGATCAAGAGGAATATGAAGAAGGAGACCAGCAGGATGAGGATGAGAAGGAGCAGGAATATAACCCTGCTTGGGAGGGACAGCAGCAGGGGTCCTGGGACCCATGGCCCAATCAGCCGCAATAGGGGTTCAACTATGTCCCCTATCAAGAATTTCAGCAGCTCAACCAGCATGTTGGGGAGACCGACCACACTCTACAAGGAGTGAATGAAGATGTGAGTGCCTTACTCAAAACTTCAGTCACTTCACGACCAACTTCCCCAACTACTACCAGCAGTATTCGCACCAGCCGCCGAATGACGGCAACAACTAAGCCTGGCAATAGCCTAAGCTTGGGGGAGGTTTGAAAGCCTCCAAACCTTGCATTCATATTTTTATTTCTTATTTTGATTTATTTTACTTCTTCAAAATTGCATGTTTACTTTCAATTTGCATTCCTAAACCAAAAATACAAAAAAAAATAGTTGTAACTTTTATTGCAAATTCATTTCTTTGTTTCTCTCGAAGATTGCTCAATTTCATGTGACTTGGCAATAGGGAAATATAGAGGGGGTTCGACTCAAGTACGAGAAGAAAGAAAGCAATAGGAGGTATCACAATCCTTTCATCACCTTTTCTGCAACTTTAAATTGATCCTACAACTATTTACTCGCTTGCACTGGAGTCACTCCCCACTAAGCTTTCTATCCTATAATTTCTATTCCTTTCCTAGTGTCTCCTTTTTAGCTTAGAAACAATGAGCAATGAACTTGGTTAGAAAATATTTCCTACACTTTTACAAGAAGAAAAGGCATCCAAAATATGACTTGAGGCCATGTTTAGCCCAAAGGATTTGATTTTAGAACTACTCCATCCCATTTGAGCTTAATGTAAATAGACTCGATATCACCCTTGAATGAAATTGTTTGATAAAATGGATGCTTAAAAGTAGTAGAGATTATGCCACTGCCTTTTCTAATAATTACCGTAAGATATTGCTTTACCCGTGTCATTACAACACTGTCGTGCTCCATGGGGAACTATTAACTCTGTTGGCCAATGAACGATCTAAATGTGGTAAACCACTTGATTTCGGCTATTGAGTTATGTAAACGTCTATAGCAGCAATGCTATGACGGGTAAAATTTTAGTCTCCTCATGGTTTCACATTCCAAGGGAAGTTCCAGTACTCCTCTAACCCATTATTCCTAAACAATTATCTATTGGCATGGTCACGAGTGCACAACATAGACCCAATTAACATGTTAAAAATAGTGGCATGATTTCTCTATGAAAGAGCTGAAGTTTTTGAAAGGCAAGGAAAGGAAAAAGGTTTTTTGAGAGTCTTAAAATTTTGACGTGGGAATAGATGAGTTGTCCTTAAATTGAATGTTCTTGGTGCCAACTTGAGTACTCTTAATTAATTAAAGAAACAAGAGCAAGAAGTTTTCATCTCTCGACAAAGAGAGACACCAAAATAATTTGTCTCACTTTCCTAGCTAAACTTTTGACACTTTCTCAGACATATGATTTATTTGCTAGCAAGATATACGTGGTTAGGAACTGGACTCAGTGCAATCTTGTGAATACTTGTATGATCATGTTTAAGATTGCAGGAATTGTGAAGAAAACAATTTGACACCAATTCAAGCTTGTAAGTTCTTTTATTTCAGTCTCGAGTCACCGCTATTCTTCCTTATTTTCTTGTCACTCGAGGGCGAGCAACATCTAAGCTTGGTGGAGTTGATAGCTACGAGATTCGACATATTTTTGATGGTTTTTATTTATAATTTTCTTCTGGATTTGATCGTTTTCTAGATTTACCTAACGCTAATACTTCGGTAGCAAAGAAAACTTGGTTTTTAATGTGTGTTTTAGGTTCTGAACATCAACAGAAGGTTTTAACAAGGGAAACACAATATTCAAGCGAAAACAAGCAAGTCTCTCTTTGGAAGCAATCAAGGGAGGCAAACAGACGCTTTAATGAGCAACTATACGGTGGGAACATTTTTCAGGCCGTACAGTTCCCGCCGTATAGCTGCTGCCACCTCCGTCTTGTCAAAAGGGAGAAGTTCCCTGAAGAGGCTAGACGCAAAATCATAACACATCAGCCGCCATACCATCCAGAAAGGAGAAAGAAGATATCTGGAGAAGAAGGGGAATACGTTCTTCATCTCGATCCACGATCTTCAACCTCCTAGCCATCACACCCTCATATCCATTACTTGTACTTGAGAGAGAGAGAGAGAGAGATCTTCACCTTGCAAGATTAGGGTTTGAGATTGTTTCTTCCTATCTTGAATTGTGTTGGATTACTTTGATGGGAATATGCCCTAAGAGGCAATAATAAAGTTGTTATTATGTATATTCCAAATATATGATAGATGTTTATTTTACAAGCTATAATTGTATTAATACGGAAACGTTAATACATGTGTGTTTAATAAACAAATGGAAAGTTCCTAGTTATGCCTCTCTTTAAACTAGATCATTGATTAACAAGATGATCAAAGTTTCCTGATCATGGACATTGGATGTCGTTAATAACGAGGTCACAACATTTGGGAAATGATGTGATGAACATTCATCCAAAGTATAGTATTACGATCAAAGTCATTGAGTTTATATTTCTATAACATCATACGAAGTAATCCTAGTCCTTATACCATGAGATCAAGTTAATCACTAACACCAGAGGAGTATCTTGATAACATGAAACGTCACACCATAAAAGGGTGACTATAAAGATGGATTTAGTGCTACGAAGGTATTATGTAGAGGCTGATGGATCAAGAGTGGGATTGGTCCATCCCGATGATGGATAGATATACTCTGGGCCCTCTCGGTGATATCACATTGAGAATAGCTTGCAAGCAAGTGATGTGATCACTAGAATGTTATATCACGGGAACGAGAAAAGATTGCATGTAGGTAACAAGATCAAACTAGGTATTTGGATACCGATGATCGAATCTCGGACATGTAATATATCGTGAAACAAAGGGATTAAGTTACTAGCGTTAAAGGTTCTCACAATCACAGAAGTCATCGTTGAATGTGTAGGAGTCAGAATGGATCTCTAGGTCCCGCTTCTGATTATTGATCTGAGAGGAGTCTCAATCTTGTCTGCATTATTCACGAACCGTAGGGTGACACACTTAAGGGTTGCCAAACACCATTTGGAGCATATATGTTTCAGACGAAAGAATTGCAAAGCGCTAGAATCATTTCGATGGAAACCAGAATTGTTTCAGGTGAAATTGCAGAAACTGGTTCTGCATGTGATATTGAAATGTTGCAAGGGGTTTTATGTGATTGTTTGTTAACTAAAGTAATTAAAAAAATTCTGAATAAAATAAATAAAAGAGTTTTATTAAATGAGAGTTGCATTAAACTTGGTGGAAATTTAATGCATGTGAGTGGAACTTTGAGTGGAGGCTAAATTGATGTGAGTGGAGCTTGCACCACATGAATGAGGAAGAGGTGGGGGCACCCCCCCATGGGCACCGTCCATGGGAGGGGAGGATCCCCCTCTCCTATAAAAGGTCTCCCTCTCCTCCTCACAAAGCACACCTCCTCGTGAACGATCTCTCTCCCCCTCTAGATATATTCCCCATGGTCTCAGATTTGCGAGATACATGTTCCTGGTGGCTTTTTGTCTGGAATGAGTTGCTGCTTCCGCTGATTCTCTGGAGCGAGGAGGTGGAGGTTGTTCGGTGGCCTGCACGTGTGTGCGAGGACGGATGCGCTGCTGATTTGTGGCGCTAGGACTTCCACACGATCTTGAGATAGGCAACCATTCGACTACATCATACACGAGTTCCAACTCGTTAACAAAGCTTTGTTGTCTTCGAGGGTAAGTTCTCCATAGATGTATATGCACCCGTTGCTTGTATCTAGTAGATATATCTTGGCGTATAGTTCCCATCATAGTAGATTTTTTGTTTTCTATGCTGCGAACCCAACAGTGGTATCAGAGCCTGATCTATGCGTAGGTGCTTTGCACGGGTAGTACACATATGTTTATATGTGGGCCATGATGATCATGTTATTTCTTCTTTCATGTATTTTGGATATTGGTGTCATAGTGGGTTGAAACATCCCGGACCAACTTTACATGTCATCGCACATGAGACCGGTTCCACGACTGACATGCAACTAGTTTTGCATAAGTGGCTGGCGGGTGCGTGTCTCTCCTACTATAGTCAATATCTGATTTACAACGAGTTGCTAATAACTTCGTTATCATTGTTGTGGTTCCATGTTCATAGGTAAGACCAGTTGTATCTCCGAAAGCCCTAAGCCACGTAAAACTTGCAATGGATAAATTAGAGGTGTCTAGTTTAGATTGTTGCTGGGCTAGTGTCATGATATGGTAATGTTGTAAGTTGATGTATGGTAGATACTGATGTCTACGCACGCTTCTATTCTTGTAGACAGTGTTGGGCGTCCAAGTGCAGAGGTTTGTAGAACAGTAGCAAGTTTCCCTTTAGTGGATCACCCAAGGTTTATCGAACTCAGGGAGGAAGTGGTCAAAGGTATGCCTCTCAAGCAACCCTGCAATCAAGATACAAGAAGTCTCTTGTGTCCCCAACACACCCAATACACTTGTCAGGTGTATATGTGCACTAGTTCGGCGAAGAGATAGTGAAATACAAGTAGTATGGATGATTATAAGTGATAATTGCAATCTGAAATAAGAGTGGAATCAAGAAAACATGTAACAGGACTAATTGTAAATGGTGTTTCAATGCTTAGAAACAAGGCCTAGGGATCATATTTTCACTAGTGGACACTCTCATATAAATATCTTCTCTTCATTATGCTACCCTAAACTACTCTCCGGTTGGACGATGTAGGGCTATAACAGCACACCTTAAAGTTCGCATTCCCCATCTAGATAACCTCTCACTATCACCTTGAGCGCTAGATGGTTCCAACAAACACCACAATCTCATAGAGACATCCAACTCAAATTATACTCATGATAAGTATTTCTGTAACCTTAGCCAAAGTGCCACACAGGGTGCACTCTGTCAACTTAACACACGTGGGGATAAGCAGAGATTAATTGAAGCACTTGAGTGGAAGAATAGATCTATAGATTACAAAGCTCATGATCTCAATAAGATCATGCATACAGAGAGAGATGAACACATAGCTACTTGTAGAGCCCTTAGCCTTGAGAGAGAACTACTCCCTCCTCATCATGGGAGTCAACAACATCGACGGAGATGGCAGTGGAGTCGATGGAGATGGATGCGGGGGCACTTCCCCGTCCCGATAGGGTGTCGGAACAAAGACTTTGGTCCCCCGAATCTCCTCTTCGGTGGTGGCGGCACTGCAGAACTTTTCGTGGAATTCTGATCTGGTGTCTAGGGTTTTCTTCCCGGGGGAATATATAGGCGAAGAGGCGATGCCAGAGGTGGGCCAGGGTGGCCACACCACCTGATTGCGCGGCCAGGGGTGGCCCGCGTCACCCTAGGGTGTGCCTGCCCCCGGATCCCCTCTGTCTCCCCTTTGTACTCCGTGTCGTGTCGGGAAAAATAGGAACTTCAGCTTTTGTTTCTTCTAATTCCGAGAATATTTCTGAAACCAAAAACAGTAGAAAACAGGCAACTAGCACTATGGCATCTTGTCAATAGTTTAGTTCTAGAAAATGTATAAAAATGCCTCAAAGTGTGAACAAAAGATAAGAAAGTTGATATAAAACAAGCATGGAGCATCAAAAATTATAGATACGTTTACGACGTATCGAGCATGCCCAAGCTTAACTCCTGCTTGTCCTCGAGTAGGTAAGTGATAAAAAGAATAATTTTTTAGGTGACATGCACCATCACAATCTTGATCAAGGTATTCGTAAAGCATTAATAGCTGGGATCAAAGTACTCAAAACATGAGCATGAAAGATAGAGTTCTAACAATAAGACATAGCAACTATGTTGTAACATGAAAAGGTACAAACAAAAGATCATGACATTGAAAGACGTTTGTTTATTTCACATATAGAAAACATAATAAGAGTGGTATTCAGCTTGTCCCTCATGGTATAGCAAAACATAAATGCATAGGACACCTTCAAAGTTCATAAGGGTGACTAGATACAAATAATTTAAGAACAAGCAATATCAAAGTTATGAATCAATCAACAAGTTTTGGGACAATGCACATTAAACTAAGAATGGTCACTATGCTCTCTCAATTGGTGCATAAAGATAGAAGATGGAGACTCAACATAAAAGTAAAAAGAAGGGCCCTTCATAAGAGGGAAGCAGGGATTTCAAGTTTCATAAAGAGCTTCCAAAAATTATGGTACTTATTAGCTTTCAGCTCTCATTACCCCTATAAGGATATGCTTGACAAGTTATAAGTCGAAAATCTCGTGCCCCTTGCCTACGAGTACCGGACCTCATGCTACTCAACTTGAGTCACAAGTAAGTTCTTGTCATTGTAAGTACATGTGTATCATGGAGAACCGCCAATGGGGTACCCCTTGCCCCATGATACAGGAGCTATCCCACATCAAAATGACAAGGCAACAGACAATGAGCATCTTAGCGATCTTTTTATTTGCTATTTGCATAGGTTTTTATTGAGGGTGCTTCACAAAATGCTCACTATGGTTATGCTGCAAGTTTCCACCATGATTAGGCATGGCTTAGGCTAGCAGCCCAGGCATTTCTCTAACACATATACAAACTCCATGAGCTTAGGTTCCCCTTTTATTTCACACCGCCGGGATCCATAAACAAAAGGACATGATATCAACTGAATAATAAGTGCAATGTTGAAAGCGTTCCCCATGACAACATGGTTCTGCTAATTCTCAACTTATAAAGTGCAAGCATATACGCAACATAGATGGACGCATGGTTCAAGTTTATTAAGTGCAAGAAAGTAAACTGTGCCATCAAGTTCGTGAGAGATTTAATCACTAATTTTCACATAACAAGTTTAATTTGGAAGGTAGACAAAAGCATGAATATACTTGGAATGGTGTAACACACCATGCATAGGAATTTATAATGGACTCTATGGAACACCTTGGTTTTCTTGGGGTTTGGATGCATGAGTGGAACTCATACTTGGTACATGTGGAGGCTAGCCAAAGACTGGGAGCGACCAACTAAGAGAGCACTAATGGCCATAATCATGCAAAGCGACAAAACATTATTAATTAAAGCATAAAGTGATATTACAAGTCATAAACTAAATGATCGTAGAGGCTAAGATGACTTGTTTATAGTCTTAACATGGTGTAACCATGTGCCAAGTTAACCTAAATGAAGAATCGAAGGAGAATACCACAATATTATGCTTTGTATGCTAAAACAACGCATGATTCTTTCAAGGCACATTAAGCAATCTCAATTGTTTGAAACAAGTCATGCTACAACAATAATCACTAAGCATATGGTCAAAGTAACATCTAGCATGACATGATAAAGTCTAAGTCACAGTCAAAACAAGCTTCCTTTTGTACCACTATAAGCATGAAACTTCCTACTCTTTTCCAACACCAATCGAAAACTAAAGCTAAACGTAGTGCTAGCAAAGAAGAACACTCGCAGGACATTAAGAGTGAAAACTAGAGTGTTCTAGGCAATGAATAACGGGGTGTGTATCTCTCCAAAAGAAGTGTGTTGGGATCCAACCAACTTTTTTAAGCAAACCAAACAAAATAAAACTAAAAACAAAGACGCTCCAAGAACAACACATAGTGCATAAGGTAATAAAGATAAAGTGTCTTGAAAGTAGACCTGAGATTATTGATGAAGAAGGGGATGCCTTGGGCATCCCCAAGCTTTAACGCTTGTACTTCTTGAATATTTGTTGGGGTGACACGGGTGGCATCCCCAAGCTTGAGGTTTTGTCGATACTTCATCTCATCACATTATTCTTCCCTACACTTGAAAATTTCCTTCATACAAAACTTCACACAATCTTCATTAGCATCATTAGTGTATTCAAGATAATAAGTCTTTGGGTTTAGTTTCAACACAAGTAAAACTTCCATTAAAACACAAGATACTGTAGAAATTTCTTCTAAAATCTCAAGTGATAAAAGAGAACTCAAAGAGAAAGAGATTAAGAAGCAAATGCAAATAATGGCAGAAATCTGTCAAAACAGACCAGCAGGTAAAAACCGATTTTTTCGAAGACCTTCTGTTGCTCAAATCGAAAAGTGCTAAACTAACGAAAGTGAGGATAAAACCTGGGGCATAAGAACAGAAAATTACATCTCAATCCAACGTACAGGGATGTTTCACGATTTTTTACAGTGAAGCATAAAAATCTGTTTCGGGACAACAATTTTCCCAAGTCTTACTTCTCTCTCATTAGAGGTTATTCTTGGCACAAAAACCACACAAAAAGGATAAGGAGAGGTCATTACTGAGGCAATAACTTCCCAGACTCAACAAAACAAAAATAAACTGAAAGTAAAAAATATAATGGGTTGTCTCCCAAAAGCTCTTTCTTTATAGCCATTAAGATATGCATGATAATTTTGATGATGCTCACATAAGAAATATGAGTGGAAGTAAAAGAGAGCATCAAGAAGAAAATATAGAACTAATTTAAGTCTAACCCACTTTCTATGAAAAATAATATTGTAAAGAAACAAGTCATGAAAGCACAAAGCAACAAGCATAGGAAAGCAAAACAAGTGCAACTTCAAAAAATTAACATAAAGAGGGGAAACTTAATATTGTTGAGACACATAAAACTATGTTGCCCTCTCTCATAATAACTTTCAGTAGCATCATGAATAAAATTAACAATATAACTATCACATAAAACATTCTTATGATGAGCCACATGCATAAAATAATTAATATTCCGTACATAAACATAGTCATTCTTATTAATTGTAGTGGGAGAAAATTCAACAAAATAGCTATCATTATTATTCTCATCACCATAATAATCAAATATAGGAGGCATATTGTAATCATAATTAATTTTCTTCTCAATAGTAGGTGGACTAAAAATATCATATTCATTATTGTAATCATCATATATTGGGGGTATAGTATCATCATAAGCAATAGAATAGTTATCTTCCAAAGTGTGTTCATTTGTAAACATATCATCATTGGAAGGAACATGGATAGTACTAATAGTGCAACAATTATTAACATCATCATTTTCAGAATTGGTACCGAAGAGGTTTTCAATAACAAAAGTAGTGTGCTTTTCCCAATCATGATCACTACTATAGGTAATAGGCATAGGAACATCATCGAGTTCAGACTCATCAAAAACCATAATAGGAGCAACATTCTTAGGGGAAAATACCATTTCCTCCCTCCTTTTACTCCTCCTCTTCTTCTTTTTATTCTTCTCTTTAGGAGGGAGAGGCTTGAAAGGAAGCTTCTCCATATACCCTGGTTTATTGTTAGAGACAATATAAGAAACTTTGGAGGATTCCTCCTTTTCATTAATAAGAACAAAACACATATTAGTCCTGTCATATTTTGGTAAAACCTCATCTTTTATAATATTTTGTATGTAAGTATTTGTGTGGAAATTATCAACACAATAAAGATGACAACCATGCAAGATGCTATTCATATAAAAAGCACTCATATCTACCAAATAGGTTTTTCTTGATAACTCTTCACACCCCAAAAATAATGTAAGTTCATCATGGTGATTAGGAGTGATCATGTCATCACAATACAAACTTGAAGTACTCATTGGATTAGAAGGGCTATTATTATGGCCTGAGCATTGAAAATTGAAATGACCCACTTCAAAGCAAAGTTCACAAATAAAAGGATAGAGGGCACAAACTTTTTTACCAAGATCATTTAGAGCCCTATACCACGTTCTAGTTTTTTCATTCCTATGGGTGATACAATATTCTTCTTCAATTTGATTCTTTTCAAAAGGTCTATGTATTCCAAAAAACTTAACATGCTTATAAGAAATAGTACTTTCAGAGGTTTGAGCATGTTCATTGCTATCATTAATAACAATTTCATTTTTCATGCAAGTGTCTTTAAAAGGCTCATGATACATGTCCCATTTGTCTTTAGGAGAATTAATATGAGAAGCAAAGGCTCTACAACAATCAACAAGAATTTGAGGATCAAGACCATATTTAGCACTAAGCTCTTGAAAATCAGCAGTTTCAGTGAAAGACTTAATGCAATCATACTCATAGTTTATACCTGGTTCTTTACCTTTATCGTTATCCCAATCTTCAATATTGCTTTGAATTGTTTCAAGAAGATCCCACCTTGCTTTGACCTCCTTACTTGTGAAGGATCCCTCTAAATAGGTATCTAGATAGTCCTTGTAATGTCCTGAAAGGCTTGCATAAAAATTATTAATAATAATATTACTGGGGAGCTCATGAATGGGACATTTGAGCATTAGTGACTTCAATCTCCCCCATGCTTGGGCAATACTTTCTCCATCATGAGGATGAAAATTATAAATGTAATTCCTATCTTTATGAATTTCATGAGGAGGATAAAATTTAGAGTAAAAGAGAGATTCAAGTTCCTTCCAATCCAAATGATGAGGATCGTCTAGTAGCTCATACCACTCCCTTGCTTTGCCCTTAAGTGATAAAGAGAATAGCTTCCTCTTAACTTGGCATTAAAATACCTGCACACTTGAACAACTCGCATAATTCATGTATAAAGAGTAAATGATCACCGGGATGGATAGTTCCATCTCCAAAATAACATTTATTCATAATACGTTCAACAATTTCCATAGGTATTTTAAAAGGGACGCTTTCAGTATGTGGATTTAAAATATCACAAGTATCATTAGAATTACCACATATGGGAGATAAAGTATCGTCTAAAAAGATCATTTTCATAAAAACTAACTTCCCCAAGCTTAGACGTTTCCATAGCATTAGTAACAAAGGTGTTCAAAAAATTCATACTAATAACATTGCTATTAGCATGCAAAGAAAGTTCCATGGGTTTTTAAATTTTCTTTCCAGACCATTCATGTTCTACCTTAGGAAATATACTAAAAAGCTCTCTAATTTTTTTGTTGTTTTCCATTAAGGCTAACTATTGTAAATAAAAACAAGAAACAAAAATATATAATTGCAGAATCTAAAGGAAATAACTTCGAGCACTCACACACTAGCAATAGTACTAGAAGATAGATCAGTAGCCAGAGGATGTGAGTACCTTTTACCTTACCTCTCTGGCAACGACACCAGAAAATAGCTTGATGTCTACGCACGCTTCTATTCTTGTAGACAGTGTTGGGCCTCCAAGTGTAGAGGTTTGTAGAACAGCAGCAAGTTTCCCTTAAGTGGATCACCCAAGGTTTATCGAACTCAGGGAGGAAGTGGTCAATGGTATCCCTCTCAAACAACCCTGTAATCAAGATACAAGAAGTCTCTTGTGTCCCCAACACACCCAATACACTTGTCAGGTGTATAGGTGCACTAGTTCGGCGAAGAGATAGTGAAATACAAGTAGTATGGATGATTATAAGTGGTAATTGCAATCTGAAATAAGAGTGGAAGCAAGCAAACATGTAGCAGGACTAATTGTAACCGGTGTTTCAATGCTTAGAAACAAGGCCTAGGGATCATATTTTTACTAGTGGACACTCTCATATAAATATCTTCTCTTCATTATGCTACCCTGAACTACTCTTCGGTTAGACGATGTAGGGCTATAACAACACACCTTAAAGTTCGCATTCCCCATCT
Source organism: Avena insularis (assembly GCA_023614405.1). Classification (NCBI taxonomy): domain Eukaryota; kingdom Viridiplantae; phylum Streptophyta; class Magnoliopsida; order Poales; family Poaceae; genus Avena; species Avena insularis. The sequence continues at coordinate 456,379,524 of CM042694.1, forward strand.
AGATAACCCCTCACTGTCACCTTGAGCGCTAGATGGTTCCAACAAACACCACAATCTCATAGATACATCCAACTCAAATTATACTCATGATAAGTATTTCTGTAACCTTAGACAAAGTGTCACACGGTGTGCACTATGTCAACTTCACACATGTGGGGATGAGCAGAGATTAATTAAAGCACTTGAGTAGTAGAATAGATCTATATATTACAAAGCTCATGATCTCAATAAGATCATGCATAGAGAGAGAGATGAACACATAGCTATTTGTAGAGCCCTTAGCCTTGAGAGAGAACTACCCCCTCCTCATAATGGGAGTCAGCAACGGTGATGGAGATGGCGGTGGAGTCGATGGAGAAGGATCTGGGGGCACTTCCCCGTCCTGGTAGGGTGCCGGAATAGAGACTTCTATCCCCAGAATCTCCTCTTTGGTGGCGGCAGCGCTGCTAAAAGAACATTTCATGAATTTCTATGTTTTGTGTGTTAGATAACAATATCATGGAATTTCTAATGTGTACTAAATGTTGCAGGAAAGTTTTGAGCATTTGGGGGACCGGATTATCCGCCCTCATCATGGGCCAGATAATCTGGCCGGACCATCTTGGCCAGGGCTGGCTGTGCACGAGCTTCTGTCTAGGGGCAGAATTTCCCCCCAGACAGTCCGGCTCTGGGGCGGATTTTCTCCCTGGACCGGATAATCCGGCCCCATGGGAATCTCCCAAGAGAGCGTTTGCGCGAGCTTCTGTCTGGGGGCGGAATTTCCCCGGATATTCCGTGGCTGGGGTGGATTTTTTCCCCAGCCGGATAATTCGGTCCCCAGGAGAAGGTGTCAAGGGCCAGCCTGCGCGAGCTTCTGTTCGTAGGTGGATTTTCTGCCGGATAATCCGAGTCTAGGGCGGAGTTTTCCCCAGGCCAGATAATCCTACCCTCACTTGGGATGGATAATCCGGCCCCCAAAGTCTCCAACGGCTTGGTTTGGAAAGTGGGTATAAAAGCCCCTTCATCCCCATCGAGCAGAACTCTTGATTCATTCGAAAAGTGTCAGAACCATTGCAAGAGCTCTCTCTCTAGATCTTCCACTTCAACCACCCAAAGGCTTCGATCTTTGGGGGAATTGAAGGAGGAGACAATCTTCATCGTCATCACGAATCAAGCGCATCAACTCCTCTCCATTCATTTGGAGAAATCCCCGATCTAGTATTCTTGTTAATATCTAGATCTTGTGTTTTGTTATTGATAACATGTTCTTGTGGAAGATCGTTGTCATTACGGGAGCCTCCAATTTTGTTGTGGAGTTGTGCCTCGCTAGTTGTGTAAAGGCGCCGATACCCTCCTCAAAGGGTTCCTATAGTGGAAAGGTGGATCAGGCCATTGGTGGCGGGATCCATCGGAGAACAGGGTCAGGCCTATTGTGGTGTGGTGGTCTTAGTACCGCCCACCCCTCCAACGCAGATGTACTTCCCTTAACAAGGAAGGAACTGCGGTAAAACAAATCCTGTGTCTCCACGTGCTTCACCACGGTTCACTCGTTCCTCTTTCCACTCGCCTCTTACTCGCTAATAGATAGGTTTACATATAGGGAAATTCTTCTAAATAGTTATCTAGAGAATTTACCTTTTGTGTTAAGACAAAAATTGAAAAAGCATTAAAATTTGAAGTAGCACCTATTCACCACCCCCCCCTCTAGGTGCCCATACGATCCATTTCAGCTGCGGAACTTTTCATGGAATTCTGATCTGGTGACTAGGGTTTTCGTCCCGGTGGGAATATATAGGCGAAGAGGCTTTCCAGAGGTGGGCCAGGGTGGCCACACCACCTGGTGGCGCGGCCAGGGGTGACCAGTGCTACCCTAGGGTGTGCCTGCCCCCTGGCTCCCCTCCGTCTCCCCTTTGGACTCCGTGTCATGTCGGGAAAATAGGAACTTCAGCTTTTGTTTCGTCCAATTCTGAGAATATTTCTTTTCTGGCTTTTCTGAAACCAAAAATATCAGAAAATAGGCAACTGGCACTGTGGCATCTTGTCAATAGGTTAGTTCTAGAAAATGTATAAAAATGCCTCAAAGTGTGAAACAAATATAAGAAAGTTGATATAAAACAAGCATGGAGCATCAAAAATTATAGATACGTTTATGACGTATCAGATACCCTTACAACACACTTAACGTGTAAGTTCCATAGACCTTGGCCTTACACACAAAGGAATGATAGAGATCATACCACGATGCATATGATGGTGATCAAATGCATGGACCATATCATCCCACTTTACACATATGATGTTTGCATCTTATATTGCTAGTTTGGTGCTTTTAGTAGCATTATAAGATGATCCCTCATTTAGATATCAAGATAAAAATGTGTTCTTCCTTAAGTATGCACTGTTTATGTATTGCCGCTTCAAGACATCACGTGATGATCGGGTGTACTTGAATCCATGATCATATTTCGGGTGTAAGACAGTTTTACACACGTGAGTACTAAAGTTCTTACTTGGCGAGCCTAGCATGTACAGACATGGCCTAAGAAAATGGACCACAAGGTTAAGCATGAGTCATATAGTTGATATGATGCCCATATTGATGCTCTCCTTTGAAACTACACCGACTCATGTGATGATCGGACTTGGTGTAGTGGATTTGGTTCATGTAATCACCAAAAAGACACGATGGATGTTGTTTTTGAGTGGGAGTTCATTTGTAATTTGGATTAGTTGAACTTGATCTATCATAAACTTAGTCTAAACTTTACAAATTCTGTTGTAGATGGCACCACCTGCTTTTAATTTCAATGTGTTCATGGAGGAAGAGAAACTTGCAACAAATGGTAGAAACTTTACCAACTGGGCCATGAACTTGAGTATTCTCCTCAATGCTACACACAAGTTGTATGTGCTAGAAGCACCGCTAGGCCCCCCACCAGCTCCTGATGCCCCTGATGAGGAAAAGAACATTTATGACTCGTCAGGAGGACCACAAATTAGTTCATTGCGGCACATTGTATGGGCTAGAGCCAGAACTTTGAAAGAGTTTCGAAAACGGCAATGCCTCTGATACCATGGGCGAATTGAAAATGATTTTTGATACCCATACTGTCGTAGGGAGGTATAATGCTTCTGAAAAGTTCTTTAGTTGCATGATGGAAGAGAACAACTCCGTTAGCGAGCATGTACTCAAAATGTCTGGGTACGCCGATAGGCTTGTGTCCTTGGGAATAACGACTCCCATTGACTTAGGCATACATCATGTTCTCCAATCTCTCCCACCTAGCTACAAGAGCTTCGTGATGAACTACAATATGCAGGGCATGAAGAAGTCTCTCCCCGAGCTTCTGTCAATGCTTAAGATTGCAGAGGTGGAGATCAAGAAAGAACATCAAGTGTTGATGATCAATAAGACCACCGGTTTCAAGAAAGACAGGAAGGGTAAGCAAAAGGGAAAGAAGGGCGGTAGATCTATTGCCGCACCTGAAAAGAAATCCCGAGCTAGCCCTAGGTCTGATACCGAGTGCTAGCCCTAAGTCTGAAAAGAAATCCCGAGCTAGATCTATTGCAAGGGGACTGGCCATTGGAAAGCGCAACTTCCCCAAGTACTTGGCAGACAAGACGGCCGACAAGGCAAACATAGGTATATATGATATACTTGTTATTGATGTCTACTTGACTAGTACTCGCAGTAGCACCTAGGTATTTGATATTGGATCGGTTGCTAATATATGTAACTCGAATCAGAGGTTGCGGAACAAGCGACCACTAGCAAGGGGTGAGGTCAAGATGCGTGTCAGCAATGGATCAAGAGTCAATGTGATCGCCATCGGAACGCTGCCTCTCCACCTACCATCGGGATTAGATATAAACTTAAATAATTGTTATTTGGTGCCTGCACTGAGCATGAACATTATATCCGGATCTTGTTTAATGCGATGTGGTTATTCTTTTAAATCCGAAAACAATGGTTGTTCGATTTATATGAATGATATCTTTTATGGTCATGCACCTGTGATGAATGGTTTGTTTCTATTAGATCTCGATAATAGTGTTACACATATTCATAATGTTGATGCTAAAAGAATTAAACTTGATGACGATATATCTGCATATATGTGGCACTGCCGTTTAGGTCATATTGGTATTACACGCATGAAGAAACTCCATTCTTATGGACTTTTGGAATCACTTGACTTTGAATCATTTGATACATGTGAGCCATGCCTGATGGGCAAGATGACTAGAATGCCGTTTTCCGGTTCAATGGAACGGGCGATAGATTTATTGGAAATCATACATACTAATGTATGCGGTCCAATGAGTGTGTCGGCGTGTGGTGGTTATCGTTATTTTGTTACTTTCATAGATGATTTGAGTAGATACGGGTATATCAATTTGATGAAACACAAATCTGAAACCTTTGAAAAGTTCAAGGAATTTCAGAATGAAGTGGAAAATCATCGTAATAGAAAGATCAAATTTCTACGGTCTGACCGTGGAGGTGAGTATCTAAGTTACGAGTTAGCACACATATGAAAGAGTGTGGAATAGTTTTACAACTCACACATGCCGAAACACCACAATGTAATGGTATGTCAGGACGTCGTAATCGTACTTTATTAGATATGGTTCGATCTATGATGTCTCTGACTGACTTGCCACTATCATTTTGGGGTTATGCATTGGAAACTCCTGGATTCACTCTAAATCGGGCACCATCTAAATCCATTGAAAAGACACCATATGAATTGTAGTTTGGAAACAAACATAATCTATCGTTTCTTAAAGTCTAGGGTTGCGATGTTTATGTGAAGAAACTTCAACCGGATAAACTCGAACCCAAAGCGGAAAAATGCGTATTCATAGGATACCCTAAGGAAACTATTGGGTATTCCTTCTATCACAGATCCAAAGGCAAGGTTTTCATTGCCAAGAATGGATCCTTTCTAGAGAAAGAGTTTCTCACGAAAGGCATGTGTAGTCGGAAGGTAGAACTCGAACAGTTCATTGAACCTTCTCTTCATGCAACGGCGAGTAGCGCAGCGCCGGAAATTGTTCCAGAGTTGACTTCACTGAATGAAGAGGGAACTAATGATAATGATCATGAAACTCCGAAAGAGGACACTACCGAACCTCGCAGGTTGAGCACGACACGTGCAGCTCCTGACTATACGACAATCCTATTATGAATTTCATGGTCAATGAAATTGATGACCCGGCGACGTATGAAGAAGCGATGATGAGCCCATGATTCCAACAAATAGCTAGAAGCCATGAAATCCGAGATGGAATCCATGTAAGAAAACCAGGTTTGGACCTTGGTGGACTTACCTCACGACCAAAAGGCCGTTGAGAATAAATGGATTTTCAAAAGGAAAACTGATGCTGATGGTAATGTAACCGTCTATAAAGCTCGACTTGTCGCAAAGGGGTTTCGACAAATTCAAGGGGTTGACTACAATGAGACCTTCTCTCCTGTAGCGATGCTAAAGTCAGTTAGGATTATGTTAGCAATTGTTGCTTATTTCAATTATGAGATATGGTAGATGGATGTCAAAACTACATTCCTCAATGGAAACATTGAAGAATAATTGTATATGATAAAACCAAAGGGTTTTGTTAATCCTAAGGATGATAACAAGGTGTGCAAGCTTCAGCGGTCCATCTATGGACTGAAGCAAGCATCACGGACATGGAATCTCTGCTTTGATCAGGTGATCAAAGAGTTTGCATTTATCCAAACTTATGGAGAGGCTTGTATTTACAAGAAAGTGATTGGGAGCAATGTGGCATTTCTAATATTATATGTGGACAACATATTATTGATTGGAAATGATATAGATCTTTTAAACAGTGTTAAAAGTTATCTAAATAGCAAATTTTCGATGAAGGACAAAGGTGAAGCGTCATACATATTAGGCATAAAGATCTATAGAGATAGATCAAGGAGCCTGATAGGGCTATCACAAAGTACATACCTTGATAAGATTTTAAGGAAGTTTAAAATGGATGGAAATAAGAAGGGGTTCTTACCAATGTTGCAAGGAAAGACATTGAGTAAGACTCAAAGTCCGGCTACAGCGGAAGAAAGAGAGATAATGGATAAAATCCGCTATGCTTCAGCTATAGGCTCTATAATGTACGCCATGCTATGTACAAGACCGGATGTGGCACATGCTATTAGTTTAACTACTAGGTACCAATTTGATCCAGGTAGGGAACACTGGATAGCGGTTAAGAATATCCTTAAGTACTTAAGAAGAACTAAGGATATGTTTCTTGTATACGGAGGTGAAGAAGAGCTGGTCCCCAAGTGTTATGTTGACGCTAGCTTTGACACCGATCCGGATGACTCTAAGTCTCAATCCGGATACGTATTTCTCTTGAACGGAGCAGCACTTAGTTGGAGGAGTTCCAAACAACCTATGGTGGCTGGATCAATGACGGAGGCAGAATATGTTGCTGCTACAGAAGCGGCGCAGGAAGCAGTTTGGATGAAGGAGTTCATAACCGAACTAAGTGTGGTTCCTAGTGTGTTGGACCCAATGGTTATCTATTGTGACAACAATGGAGCCATAGACAACTCCAAGGAACTAAGGTCTCACAAGAATTCCAAGAATATTAAGCGCCGGTTTCACTCCATCTGAGAGCATGTTAAGGATGGAGATATAAAGATTTGTAAAGTACACACGGATCTCAATGTTGCTAATATGTTGACTAAAGTTCTCCCTAGGGCAAAACATGATCAACACCAGAACTCCATGGGTGTTAGATTTATCACTATGTAACTAGATTATTGTCTCTAGTGCAAGTGGGAGACTGAAGGGAATATGCCCTGAGAGGCAATAATAAAGTTGTTATTATGTATATTCCAAGTATATGATAGATGTTTATTTTACATGCTAAAATTGTATTAATATGGAAATGTTAATACATGTGTGTTTAATAAACAAATGGAAAGTTCCTAGTTATGCCTCTCTTTAAACTAGCTCGTTGATTAGCAAGATGATCAAAATTTCCTGATCATGGATATTGGATATCGTTAATAACAAGGTAACAACATTGGGGAAATGATGTGATGAACATTCATATGAAGTATAGCATTACGATCAAAGTCATTGAGTTTATATTGCTATAACATCATACAAAGTAATCCTAGTCCTTAGACCATGAGATCATGTTAATCACTAACACCAGAGGAGTATCTTGATAACATCAAACGTCACACTGTAAAAGGGTGACTATAAAGATGGGTTCAGTGCTACGAAGGTGTTATGTAGAGGATCATGTATCTAGAGTGGGATTTGTCCATCTCGATGACGGATAGATATACTCTAGGCCCTCTCGGTGATATCACATTGAGAATAGCTTGCAAGCAAGTGATGTGATCACTAGAATGTTATATCACGGGAACGAGAAAAGAGTGCATGTCGGTAACGAGATCAAACTAGGTATTTGGATACCGATGATCGAATCTCGGGCATGTAATATATTGTGAGACAAAGGGATTAAGTTACTAGCGTTAAAGGTTCTCACGATCACAGAAGTCATCGTTCAATGTGTAGGAGTCAGAATGGATCTCTAGGTCTCGCTTCTGAATATTGATCTGAGAGGATTCCCAATCATGTCTGCATTATTCGCGAACTTTAGGGTGACACACTTAAGGGTTTCCAAACACCATTTGGAGCACATATGTTTCAGACAAAAGAATTGCAAAGTGCTGGAATCATTTCGATGGAAACCGGAATTGTTTCAGGTGAAATTGCAGAAACCGGTTCTGCATGTGATATTGAAATTTTGCAAGGGGTTTTATGTCAATGTTTGTTAATTAAATTAATTAACAAAATTCTGAATAAAATAATTAAAAGAGTTTTATTAAATGACAGTTGCATTAAATTTGGTGGAAATTTAATGCATGTGAGTGGAACTTTGAGTGGAGGCTGAATTGATGTGAGTGGAGCTTCCACCACATGAATAAGGAAGAGGTGGGGGCACCCCCCATGGGCACCGTCCATGGGAGGGGAGGATCCCCCCTCTCCTATAAAAGGCCCCCCTCTCCTCCTCACAAAGCACACCTCCTCGTGTCCTCGTGAAGGATCTCTCTCCCATTCTAGATATATTCCCCATGGTCTCGGATTAGCGAGATACATGTATCCTGGTGGCTTTTCATCTGGAAGGAGTTGCTGCTTCTGCTGATTCGCTGGAGAGAGGAGGTGGAGGTTGTTCGGTGGCCTGAACGTGTCTGCGAGGATGGATGCGCTGCTGATTTGTGGCGCAAGGACTTCCACACGATCTTGAGATCGGCAAGCGTTCGACTACATCATCCACGAGTTCCAACTCGTTAACAAAACTTTGTTGTCTTTGAGGGTAAGTTCTCCATGGATGTATATCCATCAGTTGCTTGTATCTAGTAGATAGATCTTGGCGTATAGTTCCCATCGTAGGAATTTTTTTGTTTTCTATGCTACGAACCCAACATACTTTTCTATTTCTTATTGTGGATCTCCACGATAATATCGAGAAGAACTCCCTTTATTTAACTATATCGATGATGCTTTCTTCTCTCATGTGTGAGTAAGTTCCTTGGGCGTGGGAGATGTAAGGGATTGGTGAGATGTGATGTGCCTCCATATATTTTCCATTAGTTTGTGATTGATTTTTATTACTATATTATGTGTGCTTGACTATCTGTGGGATGCCTAATGCTTGTTGTCCAATTAAGGGCCCAGACAACATGATGCTTTGTTCTACATAGATAGGATCTTGTTCGCTAGCAGACCGGCGACCCCTGAGTGACACGGGGATATCAATGGAAAACTAGTAGACTCGAGGATAACGAAGAACCACTGTGCTTATTGCATTAGTCCGATCCAAGGAGCTTAATTGCTAAGTAACCTGAAGGGTCTTAATCGTATAGTGTCTGACCATGGTTTTGGTAACAAACTAGTAGGATTATTGAAGTTGGGATGAAATCTACCAAGAGGAGTTCTGGCTAATTATGGGTTGCTCGCCTACACATATACTTATAAGATTACAATTTTTACACTTATCACTCGTCCACCTGGCACAGTCACTATCACCATGAACTGTATCTCCCCGCGCCTTTTTCGTCATCTACAGAAAACAACAAACAATCAAATCGTTCTTTACTTTTATGCTTTTTATTTTTGAAGTTTACACTTTAGTTTTATTTAAATACATCTAGTTTAATCAAAATTCCATTCTCATTTCCACACTTGCAGTCAATTCACTCGAAGACCTGTGACATCTTTGAGTGCGACAGAGACTTCATTCATAAACATTTACCATTGGGCTCCTTGTGGGATCGATATCTATACTTTGAAACTAGCTACAAACGATCTATGCACTTGCAAACATCAGGAGGCGGCGCGAGATCCTCTACCTACTAGTGTGTCCATACGTCATCAAAATTCCCCGAGCCGCCACGCCACAGTGTCGTACACGCATGTGGCCTCGTGCGCGGTATTGTAGGTACCGAGGCTGATGCGCTCATCGCCGGTATGGATCTTCGTGTAGTACGTGTTGTTGGGGTGCGCGCTGATGCCGCGGTACCCCAAGATCGACCTAGGACGAGGCATGGCGGTAGAAGTGGAGCAGCGGCAGCAGAAGCGGTGAGTGGCACGACACGAAGAGAAGTGGTGGGGAAAGTTCTGGTGGTTGGTGACGCGCGCACGCGCTAGCTTTGAAGGTGCGCTCGAAGCAGTGGGGGAGATTTGGTGCCTAGGTTGCCGCGCACGGTTTTGCCGCGCCCGCTGGAGGTTCGCGTAGGAGAGCGCACGCGCTAAATGGGCCGTTTTTAGCACGCGACTATTTACCGGGCCCGCTGGAGATGCTCTAACATCCTGCAGGCTCATGGTAAATTTACAAGAGTGAATGAGGAGGACATGATGATCTTCGCAAGAGTTTCCATGCCTGGATGCAACTTGACACCAAACTTCGGCGCTCTTCTCATATTCTATTTGGAGTACTAGTCTAACCAAACCTATGGACCCCTCTAATGCGGAGGAGTGATCATCGTCCTTGTCTGAGAACTCAATATCAACATAGATAACTTGCAACCGTTGATAGGTTTTTGTCATTTTGGTTTCACTACTCTTAATGCTTATGGCATGATTAAAAATATTCAAGGTAGATATTTTCTTGATATACCTAGAGCTGATCATTGGATCCGAGCTCCCATACCTCATGATCTCTTCTCTATTGAGGAGGGACATTTGCGTTATGACGCGCAGGTCGAAGCAATTCTACCACGTGAGGAAGTACCCGAAGTAGAAGATGATGAAGAAGAACAACAAGAAGGACCTAAGAAGGAGCAGCAGCCACAAAACCCCTACACCACATATGAGGACCTGTACGCACTTGAAGGAAACATTTAGAACATGACCAACCTCACCATCAACCTTCTAGACAACACCAAACACCTCTCATCCCAAGTTAATCAATGAAGTGGCCAATGGAACATGGAGGGCTTTCCTCCGCCGCCACAATAAGCATCAAGAGGGCTTGCAAAATCCTAAGCTTGGGGATGTGTTCCCTAAGTATTTTTTTACGTAATAATGAGGTTGTACTCCAGCTCTAAGTGAGCTTTGAAACACTCGTGTTGGACTAGTTCTAACACTTCATTTTTATTTTGTTTTTTTTTCATTTTTGTTTTTTATACCTTTTTTTGCCAATCATTATTTTCTTTAAAACCAGTTTTCAAAAATACAAAAATATTTTTCCTTTTATCTTTATCCGTGAAAAGTGGATTGCCATTTGCCTATTTGTTTCAATTTTATTAATGAGAGTGATCTACTTTGAGTTGTAAGAACACGTCATATGGAAGAGAATTGTGAAGTCACTCATGAGAGGGACGTCCTATGTCTCCCACTTTGGAAGTTTGAATGATTATGCTAGTTTGTAGTATTGTTAAGATGTTGTGCTAGTGGGAGTAAAATATTGAGAGTTAGAGTAAAGATTTTATTTGTATGATTAATTGGATGTGCTTTCTCTTGATATAGTTATTATAGATAATTGAGTCTTGCCGTGGAAATAATATTGCCAAACAATTACAATAAGAAAAATTCTCAAATTATGACTTGTGTGATGTTTAATTATCTTAAGAGTTTAGCCTCGAAGATACCCAACTCCATATATTTAATGATAGACTTGGTAGTACACTTGAAAGTATTATTTTTATGAAACTAATGCTTAGTGGTAATTGTGATGCATGCTAAAACTTGACATGTTAATCAAAATATGATATTGCTTTACGCGTGTGTGCACCACCAACGCACCCATGGTATGCCACAATTCTGCTGGCCTACGAACAATCTGTTGGGTTCGCATCATAGAAAACAAAAAAATCCTATGATGGGAACTATTATACGCCAAGATATATCTACTAGATACAAGCAATGGTTGATATACATCCATAGAGAACATACCCTCAAAGACCAACAAAGCTTTGTTAACAAGATGGAACTCGTGGATGATGTAGTCGAATGCTTGCCGATCTCAAGATCGTGTGGAAGTCCTAGCGCCACAAATCAGCAGTGCATCCGTCCTTGCACACACGTTCAGGCCACTGAACAACCTCCACCTCCTCGCTCTAGCAATGCAGCGGAAGAAGCAACTCCTTCCAGACGAAATGCCACTAGGAACATGTATCTTCCTAATCCGAGACCATGGGGAATATATCTAGAGGGGGATAGAGATCCTTCACGAGGAGGTGTACTTTGAGAGGAAGGAGAGGGGTGCCTTTTATAGGAGAGGGGGATCCTCCCCTCCCATGGCCAGCGCCCATGGGGGGTGCCCCAACCTCTTCCTCATTCATGTGGTGGAAGCTCCACTCACATCAATTTTGCCTCCACTCAAATTCCCACTCACATGCATTAAATTTCCACCAAATTTAATGCGACTCTCATTTAATAGAACTCTTTTATTTATTTTATTCAGAATTTTGTTAATTACTTTAATTAACAAACATTCACATAAAACCCCCTGCAACATTTCAATATCACATGCATAACCAATTTCAGAAATTTCACTTGAAACAATTCCGGTGTCCATTGAAATAATTCTAGCACTTCGCAATTCTTTCTTCTAGAACATATTTGCTCCAAATGGTGTTTGGAAACCCTTAAGTGTGTCACCCTATGGTTCACGAAAAATGCAGACATGATCAAGACCCCTCTCAGATCAATAATCAGAAGCGGGACCTGGAGATCCATACTGACTCCCACACATTCAACGATGACTTCTATGATCGAGAGAACCTTTAACGATAGTAACTAGATCCCTTTGTCTCGCGATATATTACATGTTCGAGATTCGATCATCAATATCTCAATACCTAGTTTGATGTCGTTACCGACATGCACTCTTTTCTCGTTCCCGTGATATAACATTCTAGTGATCACATCAGTTGCTTGCAAGCTATCTTAATGTGATATCACCGAGAGGGCCTAGAGTATATATATCCGTCATCGGGATTGAAAAAATACACTCTTGATCCATGAGCCTCAACATAACACCTTTGTAATACCCGAACCCATCTTTATAGTCACCATGTTACGGTGTGATGTTTGATGTTATCAAAGTATTCTTCCGGTGTTAGAAATTAACATGATCTCATGGTCTAAGGATAAAGATTACTTCATATGATGCTATAGCAATATAAACACAATGACTTTGATCCTAATGATATACTTCAAATGAATTTTCATCACATCATTCACCAATGGTGTGACCTTGTTATTAACAACATCCAATGTCCATGATCAGGAAGCCTTGATCATCATGTTAACCAACGAGCTAGTTTATAGAGAGGCATAACTAGGAACTTTCTATTTGCTTATTAAACATACATGTATTAAGGTTTCCATATTAATACAATTATAGCATGCAAAATAAACATCTATCATATACTTGGAATGCATAGAATAACAAATTTAGTATTGCCTCTCGGGCATATTCCCTTCAGTCTTTCACTTGCACTAGAGACAATAATCTAGTTTACATAGTGATAAATCTAACACCCATGGAGTTTTGGCGTTGATCATGTTTTCCTGAGGAGAACTTTCGTCAACGGATCGGCTACATTTAGGTCCGTGTGTACTTTAAAAATCTTTATATCTCCATTCTTGACATGTTCGTGGATGGAGTGAAACCGGCACTTAATATGCTTGGAATTCTTGTGAGACCTTGGTTCCTTGGCGTTGGCTATGGCTCCATTATTTTAACAATAGATCACCATTGGGTCCAATGCAATAGGAACCACACCTAGTTCCGTTATGAACTCCTTCATCCAAACCGCTTCCTGCTAGCTTCAAGCAAGAATATATTCGCCTCCGTCGTTGATCCAGCAACCATAGGTTGTTTGGAACTCCTCCAACTAACTGCGGCTCTATTCAAGAGAAATACGTATACGGATTGAGACTTAGAGTTGTATGGATCAGTGTTAAAGCTAGCATCGACATAACACTTAGTGACCAGCTCTTCTTCACCTCCGTATACAAGAAACATATCCTTAGTTCTTCTTAAGTACTTAAGGATATTCTTGACCACAATCCAGTGTTCTGAACATGGATCAGATTGTACCTACTAGTCAAACTAATAGCAAATGCCACATCTGGTCTTGTACATAGCATGGCCTACATTATAGAGCTTATGGCTGAAGCATAGGGGATCTTATCCATTATCTCTCTTTCTTTCGCCGTAGCCGGACTTTGAGTCTTACTCAATGTCTTGCCTTGCAACATAGGTAAGAACCCCTTCTTACTTCCATCCATATTAAACTTCTTCAATATATTATAAAGGTATATACTTTGCGATAGCCCAATTAGGCGCCTTGATCTATCTCTATAGATCTTGATGCCTAATATATATGACGCTTCACCAAGGTCCTTCATCGATAATTTGCTGTTTAGATAACTTTTAACACTGTTTAAAAGATCTACATCATTTCCAGTCAATAATATGTCATCCACATATAATATCAGAAATGCCACATTACTCCCACTCACTTTATTGTAAATACAAGCCTCTCCATATGTTTGGACAAATCCAAACTCTTTGATCACCTCATCAAAGCGGAGATTCCAACTCTGGGATGCTTGTTTCAGTCCATAGATGGATCACTGAAGCTTGCATACCTTCTCAGCATCCTTAGGATCGACAAAACCCTTAGGTTGTATCATATACAACTCTTCTTCAATATTACCATTGAGGAACGCAGTTTTGACATCCATCTGCCATATTTCATAATCGAAATATGCAACAATTGCTAACATAATCCTAACTGACTTTAGCATTGCTACGGGAGAGAATGTCTCATCGTAGTCAACTCCTTGAATTTGTCGAAATCCCTTTGCGACAAGTCGAGCTTTATAGATGGTCACATTACCATCAGCATCAGTTTTTTTTTAAATCCATTTATTCTCAACGACCTTTCGGTCGTGAGGTAAGTCCACTAAGGTCCTAACTTGGTTTTCGTACATGGATTCCATCTCATATTTCATGGCTTTTAGCCATTTGTTGGAATCTGGGCTCATCATCGCTTCTTCATATGTTGCAGGGTCATCTATTTCATCAACCATGAAATTCATAACATGATTTTCGTACAGTTCAGGATCTACACATGTCCTTCTCGACCTGCGAGGTTCAGTAGTGTCCTCTTTCAGAGTTTCATGATCATTATCATTAGTTCCCTCTTCATTCGGTGAAGTCAACTCCGGAACAATTTCCGGCGCTACGCCACTCGCCGTTTCATGAAGAGAAGATTCAGTAACCTCTTTGAGTTCTACCTTCCAACTACACATGCCTTTTGCGAGAAACTCTTTCTCTAGAAAGGATCCATTCTTTGCAACAAAAACCTTGCCCTCGGATCTGTGATAGAAGGAATACCCAATTGTTTGTTTAGGGTATCCTATGAAGACGCATTTTTCGCTTTGGGTTCGAGTTTATCAGGTTGAAGTTTCTTCACATACACATCACAACCCCAAACTTTAAGAAATGATAGCTTAGGTTTGTTTCCAAACCACAATTCATACGGTGTCATTTCAACGGATTTAGATGGTACCCTATTTAAAGTGAATGCAGCAGTTTCTAGTGCATAACCCCAAAATGAGAGTGGCAAGTCAATCAGAGACATCATAGATCAAACCATGTCCAACAAAGTACGATTACAATGTTCCAACACACCATTATGTTGTGGTGTTCCAGCAGGCATGAGTTGTGAAACTATTCCACAATCTCTTATGTGTGTGCTAAACTCATAACTAAGATACTCACCTCCACGGTCAGACCGCAGCTTCTATTATGATGATTTTCCACTTCATTCTGAAATTCCTTGAACTTTTCAAAGGTTTCAGACTTGTGTTTCATCAAATAAGATATACCTGTATCTACTCAAATCATGCGCGAAAGTAACAAAATAACGATATCCACCTCAGGCCGACACGCTCATTGGACCACATACATCAGTATGTATGATTTCCAATAAATCTGTCGCCCGTTCCATTGAACCGGAAAACGGTGTTCTAGTCATCTTGCCCATAAGGCATGGCTCACATGTATCAAATGATTCAATATCTAGTGATTCCAAAAGTCCATCGGAATGGAGCTTCTTCATGCGTTTAACGCCAATATGACCTAGACTGCAGTGCCACATATATGCAGATATATCATCATCAAGTTTAATCCTTTTAGCATCAACATTATGAATATGTGTAACACTATTATCGAGATCCAAAATAAATAAACCATTCATCACAAGTGCATGACCATAAAAGATATCATTCGTATAAATTGAACAACCATTGTTTTCAGATTTAAATGAATAACCGCTTTGCAACAAACATGATCCGGATACAATGTTCATGCTGAGTGTAGGCACCAAATAACAATTATTAAGATTTATAACTAATCCCGATGGTAGGTGGAGAGGTAGCGTTCCGACGGCGATCACATCAACTCTTGATCCATTGCCGACACGCATCTTGACCTTGACCTCACCCTTGCTAGTCGTCATTGTCTGACCCACGATTCGAGTTACATATATTAGCAACCAATCCAGTATAAAATACATAGGTTCTACTACGAGTACTAGTCAAGTACACATCAATAACATGTATATCACATATACCTTTGTTTGCCTTCCGCCAAATACTTGGGGCATTTGCGCTTCCAATGGTCAGTCCCCTTACAATAATAGCACTCAGTATCAGACTTAGGGCCAACTCGGGATTTCTTTTCAGGCGCGGCAACAGATTTGCCACCCTTCTTTCCCTTATGTTTACCCTTCTTGTCTTTCTTGAAACTAGTGGTCTTATTGATCATCAACACTTGATGTTCTTTCCTAATCTCCACATCTGCAGTTTTAAGCATTGACAGAAGCTCGGGGACAGACTTTTCATGCCCTGCATATTACAGTTCATCACGAAGCTCTTGTAGCTAGGTGGTAGAGATTGGAGAACATGACGTATGCCTAAGTCAATGGGAATCATTATTCCCAAAGACACAAGCTTATTGGCGTACCCAGACATTTTCAGTACGTGCTCACTAACGGAGCTGTTCTCTTCCATCATGCAACTAAAGAACTTTTCAGAAGCATTATAACTCTCTACGGAAGCATGGGTATCGAAAATCATTTTAAATTCACCCATGGTATCAAAGGCATTGCCGTGTTTTAAACACTTTCAAAGTTCCGGCTCTAGCACATACAGTATGTTGCAATGAACTAAGTTGTGGTCCTCCTGATGAGTCAAATAGACGTTCTTTTCCAAGTCAGGGGAATCCGGAGCTGGTGGGGGGCCTAGCAGCGCTTCTAGCACATATTGCTTTTGTGCAGCAGTGAGGAGAATCCTCAAATTAATGGCCCAGTTGGTAAAGTTTCTACCATTTGCTGCAAGTTTCTCTTTCTCCATGAACACACTGAAACTAAAAGCAGGTGGTACCATCTATAATAGAATTTGTAAAGTTTGGACTAAGTTTATAATAGACTGACTTCAACTAATCAAATTACAAATGAACTCCCACTCAAAAACAACATCCCTCGTGTCTTTTTGGTGATTACATGAACCAAATCCACTACACCAAGTCCGATCATCACATGAGTCAATGTAGCTTCAAAGGCGAGCATCTATATGGGCATCATATCAACTATATGACTCATGCTTAACCTTTTGGTCCATTTTCCGAGGCCATGTCTGTACATGCTAGGCTCCCCAAGTAAGAACCTTAGTACTCGTGTGTGTAAAACTATCTTACACCCATTTATGATCGTGGATTCAAGTACACCCGATCATCACGTGATGTCTTGAAGCGGCAAAACATAGAACGGTGCATACTTAAGGAGAACACATTTTTATCTTGATATCTAAATGAGGGATCACTTTATAATGCTATTAAAACGCCAAACAAGCAATATAAGATGCAAGCATCAAATGTGTAAAGTGAAATGATATGGTTCTTGCACTTGATCACCATCATGTGCATCGTAGTATGATCTTTATCATTCCTTTATGTGTAAGGCCATGTATATGGAACTTACACATTAGGTGTGTTGCAAGAGTATCAACTATACATCGACTTACAACATTACCATATCATGACACCAGCCTAGCAACGATCTAAACTAGATGCCTCTAATTTATCAATTACAAGTTTTACGTGGCTTAGGGCTTTCGAACATAGAACCGGTCTTACCTACGAACATGGAAACAAACGATGATAACCAAATTATTAGCAACTCATTGTAAATCAGATATTGACTATAGTAGGAGAGACAGACACCCGCTAGCTACTTATGCAAAACTAGTTGCATGTCAAGCGTGGAACATGTCTCATGTGCGAGGACATGTAAAGTTAGTCTGGGCCGCTTCATCCCACTATGCCACCAATATCCGAAATACATGAAAGAAGCAATAACATGATCATCATCGGCCACATACTCATATGTGTACTACCCGTGTAAAGCATCTACGCGTAGACCTGGCTCTGATACCATTGTTGGGTTCACAGCATAGAAAACAAAAAAATTCCTACGATGGGAACTATTATAGGCCAAGATCTATCTACTAGATACAAGCAATGGGTGGATATACATCCATAGAGAACATACCCTCAAATACCAACAAAGATTTGTTATCGAGATGGAACTCGTGGATGATGTAGTCGAATGCTTGCCGATCTCAAGATCGTGTGGAAGTCCTAGCACCGCAAATTAGCAGCGCATCCGCCCTCGCACACACATTCAGGACACCGAACAACCTCCACCTCCTTGCTCCAGCGATGCAGCGGAAGCAGCAACTCCTTCCAGACGAATGCCACCGGGAACATGTATCTCGCTAATCCGAGACCATGGGGGAATAATTCTATAGGGGGAGAGATCCTTCACGAGGAGGTGTACTTTGAGAGGGAAGAGAGGGGGCCTTTTATATGAGAGTGGGGGCTCCTCCCCTCCCATGGCCAGCGCTCATGGGGGGGTTTCCCCCACCTCTTCCTCATTCATGTGGTGGAAGCTCCACTCACACCAATTTTGCCTCCACTCAAATTCCCACTCACATGCATTAAATTTCCACCAAATTTAATGCACCTCTCATTTAATAAAATTCTTTTATTTATTTTATTCAGAATTTTGTTAATTACTTTAATTAACAAACATTCACATAAAACCCCCTGCAACATTTCAATATCACCTGCAGAACCAATTTCAGCAATTTCACCCGAAACAATTCCGCTGTCCATTGAAATAATTCCACAACTTTGCAATTCTTTCGTCTAGAACATATTTTCTCCAAATGGTGTTTGGCAACCCTTAAGTGTGTCACCCTATGGTTCGCGAAAAAACTAGACATGATCGAGACTCCTCTCAGATCAATAATCAGAAGTGGGACCTGGAGATCCATACTGACTCCCACACATTCAACGATGACTTCTGTGATCGAGAGAACCTTTAATGATAGTAACTAAATCCCTTTGTCTCGCAATATATTACATGTCTGAGATTCGATCAGCAGTATCTCAATACCTATTTTGATCTCGTTACCGACATGCACTCTTTTCTCGTTCCCGTGATATAACATTCTAGTGATCACATCACTTGATTTCAAGCTATCTGGATGTGATATCACCGAGAGGGCCCAGAGTATATCTATCTGTCATCAGGATTGAAAAATTCCACTCTGGATCCATGAGCCTCAACATAACACCTTTGGAATACCCAAACCCATCTTTATAGTCACCCTGTTTTGGTGTTATGTTTGATGTTATCAAAGTATTCTTTTGGTGTTAGCAATTAACATGATCTCATGGTCTAAGGATAAAGATTACTTTGTATGATGATATAGCAATATAAACATAATAACTTTAATCGTAATGCTATACTTTGAATGAATGTTCATCACATCATTCACCAATGTTGTGACCTTGTTATTAACAACATCCAATGTCCATGGTCAGGAAACCTTGATCATCCTGTTAATCAACGAGCTAGTTTATAGAGAGGCATAACTAGGAACTTTCTATTTGTTTATTAAACAAACATGTATTAAGGTTTCCGTATTGATACAATTATAGAATGCAAAATAAAAATCTATAATATACTTGGAATACATATAATAACAACTTTATTATTGCCTGTTAGGGCATATTCCCTTCACAATTTGTATGGAGGAAACTCTTAGAGTTAGGCTATGAGTTGAATGAATATAGGTAACATGCAACTGCTATAATGGTCAAAAGTATGACACTCTCATGGTTTATGTTGCAAGAAAAAGAAAGAACAACCCTTTTCAACGAAATGGTTACAAAAGTCTATCCTAGCCTACACAATCCGGTTAAACTCACTAAGTCTTTGGAATGGTCTCATTACTACTAAGTTGAAAATTTCTTGAAGAAGCAAAAAATAGAAATGAAGTATTCTAATAGTCTTGATTTATTGATGTGGGTGCTAATGAGACACTCCAATGTTATGCTTCTTTTGACATGCTCTCTCACTCTTCATATGCTAGTATGAGATCTTCAAGTGTTCCTTGGCAAGCTGAGAGTTAACTAGAGGAATTGAAATGATTGCTTCACATCTAGTTATACATGCTTATAAAACCTTTATTATGATTATATTGATTTATTAATGAAGCTTTATAATACTCTTGCCACTATTAGTTCTATGCTAAGTATTCAGGTGAAAGAAGTGATGGAGGCATGGGACTACCAATTATAAGTGAACTTGATTTCTCGTTGTTTCAGTTTAAACACTGAGTTCCTTCTGATTTTTGGTTTCTTGCTCGAGGATGATCAAGGTGAAAATATCCATGTTTATTCGCGTTTAAATCTTATATTAAGTCAAGCAATTGATAAAATATTTCTCTAGCCTTGCCACTAATGACTAATTACTGCAAAGATGTTCAAACCCTTGTTTTAAATTGTGTTGTGTAGAGAATTACTGTTTTATGGTCAAATATGGAGCAACCAAGGGAGAATCACACGTTGCCAATGCCACCAAGTCAAGCAGGGTCAAATCCCTTCATACCGAGGTGTTAAGGAGCATCGGTACTAGAGGACCTTGCCCGTACCATCCACCCGTACCACCTGGCGGCGGCTTCGCCGGGTAAAATCAAGCAACTTCCATGAATGGCTCTATATATTTTGAGACTCCCAGCCGCCACATTGAGAGCTGCCTTACAAATTGCATCTAAAAACACAGAGGAAGATCCATCGCTTCACCACCTCCATAGTTCATCATCTCCATCTCAACCTCCATCCATAGGGCTTGTTCGTCTGTGGTACCAAAGTTGGCAGGCCAGCGCATGGCGGTACCTAAGTTGCCTGAAATCACCGCGTTTCGAAAAGTTGGGCCGCTAGCTACTGAGAGGGGCCATTTCGAGGCAAACTCATCTCACCCCACCAAATACAAACATTCCGTTAAACCGCCCCATGAAGTAGACGGTCGGGACCCACATGTCGGTTATCTGTCCATGACGCGAGCGCCAACGCGGTAACCTCTTAGGCAAATCGAGCAGCTAAGTGGATCGGATGTATTGACCAATTTCACAAATCCATTCCCAGCTTTCCCCTACCACCGGCGGTGTTAGAATCCACCCTCCAGGCAGGACGATCCCTTCGGACATTTGACTTCTGGCGCCAAGTTGCTGTGGCCAGTTGCTGCGCCCAGTCGCTAATCCCGAGCTCCAATGGCGCATGCTGTAGCCGCCGTTGCGAGGCTCTAGCCCGCCTCCGCCGCCGACAAGCCGAGCAGCTCGGAGGATGGCAGATCCTACTATCAAGAAAGAAGAAGTTTTGTCTAGAAGCGGGTGAGCTACCCTTCTCTTTGCTATTCGCACTAATTACAACTGCTAGCTGGCATCTGAACCTCAAATTGTTTGTTATCCCAATGCTGACAAACATATTTTGTCTACAGTTTTCTATCAAGTGGGATCTGCGCGGACCCCCCTTACCTGGTTACGGTAGTCCTCTACAGGTACGACTCTAATGGCAAGTGGTATGGAAGCCATTGTTTCACGATGGAAGAAGCGTCTGCACAGATCTGCACTATATCTAGTATGGTTTCTGCTCTACGTAATCATGTTGAATTATGGCCGAAGCAGACATCAAAGTTCAGCTTCATGGATGAACGTGTCATCATGGTTCCTATAACATGTGACTATCAGCTAATTGGGTTGATGAAAAGGTATGCTTCGGCTGCCATGTTTGACCTAAAATGTCATGTACTGGATGTGGAAGCTGCTGCAACTGGGAGTCGCCCTTCTATTCTTGGACAGGGTGGTTGCTCGAACCCAATTAGCTCCTGGTAAGCAAAGGTCGCTTGGGGTTCGCATGTTTGTGCTAAATTGTAATTTTTTTATTTACTCTATAGATATCAAGCAGTTATGCAATAGTCTTGTTTCTTTGACAGGAAGCGCCGCAAGGTTAGAAACATGACTACCGGGTCAGTGATTTTGCTGCCCGAAGAAATTAAAAACGAGTGGAAAGATGATGATAGACACGATTCTAGTGCCCATTGTCTCGGCGATGCAGAGTACGTGAAGCTAAGAAAATTGGCACCAAGGAAGAGGAAGAAGGCAGGAAATGAAGAAGCCAGTGGACGTGAAGGCTTGGCACCCAGGCTACGGAAGAAGGCTGCTGGCAATGAAGATGCATAGTAATGTGTTGAACTTGAACCTATATATGTAATTCTATTAAATTCTGATCGCTCTGTGGTACGTTGCTGGTAAAACAATCTACCCACGTTCTCTTAGTAAAATGTACATGACTTAGGATTTGAAACGCCCGAGTCGAGAGTTGAATCAAATTGTGATTGTGCCATCGCTATCTGAAAACAATGATCCACCGGTTCCACGATTCTTTGAGGCGGGAGGTCTCCAAATCTGACGGAATGTAAGTGGCACATAAATAAATTATTTAAGCCGCCACACTCCACGGCAGCAACTTATTTCATATCTGTGACGTGGCAACATAAACAGCAATGTTGTCACCGATAATTCCCAGATGAGGAGGAAATGGGTACCACTTTCTGGCCTAATCTTGAGCCCGTCTATCTCACCGCCTCTCTGCTCCTGCATCCCCTGCATCTGGCGAAGCTCCCGGATCTCCAGTAACGGGTGTACGTGCTTCCACTTTATAAATTGTGGTTGTGCCATTTGCATACGGCACAATCCACGTAGATTACGTTTAAACAAACCACCAGTGTCAGAATACACTAGTAAAAAAGGAGTCTTTAGTCCACGGTTACGTTCCCAATCTGGGACAGAGATCTAAATCGAGGCAGAAATTGATCTAAATCACAAATTCTTCCACAAATTAATCGAGACAGAGATCTAAATCGAGGCATTTCATTAATTCAACCACAAATTCTTCTAAACAAAGGTGCGATTTCACATCCTACATTACTTCAACCAACTGTCCTCCGAGCCGCCGGCTTCCTCGTCTTCGTTGGACGGAACCACCACGATTTCCGCATTGTACGTGAGATGGAGCACCTCTTCAGGGAGAGCGGCGGCGATGACGGTGAACTTGGTCCGTCCAGGGACGGACCAGAACCTCTCCCGCCCTTCTCAGTTGCGGAGATCCCGGTGCACCACGCGCCCATAAACGATGCGGTTGCCAATCTTGGCCTTCCGCTCCTTCTTGAATAGCGCCGGCCAGTATGGGCTGGCCGCCACGTACCATGGCAGCGCCCTATTCCATGCGGGCATCTGGAGGCGGCGTGCTGCGATTTTGCTCTCCATCACGGCTCCGCCGTGGAATAGGAGCGGAGCCACCCGCACCCCCGCATAGCTGATGCGCCATCCGTGGGGCACCGTCGCGGCCGGCGGCGCGAGGATGTCGAAGTGCGAGAACATCACCGCCTCGTAGAAGTTCAGCGAGGGCATCTCCATGGTGGCACGGTGGAGATTGGAGAGGGAGCGAGGGGGTGGACGACGCGGTGGAGATTGGAGAGGGCAAGGGGATGGGCGACGAAGCGACGAGCTGTGGCGCCTCCTATTTGTACACGAGGACAACGAAGCAACGGCCGGAATATCCAAGGGGCATTGGTCAGACAAAAGGAAGTAATGCAGCGTTCAGACAGATTAACGGGCGACCAATTTTTTTACTCCCAGGACTCCGGGGCCAATAGTTCAGACTGCTAGGTCAACAAGTACAACTATTACAACTTAAAAAAGGCACGGGGCTTAAGCTAAATAGAACTAGTTAACACACATGTCCTTGATCTTCCTAATCTTAGCCTTATGCGCATCTTCCTGCGAGAGCAAGGATCGAATCGCCTGCTCCTTCCTTTTAGCATCTTCCTTGCACAACTTCAATTGTTTCTCTACATCTTTCCTCATGCACTTGTCAATACTCGTAGTTGTGAACTGCAGGACTTTGGCCTGGTGAAGATCCTTCCTTGCTTGAGTCAATTCTTGCTCTGCTTTAGCCTTCAGGGCCAATGTCGCGTCCCTCTCCTTCTCGACTTTGCTAACCTTGTCTTCCATCCCCATGAGATCTCGCTTATGCTTGGTCGTGTCAACTGGTTCCCATAGCTTCATCTCAACACTGTCAAGAAGTGAGCTGAATGCGGATTCTTTCAACTCAACAGTCATTTCCCATAGTTTTTCCAGCGTTATCTGCGTCGATTTGGGCCATCTGGATCTACCCATTTGACAACACCGCAACTTCCGCCTCGCATCATTGCACGATGTCCTTGACACCGTAGAAACCTCTTGCCTGCATTTCGTCCTTCGAACGCTACAAATTTAGCGGGCACATATCCATGTTTACATAGCAGAGGACTGTCTTCATCCGCTAAACCGTGATAGTCGGCGTCATACATCATCTGGTTGGCCTAACACATCATACACGCATGAGTAAACAGAGTAGATCTGGCTCAAAAAATAGATAACTGGCCATGGATGATTGAGATAGAGATGAGACGACTCACATCGAAATCACCGTCCATGTCGTCACGACGCGTTTCCTCGTCGTCTCCCCTTGAACCCATGGCGAGAGGGGAGGGGGATGGCTGCCGGAGAGGGGATTGGGATGGCGGCGCCGTCGGCTTGCGGCTACAGTAGGATGGGAGTGAAGTGGGGAATGTGGCTTCGAGGGGAAGGAAGAGAAGTACGGGGAGGAAGAGAAGTAATGGGGATGTGACACTGGGATATGGCCCGCTCAACTGGTGAGTCGTGACACTCGCAACAGGGGAGCCCCCGGTGTTGCCAGTTTGTTTAGAGCAAGCATGGCCAATCATGCCGCAGAACAGACTACTCGCGGATCGATCTCACGAAAACCATCCCAATCGTCCAAGCACCCCGATCGGACGGTATGTAACAATCGATAAGCAGAACAACTGTGTTAGGGCGTGCCTTCTAGAAGACTCGGTCTAACGCTAAGGTCAGGGCTCTCCTAAGGTTAATTAGTATCCATATGCGGTTTATGAAAAGAACATGCATCCAATGACACCGGTGGATCTAGCTGTGGTTAATGAGAAGAACAGACATGCAATGACACCGGTGGATCCATGTGTGGTCTTTGGGAAGAGCAGACATGCAATGACTCTGGTGAATCCATGTGTGGTTCATGGGAAGAACACACATGCAATGACTCTGGATGTGGTTCATGATATGGTCTGTGAAAAGAACACACATGCAATGACACTGGTGGATCCATGTGTGGTCTTTGGGAAGAACACACATGCAATGACACTAGGTGTGGCTCATGATATGGTTTGTGAGAAGAACACACATGCAATGGCACTGGTGGATCCATGTGTGGTCTTTGGGAAGAACACACATGCAATGACACTGGATCCATATGTGGTCTGTGAGAATAACACACATCCAATGACTCTGGCTATGGTTCATGAAAAGAGCAGACATGCAATGACACTTGTGGATCCATGTGTGGTTCATGGGAATAACACACATGCGATGACACTGGGTACATCCATGTGTGGTCTGTGAGAAGAACACACATGCAATGATTCCGATGGATCCATGTGTGGTTCATGGGAAGAACACACATGCAATGACACTGGTGGATCCATGTGTGGTCTGTGAGAAGAGCAGACATGCAACGACACCGGCGGATCCATGTGTGGTCTATGGGAAGAACACACATGCAATGACACCGGTGGATCCATGTGTGGTCTTTGGGAAGAACACACATGCAATGACACTAGGTG
The DNA here is from genome assembly GCA_023614405.1 of Avena insularis. NCBI lineage: Eukaryota > Viridiplantae > Streptophyta > Magnoliopsida > Poales > Poaceae > Avena > Avena insularis. The sequence goes on from CM042694.1 coordinate 456,405,190, forward strand.
TGGCTCATGATATGGTTTGTGAGAAGAACACACATGCAATGACACTGGTGGATCCATGTGTGGTCTTTGGGAAGAATACACATGCAATGACACTGGTGATATGTGGTATGTGAGAAGAACACACATCCAATGACTCTAGCTGTGGTTCATGAAAAGAGCAGACATGCAATGACACTGGTGGATCCATGTATGGTTCATGGGAAGAACACACATGCAACGACACTGGTGAATCCAAGTGTGGTTCATGAAAAGAGCAGACATGCGATGACACTGGTGGATCCATGTGTGGTTCATGGGAAGAACACACATGCAATGACACTAGGTGTGGTTCATGATATGGTCTGTGAGAAAAACACACATGCAATGACACTGGTGGATCCATGTGTGGTCTGTGAGAAGAACAGACATGCAACGACACTGGGTGTGGTGCATGATATGGTTTGTGAGAAGAACACGCATACAGTGACACTGGTGGATCCATGTGTGGTCTTTGGGAAGAACACACATGCGACGACACTGGGTGGATCCATGTGTGGTCTGTGAGAAGAACACACATGCAATGACTCCGGTGGATCCATGTGTGGTTCATGGGAAGAACACACATGCAATGACTCTGGGTGTGGCTGGTTTGTGATAAGAACACACATGCAATGACACTGGTGGTTCCAAGTGTGGTCTTTGGGAAGAACACACATGCAATGACACTAGGTGTGGTTCATGATATGGTTTGTGAGAAGAACACACATGTAATGGAACTGGTGGATCCATGTGTGGTCTTTGTGAAGAACACACATGCAATGACACTGGATCCATGTGTGGTCTGTGAGAAGAACACACATCCAATGACTCTAGCTGTGGTTCATGAAAATAGCAGACATGCAATGACACTGGTGGATCCATGTGTGGTTCATGGGAAGAACACACATGCGATGACACTGGGTAGATCCATGTGTGGTTTGTGAGAAGAATACATATGCAATGACACTGGTGGATCCATGTGTGGTCTTTGGGAAGAACACACATGCAATGACACTAGTGATATGTGGTCTGTGAGAAGAACACGCATACAATGACTCTAGCTGTGTTTCATGAAAAGAGCAGACCTGCAATGACACTGGTGGATCCATGTGTGGTCTTTGGGAAGAACACACATGCAATGACACTGGTGGATCCATGTGTGGTATGTGGGAAGAGCAGACATGCGATGACACTCGTGGATCCATGTGTGGTTCATGGGAAGAACACACATGCAATGACACTGGGTGTGGTTCATGATATGGTCTGTGAGAAAAACACACATGCTATGACACTGGTGGATCCATGTGTGGTCTGTGAGAAGAACACACATGCAACGACACCGGTGGATCCATGATATGGTTTGTGAGAAGAACACACATGCAATGACACTGGTGGATCCATGTTTGGTCTTTGGGAAGAACACACATGCAATGACACTGGATCCATGTGTGGTCTGTGAGAAGAACACACATCCAATGACTCTAGTTGTGGTTCATGAAAAGAGAAGACATGCAATGACACTGGTGGATCCATGTGTGGTTCATGGGAAGAACACACATGCAATGACACTGGTGGATCCATGTGTGGTATGTGGGAAGAGCACACATGCAATGACACTCGGTGTGGTTCATGATATGGTTTGTGAGAAGAACACACATGCAATGACACTGGTGGATCCATGTGTGGTCTTTGGGAAGAACACACATGCAACGACACTGGTGGAACCATGTGTGGTTTGTGAGAAGAACATACATGCAATGCCACCGGTGGATCCATGTGTGCTCTGTGAGAACAGCAGACGTGCAATGACTCCGGTGGATCCATGTGTGGTCTGTGAGAAGAACACACATCCAATGACTCTAGATGTGGTTCATGAAACGAGCAGACATGCAATGACACTGGTGGATCCATGTGTGGTTCATGGGAAGAACACACATGCAATGACACTGGTGGATCCATGTGTGGTATGTGGGAAGAGCACACATGCAATGACACTGGGTGTGGTTCATGATATGGTTTGTGAGTAGAACACACATGTAATGACACTGGTGGATCCATGTGTAGTCTTTGGGAAGAACACACATGCAACGACACCGGTGGATCCATGTGTGGTTTGTGAGAAGAGCAGACATGCAATGACTCCGGTGGATCCATGTGTGGTCTGTGAGAAGAACACACATCCAATGACTCTAGATGTGGTTCATGAAAAGAGCAGATATGCAATGACACTGGTGGATCCATGTGTGGTTCATGGGAAGAACACACATGCAATGACACTGGGTATGGTTCATGATATGGTTTGTGAGAAGAACACACATGCAATGACACTGGTGGATCCATGTGTGGTCTTTGGGAAGAACACACATGCAATGACACTGGTGATATGTGATCTGTGAGAATAACACACATCCAATGACTCTAGCTGTGGTTCATGAAAAGAGCAGACATGCAATGACACTGGTGGATCCATGTGTGGTTCATGGGTAGAACACACATGCAATGACACTGGTGGATCCATGTGTGGTATGTGGGAAGAGCACACATGCAATGACACTAGGTATGGTTCATGATATGGTTTGTGAGAAGAACACACATGTAATGACACTGGTGGATCCATGTGTGGTCTTTGGGAAGAACACACATGCAACGACACCGGTGGATCCATGTGTGGTTTGTGAGAAAAACACACATGCAATGATACCGGTGGATCCATGTGTGCTCTGTGAGAAGAGCAGACATGCAATGACTCCGGTGGATCCATGTGTGTGGTTCAGAGAAGAACACACATCCAATGACTCTAGATGTGGTTCATGAAAAAGAGGATATGCAATGACCTTTGGTGGATCCATGTGTGGTCTGTGAGAAGAACACACACGCAACAACACCGGTGGATCCATGATATGGTTTGTGAGAAGAACACACATACAATGACACTGGTGGATCCATGTGTGGTCTTTGGGAAGAACACACATGCAACGACACTGGTGATATGTGGTCTGTGAGAATAACACACATCCAATGACTCTAGCTGTGGTTCATGAAAAGAGCAGACATGCAATGACACTGGCGGATCCATGTGTGGTTCATGGGTAGAACACACATGCAATGACACTGGTGGATCCATGTGTGGTATGTGGGAAGAGCAGACATGCAATGACACTAGTGGATCCATGTGTGGTTCATGGGAAGAACACACATGCAATGACACTGGGTGTGGTTCATGATATCGTCTGTGAGAAAAACACACATGCAATGATACTGGTGGATCCATGTGTGGTCTGTGAGAAGAACACACATCCAACGACACTGGGTGTGGTGCATGATATGGTTTGTGAGAAGAACACACATGCAATGACACTAGTGGATCCATGTGTGATCTTTGGGAAGACCACACATGCAATGACACTGGATCCATGTGTGGTATGTGAGAAGAACACACATCCAATGACTCTAGATGTGGTTCATGAAAAGAGTAGACATGCCATGACACTGGTGGATCCATGTGTGGTTCATGGGAAGAACACACATGCGATGACACTGGGTGGATCCACGTGTGGTTTGTGAGAAGAACACACATGCGATGACTTTGGTGGATCCATGTGTGGTTCATGAATAGAACACACATGCAATGACACTGGTGGATCCATGTGTGGTCTGTGAGAAGAGCAAACATGCAACGACACCGGTGGATCCATGTGTGGTCTGTGGGAAGAACACACATTCAAGGACACCGGTGGATCCTTGTGTGGTCTATGGGAAGAGCACACATGCAACGACACCGGTGGATCCATGTGTGGTTTGTGAGAAGAACACACATGCAATGACACTGGTGGATCCATGTGTGGTCTTTGGGAAGAACACACATGCAATGACACTGGTGATATGTGGTCTGTGAGAAGAACACACATCCAATGACTCTAGCTATGTTTCATGAAAAGAGCAGACATGCAATGACACTGGTGGATCCATGTGTGGTCTGTGGGAAGAGCACACATGCAATGACACTGGTGGATCCATGTGTGGTATGTGGTAAGAGCAGACATGCAATGACACTGGTGGATCCATGTGTGGTTCATGGGAAGAACACACATGCAATGACACTGGGTGTGGTTCATGATATGGTCTGTGAGAAAAACACACATGCAATGACACTGGTGGATCCATGTGTAGTCTGTGAGAAGAACACACACGCAACGACACCGGTGGATCCATGATATGGTTTGTGAGAAGAACACACATGCAATGACACTGGTGGATCCATGTGTGTTCTTTGGCAAGAACATACATGCAATGACACTGGATCCATGTGTGGTATGTGAGAAGAACACACATCCAATGACGCTAGTTGTGGTTCATGAAAAGAGCAGACATGCAATGACACTGGTGGATCCATGTGTAGTTCATGGAAAGAACACACATGCGATGACACTAGTGGATCCATGTGTGGTCTGTGAGAAGAGCAGACATGCAACGACACTGGTGGATCCATGTGTGGTCTATGGGAAGAACACACATGCAAGGACACCGGTGGATCCATGTGTGGTCTGTGGGAAGAGCACACATGCAACGACACCGGTGGATCCATGTGTGGTTTGTGAGAAGAACACACATGCAATGACACTGGTGGATCCATGTGTGGTCTTTGGGAAGAACACACATGCAATGACACTGGTGGATCCATGTGTGGTCTTTGGGAAGAACACACATGCAATGACACTGGATCCATGTGTGGTCTATGAGAAGAACACACATCCAATGACTCTAGTTGTGGTTCATGAAAAGAGCAGACATGCAATGACACTGGTGGATCCATGTGTGGTTCATGGGAAGAACACACATGCGATGGCACTTGGTGGATCCATGTGTGGTTTGTGAGAAGAACACACATGCGATGACTCTGGTGGATCCATGTGTGGTTCAAGAAAAGAACACAGATGCAACGACACTGGTGGATCCATGTCTGGTCTGTGAGAAGGGCAAACATGCAACGACACCGGTGGATCCATGTGTGGTCTGTGGGAAGAACACACATTCAAGGACACCGGTGGATCCATGTGTGGTCTGTGGGAAGAGCACACATGCAACGACACTGGTGGATCCATGTGTGGTATGTGGTAAGAGCAGACATGCGATGAGACTGGTGGATCCATGTGTGGTTCATGGGAAGAACACACATGCAATGACACTGGGTGTGTTTCATGATATGGTCTGTGAGAAAAACACACATGCAATGACACTGGTGGATCCATGTGTGGTCTGTGAGAAGAACACACATGCAACGACACCGGTGGATCCATGATATGGTTTGTGAGAAGAACACACATGCAATGACACTGGTGGATCCATGTTTGGTCTTTGGGAAGAACACACATGCAATGACCTTTGGATCCATGTGTGGTGCAGGAGAAGAACACACATCCAGTGACTCTAGTTGTGGTTCATGAAAAGAGAAGACATGCAATGACGCTGGTGGATCCATGTGTGGTTCATCGGAAGAACACACATGCAATGACACTGGTGGATCCATGTGTGGTATGTGGGAAGAGCACACATGCAATGACACTCGGTGTGGTTCATGATATGGTTTGTGAGAAGAACACACATGCAATGACACTGGTGGATCCATGTGTGGTCTTTGGGAAGAACACACATGCAACGACACCGGTGGATCCATGTGTGGTTTCTGAGAAGGACACACATGCAATGACACCGGTGGATCCATGTGTGCTCTGTGAGAAGAGCAGACATGCAATGACTCTGGTGGATCCATGTGTGGTCTGTGAGAAGAACACACATCCAATGACTCTTGATGTGGTTCATGAAAAGAGCAGACATGCAATGACACTGGTGGATCCATGTGTGGTTCATGGGAAGAACACACATGCAATGACACTGGTGGATCCATGTGTGGTATGTGGGAAGAGCACACATGCAATGACACTGGGTGTGGTTCATGATATGGTTTGTGAGAAGAACACACATGTAATGACACTGGTGGATCCATGTGTGGTTTTTGGGAAGAACACACATGCAACGACACCGGTGGATCAATGTGTGGTTTGTGAGAAGAACACACATGCAATGATACCGGTGGATCCATGTGTGCTCTGTGAGAAGAGCAGACATGCAATGACTCCGGTGGATCCATGTGTGGTCTGTGAGAAGAACACACATCCAATGACTCTAGATGTGGTTCATGAAAAGAGCAGATATGCAATGACACTGGTGGATCCATGTGTGGTTCATGGGAAGAACACACATGCAATGACACTGGGTGTGGTTCATGATATGGTTTGTGAGAAGAACACACATGCAATGACACTGGTGGATCCATGTGTGGTCTTTGGGAAGAACATACATGCAATGACACTGGTGATATGTGGTCTGTGAGAATAACACACATCCAATGACTCTAGCTATGGTTCATGAAAAGAGCAGACATGCAATGACACTCGTGGATCCATGTGTGGTTCATGGGTAGAACACACATGCAATGACACTGGTGGATCCATGTGTGGTATGTGGGAAGAGCAGACATGCAATGACACTAGTGGATCCATGTGTGGTTCATGGGAAGAACACACATGCAAGGACACTGGGTGTGGTTCATGATATGGTCTGTGAGAAAAACACACATGCAATGATACTGGTGGATCCATGTGTGGTCTGTGAGAAGAACACACATGCAACGACACTGGGTGTGGTGCATGATATGGTTTGTGAGAAGAACACACATGCAATGACACTGGTGGATCCATGTGCGATCGTTGGGAAGAACACACATGCAATGACACCGGATCCATGTGTGGTATGTGAGAAGAACACACATCCAATGACTCTAGTTGTGGTTCATGAAAAGAGCAGACTTGCAATGACACTGGTGGATCCATGTGTGGTTCATGGGAATAACACACATGCGATGACACTGGGTGGATCCATGTGTGGTTTGGGAAGAGCAGACATGCAATGAATCCAGTGGATCCATGTGTGGTTCATGGGAAGAACACACATGCAATGACTCTGGGTGTGGTTCATGATATGGTCTGTGAGAAGAACACACATGCAATGACACTGGTGGATACATGTGTGGTCTTTGGGAAAACACACATGCAATGACACTGGTGGATCCATGTGTGGTCTGTGAGAAGAGCAAACATGCAACGACACCGGTGGATCCATGTGTGGTCTGTGGGAAGAACACACATTCAAGGACACCGGTGGATCCATGTGTGGTCTGTGGGAAGAGCACACATGCAACGACACCGGTGGATCCCTGTGTGGTTTGTGAGAAGAACACACATGCAATGACACTGGTGGATCCATGTGTGGTCTTTGGGAATAACACACATGCAATGACACTGGTGATATGTGCTTTGTGAGAAGAACACACATCCAATGACTCTAGCTGTGGTTCATGAAAAGAGCAGACATGCAATGACACTGGTGGATCCATGTGTCGTTCATGGGAAGAACACACATGCAACGACACTGGTGGATCCATGTGTGGTTCATGAAAAGCGCAGACATGCGATGACACTGGTGGATCCATGTGTGGTTCATGGGAAGAACACACATGCAATGACACTGGGTGTGGTTCATGATATGGTCTGTGAGAAAAACACACATGCAATGACACTGGTGGATCCATGTGTGGTCTGTGAGAAAAACAGACATGCAACAACACTGGGTGTGGTGCATGATATGGTTTGTGAGAAGAACACGCATACAGTGACACTGGTGGATCTATGTGTGGTCTTTGGGAAGAACACACATGCGACGACACTGGGTGGATCCATGTGTGGTCTGTGAGAAGAACACACATGCAATGACTCCGGTGGATCCATGTGTGGTACATGAAAAGAACACACATGCAACGACACTGGTGGATCCATGTCTTGTCTGTGAGAAGAGCAAACATGCAACGACACCGGTGGATCCAAGTGTGGTCGGTGGGAAGACCACACATTCCGGGACACCGGTGGATCCATGTGTGGTGCATGGGAAGAGCACACATGCAACGACACTGGTGGATCCATGTGTGGTATGTGGTAAGAAGACATGCGATGACATGGTGGATCCATGTGTGGTTCATGGGAAGAACACACATGCAATGACACTGGTGTGGTTCATGGTATGGTCTGTGAGAAAAACACACATGCAATGACACGGTGGATCCATGTGTGGTCTGTGAGAAGAGCAGACATGCAACGACACCGGTGGATCCATGATATGTTTTGTGAGAAGAACACATGCAATGACACTTTGGTGGATCCATGTGTGGTCTTTGGGAAGAACACACATGCAATGACACTGGATCCATGTGTGGTCTGTGAGAAGAACACTCATCCAATGACGCTAGCTGTGTTTCATGAAAAGAGCAGACATGCAATGACACTGGTGGATCCATGTGTAGTTCATGGGAAGAACACACATGAGATGACACTGGTGGATCCATGTGTGGTCTGTGAGAAGAGCAGGCATGCAACGACACCGGTGGATCCATGTGTGGTGCATGGGAAGAACACATGCAAGGACAGTGGATCCATGTGTGGTCTGTGGGAAGAGCACACATGCAACGACACCGGTGGATCCATGTGTTGTTTGTGAGAAGAACACACATGCAATGACACTGGTGGATCCATGTGTGGTCTGTGAGAAGAACACACACGCAACAACACCGGTGGATCCATGATATGGTTTGTGAGAAGAACACACATGCAATGACACTGGTGGATCCATGTGTGCTCTTTGGGAAGAACACACATCCAATGACACTGGATCCATGTGTGGTCTGTGAGAAGAACACACATCCAATGATGCTAGTTGTGGTTCAAGAAAAGAGCAGACATGCAAGGACACTGGTGGATCCATGTGTAGTTCATGGGAAGAACACACATGCGATGACACTGGTGGATCCATGTGTGGTCTGTGAGAAGAGCAGACATGCAACGACACCGGTGGATCCATGTGTGGTCTGTGGAAAGAACACACATGCAAGGACACCGGTGGATCCATGTGTGGTTTGTGGGAAGAAGACACATGCAACGACACCGGTGGATCCATGTGTGGTTTGTGAGAAGAAAACACATGCAATGACACTGGTGGATCCATGTGTGGTCTTTGGGAAGAACACACATGCAATGACACCGGATCCATGTGTGGTATGTGAGAAGAACACACATCCAATGACTCTAGTTGTGGTTCATGAAAAGAGCAGACTTGCAATGACCTGGTGGATCCATGTGTGGTTCATGGAAATAACACACATGCGATGACACTGGGTGGATCCATGTGTGGTTTGGGAAGAGCAGACATGCAATGAATCCAGTGGATCCATGTGTGGTTCATGGGAAGAACACACATGCAATGACTCTGGGTGTGGTTCATGATATGGTCTGTGAGAAGAACACACATGCAATGACACTGGTGGATACATGTGTGGTCTTTGGGAAAACACACATGCAATGACACTAGGTGTGGTTCATGATATGGTTTGTGAGAAGAACACACATGCAATGACACTGGTGGATCCATGTGTGGTCTTTGGGAATAACACACATGTAATGACACTGGATCCATGTGTGGTCTATGAGAAGAATATACATCCAATGACTCTAGCTGTGGTTCATGAAAAGAGCAGGCATGCAATGACACTGGTGGATCCATATGTGGTTCATGGGAAGAAAACACATGCGATGACACTGGGTGGATCCATGTGTGGTTTGTGAGAAGAACACACATGTGATGACTCCGGTGGATCCATGTGTGGTTCATGAATAGAACACACATGCAATGACACTGGTGGATCCATGTGTGGTCTGTGAGAAGAGCAAACATGCAACAACACCGGTGGATCCATGTGTGGTCTGTGGGAAGAATACACATTCAAGGACACCGGTGGATCCATGTGTGATGCTGGGAAGAGCACACATGCAACGACACCGGTGGATCCCTGTGTGGTTTGTGAGAAGAACACACATGCAATGACACTGGTGGATCCATGTGTGGTCTTTGGGAATAACACACATGCAATGACACTGGTGATATGTGCTTTGTGAGAAGAACACACATCCAATGACTCTAGCTGTGGTTCATGAAAAGAGCAGACATGCAATGACACTGGTGGATCCATGTGTGGTTCATGGGAAGAACACACATGCAACGACACTGGTGGATCCATGTGTGGTTCATGAAAAGAGCAGACATGCGATGACACTGGTGGATCCATGTGTGGTTCATGGGAAGAACACACATGCAATGACACTGGGTGTGGTTCATGATATGGTCTGTGAGAAAAACACACATGCAATGACACTAGTGCATCCATGTGTGGTCTGTGAGAAGAACAGACATGCAACAACACTGGGTGTGGTGCATGATATGGTTTGTGAGAAGAACACGCATACAGTGACACTGGTGGATCCATGTGTGGTCTTTGGGAAGAACACACATGCGACGACACTGGGTGGATCCATGTGTGGTCTGTGAGAAGAACACACACGCAATGACTCCGGTGGATCCATGTGTGGTACATGAAAAGAACACACATGCAACGACACTGGCGGATCCATGTCTTGTCTGTGAGAAGAGCAAACATGCAACGACACCGGTGGATCCAAGTGTGGTCTGTGGGAAGAACACACATTCCAGGACACCGGTGGATCCATGTGTGGTCTGTGGGAAGAGCACACATGCAACGACACTGGTGGATCCATGTGTGGTATGTGGTAAGAGCAGACATGCGATGACACTGGTGGATCCATGTGTGGTTCATGGGAAGAACACACATGCAATGACACTGGGTGTGGTTCATGGTATGGCGTGAGAAAAACACACATGCAATGACACGGGTGGATCCATGTGTGGTCTGTGAGAAGAACACACATGCAACGACACCGGTGGATCCATGATATGGTTTGTGAGAAGAACACACATGCAATGACACTGGTGGATCCATGTGTGGTCTTTGGGAAGAACACACATGCAATGACACTGGATCCATGTGTGGTCTGTGAGAAGAACACTCATCCAATGACGCTAGCTGTGTTTCATGAAAAGAGCGGACATGCAATGACACCGGTGGATCCATGTGTAGTTCATGGGAAGAACACACATGAGATGACACTGGTGGATCCATGTGTGGTCTGTGAGAAGAGCAGGCATGCAACGACACCGGTGGATCCATGTGTGGTCTGTGGGAAGAACACACATGCAAGGACACCGGTGGATCCATGTGTGGTCTGTGGGAAGAGCACACGTGCAATGACTCTGGTGGATCCATGTGTGGTTCATGGGAAGAACACACATGCAATGACTCTGGGTGTGGTTCATGATATGGTCTGTGAGAAGAACACACATGCAATGACACTGGTGGATACATGTGTGGTCTTTGGGAAAACACACATGCAATGACACTAGGTGTGGTTCATGATATGGTTTGTGAGAAGAACACACATGCAATGACACTGGTGGATCCATGTGTGGTCTTTGGGAAGAACACACATGCAATGACACTGGATCCATGTGTGGTCTATGAGAAGAACACACATCCAATGACTCTAGCTGTGGTTCATGAAAAGAGCAGACATGCAATGACACTGGTGGATCCATGTGTGGTTCATGGGAAGAACACACATGCGATGACACTGGGTGGATCCATGTGTGGTTTGTGAGAAGAACACACATGTGATGACTCCGGTGGATCCATGTGTGGTTCATGAATAGAACACACATGCAATGACACTAGTGGATCCATGTGTGGTCTGTGAGAAGAGCAAACATGCAACAACACCGGTGGATCCATGTGTGGTCTGTGGGAAGAACACACATTCAAGGACACCGGTGGATCCATGTGTGGTCTGTGGGAAGAGCACACATGCAACGACACCGGTGGATCCCTGTGTGGTTTGTGAGAAGAACACACATGCAATGACACTGGTGGATCCATGTGTGGTCTTTGGGAATAACACACATGCAATGACACTGGTGATATGTGCTTTGTGAGAAGAACACACATCCAATGACTCTAGCTGTGGTTCATGAAAAGAGCAGACATGCAATGACACTGGTGGATCCATGTGTGGTTCATGGGAAGAACACACATGCAACGACACTGGTGGATCCATGTGTGGTTCATGAAAAGAGCAGACATGCAATGACACTGGTGGATCCATGTGTGGTTCATGGGAAGAACACACATGCAATGACACTGGGTGTGGTTCATGATATGGTCTGTGAGAAAAACACACATGCAATGACACTAGTGGATCCATGTGTGGTCTGTGAGAAGAACAGACATGCAACGACACTGGGTGTGGTGCATGATATGGTTTGTGAGAAGAACACGCATACAGTGACACTGGTGGATCCATGTGTGGTCTTTGGGAAGAACACACATGCGACGACACTGGGTGGATCCATGTGTGGTCTGTGAGAAGAACACACATGCAATGACTCCGGTGGATCCATGTGTGGTACATGAAAAGAACACACATGCAACGACACTGGTGGATCCATGTCTTGTCTGTGAGAAGAGGAAACATGCAACGACACCGGTGGATCCAAGTGTGGTATGTGGGAAGAACACACATTCCAGGACACCGGTGGATCCATGTGTGGTCTGTGGGAAGAGCACACATGCAACGACACTGGTGGATCCATGTGTGGTATGTGGTAAGAGCAGACATGCGATGACACTGGTGGATCCATGTGTGGTTCATGGGAAGAACACACATGCAATGACACTGGGTGTGGTTCATGGTATGGTCTGTGAGAAAAACACACATGCAATGACACTGGTGGATCCATGTGTGGTCTGTGAGAAGAACACACATGCAACGACACCGGTGGATCCATGATATGGTTTGTGAGAAGAACACACATGCAATGACACTGGTGGATCCATGTGTGGTCTTTGGGAAGAACACACATGCAATGACACTGGATCCATGTGTGGTCTGTGAGAAGAACACTCATCCAATGACGCTAGCTGTGTTTCATGAAAAGAGCAGACATGCAATGACACCGGTGGATCCATGTGTAGTTCATGGGAAGAACACACATGAGATGACACTGGTGGATCCATGTGTGGTCTGTGAGAAGAGCAGGCATGCAACGACACCGGTGGATCCATGTGTGGTCTGTGGGAAGAACACACATGCAAGGACACCGGTGGATCCATGTGTGGTCTGTGGGAAGAGCACACATGCAACGACACCGGTGGATCCATGTGTGGTTTGTGAGAAGAACACACATGCAATGACACTGGTGGATCCATGTGTGGTCTGTGAGAAGAACACACACGCAACGACACCGGTGGATCCATGATATGGTTTGTGAGAAGAACACACATGTAATGACACTGGTGGATCCATGTGTGGTCTTTGGGAAGAACACACATCCAATGACACTGGATCCATGTGTGGTCTGTGAGAAGAACACACATCCAACGACGCTAGTTGTGGTTCATGAAAAGAGCAGACATGCAAGGACACTGGTGGATCCATGTGTAGTTCATGGGAAGAACACACATGCGATGACACTGGTGGATCCATGTGTGGTCTGTGAGAAGAGCAGACATGCAACGACACCGGTGGATCCATGTGTGGTCTATGGGAAGAACACACATGCAAGGACACCGGTGGATCCATGTGTGGTTTGTGGGAAGAAGACACATGCAACGACACCGGTGGATCCATGTGTGGTTTGTGAGAAGAAAACACATGCAATGACACTGGTGGATCCATGTGTGGTCTTTGGGAAGAACACACATGCAATGACACTGGTGGATCCATGTGTGGTCTTTGGGAAGAACACACATGCAATGACACTGGATCCATGTGTGGTCTCTGAGAAGAACACACATCCAATGACTCTAGCTATGGTTCATGAAAAGAGCAGACATGCAATGACACTGGTGGAGCCATGTGTGGTTCATGGGAAGAACACACATGCGATGACACTGGGTGGATCCATGTGTGGTTTGTGAGAAGAATACACATGCGATGACTCCGGTGGATCCATGTGTGGTTCATGAAAAGAACACACATGCAATGACACTGGTGGATCCATGTGTGGTCTGTGAGAAGAGAAAACATGCAACGACACCGGTGGATCCATGTGTGCTTTGTGGGAAGAACACACATTCAAGGACACCGGTGGATCCATGTCTGGTCTGTTGGAACAGCACACATGCAACGACACCGGTGGATCCATGTGTGGTTTTTGAGAAGAACACACATGCAATGACACTGGTGGATCCATATGTGGTCTTTGGGAAGAACACACATGCAATGACACTGGTGATATGTGGTCTGTGAGAAGAACACACATCCAATGACTAGCTATGTTTCATGAAAAGAGCAGACATGCAATGACACTTGTGGATCCATGTGTGGTCTTTGGGAAGAACACACATGCAATGACACTGGTGGATCCATGTGTGGTATGTGGTAAGAGCAGACATGCAATGACACTGGTGGATCCATGTGTGGTTCATGGGAAGAACACACATGCAATGACACTTGGTGTGGTTCATGATATGGTCTGTGAAAAATAACACATGCAATGACACTGGTGGATCCATGTGTGGTCTGTGAGAAGAACACACATGCAACGACACCGGTGGATCCATGATATGGTTTGTGAGAAGAACACACATGCAATGACACTGGTGGATCCATGTGTGGTCTTTGGGAAGAACACACATGCAATGACACTGGATCCATGTGTGGTCTACGAGAAGAACACACATCCAATGACTCTAGCTGTGGTTCATGAAAAGAGCAGACATGCAATGACACTGGTGGATCCATGTGTGGTTCATGGGAAGAACACACATGCAACGACACTGGTGGATCCATGTGTGGTTCATGAAAAGAGCAGACATGCGATGACACTGGTGGATCCATGTGTGGTTCATGGGAAGAACACACATGCAATGACACTGGGTGTGGTTCATGATATGGTCTGTGAGAAAAACACACATGCAATGACACTGGTGGATCCATGTGTGGTCTGTCAGAAGAACAAACATGCAACGACACTGGGTGTGGTGCATGATATGGTTTGTGAGAAGAACACGCATACAGTGACACTGGTGGATCCATGTGTGGTCTTTGGGAAGAACACACATGCGATGACACTGGGTGGATCCATGTGT
This sequence comes from Avena insularis, assembly GCA_023614405.1. Taxonomy (NCBI): domain Eukaryota; kingdom Viridiplantae; phylum Streptophyta; class Magnoliopsida; order Poales; family Poaceae; genus Avena; species Avena insularis. The sequence continues at coordinate 456,420,368 of CM042694.1, forward strand.
GGTCTGTGAGAAGAACACACATGCAATGACTCCGGTGATCCATGTGTGGTTCATGGGAAGAACACACATGCAATGACTCTGGGTGTGGCTCATGATATGGTTTGTGATAAGAACACACATGCAATGACACTGGTGGATCCATGTGTGGTCTTTGGGAAGAACCCACATGCAATGACACTGGGTGTGGTTCATGATATGGTTTGTGAGAAGTACACACATGTAATGGCACTGGTGGATCCATGTGTGGTCTTTGGGAAGAACACACATGCAATGACACTGGATCCATGTGTTGTCTGTGAGAAGAACACACATCCAATGACTCTAGCTGTGGTTCATGAAAATAGCAGACATGCAATGACACTGGTGGATCCATGTGTGGTTCATGGGAAGAACACACAAGCGATGACACTGGGTAGATCCATGTGTGGTTTGTGAGAAGAATACACATGCAATGACACTGGTGGATCCATGTGTGGTCTTTGGGAAGAACACACATGCAATGACACTGGTGATATATGGTCTGTGATAAGAACAAACATACAATGACTCTAGCTATGTTTCATGAAAAGAGCAGAGATGCAATGACACTGGTGGATCCATGTGTGGTCTTTGGGAAGAACACACATGCAATGACACTGGTGGATCCATGTGTGGTATGTGGGAAGAGCAGACATGCGATGACACTCATGGATCCATGTGTGGTTCATGGGAAGAACACACCTGCAATGACACTGGGTGTTGGTCATGATAGGGTCTGTGAGAAATACACACATGCTATGACCTTTGGTGGATCCATGTGTGTCGTGAGAAGAACACACATGCAACGACACCGGTGGATCCATGATATGGTTTGTGAGAAGAACACACATGCAATGACACTGGTGGATCCATATTTGGTCTTTGGGAAGAACACACATGCAATGACATTGGATCCATGTGTGGTCTGTGAGAAGAACACACATCCAATGACTCTAGCTGTGGTTCATGAAAAGAGAAGACATGCAATGACACTGGTGGATCCATGTGTGGTTCATGGGAAGAACACACATGCAATGACACTGGTGGATCCATGTGTGGTCTTTGGGAAGAACACACATGCAATGACACTGGATCCATGTGTGGTCTGTGAGAAGAACACTCATCCAATGACGCTAGCTGTGTTTCATGAAAAGAGCGGACATGCAATGACACCGGTGGATCCATGTGTAGTTCATGGGAAGAACACACATGAGATGACACTGGTGGATCCATGTGTGGTCTGTGAGAAGAGCAGGCATGCAACGACACCGGTGGATCCATGTGTGGTCTGTGGGAAGAACACACATGCAAGGACACCGGTGGATCCATGTGTGGTCTGTGGGAAGAGCACACATGCAATGACTCTGGTGGATCCATGTGTGGTTCATGGGAAGAACACACATGCAATGACTCTGGGTGTGGTTCATGATATGGTCTGTGAGAAGAACACACATGCAATGACACTGGTGGATACATGTGTGGTCTTTGGGAAAACACACATGCAATGACACTAGGTGTGGTTCATGATATGGTTTGTGAGAAGAACACACATGCAATGACACTGGTGGATCCATGTGTGGTCTTTGGGAAGAACACACATGCAATGACACTGGATCCATGTGTGGTCTATGAGAAGAACACACATCCAATGACTCTAGGCATGGTTCATGAAAAGAGCGGACATGCAATGACTGGTGGATCCATGTGTGGTTCATGGGAAGAACACACATGCGATGCCACTGGGTGGATCCATGTGTGGTTTGTGAGAAGAACACACATGTGATGACTCCGGTGGATCCATGTGTGGTTCATGAATAGAACACACATGCAATGACACTAGTGGATCCATGTGTGGTCTGTGAGAAGAGCAAACATGCAACAACACCGGTGGATCCATGTGTGGTCTGTGGGAAGAACACACATTCTACGACAACTGTGGATCCATGTGTGCATGGGAAGAGCACACATGCAACGACACCGGTGGATCCCTGTGGGGTTTGTGAGAAGAACACACATGCAATGACACTGGTGGATCCATGTGTGGTCTTTGGGAATAACACACATGCAATGACACTGGTGATATGTGCTTTGTGAGAAGAACACACATCCAATGACTCTAGCTGTGGTTCATGAAAAGAGCAGACATGCAATGACACTGGTGGATCCATGTGTGGTTCATGGGAAGAACACACATGCAACGACACTGGTGGATCCATGTGTGGTTCATGAGAAAAGCAGACATGCAATGACACCGGTGGATCCATGTGTCATTCATGGGAAGAACACACATGCAATGACACTGGGTGTGGTTCATGATATGGTCTGTGAGAAAAACACACATGCAATGACACTAGTGGATCCATGTGTGGTCTGTGAGAAGAACAGACATGCAACGACACTGGGTGTGGTGCATGATATGGTTTGTGAGAAGAACACGCATACAGTGACACTGGTGGATCCATGTGTGGTCTTTGGGAAGAACACACATGCACGACACTGGTGGATCCATGTGTGTCTGAGAAGAACACACATGCAATGACTCCGGTGGATCCATGTGTTGTAAATGAAAAGAACACACATGCAACGACACTGGTGGATACATGTAGTGTCTTTGAGGAGAGGAAACATGCAACGACACCGGTGGATCCAAGTGTGGTATGTGGGAAGAACACACATTCCAGGACACCGGTGGATCCATGTGTGGTCTGTGGGAAGAGCACACATGCAACGACACTGGTGGATCCATGTGTGGTATGTGGTAAGAGCAGACATGCGATGACACTGGTGGATCCATGTGTGGTTCATGGGAAGAACACACATGCAATGACACTGGGTGTGGTTCATGGTATGGTCTGTGAGAAAAACACACATGCAATGACACTGGTGGATCCATGTGTGGTCTGTGAGAAGAACACACATGCAACGACACCGGTGGATCCATGATATGGTTTGTGAGAAGAACACACATGCAATGACACTGGTGGATCCATGTGTGGTCTTTGGGAAGAACACACATGCAATGACACTGGATCCATGTGTGGTCTGTGAGAAGAACACTCATCCAATGACGCTAGCTGTGTTTCATGAAAAGAGCAGACATGCAATGACACCGGTGGATCCATGTGTAGTTCATGGGAAGAACACACATGAGATGACACTGGTGGATCCATGTGTGGTCTGTGAGAAGAGCAGGCATGCAACGACACCGGTGGATCCATGTGTGGTCTGTGGGAAGAACACACATGCAAGGACACCGGTGGATCCATGTGTGGTCTGTGGGAAGAGCACACACATGCACCGGTGGATCCATGTGTGGTTTGTGAGAAGAACACACATGCAATGACACTGGTGGATCCATGTGTGGTCTGTGAGAAGAACACACACGCAACGACACCGGTGGATCCATGATATGGTTTGTGAGAAGAACACACATGTAATGACACTGGTGGATCCATGTGTGGTCTTTGGGAAGAACACACATCCAATGACACTGGATCCATGTGTGGTCTGTGAGAAGAACACACATCCAACGACGCTAGTTGTGGTTCATGAAAAGAGCAGACATGCAAGGACACTGGTGGATCCATGTGTAGTTCATGGGAAGAACACACATGCGATGACACTGGTGGATCCATGTGTGGTCTGTGAGAAGAGCAGACATGCAACGACACCGGTGGATCCATGTGTGGTCTGTGGGAAGAACACACATGCAAGGACACCGGTGGATCCATGTGTGGTTTGTGGGAAGAAGACACATGCAACGACACCGGTGGATCCATGTGTGGTTTGTGAGAAGAAAACACATGCAATGACACTGGTGGATCCATGTGTGGTCTTTGGGAAGAACACACATGCAATGACACAGGTGGATCCATGTCTGGTCTTTGGGAAGAACACACATGCAATGACACTGGATCCATGTGTGGTCTCTGAGAAGAACACACATCCAATGACTCTAGCTATGGTTCATGAAAAGAGCAGACATGCAATGACACTGGTGGATCCATGTGTGGTTCATGGGAAGAACACACATGCGATGACACTGGGTGGATCCATGTGTGGTTTGTGAGAAGAATACACATGCGATGACTCCGGTGGATCCATGTGTGGTTCATGAAAAGAACACACATGCAATGACACTGGTGGATCCATGTGTGGTTTTTGAGAAGAACACACATGCAATGACACTGGTGGATCCATATGTGGTCTTTGGGAAGAACACACATGCAATGACACTGGTGATATGTGGTCTGTGAGAAGAACACACATCCAATGACTCTAGCTATGTTTCATGAAAAGAGCAGACATGCAATGACACTTGTGGATCCATGTGTGGTCTTTGGGAAGAACACACATGCAATGACACTGGTGGATCCATGTGTGGTATGTGGTAAGAGCAGACATGCAATGACACTGGTGGATCCATGTGTGGTTCATGGGAAGAACACACATGCAATGACACTTGGTGTGGTTCATGATATGGTCTGTGAAAAATAACACATGCAATGACACTGGTGGATCCATGTGTGGTCTGTGAGAAGAACACACATGCAACGACACCGGTGGATCCATGATATGGTTTGTGAGAAGAACACACATGCAATGACACTGGTGGATCCATGTGTGGTCTTTGGGAAGAACACACATGCAATGACACTAGATCCATGTGTGGTCTACGAGAAGAACACACATCCAATGACTCTAGCTGTGGTTCATGAAAAGAGCAGACATGCAATGACACTGGTGGATCCATGTGTGGTTCATGGGAAGAACACACATGCAACGACACTGGTGGATCCATGTGTGGTTCATGAAAAGAGCAGACATGCGATGACACTGGTGGATCCATGTGTGGTTCATGGGAAGAACACACATGCAATGACACTGGGTGTGGTTCATGATATGGTCTGTGAGAAAAACACACATGCAATGACACTGGTGGATCCATGTGTGGTCTGTCAGAAGAACAAACATGCAACGACACTGGGTGTGGTGCATGATATGGTTTGTGAGAAGAACACGCATACAGTGACACTGGTGGATCCATGTGTGGTCTTTGGGAAGAACACACATGCGATGACACTGGGTGGATCCATGTGTGGTCTGTGAGAAGAACACACATGCAATGACTCCGGTGATCCATGTGTGGTTCATGGGAAGAACACACATGCAATGACTCTGGGTGTGGCTCATGATATGGTTTGTGATAAGAACACACATGCAATGACACTGGTGGATCCATGTGTGGTCTTTGGGAAGAACCCACATGCAATGACACTGGGTGTGGTTCATGATATGGTTTGTGAGAAGTAAACACATGTAATGGCACTGTTGGATCCATGTGTGGTCTTTGGGAAGAACACACATGCAATGACACCTGGATCCATGTGTTGTCTGTGAGAAGAACACACATCCAATGACTCTAGCTGTGGTTCATGAAAATAGCAGACATGCAATGACACTGGTGGATCCATGTGTGGTTCATGGGAAGAACACACAAGCGATGACACTGGGTAGATCCATGTGTGGTTTGTGAGAAGAATACACATGCAATGACACTGGTGGATCCATGTGTGGTCTTTGGGAAGAACACACATGCAATGACACTGGTGATATATGGTCTGTGATAAGAACAAACATACAATGACTCTAGCTATGTTTCATGAAAAGAGCAGAGATGCAATGACACTGGTGGATCCATGTGTGGTCTTTGGGAAGAACACACATGCAATGACACTGGTGGATCCATGTGTGGTATGTGGGAAGAGCAGACATGCGATGACACTCATGGATCCATGTGTGGTTCATGGGAAGAACACACCTGCAATGACACTGGGTGTGGTTCATGATATGGTCTGTGAGAAAAACACACATGCTATGACACTGGTGGATCCATGTGTGGTCTGTGAGAAGAACACACATGCAACGACACCGGTGGATCCATGATATGGTTTGTGAGAAGAACACACATGCAATGACACTGGTGGATCCATATTTGGTCTTTGGGAAGAACACACATGCAATGACATTGGATCCATGTGTGGTCTGTGAGAAGAACACACATCCAATGACTCTAGCTGTGGTTCATGAAAAGAGAAGACATGCAATGACACTGGTGGATCCATGTGTGGTTCATGGGAAGAACACACATGCAATGACACTGGTGGATCCATGTGTGGTATGTGGGAAGAGCACACATGCAATGACACTGGGTATGGTTCATGATATGGTTTGTGAGAAGAACACACACGTAATGACACTGGTGGATCCATGTGTGGTCTTTGGGAAGAACACACATGTAACGACACCGGTGGATCCATGTGTGGTTTGTGAGAAAAACACACATGCAATGATACCGGTGGATCCATGTGTGCTCTGTGAGAAGAGCAGACATGCAATGACTCCGGTGGATCCATCTGTGGTCTGTGAGAAGAACACACATCCAATGACCCTAGATGTGGTTCATGAAAAGAGCAGATATGCAATGACACTGGTGGATCCATGTGTGGTCTGTGAGAAGAACACACACGCAACAACATCGGTGGATCCATGATATGGTTTGTGAGAAGAACACACATGGAATGACACTGGTGGATCCATGTGTGGTCTTTGGGAAGAACACACATGCAATGACACTGGTGATATGTGGTCTGTGAGAATAACACACATCCAATGACTCTAGCTGTGGTTCATGAAAAGAGCAGACATGCAATGACACTGGTGGATCCATGTGTGGTTCATGGGTAGAACACACATGCAATGACACTGGTGGATCCATGTGTGGTATGTGGGAAGAGCAGACATGCAATGACACTAGTGGATCCATGTGTGGTTCATGGGAAGAACACACATGCAATTACACTGGGTGTGGTTCATGATATGGTCTATGAGAAAAACACACATGCAATGATACTGGTGGATCCATGTGTGGTCTGTGAGAAGAACACACATGCAACGACACTGGGTGTGGTGCATGATATGGTTCGTGAGAAGAACACACATGCAACGACACTGGTGGATCCATGTGTGATCTTTGGGAAGAACACACATGCAATGACACTAGATCCATGTGTGGTATGTGAGAAGAACACACATCCAATGACTCTAGTTGTGGTTCATGAAAAGAGCAGACATGCAATGACACTGGTGGATCCATGTGTGGTTCATGGGAAGAACACACATGCGATGACACTGGGTGGATCCATGTGTGGTTTGTGAGATGAAAACACATGCGATAACTTCGGTGGATCCATGCGTGGTTCATGAATAGAACACACATGCAATGACACCGGTGGATCCATGTGTGGTCTGTGAGAAGAGCAAACATGCAACGACACCCTGGGGGTGTGTGGGTGGTAACACATTCAAGGACAGTGGATCCATGTGTGCAATGGGAAGAACACACATGCAACGACACCGGTGGATCCATGTGTGGTTTGTGAGAAGAACACACATGCAATGACACTGGTGGATCCATGTGTGGTCTTTGGGAAGAACACACATGCAATGACACTGGTGATATGTGGTCTGTGATAAGAACACACATCCAATGACTCTAGCTATGTTTCATGAAAAGAGCAGACATGCAATGACACTGGTGGATCCATGTGTGGTCTTTGGGAAGAACACACATGCAATGACACTAGTGGATCCATGTGTGGTATGTGGTAAGAGCAGACATGCGATGACACTGGTGGATCCATGTGTGGTTCATGGGAATAACACACATGCAATGACACTGGGTGTGGTTCATGATATGGTCTGTGAGAAAAACACACATGCAATGACACTGGTCGATCCATGTGTATTCTGTGAGAAGAACACACACGCAACGACACCGGTGGATCCATGATATGGTTTGGGTGGATCCATGTGTGGTCTTTGGGAAGAACACACATGCAATGACACTGGATCCATGTGTGGTCTATGAGAAGAACACACATGCAATGACACTCGTGCAATGCAATGAAAAGAAGGACTCTATATGCAATGACACTGGTGGATCCATGTGTGGTTCATGGGAAGAACATACATGCGATGACACTGGGTGGATCCATGTGTGGTTTGTGAGAAGAATAGACATGCGATGACTCCGGTGGATCCATGTGTGGTACATGAAAAGAACACACATGCAACAACACTGGTGGATCCATGTCTTGTCTGTGAGAAGAGCAAACATGCAACGACACCGGTGGATCCATGTGTGGTCTGTGGGAAGAACACACATTCAAGGACACCGGTGGATCCATGTGTGGTCTGTGGGAAGAGCACACATGCAACGACACTGGTGGATCCATGTGTGGTATGTGGTAAGAGAAGACATGCGATGACACTGGTGGATCCATGTGTGGTTCATGGGAAGAACACACATGCAATGACACTGGGTGTGGTTCATGATATGGTCTGTGAGAAGAACACACATGCAATGACTCCGGTGATCCATGTGTGGTTCATGGGAAGAACACACATGCAATGACTCTGGGTGTGGCTCATGATATGGTTTGTGATAAGAACACACATGCAATGACACTGGTGGATCCATGTGTGGTCTTTGGGAAGAACCCACATGCAATGACACTGGGTGTGGTTCATGATATGGTTTGTGAGAAGTACACACATGTAATGGCACTGGTGGATCCATGTGTGGTCTTTGGGAAGAACACACATGCAATGACACTGGATCCATGTGTTGTCTGTGAGAAGAACACACATCCAATGACTCTAGCTGTGGTTCATGAAAATAGCAGACATGCAATGACACTGGTGGATCCATGTGTGGTTCATGGGAAGAACACACAAGCGATGACACTGGGTAGATCCATGTGTGGTTTGTGAGAAGAATACACATGCAATGACACTGGTGGATCCATGTGTGGTCTTTGGGAAGAACACACATGCAATGACTGTGATATATGGTGCATGATAAGAACAAACATACAATGACTCTAGCTATGTTTCATGAAAAGAGCAGAGATGCAATGACACTGGTGGATCCATGTGTGGTCTTTGGGAAGAACACACATGCAATGACACTGGTGGATCCATGTGTGGTATGTGGGAAGAGCAGACATGCGATGACACTCATGGATCCATGTGTGGTTCATGGGAAGAACACACCTGCAATGACACTGGGTGTGGTTCATGATATGGTCTGTGAGAAAAACACACATGCTATGACACTGGTGGATCCATGTGTGGTCTGTGAGAAGAACACACATGCAACGACACCGGTGGATCCATGATATGGTTTGTGAGAAGAACACACATGCAATGACACTGGTGGATCCATATTTGGTCTTTGGGAAGAACACACATGCAATGACATTGGATCCATGTGTGGTCTGTGAGAAGAACACACATCCAATGACTCTAGCTGTGGTTCATGAAAAGAGAAGACATGCAATGACACTGGTGGATCCATGTGTGGTTCATGGGAAGAACACACATGCAATGACACTGGTGGATCCATGTGTGGTATGTGGGAAGAGCACACATGCAATGACACTGGGTATGGTTCATGATATGGTTTGTGAGAAGAAGACACGTAATGACACTGGTGGATCCATGTGTGGTCTTTGGGAAGAACACACATGTAACGACACCGGTGGATCCATGTGGTTTGTGAGAAAACACACATGCAATGATACCGTGGATCCATGTGTGCTCTGTGGAAGAAGCGGACATGCATTGACTCCGGTGGATCCATCTGTGGTCTGTGAGAAGAACACACATCCAATGACCCTAGATGTGGTTCATGAAAAGAGCAGATATGCAATGACACTGGTGGATCCATGTGTGGTCTGTGAGAAGAACACACACGCAACAACATCGGTGGATCCATGATATGGTTTGTGAGAAGAACACACATGGAATGACACTGGTGGATCCATGTGTGGTCTTTGGGAAGAACACACATGCAATGACACTGGTGATATGTGGTCTGTGAGAATAACACACATCCAATGACTCTAGCTGTGGTTCATGAAAAGAGCAGACATGCAATGACACTGGTGGATCCATGTGTGGTTCATGGGTAGAACACACATGCAATGACACTGGTGGATCCATGTGTGGTATGTGGGAAGAGCAGACATGCAATGACACTAGTGGATCCATGTGTGGTTCATGGGAAGAACACACATGCAATTACACTGGGTGTGGTTCATGATATGGTCTATGAGAAAAACACACATGCAATGATACTGGTGGATCCATGTGTGGTCTGTGAGAAGAACACACATGCAACGACACTGGGTGTGGTGCATGATATGGTTCGTGAGAAGAACACACATGCAACGACACTGGTGGATCCATGTGTGATCTTTGGGAAGAACACACATGCAATGACACTAGATCCATGTGTGGTATGTGAGAAGAACACACATCCAATGACTCTAGTTGTGGTTCATGAAAAGAGCAGACATGCAATGACACTGGTGGATCCATGTGTGGTTCATGGGAAGAACACACATGCGATGACACTGGGTGGATCCATGTGTGGTTTGTGAGATGAAAACACATGCGATAACTTCGGTGGATCCATGCGTGGTTCATGAATAGAACACACATGCAATGACACCGGTGGATCCATGTGTGGTCTGTGAGAAGAGCAAACATGCAACGACACCGGTGGATCCATGTGTGGTCTGTGGGAAGAACACACATTCAAGGACACCGGTGGATCCATGTGTGGTCTGTGGGAAGAGCACACATGCAACGACACCGGTGGATCCATGTGTGGTTTGTGAGAAGAACACACATGCAATGACACTGGTGGATCCATGTGTGGTCTTTGGGAAGAACACACATGCAATGACACTGGTGATATGTGGTCTGTGATAAGAACACACATCCAATGACTCTAGCTATGTTTCATGAAAAGAGCAGACATGCAATGACACTGGTGGATCCATGTGTGGTCTTTGGGAAGAACACACATGCAATGACACTAGTGGATCCATGTGTGGTATGTGGTAAGAGCAGACATGCGATGACACTGGTGGATCCATGTGTGGTTCATGGGAATAACACACATGCAATGACACTGGGTGTGGTTCATGATATGGTCTGTGAGAAAAACACACATGCAATGACACTGGTCGATCCATGTGTATTCTGTGAGAAGAACACACACGCAACGACACCGGTGGATCCATGATATGGTTTGGGTGGATCCATGTGTGGTCTTTGGGAAGAACACACATGCAATGACACTGGATCCATGTGTGGTCTATGAGAAGAACACACATGCAATGACACACATGCAATGACTCTAACTGTCGTTCATGAAAAGAGCAGACATGCAATGACACTGGTGGATCCATGTGTGGTTCATGGGAAGAACATACATGCGATGACACTGGGTGGATCCATGTGTGGTTTGTGAGAAGAATAGACATGCGATGACTCCGGTGGATCCATGTGTGGTACATGAAAAGAACACACATGCAACAACACTGGTGGATCCATGTCTTGTCTGTGAGAAGAGCAAACATGCAACGACACCGGTGGATCCATGTGTGGTCTGTGGGAAGAACACACATTCAAGGACACCGGTGGATCCATGTGTGGTCTGTGGGAAGAGCACACATGCAACGACACTGGTGGATCCATGTGTGGTATGTGGTAAGAGAAGACATGCGATGACACTGGTGGATCCATGTGTGGTTCATGGGAAGAACACACATGCAATGACACTGGGTGTGGTTCATGATATGGTCTGTGAGAAAAACACACATGCAATGACACTGGCGGATCCATGTGTGGTCTGTGAGAAGAACACACATGCAACGACACCGGTGGATCCATGATATGGTTTGTGAGAAGAACACACATGCAATGACACTGGTGTATCCATGTGTGGTCCTTGGGAAGAACACACATGCAATGACACTGGTGTATCCATGTGTGGTCCTTGGGAAGAACACACATGCAATGACACTGGATCCATGTGTGGTCTATGAGAAGAACACTCATCCAATGACGCTAGCTGTGGTTCATGAAAAGAGCAGACATGCAATGACACCGGTGGATCCATGTGTAGTTCATGGGAAGAACACACATGAGATGACACTGGTGGATCCATGTGTGGTCTGTGAGAAGAGCAGGCATGCAACGACACCGGTGGATCCAAGTGTGGTCTGTGGGAAGAACACACATGCAAGGACACCGGTGGATCCATCTGTGGTCTGTGGGAAGAGCACACATGCAACAACACCGGTGGATCCATGTGTGGTTTGTGAGAAGAACACACATGCAATGACACTGGTGGATCCATGTGTGGTCTGTGAGAAGAACACACACGCAACGACACCGGTGGATCCATGATATGGTTTGTGAGAAGAACACACATGCAATGACACTGGTGGATCCATGTGTGGTATTTGGGAAGAACACACATTCAATGACACTGGATCCATGTGTGGTCTGTGAGAAGAACACACATCCAATGACGCTAGCTGTGGTTCATGAAAAGAGCAGACATGCAAGGACACTGGTGGATCCATGTGTAGTTCATGGGAAGAACACACATGCGATGACACTGGTGGATCCATGTGTGGTCTGTGAGAAGAGCAGACATGCAACGACACCGGTGGATCCATGTGTGGTCTGTGGGAAGAACACACATGCAAGGACACCGGTGGATCCATGTGTGGTTTGTGGGAAGAAGACACATGCAACGACACCGGTCGATCCATGTGTGTTTTGTGAGAAGAAAACACATGCAATGACACTGGTGGATCCATGTGTGGTCTTTGGGAAGAACACACATGCAATGACACTGGTGGATCCATGTGTGGTCTTTGGGAAGAACACACATGCAATGACACTGGATCCATGTGTGGTCTCTGAGAAGAACACACATCCAATGACTCTAGTTATTGTTCATGAAAAGAGCAGACATGCAATGACACTGGTGGATCCATGTGTGGTTCATGGGAAGAACACACATGCGATGACACTGGGTGGATCCATGTGTGGTTTGTGAGAAGAACACACATGCGATGACTCCGGTGAATCCATGTGTGGTTCATGAAAAGAACACACATGCAATGACACTGGTGGATCCATGTGTGGTCTGTGAGAAGAGCAAACATGCAACGACACCGGTGGATCCATGTGTGGTCTGTGGGAAGAAAACAGATTCAAGGACACCGGTGGATCCATGTCTGGTCTGTTGGAACAGCACACATGCAACGACACCGGTGGATCCATGTGTGGTTTTTGAGAAGAACACATATGCAATGACACTGGTGGATCCATATGTGGTCTTTGGGAAGAACACACGTGCAATGACACTGGTGATATGTGGTCTGTGAGAAGAACACACATCCAATGACTCTAGCTATGTTTCATGAAAAGAGCAGACATGCAATAACACTGGTGGATCCATGTGTGGTCTTTGGGAAGAACACACATGCAATGACACTGGTGGATCCATGTGTGGTATGTGGTAAGAGAAGACATGCAATGACACTGGTGGATCCATGTGTGGTTCATGGGAAGAACACACATGCAATGACACTGGGTGTGGTTCATGATATGGTCTGTGAAAAAAACACATGCAATGACACTGGTGGATCCATGTGTGGTCTGTGAGAAGAACACACATGCAACGACACCGGTGGATCCATGATATGGTTTGTGAGAAGAACACACATGCAATGACACTGGTGGATCCATGTGTGGTCTTTGGGAAGAACACACATGCAATGACACTAGATCCATGTGTGGTCTGTGAGAAGAACACACATCCAATGACTCTAGCTGTGGTTCATGAAAAGAGCGGCATAATGACACTGGTGGATCCATGTGTGGTTCATGGGAAGAACACACATGCAACGACACTGGTGGATCCATGTGTGGTTCATGAAAAGAGCAGACATGCGATGACACTGGTGGATCCATGTGTGGTTCATGGGAAGAACACACATGCAATTACACTGGTGGATCCATGTGTGGTATGTGGGAAGAGTACACATGCAATGGCACTGGGTGTGGTGCATGATATGGTTTGTGAGAAGAACACACATGCAATGACACTGGATCCATGTGTGGTCTGTGAGAAGAACACACATGCAATGACTCTAGCTATGGTTCATGAAAAGACCAGACATGCAATGACACTGGTGGATCCATGTGTGGTTCATGGGAATAACACACATGCGATCACACTGGGTGGATCCATGTGTGGTCTGTGAGAAGAACACACATGCAACAACATTGGGTGTGGTGCATGATATGGTCTGTGAGAAGAACACACATGCAATGACTCCGGTGGATCCATGTGTGGTTCATGGGAAGAACACACATGCAATGACTCTGGGTGTGGCTCATGATATGGTTTGTGAGAAGAACACACATGCAATGACACTGGTGGATCCACGTGTGGTCTTTGGGAAGAACACACATGCCATGACACTGGTGTGGTTCATGATATGGTTTGTGAGAAGAACAAACATGCAATGACACTGGTGGATCTATGTGTGGTCTTTGGGAAGACACATGCAATGAGACTGGATCCATGAGCGGTCTGTGAGAAGAACACACATCCAATGACTCTAGTTGTGGTTCATGAAAAGAGCAGGCATGCAATGACACTGGTGGATCCATGTGTGGTTCATGGGAAGAACACACATGCGATGACACTGGGTGGATCCATGTGTGGCTTGTGAGAAGAACACACATGCAATGACACTCGTGGATCCATGTGTGGTCTTTGGGAAGAACACACATGCAATTACTCTGGTGATATGTGGGCTGTGAGAAGAACACACATCCAATGACTCTAGATGTGTTTCATGAAAACAGCAGACATGCAATGACACTGGTGGATCCATGTGTGGTCTTTGGGAAGAACACACATGCAATGACACTGGTGGATCCATGTGTGATATGTGGGAAGAGCAGACATGCGATGACACTGGTGGATCCATGTGTGGTTCATGGGAAGAACACACATGCAATGACACTTGGTGTGGTTCATGATATGGTCTGTGAGAAAAACACACATGCAATGACACTGGTGGATCCATGTGTGGTCTGTGAGAAGAACACACATGCAACGACACCGGTGGATCCATGATATGGTTTGTGAGAAGAACACACATGCAATGACACTGGTTGATCCATGTGTGGTCTTTGGGAAGAACACACATGCAATGACACTGGATCCATGTGTGGTCTGTGAGAAGAACACACATGCAACAATACCGGTGGATCCATGATATGGTTTGTGAGAAGAACACACATGCAATGACACTGGTGGATCCATGTGTGGTCTTTGGGAAGAACACACATGCAATGACACTGGATCCATGTGTGGTCTGTGAGAAGAACACACATCCAATGACTCTAGCTATGGTTCATGAAAAGAGCAGACATGCAATGACACTGGTGGATCCATGTGTGGTTCAAGGGAAGAACACACATGCAATGACACTGGTGGATCCATGTGTGGTATGTGGGAAGAGCACACATGCAATGACACTAGGTGTGGTTCATGATATGGTTTGTGAGAAGAACACACATGCAATGACACTGGTGGATCCATGTGTGGTCTTTGGGCAGAACACACATGCAATGACACTGGATACATGTGTGGTCTGTGAGAAGAAGACACATCCAATGACTCTAGCGGTAGTTTATGAAAAGAGCAGACATGCAATGACACTGGTGGATCCATGTGTGGTTCATGGGAAGAACACACATGCGATGACACTGGTGGATCCATGTGTGGTCTGTGAGATGAGCAGACATGCAACGACACCGGTGGATCCATGTGTCGTCTGTGGGAAGAACACACATGCAAGCACACCGGTGGATCCATGTGTGGTCTGTGGGAAGAGCACACATGCAACGACACTGGTGGATCCATGTGTGGTTTGTGAGAAGAACACACATGAAATGACACTGGTGGATCCATGTGTGGTCTTTGGGAAGAACACACATGCAATGACACTGGTGATATGTGGTCTGTGAGAAGAATACACATCTAAAGACTCTAGCTGTGTTTCATGAAAAGAGCAGACATGCAATGACACTGGTGGATCCATGTGTGGTATGTGGGAAGAACACACATGCAATGACACTGGTGGATCCATGTGTGGTATGTGGGAAGAGCAGACATGCAATGACACTAGTGGATCCATGTGTGGTTCATGGGAAGAACACACATGCAATGACACTGGTGTGGTGCATGATATGGTCTGTGAGAAAAACACACATGCAATGACACTGGTAGATCCATGTGTGGTCTGTGAGAAGAACACACATGCAACGACACTGGTGGATCGATGATATGGTTTGTGAGAAGAACACACATGCAATGACACTGGTGGATCCATGTGTGGTCTTTGGGAAGAACACACATGCAATGACACTGGATCCATGTGTGGTCTGTGAGAAGAACACACATCCAATGACTCTAGCTGTGGTTCATGAAAAGAGGAGACATGCAATGACACTGGTGGATCCATGTGTGGTTCATGGGAAGAACACACATGCAATGACACTGGTGGATCCATGTGTGGTATGTGGGAAGAGCACACATGCAATGACACTGGGTGTGGTGCATGATATGGTTTGTGAGATGAACACACATGCAATGACACTGGTGGATCCATGTGTGGTCTGTGAGAAGAACACACATGCAACGACACCGGTGGATCCATGATATGGTTTGTGAGAAGAACACACATGCAATGACACTGGTTGATCCATGTGTGGTCTTTGGGAAGAAAACACATGCAATGACACTGGATCCATGTGTGGTCTGTGAGAAGAACACACATGCAACAATACCGGTGGATCCATGATATGGTTTGTGAGAAGAACACACATGCAATGACACTGGTGGATCCATCTGTGGTCTTTGGGAAGAACACACATGCAATGACACTGGATCCATGTGTGGTCTGTGAGAAGAACACACATCCAATGACTCTAGCTATGGTTCATGAAAAGAGCAGACATGCAATGACACTGGTGGATCCATGTGTGGTTCAAGGGAAGAACACGCATGCAATGACACTGGTGGATCCATGTGTGGTATGTGGGAAGAGCACACATGCAATGACACTAGGTGTGGTTCATGATATGGTTTGTGAGAAGAACACACATGCAATGACACTGGTGGATCCATGTGTGGTCTTTGGGCAGAACACACATGCAATGACACTGGATACATGTGTGGTCTGTGAGAAGAAGACACATCCAATGACTCTAGCGGTAGTTTATGAAAAGAGCAGACATGCAATGACACTGGTGGATCCATGTGTGGTTCATGGGAAGAACACACATGCGATGACACTGGTGGATCCATGTGTGGTCTGTGAGATGAGCAGACATGCAACGACACCGGTGGATCCATGTGTCGTCTGTGGGAAGAACACACATGCAAGCACACCGGTGGATCCATGTGTGGTCTGTGGGAAGAGCACACATGCAACGACACTGGTGGATCCATGTGTGGTTTGTGAGAAGAACACACATGAAATGACACTGGTGGATCCATGTGTGGTCTTTGGGAAGAACACACATGCAATGACACTGGTGATATGTGGTGCAGAGAAGAATACACATCTAAAGACTCTAGCTGTGTTTCATGAAAAGAGCAGACATGCAATGACACTGGTGGATCCATGTGTGGTATGTGGGAAGAACACACATGCGATGACACTGGTGGATCCATGTGTGGTTCATGGGAAGAACACACATGCAATGACACTGGTGTGGTTCATGATATGGTCTGTGAGAAAAACACACATGCAATGACACTGGTAGATCCATGTGTGGTCTGTGAGAAGAACACACATGCAACGACACTGGTGGATCGATGATATGGTTTGTGAGAAGAACACACATGCAATGACACTGGTGGATCCATGTGTGGTCTTTGGGAAGAACACACATGCAATGACACTGGATCCATGTGTGGTCTGTGAGAAGAACACACATCCAATGACTCTAGCTGTGGTTCATGAAAAGAGGAGACATGCAATGACACTGGTGGATCCATGTGTGGTTCATGGGAAGAACACACATGCAATGACACTGGTGGATCCATGTGTGGTATGTGGGAAGAGCACACATGCAATGACACTGGGTGTGGTGCATGATATGGTTTGTGAGAAGAACACACATGCAATGACACTGGTGGATCCATGTGTGGTATGTGGGAAGAGCACACATGCAATGACACTGGGTGTGGTTCCTGAAAAGAGCAGACATGCAATGACACTGGTGGATCCATGTGTGGTTCATGGGAAGAACACACGTGCAATGACACTGGGTGGGTCCATGTGTGGTCTGTGAGAAGAACACACATGCAATGACTCTGGTGGATCCATGTGTGGTTCATGGGAAGAACACACATGCAATGACTCTGGGTGTGGCTCATGATTTGGTTTGTGAGAACAACACACATGCAATGACACTAGTGGATCCATGTGTGGTCTTTGGGAAGAACACACATGCAATGACACTAGGTGTGGTTCATGATATGGTTTATGAGAAGAACACACATGCAATGACTCTGGTGGATCCATGTGTGGTCTTTGGGAAGAACACACATGCAATGACACTGGATCCATGTGTGGTCTGTGAGAAGAACACACATCCAATGACTCTAGCTGTGGTTTATGAAAAGAGCAGACATGCGATGACACTTGTGGATCCATGTGTGGTTCATGGGAAGAACACACATGCGATGACACTGGGTGGATCCATGTGTGGTTTGTGAGAAGAACACGCATGCGATGACTCCGGTGGATCCATGTGTGGTTCATGGGAAGAAAACACATGCAATGACTCTAGTGGATCCATGTGTGGTCTATGAAAAGATCAGACATGCAACGACACCGGTGGATCCATGTGTGGTTTGTGAGAAGAACACACATGCAATGACACCGGTGGATCCATGTGTGCTCTGTGAGAAGAGCAGACATGCAACGACACTGGTGATATGTGGTTTGTGAGAAGAACACACATTGAATGACTCTAGTGGATCCTTACGTGGTTTATGAGTGGTTTATGAGAAGAACACACATCCAATGAACTCTTGTGGATCTATCTTGGCATAATTTGATGTATGCCACGATGCATTTCATTGTGCAAGACACCCACTTTCCATTTTTATATACTACTCAGTGTCGCCTTGGTTTTATGTGGTACTACTCAGTTTTGCCCCCCACCTCTTCCTCATTCATGTGGTGGAAGCTCCACTCACACCAATTTTGCCTCCACTCAAATTCCCACTCACATGCATTAAATTTCCACCAAATTTAATGCAACTCTCATTTAATAAAATTCTTTTATTTATTTTATTCAGAATTTTTTTAATTACTTTAATTAACAAACATTCACATAAAACCCCCTGCAACATTTCAATTTCAGCAATTTCACCTGAAACAATTCCGTTGTCCATTGAAATAATTCCATAGCTTTGCAATTCTTTCGTCTAGAACATATTTTCTCCAAATGGTGTTTGGCAACCCTTAAGTGTGTCACCCTACGGTTCGCGAAAAAACTAGACATGATCGAGACTCCTCTCAGATCAATAATCAGAAGTGGGACCTGGAGATCCATACTGACTCCCACACATTCAACGGTGACTTCTGTGATCGAGAGAACCTTTAATGATAGTAACTAAATCCCTTTGTCTCGCGATATATTACATGTCCGAGATTCGATCAGCAGTATCTCAATACCTATTTTGATCTCGTTACCGACATGCACTCTTTTCTCGTTCCCGTGATATAACATTCTAGTGATCACATCACTTGATTTCAAGCTATCTGAATGTGATATCACCGAGAGGGCCCAGAATTTAACTATCTGTCATCAGGATTGAAAAATTCCACTCTTGATCCATGAGCCTAAACATAACACCTTTGGAATACCCAAACTCATCTTTATAGTCACCCTGTTATGGTGTTATGTTTGATGTTATCAAAGTATTCTTCCGGTGTTAGCAATTAACATGATCTCATGGTCTAAGGATAAAGATTACTTCGTATGATGATATAGCAATATAAACATAATAACTTTAATCGTAATGCTATACTTTGAATGAATGTTCATCATATCATTCACCAATGTTGTGACCTCATTATTAACAACATCCAATGTCCATGATGAGGAAACCTTGATCATCCTGTTAATCAATGAGCTAGTTTATAGAGAGGCATAACTAGGAACTTTCTATTTGTTTATTAAACAAACATGTATTAAGGTTTCCGTATTGATACAATTATAGCATGCAAAATAAAAATCTATAATATACTTGGAATACATATAATAACAACTTTATTATTGCCTGTCAGGGCATATTCCCTTCACAATTTGTATGGAGGAAACTCTTAGAGTTAGGCTATGAGTTCAATGAATATAGGTACATGCAACTGCTATAATGGTCAAAAGTATGGCACTCTCATGGTTTGTGTTGCAAGAAAAAGAAAGAACAACCCTTTTGAACGAAATGGTTACAAAAGTCTATCCTAGCCTACACAATCCGGTTAAACTCACTAAGTCTTTCGAATGGTCTCATTACTACTAAGTTGAAAATTTCTTGAAGAAGCAAAAAATAGAAATGAAGTATTCTAATAGTCTTGATTTATTGATGTGGGTGCTAATGAGACACTCCAATGTTATGCTTCTTTTGACATGCTCTCTCACTCTTCATATGCTAGTATGAGATCTTCAAGTGTTCCTTGGCAAGCTAAGAGTTAACTAGAGGAATTGGAATGATTGCTTCACATCTAGTTATACATGCTTATAAAACCTTTATTATGATTGTATTGATTTATTAATGAAGCTTTATAATAATCTTGCCACTATTAGTTCTATGCAAAGTATTCAGGTGAAAGAAGTGATGGAGGCATGGGACTACCAATTATAAGTGAACTTGCTTTCTCGTTGTTTCGGTTTAAACGCTGAGTTCCTTATGATTTTTGGTTTCTTGCTCGAGGATGATCAAGGTGAAAATATCCAGGTTTATTCGCGTTTAAATCTTATATTAAGTCAAGCAATTGATAAAATATTTCTCTAGCCTTGCCACTAATGACTAATTACTGCAAAGATGTTCAAACCCTTGTTTTAAATTGTGATGTGTAGAAAATTACTGTTTTATGGTCAAATCTGGAGCAACCAAGGGAGAATCACATGTTGCCAATGCCACCAAGTCAATCAGGGTCAAAATCCATTCATACCGAGGTGTTAAGGAGCATCGGTACTAGAGGACCTTGCCCGTACCATCCGCCCGTACCACCTGGCGGCGGCTTCGCCAGGTAAAATCAAGCAACTTCCATGAATGGCTCTATATATTTTGAGACTCCCAGCCGCCACATTGAGAGCTGCCATTTACAAATTGCATCTAAAAACACAGAGGAAGATCCATCGCTTCACCACCTCCATAGTTCATCATCTCCATCTCAACCTCCATCCATAGGGCTTGTTCGTCTGTGGTACCAAAGTTGGCAGGCCAGCGCATGGCGGTACCTAAGTTGCCTGAAATCACCGCGTTTCGAAAAGTTGGGCCGCTAGCTACTGAGAGGGGCCATTTCGAGGCAAACTCATCTCACCCCACCAAATACAAACATTCTGTTAAACCGCCCCATGAAGTAGACGGTCGAGACCCACATGTCGGTTATCTGTCCATGACGCGAGCGCCAACGCGGTAACCTCTTAGGAAAATCGAGCAGCTAAGTGGATCGGATGTGTTGACCAATTTCACAAATCCATCCCCAGCTTTCCCCTACCACCGGTGGTGTCAGAATCCACCCTCCAGGCAGGACGATCCCTTCGGACATTTGACTTCCGGCGCCAAGTTGCTGCGGCCAGTTGCTGCGCCCAGTCGCTGATCCCGAGCTCCAATGGCGCATGCCGTAGTCAGCTGCCGTTCAGCTCTAGCCCGCCTCCGCCGCTGACGAGCCGAGCAGCTCGGAGGATGGCAGATCCTACTATCAAGAAAGAAGAAGTTCTGTCTAGAAGCGGGTGAGCTACCCTTCTCTTTGCTATTCGCACTAATTACAAGCTAGGCTTATCGAACCTCAAATTGTTTGTTAGCCCAACGCTGACAAACATATTTTGTCCACAGTTTTCTGTCAAGTGGGATCTGCGCGGACCCCCCTTACCTGGTTACGGTAGTCCTCTACAGGTATGACTCTAATGGCAAGTGGTATGGAAGTCATTGTTTCACGATGAAAGAAGCGCCTGCACAGATCTGCACTATATCTAGTATGGTTTCTGCTCTGCGTAATCATGTTGAATTATGGCCGAAGCAGACAGCAAAGTTCAGCTTCATGAATGAATGTGGCATCATGGTTCCTATAACGTGTGACAGTCAACTAATTGGGTTGATGAAAAGGTATGTCGGTTGCCATGTTTGACCTGAAATGTCATGTACTGGATGTGGAAGCTGCTGCAACTGGGAGTCGCCCTTCTATTCTTGGACAGGGTGGTTGCTCGAACCCAATTAGCTCCTGGTAAGCAAAGGTCGCTTGGGGTTCGCATGTTTGTGTTGAATTGTAATTTTTGTTTTATTTACTCTGTAGATATCAGGAAGTTATGCAACAGCCTTGTTTCTTTGACAGGAAGCGCCGCAAGGTTAGAAACATGACTGTCGGGTCAGTGATTTTGCTGCCTAAAGAAATTAAAAACGAGTGGAAAGATGATGCTGGACACGATTCTAGTGCCCATTGTCCCAGCGATGCAGAGTACGTGAAGCTAAGAAAATTGGCACCGAGGAAGAGGAGGAAGGCAGGAAATGAAGAAGCCAGTGGACGTGAAGGCTTGGCACCCAGGCTATGGAAGAAGGCTGCTGGCAATGAAGATGCATAGTAATGTGTGAACTTGAACCTATATATGTAATTCTGTTAAATTCTGATCGCTCTGTGTGTGGCACGTTGCTGGGCGAAACAATCTACCCATGTTCTCTAAGTAAAATGTACCGCGACTTAGGGTTTGGAAACGCCCGAGTTAGTAGTTGAATCCGAAATTGTGATTGTGCCACTGCTATCTGAAAACAATGATCCACCGGTTCCACGATTGCTGAGGGGCAGGAGGTCTCCAAATACGACGGAATGTAAGTGACACATAAATAAACTATTTAAGCTGCCACACTCCACGAAGCAGCAACTTATTTCAGATGCTGCACAACAACGTGGCAACATAAATAGCAATGTTCTCACCGATAATGCCCAGATGAGGAGGAAATGGGTATCACTTTCTGGCCTAATCTTGAGCCCGTCTATCTCACCGCCTCTCTGCTCCTGCATCCCCTGCATCTGGCAAAGCTCCCGGATCTCCAGTAACCGGGTGTACGTGCTTCCACTTTATAAATTGTGGTTGTGCCATTTGCATTCGGCACAATCCACGTAGATTACGTTTAAACAAACCACCAGTGTCAGAATACACTAGTAGAAAAGGTGTCTTTGGTCCACGGTTACGTTCCCAATCCGGGATAGAGATCTAAATCGAGGCAGAAATTGATCTAAATCACATATTCTTCCACAAATTAATCAAGACAGAGATCTAAATCGAGGCATTTCATTAATTCAACCACAAATTCTTCTAAACAAAGGTGCGATTTCACATCCTACATTAATTCAACCAACTAGTCAACAATTTCACTTCCGCTGCCGCTGTCCTCCGAGCCGCCGGCTTCCTCGTCTTCGTCGGACGGAACCTCCACGATTTCCGCATTGTACGCGAGACGGAGCACCTCTTCGCGGAGAGCGGCGGCGATGACGGTGAACTTGGTCCGTCCAGGGACGGACCAGAACCTCTCCCGCCCTTCTCGGTTGCGGAGATCCCGGCGCACCAAGCGCCCGTAAATGATGCGGTTGCCAATCTTGGCCTTCCGCTCCTTCTTGAACAGCGCCGGCCAGTACGGGCTGGCCGCCGCGTACCGTGGCAGCGCCCTCTTCCATGCGGGCATCTGGAGGCGGCGCGCTGCAATTTCGCTCTCCATCACGGCTCCGCTGTGGAATAGGAGCGGAGCCACCGGCACCCCCGCATAGCTGATGCGCCATCCGTGGGGCACCGTCGCGGTCGACGGCGCGAGGATGTCGAAGTGCGAGAACATCACCGCCTCGTAGAAGTTCAGAGAGGGCATCTCCATGGCGGCGCGGTGGAGATTGGAGAGGGAGCGAGGGGGTGGATAGTGCAGTGGAGATTGGAGAGGGCGAGGGGATGGGCGACGAAGCGACGAGCTGTGGCGCCTCCTATTTGTACACGAGGACAACGAAGCGACGGGCGGAATATCCAAGGGGCATTGGTCAGACAAAAGGAAGTAATGCAGTGTTAAGACAGATTAACGGGCGACCAATTTTTTTACTCCCGGGACTCCGGGGCCAATAGTTCAGATCGCTAGGTCAACAAGTACAACTATTACAACTTAAAAAAAGGCCCGGGGCTTAAGCTAAATACAACTAGTTAACACACATCTCCTTGATCTTCCTAATCTTATCCTTATGCGCATCTTCCTGTGAGAGCAAGGATCGAATTGTCTGCTCCTTCCTTTTAGCATCTTCCTTGCACAGCTTCAATTGTTTCTCTTCATCTTTCCTCATGCACTTGTCAATACTTTTAGTTGTGAACTGCAGGACTTTTGGCCGGTGAAGATCCTTCCTTGCTTGAGTCAGTTCTTGCTCTGCTTTAGCCTTCAGGGCCAACGCCGCGTCCCTCTCCTTCTCGACTTTGCTGACCTTGTCTTCCACCCCCATGAGATCTCGCTTATGCTTGGTCGTGTCAGCTGGTTCCCATAGCTTCATCTCAACACTGTCAAGAAGTGAGCTGAATGCGTATTCTTTCAACTCAACAGTCGTTTCCCATAGTTTGTCCAGCATTTTCTGCATCGATTTGGGCCACTCTGGATCTACCCATTTGACAACACCTTAACTTCTGCCTTGCATCATTGCACGATGTCCTTGACACCGTAGAAACCTCCTGCCTGCATTTCGTCCTTCGAACGCTACAAATTTAGCGGGCACATATCCATGTTTACATAGCAGAGGACTGTCTTCATCCGCTAAACCGTGATATTCGTCGTCATACATCGTCTGGTTGGCCTAACACATCATACGCGCATGAGTAAATGGAGTAGATCTGGCTCAAAAAATAGATAACTGGCCACATATGATAGAGATAGAGATGAGACGACTCACATCGAAATCACCATCCACACCGTCACGACGCTGCTCTCCCTTGAACCCATGGCGAGAGGGGAGGGGGGTGGTGGCTGCCGGAGAGGGGATTGGGATGGCGGCGCTGTCGGCTTGCTGCTACGGCAGGATGGGAGTGAAGTGGGGAATGTGGCTTCGAGGGGAAGGACGATAAGTACGGGGAGGAAGAGAAGTAATGGGGACGTGACACTGGGATATGGCCCGCTCAACTGGTGAGTCGTGACACTCGGAACAGGGGAGCCCCCGGTGTTGCCAGTTTGTCCAGAGCAAGCGTGGCCAATCATGCCGCAGAACAGACTACTCGTGGACCGATCTCACGAAAACCATCCAATGACTAGCTGTGGTTCATGAAAAGAGCAGACATGCAATGACACTAGTGGATCCATGTGTGGTTCATGAGAAGAACAAACATGCAATGACACTAGCTGTGGTTCATGATATGGTTTGTGAGAAGAACACACATGCAATGACACTGGTGGATCCATGTGTGGTCTTTGGGAAGAACACACATGCAATGACACTGGTGATATGTGGTCTGTTAGAAGAACACACATCCAATGACTCTAGCTGTGGTTCTTGAAAAGAGCAGACATGCAATGACACTGGTGGATCCACGTGTGGTTCATGGGAAGAACACACATGCGATGAAACTAGGTGGATCCATTGTGGTCTGTGGGAAGAGCAGACATGCAATGACTCCGGTGGATCCATGTGTAGTTCGTGGGAAGAACACACATGCAATGACTATGGGTGTGGTTCATGATATGGTTTGTGAGAAGAATACACATGCAATGACACTGGTGGATCCATGTGTGGTCTTTGGGAAGAACACACATGCAATGACACTAGGTGTGGTTCATGATATGGTTTGTGATAAGAACACACATGCAATGGCACTGGTGGATCCATGTGTGGTCTTTGGGAAGAACACACATGCACTGACACTGGATCCATGTGTGGTCTATGAGAAGAACACACATCCAAGGACTCTAGCTGTGGTTCATGAAAAGAGCAAACATGCAATGCCACTGGTGGATCCATGTGTGGTTCATGGGAAGAACACACATGCGATGACACTGGGTGCATCCATGTGTGGTCTGTGAGAAGAACACACGTGCAATGACTCCGGTGGATCCATGTGTGGTCCATGGGAAGAACACACATGCAATGACACTGGTGGATCCATGTGTGGTCTGTGAGAAGAGTAGACATGCAACGACACCGGTGGATCCATGTGTGGTATGTGGGAAGAACACACATGCAATGACACCGGTGGATCCATGTGTAGTCTGTGAGAAGAGAAGACATGCAACGACACCGGTGGATCCATGTGTGGTTTGTGAGAAGAACACACATGCAATGACACTGGTGGATCCATGTGTGGTCTATGGGAAGAACACACATGCAATGACACTGGTATTATGTGGTCTGTGAGAAGAACACACATCCAATGACTCTAGCTATGGTTCATGAAAAGAGTAGACATACAATGACACTGGTGGATCCATGTGTGGTTCATGGGAAGAACACACATGCAACAACACTGGTGGATCCATGTGTGGTTCATGAAAAGAGCAGACATGCGATGACACTGGTGGATCCATGTGTGGTTCATGGGAAGAACACACATGCAATGACACTGGGTGTGGTTCATGATATGGTTTGTGAGAAAAACACACATGCAATGACACTGGTGGATCCATGTGTGGTCTATGAGAAGAACACACATGCAACGACACTAGGTGTGGTGCATGATATGGTTTGTGCGAACAACGCACATGCAATGACACTGGTGGATCCATGTGTGGTCTCTGGGAAGAACACACATGCAAAGACACTGGATCCATGTGTGGTCTATGAGAAGAACAGACATCCAATGACTCTAGCTATGGTTCATGAAAAGTGCAAACATGCAATGACACTGGTGGATCCATGTGTGGTTCATGGCAAGAACACACATGCCATGACTCTGGGTGTGGCTCATGATATGGTTTGTGAGAAGAACATACATGCAATGGTACTGGTGGATCCATGTGTGGTCTTTGGGAAGAACACACATGCAATGACACTGGGTGTGATTCATGATATGGTTTGTGAGAAGAACACAAATGCAATGACACTGGTGGATCCATGTGTGGTCTTTGGGAAGAACACACATGCAATGACACTGGATCAATGTGTGGTATGTGAGAAGAACACACATCCAATGACTCTAGCTATGGTTCATGAAAAGAGCAGACATGCAATGACACTGGTGGATCCATGTGTGGTTCATGGGAAGAACACACATGCGATGACACTGGGTGGATCCATGTGTGGTTTGTGAGAAGAACACACATGCGATGACTCCGGTGGATCCATGTGTGGTTCATGGGAAGAACACACATGCAATGACTCTGGTGGATCCATGTGTGGTCTGTGAGAAGAGCAGACATGCAATGACTCTAGCTGTGTTTCATGAAAAGTGCAGACATGCAATGACACTGGTGGATCCATGTGTGGTCTTTGGGAAGAACACACATGCAATGACACAGGTGGATCCATGTGTGGTATGTGGGAAGAGCAGACATGCAATGACACTGGTGGATCCATGTGTGGTTCATGGGAAGAACACACATGCAATGACACTAGGTGTGGTACATGATATGGTCTGTGAGAAAAACACACATGCAATGACAGTGGTGGATCCATGTGTGGTCTGTGAGAAGAACACACATGCAACAACACCGGTGGATCCATGATATGGTTTGTGATAAGAACACACATGCAATGACCCTGGTGGATCCATGTGTGGTCTTTGGGAAGAACACACATGCAATGACACTGGATCCATGTGTGGTCTGTGAGAAGAACACACATCCAATGACTCTAGTGGTGGTTCATGAAAAGAGCAGACATGCAATGACACTGGTGGATCCATGTGTGGTTCATGGGAAGAACACACATGCAATGACACTGGTGGAACCATGTGTGGTATGTGGGAAGAGCACACATGCAATGACACTGGGTGTGTTTCATGATATGGTTTGTGAGAAGAACACACATGCAATGACACTGGTGGATCCATGTGTGGTATTTGGGAAGAACACACATGCAACGACACCGGTGGTTCCATGTGTGGTTTGTGAGAAGAACACACATGCAATGACACTGGTGGATCCATGTGTGCTCTGTGAGAAGAGCAGACATGCAATGACTCCGGTGGATCCATGTGTGGTCTGTGAGAAGAACACACATCCAATGACTCTAGATGTGGTTCATGAAAAGAGCATACATGCAATGACACTGCTGGATCCATGTGTGGTTCATGGGAAGAACACACATGCAATGACACTGGGTGTGGTTCGTGATATGGTTTGTCAGAAGAACACATATGCAATGACACTGGTAGATCCATCTGTGGTATTTGGGAAGAACACACATGCAATGACACTGGTGATATGTGGTCTATGAGAAGAACACACATCCAATGACTCTAGCTATGGTTCATGAAAAGAGCAGACATGAAATGACACTGGTGGATCCATGTGTGGTTCATGGGAAGAACACACATGCAATGACACTGGTGGATCCATGTGTGGTATGTGGGAAGAGCAGACATGCAATGACACTAGTGGATCCATGTGTGGTTCATGGGAAGAACACACACACAATGACACTAGGTGTGGTTCATCATATGGTCTGTGAGAAAAACACACATGCAATGACACTAGTGGATCCAAGTGTGGTCTATGAGAAGAACACACATGCAACGACACTGGGTGTCGTGCATGATATGGTTTGTGAGAAGAACACACATGCAATGACACTGGTGGATCCATGTGTGGTATTTGGGAAGAACACACATGCAACGACACCGGTGGTTCCATGTGTGGTTTGTGAGAAGAACACACATGCAATGACACCGGTGGATCCATGTTTGCTCTGTGAGAAGAGCAGACATGCAATGACTCTGGTGGATCCATGTGTGGTTCATGGGAAGAACACACATGCAATGACACTGGGTGTGGTTCATGATATGGTCTGTGAGAAAAACACACATGCAATGACACTGGTGGATCCATGTGTGGTCTGTTAGAAGAACACACATGCAACGACACCGGTGGATCCATGATATGGTTTGTGAGAAGAACACACATGCGATGACACTGGTGGATCCATGTGTGGTCTTTGGGAAGAACACACATGCAATGACACTGGATCCATGTGTGGTCTGTGAGAAGAACACACATCCAATGACACTGGTGGATCCATGTGTGGTATGTGGGAAGAGCACACATGCAATGACACTGGGTGTGGTTCATGATATGGTTTGTGAGAAGAACACACATGCAATGACACTGGTGGATCCATGTGTGGTATTTGGGAAGAACACACATGCAACGACACCGGTGCATCCATGTGTGGTTTGTGAGAAGAACACACATGCAATGACACCGGTGGATCCATGTGTGCTCTGTGAGAAGAGCAGACATGCAATGACTCCGGTGGATCCATGTGAGGTCTGTGAGAAGAACACACATCCAATGACTCTAGATGTGGTTCATGAAAAGAGCAGACATGCAATGACACTAGTGGATCCATGTGTGGTTCATGGGAAGAACACACGTGCAATGATACTGGGTGTGGTTCATGATATGGTTTGTCAGAAGAACACACATGTAATGACACTGGTAGATCCATCTGTGGTATTTGGAAAGAACACACATGCAATGACACTGGTGATATGTGGTTTGTGAGAAGAACACACATCCAATGACTCTAGCTATGGTTCTTGAAAAGAGAAGACATGCAATGACACTGGTGGATCCATGTGTGGTTCATGGGAAGAACACACATGCAATGACACTGGTGGATCCATGTGTGGTATGTGGGAAGAGCAGACATGCAATGACACTAGTGGATCCATGTATGGTTCATGGGAAGAACACACATGCAATGACACTAGGTGTGGTTCATGATATGGTCTGTGAGAAAAACACACAAGCAATGACACTGGTGGATCCATGTGTGGTCTGTGAGAAGAACACACACGCAACGACACCGGTGGATCCATGATATGGTTTGTGACAAGAACACACATGCAATGACACTGGTGGATCCATGTGTGGTCTTTGGGAAGAACACACATGCAATGACACTGGATCCATGTGTGGTCTGCGAGAAGAACACACATCCAATGACTCTAGCTGTGGTTCATGAAAAGAGCAGACATGCAATGACACTGGTGGATCCATGTGTGGTTCATGGGAAGAACACACATGCGATGACACTGGGTGGATCCATGTGTGGTCTGTGGGAAGAGCAAACATGCAATGACTCCGGTGGATCCATGTGTGGTTCATGGGAAGAACACACATGCAATGACTCTGGGTGTGGTTCATGATATGGTCTGTGAGAAGAACACACATCCAATGACACTGGTGGATCCATGTGTGGTGTTTGGGAAGAACACACATGCAATGACACTGGGTGTGGTTCATGATATGGTTTGTGAGAAGAACACACATGCAATGACATTGGTGGATCCATGTGTGGTATTTACGAATGGAACACACATGCAATGACACTGGATTCATGTGTGGTCTGTGAGAAGAACACACATCCAATGACTCTAGCTGTGGTTCATGAAAAGAGCAGACATGCAATGCCACTGGTGGATCCATGTGTGGTTCATGGGAAGAACACACATGCGATGACACTGGGTGCATCCATGTGTGGTGTGTGAGAAGAACACACGTGCATTGACTCCGGTGGATCCATGTGTGGTCCATGGGAAGAACACACATGCAATGACACTGGTGGATCCATGTGTGGTCTGTGAGAAGAGCAGACATGCAACGACACCGGTGGATCCATGTGTGGTCTGTGGGAAGAACACACATGCAAGGACACCGGTGGATCCATGCGTGGTCTGTGGGAAGAGCACACATGCAATGACACCGGTAGCTCCATGTGTGGTTTGTGAGAAGAATACACATGCAATGACACTGGTGGATCCATGTGTGGTCTTTGGGAAGAACACACATGCAATGACACTGGTGATATGTGGTCTATGAGAAGAACACACATCCAATGACTCTAGCTGTGTTTCATGAAAAGAGCAGACATGCAATGACACTGGTGGATCCATGTGTGGTCTTTGGGAAGAACACACATGCAATGACACTGGTGGATCCATGTGTGGTATGTGGGAAGAGCAGACATGCGATGACACTGGTGGATCCATGTGTGGTTCATGGGAAGAACACACATGCAATGACACTGGGTGTTGTTCATGATATGGTTTGTCAAAAGAACACACATGCAATGACACTGGTGGATCCACGTGTGGTCTTTGGGAAGAACACACATGCAATGACACTAGATCCATGTGTGGTCTGTGAGAAGAACACACATCCAATGACTCTAGCTGTGGTTCATGAAAAGAGCAGACATGCAATGACACTGGTGGATCCATGTGTGGTTCATGATAAGAACACACATGCGATGACACTGGGTGGATCCATGTCCGGTCTGTGGGAAGAGCAGACATGCAATGACTCCGGTGGATCCATGTGTGGTTTATGGGAAGAACACACATGCAATGACTCTGGGTGTTATTCATGATATGGTCTGTGAGAAGAACACACATGCAATGACACTGGTGGATCCATTTGTGGTCTTTGGGAAGAACACACATGCAATGACACTGGGTGTGGTTCATGATATGGTTTGTGAGAAGAACACACATGCAATGCCACTGGTGGATCCATGTGTGGTCTTTGGGGATGGAACACACATGCAAGGACACTGGATTCATGTGTGGTCTGTGAGAAGAACAAACATCCAATGACTCTAGTTGTGGTTCATGAAAAGATCAGACATGCAATGACACTGGTGGATCCATGTGTGGTTCATGGGAAGAACACACATGCGATGACACTGGGTGGATCCATGTGTGGATTGTGAGAAGAAGACACATGCGATGACTCTGGTGGATCTATGTGTGGTTCGTGAAAACAACACACATGCAATGACACTGATGGATCCATGTGTGGTCTATGAGAAGAGTAGACATGCAACGACACCAGTGGATCCATGTGTGGTCTGTGGGAAGAACACACATGCAAGGACACCGGTGGATCCATGCGTGGTTTGTGGGAAGAGCACACATGCAACGACACCGTAGATCCATGTGTGGTTTGTGAGAATAACACACATGCAATGGCACTGGGGGATCCATGTGTGGTCTTTGGGAAGAACACACATGCAATGACATTGGTGATATGTGGTCTAAGAGAAGAACACACATCCAATGACTCTAGCTGTGGTTCATGAAAAGAGCAGACATGCAATGACACTGGTGGATCCATGTGTGGTTCATGGGAAGAACACACATGCGATGACACTGGGTGGATCCATGTGTGGTCTGTGGGAAGAGCAAACATGCAATGACTCCGGTGGATCCATGTGTGGTTCATGGGAAGAACACACATGCAATGAAGCTGGGTGTGGTTCATGATATGGTCTGTGAGAAGAACACACATCCAATGACACTGGTGGATCCATGTGTGGTGTTTGGGAAGAACACACATGCAATGACACTGGGTGTGGTTCATGATATGGTTTGTGAGAAGAACACACATGCAATGACATTGGTGGATCCATGTGTGGTATTTACGAATGGAACACACATGCAATGACACTGGATTCATGTGTGGTCTGTGAGAAGAACACACATCCAATGACTCTAGCTGTGGTTCATGAAAAGAGCAGACATGCAATGACACTGGTGGATCCATGTGTGGTTCATGATAAGAACACACATGCGATGACACTGGGTGGATCCATGTCTGGTCTGTGGGAAGAGCAGACATGCAATGACTCCGGTGGATCCATGTGTGGTTTATGGGAAGAACACACATGCAATGACTCTGGGTGTTATTCATGATATGGTCTGTGAGAAGAACACACATGCAATGACACTGGTGGATCCATTTGTGGTCTTTGGGAAGAACACACATGCAATGACACTGGGTGTGGTTCATGATATGGTTTGTGAGAAGAACACACATGCAATGCCACTGGTGGATCCATGTGTGGTCTTTGGGGATGGAACACACATGCAAGGACACTGGATTCATGTGTGGTCTGTGAGAAGAACAAACATCCAATGACTCTAGTTGTGGTTCATGAAAAGATCAGACATGCAATGACACTGGTGGATCCATGTGTGGTTCATGGGAAGAACACACATGCGATGACACTGGGTGGATCCATGTGTGGTTTGTGAGAAGAAGACACATGCGATGACTCTGGTGGATCTATGTGTGGTTCATGAAAACAACACACATGCAATGACACTGGTGGATCCATGTGTGGTCTATGAGAAGAGTAGACATGCAACGACACCAGTGGATCCATGTGTGATCTGTGGGAAGAACACACATGCAAGGACACCGGTGGATCCATGCGTGGTTTGTGGGAAGAGCACACATGCAACGACACCGTAGATCCATGTGTGGTTTGTGAGAATAACACACATGCAATGGCACTGGTGGATCCATGTGTGGTCTTTGGGAAGAACACACATGCAATGACATTGGTGATATGTGGTCTAAGAGAAGAACACACATCCAATGACTCTAGCTGTGTTTCATTAAAAGAGCAGACATGCAATGACACTGGTGGATCCATGTGTGGTCTTTGGGAAGAACAGACATGCAATGACACTCGTGGATCCATGTGTGGTATGTGGGAAGAGCAGACATGCGATGACACTGGTGGATCCATGTGTGGTTCATGGGAAGAACACACATGCAATGACACTGGGTGTGGTTCATGATATGGTCTGTGAGAAAAACACACATTCAATGACACTGGTGGATCCATGTGTGGTCTGTGAGAAGAACACACATGCAATGACACCGGTGGATCCATGATATGGTTTGTGAGAAGAACACACATGCAATGACACTGGTGGATCCATGTGTGGTCTTTGGGAAGAACACACATGCAATGACACTGGATCCATGTGTGGTCTGTGAGAAGAACACACATCCAATGACTCTAGATGTGGTTCATGAAAAGAGCAGACATGCAATGACACTGGTGGATCCATGTGTGGTTCATGGGAAGAACACACATGCAATGACACTGGTGGATCCATGTGTGGTATGTGGGAAGAGCACACATGCAATGACACTAGGTGTGGTTCATGATATGGTTTGTGAGAAGAACACACATGCAATGACTCTGGTGGATCCATGTGTGGTCTTTGGGAAGAACACACATGCAACGACACCGGTGGATCCATGTGTGGTTTGGGAGAAGAACACACATGCAATGACACCGGTGGATCCATGTGTGCTCTATGAGAAGAGCAGACATGCAATAACTCCGGTGGATCCATGTGTGGTCTGTGAGAAGAACACACATCCAATAACTCTAGATGTGGTTCATGAAAAGAGCAGACATGCAATGACACTAGTGGATCCATGTGTGGTTCATGGGAAGAACACGCATGCAATGACACTGGTGTTGTTCATGATATGGTTTGTCAGAAGAACACACATGCAATGACACTGGTGGATCCACGTGTGGTCTTTGGGAAGAACACACATGCAATGACACTAGATCCATGTGTGGTTTGTGAGAAGAACACACATCCAATGACTTTAGTTGTGGTTCATGAAAAGAGCAGACGTGCAATGACACTGGTGGATCCATGTGTGGTTCATGATAAGAACACACATGCGATGACACTAGGTGGATCCATGTCTGGTCTGTGGGAAGAGCATACATGCAATGACTCCGGTGGATCCATGTGTGGTTCATGGGAAGAACACACATGCAATGACTCTAGGTGTGGTTCATGATATGGTCTGTGAGAAGAACACACATGCAATGACACTGGTGGATCCATTTGTGGTCTTTGGGAAGAACACACATGCAATGACACTGGGTGTGGTTCATGATATGGTCTGTGAGAAGAACACACATGCAATGCCACTGGTGGATCCATGTGTGGTCTTTGGGGATGGAACACATGCAATGACACTGGATTCATGTGTGGTCTGTGAGAAGAACACACATCCAATGACTCTAGCTGTGGTTTATGAAAAGAGCAGACATGGAATGACACTGGTGGATCCATGTGTGGTTCATGGGAAGAACACACATGCGATTACACTGGGTGGATCCCTGTGTGGTTTGTGAGAAGAACACACATGCAATGACTCCGGTGGATCCATGTGTGGTTCATGAAAAGAACACACATGCAATGACACTGGTGGATCCATGTGTGGTTTATGAGAAGAGCAGACATGCAACGACACCGGTGGATCCATGTGTGTCATGGGAAGAACACACATACAAGGACACCGGTGGATCCATGCGTGGTCTGTGGGAAGAGCACACATGCAACGACACCGGTAGATCCATGTGTGGTTTGTGAGAAGAACACACATGCAATGAAACTGGTGGATCCATGTGTGGTATTTGGGAAGAACACACATGCAATGACACTGGTGATATGTGGTCTATGAGAAGAACACACATCCAATGACTCTAGCTGTGTTTCATGAAAAGAGCAGACATGCAATGACACTGGTGGATCCATGTGTGGTTCATGGGAAGAACACACATGCAATGACACTGGGTGTGGTTCATGATATGGTCTGTGAGAAAAACACACATGCAATGACACTGGTGGATCCATGTGTGGTCTGTTAGAAGAACACACATGCAACGACACTGGTGGATCCATGATATGGTTTGTGAGAAGAACACACATGCCATGACACTGGTGGATCCATGTGTGGTCTTTGGGAAGAACACACATGCAATGACACTGGATCCATGTGTGGTCTGTGAGAAGAACACACATCCAATGACTCTAGCTGTGGTTCATGAAAAGAGCAGACATGGAATGACACTGGTGGATCCATGTGTGGTTCATGGGAAGAACACACATACAGTGACACTGGTGGATCCATGTGTGGTATGTGGGAAGAGCACACATGCAATGACACTAGGTGTGGTTCATGATATGGTTTGTGAGAAGAACACACATGCAATGACACTGGTGGATCCATGTGTGGTATTTGGGAAGAACACACATGCAACGACACCGGTGCATCCATGTGTGGTTTGTGAGAAGAACACACATGCAATGACACCGGTGGATCCATGTGTGCTCTGTGAGAAGAGCAGACATGCAATGACTCCGGTGGATCCATGTGAGGTCTGTGAGAAGAACACACATCCAATGACTCTAGATGTGGTTCATGAAAAGAGCAGACATGCAATGACACTAGTGGATCCATGTGTGGTTCATGCGAAGAACACACATGCGATGACACTGGGTGGATCCATGTGTGGTTCATGAAAAGAACACACATGCAATGACGCTGGTGGATGCATGTGTGGTCTATGAGAAGAGCAGACATGCAACGACACCGGTGGATCCATGTGTGGTCTGTGGGAAGAACACACATGCAAGGACACCGGTGGATCCATGTTTGGTCTGTGGAAAGATCACACATGCAACGACACCGGTAGATCCATGTGTGGTTTGTGAGAAGAACACACATGCAATGACACTGGTGGATCCATGTGTGGTCTTGGGAAGAACACACATGCAATGACACTGGTGATATGTGGTCTGTGAGAAGAACACACATCCAATGACTCTAGTTGTGTTTCATGAAAAGAGCAGACATGCAATGACACTGGTGGATCCATGTGTGGTCTTTGGGAAGAGCACATATGCAATGACACTGAGGGATCCATGTGTGGTATGTGGGAAGAGCATACATGCGATGACACTAGTGGATCCATGTGTGGTTCATGGGAAGAACACACATGCAATGAAACTGGGTGTGGTTCATGATATGGTCTGTGAGAAAAACACACATGCAATGACACTGGTGGATCCATGTGTGGTCTGTGAGAATAACACACATGCAATGACACTGGTGGATCCATTTGTGGTCTTTGGGAAGAACACACATGCAATGACACTGGGTGTGGTTCATGATATGGTTTGTGAGAAGAACACACATGCAATGCCACTGGTGGATCCATGTGTGGTCTTTGGGGATGGAACACATGCAATGACACTGGATTCATGTGTGGTCTGTGAGAAGAACACACATCCAATGACTCTAGCTGTGGTTTATGAAAAGAGCAGACATGGAATGACACTGGTGGATCCATGTGTGGTTCATGGGAAGAACACACATGCGATTACACTGGGTGGATCCCTGTGTGGTTTGTGAGAAGAACACACATGCAATGACTCCGGTGGATCCATGTGTGGTTCATGAAAAGAACACACATGCAATGACACTGGTGGATCCATGTG
Organism: Avena insularis; assembly: GCA_023614405.1. Lineage (NCBI taxonomy): Eukaryota > Viridiplantae > Streptophyta > Magnoliopsida > Poales > Poaceae > Avena > Avena insularis. The sequence continues at coordinate 456,457,919 of CM042694.1, forward strand.
TGGTTTATGAGAAGAGCAGACATGCAACGACACCGGTGGATCCATGTGTGGTCTGTGGGAAGAACACACATACAAGGACACCGGTGGATCCATGCGTGGTCTGTGGGAAGAGCACACATGCAACGACACCGGTAGATCCATGTGTGGTTTGTGAGAAGAACACACATGCAATGAAACTGGTGGATCCATGTGTGGTCTTTGGGAAGAACACACATGCAATGACACTGGTGATATGTGGTCTATGAGAAGAACACACATCCAATGACTCTAGCTGTGTTTCATGAAAAGAGCAGACATGCAATGACACTGGTGGATCCATGTGTGGTTCATGGGAAGAACACACATGCAATGACACTGGGTGTGGTTCATGATATGGTCTGTGAGAAAAACACACATGCAATGACACTGGTGGATCCATGTGTGGTCTGTTAGAAGAACACACATGCAACGACACTGGTGGATCCATGATATGGTTTGTGAGAAGAACACACATGCCATGACACTGGTGGATCCATGTGTGGTCTTTGGGAAGAACACACATGCAATGACACTGGATCCATGTGTGGTCTGTGAGAAGAACACACATCCAATGACTCTAGCTGTGGTTCATGAAAAGAGCAGACATGCAATGACACTGGTGGATCCATGTGTGGTTCATGGGAAGAACACACATCCAGTGACACTGGTGGATCCATGTGTGGTATGTGGGAAGAGCACACATGCAATGACACTGGGTGTGGTTCATGATATGGTTTGTGAGAAGAACACACATGCAATGACACTGGTGGATCCATGTGTGGTATTTGGGAAGAACACACATGCAACGACACCGGTGCATCCATGTGTGGTTTGTGAGAAGAACACACATGCAATGACACCGGTGGATCCATGTGTGCTCTGTGAGAAGAGCAGACATGCAATGACTCCGGTGGATCCATGTGAGGTCTGTGAGAAGAACACACATCCAATGACTCTAGATGTGGTTCATGAAAAGAGCAGACATGCAATGACACTAGTGGATCCATGTGTGGTTCATGCGAAGAACACACATGCGATGACACTGGGTGGATCCATGTGTGGTTCATGAAAAGAACACACATGCAATGACGCTGGTGGATGCATGTGTGGTCTATGAGAAGAGCAGACATGCAACGACACCGGTGGATCCATGTGTGGTCTGTGGGAAGAACACACATGCAAGGACACCGGTGGATCCATGTTTGGTCTGTGGAAAGATCACACATGCAACGACACCGGTAGATCCATGTGTGGTTTGTGAGAAGAACACACATGCAATGACACTGGTGGATCCATGTGTGGTCTTGGGAAGAACACACATGCAATGACACTGGTGATATGTGGTCTGTGAGAAGAACACACATCCAATGACTCTAGTTGTGTTTCATGAAAAGAGCAGACATGCAATGACACTGGTGGATCCATGTGTGGTCTTTGGGAAGAGCACATATGCAATGACACTGAGGGATCCATGTGTGGTATGTGGGAAGAGCATACATGCGATGACACTAGTGGATCCATGTGTGGTTCATGGGAAGAACACACATGCAATGACACTGGGTGTGGTTCATGATATGGTCTGTGAGAAAAACACACATGCAATGACACTGGTGGATCCATGTGTGGTCTGTGAGAAGAACACACATGCAACAACACCGGTGGATCCATGATATGGTTTGTGATAAGAACACACATGCAATGACCCTGGTGGATCCATGTGTGGTCTTTGGGAAGAACACACATGCAATGACACTGGATCCATGTGTGGTCTGTGAGAAGAACACACATCCAATGACTCTAGTTGTGGTTCATGAAAAGAGCAGACATGCAATGACACTGGTGGATCCATGTGTGGTTCATGGGAAGAACAGACATGCGATGACACTGGGTGGATCCATGTGTGGTCTGTGGGAAGAGCAGAAATGCAATGACTCCGGTGGATCCATGCGTGGTTCATGGGAAGAACACACATGCAATGACTCTGGGTGTGGTTCATGATATGGTCTGTGAGAAGAACACACATGCAATGACACTGGTGGATCCATGTGTGGACTTTGGGAAGAACACACACGCAATGACACTGGGTGTGGTTCATGATATGGTTTGTGAGAAGAACACACATGCAATGACACTGGTGGATCCATGTGTGGTCTTTGGGAATGGAACACACATGCAATGACACTGGATTCATGTGTGGTCTGTGAGAAGAACACACATCCAATGACTCTAGCTGTGGTTCATGAAAAGATCAGACATGCAATGACACTGGTGGATCCATGTGTGGTTTATGGGAAGAACACACATGCGATGACACTGGGTGGATCCATGTGTGGTTTGTGAAAAGAACACACATGCGATGACTCCGGTGGATCCATGTGTGGTTCATGAAAAGAACACACATGTAATGACACTGGTGGATCCATGTGTGGTCTATGAGAAGAGCAGACATGCAACGACACCGGTGGATCCATGTGTGGTCTGTGGGAAGAACACACATGCAAGGACACCGGTGGATCCATGTGTGGTATGTGGGAAGAGCACACATGCAACGACGCCGGTAGATCCATGTGTGGTTTGTGAGAAGAACACACATGCAATGACACTAGTGGATCCATGTGTGGTCTTTGGGAAGAACACACATGCAATGACACTGGTGATATGTGGTCTGTGAGAAGAACACACATCCAATGACTCTAGGTGTGTTTCATGAAAAGAGCAGACATGCAATGACACTGGTGGATCCATGTATGGTCTTTGGGAAGAACACACATGCAATGACACTGGTGGATCCATATGTGGTATGTGGGAAGAGCAGACATGGGATGACACTGGTGGATCCATGTGTGGTTCATGGGAAGAACACACATGCAATGACACTGGGTGTGGTTCATGATATGGTCTGTGAGAAAAAAACACATGCAATGACACTGGTGGATCCATGTGTGGTCTGTCAGAAGAACACACATGCAACGACACCGGTGGATCCATGATATGGTTTGTGAGAAGAACACACATGCAATGACACTGGTGGATCCATGTGTGGTCTTTGGGAAGAACACACAAGCAATGACACTGGATCCATGTGTGGTCTGTGGGAAGAACAATCATCCATTGACTCTAGCTGTGGTTCATGAAAAGAGCAGACATGCAATGACACTGGTGGATCCATGTGTGGTTCATGGGAAGAACACACATGCAATGACACTGGTGGATCCATGTGTGGTATGTGGGAAGAGCACACATACAATGAAACTGGGTGTGGTTCATGATATGGTTTGTGAGAAGAATACACATGCAATGACACTGGTGGATCCATGTGTGGTCTTTGGGAAGAACACACATGCAACGACACCGGTGGATCCATGTGTGGTTCGTGAGAAGAACACACACGCAATGACACCGGTGGATCCATGTGTGCTCTGTGAGAAGAGCAGACATGCACTGACTCCGATGGATGCATGTGTGGTCTGTGAGAAGAACACACATCCAATGACTCTAGATGTGGTTCATGAAAAGAGCAGAGATGCAATGACACTGGTGGATCCATGTGTGGTTCATGGGAAGAACACACATGCAATGACACTGGGTGTGGTTCATGATATGGATTGTTAGAATAACACACATGCAATGACACTGGTGGATCCATTTGTGGTATTTGGAAAGAACACACATGCAATGACACTGGTGATATGTGATCTGTGAGAACAACACACATCCAATGACTAGCTGTGGTTCATGAAAAGAGCAGACATGCAATGACACTGGTGGAGGCATGTGTGGTTCATGGGAAGAACACACATCCAATGACACTGGTGGATCCATGTGTGGTATGTGGGAAGAGCAGACATGCAATGACACTAGTGGATCCATGTGTGGTTCATGGGAAGAACACACATGCAATGACATTGGGTGTGGTTCATGATATGGTCTGTGAGAAAAACACACATGCAATGACACTGGTGGATCCATGTGTGGTCTGTGAGAACAACACACATGCAACGACACTGGGTGTGGTGCATGATATGGTTTGTGAGAAGAACACACATGCAATGACACTGGTGGATCCATGTGTGGTCTTTGGGAAGAACACACATGCAATGACACTAGATCCATGTGTGGTCTGTGAGAAGAACACGCATCCAATGACTCTAGTTGTGGTTCATGAAAAGAGCAGACATGCAATAACACTGGTGGATCCATGTGTGGTTCATAGGAAGAACACACATGAGATGACACTGGGTGGATCCATGTGTGGTCTGTGGGAAGAGAAGACATGCAATGACTCTAGTGGATCCATGTGTGGTTCATGGGAAGAACACACATGCAATGACTCTGGGTGTGGTTCATGATATGGTCTATGAGAAGAACACACATGCAATTACACTAGTTGATCCATGTGTGGTATTTGGGAAGAACACGCATGCAATGACACTGGGAGTGGTTCATGATATGGTTTGTGAGAAGAACACACATGCAATGACACTGGTGGATCCATGTGTGGTCTTTGGGAAGAACACACATGCAATGACACTAGATGCATGTGTGGTCTGTGAGAAGAACACACATCCAATGACTCTAGCTGTGGTTCATGAAACGAGCAGACATGCAATGACTACGGTGGATCCATGTGTGGTTCATGGGAAGAACACACATGCAATGGCTCTGGGTGTGGTTCATGATATGGTCTGTGAGAAGAACACACATGCAATGGCACTGGTGGATCCATGTGTGGTCTTTGGGAAGAACACACATGCAATGACACTGGGTGTGGTTCATGATATTGTTTGTAAGAAGAACACACATGCAATGACACTGGTGGATCCATGTGTGGTCTTTGGGAATGGAACACACATGCAACGACACTGGATTCATGTGTGGTCTGTGAGAAGAACACACATCCAATGACTCTAGCTGTGGTTCATGAAAAGAGCAGACATGCAATGACACTGGTGGATCCATATGTGGTTTATGGGAATAAAACACATGCGATGACACCGGGTGGATCCATGTGTGGTTTGTGAGAAGAACACACATGCGATGACTCCGGTGGATCCATGTGTGGTTCATGAAAAGAACACACATGCAATGACACTAGTGGATCCATGTGTGGTATATGAGAAGAGAAGACATGCAATGACACCGGTGGATCCATGTGTGGTCTGTGGGAAGAACACACATGCAAGGACACCGGTGGATCCATGTGTGGTCTGTGGGAAGAGCACACATGCAACGACACCGGTAGATCCATGTGTGGTTTGTGAGAAGAACACACATGCAATGACACCGGTGGATCCATGTGTGGTCTTTGGGAAGAACACACATGCAATGACACTGGTGATATGTGGTCTGTGAGAAGAACACACATCCAATGACTCTAGGTGTGTTTCATGAAAAGAGCAGACATGCAATGACACTGGTGGATCCATGTGTGGTATGTGGGAAGAGCAGACATGCGATGACACTAGTGGATCCATGTGTGGTTCATGGGAAGAACACACATGCAATGACACTGGGTGTGGTTCATGATATGGTTTGTGAGAAAAACACACATGCAATGACACTGGTGGATCCATGTGTGGTCTGTGAGAACAACACACATGCAACAACACCGGTGGATCCATGATATGGTTTGTGAGAAGAACACACATGCAATGACACTAGTGGATCCATGTGTGGTCTTTGGGAAGAACACACATGCAATGACACTGGATCCATGTGTGGTCTATGAGAAGAACACACATCCAATGACTCTAGGTGTGGTTCATGAAAAGAGCAGACATGCAATGACACTGGTGGATCCATGTGTGCTTCATGGGAAGAACACACATGCGATGACACTGGGTGGATCCATGTGTGGTCTATTGGAAGAGAAGACATGCAATGACTCCGGTGGATCCATGTGTGGTTCATGGTAAGAACACACATGCAATGACTCTGGGTGTAGTTCATGATATGGTCTGTGAGAAGAACACACATGCAATGACACTGGTGGATCCATGTGTGGTCTTTGGGAAGTACACACATGCAATGACACTGGGTGTGGTTCATGATATGGTTTGTGAGAAGAACACACATGCAATGACACTGGTGGATCCATGTGTGGTCTTTGGGAATGGAACACACATGCAACGACACTGGATTCATGTGTGGTCTTTGAGAAGAACACACATCCATTGACTCTAGCTGTGGTTCATGAAAAGAACAGACATGCAATGACACTGGTGGATCCATGTGTGGTTTATGGGAAGAACACACATGCGATGACACCGGCTGGATCCATGTGTGGTTTGTGAGAAGAACACACATGAGATGACTCCGGTGGATCCATGTGTGGTTCATGAAAAGAACACACATGCAAAGACACTGGTGGATCCATGTGTGGTATATGAGAAGAGCAGACATGGAACGACACCGGTGGATCCATGTGTGGTCTGTGGGAAGAACACACATGCAAGGACACCGGTGGATCCATGTGTGGTCTGTGGGAAGAGCACACATGCAACGACACCGGTAGATCCATGTGTGGTTTGTGAGAAGAACACACATGCAATGACACCGGTGGATCCATGTGTGGTCTTTGGGAAGAACACACATGCAATGACACTGGTGATATGTGGTCTATGAGAAGAACACACATCCAATGACTCTAGGTGTGTTTCATGAAAAGAGCAGACATGCAATGACACTGGTGGATGTCACATCCCAAGATTTTCCAAATCTTGTAATGAGAAAAATAAATTAAACAAAATAAAATTTTTGTTGAAAATCAGGTTGAAAAGAAACTTTTGTTTCTAAAAGGAAAACTTTAGCCAAAGTTTGTTAAAGATGGGATTCTAAAGTTTGAATTCAACAAAATCCAAATCAAGGGAATTGCATTCCTCAATGAATGTATCTAGAAATTTGAACACTTGGAACATAAATCCAAATCCCTAAACCCTAATGGAAGGAAATCATTTCCCAAGTTATCTCCAAATCCATGGATTTGATCCATACCAAATTTGATCAACAAATAATCACAAAGGATCAAGAAAGACCTTAGAGATTGGTTTCACTTAGTTTGGAACCATAGACAAAATCTTGTGAATAATATAAGATAAGGAAATTCAATTTCCAAAGCCTTTAAAGCCCTTACCAAAAGCCCATACCCTTTGGTGAACAAATAATCCTAAAGGGATTTATAAAGATAAAACATTTATCAAAGGAAAATAAATTGTTTTGGAAACACTGTTTTAGATCTTTTAATAAAAGACTTTGGTTTCAAATGAAAAGATAAGCCAAATTAATTTTGGCCAAACTTTTGAAATAAAATATTTTGTTTTGATAAAATGAGTAAAGGTTTATTTAAATAAAATAAAGGATTTAAATATCCAATTTTATTTAAGTATAAGCTTTTCCCATTTAAATGAACACCAAGTATTTTATTACTACTTTGAAATCTTTTATTAAAAGGTTTTGCTTTGATTAAAATGAGTAAAGGATTATTTAAATAAAATAATAAGGATTTAAATATCCAATTTTATTTAAGTAAAGGCTTTCCCATTTTAATTAAAACACCAAAACTTATTTATTTATTTAAATAAGTTTCCAAGTATTCTTTTATTTTTCAAATAAAACCTTCTGGTTTGGTTTTGAAAATAATTGGATTTCAAATGGAAATTTTATTAAATAAATCAAACACTATTAATAAATCAAAGATCCATTTTATTTAATTATTAAATGGATCCTAAAATAAATAGAAATATTATTTCATTTTGAGATTTGGATTATGTTGCCAAACAGAACCAAATTCAAATGAAAAAGTTTGCTGTTTGATTTGATTGAGTGTTGTTTGAAAGTGTGAATAATTGTTTGAAATCCAAACAGAAAAAGAATTAGAAAAAGGAAAAAGATTTAGACAGAAAAAAATAGTGCAACAGACTCAGCCCACTAAGGCCCAGTCCAGCCCAGACTTCTCCCCTCCCCCGAAGAAACCTTTTCTCACTCAGAAACAGACCCGCACAGAGACTGACAGCCTGGCCCCTCTTCTCCCTCTCACTCACTCGCTGACGAGATGACCCCACCCAGCCAGTTGTCTCCCTGAAGAAAACGATTCGAACCAAATAACGAACCCACACAGTCGATGACAGCTCGGACCCACTCCGACTCTCTCTCTTTCGCTGACAGACGGGTCACACACCACTGTGCATCGTCCTCACCCGCGCCAGCCGTTTCTTCCTCCTCCCCTCAACGGCGCTCTGCCGATTTACTCCGGCGTTAAATTCGTGTTAACCACGGCCTTTACTCCCCTGTGACGACGCCCATTTAACCGCCTGCTCCTCCTCCTCCTTTTCCCCCAGACGTCGCCTCCACTCTGCCCCTAGGCTGCCTCCAATTCTCTCTGTACCGCCCCCGCTCAAGCGATGTTCAGTGGCGATTCGTGAAACCCCACCGCCTTGCATCCCTAAGCACCCCAGCAGCTTCTCCACCTCCAGGCGCACCTGCTAGTGCATCCAGTTCACTCGCGCGAGCCTCACAACGTCGGCAAGGACAAGCTCTACTCGCCACCACCGTCGGCCTCGACTCCGGCAAGCTTTCCCGGTGAGCACAGACTTCCCCTCGCCCCCTTTTTGATGCTCCCTTACTCGCGACCCTCGTGCGCACCTAACCGCGCCTCTCCTTTGCCTTAGCACGGTCCCGAGCGACGCAGCGACAACCGAGAGCACGCCGCCACGCAGCAACTCCGTGAGAGATTTCCAACCCGTCGTCGCCCCTGCCTCCCCATCAAGACGTTGAGCTTCCCCGCGTCTGCGAACTCGGTGAGCCTCCCTTTTCCTCTCCGCTTCTGTATCGCCCGGCACCGTCATCGACCCGATCGCTCAGCCGCCTTGAGCCGCCATTCGTCTCGTGGTCGAGCACCCCTAACCGTTCGATCTGGATCGTACATTAGATAGAATCACTTAGCGAATGGGTATGCCTGTACCGTGCGATCTAACTTAATCCAATGCTCCACGTAGCTCGATCCGGCCGAACCGTTATCAACCAATGAAATAGTGCCGCGTGGCCAGTATTAGATCTGAATTAGAATTTGAAAACAGAAACTTTTGCCAATTTCAAACCCATGTATCTTTTGATCCACACGTCCAAATTTTACAAATTTGATGTCGTTGGATTCAGCAAGACAAGCTCTAACCAACCCTGCCCTTAGTTTAGCAAATAGTATTTGTTAGCTTGTTTGATTTTGCAGATTCTTTTGTGTGCTTGCTAACATTAGAAAAATCATTTAAAAATGATTCTTAGGTTAAAACCTTTGCAAATTGGTTTGTTGTGACCTTACTGACCCTAGGAACCAACCCATAGTTTGGAAAATGATTTTGGAAAAGAATAGGATGGATTAATTAGTTTAGTCCATTTCTAGCTAATTAAAAACCATTGTTTTGTTTATGAAAATGCTTTCATAAAGAAAACTTTGAGAAAATGTTTTGGGCCAAACCTACTGACCCAAACACCAAGTTTTGCAATAGCAACTCATTTGGTGAACCCTATAGGTTAGTGCCTTAGTAAAAATATTTCTACACCACATAGAATGACACTTTGTTTTGAAAATGGGTTTATAGTGAAACCTTTTGCAAATGACTTAGCCACTTCACAAAATGACCAATAGGTGTGCCCAAATGTCTATGACCCATTAGAAACCCCTTTTTCAAACAAATCAAAGCTTGGTATGCTTGCATGCATTACTTGAACTTTGCCACTTTGGTAAATGACCAATTTGGATCTTACAAAGTTTAGGAATCTAATAGAGACCCTCTTTGCAAATGACTTTGCCATTTTGGTAAATGACCAATTTGGAACTTACAAAGTTAGAAGCCTAGTGAAGACCATCCTTACAATAGAACCAACCTTTGCATGCTTATGCATGACTTAGATCCCATTACTTTGTGTGTGAAAAATTGTTTGTTTGACTTTGTTATTTTATGTGTGTAGTTTTGCTTGATTGGTAGATTAAGTTTGTGCCTTGCTTGATTGAATTGTAGTGACTTGAAGAGTGTTGTTGTTGCAAGGACAAGGAGTGAACCTATACCCTCTACCAAAAAGGCAAGTGATACTTCATACTATCTGTCCCATTATTTTCAATATGCATTAGTGTTTTTGCTAAGTAAAACTTGCATGGTTTTTATTTTGCTAAGTATAGACCTTGCTATAGGAAAACTAGTAGAATGAATCCTTAGAAGGATTTACCTAAGTTAAGAATACTATTACTATCAAGCTTAGCCTAGCTACTAGAAAACAAGGGTGGTTTATATATACACTATGGAAAAATTATTCTAAGTCTGAGGACTTGTGTTTTATTTAACAAAACAACTAAGTAATGAATCACCTGGGTGGAATGGAAGGAATTGTTTATGTTGAGTGGTTCACAAGGCCATGACATGGCTTGTGTATCTCACTTGTGGATGGCCACCCAGGAAACAAAGAGATTTGAGATGTCAAATGTTGAGAAGCTTCAAGTGCAACCACTTGGCAATATGGGCTCTGCCATGATCATATAGGTTGCAAGAACTTAGCCACATGGACAGTGGGTGGTAGTGATTGATAGGTTGGAACGCGTCCATGTTGGTCTAAGGAAAGCTTGAAGATTTTGTCTTGGGAAACCAAGTCTTGTGGGTAAAGTGCACCACCTCTGCAGTGTAAAATCTAAGTACTTAGCCATGTCCTGGAAAGGACAATTTGAGCATCAAGACATGGAAGCAATCAAGAATCTCATCACTCCAATTTCTAAATTAAAACTTGTGGGTGAACAAGGGTTGTGTGAAATTCTTCAATCTTTGATGGAGAGATGGCTTGGTACAAGGATCTCAAAATCTTAGATTGAGGAAATTTGTTTTTGCCAAGCAAATCTTTAGTCTTTGATTGGTAGATGCCCTGAGTGGATCTCCAGTCTTTGATTAGTAGATGTCTTGGAAAGTTTTTGCCAAACAAAACTTAGTATTTTCAAAATGATAGGAAAAATCTATTTTGAGCAATGCAAGCCTCAACTCCACTTAGCCAAAATGCATATAGATGATAGACTCCACTATACTACCAAAGTATCACTTGCCAATACAATTCAAATGTATTGACCCTTGTGGCTGTAACTTGTAATGTTGCAGGTTTGATTGATTTAGTGAAGATTGATTGATTAGGATTACAAAGCCTACAACCAACATCTGCCTGTGGCACTTTGAAGATGAAGGACCCATGACTATAGTTAATCCGCTGCAATGTAATGTAAATAGCCAATGAGCTATGTTTGATGTAATAAAATTATGTTATTCCTGGTTATAAAGTTGTATTATGACCTTTGTTTCTTGATATTACATCTAAACTATGGATGCTAGCTTTTGATCCAGGGACTAGCATTGTAAACACAGGGGACTCAATCTTATTAAAGGTTGGGGACGCTACAGATGGTATCAGAGCATTGTGTTGCCTGTAGGATTTGTAACCCTAGGATTGGACGAAAACCCTTAGACAATAGGAGTTGTCTTATTCCAAAACTTATTTACAAAAACAATCTTGTAAACTCTTTCCTCAATCATTTTTGGTTTCAACTCTACTTCTCTTCTACTTCAAAACTTCACCATGTGCAAAGGACTTCTTCAACTTCTTCAACTCTAATGACTTCAACTTCTTCAAGTGACTTCAACATCTTCATCATGTTCACCAAGGACTTCCAACTTGGATATCACTAAAGACTACAAGTGAGACAAGAAAAGTTACTCAAGACTTGAAGACTAAGGAAAAACAACTTAGAAGAAGCCATCATCATCTTTGAAGATTTGTGACCAAGACACAAGAATTCTCCAAGGATACAAAGATCTCAATCAAGAAGAATCAACCAAGAAGGATGGGAAAATCACAAGTGAACCATGTAGATGGACCACCATTTATAGATAAGTCAAACACACCAACATATGTGGTGTAACAAAAATTATTTTTGTTGCCTAAATATGTGATTGAAACTGTTGTTTGAGTGGAGTGTTTGTTTGTGATTGCTTGCACATTGCTTGTGTGAATTGTGATGTGTGTGATTAGAATTGATTCCCTAGAAAATCTCTTGCCTATTCTAATCCCCTCCAACCCAAACAGATGACTTCTCCAAGAGACTCCAGCATCAAGGATGATGACATCAACAACAACCAAGAGGTCAACATGAGAGAACTCCTAGCAACCCAACACCAGTTGAACCAACTAACAACTCAGTTCATAGCTAACAATAGTGATAAAGACCCTACCTTGCAAAAGTTTTTGGAAGAACAATCCCAACTGATGCTTAAGGTGACTAATCAAATGATCAGCATGGAAGAAAACTATCCCAAAAGAGTGTATGACAACAAGGATGACAAGAATATTATTCTAGATGGAGCCCCAGCTTGCATTATTTGTGGAGACAAGGATCACACTTCCAAGGAGCATGAAGATCAATGCCCCAATTGTGAAGAGGAACATCCAGTTGGCCAATGCCCCACATCTCAAGTTACTTGCTACCTATGTGAAGGAAACAACCATGTCCCTATCCAATGCCCCATCTATGCCATAGTTGAACAAAGGAAACAAGAAGGATCCAAGTATGCCAAGAATGTTGATGACAAAGGAAAAGGACCACTTATACCTCCAAACAAGACAACCCAATTCAAAGGATCAAAGAAGCCCAAGAAACCAAAGCAAGACATGAGCCTTGTGCAATGTCGTAAATGTAAGGAAATGGGACACTACCCCAGTGGATGCCCAGAGAACCCGAAGAATAAAGAGATCGGCCAAGTAGTGTGCAACAACTACAAAGAGCTAGGCCGCTATGTAGCCACTTGTCCACAAGAGCAACGTAAAGAACTCCAAGATATCCACTGTTTCAATTGCAAGGAACCAGGACACTATGTAAGCAACTGCCCAGAAAAGATGAAGAACAAGATAAACAAGTCTATGGAGAAACCCAACCTTAGCCCATGAGTCAAGCATGGAAACAAAGGACACTAAGCAGAAGTTTTCCAAGAAGTTTTCCTCAAGATTCGAAGCAAGCCAAGATGTAGTTTAGTTGGAAAAATTTTAAGGGTGGTAGTACCCTAGTTGTTTTGAACCTGCTTGTAACCCTAGCCTCCCCAAATCTCGGGACGAGATTTATTTTAAGGGTGGTAGCCTGTCACATCCCAAGATTTTCCAAATCTTGTAATGAGAAAAATAAATTAAACAAAATAAAAATTTTGTTAAAAATCAGGGTGAAAAGAAACTTTTGTTTCTAAAAGGAAAACTTTAGCCAAAGTTTGTTAAAGATGGGATTCTAAAGTTTGAATTCAACAAAATCCAAATCAAGGGAATTGCATTCCTCAATGAATGTATCTGGAAATTTGAACACTTGGAACATAAATCCAAATCCCTAAACCCTAATGGAAGGAAATCATTTCCCAAGTTATCTCCAAATCCATGGATTTGATCCATACCAAATTTGATCAACAAATAATCACAAAGGATCAAGAAAGACCTTAGAGATTGGTTTCACTTAGTTTGGAACCATAGACAAAATCTTGTGAATAATATAAGATAAGGAAATTCAATTTCCAAAGCCTTTAAAGCCCTTACCAAAAGCCCATACCCTTTGGTGAACAAATAATCCTAAAGGGATTTATAAAGATAAAACATTTATCAAAGGAAAATAAATTGTTTTGGAAACACTATTTTAGATCTTTTAATAAAAGACTTTGGTTTCAAATGAAAAGATAAGCCAAATTAATTTTGGCCAAACTTTTGAAATAAAATATTTTGTTTTGATAAAATGAGTAAAGGTTTATTTAAATAAAATAAAGGATTTAAATATCCAATTTTATTTAAGTAAAAGCTTTTCCCATTTAAATGAACACCAAGTATTTTATTACTACTTTGAAATCTTTTATTAAAAGGTTTTGCTTTGATTAAAATGAGTAAAGGATTATTTAAATAAAATAATAAGGATTTAAATATCCAATTTTATTTAAGTAAAGGCTTTCCCATTTTAATTAAAACACCAAAACTTATTTATTTATTTAAATAAGTTTCCAAGTATTCTTTTATTTTTCAAATAAAACCTTCTGGTTTGGTTTTGAAAATAATTGGATTTTCAAATGGAAATTTTATTAAATAAATCAAACACTATTAATAAATCAAAGATCCATTTTATTTAATTATTAAATGGATCCTAAAATAAATAGAAATATTATTTCATTTTGAGATTTGGATTATGTTGCCAAACAGAACCAAATTCAAATGAAAAAGTTTGCTGTTTGATTTGATTGAGTGTTGTTTGAAAGTGTGAATAATTGTTTGAAATCCAAACAGAAAAAGAATTAGAAAAAGGAAAAAGATTTAGACAGAAAAAAAATAGTGCAACAGACTCAGCCCACTAAGGCCCAGTCCAGCCCATACTTCTCCCCTCCCCCGAAGAAACCTTTTCTCACTCAGAAACAGACCCGCAGAGAGACTGACAGCCTGGCCCCTCTTCTCCCTCTCACTCACTTTCGTGGCAGATGACCCCACCCCAGTTGTCTCCCAAGAACGATTCGAACCAAATAACGAACCCACACAGTCGATGACAGCTCGGACCCACTCCCACTCTCTCTCTTTCGCTGACAGACGGGTCCCACACCACTGTGCATCGTCCTCACCCGCGCCAGCCGTTTCTTCCTCCTCCCCTCAACGGCGCTCTGCCGATTTACTCCGGCGTTAAATTCGCGTTAACCACGGCCTTTACTCTCCTGCGACGACGCCCATTTAACCGCCTGCTCCTCCTCCTCCTTTTCCCCCAGACGTCGCCTCCACTCTGCCCCTAGGCTGCCTCCAATTCTCTCTGTACCGCCGCCACTCCGACGATGTTCCGGTGACGATTCCGACGAAACCCCACCGCCCCTTGCATCCCCAAGCACCCCAGCAGCTTCTCCACCTCCAGACGCACCTGCTAGTGCATCCAGTTCACTTCATGAAGCCTCTGGCGTCGGCAAGGACAAGCTCTACTCGCCACCACCGTCGGCCTCGACTCCGGCAAGCTTTCCCGGTGAGCACAGACTTCCCCTCGCCCCCTTTTTGATGCTCCCTTACTCGCGACCCTCGTGCGCACCTAACCGTGCCTCTCCTTTGCCTTAGCACGGTCCCGAGCGACGCCAACGACGACAACCCGAGAGCACCGCCGCCCGCAGCAACTCCGGCGAGAGATTGCCAACCCGTCCGTGCGCCCCCTGCCTCCCCATCAGCACGTTGAGCTTCCCCAAGCGTCTGCGAACTCGGTGAGCCTCCCCTTTTCCTCTCCCGCTTCCTGTATCGCCGGCACCGTCATCGACCGATCGCTCCGCCGCCAGCAGCCGCCGCAGCGCCGCTCGTCTGTGGTCGAGCACCCCACAACCGTTCGATCTGGATCGTACGCATTAGATAGAATCACTTAAACGCGAATGGGTATGCGCCCTGTATCGTGCGATCTAACTTAATCCAACGCTCCACGTAGCTCGATCCGGCCGAACCGTTATCAACCAATGAAATAGTGTCGCGTGGCCAGTATTAGATCTGAATTAGAATTTGAAAACAGAAACTTTTGCCAATTTCAAACCCATGTATCTTTTGATCCACACGTCCAAATTTTACAAATTTGATGTCGTTGGATTCAGCAAGACAAGCTCTAACCAACCCTGCCCTTAGTTTAGCAAATAGTATTTGTTAGCTTGTTTGATTTTGCAGATTCTTTTGTGTGCTTGCTAACATTAGAAAAATCATTTAAAAATGATTCTTAGGTTAAAACCTTTGCAAATTGGTTTGTTGTGACCTTACTGACCCTAGGAACCAACCCATAGTTTGGAAAATGATTTTGGAAAAGAATAGGATGGATTAATTAGTTTAGTCCATTTCTAGCTAATTAAAAACCATTGTTTTGTTTATGAAAATGCTTTCATAAAGAAAACTTTGAGAAAATGTTTTGGGCCAAACCTACTGACCCAAACACCAAGTTTTGCAATAGCAACTCATTTGGTGAACCCTATAGGTTAGTGCCTTAGTAAAAATATTTCTACACCACATAGAATGACACTTTGTTTTGAAAATGGGTTTATAGTGAAACCTTTGCAAATGACTTAGCCACTTCACAAAATGACCAATAGGTGTGCCCAAATGTCTATGACCCATTAGAAACCCCTTTTTCAAACAAATCAAAGCTTGGTATGCTTGCATGCATTACTTGAACTTTGCCACTTTGGTAAATGACCAATTTGGATCTTACAAAGTTTAGGAATCTAATAGAGACCCTCTTTGCAAATGACTTTGCCATTTTGGTAAATGACCAATTTGGAACTTACAAAGTTAGAAGCCTAGTGAAGACCATCCTTACAATAGAACCAACCTTTGCATGCTTATGCATGACTTAGATCCCATTACTTTGTGTGTGAAAAATTGTTTGTTTGACTTTGTTATTTTATGTGTGTAGTTTTGCTTGATTGGTAGATTAAGTTTGTGCCTTGCTTGATTGAATTGTAGTGACTTGAAGAGTGTTGTTGTTGCAAGGACAAGGAGTGAACCTATACCCTCTACCAAAAAGGCAAGTGATACTTCATACTATCTGTCCCATTATTTTCAATATGCATTAGTGTTTTTGCTAAGTAAAACTTGCATGGTTTTTATTTTGCTAAGTATAGACCTTGCTATAGGAAAACTAGTAGAATGAATCCTTAGAAGGATTTACCTAAGTTAAGAATACTATTACTATCAAGCTTAGCCTAGCTACTAGAAAACAAGGGTGGTTTATATATACACTATGGAAAAATTATTCTAAGTCTGAGGACTTGTGTTTTATTTAACAAAACAACTAAGTAATGAATCACCTGGGTGGAATGGAAGGAATGGTTTATGTTGAGTGGTTCACAAGGCCATGACATGGCTTGTGTATCTCACTTGTGGATGGCCACCCAGGAAACAAAGAGATTTGAGATGTCAAATGTTGAGAAGCTTCAAGTGCAACCACTTGGCAATATGGGCTCTGCCATGATCATATAGGTTGCAAGAACTTAGCCACATGGACAGTGGGTGGTAGTGATTGATAGGTTGGAACGCGTCCATGTTGGTCTAAGGGAAAGCTTCTGAAAGATTTTGTCTTGGGAAACCAAGTCTTGTGGGTAAAGTGCACCACCTCTGCAGAGTGTAAAATCTAAGTACTTAGCCATGTCCCTGGAAAAGGACAATTTGAGCATCAAGACATGGAAGCAATCAAGAATCTCATCACTCTAATTTCTAAATTAAAACTTGTGGGTGAACAAGGGTTGTGTGAAATTCTTCAATCTTTGATGGAGAGATGGCTTGGTACAAGGATCTCAAAATCTTAGATTGAGGAAATTTGTTTTTGCCAAGCAAATCTTCAGTCTTTGATTGGTAGATGCCCTGAGTGGATCTCCAGTCTTTGATTAGTAGATGTCTTGGAAAGTTTTTGCCAAACAAAACCTAGTATTTTCAAAATGATAGGAAAAATCTATTTTGAGCAATGCAAGCCTCAACTCCACTTAGCCAAAATGCATATAGATGATAGACTCCACTATACTACCAAAGTATCACTTGCCAATACAATTCAAATGTATTGACCCTTGTGGCTGTAACTTGTAATGTTGCAGGTTTGATTGATTTAGTGAAGATTGATTGATTAGGATTACAAAGCCTACAACCAACATCTGCCTGTGGCACTTTGAAGATGAAGGACCCATGACTATAGTTAATCCGCTGCAATGTAATGTAAATAGCCAATGAGCTATGTTTGATGTAATAAAATTATGTTATTCCTGGTTATAAAGTTGTATTATGACCTTTGTTTCTTGATATTACATCTAAACTGTGGATGCTAGCTTTTGATCCAGGGACTAGCATTGTAAACACAGGGGACTCAATCTTATTAAAGGTTGGGGACGCTACAGTGGATCCATGTGTGGTATGTGGGAAGAGCAGAAATGCGATGACACTGGTGGATCCATGTGTGGTTCATGGGAAGAACACACATGCAATGACACTGGGTGTGGTTCATTATATGGTCTGTGAGAAAAACACACATGCAATGACACTGGTGGATCCATGTGTGGTCTGTGAGAAGAACACACATGCAACGACACCGGTGGATCCATGATATGGTTTGTGACAAGAACACACATGCAATGACACTGGTGGATCCATGTGTGGTCTTTGGGAAGAACACACATGCAATGACACTGGATCCATGTGTGGTCTGTGAGAAAAACACACATCCAATGACTCTAGGTGTGGTTCATCAAAATAGCAGACATGCAATGACACTGGTGGATCCATGTGTGGTTGATGGGAAGAACACACATGCGATGACACTGGGTGGATCCATGTGTGGTCTGTTGGAAGAGAAGACATGCAATGACTCCGGTGGATCCATGTGTGGTTCATGGGAAGAACACACATGCAATGACTCTGGGTGTGGTTCATGATATGGTCTGTTAGAAGAACACACATGCAATGACACTGGTGGATCCATGTGTGGTGTTTGGGAAGAACACACATGCAATGACACTGGGTGTGGTTCATGATATGGTTTGTGAGAAGAACACACATGCAATGACACTGGTGGATCCATGTGTGGTCTATGGGAATGGAACACAGATGCAACGACACTGGATTCATGTGTGGTCTGTGAGAAGAACACACATCCAATGACTCTAGCTGTGGTTCATGAAAAGAGCAGACATGCAATGACACTGGTGGATCCATGTGTGGTTCTTGGGAAGAACACACATGCGATGACACTGGGTGGATCCATGTGTGGTTTGTGAGAAGAACACACATGCGATGACTCCGGTGGATCCATGTGTGGTTCATGAAAAGAACACACATGCAATAACACTGGTGGATCCAGGTGTGGTCTATGAGAAGAGCAGACATGCAACGACACCGGTGGATCCATGCGTGGTCTGTGGGAAGAACACACATGCAAGGACACCGGTGGATCCATGTGTGGTCTGTGGGAAGAGCACACATGCAATGACACCGGTAGATCCATGTGTGGTTTTTGAGAAGAACACACATGCAATGACACCGGTGGATCCATGTGTGGTCTGTGAGAAGAACACACATCCAATAACTCTAGATGTGGTTCATGAAAAGAGTAGACATGCAATGACACTAGTGGATCCATGTGTGGTTCATGGGAAGAACACACATGCAATAACACTGGTTGTTGTTCATGATATGGTTTGTCAGAAGAACACACATGCAATGACACTGGTGGATCCACGTGTGGTATTTGGGAAGAACACACATGCAATGACACTAGATCCATGTGTGGTCTGTGAGAAGAACACACATACAATGACTCTAGTTGTGGTTCATGAAAAGAGCAGACGTGTAATGACACTGGTGGATCCATGTGTGGTTCATGAT
Organism: Avena insularis; assembly: GCA_023614405.1. Classification (NCBI taxonomy): domain Eukaryota; kingdom Viridiplantae; phylum Streptophyta; class Magnoliopsida; order Poales; family Poaceae; genus Avena; species Avena insularis. Next base: position 456,477,341 of record CM042694.1, read on the forward strand.
AAGAACACACATGCGATGACACTAGGTGGATCCATGTCTGGTCTGTGGGAAGAGCATACATGCAATGACTCCGGTGGATCCATGTGTGGTCTGTGGGAAGAGCAGACATGCAATGACTCTAGGTGTGGTTCATGATATGGTCTGTGAGAAGAACACACATGCAATGACACTGGTGGATCCATATGTGGTCTTTGGGAAGAACACACATGCAATGACACTGGGTGTGGTTCATGATATGGTTTTGAGAAGAACACACATGCAATGCCACTGGTGGATCCATGTGTGGTCTTTGGGGATGGAACACACATGCAATGACACTGGATTCATGTGTGGTCTGGGAGAAGAACACACATACAATGACTCTAGCTGTGGTTTATGAAAAGAGCAGACATGGAATGACACTGGTGGATCCATGTGTGGTTCATGGGAAGAACACACATGCGATTATACTGGGTGGATCCATGTGTGGTTTGTGAGAAGAACACACATGCAATGACTCCAGTGGATCCATGTGTGGTTCATGAAAAGAACACACATGCAATGACACTGGTGGATCCATGTGTGGTCTATGAGAAGAGCAGACATGCAACGACACCGGTGGATCCATGTGTGGTCTATGGGAAGAACACACATCCAAGGACACAGGTGGATCCATGCGTGGTCTGTGGGAAGAACACACATCCAATGACTCTAGATGTGTTTCATGAAAAGAGCAGACATGCAATGACACTGGTGGATCCATGTGTGGTTCATGGGAAGAACACACATGCAATGACACTGGGTGTGGTTCATGATATGGTCTGTGAGAAAAACGCACATGCAATAACACTGGTGGATCCATGTGTGGTCTGTTAGAAGAACACACATGCAATGACACCGGTGGATCCATGATATGGTTTGTGAGAAGAACACACATGCGATGACACTGGTGGATCCATGTGTGGTCTTTGGGAAGAACACACATGCAATGACACTGGATCCATGTGTGGTCTGTGAGAAGAACACACATCCAATGACTCTAGCTGTGGTTCATGAAAAGAGCAGACATGCAATGACACTGGTGGATCCATGTGTGGTTCATGGGAAGAACACACATCCAATGACACTGGTGGATCCATGTGTGGTATGTGGGAAGAGCACACATGCAATGACACTGGGTGTGGTTCATGATATGGTTTGTGAGAAGAACACACATGCAATGACACTGGTGGATCCATGTGTGGTATTTGGGAATAACACACATGCAACGACACCGGTGCATCCATGTGTGGTTTGTGAGAAGAACACACATGCAATGACACCGGTGGATCCATGTGTGCTCTGTGAGAAGAGCAGACATGCAATGACTCTGGTGGATCCATGTGAGGTGTGTGAGAAGAACAAACATCCAATGACTCTAGATGTGGTTCATGAAAAGAGCAGACATGCAATGACACTGGTGGATCCATGTGTGGTTCATGGGAAGAACACACGTGCAATGACACTGGGTGTTGTTCATGATATGGTTTGTCAGAAGAACACACATGCAATGACACCGGTGGATCCATGTGTGGTATTTGGGAAGAACACACATGCAATGACACTGGTGATATGTGGTCTGTGGGAAGAACACACATCCAATGACTAGCTGTGGTTCATGATAAGAGCAGACACCGGCTGGATCCATGTGTGGATTGTGAGAAGAACACACATGCGATGACACCGGCTGGATCCATGTGTGGTTTGTGAGAAGAACACACATGCGATGACTCCGGTGGATCCATGTGTGGTTCATGAAAAGAACACACATGCAAAGACACTGGTGGATCCATGTGTGGTATATGAGAAGAGCAGACATGGAACGACACCGGTGGATCCATGTGTGGTCTGTGGGAAGAACACACATGCAAGGACACCGGTGGATCCATGTGTGGTCTGTGGAAAGAGCACACGTGCAACGACACCGGTAGATCCATGTGTGGTTTGTGAGCAGAACACACATGCAATGACACCGGTGGATCCATGTGTGGTCTTTGGGAAGAACACACATGCAATGACACTGGTGATATGTGGTCTGTGAGAAGAACACACATCCAATGACTCTAGGTGTGTTTCATGAAAAGAGCAGACATGCAATGACACTGGTGGATCCATGTGTGGTATGTGGGAAGAGCAGACATGCGATGACACTAGTGGATCCATGTGTGGTTCATGGGAAGAACACACATGCAATGACACTGGGTGTGGTTCATGATATGGTCTGTGAGAAAAACACACATGCAATGACACTGGTGGATCCATGTGTGGTCTGTGAGAAGAACACACATGCAACGACACCGGTGGATCCATGATATGGTTTGTGAGAAGAACACACATGCAATGACACTGGTGGATCCATGTGTGGTCTTTGGGAAGAACACACATGCAATGACACTGGATCCATGTGTGGTCTGTTAGAAGAACACACATCCAATGACTCTAGGTGTGGTTCATGAAAATAGCAGACATGCAATGACACTGGTGGATCCTTGTGTGGTTCATGGGAAGAACACACATGCGATGACACTGGGTGGATCCATGTGTGGTCTGTTGGAAGAGCAGACATGCAATGACTCCGGTGGATCCATGTGTGGTTCATGGGAAGAACACACATGCAATGACTCTGGGTGTGGTTCATGATATGGTCTGTCAGAAGAACACACATGCTATGACACTGGTGGATCCATGTGTGGTCTTTGGGAAGAACACACATGCAATGACACTGCGTGTGGTTCATGATATGGTTTGTGAGAAGAACACACATGCAATGACACTGGTGGATCCATGTGTGGTCTTTGGGAATGGAACACACATGCAACGACACTGGATTCATGTGTGGTCTATGAGAAGAACACACACCCAATGAGTATAGCCGTGGTTCATGAAAAGAGCAGACATGCAATGACACTGGTGGATCCATGTGTGGTTTATGGGAAGAACACACATGCGATGACACCGGGTGGATCCAAGTGTGGTTTGTGAGAAGAACACACATGCGATGACTCCTGTGGATCCATGTGTGGTTCATGAAAAGAACACACATGCAATGACACTAGTGGATCCATGTGTGGTCTATGAGAAGAGTAGACATGCAACGACACCGGTGGATCCATGTGTGGTCTGTGGGAAGAACACACATGCAAGGACACCGGTGGATCCATGTGTGGTCTGTGGGAAGAGCACACATGCAACAACAACCGGTAGATCCATATGTGGTTTGTGAGAAGAACACACATGCAATGACACTGGTGGATCCATGTGTGGTCTTTGGGAAGAACACACATGCAATGACACTGGTGATATGCGGTCTGTGAGAAGAACACACATCCAATGACTCTAGCTGTGTTTCATGAAAAGATCAGACATGCAATGACACTGGTGGATCCATGTGTGGTCTTTGGTAAGAGCACACATGCAATGACACTGGTGGATCCATGTGTGGTATGTGGGACGAGCAGACATGCGATGACGCTGGTGGATCCATGTGTGGTTCATGGGAAGAACACACATGCAATGACACTGGGTGTGGTTCATGATATGGTCTGTGAGAAAAACACACATGCAATGACACTGGTGGATCCATGTGTGGTCTGTGAGAAGAACACACATGCAACGACACCGGTGCATCCATGATATGGTTTGTGAGAAGAACACACATGCAATGACACCGGTGGATCCATGTGTGCTCTGTGAGAAGAGCAGACATGCAATGACTCCGGTGGATCCATGTGAGGTGTGTGAGAAGAACACACATCCAATGACTCTAGATGTGGTTCATGAAAAGAGCAGACATGCAATGACACTGGTGGATCCATGTGTGGTTCATGGGAAGAACACACATGCAGTGACACTGGTGGATCCATGTGTGGTATGTGGGAAGAGCACACATACAATGAAACTGGGTGTGGTTTATGATATGGTTTGTGAGAAGAACACACATGCAATGACACTGGTGGATCCATGTGTGGTCTGTCAGAAGAACACACATGCAACAACACCGGTGGATCCATGTGTGGTTTGTGAGAAGAACACACATGCAATGACACCGGTGGATCCATGTGTGCTCTGTGAGAAGAGCGGACATGCAATGACCCCGGTGGATCCATGTGTGGTCTGTTAGAAGAACACACATCCAATGACTCTAGATGTGGTTCATGAAAAGAGCAGACATGCAATGACACTGGTGGATCCATGTGTGGTTCATGGGAAGAACACACATGCAATGACACTGGGTGTGGTTCATGATATGGTTTGTCAGAAGAACACACATGCAATGACACCGGTGGATACATGTGTCGTATTTGGGAAGAACACACATGCAATGCCACTGGTGATATGTGGTCTGTGGGAAGAACACACATCCAATGACTAGCTATGGTTCATGATAAGAGCAGACATGCAATGACACTGGTGGAGGCATGTGTGGTTCATGGGAAGAACACACATGCAATGACACTGGTGGATCCATGTGTGGTATGTGGGAAGAGCAGACATGCAATGACACTAGTGGATCCATGTGTGGTTCATGGGAAGAACACACATGCAATGACACTGGGTGTGGTTCATGATATGGTCTGTGAGAAAAACACACATGTAATGACACTAGTGGATCCATGTGTGGTCTGTGAGAACAACACACATGCAACGACACTGGGTGTGGTGCATGATATGGTTTGTGAGAAGAACACACATGCAATGACACTGGTGGATCCATGTGTGGTCTTTGGGAAGAACACACATGCAATGACACTGGATCCATGTGTGGTCTGTGAGAAGAACACACATCCAATGACTCTAGCTGTGGTTCATGAAAAGAGCAGACATGCAATGACACTGGTGGATCCGTGTGTGGTTCATGGGAAGAACACACATGCGATGACACTGGGTGGATCCATGTGTGGTCTATGGGAAGAGCAGACATGCAATGACTCCGGTGGATCCATGTGTGGTTCATGGGAAGAACACACATGCAATGACACTGGTGGATCCATGTGTGGTCTTTGGGAAGAACACACATGCAATGACACTGGGTGTGGTTCATGATATGGTTTGTGAGAAGAACACACATGCAATGACACTGGTGGATCCATGTGTGGTCTTTGGGAATGGAACACACATGCAATGACACTGGATTCATGTGTGGTCTATGAGAAGAACACACATCCAATGACTCTAGCTGTGGTTCATGAAAAGAGTAGACATGCAATGACACTGGTTGATCCATGTGTGGTTCTTGGGAAGAACACACATGCGATGACACTGGGTGGATCCATGTGTGGTTTGTGAGAAGAACACACATGCGATGACTTCGGTGGATCCATGTGTGGTTCATGAAAAGAACACACATGCAATAACACTGGTGGATCCATGTGTGGTCTATAAGAAGAGCAGACATGCAACGACACCGGTGGATCCATGTGTGGTCTGTGGGAAGAACACACATGCAAGTACAGGTGGATCCATGCGTGGTCTGTGGGAAGAGCACACATGCAATGACACCGGTAGATCCATGTGTGGTTTGTGAGAAGAACACACATGCAATGACACCGGTGGATCCATGTGTGCTCTATGAGAAGAGAAGACATGCAATGACTCCAGTGGATCCATGTGTGGTCTGGGAGAAGAACACACATCCAATAACTCTAGATGTGGTTCATGAAAAGAGCAGACATGCAATGACACTAGTGGATCCATGTGTGGTTCATGGGAAGAACACACATGCAATGACACTGGTGGATCCATGTGTGGTCTGTGAGAAGAACACACATGCAACGACACCGGTGGATCCATGATATGGTTTGTGAGAAGAACACACATGCGATGACACTGGTGGATCCATGTGTGGTCTTTGGGAAGAACACACATGCAATGACACTGGATTCATGTGTGGTCTGTGAGAAGAACACACATCCAATGACTCTAGCTTTGGTTCATGAAAAGAGCAGACATGCAATGACACTGGTGGATCCATGTGTGGTTCATGGGAAGAACACACATGCGATGACACTGGGTGGATCCATGTGTGGTTTATGAGAAGAACACTTATGCGATGACTCCGGTGGATCCATGTGTGGTTCATGAAAAGAACACACATGCAATGACACTGGTGGATCCATGTGTGGTCTATGAGAAGAGCAGACATGCAACAACACCGGTGGATCCATGTGTGGTCTGTGGGAAGAACAGACATGCAAGGACACCGGTGGATCCATGCGTGGTCTGTGGGAAGAGAACACATGCAATGACACCGGTAGATCCATGTGTGGTTTGTGAGAAGAACACACATGCAATGAAACTGGTGGATCCATGTGTGGTCTTTGGGAAGAACACACATGCAATGACACTTGTGATATGTGGTCTATGAGAAGAACACACATCCAATGACTCTAGATGTGTTTCATGAAAAGAGCAGACATGCAATGACACTGGTGGATCCATGTGTGGTATGTGGGAAGAGCAGACATGCGATGACGCTGGTGGATCCATGTGTGGTTCATGGGAAGAACACACATGCAATGACACTGGGTGTGGTTCATGATATGGTCTATGAGAAAAACACACATGAAATGACACTGGTGGATCCATGTGTGGTCTGTTAGAAGAACACACATGCAACGACACCGGTGGATCCATGATATGGTTTGTGAGAAGAACACACATGCGATGACACTGGTGGATCCATGTGTGGTCTTTGGGAAGAACATACATGCAATGGCACTGGATCCATGTGTGGTCTGTGAGAAGAACACACATCCAATGACTCTAGCTGTGGTTCATGAAAAGAACAGACATGCAATGACACTGGTGGATCCATGTGTGGTTCATGGGAAGAACACACATCCAGTGACACTGGTGGATCCATGTGTGGTATGTGGGAAGAGCACACATGCAATGACACTGGGTGTGGTTCATGATATGGTTTGTGAGAAGAACACACAGGCAATGACACTGGTGGATCCATGTGTGGTATTTGGGAAGAACACACATGCAACGACACCGGTGCATCCATGTGTGGTTTGTGAGAAGAACACACATGCAATGACACCGGTGGATCCATGTGTGCTCTGTGAGAAGAGCAGACATGCAATGACTCCGGTGGATCCATGTGAGGTCTGTGAGAAGAACACACATCCAATGACTCTAGATGTGGTTCATGAAAAGAGCAGACATGCAATGACACTGGTGGATCCATGTGTGGTTCATGGGAAGAACACACGTGCAATGAAACTGGGTGTTGTTCATGATATGGTTTGTCAGAAGAACACACATGCAATGACACTGCTGGATCCACGTGTGGTCCTTGGGAAGAACACACATGCAATGACACTGGATCCATGTGTGGTCTGTGAGAAGAACACACATCCAATGACTCTAGTTGTGGTTCATGAAAAGAGCAGACATGCAATGACACTGGTGGATCCATGTGTGGTTCATGATAAGAACACACATGCGATGACACTGGGTGGATCCATGTGTGGTCTGTGGGAAGAGCAGACATGGAATGTCTCCGGTGGATCCATGTGTGGTTCATAGGAAGAACACACATGCAATGATTCTGGGTGTGGTTCATGATATGGTCTGTGAGAAGAACACACATGCAATGACCCTGGTGGATCCATGTGTGGTCTTTGGGAAGAACACACATGCAATGACACTAGGTGTGGTTCATGATATGGTTTGTGAGAAGAACACACATGTATTGACACTGGTGGATCCATGTGTGGTCTTTGGGAATGGAACACACATGCAATGACACTGGATTCATGTGTGGTCTGTGAGAAGAACACACATCCAATGACTCTAGCTTTGGTTCATGAAAAGAGCAGACATGCAATGACACTGGTGGATCCATGTGTGGTTCATGGGAAGAACACACATGCGATGACACTGGGTGGATCCATGTGTGGTTTATGAGAAGAACACTTATGCGATGACTCCGGTGGATCCATGTGTGGTTCATGAAAAGAACACACATGCAATGACACTGGTGGATCCATGTGTGGTCTATGAGAAGAGCAGACATGCAACGACACCGGTGGATCCATGTGTGGTCTGTGGGAAGAACACACATGCAAGGACACCGGTGGATCCATGCGTGGTCTGTGGGAAGAGAACACATGCAATGACACCGGTAGATCCATGTGTGGTTTGTGAGAAGAACACACATCCAATGAAACTGGTGGATCCATGTGTGGTCTTTGGGAAGAACACACATGCAATGACACTGGTGATATGTGGTCTATGAGAAGAACACACATCCAATGACTCTAGCTGTGTTTCATGAAAAGAGCAGACATGCAATGACACTGGTGGATCCATGTGTGGTATGTGGGAAGAGCAGACATGCGATGACGCTGGTGGATCCATGTGTGGTTCATGGGAAGAACACACATGCAATGACACTGGGTGTGGTTCATGATATGGTCTATGAGAAAAACACACATGAAATGACACTGGTGGATCCATGTGTGGTCTGTTAGAAGAACACACATGCAACGACACCGGTGGATCCATGATATGGTTTGTGAGAAGAACACAGATGCGATGACACTGGTGGATCCATGTGTGGTCTTTGGGAAGAACACACATGCAATGACACTGGATCCATGTGTGGTCTGTGAGAAGAACACACATCCAATGACTCTAGCTGTGGTTCATGAAAAGAGCAGACATGCAATGACACTGGAGGATCCATGTGTGGTTCATGGGAAGAACACACATCCAGTGACATTGGTGGATCCATGTGTGGTATGTGGGAAGAGCACACATGCAATGACACTGGGTGTGGTTCATGATATGGTTTGTGAGAAGAACACACATGCAATGACACGGGTGGATCCATGTGTGGTATTTGGGAAGAACACACATGCAACGACACCGGTGCATCCATGTGTGGTTTGTGAGAAGAACACACATGCAATGACACCGGTGGATCCATTTGTGCTGTGGGAGGAGAGCGGACATGCAATGACTCTGGTGGATCCATGTGAGGTCTGTGAGAAGAACACACATCCAATGACTCTAGATGTGGTTCATGAAAAGAGCAGACATGCAATGACACTGGTGGATCCATGTGTGGTTCATGGGAAGAACACACGTGCAATGAAACTGGGTGTTGTTCATGATATGGTTTGTCAGAAGAACACACATGCAATGACACTGCTGGATCCACGTGTGGTCCTTGGGAAGAACACACATGCAATGACACTGGATCCATGTGTGGTCTGTGAGAAGAACACACATCCAATGACTCTAGCTGTGGTTCATGAAAAGAGCAGACATGCAATGACACTGGTGGATCCATGTGTGGTTCATGATAAGAACACACATGCGATGACACTGGGTGGATCCATGTGTGGTCTGTGGGAAGAGCAGACATGGAATGTCTCCGGTGGATCCATGTGTGGTTCATAGGAAGAACACACATGCAATGATTCTGGGTGTGGTTCATGATATGGTCTGTGAGAAGAACACACATGCAATGACACTGGTGGATCCATGTGTGGTCTTTGGGAAGAACACACACGCAATGACATTGGGTGTGGTTCATGATATGGTTTGTGAGAAGAACACACATGCAATGACACTGGTGGATCCATGTGTGGTCTTTGGGAATGGAACACACATGCAATGACACTGGATTCTTGTGTGGTATGTGAGAAGAACACACATTCAATGACTCAAGCTATGGTTCATGAAAAGAGCAGACATGCAATGACACTGGTGGATCCATGTGTGGTTCATGGGAAGAACACACATGCGATGACACTGGGTGGATCCATGTGTGGTCTGTGGGAAGAGCAGAAATGCAATGACTCCGGTGGATCCATGCGTGGTTCATGGGAAGAACACACATGCAATGACTCTGGGTGTGGTTCATGATATGGTCTTTGAGAAGAACACACATGCAATGACACTGGTGGATCCATGTGTGGTCTTTGGGAAGAACACACACGCAATGACACTGGGTATGGTTCATGATATGGTTTGTGAGAAGAACACACATGCAATGACACTGGTGGATCCATGTGTGCTCTTTGGGAATGGAACACACATGCAATGACACTGGATTCATGTGTGGTCTGTGAGAAGAACACACATCCAATGACTCTAGCTGTGGTTCATGAAAAGAGCAGACATGCAATGACACTGGTGGATCCATGTGTGGTTTGTGAGAAGAACACACATGCAATGACACGGGTGGATCCATGTGTGGTATTTGGGAAGAACACACATGCAACGACACCGGTGCATCCATGTGTGGTTTGTGAGAAGAACACACATGCAATGACACCGGTGGATCCATGTGTGCTCTGTGAGAAGAGCAGACATGCAATGACTCTGGTGGATCCATGTGAGGTCTGTGAGAAGAACACACATCCAATGACTCTAGATGTGGTTCATGAAAAGAGCAGACATGCAATGACACTGGTGGATCCATGTGTGGTTCATGGGAAGAACACACGTGCAATGAAACTGGGTGTTGTTCATGATATGGTTTGTCAGAAGAACACACATGCAATGACACTGCTGGATCCACGTGTGGTCCTTGGGAAGAACACACATGCAATGACACTGGATCCATGTGTGGTCTGTGAGAAGAACACACATCCAATGACTCTAGCTGTGGTTCATGAAAAGAGCAGACATGCAATGACACTGGTGGATCCATGTGTGGTTCATGATAAGAAGACACATGCGATGACACTGGGTGGATCCATGTGTGGTCTGTGGGAAGAGCAGACATGGAATGTCTCCGGTGGATCCATGTGTGGTTCATAGGAAGAACACACATGCAATGATTCTGGGTGTGGTTCATGATATGGTCTGTGAGAAGAACACACATGCAATGACACTGGTGGATCCATGTGTGGTCTTTGGGAAGAACACACATGCAATGACACTGGGTGTGGTTCATGATATGGTTTGTGAGAAGAACACACATGTATTGACACTGGTGGATCCATGTGTGGTCTTTGGGAATGGAACACACATGCAATGACACTGGATTCTTGTGTGGTCTGTGAGAAGAACACACATCCAATGACTCTAGCTTTGGTTCATGAAAAGAGCAGACATGCAATGACACTGGTGGATCCATGTGTGGTTCATGGGAAGAACACACATGCGATGACACTGGGTGGATCCATGTGTGGTTTATGAGAAGAACACTTATGCGATGACTCCGGTGGATCCATGTGTGGTTCATGAAAAGAACACACATGCAATGACACTGGTGGATCCCTGTGTGGTCTATGAGAAGAGCAGACATGCAACGACACCGGTGGATCCATGTGTGGTCTGTGGGAAGAACACACATGCAAGGACACCGGTGGATCCATGCGTGGTCTATGGAAAGAGCACACATGCAACAACACCAGTAGATCCATGTGTGGTTTGTGAGAAGAACACTCATGCAATGACACTGGTGGATCCATGTGTGGTCTTGGGAAGAACACACATGCAATGACACTGGTGATATGTGGTCTGTGAGAAGAACACACATCCAATGACTCTAGTTGTGTTTCATGAAAAGAGCAGACATGCAATGACACTGGTGGATCCATGTGTGGTCTTTGGGAAGAGCACATATGCAATGACACTGGTGGATCCATGTGTGGTATGTGGGAAGAGCAGACATGCGATGACACTAGTGGATCCATGTGTGGTTCATGGGAAGAACGCACATCCAATGACAATGGGTGTGGATCATGATATTGTCTGTGAGAAAACACACATGCAATTGCACTGGTGGATCCATGTGTGGTCTGTGAGAAGAACACACATGCAACGACACCGGTGGATCCATGATATGGTTTGTGAGAAGAACACACATGCAATGACACTGGTGAATCCATGTGTGGTCTTTGGGAAGAACACACATGCAATGACACTGGATCCATGTGTGGTCTGTGAGAAGAACACACATCCAATGACTCTAGCTGTGGTTCATGAAAAGAGCAGACATGCAATGACACTGGTGGATCCATGTGTGGTTCATGGGAAGAACACACATGCGATGATACTGGGTGGATCCATGTGTGGTTTGTGGTAAGAGCACAAATGCAATGACTCCGGTGGATCCATGCGTGGTTCATGGGAAGAACACACATGCAATGACTCTGGGTGTGATTCATGATATGGTCTGTGAGAAGAACACACATGCAATGACACTGGTGGATCCATGTGTGGTCTTTGGGAAGAACACACACGCAATGACATTGGGTGTGGTTCATGATATGGTTTGTGAGAAGAACACACATGCAATGACACTGGTGGATCCATGTGTGGTCTTTGGGAATGGAACACACATGAAATGACACTGGATTCATGTGTGGTATGTGAGAAGAACACACATTCAATGACTCAAGCTATGGTTCATGAAAAGAGCAGACATGCAATGACACTGGTGGATCCATGTGTGGTTCATGGGAAGAACACACATGCGATGACACTGGGTGGATCCATGTGTGGTCTGTGGGAAGAACACACATGCGATGACTCCGGTGGATCCATGCGTGGTTCATGGGAAGAACACACATGCAATGACTCTGGGTGTGGTTCATGATATGGTCTGTGAGAAGAACACACATGCAATGACACTGGTGGATCCATGTGTGGTCTTTGGGAAGAACACACACGCAATGACACTGGGTATGGTTCATGATATGGTTTGTGAGAAGAACACACATGCAATGACACTGGTGGATCCATGTGTGCTCTTTGGGAATGGAACACACATGCAATGACACTGGATTCATGTGTGGTCTGTGAGAAGAACACACATCCAATGACTCTAGCTGTGGTTCATGAAAAGAGCAGACATGCAATGACACTGGTGGATCCATGTGTGGTTTATGGGAAGAACACACATGCGATGACACTGGGTGGATCCATGTGTGGTTTGTGAAAAGAACACACATGCGATGACTCCGGTGGATCCATGTGTGGTTCATGAAAAGAACACACATGCAATGACACTGGTGGATCCATGTGTGGTCTATGAGAAGAGCAGACATGCAACGACACCGGTTGATCCATGTGTGGTCTGTGGGAAGAACACACAAGCAAGGACACCGGTGGATCCATGTGTGGTCTGTGGGAAGAGCACACATGCAACCACGCCGGTAGATCCATGTGTGGTTTGTGAGAAGAACACACATGCAATGACACTGGTGGATCCATGTGTGGTCTTTGGGAAGAACACACACGCAATGACACTGGTGATATGTGGTCTGTGAGAAGAACACACATCCAATGACTCTAGGTGTGTTTCATGAAAAGAGCAGACATGCAATGACACTGGTGGATCCATGTATGGTCTTTGGGAAGAACACACATGCAATGACACTGGTGAATCCATGTGTGGTATGTGGGAAGAGCAGACATGCGATGACACTGGTGGATCCATGTGTGGTTCATGGGAAGAACACACATGCAATGACACTGGGTGTGGTTCATGATATGGTCTGTGAGAAAAAAACACATGCAATGACACTGGTGGATCCATGTGTGGTCTGTCAGAAGAACACACATGCAACGACACCGGTGGATCCATGATATGGTTTGTGAGAAGAACACACATGCAATGACACTGGTGGATCCATGTGTGGTCTTTGGGAAGAACACACATGCAATGACACTGGATCCATGTGTGGTCTGTGGGAAGAACACACATCCAATGACTCTAGCTGTGGTTCATGAAAAGAGCAGACATGCAATGACACTGGTGGATCCATGTGTGGTTCATGGGAAGAACACACATGCAATGACACTGGTGGATCCATGTGTGGTATGTGGGAAGAGCACACATACAATGAAACTGGGTGTGGTTCATGATATGGTTTGTGAGAAGAACACACATGCAATGACACTAGTGGATCCATGTGTTGTCTTTGGGAAGAACACACATGCAACGACACCGGTGGATCCATGTGTGGTTTGTGAGAAGAACACACACGCAATGACACCGATGGATCCATGTGTGCTCTGTGAGAAGAGCAGGCATGCAGTGACTCCGATGGATCCATGTGTGGTCTGTGAGAAGAACACACATCCAATGACTCTAGATGTGGTTCATGAAAAGAGCGGAGATGCAATGACACTGGTGGATCCATGTGTGGTTCATGGGAAGAACACACATGCAATGACACTGGGTGTGGTTCATGATATGGATTGTTAGAAGAACACACATGCAATGACACTGGTGGATCCATTTGTGGTATTTGGGAAGAACACACATGCAATGACACTGGTGATATGTGATCTGTGAGAACAACACACATCCAATGACTAGCTGTGGTTCATGAAAAGAGAAGACATGCGATGACACTGGTGGAGGCATGTGTGGTTCATGGGAAGAACACACATCCAATGACACTGGTGGATCCATGTGTTGTATGTGGGAAGAGCAGACATGCAATGACACTAGTGGATCCATGTGTGGTTCATGGGAAGAACACACATGCAATGACATTGGGTGTGGTTCATGATATGGTCTGTGAGAAAAACACACATGCAATGACACTGGTGGATCCATGTGTGGTCTATGAGAACAACACACATGCAACGACACTGGGTGTGGTGCATGATATGGTTTGTGAGAAGAACACACATGCAATGACACTGGTGGATCCATGTGTGGTCTTTGGGAAGAACACACATGCAATGACACTGGATCCATGTGTGGTCTGTGAGAAGAACACACATCCAACGACTCTAGTTGTGGTTCATGAAAAGAGCAGACATGCAATGACACTGGTGGATCCATGTGTGGTTCATAGGAAGAACACACATGAGATGACACTGGGTGGATCCATGTGTGGTCTGTGGGAAGAGAAGACATGCAATGACTCTGGTGGATCCATGTGTGGTTCATGGGAAGAACACACATGCAATTACTCTGGGTGTGGTTCATGATATGGTCTATGAGAAGAACACACATGCAATGACACTGGTTGATCCATGTGTGGTATTTGGGAAGAACACACATGCAATGACACTGGGTGTGGTTCCGGATATGGTTTGTGAGAAGAACACACATGCAATGACACTGGTGGATCCATGTGTGGTCTTTGGGAAGAACACACATGCAACGACACTGGTGGATCCATGTGTGGTTTGTGAGAAGAACACACATGCAATGATACCGGTGGATCCATGTGTGCTCAGTGAGAAGAGCAGACATGCAATCACCCCGGTGGATCCATGTGTGGTCTGTTAGAAGAACACACATCCAATGACTCTAGGTGTGGTTCATGAAAAGAGCAGACATGCAATGACACTAGTGGATCCATGTGTGGTTCATGGGAAGAACACACATGCAATGACACTGGGTGTGGTTCATGATATGGTTTGTCAGAAGAACACACATGCAATGACACTGGTGGATCCATGTGTGGTATTTGGGAAGAACACACATGCAATGACACTGGTGATATGTGGTCTATGAGAAGAACACACATCCAATGACTCTAGCTGTGGTTCATGAAACGAGCAGACATGCAATGACTCCGGTGGATCCATGTGTGGTTCATGGGAAGAACACACATGCAATGACTCTGGGTGTGGTTCATGATATGGTCTGTGAGAAGAACACACATGCAATGACACTGGTGGATCCATGTGTGGTCTTTGGGAAGAACACATATGCAATGACACTGGGTGTGGTTCATGATATGGTTTGTAAGAAGAACACACATGCAATGACACTGGTGGATCCATGTGTGGTCTTTGGGAATGGAACACACATGCAACGACACTGGATTCATGTGTGGTCTGTGAGAAGAACACACATCCAATGAGTCTAGCCGTGGTTCATGAAAAGAGCAGACATGCAATGACACTGGTGGATCCATATGTGGTTTATGGGAAGAAAACACATGCGATGACACCGGGTGGATCCATGTGTGGTTTGTGAGAAGAACACACATGCGATGACTCCGGTGGATCCATGTCTGGTTCATGAAAAGAACACACATGCAATGAAACTGGTGGATCCATGTGTGGTATATGAGAAGAGCAGACATGCAACGACACCGGTGGATCCATGTGTGGTCTATGGGAAGAACACACATGCAAGGACACCGGTGGATCCATGTGTGGTCTGTGGGAAGAGCACACATGCAACGACACCGGTAGATCCATGTGTGGTTTGTGAGAAGAACACACATGCAATGACACCGGTGGATCCATGTGTGGTATTTGGGAAGAACACACATGCAATGACACTGGTGATATGTGGTCTGTGAGAAGAACACACATCCAATGACTCTAGGTGTGTTTCATGAAAAGAGCATACATGCAATGACACTGGTGGATCTATGTGTGGTATGTGGGAAGAGCAGACATGCGATGACACTGGTGGATCCATGTGTGGTTCATGGGAAGAACACACATGCAATGACACTGGGTGTGGTTTATGATATGGTCTGTGAGAAAAACACACATGCAATGACACTGGTGGATCCATGTGTGGTCTGTGAGAACAACACACATGCAACGACACCGGTGGATCCATGATATGGTTTGTGAGAAGAACACACATGCAATGACACTGGTGAATCCATGTGTGGTCTTTGGGAAGAACACACATGCAATGACACTGGATCCATGTGTGGTCTGTGAGAAGAATACACATCCAATGACTCTAGGTTTGGTTCATGAAAAGAGCAAACATGCAATGACACTGGTGGATCCATGTGTGCTTCATGGGAAGAACACACATGCGATGACACTGGGTGGATCCATGTGTGGTCTATTGGAAGAGAAGACATGCAATGACTCCGGTGGATCCATGTGTGGTTCATGGTAAGAACACACATGCAATGACTCTAGGTGTAGTTCATGATATGGTCTGTGAGAAGAACACACATGCAATGACACTGGTGGATCCATGTGTGGTCTTTGGGAAGAACACACATGCAATGACACTGGTTGTGGTTCATGATATGGTTTGTGAGAACAACACACATGCAATGACACTGGTGGATCCATGTGTGGTCTTTGGGAATGGAACACACATGCAACGACACTGGATTCATTTGTGGTCTTTGAGAAGAACACACATCCAATGACTCTAGCTGTGGTTCATAAAAAGAGCAGACATGCAATGACACTGGTGGATCCATGTGTGGTTTATGGGATGAACACACATGCGATGACACCGGCTGGATCCATGTGTGGTTTGTGAGAAGAACACACATGCGATGACTCCGGTGGATCCATGTGTGGTTCATGAAAAGAACACACATGCAAAGACACTGGGGGATCCATGTGTGGTATATGAGAAGAGCAGACATGGAACGACACCGGTGGATCCATGTGTGGTCTGTGGGAAGAACACACATGCAAGGACACCGGTGGATCCATGTGTGGTCTGTGGGAAGAGCACACATGCAACGACACCGGTAGATCCATGCGTGGTTTGTGAGAAGAACACACATGCAATGACACCGGTGGATCCATGTGTGGTCTTTGGGAAGAACACACATGCAATGACACTGGTGATATGTGGTCTGTGAGAAGAACACACATCCAATGACTCTAATTGTGTTTCATGAAAAGAGCAGACATGCAATGACACTGGTGGATCCATGTGTGGTATGTGGGGAGAGCAGACATGCGATGACACTGGTGGATCCATGTGTGGTTCATGGGAAGAACACACATGCAATGACACTGGGTGTGGTTCATGATATGGTCAGTGATAAAAACACACATGCAATGACACTGGTGGATCCATGTGTGGTCTGTGAGAAGAACACACATGCAACGACACCGGTGGATCCATGATATGGTTTGTGAGAAGAACACACATGCAATGACACTGGTGGATCCATGTGTGGTCTTTGGGAAGAACACACATGCAATGACACTGGATCCATGTGTGTGTGCAGAGAAGAACACATCCAATGACTCTAGGTGTGGTTCATGAAAATAGCAGACATGCAATGACACTGGTGGATCCATGTGTGGTTCATGGGAAGAACACACATGCGATGACACTGGGTGGATCCATGTGTGGTCTGTTGGAAGAGCAGACATGCAATGACTCCGGTGGATCCATGTGTGGTTCATGGGAAGAACACACATGCAATGACTCTGGGTGTGGTTCATGATATGGTCTGTCAGAAGAACACACATGCAATGACACTGGTGGATCCATGTGTGGTCTTTGGGAAGAACACACATGCAATGACACTGGGTGTGGTTCATTATATGGTTTGTGAGAAGAACACACATGCAATGACACTGGTGGATCCATGTGTGGTCTTTGGGAATGGAACACACATGCAACGACACTGGATTCATGTGTGGTCTGTGAGAAGAACACACATCCAATGACTCTAGTTCTGGTTCATGAAAAGAGCAGACATGCAATGACACTGGTGGATCCATGTGTGGTTTATGGGAAGAACACACATGCGATGACACCGGGTGGATCCATGTGTGGTTTGTGAGAAGAACACACATGCGATGACTCTGGTGGATCCATGTGTGGTATGTGGGAAGAGCAGACATGCGATGACGCTGGTGGATCCATGTGTGGTTCATGGGAAGAACACACATGCAATGACACTGGGTGTGGTTCATGATATGGTCTGTGAGAAAAACACACATGCAATGACACTGGTGGATCCATGTGTGGTCTGTGAGAAGAACACACATGCAACGACACCGGTGGATCCATGATATGGTTTGTGAGAAGAACACACATGAAATGACACTGGTGGATCCATGTGTGGTCTTTGGGAAGAACACACATGCAATGACACTGGATCCATGTGTGGTCTATGAGAAGAACACACATCCAATGACTCTAGTTGTGGTTCATGAAAAGAGCAGACATGCAAGGACACTGGTGGATCCATGTGTGGTTCATGGGAAGAACACACATGCAGTGACACTGGTGGATCCATGTGTGGTATGTGGGAAGAGCACACATACAATGAAACTGGGTGTGGTTTATGATATGGCTTGTGAGAAGAACACACATGCAATGACACTGGTGGATCCATGTGTGGTCTTTGGGAAGAACACACATGCAACGACACTGGTGGATCCATGTGTGGTTTGTGAGAAGAACACACATGCAATGATACCGGTGGATCCATGTGTGCTCAGTGAGAAGAGCAGACATGCAATCACCCCGGTGGATCCATGTGTGGTCTGTTAGAAGAACACACATCCAATGACTCTAGGTGTGGTTCATGAAAAGAGCAGACATGCAATGACACTAGTGGATCCATGTGTGGTTCATGGGAAGAACACACATGCAATGACACTGGGTGTGGTTCATGATATGGTTTGTCAGAAGAACACACATGCAATGACACCGGTGGATCCATGTGTGGTATTTGGGAAGAACACACATGCAATGACACTGGTGATATGTGGTCTGTGGGAAGAACACACATCCAATGACTAGCTGTGGTTCATGATAAGAGCAGACATGCAATGACACTGGTGGAGGCATGTGTGGTTCATGGGAAGAACACACATGCAATGACACTGGTGGATCCATGTGTGGTATGTGGGAAGAGCAGACATGCAATGACACTAGTGGATCCATGTGTGGTTCATGGGAAGAACACACATGCAATGACACTGGGTGTGGTTCATGATATGGTCTGTGAGAAAAACATACATGTAATGACACTGGTGGATCCATGTGTGGTCTGTGAGAACAACACATATGCAACGACACTGGGTGTGGTGCATGATATGGTTTGTCAGAAGAACACACATGCAATGACACTGGTGGATCCATGTGTGGTCTTTGGGAAGAACACACATGCAATGACACTGGATCCATGTGTGGTCTGTGAGAAGAACACACATCCAATGACTCTAGCTGTGGTTCATGAAAAGAGCAGACATGCAATGACACTGGTGGATCCGTGTGTGGTTCATGGGAAGAACACACATGCGATGACACTGGGTGGATCCATGTGTGGTCTGTGGGAAGAGCAGACATGCAATGACTCCGGTGGATCCATGTGTGGTTCATGGGAAGAACACACATGCAATGACACTGGTGGATCCATGTGTGGTCTTTGGGAAGAACACACATGCAATGACACTGGGTGTGGTTCATGATATGGTTTGTGAGAAGAACACACATGCAATGACACTGGTGGATCCATGTGTGGTCTTTCGGAATGGAACACACATGCAATGACACTGGATTCATGTGTGGTCTGTGAGAAGAACACACATCCAATGACTCTAGCTATGGTTCATGAAAAGAGTAGACATGCAATGACACTGGTTGATCCATGTGTGGTTCTTGAGAAGAACACACATGCGATGACTCCGGTGGATCCATGTGTGGTTCATGAAAAGAACACACATGCAATAACACTGGTGGATCCATGTGTGGTCTATGAGAAGAGCAGACATGCAACGACACCGGTGGATCCATGTGTGGTCTGTGGGAAGAACACACATGCAAGGACACCGGTGGATCCATGTGTGGTCTATGGGAAGAGCACACATGCAACGACACCGGTAGATCCATGTGTGGTTTGTGAGAAGAACACACATGCAATGACACTGGTGGATCCATGTGTGGTCTTTGGGAAGTACACACATGCAATGACACTGCTGATATGTGGTCTATGAGAAGAACACACATCCAATGACTCTAGGTGTGTTTCATGAAAAGAGCAGACATGCAATGACACTGGTTGATCCATGTGTGGTCTTTGGGAAGAACACACATGCAATGACACTAGTGGATCCATGTGTGGTATGTGGGAAGAGCAGACATGCGATGACACTGGTGGATCCATGTGTGGTTCATGGAAAGAACACACATGCAATGACACTGGGTGTGGTTCATGATATGGTCTGTGAGAAAAACACACATGCAATGACACTGGTGGATCCATGTGTGGTCTGTGAGAAGAACACACATGCAACAACACCGGTGGATCCATGATATGGTTTGTGAGAAGAACACACATGCAATGACACAGGTGGATCCATGTGTGGTCTTTGGGAAGAACACACATGCAATGACACTGGATCCATGTGTGTTCTGTGAGAGGAACACACATCCAATGACTCTAGCTGTGGTTCATGAAAAGAGCAGACATGCAATGACACTGGTGGATCCATGTGTGGTTCATGGGAAGAACACACATGCAATGACACTGGTGGACCCATGTGTGGTATGTGGGAAGAGCACACATGCAATGACACTGGGTGTGATTCATGATATGGTTTGTGAGAAGAACACACATGCAATGACACTGCTGGATCCATGTGTGGTCTTTGGGAAGAACACACATGCAACGACACCGGTGGATCCATGTGTGGTTTGTGAGAAGAACACACATGCAATGACACCGGTGGATACATGTGTGCTCTGTGAGAAGAGCAGACATGCAAAGACTCCGGTGGATCCATGTGTGGTCTGTGAGAAGAACACACATCCAATGACTCTAGATGTGGTTCATGAAAAGAGTAGACATGCAATGACACTGGTGGATCCATGTGTGGTTCATGGGAATAACACACATGCAATGACACTAGGTGTGGTTCATGATATGGTTTGTCATAAGAACACACATGCAATGACACTGGTGGATCCATGTGTGGTATTTGGGAAGAACACACATGCAATGACACTGGATCTATGTGTGGTCTATGAGAAGAACACACATCCAATGACTCTAGCTGTGGTTCATGAAAAGAGCAGACATGCAATGACACTCGTGGATGCATGTGTGGTTCATGGGAAGAACACACATGCAATGACACTGGTGGATCCATGCGTGGTATGTGGGAAGAGCAGACATGGAATGACACTAGTGGATCCATGTGTGGTTCATGGGAAGAACACACATGCAATGACACTTGGTGTGGTTCATGATATGGTCTGTGAGAAAAACACACATGCATGACACTGGTGGATCCATGTGTGGTCTGTGAGAAGAACACACATGCAACGACACTTGGTGTGGTGCATGATATGGTTTGTGAGAAGAACACACATGCAATGACACTGGTGGATCCATGTGTGGTCTTTGGGAAGAACACACATGCAATGACACTGGATCCATGTGTGGTCTGTGAGAAGAACACACATCCAATGACTCTAGCTGTGGTTCATGAAAAGAGCAGACATGCAATGACACTGGTGGATCCATGTGTGGTTCATGGGAAGAACACACATGCGATGACACTGGGTGGATCCATGTGTGGTCTGTGGGAAGAGCAGACATCACTACAGCATGACCTCCCCTTTAGCCACGCACCAATGCATTGCCAAATGTCCATATAAGCATTGGTAGGGTCTACACCAACGGATTATTATGCATTGCCGTTGGTGGCGTTGCAAGGGTCTACAACGACACAAAATAATGTGTTGGTAATTGATGTGCATAAGCGTTGTAAGATAGCAACATATATGAGAATAGAATAACCACACTTTGCATGCGTTGGTAGTTCTCTACAGGAATGGACTTCAAAACTGCTGCAGGAATGGATTTCAAAACTGACATAACCGAATTTTGCAGCACATAGAAACAAATTTACATAGCACAATCAGTTAATAATAATTTACATATTATTCACAGCAATCAGTAGGTCAATGTAAATAGTGCACAAGGGAGAGACGATACAGGAAACATAAACATTTCATATAATATTTCATCTGTGTTGTATTACAAAGGACAAGATTTAGGGAACATGAATTATCTGGTACTTGCACTATTACAAATATATATGTTCTGTTCCAAACATTAACCATGAAAATGACATTCTAAAACATAATATGAGCTGCCTAGAGTAGCATCAGTTTCAATACGACAATCAACACCCCAACCAGGCATCATCAATTTATCTTGGAAATCTACAAGAACAAAAATTGAGATCAGTAAAGAATACTCATAAAAACTCATCAGGTTAATAAAGTAGTAAAATTTAAGAGCGGCAAAATTTAAAAGAGATTAACATACAAAGGTTGAAGGCCATGCGATAGTTAATCCTGCTGCATGACCAATGATCTTGACTTTTTTTAGTGGTCATATCAACTCATCAGATTTTGCCAATGTAGCATCGACACGCACCACGCCCAGAATTGATTTTCAAGTTTAACACCTTCAACCGTATATTCTGGGTCTCTACTTTGGAGTGTAGCAAGAGCAACATTCTTGTTTAGATTTCCCAAACTCTTCAAAAATATTATAGTGCCAACCTTCAAATATTATAGTGCAACAAAAGTACATGAGAAAATAATTCCAATGCAATTTGAAACATGTGAAGAATCATGAATAAAACAAACATAATGCACGTACATCTATCGAGTTGGCATCTGAGTAATTAGCTGTATTGCATTGTTTTTGCTGCAGATGATATAGTTCAACATCAGGATGCATAAATTAAATCATAAGCAAACTGAAAAGGAGAAGTAAAAGGATTAGAAATTTCATTTCATACATTAGCATGCTTTGTTGCACTAGCCCCTTTTGAGATCTTCATGTTCTGGATGCCAAGCTAATGAGAAGAGAAAAATAATCAGAAAATGAAGTAAAAACGTCATAAGAAGTTGTACTAACCTTTTCTGCACTAGCACTTTCCTTCCTTAGTTGGATATCTTCATCGTGGACCAAAGTCTCTTTAATCTGTGACAAAAGATACACTATAAGATTTGCATGGATTACAATAAACACTCGTATTGCAACAACTACAGGAAATAAAAATTGCTGGTGCAAAGATATAATATGAAAACTGAAAAAGAGAAGAAAAAAATTTAGTAATTCGATGTCATACATTGGCATGATTTATTGCGCAATCCCGTGTTAAGATCTTGTTCTGGCCACCATGCTAATGATAAGATGCATAATAATTAGAAGTAATAGAAGAAGATAACTGAGTGTAAATGATGACGAATGAGAAGGTAATGTGTGTGTGCAAGGAACTTTAAAATATTCAAGTGTGGGGTGCAATGTCCTAGTCCTGAAGTACATGGGAATTCATTACATAAATGCGTGCGCTACTATATAGACATCATCACTAGAATAAATATTAGAGGAAAAAGTAATAACCACAGAATGGACAGGATGACAACAGCTACATAAGAGAACACCAAAAAGTAAAAAAATGCACTAACCTTTTCTACCCTAGAACTTTCTTTCCTAGGTTGTACATTTTCATCGTGGAGCAAAGCTTCTTTGTTCTATGAAATAAATAAATTGTAAGGTAAGGCAATAACTATAATTAACACTGATATTGCAACAGCTACATATAAATGCGTAAACCTTATCTGTAGCAGCACGTTTGGTTGATCGTTGCATCTCCATGTCACTGCTAAAGTTCTCCTTGCTCTGTAGTGAAAGCCAAGACATGAGTATTTTCCATAAAAACAAAAAGAAATGTATAAATGCAGCCTACAGTACCATCACATTGTTATGTTGTCCAATGGCCCCAAGATGTTGACTATGAAGATCACCATATACTCTCTGCCAATCGAAAAACCACATAAGAATAAGATTATATCTATGAAAATGATTTTGACCTTTCCAAGGATACATACTTTCTTTTTTGAGGTTGTATGGGAAACACCAAGAGCATCTCGAGATGTAGATATCTAACCCACAGAACCCTATAATGACCAATTATAAATTAGTACATGTACTGAACAATGGAAAGGTTCTTTAATTTTACTTCTCTTTGAGAGCTTACTCTCTTCTCAGTTAGTTCTAGAATTTTAGCATCTTGATTTTTCATGTGCTGCTCAAACTTTTCCATCTAAAGTCTAAAAGACAAAATATCGTCATTTCGGGTATCCTCCAATGAAGTAAGGTGCATATCCTGAAAGTGACATGAACCAGATACACTGAAGACTTGATTAGGATTTGGTACTAGTCCCAACCCATGTACATGTCCAGGCTTGTCTGCTCCTAGAATTGTATTCAAGCCATCTCCTTTCCAAGCTGTTCCTTTACTCGTGTCAGCTAAATCTGGCCTCTGAGCTAAAGTATTTTTCAATTCAACCTAAATACATGAAGTGTAATTAAAAACAATGTACACAACAACAATATAAAATTTAATATAGAAAACATTATACCACATGTTCATTAAGAATCTTCTTGTCGCTTTTGTGCCGATGTGTATGAATGTACAGTACAGCTCTATGTGGGTTCTTCTTTTCTGGATCCTTTTGCCTCTATATTGGTTAAACGGTAAAATTCTTTAGTAGGTGATGACAACATACAGTGCAAATGGAACGTAGATGCATATGTTTGTGTTCTATAAACTGACCAACTCTTCTCTGTTCCGAGCAAAACTCTTAGTTCCAGCCGTGTGTATCGACTTCTTCATTGTACAGTTTTCCCTATTTTTCTCACTTATATCCTGTCATATAATTTGTAAACAGTGCACATGCATTTGCATAATTCTATACAAAGTCTAAGCAACATGTAAATGGTAAATCTGACAAGTCTATTTGTACCTGTGCCTTTTGGCTCATCCAATTAGTAACAAGAGAAATCCATTGGTCCTTAACCACACCCTTTGGAACATTGGTGTTGTTTGCTTCCATGCTCTTGCTTGCATCAAAATGAAGTGATTTCATATTTGACTTATGTTGTCTCCATCTTTCTCCAATTGTTTTCAATATATACTTTTTCAGTCGAGAAGGGTAAAGAAACCTCATCTACATATCAAACAGAAGTAATATCATGATAACACGAAATGTAAAGAATAATAATGCTAGCAAAATATATATAACATACTCTAGATCTACCTTTACTTGCCCCAGTATATTATTTTTATTTATTTGTTCATCTGTCATTTTATCTCTCTCTCCTATTAGTTTTATCTAGTCCGTGTAGCTCAAGCTACACAATTTTCCATTCCTAGCAATTGTGCCAAGAAAGTAACCTAGACGTCCAGCTTCTTTTCCAATTGGCTGATTGAGATCATTGCACTTGACCACAATTCTCTGTCCCTTTGGAAGATTCCATGTCTGTTTCAGCTTAATCCTCCCACGCTTGATTGTTTTTGTATTTTCATCACGCATAAATTTCCAAAAGAATTATGCTCCAGAAATAGGTCAAAGGAAGCATGTATATATATTTTTATCATCAATACTGAATATGTTAGCAATTACCTTGGGCATTATCATCGGTGTCATCCTAGTCGTCTTCATCCTCTTCGCCGTCACTTTCTGTGAAGCCTTCTTCACCATTACAAGATAAAGGTTGAAAATGAGATGACTCGGCATCTTGCTGTGTAGTATTCTCATGTTCCTCAGTCATGTATTCATCATCACATTGAACAACATATCTGCTCCTGGAGTAAACCAACACATTAAGTGAAAACCATTGTTCTAATTTGTAAATTAAATCAACAAGCATGTTTGTGGTCAGTAATGATCTATGTATATATGTCCATAATCATTGCATATGGAAATCAAACTAATATTATTCAAGAATATCCATATTCACAGATATACTCGATGTCAAGATGAGTGCATTCAGGCTGCGGGTTAATGGTAATTTTAGTAACTAATTATAACATCTTTTGTACGACATCTAATAGAAAATAGAAATCGCATAACAGGACACATGCTGTATGTTATCACAGAGCGTGAGTTGATATGTTTATAGGCCTAGTTCAAACTACTAGTAATGCTCATGCACACATACTGCAATTCCTAGGAATTGAGAATGAAGGTGCAGATGGCTAAAGGAATCATAAATTGCAATCAATTGTATATCATAGAGCACAAGAGGACTAAAAGGATTCGGTGGTGGTATAACAGTAAATCAACTGCAATATCAGCCACAACCAGAACATTAGTTGGAAATACATTCAAAATAAAAAGATGTGCTCACCAGCAAAGAGGAACCCACCAACGAAGATGTAAATAAACCGAACTACTACAAGAAGAGGATACAGGGGGTTTGCAATGTTTGGTGGAAGAACAAGATTTGCAGAAGACATCCTTGCAGAACAAGACTTAACATGAGGATGTCGTAGGCCTAGGGAGAGAGGTTCCCCTAGCTCCCTGCCCATGTGGCGGTGGTTTCCCCTCGGTCAAGATCACAATAGGTGCAGCATGGTGTGGAGTCGGTGATAGGTGGGTCGGAGGTAAGGAGGTGGCCGTGGTCTGGCACAGTGGCAGAGCTTGAAAGAACAAAAGCAGAACAAAAAGAACTGCAATTGTAAACCATATATTTCCTGACTAACTTTGCCTATGTATCTAAATTGCAATTTTTAAACAACGACAGATTGAATTATTCATGCTACCAAACTATGAACAGATTATTTTAGTTGCTGTAGCCAACAAAGACATTGGTACTAGATATAGTTAAGATGTAATGATGTTTCCCTGAACTGATTTGGGGAAACTAAAACCGTGAAATACCTAACGTATGGACTCCACTTTGCCTGGGATGCACAAAAACAAAAACAAAAACTTCATGACCATATCCTTCGCATTTGCCATCTGGTAGCTGAATTCTCACCTCATGCATCAAACATCTTCTCCAGAGTGATGTTACATCTGAAAAGAGAAGAGAACTGATCAATAGAATCACTGGTCGGTCACATCATGCTTCTCATAGACTCGTTAAGGCATGATCGTAGTACCCAGGCAAACAGATTTTGTCTAGCCAACATATGGACATAGTAAGCAACAAAAATGGCAAAGTACCCCAACGAGCAAACCATACTGGACATACTAAGCAATAATAATGATCGGTCAACTGAAAGGTAATTTACATGAACCAGTAAAAAAGAGAGTAGGGCAAAACAAAACAGTAGAAACAAACATTGCATATTTGCTAATTTTCAGGCTGAGAACTTGTAACAGGATCTTCAGGCTGAGAACTTGTAACAGGATCTTCAGGTTGAGAACTTGTTACATGATCTACAGTTGTTCCTTCTATATCCATTCTGGTCCATGTTTGATTCCCATGTGCATTATCAAAAAGCTCCCCCAATTTACTAACATGATAAGGTTGACTTTCTATATCATTCCATTCTTCACCCATGTCAAAGTCATCTCGAGGTGTCACCTTCGTCACAAATGACCATCCAGGATTTGTACGGTCTTTGGTATAGAACACTTGGTCAACTTGATTGGCAAACACAAAAGTTTCATGCTCACTCTTTTCACCATTGTGGATTTGATGTGAAAAATTCACAAGTGTACGACCATACCTATCCTTTTTCACTCCTTTATTTTCAGTAGTATCAACCCATTCACACTTAAATAGCACCACTGAAAATTTTCTATAATAATCCAACTCAATTATGTCAACTATCCTTCCATAGTACATGACATCTCCAAGGATAAGGTTATTATCACCTGCAGAAGCATAGCTTGACGTTTTTGCGGTCACAACAACTCCACTATTTTGAGTCTTCTTATCATAACGCTTGGGTCTGAACCTATAGCCTCGTATGCAGAAAGCTATGTATCTTTGTGCAACCTCCAGTGGGCCGCGAGCCAACCATCTAATATCTTCATCAATGCTGTCAGTACCTCTTTGCTCCAGCTGCATTATCTGTGCCAATACAGAAAATAAATTACAGAAATTCAAAATTAGAAAACTAGTAACAAAAAACTTACATGATCTCCAAACCAATCAGGAAACTGCTCGTGCTGCATGCGCTCAACGGTTCTTAGTGTTGGGCGCTTGTTGCGATTTTTCCTTTTCAAATTACCAGCATGTGCTCTAAAACATATATGAACATAAGTTTTGATCAAAAATTTATTTAACATGTTAACAAGCTAAGGTAAGACATTTACATGAGATATGGGGTGACATCATCACAGTTGTATAACACATATCTATGAGCTTGTAATGTCTCCATG
Source organism: Avena insularis (assembly GCA_023614405.1). Lineage (NCBI taxonomy): Eukaryota > Viridiplantae > Streptophyta > Magnoliopsida > Poales > Poaceae > Avena > Avena insularis. Next base: position 456,506,196 of record CM042694.1, read on the forward strand.
TCAGTCAAAGTGTAAGTGCGTGGCTTTCCCAATGGATTTTCCACTGGAGGAAATAACCTGGATTCGTATGCATACATGCGAGATTCATTTTCAATTGGTTTATCATGATTCCTTGACGGTTGGTTATGCTTAGTAGAGAAACCCTCTAAGTATCTTGAACAAAAGGTCATACACTCATCCGCCAAATATGATTCGGCAATTGAACCCTCAGGGCGAGCTTTGTTGCGAACATATGACTTAATCTTACCAAGGTACCTGCATGACATGCCAAATCATCAATTTAGCAGGTCATAATGAAATCACTTGTGTTAATATTGCATTTTCCTTACCACTACATTCTTAGCTTTCAATAAAGTACATCCATCGATAGCAAACTGGTCCAGCAATTTTACATTTAGTTGCTAAATGGACAACTAAGTGAACCATGACTGTGAAAAACCCAGGAGGGAAAATCATCTCCAATTTGCAGAGTGTTACTTTAATTGATTATTCCAAACGGTCAAGCTCTTTTTTATGGAGAACTTTTGAACATATTCCTCGGAAGTAGGCAGATAACTCAAATAGTACTGTTGTGACATGATCTGGAAGAATACCCGTCAAAGCGATAGGACCAAGACAAAGAGAACTTTTAGCAAGTTCTATATGACCAGGACAAAGAGAACTTTTCATGCACATCCATGGAGGCAAGTTGTATATGACCAAGACAACTGGCCAACAACTATAACTTGAACTTAGCATCCCATATGGATTAAATCCATCAGTAGCAAGCCCGAACCGAATATTACGAGTATCAGATGCAATTCTTGAGTACTTTTCATCCAGAGCCTTCCATGCTGGGGAATCAGTTGGATGTCGTAGTGCGTCATCCTTGGTGCGCTCTTCATCATGCCATCTCAACAGTGGTGATGTTTCTTTGCACATGAACAACCTCTTCAACCTATCCTTGATTGGAAAGTAACATAACACTTTGCTTGGTGTTGCTTTCTTTCTTTCCTTCTTGGTTAACTGGGTTTCGGGTTCTTTATCTTTCCACCTAGAAGCCTTGCAGATTGAGCAGAAGTCATCATTTTCCGTGTCTTTCCAGAACAGCTGGCAATTATTTGGGCATGCATGATTTTTTTTGTAATCTAGGCCAAATTTTGAAATGATGTTCTTAGCCTCATAAAAATTCTGGGGCAGCTCATTTCCATTTGGAATCGCCATGTGCAAAGTATCAAGTAGATCTCCAAATGACTTATCAGACCATTTGTTCATAGACTTTATATTGAACAAAATCACAAGTAGTGATAGCTATGATAATTCACATCCTGGCCATAAAGGCTTCTCCGAATCTTTGACCATTTTATAAAATTCTTCGGCTTCTAAATTTGGTCCATGTTGGTTTGGTGGTGTACTTTCACTCATAGGCATATCATTGTACATATGTCTAAAGACATCATTAATTAATCCATGCATGTCAGCACGCATTTCTTCATTATGAGATTGTGGTTGTCGATCATCATTGTGTTCATCTGAAGACTCACCATGAAAAATCCATTTGTCATAACTCTGAAGAATTCCATTACAGACCAAGTGATCACGGACATCACCCTTCGACAACAGAGAAGTGTGCACGCAAATTTCACATGGACAAAGGATCGTGTCATCTTCTGGCTTATCTTTGTATGCAAATTCTAAAAATCCATCTACACCGGCTAAGTACCGGCTACTTCCTCTAGGGTAATGCAGAAGCAGCTTGCTGACTTCTACATCCATACCCATACTGCATAAGGAGTTTACTTAGTATTGCAATGTTAGAGTATATACATAAGATGCAAGGTACTTGGCACATATTTTTTTACTTCTTATAATTGTATGTTTAAGTTTTTTAACTGGCGCTTACAGAATGAACATAGTTATCATTGCGCACCTTATGCACTTCACAAAATTGAACCAAATCTCATAAAATTACTCATTTAGCAAGAAGATTTTCTCATTACTTTTTAACAGCGAGGCTGTTGGAGTTACTAGTTTAATAACACAACCAAATAGTAACCTAGCTACGGTACAGACCAGTAAAGAAAGAAGTGGTGCCACATTTATCACAAAATAGACAACCTCCTTGTTAATAAATATTGTAATAACTGAAAGCTATTTCTTCTATTCTGCCAAGACAGAGAACTACTTCCACTTAAAGATGATAAGAATGCACTAATGGATTATTTAGGAAGCTAGATTGATGCTCTGCTGAATTTTGTAGATATATTCCTTCTACGGTTGACATGGGGGTCCTCGAACGCAACAACGCTCATCAGGCTGTGAATGCTAGGAGATATGGATCAAATGATTTCCTCGCTTCGTTCTATTGGCCCAATGATGCTTGCATCAAAATTGGTAAAGCTGCGGAATATGGGAAAATAATATTTTCTCACCCCCATTGACAGAATATTACTTATTTCGAGTTATATAATCAATCAAATCAGTCACATCATAATTAGAGGATCAATTGATCTTAGACATTTGCTGGCAAACTAGATTTTTCCTAAGATTCAGTAAACAAGATCATAGAAGGGATGAAGAGGGCCCTATTTTTGCTGCCTTGTCAGGTGCCAATTCAAGAGACGAGAGAATCTTACATGTGTGTGTCAGGCAGCTTCAGGTAAGGCGGAGATTGTCACGCAGCTGGTCATTGCTCGCGGCAAAGGTGGAGGAGCTCCTTGACGGCGGCACAGTAGGGAAGAGGGTCTAGCTACCCTCGGATGGTGGCGGCGGCGTGGGGCTGGATGGCTCGACGGCGGCGGCGTGGGGCTGGATGGCGGCTCGGCAGCTAAGGCGTGGGGCTGGATGGCGGATCGGCGGCGGCGGCGCAGTGGGGATGGATGGCTCGACGGCGGCACGCTGAGGTCACGGCAGCAGGAGGTGAGATGGCTGGGCGGCGGCGTTATCCTCACCACGAGTTCCTTCTTTTTCTAATCACACGATCGGCAAAGGCACTTTAATTACTATGTTTTTTTTCTAAGCACACGATGCAGCAAAGGGACTTTAATTCCTCTATTTTTTTCTAAGCACACGATTAATTGAAAACGGCACAAACATTTTTTTCTAAACTTTATTGTGTTCAGACCCACGGGTCAGGAAACCAATTGGTAAGCTAGTCCAATTATGCACATCGACCCCTAAAAAATATTATGCGCTAGGCATAACTCGGCCAGGTCACGCTTTGCTCCGAGGAAAAAAGGCCCAACGCTAAAAACTTGTCCAAGAAGCTATCCGAAAAAATAATTAGGACCTAGCATGAGCTGAACACACAAAAAACCGTTAGGTCTCATTCATACCGCCATTGTAACCTGCCAACATACATGCTCTTGCTCGGTCCGAGCGGGTTAGTCAAGGGCGCGCCGAGCTATACATGCCTAAGTTTGCACATGCCATATGAGTACTGGTATGTTCCAACGCATAGCCTGCAACACATGGTATTCGTTGTTATTCGTATAGTCGAAAACAGATGTACGTACCAACGCAAATATGCGTAGCTACTTCAATATTCAGCAACGCATTTTTAATGTGTTGCAGAGTATGCATTGCTATATGGGGGGTCATGTTGTAGTGGCAGGCAATGACTCCGGTGGATCCATATGTGGTTCATGGGACGAACACACATGCAATGACTCCGGGTGTGGTTCATGATATGGTCTATGAGAAGAACACACATGCAATGACACTGGTGGATTCATATGTGGTCTTTGGGAAGAACACACCTGCAATGACACTGGGTGTGGTTCATGATATGGTTTGTGAGAAGAACACACATGCAATGACACTGGTGGATCCATGTGTGGTCTTTAGGAATGGAACACACATGCAATGACACTAGATTCATGTGTGGCCTGTGAGAAGAACACACATCCAATGACTCTAGCTGTGGTTCATGAAAAGAGTAGACACGCAATGACACTGGTGGATCCATGTGTGGTTCATGGGAAGAACACACATGCGATGACACTGGGTGGATCCATGTGTGGTTTGTGAGAAGAACACACATGCGATGACTCCGGTGGATCCATGTGTGGTTCATGAAAAGAACACACATGCAATGACACTGGTGGATCCATGTGTGGTCTATGAGAAGAGCAGACATGCAACTACACTGGTGGATCCATGTGTGGTCTGTGGGAAGAACACACATGCAAGGACACCGGTGGATCCATGTGTGGTATGTGGGAAGAGCACACATGCAACGACGCCGGTAGATCCATGTGTGGTTTGTGAGAAGAACACACATGCAATGACACTGGTGGATCCATGTGTGGTCTTTGGAAAGAACACACATGCAATGACACTGGTGATATGTGGTCTGTGAGAAGAACACACATCCAATGACTCTAGGTGTGTTTCATGAAAAGAGCAGACATGCAATGACACTGGTGGATCCATGTGTGGTCTTTGGGAAGAACACACATCCAATGACACTGGTGGATCCATGTGTGGTATGTGGGAAGACCAGACGTGCGATGACACTGGTGGATCCATGTGTGGTTCATGGGAAGAACACACATGCAATGACACTGGGTGTGGTTCATGATATGGTCTGTGAGAAAAACACACATGCAATGACACTGGTGGATCCATGTGTGGTCTGTGAGAAGAACACACATGCAACGACACCGGTGGATCCATGATATGGTTTGTGAGAAGAACACACATGCAATGACACTGGTGGATCCATGTGTGGTCTTTGGTAAGAACACACATGCAATGACACTGGATCCATGTGTGGTCTGTGAGAAGAACACTCATCCAATGACTCTAGCTGTGGTTCATAAAAAGAGCAGACATGCAATGACACCGGTGGATCCATGTGTGGTTTATGGGAAGAACACACATCCAATGACACTGGTGGATCCATGTGTGGTATGTGGGAAGAGCACACATGCAATGAAACTGGGTGTGGTTCATGATATGGTTTGTGAGAAGAACACACATGCAATGACACTGGTGGATCCATGTGTGGTCTTTGGAAAGAACACACATGCAATGACACTGGATCCATGTGTGGTCTGTGAGAAGAACACACATCCAATGACTCTAGCTGTGGTTGATGAAAAGAGCAGACATGCAATGACACTGGTGGATCCATGTGTGGTATGTGGGAAGAGCACACATGCAATGAAACTGGGTGTGGTTCATGATATGGTTTGTGAGAAGAACACACATGCAATGACACTGGTGGATCCATGCGTTGTCTTTGGGAAGAACTCACATGTAATGACATCGGTGGATCCATGTGTGCTCTGTGAGAAGAGCAGACATGCAATGACCCTGGTGGATCCATGTGTGGTCTGTGAGAAGAACACACATCCAATGACTCTAGATGTGGTTCATGAAAAGAGCAGACATGCAATGACACTGGTGGATCCATGTGTGGTTCATGGGAAGAACACACATGCAATGAGACTAGGTGTGGTTCATGATATGGTTTGTAAGAAGAACAAACATGCAATGACACTGGTGGATCTATGTGTGCTATTTCGGAAGAGAACACATGCAATGACACTGGTAATATGTGGGTTGTGAGAAGAACACACATCCAATGACTTTAGCTATGGTTCATGAAAAGAGCAGACATGCAATGACACTGGTGGATCCATGTGTGGTTCATGGGAAGAACACACATCCTATGACACTGGTGGATCCATGTGTGGTATGTGGGAAGAGAAGACATGCAATGACACTAGTGGATCCATGTGTGGTTCATGGGAAGAACACACATGCAATGACACTGGGTGTGGTTCATGATATGGTCTGTGAGAAAACACACAAGCAATGACACTGGTGGATCCATGTGTGGTCTGTGAGAAGAACACACATGCAACGACACTGGGTGTGGTGCATGATATGGTTTGTGAGAAAAACACACATGCAATAACACTGGTGGATCCATGTGTGGTCTTTGGGAAGAACACACACGCAATGACACTGGATCCATGTGTGGTCTGTGAGAAGAACACACATCCAATGACTCTAGCTGTGGTTCATGAAAAGAGCAGACATGCAATGACACTGGTGCATCCATGTGTGGTTCATGGGAAGAACACACATGCGATGACACTGGGTGGATCCATGTGTGGTCTGTGGGAAGAGCACACATGCAATGACTCTGGTGGATCCATGTGTGGTTCATGGGAAGAACACACATGCAATGACTCTGGGTGTGGTTCATGATATGGTTTGTGAGAAGAACACACATGCAATGACACTGGTGGATCCATGTGTGGTCTTTGGGAAGAACACACATGCAATGACACTGGGTGTGGTTCATGATATGGTTTGTGAGAAGAACACACATGCAATGACACTGGTGGATCCATGTGTGGTCTTTAGGAATGGAACACACATGCAATGACACTGGATTCATGTGTGGTCTGTGAGAAGAACACACATCCAATAACTCTAGCTGTGGTTCATGAAAAGAGCAGACATGCAATGACACTGGTGGATCCATGTGTGGTTCATGGGAAGAACACACATGCGATAACACTGGGTGGATCCATGTGTGGTTTGTGAGAAGAACACACATGCGATGACTCCGGTGGATCCATGTGAGGTTCATGAAAAGAACACACATGCAATGACACTGGTGGATCCATCTGTGGTCTATGAGAAGAGCAGACATGCAACGACACCGGTGGATCCATGTGTGGTCTATGAGAAGAACACACATGCAAGGACACCGGTGGATCCATGTGTGGTTGGTGAGAAGAACACACATGCAATGACACTGGTGGATCCATGTGTGATCTTTGGGAAGAACACACATGCAATCACACTGGTGATATGTGGTCTGTGAGAAGAACACACATCCAATGACTCTAGCTGTGTTTCATGAAAAGAGCAGACATGCAATGACACTGGTGGATCCATGTGTGGTCTTTGGGAAGAACACACATGCAATGACACTGGGTTCATGATATGGTTTGTGAGAAGAACACACATCCAATAACTCCTAGGCTGGTCAAACATCAAGAACATGCAATGACACTGGTGGATCCATGTGTGGTTCATGGGAAGAACACACATGCGATAACACTGGGTGGATCCATGTGTGGTTTGTGAGAAGAACACGCATGCGATGACTCCGGTGAATCCATGTGAGGTTCATGAAAAGAACACACATGCAATGACACTGTTGGATCCATGTGTGGTCTATGAGAAGAGCAGACATGCAACGACACCGGTGGATCCATGTGTGGTCTATGAGAAGAACACACATGCAAGGACACCGGTGGATCCATGTGTGGTTTGTGAGAAGAACACACATGCAATGACACTGGTGGATCCATGTGTGATCTTTGGGAAGAACACACATGCAATCACACTGGTGATATGTGGTCTGTGAGAAGAACACACATCCAATGACTCTAGCTGTGTTTCATGAAAATAGCAGACATGCAATGACACTGGTGGATCCATGTGTGGTCTTTGGGAAGAACACACATGCAATGACACTGGTGGATCCATGTGTGGTATGTGCGAAGAGCAGACATGCGATGACACTGTGGATCCATGTGTGGTTCATGGGAAGAACACACATGCGATGACACTGAGTGGATCCATGTGTGGTCTGTGAGAAGATAACACATGCAATGACTCCGGTGGATCCATGTGTGGTTCATGGGAAGAACACACATGCAATGACTCTGGGTGTAGCTCGTGATATGGTTTGTGAGAAGAACACATATGCAATGACATTGGTGGATCCATGTGTGGTCTTTGGGAAGAAAACACATGCAATGACTCTGGGTGTAGCTCATGATATGGTTTGTGAGAATAACACACATGCAATGACACTGGTGGATCCATGTGTGGTCTTTGGGAAGAACACGCATGCAATGACATTGGATCCATGTGTGGTCTGTGAGAAGAACACACATCTAATGACTCTAGTTGTGGTTCATGAAAAGAGCAGACATGCAATGACACTGGTGGATCCATGTGTGGTTCATGGGAAGAACACACATGCGATGACACTGGGTGGATCCATGTGTGGTTTGTGAGAAGAACACACATGCAATGACACTGGTGGATCCATGTGTGGTCTTTAGGAATGGAACACACATGCAATGACACTGGATTCATGTGTGGTCTGTGAGAAGAACACACATCCAATAACTCTAGCTGTGGTTCATGAAAAGAGCAGACATGCAATGACACTGGTGGATCCATGTGTGGTTCATGGGAAGAACACACATGCGATAACACTGGGTGGATCCATGTGTGGTTTGTGAGAAGAACACACATGCGATGACTCCGGTGGATCCATGTGAGGTTCATGAAAAGAACACACATGCAATGATACTGGTGGATCCATCTGTGGTCTATGAGAAGAGCAGACATGCAACGACACCGGTGGATCCATGTGTGGTCTATGAGAAGAACACACATGCAAGGACACCGGTGGATCCATGTGTGGTTGGTGAGAAGAACACACATGCAATGACACTGGTGGATCCATGTGTGATCTTTGGGAAGAACACACATGCAATCACACTGGTGATATGTGGTCTGTGAGAAGAACACACATCCAATGACTCTAGCTGTGTTTCATGAAAAGAGCAGACATGCAATGACACTGGTGGATCCATGTGTGGTCTTTGGGAAGAACACACATGCAATGACACTGGGTGTGGTTCATGATATGGTTTGTGAGAAGAACACACATGCAATGACACTGGTGGATCCATGTGTGATCTTTGGGAAGAACACACATGCAATCACACTGGTGATATGTGGTCTGTGAGAAGAACACACATCCAATGACTCTATGTGTTTCATGAAAATAGCACATGCAATGACACCGTGGATCCATGTGTGGTCTTTGGGAAGAACACACATGCAATGACACTGGTGGATCCATGTGTGGTATGTGCGAAGAGCAGACATGCGATGACACTGTGGATCCATGTGTGGTTCATGGGAAGAACACACATGCGATGACACTGGGTGGATCCATGTGTGGTCTGTGAGAAGATAACACATGCAATGACTCAGGTGGATCCATGTGTGGTTCATGGGAAGAACACACATGCAATGACTCTGGGTGTAGCTCGTGATATGGTTTGTGAGAAGAACACATATGCAATGAAATTGGTGGATCCATGTGTGGTCTTTGGGAAGAACACACATGCAATGACTCTGGGTGTAGCTCATGATATGGTTTGTGAGAATAACACACATACAATGACACTGGTGGATCCATGTGTGGTCTTTGGGAAGAACACGCATGCAATGACATTGGATCCATGTGTGGTCTGTGAGAAGAACACACATCTAATGACTCTAGTTGTGGTTCATGAAAAGAGCAGACATGCAATGACACTGGTGGATCCATGTGTGGTTCATGGGAAGAACACACATGCGATGACACTGGGTGGATCCATGTGTGGTTTGTGAGAAGAACACACATGCAATGACACTGGTGGATCCATGTGTGGTCTTTAGGAAGAAAATAGATGCAATGACTCTGGTGATATGTGGTCTGTGAGAAGAACACACATCCAATGACTCTAGCTTTGTTTCATGAAAAGAGCAGGCATGCTATGACACTGGTGGATCCATGTGTGGTTCATGGGAAGAACACACATGCGATAACACTGGGTGGATCCATGTGTGGTTTGTGAGAAGAACACACATGCGATGACTCCGGTGGATCCATGTGAGGTTCATGAAAAGAACACACATGCAATGACACTGGTGGATCCATCTGTGGTCTATGAGAAGAGCAGACATGCAACGACACCGGTGGATCCATGTGTGGTCTATGAGAAGAACACACATGCAAGGACACCGGTGGATCCATGTGTGGTTGGTGAGAAGAACACACATGCAATGACACTGGTGGATCCATGTGTGATCTTTGGGAAGAACACACATGCAATCACACTGGTGATATGTGGTCTGTGAGAAGAACACACATCCAATGACTCTAGCTGTGTTTCATGAAAAGAGCAGACATGCAATGACACTGGTGGATCCATGTGTGGTCTTTGGGAAGAACACACATGCAATGACACTGGGTGTGGTTCATGATATGGTTTGTGAGAAGAACACACATGCAATGACACTGGTGGATCCATGTGTGGTCTTTAGGAATGGAACACACATGCAATGACACTGGATTCATGTGTGGTCTGTGAGAAGAACACACATCCAATAACTCTAGCTGTGGTTCATGAAAAGAGCAGACATGCAATGACACTGGTGGATCCATGTGTGGTTCATGGGAAGAACACACATGCGATAACACTGGGTGGATCCATGTGTGGTTTGTGAGAAGAACACGCATGCGATGACTCCGGTGAATCCATGTGAGGTTCATGAAAAGAACACACATGCAATGACACTGTTGGATCCATGTGTGGTCTATGAGAAGATCAGACATGCAACGACACCGGTGGATCCATGTGTGGTCTATGAGAAGAACACACATGCAAGGACACCGGTGGATCCATGTGTGGTTTGTGAGAAGAACACACATGCAATGACACTGGTGGATCCATGTGTGATCTTTGGGAAGAACACACATGCAATCACACTGGTGATATGTGGTCTGTGACAAGAACACACATCCAATGACTCTAGCTGTGTTTCATGAAAATAGCAGACATGCAATGACACTGGTGGATCCATGTGTGGTCTTTGGGAAAACACACATGCAATGACACTGGTGGATCCATGTGTGGTATGTGCGAAGAGCAGACATGCGATGACACTGTGGATCCATGTGTGGTTCATGGGAAGAACACACATGCGATGACACTGGGTGGATCCATGTGTGGTCTGTGAGAAGATAACACATGTAATGACTCCGGTGGATCCATGTGTGGTTCATGGGAAGAACACACATGCAATGACTCTGGGTGTAGCTCGTGATATGGTTTGTGAGAAGAACACATATGCAATGACATTGGTGGATCCATGTGTGGTCTTTGGGAAGAACACACATGCAATGACTCTGGGTGTAGCTCATGATATGGTTTGTGAGAATAACACACATGCAATGACACTGGTGGATCCATGTGTGGTCTTTGGGAAGAACACGCATGCAATGACATTGGATCCATGTGTGGTGCTGATAAGAACACACATCTAATGACTCTAGTTGTGGTTCATGAAAAGAGCAGACATGCAATGACACTGGTGGATCCATGTGTGGTTCATGGGAAGAACACACATGCGATGACACTGGGTGGATCCATGTGTGGTCTGTGAGAAGAACACACATGCAATGACATTGGTGGATCCATGTGTGGTCTTTAGGAAGACACATCCAATGACTCTAGCTTTGTTTCATGAAAAGAGCAGGCATGCTATGACACTGGTGGATCCATGGGTGGTCTTTGGGAAGGACACACATGCAATGACACTGGTGGATCCATGTGTGGTATGTGGGAAGAGCAGACATGCGATGACACTGGTGGATCCATGTGTGGTTCATGGAAAGAACACACATGTAATGACACTAGGTGTGGTTCATGATATGGTCTGTGAGAAAAAAACACATGCAATGACACTGGTGGATCCATGTGTGGTCTGTGAGAAGAACACACATGCAACGACACCGGTGGATCCATGATATGGTTTATGAGAAGAACACACATGCGATGACACTGGTGGATCCATGTTTGTTCTTTGGGAAGAACACACATGCAATGACACTGGATCCATGTGTGGTCTATGAGAAGAACACACACCAAATGACTCTAGCTATGGTTCATGAAAAGAGAAGACATGCAATGACACTAGGTGTGGTTCATGATATGGTTTGTGAGAAAAACACACATGCAATGACACTGGTGGATCCATGTGTGGTCTTTGGGAAGAACACACACGCAACGACACCGGTGGATCCATGTGTGGTTTGTGAGAACAACACACATGCAATGACACCGGTGGATCCATGTGTGCTCTGTGAGAAGAGCAGACATGCAATGACTCCGGAGGATCCATGTGTGGTCTATGAGAAGAACACACATCCAATGACTCTAGATGTGGTTCATGAAAAGAGCAGACATGCAGTGACACTGGTGGATCCATGTGTGGTTCATGGGAAGAACACACATGCAATGACACCGGGTGTGGTTCATGATATGGTTTGTGAGAAAAACACACATGCAATGACACTAGTGGATCCATGTGTGGTCTTTGGGAAGAACACACATTCAATGACACTGGTGATATGTGGTCTGTAGGAAGAACACACATCCAATGACTCTAGCTATGGTTTATGAAAAGAGCAGACATGCAATGACACTGGTGGATCCATGTGTGGTTCATGGGAAGAACACACATGCAATGACACTGGTGGATCCATGTGTGGTATGTGGGAAGAGAAGACATGCAATGACACTAGTGGATCCATGTGTGGTTCATGGGAAGAACACACATGTAATGACACTGGGTGTGGTTCATGATATGGTCTGTGAGAAAAACACACATGCAATGACACTGGTGTATCCATGTGTGGTCTGTGAGAACAACACACATGTAACGACACTGGGTGTGGTGCATGATATGGTTTGTGAGAAGAACACACATGCAATGACACTGGTGGATCCATGTGTGGTCTTTGGGAAGAACACACATGCAATGACACTGGATCCATGTGTGGTCTGTGAGAAGAACACACATCCAATGACTCTAGCTTTGGTTCATGAAAAGAGCAGACATGCAATGACACTGGTGGATCCATGTGTGGTTCATGGGAAGAACACACATGCGTTGAGACTGGGTGGATCCCTTTGTGGTATGTGGGAAGAGCAGACATGCAATGACACTAGTGAATCCATGTGTGGTTGATGGGAAGAACACAGATGCAATGACACTGGGTGTGGTTCATGATATGGTTTGTGAGAAGAACACACATGCAATGACACTGGTGGATCCATGTGTGGTCTTTGGGAAGAACACACATGCAATGACACTGGATCCATGTGTGGTTGATGATGAGAATAACACACATGCAATGACTCTGGATCCATGTGTGGTTCATGAAAAGAGCAGACATGCAATGACACTGGTGGATCCATGTGTGGTTCATGGGAAGAACACACGTGCGATGACACTGGGTGGATCCATGTGTGGTTTGTGAGAAAAACACACATGCGATCACTCCGGTGGATCCATGTGTGGTTCATGAAAAGAACACACATGCAATGGCACTAGTGGATCCATGTGTGGTCTGTGAGAAGAGCAGACATGCAACGACACCGGTGGATCCATGTGTGGTCTGTGGGAAGAACACACATGCAAGGACACCGGTTGATCCATGTCTGGTCCGTGTGAAGAGCACACATGAAATGACACCGGTGGATCCATGTGTGGTTTGTGAGAAGAACACACATGCAATGACACTGGTGGATCCATGTGTGGTCTTTGGGAAGAACACACATGCAATGACACTGGTGATATGTGGTCTGTGAGAAGAACACACATCCAATGACTCTAGCTGTCTTTCATGAAAAGAGCAGACATGCAATGACACTGGTGGATCCATGTGTGGTCTTTCGGAAGAACACACATGCAATGACACTGGTGGATCCATGTGTGGTATGTCGGAAGAGCAGACATGCGATGTCACTGGTGGATCCATGTGTGGTTCATGGGAAGAACACACATGCAATGACACTGGGTGTGGTTCATGATATGGTCTGTGAGAAAAACACACATGCAATGACACTGGTGGATCCATGTGTGGTCTGTGGGAAGAACACACATGCAACGACACCGGTGGATCCATGATATGGTTTGTGAGAAGAACACACATGCAATGACACTGGTGGATCCTGTGTGGTATGTGGGAAGAGCAGACATGCAATGACACTAGTGAATCCATGTGTGGTTGATGGGAAGAACACAGATGCAATGACACTGGGTGTGGTTCATGAAAAGAGCAGACATGCAATGACACTGGTGGATCCATGTGTGGTTCATGGGAAGAACACACATGCAATGACACTGGTGGATCCATCTGTGGTATGTGGGAAGAGCACACATGAAATGACACTAGGTAAGGTTCATGATATCGTTTGTGTGAAGAACAGACATGCAATGACACTGGTGGATCCATGTGTGGTCTTTCGGAAGAACACACATGCAATGACACTGGATCCATGTGTGGTCTGTGAGAAGAACACACATCCAATGACTCTAGATGTGGTTCATGAAAAGAGCAGACATGCAATGACACTGGTGGATCCATGTGTGGTTCATGGGAAGAACACACATGCAATGACACTGGATCCATGTGTGGTCTGTGGAAAGAACACACATGCAACGACACCGGTGGATCCATGTGTGGTCTATGGGAAGAACACACATGCAAGGACACCGGTGGATCCATGTGTGGTCTGTGGGAAGAGCACACATGCAACAACACCGGTGGATCCATGTGTGGTCTTTGGGAAGAACACACATGCAATGACACTGGTGATATGTGGTTTGTGAGAAGAACACACATCCAATGACTCTAGCTGTGTTTCATGAAAAGAGCAGACATGCAATGACACTGGTGGATCCATGTGTGGTCTTTGGGAAGAACACACATGCAATGACACTGGTGGATATATGTGTGGTATGTGGGAAGAGCAGACATGCGATGACACTGGTGGATCCATGTGTGGTTCATGGGAAGAACACACATGCAATGACACTGGGTGTGGTTCATGATATGGTCTGTGAGAAAAACACACATGCAATGACACTTGTGGATCCATGTGTGGTCTGTGGGAAAAACACACATGCAACGACACCGGTGGATCCATGATATGGTTTGTGAGAAGAACACACATGCAATGACACTGGTGGATCCATGTGTGGTCTTTGGGAAGAACACACATGCAATGACACTGGATCCATGTGTGGTCTTTGAGAAGAACACACATCCAATGACTAGCTATGGTTCATGAAAAGAGCGGACATGCAATGACACTGGTGGATCCATGTGTGGTTCATGGGAAGAACACACATGCAATGACACTGGTGGATCCCTGTGTGCTATGTGGGAAGAGCACACATTCAATGACACTGGGTGTGGTTCATGATATGGTTTGTGAGAAGAACACACATGCAATGACACTGGATCCATGTGTGGTCTGTGAAAATAACACACATCCAATGACTCTAGCTATGGTTCAGGAAAAGAGCAGACATGCAATGACACTGGTGGATCCATGTGTGGTTCATGGGAAGAACACACATGCGATGACACTGGGTGGATCCATGTGTGGTCTGTGAGAAGAACACACATGCAATTACTCTGGTGGATCCATGTGTTGTTCATGGGAAAAACACACATGCAATGACTCTGGGTATGGCTCGTGATATGGTTTGTGAGAAGAACACACATGCAATGACACTGGTGGATCCATGTGCGGTCTTTGGGAAGAACACACATGCAATGACACTAGGTGTGGTTCATGATATGGTTTGTGAGAAGAACACACATGCAATGACACTGGTGGATCCATGTGTGGTCTTTGGGAAGAACACACATGCAATGACACTGGATCCATGTGTGGTCTGTGAGAAGAACACACATCCAATGACGCTAGCTGTGGTTCATGAAAAGAGCAGACATGCAATGACACTGGTGGATCCATGTGTGGTTCATGGGAAGAACATACATGCGATGACACTAGGTGGATCCATTTGTGGTTTGTGAGAAGAACACACATGCGATGACTCCGGTGGATCCATGTGTGGTTCATGGGAAGAACACACATGCAATGACTCTGGTGGATCCATGTGTGGTCTGTGAGAAGAGCAGACATGCAACGACACCGGTGGATCCATGTGTGGTTTGTGAGAAGAACACACATGCAATGACACCGGTGGATCCATGTGTGCTCTGTGAGAAGAGCAGAAATGCAACGACACTGGTGATATGTGGTTTGTGAGAAGAACACACATCCAATGACTCTAGTGGATCCTTACGTGGGTTATGAGTGGTTTATGAGAAGAACACACATCCAATGAACTCTTGTGGATCTATCTTGGCATAATTTGATGTATGCCATGATGTATTTCATTGTGCAAGACACCCACTTTCCATTTTTATATACTACTCGATGTCGCCCTTGGTTTTATGTGGTACTACTCAGTTTTGCACCCCTCTCTATCTTTCGTCGAAGCACAAATCTGTGCTCACCCTGTCTGCTACTCCCTGATTGGTTATCATAGTTGTCACGCAGATCGTTCGCACCGGCCGTTTATTCTGTGCGATCCAACAATGATCGTTGCACACGTCGTGCCCTTCACAGTATAGCACGAGACAGCACGGACGTCTCCCTCAGCGAGACTTCTATAAGAAGGAACACGATGCCGTCCATGGAAAAAGTCGTCGAGCGGTCATGTCATGTTTAATCAAGTCTGAAAAGCCTACTACTGCTACTACTACGCCACAATGCATGTATCATCGAGTGCACGGTCGTCGATGGACAGCTGCAATTTATTGCCACTTGATTTTAATAAGACATATCCCATTTTTTACGCAGCGGCTCTCAATCGCCAATTTTAGGGCCGTGTCAAACTTCTTACATAGAAATTGTGTGTGCGCCCTTTGCATGCGGCTCAATACAGAACTGCCATGCATGGCCCGGGAAAAAACGTGACGTACCGTGCGCGTGTCGCGGTGCACGGTGCAGTTGACTGCACGACGCGTTGCACGGTGGTGCAACGAAACATGCCTTGCTTCTATCCACCTTAGCTATAGAGCCCCTCTCCGCACACCTACTCCCACTCTCGCTCACTGTCCCCACGCAACCCTCTCCACTGTCCCACCAGCATCCGCAAACTCCTGAGAATACCCCGTCCGTGCCGGCGATGGCCGAGGAGGATAAGGTGGCCATCGTCGCTCGTGGCCGCCGAGAGGCCCCCTCCTCTCGCCGGTCCCTCGACGTTGAAAGCATCCGCTGTCCCTGTCTAGGCCCTAGTGGAGGCATCGATGGCAGCCGCCGTTCCGTCCAGCCCGTCGTCCACCGACGGAGCGCCAAGAGGAGCCCCCGCCAAGGGAGGCCCCCACCGGTCACAAGCAGATCACGCACTTCTTGGGCACCTACGATCCAGATAAGTACATCGCTCCGCTGAACCCCTACGACATCGGCATCGGTGACCTATGGTCGGAGGTAACTAGGGTTTGCTCCCCTCCCCTGGTTCTTCTACCGTTTGTTAGAAATAATGGGCTAATCTATTTAAAATTTAGCTAGTATTGTCATGTTTAATATCCTGGAATTAATCATGGAAATTGTGCCTAATTATCCAACACCGTTCCCATCGTTGGATGCTAGATCTTGGTTTATTAGGATTCACTTGTTTGCATTTCGATTGCTCGATCTTCTTACACCATCTACTCCCTCATTTTCCCTTTCTTCCAATAGGTTTCCGGCAGCAACGTCTACAGCGATGACGAGTCCATTCACACCAAGGCTCGTCAGGTGCTGAAGAGGCTGCGGGCCGGCAAGTACGACGGCTTCCTCATGCCCCCTACTACAGCTGCCCCTTCCGCAATGGGGGCGCCATCGCTGACGAGTCGCGCACGCTGCACCGCCTTGAACACCTTATCAAGCATGTAGAGGTCATGAAGCCCGGCATCCACAAAAGCGGCAAGCCCGAGCCCGCGAACATCAACGCCTACATCGCTGAACACCGTGCTCTCGGCATTCACCTACGAAACCTCCAGCGGGTGGCCATCAAAGTGGGTCGCATGCCTCCAATCAGGCCCAAGGCCCCCAAGTCCAAGAAACTAGGCAGCAAGAAGTGGTGGAGGTGCCAGAGGGAGATGGAGGCGCTGGCGAATGAACGGGTTGGATGTCTCCTTGAATGTATCTGCATCTACCACGGCTGCTGCTGCTAAGAAGCTTCTTTTGATTTTCTATATTTTTCTTGCATCCTATTTCTGGCTGAATGCATCGAACCCCGTTAAGCAACCTACTACTTTCTATCGCTATATCCTATTTAGCTGCGCACAGCTATATCTACATTTGTTTTGTTTTCTGAATGAATGTATTCTGCCTGGTGTGATTTGCTGCTCTAGATTTGCTACCTGATCAGAGGCAAAAAGAGGTCCAAAAGGGAACGAATTATCGAAGTGAGAATCTTCTCTAGATTTGCTACCAATTTGGGCAAAATGAAACATATCTTTTTAGCGAGAGAGGAAAAGGGCACTGTTTCAAACTGCCAGTTAAGAAGCTACCATCTTGACAAGCTACAAGAAACATACATAAACATAACACAACAAGGGTTAAATTTATTTTACTAGTATCACTTGATATGCTAGACATCTTGGCAAGCTAACTGAGTTCCACAAAACATAAACAGAAACATAACACTGACAAGTAAAATTTAATTCACTCCTCATCAGACCACTTGACGCGCTTGCTATCATTCCAGGTACTCCACGTCCGACGAACTGCTTTGTCCCAAATGGCATCTGACTTGGCTTTCCTATCTTCAGCGTCCTGCGGCACAATCAGTGGTGCATCACAGGCCTGATTGTTGCCGCTAGAAGATGCCGCCTCTCTGTTTGCCGCTTTAGCTGCAGCCTCTGTCACCGCTTCTTCACCGCAAGTTTCTTTCACCGCTTCTGCAGCCTCTCTATCAGCTGCTTCAGATGCAGCCAATTTCTTTGCATATTCAACTTCAAACTCAGATATTCGGCATTTTCTACAAAGGGCTCCCCTAAGCTCGTCTTCCCTCTTGCAAATAGGACAAAACACGAGGTAACGTTGAAAAAAATGGATCTTCTTGTACAGCTGGTAGGTCACGTAAGCATCTATGGCTACATACTTCAGGTTTATATCAGGCAATGACCACTCGTTCCAGAAATCGTGCCTATCCTTAGAGAAATCTTCCTTCATTGTGACGTACGACTCATCGAGGATTCTAGTTGCGAGTGATGCCATTCCATCCTTCTTCCTGCCCCCTATGATCTTGACAAGATGCTGAATATCGATCCAGTTGTGCACAGGAATCATAATTTCCTCTTGATACAATTTCGAAAAATCAGTTGTTGTGTCGATAATGCAGAAAACAATTCCCTTTTTTTCATGGAACTGGCGCAGCGCTGGACATTTCCTGTCAGTCCTGAAAGTATGTAGTTTGTCATCACCAAAATTTGTAACTACAAATATTTTGTCAATGCAAGATCATCATCTAAATATAATTTTGAAAAGTTTAGTAAATGCAAGATCAAGACTCTCAACATTGTATTGTCATAATTTATTCGGTTTTGCTATTTCTCAGTCGACTGAACGAGTTGCACATTTCTTTTAACTACGGTTGCACTTTTCTTAGGTGATTGAGACTAAAGAAAATCTCAGTCGATTGAGACATAGGCAAACCCTAATTTATTTGGTCCTAAGTAAAATCCAGTAGTTGCAACATGAGCAAGTGGATAAAGAACAAGAGGAGAAAACCCTAAAAGCGGTTAGCTACAGAGAGCAGATCTACAAACCGGGAGAGGTGGTAGACGAGGACGTGTTTCCGCATGGCAAGTTGAACGACGACGACTTCATTCACTTCATATGGGTGCTCCAGGGTGTACTCGAGGTCCAATCCCACAAACTTGTCCTCGTCTATCTCAAGCCAACCCTCGTACATCCTCAGGACACGCACCACTGTCTCCTCCTCATTGGTGTAGACAACTTCTATCTTCTTGTTGTCATGGGTAGTGAAGCTTGTCTCTAGAGTGTGTAGATCTTCCATGGCGGCAAGGAGAAGACGGGAAGAAGATAGTAGATGACAGGAAGAAGAAGAGTGGTTTCTGCGAGGTAGGGGAATGGTGGAACCGTCAATGCGCTTTTATGGTAGGGGTTAACGATTGGGACGGAAGTCCAAGGAGAGACGCGTGGTGATGGCTATTCCAGCTTCTGCGTAAACAAAAAATAATTATAACACCGATACATGGGCCCTGTTTTGTCACGTCAATACACTGGGTAGGGGGCGTTGTCATATCCACTGTGCCAACGCTGCAAGCCTACGTGACAGCCACCCCGCCTAAGCGACAGGAGCGACATAACGGCGAACTGACAGGGGGGCCCAACTTGACGCCCGTTAGCCTGATTTTTTGTATTGAAACATAAAGTTGAATTCGTGCCGAAAAAGACCCTCTGAGTATTTGGCACACCAACTGTAGTCATCCCGGCTGATTTCAGGGAACTTGGGTACCGCGTTGCCTGTACACCCCAACTTTCGGGCCGCAAAGTGATAATCTCCCATCCATAGCCATAGCTATAACTTATAAGGATATTTGGTATTGATCTAAGTAATTCTACAATATTTTCTATCCATGATCATATTATGAGTGAGTAATTCTCACGGGTTGCGGGTTGGGGAATAGCCTCACAACGATTATGTGCATCTAATTACATGGGAATATTGTGCCGTGATTGTATAGAGATTTGTATCATTGTCTCTTACCTCAATCCAAGGACTTGTATGATACCCAAGACTCCGAGGATTGATCAAGGTTCGAGGTAAGATATGTAGTAAATGGTGCCTACACGTGAATCCCAGTAACATTAAGGGGAGTACAATAGTAATTTAGTGATCAACTTGGGAACAACAAAAACATCACTGATCTTAATGATTTGGTCTGTATCAGGAGTAAATAATAGTCTTAGATTGTTTTGTCTCAAACTGCTATCCATGTGGTCCCGATTCTTTTCGGCCGTGGGATGGACACCAAGAAGGATATGCAGCGACATAGCAACGGAGCCCTTTTATCCCGTGAGGCAGGTCCCGTTGCGAGCCAGGGTGAAAAAATTACATAACCACGGGGCGGGTGTACCGCGCGTCGTCATACCCTGTGTCGCTAGAAGGTAGACCATGCGTGACATGGTTTTGCCGTCAGCGTACGCGGGTTGAAATGTGCGTGGTGAGAGGCATTCTCAGTGCGATAGTGCTCCGCACCTGCCGGGTTGCGGGGCCCGCTGAGAGCCAACGTGGCGGTGCGAGCCCATGCCGGGCATGGATAATCACGGCAACGAGGCCAGCCGAGAGCCAATGTGGCATCTTAAACCCAACATGGATGCGTATTTTCATGGCAACGGGGCCAGCCGAGAGCCAAGGGGGGCCCTTGAAGAGCTGACGTGGCGATCTACCATTGTGAAACCCTACGTGTGTGTATTTTACGGACGCATGGATCATCGATAGCTGACTTGTCTATGTGGACGTTCGAAGGGTAGGCGCGCTACCTCACACATCCCGGTTTATCACGGTAGTGGGCCCCATCCTAAGCCAGCATGGCGTAATGTAATCTCTATGACAACATTTTCTCGTGGGCGTATCGCGACTGCATGTGATGTTCAGAACCAACGTGGGTTTGTTAGCTATAACCATAATTTTACTTAATAATCATTCATAGCCCGATACTTCGTGGTATAACAATTGGACCAAGAGACTTTATGTTATGAATATGACTCGCACGGGCTTTTGTATATACGGATGTGCTACCCACAAATCCTATCTATATTAGACCATTTACACATGAATGTGCTTATCATTATCTTTATCCCATATGTATGAATACCAGTAGGTGAAACATCAACCCTGTCCTGTCCCCATCCATTGATTCGACCCTGATAACAAAGCAAACTGGAAAGGTCCGATAAATGAAGCTTAGAGCAAACTAGCAAGTCTTGCAGATGCTTATTAACCTAGCACAATTGTTTCCCAAGGTTCAATAAACCTAGGTCTTCTAGGGAAAACTACACTATACTTCATTCGTAATCTGGATCGAAGGTATCAAATATCCCCATAGGGTATTGGGTGAAAGATTTCTTCTAGACGAAGACTTCAATATGAGTGAATGCTACCATTTTCCTTTAGTTGGCCTGAGAGATTTTCTTGTGATGCAAAGTCATGAGAAAGCCGATACTCTTACTCATCATAGCATTTAAGCTACATATGTTTAATCCACTCATAGACAAAAATTGAGAATTAACTCTAGTAGATCGTTCACTGGCCAATGGAATTGTTGGCTCTCCATGGAATACGATAGTTTTTGTGATACATATGTAAAGCAATATCTTACTTTGAGTTTATGAAGTAAAAGGTTTTTTTGCATAGTCTTAATTACCACAACATTTGTTCTATCAAACAACTCTTTTTCAAAAGTGATATCAAGTCAATTCTATTAAGATATGTGAGGTTGAGTACATCTAAGATTAAATCCTTAAGACGAATACTAGACACCAAAGTCATTTTAAAGATGCTTTCTAAAGTTCTTAAAATTAGGGGAGTTCCCTCCTCAGTTTATTCTTTTCAAACCAAAGGATGATGATCAAAAGTCAAAGCTAAAGTAGTGACACTAGCATAGGAATAAAATTTATAGGATAACAAGCTAAGAGCAAGTGCAACAGAACAAATAATAATATGATCTAATTCAAACTTTCAAGACAAGTGATGATGGGAATGCAATGCCTCTTCTTGCTTGTTTGGTCTCATACTCAAGTTACCTCCATGCTAAAATTCCCATTGTTATGTCACTTGGAGTGAATAACCTAAAAATCCAAAAATAAAAAAGAGAGTTTCTCACACAAGATAAAACATAGGCTATTCAAAAAATATGTTTTCATTGTAATCGTCGCAAAACTGAAAATAAACATGCAACTAAAGAAAGAAATAAATCAAAATAAGAAAGATACAATATGCATGAAAGGAAAGGGGAAGGATTTCAAACCTCCCCCAAGATTAGGATTTTAGCCATTGTTCGTTCGATAGTGGCGGTGGTGGGTGATGGTAGAAGTTGGAGAAGTGATGGCTGTGATAATACAACACTTTTTAGCAATATAGATTATGTCATTTTCCTATCATATCATGCTCCATCTAACTATTCCTATGCCTAATATGCATGATTACTTGTTTTTATTAAATTCAATATGAGCTTTGCACATTTAGTAGTTTAGGTAGAATTTTATCCCTCTTCCCTGTCTTTGACATGTGTGTAGGTGTTGATGATGATTATGGATGAAACAAAGGCAAAAGAAACAAAGAGAGCATAGTATGGAGGAGCTACAGGGACTAGACTTAGCCAATTGAGGTGTTGGAAAAGTGATTTTTTTCAACTCCTCAAAATAAAGATCCAAGACCACAGGGTTGTATCCCTCGATGATACAAACTCAATGAGCCCAAGAACACCCAAAACGGAGTTCGTATGAAATGGCGGCCAAAATACTAAAGGGGACACACGGTTTGATGAGAAACTATACGACTGGAGCAATAATTCCAGTCGTATAGCTCCGCCCGTATAGTTGCCAAAAAGGTTGCAAACGAAGGGATTTTGCCCCATAAAAGCTCCGGAACCTTCCCTAAATCATATGACGGTATTGGGGGAACCCTAGGGCACCCCAAAGGCCTATATAAAGGAGGGAGGACCCAAGAGAGAGCCACCAAGCCATATCCTCCACCACGGCGGAGCCCTGCCGCCATGCCACCGCCATAGCCGCCTCCAAACATCATACAAGAGGAGAAGGGACTAGGATCTTGAAGGCCTCCACATCGATCTACATTGTCATCTTCATCAACAACGTCTCCATCACCGATCCCCTTTGGTTACTTGTTGTAATTCTAGATTGAATCTTGGATTTGCACTTGTCTTCAATTGTATCATCATACTTCATCCATAGGCTATCCATGATGTTGATTGCCTTCATGTGTGAGAAGTTTCCTTTGTTCTTGGGGAGATGTAGAAACCCTAATATGAGATTGAATTGAGATAAAGATTATTATGTGATATTGTTCATTATGTGTCTGTGTTAATTTTCTTCGTCTTGATGTTGGGAGTTGTGAACCTCCTTAATATTTGCCTCCTATAGGGACTCGATGAAGGGGATTACTTATTGGTAGATGGAGGGATGATAACACTTACTGTGACTATAAAGCTATTGTCATTCTTTACATACTAAATTGGGGGAATCAAGGAGAACTCATAAAGCCATGTCCATGCCATGGGAGAAATCCTTAATAGAGTAGTAATTCGATTGATATCGATTGCTATATGGTGTGGTTATGAGGATGATGTGTGCAGCGGTTGCTAGCTATTCGTCCATATATGGAGGTCCTCCCACACATATTATAAATGGTCTTATTCATTATAATATCACTCTTTCTAATTACTAGCGGTGGATCCACTACTCCCCGAAAACTCTTTCCATCATCTTGCAGATTTTCGTAATCATACTTGCATTATGTTGTTTACTTACGGCTTTAGTCTACTTATTGTTCTCTTATTTGAAAACCCAAAAATATCTTTTATACAAAACTCGCATTTTATCTTGTTACTTAGAACGTTATTTAGCATTACTATTTCAGTATTTAGTTCAAAGAGTTATTATACTTCAGACTCCTACTCTCTATGGGATCGATATCTTTATTTCGAAACTAGCTACAAACGATCTGTGCACTTGTAGTCATCAAGATATTTTCTAGGGCCGTTGCCGAGGAGCTAAGTGTTGTAGGTATTTTAGCTTTTATTTATTTATTTTAGTTTTGCTAGATTTTGTTTTAAGCTTTCTTTATTTGCTGCATTTGTATTTTTGCTTTTGTCTACAAATCAAAAACCCATAAAAATATTTGTTACTAATCATGGCTTCTGAGATAAGTACCTTTCAATAGATGAAATCTATAATGAAGGAGTCAAAGGGAAGTACTTTGGGAGATATTCATAAGAGACAAGGCATATTAAAAGAATGTTTGACTTGGGTGGACAAGTATTCATCCACACTATGTGCCTCTTATCAATTATGCTGTGATTATTTCGGATCTCCAGATCACCTCAATTATCAATGTAAGTATAATTATTTTGATATCGAACTAGCAGACTATAATAGAGATGAGTCTAAATGCCTTGATGGGGAGGAAACATTATAATTTGTGCTTTTTACTGGTTGCAAAGAGTTGTTATTTCGTTTAAGAGATATACAGGTAGAAAGTAAACCACTCGATATGATCTATAAAGAAGTTCACCCTATATTTTGCTATTGCCAAGATAACTTCCATGATAATGAATTTATTTTTGGGCGGATTAAAGCTGCCATGGAAGAATCTAACCTTTTGTAGGGTGCTCCAAAAGATAATGTGGAGGGAACTCCACTCGAAGAGCCTCCACCTAAACCACCGGAACATGTTGCTAATAAAGAGGTGGCACTTGATGTTGCACCCTCTCAACTAGTGGAAGGTAAGCCCGAAGGTAAGACTACCACTGAGCTACTCGCAAATTATCTTAGTCAGAATGAAGAGAAGAAACTTGATCAACCACTTGAATCTCCTACTTCTGAAAATAACTTGCCACACAGAAAAAGTATGCATGCAAACTATATCACATTACCTAGTAATGATTTCTATAAGTCTGAAACTTATGATGATTCGTGCCTAGACAATGATTTTGGGGACTTTGGTGAGGGACTAAAAGATGAATATTGTGATGCTATTAACATGGGACAGGAATCCTCATTGGAAGAGGAGTGAGTATTTTTATGAACTAGTGAGAAATATGACGGTAAGAGAAATTTATTCCCAAAGAGTGGAACATGCTAAAAAGTTAATTTCTTCGGATATGATAGACGATCCAATAATATGTCCTCAATGTATGAAACTTGGGCACTACTTTCATTTTCAATGCTCTGATACCTTTAATCAATCTTCAGTGTCTTATAATAATGGTGATGTTACTAGTGAAGTATTAGAGTATATTATCTTTGAAGGTGCCCATGATTTGAAAATACATGTCATATCACGTATTAATAGTGAAGATAGTGCTCTCATAAAAATAGTTTATAAAATCCATCAAAATATTTCTTGGTATTCTCATGAACAGTTTAGTGAGAATACACTTATTATGAGGAGTAAGGCACAAAGAAAACCCATAGCGCACAAAGTTACTTGTTTGCAAGAAATCCCATTGGAGAAGGATGAAGCTCCTTCCCAAGAAGATGATGAACACGAAGAAGAACTGCTAATCCTTGAGGATATGCAACTACTAGACATGTGGAAGCAGGTGGATTATTGTTCTGGTAATTTGTTAAATTTATTCGAAGGGATGAGGCAATATAATGGTAAGCCTAACAAGCTTTATTATTATGAATGGATTCCTCTCTTTAAAGTATTTTTATCAACCAATACTCACATAAATGTTAATAATGTAATACATAGTTTATGAAGGGTCTCATGAGCTGCTTTGGAAAATTGGTATTATTATGAAAAGTAGCGATAGTGAGGATCTAGCAAGGTATCATAATATTATGGATTATATTGTCAAGAACATTTTAGTGGTAATGCACTTGTGATAAAGAGTAAGGAGCTATGTAAAACAATAGTTCCCAAAACTAACATTTTGCAGGAACCACTGGATAATGAGGAGGAACACCCAAAAGGTGATGTTGAAGACAAACATCATTCTACTAATAATAAATTTGTTTATGATGCCTCAGTCTCTAATAATGATTCTTATTGTGTTGAAACTGAAGATAATTTATTTGTGGAGGCTTTATGCCTAGATACTCATTTGGAGTACACTAATAATGATGAACTAGAGATAAATCCTTGTAGTATTAATGAGCAGGTTTTGGGAGAGCACATCTTTGATGAAACATTTGTTGATGATGCTTCGTTTTGTGATTGGATTGATAACTCTAGAACTAATGAACTTGATAGTAAGGGTGATGAACTAGAGAATAGAAACACTTTTGAATTTTTCCCTGCTACTAAAGATGAGTATTATGAAGTGTTCCCTTGTGATAGTGTAGACCAAGAAGAGTACTATGAATTGTATCCTAATGATGCTATCAAAGGTAAAATGTTTGACTTTACATGTAAATAACTAATCCTTTTGTTGAAGCTATCTAGGGAGGTATGCTCACCACACATGGCACATCAATCATCATTTATGAGCAATAACACATTTATCTACAAGACTCTGATGCACCACAAGCGGGTGAGACTTCGACCAGGCTATAATAGTAAGTGCTCCAAACCTCTTTTAGAGGTAAGAATAAATTATTCTCTGGCTCCTATCTATTCAAATAATAATGGAGAATAGCCTGGCTACTTGGTTATAAGAAAGCGCTTCCCGGGAGGCAACCCAGAAGTCATTAGGTGTCTTTCTTAGTTTTGTGTCTCGAGTCTTGATGCATTCATGTTGCATTGGCAATTTTTATTATTTGCATGATTTGCTATTAGAGTTATCTTGTTGTAGTTTTCAAAAGGTAGAATTTATTGTTACTATGTGTTGCATAACTCAGTTGTACTTAAAAATCCTACTTTATTCATGTTGTTGTTGGTCAACAATTTTTACTGTCAATTTTCTGTCAAAAACAAGGTGTATAACTAAGTTACAGGAAAAGAAATAATTTTCGAAGAAACAATTTTTTTATGCATACAGAGAGTTTAACGACCAACTATACGGCGGGAATAAAAATTCCGGCCGTATAGTTCCAGTCGTATAGATATCTTGGACATCAACAATTTTTCTTGCATATGTACTGAGAGTTTAACGACCAACTATACGGCAGGAATAAAAATTCCGGCCATATAGTTCCGGTCATATAGATATCGGTGCCTCCATACAATTTCTTTTTCAATGTACTGAGAGTTTAATGACCAACTATACGGTAGGAATAAAAATTCTGGCCGTATAGTTCTAGTCGTATAGATATCGATGCCTTCGTCAAATTTCTTTTCTAGGATACAGAAGGTTTGACGACCAACTATACGGCGAGACCTTTTTGGTCCGGCCGTATAGTTGCGACCGTATAGTTGGTAAAACCCCTCAAACGCCAACTGGAAGGTAACCATTTCTCAAAATTTTATTCTTTCTTCTTCTAAAAACCTCGAAACAACACCTGCGAGCTTCTCCCATGATCTAGAGAAGCCGAGCATATGTAAACAATAAATTTCTACCTCAGAAACCTCCTAGACTACAATTCTCTATAGAAGTTCGTGTTTTATTTTTTACTTTCCTTTTATCGGTGGGGTAAACAAACTATGTTCGTATACCAAACCGATGCATTTTATTATGTGTGCTATTTTCGCAGGGACTTGAACCTTGTGTCACTACGTGTATAGTAGTTCCAACCGTGCAAACACTCACATGAGCCACTTGGTTGCCTCAATTCAACGCTTCAACAATCAGTGTCTGGTAAAACCTTCTAACTTGAACCTCTTTTAATAAGTGCATAGGGGCTGCACACTCGTGTCTCGTATCCTGTTTCACGTGCACCTCATCACAATCTAGGAGAGGCATCTTCTAGAACTAGTTGGTTGACTTAAGCGTGGTGCTTAGGTTGATGAACCGACTCAGTGGGACTTGTATTTTTATCACTTGTGAGCTAAACCCGTGTCTTCAAAAAAAAAAAAAATTTTGTTTTCTTTTTAGTTTTTAAGCAGGTCCTCAAGGAAGGCACACCTGGCCATATCAAGAAATACATGTTGAAGCAAAGGTTCTTTGTCCATCAAAAGAGAGGTTACTTGTACCTCAACAGTAAAGTGTGTCACCCTTGTTTTCAACTAAGCTTGGGGAGGTAACCACTTATCACACTCTCTTTTGGAAACTG
Organism: Avena insularis; assembly: GCA_023614405.1. NCBI lineage: Eukaryota > Viridiplantae > Streptophyta > Magnoliopsida > Poales > Poaceae > Avena > Avena insularis. Next base: position 456,534,779 of record CM042694.1, read on the forward strand.
TATTTTCTCTTTTCTTTTGTTGATATACTCAAGCTTGGGGAGGTTACTTCTACATGTGTAGAGTCGTGTGCAATGTTCGTATTCGATGAAGGTTTAATGCAATCATGTATCCCGCAGTTTTTGAATGCTTGTTTAAGTGAGTCTAGTTCTGTATTCATATGGGGATACACTTGCTCATGATAGGCACCATATGAGTTGACTTAGAGCTTGTATGCATCTTCCCAAATTATTTATCAAGCTTGTGACACTATTTGTGATCCTCTAGAAAACATTGCCACAATCTCTACACTTGGAAAGAATGAATTCTTGATCAAGATCTTTTGAAACTTGTTGGTTGTCACTAAATAGCTTTGTCTTAAATGAATAGGTTATGCTCGACCACATAATGTCAAAACAATAGACTTGATAGTTTGCTTACATAAGGAGTTGTCAATTGGAAATGATATTTCGATGTTTTGAGTTCTATGCTAAATAAGGTGTTGTTTAATTGTCTTAAGAGTTTAGCCTTAAAAGATACTCAACGCCATATATATGATGATCAACTTGATAGCACTCTTTGAAAGGATTTGTTTGAAGAAACTAATATTTAGCGGTAATTGAGATGCATGCCAAATCTTGACCTGTTGATTAAAGTATGATATTGCTTTATGCGTGTCTGCACCACTGTCGCACAACATGGGATGCTAACAACTCCGCTGACCTTTGAACAATCCAAAAAGAGGAATCTCTTGGAGTTTTGCTATGAGTTGCCCAACATATGTAGCAGAAATGCTATATTTGGGTACGCATTGGTATTCTCATGGGCCTGCGTTCAAAGCAAAAGATGGAATAGTCCTCTGACCGTTATGAGAAATCATTATACCGAAAAGGGAAACCTTGGTAATGGTCACGAGTATCCATTCTTAGCCTGCACCATTTGATTAAACACACTAAGTTTTGGCATGATCTCATTACTAATAAACTAAAGTTTAAGAAAGACAAAGAATGGAAAATGAGTGTTTGATATCCATGATTCATTGATGTAGATGACCAATGGAGACACTCTAATGCTATGCTTATTTTGACATGTTCTCGTATTTCCTTTTGGCATAAATCTCGTTACTAAGAGATAAACTTTCTAAAAGCGTAGTAACTGATGTTTGCACTTGAGAGCCTTTACTAGATGACATGATTGGGTAGAATCGATAAACATTCCTATTTATGCTTGACATCTATTTGTGACTAAGTTTTGCCTCATAAAAATAATGATATGAAAAGTTATACAAAAGGTGCAATAAGAGGATCACAAGTTTGTCTGCAAGTAGATTCACTGTTGACATGGAGCATATAAGTTTTGATGAATCTTTAGTGGTCTTTATAACTGAGCTTGTGTTGCCTTGTATGAATACATGTTTTATCTCTTCAAGCTTGTAGAAGAAATAAGGATGCAAGGCATTGATTTCCAATGATAAGCTATTTCACAACCATTAATTTATTATCGACCCTTCCTGCTCGAGGACGAGCAAGGTCTAGCTTGGGGAAGTTGATGGCTGTGCAATACCACCTCTTTTAGCCATATAAGTTGTGCCATTTATCTCTCATATCATATTTCTTCCAGCTATATCTATGCCTTATATGCATGATTTCTATTTCTCATTTACTTTCATATGAGATTTGCACATTTAGTAGTTTAGGTAGAATTTTATCACTTTCCTTGTCTATGACATGTGTGTAGGTGTTGATTATGATTATGGATAAAACAAAGGCAAAAGGAACAAAGAGAGCATAGTATGGAGGAGCTGTAGGGACCAGACTTGGCCATTTGAGAGGTTGAAAAAGTGAAAATTTCCAACTTCTCAAAATAAATATCCAAGACAACAGGGTTATATCCCTCGATGATACGAACTCAACAAGCCCAAGAACACCTAAAATAGAGTTCGTATGAAGAAATGGCGGCCAAAATACTAAAGGGGACAGACGGTTTGACGAGCAACTATACGGCCGGAGCTATTTTTCTGGTCGTATAGCTCCGCCCGTATAGTTGGCAAAAAGGTCACAAACGACGGGATTTCGCCTTAGAAAAGCTCCAGAACCTTCCCTAAGTCATATGACGGTATTGGCAGAACCCGAAGGCACCCCCAAGGCCTATATAAATGAGGGAGGACCCAAGAGAGGGCCACCAAGCCATATCCTCCACCACGGCGGAGCCCTACCGCCGTGCCACCGCCATAGCCACCTCCAAACAGATCTACACCATCACCATCATACAAGAGGAGAAGGGACTAGGCTCTTAAAGGCCTCCACATTGATCTACATCGTCTTCTTCATCAACAACGTCTCCATCACCGATCCCCTTTGGTTACTTGATGTAATTCTAGATTGAATCTTGGATTTGCACTTGTCTTCAATTGTATCATCATACTTCATCCATATGCTATCCATGATGTTGATTGCGTTCATGTGTGAGTAGTTTCCTTTGTTCTTGGGGAGATGGAGAAACCCTATTATGAGATTGAATTGAGATAAAGATTATTATGTGATATTGGTCATTATGTGTCTGTGTTAATTGTCTTCGTCTTGATGTTGGGAGTTGTGCACCTCCTTAATATTTGCCTCCTATGGGGAACAGATGAAGGGGATTACTTGTTGGTAGATAGAGTGATGATAGCACTTACTGTGACTATACAGCTGGTGTCATTCTTTACGTACTAACTTGGGGGAATCAAGGAGAACTCATAAAGCCATGTCCATGCCACGAGAGAAATCCCTTAATAGCGCAGCAATTCGATTGATGTCGATTGCTGTCTACTATGGTTATGAGGATGATGTGTGCCGCGGTTTCTGGCTATTCGTCCATATATGGAGATCCTCCTACACATATTATAAATGGTCTTATTCATTATAATAATTTTGATCACTCTTTCTAATTACTAGCGGTGGATCCACTACTCCTTGAGAACTCTTAACATCATCTTGCAAACTTTCGTAATCATACTTGCATAAACTTGTTTACTTACAGCTTTAGTCTACTTATTGTTCTCTTATTTGAAAACCCAAAAATATCTTTTATACAAAACCCGCATTTTATCTTGTTATATAGAATGTTATTTAGCATTACTATTTCAGTATTTAGTTCAAAGTGTTATTAGACTTCAGACTCCTGCTCTCGATGGGATCGATATCTTTATTTCGAAACTAGCTACAAACGATCTGTGCACTTGTAGTCATCACTATCTCCTTCACTTCGGCCATTTTAGCTGAAAACTTTACTCTCGTGAATGTTTATGGGCCTTGCACAGGGTTGGCTCGTGAAAATTTTATGGCTTGGGTTTTCTCCTTAGACATCGCTGATGATGCACTCTGGCTGCTACTTGGAGACTTCAAGTTCTACAGATTTGCAGAGAATCATAACCATGCCTGTGCTAATTTGACTGATATTGCATCCTTTAATGAAATAATTAGCTACCTTGGTCTCATAGAATTACCTATAAAGGGACGTGCCTTCACCTGGAGTAACATGCAGTTGGACTCTCTTATAGTTCAGTTAGACTGTTTTTTTATGTCAACAACATGGACTTTAAAACTTCCTAACACTCTGGTATCTCCTTTAGCTCGGTCCACCTCGGATCATGTGCCGTGTGTGGTCTCTATCAGCACCAATATTCCTAAGGCTAAGTTTTTTTTTCTTTGAATACCATTGGATTAGATTACCAGGGTTCTTATACAGAGTTAAATCTATCTGGAAAGTTCACTGCCTTGGTGCTAGTGCTAAATGCCTCTCATCTAAATTCAAGCGTTTGCGTAAGGGCTTAAAGCAATGGAGATCAAGTTTTGTTGTCCTGGCCACACTGATTGGGAACTGTAACAAAGTCATTTTTGACCTTGATAGCTTTGAGGAACAGCGACAGTTGCACATAATAGAATGGAATTTTCATAATATTGTTAAAAATAAATTGCAGCACCTTTTGTTGTGTAAGCAAGACTATTGGTGTAAATGGTGTATAGCCAGGTGGGCACGTCTTGGTGATGAAAACACCTCCTTTTTTCACTCGATGGCCACGATTCGATACCAAAAAAATCTGATTGCATCTCTAAACCGAGATGATGGTTCACAAGTCTCGGCACCATGAAAAAGTTGGGCTCCTTTGGAAATCTTTTCGCTAGATACTGGGTATCTCTATTCCCATCAATTCTGAATTTGACTTTACACAGTACTTCTCACCTTTTGAAGGTTTAAGTAGTTTGTCAGCCCCTTTTTCTCATGAATAAATTGACAACGTGGCACATATGCCTAGTGACAAGTCACCCGGACCTGATGGATTTTCAGGGTTATTTTTCAAAGTTTCCTGGCCGGTTGTCAAATATGATTTTTATCGGCTTTGCCAAGAGTTTTGGGAGGGCAAAGGTAAATCTGCAAAGCATAAACGATTCCTTTATCACCTTAATCCCTAAAACTCTATCTTCTGAAGGGCCCAATGATTACCGACTCATTTCTCTTCTTAATATTTGTATGAAATTTCTCACCAATCTCTTGGCTGATAGGCTTCAAGTCAAAAATCTCGAAATGGTTCATATTAATCAGTATGGCTTCTTGAAATCAAGAAATATACAAGATTGTGTGGGCTGGGCCTATGAATATATTCATCAATGTAAGCAAGCAGACTCTGATACTATTATTCTCAAGCTCGATTTTGCCAAAGCTTTTGACACGGTAGAAGATGAGACTATAATGAAGATCTTTGAGTGTCTTGGCTTTCATCCTAGGTGGCTAAATTGGATGGATATGCTTATGTCTATTGGTACCTCTGTTGTTTTACTCAATGGAGTTCCAGGCAAAAAAATTCCTTGTCGTCGCAGTGGTTGTCAGGGTGATCCTTTTTCACCACTACTTTCTGTGAGTGTTGTAGAACTGCTACAGATTATGGTGAATTAGATATTTCAAGCTGGGATACTCACTGGTCCTTTAAATATCCCAAACTCTTATTTTCCCATAGTGTAGTACGTAGACGATACCTTGTTGATTCTCCATGCTTGTCCTCTTCAATTGGCTGCTCTGAAAATATTTTAGAGGTCTTTGCTTAGGCAACAGGGCTACATGTTAACTATACTAAATCCTCCATTATGCCAGTTAAAGTCTCTCAAGATCTGCTTGAGGATCTTGTAGCAATGTTTGGATGTGCAATTGGCACCCTTCCCTTTACTTACCTCGGCCTCCCATTAGGAACTTATAAGCCTACAATTCAGGACTTAACTCCATTGGTTGGTTTGGTAGAAAGGAGGCTGAATTCTAGCGCAAGATTTCTTGGTTATGGGGGAAGATTGGAATTTGTCCGGTCAGTTTTATCATCCTTACCCAATTTTTTCATGTGCTTTCTCAAGATTCACAAGACCATCCTAAATATTTGTAATCGTGCACAAAGACACTATATGTGGGCCAAGGAGGAAGATTCATCCTTAGTCTATGCTCTGGTTGCGTGGTCCCTAGTCTGTCGTTCATGCAAACATCGAGGTCTTGGTGTTCTGAATTTAGAACTGCAAAACAAGGCGCAGCTAATGAAGCATCTACACAAGTTTTTCTCCAAGAAAAATGTTCCATGGGTTCAGTTGGTGTGGTCTTTATATGGCGATGGGGTCCCACATGCACAATCTCGGAGGGGTTCATTTTGGTGGAGGGATATTTTTAGCCTAATTGGAGATTATCATAGCATCACCAAAGGTCACGTGGGGAGTGGTTCCTCTGTTCTTGTTAGGAAGGATTTTTGGTTGGATGGAGGCCTGCTTTGTGACCGTTTCCCTCGCTTATTTTCTTATGTGATCAATCAAGATTTTTCAGTGGATGAGCTCACGTAGGTTGTTTACCTCATCACTTTTTTTGCTCTCCCTCTTTTGTTTCAAGCTTACCAAGAATGGGAGTAGGTTTCACTGATCCTGTCTGAGAACTCTTTGACAGTAGGCAGAGTTGACAAAAGGAGCTTTGTTTGGGGCGGCAATTATGTTCCTTCGAAATACTAAAATTTTCTATTTAGTCGACTCCCTCAGGATGCATCACTAAATGAAATTTGGAAATCTAAAGCACTTCCTAAACTCAAGGTTTTTTGCTGGATACTAATGATGGATCGGTTAAACACTAAAGATCTCATGCTGCGCAAAAAATTGGCAAGTGGACTTAGGGTCTGGTTGTGTCCTTTGTCCTTTGCAGACCAGCTGCACTTGAAACAAAAGATCATCTCTTTTTTGATTGTGAATTCACTCGCCACTATTGGGACTTTCTTCATATTCCTTAGACTAGGATGAACTCTTTTGCAAATGATTTTGCTCTTGCCAAGATAGCTTTTCCTGGACCATGTTATATGGAGTTATTTGCTTGTGCTGCCTGGAATATTTGGAGAGTGCACAATGATTTCATTTTCAAAGTTATCCAGGTTTCGTTTAATAGGTGGAAGGTGGGCTTCCAAAGTGACCTGAGTTTGCACAAATTTAAGGTCAAGTTGTTGTGTGTTCAATCTCTAGTTGAATGGCTAACCTCTTCCTTCGCTTAATGGTTGTAATCTTTTTTAGACATTTCCTCCCTCCTTGATTCTTCTTGTGTGCCATAAGGCCTCCTTATAAAATCTCTCTTTTTTAATTTATAAAAGTACACAGTAGGGGCTTCCCCTACGGTAAAGGTGTCAAAAAAATTAAGAAAGTCCCAAATCATGGTTTCCACGAGCATTTAATTATTCAATATTTTTACAATGGGCTTAATGATGAGACAAAACAAATGATTGATCTATCTGTAGGAGTAGTTGTATGCAACTTAACACTACCGAAATGTGTAAAGCTTTTAGAGGTAAGATCCTTTAATGACGAACAATACAATCTAGTTGGACGTTGAACCGTGAAAAGGTATGATTCACATACCACTAGATCTTATACCTGAAGTCAAAAAGTCCATGTAAGAAAAAGGTATAGCCTCGGAACTTGTTAAAGAAAATAAAGTTGACATTCTTCAAGCTTATGTAATGGAGGATGATATAAATCTTGTAATGCAAAAATTTAGATATCAACAAAATCACTTTCGTGAGAAAACTATCAACGTCTTGTGGCACAAGAAAAGAATATAATAGACCTAACAAGAGTCTTTGATGACTTGGGTCATGCTAAGAAACATTTAGATAGATATCTAAGTATGGTTAAAACTCAATGCGATCAAATAATCACACCCAAACTTTGATTTTGAACCAAGGAAATTTCAATGTTGTTTCTACTAACATTGTTACTAGACGTGGTACAGAAACGTAGGAACCACAAGGACCACCTTGGTATCAAGAAGAACAATCTCGCAACGCAAGAGAGACTCAACAAATGAGTCAATAAGAAGAGGACTTAGTGGATCCTCAAGATGACACTGATTATGAGACCCACAAAAGGGAGCATGAAGCTTCCTTAGCTAGAGAAGAAGAGGAAGTAGGGGATAAACATAACTATATGATTCAGACTCTGAGACAATCAATTCAAGGGGAGAAGCCAATTTTAGAAAGGAACAAGAAGAGCAAGTCATCATATCACGTGAAGAACTCGCCGATAAGCAAAAATTAGCCACAAGGAAAACCTAAAAGAATGTTGAACTAGTAGCAAAGGTAAAGGAGAAGGTAATACCCACAAAAAAGAAAATTCCTTATCCTAATCGAGTTCAGTATGAAACAGATAAAGCTATTTATGACTCTTTTGTTGATGCACTGGGAAGCATACGCTTAGAGCTTCCTTTAAGTGATGCTATTCAAGTTCCTACTTATAAAAAGTTTATGTGAGATATTCTTAATAGAAAAAAGAAGGTAACTAAGACTATAGCAGTAATGAAAAGCTTTGGTGATAATCTACCTACTAAGCTTGGGGAACTAGGTATACCAACCATCTCCCACGCAATTAGGAAAAGTAATATATTTAACGCTCTTTGTGATTTAGGAGCAGGTGTTAGTGTTATGCCTTATTCCCTATTTAAAAAATTGAACCTTGGAGAGTACTCTCCTACTTCCATCACCTTATAAATGGAGGATAAAACAACTAAACAACCTGTCGGTATGATCAAAGATGTTCTACTTAGAATAGATAAACATGTTGTACCCATTGATTTTATTATTCTTGATGTTCCTGAGGATAAGAAACTCTATATCATCCTTGGAAGACCTTTACTTAGCACAGCTAGAGCTATGTAGACTGCTCTAGCGATAAGATTGTTTTCAATATATATGATGATCAAATTATTCGATACTTTCCAAAGAAACCAGAATATAATGGAAAATATGTCCCACCGCCTAAGCGTGTTCAAGCCGCAAGAATCAAAGATGAAGAGCAGCTTGAGGTAAACACTAATGGTATGGAGTTTGGCTAGAACCTAAAGTCTAGAACAAGATAGTTAATGGGACTTACCTCCATTGTAATGGTTACCATTACCTCCACGGTGATGTCCAGAGTTCCCATTACCATGGTGAGAAGTACGGGACCTATGGTGCGACCCTGAGTTGTGGTTGCCATTATACTTCCTCTTGCGCCTTTCAGCTTGTCCCTGTTTTCCCTCCAGAATTCTAGCCTTGTCCATCAGAGTCTGGTAATCAGGAGCATGCACAATAGAAAGATGTACTGAGAGCTCATCATTCAGACCATCAAGGAACCTCTCTCTCCTCTTGGCATCTGAGTCCACATCCTCTAGCGCATAGCGAGATAGATTAGCGAATTCCTCTATGTATTCAGACACGTTGCAGTGACTCTGGCGCAGGCTATGGACCTCCCTCCGCTTCAGGATCATAGTTCTAGTAGAGACATGGTGAGTCTTGAACCCTTCTTCAAACATCTCCTAGGTCACAGTAGCAATGGGGTGGGTGATCTGGAAAGTATCCCACCAAGAAGCAGTTGGTCCTTCCAACAGATGATCAGCGAACCTCACTTTCTCAGCATCAATGCACCCAACTATCACCAAGTCCTTGTTCACTGAGCATAGCCAATCCAGTGCAACCATTGGCTCAGGTGCAGTGGAGAACTTGACTGGACTTAGACTCAGAAATCGAACAAGAGCATCCACTTGTGGGGGTGGATTGTTGTTGTTGTTATTATTGTTGTTGTTCATCAGCCGGGTCAGAGCTTGCATAAGTTGGGTCTGTGCCTCCATCATCTGCTGCATGCCAGGTGGCAGGTTATTGGTGCGTCTCGGCAGCATCTGCGGTTCAGCATAGGAAAGTTTTAGATAGAACAACTAAAGATAAGCAAATAGCCCTCTACCCATGCAACATGCTCAATGCAACAACAATTCATCCACAACAACCATAAGAAATCACCACATAAGCAATCACACAAACAAGCTTTGTTCCAGGTTTTCCTTAACAGTATATATCTACAAAATAGTTTAGAATTGTTGGTAACAACATTAGGCATAACAAAACAGCAAAAAAGCAAAAACTAGAAATCTGGCAGAACAGTACTATCCTATTCATGAATTTTTTTGCCTGACTTAAACTCGTCAGGATTTTTTTATGATTTTTGTGCAGATACTACAGATACTTATGCACCAGATCTCAATTTATCATATTTTTAGCAGTTACCAGTAAAATATGAAAAATCATACAGTACAACAGATTCAGCAGAAAACGGCAGCAATGACATCACGAATTTTACCCAAACTTGGCCAAATATCATTTAATAAATCTCACGAAAATTCCTGGAACTTCAAGGTACTTAACTGAGCATTCTAAACACAATAATCTAATAGTGCAGAAGTTTAGATTGATCGATACCTAAAAACTAACGAATTTCCTAACGAAGACAAGTTTTTGGAGGACCATCTCTAACTATTTGATGAACAGATTGCAATAGGTTCTGGAGTCCATGCGCTGGCGCTTCGATCCTCGTGCATGCCACGGTGGTGGAATGTACACCTCTCCTGAGTCTTCTTCACTCGAGTCCTCGAATTCCACCTCTTAGGGGTCCTCCTCCTCGCTTTCTTCAACAAAAGTGTCCGCTTCATCTCCTCCATTGTCACTGCCTCCAACATCGTCATTGTTACCCCTACCATCGTCATTGTTACCTCCATCACCATTATTACCTCCATCACCATTATTCGCATCATCATCATCATTTCCATCATCATCATTACCATTATTTGGTGGAGGGTTCTGCTGTGCTTGAAGGGCAGCAATCTAGGCAGCCATATTCACAATGGTTTGATCTCGCTCAGCCACAACTTGATTCCTTTCCACAATAGTTTGGTTCAGCGCTGCAATTGTGGCATCCCTACTAATAAGGGCGTGCTCCATTGTGTTCACAGCAGTGTGCAGGGTTTCCATCTCATACCTTTGTAAATGCAAAGTGCCCTGAAAATAATCCAATGCCTCCTTTTGCTTCATCAGTTTCTCTTCCCTCTCCCAAGCTTTAATTTCCATGTCTTCTATGTGCTTCTCATGGGGTGGCATGTTGTTCCGGTTGCCTGCGGTAACCATCACGTCCCCGTCCTCATTCCGTTTCCCAAATGCAAGGAAAGGTGAACCTGCTGGCAGACGGTGTTGGTGAAGATAGCACAGGTGCGACAATGCCTCATGCATGGCTGACTCCACTCCTTGCTCCCAAGTAAGGTATTTCTTGGTGCGGTTCAGGTTCTCAATGCGAGGCACAGTGGGATCTGCAAGAACAATAGTGGTGATCTCCCATACGCGATCTCCAGGCACATATGCATTCATCCTTCTTCCTTTGAACATCGGCATTAGCATGCCCAGCGTCTGACAAAGCTCCACCAACTGCCTTGCGAAGAGTCTTGGTGATTGGAACTCAACATACTCAACTCTGGTGGCATCTCCCATCTATCAATTGTAAAGAGAAAAGAGTGAGAACAACAAAGGATAAGAATTTACTAGAATGAAAGGCATAAGAATAAAGACAAAATTTAAAATAGACTTAAATAAATATAAGGCTTCATATTCCAATCCTAGGTCACGATCCTACAGTCAACACACTGCTCTGATACCATCTGAAACGGTACGACCCGGTAGGGTAGCAGCTCTATGTATTACACCAATCCCTGGATCGGTTCATTGGCATACATAGCATCGATAGACATCAAAGAATTAATAGTGCATCATTATTACAACGATATGATCCAGAATATTGTATTTGTTACAAAGTTTGCAAAGCATTGCCCAAATGAACAAGTATCAAGTAGATAGCATAAATAAAGTAGCTCTAGTCTCCATTATTCACCACGGACGAACAAAATGTTGAGTGGAGGGTCGCAACCAACACAACTACTCAGAGTAACCGGAAGAGTAACCCGCAACATAAAACATAGCAGCCCCAAAGGATCAATACTTGGAATGTACTAGCAAGTGGAACAATGAGAGAAACAGCAGGGCTAATATCTACATGCATATCTGGCTTGTAGGGTTCAGGCTTAGTTGCAGCAGCAAAATACTTTATCCTATCATTTGTAAATCATTTGTAAAGCAATTGATCTTCATCACACAACCCAATTATGTTTCAACCACAAGTTTTAGCAATTACAAGTTTTAGCAATTACAAGTTAGAATGAATGAGAACATATCAATAAATGCAACACAATGCATGCATGGTACTTTAACAAAAGCTTCAGTAGTTTAATTATGTTCTCTGATCAATACCACTACTGAATGAATGCATGGAAAACCTTTGATGCATTGAAAACAAAATATGCAAAAAGAAGGACTAATTTATAGGCTTTTAATCAAAACATTAGACCATTGCTGTAAACAGTGTTGTTGAACTTAAACAAAAACACTACTGGACAGATGTTTCAAAATAGAGCTAGGACCAAAAAGAATCGCTCCAAAAAGATTTACAGATTTTTTTCTATGAAGTTTATACCACTTTAATCCTTTTCATAATCTCTGGAAATTACATATAATAAACCTGAAATATTATTACAGAATAAAATTCTACGCATTTTTTTGATTTCAATGATATCTTATTTGTAATTTTTGGCCCAGTAGATCTTTTCTACGAATTTTAGAAGTTATACAAATTTTCTGTAATTTTAACAAAATCCTGAAAAACGGCAGGGAATATTCCGGAAATATTCCCGCTGACCGTGCGGTTAAAGCTGACATGGCGCTGACTGGGCTTGACCAGTCAGCGGTCCACTAGGCAGGTCAATGGCCAGATCCGGTCATTCATCCATGATCGGACGGTGGGGAAGGTGAGCTTGGTGCTCACCTCGACCGATGGCGGCGGTGGCTCGGGAGACGGTGGCTGGCAATGCTCCGATGAGTATCGACGATGGTGGGGTGGTCCACGACGCGGGGTGAGGGGCGGCGGTCTCGGGGGCGGCTTCGGCGCGGACAGAGGCTTCCGAGGCGGCGGCGTTGCGTGGCTAGAGTGGCGTAGTTGGTGTCGGTCTCCGGCGAGGCTCCCATGCGTCTCTGGTGGCCTGTGCGGAAGGGAAGGTGGTCAGGGAAAAGCGGCACTTGGCGGTGGCTCGATTGGCAAGAAAACGAGGGAGGCGCGAGGTTGGACTGCTCTTACCATGCTCAAAGACGGCGGCAGCGGCAGCAACTTTGGCGAGCAATCTCGCGAGATTGGCTGCAGGATTGACCTAGGTTCCAAAGTGATTTTGACGAGGGAAGGGTGGCTTATAAACCCCAGGCGAGGGCAACCGAATTCGGTAGCGAATTTGGTGATTTTCGTGGAGATAGAGCTCATGTCGACGATGAACCCATCGAGAAGATGATAGGTGGGCCCCGGTGGTCAGAAAAAAAGGAAAAGAAGAAGGGAAGAAGTAAAGAGAGAAAGGGTCGGGAAATGTTGGGCAAGCTTGGTGGGCGGCCAGGTCATGCGTCACTGCGCCTTGAAGCTGGGCCCCGGTGGGCTGGGTGCCGCCCAACTGGCTGCTGGTTCCTCTTTTTTTCTTTCGTTTATTCTTTTTCTGAAACCTGTTTCTGAACTGAACTGTCTGTCTGTTCTGAAATTTTCTGAAACTGAAATTCAGTCCAAACCAAAACTAGCCTAACTTTTGATCTACAGCTCCAAATCGAGCAAAACAAATTTCTACGGATTTGTAATTGGATACTCTATGTAACTAAGCATCTGGAATGACCATATAATACCATCCAAGTAGATGCAAGATAAAACCATACATAGGCTTATAAAATATGAGGAACATGCAACACTAGTGGTATTTTGGCAAAAGCTTTAAAACTGAATTTTTTGCAAAGATGTTCATGATGCAATGCCATGTATGTATGGAGTACCAAATCTAGAATTTGGGATGTGACATAGACTATGTTGGTTTCACCCGCTACACATTATTACCAGTATTGTGTTTAGATGGTAGATTCCATGTTTGTGGTATTGAAGGTTTACATGGTTGAACATGCATCTACCTTATATTGAGTTTTATCCTTGTACTCATGTGTTTATATTATTTCTTGTCGTGGATGTCCCAAAAATAAAGGAGACTCTGCCGAATTTTTCCTAAACTTCTTAGTTATTTTTCTATGTGTATTTATGTGGTAACATCCCTAGTGCTTGGTTGGTTTGGGGTGTTACACCATTTTTGAATGAAATAAGTAAATGGTGGGCGGTAGAATCATGGATGTATACATGTTTGAAAGATCATGTGGCGGAGATTCGATTGTACCGGGAAAGTTAGGTCAACAACAACAACAACAGTCAGCCATTCTAGCGCCATATATTACTGCGCTAACCACAAATCTTGTTATAAGGTGATCGAATCAAAAGTACTTTCTTCCTTTCATCTGTCTTCGTGTATCTAGTCAGGATGAGATCTAGAGAGGAGATCAGCGGGTGGGAACCCGTGACATCTTCATGGTAACTGCTGGGTATATTAGAAGGGATTGTAATTAAACGTAGGTCTCTCGATCAAAATTCATTACAATGGGTGGGAAGCAGGGTCGTGGAGCGGGACTCGTTATGACTCGGTGAAACTTGGTATCAAGACCCCATATCTAAGGAAATATGGAATGAGTAATAAGGCCAAGGACGTTTGTGGGCAAAGTAGCACACCTCTCGAGAGTTTAAAAATGTGACATGTTACTCCCTGTTCTAGGAAAGCACTATGTTCGCGACGTGGAAAGGAACTCTATGAAAGTTCAAACAACCCGTGAAGACTTACAACTTAGAATTTTAAAAACTTAAAACTTACCTTTTCTAAAAACCGTTTTCAAAAACTTGCACAAGTCTTAGATCATTGATCGATGACTTTCAAACAAACATCATACAACCACCCTAGAATTTGCTGAGTATAGTCATACTCAATCTTTCATCTTAACCCTTGCTTAGGTTATAAGAAGATACAATGACCGACGTGAAGGATAGAATTAACAACAAAGTGTCAGATTAGCAGCAATAGGATAGTATGTAGATATAGGAACCTCAGAATATGCATAGGTAGATGATCTAGCAATAGTATAGCTTCTCCAATAAGTTGCTAGCTCTAATGGTTTTAATCTTAGTATTACCATTGATTAGGAAGCTATCGCTCCTGCATTTGAACTTTAATCGCGTTGTGAATCCTTAATGGACCGAGGAGGATCTCGAAGATTTTGTACACTTTTGGCTATTTGTATGAATTAATAAAGAAAATTTGTTAGACCCACAATTTTTCTATTGTACCACTCTAAGGGATGTGATATTTGTGGATGGGGACTTTCGTGAGTGTCAGATCAACGACTTGTATAGTACATCATGCAGTGATGTACTGGGTCACCGCACTTTATATCCTTGAAACATGTAAAATAACTTTAGATATTGTTTTATAATAGTTAGTTTAGGAGTTCAACTAAAAATAAAAATTGGGACAGTAAATGAGAAAGATGAACAGTGGAGAAGTAGGGGTCGACCTTGAACATGTGTTGTTCATGCCAATGGAAACATTGAAAGTCTATGTCATTAAAACATTTCCCATAAAAAACAAAAGAAAAAAGTGTTTTCTTATACATATTTTCTTCTTGAATAAATTGGTTTCCTAATAATACGTGAGTTTGCATCTTGGTTGAAACTATTATATTATTTGTATGGAGAACTAACCATTTTGTATGCATTAAAGTATCATGGAGATGAAATTATTTCTGTGGTGGAGATGAAACATGTTATAATGACAAAGGAGTAGAGGACAAGAACTAGCAAATGATTAAGCTTGACGATACCCATCCACCCCCTCTTCTTTCAAGAAACCTCAAGTAATATCATTGCAAACCCATGTTTTGGTTTTACCTTCATGTTTTCTTTTGTATGTTTGTGGATACCATGTTTTTATTTTCCTTTAGTTTAGTTTTTCATTTTAAATCTTCTTTACAAAAACAAAATACCAAAAAGATTTTTATTTTTCTTTATTTGGTTCATCTTTACTTTTTTATAAAACACATAAATATTTTCCTTCTTGGTACTTGTTTGTTACAACAAAAACATTTTGTTTGTTGGATCTTTTTGCTTCTTGTTTTGCATTTTCACTAAAACGAAAACAACAAAAGGATTTTATTTCGCCATTGTTTGTTTCTCTTGATTATTGCATGGTTCTTTTTGCTTCTTCTTTTGCCTTTGTGGTAAAATAAAAACAACACAAATATTTTCTTTTCCTTTTTGTTTGTTTCTTGATACTTTATTGGTTATTTTTGCTTCTTCTTGATTTTTGGTTTTCAACGTTTCTTCTTTGTTAAAATAATTTTTTTAGTTTGAGTTACATTTTACCAAAAATAAAGTACCAAGTTTTACCCATTTAGATTCTTCGTTTTGTTTCCAGAGTGGCTATTTTGAGTTTCAACTTGATTCTTTTTGATTTTTTTTATTTTTGTGGATGTCAGCCACTTAAGCAACTCTCTGTACATTTAAAACTAATTTTTTTGGGAGTTCTATAGCATCTTGCAATATATCTTTGTGCCACTAATGTCACCTCTCAGAAAGAGATGAGAATAAAGTTTTGTGTTGAAGTTTTTTCACACGGAATAGAGGAACACCACACCAAGACCTATCCAAGGATGGTGAAAACCATCAGCTTGGAGATTCCCAAGGCACCCCACTGGACCTATTACACTCACAGTTTGCACACCTATAAACTTTGTTTTTTGAGCAACATAAGATTTTCTCATAAACTTGGGAGCCCGTCTCTTACTTTTATATTAAGTTCATATTTTGTTCATGTGGCCAAGATCACTATTCATAGAGTTTCTATAGAAATAAATTAAAATGTATCCAAGATTAAAAGGGAGAAGGCAAAGTAGAAGTTGAGATACGATCCATGCATATTGTTGTATGTTTCATACACCTTAACAAATGATAATTTACAAGTGGCTTATGTAGTACTGAATTTATTTACATACATCTATGATTAGCTTTATTACTTTGCCTAATAGAGAGTGGGTAGTACTATGGATACTTTTTCATGCTTTTAGATGTCAACCTTCCTACCAGCGAACCCAAAGAAAAGAAATTTCCAAATAAGCTAAGACTTGTATCCAACGGTGTACAACGTACCTACCTATATAGCATTTGACAGTCCAAGTATATTATATCTGCTATATCTTTGAATATTTTAATTCATTTATTTTGTGCAGTTTAAATCTCATAGGAAAATAATATGTAATGCACAACTACTTGAAATAAAGCAGAATAATTAAACTTGACCAATTGTGATTGGAATTATGTTAGTTATGTACTTGACAACTGATGAGTTGAGTATTAGCAGAACCATGCTAACATGGGGTATGCTTTCATCATTGCACTATTTAATGCTATCATGTTTTCTTTTAGCTGTGGATGCCTACCATGTGAAATAAGCTAGAGTAAGTTATATTTTTGAGTATGCATATGTGTCAGAGGAAGCATTGATCCGCTAACCTAATCCATGCTACGCATGATGGTAAAAATTTACAGCTTGGGCATTCAAAGAAGCACTTCAAATAAAAAGTTGTGCAAATGGTAAATAAAAATAACTACTGAGAATGCCCATTTGTCTGTTTGTCTTGTCATCTAAGTATGGATACTCCCTCAAAGACTCCTATTACAAGGGGAAAGAGGTACCTTAGTGCCACCTCTTTTGGAACTATATGCATATTATGACGAAAGTCCTAAGTTAGTAGCATGAAGGTATTGGTACTTGTGGTTAATTGACATGAGACATTAAACTTGTAAGAGGTCAATTATATCAACCATATTTGCTGTTACTTTGACCATAATCATAAAATATGCCTAGAAATCTAGCTTTTTATGAGTACCATTGACATGATCTACACATCCCAAAAGTTTATTTTACTTTCTCTTACAATCTATCCTCAAAGATCTAGCACATGTATTCCATGATTACTATCTGTTACCAGGAAGAAGAAAGGTAAGAAGTGAAAATAAAATAAAAATGCGCCTGAAATACCAAACTTAGGATTTACTCTCTCTTGTTTATATGCTTAATGGTCCATAGTACTTTCATTTGCTATTATATGAGTAACATATAGTTAAGCATACATGTTAGTTCATAAGAGGTATCACTTCATGGCTCATTTGTGTGTTGATGCTCTTTAACAAGAATGAAATATGTAATTAACCTTGCATAGTAAGATCATCACTTATGCTTTATGATATAAAAAAACTCCAAAGTCCATGTTTAGTTTTATCACCTTTATGCTCAAGGACGAGCATTAAGATTGGTGATGTTTATGCATGTAAAATGCATACATGAACTTTGTAGTTTATTGACACATATTCCCATGTATTTACATCTCATAGAATGTTATATCCATGTTTTACATTGATTTTGGAGATTTTCTAAACAATCCGCTCTCCTCTAGTCCTGACTCTGTCTGGTAGAAAAAACCTTCGGTCAGTAGTTTTCATATTACAGGATCTATAGGACTCCAAAAAGGGCAAGGTCATGGACAACTCTTTGAAAAATTTGAGTACATCTAGAAGGCTAAAGGAGGTCAACGAGGCCATAATGCACTAGGAACAAGGCCATGCCACCATACCTTGTTCGGAACTCGGTGCTCGGATGTTGTCGGTCCCACCGCCATTCGCTTCGTCTCGACCTAAAACCTTCTATAGAAAGGTCCCAGATGCGATCTCAGAACATACGGAGGCGGATATCAAAAAAACCAAAACAGAGAGTCTGCAGGTGTCAACACCTGGATTTTTAATCCCAGATGCCTGTTATCCTATACATCGCAATTCCAGGATTACCATTTTTGCGAGACATAATAGATTGGTATCACAGTACATCATCAATTACAAACCATAATAAAGGTCTTACAAATAAAGGATCTCATGATCCAGTCTTAATAGAAATCAAGCAGCAGAAAATAAACGTAGTAGGGGCTCCATCTTCAGGGTCATAGGCAATGCTGACGATGGGAGATGATCCTAGTTGTCATAGACCTCCTACTGTCCATCATCCTGGTAGTCCTCCTCATAGTCTGGCCACGGGAATAGCCAGGGACAAAGCCACGAGTACTCTTTAAGTACTCACAAACTATCACTAACAATTAAGGTATTTCTAGTAGGAATCTTAAGCTCTAGGTTTATATGCAAAAAGCTAGGTTTATCTCATACTGAGTTTAGAAGTAAAGAAAACTAAGTTAATGTTCTAAATCACTTAAGTGGGAACATAATTTTCATGTCCACAATCTTGTTGTGGTCAAGTCAAAGTCATAGTTCAATTCATAAGTCATTTTGAAAACATCTGACGACGGAACAGTATGGCCACTCCAACTGTCCATGACCACGGACGCGGCTATTCGAATAGTTTGACACTCTGTAGAGGTGGTACACTTTCACCACAAAATTCGATACATCCGTCAGGGATAACCCTGAATCATCATACTTAGTATGCGAATAATAAATCATAACCTTTCAATTACACACTCTAGTATAGGCACCTCCCCTATGAGCTTGGCCTCCCAGCCATGGCCATGTGCCATCCTGGGCACTGCATAGGTGGACATTCACACCCATGAGGTAGCCTCAGCTCAACCTCTTCCGCGAGGGAACCATACTAAGGCATATAAAATTCTAGTTAAGCCCTACCCAATTCAGTTATTGGGGTTATACGGTAAAATTGGAATGGTACCGCATCCGAACCCAACCATCAGTTTTTATAAAGGGCTAAGGCTCATGCCTCAACATTTCATCACCAAACCATTGTGTCTCTCAACACATGTCAAAACATCTTAATAGAATGAATCATCATTCCAAGGTTTTCATAATCATTTTCACCAAGTATTCCTCTCTAAAGTGATCAACTTTTATGCTTAGCACTAGCCACTAAAGTTGAGGGTATTTCACTAATGAGGGGTGCTAATCAAGTGTAACTATCCAACTCTAGTGTTATGCCTTTCGATGACATCTAAGTATAACTAGTTAGGACTAGTTTTATACTCTTTATGGTATCTATATTATTGTTCCAATACTCACAAAGCACTAACTAAAAGTAACGAAGTTTGGTAAAAGTAAAAGAATAAAGCTTGCAAGTAAAACTTGGGATTGGTATAATCAAAGTTGGATAACTAAGCATTCCTAAGGCATCTTGCATAGGTTATCTTGCAAGGATTGATTGCATAGTTAAGAAACTTGCAAGTGTTAGCTTTCCTTGAGTAGTGCAGTGGTTGAAGATTTCTTCTTCTTCTTGGTAGTACTCCTCCTCCTCGTATCCCGGGTCGGTACTATCGTCTATAAATGAATATGAGGTACATAATCACCAAACAATACTTAACTATTTCTATTTAGCATACTAAGGCTCACACTTGATGATCTAGCATCATCACAATCATCACATGAAACAAAGACTTAATCTTGTTTATCTTATTTTAGAAAAGTAATTTCTACTCATTGAAAATACTTAAGATTTAATATTCTCCAACTAAAATATGGGATCATTTTGACACATGTCATCACCACATACTTTAATACTTGGGAATTTGATTTAAAAGGTTTGGTCATATTTTATAAAGTTTAAGATTATCATTTAATAGAATTAAAGTGACTAGAAATGCCTATATAGCATTCTTTTAGTACTAGTACAATGTCACTGCATGTAAACCTAAATATTTTTACATATTTAGATAGATCTTGTCAAATGTGATTTTTGAAAGTTGGAATCAACTCAAAAGCATTAATGGTTGATTTTTGAAAAATGTTTGAATGTGGAAAAGTCTCTGTCTTGTTATTTTTGGTATAGGTTATCTCTAATTCAAAATGACTTGAATCCAATGGACTTGGATAGATAATTTGAATAGCTTTCTAACAAAATTGGAATCATGCAATTTGGTTCAGTGAATCTCTTTGAAATGATTTTTGAATCTACTGACAGAATCTGGTTTTAACTAAATTGGAAAAATCCTATTTGAATTTACAGGCCTGCACGGGAAAGTAAATGGGCTGGCCCAATCTGCACAGCGCGGAGCAGCGGGCTACTGACAGCACGGTCCCACTGGTCAGTGGCTCTATCTAACCGAAACGGTATCTTTCAATCTAGGTCGTGCGATTAGAACATGATCTAACGGCTGAGGTTCATCATCTGTGACGAACAGCTCCGGCGAGGTTCTAACCCTAACAACATTGTTGATGATGGGGGCGAACAACATTGTTGACGATGGGGGTCATGTGAGGCTCACCAGGGCTCCATCTAGGGTTGGCGATGGGGGAGAACAACATTGTTGACGACGGCGGTTTGGATGGTGGTCACGGCGGCTCCTGGAGCGGCTCCAATCGACGGCTCCTCTTCTCCTCTGCAGCGGCGGACTCCGACCAAATTCTGGCGGGCTGGTGCTCGCCTTGCTCCGAGACAACGAGCTTTGTTAACGAGTTGGAACTCGTGGTTGACGTAGTCGTACACTTGCCGATCTCAAGATCGTGATGAAGTCCAGCAGGTCCGGCTTCAGCACGTCCATCAGATCCAGCTCCAGCACCACCATGTCCAGCACAGCAAAGCAGCGGTGCATCCGTGATCGCACACACGTTCGGTACCCCGACAACCTCCGTCCCTCGCTCCAGCAAAAAAGTGGAAGCAGCAACTCCTTTCCAGATAAAGCCACCGGGAACATGTATCTCGCTAATCCGAGACCATGGGGGAATAATACTAGAGGGGGAGAGAGAGATCCTTCACAAGGAGGTGTATGTGAGAAGTAAGGAGAGGGGGGCCTTTTATAGGAGGAGGGGGGTGCCCCTCCTTCATGGCCGGCGCATGGAGGAGGTGACCTTTCACCTCCTGCATTCATGTGGTGGTAACTCCTCCACATTAAAATGCCCCTTCACATTCCCTTTTAAAGTCTCCACTTTAAATGCATTAAATTTCTCCAAACTTAATGCTCTCTCATTTAATAAAACTCTTTTATTATTTTTATTCAGAATTTTGTTAATTACTTTAATTAACAAACATTCACATAAAACCCCCTGCAACATTTCAATATTACATACAGAACCAATTTTAGCAATTTCACCCAAAACAGTTTCGGTGTCTATTGAAATAATTCCAGCGCTTTCTTAAATCTTTATCTGAAACACATTTGCTCCAAATGGTGTCGGTATCCCTTAAGTGTGTCACCCTATGGTTCGCGAATAATGCGTATGATCGAGACCCTCTCAAATCAATAATCGAAGCGGGACACGAGATCCATACTGACTCCTACACATTCAACGATGACTCTTGTGATCGTGTGAACCTTTAACGTCGTAACTAAATCCCTTTGTCTCGCGATATATTACATGTCCGAGATTCGATCATCGGTATCCAAATACCTAGTTTGATCTCGTTACCGACATTCACTCTTTTCTCGTTCCCGTGATATAACATTCTAGTGATCACATCACTTGCTTGCAAGCTATTTCAATGTGATATCACCGAGAGGGCCCAGAGTATATCTATCCGTCATCGGGATGGACAAATCCCACTCTTGATCCATGAGCCACAACATAACACCTTTGTAGCACTGAACCCACCTTTATAGTCACCCTGTTACGGTGTGACGTTTGATGTTATCAAGATACTCTTCTGGTGTTAGCAATTAACATGATCTCATGGTCTAAGGACTAAGATTACTTCGTAATATGTTATAGCAATATAAACATAATGACTCTGATCGTAATGCTATACTTCAGATGAATGTTCATCACATCATTCCACCAATGGTGTGACCTTGTTATTAACAACATCCAATGTCCATGATCAGGAAACCTTGATCATCTTGTTAATCAACAAGCTAGTCTATAAGAGAGGCATGACTAGGAACCCTTTTTGTTTATTAAATACACATGTATTGATGTTTCTGAATCAATACAATTCTAGCATGTAAAATAAACAATTATCATAAACATGGAATAAGATAATAACCACTTTATTATTGCCTCTCGGGCATATTCCCTTCAGGAGGGGGCCTCTATTTATACACCGGCGAGAGGGACATTGCAGCATGGGCTGGCTTCTCCAACAATGGCGGTATAGGGAGCTATTGGCGTGGCTGAGGGTAGGGGGCGACGCGGTGCTCCCTAGCGGTCGTCACAGGCTTAAAGGCGCGGCACGGGGTGGTCGAGAATGGTCGGGCGCGGGCGGTGCTCTGCGTGGAACTGGTGGTGTTCGAGACGTCTCACGGGGGCTATGGGTCGTGCTGTGGCGAACACGGATGTCTGGGAGCTAGCTACGGTCATGGCGAGTGTGTGCACACATAGAGAGGGTGAGGCGTGGCGTGTGTGCATTGGTCTGCTGCGGCGCTCTGGCGCGCTCTTGGCATGGCACAGTGAAAATGGGCGCGGCAATGCTAGGTGGTCCACGGCTGGCCTGCGGTCGAGGGTTGGACAGGGGGTGGCGGTGGACGGTCGCCTGTCTCCTGGTCATTGTGGGAGAGGGAGGCACAGTCTGTGGCGAGCTGTCCATGGTCGGCCGGCGTGGCAAGCTTCGGGCGGTGCTGCACTAGCGCAACGGCAAAGGGAGGAGGCTATCCACTGCATTGCTAGGTGCTAGAGGAGACAGGGGAGTGAAATGGGGGCAAATGGTCGAGTGATCACTGCTCCAAACAGTGGAGTTAGGCAGGGTTTAATCTGTGTCTGCGAGGTGTTCGACTAAATGGCCGCGTGAACTTAAGTTTGAAATTTTTGAATAAAATTTGGCGAGTGTTTTGATCTTATGCTTGAGTGTCTATGGTTTCTTCGAAAAGTCAAGGTGAATTGATTTGAGGGGTTTTTGCAAAATGGTGATCTTAGTACATACACTTGATTCAATTTTGAATTGTCCTTTAAATAGATTTGAAAATAGTTTTTGTGAGTTTGTAAAGTGGGCTTGGGTTCACTTTGACTTGGTCTAGCAAGAGGTGAAAAGAAATGGAAATGTTTCTGTTAGAAATTCTTTACTAGGAACTCACAAAGTGTCCTAGTGGTTAATTTTGGTCAAAATGACCATTTGATCATATGCTTTATTTTTTATTTCCTTTTCTTTGGATTTTTTTTGTAAGTGGCCTAGATGATGTAGTATTTATCTTTAAACCATTTCTTATCATTTGAAGCAAACACACATGGCAACTTCACTCAATCATACACTAATGCAAATCACACATACATTCATATTCAATTTAGTAATAGAAGTTTTTGTTAACCCTAAACTTGGGTGATTAGAACTTGATAATCTTGATTAATATTTTTGGGGTGTTACAACAGGCTGCCGTCAGTAAAGAACAGAGGGGGAACCACTGTCGAGATCTTCTATGGTTTCCTCCACCCCCTCCGGTGTGGTCATCATCTACATCGATATCCTCTCCATCCCTCTATTGTAATCTCTTGGTAAACATGCTGTGTGATGCAACATATTTTTCCCCATGATCTATTATATCTCTATGACTATGTTTGAGCATTGATCTATTAATGGCAACTGTGAGATAGTTCGTTGTTGGTTGCACTAATATATGAGTGCACACATATGTTGGCAGATGCATAAGGTTGTCACCATTGCATGTTGATAGGAGGAGGGACATACAGAGATTAACATAAACCGTGTCCCAATCCTTAAATATGCATGCTATGTTAATTCATGGTTAACTAACGGGGTATAAATTATGGGGACCTTGAAACTTACAACGGTGGTTGGAATTTATGTCTTAATATCTCCTTTGCTTGCTCGGAACTGTCCTTGGGATCAACCACTATTGGTGTATCTGCACAATAACTTGGTTGCGCCTATTTTAGCCCCTCTCTAGAAGAAACAATGAAAATACTATCCATGTGCTTCACTACTTGTGACAACTAAACAAATGAAATAATAAATTTCCTAAACACGTGCTCCCTTGAGTTACTTGATTTCACTTTACTTGTTGTTACTTTTACTTGATTTTACTTTGCTTGCATTAGTTTACTTCTTGTCTTCACTTTCAGCACTTTACAATTTTCTAGTTAGAATTAAAAAGTACCCTACACACTCTAGTTCTTTGCGTTGCATAAAAGGCCATATAAGTGGGTTATAGGGCTTTAGAGAATAGATAGTTTAACTTCATCTCCCCATGGGTTTGGCACTCAAATACTTATTGAATTGTGCTAGAGTGATCCCTTCCCTTGGGGATTATCACCATTCTGTGTTAGGCCCACATTTAATAGTAGTTGTTCCTTAATGGTGGAAATGTAATTTACGATTTGTTGCGTACATGAAATGGGCCATAAAACGGCCGAAACTGTGACGCATGGAATAGGCCAAATAGTAAAAGGTTGGTACAGTAACAAGCCATACACAAACATGCCATACAGTAACAGGCCAGAATAGTAACATGTCGGGACAATAACAAGCCGGAACAGTAAAATGTCTTAGCTGTGCCATGCCAGCAAAGTGATAGACCGAGCGCTAACGGGACATTCTTGGCCACACACTAATGTGTTCTCGTAATATCCATGGGCCTGTAGCAGGCCTCAATAGTAACATGCCTTAATGCAAAAGGTCATAAATGGGTCGTGGTCAACGCTCGCGAATGAACGGTGTCAGGCCTTCAACAGGTCAGAATAGTACCGGGTCATAGTTGCATGCTGTAAATGGGATGGACTGTGATGGACACAGTAGGGCCCTACGCATGCCCAGATAGTAACAAATCGAAAATTTAATAGGTCGTAGTTGGGCTACAAGTTGATGGGCTCCCGAGAAGCGAAGCATGCCCGCTACATGGCAAAACAATAACGCGCCATATTCTTATTGGGACTCTAATGGGCTGGCCCATATAATATTTAGGAGACCTTCGTTGGGTCTGGAATCTACCATAGATTTTGAAGAGTTTACAGCAGTAATTACTCGTTAACGACATTTTACATGTGGTAGTTCATATGATGTCAGCAGTCAATGGGCTAGCGAAACACATCTACCGCGGTCTGAATTTTCATGGTAGATGGGTTCCATCTACCACGAGTTTCAGAAAAACCATGGTATAACCTTTTGTCAGGTGACTTTTACCATGGATGACCATCCATGGTTGAAGACCTTTAAACACAAAAAAACAGCCTTCTACCACGAAATTAGGTCGTGGTAGGTGACAACTTTTCTTGTAGTGAAGGGGCACAAATTCACCAATTCCTTTCAGGTGTTCAATATACCCTGCTATGATATTATATTAGGCATGTATTGGTTGCATGAGTGCTGGAATATGTGGATTGACTGGCCAAACAAAAATTTAAGATTCAAACTACATGGCAATCGTATCACTCTAAAAGGCATTAAGGATAAAGTACAAAGTTGTGAGGCCATTTCAGTGAATAAATTTAGTAGCTGATCAAGCAACGAGTGCTCACACAAATTGTTCAGTGGGGGAGGACCGTTGACTGAACATGCCAAGTGTTTTTAGGAGCAAATAAAGCTACCACACATCCATCCATTTGATCATCGAATAAAGATGATGCCATGAGTCCAGCTGTCGTCGGATTAAGGACAAGTACGCCATGAGGGGGTCCTCGAGGCATGTGGAAGAGAGGGGTGTGAGTTGTATGGTGTTCCGGGACAGTGAGCACACAAGCTTACCCAGGTTCAAATCTGTTGGCTTTGGAGAGATCCTACTCCTGCTAGCAATCTAGTAATACGCAGAGCCAGAATATGGGTTACAAGGGTTTCGCCTGTGCGAGTTGAGATTGTTGACTATTGTGGGGTGCCCTAAAGGCTGGTCCCTAGGATGGATTATATAGATATCCGGCCTAGGGTTTACAGGAGAGACCTATCCAGCTACGACTAAGAGTCGGTTACAGAGTATATCTTGAACTACAAGTAACACTACAGGCCTATGTCGGTAAGTCTTCTGGGCCTTCCCGTAGCCATACTGGACTCTGTCTCTTCTCTCTAAATGGGCCGCACATGAAGCAAAGATCTAACCCAAAGTGGGCCACCCTGGTGAGCGAGGCACAATGAGGATACCCACAAAGTATATCCCCAACACCAACTTATCAATGTGAAACCCTATAGGTATTCACTGTAACATAAATACGAAATCAAATGAAATATTGAAGAGATGATAAAGCATGGAATCATGAAACCAAGTTAAAGTCCATTTGCATAGCATGTGCTATTGGTGAAGGAGAAGGATGGAAGCTGGTGATTTTGCGTCAACTATTTCCAACTGAATGTAGTAATGGTGAAGGATTGATACCACATGCCAATTGTTGATGATGAGCTCCTCGGTGATCTAGCTAGCGCTAAATTCTTCACGGAATTGGATCTGCTCCGGGTATCACCAAATTCAGATGCATGCTGAGGATGAGCAGAAAACCGTGTTTAAGACACATGGCAGATACTGAATTTCATGGAATGCCCTTAGGATTGACATATGCGCCATTCCATGCAGCGATGAACACCGCCATCTTCACGCACGTGGTTTGTCATTTTGTGTTGCTCTTCGTTGTTGACATGCAAATATACATTAAGACATTGGAACATCACAAACGACACTTGACCAAGGTGTTCCTGTTGATCGTATAGACCAACTTGTTAATGAAGAAGATTAAATGCTCGTTCATGCAGCAATCCTTGGAATAACTGAGGCATGTGATCAGCAAATACGGTGTCATAATAGACCCCACAATGATATATTTTGTACATCACTAGCCTTATCCTCGTAATGTGAAGCAATTACGTGGATTCCTTGGGCTGACGGGATATTATCGAAAATATATCAAGCAATTCGTCATGATCAGCAGGCCCTTGGTAACTCTCCTGAAGAAAGATGCATAGTTTGTGTGTTTGCCTCAAGTAAATGAGGCGTTCATCGCGTTGGAGCAGGCTGTGATATATGCAGCAGTACTCGCTTTGCTAGATTTCATACAAGAGTTTGTGCTCGAGAAATATGTGTGTGTGTGTGGGAGGTGTGGGTGTTTTATTGATGCAGTGTGGGCACACATTTGCCTTTCTCAACATAGCACTAGGACCAAACAATCAAGCATTTTCCATCTACGATAAGGAATGACTTACAATTCTTCTAGTGATAGAGAAATTGGAGACATACTTGAAGCATGGGCAATTTTTTATTCATACAGAACAACGGAGTTTGATGCACTAGGGGAACACAGCTTTAACACCAAGATTCAGCAAAAGCATTCTTTAGTTTCTAGGACTCTAGTACAAAATCATTCACAAAAAGGGGAAAGAATGGTTGCAGATGCCCTATCACATTGACCAGACATGCTCTATGCAGTGTCCATGGCATGCCCACTCCCAGGTTGGATGGAAGGGTGATCAAGGGATATACACAAGATGAAAGATTCAAACAATTTTATGCTAAATTGAGTGTCTAGGATCCAGTTATCAAGGTTTCACATGGTTGATGTGGTCATCAGATATAATGGAAAGGTTTGGCTAGGGACACACCTGGAAGCAGAACAAGCTATCATGATAGCCTTGCAGAATAGTGGCTTGGAGGGCACTCTAACTCACTAATTACATATCATAGAATAAAGCAAATGTTCTCATGGACTGGGATGAAGCAACATGTGTTCATGCATGTGTTAGAGTGCGTTGTGTGTCAGCAAGCTAAAAGTGAACATACTAAGTTACCTAGGAAATTATAGCCTCTTCGAATTCCACCTGAGGCATGGCATCTAGTGGGGTTATATTTTGTTGAAGGGCCACCAACAATTTTGGTTGTTGTTGACAAACTCACCAAATTTGGGCATTTCATCCCTTTGAGACACCCATTCGCTGTTGAAATAGCGACACAATTGTTTGTGGACAATGTTTATTGTCATCACCATGTGCCCAGGTGCTTATCTCCAATAGATACAAGATATTCATCGGCATCTTTTGGCAGAACCTGTTCAGATTGGCTGACACTACAATGAACATGAGTTCGTCCTACCATCCCCAAATTGATGGACAAACATAATGATTGAACTGATGCTTGGAAACATACCTCAGATGTTTGGTGCATGTTCAACCAAAACAGTGGGCCAAGTGGTTACTACTAATAGCCTAGTTGTACAACATCTCCTTCCACTCCGCTCTCAGGAGATCGTCATTTGAGGTGTTATATGGACACAAGCCTATATACTTTGGTTTCAACAATCTGAACCAACAAGCCACACTAACCTGGATGAATGGTTAGCTGAACGAGATGCAAAAATGCCAGTTGAAAGATCACGGATGCCGCCTAGAGGGGGTGAATAGGCGGTTATTTTTTTACGAGAAGGGCTTAACAAAGGCGGAACAAAACTCGCGTTTCCTTTCACCTATGTGCACCAAAAACTTATGCTAAGCAAGATAAGCAACAATGTGATAGCAAGATAGATTACTTCAAGCATGAAGGCTATCACAATGTAAAGTGCATAAGTAAAGAGCTCGGGTATAGAGATAAACAAGGCACGCGGGGACGGCGATATTTTACCGAGTTCCTCCCAACAAGGGAGTATGTGTCATTGGAGTGGTGGGCGGTACTAAGACCACCAACACCACAAGAGGCCTCACCCTATTTTCCCAAGAACCCGCCACAAGGAAATCACCCGATCCACTATAGGACACTTGAGGGTGGTCACCAAACTCGTACTAGATTGGGGAAATCTCCACAACTTAATTGGAGGCTCCCAAGAATCACCACCAAGGCCACAATCTTGTGGAGAGCTCCACAACTTAATTGAAGGCCCCAAGAACACACCACAAAGGCCACACAACCGTCTAGGATTCCAAGAACTCAAGAGGGAGAATCTTCTTGATTTCACCAACCAAATGCATCGAGGAGAACTCAAACCGATGCACCTACTGCAAATGGAAAGAAAACCACACAGATGCTCCAAACCTTCACTCTCAAGTTCCAACAAAGCTACTAAAGAAATTGGGGCAACAAGAGAGGAAGAAAACACACTACACGAGAAGTTGGCTTTTACAACAGACGATTTTCGTGGTTGAAGGCCTGTTTTTCGTGGCCAAATAGTCTTGCGCGACAGATGGCCTTCATGGTAAAAGCCCCATCACAAACGAATTAACCACGGTTTTTTTCGAACATGGTGGATCGCACCCTTCAGCCACGAAAACTTGTTCCGTCGTAGATCTGTTCGCCAGCCACGCTGACGGCTGACGTCATGCAAACTGCCACGTGGTAGCCACCGTTAGCGGCCAGTTACCACCGTTAACGGTCATAGAAACCGTGACATAAACCAGGCCTAGCCAAGGTCTGCTAAATACTAACTGGGCCACCCCATCAGGGGATCCTAATAAGAAGATGGCCCGTTATTATTTTGTCTAGCACTGTTTGAAATGGGCCCAAAAATTGCAGCCAGTAGCGGCCCACGAACTTTCTAGCCCGATTCTGTTTCGTCCTACAGAAGGCCCATGTTGGTCCAACACTGTGCTACCACTTGAGGCCTGCACAAATCCGTCCCGACACTGTTCAGGCCTGTTGCCAATTTAGCCTTTTACTATTCAGTCCTATTATTGTTCCAGCCTTTTAGGAAGTTCGACCCGTTACTGTTTAGGCACTTTAGTGGTTGGGATTTTGCCTGTTTAGGCTGGCACTATTTGGCCTGTTACTATACTGGCATGCCACCATACTAGCCTTTTGCTGTTGATACCTTTTATGGTTCTGGCCTTTCACTGTTTTGGCCTTTTCTCTTCTCTGGCCTTTTACTGTTCTGGCCTTTTACTGTTCTGGCCTCTTACTATTCTGGCCTATTGCTATTCTGGTCTCGTACTGTTCTGGCCTTTTACTGTTCTGGCATTTTACTGTACTGGCCATTTACTGTTTTGGCCTTCTACTGTTTTGGCCTTCTACTGTTCTGTCCTTTTACTATTCTAGCCTTTTACTGTCCATGCGCATGTTGTTTCAACATTTGGCATGCTACTGCTCCGCCTGTTACTGTTTCGGACTTTTTTGCTAGCGCCTACTTTTCGTAGAACATGTGAATATCAAGACATGAATTAATAAACACACAGAAATTAAAATTACTTACTACACAAAAATAAAAGTTTGTTACAACAGGTTATACAACAAGATCATAATTCTGACAGATTACAACGTGCCAGTACCATCAATAAGAGATTGGTACATGGCGATTCGCTTCAGTGTATCATCTGTCCTCTTCTTCAACATTTCATCTACAGATCTAAGAGCATCTACACCCTTTCGTTCTGCATGCAATGCATCATTTATATATTTATCACCTGCATGATTTATTCTAGGTGGAATGTTAAGTAAGTTGTTTGCTTCGGAAATGCAATGGGAGGATGAATGGGACGAGGGATCACAACTTTTAGTCCTGTCTTCCAAGGAATCCTTTTGGGTTTTAACTGCAGTTTGCTAAAATATGGTGAAACAAGTTAAAACAAACAACAAGGGAAACACGTAGTATTATATAAAGTAGAGATCATTTAAAGTAAGTATGAACTTACAGTAGCACGTTCAGGCTGACAGTAGCTCCTTCTCGAGCGGGTGCGACTCCTGGTCAATCTGCCAGAAGAATCTGAGCAGAGCAGTTGGAACTCTGGTCCTTGTACTCCATTGTCATTTCTCTGTATGACATATGAAACGAAGTTGGTTAGTTTGGAAGGATGAAAACTCTTGAAAAACACCAAAAACATAGCATTAAAAATTACCAGATGTATGTTTCAAACTAGATAGCTGGTTTGGAAGGATGAAAGCAGGTGAAAACACCAACATATAGCATTAAAAATGACCAGATATATCATCCAAACTAGATGGACATTTTCCGAATTAAGCATTCGCACATATATTCACAATTGAACATAAATGCAAATGTCATGGCAAGTTCTTAGGTAGAATGACTTATTAACTTATTAGGCATGTAGGTTACAGAACTAATTAACATGACAAGAAACTGGCCTAAGTAACACAAGGAAATCTCACGATTTAGCCTTGCTGGGCATCAAATTGTCAGTGTTGGATCCTATATAAATTGTTTGCATGACCCGTGCGAGTGCTCAGAAAGAATAGAATCTGTGAGTTCGTGTTGGAGGATTAAACCGATAGCGTGATAATAAAGAAAGGGAATAAAAGAGAGAAGCTAATGATATGGATAGGACCTACAAGATGAAGGGTGCAAACGAAATGGCAATAGCATCCAGGATATTGAGCAACATCCTAATGATTTCATCGCTTATGAGTACCAAAAATATAGCAAACAAGCAAGAGAAATTACCGCTGAGCGGCGAGGACGGGTGGGACAGGCAAGTCGGTGGCGGGGGCGGCAGCTCGGCATTTCGGGGTTAGCAACGAATGATTCAGTGAAGCGGCCCAGGTAGGGTAGATGACGATGTTGGCAAAGCAGATCCGGTGCTGCGAGGGAGTCGGTGAAATAGTTCTAGTGAAGAGCGCCTGCAGTGGAAGAGCTCCGGTGTGGAAGAGAGGGCCGACGGTGAAGAAACTAGAGGAAGGTTGAGGTTGGAGGGGTGTGGGCGGGGAAGAGATGATGGGGGGATATAGGTGGGATGACGCACATTTATGACCTATACCCCTCTATTATTGCAGTACTCCCATGGTCCTTGTTTCCGGAGCAGGGATAGAAGAGGAATTTTGCATTTGCAAAAAGCAGGGCAGGATATTTGAATATATGCGCGGGATATTTGAATAGATGTGCACGGGATGTTTCGGTGCCATGCGGAAATTTTGAGGTTGAAGCTTCCGACGTACGCTACTCCGATGCGATCGATCTCACATGTTGGCCCTGTCTAGGCCCACACGCCAGCGATAGTATGCTTACCAACATATAGATGAGTTTCCACACATTTTCCGAAATTGATAAACAATATATTTTGAAGGCTTTCATACAAGATGACCAAGGCCACGACCATATCTCTGTTATAGTTAATAATAGTGTGTCCATATCTGGTAGATAGCTCCATCGTGGCATTTCAAAATAAGATTCTAAATTTGATGGACAATGCCCAACTTTCATGAATTTCCAAACTTTCTAGCTAAATCTATGCAATAAAATGACTTTTTGACAATCTGAAGTAAATATGTCTAATTTCCAACTAGGAAGTGTGTGATATACCTTGCTCTTGACTTTTTAAAATAATTCAAATA
This sequence comes from Avena insularis, assembly GCA_023614405.1. Taxonomy (NCBI): domain Eukaryota; kingdom Viridiplantae; phylum Streptophyta; class Magnoliopsida; order Poales; family Poaceae; genus Avena; species Avena insularis. The sequence goes on from CM042694.1 coordinate 456,567,223, forward strand.
TATCAAGTAGTCAAATATTGGTGAACCACCGTGAGTTTCACAAAATTCAACTTTTTGATATGAATGGTAATGACACCTAATTTTGGCCATTTTAGAAAAATACAAAGAAACAAAATATAAAAAGAAATGCATCCATTATTTTCTCTCTTCATGTCTCACTATGTGCACTAGCTAGTTTCCATGGAAAAATATAATCTTGAAATTTGATAACTTCTGAGAAAACATTGTATCACAATATATGGAGTACCATGTAAGAATATGCATGGCTTTCAAACCACATGAACAAGGTCATGGCCATATCTTTTCTATAGTTTATAATAACCTATCCATATTTGTTATGTTGTGTATTGGCATTTAAAATATTATTTACAAAGGAAGCTTCCGAATTGGAAGTTATTTCAATTTTCTAAGGCACACCAATGGCTTTAGTCATGAAGCTACTACAAAACATGGCTTAAAATCCCACTATCCCGGTTTTCACTGAAAGTATATATATCCTAGGGTTAAGTTTAGGGTTCGGGATTTTATTTTGGGTTGGGGGTTTAAGGGTTCAAGGTTTATGGTTTAGGATTTTAGGGTTTAGGCTTTTAGGGTTTAGTGGTTTAGGGTTTAGGGTTGTTCAGGGTTTTAGGGTTTATGACTGTTTGGCTTTTAGGGTTTACGGAATTTTCAATAATAATGTTCAATCTTTATATATATGGTTATATTCATGGAAAAGAACGGCGTCGCAATTTAATAAAAGTATTTCAAAATTTGATCTATAAGTGCATTATACCTCCTTGGTAAGGGTTTAGGGTTCTAAGGTTAGGAAGTTAGGGTTCTAGGGTTAGGAGGTTATTAGGGTTTACGGTTAAGGGTTTTGGATTTTCAATGATGTTCAAGCTTTATGCTTATATTCATGTAATAGAATGGTGTTACCACAATTTAACGAAAGTATCTCAAATTTTGATCTATAAGTGCACGATACCTGCTGGTTTAGGGTTTATGGGTCGATGATTTAGGGTTTTATGGTTTAGGTTTTATGGGTTGTTTAGGGTTTATGGATTCGCGATTTTTCAATAATGCTCAAAGATTTATGCTTATATTCGTCGAATAGAATGGCGTTACCTGCTTTAATGAAAGTATCACAAGTGTTGATCTATAAGTGCATGATACCTGGTTGGTTAGGTTTTTACAGTTTAGGTTTTATGGTTGTATAGGGTTTAGAGTTTAGCGAATTTAGAATAATGCTCAAGTTTTATTGTTATATTCGTCGAATAAAATGACGTTACCAAATTTATTGAAAGTATCTCAAATTTTGATCTATAAAGTGCATGATACATGCTTGGTTAGTGTTTATGGGTTGAGGGTTTGGGGTTTTAGGGTTTAGGTTTTAGGGGTTGTTTAGGGTTTAGGGTTTAGGGTTTAGGGAATTTTCGATAATGCTCAAGATTTATGCTTATATTCGTCGAATAAAATGGCGTTACCAAATTAAACAAAAGTATATCAAATTTTGATCTATAAGTGCATGCTACGTGCTTGGTAAGGGTTTAGGGTTTCGGGGTTTAGGGTTTTGGGTTTTAGGAATTTTCAATAATGTTCAAGTTGCTTTATGCTTATATTCCTAGAATAGAATGGCATTACATCAATTTATTGAAAGTATCTCAAATTTTGATGTATAAGTGCATGATACCTGCTTTGGTCAGGGTTTATGGGTCGAGGGTTTAGGCTTATAGGTTTTTACGGTTTAGTTTTATGGGTTGTTTAGGGTTTAGAGTTTAGCGAATTTTTAATAATGCTCAAGATTTATGCTTATACTCGTAGAACAGAATGAGTGTTAGCTAATTTAATCAAAGTATCTCAAATTTTAATCAATGTGTGCATGACACCTGCTTGGTTAGGGTTTATGGCTGAGGGTTTAGGGCTTTAGGGTTTAAGTTTTTGGGGTTGTTTAGGGTTTAGGGAATTGTTGATATTACTCAGGATTTAAGCTTATATTCATCAAATAGAATGGCATTACCCAATTTAACGAAATTATCTTAAATTTTGATCTATAAGTGCATGCTACGTGCTTGGTGAGGGTTTTGGGTTTAGGGTTATAGGGTTTAGGGGTTTAGGGTTTGAGTTTTAGGGGCATCGGTTTTCGAGAATTTTCAATAATGTTCAAGCTTTATGCTTATATTCATGGAATAGAATGGTGTCACCCAATTTACCGGAAGTATCTCAATTTTTGATCTGTAGTTGCACGATACCTGCTTGGTTAGGGTTTAGGGGTTTAGATTTTATGGTTTAGGATTCTGTGAATTCTCAATAATATTTTCAAACTTTATGGTTATATATATTCGTGGAACAGAATGGTGTTACCGCAATTTAATGAAAGTATCTCAAAAATTGATCTACAAGTCGATGATATCCTGCTTGGTCATATTTGTGTTAAATAAAATTGAAGGTAACTAAGTACTAAAACAAGCGAGAAATAGAAGATTGCTTGAGATTTAGGCGTTGTTTGGTTGGGCTCTAATTCTGGCTATTGATTTTTGGCTTATAAAGCTACAAACGTGTTTTTGGCTTTGTTTCTTTAGCTTGTACTCTGACATAGTGGAATGATAGTATAAGCCAGGTTGGATGATTTTAATGATTCTATCTCGGTTTAGCGAAAAATGTTCAAATTTTGAACAACAAGCAATAGTAATCTCTACTTCCCGTAATTTTGGCTCACTGACATGTGGGTCACTTGCATAGTGGGTCCAAAAAGTTAGTGTAGGTCGGAGTGGGCGGGCAGGTAAATATTGAAGAAGGGCTGGGAAACGTGGATGGGGTGATGCACTTGGGAGAACGCAAATTTACCGCCTATATCCCTCTGTTATTGCAGTGACCTCGGATTCTTGTTTTTGGAGCAAGGATAGAAGAGGAATTTTGCATTCTAGAAAGAGATGAAGCATGTTTGAATGGATGCGCGGGATATTTTAATGGATGGGTGCGATGTCTAGGTGCCATACCAAATTTTGAGGTCGAAGCTTCTAGCAAACGCTACTCTAGTGTGGGGCCTCTCAGACACGCTGTCACCGTCTAGGCCCACACGCCAGCGAGAGTTACTTCCCAGCATTTAAACGAGTTTCTAGGCATTTGCTGAAATTTTCGAACAATTTAAGGCTTTCAAGGAGATGATCATCATCCAAAAAAGAGTGACCAAGGCCATGGAAATAGTTTATGATGACGTGTCCGTATTTGGTAGATCGGTGCATCTTTGCAAATCAACCAATATGCCAGCTTCAAAATTTGAAGTTTGTTTTCGAATTTCCAAGTAACAACAATGTGTTTTGTTGTGAAGCAACTACAAAGATGATGGCTCAAAAATGCCACCACCCCCTTTTTTCACACAATGTATAACGCCCTTTCAAGCTTCTAGGCTAAATTTGTGCAATAAAATAATTTTTGGGGTTGGATGTTTGAATGGATGGGCGGGATGTTTGAATGGGTGGGCGGAATATTTCGGCGCTCTGCCGAAATTTTGAAGTTGAAGCTTCTAAGGTACCCTACTCCCACTTGGGATGATGTCCTCGTCAGATAGACCCATAGGCTTGTATGAATTCCAGCATTTAATGAGTTTATAGACATCTGTCGAAATTAATGAACATTAATTTAAGGCTTTCAAAACAAGAGGAGCAAGGTCACAACCATAGATTCTATATCTTTTTCATGTTTTGTACTACTCCATACATTGAAGCATCTTCGCCAAGCAAGCTTACAAACCTGTCCATATTTGGTAGATCGGCGCATCTTGGCATTTCAAGCAATTTTTTACAAAAGAGATTCTAGATTTGATGGATAATTCCCTACTTTCATGAGTTTCCAAGCTTCCTAGCTGAAGATGCTGAAATTAAATAACTTTTTGATGATTGAAAGTAAGTATGTCTATTTATCAACTACAAAGTGTGTGATATCGCCTGCTCTTGACTTTTAAAAATAGTTTAAAGGTACCGAATTAGTCAAATATTGGAGAACCACCGAGAGTTTTGCAAGATTTCAATTTTTTGATATGAATAGTAATGACACCAAATTTGGGCCATTTTTAAGAAAAATAAAGAAACAAAATATAAAACGAAATACAACCATTTGTTTCTCCATTGGTGTCTCACTGTGTGCATTGGATAATTTCCAAGAAAATATATAAAATTTGATAACTCTTGAAAAACTCGTTTCACAATATGGCGTACCATGTTTGAACATTCATGGCTTCCAAAAACTAGATGACCAATGTCAAGGCCATATGTGTTACCATACTTTATGATAATGTAACCATGTTTGGTAGAATGGTGCATATTGGTATTTCTACATTGTTTAGAAAAAGAGCTTCCATATTTGGAGTTATTTTAAAAGCTCCAATCGATAATAATGGCTTTAATTTTGTCATACGATATATGGCATACCATGTATGAATTTGCATGGTTTTCAAACCAGGTGACCAAGGTCATGGCGATACCTTTGCTATAGTTTATAACAACATGTTTGTATTTGGTAGATTGGTCCTTATTATTGGCATTTAAAATATTATTTAGAAAGGAAGCTTCTAAATTTGAAGTTATTTTCAATTTTTCAGGCGACTGATGACCCACAAGTATAGGGGGTGTATCGCAGTATTTTCGATAAGTAAGAGTGTCGAACCCAACAAGGAGCAGAAGGTGTTGACGAGTGGCTTGGAGCAGGAATTCTCTGTAAATACTTAGCAAATGGATTTTTAGGGGGTTTTGATAATGCAGATAAATAAAGTGTGAGTAAATAAAAGACAATGATAATAGATGCAGCAAGTGTCCCAATACTTTCTTTAGCAAAGGACAAGCCGGTTGTATTACTTAAGATGACCAAACGTTCTTGAGGACACATGGGAATATCGTCAACTGCTTTGCTTCATATAGTTGATTACTCTTCTTTAGTTTGATAATTGTTGTGTGGGTGAACCTGTGCTAATGTACTGACCTTCCTAGGACTAATACATACTTGTGATTATACCCCTTGCAAGCATCCGCAAGTACAAGAAAGTAATTAAGATAGAAACCAAATAACAGCTTTAAACTCTAAGATCCTAACATCCCTTGTGCAAAGGTTTCCTAATGGGGGTTCAGGTTTCTATCACTCTGGCAACCCCTACGATTAGTAGCCAAATACACAATGCATTCCCCTAGGCCCATGAAGGTGAAGTGTCATGTAGTCGAAGTTCACATGACACCACTAGAAGAATAACACCACAACTTAAATAACAAACTATTGAATCTTTCTCAACACAATTCTAGTACTAACAACATGACTTCTCCCATGTCCTCAAGAACTAAACGAACTACTCACAATACATGATATGGATCAAGATCAGAGATGATATAATGATAAGTAACAATCTGAACATAACAATAATTCGATGATTCCACTCAATAGTATCAACTACAACAAGTAATCAACACCGGGAAAGTTTCCCCTAAGAACTATGCAAGATTCAACCCAATTGTTACAGCGGTATGGAGTGGTGATGATGGTGCTGATGGAGATGATGAAGATGATCCTGATGAAGTCCAGCTTGATGGTGGTGTTGATGGCGACGATCTCCCCTCTCCAGGAAGGGATTCCCCTAGCAGAATTCCGTTTGCCGTAGAGATCTTTCTCTCTCTATAGTTTTCTGCCCCGCAGAGGCGGCGGAATCTTTCTGTGGTCTCTCCCCCAGGCTTAGGGTTTCATGGGGATAATATACGCCAAAGGGGAGAGTCAGGAGTGGGCTAGGGTGGCCACACCACCTGGTGGCGTGGCATAGGGTAGCCCGCGCCAGGGGATGGTGTGGGCCCCCTGTGGCCCAACTCCGCTCCCCCTTCTGGCATCCTTCGTCTTCTGGAAAAATAGGATTTTCTATGTATTTTCCTGGATTTTCTGATCTTCGCGAATTTCGCCTCTAAACGGCCCCTTTTCCATCAGAATCCTGACTGCAGCGGTCCAAGCTCCAAAAGTTATCAACCATGGAAAAACAGATGAAATAACATAAGTATCATCTCTTAATATGAAATATATCAATGAATAACAGTAAATTATTATATAGAATAGTGACGCAAAATGGACGTATCAACTCCCCCCCAAGCTTAGACTTCGCTTGTCCCCAAGCGAAAACTGAGCTCAATAAACATGACCTCAGGTTTATGGAGTGAAGTGTCGATAAAAGAATACGGACAAGAAGCATCACATTCATCAATACACAAATCATAATAGAAGACAACTCAGTATTATATAACTTAACTTGCAATAAGTAAAGGAAACACAATAAAGATACACAAAGTAAATCATAATTGGCAATGGCAAACTTTGCTCTTGGTCAAAGAATAGTTAAGAATTTGCAGGAGTTCAATCATAAAGGGGTTATCAATGATAGGTTTCAAAGTAATATTCACTAAGATAAGAGCAATGTGCAAAACAAGGAACATAAGAAACATGATTGATTAAATCATCATATGAATGAATGAAACACAACAACTCAAAATACTTGCTGAGATAGAAAGGAAGAGGTTTACTGACTCAACTAAAAAGTAAAAGATAGGCCCTTCGCAGAGGGAAGCAGGGATTTCAAGTTTCATAAAGAGCTTCCAAAAATTATGGTACTTATTAGATTTCAACTCTCTTTGCCCCTATCATAAGCATCTTTAGGTGGTTAAGGTTAAAGTGAGCAAACTATGGAGTATATGCTTGACAAAGTATAAGTTGGCAATCTCATGTCCCTTGAATACGAGGGCCGCTCCTCATGCTACTCATGTTTAGTTATCGGTAAGTTCTTGTCATAGTAAGTACATGTGTATCATAGAGAACCGCCAATGGGGTACCCCTTGCCTGATGATACGGAAGAATACCCAGATCAAAATGACAAGGCAAGCAGACAATAAGCATCTTGGCATCTTCTTATTTACCATGGGAAAATGGTGTTTTTTCTCTCTTTCCTCTTTTCTCATCTCTTTTTTTCTTTTCTTCTCAATCTCTATCTCTTTTTTTATAAGAAGAATGCTTCATAGATTGCTCATTATGGTTAGGTTGCAGGTTTCCACCATGATTAGGCATGGATTAGACCAGCCGACCAGGCGTTTCTCTAACACACATACATAACTCCATGGACTTACAAGCTCCCCTTTCATTTCACACCGACGACATCCATAAACAAAAGAGCATGATATCAATTGGCTATAATGTACAAGTGCAATGTTGAAAGCGTTCCCCATGACATCATGGTTCTGCTAATTCCCAACATATAAGTGCAAGCATATACAACTTAGATGACACAATGGTTCAAGTTTATTAGGTGCAAGAAAAGTAAAGTGTCCCATCAAGTTTGCGAGAGCTTTAATCACTAATTTGCACATAACAAGTTTAATTCGGAAGGTAGATAAAAACATGAATTTACATGGAATAGCAATAGTGCTAATAGGTAGGTATGGTGGACAGAACTGGCATAGGTTTTGGTTTTAAGGATTGGATGCATGGGAAGCATTCCCTCTCAGTAAAGGTTTTAGGCTAGCAAGGCTAGGTAGAAAGCATAAGAATTGAAGGAAACAAACAAACATACAAGTGATAAAAAAACATGTGATCTTCCTTGGAAACACAAAAGATTTTAACTAGAGAATACTAAGCTTATGAGCAAATCAAGAAAGATGATGAAATTATATTTCTTAAGAGTACTTTTATCTTTTTCATTCAATTCTCATAATAGTGTTGCTACTGATCGAGCCAGGTTTGCCAAAACCAACTAAATTAACTCAATGATCCCAAAGTGATACCAATACTAACAACAAGATCAATCATATAATAGTAATTGAAAACTAATATAAGATATGCAAAAGAGTGAATGATAGAACTTCTCATTAATATTCTATAACGGCAACTCACACCAAGGGATACATAGATATCTAAAGAGAGGGGGGACACTTCCATAATGCAAACCATCATGCATGATAACTTCTCTATTCATGATATGACCCTACTAAAAAGGTAAAAAGATAGAAGATAGTGATATGATACCGCGGCACTCCCCCAAGCTTGGAACAAACCAAGGGGATGCCAAAACCTGATGACGAATTACTCCTTCGGTGGTGGTGGTGTTCTCTCGATGAGCTTTTCAATCAATTTCCTCAAGTCCTCAATCTCGAAGGTAAGAGTACGAATCAACTCCAAATTGTGCTCGATGCGGTTGATGATCATGTCGGGTTGTGAATCCCAGCTCGTACGATTCTTTCCCCACTCTTCCTCCATGAAGTCTTCTTTTCCTGCATGGTTAGAACGAGGCATATCCCAATTGGAGGGTAGTTTCTCCTTGGGCATATTCTGGAATTGATGCTCATGAATAAGGGTATGGAAGGGATTCTTGGTGCGTGGAGAAGGTGACCGCGAAGCCAAGCAATGATGCGGAGTCTTCCCTCTAGTGGACATCCATGCAGTCCTTTTGAACCTGGCAGGGTTTGCCACCACTCCAATGCTTGCAACGGTGGTGCTGGTGTGCACATGTTGGTCTTCCTTTGCTATAGCTCTCCTCCTCCTACTCAGAGGCTTGGAGATATTCCTCCATAGGCTCCTTGCCCTTATCGTTGGTGGAGACCATTGTGCTTCTACACTTTAAGAATAGTTCCTGGCAGAAATAGATCGAAACGAAAACACGACGAGAACAAGATATACGAACCTCAGGGGATCCGGGGGATTATATATTATGAATTTTTACAACATAAGGAACGTACTGGGAGAAAATGGGTCGGAGACGGACTCCGGGGCGGCCACACCACCTGGTGGCACGGCCAGGGGGCCCATGCCACGGGGTGGTGTGAGCCACCCTGGCTCCGTTTCCGTCCCTCTTTCGCTTCATTGCTTTCCTTGTTGGATAAAAACTGCAAAAATATAACTTGACAGATTTTTCGCGGACCTTTTCTTACCAGAAATGTTACCTATTCGAAAACGGACTCTGCAGGTCTCAGAACTTGACATTTAATAAATTCTTCCGGATTCATCGCTTGAATAACATCAATATCTTCATATTTATACACATATTGTTTGAGTCATTAAACCATTCACCATCTTAAGACCATTTTCTCCTATAACCTGGAAATTTCTTTCACACAAAACTTCACACAATTCTCATTAGCATCATTAGTGTAAGCGGGGTAATAAACCTTTTAAATTCAATTTCAACTGAAATCCATCAAAACATAAGCTACTGTAGCAACTCCTTCCGAAAACCCAAAAAGAATTCAAAAAGGAAATCGATTTAAGAGGCAAATGCAAGAGTGGCAAAAATCTGTCAAAACAGACCAGCAGGTAAAGATCAATTGTTTCGAAAATCTATGTTGCTCAAATCAAAAAGTGCAAAACTAACGAAAGTTAAATAACAACCTGGGGCAGAAGCACAAAAAATTACAGCTCAATCCGACATACAGAGATTTTTCATGAATTTTTATAACGAAGCACAAAAATCTGTTTCGGGACAACAACTTCCCCAAATCTTACTTCTCTCTCATTAGAGGTTGACCTTGACACAAAATCCAAACAAAAAGGATAAGGAGAGGTTATTGCCAAAACAATAACTTCCAAGACTCAAAGAAACAAAAACAAACTGAAAGCAAAAAAATATTGGGTTGTCTCCCAAAAAGCTTTTTCTTTATAGCCATTAAGATGGGAATGATAATTTCAATGATACTCACATAAGAATATGAATTGAAGTAAAAGAGAGCATCAAGAAGAAAAAATACACATGTTTAAGTTTAACCCACTTCCTATGCAAGGGAATTTTGTAAGCAAATAAATTGTTGAAACCAGAAGCTGCAAGCATAGGAAGGCAAAACAAGTGCAACATAAAGACTTTCAGCATAAAGCGAGGAAACTTATTATTGAGATACATTAGAACCATCTTCCCTCTCTCATAATAACTTTCAGTATCATGCATAAATTTAACGATATAACTATCACAAGAACCATTGTATCAATGATCACTTATCCTAACAGAAAACATAGGACACTAGCTCTCATAACACTACTAGTGAAGTCACACAACTTAGTGTTTTCAAGAGTAGTCATTTTTTTGGATTTTCAAATAAGAAAGCAAACTAGCAAAACTAATTTTTTTGTTTTTTTTGAAGAACAAAACAAGCAAACAAAGCAAAAAGAAACTAAGAAAAACAAAAACAACAAAGTAAAAAGATTGGTTATGAGGGACTCCCCTTGTGAACATGTCCTTGACTCCCCGGCAACGGCGCCAGGAAAATGCTTGATGGCTCTATGTATGGCGCCTAGAAAAGTGCTGGTGCGTGGTTGATGTAGAGCTCGTTGGGAACCCCAAGAGGAAGGTATGATGAGCACAGCAACAAGTTTCCCTCAATTATGAAACCAAGGTTTAATCGAACCAGTAGGAGCAAGGAAACACCCCAAAGGTGTTACTAGCTGAGCTTTGGCGAGCACTACCGGTGCTAGTAGCAACGTGGAGACCTGCACAACACAACCACAGAACTTTGTCCCCAACTTGCGATGAGGTTGTCAATCTCACCGTGTTTTGCGGAAAACAAAGGATTAAACATATCGAATGGAAAGAAGTAAAAGTTTGCAGAAAGTAAACACAAAGCAGTAAACAGTAGTAGATTGTATGTAAAGAAAAAGAGGACCGGGATCCATAGTTCACTAGAGGTGGCTCTACATAGATAGAAAACATGCTGGGTGAACAAATTACAGCGGGGCAATTGACAAACACCGAGAAAGCAATACATGCATATACTAATCATATTGACTCCTTTGAGACTTGATTGGGAATTAGAACATAATACATAGACCGCCATCCAACTGCCTCTATGACTAATAATCCACCTTCAGGTTATCATCCGAACCCCCTCCTGTATTAAGTTGCAAGCAATAGATTATTGCTTTATGAACTGCGTGTAAAGTAAACAATACGATTGTTCTATGAACAAAGGATTGTTGTTTTCTCCCTAGTAGCAACAGCATATCTAGTACCTTAGAGATTTCTGTCACTTCCCCAGATTACCAGAGGCATGAACCCACTATCGAGCATAAATACTAACTCTTGGAGTTGCTAGCATCTACTCGGCCAAGATAGCTACTAACAACGGAGAGCATTCAAGATTACAAATAACAAAGACATGATAAAATAAATAATCAATCTGAAATAGCATCTCAATATCCATCGGATCCTCGCAAACACAACATGTAGGATTACAAATAGACGATCTTGATCATGAACGGAGCTCACAAGATCTAGACATGGTAGCACAAAGGAGAAGAACCAACCATCTAGCTACTACATGGACCCGTAGTCTAAGGATGAACTACTCACGCATCACACCGGAGGCTCGCATGGTGATGAAGAAGGCCTCTAGGGTGAATTCCACTCTCTGGCAGGGTGCCGGGAAGAGCTTCAGATCCCTCCCGATCTAGGGATGGAGATGACGATGGCTACAGACTCTTTCGTGGATTTTTGATCGGGCACTTAGGGTTTTCGTCCCGAGGGCATCTTATAGTCGGAAGGGGAGGCCGAGGGGGTGGCTGGGCTAGCCACACCACCCCCTGGCGCGGGCCAGGCCTGGCCGTGCGGCCAGGTGGTGTGGCCGCCCTCTGGCCCTTCTCTGTCTCGTATTCTAGCACTTGATCCCTTTTGGAAAAATAGGCACTTTGGCTTTTGTCCCGTCCAATTCCAAGAATATTCATTTTCTGACTTTCCTGGAACCAAAAACAGCAGAAAATAGGCAGCTGGCACTGTAGCTCTTGTTAATAGGTTAGTCCAAGAAATCATATGAAAAGTACTCCAAGGTTGGAACAAAACACAAGAAAGTGGATAAAACCAAGCATGGAACATCAAAAATTATAGATACATTTGCAATGTATCAGTATCCCTGTGCTAAAAGTTGTCTATGACTACATCATGTTTTTGTGGAAGCCTCTATGACACCATCTCTTCTTCATTTACTGTAGCACGGTGGTACATACCTGCGAACATGCGGTGCTCCAAGTGCGGCAAACAGGATGGTACCCCCACATGCCGCAGGATCCGACGAGTACCACTACTCACCAAACAAGCGCAAGGCCACCGACCAGCTGGGACGGCCTAGCTTAAAGAGAAAGGTATTTGTTCTTAATACCCTTATTACCATGGTGCAGTCAGATTTAAGTCTTACCCGCTTGTTGTCATGCATGCTTATTAGATGTTCAGAAACATATGTGTGATTTTTTTAATTCGAGCACTATGTTTATGTGAATCTAGATCTGGATCTGTCAGACTGTCTCATACAGTCAGTATATGACTACTATATACTGTACTCCCTCCGTCCCAAGGCTTAGGCATATACTATATTGTTTGAAAAGTCAAGCGACGGAAAGTTTAACCAAACTTTTGAAAAAAAGTCAAAAACTATCAAGAACTATGATATTATACACATACGACGTGAATATATGTTTCATGATGTATCCAAGGATATATAATTCATATTATATTTTTTTTCTAAAAACATGGTCAAACTTTACATAGTATTGAACTGTTGAGCTATGTTGCTATTTATGCAGATTGAAGGTGCTGCTGCGGAGGCTGAGGCTGTTGTAGAGGCTAGTAGATTTCTGATGCCTGCACCAAAAGAGGACATCCTCTACACAACGAGGAAGCGCCAACACAGTACCCAGGTGGGCAGTGACCTCTCTAAGAAGTGGGTATAATTTGGAAATCCACAATTTCACATGTTATGATTTTCCATGTTATTGTTATCAACTAGTACTATATGTTTATGCTCATTAGAAGTTCACAAAAATCAAATATGTTTGCTTTACAGGCAATGGTTTTGTCTTATATTATTAGATTTACTTTCTCTTTACATAATTTAACCTTTCCACTTAATTTCAATTAGTACGACGCACCAGCTGCTCAGCCCTTTCTATTACCCACCTCTTGTCAAGCTTGTGGATTGAAAGGGGGGCCCTGTATGCCATTCCAAAGGCAGAGGGATGAAAAATGGTGCATGGCCACCCTTCGCAAAGGGTACCCATGGTATCAGGTATGGATTCCAAGTGGTTTAGACCGACTTGATGTAAGATCTTGTATCTCATTTTTTTTATGTCGCCTTACTTCTCTATCAATTTTATCATTAAGGCTATCTCTTGTGTCGTTCGCCCCATTATAAACAAGATGTTCGGAAACGACAATTTTCTAACTCTGTATAGCGAGGTCCGTAAAGGCATGCGGCAACTATATGATGTAGATGTCTCCCAGACGATGGCCAGCACCTATTTAGGTGGCCGAGGTTGGTTCAAGTATGTCCATGAGAATGGTCTGAAGTAGGGGGACGAGGTATCATTTGATTTTAGCAAGCTTGGGCAGATACTTGCACGCCATCGTACACCGGTTGACCGAAGGACCAAGAACAGAGGTAGTACTAATTAATTTGATTATGTACTCATCACAACCTCTAATGATTTTCTTACGACTAACTGTTCTGCACCATTATCTTTACTCATCATATGACCCTGACCACTTCTGTAGTCCGCTTCCCCTCATGTACCACCCAGAAGGGTGCCGGCATCAAGCTGCTAGCACCGGCACCAGCACCGGCCCCAGTTCCTGCAAAGGCACCTGTTGACCTTAGTAGGAGAAAGAATAGAGGTAGTAACTTAACTCGCTTGTATATTGTCATCTCTATCTAGGAGTTACTGTTGTATAAGAAACCATTTTGCTTGTACACATCTCATATGCCTCTCTGACCACTCCTGCAGTCCCCTTACCTACCCTTCAAAAGGTAACCAGCACCAAGCTTCTAGCACCCCCAACGACACTGGCCCTAGTTCCTGCTCCGGCACCTGTTGACCCAAGGAGAAAGAATGGAGGTAGTAACTTAATTTGCTTGTATACTCATCATATCCTCTGATCACTGTCTTATGAGTAACTGTTGTATAAGAGACCATTTTGCTTGTACACTTCTCAGCTGCCTCTACCATCCCTGCAGTCAGCTTAGCTACCCCTCGGAAGGAATCTAGCATCAAGCTGTTGGCGCCGGCACCGGTTCTAGGCCTTCTACAATTAGTGGCACCATCTCCTGCACCAGCACCAGCCCTAGCACAGGCACCGGCACAAGCTCCTTCATCACCCCGGGCAGCACCTTGTCAGACAATATCCTACACATGTGTCATCACAAGGTCGCACCGGATTATGTTTGTGAGTATATGGCGGCAGATAAACTATTCTGAATGTCTTCTTAAGTTTCACATGATTCAGTGCATTGCTCTTGGTAATTATGCGTCTATCTCTTGCTTTGACTCGGAAATTGCTTAAGAGTGCCACAAAGCAACTCTAGGCCAAATGAAAGGGCACAATAGTCTTCACGATGCATAGCGAAGGATTGCGAATCGAGGGATGCTACGCCATTAACTCGACTTATGGGTGCTTGGCAGCTACTTCTACGTGGATCAAGTTCCGGAAAGCATCCAAACTTACTATTGGAAGAACGGTCAAGGTCGATGTATCTGGCTGTCTTGAATGCCGCATGTTGTTCATGAACTTCCTAGCTGTCTAGCTCTTTGGCCGCATGCTATTGTAATTAATTATGTGGTTGTCTTATCTCCACTGATCATATATGGCTGGTAAAACTGTGATAACCTTTTGCTGGATTGGAGCTATGACTAGTATGTACTGGTATGGTATATTTGTATCTATATGACAGTTCCCTATATGACCAAATATTATGACAATGATTGTGTTCCAGTGATCGAGTGTGTTTGGAGAAAAGGGCAAATTGATCATGTGGCATGGTTTTTAGAGCTGAAACAAGAACTGTCTCTTTTCGTAGTGATATTGAATTTCAGTGTTTGTATTGCTGAATCAGTCACTTTGAAATGCTTCTGAATTGGTCAAGTGTTGCTGAATACGAACTAGGAATCTATCGATTTTTTAGGTCTTATTATTCTGTACTCCTTAATCTTTCAAATGGTATTGAATTTGTCAAAAGTTCTGTCGTTGTTGCTGGCTGCTTGCTCTAGAGCTTTTGCCTTTGTGTCATCAGAACCGTTGGATGCATTTTGGATAGATATGAGAGGGTCAATATGTTGGGTCCGCAGCATAGAAAAAAAAATTCCTACGGTCTGAACTACACGCCAAGATCTATCTACGAGGTACAAAGCAAACGGGTGGACATACATCCATAGAGAACTTACCCTCGAAGACAACGAGCTTTGTTAACAAGTAGGAACTCGTGGTTGATGTAGTCGTACACTTGCCGATCTCAAGATCGTGAGGAAGTCCGAGCACCGCAACTCAGTAGCGCATCCGCACTCGCACACACGTTCAAGCAACCGGACAACCTCCACCTCCTCGCTCCAGCGATCCAAATGAGCAAGAACTCCTTCAGATTTAAATGCCACTGGAACATGTATCTCGCTAATCCGAGACCATGGGGAATAATTCTAGAGGGGAGAGAGATCCTTCACAAGGAGGTGTGAGGATGAAGGAGGGAATGGGTGGCCTTTTATAGGAGGGGTGCCCCTCTCTCCATGGTCGGCGCATGGGGGTGACCCTCACCTCCCCCATTCATGTGGTGGTAACTCCTCCACATTAAAATGCCTCTTCACATTCCCTTTTAAAGTCTCCACTTTAAATGCATTAAGTTTCTCCAAATTTAATGCTCTCTCATTTAATAAAAACTCTTTTATTAAATTTATTCAGAATTTTGTTAGTTACTTTAATTAACAAACATTCACATATAGCCCCTTGCAATATTTCAATATCACATGCGTAACCACCTCTCGCAATTTCACCCAATTTCCGGTTTCTATTGAAACAATTCCTCGCTTTGCAATTCTTTAAATCAAAACATATGTGCTCCAAAATGGTGTCCCAGTAACTTAAGGTGCCACCCTACGGTTCGCGAATAATGCAGACATGATCAAGACCCTTCTCCGATCAATAATCAGCAAAGGGACCTGAGATCCGCATCGACTCCTACACATTCAACGATGACTCCGTGATCGTGAGAACCTTTAACGCTTGTAACTAAATCCTTTGTCTCGATATATTACATGTCCGAGATTCGATCATCGGTATCTCCATACCTAGTTTGATCTCGCATCGACATGCACTCTTCGCTCCCTGATATAACATTCTAGTGATCACATCACTTGCTTGCAAGCTATCCTAATGTGATATCACCGAGAGGGCCCAGAGTATATCTATCCGTCATCTGGATTGACAAATTCCACTCTTGATCCATGAGCCTCAACATAACACCTTCATAGCACTGAACCCATCTTTATAGTCACCCTGTTACGGTGTGATGTTTGATGTTATCAAGATACTCTTCCGGTGTTAGCAATTAACATGATCTCATGGTCTAAGGATAAAGATTACTTCGTATGATGTTATAGCAATATAAACACAATGACTTGATCGTAATGCTATACTTCGGATGAATGTTCATCACATCATTCCACCAATGGTGTGACCTTGTTATTAACAACATCCAATGTCCATGATCAGGAAACTTTGATTATCTTGTTAATCAACAAGCTAGTCTATAAGAGAGGCATGACTAGGAACCCTTTTTGTTTATTAAACACACATGTATTGATGTTTCCTATCAATAAAATTATAGCATGTAAAATAAACATCTATCATATACAAGGAATACATAATAACAACATTATTATTGCCTCTCAGGGCATATTTCCTTCACAATATATACAGCACGATTTCACCAAGTGAAATCATTGGATACCAGCCCTGTTTTGGCGCATGTGGTGTGTGTTCATTAGATATTTTTACATGAATATCTGTCAAAGGAATTATCGCTTTTTTTCCTCCCTCGAAGAGTTCTTTGTTTGAATATGGCGAGACACAGCCCAGTGAAATTTGAGATAGGATCCCATTGACCATAGCCCAAAACCTTTTTAATTTGGCCTTTTTTGCATTGCCCCCAACATCTAAAAAAACTCTACCTACCCATGTTTTTAAGAAATTAATCCATTATGTGGCTTTTTATAAATCGATGTTCTAGTAGCACTGCTCTTTTATTTTAAGAGAGATAACATGGACATACAAAATATTTTATAGAAGACTGATACATAAGTTGTAGTACTAATACATGTTTAACGATTCAATTTCAATTAGTATCTTTGGTATAGTGGCAAAACACTCAGTTTATGTCTATTTGATTTGATTTGAAGGTCTTTAGTTCGAATCCCCTGTGTGTAGTTATTTATATATATCTTGGGTTTACTTTTTTTAGAAAGGGTTTACTTTTTTATATCGCATAACGGAGAGCCTGACATCACGGGCCCACCAGCCTGCAGCATCCCTCGAGTTTAATGGTCGGGTTTGAAAAAAAGTTAAATACTTGTACAGAGAGGCTGGCATCAGAGACCCACCCGCCAGAACATACTAGAGAGGGTGACATGGGGGCCTCAATAGCAAGACCATACACGGCTGCCAAATCAAGCAACGTTGCCAAGGTCAAAATAGCAGACGCGACTGAAAAAAAGTCCATCATACGCTGGTTTGATATACAGAGAGACCGGCATGTGGGACCCAGTAGCGCGACCTTATACAGGTTCTGCCTCGAATGATGTTGCCAAGTTCGAAACAGGGAGGTGCGAGCGAGAAAGAAGTCCAGCATGCACACGTTTCTTCTAATGAGAGGCTCACATGGGGGACTCGGCAGCCTAGAAAAATGGCTAATGCATCGAGCAACGCTATCAAGTTCGAAACACGGAGGCGTGACCAAGAGCAAAAATTCCATCATACAAACGTTTCTTCTAATGAGTGGACGACATGTGGGGCCCTGCATCATGATTAAACGGTAGATGGAGTGAGCAACGCTATCAAGTTCAGAACACGGAGGCGCCACTAAGGGAAAAATTCTATCATACACATGTTTGTTCTAATGAGAGGATGACATGTGGGGTCCAGGAGTTTGATTAAATGGTAGATGCATCGAGCAACGCTATCAAGTTCGGAATAGGGTAGCATGAGCGAAGAAAAAAATTCCATTATACACACGATTCTTATAATGTGAGGCTGACATGGAGGACCCAGCAGCTTGACTAGACGGCAGATAGATCAAGCAACTTTATCAAGTTGAAATTAGAGAGGCAATAGCCAAGGGAAAAAATCCATCATACACATGTTTCTTCTAATGAGAGGATGACATGTGGGTCCCAGGAGGTTGATTGAACAGTAGATGTATCGAGCAGCGCTATCAACTTCGTAACAGGGTAGCACGAGTGAAAGAAAAAATTCCATCATACACATGATCCTTCTAATGAGAGGCTGACGTGTGGGACCTAGCAGCCTGACTAAATGGCAGACGCCTCGAGCAATGTTATCGAATTCAAATCAGGGAGGCGCGACCGAAAAGTATGGTCCACTAGAGACACTGATGTTCGGGACCCACACGCCTCAAAAGACTTCGGCGAGTCAACATCGTGCGAGGAAACAAAAATTTTGCTTGTGCCATGCGCCGGCCGAGCGTCCTCCACATTTTTAGCAGATCCATCGTAGTAGAGGGCCATGAAACCGAAAAAAAAGTTTTCCATCGGCCAAAGCCGAGCCGTGAATTTCTTCGTGAAAGACGCGCCTTCTACGATGACCGTCGGGCCAAGTCGTTGCGGAAGGAAACTTTTCTTGTAGTGACAAGGAGAACACCAAATCCTCCAACATCTAGATTCCAAAGATTCACTCACAAAGAGGTGATATGGTTAGGTCAAATTGTAGATCTAGATCTCCTCAATCTTCCTCTCAAATATGTACAAGAATCATTGGAGGGGAAGAAAGAAATCAAGCTTAAAGAGGGTCAAGACAATGGGGAAAAGGCTTGAAGAAAATATGAGAAGTAGTCCTAAAAAAGAGAGAGGGGGCTATAAAAAGAGGGCCCAGAAATCAGCCCGTTGGGGGCCAGATCTCGCCTGGGTCGATAGTACCACACTGGGCCGGTACTACCAGTCCCGACCTGGCGAGTTAGCGAGCAAAGCAGAGAGAAAAGGGATCAGGGGCGAGCGAGGGAATGGGAGCGAGCAACGCACGCACAAAGCTAGCGAGCGAGCACGCGGGAGAATGAGGCAGCGCGCGTGTGAGACGGCCTACTAGCAAGCGGCGTTGGTAGGAATTGGGCAGACTAGCTGGGCCAGCCCAGTAGTACCGGCCAGGACGGCGGTACTACCGCCTAGGCATGGGCCAGTAGAACTGGCCAGCACTACCGGGCGGGGCAGATAGCTGGGCTGCGCGATTAGATGCGGGTGGTAGCAACCTGCGATACTACCACTCGGCCTAGAACAATTTCCTTTTCCCTTTTTCTTTTAAAATCAAATAAAAGTCCAACTTCAAATAGCGATAACTAGAGTTTGGTAACTCTGATTGACCCGAAACCAATTTTGTTGGAAAAAAGACAACAAGAGTTAGAATATTGGATATCACCAAGTGAGAATGTATCAATTTTTATAATGCGAGATAGATCCCTTGGTGAGGATCCGAAAAACCTCCAAGAACAAAATCGCAATAAGATATAAAAGGGAGATCTGATTTTCAAGAACTAGAGCTTGTAAGGAAGTCAATCTCTAGAACCAAACATGGATAAGATCCAACAAACAACCAAGAAATATGATGCTAAGAATGCAATGGTTTGAGCTCTCTCTGAAAGATATGATCGAGCTACTCAATCGAGAGCCCCTCCATATAGTACGGTTATCTATCATAAACCCGGTCTCCCAACTACCAACATGAGACCGGCAAAAGGGAAAACCTATCAAGATTATACCTTTGCCTTGAGAAAACCACTTGATCATGATGTAAACGATCTTGTCCTTCTCAAGATGACACCTTTCTTGATTGCTCTTGCACACACTCGCTTGATGATGACTTGACATATGCTCCCCCATACACCATGGGGAAGCCTCTTCTTTGACCTTGTCTTCATTGACCCATGACCACCGAGAATGGCAAGTTTCAAGCATGAGATCTTCTAGAGATGGTGCAACTTGATCTTGCACAACATTTCCTCTAAATTCGTATGACTCCAAAAGGCCCAAGGCCCTTTGAAAGGATCATATGGGCACCTGGAGGGGGGTTAATAGGTGCTACTTAAAATTTTACTCTTTTTGAAATTAAGGTTTGTCACAAAGGTAAATTCTCTAGAAATGCAACTATAGTGAATTTACCTATAGGTCACACTGGCACAACTACTAAGCAAGAGCAAGATAAAGTAAGGTGTGGTAAAGGATATAAGTAACCGAAGTGAAGCATGCGGGGACAGAAGGATTATTTCCCGCAGTTCCTTCCTTTTGAGGGGAAGTACATCTGCGTTTGGAGAGGGGGCGGTATCAAACCACCAACACCATGAGAGGCCTCCCTTTTTCTCTGGTGAACCTCACCCCAAGGGGATCGATTCACGCTTCCACTATATTGGCAACCTTCAAGGTGGAAGCCAACACCTTTACAACAAGTTCGAGGCATGCATCCACAACTAAATGGGAGGCTCCCAAATACAAGCTAGTTGTTACAAAAATCAAGAACACGATAGTAAGAACCAAATCAAGAACTAGGGTTTCCAATGAAACACTAGAACAAGGGGCCCTCAAGTGAATGAGGGGGAAATGGAAATCTCTCTTGGTGAAGATGTAGATCAAGGACTCCTCCTTCAACTCTCCAAAGATCAAGGACTTTAGGTGGTTGTAGATGAAGTTCTTGTTGATTTGGTGGATCTAGGGTTAGGGTTCTTCAACATCAGGAATGAGCATCCTCTCGAGGTAGAAGAAGGGGCCTTTATATAGCCCCCCCCCCCAGAAATGTAGCCATTAGAGCCACTCAACATGGACAGTCTGACAGAAATGACCCGGACAGTCTGGTCGGACCGGACACTCTGGCCACAGAACAGTGGACATTCCGGCCTGGCAAAGAATCCGGCTAGCATCCAGGAAGTGTCCAAAAAGGGGTACTGACTATCCATGGCTTACGAGAAATCCTTCCGGCCGGACACTCCATTGAATACTAGCCAGACATTCCGGCCGGGCAAAGAATCCGGCCAGAGTCCGGAAAGAGTCCGGGTAGAGTCCGAAAAGGCGTACTGACTATCCGTGGCTTCCGAGAAATCCTTTGGGTCGGACACTCCGGTGAATACCAGCCAGATATTTCGGCTAGGCCGGATACTCTGGCTGAAATCTATCGGACAATCCAGTGCAAATAAGGTCCAGCACAGATAAAACTTGGGGCCTTCTTTTCCTTATGAAAAGATAGCGATATGATAAAATTTTGCAGGTAATATAGATATATCCTGAAACATTTCAGCAGCAGAATAAAACCATCCTAGTGTTGTCAACAAACATCAAAATAAAAGTAAGGGCATAAATGCCCTTTCAATCTCCCCCTTTTGGTGTTTGATGACAACCCAAGGATTTGCTTATGATAAACAATAAGCATAGCAACAACCGGTTTACAACCTATAGGAAGGCTCCCCCTAGATGTGTGACCTTTTTAAATGAGCATACAAATATAATATCACACAACCTCACTAGAATTTATAACCACAAAGGTATGACATGGTCTTCAAAAGGATAGACAAATAACTAGGCATATCATGGTTCTTAATGAAATAACGATATACCGGGTACGCATGTCTTACCACACATGACAGACAACAGAGTTCAACATATGAAAAAGTACATAAATAAATGACATAAACACAAAAGATTCAAAGAGGCAAATCGAGATAACATGAAGCTTGTGTACCCATGCAAATCCCTGGTAGCAAACTAATATGGCCACTTCTCCCCCTTTGGCATCGAGACGCCAAAAACGGAAAACAACACTACGAAGGCATCCCAAACCAACTCTCGCCACTGAAGTCGTCATCCTCCTCTTCCTCATCATCATACTAATCATCATCGTCATCCTCGTCCTCATCATCATCATCATCCTGAGCAGTTGAGTTGCCATGAGGGCAAGAAGAGGAAGACACATCCTCAAACATGGACCACTCCACATGCCCCTTGCTCCAGTGACCATAGGAGAGCGTACCATCAGAAGCCTGCTGAGATGAGTCAACGTCCATGGGCTGGTTGATCTTCTTGAGTTCCTTCATGACATTCCTGTTGGACTTGTAGGTATCATACTGACCATGGCGGATGTCAATGTTCTGACACAGGAGTAGCCTCTTCCACCAGGAAGCCTTCTTCACCTTCTTGTGCACTTCATCTCTAGAGGTGTTGAAGCGATGTGCATTTCTAGCATGCTTCATGCGAGGACCACGGGTCACAACCTTCTGCACCTCCTCAGACTCATCACTTCCATTGTTGTCAAATTCATCCACATCATCATCCTCAGAGACACTGCGAGAAGGGGGATAACCGCGGGGTACCTGAGTGGAAGGAGCCCCCTTCCTTTGAAGCTTGGCAGGCTTGTGAGACACAAGGTTGTCAAAGAGCATAGGAGTAGCTGGAGTGTGGGCGGCAATGAGCTTCATCACATATGGATCATAGAGAGGGCACTTCTTGTCCATAATGCACTTGTACAAGTCTTGATATATAAAGTCCATGACATCAATAGCACCACCATCATGGTCAGGACCGTGAATAAATACATAGTGAGCATAAGCCATGAGGTTGATTTCAGCACCTCTCGTTTCATCATTGTTACCTACCTTTGGAGTGACAGTGTGGCGAAACATGCATAGCAGAATGTTGTAGATCATCTTCAAGTTGGTGGTTTGACCACATATACCACCTTGAGAATATATAGGATTGCCTTGTCATAAGCTTGCCCATGAATATGCATTCTTTCACCACTAGCATTATTGGGGTTGAAGGGTACACCAAGAATGCCAACAAATTGCACCAAATTTGAACGACATCTGGTAGTGCCAGAAATCCACTCTAAAGGAACATCCATAGTGACGAGGGTTAAACTCATCAATGACCATTGGTATGGACTTGGGTTTTGGATAAGGATGGAGTGTTGGAGGCATCAATCGGCTAGCAAACAAGCACACAGTGATGTAAGGTGTACCCAGGTTCAGGCCTTGTAGAGGTCCCTACTCCTGCTTGTCTGCTCTTGGAATTATCGAGGGAGTCGAAAGTTACAGGGGGTGCGTAGATGCAATCTGGCGAACTTGTGGAAACTAGGGTTGTGGTTGTCCTCCTCGCTGCCCCCTCTTGGCCTTTATATAGATAGGCTAGGTCTCGAGTAGCAGGTCAAGTCAGTTACAAGTTAGGGTTTGTCCCTTTAAACTTTCTATCTTAAGCTTGCCTTGTGCCGCAAGTAGTCGGAGTCTTCGTAGGTCACCTGAATCCTGGATTGAGCCCTGGTAACGCCGTGGGCTTCTGCCAGATCAGGCCGTATATACCAAAGTCAAGTACCTGTAAGGTATGCTCACATCAGTAGCCCCCGAATGTCTGGTTGAATCGCAGATTCGAGTGGAGACTTTATGAAGTCTTTCGAGTGCATAGCTGAGCATATTTTCGAGTGCTCTGTTTTGTATCATAGGGATTATTGATATACGTGCCTGATTTATCCGATGTATCGTGATCAGTTAACTGCCTTAGGGCAAAACAACGCAATCTACTCAAGCTCGATTCCCCGGACTCGAATTCGAAAAAGTGCTGGTGTAATTCGACTCAGGATGCGGAGGTCTTATAGAGTCGAATCCTAGTGTGTAAGTGTGAGCACTCGACGCGTCCATCAAGGCTTATTCATCGTACCTGTAGGTACGGATTATTTCTGGTAGAGTGGAGCAGATGCGTTGCCAGGCCTTATTCAGGTCTTATCTTCACGCTTTAAGCGCGACATCTGAATTTTGTCATCGTAGAGATGATTCGGGTGACCCAGGAGACGCAGTCTCTTTGTAGGGAAAATATGAGGCAGAGTCGCCATAGCATTCGAGTGTGGATGTTATCAACACAGAGTGTAATGTATAAGAAAAAATCATAGGGTGCGCGGCCAGCGCTCCCTATGGGAGTAGCCCCTGAGTGCCTATTCGAGTCGTAGACTCGAGTGGGGACTATAATTATTTTGTGACTACTGTCGTCTTTTGCTTGTTTCAGTCGAATTTTCTTTCAGCGCTCCCTATGGGAGTAACCCGAAGTCCACAGTCGAATCGTAGATTCGAGTGAAGGGTTTTTCATGATGCTTGGATATCTTTACAAATTTCTTCGGGTGCGCGGCCAACGCTCCTGTTAGGAGTAGCCCCTGAGTGCTTGGTCGAGTCGAAGACTCGAGTAAGGACTAGAGTAGTCAAATGTGCTCCTGCTGGAGTTGATGACGTGAGTGCTGACAGTGAGATGACCTCAGTTGCCCGCGTGAGGTGGCTTTGACGGGATGTGACGAGTAGTGGGTCCCATTTTCTGACTTGGACTTGACCAGGCGTGCGTAATCTTTTGTTTTAACTGTGTCTCCTTGATTCTTGCGTGCAATGGGAGGAGTGGGGTGACGATTCGTGGTTTACCCTTGCCACGCATCGACGTTGATGTGTGCCACGCATATGGTAGGTTTTCTCCTAGCCGTTGGATGGCATCTGCTGTGAGTTTGAGTAGAGGTTCATCGTGCGGTAATTTCCCCACATCTTCTTCTCATTCGCGCACTTCAGCCATTGCTGCTCTCTGTTGTTCCATTGCTTGCATCTCCCTTTGTGGCACTGGACCAACTCCGTACCTTCCCTAGCTACTTCCCGCGCTGGCACCGCCAGTGCAAGACGGGCAAAAAGAAGGGAGCCTCCACCGCTAGATCTGTGGTTGCCACTGTTGCAGCCAAGAAGAAGGGCGGCACCACCACGAGCACCAGCGCTGCCAGAGCTGGGAAGAAGAAGGGTGCGGGGACTTGCTTCACCAATGGGTCATGGCGCCCATTCCTGATTAAGCCTTTTGAGCTATTCACCCAGCGCCAAGACGGGGCGCTCTCTGCCGTGAAGGATGACTCTCGCGTTCTCGATGATGAGGTAATCCCTAGTCCTCCTGTGGGTTTTCGAGTGATGTTCCTTGTGTTCATCATTCGCGGTCTTTCTCTCCCCTTCATCCATTTGTTAGGGGTCTTCTTTGTTTCTATGGGCTCCAGCTGCACCAGCTGACCCCAAACTCTATCCTCCACATCGTCTGCTTCACCACTCTTTGCAAGTGCTAGCTCGGAATCGAGCCACACTTTGGCCTCTTCAAAAAACTCTTTAAGCTCAAATGTCAATCGGCGTCGGGTTTGGTAGTCTATGATATAGGAGGATGCGGTATCCACGTCGATTCCAACATCACTTACTTCTCCATTAAAGTCACTGCGTCTATCTAAGGATGGAGGGCAAAGTGGTTCTACATCCGCGACCAGAAAGCTGATGGAGAGCAGTATGGACTCGCACCCTTCAATCCGGTGGCGGCCTACAAGAGGAGGAGGTCCTGGAAGAATGTTGTGATGCCCACCGAAGTCGAGGAAACAGAGACCATGTATCAGCATGTCTGCGACCTCGAACACCGCATAGGCAAAGAAGTAGGTGGCGCAGAGCTCATTCGCACTTGGATGCGTCGCCGAGTACAACCTCTGCAGGCCAGGATACACCGAATGTTCCGCTGGATTGGTACTGGTGATGTCACTCGTATCTCTCTAGAGGGCATTTCTTTTGGTGAGGTAGACAGGAGGTTTCGACTTCTGACCAAGTACACCACCAAGGAGGATCTCCCGGGTGACAGTCGTGCCTCCATTCTGCGCCAGCAATCCTCCGCCTAAGGTGGATATCTCTTTGAAGTTTTCTTGATTTTCGATTGCCTGTTAGGTGTATTGTTTTTATACTGATGTTTCTTCTGATGTTAGGACTGGACCGTGGCCGCCAACTTGCCTCCTTAGCCCGAAGGAATTATTCCTCGCGAGGTGGAAGAGGACAAGTCGGGTTCCATCGTCCCTGTTAGGGAGGAGCAGGAAGCCCCGAGTCCAGTGGTCACAGGACTCGCAAGAGCTCCCGTAGAGAGGATTCGGATGCCTTCTCACCGTCGATGCTAGAGGGTCCTCCTGCTGCTGCAGAGGAGCCAATCCCCGCCGTGCATGTATGCGCCATGGCTCCTCCCTCTCGGAAGAAGATGAGGTTGCCGAAGGAGTCGTCGGGAGATTCCTTCGACCTCGAAAATTTTGACGGGTAAGTCTTTATATGTTTGCGAGTTTGTTTTGTTCTCCCAAAATATTCTGTTCTGAAGCAGTGCGAGATTTTTGCAGTCAAACAGCATTGTCGTCCTCCGACGACTGCCAATTTGTCAAGGAGTCTAGAGTCGCAGACTCCAAAGATGAAGAAGTTGCAGCACAATCTCCTTCTCCTCTGGTGGCGGCCCACGCCGGCGCCAATTCTTCGAGTTCCCCCCACACTGGGGGTACCAGATGGTTACACGGACGCCCACTTGACAGGAACCTTCGGAGTCCCTGAAGGAACATGTAAGTGTCTCCTTGTCGCTGGTAGTCAAATTTTTGCTAGTGCTGATGCTTCTTTTCTTTGATGTAGCCTACCTTGAAGAATTCTGCTCGCCTTGCCGAGCAGATCGTTTCCTTGTGTCGACAACATGCTATGCTGGACAACTGCCATCGTGCATTCGAAGGTTAGTGTTAAACTTGTCTCTCTGCTCTTCTTGTGTAGAGGTTGGTAAACTCAAGTGTTGCCATGTTCTGTCCCTTGTAGGTGAGCATAGTGAGCTTCTTCGTCGTGTCACTTCCCTTGAGAAGAGACTTGCCGCAGTAGAGAAGAAACACGTTGAGGCAGTCGAGGCTCTGGAGGAGTCGTAAAACCATGAGGAAAATCTATCGCAAAAGCTGAGCCGTAACTGCTGAGAGGGAGAAGTTGTTCACAGAACAGCTTTTCTTTATCACGAAAGTGCTCTCAGGTATTATGCTACTTCGCTTTCATTTTCCCCTGCTTTTTGTATTCATGTCGCTGTGCTGATACATGTGTTCTTCAGATGTTGCCGGTGTGAGCTTCGACGCCCAGGCCTTGACCCGCACGGATGCCTTGGCTGGCGCCATGGCTGTAGTCGAGGACCGCAGCGTCTCCCTCCAAGATACACTTGGGAAGGCCAAGGGCGTGCTGAGCCGCCTTCGAGAGGATATGGTTCCCAAGGCCATCTTAATCGAAAATCTTGATGGCCCGGTGGAATCTTTCGCAGAAGGCGTCCCAATGTACTTCAAGAATGCGCAGCGGTTTGTCAGTGCAACAATGGCACTTATGATGGCGCAAGCCCACAATGCGGAGCTGGACCCTAGCGTGATCTTCGAGGCGATGCCGATCGACGCGGATGGCCAACAGGTAGTGTTCGCTCCCTTCGCCGGTAGTTGTAATAAGTATGGGCCCAGGCTCCTTGAAATAGTCACCAAATATTCGACGGAGCCGCGTCGAATGAAGGTGGCAAAGGCTACGGCATATGGGGCTACAACTGGGAAATCTGTGGCGTCAGAGACTGCCACGGATTCGAGGAAGCCCCCGAAGTCGAAGTCAAAGTCGAAAAAGCAGAGCATGCCTTAGCTTCCTTATGTAATAGTTTATCTTTCCTTTTGTTGAACCATATTTTGTGGGGGTACCTGTGTTGATACTTTGCTGAATTTGAATGCAGTCCATCCTTTATCGATGTATAGTTGGTGTTATTTTCCTCTTGTTTGGCTATAATAGGGTCCTTCGAGTGGTCCTCCTGACTCTCCTCCTAGCGATGAAACTGTGGCGCGACCGCGTTCAAAGGTGGAGAGCTGTCACTGCTTGCGCGACTGCATGATCGCATAAAGCAGTTGGAGCGAGAGTTACCCATGATCCACAGCAACGCGGACGTGTGGAAGTCGAAGGCTGAGAAGGCCAGTGCTCGCGAGAAGTATCTCCTGGACAAAGTTGCGCAGTTGAGCGAGCAATTTAAGTGTTAGATATCTATCTTCTTATCTTTACTTTAGCTACTCGCGGTGATGCTCTGTCTTATGCTCTGGTCTTGCTTATTGTAGTTGTTAGCGCTCGTCATCCGCAGGATGAGAGGGATCGAGTTGCCATTCGAATGCATAACTTGACCCAGGAGCAGCTACAAGCTAGTGGGTACTTCTGGGTGGATCACGATTGTGCAGTCGCGCTGGCGACGTTGTAGGATCGTGCATCACGGGTGCTTCAATGTTTGAAAAAGGCGCAGTCGTGCCTTAGGCATATTATTCAGGCGATGTTTCCCCTAGACACGGTGCCTTCAAGTTTGTTAACCCCGCTGGCGAAGTTTCAAGATATCAGCGCGGTCCGCGAGTGCGCACGCCAAAAGTTGGTCGTAGGTGCCAAGGTTGCATTGGCGCTTGTTTGATTGCATCGGCCAGATGTGGATGTCACGGTTGTTGCCGCTGACCACCGCTGCCGCTAGAAGGGATGACCTGGAATATGGTGCCGCACTATCAAGCGATTGACCGGCCAGCCGAGGATATTGTAGATTTCTTTGAAGAGCAAACAAATGTTCTCCTTTTGTGGCAGTAGTATAATGTAGACCTGCACATAGATGTACAAGTGTTGTAAAATTCATACAATTATGTTAGGTGTGCTTGATACCCGTTAATGTGTAAAGAGCTTGCTAGCTTGTATATTTTTTCGAGTGTATGGTAATCTGCATTTCCTTTTTGTTAGCCTGACGTGTATTTATCTCAGCACGTTGCCAACATGTTAGGTGCGTTGCATCTTGGTTGTTTTTATCAGGGGTTCGATTGGTAGTGCGTCAGCTACTCAGGATACTGCATTATTCGTAGAATGAAGTGTAAAGGATGGCGTAGCCCCGAGTGCTATAATTGCAAGTAAAACAGAAAGAACACAAGGTTTGGGGCACTTAGCTTTATTTATTCGTAGAATATCACGAGGTACAATGTGTGGCTAAGTAGCCTAGCTGAATAGCCTTATTTGTAAAGTAAAAACATCTAAGGGTAGAAATGGCGCAGCTGCGCAACGTTCCAGGGATTAGAGTATGCGAACCTTCTCTCTAAGTCTTTAAGGCGATAGGAGTCACCTGGGATTACTTCGGTAATCACGTAAGGTCCTTCCCAAGGGGACTCGAGTTTGAGGTGCCCTTGCTGCTTCAGTCATAGAACCAGGTCTCCTACAACGAAGGATCCGGGGCGTAGCCTTCTGCTTTGGTAGTTGCGGAGGTTCTGTTGGTAGATCGTGGATCTCTCCGCTGCAATCTCACGTGTCTCATCGAGGAGGTCGACAGAGTCTTTGAGTGCGAGAGTTGATTCTGTCTCGATGTATGCTACCACCCGCGGGGCTTTCTAGCGCACTTCTGCGGGTAGCACCGCTTCAGCACCGTGCACCACGAAGAACGGAGTGTAGCCTGTGGTGCTGTTTGGAGTTGTGCACAGGCTCCATAGTACTGATTGCAGTTCGTCGGGCCAGCACCCTGCAGCTCTTGCGAGTGGCCGAAGGAGCCTTTTCTTGATTCCGCTGCATATGAGGCCGTTGGCCTTTTCAACTTGACCCTTGGTCTGAGGATGTGCCATGGAGGCGTAGCTGATGTTGATCCCTAGTTTCTTGCAGAAGCCTTGGAATTCATTCGAGGTGAAGTTTGTTCCGTTGTCCGTGATGATGCTATGTTGCACCCCAAACCGGAAGACGATGGACTCAAAGAATTTAACAGCACTGGCTCCTGATTGATTCGTCATCGGCATGGCCTCAATCCACTTGGTGAACTTTTCGACTGTGATGAGGAGGTAATCGTATCCTCCAGGTGAGGACTTTGGGAGCTTGCCGACCATGTCGAGTCCCCATTGTGCGAAGGGACAGGCCACAGGTATTGACCTAAGTTCCGCGCTAGGTGCGTGCGGTTTATCCGCGAATCGCTGGAAGGCGTTGCAATGCTGGACGATGTCCTTGGCATCACGCATTGCTGTTGGCCTGTAGAATCCAGCTCGTAGAGCTTTGGCGACAAGGGCACGACTGCCGGCGTGGTGCCCTCAAGTGCCTTTGTGTATGTCGAGGAGGATGGCTATTCCGTCCCTGTTGGAGGCGCACCGCTGAAGGACTCTTGTGATGATGCTCTTGTACAGTTCGCCATTGATAAGGGAGAATGTCTTGGATCGCCACGCTATATGACGCGCATTACTTGGGTCATCTGGCAGCCTTTTGCTGAGCAAGTATGTGATATATGGTTGTGTCTAGGATGGCTCGATCATCATGACTTCCATGGGGCCTTCGACTCCTGTGTATGGCTCCATGTTGTCAAGTGCCATTGGCTCGCTGGGTGGCATAGCTCCCGAGTGCTTTATCATGCTAGCTTTAGGCTCTGGAGCCTTTGGCTTGATGGAGCGCTCGCAGATCCGCTCTAGAAATACTCTAGGTGGCACTTGGGCGCAGGTGGAGCCAATGTTGGCGAGTATGTCCGCCTCCTCATTGCTCTCGTGGCCGACGTGTCGCAGCTCGCAGCCATCAAAGTCCCCCTCAAGTGCGTCGTAGAGATGGTGGTAGGCGATCATGTTGTCGCACTTGTTCATTGTTTGGTTGACCACCAGTTTGGAGTCGCCGTAGATGACAAGTCTCTTGGCGCCGCAAGCTTTTGCCATACGCATCCCGTGGAGCAAGGCTTCATATTCAGCTTCATTGTTGGAGGCTGTGAACTGCATTCACAGAACGTACCTCATCTTGTCACCTTGAGGCGATGTCAGGATGACGCCTGCGCCAACTCCTTCCTGGCGCTTGGACCCATCAAAGTGCTTTGTCCATAGGTAGGACATGTCTGGCTTGTCGGGGAGCTGGTTCTCCATCCACTGCATGAGGAAGTCCGGGAGAACTTGCGACTTGATCATGTCGTGCTTCTCGTATGTCATGTCTCGTGGAGACAGTTCTATTCCCTAGTGGCGTCGGGATTATTGAGTACGTGCCCAAGTGGCGTGTCGTTCACCACTACTATTGGGTGCTCTTGGAAGTAGTGGCGCAGTCGCCTGGCTGTCATGAAGACGTTGTAAGCCATCTTTTGATAGTGCGGGTACCGCTGTTTTGTTGGCGTGAGCACCTCGCTGAGGTAGTAGACTGGGCGTTGCACCCCGTGGACTTTATTTTCTTCGGCTCGCTCCACCACGAGCATGGTGCTAACCAACTGGTTGGTGGCGGAGATGTATAGCAATTGTGGCTCCTTTTTACGAGGTGTAACTAATACTAGCGAGGTGGACAGTAGATGCTTGAGGTCTTCGAATGCTTCTTGTGCTTCATTTGTCCACTCGAATTTGTCAGCCTTGTGGAGAAGTTGGTAGAAGGGCAATGCCTTTTCGCCCATTCGACTGATGAATCAACTGAGTGCCACGATTCGCCTAGCTAGTCGTTGGACGCCTTTTATGTTCTTCGGCTTCTCCATGTCCAGTATGGCCTTTATTTTCTTCGGTTTTGCCTCGATCCCCCTCACGGAGATGAGGTACTCGAGTAGTTTCCCAGATGGTACGCCGAAGGCGCATTTCTCCGGATTTAGCTTAATCCGGTAGCGATCGAGGTTATCGAAGGTCTTGTGTAGATCGTTGAGTAACGAGGCTTCCTCCTTGGTTTTAACAACGATGTCGTTAACGTAAACTTGGATGTTACAACCAAGTTGGCTCTTGTGGCAGGCCTGCATAGACCATTGATTGGTGGCTCCTGCGTTTTTAAGCCCAAAGGGCATCGTTGTGTAGTAGAAGACACCAAAGGGCATTATGAACGTCGTTTTCTCCTGGTCCTCCTCCTTCATTCGAATCTGATGGTAACCTGAGTAGGCATCGAGGAAGCAGAGGCGCTCGCATCCCCTAGTGGAGTCGATTATTTGATTGATCCGCTGCAACAGGAAGTGATCTTTCGGGCAATGCTTGTTCAGGGAGGTGAAGTCCAAGCACATCCGCAGGATATCCGTGTCCTTTTTAGGAACAAGCACCGGATTTGTGACCCAGGTGCTTTCCTTGATCTCGCGTATGAATTTAGCGTCGAGGAGTCTGTTGACTTCCATACCAACCGCTTTTTCCCTTGGTTCAGACAGTCACTGTATTGTTAGTTTGACTGACCTTCCGTCAGGATTCACGTTGAGTGAGTGCTCGGCAAATTCCCTAGGAACTCCTGGCATGTCCGCTGGACACGAGGCAAAGATTTCACAGCGCTCACGGAGGAATTTGATAAGCACAAGTTCCTATGCGGGACTCAAGTTGTTGGCGATGAGGGTTGTCTTGGTCGGGTCTGTCGGGTGCATCCGCACTATCTTGGTGTGCACCGACGTGTCGAAGGATTGGTCAGGTGAGCTTGGCTTGCTCGGGGGAGGCAGACTATTGTCTATCGACTCCTTTAACCTCGCTAGTTCCTCTTGCATGCCGAAAGACTAGGAAATCCTGATGAATTCGCTATCACAGCTGTCGGATCTCTCGAAGCTTCCGTTTATTGTGATAATGCCGTTTGGGCCTGGCATCTTCATCTGCAGATAGGTGTAGTGTGGCACCGCCATGAACCTCACGAACGGATCATGTCCGAGGATGAGTGGTATTGAGAGGGCCAGTCGATGACTTCAAAGTCGATGCGCTCTCGCCGAAAGTTTTGCAGCGTGCCAAAGATGACATCGAGGTTGATCTTGCCCAGGGGGTACACACCCTTCCCTGCGACGATGCCATGGAATGTTGTGTCTGAAACTTGCAGACATGTCAGAGGGATCCTCATTGCACGCAAGGTACTCGCGAACATGAGGTTGATGCCGCTTCCACCATCCATGAAGACGCGACTCATCTCGAAGCCTCCAATTTGTGCCTCGAGCACCAGAGCATAGTGGCCTAGGCGAGGAACTTGACGCGGGTGCTCGCTCTCATCGAAGGTGATGCAGGACTTGCTGCCACTAAGGTACTCAGTGGTGGAGGGCAGAGAGTTCATCGCCAGATTGACATGGCGAGTGATCGATTTCTACACTCGATTTGAGGGGCGACCCTTCAGGATCATCCCCATGTTCCCAGTGGTCGGGGTTATGGCTCACCTCCGTGGTTCTAGACTAGTGCAGCCGCAGGTGGTGGTGGACCTGGTGGTGGTGGAGGAGCTCCATGTGCGACAGCGCCCGGGGCAGCTCCATAGCCTTGGTTAATCGCGTCATGATTCATCTGGGCCAGGCCTTCGTGGATCTTGAGGAACTCGTGGCAGTCCTTTAGGAGGTGGCTAGACTTTTTCTTGTCGTCGTGCTTGTCGATGTACAAGTGCACGTTGCACGGTCCGGACAGTTTGTCCTAGATGGATGTTGTGGGTGTCTCATCGCGAGTGCGGTGCTGCCACACTTGCGTGGTCTTTCCGCTATCGCGGTATCTGCCGCTGCGGTATCCATTGTTGCGGTTGTCATCGCGTTTGTCGGCGTAGCCGGTTGCGACCATGTCGACCTCTTCACGGTCATCGTAACTGCGCATTCGATGTTTTCCTCGATGATCATGCATGCGGCCAAGTTCGTCATCATCATTGGAGTGGGCACAGTTTTTCACCGAGTCCTCTCCATCGGCCCACCTATTCACGATCTCCATTAGGTGGTCGATTATCTTGGGCTTTGAGCGGCCCAGCTCCTCCCTGATCTCTCTGCGGTGTACGCCATCATTGAACGCGTCGATTGCGTGATCCTCAGAGATGTCTTCCGCGGAATTTTTTATGATGGACCATATCTGGATGTACGAGTACAGCGACTCGCCCATTTTCTAGTAACATACGCGCAATTCTTCGATTGATGTGGGCCTCTTGTAAGTGCCCTTGAACTTGAGCATGAAGCTGTTAACCAGCTCTTCCCAGCTGCGAATGGATCCGCGCAGGAGATTATTGAGCCACGCACGGGCGGCACCTTGCAGCTACAGCTAGAGGCATTGCATCGCCGTGCTTGCGGTTCCGCCATGTAGCCGAACGGAGGAGATGTGATCCTCCAGCTAGATCTTTGGGTCCTGCACGCCGTCGAATTTCGGGTTCTCTGATGGGAGTTTGAACCCCTTAGGCATTCGCTTCTACCTGATGGCTCTACTGAAGCAGCTGGCGCCGCAGAGCTCAATCACGTCATCCTCTGAGTCAATCGAACGGGCACGCCTTGCGCACATCTTATCGACCTTGCATTGTGTGATGTCATCATGCGCATTGTAGTCGTGGTCGTGCCGCCCTGATCAGCGACATCGAGACACTTCGTGGCTATCATCGCTGGAGGAGGGCTGATACATTGCAAATGTATCTATAATTTTTGATGTTCCATGCTTGGTTTTATCCACTTTCTTGTGTTTTGTCAACATTTTGGAGTACTTTTCATATGATTTCTTGGACTAACCTATTAACAAGAGCAAGAGCCACGATTACAGCTGCCTGTTTTCTGCTGTTTTTGGTTCCAGGAAAGTCAGAAAATGAATATTCTCGGAATTGGACGGGACAAATGCCAAAGTGCCTATTTTCCGGAAGTCATCAGATGCTAGAATACGAGACGGAGAGGGGCCAGGGGGCCACCACACCACCTGGCCACGTGGCCCACTGCCAGCGCCAGTGGTCGGCGCCTCGGCCACCCCTCGGCCTCCCTTTCCGCCTATAAGATCCCCTCGACGAAAACCCTAATGCCGATCAAAATCCATGAAAGAGTCAGCATGCGTCATCTCCATCCCTAGATCGGAAGGATCTGAAGGTCTTCCCGGCACCCTGCCGGAGAGGGGAATTCACCCTGGAGGCCTTCTTCATCACCATGCAAGCCTCCGGTGTGATGCGTGAGTAGTTCATCCTTGGACTACGGATCCATGTAGTAGCTAGATGGCTGGTTCTCCTCCTTTGTTCTTTCATGTTTAGATCTTGTGAGCTCCGTTCATGATCAAGATCATCTATTTGTAATTCTGCATGTTGTGTTTGCGGGGATCCGATGGATATTGAGATGCTATTTCAGATTGATTATTGATTCTATCATGTCTTTGTTATTTGTGATCTTGCATGCTTTCCGTTGTTAGTAGCTATCTTGGCCAAGTAGATGCTAGCAACTCCAAGAGTTAGTATTTATGCTCGATAGTGGGTTCATGCCTCTGGTAATCTGGGGAAGTGACAGAAATCTCTAAGGTACTAGATGTGCTATTGCTACTAGGGAGAAAACAACAATCCTTTGTTCATAGAACAATCGTATTGTTTACATTACACGCAGTTCGTAAAGCAATAATCTGTTGCTTGCAACTTAATACTGGAGGGGGTTCGGATGATAACCTGAAGGTGGATTATTAGTCATAGATGCAGTTGGATGGCGGTCTATGTATAATGTTGTAATGCCCAATCAAGTCTCAAAGGAGTCAAGATGATTAGTATATGCATGTATTGCTTTCTCGATGTTTGTCAATTGCCCCGCTGTAATTTGTTCACCCAGCATGTCATCTATCTAAGGAGAGCCACCTCTAGTGAACTATGGATCCCGGTCCTTTTCTTTACATACAATCTATAAACTGTTTACTTCTTTGTGTTTACTTTCTGCAAACTATTACTTCCTTCCATTCGATACGTTTAATCCTTCGTTTTCAGCAAAACACGGTGAGATTGACAACTTCATCGCAAGTTGGGGACAAAGTTCTGTGGTTGTGTTGTGCAGGTCTCCACGTTGCTACTAGCACCGGTAGTGCGCCCTATCAAGGCTTAGGTAGCAAAACCTTTGGGGTGTTTCCTTGCTCCTACTAGTTCGATTAAACCTTGGTTTCATAACTGAGGGAAACTTGATGTTGTGCTCATCATACCTTCCTCTTGGTGTTCCCAACGAGCTCTACATCAACACCGCACCAGCATTGTTCTAGCGCCGTACACCGAGCCATCAAGGGTGAAGCGTAGCGTTTGTCCAGAGCCTTGTTCTTATTCGGCTCCAGCGTTGGATCCTTGATGAGGGCAGCTTCGACTAGCCCCAAGCATGTGATCGTAGATTGGTGCATGGCAGCTCGCAGATCCCCAGCGGGAGGCTCGTTGTTGAGGAGGTACCAGGTGGCTACCGTCACCGCCACCTGCGGTGTCTTCGGGAGCACGTTGCCCCATGTATCCACTGTCATAGATGAGAAGTCGGGGACTCGCGCGGCCTCTTCTCGCTCCTTGTCGGTGAGGTGGGCCAGTCGAGAGCGCCTCTTGGCGGCCACGTGGTCATTGCCCTTGGAGGAGGATCCTCCCATGGATGAGAGCTGAGCCAGCTGAAGGCTTGACTCGTCCGCCGCCTTTCTATGCACATCGAGTTGCGCGATTACTTGTTGTTGGCGCTTGTATTTTTCCTTGAGAAGCCAATGGTTACCCATCAGCATGTCTTGCGATGAGTTTGGAGGTAAAGGATTACCCCGCGGAGCTTCTCGATAGGGGGCCGACTCATTGTCATTGAGCTTGATCAGCACGTGTTCTTTGGTGTGCTCATTCACCATGAGATGCGGGTCTCCTTCTGTTCCGTTGTAGGTGGGTGCACCATTGGCGGGACCACCGTTTGCGACTGGGATGCCGCTGTTGGTTGGACCAGTGTCGGTGTTTTCACGATTGATGACAGTATCGCCTGCGTTGATGGCGGCGCACATGTAGTGATTTGGGAAGCTGTTGCTTTCGCAACTTTCAGATCCAGAGGCGTAGGCTCTGTCTTCAGTGGCTAAATAGCCTAGATCAAATCCGCAACTGCTCTCGCTGATTGCGTTTCCGACTGTAGTCGGGGCGTCTAGTTTGCTCAGGGTGCCAATCAGCGGTGGTAACCACGATGCTGCAGGAATCGCAGAAACCGTGGGCTGGTTAGGGAGGCGAAGTGTGCCTAGCTGACCAACTTGGAAGCGTAAGCTCCCGATCACCAGGCCGATTCCCTCGCCCATGGACTCGAAAGCCGGGCGAGTGGCTGGCGTGTGGACGGTGAAGTCGAAAGCACCGAAGAAGAGGCAAATCTCTGCTATTGCAGAGTTGTAGATCGCGGTTGATGAGGCCGAAGAAGCCGCGACATCAGCACTCCCAATTCCCACAGACAGCGCCAATTGACGAGGGTTAAACTCATCAATGCCCATTGTTATGGACTTGGGTTTTGGAGAAGGAGGGAGCACTGGAGGCATCAATCGGCTAGCAAACAAGCACACGGGGACGCAAGGTTTACCCAGGTTCAGGCCTCGTAGAGGTCCCTACTCCTTGTCTGCTCTTGGAATTATCGAGGGAGTCAAAAGTTACAGGGGGTGCGCAGATACAATCTGGCGAGGTTGTGGAAACTAGGGTTGTGATTGTCCTCCTTGCCGCCCTCTCCTGGCCTTTATATAGATAGGCGAGGTATCGGGTAGCAGGTCAAGTCAGTTACAAGTTAGGGTTTGTCCCTTTATTCTTTCTGTCTTAAGCTTGCCTTGTGCCACAAGCAGTCGGAGTCTCCGTAGGTCACCCGAATCCTGGATTGAGCCCTGGTAACGCCGTGGGATTATGCCAGATCAGGTCATATATACCAAACTCAAGTACCTATAAGGTATGCTCATGTCACACGGTGTCACAAAACACAACAGTGGCATAGAACTGCTGAACCAACTCAATGTTGTAGTCTTCCTTTACTTGGAAGATGGTTTGCAGTCCCATCTTCTCTGTAACC
Organism: Avena insularis; assembly: GCA_023614405.1. Classification (NCBI taxonomy): domain Eukaryota; kingdom Viridiplantae; phylum Streptophyta; class Magnoliopsida; order Poales; family Poaceae; genus Avena; species Avena insularis. Next base: position 456,604,699 of record CM042694.1, read on the forward strand.
CACAGAGCATCCTAAAAGTAGCTGTGAGCATGCAACTTCTCAATCTCCAACCATTACATGGGGCACACAGGAGATCTGAACCCACCATACACCTCGGAATAGAGGAGGAATTGTTCATTCCTCCAGAACAGATCATCAGGAGAGGTGCGAGGTAGAGAATAGAACTGCTGGAGAATCATCTCCACATACTCTTCAGTGACCAAATCAGCCAAGGTAGACAAAGCTTCAAACTTTCTGCGCTTGGCATCATCCCTTTTCAGCTGCCTCATCTTCTCTTGTTTTGCTGCAGCACAATCACGTGCAGACTTCCTGACCACAGATGGATCCACATGAACATCTATATCTTCATTGTCAGAAACACGATGATGACTAGACCGAGACCGGCAAGGACGAGAGCCACCTGTGAAATCAGAGGAGGGAGATAGCATTTGGGGAAAGCACAATTTTCCAGGAGGTACTAACAAGATAGCAGCAAAAGGAATACTGGACTGCACAGGTCGAATCTTCCTAGACTGTCTGGAGAAATCACCCTGGAGACTCCGCCTGGCCCGGACATTCTAGTACGAACGCACCGGACATTCCGGTCATAGTGGAGTGTCCGGCCCATACGCGCCAGACATTTCGGCTAGAACCATGGTGATTTTCGGGACAGTACGGGGAGGCTCAACTAGAGCAGATCGGCATTACTAGAACTACTGCTAGGGGGAACATTGCACGCAAAAATGATGTAAGCATGGATTCTTGCAACAAGTGTCCTCAAAAACTCATCCAGGGTTAGCCTCGAGAATGAGAAGGAGATGGGCACTTTACCAGTGTCCATGGTGGTCTTCACCGGAGGGGAAACAATCCTAGCGGTGAAGGGAAGTGGTTGCCCGACGGCAGCGGCAGGATCCAGGGTGCAGAGGCCCTACCGGTGGTGCCCTTGGTCGGAGGAAGCAGTTGGGGAGGAAGAGGGAGTCGGGGAGGAGGAGGACTAAACCGTCCACTTCTCCCCGGCCCTCTCTATCGAGTTTGATACTGCTTGGGCCGGAGTGTCCGGGCGAAATACGCTAGAGTGTCTGGCCCGACCGGATTGTCTGGTGTGAATCAAGGGGAGAGTCTGGTCCACCCGGACACTCCAGTTGGTTTAGAGCGGACAGTCCGGTCCCTTTGACCAGAGACATGATACGTCCAAAACGTATCTACTTTGCTGAACACTTTTGCTATTGTTTTTCCTCTAAACTTGTGTGATTTGGATACAACTAACACAGACTGATGCTGTTTTCAGCAGAATTACCTTGGTGTCTAGTTTTTGTGCAGAAAATCAACTATCAGGAAAAATCCCGGAAAATGTGCCAAAAATCCTATTTCACCAGAAGACTCACGGAGCCATAAGACGAGACGGAGTAGGGCCACGAGGGGCTCACACCACCTAGATGCGCGGGCCAGGCCAAGCCGCGCCTAGGGGTGGTGTGGCCACCTCGGCTGCCCCCTCGGCCTCCCTCTTCGCCTATAAGTTGCCTCTTGACCTAAAAACCAAGGGAGGGTCGACGTTTTTCTAGAAAGAGTTCTGCTATGCCGTCACCACCAGATTTCACGATTCAGAACCAGAAACTCCATTTTGGCACCCTGCCGGGACGAGGAATTGGAGGAGATCATCGCCATCGTCATCACCATCGCTTCTCCATCGACCATCCATGATTCCCCCATCCATGAGTTAGTAATCCCCCACTGTAGGCTATGGGGATGGTAGGGATTGGATGAGATCGTTCATGTAATTGCATCAGATTGTTTGGGCATGGTGCCTAGTATCTATTATTAGTGCGTTTTGACTGTTGCAACTTGTTATGCTTAATGCTTGTCACTAGGGCCCGAGTTCCATGATTTCAGATCTGAACATGATATTGATTCATTATGATAGTATTGTTTATGGTCTTACCTGCAAGTTGTATACACATATTGTTGTCTGGAACCAAAGGCCCCGAAGTGACAGCAATCGGGATAACCGGAGGGAATGGCTTTGATGAGGATCACATGTGTTCACGGAGTGTTAATTCTTTGCTCTGGTGCTCTATTAAAAGGAGCACCTTAATTGCCAGTAGTTCCCTTGAGGCCCCACTGCAAACGGGCTGGCAGGACAAAAGATGTTATGCAAGTTCTCATTGCGAGCATGTATGACTATATATGGAACACATTCCTATGATTATTTAGTACTTGGATGCTTTATCTTATTTATCTGCAAATGCCCTATGTCTTGATTGCCATATGAATTGTCTTGTCCATGCAAAGCCCGTTCATCCATCCCTATGCCTACCGCGCTTTAATCCTACTGTTTACTGCAATTGTTACTACTGCCTTTACTTTTACTACTGCTATTACTCTGCTATTGTTACTACAAAACTATTGCTACTGATAAACTGCTATGAGCAAGATTGTTTCCAGGTGCAGCTGAATTGACAACTCAGTTGTTAAGGCTTATAAATATTCTTTGGCTCCCCTTGTGTCGAATCACTAAATTGGGTTTCACTTCCCTCGAAAATACTGCGATACACCCCCTATACTTGTGGGTCATCAAGACTATTTTCTGGCGCTGTTGCCAGGGAGCATAGCTCTATTTATCAAGTTCACTTGGAATCACTATTGTTCGCTTCCATCCATCCATCATGGGTAAGTCACGTGATGGCAAGGTTCCTATTTTACCATCCACTACAAGAAGAGGTACGGTTCTGAACACCTCTGTTGCTCTTGATTCACCATCTGTTATGAGTAAGCTCCTTACACCACCACATACACATGTTACACACACTGCTACTACTGCTGAATCTGAAACTTCTAATACTTATGATGCTGCTTCTACTGTGTTTGATAAAAGTGGTTCATTAGGTCCTTTCCTAGATGCTACGATTGCTAGAACTATAGCTGGAAATACTGAAACTCCTAATGAAGACACTACTACACCTATCAGTTCACCTGAGTCTAGAGAGAGCTATGATATTGAGGACGGTTATATAGAGATGACCGATGAATTTATTAAAGGATGTCAAAACACCCATGATAGGAGTGCTATTAAGAGTCTCCTTGAGAGGCGTACTATAAAACCTAAATTGTCTCCTAATGCTAAGTTTGCTGCATCTCCCATAAACATTAAAGATAAGGATTATGGTTTCTCTCTTGATCTATCTTACGTAGCTATTGTTTAGAAAGAACCTTTTTGTGGGACTAAGAATGAAAGTGCGGTAGCACATATGACTGAGCTTTCTACCAGGAGTGGCTTATTTTCTGATGATATTAAGATACGCACAAACTTTGTTGCTAAAATTTTCCCTTTTTCACTGAAAGGAGAAGTTAAACTTGGTTTAATAATTTATCTCCTCGATATATTGATAGCCCTGATTGCTTGATTAGTACCTTCATTCAGAAATATTTTCCTCCTAGTGCTAGACATGCTATTTTGCAGGAACTTTTTGATTTTAAACAGGGAGAAAAAGAGATATTGCCTGAATCATGGGCAAAGTTTTGTGCTTTGATTCATGCACAAGCTGGATGTCCATTACCTAAGAATGAGCTTCTTGACATATTTTATAATGGACTAACTGAAGAATCTAGGATATCCCTGGATAGTTGTGTTGATTGTGTTTTTAGGAATAGGACTCCCAAGGAAGCTGAGGAATTAATGGCTAAAATAAGCAAGAATTATGAAGATTGGACTCCTCCTGGACCAGCTATACCTGAGACAATTATACCTGAACCAGCTATACATGCGCCTATACCAACATCAAAGAAGAGGGGAGTTATTGAACTAAATGATGAAGTGATGAAGGAAGCTAAGAAATGTCTTAAGGAGAAGGGAATTAAAGCTGCAGATGTCAAGAATTTACCTCCTATAGAAGAATTATGTAAGCCAATACCCCACTCATCCACTATTGAGGTACACTCTCTCCAACATTTTGATGAAGGTGATATCCCTTACTCTAAACCTCCTGATCAATGCTTAGAAGAATTTGATGTTTTTATTGTTAAGCAAGATGATTTTAATAAAAGGTGCAAAATCATTTAATGGAAAACTCTAGAGCTATTGTTGAGTTAAAAGATATTGTGGAAAGAACCTCTAATGATGTTAAAATGCTTGTTGAACATTTTCAAATGGTTCAAACTCAAATTGATCAGCTTATTAAGGTACAAAAAGACTTGCTAGTTAATGCTGCTAAAGAAAAACATGCTTATGAAATTAGAACTAGAAGAGGTGCTGCTACCCAGGATCCTCTATATCCTGAGGGTATCCTAAAAGAATTGAGCAGGATTCTCAACAAGCTGAAAATAGTGGTACTACTCCTAAGAAAAGAAAAAAGAAACATAAAACTATTGTAGAACCTTCTGAACCTGCTAAAGATCTTAATAGTATATCTGTCTCTAATGCTGAAACTGAAAGTGGTAATGAAGAAAATGATGCTCCTGGTAAAGAAAAAGTTGAAGAAGAACCTGAAAGGCACACTAAGAATACTAAATACACTAAAAAAGATTTTTTTGCTTAGAAACATGGTAATGAAAGAGAGCCTTGGGTCCAAACACTTATGCCTTTCCTTGATAAGAAACACAAGTTAAAGGAAGATGAACACTATAATAAGTTTTGTGAGTGGATGAAACCTTTATTCTTGCAAATTCCTTTGACTGATGCTATTAAATTTCCTCCTTATTCAAAGTATATGAAGGATATTGTTTCGAATAAAAGGAAGATCCCTAATGAAGAAATTTCTACTTTGCTTGCTAATTATTCCTTTAATGGTAAGGTTCCAAAGAAACTTGGAGACCTAGGGATTCCAATCATTCCTTGCTCTATTAAAAATAGTTATGTTAGAACTTCTTTGTGTGATTTGGGAGCAGGAGTTAGTGTTATGCCTTTTCTCTCTCTATAAGAGACTTCAACTGGAAAAACTAATACCAACTGATATATCCTTACAAATGGCTGATAAATCTACTACTATTCCTGTTGGTATATGTGAGGATGTACCTATTCAAGTGGCTCATAATTTCTGATTAACTGATTTTGTTGTGCTTGAAATTCCTGAAGATGATAATATGTCTATTATTTGTGGGAGACATTTTATTAACACTGCATGAGCTGTTATTAATTGTAATCAAGGAAAGGTGACTTTCAATGTTAATGACAAGGAACATACTGTCTATTTCCCCAAGAAGATTGATAGGACTTATGGTTTGAATTCAATTGAACATGTTGAGGGCATTCAAGTTGGAGAAATATATTGTCCCATACCACGAGAAAAATATGAAACTATTATGATTGGGACCATTGCTATCAAGGTTGAGGTAACATAATCATTAGTGGAATACAAATTTTTGTTTGATATAAAATTCTTTTGGTAACAAGATCTGATCAACCTTGTTAACAAAGGGATTTGAATGAACAAAACAATGTTTTCACCATGATTATCTCCGCTTACTTCTATTCTATCCATTTTAGTTTTTGCTTTCGTTTAGTTTACTTTTCTGTTGTTAGTTGCTTGTATATTAGAGTGTCTTAGAACTTCTGAAGTTTTAGCTTTGTTTAGCTGTTGCATCATTCTAGAAACTTTTTTCTATCAGAAAATCATTCATCTATACCTAAAAATTGCTCGAAAATAAAGTGTCTCGAAAAATTCTAGAAAATTCATATTAAATTTTTATGTGAAAAAAGGGGCAGAGAAGTGCCTGGAGAGTACCAGGGGGCCCACCAGGCAGGCACACCACCTGGTGGCGTGGCCAGCCTAGGGGCGCACCTAGCCATGGTGTGGGCCACCCCTGGCCCTCCACTCACTCTCTCACTTCCTACTTCTCTCTCTCTCCCGAGAAAACACCAGTTCATTGCTCGAAATCGTGTTCTTGCTGTTCTTGTCCTTGATTTTTCGATCTCCTTGCTCAGCCCATCTTTGTTGCTGAAATTTGGAGCATTTGTTCTCCGGTATGTGACTCCTCCGCTTGTCCAAGTAGATTTGTGTTTAGTGGTTTATATCTCGAGTATTTTGCTGCTGTAGGTGACAGGTTATGAGAGCTTGTAAGCTTCTTCAATGCTTAGAGATATTGTTTTGATGCATGTTTAGGCCTCTTACAAGTCCCTATGAGTAGTCCCCTTCATTATGTATTCACTTTGCAATCACTTGTATAATGGATGTTTAAATTTCAGAATATCAAAGATGAATAACCACACATTTGGAGAAATATTTGAGAGGGACACACCTAGGAGGTCAAGGCCATCAAGATCAGCCTCTCAGTTTAGGCCTTCATACAATGAAGATCTCATTGGACCATGCTTTGGCAATGAAGGAGATGAGGGGGATGCTCACCCATCTACTTTCCCTTGTTTTACCTTTTTGCAAGCTACAGGGATCCTCGATGATTTCTTACTACGGGTCCAGAGGGTCGGTTTGACCACTTACATGCAGGATGAGAGTGATAAATATGCCGTGCTCACCAAAACTTTCGTTGAGAGTTTCGTTTTCACTAACACGCCTTATCAGTCAACTGTTTCTTTTAGAATTTATAATCAGCCTATTACCATGTCATTGGAAAGATTTTGCAGCATTATAGGTATAGGCATGACGGGGACAGTGAAGAAGATCCAAGGTCGACCCGCTGACTTGCTGGAGCTCTATCGAAGTGTGACAAATGACGATGACCGCGTAGCTCAGCGTGGGAAGATAAGAAACATCCAACTCCTAGCTCTTAGATACTTTGCTTATTATCTTGCCACTAGCATTCTTGGTAGGGAGAACACAAGTAATATCTCTAATTATCATTTAGCCTTCCTCGCTGCTGCACTTAATAATGATACCGGTACAATCTTGGCTCTCTCATTGCCCGCCGCCTAGCTGCTAGGGGACCTATTTATGGGGGCACTATTGCTTCACGTATGGTTGTTGCATTAGAACTTTCTGTGGATCCTAATGACACGGTGTTGGCACCACAAAGGCTTGATCTTGCTGCTATGAAAACACATCATTTCGTCACTGCTAACTGTAGTACGGAGGGTTTAGTATACAAGATGTTGTTTACTGACGGGGACGAGAGGGAGATTCCTTTGCTGCAATCTACTTTTTTCAGTATTCACAGGAGGCCATGGTCGCGTTCCAAGGAGGAGGTGGACGAGCAGCTCCGCTTGCTTGGTTTCCACATGCAGCACCAGGAGGATGTGCCTTCTTACGACTACACTGCGCACTATGGTGGGGCGTCCTCGAGCTCGTACCAGGACGAGGGTACCTCCTCGCCGTACTACGGAGGCGCTCCATCTTGGCCAGCTTGGGATTTATACCCACTTAGGCCAAAAGCCTAAGCTTGGGGGGAGGTACACCGACATCACACTCATCTTCATATCATGTTTAGTAGATACTCTGTATATCCATGCTTCGTTCTCTTTTTAGTTTTCGTTCTTTCTTTACTTTTGATTTCTAAAAACACAAAAGACCAAACATATTTCTGTTGATTCTCTTTGTTTGCTTCTTGTTCTTTTTGCCTTGGTTTGCTTTTTCCTTTTTGCTTTGTTTGAATTATTCTAAAAACCCAAAAAGATTTTGCTCTGCTTGTTTTTCCTTTTTGTTCTTGCCTTTAAAAAAATTAAAAACACCAAAAATATTTGTTGTTCTTTGGTTTTGTGAAGTTTGTTGCAGGGTTTAGCAGTCCTCGATGGAATTTGGTTTCTTGTTATTATTCAAGCCACACAAGTGAAGGGCAATAATGAGGATTAATGACAACTTGAGGTGTGGTAAGAGGTTAGTAACGAACTCTATTTGTTTTCATTTTTGTAGATATACTCATCATTATGGGCATGCTTAGTCTGTTCATGTAGGGTGTATGTTACTTATGAATGCTTAGTAGTTCTTGCTTTCTTATGATTAGCTCCAGCTTGCTAATAGTTTGTAGCATGTCATATGAAACTTTGCTTGCATTGCTCTATTCATAACTTGGTATGACACTGTGGTATCCTTCTATGAATGTTTCACTTGAATTGACTTGGCACATGCTCATGCATGCATATGACTGAAACAATAATCAGTTAAGCCTCGATGAATTATTTTGCCTCAGGGGTCTTGAATCACTTTCATGCAATGATTAGTCCTATTTTGTTGCAAGCATGATTATGACAGTTATTGCTCTCTCGTTTGTCGCTCCCTTACTATTGCTAGCCTTCACTTGCACTGAGTATGAGCTCTACTCGTGTTTCCAATTCCCTAAAATTAATATTGCCAAAAGTGTCCACCATACCTACCTATTAGCATCATTTGCTATTCCGTGCATATTCAATACGCCTAGTTTTCTTCCAAATAAAATGCTTGCTTGTTATGAGAAAGTTAGTTAGTAAAGCTCTCACGAACTTGATGGCACACTTTATTTCTTGCACTTAATAAACCTAAACCATCGTGACTGTCCATGAAAGTTATATGCTTGCAAATTATAGGCTGGGGATTAGCAGAACCGTGCTGTCATGGGGAACGCTTTCAACACCTGTAAATATATACCCAGTTGATATCATGCTCTTTTGTTTGCGGATGTCGTCGGTGTGAAATAAAAGGGAGCTTGTAAGTCCATGGAGTTATGTATGTGTGTTAGAGAAACGCCTAGGCCGCTGGTCTAATCCATGCCTAATCATGGTGGAAAACTGTAGCGTAACCATAATGAGTATCTATGAAGCATTATTCTTATAAAAAAGAGAGAGATAGCTATGGAGAAAAAGAAGAAAAAAAGAGATATGAGAAAAGAGAGAAAAAAGCACCATTTTCCCATGGTAAATAAGAAGATTGCTGAGATGCTCGTTGTCTGCTTGCCTTGTCATTTTGATATGGGGATTCTTCCGTATCATGGTAAATAAGAAGAGGTTCTCTATGATACGCATGTACTTACTATGAAAAGAACTTACCAGTAACTAAAGTTGAGTAGCATGAGGAGCGGCCCTCATACTCAAGGGACATGAGATTTCCAGTTTATAGTCTGTCAAGCATACAACTCAGATTGGACGTCAGTTTCACCTTAACCATTTAAAGATGCTTATGATAGGGGCAATGAGAGCTCAAAGCTAATGAGTACCATACTTTCAGCATTTGGAAGCCTTTCAAACTTTTCAAAACCTTTTCATTCCCTTGTTGAGTCACCACCTATTCTTTGAGCACTTTCTTGAGAGCATAGTTGTCATTCTTAGTGTAATGTGCTTGTCTCAAAACTTGATTAATTGTGTTATCACTTTGATGCTTGTATCTTTGATATCTTTACTTCTAGTCTTCACTTGAACTTCAGAGGTGCCTTGGCATTTATGTTTGCTCTACAATCAAAGGCAAGCGAGATACCACTCTATCATACCTTGTTATGAGCATTGTAATGTTGCTTATGTTTATGTTTCATGCTACTTATTATTTTTGAGTTGGAATCTCTTCATAGCTTGCAATGACTATGAAGTAAACTTAGTTGCATACTCTTTATTATGAATTTCCTGAGTAGTTGATCATATGCTGAGAATATATACATCTTATGAAGCAAATGTGTTCGTGAAAGTTTCTTTTATCGCACTCAGTTTTCAACTGAATTGCTTGAGGATAAGCAATAAGCTAAGCTTGGGGGGAGTTGAGACGTCCAAAACATATCTACTTTCCTCAACACTTTTGCTATTGTTTTGCCTGTAAACTTGTGTGATTTGGATACAACTAACACGGACTGACGTTGTTTTCAGCAGAATTACCTTGGTGTCTAGTTTTTGTGCAGAAAATCAACTATCAGGAAAAATCCTGGAAAATATGCCAAAATCCTATTTCACCAGAAGACTCATGGAGCCAGAAGACGAGACGGAGTAGGGCCATCAGGGGATCATACCACCTGGCCGCACAGGCCAGGCCAGGCCACGCCTGGGGGTGGTGTGGCCGCCTTGGCCTCCCTCTTTGCCTATAAGTTGCCTCTTGACCTAAAAACCAAGGGGGGTTCGACATTTTCCAGAAAGAGTTCCGCTGCACCGCCACAACCAGATTCCGCGATTCGGAACCAGAAACTCCGTTATGGCACCCTGCCGGGATGGGGAATTGGAGGAGATCATCGCCATCATCATCACCATCACTTCTCCATCGACCATCCATGTTTCCCCCATCCATGAGTGAGTAATCCCTTGTTGTAGGCTATGGGGATGGTAGGGATTGGATGAGATCATTCATGTAATGGCATTAGATTGTTACGGCATGGTGCCTAGTATCTATTATTAGTGATTTTTGACTTTGTTGCAACTTGTTATGCTTAATGCTTGTCACTAGGGCCCGGGTGCCATGATTTCAGATCTGAACATGATATTGATTCATTACGATAGTATTGTTTATGGTCTTACCTGCAAGTTGTATACACATACTGTTGTCCGGAACCAAAGGCCCCGAAGTGACAGCAATCGGGATAACCGGAGAGAATGGCTTTGATGTGAGGATCACATGTGTTCGTGGAGTGTTAATGCTTTTCTCTGATGCTCTATTAAAAGGAGCACCTTAATTTCAAGTGGTTCCCTTGAGGCCCCGCTGCAAACGGGCTCACAGGACAAAAGATGTTGTGCAAGTTCTCATTGTGAGCACGTATGACTATATATGGAACACATGCCTATGATTATTTAGTAATTGGATGCTTTATCTTATTTATCTGCAAATGCCCTACGTCTTGATTGCCATATGAATTGTCTTGTCCATGCAACGCCCGTCCATCCATCCCTATGCCTACCGCGCTTTAATCCTATTGTTTAGTGCAATGTTACTACTATCTTTACATTTACTACTGTTATTACTCTGCTATTTTTTACTACAAAACTGTTGCTACTGATAAACTGCTGTGAGCAAGATTGTTTCCAGGTCAACTGAATTGACAACTCAGTTGTTAAGGCTTATAAATATTCTTTGGCTCCCCTTGTGTTGAATCAATAAATTGGGTTTCGCTTCCCTCGAAAATACTGCGATACACCCCCTATACTTGTGGGTCATCAAGACACCAAGAACAAAATTTCTGGACAAATGTGTGGCAAGAGGAGCAAGTTTTACGGTAAGGATAGGCCTGGGATTTTTAGAAGAACATTTGGGAGAGCAAAAAGTCAGAGAATCCAAATGGATGTCCAATAGAACTCTTGAGAAGATCAAAACAAGAACCAACTCTTCGTAACAAAGAGGGCGGTGGCCGAGGCCACCATGTTAGAGTCTGAGGCATGAAACCGCAAAGAATTATCATTGGGTTCATAGACTCTACTCATCATTGAAGCTCACATATCATAAATGATATTAAGAGAATTGATTTTCTTAATTTTGGCATTATGGGGGAGGGATAACCCAATAGATTAGGACTGCACTCCCCCTATGTCCATTCCTGCACCTAAACCACAAAATGATCAAGTAATAGGTGTGTATGCAAGACGATCAAGTCAAACTTCTTGAATCTATGATATTTAGCTCATTCCTCAAATAACAAAATCTTGCTTCATCAAGGGGCTTCGTGAAAATATCTGCAAGTTGGTATTTGGTTGATACATAAGAAGGCTCAACATCTCCTCGGGCAACATGATCTCTAATGAAATGATGACGGATCTCAATATGTTTTGTCCTTGTATGATCTACCGGAATGTAGGCAATCTTGATAGCACTTTATTGTCACATAAAAGAGGCACTTTGTCACAATGGACACCATATTCCTTTAAAGTTTGCCTCATCCATAACAATTGAGTGCATGCACTAGCAGCAGCCACATACTCAGCCTTGGCGGTGGAGAGAGATATACAGTTTTGCTTCTTAGAAGACCAGCACACCAAGGATCTACCAACGAATTGGCAAGCCCCCAAGGTTTATTTCCTATCATACTTATCACCAGCCCAATCCGAATCCGTGTACCCACAAAGAGAGAAGGTTGAGCCTATAGGATACCACACACCATAGTTTGGGGTATGAACCAAATATCGAAAGATTCTTTTGACTGCCATCAAGTGGCTTTCTTTAGGAGCCGCTTGATATCTTGCACACACTCCTACACTTAACACAATATCGGGTCTAGATGCATGATACGTCCATTTTGCATCACTATTATATATCATAATTTACTGTTACTCATTGATATATTTCATATTTTGAGATGATACTTATGTTATTTCATCTGTTTTTGCATGGTTGATGACTTTTGGAGCATGGACCGCTGCAGTCAGGATTTTGATGGAGAAGGTGTTGTTTGGAGGTAAAATTCATGAAGATCAGAAAATCCGGGAAAATACATGGAAAATCCTATTTTTCCAGAAGACAAAGAAAGCCAGAAGGGGAAGTGGAGATGGGCCACAGGGGGCCCACACCACCCCCTGGCGCAGGCCACACTAGGACGCGCCACCAGGTGGTGTGGCCTCCCTAGTCCACCCCTTCCTCTCCCCTCTAGCGTATATTATCCTCCCGAAACCCTAAGACTCGGGGAGCAACCACAGAAAGATTCTGCCACCTCTATGGGGCGGAAAACACTGAGAGAGAAAGATCTCTCCGGCAGACAAAATTCTGTCGGGGGAATTCCTTCCTGGAGAGGGGAGATCGTCGCCATCAACACCACCATCAAGCTGGACTTCATCGGGATCATCATCATCATCACCACCACCATCATATACACTAGCACAATCATCACCACTTCATACCGCTGTAAAAATTGGGTTGAATCTTGCATAGTTCTTAGGGGAAACTTTCCCGGTATTGATTACTCTTTGTAGTTGATGCTATTGAGTGAACCATTGAATTATCCTTTATGTTCATATTGTTACACATCATTATTTCATCTCTGCTCATGATCCATATAATGTCTTCTGATTAGTTCATTTTGTTCTTGAGGACATGGGAGAAGTCATGTTGTTAGTAGTGGAATTGTGTTGAGAAAGATTCAATAGTTTGATATTTAAGTTGTGGTGTACTTCTTCTAGTGGTGTCATGTGAACGTCGACTACATGACACTTCACCTATATGGGCCTAGGGGAATGCATTGTGTATTTGGCTACTAATCGTAGGGGTTGCCGGAGTGACAGAAACTTGAACCCCCGTTAGGAAACCATTGCACAAGGGACGTAAGGGTCTTAGAGTTTAAAGCTGTGGTTAGGTCTCTACCTTAATTACTTTCTTGTACTTAAGGATGTTTGCAAGGGGTATAATCACAAGTATGTATTAGTCTTGGATGGGGCGGTACATTAGCACAGGTTCACCCACACAACACTTAGCAAGCTAGAGAAGATTAATCAACTATATGAAGCAAAAGCACTTGATAATATTCCCATGTGTCCTCGAGAATGTTTGGTCATCTTAAGTAATACAACCGGCTTGTCCTTTGCTAAAGAAAGGATTGGGCCACTTGTTGCATTTATTCTTATTGTCTTTTATTTACTCATACTTTATTTACCTGCATTATCAAAAACCCCTAAAAATCTGTTTGCTAAGTATTTACAGAGAATTCCTGCTCCTAGCCACTAGCCAGCACCTTCTGCTCCTCGTTGGGTTCGACACTCTTACTTATCAAAAATACTAAGATACACCCCCTATACTTGTGGGTCATCAAGACTATTTTCTGGCGCTGTTGCCGGGGAGTGAAGCGCTACTGGAGAGTGGAACTGGTAAAGGAAACTTCTACTGTGAGTATTGTTTATTTCTGTTAGTTGCTTTATTTTCATTATGGATAATTCACTGAGTTTCTTATTTCGTAATGCTACTACCACTACTAAGGTAGTAGATGAACCACCACCTGCTGAGAATAATACTTTTAAAATACCTACAAGGATTATTGATCGTGTTATGGATAACTATTATGTTGGAGATGGAACTGTCCATCCCTGTGATCATTTGCTCTTTATACACGAATTATGCGGGTTGTTTAAGTTTACAGGTATTACAACAGATCAAGTCAAGAAGAAGTTATTCTCATTATCACTAAAAGGAAGAGCTGAGGAATGGTATAAGCTGCTGAAGAATGGTCAAGCTCTTGAATGGGAGGAAGTAGTAACTCTCTTTTATTCTAAATTTTATCCTCCTAGTGAGATTCATAAAGATCGGAATCAAATATACAACTTTTAGCCTCTTGATGGAGAGAATACAGCTCAAGATTGGGGGAGATTGAAGTTACTACTGCTCAAATGTCCCATTCATGAGCTCCCCAACAATATTATTATCAATAACTTTTATGTAAGGCTTTCTCTTCATGATAAGGATTTATTGGATGCTTCTTGTGCTGGATCATTTACACGCATGGAAGAAGAAGCTAAATGGGATCTTCTAGACCGTATTCAAGACAATGACGAAGCATGGGAGAATGACAAAGGAAGAAAGTCAGATATAAATTATGATTATGAATGCATTGAATCTTTTATGGGAACTGATGACTTTCAAAATATTAAAAACGCTTATGGTCTTAATTCTCAAGCTATTGTAACTTATTTTAAGGCTTTTGCTTCCTATATTGAAGTTCCTAAAAAGAAGTGGAATAAGTATCATGAACCATATAAAGATGTTGCTAAGTGTGTTCCTGTAAGGAATACTGAAGTTTATAATACTAATCATCCTTTACCTGAACCTTACATTGAGAAAATCCCTTTCCTAGTTAAGATAAAGGAACATTCTATGATAGCTAGTATGGTTAATGAAAGTACAAGTAAAGCTGTTGAACCTAATAAACAAATTGATGACGAACCTATAATAGCAAATGTGAACGATTTTGTCACTAAATATGAAGAAGATGGACACACTATCCTCTGTAAGGATATCCCTAATATTGTTTCACAAAGTAGTATTATGAGAGTTAGTGTCCTTGTGTTTTCTGTTAGGATAAGTGATCATTGCTACCCTGGTTCTTGTGATAGCTATATCATTAAAATTATGCATGATACTGAAAGTTATTATGAGAGAGGGAAGATTGTTCTTATGCATCTCAATAATATCAAGTTTCCTCGTTTTATGCTTAAAGTGTTTATGTTGCACTTGCTTTGCCTTCCTATGCTTGTGGCCTCTGGTTTCAACAACTTGTTTGTTTGCAAAATTCCCTTGCATAGGAAGTGGGTTAGACTTAAACATGTATATTTTTGCTTCTTAATGCTCTCTTTCACTTCAATTCATATTTCTATGTGAGCATCATTGAAATTATCATGCCCATCTTAATGGCTATAAAGAAAGAGCTTTTTGGGAGACAACCCAATTTATTTTTGCTTTCAGTTTGTTTTTGTTTATTTGAGTCTTGGAAGTTATTACTTAGGTAATGACCTCTCCTTATCCTTTTTGTTTGGTTTCTGTGTCAAGATCAACCTCTAATGAGAGAGAAGTAAGATTTGGGGAAGTTGTTGTCCCGAAACAGATTTTTGTGCTTCACCATAAAAATTCGTGAGAGATCTCTATATGTCGGATTGAGCTGTAATTTTTTTTTCTTGTTCCCCAGGTTGTTATTTAACCTTCGTTAGATTTGAACTTTTTGATTTGAGCAACAGAAGATGTACGAAAAAATTGATCTTTACCTGCTGGTCTGTTTTGATAGATTTTGCCACTTTTTCATTTGCTTCTTTAATCGATTTCCTTTTTTGAATTCTTTTCAGGTTTTCGGAAGGAGTTGCTACAGTAGATTATGATTTGATGGATTTCAGTTGAAATTGGACTTAAAAGGTTTATTACCTCGCTCACACTAATGTTGCTAATGAGAATTGTGTGAAGTTTTGTGTGAAAGAAATTTCCAGGTTATCGGAGGAAATGGTGTAATAAGAAAGACAAAGGTTTCATGACTCGGGCAATATGAGTATGAAGATGAAGATAATGATGTTATTCAAGTGGTGACTCCGGAAGAATCTACTAAATGCCAAATTCAGAGACCTGCAGAGTCCGTTTTCGAATAGGTAACAGTTCTGGTAAGAAAAGTTCCACGAAAATTCTGTCTAGTTATATTTTTGGAGTTTTTATCCAACAAGGAAAGCTACGAAGCGAAAGAGGGACGGAAACGGAGCCAGGGTGGCTCACACCACCCCCTGGCGCGGGCCCCCGGTGTGGCCGCCCCGGACTCCGTCTCCGACCCGTTTTCTCCCAGTACCTTCCTTTTGTTGTAAAACTTCGTAATATATAATCCCCTGGATCCTACAAGGTTTGTATATCGTGTTTTCATTTCGATCTGCTTCTGACAGGTAGAGCCCCAGATCTAGAGCCACAATGTCTTCCTCTGGATCAGCCAAGGAAGATTCCTCAGTGGATATCATCAACCCATACATGAGAGAGATGAAGATTCATCCCAAGGAGTTGTTGCTTGAAGATGGGGAGATATGGATAAAAGAGGTTCAAGGCCCTTAAGGTGAAGGAAGTCTAGAGGACAGGATGGAAGCACTGGAGCAAGAAGTCTTTAGGTACAAGAAGATGGTGGAACGCGAAGTGGATATCATCCACAAGACTTGTTCCGAACTCATTGCCGAGCACCAAAAGGAGACTGTTGAGCTCAAGGATGAAATTCTCTCACTCCACCAAACAACCAACCAACTGCAAGGATAGCTCTACGATGTTCAAAATCAAAACTGTGAGTACGAGGTTAGGTTTAAACGCATAAGTACTGATGCAGGTTTCAGGATGCTGGAGACCACAATGTCTTTTGTTGATGGGGAGCCCTTACCTTGGAAGTCGGACGATAATGAAGGAATACCACCACCACCGAAGGAGTAATTCGTCATCAGGTTTTGGCATCCCCTTGGTTTGTTCCAAGCTTGGGGGAGTGCCGCTGATGAGGGTTTAACTCATCAATGCCCATTGTTATGGACTTGGGTTTTGGAGAAGGAGGGAGCGCTGGAGACATCTATCGGCTAGCAAACATGCACACAGGAGACTCGAAGATTTACCCAGGTTCAGGCCTCGCAGAGGTCCCTACTCCTGCTTGTCTGCTCGTGGAATTATTGAAGGAATCGAGGATTACAATGGTGCGCAGATGCAATCTGGCGAGGGTTGTGGAAACTAGGGTTGCATGTGTCCTCCTCGCCGCCCCCTCCAAGGCTTTATATAGATAGGCTAGGTCTCGGCTAGCAGGTCGAGTCGGTTACAGATTAGGGTTTTCCCCTTTGAACTTTCTATCTTTAGCTTCTTCTTGTTCTTCAAGAAATCGAGAGTCTGTAGGTTACTCGAGTTCTGCATTTGGGCCTTGGTGACACCATGGGCCTCTGCTGTATCCAGACCGTATATACCAAGCTCAAGTACCTGTAGGGTATACCCATGTCAGTAGCCCCTGAGTGTCCAGTGGAATCGCAGATTCGACTAGGGACTTTAGGAATCCTTTCGAGTGCATGACTGAGTATGTTTTTCGACTGCTCTGTTTGTGTCATAGAGATTGTTGATGTGCGTGCCTGATTTAACCGATGTATCGGTATCAGTTAACTACCTTAGGGTAAAACAACGACATCTACTCGAACTCGAGTCCCCGGACTCGAATCCGGGAAAGTGCTGGTGTAATTCGACTCAAGCCGCGGAGGTCTTACAGGAGTCGAATTCCAGTATATGTGTGTGAGCACTCGACGCGTCCGTCAAGGCATGTTCATCGTACCTGTAGGCATGGATATATTTCTAGTAGTTCGCAGCGAATGTGTTGCCAGGCCTTATTCAGGTCTTACCCTCACGCTGCAAGCGCGACATCCAAATTTTGTCACCGCGGAGATGATTTGGGTGACCTAGGAGACGCAGTCTCTTTGTAGGGAAAATTCTTGAGGCGGTGTCGCCATAAGCTTCGAGTGTGGATGTTATCAACATACAGTACGATGTACAAATAATCATAGGGTGCACGACCAGCGCTCCCTATGGGAGTATCCCCCGAGTGCCTGGTTGAGTCGAAGACTCAGGCAAGGACTAAAGAACTTTTGAGACTGCTGTCGTCTTTTGTTTGCTTGTTTCAGTCGAATTTATTTCTAGCGCTCCCTATGGGAGTAACCCACGTCCATAATCGAATCACGAATTCGAGTGGTTGGGTTTGTTTTTATTGTCCATGTTCCTGTAGAAAAGAAAAAGCAAAAATCATAGGGTGCGCGACCAGCGCTCCCTATGGGAGTAGCCCCCGAGTGCTTGGTGGAATCGAAGACTCGAGCAAGGACTAAATAGTCGAAGTCTTCTGCTCCTCAATTTTTGATGACATCAGTGCTGACTATGTGATGAGCTCAGTTGCCCGCGTGAGCGGTTTTGACAGGACGTGACGAGTGGTGGGTCCCATTTTCGGACTCTGACTTGACCGGGCGTGCGTAATCTTTGTTTTAACTTTTCCTCCTCGATTTCCACGCGTAATGGGGGTAGTGGGGGACGGTTCACACTTCGGGTCCTCCACGTGTCAAGCACGATGAACGCCACGCGTCTAGTAGGGTTTTTCCTGACCGTTAGATTACATCTTCCAAGGGGTTAAGTAGCGATGTTGCGATGGTAATTTTCACATCTGCTTCCTCTCTCTGCCTTTGCCTCCGTCGCCATTGCTGCTGCTCCTATGCTCTTTTGTGTTCGTCTTTTTCGCGGCGCTGGACCAGCTCCGCGTATTCCCTAGTTACTTTCTCTGTTCGCACCACCACCGTAGAATGGGGAAGAAGAAAAGGAGGTGCCGCGGCCGATTCTGCCGCCGCCACGGTTGCTGCGAAGAAAAAGGGCGGCTCCGCCGCTGTGGGCACCAGCACCGCCGCTGCTGGAAAAAAGAAGGGCACGGGCACTCGTGTCACCAATGGCACGTGGCGTGCCTCCGTGATCAAGTCCTCTGAACTCCGTCTCCTACGCCAAGACGGAGTTCTTTCTTCCACAGTCGCTGACGCGCGCGTCCCTGGTAGCGAGGTAATTCGTTCCCCTCCTGCCGGTTTTCGGGTGATATTCCTAGCGTTCATCATCCATGGTCTCTCGTTGCCCCTGCATCCTTTCTTTAGGGGCCTTCTCTGTTTCTATGGGCTCCAGCTGCATCAGCTGTCCCCCAACTCCATCCTCCATGTAGCTTGCTACATTACTCTTTGCGAGTGCTGGCTCGGAATCGAGCCGCACTTCGGTCTCTTCAAGCGCCTCTTCAAGCTGAAGCGCCAGTCGGCTTCTAGCTCCGTAGTCTACGATGTAGGTGGCTGCGGTATCCACGTCGACTCCTCCGCCACATACTTTGACATCAAACTCACGGCGTCCGTCCAAAGGTGGAGGGACAAGTGGTTCTACATCGGCGACCTGAAGGCCGACAGCGACCACTTCGCACTCGCGCCTTTCGATCCCGTGACGCCGTGCAAGAGGAGGCGCTCCTAGAAGAACGTAGTGATGCCCAGCGAGTCCGCGGAGACAGATGTGCTATACGAGCGCGTCTACGACCTCAATAGTCACATGGGCAAAGAGGAGGGAAGTTGCGCCCTCATTCGCACATGGCTGCGCCGTCGCGTCCAGCCCCTGTAGGCCAGAGTCCATCCTATGTTCGAGTGGGCTGGCACGGACGATGTCACTCGCGTATCTGCCGATGGCATTTCCGCGCGTGAGGTAGATAAAAGGGTGCGACTGGTCACCAAGTACACCGCTAAGGATGTTCTTCCCAATGATCCAGACGTACCTCCCTTCGATGTTGCTAACCCTCCTCCTGAGGTACAGCTGTGCTATGTAGTAGCTTTGTTTGTCGACTGCTTCTTTGCTGTTTGTTCTTGACTTAGCACGAAATTGTTTTTTGTATGCAGGATTGGGGGTGTCACCCTGTATGCCCCCTCTTCCTGAGGGGTTATCCCTCGTGAAGCCTTGGAAGAGGACGAGTCGGAGTCGACCGTCCCATCTGATGTGGAGGAGGAAGCCCCTGAGTCGAGTGGTCCGGACACTCGCAAGCGTTCGCATAGCGAGGATTTGGATGCATCGTCTCCTTCGAGTCCAGAAGGTGCGGCTGTTGGCGCAGAGTCGCCGATACCTGTCGTTCCTGTGAGTGTCGTGGCGCCATCTTCTCACAAGAAGATGCGGCTGCCGAAGGAGTCGTCATCAGAGTCGGGGGATCAAACCTTCGATTTTGACAAGTTTGATTGGTAAGTATGCGAGTATTTCTTTTGGTTCTTCTTTGGAGTTGCATTTTCTTGATGTTGGTTTTGTTCTGCAGTCAGCCGGCGTTGTCATCTTCTAGCGATGTCCAATTTTTGAAGGAATCTGGAGTCGCGACCTCCAAGGCCAAGAAAGTGGCTGAGCGCACTCCTTCTCCTCCATTGGCGGCCCACTCCAGGCATAATTCGTCAATTTCTCCACACAATGTGGAGCAGCAGATGGTTATCCGGACGTCTGCGAATCCATCGACTTCGGAGTCCTTGGAGGATCATGTAAGTGTAGTATCTCTTCTTCTGATTTTGCAGTCGAATTATCATCTATGCCATCTGTTGACCCTTTACTATGTTTTTGCCGTAGCTCATTGTGAAGGAAGCCGCTCGTCTTGCGGAGCAGGTGCTTGCGATGGGTCGTCAGCATGCAATGTTGGACAATCGCCATCGTGCGGTGGAAAGTGAGTGTTCTTTACTTTTTATCTATATCCTTTTGATGTATTCGACTGACGGTTTGTCTTCATTTTTGTCACAACTCAGCATAATGCACTCCTCCGTAGTGCTTCTTCCCTCGAGAAAACCCTTGCCACGGTGGTGAAGAGCCATGATGAGGCAATCGCAGCACAGGACGAATCGCGGAAACGCGAGGAGGATCTGCGCGCCTCCATTGCCGCCAGGGAGAAGTTGTTCGAAGAACAGCTTTTCTCGATTGCCAAGTCCCTCTTAGGTATTCCCTTGTCTAGATTTTCGTCGTGTCCCTTCTTTCGAATTTGTTTGCCGTACTTGACTATTGTGCCGATGCTTGATTTGTGTGTAGATGCCACTGGTCTGAACTTTGACCCCCAGGCACTCCGTCGTGATGACGCCCTGGCGGGTGCCATTTAGGCAGTCAAGGATCGCAGCGCTGCCGTTTAGGGGATGCTCACCAAGGCCAAGGGTGTGCTTAGTCTCCTCCAAGAAGAGTTGGCGCCCAAAGCTGAGTTGATCGAGAATATGGATGAGCTGGTGGAGTCCTTTGCTGGAGGCATTCCTTCAAGCATCAAGAACTCACTCCGTGCGGCTGGTGCTTCAATGTCACTCGCCATGGTTCAAGCACACGGAGTCGAAGTTGATCCTGCAGCAGTCTCCAAGGCGATGCCTGTCAGCACTAATGGCCAGCAGGTAGTTTTTGCTCCCTTCGCAACTGCTTGTGGCAAGTATGGCGCGCAGCTGATCAATACGGTTGCGAAGTACTCTGAGGAGCTTAGCGAGCCAAGAAGATGGCTAAGGCTGCGACGTCAGGGGTCGGGGGGAAGTCTGTGGCGTCTGACACTGCCACCGACTCGATGAGGCCCCCAAAACCGAAGTCGAAGTCAAAGAAGCCAATCGCTCCTCAGTAGTCACATCTTGTAATAGTTAAATAACTTCTGTCTTTTTGTCGAGAACATGTGATGCGGCTCGTCCTACGGACGCTCCTACATCTACACCAACAAGTCCCCCAAGTGGACCCATGACTCGTTCCCGAGCCAAACTCCTACAAGCTCAGGTGAACTCGCTCCTCTCCTCGTGCCAATTTGATACCTCCTTGGATGGTATGCTACTTCATGCAACTACCCTATGAATCATCAGGTATGACACTTCGACACATCACCAAGCACCCAAGGATGGAGATCAAGGAGCAGAGCATGAAGCTGGAGCCGCTGGAGCTGCTCAGACCGGAGTCTCCGGTCTGCGCACACCGGAGTCTCTGGCCTACCAAAGTCTCTGGCCTGAAGACACCGGAGTCTCCGGCCCCACCTCCGGTCTGCCCCCAGAACCGAGCCCTCGGATAATCTGAAGGCCCCTCCGGAGGCCGGTCCGGAGGCCGACCAGAATCTCCGGTCCAGACCGGAGTCTCCGGTCCACCACACCGGAGTCTCCGGTCCGACCGTCGCTAGGCATGAAAAGGACTTTGGGCCTGCAGCCCATGTACCCCTTAGTCCGTCCAGAACTTGTCTTTTATTCCTAAAGTACCCCTATTCAAGTGGCTGGCCTATATATAGTCCCCCACCTCCATTGTAAACCCTAGGCATGATATTGGAATTAGTGGAAACCCCTTTGTGGATCTATCTAGTTCTTGCCTCATTCTCCTTGACCAAGGAGCACCAATATCACCAAACCTCGTTGGAGTTTGCACTGTGCCTCCGTGTTGTACAAGGCCTTGGCATCGGTGTCCCTTTGCCAAGATGACAATATCTCACCGAGTCTCCCATCTTGCCGTGCCGGTTTGAGAGAGAGTCCTCCGCCCGACGCCGATCCTAGGGATTGCGTTGGACCGGTCACCGTCGGCATGAGCTATTGGTGTGTATCGTGGTTTCGTGTGTGTGTGTTCATCGCGTTCTTCGTGCGTGTGTTCGTCGTGTTCATCCTCCCCTCCTCTCCCCGCACTCCATCCTTGATTTGAAAGGGAATCGTGAAAGATCGGGCCACCCTAGAGGTTTGCCCTCAACAACATGCCTTTTGGCAATGTATGTGCTGATACTTTGTTGATCTTGAATGCACTTGAGTCTTTTATCCCTTCCTTTCCTTAGTCCTCTTATTGTCTCTTGCTTGACTTGTGATAGGGCACATCGAGTGATCCTTTGAGGGAGCCTCAGGATTCGCCGCCCCTTGATGACACTTTGGCACCGCCACGCTCAAGGGTGGATGAGCTGTCTCTGCTCTCATGACTCCGTGACCGCGTGAAGTAGTTGGATCGTCAATTTCCCGGACTCCGCGGTAATGCGGATGTATGGAAGTCGAAGGCGGAGAAGGCCGCCACCCGAGTCTTTTCCCTGTAGTCTCTCGCAGTAGTTCGTTGTCCTCATACTTTGCCTTTGCTTGGTACAATTGTCAACGCACGCCATCCGCAGGATGAGAAGGATAGGATTGCCATTCGCATGAATGACCTGACCCAAGAGCAACTTCAGGCGAGTGGAGACTTCTGGGTAGATCATGATTGCGCAATCGCACTGGTGACCCTGTAGGATCATGCATCGCGAGTGCTTCACTTCTTGAAGAAGTCACAATCATGCTTGAAGAATATTTACCAGATGATGTTCCTGCTAGACGTCGTTCCATTGAGCCTGTTGGCCCTTCTTGCTAAATTCCAGGACTTGAGTGATCTCCGCGAGTGTGTACGGCAGCAGTTGGTGGCTGGTGCCAAGGCTGCTCTGTTGCTGGTGCGACTGCACAGGCCTGATGTGGACGTTGTAGCCGTTGCGGCCAGACCACCAGGGCCGCCAGCAGGGTCGACTTGGAACATGGTTCCGCACTACCAGGCGGTGGATCGCCCAGCGGAGGAGATCGTTGACTTCTTCGAGGAGCAGACCAACGTTCCTTTGCTGCAACAGTAGTTTAGTTTGTATCCTGCACATAGTTGTACCAGTATTGTAAAGTTTATAGACATGCTGTGTATAATTGATTAATATTGATGTATATAAAGAGCTTGTTAGCGTGTATGTTTTGCGAGTGCGTTGCACTATGCGACTCCTTTTCGTTAGCCTGACTTGTGTTTATCTCAGTCCCTTGTCAACCTGTCAGGTGCGTTGCAACTGGGTTGATGTTTGTCAAGGGTTTCGATTGGCGTGCCAGCTACTCAGGATATCGCGTTAGTTCGTAGAACAGATGTGTATAGGGTGGCGCAGCCCCCAAGTGGATAATTTGTGAAAAATAAAAGAAAAACACATAGTTTTGGGGCACTTAGCTTTATTTATTTGCGGGATAGTACGAGGTACAATGTGTGGCTAAGTAGCCTTGGCTGAGTAGCCTTATTTCCAATGTAAAAATAGAAATGACTAAGGGTAGAAGCGCCGCAGCTGCACGACGTTCCAAGGGTTGGAGTATGCGAATCCTGTCTCTAAATATTTAAGGCGATAGGCGCCACCTGGGATTACTTATGTAATCACGTATGGTCCCTCCCAGGGGGACTCGAGCTTGAGATGCCCTTGCTGTTTCAGTCGCAGGACCAGGTCACCTTCGACGAAGGACCTGGGGCGTAGCCTTCTCCTGTGGTAGTTGCACAGGTTCTGCTGGTAGATCGTTGATCTCTCCGTGGCAATTTCCCTTGCCTCGTCAAGGAGGTATACGGAGTCTTCGAGTGCAAGAGTTGAATCTTGCTCGTTGTAAGCAACCACACATGGTGCTTTGTATCGTACTTCGGCGGGTAGCACCGCTTCGGCCCCGTGCACCATAAAGAATGGAGTGTACCCTGTGGCGCTGTTTGGAGTTGTGCGTAGGCTCCAGAGTACTGATTGTAGTTCATCTGGCCAGCAACCCGTGGCCTGTTCGAGTAGCCTGAGGAGTCGCTTCTTGATGCCGCCGCGAACGAGCCCGTTAGCTTTTTCGACTTGACCGTTGGTCTGTGGATGTGCTATGGAGGCATAGCTGACGTTGATTCCCAGGTTCTCGCAGAATTCTTGGAACTCCTTGGATGTGAAGTTCGTCCCATTGTCCGTGATGATGCTGTGTGGTACTCCGAAGCGGTAGATGATGGATTCGAAGAACTTGACTGCGCTGTATCCTGACTGATTGGTCACTGGCATGGCCTCTATCCACTTGGTGAATTTGTCGACTGTGACCAGGAGGTAGACGTAGCCTCCTCGTGAGGACTTTGGGAGTTTGCCGACCATGTCGAGTCCACATTGCGCGAAGGGCCAGGCCAATGGAAATTGGCCGGAGCTCTACACTAGGTGCGTGTGGCTTGTCTGCGAATCGCTGGCACGCGTTGCATTTCTGACGATGTCCTTGGCTTTGCGCATGGCCGTAGGCTAGTAGAATCCAGCTCGTAGAGCTTTGGCAACGAGGGCACGACTATCGGCGTGGTGCCCGCAGGTCCCCTCATGGATGTCGAGGAGAACAGCTCTTCCATCGGCCATAGAGACGCATCGTTGGAGTACTCTTGTGATGCTGTGCTTGTATAATTCGCCGTTGATAATGGAGAATGCCTTGGATCGCCACGCGATGTGCCGTGCATCAGTCGGATCGTCTAGTAGCTTCTTGCTGAGAAGGTATGTAATGTACAATTGAGTCCAGGATGGCTCGATCATCATGACGCTTATTGGTCCTTCGAGTCCTATATCCAGCTCCAAGTCGTCGAGTGCCATTGTCTCATTGGGCGGCGTAGCCCCTGAGTCTATTGCTGCGCTTGTTTTCTTCTCTGTGGCCTTTGGCTTGATGGAGCGTTCACAGATGCGCTCGAGAAATACCCCAGGTGGTATGGGGGCGCAGGTAGAGCCTATGTTGGCGAGTGTGTCCGCCTCTTCATTGCTTTCGCAACCTATATGCCGCAGCTCGCAACCGTCGAAATCCCCTTCGAATGTGTCATAGAGGTCGCGGTAGGCGATCACGTTGTCATTCAGTGCGTCGCACTCGTGCATTGTCTGGTTGACGACCAACTTGGAGTCGCCATATATTATGAGCCTCTTGGCTCCGCAGTCTTTTGCCATCCTCATCCCGTGTAGTAGGGCCTCATATTCAGCTTCGTTGTTGGAGGCGGTGAACTACATTCGAAGGATATATTTCAGCTTGTCTCCCTGGGGCGATGTCAGTATGACACCTGCGCCGGCCCCGTCCTTTCGCTTGGAACCGTCGAAGTGCATTGTCCAGAGGTAGGACATATCTGGTTTTTCGGGGAGCTGGTTCTCCATCCAGTGCACGAGGAAGTCAGGGAGAACTTGCGACTTGATTGCATCGCATTTTTCATATGTAATGTCTCGTGGAGACAGTTCAATTCCCCAAAGTGCAACTCATTCGGTGGCGTCGGTATTGTTGAGGATGTGCCCAAGCGGGGCGTCGTTGACTACCACGATTGGGTGTTCCTGGAAGTAGTGGCGCAGTCGTCGGGCCATCATGAAGACGCCGTACGCCAATTTCTGGTAGTGCGGGTACCGCTGTTTTGTTGGCATAAGTACCTCACTGAGGTAGTAGACTGGGCGTTGTACTCCATGGACCTTGTTTTGCTCGGCTCGTTCTACCAAGAGCACCATGATGACCACCTGGTTGGTGGCGGAGATGTATAGCAACAGTGTTTCCCTTTCGCGTGGGGTCACCAGTACTAGCGAGGTGGATAGTAGGCGCTTGAGGTCTTTGAATGCTTCATGTGCCTCGTTGGTCCACTCGAATTTGTCGGCTTTGCGGAGGAGTTGGTAGAAAGGTAGTGCCTTCTCGCCCATTCGACTGATGAATCGACTGAGCGCCGCGATTTGCCCAGCCAGTTGCTAGACGCCTCTTATGTTTTTCGGCTTCTCCATGGCCAGTATGGCTTTTATTTTCTTCGGGTTCGCTTTGATCCCTCTCGCGGAGATAAGATACCCGAGTAGTTGCCCAGATGGTACACCGAAGGCGCATTTGTCCGGATTGAGCTTGATCCGGTAGCGGTCGAGGTTGGCAAAGGTTTTGCGCAAATCGTCGATTAGTGAGGCTTCCTCTTTGGTCTTGATTACTATGTCGTCGACATAGACTTGAATGTTGCGACCAAGTTGGTTCTTGAGGCAAGCCTGCACGCACCGCTGCTAGGTTGCTCCTGCGTTCTTTAGCCCGAAGGGCATTGTGTTGTAGCAGAACACACCAAAAGGCGTTGTAAACGCTGTTTTTTCTTGATCTTCCTCCTTCATTCGAATTTGGTTATAGCCTGAGTAGGCGTCGAGGAAGCAGAGGCGCTCGCATCTCGCGGTGGAGTCGATGATCTAGTCGATTCGCGGTAGCTGGAAGTGGTCGTTCGGACAGTGCTTATTCAAAGAGGTGAAGTCCACACACATCCGCAGGATATCCGTGTCCTTTTTGGTACTAGCACCGTGTTGGCGAGCCAAGTGCTTTCCTTGATCTCGCGTATGAATTTGGCGTCGAGGAGTCTATTGATCTCCATTCCGACGGCCTTTGCTCTTGGTTCAGATAGTCGCCGAATTGTTTGCTTGACTAGCCTTGTGTCTGGGTTGACGTTGAGTGCATGCTCGGCGAATTCCCTAGGAACTCCTGGCATGTCCGCTGGACAACAGGCGAAGATTTCCTAGTGCACACGGAGGAATTCGATGAGCGCGAGTTCCTATGCGGGACTCAAGTTGTTGGCGATGAGAGCCATATTGGCGGGATCCGATGGGTGGACCTGAACTTTCTTCGTGTGCACTGATGAGTCGAAGGACAAGTCGGGTGAGCTTGGCCGGCTTAGGGGAGGCAGACTGTTGTCTGTCGACTGCTTCAATCTTGCGAGTTCCTCCTACATGCCGAAGGACTAGGAGATTCTGTTGAATTCCCTGTCGCAACAATCGGACCTCTCGAAGCTCCCGTTGATTGTGATGACGCAATTAGGGCCTGGCATTTTCATCTGCAGATAGGCGTAGTGAGGTACTGCCATGAACCTAGCGAACGCGACACGTCCGAGGATGCAGTGGTACTATGAGGGCCAGTCGACGACTTCAAAGTTGATGCGCTCGCGCCAAAAAAATTTCGGTGTGCCAGAGATGATGTCGAGGTTGATTTTACCAAGGGGATATACACCCTTTCCTGGGACAATGCCGTGGAATGTTGTGTCTGAGGCCTCTAGGAAGGTCAAAGGGATCCTCATTGCTCGCAAGGTACTCGTGAACATAAGGTTGATGCCTCTTCCGCTGTCCATGAAGACGCGACTCATGTCGAAGCCTCCAATTTGTGCCTCGAGGACGAGGGGACAATGGCCTGGACGAGGTACTTGGCGCGGGTGGTCGTGCTTGTCAAAGGTGATGCAGGAGTCGCTTCCACTGAGGTACTCAGTGGTAGATGGTGGCGAGTTTGTCGCTAGATTGACTTGGCGAGTGATGGCCTTCTGCACCCGGTTGGAGGGGCGGCCCTTTTGGATCATCATGGTGCCCATGGCCCGTGGGTACGGCTCGCCTCCGTGATGCTGGTCGGGTGCAGCTACGTTTGGCGGTGGTCCGGGCGGTGGTAGGGGAGCTCCATGTGCCACAGCGCCTGGGCGGCTCCGTAGCCCCTTTCGACTGCGTTGCGATTCATCCGAGCCAGACCTTCATGTAGTTTGAGGAACTCGAAGCAGTCCTTGAGGAGGTGGCTGGACTTCTTTTTTCCGTCGTGCTTGTCGATGTAGAAGTGCACAGTGCATGGCCCGGACAGCTTGTCTTCGATGGATGTTACGGGTGCTTCATCGCGACTGCGGCGCTGCCATACTTGCGTGGTTTTCCCGGAATCGCGGTATCCACCGCTGTAGTAGCCGCTGTTGCGGTTGTCATCGCGT
Organism: Avena insularis; assembly: GCA_023614405.1. Taxonomy (NCBI): domain Eukaryota; kingdom Viridiplantae; phylum Streptophyta; class Magnoliopsida; order Poales; family Poaceae; genus Avena; species Avena insularis. Next base: position 456,632,898 of record CM042694.1, read on the forward strand.
CTGTCGGCGTAGCCGGCTGCGACCATGTTGACGTCATCAGGTCATCGTAGGTGCGCATGCGGCGTTTGCTTCAGCGGCCGCGTCTGTGTTCGAGTTCTACTTCATCATCGGAGTGGACACGATTCTTCACCGAGTCTTCCCCATTTGCCCATCGATTGGCGATTTCCATCAGGTGGTCGATGGTTTTGGGCTTCGATTGGCCCAGCTCCTCCCTGAGCTCTATGCGGCGAACGCCGCCGTTGAATGCGTCGATTGCACGGTCCTCCGAGATATTTTCCGCGGAGTTCTTGATGATGGACCACCTCTGGATGTACGAGCGTAGTGATTTGCCAGATCTTTGTTGGCAGCACCTCAGCTCTTCGATTGACGCGGGCCTCTTGTAGGTGCCCTTGAAGTTGCGTACGAAGTTGTAGACCAACTCTTCCCAACTGCGAATGGATCCACGCGGGAGGTTGTTGAGCCATTCTCGGGCGACGCCTTGTAGCTGCAGCTGCAGGCATTACATGGCTGTACTTTGACTTCCGCCGTGGAGCCTGACGGAGGAGATATGGTCCTCTAGCCAGATTTTCGGGTCCTGTAGACCGTCGAACTTTGGGTTTTCTGATGGGAGCTTAAACCCCTTGGGCATTCGCCTTTGCCTAATGGCCCTGCTGAAGCATCTAGCGCCACAGAGCTCCACATCTTCTTCCTCTGAGTCAGTCGACCGGGCACGTCGCGCCCTTGATTTGTCAACCTTGCGCTGCATGAGGTCATCGCGTGCATCATAGTCGCTCACGGCGACATCGAGACAAATCGTGACTATCATCGCTAGATGAAGGTGAGGAGTAGCGTTTTCCCAGGGCCTTGCCTTTCTTCGGTTCTGATGCTGGCTCTTTGTCGAGGGCGGCCTCGATTAACCCCAAGTCTACGATCGTAGACCGGTGCATGGCAGCTCGAGGGTCTCCAGCTAGCGGCTGGTTATTGAGGAGGTACATGGTGGTCGCTGTTACCGCGGCTTGTGGCGTTTTTGGGAGCACGTTGCCGCGCGTATCCACCATCATGGAGTCGAAGTCGAGGACTTTGGCGGCTTCTACACGTTCTTGTTCGGTGAGTTGGGTGAGTCGAGATCGTCTCTTGTTGGCAATGTACTCATTGCACCTAGAGGAGGATCCTCCGTGGGAGGAGAGCCCAGCTCGTCGGAGGCTTGATTCATCAGCCACCTTTTTACGCGCCTCGAGTTGCACGATTGTTTGTAGCTTACGCTTGTATTCCTCTTTCAGGAGCCAATGGTAACCCATCAGCAGTTCTTGCGGGGAGCCGAAGGGTAGAGGGTGACCTTGTAGGGCTTCTTGGCAACAAGCCCACTCGAGGTCGTTGATCCTGATCATGACGCGTTTGCCGGTTTGCTCGTTTATCATAGTTGGAGGTTCGACTGCTCCTCCGTTGTTGACAGGGGCACCGTTAGTGGGGCCGCCGTTCGGTGGTGGTCCTCCATTACGTATACCACCGTTTGGTGGGTCAGTTTTGTTGCCTCTGTTGCCCGTTCTGTCGCGGTTGGCGGTGGGATCGCCCGCGTTGATGACGGCGCACATGAACTGCTTCAAGAAACTACTGCTCCCACAACTTTCAGATCTGGAACCGTAGGCTCCATCTTCAGTTGCCAGATCGCCCAGATCGGATTCGCGACTGCTGTCGCTGACCGTATTCTCAACTGTTGTCGAGGTATTGAGCTCGCTGAGGGTGACGATCGGCGGAGGGAACCATGATGCTAGAGCAATCGATGGTATCGTCGGCTGGTCAGGCATGCGAAGCGTGACCATCTGACCAACTTGGAAGCGGAAGCTCCCGATCGCCAGGCGGATTCCGTCACCCACGGATTCGAAGGCGGGGCGAGTGGCTGGCGTGTGGATGGTGAAGTCGAACGCACCGAAGAGTTGGCGAATCTCTGCTGTTGTGGAGTTGTAGATCACGGTTGATGGGGCCAAAGGAGCCGCAACATCAGCACTCCCGGTTCCCGCAGACGGTGTCAATTGACGAGGGTTTAACTCATCAATGCCCATTGTTATGGACTTGGGTTTTGGAGAAGGAGGGAGCGCTGGAGACATCTATCGGCTAGCAAACAAGCACACAGGGGACTCGAAGATTTGCCCAAGTTCAGGCCTCGCAGAGGTCCCTACTCCTGCTTATTGATGGAATCGAGGATTACAATGGTGCGCAGATGCAATCTGGCAAGGGTTGTAGAAACTAGGGTTGCGTGTGTCCTCCTCGCCGCCCCCTCCTAGCCTTTATATAGATAGGCTAGGTCTCGGCTAGCAGGTCGAGTCGGTTACAGATTGGGGTTTTCCCCTTTGAACTTTCTATCTTTAGCTTCTTCTTATTCTTCAAGCAATCGAGAGTCCGTAGGTTAGTCGAGTTCTGCATTTGGGCCTTGGCAACACCGTGGGCCTCTACTGTATCCAGACCATATATACCAAGCTCAAGTACCTGTAGGGTATACCCATGTCCCCCGCGGTATCACATCACTATCTTCTATCTTTTTACCTTTTTAGTAGAGTCATATCATGAATAGAGAAGTTATCATGTAGGATGGTTTGCCTTATTGAAGTGTCCCCCCTCTCGTTAGATATCTATGTATCTGTGGTGTGAGTTGTAGTTATGGAATATTAATGAGAAGTTCTATCATTTACTCTTTTGCATATCTTATTTTAGTTTTCAATTCATGGTCATATGATTGATCTTGTCGTTAGTATTGACATCACTTTGGGATCATTGAGTTAATTTAGTTGGTTTTGGCAAACCTGGCTCGGTTAGTAGCAACACTATTTTGAGAATTGAATCAAAAATATAAAAGTACTCTAAAGAAATATAATTTCATCATCTTTATTCTTGATTTGCTCATAAGTTTAGTATTCTCTAGTTAAGATCTTTTGTGCTTCCGAGGAAGATTGCATATTTGTTTTTATCACTTGTATGTTTGTTTGTTTCCTTCAACTCTTATGCTTGCTACCCAGCCTTGCTAGCCAAAAACCTATACTGAGAGGGAATGCTTCTTGTGCATCCAATCCTTAAACCAAAACCCGTACCATTTGTGTCCACCATACCTACCTATTAGCATTATTGCTATTCCAAGTAAATTCATGTTTTTATCTACCTTCCGAATTAAACTTGTTATGTGAAAATTAGTGATTAAAGCTCTCACGAACTTGATGGCACACTTTACTTTCTTGCACTTAATAAACTTAAACAATTGTGCCCATCTATGTTGCGTATATGCTTGCGCTTTGTAAGTTGTGAATTAGCAGAACCATGCTGTCATGGGGAATGCTTTCAACATTGCACCGGTACTTTGTACCTAGTTGATATCATGTTCTTTTGTCTATGGATGTTGTCGGTGTGAAATGAAAGGGGAGCTTGTAAGTCCATGGAGTTGTGTATGTGTGTTAGAGAACGCCGGGCACGGTCTAATCCATGTTGTCATGGTGGAAACCTGCAGCGTAACCATAATGAGCATCTATGAAGCATTCTTCTTATAAAAAAGAGATAGAGATTGAGTAAAAGAGGAAAACAAAAAATGAGATGAGAAAAGAGGAAAGAGAAAAAAAGCACCATATTCCCATGGTAAATAAGAAAATTGCTGAGATGCTTGTTGTCTGCTTGCCTTGTCATTTTGATATGGGAATTCTTTCGTATCATCGGGCAAGGGGTACCCCGTTGGTGGTTCTTTATGATACACATGTACTTACTATGACAAGAACTTACCGGTGACTGAACTTGAGTAGCATGAGGAGCGGCCCTCGTATTCAAGGGACATGAGATTTTCAACTTACAACTTGTCAAGCATATCCTGATATTTGATCACTTTAACCTTAATCACCTAAAGATGCCTATGATAGGGGCAATGAGAGCTGAAAGCTAATAAGTACCATAATTTTTGGAAGCTCTTTATGAAACTTGAAATCCCTGCTTCCTTCTGTGAAGGGCCTTTCTTTTACTTTTTAGTTGAGTCAGTAAACCTATCCCCTTCTATCTTAGCAAGTATTTTGAGTTGTTGTGTTTCATTCAATCATATGATGATTTATTCAATCATGTTTCTTATGTTCCTTGTTTAGCACATTGCTCTTATCTTAGTGTCTACTACTTTGAAAGCTATCATTGAAAACCAGTTATTTGTGAACTCCAGCAAATTGTCAACTATTCTTCGACCAAGAGCTAAGTTTTTCATTACCAATTATGATTTACTGTATGCATCTTTATTGTGTTTCCTTTAGTTATTGCAATTTAAGTTATATAATAGTGAGTTGTCTTCTATTATGACTTATGTATTGATGAATGTGATGCTTCTTGTCCGTATTCTTTTATCGACTCTTCACTCCATAAACCTGAGGTCGTGTTTATTGAGTTTAGTTTCGCTTAGGGACAAGCGAAGTCTAAGTTTGGGGGGAGTTGATACGTCCATTTTGCATCACTATTCTATATCATAATTTACTGTTACTCATTGATATATTTCATACTAAGAGATGATCCTTATGTTATTTCATCTGTTTTTGCATGGTTGATGACTTTTGGAGCATGGACCACTGCAGTCAGGATTCTGATGGAAAAGGTGCTGTTTGGAGGCAAAATTCGCGAAGATCAGAAAATCCGGGAAAATACATGGAAAATCCTATTTTTCCAAAAGGCGAAGAAAGCCAGAAGGGGAGGTGGAGATGGGACACAGGGGGGCCACACCACCTGGCAGCCATTGTAGGTCAAGCGCCACCTGTGGTGTGGCCACCTGTCACCCCAGCTCTCCTCTGGCGTATATTATCCTCCGAAACCCTAAGACTCGGGAGCGACCACAGAAGATTTCACGCCTCAAGGGGCGGAAAACAACGAGAGAGAAAGATCTCTCCAGCAGACAGAATTCTGCCAGGGGAATTCCTTCTCGGAGAGGGGAGATCGTCGCCATCAACACCACCATCAAGCTGGACTTCATCGGGATCATCATCATCACCACCATCATCTCCACCAGCACCATCATCACCACTTCATACCGCTGTAAAAATTGGGTTGAATCTTGCATAGTTCTTAGCGAAAACTTTCCCGGTGTTGATTACTCTTTGTAGTTGATGCTATTGAGTGAATCATTGAATTATTATTTATGTTCAGATTATTACACATCATTATTTCATCTCTGATCATGATCCATATGATGTCTTGTGAGTAGTTTATTTTGTTCTTGAGGACATGGGAGGAGTCATGTTGTTAGTAGTGGAATTGTGTTGAGAAAGATTCAATAGTTTGATATTTAAGTTGTGGTGTACTTCTTCTAGTGGTGTCATGTGAACGTCGACTACATGACACTTCACCTATATGGGCCTAGGGGAATGCATTGTGTATTTGGCTACTAATCGTAGGGGTTGCCGGAGTGACAGAAACCTGACCCCCTGTTAGGAAACCATTCCACAAGGGACGTCAGGGTCTTAGAGTTTAAAGTTGTGGTTATGTTTCTACCTTAATTACTTTCTTTTACTTGTGGATGCTTGCAAGAGGTATAATCACAAGTATGTATTAGTCCTAGGAAGGTCGGTACATTAGCACAGATTCACCCACACAACGCTTAGCAAACTAAAGAAGATTAATCAACTATATGAAGCGAAAGCACTTGACAATATTCCCATGTGTCCTCGAGAACGTTTGGTCATCTTAAGTAATACAACCGGCTTGTCCTTTGCTAAAGAAAGGATTGGGTCACTTGCTGCATTTATTCTTATTGTCTTTTATTTACTCATACTTTATTTACATGCATTATCAAAAACCCCTAAAAATCCGTTTGCTAAGTATTTACAGAGAATTCCTGCTCCTAGCTACTAGCCAGCACCTTCTGCTCCTCGTTGGGTTCGACACTCTTACTTATCGAAAATACTACGATACACCCCCTATACTTGTCGGTCATCAATGCAGATAGGTAAATCAAAGAACCAATCATGGATCGGTATACCTTTTGATCAACACCTTTACCATTTGGGTTAAGTTGAAGGTGAGTCTTGGTTGGCATGGGAGTGGGAGCTCCATTTAAATCTTTCATGTTAAACCTCTTGAGCATGTCTTGAGTATACTTGGCTTGATTAAAGAAGGTTCCTCCTCTTATTTGCTTGATCTCAAAACCAAGAAATACCCTCAACTCTCCCATCATAGACATCTTGAACCTGTCAGTCATAAGCTTTGAGAATTCATCATTAGAAGTTTTCTTAGCCGAGCCAAATATAATATCATCAACATATATTTGGCAAAAGAAAAGCTCCTCATTAACCTTCTTAGTAAAAAGAGTGGGATCAATTTTCCCAACCTCAAATCCACGGTCTAACAACAACTCTCTAAGGTGCTCATACCAAGTACGTGGAGCTTGTTTAAGTCCATAGAGCGCCTTATCAAGTTTGTAGACATGGTTTGGGAAGTTGGGATCCTCGAAACCTGGGGGTTGCTTAACATAAACCAACTCATGCAATGGCCCATTTAGAAAAGCACTTTCCACATCCATTTGTTGCAATTTAAAGTTATGATGTGCAGCATATGCAAGAAGGATACGGATGGACTCAAGGCGAGCCACAAGTGCATAAGTCTCTCCATAATCAATGCCTTCAATTTGATAGAACCCTTGTGCAACCAATCTTGCCTTGTTCCTCACAACAATGCCATGTTCATCTTGCTTTTTCTTGAATATCCACCTAGTGCCAATAAAATTGCGGCACTCTGGGCTTTTCTACTAACTTCCATATTTTGTTTCTCTCAAAGTTGTTGAGTTCTTTATGCATTGCTTCTAGCCAATCTAAATCTTCAAGAGCTTCCCAAACTTTCTTAGGTTCCACCATGGATATGTGAGATTGATTCTCACCAAAGTGCTTCAATTGAGCTCGAGTGGACATTCCACTCCTTAGATCACCAAGAACATTCTCTAGAGTGTGTTCTCTTCTTTCTAACATTTTTTCCACTCTAGCTTTGCGACGAGTATCGATCTCCTTGTTGTTACTTGCAGGAGTCTCTTCTTCATTCTGGTCCTCGTCTTGACCATCAAATTGACCTTGCTCAATAATGGGTTCAGCTTCATCAACATGAGGTAGCGGTTGATCTTGGTCTTGATCAGGAAAGTTACAAGAGAGCCTTTGAGATGATCTTGTAGCTGCTTGAATAAATATGCCTTGAGCAACTGACTGTGCTGGGCTGGACAGTAGCATCAGTGGAGAGAGTGGACAATTCAGCCTAGCGCATTCAGCCTGTTGATCATCGAGAGGGATCTCAGCTTGTATTTGGCTTGGGTCATCATTGTCCTCAATAGTGAGAGCTTGTTGGAGTTGTGAAGATGAGGGCTCCACATGAGTAGAGCATAGTTCTTCTCGATCCGCCACAAGGGGTTCCTCGACAGGGCGGATGAATCCCGCACTCATTCTTCTTATGGCATCTTGAGGTATTTCATCATATATATCATAAACATCAACATACCCTGCTTGGGGGCCATCATATTCTTCAAAAACCACACTACAAGATTCTATGAAAATTCTGGAGAGTTTATCATAGATTTTATAAGTGTGGGAATCGAGACCATAGCCAACAAAAATATCCTCTAAAGCTTTGGAATCAAATTTGGACAAACGAACACCCTTCATGAGATAGAAACACTTACAACCAAACACACAGAAGTATGAAATGATGGGCTTGTTACCGGTAAGTATTTCATATGGCGTCTTGATCAATTCTTTGCGGAGGTAGAGGCAGTTTGATGCATGGCATGCGGTGGATATAGCCTCTGCCTAGAAATTGTATGGAGACTTAAACTCTACCAACATAGACCTTGCCATATCCATTAAAGTCATGTTCTTCCTCTCAGCTACACCATTTTGTTGAGGGGTATATGCAGCGGAATATTGATGTTTAATCCCCTCATCACTAAGAAAGCCATTTAGAGTGTAGTTCTTGAACTCGGTGCCGTTGTCACTTCTTATTGTTAGCACGGGCAAATTGTATTAACGTTGAACCATATTGACGAAGTCAATGAAATATTGTTGAGTCTCACTCTTCAACTTGAAGAAATAGACCCATGAATATCTTGAGTAGTCATCAACAATCACCAAGCAATATTTCTTCCCACCAGGGCTAGCATGAGATGGAGGACCAAAGAGATCCACATGAAGGAGCTCCAAGATCCTTTTTGACTTTATGATATTATTTGGCTTGTGGGGAGCATCATGCATTTTTCCTTCAACACAAGCCCTGCAAACATGATCTTTGGCAAAACAAACATTTCCTTTAGTCCCACAATGTGGCCACCCTTGTGAAGGCTTTACAAAGTTCTCATATTGACATGGGCTAGTCGGTGATGCCATAACCAACCCACATCGGCCTTTCCGAATAAGCACATCGCATTTGTAGTGGTTTTCCCCAAAAAGTCCACCACATACAAATCATTTTTGACATACCCAGCGAAAGCAACCTTTAGAGTCTTGCTCTACAAGAGGACCACAATATCATTATCAATAAAGAAGGCGAAACCCATCTTTCCTAGGGCACGAATAGAAAGTATATTATAGCCAAGGGTCTCAACAAGCATTACATCCACGAGAGTAACATCGTGTGCAACCACAACTTTGCCAAGACCCATTACTTGAGATTTTGATTTATCGGCATATGTGACGGTTATATGATCTTGATTTGCCCTTATCTCCATCATTATTGTCTTGCTTACGGTTATATGACTTGTTAAACCACTATCAAGCACCCACTTTGACCCTTCGGAAGCATAGTTCTACAAGAGATCAAGCTAGTTTTTAGGTACCCATTTTTCAATGGGTCCTCTCTTGTTAGTGACAAGGGTATTTGGAACCCATATAGACCAAGCAATATAACCATCAAATGGACCAACATATTGTGCATATACATCACCAAATGAATTACGCATTAAAACATAGTGAGGGTTAGCACTTCCCGCAAAGTCATCATGTGACATAGTTTTGACACTTTGGCATCATTGCCCATAATGGCCTTATCTTTTAGGAGCGGGCTTGGCCTTCTTGTTGTTGTTTGTTTTCTTCTTGGCTTTGGAAATATAGCCAAGACCACTTTTCTCATTATTTGGCCTTTGCTTACTTAAAAGGTCATCAAGAGACTTGTTACCTTTTAGGAAGGTTGCCTTTGCAAGCTCCCCCTTCAACCTAGCATTTTCTTCAAGATATTTGTACTACTAGAGGGAATGGAAACGCTAGGTGAAGCAACATTAGTTAATTGAGTTTGCAATTGTTCACTTGACTTTGTGAGAGTCATGATATCACTATCCAAGGCTTTGTGAGCCTTGTTAATCTTCTCATGATCCTTGGCAAGTTTGTCATGAACAACGGCAAAATCAATCTTGTCCTTTTTAGCCTTTTTGTATTTAGCAATGGCATGCCAACATCCTTAATGAGTTGAGCAATAATTTGATCATTTGCCCTATCAAGGCCTTCAAGTTTTTCTTCAAGAGACACCCTAGTCTCTTGTTCTTCTTCAAGAGAATTAGTTAGAGCATCCATCTCAAGTAGATGCTCTCTCCCAAGCTTACATCTCTCATCTAGGAGCTCTTGTGTGTGAGAAAGTTGGTTCAAGAGGTTTACAAAATGCTTCTTATGCTCCCCTTGCAAGTTAGACATGTAAGAACCGAATGCAACTAATTCTTCCTTCACCTCAAGAGTTATATCATCATTCAAATCATCATTGACACTAGAGGTGGAGAGAGGAGATGGTGATACCTCCGATGCTCTTGCCATAAGGCAAGTGACGTTCTTGTTGGAGGTGTTCTCATTTTGAGAATCAAAGAGGGAGTAGGTCGGTGTAGAGGTAGTGGCAATAGGAGCCACTCCATTCGTAGCTTCTTCTTCCTCCTCCTCTTCATCATCGGAAGAGAATTCTTCATGTGCTATCAAAGAAATGTAACCGGACTTCTTGTTGGTGGCTGTCTTTTTGTAGAAGGGCTTCTTGAAAGGGGCCTTTATATTTTTCTTCAAGATGAGTGCACCACCATTGTCTTCTATTTTCTCAAAATGATAGCGGTCACCGCAGTTGAAGCAAGTTCTCAACTTTGGAGCATTTTCTTTTCTACCACTCGGGTTGCTTTTCCAATGCATCTCCATCTTGGCCTTGGCGGGGTCTTTCCAAAAATTTCTTGCATAGAAGGCCATGTATTCACCATGAGCAACCTTGATATCTTCGGGGTGGCTCATTGAAAGTGCATCATCACTCGCTTCTTCTTCATCGTACTCCACAACCTTGGCCTTCAAGGAAAGATTGACACCGCTACTCATTCCAATAGCACGAGCATGGGTGTTTTTGGCATTCTTGGCAGAAACCTTAAAGGTGGCCATCTCGTGCATAACTTCATCGGAGGTCATGAGATGGTAGTTGTGTCTTCCCTGGAGACTCTTCAAGTCAGTGGGCTCAAAGAGCATGAGTGCACTCACATACTTCCTCTTGATCCAAGAATCATCAATGTGAGAGGCACCAACATTCCTGAAGGCGGTGGCTGTAGATTTGAGTCTTCGATACATGTCTTCATGATCCTCACCATCCTTCATAAAGAAACCTTCGGCCTCATTGCTTAAGACATCATACCTATTTCTTCTCATGATCTCATTGCCAACAAACAAGTCAATGAGAGCATCCCAAGCTTCCTTGGCGATATTGTAGTGCTCAATGTGGGGAAAATCCTTTGGCCCCACTCCAAGTTGGATCATGTGCAAGGTTGTCGCATTAAGTTGGTTGTTGACCACTTCTCTTCTAGTCAAGTTGGTTGGATCCTCAATTCTGAGTCCTTCTTCAATAATGTTCCACAAGTCAATGGAAGAGCTGCGCACATGAGATTTCATTAAAACTTGACATTGAGCAAAAGTATGTGCAACTAGCTTAGGTGGGTCACCTCTATTATTTATACGGGGATGAGGGATTGGAGGGTCGGGAGAGTACCATCCGGGAACCACATGGTGCTCTTCCTTCCGATCACCCTTTTTGGTGGTGGAGTCAGTGGAATTATGTCCATCCCCCACCACTTCACCTATTGGCTTAGCCGGAGCATTTTCCTTAGGGTTAGGTGGTGATTCCTCTTGAGAGGGAGGTGGTGAGGTTGAATTTTCCTTAACAAGTTGACGCAACTATTGGATTTTGTTTCCCAAGGTTGATCTCAAGCTTGTTTCCAAATTCTTGAGATCTACCATGGTCACCGAGGTGCTAGCGTCACCCTCTCCCTCATCTCCTGGGTTTCCTATAGTCTCTTAGGCGGTTAAGCCCGAATAAAGAGCCGAGGCTCTGATACCAATTGAAAGGATCGTATGGGCACCTAGAGGGGGTGAATAGGTGCTACTTCAAATTTTACTCCTTTTCAAATTAAGGTGTGACACAAAGGTAAATTCTCTAGAAATGCAACTATAGTGAATTTACCTATATGTCACACTAGCACAACTACTAAGCAAGAGCAAGATAAAGTAAGGTGCAGTAAAGGATAGAAGTAACTGAAGTAAAGCACGAGGAGACATAAGTATTATGTCCCGTAGTTCCTTCCTTTTGAGGGGAAGTACAGTTGCGTTTGGAGAGGGCGTGGTATCAAACCACCAACACCACAAGAGGCCTCCCTTGTTCTCCAGTCAACCTCACCCCAAGGACATCGATTCACGCTTCCACTATATCGGCAACCTTCGAGGTGGTAGACGTCACATTTACAAAACGTTCGAGGCATGCATCCACAACTAAATTGGAGGCTCCCGAATACAAGCTAGATGTTACAAGAATCAAGAACAAGCTAGTAAGAACAAAATCAAGAACTAGTGTTTCTAGTGAAACATTAGAACAAGGGGCCCTCAAGTGAATGAGAGGGAAATGGAAATCTCTCTTGGTGAATATGTAGATCAAGGACTCCTCCTTCGATTCTCCAAAGATCAAGGACTTTAGATGGTTGTAGATGATATTCTTGTTGATTTGGTGGCTCTAGGGTTAGGGTTCTTCAACATCAGGAACGAGCAGCCTCTCAAGGTAGAAGACGAGGCCTTTATATAGGCCCCCCAGAAATGTAGCCGTTAGAGCCATTCAACTTGGACTGTCCGGCAGAAACGACCAGGACAGTCCGGCCGGACTGGACACTCCAGCCACAGAACATCATACATTCCGGCCTTGCAAAGGATCTGGCAAGAGTCCGGGAAGTGTCTGGGGAGTGTCCAAAAAGGGGTACTGACTGTCCATGGCTTACGATAAATCCTTCGGGCCGGACACCCCCGTGAATACCAGCCGGACATTCCGGCCGGGCAAAGAATCCGTCTAGAGTCCGAGAAGAGTCCGGGTAGAGTCCGAAAAGGGGTACTAACTGTCCGTGGCTTCTGAGAAATCCTTCGGGCCGGACACTTCGGTGAGTACCAGCCGGACATTCTGGCTAGGTCGGGTACTCTGGCTGAAATCTATCGGATAGTCCGGTGCAGATAAGGTCCAGCACAGATAAAACTTGGGGCCTTCTTTTCCTTATGACAAGATAGTGATATGATAAAATTCTACAGGTAATATAGATATATCCTGACATTTCAATAGTAGATTAAAATCATCCTAGTGTTGTCAACAAACATCAAAATAAAAGGAAGGGCACAAATGCCCTTTCACCCTTGGACAATGCTTCTCCTTCTTCATTTCTTCCACCTTGAATCCAACAAATGGTCCAAGCAAAGCTAATGGACAAATCCTACAAGTGCAACTTAATACACGCATTAGTCCATAGAGATTGTCATTAATTACCAAAACTATACAAGGGCCCACATGCTCTTTCACTAGTGATTCGCCAACATCTGGAATGAGATGAGCACCGAATGAAGGACCAGGCAGATAAGAAGAGGATGGAGAGATCATTCACAGTGGGATAATGGTTCTATCTCAACTTACAACCATATGTACATAGTTTGGTGGCGCACCGAACATCGTAGAGGTTGGGATTTAAATTCTTTGGACCTTATAAAATCATCGCAAAAGTGGGAAATGTATCATACAAATTGAACTTGCCTGACTCTTCTCGCATCCACCTAGTTATCCAGGTATCTTAACTAAATAAAGCAATACACCATGGAGATTTGGTGAGTCTAGATCTGCCAGCCGCCTACCTGCACACAGGGGCGGAGCGACTACACAGTAATTTGGCAAAAACCTTATACAGGGTAAAAATCATGTGAAAAATACAAAATGCATAGAAAGTATGTATTTGAAAACACAACTCTATACTCTTGGCTCTACCACTTCCTGGACACTGGCATTCCTATGCATCCAGCTAGTGTCACTAACGAATGCATCATCACACGAGGGAGCAAGCCAGTACCCTAGGAGGGGGTATCGTCACAATACATCATCTACCTCAGATGATCGAGGCCAACATAGTATACACGAGAGGAAAAATATATGGGAGGATCACACGGCAACGAGAACAGAGGCCTAGTAGTGGTCCATCATTACACGGTGCAGTGATAATATTTAGGTCACGTCTCTCAAAGGAGGTGTCAGATTGTAATCTAAATTAAGATCTCTCTCTCAGACTTTTCCCTTCTTCCTCGTCATAACTCGGTCGCTTATTCCACTTCTTCGAGCATGACACCATGGAACTTCTATCAAACCATTATACTGCATCAATAATTGAGTGAGGAATCCCACACCATTGTCTAGTGGGTGATTAGATGTTTCCCTGATAAGGATCTGTTCAACTAGTCCAGGCATCCATGAGGAGTTAAGGCTTCATTGTGTATCTTCTTTTGATCTGAAGGTGACTAAATTTTCGTCCTAGTACTTTGAGTTGTGCTTGGAGAGTTAGTTCTGATCATTTTCTTTCAACCAGCTATCTCGAGTCACTACAGGGAACATTCCTATGACGACGACTTTTACCCGTCAGCATAGCCAAATTGTCGTTGGCATAGGTCTATGCCGACGGCGGCCGGCGGCGTAATACGGCGTCGGCGTAATAAAGTCGTCGACATAGTCTAGATGGTCCCCACCTAGACGGCAAACGGGCGTTAGGATACGCCTCTTTTTTTCAAAAAAAATTAGAATTTCTTTTCCAATTTTTTTGAATTGTTTAACTTGTTAATCTCACAAACGATTTTTTTAACTCTAAATATGCTTAATCATTGCGGTTAAATTGCACTAATGGTGAAACTTCCCGATTGGTCACCCATCCTATCACTACTTCTGTCCCGGCATGCTTAACTTTTCTATTCCTTCTGGATAAGCTTCCGATAAATGAATTAGACCTTGTTGATAATACTATCATATCAATCCTATTAACCCTTGGACCATACATGTATTTATTTTTAAAATTTCAAACAATTATTTAAGTAAACAAAAATGAATAAGTAATAATAATATTGAATTCAAATGACAATAAAATAAATATTATTTTTTGCCTTTTTCTATTTAATATGGAATAATTCATATCTTTAAATTCGTAAATCAGAATCTGACAAAAAAATTGTCTAAATCGATCAGAAAAATGAGAAGAATCCAAACATGACATCTATATCATATTTTTAATCACTCATCATGTATTTTTAAATAAAATTTATTTAATAGTGTTGAAATCTTCAAAAAATCATATTGTAAGTCAAAAATGGTCAAAACGGCGGGCATCAAGATTCTTACCGATGCGATGATACTCGCTAAACTTGTATTAGATCTTTGAAGAAACGTCATATTGTGAGTCTAAATATGATTTTTTTCAAAATATCAAGAGCATTAGATCATGTACATGTAGTTCAAATCGGACCCACTTCCTACCGATTCGGCAGACATTTGTCTTTTTCAGTAGGGGTGCACGGAAAGGTTTCAGTTACCCGGTTGGGATATTGTCCATGTAAGATGGTCTAATATTTTTAAAAAATAGGATGGTACCATTTAGAAACTGTCATTTGGTGGTTGCTTCAGAAAACTCCTCTTTTTTACACTCGGAAAATAGAAAATAGCTTTTTCATACGACGAAAAGGAAAATTTCCTCCTGCAATATTGTTCGTCATTCCATGATGCACATGCGTGCACATAGTATCACAAAATATGCCCTGATTCTAGCCATAACATTGATCATTTGACCCGAAAGCCAGGAACCTCGAACATGATAGGTCATTTGGAGAAGGTTTTTTGAGACATAATCAATTTACCAAGTTTGGTATTTTTTCCTCTAACTATGTCACATAATATGACACCACGCGAAAGATTTACATTGTTTGGACCTTTTTTGAATTTCTTATGTCCATTTTAAAATTTTCCCGTTTTAAACTATGGTCAAAACAGCGGGTATGAAGATATGTGATGAGTCTCGCTAAAACTTGCATTGGATATTTGAAGAAACATCATATTGTGAGTCTAAAAATAATTTTTTTTTAAAAATCATGAGCATTAGATCATGTACCTGTAGTTCAAACCGGATCCACTTCCTACCGATTCGGCGGACATTTGTCTTTTCTAGCAGGCGTGGACAGAAAGGTTTTAGATATCCCGGTTGGAACATTATCTATGTAAGGTGGTCTAATATTTTTGAAAAATAGGATGGTACCATTTAGAAACTGTCATTTTGTGGTTGCCTCACAAAACTCCCTGTTTTTTGCGCTCGAAAAATAGAAAATGGCTTTTCCGTACGACGAAAAGGAAAACCTTCTCCTGCAACATTGTTCGCCATCCAATGATGCACATCCGTGCACAATATGGGCACAGTATCACAAACTATGCGCTGATTCTAGCCATAACATTGGTCATTTGACCCAAAAGCCAGGAAACCTCGAACATGATAGGTCATTTTATGAAGGTTTTTTGAGACATAATCAATTTACCAAGTTTGGTATTTTTCGTTGCAACTATGTCACATAATATGACATCACGCGAAGGATTTACATTGTTCGGACTGTTTTTGAATTTCTTATGTTTGTTTCAATTTTTTCCTATTTCAAACTATGATCAAAACGGCGGGCATGAAGATATGTGATGGGCCTCGCTAAAACATGCATTGGATATCTGAAGAAACATCATATTGTGAGTCTAAAAATGATTTTTTCAAAAAAATCATGAACATTAGATCATGTACTTGTAGTTCAAACCAGACACACTTCCTCCCGATTCGGCAGACATTTGTCTTTTTCGGCAGGGGTGGACGGAAAGATTTCAGGTACCCCGGTTGGAATATTATCCATGCAAGGTGTTCTAATATTTTTAAAAAATAGGATGGTACCCTTTAGAAACTGTCATTTGGTGGTTGCTTCATAAAACTTTCCTTTTTTGCGCTCGGAAAATATAAAATGGCTCTTCCGTACGACGAAAAGGAAAACTTCCTCCTGTAATATTGTTCGACATCCCATGATGTATATGCGTGCACAATATGGACCAGTATCACAAACTATGCCCTGATTCTAGCCATAACATTGGTCATTTGGCCCGAAAGCCACGAAACCTCGAATATGATAGGTCATTTGTGAAGGTTGTTTTGAGACATAATCAATTTACCAAGTTTGGTATTTTTTCTTACAACTATGTCACATAATATGACACCATGTGAAGGATTTACATTCAGACCGTTTTTGAATTTCTTATGTCCGTTTCAAAAATTTCCTGTTTCAAACTATGGTTAAAATGGCGGGCATGAAGGTATGCGATGGGCCTCCCTAAAACTTGCATTGATATCTGCAGAAACATCATATTATGAGTCTAAAAATGATTTTTTCAAAAAATTATGAGCATCAGATCATGTACCTATAGTTCAAACCGGACCCACTTCCTCCAATTTGGCAGACATTTATCTTTTTCGCCAGGGGTGGACGGAAAGGTTTGATATATACCGGTTGGGACATTGTCCATGTAAGGTGGTCTAATATTTTTGAAAAATAGTATGGTACCATTTAGAAACTATTATTTGGTGGTTATTTCACAAAACGTCCCTTTTTTGCGCTCAGAAAATGAAAAATATATTATAAAAAGTATATGTAATATTTTTATATTTTGTTCAATAAAAATATGTAATATTTTAGTTTAGTTATATAGATCTTATTTTTATGCAAATTTTGATATATTATATGTATTTTTTTGAATTAGAATGATTTAGTTATCATTTTTCTTGTATTAAATGACAAAAAGGGGAAATGGCTATGCCAGTGGCTTTGCCGTCGGCGTAGGTGTGAAACCTAGGACGGCGGCTTTGCCATCAGCGTAGCGTTGACGCCGTCGCATTGCCGTCACGGCCTATCTAATACGCCGACAGCTTATTTTGCCTATGCCGACGGCTTTTCTGAACTGACGGCCCATTTGCCAGCCCGCCCGGCTCATGCCTCTACGCCGACGGCCCGACATTTGGCCGTCAGCGTAGAATATAGCCGTCGACGCCTTGGACGTTTCTGTAGTGAGTAACTTTGAGAGTTTTATGTGGACTTTAGCATGTATTTGGATACTTATTTAAGTTATGTCAGTTATAGCTTCATCTTGGAGCAACCTGCTCTTGTTTTATGGATCCTAGTTTGTAGTTTATCGTATATACATGTTTATTCTTGGTGTAAAGGACTTATTTAAGAACGTATATTTTTCTTATACCCATCAATATCCAGTGGAAAAAAGTATACAGCGAATTTATTGGTTGGATATCATTTGCATATTTGGCAGAATTTTGATATATTAGTTTTTTTCTTGCATAGGCTCGAGCAAGTTAGGGAAAAAGTTTTTTAAATGTTGGTAAAAAGAAGGAAAAGAGCAGGTCACCACTACTGAACTTCTTTTGGTTGTCGTATAAACTTTGTAGGACCATTCAACTGTGACTTTTCGAAAATAGTTAGATTTTGTAGGGTTCTTTGTAACTTTGTCCTTCCTTCGTGGTGATATATAACAGAACGGAAAACCCTTTACTTCGTGCTTATATGGTACTCCCTTCGTTTTAAAATATAAGATGTTTTAGTTTTGTGAAAATAGTGTACCTAGACTTGTTTTGGTATGTAGGTTCATTTTGGTTTAGAGTGAACCTACGCACTAAAATAGGTCTAGATACACTCCTTTCACAAATCTAAAACGTCTTATATTTTAAAACGGAGGGAGTATAATAGAATCCACCAGTCCCCACCAACATTTTCTTTCGAAAATACTAGTAGTACATGCGAACAGTACTGGCTTGTCTAAAAAAAAATACAGTAGTACATGCTAACTTTGGTGTCCGACATAGAGCGAGGGAAGGTACAAAAATGGCACTGATATACATAGACTAAAATGCAGAAGCCTCCTAATTTAGTTTCTCATATTATGACATCTAATACTCTTGTGATCCAGGGCAGCAGCTCAAGTGCCAGGACTTACAACGTTACCCTCTTCCGCGTTCTCTACAGCTACAGGGAGCTCCTCAAGCTGCTTCTGCAGTCTGGCCTGCTCGAATCTGAGGTCGGCGTTGTCACGGCGCACACGGTCGCAGTCCCTGATGACATGGTTGAGCTGGTCGAGGAGCTGGCGGTTGGCGCCGCGGAGGTGCACGACCTGCGCCCAGAGCTCGCTCAGCTGCTTCTGCTTCCTCATGCGCGACCGCCGCGCGGACTCCCTGTTGGAGACCATCCTCCTCTTCCGGCGCTCCTCGGCGAGGCTGTGCTGGTGGTACTCGTCCGACTCGTCCGAGTTGGACTTGTTCCCGAACGGAAGAAGGCCGGCTCTATGGACCAGGTGGGCGACGACATGCTGCTGGTAGTAGGAAGACGCGGCCTGAGGAACCAGGAGGTTGCTGCTGCTGTCGTTGTACTGGAAGAGGAAGTCGTCTGGAGCTACCTGGTAATGAGCCTTGAAAGAGTTAGCTGCAGATGATAAGTATGGGACACTGGCGAGCTCAGCCGGGTACATGCTTGCTCGATCGAGCTATTGAAAATGGAGGCAGGAGTGGGGGTTGTGAGCGAAAACCAAGAGGGCAGTGGGGTGGATTTATAGTATGGCTGGAAATGTGCAGGGCCCACGCCCAATTTGGCTTTTCTGCTTCTTGGATATGCAGAAGCCAGGGACAGAAGCAGAGCTTAGCTTGCACATGTACATTAACATGAGATTGAAATTACCAGAGGTCTTGATGGACATCATGTAATGTTTTATAATTGAGCCAGCTTTTGAAAAGAATTTGCGGGTCCCAGCATTGCCTCCAAAAGGGCGTCCATCGAGACTGACCATTTTGTTTGGCGATCAAATAAAAAGGCCACGAGGTGCAGGGGGCGCTTTCGCCATCACTAGCACCAGGTGCTGGTGCCATTGGAAGGCATTGTGGTTGGATAACAGTGACAGCCATTTGCAGTCAGTGAATTTTGGTGAAAGGAAGGGGAAATAGGGTGTAATGGATAGTATGTGGCTCTAATGAGCAACACTGTAACATGGACCGGTTACTCTACTGAGTAATCATACACGATCAGGTTACAGTTCCCAAGCAGGGATGTGGTTAAACATGCGTGATCTAGTTCTGGCCTACTGATTCTGTGAGCTCAAGCAACGGGAGCATCTTTCGGAAGAGAAAGATGGGAAGGTGGTTTTTTATTTCACTTGGATAAAGAGAACGTGGAACTTGTGCAGTTGGCAACTCGCCACTAAGTTTCTCATCAAACTCAGAAGACCACATCCACTGGCTAGGGGATGCATAGCCTCTTGTATATTTTCCATGTTCTCGTTGTTTCAGTCTTTCTATCTAACTGTCGGCGGGGTTCTAAAGAACAATATTTGTCACTGCCTTTAGTCTAACACATACCCCAGGAACAGCCATTAGTTTTGCGTATACGTGTTACGTGTTATAATTGTAACTCGGTATGTTGGTTAGATATATATATATACGAGATACGTTGGAGGCTTTGTCCACGCAACCCTAAATCAAACTTGATATCAGAGCCTTCCCTATCGCCGCCGCCTCCCTCTCCTTCTCACGTGCCTCCGCCCGCTCCCTAGCGATGGCGTCCTCCGGCTCGTCTGGATCGCGGGAGCTTGCTCTCATCGGCCCAATCGTCGCCCCACCCATGGAGACAACCGCGGCTCCCGCCGCCACGACTCCCTCCATTGGAGTCTGCCTCGACCGCGTAAATTTCCCGTTGTGGCGTGCGCTCGCCGTCACCCACCCCTTCGGCGCCTCCCTTCACGGCTACCTCGACGGATCTGTCGCTGCTCGAGCCAAGACCGTCACCGAGGGGACCGACGATGATGCCACTACGGTGAGAACCCTGAGTATGCGAGGTGGTGGACTCAAGATCAGAAGGTTCTAGTGGTGCTCCTCTCCTCCGTAATGGAGGACATTGCGTCTCAGCTCATCAACTGCAAATCCGCGGCTGTGGCATGGACCTCCATCCACGCCATGTTTAGCGCGCATAATCTTGTCGGGTGCGGCACATCTGGCGACAAATTCAGTCGCTACGGAATCTCGACATGACCGCTGCGAGTATATGCACACGATGAAGGCTCTGACCGATGTCATGGCAGCCGCCGGATCTCCACTCGGCGATGATGAGGTCGTCGATTACATGCTTACCGGATTGGGGAAAGATTTTCACCCGATCGCGGCTTCTCTTAGCATCGTAACCACCTTGTTTGCGCTCAACGCTTTCTACTCCATGGTGCTCAACTATGAGGCGCTGCAACTGTCGCAGCAGACTAACGATGAGGAGTGGACCTCATCGACTAATGTCATGGTGTGGTACGGCTACCTGGACGCTGTCAATCGCCCACGTGCGCCAGCCAGACACTAGTCGCCCGCCTAAAGGACGCCCCGCAGGAGGATACCCTAATCAGGGGCAGAACTAACCGGCTCAGCAGGGACAAGGCGGGCAAGGTGGTTCGGATCCCCGCCGT
The DNA here is from genome assembly GCA_023614405.1 of Avena insularis. Classification (NCBI taxonomy): domain Eukaryota; kingdom Viridiplantae; phylum Streptophyta; class Magnoliopsida; order Poales; family Poaceae; genus Avena; species Avena insularis. The sequence goes on from CM042694.1 coordinate 456,653,700, forward strand.
AACAACGGCGGTGGTGGAAGAGGCGAAAATGGCCGCAACGGTTATAGACGCTCCCGTCCCTAGTATCAGATCTGCAAATATTGGGGACACGAAGCGGACAATTGCCGCAAGCGCTTCGACCACGACTACTCCAGCAGCAATATCCGCTCCGTGTACACGGCTTCAACCTCCTCCAACAACTCCACACATTGGGGCATGGATTCTGGCATCACGGATCACTTGACTAGTGACCTGGAGCGTCTCCATGTTTGCAAGCGCTACGGTGGCAACGACCAGGTTCAGGTGGCCAACGACTCAGGTTTGTCTATTTCGCATATTGGACACTCGACCTTAGTCGGTTTTTATCTCCGTTTAAATAATTCTCCATGTTCCACACATTAGCCAGCACCTTCTATCAGTTTATCGTCTAGTGTCGGATAATAACATCTTCATTGAGTTTCATAAATACTTTTTCTTTGTTAAGAACAGGGCCACCAGGAGAGTTTTTGTTCGCGGTAGAAGCCAAGGAGGACTCTACCCCTTGCCACTCAGTCGTGCCACCTTCTCATCCGCGCGTCAGGCTTTGTCTAGCGTTTGAGTCACGTCGTATCAATGGCACATGCGTCCTGATCATCCATCTGATAATGTTGTCAGTTCCATTGTTGGGAATAGTGATCTAGAGTGTGTTTCTTTAGACAACCCTCATTTAGTTTGTGATGCTTGTCAATGTGGTAAAAGTTGTCAGATCCTGCTCGTCCCTCTTCTAGGGCTACAAGTATTATGCAGTTTTATTGATGACTATTCATGTTTTTGCTAGATTTATCTCCTTAGATACAAATCTGATGTGGAGCACGTGTTTTATGCTTTTCAAACACACTTTGAGCATCTCCTGGATGTTAAGATTAAAGTTGTCCAGTCTGATTGGTGTGGTGAATATCATAAGTTGCATTGCTATTTTCAGCGTACATGCATCACTTATAGAGTCTCATGTCCCCACACTTCTCAACATAATGGTACTATCGAGCGTAAACATTGACACTTAGTCGAAATTGGACTTGCTTAGCTCGCCCACTCCTCTCTCACATTGTATTTTTGGGATGAAGCCTTTCTCACTGCGTGTTATCTCATTAACCACATGTTGACCCATGTGCCTTCTTAAAACTCCACCCAACTATTCATTCCTCCGCATCTTTAGATGTGCTTGTTGGCCTAGTTTGCGTATGTATAATTGGCACAAACTAGAGTTGCGGTCCAAGATGTGTGTTTTTCTTGGCTATAGTCCTATACATAAGGGGTATAAGTGTCTAGATCGATCTATAGGTCACATATACATCTCGTGTGATGTTGTCTTTGACGAATGAGTTTTTCCGTTTGCTACTCTCGAAGTTACGTTTGATGTCTCCACTCTCAAAGAGGCTATTTATTTTCCATCTATCAAACCAGCTACGAGTGTTCGTGTGCGCAATTACGACCTAACCTATTTGGATACTAACCCATCTAAACCAGTCCATCGTTTTGCCTATGTATGAAATTTCATCACCGACCGCCGGCTTCCGCCCGAGTCCGATCAACATCCGCTCGAGTGAGATCGATGTGCATGCTAGCACGTATCCCCAGGAGTCACCGCGCGCGTCTAATGGGCCACTCGCGCCCGTCCCGGCCTCGCCTCGTGGGCCGTCTCCGGCCTCCTTCGACTCCATATCTCCTTGCAGCGTCTTCCTCACCCTCCTCGATGACGGCACTTCCCGGGACTGATCCATTGCCTCATTCTATGGTCACGCGTACCAGGGATGATACTCATCAAGCTAAGGAGTATACACATGGCACGGTTTGGTACAACCCTGCATGTCGAGCCTTATTTGCGACGCCCGTCTCACATCATGACACCTTGTGTGAGCCTACGTGGCAATCTACCATGGCTGCTGAGTTTTCTGCTCTTCAACAGAACAACACAAGGGTGTTGGTACCATGTCTTCCTGGAGTTAATATTGTTGGCATCTAGTGGATCTTAAAAACAAAGAAACATGTCGATGGATCCAATGATAAACACAAGGCTTCTCTTGTCGCATGAGGGTTTACACAACAATATGGCATTGACTATGGAGACACTTCCAGTCCTGTTGTGAAGCCCTCTACCATTCGGCTGGTTCTCTCGCTTGTAGTCTCATGAGGATGGAGCTTTTGGCAAGTTGATGTCAGTAATGCATTCCTTCATGGTTTCTTGTTCGAAGATGTCTATATGCAGGAACCGCCTAGTTTTGAGGATGCTCAATATCCCTCTCATGTCTGCAAGCTACAGCGAGCTCCATATGGTCTCAAATAGTCCCAGTGTGCCTGGTATGCTCGTTTGAGTGCACGTATGTTTCATATTGGCTTTGTTTCATCCAAGGCGGATACTTCTCTCTTCATCTTCAATCAGCATGGTGTGCAGCTTTACATGTTGGTGTATATGGATGATATTGTGATTGTTGGCTCTACTTCAGTTGTAGTGGGTGTCATGCCCCCTGAATTGTAGGACACTTCCAAACCTAAGAAGTAGTGAAGAGGACCAAGATCCTTAATGGAAAAACTATTCAAGAGAGATTGCACCAAATGATCCACTTCATCCAGAGTATAAGTATACTTCAAATCTTCTTCATTGTGTGAGCATGGAGAATTGCACCTTTACATGTTGGTGTCTGTAGATGATATTATGATTGCTGGCTCTACTCCGGATGTAGTGGATCATTTGGTGCAGTCTCTCTTGGACACTTTTCCCATTATGGATCTTGGTCCTCTTCACTACTTCTTAGGTCTGGAAGCGTCCTACAATTCAAGGTTTTTAACCATCAGATGGTATCTCTTCGGTGCTTAAGTAGCAATCTGCAGCAGTAATTTTTGTACTTTGCATCTTCTTCCTCCTTGTGTTGTTGCCATTGTCTCTCTGGTACTCTCCATGGTTCATTGCTTGTTATTTGCATTGGATGTACTTGAAGCATTCCTAAGTTACTTCCTCCGATCTCTCCACCGAAGAAGAATGGGGAAGAAGAAGCTAGCTATCGCTAGATCTGGCGCCGCCGCTGCTGCCTCCAAGAAGAAGGTCACCGGTACTCGTGTTACCAATGGATCCTTGCGGCGCTCCACATTGAGGGCCCACGAGCTCCATCCTCTTTGCCAAGCTGGTATTATTCCAGATAAGGAGGCTATTGCCTAATTCCCGGACCAGAGGTAATCCCTGATCCTCCTGCCGGGTTCTGCGTTATGTTTCTTGCATTCCTCCTTCACGGTCTTTCTCTTCCCCTCCATGATTTCGTTCATGGATTGCTTTGTTTCTACGGGATTCAGCTTTATCAGCTGACTCCCAATTCCGTTCTTCACATCGATTGCTTCATCACCCTATGCGAGTGCTGGCTCGGTGTCGAGCCACACTTCAACCTCTTCAAAAAAGGTTTTTAATGTGAAGTGGCAATCAGGGTAGAAATTCATAGTGTACGACATTGGAGGATGTGGAATATCCGTGAGTCCCCATGTTCACTACTTTAGCCTCAACTTCGTCGATTCCGCCCAAGGATGGAGGGACAAATGGTTCTACATTTGAGACCAGAAGGTGGGAGAGCAAAGGTTTGGCCTTTCCCCCTTTGACTCGAAGGCGGAGCTAAAGAGGAAGAGGTCCTGTAAGAACGTGGTTATGCCAGGTGAAGTGGACGAAGTGGAGATCTTATACAAGAAGGTGCATGATCTTCAGCTCATCTGAGGCAAGGAGGTCTGTGGTGTGGACATCATTTGAACCTAGCTGCAATGCCAGGTGCAACCACTGCAGGCCAGGGGTTACCCAATGTTCCTCTGGTCCAGCTTGTTAGATCCGACGTGCATTTGCACGGAAGACATGACGTCGGTGGATCTCGAAAATAAAATTAGGTCGCTGACAAAGCTCATCGCGAAATAAGCTCTTCCTATAGAGTCGAACACCAAGCCGTTCCACGCCACCAATCCAGCACTAGCGGTAATTTCTTATCGCATATTTCCTTGTCCGTAGGATAGTTTTGGTGGAAGCCTGATGATATTATCTTTTGTGCTACATGAGTAAAAAGTTGAAGGCTCGATGCCTCCCCAACCCAAGGGCGTAATCCCCCGAGGTTGGAGAGCAAGATGAATCAGATTCAACTGTGCCTGCTACTGAGGCACATGTAGCCCTCGAGTCCAGCGAGGGAGGGACTCGCAAATGGGGGTGGAGCGAAGATTCGAATGCCTCCACACTAGAGATGCCGAAGAATCTGGCTCCTGAGGAGGGTGCCGCGAGTCCGTTTCCTGCGGTTCCTATCAGTACCATGCCTCCCAAGCCTCAGAAGAAGAACAAACAGGAGGAAATTTTTGACCTCGACAGATTTGAAGGGTAAGCGTCTACACTTCTGCAATGTTTGGAGTGCTTTTCTCATTGTTCTTCTTAGACGGATCATCTTTGATTTTTCTGAAGTGTCACTTCGTCATCCTCGTCGACAAGTGGCAAGGACGTGGAAGATGAGGGAGTCATCGACTCAAAGGGCAAGGGCGCGGAGACAACCAAACCCTCCCGAAGATAATGGCCACCTCCAGCGATAGCTCTTCGAGTTCCTCCAAGCTAGGGGACGTAGGCTTCTCACCCAGAAGACCAGAAAAGAACCTTCGGAGTCTTCGGGTGATCATGTAAGTGTGTGTCTAGTCATTCGAGGGAGACTTGACGGTGGCTGCAACTAGAGAGATAAAGGGTTCACGGATCAGCTCATGATGGCTACCCAGGCCCTCTCCGGTAAGCTTTCTGGTGTGATTTTTTCTTATTTCCCTACCTCTTTTTTGCCTCTTTCTGCCTAGGCGTTGATTGTTCTGATTTTGCAGATGCAGCCGGTATTGATTTTGATCATCAAGCGCTGACTCGCGACGACCTCTCGGCTAGCACCATAGTTGCGATCAAAGACTGCAACATTTTTGCTAGAGATGCCCTCCAAAAGGCCAAGGTCGTGCTTGATCGTCTCCGGGAGGAGATGATGCCGAAGGCCAAGGTTGTTGAAGACGTTGGCGGTCTTGCTGAAGCCTTCATCGAGGGCGTGCCTACGAAGTATAGAGGCAGAAAGGAGCAGGTGCTTCCCTTGGGCTGATGATGGTGCAGGCTTGTAGCACTAGGCTAAACATTAGCAGGATTACTTCCAAGATGCCAACGACCGCAGACGGTGAAGAGGTAGCATTTGCACCTTTTGCCATTTGCTATCAGAAGTATGGGCCTTGACTAAGTGAAACACTCACGAAGTATTCCACGGAGCATAAACGGCTGACCGCGGCGAAGGCCACAGCGTTGGGGTCTGCTGGCACATAGGCCATGGCGTCAGAGGCTGTCATGGACTCGGCAAAGCCCACGGATGCTTCTGCCTAGGCCTTGCCACATCCTTGCTAGTGCTTTGTGGTGTATAGTAACGTTAGGATTTTGAGAGTATCCTCGAATCCTTTTGTGGGCTTGGCCCATCAGAAAACGTATTTAAGTCCTCTATATATATGTTGATTGCTTGCTGCTTCTCTTCGACTTGTTGCCTCTTGTTCAGAAATGCTTATCCTTCGATTGTTGACTTGATTAGGGTCTTGCGAGTGACACGAAGGACGTGTCATCTTCATCTGCTTTTTAGCTCCTCCACACTCGAGGGTGGACAAACTGTCTGAGCTCCCCTCTTTCACGACCGTGTGAGAAGTTGGAGAAAATGTGTTGATGATCCGCAGAAATGTTGATGTGTGGAAGTCAAAAGCGGAGAAAGCAATTGAATGAGATGGGTATCTTCTTGATGATTGATGTATGCAAGTGCACAGATTGTTTGTAGCCAGTTTTGAAGTATAGATATAGATCCCACAAGGAGCCCAAAGGTAAGTGTTTATGAATGAAGTCTCTGTCACACTCAAAGTTGTCACAGGTCTTCGAGTGAATTGACTGCAAGTGTGGAAATAAGAAGGAAATTTGGATTAAACTAGATGTATTTAAATAAAACTAAAATATAAACTTCATGAATAAAAAGCATGAAAGTAAAGAACGATTCGATTATTTCTGGTTTTCTACAGATGACAAAGAAGGCGTGGGGAGATACAGTTCATGGTGATAGTGACTGTGCTAGGTGGACGAATGATAAGTGTAACAATTATAATCTTATAAGTATATGTGTAGGCGAGCAACCCATAATTAGCCGAAACTCCTCTTGGTAGATTTCATCCCAACTTCAATAATCCTACGAGTATGTTACCAAAACCATGGTCAGTCACTAGACGATTAAGATCCTTCAGGTTGCTTAGCAATTAAGCTCCTTGGATTGGACTAATGCAATAAGCACAGTGGTTCCTCGTGATCCTCGGGTCAAACTAGTTTCCCATTGATATCCCTGTGCCACTCTGGGGTCATCGGTCTGCTAGCAAACAAGATCCTATCTATGTAGAACAAAACATCATGTTGTATGGGCCCTTAATTGGATAACAAGCATTAGGCATCCCACAGATAGTCAAGCACACATAATATAGTAACTAAAACCAATCACAAACTAATGGAAAATATATGGAAGCACATCACATCTCACCAATCCCTTACATCTCCCATGCCCAAGGAACTTACTCGCACATGAAAGAAGAAAGCATCATCGATATAATTAAATAAAGGGAGTTCTTCTCGATATTACCGTTGGGATCCACAATAATAATAGAAAAGTAATCCAACACAATTCAAGATAGGAAGAAACAATCTCAAACCCTAACCTTGCAAAGTGAAGATCTCTCTCTCTATATATATCAAGTACAAGTAATGGCTATGAGGGTGTGATGGCTAGGAAGTCAAAGATCATGGAGCGAGATGAAGAACGTCTTCCCCTTCTTCTCCGGATCTCTTCTTTCTCCTTTCTAGATGGGATGGCGGCTGCTGTGTTATGATTTTGTGTCTCGCCTCTTCACGAAAGTTGTCCTTTTTGACAAGCCGGAGGCGGCGGCAACTATACGGTGGCAACTATACGGTCGGAAAAATATTCCTGCCGTATAGTTGCTCGTTAAAGCTACTATATGCGTCCCTTGATTGCTTCCAAAAAGATACTTACTTGTTTTCGCTTGAATATTGTGTTTCTCTTGTTAAAACCTTCTGTTGATGTTCAGAACCTGAAACACACATTAAAAATTAAGTTTTCTTTGCTACCGAAGTATTAGCGTTAGGTAAAGCTAGAAAACAATCAAATCCAGAAGAAAACCATCAATAAAAACCATCAAAAATATGTCGAATCTCACAATGAGGTGGCCCAAATCAACGAACAGCTCCAATGGAGTGTTCATCGACTGGTTTATGTTTTCCTTGAGTTGCTATGATGTCGACTGACATGTTGTTGTCTTGTATGTGCAGTTGTTAACCTTATCCCACAGGAGGAAAAAGAGCGAGTTAATATCCGACGCAATTTCCTTAATCAATCTGAGCTCGAGGCAAGAGGGTTCTTCTAGACCGATAGGAATTGGGCAACTGTGCTGACTACATTACAAGATCGCGTTTCCAGGTATTGATATTTCTGAAGCGCGCGTGTACGGCACTAGAGGATGTGTATGGTGCCATTTTCCATTGGATCAGGCACCATCCAGCATCCTCGCACTGCCTCAGAAGTTTCGCGACATGAGCATGCTTTGCGAGTGTGTCCATCAGCAACTGGTGGCAGGGCCAAGGTTGCGTTGGCCCTCATTCGGATGCAGCGACCTGATGTGGACCTGGCGACCATTGCACAATGTCCTCCAGCACCTCTGGATGGTATGGCTTGGAATATGTGGCCGTATTATCGGGTGGTTGCTCAACCTGCGGAGGATATCATTCATTTATTTGATGAGCGAACCAATGTCCTCCTTCAGCGATGGTAGAGTAGTTTTATCCTGCATAGGATGTACAAATGATGTAAAGTGTGTATAGTTTCGAGTGGCCATTGTGGCCCTTGTAATTGTTATAAACTTGCTAGTTTGTATATGCTCGACTGTGATTATGCAACGCCTTTTCATTAGCCTGGCGCCTATAGATCTCAGCACCTTACCAACCTGTCAGTTGGGATACAACTAGGTTGAAGTTTTCAAGGGTTCGACTGTAAGCATAGTCAGCTACTCGGGCCATCACGATGATGAGTTGTACGTACGATGAGGTCATCAGGGAGGCGCAGCCCCCGAGTGTAGTATGCATAAAGTAAAACATAACAAGAGTCGAAGTTGAGGAACTTAGCTTTATTAATTGAAGAATAGAGGGAGGTACATTGTTTGGCTAACTAGCCTGGCTGGATAGCCTTATTGTAAAGGTAAAACCATCTAAGGGTAGAAACGTCGCAGTTGTGCGACATTCCATGGGTTGGAGTATGTGACTCCAGTCTCTAGGTCTTTGAGGCGATAGGCATCATCTGGGATTCGAGCTTCAGGTACCCTTTTTGTTTCAACCACAGGATGATGTCTCCTTTGACGAAGGACCTTGGGTGTAGCCGCTGGTTGTGGTAGTTGTAGTGGCTTTTTTGGTATACCGTTGATCGTTCCGCGGCAATTTCGCACGCCTCGTCGAGCAAATTGAGAGATTCTTTGAGTGTAGCCGTAAATTCCGCTTCGCTATAACCGATGACCCGCTTGTAGCATACTTGGCTGGTAGTACCGCCCTAGCGCCGTGCACCATGAAGAAAGGTGTGTAGCCAGTGGCGCAGTTCGGGGTTATCCACAGGCTCCATAGTACGGAGGGCAGCTCGTCTTCCCATGCTCTTGTTGCTCGCTCGAGAGGTCGAAGGAGGCACTTCTTGATGCTGTTGCAGACAAGGTTGTTGGCCTTTTCGACTTAACCGTTGGTCTAGGGTGTGCCATAGAAGCATAGCTAATGTCGATGCCCAGGTTTTCATAGAAATCCTGGAACTCGTTCGAGGTGAAGTTTGTCCCGTTGTCGGTGATGATGTTGTGCGGAACCCCGAATCTGAAGACAATGGACTCGAAGAACTTGACGGTAGTGGCGCCAGTTTGGTTGGTGACGGGCATGGCCTTGATTAGCTTGGTGAATTTGTCGACCCCGACGAGGAGGAAGATGTATCCTCCAGGCGATGACTTCTGCAGCTTGTCGACCATGTCGAGTCCCCACTATGCGAAGGGACAAGCCATGGCTATTGGACCGAGCCCCACGCCTAGTGCATGTGGCTTATCCGTGAATCTCTAACAGGCATTGCACCTCTTGATGATGCTTTTAGCGTCACATATCATGGTTGGCTAGTAGAAAATGGCTCATAGAATCTTGGCGATAAGGGCTGCCGGTGTGATGTCCGCAAGTGCCTTCATGGATTTCAAGGAGGATGCCCTTGCCATCACCATTGGTAACACATCGTTGAAGGACACCCATGATTCTTCACTTGTACAACTCTCCATTAATGATGGTGAAGGCCTTGGAGCACCGACGATGTGTCGTGCATCCGTCGTGTAACATCCCTAAAAATCATGTTTCAAAACTCATTCATATCATCTTTGCATCATTCATTCATATAGGGTTTTTCTCAAAATCATTTAGAAGCATACACTTTGGCTATGATTTCATGTGGGCAATTTATCTCAAATGGCCATCACCCTTTGGGATTTGATTGTCTATGAACTTGTTTGCTTGCCTCCATGGTTGGAAAAGCTAGGAGAAGCTTTTGACCCAAGATTCAAAATTTAGAAATATTTTCTAAACCCTATTCCAAATAATTGCAAAGAGACAAAGTCTCTGTTTATTTCAAAGACCCAAGCTTGACCAAGCCTTGCAAGGTGACCACATGCTTATTTAACTGCATTTGAACCCACAAGAACCCTGCAAAAATCCCCAAAGAAGTTTGAATTCAAAAGGATTTGAATTCATATCAAATTCTATACAGAAAATAGAAATAGAAAAAGAAAAAGCTTAAAGAAAAGAAAAAGGCCGCGCGGCCAGAATCTGGCCCAGCAGCGGATCTAGCCCAGCAAGCCCACCCGGGGTTCTCCTTTTACTTCTCTCACGCGCGAGCCCACGCAGACAGACGCTGACAAGCCGACCCCACCTGCACTCCGCGCTCCTCGCTGACAGGCGGGCCTTCTCCACGTCACCGTCGTCTCCACCCGCACGACCCGTTCATCCCCAAATCAACGCGGGCGTTTCTGTGTTTAATTCGCGACGTCAATTCGAGTTATTGGCCGAGTAATTCCCGCTCGCGACCAGGCTATAAGAACCCCCTCGGTCTCCTCTCTCTTCTCACTCAAACCCCGAACCCAGAGCGCCACCAGGCTGCGTGTATTGCTCTCTGTAGCCCCGCCGTCTCCGACGACCGCGCCGGCGAATTCCGCGTCGGCAACATCATCGACTAGTCGCCACCGACGTCTGCACGAACTCCGACGAACCCCAGTGGTAAGTCCAGACCGCCCCGCGCCTCCTAGTTCATGCTCACTACTTCGCCTTGACCTTGTGAATCTAACCGTGACCTCGCCTTGCCTTGGGGTGATCCACGACGTTCCGACGACCACCGACGCACCCGACGCCGCCACGAACTCCGGTGAGGAATACCAGCCGTGCGGCGCCCTTGATCAATCATGAGTAACGAGCTTCGCCGTGACCTCCGAGCCCGGTAAGCCACTCCTCCTTCTCCCTCGCCCGTGCATCGCCGGCAGCGTCGACCGACAGTTCCGCCGCCGGTAGCCGCCGCTCCGCCGCCAGTTCTTTGCCAGAGTAGTAGCAGCCGTTAGATCTGCATCGTAGCGCTAGGATAGATCCACTTAACCCGGCGATGCAGCGATCTGAGCCGCACCTGCCCCTTTAGATCCCTACGGCTGGGGAGCTCGATCCAGCGAATAAGAATAAGACGCGTGGCTAGGTTAGATCTGAGAATAGAATTTAAAACCAGAAATTTGATCCTAATTCAAATGCCTATATCTTTTGAACCCCACGTTGGAATTTTGCAAACTTTATACCGTTGGATTCAGAAAAACAAGACCTTTCTGCCTATCCTTTTTGTTTAGCATATAGTAACCATTAGATGTGCTAAAATTGCAGAGACTTGTTTGAGGCCATTTTAAGTATAGATTTAGTTTAGTATTTTGTTTTAGGGTTATTTAAGTTGTCTTGGATATATTTGTGACTTGTTTAGATTCTGTAAACATGCACTTGCTTAGTTGAAGTTTTCAAAAAAATCATCACTTGGTAGATTCATGCATGCATGCATTCATAATACTTTTGTTTGTATATATTTGGGTGTAATTGTATGCTACAACTTTGTGTGTAGAATTTGCTAGTGATTGTGATTGTGACGAGTGCTACTCTCCACACTACCAAGGCAAGTGATATCATCATGAATATTCCATTCCTATATTTTTATATATGCATTAGTATTATTTTTCTAAGTATAGGACTTGCATGGTTTTTAGCTAAGTACAAGCTATGCTTTGGGAAAACCTATTAGAATAAGCCTTAGTGAAAATTTCCTAAGTCAAGATTCCTATTACTATCATGCTTAGCCTAGCTACTAGAAAACAAGGGTGGTTTATATATTCACACTATGGAAAAATATTCTAAGTCTGAGGACTTGTGTTTTATTTAACAAAACAACTAAGTTAATGAATCACCTGGGTGGAATGGATGGAATGGTTATGTTGAGTGGTTACACAAGGCCAGGGGTACTGGTGAACCTTGTGTATCTCACTTGTGGATGGCCACCCAGGAAACAAAGAGATTTGAGATGTCAAATGTTGAGAAGCTTCAAGTGCAACCACTTGGCATTATGGGCTCTGCCATGATCTTAGGATGCTGGAACTTAGTCTCTTGGACAGAGGGTGGTAGATGGGATGATAGGTTGGAGCAACGTCCATTTGACTAAGGAAAGGCTCTTGAAGGATCATTCTTGGGAAACCAAGACTTGTGGGGAAAGTGCACCACCTTTGCAAAGTGTAAAACCTAAGTACTTAGCCATGTCCCTGGTAAAGGACAATTTGAGCATCAAGACATGGAAACTTCAAGAATCTCATCACTCCAATTTCTAAATAAAACTTGTGGGTGAACAAGGGTTAAAGGATCTTCAGTCTTTGATTGGTAGATGCCATGAGTGGATCTTCAGTCTCTGATTGGTAGATACCTTGGGTTGGACTTTGTCAAGCAAAAACTTAGTGTTTTCAAAAAGTTAAGGAAAAATCTATTTTGAGCAATGCAAGCCTAAGCTCCACCAGCCAAATGCATATAGCCTTATAGTCCACTTAAATATATACTAAGGTATCACTTGCCAATACTATTCCAAAGTATTGACCCTCTGTGGCTGTAACTTATGATGTTGCAGGTTACTCTGATGATGATTAGGAGTCATGAGTCTACACTCAACATGCTTGCTGGCACATGAAGATGAAGACTTATGTTTATTTACATATTCCATAAACTCTTGTATTAGGCCTTTGGCCATGAGTTATAAAGACTATGTTTTATCTGGAATGACTGTAATAAACGACCTTTGTTTCGTGGTACTTCATCTTAAAGCGTGGATGCTAGCATTGATCCGAGGGACTAGCATTGCAATCACAGGATCTTTTCCTTTAATAAGGAGGGATCTTACAGATGGTATCGAAAGCACTGTGTTGCTGTAGGATTATGACCCTAGGACTGGAAACAACTAAGGAAAATTTTAACTTCTTCTATACTTGTCTATTCTTCTCGTAAACTTTTCTAATCTTCTCCTTCTCATCTCTATTTGTAGATGAACTCCGTCCAAGCCGTGAAGAAAGGACCACTCATGACCATGACCTTGGAGTGTGAGACCAGTTTCCCAAGATTCTCAAGGACCTCATGGAGACCATGGGAGTACATGGTGCAGCAGTGTACAATGGCTTTCCAGTGATGGAGGATGGAGTGGAGTATTGGTGGGTGCAACTTCACTTGTACAAGAACAAGGAAGACAAAAACAAAGAAAAACTTCTGCATGTACACCAACACTTTTATGCACACCACATTCTTTGAGTCAGCAAAGAAGCAGCTTGGAAGACTATCAAGGAACTAAGTGCTAGAGTCAAGTGCAGATGCTCAACCTCCAAAAGACTTAGAGAAAGAGAAGGAACATACCCAAGAGTTGGAAATCACCAACCAATCCTTAAGAGGAGATATTATAGACTTAGTGATAGAAGCATGTGAACAAGATAGGGTGATTGCCACTAGGAATATTGTGTTAGCCACCAGATCCAATGAGATAGGATTGTAAGCGCACTTCGTTAGTTGACCACCACCTATCACCTTATTTTCCAAAATGATACCTTAAATAAGTTGAACCTTGGTTGATGTAATGGATTTATGTATGCATGACTTGTGTGATTTTGTGTACCATGGTTATGCTTGAATGTTTGTCTTGTTTAATTTAGATTTGTGTTGTTCTAACTCTTTAAATCTTATAAATAGATGCCTGTTGCCATCAGCACTGTTGAGGAGTTCCAGGCTACCCGTTTTGGTCCTCGTATCGTAGAGCTTACTACTTTACTCGATCTCCTCTTCCTATCATTACGGTGCACCCACTCACCAAGTTTGAGAGGAAGGACCTTTGGGGCTTCAAGGTGAACCAGCCAGACGCCAAAGTGAGCCTACTACGGAGGCCATCGTCTTCAAGCTTATGCACGATGACAGGAGAGAGGCATGGAGGTTGTCATGCAGGATCGATAGGGCGACTATTAGGACGCCACTCCCGACAGGTTAGAGGCACTCACTTCCACGCCGGAAGGCGTGATGATGATGGAGAGTCCATTGACTTTGAGGACGACTCGAGGTCACAATGAGCCGATCGCTGTACCTCCGTGACTTAGAGACTCTTATTAGGCACGTGGATACCGATAGGACCAACGCCATGCTTAGTAATGACGAGCTCCAGTGCAGCCAGCGAGAAGGACAAGCTCTTCAAGCAGGGCAGAGATAGTCAAGGAGATGGAGGCAAAGTTTGAGACCCAAGACCGTAAGTTCAAGAGTCAAGAGAAGCGTGTCGAGATAGGAACAAGAGGATTCGTGATATGACCGAGGAACTGCAGTCCAAGGACTTCGAGTTAGAGCAGCAGCAGACAGTGATTGAGAGGCTTCGTTCCCAGAAGAGGGCTCTCAAGGCCAAGATCGACTCTTTGACCACTACCATCGAGGAGAACAAGACTGCCATGGAGAACGCAGGTCTTACCTTTGTCGAGGAGGAGATTGATCTTGCAGTAGATTTGACTACTCAGTTATCTTTATTTACCGCACTTGTTATTTATGAACTTATTGTTGGACCATCCGACATGTGGATGGCTTGCCACTTGTGTGTTTGTACTTTGAGATTTTGTTATATTGTTGTTTAGATTTTATCCTAGTGTTGCTTGCTATGTGTTGCATGTGTGATGTATTGTGCATAAATCATGTAAGGGTATCTCATTCTTATCTCTATATGAATAAACCACAGATGCCTCCCCGTCGCGCAAACACCAACCCCAACCCCAACATTACCCCGGAAATGCAACAAATGATGAATGCGCAGACTCAGCTTATGCAAATGATGACGACATTCATCCAGAACCAGAACAACAACAACCCCAATCCCAACAACAATAACAACAATAACAACAACAACAACCCTCCAGGTTTTGATATGCTTACCAGATTTCTGCGTCTGAGGCCAGCTAAGTGTTCGGGAACGACTGATCCCATGGTGGCCAATGATTGGCTACGTTCTGTGAACAAAGACTTAGTGACCGTAGGATGCACAGATGCTGAAAAGGTCAGGTTTGCAGCACATCTGTTGGAAGGACCAGCCGCCGCATGGTGGGACAACTTCCAGATTACCACGCCTATTGATGAGGTAACTTGGGCTATCTTTGAAGATGGATTTCGTACCACTCATATCTCACCAGGTATGATGAGCCTGAAAAAGAAGGAATTTCACAACCTGAAACAGCGCCACCACAGCGTGGCTGAATATATTGAAGAGTTCAACAATCTGGCACGCTATGCACCAGATGAGGTTGACACTGATGCCAAAAGGAAGGAGAAGTTTCTGGAAGGCTTGAATGATGAGCTGAATCTGCAACTGTCTGTGGCGTATGTGCCAACTTACCAGTCGCTGTGTGACAAGGCTGTTATTGTGGAGAATAAAATGAAGCAAGTCGAGAGTAGGAAGAGGAAATACTCCGACAAGCACAAATGGGTCGCTCCTCATAAACGATCTCACTATGATGATAGTGTCAACTCCGGATCCCACAAGCATGGGAAGTTTAACAAGCACCATAACCACAACCGTCATGACAACAAGCATCATCGCAATCATGACAATGATAAGTACAAGAACCACAAGAGTGGATATAAGAGCCACCATAGTGGAAGTGGAGGTGGAAGTGGAAGTCAACCTAAGAAGGACAACAGTCAGGTTGAATGCTTCAAATGCAAGAAGCTGGGGCATTATGCTAATGAGTGCCCTGAGAAGAACGTTGAAGGACCTAACAAACCCAATCCTTTTCAGAAAGGACAGGTTAACCACATCAATGTGGAGGAAGTCTATGAAGAACCTGATGCCGTTCTTTGGTAAGTTCAGACTCAATTCCATCTCAGCATTTGTACTCTTTGACACTTTGGTGCATCTCATTCATTCATATCTAAAGCATTTGTCGAAAGAAATGAACTACGGTAGAAACTATTGGGTGTCCTATAAGAGTAAGTTCTCCGTGGAGAAATGATAGTAAACTCAGGATGCCATGATCTAGTCATAGAGATCGGAAAACATCAGTTTCCAGTAAACCTAATAATCCTAAATTCCCAAGGATTGGATGTAATTTTGGGAATGGATTGGATGGCTAAGTATGAGGGAGTACTAGATTGTGCAAATCGCACAATTTCACTCACAAACCCTGAGTAAGAGGATAACATTTAAGTCCAATTTTAAATCTAAAGGAGTAAGCTGAATACTCTTAAGGGGTTAGCTTGGGATGTGCAAATTGTGTGAGTATCCGGATGTGTTCCGGAAGAATTACCAGAATGCCACAGATAGAGATGTGGAATTTATAATAGAATTGGTACCAGGTTCTGGACCAAGGGCAAAAAGGCCTTATAAAATGTCAGTTGACGAACTTAAGGAACTCAAGAAACAACTTGGAGAACAATTGCAGAAAGGATTCATCCAACCAAGTTCTTCATCTTGGGAGCTCCAGCTTTGTTCAGAGAAAAGAGATAGAACTCAAAGATTATGCATAGATTACCGTTCTCTCAACGAGGTAACCATCAAGAACAAGTATCCTTTGCCAAGAATAAATGACTTGTTTGATCAGCTAGAAGGAGCATGTGTGTTCTCGAAGATTGATCTTCGGTCAGGTTATTTTCAACTCAAGATAAGAGAGCAAGACATACCTAAAACAGCATTTACCACAAGGTATGGATTGTATGAGTACACTGTGATGCCTTTTGGTTTAACCAACGCTCCAAAGATACTTCATGAATATGATGAACAAAGTGTTCATGGAATTTCTCGACAAGTTCGTTGTTGTTTCATCGATGACATCTTAGTCTACTCCAAGAGCAAGGAAGAACATGAAAGACATCTACGCTTGATACTTGAGAAACTAAGGAACATAAACTTTATGCCAAATTCAGCAAGTGTGAGTTTTGGTTAGAGGAAGTTGGATTTCTTGGTCATGTTATGACAAAGGATGGTGTAGCAGTTGATCCTGCTAAGGTTTCAGCCGTAACAGAATGGGAATCTCCTAAGAATGTAAAAGAGGTTAGTTTCCTTGGTTTAGCAGGTTACTACTGAAGGTTCATTGAAAATTTTTCTAAGGTTGCTAAACCAATGACGGAATTGTTAAAGAAAGATAAGAAATTTGCTTGGTGCAAGGATGTGAGCTCAGCTTTCAAGAATTAAAGAAGAGACTTGTGTCAACACAGATTCAGCCTACCAGATTTGGAAAAGGATTTCCGGTATATTGTGATGCTTCTCATCAAGGATTAGGTGTACTTATGCAAGGAGGAAAAGTTGTGGCTTATGCCTCGAGACAACTCAAAACTCATGAAATAAACTATCCTACTCATGATTTAGAGTTAGCCGCTGTTGTCCATGCACTCAAAACATGGAGACATTACCTTTTGGGAAAAACGTTGTGAAGTATTCACCGATCATAAGAGTTTGAAGTATATCTTCACCCAGAAGGAAATCAATATGAGACAACGGAGATGGCTAGAACTTATCAAAGATTACGACTTGAGTTTGCAATACCACCCCGGTAAAGCAAATGTAGTAGCAGATGCTCTAAGTCGTAAAGCGTTTGTAAATGGTCTTACCAAAGGTGAATTGCCAGATGACTTGTGTAAGCAATTCAAGGAACTCAGGTTAGAGATTGTGCCAGAAGGACATCTCATGTCTTTGGATGTTCAACCCACTCTGTTGGATAAGATTAAAGAAGCCCAAAAGACGGATAAAGAAATCGAAGAGATTAAGGAAAGGATTAGCCAAGGGAAAGCTAAAAGTTTCCATATGGACGAACAAGGTACTTTATGGCACGAGAAACGTATTTGTGTTCCACAAGATCCGGAAATGCGGAAACTGATTCTGCAGGAAGCCCATAACTCTCCGTATTCTATTCACCCGGGAAACACCAAAATGTATATGGATATGAAAGAAAGATTTTGGTGGAACAATCTTAAAAGGGACATCGCCGAACACATTGCTTTGTGTGACGTGTGTAGTAGAGTGAAAGCGGAGCATCAGAAACCAGCAGGTTTGCTTCAACCAATGCCTATTCCTGAGTGGAAGTGGGAAAATATTGGTATGGATTTCATTACCGGATTACCAAGGACCAGGTCAGGGTATGATTCCATATGGGTAATAGTGGATCGCCTAACTAAAGTGGCTCATTTTATTCCCGTAAAGACAACTTATACTAGTGCCAAGTTAGCCAAAATCTACATGAGCAGAATTGTATGCCTTCACGGTGTACCTAAGAGTATTGTGTCTGATAGAGGAACTCAGTTCACTTCTCACTTTTGGAGACAGCTTCATGAATCTTTAGGAACGAGATTGGAATTCAGCACTGCTTTTCATCCTCAAACTGATGGACAAACAGAAAGGACTAATCAAATTCTTGAAGACATGTTGAGGGCATGTGCCCTAGACTATGGAGCAAGTTGGGATGAAAGTCTGCCTTACGCAGAGTTTTCTTACAACAACAGTCACCAATCTAGTATTGGGATGGCACCATTTGAGTTTCTATATGGAAGAAAGTGTACCACCCCATTGCTATGGAATGGTGTGGGAGAAAGAAGTTTGTTTGGACCAGACCTTATCAAAGACGCCGAAGAAAAGGTCAAATTGGTCAGAGACAGATTAAAGATAGCAGTCTCGACAGAAAAGCTACGCAGATGCTAAGCGTGAGAAGTCACTTACGAAGTTGGGGATAGAGCTTATCTTAGAGTATCACCACTTGTGGAGTAAAAAGATTTGGAGTCAAAGGAAAGTTAGCACCAAGATATGTAGGACCATTCAACATTTTAAGTGCAAGGGAGAAGCTGCATATGAAATCGAACTGCCAGCATCTTTACTAGCAGTCCATAATGTTTTTCATGTGAGCCAGCTCAAGAAATGTCACCCAGAAATGGAAGAAACATCTTTGAAAGATATCATATCTTTGGAAGAAGTTCAACTAGAAAGTGATCTCACCTATGAAGAAAAGCCTATCAAGATACTTGAGACCACGTAAAGAGTCACGAGAACAAAGACTATCAAGTTTTGCAAAGTACAATGGAATCATCATTCAAGAAGAAGCAACATGGGAAAGAGAAGATGATCTTGGAAAGACCACCCACACCTATTTGTTAGCCAATCCGAATCTCGAGGGAGATTCATTTTAAGGGGGTTAGATTTGTAACATCCCTAAAAATCATGTTTCAAAACTCATTCATATCATCTTTGCATCATTCATTCATATAGGGTTTTTCTCAAAATCATTTAGAAGCATACACTTTGGCTATGATTTCATGTGGGCAATTTATCTCAAATGGCCATCACCCTTTGGGATTTGATTGTCTATGAACTTGTTTGCTTGCCTCCATGGTTGGAAAAGCTAGGAGAAGCTTTTGACCCAAGATTCAAAATTTAGAAATATTTTCTAAACCCTATTCCAAATAATTGCAAAGAGACAAAGTCTCTGTTTATTTCAAAGACCCAAGCTTGACCAAGCCTTGCAAGGTGACCACATGCTTATTTAACTGCATTTGAACCCACAAGAACCCTGCAAAAATCCCCAAAGAAGTTTGAATTCAAAAGGATTTGAATTCATATCAAATTCTATACAGAAAATAGAAATAGAAAAAGAAAAAGCTTAAAGAAAAGAAAAAGGCCAGCGGCCGATCTGGCCCAAAGAATGATCTAGCCAACAAACAAGCCCACCCGGGATCTCCTTTTTACTTCTCTCACGCGCGAGCCCACGCAGACAGACGCTGACAAGCCGACCCCACCTGCACTCCGCGCTCCTCGCTGACAGGCGGGCCTTCTCCACGTCACCGTCGTCTCCACCCGCACGACCCGTTCATCCCCAAATCAACGCGGGCGTTTCTGTGTTTAATTCGCGACGTCAATTCGAGTTATTGGCCGAGTAATTCCCGCTCGCGACCAGGCTATAAGAACCCCCTCGGTCTTCTCTCTCTTCTCACTCAAACCCCGAACCCCGAGCGCCACCAGGCTGCGTATTGCTCTCAGAGCCCGCCGTCTCCGACGATCGCGCCCGAATTCGCGTCGGCAACATCATCGACTAATCGCCACCGACGTCGCAGAACTCCGGCGAACCCGGTGGTAAGTCCACCGCCACGCCTCCTAGTTCATGCTCACTACTTCGCCTTGACCTTGTGAATCTAACCGTGACCTCGCCTTGCCTTGGGGTGATCCACAGCGACGTTCCCGACGACCACCCGACGCACCCGACGCCGCCACGAACTCCGGTGAGGAATACCAGCCGTGCCCGAGCGCCCCTTGATCAATCGAAATACGAGCCGCCCGTGACCTCCTGAGCCCGGTAAGCCACTCCTCCTTCTCCCTCGCCGTCTGCATCGCCGGCAGCGTCGTCGACCAGCGATTCGCCGCCGCTCACGCCGATTCTTTGCGAGTAGTAGCCGTTAGATCTGCATCGTGGCGCTAGGATAGATCCACTTAACCCGGCGATGCGATCTGAGCCGCACCTGCCCTTTAGATCCCTACGGGGAGCTCGATCCAGCGCGAACCGGTACGGGCGAATAAGAATAAGACGCGTGGCTAGGTTAGATCTGAGAATAGAATTTAAAACCAGAAATTTGATCCTAATTCAAATGCCTATATCTTTTGAACCCCACGTTGGAATTTTGCAAACTTTATACCGTTGGATTCAGAAAAACAAGACCTTTCTGCCTATCCTTTTTGTTTAGCATATAGTAACCATTAGATGTGCTAAAATTGCAGAGACTTGTTTGAGGCCATTTTAAGTATAGATTTAGTTTAGTATTTTGTTTTAGGGTTATTTAAGTTGTCTTGGATATATTTGTGACTTGTTTAGATTCTGTAAACATGCACTTGCTTAGTTGAAGTTTTCAAAAAAAATCATCACTTGGTAGATTCATGCATGCATGCATTCATAATACTTTTGTTTGTATATATTTGGGTGTAATTGTATGCTACAACTTTGTGTGTAGAATTTGCTAGTGATTGTGATTGTGTGAGTGCTACTCTCCACACTACCAAGGCAAGTGATATCATCATGAATATTCCATTCCTATATTTTTATATATGCATTAGTATTATTTTTCTAAGTATAGGACTTGCATGGTTTTTAGCTAAGTACAAGCTATGCTTTGGGAAAACCTATTAGAATAAGCCTTAGTGAAAATTTCCTAAGTCAAGATTCCTATTACTATCATGCTTAGCCTAGCTACTAGAAAACAAGGGTGGTTTATATATTCACACTATGGAAAAATATTCTAAGTCTGAGGACTTGTGTTTTATTTAACAAAACAACTAAGTTAATGAATCACAGGTGGAATGGATGGAATGGTTATGTTGAGTGGTTACACAAGGCCAGGGGTACTGGTGAACCTTGTGTATCTCACTTGTGGATGGCCACCCAGGAAATAAAGAGATTTGAGATGTCAAATGTTGAGAAGCTTCAAGTGCAACCACTTGGCATTATGGGCTCTGCCATGATCTTAGGATCTTTGGAACTTAGTCTCTTGGACGGAGAGGGTGGTAGATGGGATGATAGGTTGGAGCGTCCATTTGACTAAGGAAAGGCTATGAAGGATCATTCTTGGGAAACCAAGACTTGTGGGAAAGTGCACCACCTTTGCAAAGTGTAAAACCTAAGTACTTAGCCATGTCCCACAGTAAAGGACAATTTGAGCATCAAGACATGGAAACTTCAAGAATCTCATCACTCCAATTTCTAAATAAAACTTGTGGGTGAACAAGGGTTAAAGGATCTTCAGTCTTTGATTGGTAGATGCCATGAGTGGATCTTCAGTCTCTGATTGGTAGATACCTTGGGTTGGACTTTGTCAAGCAAAAACTTAGTGTTTTCAAAAAGTTAAGGAAAAATCTATTTTGAGCAATGCAAGCCTAAGCTCCACCAGCCAAATGCATATAGCCTTATAGTCCACTTAAATATATACTAAGGTATCACTTGCCAATACTATTCCAAAGTATTGACCCTCTGTGGCTGTAACTTATGATGTTGCAGGTTACTCTGATGATGATTAGGAGTCATGAGTCTACACTCAACATGCTTGCCTGTGGCACATGAAGATGAAGACTTATGTTTATTTACATATTCCATAAACTCTTGTATTAGGCCTTTGGCCATGAGTTGTAAAAGACTATGTTTTATCTCTGGAATGACTGTAATAAACGACCTTTGTTTCTGTGTACTTCATCTTAAACTGTGGATGCTAGCATTGATCCAGGGACTAGCATTGCAATCACAGGGATCTTTTCCTTTAATAAGGAGGGATCTTACACGTCGGGTCATCCATCAGTTTCTGGGTGAGTAGGTATGTGATGTAAGTCTGAGTCTAGGATGGATCGATGAGCATGACCTCCATGGGTACTTAGGATGTAGAGCCTTGCTCTGCTTCAGTCGGTTCTTTGACTTCTTCGGGCGGCGCGGGCCCCGAGTGCATTGCTGCTTCTAGTGGGCATTTGGTAGGCTTCATCTTGATGGACCATTGGCATATTTGCTCCAGTAATACGCCCTGATGGCACCGGGTCGCATGTGGATCCTATGTTGACGAGCCTGTCGGCCTCCTCGTTGCTTTCATGGCCGACGTGCCGCACTTCGCAGTCGTCGAAGTACCCTTCGAGTGCATTGTAGAGATCACGATACGCAATCATATTGTCACTTAGGGTGTCGCACTTGTTCATGGTCTCCTGTACAACAAGATTGGAGTCGTTGTAAATGACGAGTCGTGTTGTGCCGCATACTTTGGCTATTCACATCCTGTGGAGCAGAGCCTCGTACTCCTCTTTGTTTTTGGATGCGCGGAACTTCATACACAATACATACCCCATTTTTGTCACCATGTGGATATGTCAGGGTGATGCTGGCACAGACTCCCTCTCGATGTTTGGATTCATCGAAGTGCATTGTCCATAGATTGGACATATCTGGTGTATCTGGGAGTTGGTTCTCCATCCAGTGGATGAGGAAATACGGCAGTACTTGCGACTTGATCTATGTCTACTGCTCGTAGGTGATGTCCCATGGGGAAAGTTCAATGCACCATAGGGCGACGCGCCCTATTGCATAGGGGTTGTTGAGGATGTGGTTCAGCGGGGTGTCGTTCACCATGATTATCGAGTGCTCCTGCAAGTAGTAACGCAGCCGCCATGCGGTCATGAACACGCCGTAGGCCAGCTTATTGTAATGCAGGTACCATTGTTTTGTGGGTGTGAGAACCTCGTTGAGGTATTACACAGGATGTTGTACCCCATGGACCTTGTTTTCTTCATCTCTTCCGACGACAAGAACAGTGATGCCACCTAGTTAGTTACAACTATGTATAGCAGCATTGGCTCCTTTTCCTTGGGGGTCACCAGGACAGGCGAGGTGAAGAGTAAGCTCTTGAGATCTTTGAATTCTTCTTGCGCCTTGTTCTTCCAATCGAACTGGTATTCCTTGTGGAGTAGTTGGTAGAACGGTAGTGCCTTCTCGCCAATCCTACTGATGAATCGGCTAAGCGCTGCGATTCGCCTCGCCAGCTTCTGGACGCCCTTGACGTTTTTCGGCTTCTCCATGGATAGTATAGCCTTTATTTTTTTGGGTTTCCCTCGATTATCCTTGTGAAGATAAGGTACCCGAGTAGTTGCCCGGATGGGATGCCAAAGGCCCACTTCTCCGGGTTTAGCTTGATACTGTAGCGATCAAAGTTGTCGAACGTCTCCCGGAGGTCATCGATAAGTGTAGTTTCCTCCTTTGTCTTTACAACTATGTCATTGATATAGACATGGACGTTGCGGCCAATCTGGTTCTTTAGGTAGCCCTACATGCACCGTTGGTAGTTGGCACCTGTGTTCTTCAGCCTGAAGGCCATTGTGGTGTAGTAGTAGACACTGAAAAGCGTGATGAATGTTGTCTTTTCATGGTCCTCCACTTTCATATGGATATGATACTAGCTTGAGTAGGTGTCTAGGAAACATAGGCGATCACATCCCGCAGTGGAGTCGATTATTTGGTCGATCTGCGGTAATTGGAAGTGATCCTTCAGGTAGTTTTTGTTGAGACAGGTGAAGTCCACACACATCCGCATGATGTCCTTGTCCTTTTTTGGAACAAGCATGGGGTTAGCTACCCAGGTGTTTTCCTTTATCTCACATATGAAGTCGGCGTCAAGTAGTTTGTTGATTTCCATGTCGACCGCTTTTTCCCTTGGTTCTGATAGTCGATGCATCGACTTCTTGACTGGTCTTGCATCTGGGGACACGTTGAGTGCATGCTCGGCGAATTCCCTGGGAATTCCTCGCATGTCCGCAGGACATCAGGCGAATATTTCCCAGCGCTCATGGAGGAATTCGACGAGCGCGAGATCCTATGAGGAACTCAGGTTGTTGGCGATGAGGGCCGTCTTGGTCAGGTCCGTCAGGTGGACCTGGACCGCCTTGGTGTTCATAGTGGAGTTGAAGGACTGATCCGATGCGTTCTACTAGCTCACAGGAGGAAGACTATTGTCCCTCGACTCCTTAAGACTTGCCAGCTCCTCTTTCATGATGAATGACTAGAAGATTCTGTTGAATTCCCTATCGCGGTTGTCAGATCTGGTGAAGCTTCCATTAGACGGTGATGATGTCATTCGGTCCTGGCATCTTTATCGGTAGGTATGCGTAGTGGGGCACCGCTAGGAACCTTGCGAATGCCACATGTCTGAGGATGGCATGGTACTAGCCAGTCGACCACCTCGAACTCGAGGCGCTCACGTCGGAAGTTTTCGGGTGTGCCGAAGATTATGTTCAACCAAATTTTGCCCAGGGGTATATTCCCTTCCCTGGTACGATGTCGTGGAAGGTCGTCTCGGATGCTTCTAGGCTCGAGATGGGGATTAGCATGGCATGCAGGGTACTGGTGAAAATGAGGTTGATGTTGCTGCCACTATCCATGAAGACTTTGCTCATCTCGAAGCCGTCGATCTGCGCCTCGAGCACCAGGGAAGAATGACCTAGAAAAGGGACCTGACATGGGTGATTGATCCTGTTGAAGGTAATACAGGACTCAGACCCACTAAGGTACTCACTGGTGGAGTTGTTATCGCCAAGTTAATTTGGTGAGTGATTGTCCTCTAGGCCCTATTGGAGGGGCGACCTTTCTAGATCATACGCATGTTCCCCAGCGCACGTGGGTATTGCTCTCCTCCATTGTTTGGCACCAGTGCAACTGCAGCTGCGTGGGTCCTATAGGAGGTGGTGGTGGCTCCCCATATGATATGGCACCTGGTGCCGCTCCATACCCCTGATTTGCCGCGTCACGATGCAGTTGGGTGTATGCTTCTTGGAGCATCTAGAACTCACGACAGTCTTTGAGCAGGTGGCTAGACTTATTCTTGCCATCATGTTTGTCAATCTAGAAGTGGACGTTGCAAGGTCTCCACATCCTTTGGATGGCGCTGGAATCGTTGGGTATGTCATCGTGAGTGCGACGTTTCCACACTTGCATTGTTTTTTGCTGTCACAGTAGGTACTGTTGTGGTATCCGTTGTTGCGGTTTCCGTCATCGCACTTGTCGGTGTAGCCTGCTGCGACCATGTCGACCTCTTCGTGGTCCTCGTAACTACACATCTGATGCTTCCCTCGGGGGTCAAGCCTGTAGCCGAGGTCATCCTCGCCGTCTGAGCGGGGGCGGTTGTTGTTGATCGAGTCTTCGCCGTCCGCCCACCGATTCACGATATCCATCAAGTGGTTAATGGTTTAGGGTTTGGTGCGGCCCAACTCCTCCCTGAGCTCTCGACGGTGTACGCCGCCATTGAACGCGTCGATTGCACGCTCTGGGATGTCCGCTGCCTAGTTCTTGATGATAGACCACCACTGGATGTAGGAGCTGAGGGACCCGCTGGACGTTTTGGAAGCAAGTGCGGAGTTCTTCGATTGATGAGGGACACTTGTAGGTGCCCTTGAAGTTGCAGACAAAGTTGTATACTAGCTCCTCCTAGATGTGAATTGAACCTTGAGGAAGATTGTTGAGCCAGGCTCGGGCGGCGCCCTTCATCTGTAGCTATAGGCACTGCATGGCTATGTCCTTACTTCCGCCATGCAAATTTACTAGGGAAATGTGGTCGTCAAGCCAGATCTTCGGCTCTTGGAGGCCATCGAACTTTGGGTTATCCGAAGGAAGCTTGAAGCCTTTGGGCATCCGAGTTTGCCGTATGGCTCTACTGAAGCACCTAGAGCCGTGGAGCTCTATTTCTTTGTCCTTCGACTCTGTTGAGTAGTGATACAAGGCAAACGTATCAATAATTTTTGATGTTCCATGCTTGTTTTATATCTACTTTCTTATGTTTTGTCCACACTTTGGAGTATTTTTACACATTTTCTGGAACTAACCTATTAACAAGATGCCACAATGCTAGTTGCCTGTTTTCTGCTGTTTTTGGTTTCAGAAAAGCTAGTAAGGAAATATTCTTGGAATTGGACCAGACAAAATCCCAAGTCAATATTTCACCAGAAGGAACACGGAGTCTGGAGGGGTGACGAAGAGGGGAGCCAGGCCGGCCACACCTGGTGGTGGCGCGGCCAGCCCTGGCCACTCCACCAGGTGGTGTGGGCCCCCTGGCGCTCCACCAACCTTGCCCCTTTGCCTATATATTGCCTCCGGGATGAAAACCCTAAGTACCCGATCAAAATTCCACGAAAGAGTCTGTAGCCGCCACCATCTCCATCCCTAGATCGGGAGGGATTTGAAGATCTTCTCGGCACCCTGCCGGAGAGGAGAGATCACCCTGGAGGCCTTCTTCCTCACCATGACTGCCTCAGGTGTGATGTGTGAGTAGTTCATCCCTGGACTACGGGTCCATGTAGTAGGTAGATGGTTGGTTCTCCTCCTTTGTGCCACCATGTTTAGATCTTGTGAGCTCTGTTCATGATCAAGATCATCTATTTGTAATCTTACATGTTGTGTTTGCATGGATCCGATGGATATTGAGATGCTATTTTAGATTGATTATTGATTCTATCATGTCTATGTTATTTGTGATCTTGCATGCTTTTCGTTGTTAGTAGCTATCTTGGCCGAGTAGATGCTAGCAACTCCAAGAGGGAGTATGTATGCTCGATAGTGGGTTCATGCCTCTAGGAATCTAGGGAAGTGACAGAAATCTCTAAAGTACTAGATGTGTTGTTGCTATTAGGGAGAAAACAGCAATCCTTTGTTCATAGAACAATCGTATTGTTTACTTTACACACTTTGCTTAATGCAATTATCTATTGCTTGCAGTTTAATACTAGAGGGGGTTTGGATGATAACCTAAAGGTGGATTATTAGTCATAGATGCAGTTGGATTACGGTCTATGTATAATGTTGTAATGCCCAATAAAATCACATAGGAGTCAAGATGATTAGTATATGCATGTATGCTTTCTTGGTGTCTGTCAATTTCCCCGTTGTAATTTGTTCACCCAACATGTCATCTATCTTAAGGAGAATCACCTCTAGTGAACTATGGACCCCGGTCCATTCTTTTACCATCAATCTCCAAGCTATTTACTGTTTTCTGTTTATTTTTCTGCAAGAAATTACTATCTTCCACACAATACGTTTAATCCTTTGTTTTCAACAAAACCGGTGAGATTGACAACCTCACTGTAAGTTGGGGGCAAAGTTCTGTGGTTGTGTTGTGCAGGATTCCAAGTTGGAAACAACACCTTGGAGGTGTTTCCTTGCTCCTACTGGTTCGATAACCTTGGTTTCATAACTGAGGGAAAACTTGCTGTTGTGCTCATCATACCTTCCGCTTGCGGTTCCCCAACGAGCTCGATACGTGTTGAGCCGATCATCAAGCTTTTCTTGGCACCGTTGCCGGGGAGTCAAGGACATCTTCATAAGGGGAGTCCCTCATAACCAATCTCTTTACTTTTTTTTGTTTTGCTTAGTTTGTTTCTGCTTTGTTTGCTTGTTTCTTTATCAAAAACACACAAAAATTAGTTGGACTAGTTTGCCTCCTTTATCAAAAACACACAAAAAAATTATAGTTGCTACCTCGTTCTTAGCTCACCATGTTGACCCCTAAGTTCACCCTGAAAGACCTTT
The DNA here is from genome assembly GCA_023614405.1 of Avena insularis. Classification (NCBI taxonomy): domain Eukaryota; kingdom Viridiplantae; phylum Streptophyta; class Magnoliopsida; order Poales; family Poaceae; genus Avena; species Avena insularis. The sequence goes on from CM042694.1 coordinate 456,681,405, forward strand.
CAATAGGTAGTGGCTCTATAATTGGTAAAGATAATATTGAAGAATTCTTTAATCATGTTAGCAAGCATGAGGATATTGACGATAGATCCCTAGCAGAACTTGCTCCAAATTATGAAATTTATGTTGCTTCTTTAGTTCACATGTTGGAAGCTAGGTTTGTTAACCTTAACCCCATAATGCAAGTAATGTTTCTTAAACTTAAATATATTGAGGACGCTGAAAAGAGAGATTTTATTCTGGAAACTTTGCTTAAAGAATTCTATGATGTCGTTAAGGAAGCTAGAAAAGTCTTTGCTCGTTTTAATATGCTAGGCTCATGTGTAGATGTTATTGGTACACGAGAAAGGATGGATAAAACCAAACTTAAAGATGGAAAGGAAATTAAAATACCAATACCTTTTAAACTCGTAGGAATGCATGAAGCCGTAGAAAAGAATTTTGATTAGATTGTTCCTGAAAACCCGTTTGATGAAAATAGTGAACCCAAGAGTAGTGAGAGGGTATCCTCTAGAACTTATTTGGATGATATACCTTGCCTTGTTGAAGATATTTCTGGTGTTGATCTTAATGCTTCTTCATTTGAGAATACTTGATTCTTTTCTTGCTTCTTATGCCTAGCTCAAAGGCATTAAAGAAAAGCACTTATTGGGAGATAACCCAAATTTCGTAAGGAGTCTTTTGTTGAGTCTTGGAAGTTATTTCTTTAGTAATAACCTCTCCTTATCATTTTTGTGTGGTTTTTGTGCCAAGAGTAACCTCTAATGAGAGAGAAGTAAGACTTGGGAAAGTTGCTGTTCCGAAACAGATTTTTGTGCTTCGCTGTAAAAATTCGTGAAAAATATCTGTACGTCGGTTTGATCTGTAATTTCTTTTGTTTCTGCCCCAGGTTGTTATCCAACTTTCGTTAGTTCAAGACTTTTCGATTTGAGCAACAGAAGGTCTTCGAAAAAATCGGTTTTTACCTGTTGGTCTGTTTTGACAGATTTCTGCCATTATTTGCATTTGCCTCGTAATCTCTTTCTCTTTAAGTTCTCTTTGATCATTTGAAATTTTTAAAGGAAGTGCTACAGTATCTTGTGTTCTAATGGAAGTTTTCCTTGTGTTGAAACTGAACCAAAAGACTTATTATCTTGAGTACACTAATGTTGCTAATGAAGATTGTGTAAAGTTTTGTATGAAGGAAATTTTAAGTGTAGAAAAGAGTAATGTGATAAGATGAAGAATGGACAAAAGCTCAAGCTTGGGGATGCCACCCGTGTCACCCCAAGAAATATTCAAGAAGTACAAGCATCAAAGCTTGGGGATGCCCAAGGCATCCCCTTCTTCATCAATAAAAATCTCAGGTTTCTTCCAACCACTTCATTTTTATTGTTTCATGCACAATTGTGTTGTTCTTGGAGCGTCTTCGTTTTTGTTTTTAGTTTTTGTTTGCTTAGTTTGCTTGAATAAATTGGTTGGACCCCCACATTCATATATGATGGTTTCCAAATAGGTTTATTTGGATTGGAAAAGAGTAGGAAAGTTCATGCTTAAGTGGTATAAAAGGAGCGTGTTTTTTACTGTGACTTAGACCTTATCATGTCATGCTTGATATTGTTTTGGCTTTATGCTTAGTGATTATTGTTGTAGCATGACTTGTTATAAACAACTGAGATTTCTTAATGTGCCTTGAAAGAATCATGCGTTGTTTTAGCATATTATTGTGGTATTCTCCTTTGATGCTTTATTTGGGTTGACTTGGCACATGCTCACACCATGTTAAGATTACACCAAGTCACCATAGCCTCTACGATAATTTAGTTTTCAACTTGTAATATCACTTTTATGCTTTAATTAATAATGTTTTGTCGCTTTGCATGATTATGGCCATTATTGCTCTCTTAGTTGGTCGCTCCTAGTCTTTTGCTAGCCTCCATACCAAGTATGAGTTCCACTCATGCATCCAACTCCAAATAAAACCAAGTTATTCCAAAGAGTCCACCATACCTACCTATTAGCATTTCCTATTCCAAGTATATTGATGCTTTTATCTACCTTCTGAATTAAACTTGTTATGTGAAAATTAGTGATTAAAGCTCTCACAAACTTGATGGCACACTTTACTTTTCTTTCACTTAATAAACTTGAACCATTGTGCCCATCTAAGTTGCATATGTGCTTGCACTTTATAAGTTGTGAATTAGCAGAACCATGTTACCATGGGGAACGCTTTCAACATTGCACTTTATTTGGTTGATATCATGTTTTGCTTATGGATCCTGGCGGTGTGAAATAAAAGGGGAGCTTGTAAGATCATGGAGTTTGTATATGTGTTAGAGAAACGCCTGGGCCGCTAGCCTAAGCCATGCCTAATCATGGTGGAAACTTGCAGCATAACCATAATGAGCAATCTGTGAAGCATCCTTAATAAAAACCTATGCAAATAGCAAATAAAAAGATCGTTGAGATGCTCATTGTCTGCTTGCCTTGTCATTTTGATATGGGAATGCTTCCGTATCATCGGGCAAGGGGTACCCCGTTGGCGGTTCTCTATGATACACATGTATTTACAATGACAAGAACTTACTCATGACTAAAGTTGAGTAGCATGAGGTTCGGCCTTCATAAGTAAGGGGCATGAGATTTCAACTTATAACTTGTCAAGCATATCCTCATATTTTTCACTTTAACCTTAAGCACCAAAAGATGCTTATGGTAGGGGCAATGAGAGCTGAAAGATAATAAGTACCATAATTTTTGGAAGCTCTTTATGAAACTTGAATCCCTGCTTCCTTCTATGAAGGGCCTTTCTTTTACTTTTATGTTGAGTCTCCATCTTCTATATTTATGCACCTATTCAGAGAGCATAGTGGTCATTCTTAGTTTAATGTGCATTGTCCCAAGACTTGTTGATTGATTCATAACTTTGATATTGCTTGTTCTTAAACTATTTGTATCTAGTCACCGTTATGAACTTTGAAGGTGTCCTATGCATTTATCTTTTGCTACTGTATGAGGGACAAGCTGAATACCATTCTCATTATGTTTTCTATATGTGAAACAAACAAACGTCTTTCGAAGCATTGTTAGTCATGAATCTTTTGTTTGTACCTTTTCATGTTACAACATAGTTGCTATGTCTTATTGGTAGAACTATATATTTCATGCTATGTTAAAGTATTATGATCCCAGCTACCAATGTTTTACAAATACCTTGATCAAGATTATGATGGTGCATGTCACCTCAAAAATTATTTTTTTATCACTTACCTACTCGAGGACGAGCAAGAGTTAAGCTTGGGGATGTTGATACGTTGTAAACGTATCTATAATTTTTGATGTTCCATGCTTGTTTTATATCTACTTTCTTATGTTTTGTCCACACTTTGGAGTATTTTTACACATTTTATGGAACTAACCTATTAACAAGATGCCACAGTGCTAGTTGTCTCTTTTCTGCTATTTTTGGTTTCAAAAAGCTAGTTAGGAAATATTCTTGGAATTGGACCGGACAAAAGCCCAAGTCAATATTTCACCAGAAGGAACACGGAGTCCGGAGGGGAGACGGAGAGGGGAACCAAACTGGCCACACCTGGTGGTGGCGCGGCCAGCCCTAGCCGCGCCACCAGGTGGTGTGGGCCCCCTGGCGCTCCACCGACCTTGCCCCTTCGCCTATATATTGCCTACGGGATGAAAACCCTAAGTACCCAATCAAAATTCCACGAAAGAGTCTGTAGCCGCCACCATCTCCATCCCTAGATCGGGAGGGATCTGAAGCTCTTCTCGGCACCCTGCCGGAGAGGAGAGATCACCCTGGAGGCCTTCTTCCTCACCATGACTGCCTTAGGTGTGATGTGTGAGTAGTTCATCCCTGGACTACGGGTCCATGTAGTAGGTAGATGGTTGGTTCTCCTCCTTTGTGCCACCATGTTTAGATCTTGTGAGCTCTGTTCATGATCAAGATCATCTATTTGTAATCTTACATGTTGTGTTTGCATGGATCCGATGGATATTGAGATGCTATTTTAGATTGATTATTGATTCTATCATGTCTATGTTATTTGTGATCTTGCATGCTTTTCGTTGTTAGTAGCTATCTTGGCCGAGTAGATGCTAGCAACTCCAAGAGGGAGTATGTATGCTCGATAGTGGGTTCATGCCTCTAGGAATCTAGGGAAGTGACAGAAATCTCTAAAGTACTAGATGTGTTGTTGCTATTAGGGAGAAAACAGCAATCCTTTGTTCATAGAACAATCGTATTGTTTACTTTACACACTTTGCTTAATGCAATTATCTATTGCTTGCAGTTTAATACTAGAGGGGGTTTGGATGATAACCTAAAGGTGGATTATTAGTCATAGATGCAGTTGGATTACGGTCTATGTATAACGTTGTAATGCCCAATCAAATCTCATAGGGGTCAAGATGATTAGTATATGCATGTATGCTTTCTCGGTGTCTGTCAATTTCCCCACTGTAATTTGTTCACTCAACATGTCATCTATCTTAAGGAGAATCACCTCTAGTGAACTACGGACCCCGGTCCATTCTTTTACCATCAATCTACAAGCTATTTACTGTTTTCTATTTACTTTCTGCAAGCAATTACTATCTTCCACACAATACGTTTAATCCTTTGTTTTTAGCAAAACCAGTGAGATTGACAACCTCACTATAAGTTGGGGGCAAAGTTCTGTGGTTGTGTTGTGCAGGATTCCAAGTTGGAAACAACACCTTGGCGGTGTTTCCTTGCTCCTACTGGTTCGATAACCTTGGTTTCATAACTGAGGGAAAACTTGCTGTTGTGCTCATCATACCTTCCTCTTGGGGTTCCCCAACAAGCTCGATACGTGTTGAGCCGATCATCAAGTAGGTATGCTTGCCTCACATATTGACGATCTTGTGCTGCATCATTTTGTCACGCATGTCGTACTTGCAGCTTCTTCGTGCCAGGGTGTGACGTCACCGCGACAGGTCATGTTCCTTCTCGCTGGACGATGGCGAGCGATGCCTTGCGTCGCCTTTTTATTTGGCTCTGGTGTTGGGTCCCTAGCCAGTGTGGCCTCTACCAATCCGATCCTAGCGATGGCGGATTGGTGTACATCTGATCGTGGATCTCCAGCCGGAGGCTGATTAGTTAGCAGGTACGTACGTATCTACGATTACCGCGGCTTGCGGTGTTTTGGGGATCATGTGACCCCGAGAGTCTATCGACATGAACGAGAATTCGAGGGCTTTTGTGGCCTCTTGACGATCTTTGTCATCAAGGTGGTCAAGTCGAGAGTCTTTTGGCGGCTGCGGTGCCGTTGCCCTTCAAGGAGGATCTGCCGATGGAGCATAGTGTCGTCCCTCGGGCGCTTGACTCATCGGCTGCTTTCTTGCATGCGGCAAGTTCAGCATTTACCGCTTGTTGGTAGTTGAATTCTTTGATCAAAAGCCAGTGGTAGCCCATCAGCATGTCGTGTGATGCGTTGTTTGGAAGGGGGTTGCCATGTAGGTCTTCCCTGACTCTCTCCCATCTTTCTTCGAATAGGTGTATCTGTGGTCGACCCGAACCATTGTTAGCGTTCACACCCTGGGTGTCGGGGTTGGGAGGATCACCATTGACGGGGCCATTGGTGGGGGATCCGTTAGCGGGGCCATTGGTGGGGGATCCATTGGTTGGCCCTCCGTTTAGAGTGTTTCCCTGAGTGCCTCCACCACCGCTGGTGATAACGGCGCACATGTAGTGGTTGGGGAAGCCACTTCTCCCGCAGCTTTCTGATCCGGAGCTGTAGATGCCGTCCTCCAATGATAGATCGCACAGATCAGAGTCGCAATTGTTGTTGCTATTCGTGTCATAAGCTGATATCGAAGCGTTGAGCTAGCTGAGGGTGCCAATCGGTGGTGGGAACCACGAGGCAGGTGCAATCGACGGTGTTGGCGATTGATCCGGGAAGCAAAGTGTGCCGATCTTGATGACCTGGAAGCATAATCTCCTGATCCTCATGCTGGTTCCGTCTCCTACGGACTCAAAGGCCAGGCGAGTTGTCGACGAGTGGATGGTGAAGTCGAAAGTGCCGAAGAGGAGACAATTTTCTGCTGCAGAGGAGTTGTAGATCATGGATGATGGGGCCGTTGAAGCCGCAACATCAACGCTCCTAGTTCCCACAGACGGTGCCACTTGACGAGGGGTTAACTAATCAATGCCCATGGTTTATGGACTTGGGTTTAAGGAAGCGGGGAGTGCTGTAGGCATCAATCGGCTAGCAAACAAGTACATCAGGGACATGAGGGTTTACCCAGGTTTAGGTCCTCGGAATCAACCCTACTCCTGCTTGCTTTCTCTTGATTAATGGGGGAACCAAAGGTTTACAGGGGTGCGCAGATGCAATCTAGCGGTGTATGAACTAAGGTTGCGATGTCATTCTCGCTTCCGCCTCCTGAACTTTATATAGGGAGGCCAGGTCTCGGGATAGCAGGCCAAGTTGGTTACAGATTAGGTTTTCCCCTTTAAAATTCCTATCTACATTTTGACGTGTCCTCCAAGGAGTCGCATCCCCTGGGCTTGGTCCGCCCGAATCTTCATGGGCTTTATTTATGTTGTGGGCTTCTCCTTGGACCAAACCATACAACCTGATCTCAGGTACCCGTAGGGCATACCCATGTCACTGTGCCACCTTATTTCTTAGCACATAGCCTAATTGAGATAAACTTTATTTGTATATGTGACAAAAACTTGCATCAATGTAACACTTTACATTGAACTATTTCATTCTTTTGCATACATGGCATATTCTTATCTCTTCCAAAGTACACAAGAATATCATTACTATTGCCCAATGATCATCTTATGAATCATTCTAATATATTCTCCTAATACTTAGAGCATAGAACTCATCTAGATATGTACATATCATGGTATTCATGATTGATCAAATCATTCATGAGGTTTTATTTATCAATTGTCAATACAATTGATCTTTACACCATGTGGCAAGAACTTTTCTTGTCTAATATTGACTAGGAAACTCACACAACTCCCACTCAAATATGCCACCATATTGAACTAATTCAATATTTCGTATATGTACTTTAGCATTAACCATATTAGCATTTCAATATATCTGTATAGACTTTGATCTATAATATTCTGGTTTTTCCTAAGTCTTTCATCAAAATCCAATTTTAATGAAATTATTAATTTGTGTAAAATTAAAGATACACCATTTCCAATCAGCATAAAACATTGGAAATATGTCTTAACACTCCCACTTACTTTCTTGTAAACACAAGCATCTTCATCGCTTCTAATGAACTTAAACTCTTTAAAGCTTCATCACGGTGAAAATTCCAACTCCACTATGCTTATTTCAACCATTGAAACTTGCATATATTTTAGCACCCTTTGAATTAACACAACCCTTTGGGTAGTGGCATGTACACACCCTATATAACCATTCTATTAGAAGAACAATGTTTTGTTTATTCAACTACCATATCTCAACATGTAGTGGTTGCTACAGTAATCCATACAAACAAAATGTCACTACAGAATATCAAATCTTGTCGCATTCAACTTTTGAACTTTGTCATAAACTATTTTCCGACAAGTTGAACATTTCACAGATGTAAACATCCTATGTCTGTTTGTTATAGATCCATTTACACTTTGAAAAGCTTCATGCCCTCCCGAGGGTCTACCAAGTTCATAACTTGATTTTCATATATGGATACTAACATGAATTCTTATAGCTTCTAGCCATCTAACGGTGTCAGGGATCATCATCGCTTCTTTGCATGTAATTGGTATATCATTGTCCAACAATGACATTTTGTCCTTGATACATTACAAATGTATCTATAATTTTTGATGTTCCATGCTTGGTTTTATCTACTTTCTTATGTTTTGTCCACACTTTGGAGTACTTTTCATATGATTTCTTGGACTAACCTATTAACAAGAGCCATAGTGCCAGCTGCCTATTTTCTACTGTTTTTGGTTCTAGGAAAGTCAGAAATTCAATATTCTCGGAATTGGGCCGGACAAAAGCCAAAATCGATATTTTACTGGAAGACTCACGGAACCAGAAGACGAGACAGAGAGGGGCCACAGGGTGGCCACACCATATGGTGGCGCGGGCTAGCCCTGGTCGCGCCACCAGGTGGTGTGGGCCCCCTGGCCACCCACCGACCTTACCTCTTCGCCTATAAGAAGCCTCCCGATGCATAAACCCTAGATCGTCGAGCCTCCAGCCACGCAAAGTTCCGCAGGGCCGCTGACACCAAAGGGGAGATTCGGGGGACAGAAAGTCTCTGTCCCGGCACCCTGCCGGGACGGGGAAGTGCCCCCGGAGCCATCTCCATTGATCTCCACCACCATCTCCATCACCATTGCTGATTCCCATGATGAGGAGGGAGTAGTTCTCTCTCGAGGCTAAGGGTTCTACCGGTAGCTATGTGTTCATCTCTCTCTCTCTATGCATGATCTTATTGAGATCATGAGCTTGTAATCTATAGATCCACCTTGCTATTCAAGTGCTTTAATAGATCTCTGATCTCCCCATGTGTGTGAAGTTGACAGTGTGCACACCATGGTGGCACTTAGGCTAGAGATTACAAATACTTGTTATGAGTTATATTTGGAGTTGGATGTCTTTATGAAATTGTGGTGTTTGTTGGAACCATCTAGTGCTCAAGGTCACAATGTGGGGTTTTCTAGATGGGAAAGGCTTACTTTGAGGTGTGCTGTTATAGCCCTACCATGGATTAGAGTGTCCAACCGGAGAGTAGTTAAGAGTAGTATCATAAAGAGAAGATATTTATATGAGAGTGTTCACTAGTGAAAGTATGATCCCTAGGCCTTGTTTCTAAGCATTGAAACACCGTTTGCAACTAGATCCGTTACATTTTTGCTTGCTTCTATCTCTATTTCAGTTTTACTTTAGTCTCTTTCACGCCATCAAGCTATTTTCTATCACCGTTACCGCTTATAATTATCCATACCACTTGTATTTCACTATCTCTTCGCCGAACTAGTGCACCTATACACCTGACAAGTGTATTGGGTGTGTTGGGGACACAAGAGACTTCTTGTATCTTGATTACAGGGTTGCTTGAGAGGGAATACCTTTGACCACTCCCCCCCTGAGTTCGATAAACCTTGGGTGATCCACTTAAGGGAAACTTGCTGCTGTTCTACAAACCTCTGCACTTGGAGCCCCAACAACTGTCTACAAGAATAGAAGTGCGTAGACATCAAGCTATTTTCTGGCGCCGTTGCTGGGGAGGTAAGGTAAAAGGTATTCACACCGGTAGATTAAAGAAGAAGAACCTCCCACGGGAAACGCCTATTTTCTGGTGCCGTTGCCGGGGAGGTAAGGTAAAAGGTACTCACATCATCCGGTGTGAGTGCTCGAAGTTATTTCCTTTACATTCTGCAATTTTGTCTTGTTGTTTCTTGTTTTCACTTGTTAGGATTAATGGAAAACAACAACAAAATTAGAGAGCTTTTTAGTATTTTTCCTAAGATAGAACTTGAATTGTCTGAAAAGAAAATTAAAAAACCCATGGAACTTTCTTTGCATGCTAATAGCAATGTTATTAGTATGAATCTTTTGAACACCTTTGTTACTAATGCTATGGAAACGTCTAAGCTTGGGGAAGTTAGTTTTTATGAAAATGATCTTTTTAGTTCCCCAGCTTTGAAGAAGAAAATTTGCTTTGATGATACTTTATCTCCCATATGTGGTAATTCTAATGATACTTGTGATATGTTAAATCCACATACTAAAAGCATCCCTTTTAAAATACCTATAAAAATTGTTGAACGTGTTATGAATAACTGCTATTTTGGAGATGGAACTGTCCATCTTGGTGATCATTTACTCTTTATACATGAATTATGCAAGTTGTTCAAGTGTGCAGGTATTTCAATGAACCAAGTTAAGAGGAAGTTATTCCCTATTTCACTTAAGGGCAAAGCAAGGGAGTGGTATGAGCTACTAGATGATCCTCATCATTTGGAGTGGAAGGAACTTGAATATCTCTTTTACTCTAAATTTTATCCTCCTCATGAAATTCATAAATATAGGAGTTATATTTATAATTTTCATCCTCATGATGGAGAAAGTATTGCCTAAGCATGGGGGAGATTGAAGTCACTAATGCTCAAATGTCCCATTCATGTGCTCCCTAGTAATATTGTTATTAATAATTTCTATGCAAGGCTTTCAGGAATTACAAGGACTATCTAGATACTTGTTTAGAGGGAACCTTCACAAGTAAGGATGTCAAAGCTAAGTGGTATCTTCTTGAAACAATTCAAAGCAATACCGATGATTGGGATAACAACAAAGGTAAAGAACCAGGTATAAACTATGAGTATGATTGCATTAAGTCTTTTGCTGAAACTGCTGATTTTCAATAGCTTAGTGCTAAATATGGTCTTGATCCTCAAATTCTTATTGATTGTTTTAGATCCTTTGCTTCTCATATTAATGCTCCTAAAGAAAAATGGGACATGTATCATGAGCCTTTTAAAGACACTTGCATGGAAAATGAAATTGTTATTAATGATAGCAATAAACATGCTCAAACCTCTGAAAGTACTACTTCTTATAAGCATGCTAATTTTTGTGGAATACATAGACCTTGTGAGAATAATCAAATTGAAGAAGAATATTGTATCACCCACAGGAATGAAAAAACTAGAACGTGGTATAGGGCTCTAAATGACCTTGGTAAAAAAGTTTATGCCCTCTATCCTTTTATTTGTGAACTTTGCTTTGAAGTGGGTCATTTCAATTTTCAATGCTCAGGCCATAATAATAGCCCTTCTAATCCAATGAGTACTGCAAGTTTGTATTGTGATAACATGATCACTCCTAATCAGCATGATGAACTTACATTATTTTTGGGGTGTGAAGAGTTATCAAGAAAAACCTCTTTGGTAGATATGGATGCTTTTGATATGAATAGTGCCATGCATGGTTGTCATATTTATTGTGTTGATAATTGCCACACAAATACTTAGATATAAAATATTATAAAAGATGAGATCTTACCAAAATATGACATGACTAATATGTGTTTTGGTCTTATTAATGAAAAGGAGGAATCCTCCAAAGTTTCTTCTATTGTCTCTAGCAATGAACCAGGGTATATGGAGAAGCTTCCTTTCAAGCCTCTCCCTCCTAAAGAGAAGAAGAAAAAGAATAAGAGGAGTAAAAGAAGAGAGGAAACCGTATTTTCTGCTAAGCATGTTGCTCCTGATATAGTTTTTGATGAGTCTGAACTTGATGATGTTCCAATGACTATTACCTATAGTAGTGATCATGATTGGGAAAAGCACACTACTTTTGATATTGAAAATCTCTTCGGTACCAATTCTGAAAATGATGATATTAAAAATTGTTATACTATTAGTGTTATCCATGATCCTTCCAATGATGATATGTTTACAAATGAACACACTTTGGAGGATAACTATTCTATTGCTTATGATGATACTATACCTCCAATTTATGATGATTGCAATGATGAATATGATATTTCCAGTCCACCTACTATTGAGGAGGAAATTAATTATGATTACAATATGCCTCCTATATTTGATAATTATGGTGATGAAAATAATAATGATAGCTATTCTGTTGAATTTGCTCCCACTACAATCAATAAGAATGACTATGTTTATGTGGGGAGTATTAATTCTTTTATGCATGTGGCTCATGATAAGAATGTTTCTTGTGATAGTATATTGTTAATTTTATTCATGTTGCTACTGAAAGTTATTATGAGAGAGGAAAACATGGGCTTGTGTATCTTAACATTATTAAGTTTCCCCTCTTTATGTTGAAAGTTTTGAAGTTGCACTTGTTTTGCTTTCCTATGATTGTTTCTTTGTGCTTTCATGACTTGTTTATTTACAAGATTCCTATGCATAGGAAGTGGGTTAGACTTAAATGTGCTTTGAATTTGCTTATCGATGCTCTCTTTTACTTCAATTCATATTTCTTATGTGAGCATCTTCTCAAATTATCATGCCTAACTTAAAGGCGTTAAAGAAAAGTACTTATTGGGAGATAACCCAAAAGTTTTAGATGAGTCTTGGAAGTTATTACTTAAGTAATAACCACTCCTTATCCTTTTTATTTGCTTTTTGTGCCAAGAGTAACCTCTAATGAGAGAGAAGTAATGATTGGGAAAGAGGCTGTCCCGAAACAGATTTCTGTGCTTCACCGTAAACATTCGTGTAAAATCTCTGTATGTCCTTTTGCAGCGTGAATTTTTTTGCTTCTGCCCTAGGTTGTTATCTAACTTTCGTTAGTTCAACACTTTTTGATTTGAGCAACAGAAGGTCTTCGAAAAAATTCGTCTTTACCTGCTGGTCTGTTTTGACAGATTTCTGCCATTATTTCTATTTCCTTCTTGTTTGTTCCTTTTTGAGTTCTTTTGGGGAATTGAGATTTTTGAGGGAAGTGGTATAGTAGCTTGTGTTTTAATGGAAGTTTTATTGGTGTTAGAACTGAACCTAAATACTTATTATCTTGAGTGCACTAATGTTGCTAATAAAGATTGTGTGAAGTTTTGTATGAAGGAAAAATTTCAGGGTTTTTTTCAAAATGGGGAGCATAGCCCTGGCCTCTGCATCAAGTGATGCACACGGCCGTTCATTTATTGCAAAATTTAGTTATATTATTTATTACATCACGGATCAGCTAGGGTTGAGACATGAATCAACCAACAAAAAATGAAAAGCAACAAAAAGCTATCCATTTTGAAGTCTACTAATATGCCGCCATCCAGTAGCCTGGAAATAGAAGTCCTGAGCAACCGTCAACAACCGGTTGCATCCAGTAACCATAGGCTCCCGCTGATCCACCGGGAGCAAGTGACACCATAGCTATATCCAGTGCACAGCAAGTCGAATAACCTGCAAAAAATTAGTACCCGATTATTTGTTAAAGATAATACTGCTCCGACATGTCCAAATAGACCAACATAAATCTGAAACCCCGACACGGATTCTAGCCTTATTCCTTTTATCAATTCCATTCAACCAGTTACCAAACATATTAGTAATGCTAGTTGGAGGAGTCATATTATAGGTAAAGTTTACTATTCGCCATATAATTTTTGCAAATGGACACGAGATAAAGAGATGTTCTATAGACTCCATTGAGTCACAAAAACAACACTTTTGACACCCATTCCAATTGCGTTTCGCAAGATTATATTTAGTTAAAAGGACTTTCTCATTAAGGAACCACATAAATATTTTTATTTTCAACGGAATTTTTAGCTTCCATAAGTATGTTCGTAAAAATCTAGTGTGACCATTCATAAGGTCAAGATACATTGATTTGACCGAAAGTACCCCTGTTGTAGTAAGTCGCCAAACAAAGGAATCCGGCGTTTGAGTTAACTGAACCATCATAAGCTTCTGACATAAGTGCAACCAGTCGTTCCACTTGTTGCCAGTTAAACCCCTTCTAAAAGCAATATTCAGCGGGACTAGATTTAGCACACTTGTCACTAGAACATTTTTTCTTTGGGCAATGTTATATAATGCAGGGTATTGATGGGATAATGGCGTGCTACCCAACCAAATATCCTCCCAAAACCTAACCATGTTCCCATTCCCAACTTTAAAAAATCCTCTACTGAAGAACTCATCCTTAACACGCATGAGGCCTTTCCAGAACGGTGAATCCATAGGTTTAGTGGCCACCTGGGCTAATGTTTTATTACGGAGGTATTTGTTTTGTAAAATTTCTTGCCACATCCCATCCTCAGTAAGTAGTTTATAAAGCCATTTGGTCAACAAACATTTATTTTTTAAGTCAAGAACCTCAATTCCTAACCCACCTTGGTCCTTTGGGTGGCATAATATATTCTATCTCGTTAATCTATACTTCTTATTTGTATCATCACTTTGCCAGAAGAATCTTGATCGATAAAAATCCAAACATTTTAATACACCTTTGGGTATTTCTAGGAACGATAACATAAACATCGGTAAGCTTGTCAACATAGAGTTGATAAGAACCAGACGATCTCCATAAGAGAGCAACTTGCCTTGCCAGCATCCTAGTTTAGACATAAGTCTACTCTCCACTGGATTCCATTCAGAATTTTTCAATTTTCTATGATGGATAGGTACTCCAAGATATCGGAATGGCAAGGAACCAGACTCACATCCAAAAATCTGCTTGTACTGATGTTCCATGTCTTTCGCTTTTCCAAAACAGAAAATTTCACTTTTATGAAAGTTGATTTTTAAGCCAGATAACTGCTCAAACATACAAAGAATGAGTCTCATGTTAACAGCCTTGTGAAGGTCATGTTCCATGAAAAGAATAGTATCATCGGCATATTGTAGAATGGATAGCCCTCCGTCAACCAGATGAGGTATCAAACTACCAAGTTGGCCATCATCTTTTGCTCTCGTGATAATTATCGCCAGCATATCCGCAACAATATTAAAAAGGATTGGAGATAAAGGATCCCCTTGTCTCAATCCTTTTCTTATTTGGAAAAAGTGGCCAATGTCATCATTGACTCTAATTCCTACACTACCACCTTGTAAATTTCGGGTGTATGGAAGGAATGAGTAATGAGATGAAGGATGGACTAAAGCTCAAGCTCGGGGATGCCACGCGTGTCACCCCAAGAAATATCCAAGAAGTACAAGCGTCAAAGCTTGGGGATGCCCAAGGCATCCCCCTCTTCATCAATAAAAATCACAGGTTTCTTCCAAACACTTCATTTTTATTGTTTCATGCACAGTTGTGTTGTTCTTGGAGCGTCTTCTTTTTCGTTTTCGTTTTGGTTTTCGTTTGCTTTTGTTTGCTTAGTTTTCTGAATAAATTGGTTGGACCCCCTCTTTCATACATTGGTTTGGTTTGGAAAAGAGTAGGAAAGTTCATGCTTATGTGGTAAAAAGAGATCGTTTTTGACTGTGGTCTATACTTTGTCATGCCATGCTTGATATTGTTTTGGCTTTATGCTTAGTATTCTTTGCTATAGCATGACTTGTTATAAACAATTGAGATTGCTTAATGTTCCTTGGATGAATCATGCGTTGTTTTAGCATATGAAAGCATAGTATAGTGGTATTCTCCTTTGATGCTTTATTTGGGTTGACTTGGCACATGCCCACAACATGTTATGACTATCTCAAGTCACCATAAGCCTTTATGATCCTTTAGTTTTCAACTTGTAGTATCACTTTATGCTTTGATCAATGATGTTTTGTTGCTTTGCATGATTATGGCCATTATTGCTCTCTTAGTTTGCCGCTCCCAGTCTTTTGCTAGCCTCAACAACCAAGTATGAGTTCCACTCATGCATCCAACTCCCTAAACCAAGTTATTCCAAAGAGTCCACCATACCTACCTACTAGCTTATGCTATTCCAAGTATATTCATGCTTTTCTTTACCTTCCAAATTAAACTTGTTATGAGAAAACTAGTGATTAAAGCTCTCACGAACTTGATGGCACACTTTAATTTTTTGCATCTAATAAACTTGAACCATTGGGTCCTTCTTTGTTGCGTATATGCTTACGCTTTATAAGTTGAAATTAGCAGAACCATGTTTCATGGGGAACGCTTTCAACATTGCATGTGTACTTTGTACCCTGTTGATATCATGTTCTTTTGCTTACGGATCCCGGCGGTGTGAAATAAAAGTGGAACTTGTAAGATCATGGAGTTTGTATGTGTGTTAGAAAAACGCCTGGGCCACTAGCCTAAGCCATGCCTAATCATGGTGGAAACTTGCAGCATCACCATAATGAGCACTCTATGAAGCATCCTCAATAAAAACCTATGCAAATAGAAAATAAAAAGATCACTGAGATGCTCATTGTCTGCTTGCCTTGTCATTTTGATTATGGGATAGCTCCTGTATCATGTGCAAGGGGTACCCCGTTGGCGGTTCTCTATGATACATATGTACTTACAATGACAAGAGCTTACTCGTGACTAAAGTTGAGTAGCATGAGGTTCGGTCTTCGTAAGTAAGGGGCATGAGATTTCGGTTTATAACTTGTCAAGCATATCCTCTTAGTTGTGTCACTTTAACCTTAATCACCTTCAAGATGCTTATGATAGGGGCAATGAGAGCTCAAAGCTATAATTACCATAACTTTTGGAAGCTCTTTATGACACTTGAATCCCTACTTCCTTTTATAAAGGCCTTTCTTCCACCATTATATTGAGTCTCCACCTTCTACCTTTATGCACCTACTTTGAGAGCATAGTTGCCATTCTTAGTTCTATGTGCATTGTCCCAAGACTAGTTGATTGATGCATAACTTGATATTGCTTGTTTTAAACTATTTGTATCTAGTCACTCTTATGAACTTTGAAGGTGTCCTATGCATTTATGTTTTGCTACTCTATGAGGGATAAGCTGAATACTATTATGCTATGTTTTCTTTATGTGAAACAAACAAACTTATTGCAAAGCATTGTTATTCATGAATCTTTTGTTTGTGCCTTTTCATGTTGCAACATAGTTGCTTTGCCTTATTGTTAGAACGTTGTCTTTCATGTTATGATTGAAGTACTATGATCCCAGCTATCAATGTTTTACAAATACTTTGATCAAGTTTATGATGGTGCATGTCACCTCAAAATTTATTCTTTCTTTTTATCACTTACCTACTCGAGGACGAGCACGAGTTAAGCTTGGGGATGTTGATACATTACAAATGTATCTATAATTTTTGATGTTCCATGCTTGGTTTTATCTACTTTCTTATGTTTTGTCCACACTTTGGAGTACTTTTCATATGATTTCTTGGACTAACCTATTAACAAGAACCACAGTGCCAGCTGCCTGTTTTCTACTATTTTTGGTTCCAGGAAAGTCAGAAAATCAATATTCTCAGAATTGGACCTGACAAAAGCGAAAGTCGATATTTTACTGGAAGACTCACGGAGCCAGAAGACGAGACGGAGAGGGGCCACAGGGTGGCCACACCATATGGTGGCACGGGCTAGCCCTGGCCGCGCCACCAGGTGGTGTGGGCCCCCTAGCCGCCCACCGACCTTACCTCTTCACCTATAAGAAGCCTCCCGATGCATAAACCCTAGATCGTCGAGCCTCTAGCCACGAAAAGTTCCACAGCGCCGCTGCCACCGAAGGGGAGATTCGGGGACAGAAAGTCTCTGTCCTAGCACCCTGCCGGGACAGGGAAGTGCCCCCGGAGCCATCTCCATCGATCTCCACCACCATCTCCATCACCGTTGCTGAATCCCATGATGAGGAGGGAGTAGTTCTCTCTCGAGGCTAAGGGTTCTACCGGTAGCTATGTGTTCATCTCTCTCTCTATGCATGATCTTATTGAGATCATGATCTTGTAATCTATAGATCCACCTTGCTACTCAAGTGCTTTAATAGATCTCTGATCTCCCCATGTGTGTGAAGTTGACAGTGTGCACACCATGGTGGCACTTAGGCTAGAGATTACAAATACTTGTTATGAGTTATATTTGGAGTTGGATGTCTTTATGAAATTGTGGTGTTTGTTGGAACCATCTAGTGCTCAAGGTCACAATGTGGGGTTTTCTAGATGGGAAAGGCTTACTTTGAGGTGTGCTGTTATAGCCCTACCATGGATTAGAGTGTCCAACCGGAGAGTAGTTAAGAGTAGTATCATAAAGAGAAGATATTTATATGAGAGTGTTCACTAGTGAAAGTATGATCCCTAGGCCTTGTTTCTAAGCATTGAAACACCGTTTGCAACTAGATCCGTTACATTTTTGCTTGCTTCTATCTCTATTTCAGTTTTACTTTAGTCTCTTTCACGCCATCAAGCTATTTTCTATCACCGTTACCGCTTATAATTATCCATACCACTTGTATTTCACTATCTCTTCGCCGAACTAGTGCACCTATACACCTAACAAGTGTATTGGGTGTGTTGGGGACACAAGAGACTTCTTGTATCTTGATTGCATGGTTGCTTGAGAGGGAATACCTTTGACCACTTCCTCCCTAAGTTCGATAAACCTTGGGTGATCCACTTAAGGGAAACTTGCTGCTGTTCTACAAACCTCTACACTTGGAGGCCCAAGAACTGTCTACAAGAATAGAAGTGCGTAGACATCAGTCCTCAAATCTTACTATTTGATTATTAACTGATCTATATGATTCAATAGGAACTTAGATTTACGAAACATACAACATCTGTAGAAACGGTAGCCATGAGCATTATAGTAGTCTCCAAAATACTTTATGGCGTTGCACTACTCTGATCATGTCTCTTAGGTTCAAATAACCACATCCAAATTTCCATTTCCCTCCCACTTCACTATTCCAAAAGGTCCTTCTCAAGGAACTCGTTGTTCTAGCGACAAACACTTTTGTCTTTAGTGTTATGGTGGAGGAATTCCCAACCATTACTTTGGGATAACCCACAAAGACATACATATTGACTTTGGTTTTGTAAACATTTTAGACATGCCTGACATACCAAAATTTTAGAAAAGACAAACTGGGTTTCATCCCTTGCCATTTTAACAGATCATGATGTTGCTCTTTTCAGTGTAAAAGCGGTATGTCACTATAGCATAATATTTTAAAGCATAATGGCAATTTTATATTTAATATCACCAAGTCAAACTAGGTTTGATTATATTCTCAAAACATTCCATACTCCTATGGTATTTGGGGAAACTTAAGTTTATGAAATAATTTCTAAACTTTCAAATGTTTGCTAAACATGTAACTCAAATCTCTTCATTTATGATCCAATCATAAACTCTTGATTTTCTTGTTATGATGATTTCCTTTATTTGTAACTACTTTATCAAAGTCTCTAGAAAGTCAAACATTCCATAACTCTTATGGTGTTATTTCTGCGAATCTGGATGATTTATTCTTCACGCTAAAACCTTTGATCATGTTTCAAATGTCTAAAAAAATTCCTTGTTAAATAGACGTACTCATACATCTATTCAAGTCCTTGGTGGAAGTATATGAAATAGAATAATCCACCATATACGGTTTTACATAATGGACCTCATACATCAATATGAATTACATCCAATAAGTTAGCCATCCGTTCAACGTTTTCCTTTGAACAGATTTTTAGTTATCTATAGGAAAGTCTAACAAATGTCAATTCGTTCGAAAACAATTTGACTCCAAAATTCCATCAAGATGGAGTTTCTTCATGTCTTTCTTTCCAATATAACTTAAATGGTGGTGTCACATCTAAGTGAAATTTCAATCATTTTGTCTTGCGACGCTTTAGCACTTAGATTTATGAATGTTATTTCACCAACAAGATTTATAATGGTTCATCCATCAACTATGGAATACAATAATTATCTGAACATTAGTTTGTTCTCACAATACTAGAACCAGATAATAATTATCAAAATAAATCTTAATGGCTTGGTCTTTGATGTAGATTACAATCGTAATAACACTTTATTTGTTTATTAACAAACATCATTACCATATTATTTTGCTAGTTATTCAGACCATCATATTTCTCCTATTGAGTTGTTGTATGACATTTCATACCAACCAATTTCGTATCTAACACCAGAGAATTACATAGGTTTAACAAGCAAATAATATACATTCATAACATGTATATCTTGTATATACCTGAGCTAGAAAATCCAGTCCTTTAACGTCTGCCAATTATATTTATGGATTCTCTTTCAACGTTCTCCTCTCTTTCATAAGAGTCACCCATTATCAATAGTGGCACCGATCACATGGTACTTGGTTCAAGTGTGTTAATCAAACACTAATACCCTTAAATTCACACTTTGAAGTGGATCACAATCATCACATGATTTGTGTTCTTCCAGATTCATTCATTATTGATCTTTTAGTACAGTAAACATTTTACTTATACTTCATGACAATTTTCACGAATGAACTATATAGTTCATCAAGACGAACATTTGTATAACTTTAGTTCCCAAGCTTCTGGGTGATGGGGACACCTAGCGTCACCATCATTCATAGATGCTCATCCAATATGAGAATCCGTTTTGACTAAATTATACTTTCTCATGTTGCAATCAAATGGTGTTTTAGATATCAAAATATCTTTTAACATAGGATGATTTCTGAAATGAATCTTTTAGTTCATATAATCTTGATACAAAGAACTTTCTTTCTGATATAAATTATCATGGAGGCAAACATGATCTTATAGATACTAACTTTGGAATCAATTACTCTAGGGTTAATAAACTTATTAATCCTTATGGAGTAAGTGAGGTTTACTTGAAAGTTTGCTATAAGACTTTTATCTTTAATTTGACACTCAAACAATACGTTACTAGTCCATAAAGTAAGTATCAAGAACATTATATAGTTCTATTATCTCAATTAAAGCTAAGCGCAAGGTAGACTATAACGGATGCTAACTACAACAAACGTATGCAAATTCACTTAGATTGTTTAGTTCATAATATGAGTTCATTACCAAAACTCCCACTCAAACGAAGATCCCCCAACATTCATTCAGTGATTACACGATCCCTTTACACTTTATCATCCCCAATCATCACGGCCTTTGATACAGCTGCTAGGGTAGATATCAACATACCGATCACATCACCATGTGACTCATTCTTAACCTTTCGGTCATATGTGTTTTGATGCCATGTTTACACATGCTAGGCTCGCCAACTTTAACCATAGTGTATTGCAGTGCATACATGTCATACACCCACCGTATGCAAACGTCGATGTGTTTACACCCGATCATTACTGACTGCTCCACAACATTGGACTTTCTTGATGGTGCACACTAATGGGAGAACACAAACATTGGAATTATGTTGAGGGATCTTCTTATTATGCTACCATTGTATGTCTAATACTAGCATAATAAAACAAACAAAAAATTAACATCAAATGTAAATAATTTATGTGTGATATGTGGTGGTCATCGCGCCTTGATCTCCATCAAGTGTGCCGACATTGCACCAGGTCCATGGTGCCTCCATTCTATCGGCAGTACATTTCATAAAGACTTACCTTGACCATACATATCGCAAGCCCCTACAAAATAAAGTTAGACTCCTCTACTTTATCTTTGCATGTTTTACATAGTTGTTAGGGCTTTTGTAAGAGAATCGTTTCTACCTACGAATTTCCAACCATAACATGGATTGAATAGTTGCCGCTTTAAGTCCCTTCACATGACCGTCCTTTGTAAATGCCATATCAACTAGTGCCGGAGAGACAGACACCCGTTGGCCACTTATATGGTACAATCCATATGTCAATCATGGAACCAGTCTCGTGTAAGGTGTGTAACGTTGGTCCGGGTGCTTCATCCGACATTGCCGCGATATGAACAGGTACACGTGGGACGGTAGCAACTAGAGAATCTATGGCCACATAATCAACATGTGTTCTACTCATACCAAACATCTATGCATAGGCTGGCTCTGATACCACTAAAGGGGTTCCGCGGTAGAAAACAAAAATTTCCTACGGTGCGAACACACCTAGCCAAGATCTATCTATGAAGATGTATAGTAAAGAGCGGGGATTCAGTGTTCATACCTTTGAATACCGAATGCGGTTAATGTTCCATGGGGAACATGGATGATGTAGTCATACTCGTAGTCAACCTCAAGGTCCGAAGATCCTCGCAAGTCACCACTTGCTCCATGTATGACATAGCCGACCCGATGGTCGTTTTGACGTCCAAGCTCCAGTGCCTCGTGTCCTTACACACATACGGTGTAGAGATGTCTCCTGGACTCCGATCCAGCAAAGCAGTGGGAGAAGATTGATCGGGACTGAGTTCAACAGCACGACAGCGTGCGTATGGTGGAGAAACCCTTATCCCCAGATGCAATTCCAAATTTGGGAACCACATATAAGGGAGAGGGAGAGAGGAAGAAAGAATAGGAAAGTCAATTGATGGGATGGATTTGGGGAGAGGGGTGTCCCTCTTTATATAGGTGGAAGGGAGGTACTACCTCCCTCAAAGTCCCGGGGTGGGACTAATCAAGGGAGGAGAGGTGGGAGGAGGCGGCGGCCAGCCCCCACCATGGGCCCCATGTGGGGGAGCCCATTAGGTGGTCGGCGGCCTCCCTTGGCCATCCCTAGGCCGGCAGGCCCCTCTTGAGTCTCCTCTGGTGAGGCCCAATTAGGTGGGCTGCCCCCAAAATCCAATTTAAATAATATTTTTAATATTAATTCATTTAATTAATATTAAATACATATTATTTAATACATGTCACTTCGAAACACCTTTTGGACCCCTCTGATCATCATTGGATATCCCCGAAACACTTTCAGTATCTCCCCAAAACAATTCCGAAGTTCTCTCTTTTTCTCCTACGATCCTTGATCAATCCCTAAGTGTCTTTACCCTTAAGTGTGACACCCTACGGCCCGGGAATGTTCAGGTATGAACATGACATCTCCCCGATCAATTGATCATCAGTGGTATCAGGAAACACATGTAGATCCCTTCACATTCCATGAATAACTTGATCACTTGAACCTTGATTGTTGAGTATCATTCCCTTTGATCTACGATACTTAGTTTGTCCAAGACATGATCTCCGGTATCATTATACCTAGTTCGATCTTGTTACCGACAAACACATTTACTCGATCCCGTGATATTACATCCTCGTGACCTAGTCACATGTTCAAACTTGTAGATGTAATCTCACCGAGTGGGTCCAAGGTATCTATCCATCACTCAAATGGGCAAATCCCGGTCTTGATACATAGGCCTCAAAAGTTTCTCTGGAATACCTGACACACTCCTTTATGGTCACCCAGTTACGGATATGACGGTTGATGTGATCAAAGCAACCTCGGGAGACAGTGATTAATATGATCTCACAGTCGAAGAACTGAATCACTACGCTTTGCTAGATATCACAGTGTTGTACTATGTGACTAGATCACATTACAATACTAGGTGTTGGGTTTTGTCCATCACTTCATAAGTGGTCTCGTTGTCAGTTGACGTTTCAGCAAGTCCATGATTGGGAAAGCTCGATCATCATCTTCCAAACAAACTAGTCTAGACGATACTAGGGACCTAGTTTATTTATATATCACACATGTATTAATGTTTCCACTTAATACAGTTATAGCATGATACATAACTATTACGAACTAATGAAATATGTCAATAAAAATCATTTTTCTTAGGCCTCTAGGGTATATTTCCTTCATGTGATGCCAGCACACTGCTTGGTGTTGAGGATTCTACCCGGCATCGCAGTATTGTTGGATGGCTTTAGTACTTGATGCTTACTCGCCCAGATTTGTCATTTGCTGTCAACAATGTTTATCAGTTTCTATCGCAGCCGACTGATGAGCATTGGGAAGCCGTCAAGCATATTCCGCAATATGTCAAAGGAACTTTGAACATGGGTCTGAGGATACATAATTCCCCTTCCACTAGTGTCAGCATATTTATAGATGTTGATTGGGCAGGATGTATTGATTACCACCATTCTACCAGTGGGTTTGTTGTGTTCGTTGGCTCCAATATTATTTCATGGATTGTAAAGAAACATCCCACCGTATCCAGGTTTAGCATGGAGGCAGAGTATAAAACATTAGCTAATGGAGCTGCTGAAGCCATCTGCCATAGACCCACTGCTCAAGGAGCTAGGCGTGTTACAGCAGCGAACCACCATCTTGTGGTGTCATAATCTTGGGGCTACATACCTGATGGCGAACCCGGTCTTCCACACACGGACCAAGCACATTGAGATCCATTTCAATTTTGTGCGAGAGTGTGTTGCCTCCGAAGATTTAGATGTCAGGTTTATATCGATGCACGACCAACGGGCTGATGTATTTACTAAATCAGCCACATGAATGATGTTAGATCGTTTCAGTTCCAATCTGAATCTTGTATGTAATAGTGATAGTTCAGATTGAGGGGGTGTGTTGGAAATGGATACATATACGTGTTGTATACGAGTACCTGTCGTGTTGTAATTGTAACTCTGTATGTTGTTTAGATATAAATATATGAGATACGTGGAGGCTTTGCCCCACGCAACCCTAAATCAAACTGCCAGGTGTCAGGAGTAGAGTCTTATAGAGAGACAGTCCCTAACTGGCGTCATCCATGATGTCAATCTCATCAAAGTCTTGAACATAAGAACAAATCAATGGCAGTTGATTTTTTTAACTAAACGACAATTTTCCCATCTTATTTTAAAAGTTCAAAGAGAATTGACTAGTTTATTTACGAGAAACCAGCAGAAAATTCCTACAAATGCACCAATGTTGTCTAGGAATATGACTACATTGGGAGCACCACCACCAAAGCCAACCTGACTACCCACACAAACCACAAATGCACAAGGAGACCTGTTGAGGTTGCCACAAAGCGTCCATCGTCATCACTCCTCCGCGAGCGAGCGACTCCGATTTCACGAGCGAATTCTCAGACAGATACTCACAGACTGCGTCGGAGCCCATGTCGGCCTATGCCAACAATTGGCCACACAAATCAAGGACATACTATAGGGGTTCGCATATGAAAGCAATAAAATTTTACCCTATGCCCCTGAACCCCTGATGCTGCCAGGACCTATCTATTAGTAATGCAGTAACGGGAGGGGCTTTTCGCAAACTTACCCTTGAAGACCGAAAAGCGTTGTCAATGCTCAGGAGAGTGTGGTTGATGTAGACGAACCGAAGCCAACCTCAAGGTCGTGATGAAGTCCTTGCGCTCTGGCAGATCCAACGACTCCTAGTGCCTCAAGTGTGACACCTCGTGGGGAGTTATATGCATCTGGTGCCTGGCGATGACTCCCGCTTCCTTGATCCAGCAGTAGTTGCAGAAGTAGAGCTCCTGGATCCAAATACTGCAGCACGGCAGCACTCCACGGTGAAGATGTCTCTCGTTCGCACAGTCCAAACTTGGGACCACGGTCAGGAGAGAGAGAGAGAGAGAGAGAGAGAGAATATCAATTGGAGGTCTCCCCAAAAGTGAGGAAATCTTTTATTGAATATTGTGTGTATTTTCTGGTTAAAATACCCCACTATATATAGGGGAAGGGGGAGGTACACCCTCCCTCAAAGTCCCGGGGTGTGACTAAAGGAGGGGAGAGGGGGCAGCCGCCAGCCGGCCCAAGTGGGCCCCATGCGGGTGGCCAAGGCCTAGCCGGCCACCCCCTTCCTCCTTTCTCCTCTTGCCTTTCCCTCATGGGCCCTTCTCCCTTTGGAATTTGGCCCATTAAGACTTTTGACCATTTAATTGATTTTCTATTTTATTAAATAATTATGAATAAATGATTAAATCAATATTTAACATTCATTCACATATTATTCAACCTTTGTGGCCATGGAACACTTCCACCTCCACTCCGGATATCCTCCGGACTTACCGAAACCCTTCCGATTTTCTCTCTTCTCTTCTTCGGTGATTCTACCGAGCCTATAAACACTCTCTAAGCATCACCAAGCCCTTAAACGTGATACCCCATGGTTCGGTAACACTCCCGGACCAATGATCTAGAGAAGGACCTAGATGGCCATGTGACCCTTGTGCATTCCACGGAGATCTTTCGTCGTTTGAACCATGACTATCACATCTTATTCCTTTTTTCTCTAGATACTTGCATTGTCCGAGATCTAATCAATGACATCACCATGTCGTGTTCAATCTCGTTACCGACAAATGCTACTTGACTCGTTTACACAAGTGATATCCATGTGATCAAATCACTCGTTGCGCGGCTATTGGATATAACTTCTCCGAGTGGGCCCTCGAGTATCTTTCCATCACAGGGATGGACAAATCCCGCTCTCGACATATATTGCCTCAAAAGTTCCTCTGAATACCTGAGCACACCTTTATTATCACTGTATTACCAAGTGGCGTTTGATGCTATCAAAGCACCCTCAAGAGATAGTGATTGATATTGCCTCACGATCTAAGGAATAGTCTACTAGGTCTATTCTAATCATCATAACTTGAACTTCGTGACATGATTGGATCATGATGTTTAGGTTGGGTATTGGTTCATCATCTCATTCTCAAAATGCGATAAATCCATTTCCAACTGGCATAAATGCCACATGACCAGGAAACCTTGATCATCTGTTGACCAATGAACTAGTGACTAGAGTTTCACCGGGAACCCCTAGTTGTTTATATATCACACGTGTATTGACGTTTCCTTTCAATACAGTTATAGCATGAAATAAAACTTAATCATAAACTTTATGAAATATGATAATAATCCTTATTACTATTTGTCTCTAGGGTATATTTCCAACATTCTCCCACTTGCACTAAAGTATAAATAAACTAGTTGCATTTGTTCTTAATCATTGGCACCATATATCCTGGTACCCTGAACATGCTTGCTCATGGAAGAGGTTGAGTCTTGGGCCTGTACTTTACAGTCCGAAATCCTTTGCAAGTTACTAACGTCACCTTTATTGACATTAATACTTTATCATCACATGATAACATCTTTGTGTATGCATCGTCGTTATGGCAGCAGAACAAGGCCGGTTTCCAGGAGCCTACAGTGACTTTAGATCAACCTCATGGGCTTTCTCATGGGCACTGTGCCCTAGGACACATCATTCTATGTTAAAAGAGAACTAGCCTCGCCATAACATTATACATCACTTTAGATGGTACCCTTATCTATTATTATAAATGTAATTATTGAAACACTAGTGCACCCTGTGCAACTTTCGATGTTTTGTTCACCTCGCTTCCTACTTGATTTTAGTCGGTATTATCGATACATGAGTTTCCAACATATTCCCTTATAACATAACCCTTTATGCTTTAAGATATGCCATCCTTTATGGATTTGGAAAACATGTCTACAATTCTCTATTAGACATTGCGGACAAACTTAGCTCAGCGTTCCGTGATTCGAACTTAATCACTTTTCAAATGTTCCTTCTTGGATCATATATTAAGTTAAGTTATCATCATGGTTTTCTAAGATAGAACCTATGTATCAACATAGTGGATGATGATCATCCTTTTCTTTATTTCAACCATCGATGTCAGACTTAATTTTATTCCTAATTTGAGTTATCAAGGACCAGTTCCTTAATTAACTTCTATTCTAAAACTCTTTTTAGAATCCATCTTAGGAATACTACATAATATCGTAATATTCTTATTAACAATTTCTAATCCCAATAAATCATTATTTATCAATACTTGCGCTTTTATTCTTAATGTGTCGTATACACACTTAAGAATCACTCCTTAAGCTCCCACTCAAAATATGTTCCCAACATATTTGAGCATGAGTCATTACTCCTACTCAAAATACGTTCCTACATATTTGATTTTGAGACTTATATTGCTCCCACTCAAAAATATGTCATTCACATATTGTTTTAGGAAGACTTTCATAGCTCCCATTCAATTTCATGCAAATTGCATATCCACACACTATTTTGAACAACTTCAAAATCCTTTGATCAATTATCAAACTAAGAGATTTATTATGAGATACTAGTACCTTACTAGTATTAAATCCACTAGACTTTCAGCACACTTGAATAAAATTCATTTGAATTTGTCCAATACATTATTCATGACAAATCGTGCCTTTGTCATTCACCTTTTTCCTTCTCCACTATGGCTTTGCAGTCATTTTGGGAAGATCCAAGTAACCCTTTTACTTGTTAAGATTCAGCAACAAATTGCTTTCTAATCTCAAGTGAATTTAATCTTTAGGATTTCTCATATCTTTAGTTTACCATTATTTCCTTCGTAGTTCGTAGGTATGTCATATTCCAGCAATATGTCAAATGATTCACAAATGTATCCATACAAGATGTGGAGTACATTTGAATCCTACTTTATGTAGTGAAAACACCAGTGAGGAAAACACAATGATCGTTATCATTGATTCTTTCCTTTGTGAAGCGAATTGTTCAGGAACGCTTTCCGCTGTGCTTCTCAACACTCTGATGTAGGGTTTTGAATCCTCATCGTGTTTTTCACTATCTTCCAAAAGCTTCATAATCAAGAAATACCACTAAATATGAACTTTCTCGAGAATGCACCAAAATCCAAGAAATACTAGTCTTGCTTTCCTTTTGGTTCTAGGCATGGATTTCATATTCAAAGTTTCGAATGAATACTCTACAAGGACTTATTTGCTAATGTTTTGGTTATATCGAATAACCCCAAAACTTTCACGACGATCCATACTAGATATGGTGCCGATCTCACGAATTCATATGGTTCACTATATATTCTAATTGAGTGCTAACTATTTCTAACTAATGGTCTTTACATCTACACTATAACGAATTATTTGGTGCCATCTATTCACCCACTTTTATATCAAATATCACATTGTGATTCTTTGCATTTTGACATTTCAAACGCATTGCATTCCACAATTTTCTTTATGCCATTCTTATAATGTTGAATTTCATTACTATTGATCAAATAGTAATTAGATTCTCTTTTATATTTAATACCCTTGGAGGATGAAATACTTTGATCATATCAAATAGTTTCATACTTATGTTTCCTTTGGTAAACTTCTTTACACTTTTTAATTAATCCTATAATGATAATTACCATTTTGTTGAAATACAGTACATCGAATATGTTGGAAATATGCCCTAGAGAAAAATAGTAGTAAGGACTATTATCATATTTCATGTAGTTTATGATTAAGTTTTATATCATGCTATAACTGTATTGAGTGGAAACATCAATACACGTGTGATATACAAACAACCAGGTGCTCCCAGTGAAACTCTAGTCACTGGTTCATTGGTCAACAGATGATCATGTTTCCTGATCATGTGGCATTGATGCCAGTTGGAAATGAGGTCATCTCATTCTGAGAATGAGATGATGAACCAATACCCAACCTAAACATCGTGACCCGATCATGTCACGAAGTTCAAGTTACGATGATTTTAAATGGATCCTCGTGGACTATTCCTTAGACCGTGAGGCTATATCAATCACTGTCTCTCAAGAGTGCTTTGATAGCATCAAGCGCCACTTGGTAATACAGTGGTTATAAAGGTGTGTTCAGGTACTCGGAGGAAACTGTTGAGGCAATATATGTCAAGAGCGGGATGTGTCCGTCCATGTGACGGGAAGATACTTAAGGGCCCACTCGGAGAAGTTATATCCAATACATGCGCAGTGTGTGATTCGATCATAGGGATATCACTTATCGGAACAAGTCAAGTAGCATTGTTCAGTAACGAGATTGAACACGACATGGTGATGTCATTGATCAGATTTCGGTCAATGCAAGTATCGAGTGACAAAGGGAATAAGACATGATTGTCCCAGTTCAAATGACGAAAGATCTTCGTGGAACACACAGGGGTCACATGGCCATCCAGGTCCCTCTATCGATCATTGGTGAGGGAGTGTCCCGACCATGTCTGTAGTGTTCCTGAACCAAGGGGTATCACGCTTAAGGGCTTGATGATGCTTAGAGAGTGTTTATAGGATCGGTGGAATCACCGAAGAAGAGTAGGGAGAAAACCGGAAGGGTTTCGTTAAGTCCGGAGGATGTCCGGAGTGGACGTGGAAGGTGTTCCATACCCACGGAGTTTGAATAATGTGTGAATGAATGTTAAATGTTTATTTAATCATTTATTCATAATTATTTAAATAAAGAGAAAATCAATTGTAATGGTCAAAGGCTTAATGGGCCAATTCCGGAGGGAGAGGGCCCATTAGGGGAAAGGAGAGAGGGGGAAGGGGTAAGGGGGAGGCCGGCTGGGCCTAGCCCCCCACGCGGGGCCCACTAGGGTGGCCGGCGGCCACCCCTCCCCCCTCCTCTCCTTTAGTCCCACCCCGGGACTTTGAGGGAGGTAGTACCTCCCCTCCCCCTATATATAGTGGGGGTATTTGGCCAATTTAAATACACCAATAATCAATAAAGGTCTCCCCACTTTTGGGAGGACCTCTAATTGATATTTTCTCTCTCCCCCTCTCTCTCGTGACCGTGGTCCCAAGTCTGGACTGCACGAGCGAGAGACATCTTCACCGCAAGTCGTTGGAGCCAGAGGAGCGCGAGGACTTCATCATGACATTGAGGTCGGCTTCGGCTCGTCTACATCAACCACGCTCTCCTGAGCGTTGACAACGCTTTTCGGTCTTCAAGGGTAAGTTCGCGAAAAGCCCCTCCCGTTACTGTATTACTAATAGATAGGTCCTGGCAGCTTCAGGGGTTCAGGGGCGTAGGGTAAATTTTATTGTTTTCATACGCGGAACCCCTACAGTGGTATCAGAGCTAGATCTATGCGTAGTAATACTAGTACGGGTAGAACACACGAGATGTAGCGTGTGGGCGTTGATCTTCTAGTTGTTACCCTCCCATGTGTACTTGTGTATACCGCAGTAATGCTTGATGAAGCGGCCCCCAACCGACTTTACGCGTTCATTCGCGAGACTGATCCATGCTTGACATACAGCTTGTACCGTATAAAGTGTCTTAGGGGGGTGTCTGTCTCTCTCGCATTAGTTGGTGTACCATTTGCAATGGAGGGCCCCGAAAGGGGTGTAGTAGAGACAACTACTTGATCAACGTTGTGCTAGAAGTTCATAGGTAAGAACGGTTCTTGTGCGAAAGCCCATTCAGCCACGTAAAACATGCAAAGATAAAGTAGAGGTGTCTAACTTTTTTTTGCAGGGGGCGTTGCTTTGTGATATGGTTGTGGCAAAGGTAAAGTGATTACCTTTTGTTACGTAGTAGTAGATAGTCACGAAGGTGACGGACTACCACGCCGGAATGACACCGATACCCTGGTGTCTACAACGTCGGAACCCTGGCGCCGGAACCTGGTGACGGCGGATAGAGATCACGACGTGAAGGACCATATCACATAGCATTTACATTCAATGTTATTGTTTGTATGTCTTATTGTGTGCTAGTATTAGATACTCGACGGTAGCCTAATAAGATGATCCCTGTTAAAATTACCAACGATTGTGTTCCCCCTTAGTGTGCACCACCAAGAAGTTATTCGGTATGAGGCGATCCAGGGTTACAGGCCTAGGTGTCAGACATATGTACGTTCGCATACAGTGGGTGTAAGCAATGTTGCACAGCGAATACATTAAGGTTGAGTTGGCAAGCCTAGCATGTGCATACATGGCCTCGGAACGCGTATGGTCGAAAGATCGAGCACGAGTCGCATGAATGATGTGACCGACGTTTAGCATCCACCTTTGAACCCACATTGATGGCGGTGACGATCGGGGGAGATGTGGCTGATAGGGGTCGTGTTATCACTAGGAACCCTTTTGAGGATAGGTGTTTCTGAGTGGAGTTATTATTAACTCATTTAATTATAAACTTAGTCTAAATTCCTTTTGCAATCATAAATGTAGATGGCTCATTTCATGTCGACGGTTGATTGCTTAGAAGGAGAGAAGCTCAGATTAGATGGATCGAACTTCTCAATATGGGTTGCACGTCTCCACGTTCTCCATAGCGAGAATGACGTGGTCGACTACATACTCGACCGGATGGATTTGGATCAGCCCACTGACCTAGAGACCCCAGAGGAGCGGAAAGACCGCTATCTCCGTCATGATATGGCCTCCTTCATTTCAGTTACCATGCGTTTCGGAATGGTGGATGAGCTGTGGCCTTTCGTGGGTGATGTCGACCCTCGTTCGGTGATGCTATAGCTTAGGACACATTTCGTGGAACAAGTACACATATGGGAGCATGAGCTGATGGGAGACTTCCTCTCCATTCAGATGGAGGAGAACTCCTCACTGGACGACCACTTGGAGCACATGCATGATGTGTACATGAGGCCTGCATACTTCCTGGATAACTGGATAACGGGCTCTTTCACAAACAATGTTGTGCTGCGGTCGCTGCCAGCAAGCTACCAAGCACAAGTCAGGACTTGCGTAATGAGGGGCAACGCGGAATCAATGGAGTTCCACCGGTTCGTGACACATCTCAGGAATGTGTTGGTTGAACCAGATGTCGCTCAGGTCATCAATGACAAAGGTATATATTTGATATACAGTTTTATAAATGTTATAATCTTGCAAACACATTTGCAATGTTAAGTATATATCTGATACTTGTTCTGTTTTGCTGAAAACAGGTCCTTCTGCATGAGAGGTGCTTGCTGGAGAGGAGGTGACGTTTCGTGTTGATGGCGAGCATGATGATGACGGCCGACGACACTCTCCCTCGACATTTATCATTTAGTTTATGTTTTAGGATGATTATTGTAATCAAGAGATTGTGAACTTCTTTAGTGTGTCTCACACTTCGTGAGACGGTTATTCATATGAGTTTGTAACAAATAGTTGCTCCACTTTTATGAATGATTTCTATTCATGTTCATATCTTGTTTGATTATGTGTGAATTATCCTTATTGTTTGAAACTAATTGATAATGCATGAACATTTGTAAAACATTAAAAATGCCTTGCGTAAAATACCCGACTTAAATGATATTTCATTACGAAATGAAAACCATTGTTTAAATTCAAAGTTATAATGATAATATGTGAAAGTCATTTGATTTCTTGTCACATATAACTCATGCCTAAGTTCGGCAAAATAACTTGAACATTGTGTATTACTTGAATACAAAGTGTTTAAAGAATTGTTAAAAGTTAATACATATTCGATGTATTGTGTTTTAACGAAAATTGTAATTATCATTATATGATTGTTTAAATGTGTAAAGTAGTTTACCAAAGGAAACATAAATATGAAACTATTTGATTTGATCAAAGTGTTTCATCAATAAAAGGGGTATAAATATAAAATAGAATCCAATTACTATGATTTGATCAATAGTAATGAAATTCAAATTTATAAGAATGGCATAAAAGAAATTGTGGAATGCAAAGCGTTTTGAAACGTCAAAATGCAAAGCATCACAATGTGATATTAGATATCAAAGGGGTTAGATAGAAGGCACCAAATAAATCTTTGTAGTGTACATGTAGAGACCATTAGCTTAGAAATAGTTAGCACTCAATTAGAATATAGTGAACCATTTGAATTCGTGAAAGTTTTGGGGTTATTTGATATAACCAAAACAATAGCGAATAAGTCCTTGTAGCATATCCATTGGAAACTTTGAATACAAAACCCATAGCTGAAACCAAAAGGAAAGCAAGATTCGTGTTGCTTGGATTTTGGTACATTATAGGTAAAGCTCACTTTTAGTAATGTTTCTCGAT
Organism: Avena insularis; assembly: GCA_023614405.1. NCBI lineage: Eukaryota > Viridiplantae > Streptophyta > Magnoliopsida > Poales > Poaceae > Avena > Avena insularis. Next base: position 456,714,553 of record CM042694.1, read on the forward strand.
TATGGAGCAGATGTAAGAAAGTGAAAAACATGATGAGGATTCAAAACCCTGCATCCGAGTGTTGAGAAGCGCAACGGACAACGTTCCTGAACGATTCTCTGCACAGAAGGAAAGAATCAATGATATTGATCATTGTGTTTTCCCCACTAGTGTTTTCACTACATGAAGTAGGATTCAAAATGTAATCCATATCTAGTATGGAGACATTTGTGAATCATTTTTCATGATTACTGGAATATGACATTCCTACGAACTACTAAGGAAAAAATGGTAAACTAAAATTATGAGAAATCCTAGAAACAAAAATTCACTTGAGATTAGAAAGCAATTCGTTGCCGAATCTCACAAGTAAAAGGGGTTACTTGGAATTTTCCCAAATGACTGCAAAGCCATAGTGGAAAAGGGGGTGAATGACAAAAGCACAATTTGTCAAGTATTGGACAAATTCAAATGAATTTGATTCATGTGAGATAAATGTCTAGTGGATTTAAAACTAGTAAAGTACTAGTATCTCATAGTAAAATCTCCAAGTTTGATATTTGATCAAAGGATTTTGAAGTTGTTCAAAATAGTGATTGGATGTGCAATTTGCATAAAATTGAGTGAGAGCTATGAAAGTCTTCCTGAAACAATATGTGATTGACATATTTTGAGTGGGAGCTTATAGGAGTAATTCTTAAGTATGTTAAGAATGAAAGCGCAAATACTTATAAATAATGATTTATAAGATGTAGAAGTTAACAATAAGTGTATTAAGATATTATGTAGTATTCCTTAAGGGATTCTGAAAGGGGTTTCAGAATAGAAGTTAATTAAGGAATTGATCCTTAATAACTCAAATAAGGAATAGTATTAAGTTTAACATCAATGGTTAAAAGAAAGAAAAGGATGATCATCATCCACTATGTTAAGACATAGGTTCTATCTTAAAAAACCATAATGATAACTGAACATAATATGTGATCCAATAAGGAAAGTTTAAAAGTGATTAAGTTTGAATCACAGAACGTTGAGCTAAGTTTTTTGTCCGTAGTGTCTGATAGAGAACTGTAGACATGTTTTCCAAATCCATAAAGGATGACATATCTTAAAGCATAAAGGGTTATGTTATAAGGAAATATGTTGGAAACTCCTGTAAATACCGATTAAAGTCACGTAGGAAGCGAGGTGAACAAAAACATCGAAAGTTGCACAGAGTGCACTAGTGTTTCGATGAATACATTTATAATAATAGATAAGTGTACCATCTAAAGTGTTGTATAATGTTATGGCGGGGCTAGTTCTCTTTTAACATAGAATGATGTGTCCCAGGGCACAATGCCCATGAGAAAGCCCTCAAGGTTGATCTAACGTCACTGTAGGCTCCTGGAATTAGGCCTCGTTCTGCTGCCATAGCAACAATGCATACACACGGATGATATCATAAGATGATAAAGTATTAATGTCAATCAAGGTGACATTAGTAAGTTGCAAAGGATCTGGGACTGTAGAGTACATACCCAAGACTCAACCTCTTCCATGAGCAAGCATGTTCAGGGTACCGGATATATGGTGCCAATGATTGAGAACAAATGCAGCTAGTGTATTGGTACTCTAGTGCAAGTGGGAGACTGTTGGAAATATGCCCTAGAGACAAATAGTAGTAAGGACTATTATCATATTTCATATAGTTTATGATTAAGTTTTATATCATGCTATGATTGTATTGAGTGGAAACATCAATACACGTGTGATATACAAACAACCAGGGGTTCCCAGTGAAACTCTAGTCACTGGTTCATTGGTCAACAGATGATCATGTTTCCTGAGGAAACCGTTGAGGCAATATATGTCAAGAGCGGGATTTGTCCGTCCATGTGACGGGAAGATACTCAAGGGACCACTCGGAGAAGTTATATCCAATAGCTACGCAACGTGTGATTCGATCACAGGGATATCACTTGTCGGAACAAGTCAAGTAGCATTGTTCAGTAACGAGATTGAACACGACATGGTGATGTCATTGATCAGATCTCGGGTAATGCAAATATCGAGTGACAAAGGGAATAAGACACGACTGTCCTGGTTCAAACGACGAAAGATCTTCGTGGAACACGCAGGGGTCACATGGCCATCCAGGTCCCTCTGTCGATCATTGGTGCGGGAGTGTCCCGACCATGTCTGGACTGTTCCTAAACCATGGGGTATCACTCTTAAGGGCTTGATGATGCTTAGAGAGTGTTTATAGGATCGGTGGAATCACCGAAGAAGAGTAGGGAGAAAACCGGAAGGGTTTCGGTAAGTCTGGAGGATGTACGGAGTGGAGGTGGAAGGTGTTCCATAGCCACGGAGTTTGAATAATGTGTGAATGAATGTTAAATGTTGATTTAATCATTTATTCATAATTATTTAAATAAAGAGAAAATCAATTTTAATGGTCAAAGGCTTAATGGGCCAATTCCGGAGGGAGAGGGCCCATTAGGGGAACGGAGAGAGGGAGAAGGGGCAAGGGGAGGCCGGCTGGGCCTAGCCCCCTGCGCAGGGCTCACTAGGGTGGCCGGCGGCCACCCCTCCCCTCCTCTCCTTTAGTCCCACGCCGGGACTTTGAGGGAAGTAGTACCTCCCCTCCCCCTATATATAGTGGGGGTATTTGGCCAATTTAAATACACAAATAATCAATAAAGGTCTCCCCACTTTTGGGAGGACCTCTATTGATATTTTCTCTCTCCCCCGCTCTCTCTCTCTCGTGACCATGGTCCAAGTCTGGATCACATGACGAGAGACATCTTCATCATGAGCCTTGCTGCTACGCAGGATTCAGATCCGGGAGCTCTACTTCCGCAACTACTGCTGGATCGGGGAAGCGGGAGTCATCGTCAGGCACCGGACATGTGTAACTCCCCAAGAGGTGTTGCACTTGAGTCACTCAAGTCGTTGGAGCCAAAGGAGCGCAAGGACTTCATCACGACCTTGAGCTCGGCTTTGGCTCGTCTACATCAACCACACTCTCTTGAGCGTTGACAACACTTTTTAGTCTTCAAGGGTAAGTTCGCGAAAAGCCCCTCCTGTTACTGTATTACTAATAGATAGGTCCTGGCAGCTTTAGGGGTTCAAGGGCGAAGGTTAAAATTTTATTATTTTCATACGCGGAACCCCTACAGAATATGCATTCACATTCAACAATTCACCAAAACACTTAGTATTCATGTAATACACGGTGTTTAAGTTATTTCGCCGAACTTGGGCATGATTCATATGTGACAAGTAATCAAATGACTTTCACATATTACCAACATAGCTATGAATCTAAACAATGGTTTCATTCAGTAATGAATATATCATTAAGTTGGGTATTTTCAAGGCATTTTCAATATTTTATAAATATTCACGTATTATCAATTAGTTTCACAACCAGGACAATTCACACATAATCGAACAAGATATTGATACATTACAAATGTATCTATAATTTTTGATGCTCCATGCTTGGTTTTCTCCACTTTCTTGTGTTTTGTCCACACTTTGGAGTACTTTTCATATGATTTCTTGGACTAACCTATTAACAAGAGCCACACTTTGCCCATTTCCGCTGTTTTTGGTTCTAGGAAAGTCAGAAAATGAATATTCTCGGAATTGGACGGGACAAAAGCCAAAGTGCCTATTTCACCCGAAGACTCTAGGAGCCAGAATACGAGACGGAGGAGGGCTTTGATGTGAGGATCACATGTGTTCACGGAGTGTTAATGCTTTGCTCCAGTGCTCTATTAAAAGGATCACCTTAATTGCCAGTAGTTCCCTAGAGGCCCCACTGCAAACGGGCTGGTAGGACAAAAGATGTTGTGCAAGTTCTCATTGCGAGGACGTATGACTATATATGGAACACATGCCTAGGATTGTCTAGTACTTGGATGCTTTATCTTATTTATCTGCAATTGCCCTATGTTATGATTGCTATGTGGATTGTCTTGTCCATGCAACGCCCGTCCATCCATCCCTATGCCTACCGCTTTTCGAATCCCACCTGTTTCGCTATTCTTGATGTCTTTACTTTACTATTGCTGTTCCTTTGCTATTCCTACTACAAAACTGTTGCTACTGATAAACTGCTGTGAGCAAGATTGTTTCTAGGTGCAGCTGAATTGACAACTCAGTTGTTAAGGCTTATAAGTATTCTTTGGCTCCCCTTGTGTCGAATCAATAAATTGGGTTTCACTTCCCTCGAAAATACTGTGATACACCCCCTATACTTGTGGGTCATCAAGACTATTTTCTGGCGTCGTTTCTAGGGAGCATAGCTTTATTTATCAAGTTCACCTGGATTCACTATTGTTCAAGCTAAGTTCATTTTCGCTTTGTTTGCTTGTTTCTTTATCAAAAATACAAAAAAAAAGTAGTTCCTACTCTAGTTGTTATTTTCGTTGGTCTGTTATTGTCTTGCCATATCATGCTTGTTGCCAATGGCTGGTTTCTTTGAAACTGAAGCTTATTGGAAAGGTGGGTTCACGGAAGATCAAAAATATTATTATAAGGAACACCGCTTGTCACAAAAAGGGAAACACTTATGGGAACAAATTGATAGATTGTATACCATTGCTAGAAACGTGTGCTCTACTTATAATGTTACTTATTGTTGTGACGAATCTCGTTGCAGAAAGAGGTATAAACACCTCCCTTTTCAATGCGAGTACAATGATAATGATACCATATCTTCCTATGCTAAAGGAATTTATGACTTTTATGATGCAGAACAAATTGAAGAATTTATTGCTTGGAAGGGTGCTTTTGAACTTGCTAGTTTGCTTGAAAATATTGATGATTCACCTTATAAGTATGAGATTGATGGTATACTTAAATTTTTCTTTGATAATTACAAGAATGAAAATGGCTATATTCTTGAATATTTTAATAGATGCTTTCCACAAACGGAAGAGACTAATGCCTTGCAGGATACTATGGAAGAAGAAATTGATGAACCTGAAATCTCAATAGATGAAAAAGAGGACGAGAGTGATGAACAAAAGGAGGAAGAATGGATTAGCTACCCATGCCTACCTTCTAATGAGAGTAACTCTTTATCCCTTACATTATTTGATTGTCCTCCATGCTTACCAAAGGAGGATGAATATTATGTTCCTGAGGATTCTTTTGAAAACGTTTATAATAAAGCTCTAGTGCTTGTAGATCATGAAAAGCATGCTTTATGTGATAGTTATATTGTTGAGTTCATTCATGAGGCTACTGAAAATTATTATGAGAGAGGAAAATATGGTTGTAGAAGTTTTCATGGTATTGAAACACCTCTCTATGTGCTGAAAGTTTTGAAGTCACTCTTGTTTTATCTTCCTATGCCTGTCACTTTGTTCTTTGCGAATTTATTTGCATACATGATTCCTATGCATAGGAAGTGGGTTAGACTTAAATGTGTTTTGAATTTGCTTATTGATGCTCTTCTTTACTTCAACTCATATTTCTTATGTGAGCATCCTCTCAAACTATCATGCCTGAAGATGATAATATGTCTATTATTTTTGGGAGACCTTTTCTTAAATACTGTAGGAGCTATTATTAATTATAATCAAGGGAATGTGACCTTCAATGTTAATGACAAGGAACATACTGTCTATTTCCCTAAGAAGATTGAAAGGACTTATGGTTTGAATTCAATTGAACATGTTGAGGGCATTCAAGTTGGAGAAATATATTGTCCCATACCAAGAGAAAAATTTGAAACTATTATGATTGGGACCATTGCTATCAAGGTTGAGGTAACATAATCATTAGTGGAATACAAAGTTTTGTCTCATATGAAATTGTTTTGGTAACAAGAGACCTGATCAACCTTGTTAACAAAAGGATTTCATTGAACAAAACAATGTTTTCACCATGATTATCTCCGCTTACTTCTATTCTTTCCATTTTTGTTTTTGCTTATGCCTAACTTAAAGGCGTTAAAGAAATGTACTTATTGGGAGATTACCCAAAAAATTTAGATGAGTCTTAGAAGTTATTACTTCAGTAATAACCGCTCCTTATCCTTTTTATTTGCTTTTTGTGCCAAGAGTAACCTCTAATGAGTGAGAAGTAATGATTGGGAAAGTTGCTGTCCCAAAACAGTTTTCTGTGCTTCACTGTAAACATTCATGTAAAATCTATGAACGTCTTTTTGAGGCGTGAATTTTTGTGCTTCTGCCCCAGGTTGTTATCTAACTTTCGTTAGTTCAACACTTTTTGATTTGAGCAACAGAAGGTCTTCGAAAAAATTCATCTTTACCTGCTGGTCTGTTTTGACAGATTTCTGTCATTTTCTGCATTTGCTTCTTGTTGGTTCCTTTTTGAGTTCTTTTGGGGAATTGAGCTTTTTTAGGGAAGTGATACAGTAGCTAGTGTTCTAATGGAAGTTTATTTGGTGTTAGAACTGAAACTTAAGACCTATTATATTGAGTGCACTAATGTTGCTAATAAAGATTGTGTGAAGTTTAGTATGAAGGAAAAATTTCAGGCGTATGGAAGGAATGAGTAATGAGATGAAGGATGGACTAAAGCTCAAGCTTGGGGATGCCACGCGTGTCACCCCAAGAAATATCCAAGAAGTACAAGCGTCAAAGCTTGGGGATGCCTTGTTTTCAAATAGTTTGGTTTGGTTTGGAAAAGAGTAGGAAAAGTTCATGCTTAAGTGGTACAGAGAGCTTGTTTTTGACTGTGGCCTATGCTTTGTCATGCCATGCTTGATATTTTTTTAGCTTTATTCTTAGTATTCTTTTCTGTAGCATGACTTGTTATAAACATTTGAGATTGCTTAATGTGCCTTGGATGAATCATGCGTTGTTTTAGCATATTAAAGCATAGTATAGTGGTATTCACCGTTGATGCTTTATTTGGGTTGACTTGGCGCATGCTCACACCATGTTATGCCTATCTCAAGTCACCATAAGCCTTTATGATCCTTTAGTTTTAAACTTGTAGTATCACTTTATGCTTTGATCAATGATGTTTTGTCGCTCTGCATGATTATGGCCATTATTGCTCTCTCGTTTGTCGCTCCCTTACTATTTGCTAGCCTTCACTTTCACTGAGTATGTTGTACTCATGTTTCCAACTCCCTAAAACCAAATATTTCCAAAGTGTCCACCATACCTACCTATTAGCATCATTTGCTACTACCGCGCATATTCAATATGCCTTGTTTTCTTCCGAATAAAATGTTTGCTTGTTATGAGAAAGTTAGTTAGTAAAGCTCTCACGAACTTGATGGCACACTTTATTTTCTTGCATTTAATAAACTGAACCATTGCGTCCTTCTTTGTTGCGTATATGCTTGCGCTTTATAAGTTGAAGTTAGTAGAACCATGTATCATGGGGAACGCTTTCAACATTGCACTGGTACTTAGTACCTCGTTGATATCATGTTCTTTTGCTTATGGATCCCGGCGGTGTGAAATAAAAGTGGAACTTGTAAGATCATGGCATTTGTATGTATGTTAGAGAAAGGCCAGGGCCGCTAGCCTAAGCCATGCCTAATCATGGTGGAAACTTGCAGCACAACCATAATGAGCATTCTATGAAGCATCTTCAATAAAAATCTATGCACATAGTAAATAAAAAGATCGCTAAGATGCTCATTGTCTGCTTGCCTTGTCATTTTGATTATGGGATAGCTCCTGTATCATGTGCAAGGGGTACCCTGTTGGCGGTTCTCTATGATACGTATATACTTACAATAACAAGAGCTTACTCGTGACTGAAGTTGAGTAGCATGAGGATCGGTCTTCATAAGTAAGGGGCATGAGACTTCGATTTATAACTTGTCAAGCATATCCTCTTAGTTGTGTCACTTTAACCTTAACCACTTAAAGATGCTTATGATAGGGGCAATGAGAGCTCAAAGCTAATGAGTACCATACTTTCAGCATTTGGAAGCCTTTCAAACTTTTCAAAACTTGTTCATTTCCTTGTTGAGTCTCCACACATTCTACGAGCACTTTCTTGAGAGCATAGTGGCCATTCTTAGTTCTATGTGCATTGTCCCAAGACTTGTTGATTGATGCATACCTTGATATTGCTTGTTTTAAACTATTTGTATCTAGTCATTCTTGTAAACTTTGAAGGTGTCCTATGCATTTATGTTTGCTACTCTATGAGGGACAAGCTGAATGCCACTATGCTATGATTTCTTTATGTGAAACAAACAAACGTCTTGCAAGGCATTATTATTCATGAATCTTTTGTTTGTGCCTTTTCATGTTGCGTCATAGTCTCTTTGTCTTATTGCTAGAACTTTGTCTTTCGTGTTATGATTGAAGTACTATGATCCCAGCTTTGAATGTTTTACAAATATTTTGATCAAGTCTTTGATGGTGCATGTCACCTCAAAAATTATTCTTTATTTTTATCACTTACCTACTCGAGGACAAGCAGGAGTTAAGCTTGGGGATGTTGATACATTGCAAATGTATCTATAATTTTTTATGCTACATGCTTGGTTTTATCCACTTTCTTGTGTTTTGTCCACACTTTGGAGTACTTTTCATATGATTTCTTGGACTAACCTATTAACAAGAGCCACAGTGCCAGCTGCCTGTTTTCTGCTGTTTTTGGTTCCAGGAAAGTCTGAAAATGAATATTCTCGGAATTGGACGGGACAAAAGCCAAAGTGCCTATTTCACCTGAAGACTCTAGGAGCCAGAATATGAGACGGAGGAGGGCGAGGGGCTGGCCACACCCCCCTAGGCACGGGTTGGGCGTGGCCGCGCCAGGGCATGGTGTGGTGGCCCCAGGCACCCCCTCGGTCTCCCTCTTCGCCTATAAGAAGACATCTGACCTAAAAACTCTGGGGGGTTTCGACGTTTTTCCAGAAGGAGTTCTGCTCCGCTGAGCACCACCGAAGGGGAGATTCGGGGGACAGAAGTCTCTGTTCCGGCACCCTGCCGGGACAGGGAAGTGCCCCCGGAGCCATCTCCATCGATCGCCATCATCATCACCATCGCTTCTCCATCGACCATCCATGTTTCCCCCATCTATGAGTGAGTAATCCCCCGTTGTAGGTTATAGGGATGGTAGGTATTGGATGAGATCGTTCATGTAATGGCATCAGATTGTTAGGGCATGGTGTCTAGTATCTTTTATTAGTGCTTTATGACTTTGTTGCGACTTGTTGTGCTTAATGCTTGTCACTAGGGCCCGAGTGCCATGATTTCAGATCTGAACATGTTATTGATTCATTATGATAGTATTGTTTATGGTCTTATCTACAAGTTGTATACACACGTTGATGTCCGGAACCTATGGCCCCGAAGAGACAAAAATCGGGATAACCGGAAGGGAATGGCTTTGATGTGAGGATCACATGTGTTCATGGAGTGTTAATGCTTTGCTCCGATGCTCTATTAAAAGGATCACCTTAATTGCCAGTAGTTCCCTAGAGGCCCCACTGCAAACGGGCTGGCAGGACAAAAGGTGTTGTGCAAGTTCTCATTGCGAGGACGTATGACTATATATGGAACACATGCCTAGGATTGTCTAGTACTTGGATGGTTTATCTTATTTATCTGCAATTGCCCTATGTTATGATTGCTATGTGGATTGTCTTGTCCATGCAACGCTTGTCCATCCATCCCTATGCCTACAGCACTCGAATCCCACTGTTTACTGCTATTGTTACTGATGTCTTTACTTTACTACTGATGTTACTTTGCTATTCCTACTACAAAACTGTTGCTACTGATAAACTGCTGTGAGCAAGATTGTTTCTAGGTGCATATGAATTGACAACTCAGTTGTTAAGGCTTATAAGTATTCTTTGGCTCCCCTTGTGTCGAATCAATAAATTGGGTTTCACTTCCCTGGAAAATACTGCGATACACCCCCTATACTTGTGGGTCATCAAGACTATTTTCTAGCGCCATTGCTAGGGAGCATAGCTTTATTTATCAAGTTCACCTGGATTCACTATTGTTCAAGCTAAGTTTATTTTCACTTTGTTTGCTTGTTTCTTTATCAAAAATACAAAAAAGTAGTTCCTACTCTAGTTGTTATTTTCGTTGGTCTGTTATTGTCTTGCCATATCATGCTTGTTGCTAATGGTTGGTTTCTTTGAAACTGAAACTTATTACACCGCTTGTCACAAAAAGGGAAACACTTATGGGAACAAATTGATAGATTGTATACCATTGCTAGAAACGTGTGCTCTACTTATAATGTTACTTATTGTTGTGATGAATCTAGATTTGAAAAGAGGTATAAACACCTCCCTTTTCAATGTGAGTATAATGATAATGATACCATATCTTCCTATGCTAAAGGAATTTATGACTTTTATGATGCAGAACAAATTGAAGAATTTATTACTTAGAAGGGTGCTTTTGAACTTGCTAGTTTGCTTGAAAATATTGATGATTCACCTTATAAGTATGAGATTTATGGTATACTTAAATTTTGCTTTGATAATTACAAGGATGAAAATGGCTATATTCTTGAATATTTTAATAGATGCTTTCTACAAATGGAAGAGACTAATGCCTTGCAGGATCCTATGGAAGAAGAAATTGATGAACCTGAAATCTCATTAGATGAAAAAGAGGAGGAGAGTGATGAACAAAAGGAGGAAGAATGGATTAGCTACCCATGCCTACCTTCTAATGAGAGTAACTATTTATCCCTTACATTATTTGATTGTCCTCCATGCTTACCAAAGGAGGATGAATATTATGTTCCTGAGGATTCTTTTGAAAACGTTTATAATAAAGCTCTAGTGCTTGTAGATCATGAAAAGCATGCTTTATGTGATAGTTATATTGTTGAGTTCATTCATGAGGCTACTGAAAATTATTATGAGAGAGGAAAATATGGTTGTAGAAGTTTTCATGGTATTGAAACACCTCTCTATGTGCTGAAAGTTTTGAAGTCACTCTTGTTTTATCTTCCTATGCCTGTCACTTTGTTCTTTGCGAATTTATTTGCATACATGATTCCTATGCATAGGAAGTGGGTTAGACTTAAATGTGTTTTGAATTTGCTTCTTGATGCTCTCTTTTAATTCAACTCATATTTCTTATGTGAGCATCCTCTCAAACTATCATGCCTGAAGATGATAATATGTCTATTATTCTTGGGAGACCTTTTCTTAAATACTGCAGGAGCTGTTATTAATTATAATCAAGGGAATGTGACCTTCAATGTTAATGACAAGGAACATACTGTCTATTTCCCCAAGAAGATTTAAAGGACTTATGGTTTTAATTCAATTGAACATGTTGAGGGAATTCAAGTTGGAGAAATATATTGTCCCATACTAAGAGAAAAATTTGAAACTATTATGATTGGGACCATTGCTATCAAGGTTGAGGTAACATAATCATTAATGGAATACAAAGTTTTGTCTCATATGAATTTTTTTTGGTAACAAGACCTGATCAACCTTGTTAACAAAAGGATTTCATTGAACAAAACAATGTTTTCACCATGATTATCTCCGCTTACTTCTATTCTATCAATTTTTGTTTTTGCTTATGCCTAACTTAAAGGAGTTAAAGAAAAGTACTTATTGGGAGATAACCCAAAAGTTTTAGATGAGTCTTGGAAGTTATTACTTCAGTAATAACCGCTCCTTATCCTTTTTATTTGCTTTTTGTGCCAAGAGTGACCTCTAATGAGAGAGAAGTAATGATTGGGAAAGTTGTTGTCCCGAAACAGTTTTCTGTGCTTCACTGTAAAAATTTGTGTAAAATCTATGAACGTCTTTTTGAGGCATGAATGTTTGTGCTTCTGCCACAGGTTGTTATCTAACTTTCGTTAGTTCAACACTTTTTTATTTGAGCAACAGAAGGTCTTCGAAAAAATTCGTCTTTACCTGCTGGTCTGTTTTGACAGATTTCTGCCATTTTCTGCATTTGCTTCTTGTTGGTTCCTTTTTGAGTTCTTTTGGGGAATTGAGCTTTTTGAGGGAAGTGATACAGTAGCTAGTGTTCTAATGGAAGTTTATTTGGTGTTAGAACTGAACCTTAAGACCTATTATATTGAGTGCACTAATGTTGCTAATAAAGATTGTGTGAAGTTTTGTATGAAGGAAAATTTTCAGGCGTATGGAAGAAATGAGTAATGAGATGAAGGATGGACTGAAGCTCAAGATTGGGGATTCCAAGCATGTCACCCCAAGAAATATCCAAGAAGTACAAGCGTCAAAGCTTTGGGATGCCCAAGGCATCCCCCTCTTCATCAATAAAAATCCCAGGTTTCTTCCAAACCCTTCATTTTTATTGTTTCATGCACAGTTGTGTTGTTCTTAGAGCGTCTTCTTTTTTGTTTTTGTTTTGGTTTTTAGTTTGCATGGTTTGCTGAATAAATTGGTTGGATCTCCTCTTTCATACATTGGTTTTCAAATAGTTTGGTTTGGTTTGGAAAAGAGTAGGAAAAGTTCATGCTTAAGTGGTAAAGAGAGCTTGTTTTTGACTGTGGCCTATGCTTTGTCATGCCATGCTTGATATTTTTTTAGCTTTATTCTTAGTATTCTTTGCTGTAGCATGACTTGTTATAAACATTTGAGATTGCTTAATGTGCCTTGGATGAATCATGCGTTGTTTTAGCATATTAAAGCATAGTATAGTGGTATTCTCCTTTGATGCTTTATTTGGGTTGACTTGGCGCATGCTCACACCATGTTATGACTATCTCAAGTCACCATAAGCCTTTATGATCCTTTAGTTTTAAACTTGTAGTATCACTTTATGCTTTGATCAATGATGTTTTGTCGCTCTGCATGATTATGGCCATTATTGCTCTCTCGTTTGTCGCTCCCTTACTATTTGCTAGCCTTCACTTTCACTGAGTATGTTGTACTCATGTTTCCAACTCCCTAAAACCAAATATTGCCAAAGTGTCCACCATACCTACCTATTATCATCATTTTCTACTTCTGTGCATATTCAATATGCCTTGTTTTCTTCCGAATAAAATGTTTGCTTGTTATGAGAAAGTTAGTTAGTAAAGCTCTCACGAACTTGATGGCACACATTATTTTCTTGCATTTAATAAACCTGAACCATTGCGTCCTACTTTGTTGCGTATATGCTTGCACTTTATAATTTGAAGTTAGCAGAACTATGTATCATGGGGAACGCTTTCAACATTGCACTGGTACTTAGTACCTCGTTGATATCATGTTCTTTTGCTTATGGATCCTGGCGGTGTGAAATAAAAGTGGAACTTGTAAGATCATGGAGTTTGTATGTATGTTAGAGAAAGGCCTGGGCCGCTAGCCTAAGCCATGCCTAATCATGGTGGAAACTTGCAGCATAACCATAATGAGAATTCTATGAAGCATCCTCAATAAAAATCTATGCACATAGTAAATAAAAAGATCACTGATGCTCATTGTCTGCTTGCCTTGTCATTTTGATTATGGCATAGCTCCTGTATCATGTGCAAGGGGTACCCTGTTGGCGGTTCTCTATGATACGTATATACTTACAATGACAAGAGCTTACTCGTGACTGAAGTTGAGTAGCATGAGGATCGGTCTTCATAAGTAAGGGGCATGATACTTCGATTTATAACTTGTCAAGCATATCCTCTTAGTTGTGTCACTTTAACCTTAACCACTTAAAGATGCTTATGATAGGGGAAATGAGAGCTCAAAGCTAATGAGTACCATACTTTCAGCATTTGGAAGCCTTTCAAACTTTTCAAAACCTGTTCATTTCCTTTTTGAGTCTCCACACATTATATGAGCACTTTCTTGAGAGCATAGTGGCCATTCTTAGTTCTATGTGCATTGTCCCAAGACTTGTTGATTGATGCATACCTTGATATTGCTTGTTTTAAACTATTTGTATCTAGTCACTCTTGTAAACTTTGAAGGTGTCCTATGCATTTATGTTTGCTACTCTATGAGGGACAAGCTGAATGCCACTATGCTATGATTTCTTTATGTGAAACAAACAAACGTCTTGCAAGGCATTGTTATTCATGAATCTTTTGTTTGTGCATTTTCATGTTGCGTCATAGTCTCTTTGTCTTATTGCTAGAACTTTGTCTTTCATTTTATGATTGAAGTATTATGATCCCAGCTTTGAATGTTTTACAAATATTTTGATCAACTCTTTGATGGTGCATGTCACCTCAAAAATTATTCTTTCTTTTTATCACTTACCTACTCGAGGACGAGCAGGAGTTAAGCTTGGGGATGTTGATACATTGCAAATGTATCTATAATTTGTGATGCTCCATGCTTGGTTTTATTCACTTTCTTGTGTTTTGTCCACACTTTGGAGTACTTTTCATATGATTTCTTGGACTAACCTATTAACAAGAGCCTCAGTGCCAGCTACCTGTTTTCTGCTGTTTTTGGTTCCAGGAAAGTCAGAAAATGAATATTCTCGGAATTGGACGGGACAAAAGCCAAAGTGCCTATTTCACCCGAAGACTCCAGGAGCCAGAATATGAGACGGAGGAGGGCCAGGGGCTGGCAACACACCCCCTAGGCACGGGCTGGGCCTGGCCGCGCCAGGGCATGGTGTGGTGGCCCCAGGCACCCCCTCGGTCTCCCTCTTCGCCTATAAGAAGCCTTCTGACCTAAAAACTCCGGGGGGTTTCGACGTTTTTCCAGAAGGAGTTCCGCTCACCCGACACCACCAAAGGGGAGATTCGGGGGACAGAAGTCTCTGTTTCAGCACCCTGCCGGGACGGGGAAGTGCCCCCGGAGCCATCTCCATCGATCGCCATCATCATCACCATCGCTTCTCCATCGACCATCCATGTTTCCCCCATCTATGAGTGAGTAATCCCCCGCTGTAGGCTATGGGGATGGTAGGTATTGTATGAGATCGTTCATGTAATGGCATCAGATTGTTAGGGCATGGTGCCTAGTATCTTTTATTAGTGCTTTATGACTTTGTTGCGACTTGTTGTGCTTAATGCTTGTCACTAGGGCCCGAGTGCCATGATTTCAGATCTGAACATGTTATTGATTCATTATGATAGTATTGTTTATGGTCTTATCTACAAGTTGTATACACACGTTGATGTCCGGAACCTATGGCCCCGAAGTGGTAGAAATCGGGATAACCGGAAAGGAATGGCTTTGATGTGAGGATCACATGTGTTCAGGAGTGTTAATGCTTTGCTCCGGTGCTCTATTAAAAGGAGCACCTTAATTGCTAGTAGTTCCCTAGAGGCCCCGCTGCAAACGGGCTGGCAGGACAAAAGATGTTGTGCAAGTTCTCATTGCGAGGACTATGACTATATATGGAACACATGACTAGGATTGTCTAGTACTTGGATGATTTATCTTATTTATCTGCAATTGCCCTATGTTCTGATTGCTATGTGGATTGTCTTGTCCATGCAATGCCCGTCCATCCATTCCTATGCCTACCACACTTGAATCCCACTGTTTACTGCTATTGTTACTGCTCACTTTACTTTACTACCTTTGTTACTTTGCTATTCCTACTACAAAACTGTTGCTACTAATAAACTGTTGTGAGCAAGATTGTTTCTAGGTGCAGCTGAATTGACAACTCGGTGCTTAAGGCTTATAAGTATTCTTTGGTTCCCCTTGTGTCGAATCAATAAATTGGGTTTCACTTCCCTCGAAAATACTGCGATACACCCCCTATACTTGTGGGTCATCAGATATGAACACAAATAGAAATCATTCATAAAAGTGGAACAACTGTTTGTTACAAACTCATATGGATAACCGTCTCGCGAAGTGTGAGACACACTAAAGAAGTTTAGAATCTTTTGATTACAATAATTATCCTAAAATGATAAACTAAGTGATAAATTTCGAGGGAGAGCATCGTTGGCCAGCATCATCATGCTCTCCATCAATACGTGATACGTCCATTTTGCATCACTATTCTGTGTCTTAATTCACTATTATTCATTGATATATTTCATATTGAGAGGTGATACTTATGTTATTTTATTTGTTTTTGCATGGTTGATGACTTTTGGAGCATGGACCGCTGCAGTCAGGATTCTGATGGAAAAGGTGCTGTTTGGAGGCAAGAATTCGCGAAGATCAGAAAATCCGGGAAAATATACGGAAAATCCTATTTTTCCAGAAGACTAAGGATGCCAGAAGATGGAGTGGAGATGTGCCACAGGGGGCCCACACCACCCCCTGGCACGGGCAGCCCTGGGCCGCGCCAGGAGGTGGTGTGGCCGCCCTGGCCCACCTCTAGCCCTCTCCTCTAGCGTATATCATCCTCCCGAAACCCTAAGACTCGGGGAGCGACCAGAGAAAGATTCCACCGCCTCTGCAGGGCAGAAAACACTGAGAGAGAAAGATCTCTCCGGCAGACAGATTTCTGTTTGGGGAATTCCTTCCCGGAGAGGGGAGATCGTCGCCATCAACACCACCATCAAGCTGGACTTCATCGGGATCATCATCATCACCACCACCATCAACACCACCATCAAGCTGGACTTCATCGGGATCATCATCATCATCATCACCACCATCATCACCATCAGCACCCTCATCACCATCTCCATATTGCTATAACAATTGCGTTGAATCTTGCATAGTTCATAGGGGAAACTTTCCCAGTTTTGATTACTCTTTGTAGTTGATGCTATTGAGTGAACCGTTGAATTATTGTTTATGTTCAGATTGTTATACATCATTATTCCATCTCTGATCATGATCCATATGATGTCTTGTGAGTAGTTCATTTTGTTCTTGAGGACATGGGAGAAGTCATGTTGTTAGTAGTGGATTTGTGTTGAGAAAGATTCAATAGTTTGATATTTAAGTTGTGGTGTACTTCTTCTAGTGGTGTCATGTGAACGTCGACTACATGACACTTCACCTATATGGGCCTAGGGGAATGCATTGTGTATTTGGCTACTAATCGTAGGGGTTGCCGGAGTGCCAGAATCCTGAACCCCCGTTAGGAAACCATTGCAAAAGGGACGTAAGGGTCTTAGAGTTTAAAGCTATGGTTAGGTCTCTACCTTAATTACTTTCTTGTACTTAAGGATGTTTGCAAGGGGTATAATGACAAGTATGTATTAGTCTTGTATGGGGCGGTACATTAGCACAGGTTCACCCACACAACACTTAGCAAGCTAGAGAAGATTAATCAATTATATGAAGCGAAAGCACTTGACAGTCTTCCCATGTGTCCTCGAGAACGTTTGGTCATCTTAAATAATACAACCGGCTTGTCCTTTGCTGCATAAAGGATTGGTCCACTTGTTGCATTTATTCCTACTATCTTTTATTTGCTCGTACTTTGTTTACTTGTTTTATCAAAAACCCCTAAAAATCCGTTTGCTAAGTATTTGCAGAGAATTCCTGATCCATACCACTAGCCAGCACCTTCTACTCCTTGTTGGGTTCGACACTCTTACTTATCAAAAATACTTTTATACACCCCCTATACTTGTGGGTCATCAAGACCATTTTCTGGCACCGTTGCCGGGGAGTGAAGTGCTATTGGAGAGTGGAACTGGTAAAGGAAACTTCTACTGTGAGTATAGTTTACTTCTGCTAGTCGCTTTATTTTCGTTATGGATAATTCGCTGAGTTTCTTATTTGGTAATGCTACTACCACTGCTAAGGTAGTAGATAAGCCACCACCTGCTGAGAATGATGTTTTCAAAATACCTACAAGAATTATTGATCGTGTTATGGATAACTACTATGTTGGGGATGGAACTGTCCATCCCGGTGATCATTTGCTCTTTATACACGAATTGTGCGAGTTGTTCAAGTGTGCAGGTATTACTACAGATCAAGTCAAGAAGAAGTTATTCTCATTATCACTGAAAGGAAGAGCTGAGGAATGGTATAAGCTGTTGAAGAATGGTCAAGCTCTGGAATGGGAGGTATTCAAAAAATTTATCCTCCTAGTGAGATTCATAAAGATCGGAATCAAATATACAACATTTGGCCTCTTGATGGAGAGAGTACAGCTCAAGCTTGGGGGAGATTGAAGTTGCTAATGCTCAAATGTCCCATTCATGAGCTCCCCAACAATATTATTATCAATAACTTTTATGCAAGGCTCCCTCTACATGATAAAGATTTATTGGATGCTTCTTGTGCTGGATCATTCACTCGCATGGAAGAAGAAGCTAAATGGGATCTTCTGGACCGTATTCAAGATAATGCTGAAGCTTGGGAAAATGACAAAGGTAGAAAGTCAGGTATAATTTATGATTATGAATGCATTGAATCTTTTATGGGAACTGATGACTTTCAAAATATTAAAAATACTTATGGTCTAGACTCTCAAGCTATTGCTTCTTATTTTAAGGCTTTTGCTTTCTATATAGAAGTTCCTAAACAGAAGTGGAATAAGTATCATGAACCTTATAAAGATATTTCTAAGAGTGTTCCTGCAAGAAATACTGAAGTTTATACTGCTAATCATGTTTTACCTGAACCTTATATTGAGAAAATGCCTTTTCCAGTTAAGGTAAAGGAACATTCTATGATAGCTAGTATGGTTAATGAAAGTACGAGTAAAGCTGTTGAACCTGATAAACAAATGGTTGATGAACCTATAATAGAAAATGTGAAAGACTTTGTCACTAAGTATGAAGAAGAGGGACACACTATCCTTTGTAAGGATACCTCTAATATTGTTTCACAAAGTAGTGTTATGAGAGTTAGTATTCTTGTGTTTTCTGTTAGAATAAGTGATCATTGCTATGATGGTACTTGTGATAGCTATATTGTTAAGTTTATGCATGATACTGAAAGTTACTATGAGAGAGGGAAAAGTGTTCGCATGCATCTCAATAATATCAAGTTTCCTCGTTTCATGCTGAAAGTTTTTATGTTGCACTTCTTTTGCCTTCTTGTGCAAGTTGCCTCTGGTTTCAAAAACTTGTTTGTTTGCAAAATTCCCTTGCATAGGAAGTGGGTTAGACTTAAATGTGTGTATTTTTGCTTCTTAATGCTCTCTTTCACTTCAATTCATATTCCTATGTGAGCATCTTCAAAATTATAATGCCCATCTTAATGGCTTTAAAGAAAGAGCTTTTTGGGAGACAACCCAATTTGTTTTTGCTTTCAGTTTTTTTTGTTTCTTTGAGTCTTGGAAGTTATTACTTCGGTAATAACCGCTCCTTATCAGTTTTGTTTGGTTTTTGTGTCAAGATCAACCTCTAATGAGAGAGAAGTAATATTTGGGAAAGTTGCTGTCCCAAAACAGATTTTTCTGCTTCACCGTAAAAATTCGTGAGAGATCTCTGTATGTAGGATTGAGATGTAATTTTTTGTGCTTCTGCCCCAGGATGTTATTTAACTTTCGTTAGTTTTGCACTTTATGATTTGAGCAACAGAAGATTTTCGAAAAAATTGATCTTTACCTGCTGGTCTGTTTTGACAGATTTAGCCACTCTTGCATTTGCTTCTTTATTCGATTTCCTTTTTGAATTCTTTTTGGGTTTTCGGAAGGAGTTGCTACAGCAGCTTATGTTTTGATGGTTTTCAGTTAAAGTTGAACTTAAAAGGTTTTATCACTTCACTTATACTAATGTTGCTAATGAGAACTGTGTGAAGTTTTGTGTGAGAGAAATTTCTAGGAAGTGGAGATAATGGTGTAATAAGGAAGATAAGGGTTTTATGACTCAAGTAATAATTGTATGAAGATGAAGATATCGATGTTATTCAAGTGGTGACTCTGAAAGAATCTACTAGATACCAAATTCAGAGACCTGTAGAGTCCGTTTTCAAATAGCTAACAGTTCTGGTAAGAAAAGTTCCGCGAAAATACTATCCAACTATATTTTTGCAGTTTTCAGTCAATAAGGAAAGGTACGAAGCGAAAGAGGGATGGAAACGGATCCAGGGTGGCTCACACCACCCTGTGGCGTGGTCCCACCCCTGACCGTGCCACCAGGTGGTGAGTCCACCCTGGACTCCGCCTCCGACTTGTTTTCTCCCAGTACCTTCCTTTTGATATGAAACTTCGTAATATATAACACCCCGGATCCCTCGAGGTTCGTATATCGTGTTTTCGTCGTGTTTTTATTTCGATCTGTTTCTGCTAGGACATACTCTTTGAAGGCTTAGAAGCACAATGGTGTCCGCCAAGGATAAAGGGAAGGAGCCCATGGAGGAAGACCTCCAAGACCCCAGGAAGGAGAAGGAGATTAAGAGTGAAGGTGAAGAGGAGCAAGGCCAACATCCACATACCGGCATTACCATTGCAAGCATTGGAGTGGTGGCAAACCCAGCCATTGGAAGGAATCCTCCTCATCACTGTTCAGATCCCTGGTCACTTCCTCCACACACCAAGAATCCTTTCCATACCCTTATCCATGAGCATCAATACCAGAATATGCCCAAGGGGAAATTACCCTCCAATTGGGATTTGCCTCGTTCTAGCCATGCAGGAAAAGAATACTTTAAGGAGGAAGAGTGGGGAAAGAATAGCAAGAGCTGGAATTCTCAACATGACGTGATCATGAGCCGCATTGAGCAAAACTCACAACTGATTCGTAATCTCACCTTCCAGATTGAGGACTTGGGGAAGTTGGTAAAGACGCTCATCGAGAGGATACCACCACCACCTAAGGAGTAATTCATCATCAGGTTTGGCATCCCCTTGGTTTGTTCCAAGCTTGGGGGAGTGTCACGGTATCACATCACTATTTTCTATCTTTTTACCTTTTTAGTAGAGTCATATCTTGAATAGAGGAGTTATTATGTAGTATGCTTTGCATTATGGAAGTGTCCCCTCTGTCATTATATATGTATCCCTTGGTGTGAGTTACCGTTATGGAATATTAATGAGAAGTTCTATCAATTACTCTTTTGCATAGCTTATATTAGTTTTCAATTCGTGGTTATATGATTGATCTTGTTGTTAGTATTGGTATTACTTTGGGATCATGGAGTTAATTTAGTTGGTTTTGGCAAACCTGGCTCGGTCAGTAGCAACACTATTTTTGAGAGTTGAAAGAAAAGATAAAAGTACCTTTAAAGAAAAATAATTTCATCATCTTTCTTTCTTGATTTGCTCATAAGTTTAGTATTCTCTTGTTAAGATATTTTGTGCTTCCAAGGAAGATTGCATGTTTGCCTTTATCACTTGTATGCCTGGTTGTTTCCTTCAACTCTTATACTTGCTACTCAGCCTTGCTAGCCAAAAACATGTACTGAGAGGGTATTCTTCTCGTGCATCCACTCCTTTAAACCAAAAACCCATGCCATTTGTGTCCACCATACCTACCTAGTAGCATTATTGCTATTCCAAGTAAATTCTTGTTTTATCTACCTCCCAAATTAAACTTGTTATGTGAAAATTAGTGATTAAAGCTCTCACGAACTTGATGTCACACTTTACTTTCTTGCATTTAATAAACTTGAACCATTGTGCTCACCTATGTTGCGTATATGCTTGCGCTTTGTAAGTTGTGAATTAGCAGAACCATGCTGTTATGGGGAACGCTTTCAACATTGCACTGGTACTTTGTACCTAGTTGATATCATGTTCTTTTGTCTATGGATGTCGTCGGTGTGAAATGAAAGGGGAGCTTGTAAGTCCATGGAGTTATGCATGTGTGTTAGAGAAATGCCTGGGCCGCTGGTCTAATCCATGCTGACATGGTGGAAACCTGCAGCGTAACCATAACGAGTATCTATGAAGCATTCTTCTTATAAAAAAAGAGATAGAGATTGAGAAAAAGAGAAAAAAAAGAGATATTATGAAAAGAGGAAAGAGAGAAAAAAGCACCATATTCCCATGGTAAATAAGAAGATTGCTGAGATACTTGTTGTCTGCTTGCCTTGTCATTTTGATATGGGGATTCTTCCGTATCATCGGGCAAGGGGTACCCCGTTGGCGGTTCTCTATGATACACATATGCTTACGATGACAAGAACTTAACGGTGACTAAACTTGAGTAGCATGATAAGCGGCCCTCGTATTCAAGGGACATGAGATTCTCAACTTACAACTTGTCAATGCATATCCTCATATTTGATCACTTTAACCTTAATCACCTAAAGATGCCTATGATAGGGGCAATGAGAGCTGAAAGCTAGTAAGTATCATAATTTTTGGGAGCTCTTTATGAGACTTGCAATCCCTGCTTCCCTCTTTGAAGAGCCTTTCTTTTACTTTGTAGTTGAGTCAGTAAACCTACTCCCTTCAATCTCAGCAAGTATTTTGAGTTGTTGTGTTTCATTCATTCATAGGATGATTTATTCAATCATGTTTCTTATGTTCCTTGTTTAGTGATACGTCCATTTTGCATCACTATTCTATGTCTTAATTCACTATTATTCATTGATATATTTCATATTGAGAGATGATACTTATGTTATTTCATCTAATTTTGCATGGTTGATGACTTTTGGAGCATGGACCGCTACAGTCAGGATTCTGATGGAAAAGGTGCTGTCTGGAGGCAAAATTCGCGAAGATCAGAAAATCCGGGAAAATATACGGAAAATCCTATTTTTCCAGAAGACTAAGGATGCCATAAGATGGAGTGGAGGTGGGCCACAGGGGGCCCACACCACCCCATGGCGCGGGCAGGCCTAGGCCGCGCCTGGAGGTGGTGTGGCCACCCTGGCCCACTCCAGCCTCTCCCCTCTGGCGTATATCATCCTCCCGAAACCCTAAGACTCGGAGAGCGGCCACAGAAAGATTTCTCCGCCTCTACGGGGCGGAAAACACCGAGAGAGAAAGATCTCTCCGGCAGACAGATTTCTGCCAGGGGAATTCCTTCCCGAAGAGGGGAGATCGTCGCCATCAACACCACCATCAAGATGGACTTCATCGGGATCATCATCATCATCACCACCATCATCACCATCAGCACCCTCATCACCATCTCCATATTGTTGTAACAATTGCGTTGAATCTTGCATTAGTTCATAGGGGAAACTGTCCCGGTGTTGATTACTCTTTGTAGTTGATGCTATTGAGTGAACTATTGAATTATTGTTTATGTTCAGATTGTTATACATCATTATTCCATCTCTGATCATGATCCATATGATGTCTTGTGAGTAGTTCGTTTTGTTCTTGAGGACATGGGAGAAGTCTTGTTGTTAGTAGTGGAGTTGTGTTGAGAAAGATTCAATAGATTGTTATTTAAGTTGTGGTGTACTTCTTCTAGTGGTGTCATGTGAACATCGACTACATGACACTTCACCTATATGGGCCTAGGGGAATGCATTGTGTATTTGGCTACTAATCGTAGGGTTTGCCGGAGTGACAGAAACCTGAACCCCCATTAGGAAACCATTGCACAAGGGACATAAGGGTCTTAGAGTTTAAAGCTGTGGTTAGGTTTCTACCTTTACTTTCTTTTACTTACGGATGTTTGCAAGGGTATAATCACAAGTATGAATTAGTCTTGGATGGGGCGGTACATTAGCACAGGTTCACCCACACAACACTTAGCAAGCTAAAGAAGATTAATCAACTATATGAAGCGAAATCACTTGGCAGTCTTCCCATGTGTCCTCGAGAACATTTGGTCATCCTAAGTAATACAACCGGCTTGTCCTTTGCTGCATAACGGATTGGGCCACTTGCTGCATTTATTCCTACTGTCTTTTATTTACTCGTACTTTGTTTACTTGCTTTATCGAAAACCCCTAAAAATCCGTTTGCTAAGTATTTGCAGAGAGTTCCTGATCCATACCACTAGACAGCACCTTCTGCTCCTCGTTGGGTTCGACACTCTTACTTATCGAAAATACTGCGATACACCCCCTATACTTGTGGGTCATCATTTAGCACACTACTCTTATCTTGATGCTTACTACTTTGAAAGCTATCTTTGAAAAACAGCTATTTGTGAACTCCAGCAAATTATCAACTATTCTTCGACCAAGAGCTAAGTTTGCCATTACCAATTATGATTCACTTTATGTATCTTTATTGTGTTTCCTTTACTCATTGCAAGCTAAGTTATATAATAGTGAGTTGTCTTCTATTATGATCTATGCACTTGATGGATGTGATGCTTCTTGTCCGTATTCTTTTATCGACTCTTCACTCCATAAACCTGAGGCCATGTTTATTGAGCTCAGTTTCGCTTGGGGACAAGCGAAGTCTAAGCTTGGGGGAGATGATACGTCCATTTTGCATCACTATTCTGTGTCTTAATTCACTATTATTCATTGATATATTTCATATTGAGAGGTGATACTTATGTTATTTTATCTGTTTTTGCATGGTTGATGATTTTTGGAGCATGGACCGCTGCAGTCAGGATTCTGATGGAAAAGGTGTTGTTTGGAGGCAAAAATTCGCGAAGATCAGAAAATCCGGGAAAATATACGGAAAATCCTATTTTTCCAGAAGACTAAGGATGCTAGAAGACGGAGTGGAGATGGGCCACAGGGGGCCCACACCACCCCCTGGCGCGGGCATCCCTAGGCCACGCCAGGAGGTGGTGTGGCCGCCCTGGCCCACCTCTGGCTCTCTCCTCTGGCGTATATCATCCTCCCGAAACACTAAGACTCAGGGAGCGACCAGAGAAAGATTTTGCCGCCTCTGCGGGGCAGAAAACACCAAGAGAGAAAGATCTCTCTGGCAGACAGATTTATGCTGGGGGGATTCCTTCCCGAAGAGGGGAGATTGTCGCCATCAACACCACCATCAAGCTGGACTTCATCGGGATCATCATCATCACCACCATCAAGCTGGACTTCATCGGGATCATCATCATCATCACCACCACCATCAGCACCCTCATCACCATCTCCATATTGTTGTAACAATTGCGTTGAATCTTGCATAGTTCATAGGGGAAACTTTCCCGGTGTTGATTACTCTTTGTAGTTGATGCTATTGAGTGAACCGTTGAATTATTGTTTATGTTCAGATTTTTATACATCATTATTCTATCTCTGATCATGATACATATGATGTCTTGTGAGTAGTTCATTTTGTTCTTGAGGACATGGGAGAAGTCATGTTGTTAGTAGTGGAGTTGTGTTGAGAAAGATTCAATAGTTTGAGATTTAAGTTGTGGTGTACTTATTCTAGTGGTGTCATGTGAACGTCGACTACATGACACTTCACCGATATGGGCCTAGGGGAATGCATTGTGTATTTGGCTACTAATCGTAGGGGTTGCTGGAGTGACAGAAACCTGAACCCCTGTTAGGAAACCATTGCACAAGGGACGTAAGGGTCTTAGAGTTTATTTGTGGTTAGGTCTCTACCTTAATTACTTTCTTGTACTTACGGATGTTTGCAAGGGGTATAATCACAAGTACGTATTAGTCTTGGATGGGGCGGTACATTAGCACAGGTTCACCCACACAACACTTAGCAAGCTAGAGAAGATTAATCAACTATATGAAGCGAAAGCACTTGACAGTCTTCCCATGTGTCCTCGAGAACGTTTGGTCATCTTAAGTAATACAACCGGCTTGTCCTTTGCTGCATAAAGGATTGGGCCACTTGCTGCATTTATTCCTACTGTCTTTTATTTGCTCGTACTTTGTTTACTTGCTTTATCAAAAACCCCTAAAAATCCGTTTGCTAAGTATTTGCAGAGAATTCCTGATCCATACCACTAGCCAGCACCTTCTGCTCCTCGTTGGGTTCGACACTCTTACTTATCGAAAATACTGCGATACACCCCCTATACTTGTGGGTCATCAATACGCAATGTCACTTCCTCTCCAGCAAGCACCTCTCATGCAAAAGGACCTGTTTTCAGCAAAACAGAACAAGTATCAAATATACTTAACATTGCAATTATGTGTTTGCAAGATTATAATATTTATAAATCTGTATATCAAATATATACCTTTGTCATCGATGACCTCACCCGCAATGGGTTCAACCTTCACATTCATAAGATGTGATATGAACCTATGGAAATCATGTGTTTCCGCATCACCTCTCAAGATGCAACTCTTGACATGTGCTTGGTAGCGTGGTGGCGGCGGCCGTGGCACAACGCCATTTGCAAAAGAGCTTGTCATCTAGCTATCCAGGAAGTATGCAGGCCTCATGTACGCATCATGCATGCGCGCCAAGTGGTCGTCAAGCGAAGAGTTCTCATCCATCTTAATCGAGAGAAAATCTCCCATCAGCTCACGCTCCCATATGCGTGCTTGTTCCATGAAATGTGTCCTCAGCTGTACCATTACCGTACGAGGGTCAAGATTACCCACGACTGGCCACAGCTCATCCACCATCATGAAACGCATCATCACTGTGAAGGTGGACATCTCACGGCGGTAATAGCAGTCTTCCCGCTGCTCTGGGCTCTCTGAGATACTGGGCTGCTCCAAATTCATCTCGTTTAGTATATAGTCGACCACGTCATTCTAGCTAAGGAGGACGTGAGGACACACAACCCACATACAGAAGTTTGATCTATCTAGCCTGAGCTTCTCTACATCTAACCAATCGTCAACAGGGAAGGTAGCATCGGGGAGAACCATTTTCTACATTTATTTTGCAAAAAGGAATTTATACTAAGTTTATAATTAAATGAGTTAATATAATAACTCCACGAAAAACACCTATCCCTGAGGGGTTCTAGTGATTACACGACCCCTTTTCCCCACATCTCCCCCGATCGTCACGACCATCACTATGGGTGCTAGGGTGGATGCCTAAACGTCGGTCACATCATTCATGCGACGCGTGCTTGCTCTTTCAACCATCCGTGTTCCGAGGCCATGTCTACACATGCTAGGCTCGCCAACTCAACCTTAGTGTATTCGTTGTGCAACATGGCTTACACCCACTGTATGCGAACGTAGATATGTCTAACACCCGATCATCATGGCCTGCCTCATACCGAAGAACTTTCTTGGTTGTGCACACTAAGGGAGAACACAATCATTGGTATTTTTAATAGGGATCATCTTATTAGGCTACCGTCGAGTATCTAATACTAGCACAGAATAAGATATACAAACAATAACATTGAATGTAAATGCGATGTGATATGGTCCTTCATGTCGTGATCTCCATCTAGCGTCACCGGATTCCGGCGCCAGGGTTTCGGCGCTGTAGACACCAGGGTACCGGTGCCTTTCCGGCGTGGTAGTTCGTCACCTCCGTGACTATCTACTACTACTTCGTAACATAAGGTAAGTACTTTACCTTTGCCACAATCATATCACAAAGAAACGCTCCCTGCAAAACAAAGTTAGATGCCTCTACTTTATCTTTGCATGTTTTAGTGGCTGATTGGGCTTTCGCACAAGAACCACTCTTACCTACGAACTTTCACCACAACACTAATCGAGTAGTTGTCTATACTACACCCCTTTCAGGGCCCTCCATTGTAAATGGTATACCAACTAATGCGAGAGAGACAGAAACCCCCCAAAGCCACTTTATACGGTATAAGCCGTATGTCAAGCATGGACTAGTCTCGCGAATGAACGCGTAAAGTCGGTTAGGGGCCGCTTCATCAAGCATTGATGTGGTATACACAAGTACACGTGGGAGGGTAACAACTAAAAGATCAACGCCCGCATGCTACATCTCGTGTGTTCTACCCGTACTAGCAATACTACACATAGATCTAGCTCTAATACCACTGTAGTGGTTCATGTATGAAAACAATAAATTTTACCCTACGCCCCTGAACCCTTGATGCTGCCAGGACCTATCTATTAGTAATGCAGTAATGGGAGAGGCTTTTATCGAAATTACCCTTGAAGACCGAAAAGTGTTGTCAACGCTCAGGAGAGCGTGGTTGATGTAGACGAGCCGAAGCCGACCTCAAGGTCGTGATGAAGTCCTTGCGCTCCTGTGGCTCCAACAACTCCTAGTGCCTCAAGTGTGACACCTCGTAGGGAGTTACATGCATCCGGTACCTAGTGATGACTCCCGCTTCCCTGATCCAGTAGCAGTTGCAGAAGTAGAGCTCCTGGATCCGAATCCTGCAACATGATGATGCTCTGCGGTGAAGATGTCTCTCGTTCACGCAGTCCGAACTTGGGACCACGATCATGAGAGAGAGAGAGAGTATCAATTGTAGGTGTCCCCAAAAGTGAGGAAACCTTTTATTGAATATTGTGTGTATTTTCTGGTCAAAATACCCCACTATATATAGGGGAAGGGGGAGGTACACCCTCCCCCAAAGTCCCGGGGTGGGACTAAAGGAGGGGAGAGGGGGGCAGCCACCGGTCGGCCCAAGTGGGCCCCATGCCGGTGGCCAAGGCCCAGTCAGCCACCCCTTCCTCCTTTCTCCTCTTGCCTTTCCCTCATGGGCCCTTCTTTGCCCGAAATTTAGCCCATTAAGGCTTTTGACCATTTAATTGATTTTCTCTTTTATTAAATAATTATGAATAAATGATTAAATCAATATTTAACATTCATTCACATATTATTCAACCTTTGTGGAAATGGAACACTTCCACCTCCACTCCAGACATCCTCCGGACTTACCGAAACCCTTCTGGTTTTCTCTCTTCTCTTCTTTGGTGATCCTATCGATCCTATAAACACTCTCTAAGCATCACCAAGCCCTTAAGCGTGATACCCCACAGTTCGGGAACACTCCAGACATGGTCGAGACACTCCCGGAACAATGATCAACAAAGGGACCTAGATGGCCATGTGACCCCTGTGCATTCCACGAAGATCTTTCATCGTTTGAACCGTGACTGTCACGTCTTATTCCTTTTGTCTCTCGATACTTGAATTGTACGAGATTTGATCATTTAAATCACCATGTCGTGTTCAATATCGTTACCGACAAATGCTACTTGACTCGTTTCGACAAGTGATATCCATGTGATCAAATCACTCGTTGCGCAGCTATTGGATATAACTTCTCCGAGTGGGCCCTCGAGTATCTTTCCATCACACGGATGGACAAATCCCGCGCTTGACATATATTGCCTCAAAAGTTCCTCCGAATACCTGAACACACCTTGATTATCACTGTATTACCAAGTGACGTTTGATGCTATCAAAGCACCCTCGGGAGACAATGATTGATATAGCCTCACGGTCTAAGGAATAGTCTATTAGGTCTATTCTAATCATCGTAACTTGAATTTTGTGACATGATCGGGTCATGATGTTTAGGTTGTGTATTGGTTCATCATCTCATTCTCAGAATGAGATAAATCCATTTCCAACTGGCATAAATGCCACATGATCAGGAAATCTTGATCATTTGTTGACCAATGAACCAGTGACTAGAGTTTCATCATAAAACCTTGGTTTATTTATATATCACACGTGTATTAACGTTTCCTTTCAATATAGTTACGACATGATATAAAACTTAATCATAAACTTGATGAAGTATGATAATAATCCTTATTACTATTTGTCTCTAGGGTATATTTCCAACACATACAACCTTGATTTTGACAGCGAGCTTTACGAGGTAATTATGCTAGACTTGCACCGACCAAGTAGTCTGTAGAGCCACCGGCAGCCAGTCATCGTTGCCGCCTAGACACACTCCACCACAACTCCGACTCCACAATAACAGAACGAAGTAGAACAACCCATTGGACACATCGGGAAGAACCGATAACCGAAGCCCAGCCTTAACCCAACCTCATCTCTACACATCATCTTTGCCAAACTGCACACTTGGAACTTGCAGAGCTCCCGGGCACAAGACCCTTCTCTGAACTCATGGTTGAAGGTGACTCCGGGACGATGCCCCAAGAAAGGGAAGAGACGCAGTAGTTGAAGGAGTTATGCCCTAGAGGTGAAGGAGATATGCCCTAGAGGCAAATAATAAATAGGTTTTTATTATCATATCTCAATTAGTTTATAATAGTTTCATATTGTGCTATAACTGTGCCAAGTAGAAACATTGGTACAGGTGTGGTATGAAACAACCAAGTCCCTAGTAGCCTCTATTCATACTAGTTCGTTGGTCACGCCGATGATCTGGGTTTTAAGATCATGGGCATTTATGCCGACTAACAACGAGATCATATCATTGGAGAATGATGTGATTGGACATTTCTCGAAGGATTGCAACACGATCAAGTCATATAGTTCATTTTTGCAACAGCTATACCTAGACTCCTTCTCCTTAGACCGTGAGCTCATATTACAAACTGTTTTCCTAGGCTGCTTTGACTGCATCAAACTTTATCTAGTAATACGGTGGCTATAAAGGTGTACGTTGGTTATTCCGAAGGAACAGTAGATGACATGTGACTGCAAGACCGGGATTTGTTCACCCACATGACGGGTAAAGATACATACGGCCGCCTTGGTGAGATTACATCCATAAATGTTGCAACATGTGACTAGGTCACGGGGATGTAATATCACGGTAACAAGGAAAACATAACTTGTTGTGAACGAGATTGAACAAGGTATGGAATACCATTGATCGGATCTCGGACAAGTTGTATCGAGAAACAAAAGGAAGAGGATGCTACATTAGACGGTTCAAACGACATTGTCATCAGGAATGCATAGGGGTCACATGGATATCCCTGGTCCCTCTGTTGATCATTGATACAGATCATGTCTAGAGCATTCCCGAGCCGTGAGAGGATACACTTAAGGGTACGATGAGAGCGATCATTCGTAAGACGGAATCACAGTAGAGAAAGAGGAAGCGGAATCGTTCAGAGAGATCCGAAGTGGTTGGAGAAAGAATAAAGGAAAAGTCGAAAAGTGTTTTGATAAATGGGAATTTAAATATATATTTATTATATGTTAATTGTGAATTAATATATTCTAAATAATATTTAGATTAAGATTTATAAAGTCAACTTTATAATAGGCCAAATCCGGAGGAAAAGGCCTAGAAATAAAACGCAGGAAAATAAAAGGAAAAAGGCAAAATAGCCACCATGGGCGGATAACCGCCACCGCACAAGGCAATGGATAGTTACGACGCGCCACCAGCGGCCGTCGCTGCCAGCCCACCAAGGGCGAGGCAGACAGGCGAGGCGGAGTCAGCGCTGCCCTTGCCCACCCGAGGCAGGGTCGGGTGCTGGGTCGCCGGGGGTGGCTAGCCCACCCGGGTCCTTCCTTTTTCGAGCCACCGGCGCAATGGCCACCGGTGGGTAAAGCCCACCCGGTGGCGGCTTCTCTTTCTTTTCTTTTTGTTTTTATTTAGCATTTTCTGTTTGCTATTTGGGCTGAGTACTTTTGGCCCATTTGGCAGTCCAAAATTCTGCTGAGTTTTTCCTTTAGTAATTAGTCCCACATGGCTTAGCCTTTAAGAAAGGTACACCCCCTTAGCTTATATAAAGGGGTGCCCATGGGTGGGATTAAACACACCAATATTTGGAGTAGTCCTTTGGTTGACTTTCTCCTTCTCTCCCTCTCTCTATACCTTGTGACCATGGCCCCAAGTCTAGGCTGTGCGATCAAGGTACACCTGCAGTACGCCGTTGCGCTATAGGGATTCCTAGCCGGATATCAACTTCCGCATTTTCGGCAGGATCGGGGAGCCGGAGGTCTTATCGTGCACCGGATGTGTACGAAGACACGAGGCGCAACACTTGGGGCGCTTAAATGTCGTGAGCCGGAGCTGTTGCACGATGCAGATGATGAAGATCAAGAAGGAGCAAGGGGTGACCTGCGAGGAGCTTCGCGACCTTGAGGTCGGCTTCGAGTACGACTACTCCAACCACGTTCCCCGCGGAACGTTAACCGCGTACGGTCTACAAGGGTATGTATTCTCTACGCATCAGCCATTACTGCATTACTACATAGATAGATCCTAGGCTAAGTTTCCGGGGTCCTTCGTAGGGAAATTTTTGTTTTCCGCGCCGATCCCTAACAGAGGTATCAGAGCCGATCTATGCATAGGAGTGTTGTACGGCCAGTACGCACAAGTATTGTGCGGGCATTGATCCCTTAGTTGTTACCCTCTAACGTGTACTTGTTTATATCGCGGTATTGTTTGATGAAGCGGCCCGGACTAACCTTACGCGTATTCGTACACGAGACTGGTTCCACGCTTAACATACGGCTTGTACCGTATAAGTGGCTAGCAGGTGTCTGTCTCTCATTCGATAGTTGATATAGCATTTACAACGGAGGGCCTCGAAAGGGGTTAATAGAGACAACTGTCGGATCCATGTTGTGGTTGGAAAGTTCGTAGTTTAGAAATGGTTCTAGTGCGAAAGCCCTAACAACCACGTAAAACTTGCAATAGATAAAGTAGAGGCGTCTAACTTTATTTTGCAGGGGGCATGTGATTATGATATGGCATTGGTCATTACGAAGGTAAAGTAGTTTACTTTTCTGTTGCTAAATAGTATAGTAATAGTCATCGTTCCGATGAACGACCTGGTGGAGGCGCCGTGGACTTGGCGTCAAACCAAGGGCAAGATGGAGATCATGCCGGAGCACTCGATGGAGATCAAGGTGCAAGAAGAAAGACCATATCATATCACATTATACATATGATGTTGATACCAGTTTTTCCATCTTATTGTGTGCTAGTATTTAGATACTCAACGGTAGCAAATAAGATAATCCCTATTTAATTCCAACGTTCCATGTTCCCCTTGTGTGTGCACCACCAAGAAAGTTCTTCGGTATGAGGCGATCCAGGGTTACAGGCCTGGGTGTCAGACATATCTACGTTCGCATACAGTGGGTGTAAGCCATGTTGCACAGCGAATACACACAAGTTAGATTTGGCGAGCCTAGCATGTACATACATGGCCTCGGAACACAAGAGATTGAAAGATCGAGCATGAGTCACATGGATGATGTGATTGACATTATTGAATGTCTACCTTTGATAATGCACTGATGGCCGTGATGATCGGGGGAGATGCAGAGAAGAGGGATCATGTGATCACTAAAATCGTCCAGGGGATGACCATTTTAGTGGAGACCAATTATAAATTGATCTCTTATTATAAACTTAGTCTAGATGTCTGTTTGCAAATATTTTAGTAGACCTTAGCCTATCCCATTGAGGTCCTTTGCGACCATGGGAATATATTGCTTAATTTGGAACTTAGCAAAAGGGTCCAACTTCATAAATTAATACCCACGCCTGAGGGATATCCTCGTAAAAGGTGATCTTCTCTTCTTGATACAATAACCATTAGGAGATAATTCGATGACTCCAGAATGTTTGGAGAAACACTTAGCAATCTTGCATTAGAGTTGAGAACTCTTGGAAGGGCTTGATTGTAAATGGAGTCATAGATGGAAAAGGTATATGTAACATATACAAATTATAAATGTGGTTCTTGCAGAACTCATTGCAGTTTGCAAAGTATTTGATATTTGTCTCGTTTTGTGAAAAACAGGATGATTTGCTTGAGAATTGCTGGTCTTGAGGCAATGTGACTTGATGACGGCAAGCAAATCAGTTAATGGCCAACATCACCTCTTTCCTCAAAGTTTATCATTTGGATTAGTAGACTTGAATATAATTTGTAATCCTAGTTTGTGTGTCTTGCTTTTGGCGAGACGATTATTCATATGAACAAGTTACAAATCAGTTTGTACTATTCTTATGAACAATACCTTATGGTCACATTATGATTATAAATAAGTTATTCTCATCATTATGTTAATGATAATAGTTTAAACATTTATAAAGGATTAGAATGCTAAAAGATATCCAAAGCTTAATAATGAAAAGACACTATAGTTTAAGTCATTTTGGTTATTGCATGTTCTTTATGAAAGATCGGGGTCCTAGATGCACAATCTAGAGACTTTGCAAAACCATGCCTCTCTGGCAGAATGACTAAAACTCCGATTACGTAAAAGCGGTGATATGCGAAGAAATGTTGAATCTTATACATAGTGATGTATCATATTTTCAACAAGTAGTGGAAATCATTTATTGTGGTCTTAAGTGAATAAGTGTATTTACTTAATGAAACATGAAGTTTGAAATGATTTGAATTGTTCAAATGAGTTCATAACTAAATGGGATATTGAATTAACTGAATTAACAAGTCTCTTCGATTTGATCGACATGAATAAGGTATTCAAGTTAAGTTTAGCATAAAAGGAACATGTGAAAGGTGTTTCACAAATTATGATAATTGGACAAATTCAAACTATGTTAAAAATATCTAAACATCATAATCAATATGTATTAGATACATATGGTGTGATATTATCTCTTATCAGGGTTGTAGTTGTCGTTTAGAGTTAGAGATCGAAATAAGCAAACACTCATTTGAAATACAAAGGAACATCTAAAGATTCGTGGAAACAACACCATAAGTGTTATGGCACGTTCGAGTTTCTAGAGATTTCGACATGTCGAAGTCGTGGCAAATAAACAAGCCTTTGTAGAGCATTCTTAGGAAGCTATGAATGCATCTTCCACAAAGGGGCAAACCTGTTGTTGTCCAAAGATGACGTGTCTCGATGAAAGATACAGGTGGAAGAAAGTAAAAGATTAAAACAAGGTATTTGACCTTGCCTCCGAATTGTTGAGTGGCGCAGCGGAATTTTTTTCGTGAATCCAAGCTCTACAAATAGAGGAGAAACCAATGATAATGATCATAAAGTTTCAGGAATACTTTTACTAAAGAAAGTAGGATTCAGCTATATATTCTACAAGTTTGTGGAGTTATATTATTGATTCACTTATAATGTTTTGAACAAGACATACCTACGAATTACAAAGAAGCGTGATGGACCTAAGTACGAGAAATGAATTGTCATTGAAATCTTGTTAGTGGAATTCTCGATTTGATAGTGATCAAAGAATTTTGGAATGTCCAAGATTATCGAGAGGACCTAGATTTGAGTGGGAGCAAATTAGCTTGGCTAATTCATAATGTGTAGCTGACATATTCTGAGTGGGATCTAAGTAAAATCCCTAGATCTCAAACATGAATGTCATATTTGAGTGGGAGCGTGAAATCATTCTGGAATATGTAGACAACATATGTGAACGATGTGATATGTGTTAATAGTATTTAAGTTAGGATGAAGTTGAATTTATTAAACAATAAGATCTATCGAGATAGATTGGTAAGTTTAATAAACACTGAATGTCAAATGCTTTCTGGACTTGATTCTGAAAGATGTTCAGAATGTCCTAAGACAAGACTCTGAAGTAGCTCAGAATGGAATAAGGTAAGAAAGACGTTCTTACTATATGAAGCATTGAGTATTGCAACTATGGTTGAAAGAAATAGATGTGTTGCATCTCCTATGCATTAGTCATAGGTTCTTCCATATAACCATGTTGCATACTCGACATGTGACCCAAGGTTCTGGTTGGGAGGACTAGCTCTTAACTGTAAGAACATGTCTTTAAGTGATTCCTGAGTTGATCACTAAACCAGAATTAAGTTTGTACTTAAGTAGCAAGAAGCAATGTAAGTGGCATAGTTACATTCCATGCACTAGGATCTACATAGATATAGAAGTATAAAAGGCTACATCTGATGTGATGTATAATGTTATGGCGGGGCTAATTCGCTTTTAACGTAGAATGATGTGTCCCAGGGCCCAGTGCCCATGAGAAAGCCCTCGAGGTTGATTTAACGTCACTGTAAGCTCCTGGAATCCGGCCTTGTTCTGCTGCCATGACTATAGTATATACACAAAGGATAGCAAAGTGTGTTTCGAAGTTTAGATGACAACAGTGAATAACGACCGTCATTATAAACACTAGAAACAAAAGTCTCACTTTGTTGCTAAACAAATGCTTCGACCCATTATAAGATAATGGTGTGAATGTCATATTAGGAAGACATTAACGATTTGCAAAAGACATAATGATCTGATAAAACAGAACATGGACATGACGTTTCCCATGAGCATGCATGATCTGTAAACGCATGTGGTATATGGTTTATACGAGTAAAATGCAAGCTAGATTATTTGTACTCTAGTGCAAGTGGGAGACTGAAGGAGATATGCCCTAGAGGCAAATAATAAATAGGTTTTTATTATCATATCTCAATTAGTTTATAATAGTTTCATATTGTTCTATAATTGTGCCAAGTAGAAACATTGGTACAGGTGTGGTATTAAACAACCAAGTCCCTAGTAGCCTCTATTCATACTAGTTCATTGGTCACGAAGATGATCTGGGTTTCAAGATCATGAGCATTTATGCCGACTGACAACGAGATCATATCATTGGAGAATGATGTGATTGGACATTCCTCGAAGGATTGCAACATGATCAAGTCATATAGTTCATTTTTGTAACAGCTATACCTAGACTCCTTCTCCTTAGACTGTGAGATCATATTACTCACTGTTTCCCTAGGCTGCTTTGACTGTATCAAACGTCATCTGGTAATACGGTGGTTATAAAGGTGTACGTTGGGTATTCCGAAGGAACAGTAGATGACATGTGACTGCAAGACCAGGATTTGTTCACCCACATGACGGGTAAAGATACATACGGCCGCCTTGGTGAGATTACATCCATAAATGTTGCAACATGTGACTAGGTCACGGGGATGTAATATCATGGTAACAAGGAAAACATAACTTGTTGTGAACGAGATTGAACAAGGTATGGAATACCAGTGATCGGATCTCGAACAAGTTGTATCGAGAAACAAAAGAAAGAGGATGCTACATTTAGACGGTTCAAACGACATTGTCATCAGGAATGCATAGGGGTCACATAGATATCCCTGGTCCCTCTGTTGATCATTGATACAGATCATGTCTAGAGCATTCCCGAGCCGTGAGAGGATACACTTAAGGGTACGATGAGAGCGATCATTCGTAAGACGGAACCACAGTAGAGAAAGAGAGAAAGCCAGAATCGTTCCGAAGAGAGATCCGAAGTGGTTCGGAGAAAGAATAAAGGAAAAGTCCCGAAAAGTGTTTTCGGATAAATAGGAATTTAAATATATATTTATTATATGTTAATTGTAAATTAATATATTCTAAATAATATTTAGATTAAGATTTATAAAGTCAACTTTTATAATAGGCCAAATCCCAGAGGGAAAGGCCTAGAAATAAAACTGCAGGAAAAAGGCAAAATAGCCACAATAGGCGTGGATAACCGCCACCTTGCAGGCGCGGATAGTTAGGCGACACCAAGCCACCACAGGCGCCGCTGCCCACCCGGCCACCAGTGAGGCGAGGACAGGCGGGCGCTGGTCAGGCCGCCCTGCCACCCACCGAGGCGGGATTCTTCCCTTTTCCATGCATGGGCTGAGCTAGGAACCCAGGTGGGGCCAGGCACCCACCGGGTCATTCTCTGCTTTTTCTTTTTGTTTTTATTTAGCATTTTCTGTTTGCTATTTGGGCTGAGTACTTTTGGCCCATTTGGCAGTCCGAATTTCTGCTGAGTTTTTCCTTTAGTAATTAGTCCCACATGGCTTAGCCTTTAAGAAAGATACACCCCCTTAGCCTATATAAAGGGGTGCCCATGGGTGGGATTAAACACACCAATATTTGGAGAAGTCCTTTGGTTGACTTTCTCCTTCTCTCCCTCTGTCTATACCTTGTGACCATGGCCCCAAGTCTAGGTTGTGTGATCAAGGTACACCTGCAGTACATCGTTGCGCTGCAGGGATTCCTAGACGGATATCAACTTTCGCACTCCCGGCGGGATCGGGGAGCCGGAGGTCTCATCGTGCACCGGATGTGTACGAAGACACGAGGCGCAACACTTGGGGCGCTTAAATATCGTGAGCCGGAGCTGTTGCACGATGAAGATGATGAAGATCAAGAAGGAGCAAGGGTGACCTGCGAGGAGCTTCGCGACCTTGAGATCGGCTTCGAGTACGACTACTCCAACCACGTTTCCCGTGGAACGTTAACCGCGGACGGTCTACAAGGGTATGTATTCTCTACGTATCGGCCGTTACTGCATTACTATATAGATAGATTCTAGGCTAAGTTTCCGGGGTCCTTCGTAGGGAAATTTTTGTTTTCCGCGCCGATCCCCAACAAGAGGCAAATAATAAATTGTATTATTTGATATATCTCCTGTATGTTCATAATACGTTTCATATTGTGCTATAACTGTGTTAACACAAAACGTTAATACACGTGTGGTATGTAAACAAACCGTGTCTCTAGTTACCTCTAGTGAACTAGTTCATTGGTCATGAGGATGGTCTGTGTTTCAAGATCATGGGCATTTATGCCAACTGACAATGAGGTCATGTTATTAGTCGAATAACATGATAGACATACATCCGATCGTTATATCTTAATGAGATCTAGTTACAAAGTTCACCATTAATGATAAAACATAGAGAACCTCGCAACCTGATCCTTTGATTGTGAGGTAATGCAAATCACCATTTCCAGAAGAAGCTTTGATGGTTATCAAGAATCATCTCGTAAAAGGGTGATCAAAAAGATGCCACTCAAGTTTTCTGAAGGGATGTGTTGAGGAGTACATATCAAGACCAGGATTTGTCTAGTCCATGTAACAGACAGATACATGTGGCCATCTCGGTGGCGTTGCATTAATGAAGCTTGCAAGCATGTGACTAGGTCACGGGATGCAACAACGTGAGAACAAGAAAACAAGTTCATCAGTAACGAGATCGAACTAAGGTATGGAGATACCGAAGATCAAGTCTCGGATGAATTAGGTATCAATGACAAAGGGAACGGGGAACGACTATCTCACGGTTCGAGCGATTGTATTCGTGAAATGCACGGGGGTCACATGGCCATCCAGGTCCCTCTGTTGATCATTGATATGAGAGTGGTCTCTATCATGTCTGGAGTGTTTCCGAACCGAAGGATGTCACGCTTAAGGGTAGGGACGCTTAGGGTAGATGAGGTATCGTATGAGAAATAGAGAGAGAGAGAGAGAGAAACCAGAATAGTTTCGGTAACATCCGATGGAGATCGGAAGGGGTCCGGAAGTTGTTCCGGAGTGAAGGAATAATATAATATGTGTATTTGAATGTTAATTGGAGAATTAATATTAAATATATTTTTTATTTTATTTTTAAAGGCTCCATATTGCTAATGGGCTTCACCCGAAGGGAGGCCCAATAGGGCAAGGCGCCTAGGGAGTGGGGGCCGGCCGGCCTAGGGCTAGTGGGCCGCCCCAGTGGGGCCACCTAGGGCCGGCGGCTACCCCTAGGTGGCCGGCGGGTGTGGGGATTAGTCCCACGCCGCCTGGCCCCTGGGTGGTGCCCTCCTCCCACTATATAAAGGGGTTCCCCTCCCCCTTTGGGATCATCCCATTCCTCTCATTCTCTCTCTCTCATCTGCTGAGGACTTCCCCGTAATATTGGGGAGGACCTCGTAGTTGAGTTCTCCACCTTCACACTACCGTCGTGTGATCCGCGATCCGGCATCTACTTCTTCCGCTGCTCGGCTGGATCGGAGTCCGGTTGACGTCTCCTACACCGGACGTGTGACGAACTTCAGAGGCACCACACTTGGGGTGCTGCTCGTCTTCATCAATATACGCCTTCCTGTGTAAGGCGTGCCTCTGTCTGCAAAGGTATGAATATTGTATTCCTTCTCTGTTACTTATGTCTACATAGTATAGATCCTGGTATTAGTGTTCGAGTAGATAGAAATTTTTTGTTTTCTGCTACGGAACCCTTCAGTAGTGCCTCCATCGCTCGATCCCGGATCAGAGGTTTGCTTTCGGAGCTTAGGCCACAGGAGGAGGAGTGAACACACCTTGACGATGCTTCCAGGAAATTCTGTGGCACCCTCGGGCACCACCATCGCCAGCTCTGGCCAAAACCGGAACAAGGATTTCTCCCAGAGATGCTCAACACCTGCAACCTGAAATGGCCGCATGCGAGCCACAACCAAGCGCACCTAAGCATTCCAAACACACCCCTGTCGAGGCCAGCTCCGCACCTCCAGGCCGAACACGCCGGCGTAGACACCAAAATCCTCACTGATGTCCACTATCCTCACTGCCAACTAAAGCCGACGGGCCAAATCAAGGGGTCAACAGGATCTGGCGCCTACAACCACCACCAAGACGTCGATGACGACGACCGCCCAAACACCATCCCGCCGGAGTTCCAGGAAGAGGGAGGCGGGCTGCCACCCCACCCCGTCGCGTCGGGCAAGAGAGACTTGCTGGCGCCGCCGCACCAAGAGGAGACTGAAGAGATGGCCTCGGCCAATGGGTGCTGTAGAGGGAGCTCGGGTGGTGGAGACGATGGCCACCGGAGACACGCCAGCCCCGACGCAGGAGGCCGAGCCACCCCACCTAGATCTCACGTCGCTTGAGCCAATGCCGCACGCGCGCGTGAGACGGAAGCCCTGTTGCGGGCGCCCACCACACGGGTCTCGCTCAGCGGTTTCCTCTGGCGGCGGTGGCGCAGCAGGGACCGGAGCGGGAGGGGGATGGGGGTGGTTGCTTGCGGTCTAAGGTTCCCCCGAGTCGCCTGGGTAGGACCGGTTGGGGGGGTGATGCGGGGGCACAACATGGACCGGAGCGGGGAGGGGGGATGGGGGTGGCTGCTTGCGGTCTAGGGTTCCCCCGAGTCGCCTGGGTGGGGCGGGGGCGATGCACAAGTGTCCTTTTTCTTGCACATTAATCGACGAGTATGAATTCAAATCCATCTTAAAATAGATAGCTTCTAAGTTCTTTGCATTAGAACTTCAGATTTTATAGCATTACATATGGAGAATCAAAATATTCCAAACCTTTTTTATGACAATCTTTCACAACAACCGCGCTCATATATCTACATAAATTTTCCTCCAAGCAGAAGTGGTATGTACATCTAGCAGTTGGACATGGCTAAACACCGACATATAGCTCCCAGATCAACAGGCTGTATTATGCAAGACAAAAGAAACTAGAAAAGGGATGCATTTGTTGATCATAGTCAAGCAATTCATCATCATCAGAATATGAAGCTCACTACACCGGTAAAAGAATTCCTGCACGGCGGAGCTATTGGCCAAAATTCCCGCTGTCTTCACTTCCCCTGCTGGTTCAGGACAAAGAACCAAAGGGTCCGGGAGTTACGGGAGAGGTGGAGTTCAGCCGGATTCGATCCGAGATTCATGTCGCCATGAGTACCAAGTTCGTAGGTAGCGCAATTGATCCAATTGTGCGGGCTACGAGGCCGTCGTGTTTGTCGAAAGACAGTGCGATCTTATCCCGTGCTCTACTTTGGATCCTGAACACACACAGAGACAGAGTGCAGCCAAAAGCAGGTCATGATCGGAGGAAAAGAAGATGACCGTCTGGTTTCTCTTCGATTTTTCCTCTGCTTTCACGAATAATTCACACCTCTCTAGCTAGCAAAGATCGAGACAATCCGACATATACCATCATGCTGTCACCGGCTTTTTTGTATCTACGTTAGCCGATATTTACCGAGTTAGCACGTCTCAGGTGAACAATGTCAAATCGACGTACTGCCGCAGTTAACTATTTTTTGTGCGGTTAACTTAATTATCCACAGTAGGTAGCAGAATCTAGAAAACCAAAATAGCGAGTCAGTGGCTACATCTGTAACGTTGGTGCATGGTGCTGAACTGCAGATTAGTTTGGTCCGATCAGCTGCTGAGACCACAAGAGCAGACTGAGAAGAGATCACAATCGGTGGCGATTTTGACTGGACTAAACCTGGTTTGCTGCTAAACTAACTCAGGATCGAACACAGCCCCTGACTGTCAATTGCCTACTGTCCTGGTATCAATGATGGCAGCGAGGAAAAACGTGGGAAAGGCAAAAAGACCAAAATGGCTGGCCTCCAAAGATATCGGTGTCCTTCTTTTCGCAGTGCCCAGGAGAGATTCGCGACCGGCAACTCCCATCGGCCGCGCCCTATCCTGCCCGCAAAGCCTCCGACCCAGCCCCCGGACACGGAATCCTTCAGCCGTTGGATCGCCCGATCACCCGTCTCGTCTCAATCGAACGAGCTCTCATTGTCCTGGAAGAGGACAAGAATCGCTGTACGCGTTGTAGCAGCGTATGTACAAGAGGTGCCTCGAGGGGCCCGTGGGTTACCTGATTAGGGGTGACAGGAAGTAGCGTAGACGGTACGGGCCTAGCTAGGGAGGAAACGAGGCGAAATGCCGATATCTTTCGGGAAAGAGAGGCTCGTGTGGTGGGTGGGCGCTAGCTAGGGTGATGTCTGCGCGCACGCACGCACAAATCGACAGGGTTGGGCAGGGCCGCACGGTCATGTACAAGTCGACATGGTGATCATGATCATTGAAGAATGACAAAGCAGCGCGCAGGTCTAGTTGCAGGTGGCTTTCGGCAAAGATGCAGGTGATCTCGATTCTCCCCTGTTCGTCTGCGCGAGAGCACGTACGTACCTTAAGACATGGACCGACAACGCACTGGATTAACTAGTATATCTGAGAGATTTCAGTTACGCAACTGTGACGGTGTCTCTTGTGGATCCGATCGAGCGTATTCTGCTTTATGCTACGTTTCCATGTCTAGCCATTAATAATTCAGACCATTGGCAATGACGTAGAACCTAACCATTTTTTTTTTGCCTAGACGTAGAACCTAACATAAAAAGGCACCGTGCAGCGACAGAACTGCTCTCGTGTAGATGTAGAATACCGTAGCAGAATCGTACGAGTACGATCGACCATCCATATGCATGCAGTGCGCGCGGCCAACTGATCGGGCGACACGTTTACGCGGCCATAGGATAGGCCTAGTTGCTAATCCGTGCATATCCAGATCCACAACGAGGCAAGGCTTTACGTCGCAGAGATAGACAGACAGACAGACAGCAGATCGCTAAATCACCGAGCCTGCCAGGTGAAACGAAACGAAATAAAGCGACGTCGACAGACGGCCAGGCAATCGAGCAACGTCAGCTTTAGTTTTGCTTTGTCCCACCCACCATGCACAGCACAGCTCCAAATTAGACGATCGATCCATGGCGGGATGATGGCTACCACACACTACCTCTGCAAGCGAGGGGTCAATCGCGAACCACCGGACCGGTGGCGCCGAGGAGTCAACACCCGCACCCGTAGAGCTCTCGACGACGCCGGAGAATGGGCGCTCGGCAAAGCCAAATCCGGGGCCTGGCACACGCACGGCCACCGGGCAGCACGAGTGCACGACCGAAACGAGGCCGGCATCGGATGGCGCGGTCGGGCCTGCCTGCCGCGGAGGGGCACGGCCGCCGTGGCAGGGCCCGGGCGCGTGTCGCCCTCGCGCTGGTGCCCCCTCCCGTTCTCTTCGTGCCGCCCCACGTACGGCGGCAGTGCTCCTACGTATGCAAAAGCACAGCTGAGATTTCATGTACGTATATGGAACCGTATCGTATCCGGTATGTAGTGAATGGTTTGGGTACTTTCGCACTCTCTCCCTTTTCTTTTTTTTTTTAAACAATAAAA
Organism: Avena insularis; assembly: GCA_023614405.1. Lineage (NCBI taxonomy): Eukaryota > Viridiplantae > Streptophyta > Magnoliopsida > Poales > Poaceae > Avena > Avena insularis. Next base: position 456,757,680 of record CM042694.1, read on the forward strand.
GGGTCTAGAAGATCCAGGAAGCTGCAAATTTAACATGTGGCAGGTACAAGATTGGAGAGGCCCCTCACCGTTAACACCCTAGCCAAGCTAGAAAATAAAAAAGAGGGACCTCAAAATTACACAGAGCATCTCAGAACTAAAAGTACGAAAGCAATCAAGTCCCTTAGCACCTCTGCCACAGCACTCCGGCGACCTCAAGCCGATGAAATCGACGAGATCAACGAGGTCTCTTGCCCGTGACGCCTTCCAATCCGGAGTGGAAGCACAGCCGGCAGCCATCTTGCCAATCGCGGGGACGGACCACTTGCCATTGACGAGCTGTCGAGCTCTGGAGCTGTGCTTCGAGATAGGGCCTCCAATGGAGGTTGGAGCCTTCGCCGTAGAGACCCAAGAAGACCAGCCGCTGCTATAGGGCCACTGCGATGAAGAGCTAGATGGCGCAGCTTCAACCGGACTCTGCAAAAACGGCAGCAGCGACCAAAACCCCCCTCCCCACCTCGCCACCACGGCCGGCCAAGGGAGAAGCGAAAGGGCCATCGTTGTCGCAAAAGCAGAGACCCAAGAGAGCTTTATGAACGAGCCTCTGAATCCTCGCCACTCCACAGAAGCTTCAACCATTGAAGCGTGAGCAGAGGGTAGGAGCAGAGACCTCCCGACGCCGCTCCACAGCGTCGCAGAGTAACTCGAAGAAGCGCCTTCCCCAGAAACCTCGATCGCTGCCACGCCAGAAATCCTCCTCCCCTCGCCGCCACGGCCGGCCGGAGGAGGAAAGGCTGACAAGCAACCGCGCAGATGAGGAGAAAGCGCGAGGAGGCGAGGTCCACAGCACAGACGACCCACATCCCCCAATCCTCCCTCGCCGCCAAGGCCGACCGAGGAAGGGGGCGGAATCCGTAGATGCAGATACCGTCGGGCTTTATTGGAGGTCTTGGTGGCCTTCCTCCACCACCCCACCGCCGTGTCGACGGCCAGAGATAGGAGCGTCCACCGGCGAGGGATCCAGCCCCAAGATCCCATCGCAGCCTCGACGGCACGCAGCCAGAAACGGGCAAACAGCCCAGACCCTAACCTAGTATCTACAGAGGGGGCCCCGGCATCGGTCCTCAGCCTCTCTCTACCGGCGGCGCCGGCGAGATCGGCGACGGGCCAACCCGGGGCGGGCAGTGGAAGACAAAGGAACTGTAGCAGGGGGAGGAGAGGAGAGGGTAGGAGACACAATGGCAGCGCGTCTCCCCCTTTTCTCCTGTTTTACAGGCCGGTAACCGAGTCGATGTTCTTGTTAAGTAAAATCTAGAGCAGTACACGACAAGAAAATGCGTGGTGGGCCCATAACCCACGGGTCACATGATCGAAACCTGTCTCTGATAGTTCGAATTTTTTATTTCTTCTTTGGCATGTTTTTCTTTTCCTTTCTCCTTTGCGTTCACCCCAGTGTCCAGACTTGCTATGAAGGTGCTCATAAAGCGTTTTTCACCCGCCAAACTCAGTCACTAACATGCACCCGGCCAAAAGGTGAAGATATCCCTGTCCAATGGAGTTCTACGTACTATCCAATTAGGAGAACGAACCGGTAACTTAGTACTAGTAGCTCAAATTAGCTTGTTCGGACGGAGCATAAAAATAAGCAGCTAGCGCGCCACTTTACGTACTACTCGTCTGATAAAGCAGTGTACGTACGAGGCAGGCAGTGCGATTATCTTTTTTTTTTTTTTGCGAAATAGGCAGTGAGATTATCATTGCCTAATCATTCGTCGGCGTCGCGTACCGCTAAATGCCAGCAGTGCTCGCTGCGTGTCTGAAGGCGACGTCGACAGCCGCGCACGGAGCACGCGCGCATCGTCGTCGAGCCGGTACCACTGCTGCTCGTACATGTACGCCGGCCAGCCTTGCGCGAGTTCTGATCGATCGATCTGCAGCCTGCAGGGCAAGCGACCGGACACGAGAGGCGCCTGTCATCGTCGCGTCGCTTCGCCCCCGCCCGCCGCTTTCGACCTGTCGCACCCGCCCGCTGCGGTGTCGAGTTTCCCGCTGCCGCCCCGTCGCTCTCGGCTCGTGCCCCTGCCCGTACGTACGTGACGCAGAGTGGTGCGGCGAGACGGCGACAGCGATACTATTTTACGTGCGCTCTCGCGCGTGGGTGGTGCAGCCGCAGTTCGTCGCGTAGGTACGTGCTCGTGCATATCCGTTCGGCGCCGACGAGTAGTGGATCCTGCTTGTCCTGTTGTGCGGTGCGCAGGGGTACGTGCCGGACCTAACTCGTGGAGGCCCGCGTGTCAGCCGGCCGACGACCGTGTCCGTGTGTGTGGAGGCCCGCGCGTCGCGAGCATGTCAGCAGTGAAACACTCTGTTGCGTTGTGCGGCGTCAGCTAGCTCTAGGTGGCAGAAACTCCCATATCTCCGCGGTGGCGAATCCTTCGAGAGAGGTTGCGCGAGCCTACTAGTCTACCTTTAGGATCGTGCGTCCGTTGTGTTGTGCGAGCGTGGTGTTCCACACTATTCGTTCGCAACCTTTCAGAGATTTTGTCTCGATTCTTCTACGAAACCAGACTAATGCAAGCATTTCTCCTGATTCGAGAGACCCGAGCAACGCACAGGAGTCAGGGACAAACGTCCCGGTTTTTAAATGGCTATTCGTCCTGATCAGACATTTAACCCACTAGGTCGGGCCAGATACATGGCTCTGTCAGACACCCCGCTCAGACATTTAACCGGCATTTAATAACCGCCTACAAATGCATCGTCCCAACCAGCCCTTTCTTTGTTTTCTCTCTTGGTTGAAGGAGTGGTGTGGTGTGCTAGTTTTTTTCCTATGCACATTAGGTGTTCGACGAAATGTCTGAGAGAATGATACGCTTGATTTCACACAAAGTAAAAATGATATGAGGTGCCCGAGCCACATTTAAGTATTTCTCCTCTTTCGTTCCTTCTTGATCGAGGTTAGCAACTGATGACCCACAAGTATAGGGGGTGTATCGCAGTATTTTCGATAAGAGTGTCGAACCCAACGAGGAGCACAAGGTGCTGGCTAGTGGTATGGATCAGAAATTTTCTGCAAATACTTAGCAAACGGATTTTTAGGGGTTTTTAATAATGCAAGTAAATAAAGTACGAGTAAATAAAAGACAGTAGAAATAAATGCAGCAAGTGGCCCAATCCTTTATGCAGCAAAGGACAAACTAGTTGTATTACTTAAGATAACCAAACGTTCTCGAGGACACATGGAAAGACTGTCAAGTGCTTTCGCTTCATATAGTTGATTAATCTTTTTTAACTTGCTAAGTGTTGTGTGGGTGAACCTGTGCTAATGTACCGACCTTTCTAGGACTAATACATACATGTGAGTATACCCCTTACAAACATCCGTAAGTACAAGAAAGTAATTAAGGTAGAAACCTAACCACAGTTTTAAACTCTAAGACCCTTATGTCCCTTGTGCAATGGTTTCCTAACAGGGGTTAAGGTTTCTATCACTCCGACAACCTCTACGATTAGTAGGCAAATACACAATGTATTCCCCTAGGCCCATATAGGTGAAGTGTCATGTAGTCGACGTTCACATGACACCACTAGAAGAGGTACACCACAACTTAAATATCAAACTATTGAATCTTTCTCAACACAACTTCACTACTAACAACATGACTTCTCTCATGTCCTCAAGAAGAAAACGAACTACTCACAAGACATCATATGGATCATGATCAGAGATGGAATAATGATGTATAACAATCTGAACATAAATAATAATTCAATGGTTCACTCAATAGCATCAACTACAAAGAGTAATCAACACCGGGAAAGTTTCCCCTAAGAATTATGCAAGATTCAACCCGATTGTTACAACAATATGGAGATGGTGATGAGGATGCTGATGGTGATGATGGTGGTGTTGATGATGATGATGATCCCGATGAAGTCCAGCTTGATGGTGGTATTGATGGCGACGATCTCCCCTCTCCGGGAAGGAATTCCCCCGGTAGAAATCTGTCTGTCGGAGAGATCTTTCTCTCTCGGTGTTTTCTGCCCCGCAGAGGCGGCGGAATCTTTCTGTGATCGCTCCTCGAGTCTTAGGGTTTTTGGAGGAATATATACGCCAGAGGGGAGAGCCAGAGGGGAGCCAGGACGGCCACACCACCTGGTGGCGAGGCCTAGGGTGGCCCGCGCCAGGGGGTGGTGTGGGCCCCCTGTGGCCCATCTCCACTCCCTCTTCTGACAGCTTTCGTCTTCTGGAAAAATAGGATTTTTCGTATATTTTTCCGGATTTTCTGATCTTCGCGAATTTTGCCTCCAAACAGCACATTTTCCATCAGAATCCTGGCTGCAGCGGTCCATGCTCCAAAAGTCATCAACCATGGAAAAACAGATGAAATAACATAAGTATCACCTCTTAATATGAAATATATCAATAAATAATAGTAAATTATGACATAGAATAGTGATGCAAAATAAACGTATCAACTCTCCCCAAGCTTAGACTGCGCTTGTCCCCAAGCGAAACTGAGCTCAATAAGCATGACCTCAGGTTTATGGAGTGAAGAGTCGATAAAAGAATACGAACAAGAAGCATCACATTCATCAATATGTAGATCATAATAGGAAACAACTCACTATTATATAACTTACTTGCAATAGGTAAAGGAAACACAATAAAGATAGATGAAGTAAATCGTAATTGGTAATGACAAACTTAGCTCTTGGTCGAAGAATAGTTGATAATTTGCTGGAGTCAAAAATAGTGTTGCTACTGACTGAGCTAGGTTTGCCAAAACCAACTAAATTAACTCAATGATCCCAAAGTGATACCAATACTAACAACAAGATCAACCATATAACCGCGAATTGAAAACTAATATAAGATATACAAAAGAGTAAATGATAGAACTTCTCATTAATATTCTATAACGGCAACTCACACCAAGGGATACATATCTAACGAGAGAGGTGACACTTCCATAATGCAAAACATCCTACATTATAACTTATCTATTCATGATATGACTCTACTAAAAGGTAAAAAGATAGAAGATAGTGTTGTGATACCGCGGCACTCCCCCAAGCTTGGAACAAGCCAAGGGGATGCCAAACCTGATGACGAATTACTCCTTCGGTGGTGGTGGTAATATTTTTTTAGTTGACATAAGGAAATCTTCCAGTATCTTGCGAAGACTATTATTCTCCCATTGAAGCATGTCCACCTTCCTCCTTAAGTCTCGGTACTTATCGCAGAACTCATTAGTGACTCGTAGAGCTTCCGTTGATGCAGGGCAAGAGACTAAAGGTACCATCCCCTGCTTGGGGTCTTGGAGATCTTCCTCCATAGGCTCCTTCCCCTTATCCTTGGCAGACATCATTGTGCTTCCAAACTTTCAAAGATAGTTCCTGGCAGAAACATATCGGGACGAAAACACGATGAAAACATGATATACGAACCTCGGGGGATCTGGGGATTATATATTACAAAGTTTCATACCAAAAGGAAGGTATTGGGAGAAAACGGCTCGGAGACGGAGTCCGGAGTGGCCACCCCACCTGGTGGCATGGCTAGGGGTGGGCCCGCGCCACAGGGTGGTGTGAGCCATCCTGGCTCCGTTTCCGTCCCACTTTCGCTTCGTAACTTTCCTTATTGACTAAAAACTGCAAAAATATAACTGGACAGATCTTTCGTGGAACTTTTCTTACCGTAATCATACCTATTTAAAACAGAGTCTGTGTATCCAATTTAGTTCTTGATAAATTTTTCCGGAGTTATAACTTGAAAGGCATCCACATCTTCATTGTAAGAATCTCCAGCAATATAGTGCTTGAGTCGCTGCCCATTCACTACTTGTGTAGTATTATCTTTTAAAGAAGAAATTTTTATTGCTCCTGAACAGTACACTTCTTTAATAATGAAAGGTCCTTCCCATTTTGACAGTAGCTTTCCTGCAAAAAATCTGAGACGGGACCTATACAATAGAACTTTCTCACCCACATGAAATTATCTCTTAAGTATTCGCTTGTCATGCCATCTTTTAACTTTTTCCTTAAAGAGCCTAGCATTTTCATAGGCTTCACTCCTCCATTCATCTAAAGAACTTAAGTCAAATAATCTTTTCTCACCTGCGAGCTTACAATCTCTATTTAGTTCTTTAACTGCCCAGTAAGCTTTGTGTTCTAATTCTAAAGGTAGGTGACAAGCTTTTCCATAAACCATTTTATAAGGAGACATCCCCATAGGGTTTTTGTAGGCAGTCCTATAAGCCCATAAAGCATCATTCAACTTTTTAGCCCAGTTTTTTCTAGATCTATTAACAATCTTTTGCAAGATGGATTTAATTTCTCTATTTGATAACTCTAGTTGCCCACAAGTTTGGGGGTGATAAGCTGAAGCAATTCTATGATTAACATCATATTTAGCAAGGGTCTTTCTAAAACCACCATGAATGAAATGAGAACCTCCATCAGTCATGAGATACCTAGGCACTCCAAACCTAGGAAAGATAACATCCTTAAGAATTTTTAGAGAGGTCTCCCCATCAGCACTCTTCGTAGGGATGGCTTCTACCTATTTAGTAACATAATCAACGGCAACAAGAATATGAGTATAACCTTTCGAGGGAGGAAAAGGACCCATAAAGTCAAATCCCCAGCAATCAAAGGGTTCAATAACTAGAGAGTAGTTCATAGGCATTTCATTGTGTCTAGAAATATTACCAACACGCTGACACTCATCACAAGATAAAACAAATTTTCTTGCATCTTTAGAAAGGGTAGGCTAGTAGAAACCTGATTGCAGCACCTTCTGTGCAGTTCTATCTCCTGCATGATGTCCTCCATAAGCACTACCATGACATTTACGTAATATCTCTTTTTGTTCATATTCTAGAACATATCTTCGCATAATACCATCTACTCCTTCTTTATATAAGTGTGGGTCATCCCAAAAATAATGCCTCAAATCATAAAAGAACTTTATTCTTTGCTGAGCTGTAAAAGTTGGAGGCAAATACTTGGAGACAATAAAGTTAGCATAATCAGCGTACCAAGGGCTCCCTCATGAAGTTTACCCCTCAAGAACTAACTGTTCATTTGGAAAACTATCATTAACAGGCATAGGGTCAAAGGAGATATTTTCCAATCGAGATAAATTATCAGCTACACGGTTTTCAGCACCTTTCCTATCTACAATATGTAGATCAAACTCTTGTAAGAGCAGCACCCATCTAATAAGCCTAGGCTTAGCGTCCTTCTTCATCATAAGGTATGTGTAGGGGTTCGTAGCATGGAAAACAAAAATTTTCTATCGCATACAAACAAACAAGCCAAGATCTATCTACTAGATTGTAGCAACGAGTCGATAGAGGAACTCACCCTCGAAGATTCCAAAGCGGTTAACGAGCAGATTCGTGGGTGATGTAGTCGTACTCTTTCCGATCTCAAGATCACGAGACGATCCTTCCAAAGCGCCACGTTCAGCAGCTCCCTTGATCGGTCACACGCTCGACACTCGACGAAGACCTTCCTCTCCCTTGTTCCAAAGAAAATGGAGGTTGTAGCACTCTCCTCGCGATTCCGGCAGACAACGGCGTGGTACCTAAGTAGAGGGAAATCAAGAGGCTTCGCCTTAAGCCGGTGCAGTATGGTGGAGCTTATGAGAGTGGCTATTAGTGGTCTAGTAATTAGACACACCAATTAGAAGGCTCTAAACCAATTAGAAGGCTCTAAACCGCTGGCTAACGCAATTAGAAGCTCTAAACCAAAACGGCTCTAAACCGGAGATTAGAGGTGGAAACTTGTGTGTCCTAGGAGGAGCCTGCCTCCTTATATAGGTGGGAGGGCTGCCAAGGGGAGAGTCCTCCCCAAGTCGGCTTGGTGGGCGCCGCCAAGGGAGGAACCCTCCTCCAATTCGGCCTCCACCAATCCTCCTCTCTTCCCACTTCCCAAAATTGTCGTTTGACTTTCAAACTAGCCGTTTGACTTTTCAATTTAGGATTTAAATAAACCCTTTATTTTGGACAGCAAGAACACCTAGTACATGATGCAATCATTCCAACTTACAATGACACATTCATGTACCCTTCCCTCCGAGTGCCGGACATTCCGGACCTTCTAGAATGTTCCGATGAAAACACCTAACCATTCCCCAACTCCGAAATGGGACTTTCCTTATATGAATCTTATTCTCCGGACCATTCCGGATCTCCTCGTGATATCCCGGATCCCATCCGAGACTCCGAACAACATTCGGTCTCTTTCTCATAATACCATAACTACTCAAACAACGTTGAATCCTTAAGTGTGTCTCCCTACGGTTCGTGAATTATGCGGACATGATCGAGACACTTCTCCGAACAATAACCAATAGAGGAATCTGGAAATTCATATGGCTCCCACATATTTCTACGATTACTTTGCGATCGAATGAACCACTTACATACGATACCAATTTCCCTTTGTCTCACGATAGTTTACTTGTCCGAGGTTATGATCGCTTCAGTATCTCGCATACCAAGTTCAACCTCGTTCGATAAGTACTCTTTTCTCGTTCCGTGATATGTGATCCCTTGTGAGCCAGTCACATGCTTGCAAGCTAATTGGATGACATTTCACCGAGAGGGCCCAGTATATCTATCCGTCATGTGGATGGACAAATCCCACTCTTGATCCATGTGTCTCAACCAATACTTTCCAAACACTCAATGCCACTTTTATAGCCACCACTACGGTGTGGTGTTTGATGACATCAAAGCATCCATCCGGTAAAGGTGATATGCATGATCTCATGGTCGAAGGAATCAGGTTACTATGTATCAGAAAGCATATAGCAATTGAACTATTGAAATGACTTGATATTTATGCTACGCTTATCTATAGGAGTATGTCCATCACATCATTCTCCTAATGATATGACCCTGTTGTTAATAACATCTCTATGTTCATGATCAGGAAACAATGATCATATATTAACCAACAAGCTAGTTTAACAAGAGGCTTTACTAGGGACTCTTTTATGTTTACAAATCACACAAGTATTAATGTTTCCTGTTAATACAATTATAGCATGGTATGTAAACATTTATCATAAATATGAAGATATGATAATAACCACTTTATTATTGCCTCTTGGGCATATCTCCAACAGTCTCCCACTTGCACTAGAGTCAATAATCTAGTTTCAAACCTTTGTGTATTCAACACCTATGGCTTTCCGGTGTTGTATGTACACGATTGCTAGTGGTCAACTGATCTCCGGATCTGACACTTCCAGGTCCGTGTGTAATTGCATATCTTTGCGTCTCTATGCATCACTCATTCTCTAATGAGATGGCTTTGTATAATTTGGTCTTTCGGTGTGACCTTTAGTTCTTTGGGGTTAAAACATGTTGATAATATTGTCGCACAATATATCTTCATAGTATTATCCCGCTGTGAACTACACCTAGTTTGATAACAAACTACTTGACACAAATGCCCTCTTTTGCTGCTATAATAGCAGTCATATACTTAGCCTTTTGTTGTAGTATCTGTCACAATGTCTTAACTTTGGAACTCATCCAAATCCATTATGGAACTGACTTTCCATTATATTGTGCCACCCTTAGTTTAGATTGAGATAAAACTTAATTTGTACTCTGTGACAAAACTAGTATCAATGTAGTACTTTTACAATGAACTAACCATCTATTCGTCACTTCTACAAATAATATACTCTTAGTTCTTCCAAAAGATCATAAGAATATCCTTACTATCGTCCAATGATCATCTTATGAATCATTCTGGTATATGCTCACAACATTTTAGAGCATAGGACATATCTGGATTTGTACATACCACAGTATGATTGATATAAACACTCTTTGTGATTTCATACATCAAGTATCAATCTATATTTGAATCTTTGTTTCACTTACCAAATGTCAATACATTTGAATATATCATCAATATTGAACTCATTCAATCCTTTCTGTGCGACAAGAACCTTTTCTTGTAGTTTCTATATTGAACTCATTCAATATCTCGTCTATGTACTTCTGGCACAACCATATTAGCGTCTATTGATGCCAAATATTTGGGTTTTGCCTAAGTCTTTCATCGGGATGAAATTCTTAATATGTGTTAATAAAAGATACATCATTTCCAATCAACAATATGTCCTCCACATAATGTATTAGAAATATGTTTTAGCGCTCCCACTTAATTTCTTGCAAATGCAAGCATCTTCATTGTCTCTGATGAAATTAAACTCTTTTAACAGTTTCATCATAGTGAAGATTCCAACTCTGCTATGCTTACTTCAACCATTGAAGTTTGCATATGCATTTAGCATCCTTTGAATTAACAAAACCCTTTGGACCGTGTTATGCACATGTCCTAGGTAACCATTCTATTAGAAGAACTTGTTTTGTGTATTCTACTACAAAATTATATATAGTGGTTGCTACATTAATCCGTCTAGACTAAATATCGCTATGAAAGATCAGATCTTGTCATAGTCAACTTTGAACACTGTTGTGAATTCTTTCCCAACATGTCGACTATTTCATAGATGTCAAACATCCATGTCTACTTCTTTATAGATCCAAACACAACTGTAAGGTTTTACACCTTTCTCGAGGGTCCTTCAAGTTCAAAACTTGATTTCTCGTGTATGGAACTATCACGGATTTTATGGCTTCAAGCCATTAGACGGAGTCAAGGCCCATCATTGCTTCTTTGCATGTAGTAGGTTCATTATTCTCAAATAATGATTCAACCCTCAAATCTTGGTATTTGATTGTTCATCCGACCTACTTGTTTCAATAGGAACTTGGATCTCCGTGACCACAACCTTTGAGGTACGTGAGCCATGAGTTTTGTTGCTGCCTCCGGAACAATTTTCGGTCATGAACTCTGCACATATAGCTAAGGTTCCTTTAACCTTATCAAAGTTCTATTGTCCTCCCACTTAACTTTTCACGAAAAATTCCTTCTCAAAGAAACTTGACGTTCTAAGCGACAAACACTTTTGTCTCCGGTGTTTATGGAGGAATACTTAACATTTATACAAAGACAGGTTTATCCGACTTTGGTTGCACACATCTTTCTTATGCATAGCATACCAATGTTTTAAGAAAGGACTACTTGGGTTTTATCCCAAACCATAACTTTATATGGCGTCATTTCAGCGGATTATGATGGAGCTCTTTTCAGTGGAAAACGGTAGTCTCTAAAGCTTTTAATCTTTAAAATATAATAGCAGTTTTATGAATTATACCTTCGATCTTACCATGTCAAACAAGGTTCAATTACATATCTCGAACGCTCCATAATCTTATGGTGTTTCGGGAAATGCAAATCCACGGACCGATTCCTTAAATCTTAGGTATTATGCTAAACTTGTAACTTAAATATCTTCCTTTATGATCTTATCATAAACTATTTATATTCTTGTTACAATGATTTTGCACTTCATCTTGAAAATCTTTCGAACTTTTCAAATATTTCACACTTCATCCTTATTAAGTAAATATTCACATATTCACTCAAATTTTCGGAGAAAGCATATGAAGTTGAAATCCATCGCTCTTGACTACACATAATGGAGTTCGTACAACAATATGCACAAGTTCCAATAAGCTAGTCATTCATTCCCTTTTGGCCTATGAACGAAGTTTTAATTATCTCTAGGAAAGTTTCACAAACGTCATTTGATCAAAAATCAAAAGACTCCAAAATTCCATCCACATGGAGTTTCTTCATGTTTTCTTTCCAATATAATTTAAGCGATGTCACTTCCTAAGTGATCTTTCAATCAATTTGTCTTTCGACAATTTTAGCACTAGTTTTATGGATGTGATTTATCCAACGAGATTTGTGAATCATCCATCTTTTATGGATTACGGCAATTATTTGAACAACCCTTTTGTTCTCATAATAACTGATAAAACAAATACTGAAGGCAAGCTTTGATGTTTAACGAGCAACACAATAACCCTTTATTTGTTTTCGATGAACATCATCACATATTCTTTTGCTAGTTACTTAGGCCATTGTAGTTCATGAATTGTGTTGTTTCGTATGACGATTCACACCAACAAATTCAGTATCAAATACTTAAGAACCACATTGTTTAATAAGCAAAGAATATAGCCATAACACGTATATCATCTATATACTTTAAACTGAACAATTCTAGTCTTTTCTTTTCTGCCATATACTTATGAGATTCTCTTTCAGTATTTCCTTTTCTGTTTGAAAGAATCTATCAACATCAATAGTGGAGTCATACTTATGACACATAGTCCAAAGCGTGTATAGTTAAATACCAATGTCTTTGAACTTGCACTTTGAAGTAGATCACCATTATCAAATATTTGGTGTTCTTTCAAATTCCTTTCTTTAGTTAACTCTTGGTGTAGTAAACATTTTACCTACATCAAATATTCACCTTCATCATGGATTTATCCATGATCAAGCTACTTTAGCTTATAACGGTGAATCATGAGTATAATGTTGCTCTCCAAAACCTTTTGGAAGATTAGGACAACTAGTGTCTCCAACCTTTTGCAAATTCTCATCAAATATGAGAACATGACTTTTGCCATATTATACTCTATCATGTTGTAACCAAAACTTCGTTTCAGATATCACAATATCTTCCACACACCATGGTTTCTGAAACAACTCTTTCAGATCCTAGATAACCTTGATATTAAGATAATCTTTTGAATATCAAGAATCATGGAGACAAACATGATACTCATATACTAACACTTGGAATTGTCACTCTTGTTTTAATACCAATTATTAAACTTCATAGAGTAACCGGAACTTACTGAAAGTTTGCAATAGGACTTTTAAACTTTAGATTAACACTTCAAAACAATACGATACCAGTTCGTAAAGTAACTAACCAGAATTCTATAGTTCTATCATCTCAATTATAACTAAGCGCAAGGTGGTAAACGGATGCCAATGACTACAACAACTATGCAAATTCACTTTGATTTAGTTTATGATAAATTGAGTTCTAATTAATAATTAAATTAATCTAGGTGAACTCCCACTCAAAACAATATCCCTCACATTGTTTTAGTGATCACCTAACCAAATCCACCACATCAAAACCGATCATCACGAGAGTTGATATAGCTTCAATGGCGAACAATCAACATGTTCATCGATCTACTATATGACTCATGCTCTACCTTTCGTAATCCGTGTTCTGAGGCCATGTCCAGTACTTGCTAGGCTCAAGATCAAACCTTAGCTACCGCATAAGCAAATTTGGCTTGCTTACGTTGTATTCACCCGGAATCAAAGACACCCGATCATCACGTGGTGCTTGAGCAGCAAGCTTTGGCAACGGTGCATACTAAGGGTGAACACTTTAGAACTTGAAATTTATGTGCATGAGGGATCATCTTATAATGCTACCGTCTACTAAGCAATACAAGATGCATAAAGGATTAACATCACATGCAATTCATAATATGTGATATGATATGGCCTTTCTTCTTTGTGCTTCCGATCTCCATCTTCAAGCACGAACATGATCTCCATCATCACCGCATAGCATCAAGGTCAATGACGCTTCTTCATGGTTGTCGCCCACCAGCTTCAACTATTACAACTTTTTGAATAGACACGGTCTTAACAGAAATTAAAGACAACCATATGGCTCCCGTTGCCAACTTACAATAAGGAACATTGCATACATCAAATATAATCACAATCATGGCCATATCACATCATGCACACCTGCAAAACAAAGTTAGACGCCTCTACTTTCTTTGCATATTTTACGTGGTTTGGGGCTTTCAATAAGTGTCGTTCTAACTTACGAACAAGAACCACAACATTGATACTAGCATTGTTGATCACCGTTGTAAATTGGATCTTTACTATGCTAGGAGAAACAGCACCATAAAGCCACTTATGCAATACAAGTTGCATGTCAAGCGTGGAGCAAGTCTCATGAACGATGTCATGTAAGGTTAGCCGGCCGCTTCATCCCAACATACCGCAAGATGCAAAGTACACAAAAGCAATCTACAATAAAGCATCAATGCCCACAATGACCATTGTGTTCTACTCGTCTGTGAGATCTACATATAGACACGGCTCTGATACCACTGTAGGGGTTCGTAGCATGGAAAACAAAAATTTTCTATCGCATACAAACAAACAAGCCAAGATCTATCTACTAGATTGTAGCAACGAGTCGATAGAGGAACTCACCCTCGAAGATTCCAAAGCGGTTAACGAGAGCAGATTCTCGTGGGTGATGTAGTCGTACTCTTTCCGATCTCAAGATCGCGTGAGCGATCCTTCCAAGCATACGTTCCAAAGCGCTCCCTTGATCGGTCACACGCTCGATACTCGACGAAGACCTTCCTCTCCCTTGTTCCAAAGGCAGCGGAGGTTGTAGCACTCTCCTCGCGATTCCGCAAGACAATGGCGTGGTACCTAAGTAGAGGGGAAATCCCTGAGGCTTCGCCTTAAGCCAAGTGCGGTATGGTGGAGCTTATGAGAGAGGCTATTAGTGGTCTAGTAATTAGACACACCAATTAGAAGGCTCTAAACCAATTAGAAGGCTCTAAACCGCTGGCTAAAGCAATTAGAAGCTCTAAACCAAAACGGCTCTAAACCGGAGATTAGAGGTGGAAACTTGTGTGTCCTAGGAGGGAGCCCTGCCCCTCCTTATATAGGTGGGAGGGCCGGCCAAGGGGAGGAGAGTCCTCCCAAGTCGGCTTGGTGGGCGCCGCCAAGGGAGGAACCTCCTCCACGGCCTCCACCAATCCTCCTCTTCCCACTTCCCAAAATTGTCGTTTGACTTTCAAACTAGCCGCTTGACTTTTCAATTTAGGATTTAAATAAACCCTTTATTTTGGACAGCAAGAACACCTAGTACATGATGCAATCATTCCAACTTACAATGACACATTCATGTACCCTTCCCCCCCCGGAGTGCCGGACATTCCGGGACCTTCTAGAATGTTCCCGATGAAAACACCTAACCATTCCCCAACTCGAAATGGGACTTTCATTATATGCATCTTAGTCTCCTGACATTTCCTGATCTCCTCGTGATATCCCGGATCACATCCGAGACCAACAACATTCGGTCTCTTTCTCATAATACCATAACTACTCAAACAACGTTGAATCCTTATGTGTCTCCCACGGTTCGTGAATTATGCGGACATGATCGAGACACTTCTCCGAACAATAACCAATAGAGGAATCTGGAAATTCATATGGCTCCCACATATTTCTACGATTACTTTGCGATCGAATGAACCACTTACATACGATACCAATTTCCCTTTGTCTCACGATAGTTTACTTGTCCGAGGTTATGATCGCTTCAGATCTCTCGCATACCAAGTTCAACCTCACATCGATAAGTACTCTTTTCTCGTTCCCGTGATATGTGATCCCTTGTGAGCCAGTCACATGCTTGCAAGCTAATTGGATGACATTTCACCGAGAGGGCCCAGAGTATATCTATCCGTCATGTGGATGGACAAATCCCACTCTTGATCCATGTGTCTCAACCAATACTTTCCAAACACTCAATGCCACTTTTATAGCCACCACATTACGGTGTGGTGTTTGATGACATCAAAGCATCCATCCGTAAAGGTGATATGCATGATCTCATGGTCGAAGGAATCAGGTTACTATGTATCGTAAAGCATATAGCAATTGAACTATTGAAATGACTTGATATTTATGCTACGCTTATCTATAGGAGTATGTCCATCACATCATTCTCCTAATGATATGACCCCGTTGTTAATAACATCTCTATGTTCATGATCAGGAAACAATGATCATATATTAACCAACAAGCTAGTTTAACAAGAGGCTTTACTAGGGACTCTTTTATGTTTACAAATCACACAAGTATTAATGTTTCCTGTTAATACAATTATAGCATGGTATGTAAACATTTATCATAAATATGAAGATATGATAATAACCACTTTATTATTGCCTCTTGGGCATATCTCCAACAGTCTCCCACTTGCACTAGAGTCAATAATCTAGTTTCAAACCTTTGTGTATTCAACACCTATGGCTTTCCGGTAGTTGTATGTACACGATTGCTAGTGGTCAATCGATCTCCGGATCCGACACTTCCAGTCCGTGTGTAATTGCATATCTTTATGCCTCTATGCATCACTCATTCTCTAATGAGATGGCTTGGTCTAATTTGGTCTTTCGGTGTGACCTTTAGTTCTTTGGGGTTAAAACATGTTGATAATATTGTCGCACAATATATCTTCATAGTATTATCCCACTGTGAACTACACCTAGTTTGATAACAAACTACTTGACACAAATGCCCTCTTTGCTGCTATAATAGCGTCATATACTTAGCCTTTTGTTGTAGTATCTGTCACAATGTCTTAACTTTGGAACTCATCCAAATCCATTATGGAACCGACTTTCCATTATATTGTGCCACCCTTAGTTTAGATTGAGATAAAACTTAATTTGTACTGTGACAAAACTAGTATCAATGTAGTACTTTTACAATGAACTAACCATCTATTCGCCACTTCTACAAATAATATACTCTTAGTTCTTCCAAAAGATCATAAGAATATCCTTACTATCGTCCAATGATCATCTTATGAATCATTCGTATATGCTCACAACATTTTAGAGCATAGGACATATCTGGATTTGTACATACCACAGTATGATTGATATAAACACTCTTTGTGATTTCATACATCAAGTATCAATCTATATTTGAATCTTTGTTTCACTTACCAAATGTCAATACATTTGAATATATCATCAATATTGAACTCATTCAATCCTTTCTGTGCGACAAGAACCTTTTCTTGTAGTTTCTATATTGAACTCATTCAATATCTCGTCTATGTACTTCTGGCACAACCATATTAGCGTCTATTGATGCCAAATATTTGGGTTTTGCCTAAGTCTTTCATCGGGATGAAATTCTTAATATGTGTTAATAAAAGATACATCATTTCCAATCAACAATATGTCCTCCACATAATGTATTAGAAATATGTTTTAGCCCCACTTAATTTCTTGCAAATGCAAGCATCTTCATTGTCTCTGATGAAATTAAACTCTTTTAACAGTTTCATCATAGTGAAGATTCCAACTCTGCTATGCTTACTTCAACCATTGAAGTTTGCATATGCATTTAGCATCCTTTGAATTAACAAAACCCTTTGGACCGTGTTATGCACATGTCCTAGGTAACCATTCTATTAGAAGAACTTGTTTTGTGTATTCTACTACAAAATTATATGTAGTGGTTGCTACATTAATCCGTCTAGACTAAATATCGCTATGAAAGATCAGATCTTGTCATAGTCAACTTTGAACACTGTTGTGAATTCTTTCCCAACATGTCGACTATTTCATAGATGTCAAACATCCATGTCTACTTCTTTATAGATCCAAACACAACTGTAAGGTTTTACACCTTTCTCGAGGGTCCTTCAAGTTCAAAACTTGATTTCTCGTGTATGGAACTATCACGGATTTTATGGCTTCAAGCCATTAGACGGAGTCAAGGCCCATCATTGCTTCTTTGCATGTAGTAGGTTCATTATTCTCAAATAATGATTCAACCCTCAAATCTTGGTATTTGATTGTTCATCCGACCTACTTGTTTCAATAGGAACTTGGATCTCCGTGACCACAACCTTTGAGGTACGTGAGCCATGAGTTTTGTTGTCGCCTCCTAACAATTTTTCGGTCTGCAACTCTGCACATATAGCTAAGGTTCCTTTAACCTTATCAAAGTTCTATTGTCCTCCCACTTAACTTTTCACGAAAAATTCCTTCTCAAAGAAACTTGACGTTCTAAGCGACAAACACTTTTGTCTCCGGTGTTTATGGAGGAATACTTAACATTTATACAAAGACAGGTTTATCCGACTTTGGTTGCACACATCTTTCTTATGCATAGCATACCAATGTTTTAAGAAAGGACTACTTGGGTTTTATCCCAAACCATAACTTTATATGGCGTCATTTCAGCGGATTATGATGGAGCTCTTTTCAAGGAAAACGTAGTCTCTAAAGCTTTTAATCTTTAAAATATAATAGCAGTTTTATGAATTATACCTTCGATCTTACCATGTCAAACAAGGTTCAATTACATATCTCGAACGCTCCATAATCTTATGGTGTTTCGGGAAATGCAAATCCACGGACCGATTCCTTAAATCTTAGGTATTATGCTAAACTTGTAACTTAAATATCTTCCTTTATGATCTTATCATAAACTATTTATATTCTTGTTACAATGATTTTGCACTTCATCTTGAAAATCTTTCAACTTTTCAAATATTTCACACTTCATCCTTATTAAGTAAATATTCATATTCACTCAAATTTTCGGAGAAAGCATATGAAGTTGAAATCCATCGCCTTGACTACACATAATGGAGTTCGTACAACAATATGCACAAGTTCCAATAAGCTAGTCATTCATTCCCTTTGGCCTATGAACGAAGTTTTAATTATCTCTAGGAAAGTTTCACAAACGTCATTTGATCAAAAATCAAAAGACTCCAAAATTCCATCCACATGGAGTTTCTTCATGTTTTCTTTCCAATATAATTTAAACGGCGATGTCACTTCCTAAGTGATCTTTCAATCAATTTGTCTTTCGACAATTTTAGCACTAGTTTTATGGATGTGATTTATCCAACGAGATTTGTGAATCATCCATCTTTTATGGATTACGCAATTATTTGAACAACCCTTTTGTTCTCATAATACCGATAAAACAAATCCTGAAGGCAAGCTTTGATGTTTAACGAGCAACACAATAACCCTTTATTTGTTTTCGATGAACATCATCACATATTCTTTGCTAGTTACTTAGGCCATTGTAGTTCATGAATTGTGTTGTTTCATGACGATTCACACCAACAAATTCAGTATCAAATACTTAAGAACCACATTGTTTAATAAGCAAAGAATATAGCCATAACACGATATCATCTATATACTTTAAACTGAACAATTCTAGTCTTTTCTTTTCTGCCATATACTTATGAGATTCTCTTCAAGATTTCTTCTGCTTGAAAGAATCTATCAACATCAATAGTGGAGTCATACTTATGACACATAGTCCAAAGCGTGTATAGTTAAATACCAATGTCTTTGAACTTGCACTTTGAAGTAGATCACCATTATCAAATATTTGGTGTTCTTTCAAATTCCTTTCTTTAGTTAACTCTTGGTGTAGTAAACATTTTACCTACATCAAATATTCACCTTCATCATGGATTTATCCATGATCAAGCTACTTTAGCTTATAACGGTGAATCATGAGTATAATGTTGCTCTCCAAAACCTTTTGGAAGATTAGGACAACTAGTGTCTCCAACCTTTTGCAAATTCTCATCAAATATGAGAACATGACTTTTGCCATATTATACTCTATCATGTTGTAACCAAAACTTCGTTTCAGATATCACAATATCTTCCACACACCATGGTTTCTGAAACAACTCTTTCAGATCCTAGATAACCTTGATATTAAGATGATCTTTTGAATATCAAGAATCATGGAGACAAACATGATACTCATATACTAACACTTGGAATTGTCACTCTTGTTTTAATACCAATTATTAAACTTCATAGAGTAACCGGAACTTACTGAAAGTTTGCAATAGGACTTTTAAACTTTAGATTAACACTTCAAAACAATACGATACCAGTCAGAAAGTAACTAACCAGAATTCTATAGTTCTATCATCTCAATTATAACTAAGCTCAAGGTGGTAAACGGATGCCAATGACTACAACAACTATGCAAATTCACTTTGATTTAGTTTATGATAAATTGAGTTCTAATTAATAATTAAATTAATCTAGGTGAACTCCCACCAAAACAATATCCCTCACATTGTTTTAGTGATCACACCGAACCAAATCCATCACATCAAAACCGATCATCACGAGAGTTGATATAGCTTCAATGGCGAACAATCAACATGTTCATCGTATCTACTATATGACTCATGCTCTACCTTTCGGTAATCCGTGTTCCTGAGGCCATGTCTGTACATGCTAGGCTCGTCAAGATCAAACCTTAGCTACCGCATAAGCAAATCTGGCTTGCTTACGTTGTATTCACCCGCGGAATCAAAGACACCCGATCATCACGTGGTGCTTCGAAGCAGCAAGCTTTGGCAACGGTGCATACTAAGGGTGAACACTTTAGAACTTGAAATTTATGTGCATGAGGGATCATCTTATAATGCTACCGCTGCCTACTAAGCAATAAAAGATGCATAAAATAATAACAACACATGAAATTCATAATATCTGATATGATATGGCTTTCTTCTTTGTGCTTCCGATCTCCATCTTCAAGCACGAACATGATCTCCATCATCACCGGCATAGCATCAAGGTCAATGACGCTTCTTCATGGTTGTCGTCCACCAGCTTCAACTATTACAACTATTTGAATAGACACGCAGGTCTTAACAGAAATTAAAGACAACCATATGGCTCCTGCCGGTTGCCAACTTACAATAAGGAACATTGCATACATCAAATATAATCACAATCATGGCCATATCACATCATCAGACACCCTGCAAAACAAAGTTAGACGCCTCTACTTTCTTTGCATATTTTACGTGGTTTGGGGCTTTCAATAAGTGTCGTTCTAACTTACGAACAAGAACCACAACATTGATACTAGCATTGTTGATCACCCGTTGTAAATTGGATCTTTACTATGCTAGGAGAAACAGGCACCCGCAAAGCCACTTATGCAATACAAGTTGCATGTCAAGCGTGGAGCAAGTCTCATGAACGATGTCATGTAAGGTTAGCCCGGGCCGCTTCATCCCAACATACCGCAAGATGCAAAGTACACAAAAAGCAATCTACAATAAAAGCATCAATGCCCACAATGACAATTGTGTTCTACTCGTGCAACAGATCTACATATAGACACGGCTCTGATACCACTGTAGGGGTTCGTAGCATGGAAAACAAAAATTTTCTATCGCATACAAACAAACAAGCCAAGATCTATCTACTAGATTGTAGCAACGAGTCGATAGAGGAACTCACCTCGAAGATTCCAAAGCGTTAACGAGAGCGATTCTCGTGGGTGATGTAGTCGCATTCTTCCGATCTCAAGATCGCAGACGATCCTTCCAAATCACGTTCCAGCAGCGCTCCCAGATCGGTCACACGTTCGACTGACGAAGACCTTCCTCTCCTTGTTCCAGAAAATAGCGGAGGTTGTAGCACTTCTCTCGCGATTCCAAGACAACGGCGTGGTACCTAAGTAGAGGGAAATCCCGAGGCTTCGCTAAGCCAAGTGCGAGTATGGTGGAGCTTATGAGAGAGGCTATTAGTGGTCTAGTAATTAGACACACCAATTAGAAGGCTCTAAACCAATTAGAAGGCTCTAAACCGCTGGCTAAAGCAATTAGAAGCTCTAAACCAAAACGGCTCTAAACCGAGATTAGAGGTGGAAACTTGTGTGTCCTAGGAGGGAGCCCTGCCTCCTTATATAGGTGGGAGGGCGGCCAAGGGAGGAGAGTCCTCCCAAGTCGGCTTGGGCGCCGCCAAGGGAGGAACCTCCTCCACCCGCCTCCACCAATCCTCCTCTCTTCCCACTTCCCAAAATTGCCGTTTGACTTTCAAACTAGCCGTTTGACTTTTCAATTTAGGATTTAAATAAACCCTTTATTTTGGACAGCAAGAACACCTAGTACATGATGCAATCATTCCAACTTACAATGACACATTCATGTACCCTTCCTCCGAGTGCCGGACATTCCGACCTTCTAGAATGTTCCCATGAAAACACCTAACCATTCCCCAACTCCGAAATGGGACTTTCCTTATATGAATCTTATTCTCCGGACTATTCCGGATCTCCTCGTGATATCCCGGATCCCATCCGAGACTCCGAACAACATTCGGTCTCTTTCTCATAATACCATAACTACTCAAACAACGTCAATCCTTAAGTGTGTCTCCACGGTTCGTGAATTATGCGGACATGATCGAGACACTTCTCGAACAATAACCAATAGAGGAATCTGAAATTCATATGGCTCCCACATATTTCTCGATTACTTTGCGATCGAATGAACCACTTACATACGATACCAATTTCCCTTTGTCTCACGATAGTTTACTTGTCCGAGGTTATGATCGGTATCTCCGCATACCAAGTTCAACCTCACATCGATAAGTACTCTTTTCTCGTTCCCGTGATATGTGATCCCTTGTGAGCCAGTCACATGCTTGCAAGCTAATTGGATGACATTTCACCGAGAGGGCCCAGAGTATATCTATCCGTCATGTGGATGGACAAATCCCACTCTTGATCCATGTGTCTCAACCAATACTTTCCAAACACTCAATGCCACTTTTATAGCCACCCTGTTACGGTGTGGTGTTTGATGACATCAAAGCATCCATCCGGTAAAGGTGATATGCATGATCTCATGGTCGAAGGAATCAGGTTACTATGTATCAGAAAGCATATAGCAATTGAACTATTGAAATGACTTGATCTTTATGCTACGCTTATCTATAGGAGTATGTCCATCACATCATTCTCCTAATGATATGACCCTGTTGTTAATAACATCTCTATGTTCATGATCAGGAAACAATGATCATATATTAACCAACAAGCTAGTTTAACAAGAGGCTTTACTAGGGACTCTTTTATGTTTACAAATCACACAAGTATTAATGTTTCCTGTTAATACAATTATAGCATGGTATGTAAACATTTATCATAAATATGAAGATATGATAATAACCACTTTATTATTGCCTCTTGGGCATATCTCCAACAGTATGATCAGTATGAATGGTGACTTTTAATCTACAATATAGGGTCTAAACTGATCACAAGCAAAGACGACAGCTAGAAATTCTTTTTCAGTAGTAGCATAATTCCTTTGAGCAGCATCTAGAGTCTTACTAGCATAATGAATAACGTTTAGATTTTTATCAATTTGTTGCCCAAGGACAGCTCCTACAGCAAAATCACTAGCATCACACATTATTTCAAAGGATAAACTCCAATCAGGTGGTTGAACAATAGGAGCTGTAGTTAAAGCCTTCTTAAGAGTTTCAAAAGCTTCCTTACAATCATCATCAAAAACAAAGGGTACATCTTTTTAAAGAAGATTAGTGAGGGGTTTTGATATTCTAGAAAAATCTTTAATAAACCTTCTATAGAAACCATCATGACCAAGGATACTACAAATACCTTTGATGTCTCTTGGGCAGGGCACTTTCTCAATTGCCTCAACTTTAGCTCTATCCACCTCTATGCCTCTTTCGGACACCTTATGCCCAAGGAAAATCCCTTCATTAACCATGAAGTGGCATTTCTCCCAATTAAGAACAAGATTAGTTTCTTCACACCTCTGCAAGACTTTATCAAGATTGTGAAGACAATTATCAAAAGAAGTTCCATAGACGGAGAAGTCATCCATGAACACCTCCACAATTTCCTCACAAAAACCATGAAATATAGCAGACATGCATATTTGAAAAGTAGCAGGAGCATTACATAAACCAAAAGGCATGCGTCTATAAGCATAGGTTCCGTAAGGGCAAGTAAAAAAGTTGTTTTTTCTTGATCTTGTTGTTTAACAGCAATTTGAGAGAAACCAGAATAACCATCAAGAAAACAAAAATGGGTCTTTTTAGACAACCTTTCCAACATTTGATCAATAAAAGGAAGCGGGTAATGATCTTTCTTAGTAACTTTGTTGACTTTCCTAAAATAAATGCACATCCTATAGACTACTACTATTCTTTGGGGAATAAGCTCATCATTATCATTAGGCACAACAGTAATACCTCCCTTTTTAGGGACACAATGAACAGGACTAACCCATTCACTATCAGCAATAGGGTAAATAATACCAACATCAAGGAGTTTCAATACCTCATTTCTTACCACTTCCTTCATCTTAGGATTTAAACGTCGTTGGTGCTCTACTACTGGCTTTGCATCTGGTTCTATATTGATAGCATGATGACATATAGTAGGTGAAATCCCTTTTAAATCATCCAGAGTATAGCCCATAGCCCCTCGGTGTTTCTACAAAACCTCCAATAACCTTTCTTCTTCCTTCCCTGAAAGTTTAGAGCTAATAATAATAGGATATATCTTATTGTCATCAATGTAAGAATATTTAAGATCATCAGGGAGAGGTTTTAGATCGAAGACCAGATCCTTTTTAGGCGGAAATGTGGTACCCAAATCTTCCACAGGCAAGTTATGCTTAAGCATCTTAGGTTGACGACGGAGAATCTCGTCAATTTCATTTCTTTCTTCCATGAAGATCTCACTTTCGTGGTCTTCCATATACTGTTGTAAAGCATTATTAGGAGCAAGAGAAATAGAAGCAAGTTGTTCAACTCTAAAATCCTCATTATGGGTTTCATTTTCATAAGGTTCTTTAGTAAATTTCGAAAAATTAAACTCATAAGATTCCCTATCAAACTTAGTCAAGATTTTCTCTCTTTTGCAATCTATAATAGCTCCACAAGTACTGAAGAAAGGTCTACCAAAAATGATGGGATAAGTTTTACTAGCAACTGAACCAAGTACTAGAAAATCAGCAGGATATTTAATCTTACCACAAAGAACTTCTACATCCCGCACAATACCAATTGGAGAGATGGTTTCTCTATTAGCAAGGTGAATAACCACATCAATCTCTTCCAACTCACAGGGACTGATTTCATGCATAATTTCTTTATAAAGCTCATAAGGAATAGCACTTGAACTTGCACCAATATCACACAAACCATAATAGCAATGATCACCAATTCTAACAGATAGCACAGGGACACTAGCCTTTTTAGTTCTATTAGGATGTGATACAACATTAGAAGCGTCCTCACAAAAGACTATGTGCCCATCTTCTATACTTTTAGTTACAAGATCTTTAACAATTGCTACTACAGGTTCAATGCTTATTTGTTCATTAGGTTTTACAGTTCTCTTTTCACTTTTAGTGATTACACAAGTTATCATAGGATGATCCTTTACCTTATCTGGGAAGGGTATCTTCTCAATGTAAGGTTTAGGTAAAACATGATCAATAATGCAATACTCAGTACTCCCAACAGGAACACAGTCAACAATATCTCTATGGGGTGCATGGTACTTGCTCCATCCCTTTGTTGGGATTTCAATATAAGAAGCAAAATCCTTAAAACAATTTGTAATAACTTGTAAATCAAGACCATAAGCATTACTAATATTTTGAAAGTCATCAGTTCCCATAAAAGATTCAATGCATTCATAATCACAATTTATACCTGGCTTTCTACCTTTTTCATTCTCCCATGCTTCAGCATTGTCTTGAATACGGTCCAGAAGATCCCATTTAGCTTCTTCTTCCATGCGAGTGAATGATCCAGCACAAGAAGCATCCAATAAATCCTTATCATGAAGATAAAGTCTTGCATAAAAGTTACTAATAATAATATTTTCGGGGAGCTCATGAATGGGACATTTGAGCATTAGTACCTTCAATCTCCCCCAAGCTTGAGCTGTACTCTCTCCATCAAGAGGCCAAAAGTTGTATATTTGATTCTGATCTTTATGAATCTCACTAGGAGGATAAAACTTTGAATAAAAGAGAGGCATTATTTCCTCTCATTCAAGAGCTTGACCATTCTTCAGCAGCTTATACCATTCCTCAGCTCTTCCTTCAGTGATAATGAGAATAACTTCTTCTTAACTTGATCTATAGTAATACCTACACACTTGAACAATCCGCATAATTCGTGTATAAAGAGTAAATGATCACGGGATGGACAGTTCCATCCCCAACATAGTAGTTATCCATAACACGATCAATAATTCTTGTAGGTATTTTAAAAGCATCATTCTCAGCAGGTGGTGGTTCATCTACTACCTTAGAAGTGGTAGTAGCATTACCAAATAAGAAACTCAGCGAATTATCCATAACGAAAATAAAGCAACTAACTAAAGTAAACAATACTCACAGTAGAAGTTTCCTTTACTAGTTCCACTCTCCAATAGCGCTTCACTCCCCGGCAACGGCACCAGAAAATAGTCTTGATGACCCACAAGTATAGGGGGTGTATCGCAGTATTTTCGATAAGTAAGAGTGTCGAACCCAACGAGGAGCAAAAGGTGCTGGCTAGTGGTATGGATCAGGAATTTTCTGCAAATACTTAGCAAACAGATTTTTAGGGGTTTTTGATAATGCAAGTAAATAAAGTACGAGTAAATAAAAGACAGTAGGAATGAATGCAGCAAGGCCAATCCTTTATGCAGCAAAGGACAAGCCGGTTGTATTACTTAAGATAACCAAACGTTCTCAAGGACACATGGGAAGACTGTCAAGTGCTTTCACTTCATATAGTTGATTAATCTTATTTAGCTTGCTAATTGTTGTGTGGGTGAACCTTTGCTAATGTACCGACCTTCCTAGTACTAATACATACTTGTGATTATACCCCTTGCAAACATCCGTAAGTACAAGAAAATAATTAAGGTAGAAACCGAACCACAGCTTTAAACACTAAGACCCTTACGTCCCTTGTGCAATGGTTTCCTAACAGGGGTTCAGGTTTCTATCACTCCGGCAACCCCTACGATTAGTAGCCAAATACACAATGAATTCCCCTAGGCCCATATAGGTGAAGTGTCATGTAGTCGACGTTCACATGACACCACTAGAAGAAGTACACCACAACTTAAATATCAAACTATTGAATCTTTCTCAACACAACTCCACTACTAACAACATGACTTCTCCCATGTCCTCAAGAACAAAACGAACTACTCACAAGACATCATATGGATCATGATCAGAGATGGAATAATGATGTATAACAATCTGAACATAAACAATAATTCAATGGTTCACTCAATAGAATCAACTATAAAGAGTAATCAACACCGGGAAAGTTTCCCCTAAGAACTATGCAAGATTCAACCCGATTGTTACAGCAATATGGAGATGGTGATGAGGGTGCTGATGGTGATGATGGTGGTGGTGATGATGATCCCGATGAAGTCCATCTTGATGGTGGTGTTGATGGCGACGATCTGCCCTCTTCGGGAAGGAATTCCCGTAAATCATCTGCTGGAGAGATCTTTCTCTCATGGTGTTTTCCGCCCCGCAGAGGTGGCGGAATCTTTCTGTGGTCGCTCCCTGAGTCTTAGGGTTTCAGGAGGAATATATACGCCAGAGTGGAGAGCTAGAGGTGGGCCAGGGCGGCCACACCACCTGGTGGTGTGGGCTAGGGTGGCCCGCGCCAGGGGTGGTGTGGGCCCCCTGTGGCCCATCTCCACTACCTCTTCTGGCAGCCTTCGTCTTCTGGAAAAATAGGATTTTTCGTATATTTTCCGGATTTTCTGATCTTCGCGAATTTTGCCTCCAAACAACACCTTTTCCATCAGAATCCTAATTGTAGCGGTCCATGCTCCAAAAGTCATCAACCATTAAAAAACAGATGAAATAACATAAGTATCACCTCTTAATATGAAATATATCAATGAATAATAGTAAATTATGACATAGAATAGTGATGCAAAATGGACGTATTAATAACCTTATCCTTCATATATCATTGATATAATAATCCATGCGTCGACGTAAAGTGGGCATCTCACTATTCATGATGTTCTATAATGATGCAGATGAACCGGCGGGGATGGATGTACGGTGACCGACGTGAATCCGTGTACATTCAAGGTGTGGATAAATTTATCGATGTGGCTAAGGCAAACAAAGAGAATGGATTTATGTGTTGTCCATATGTTCAATGTCGGAACATCAAGGAGTACTCTTCCTTGAAAATCATTCGCGGCCACCTGGTTCAGAGAGGTTTCATGCCCAGCTACAATTGCTAAACCAAGCACAGAGAAATAGGGGTTATGATGGAAGACAATGAAGAAAAATAGGATGATGACAGCTATTGTCATATGTTCCCTGAATACGATGATACTGCAATGGAAGAGAATGAAGAAGAAGGAGGTGAAGAACGGGCATCCGATGAGCCCGTTGATGATCTTGGTCGGGTCATTTCTGATGCAAAGCGAGACTGTAAAACAGAGAAGAAGAAGTTGAAGTTGGAGGACATGTTAGAGGATCACAAAAAATTGTTGTACCCAAATTGCAAAGATGGCAGCACAAAGCTCGGTACCACACTGGAATTGCTGAAATAGAAGGCAGAGACTGGTTTATCTGACAAGGGATTTGAGAAGTTACTGAAAATAATGAAGCCAAGCTTCCAAAGGATAATGAATTACCCGTGAGTACTTACGAAGGAAAGAAGATTATCTTCCCTCTAGGATTAGATGTGCACAAGATACATGCATGCATAAATGACTGCATCTTCTATCGCGGTGAAGTGTACGAGAATTTAGATAAATGTCCGGTATGCACTGCACTGCGGTATAAGATCAGACGAGATGACCCTGGTGATATTGATGGCGATGACGAGCCCCCCAGGAAGAGGGTTCCTGCTAAGGTTATGTGGTATGCTCCTATAATACCAAGGTTTTTAGAAACAAAGAGCATGCCAGGTTGTTGCGATGGCACAATGAAGTCCGTAAGAAAGATAGGAAGTTGAGACACCCAGCTGATGGGTCACAGTGGAGAAAAATCGAGAGAGAGTTCCCGGACTTTGCAGGTGACACGAGGAACTTATGGTTTGGTCTAAGTACAGATGGCATGAATCCTTTTGGGGAGCAGAGTTGTAGTCACAGCACCTGGCCTGTGACTCTATGTGTCTACAAGCTTCCTCCTTGGTTGTGCATGAAGCTTAAGTTCATTATGATGTTAGTGCTTATCCAAGCCCGAAGCAACCAGACAACGACATTGATGTGTACCTAAGGCCATTAGTTGAAGAACTCTTATAGTTATGGGGAAAACCAGGTGTACGTAGTGGGATGAGCACAAACAGGAGCCATTTAACCTACGAGCGCTGTTTTTCGTAACCATCAATGACTGGCCTGCTCTTAGTAACCTTTTAGGACAGACAAATAAGGTATACAAGGCATGCACACACTGTTTAGATGATAATGAAGCTACATATTTGCATAAATGTAAGAATGTTATGTACCTGGGGAATCGTCGATTTCTTCCGATCAATCATCAAGTAAGAAAGAAAGGCAAGGATTTCAAAGGTGGGGCAGATTATCAGAAGAAGCCTGACCTTCCTACAGGTGATGATGTATTTGGTATGGTCAAGGACATAGAAGTAATCTTTGGAAAGGGTCCTGGCGGTCAACCTATTCCGAACGATGTCACTACCGGACACGCGCCCATGTGGAAGAAGAAATCTATATTTTGGGAGCTACCCTATTGGAAAGTCCTACATGTCCGCTCTTCAATCGATGTGATGCACGTGACGAAGAATCTATGCGTGAACTAGCTAGGCTTCCTGGGCGTGTATGGGAAAACAAAAGATACACCAGAAGCACGGGAGGACCAAAAACGTATGAAAGACAGACCCACAAAACATGCATCCATGGAACAAGACGGATAAAGGGCGTCATTTAAGTCCTTCCAGCTATGCTCTTACAAAAGCAGAGAAGGAAATATTTTTTGAAGTCCTTTACAGTATCAAGGTGCCGTCTGGATTCTCGTCTAACATAAAGGGGATAATAAATATGGCAGAGAAAAATTCCAAAACCTGAAGTCTCATGACTGACACGTGATTATGACGCTGTTTCTTCCGATTGCATTGAGGGGGCTTCTACCGGAAAATGTTTGAGTACCCATTGTGAAGCTATGTGCATTCCTCAATGCAATATCTCAGAAGGTTATCAATCAAGATATTCTGACAAGGTTACAGAAGGATGTGGTCCAATGTCTTGTTAGTTTTGAGTTGGTGTTCCCACCATCCGTCTTCAATATTATGACACATCTCCTGGTTCACCTAGTCGAAGAGATTTCCATTCTCGGCCCTATATTTCTGCATAATATGTTCCCCTTTCAGAGGTTCATGAGAGTGTTAAAGAAATATGTTCATAACCGTGCTAGGCCAGAAGGAAGCATCTCCAAGGGCTATGGAACAGAGGATGTCATTGAGTTCTGTGTTGACTTTATTCATGACCTTAAGCCGATTGGTGTTCCCGAATCACGACATGAGGGAAGACTGAGTGGAAAAGGCACGCTGGAAAAGAAATCAATGATATGTAGGGATGGACAATCTTTCACTCAAGCACACTACACGGTTCTACAAAATTCCACCTTGGCAGCTTCGTATATCGGGGAACACAAGAATATTGTACGCTCCAACAACCCGGGAAAGCCAGACTCCTGGATTAGAGATGAACACATGAAGACTTTCGGTAGTTGGTTGCGAACACATCTAATGAATGACATCACTGTTGGAGATCAGCTCTACTTGTTGGCTGGGTCACCATCTTCTACGATATTGAATTACCAAGGGTACGAGATAAATGGGAATACATTTTACACGATCGCCCAAGATAAAAAGAGCACCAACCAGAACAGTGATATCCGCTTTGATGCAACCGACGAGAATGGCAAAAAGGACACATACTATGGTTACATAGAGGAGATATGGGAACTTGACTATGGAGTTTCTTTTAAGGTCCCTTTGTTTCGGTGCAAATGGATCAACCTGAATGGAGAAGGGGTAAAGGTAGACCAGTTGTACAGAATGACAACAGTAGATCTCAACAATCTTGGTTACAGAGACAAACCATTTGTCCTAGCCAATGATGTGGCACAGGTTTTCTATGTGAAGGACATGTCCTCCATACCAAAAAAATAAAAAAAATAAGCAAACGAATACATCACACGATGAGCCAAAGCGTCACATAGTTCTTTTAAGGAAAATAAATATCATGGGAGCTGAGGACAAGACAGACATGTCAAAAGATTATAATAAGTTTGATGAAATTCCGCCCTTCACAGTGAAAACTGACCCAAGCATCTTGTTAAACAAAGAAGATGATCCATGGTTATGGCTGAAGCGACCATAAGCGACCATAAATAGGCATAAGAAATTCAAAAACGGTGTGAACAATGTAAATCCTTCACGTGGTGTCATATTATATGACATAGTTGCAAGGAAAAATACCAAACTTGGTATATTGATTATGTCTCGAAAAAACCTTCATAAAATGACCTATCATGTTCGAGGTTTCATGGCTTTCGGTCCAAATGACCAATATTATGTGCATAATCGAGGCATAGTTTGTGACGGCAGGAAAGGGAGCTCGCTAGGTACGAGGGTGACGACCCTCCCCTGGTGAACCATAATGAAACCGGTCGTCGCCTTTGGTGGGAGAACCGGACTATCGCCGGTGTGATGCGCTATATCGCTGAGGGAGATCATCCTCACCTGCGGTACCCACCCTTGCACCCGCCGCAAAGCCACAATAAGGGTGGTTGTGGTGAAGGCTGCGGGCGTAGCGGCATCGTTATCTGGGAGCCCCCCTCCCCCCGCGTCGTGCATCTGAGGCCAGAGTGGCAGATGCCCCCGGAATATGTCATGGTTCACGGTCCCCTATTCCCCCTACGCAGTCGGGGAAGGGCTGAGGATGCCCGGAATATGCCATAGCGACGACGACAAAGATGATTCGAAAGATCACCCTAAAGTTGTGTAGTATAGGGCTAGACATGATTATGACTAAATCCATTAGTTAGGATGAATGGTTCGTTTGTGTATCCAAGATTGTCGAGAGATCCACTGTTTTTATTTTGTAATGCATTTTTATTTGAAAATGGCAAAATGGAGAATAGTTTGAACAATTATTTTATGAAATAGAAAATGGTTCTGCATTAGTTATTCAAATTCAAACACTTTTCATGTTGAAAGTGTTTTCAAATTAAAATTTAAACCATTTCAAATTTAATAGTTTGAATAATTATTTTATAAGACAGAAAGTTTTTTCAAATTCAAATCATTTCAAATATGAACACCTAAATAAGAAATAAGAAAAAAAGGCTGGAACATCCACCGTTTTCATTCTATAATGCATTTTTATTTGAAAATGTTAAAATGGAAAAATAGTTTGAACAATTATTTTATGAAACAGAAAATGGGTCTGCATTAGTTATTAAAATTCAAACATTTTTCATGTTGAAAGTGTTTTTAAATTCAAATTTAAACCATTTCAAATTTAATAGTTTGAATAATTATTTTATAAGACAGAATTTTTTTCAAATTCAAATCATTTCAAATGTGAACACCTAAATAAGAAATAAGAAATAAGGTGGGAACATCTGAAAAGTTTGAAAAACTTTTAAAAAAAGGATTTTTAGTCTGGGTTGGTGCCACCAACCAGGACTAAAGGTCCTTTGCGTGCTCCCCTTTGGTGGCTCCAACAGGGACGTATGCTCTGGCCTTTCGTCCTGGTTGGAGCCACCAACCGGGACGTTTGGCCTTTACATCTCGGTTGGTTGCTCCAACCGGGACGTATGGCCCTCCCCTTTATAACGCCACGTCGTTCCTTTCTCCTTCGCCATCTTGCATTTCTTCTAAGTCCCAAGCGCGCCTCCGACCCCGATGCCGGCAGGCTGCCCAATTTCGGTGTGGTGGTCCTCCCCCTCGCACGCCGCCGCACACACCGGACGGAAGGCCACCACTTCCCTAGCTCCGCACGCCTCTTCCGTCTGGAGGTGCGCGTCCCCATCGCACGGCTGTGGCCGCTCTCCCCGTCATGCTCCCTGCTCCAGTGGCACCGTCCGCCTCTCTCCCCTCTCCTTCTCTGTTTTTTCTCTATTTAGTTAGTTTAGTTTAATTAGTTATTAGCTAGGGTAATTAGTTAGAGTACTAGGGTAATTAGTTAGTAGTATTACACTACTAGGAAATCCCTTATCAGTGGCGCACCTTTTTTCACTATTCGTGGCGCATATCTTAGTCACCACTGATACGTCGCCACTGATAACTATCTTCTGTGGCGCATTTCAAAATGCATCACAGAAGTCTCAAACTTCAGTGCCGCATATGGCCAATATGCGCCACAGAAGTTTTTTTCCAAAATTCAAAAAAAGGCGGGCCAGATCTCAAACTTCTGTGGCGCATATGGCCAATATGCGCCATAGAAGTTTTTTTCAAATTTCAAAAAAAACCCAGGCCAGATCTAGATCTGGCCAGAGTTGGTGGTGGTGGTGGCTGTAGGAGGGCTAGGAGGAGGTTGCCGGAGTTGGTGGTGGAGGAGGAGGAGGTCGCCGGAGTTGGTGGTGGAACAGGAGGAGAATGAGGTCGCCGAAGTTGGTGGTGGAGGAGGTCGCCGGAGGTCGCCGAAGTTGGTGGTGGAGGAGGAGGAGGTCGCCGGAGTTGGTGGCGGAGGAGGAGGAGGAGGTGGTCGCCAGAGTTAGTGGTGGTGGAGGAGGAGGAGGAGGTCGCCGGAGAGTGGAGAAGGAGGAGGGAGGAGAAGGGGAGAAGTGTTGAGGGGAGAAGAAGTGGGGAGAGGGAGAAAAAGGAAAAAGGGAGGGAGAAGGGCACCGGCGGGATTCAAATTTCGAATCCCGCCCAAGACTTCTGTGGCGCATATGGGGGAAATGCGCCACAGAAGTTTCTCCCCCCTTTTTTTGCAGTAAAAAATCTTCTACCCTAAATAACTTTTTACTCTTTTCGAATTTGTGGATTCTGTAAAATCCAAAATGACCATAGGTCGTTGAGTTCGAGTAAGGAATTTTGAGACGATCATTTTGATAGGTTAAAGATTTTTTTCCGACATCGTATGCAAAAGTTAGAGCCGTTTACCGTGCCATAACCTATTTTTGCAAAATACATCGAAATTCATATTTTTCAATTTTGTATGCGCCACAGAAACATCACTTTCTGTGGCGCATATGTCCATATGCGCCACAGAAGTTTTTCCCCCTTTTTTGGTGCTTGGTCTCATCAACCTTATGTGGCGCATACGTCTATATGCGTCACAAAAGTCCACATTTCTGTGGCGTGGCGCATATTGGTTTCGTGCGCCACTGAAGTGCCAAACTTCTGTGGCACATTTTTTTTAGTGCGCCACTAATACATATGTGTGGCGCATGGTTTTACATATGCGCCACTGGATATCTTATCTGTCTATAAGTTGTTTCCTAGTAGTGTTAGGGTTAGTAGTAGTAGTAGTTAGTTAGTAGTATTAGGGTATAGTAGTAGTAGTAGTTAGTTAGTAGTAGTAGTATTAGTAGTTAGTTAGTAGTACTAGGGTACTATTAGTACTTAGTTAATAGTAGTAGTAGTTAGTTAGTTAGTAGTATTAGGGTAGTAGTAGTTAGTTAGTAGTAGTTAGTTAGTAGTAGTAGTAGTTAGTAGTAGTACTAGTAGTAGTTAGTAGTAGTAGTAGGGATGGTACCCGCCAGGTTTGGGGCCGGGTCCGGCCCCCCATACCCGCCCCGTTTAATTAGTCGGGTCTCATATTTTACCAGACCAGCGACCCAACCGGGTTCGGGGGCCCAACGGGTACCCGCCAGCGCGTGAGACTTGGCGGCTCTAACTTTTTTACCAAACCCTTCCCGTTTAAGGTGGTTACCCGTCGGGTTTGTGGGTTTCAGAGTTACTGCTTTTCCACTTGGAGTTACATGATCCCACCCGCATTTGAGGTTAGGGACAGAAGCGGCAACACGCGCCATATAGGGACGATGGACGAGCATGGCAACATGCGCCATATATTAGGGTTTCTTATAATTATGGTATATATCCCTAGCCCGTCAAACCACGCCTACCTAACCTCCTCGCTTGGCTGCTTTGACTCATCCTCTTTTCCACTTTTGCAGAAACTATGGAACCCAGAGACGAAGAAAAGGAAATGGCGCTTGAGGATATGATCAACAAGGGAGGACATATCGATAATGATATCACCTCGCTATATCTGAACAACTCCAGCGAGGGAGATCCGGGTTTCGACCGAACAGACGGCTCCGGTGAGAGAGAAGCCGACGAGAGAGAAGCCAACAAGGTGCATATATATATTAATTAAGCCTCTGTTGTCTATATACATATATATTAACGCTCTTTCTTCTTTTAGCCCTCCGGATCAAGCAAATATTCTGCAAAGAATAAACGAGGCCCAGCCAAAAAGTTGGGAGACCATGAAAGGTACAGGATCGAAGAAGCCGCTCTAGATAGCGAACCGAAGGCTCCCATTAATGCTGCAAATAAATTTATAAGGCAATGCAGAGTTATTGTTAGGGACTACATCCTGATCACCATTAGAGAATGGAATAGGTCGTCAAAGGACCCAAAGTCTCTATATGTCAGTGACTTAGCCAAAGACACTCTTCGGAAAAAACTCATGGTTAATTTCACCCTACCGATGTTAGAGGTGGATCTAGATGACTACGATGCATATGAGGAGATTCCAACTCAGGAGGAACTACAGAAGCACATGGAGCAAAAAGTCAAGAAGTGGGCTCTTAAGAAGACGGCCCAGCAATTCAACAACTGGAAGAAAAGATTGCACCTTGACTTTGTCGTGAAAGAGAAGACTCCGGATTTCACTACTGGAGCGTATGAGAAGATAAAAGACTACTACGCTGATTTTGGCATACAAGACATCGACGCCAGCTAAGAAAAGGTCTGAAATGAATAAGCAAAATGCTGCTAAAAAGAAGTATCACCATACTATGGGGCAAGGTGGCTACAAGGCTAGCAAGCCTAAGTGGGAGAAACATGAGTCCGAGCTGATTGCTAAAAGGATCACCCAGAGCCATACAGTTGGATCGAACGGGTAAGGAATTGGTTTTACCGGCATGGGGCACTGATGTCTACGCACTTCTATTCTTGTAGATAGTTGTTGGGCCTCCAAGTGCAGAGGTTTGTAGAACAGCAGCAAGTTTTCCCTTAAGTGGATCACCCAAGGTTTATCGAACTCAGGGAGGAAGTGGTCAAAGGTATTCCCTCTCAAGCAACCCTGCAATCAAGATACAAGAAGTCTCTTGTGGTCCCCAACACACCCAATACACTTGTAAGGTGTATAGGTGCACTAGTTCGGCGAAGAGATAGTGAAATACAAGTGGTATGGATAATTATAAGTGGTAACGGTGATAGAAAATAGCTTGATGACGTGGAAAAGACTAAAGGCAAACTGAAATAAAGAAGAAAGCAAGCAAACATGTAATAGATCTAATAGCAAACGGTGTTTCAATGCTTAGAAACAAGGCCTAGGGATCATACTTTCACTACTGAACACTCTCATATAAATATGTCATCTTCATGATACTATGCTAAACTACTCTCCGGTTGGACACTCTAATCCATGGTAGGGCTATAACAGCACACCTCAAAGTAAGCCTATCCCATCTAGAAAACCCCACATTGTTACCTTGAGCACTGGATGGTTCCAACAAACACCACAATTTCATAAAGACATCCAAATCCAAATATAA
Source organism: Avena insularis (assembly GCA_023614405.1). Lineage (NCBI taxonomy): Eukaryota > Viridiplantae > Streptophyta > Magnoliopsida > Poales > Poaceae > Avena > Avena insularis. The sequence continues at coordinate 456,794,030 of CM042694.1, forward strand.
CTCATAACAAGTATTTATAATCTCTAGCCTAAGTGCCACCATGGTGTGCACGCTGTCACTTTCACACACATGGAAGAGCAGAGATCTATTAAAGCACTTGAGTAGCAAGGTAGATCTATAGATTACAAGATCATGATCACAATATGATCATGCATAGAGAGAGATGAACACATAGCTACCGGTAGAACCCTTAGCCTCGAGAGAGAACTACTCCCTCCTCATAATGGGAATCAACAATGTTGATGGAGATGGTGGTGGAGATCGATGGAGATGGCTCTGAGGGCATTTCCTCGTCCCGGCAGGGTGCCGGAACAGAGACTTTCTGTCCCCCGAATCTCCCCTTCGGTGGTGACGGCGCTGCAGAACTTTTCATGGATGTCTGATTGACGACCTAGGGTTTTTGCCTCGGGAGGAATATATAGGCGAAGGAGGCAAGGTCGGTGGCCAGCCAGGGGGCCCACACCATGCCCTGGCGTGGCCTGGGGGTACCCGCGCCTGGGGGGGGGGTGGCCAGGCCCTGGCCTTCCTCTGTCTCATATTCTGGCTCCGTGAGTCTTCCGGTAAAATAGGAACTTTGGCTTTTGTCCCGTCCAATTCCGAGAATATTCATTTTCTGACTTTCCTGGAACCAAAAACAGCAGAAAACAGGCAACTGGCACTATGGCATGTTGTTAATAGGTTAGTCCAAGAAATCATATGAAAAGTAGTCCAAAGTGTGGACAAAACACAAGAAAGTGGATAAAACCAAGCATGGATCATCAAAAATTATAGATACATTTACAATGTATCAACATCCCCAAGCTTAACTCCTTCTCTTCCTCGAGTAGGTAAGTGATAAAAAAGAAAGAATAATTTTTGAGGTGACATGCCCCATGAAAGACTTGATCAAAGTATTTGTAAAACATTCAAAGCTGGGATCATAGTACTTCAATCATAACATGAAAGACAAAGTTCTAGCAATAAGACAAAGAAACTATGTTGCAACATGAAAAGGCACAAACAAAAGATTCATGAATAACAATGCTTTGCAAGACGTTTGTTTGTTTCACATAAAGAAAACATAGCATAATAGTATTCAGCTTGTCCCTCATAGAGTAGCAAATATAAATGCATAGGACACCTTCAAAGTTCATAAGAGTGACTAGATACAAATAGTTTAAAACAAGCAATATCAAGTTATGCATCAATCAACTAGTTTTGGGACAATGCACATAGAACTAAGAATGGCCACTATGCTCTCAAAGTAGGTGCATAAAGGTAGAAGGTGGAGACTCAATATAATGGTGGAAGAAAGGCCTTTATAGAAGGAAGTAAGGATTCAAGTCTCATAAAGAGCTTCCAAAAATTATGGTACTTATAGCTTTCAGATCTCATTGCCACTATCATAAGCATCTTGAAGTGATTAAGGTTAAAGTGAACAAACTATGGTGTACATGCTTGACGAAGTATAAGTTAGAAATCTCATGTCCCTTGTGTACGAGTGTCGCTCCTCATGCTACTCAAGTTTAGTCACCGGTAAGTTCTTGTCATCGTAAGTACATGTGTATCATAGAGAAGCGCCAACGGGGTACCCCTTGCCCGATGATATGGAAGAATCCCCATATCAAAATAACAAGGCAAGCAGACAACAAGCATCTCAACAATCTTATTATTTACCATGGAAATATGGTGCTTTTTTCTCTCTTTCCTCTTTTCATAATCTCTTTTTTTTCTCTTTTTCTCTTTTTTCTCAATATAGGACTCTTTTTTTATAAGAAAAATGCTTCATAGACAGCTCATTATGGTTACACTGTAGGTTTCCACCATGTCAGCATGGATTAGACCAGCGGCCCAGGCGTTTCTCTAACACATATACATAACTCCATGGACTTACAAGCTCCCCTTTCATTTCACACCGACGACATCCATATACAAAAGAGCATGATATCAACTAGGTACAAGTACCAAGTGCAATGTTGAAAGCGTTCCCCATGATAACATGGTTCTGCTAATTGCCAACAAATAAGTGCAAGCATATACAACATAGACGACACAATGATTCAAGTTTATTAAGGGCAAGAAAAGTAAAGTGTGCCATCAAGTTCGTGAGAGCTTTAATCACTAGTTTTCTCATAACAAGTTTAATTTGGAAGGTAAACAAAAGCATGAATATACTTGGAATAGCATAAGCTAGTAGGTAGGTATGGTAGACTCTTTGGAATAACTTGGTTTAGGGAGTTGGATGCATGAGTGGAACTCATACTTGGTTGTGGAGGCTAGCAAAAGACTAGGAGCGACAAACTAAGAGAGCAATAATGGCCATAATCATGCAGAGCGACAAAACATCATTAATCAAAGCATAAAGTGATACTACAAGTTGAAAACTAAAGGATCATAAAGGCTATGGTGACTTGGGATAGTCATAACATGGTGTGAGCATGTGCCAAATCAACCCAAATAAAGCATCAAAGGAGAATACCACAATACTATGCTTCAATATGCTAAAACAACGCATGATTCTTCAAAGGCACATTAAGCAATCTCAATTGTTTATAACAAGTCATGCTACAACAAAGAATACTAATCATAAAGCCAAAAAAATATCAAGCATGGCATGACAAAGCATAGGACACAGTCAAAAACGAGCTCTTTTTACCACATAAGCATGAACTTTCCTACTCTTTTCCAAACCAAACCAAACTATTTGAAAACCAATGTATGAAAGAGGGGGTCCAACCAATTTATTCAGAAAACTAAGCAAACAAAAGCAAACCAAAAACCAAAACGAAAACAAAAAAAGAAGACGCTCCAAGAACAACACAATTGTGCATGAAACAATAAAAATGAAGTGTTTGGAAGAAACCTGGGATTTTTATTGATGAAGAGGGGGATGCCTTGGGCATCCCCAAGCTTTGACGCTTGTACTTCTTGGACATTTCTTGGGGTGACACACATGGCATCCCCAAGCTTGAGCTTTAGTCCATTCTTCATCTCATTACTCATTCCTTCCATACACCTGAAATTTTTCCTTCATACAAAACTTCACACAATCTTTATTAGCAACATTAGTGCACTCAAGATAGTAAGTCTTTAGGTTCAGTTCTAACACCAATAAAACTTCCATTAAAACACAATCTACTGTAGCACTTCCCTCAAAAAGCTCAAATCCCCAAAGAATCTCAAAAAGGAACTAACAAGAAGCAAATGCACAAAATGACAGAAATCTGTCAAAACAGACCAGTAGGTAAAGACGAATTTTTTCGAACACCTTCTGTTGCTCAAATCAAAAAGTGTTGAACCTATGAAAGTTAGATAACAACCTGGGGCAGAAGCATAAAAAATCACAGATCAAAACGACGTACAGAGATTTTACACGAATTTTTACGGTGAAGCACAGAAATCTGTTTCAGGATAGCAACTTTCCCAATCATTACTTCTCTCTCATTAGAGGTTACTCTTGGCACAAAAAGCAAATAAAAAGGATAAGGAGCGGTTATTACAGTGTTAATAACTTCCAAGACTTATCTAAAACTTTTGGGTTATCTCCCAATAAGTACTTTTCTTTAACGCCTTTAAGTTAGGCATGATAATTTGAGAAGATGCTCACATAAGAAATATGAATTTAAGTAAAAGAGAGCATCAAGAAGCAAATTCAAAACACATTTAAGTATAACCCACTTCCTATACATAGGAATCTTGTAAATAAATAAGTCATGAAAGCACAAAGCAACAAGCATAGTAAAGCAAAACAAGTGCAACTTCAAGACTTTCAACATAAAGAGGGGAAACCTAATATTATTGAGATGCATAAAACCATATTTCCCTCTCTCATAATAACTTTTAGTAGCATCATGAATGAAATTAACAATATAACTATCACATAAAACATTCTTATCATGAGCCACATGCATAAAATAATTATTACTCTCCACATAAGCATAGTCATTCTTGTTAATTATAGTGGGAGCAAATTCAACAAAATAGCTATCATTATTATTCTCATCACCATAATCATCAAATATAGGAGGCATATTGTAATCATAATTAATTTTGTCCTCAATAGTAGGTGGACTGAAAATATCATATTCATCATTGTAATCATGATATATTGGAGGTTTGATATCATCATAAGCAATAGAATAGCTATCTTCCAAAGCTGGGGAACTAAAAATATCATTTTTATAAAAACTAGCTTCCCCAAGCTTAGAACTTTCCATAGCATTAGCAATAATGGTGTCTAAAGAATTCATACTAACAACATTGCTATTAGCATGCAAAAAAAGTTCCATAGGTTTTTTAATTTTCTCTTCAAACACTTCATGTCCTAACTCAAGATAAATACTATAAAGCTCTCTAATTTTGTTGTTGTTTTCCATTAAGCCTAACTAGTGAAAACAAGAAACAAAAAGACAAAATTGCAGAATCTAAAGGAAATAACTTCGAGCACTTACACCAGAGGATGTGACTACCTTTTACCTTACCTCCCCGGCAACGGCGCCAGAAAATAGGTGTTTGCCGTGGGAGATTCTTCTTCTTTAATCCTCCGGTGTGAATACCTTTTACCTTACCTCCCCGGCAACGGTGCCAGAAAATAGCTTGATGTCTACGCACTTCTATTCTTGTAGACAGTTGTTGGGCCTCCAAGTGTAGAGGTTTGTAGAACAGCAGTAAGTTTTCCCTTAAGTGGATCACCCAAGGTTTATCGAACTCAGGGAGGAAGTGGTCAAAGGTATTCCCTCTCAAGCAACCCTGCAATCAAGATACAAGAAGTCTCTTGTGTCCCCAACACACCCAATACACTTGTCACGTGTATAGGTGCACTAGTTCGGCAAAGAGATAGTGAAATACAAGTGGTATGGATAATTATAAGTGGTAACGGTGATAGAAAATAGCTTGATGGCGTGGAAAAGACTAAAGGTAAATTGAAATAAAGAAGAAAGCAAGCAAACATGTAACAGATCTAATAGCAAACGGTGTTTCAATGCTGAGAAACAAGGCCTAGGGATCATACTTTCACTAGTGAACACTCTCATATAAATATATCATGTTCATTATACTACGCTGAACTACTCTCCGGTTGGACACTCTAATCCATGGTAGGGCTATAACAACACACCTCAAAGTAAGCCTTTCCCATCTAGAAAACCCCACATTGTCACCTTGAGCACTAGATGGTTCCAACAAACACCACAATTTCATAAAGACATCCAACTCCAAATATAACTCATAACAAGTATTTGTAATCTCTAGCCTAAGTGCCACCATGGTGTGCATGCTGTCACTTTCACACACATGGGAGAGCAGAGATCTATTAAAGCACTTGAGTAGCAAGGTAGATCTATAGATTACAAGCTCATGATCACAATATGATCATGCATAGAGAGAGAGAGATGAACACATAGCTACCGGTAGAACCCTTAGCCTCGAGAGGGAACTACTCCCTCCTCATCATGGGAATCAACAATGGTGATGGAGATGGTGGTGGAGATCGATGGAGATGGCTCCGGGGGCACTTCCCCGTCCCGGCAGGGTGCCGGAACAGAGACTTTCTGTCTCCCGAATCTCGCCTTCGGTGGCGGCGGTGCTGCGGAACTTTTCGTAGATTTATGATTGACGACCTAGGGTTTTTGCCTCGGGAGGAATATATAGGCGAAGGAGGCAAGGTCGGTGGCCAGCCAGGGGGCCCACACCATGCCTTGGTGCGGCCTGGGGGTACTCGCGCCTGGGGGGTGTGTGGCTAGGCCCTGGCCCTCCCCCGTCTCGTATTCTGGCTCCGTGAGTCTTCCGGTAAAATAGGAACTTTGGCTTTTGTCCCATCCAATTCTGAGAATATTCATTTTCTGACTTTCCTGGAACCAAAAACAGTAGAAAATAGGCAATTGGCACTGTGTCATCTTGTTAATAGGTTAGTCCAAGAAATCATATGAAAAGTAGTCCAAAGTGTGGACAAAACACAAGAAAGTGGATAAAAACCAAGCATGGAACATCAAAAATTATAGATACATTTACAATGTATCAGGCACGTTGGACTCAGAAGGGAAGTGCATATATAACATAAGACATAAAGAAACTCCCATACCCATCGAAGACATTAGAAATATAGTAAAGGCTGTTGAAGATGGGGAGTTCATTCCCGATAGAGAGAATGACGAGCTCGCACTTGCCCTTGGGAACAAGGAACACGAGGCAAAAAAGGCTCCAAACCATGGAACCTTGGGTTTCCTGACATCTGGAAAAAACATCCCGATAGAAGCCGTCAAAGGAGAAAGGAAAGGGAGGAAATTGAAGTAATGAAGCAGAAAGACCGGATGCGCGACATAGAACAACAATTAAAGCAGGATCATAATCAACTTGACAAACTTAGCCAGCAAGCTACCGGCCCATCTCAGCGGCACATGGTAGACGAAGCTGCCTTCGATGCTACTGGCCCATCCACTAATGGAAAAAGCAACGTGGCTTCCACGGAGCTCCCCGGTGATGATGCTGATGATGCATCGGCAATGGCTCCTCTTCGCTACCCAGTGGATGATATCATGGAGATGACACATTGTGAGCTACATGTGAAAGTTGTCAACATAACCATGAAGGTGGCGGTCGGCTATGCCTTACCATTAGTTGGACCGGTACCAACTTACCATTGTTGTCCGGTTCCACAGGGCTACGCTATTGCCAGGGTGGATGAAGTTATGGACGATTCGCGCAACTCAAGCTTGACTACCCTGTAGATGAAGGGTATGTGACTGAGCTAGGAGAAGCAAAAAAACATGACCATTCTATGGCGAAAGGAACACATTGTGATTTCAAATCGGACGCCAAGGCCATCCACTCCTCAGAGCACAACTCCATCTTCGTCGCAGCCTCACCCGTCTCCAGCGCATCAGCCGTCTTTGCCGTCGCCGCGACAGGCGCCGTCTCCGCCACCGCGTCAGCCGTCTCCAGCACGGCCGTCTTCGCCGCCGCGTCAGCCGTCTCCAGCACGGCCGTCTTCGCCGCCGCGTCAGCCGTCTCAGCACCTCCCAAAAGTACAGAAGGGTCAGGGCCAGAAGCGAAAGAGTAATCGATCACCAAAGCATCTACCAGAGCCCCTCCCCAAACTACCAGAGGTTGCTCCCAGGAGAGCTTACGACTATACTGAAGAGAGAATGCGGTGATCGCAAAGGCCCAAACACACCAGTGGTTTGATAGCCTCAAGCGGCCGAAAGAGCCACAGTTCCCATCACTAAAGAAGAAAAAACCAAAGTGCAAAAAATATTGAAGACCCTTCATCAACCCGAGCCAAGGCTGTCATTAGACTATGACTTGTCAAGTCACATCAGTTAATGGTGCGGTCGAAGAGCACTAGTGCAAGCGAGAATTCAGTTCCCCAGCTCGGTTTACAGAAAAACAAGGAATGCCCCCCACTCAAAGTGATTTCCGATACCATGGTGGAGTCGAGCAAAGCTGCGAACGAGCAGTATGATCCAGAAATTATTGCACTGTATGGAGAAGCGGCCGTTGTTCAAGGTATGACTATTGCTCAGTACTTAGACCCGTTAGATTTCCCCGTGGTTGATGAAGCTTACAAATACGAGTATGGAAAACCTCTCGTCGGACCTGAGGACGTCAAGTATCTATCAACAAAAATGCGAAGATTGCATAATTGGTACATTAAAGCCACAAAGGAAGGGGCAGACTGGATAGTGATCGGAGTTCGAAACGAGCATTACGGGTATGGAGATGCCTAGATACTGATTGAATTTCCCGAACTACATCAGTTTTTCAATCAAGACGCCCTCGACAAAACGATCGTCCGTGCCTACTATCTGTAAGTATTATTTCTCTAATAATTAAGTCTCTAGTTAGCTCACCTCGTTTATATCGCATGTATAATCATACTCACTATATTATGCAGACTGAAGATTCTCAAATGCAGAAGAGGACAAATCTATGATATTGGGTTCATTGACCCATATTGGGTTCATGAACTTACTATGAAATTAAGTCCCAAGGACACAGAGGATAAAACTGTAATGGTGTTAAGGTTTCAAGAAACCAAAAGGGAAATATTATTATCTTACAACTTCAAGTGAGTGCTATTGTCTTGTAAACATTCTATTTTGCTTACTCAATGTTAAATGTATAATTGATGAGTTATGCATACGCAGATTCCATTATATTCTGCTAATCATTCAACCTGACAATAGAGTAGTATAAGTCATGGAGTCTAAACGTAAACCTCTTGAGGATTGGGCCCCCATGCAGGATATGCTCAAGCGGTAATTTCAGTCATTATGACACTATATCAACAACTTTCATTTATTTACTTATATCAAATAATTAATAACTTATTTCATTCATTTTCTTTCCCGGTCAGCGCTTGGAAATGGTTCACCAACAAGGCTAAGGGTGACTGGAAAGAGAACCTTACATTTAAACCACTAAATTAAGTACTACTAGCTAGATTCACGCATCTCTTTGATTCTAGTTTCGATACCATTATCATGCTTAATTATTATTATTTTGATTGAACTTTGTTCTCGTACAGTGTCTGAGGCAGGCAAACGGAAATAACTTATGTGGTTACTATGTTTGCGAGTTCATTCGTCAGGCGACCTGTGAGAAGGGCAGAAATTTAGAACAACCTCAAGTATGTAAACAATATTTAGAATTTTATTTTATTACCATCAAGTGTGTTTAGTTTCATTTATATATGTTGACTCCTTCTTTTAAATTAGATCGAACGGTTGCGGGACCATCTTCTACCAAAGGATCGCATGCAAGCAATCCAAGAGGAAATTGTGGGATTCTTAGATGCAGAGGTCCTAGATCCAAAAGAAGAATACTATTGAAAGATTATGATAATATAATAGGGATCATAAAATACTTTATATTGTATATATGTATGAATGTAATATATTCGATACCTGTTGTGTAATATAATCGGGAGAAGTTTTGTAATATAATGTGTAAATAATGGTTCCCTTAAGTTATAGATGACACTTACCCCAACACTATGTTGTGAGGAATGCTCGTCCTCATAGTAGATGGTGCGAGGTTGATGTTATCGAAAGTGGATTCGCATGGAGGCATGGTCCACTTTCGGTAACATCAACCTCGCACCATCTACTATGAGGAAGAGCATTCCTCACAACATAGTGCTGGGGTAAGTATCACAAAATAAATGTTGTCCAAAACACTAAAAAGAAATAGATAAAGGGGAAACAAAATAAATAAAAAATATATAAAAAATTCTCTGCCGCGGCACAAAAAGTGCCCCAAATGCGCCGTGGTAGAGGCCTGTAGATCCCAATTCGTATTACGAACCGGGACAAATGCCACCCACCCCCTGCCAACAGCCAGCGGCCATGTGGACCACCTTTTTGTCCCGGTTCGCAGCCCAACCGAAACTATAGGGTTGGGGCTTTAGCCCCGATTGCCCCGTCCCGGTTGGACACCGGGACTAAATCCCCTTACACTACTAGTGCTAGTTAGGAAGACATACGCTCTCCTTCAGTAAAGAAGATCTTCTTCCACCGGCCGGTCGCCGCACGCACGTCGTCACCCTGCCTCGTCTCATCGAGGATTATTTGTGGTCGCCACGGCGACACCTGCGCCCCGCCTTCCGAGCGCGCATCGTTAAAGTAACCGATGTTTTTACAGGCTATTTGTATGGTTATACATTGGATCAACGACTGGTCCTATCTCCTCCCAAAGACGCAACAGGTGTATATGGTTTCTGGATGCACCCATCTTGAGACGGGTGCATATGGTTTGTCTGTATTTTTTGTCATGAGTTTAGATTGTTTCTTAAGCTCTGTAAACTTTTTGTCCATCTTTTTTAGGTTTTTCTTTTCTAATATATCACGTGTGGTTCTCCTGCATAGTTCAAAAATAATAATAACCAGTATGGCTGGCGGCTTACCCAGAGATTACATGACGCGTAGCGGATATTTTTTTTTGCTTTTGTTTTATTGGTTGATCTTTATGTACACCTTGTGTGACTCATGAGATGTAACTTTTAAAAACTTTGTAACAAAAGGCTTTGTGCATTAATTGATGCAGAGACCGAGACCATGCTACCTATTTAGAAAACAAAATCTCAAACTAGGTGTATCTAGACAAACCTAAGACAATTAATTTGAGAGGGTTAAGGCTTGTTTGATTCGTAGGAATTGCATAGGAATTGTGTAGGATTTGAATCCTATGGTAATTTTTCCTATGTTAATTGTTTGATTCATAGAAACACATCCTATAGGTCCTATCTCTTTCCATAGGATTCAAGTTGGCATGATATCTCAATCCTATGTTTTTTCTATTCCTATATTTTTCCTATCCTAAAAATCAAACGAGGCCTTACTAGTATCTACGAGTGTTTAGTCATGCAACTAACTGTGTCGGTTGTGGATCGGATCGAGCGTATTATGCTTTATGCTACTTACCTAATTCAGACCCGAAAACATCTACACACGACACTTTAGTGTAGGATACGTGTTCCATGAAGAATCTTGTGGTCTGCTTCACTCTTGTTGTGCATATGGAGGGTGAAGGGTGAGGTGGTGCATATCGTACACAGGGGCGGAGACACCCTGCTAGCCCCCCAATGGTCGGCCCCCCTCAATTTTATTAGCCCATACTTAATAGTGTTTATGCGCTAATGGCCGGTAGGTGATGGTTCTTAATTAGTGTTTAAGCCCAAAAGTAATACTAATCCATGTAGTAGCCACAACGATCAGCCCAGCTAGCCAAGAAAAAAGCTCATCTTCTCACGTCATGGCAGGTATAGGTCTCATACTTTGATCTCTCACGGCTGGTATTGAGATCAGATCGATCTGCTAGGTTCCGTAGGGCGGTTGGGGGCTGCCGCCGTTTGCCGGCTCGTCGCTATCGCTCGCTAATCGCCACCGGCCGGCCAGGCGCTAGGAGGAAGCCGTCCTGACCTGACCAGGACATTGACGGATGATGCACGCCCAAGCTAGCCGTCTTCGACAACTCCATGCATCTGACGGGTTTAAGGTACCTCGAATCATTTATATGCATATGCAGATATGCTCTATGCATTCTGTAGTTGCAAGTATTTTTGTGAACTGCGATCAGCTACTAGTTTACCTAATCAATTGACTTGGCAATTGATTAATCTATTGTGTACATAGATATTATGTCTGAATTTTTTCATCCTGTAGTCTCTGCCGTTTGGGTTTGTGACTCCAAAGACTAGCCAAATATACATGTGTTGTTAAAGGCTAAGCTTCTATCTTGTATTTATTTGTTGTTAGTTCAATTTATTCTCTGTATAATATCTTCAAGCTAATTGTGTAATTGACATGGCATTAGGCTGTACAAAATTAATCTAATTTTAAATAGTGGCTCAAAATATGAGTTGATTGGCCTTGTGATTATTTTCTACGCCCATATCATACCGATGTTGGTATTTTGGGTTTAGTTAGACTCAATTACTCAAGATATAGAGAAATAGGTATGTCTCACGTTGAAATACTAAAATTTGTTTGCATAGGTCTATATACTATATAAATGTTACTTGTTATGAAAAAAAATTACACTGTCACCTCGCCTTCCCTATGTTCAATTCCTGGCTTCGCCCCTGATCGTACAGCCATCGTACGCACATTGTCGTGTGTATAGCAGCATTCATTCAGACCATTGGCAATGACGTAGGAGAACTGCTATACGATATGACACCCTATGTACGATTTCCATACGACAACACCATCAAACCATGTGCATGTGTAATAGAACGAAAATTGACCATTGGATGGCAAGTACTCTGTCTAAAAATATTAGACGTTTTTTATGAAACGAATGTATCTTGGTTTTTGTGTATAGACTAGCATAAATGTTCGTGCGTTGCAACGGAAAAGAGAAGCGTTGCACTAATTCAGACTCCTAGGTTACTGTCAAGAATCGTGGTTCTTCCTTTGCGGTTACCTTTCTATTTTAGATACACACTATCTTGTTCCACTTCGCCATTTACCCGGTCTCATGGAGGTACTGGGTGTATATGTGGTATCGACGGAGCACGCCACTCCAGTTATATTGATTACGGAAATTGACCATTGGATGGCAAGTACTCTGTCTAAAAATATTAGACGTTTTTTATGAAACGAATGTATCTTGGTTTTTGTGTATAGACTAGCATAAATGTTCTTGCGTTGCAACGGAAAAGAGAAGCGTTGCACTAATTCAGACTCCTAGGTTACTGTCAAGAATCGTGGTTCTTCCTTTGCGGTTACCTTTCTATTTTAGATACACACTATCTTGTTCCACTTCGCCATTTACCCGGTCTCATGGAGGTACTGGGTGTATATGTGGTATCGACGGAGCACGCCACTCCAGTTATATTGATTACGGCGGCCCCTTCTGGACTGTGATCGTAGCGAGGGGTCCCAATTCTGGCACTCCATTCAGGAGATCAAGCGTGAGATCAGGCATGGTATCGCCTTCTCCATTGGGAATGGAGAGGGGACCATGTTCTGGCTCGACCCCTGGCTCCGTGAGCGCCCGCTGCAGGAGGCCTTCCCGAGTCTCTTCGCCATCTGTTCCGACCCAGCGCTACGGGTATCCAACGCGACATCGGGAGGTACATGGAACATCTCGTTCCGTCGTACCTTCGGCCCGGAGGAAACGGTAGCATGGAGGGAACTCAGGGCGGAGCTCTCGGCCTCCTTGGCTAGTGGTCCCGATAGCGTCTCATGGAATCTCTCCCCGTCCGGATCTTTCTCGGTTGGCTCAGCATATAGGGCCCTCTTTGGCCAGGACACTCTCCCCTGGACCAAGCACCTCTGGAAAGCACCGCTCCCGTTGAAGACAAAAATCTTTGTTTGGCAACTTTTACGCGATAGGCTCCCCTCGGGAGTGGAGGTGGCCAAGCGACATGGGCCGGGGGACGGATTATGTCCATTATGTGGGGTCCTCAAACGGCACCCACATATTGTTCACTGTCCCGCTGCCGTTTCGTGGAGTTTCACCAGAGAGGCGCTAGTTGGGCCGGATTGGCTGGCCCAAGATCTCGGTGAATTCCTAGAAACCCAAGCAAACCGAGCTGGGAAGGGTCGTCGACTCTTCCGCTTGTGTTCATGGGCATGTCGTGGTCCCTCCGAACATCGTGAATAAGATGGTTATTGAGAAGATTCTCCCTAGGCGTTCGTCTGACTCGGTGTTTCACTTTCTGGCTTCTCTGCAGCTCTGGTACCCGTTGTGTAGTCAGCGGGACAAGGCGAGGTTGGACGCGACCCTTCACCGTCTCTTGGGGGCGGCTCAGCGGCTCCCTCGTAGCTCGCCTTAGTGTCCTCGGCGTCCACTCCCATGGCGAGGCGTTCTTCCCTTTCTTCGTTGGGTGGTGTCCGAGTTGGGCCGTCTTGTGCTGTGGCCCCAGCATGTGGTGTGTGTGTGTCTTTGTACTGTGATATTTGTGTTGGACGGTTGCTTTATTTATAAAGCGGGGCGAAAGCCTATTTCGAGAAGCAACAGGCTGAAAATTGTCAAGATGATAGAATAATAAGAATTTTGAACTTGATTGATCGTTAACGTGCTCCAGTGTAACAATATCATAATTTACCAGACTATATTAGGTTTATTGAGTTTTCTCTCAGGCATCACAGTTAGAATGATTGACAATATGAGTATCACTGGCCTAAAGAAACTTGTTGCTGTTATGATGGGCATGGCCAAAAGGATATATACTGCCTTAGGTGTCTTGAGTTTTTGTCTCGGGCACCAACGGTTAGAATGATTGACAACATGTGCGTCATCAGTCTAAAGAAAGTTATCGATGTTACGACGGGCGTGACCGCGTGACCAAGAGGATATAGACGGTCTTCAGTGTCTTGATTTATTGTCTCATGTACCACTGTTACAATGATCGACAATATGAGCATCACCAGCCTGAAGAAAGTTGTTGTTACAACGGGCATGGCCAAAGAGGATATATGATAGGAAATAACATCCAACAACAACAACGATTCCAGTCTTTTTTATGAACCAGGAACACATTTGATTTAGTTGGCATAAGAAAAATTGTAATTTTCTCGCTCCAACTATGACCACATGGCTTGCCATTCTTCCAAAAGATGTCCCTTAAGATTGAAGGAAAATGAATGTAGGAATTAAAGTTTATATAGAGTTATAGACTAACCTCCAATGTCTAATTGACCCACTCGGAGTGTATAAAAAAATATTTTTGTCCAGTCGTCGTTGCCTCATTGTGCCTTCAATGTCCATCAGCATTTGTCCAAGTCGTCTTTGCCACGTTGTATCTACCATTTGTAAGAAAGAATGAAAACTGAAGCGAGATACTACCAACGAAGCCTCGGCTTGACAGCTGAGCATGTCCAGGCCCATACGGCTTCCGTGGCTGCCGTGGACCGTGGTGCCTCCAGGCCTCTCCGTGCCTCCTCCACTCTGCGCAGCAGCGCGTGCTCGATAGCCGGCAACTTACAGGGGAACGACGCGGTGCCGCGGTGGTACTCGAAGGAGCAGAGCTCCATATCGCCGCCATGGTGGCCAGTTTGTGGCAGCACTGAGCGTCGATAGCCCAGCTACCTGCCCAGCGAAATTGTGCCATAGCGCCACGACGAGGAAGCTCTTGATGTTGTTTTGCACGATGAAGACGATTTCTCAATTAGTGACCAAGGCGGGGGACCATTGTACTTGCCGACGCTAAGGCTGAGCACCTGCTGGTGCTTGGACCTTGGAGATGCCGAGGTCCATGTCCACCTCTGACTCGACCCGGAGAGCACGATAGTGAGTACAGACCCGGTCGGAACGGCGCCTTATCGGGCATCGCCAGGAGCCAAGAGGCCAACTCCTTGAGTCAGTCGACGAGTCTCTGACCAAAGATAGGGAGGCTGGCAACGAAATCAGCCAGCCACTCGTCCTCAAGGTCGCCGCCCAACATCAGACAAAGCGCGGGAGATTCACTCGATGCGGTGGTTGGATCTAGTTCCTTGTGACTCTAACTTGTTGTCCTCGTTATTTTGTTCCTCTAGGGCTGCAGGTTCGGTCTGTGGTGGTGGATGTCGCCTGTATCGAACGGAGATGCCCGCCGCCGGGAGAGAGGGGGGGAAGCGGCAGGGGTTGTCCCCTGTACACCGGCACCGGTGGAGGAGGCAGGAGGGGATTGGTTCGCTCGGGAGTTGGGAGTCGGGATTTTTTTTAACGAACCGGTACGATGGCATCAATGCGGTAATATGGAATTTGTTGGGAGGACAAAAATGTACAAAATAAAAAGCTGGTTGACAGCGTTCCGTTTTTTATTACTACCTCCGTCCTAAAATAAGTGACTTGAGTTTGTCTAGATTCGCATGTACCTATATACTAAAATATGTTTAGATACATTCGAATCTAGACAAACCGTCACTTATTTGGGGACAGAGGGAGTATTATGTATAGATTCGAAGTGAATCTATATATTAAAAGACAACTACTACGTACATTTATTTCACAAATCTAAAATGTCTATATTTCTGAAGGAGTAGAACACGTATCGGACACATAATCGTCGTACGCAGAGTAGTTCCGATGACGTAGAACCAAACTTAAAAGCCACCGTACAGCGACAGAACGACTTTCTGTGTAGAGCATCGTAGGAGAACTGTACGAGACTACGAGTACGATCGACTATGCACTGCGTGCGGCCAACCGATCGGCGGCACGTTTATGTAGCCTGGCCATAGGATAGGCCTAGGCGCTAATCCGTGCATATCCAGACCCACAACGAGGCAAGGCTTTACGTCGCAGAGATAGACAAATCAGCCTGCCAGGTGAAACGAAACGAAATAAAGCGACGTCGACAGACGGCCAGGCAATCGAGCAACGTCAGCTTTAGTTTTGCTTTGTCCCGCCCACCATGCACAGGCTCCAAATTAGACGAAAGCAAGCAGATGAGTCATGGCGGGACGATGGCTAACACACACACTGACACACACTACATCTAAGAGACCATCCCAGCGATGGGTCGCATTTACACTGTTCTCGTCTGAAACGGTGTCCGCGGACCGCGCGGCTCAAAAACAAGCTCCCAACAGGAGACACAAATGGTCTACAGGCCCAGACTGGCGTATTCGCGGCCCAAATTTTGCGACACGTTTGCACCTGCGCGTGCTCACGCGGACAACATGAGCGTTCTCTCCATCCGTCCAGCCCACATGGCAGCGACCCACGATTAGTACTACCGGACGTGCACCTCCCACACGGGTGGCATCTGAACCTTGAGAGGGTTCCCGTCCGCATGTCCCACCAGAAGGGCCGCGCTGGATGTTGAGATCGAGCGCCACCGGCGGATGCTAACGCTGACCCGCCGCCGAGCAGCGGCAGGCCCAGGATTTTAAGATTGTGTATTCAAAATTTTAAAAGTACAGTTTTTTTTTAGACAGTCTAAATCCTATATCTTTGTCATGTATAATAGATGATGGCAATTTGGCACAATTTCAGCATAATATCAGACTTGTACAACAGATCATAACTTTTAAATTTCACCTGATATAAGTACCCACTGTTTAACATATCAACGAAGCAACATCTAATGTATAGAAGAGAGAAAACAACAATATGAAAACTTACAGATTATAGGATAACTTTCCGATGCTTGAGGGCTAGAAAAATGGTGATGACTGACGATTCCCTCATTCTTAACTTGCGAGAAGAATAACACCAATTGTATCTAATTGCCCATATTTTCAGTTTGCCTCGTCTTCGCAGCAGCTCTTTTCAGGGAAGTCTTCAAGTCAACAACGGGACATTTTCTCAGACCAAAAGCAACCTATGCGATCTGAACAATCAAAACAAAATCAACTTTTAGATATTCTGAATTTTAGAGAAATTATGTCTGAATTTCTATACACTACAGTACCTCAATCTTTACTATTGGAACGGTTCCGACCAGCCGGAGCAGGGAAATTGTGGAAGGGAGGAGGAGGCGGTCGGCTATGAAAAAGAAATCAAGGCAGTCGCGGACATATTGGTCGATAGGTCGAGGAGCAGGCTACCGGAAGCCATGGACGAGGAGGTTCGAGGTTCGGAGAAGCGGAGACATGAAACGAGAGACTGTTCTGTGATGTGCTGCATCGGCACCGGGATCACGGGACTCCAGCGCTCCGTCGTGTCTGTCGCACGTTGTCGTTGGTCGTCGCGCGTTGCCGTCGCCCATCTAGATCTCTCTCGTTCAGTCCACGAGATTGGGAACTGACCGATCCAGAATTCGGAAAGAACGGAGCCATCGATCTGTCGCTACTCGCTTAGTCCTACTCTCGCACGATAGAGTTAACGGGCTAGTTGGGCCATATAGACGAGGGAGGATTGGAGGAGGAAGTGGGCTCTTGGTCTGAACCGTTGAATACTCGGTCTCTTCTCTTATTTTCCTTTTTTTCATTACGTATACATGTATATATACTCCATATATCACTGGTTTTTGGCCAAAATTTTTGGGTATTCACTTGAATACCTTTGAATTGAAGTGGGCCCGCCCCTGCCACCGAGACCCCGCATACCACTCGGAGGCCGCCTTCTAGGTGGAGTTCCTCTAGTGGGAACACAACTTCCGTCGGCGCATCACCTTCCGCGGCGACATTCACCCGGAGGTCACGCCCGAGGATCTACCGGACGTCGGCAACGGTAGAGACGACAACGACGACTCCTCCATCTATGATTGGGAAGAGGGCGAGGAAGAGGTGAAGCAGGAGCCCTAGGATGAGCCGCCGCCGGTCCCAGAGAAGGTGGTGGCTGCCATCCGACCTCGACCCAGAGGAGGCCCTCGCCCGCGCACTACGCAAATCGGAGGAACATGGGGCGCTCGCAGATGAGAGGCTCTGGGACGGGACATTCCAGGCCCTCCATGCGTCCGCGATGGAGGCCAAGGCCACCGCCACCCAGTACCCGCCTCCGCCGCCCCAGTACGTGTTGTCCCAGTACGCGCCTCCGTCGCCCCAGTACATGCCTCCTCCGCAGATGCCCCCCCCCTCCCCCCTCCGCCGCCACACCCGCAAGGGCCATGGCCACAACCGGCGTGGATCGACCTGGCGGAGGATGACGGCGACGAGTAGGCCAGGTGGCCTACTTAGTTTAAATTATTTTAAATTTGCCGTTTTCTCTAAGTTTTTTGCCTTTTTCAGCTATATAGACATTATGTTTATTTTCAATAAAATTTAGGGGAAAATGCTTTGCCACGTTGGACGCGCACGAACAGGACCGGACCGCGCATCCAGGCGCAGTGCGAATGGACTAAAACGGACCGATTGGGTGGTCCATTTACGGCCCGCAGCTGGAGTGCGGTCAACACCCGCACCCGTAGAAGCTCTCGACGACGCCGGAGAACGGGCGGCCGGCAAAGCTAAATCTGGGGTCTGGCACACTTACGGGCACCGGGCAGCACGAGTGCACGACCGAAACGAGGCCGGCATCGATCGGGTGGCACGGTTGGGGCCTGCCTGCCGGGGTGGGGCACGGCGGCCGTGGCGGGGTCCGGGCGCGTGTCGACCTTGCGCTGGTGCCCCCGTTCCCGTTTGTGCCGTCCCACGTACGGCGACAGTGCTCGTACGTATGCAAAAGGACCACTTCCGTGCGCGGCTCCACACGCGCCTCGGATGTTTCCATGTACGTATGTGTACCTCGTGGGAACCGTATGGTATCAGGTAGAGTTAAATACGGTACCAGTCCCTATATTTGTCGAGCTGATTTGATTTAATCTTCGTACTCGGAATTTTCTGCATTTTGCCTGTGTACTTATAAAGAGGGTTCGATTTAGTCTAAATCGATGTTTGCCGTTAAATTTGAGCTGATGTGGATGACACGTGGACTGAAATCTTGCAAGAACACCCTTACGCATCCGAGAAAATCGCAAAAAATGACCACAAAATATTGCAAAATACAGAATTAGTCCATGTACTTGTCCAAATGGCTCGATTTAGTTCTGATACTTGTCAATTGGACTCGATTTAGCCCAAATACATGTTTGCTGTCAAATTCGAGACGATGCGGAGGACACGTGAACGCAGGTCCCACTTATAAGAAACTAGCTAGCCTAAAAATTTGCAGAGAATCCCTCACGTATTTAGAGCATAATTTTTGCTCTAATATTTGCATGTAGTACATACTCTCCATCTAATTAATAAGCTGACACTCCACACCGTTACAGTACTCTTCAATTCAAGACTGTTCTATTTAAGAGGGAGGAAAAAGGAGGGGTCAATAGAGAGGGAGGCGACAATGGCGACGATCACTAGACCGAAACGTGTAACTTTTTTCATAGAGGAGAGATAATGTCGAAGCGACACCAGCATCCAAGGAATTGTAGTTATAGATGTGGGAGGGGTACTGCAATTTTCCACGCGAGCCGCTCTCCTGCAAGTGGGAACCGCGTCCACGTGTTGTTCACGTCAGCTCAAATTCGACGACAAACATGCTTTTAGACTAAATCGAGCCAATTAACGAGTACACAGATTAAATTGTGCAAATTATGAGTATCAGGACTAAATCGAGTCAAACAAACGAGTATAGGACTGCTATTATATCTAGCCTTAGTTGTGGTAGTTTTTTGCAATTTTCTCAGACACAGGAGGGTATTTTTGCAAGTTTCCAGTCGATGAGTTGTCCGTGTCAGCACAAATTCGACGGCAAACATTAAATTAGAGTAAATCGAATCCAATTTACAAGAACACGAATAAAATTCAGTATTTCGAGTACGTGCACTAAATCAAACCAGTCTGACAAGTATAGGAACGATTGGTGTATTTAACTCTATCAAGTACGTAGGGAATGGTTCGGTTAACTTCCGCACTCTCTCACTTTCCCTGTTTTATCCGTGCTCTATCAGAGCTTGCTACAGGTTGCCGTGGCAAACATGTTTGCAGAACCAATAAAACTTTTGGATAAATAAAGTCCGAGTGCTTCTAATCACAACTAAATCAGAGTGGCACAGCGGAAGCGTGGTGGGTCCGTAACCTACAGTTTCCAGTAGGGTGTCAAGCGGCACCCGTATAACAACTCACGAAGCAAAATATAGTCAAAAAGGAGTCTAAAAAGTTAGTAAAATTAAAAAAGGACTAGTGAAAAAGTAGTGCCGCAACCCGCCCCGTTTGACGCCCTAGTTCCCAGGATTGAAACCTGGATCTGATAGTCTTTTTTCGTTTACTTTTTAGTTTCATACTTGCTCTAAAACTACCTGCCAACTTTGTCACATGCACGGCCAAAACATTACAATACCAATAAGGTCGCACGGATTGCATTGCATTGCAGTACTAGGCTTACCTTGCTCAGATTAGCTTGGTCGGATCTTACTAGCTTACCTTGCTCAGATTAGCTTGGTCGGACGCAAAATAAAATAAGTACGTAAGTACGGACGAGGCAGCAAGCGTTTATCATTGCCTAACCGTGCGTCGCGGACCGCTAAATGCCAGCGGATAACCCGAGTCCCTCGATCGATCTAAATAACCGACATGAGTTTGTCTAATAGAATATATTTAGACATTAAAACGTGTCTAGATATATTTAAATTTAGATAAACCTAAGTCAGTTATTTCTGAACAGAAAGAGTGGAAGAGAATTGATGTGCCAAAAGCCAAGCGCCAAAGAAGGGAAAAAACAGCTCCCGCCACCACCGGCAGCCGACGGGCTTTGCCTGCCGACGTGAGCCAACAACAGCGAGGAGTTTTTCCGGCTGCTCTACGTTGCGAGATATATTAAGCATGCTGGCAGGCAAAAAGCTAGCGGAGGCACAACATGCTGGCGGGATGGTGACGCTCTGCCAGCAAGGCAGGGGAATCCGATGGGTTGCGTTGCGGTGGTTCGGACGCCGGGAAGTTGCGGGCTGCGAGATGGGCCCGCGAGGGACAAATCTGGGTGCTGGAGGGCATGTGGGATGGGCACGAAGAGGAGTTGTTGCTCGACGCGAGGAGGCTGTGAGGTTGTTGCCGCATGGTATCTGACCATGAATCTCTAACGTGAAGCTCCTCTTCATTGGCAGCAGAGGCGAGGAGGAAGCCGGGGCGGTGGCCCCAGGATAAGGGCGACGAGTCCTGGTGGATGCGTGGTGGTGTTTTTCGCGGCATGAGGTGCTGCTTCGGATGCCTCTTCGTGGAGCTTGTTGGTTGATGGCTAAGCACCGCGGCATGTTTGCTTAGCTGAAGGCTTGGCCTCTACCGGCTGTAGTGGTGAGAGCGAGGGGCTTGAGGGTTTGAAGGTGGTCCGGTCTTTTTGGGTGCATGATGGTGATTTTGATCCGGGCGAAGGCCTTGTCCTCGGCAGCTGGCCGAGGTCGGCGTTGGCGACGGCTTCTGGTGCCGCAACCTTCTTGAAGGCATCGCCGATGTGAATTTCTTCCATGCCTTCACGAGGAATCTCTAGGGGAATCCATAGATCCGACGTGATCGGACAATGGTGGCGCTCCTGTGTTGTCTTCCCCTTGGGGCATCGTTTTTGGAGCTTGCTTAGGCCGGAGGGACCAGTGGACGACGGTGGTGGCATTGCGATCTGTGTGGCAATGATGACAGGGATGCGCGGATCGAAGTTGTGGCAAGTCCTTCATCCCCGACCTGCATGTATTTGGATTCCCGTTCTGCGTCCTACCATGATGCGGTGATCTCGGAGCTGCGGCCACAAGGGTCGCAAGGTGGCAACGATGCCACTCTGATCGGTTGTACCAGTGCATGGATTTCCGGCTGCGGCATGGATTGTGTTGGTGTAAGTGATGGGTTCGTAGCATGGAAAACAAAAAATTTCTACCGCAAGAACGAACAAAACCTAGATCTAATCTAGATAAAAGCCAAGATCTAATCTATTAGACATGAGCAACGAGATAGGTCTGTACTAACCCTTGTAGATCCGAAAGCCTTGTGCGAGATCGGATCTCGTGGTTGATGTAGACGATCACTTGCCGATCTCAAGATCGAGTAGACGATCCTTCCGGCGCCGCGTTCAGCGCTTCCATGATCGGTCACACGCGGAGTCGAAGGCACCTTCCTCTCCTGCTCCAAATGAGCAGCGGAGGTAATAGATCTTCTCCATGGAATCCCAGCAGCACGACGGCGTGGTGGTGGTGGTGGAGTAGAGAATTCTGCAGGGCTTCGCCTAAGCCAGAGCAGATGGAAGGAGGAGGAGAGAGGCGGCTAGGGTTTGGAGTGGGAGGGGCAAAGGGGGGGTGGCGCCTCCACCCCTCTATATATAGAGGGAGGGGTGCGGCCTAGGCTCCCCCAAGCTCCCTTGTGCGCCGGCCCTAGGGGGTGGGCCTAGGGCACCCCTAGGCCCACCCCTAGGGTCAAGACAGGGAGCTTGGGGAGAGTCCTACCCCCAAGTTTCCCTTACTTACCCTTTAAGTTTCCTTTATCCTTTCTTGGTTTTCAAGTAAACTCAAAAATCTTCTAGAACCTTCCTAACATTCAAACCTTCTAGAATCCCCATATAAATACTCCTAACATTTCCTAACTTAGAAAATGATCTCCATTATATGAATCTTATTCTCCTGACAATCGATCTCCTCGTGATGTCCCGGATCCAATCCGAGACTCCGAACAACATTCGGTCTCCAACACACATTCCATATCTACTTAAAACAACTTCGAACCTTAAGTGTGTCACCCTACGGTTCGTGAATATGCAGACATGATGGAGACACCTCTCCGATCAATAACCATCAGCGGGATCTGGAGATCCATAACGGCTCCTACATACTCAACGATGACTTCGTGATCGATAGAACCATTTAACATACGAAACCAATTCCCTTTGTCACACTATACTCTACTTATCCGAGGTTTGATCGTCGGTATCTCCATACCTAGTTCTACCTCGTTACTGATAAGTACTCTTTACTCGTTCCATGTTATGTCATCCCTTGTGACCTAGTCACATGCTTGCAAGCTAACTAGATGACATTCCACTGAGAGGGCCCAGAGCATATCTATCCGTCATATGGATGGACAAATCCCAATCTTGGTCCATGCGCTTCAACACATACTTTCAGAATACCCAATGACACCTTTATAACCATCCAGTTATGAAGCGGTGTTTGATGTCATCAAAGTACCCATCCGGTGATGGTGATTAACATAACCTCATGGTCGAAGGATTATGTTACTATGCATTTGAAAGCTTGTAGCAATACGAACTTAATGACTTGATCTTATGCTACGCTTACTATGGGTGTGTGTGTCCATCACATCATTCTCCTAATGATATAACCTTGTTATTAATGACATCCAATGTCCATGATCAGGAAACGATGATCATCAATTAATCAACAAGCTAGTTCAACAAGAGGCTTACTAGGGACTCTTTTATGTTTACAAAACACACATGTATTAGTGTTTCCTTATAATAAAATTATAGCATGGGATGCAAACATTCATCATAAACACAAAGATATAATAATAACCACTTTTATTATTGCCTCTTGGGCATATCTCCAACAGTCTCCCACTTGCACTAGAGTCAATAATCTAGATTACATGGTAATAGACCTAACACCCATGGCGTTCTGGTGTTGGTCATGCTTTGCTCTAGGGAGAGGTTTAGTCAACAGATCTGCCACATTCTAGATCAGTGTGTACTTTGCAAATCTTTATGTCACCATCTCGGACATACTCGCGAATAGCATGGAAACGTTGCTTGATGTGCTTCAGCTTGCTATGTGACCTTGGCTCCTGTGCATTAGCTATGGCACCTATGTTGTGACAGTAGATGGCCATCGGGTCCAACGCACTAGGAACCACGCCAAGTTCAGTAATGAACTCCTTCATCCATATGGCTTCTTGTGCAGCCTCCGAAGCAGCTATGTATTCCGATTCAGTTGAAGATTTCGCCACAACGCTTTGCTTGGCACTCCTCCAGCTCACTGCAGTAGCATTCAGAATAAATACGTATCCAGACTGTGACTTCGAGTCATCTAGATTGGTGTTCCAACTAGCATCAGTGTAACTGTTTACAACAAGCTGTTCATCACCTCCATAAGAAAGAACCATATCCTTAGTCCTATTCAGGTACTTTAGGATATTCTTGATCTGTCCAAAGGCTCCATTCCAGGATCACTTTGATATCTGCTAGTCAAACTAACAACATGTGCTATATCCGGTCTTGTACACAGCATGGCATACATGATAGAACCTATGGCCGAGGCATAGGGAATATTATTCATCTTCTCTCTATCTTCTGCCGTAGATGGACTTTGAGTCTTACTCAAGGTCTTACCTGACAACATGGGCACGAACCCTTTCTTGCTCTCTTCCATTCTAAAATTCTTCAGAACTTTGTCCAAGTATGTACTTTGTGAAAGCGCTATTAGACGCCTTGATCTATCTCTATAAATCTTGATGCCTAGAATATATGCCGCTTCGCCAAGATCCTTCATTGAAAAACTATTATTCAAATAGGCTTTGACACTATTAAGAAGTTCTATATCATTCCCAATAAACAATATGTCATCTACATATAGTACTAGGAATGCTACAGAGCTCCCACTCACTTTCTTGTAAACACAAGCTTCTCCATAAGTTTGTATAAATCCAAAGTTTTTGATGACTTTATCAAAATGTTGATTCCAACTCCGGGATGCTTGCTTCAGTCCATAAATGGAGCGCTGAAGTTTGCATACCTTGTCAGCATCTTTAGGATCGACAAAACCCTTGGGTTGTACCATATACAACTCTTCCTCAATGTCACCGTTAAAGAACACCGTTTTGACATCCATCTGCCAAATCTCATAATAGAAATATGCAGCAATTGCTAACAAAATCCTCACAGACTTTAGCTTCGCTACTGGTGAGAAAGTCTCATCGTAGTCAACTCCTTGAATTTGTTGGAACCCTTTCGCGACAAGTCGAGCTTTATAGACGGTAACATTACCATCAACATCTTTTTTTCTTTTGAAAATCCATTTGTTCTCGACAGCCTTACAGCCATCCGGTAAGTCCACCAAAGTCCACACTTGGTTTTCGTACATGGATCCCATCTCGTATTTCATGGCTTCTAGCCATTTGTCGGAATCTGGGCTCACCATAGCTTCTTCATACATCGCAGGGTCATCAGTGTTGTCCACCAACATGACGTTCAAGGCAGGGTCATACCAATCAGGAGTGGTACGAACCCTCGTTGACCTGCGAGGTTCAGTAGCAACTTCATTCGAAGTTTCATGATTACCATCATTAGCTTCCTCTCCAATTGGTGCAGGCGGCACAAAAACATCTTCCGGTGCTGCGCTACTCTCAACTCTGAGAGAAGGTTCAATAACCTCGTCGAGTTCTACTTTCCTTCCAGTCACTTCCTTCGAGAGAAACTCCTTCTCAAGAAAGGATCCATTCTTGGCAACGAAAACTTTGCCTTAGGATCTATGATAGAAGGTATATCCAATTGTTTCTTTAGGGTATCCTATGAAGACGCATTTCTCCGCTTTGGGTTCAAGCTTATCAGGTTGTAACTTCTTTACATACGCTTCGCAACCCCAAACTTTAAGGAACGACAACTTAGGTTTCTTTCCAAACCACAATTCGTACGGTGTCGTTTCAACGGATTTAGATGGTGCCCTATTTAAAGTGAATGTGGCTGTCTCTAATGCATAGCCCCAAAACGATAGCGCTAAATCTGTAAGAGACATCATAGACCGAACCATATCTAAGAGAGTTCGATTACGACGTGCGGACACACCATTACGCTGTGGTGTTCCCGGCGGTGTCAACTGCGAAAGTATTCCACATTTCTTTAAATGCATGCCAAACTCATAACTTAGATATTCACCTCCACGGTCAGAACGCAGAAACTTAATATTCTTGTTACAATGATTTTCCACTTCACTTTGAAATTCCTTAAACTTCTCAAAAGTTTCGGACTTATGTTTCATAAAGTAGACATACCCATATCTACTTAAGTCATCCGAGTGAGAACATAACGATATCCACCACGCGATGCTACACTCAATGGACTGCACACATCGGTATGTATTATTTCCAATAAGTCTATAGCTCGCTCCATTATTCCAGAGAATGGAGTCTTAGTCATTTTTCCCATTAGACATGCTTCGCATCTTTCAAGTGATTCAAAATCAAGTGACTCAAGAAGTCCATCAGAATGGAGTTTCTTCATACGCTTCACTCCAATGTGACCAAGACGAGAGTGCCACATGTATGTAGAGTTATTATTCAATTTTGTTCGTTTAGCATCTATGTTGTGAACATGTGTATCACTACTATCGAGATTCAGTAAGAATAAACCATTCATCTCAGGTGCATTACCATAAAAGATATTACTCATATAAATCGAACAACCTTTATTCTCGGACTTAAAAGAGTAACCGTCTCGCAATAAACAAGATCCGGATATAATGTTCATGCTTAATGCAGGCACCAAATAACAATTATTCAAATTTAAAACTAATCCCGAAGGTAGATGTAGAGGGAGCGTGCCGACGGCGATCACATCAACCTTGGAGCCATTTCCAACGCCAAGATCGTCACCTCGCCAGTCTTCGTTTATTCCGCAGCTCCTGTTTCGAGTTACAAATATGAGCAACCGAACCAGTATCAAATACCCAGGCACTACTACGATTACGAGTAAGATACACATCAATAACATGTATATCGAATATACCTTTCTTCTTGATGTTGCCGTTCTTCAGATCTGCCAGGTACTTGGGGCAGTTACGCTTCCAGTGACCAGCACCCTTCTAGTAGAAGCATTCAGTTTCAGGCTTAGGACTAGCCTTGGGCTTCTTAGCAGGTGCGGCAGCTTTCTTGCCGTCCTACTTGAAGTTGCCCTTGTTCTTAGGCTTGCCCTGTTTCTTGAAATTGGTGGTCTAATTGACCATCAACACTTGGTGCTCCTTCTTGATCTCCACTTCAGCAGTTTTCAGCATGGACGATAGTTCAGGCAACGTCTTGTTCATGCAGTGCATATTGTAGTTCATCACAAAGTTCTTATAACTCGGTGGAAGTGATTGGAGGACATGGTGAATCCCTAACTCATTAGGAATCGTTATCCCCAACTCTTGGAGCTTGTTTGCGTGCCCAGACATGGTGAGCACGTGCTCGCTAACGGAGCTACCCTCTTTCATCTTACAGTTAAAGAACTTTTTGGAGGCCTCATAGCTCTCCACGGCCGCGTGAGTCTCAAAAATGAGCTTGAGCTCCTTAATGATCTCGAACGGGTCGTGGTGCTCAAAGCACTTCTGAAGCTCCGTTTCTAAACCGTACAGGATGACACACTGAACTGTGGAGTAATGATTTTTCCGAGTGGCGTAAACATTCTTTACGTCATCGGTGGCATCTTCTGCAGGTGGGTCACCTAGCGGTGCTTCGAGCACATAGGTCAACTGACCAGCCCTAAGGACAATCTTCAGTCCATGGAGCCAGTCCGTGAAGTAGCTTCCATTGTTCTTAAGCTTTTCTTTCTCTAGGAACGCATTGAAATTGATGGAGAGGTTCGCCATAATCTACAACAAATTTGCAAGTAGTTTAGACTAAGTTTATGATAAATTGAGTTCAATTTTAATTCTTAAATTAACTAGGTGAAATCCCACTCAAAACAACATCCCTCACATTGTCTTAGTGATTACATGAACCAAGTCCACTACACCAAGTCCGATCTTCACGAGAGAAGATGTAGTTTCATCGGCGAACAATATTCATGTTCATCATATCATTTATATGACTCGTGCTCTACCTTTCGGTATTCCGTGTTCCGAGACCATGTTTGTACATGCTAGGCTCGTCAAGATTAACCTTAGTTTCCGCATGTGCAAATCTGGCTTGCACCCGTTGTATGCACACGTAGAATCTATCACATCCGATCATCACGAGATGCTTCGAAACGACGAGTCTTAGTAACGGTGCCAACTAAGGACGAACACTTTATTACTTGATATTTAGTGAGAGGGATCATCTTATAATGCTACCGTCGCGATCTAAGCAATACAAGATGCATAAAGGATTAACATCACAGGCAATTCATAATTAGTGTGATATGATATGGCCCTTTCTTCTTATGCCTTTGATCTCCATCTCCAAAGCACGGACATGATCTCCATCATCACCAACATTGCATCAAGGTCAGTGGCGCCGCTTCATGGTTGTCCATCATCACTAGCAACTATTACAACTACTTGGAATAAAGCTATTACAAGACGAATAGACAAGCAGGTCTTAACAGAATTAAAGACAACCATTAGGCTCCTACCGGTTGCCATATTACAACAAGGATCATTGCATACATCAAATATAATCACAATCACATGATGGCCATATCACATCACAAAACCCCTGCAAAAACAAGTTAGACGCCTCTAATTTTCTTTGCATGTTTTACGTGGTTTGGGGCTTTCGAATAAGAATGGATCTTACCTACGAAACTGAACCACAATGTTGATACAAGTGCTATCAAGTTAAAAGTGTAGATTGGGTCTATACTATGGTGAGAGAGACAGACACCCGCAAAGCCACTTGTGCAAAGCAAGTTACACGTCAAGCGTGGAGCAAGTCTCATGTGCGATGACATGTAAGGTTAGCCCGAGCCGCTTCATCCCACCATACCGCAAGATGCAAAGTACACAAAGCAAAAGACGACATGAGCACCAACGCCCACAAAACCATTGTGTTCAACTCGTGCAACAGATCTACGCATAGACAAGGCTCTGATACCACTGATGGGTTCGTAGCATGGAAAACAAAAAAATTCTACCGCAAGAACGGACAAAACCTAGATCTAATCTAGATAAAAGCCAAGATCTAATCTATTAGACATGAGCAACGAGATAGATCTGTACTAACCCTTGTAGATCCGAAAGCCTTGTGCAAGATCGGATCTCGTGGTTGATGTAGACGATCACTTGCCGATCTCAAGATCGAGTAGACGATCCTTCCGGCGCCGCGTTCCGGCAGCGCTTCCATAGTCGATCACACGTGCGGAGTGGAAGCAGACCTTCCTCTCCTCGTTCCAGCGAGCAGCGGAGGTAGTAGATCTTCTCCACGGAATCCCAGCAGCACGATGGCGTGGTGGTGGTGGTGGAGTAGAGAATTCTGCAGGGCTTCGCCTAAGCCAGAGCAGATGAAAGGAGGAGGAGAGAGGCGGCTAGGGTTTGGAGTGGGAGGGGCAAAGGGGGGTGGCGCCTCCACCCCTCTATATACAGAGGGAGGGGTGCGACCTAGGGTCCCCACCCCTAGGCCCACCCCCTAGGGCCGACGCACAAGGGAGCTTGGGGGGAGAGTCCTTCCCCCCAAGTTTCCCTTACTTACCCTTTAAGTTTCCCTTTATCCTTTCTTGGTTTTCAAGTCCAAAAAATCTTCTAGAACCTTCCGGAACATTCCAAAACCTTCTAGAATCCCCATATAAATACTCCGGAACATTTCCTAACTTAGAAAATGATCTCCATTATATGAATCTTATTCTCCGGACAATTCCGGATCTCCTCGTGATGTTCCGGATCCAATCCAAGACTCCGAACAACATTCGGTCTCCAACGCACATTCCATATCTACTTAAAACAACTTCGAACCTTAAGTGTGTCACCCTACGGTTCGTGAATATGCAGACATGATGGAGACACCTCTCCGATCAATAACCATCAGCAGGATCTGGAGATCCATAACGGCTCCTACATACTCAACGATGACTTCGTGATTGATAGAACCATTTAACATACGAAACCAATTCCCTTTGTCACGCGATACTCTACTTATCCGAGGTTTGATGTCGGTATCTCCATACCTAGTTCTACCTCGTTACTGATAAGTACTCTTTACTCGTTCCATGTTATGTCATCCCTTGTGACCTAGTCACATGCTTGCAAGCTAACTAGATGACATTCCACTGAGAGGGCCCAGAGCATATCTATCCGTCATATGGATGGACAAATCCCAATCTTGGTCCATGCGCTTCAACACATACTTTCAGAATACCCAATGACACCTTTATAACCATCCAGTTACGAAGCGGTGTTTGATGTCATCAAAGTACCCATCCGGTGATGGTGATTAACATAACCTCATGGTCGAAGGATTAGGTTACTATGCATTTGAAAGCTTGTAGCAATACGAACTTAATGACTTGATCTTATGCTACGCTTACTATGGGTGTGTGTGTCCATCACATCATTCTCCTAATGATATAACCTTGTTATTAATGACATCCAATGTCCATGATCAGGAAACGATGATCATCAATTAATCAACAAGCTAGTTCAACAAGAGGCTTACTAGGGACTCTTTTATGTTTACAAAACACACATGTATTAGTGTTTTCTTATAATACAATTATAGCATGGGATGCAAACATTCATCATAAACACAAAGATATAATAATAACCACTTTTATTATTGCCTCTTGGGCATATCTCCATAAGGTGTGCAACTTCTCCTCTAGTGCTCTTCGTTGAAGTCGGAGCTGCCTCTTCCACAATGCGCTTGGGGTCGACTGTTTGGCAAGAGCCAACACGGGCTCTTGCGTTTGTTGCAGCGAGAGGCGTGTCATGGGTCGTTTGATGGAGAAGTCAGATTCGCTGCCTCACAGAGGAGTGATGACGATGACGCTCGATGGCAACCTCGACTACGGGCTTTGCCCGCCAACGCGAGCCAATGGCGGTGAGGGGGAAGGGTGGAGGTGGGTAGCGGTGGTGATGGAATTTGGTTTCTGCCCGAGCCGTCCAGGAGGACGACGTAGGGGCGTGTTCGACTAGAAGGCATGTTTGCTCTTTTGTGTTACAAGTACTACAAGAGTATACGAACTCCTGGTCAGGTAACATGTATGACTCAAATTCTAACACCCTTCTTTAATTACAGCTTGGTCAAGTTGACATTATGCTTTAGGTTTCAAAAGTACGAACGAGGCTTTGTGAATCCATCTGCTACTTGGTCCTTGAAAGGAGTAAATCTTATCTCCAATGATTGTTAAGAACCTTGTCCCTAACATAGTCAAAATCTATCTCAATATGTTTGGTTCATGCATCAAAGATAGAATTTGCTGAAAAATATGTCGCTCTCGTATTATCACACAATAAACATGGCAACTAAGTCAATTTGAGTCCAAGTTTCTCAAGAAATGACTATATCCATATTACTTCTGCAGTAGCAATGGCTATAGCCTTGTACTTTGCTTCAGTGCTGGACCTAGACACTATAGATTCCTTATTAACACTCCATGAGATGAGATTTGGACCAAGAAAGGTTGCAGAACCTCCAATTGATCGCCGATCATCTACACATCCTATACAGTCAGCATCTGAAAAAGCACTAACTAGTCTAGAATCGGATTTTATCAATGTGAGTTTAACACCAGCTGTATTCTTAATCTATACCTAATAATAAAGGAGATAAGGTTTCTTGTCCATCCAACATTTTTTTGGGACTAATTTACCCTCCCACTAAACCTTAATTTACCCACCGGTGCCACCCCTAAGTGAAAATAATGGCTGAAAAGGAAAAAAGTTAGAGAGAGGCGAGAGGCGAGCAACGAGCTCGGTTGAAGACGGTGCAACCGACACGTTTGAGCTGCGTTGACCCGCACATGGGCACCAGAGTTGGTTGTGGCAGAGGTGTATGGCATCGATCGAGTTGGAGTTGGTGCCGGCAATATCATCCGGGCGAGCATGTACGGCAATGGTGTCTTCCTACTCCCTGGCGGCTCCGTTGGTCTTAGCTCACAAAGACATCCATGCGGGTAATCTGCCAGGCACGAGTGAGCAGCAGTAGGTAGTTATTTGCGGTTTGAGACGGGTTCTACCATTGGAATTAGCTTAGGATCATATTGGTGGCCCATTTGGAATTACCTTGGGATCAAATTGGTGATTTTTTTATGTTCCAAAGGAGGTTGTGCGGAGCAGGGTGGATATGGTGCTATGCTAGGGCGGCGCAGACTGCATCTGTTATTGTGCAAGTGGCTCAACGTTCGCACCGATACGAGTACTCCAATTTTAACGCCGACGAGTCCGACAACCGAGATCAGCAACTTCACTTGCACATATTCTCCTTCCACCAGTCTTTGTCTCCATTAGATTAAGTTAGTCTGAATTGATACATCTCCTCCTTCCACCAGTCGCGTCTCTATTAGATTAACTTAGGTTGAATTGATTTTGTCTTATTTATAGGTGAATTACAAAATATGGGGCAAACTATATAAATATTGATTCTTTGTTTTACTTATCTTCTTATCCATTAATATTTGTAGGCTTCAGATTTTGTAGTTTTCTACATGCTGTTGGACATGTTAATCTAGAGAGTATTATTGTTGAGTAATTTTTATTTTCTTAGCAATCAAAAGTAGCTGCTCTTAAGTGGATGAAGTACACTGATCTGCTCTCATGCTTTAGAGGCAATAATTTGGAAAAATCCACATTTAGTTCCAGATTATAGAGAGTACACCCAGGGCCATAGAGCTCTTGTTGAAGTGTTTCTAAGATAAGCAACGATTTTGCCATTGAGAATTTATTTTATACGTCTTTACTAATTTACCCTCTCACTAAACTTTAATTTACCCACCGGTACCACCCCTAAGTGAAAATAATGGTCGAAAAGGAAAAAATTAGAGAGACGGGAGTTGAGCAGCAAGCTTGGTCGGAGACGGTGCGGCCGGCGTGTTTGAGTTGCGTTGACCCGCATGTTGGGTTTACAGCATAGAAAACTATAAAGTTCCTACGATATGAACAACTAATCACCAAGATCTATCTACCTAGATATAACTAACGGGTGGATATACATCCATAGAGATCTTACACTCGAAGACCGAAAAACTTTGTTAACAAAATCTGATTTCATGGACGATGTAGTCGTTCACTTGCCGATCTCAAGATCGTGATGAAGTCCAACACCACAAAGCAGCAGTGCATCCATGATCGCACACACGTCTGGCACCCGACCACCTTCGAATCCTCGCTCCAGTAAAGCAGCAGAAGCAACAAATCCTTCAACAAAAAGCTACCGAAAACATGTAATTCGCTAATCTGAAACCATAGGAAATATTCTAGAGGGGAAAAGATCCTTCGTGAGGAGGTGTGAGAGTAGAGGAGGAGGGGAGCTCCTTTTATAGGGAGAGGGGGAAGCCCCTAAGGAGCCATGCACCTGGCATGGTGGTTTCCCCATCTCTCCCTCCATAACGGTGAGTGGAGCTTCCACTAAGCCCACTCCCATTAACATAAACTTCACTCAATTTGCATTAATTTTTCACGAAATTTAATAAAAACTCTCATTAAATAAAATCTATTTTTATTTATTTTATTCAGAATTTTGTTAATTATTATAATTAAAAAACATTCACATAAAATCTCTTGCAACATTTCGATATCTCATGCAAAATCAATTTCTGTAATTTGACCCGAAACAATTCTGTTGTCCATCGAAATAATTCCAGCGCTTTCATAACCTTTCTCTAGTATCTTATTTGCTCCAAACGGTGTCGGTATACCTTAAGTGTGTCACCCTATAGTTTGCGAATAATGCAAACATGACTGAGATCCCTCTCCGATCAATAATCAACAGCGGAATCTAGATATCCGTACTGACTCCCACACATTCAACGACGACTCTAGTGATCATGTGAACCTTTAATGTCATAACTAAATCTCTTTGTCTCGCAATATACTACATGTTCGAGATTCGATCATCGGTATCCCCATACCTAGTTTGATCTTGTTACTGACAAGTACTCTTTTCTCGTTCCCGTGATATAACATTGTATTGATCTTATCATTTGCTTGCAAGCTATGTCAATGTGATATCACTGAGAGGGCCCAGAGTATATCTCACCGTCATCGGGATGGACAAATTCCACTCTTGATCCATGAGCCTCTACATAACACTTTCGGAGTATCTGAACCCACCTTTATTATCATCATGTTACGGTGTGACGTTTGATGTTATCAAGTTACTCTTTCGGTGTTAGTGATTAACATGATCTCATGGTCTAAGGACTAAAGTTACTTTGCATAATGTTATAGTAATTTAAACATAATAATTTTGATCATATTACTATACTTTGGATGAATGTTCATCACATCATTCCATCAATATTGTGGTTATTAACAATATCCAATGTCCACGATCAGGAAAAACCTTGATCATCTTGTTAATCAACAAGCTAGTTTATATGAGAGGCATAACTAGGAATTCTATATATTCATAAACACACATGTATTAACATTTCCAATTAACACAATTATAGCATGCAAAATAAACATTTTATCATAAATATGAAATAAGATAATAACTATTTTATTATTGCCTCGGGAATATTCCCTCTAGTCTCCCACTTGCACTAGAGTCAATAATCTAGTTTTTAAAAACTTGCGCATTCAACACCCATGGATTTATAGTATTGTATATACGCGTTTGCTAGTGGTAAACATAATCTCTAGATCCCACACTTTCAGGTCTGTGTGCACTTGCATGTATTTACGTCTCTATGCATCACTCTTTCTCAAATGAGATGATATTGTATAAATTTAGTCCTTTGGTTGTCCTGATTAAACTCTACTTTGATTGTCCTGATTTATCTAAGCTTGTATAGTATTCTTCACATCTCTCTAACTTTGATGAGTTTAACAAATGGATGAAGTGTTGAACGCATATGACTGCCAACCGTAAGTGAATTCATATTCCCATAGAAGTCCTTACTATACAAAATTAAGGAGATACAAAACTTATTAAAAGGCTCAATAAGAGGATCACAAGTTTGTTTTCAAGCTAGATTCACTTTTTGACATGGAGCATTGAAGTTTTAATTGATCTTTTATGGATTGACATAACTAAGCTTGTGTTGCCTTGTATGAATATGTTCTTTCTTACTTTAAGGTTGTAGAGAAAATAAGGATATACGGCATTAATCTTCTATGTCTGATATTATACTTTTGCTTCGATTTTTGCCTCATTTTTTGTTATCAACTCGTGCCTCATTAACATGATGACCTTGTCCATAAGGCACTTTATTGCTTATGACGAGAAAGAGTCTAGATTGGGGAAGTTGATGAGTACAATATTGATGCATATCTAAGTATATAAATTATTCATATTTTCACTCATTACATGTTACATCTATCTATAACTATGCCTATTGTGTATGATTATTAGTTTTAATTCATTTCCACATGAGATTTGCACAAATAGTAGTTTTATTAGGATTTTATTACCTTTTTCTTGTCTTTGATTTGTGTGTAGGTGCTATGGAGAATCATGGAAAAAAGGAGCAAAGTGGATTTAATATGAAGGAGTTGCAGACACTAGACTTAGCCATTTTGAGGGGAGGAAGAAGTGAGTTTTCACATCAACTCCAAATGAAGATTCAAGGCCATGGTGTTGTAGCCCTCGTCCATACTAATCCAACGAGCCAAAGAACACCTCAGAGTTCGTATAAAAAAATGGCGGCAAACATACTACAAAGTACCAAAGGGATAACGACCAGTGGTACGGGCGGAGCCTGCCCATACCGTACGACCGTACCACCCCCGACGGCTTCGTTTTGTCAAACGGAACAACATTTGTGAAGGCCCAATGGGCATATTCGGCCCACAGCTCCGTCGATTCGTGAAACCAACCCCCAAATGCCTATTTAAAGAGGGGGAAACCCTAGATGAAGGCAGAGAGTCCACACATGCCTAAGGGATGGAGGCATGCCGCCTCCCTAGCCGCCACCCACAAGATCTACATCACCATAGCACTCAAGGGAGAGAGGAGACTTCATCTTGAAGGGCTACGCATCGATCTTCATCGCCATCTTCATCAACATCGTCTTCATATCAATCCCCTTTGTATACTTTGTTGTAGTCCAATCTCTATTGTGGATTTGCACTTGTATTCAATTGTACCTTCATATTTCATCCATATAATTTCCATGATGTTGATCCCCTTCATGTATGAGTATTTGCCTTGTCCTTGGGGAGAGATGGTGAAACCCTAGTATTATTATGCATTGAAATAAAGATGATCTATTACTTGTGTACAAAGATCCATTGATCTATGAATTGTGTTTGATCTCTCTCTTTATATGATATGTGAAAGTCGACTACATATCATTTGCCCTTGGGACTAAAGGGAGGGAGAAATCCTTTGGACGTGTCTTGGAAGCGTACCCATAATGCCTCGTGACAGATTGGCGCCGACTCGTAACCTGCACGGTCAAAGGAGGGTTAAAGAGTGACTCCCTAAGATAATTACGATATCCATGGGGAAACCCTTAATTGCGGTGGTTTGTATGGGTGACTGCTCTCAAACATCGAAGTGGTTATTTATAGGTGACCTCACTCTTGGCTCAACAAAGTGGCTTCCTACGATTCTTGTAGTGAACATCTTATTAAGGATATCTCTCCACACATGTCATGACATAAGGAATAGGTTATTCTAATAATTCATAATTATTCCATGCTAGTGGTGAATCCTACACTCCTTGAGAACCCCTCAATCATATCATACAACACTTCATAGATACTCTCTTGCTTTAGTTTACTTTCATTATTTACTTTGTTCTTGTTTACTTTGGCACTTAATCAAACACACTCTTTACACACCCTTTACTTGGAATTAAAGATAACTTACAAGTACTCTCTAGTGAATAGTAACGAGGGGCATAAAGACCTTTACCAATAGCTCTATGTGGGTTTGATATCTTTACTTCGAAACTAGCTACAATTGGTATGTGCACTTGTAGTCATCAAGCTATTTTCTGGCGCTGTTGCCGGGGAGCTATGCGCTTTTGGTCTTTGTCTTTAGTTGCTAATTTATTGTTGCTGTACTAAAAGTTATTAATGAATTTCAAGTTATTTCCGTTTATTACTTTTTACTGCTTTTACTTATTTGAAAAGAACAAAAAAATTATAAAACCAAAAACCCATAAAAATTTATAAAACAAAAACTATAAAAACATTTTATACTAAGCATGTCTTCTGAGATTGCTATGTTTGAACAGATGAAGCTCGCAATAGAGGAGAAGAAACTTGGAACTTTTGGATATTATATGATGAGCGAAAAGGTATTATAAGAATGGGCGAGTTGGTTGAAAGGCTATTCATCCACATTATGTACCTCGTACAATTTTACATGTGAATATTGCGGATCTAAAGATCATTTTAATTATCAATGTAAGAATAATACCGATGATATCAAATTAGCACTTTATAATGGGAACTGTGAATTCTCCGCTAGTATGGAGGTTTATGAGAGGGCACAAACTTTTTTACCAAGATCATTTAGAGCCCTAAACCATGTTTTAGTTTTTTTATTCCTGTGGGTGATACAATATTCTTCTTCATTTTGATTACTCTCACAAGGTCTATGTATTCCACAAAAATTAACATGCTTATAAGAAATAGTACTTTCAGAGGTTTGAGCATGTTTATTGCTATCATTAATAACAATCTCATTTTCCATGCAAGTGTCTTTAAAAGGCTCATGGTACATGTCCCATTTTTCTTTAGGAGCATTAATATGAGAAGCAAAGGTTCTATAACAATCAACAAGAATTTGAGGATCAAGACCATATTTAGCACTAAACTCTTGAAAATCAGCAACGGCGATGGAGATGGTGGTGGAGATCGATGGAGATGGCTCCGGGGCACTTCCCCGTCCCGGCAGGGTGCCGGAATAGAGACTTTCTGTCCCCCGAATCTCCCCTTCGGTGGCGGCGGCGCTGCGGAACTTTTCGTGGCTGGAGGCTTGATGATTTAGGGTTTCTGCATCGGGAGGCTCTTATAGGCGAGAGGGGAGACCGAGGGGGTGCCGGAGGGTCCCACACCACCCCTGGCATGGCCTGGCCTGGCCCGCGCCACCAGGTGGTGTGGCCACCCTCTAGCCCTTCTCCGTCTCGTATTCTGGCTCCAAGTGTCTTTCGGGAAAATAACAACTTTGGCTTTTGTCCGGTCCAATTCCGAGAATATTCATTTTCTGACTTTCCTGGAACCAAAAACAGCAGAAAATAGGCAACTGGCACTGTGGCATCTTGTTAATAGGTTAGTCCAAGAAATCATATGAAAAGTACTCCAAAGTTGGAACAAAACACAAGAAAGTAGATAAAACCAAGCATGGAACATCAAAAATTATAGATACATTTGCAATGTATCAATAATGCATTAGTGATTGCTCACAAGAGGATAGCCGCGGAAGAGACTAACCTTTTGCAGGATTCACAGAAGAAAGAAGAAGAGGATACACACTGTAGTGAAGATACTACTGCCGCTAGTATATGTTTGTTTAACTTGTATGGCCTTCTAGATGGTTGTGCAAAATCATTTTGTAATTCATATCATGAGATTTGTGATAAATGTATGGCAGTTGACCACCTTAGTTTTCAATGTTCCATTACTCTTGAAGAATCCCTAGTATCTTACACTAGAGTTGAAGTCTTAGAGTATTGCTGACACACAAGTATAGGGGGTGTATCGCAGTATTTTCGATAAGTAAGAGTGTCGAACCCAACGAGGAGCAGAAGGTGTTGGCGAATAGCTTGGAGCAGGAATTCTCTATAAATACTTAGCAAACGAGTTTTTAGGGGTTTTTGATAATGCAGATAAATAAAGTACGAGTAAATAAAAGACAATAATAATAAATGCAGCAAGTGGCCCAATCCTTTCTTTAGCAAAGGACAAGCCGGTTGTATTACTTAAGATGACCAAACGTTCTCGAGGACACACGGGAATATTGTCAAGTGCTTTCGCTTCATATAGTTGATTAATCTTCTTTAGTTTGCTAAGTGTTGTGTGGGTGAACCTGTGCTAATGTACCAACCTTCCTTGGACTAATACATACTTGTGATTATACCCCTTGCAAGCATCCGCAATTACAATAAAGTAATTAAGGTAGAAACCTAACCACAACTTTAAACGCTAAGACCCTGATGTACCTTGTGCAAAGGTTTCCTAACAGGGGTTCATGTTTCTGTCACTCCGGCAACACCTACGATTAGTAGCCAGATACACAATGCATTCCCCTAGGCCCATAAAGGTGAAGTGTAATGTAGTCGACGTTCACATGACACCACTAGAAGAAATACACCACAACTTAAATATCAAACCATTGAATCTTTCTCAACACAACTCCACTACTAACAACATGACTTCTCCCATGTCCTCAAGAACTCAATGAACTACTCACAAGACATCATATGGATCAAGATCAGAGATCATATAATGATATGTAACAATCGGAACATAAACGATAATTCAATGGTTCACTCAATAGCATCAACTACAAGGAGTAATCAACACTGGGAAAGTTTCCCCTAAGAACTATGCAAGATTCAACCCAATTGTTACAATGGTATGAAGTGGTGATGATGGTGGTGATGATGATGATGATCCCGATGAAGTCCAGCTTGATGGTGGTGTTGATGGCGACAATTTCCCCTCTTCGAGAAGGAATTCCCCCGGCAGAATTCTGTTTGCCAGAGAGATCTTTCTCTCTCGGTTCTGCCCCACAGAGGCTGCGGAATCTTTCTATGGTCGCCCCTCAGGTATTAGGGTTTCGAGGGTATAATATATGCCAGAGGGGAGAGCCTGGAGTGGGCCAGGGTGGCCACACCACCTGCTGGCATGGCCTAGGGCTGCCCACGCCAAGGGGTGGTGTGGGCCCCCTGTGGCCCATCTCCACTCCCCCTTCTGGCAATCTTCATCTTCTAGAAAAATAGATTTTTCCATGTATTTTCCCGAATTTTCTGATCTTCACGAATTTTGCCTCCAAACATCACCTTTTTCATCAGAATCCTGACTACAGCGGTCCATGCTCCAAAAGTCATCAACCATGCAAAAACAGATGAAATAACATAAGTATCATCTCTTAATATGAAATATATCAATGAAAAATAGTAAATTATGATATATAATAGTGATGCAAAATGGACGTATCAAGTATTTGGTTTATAAAGGTGTCGATGATCTACTATCAAAAGATTTAATTATGAGAAAGAGTAGTGATAGTATGCTTCTTATGCAACTTCCCAACTTGTTACCAAAGTTACAATCTTATTGCCAAGAACATCTTAGTGATAATCCACTTGTGGTAGAGAGTAAGGCACGGTCTAAAACTATAGTTCCCGAAGATAACCATTTGCAGGAACCACAAGATAATGAGGAGGGACAAAAAAAAGGTGAGGTTGACAAAGATTGGCACATTACAAATACTACATTTGTTTATGATGCCTCTCTCTCTAGTAATGATTCTTATAATGCTAAAACTGATTGTAATTTATCTGCGGAGGCCTTGTGCCTAGACACTCATGAGGAGAGCATTACTAATGATGAACTAGAGATAGAACCTTGCTATGAATCTTTCGATGCTAATATGCAGGGATCTGATTTACCCCCTGTTGCAAAGGAAGAATATTATGAAGTGTTCCCCTACAATGGTAACCAAGGTAAAAGTTCAATAATTATATTTCAATCTTTAATCCTCTCATTGCAGTTATATAAGGAGGCATGCTCACCACACTTGGTGCATCCACTCTCGCTTGTAAGCGAGGACTTATTTCTCTACATGATGCCGATGCACCGCAAGAGGGTACGACTTTGATGATACTCTACTTTGAGATGCTCCAACCCTTTGCTAGAGGTAAGTACAAGTACACCTCGAATTGATATCCCCTAGGATCCAGGTGGATGATTTAATGGAGCATTTAAGCCTGGCTATATGGCTTTAAAGAAAGCGCTTCCCGAGAGGCAACCCGGAAGTTTTTAGGTGTCTTTCTTAATTTTGTGTCTTGCGTTTAGTTGCATTCATGTTGCAGTGGCACTTGTATATATGCATGATTTACTATTAGAGTTCGCTTGGGACTATTTTCGACAAGTAGAATTATTGTTTATCTAATCATGTGTTGCATATCTTGGTTAAATCTTCTCAACCAAAATATATGTTTGCTTTGTTTGGATGCCGGACTAATGTTTCAGGTCCTTAGTATTATTTTCGGAGAAAATCAACTTGTGCTGAATCTCACAGTGAGCTTAACAAGCAGCAGTATGGGCAGACATGTCCATACCGCATGCCCGTACTGCTCATGTGACAATTCGGAAGAAGTAGAAATTCTCTAGGAAGTTGACATCATGTTGAACGAGCATTGGTACGGTCGGACAAATCCGTACCGTCCGCTCGTACCGACCTCGTTATCAGGCAAAGAAAACAGGAAGAGGACATCGAAGTTTTAACGACCACTCGTACGGGTGCACCCTGCCCGTACCACCTGGTCATACCAACTTCGTTGGGAGCCTTCAAAAAAAGAGAAGACAAGGTGCAGTACGAGCGGAGTCTGTCCGTACCACGCACCCGTACCAAGGATAAGCATCACGCAATAAGGGCAGGGACGAGTACAAAAAGGTTATAACCCCTCCAATCTTCTTATTTTGACAATCTTAGCTTAGTGAGTTACCTTCTACATGTTCCTTTATACTTCATTTTATTTTACCTACCTTCAAAACTCCCTAGCCTATAATTCTCTGTACTGTTTCGTGTTTTTTTATTTTCTTGTCATGGTTGGGTGAACAAACTCCGTTCATACACCGAATCGTTTGCTTTTACTTCGTTTGTTATTTTTGCAGGGACTTGAACCTTGTGTGATGACGTGCATGGTTTGTGTCAACCGTGTAAATACTTGCAGAAGCCACTTGGTTGTTTCAACTCAACACTTCAACAAGGAAGTATTCGTTGAACAAAAGTTCCATGTCCATCAAAAG
The DNA here is from genome assembly GCA_023614405.1 of Avena insularis. NCBI lineage: Eukaryota > Viridiplantae > Streptophyta > Magnoliopsida > Poales > Poaceae > Avena > Avena insularis. The sequence goes on from CM042694.1 coordinate 456,835,605, forward strand.
TGAGGTTATTCGTATCTCAACGGTAAAGTGTGTCACCCTTTCTTTGTTCAAGTTTTGGGAGGTAACCACTTCTCATACTCTCTTTTGATAACTGCATTTTCTTTTTTATGGTAATATATTCAAGTTTGGTTCTTACAAAAGTTCTAGCTTGGGGAAGTTACTTCTGCATTTGTAGAGTCTCGTGCAATGTTCTTGTTCGATAAAACTCTTTGTGTAATCACGTATCCGCTGTTTTTGAATGCTTGCTTAGGTAAGTTGTGTTTCATGTTTGTATAATGGATGCACTTTCTTTTGTTGGGATTCATAAGAGTTGAGTTAGAGCTTGATGCACGTTGTTAATATCTTTATCCGGCTTGAGAAGAACATTGTGATCCTCTAAAAATGCATTGCCATAATTTCTACACTTAAAACCTTTGTCTCCCACTTTTGAAGTTTGAATTGTTTATCTTAGATTGGTTGATTTGTGAAGATGCCATGCTACTGGGAGTAATTCAAAATAGTTAGAGTAAAGCTTTTTATGAGAATGAATGATTACTTGTGGAAGCTTTTTCTCTAGTTCTTTTAGCTAACCGAGTCTTGCCTTGGAAAGAATATTGCCAAACAAGTACAACAAGAAAAACTTTGAAATTTATTTCTTGTTTGATGAATGATTTTCTTGAGAGTTTACCCTTAAAGATACTTAACTCCATAGATATTTTGATAGTCTTGACGACACTCATGAAAGGAATTGTTTGATTGAAATAAAGTCTAGTGGTAATTGTGATGCATGCCAAAGCTAACCTTGTGGATCAAACCGCGGTACTAGCTCAAAAAAAGGGAAGAAAGAATTGAGACAACTTTGTTCTATGTCTCTAATGCACACCTTTGGATGCCAACAACTCCGCTATCTTTTGAACAATCTATGGTATAACCACGGATTTCGGCTATGAGTTGATGACATGAGTGGCATACGTGTCAATATATGGGCAAAAGTATTGGTACTCTCAAAGGTTGTGCAAACACTTGCAAAATAAATATTCAGCGATCCTTGAAAAAAAATGAAAGAAAAAAGATATCTATGAGGATCCACATGACAAGTCCTTGGTATGGTCTCATTACTACTTTACGAATTTTTCTTGAAAGACAATTATTGGATTAGAAGTGTTTTTGATAGACTTGATTTATTGATGTGGGTGTAAATAATACACTTCATTGTTATACTACTTGGGACATGAAACTGTCTTACTCAAATTTGCTATTAAAACATCCTATTGTTCCTTGACAAGCTGAGGGTTAACTAGAAGAATTGGATTGATTGTTATATTATACCAAGCTCTTGCATCTCCCGCCAGATAGTGGGTGGTGAAGAGAACTTTCTCGTTGTCATCAACTCCTGCAACTTCTAAATTGTTTTCCATTGTCTGTAACCAGTCATCAGAATCTAGTGGGTTGTCAGCTTGGTTAAAGATTGGGGGATTGGTATTCTAAAAGTTTTTGAGTTTGGATCCATGGTGATCATGATTTCCATGCCCTTGGTTGTTTTGGGCCATCTGAGCTATCTGCTGCAATGTTGCTAAGTTGGCCTAGCGCTCTGTCCTGCTTGCTTCACGGTTTGCAACTAGCATCTGCATAATCTGCAACATTGGGTCTTGCGACGAGCTGCTCCCTCCTTGGTTTCCACGAGTCATCTGAGGATTGAGGTAGATAAAGGGGTAAGAGGGAAAGTTCTAAGGATCATGGTTTTGGTTTCAAAGCTAAAACTTTGAGTTTGACTCAGGTTTTGCAACTAACTCCATTTCATTCACTCAAACAAGCACACGGTACAAACACACACCACAACAATAAAGGAAAACAGATGGTTTGAAGAACCATTCTGCCAGCTACGATACAGTGGGACCGATACATCTCATGCTATGACAGTGCTCTAGTGCATCTACTCATCGTCGATGAAGTCGGAGTCCTCATCGTTAGTGTAGAAGTCCACAACATCCTCCTCTAGGAAGTCATCATCATTGCTAAGGTAAGAATCCATGTATCCCTGGATGTCTTCACCCTCCTCTTCTTCCTCCTTTGCTGCAAGCTGAGCTTCTTGTTCCTTGGCGGTCTTCTCGAGGTCGGCCACCTTCTTGCAAAGACGGGCGATGGTGCGATCCTTCTTGTCGCGCTAGAGGCGAAGAGACTGACGATCCTTGACTATCAGTGAGAAAGTCTGGGCCTTCTGGTCGGCAATGGTACGGTTGTGGTTGGCGAACTCCCTCGCATTGTCCAATTCCTTCTGGTGATCATACAGCAGGAAGTCAAGGTTCTCCACTTGACGCTTCAGCTCTGGGTGACTTGGCATCTCCATCGGCATTCCCATGAAGTCACGTCTTGCATAGTGAGCAAAACGGGTTCCTTGGATTTGGTTGACGCTAAGGGCACATAAACGTGCGAGAGCTTCATGCATTGCCCTGGCTAATCCATCTAGCCAGTTGTTCTCCCTCACGGAGAACTAGATTCTCTCGGACGTTGGTGCTTCTATGCTTCCTCTAAGATCAGCGGTGACTTGCCACTATAAATCTCCTCCTGGGGGTCCTGGAAGTTGAGCTCCAAGAAACTCCGGATGTGGGCATCCCAGTAACTCCGACAGTGAATCGAGATCCCTCTCGAAGATCAGCTGGCCTCTGTTTCCCAACTGGTAGAACTTGCTGAACTGAGTCTCGATCCACAAGAATTAAGGATGAGGAAGTTAGTGAAGTGATCAAGTGTGTCAAATTTTAAGTAGTAGTGTAAGAATTTTGAGGAACATGATTTTTTGAGAAAGAATGAATTCCCAAGGATAAGAGAGGAAATAGTTTTTCATAAATACTCACTTTGGTTTGGAAATTAAGTTTTTGTTTTTACGCCCTTTCTAACTAGGGTCTCCTATGGTCAGGAAGGCTCTGATACCAACTTGTCAACACCCGGATTTTTAATCCTAGATGACTGTTATGTCATTCATCGCAATCCCAGGATTACCATTTTTGCAAGACATAACAGATTGGATATCACAGTACATCATCCATTACAAACCATAAATAAGGTCTTTCACAAATAAGGATCTCATGATCCAGTCTTAATACAACAAGCAGCGGAATAAAAGATAAGCGTAGAGGTGGGGTCCATCTTCAAGCACAGTAATGTCTTGTGAAGAGATAGTCCTAGTTATCATAGCCATCCCGCTGGCCATCATCTTGGTAATCTCCTTCATAGTCTGGCCATGAGAATATCCAGGGACAAAAGCCATGAGTACCCTTTAAGTACTCGCAAACTACCACTAACAAGTAGTATAGTTCTAAGGTAAAGTGCTAACTCTAAGTGTAACTATAAAGTTAAGTTTGAAACCTAAGCCGAGTTCAGAAGCAAAGAAAGATAAAATAAAGTTCTAGAATCACTTAAGTTGGGAAGCTAGTGTCATAAACACAACCCTGTTGTGGTCAAGTCAAGATTCATCATTCATTTCATAAGGTATTTTGAAAACATCTGACAACGAAACAGTATGGCCACTCCAACTGTCCATAACCGCGGACGTGGCTATTCGAATAGTTTGACACTCTGCAAAGGTGGTACACTTTCACCAAAAGATTCAATACATCTGTCAGGGATAACCCTGAATCATCATACTTAGTACAGATAATCAAACATAACCTTTCCTTTACACACCCTAGTATAAGCACCTCTCCTATGAGCATGGCCTCCCAACCATGACCATCTGTCATCTTGGGCACTGCATAGGTGGACAACATTGAGAGGTAGCCTCAGCTCAAACCTCTCCCGCGAGGGAACTAATACTAATATATATAAATTTCCGGCTAAGCCTTACCCAATTCAAGGATTGTGGTTGTACGGTAAATTTGGAATGGTATCGCATCCGAATCCAACCATCAGTTTTGAAAAAGGGGTTAAGGCTCATGCCTCAACATTTTCACCATCATAAACCATTTGTGTTTCTCAACACATGTGAAAACATCTCAATAGAATGACTCATCATTCCAAGGTTTTCATAATTCATTTTCACCAAGTATTCCCATCTAAAGTGACTCAAGTTTTTATGTACTCTAAACTACTAAGTTAAGAGTGTTCACTAAGGTGGAAAGATGGGATCAATCTCATGCCATATAATGACATCTAAAGTTATCTATATAGGTCAAGTTTTATACTCTTTATGCTACCTTCAAAACAAGTAAAGAACTTTGGGTAAAGTAAAGGAAGTAAAGCTTGGAATTAATACTTGGGGTAAGTAATAGTCAAAGTGGTATAACCAAAGCATGCCTAAAGCATCTTTGCTCATTCATCTAGCTTAATTCTAGCTTGCTAAGCATTATACTTGCAAGTGTTAGCTTGCATTTTCAATGGTGGCTTGCCTTGTGCAGTGCAGTGGTTGAAGTTTTCTTCCTCCTCTTGATAGAACTCCTCCTCCTCGAAAGCTTGGTCGGTACTATCGTCTATAAATACATACGAAGTACACAATCACCAAACAATACTTAACTAGTCTAATTAGCACTCTAAGGCACACATTTGATGATCTATTATCATCACAAGCATCACAAGTTTTATTAACTAGTTTCATTCTTTTTATTCAAGAAAAGTAATTTCTACTCATTGAAAATTAACTAAGATTTAATATTCACCACTTAAAATATGGGATCATGTGGACACATGTCATCACCACATATTCTAACATGTGGGAATGTGATTTAAGGGTTGGATCATATTTACTTAGGTTTAAGTTTATTATTTAATGATTTAAAGTGACTAGAAATGCCTATATAGCATTATTTTGGTACTAGTCCAAAGTCACTGCATGTAAACCTTAATATTATTACATATTCAGATATGTATGGTTAAATGTGATTTTTGAGAGTTGGAATCAACTCAAAAGCTATCATGGTTGATTTTATAAAAATGTTTAAATGTGCAAAAGCTTTTGTCTTGTTATTTTTACTAGGAGAGATCTCTAATTCTAATTGAATTAAATCCAACAGGCTTGGTAGATCTTTTCAGTAGCTTTCTAACAAAATTGGAATCACTCCATTTGTATCTGTAGATCTCTCTGAATTGATTTTCAAACTAAGGGACATAACTAGGTTCAAACTAAATTAGAAAAATCTAAATTTGAATTAAATGGGTCGTGCGGGAAAGAAAACGGGCCGGCCCAGTGGCATTCCACGACACAGAGAACGACTGACAGGGGGGGGGGGTCCACCGGTCAGCGGCTTTTTACACGCGAAGCGGTACGGGGAGATGTGGGCCATTAGATTAGAATGGAGATCTACGGCTGTGGCTCGTCGTTGATGACGGACAGGTCGCCGGCGAGGTCTAACCCTAGCGGCTCGGTGGGGGTGCTCAGGGGGCATACCAGGGCTCCAGCTACTGCTGCGATGGGGGCGATCGAACGTGCTGTCGACGGCGGACTCAGGGGTGGTCGCGGCAGCTCCTAGGGTGGACGAAATCAACGGAGCCTTCTCCTCCTCTGCAGCGGGCTCCTCCAGCCAAATTCCGGCGAACCCAAGCTCGAGCAGCTCCGGCGAGAGGTGGGGAAGGATCAGTGAGGAGAGGGGAGTGGAATGGTGTGAGTAGTTGGTGCGGGGAAGGTCTCCTTTTATAGGCGCGGCTAAGCGGCAGAGAAGCATGGGCGGTGCTCGCTGGTGACGACGGCACATCGAGCTAGAGGCGTGGGCGGTGCGCTAGGACGGTGGGTGGTGCCCTGGCAAGTGTCACAGTGGTGAGTGTGCAGTGGTTTAAGGTCGGGGGAAGTGAATGGCGCGGCACACACTAAGTCTCTGCCGACGGCGAGTTTCACGGCGGCTGGCGACTACGGGGCACAGTCGGGGGAAAGGGCGTGTCCGTTATCTTGCTAGGCCGGTGGGGATCGTGTAGATGGGCGGCTGGAGCGAGGCGAGGTCTGGCTACGCGGGGACAAGGCGCTCTGGCGGCGTTGCATGGCCGACCGCCTCGGCGCGGTTCCTGGCCGTTCTGGTCGCTGTCCTTGGGCTGGGGCTGGTTGGGCGGTGGAGGTGGACCACGGGCTACCTCCTGGAAATGGTGGATGGCGCTGGCGGCGGCTGTGGCGTGCTGTCGCCGGTGAGGTGCCCAAATGGGGGCTCAACCTTAATGGCCATGACCATTTGGTCGTGGCACAGTGAGTGGCTGGGCTACTGAGGGGTAGGAGAGTGTATGGGTTAGCTGTGGTTGCAAAATGGGGAATCAATTTGGTTCAAACACTGCTCCAAATAGTGTTTTGTTTGAATTCTGTCCACCAAGTGTTTGTGAAAATGGCCGAAAGAAATCAAGTTTGGAATTTTTGGATGAATTTTGGTGGGTTTGCTATACATATGCTTAAGCTTCTGTGGTTGCTTGGGTTTTGAAATTGGAGCTCATTTGAGTGGTTTTTGAAATAGGGTGATCTTGATACCTACACTAGATTCAATTTTCAAATGTCATTTAAAATTAGTGTTTGAAAGATTTTGGCAGATCACAAGGTGGGCCTTGGTACACTATTACTTGTACTAGCAAGGGGTGCAAAGATCCATATTTATTTCTGTTAAGAATTAAGTACTAGGAATAGCCAAAGTAGGCATGTTGATTAAAATGGCACAAATGACCATTTCTTTCTTTTATTCATTTTGATTTGTTTTTCTTTGGGATTTGTTTGGGAATGATCTAGATGATGTTTATTTCACCTAAGAATCATTTTACAAGCAATGGATCACTTAATCATGGCAATTCAAAACAACTCCTATTTAAATGCACACACATATGAATGCTTTAATAATTTTAATTGGAAAAGTTTTTGTTGACCCTAATTTTGATGATTTGGATCTTAATAACCTTGGATTAAAGTTTTGGGATGTTACACGTACCTACCCCCGACGGCTTAGTTTCATCAAAGGGAACAACATTTGTGAAGGCCCAATGGGCATATTCAACCCCAAGCTCCATCGGTTCGCGAAATCAACCTCCAGATGCCTATTTAAAGAGGGGAAAACCATAGATGAAGGCGGAGAGTCCACACACGCCTAAGGGGCAGAGCCCTGCCGCTCCACCGCCTCCGCCGCCACCCACAAGATCTACATCACCATAGCACTCAAGGGAGAGAGGACACTGCATCTTGAAGGACTACACATCGATCTTCATCAACATCGTCTTCATATCAATCCCTTTTGTTTACTTTGTTGTAGTCAAATCTCTATTGTGGATTTGCACTTGTATTCAATTGTACCTTCATATTGCATCCATACAATTTCCATGATGTTGATCCCCTTCATGTATGAGTAGTTGCCTTGTTCTTGGGGCAAGATGGTGAAATCCTAGTATTATTATGCATTGAAATAAATATGATCTATTACTTGTGTACAAAGATCCATTGATCTATGAATTGTGTTTGATCTCTCTCTTTAGATGATATGTGAAAGTCGACCACATATCATTTTCCCTTGGGACTAAAGCGAGGGAGAAATTGTTTGGACATGTCTTGGAAGCGTACCCGGAATGCCCCGTGACAGATTGGCGCTGGCTTGTTGAAGGAAATATGCCCTGAGAGGCAATAATAAAGTTGTTATTATGTATTCCTTCTATATGATAGATGTTTATTTTGCATGCTATAATTGTATTGATAGGAAACGTCAATACATGTATGTTTAATAAACACAAAGGGTTCCTAGTTATGCCTCTCTTATAGACTAGCTTGTTGATTAACAAGATGATCAAGGTTTCCTAATCATGGACATTGGATGTTGTTAATAACAAGGTCACAACATTTGTGAAATGATGTGATGAACATTCATCCGAAGTATAGCATTACGATCAATTCATTATGTTTATATTGCTATAACATCATCCGAAGTAGTCTTAGTCCTTAGACCATGAGATCATGTTAATTGCTAACACCAGAAGAGTATCTTTATAACATCAAACGTCACACCGTAACAGGGTGACTATAAAGGTGGGTTAAGTGCTATGAAGGTGTTATGTTGAGGCTCATGGATCAAGAGTGGAATTTGTCAATCCTGATGACGTATAGATATACTCTGGGCCCTCTCGGTGATATCACATTAAGATAACTTGCAAGCAAGTGATGTGATCACTAGAATGTTATATCACGGGAACGAGAAAAGAGTGCATGTCGGCAACAAGATCAAACTAGGTATTTGGATACCGATGATCGAATCTCGGACATGTATTATATCATGAGACAAAGGGATTAAATTACTAGCGTTAAAGGTTCTCACGATGACAGAAGTCACCATTGAATGTGCATGAGTCAGTATGGATCTCCAGGTCCCGCTTCTGATTATTAATCTGAGAGGAGTCTCAATCATGTCTGCATTATTCGCGAACCATAGGGTGACACACTTAAGGGTTGCTGGACACCATTTATGAGCACAGATGTTTTAGACAAAAGGTTTGCAAAGTGCAGGAAATGTTTCGATAGAAACAGGAATTGTTTCGATAGAAACCGGAATTGTTTCGGGTGAAATTGCAGAAAGTGGTTCTGCATGTGATATTGAAATGTTGCAAGGGGTTTTATGTGAATGTTTGATAATTAAAGTAATTAACAAAATTCTGAATAAAATAAATAAAAGAGTTTTATTAATTATGAGTTGCATTAAATTTGGTGGAAATTTAATGCATGTGAGTGGAATTTTGGGTGGAGTCAAAATTGATGTGAGTGGAGCTTCCACCACATGAATGAGGAAGAGGTGGGGGCACCCTCCTTGGCCACTGGCCATGGTAGGGGAGGAGCCCCCCTCTGCTATAAAAGGCCCCCCTCTCCTCCCTCACAAAGCACACCTCCTCGTGAAAGATCTCTCTCCCCCTCTAGATATTTCCCATGGTCTCAGATTAGAGAGATACATGTTCCCGGTGGCCTTGCGTCTGGAAGGAATTGCTGCTTCAGCTGATTCGCTAGAGCGAGGAGGTGGAGGTTTTCTGGTAGCTTGAACGTGTGTGCGAGGACGGATGCGCTGCTGATTTGCGGCGCTCGGACTTCCACACGATCTTGAGATTGGCAAGCGTACGACTACATCAACCACGAGTTCCTACTCGTTAACAAAACTCGTTGTCTTCGAGGGTAAGTTCTCCATGGATGTATGTCCACCCGTTGCTCTGTATCTAGTAGATAGATCTTGGTGTATAGTTCTCATCGTAGGAAATTTTTTGTTTTCTGTGCCGTGATCCCAACAGTGGTATCAGAGCCTGATCTATGCGTAGGTGCTTTGCACGGGTAGTACACATATGTTTATATGTGGGCGATGATGATCATGTTATTGCATCTTCTATGTATTTTGGATATTGGTGGCATAGTGGGATGAAGCGGCCCGGACAAACCTTACATGTCATCGTACATGAGACCGGTTCCACGACTGACATGCAACTAGTTTTGCATAAGTGGCTAGCGGGTGTCTGTCTCTCCTACTATAGTCAATATCTGATTTACAATGAGTTGCCAATAACTTGGTTATCCTCGTTGTGGTTCAGGTTCATAGGTAAGACTGGTTCTATCTCCGAAATCTCTAAGCCACGTAAAACTTGCAATTGATAAATTAGAGGCGTCTAGTTTAGATCGTTGCTGGGCTAGTGTCTTGATATGGTATTGTTGTAAGTAGATGTATGATAGATACTCTTACAACTCACTTAACGTGTAAGTTCCATAGACCTTGGCCTTACACACAAAGGAATGATAGAGATCATACCACGATGCAAATGATAGAGATCAAATGCATGGACCGTATCATCTCACTTCACACATTAGATGTTAGCATCTTATATTGCTAGTTTGGCGCTTTTGGTAGCATTATAAGATGATCCCTCATTTAGATATCAAGATAAAATGTATTCTTCCTTAAGTATGCACCGTTTTGTGGATCGTGTTTTGAGGCATCACGTGATGATCGGGTGTTCTCAACTCTACGCTTTCATACAACGAGTGTAAGACAGTTTTACACACGTGAATACTAAGGTTCTTACTTGGCGAGCCTAGCATGTACAGACATGGCCTCGAAACACGGACCAAAAGGTTAAGCATGAGTCATATAGTTGATATGATGCCCATATAGATGCTCGCCTTTGAAGATACATCGACTCACGTGATGATCGGACTTGGTGTAGTGGATTTGGTTCATGAAATCACCAAAATGATACGAGGGATGTCGTTTTTGAGTGGGAGTTCATTAGTAATTTGGATTAGTTGAACTCAATCTATCATAAACTTAGTCTAAATATACTTTACAAATTCTGCTGTAGATGGCACCACCTGCTTTTAATTTCAATGTGTTCATGGAGAAAGAGAAGCTTGCTGCGAATGGTAGCAACTTCACCAACTAGGCTATGAATTTGAGGATTCTCCTCACTGTTGCACAAAAGCAATATGTGCTGGAGGTGCCGCTAGGCCCCCCACCAGCTCCTGATGCCCCTGATGAGGAAAAGAACGTCTATATAACTCGTTAGGAGGACCAGAACTTAGTTCATTGCGGCATACTGTATGGGCTAGAGCCAGAACTTCGAAAGCGTTTCGAAAATGGCAATGCCTTTGATACCATGGGAGAATTGAAAATGATTTTTTATACCCATGCAGCCATAGAGAGTTATAATGCTTATGAAAAGTTCTTTAGCTGCATGGTGGAGGACAACAACTCCGTTAGTGATCACGTACTCAAAATGTCTGGGTACGCCGATAAGCTTGTGTCCTTAGGAATAACGATTCCCATTGACTTAGGCATATATCGTGTTCTCCAATCTCTACCACCTAGCTACAAGAGCTTCGTGATGAACTATAATATGCAAGGCATGAAGAAGTCTCTTCCCGAGCTTCTGTCAATGCTTAAGACTGCAGAAGTGGATATTAGGAAAGAACATCAAGTGTTGATGATCAATAAGACCACCGGTTTCAAGAAGGACAAGAAAGGCAAGCAGAAGGGAAAGAAGGGCGGAAAATCTGTTGTCACACCTGTAAAGGAACCCCGAGCTGGCCCTAAGTCTGATACCGAGTGTTACTATTGCAAGGGGACTGGCCATTGGAAGCGCAACTGCCCCAAGTATTTGGCGGACAAGAAGGCCGGTAAGGCAAACAAAGGTATATGTGATATACATGTTATTTATGTGTACTTGACTAGTACTCGCAGTAGAACCTAGGTATTTGATACAGGATCAGTTGCTAATATATGTAACTCGGTTCAGGGGCTGCGGAACAAGCGACAACTAGCAAGGGATGAGGTCACGATGCGGGTCGGCAATGGATCAAGAGTTGATGTGATTGCCGTCGGAACGCTGCCTCTCCATATGCCGTCGGGATTAGTTATAAACCTGAATAATTGTTATTTGGTGCCTGCACTGAGCATGAACATTGTATCCGGATCGTGTTTGATGCAAAGTGGTTATTCGTTTAAGTCTAAAAACAATGGTTGTTCGATTTATATGAATAATATCTTTTATGGCATGCACGTGTGTTGAATGGTTTATTTCTGTTGGATCTCGATAGTAGTATTACGCATATTCATAATGTTGATGCTAAAAGGATTAAACTTGATAATGATATATCTGTAGATATGTGGCACTGCCATCTAGGTCATATTGGCGTTAAACGCATGAAGAAACTCCATTCTGATGGACATTTGGAATCACTTGATTTTGAATCATTTGATACAGGTGAGCCATGCCTTATGGGCAAGATGACTAGAACGCCGTTTTTCGATTCAATGGAATGGGCGACAGATTTATTGGAAATCATACATACAGATGTGTGTGGACCAATGAGTGTGTCGGCGCGAGGTGGATATTGTTATTTTGTTACTTTCACGGATGATTTGAGTAGATATAGGTATATCTATTTAATGAAACATAAGTCTGAAACTTTTGAAAAGTTCAAGGAATTTCAGAATGAAGTGGAAAATCATCGTAACAGAAAGATCAAATTTCTATGGTCCAACCGTGGAGGAGAGTATCTTAGTTACGAGTTTAGCACACATATGAAAGACCGTGGAATAGTTTCACAACTCACGCCTGCCGGAACACCACAACGTAATGGTGTGTCAGAACATCATAATCATACTTTATTGGATATGGTTCGATCTATGATGTCTCTGACTGACTTGCCACTATCATTTTGGGGTTATGCACTGGAAACCGCTGCATTCACTTTAAATAGGGCACCATCTAAATCCGTTGAAAAGACACCGTATGAATTATGGTTTGGAAACAAACCTAAGTTGTCATTTCTTAAAGTTTAGGGATGCGATGTTTATGTGAAGAAACTTCAACCGGATAAACTCAAACCCAAAGCAGAAAAATGCATCTTCATAGGATACCCTAAGGAAACGATTGGATATACCTTCTATCACAGATCCGAGGGCAAGGTTTTTGTTGCCAAGAATGGATCCTTTCTTGAGAAGGAGTTTCTTGTGAAAGGTGTGAGTAGTCGGAAGGTAGAACTCGAAGAGGTTATTGAACCTTCTCTTCATGAAATGGTGAGTAGCGCAACACCAGAAGTTGTTTCGGAGTTGACTTCACCTAATGAAGAGAGAGATAATGATATTGATCATGAAACTCCAAAAGAGGACACTATCGAACCTCGCAGGTTAAGCAGGACACGTGCAGCTCCTGAACTGTACAGCAATCCTGTTATGAATTTCATGATTGATGAAATAGATGACCCTGCGACGTATGAAGAAGCGATGATGAGCCCTGATTCCAACAAATGGCTAGAAGCCATGAAATCCAAGATGGAACCCATGTACGAAAACCAGGTTTGGACCTTGGTAGACTTACCTCACGATCGAAAGGCCGTTGAGAATAAATGGATTTTCAAAGGAAAAACGGATGCTGATGGTAATGTGATCATCTATAAGGCTCGACTTGTCGCAAAGGGGTTTCGACAAATTCAAGGAGTTGACTACGATGAGACATTCTCTCCCGTAGCGATGCTTAAGTCGGCTAGGATTATGTTAGCAATTGCTGCATATTTCGATTATGAAATATGGCAGATGGATGTCAAAACTGCGTTCCTCAATGGTAATATTGAAGAAGAGTTGTATATGATACAAGCTAAGGGTTTTTTCGATCCTAAGGATGCTGATATGGTATGCAAGCTTCAGCGATCCATCTATGGACTGAAGCAAGCATCCCGGAGTTGGAATCTCCGCTTTGATGAGGTGATCAAAGAGTTTGGATTTGTCCAAACTTATGGAGAGGCTTGTATTTACAAGAAAGTGAGTGGGAGCAATGTGGCATTTCTAATATTATATGTGGATGACATATTATTGATTGGAAATGATATAGATCTTTTAAACAGTGTTAAAAGTTATCTAAACAGCAAATTCTCGATGAAGTACCTTGGTGAAGCTTCATATATATTAGGCATTAAAATCTATAGAGATAAATCAAGACGCCTAATTGGGCTATCGCAGAGTACATACCTTGATAAGATATTAAAGAAATTTAATATGGATGGAAGTAAGAAGGGGTTCTTACCTATGTTGCAAGGCAAGACATTGAGTAAGACTCAAAGTCCGGCTACAGCGGAAGAAAGAGAGATAATGGATAAGATCCCCTATGCCTCAGCCATAGGCTCTATAATGTACGCCATGCTATGTACAAGACCAGATGTGGCACGTGCTATTAGTTTGAATAGTAGGTACCAATCTGATACAGGTTCAGAACACTGGATAGCGGTCAAGAATATCCTTAAGTACTGGAGAAGAACTAAGGATATGTTTCTTGTATACGAAGGTGAAGAAGAGCTAGTCGCTAAGTGTTATGTCGATGCTAGCTTTGACACTGATCTGGATGACTCTAAGTCTCAATCCGGATACGTATTTCTCTTGAACGGAGCAGTAGTTAGTTGGAGGAGTTCCAAACAACCTGTGGTGGCTGGAACAACGACGGAGGCGGAATATGTTGTTGCTTCAGAAGTGGCGCAGGAAGCAGTTTGGATGAAGGAGTTCATAATGGAACTAGGTGTGGTTCCTAGTGCGTTGGACCCAATGGTGATCTATTGTGACAACAATGGAGCCATAGCCAACGCCAAGGAACCAAGGTCTCACAAGAATTCCAAGCATATTAGGCGCCGGTTTCACTCCATCCGCGAGCATGTCAAGGATGGAGATATAAAGATTTGTAAAGTGCACAAGGACCTGAATGTAGCAGATCTGTTGACTAAAGTTCTCCCTAGGGAAAAACATGATCAACACCAGAACTCCATTGGTGTTAGATTTATCACTATGTAAACTAGATTATTGTCTCTAGTGCAAGTGGGATACTGAAGGAAATATGCCCTGAGAGGCAATAATAAAGTGGTTATTATGTATTCCTTGTATATGATAGATGTTTATTTTGCATGCTATAATTGTATTGATAGGAAACGTCAATACATGTGTGTTTAATAAACACAAAGGGTTCCTAGTTATGCCTCTCTTATAGACTAGCTTGTTGATTAACAATATGATCAAGGTTTCCTGATCATGGACATTGGATGTTGTTAATAACAAGGTCACATCATTATGAAATGATGTGATGAACATTCATCCGAAGTATAGCATTATGATCAAGTCATTATGTTTATATTGCTATAATATCATACGAAGTAGTCTTAGTCCTTAGACCATGAGATCATGTTAATTGCTAACACTAGAAGAGTATCTTGATAACATCAAACGTCACACCGTAACAGGGTGACTATAAAGGTGGGTTCAGTGCTATGAAGGTGTTATGTTGAGGCTCATGGATCAAGAGTGGAATTTGTCAATCCCGATGACAGATAGATATACTCTAGGCCCTCTCGGTGATATCACATTAAGTTAGCTTGCAAGCAAGTGATGTGATCACTAGAATGTTATATCATGGGAACGAGAAAAGAGTGCATGTCGGCAACGAGATCAAACTAGGTATTTGGATACCGATGATCAAATCTCGGACATGTATTATATCATGAGACAAAGGGATTAAATTACTAGCGTTAAAGGTTCTCACGATCACAGAAGTCATCATTGAATGTGCCGGAGTCAGTATGGATGTCCAGGTCCCGCTTCTGATTATTGATCTGAGAGGAGTCTCAATCATGTCTGCATTATTCATGAACCATAGAGTGACACACTTAAGGGTTGATGGACACCATTTAGGAGCACATATGTTTCAGACAAAAGGTTTGCAAAGCGCATGAAATGTTTCGATAGAAACATGAATTGTTTCGATATAAACCGGAATTGTTTCGGTGAAATTGCAGAAAGTGGTTCTGCATGTGATATTGAAATGTTGCAAGGTGTTTTATGCGAATGTTTGTTAATTAAAGTAATTAACAAAATTCTGAATAAAATAAATAAAAGAGTTTTATTAATTGAGAGTTGCATTAAATTTGGTTGAAATTTAATGCATGTGAGTGGAATTTTGGGTGGAGTCAAAATTGATGTGAGTGGAGCTTCCACCACATGAACGAGGAAGAGGTGGGGGCACCCTCCTTGGCTGCCGGCCATGGTAGGGGAGGAGCCCCCCTCTCCTATAAAAGGCCCCCCTCTCCTCCCTCACAAAGCACACCTCCTCGTGAAGGATCTCTCTCCCCCTCTAGATATTCCCCATGGCCTCGAATTAGCGAGATACATGTTCCCGGTGGCCTTGCGTCTGGAACGAGTTGCTGCTTCTGCTGATTCACTAGAGCGAGGAGGTGGAGGTTTACCGGTAGCTTGAACGTGTGTGCGAGGACGGATGCGCTGCTAATTTGCGGCGCTCGGACTTCCACACGATCTTGAGATCGGCAAGCTTATGACTACATCAACCACGAGTTCCTACTTGTTAACAAAACTCGTTGTCTTCGAGGGTAAGTTATCCATGGATGTATGTCCACCCGTTTCTCTGTATCTAGTAGATAGATCTTGGCGTATATTTCTCATCTCAGGAATTTTTTTGTTTTCTATGCTGCAGACCCAACACTTGTAACCTTCACGGTCAAAGGAGGGTTAAAGAGGGACTCCCGAAGAGGGGAGATCGTCGCCATCAACACCACCATCAAGCTGGACTTCATCGGGATCATCATCATCATCATCATCACCACCATCATCACCATCAGCACCCTCATCGCCATCTCCATATTGTTGTAACAATTGCGTTGAATCTTGCATAGTTCATAGGGGAAACTTTCTCGGTGTTGATTACTCTTTGTAGTTGATGCTATTGAGTGAACCATTGAATTATTGTTTATGTTCAGATTGTTATACATCATTATTCCATCTCTGATCATGATCCATATGATGTCTTGTGAGTAGTTCGTTTTGTTCTTGAGGACATGGGAGAAGTCTTGTTGTTAGTAGTGGAGTTGCGTTGAGAAA
Source organism: Avena insularis (assembly GCA_023614405.1). Lineage (NCBI taxonomy): Eukaryota > Viridiplantae > Streptophyta > Magnoliopsida > Poales > Poaceae > Avena > Avena insularis. The sequence continues at coordinate 456,851,915 of CM042694.1, forward strand.
GATTCAATAGATTGTTATTTAAGTTGTGGTGTACTTCTAGTGGTGTCATGTGAATGTCGACTACATGACACTTCACCTATAAGGGCCTAAGGGAATGCATTGTGTATTTGGCTACTAATCGTAGGGGTTGCCGGAGTGACAGAAACCTGAACCCCCGTTAGGAAACCATTGCACAAGGGACGTAAGGGTCTTAGAGTTTAAAGCTGTGGTTAGGTTTCTACCTTAATTACTTTCTTGTACTTACGGATGTTTGCAAGGGGTTTAATCACAAGTATGTATTAGTCTTGGATGGGGCGGTACATTAGCACAGGTTCACCCACACAACACTTAGCAAGCTAGAGAAGATTAATCAGCTATATGAAGCGAAAGCACTTAACAGTCTTCCCATGTGTCCTCGAGAACGTTTGGTCATCTATAGAAATACAACCGGCTTGTCCTTTGCTGCATAAAGGATTGGGCCACTTGCTGCATTTATTCTTACTGTCTTTCATTTACTCGTACTTTGTTTACTTGCTTTATCAAAAACCCCTAAAAATCCATTTGCTAAATATTTGCAGAGAATTCCTGAATCATACCACTAGCCAGCACCTTCTGCTCCTCGTTGGGTTCGACACTCTTACTTATCGAAAATACTGCGATACACCCCCTATACTTGTGGGTCATCAAGACTATTTTTTGGCGCCGTTGCCGGGGAGTGAAGCGCTATTGGAGAGTGGAACTGGTAAAGGAAACTTCTACTGTGAGTATTGTTTACTTCTTCTAGTTGCTTTATTTTCGTTATGGATAATTCGCTGAGTTTCTTATTTGGTAATGCTACTACCACTGCTAAGGTAGTAGATAAGCCACCACCTGCTGAGAAAGATGTTTTCAAAATACCTACAAGAATTATTGATCGTGTTATGGATAACTACTATGTTGGGGATGGAACTGTCCATCCCGGTGATGATTTACTCTTTATACACGAATTATGCAGGCTGTTCAAGTGTGCAGGTATTACTAGAGATCAAGTTTAGAAGAAGTTATTCTCATTATCACTGAAAGGAAGAGGTAAGGAATGGTATAAGCTGCTGAAGAATGGTCAAGCTCTGGAATGGGAGGAAATAGTGCCTCTCTTTTATTCAAAATTTTATCCTCCTAGTGAGATTCATAAAGATCAGAATCAAATATACAACTTTTGGCCACTTGATGGAGAGAGTACAACTCAAGCTTGGGGGAGATTGAAGTTACTAATGCTCAAATGTCCCATTCATGAGATCCCCAACAATATTATTATCAATAACTTTTATGCAAGGCTCCCTCTACGTGATAAAGATTTATTGGATGCTTCTTGTGCTGGATCATTCACTCGCATGTAAGAAGAAGCTAAATGGGATCTTCTGGACCGTATTCAAGACAATGCTGAAGCTTGGGAGAATGACAAAGGTAGAAAGTCAGGTATAAATTATGATTATGAATGCATTGAATCTTTTATGGGAACTGACGACTTTCAAAATATCAAAAATGCTTATGGTCTAGACTCTCAAGCTATTGCTTCTTATATTGAAGTGCCTAAAAAGAAGTGGAATAAGTATCATGAACCTTATAAAGATATTGCTAAGAGTGTTCCTGCAAGAAATACTGAATTTTATACTGCTAATCATGTTTTACCTGAACCTTATATTGAGAAAATGCCTTTTCCAGTTAAGGTAAAGGAACGTTCTATGATAGCTAGTATGGTTGATGAAAGTATGAATAAAGCTATTGAACCTGATAAACAAATGGTTGATGAACCTATAATAGCAAGTGTGAAAGACTTTGTCACTAAGTATGAAAAAGAGGGACACACTATCCTTTGCAAGGATACCTCTAATATTGTTTCACAAAGTAGTGTTATGAGAGCTAGTATTCCCGTGTTTTCTGTTAGAATAAGTGATCATTGCTATGATAGTCCTTCTGATAGCTATATTGTTGAGTTTATGCATGATACTGACAGTTATTATGAGAGAGGGAAAAGTGTTCTTATGCATCTCAATAATATCAAGTTTCCCCGTTTTATCCTGAAAGTTTTTATGCTGCACTTCTTTTGCTTTCTTATGCAAGTTTCCTATGGTTTCAACAACTTGTTTGTTTACAAAATCCCCTTGCATAGAAGTGGGTTAGACTTAAATGTGTGTGTTTTTGCTTCTTAATGCTCTCTTTCACTTCAAATCATATCCCTATGAGAGCTTCTTCAAAATTATCATGCCCATCTTAATGGCTATAAAGAAAGAGCTTTTTGGGAGACAACCCAATTTGTTTTTGCTTTCAGTTTGTTTTTGTTTCTTTGAGTCTTGGAAGTTATTAGTTCGGTAATAACCGCTCCTTATCCGTTTTGTTTGGTTTTTGTGTCAAGATCAACCTCTAATGAGAGAGAAGAAAGATTTGGGGAAGTTGCTGTCCCGAAACAGATTTTTGTGCTTCGCCGTAAAAATTCGTGAGAGATCTCTGTATGTCGGATTGAGTTGTAATTTTTTGTGCTTCTGACCCAGGTTGTTATGTAACTTTCGTTAGTTTCGCACTTTTTTATTTGAGCAACAGAAGATTTTCGAAAAAATTTATCTTTACCTGCTGGTCTGTTTTGACAGATTTAGCCAATCTTGCATTTGCTTCTTTATTCGATTTCCTTTTTGAATTCTTTTTGGGTTTTCAGAAGGAGTTGCTACAGTAGCTTTTGTTTTGATGGTTTTCAGTTGAATTTTGACTCAAAAGGTTTTATCACTTCACTTATACTAATGTTGCTAATGAGAACCATGTGAAGTTTTTGTGTGAAAGAAATTTCCAGGAAGTGGAGACAATGGTGTAATAAGGAAGAGAAGGGTTTTATGACTCAAGCAATAAGTGTATGAAGATGAAGATATCAATGATATTCAAGTGGTGACTCCAAAAGAATCTACTAGATACCAAATTCAGAGACCTGCAGAGTCCGTTTCCAACTAGGTAACAGTTCTGGTAAGAAAAGTTCCGCGAAAATACAATCCAACTATATTTTTGCAGTTTTCAGTCAATAAGGAAAGCTACGAAGTGAAAAAGGGATGGAAACGGAGCCGGGGTGGCCCACACCACCCCATGGCGCGGGCCCACCCCTGGCCGCGCCACCAGGTGGTGAGGCCACCCAGGACTCCGTCTCTGTCCCGTTTTCTCCCAGTACCTTCCTTTTGATATGAAACTTTGTAATATATAACCCCACGGATCTCCCAAGGTTCGTATATCGTGTTTTTGCCGTGTTTTTGTTTCGATCTGTTTCTGCCAGGACATACTCTTTGAAGGTTTAGAAGCACAATGGTGTCCGCCAACGATAAAGGGAAGGAGCCCATGGGGGAAGACCTCCAAGACCCCGGGAAGGAGAAGGAGATCAAGAGTGAAGGTGAAGAGGAGCAAGGCCAACATCCGCATACCGGCACCACCATTGCAAGCATTGGAGTGGTGAAACCTGCAAAGATCAGAAGGACTGCACGGATGCAGACTGGGGGGAAAGCTCCTCGTCACAATTTGGCTCCACGGTCACTTCCTCCACGCACCAGGAATCCTTTACATACCCTTATCCAAGAGCATCAATACTAGAATATGCCCAAGGAGAAATTAGCCTCCAATTGGGATTTGCCTCGTTCTAGCCATGCAGGAAAAGAAGACTTCAAGGAGGAAGAGTGGGGAAAGAATAGCAAGAGCTGGAATTCTCAACCCGACATGATCATGAGCCGCATTGAGCAAAACTCGCAGCTTATTCGTAATCTCACCTTCGAGATTGAGGACTTGGGGAAACTGATCAGAGAGCTCATCGAGAGGATACCACCACCACCAAAGGAGTAATTCATCATCAGGTTTGGCACCCCCTTGGTTTGCTCCAAGCTTGGGGGAGTGCCGCGGTATCATATCACTATCTTCTATCTTTTTACCTTTTTAGTAGAGTCATATCATGAATAGAGGAGTTATTATGTAGCATGGTTTGCATTATGGAAGTGACCCCTCTCTCGTTAGATTTGTATCCCTTGGTGTGAGTTTCCATTATGGAATATTAATGAGAAGTTCTATCATTCACTCTTTTGCATAGCTTATATTAGTTTTAAATTCGTGGTTATATGATTGATCTTGTTGTTAGTATTGGTAGCACTTTGGGATCATTGAGTTAATTTAGTTGGTTTTGGCAAACCTGTCTCGGTTAGTAGCAACTCCTTTTTGAGAGTTGAAAAGAAAAAGATAGAAGTACTCTAAAGAAAAATAATTTCATCATCTTTCTTTCTTGATTTGCTCATAAGTCTAGTATTCTCTAGTTAAGATCTTTTGTGCTTCCAAGGAGGATTGCATGTTTGTCTTTATCATTTGTATGTTTGTTTGTTTCCTTCAACTCTTATACTTGCTACCCAGCCTTGCTAGCCAAAAACCTGTACTGAGAGGGAATTCTTCTCGTTCATCCACCTCATTTAAACCAAAACCTTTGCCATTTGTGTCCACCATACCTACCTAGTAGAATTATTGCTATTCCAAGTAAATTCTTGTTTTGTCTACCTCCCAAATTAAACTTGTTCTCCGAAAATTAGTGATTAAAGCTCTCACGAACTTGATGGCACACTTTACTTTCTTGCACTTAATAAACCTGAACCATTGTGAACTCTCCATGAAAGTTATATGCTTGCAACTTATAGGCTGGGGATTAGCAGAACCGTGCTGTCACGGGGAACGCTTTCAACACTTGTAAATATATACCCAGTTGATACCTTGCTCTTTTGTTTGTGGATGTCGTCGGTGTGAAATAAAGGGGGAGCTTGTAAGACCATGGAGTTATGTATGTGTGTTAAAGAAACGCCTCGGCCGCTGGTCTAATCCATGCTGACATGGTGGAAACCTGCAGCGTAACCATAATGAGATCTATGAAGCATTCTTCTTATAAAAAAAGAGAGAGATAGCTATTGAGAAAAAGAAAAGAAAAGAAAAAGATACTATGAAAAGAGGAAAGAGAGAAAAAAGCACCATTTTCCCACGGTAAATAAGAAGATTGCTGAGATACTCTTTGTCTGCTTGCCTTGTCATTTTGATATGGGGATTCTTCCGTATCATCGGGCAAGGGGTACCCCATTGGCAGTTCTCAATGATACGCACATACTTATGATGACAAGAACTTACCGGTAACTAAAGTTGAGTAGCATGAGGAGCGGCCCTCGTACTCAAGGGACTTGGGATTTTCTGTTTATAGTCTGTCAAGCATATAACTCAGATTGGACCTCACTTTCACCTTAATCACCTAAAGATGCCTATGATAGGGGCAATGAGAGCTGAAAGCTAGTAAGTATCATAATTTTTGGGAGCTCTTTATGAGACTTGCAATCCCTGCTCCCCTCTGCGAAGGGCCTTTATTTTACTTTGTAGATTGAGTCAGTAAACCTACTTTCTCTCTATGTCAGCAAGTATTTTGAGTTGATGTGTTTCATTCATTCATATGATGATTTATTCAATCATGTCTTATGTTCCTTGTTTTGCACATTGCTCTTATCTTGATGTTTACTACTTTGAAAGCTATCATTGAAAAACCAGCTATTTGTGAACTCCAGCAAATTATTAACTATTCTTCGACCAAGAGCTAAGTTTGCCATTACCAATTATGATTCACTTTATGTATCTTTATTTGTGTTTCCTTTACTCATTGCAAGTTGAGTTATATAATAGTGAGTTGTCTTCTATTATAATCTATGCTTTTGATGAATGTGATGCTTCTTGTCCGTATTCCTTTATCGACACTTCACTCCATAAACCTGAGGTCATGTTTATTGAGCTCAGTTTCACTTGGGGACAAGCAAAGTCTAAGCTTGGGGGGAGTTGATACGTCCATTTTGCATCACTATTCTATGTCTTAATTCACTATTATTCATTGATATATTTCGTATTGAGAGGTGATACTTATGTTATTTCATCTATTTTTGCATGGTCGATGACTTTTGGAGCATGGACCGCTGCAGTCAGGATTCTGATGGAAAAGGTGCTATTTGGAGGCAAAATTCGCGAAGATCAGAAAATCCGGGAAAATATACGGAAAATCCTATTTTTCCAGAAGACTCAGGATACCATAAGATGGAGTGGAGGTGGGCCATAGGGGGCCCACACCACCCCATGGCGGGGGCAGGCCTAGGCCGTGCCTGGGAGTGGTGTGGCCGCCCTGGCCCACTCCAGCCTCTCTCCTCTGGCATATATCATCCCCACGAAACCCTAAGACTAGGGGAGCGACCACAGAAAGATTCCGCCACCTCTGCTGGGCGGAAAACACCGAGAGAGAAAGATCTCTCCGGCAGACAGATTTCTGCCGAGGGAATTCCTTCCCGGAGAGGGGAGATCGTCGCCATCAACACCACCATCAAGCTGGACTTCATCAGGATCATGATCATCATCACCACCATCATCACCATCAGCACCCTCATCACCATCTCCATATTGATGTAACAATTGCGTTGAATCTTGCATAGTTCATAGGGGAAACTTTCCCGGTGTTGATTACTCTTTATAGTTGATGCTATTGAGTGAACCATTGAATTATTATTTATGTTCAGATTTTTATACATCATTATTCCATCTCTGATCATGATCCATATGATGTCTTGTGAGTAGTTCGTTTTGTTCTTGAGGACATGGGAGAAGTCTTGTTGTTAGTAGTGGAGTTGCGTTGAGAAAGATTCAATAGATTGTTATTTAAGTTGTGGTGTACTTCTTCTAGTGGTGTCATGTGAACGTCAACTACATGACACTTAACCTATAAGGTCCTAGGGGAATGCATTGTGTATTTGGCTACTAATCGTAGGGGTTGCCGGAGTGACAGAAACCTGAACCCCCGTTAGGAAACCATTGCACAAGGGACATAAGGGTCTTAGAGTTTAAAGTTGTGGTTAGGTTTCTAGCTTAATTACTTTCTTGTACTTATGGATGTTTGCAAGGGGTTTAATCACAAGTATGTATTAGTCTTGGATGGGGCGGTACATTAGCACATGTTCACCCACACAACACTTAGCAAGCTAGAGAAGATTAATCAGCTATATGAAGCGAAAGCACTTGACAGTCTTCCCATGTGTCCTCGAGAACGTTTGGTCATCTATAGAAATACAACCGGCTTGTCCTTTGCTGCATAAAGGATTGGGCCACTTGCTGCATTTATTCTTACTGTCTTTCATTTACTCGTACTTTGTTTACTTGCTTTATAAAAAAACCCTAAAAATCCGTTTGCTAAGTATTTGCAGAGAATTCCTGAATCATACCACTAGCCAACACCTTCTGCTCCTCGTTGGGTTCGACACTCTTACTTATCAAAAATACTGCGATACACCCCCTATACTTGTGGGTCATCAATCATACATTACAAACCATAATAAGGTCTTACACAAATAAAGGATCTATGACCCAGTCTTAATACAAACAAGCAGCGGAATAATAAGCATAGTAGTGGGCTCCATCTTCAGTGTCACAGGCAATGCTGATGATGGGAGATGATCCTAGTTTTCGTAGCCGTCCTGCTGTCTATCTTCCTGATAGTCCTCCTCATAGTCTGGCCACGGGAATAGCCAGGGACAAAGCCATGAGTACTCTTTAAGTACTCGCAAACTATCACTAACAAGTAAGGTAGTTCTAGTAGGAAATCCTAAGCTCTAAGTTTATTTGCAAAAAAGCCAGATTTATCTAAACTGAGTTTAGAAGTAAAGACAACTAAGTAAATGTCCTAAATCACTTTAAGTGGGAACCTACTTTTCATATTCACAACCCTATTGTGGTCAAGTCAAAGTTCACTTCACAAGTCATTTTGAAAACATCTGACGACGGAACAGTATGGCCACTCCAACTGTCCATGACCACGGACACAGCTATTCGAATAGTTTGACACTCTGCAGAGGTGGTACACTTTCACCACAAAATTCGATACATCCATCAGGGATAACCCTGAATCATCATACTTAGTATGTGGATAATCAATCATAACCTTTCAATTACACACACTCGTATAGGCACCTCCCCTATGAGCTTGGCCCCCCAGCCATGGCCATCTGCCATCCTAGGCACTGCATAAGTGGACATCATCAAGAGGTAGCCTCAGCTCAAACCTCTTCCGCCAGGGAACCCATACTAATGCATATAAACTTCCGGCTAAGCCTTACCCAATTCAGGTATTGTGGTTGTACGGTAAAATTGGAATGGTATCGCATCCAAACCCAACCATCAGTTTTTATAAAGGGCTAAGGCTCATGCCTCAACATTTTCATCATCAAATACATTTGTGTTTCTCAACACATGTCAAAACATTTCAATAGAATGAAGCATCATTCCAAGGTTTTCATAATCATTTTCACCAAGTATTCCCATCTAAAGTGATCAAGTTTTATGCTTAGCACTAGCCACTAAGTTAAGAGTGTTCACTAATGAGGGACGCTAATCTCAATCTCATGCCATAGAATGACATCTAGTATAGGCCTAGATTTATACTCTTTATGCTATCTATACTATCTTTCCAAATCCTCACAAAGCACTAACTAAAAGTAAAGAACTTTGGTAAAGTAAAGAGTAAAGCTTGCAAGTAAAACTTGGGATGGATATAAATCAAAGTACACAACCAAAGCATGCCTAATGCATCTTGCTTAGGTTAAAGATTGCATGATTAACTTGTATAATTATATCTTGCCAATAATATCTTGCATAGATCTAGATTGCCTTGATTGGTGCAGTGATTGAAGTTTTCCTCCTCTTCTTCGGGGTAGAACTCCTCCTCCTCGTAGCTTGGGTCGGTACTATCATCTATAAATAAATACGGTATACACAATCACCAAACAATACTTAACTAATTCTATTTATCACACTAAGTCTCACACTTGATGATCTAGCATCATCACAATCATCTCATGAATTAAAGAACTAGTTCTATTCATCTTATTGGAGAAAAGTAATTTCTACTCATTGAAATTAATTAAGATTTAATATTCACCAATTAAAATATGGGATCATGTGGACACATGTCATCATCATATATTCTAATACATGGGAATGTGATTTAAAGTGTTGGTCATATTTTATAAAGTTTAAGATTATCATTTAATAGATTTAAAGTGACTAGAAATGCCCTAATAGCATTCTTTTGGTACTAGTCCAATGTCATTGCATGCAAACCTAGATATTTTTGCATATTCATATAGATATTGTCAAATATGATTTTTGAGAGTTGGAATCAACTCAAAAGTTATTATGGTTGATTTTTGAAAAATGTTTGAAATTGCAAAAGTCTATGTCTTGTTATTTTTACTATAGATTATCTCTAACTCCAAATGATTTAAATCCAACGGGCTTGGATAGATAATTTAATTACCTTTCTAGAAAAATTTGAATCATGCAATTTGGTTTAGTGAAACTCTCTGAATTAATTTTTGAATACGTGGACAAAAACTATTTTAAACCTAAATAGAAAAACAATTATTTGAATTTCTAGGCCATCGCGGGAAATTAAACAGGCCGACCCAGTTACACTACGCGACGCAGCAGGCTAGTGACAGGCGGGGTCCACCAGTGAGCGACTTACTCTACGTGAAACGGTATCTACGAATTTGAGCCGTGCGTTCTAATTCTAATCCAACAGCGGTGAGTCGTCATCAACGACAAACTGCTCCAGCGAGGAACTAAACCTAGCGCGGTGGTGGGGGTCTCGCAGGGCTCACCTGGGCTCCAGCTAGGGTCGGCGACGGGGGCAAACGACATGGTAGACGACGACGAGGCGAGGCACGGTCACGATAGGGCTTGGGGTGGTCGGAATCGCTGGCGCCCTTCTCCTCTAGCAGCGACGGGCTCCGGCCAAATTCCGGCAAGAGAGGGCTCACCTTGCTCCGGGAAGAAGTGGGGAAGGGTCAGTGAGAGGTGGTGACTGGAATGGTGTGGAGAATGGAGGTAGGGGTGGCCCCCTTTTATAGCGCGGCGAGGGGACCGAGCGGTGCAGGCGCGAGCTCGTCGATGACGAGGCTACATGCGGCTATCGGCAAGGTGGTGGCTAGTGGGCGGTGCTATGTTCCCTGGCAGTTCTTATGGGCATAATGGTGAGGCGTGGGGCGGTGTGGTTCGGTCGGGAGCATGCATTGCTCTGCACGGACCCATAGGTGTTTGCGACAACGTGCGGTAGCTGCGGGTCGCGCGATGGCGAACGGGGGTGTCTGCTGGGGTGCAGTGATTATGGCGGGCATGCATGGTTAGGGTAAGGCGCGGTCTGGGCGAGCTGGTCAGGCGCGGCGAGCTGGCGTGCTCTAGACATGGTGTAGAGAGGCAGGGCACGGTGTAGCTAGGGTGGTCCAGGGCTCGGCTGGGGTCGTGGCCTGGACATGGGGTGGCGGTAGAGTGAGGCGTGTCTAGTGCGCGTCGTGGGTGAGGCTGGCGAGGCTCCTGGCATGTAGCCCACTGTCGGCCGACGACGACCAAAAACGGGCGACGCTCCACTGTGCTCCACGGCTAAAGGGGGGATGGTCTGGGGCTTGGTTAGACTTAGGGGAGACAGGAGAGTGAAGTGGAGACCAAATGGTCGTGGATTACTGTGCACAATAGTGAAGTTAGGCAGAGGGTTAATTTCTGCAGCTCAGGTGTTTGTGTAAATGGCCGCATGAAACTTGCTTGGAATTTTTGATTCAAATTTTTTGAGTGATCTTAAATTAAGCTTGAGAGTCTATGTTTGCTTGGAGAGGTCAAGGGGAATTGATTTGATAGGTTTTTGAAAAAGTGGGATCTTAACATATGAACTAGATTCAATTTTCAACTGTCCATTAAATTGATTTGAAAGATGTTTTCGTAAGTTTGTAATGTGGGCCTTGATACACTTTTACTTGGTCTAGCAAGGGGTGAAAAGAAGTAGAAATGTTTCTGTTAGAAATCTTCTTCTAGGAACACTTAAAGTGGCCTAGTGGGTTACTTTTGTCAAAATGACCATTTGCTTTATGTATTCATATTTGATTTCTTTTTTTTGTTTTTAATTGGTCTAGATGATGTGGTATTCACCTTTAAACCATTCAGATCATTTAGAACAATCAAGCATGGCATATACACTCAAATCTACACTAATGCAAACACACATGCATTCATTATTCATTTTCTTAATAAAAGTTTTTGTTAACCCTAAACTTGGGTGATTTGAACTTGATAATCTTGATTATAAGTTTTGGGGTGTTACAAACCTTCCCTCCTTAAATAAAACCTCGTCCCGAGATTTAAGAAAAACTAGAAACTAAAGAGATCTGGAAACTCTGTCCTAATGCAATCTTCTCGCTCCCAAGTAGCTTCTTCTTTAGTATGGTTGCTCCATTGGATCTTGAGAAATTTGATACTCCGGGTCTTGGTGGTTCTGAAGCCTTCTTCCAAGATACGAATGGGCACTTCACGATACTTCAGATCCTTGTTGATATCAATTCTTGGTGATCGATGTTCTTGAAAACTTTGGTCTTCTCCGGAACTTCTAGGCATTTGCGAAGTAACGAGATATGGAACACATCATGGATGGCTGACATCTCCTCTGGCAGTTCCAGTTGATATGATACTTCTCCTCGGCGATTCAAAATCTTGAAGGGTCCAATATATTTGGGGGCTAACTTCCCTTTCAGCTGAAAATGCTGCATTCCCTTCAAAGGCGACACTTTGTGATACACAAAATCTCTGACATTGAAGGTCAGGTCTCTACGTCTCTTTTCAGCATAACTCTTCTGTCTGGATTGGGTGGTCTTGAGGTGCTCACGGACTTTGTGAACCTTCTCTTCGGCTTCTCATAGGAAGTCAGGTCCAAAAATCTGACTCTCTCCTACTTGTGACCAATTTAAGGGGGTACGACACTTCCTTCGATACAGAAATTCAAATGGGGCCATTTGCAAACTGGCTTGATAACTGTTGTTGTATGAGAATTCCCGGAAAGGCAGACAATCTTCCCATTTTGATCCATACTCTAGAACACAAGCTCTCAACATATCTTCTAAGATTTGGTTGACTCTTTCAGTTTGTCCATCGGTTTGCGGGTGATAAGCTGTGCTGAAATTCAACTTGGTTCCTAATCCTTCTTGGACTTTCTGCCAAATCTTGAGGTAAATTGGGTTCCTCGATCCGACACTATGGTCTTACGGGTTCCATGCAAACTGACGATTCTAGCAATGTACAACTCTGCTAGCTTCGAACTTTGATAGGTAGTCTTGACATGCATAAAATGGGCTGCCTTGGACAGTCTATCAACTATGACCCAAATAGAGTCATTTCCCCTACTAGAAGTAGGCAAACCGGTGATAAAGTCCATTCTGAGGGAATCCCATTTCCATTCTGGAATCTGCAATGGTTGCAACAGTCCTGCAGGTCTCTGATGTTCCGCTTTGACTCTCGGACAGATATCACACTTGGCTATGTAGCTTCTGATTTCTCTCTTCATCTTGTGCCACCAAAATTGCTCCTTCAAATCTTGATACATCTTCGTTCCTCCGGGGTGGATCGAATAAAGATTATCATGAGCTTCTTGCATGATAACTTGCTTCAGCTCTGACTGTGCTGGCACATAGATACGTCCTTTGTACCACAAAACTCCTTCTTCATCTTCGGTGAATCCGAGTACCTTTCCTGTACCAATACGATGTTTGATTCTGTCGATACTTGCATTTCCCTTTTGGGCTTCCTTGATCTGGCTGATCAAAGTGGGTTGAAGTTCAATGCTAGCTAAAAATCCTTTGCTAACTAGCTTAGTTCTAAACTGCTCCAACTCCTCATGCAAACTTGGCTGGGATTCTTTGATCATGGTGTTTAATCTATACGGCAATCTGCTAAGAGCATCCGCTACCACATTGGCTTTGCTGGGGTGATAGTGAATGTCAAGGTCATAATCCTTGATTAACTCTATCCGTCTCCTTTGCCTCATATTCAGCTCCTTCTAGGTGAAAATATAGTTCAAGTTCTTGTGATCTGAATAAATCTCATAGCGGTTACCCATAAGGTAATGACGCCATGTCTTCAAAGCTAAAACTACAGCTGCTAGTTCAGGGTCATGGGTGGGGTAGTTTTGCTCATGCTGCTTCAGTTGTCGGGACAAATATGCTATGACTTTGCCTTCTTGCATCAACACACATCCGAGACCAATCTTGGATGCATCACAATACACATCAAAAGGCTTCTTGATATCTGGCATAATCAAGATTGGGGCTGAAATCAATCTCTTCTTGAGCTCTTGAAAACTTGCTTCACATTTGTCAATCCATTCAAACTTTCTATCTTTCTTCAACAATTGGGTCATTGGTCTTGCGATGCTCGAAAATCCTTCCACGAACTTGCGGTAGTATCCCGCTAATCCGAGAAATGCACGGACTTGGGTTTGAGTGGTTGGGGCTTCCCATTCTTCCACATCTTTGACCTTGGCGGGATCGACAACGACTCCTCCTGCCGACACAATATGTCCGAGGAATCCTACTTCTTTCAGCCAAAACTCACATTTGCTAAACTTGTCATACAATTGATGCTTTCTAAGGGTTTCAAGGATGGTTCTCAGGTGTAACTCATGGTCTTCTTCTAACTTGGAATAGATTAGAATATCGTCGATAAAAACAATGACAAACTTATCCAGGAATCTCATAAAAATCTTATTCATGAGATTCATGAAATAAGCGGGGGGGCATTGGTTAATCCAAAAGACATGACCGTATACTCATATAACCCATCTGGTGGTAAAGGCGGTCTTTGGAATATCCATTGCACGAATCTTGAGTTGATGATAACCAGTTCTAAGATCAATCTTAGAGAACACTCTGGCATCAGTCAACTGATCAAATAGATCCTCTATCTTGGGCAGTGGGTACTTGTTCTTGATGGTGACATCATTCAGCTTCCGGTAATCCGTGCACAAACGGTTACCTCCATCTTTCTTATCCACAAACAAAATAGGCGATCTCCATGGCGATGCGCTGGGTTGAATCAGACCTTTCTCTAGCATAGCATCAAGTTGCTTCTTCAGCTCCACTAATTCAGATGGGTTCATAATATAAGGTCTCTGAGCTATGGGTCCAGTTCCAGGAATTAGTTCAATAATGAACTCGATATCCCGATCTGGGGGCATACCGGGCAATTCATCTGGGAATATATCGGGGTATTCACAGACTACTCTGACTTGGTCTATGTTTGGTTGGGCCAGACTCTTGTTGCATTTGAATTGACGGGGCAAGGTCTCAGATACATGCTCTACTGATACTCCAGAGCTACTGGTCATGGTTATGGCTTTCTTGGCACAGTCGATCAGTCCTTTATGTTTCGACATCCAATCCATTCCTAGTACTACTTCCAAACCTTTGGTTTCAAGTACTATTAGATTGGCATAAAAATCTATCCCATGGATTCTGATAGGTATAGCCTTGCAATTTTTTCTAGCTTTGGTGGTTGACCCAGGTATTTGAACTATCATAACATGCTTCAATTTTGTTGGTTGAATCTTACTAGTGCATGCAAATTCTTCTGTAACAAATGAGTGCGATGCTCCAAAATCAAACAACACTCTTGCAAGTACCGATTTAACATAAAACATACCTAGCACGACATCGGGCGCTTCCTGAGCTTCTTCAACATTCATGTGGAACAGACAACCATTGCAGTTGAGCGAATTCCCTAGGGCAAATCTCTTTCCAGGATGAACACAGTGTTGCTGCTGAGCTAGGGCATTCACATTGGTGGTGGATGCAAGCTTCTTGGGACACTCATTGGAGTAGTGACCCTTCACTCCACATTCAAAGCAAGTAATCTGGGACTTGTCTTTTGCTGCAATAGGCATAGCATTGCTTCCAGTCCTTGGGGCAGTATTGTTGTTGTTGTTGTTGGACTTGGGCGGTGCACGGTTGAAATTGTTGGAGTTGCTGGGGTTGTTGTTGTGGTTTCCTCCAGACTTCAAGTTTCCTCCGCTACGAGTGGGGTAGCTTGGACGAGACATCGAGGGTCTATTGTTTCTTGGGGCATATCCTGCAGACGGGTTGGGACGATACTTCTGGGTATTGTGGGACCCAGTCTGGTGCATCATTCTGCGCTTGCGGTTGTCATTGGATTGGTTGATCTTTGATGGCTCAATGCACGGCGCCCAGAAAAATGCTTGTTGGCGGTGTTGATGTAGAGATCGTTGGGAACCCCAAGAGGAAGGTATGATGAGCACAACAGCAAATTTCCCTCAGTTATGAAACCAAGGTTTAATCGAACCAGTAGGAGCAAGGAAACACCCCAAAGGTGTTACTAGCTGAGCTTTGGCAGGGCGCACTACCGGTGCTAGTAGCAACATGGATACCTGCACAACACAACCACTGAACTTTGTCCCCAACTTGCGATGAGGTTGTCAATCTCACCGTGTTTTGCGGAAAACAAAGGATTAAACGTATCGAATGGAAAGAAGTAAAAGTTTGTAGAAAGTAAACACAAAGCAGTAAAAGATTGTAGATTGTATGTAGAAGACCAGGACCGGGATCCATAGTTCACTAGAGGTGGCTCTCCTTAGATAGATAACATGATGGGTGAACAAATTACAGCGGGGCAATTGACAAACACCGAGAAAGCAATACATGCATATACTAATCATCTTGACTCCTCTGAGACTTGATTGAGCATTACAACATAATACATAGACCGCCATCCAACTGCATCTATGACTAATAATCCACCTTCAGGTTATCATCCGAACCCCTCTCAGATTAAGTTGCAAGCAACAGATTATTGCTTTACGAACTGCGTGTAAGGTAAACAATACGATTGTTCTATGAACAAAGGATTGTTGTTTTCTCCCTAGTAGCAACAACACATCTAGTACCTTAGAGATTTTTGTCACTTCCCCAGATTACAAGAGGCATGAACCCACTATCGAGCATAAATACTAACTCTTGGAGTTGCTAGCATCTACTTGGCCAAGATAGCTACTAACAACGGAAAGCATGCAAGATCTCAAATAACAAAGACATGATAGAATCAATAATCAATCTGAAATAGCATCTCAATATCCATCGGATCCCCACAAACACAACATGTATGAATTACAAATAGATGATCTTGATCATGAAGAGAGCTCACAAGATCTAAACATGAAAGCACAAAGGAGGAGAAACCAGCCATCTAGCTACTACATGGATCCGTAGTCCAAGGATGAACTACTCACGCATCACACTGGAGGCTTGCATGGTGATGAAGAAGGCCTCCAGGGTGAATTCCCCTCTCCGGCATGGTGCCAGGAAGAGCTTCAGATCCCCCCTGATCTAGGGATCGAGATGACGGCGGCTACAGACTCTTTCGTGGATTTTTGATCGGGTACTTAGGGTTTTTGTCCCGAGGGCAACTTATAGGCGGAAGGAGAGGCCGAGGGGGTGCTGGGGGCGGCCAGACCACCCCCTAGCGCGGGCCAGGTGGTGTGGCCGGCCACCAGCCCTTCTCCATCTTGTATTCTGGCACTTGATCCCCTCCGGAAAAATAGGCACTTTTGCTTTTGTCCCGTCCAATTCCGAGAATATTCATTTTCTAACTTTTCTGGAACCAAAAACAACAGAAAACAGGCAACTGGCACTGCGGCTCTTGTTAATAGGTTAGTCCAAGAAATCATAATAAAAGTACTCCAAAGTTGGAACAAAACACAAGAAAGTGGATAAACCAAGCATGGAACATCAAAAATTATAGATACATTTGCAATGTATCAATCTTCCCTTCCATCTAGATGTTAGAGTCTACTAGCTCTTCTAGATATTCAAAACGGATGTTGACTAACACAGTCTGCATCTCATCATGCAATCCATTCAAGAACCTTTCCTTCTTCTTGGATTCAGTGTTGATCTTATCAGGGGCATACCTAGCGAGGGACAGAAATTTGTCACGGTATTCAACTACCATCATCCTTACTTGCTTCAGTTCCCTGAACTCATCTCTCATTCTGGTGACCAAACCTTGTGGCAGATGGGTGCGGCTAAACTTGATCTTGAAAGCTTCCCAAGTCATCACCTGATCGTGGTTCATAGTACGGATGCTATTCCACTAGGCTCTTGCATCTCCTGCCAGATAGTGGGTGGCAAACAGTACCTTCTCGTTGGTGTCAACTCCTGCGACTTCCAGATTGTTCTCCATGGTTTGCAGCCAGTCATCAGCATCTAAAGGATCCTCAGACTTGTTAAAGATAGGGGGATTGGTATTCTGAAAGTTCTTAAGCTTGGATCCATGATGATCCTGATTTCCATGGCCTTGATTATTGTGGGCCATCTGAGCTATCTGTTGAAGAGTGGCTAGATTGGCTTGGTGTTCGGCTCTACTAGCTTCACGATCGGAAACTAGCATTTGCAGAATCTACAACATTGGGTCCTGCGATGAGCTGCTTCCTCAGGGGTTTCCACGAGTCATCTGAAGATTGAGATATATAAAGAGGTAAGAGGGAAAGTTCTAAGGTTCATGGTTTTGTTTCAAAAGCTTTAAACTTTGAGTTTGACTCAGGTTTTGCAAACTAACTTCTTCTCATTCATTCATTCATTCATTCATTCAAGCACACAATACAAACACACACCACAACATAAATGGAAAACAGATGGTTCTAAGAACCATTCTAGGAACTAAGATATATAGTGGGACTGATACAACTCATTCCTACGGTAGTGATCAAGTGCATCTACTCATCATCAATGAATTCGGAATCATCATCATTGGTGTAGAAATACATGGCATCATCCTCCAGGTAGTCGTTGTCACCACTGATGTACGAGTGAAGATCTCCCTGGATGTCTTCCCCTTCTTCCTCTTCCTTTGCTTCAAGCTGGACTTCTTGCTCATGGATGGTCTTCTCGAGAGCGGCCACCTTCTTGCGAAGACGAGCGATGGTGCGATCCTTCTTCTCGCGTTGACGACGAAGTGATTAGCGATCCTTGACGAGCATGGTGAGAGTCTGGTCCTTCTTGGCGGCGATGGCAAGGTTGTGGTTGGCGTAGGCTCGAGCATTATCCAATTCCTTCTGCCTATCATACAGCAGGAAGTCAAGATTTTCCACCTGGCGCTTCAACTCCGGGTGACTTGGCATCTCCAATGGCATTCCCATAGAATCACGCCTTGCAAAGTGCGCAAAGCGAGTTCCCTGGATCAAGTTGATGTTTTGCCCACACAGACACGCAAGAGCTTCATGCATAGCCTTGGCTAATCCATCTAGCCAGTTGTTCTCTCGCATGGTGAATTGAATCTTCTCACAAAGGGGTGCTTCCATCTTGCCTCTGAGATCTGCAACTATCAGCCATTGTAGATCTCCTCCTGGGTAATCCTTGAGTTGAGCCCCGAAAAATTCTGGATGCGGGTGCTCAAGGTACTCTAACAGTGCATCAAGATCCCTCTCAAAGATCAACTGGCCTCCGTTGCCCAACTGGTAGAACTTGCAATACTAAACTTCCATCTATAAGAATTTAGGATGAGTAAGTTAGTGAGGTGATCAAGTGTGTCAAATTTTATTTAAGAATGTAAGAATTTTTGAGGAACATGATTTTTTTTGAAAGAATCAAGGATAAGTGTGGGAATATGTTTTCGTAAATACTTACTTCTTTTGGTTTTGAAACTAAGTTTTTGTTCGGACGTCCATTATAACTAGGGTCTCCTATGGTCAGGATGGCTCTGATACCAACTTGTTAATCTCAGATGCCTGTTATGCCATACATCGCAATCCCAGGATTACCATTTTTTGTGAGACATAACAGATTCGATATAACAGTACATCATCCATTACAAACCATAATAAGGTCTTACACAAATAAGGGATCTCATGATCCAGTCTTAATACAAACAAGCAGCGGAATAATAAGAGTAGTAGTGGGATCCATCTTCAGTGTCACAGGCAACATTGATGATGGGAGATGATCCTAGTTGTCATAGTCGTCCTGCTGTCCATCTTCCTGATAGTCCTCCTCATAGTCTAGCCACGGGAATAGCCAGGGACAAAGCCATGAGTACTCTTTAAGTACTCGCAAACTATCACTAACAAGTAAGGTAGTTCTAGTAGGAAATCCTAAGCTCTAAGTTTATTTGCAAAAAAGCCAGATTTATCTAAACCGAGTTTAGAAGTAAAGAAAACTAAGTAAATGTTCTAAATCACTTTAAGTGGGAACCTAGTTTTCATATTCACAACCCTGTTGTGGTCAAATCAAAATCATAGTTCACTTCACAAGTCATTTTGAAAACATCTGACGACGGAACAGTATGGCCACTCCAACTGTCCATGACCGCGGACGCGGCTATTCGAATAGTTTGACACTCTGCAAAGGTGATACACTTTCACCACAAAATTCGATACATCCGTTAGAGATAACCCTGAAGCATCATACTTAGTATGCGGATAATCAATCATAACCTTTCAATTAGACACTCTAGTATAGGCACCTCCCCTATGAGCTTGCTCCCCAGCCATGGCCATCTGCCATCCTAGGCACTGCATAGGTGGACATCATCAAGAGGTAGCCTCAGCTCAAACCTCTTCCGCGAGGGAACCCATACTAATGCATATAAACTTCCGGCTAAGCCTTACCCAATTCAGGTATTGTGGTTGTACGGTAAAATTGGAATGGTATCGCATCCGGACCCAACCATCAGTTTTTATAAAGGGCTAAGGCTCATGCCTCAACATTTTCATCATCAAATCCATTTGTGTTTCTCAACACATGTCAAACCATTTCAATAGAATGAAGCATCATTCCAAGGTTTTCATAATCATTTTCACCAAGTATTCCCATCTAAAGTGATCAAGTTTTATGCTTAGCACTAGCCACTAAGTTAAGAGTGTTCACTAATGAGGGATGCTAATATCAATCTCATGCCATAGAATGACATCTTCTATAGACCTAGTTTTATACTCTTTATGCTATCTATACTATCTTTCCAAATCCTCACAAAGCACTAACTAAAAGTAAAGAACTTTGGTAAAGTAAAGAGTAATGCTTGCAAGTAAAACTTGGGATGGGTATAAATCAAAGTACACAACCAAAGCATGCCTAATGCATCTTGCTTAGGTTAAATCTTGCATGGTTAACTTGTATAATTCTAGCTTGCCAATAACATCTTGCATAGATCTAGCTTGCCTTGATTGGTGAAGTGATTGAAGTTTTCCTCCTCTTCTTCGGGGTAGAACTCCTCCTTCTCGTAGCTTGGGTCAGTACTATCGTCTATAAATAAATACGGGATGCACAATCACCAAACAATACTTAACTAATTCTATTTAGCACACTAAGGCTCACACTTGATGATCTAGAATCATCACAATCATCTCATGAATTAAAGAACTAGTTTTATTCATCTTATTGGAGAAAAGTAATTTCTACTCATTGAAATTAATTAAGATTTAGTATACTTCAATTAAAATATGGGATCATGTCGACACATGTCATCACCACATATTCTAATACATGGGAATGTGATTTAAAGTGTTGGTCATATTTTATAAAGTTTAAGATTATCATTTAATAGATTTAAAGTGACAAGAAATGCCCTAATAGCATTCTTTTGGTACTAGTCCAATGTCACTGCATGCAAACCTAGATATTTTTACATATTCAGATAGATATTGTCAAATGTGATTTTTGAGAGTTGGAATCAACTCAAAAGCTATTATGGTTGATTTTTGAAAAATGTTTGAAGTTGCAAAAATCTTTGTCTTGTTATTTTTACTATAGATTATCGCTAAATCCAAATGGTCTAAATCCAACGGGCTTGGGTAGATAATTTAATTACCTTTCTAGCAAAATTTGAATCATGCAATTTGGTTTAGTGAAACTCTCTAAATTGATTTTTGAATATGTGGATAGAAACTATTTGAAAACTAAATAGAAAAACAATTATTTGAATTTCTAGGCCAGCACGGGAAATTAAACGGGCCGGCCCAGTTACACTACGGGGCACAGCGGGCTACCGACAGGCGGGGTCCACCAGTCAGCGACTTACTCTACGCGAAACGGTAACTATGAATCTGAACCATGCGTTCTAATTCTAATCCAGCAGCGGTGAGTCGTCGTCGACGACAAACTCCTCCGGCGAGGAACTAAACCTAGGGCGGTGGTGGGGGTCTCGCGGGGCTCACCTGGGCTCCAGCTAGGGTCGGTGACAGGGGGAAACGACGTGGTAGATGATGGCGAGGCGAGGCGCGGTGATGACCCACAAGTATAGGGGGTGTATCGCAGTATTTTTAATAAGTAAGAGTGTCGAACCCAACGAGAAGTAGAAGGTGCTGGCTAGTGGTATGGATCAGGAATTCTCTGCAAATATTTAGCAAACGGATTTTTAGGGGTTTTTGATAATGCAAGTAAAATAAAGTACGAGTAAATAAAATACAATAAGAATAAATGCAGCAAGTGACCCAATCCTTTATTCAGCAAAGGACAAGCCAGTTGTATTACTTAAGATGACCAAACGTTCTCGAGGACACACGAGAATTCTGTCAAGTGCTTTCGCTTCATATAGTTGATTAATCTTCTTTAGTTTTCTAAGTGTTGTGTGGGTGAACCTGTGCTAATGTACCGACCTTCCTAGGACTAATACATACTTGTGATTATACCCCTTGCAAACATCCGTAAGTACAAGAAAGTAATTAAGGTAAAAACCTAACCACAACTTTAAACTTTAAGACCCTGATGTCCCTTGTGCAATTGTTTCTGTCACTCCGGCAACCCCTACGATTAGTAGCCAAATACACAATGCATTCCCCTAGTCCCATATAGGTGAAGTGTCATGTAGTCGAAGTTCACATGACACCACTAGAAGAAGTACACCACAACTTAAATATGAAACTATTGAATCTTTCTCAACACAATTCCACTACTAACAACATGACTTCTCCCATATCCTCAAGAACAAAACGAACTACTCACAAGACATCATATGGATCATGATCAGAGATGGAATAATGATGTATAACAATCTGAACATAACCAATAATTCAATGGTTCCACTCAATAGCATCAACTACAAAGAGTAATCAACACCGGGAAAGTTTCCCCTAAGAATTATGCAAGATTCAACCCAATTGTTAAAGCGATATGGAGATGGTGACGAGGGTGCTGGTGGAGATGGTGGTGGTGATGATGATGATGATCCCGATGAAGTCCAGCTTGATGGTGGTGTTGTTGGCGATGATTTCCCCTCCCCGGGAAGGAATTCCCCCGGCAGAATTCTGTCTGCCGGAGAGATCTTTCTCTCTCGGTGTTTTCCACCCCGCAGAGGCGGCATAATCTTTCTGTGGTCGCTCCCCTGGTATTAGGGTTCCGTGGAGATAATATACGCCAGAGGGGAGAGGTGGAGGTGGACCAGGGCGGCCACACCACCTGGTGGCGCGGCCTAGGCTGGCCCACGCCAGGGGGTGGTGTGGGCCCCTTGTGGCCCATCTCCACTCCTCCTCCTAGAAGTCTTTGTCTTCTGGAAAAATAGGGGTTTCCATATATTTTCCCGGATTTTCCGATCTTCGTGAATTTTGCCTCCAAACAACACCTTTTCCTTCAGAATCCTGACTGCAGCGGTCCATGCTCCAAAAGTCATCAACCATGCAAAAATAGATGAAATAACATAAGTCTGATCCCTTAATATGAAATATATCAATGAATAACAGTGAATTATGACATAGAATAGTGATGCAAAATGGACGTATCAACTCCCCCCAAGCTTAGACTTCGCTTGTCCCCAAGCGAAACTGAGCTCAATAAACATGGCCTCAGGTTTATGGAGTGAAAAGTTGATAAAAGAATACGGACAAGAAGCATCACATTCATCAATACATAAATCATAATAGAAGACAACTCACCATTATATAACTTAACTTGCAATAAGTAAAGGAAACACAATAAAGATACATAAAGTAAATCATAATTGGTAATGGCAAACTTAGCTCTTGGTCGAAGAATAGTTGACAATTTGCTGGAGTTCACAAATAACTGATTTTCAATGATTGCTTTCAAAGTACTAAACACCAAGATAAGAGCAATGTGCAAAACAAGGAACATAAGAAACATGATTGAATAAATCATCATATGAATGAATGAAACACAACAACTCAAAATACTTGCTGAGATAGAGGGGAATTGGTTTACTGACTCAACTAAAAAGTAAAAGAAAGGCCCTTCGCAGAGGGAAGCAGGGATTTCAAGTTTCATAAAGATCTCCCAAAAATTATGGTACTTATTAGTTTTCAGCTCTCATTGCCCCTATCATAGGCATCTTTAGGTGATTAAGGTTAAAGTGATCCAATACGAGGATATGCTTGAAAAGTTGTAAGTTGAAAATCTCATGTCCCTTGAATACGAGGGTCGCGCCTCATGCTACTCAAGTTTAGTCACCGGTAAGTTCTTGTCATTGTAAGCACATGTGTATCATAGAGAACCGCCAACGGGGCACCCCTTGCCCGATGATACAGAAGAATCCCCATATCAAAATGATAAGGCAAGCAGACAACAAGCATCTCAGCAATCTTCTTATTTACCATGGGAATATGGTGCTTTTTTTTCTCTATTTCCTCTTTTCTCATCTTTTTTTCTTTTCCTCCTTTTCTCAATCTCTATCTCTTTTTATAAAAATAATGCTTCGTAGATGCTTATTATGGTTACGCTACAGGTTTCCACCATGACGGCATGGATTAGACCTGCGGTCCGGGCGTTTCTCTAACACACATGCATAACTCCATGGACTTACAAGCTCCCCTTTCATTTCACACCGATGACATCCATAGAAAAAGAACATGATATCAACTAGGTACAAAGTACCAGTGCAATGTTGAAAGCGTTCCCCATGACAACATGGTTCTGCTAATTCACAACTCACAAAGCGCAAGCATATACACAACATAGATGGGCACAATGGTTCAAGTTTATTAAGTGCAAGAAAGTAAAGTGTGCCATCAAGTTCATGAGAGGTTTAATCACTAATTTTCACATAACAAGTTTAATTTGGAAGGTAGATAAAAACAAGAATTTACTTGGAGTAGCAATAGTCCTAATAGGTAGGTATGGTGGACACAAATGGCATAGGTTTGGTTTAAGTATTGGATGCACGAGAAGAATTCCCTCTTAGTACAGGTTTTTGGCTAGCAAGGCTGGGTAGCAAGTATAAGAGTTGAAGGAAACAAACAAACATACAAGTGATAAAAACAAACATGCAATCTTCCTTGGAAGCACAAAAGATCTTAACCAAATAATACTAAACTTATGAGAAAATCAAGAAAGAAAGATGATGAAATTATATTTCTTTAAGAGTACTTCTATCTTTTTCATCCAATTCTCAAAAATAGTGTTGCTACTGACCGAGCCAGGTTTGCCAAAACCAACTAAATTAACTCCATGATCCCAAAGTGATACCAATACTAACAACAAGATCAATCATATAACCACGAATTGAAAACTAATATAAGATATGCAAAAGAGTAAATGATAGAACTTCTCATTAATATTCCATAACGGCTACTCACACCAAGGGATACATGTCTAACTAGAGAGGGGACACTTCCAAAATGCAAACCATCCTACATGATAACTTCTCTATTCATGATATGACTCTACTAAAAGGTAAAAAGATAGAAGATAGTGATATGATACCGCGGCACTCCCCCAAGCTTGGAACAAACCAAGGGGATGCCAAACCTGATGACGAATTACTCCTTCGGTGGTGGTGGTATTCTCTCGATGAGCTCTTTGATCAGTTTCCCCAAGTCCTCGATCTCGAAGTTGAGATTACGAATCAGCTGTGAGTTTTGCTCAATGCGGCTCATGATCATGTCGGGTTGAGAATTCCAGCTCTTGCGATTCTTTCCCCACTCTTCTTCCTTGAAGTCTTCTTTTCATGCATGGCTAGAACAAGGAAAAATCCCAATTGGAGGGTAGTTTCTCCTTGGGCATATTCTGGTATTGATGCTCATGGATAAGGGTATGGAAAGGATTCTTGGTGCATGGAGGAAGTGCCCATGGAGCTGATACATTGCAAATGTATCTATAATTTTTGATGTTCCATTCTTGGTTTTATCCACTTTCTTGTGTTTTGTTCCAACTTTGGAGTACTTTTCTTATGATTTCTTGGACTAACCTATTAACAAGAGCCACAGTGCTAGCTGCCTGTTTTTTGCTGTTTTTGCTTCCAGGAAAGTCAGAAAATGAATATTCTTAGACTTGGACGGGACAAAAGCCAAAGTGCCTATTTTTCCGGAAGGGATCAAGTGCCAAAATACGAGACGGAGAAGGGCCAGAGGGCGGCCACACCACCTGGCCGCGCGGCCAGGCCTGGCCCATGCCAGGGGGTGGTGTGGCCAGCCCAGGCACCCCCTCGGCCTCCCCTTCCGACTATAAGATGCCCTCGGGATGTAAACCCTAAGTATCCGATCAAAAATCCACGAAAGAGTCTGTAGCCGCCGTCATCTCCATCCCTAGATCGGGAGGATCCAGCTCTTCTGGCACCTCACGGAGAGAATTCACCCTGGAGGCCTTCTTCATCACCATGAATGCCTCCGGTGTTATGCGTGAGTAGTTCATCCTTGGACTACGGATCCATGTAGTAGCTAGATGGCTGGTTCTCCTCCTTTGTGCTTTCATGTTTAGATCTTGTGAGCTCCGTTCATGATCAAGATCATCTATTTGTAATCATACATGTTGTGTTTGCGGGGATCCGATGGATATTGAGATGCTATTTCAGATTGATTATTGATTCTATCATGTCTTTGTTATTTGAGATCTTGCATGTTTTCCGTTGTTAGTAGCTATCTTGGCCAAGTAGATGCTAGCAACTCCAAGAGTTAGTATTTATGCTCGATAGTGGGTTCATGCCTCTGGTAATCTGGGGAAGTGACAGAAATCTCCAAGGTACTAGATGTGTTGTTGCCTTGCTCCTACTGGTTCCTTGATCCTTCTGGTTCGATTAAACCTTGGTTTCATAACTAAGGGAAACTTGTTGCTGTGCTCATCTGTGGCGCCCCGCCAAAACCACTACTAGAAAATCGCGTTGTTTTTGTGCATTGCATCATCATGGCCGCATGCTCATGTCATCATGCCACCTTGCATTTGAGCATCGTCATGTCATCTGGCTTTTGTTTACATAAAACTATTTTCGAAAAGCCTGGTTTTGTTTTCTAAACGCCCCGTCCTTCATTCAAAGTAAAACCCGGGTCTCCGGAATATTTTATTTCGTCTATCAATGGTTTGCAAAAGCCTCGTTTTAAATCAATAAAATAGTTAAATTATTTTTGGGAGGCAGCCAGCCAGGCCCGAAAGCCTAGCCGGCCACCTCCAGATAAAATCCTACCTACCCCAGAAACACCCAAAACCTATTCTACCAAATCACCCACCCAGCCTATTCTACCCAGCCCCCTCCACATCACCACAGCCACTCACGGCTCGCCACATCCCCTGGCCCAAAATTCAACCCAATCCGCAGCCGCCACCTCACCCCACCAGCCCCAGCAGCTCCACGAGCGGACACGCGCCGCCATTTTTTTTCCCGCCTGCGCGCGCACCCCAACGAGCAAGCCACAGCCACCTGCCTGCTCCCCCGTGCCGACCGCCTCCACCTCCTGCCCTCGATCCCCACGTCCCGCGCCCGGCCCCACGTCACCTGGTCTGCCCGCCCGACAACCCCGGCCCCACCCGCAGACCTCCGCTCGCCCACCCCACCGCGCGTCTCTCCCTCCCTCTCCTCGATTCTCGCCTCCGCCGGCGCGGTTCCCCACGCGGCCTCGCCCCACCAACCGCGCCGCTCCCCACCGCCGCCGCTCGGCTTCCCCTCCCAGTCCGGCCGCCGCCTCTTCGCCGTCCCCCTCACCGGCTCTCCCCGCGCCTCTCTGCTTCCCGTCGACCGGCCGCCGTCTCTCCGGTCGCCTCCTTCCCCGGACCGCCGTCATCCTCCGTCGTGCCGCCGCCGGCCCCGCAAGCGCCTCCCGAGCCCGTCGGCCTCGCCTCCACCGCTTGGCCGCTGCATCCCCGCCGCCTCGCTCCAACGGTGCCTTCTCCTCGACACTGGCCACCGCCTCTACCTCACCCTGCTTGTTCTGCCGCGACCCTTCCGCCTCGGAGACCGCCTCCCCGGGCCCCATCGCCGAGCTCACCCGCCGCTGCTAGCCGCTTCCCCTGCCGTCCACCCTCATCGCCTAGGCCCCATCCTCCCGCGTGCTCTAGAGCTTGCGCTCGAGTCCGCCCCTGCCGGTCTCCTCCCTTTCCTCCCCTGTTCCGGCGACCTCGCTGCTGCCAGGAGGTCCCTCCTCTCCCCTGCGCCTTCCGCCGGCGCCCGGCCCGCGCTCGCCGGTCCGAACGCCCCATCGTCCCACTCTTGTTCAACTCTAGCAGTCGCCGTGTCGCCACTCCCTGCATCCTATCCGCAGGTGGGACCGAAGTGATGCGTCCAGGAGAGGTTGTGGTCTGCAGACGTTTTCGTGATAAGTGGTGGTGCTCCTGTGTGCATACGTCTTCGGGTGAGCCTGTGCGTTTGTTTTGCTGTCTGCTAGATGCCAACAATTGTACCCGAGGGGCATCTTGTACCTGGCGTCGTCTATTCAAGTTCGCCTTCGTCAATGGAATCGGTACCCGAAGCATCGTCAACATCGACCTCTACGCCAAAACCCGAATGCGATGGTGACGCATTCCAAGACCTTCATCGTGAACACCAAGTACTCCTTCACGGACCCAAAGACCGCCGAGACCGAACCCGACACGCCAAGTTCTTCCTCTCGTACCCGAAGACGCCGAGACCCGGACGCCAAGATCTCCGCCGTGAGACGACAAGACCGACGACATGGCCCGACGACCGTAGATGCGACAAGATCGTCTCTCGGACGCCAAGTTCTTCGACCCCGGGTACCGATCCATCGGAACGCCAAGCCCTTCTTCCGAACCCGAGTTCTTCATCACAGGCGTCAAGATCTTCTTCCCGGACTCGAAGACCCCGGTACCCGATCCACTCAAGTTCGCCATCGACGACAAGATCGACACCGACCAGGGCGGATCTGATGCGCCCCTGACGCCGAACCAAGTCCTTCTTCCGGGATGCGACAAGATCTACTTCCGTTGTCCGAGACCGATCCCATCGAACCTCGCCCCCGTCGAACCCTGTCGAACCCCGAACCCCTTGGAGCCCAAGTTCGCCGAACCCTAATGTGATCCCCTATCCAAGACCCCATTATTTTATAATATGACATTATCACTTGTTGCATATTAATTGTTCATCTCGCATGCATATCATGTGGGCTGGGGGCATTATGCCGATTCACCTCAAAATTAAATATGGAGACCATATGCGGGCTATGTTTTGTCTCATATGGCCCCCATTTAAATTGGTGTAGCGAACCGATGCCATGTTTCGCCCTGTTAATACAACATTCAAATTGCGGGGTATCTAAACAACTTGAACCTATTAATTAATTGTCGGGACCACGGTTCCGCTTAATATTGCCTGATTGCACCGCATCTGCATCATATCATAATCATGCCGGATCTTCTGACGTAGTATTAAATATTGCATCCGGTGTTATTTCTAGTGTTTGCTTCTTCGCGGATTAGGCCGATGAGTGGATGCGAGTATCGACAAGTTCTCCGGATATGATCCATCGGCAGTGTTTCCCAGGCGAGCATCTCTCCCCCTTCTACCTATTTTGCATTTATAGTCTTATTTTCCTCCTGTTGATCTATTGCTATCCGTGTCGTGATGCTTTAGAGTTCCGCACCAGATATAATCCTTGCAGCCCTTATAGTGCCTTGGACACCTCCTATTGCCTGTTGCTTATTAGACAGCTGGCCGTGCGAGTCGTAGTTGCTTGCTCAGGTGTTGCCTCGTGTCGTCGATGTTCCACAATTGTTGGGCGGTTGGCAAATGTTTAATGTCGGTGTTGATCATGTTTCTAATTACAGCTTGTTAATTAAAATGCTGGAAATAGATATAATGCAGAGGCACCGGTGGGTAATAGTCACTATTTGGTTTTTAGCCACCCACTTGTGTCCACCTAGGACCCGAGTTCTTGACACCTGTTCCGAGATCGAGCGTGCTAACCACGGGTGGGGTGTGTGGGCACCCCCATCGGCTTACTACCTGATTTCAAAGTATTATACCGGGGGCCACACGTAGTTTGTGGCTTTATTACTATCCTGTACCTATGCCATGCTTTACCGCTTTATTTAAGATTGTGCGTGGAGCACCTGTACTGTTTAGGATTGCGGAGTGTTTTCGCGGTATCGACAAGCCCAGTCACACTTTCGGGTTCCCAGTCGTTTACAGCCATTGACGCAACCCTGGGTCCGTTGAGCCGCCAACCGTTCTGGGTAGCTTAGTGGGGTGGCCCCCATGTATTTGCTTTGGGTCTGGGAAACGTCATGACTTAGGCCCCGCCGACATACCGATGGGTGTATGTTAACTGATCTGGCAAAAAGGGTCGAAGTGCGTGTGGATACTTTGGTGCACCCCTGCAGGGTTAAATCTTTTCGAAAAGCCGTGTCCACGGTTATGGACGACTTGGAGCACAGTTTCTCGATCATAGACAACAATAACTAAAGTTTACTGTTATAATTTGACCTACATCTGAGATGACTAGTAAGTGGATAACTGCCATGGAAAGATTAAATAAACCTGCCAATCGTGTGAGTTTTCCTCGGCTTGACTTCCTCGATTGGTCTCGAGGGGGAATACCAGGATGGGTATGTTTGGTGTTAGTATCAGGTGGTTTCGAATAGGTCTTTCTTATCCCTCTCTAATAGCCGACAGTTGAATCGAGTTTCTATAGATTGTTTAGTG
Organism: Avena insularis; assembly: GCA_023614405.1. Classification (NCBI taxonomy): domain Eukaryota; kingdom Viridiplantae; phylum Streptophyta; class Magnoliopsida; order Poales; family Poaceae; genus Avena; species Avena insularis. Next base: position 456,881,636 of record CM042694.1, read on the forward strand.
CATGCTGCGCTGCCGCTTCAGTCCACCATACCTATGTAGGCGAGAGCCGCCGAATTCTAGCCTCGTCGTGTACTGGCCTCAGTACTGACGCTCCTCTTTTTCCTTTGCCCTTTGTCGGCAACCCTTTTGTTTTAGCAGGTTGAGATCGCCGTCGTTAGCAGGGTTACCCTTCCGGCTTGGCCTGGGCAGGGTTATGGACGCCATTGGTTATTCTTCAGGGCTCTTAGCCCCATTTGCATCTTGTCCATAGTCGGACGCTCTATCGTTTCCAAGGTGATTTGGATCTTTGTATTATATATCTGTATGCTTGACTCATGGAGTCGTTGATGTATATATCTGTTCTGTGGGTCCCATCGAGGACTGTTGTGTAATGTTATTACTTCGCTTTCCACCCGCACGAAAGTGCCTGGTGGGCGTCCTTGAATCGTTTCTATGCGGGTTTGGCGGAAAAGGCTAAAACTTTCATAGGGCCGATTCGAGGGTGTTACATCATCATACCTTCCTCTTGGGGTTCCCAACGAGCTCCACATCAACACCGCCAATAAGCATTTTGCTGGGCGCCGTGCATTGAGCCATCAAGCATTTTTCTGGCGCCGTTGCCGGGGATCGAAGAAGAAGAAACTCCCACGTCAACTACACGCCATTAAAAGTACATTTTTCTGGCGCCGTTGCCGGGGAGTCAAGGACATCTTCACAAGGGGAGTCCCTCATAACCAATCTCTTTACTTTGTTGTTTTTGTTTTGCTTAGTTTTATTTTTGCTTTGTTTGCTTGTTTTGTTCTCCAAAAACACAAAAAAATTAGTTTTACTAGTTTGCTTTCTTATTTGAAAACCCAAAAAATGACTACTCTTGAAAACACTAAGTTGTGTGACTTCACTAGCACCAACAACAATGATTTTATGAGCACACCTATTGCTCCACCTGTGGCTGAAAATACTTTCTTTGAGATAAAACCTGCTTTGCTCAATCTTGTTATGAGAGAACAATTTTCTGGTATTGGTAATGAAGATGCTGCTTCCCATCGAAATAACTTTGTTGAACTTTGTGAGATGCAAAAGCATAGGGATATAGATGGTGATATTATTAAACTGAAATTGTTTCCTTTCTCTTTGAGAGGAAAAGCTAAAGAATGGTTGAATTCCTTAACTAGGAATAGTATTGATTCTTGGACTAAGTGCAAAGATGGTTTTATTGGAAAATACTATACTCCTGCTAAGATTATATCCATGAGAAGTGAAATAATGAAGTTTAAACAACTTGATAATGAGCATGTTGCTCAAGCTTGGGAAAGAATGAAATCTTTGGTAAAGAATTGTCCCACTCATGGACTGACTTCTTGGATGACCATCCAAACTTTTTATGCAGGATTGAACTATTCTTCAAGAAACCTATTGGATTCTGCTACTGGAGGTACTTTTATGACTATTACTTTGGGTGCTGCAATGAAACTTCTGGACAATATGATGGTTAATTATTCTGAATGGCATACTGAGAGAGCTCCGTAAGGTAAGAAGGTAAATTCTGTTGAGGAAACCTCTTCCTTGAGTGATAAGATTGATATAATTATGTCTATGCTTATTAATGGGAAAGCCCATATTGATCCAAATAATGTTCCTTTGGATTCTTTGGTTGCTCAAGAAGAGCAAGTTGATGTGAATTTCATAAGAAATAACAACTTTGGCAACAATGCTTATAGGAACAATTTTGGTAACAACAATTATAAGCCTTATCCTCCCAACAATGATAAAGCTTATGGGAATTCTTACAACAATAATAAGAGTGCCCCCTCTGAACATGAAGTTATGCTTAAAGAGTTTATCAGTAAAACTATTGAGGAAAAACTCTCTAATGCTGAAAGAAATATAACATCTTTGGCTGAAGCTCAATCTTATTTGAATAAAATGGCTGCTAAATCTAAAACTAATGAGAATCCCTTTGCAGCTACTAATGCCATACAAGTAAGAATGGATGAAAATGTTAGACTATTAGCTGAATTGCATGCTAAGTGGGAAAGAGAAGATGAAATTGCTAGAAACATTAGTGTTTCTACTATTACCACCACTATTGTTGAGGCTAGTAATAGTTCTACTACTTTAGATGATAAAGTTGATTTTGATCTTGATGGTTGCAACATCTCTGAAGTTATTAAGTTCCTACAAAAGCTTGCTAAAAGTCCTAATGCTAGTGCTATGAACATGGCCTTTACAAAACACATTACTGATGCTCCCATGAAGATTAAAGAAGAAAAGATGAAACATAAATCTTCTATTCCTATAAAACAAGAAGATGGTTGGGAACCCATCATTAATATGAAAGTGAATGACTTTGATTTCAAATCTTTATGTGATCTTGATAGTAGTGTTTCTATTATGCCTAGAAGGATTTATGATATGCTTGATTTGCCTCCTCTTGAAGATTGTTATTTGAATATCCCACTTGATGATAATGCTAAAAAGAAACTCATGGGGAGTCTTAATGATGTTCTTATTATGGTTAACAATTCCTATGTCCCCGTTGATTTCTATGTTTTGGATGTTGAATACAATGCTTCTTGTCCTATTACTTTGGGAAGACCTTTTCTTATAACTGTTGGTTCCATCATTGATATGAAAGAAGGCACCATTAAATATAAACTCCCACTCAAGAAAGGTATAGAACACTTCCCTAAAAATAGAGAAAATATTTCTTTTGCTTCTCCTATGAAAACAAAATTTGGTCTTAATGCTTCTTCATTTGAGAACACTTGATTCTTTCTTTGCTTCTTATGCCTAACTTAAAGGCATTAAAGAAAAGTACATGTTGGGAGATAACCCAAAAGTTTTAGATGAGTCTTGGAAGTTATTACTTCAGTAATAACCTCTCCTTATCCTTTTTATTTGCTTTTTGTGACAAGAGTAACCTCTAATGAGAGTGAAGTAATGATTGGGAAAGTTGCTATCCCGAAACAGATTTTTGTGCTTCAGCGTAAAAGTTCATGAGAGAGCTCTGTATGTCGGATTGAGCTGTAATTTTTTGTGCTTCTGACCCAGGTTATTATCTAACTCTAGTTAGTTCAACACTTTTTGATTTCATCAACAGAAGATCTTCGAAAAAAATTGTCTTTACCTGCTGGTCTGTTTTGACAGATTTCTGCCATTTTCTGCATTTGCTTCTTGTGGGTTCCTTTTTGAGTTCTTTTGGGGAATTGAGCTTTTTGAGGGAAGTGCTACAGTAGCTAGTGTTCTAATGGAAGTTTATTTGGTGTTAGAACTGAAACTTAAGACTTATTTATCTTAAGTGCACTAATGTTGCTAATGAGATTGTGTGAAGTTTTGTATGAAGGAAAATTTTCAGGTGTATGGAAGGAATGAGTAATGAGATGAAGGATGGACTAAAGCTCAAGCTTGGGGATGCCACGCGTGTCACCCCAAGAAATATCCAAGAAGTACAAGCGTCAAAGCTTGGGGATGCCCAAGGCATCCCCTTCTTCATCAATAAAAATTCCAGGTTCCTTCCAAACGCTTCGTTTTTATTGTTTCATGCACAATTGTTGTTTTCTTGGAGCGTCTTCTTTTTCGTTTTCATTTTGGTTTTAGTTTGATTGGTTTGCTTAGTTTTATGAATAAGTTGGTTGGACCCCCTCTTTCATACTTTGGTTTGCAAATAGTTTGGTTTGGTTTAGAAAAGAGTAGGAAAGTTCATGCTTATGTGGTAAAAAGAGCTCGTTTTTGACTGTGGCATATGCTTTGTCATGCCATGCTTGATATTGTTTTGGATTTATGCTTAGTATTCTTTGATGTAGCATGATTTGTTATAAACAATTGAGATTGCTTAATGTGCCTTGGGTGAATCATGCGTTGTTTTAGCATATTAAAGCATAGTATAGTGGTATTCTCCTTTGATGCTTTATTTGGGTTGACTTGGCACATGCTCACACCATGTTATGACTATCCAAAGTCACCATAGCCTTTATGATCCTTTAGTTTTCAAATTGTAGTATCACTTTATGCTTTGATCAATGATGTTTTGTCGCTCTGCATGATTATGGCCATTATTGCTCTCTTAGTTTGTCGCTCCCAGTCTTTTGCTAGCCTCCGCAACCAAGTATGAGTTCCACTCATGCATCCAACTCCCTAAAACAAGTTATTCCAAAGAGTCCACCATACCTACCTACTAGCTTATGCTATTCCAAGTATATTCATGCTTTTGTTTACCTTACACTTGTTATGAGAAAACTAGTGATTAAAGCTCTCACGAACTTGATGGCACACTTTACTTTACTTGCCCTTAATAAACTTGAACCATTGTGTCATCTATGTTGTATATGCTTGCACTTATTTGTTGGGAATTAGCAGAACCATGCTTTCATGGGGAACGCTTTCAACATTGCACTTGGTACTTGTACCTAGTTGATATCATGCTCTTTTGTATATGGATGTCGTCGGTGTGAAATGAAAGGGGAGCTTGTAAGTCCATGGAGTTATGTATATGTGTTAGAGAAACGCCTGGGCCGCTGGTCTAATCCATGCTGACATGGTGGAAACCTGCAGCGTAACCATAATGAGCTGTCTATGAAGCATTCTTCTTATAAAAAAGACAGTCCTATATTGAGAAAAAAGAGAAAAAGGAAAAAAAAGAGATACTATGAAAAGATGAAAGAGATAAAAAAGCACCATATTCCCATGGTAAATAAGAAGAATGCTGAGATGCTTGTTGTCTGCTTGCCTTGTCATTTTGATATGGGAATTCTTCCGTATCATCGGGCAAGGGGTACCCCGTTGGCGGTTCTCTATGATACACATATACTTACAATGACAAGAACTTACCGGTGACTAAACTTGAGTAGCATGAGGAGCGGCCCTCGTATACAAGGGACATGAGATTTCTGACTTATACTTCGTCAAGCATGTACACCATAGTTTGTTCACTTTAACCTTAATCACTTCAAGATGCTTATGATAGGGGCAATGAGAGCTGAAAGCTATAAGTACCATAATTTTTGGAAGCTCTTTATGAGACTTGAATCCCTACTTCCTTTTACAAAAGTCCTTTCTTTCACCATTATATTGAGTCTCCACCTTCTATCTTTATGCACTTACTTTGAGAGCATAGTGGCCATTCTTAGTTCTATGTGCATTGTCCCAAGACTAGTTGATTGATGCATACTTTGATATTGCTTGTTTTAAACTATTGTATCTACTCACTCTTATGAACTTTGAAGGTGTCCTATGCATTTATATTTGCTACTCTATGAGGGACAAGCTGAATACTATTATGCTTTGTTTTCTTTATGTGAAACAAACAAACGTCCTGCAAAGCATTGTTATTCATGAATCTTTTGTTTGTGCCTTTTCATGTTGCATCATAGATTCTTTGCTTATTGCTAGAACTTTGTCTTTCATGTTATGATTGAAGTACTATGATCCCAGCTTTGAATGTTTTGCAAATACTTTGATCAAGTCTTTGATGGTGCATGTCACCTCAAAAATTGTTCTTTCTTTTTATCACTTACCTACTCGAGGACGAGCAGGAGTTAAGCTTGGGGATGTTGATACATTGCAAATGTATCTATAATTTTTGATGTTCCATGCTTGGTTTTATCCACTTTCTTGTGTTTTGTTCCAACTTTGGAGTACTTTTCTTATGATTTCTTGGACTAACCTATTAACAAGAGCCACAATGCCAGCTGCCTGTTTTCTGCTGTTTTTGGTTCCAGGAAAGTCAGAAAATGAATATTCTCAGAATTGGACGGGACAAAAGCCAAAGTGCCTATTTTTTCGGAAGGGATCAAGTGCCAGAATACGAGAAGGGCCAGAGGGCGGCCATACCACCTGGCCACGCGGCCAGGCCTGGCCCGCGCCAGGGGTGGTGTGGCTAGCCCAGGCACCCCCTCGGCCTCCCCTTCCGACTATAAGATGCCCTCGGGACGTAAACCCTAAGTACCCGATCAAAAATCCACGAAAGAGTCTGTAGCCGCCGTCATCTCCATCCCTAGATTGGGAGGGATCTGAAGCTCTTCTCGGCACCATGCAGGAGAGGGGAATTCACCCTGGAGGCCTTCTTCATCACCATGCAAGCCTCCGGTGTGATGCGTGAGTAGTTCATCCTTGGACTACGGATCCATGTAGTAGCTAGATGGCTGGTTCTCCTCCTTTGTGCTTTCATGTTTAGATCTTGTGAGCTCCGTTCATGATCAAGATCATCTATTTGTAATCATACATGTTGTGTTTGCGGGGATCCGATGGATATTGAGATGCTATTTCAGATTGATTATTGATTCTATCATGTCTGTGTTATTTGAGATCTTGCATGCTTTCTGTTGTTAGTAGCTATCTTGGCCAAGTAGATGCTAGCAACTCCAAGAGTTAGTATTTATGCTCGATAGTGGGTTCATGCCTCATGTAATCTGGGGAAGTGACAAAAATCTCTAAGGTACTAGATGTGCTGTTGCTACTAGGGAGAAAACAACAATCCTTTGTTCATAGAACAATCGTATTGTTTACTTTACACCCAGTTCGTAAAGCAATAATCTGTTGCTTGCAACTTAATACTGGAGGGGGTTCGGATGATAACCTGAAGGTGGATTATTAGTCATAGATGCAGTTGGATGGCGGTCTATGTATTATGTTGTAATGCTCAATCAAGTCTCAGAGGAGTCAAGATGATTAGTATATGCATGTATTGCTTTCTCGGTGTTTGTCAATTGCCCCGCTGTAATTTGTTCACCCATCATGTTATCTATCTAAGGAGAGCCACCTCTAGTGAACTATGGATCCCGGTCCTGGTCTTCTACATACAATCTACAATCTTTTACTGCTTTGTGTTTACTTTCTACAAAATTTTACTTCTTTCCATTCGATACGTTTAATCCTTTGTTTTCCGCAAAACACGGTGAGATTGACAACCTCATCGCAAGTGGGGAACAAAGTTCTGTGGTTGTGTTGTGCAGGTATCCATGTTGCTACTAGCACCGGTAGTGCGCCCTGCCAAAGCTCAGCTAGTAACACCTTTGGGGTGTTTCCTTGCTCCTACTGGTTCGATTAAACCTTGGTTTCATAACTAAGGGAAACTTGCTGTTGTGCTCATCATACCTTCCTCTTGGGGTTCCCAACGATCTCTACATCAACACCGCCAACAAGCATTTTTCTGGGCGCCGTGCATTGAGCCATCAGGAGCCAAGCAGGGACGCGGAGGTTTCCCTCCAGTCGACATCCGTGAAGTCCTTCTGACCTTGGCAGGTTTTGTCAACACTCCAATGCTTGCAATGGTAGTGCCGGTGTCCGGATGTTGGCCTTGCTTTGCCTCCTCTTCATCTTCACTCTTGATCTCCTCCTCCTGACCGGGGTCTTGGAGATCTTCCTCCATAGGCTCCTTCCCTTTATCCTTGGCGGACACCATCATGCTTCTAACTTTCAAGAATAGCTCCTGGCAGAAATAGATCGAAACGAAAACACGACGAGAACTTGATATACAAACCTCAGGGGATCTGGGGGATTATATATTACGAAGTTTTACAGAAAAAGGAAGGTACTAGGAGAAACCGGGTCGGAGAGGAGTCCGAGGTGGCCACACCACCTGGTGGCGTGGCCAGGGGTGGGCCCGTGCCATAGGGTGGTGTGAGCCACCCTGGCTCCGTTTCCGTCCCTCTTTCACTTCGTAGCTTGCCTTATTGGCTAAAAACTGCAAAAATATAACTGGACAGATCTTTCGCGGAACTTTTCTTACCAGAACAGTTACCTATTTGAAAACAGACTCTACAGGTCTCTGGATTTGGTATTTAGAATATTCTTCTAGAGTCACCACTTGAATGATATCAATATCTTCATCTTCATACTCATATTGCTTGAGTCATGAATCCTTTCACTTTCTCATTACACCATTTTCTCCACTAACCTAGAAATTTCTTTCACACAAAACTTCACACAATTCTCATTAGCAACATTAGTATAAGTGAAGTGATAAAACCTTTTGAGTCCAATTTCAACTTAAAATCTTCAAAACATAATCTACTGTAGCAACTCCTTCCGAAAACCCAAAAAGAATTCAAAAAGGAAATCGATTAAAGAAGCAAATGCAAGAGTGGCAAAATCTGTCTAAACAGACCAGCAGGTAAAGATCAATTTTTTCGAAAATCTTCTATTGCTCAAATCAAAAAGTATAAAAATAGCGAAAGTTAAATAACAACCTGGGGCAGAAGCCCAAAACATTACAGCTCAATCCGACAGACAGAGATCTCTCACGAATTTTTACGGTGAAGCACAAAAATCTGTTTCGGGACAGCAACTTCCCCAAATCTTACTTCTCTCTCATTAGAGGTTGATCTTGACACAAAAAACCAAACAAAAAGGATAAGGAGAGGTTATTACCGAAGTAATAACTTCCAAGACTCAAAGAAACAAAAACAAACTGAAAACACAAATAAATTGGGTTGTCTCCCAAAAAGCTCTTTCTTTATAGCCATTAAGATGGGCAATGATAATTTCAATGATGCTCACTTAGGAATATGATTTGAAGTGAAAGAGAGCATTAAGAAGAAAAAATACACATGTTTAAGTCTAACCCACTTCCTATGCAAGGGAATTTTGTAAACAAACAAATTGTTGAAACCAAAGGCTACTAGCATAGGAAGGCTAAAGAATTGCAACATAAAAACTTTTAGCATAAAACGAGGAAACTTGATATTATTGAGATGCATAAGAATAGTCTTCCCTCTTTCATAATAACTTTCAGTATCATGCATAAACTTAATGATATAGCTATCACAAGAACCATTGTAGCAATGATCACTTATCCTAACAGAAAACACAAGGACACTAACTCTCATAACACTACTTTGTGAAACAGTATTAGGGATATCCTTACAAAGGATAGTGTGTCCATCTTCCACATATTTAGTGACAAAGTCTTTCACATTTGCTATTATAGGTTCATCTTTTTGTTCATCAGGTTCAACAGCTTTACTTGTACTTTCATTAACCATACTAGCTATCATATAATGTTCCTTTACTTTAACTGGGAAAGGTATTTTCTCAATATAAGGTTCAGGTAAAGCATGATTAGTAGTATAAACTTCAGTATTTCTTGCAGGAACACACTTGGCAACATCTTTATATGGTTCATGATCCTTATTCCACTTCTTTTTAGGCACTTCAATGTAGGAAGCAAAAGCCTAAAAAGAAGTTGCAATAGCTTGAGAGTCTAGACCATAAGCATTTTTAATATTTTGAAAGTCATCAGTTCCCATAAAAGATTCAATGCATTCATAATCATAATTTATAGTTGAATTTCTTCCTTTGTCATTCTCCCATGCTTCAGTATTATCTTGAATACGGTCCAAAAGATCCCATTTAGCTTCTTCTTCCATGCAAGTGAATGATCCAACACAAGAAGCATCTAATAAATCCTTGTCATGAAGAGAAAGTGTAACATCCCAATTTCAACAACCCGGATTAGTTGTCTAGAATGCAAAAATCAGGGGGAACAAAAACTTTTTCTTGTTCATTGGTCCAGTGTTGGCTTGATGTTTGTCTGTGCTTGTGCATGTGTTTGTATACCATATGATACTCCTTACCTCACCCTCAGTTGACAAAAGCTATTTAACAAAACTATTCTGGCTCATTTTACATATTCTCAAATGTTCTGCCATTTGAAAAATTGAGCCAAGATGCTTTTGTAACCAAAACTAGTTTAGTAGCTTCCATTGACAAAACTATGGAGAGTTATAACCTCCTTACGTTTTCAAGACAGAACCTTCAACTACTCTTACCTCTAGGATCTCCAAAACCTTTTACAATCTTTTGAACTCTACTCTTGGTAAATGTACCAAGGATCTTACCTTGTTCAAACTCCAACCAATTAAAAATACCTATCCTTACCTGAAGCTAAGCTTGATGGTACCTCTAGTAGTAGTTGATTTGTTTGTAAGATGAGTTGCCTTGATCTGCTATTTGACTTGATTGCTTAGGAGATAGTATGAGTTACTCTAGGAGCTTCTCACTAGGATCAGGATGCTTCCAAATCATCCCTCCCTAAGCAAGAATACAATCTGGATCTAATCTCTAGATACTAGGTGATCATCAAATACCCTTAACCAGACCAGCTCTGAAGTGATCTAATTCTAGAAGCTTCTAAGTCAATGAAGACTAGTATCAAGCAAGGATCCTTCCTACTCAAACTAATCTTCAATAGCATCCACATGATTATGCTATTGTACCTTGTAACCCATCAAAATCATCACCACCCACATTCTAGTCAAAAATCCTAAATCTGCCAAATTTGGCCAAGTCTGGAAATCTGTTACTAACATCACCTTTTTGAATGACTCCCTTTATCAACCCTTGTGCATTTTTGGTAATTCACTCGAACCATCTTGTTAACCATCCTAAGTAATACCAATTCCCACTCTTGCCCTTGGTTATATCATCCTCCAACCCACTTGTTCTTGATGGTTTTACAGGCAAGAAAATAACTTTTCCTGCAAATCTAGTCAACATGCCTAATTTGACAGAAGCCCACACCATCATCCAACCCTGTATGGACCAAATCTTTGCATGGTTGTGTTCTACTCCTATAGGTCTAGCAATATCTTCTTCACTTTCTCCAAGTGGATCTTTGTGCTGCTTAAACCCACAAGGTTTTGAAGGCTAGTTGATAATCTGCTTTGGCAGGCTTATTTTATTCAAAGTTTGAAATCCATTCTTGGTAAACTCAAGCAAGATCAAGCTCAAACCTCTGTACCATGTTTATGTCCATCACTTGTTATATACATACATCTAACCCATGCCCCAAGGGGAGATATGAACTCCAAGATACAACCATGTTTTGATGGTATGAAATTAACATCACCCTAGATCTTTAATCTAGGGTATTTCACCAAAATCGACTTGGACTCTCCAATCCCAGGGTTGAAAATGCTTGCTACACCTTGTCTACATCATCTACCTTGATAATCAAGATTTATCAATAATTATCCCTATTTATTATGGACCAAAACTATTTAATTCCCCTAAATAGGCAAAACCTCCAAAACCTCTTCCATAAAGGAAAGTTTGGTTTTTGCCAAAACACCTCTCCAACTTTTGGCTCAATTGAAATCCATATATCATACCCTACATTCCCATCTCAAGAATAAATATTTTTGAAGAGTTTTATTATTTCTTTTTGCTTATTTTCTTAAATGATAGAAATGGAATAATAATAGTTTTAAATACTTTTAAGCCTCAATAAATCTTGGGAAAATTCCCCTAAGTGTGTATTCACATTTGGGACCATCTCAGATCAAAATCCAACCTGGTCCAATGTAAATTTATCAAATGAGCTTCTATAAACCCCTTCTACACTTTTTGAATAAATAGATTTAACTGGACTAAAACTCCTCTGAAAAATCTCAAATAAATTCTGGAGTTGTATATTGACCTCATCTACCCACCAGTACCATTTCCCCATCTTGTCCAATGCAAGTTTTTAGACTTTCTTCATAGCCCTCTATTTGCTCAAATTCCCAAGGAGACAAATCCTCAAATCAAAAACCCACCAAACCTATACCACTTGGTCAAACAAACTTGCACAACACACCTCTTAAATCTCTGGTCATGATCACTGTAGCAATTACTGTAGAAGTTTGTCCTCTAGTGCTTGGACACTAGGGCTTAACCCCATGTGGGTGTCTTGGCTTGCAAACCTTTACTCCTCTTCTAGCAGCTACGCCTCCCCCTCTACTCTGCAGCTCGACCAGAAAACCACCTCCCCTGCCCACAACATCCTCCCCTGGTTTCACCTCCCTCCCTAATTTCCCCCAATGGACTATGGTCCACCTTTAGTAAAAATAACAAAATCATGTTGCCTCTGCATTTAGAAAATTCCCTAGACCAAATCATGAGTCCAATTGAACCAAGTCCAATTATCCTAGATATGTTACACCACTACCTATCCAAATACAGGAGCTCATGATTTATTGAGCCTTGGATGTTTTTCTGTGAATTAAACTACTCTGTGCATGGTTTAGTCACCTCTAAATTCATTACAGTAGTTATACAACTCCAAAAAGGTTGCTTCCAATTTCTACAAAATGGTATTCCAAATATCTACACTTTTTCTTTGGAATCAAACCAAAACCTTCTGTAGATTAAATTTGGTGAAAAAGACAAAATGTCTGCAGAACTGCGTTTGGGAATTTCCTGAGGGCATTCTACTAATTATTTTGGAGTGCTTCCAACTCTCAGTGAACAAGTACATCAATAGCTACCCAACTACCCAAGGAAATAATTTTTGGACATACAGAACCTTTCTGGTGAATTATTTCCTAAAACTGGAACCTTTATCACTAGAAAATTCATAGGAAATCAAAGAAAAGTGCTAAAATAGTGAAACCACTCTTGTTGGCCTCATTTTATCAAACCCTATCTGTTGGTATCATTTCTACACAATGGTATCATACTGAATATGTCCTTAGTCCAAAACCCCTCTCCTAGGTAAATTCTGGGCTATAAAACCCTAAGGGATGTTCATCCCCCTTCTCCAAGACCATCTCAATCTTCTAAATCCAAGCCTCTCTAAACCTGCTGAATCTTAAACTTGTATTGTTCATTGCTTGGTGTATGCATTGATGTTTGTATGCCTTGTTTTGATTGTGCCCTTTGGTTTGTTTGCATATGTTCCCTATCGATGATAGTTGCGATTATATCAGAGAGCAGAAGAAGATGGTTATTACTGTATATTTGGGTATTCTAAAGGAGAAGTCCAGGGACATATATTGCCATATTGCTGATCATCAGGCAAGCCACCTTCTTGCTCATAAGCCTTGTCCTACTATTTTACTTATGCATGTTTTGTCTACTATTTGTGAAACTGCATTGTTTTATTATTTGTTGATGTATATACGGTAGTGGTTTGGCTCCTCTGAACTATTACACTTCTGTACTATTAAGTACAACCCCCTTGGTGATACCTACTTATCCCTAGTAGATAGATGGTGCATATCCACCATACCCCTTTGGAGACCCTGTTTTAGCCAAAGAAAAGCTAGAGGATGGGAAGACCTCGGCAAAAGTTTACCAAATGTTTCTGATAAAACCTTGGTGGGGTGGGACCTCCCAAGTGATGTTGAGAAAGAAAAAGTTTTTGTTTTTAAAAAATGCTAAAGGAAAGCTGGAGGAAAAAGGTTTACAAAAACTCACCCGGTTCTTTGCAGTTTAGCTATAACAACTTACCCCCGTGCAACCACACTATCCCTATATGGGAAGGGGCTGGATTTGATGGTTGTCTATTCCGGTATAAGCTGCCTCACAACAACTACAGGGGATCGGGGATCCCTGGAGGGTGGGCCTTCTCCAATAAAGGTCCATGTGGGACATCGACCTAGAGAAGGAACAAAGGGTCCGCTGGCCTCCACGCGTTACTATGAGCCCCTAATTGAATGCGCACGCTCGAGAAGTGGAAAAAGCGCTCCGGTTGGTCCTCGGTACCCAACGTCCCGGTTTTAAGGGGATTAACACTCATAGGGTAGGCACTTATATTGGAGTGGGCATCCGGAGAGTCTTGATCGGTTACTCGACCCACGATCGGTGAAGATCAGGGTAGTGTACCTGGATGGTGTGGGAAAAGTGTACAACCTCTGCAGAGTGTAAATCTATACGAATAGCCGTGTCCACAGTTAAGGACGGGTTGGACAAACTTCTGTAGAGCGGTGCTGGTTTTGTTTTCAAAAAGGATTTCTGAAAAGAAATGGCTTTGGAAATGTTTTGACCATGGGATGGTCGGCAAGGATCCCTGTATTGACCATGGGATGGTCAGAAAGGGATGGAAGGAGTTTGGTCGTGGGACGACCGGGAGAAAGAAACAAATGGGTGACCCAGTCCTAATGTTCAAAATGGGTTCCAAAATGTTTTACAAAAGTTTTTCAACAAAGATATGTAGATGCTATATCTACAAGAGAAACTATTTGAGAAAAGAACCTCCCTTGGAGCCCACCTACTGCCACAGCTATATTGCAGATCCTCTTGCTTTATTATTCTATTAAGGTGGTTTACGAGTACATTCAACGTACTCATTGGCATTGTCCCTGGCTATTAACAAGGTCAGATATCGAGAAGAAGGTGAAGTGGACGACTATGCGAGCTAGGACGTTCTCCTAGTCAGTTGCCTGTAGGTTAAGGCATGGATCGGGCTCTACGCTTGACGGAGTTCCGCTGATAATTATTGATACAGCCATAACGACATTTATGTAAGTCTTGTATTCGCTATGTATTGGATGTTTACTTTGATACTTGTCGGTTATGTGCCACGACTAACTGATCACGGGATCGTGGTTGTATGCATAACAGGGATTCTCGGAGGATTAATCCGGGGGCACCACAAAAAGCCTTGCATAAAAGTTGTTGATAATAATATTGTTGGGGAGCTCATGAATGGGACATTTGAGCATTAGTAACTTCAATCTCCCCCAAGCTTGAGTTGTACTCTCTCCATCAAGAGTTCAAAAGTTGTATATTTGATTCCGATCTTTATGAATCTCACTAGGAGGATAAAACTTTGAATAAAAGAGAGGTACTATTTCCTCCCATTCAAGAGCTTGACCATTCTTCAGCAGCTTATACCATTCCTCAGCTCTTCCTTTTAGTGATAATGAGAATAACTTCTTCTTAACTTGATCTGTAGTAATACCTACACACTTGAACAACCCGCATAATTCATGTATAAAGAGTAAATGATCACCGGGATGGACAGTTCCATCCCCAACATAGTAGTTATCCATAACTTGATCAATAGTTCTTGTAGGTATTTTAATAGCATCATTCTCATAAGGTGGTGGTTCATCTACTACCTTAGCAGTGGTAGTAGCATTACAAAATAAGAAACTCAACGAATTATCCATATTGAAAATAAAGCAACTAACAGAAGTAAACAATACTCACAGTAGAAGTTTCCTTTACCAGTTCCACTCTCCAATGGCGCTTCACTCCCCAACAACGGCACTAGAAAATATTCTTGATGACCCACAAGTATAGGGGGTGTATCGCAGTATTTTCGATAAGTAAGAGTGTCGAACCCAACGAGGAGAAGAAGGTGCTGGCTAGTGGTATGGATCAGGAATTCTCTGCAAATACTTAACAAACGGATTTTTAGGGGTTTTTGATAATGCAAGTAAAATAAAGTACGAGTAAATAAAAGACAATAAGAATAAATGCAGCAAGTGGCCCAATCCTTTATTTAGTAATGGACAAGCCGGTTGTATTACTTAAGATGACCAAACATTCTCGAGGACACACGGGAATTCTGTCAAGTGCTTTCGCTTCATATAGTTGATTAATCTTCTTTAGTTTGCTAAGTGTTGTGTGGGTGAACTCGTGCTAATGTACCGACCTTCCTAGGACTAATACATACTTGTGATTATACCCCTTGCAAACATCCGTAAGTACAAGAAAATAATTAAGGTAAAAACCTAACCATAGCTTTAAACTCTAAGACCCTGACGTCTCTTGTGCAATGGTTCCCTAACAGGGGTTCAGGTTTCTGTCACTCTGGCAACCCCTACGATTAGTAGCCAAATACACAATACATTCCCCTAGGCCCATATAGGTGAAGTGTCATGTAGTTGACGTTCACATGACACCACTAGAAGAAGTACACCACAACTTAAATATCAAACTATTGAATCTTTCTCAACACAATTCCACTACTAACAACATGACTTCTCCCATGTCCTCAAGAACAAAACGAACTACTCATAAGACATCATATGGACCATGATCAGAGATAGAATAATGATGTATAACAATCTGAACATAACCAATAATTCAATGGTTCCACTCAATAGCATCAACTACAAAGAGTAATCAACACCGAGAAAGTTTCCCCTATGAACTATGCAAGATTCAACCCAATTGTTATAGCGATATGGAGATGGTGACGAGGGTGCTGGTGGAGATGGTGGTGGTGATGATGATGATGATCCCGATGAAGTCCAGCTTGATGGTGGTGTTGATGGCAACGATCTCCCATCTCCGGGAAGGAATTCCTCCGGCAGAATTCTGTATGCTGGAGAGATCTTTCTCTCTCGGTGTTTTTTGCCCTGTAGAGGCGGCGGAATCTTTCTGTGGTTGCTCCCCTAGTATTAGGGTTCCCTGGAGATAATATACGCTAGAGGGGAGAGCTGGAGGTGGACCAGGGTGGCCACACCACCTGGTGGCGTGGCCTAGGCTAGCCCGTGCCAGGGGGTGGTGTGGGTCCCCTGTGGCCCATCTCCACTCCTTCTTCTAGCAGTCTTTGTCTTCTGGAAAAATAGGATTTTCCATATATTTTCCCGGATTTTCTGATCTTCGCGAATTTTGCCTCCAAACAGCACCTTTTCCATCAGAATCCTGACTACAGCGGTCCATGCTCCAAAAGTCATCAACCATGCAAAAACAGATGAAATAACATAAGTCTCATCCCTTAATATGAAATATATCAATGAATAATAGTGAATTATGATATAGAATAGTGATGCAAAATAGACGTACCACACGGTCACAGTAGAGCTTGGGGTGGTCGGAATCGCTGGCGCCCTTCTCCTCCAGCAGCGGTGGGCTCCGGCCAAATTCCAGTGAGAGAGGGATCGCCTTGCTCCAGGAAGAAGTGGGGGAGGGTCAGTGAGAGGTGGTGAGTGGAATGGTATGGAGAATGGAAGCGGGGGTGGCCTCCTTTAATAACATGGCGAGGGGACTGAGCGGTGCGAGTGCGAGCTCGTCGGTGACGAGGCTACATGCGGCTATCGGCATGGCGGTGGCTAGTGGGAGGTGCTGTGTTCCCTGGCGGTTCTTAAGGGCGTAATTGTGAGGCATGGGGCGGTGTTGTGGCGAACGGGGGTGTCTGCTACGGTGCGGTGATCATGGCGGGCATGCGCGTGTGCGGTGAGGGCAAAGCGCGGTCTGGGCGAGCTGGTCGGGCACAGTGAGCTGGCACGCTCTAGACATGGTGCAGAGAGGCGGGGCGTGGCGTAGCTTGGGTGGTCCAAGGCTCAGCTAGGGTCGTGGCCTGGACATGGGGTGGCGGTAGAGCGAGGCGTGTCTGGTACGCGTCATGGGCGAGGCTGGCGAGGGTTAATTAGTGCATCTCAGGTGTTTGTGTAAATGGCCGCATGAAACTTGCTTTGGAATTTTTGATTCAAATTTTTTGAGGGATCTTAAATTAAGCTTGAGAGTCTATGTTTGCTTGGAGAGGTCAAGGGGAATTGATTTGATAGGTTTTTGAAAAAGTGGGATCTTAACATATGAACTAGATTCAATTTTCAACTGTCCATTAAATTGATTTGAAATATGTTTTTGTAAGTTTGTAAAGTGTGGCTTGATACACTTTTACTTGCTCTAGCAAGGGGTGAAAAGAAGTAGAAATGTTTTTGTTAGAAATCTTCTTCTAGGAACACTCAAAGTGGCCTAGTGGGTTACTTTTGTCAAAATGACCATTTGCTTTATTTATTCATATTTGATTTCCTTTTCTTTTGTTTTTGTTTGTAATTGGTATAGATGATGTGGTATTCACCTTTAAACCATTTCACATCATTTATAACAATCAAGCATGGTATATACACTAAAATATACACTAATGCAAACACACATGCATTCATTATTCATTTTCTTAATAAAAGATTTTGTTAACCCTAAACTTGGGTGATTTGAACTTGATAATCTTGATTAGAAGTTTTGGGGTGTTACATTACCCGACCCATACGGTTCAAATAGGAACTCTAATCTCCGAAATGATAACCTTTGTAGTCACGGGAGCCATGAGCATTCTGGACGCCTCCGGGACACTTTCTGGTGATGCGCTACTTAGCACATGTTGCTTAGGTTCATCAACCTAATCAAAGTTATATTGTCCTCCCACTTAACTTCTGTGAAAAATTCTTCCTCAAGAAACTTGACGTTCTAAGTGATAAATACTTTTGTCTTCGATGTTATGGAGGAATACCAATGCTTTCTTTGGGATAACCTACAAAGACTTGCTTATCCAACTTTGGTTGTAAAATTTTACTTATGCCTAGCATACCAAAATTTAATAAAAGACATCTTGGATTTTATCCCTAACCATAACCCATATGGTGTCATTTAAAAGGATCACGATGGCGCTCTTTTCAGTGTAAAAGTGGTAGTCTCTAAAGCTTTTATCCTTAAAACATAATGGAAGTTTTATAAATGAAACCTTTGATCTTGCCATGTCAAACAAGGTTTGTTTTGATCTCTCAAACACTCCATAGTCCTATAGATTATCAGGAAATGCAAATCCATGGAACGATTCCTTAAATCTTAGGTGTTTTGCTAAACTTGTAACTCAAATTTCTTCCGTTATGATCCAATCATAAATTCTTTATTTTCTTATTACAATGATTTTCTACTTCATCTTGAAAGTCTTTGAACATTTTATAAATGTTTCATACTTTTTCCTTATTAAGTAAATATACATATATATCCACTCATTTTTTTGGAGAAAGCATATCAAGTTGAAAGATCCACCGCACATGGCTACACATAATGGACTATATACATCAACATGCACAATATACAATAAGTTAGTCATCCATTACTATTTGTCCTACGAATGGAATTTCAATTATCTCGAGAGATGTCTCACAAGCGTCAATTGATCAAAATCAAAGACTCCAAAAATCCGTTAACATGGAGTTTCTTCATGCTTTCTTTCCAATATAATTTAAATGGCGATGCCACTTCTTAAGTGATCTTTTGATCAATTCTCTTGCAACATTTTAGCATTAGTTTTTATGGACGTGATTTCTCCAACTAGACTTGTAAAAGTTCATCTAGCTTCTATAGTATACGGTAATTATTTTAATAACCATTATTCTCATAATATTGGAACAAAATAACAATTATTAGAAACAAATCTTGAAGATTAGGTTTGACGTTAACAAAAAACAACAACACTTTACTTGTTTCGATGAACATCATCGCATATTCTCTTGCTAGTTACTTATGCCATTGTAGTTCATGAATTGTGTTGTTCTGTATGAGATTTCACATCAACAAATTCGGCATCTAATACCCAAGAACCACATTGTTTAACAAGCAAAGAATACATCCATCACATGTATATCTTCTATATATCTAAGCTGGACATTTCCAGTCTTTCTCTCTTTTCTGCCAAATATTTTATAGATTCCCTTTTAGCATTTCCTTTTCTTTTAAAATAATCTGTCAACATCAATAGTGAAGTCATACACATGACACATAGTCCAAAGCATGTATAGTAAAATACTAATACCTTTGGACTTGCACTTTGAAGTGGATCACCATCATCAAATGTTTGGCATTCTTTCAAAATACATTCTTTAGTAATATTTTAGTGTAGTAAACAGTTTGACTACATATTATATTCATACTTATCCTGACAACTTTCATGACCAAGATACTATAGCCTATATGGGAAAATCTTGTGTATAATATCAGCTCCCAAAATCTTTTTGGGAGATTAGGACGCCTAGCGTCTCCAACCTTCACAAATTCTCATACAATATGAGAACATGTATTTTGCCAAATTATAATTTATCATATTGCAACCTAAACATTTCTTCAGATATCATAATATCTTCGACACATGACGGTTTCTGAAACAATTCCTTCAGCTCCTAGATAACCTTGATACTAAAACATATTTTGAATATCAAGGATCATGGAGGCAAGCATGATAATTTTAGATACTAACACTAGAATTGTTACTCTTGATTTAATACTAATTATTAAACTTCATGGAGTAAATGGAGTTTGCTAAAAGTTTACAATAGGAATTTTAAACTTTAGATTGACACTCAAAACAATACGATACTAGTTCGTAAAGTAAATATCCAGAATTCTATAGTTCTATTATCTCAATTATAACTAAGCATAAGGTAGTAAACGGATGCCAATGACTACAACAAATTATACAAATTCACTTCGACTTAGTTTATAATAAATTGAGTTCAACTAATACAAATTACAAATGAAATCCCACTTAAAAGCAACACCCCTCGTGTATTTTTGGTGATTACATGAACCAGATCCACTACACCAAGACCGATCATCATGTGAGTTGGTGTAGCTTCAAAGTTGAGCATCTAGATGGTCTTCATATCAACCATATGACTCATGACTTACCTTTACACTCGTGTTTATAGGCCATGACTGTACATGATAGGATCAACAAGTAAGAACCTTAGTACCCACGTGTGTAAAACTGTCTTACACCGTTGTATGCGCCCGTAGAGTCGATCACACCCGATCATCACGTGGTGTCTCGAAACGACGAACTTTCTTAACGGTGCATACTAAAGGAAGAACACATTTTTACCTTGATATTTTAAATGAGGGATCATCTTATAATACTACTAAAGTGCCATACAAGCAACATAAGATGCAAACAAACATCATATGCAAAAAGTAATATGATATGGTTCCTGTACTTGATCACTATCTTGTGTATCGTGGTATGATCTTCATCATTCCTATATGTGTAAGGCCAAGGTATATGGAACTTACACTTTGGTATGTTATAATTTCCAAGAGTATCAAACCATACTACAAATTATAACATTATCATATCATGACACTTGCCCAGCAACAACTAAACTAGATGCTTATAATTTATCATTTGCATGTTTTTATGTGGCTTAGGGATTTCAGAGATAAAACCATTCTTACCTACGAACATGGAACCACAACAATGATAATCAAATTATTAGCAACTCTCTATAAATCAGATATTGACTATAGTAGGAGAGAAAGACACCCGCTAGCCACTTATGCAAAACTTGTTGCATGTCAAGTGTGGAATAGGTCGCATGTGCAAGGACATGTAAAGTTAGTCCGGGGCGGTTCATCCCACTATGCCACAAATATACAAAATACATATAAGGTGCAATAACATGATCATCAGCGCCCACATTATCATATTTGTTCTATCCGTGCAAAGCATCAATGCATAGATCAGGCTCTGATACCACTGTTGGGTTCACAACATAGGAAACAAAAAAATCCTACGATATGTACAAGTAAGCACCAAGATCTGTCTATCTAGATGCAATCAACGGATGGATATACATCCATAGAGATCTTTCCCTCGAAGACTGAAAAGCTTTGCTAAAAAAATTGGATTTCGTGGATGATTTAGTCATTCACTTGCCGATCTCAAGATCGTGATGAAGTCCATCACCACAAAACACAGTGCATCCGTGATCGCACACATGTCTGGTACCCAAATACCTTCGAGTCCTCGCTTCAGCGAAGCAGCAGAAGCAGCAAATCCTTCCAGAAAAATCCACCAAGAACATGTACTTCGCTAATCCGAAACCATGGGGAATATTCTAGAGGGGGGAAAGACCCTTCATGAGGATGTGTGAGAGTGTAGGAAGAGGGGAACTCCTTTTATACGGGGAGGGGCAACCCCCAAGGAGCCATGCACATGGCATGGTGCTGCCCCCACCTCTCCCTCCATAATGGTGAGTGGATCTTCCACTATGCCCACTCCCGTTAACACAAACTCCACTCAGTTTGCATTAATTTTTCACCAAATTTAATTCAAGCTCTCATTAAATAAAAGCTATTTTTATTTATTTTATTCAGAATTTTGTTAATTATTATAATTTAAAAACATTCACATAAAATCCCTTGCAACATTTCGATATCTCATGCAAAATCAATTTTCTATAATTTGACCCAAAACAATTCTGGTGCCCATCAAAATAATTCCAGCGCTTCGATAACCTTTCTCTGGTATCTTATTTGCTCCAAACGGTGTCAATATCCCTTAAGTGTGTTACCCTATAGTTTGTGAATAATGCAAACATGACCGAGACCCCTCTTCGATCAATAATCAGCAGCGGAATCTAGAGATCTGTACTGACTCCCGCACATTCAACGATGACTCTAGTGATCATGTGAACCGTTAACGTCGTAACTAAATCCCTTTGTCTCGCGATGGAAGGGAAATGGATGTCTCCTAGAGGGGGTGAATAGGCGTTTTAAGATTATTATGGTTTAGGCTCTAATAAATGCGGAATAAATCTTAACGTTTAATTTATCAAGCCAAAACCTATATCCACTAGGTTCAACTAAGTGCACCAACAACCTAAGCTAAGCAAGACAAGCAACAAGGTGATAGCAATATATAATATTTCAAGCACGATGGATATCACAATGTAGATTGCATAAGTAAAGGGCTCGGTTGAGAGATAACCGATGGACGCGGAGACAATGATTTGTTTCCCGAAGTTCACTTCCAAAGAAGCTATGTCTCTGTTGGAGAGGTGCGGGGGCACAATGTACTTTGAACGCCACAAGTGTCTCACCTCGAGGTGTGGTGGCTCGATGCTCACCCAACCCCACACAAGGCATCACCCCAAGATGCGAAGGCACGCAACTCACCAACGCCACAAAAGGCTCACCCTATTCTCCCATGAGGTCGCCACAAAGGCCTACTCACGTTCCACTATGGGACACTTGAGGGCGGTCACCGAACCCGTACAAGGCTTGGGGGAATCTCCACAACTCAATTGGAGGGCTCCCAAGAAATGCCACAAAGGCTCCACAATGCCACAAAAAGCTTGGGGAATCTCCACAACTCAATTGGAGGCCCCAAGAACACACCACAACTCCACACAAATGTCTAGGGTTCCAAGAACCCAAGAGAAACAAGCCCAAGAGCTTGAACTCGTCGAATCTCTGAGGAGAACCCAAACCTATGCACCAAATGCAAGAGGCAAGTCCTTCTCTCTCAAATTCCACCAAAGCTACAAAAGCTATTGGGGAAATAAGAGAGGAAGAACACAAGAGGAGAACACAAAACTCTCCAAGATCTAGATACCAGGGATTCCTTCACAAAGAGGGGATTTGGTTTGGTGGGGTTGTAGATCTAGGTCTCCTCTCTCAAATACCTCAAAAAGATGCAAGAATCATAGGAGGGGGAAGGGGAGAGGGCAAGCTCTTCAAGGTCAACAAGGGAGGAGAGAGAGAAGGGGAAAAACAAAGAAGAACAAGTGACCCATGAAGGGGAAGGGGAGCTTCTTTTAAAGTGCTCCCCGATCTACTCGTTACTCACAGTTTTGCGCACGACCAGTAGTACCAGTGGGTGGCCGGTACTACCGGTGGAACCCAGCCAACGGTCCAAAACAGCAACACAAACAAACACAAAAATGATCCTGGCCAGTACTACCGTCTATCCACCGGAACTTCCGGCCTAGTCGGTACTACTGCCCAAAATACCGATCCAAGTTCCGTCAAATAGATGTGACCAAGACAGACAGGTTACTGAACAGATAATAGGGTTACCAGAAGTTGGGCCGGAATTTACACCAGTACTACCGGCAGCAAAATTCCCTAGCGGTACTACCGGTGGCCCGCCAGAACTACCGGTCAGGCAGAAACTCTAGAACCAAAACTGCCACAACTTTTGCATCCGAACTCCAAACAAGATGAAACCAATTTTGTTCGAAATATTGGGTATCACCAAGGGAGAAAATACCATGAATATATATGTGATATATCTCCCAGGGTGTGAAGCCAGAAAAACCCGCAAAATCAAAAACGCAATAGGATATTCAAGGGGAATCCATTTTTGATGAACTGGAGCTTGTTATGATGATAACCACAAGATCTAGATCCTCACGTGGACAAGAACCAAACAACAACCAAGAAAGATGATGCTATGAATGCAAAGGTTTGAGCTCTCTCTCCAAAAGATACGAACGAGTCACCCACTCGAGAGCCCCTCTTGATAGAACGGCTATCTATCCTAAATCTGGTCTCCCAACACTACAAGAAATTGGTAAAATAGAAAACCTATCAAGATTATACCTTTTCCTTGAGAATTCCACTTGAGCTTGATGTAGACCATCTTGTCACCTTCAAGATGGATCACCTTTCTTGATTGCTCTTGCTCGCTCTTGTTTGATGAAGACTTGCGAATGGCTCCCCATACTCCATGGGGAAACCTCTTATTTGAACTAGTCTTCATCACTCCATGATCGACGAGGATGACAAGCTTCACGCATGAGATCTTCTAGAGATGGTGCACCTTGAGCTTGCCCTTCAATTCTTGATGATGTCTTGAAGATATCCATGAGGACCTCCATCTTCTTCTTGTTCTTTTCAAGACATACTTGATATTCTTCTTCTACTACTTGATTCCAATAGGCACAAAGCCCTTGGTTATTGCTTCTTTGTTTTCAACCTTGAGACCAACACATGGTCCAAGCGATTCCAATGGACAAACCTACAAGTGAAACTCAATTTACACATTAGTCCATAGGGATTGCCATTAATTACCAAAACCACACATGGGGGCATACATTCCCTTTCACGCTATATATTACATGTCCGAGATTCGATCATCGGTATCCCCATACCTAGTTTGATCTCATTACCGACAAGTACTCTTTTCTTGTTCCCGTGATATAACATTCTAGTGATCTTATCACCGAGATGGACCAGAGTATATCTCTCCATCATAGGGATAGACAAATCCCACTCTTGATCTATGAGCCTCTACATAACACTTTCGGAGTATTTGAACCCACCTTTCTTGTCACCATGTTACGACGTGACGTTTGAAGTTATCAAGTTAATCTTTCAGTGTTAGTGATTGACATGATCTCATGGTCTAAGGACTAAAGTTACTTTGCATGATGTTATAGTAATTTAAATATAAGGACTTTGATCGTATTACTATAATTCAGATGAATGTTCATCACATCATTCCACCAATGTTGTGACCTCATTATTAACAACATCCAATGTCCATGATCAGAAAACCTTGATCATCTTGTTAATCAACGAGCTAGTTTTATGAGGCATAACTAGGAACACTATATATTTCTTATTAAACATACATGTGTTAACGCTTACAATTAACATAATTATATCATGCAAGATAAACATTTATCATAAACATGGAAAAAGATAATAACCACTTTATCATTGCCTCTCGGCCATATTCCTTTCACCACAGGTCGGCACCAGAGTTGGTTGTGGCAAAGGAGTATGGCATCGATCGAGTTGGAGGTGGTGCCGGCAATATCATCCGGGCGAGCATGTGGTGCTGCTGTAGTCCACCAATGTACGACAATGGCGTCTTCCTACTCCCTGGCAGCTCCGTTGGTCTTAGCTCACAAAGACATCCATGCGGGTAATCTGTCAGGAATAAGTGAGCAACACTAGGTAGTTATTTGCGGTTTGAGATGGGTTCTACCATTGGAATTAGCTTGGGATCATATAGGTGACCCATTCGGAATTACCTTGGGATCATATTGGTGATTTTTTTGGTGTTCCAAAGGAGGTTGTGCAGAGCAGGGTGGATATGGTGCTATGCTACTACGACGTAGACTACATCTATTGCTATGCAAGTGGCTCAACGTTCGCACCGGTCCGAGTACTCTGACTTTAACACCGACGATCCCGACAACTGAGGTCATCAGCTTCCCTTGCACATCTTCTCCTTCCACCGGTCCCTGTCTCCATTAGATTAACTTAGTCTGAATTGATACATCTTCTCCTTCCACCAGTCCCTTCTCCATTAGATTAACTTAGGCTGAATTGATTTTGTCTTATTTATAGGTGAATTACAGAATGTGGGGGCAAACTATATAAATACCGATTCTTTGTTTTACTTATCTTCTGATCCATTAATATTTTTAGGCTTCAGATTTCGTAGTTTTCTACATGCTGTCGTACATGTTAATCAAGAGAGTATTATTGTGGAGTAATTTTTATTTTCTTAGCGATGAAAATTAGTTGCTCTTAAGTGGCTGAAGTACACTAATCTGCTCTCATGATCTAGAGGCAATAATTTGGCAAAATCCACATTTAGTTCTAGACTATAGAGAGTAAAACCAGGGCCACACAGCTCTTTTTTTCTCCCTATCCAACACACATGCATTTTTAACTAATAAAAGAAAAAATTATATAACTATAAAACTTAGATCAAACTGAAAGATAATAAACATATATCGAAACTAATAGCAGATCCAAATAAATTTTATGTAATGTTATATGAACTATTACTATATTCTGTGTGAGTGGACTATTGGGTTGTGATGTATCGATTTGGTAGTTACAATAAATGAATAAAATATTGATAGGGAGAATTATAGTCTATCAGACAGAAGCGATAGAATTTTTGACGCGTCTATAAGTGGACATATAGAAAGATAAATTAATCATTAAAGTTGAACTTGTTATAAAGAGAGAAACCACGCTCGTGATCTACTCAAGGAGAGAATGGTAAAAGGGCGAACTAGGACTAGGGTTACAAGGGTCCATAAATTTGGGGATAGAGTATATTCGGCAACTGCTACACGACACCATAACATGTAAAAATTAAAAATAAACCATGGCAACGCACGAGCATATTTCCTAGTATATCTCATAATGCATTTAGTAGTGTCTAGTGCAAAGAAGTGGGAGCATGTAAATACTGATAAACTTTGTTAACTGCATAGGGAATATTAGGTCTTGTAAATTTGAGATATTGTACTGCACCTACCAAGCTCATGTAAATTGTCCTTCGTGTGCTGTAATTTTTTCTAAAGAAGACAATAGAGTGGGTGACCCCTTGCAATCTATCATACCAACATGTGCAAGAACATCCTAAGTATATATTGTTTGACTTAGTACCAGTCCACCATTAAACTTCTGAACTTTAATTCCTAGAAAGTAGTGAAGATCACCAAGATCCTTGAGAGAAAATTCCTTGCTCAAATCAGTCAAAAAGGCATTTGTTGTATCTTTTGAGGAGCTAGCAACTATAATATCATCCACATAAATGAGCATAAAGATCGTGACATTGGACTTATGATAGATAAACAAAGATGTATCAGACTTTGAAACAACAAAACTAACATGAATTAACTGAGAGCTTAGTTGAGAATACCATACTCAAGGTGCTTGCTTTAATCCATACAAATCCTTATCAAGTTTGCACACATAGTTCGGTTTCTTCTTGTCTTCATAATCTGGTGGTTGTCTTATCTATATCTCTTTTTCCAGAACACCATGTAGGAATGCATTTTTTACATCCAACTATCGCAAACTCCATCCTTTAGAGACATCAACTGCTAGGACAAGAAGAATTGTAGAAATTTTAACAACAAGACTAAAGGTATCCTCATAATCTATACCATACCATTGTTTAAACCCTTTTGCTACAAGTCATTCCTTATATCTATCAACAGAACCATCAAATCTTCTCTTTATCTTGTATATCTATATGTAGTCAATAATATTTGTACCATGCTGAGGTGGTACCAATATCCAGGTTTTATTGTTCATGAGTGCATCATATTCCTCACGCATAGTGGACTGCCACTTTGGATCTGCTAATGCAGTCTGCAAATCAGTGGGTTCATCAGTTGAGCTGAAATACACCATCGAACAGTACCATCATTGTACTTGTGAGGCTTGTGTATCCCCTTGGAAGCGCATGTAGCAGGTCTGGTTTTAGATGCCACAGGCTAAGCTACAGAGTAACTATGCGCAGAGGATCCCATTTCCCCGTTGCTGGAAACTACAACTAACATGCTGCATGCTGCCGTGTTGCTCTCCGTTGAAGGTTGTGAGATCCAGGCACATGGCTTAATAGGATTGATAGGATACCTATATAAACAAGTGCAACTTCTTTTCCGAAAGCTCATTCAAAAAGAACTCTAAGGTTAAGTGTCCTTGTCCTAGAGAAATTCTAGGATTGGTGACCGACCGAGAAGTGGGTATCGGGCGTGCACGAGTGAGGACAAAGTGCAGAGTAAAGACTAGTGTTGGTCGGTGGGGCTAGTCTAGATATCCTATTAAGCTACCAGGAGTGACATCCTCGGGGCCCAGTGGACGGGGTGTTACATGTGGTATCAAAGATGATCCTCGCGGTTAAACGGGTGTGTGCAGGTCAGTGGCGGGACATATGGAGCATGGCATGTGTGGCCCAGAGTGGACACGGCATGGCACATTTGCCGACACTAGACGCACATATGCATGCCAAGAGGGGATGTTCCTGGCCTTTTTTTATCGATGAGGGCATCAATCTTCTAAGGGTAGGTGTATGTGAGATCCAGTCACATGGCTTAGTAGATTTATAGGATATCCATATCAACAAGTTGCAACTTCTTTTTCGGAAACTCATTCGAAAAGAACTCTAAGGTTAAGCGTTCTTGGCCTAGATAAATTCTAGGATGGGTGACTGACCAGGAAGTGGGTACTGGGTGCGCACAAGTGAGGACAAAGTGCGCAACAAAGACTAGTGTTGGTCTGTGGGGCCAGTCTAGATATCCTATTAAACTGCCAGGAGTGACACCCTCGGGGCCCAGCGGACGGGGTGTTACAAAGGTGCAATAGAGGATCTAGTGGCACATGGTGTGCTCGATTCTATGGTCAGGGACGTTGCGTGTGGGTGATTTGACGCAGAGGATCCAAACAGGGACCATACTAGAGGGAAATTAATGCACGTGATGCGGCGATCAACCGCCCTGGTAGATGATGACTGCAAGTGCACAAATTGTTTATAGCTAGTTTCGAAATAAAGATATCGATCCCATAGGGAGTAGGAGTCTAAAGTCTAATAACCCTTGAAATAAATATTACACTAGTAATGCTTAATAAAGTTCTAAGTGACAAGATAAAATGTATTGCGTAAAAGGGTGTTTTTGGGTTTTGGTATAAGAGCAATAATAAGTAAAGTAAAACAGCTGAATACATGAAGTAAGTATCGCATATTTAAGAGAGATTGGAACTGCAATAGGGAAAAAGCGTTCCTAGGGAGTAGCAGATTCACCACTAGCATTCTAAGGAGCTAAGGTAAAAATTATTGTCATGAACATTCTCAACTATGTATGTGTGGGAAAAACTCCGTATTTGGACAAATAGGTAGCAACCGCTGCTCACATCATCCTCATAACCACAACAGTCAGCAATCGACATCAATCGAATTACTGCGCTATTAAGGGTCGTAATCCCGTAGGACGTATCCTATGGTATGGATAGTATTCCGTGAGTTTCCTTAGTTTCCCAAGTTGATACATAAGGAGTGCCAACAGCTTTATAGTCACTGTAAGTGCTAACACACCTCCGTCTACCAACAAGTAGTTCCCTCCAGCAAGTCCCCATGAGAGGCAAATACTGAGAGGTCGACTTCTCTCAACATCAAGATGAAGACCATCTAACACATGGTCCTAGTGATGAATATCATAATAAACTTTATCTTATTTCAATCTCATACTAGGGTTTCTCCATCTCCCCAAGAACTAATGATCTACTCAGACATGGAGGCAATCAACATCATGGCAATAACAATGGAATCTATCATAGATGAATAGTACTTGTATAAATCCACAACGAATACTGAAATTACAACAAGATCTTGACAAGATGTAGATGGGATGGATAGAGATGGTGGTAATGTAGTGGTGGATGATGAAGATTGATGCCTTAGCCTCCCGGATCTACACAGGGGGAAGATGGATCCCCGGTGGACGAGTTCCCCCTCCAGATGCCTTACGGAGGTGAGGTTTCTGCGATTTCTGGGTGTTCTGTATGTCGTCGCCCTGATCCAGTTGCACGGGGTGAAACTATTTGAGGAGGCGGTGGCGGCGCCAACTAAACGGCGGGAACTATACAGCCGGGAAATTTATTCCCGCCATATAGTTGGCCGTTAAACCGTCTGTCTCCCTTGATCGCTTTAGGTTTTCTTCTGGTATTATTAATATTTCCCAAATAACCGATTTACGTTGTTTTTTACTCCTTTTCTCCTTAGTACAACTGCTTCAAGAATTGTGTCCCTTGTATCCATCATCTGTCCTGATCCTGGTGAAAACAGACATAAAATGTGTGCAGGAGCACCGTAAAATAC
The DNA here is from genome assembly GCA_023614405.1 of Avena insularis. Lineage (NCBI taxonomy): Eukaryota > Viridiplantae > Streptophyta > Magnoliopsida > Poales > Poaceae > Avena > Avena insularis. Next base: position 456,911,469 of record CM042694.1, read on the forward strand.
CAAGATCCTACATCTAAAATGCAAAATAACAATATAAAACATGATGCAGATATGCACTCATCAACTTCCCCAAGCTTACACTCTTGCTCGTCTCGAGCAAGTTTAGCTTAATGGATGTGATCCTCATATTCATGAAGCTGAGTCGATAAAATAAATGAGGCGGTTGCAGCATGTGTTTATCATATACGATACATAGGAATAAGTTCATGAATAGTAGCTTACTCGAACCATCTGAATAGTATTAGTAGGCTTCCACACCTTAGTGATTAATAGTTCACGGAAGATGAATCTCAACATAATGTAAAAGTATCTGGTTCAACCGAATGAGTTAGCGAGGTAGTCCCAAGTGTTTTAGGATTAACATATTCACTTGGGATTCAAAATCTCAAAACTGTCTCTTTGTCATACTACAATATAGTAGTGTATGCCTATTTGCTCTTTGCACATTCGCTCTTTTTCTTCTTTATTTTCTTCTCTTTTGTTTATATGCTCACACTTTTGTTTAAGTTTTGTGCAAAGGAGCTAGCCATATATTCCACTTCATGTAGGAATTCAAAGTTTAACGATCTCAACTATAAAATTCCAATTGTATATGAAGCATTCTTATGACTTGCAGATTCTACCTCGACTTGTTCTCACTCTATTTTTGATGTCACTCTTTATTTTTATTTGTTCAAGGTTTTCTTTTTCAACTCAAAAGGTTAGATATTTTTTCTTTCTTTGTAAATCAAACCATGTACTTACAACATATTGACCAAATTATCTTTGTATGTTCCATTAATACCAATGGTGTGGAAGACTCCTATTACTATCATCAAGTGCAAGTAAAATTATACTCAAGCCATTCATTTATTCAATAAGATAAACACAAACTCAAAATTGCTCCATATATAATAATAAACACGGAATTTCATAAAATGGATCGACTATTCCTGAAGGGAATTCTAATGATGCAAACTTATTTCTAGTTTGAACTAATGGGAAAATAGTAATAAAAACTTATAAGATAGATTACAAGGTCTTAAAGATCTCCCCAAGTTTGGGATCAAGCCAGGCGGGATCAAATAATCCCTTGCGATTATTTGATACCGTGATTATTGTAGATCACTGTGGCGCCATGGCACGTGGTATCTTCTCTTCACGGGTCAGCCTGAGACGTAGGGATTGATTGACTGCTTCTAATTCTTTAACACGCAGCTCGTTGAAAGGATCATTCCTCTCCAGCACTTTTACTTGTTCTTTAATGAACTCATTGTTATCCTGAAGGGTTTGTAGTGCCTTAAGACTCATAGAAAAACCTACTTTGGTTGTTTGCTTGATATCTTTATTAAGTTTGTCAAGATAAAGTCGTAGCAATTAAAGATGTTTGGGTGTTCCTGGTGTTGTTGTATTGGGAATGGCAGTACCTAAACATGTTAGATAGAGGTGTGGGGACTAGCAGGGAAGCTCTCGACGGCGTCCGCAGGCGGATTGGATACGATCAAGTGTAGCGAAACACAAGAAGTACCCAGGTTGGGAGCTCTCGTGGTGAGGTAAAGCTCCTACTCCTACCTATCTAACTATGAGTGGTATATAGGCTACAATTGCTTCTTGAGCTGTATCTTCTACCTACCTCCTTAAATGCACTGAGACCAACCCTTGCTACGGGAGCCTTGCCTCTCCTTATATAGGTAGAGAGGTAACGGTCTCTCTGGCCAGTCTGGCTGGCGGGCCCCATAGGCGGCTCCTAGTCGGCTGGTCATCTACAGTATTCGGTACACTTACATCCCATCGAGGTACACGCGGTAGGGTCATTGTGGGTACAGTGAATGCCGTGCAAGCCTGTCGTCAACATCTAGCCACTGGACCCGTGTCACCCAGCAAAGTCTTCGGTATGGCTGTGTAGTTGCAGGTCTTTTCATCGTACCAGGGCGTACCGCGCATTGTGCAACACGTCACTCTCTCCTCCTGATTGCGTCCGGCTATGCTGATGTAGCCGGTCCTGTGTCTTGTTGCTCCTCTTGGTTCCGGCTACCGTAAAGTAGTCGGTATGATTCGCTCGTGTCCGGCTGCGCTCAGCCAGCCGGATGCAAACCGACTGCCGTAGTTCTTGTCTGGTTGGGGTATCCAGAGGTCATCCCCCTGACACTAGCCCCCGAGCGCGTGTAGATTTCGCCCTTAGGTGAAATGTGCGCGCGCTCCTCCCCAACATTGAAATTTATGACTGGCTACGTCTAGCGGTTGCACTACCCGTGACGTCAGTGCTGACGCTGGCCACGCGTGCACGCGCCATCATTGCACTATAGCGCGCAATGTAACGTCATCGCATGTCGCCTCGGGAAACTGTCATTTGGCTCTTCGGTTTCTGCCCTGGGATCTTCTGCGCACTCGATGCCTGCACAAAGGATCCTGCACGATGGAGGGAGTGGGGCGCAGCTCGATGGGCGCCGCGTGGCACTGCGGACGGGTGCCCTTCCGGGCCTTTAAAAGGTCACCCGGGGGAGGGAGGTTCCTCCTCCCGCTCGTTGCCTTCCCAGTTGCGTCCCTGCGCCCTTTCCTTCTCGCCCTGCCTCACTTGCCCCTACCGTTGTGGTTCGCCGCGCCGCCCGTTTAGCATCACCGGAGACATGGGCGACCGCCACTCCATAGCCGGTGCGACGCCCAGCGAGATGCAGATGGCTTCTGAGCCCGGAGCCTGGTGCGGTTCCTCGGTGACGGAGGAGCATATAGAGAAGTACCGCACCACCCGCGTACTGCCGCCGGAGACTGATGGCCCAAAATATATCGAGCTCATTGGGGAAGCCCAAGAGGAAGGTATGATGAGAACAGCAGCAAGTTTTCCCTCAGTTATGAAACGAAGGTTATCGAACCAGTAGGAGCAAGGAAACACCTCCAAGGTATTGTTTCCAACTTGGAATCCTGCACAACACAACCATAGAACTTTGCCCCCAACTTACAGTGAGGTTGTCAATCTCATCGGTTTTGCTGAAAACGAAGGATTAAACGTATTGTGCAGAAGAAAGTAAAAGCTTGCAGAAAGTAAACATAAAACAGTAAACAATTGTAGATTGATGGTAAAAGAAAGGACCAGGGTCCATAGTTCACTCTTGGTGTTTCTCCTTAAGATAGATGACATGCTGGGTGAACAAATTACAGCGGGGCAATTGACAAACATCGAGAAAGCATACATGCATATACTAATCATCTTGACTCCCATGAGATTGGATTGGGCATTACAATATTATACATAGACCGTAATCCAACTGCATCTATGACTAATAATCCACCTTCAGGTTATCAATCCGAACCCCCTCCAGTATTAAGTTGCAAGCAACAGATAATTGCATTACGCATTGCGTGTAAAGTAAACAATACGATTGTTCTATGAACAAAGGATTGCTGTTTTCTCCCTAGTAGCAATAGCACATCCTGTACCTTAGAGATTTCTGTCACTTCCCCAGATTACTAGAGGCATGAGCCCACTATCGAGCATAAATACTCCCTCTTGGAGTTGCTAGCATCTACTCGGCCAAGATATCTACTAACAACGGAGAGAATGCAAGATCACAAATAACAAAGACATGATAGAATCAATAATCAATCTGAAATAACATCTCAATATCCATCAGATCCCCGCAAACACAACATGTATGATTACAAATAGATGATCTTAGTCATGAACGGAGCTCACAAGATATAGACATGGTAGCACAAAGGAGAAGAACCAACCATCTAGCTACTACATGGACCCGTAGACCAAGGATGAACTACTCACGCATCACACCGTAGGCTTGCATGGTGATGAAGAAGGCCTCTAGGGTGAATTCTCCCCTTCGGCAGGATGCTGGGAAGAGCTTCAGATCCCTCCCGATCTAGGGATGGAGATGACAGACTCTTTCGTGGAATTTTGATCGGGTACTTAGGGTTTCTGTATCGGAGGCATCTTATAGGCGAAAGGGGAGGCCGAGGGGGGGTGCCCTAGGCGACTGCACCACCCCCTGGCACGGGCCAAGCCTGGCCGCATGGCCAGGTGGTTTGGGTGGCCCCTGGCCCCTCTCCGTCTCGTATTCTGGCTCCATGTCCCCCTCGGTGAAATATTGACTTTAGCTTTTGTCCCGTCCAATTCCAAGAATATTCATTTTCTGACTTTCCTGGAACCAAAAACAGCAAAAACAGGCAGCTGACACTGTGCCATCTTGTTAATAGGTTAGTCCAAGAAAGTGTATAAAAATACTCCAAAGTGTGGACAAAAAATAAGAAAGTAGATATAAAACATGCATGTAACATCAAAAATTATAGATACGTTTGCAACGTATCAACATCCCCAAGCTTAACTCCTGCTCGTCCTCGAGTAGGTAAGTGATAAAAAGAAAGAATAATTTTTGATGTGACATGCACCATCATAAACTTGATCAAAGTATTTGTAAAACATTGATAGCTAGGATCATAGTACTTCAACATAGCATGAAAGATAAAGTTCTAACAATAAGACATAGCAACTATGTTGTAACATGAAAAGACACAAACAAAAGATTCATGAATAACAATGCTTTGGAAGAAGTTTGTTTGTTTCACATAAAGAAAACATAGCATAGTGGCATTCAGCTTGTCCCTCATAATGTAGCAAATCATAATTGCATAGGACACCTTCAAAGTTTATAAGGGTGACTAGATACAAATAGTTTAAGAACAAGCAATATCAAAGTTATGCATCAATCAACAAGTCTTGGGACAATGCACATTAAAATAAGAATGGCCACTATGCTCTCTCAATAGGTGCATAAAGATAGAAGGTGGAGACTCAATATAAAGTGGAAGAAAGGCCTTCATAGAAGGAAGCAAGGATTCAAGTTTCATAAAGAGCTTCCAAAAATTATGGTACTTATTAGCTTTCAGCTCTCATTGCCCCTATCATAAGCATCTTGAAGTGATTAAGGTTAAAGTGAACAAACTATGGAGTATATGCTTGACAAAGTATAAGGTGGAAATCTCATGTCCCTTGAATACGAGGGCCGCTCCTCATGCTACTCAAGTTTAGTTACCGGTAAGTTCTTGTCATAGTAAGTACATGTGTATCATAGAGAACCGCCAACGGGGTACCCCTTGCCCGATGATACGGAAGAATCCCCATATCAAAATGACAAGGCAAGCAGACAACGAGCATATCCGCAATCTTCTTATTTACCATGGGAAAATGGTGCTTTTTTCTCTCTTTCCTCTTTCCTCTTTTCTCATTTCTATTTTTTTCTTTTTCTCAATCTCTATCTCTTTTTTTATAAGAAGAATCCTTCATAGATTGCTCATTATGGTTACGCTGCAGGTTTCCACCATGATTAGGCATGGATTGGACCGGTGACACAGGTGTTTCTCTAACACAGATACATAACTCCATGGACTTACAAGCTCCCCTTTCCTTTCACACCGACGACATCCATAGACAAAAGAGCATGATATCATCTAGGTACAAAGTACAAGTGCAATGTTGAAAGCGTTCCCCATGACAGCATGGTTCTGCTAATCACCAACATATAAGTGCAAGCATATACAACATAGACGACACAATGGTTCAAGTTTATTAGGGCAAGAAAAGTAAAGTGTGCCATCAAGTTCGTGAGAGCTTTAATCACTAGTTTTCTCATAACAAGTTTAATTCAGAAGGTAGATAAAAACATGAATATACTTGGAATAGCAAGTGTAATAGGTAGGTATGGTGGACTCTTTGGAATAACTTGGTTTTATTTGGAGTTGGATGCATGAGTGGAACTCATACTTAGTTATGGAGGCTAGCAAAAGACTGGGAGCGACCAAATAAGAGAGCAATAATGGTCATAATCATGCAAAGCGACAAAACATCATTAAGCATAAAGTGATATTAAAATTCGAAAACTAAAGGATCATCGACGCTATGGTGACTTGGTATAGTCATAACATGGTGTGAGCATGCGCCAAGTCAACCCAAATAAAACATCAAAGGAGAATACCACAATACTATGCTTTAATATGCTAAAAGAACGCATGATTCTTTCAAGGCACATTAAGCAATCTCAATTGTTTATAACATGTCATGCTGCAGCAAAAATCACTAATCATAAAGCCAAAACAATATCAAGCATGACATGACAAAGCATAGGCCACAATAAAAAACAAACTCCTTTTTACCACTTAAGCATGAACTTTTCCTACTCTTTTCCAATCCAAACCAACCTATTTGAAAACTAATGTATGAAAGAGGGGGTCCAACCAATTTATTCAAGCAAACTAACAAACTAAGCAAACGAAAACCAAAAACAAATACGCTCCAAGAACAACACAACTGTGCATGAAACAAAAAATGAAGTGTTTGGAAGAACCTGAGATTTTTTATTGCTGAAGAAGGGGATGCCTTGGGCATCCCCAAGCTTTGATGCTTGTACTTCTTGGATATTTCTTGGGGTGACATGGGGTGGCATCCCCAAGCTTTAGCTTTAGTCCATTCTTCATCACATTACATCATTCTCTCTGTACACCTGAAATTCTTCCTTCATACAAAACTTCACACAATCTTTATTAGCAACATTGTTGCACTCAAGATAATAAGTCTTTGGGTTCAGTTTCAACACCGTTAAAACACAAGCTACTATAGCACTTCCTTTGAAAATTTCAATTCCCCAAAGAGAACCCAAAAAGGAACCAACAAGAAGCAAATGCAAATAATGGCAAAAATCTGTCAAAACAGACCAGCAGGTAAAAATCAATTTTTTCGAAGATCTTCTGTTAATCAAATCGAAATGTGTTGAACTAACGAAAGTTAGATAATAACCTGGGGCAGAAGCACAAAAATGCACGCCTCAAAATGGCGTACAAAGATTGTACACGAATTTTTACAGTGAAGCACAAAAATCTGTTTCGGGACAACAACTTTCCCAAGCATTACTTCTCTCTCATTAGAGGTTACTCTTGGCACAAAAAGCAAATAAAAAGGATAAGGAGCGGTTATTACTAAAGTAATAACTTCCAAGACTCATCTAAAACTTTTGGGTTATCTCCCAATAAGTACTTTTCTTTAACGCCTTTAAGTTAGGCATAAGAAGCAAGAAAAAGAATCAAGTGTTCTCAAATGAAGAAGCATTAAGTGCAAATTTTGTTTTCATAGGAGAGGCAAAAGGTATCTTATCTCTCTTCTTAGGGAAGTGTTCTATACCTTTCTTGAGTGGGAGTTGATATTTAATGGTGCCTTCTTTCATATCAATAATGGCACCAAAAGTTCTAAGAAAAGGTCTTCCCAAAGTAATAGGACAAGAAGCATTGCATTAAACATCCAAAACATAGAAATCAATGGGGACATAGGCATTGTTAACCATCATAAGAACATCATTAATACTCCTCATGAGTTTCTTTTTAGCATTATCATCAAGTGGGACATTTAAATAACAATCTTCCAATGGTGTAAAATTAAGCATATCATAAATCCTTCTAGGCATAATAGAAACACTACTATCAAGATCACATAAATCTTTGAAATAAAAATCATTCACTTTCATATTAATGATGGGTTCCCAACGATCTTCTAGTTTCATAGGAATAGAAGCTTTATGTTTCATCTTTTCTTCTTTAATTTTTATGAGAGCATCAGTAATGTGTTTTGTAAAGGCCATATTCATAGCACTAGCATTAGGACTTTTAGAAAGCTTTTGTAGGAACTTAATTGCTCCAGAGATATTGCAATCATCAAGATCAAAATCATAATTATCATCTAAAGTAATAGAGCTATTACTAGCTTCAACACTAGTGGTAGTGATAGTAGAAACACTAATATTTCTAGCAATTTCATCTTCTCTTTCCCAGTTAGCATGCAATTCAGCTAATAGTCTATCATTCTCATCAATTCTAACTTGTATGGCATTAGTAGCAGCAAATGGATTTTCAACAGTTTCAGGTTTAGCAGCCATTTTATTAAAAGAATATTATGCTTCAGCCAATGATGTTATATTTCTTTTGGCATTAGAGAGTTTTTCCTCAATAGTTTTATTGAAAGCAATTTGTTTACTAATAAAATCTTTAAGAATAACTTCAAGTTCAGAGGGTGCACTCATATTATTGTCGTAGGAATTTCCATAAGCATTACCATTGTTGGGAGGATATGGCCTATAGTTATTATTACCAAAATTATTCCTGTAGGCATTGTTGCTAATATTATTATTTCTTATAAAGTTCACATCAACTTGCTCTTCTTGAGCAACCAAAGAGGCTAAGGGAACATGATTTGGATCAATATGAGATTTCCCATTAACAAGCATAGATATAATAATTTCAATTTTATCACTCAAGGAGGAGGTTTCTTCAAAAGAATTTACCTTCTTACCTTGTGGAGCTCTCTCAGTGTGCCATTCAGAATAGTTAACCATCATATTATCCAGAAGCTTTGTTGCAGCTCCCAAAGTAATGGTCATAAAGGTACCTCCGGCAGCAGAATCCAGTAGATTTCTTGAAGAATAATTCAATCCTGCATAAAAGGTTTGGATAATCATCCAAGCAGACAGTCCATGAGTGGGACAATTCTTTACCAAATATTTCATTCTTTCCCAAGCTTGAGTAACATGTTCATTATCAGATTGTTTAAATTTCATTATTTCACTTCTCATAGATATAATCTTAGCAGGAGGATAGTATTTTCCAAGGAAAGCATCTTTGCATTTAGTCCAAGAATCAATACTATTTCTAGTTAGGGATTGCAACCATTCTTTAGCTTTTCCTCTCAAAGAGAAAGGAAACAATTTAAGCTTAATATTATCCCCATCTATATCCCTATGTTTTTGCATCTCACAAAGTTCAACAAAGTTATTTAGATGAGCAGCAGCATCTTCGGTACCAATACCAAAATTGTTCTCTCATAACAAGATTGAGTAAAGCAGATTTAATTTCAAAGAAAGTAGCTTCAGGAACAGGTGAAGCAATAGGTGTGCACATGAAATCATTGTTGTTGGTGCTAGTGAAGTCACACAACTTAGTGTTTTCAAGAGTAGTCATTTTTTGTGTTTTTAATAAACAAAGCAAACTAGTACAACTAATTTTTTGTGTTTTTTTGACAAAGAAAAAAGCAAAAAAAGCAAAAATAAACTAAGCAAAACAAAAATAACAAAGTAAAGAGATTGGTTATGAGGGACTCCCCTTGTGAAGATGTCCTTGACTCCCTGGCAACGGTGCCAGAAAAAGTGCTTGATGGCCCAAAATATATCGAGCTCGTTGGGGAACCCCAAGAGGAAGGTATGATGAGCACAGCAGCAAGTTTTCCCTTAGTAATGAAACCAAGGTTATCGAACAAGTAGGAGCAAGGAAACACCTCCAAGGTGTTGTTTCCAACTTGGAATCCTACACAACACAACCATAGAACTTTGCCCCCAACTTACAGTGAGGTTTTCAATCTCACCAATTTTGATGAAAACAAAGGATTAAATGTATTGTGTGGAAGAAAGTAAAAGCTTGCAGAAAGTAAACAGAAAACAATAAACAGTTGTAGATTGATGGTAAAAGAAAGAACCAGGGTCCATAGTTCACTAGTGGTGGTTCTCCTTAAGATAGATGACATGTTGGGTGAACAAATTACAGCAGGGCAATTGACAAACATCGAGAAAGCATGCATGCATATACTAATCATCCTGACTCCTATGAGATTTGACTGGGCATTACAACATTATACATAGACCGTAATCTAACTGCATCTATGACTAATAATCCACCTTCAGGTTATCAATCCGAACCCCCTCTAGTATTAAGTTGCAAGCAACAGATAATTGCATTACGCATTATGTGTAAAGTAAACAATACGATTGTTCTATGAACAAAGGATTTCTGTTTTCTCCCTAGTAGCAACAACACATCTAGTACCTTAAAGATTTCTATCACTTCCCCAGATTACTAGAGGCATGAACCCACTATCGAGCATAAATACTCCCGCTTGGAGTTGCTACCATCTACTCGGCCAAGATATCTACTAACAACGGAAAGCATGTAAGATCGCAAATAACAACGACATGATAGAATCAATAATCAATCTGAAATAGCATCTCAATATCCATCAGATCTCCGTAAACACAACATGTATGATTACAAATAGATGATCTTGATCATGAACAAAGCTCACAAGATCTAGACATGGTAGCACAAAGGAGAAGGACCAACCATCTAGCTACTACATGGACCCGTAGTCCAAGGATGAACTACTCACGCGTCACACCATAGGCTTGCATGGTGATGAAGAAGGCCTCTAGGGTGAATTCTCCCCTCCAGCAGGGTGTCGGGAAGAGCTTCAGATCCCTCTCGATCTAGGGATGGATATGATGGCGGCTACAGAATCTTTCGTGGAATTTGTATTGGGTACTTAGGGTTTCTGTATCGGAGGCATCTTATAGGCGAAAGGGGAGGCTGAGGGGGTGCCCTAGGCGGCCGCACCACCCCTTGGCACGGGCCAGGCCTGGCCGCGTGGTCAGGTGGTGTGGGCAGCCCCTAGACCCTCTCCGTCTCGTATTCTGGCTCCGTGTCCCCCTCGGTGAAATATTGAATTTGGATTTTGTCCCGTCCAATTGCGAGAATATTCATTTTCTGACTTTCCTGGAACCAAAAACAGTAGAAAATAGGCAGCTGGCACTGTGGCATCTTGTTAATAGGTTAGTCCAAGAAACTGTATAAGAATACTCTAAAGTGTGGACAAAACATAAGAAAGTAGATATAAAACAACCATGGAACATCAAAAATTATAGATACGTTTGCAACCTATCAGAGATGGAGGTGGAGGTGCGGCTGGCGCCAGCAGGAGAGGAGTCGCCGCACCCGGCGGAGGGGGAGCGGGTTATCTTACTTTCGCACCTCGCCCATGGCTTCGCATTGCTGGTGCGTCCCTTCTTCCTCACCTTCCTCGCCTTCTTCGATCTCCGCCTCCACCCCCTCGGCGCCAACGTTATAGGCATGCTGGCGCACTTCTAGGCGTTCTGCGAGAGCTACCTCGGTATCTAGCCGGATCTCGGGCTGTTCTGCCGGCTATTCTGCGTCCGGACGCTGGTGCAGTTCACCCAAGGGATGCCTGTGACGTGCGGCGGCGCCTCCATCTATGCCCGCATGCAGACCGGCTACCCGAAGTTCCAGCTGCAGAACATAGTGCGACTGTGGTAGTAGTCATACTTCTACGTCCGCAACATCACTAACGTGGACCGGATCAATCTGCCGGCTTTCCAGAACGTGGAATCTAGCCGACAAAAGTGGGACATGAAGATCCACGAGGAGAAGGCAAAGTCGGACGCGATGCTGCAGCAGATGCGCTCCCTCGTCACCGCCGGCTTGACCGGCCTAGACATCACAGTCAGTTGGATGTCCCGGCTGATGATGCCGCTGCAGCAGCATGCACATAAGATGTGCTACTACTCCGGCCGGCTGGACCCGAACCGGCTGTCCCACCATGATCCCCGCTACCACAACCTGAAGGAGTGGGTGTGGACGATTACGAAGGAGCGGCTACCGGAGCACTAGAAGTTCGGGCTGGCTCCCTATAGCCGCGACAACCGCGTGCACCGGATAAGTCTCGCCAGTCGGTTTTTGTTTTCTTGTTCCGTCTTTTTTCAGCTGACCCTTGTCTTCTTTCTTTCGTAGACCTTGCCCTGCATCATCCAGGAGGAGGGTGAGACCCCCTCTAGAACTTCATGCCTAACCTTCCCGAGCCATGCGCTCGCCGGTCCGGTAAGGAGTCAGATGGGGACGGCGACGTCTTCCCCAGCGAGAACGACGAGACGGTGCACGATCCACACGTGGAGGTCGACGAGGAGGAGGCCATGCCGGCTCCCGAGCCGGCCCGGCGCCGTGCGGCGGACGGCAACTCCGGCCGATCGGGCGCCGGTGGGAGCAGCTCTAGACGGTCTGGCGCCGGTGGGAGCAGCTCTAGCCGGTCTAGCGCCGGTGGCAGCAGCTCGAGCCGGTCTAGTGGAGGAGGAGGCGGGGCCAGTCGGCCTATCGTGGAGGAGCCGACCCCCAAGAGGAGCCGGACCGGTGCCCTTCCCCCTAGCCACCTTGGCCGCAAGAAGGGACTGCCCCCGGTGGTGCCACGGTAAGTCACCTTCCGACCTTTACGCCTTTTCCTATTTTTGCTCTCAGACGATCTTTCCTGTCCTTTTCCTTACTTGCTTTCTTCTTTCCCTTTTCTCCTGTTTTTTAGCTTGCTGGTCTCCTTCGGTGCCACGAGCCTGGCACGGGCACCCACAGGCTCGCCACCCCACGCGCCGGACACCGCGCCACCTCCGGCTGCTCCTGCTCCCCCTCCCTCGCCTAGGGATCCGTCTCTGCTCCCGCCTCAGGCTGATCCGGCTACCACAGCCGGAGCAGGGAACGCCTCGCCGACCATGGTGGTGCAGCCAGAAACGGCTGCAGCAGCCCCACAAAGTGGAGGTAGTTCCCCCGCAGCGGTGCGGAGGGCCTCCACCAGCAAGGAGCTCGTGGTCATCACCGATGACAATTCCAACGACGAGCCAGGGGAAGAGTGGCGAATGGCGGTGCTGGAGGCAATGGAGTCGCTGGTCTCCAATGCCGTTGATGATGACGCCTTCTCTGCCGCCTCGCTGGCGGATCTTGCTGCCACCCTCGAGATGGCAGTGAAGGAGATCCGGTTGCTCGAGGCCACGGCTGGCGGTAACCGAACCCTGGAGCAGAAGCTGGCAGCTGCCAACGGGACCTCCCAGAGTATGCCCTTTTATCTAGATTCCGTTGCCGGATACTTTCGTCTTTCTCCTCCTCCCACCCTTTTTTTGTGCTGATAGTCGGTTTCCGCAGCCATCATGGTGCACAGTCAGCGGGAGATCGATCATCTGAAGAAGGTTAACGACCGACTGAGCAAGTCCAATTCTACGCTCTGGCTGCAGAATAAGGACTGGCACGCCAAGACGGATGCGCTGGAGGCCACCATCAAGGAGCGCGACGCTGCCCTCTCCAGCCGGGCTCAGGCCTTTAATCTTCTCGACGCCCAGAGCAAGGACCTAGAGAAGGAGATCAAACGGCTGACGGTTCGGGAGAAGTCCCTGGTCGAGGAGTTGATGTAGGTCGGGCACACCGCCAAGGGTGAGTTTTTTCCGACTATCTTCATCTTTTTGGATCTAGTAGCTGGATCTGACTTTCCTTTTTTCTGACAGCGTTTTATCTTGGGGTAGACCTGCTGGCATACAACCGGCTGCAGGAGAACTGGCCAGGGAAGTAGATGACTGCCCAGGAGCTGGTCATCCTTCTTGGCGAGGAGGCCGCCAACCTCCGGCAAGCGGCTCAGGCGGTCTTCGCGTTCCTGTGGCCGGATGTGGTGGTTCCGGAGACGATGGCGCAGCTGGCGGCCAAGGTGGCAGAGGTGTCGGCTGCCGTCGACCGTCTGCGAGACTTGGCGGTGTCGTTAGATTGATGACAAGTACACCATGAGGGGGTCCTCGAGGCGTGTGGAAGAGAGGGGTGTGAGACGTACGGTGTTCCGAGACGGTGAGAACACAAGTTTACCCAGGTTCGAATCCACCGGCTTTGGACGGATCCTACTCCTGCTAGCAATCCGATGTCTGTGAGCCAGAATATGGGTTACAAGGGTTACTTTGTGCGAGTTGAGATTGTAGACTATTGAGGGTGCCTAAAGGTTCTCCCTAGGGGCTTATATAGATATCCGGCCTAGGGTTTCTGTGAGGGATCTATCTGCTCGATCGAGAGTCGATTCTGAGTACATCTTGAACTACAAGTAACACTATGGGCCTAAGTCAGTAAGTCTTCTAGGCCATCCCAAAGCCGGATTGGACTCTGCCTCTTCTCCCTGACTGGGCCGCCCGTGAAGCAAAGCTCTAACCCGAAGCAGGCCACCCTGGTCAGTGAGGACTATGAGGATACCCGAAAAGTATATCCCCAATAGCAGCCCCCGGAAGTCTCCAAGATCCAAAGTCGGATTCATCATCGTCTAGCTTGATCTTTGGCTTGCAAAATCTTGAAGGGTTCCTGAAACTACACAAAAAATACGATCCGGGTCTTAAAAATAAGTCAGACCTATCAACATGTTACTCAGATTTTCCAGCTTGATTTTCAAACTAAGCCGGAACTTGGTCTCTGACATCATCTGACACTGGTCATGGTCAAGTCACGTCATCTGACAAACATCCTGTCAGCACGACCATTGGTGGGTCCGCCGTTCGCGGAACCGAGGCGCCTTTTTAATGCGTACGCGGAGATCGAGGCGACGTAATCATCGTGTGGGTCCTTCCCAGTTCCTTCCATGACGCGTGGCGTTTATACAGTGCCATTTGCACGAATCTTGGCATCGTTAGGTGCTTATAAGGGGTGAGGATTCTCTTTCTCCCATCTTCACCTGTTCCCTTGTTGTTCCTTCTCCTCCACTTCTTCCTTGTGCACAGAGCCCTCTCGCCTCCCAGATTCCTAGCGCCGCCGATCCAAGGTCACCGGCGCACCAGAGAAATGGCTTCCTCTTCATCATCCGGCTTGGCAGCGGCAACGGCAGAGAAGGAGAGCAACAAGGGGATTTTGATTTCGTGCCTCCTCGACGATGAGAAGTTCCACGGCGTGGAGAATGAAGGGCTCCTCCACACAGGGCGACTGGCAGAGCGGTTTCAGCGAAACCATCCCCCACCCACGAGTCGGCGAGCGGGTACACTTCGGCACCCACCTCGACAGAGGTTTGTCTTTCCCTCCCTTGGATTTCTTTTCTGAGGTGATAGATCACTATGGCGTTCAGCTCCACCATCTTCCTCCCAACTCCATCTTAGAGATGAGCACTTATGCGACTTTGTGTGAGGGATATATCGGCATTAGGCCGAGTCTCACTTTATTTCATTTCTACTTTCATGTCCGTGGAAACTCCATCACTACCGGTAATCCTTACATTACCGGCACTATTAGCCTTTCAGTTAGACGCGAGCGTAGTTATCCTCGCATTTTAGCTAGTGAGTCGGTCAAACAGTGGTCGGCCACTTTCTTTTACCATAAGGACATTCCTGCTCCCGGCAAAGCTACTGCTTTGCCGAATTTCATCAACAGAGCCGCCACGGCCCTTCCATTTTGGGACGAGGCTCCTCCGGCTCTCATTGACGATCTGATCCTTGCTAAGAGGCGGATCGAAAACCTGATAAAACACAAGGGCCTGGGAGGGTCCGACTTAGTCCAGTCTTGGGTTGCACGTCGGATCCAGCCCCTCTAGCACCACGATGACTATCTGATGCACTCCATCACGGCGTCAAAGAATGATTCCCTCCACATTAGTCCTAAGGCTTTAAAGCCATAGGATTACATAAGCCAGATCAAATGGTTGATCAAGGAGCGGATTGAAAGAAAGATTCTGGACTTGTCTCTAGACATGCATACAGCGGAAGACCCTGTAGTTCCGGTAAGCTTTAATAATAAACCCTTTTATGTGTTTCACCTTTTAAGTTATTTTGCAATACTGAGATACTTTCTTCTTTTCAGCTTGCCGATCTCCCTAAGTCGGAGCTAGCTCCTATCGAGCGATATCCTCCGGAGTTTTCTCAGGAGGCGGAACTGGTCCCACCACGTTGTGCCTGTGAAGCGCAAAGCTCGGCAAAGGTGCGTCGGCACAAAGGAGGTGCCAGTCGTCAAGTGGTAACTTTCAATACAACTTCCGCCTTTGTACCTTACTCGAATTTTCTTCCGAGATGTAATGTTTTCCATTCTATTACATTCTCAGAGCTAAGCAGCTCATCAAGGGCAAGGGGAAGGGAACTTCTTCGAAGCCCTTGCGACAGACAAAGCTGACTATGGCTTCTCCTGCTGTGGCTCCTCCGATTCCTGCTCCTCAACCTTCCGCAACACCGGTGATTACTCCATCACCAGTTGTCGCAGAAGATCCAGCTCCTTCAACGGGGCCAGCGATCCTTGAATCACATACTGATGCCACCATGGGTGCCTCAGGTTTAGATAAGGGTGAACCCTCTTCGGGTAATGATCCCTCGGCAGAGACCTTTGCCAAAAACCTCCTGAACAATCCGGGACTTGCCAAATTTGGGTTGTCTCGGAAATCTGTAGAAGAAATCCAGCTTCTGGCCCGGCAATGCCTGGAGAGCCGAAATCTCTCTGTCGAAGAAGAAGCACAAGAAGCGGAAGACATCAAGTACTCCGACCTTCTTGAACAAGTCCGCCTTTGCAACGAGGGACTAAGAGCTGGTGTGCTTCCACCATCTCCGGTTATTCCACTCACCCTCGCCGAGAAGGTTACCACCAAGGTGAACATGTGCCTGAGCAAGCTCACACATGAACATCTTGTAAGTCGGAATTCTAACTCACGTTTTTCTTTATTGTACTTTATATCATATCCTCTATCCCCCAAGCATGAAGTAGGATATACAATCTAGGTTTATGCTTCCTTAGGATGCCAAAGAATGAACTAATGTAGCCCCCAAGGCTCGTGCTGATATTAGTAACAATATTAGCCCGAGTCTTTAGTAGACTTCTGACTCTGGGTATTCTAACTTATAGAAATTTAATTCATATAACCAGGATTTGTTGAAGAATATCTGTAACAAGTGGAGAGAGATCAAAGCTCTCCGACTTGAAAATGCTGAGCTGAAGGTTTCCAAGAATGAGGCCAAAGGTAAACATTCCGAGACACAAAACTTGTCTTGTGTTTTCATAGTCAAATATTTTTTGCTAAACTGTTGTTCTTTTTGTCTTACAGCACTGGTAAAACAATCCTGTGCTATGATCGAAGAGGTCGAGAATCTTAAAACCCTGGTGGTGGAGAATAAAGAACTTTGCCAAGAGTTGGATAAGCTTAAGGCAGATCATGAGAAGAGCATCGCTCAAATTCTCGAATCCTCCTCCATGGCTACTAATGAATGTGATTGCAAGATTGCTATTCAAGATCAGAGAATCTCGGATCTCAACGATGAACTTTGTAGAGAGAAGGATCTTTCTGAGGTGCTCCGAGCTGAACTCCGGAGTCTTCGAGAAGAGAAGACCAAAGTTGATGATGTCATCTTTGGTATGTTTCCATCTTTCTGACTTCTCTATATTCTTCGAATCTTTTGATGTCGGATTTTCTTAACCATTTTTGTGTTATATATATAGTTCCTCCTAACTTGACGGACTCTGCTTCCACCGAGCCTCGCACCCACCGACTTACCCAAGTCGGTGATTTGCTTCATGACTTCCGCCAATCCATCGAGGACATTGGCAAAGCTCTCAGGGTTCCGGACATGCACAGCATGTCAGACTTTCAGGTGCGAGACAAGGCGAAGGAGATGTCGTAGCTCGTCCAGGACTAGAACATGTTCTAAGCGTGATCAGCAGCGCAGAATGCTCTCACCATGGTCATGAGCCACCATGGAAGCATGGAGATATGGCAAGTGACCAGAGGGTATTCTACTATGGATGAAGACGGACATGAGCAAGATATCAAGGCCATCATGGACTCCTGCGCCGGATATGGGTGCCACGTAGATGACTTAACCAGCTATGTCACTCCCTTCTTCACCCGCGTGGACACACCGCCCCCGCCTCCGAAAGAAGCAGCTGAAGTTTCTGACGATGAACAGACCATATCAGATTTGAACATCTCGGAACGTTATCAAACCGAGGCCGATGCATCCAACGAGCCGACAGCGCCTACCTCTTCTCCTGCATCATAGATCATCAAAAAACAAATGTATTATTCCGAGAAACAATATGGGTCTGTAAATATGTAGTACTATAATTTTGCTAGTGCTAAGCTTTAATCTATTCAGCACTTTTGGCTTTAAAATTTTGTGTGCCTAAAATGTTTACATAAGCACTTCTACGTTTTTGTCTACACTTAACGTTTATCTGGCTTTCCGCTTTGTCCCTTTTGTGAGCCGGCTAAACCTTCTGCACGGAAACTTTGCCGAGCAACGGAGCTCAATTGCTAAACCAGTTTAAACTCGAAAACAAAGCCGGCTTCCAGTACCAACAATTCACTACTCAGAAAATGCCCGCATTCGGCAATCAGACAAATAACCAAAGTATAGACTAGAAACTTTAGAGTTATACCCAAAGGTGCCCTTTTTAGAATCGTAAATCCAAACCAGAACTAACATGAGCATAAAGTACTTTCAAGTATTCTGGGATTTTCGACTATGACATGATCATTCGGAAATAAGATGGTTAAAACTTCTCAGAAAAAACTTGAGGCAACCAAGACTTTTATTTCTCATAGAACATGTACATATGTATGATTACAAAGAAGGATAAACTAAGAATAAAAGGGACGTAGCTGAGCAATGTTCCATGGTCTGTCTAACTCATCCGGATTTGTACTGCCTCTGGCTCTCTTTCTCTTCTTAGTACCAGGTCTTTCTTTGACTGGCCTCATGTCAGTTAAGTAGTACGAACCATTATGCAATACTCGACTAACTAAAAAGGGCCCTTCCCATACTGGGGAAAGTTTGTGCTTTCTTTGTTGCACAAGCCGGAGAACCAAATCGCCTTTATTGAAAGATCTGTTTCGGACTCTCTAGCTATGATACTTGCGTAACTTCTACTGATAGGCTGTTGATCTCATTTCAACAACGATGCGAACTTCTTCGACTAAGTCAAGATCATTTTGTCGAGAAATCTCGGCATCTTCTTCGATATACATGGCCACTCTAGGAGAAGTGTGAATCAAATCACTAGGAAGAACTGCTTCTGC
Organism: Avena insularis; assembly: GCA_023614405.1. NCBI lineage: Eukaryota > Viridiplantae > Streptophyta > Magnoliopsida > Poales > Poaceae > Avena > Avena insularis. The sequence continues at coordinate 456,930,097 of CM042694.1, forward strand.
ACCATAGACCAAGAAGAAAGGTGTGTATTCGGTTGACTTGTTCGGAGTTGTTCGTAAACTCCATATTACAGAGGGTAATTCCTCTGCCCAAGCCCCCGCAGCATGTCGTAGTCGTGCTTTGAGTCTCGGTTTTAGGCCTTGTAGGATTAAACCATTTGCTCTTTCGACTTGTCCGTTAGCCTATGGATGTGCGACTGACGCAATGTCAAGCCGGATATTTTGTTCATTGCAGAATTTGGCCAATTCTCCCATAGAGAAATTACTCCTGTTGTCCGTGATGATACTATGCGGATAACCATACCGGATTATAACATCCTCGACAAATCTTTTGGCTGTTGCTCCATCACAACTAGTGACGGGTTTAGCCTCAATCCATTTTGTGAATTTATCCACCATCACTAAGAGGTGAGTAAATCCACTTGGAGCCGTTTAAACAGTCCTACCATATCAACCCCCAGACCGCAAAAGGCCATGTTATAGGTATTGTTCACAGTTGATCAGCTGGACCTTGAGCTTGTTTGGCGTACTTTTGGCAGCCTTTGCATGTCTTGACTAGCCGTTCGCATCTGCCTGAGCTGTAAGCCAGAAAAAATCATGTCTGAAAGATTTTGCCACTAAAGATTTGGCTGTAGCATGGTGACCACACTCGCCTTCGTGGATTTCCCTTAAGATTTCCAATCCTTCTTCCGGAGATACGCAGCGTTGAAAAACCCCAGAAACACTCCGCTTATAGAGCTCACCTTTAACTATAGTGTAGTCTTTCGCTCGTCGGATAATCTGCCGGCTCAGAATCTCGTCTTCGGGTAATTTGCCATCTACCAGATAATCAAGGTAGGGTTGAGTCTAGCTGGGAATTACAGCCAGAACTGCTATTAGAGGTGAGTCGGATTTGGTCGGATATTCCTCATCCACTCCCTTTATTGAGGGAACTTTGAGGTGCTCTAAAAAACGCCATCTGGGACCTCTTTCCGTGCAGAGCCTATCCGAGATAGTGCATCTGCTTCTGCATTTTCTGCTCGAGGGATGTGTTGAACCTCAAACCCTTCGAACTATTTAGATAAATCATCCACGACAACTTTATATGATGCCATGTGCTTATTTGCATTACAAATATCCGACACTTGCTGAGCAACAAGATCCGAATCTCCGTAACACATCAAATGTCGGATGCCGATATCCTTAGCAATCCGGATTCCGTGTAGCAGTGCTTCATACTCGGCAATATTGTTTGTCGCTGTGAAGTGGATCTACAACACGTATAGGAGTTTATCTCCTTGGGGTGATTTGAGCATCATGCCAGCCCTCGAGCCCCCACGAGCCTTAGATCCATCAAAATATAGGGTCCAATATTCTGACTCAGGGAGGGTCATATTATCCTTCATCTCTGTCCAATCAGCAACAAAGTCGGCAAGGATTTGGGATTTAATTGGTGTCCGAGGTTTATACTCAATATCGAAAGCTGAGAGCTCTATGCCCCATTTGGCGACGCGTCCTGTGGCGTCACTGTTGTTGATTATATCTCTCATGAGAGCTGTGCTCCCCATGGTAATTGGATGCTCCTGAAAATAGTGGTGTAGCTTACGAGATGCTAAAAAACACCGTAAGCCAGCTTTTGATAGTGCGGATACCGCTGTTTTGATTCTATTAGAACCTCGCTGACAAAGTAAGTCGGACGCTGCACCAAGTGTTCCTGATTTTCCTCCGGTCTCTCCACTACCATGACGATATGAACGACTTTATTTGTCATAGGAAGATAAAGCAACATCAGTTCCTATGGCTCCGGTGCAGCAAGGATAGGAGCAGATGAGAGTAATTTCTTCAAGTCTTGTAGTGCAGCTTCAGCTTCGTCGGTCCATAAAAAATCCTTGGTCTTTTTCAGGAGTTTGTATAATGGTGTGGCTCTTTCACCGAGCCGGCTTACAAACCGACTGACTGCAGCGATGCAACCAGTTAGTCTTTATACGTGCTTCAGGCGAGTTGGCCTGGAAATATTGAGTATAGCCTTGATTTTGTCTCGGTTCACCTCTATGCCCCTTTGGGTCACGATGAAACCTAACAATTTTCCGGCTAGGATTCCAAAGAAGCATTTCTTCGAATTAAGCATGATGTTGTATTTTCGTAGATTGGCGAACGTTTCCTCCAAGTCGGAAATCAGTGTTTCCTTCTTTTTGGACATCACTTCAATATCATCCACATATGCAGATACATTGCATCCGATTTGGTCATGGAGGCAACGCTGCATTGTGTGCTGGTACGTAGCTCCTGCGTTCTTCAGCCCAAAGGGCATCGTAAGAAAACAGAAGGTTCCGAAGGGGGTTATGAATGAGGTTTTGACTTTGTCAGATTCCTTCATACGGATTTGGTGATAACTGGAATATGCGTCGAGAAAACAGAGGAGTTCCGAGCCTGCCGTAGAATCGATAACTTGATCAATCCTAGGCAGAGCGAACGAATATTTTGGACAAGCCTTGTTCAAGGCAGTATAATCAACACACATCCTTAAATCAGTGGTGTCCTTTTTAGGGACCATTACAGGATTGGCCGACCACTCAGTGTGGATGACCTCTTCTATGAATCCGGCTAACTCGAGCTATGCTAGTTCCTTAGCTATTGCTTTACGCTTTTCATCGCTGAAACATCGTAAGGACTGTTTGACGGGTTTAGCATTCGGGTTTACATTTAAAGAGTGCTCGGCAAGTTCCCTAGGTACTCCGGTCATGTCAGATGGCTGCCATGCGAAGATATCTTGATTTGCTTGGAGGAACTTGACGAGTGCACTTTCCTATGCGCTATCTAGGCCTACGCCTATTTGGGTCAGCTTGGAGGGTTCATCATCCTTCAACGGCGTCGTCTTCGTCTCTTCTGATGCCTTGAACTCCAGATTCGGCCTTATCACCTCCATCTTTGTTTGGGCATCTCGGACGGATCCATGCTCTTCTTAATCTCCTAGTACTCCTGGGCGTGCAGCACGGCTTCAGCAAAGGTGACATTTCCATCTTCGCACTCTCGCGCTTTTTTCGGGTCTCCCCTGATGGTGATCACGTCATTGGGACCTAGAATTTTCATCATATTGTAAACGTAACACGGACGAGCCATAAAAGCCCAGTAAGTCGGACGTCCGAATATAGCATGGTACCCGCTCTTGAATAGGACCACTTTGAAGGAAAATGCCTCCGTCCGATAGTTCTTTGGAGTTCCAAAGGTAACAACCCTGGAATATAAAGTGATTTGTCCCACAGAATTTGCTTGTCTTCCTGGGACAACCCCGTGAAAGATCACAAAGCTGTGGTTCAGCTGGGTCTCCGAGATCTTCATCCGGCGTAGCGTTTCGACATACAGAATATTAATACTGCTGCCACCGTCCACGAGAGTCTTGGAGAAACCATAACCGTCAATAAGTGGATTGACGATTAAGGCGTATTTTCCTCGCCTATGCAACTTAGGCGGATGATCAGCGTGGTCAAATGTGATTACCACTTCCGACCAGTCCAAGAACTGGGGGACAGCCGGAACTGTTGCATTGAGCTCATGTAGCACTGCCTTTTTGACCATTGCTGGTTGAGATCCGACATAAGTGTCTTTCTTGGTCAGAAATTTTTTCTTCCCTTCCGGCTTGGGATTGGAAGCATTAGCTTCCTCCATGTCGGAATCTTCCTTGGTCTCTTTATCTTTTTTGGGATTCTTCTTTCCCTTCTTCTGCTTAGCTTTGTAGCCAGTGGTATCATATCTTTTAATATTGTCATTGAAACGACACTCGGCGTTTGTGTGGGACGAGCCCCCATTGGTGTCTAAGTGATGCACGCATGGGTTATTGGCAATATCGGCCCAAGAGTAGGTTTTGCCTGGTAGCTGGTCTCCTCTACCTTGAACTCTCGAAGTCCCATGGCCGCGTCCTTCTCGTCCTCCAGACCCGAAAGTAGCAGTGACTACTGCCGTTTCCGTGTTGGGTTTCTCTTCCGAGGTATTCTTGCGCTTCTGAGCTTGTTGCTTTGGTTGTTTTGCTGACTGTGGTGCAGCTAGGGCGTTGAGTAATCCCTCTGCATCGTCGTCAGCATCTGCATACTGGCTCGCTGTTTCTATCATCTCTCCCAAGTCAGTGACTTTGTCACACTTCAACCGATGACGTAGTAAACCAATTGGGAGACCTGCAATGAAAGCTTCAATCGAAGTTTGGTCATTTAATCCCTCACAGGAGTTCTTGGTGTCGATCCATCATCCGAGGTAATCCCAACAAGTTTCTCCGGCTTTCTGGGTGCAACGATGTAGGTCTCCGACCGTACAGGGCCTCCGGTATGTGCCTTCGAAATTCCGAAAGAATGCACTTTGCATGTCATACCAGTTGTGGATGGTGTTCTCCGGAAGTTCATTAAGCCATGATTGTGCCATCTTCCGTAGCATGAGCGGGAGATATCGGGTTGCGACCAGGCTGTTTCCGCCTTTGGCGATGCAGCAAGCTTGGAAGAAATCATGTAGCCAAGTATCTAGCCGAGCAATGCCGTCGTAGGCTTGGATATGTCTTGAGATAGCAAATCCTTCCAGGAATCTTGTAGCTCTTATGCATGGTCCGAAGCACTTTGGGCCCATGTATATATCATCATTTTCGTAGCGCCACGCCTCTATATTGGAGTTGATCCTGTGCCTTGCGTCGTTCGGGGATAGAGATCGTGCCGAGTGTCGGCTGTGGCTGTGGTGCCTTGGAGACGAACTTCGGCTTCTGCCACCACCTCCTCCACCACGACGCCCTCCTTGGCCTCCTTGGGAGCCGTTGTGATGGCTGCTTGGCGGAGAGGGTGGAGCAGTTGGGTTATTTCCGGCTGATCGCCGACCTCCATCCGGAACGTCATTATTCCGGTTCCAGGGAGGGTCTTCATTGTGACAAGCCTCCTACCGGCTTGTCTCAGCACGGTGTCCGTCATTCCTTCGTCCGTCATCTGGATGGCTTGTATGTCTAGGAGGTGGCATTCTTTGTCGGTCCTCCTCCCGACGTTTCTCTTTATCATCGTTCGTGCGGTCTTTCTACTCTCGCCGGGGCGGGTTCCTCGGATTCAATGCAGCAATTGCCTCTTGCTCTGCAACTAGGTTAATGTTACACCAGTCACGGGCAGCTTTGTGGTGCTGTACCGATGATCCGGTTCTTGAGTAATTGTCCTCCTGGCGATCGGAACGGTGGTGCTGCTCCAGAACGCACTGGGGTCTTACGTCAGCCGATGCCGGATCTGTACGACACTGGTCGGAATCAGAGACCAGCTTTTGACTTTCGGACATGGCGACCTTTTGCTGCTCCAGTCCCTTGTTGAGTAATTTGATGCCCAACCGGATCTGCTCCAGGCCTGGATTAGCCGATAGAATTTCTCGGGCCGCAACGGTGTTCTGTACTGGGGTTGGATACACCCAATCCCCTTTGCTATCTTTCCGAGGCTTCCCCATTTCTTCTCCGAAGAGGACGGCGTGAATCTGCGGGAATAGGTTGTCATTAGTATGACGCTTTCTGGTCTTCTGGTATTGCCTGGAGTTGTAATTCTCCACAGATACCATGCGTTTCTTTTCCTCCGCAATGTTTTTGGCTTCATCGAGGAGTACTTGATGACGCGCTTCCAGGTCCTGTGCCCTCTCGTCCAGCTCTTCAGCAGTAAGTTCTACAGCTATAGGAATAGGTGTGGTTAAAGCAGCATCGATGAGTTTACGTGCACCTTCAGTCATCACGTGTCCATCCACCGACTCTTCTTTTTTGGGCTTGTCTGGGATCAGTGCTCCATCCGAGTCTTCCTCATATTCCTCAGCAATCACCTCCTCTGCCGGAGGGTCTTTTGCCGGGGTCTTGTTCTTCTTCTTTGCCTTCTTGGCAGCACCGGTAGCAAAGACGGCTTTGGGTCCGTTTCCTAGAGTCAAGCTCTGATCGGTACTTTCGGACATCTGGACCTCGGGATTATCTCTGATTTCCATGTCATCCTGCACTTTGGGAGAGTGTTCCCCGGATCCTTCATCCATGGCTTCTCCTTCCTCTGCAGCTTTGGAGTTATACTCCTCTTCATATTCCGCGGGGAACTTTCGGAAATCTGCTGACGTCATTGATTCATCCGAGGATGCGGGTACGTCGGCGTTTTTTCCAATCGCCTCCAGCACAGAGTCGGTGTTGTCTCCAGCATCGGTAGAGCCGGATTTGGATCCTACATATCTGACAAAGTGCGACGCGTGCTTCCTGAGGTACCTACGGCTCTCGCGATCGGCCTCGTCGAAACGTTTGATGGTCTCGAGGATTTCATCTACGCCAGAGTTTTGCATCATCGTGCGTCTTAGCGTGTATCTCAGGAAAGGCCTATCTGTCCTGGCGTCATCAGAGCCGAAATCAGTGTCGTTGCTAGGGAGATCCACTCTAGATTCAACTTAGACTGCTAGGTCTGCTTCAGGATCGGATTTCTCCACCATCTCCACAACTGGTGCGGGCTAGGTGGGATTAGGGTTTCCTGAGATCCGGAACTCTGCCGCCTCTGCGGACAAAGGGGACCCAGAAATTTCCTCTGCCTCTATCATCACCGCTGGGGTGGTTGGGACAGGTTCAGCAAAACCGATGTAAACATCGATCTCACCAAAAGACATGATGGTGTAGGCAGTCACAGCGTCCCTAGCCGGAATCTAGGTCTCGTCGAGAATGATGAGAAGGACGTCGCTGGCGTAGAGGATGCGACCGATGGCGACAGTCTCGCCGATTCCGATTCTTGCAGATTCTGCTCGGAACACAGATCCGAAGCTCACTGCCCCGACGGTGGGCGCCAACTGTCGTCGGATTGATGACAAGTACGCCATGAGGGGGTCCTCGAGGAGTGCAGAAGAGAGGGGTGTGAGATGTATGGTGTTCCAGGACGGTGAGCACACACGTTTACCTAGGTTCGAATCCGCCGGCTTTGGACGGATCCTACTCCTGCTAGCAATCCAGTAATACGGCAGAGCCGGAATATGGGTTACAAGGGTTCACCTGTGTGAGTTGAGATTGTAGACTATTGAGGGTGCCCTAAAGGCTCTCCCTAGGACGGCTTATATAGATATCCGGCCTAGGGTTTACAGGAGAGATCTATCCGGCTACGACTGAGAGTCGGTTACAAAGTACATCTTGAACTACAAGTAACACTATGGGCCTAAGTCGGTAAGTCTTCTAGGCCTTCTCGTAGCTGGATTGGACTCCGCCTCTTCTCCCTGACTGGGCCGCCCGTGAAGCAAAGCTCTAACTCGAAGTGGCCCACCCTGGTCAGTGAGGACTGTGAGGATACACGGAAAGTATATCCCCAATAGGCGGCGCGAGCCGGAGCAGAGATGGACTTGGCCTTGATGCTTTCCTAGTACAAGTACGCACGCGACAAGAATATTGACGGGGGCTTTCGTGCCGGTGCCGACCTCGCCGCCATCTGCCAAGCCCATCCGGAGCTCCACGCCTCCACCATCAAGATTGCCAACTACACGGACGTCGACGAGGTCCTCCCTGACTCGGAGTCTGCTAGGACGCCGGATGCAGGAGCCGAAGCCTCGTCACAGCCGACTGGTGGGGATGTTGGAGCTAGAACTTCCAGCGTGCCTCCTTCGCCTCCCGAGACCACCTCTGGCCAGGATCACCCTCACAGCAAGGGCCCTGCCGCCTAGATATGATCCCCGGAATGCTGGGTGGACTTGTAATTATTTCGTTTTGTTGAACTTGGTTATTTGTGTCGGCTGTGTCTGATGCCGGGTGAACTTATGTGAGCTTCGACTCCCTTTTTTATCCAATCGTATTATTTGCTTGCTTCCATCTTCCTTGTGATTTTTTGTATGCTTCGAAGTTTTTATCTTTTGCCGGTTACACATATCTGGCTGCCTTCGCCCGGCTGGACGCCTTTAGTCGGGGGAACTCCAACTCTAGTGGGGGCGCGCTAGCGCACCCACTGGGTGTGGCCCCCGAGATTCGGAGTAGCTGGCGTAGCCAGGTGCTTCGAATCTTCTTCTTTTTTCTTCAAGCCCTTAGCTTTGACCGGCTAGACGCCTCTAGCCGGCTAACACAACCGGTAGATATCCGGCTGAACGCCTTTATCCCGGGGATCTTCAACTCCAGTGGGGCGCGCTAGCGCACCCACTGGGTGTAGACCCCGAGATTCAGAGTAGCTGGCGTAGCCAGGTGTTTCGAATCTTCCTCCTTGTTTTCTTGCCCTTGCCCTCACCTAGGCTCCAAATATTTGGCTAAACTACCTTTAGCCGGTCGGAACTACATGGTTCCACTAGGGGCGTGCGAGCGCACCCAGTGGGTGTAGCCCCCGAGATTCGGAGCGCTTGATGAAGGCAAGGACTTCGAATCTTCCCTCTCCTTGAAGTCCGACTCAATGTAGTCGTACAAAACAAATACACATGTAGGCCCACTTGTTAATAGGTTAGTCAGTTACGGTATTGCTTATTAAACAGAGGACAGCTTTAGTTTTTGAAAACTAGCTTGTGCTTCTCTAGATACCTAGTCGCTTTCCCGTGTGCTTTGCTGTTTATGCTGCATCCTTGCCGGGCAGCCGGGTTGCGGTCTGCAGCCGGAATCAAAGGGAGCTGACAATACATTGCGCACGGTACTGAGGGCTTAGTAGACGGATCATCTCAAACTAGGCGCAAGGCCGGGATGCCCGATCCGTCGCATCTCCTCCCCGTCTCTCATGTGGGATGCCTCGGGCTTTTGCCCTTGCTAGCCAGACAGCTGGGTTGCGATCTGTAGTTGAGACGAAGAGTGGGCCTCTGACATCATCACACACTACTCAGACGGTTTATTGATTTAACAGGTCAGGCCAGCCAGCGAGCCCCCGGGTAGGGGTTGCCGGAGCCGGAAAACTAAACCGGAAACAAATTCACACAAATTTCTAGCAAGGAGCCCCCGAGTATCTTGCAGGGTCCGGATTTTCATTTATAGAGTTCGCGGGATACATACACTGTCTGATGACTAGGTGTAAAACGGGCAAAGCATGGACGCGTTCTAGGGGCGTTCTGTCTCTTTGTACGACTTGTCCATCTTGTTCTTGTGTGGCTATTGTGCGTCGATGAGGTAGTAGGAGTTGTTCTGTAGCGCCCGGCCAATGATGAAGGGGCCCTCCCAAGGTGGTGACAGCTTGTGCATGCCCTTCGTATCTTGCACCAGCCGGAGAACCAGATCACCCTAGCAGAACACGACGGGCCGGATCTAGCTCGAATGATAGTGGTGCAGGCGCTGCTAGTACAGGGCTGATCTGGACAGTGCCACCTCGCGGGCTTCCTCGAGGAGGTCCACTCCATCCTCCCGCGCCTCCTTGTTGGCCTTTTCGTCGTAGAGGAGCTTGCGCAGTGAGTCGAACTCGATGTCCGCGGAGAGGACGGCTTCTGAGATGTAGACAAGGAAGAATGGGGTGAAGCCAGTTGACCTATTCGGCATGGTGTGGAGGCTCCACAGCATAGCCGGAAGTTCCTCGATCCAGCATCCGGGCGATCGCTCCAAGGGCTCGATGAGGCGCGACTTGATGCCGGCTAGCACTAGGCCATTTTCCCTTTCGACTTGCCCGTTGGACTGCGGGTGCGTGACAGAGGTGAGGTCTAGCCGGATGCCCTTGTTGCTTGAGAACCGGGCGAAGGCCCCCTTGGAGAAGTTCGTGCCGTTATCCGTGATGATGTTGTTGGGGTAGCCGAACCGGTTGATGATGTTCATGAACAAGGTGACGACTATTGCCCCATCCAGCTTCTGGATAGGCTTGGCCTCTATCCACTTAATGAACTTGTCTACCGCCACCAGCAGGTAGGTCATGCCCGCGCGTGCTCGCTTGAAGGTACCGACCATGTCGAGGCCCCAAACGACAAAGGGCCAGGTGATCGGTATGGTCTTGAGTACCATAGCTGACATGTGCCTGAGCTGCCGGAAGCGCTAGCACTCGTTGCACGCGTGGACTAGCTACTCGGCATCCTCGAGGGAGGTGGGCCAATAGAAGCCGTGGCGAACGCCTTGGCGACTATTGCCCTGGATGAAGGGTGATGTCTGCACTCGCCCTGGTGGATCTCCTTAAGTAGCCGGTAGACTGTGTCCACATCAACACATCGCTAGAAGATGCCGGATAAGCTACACTTGTACAGCTCCTTGTCGATGATGGTGTACGTGTGCGCGCATTGCCAGATTTGCTTGGCCTCCACCTCGTCATACGGAAGTTCTCCATTGGCGATGTAGTTCATGAAGGGTTGCACCTAGGATGGTATCTCCTGGATGGTGAGGATGCTCCTGTTCTCCGACTGAGGGATGTCTGGGGGTCGCCCGGGTGAGGTACCTGGAACGGCAGCCCCCGAGCCGCTTGATGAGCCGGTAGCCCTCGGGTCTTGCGAGCCAGAAGGTGCGGTCGTGCCAGAGATGGTGCGAGACTTTTTCTTGGCAGGTTCTGCCGGTTCCGCGTCTTCCGTTCCGTCAACCGGAATGCTTCCCGCCCAGATAATGGAATCCGACTCAGGAGACGGATTGATGGAAGGCTTGCGCAGGTGCTCCAAGGAGACCCCTGGTGGGATCGCCTGCCTGGTGGATCCGATTCGGGCGAGCGAATCGGCTGCCTCATTGTTGACGCGGGGGACATGATGGAACTCACATCCGTCGAAGCAGGCGCTGAGCTTCGTATGTGGAACCGGTAGAGGGCCATGTTTGCATCGCGGGCATCCCATTTTCCAAATACCTACTGCACCACCAGATCCGAGTCGCCGAAGCAAAGGATCCGGTTGACGCCAATCTCCCTGGCCAGCCAGAGGCCATGCACCAGCGCCTCGTATTCAGCGACGTTGTTGGAGGCCTTGAAGTATATATGAAGAACGTACTCCAGCCGGTCTCCTTTGGGCAAGGTAAGGACGATGCCGGCTCCCAAGCCTCCAAGCAGCTTTGAGCCATCGAAGTGCATCCTCTAGTGGTCCGAGTCAGGAACCGGAAGGAGGTATTGGGTTTCAGCCCAGTCGATGAGGAAGTCCGCCAGAGCCTGTGACTTGATCGTGAGCCTTGGCTCATATTAGATGGAGTAGGCGGCGAGCTCGATGGCCCACATAGTGACTCGGCCGGTGGTGTCCTTGTTGCCGATGATTTTCGAAAGGGGTGTGGTGCACATGACCTTAATCGGATGCTCCTGGAAGTAGTGCTTGAGCTTCTTGCACGCCAGGTACACGCCGTAATACATCTTCTGGTAGTAGGGGTAGTTCTGCTTGGAGAGGCAGAGAACCTCACTGAGGTAGTAGATGGGTCACTGAACCGGCTGAGCCTTGCCTTCCTCGGGGTGCTCCACTACCAGGACGATGCTGACGACCCGGCTGATGGCTGCTATATAGAGCAACATCAGCTCCTTGCTAGCTGGCATGGCTAAAACCGGCGCTGTGGATAGCATGCGCTTGAGGTCATGAAAGGTGGCATCGGCCTGCGAGGTCCAGGCGAACTTGTCCGTCTTCTTCATCAGCTGGTACAGCGGAAGTGCTTTCTCCCCCAACCGGCTGATGAAATGGCTGAGGGAGGCCAAGTGATATGTCCAAAACATATCTACTTTCCTGAACACTTTTGCTATTGTTTCTCCTCTAAACTTGTGTGATTTGGATGCAACTAACACAGACTGACGCTGTTTTTAGCAGAATTGCCTTGGTGTCTAGTTTTTGTGCAGAAAATCAACTATCAGGAAAAATCCGAGAAAATATGCCAAAAATCCTATTTCACTAGAACACTCCCGGAGCCAGAATACGAGATGGAGGGGGCTAGGCCCAGGCCACACCACCTGGCCGTGCGGGCTAGGCCTGGCCACGCCAGGCAGTGGTCTGGCCGCCCCAAACACCCCCTCGGTCTCCCTCTTCTCCTATAAGATGCCTTCTGACCTAAAAACTCAGGGGGGTTCGTCGTTTTTCCAAAAAGAGTTCCGCTCTGCCGCCACCACCAGATTCCACAAAACAGCACCAGAAACTCCGTTCTGGCACCCTGCTAGGACGGGGAATTGGAGGAGATCATCGCCATCATGATCACCATCGCTTCTCCATCGACCATCCATGTTTCCCCCATATATGAGTGAGTAATCCCCCACAATAGGCTATGGGGATGGTAGGGATTGGATGAGATCATTCATGTAATGGCATCAGATTGTTAGGGCATGGTGCCTAGTATCTTCTATTAGTGCTTTATGACTTTGTTGCGACTTGTTATGCTTAATGCTTGTCACTAGGGCCTGAGTGCCATGATTTCAGATCTGAACATGTTATTGATTCATTATGATAGTATTGTTTTTGGTCTTACCTGCAAGTTGTATACACACGTTGTTGTCCGGAACCAATGGCCTCGAAGTGACAGAAATCGGGATAACCAGAGGGAATGGCTTTGATGTGAGGATCACATATGTTCATGGAGTGTTAATGCTTTTCTCCGGTGCTCTATTAAAAGGAGCACCTTAATTTCCAGTAGTTCCCTTGAGGGCCCGCTGCAAACGGGCTGGCAGGACAAAAGATGTTGTGCAAGTTCTCATTGCGAGCATGTATGACTATATATGGAACACATGCCTAGGATTATCTAGTACTTGTATGCTTTATGTTATTTATCTGCAATTGCCCTATGTTCTGATTGCCATGTGAGTAAGCTCGTGTTGCTCTTGATTCACCATATGTTATGAGTAAGCTCATTACACCACCACATACACATGCTACACACATTGCTACTACTTCTGAATCTGAAACTTCTGATACTTATGATGCTACTTCTACTGTGCTTGGTAAGAGTGGTTCATTAGGTCCTTTGGTAGATGCTACGATTGCTAGAACTACAGCTGGAAATACTGAAACTCCTAATGAAGACACTACTACACCTATTAGTTCACTTGAGTCTAGTGAGAGCTATGATATTGAAGACGGTTATGTTGAGATGACCGATGAATTATTAAAGAATGTAAAAACACCCATGATAGGAGCACTGTTAAGAGTCTCCTTGAGAGGCGTACTATTATACCCAAATTGTCTCCTATTGCTAAGTTTGCTGCTTCTCCCATAAACATTAAAGATAAAGATTATGATTTCTCTCTTGATCTATCTTACATAGCTATTGTTGAGAAAGAACCTTTTTGTGGGACTAGGAATGAAAGTGCGGTAGCACATATGACTGAGCTTTCTACCATGAGTGGCATGTTTTCTGATGATATTAAGATGTGTACTTACTTTGTTGCTATGATTTTCCCCTTTTCATTGAAAGGAGAAGCTAAAACTTGGTTTAGTAATTTACCCCTGGATCTATTGATAGCCCTGATTGCTTGATTAGTACTTTCCTGCAGAAATATTTTCCTCCTAGTGCTAGACATGCTATCTTGCAGGAACTTTTTGATTTTAAACAGGGAGAAAAAGAGATATTGCCTGAATCTTGGGCAAGGTTTTGTGCTTTGATTCATGCACAGGCTGGAAGTCCATTACCTAAGAATGAGCTTCTTGATATATTTTATAATGTACTAACTAAAGAATCTAGGACATACCTAGATAGTTGTGCTGATTGTGTTTTCAGGAAGAGGACTCCCAAGGAAGCTGAGGAATTAATGGCTAAAATAAGCAAGAATTATGAAGATTGGACTCCTCCTGGACCAGCTATACCTGAAGTAATCATACCTGAACCAACTATTCCTGTGCCTATTCCAACATCAAAGAAGAGGGGAGTTATTGAATTAAATGATGAAGTGATGAAGGAAGCTAAGAAATGTCTTAAGGAGAAGGGAATTAAAGTTGCAGATGTCAAGAATTTACCTCCTATAGAAGAATTATGTAAGCCAATTCCCCACTCATCCACTATTGAGGTACACTCTCTCCAACACTTTGATGAAGGTGATATCCCTTACTCTAAACCTCCTGATCAATGCTTAGAAGAATTCGATATTTTTATTGTTAAGCAAGATAATTTTAATAAAAGGGTGCAAAATAATCTAATGGAAAACACTAGAGCTATTGTTGAGTTAAAGGATATTGTGGAAAGAACCTCTAATGATGTTAAAATGATTGTTAAACATTTTCAAATGGTTCAAACTCAAATAGATCAACCCATTAAAGTGCAAAAGGACTTGCTAGTTAATGCTGCTAAAGAAAAACATGCTTATGAAATTAGAACTAGAAGTGGTGCTGCTACCTAGGATCCTCTATATCCTGAGGGGCATCCCAAAAGAATTGAGCAGGATTCTCAACAAGATGAAAATAGTGGCTCTACTCGTAAGAAAAGGAAAAAGAAACATAAAACTATTGTAGAACCCTCTAAACCTGCTATAGATCCTAATGGTATATCTATTTCTGATGCTGAAAGAAAGTGGTAATGAAGAAAATGATGTTCTTGATAAAGAAAAGTTGAAGAAGAACCTGAAAAGCACACTAAGAATACTAAATACACTAAAGAAGATTTTGTTGCTAAGAAACATGGTAGTGAAAGAGAGCCTTGGGTCCAAAAACCCATGCCTTTCCCTGATAAGAAACACAAGTCAAAGGAAGATGAACACTATAATAAGTTGTGTGAGTGGATGAAACCTTTATTCCTGCAAATTCCTTTGACTGATGCTATTAAATTGCCTCCTTACGCAAAGTATATGAAGGATATTGTCTCAAATAAAAGGAAGATCCCTAATGAAGAAATTTCCACTTTGCTTGCTAATTATTCCTTTAATGGTAAGGTTCCTAAGAAACTTGGAGACTCAGGGATTCCAACTATCCCTTGCTCTATTAAGAATAGTTATGTTAGAACTGCTTTGTGTGATTTAGGAGCTGGAGTTAGTGTTATGCCTTTCTCTCTCTATAAGAGACTTCAACTAGAAAAACTGATACCTACTGATATATCTTTGCAAATGGCTGATAAATATACCACTATTCATGTTGGTATATGTGAGGATGTACCTGTTCAAGTGGCTCATAATTGCTTGATATTAACTGATTTTGTTGTGCTTGAAATGCCGAAAGATGATAATATGTCTATTATTCTTGGGAGACGTTTTATTAATACTGCAGGAGCTGTTATTAATTGTAATCAAGGAAAGGTGGCCTTTAATGTTAATGACAAGGAACATACTGTCTATTTCCCTAAGAAGATTGATATGACTTATGATTTGAATTCAATTGAACATGTTGAGGGCATTCAAGTTGGAGAAATATATTGTCCCATACCAAGAGAAAAATTTGAAACAATTATGATTGGGACCATTGCTATCAAAGTTGAGGTAACATAATCATTAGTGGAATACGAAGTTTTGTGTCATATGAAATTGTTTTGGTAACAAGACCTGATCAACCTTGTTAACAAAAGGATTTCATTGAACAAAACAATGCTTTCACCATGTTTATCTCCACTTACTTCTATTCTATCCATTTAGTTTTTGCTTTCGTTTAGTTTTCTTTGTTGTTAGTTGCTTGCATGTTAGAGTGTCTTAGAAATTCTGTAGTTCTGGCCTTGTTTTTTCATTGCATCATTTAAAAAAAAACTTTTTTTGTCAGAAAATCATTCATCTATACCTGAAAATTGCCCAAAAATAAAGTGTCTCGAAAAATTCCAGAAAATTCATATTAAATTTTTACGTGAAAAATAGGGTAGAGGAGTGCCTGGAAGGTACCAGGGGGGCCACCAGGTAGGCACACCACCTGGTGGCGCAGCCAGCGCTGGGGCGCGCCAGCCTATGGTGTGGGCCACCCTTGGCCCTCCACTCACTCTCTCACTTGCCACTTTCTTCTCTCTCCCGAGCAAACACCGGTCCATTTCTCAAAATCGTGTTCTTGCTGTGCTTGCCCTTGATTTTTCGATCTCCTTGCTCAGCCCATCTTTGCTGCTGAAATTTGGAGCATTTGTTCTCCAGTATGTGACTCCTTCGCTTCTCCAAGTAGATTTTTGTTTAGTGGATTATATCTTGAGTATTTTGCTGCTATAGGTGATAGGTTATGAGAGCTTGTAAGCTTGTTTGATGCTTAGAGATATAGTTTTGATGCATGTTTAGGCCTCTTACAAGTCCCTATGAGTAGTGCCCTTCATTATATTCACTTTGCAATCACTTGTTTAATAGGTGTTTAAATTTTAGAATAGAAGATGAATGAGCATCAACTAAACCAACATGAACTATGGGTGCCTGAGGTTATGAAGGTTCACCAAGAGGAGGAAGTTTTTCCTTCCATTTATCCATGCTCTGAATTCATGAGAGCTGCAGGAATTCTCCAGGATTTCCACATTTTGGTTTCTAATGCAGGATTGGAGCACTTTTTGGAAGATGAACCTTGTCAATTTGTGAAGGTAACCACCTATTAAGGTACCTCAATGGGGATCAGTGGAAGGATTAAAGAGCGACCTGCGCCACTCATGGATTTATACGCAGAAATTTGCCAAGGGAGCAGCTTCTCGAAGGAGAGTGGGAAAATCCGTAACATTCATCTCCCCTCCATTCGCTACTTTGCCTACTTTATTGCCAAGTGTGTTCTTGCTAGGAAAACTGCCAATAATTTATCTTCATATGATATAGCATTCATCTCTACTACTCTTAAATGAGATAGGCCTTTGTAACATCCCAAAACTTTAATCCAAGTGATCAATATCAAATCTACCCAATTTAGGGTTAACAAAAACTTTTTCTATTTAAAATCTTTAAGCATTCATATGTGTGTGCATTTAAAATAGGAGTTGTTTTTAATGCCATGATTAAGTGATCTACTGGTTGTAAAATGATTCTAAGGTGAATTACACATCATCTAGATCATCCCCAAGCAAATCCCAAAGAAAAATAAATCAAAAAGAAATAAATAAGCAAATGGTCACTTTTGCCATTTTAATCACATAGCCTACTTTGGGCATTCCTAGGACTCAAATGCTCACAGAGAAAATTGTGGATCTTTGCACCCCTTGCTAGTACAAGTAGTGATGTGCCAAGGCCCACTTCGTTTCATCCCAAAAACTTTCAAACTCTAAATTTAAATGACATTTGAAAATGGAATGTAGTTCATATGTATAGATCACACTTTTAAAAAACCACTCAAATGAACTCCATTTCAAAATCCCAAGCAAACCTAGATGCTTAAGCATGAGATGAACCACTCCACTAAAAATCTCCCAAAAATTCAAAAAAATTCTTCATGCGGCTATTTGATCGAACAGGTGGCAGGCAAGATTTTTTTGCCTAACTTATACTGTTTAGTGATCAAAGCATTGTCGAGTTTTTAGCCTCCATTTGGTTCCCCTGTCCCTCCCAGCTCTAACCAAACTCTCACGGGCCTATCCCTAAGCCTGGAGCAGAAGTGGCGCGCCGCCACAATATGGTCGTCGCCGGCCAGAAGCGGGCAATGCGCCAGCGACCACGCCGCACCATTCCAGCGTGCTCTCTAGCTCCGCCCAACCCTACCGCACCTCACTCCCCCTTCCCAAGGCCCAGCCAGGCCCTGGACCACCTCAGCGCCGCGCCGTCCTTTCTCTCTGCACCATGCGCAGCGCATGCCAGAGCGCGATCGCCGCCAGCACGCCACCGACCGCGCCTCGACACCATATCACGCACACCGCTCCGCCATCAACCCAGCACCCCGCCAGACACGGTCGTGCACCGCCGCACGACCTATAGTCGCCGAGAGTCGCATCGAGCACCGCCTCTGTCTCCCAGAGAGCGGAAGCTCTCGACCGTTAGGCACCACCCCTAGCCGTGCCATTGCATTGTAGCTGACCTCCAGCAGACTGCCCACCGTCCGCCTACCTCGCCCACACCGGTAGCCCCTATACCACCCTCGCCGGAGACGCCTGCCCACACCCGTCGGTCCCCTCATCGAACCTATATAAGGAGGCCACCCCCAGCCTTAATCGCCACACCATCTCACCCCCTCTCTCCATTGACCGTTTCCCCTCTCTCGCTAGAGCCGCTCGAGCCGCTGTTCGCCGAAATTGCACCGGAGGTAGCCGCTGCAGAGGAGGAGAAGTTGCCGTTGATTCCGTCCACCTCAGCCCCTGCCGCGACCTCGCCTGAGCCTGCCGTCGTCCACCAGTTCGTTTGCCCGCCTCGCCGCACTAGTTGGAGCCCTGGTACGTCCCTAGTAGACGCCCACTAGCCGTTTAGGGTTCAGTCTCTCCGGCGATGAGTCCGTCATCGGTGACGACCATGAGCCGTTGATCTGCGTTCTAATCGTGTGGCCCAGAGCGCCCCGTACCGTTTCGGGTTTTAAGTATCGATGACATGCGAACCCCCCTTGTCAGCTGCCTGCTGCGCCGCGGAGCGTCACTGGGCCGACCCGTTAGTGTTCCCGCCTAATCCCGTAGATTCAAATTTAGTTTTTTCTATTTAGGCTTAAAACCATTTCTGTCCCTTAGTTCAAAAATCAATTTAGGGAGTTTCACTGAACTAAATTGAGTGATTCCAATTTTGTTGGAAAGCTACTGAAAATATATATCCAAGCCCGTTGGATTTAAATCATTGAGATTTAGAGATCTCTCCTAGTTAAAATAACAAAACAGAAGCTTTTGCACATTCAAACATATTTATAAAATCAACCATAATAGCTTTTGAGTTGATTCCAACTCTTAAAAATCACATTTAACCATACCTATCTGAATATGTAATAATATTAAGGTTTACATGCAGTGACTTTGGACTAGTACCAAAGTAATGCTATATAGGCATTTCTAGTCACTTTAAATCATTTAATATCGAACTTAAACTTATTAAAATGTGATCCAACCTTTAAATCACCTTCCCATATGTTAGAATATGTGGTGATTACATGTGTCCACATGATCCCATATTTTAATTTGAGGAGATTAAATCTTAGTTAATTTCAATGAGTAGAAATTACTTTTCTCAAATAAAAAGAATGAAACTAGTTCATTAAACCTTGTGATGCTTGTGATGATATTAGATCATCAAATGTGTGCCTTAGTGTGCTAAGTAGACTAGTTAAGTATTGTTTGGTGATTGTGTGCTCTGTATGTATTTATAGACGATAGTACCGACCAAGCTTTCGAGGAGGAGGAGTTCTACCAAGAGGAGGAGGAAGAAAACTTCAACCACTTCACTACCCAAGGCAAGCTAACACTTGCTAGTATTATACTAGCAAGCCATCATTAACAATGCAAGTTAACACTTGCATGTATTATACCTAGCAAGCTAGAACTAAGCAAGTTAACACTTGCCCCCTTCACTTGAGCAAATGCTTTAGGCATGCTTTGGTTACACCCTTTGACTTATACCTACTCCAAGCTTTACTTCTCTTTTACTTTACCAAGTCCTTTACTTGTTTGAAGATAGCATAAAGAGTATAAAATGTGACCTATCTAGTTAGACTTAGTTGTCATTCTATGGCATGGGATTGAGATTAGCATCCCACCTTAGTGAACACTCTTAACTTAGTAGTTGGAACTAAATCAAAACTTGATTCACTTTAGATGGGAATACTTGGTTAAAATGAATTGTGCAAACCTTGGAATGATGAGTCATTCTATTGAGATGTTTTGACATGTGTTGAGAAACACAAATGGTTTATGATGATGAAAATGTTGAGGCATGAGCCTTAGCCCTTTTACAAAACTGATGGTTGGGTTCGGATGCGATACCATTCCAATTTTACCGTACAACCACAATACCTAAATTGGGTAAGGCTTAGCTGGAAGTTTATATGGATTAGTATTAGTTCCCTCGCGGGAGAGGTTTGAGCTGAGGCTACCTCTCAATGTTGTCCACCTATGAGTGCCCAAGATGACAGATGGTCATGGTTGGGAGGCCATGCTCATAGGAGAGGTGCTTATACTAGGGTGTGTAAAGGAAAGGTTATGTTTGATTATCTGCATACTAAGTATGATGATTCAGGGTTACCCCTGACAGATGTATCGAATCTTGTGGTGAAAGTGTACCACCTCTGCAGAGTGTCAAACTATTTTAATAGCCACGTCCGCGGTTATGGACAGTTGGAGTGGCCATACTGTTCCGTTGTCAGATGTTTTAAAAACAACTTATGAAATGAATTGTGACATGACTTGACCACAACAGAGTTGTGACTATGACAACTAAGTTCCCACTTAGGTGTTTTCAACTTTATTTTATCTTTCTTTGTTTCTGAACTCAGGTTAGGTTTCAAACTTAGCTTTACAAATAAACTTAGAACTTAGCATTCCTACTAGAACTACCTTACTTGTTAGTGATAGTTTGCGAGTACTTAAAGAGTACTCATGGATTTTGTCCCTGGCTATTCCTATGGCCAGACTATGAAGGAGACTACCAAGATGAAGGACAGCAGGACGACTATGATAACTAGGACTATCTTCCATCGTCGGCATTGCATGTGACTCTGAAGATGGACCCCACCGCTATGCTATTTATTCTGCTACCTGATTGTACTAAGACTGGATCATGAGATCCTTTATTTGTTGTAAGACCTTATTATGGTTTGTAATGGATGATGTACTGTGATATCCAATCTGTTATGTCTCACAAAAATGGTAATCCTGGGATTGCAATGTATGGCATAACAGGCATCTGGGATTAAAAATCCGGGTGTTGACAAGTTGGAATCAGAGCCATCCTGGCCATAGGAGACCCTAGTTAGAATGGACGTCCGAACAAAAAACTTAGTTTCAAAAACCAAAGTTAGTACTTATGAAAACTATTTCATCTCTTACCCTTGGGAATTCTTTCTCTTAAAAAAAGTCATGTTCCTCCAAATTCTTACATTACTACATTAAACTTTCACACACTTGATCACTTCACTAACTTTCTCATCTTAAATTCTTATAGATGGAAGCTCAATACAGCAAGTTCTACCAGTTGGGCAACGGAGGCCAACTGATCTTCGAGAGGGATTTGGATGCACTGTCTGAGTTCTTGGAGCGTCCTCATTCGGAATTCCTTGGAGCTCAACTCCCGGGTCCACCAGGAGGAGATTTACAATGGCTAGTAACTGTAGATATTCGAGGCAAGATAGAAGCACCAGTATCTAGGAGGATTCAGTTCTCCGTGAGAGAGAACAACTGGCTAGATGGATTAGCCAGGGCAATGCATGAAGCTCTCGCGTGTCTGTGTGCCCTGAGTGTCAACCTAATCCAAGGAACCCGCTTTGTTCACTATGCAAGGCATGATTCCATGGGAATGCCGCTAGAGATGCCAAGTCACCCAATACTGAAGCATCAAGTGGAGAACCTCGACTTCCTACTATACGACAGACAAAAGGAGTTGGACAATGCAAGAGAGCTCGCCAACCAAAACCTCGCCATTGAATCCTAGAAGGCCCAGACTTTCTCACTGCTCGTCCAGGATCATTAGTCTATGCGCCGTCAACGCGCCAAGAAGGATCGCACCATCGACCGTCTTCGTAAGAAGGTGACCGACTTCAAGAAGACCATCAAGGAGCAAGAAGCTCATCTTGCTGTAAAGGAGGAAGAAGAGGAAGGTGAAGATATCCAAGGGGATATTGACTCCTACCTCAGCAATGATGATGACTTTCTAGAGGAATATGCCGTGGACTTCTACACCGATGATGACGACTCCGACTTCATCGATGATGAGTAGATGCACTAGAGCACTATCGTAGAGTGAGGAGTATCGGTCCCATTGTATCGTAGCTTGTAGAATGGTTCTTAAAACCATATGTTTTCCTTTGATGTTGTGGTGTGTGTTTGTATCGTGTGCTTTGCTTGAATGAATGAAAAGAAGTTAGATGCAAAAACCTGTGCCAAACTCAAAGTTTTAGCTTTGAAATCAAAACCATGAACCTTAGTACTTTCCCTCTTACCCCTTTATCTACCTCAATCTTCAGATGAATCGTGGAAACCAAGGAGGGAGCAGCTCATCGCAAGAACCAATGCTGCAGATCCTGCAGACCCTCATTGCAGACCGTGAAGCAAGCAGGGCAGAGCGCCAAGCCAATCTAGCAACACTGCAGTAGATCGCCCAGATAGCTCACAACAACCAGAACCATGGAAATCAGGATCCTCATGGATCCAAACTCAAAAACTTCCAGAATACCAATCCCCCAATCTTTAGCACTTCAGAGAACCCACTGGATGCTGATGACTGGTTGCAGACAATGGAGAACAATCTAGAAGTAGCAGGAGTGGATGCCAACGAGAAGGTTCTTTTTGCCACCCACTATCTGGCAGGAGATGCAAGAGCATGGTGGAACAGCATCCGCACAATGAACCATGGTCAAGTGATGACATGGGAAGCCTTCAAAATCAAGTTCAGTCGCACCCATGTGCCGCAGGGTCTAGTCACCCGAATGAGGGATGAATTCCGAGAATTGAAGCAAGGCAGAATGACTGTAGTGGAGTACCGTGACAGATTCCTCTCCTTAGCAAGGTATGCACCTGATGAGATCAACACGGAAGCCAAGAAGAAATAGATATTCTTGAACAGACTGCATGATGAGATGCAGAATGTCCTCGTCAACATCCGTTTCCAGGATCTCGAAGAGCTAGTCGACTCTGCCATTCAGATGGAAGGGAAGATTAACCAGGCAAACGACAACCGCAAACATCATATGATGCACCAAGCGAGATCCAATAGTCACCAGAAGTACCGTCCCAACCCTTCTGCAGGATATGCCCCGCGGAACAACCGACCCCCAATGTCTCGCCCAAGCTACCCCAACTGTAGCGGAGGAAATGTGAAGTCCGGAGGAAACAACAATCACCCTGGCAACATCGGCAATTTCAACCATGAACCTCTCAAGAGCAACAACAACAACAACACTGCACCCAGAACTGGAAGCAATGTTGTGCCCGTGGCAGCGAAAGACAAGTCTTAGATTACTTGTTTCGAGTGTGGAGTAAAGGGTCACTATTCCAATGAGTGTCCCAAGAAGATTGCCGCCACTTTCGATGTGAATGCCCTAGCTCAACAGCAGCGTCGTGTTCAACTAGGAAGAAGATTCGCCCCAGGGAACCCTCACAACTGCAATGGCCGTCTCTTCCACATGAATGCCGAAGAAGCCCAAGAAGCGCCAGATGTAGTGCTAGGTATGTTTTCTGTCAACTCAGTTTTAGCAAGAGTGTTGTTTGATTCTGGAGCATCGCACTCATTTGTCACCGACATGCACTAGTAAGATTCACCCAACCAACTTGAAGCATGTCATGATAGTTCAAATCCCTGGTTCAACTACAAAAGCTAGAAAAATTTGCAAAGCTGTGCCTATCAGAATACATGGGATAGTTTTTTATGCCAATCTAATAATAATTGGGACCAAAGGTTTGGAAGTAGTACTAGGAATGGATTGCATGTCAAAGCATAAAGGATTGATAAACTGTACCAAGAAAGCCATCACCATGACCAGTAGCTCTGGAGTCTCAGTAGAGCATATATCTGAAACCTTGCCCCGTCAATTCAAGTGCAACAAGCGTCTAGCCCTACCCACCATTGACCAAGTCCGAGTAGTCTGGGAATACCCAATTGTATTCCCAGATGAATTGCCTGGTATGCCCCCGGATAGGGATATTGAGTTCATTATTGAGCTAATCCCCGGAACCGAACCCATAGCCCAGAGACCCTATAGCATGAACCCCTCAAAGTTAGTGGAACTGAAGAAGCAGTTGGATGCTATGTTGGCAACAGGCTTGATTCAACCAAGCGCATCGCCATGGAGATCGCCAGTGTTATTCGTCGACAAGAAAGATGGAGGCAACCGTTTGTGCATAGATTACAGGAAGCTGAATGACGTCACCATCAAAAACAAGTACCCTTTGCCAAAGATAGAGGATCTATTTGATCAGTTGACTGGAGCAAATGTGTTCTCTAAGATCGATCTTAGGACTGGTTATCACCAACTTAAGATTCGTGCAATGGATATTCCGAAGACCGCCTTTACTACTCGTTATGGTTTATACGAGTATACGGTTATGTCTTATGGATTAACCAATGCCCCTGCTTATTTCATGAATCTCATGAATAAGATCTTTATGAATTTTCTAGATAAGTTTGTCGTTGTGTTTATCGACAATATCCTTATCTACTCCAAGTCAGAAGAAGAGCATGAGAAACATCTGAGAATCATCCTTGAAACCCTTAGAGAGCATCGGTTGTATGCCAAGTTAAGCAAATGTGAGTTTTGGCTGAAAGAAGTATGATTCCTAGGACATAATGTGTCTGCCGGAGGAGTCGTTGTTGATCCTGCCAAGATCAAAGATGTCGAAGAATGGGAAGCCCCAACCACTCAAACCAAAGTCCGTGCATTTCTTGGATTAGCGGGATATTACCGCAAGTTCGTAGAAGGATTCTCGAGCATCACCAGACCCATGACCCAATTGTTGAAGAAGGACAAAAATTTCAAATGGATCGACAAATGTGAAGCCAGTTTCCAGGAGCTGAAGAAGAGATTGATTTCAGCCCCAATATTGATCATGCCAGATATCAAGAAGCCGCTTGATGTGTATTGTGATGCATCCAAGATTGGTCTCGAATGTGTATTGATGCAAGAGGGCAAAGTCATCGCTTATCTGTCTCGACAACTGAAGCAGCATGATCAGAATTATCCTACTCATGATCTTGAGTTAGCAGCCATAGTTTTGGCATTAAAGACATGGCGTCATTATCTTATGGGTAATCGCTGTGAGATTTATTCAGATCACAAAAGCTTGAAGTATATTTTCACTCAGAAGGAGATGAATATGAGGCAAAGGAGATGGATAGAGTTAATCAAGGATTATGACCTTGACATTCACTATCACCCCGGCAAAGCCAATGTGGTAGCGGATGCTCTTAGCACGTTGCCTTGTAGGCTAAACACTATGATCAAGGAGAAGCAACCAAATTTGTATGAGGAGTTGGAGCAGTTCAGAACTGACCTAGTTAGCAAAGGATTCTTAGCTAGCATTGAACTTCAACCCACATTGATTAGCCAGATCAAGGAAGCCCATAAGGGAAATGAAAGTATCGACGGAATCAAACATCATATTGGTACAGGAAAGGTACCTGGATTCACTAAAGACGAAGGAGTTTTGTGGTACAAAGGCCGTATATGTGTGCCAGCATATTCGGAGCTGAAGCAAGTTATCATGAAATAAGCTCATGATACTCTTTATTCTATCCACCCTTGGAGGAATGAAGATGTATCAAGATTTAAAAGAGCAATTTTGGTGGCACAAGATGAAGAGAGAAATCGGGAGCTACATCGCCAAGTGTGATATCTGTCAGAGAGTCAAAGCAGAACATCAGAGGCCCGCAGGACTATTGCAACCATTGCAGATTCCGAAATGGAAATGGGATTCCGTCGGAATGGACTTTATCACAGGTTTGCCTACTTCTAGTAGGGGAAATGACTCAATCTGGGTCATCATTGATAGACTGTCTAAAGTAGCTCATTTTATACCTGTCAAGACAACCTACCAGAGTTCGAAGCTAGCAGAGTTGTACATTGCTAGAATTGTTAGTCTGCATGGAGTCTCAGATCGAGGAACCCAATTTACCTCGAGATTTTGGCAGAAAGTCCAGGAAGGATTAGGAACCAAGTTGAATTTCAGCACCGCTTATCACCTGCAAACTGATGGATAGACTGAAAGAGTCAACCAAATCCTAGAGGATATGTTGAGAGCTTGTGTGTTGGAGTACGGATCAAAATGGGAAGATTGTCTGCCTTTCGCAGAATTCTCGTATAACAACAGTTATCAAGCTAGTTTGCAAATGGCACCATTTGAGTTCCTATACGGAAGAAAGTGTCATACCCCTTTGAATTGGTCGCAAGTAGGAGAGAGTCAGATCTTCGGACCCGACATTCTCCGAGAAGCCGAAGAGAAGGTTCACAAAGTCCGTGAGCACCTCAAGACCGCCCAATCCAGATAGAAGAGTTCTGCTGACAAGAGAAGGAGAGACCTCACTTTCATTGTCGAAGATTTTGTGTATCTCAAGGTATCGCCATTGAAGGGAACCCAACGTTTTAGTATGAATGGAAAGTTAGCCCCCAAATATATCGATTCTGAACCATCGAGGAGAAGTATCTTATCAACTGGAACTGCCAGAGGAGATGTCATCCATCCACAATGTCTTCCATATCTCGTTACTTCGCAAATGCTTAGAAGTGCCGGAAAAGACCGAAGTTTTCAAGAACATCAATCACCGAGCTGTTGATATCAACAAGGATCTGACGTATCGTGAAGTGCCCATCCGTATCTTGGAGGAAGCTTACAGAACCACCAGGACCAGAAGTATCAAATTTCTCAAGATTCAATGGAGCAACCATACCGAAGAAGAAGCCACTTGGAGGCGAGAAGATTACATTAGGACCGAGTTCCCAGATCTCTTTAGTTCCTAGTTTTCTTTCTTAAATCTCGGGACGAGATTTTTTTAAGGGCGGAAGGTTTGTAACATCCCAAAACTTTAATCCAAGTGATCAAGATCAAATCTACCCAATTTAGGGTTAACAAAAACTTTTTCTATTTAAAATCTTTAAGCATTCATATGTGTGTGCATTTAAAATAGGAGTTGTTTTTAATGCCATGATTAAGTGATCTACTGGTTTTAAAATGATTCTAAGGTGAATTAAACATCATCTAGATCATCCCCAAGCAAATCCCAAAGGAAAATAAATCAAAACGAAATAAATAAGCAAATGGTCACTTTTGCCATTTTAATCACATAGCCTACTTTGGGCATTCCTAGGACTCAAATGCTCACAGAGAAAATTGTGGATCTTTGCACCCCTTGCTAGTACAAGTAGTGATGTGCCAAGGCCCACTTTGTTTCATCCCAAAAACTTTCAAACTCTAAATTTAAATGACATTTGAAAATGGAATGTAGTTCATATGTATAGATCACACTTTTAAAAAACCACTCAAATGAACTCCATTTCAAAATCCCAAGCAAACCTATATGCTTAAGCATGAGATGAACCACTCCACTAAAAATCTCCCAAAAATTCAAAAAAATTCTTCATGCGGCCATTTGATCGAACAGGTGGCAGGCAAGATTTTTCTGCCTAACTTATATTGTTTAGTGATCAAAGCATTGTCGAGTTTTTAGCCTCCATTTGGTTCCCCTGTCCCTCCCAGCTCTAACCAAACTCTCACAGGCCTATCCTAAGCTCGAGTGGAAGTGCCGCCACAATATGGTCGTCGCTGCCGAGAAGCGAACAGCGCCATGCCACCACGCGCCGCACCATTCCAGCGTGCCCTCTAGCTCCGCCCAACCCTACCGCACCTCACTCCCCCTTCCCAAGGCCCAGCCAGGCCCTGGACCACCTCAGCGCCGCGCCGTCCTTTCTCTCTGCACCATGCGCAGCGCATGCCAGAGCGCGATCGCCGCCAGCACGCCACCGACCGCGCCTCGACACCATATCACGCACGCCGCTCCGCCATCAACCCAGCACCCCGCCAGACATGGTCGTGCACCGCCGCAGGACCCACAGTCACCTGGAGCCGCGTTGAGCACCGCCTTTGTCTCCCAGAGCGCGGGAAGCTCCCGACCGTTAGGCACTGCCCCTAGCTGCGCCATTGCGCCGTAGCTGACTGCCAGCAGACCGCTCAACGTCCGCCTACCTCACCCATGCCAGTAGCCCCCTGTACCACCCTCGCCGGAGACGCCCGCCCACACCTATCGGTCCCCTCATCGAACCTATATAAGGAGGCCACCCCCAGCCTCAATCGCCACACCATCTCACTCCCCTCTCTCCACTGACCATTTCCCCTCTATCGCCGGAGCCGCTCGAGCTGCCGTTCGCCGGAATTGCACTGGAGGTAGCCGCTGTAGAGGAGGAGAAGTTGCCGTCGATTCCGTCCACCTCAGCCCCTGCTGCGACCTCGCTTGAGCCCGCCATCGTCCACCAGTTCGTTTACCCACCTCGCCGCACTAGCTAGAGCCCTGGTACGTCCCCAGTACACCCCCACCGGCCGTTTAAGGTTCAGTCTCGCCGTCGACGAGTCCGTCGTCGACGATGACCATGAGCCGTTGATCTGCTTTTAATCGTGTGGCCCAGATCGCCCCATACCATTTCGGGTTTTAAGTGTCGCTGACATGCGGACCCCCCTTGTCAGCTGCCCGCTGCACCGCTGAGCGTCACTGGGCCGGCCCGTTAGTGTTCCCGCCTAAGCCCGTAGATTCAAATTTAGTTTTTTCTATTTAGACTTAAAACCATTTCTATCCCTTAGTTCAAAAATCAATTCAGGGAGTTTCACTGAACCAAATTGAGTGATTCCAATTTTGTTGGAAAGCTACTGAAAATATATATCCAAGCCCATTGGATTTAAATCATTTAGAGTTAGAGATCTCTCCTAATTAAAATAACAAAACAGAAGTTTTTGCACATTCAAACATTTTTATAAAATCAACCATAATAGCTTTTGAGTTGATTCCAACTCTCAAAAATCACATTTAACCATACCTATCTGAATATGTAATAATATTAAGGTTTACATGCAATGACTTTGGACTAGTACCAAAATAATGCTATATAGGCATTTCTAGTCACTTTAAATCATTTAATATTGAACTTAAACTTATTAAAATGTGATCCAACCTTTAAATCACCTTCCCATATGTTAGAATATGTGGTGATGACATGTGTCCACATGATCCTATATTTTAATTGGAGGAGATTAAATCTTAGTTAATTTCAATGAGTAGAAATTACTTTTCTCAAATAAAAAGAATGAAACTAGTTCATTAAACCTTGTGATGCTTATGATGATATTAGATCATCAAATATGTGCCTTAGTGTGCTAAGTAGACTAGTTAAGTATTGTTTGGTGATTGTGTACTCTGTATGTATTTATAGACGATAGTACCGACCAAGTTTTTGAGGAGGAGGAGTTCTACCAAGAGGAGGAGGAAGAAAACTTCAACCACTACACTACCCAAGGCAAGCTATTATTGGCAAGCTAACACTTGCAAGTATTATACTAGCAAGCCATCATTAACAATGCAAGTTAACACTTGCAAGTATTATACCTAGCAAGCAAGAACTAAGCAAGTTAACACTTGCCCCCTTAACTTGAGCAAATGCTTTAGGCATGCTTTGGTTACACCCTTTGACTTATACCTACTCCAAGCTTTACTTCTCTTTTACTTTACCAAGTCCTTTACTTGTTTGAAGATAGCATAAAGAGTATAAAACATGACCTATCTAGTTAGACTTAGATGTCATTCTATGGCATGAGACTGAGATTAGCATCCCACCTTAGTGAACACTCTTAACTTAGTAGTTGGAACTAAATCAAAACTTGATTCACTTTAGATGGGAATACTTGGTGAAAATAAATTATGCAAATCTTGGAATCATGAGTCATTCTATTGAGATGTTTTGACATGTGTTGAGATACACAAATGGTTTATGATGATGAAAATGTTGAGGCATGAGCCTTGGCCCTTTACAAATCTGATGGTTGGGTTCAGATGCGATACCATTCCAATTTTACCATACAACCAATATACCTGAATTGGGTAAGGCTTAGCCGGAAGTTTATATGCATTAGTATTAGTTCCCTCATGGGAGAGGTTTGAGCTGAAGCTACCTCTCAATGTTGTCCACCTATGAGTGCCCAAGATGACAGATGGTCATGGTTGGGAGGCCATGCTCATAGAAGAGGTGCTTATACTAGGGTATGTAAAGGAAAGGTTATGTTTGATTATCTGCATACTAAGTATGATGATTCAGGGTTACCCCTGACAGATGTATCGAATCTTGTGGTGAAAGTGTACCACCTCTGCAGAGTGTCAAACTATTCGAATAGCCGTGTCCGCGGTTATCGACAGTTGGAGTGGCCATACTATTCCGTTGTAAGATGTTTTCAAAACAACTTATGAAATGAATTGTGACATGACTTGACCACAACAGAGTTGTGACTATGACAACTAAGTTCCCACTTAGGTGTTTTCAACTTTATTTTATCTTTCTTTGTTTCTGAACTTAGCTTAGGTTTCAAACTTAGCTTTACAAATAAACTTAGAACTTAGCATTCCTACTAGAACTACCTTACTTGTTAGTGATAGTTTGCGAGTACTTAAAGAGTACTCGTGGCTTTTGTCCCTGGCTATTCCTATGGCCATACTATGAAGGAGACTACCAAGATGAAGGATAGTAGGACGGCTATGATAACTAGAACTATCTTCCATCGTCAGTATTACCTGTGACTCTAAAGATGGACCCCACCGCTACGCTATTTATTCCGCTACCTGATTGTACTAAGACTGGATCATGAGATTCTTTATTTGTTGTAAGACCTTATTATGGTTTGTAATGGATGATGTACTGTGATATCCAATCTGTTCTGTCTCGCAAAAATGGTAATCCTAGGATTGCGATGTATGGCATAACAGGCATCTGGGATTAAAAATCCGGGTGTTGACAGTCTTACAACTTGGGTGCTTTGATAGCTTTTCGTCTTGCTGCGAACCGCGAGAAAGGTGGAATTTATGGGGGCCTCATTGCTTCTCGTTTACTAGCATTGCATGGTTTAGTGCCTCATCATCTAGACCTACAGTTTCCCATAGAAAGGCTTGATCTTAATTCCATGATACAACATAAATTTATTTCCTCGTGGGCTAGTTTGAGTGAGTTGTCTTATGAAATAACCTTTCTCAAAGATGGTTGGAGAAAGAGCAAGTCCGAGCGTGTTGTCCTTTTGCCTGCACATGTTTTGTTTAAACTTGATAACAGGGTAGGATGGTCCCTCACGGAGGAGGAGCTTGATACGTACTTGGGAGAGCTCTCCCAATAGGAGCAGGATACTAGAAGGGAGGTCACAGATGATTCGGTCCAGCCCTCGAATGAGGGTGAGTCTTCATATCAGCAGCCTACTTATGATTGGGGAGCTTCTTCTTCGTCCCACGGGCCTAACTACGATCATTCTTACAATGACCCGCCTTCTTGGAACCCTTACCCGTATCTGGATTGACATCCGCTTAGGCCAAAATCCTAAGCTTGGGGGAGGAACGCCAACATCGCACTCATCTACATATCATTTTGTGTCAGTACTTTGTATATTCATGTTTTGTTCTCTTTTTAGTTTTCATTCTTTCTTTGCTTTTGCTTTCCAAAACACAAAAAGACCAAAAATATTTCTGTTGTTTCTCTTTGGTTTGCTTCTTTTTCTTTTTGCCTTGGTTTGTTTTTCCCTTTTTGCTTTGTTTGAACTATTCGAAAAACCCAAAAAGATTTTTCTTTGCTTGTTCTTCCTTTTTGGTTCTTGCCTTAAAAAAATCGAAAACACCAAAAATATTTGTTGTTCTTCTTTGGTTTTGTGAGTTTGTTGCAGCGTTCAGCAGTCCTCAGTGGGATTTGATTTCATATTATTATTCAAGCCACACAAGTGAAGGGCAATAATGAGGATTAATGACGACTTGAGTTGTGGTAAGAGGCTGGTAACAAACTCTATTTGTTTTCATCTTTGTACATATACTCATCATTGTGGGCATGCTTAGTCTGTTCGTGTAGGGTATATGTTATTTTTGGATGCTTAGTAGTTCTTGCTTTCATATGATTAGTTCCAGCTTGCTAATAGTTTGTAGCATGTCTTATGAATGTTAGCTTGCATTACTCTATTCATAACTTGGTATGACACCATGGTATCCTCCTCTGAATGTTTCATTTGAATTGACTTGGCACATGCTCATGCATGCATATGACTGAAATAATCAGTTAAGCCTCGATGAATTATTTTGCCTTGAGGGTCTTGAATCACTTTCATGCCATGATTAGTCCTGTTTTGTTGCAAGCATGATTATGACAACTATTGCTCTCTCATTTGTCGCTCCCTTACTATTGCTAGCCTTCACTTACACTGAGTATGTTTTACTCATGTTTCCAACTCCCTAAAACCAAATATTGCTAAAAGTTTCCACCATACCAACCTATTAACATCATTTTCTATTTCCGTGCATATTCAATATGCCTTGTTTTCTTCCGAATAAAATGTTTGCTTGTTATGAGAAAGTTAGTTAGTAAAGCTCTCACGAACTTGATGGCACACTTTATTTCCTGCACTTAATAAACTTGAACCATTGTGACTGTCCATGAAAGTTATATGCTTGCAAATTGTAGGCCGGGGATTAGCGTAACTGCTTTGTCACGGGAACGCTTTCAACACCTGTAAATATATACCCAGTTGATACCATGCTCTTTTGTTTGCGGATGTTGTCAGTGTGAAATAAAAGTGGAGCTTGTAAGTCCATGGAGTTATGTATGTGTGTTAGACAAACGCCTGGGCCGCCGGTCTAATCCATGCTGTCATGGTTGAAACCTGCAGTGTAACCATAATAAGTATCCATGAAGCATTCTTCTTATAAAAAAAGAGAAAGAGTTAGCTATTGAGAAAAAGAAAAAAAGAGATTTGAGAAAAGAGGAAAGAGAAAAAAGCACCATTTTCCCATGGTAAATAAGAAGATTGCTGAGATACTCATTGTCTGCTTGCCTTGTCATTTTGATATGGGGATTCTTCCGTATCATCGGGCAAGGGGTACCCCGTTGGTGGTTCTCTATGATACGCACGTATTTACGATGACAAGAACTTATCGGTAACTAAAGTTGAGTAGCATGAGGAGCGGCCCTCGTACTCAAGGGGCATGGGATTTCTAGTTTATAGTCTGTCAAGCATATAACTCAGATTGGACCTCACTTTCACCTTAACCATATTAAAGATGCTTATGATAGGGGCAATGAGAGCTCAAAGCTAATGAGTACATACTTTCAGCATTTGGAAGCCTTTCAAACTTTTCAAAACCTTTTTCATTTCCTTATTGAGTCTCCACTTATTCTATGAGAACCTTCTTGAGAGCATAGTTGTCATTCTTAGTGTAATGTGCTTGTCTCAAAACTTGATTATTTGTGTTAGGACTTTGATGCTTGTATCTTTGATATCTTTACTTCTAGTCTTCACCTGAACTTCAGAGGTGCCTTGGCATTCATAATCAAAGGCAAGCGAGACACCACTCTATCATACCTTGTTATGAGCATTGTAATGTTGCTTATGTTTATGTTTCATGCTACTTATTATTTTTTAGTTGGAATCTCTTCATAGCTTGCAATGCTTATTAAGTAAACTTAGTTGGATACTCCTTATTATGAATTGTCTAAGTAGTTGATCACATGCTGAGAATATATACATCTTATGAAGCAAATGTGTTCATGAAAGTTTCTTTTATCGCACTCAGTTTTCAACTGAATTGCTTGAGGACAAGCAATAAGCTAAGCTTGGGGGAGTTGATACGTCCAAAACGTATCTACTTTCCCGAACACTTTTGCTATTGTTTCTCCTCTAAACTTGTGTGATTTGGATGCAACTAACACGGACTGACGTTGTTTTTAGCAGAATTGCCTTGGTGTCTAGTTTTTGTGCAGAAAATCAACTACCAGGAAAAATCCCGGAAAATATGCCAAAAATCCTATTTCACCAGAAGACTCCTAGAGCCAGAATACGAGACGGAGGGGGCTGGGCCCAGGACACACCACCTGGTCGCAGTGCTAGGCTGGTTGCTGGGGGTGGTCCGCCGCCTTGACACCCCTCGGTCTCCCTCCTAACCTATAAGATGCCTTCTGACCTAAAAACTCAGGGGGGGTCGACGTTTTTCTAGAAAGAGTTCCGCTCCACCGCCACCACTAGATTCCACAAAACAGCACCAGAAACTCCGTTCTGGCACCCTGCTGGGACGAGGAATTGGAGGAGATCATCGCCATCATCATCACCATCGCTTCTCCATCGACCATCCATGTTTCCCCCATCTATGAGTGAGTAATCCCCCGCTGTAGGCTATGGGAATGGTAGGGATTGGATGAGATCATTCATGTAATGGCATCGGATTGTTAGGGCATGGTGCCTAGTATCTTCTATTAGTGCTTTATGACTTTGTTGCGACTTGTTATGCTTAATGCTTGCCACTAGGGCCCGAGTGCCATGATTTCAGATCTGAACATGTTATTGATTCATTATGATAGTATTGTTTTTGGTCTTACCTGCAAGTTGTATACACACGTTGTTGTCCGGAACCAATGGCCTCGAAGTGACAAAAATCGGGATAACCAGAGGGAATAGCTTTGATGTGAGGATCACATATGTTCATGGAGTGTTAATGCTTTTCTCTGGTGCTCTATTAAAAGGAGCACCTTAATTGCCAGTAGTTCCCTTGAGGGCCCACTGCAAACGGGCTGGCAGGACAAAAGATGTTGTGCAAGTTCTCATTGCGAGCATGTATGACTCTATATGGAACACATGCCTAGGATTATCTAGTACTTGAATGCTTTATCTTATTTATCTGCAATTGCCCTATGTTATGATTGCCATGTGAATTGTCTTGTCCATGCAATGCCCGTCCATCCATCCCTATGCCTACCACACTCGAATCCTACTATTTACTGCTATTGTTACTACTGTCTTTACTTTTACTACTTCTATTACTTTACTATTCCTACTACAAAACTGTTGCTACTGATAAACTACTGTGAGCAAGATTGTTTCTAGGTGCAGCTGAATTGACAACTCAGTTGTTAAGGCTTATAAATATTCTTTGGCTCCCCTTGTGTCAAATCAATAAATTGAGTTTCACTTCCCTCGAAAATACTGCGATACACCCCCTATACTTGTGGGTCATCACCAAGCATCCGGTGAATTTCTGGACTCCAAGCAAGCTCTTCGGTGGCTACATCCTCTCGATAGTCGCAATCTTCTCCGGGTTCGCCTCGATCCCTTGTTGTGAAACGAGGAAACCGAGTAGCTGGCTGGATGGGGCGCCGAAGATGCACTTCTCCGGGTTCACCTTCATCTGGTACCGACGGAGGTTGCTGAACGTTTCCCCCAAGTCCTTGAGGAGGGTGTGCTTCTCCTTCATCTTGATGACGACGTCGTCCATGTAGGCGTACACATTTTGGCCGATCTGCGAGTGCAAGCATTTCTGCATATAGCGCTGATAGCAAAAAACCCCGTACGGGGTGATGAATGACGTCTTTATCTGGTCAGCCGGGTTTAGCCGGATCTGATTGTAACTGGAGTAACAATCTAAAAAGGACAACAAATCGTAGCCGGCCGTGGAATCGATAACTTCATCGATACGGGGCAAAGCAAAGGGGTCTTTCGGGCATGCCTTGTTCAGGCTGGTGTAGTCGATGCACATGCACCAGGTCTTGTTCTTCTTCAACACCAGGACTGGGTTGGCCAGCCAGTCCGGGTGGTACACCTCCATAATGAACCCGACCGCAAGGAGCCAGGTGATCTCGTCACCAATGATCTTTCTTTTCTCCTCTGTGAACCGTCATAGAGGTTGCTTGACCGGCTTGGCATCTGGCCGCACATGAAGCGAGTGCTCGGTGAACTCCCTCGGCACACCTGGCATATCCTTGGGTGACCATGCGAAGATGTCCCGATTCTCACGGAGGAAGTCGATGAGCGTGCCTTCCTATTTGCTGTCCAAGTTGGCACTAATGGTGACAAACTTGGTCGGGTCGGAGGGGTCGAGCAGAATCTTCTTTGTCTCCCTAGCCGGCTAGAAAGTTGTGTCCCCAGCCGGCTTCCTGCTAGGCAGCACTTCTTGCTAGGCCATGGCCACATTGCGCATGATCTCACGCTTCTCTTCGGCTATGATGAGGGCCTCGGCCAGCTTGGAGCTGGCTGAGGCACACTCCATCGACCGCCTGAAGCAGCAAGCGATGGTGATCACGTTGTTTGGCCCCGGCATCTTCGTCTTGAGGTACGCGTAGTGGGGGACGGCCATGAACTTGGCAAGGGAAGGGCGCCCGAGGAGAGCGTGGTAGGAGCTCGACAAGTTCACCACATCGAACCATACCGGCTCGCGCCGGAAGTTCTCCTCGGTCCCGAAGATGAAGTCTAGCTGGATTTTACCTAGCGGAGCGCAAGCCGGCCCCGACAGTACACCGTGGAACGTTGTGGTAGTCGGGTGCAGGTCGCACTCGCAGATGCCAAGCTTCTCCAGCGATGACCGGTAAAGCAGGTTGAGGCTGCTTCCCCCGTCGATGAGGACACGAGAAACGGCAGGTGCGCTTGTTGGAGAGGATGAGGGGGTCAAGCACCATGGCATAGCCTCCGGGATTCGGAAGCTGATCCGGTCGATCCTCCCGGCTCCAGGTGATGGGGGTCTCCAACCAGTTTAGGTACTGGGGGACTAGGGAGACGATGGTGTTGACCTCCTTAGAGCGCCACCTGTGGCTATGCTTGTCGTCCAGCTCGGTCTCGAAGATGTGGTAGGCGGCGTGCGGCTGGGGGTAGCCATTGTTTTTGTTGCAGTTGTTGCCGCCGTTACCATCATTAACAGCTCCCCTATCTGGTGGTGGGGGTCCACCGAGAGGGGGCGATGGTAGCCGTTGTTGGTTGCCTTGGTCCTTTAGCTGGTGGGTCCAGCTGCAGTTCCGGGTAGTGTGCGTAGTTGGCTTGAAGGGACCGCTGTGCCACTTGCACGGTCCATCAAACATTTGGTCGAAGGTGAGCCATGGCTTCTGCCTTCTTGCGTCATTAACCGGTGCATCGAGCGCATCCTCCACAACATTGACCTGCCGCGTGTGGTAGCGAGGCTTCTGTTGTCCAGCTTGGCGGTCCCCGTGGAACCGGTTGTTGTTGCCGTGGTGCCTGGAGGATCCGGCTTCTCTAGCCAGATTGCTTGGCCGGTCACGAGCCGGCTCCGAAGGAGTCGGACGCCCACCAGCACTCACCCAGAGAGGTTTCTTCATTGTGGCATCCGCCATGGCATACTGGTCCACAACCGTCATGAGCTCCGCCATGGTTTTCGGCTCATCACACAGTAGCCGATGGTGAAGCATGGTGCCTTCTCGGCACCCCTCAACGAAGAACCCGATCGCCTGGCTCTCCAGGATTCCCTCGCAGGTGTTACGCAGCTCCGTCCATCTGGCGAGGTACTCACGGTCTGACTCGTGGTCGCCCTGGACGCACAAGGCCAAGTCACGCGGGCGGCTCGGACGCTTGTACGTGTCATTGAAGTTGCGAACAAACACCTTCTCAAAATCTGGCCAGGCTTTGATGCTGTTGGGGACGAGGTTGTTGAGCCATGTCCTCGCTGACCCGGTTAGCATGAGGGAGATGTAGCGCACAGTTGTGCGCTTGTTCCCATGGGCGATGCCGACTGTCGTGGCATAGTCGGTCAGCCAATCTTCCGGCTTCATGCTACTATCATACTTGGGGGTATCCCTAGGCAGGGTGAACTTATCCAGAAACGGCTCGTTCCAGATACAGGGTCCAAAACACACCGGTCCAGTGGAATCTTCCTCTTCCGTGGCGCGCGCTTGAGCGAGGAGCTCGATGCGATCACAGGCATCCGGACGGTCCGGGTTAGGCGCTCCTACCCGGCCCGAGAGACGGGAACTGGCAGGTCGTGGCGCTCCGGTTGGTGGAGGGGGCGGGGTGGGTTGTTGTTCACCGTTTGCTCCTGATGCGGCTGGCCTTGTTGCCAAAGTTGCAGCACCGGCTACGGGATCTAGCCGGAGGAGAGGACACATGCTGGGTCTCGTGGGGTGCACCCTTGATGTTGCCGGGCAGCTTGCTTCCCCTGGAGCAGTTGGGGTCCTCGTGCATCTGCCGGATGGCATCAGCCTGCTCATCCACGATCCGGAGGAGCTCCTACACCCGGGCGTACTGCTGGTCTCGCTCCTCGCCCTCCAAGTTGGGCAACTCATCTGCCGCGACTCACCCCGCGTGTAGGTTCTTGATGGGTGTGTTGTAGGTGGGCCGAATGAGAGTAGGTTGGCGGATCCGGCTCGCCATCCAATTCTATCCTTTCGCCTAGCTCACCGCCCCGGTGCCGTACATTTCCGCTTCGGCTCGGTTCCGCAGTAGCCAGAGTGTGGCCGTGCGCGCGGTCGTACTCGCGCTGAGTGATCTCGATTTACTTCCTGGTCGCAGCCATCTCCATGGCCTCCTGCAGGAGAAGCTGCATCTCCATGGCGAAGTTGGCTTCCGCCTCATCCGGGTTATCCCCGGGGTTAACTGGCATGAGGAGCCGCTCGATGGCCTCTTCCACCGGGTTCCTAGGCCACGGCGGAGTAGAAGTTCCGACATCGTCCGCGCCCCACTCCCGAGGCTGGCGGGGCTGAGAGCTAGAGCCGGCCATCATGACCTCGATGTCGCGGGGAGCGATGGAGGCGCCGCTGCCGAGGTAGAGTGGCTCC
This sequence comes from Avena insularis, assembly GCA_023614405.1. Classification (NCBI taxonomy): domain Eukaryota; kingdom Viridiplantae; phylum Streptophyta; class Magnoliopsida; order Poales; family Poaceae; genus Avena; species Avena insularis. Next base: position 456,968,107 of record CM042694.1, read on the forward strand.
GTCACGGAGACGATCTCCCTAGGGAAACGCTCTGGCATGGTGGGGACGTAGATGGGGAGGTCATCGAAGAGCAGGATAGAGCCATTTGCCAGAAACATGAATCCGGCGAAACAAGAAGTGTTGTCGATGACGCAGTTGAACTTGCCAAGCGTAAGCACTAGGCCAAAGGCCACGCGCTCACCGGCTGAAGTGTAGGGTCCTGTGCGGAACGTGACTCCGGTCAAAGCCATCTAGCCCCACGGTGGGCGCCAACTGTCGTTGTATTGGGAACGGCAGTACCTAAACATGTTAGATAGAGGTGTGGGGACTAGCAGGGAAGCTCTCGACATCATCCGTAGGCAGGATTGGGTACGAGCAAGTGTAGCGAGACACAAGAAGTACCTAGGTTCAGAGCCCTCGTGGTGAGGTAAAGCTCCTACTCCTGTCGATCTGACTATGAGTGGTATACAGGCTACAATTGCTCCTTGAGTTGTATGTTCTATCTACAACCTTAAATGCATTGAGACCAACCCTTCCTACGAGAGCCTTGCCTCTCCTTATATAGGTAGAGAGGCAACGGTCCCTCTGGCCAGTCCGGCTGGTGGGCCCCACATGCGGGTCCCAACCGGCTGGTCATCTACAGTATTCGGTACACTTACATCCCATCAAGGTACATGTGGTAGGGTCATCGTGGGTACAGTGAACACCGTGCGAGCTTGTCGTCAGCATCTGGCCACTGTGCCCGCGTCACCCAGCAAAGTCTTCGGTATGGCCATGTAGTTGCGGGTCTTGTCATCGTACCAGGGTGTACCGCGTACTGTGCAGCACGTCGCTCTGTCCTCCTGATTGTGTCCGGCTATGCTGATGTAGTTGGTCCTGTTTCTTGTTGCTCCTCTTGGTTCCGGCTACCATAAAGTATCCGATATGATTCGCTCGTGTTCGGCTACGCTGAGCCAGCCGGATGTGAACCAACTGCCGTAGTTCTTATCTGGTTGGGGTATCCGGAGATCATCCCCCCGGCACCTAGCGTCTCCCTGTCCATCTCATCAATCTTCAGCTCGAGGGCCTTCAAATCCCTGTTCCGACATCCATGGTCAGCGTCGAGGAAGTCCAAAGGGATATCCTTGATCTCCTTGCCTTGCTCGCTATTGCTCCCGATCTCCATAGGAACTTCTCTCCTTGACTTCTGTCCCTTGGTTTGCGTGTTCCTGAGTATGAAGAAGAGATATATTGGTTCCTAGAGATTATGATTAGAGCGAGAGACAATGGTTGTATATAAGGGGGGTTATAGGTCGGTAAAACTCGCGAGAAACACCAAATTGTCGTCCAAGAAAAGAATCTTAACGAAATAGGGAAAGAAATCACAGATTTGGAAGAGTCCTGCCGCGTAACGACCAACTATACGGGCGCGACCCGTATAGCTCCGGCTGTATAGTTGGTTCCGGGCAGATATTTCCAAATATCATGAGTCCAGATCAGGTAAGTTACGACTCGGAACCGACAATAACATTTTTTGGCAAACAAAAAACATCTGGTAGTTTAACGACCAACTACGACCAACTATACGGCCGGAATATTGCCTCCAATCGTATAGTTGCGATCATATAGATATAGACACCAAAAATTAAAAGTGCCTGAGAGTTCAACGACCAACTATACAGCCGGAATTATTTCATCTGGTCGTATAGTTGTGCCTGTATAGTTCTAGACATCAAAAACAATTTCGCAAAGAAGATACAGAGAGTTTAACGACCAACTATACGGAGGGAGCTTCCTCTCCGGTCGTATAATTCCACCTGTATAGTTGGTAAAACCCTCAAAAACTTCAGAAAAACACAAGGAATTCAAAGGCAGAAATTTTAGGAGTAAAATCTGTGAAAATAAATCACTTATTGGAGTAAGAACACTTACCTTGATCTTACCCTTTACTTATTCGGGGATGAAAAACTCCTCCAACAACAAAGACTTCTTCTCTTTTGAAGGAATTGAATAATTCTCGTAAACGAAAATCGCCAGGACTAAAATTCCTCTCAATAAGATTGGTGTCTTGTTGGGAAAACATGGACACTGCATTCAACATCTTTATTTCATGCCTCTGCATAATCTGCAACTCAAATTCTTGAAGTAAAAGAATCCAACGGATCAGTCTTGGCTTATGATCTTTCCTCTCAAGGAGTTGTTTTAAACCATCACGATCCGTATGAACTCTCACTTTTGCATCAACTATATAAGAATGAAATTTATCACAAGAGAAAAATACAGCAAGAAGTTCCTTTTCTTCCTTAGGATAATTCTTTTGAGCACCATTAAGAGTTCTACTAGCATGATGTATAATATTAAATCTGCAACCAATGTGTTGTCCCAGAGTTACTCCTACAGCGTCATCACTAGTTCACATATTAAGTCAAAATTCATATCCAATATAGGAGGTTTAATAATAGGAGCACGGGATAAAGAATTCTTGAGTTTATCAAAGGCTATAAGAAATTTATCATCAAAATTAAATCTTAGTCCCTTTTGCAAGAGGTTAGTCAAAGGTTTAGATATTCGAGAGAAATTTCTAATGAACCTTCTTGATTACTAAAGAAAAGAGCTACCATTTTCTCGATAGTTTTATCTTTCTCTTCTTGTATTTGTGGAGGCCTGTCTTTAAATTTGGAAAAGTGGAATTCCTTTGCCACTCCCCCAAGCTTAAGAGACACTATCTCCTTTTTAAAATCAACATAGGCACCTATATCACTCAAAACAGTCCTTCCAAATATAATTGGGCAAAGAGTGTCAGCTGGCATATCAACAACTACAAAATCAATAGGAAAGTTTTGGTTGCCAATTGTGACAGTTGCATCTTAAACTACTCCCATTAGAATTCTAAGATTTTTATTGGCTAACATAATTGTCATATCAGTATTTTTAATTGTAGACAGTTCTTTTCTTTTTTTATTTCTAAATAGAAATCATAAGATATAACATTAACTTCGGTGCCAAGATCAGATAAACCATAATGCAAGGTTTCCTTAAATATGCAGGGAAGAATAGGCTTACCCACATCTTTTACCTTTGTCTTACCTTCAACCAATACGGAAGTCTCTTCATCAAGTTCAACTATGTTACAATGCGCGTACATAGCCATAATTGCTTCCTTGGTTACTTCTTCATCTTTGGTTTCTTCCAGATGTTCCAAGACTTCGGGAATACTTTCCTCTTCTTTCTTTTCCTCTGCTACTTTGACCTGTTCATATTCAAAAATATGCTTCTGTGCAGTGTTAGGGAAAGGTATCTCATTTGTTGGCTCTAGGGAGGCGAGTGTTGCTTTAACTTCTCTTTTCTTCTCAGGTTCGGGTGGTGGATCATACTTGACCAAACCCTCCTTTGGAGCTTTGATATGTTCTGTAAAAGCTTTAACAACTTGGAACACAAGATCTGAATCCAAATAAAGTTCTTTAGATAATTCTTCAACATGGCCTTTTTTATATAGTCATGAATACAATCATGTTCTATTTCTATGCCTCCTTCACTTCCTAGACCAAAATTCCATGAAACTCTATGATCGCGAATTCTATTAAGTAAAGCCCAAGCTTCAGTTATAGGAAGATTCATAAAGGCTCCTTCCGTGAAAGAGTCTAGTTCAATTTTATTAGGTTCGATTAAACCGCCATAAAAGATATGCAATAAATACCATTCAGGCAAATCATGATGAGGACATAGGCGAAGTAAATCTTTAAATCTGATATAAGCTCTTACTAGTCCTTCATTAGAACGGTTCTTCCAAGTCACTATAAGACGCCTGATTCCAAAAGATTTTGATAATGGGTAATATTTTGCTAGAAATTCAAAAGCTAGATTATTCCAAGTAGTAGTGGCTTCTGGGGGTAAAGATCTATACCATGAGAGAGTTGTACTAGTCAAAGTCTGACTAAAAAGTTTAACACTTACCTCATCAGCAGTATATCCCATCAATTGAAAAGTGACACATATATCTTTGAAACATGCAATATGCTCATATGGATCAGGATCTTCTTCATTTCCAGTAAATTGTTTCTTGTGTAGAATACCAAGTAATAGAGGATTTATTTCAAACCCCCTTGTCTTCTCATTAGAGTAATCTCTTTTATAAATATCATAGGGCTTCCCAAAGTGGTTGAGTGGGTTAGCACTAGTCATATGCTCTAACTCCATCATGTTGGTGGAAACCTGTAACTCAAAATAAAATTTAGCAAGACAAAAATAAATAAGTAAAAACTAAAAGAGCTACAACACTTAGCTCCCTGACAACGGTGCTAGAAAATAGCTTGATGACTGCAAGTGCACAAATCATTTGTACTAGTTTCGAAATAAAGATATCGATCCCACAGGGAGCAGGAGTCTGAAGTCTAATAATTCTTGAAATAAATATTACACTAGTAATGCTTAATAAAGTTCTAAGTGACAAGATAAAATGCGAGTATTGCGTAAAAGGGTGTTTTGGGGTTTTTGGTATAAGAGCAATAATAAGTAAAGTAAAACAAATGAATATAGGAAGTAAGTATTGCATATGTAAGAGAGATTGGAACTGCAATAGGGAAAAAGCGTTCTCACGGAGTAGTGGATTCATCACTAGCATTATAAGGAGCTAAGGTAAAGATTATTATCATGAACATTCTGAACTATGTATGTGTGGGAGGAACTCCGTATATGGACAAATAGGTAGCAACCGCTGCTCACATCATCCTCATAACCACAACAGTCAGCAATTGACATCAATCGAATTACTGTGCCATTAAGGGACGTAATCCCGTAGGACGTATCCCATGGCATGGATAGTGTCCTGTGTGTTTCCTCGATTTCCCAAGTTGATACATAAGGAGTGCCAATAGCTTTATAGTCACTGTAAGTGCTAACACACCTCCATCAACCAACAAGTAGTTCCCTCCATCAAGTCCCCATGAGAGGCAAATATTCAGAGGTCGACTTCTCTCAACATCAAGATGAAGACCATCTAACACATGGTCACAGCGATGAATATTATAATAAACTTTATATTATTTCAGTCTCATACTAGGGTTTCTCCATCTCCCCAAGCACTAATGATCTACTCAGACATGGAGGTAATCAACATCATGGCAATAACAATGGAATCTATCATAGATGAATAGTACTTGTATAAATCCACAACGAGTACGGAAATTACAGCAAGATCTAGACAAGATGTAGATGGGATGGATGGATATGGTGGTGATGTAGTGGTGGATGATGAATATCGATGCCTTAGCCTTCCGGATCTACGCAAGGCGAAGCTGGATCCCTGGTGGACAAGTTCCCACTCCAGATGCCTTCCGGAGGTGAGGTTTCTACGATTTCTGGGTGTTCTGTATGTCGTCTCCCCAATCCAGTTGCACAGGGTGAAACAATTTGAGGAGGTGGTGGCGGCGCCAACTATACGGCAGGAATTATATGGCCAAAAAATTTATTCCCGCCGTATAGTTGGTCGTTAAACCGTCTATCTCCCTTGATCGCTCGGAATTTCTTCTGGTATTATTAATATTTCCCAAATAAGCGATTTACATTGTTTTGACTCCTTTTGTCCTCAGTACAACTGCTTGAAGAATTGTGTCCATTATATCCATCATCTGTCCTAATCCTGGTGAAAACAGACATAAAATGTGTGCGGGAGCATCGTAAAATACCAAGATCCTAGATCTACAATGCAAAATAACAATATAAAACATGATGCATATATGGACTCATCAGTAGACTACGTCTGTTTGCACATATCAGTAGACTACAAGTGCACAGATCAATTGTAGCTAGTTTCAAAGTAAAGATATCGAACCCACAGAGAGCTATTGGTAAAGGTATTTATGCCCCTCGTTACTCTCTACCAAGGGATACTTATAAGCTTCCTTTGATCTCAAGGAAAGGGTGTTTGAAAGGTTTATGGTTGTTTGCAGAAAAGTAGTTAAAACAAGTAAAGGAAAACAAGTAACAACTTTGTATGAAAGAGTGGCTGAACTCAATAGGGCTAAAACATTCTCGGGAATGTAGGATACACCACTAGCATAGTATTATTGTTATATGTAATCAAGATAACATACTCCTTGTGTTATGAGATGTGTGGAGAGATCTCCATAATAAGATGTTCACTAAAAGGCTCGTAGGAGGCAAATTTGTTGAGCCAAGAGTGAGCTCACCTCTAAATAACCAATGCGATGTTTGAGAGCAGTCTCCCATACAGACCACCCCAATTAAGGGTTCCCTCGTGCATATCATAATTAGCTTAGGGAGTCCCTCTTTAATCCTCCTTTGACCAAGGACGTTACGAGCCGATGCCAATCTGTCATGGGGCCATTCCAGGTACGCTTCCAAGACACGTCCAAAGGATTTCTCCCTCCCTTTAGTCCCAAGGGAAAATGATATGCGGCCGACTACACGTACCATCTAAAGAGAGAGATCAAACACAACTCATAATTTATATCATAGACATGCAAGTCATATGGACACAAGAATAGATCATCTTTATTACAAATTCATTATTGTGCTAGGGTTTCTCCATCTCCCCAAGAACAAGGGAAGTACTCACTCATGGAAGAAATCAACAACATCATCATAATCAAATGGATGGATAAAAGTATGAAGGTAGATGTAATGCAAACCACAATTGAATCTAGAATTACAAGAAGATCTAATAGATAAAAGATGGGCTAATGGTGGTAATGGAGATGCAGCGGTTGATGATGAAGGGGATGATGCATTGTCCTCTAGTGATCCATGATGTAGCGGGGATTTTGCCCCAGCCAAGTTCCTCCTTCAGATCCCTTTCAGATGTGGTTTTTTGTGGTTTCTGATGGCTGTGAATGTTGGATCTCTCTTCCTTCTTCACCAGGAGAAAGTATTTGACAAGGCGGTCACAATGGCACTTGGTACGGGCGGACGGTACGGGCAGGCTCTGCCCATACCATCGGTTGTTATTGGTGTTGATTGCTCCTCCTCGCTTGGTATTCTCCCAGGTGCAAAGGTAAATACATAATATGACTTTTATTACTTAGAAATATCATATAATTACACAATATGACAGCTCCAATTGATATGTTCATATATGACTCGATGATTTGGGATCCTGTTGAAACAAGAACAAACTGGTGTGTGGAAATGCAGTGAAATACAAAGATCCCTACTCTATTTATGCAAAAACAAAAGGTAGATATGCTTCAGTTTTGGACTCATTAAGTCCCCCAAGCTAGGATCTTGCTCGTCCCCGAGCAAGATGGTGGCTTATGGATAAGATCATCATGTTCATGAGACACGAGTCGTTACATTAAATGAGGCAGAAATTGAAACAGGAATACAACATCGGATGTAGAGATACTTTGGGGGTATTACCATACCTTTACACATTACATAACTTAGAGGCTTCCACACCTTTTCTAGTATTAATAAAATCATAAGAAGCTTCTAGTAATTTAACATATTATATAATCACAGAGTTTAGAGATATAGGGCACTAAGTTTAGTAATGAAGATTCATGATCATTATTTTTCTTCTACGTTTGATTCTTTTGATAATTGCTCTCTTCTTTTTCTTTTGATAACTGTATGTCTATATTTTTACTTGGTCCCCTTTCTCTTTTCCTTTTAGTACAACTATTTGATCATGCTTACTACTTCAATGGCTTTCAAAACTCTTAATTATAATATGCTACTAGAATTCTTCTTCTCATAACTTAATCAATATTTTTATTGGAGTGGAAGTCCCTAAAATCATGCCAGTTGTACAGGGACTATAACACTCAACCTAGTTCAATCATCTAATATAATAATCATGAATCAAACAAAACTTCAATTATCATAAAGTCTCACAACTCAACGGATATAAATCTTCTCTTGAATAAAGGGAGCTCGAAGTTGATGCCACTAATGCAAATTTAGGAAATAAAGTCTAACAAATCTGTGCAAAAAAGTAAACCTACTAAAATTGTAAGATAGATTACAAGGTTCTCACAGATCCCCCAAGCTTGGAATCAGTCGGGTGGATCAAATAATCCCTTGTGATTATTTGATATCGTGGCATCTACCATGGTGAAGTAGTTTTGTTGGAGACTGCTGTGTGAAGCTTCTTGTTCGTCTAATCTAGAGCGGATATGCGTTGAAGACACTTCTGTAGATCCGAACGCAAGAAGAACATCCCATCAGTGACCTTGCTCATCACATCATTGAGTTCCTTCTTGCCTTCAAGATCCAGAGGGCGCTTGCGCACGATCTCCATGTGGATGAGCTCTTCTTTCTAGTACTTATCTATCATGTGAAGACGGTGTTCAGTGTCTGGGATGTGCGTGCCTACTGGCACGTCCAAGAGGTTGAACCCCCAATCCTCTTGTGGCTTCACGCTCATCTGCATGTTCATGGTGATCTTCTTTGTTATTGAGGTATGTGCTATAGTCTCCTGATAAGTTCCTGCATCTGGACGGTTAGCTTTCTTACGCTTTGGTGAAGAGTAGTTGACGGCGATGAACTTGAGCGACTCCATGCACCCCTTCCCATGAGGTTTCTTGGCTTCTTCCTCATCTTCAGGCTTCACCATAGCCAGGTAGTCCGGCTGCCTCCATCCCCTCTTTTATTGCTCCATGAAGATATTGAACTCCTCGTCATCAGAATCAGCATCGGAATCATAGGTGTACCGCTTCTTCTTCGGGCTTAGGCCTTGAGCTTCATGATAATCAGCTTCGATGGAGGAGGTCTGGAAACTATCCCATGAAAGAGCCATACGGTTTAGAGGCTTTCCTTTGCCTTGAACTGGGTAGCAAATCAAGTAGATTCGATTTGTTCATATAAGAGAGAGGGGCCTCTAAAGAGGCTTATTAAGGGTCAGGAGCAGGGAGAAACTCGTATTGGGAAAAAAAAGGATCGCCCAAGAAAAGAATCCCAACAAGTGTGGAAACAAATAAGTGCAAAAGAAGAAAATTGTGATCGTAACGACCAGCTGGTACGGGCGGATGCCCATACGATGCGCCCGTACCGGGTCGTTTCCAAACACTACAAGAATCTGGGCGGTTCATGATGATCTGATATTGTCGTGGATGAGGGCCAAAATGTCATAGATGGCCATCCGCAACGAATTCTATGACGAAAAAAATAGGTCACGGACCTCACGTCATAATTCAATCTGTGACGTTTTTTCTGCCTGAAAACGTCATGCCCGATCGCGACGTTCCTGTAATTTCTTCGCAGTGAACTGGACCGGCCCAGCCCAGGCCCGGTCATTCATGATGTTTCTATTTCATAACGACCGAGGACACGTGGAAGACGGCATCGCGGGTGGCCGTCAACGATGTTTGCTGACGTCATGTTCGTCGTCTACAACGTCAATGAGTTCCTGACTTTTTTCTGTCACGGTCTAATTTCGTTTATGACATTACACACGCCATGACAAATTTTGTTCATCACCACCTTTCGACGCCATGCTGACACGTGGATGGTTGGCACGGCCAAGCTTGCGCCAATCGGATGAGGCCACGTGGGCAAGCTGCAGAATGCCACATTGACAAATCAAAATGGGACATGTATCACCTACCGACGATGAATTCTGTGTGATGATGTCATTATTGGCCGTGACATTTCTGTTTCGTCTAGATAGTTGGCCAATGAAACGCGGCCATGTCGGCGTTTACTTGTGACGAAAATGTTTCATTAGAACAACTAAGATGATTTCATTTTCATCGCGGATGCGGGCTGGCGTCTCTATGAGAACAGGGGGTCATTTGTGCATGTAAATTTCTACTAGCCCTAATCGTTTGTGACACATTTCAAACCACATGCATCAAATAACAGAATTTGACAATGAATCAAGTTTCCACATAAATTTCCATAGCAGTTTCTGAGCCAAAAGCCTCACAAGCTTCCACAGCCAAAAACTCTCCACAACAGTTTATGAGCCAAAAGCCTCACAAGTTTCCCTTCCCAAAAGACTCACAAGTTTCCACACCAGTTAACTTTCCTAGTCCAAGAACTCAGAAGTGTCAACCATGAGCTCACTTACCTTGCGATAGCTGAAGCTGCTATTGCTGCTGCTGCTGCTTCTGCTGAGTCATCTAAGACAACACTTGCTGAAGTAAGTCGTTTGTATGGCTTTGTTTATCCTGCATCTCTTCTTGCTTCTTCTGCATTTCTCTCATGTCTTTAGCATACTGCAGCCTCTCTACCTCGGCAGCTTCTTTCGCTCTCTGCAATTCCTTTATGGTACAACGCATTGTCACTCCCTTGTCTCTCAGCCAAAAGTTCTGCTTCAAGGCCAGACCTGCTTCGTCTTGATGTACTTGGATGGAGGCCAATGTTCTTCAGGAACATTGGCTTTCTACTGTCCAACGAGAGTGTAAAGTGCATAGCCTAAGTGGAAGAAAGTGGTTCTTCCCCCTGGACATCTGGAGCCATCATCATTTCCATGATTTCCTACAGTATTAGAAATAAAAGCGAACATTAGAAAATAGCAAGCAAACTACAATCATATTGTATACAATTAAGAGATGAAGATAGCATTGAATTTTACAAAGATGAAAAGTATTCAAGAGGACTTACAATTGCTTTCTTCACATTCGGAGTGAAGCCATTTATCGGGTTGCAATGTGTCTTTTTTAAGAGTTCGAAGGCATCGTCCTCACCGTTGCACACAACCTCATAGCTACGAGAACCTGTGGCAACAGGGTACAAGACTTTGCTCATGTTATTCTTGTCTTTTACACAAGTACTCTACACAAGAAGAAACCATACAGTATAAGAGGCAGTTCCAATCAAACAATTCAAACACATGCAGTAAAAGTATAAGAGTAAACGAAAAGTGACATGTTTCCTAGGGTCAGACCAAGTATCAACAAGCTTGCACCACTGCTTGTCGGTCATGTGTTTCACTTCATCAGGACATTTCCTTGTAACTTGGTTCAGAGGGTAGGGATAAAAATACTTCTTCCTCAGAATATACCACTGATTCCTTGCATGCCTCATAAATTGATTTGCGCAAGCATTCCGCACGTCAGGGTGATTTGTGTCCATGGCAAACTTTTGTTGAAATAAAACATGGAGCATCAGCATTTGCATGAACAGAGAAATGGGAACGTAAAGGATAGCTAAGTCATAGAACATACAGAAACTTTGCCTATGAAGTCTGATTGGACATCAACCCTCTTCTTGTACTCTTTCTAGTGGGATAAGATAGGCATGCTAGTCCTTACTGTGACTACACACTCACTGGCAAACCTGGCAGCAACACCCAGCTCGTCTGGTCTAGTTCTTCCTGGAAGAACATTAAGTGAAAGCCTCCCTCCTTTGCATAACTTTTCAAGCCTCTTCCCCATGTTTTCCCCCTCACCAACAGAGCTTGACCAGTATGCGGAACTATATCTTCAGAATTATGCGTTTCAGCATCTTCAGAACAAGGTGCATCAAAGTCTTGAGACATATGGTAGCCATCCTCATCTACAAGAATACAATGTGCTAATTTAGTGTTCCATAGTAATATGATGATGGGATTAAATGGATTATTGTAGAGCAAGCAGTCAGTTTAATGCATTACCACGTTGAGACCAGTCACTGCAGTCTTGGCACGGTACTTCATGACTAGGATCAGATTCCCTATATTCGGTAGCTGACTCATCGTATTTGGTAGCTGACGCAGCGCCTTGGGTACCTAACCCATTGGTTTGAGATGGTGCATGGTCGCTTCGGCGAGGTGCCCGCAGACAGCTGGGAGGTGGCTTATGGATTTGGAGAGGTAGCAAGTCACCTTTGGGGGGTACCTGTGGGCAGAAGGATGCGGACTTCATCACCTAGGAAGGTGGCTTCTTGATTTGTGGAGGTGGCAGGTTGGCTTTGGGAGGTGCCAGAGGACGGCAGGATGTGGGTTGGGGTTCCACACCTTGGGTATGTGGCTACTGGCTTTAGGGAGGTGGCTGCTGGCTTTGGGGTGCATGATGGCTTCAGGGAGGTGTCAGACGGCATACCAGTGGGTCGGAGGGAGTGGGAAGGTCACCTTGGGCAGAGTGCTGCTCATGTTGGATAGCTACCAGCTCGCCTTGGGCAGCTGGTTGCTTGCCTTGGGCTGCTGCCTTCTTGGCTAGGGTAGGTGGTAGATTGACGGCAGCTAGCTTCTTGCCTTGGTGGGCATAAGGAACTACAGCTTTAGCCACTTGGCCGGCATCAGGAACTGCAGCTTTGGCCACTTGGCCAGCATTAGGAACTGCAGCTTTAGCCACTTGGTCGGCATCAGGAACTGCAGCTTTGGCCACTTGGCCGGCATCAGGAACTGAAGGTTTAGCTACTTGTCGGGCATCAGGAACTGCAGATTTGGCCACTAGGTTGGCATCAGGAACTGCATCATCAGTCACCAGCAGGGGAAGATGAAGTGCATCTCTAGCCACCTCCAGGGAATTAGGAAGTGCGTCTTTGGCAGTTTGCCTGGCATCAGGAAGTTCGGCTTTGGTCATTTGCCGGGCATCAGGTAGTTCGGCTTTGGCAATCTTCTGGGTTGCACTCCGAGTTTCTTGTGAATGGGTTGCAGGACTTGCCGCTTTTGTTGTTCGCTGTGTGGAACCTGGAGGTGGAAGTCCTTCTTTTACCGGATTCCCCTTGGACCTTGTGTGCCTCTCATTTTCTGTGTCTGGAGATAGTACTGATGCCACAACGCGCTTGCGAGATGATCCACCACCAGGAGCCATCCTTCGCCTAGGAGTTGTTTCTTGAAATTTCTCTGCTTAAGCTACACATTTTACATGCAATAGTCAATTAGGGAAAATAAAGAGGAACAAAACATATGGCAAAAAGAGTAAGCAAAGAATTCCACACAAGATTAATTGGCAGCACCTTAATTGTGGAGAAATCATGACAAGATGGTGAGCTAGCAGGTAAGGGACTACCTGCAGCCTAGTCTCCTCGGTGAGTAATGTTTCATCACCTGACATGTCACCTTCACTGATACCCCCCCCCCCTCAAGATCATACCGAGATCCAGAGGGATCACTATTGCTCTTTTTAGGGGAGAATACAGTTGGGGATGCAACATCACTAGCTACTAACCTAATACCAAGTCGTTGCATCCATGGACTCTTTCTCATGATGGTTTTCATCTGACTTTCTTCCATCGGTAGTATTTGTGGTTCTAACATGAATAAAGAATTCCAATTAATCTAGAAATATAAAACTGGGTGCGATACCAACCTATGTTATATAGTATATAGTACCCATCATTTAATAGGTCGCCATGAGCAATTAAAACAAAAAGATCGTAGGCTACCAAACTAATGCAACACACGGGATCATGTAACCTGGTCTACAACCTTCCTTTTTGTTACTTCTAGGGGTCTAGGGGTCTGTGGGGGGTGGGGGTGTGAATACACTTGGCAATGCAACAACATATGCTAAGAACCTAAGAGCATGTACAATGCAAGACGCTTAGAGAAGTGCTTAGCGAAATAAACCGGTTTTTGGTTAAGCAATGGTGCTTATTTATAACAGGATGATGTCTAAATTGGCACCTCTTGAGTACAAATAAGCATTGTTTCTTACCAAAAAGCTTGGATTATTTTTCTAAGCAACACCCTAAGCACATTCCACTATACATATGTGTTTCTAACATGTATAGGGAACTCCAAATATGGATCAATATATAACATATGGGGTGGAACAGTCCGCTATGACCAATTCATACTCTGATCATAAGACATACAACAAAACAGCAAAACAAATGCAACATGGATTGCATGATAGTCCTACTATGGGTAGCCTAGCTGGTATTGTACACTAGTATCGTACACATAATACTAGTGTGTACAAACTTCCCGCTATGACCAACCTAAATGATGGTGTCTATGTTATAAGACCTATGACGCTGCTCACTATGGAGAAAATATCAAGACCATTCATAGTGGGGAGTAACATAGCCTAGTAACATGCTATGTTACTCCCCACTATGACCATACTTAGTATTATACACTGCAATAATAAGCAAGGCAGGACGATTAAACATAATTAGTACAAGCATCTACCGTGCAATTAACTAGGCAATTAAGAAAAATATAACCTATGGTGCTCATTGTCCTATAGTAACCATCATGTAAAACAGTAAACTATGAACTACTTATACGATGAACATAAGACATATCACGAAACAGCCAAAGTAATGCAACAAACAGGATAATGCAACCTTTATCACACGCAAACTGATCATAAGCCTAATAGTTTACAAGCTGGGTAATTAACCAATTGGTTGCAATAATAAGGAGGTCAGGACAATTAAACATGAGCAGTATATGCATCTATATCTTGCCACTAAATAGGCAAGTAGGCAGAATATAGCATATGTTGTTGATTGTCCAATAGTAATCACAAGTGTAAAATATTCCACTATGAACAATTTGTATTTATACTCAGATCATAAGACGTGTTATGAAAAAGCATTTATCTGCAACAAACAAGATAATGCAGCCTTTATCTGCAACAAACAATATAACCAAATAGCAGAAAAGCAAGGTAAGTGTTTCCTTACCTTCAGGCTATGGGGCCTTTTTCTTACTGCTATTCTTGGCGGAACGCTTAAATTGTGGCATCGAGGCTTGTCAGCGGACCTTGGTAGCAGACTATGTGGAGGAGGTGCACGGCGAGTAGGTAGACCTTGTCGACGGCAATGTGACAGACCGTGTCGACTAGGTGGACGGCGAGGTGCACGATGAGTAGGCATACCTTGTAGTCGAGGTGCACATCGAGTGAGCAGACCTTGACCGCGAGTAGGAAGATCTTGACGGCGATGTGCACAGATAGTGGGAAGAACTTGATGAGGAGGTGGCATGCCTTGTCGACGAGGTGCACGGCGAGGTGGCGTACCTTGTCGGCGAGGTGCACGTCGAGTGAGAAGACCTTGACTGCGGGTGGGCAGACCTAGGCGTCCAGGGAGCAGACCTTGACAGAGAGGTGCACGAGGAGTGGGGAGATCTTTACGGAGAGGTGCACGTAGAGGTGGCAGATCTTGTGGGTGAGGTTGATGACGAGGTTGCAGACCTGCGATCTTGACAGTTGGCACGACATGGTGGGAAACCACGAAGGCGACGACGGGCTAGGGTTTGGGCTACGACAACGACTAGCTGTTGTCTACTGGAACGAAGGACGGAGACATGGTTTTTAAGGGGCATAGGGCGGCGAGGGGCGGAGGGAAGGACGGCAGCGAGTGGAGGAAGGATGGACGGCGGCGAGGGTGAGGGCGAGGGAGGAGGTAGAGGACGGCGAGGTGAGGAAAAATGGATCTCGTCCACTTTCGGTGGGGGAGGGGATAATGAGGGTTTCTTTTAGATTACCTAAATGCCCTCTCCACGAATGATGCGTGGCACTGTGCTGAAGAGCTGATCGGTCCATCCCAGGGATGAAATTTCGAGGTGCCAAATTTAACTCCTACGCGCGAAATTTGAGTGGGGTGTGTCGGTCAAATTTTTTGATGGCCTATCTCGCATGATGAGTGGATCAAATAAATTAATAATTTAGGATACTTGTTAAAAAGGGTACCTTTCGAAGAAATTAGCAATTACTAACCCAAAAAATCATGAAAATCCGTTATGCTGATTTTTGTCAAAATATTGGTATAGGTGAGATCCAAAGTGTGGTATGAAAAATCTCTTTACGGGTGAACCAGATGGGAAAAACATGTGGAAATCTTGCATATATGGCATTACCATATTTATTAAAGTGTGGTGGGATGTTGATATAGGCAGAACCCACCCATGGGTGAGCCTGTTCTCAAATGCAACTTCCCTGTCATGGTGTAGTTGCATATTCATATGTGTTTATTTTTTACGAGTACGTGTTTTGACAATAGTGTGTGTGTGGTTCATGTGTATATATATATATATCAATATGGTTTTGGAAAAGAACACATATATGCAATGTGGAATGACTCTAGGGGGTTACAAGTGGCAAACCGTTATGGTGTAGAAGCAAAACACACATAGGAAAGCAACTTCCACACATTGCAATGCATAGTGTGACAGAGAAGTTGCATCACAGATCCATTGGAGTGTTTGTGGTCATGTAGATATCAATGTGGTTTTGGAAAAGAACACATATATGCAATGTGCAATGACTCTATGGGTACCCAAGTGGCAAACCATGGCGTAGAATCAAAACACATACACATAGGAAAGCAACTTCCACACATTGCAATGCACAGTGTGACAGAGAAGTTGCATCACAGATACACTGGAGTGTATGTGTGTGGTCATGTAGATATCAATGTGGTTTTGGAAAAGAACACATATATGCAATGTGCAAAATGACTCTAGGGGGACCCAAGTGGCAAACCATGGTGTAGAAGCAAAACACACATATAAAAGCAACTTCCACACATTGCAATGCACCAGTGTGACAGAGAAGTTGCATCATAGAATCCACTAGATTGTGTGTGGTCATGTAGATATATATCAATGTGGTTTTGGAAAATAACACATATATGCAATGTGCAATGACTCTATGGGTACCCAAGTAGCAAACTATGGTGTAGAAGCAAAACATATACACATAGGAAAGCAACTTCCACACATTGCAATGCACAGTGTGACAGAGAAGTTGCATCACAGATCCACTGGAGTGTGTATGTGTTCATGTAGATATCAATGTGGTTTTAGAAAAGAACACATATATGCAATGTGCAAAATGACTCTAGGGGACCCAAGTGGCAAACCATGGTGTAGAAGGAAAACACACATAGAAAAGCAACTTCCACACATTGCAATGCATCAGTGTGATAGAGAAGTTGCATCACAGAATCCACTGGAGTGTGTGTGGTCATGTAGATATATATCAATGTGGTTTTGGAAAAGAACACATATATGCAATGTGCAATGACTCTAGGGGGATCCAAGTGGCAAACCATGGTGTAGAAGCAAAACACACATAGGAAAAGCAACTTCCACACATTGCAATATTAATGCAGCAGTGTGATAGAGAGAAGAATCCACTAGTGGAGTGTGTGTGGTCATGTAGATATCAATGTGGTCTTGGAAAAGAACACATGCAATGTGGTCATGTGGATCATCAATGACTCTTTAGTGGAGATATCAATGTAGTTTAGGAAAAGAACACATGCAATCACTCTAGGGGGTCCACATATATGTGTGTCAAACCACCAAGCAGCTTCCACATTATTGCATGTTGCACCAGTGTAATAGAAGTTGCATCACAAAATCCACTGGGGTGTGTGGTCATGTATATATATTAATGTGATCCAATTGACAAACCATGGTGTAGAAGACCAAGAACACATAGGAGATCAAGCAACTCCCACATTGTGTGCACCAGTGTGACAGAATATGTTTGTCAAACTATCATGGTCATAGAGACCAAAATAACACATGCAACTTCCACATTGGTTTAGGAAAAGAACACATAGGAGATAAAGCAACTTCCACATCGGTTTAGGAAAAGAACACATAGGAGATAAAGCAACTTCCACATTGGTTTAGGAAAAGAACACATGCAATCACTCTAGGGGATGATCCATATATATGTGTCAAACCATCATGGTCATAGAGACCAAAAACACAATAGTGTGACAGAAGTTGAATCACAGAATCCACTGGAGTGTGTGTGGTCGGATATCAATGTGGTTTTGGAAAAGAACACATATGCAATGTGCAATGACTCTAGGGGGATCCAAGATGAAAACCATGGTGTAGAAGAAGCAAAACACACATAGGAAATCAACTTCCACACATTGCAATGCACTAGTGTGACAGAGAAGTTGCATCACAGAATATAATCCACTAGAGTGTGTGTAGTCATGTATAGATATCAATGTGGTCATGTGGATCATCAATTACTCTAGTTGGGAGAGATATCAATGTGTGGTTTAGGAAAAGAACACATGCAATCACTCTAGGGGATCCGTATATATATGTGTGTGTGTGTGTCAAACCATCATGGTCATAGAGACCAAAAACACACTAGTGTGACAGAAGTTGAATCAGAGAATCCACTGGAGTGTGTGTGGTTAGATATCAATATGGTTTTGGAAAAGAACACATATGCAATGTGCAATTACTCTAGGGGGATCCAAGTGTTAAACCATGGTGTAGAAGAAGCAAAACACACATAGGAAATCAACTTCCACACATTGCAATGCACCAGTGTGACAGAGAAGTTGCATCACAGAATATAATCCACTTGAGTGTGTGTGGTCATGTATAGATATCAATGTGGTCATGTGGATCATCAATGACTCTAGTGGAGATATCAATGTGTGGTTTAAATAACACATGCAATCACTCTAGGGGGTCCATATATATGTGTCAAACCATCATGGTCATATACAGACCAAAAACGCACTAGTATGATAGAAGTTGAATCATAGAATCCACTGGAGTGTGTGTGGTCAGATATCAATGTGGTTTTGGAAAAGAACATGTATGCAATGTGCAATGACTCTAGGGGGATCCAAGTGGCAAACCATTGTGTGTAGAAGAAGCAAAACACACATAGGAAATCAACTTCCACACATTGCAATGCACGAGTGTAACAGAGAAGTTGGATCACAGAATATAATCCACTTGAGTGTGTGTGGTCATGTATAGATATCAATGTGGTCATGTGGATCATCAATGGCTCTAGTGGAGATATCAATGTGTGGTTCAGGAAAAGAACACATGCAATCACTCTAGGGGATCCATATATATGTGTCAAACCACCACATCATGGTCATAGGATACCAAAAACCACATAGGAAAGCAGCTTCCAACATTATTGCATGCATGTTGCACCAGTGTGACAGAAGTTGCATCACACTGAATCCACTGGGATGTGTGTGGTCATGTATATATCAATGTGATCCAAGTGGCAAACCATGGTGTAGAAGACAAAAAACACATAGGAAAGCAACTTCCACATTGCATTGCACCAGTGTGACAGAAGTTGCATCACAGAATCACTGGATCAGTAGGGTGTGTGAGTGTGGTCTATATATCAATGTGGTTTTGGAAAATAACACATGCAATCACTCTAGGGGATCCATATATGTATGTGTCAAACCATCATGGTCATAGAGAGACCAAAAACACACCAGTGTGACAGAAGTTTGCATCTATCACAGAATTCGCTAGAGTGTGTGTGGTCATGTAGATATCAATATGGTTTTGGAAAAGAACACATATGCAATGTGCAATGACTAGGGCGATCCAAGTAGCAAACCATCATGGTCATAGAGGCCAAAAATGTGTGGTCATGTGTAGATATATATATCAATGTGGTTTCGAAAAAAGAATAATGCAATATGGTCATGTGGATCAATGACTAGTGGATATCAATATGTGCAAATGACTCTAAGGGATCCATGTGTCAAACTGTAACATCCCAAAACTCTAATCCAAGATTATTAAGATCCAAATCATCAAAATTAGGGTTAACAAAAACTTTTCCAATTACAAATATGAAAGCATTCATATGTGTGTGCATTTAAAATAGGAGTTGTTTGAATTGCCGTGGTTCTGTGACCCATTGATTGTAAAATGATTCTTAGGTGAAATAAACATCATCTAAATCATTCCCAAACATTTCCCAAAGAAAAACAACTCAAAATGAATAAATGAAGTGAATGGTCATTTTTGCCAAATTAACTATCATGCCTACTTTGGCTATTCTTAGTACTCAAAACCTAACAAAAACATTGATGGATCTTTGCACCCCTTGCTAGTACACATAATGAGGTACCAAGGCCCACTTTGTGATCTGCCAAAAACATTCAAATACTAATTTTAATTGACATTTGAAAATTGAATCTATTTCATATGGGAAGATCCCACTATTTAAAAAAACCACTCAAACAAGCTCAAATTTCAAAACCCAAGCACCCACAGAGTCTCAAGCTTAGTACTAGCACACCCACCAAAAATATTTTCAAAATTCAAAAATAAAGTTCTTTCGCCCATTTTCACAAACACCTTGTGGACAGATTTCAAACAAAAACCAAAATCACTATTTGAATAGTGTTATGGCCAAACTTGTCTCCCATTTGTCCTAAAAACCCTCCCTTTGTCCCTAGATGATCTAACCAGGCCATTAAAACCCATTCCCCTACCCCCTAGTGGCCATGTCAAGCCATGCCGAGCACATGCTCGCCGGCCAACTTGGTCACCACCGCAGCAGACCATCTCCCCCTCTCTCGCCATGTCTAGCAGCTAGCCAGGACCTCACCGCCACCCTCTGTTCCCTCCCCGAGCCAGGCCAGAGCATGGACAAACGAGAAACCGCGCGCCCAGTGCGACTGCGCCATGCCGAGCACGCGCCAGAGCGTCGTGCCCGACACGCATGCACAAGTCGCCGCTCGTCCGCAGCCTGCGCCCACCGCTTCGCCACGACCCAGGGAGCACGCCGGACATGCCCGTTCGCCGCCCAACGCACCATAGCCACCGCTCGCCGTGGACATCGCCGCCTCTACCGCTCAGAGCGCCAGCACCGCCCGACCGCATACCATCGCCCCTAGGCCCGCATTCACTTCGTAGCGCACCGCCAGGAGACCAGCAACCGCCCCCTACCGCGCGCCACGCCGCTAGCACGCTGTGCAGCCCTCTCTGGAGCCGCTCGCCCATCCCTCTCGGTCGCGTCATCATCCTATAAATAGAGGCCACCCCTAGCCCCATTCAGCACACCACTCACCTCCGCTCACCTCACTGATCGTCCCACACCTCTAGCCGGAGCAAGGCGAGTAGCCATTTGCCGGAATTTCACCGGAGCAGGCCGCCTCTGGAGGAGAAGGGCGCCGCTGATTGCGACCACCCCCGGAGCTGCCTCGACCGTCCCTGAGCTCGCTGTCGACCACCAGTCCGTTTGCCCGCCTCGCCGTCGCCGCTGAAGCCCTGGTACGCCCCCTATGCACCCCCACCGAGCCGCTAGGGTTAGAGTTCACTGTCGACCAGTTCGTCGTCGACGACGATCCCCAGCCGTTGATCCCCGTTCTAATCCAACGCCCCAGATTGCCCCGTACTGCTTCACGCGTTATGAGCCGCTGACTGGTGGACCCCCTGTCAGCTGAGCCCTGCGCTGCGGAGTGACACTGGGCCGGCCCGTTAGCGTTGTCGCGTAACCCAGTTACTTTGAATTAGGATTTTTCTTTTTTAGTTAAACCTAGTTCTCTCCCCTAGTTTCAAAATCAATTCAGTGAGATTTACAAATCCAAATTGAGTGATTCCAATTTTGTTTGAAAGCTACTGAAAAGATATACCCAAGCCCGTTGGAGTTAATTCAATTAGAGTTAGAGATCTCTCCTAGTAAAAATAGTAAAACATAAGCATTTGCACCTTGCAACATTTTTATAAAATCAATCAAGTTAGATTTTGAGTTGATTCCAACTCTCAAAAATCACATTTCACCATACCTATCTGAATATGTAATAATATTAGGGTTTACATGCAGTGACTTTGGACTAGTACCAAAATAATGCTATATAGTCATTTCTAGTCACTTTAAATCATTAAATAATGAACTTAAACCAAAGTAATTATGATCCAACCCTTAAATCACATTCCCACATGTTAGAATATGTGGTGAGGACATGTGTCCACATGATCCCATATTTTAAGTGGTGAATATTAAATCTTAGTTAATTTTTCAATGAGTAGAAATTAATTTTCTAAAATAAAAAGAAGGAAACTAGTGAATAAAACTTGTGATGCTTGTAATGAAAATTGATCATCAACTATATGCCTTAGATTGCTAATTAGACTAGTTAAGTATTGTTTGGTGATTGTGTACTCCGTATGTATTTATGGACGATAGTACCGACCAAGTCTACGAGGAGGAGGGGTTCTACAAAGAAGACGAAGAAGAAAACTTCAACCACTGCACCAACCAAGGCAAGCGACTATTAGCAAGCTAGGATTGAACTAGTTGGTTTAACAAAGATGCTTTAGGCATGCTTTGACTATACCCCTTTTGACTACTATTTACCCCAAGTCTTATTTTCAAGCTTTACTTCCTTTACTTTACCCAAAGTTCTTTATTATTTTTTAAGGTAGCATAAAGAGTATAAAACTTGACCTATTTAGAAACCTTTAGATGTCATTCTATGGCATGAGATTGAACCCATCAATTCCACTTTAGTGAACACTCTTAACTTAGTAGTTTAGAGTAGATAAAACCTTGAGTCACTTTAGATGGGAACAATTGGTGAAAATGAATTGTGAAAACCTTGGAATGATGAGTCATTCTATTAGGATGTTTTGACATGTGTTGAGAAACACAAATGGTTTATGATGATGAAAATGTTGAGGCATGAGCCTTAACCCTTTTATAAAACTGATGGTTGGATTCGGATGCGATACGATTCCAAATTTACCGTACAACCACGTTACCTGAATTGGGTAAGGCTTAGCCGGAAGTTTATATGCATTAGTATTAGTTCCCTCGCGGGAGAGGTTTGAGCTGAGGCTACCTCTCAATGTTGTCCACCTATGCAGTGCCCAAGATGACTGATGGTCATGGTTGGGAGGCCATGCTCATAGGAGAGGTGCTTATACTAGGGTGTGTAAAGGAAAGGTTATGTTTGATTATCTGCATACTAAGTATGATGATTCAGGGTTATCCCTGACAGATGTATCGAATCTTGTGGTGAAAGTGTACCACCTCTGCAGAGTGTCAAACTATTGAATAGCGGCGTCATGATTATGGACAGTTGGAATGGACATACTGTTTCGTTGTCAGATGTTTTCGAAACAACTTATGAAATGAATGATGAATCTAGACTTGACCACAACAGGGTTGTGTTTATGACAATAGTTTCCCAACTGAAGTGATTCTAGAACTTTATTTTATCTTTCTTTGCTTCAGAACTCAGCTTAGGTTTCAAACTTAACTTTATAGTTAAACTTAGATTTAGCACTTTAACTTAGCACTATACTACTTGTTAGTGGTAGTTTGCGAGTACTTAAAGAGTACTCATGGCTTTTGTCCCTGGCTGTTCTCATGGCCAGACTATGAAGGAGACTACCAAGATGATGGCCAGCAGGACGGCTATGATAACTAGGACTATCTGCCTTCGTCAGCATTGCCTATGCCCCTAAAGAGGGACCGCACCGCTACGCTTATCTTTTATTCCGTTGCTTGTTGTATTAAGACTGGATCATGAGATCCTTATTTGTGTAAGACCTTATGTATGGTTTGTAATGGATGATGTACTGTGATATCCAATCTGTTATGTCTCGCAAAAATGGTAATCCTAGGATTGCGAGGTATGGCATAACGGGCATCTAGGATTAAAAATCCGGGTGTTGACAAGTTGGTATCAGAGCCATCCTGACCATAGGAGACCCTAGTTAGAATGGACGTCCGAACAAAAAATTAATTTCCAAACCAAAGTGAGTATTTATGAAAAACTATTTCCTCTCTTATCCTTGGAAATTCATTCTTTCTCAAAAATTCATGTTCCTCAAAATTCTTACATTACTACTTAAAATTTTACACACTTGATCACTTCACTAATTTCCTCATCCTTAATTCTTGTAGATGGAGTCTCAGTTCAACAAGTTTTACCAATTGGGAAACGGAGGTCAGCTGATCTTCGAGAGGGATCTGGATTCACTGTCAGAGTTACTGGGACGCCTACATCCGGAGTTTCTTGGGGCTCAACTTCCAGGACCCCCAGGAGGAGACTTATAGTGGCTAGTCACCGTTGATCTTAGAGGAAGCATCGAAGCACCAACGTCCGGGAGAATCCAGTTCTCCGTGAGAGAGAACAACTGGCTAGATGGATTAGCCAGGGCAATGCATGAAGCTCTCGCACGTCTATGTGCCCTCAGCGTTAACCAACTCCAGGGAACCCGTTTTGTTCACTATGCAAGACGTGACTTCATGGGAATGTCAATGGAGATGCCAAGTCACCTAGAGTTGAGGCGTCATGTGGAGAATCTCGACTTCTTACTGCACGACAGACAGCAGGAGCTGGATAATGCCAGGGAGTTAGCCAACCAGAACCGTGCCATTGCCCAGACTTTTGCACTACTCGTATAGGATCGCCAGTCTCTTTGCCGCCAGCGTGAAAAGAAGGATCACACCATCGCCCCTCTTAGCAAGAAGGTGGCCAACCTCGAGAAGACCGTTAAGGAGCAGGAAGCTCAGCTTGCAGCAAAGGAGGAAGAAGAGGAGGGTGAAGACATCCAGGGAGACATGGATTCTTACCTCAGCAATGATGATGACTTTCTGGAGGAGGATGTCGTGGACTTCTACACTGACGATGAGGACTCCAACTTCATCGATGATGAGTAGATGCACTAGAGCACTGTCATAGCATGAGATGTATCGGTCCCACTGTATCGTAGCTTACAGAATGGTTCTTCAAACCATCTGTTTTCTTTTGATTGTTGTGGTGTGTGTTGTATCGTGTGCTTGTTTGCATGAATGAAATGGAGTTAGTTGAAAAACCTGGGTCTAACTCAAAGTTTTAGATTTGAAACCGAAACCATGAACCTTAGAATTTCCCTCTTACCCCTGTATCTACCTCAATCTTCAGATGACTCGTGGAAACCAAGGAGGGAGCAGCATGTCGCAAGACCCAATGCTGCAGATCTTGCAGAATCTCATCGCAGACCGTGAAGCAAGCAAGGCAGAGCGCCAAGCTAACTTAGCAACACTGCAGTAGATCGCCCAGATGGCTCTCAACAACCAAGGGCATGGGAATCAGGATCATCAAGGATCCAAGCTGAAGAACTTCCAGAATACAAATCCCCCAATCTTTAGCACGTCAGAAAACCCATTAGATGTTAATGACTGGTTATAGACGATGGAGAATAACTTGGAGGTAGTTAGAGTTGATGATAACGAGAAAGTTCTCTTCACCACCCACTATCTGGCGGGAGATGCAAGAGCATGGTGGAACAGTATCCGCCTGATGAACCATGGTCAAGTTATGACATGGGAAGCATTCAAAGTCAAGTTCAGCCGCACCCATGTGCCGCAAGGTCTAGTCACCCGAATGAGGGATGAGTTCCAAGAGTTAAAGCAAGGAAGAATGACTATGGTGGAGTACCATGACAGACTCCTATCACTTGCCAGATATGAACCTGATGAGATTAACACGGAGGCAAAGAAGAAGGAGAGATTCTTGAACGGACTGCATGATGAGATGCAGACTGTCCTCGTCAACATCCATTTCAAGGATCTTGAAGAGCTAGTCGACTCTGCCATTCAGATGGAAGGGAAGATTAACCAGGCAAACGACAGCCGCAAGCGTCGTATGATGTAGCAATCAGGATCCAGCAGTCACCAGAAGTACCGTCCCAACCTCTCACCAGGATATGCACCAAGGAACAATCGACCCCCAATGTCTCGCCCAAGCTACCGCAACTGTAGCGGAGGAAATTTGAACTCTGGAGGAAACAACAACAACTCCGGCAATGCTAACAATTTCAACTGTGCACCTCCCAAGAACAACAACAACAACAACACTGCACCCAGAACTGGCAGCAGTGTTGTGCCTGTCGCAGCAAAGGACAAGTCCCAAATCACTTGTTTCGAGTGTGGAGTGATGGGTCACTATTCCAATGAGTGTCCCAAGAAGACTGCCGCCAATGCCGATGTGAATGCCCCAGCTCAACAGCAGCTCGTGTTTAACCAGGAAGAAGATTTGCCCCAGGGAACCCTCACAACCGCAACGGTCGTCTCTTCCACATGAACGCAGAAGCCCAAGCGCCGGATGTAGTCTTTGGGTATGTTTTCTGTCAACTCAGTTTTAGCAAGAGTATTGTTTGATTCGGGAGCATCGCATTCATTTGTCACCGAAGAATTTTCATGCACTAGTAAGATTCACCCAACCAACTTGAAGCATGTCATGATAGTTCAAATCCCCGGTTCAACTACAAAAGCTAGAAAAATTTGCAAAGCTGTGCCTATCAGAATACATGGGATAGATTTTTATGCCAACCTAATTGTACTTGGAACCAAAGGATTGGAAGTAGTACTAGGTATGGACTGGATGTCAAGGCATAAAGGACTGATAGACTGTGCTAAGAAAGCCATCACCATGACCAGTAGTTCTGGAGTAACAGTATAGCATATCTCTGAAACTTTACCTCGTCAATTCAAGTGCAACAAGAGTCTAGCCCTACCCACCATAGACCAAGTCAGAGTAGTCTATGAATACCTCGACGTATTCCCATATGAATTGCCAGGTATGCCCCCGGATAGGGATATTGAGTTCATTATCGAACTAATCCCCGGAACCGGACCCATAGCCCAGAGACCCTATAGCATGAACCCGTGAGAGTTAGTGGAACTAAAGAAGCAGTTGGATGCTATGTTAGAAAAAGGATTGATTCAACCAAGCGCATCGCCATGGAGATCACCAGTGTTATTCGTCGACAAGAAAGATGGAGGCAATCGTTTGTGCACAGATTACAGAAAGTTGAATGACGTCACCATCAAGAACAAGTACCCCTTGCCAAAGATAGAGGATCTATTTGATCAATTGACTGGAGCCCAGGTATTCTCAAAGATTGATCTTAGGACTGGTTATCACCAACTTAAGATTCGTGCAACGGATATTCCGAAGACCGCCTTTACTACTTGCTATGGTTTATACGAGTATACGGTTATGTCTATTGGATTAACAAATGCCCCTGCTTATTTCATGAATCTCATGAATAAGGTCTTTATGAATTTCCTAGATAAGTTTGTAGTTGTGTTTATCGACGACATCCTTATCTACTCCAAGTCAGAAGAAGAGCATGAGCAACATCTGAGAATCATCCTAGAAACCCTGAGAGAGCATCAGTTATATGCCAAGTTCAGCAAGTGTGAGTTTTGGCTGAAAGAAGTAGGATTCCTAGGACATATTGTATGCTTTGGAGGAGTCTCTGTTGATCCCGCCAAGATCAAAGATGTCGAAGAATGGGAAGCCCCAACCACTCAAACCCAAGTCCGTGCATTTCTCGGATTAGCGGGATACTACCGCAAGTTCGTAAAAGGATTCTCGAGCATCGCCCGACCCATGACCCAATTGTTGAAGAAGTACAAGAAGTTTGAATGGACAGACAAATGTGAAGCCAGTTTCTAGGAGCTGAAGAAGAGATTGATATCAGCCCCAATATTGGTCATGCCAGACATCAAGAAGTCGTTTGATGTATATTGTGATGCATCCAAGATTGGTCTAGGATGTGTATTGATGCAAGAAGGCAAATTCATCGCGTATCTGTCTCGACAACTGAAGCAGCATGAGCAGAACTATCCGACCCATGATCTTGAATTAGCAGCCGTAGTTTTGGCATTGAAGACATGGCGTCATTATTTGATGGGAAATCGCTGTGAGATTTACTCATATCACAAGAGCTTGAAGTATATTTTCACTCAGAAGGAGCTGAATATGAGGCAAAGGAGATGGATAGAGTTAATCAAGGATTATGACCTTGACATTCACTATCACCCCGGTAAAGCCAACGTGGTAGCGGATGCTCTTAGCAGATTGCCGTGTAGGCTAAACACTATGATCAAAGAGAAGCAACCCAGTTTGTATGAGGAGTTGGAGCAGTTCAGAACTGAATTAGTTAGAAAAGGATTCTTAGCTAGCATTGAACTTCAACCCACTTTGATTAGCCAAATCAAGGAAGCCCAAAACGGGAATGAAAGTATCAACGGAATAAAATGTCGTATTGGTACAGGAAAGGTACCGAGATTCACTGAAGACAAAGAAGGAGTACTGTGGTACAAAGGACGTATATGTGTGCCCGCAGATTCGGAGTTGAAGCAAGTTATCATGAAGGAAGCTCATGATACTATTTATTCTATCCACCCCGGAGGAACGAAGATGTATCAAGATTTGAAAGAGCAATTTTGGTGGCACAAGATGAAGAGAGAAATCAGAAGCTACATCGCCAAGTGTGACATCTGTCAGAGAGTCAAAGCAGAGTACCAGAGACCTGCAGGACTGTTGCAACCATTGCAAATTCTAGAATGGAAATGGGATTCAGTCGGAATGGACTTTATCACCGGTTTGCCTACTTCTAGTAGGGGAAATGACTCAATCTGGGTCATAGTTGATAGACTGTCCAAGGTAGCTCACTTTATACCTGTTAAGACTACCTACCAGAGTGCAAAGTTAGCAGAGTTGTATATTGCTAGGATTGTTAGTCTGCATGGAACCCCCAAGACCATAGTATCAGATCGAGGAACCCAGTTTACCTCAAGATTTTGGTAGAAAGTGCAGGAAGGATTAGGCACCAAGTTGAACTTTAGCACCGCTTATCACCCGCAAACTGATGGACAGACTGAGAGAGTCAACCAGATCCTAGAGGATATGTTAAGAGCTTGTGTGTTAGAGTACAGATCAAAATGGGAAGATTGCCTGCCTTTCGCAGAATTCTCATATAACAACAGTTATCAAGCTAGTTTGTAGATGGCACCATTTGACTTCCTATATGGATGAAAGTGTCGCACCCCTTTGAATTGGTCGCAAGTAGGAGAGAGTCAGATCTTTGGACCTGACATTCTCCGGGAAGCAGAAGAGAAAGTTCGCAAGGTCCATGAGCACCTCAAGACCGCCCAGTCCAGACAGAAGAGTTACGCTGCCAAAAGAAGGAGAGACCTGACTTTCAATGTCAGAGATTTTGTATATCTGAAGGTTTCACCATTGAAGGGAACCCAACACTTTAGTCTGAAAGGAAAGTTAGCCCCCAGATATATCGGGCCCTTCAAGATTCTGAACCGTCGAGGAGAAGTATCGTATCAACTGGAACCGTCGAGGAGAAGTATCGTATCAACTGGAACTACAACGTGTTTCATATCTCGTTACTTCGCAAATGCTTGGAAGTGTCGGAGAAGACTGAAGTTTTCAAAAACATCGATCACAGAGCTATGGAGATCAACAATGACCTGACATATCATGAAGTGCCCATTCGTATCTTAGAGGAATCCCACAGAACCACCAGGACCAAGAGTATCAAGTTTCTCAAGATTCAGTGGAGCAACCATACCGAGAAGGAAGCCACTTGGGAGCGCGAAGATTACATTAGGACAGAGTTCCCAGATCTCTTTAGTTCCTAGTTTTCTTTGTAAATCTCAGGACGAGATTTTGTTTAAGGGGGGAAGGTTTGTAACATCCCTAAACTCTAATCCAAGATTATTAAGATCCAAATCATCAAAATTAGGGTTAACAAAAACTTTTCCAATTACAAATATGAAAGCATTCATATGTGTGTGCATTTAAAATAGGAGTTGTTTGAATTGCCATGGTTCTGTGACCCATTAATTGTAAAATGATTCTTAGGTGAAATAAACATCATCTAAATCATCCCCAAACATTTCCCAAAGAAAAACAACTCAAAATGAATAAATGAAGTGAATGGTCATTTTTGCCAAATTAACTATCATGCCTACTTTGGCTATTCCTAGTACTCAAAACCTAACAGAAACATTGATGGATCTTTGCACCCCTTGCTAGTACACATAATGAGGTACCAAGGCCCACTTTGTGATCTGCCAAAAACATTCAAATACTAATTTTAATTGACATTTGAAAATTGAATCTATTTCATATGGGAAGATCCCACTATTTAAAAAAACCACTCAAACAAGCTCAAATTTCAAAACCCAAGCACCCACAGAGTCTCAAGCTTAGTACTAGCACACCCACCAAAAATCTTTTCAAAATTCAAAAAGAAAGTTCTTTTGGCCATTTTCACAAACACCTTGTGGACAGATTTCAAACAAAAACCAAATTCACTATTTGAATAGTGTTATGGCCAAACTTGTCTCCCATTTGTCCTAAAAACCCTCCCTTTGTCCCTAGATGATCTAACCAGGCCATTTAAACCCATTCCCCTACCCCCTAGTGGCCATGCCAAGCCATGCCGAGCACATGCTTGCCGGCCAACTTGGTCACCGCCGCAGCAGACCATCTCCCCCTCTCTCGCCATGTCTAGCAGCTAGCCAGGACCTCACCGCCACCCTCTGTCCCCTCCCCGAGCTAGGACAGAGCATGGACCACCGAGAAACCACTGCGCCCAGTGCGACTGCGCCATGCCGAGCATGCGCCAGAGCGCAGTGCCCGACACGCGTGCACAAGCCGCCGCTCGACCGCAGCCCACGCCCACCGCTTCGCCACGACCTAGGGAGCACGCCGGACATGCCCGTTCGCCGCCCAACGCACCACAGCCACCGCTCGCCGTGGACACCGCCGCCTCTGCCGCTCAGAGTGCCAGCACCGCCCGACCGCATACCACCGCCCCTAGGCCCGCATTCACTTCGTAGCGTGCCGCTAGGAGACCAGGAACCGCCCCTACCGCGTGCCATGCCGCTAGCACGCTGTGCAACCCTCGCTGGAGCCGCTCGCCCATCCATCTCGGTCGCGTCGTCGTCCTATAAATAGAGACCACCCCCAGCCCCATTCGGCACACCACTCACCTCCCCTCACATCACTGATCGTCCTACACCTCTAGCCGGAGCAAGGCGAGCAGCCGTTCGTCAGAATTTCACCGGAGCAGGCCGCCTCTAGAAGAGAAGGGCGCCGCTGATTGCGACCACCCCCGGAGCTGCCTCGACCGTCCCTAAGCTCACCGTCGACCACCAGTCCATTTGTCGGCCTCGCCGTCGTCGCTGGAGCCCTGGTACGCCCCCTATGCACCCCCACCAAGCCGCTAGGGTTAGAGTTCGTCGGCGACCAGTTCGTTGTCGACGACGATCCCCAGTCGTTGATCCCCGTTCTAATCCAACGCCCCAGATTGCCCCGTACCGCTTCGCGTGTTATGAGTCGCTGACTGGTGGACCCCCTGTCAGCTGAGCCCCACGCTGCGGAGTGACACTGGGCCGGCCCGTTAGCATTCCCGCGCAAGCCAGTTAGTTTGAATTAGGATTTTTCTTTTTTAGTTAAACCTAGTTATGTCCCCTAGTTTGAAAATCAATTCAGAGAGATTTACAAATCCAAATTGAGTGATTCCAATTTTGTTAGAAAGCTACTGAAAATATCTACCCAATCCCGTTGGATTTAATTCAATTATAGTTAGAGATCTCTCCTAGTAAAAATAATAAAATAGAAGCATTTGCACCTTGCAACATTTTTATAAAATCAACCAAGTTAGCTTTTGAGTTGATTTCAACTCTCAAAAATCACATTTCACCATACCTATCTGAATATGTAATAATATTAGGGTTTACATGAAGTGACTTTGGACTAGTACCAAAATAATGCTATATAGGTATTTCTAGTCACTTTAAATCATTAAATAATGAACTTAAACCAAAGTAATTATGATCCAACCCTTAAATCACATTCCCACATGTTAGAATATATGGTGAGGACATGTTTCCACATGATCCCATATTTTAAGTGGTGAATATTAAATCTTAGTTAATTTTTCAATGAGTAGAAATTACTTTTCTAAAATAAAAAGAAGGAAACTAGTGAATAAAACTTGTGATGCTTGTAATGAAAATAGATCATCAACTATATGCCTTAGAGTTCTACCAAGAAGAAGAAGAAAACTTCAACCACTGCACCAACCAAGGCAAGCGACTATTAGCAAGTTAGGATTGAACTAGATGGTTTAACAAAGATGATTTAGGCATGCTTTGACTATACCCCTTTGACTACTATATACCCCAAGTCTTATTTTCAAGCTTTACTTCCTTTACTTTACCCAAAGTTCTTTACTTATTTTTGAAGGTAGCATAAAGAGTATAAAACTTGACCTATTTAGAAACCTTTAGATGTCATTCTATGGCATGAGATTGAACCCATCAATTCCACTTTAGTGAACACTCTTAACTTAGTAGTTTAGAGTAGATAAAAACTTGAGTCACTTTAGATGGGAACAATTGGTGAAAATGAATTGTGAAAACCTTGGAATGATGAGTCATTCTATTGAGATGTTTTGACATGTGTTGAGAAACACAAATGGTTTATGATGATGAAAATGTTGAGGCATGAGCCTTAACCCTTTTATAAAACTGATGGTTGGATTCGGATGCGATACCATTCCAAATTTACCGTACAACCACATTACCTGAATTGGGTAAGGCTTAGCCGGAAGTTTATATGCATTAGTATTAGTTCCCTCGCGGGAGAGGTTTGAGTTGAGGCTACCTCTCAATGTTGTCCATCTATGCAGTGTCCAAGATGACTGATGGTCATGGTTGGGAGGCCATGCTCATAGGAGAGGTGCTTATACTAGGGTGTGTAAAGGAAAGGTTATGTTTGATTATCTGCATACTAAGTATGATGATTCAGGGTTATCCCTGACAGATGTATCGAATCTTGTGGTGAAAGTGTACCACCTCTGCAGAGTGTCAAACTATTCGAATAGCCGCGTCCGTGGTTATGGACAGTTGGAATGGCCATACTGTTTCGTTGTCAGATATTTTCCCAATAACTTGAAATATGAATCTTGACTTGACCACAACAGGGTTGTGTTTATGACATTAGCTTCCCAACTTAAGTGATTCTAGAACTTTATTTTATCTTTCTTTGCTTCAGAACTCAGCTTAGGTTTCAAACTTAACCTTATAGTTAAACTTAAATTTAGCACTTTACTTAGAACTATAGTACCTGTTAGTGGTAGTTTGCGAGTACTTAAAGAGTACTCATGGCTTTTGTCCCTGGCTATTCTCGTGGCCAGACTATGAAGGAGACTACCAAAATGATGGCCAGCAGGACGGCTATGATAACTAGGATTATCTGCCTTCGTCAACATTGTCTGTGCCCCTGAAGATGGGCCCTACCGCTACGCTTATCTTTTATTTCGCTGTTTGTTGTATTAAGACTGGATCATGAGATCATTATTTGTATAAGACATTATGTATGGTTTATAATGGATGATGTACTGTGATATCCAATCTGTAATCTCACACGGCACCTGACTTACTCGTTAGACGCAAATTAGACTAAATGACAGGCAAACCCCAGCAGTCGTGAGTATCAGCTGGACGATCCAAAGAGATCACGTAGCAACTAGAAACGGCGCACTAACAGAACGATTCAGTTCTTCAACTCGCGCACAAGCAGAATTTTCCGCCGCCAATCATCGGGCGATTTTCTGTATATTTCTTAACTCCCAAAAATATTCTCTAGGGTTACATGAGGCGCAGCCTCTTTATTTATTATGCGTGCAAGCACCACCTGGGCTAAGCCCGACCTAAACATTGATTAAATAAAACAGACCCTGCTTGTTACAATACGATACCTGCACAACTTAGACTAGGAATAAAAAAACTAGAAATGCACTTACGTGAGAGGAACAAAAGACTTGACCAGGCCCAACTAGTATTCGTGGATGCTTCCCGGATCGATGGACTTTGATCTTGACTTGCCAAAATAGCACATTCTTGTACGTAGCTTTGCACAAATAAATTTAAACTGCTTCATAGTTTGATTTTAATTATACCGATCATCAGATATTGGCATGGAGTTCTAAACATAGGCTTCACCTCATCCTCCGAAACAATATGTACAGTAGTATCACCGATCATAGCTGAAATATATTGCTTGCGCCTTGATCCAACTTTCCACCATTGTAGGCGCGGGCGATAATGCGTCGTCTAGCTGGTACCACGTACCTTGCGGCCTTAGTGGAATTATGTAGCAGTTGAGAGTACCTCATCATCCTCCCTCCCTTGAAGGGAACCTGTCCTCGGTTTCGACCTATGCCTTGTAGACTTTTTCTTGAACACCTCAATGGTACACTTGATATCCTTTGCTTCTTTGGGGAGAAGAGTATAGAACTCACCCTTATGCATAAATATGTACCTGTTTGTGTGTCCATGCTGAAGTGCGTTGATATCGTGTTGCCACGAACGTCCCAATAAAATATGACAAACATGTAGTAGTTGAACGTCGCATTCCACTCCACGGAAAAAGAAACTTTCACTCCATGGGTGACCTTCAACTTGCCCACACTATTGATCCATTGCATATAGTAAGGCTTCAAATGCTTTCATGTAGGCAAAGAAAGAGACTCTACCACATCCTTGTTAATCATGTTGCTTGCACTATCACCATCAACAATTAGTTTGCACACTTCTCCTTTGATAGTACATGCAGTTTGGAAAATGTTACGTCGTTGGCCCGGTTAACAATAACATTGTCGTCTTGCTAGAACTTATGCGCCATCAAACTCAGCACATTAAGTTCAGGACAACAATCCCAAGAATTACCATTATTATTTTCAGTAGCATCCTCTAGTGGAGGCATCTCATCTTTAGATTCCGAAACATATACACCATCAAAAAGCAAAATCTGCGCATTATGTGGCCTCGCCCCCTGCACTTTTGGCATATAATATTGTTGTGATGAGACGTGCTCGATGCAGCTTGTGAAGCCTCCTTTGGTGCAGCAGCTGCCTTGCTATTTTCAATGCTAGTTGACTTGTAAGAAGCAGCCGGTTTAGCACTAAACACACCATCATGAGAAGCGCCACATCGTCCATTGTTGTAAGTCGGACGACCCTCAGCAACTTGCTTCTCCAAGACCCAATGTTCAACACGTTCTGCTTGATGAAGTAACTAATGTATATCATTATACTGCATCAAATCAACACGATCGCGGATCCTTTCCTCCAGCCCCTCAAAGAACCGAACCATGGTCGCCTCGGGCGACTCACGTACTACTGTCCGGATCATCAATACTTGCATATCTTTGTAATATTCAGCAACTGATTTTGTACCTTGCACAAGATGATGTAGTTTGCTATGAAGTTGTCGAGTGTAGCAAGCAGGCACAAACATCTCCCTCATGACACGCTTCATGTCAACCCATGTTGCCGGTCTATCCCATGTACGGTTTTTATTATCCTACCATATGAGAGCATATTCAGTAAACTCCATAGATGCAACACGAAACTTCTTTTCTTCAGAATAATTGTGGCCATCATAAATATGATTAATGTGCATCTCCCACTCGAAGTACTTCTCCGGATCAGAACATCCTGAGAATTCCGGTATGGTTACCTTTATTCGACCAAGACCATCGTTATCTCGAGCAGCTTCACCATCTAGGTTGCGCCGCTGGCCAACACCATGGCGAGCCTCAGCACCTCGTCGTGGTCGGTGTTGATGGCCTCCACAATCATTAGATAGACCGGAAAGATCATCATCAGAGTGGCCTTCGTTGCGTGCTGGTGATTGGGACTGTCGTGGTGCCGCATCCCTTGCCTCTAGACGCCAAACAACTGCGGTCAACCGATTAAGGCTCTCTGTCACCACTCCCAAACTATCATCCCGTTGGCGATCACTAGTAGTCAAGCGCACATTAAACCTGTCCTCGACACCTCTAATATTTGTAGACAAATCTGCAACTTTTGTGCGAAGTTTTGTATTGGCACTTTTGATCGACATCAGGTGGATACGCAGATCTTTTACTTCCGGATCCAAAGGAATTTCTCCTCCGTCCAGATCAGAATTCTCATACAGCGACATCTTGACAAACACAAGATCAAATTAGCAATAGCTGAGAGAGAAAAACTGTCACTAAACAACCTTGCTCTGATACCAGGATGATACGGCATATGAATTAACTCAACACCGCGAGAATTTATCAATATCTTTCACGGCAGAAGTAATCGAACAGCGGAATAAATTCTCCTCCGGTAATCTCACACGACAAAAATTTCCAGCAGGATAGATGACAAACCTGACTCACACGTTAGATGCAAATCAGACTAAACGACAGGCAAACCCCAGCAGTTGTGAGTATCACCTGGACGATCCAAAGAGATCACGTAGCAACTAGAAGCGGCGCACTTCCAATCCAACGCAGTAAAACAAAACGATTCACTTCTTCAACTCACGCACAAACAGAATTTTCCGCCGCCAATCATCGGGCGATTTTCCGTATATTTCTTAACTCCCAAAAAAATTCTCTAGGGTTACATGAGGCGCAGCCTCTTTATTTTTTATGCGTGCAAGCACCACCTGGGCTAAGCCCGACCTGAACATCGACTAAAACAGACCCCGACTCCTGTTGCAACACGATACCTACACAACTTAGACTAGGAAAACAAAAACTAGACATGGATGTACGTGAGAGGAACAAAAGACTTGACCAGTCCCAACTAGTATTTGTAGATGCTTTCTGGATTAGTATGTCACGGTTTGGACTATATTTAGTAGTTTAAGTTTGTAATCCAATTCTATCTCTATTAGTTTTCTTGTCTCTCAAGTCTTCTAGTACTATATAAACAGCCTAAGGGCTCACGATGTAATCACTTCTTACAATATTAATATAATCTCTACTTCCGTAATCTTTCATGGTATCAGAGCGGTTCGCTCCGTCTAGTTTTTAGCCACTGCTTCCGCGCGCTGTCCCCGGCGAGATCGGGCTCCATGATCTCTGCCCGGGGCACCAAATCTTCCAATTCCCTAGATCGGTTTAGTAATTTTGGAAAAAAAAATTCTATTAGATCTAATTTTCTTTTAGCCACCAAAAGCATCGTCCACAGCCGCATGTCGTCATCGCGCGCATCTAGCATCGACTCAACTTCGGCAAATCATCGTCAAC
This sequence comes from Avena insularis, assembly GCA_023614405.1. Classification (NCBI taxonomy): domain Eukaryota; kingdom Viridiplantae; phylum Streptophyta; class Magnoliopsida; order Poales; family Poaceae; genus Avena; species Avena insularis. Next base: position 457,004,545 of record CM042694.1, read on the forward strand.
GATCTTGACAAGGAGGCTTCGCGCGACGCCCCAAGGGACGCCTTCACGCGCTACGTCGGCTGCTCCGTCCTCACGTCGTCTCCACGCCGGCCCGTCTTCGCCAACATCTACCAGGACGCACGTCCCTGAGTACGCGCCTCGCCGTCAACAAAGGACTGCATCTTCATCACACGTGATCATCATCGCCAACAATCATCTACACCAACAATATCGCCACATCGTCGCCGCCATCACCAATCATGGTCATCGTCAACGTCAACAAGTTCTTCTCCACGAGCAATGTCGCGCTCACACAAGCGGAAAATACGGTCATCCCCGAAATCAACTACCGCTATAGCAAATCTCCATCAACAACTACCTCTTCGTCTTCGTCCACCACGACCTCGCCGCCAGAGTCGCAGTCTAATTTTTATTTTTTACTTAATCAATTTTCTTCTTGCAACTACTTCATATATTCTGACAAATCGGCGGACAACTTCTACGCACCGACCGTTCACGGAAAATTTCTTTGCTGCTCCCTCCGGCTCTGGCTCGCATGGCTCGTGATGTTCCCTGTCTTCGCACGTCCGGTATTGGCAACACCGACGCGTGCCTTCGTCCCTGGCGCGCTCCTGAGTTTGGCAAGCTCGGCAAGGCGTGTCACCTACCCCGACTACTCTGGATTCAACTACATCTACGTCAACTACTACGGCGAATTCTCCAAGCTCAACGACGACATCGACCACAACACCACGACAACATAAACATCATCAATTTCATCAACGGCGACTACATCACCAACGACATCATCGACCACGACTACAACACCCTACTTCTGGCTACATTGACATCGACATCCACCGACATCCTCTACAGCGCGCCTTCAGATTATGCTCGGTCGGACCGTCGCGGACGTCCATGTTTCGTCACTATCGATCCATCAGGGGTGTTAGAGTATGTCACGGTTTGGACTATATTTGGTAGTTTAAGTTTGTAATCCAATTCTATCTCTATTAGGCTTCTTGCCCCCCAAGTCTTCTAGTACTATATAAACAGCCTAAGGTCTCACGATGTAATCACCTCTTACAATATCAATATAATCTCTACTTCCGCAATCTTTCAGATAGACTTTGATCTTGACTTTCCAAAATAGCACATTCTTGTACGTAGCTTTGCACAAATAAATTCAAACGGCTTCATAGATTGATTTTAGTTGTACCGATCATCAGATATTGGCATGGAGTTCTAAACGTAGGCTTCACCTCATCCTTCGGAACAATATGCACAGTAGTATCACCGATCATAGCTGAAATATTGCTTGCGCCTTAATCCAATTTTCCACCATTGTCGGTGCAAGCAATAATGCGTCATCTAGCTGGTACCTGATGGGTTCGTAGCATGGAAAACAAAAAATTCTACCGCAAGAACGAACAAAACCCAGATCTAATCTAGATAAAAGCCAAGATCTAATCTATTAGACATGTGCAACGAGATAGATCTGTACTAACCCTTGTAGATCCGAAAGCCTTGTGCGAGATCGGATCTCGTGGTTGATGTAGACGATCACTTGCCGATCTCAAGATCGAGTAGACGATCCTTTCGGCGCCGCGTTCCGGCAGCGCTTCCGCAGTCGGTCACACGTGCGGAGTCGAAGCAGACCTTCCTCTCCCCGTTCTAGTGAGCAGCAGAGGTAGTAGATCTCTTCACGGAATCCCAGCAGCACGACGACATGGTGGTGGTGGTGGAGTAGAGAATTCTGCAGGGCTTCGCCTAAGCCTGAGCAGAGCAAAGGGGGAGGAGAGAGGCGGCTAGGGCAAGAGTGGAGGGGCAAAGGGGGTGGCGCCTCCACCCCTCTATATATAGAGGGAGGGGTGCGGCCTAGGGTTCCCACCCCTAGGCCCACCTCCTAGGGCCGGCGCACAAGGGAGCTTGGGGGGAGAGTCCTTCCCCCCCAAGTTTCCCTTACTTACCCTCCAAGTTTCCCTTTATCCTTTCTTGGTTTTCAAGTAAACTCCAAAAAATCTTCTAGAACCTTCCTAACATTCCAAACCTTCTAGAATCCCCATATAAACACTCAGACATTTCCTAACTTAGAAAACGATCCCCATTATATGAATCTTATTCCCCGGACAATTCCGGATCTCCTCGTGATGTCCCGGATCCAATCCGAGACTCCGAACAACATTCGGTCTCCAACGCACATTCCATATCTACTTAAAACAACTTCGAACCTTAAGTGTGTCACCCTACGGTTCGTGAATATGCAAACATGATGGAGACACCTCTCCGATCAATAACCATCAGCGGGATCTGGAGATCCATAACGGCTCCCACATACTCAACGATGACTTCGTGATCGATAGAACCATTAACATACGAAACCAATTCCCTTTGTCACGCGATACTCTACTTATCCGAGGTTTGATCGTCGGTATCTCCATACCTAGTTCTACCTCGTTACTGATAAGTACTCTTTACTCGTTCCATGTTATGTCATCCCTTGTGACCCAGTCACATGCTTGCAAGCTAACTAGATGACATTCCATCGAGAGGTCCCAGAGCATATCTATCCATCATATGGATGGACAAATCCCAATCTTGGTCCATGCGCTTTAACACATACTTTCAGAATACCCAATGACACCTTTATAACCACCCGATTCTGAGCGGTGTTTGATGTCATCAAAGTACCCATCCGGTGATGGTGATTAACATAACCTCATGGTCGAAGGATTAGGTTACTATGCATTTGAAAGCTTGTAGCAATACGAACTTAATGACTTGATCTTATGATACGCTTATTATGGGTGTGTGTCCATCACATCATTCTCCTAATGATATGACCTTGTTATTAATGACATCCAATGTCCATGATCAGGAAACCATGATCATCTATTAATCAACAAGCTAGTTCAACAAGAGGCTTACCAGGGACTCTTTTATGTTTACAAAACACACAAGTATTAGTGTTTCCTAATAATACAATTATAGCATGGGATGTAAACATTCATCATAAACACAAAGATATAATAATAACCACTTTTATTATTGCCTCTTGGGCATATCTCCAACAGTCTCCCACTTGCACTAGAGTCAATAATCTAGATTACATGGTAATATACCTAACACCCATGGCGTTCTGGTGTTGGTCATGCTTTGCTCTAGGGAGAGGTTTAGTCAACGGATCTGCCACATTCAGATCAGTGTGTACTTTGCAAATCTTTATGTCACCATCTCGGACATACTCGCGAATAGCATGGAAACGTAGCTTGATGTGCTTCAGCTTGCTATGTGACCTTGGCTCCTGTGCATTAGCTATGGCACCTGTGTTGTCACAGTAGATGGCCATCGGGTCCAACACACTAGGAACCACGCCAAGTTCAGTAATGAACTCCTTCATCCATATGGCTTCTTGTGCAGCCTCCGAAGCAGCTATGTATTCCGATTCAGTTGAAGATTTCGCCACAACGCTTTGCTTGGCACTCCTCCATCTCACTGCAGCACCATTCAAAATAAATACATTATCCGGTGTGACTTCGAGTCATCTGGATCGGTGTTCCAACTAGCATCAGTGTAACTGTTTACAACAAGTTGTTCATCACCTCCATAAGAAAGAACCATATCCTTAGTCCTATTTAGGTACTTTAGGATATTCTTGACCATTGTCCAGTGCTCCATTCCGGGATCACTTTGATATCTGCTAGTCAAACTAACAGCATGTGCTATATCCGGTCTTGTACACAGCATGGCATACATGATAGAACCTATGGCCGAGGCATAGGGAATATTATTCATCTTCTCTCTATCTTCTGCCGTAGCTGGACTTTGAGTCTTACTCAAGGTCTTACCTGACAACATGGGCACGAACCCTTTCTTGCTCTCTTCCATTCTAAACTTCTTTAGAACTTTGTCCAAGTATGTACTTTGTGAAAGCGCTATTAGGCGTCTTGATCTATCTCTATAAATCTTGATGCCTAGAATATATGCCGCTTCGCCAAGATCCTTCATTGAAAAACTATTATTCAAATAGGCTTTGACACTATTAAGAAGTTCTATATCATTCCCAATCAACAATATGTCATATACATATAGTACTAGGAATGCTATAGAGCTCCCACTCACTTTCTTATAAATACAAGCTTCTCCATAAGTTTGTATAAATCCAAAGTTTTTGATTACTTTATCAAAATGTTGATTTCAACTCCGGATGCTTGCTTCGGTCCATAAATGGAGCGCTGAAGTTTGCATACCTTGTCAGCATCTTTAGGATCGACAAAACCCTTGGGTTGTACCATATACAACTCTTCCTCAATGTCTCCATTAAGGAACGTCGTTTTGACATCCATCTGCCAAATCTCATAATCGAAATATGTAGCAATTGCTAACAAAATCCTCACAGACTTTAGCTTCGCTACTGGTGAGAATGTCTCATCGTAGTCATCTCCTTGAATTTGTCGGAACCCTTTCGCGACAAGTCGAGCTTTATAGACGGTAACATTACCATCAGCATCTGTTTTTCTCTTGAAAATCCATTTGTTCTCGACAGCCTTACAGCCATCCGATAAGTCCACCAGAGTCCACACTTGGTTTTCGTACATGGATCCCATTTCAGATTTCATGGCTTCTAGCCATTTGTCGGAATCTGGGCTCACCATAGCTTCTTCATATGTCGCAGGGTCATCAGTGTTGTCCACCAACATGACGTTCAAGGCAGGGTCATACCAATCAGGAGTGGTATGAACCCTCGTTGACCTGCGAGGTTCAGCAGCAACTTCGTTCGAAGTTTCATGATCACCATCATTAGCTTCCTCTTCAATTGGTGCAGGCGGCACAAAAACATCTTTCGGTGTTGCGCTACTCTTAACTCCGAGAGAAGGTTCAATAACGTTGTCGAGTTCTACTTTCCTTCCAGTCACTTCCTTCGAGAGAAACTCCTTCTCAAGAAAGGATCCATTCTTGCGACGAAAACTTTGCCTTCGGATCTATGATAGAAGGTATACCCAATTGTTTCTTTAGGGTATCCTATGAAGACGCATTTCTCCGCTTTGGGTTCAAGCTTATCAGGTTGTAACTTCTTTACATATGCTTCGCAACCCCAAACTTTAAGGAACGACAACTTAGGTTTCTTTCCAAACCACAATTTGTATGGTGTCGTTTCAACGGATTTAGATGGTGCCCTATTTAAAGTGAATGTGGTTGTCTCTAATGCATAGCCCCAAAATGATAGCGGTAAATCTGTAAGAGACATCATAGATCGAACCATATCTAAGAGAGTTCGATTACAATGTTCAAACACACCATTACACTGTGGTGTTCCTGGCGGTGTCAATTGCGAAAGTATTCTACATTTCTTTAAATGCATGCCAAACTCATAACTTAGATATTCACCTCCGCATGTCGAGCGAAACTTAATCTTCTTGTTACGATGATTTTTCACTTCACTTTGAAATTCCTTAAACTTCTCGAAAGTTTCGAACTTATGTTTCATAAAGTAGACATACCCATATCTACTTAAGTCATCCGTGAAAGTGAGAACATAACGATATCCACCACACGATGCTACACTCATTGGACCGCACACATCGGTATGTATTATTTCCAATAAGTCTGTAGCTCGCTCCATTATTCTAGAGAATGGAGTCTTAGTCATTTTTCCCATTAGACATGCTTCGCATCTTTCAAGTGATTCAAAATCAAGTGATTCAAGAAGTCTATCAGAATGGAGTTTCTTCATACGCTTCACTCCAATGTGACCAAGACGACAGTGCCACATGTATGTAGAATTATCATCCAATTTTGTTCGTTTAGCATCTATGTTGTGAACATGTGTAACACTACTATCGAGATTCAGTAAGAATAAACCATTCATCTCAGGTGCATTACCATAAAAGATATTACTCATATAAATCGACCAACCTTTATTCTCGGACTTAAAAGAGTAACCATCTCGCAATAAACAAGATCTATATATAATGTTCATGCTTAACGCAGTCACCAAATAACAATTATTCAAATTTAAAACTAATCCTGAAGGTAGATGTAGAGGGAGCGTGCTGACGGCGATCACATCAACCTTGGAGCCATTTCAACGCCAGATCGTCACCTCGTCTCTCGCCAGTCTTATTCCGCAGCTCTGCTTTGAGTTACAAATATGAACCGAACCAGTATCAAATACCCGAGCACTACTACGATTACTAGTAAGATACACATCAATAACATGTATATCGAATATACCTTTCTTCTTGATGTTGCCGTTCTTCAGATCCGCCAGGTACTTGGGGCAGTTACGCTTCCGATGTGCACCCTTGCGAGAAGTATTTAGTTTCAGGCTTAGGACCAGCCTTGGGCTTCTTAGCAGGTGCGGCAGCTTTCTTGCCGTCCTTCTTGAAGTTTCCCTTGTTCTTAGGCTTGCCCTGTTTCTTGAAATTGGTGGTCTTATTGACCATCAACACTTGGTGCTCCTTTTTGATCTCCACTTCAGCAGTTTTCAACATGGACGATAGTTCAGGCAACGTCTTGTTTATGCAGTGCATATTGTAGTTCGTCACAAAGTTCTTATAACTCGGTGGCAGTGATTGGAGGACACGGTGAATCCCTAACTCATTAGGAATCGTTATCCCCAACTCTTGGAGCTTGTTTGTGTGCCCAGACATGGTGAGCACATGCTCGCTAACGGAGCTATCCTCTTCCATCTTACAGTTGAAGAACTTTTCGGAGGCCTCATAGCTCTCCACGGCCGCGTGAGTCTCAAAAATGAGCTTGAGCTCCTTAATGATCTCGAACGGGTCGTGGTGCTCAAAGCGCTTCTGAAGCTCCATTTCTAAACCATACAGGATGGCACACTGAACTGTGGAGTAATGATTTTTCCGAGTGGCGTAAACATTCTTTACGTCATCGGTGGCATCTTCTGCAGGTGGGTCACCTAGCGGTGCTTCGAGCACATAGGTCAACTGACCAGCCCTGAGGACAATCTTCAGTCCACGGAGCCAGTCCATGAAGTTGCTTCCATTGTTCTTAAGCTTTTCTTTCTCTAGGAACGCATTGAAATTGATGGAGAGGTTCGCCATAATCTACAACAAATTTGCATGTAGTTTATACTAAGTTTATGATAAATTGAGTTCAATTTTAATTCTTAAATTAACTAGGTGAACTCCCACCCAAAACAACATCCCTCACATTGTCTTAGTGATTACACGAACCAAGTCCACTACACCAAGTCCGATCTTCACGAGAGAAGATGTAGTTTCATCGGCGAACAATCTTCATGTTCATCATATCATTTATATGATTCGTGCTCTACTTTTCGGTATTCCGTGTTCCGAGACCATGTCTGTACATCCTAGGCTCATCAAGATCAACCTTAGTTTCCGCATGTGCAAATCTGGCTTGCACCCGTTGTATGCACACGTAGAATCTATCACATCCGATCATCACGAGATGCTTCGAAACGACGAGTCTTAGCAACAGTGCCAACTAAATATGAACACTTTATTACTTGATATTTAGTGAGAGGGATAATCTTATAATGCTACCATTGCGATCTAAGCAATACAAGATGCATAAAGAATTAACATCACAGGCAATTCATAATTAGTGTGATATGATATGGCCCTTTCTTCTTATGCCTTTGATCTCTATCTCCAAAGCACGGACATGATCTCCATCATCACCAGCATTGCGTCAAGGTCAGTGGCGCCGCTTCATGGTTGTCCATCATCACTAGCAACTATTACAACTACTTGGAATAAAGCTATTACAAGATGAATAGACACGCATGTCTTAACAGAATTAAAGACAACCATTAGGCTCTGCATTGCCATATTACAACAAGGATCATTGCATACATCAAATATAATCACAATCACATGATGGCCATATCACATCACAAAACCCCTGCAAAAACAAGTTAGACGCCTCTAATTTTCTTTGCATGTTTTACGTGGTTTGGGGCTTTCGAATAAGAACGGATCTTACCTACTGGCGAACCACAACGTTGATACAAGTGCTATCAAGTACAAAGTGTAGATTGGGTCTATACTATGGTGGGAGACAGACACCCATAGCCACTTGTGCAAAGCAAGTTACACGTCAGCGTGGAGCAAGTCTCATGTGCGATGACATGTAAGGTTAGCCGAGCCGCTTCATCCCACCATACCGCAAGATGCAAAGTACACAAAGCAAAGACGAGCACCAACGTCCACAAAACCATTGTGTTCTACTCGTGCAACAGATCTACGCATAGACATGGCTCGATACCCGATGGGTTCGTAGCATGGAAAACAAAAAAATTCTACCGCAAGAACGAACAAAACCCAGATCTAATCTATTAGACATGTGCAACGAGATAGATCTGTACTAACCCTTGTAGATCCGAAAGCCTTGTGCGAGATCAGATCTCGTGGTTGATGTAGATGATCACTTGCCAATCTCAAGATCGAGTACACGATCCTTCCGGCGCGCGTTAAAGCGCTTCATGATCGGTCACACGTGCGGAGTTGAAGCACCTTCCTCTCCCTATTCCAGTGACGGCGTGAGGTAGTAGATCTCTCCACGGAATCCCAGCACGACGACGTGGTGGTGGTGGTGGAGTAGAAATTCTGAGGGCTTCGCTTAAGCACGAGCGAAGGAGGAGGAGAGAGGCGGCTAGGGCAAGAGTGGAGGGGCAAGGGGGCGCCTCCACCCCTCTATATATAGAGGGAGGGGTGCGACCTAGGGTTCCCACCCCTAGGCCCACCCCCTAGGGCCGGCGCACAAGGGAGCTTGGGGGGAGAGTCCTTCCCCCCAAGTTTCCCTTACTTACCCTCCAAGTTTCCCTTTATCCTTTCTTGGTTTTCAAGTAAACTCCAAAAAATCTTCTAGAACCTTCCTGAACATTCCGAAATCTTCTAGAATCCCCATATAAACACTCCGGAACATTTCCTAACTTAGAAAATGATCCCCATTATATGAATCTTATTCCCCGGACAATTCCGGATCTCCTCGTGATGTCCCGGATCCAATCCGAGACTCCGAAAAACATTTGGTCTCCAACGCACATTCCATATCTACTTAAAACAACTTCGAACCTTAAGTGTGTCACCCTACGGTTCGTGAATATGCAAACATGATGGAGACACCTCTCCGATCAATAACCATCAGCGGGATCTGGAGATCCATAACGGCTCCCACATACTCAACGATGACTTCGTGATCGATAGAACCATTAACATACGAAACCAATTTCCTTTGTCACGCGATACTCTACTTATCCGAGGTTTGATCGTCGGTATCTCCATACCTAGTTCTACCTCGTTACTGATAAGTACTCTTTACTCGTTCCATGTTATGTCATCCCTTGTGACCCAGTCACATGCTTGCAAGCTAACTAGATGACATTCCACCGAGAGGGCCCAGAGCATATATATCCGTCATATGGATGGGCAAATCCCAATCTTGGTCCATGCGCTTCAACACATACTTTCAAAATACCCAATGACACCTTTATAACCACCCAGTTATGAAGCGGTGTTTGATGTCATCAAAGTACCCATCCGGTGATGATGATTAACATAACCTCATGGTCGAAGGATTAGGTTAGTATGCATTTGAAAGCTTGTAGCAATACGAACTTAATGACTTGATCTTATGCTACGCTTATTATGGGTGTGTGTCCATCACATCATTATCCTAATGATATGACCTTGTTATTAATAACATCCAATATCCATGATCAGGAAATCATGATCATCTATTAATCAACAAGCTAGTTCAACAAGAGGCTTACCAGGGACTCTTTTATGTTTACAAAACACACAAGTATTAGTATTTCCTAATAATACAATTATAGCATGGGATGTAAACATTAATCATAAACACAAAGATTTAATAATAACCACTTTTATTATTGCCTCTTGGGCATATCTCCAACAGTACCATGTACCTTGCGTCCTTAGTGGAATTATCAGTAGCAGTAGAGAGTACCTCATCATAGAGTAATAATGATTTACTAAAAAATTTAGAAGAAATTAAATTGAGTGTGGGTTTTGTATTTTCCATTGACATGCCTAAAAATGATTAACTGCAAAAGAAATTAAGCTGTGTATAGGTGTGTTTTGCATTCCCACTCGTGTGTTTTTCATTGACACGTGCGATGTACACGTTTGCCACCTCGCGTGCGCTCCCACCGCCCAACTGCCCCATCGTCTCCCAGTCATTTAAAAGATATCAGCCACACGGTCTCCCCATTATCTCCTAGTCATGTCTCCACAATCCATCCCACTCTTCCCTGCACTCCAAAGAACAGAAGAAAACCCTAGCAATAAGTACGAGATTGTTTTCTTGTGAAGATGGAGAGATCAAGATCGGTGGTCGCCGAGGACGTCAAGGTCATCATCGACAAGGAGGCAGCCAATATCATCGTCTAGAAGGAAGCAGATCATAAGGTCGAAGAGAAAGCGGTTGCAGATCAGGTGGAGGTTGCAGATAACAAGGTGGACTACGATTACTTTGACGACAACGAGGATGAAGAACCTAAGGATACATTCGCGTTCGAGCAAGAACCCATCGACGGAGAACCGGAGGTAATTAGACCTGAACTGTGAATAGGGTTTTTAGATTTTACTGTTCATATTTTAATTTGTAGGGTTTTCTAATTTTATAGAGTTTGATTAATTAATTTGTTCTCTGCCTAGTAGTTATACTCATCTTTTGTTGGTCGTTTTGATCTGTCCCTAGTCATTATGTCGCACATTTTCTTGTTTGATTTGATCTGCCCCTAATAGTTCTAGGCGCCTAGTAGTTCTATATATGCTCATTTTTTGTTGGTCGTTTTGATCGATATTTTCTAGTGATATAATTTCATGTGGAGTTCAGATCTCTTATCTAGGTTGTGTTCATGCTATCCAATGTATAGTTTAATTTATTTGATAAAAGTCACATATATATAGTAATCATACGATATTATCAGAAATTTAATGTCCATCTCTATTATATTTAGGAAAACAAATCATATGTATTGATGCATTAAAATGCAGATAAATGTCCATCTCTGTTATATTTAGGGAAACAAATTGTTAAATTCCTAATTAACTGAGTATATTTAGGAGAAAGCAAATTCGTATTTATACCATGTTCTACTCATAACTTCTTTTTGTTTTTCCAATTTACTGATAAGACGAGTGAAAATAATTACTCCATCTGTCCTAAAAAAGGATGTCTCAGATTTCTTAATAAAATTTGGATGTATCTATATATATAATGAAGCTTGTATAGATATTCATTTAAATTATTTGAAAAAATAGTATAATTTTAACTTAAGTGGAGTGTGTATGTTAAATAATAGATCATGCATGTTTTATCCAATCTCTATTATAGTAAGTTATGTATTTATATGAAAGATGCATTAAATTAATGCTGATAAATTAAATTTCTCAGTGTAGTCCATCTCTGTTATTTGTTTAGGAAAACAAATTGTTAAATTCATAATACACTGAGTATATATTTAGAGAAAACAAATTCTTATTTATATCATGTTCAAACTGAATAAAACTAGCTAGTCATAATTTTTTTATTTTACCAATTTACTGATAAGATAAATAGAAAAAATTACTCCATCTATCATAAAAAAGGATGTCTCAGTTTTGTTAAAATTTAGATGTATCTTTATATACTAAAACTTATATAAATTTTTTCAAACTATTTAGAAGAACAGTATAATTTCCGGGTGGTAGCGGTGCATAAGCTTAGGGTCGTCCTATTTTATCTCGTGATTCGTGCTATCATTAAGGCCTGTTAGACATGTCTGACAGTGTCAGTTAACGAGGGAACTGCTCGCACGAAAGAAAACCGAGTCGTATCAGATTAACCAGATGCTTTTTTTGGATCTGGTAACATGTGCCAAAAAGTGTGATCTAGATTCACACAAAAAACCTAAACCACAAAAAAAGAAGTTAATAGGGCCATAGAGGGCAGCGTTACAGAAGAGGAGATGACGCAGTGCCCTTGTGGAGTTCTTCTCGTGGAGATGCTTTGGCTCGTTGGCCCAGATCTGGGAATGCGTATTGCGGCTGGACCTACAGTTCCAGGGATTCTTGGATGAACAATTTTCCAGCCCAGCAGAGAATTTCAGCCCCCAGCCCCGCTGTCGTTAGATTTCTGTTGCAGCACCGCCCCAGCGGCCGAACTCCACAGGCATCCATCCGCGAGCACAACCACCGCCCGGCGGACGTGGACGCGGGCACAGGGCCTGGGCCAGATCAACGAGCTGCTAGAAGGGACGAGATTCAGTTGTAGGGGAGAACTAGAGATAAGGAGAGGTTGCTTTTGAGGCTTGCTCTCCACCTCGGCCTCACAGGAACTCCACGCCCAGCTCCTGCTCCAAGTAATGGCGAAGTAAAGCCAAGCCACGCGATGCCGTCGATGGCCGGGATCGTGGGGTGGCGCGGAATGGTGCTGGGGACCAGGAGGCAGGTGGGATGCCGCCGGGGACCAGGAGGTGCAACATGGGGATCATGGGTGGCGATGGGGATACCGGATACAGGAGCGGCGACGCGCTTGATCCTGCGGGGGGCGAGCAGCAAGGGGTTGGTGGCGTGCATGGATGGACGGGGTGGGGTGCGACCGTGCGGGGGGCAGCCGAGATGGGAAAGAAAAAATTGGTCAGTTTAACGCCCGGAGGTGGAGATCCATGGCGGCGATTTGGAGCCTAGAAGGCGGCTTGGGAGTTGCTGTGGTAGGGGAGGAAGGACTGTTGGCGACGGGGATTGGGTGGGACGACGGAGAGGGGACTGTGGGGTTGATTTTGGCCGATTGGGTCTCGAGAGAGAGAGAGAAAGAGTTGAGGGCGTTAAGAGAATCTACGGTGGAAATTCCCCTATACTACCGATCAATGGCAAGATTAGGGTGCACAGCTATCACCATGGGCAGCCCCACTATTTCTCATAATTTTATATAGCACTTGTTTTATCATATATGTATACAAAACATATATATGTTTGATGGACTAGTTTGTTTAAAAGCTGATTCAACTTGTGCGCACATGCTAAAATTAATCTCTTAACACAGCCCTTTCCTAGTTTGATCTCATGATCTTGGGAGTAATTTTTATTCATTCACTAACTTCTTCTCTCTACTTGCTAATTCGTAGGAACTAGATAGCGATGTCGGTGAAAGTATGTGGTCCAAGAACGCAAAAAGCTACCACATCCTGAGAGGTTCCCCTTCCGCCGAGGTGCAAACAAGTACACGTGCCCCTTCTGCGCAAAAAGGATTGCAGAAGACCTGAACAGCATCGTGCAACATGCCGGGGCATTGCCCGTGGAGGACAGCGGCGTGCGAATCATACGAAGGCCAAGCACACTGCCTTCATGGTTTACCTAAGCAAGTATGCCAACCTCGGTCACATTGCTCTGTGGCCCTAACTTCTAGCACCTGTTGCCTCAGCTGCCTCCTGCTGCCGCCTCGTGTTGCCTCTGATGCCGCCTCATGTTGCCTCTGCTGCCTCATGTTGTCTGTTTCCTGTTGTTGTCTCCTGTTTATGTAATGAGTGTATTGTTATAGTATATCGTTTGGGTTGTGTAATTAAGTACTACTAGTAGTATGCGGTGGTTGTGATCGAACCTATTTAACTAGTACCTCTATATATTGTCAGTACCTTTTAAGTTGTTTGTTATGATTGTTCTTGGTTGCACATATTTTTGACATTTCAAAATATTTTTTTAGTGTGAATCTTTGAGAAACACACGCGATTGTTCCTGATTTTGCAACAATATAGAAAATCCATAGTTACTGTTCCTGGTTGCACCATGTTTGAAATCAACAAAAGATAAATACACATTACTTTTACAACCATGATTTTTTCTAGTTTCAACAAGTTTGGTACAACAAGTTAAATACATCTCATGAATACTGAAAACAACTAACTAGCTAGCTAGCTAACTAAACATCCAACAAACTCATTTCTCTTACTGATTTCTAAAATGTCAAAACCAAGAGAAACCAGAATACATCCATAATTCAATACTTATTTCCACAACTGCCAACAACAAAAGAAGAACATACCCTAAAGTCACTATCACAGTAAGCATCATCATGAACCAAACATGCTTGCATCCCATTTCTTTTCTCATTTTCTTCAACCTCAGTTTAGATATCTGCAGATCCATGTCTCTATCTGCCATCCTCAGCTCAATCATGATCTTATCATCTGCCTTCTTGTATAGCTGGGCAAGCATCCTCTGCATCTGTGCTGGCCATGGGTTGTCCATCCAGTACAAGTAACAACAAACCTCATCTGGACAACCTAAAATATTTCTACCAATGTCTGCACCATAGGAGGCAATCTTCCTAGCAAGAACATGGTTGCACTAGCATCTCCAACTAGGATCTAGCTCCTTCCCACCAATCTCTTGATCTAGGATGGAAATTGGCAGCTCCCCATCGATTCCAACCCAACTCTGCAGAACAAGTCATTGAAACTCTTAAATTCCCCTAACAGCTAGAACCCTAGCTAGAATAGATTCAGGGACGGAGCAAGACCTAATTTACCTGGTCCACAACGTCGCCCTCTCCTGCCGGCTTGCGCATCCCCATGGCAGCCGAGATGTGGCAACGACAGATGTGCGAGAGATGTGGCCAGCGGCGGCGGCGCGATGTCTTGCGGTGTGATCTAGTGTGGTGCGGTCAGCGCAACAGCTCGTTATGGGGCCACTCATCAGCTCCAGCGTGGGCCCCACCTGTCGTTTGGTATTACGGGTCCCTTCTGTAGGGGTTCGTAGCATGGAAAACAAAAATTTTCTATCGCATACAAACAAACAAGCCAAGATCTATCTACTAGATTGCAGCAACGAGTCGATGGAATAACTCACCCTCGAAGATTCCAAAGTGTTTAACGAGCGATTCTCGTGGGTGATGTAGTCGTACTCTTTCCGATCTCAAGATCGCGTGAAGCGATCCTTCCGGCCAAGCGTTCCCTAGCGCTCCATGATCGGTCACTGCGTTGATTTTCGAAGACCTTCCTCTCCTTGTTCCAAAGACGGCGGAGGTTGTAGCACTCTCCTCGCGATTCCTAAAGACAACTGTGGTATGCAGGAGGTAGAGGGAGATCCGCAGGCTTCGCCTTAAGCCGGTGCGAGTATGGTGGAGCTTATGAGAGAGGCTATTAGTGGTCTAGTAATTAGACACACCAATTAGAGGGCTCTAAATCAATTAGAAGGCTCTAAACCGAAACAGCTCTAAACCGGGGTCTAGGTCTAGTTTCTAGTTTAGAGGATAGGAACTTGTGTGTCTCTAGAGGGAGGCCCTGCCCTCCTTTATAGGTGGGAGGGCTGGCCAGGGAGGGAGGAGTCCCTCCCCAACTCGCCTAGGGCTGGCCGGCCACGGCTTGGGAGGAGGACTCCTCCCAAGTCGGTTTCCAACTTCTCCTCTTTCCGAAAACTGGCAGTTTGACCGAAAACTGGCAGTTTGACTTTTCAAATTTAGGAATTAAATAAACCCTTTATTTTGGACAGCGAGAACACTTAGTACATGATGCAATCATTCCATCTTGCAATGACACATTCATGTACCCCTTCCCCCCCGGAGTGCCGGACATTCCGGGACCTTCTAGAATGTTCCCGATGAAAACACCGGAACCATTCCCCAACTCCGAAATGGGACTTTCCTTATATGAATCTTATTCTCCGGACCATTCCGGATCACCTCGTGATATCCCGGATCCCATCCGAGACTCCGAACAACATTCGGTCTCTTTCTCATAATACCATAACTACTCAAACAACGTCGAATCCTTAAGTGTGTCTCCCTACGGTTCGTGAATTATGCGGACATGATCGAGACACTTCTCCGAACAATAACCAATAGAGGAATCTGGAAATTCATATGGCTCCCACATATTTCTACGATTACTTTGCGATCGAATGAACCACTTACATACGATACCAATTTCCCTTTGTCTCACGATATATGTTACTTATCCGAGGTCATGATCGTCGGTATCTCGCATACCTAGTTCAACCTCGTTCGATAAGTACTCTTTTCTCGTTCCGTGATATGTGATCCCTTGTGACCAAGTCACATGCTTGCAAGCTAATTGGATGACATTTCACCGAGAGGCCAGAGAATATCTATCCGTCATGTGGATGGACAAATCCACTCTTGATCCATGTGTTTCAACCAATACTTTCCGAACACCCAATGCCACTTTTATAGCCACCTGTTACGGTGTGGTGTTTGATGACATCAAAGCATCCATCCAGAAAGGCAATATGCATGATCTCATGGTCGAAGGAATTAGGTTACTATGTATCAGAAAGCATATAGCAATTGAACTATTGAAATGACTTGATCTTTATGCTACGCTTGTCTATAGGAGTATGTCCACCATATCATTCTCCTAACGATATGATCTTGTTGTTGATAACATCTCAATGTTCATGACAAAGAAACCACATCATCAATCAACCAACAAGCTAGTGAAGTATAGAGGCTATACTAGGGACTTCAAATTAAGTTTACAAATCACACAAGTATTAATGGTTTCCTTGTTAATACTATTATAGCATGAATGTAAACATTTATCATAAACACAAAGATATAATAATAACTACATTTATTATTACCTCTAGGCATATCTCCAACAGTCTCCCACTTGCACTAGAGTCATCTAATCTAGATTACATGGTAATATACCGAACACCCATGGCAGTTTGGTGTTGGTCATGTTTTGCCCTTGGGAGAGGTTTAGTCAACGGATCCGCCACATTCAGATCTGTGTGTACTTTGCAAACCTTTATATCCCCATCCTGGATATGTTCTCGAATAGCGTGAAAACGCAGCTTGATATGCTTGACTTCTTGTGTGACCTTGGTTCTTGCGCATTGGCTATGGCGCCCATGTTATCACTGATGATAGACATTGGGTCCAGCGCACTAGGAACCACACCCAGCTCTGTAATGAACTCTTTCATCCATATCGCTTCTTGTGAAGCCTCCGGCGACCATGTATTCCGATTCAGTTGAAGATCTCGCCACAACGCTTTGCTTTGCACTCCTCCAGCTAACTTCTGCACCATTCAAAATAAATACGTATCCAGTTGTGATTTAGAATCATCCGGATCGGTGTTCCAACTAGCATCGGTGTAACCATTAACAACGATGTTCATCACCTCCATAAGAAAGAACCATATCCTTAGTTCTTCTCAAGTACTTAAGGATGTTTTTGATCATTGTCCAATGATCCACTCTGGATCACTTTGATATCTGCTAGTTAGACTAACGACATATGCGATGTCGGGTCTAGTACATAGCATGGCATACATTAGAGATCCTATGGCTGAGGCATAGGAGTCTTACTCATCTTTTCTCTATCTTCTCGATGTCGGACTTTGAGTTTTACTCAACGTCGTATTGGGCAACATGGGCAAGAACCCTTTCTTGCTATCTTCCATTCCAAACCTCTTTAGAACTTTGTCCAAATATGTACTTTGTGACAATGATATTTGGCGTTTCGATCTATCTCTATAAATCTTTATGCCTAATATGTAAGCTTACGCCAAGATCCTTCATTGAAAACTATTATTCAAATACTCTTTGACACTATTAAGAAGGTCTACATCATTCCCAATCAACAATATGTCATCCACATACAGTATTAAGAATGCTCTGAGCTCCACTCACTTTCTTGTAAATACAAGCTTCTCCATAAGTTTGTATAAAACCAAAACTTTTGATTACCTTATCAAAGCGTTGATTCCAACTTGGATGCTTGCTTCAATCCATAGATGGACCGTTGAAGTTTGCATACCTTGTTAGCATCTTTAGGATCGACAAAACCTTTGGGTTGCATCATATACAACTCTTCATCACTGTCTCCATTGAGGAATGCTGTTTTGACATCCATCTGCCATATCTCATAATCATAATATGCAGCGATTGCTAACATAATCCTTACAGACTTTAAGCTTCGCTACGGTGAGAAAGTCTCATCGTAGTCAACTCCTTGAATTTCGAAACCCTTTTGCGACAAGTCGAGCTTTATAGACGATAATATTACCATCAAGATCTGTTTTCTTCTTGAAAATCCATTTGTTCTCGTGACCTTCCGGCCATCCGGTAAGTCCACCAAAGTCCATACTTGGTTTTCGTACATGGATCCAATCTCGGATTTCATGGCTTCTTGCCAGTTATTGGAATCTGGGCTCATCATTGCTTCCTCATATGTCTCGGGGTCAGCGGTGTTGTCCACCAACATGACATTCATAACGGAATCATACCAATGGAGTGGTACGATTTCTCGTTGACCTCCGAGGCTCAGCTGTAACTTCAACCGAAGTTTCATGATCACCATCACTAGCTTCCTCTCTTATTGGTGCAGGCACCACAGAACTTCTTCCGGTCTGCGCTACTCGCAATTCGAGAGAAGGTTCGACAACCTCGTCGAGTTCTACTTTCCTTCCATCACTTCTTTCGAGAGAAATTCCTTCTCTAGAAAGGATCCATTCTTAACAACAAAGATTTTGCCTTCGGATCTATGATAGAAGGTATACCCAATAGTTTCCTTGGTATCCTATGAAGACGCATTTTTCCGCTTTGGGTTCAAGCTTGTCCTGTAACTTCTTTACATAGGCTTCGCATCCCCAAACTTTAAGGAGCGACAATTTAGGTTTCTTCCCAAACCATAATTCATACGGTGTCGTTTCAACGGATTTAGACGGTGCCCTATTTAAAGTGAATGCGGTTTCTAATGCATAACCCCAAAATGATAGTGGCAAATCGGTAAGTGACATCATAGAACGAACCATATCTAAGAGAGTTCGATTACGACGTTCAGACACACCATTCCGCTGTGGTGTTCCCGGCGGTGTCAACTGCGAAAGTATTCCACATTTCTTCAAATGCTCGCCAAACTCGTAACTAGATATTCACCTCCACGATCAGAACGTAGAAATTTAATCTTCTTGTTACGTTGATTCTCTACCTCACTTTGAAACTCCTTAAACTTCTCGAAAGTTTGGACTTATGTTTCATGAAATAGATATACCCATATCTACTCAAGTCATCCGTGAAGGTAAGAACATAACGATAACCATCACGATGCTACACTCATTGGACCACACACATCGGTATGTATGATTTCCAATAAGTCATAGCTCGCTCCATCATACCGTAAAATGGAGTCTTAGTCATTTTACCCATCGACATGCTTCGCATCTTTCAAGTGATTCAAAATCAAGTGATTCAAGAAGTCCATCGAATGGAGTTTCTTCATCGCTTCACTCCAATGTGACCAAGACGCAGCGATTACACATATAGGTCAAATTATCGCTGATTTCAAACGTTTAGCCTCAATGTTATTAATATGTGTATTTCTACTATCGAGATTCAATATGAATAGACCATCTATCAAAGGTGCATGTGCATAAAACACATTACTCATATAAATCGAACAACCATTATTCTCGGATTTAAACAAGTAACTGTCTACAATAAACAAGATCCCGATATAATGTTCATGCTCAACGCAGGCACCAAATAACAATTATTTAAGTATAAACTAATCCCGATGGTAGATGAAGAGGTAGTGTCCCGACCGCGATCACATCAACCTTTGATCCGTTTCCCACGCGCATCGTCACCTCGTTCTTTACTAGCTTCCGTTTATTACGTAGCTCTGTTTGAGTTACAAATATGAGCAACCGAACCGATTCAAATACCCGTGCACTACTACGAATACTAGTGAGATACACATCAATAACATGTATATCGGATATACCTTTCTTCTTGATGTTGCCGTTCTTCAAATCTGCCAAGTACTTTGGGCAATTCCGCTTCAGGACCTTCTCCCTTGCGGTAAAGCACTCGGTTTCAGGCTTGGGTCCAGCCTTGGTCCTCTTCGTCGGTATGGTAACTTTCTTACCACCCTTCTTGAAGTGTCCTTCCTTAGACTTGCCTTTCTTGAATTTGGTGGTCTTATTGACCATCAACACTTGGTGCTCTTTCTTGATCTCCACTTCGCAGATTTTAACATAGCAAATAGTTACGCAACTCTTTGTTCATGTTACGCATGTTGTAGTTCATCACAAAGTTCTTGTAACTTGGTGGTAGTGATTGGAGGATGCGGTAAACCCCAAAGTATTAGGAATCACTATACCCAAACTTTGAAGTTTATTTGCGTGCCCGGACATCTTAAGCACATGCTCCTTGTGAGCTACCCTCTTCCATCTTGCGGTTAAAGAACTTTTCAAGCTTCATAACTTTCAATTGCCGCATGAGTCTCAAAGATTAATTTGAGATCCTCGACAATATCATATGGGTCGACTCTTCAAACCTTTTACGAAGCTCGATTCTAAACCATACAAGATAGCACACTGAACTATAGTCTTGATTCTTCCGGCGAGGTAAACATTCTTTACTTCATCGGTAGCATCACTGCAGTGGGTCACCTAGCGGTGCATCCGACATAGGTCAAATTACCAGCTGTGAGGACAATCCTCAAATTGCGGAACCAATCCATGAAGTTGCTTCCATTGTTTTCAACTTTTCTTTCTCTAGGAGCATTAAAATTGATGGTAGGCTGCCATTGATCTACAACATATTTGCAATAGTTTAGACTAAGTTTATGACAAATTGAGTTCAAATTAATTAATGAAATTAAACTAGGTGAACTCCCACTCAAAACAACATCCCTCACATTGTTTTAGTGATCACGAACCAAATCCACTACATCAACACCGATCATCACGAGAGTTGATATAGTTTCAATGGCGAACAATCATCATGTTCATCATATCTACTATATGATTCATGCTTTGCCTTCGCGATCCGTGTTCTGAGGCCATGTCGTACATGCTAGGCTCGTCAAGACAAACCTTAGCTTCCATAAGCAAATCTGGCTTGCTTACGTTGTAGTCACCGCGGAATCAAAGACACCCGATCATCACGTGGTGCTTGAGCAGCAAGCTTTGGCAAGTGCATACTAAGGGTGAACACTTTAGAACTTGAAATTTATGTGCATGAGGGATCATCTTATAATGCTACCGTGCCTACTAAGCAATACAAGATGCATAAAGGATTAACATCACATGCAATTCATAATATGTGATATGATATGGCCTTTCTTCTTTGTGCTTCCGATCTCCATCTTCAAGCACGAACATGATCTCCATCATCACCGGCATAGCATCAAGGTCAATGGCGCTTCTTCATGGTTGTCCACCAGCTTCAACTATTACAACTATTTTGAATAGACACGCAGGTCTTAATTGAAATTAAAGACAACCATATGGCTCCGCGGTTGCCAACTTACAATAAGGAACATTGCATACATCAAATATAATCACAATCATGGCCATATAACATCACTGCACACACCTGCAAAAAAAAGTTAGACCCTTATACTATCTTTGAATATATTACTTGGTTTGGGGATTTCCAAAATTGTCTTTCTAACTTACGAACAATAACAACAACATTGATACTAGCATTGTTGATTACCGTTGTAAATTGGATCTTAACTATGCTAGGAGAAACAGCACCCATAAAGCCACTTATGCAATACAAGTTGCATGTTAGCGTGGAGCAAGTCTCATGAACGATGTCATGTAAGGTTAGCCGGCCGCTTCATCCCAACATACCGCAAGATGCAAAGTACACAAAAGCAATCTACAATAAAAGCATCAACGCCCACAATGACCATTGTGTTCTACTCGTCAACAGATCTACATATAGACACGGCTCGATACCCTTTGTAGGGGTTCGTAGCATGGAAAACAAAAATTTTCTATCGCACAAACAAACAAGCCAAGATCTATCTACTAGATTGCAGCAGCGAGTCGATGGAATAACTCACCCTCGAAGATTCCAAAGTGTTTAACGAGAGCAGATTCGTGGGTGATGTAGTCGTACTCTTTCCGATCTCAAGATCGCGTGAAGCGATCCTTCCGGCAGCGTTCCGCAGCGCTCCCATGATCGGTCACACGTTCGATTTTCGTGAAGACCTTCCTCTCCTTGTTCCAGCAGGCGGCGGAGGTTGTAGCACTCTCCTCGCGATTCCGGCCTGGCAGGCGTGGTACCGGAGGTAGAGGAGATCCCGAGGCTTCGCCTTAAGCCGGTCGAGTATGGTGGAGCTTATGAGAGAGGCTATTAGTGGTCTAGTAATTAGACACACCAATTAGAGGGCTCTAAATCAATTAGAAGGCTCTAAACCGAAACAGCTCTAAACCGGGTCTAGGTCTAGTTTCTAGTTTAGAGGATAGGAACTTGTGTGTCTCTAGAGGGAGGCCCTGCCCTCCTTTATAGGTGGGAGGGCTGGCGCCCAGGAGGGAGGAGTCCCTCCCCAACTCGGCCTAGGGCTGGCCGCCCGGCTTGGGAGGAGGACTCCTCCCCAAGTCGGTTTCAACTTCTCCTCTTTCCAAAAAGCTGGCGGTTTGACTTTCCAATTTAGGAATTAAATAAACCCTTTATTTTGGACAGCGAGAACACTTAGTACATGATGCAATCATTCCATCTTGCAATGACACATTCATGTACCCCTTCCCCAGTCTTGGGACATTAGGGACCTTCTAGAATGTTCCGATGAAAACACGGAACCATTCCCCAACTCGAAATGGGACTTTCCTTATATGAATCTTATTCTCCGGACCATTCCGGATCACCTCGTGATATCCGGATCCCATCCGAGACTCGAACAACATTCGGTCTCTTTCTCATAATACCATAACTACTCAAACAACGTCGAATCCTTAAGTGTGTCTCCCTACGGTTCGTGAATTATGCGGACATGATCGAGACACTTCTCCGAACAATAACCAATAGAGGAATCTGGAAATTCATATGGCTCCCACATATATCTACGATTACTTTGCGATCGAATGAACCACTTACATACGATACCAATATCCCTTTTTCTCACGATATGTTACTTATCCGAGGTCATGATCGTCGGTATCTCGCATACCTAGTTCAACCTCGTTCTTGATAAGTACTCTTTTCTCGTTCGTGATATGTGATCCCTTGTGACCAAGTCACATGCTTGCAAGCTAATTGGATGACATTTCACCGAGAGGGCCGAAGAATATCTATCCGTCATGTGGATGGACAAATCCCACTCTTGATCCATGTGTTTCAACCAATACTTTCCGAACACCCAATGCCACTTTTATAGCCACCCTGTTACGGTGTGGTGTTTGATGACATCAAAGCATCCATCCAGTAAAGGCAATATGCATGATCTCATGGTCGAAGGAATTAGGTTACTATGTATCAGAAAGCATATAGCAATTGAACTATTGAAATGACTTGATCTTTATGCTACGCTTGTCTATAGGAGTATGTCCACCATATCATTCTCCTAACGATATGATCTTGTTGTTGATAACATCTCAATGTTCATGACAAAGAAACCACATCATCAATCAACCAACAAGCTAGTGAAGTATAGAGGCTATACTAGGGACTTCAAATTAAGTTTACAAATCACACAAGTATTAATGGTTTCCTTGTTAATACTATTATAGCATGAATGTAAACATTTATCATAAACACAAAGATATAATAATAACTACATTTATTATTACCTCTAGGGCATATCTCCAACACCTTCCACACTCGCTCAAAGCCACTCACCTCCCAGCGCTAGGAAAATCCTCTCTGGCGACGGCCGAATCCCCTCCCTGGCCCTCCCTGGTGACAGACAAATCTCCTCCCCTCCCCTCCCCGGCAACGGACAAATCCCCTCCCCTCTCGTACCCTCCCCAGCGATGACCAAATCCCCTCTCCTCTCGTACCCTCCCCAGTGAAGACCAAATCCTCTCTCCTCCCCTCCCCTGCGATGGCCAAATCACCTCCGCTTCCCTTCCCCGCGATGACCAACCACCCT
The DNA here is from genome assembly GCA_023614405.1 of Avena insularis. Lineage (NCBI taxonomy): Eukaryota > Viridiplantae > Streptophyta > Magnoliopsida > Poales > Poaceae > Avena > Avena insularis. Next base: position 457,028,374 of record CM042694.1, read on the forward strand.
CCCCCCGGCGACGATGGCTGCAACGTAAGTGCTCCTCGACCTACTTCCCTTCACCGCGTCACCTCCTCGTTCTAGGTTCACTTTGTAAGTGCTCCATCAGTGTCACTGCCTCGTTCTAGGGCAGAGCAGCGGCGTTGCTGTCTATGTCACTAAAGTAGTCACCAAATTAATGCCTGAAATTGTTGTTTTTTATAGCTATATGTTAGTGCTGATGGATAATCTTAGGATATTAACTGTTTACAACTGGCCAATGACTAATATGTGGCACTTAGCTTATTGATGGGATGATCTCCATCTACTTAGTGTCTTTATACAACCACTATGGCTCTACATCTCCTTAGTAGATACATATTCATCTCATTGACTTGTGTGTGCTATCTTACTATGGAGCCCACATTATATATTGATGTAGGTCATTGTATTCTCTTCACATGCATTTGGCCAATGATTAAAGGGTGACACTATCTATGTCCATGGGATAATGTGCATATAACACGTGTTCTATACAAACACATTTGTTATGCATGCTTCTTGCTATATGCTTGATCATCTCATTGATTTATGTGTTCTTTGTTAGTATGAGGCCCACCAAATTGATGTTTTTTCATGGCTATATGTTAGTGCTGATGGATAATCTTATGATATTAACTGTTTACAACTGGCCAATGACTAATATGTGACACTTAGCAGGTTGATGGGATGATCTCCATCTACTTAGTGTCTTTGTACGAACACTACGACTCTACATCTCCTTGGTAGATACAGATTCATCGCATTGACTTGTGTGTGCTATCTTACTATGGAGCCCACATTATATATTGATGTAGGTCATTGGATTCTCTTCACATGCATTTGGCCAATGATTAAAGGGTGGCACTATCTCTGTCCATGGGATAATATGCATATAGCATGTGTTCTGTACAAACACATTTGTTGTGCATGCTTCTTGCTATATGGTTGATTATCTCATTAATTTATGTGTGCTTTGTTAGTATGAGGCCCAAATTGATGTTTTCATAGCTATGTTAGTGATAAGGGATAATCTTGTGATTTTCACTATTTACAACTGGTCAATGATGAAAATGTGGCAATTTGACTGTTGATGGGATGATAGGCATCTACTTACTGTCTTTGCATGGCCACTATGGTTGTACATGCTCCTTGGTATATACAGATTCATCTCATTGGACGATGCTTGTAGTTGTGACCAAACCATATGCTTTTAAATTTGATTTTTGTAGTTCACTAATTATTATTTAATTCTTCTAGTTAGCAAGTCTCCAAATGGATGCACTGTCAAGGGAAGAATTAGAAAAAGGCGCCTATAGAAACTGTGGATACTGCAAAATGGAAGGGCTGATGCAGAAGGAGCCTACTGTACAACATAGCATCGAAATGCAGGTTTTTAAAATTATTGCTACTGACTCTAAGATAGTAGTTAAACCTACTGTACAGCAGCAAAACAAAACATTAATTCTAATTACTGCAATGTCCATTTAGGTTTCGAAAACCAACACTGGCTTAATCGATGTCACATCCGATGATGATGATGATGATTATGATGTGAAACAACCTGTAGTCAAGAGACCTAAGAAAGCGAGGTTCACAACATCTGATGACGATGTGAAGCAACTAGTCAAGAGACCTAAGAAAGCGAGGTTTAGAGCACCTGATGATGTGGTTGTTAGAATCGCCAAAGCTAAGAAAACTAGGATCCCAACTCAGGTGTTTAAATTATAATACGTTTAATGTATATATACGGTCTATTTGTTTTGGGAGTTTAGTTCCATATATCATTTAGACATTCATCATTATTGCCTAACAGGATCTAGCATCTTGTCTAGTATGCAAGAGCAATTGCGAATCCAGGTTGTCATAGGGCATGTCCTTTTGTATCTACTTGTCAGAGTCAGAGGGGTTCCAGAACTCAGTGGTAAGTGGTAACAAGCAATTTTCTTTCGAACTACACTGTAAGTCTGTAACCATTTGTTTAATGTCTGATTCTTTTGTTTTTGGTGCATAGACTATGCCATGCAATTCAAGGTTCATGTTCAATCTAGCCACAACTGAATATGAGAGTGTGCCCTTCAAGGTGCTTGGGCGCACCTACAAATTGACCTCGAGAAAAGAAAGAACAAGACTATCATGGGAGGTGAAGGATGGAAGCAATTCATTACACAGAACGATCTTACCGGGGAAGAAATGTTACGTTTTTCTTTGACAGGACCCGTGCTAAGGATAACTGTTCTCTCTATCTGTGGTCTTGGTGGCGAGGAAGATGTATATGAATCTACGGTTGTCGCCCAAAGATGCCACCTTACCGATGATGAGAAGGAACACCTCCTAGCTACGCTACCGCCAGTCAACACCTTCATCCGGGTTCCATTTGTGACCCGTTTGATAAGGACAAATCTTGTCCAACATAAGATGGTATGGCAACTACCTTTTGTTTGTTCCTTGTATGGCTCCATATATAACTTGTGGTGGTCGTCGGCTGACATGATTACTTCTTCTTTTTAATCCACTGCGCGACATTGCAGAGATTACCTACGAAAGTGGTTTCCTCCATGGGCATCCCTGATGATGGCGTGGGTGGAGTACAAATAGGAGATTTTGACATCGCCCCAATTGCATACAAGACTGACCCAGATGGTCATGCCGTCTTCAGCAATCAGGGGTGGAAGAAATTCTACCAGAGTGAAGATGATCTAAAGGTTGGACAAGTCGTGTTAATCACTGGCAGGAAGACCACGGAAGAGATGTTGGACATGAAGTTTGTGTTCGAGACCATCTAGAGTGTAGTTGTCGTTGGGAACTGTTAAGTTTAACTAGTACAATGTAGTCTGCAATAGTTAATTAGTCGTTCGAAACTTAGTGTATATATATAATATATTTGCATGTCTAGTCTACTTTTGGAAGATTTCGCCGGGTATGGTTATGATTGTGTGAACTAGAAGCTACTACAAAGAATTATATGGAAGCTACTAGTACAAAGAATTATATGGAAGCTACTACAACAACTTGAGTACTATGATTGTAAAAGTTGAAAGATAGTACTTGCACATAATTCTGAAAGATAACACGGAGAATTCTGAAAGAAGCTACTAAAAATAAATACTTTGAATTCTGAAAGTATTAAAATTAAATACATTACAATTTTATCTGAAAGGTAATACGCATACTGCTGATCGAAATAATATAAGTACAGTACAAATTTCTACTTTAAAATAGACCTGAAAATGCTAGCAAATAACCTAGGATGAATATAGGATTCATTCTCCCCTATATTTTTCGTCATCGTCGGCTCCCGCGTGCTGCAACACATGTTCAGAGAACTCTCTCTGTCTGCGATGTGCTGCCAGTATCTCGTCCAGAGTGTAAGACCTCGGTGTATGTTCTAGACTTAAGCCATATATTACCATTATTGATTCCTCTTCCCAGGCTTGAACCTCATGATCGTACAGTCTGATATAATTCCTGTAGTATATACAATCGGATTTTACTGTGGGGTGTAACCTGGTGTCAATGGAGATAGACCGATGGTAATCAACAAAGAGGGCACGACTTCCAATGTCATCGCATGCCTCGAGAGAGCGGTTCTCCGTGTCCACCCGGTATAACACCGGTTGCCCTTTGGCAAAATCCCTGTTCAACACAAGAAGCAGATCACCATCTGACTCCACTAGGTAAAATATGTAGGTTCCGCGTACCTATTCAAAGATTGGGGCTGAAATTATTTTGGCCATCATAACAGTGCTCGTGCGCTGCTCTAACTGGATATTGGTCGACATGATGTCTCCATTCTCAAGTAATGCATATACTTCCCCTCGGAATGCCGTCATGCAGACCAGAAACATATCAGGTGGTGGCGAATACATTCCTTCTCCAAATGATTCATTGAATTTCCCAGTTGGGGTGCTCTCATTGGCCCATGCAATAATATAGGGATAATCTGTGCAAACGAACACCATCATCGGGGACTTCGTCACGACGACAGGTGGCAGAAGATCAGATGGTATTTGTGCTTGAAACTCAGTGTTAGATTTATGAGTGATTGGGTTCAGAAGCCAAATCTTTTTTTGAACTTTTCTACTATAGGGGAGCCCCCCACAGTCCTTTATTGAAATGGAAGACAGAAACACAAGTTCAGAGAATATTTACATACAAGAGGCATGACAAAGAGAAAGAAAAAAGGCTATTTACAGTGCCTTAGGGTAAGTTGTCAAGCCATGATGACAACATAGCCTTAGCATTGCCCTTCAACCTATGCTTAAGCAAGGTTAAATCACAAAAGAACCCACATCTCCAGCCTCTAAAAGAGGGTTTCTCATGTCTAAAAACCATCACATTCCTTTGTTTCCAGATATTCCAACATGCCAAAAATGGTTACTTATGTAAAACATGGGCCACTAAAATTTTGTTTAGCCATTTTAAATGCCTCAGGGAAGCTAGTGTCTCTCCATCTTACCTATAAATAGTTCCACACACGGGCACTAAACAGGCATTGAAAGAAAATATGTTTCTAGTCCTCCCTTATCTGTCCACTGCACAGAACACAATCATTATCATCTGTAACTTTCCAATGCCTTCTGACCAACATGTCTTTTGTGTTCAATCTATCATGCAGGAGCAACCAAGAAAAAACCTATGCTTTGATATGCACTTGGTTTTCCAAATCTGAGCCGAGACCATGTCATTATTCTCTTCTATGAAATTTCTTTCATAATGGGCCTTAGCCATGAACCTGTTATTATTGAACTGGCAAATCCATTTGTCATCAATTGTTAACAAGTTGGTGACAGAGAGTAGAGTCTGAAGCTGCTCATATTCCAAAAAAGCCTCAGCAGACAGGGGCAGCATGAATGCCTCATGGAGATTGCTTAGAGAGCAGATATCATGAATAGAGGCCAGCTTATCTCTGGCAAAGGAAAATATACTGGGGAATTTCTCAGACAACATAACATCATCCTAGTGATCATTCCAAAAAAGAATTGAAAATCCAGAACCAACTTGACATTTAGTTATAACCCTCCACTCATCAGCAAGATTCATAATACTCTTCCACCAGAAAGACCCACACCTGGCCATAGCATGTGGCACAGACTCATGATAGTATGTATCTCTGACTAATTGACCCATGGAAAGTTGGCATTGTTATAAAATTTACCAAGGTGCTTTAACAAAAGAGTTATATTTTGCTTTGGAAGATCCAATACTCCTAGTCCTCCTTTTTTATTTGGCTTGCAGATCATTTCCTAGGAAGCTAGGGAGTTTGTTCTCTCATCCTGCTTGTATTTCCTCCAAAGACACCTCCTTCTACCCTTATCAATGATCTCCAGCACTCCCAAAGCAATTGAAAGAGTGCACATATAATAAGTTGCTAAGGAAGAAAGGACAGAGTTGACAGGAACTAGTCTATCACCGATGGCTCCACCCTCTGAGCAAGAAAGATAATGTCACGAGAAACACTGATGAAGTAGTATATTTTGGAAGAAGAGGACATCAGTTAGCACTAATATGTTTACAATGTAAAATACAAATTAATGAATGTTATATATATTGGATGTGAATGTGAACCTGCGATGGACGTCCATTAGATTCATCCTAAAGCAACGACCAGTGGCGAGGTTGAGGAAGGTAAAGTCGCTGACAACTAGAAGTGTGTGATCTATCATGATCCAGTTGTTAAGATGGAATTCGGGCACTTTTAAAGTGCGGTGTCAATCGGTACAGACTTCCCCACAAGTAGCATAGGTGTCGATGCACTCCTCTTTCTCCAGCAAGTAATCGGAGATCTTGCGAAGTGGGTCGGCCGGGAGATCGGACTAGTTCCTCTTCATCCGGCTGCTGGCCATGGCTTACGTGCGGGAATGTTTTGATTGAGGAAGAAAGAAGAAGTAGCACTGCGAGGAGAAGAAGAAGAGAAGAGACGAGGGAGACGAAGCGGAACTGCCACTACAAGGAGATGAGGGAGACGAAGCGGAACTGCCACTACGAGGAGATGAGGAGATGAGAGAGAAGAAGCGGAACTGCCACTTCAAGTTTGGATCAACGGGCTTTTTTCGGAACTAGCACGTGAACTAGCCATGCACTTCATGCAAGTTTTGATCAAATAGATTGGCATGTGGGACCAGCTAAAAAATCACCCCTAGTTTCCGTGAAGTGCTACCGTGCATAGTGCGCTGACAGGTGGGGTTGAAGCACGGAGGAGACAGTCGATGCGAAAAAAGTGTCGAACATGTGCCATGACGAAATCCACGACGAATTTGGCACCAGACGAAATGGCAAAACTGGGCTTCAGGGCCTGGGACGAAATCAGCGACGAATTGCCACGATGAAACCAAGGAACGTCATGGATAACCGGGCTGGAAGGGCTTGGATCTCCTTGTGACAAACCATTCTAGAACGTCAAGGATCTGCGACGTTTTTAGGTCGCGTCATAAAAAAAATGTCACAGATCGTCCAGATTCTTGTAGTGAAAAACACGTCGCGATGAAGTCAGTAGTAGTCAACCGACTAAGTGGTACGGGCGGGTTCTACCCATACTGCCCGTCCGTACCGACTTCGTGGCTCCGATTTTTTGTAAACACAAACAAAGAGCATAAGAAAGGGCATAGAACTTATAATGACCAGCGGTACGGGGGTGCGCCCATACGGCGCGGTCATACCAGTTTGCGAAAATGAAACGAGGGCATTAGCAGGCTTAACAACCGGCGGTGCAGGAGGATCCGGCTGTACCTCCTGCCCGTACTGACCTTGTAAGACCGACAACGAACTCAGAAAAACGAAGGGAATGCAGATACGTAAAAAGAAATAGTAGAAAATCATCTAGAACAAAGATGTGTTTAGGATTTCATAAGCTTTGATCATCGAGGGAACATGAATCCATTTGAGTATCTTTTTCTTCCTCTCTTCGAATAAAACTGGTTGTAGAAAATCACCAAAACCATTGCAAGAAGAAATAGAGAACTTCCTTTTTGGTAGTGTGGTTCCCACAGGTATACACACAGATGACACTCCCTTAGGATGAGCAACTTCTTGAGTGTCCATGAATGTTTCCTCCATCTCTTTCCTTCTTTGTAGGATCTATAAATCAAATTCTTGCAGAAGTAAAGTTCCTGGCTTAACATCGGTCCTTTCTAGGATTTCCTTTAAGCCAACACGATCAGTGTGTACTCTTACTTTAGAGTCCATGATATAAGATCTAAACTTATCACAGGAGAAAACCATTGTGAAGAATTATTTTTCTTCCATAGGGTAGTTCTTTTGGGCCCATTTAAAGTGCGACTAGCATGATGAATGATATTAAGATTATCACCATCATACTGACAAAGAATTGCTCCTATAGCTTCATGACTAGCCTCGCAAAATAGCTCAAAAGGTTTCTTCCAATTAGGTGGTTTTACAATGGGAGATTCAAGGAGAGCTTGTTTTAATATGTTGAAAGAAGTAAGACACTTTTCATCAAAATTAAAACAATCATCCTTTTGAAGAAGGTTAGTTAATGGTCTAGCAGTTTTTGAAAAATTTCTTAATGAACATTCTATAAAATCCCACATGACCTAATAAGCTTCTTATACCTTTTATGTCTTGGGGAGGGGGTAACCTTTCTATTTCTTCAATCTTTGCTTTATCGACTTCTATGCCCTTACCTAAGACTTTGTGACCAAACACTATGCCTTCTTGAACCATAAAATGGCATTTTTCAGTTCAAGACTAAGTTAGTGTCTTCACATCTCGGCAAAACCTTATGAAGATTATGGAGACAATGATTAAAGGAAGTTCCATAAATAGAGAAGTCATCCATGAATACTTCCATAATACTTTCAACATAATCAACAAATATAGAAGTCATACATCTTTGAAAAGTGGTAGGAGCATTACAAAGACCAAAAGGAATACGGCGATAAATATAAAGGCCATAAGGGCAAATAAAAGTAGTCTTAAGTTGATCATCAGGGTCAACAACAATTTGGGAAAACTGGAATAGCCGTCTAAGTAACAAAAATGAGAGTGCATAGCAAGCCTTTCTAAAGATCTATAAATGGTAAAGGGCAGTGGTCCTTCCGAGTTTCCTTATTAAGTTTTCTATAGTCAATGCACATCCTGTGACCAACAATAGTTCTAGTAGGTACAATTTCATTATGTTCATTTTTGACAACCGTAACCCCACCTTTCTTAGGAACACAATGAACATGACTTACCCATTCACTCTCTTATACATGAAAGATGACGCATGCATCCAACAAACGTATTATTTCTTTTCTTACCTCCACTTTCATGTGAGGTTAAGACGTCACTGAAAATCTGCGACCGGTTGAGCTCCTTCTTCCATGAATATTCTATTGGTGGCTATCGAGGGACTAATCCCCTTCAAGTCACTCATCGAATACCCAAGATCATTTCGATGCATGCGAGAACCTTCATTAAATTTTCCTCCTCTTTCTCTGCAAGGTTAGCACTTATAATAACAAGAAATTTATTGGTCTCATCAAGAAACCTATATTTTAGTTCCCTTTGGTAGAGTTTTCAGGATTGGAGGAGGAAGAGCCTCGTCTCCTTTCCTTATGGGTTCTTCATATTTTTGATTAATCTCGGTGTCCACCTCAGGTGTGGAGTCAAGATAATCATCCATTTTAGCTTTTTCTATGTCCTGGAGGATATTATTATTGTTGACTAAACTTCTTGCTAAATCATTGTCGGGAGTCTCGATGACTATCGAGGCTAAATTTATGATATTACCTTCTTCCTCACGTTCGTACTCAACATCATCCAATTCTTCATTAGCCGGCTTATGGTCAAATTTAGAGAAATGAAAATCCATTTTCTCTTCACCAAACTTGAGGGACACAGTTTGTCTCTTGCAATCTATGTTCGCTCTTGCGGTATTTAGAAAAGTTCTTCCAAAAATGATGGGACAATAAACATCAGTAGGCATATCAATAAGCATAAAATCAATGGTGTATTTGTACGGTCCAACACAAATTGGAACATTCCTAATTATTCCCATGGGGACTCTGAGTGTTTTATCTACAAGCATTATAGTCATATCTGTATCTTCAAGTTCGGCTGGAGTTAATTCATTTTGAATTTTTAAATAAAAATTAAAAGGGATAATGTTAACAGCTGTACCGATGTCACAAAGGCCATAACAAGAAGTTCCTCAGAAAGTGCAAGAGAGAATAGGCTTACCCACTTCTTTAGCTTTACCTTTCCTTCGACAAATTACGAAGCTTCAGTGTCTAGCTCAATCACATTGTAGTGTGCAAACATGGTTAAAATATCTTCCTTTATTGATGCCTCTACCTCTTGTACATGTTTTTCTTTAGTTTTCCTTTTTGTGTCTCCTCTTCTATCTCCTTGAGAAATAGTTCTTATTTGCGTTGATCCTCTAGTTGTTGAGCCATCATATTTTTTCTCATCGTCCTTGGGAAAGGAAGGAGTTCAACATATGGGGATACCTCCTTTAATGGTTTGACAGGGGCTATGATTATTGGATCATCTTCTACAACTGGCTCGGGTGGCAGAGTATGATGAAGCCATACTTTATTAGGAGCTTCAATATGTTCTTTAAAAGACTGGAGAATTTGCAAAATAATATCATTATCAAGTTGCGGTTCATTAGCAGTTTCTTTTACCTTACTGGAGTCTTTATAAGCATCGAGACAATCATATTCAATTTCTATACCTCCTTCACCCCCTAAATAAAATCCCCATGTTTATCTATTACGGCGAATTAATTCTAAAAGTTCCCAAGCTTTAATTATAGTTAACTCCATCAAAGAGCCTCCTGAATTCATGTCAAGCTCATGCTTAATTTCTTGATTAAGTCCTCCATAGAAAATATGCAAAACGTACCATTCAGATAAATCATGATGGGGACACTTATTAAGTAGATACTTGTACCTTTTATAGGCCCTTACCAAACCTTCACCTGAGCGGTTTTTGAAGTTTGTAATTTCCCTTCTTACTTCAGCAGTTTTCACCTTGGGGAAGAATTGAAATACAAATTCTCCTTTAAGTTTTTCCCAAGTATCAATTTTCCCTGAGGGCAAAATCTATACCAAGCCAAGTAGTGTTAGTTAGGGATTGGATAAACAGTTTAAGTTTCAATTCATCATCAGAATACCTCTCAATTTAAGGGTCCAACATAGCTCGGTAAAATGCATTAAATGAGTGTAAGGATCCTCATCTGGATCATCTCCTGCAAAAGCTTTTTATTTAATAATAGCGATAAAACGAGGATTGGCCTTGTATTCTGTTTCGCTCCCACTCGGGAATTCCTTGACGAGTCCTCTATTGAACTTCCCGAGGTATTTAGTAGCATCGAGCTGATTAATCAGCCCAAGTGCATTCATGGTGCTTACCTGAAAATAGTAAACAACTTTGGCAAAACAATTAGTAAAATAAGTAACTAAGAACAAAGACCAAAAGTGCTTAGCTCCCCGGCAACGTCGCCAGAAAATAATTTGATGACTGCAAGTGCACAAATCAATTGTAGCTAGTTTCGAAGTAAAGATATCGATCCCACAGAGATTTATTGGTAAAGGTATTTATGCCCCTTGTTACTCTCTACCAAAGGATACTTATAAGCTGCCTTTGATCTCAAGTAAAGGGTGTTTGAAAGGTTTATGGTTATTTGTAGAAAAGAAATTAAAATAAGTAAAAGAAAACAAGTAACAAGTTTGTATGAAAGTGTGGTTGAACTTAATAGGGCTAAGGCGTTCTCTAGAATGTAGGATACACCACTAGCATAGTATTATTGTTATATGTAATCAAGATAACATACTCCTTGTGTCATGTGATGTGTGGAGAGAGCTCCATAATAAGATGTTCACTACAAGGATCGTAGCAGGCAACTTTGTTGAGCCAAGAGTGAGCTCACCTCTAAATAACCACTACGATGTCTAAGAGCAGTCACCCATACAAACCACCACAATTAAGGGTTCCCCCATGGATATCGTAATTAGCTTAGGGAGTCCCTCTTTAATCATCCTTTGACCATGGAGGTTACGAGCCAATGCCAATATGTCACGGGGCCATTTCGGGTACGCTTCCAAGACACGTCCAAAAAATTTCTCCCTCCCTTTAGTCCCGAGGGCAAATGATATGCGGCCGACTACACATACCATCTAAAGAGAGAGATCAAACACAAATCATAATTTATATCATAGACGGGCAAGTCACATGGACACAAGAATAGAGCATCTTTATTACAAATTCATAATTGTGCTAGGGTTTCTCCATCTCCCCAAGAATAAGGGAACTACTCACTCATGGAAGCAATCAACAACATCAGCATAATCAAATAGATGGATAAAAGTACGAAGGTAGATCTAATGCAAACCATAATTGAATATGGAATTACAACAAGATCTAATAGATGAAAGATGGGGGTAATGGTGGTAATGGAGATGCAGTGGTTGATGATGAAGGGGAGATGCGCTGTCCTCCAATGATCCGTGAAGCAGCTGGGATTTTCCCCTAGCCCAGTTCCTCCTTCATATCCCTTTTAGATGTGGTTTTTCATGGTTTCTGGTGGCTGTGAATGTCAGATCTCTCTCTCCTCTTTGCTAGGAGAAAGTATTTGATGAGGCGGTCACGATGGCACTTGGTATGAGCGGACGGCACGGGCGAGCTCCGCCTGTACCACCAGTCATTATCGGTGCTGATTGCTCCTCCTCGCTTGGTATTCTCCCAGGTGCGAAGGTAAATACATAAAATAACTTTTATCACTTAGAAATATCATATAATTACACAATATGATAACTCCAGTTGATATGTTCATATATTTCTCAATGATTTGGAATCCTGTTGAAACAAGAACAAAATGGTGCGTGCAAAAGCAGTGAAATACAAACATACCTACTCCATTTATGCAAAAACAAAAGGTAGATATGCTTCAATTTTGGACTCATCAGCTATTCTTAGCATCATTTGGTCCCGAATTTTCAATAGGTTGTACGGTTTGATCCTGCAGAGCAACAGTAACAAGTCTAGCACTTGGGTTAGTACTATGGATATTTTCCATAGATAAATCATCAACAAGTTTATGCCCATGTTCAAAATTTCGAACAGATTCATTTAGCATAAGGATTTCCTTTCTAAGTAGAGCACCGACATTTGGATGAAGCGATCCGAAAGGGATGATGTGTTCATCAAATACAATGTCATGAGAGATATAAGCTCGGCTAGTGGAAACTTCAATACATCTGACTCCCTTATGATGAGGACTATACCCTAAGAAGACACATTGTGTAGAGCGAAAAGAAAGTTTACGATTGTTATAAGGGCAAAGATTGGGCCAACATGTACACCCCAAAACACAAAGAGATTTTAATTCGTCTGAGTGCCCAAAAGACGACGAACATGTGTATCATTCTAATTGACCTTACTAGGTAGCATATTAATAAGATATGTGGCGGTGAGAAAAGCTTTGTCACAAAATTTAAGAGGCATCAAAAACTTGTTTGTCCTGAATGCAAAAATCAGGAGGATCAAAAACTTTTTCTTGCTTACTGGTGAAGCACTTGTTTGATTATTTGTGATTATGCTTCTGATTGAGTAGTATTTAAGATAATTCTCTACCTTCCCTTCGGTTGCAACATCTATTTAACAAAAGACAATGTCTTTGCTTACTTTACATATTCTCAATTGTTCTGGCATTTCAAAACAAGATCCAAGATGCCTTTGCCACAACAAATGTTTTCTTAGCTTCTATTGAATTATGGAGATCTATATGATACCATCTCCTTATGTTTTCAAGATGGAACCTTCCAAATATCCTTACCTCTAGTCTTTCCAAAATATTTTATAAAGCTATTTGTTTCCCTCTCTTGGTAGAAGTGCCAAGGGACCCTCACCTTCTTCAAAACACAAACCCTTCAAGAACTTATCTCCTTTAGACCTCAAGTAATGCTTAAGTATGTTTGTAGTCTTCTTGAGATATTTGTATGAATTGCCTTGATCTACTGTCTTTAAACATGATTGTCTTGACTTGTTTGATTAGGAGTTTTCCTGAGCTACCCTAGGAGCTCAACCCTAATAACCAAACCAAACTAAATATACACCTATAGAATTTAGGGTGTTGAAGGGAAACCAGTCTCCTCACAACTGTTTAAACTTGTATGGATACTAGCATCTATCTCTCAACAACTCACCTGTATAAAACCCTTGCCAAGCAAGATAAGAATAGTAGATCTTAAGTATACCTCTCACTAAGATTCTTGGGAGAAAATCATCAGAACACTACTAGTAATAACATCACCATTCTAGTTATCAAGTTAGCTTTTTGGACCCCTAATCAAGACCCTTAATCTTGATCCCTGGGCATTGTGTCCATTATACCTTCTTATTGTGATGTGATATTCCATCACCAATACCTTCTCTTGATCAAGGAACACACCTATCAAGTTTCCCAAGCTAGAATTAGCCTCTATTCATTAGCTTGACCATATATTTTTTTATCAGGATCAATTCTAAGCCACTTCCTTTTCATAGTTTCCAAATCATTAGAGACTAACCCAAAGCATGTCACCCTTATACTTAACCTACTCTTCAACCTCATCACTTGATGATGAGTTTGGAAGCTTGCATACCACTAAAACAACTAGATCTTATACCCTAGTAAAAAAAACTAAAACTGTCAAAATTTGACTAAGTCCGAAACTATTATCGAGATCCCATCATTAGGCCCCTATCTATATTAATCCATGGGTATTATTGAAAATGCACTTGTACCTTATTGTGTCCCATCTTATGGACTTGCAAACCACACTCTTGCCCTTGTCCAGATACTTCTTGGACCCACTTGTCCATGATGGTTTTGTAGTTAAGAAAATAATCTATTTCTGTCAACTGTTTCAACATGACAACTTTGGTAGAATCTCCCAACTCTATATCAACCTTTCCTGATCACTTCTTTGCATGGTTGTGATCTACTCAACCTAATCTATCAACCCATACCTTCCTTTTTCCAATTTGATCCTTTAACATCTTAATCCAACATGGTTCTAGAGGTAGGATGATAATCTGTTCTGGCACCCTTAAAAACAACTAAGTTTGTCCCTTAATATATAATAACTAAAACATGTTTTAGACCAAATCTATGCACCATTCTAAGCTACACCATGTGGTCTATCTACCCATCTACCCCATGATCCAAAGTAAGCTCCGAGCTTCATAATCCAACATGGTATTGGTGGTATGAGGATGTTCTGCCCTATATCCTCAAACTCAACCAAAACTCAAATTTCAAAGTTAAAATCAAACTCAACACCCACCTAATGATCCTCACACATCCCCTGATCATGCACAACCTCAACCCTACCCAAGTTAACATGTTCTTGTGAAAATTTGGAGAAAGAGAGAAGAGAGAAGAAATACGAAATTGACCATTCACATAAGCCTTTGACAAATCATCAAAACTTCCCAAACCCTAGCATAATGACCACAACACACACCCTCCATCACTCCCTGGTCGAAATTACAGTAGGCTAGCAGTGTAGCACCACTATACCTGTTGTCATGTGTGCTTGGAAGGAAGAAGAGAAATAGATAATGGCATAACTTATTATATTTTGCTCCATTACTTCCAGCAGCCACCACCAGCCTCCATCCACCCATCTGCATCATCTAGGACCCCACACACCTCCTTCCACCTACCCTATGGCTAATAACTTGCCCTAGCTACCTCCATTACCATTTCTTTATCTTGCCAAAACAATGGAGAGAACCTCTCTCTCTGACCCTTGCAGCAAGACAGGCCGCCTAGGAGTGTCCCAAACTCCACCCCCTCAAGATCCACCATTCCCATTAACAAACCACATGCCCTAGCACCCTCCTAACCTCGCCTATGGACTTAGTACTTCATAGACCAAACCTTTCAGAATAAAAGGCCTCGGGCCCGTACTTCCCCTATCTCCACCCTCATTTGACTCCCTTACCTTACCACTCTCACCTCCTAGGCACCCAAGGCCCCTCTATCTACTTCCCTTGATAAGAGCACAATAGTCGAGGTGCTGCAAGTTTCCATGCAAGGTGGTCGTTTATGCCCTCACTCCCTGCACCCTCTCCCTGCTTGCATTTCTCCCTCACCACAAGATCTACCTAACCCCGCCCCTGTTTTTCCTAGGGATGCCGACAAATGCCTCTGACATCGAACTTCCGAAGCACCACCACCAACAGTCAGGTCCGAATGAA
Source organism: Avena insularis (assembly GCA_023614405.1). NCBI lineage: Eukaryota > Viridiplantae > Streptophyta > Magnoliopsida > Poales > Poaceae > Avena > Avena insularis. The sequence continues at coordinate 457,043,575 of CM042694.1, forward strand.
CCTTTTACCATGAACCCTACGAACCCGAACACCTGCAGCGATTCCAAGGCCAAGCGGGCCTCCCTTAGGGCCTCAGCATCCCACCCTATTGCCCACCCTCGACATGCGCCACTTTGGAAGCTCCCCGTCAAGCTTCCGAACAAGTTCACTGGGGAGGGTGTGAAGGAGATATACCCTAGAGGCAAATAATAAATAGGTTTTTATTGTCATATCTCAATTAGTTTATAATAGTTTCATATTGTGCTATAACTGTGCCAAGTAGAAACATTGGTACAGGTGTGGTATGAAACAACAAAGTCTCTAGTAGCCTCTATTCATACTAGTTCGTTGGTCATGAGGATGATCTGGGTTTCAAGATCATGGGCATTTATGCCGATTGACAACGGGATCATATCATTGGAGAATGATGTGATTGGACATTCCTCGAAGGATTGCAACACGATTAAGTCATATAGTTCATTGTTGCAACAGCTATACCTAGACTCCTTCTCCTTAGACCGTGAGCTCATATTACTCACTGTTTCCCGAGGCTGCTTTGACTACATCAACCGTCATCTAGTAATACGATGGCCATAAAGGTGTATGTTGGGTATTCCAAAGGAACAGTTGATGACATGTGACTGCAAGACTGGGATTTGTTCACCCACATGACGGGTAAAGATACAAACGGCCGGCTTGGTGAGATTACATCCATAAATGTTGCAACATGTGTGTAACTACCTCGGTGAATTACGCTCCTAGTTACAAGCCTGGATGAACGGAAATGGTTAAAATAGTACGGTGGGGCCCAAATGCCACTCACAGGTAGACCTTTCGGCCGTCCTAACCATTTCCAAACATCGGGACAAGAACGGGTGGCGTAATCGGCAGGCGAAGGGATCAACTACATACACAAATGAGTATGTATGCAAGCCACCATACAACAGTCCTCAGAGCCATTCCATCTAAAAGAAATAGAAATATTGCAACGCCATACGGCAAGATCCAAATTTCCTAGATAGATATAATAGTTTAGGATATCTCCTCATACATCGAACATCAGAGTATCAGGCGGAAGCGGAAACAAGATCCGAGTACGGATAAGAAGCAAATCGGCATAAGATGCCCCATAAATAAACACATCCCGCCCACAGATCTCGCGGATCCCCGTTCCCGGAATCTCTACACCGAATGATCGTTGCCCACATCGTCCGTCTCCTCCACCCAGTATCCATCTTGCGAGCTTACCTGTTCATCTGAATCAAACAATTTATCGTGTGAGACCCTAGGGGTACTCAGCAAGTCTTTATGCCTCTAAAGGGACACAACTGGGTGACGCAATTGCAGCAAAAGATAATACCTAACAATTCTATAGATACTCGCTATCCATCCGCCTAACCAAAGATAGACGGATGTCCGTGAATTAATAACAACAGTTATAACGGTAATATTAACAGATCCATCCTCCTCCTCGCTTACCAACGAGAAAGCGGACGAACAACCCCCATCCGTCGGTAGTTTTATTTTCCATTCCATGAGAATTGCACTATTTACTAGTCAGGTACTTAATCAGGTTAAAAGCGGTACTTTAGTTAATACTTGTCTATGATCGAGAAACTGTGCTCCAAGTCGTCCATAACCGCGGACACAGCTTTCAGAAAGTTTTACCCGGGAGGGGTGCACAAATAGCAACACACACTCGATCAACCTCGGAAAAACCAAATCAAAACCAGCAGGCGATCCACGACAAAGCGATCACAGGATTCAGAAATATTTCAGGGGGCCACCCCATTAAGCTACCCGCGACGAAGTTGGCCGACTCCGAGACGGACTCAAGGTTTGTGTGGACGGCTGTAAACGACTGGGAACCCGAAAATGTGACTGGGCTTGTCGATACAGCGAAAACGTGTCACGGACCTAAACAGTACAGGTGCATCCTCGCACAATCTTAAATTAAGCAGTAAAACATGGTATAAGTACAGGATAGTAATAAAGCCCCAAACTAATTGTGGCCCCAAGAAATAAGAATGAATCAAGCTCTGGCTCAGGGGGGTTCATAAGCCTCCCGGATGTGGATAGCGCGAATATTCAAGGAACAGGAATCAAGTACTCGGGGTCCTACGGGACACAAGTGAGCATGAAAAACCAAATAGCAGATATTGCTCACCGATGCCGCTTTCATTAGTTATCCCATTACTACTCAGGTTAAGTTGTTTAGGTACCTCGTTATCCATCAGACACTCACATACCCTACACATGCTGTTCTACGACTCGCATGGCTCAAACAACTCCTGTAGTAATGGCTCATGGGATGGAGGAACAAGCTTCGGTGGAGTTTAAAAGTAAAGGCTATGCAGTACTTGGGATTCAATTTAATGCAATCGCGACTCGATGATGCAAGAATAAGATAGAGGCAATATGTACTGTATGTATGCAAGCATGTGGTAGTGCTTGCCTGGCAGCTCAGTTGAAGCGAGAGAAGGATCTGGGTAGTGCTCCTGGGTTTCTTGATATATTCCCTGCTCAGCGTCTATTCGAAGAAGAACCAAACAAACAAGGGCCAACATAAATAAAGTGCACAAGCATATGAATAAAATGCAACAAGCAAACAATCATGCCATGATGAATGATGCACAATTTGCATGGCAATAAAGTAGCATGGCATGGGTGAGGTGTGGAATACAAGAAAATAAGCATTTTATGGGGTTTAATCATATTTTATACTCAAATAAGTTGCTGTATAATTTATATTTATATGATGCATGCTGCAAAACAGAACAAGGAATGCATAAACAGAAAGGTCTCGTCGAGCTAATCATTTTAGACATATTATTTGTTAAATTTGGAGTTATAAAACAAAAGTTATTAATTAATTAAGAAAAAAGGGCATTTTATTGTAATTTTAATCAACTCGAAATTTAAAGTGTTCAAATAATATTTTGAAGGGCATATTTGAAAACCTCACATTTTTCTGATTTCAAAACATATATTATTTGTATTATTTGGGTTTATATTTCAAAAGTTATTTAAATACAGATTTGAAATTTGAATTTAAAACATTTTCTGGAAATTTAAATCAAAATAGAAATCCAGAAATACTTTTGTCACCCAGCCCAGTGCTAGCCAGAGCCACCGACAGGTGGGCCAGCTCTTGTTGACGACACAATATGAAAACCTTCTTCACATGCTAACCTAGTCTCGAGAATGAATGGGGATAGATAGTGGCTAGGGCCCAAAGCCAGTGGAAGAGCACGGAGACTGACAGGTGGCCAAAACGGGAGCGCGGGTTGAGGGGTGCTAAACTAGGGGGCCTATCTGCAAAGTGTTACTGGCCGACAGTGGGCTCAGGACCAGAGTTAGGAGTAAAAGGTTAGGGGGTAAGCAAAAGGGCGCCTGCATCGTTCCTCTTCTTTCTGAATCAGACAGGTTCGTCTTGCGACAGCGCAAGGCCTGTGAGATCGAACCCAGGACCTAAGCGCGTGTGCGGAGGACCGGAACCAGTCGGCTAGGTGAGGTTTGGTGACCGCAAGGTGGTGGGCTGGACATGCCGTCCGTGGCGCACGCCACGTGGCGCAGCTGGATCGCCGGCCCAGAGGGTGTTCGGCGGAAGGTCCAGCGCGGCCAGACAACGGCAGTGAAGAGGAGCGTGTCTAGGAGGTACAGGGGCTCACCGCGGGGTTGTTGACGTTGGTGGTGCGGGCCACGGAGCGATCGATCGTCGGCGAGCATTTAACGCTGGCTAGGGTTTCAGCGTCGGGCGACGGTGCGCGATTGACCTGGGCTCCTCCGCTCCACGTCGGTGGTATAGGGCGATCAGAGGCCGACTCGTTCTTCCTCGACACTGGGCCTTGGCCGCCCTGGAATGCAGTGTCGTCGAGAGGAGGCCGACGGAAAGGTGGTGATCGGTGGTGGATGGTGGTAGGGGTAGACGGAGTGGAAGGGGGTGGCCTGGGGAGATCTGGCAGAACATAGGCGTGGGAGGTGGTGGCAGATAGCAGAGGGAGGGGAAGGTTGCCGTGGGGAGTGGGGTAGAGAAAAGGTGGCTTCGGCCACTTTTCCTCCCCCTCTTCACGTGCTCGGTCAGCGAGGCGGGGGTAGGTGATGGGCAGGTAGGGCTCGGGCTGGTGCAGAGGGAAGGCTCGGGATGGGGGGTCCTCGCGTCAGGGAGAGAGAAGAGAGGGAGAGAGAGAGAGCTAGGGTAGGAGGGAGGCTCGGTTAGGAGCTAGTTTAGGAGAAGGAGTAGTGGCTCGTTAGGGCTTGGGGTGGTTGGTAGCTAGGTGGGGCCAGGGTGGCCAGGTGGGGCCTGCATGGTAGGGAGAGGTGCACCTCGGCATGGTAGAGAGGGAAGGTAGATGGGGTAGGTCATGGTGGTGGCTCGGGTTAGAGAGAGGAGAGATGAGGGCTTAGGGTTTAGATAATCTACAAGATCAAGCATGATGGGGAAAAGAGATGGAGAGGGAAGTGTTTTTTTTGGACACATGGTGATGGATAAGGAGAGATAAGATAGGGTTTTTAAGGATATGACCTCACATGATCATGCATGATGTGAAGGAGATAAGGTGAGGGTGAGGGTCTTGATGCACATGGCAAGGAAGCATAGCAAGATAGAAAAGATTGAGAGAAGGAGAGAGAAGAGAAGATGATCCACTCAAAAACAAATAAAACCAAAGGAGGACCAAAGATGGTGATGGCCCATGCAAATGCATTAAATGCCATGTTTTAATCTTGTGAAAACAAAATAATTATTCATGGCATTTATACATATGCATTCCAGAAATATGGAATAAGCCAAGCAAACGAATTTAAAAGGATGCCCCATGTGGAATAGATGGAGATGACCATATTTGAATAGAAATGGGACTTGCTAGTGTGTATGTGCCACTAGGTATTTAGTAAGCCCAAAAATATCCCAACAAGATAATAACCCCAAAACAACCCATATGGAAGCTAGGAAAAGGTTCCACTCACAAGGCATGCAAAGATGGCCATGTGGCTCTCATAAACCAATAATGTGGAAACCATATGGTGCATATATGGGAGCATGTGGAATTGTAAGTGGAGCCATCCCAACCCACATGAGCTAGAGGTAAAACCAAGTAAATGCAAAGCTCACATGTAGGGGAATGGTGGAATTATAAGGTGGTGACAGAGAAAGGTGATGGAGTTGAATAAAAGATATGCCCCCAGCTCAACTTGGGCATTTAAACAATATATCAAGAACCAAATACAATATCAAGAGCCAAATACAATTTACAATGCATATGAGAGAAGATCCAAAACAAAAAGGGTTTTATATGATGCTCAAATGCAAGGTGGCATGATGACATGAGCATGATATAATGATGATGCACCAATTATATATTGGAAGTAGTCATTATATATAGACTAGGCTAGTAGCATTGCAATTGTTAGACAATTGGGATGCTACAATGTGACTCGGTCACGGGGATGTGATATCACGATAACAAGAAAACAGAAGTTGTTGTGAACGAGATTGAACAAGGTATGGGATACCAATGATCGGATCTCGACAAGTCGTATCGAGAAACAAAAGGAAGAGGATGCTACATTTAGCGGTTCAAGCGACATTGTCATCAGGAATGCATAGGGGTCACATGGACATCCCTGGTCCCTCTGTTGATTATTGATACAGATCATGTCTAGAGCATTCCCGAGCCGTGAGAGAATACACTTAAGGGTACGATGAGAGCAATCATCCGTAAGACGGAATCACAGTAAAGAAAGAGAGAAAGTCGGAATCGTTCCGCAAAGAGAAACGAAGTTGTTCGGAGAAAGAATAAAGGAAAAGACTGGAAAAGTGTTTTCGGGTAAATGGGAATTTAAATATATATTTATTATATGTTAATTATGAATTAATATATTCTAAATAATATTTAAATTAAGATTTATAAAGGCAACTTTTATATTAGGCCAAATCCCGGAGGGAAAAGGCCTAGAAGAAAAGCTATAGGAAAAAGAAGGAAAAGCGACCTTGGGTCGGCTAATCAGGCGTGCAACGGATAGTAGTTGCCGCCGCAGCGTGCCCGCCAGCCACACGCCACCCAGCCCGACTGCCCACACACAGGAGCTGGCAGTGAGGCTGGCTAGCTTCTTGGTGCAGAAAGCAAACGGCCCACCCGGGATCTACCTCCGCTGGCCGCCGATCGCGGGCCGCCGCGCCGGGCAGGCCCACCCGGGGGTCGCCTTGCCAGGACGCCACGTGGGGGCACCGACCCGCCCTGGTTGCATCGCCAGGCCGCCTTGGTCTTTGGCGTGAGGTGGGGCCGCCAAGGCCCACTGCCAGCCCTTCCTGTGTCAGTGTATGCGCCTCCCTCTTGCCATTTGGGCTGCCTAGATTCGTCCTATCTGGCTGGGGACGAAAATCCTGTTATTTCCTTTAATTAATTAGTCCCACATGGCTAACCTAATGGGGAGGGCACACCCCCTCCGCCTATATAAAGGGGCGCCCATGGGTGGTTGAGAAGTCCTTTGGTTGACTTTCTTCCTCCCTCTCTCTATACCTTGTGACCATGGCCCCAAGTCTGGGCTGTGCGATCAAGGCACACATGCAGCACACCGTTGCGCTGCAGGGATTCCTAACCGGATATCAACTTCCGCACTCCCTGCGGGATCAGGGAGCCGGAGGTCTCATCGTGCACCAGATATGTACGAAGACACGAGGCACAACACTTGGGACGCTTAAATATCGTGAGCCGGAGCTGTTGCACGATGAAGATCAAGAAGGAGAAAGGGGTGACCTGTGAGGAGCTTCGCGACCTTGAGGTCGGCTACGAGTATGACTACTTAAACCACATTTCCCGCGGATTGTTAACCACGTACGGTCTATAAGGGTATGTATTCTCTACGCATTGGCCGTTACTGCATTACTATATAGATAGATCCTAGGCAGTTTTGGGGTTCCATCGTAGGATTTTTTTTGTTTTCCGCTGCGATTCCCCTTCAATGGTATTAGAGCCGATCTATGCGTAGGAGTGTTGTACGGCCAGTATGCACAAGTATTGTGCGGGCATTGATCCCTTAGTTGTTACCCTCTAACGTGTACTTGTTTATATCGCGGTATTGTTTGATGAAGCGGCCCGGACCAACCTTACGCGTATTCGTACGCGAGACTGGTTCCACGCTCAACATACGGCTTGTACCGTATAAGTGGCTAGAGGGTGTCTGTCTCTCATTCGATAGTTGATATAGCATTTACAACGGAGGGCCCCGAAAGGGGTGTGATAGAGACAACTGCCGGATCCATGTTGTGGTTGGAAAGTTCGTAGTTTAGAAACGGTTCTATTGCGAAAGCCCTAACAACCACGTAAAACTTGCAATAGATAAAGTAGAGACGTCTAACTTTATTTTGCAGGGGGCATGTGATTATGATATGGCATTGGTCGTTGCGAAGGTAAAGTAGTTTACTTTTCTGTTACTAAGTAGTATGGTAATTGTCATCGTTCTGATGGACGACCTGGTGGAGGCGTCGTGGACTTGGCGTCAAACCAAGGGCAAGATGGAGATCATGCTGGAGCACTCAATGGAGATCAAGGCACAAGAAAGACCATATCATATCACATTATACATATGATGTTGATACCGGTTTTACATCTTATTGTCTGCTAGTATTTAGATACTCAACGGTAGCAAATAAGATAATCCCTATTTAATTCCAATGTTCCATGTTCCCCTTGTGTGTGCACCACCAAGAAAGTTCTTCGGTATGAGGCACCCTGCGGTGAGTAGGGGTCAGACATATCTACGTTCGCATACAGTGGGTGTAAGCCATGTTGCACAGCGAATACACACAAGTTAGATTTGGGGAGCCTAGCACGCCATAGAAGCGTGGCCTCGGAACACAAGAGATCGAAAGATCGAGCATGAGTCGCATGGATGATGTGATTGACATTAGTGAATGTCTACCTTTGATAATGCACTGATGGCCGTGTTAATCGGGGGAGGTGCAGAGGATAGGGATCATGTGATCACTGAAATCGTCCAGGGGATGACAATTTTAGTGGAGACCAATTATAAATTTATCTCTTATTATAAACTTAGTCTAGATGTTTGTTTGCAAATATCTTAGTAGTTCTTGGCCTATCCCATTGAGGTCCTTTGCGACCATGGGAATATATTGCTTAATTTGGAACTTAGCAACAGGGTCCAACTTCATAGATTAATACCCATGCCTGAGGGATATCCTCGTAAAAGGTGATCTTCTTTTCTTGATACAATAACCATTAGGAGATAATTCGATGACTCCGGAATGTTTGGAAAAACACTTAGCGATCTTGCATTAGAGTTAAGAACTCTTAGAAGGGCTTGATTGCAAAAGGAGGTCATGGATGAAAAGGTATATGTAAGATATACAAATTATAAATGTGATTCTTTCAAAACTCGTTGCAGTTTGCAAAGTATTTGATACTTGTCCCGTTTTGTGAAAACAGGAGGATTTGCTTGAGAATTGTTGTTTTTGAGGCAGCGTGACTTGATGACGGCAAGCAAAATAGTTGATGGCCGACATCACCTCTTCCCTCAAAGTTTATCATTTGGATAGTGGACTTGAATATAATTTTGTAATCCTAGGTTGTGTGTCTTGCTTTTGGCAAGACGATTATTCATATGAACAAGTTACAAGACAGTTTGTACTATTCTTATGAACAATACCTTATGGTCACATTATGATTACAAATGAATTATTCACATCACTATGTTAATGATAATAGTTTAAACATTTATAAAGGATTAGAATGCTAAAAGGTATCCAAAGTTTAATAATGAATGACACTATAGTTTAAGTCATTTTGGTTAATGCATGTTCTTAATGAAGATCGGGGTCCTAGATGCTTAATCTAGAGACTTTGCAAAACCATGCCTCTTGGGCAGAATGACTAAAACTCCGCATTCTGGTAAAACGGTGATATGCGAAGAAATGTTGAACTTTATACATAGTGATGTATCATATTTTCAACAAGTAGTGGAAATCATTAGTTAATTGTGGACTTAAGTGAATAAGCGTATTTACTTAATAAAACATAAGTTCAAAATGATTTGAATTGTTCAAATGAGTTCACAACAAAATGGGATATTGAATTAACTAAATTAAAAAGCCTCTTCGATTTGATCGACAAGACTAAAGTATTCAAGTTAAGTTTAGCATAAAAGGAACTTCTGAAAGATGTTCCACAAATTATGATAATTGGATGAATTCAAAATGTGTTGAAATGTCTAAACATCATAATGAATATGTATTACATACATATGGTACAATATTATCTCTTATCGAGGTTATAGTTGTCGCTTAGAGTTAAAGATCAAAATAAGCAAACACTCACTTGAAATACAAAGGAACATCTAAAGATTCGTGGAAACAACACCATAAGTGTTATGGAAAGTTCGAGTTTCTGGAGATTTCGACAAGTCGAAATCATGGCGAATAAATAAGTCTTTGTAGAGCATTCTTAGGAAGCTATGAATGCATCTTCCACAAAAGAGGCAAACTAGTTGTTGTCCTAAATTGATGTGTCTTAATGAAGATACAGGTGGAAGAAAGTAAAAGATCAAAACAAGGTATTAGACCTTACCTCCGAATTGCTGAGTGGCGCAGTGGAATTTGTTTCGTGAATCCAAACTCTACATATAGAGGAGAAACCAATGATAATGATCATAAAGTTTCAATGAATACTTTTACTAAACAAAGTAGGATTCAACTATATATTCTACAAGTTTGTGGAATTATATTGTTGATTCACTTGTCATGTTTTGAACAAGACATACCTATGAATTACAAAGAAACGTGATGGACCTAAGTACAAGAAAGGAATGGTCATTGAAATCTTGTTGGTGGAATTCTTGATTTGATGGTGATCAAATAATTTTGGAATATCCAAGATTGTCGAGAGGACCTAGATTTGAGTGGAAGCAAATCATCTTGGCTAATTCATAATATGTAGCTGACATATTTTGAGTGGGAGCTAAGTGAAATTCCTGGATCTGAAACATGAATGTCATATTTGAGTGGGAGCGTGAAATCATTCTGTGATATGTGGACGACATATATGAATGATATGATTGGTGTTAATAATATTTAAGTTAGTATGAAGTTGAAGTTATTAAACAAAAAAAGATCTATCAAGATAGATTGGTGAGTTTAATAAGCACTGAATGTCGAATGCTTCCTGGACTTGATTCTGAAAGATGTTCAGAATGTCCTAAGACAAGATTCTGAAGTAGCTCAGAATGGAACTAGGAAAGAAAGAAGTTCTTACTATATGAAGCATTGACTTCGTATTTCAACTATGGTTGAAAGAAAGAGATGTGTTGCATCTCATGTGCCTCAGTCATAGGTTCTTCCATATAACCATGTTGTATACTCGACATAATGTGACCCAAGGTTCTGGTTGGTAGGACAAAGTCTTAACTGTAAGAACATGTCTTTAAGTGATTCCTGAGTTGATCACTAAACCAGAATTAAGTTTGTACATAAATGGCAAGAAGCAATGTAAGTGGCATAGTTGCATTTCATGCACTAGGACCTACATAGATATAGAAGTATAAAGGCTACATCTGATGTGATGTATAATGTTATGGCGGGGCTAGTTCGCTTTTAACGTATAATGATGTGTCCCAGGGCCCAGTGCCCATGAGAAAGCCCTCGAGGTTAATCTAAAGTCACTTTAAGCTCATGGAATCCGGCCTTGTTCTGCTGCCATGACTATAGTATATACACAAAGGATAGCAAAGTGTGTTTCGAAGTTTAGATGACAACGGTGAAAAATGACCGTCATCATAAAACACTAGAAACGAAGTCTCACTTTGTCGCCAAACAAATACTTCGACCCATTATAAGATAATGGTGTGAATGTCAAAATTAGGAAGACATTAACAGTTTGAAAAATACATAATGATCTGGTAAAACAGAACATGGACATGACGTTTCCCATAAGCATGCATGATCTATAAACGCATATGGTATATGGTTTATATGAGTAAAATGCGAGCGAGGTTATTTGTACTCTAGTGCAAGTGGGAGACTGAAGGAGATATGCCCTAGAGGCAAATAATAAATAGGTTTTTATTGTCATATCTCAATTAGTTTATAATAGTTTCATATTGTGCTATAACCGTGCCAAGTAGAATCATTGGTATAGGTGTGGTATGAAACAACAAAGTCCCCAGTAGCCTCTATTCATACTAGTTCGTTGGTCATGAGGATGATATGGGTTTCAAGATCATGGGCATTTATGCCGACTGACAACAGGATCATATCATTGGAGAATGATGTGATTGGACATTCCTCGAAGGATTGCAACACGATCAAGTCATATAGTTTATTGTTGCAACAGCTATACCTAGACTCCTTCTCCTTAGACCGTGAGCTCATATTACTCACTGTTTCCCGAGGCTGCTTTGACTACATCAACCGTCATCTGGTAATACGGTGTCCATAAAGGTGTATGTTGGGTATTCCAAAGGAATAGTTGATGACATGTGACTGCAAGACCGGGATTTGTTCACCCACATGACGGGTAAAGATACATATGGCCGGCTTGGTGAGATTACATCCATAAATGTTGCAACATGTGACTCGGTCACGGGGATGTGATATCACGGTAACAAGAAAACAGAAGTTGTTGTGAACGAGATTGAACAAGGTATGGGATACCAATGATCGGATCTCGGACAAGTCGTATCGAGAAACAAAAGGAAGAGGATGCTACATTTAGCGGTTCAGACGACATTGTCATCAGGAATGCATAGGGGTCACATGGACATCCCTGGTCCCTCTGTTGATCATTGATACAGATCATGTCTAGAGCATTCCCGAGCCGTGAGAGGATACATTTAAGGGTACGATGAGAGCGATCATTCGTAAGACGGAATCACAGTAGAGAAAGAGAGAAAGCCGGAATCGTTCCGCAGAGAGAACCGAAGTTGTTCGGAGAAAGAATAAAGGAAAAGACCAGAAAAGTGTTTTCGGGTAAATGGGAATTTAAATATATATTTATTATATGTTAATTGTGAATTAATATATTCTAAATAATATTTAGATTAAGATTTATAAAGGCAACTTTTATATTAGGCCAAATCCCGGAGGGAAAAGGCCTAGAAGAAAAGCTATAGGAAAAAGAAAAGGAAAACAGTCAGCACTGGGCTGACCAGGCTAATCAGGCGTGCAACGGATAGTAGTTGCCGCTCGGGGCACGGGCCGCCACCCACCCTGATTGCGACTCGCGCTGGCTGGAAGCTGGCCAGGCGGGCGGGCTGGCTGGCTTGCTGGGTCGCAGCAGCAAACGGCCCACCCGGGCTCTACCTCCGCTGGCCGCCATTCGCGGGCCGCCGCGCCGGGCAGGCCCACCCGAGGGTCGCCTCGCCAGGCCGCCACGCGGGCGCGCGTGGTCGACGGGGGCACCGGCCCGCCCTGGTTGCATCGCCAGGCCGCCGCCGCAGGTGCTGCTGGGCGCGAGGTGGGCCAAGCCAAGACCCACCTGGCCAGCCCCTTCCCAGGCTGCTGTACGCTGCCTCCCTCTTGCCATTTGGGTTGCCCAGATTCGGCCCATCCGGCTAGGGACAAAAACCCTATTATTTCCTTTAATTAATTAGTCCCATATGGCTAACCTAATGGGGAGGGCACACCCCCTCCGCCTATATAAAGGGGTGCCCATGGGTGGGATTAAACACACAACTTGATAAGTCCTTTGGTTGACTTTCTCCCTCCCTCTCTCTATACCTTGTGACCATGGCCCTAAGTCTGGGATGTGCGATCGAGGCACACCTGCAGCACGCCGTTTCACTGTAGGGATTTCTAGCCGGATATCAACTTCCGCACTCCCGGCGGGATCAGGGAGTCGGAGGTCTCATCATGGACCGGATGTGTACGAAGACACGAGGCGCAACATTTGAGGTGCTTAAATGTCGTGAGCCGGAGCTGTTGCACGATGAAGATCAAGAAGAAGCAAGGGGTGACCTACGAGGAGCTTCGCGACCTTAAGATCGGCTACGAGTACGACTACTTCAACCATGTTTCCCGCGGAACGTTAACCGCGTACGGTCTATAAGGGTATATATTCTCTATGCATTGGCCGTTACTGCATTACTACATAGATAGATCCTAAGCAGTTTTGGGGTTCCATCGTAGGAATTTTTTGTTTTTCGCTACGATTCCCCTTCAGGGTGTGCGAGCGGCCTTCCGAATCCGAATTTCTAGATGTTGCCCCTCTCTAAGCTTGCTAAAGATCGTCGCTTCTTGTCTGCCACTCCTCTTTTGCCAGCACACCCTCACTGAACTTCCCCGTGCTATCCCTTCCATCCCTAGGGTTTCCACGCCGTCAGTTGTGCTCCTGGGAGACAACGACTGTGGACCATCGATCGCGACTTGATCGAGCGGCCCACAACGTCGCATAGCCCTTCCACTGCTCGCTCTCGCTGGAAGTAGGCCCTCCCTGCCAGTGATTCAAACACCATTCTCGCGTGAGGTGACTCCCGGGTAGGCTGGCCCAAAACTGTGCGGCCCAAAGCCATCCAGATCTAGCCCGTTTCTTTTTTTTGGCAGATATTTTATTCTTTTACGTATAACTATCTTAGTATAAATTTGATCTAAAAATCTCTAGATGCTCAAATGACTTGGTTCAAATTTCACTGACCTCTGAATCACCAGATCTATCAAATGGTATAAGCCACATCCCAGATTTATAGTATATAATTTTGGGTGATTTAATCTTAAGGAAATGTCCTTCTAATTAAATATTAACTCAGGAAGTTTTACAGATCCAAATGGAGTGAAACCACTTTCTGTTGGCAGGTATTAAAAGTACCTTTCATATGCCCTTGGATTCATGTCAAGTGGAGCTATAAATAAATAGTAATGAAAATGACAAAAGAATTATAGATCTGACTTCAACAAATTCCTTAGGAAAATCTAACACGTACTTTTAGTTGATTCCAACTCACGGTGAACATGTACTATGAGTTCCACCAAACCCTAGCTTTTCATAAATTATTGAGCCTATATTATTTTCTAGTAAATTAAACACTACCACATGTGGCTATTTCACCCAATAAATAATGACCGGAGTTTAAAAACTCTAAAAATAGTGAAACCAATTTCCATTGAAAGGTATCAATGATAACCACCTAGTGTACTTAGTTTCATGCCAATTGGACCTGTAGAATAAATATGATGAAAAATACAAATTGCTTATAGAACTGACTTTGGGGATTTCCCAAAGGCATTCTGGTAATTATTTTGAGGTAAAACCAACTATCAGTGAACCAGTACTCCAATATCTTCATAAACCTAGGAGGAAATATTTACTTGACTTAGATATATTTTCTGGTGAATTAAATACCAAAGCATGAGCTAATTTCACGAAGGAATTGATAACTAAATAAAGAAAATTGATAAAATGGTGAAACCACTTCTCGTGGTTTTTTTATTTCAATATATACCTAATAATATCATATTTGTATCCTGATACAGAGCTTTATCATTTTTTGAGATAAAGTACAGAGATTTATCATGGCATAAAACACCTTGTTTAAATAGTACTTAGTAATTAAATCATAAGGAAAGTTCAATAAGAGCAATTGAGGTAATTGCAGTTGCTATGAGTTAGTGCTAACATTACCTACTGAAGTATATTAATGCCTTGTTCAATTGCTTGTTGTAATGTACTGGTGTTTGTTTGCCTTATGTTGATTGTGGCCCTTGTTTGTTTTTTTGTGTGATTTGTGACGATGATAATTGTGATTGTATTGAAGTCAAGGAGAAGATATTGGTTATTATGGTTTTATAAGAAGAAGTTCAGGGACATATTGCTGACCACAAGCAAACCACCTACTTGTTCATAAGCTTGTCTTACCATTTTACTTATGCATGTTTTATCTACCTTTATGCAAACTGCATGGTTTTATTATATTGTTATCTATATCTTGTAGTGGCTTGGCCCCTCCAAGCTATTACACCATGGTACTACTAAGTACAACCCTTGATGGTACCTACTTTTCCCCTAGTACTTTCGGTTGATGGTTAAACACCATACCCCCTTGGAGACACCTTTTATCCAAAGAAAAACTATAGGCTGGGAAACCCTCGGAAAGTTTACAAAAAGGTTTTTATGGTAAAAACTTGGGAAGGACTTCCTTACCAAGAGGATTTTTAAGAAAAAAGGTTTTGTTTTAAATGGTACTGCAACGAAGAGGAGGAAAAATGTTTACAAAAACACACCTGGTTCTATGTAGTTTGCTAGAACCACTAAACCGTGTAACCACATTATCCTGGAATGGGACATGGCTTAGCTCGAAGTTAGTTTGTCCTAGAATGGGGTACCTCGCAACTACTTATAAGGGATCATATCCTCTGAATGTCGGGTCTTCCTTACTGACATGATCATATATCAGAAATAATGATTTTGGGGAGATGCGAACTGTCCTTGTAGGCGTCTGGATGATACTATGAGCCTCTCATTAGAAGTGCCCACTCAATAGGAGTGTAAAATGCGCTCCAGTTGGTCCTTGGTACCCAAGACCCCGTTGTTGAGAGGAAAACCTCATAGGGTAGGGCCCATGCTGGGATAGGCTTTCCAAGAGTTATGGTCGGTTACTCGACCCACAATCCATGCAGGATCAGGGTAGGGTACGTAAATGGTGTGGGTAAAGTGTACAACCTCTTCAGCTTGTAAATATATTCGAATAAATGTGTCCACGATCATGGATGGTTGAAAAGGATGATGCTTAGCGGTGTTGATTTTGTTTTCGAAAGTGTTTTGGAAAAGAAAATTCTTTTGGGAATGTGTTGGTCATGGGAGGACCACAAAGGAAGGAAAGGTTTATCACGGGATGATATGGAAGGAAAGAAAATGTTCTAGTCATGGAATGACCAGGAAGGGAAAAATGGGTGACCCCAATACTAGTGATTTTTCAACTTTAAATGTTTTCAAATATTTTAAAAAGGAATTTTAACAAAGATATGGGGATGTTATATCTACAAAAGAAACTTGTTTTAGAAAAGAACTTCATATGGAACCCTCTTACTACCACAACCATATTGAGTATCCTCTTATTATTATTCCATTAATGTGGTTTGCGAGTACATTCAAACGTACTCACTGCATCGTCTCTAACTATTTACTTGGTCAGACTATCGACAAGGAAGGTGAAGAAGAATGTGACATTGATGACTTTGCGAGTTAGGATATTCTCCCAGTCAGTTGCCTATAGGGTTAAGGCGTTACTTGGCCTTGCGTTTTCAATGAAGTTACGTTGCTCATGATTTATGTTAGCCCATCAAGGTTTATGTAAGTTATAGTCATAATGGTATTGAGGTATTACTTGTATCCGTCTATGTTTTTGGATGTTTACTTTGATACTAGTCGATTATGCTCCACGACACACTGATCCCGAGTCATGGTTGAAGGCATAAGGGATTCTCGGATGGTTAGTCCCGGAGCCCCCACACATATGAGCATTAGCTAGTAGGGCAAGACCTACTTCAACGATATGGCGATGCTTGCGTTTAGCGAAGCCATTTTATTGGTATGCATGAGGACATGAGACATGGTGAGAAATACCTTGAGGTTTGAAAGGAAGTATTTAGTTTTACATACTCTTCCCCTCCCCCAAATTGGATTGGACCATAAGGATTTTTCTATCAAGCTTACGTTCAACGGAATTTTGAAAATTGACAAACGCGGAGAGAGCATCGTACTTTTTATTAAGATGTTATATCCATGTAAACTTACTATAGTTATCAATAAAGCTTACATAATAGTCACGTCGATCAACAGAAGTGGGATTAGGATTCCATATATCAGAAAACACTAATTGGAGGGGTGTTGTAGAAACACTTGTGGATACAAGATAGGAAAGCTTATGACTTTTAGCCTTTTGACATTGATTACAAATGGATACGATACTAGAATGTCTAACATAAGGAGTTTATTTTTGCTAAGGATTTGACTAATAATGGCAAAGGGCAGATGACCAAGACGACTATGCCACTTTGCTTGAGAAGTGGGATTAGGATTCCATATATCAGAAAACACTAATTGGAGGGGTGTTGTAGAAACACTTGTGGATACAAGATAGGAAAGCTTATGACTTTTAGCCTTTTGACATTGATTACAAATGGATACGATACTAGAATGTCTAACATAAGGAGTTTATTTTTGCTAAGGATTTGACTAATAATGGCAAAGGGCAGATGACCAAGACGACTATGCCACTTTGCTTGAGAAGGCTTGGAGGCAACAAAAACATGCTTCTTTGACTTGGGGGCCGACACTAACGATGAAATACGAGGATAAAGACCGCCAACACATCTTCTTCTATGAATTGTTTTCCGCGTGACCTGACCCTTGATAAAAAATAAGAAGGGATGAAACTCTATAAATACGCGATTATCATATGTGAAACGATGAATAGAGAGTACATTTTTCCAGACATGAGGGACATGGAGAATATTCTGAAGTTTAAAATCTTGAAAAGGGACTATAACAAGTTTAACACTATGAAATTGATGCAACCAAAAGTCCGAACTAATGCAAAGGGTTAGACTATATATTTATATTCTAACACTCTCTCTCACGTCTAGGCTATTTTAGCCTTAGCATGTTTCGATGAAGACAGTAGAATCTTTTTATTTAAACAATGTGAGCAGGGTCTTAAACTTGATACTTCTTGACTTTAATACCATATCAAATTTAGACGAGTCTACACGGATAATCCTGAGTCCTCGATCGATATCTACTTATGTATACGTACATTGCAGTACGAGACGTGTGTTACAAGTAGTACACGAGTATATGAACTCCTGGTGTGGTAATTGTAACACGGAGCACGCGCGCATCGTCGTCAAGCCAGTACTGCTCGTACGTGCTCGATCACTAGCTAGCTTGAGTAGGTACGCCCGCCCACCCGCTAGAGCTAGCCATGTGATCGATGGCCAGTGACCGGTAATTCAAATAAAAATAACCCAAACTCGAAACAAATTTAAAAAATAAACCTATGCCAAAACAATTTTACAACGGCTAACCCTTTCCTGCCACTCCCGCCCGCGCGGCGCTGCAACCAAGCGTGCGGCGCCAGCGCCAACGGCGCCGCACATACGCCACGCTGGCCCCGTGGGCCATGGCGCCGCAGCGATGCCACGCTGGCTCGACCCTGCAGCGCCAGCCCAACTGGCGCCGCACTTACCACTGCCGCTCACTGCCGGTAGCGGCAGGCCCCATGCAGCGTTAGTGCCGCGTCACACGGGCTGGCGCCGCACCCAGGCCTGCCGCGCACAGCGCCACACAAGCAGAATCAGTAAGACGCGCGGGGCTCGGCCCGGCCCGACCCTCTTCTTCCTCTTGTCCCATTTTCACCCAAGCAAGAAGGTGGTGGCGGCGGCTGTCTCTCTTCCCTAGTCCAATCTCCACCAAAATCACAAGATTCGAAGGAAAACTCGGAGGATTTCTTGCCCAATCGCTTTCCCAAGGTATTCTCCTCTACTTCCCTCAATTTCACCCACAAATTTTAAGTTATTTGTTCATATTTTGCAAAATTCGTCCAAATCTATAACCTCATTGAATATGTAAATTTGTATGGAGCAATGGTATGTTTGATAGATATCTAGAGTTAGTATTGGTATAGGATTGGTATACTAAGCCTTCTTGTGTAGGTAGCTAAGATTTTTAGGGTTAGGGTTAAGATAAGGGTTAGGATTAAGATAAGAGTTAGGGTTAAGATAATGTTTTGGTTTTGGTTTTGTGAGCATGTTGTTAGTGCAAAATTTTGGTATAGGTACTTATTGAATTTATTACCGTTGTTTTGTTATACTTGTTTTAGGTATGGTTAGAATTGTGCATGTTCATCATACGGACAAAGATGGATTCTTGAGAGGCAATATTGAGCCGGACCCGGATGAGATTGACCTAGTGTTCGAGCATAGTCCTACCTATCCCGAGGTGTTGCACCAAGTTCGAGTAGATTTGAGTTGGGTTGATCCTAATGATGTTGTTGAGTTGGAAGGTAGGCACAATGTTGGATTTGGGATGCACAATCGTTGGAAGACAATGCGTATTAGCTCTGAGCAACGTTGGGTTGCATATAAGGAAGTGGTGGCCGAATCACAAGACAAAGCCCTTGAACTATTTGCCACAAAAAATGTTGATAATAATATGCAAAAGAGTATCATACAAGTTGCCTCCCCACATGAAGCTCGGAGTCCTCCACCCATTAACCAAGAAGAATTTATTGAGCCTCCTTTGACCCAACAACATGAAGTTAGGACATGTGTGAGCCCCGTTTCAAGCAACCAAGATGAAGCAGTGGGAGAGGACAATGATGAGTACGAGGACAGTGAGGACGAGGTGGAGCTCAATGACAACACTTTTGGAGATTTGGACCTATATCTTACACAAGAGGACATGGATCACGACATCCCATATTCTCGAATGTATGCATCAGACTCGGATGAGGATGGCCCTGATCAAGAGGTTGATGAAGAGGGGTTCACGAAGGATGAGGCCGAAGTGCACGAGAAGGTATTGGGAAGGGATCCTCGGATACCCTTAATGTGCGATCTCAGTCTAGCGGATGAAGCCACGGTTGACGGTGGCAAAGGTGTAGAGCTTGGACCAAGGCCAACTTCGTACCGGGATGGTAGCCACGAGAAGAACGGGATTTCAAAAGGACTTAGGTTTGCCACATTGTTGGAACTTAAGCAATGGATCAAGGACTTCTCTATTAGGTATCATCGGCCATTCACGGTGGTACACTCGGATGTGAAGAAGCGTTACACTGTTAAATGCGAGGATGATGGATGCCCTTGGATTGTGCGGGCAAGACCATACAAGGGAGGGCCTGATTGGCGCATTTCAAGCTGTGTGGAAACACACATGTGCCATGGCAAAAGGGTGGATGGCAAAGATGTGAAGCACGAGCACCGCCAGCTAACCTCCGAGTTCCTCGCCTATAGGCTTTCGAACCAAATTTCATCACTTCCTACAATGACCATCAAGATGGTCATGGAGATTGTAGAAGCTCTATTTAACTATGAGGTGAAGTATGGGAAGGCCTGGAAGGCGAAGCAAGCCGCATTCAGGATGTTGTACGGTGGTTGGGAAGAATCATACAGCCGAATTCCTCGGTTGTTGTTAGCAATGGCCAATGCTAACCCGGGCATGGTTCACGTGGTCGAGCCATATGGCCCCGAAACAATGGTTCGTAACGGAAGAAATGTTCGAGTATTTGGACGTGCTTTTTGGGCGTTCGAGCAATGTGTAAGGGGCTTCAAACATTGTAGGCCGGTAATCTCCATTGATGGCACCTTCTTGACCGGGCAGTTCCGTGGCACTCTTTTGATTGCAATTGGAAATGATGCAAATAACCGGTTGCTTCCCTTGGCTTTTGCTTTGGTTGAGACGGAGAACAATGTTAATTGGGAGTGGTTCTTACGTCTTTTGAGAACCAAGGTATTACCGCTTGATAGGGAAATATGTGTCATCTCGGATCGCCATCAAGGAATTCTCAATGCGGTGACGATAGACATTCCCGGTTATCCTCCTTTGCATCACCGATGGTGCATGAGACATTTTGTTTCCAACTTCTATTCTGCATGTAAGAGGAATGAGTTGTCTGATGATCTTCAAGATTGTTGTCTTGCTTTCACGGACCGAAGTTTCACAAACTTATATCTCAGATTGTTGAACAACAAAAAACTCGATTCGAAGGGTCAAGCGTTTCTCGGTAGGCGCATTCAACTTCGGGACAAGTGGGCACGAGCTTATGATGAGGGTGGCCGGAGGTATGGTCAAATGACAAGCAACATGGCAGAGGACTTCAACAAGGTGCTTAAGGGTGTCCGTGCATTGCCCGTCACTGCAATAGTTCGATACACATTCGACAAGTTGAATAGTTATTGTTTGAACTACTCACTTGAAACGGATAAGCAAATTGCAGGACAGAACAAAAATGAGTACAAGTACAAGTACCCACCCAAGGTTGACGATTGGATGACATGTCAGTCACGGAAGGCGGACTCCCAAGTTGCCACGGTTTTTGATAACGATGAGCTTGTTTACCAAGTGGTCGAGCCTGGAGGAACCACTTCGGATGGTGTCCAACACGGAGGCCGAGCATTCAAAGTCTCCCTAAGGAATTGTGATTGCACATGCGGAAGGCCATTGTTGCTTCATCTCGCTTGTTCTCACTTGCTATGTGCGTCTCGGAAGCGCCATGTCGATTATAATCACGAGCGCACCGTTAGAGAGTCCGAGTTCTCTATCATGAAGACGAAGATGACTTGGGCTCCCCGATTTCATCCATACCTTGACCAATCACAATGGCCGGAGTACCATGGATTGCAACTATGGCCCCATCCGGAATGGAAAGTGGTTAAATGTGGTAGACGCAAGACAAAGCGTTTTAGAAGTGACATGGACGGATGGGGCCGTGCTGGTGCACGGGAATCGGGAAACGACCAATTTCAAGAGCCTCGTGAGAGATCTCGTTGTGGCAAGTGTAGTGGTGAAGGGCACAATGCTAGGAGTTGTACACAAGGGAAGAGAGCAAAAGGAAATGAAGCAAGCACAAGCGGTCCAAGCCAACAAAATGAGCCTAGCCAACCAAGAAGTAGCCAACAAAATGGTCCAAGCCAACAAAGTGGTCCAAGCCAACAAGTTCCTAGCCAAGGGACATGTAGCCAACAAGTGCCAAGCCAAGGGAGGAGTAGCCAACATGCTAGTAGGCAACAAACTCCTAGGAAACAAAGAGGTCGAACACTTGGTCTTAGTAGAGGAAGAGGCCGATCACTTGGGCTAGGTAGAGGAAGAGGGCGTGGACCAAATCCGGCTAGTATGATAGGTTATTTGGTGGGACCAAATCCGTATGCGCATAGGTATGGCGAAAAAATGATCACACTTTTATGTTTACTTTACTATCTTTCAGGCTTACATTTTTCAAACCAATATTGTTCACATTCATGCTTACTTAACTAACTTTCACCTTTTGCCTTATTATAGGTATGGCCAACAAGAACAATGATGGGGATGGTGTGAACTACTCGAAGTTGTGGGCGGACGCTTTGGAAGTGGTGAGAGAGAGGAAGGAGAAAGAGGAAGAGGAGGAGAGGAAGAGGAAGGAAGTTGAGGAAGAGAAAGAGAGGAAGCGGCAGGAGACATTTGCTCGTGAGTTCGATTCGGTGGTTCAACTTGCTCGCGACTTGAGAAAAAAGGAGGACGAAGCGGAAGAGAAGAAGAGGAAGAAGGAAGAGGAAGAGAGAAAGAGGAAAAAAGAGAAGGAAGAGGAAGAGATGAAGAAGAAAAAGGAGAAGGAAGATGAGGAGAGGAAGAGGAGATCCAATGCTAGGCCACCTTGCGCCGATCAAGCGGAAAGGCCACAGAGGGCATATCCTACATCCAAGGCCCATGGAAAGGAGGTTCCAATTTGTTGGTGCAAAGATGATTGCATTGTTAAGGAGTCCATCGACTACAATTCCGATACTTGGGGAAGAAAGTTCTTCATGTGTGCCAACTATGCTCGCTCTCCCGTGCGTACCCGCAACCCGTATGAGACTCCACCGGTATGCACAAAGCAATTTAATTTAAGAACCTTTATTCCATATCATATTAATAACATGCTCTATTATCTTGTAGTCTCCCCCTCCCGTATGCAGGTACTACACTTGGATAGACCTCGAGCAATCTGAAGCTATGAAGACTATCCAGGAGATCGATAGGGCAATGGTTAGACGTCGGTACCAAGAAGCTGTGCGTAACGAGGAGATGGCGGCGAGGCGCAAGCAACGTGAGGACGAGCGTCGCAAGCAAGAAGAGGAAGAGAAGCGCATCACTAAGGAGGCTCGGGATGCGGAGAGGGAAAGGAAGCGTCAAACGGCGTGGCGCTCCTAGGAGGAAGACGAGAAGCGCAAGAAGAAGAGAAAATGGCCTCGTGTTCTAGAGTTATAGACAGCGAGGCTCGGGATGAACTATTTCGTCGTGCGATGTGTTAACCTAAGCTGAACTTATTTTGAGAACTATGCGTATTGGATGGGAAAACTATGTGATCCATTTGAGACTCCACTATGTGTATTGAATTATGTGATCCATTTCTGAACTATATGTATTGAATTATGTGATCCATTTCTGAAATATGTGTATTGAATTATAGGGGGTAAGAGGCAGCCCTGGGTCAGTATACTCCATCTACATCGAAGGCTGCGGCGCCAGGCAGCACGGCGCGACAGACCTGGGAGCGTGCGGTGCCAACCTGGACGGCGCCGCACGTGTTGCTGCGGCGCCTCCCTGGCCCCTGGCGCGGCAGCCGCACCGTCTGAACAGGGGCAAGAGGCTGGCCAGGACTACGGCGCCAGGCAGCACGGTGCGGCAGATCTGGGAGAGTGCGGCGCCACCCAGGACGGCGCGGCAGGCCTGGGAGCGTGCGGCGCCACGCTGGCCAGCGCAGCAGACCTAGGGTCAGTACTCCAACTATTTCGAGAAGGGTGCGGCGCCACCCAGGATGGCGCGGCAGGCCTAGGAGCGTGTAGCGCCACGCTGGCTGGCGTGGCAGGCCTGGGAGCGTGCGGCACCACGCTGGCCGGCGCAGCAGACCTAGGGTCAGTACTCCAACTATTTCGAGAAGGGTGCAGCGCCACCCAGGATGGCGCGGCAGGCCTGGGAGCGTGCGGCGCCACGCTGGCCGGCGCAGCAAACCTAGGGTCAGCACTCCAACTATTTCGAGAAGGGTGCGGCGCCACCCTGGACGGCGCTGCACGGAGAAGCGCGGCAGGCCTTGCAGCGCCTTCTCCCGTGGCGCGGCAGGCCTGGAGTGCCCTTTTTCGCAATTTTTTCATACAAGTCCACTTCCAACGCTTGCGACATGAACATAATATTTGTGTATGCAACATTGAAGTAGAAGGATCCAACAAGTTCATACAAGTTCATAAAAATTGTGTATGCAACATTGAAGTAGAAGGATAAACGCTTGCGACATGAACACAATATTTGTGTTGAAGATTCCAACTAGTTCATACAAGTCCACTTCCAACGTAGGATCCAACAAGTTCCACAAGAAACTTCCAACAAGTTCGCACAAACATAGAATCCAACAAGTTAACTTTCAACATAGGATCAAACAAGTCCACTTCCAACAACATATCTACTTTCTCACACGCTTACTCTTGCCTCCTCTTCTCGGAGGCATCTTCTGGCGCGGCTCCTCATCATCCTCAGAATCGATAATTAGAGGGTTCCTTAGCCTAAGCTTGATTGTGGACCGTACCTTGGGCTTAGTTTGATTGCGGGCTTGTACTCGGTACCTCTCCAATAGCATGTCGTCTGGCACGACCTCATCTTCATCTTCGGCCTTTAGAGTGAGAACAATGATCTCAGTTGAGTTGTGATACATGACAATTGATTAAAGGATAACAACGGTCATATTATGTCATACCGTAGTAGATTGCTGTTCTTCGGGGCTACCTTCCTCTTCTGATGTCGACTTGGCCCGTTGCTTGGACGATGTTGCAACCTCGGGGTCCCGGCAACCAAGCAAATTCGCGAGGCGACGTAACTTTTGTGCTTGCCGCTTAACGAATTCTCTTAACTTGTTATGGCCCTCCTCGTTCCTTGGATACTCTAAAGCACCCTCCAATTCATCCGCCTGCTTCTGGACCTCCGTGCACTGACATGAAAGGAAATGAAGACATGGATTATATATTTTGTTGAGGTGGTAACACGAATAAATACTATCTGACTTACCGCAAAGTTGATCACGGGTGCAAAGGAGGTTTGGCGCCCTTCTCTGACAATCTGGTTGTACTCTAGGTTGCTTAGGTCGTCAAAACCAGGCAGCGGCTCTTCCAAAATGTCTTCTGGATAGGCATCCGGTAGGATCTTAACACGAGTGTTGTCTAGAAACCAGCAGAGGTACTCACTGAAAGCATCCTCACAATGGGGTTGTGCGATCATTCTTTTTGATTTCTTAGCTTCTTTCACACAAATGAGAAACCGAGACACGTGCTTCTGGTGAATCTTGTCCCAAATTCTTCTTGCTCTTAAGCCTGTCCAACCTGTGTATGAACAAATCGCAATTTGTTTAGCACACACAACTATCATACATCGTATTGGGAAACATGTATAGAAGCAATTCTTACCGGTGGAGCTCGATGCCGGTGTCCTGCCAATCCGGAGGGGTAGACTGATAGAGACCAAACTGTCTCATAACCTGCTGCGGCATATGCAGCTCAACAACCCACATGCATATCATGGGGCACTGCATGTACCAAAGATTACATTCGGCGTCGCACTGCGGGTTAAGACGAAAATCCTTGGAACTAAAATTGTCCCTAGGACCATATACCTCCCATACAACCTTAATGTAACATCCCAAAACTTCAATCCAAGTTTATCAAAGATCAAATCATCCAAAATTAGGATTAACAAAAACTTTTCCATATTTAAAATGAAAGCATTCATATATGTGTGCATTTAAAATAGGAGTTGTTTTGAATTGCCATGATTGTGTGATCCTTTGCTTCTAAAATGTTTCTTAGGTGATTTAAACATCATCTACATCATTCCCAAACTTTTCCTAAAGAAAATCAAATCAAAAAGAATTAAAATGAAGGAATGGTCATTTTGACAAATTTAACTCTCATACCTACTTTGGCTATTCCTAGTACTCAATTCTTAACAGAAACAATTCTTGATCTTTACACCCCTTGCTAGTACACATAATGAGGTACCAAGGCCCACCTTTTGATCTACTAAAAACCTTTTGTTAACTATTTTAAATGACAATTTAAAATTGAATCTAATGCATATGCGTAGATCACCCCTATTTCAAAAACCATGTATTTGAGCTCCATTTTCAAAACCCTTGCAACCAGAGACTACCTAGCACTAGTGGAGATCACCCAAAAATTTTGAACTCAAAATTCAAAACTTTTTCTCTTATGCCATTTCATCAAACACTTGGCAGGCAGATTACAAACTAAACAAATTTCACTATTTTAAATAGTGTTCTGGCCAAACTTGTTCCCCAAATTGCCACCAAAAACCTCTCCACTACTCCCCCTAACCCTCTCTAGCCTAGCCCCACACTGTGCCACGACCAAATGGTCATGGCCATTAAGGCCGAACCCCTACATGGGCACCCCACCGGCGACAGCAAGCCACAGCCACCGCCAGCGCCATCCACCGTGTCCTGGAGATAGCCAGTAGTTCACCTCCACCGTCCAACCAGTCCCAGCCCAAGGACAGCGACCAGAACGACCAGGAACCGCCGCGCCCTGAGCCTGTCGACCATGCCGATGCCGCCCGCAGAGCGCGCACCGTCCCCGCGTGCACAAGCCGCCACTCGACACCAGCCCGCACCCACCGCTCCACCTCGACCTGGAGAACACCCCAGACAGCCCCATTCGTCGCCCAAAGCCCCACAGCCACCGCTCACCGTGGACACAGCCGCATCGGCCGTGCAGAGCGCCACCTCACCCCGACCGCATGCCACCGCCCCTACGGCCGCATTGAAGCACTAGAGCACCGCGAGGGGACCGCCCATCGATCGCCATCCCCAGCCATGCCGCTAGCTCTCCGTAGCCATGTCGCCACCGTCGACCGCCCATCCCGCTCGGTCTCACCATCGAGCCTATAAAAGGAGCCCTCCCCAGCACCAAAGACTCACACCATTCCACTCCCCTCACCTCTCTGAACCTCAACCACCCCTTGACGGAGCAAGTGGAGCAGCAGCTCGCCGGAATTGGAGCCGGAGCCGCCGCCTCTAGAGAAGAAGGGTGCCGTTGATTCCGGCCACCCCAAGCTCCACTGCGACCATGCCTCGCCTCACCGTCGTCTTCCACTTCGTTCGCCCGCATCGCCGACCCTGCTGAAGCCCTGGTATGCCCCCAGTAGACCCCCACCGAGCCGCTAGGGTTCGAGTCACGGCTGACCGTCCGTCGACGACGACCCTCAGCCGTAGATCTAGCCTCTAATCGCATGGACCACAACGCGCGTACCGTTTCACGTTTTAAGAGCCACTGACAAGTGGTACCCCTCCTGTCAGCTGAGCCCCGCGCCGCGTAGCACCACTGGGCCGGCCCATTTCCTTTCCTGCGCAAGCCCGTAGATTCAAATCTAGGTTTTTCTTTTTAGTTAGAATATAGTTTCTGTCTAGTGTTTCAAAATTCAATTCTGTGAGTTTGACAAATCCAAATTACATGAAACTAATTTTGTCTGAAAGGTATTGAAATGCTCTATCCAAGCCCGTTGGATTTAATTCATTTAGAGTTATAGATTTCTCCTAATAAAAATAAGAAGACAGAAGCTTTTGCAACTTGAAACATTTTTGTAAAATCAACCAAGTTAGCTTTTGAGTTGATTCCAACTCTCAAAAATCACATTTCATCATATCTATCTAAATATGTAATAATATTAAGGTTTACAGGCAGTGACTTTGGACTAGTACCAAAATAATGCTATATAGGCATTTCTAGTCACTTTAAATCATTAAATAATGAACTTAAACCAAAGTAATATTGATCCAACCTTTAAATATCATTCCCACATGTTAGAATATGTGGTGAGGACATGTGCCCACATGATCCCATATTTTGGTGGTGAATATTAAATTTTAGTTAATATTTCAATGAGTAGAAATTACTTTTCCAAAATAAAAAGGTTGAAACTATTGAATTAAAACTTGTGATGTTTGGGATGATAATAGATCATCAATTGTGTGGTTTAGAATACTACTTAGCCTAAGTTAAGTATTGTTTTGTGATTGTGCACTCTTTATGTATTTCTAGACGATAGTACCGACCAAGCCTTCGAGGAGGAGCAGTTCTACCAAGAAGAAGAAGAAGAAGAAAACTTCAATCACTGCACCAACCAAGGCAAGCTATTAGTGGCAAGCTAACCCTTGCAAACATGCTTTAGTAAGCTATTGTAGCAAGCTAGAATAAAACTAGATAGTTTAGTAAAGATGCCTTAAGCATACTTTGATCAAACTCCCTTTTACTATTAGTACTCCAAGTCTTATTAACAAGTTTTACCCCCCCTTAGTTTACACAAAGTTCTTTAATTAATTTTGAAGGTAGCATAAAGAGTATAAAACTTAACCTACTTAGAAACCTTTAGATGTCATTCTTTGGCATGACATTGATCCCACCTTTCCATCTTAGTGAACACTCTTAACCTAGTGTTTTAGAATAGATCAAAACTTGAGTCACTTTAGATGGGAACACTTGGTGAAAATGAGTTGTGAAAACCTTGGAATGATGAGTCATTCTATTGAGATGTTTTAACATGTGTTGAGAAACACAATTGATTTATGATGATGAAAGTGATGAGGCATGAGCCTTAACCCTTTTATAAAACTGATGGTTGGATTCGGATGCGATACCATTCCAAATTTACCGTACAACCACATTACCTGAATTGGGTAAGGCTTAGCTGGAAATTTATATGCATTAGTATTAGTTCCCTCACGGGAGAGGTTTGAGCTGAGGCTACCTCTCAATGATGTCCACCTATGTAGTGCCCAAGATGACTGATGGTCATGGTTGGGAGGCCATGCTCATAGGAGAGGTGCTTGTACTAGGGTGTGTAAAGGGAAGGTTATGTTTGATTATCTGCATACTAAGTATGATGATTCAGGGTTATCCCTGACAGATGTATTGAATCTTGTGGTGAAAGTGTACCACCTCTGCAGAGTGTCAAACTATTCGAATAGCCGCGTCCGCGGTTATGGAAAGTTGGAATGGCCATACTATTTCGTTGTCAGATGTTTTCTAAATAGCTTGAAATGAATGATGAACTTTGACTTGACCACAACAGGGTTGTGTAGATGATAATAGCTTCCCAACTTAAGTGATTCTACAACTTTAATTTATCTTTTCTTGCTTCAGAACTCAGCTTAGGTTTCAAACTTAACTTGATAGTGGTTCTTTAATTTCAGTACTTTAACTTAGTATTACAATCCTTGTTAGTAGTAGTTTGCGAGTACTTAAAGAGTACTCATGGCTTTTGTCCCTGGCTATTATCATGGCCAGACTATGAAGGAGATTATCAATATGATGGTCAGCAGGACGGCTATGATAACTAGGACTATCTGCCTTCACAAGATTGCATGTGCCCCTGAAGATGGACCCCACCGCTACGCTATCGTTTATTTCCGCTGCTTGTTGTATTAAAGACTGGATCATGAGATCCGTATTTGTGTAAAACCTTATGTATGGTTTGTAATGGATGATGTACTGTGATATCCAATCCGTTATATCTCGCAAAAATGGTAATCCTGGGATTGCGAGGTATGGCATAACGGGCATCTGGTATTAAAAATCCGGGTGTTGACACTTAATCACACACAAGATAGTTCAATAAGTAAAGTAGTTGAACGGAATGCTAAATGGTATATATGGGTTGGAAATTCTTACTTGCTCTGGGAGAAGGTTGTCAAACTCATTGGTGTATCTAATATACGCCGCTTGTAGGTCGGTTGGGGGCTTGGAGACCACGTCCCAATTGTAAGCCCAAGTTGGCCACCTCGATCGGTTCGCTCCATCGATATAATCCTTGGCGGGCATTTTATTGGGCCGTCCAACTGGAAAGCGTTCCCACATCCACACCGAGAGAAGTAGCAATGGACCACCAATGTAAGCCTCAGGACCAGTTCTTCGACAAGCCTCGTCCAGCTACGCACCAAAGCAAACTAAGTTTAATCATGGGGACATTCAAAGAGCACATGTAAAGATGGGGAAAATGTACGCACTTCATTACCTGTCGGTACAAGAAGGCCAATGCCGCTGAACCCCAGCTCCATTTGTTATCCATTTTAGTCAAAGCCTTCAGCCAGTGCCAGTGAGCCATGTTGCTCTTACCATCAGAAAATATAGTCTTCGTGATAACATACCACACATAAACATGGGCATATATCATGACCTCATCATCACTAGCATTCTCAGGGCATGTACTGAAGTTCTGTGATATCCACTTGAAAGTAGTCCCGGCTGTGACCCTCAATTTTACCCCCTGTTTGTTTATAGTATCACCGGGACACTTACCACCAGTAAGGGAACACATCCGGTCACGCCAGTTGTCAGAGGATGTGTTAATGCAGAGCGGATCGCCCTGGATAGGGAGTGCGAGGATCATGGACATGTCCTGGAGAGTCACAGTCATCTCACCGGAACGGAGGTGAAAGCTATGCGTCTCCGGCCTCCACCGGTCGACAAGCGCGGTGATGGCAGCAGGGTTCATGTGCGGTGTACCACGGTTGACCATATGGATGAATGGAAGCAGTCCTAGCGCTTGGATGTGCACCGTGTACCGATCATCGTATGGTATCATCTCTTGAAAATGCCCGTGATACCTCAGTCGTAGGGGAACAAGAGTCTGCACACATACAAGCTCGATTATAACATCTCCATCAAACTTTAGCAACACAACATGAATAGTTGGGTTTATTTTTCTTACCTGCTCGGTCATCAGGAAGGCACGATGACGCTTATCATACACCGTCTCAAGAAGCGATGTGCCTTCGACAAATCCGGATTCTACATAGGTTGGGGCATGGGTTTCTTTCTCTTCCGATTCCGACATACTATATAATTATAAAAATAAAGTACAACTAAAAATGTGAGTAATTTGTAAATGGCATACTAATATGAATAGAGTGCTTTCTATATGATCATATCTATGTGAGCAAATTTTATGTGAGCAAATTTTATATGGGCTAACAACCACATGATGAAGTATTGCTAACAGGCATATCTATATGAGCATACATACTACAAATTTATTCCAAGCATATAGTTTCAAGCTACAAGCACATATATAATTTCAAACATATAT
Organism: Avena insularis; assembly: GCA_023614405.1. Lineage (NCBI taxonomy): Eukaryota > Viridiplantae > Streptophyta > Magnoliopsida > Poales > Poaceae > Avena > Avena insularis. The sequence continues at coordinate 457,074,378 of CM042694.1, forward strand.
AATTTTAAATTTATTCCAAGCATATAGTTTCAAGCTACAAGCACTATGTGGCCACTATATTTGACAAGCACATCTCTATGTGGCTACTATATATGAACATACATACTAATATTTGACAAGCATACTAATATTTGACAAGCACATCTCTATGTGGCCACTATATATGAACATACATACTAATATTTTGGGATGAACTAGGGTTTCCACATATCACATATATATCTAGACACACTACCACATATCTATCCTCCTTTAAGTAATCAAGAAAACAACTATATGTCTTGATTTTGGGATGAACTAGGGTTTCCCTAAACTATCAAAATTAGTGAGATTTATTGGACAAAGAGGGGGATTTCTTGGACAAATACCTAGAGGGGATGCTCAACAACATGATCCACGGGCAAAATCGATAGATTGGAGAAGGATTAGAGGAGGAGGAGGTCAACCCTAGCCGCCGCCGCCATGAGTGGTTCTTCTCTGTGAGGAGTTGGAGAGGAAGAGGAAGAAGAGGGTCGCGTCTTCTTGATGCCGATGTTGCCGCGCGCCGATGTGGCGCCAGCCCGTGGCGCGCCAGCTGCATGGCGCTGCAGGTCGAGCCAGCGTGGCATCAACTGCGGCGCCATAGCCTGAGGCCAGCGTGGCGTATGTCTTGGCGCCGTTAGCGCTAGGGCGCCGCAACAGTTATTGCGCTTGTGGCGGGAGTGGCAGGAAAGGGTTAGCCGTTGTAAAATTGTTTTGGCATAGGTTTATTTTTTAAATTTGTTTCGAGTTTGGGTTATTTTTATTTAAATTACCCCAGTGACCGGGCATAAGTGTCGCCTATCGCTGGCCCACCACTTTCGGCCTGTCGCGTCTAGCCTGGCGTCGACAGGCTGGCCTATAGAGCGTGGCAGAGTGGCCCCTAGGCCCCAAGGTGGTAGGGGTCGGTCCAAGATTTTCGTGTACGTATATTAGTTTTCTATACTTATGAAGTCTTAGCAGGGTAGAATAATTTTAGAAAATACAGATAATCTAAGTTATAGACTACCATATTAGTTCTCTGTACTCATTCTACTTTGACTTCTCTTTCCCAAAAAAATATTTCAAAATTTTGTATAGAAAAGGGGGCACGCGCCGGTTCCATTTAGGAAGCACACATAGATACATCATTCAATTTCGATCGCGGGAAACAATATCAACATCCCAATAAATACTTCAGCACTTCTCAATATTTTTTCTCGATGTCACGTTTTTCCTAGCCTCTCGAAATATGCAGAACATTAACAATCTTCATATGCCTTTATAAAGTTGTGGATATTTATTAGTGAAGACTAATGATGCAATCACATAACTAAATATTTGCACAAGTGGCTCTTCTTTGAAAAACATAATTGTTATATGTTGATCCAAATTCTACAAAGTAAAGGACAACTTCTGACGGAGCGGAGCGAGGCCCGTCGCCGGAGGCTTGGGCCGTTATATATACCTCTTGTAAACCGTCGGCTGGGATAAGTTGCATCTGTGAAATTCCCGGCGTTGTGTAAACTCTCCCCGTTATAGTGAAGTTTCGCTGGCTGACGCCCGTGGTTTTTCCCCTCTCTTTGTTGGAGAGGGTTTTCCACGTTAAATCCGTGTCCCCCTTGCTATGATTTTATTTTCGTTCTTCGTTATTTACTTGTCGCAAAGCTAACAAGTGGTATCAGAGCCTCAGGTTCTAATCTAGGGTTTGCGACATGTTGTCATTGAAGTTTAATCTATCGTAGCTGGACTACTCCACGAGATTCTGTTTGTGGCAGGTGAAGATGCGGACGATTCTCGCCCAAACTTCAGATCTGGATGAAACGCTGGAAGGATTCGGGAAAGATGATGCTAAGAGCTGGTCTGACGAAGAGAAACGGAAAGACCGCAAGGCTTTGTCTATGATTCAACTTCATCTGTCCAATAATATTTTGCAGGAAGTTTTGACAGAGAAATCTGTTGCTGCCCTTTGGGGAAAACTGGAATCGATCTGCATGTCAAAGGATCTAACCAGTAAGATGCATGTGAAGATGAAGTTGTTCTCGTATAGATTGCAAGAAGGTGGATCGGTAATGAATAACTTATCTCTTTTCAGAGAGATTATTTCTGATTTGCAATCTATAGAAGTAAAATATGATGATGAGGATCTAGCTCTATTACTCTTATGCTCGCTGTCTAGTTCTTATACACACTTTCGTGATATAATATTGTTGAGCCGTGATAAAATAATCCTTGATGAAGTACAAGATGCCCTCAAACAGAGGGAAAAGATGAAAACTATGGTACAGACTGATGGAGCATCATCCAAGGCTAAAGCTTTGTAGTTTCGTGGCAGGACCGAACAGAGATCTAACAACTATGGCAACCGAGATAAGAGCAAAGATGGCAGAAGTCGTTCGAAGTCCAAGGGAAAGGACAAGTTCTGCAGTTATTGTAAGAAATCTAATCATGTTATTGATGATTGCTGGAAGCTACAAAATAAGGAGAAAAGGAACGGAACTTACCAACCGAAATATAAGGATCAAGGTACTAGTAAGGCTGCTGTCGTTTCTACTGATAGTTCTGACGGTGAATGTTTAGCCGTTTTTGCTGCCTGTGCTTCTCGTGATGATGAATGGATACTTGATACTGCATGCTCGTTTCATATTTGTTGTAACAAAGATTGGTTCAGTTCATATGAGTCTGTGCAGACTGGAGATTTTGTACGTATGGGGAATGACAACCCATGCCATATTGTCGGAGTTGGATCTGTTAAGATCAAGACACATGATGGCGTGACGCGTACGTTGGATGAGGTGAAGCACATACCAAGCATGGCCAGAAATTTGATCTCCCTGAGTACCATGGACGTTGATGGATACAAGTACGCCGGTGGGCGTAGGTTGTTGAAGGTATCAAAAGGTTCTCTTATTCACATGATAGGTGATATGAATTCTGCTAAGTTATATGTTCTTAGAGGTAGCACTTTGCCTGGTATTGCTGCTGCTGTTACTTCTAATGATTCTGATGATTATGGTAAAACAAATCTGTGGCATATGCGTCTTGGGCATATGAGTGAACATGGCATGGCAGAATTGGTTAAGAGAGAACTGATTGATGGTTGCAACTTGGGTAAGTTTGAGTTCTATGAGCACTGTGTTTTTGGCAAGCATAAAAGAGTTAAATTCAATGCTTCCGTTCGTATCACCAAAGGCATTTTAGATTATGTGCATGCCGATGTATGAGGGCCTTCCCGTAAGACATCTATTGGTGGTGTTAATTATATGCTTACTATTATTGATGACTACTCAAGAAAAGTGTGGTCATATTTTCTGAAACATAAATCTGATGTTTTTGATGCTTTTAAGAAGTGGAAAGTTATGGTAGAAAAGCAAACTGAAAAGAAGGTAAAGGTACTATGTACTGATAATGGTATGGAATTCTGTTCTAATGAGTTTGAGGAGTTTTGTAGTAACGATGGTATGATCAGGCACCACACCATCCCTTACACTCCTCGGCAGAATGGCGTGGCTAAGCGCACGAACAGAACCATCATCTCGAGGGCTCGCTGTATGTTGTCCAATGCAGGTATGCATAGACGTTTCTGGGCTGAAGCAGCCAACAGAGCATGCTACCTCATCAACAGGTCACCTTCTATGCCACTTGAGAAGAAAACTCCTATTGAGGTATGGTCAGGTTCGCCTGCTGATTATTCACAGTTGAGAGTTTTTGGTTGCATTTCTTATGCTCACGTTGATAATGGAAAGTTAGGGCCCAGAGCTGTCAAGTGCATATTCCTTGGTTATGGTTCAGGAGTTAAGGCATATAAACTATGGAATCCTGAAACTAAAAAGATTTTGTTGAGTAGAAACGTTGTTTTCAATGAATCCGTTATGTATCATGACAGCTTGCCATCAGATCCCTCTCCTGTTGCTATCGGAGAGGAGGGAGTTCGTGTGTAGGTGGAGCACCTGTAGAAAACTGTTGATAATAATGTTGTTGTTGATGATACTCATGAGGAAAATATTGATGATGATGTTGTTCAGCACTCACCTACTGTTTTGCAGCAGCCACAGGAATCTATTGCTGCTGATAGACCGAGGCGTAACATAGTTCCCCCTCGTCGTTTGATTGAAGAGTGTAATCTTGCTTATTATGCTCTGAGTTGTGCTGAATAGGTGGAGCATGATACTGAACCTGCTACATACAATGAGGCTGTTGCATCCGTTGACCGCGAGAAGTGGGTTTCTGCTATGCAAGAAGAGATGCAATCGCTTGATAAGAATGGCACATGGGAAGTTGTGCACTTGCCTAAACAGAAGAAGGTCGTCCGCTGTAAGTGGATATACAAGAGAAAGGAAGGTTTGTCTCCTAATGAGCCTCCAAGGTTTAAGGCAAGGTTAGTAGCAAAAGGTTTCAGCCAGATTCCAGGTATGGATTATAATAATGTTTTCTCTCCAGTTGTGAAGCATAGCTCTATTCGTACTTTCTTTGGTATTGTTGCTATGCATGATCTTGAGCTTGAGTAGCTAGATGTAAAGACTGCTTTTCTGCATGGTGAACTGGAGGAGGAAATTTACATGGACCAACCTGAAGGGTTCATAGTTCCTGAAAAAGAGGATTTTGTGTGCAAATTGAAGAGGTCGCTTTATGGTTTGAAGCAATCTCCAAGACAGTGGTACAAAAGGTTTGATTTATTTATGATCTCACAAGGTTTTAAGAGATCTCAGTTTGATAGCTGTGTTTATATAAATTTTGTTAATGGATCACCTATTTACTTGTTGTTATATGTTGATGATATGTTAATTGCTGCCAAGAGCATGAAAAAAATCACTACTTTGAAGGCACACCTAAGTAGTGAATTTGAGATGAAAGATCTTGGTGCTGCTAACAAAATCCTAGGTATGGGAATTAAACGGGATAGAAAATCTAGGTTGCTATTTCTTAGTCAGCAAAGTTACGTTGACAAAGTTCTTCAACGTTTTAATATGCATGATGCAAAGTCAGCTAGTACTCCTATTGCTCCTCACTTTAAATTGTCAGCATTGCAATGTCCTAGTTCTGATGAAGATATTGAGTACATGTCTCGAGTTTCTTATTCTAGTGCTGTTGGTTCTTTGATGTATGCCATGGTTTGTTCTCGTCCTGATTTATCATATGCTATGTGTTTGGCGAGTCGTTACATGGCTAATCCTGGTAAAGAACATTGAAAAGTTGTTCAGTGGATTTTCAGGTACCTCCGTGGCACATCCAATGCTTGCTTGAAGTTTGGCAAGACTGGTGAGGGACTCGCAGGCTATGTGAATTCAGATTTTGCTGCTGACTTGGATAAGAGGAGGTCCCTCACAGGTTATGTGTTCACGGTAGATGGATGTGCCGTGAGTTGGAAGGCAACGCTGCAACCAGTTGTTGCTTTATCTACAACCGAAGCAGATTATATGGCTATTTCTGAAGCTTGCAAAGAGTCTGTTTGGTTGAAAGGTTTGTATGCTGAGCTTTGTCAGGATGATTCTTGCATTAACCTGTTCTGTGACAGTCAAAGTACTATTTACCTTACTAAGGATCAGATGTTCCATGAGAGAACAAAACACATTGATATGAAGTACCATTATGTTCGTGATGTTGTTGCACAAGGTACGCTGAAGGTATGCAAGATAAACACTCATGATAATCCTCCTAATACGATGATAAAGCCTGTTCCTGTTGCTAAGTTTGAGCTATGCTCAAGCTTAGTTGGTATAACTGCTTAGCCCAAGTGGCTGTTGCCGCCGAAAGTGTTTTCTTTTTTTGTTCAGGGAGATGATTACTGTTCATGCTACAAGAAGGAATTTGTCTCAAGATGGGGTTTGTTATATGTTGATCCAAATTCTACAAAGTAAAGGCCAACTTCTGACGGAGCAGAGCGAGCCCCCCGCGGTACAGATCGTTGATGACCTAGGTTACCACCGTTATATATACCTCTTGTAAGCCGTCGGCTGGGATATGTTGCATCTGTGAAATCCCCGGCATTGTGTAAACTCTCCCCATTATAGTGAAGTTTCGCTGGCTGGCACCCGTGGTTTTTCCCCTCTCTTTGTTGGAGATGGTTTTCCACGTTAAATCTGTGCCCCACTTGCTGCGATTTTATTTTCGTTATTCGTTATTTACTTGTCGCAAAGCTAATAATAATTTCTCAAGCAGCTCTCCTTTGATTCCAAAAAGTTCTATTTGCCCGGTCATACATGTTTTGATACTATTTCTTCCTCTTATTAATTCAATGTTTTCTACTCTATTTTTTGCACATGCATATGAATCTGTTACTCTCATAATTTTGTTCTCTGATTAATTCTAGAGGTACATATATATACACATGTACACAAGGAACCATTGGTAAAATAAGTATCATGGTATATATAGTTTTCTCGATCAATATAAATGTGTAGTTTCAAATGCCGTCACCGAGATTTTAAAGATCATGTATCTCAAATGTATGGGTTATCTAATTTGTTATTGCATTGCAATAATATTTCTCTTGCGGAATACTAATATTTTTTTAAGTCTTTTGTCTGAACAAGCGGCAGAACTTGATAAAAATTATTTAGAGGATTTTAGACCGTACATCATGCTTAAATTTTGAGTAATACTTAAAATCTTAACATAAATATTACATGTATCTTTAAGAATTTTTCTAAAACGGGAGGGCCATTGCCCTCCTTGACCAAGTGAAACTTTGCCACTTTGAACAAGGAGCCTTAGGTGTCGTATTGCCCTAGGCCCCCAAAATCTATGGACCGGACCTGATCATATATATGTTTTCTCTTTATGTAATTTCGCCCACGATTGATCATCGTATGTGTTCGATTAGCCCGTTGCATGCATTCGTCAGTTTTCTCTTTAGGAAATGGAACTTAGTATCGATCATTTGTTAGTTTTCTCTTTAGGAGTGTATCGAGGTATGTAGGCGGATGAACTTCTTGCTCGTTTCATGGTGTGCATGGATGAACTTCTTTTCTTTGCGTTTCTACAGAAAATCTGTTAAATGTGGTAGGTGCTGGCGTTTACCTGATCTGGCTGTTAGGGGGTTTGGGCGGGGGAGGGGGTGCATGGCCCTGGCTGTTAGGGGAGGGGGTGCCAAAGGGGACGTAAACCAGCGCCAGCTGGGGTCGTCTTCAACGACGAGGCTTCATGTCCCTGCTTCTAGGGCATCCATCCAGCTTGGTTGATGGTGTACCGACTTGCGTGCATAGTCCTCTTCAGCACTCTCCAGTAAGGCCTTTAGCACTCTCCAGTAAGGCCTTTCACGATGGAGTGTTTCTTAGCACGTTACTATAGAAAAAATAAATGGCTAAAAAACACCCTCTAGAATGCATTGTTTCTTAAGGTTGTATCTTAATTTAATGATTTTAGCCTCATGCATGCATGTGATTGGTCTACTACTTATTTTTGCCTATGGCTACGTACAAGAGGTGTATCTTAGCTAAGATACAACCTCAATCTCTTTTCTCATTAACTATAATGCCACATAGACAAAGTAACTAGGATACACCGCTAAGAACCACCCATTGTCAAAGGGCTAAGTGTCTCACTAACTTTTGAGAAAATTCTGATCTTCATATTGATAGTAATCTTAGACTCACATTGGATTCAAGTGGGTCATCTTCTCCAGCTTTAGTAATCATACCTAGTACGGGATGTCTTTGCTGCATCTTAAGACCTCAGCGTTGTTTGCTGCAGTCAATCAGTCTACATCAAACTCTTCTCCTTGTTCTGACTATCGATGGATTTAACTCTCTCGTACCGTGACCCGTTGTGCGAGCGTGGTGCCCGAGTTAGGAAGACACACTCTCTCCTCCACTAATAATAAATTAAAGAAAATCTTCCTCCACTAGATGCCGCACGCACGACGTCGCCTTGCCTCGTCCCACCGACGATTTGCCGTCGCTACAGCGACACCTACGCCCCGCCTCTGAGCGTGTGTCATTTAAGTACACCCTACGGTCCATATTATACTAGATACATTTGTATCTAAACAAAGTTAGAAACATTAATATGAACAGGAGGGAGTAAATCATGTTTTACCATCACGTTTTGCTTTGCCATTGCCACTTAAAATCCTTTGGTGCTTAAATATAATCTCGCGTGGGTCCATGACGATTGTCGTGCCCTTTTACTTAATCTGCTCACTACATCCCGAAGTGGTGCAGTTTTGCCGGTCCTGTGCAGATCAGTGAGGGCACAAAAGTGTTCATTTTCATTCCTCTTTTTTTCTTCTCTGCTTTTGTTACAGGGCAGAAAAAGGACACGACCGCCACTTCGAAATGCTGTGTTTCTTGGCTCGAGCTAAAAAAAAAGGTATAATGTGTGTCATCATGATCATTCAGTTTTTTTTTTTTGAGGTAAATCATGATCATTCAGTTACTTTAAGAGAATATCCGAATTTCAACTAGGCAATTTTCAAGATTTGGTACCGTTTAGCATCTTTACTTCCTTACAGAGGTATCTGTTTTTTTACCTTGTAACAACGAGGAAATACGACTGATCAATCACATAAGAAGACGGATAAAAAAGAAAAACAAATAGAGACAAAAAAGACCGCTCTACTCTTTCTGGGCCGGCCCAAGCGAGTAGATTGGAGCACGTGGGAGATTCTTGTTCTTGCAACAAACGTCAGATATGATATATACCATTTTCTATATTCTTTCTCTTACATCCATGTATCAATTTTGACCTGTCCAAACAAAAATAACGAAATTCCTTGCTAATTAGAAAACATACTTCGCGTTTATTCCATTCTCGCTGTGTTATGTCATTTATCAGAGTGAAAATATAGATTATATGTTGGACTCCCCACTATGTTATCATCTAATTAAGTGAAAAAATATAGTAAATTGTGGGCTCAATGGAAAAGTCACCACTATATTTTTGGAAAATATTTGTGGGTTAATTGTACTTATGTTAGTAACCAAAGTAGTCTAGTTATCCTTCAAAATTTTAACATGGTAGACCAATTGATTTTAAGAAAATGTAGACAATACACCGATTTCATTAGTAATCTATCTATCTATCTATCTATCTATCTATATTATTATTATTATTATTATATCTACTAATTTACGTTCGCGTACGTTCGTCGCCTGGCTGATTTTCCGTCTGCCAATGTTTTGACGCTTTTGCCCCTACACCTTCAGAGGTATTATAGCCACTGCCACCGTTGAGTGGAAAATACCCGTTCAAAAAAAAATCCCCAAGCGCCACCCTGCCGTGCTCGATTCCCCCATGTCTGACCTTCCATGTGCGCCTCCACCGGATCTCCTCCCAAACCTCGCTGCCATGGCGGGCTTCACGACCATGGCCGGCGCTCGCAGCTTTGACCTCCTAAGGATCTCCTCCCAAACCTTGCTGCCATGGTGGGCTCCGCGACCATGGCCGGCGGCGCGAGCTCGGGCTGCGTCCATGGTGGCCCAAACCCCACCCACCAAGAATTTCTGAAGGAGGGGTACCAGGCCGACGCCATCCACCATGAATTCCTGACGAAGGAAACGATGTCCTCATCCTCCTCGAAGGAATCGAGCCGATGAGAGGTCGCACCTGCCGCATCCTCCTCGAAGGAACCGAGCCGGTGAGAGACCGCACCTATCACGCAACTACTCTATGTCCCGGGCCCTTTGTTCCGACGTGTGCCGTCGCCGTCTGCCGCTGCTATCGGACATCCCCTGAGCCAACCATCTACAGGTACCGGGGACCAATCTCTGCAATTCCAGAGTAGTGGCAGAGGTATGTGGACTCGATGGGTGGCTCCAGATTCCCAGCTCCAGGCCCTTCCCAGAGAATGACCTACAAGCTAGATCCAAATACCACTCGATTTGGTACCAATCTCGCCTCCAGGATCTTTAGGCGGTACAACCAAGTCGATTTTAGAAAGAAGAAAGGGGATCATATTTGGTGGCTGGCGGGATGAAGCAAAGGTTGAGAAGGAGAGACAAGCATGCGCTCAATGGAGGCTGGCGGAGCAGTGGTGGGAGTCGTCGCCGGTCGAAAGTAGCTATAGAGCACATGGAAGGACGTGGGCATTTAGAACGGGGCGCGAGGTCGGAGGCAGAGACCATGCGGGAGGCACCTACGATGGCTTGCTCGGCGTCGAGCGACAGACGTGCGATCGGTGAAGCGGAGAGTACATGAGCAACGGGGGCAGAGGCCATGGCTGAACAAGGAGGTTCATCTCAAAGAATTTCACGCAAATTGAGTTTTACGGATTTAAAATATGTTTGGCTGTCTTTTTTGTAGATGTAAATGTTTAAGTGCATGAGATGTGTATCAATGTAACGAGATTTAGTTGGTAATTTTATTGATATGCCAATTGAGTAATATTCTTTTGGAAGCAACTTCATATGGGGTTGACAATCTCAAACCGAGTGGGGCTTGGCTTGCGTGTCAGCGGGATGAAGCAGAGGTTGAGAAGGGGAGACAAGCATGCGCTCACGGGAGGCTGGCAGAGCAGTGGTGGGAGTCGTCGCCGGCCGAAAGCAGCTATAGCGCACATGGAAGGACGTGGGCACTTAGAACAGGGCATGAGGTCGGAGGCAGAGACCATGTGGGAGGCGCCTAGGATGGCTTGCTCGGCGTCGAGCGGCAGACGGGCGATCGGTGAAGCAAAGAGTACATGAGCGATGGGGGCAGAGGCCATGGATGAACAAGGAGGTGCATATCAAAGAATTTCACGCAAATTGCATTTTACGGATTTAAAATATATTTGGCTGTCTTTTTTTTACATGTAAATGTTTAAGTGCATGAGATGCATACCGATAAAAATCCATGGCAACGCATGGGCATTCAGCTAGTAGTTCTTAATAGTGTTTAGGTAAGTATAAGATTGTTGCTATTTAATGTAAAACGTTAATTAATTCTAGAGACTCCTACTCTTAATGATGACATTGTTGTTCCTGTTGTTTTTGTTGTTACTACTAGTACTCTATAGTGGCCTAGGAGGAGAGCACTAAGATTGGACCCACTGCAGAATGCTGGTGTTTTGTTTTTCTCCAGGGGTCATTCCTTGAATTTCGTGGACAGATGGTTTCCAAACCTAAGGGCTTCCAAGCCTAGTATGTATCTGCAAATTAGTATGGACGATCCTAAAAAAGAGACCTACACATCTCTACAGTGTGCATACTTGATGGGGTATATGGTGTGAATTATCTATTTTATTATATTTTAGAAATACAAACCTGATATACATGTCCCTCTATTTAAAAATGCCAACCCTCCCATCTGTTCAGATGCCATATTTTTGAATTTATTTAAAGGTGTTTCAAATGGCCATCATGAACTAAAACAAATGTGCGACATGTTTTTAATCTTATAGTAATTTTAAAATAATTTAAATTTTGAATTTTCCATTTTTTCCACAACATTTTACAAATAAATTGAACATCTCATAATCAGAAATAACAAAAAGAAATACGTGCAAGATTGTGTCTCCATATTCTACAACTTAAGATATCGTGTACAATATATAAAAACTCAATCGTTTATAGAAATTTGATAAAATCACTTACTTCAAGGAAATGTTTGAAAAGACATACAATGGAGTTCCTCTTTTAAATTCATTTTTCAAACCTGTATACAAGTGGATGGATTTTAGGATACTCATTATTCACACAACTATTTCAATTATTAGAAAATCCTTTGAGAGTTTTAAATTCAAGAAGGAAAATAATCAAACTAAATTCAATGGGGTTGCTAATTGGTTTGCACTAATTGAACAAATAGCGGTGATCTGAACAATGTTTTATAATTGATTGTTTGTGTGGTCTTCTTGAAACAATATGATGAAAAAACAATAGGAGTGTATCCTACTACCACATACTATAAATATATACAATTTACAAACAGGTTGTGGAAAAATTAGAAATTTGAGCTTCATGATTTTGCTTTGCATTTTTTATTTTAACCAACATAATATTTTGCTTCAAGTGAGCCTTTTAGTCGCGAAGGTTGGGTTTTGATTCCTTAAGAAAATGATACATGAAAAGTGTTATCGACCCCAAGTTGCATGCATTAGAGCATCTCTAGCCGTCAGCGACCCCATAGGGCCATTCTCCGACACTAAATATCATTGTTTGGGGGCGCCGGCTCTAATGGCGTGGAACGTCGGTTACCAGCTGTGCCCCCGGTTCCGCTACCGGTCGGTGATTTAGGTGAAAAAATGACACAAATGCCACACAACATATTTTTTATTACATAGTTTGATATAGAAATCAATACAAATAAAATAGTTCAACAAAGCAAGCTCATAATTTAACAAGTTTTGAAACACAAATTTAACACATCAAAGTAGGTGTTGCATTTGCGCCTTCACAGTCCTACTGCAGTTGTTGATGCATATGTGGGATCAGATCTCCTGACATGTAGCGAGGAAAGCAGCCATGATCCGGCACCTCATGATCAATAGCTGCAAGAGGACCCTATAAATATGGTTTAGTGTTAATCACCGGCTCATCCCGCTCACTCTCAACGATCATGTTGTGCAAGATCACACAAACATTCATTACCTCCCACATATGAGATCTCGACAATGTCAGAGTGGGGTACCGTACAACAACAAATCGATCTTAGAGAATACCAAAAGCCCGCTCGACATCCTTCGTACAAGTTTCTTACTCCTTGGCAAAGTTGTAATTCTTTCCCACAACGGGGTTTGAGATAGTCTTCACAAATGTTGACCCTCTTAAATAGATTCCATCTACCAGGTAGTATCCCTTGTTGTAGCGATGCCCATTGATCAGATAGTCCACTAGGGAGTGATGACCCACAAGTATAGGGGTGCATCGCAGTATTTTCGATAAGTAAGAGTGTCGAACCCAACGAGGGGCAGAAGGTGTTGACGAGTGGCTTGGATCAGGAATTCTCTGTAAATACTTAGCAAATGGGTTTTTAGGGGTTTTTGATAATGAAGATAAATAAAGTGCGAGTAAATAAAACATAATAATAATAATTGCATCAAGTGGCCCAATCCTTTCTTTAGCAAAGGACGAGTCGGTTGTATTACTTAAGATGACCAAATGTTCTCGAAGAGATGGGAATATCGTCAAGTGCTTTCGCTTCATATAGTTGATTAATCTTCTTTAGTTGGATAAGTGTTGTGTGGGTGAACCTGTGCTAATGTACTGACCTTCCTAGGACTAATACATACTTGTGATTATACCCCTTGCAAGCATCCGCGACTACAAGAAAGTAATTAAGATAAAAACCTAACCACGGCCTTAAACTTTGAGATCCTACACTCTCTTGCGCAAAGGTTTCCTAACGGGGGTTCAGGTTTCTGTCACTCCGGCAACCCCGTGATTAGTAGCCAAATACACAATGCATTCCCCTAGGCCCATAAAGGTGAAGTATCATGTAGTCGATGTTCACATGACACCACTAGAAGAATAACACCACAACTTAAATATCAAACTATTCAATCTTTCTCAACACAATTCCACTACTAACAACATGACTTCTCCCATGTCCTCAAGAACTAAACGAACTACTCACAAGACATCATATGGATCAAGATCAGATATGAAATAATGATAGGTAGCAATCTGAACATGAACAATAATTCAATGGTTCCACTCAATAGCATCAACTACAACAAGTAATCAACACCGGGAAAGTTTCCCCTAAGAACTATGCAAGATTCAACCCAATTGTTACAACGGTATGGAGTGGTGATGATGGTGCTGGTGGAGATGATGATCCCGATGAAGTCTAGCTTGATGACGGTGTTAATGGCTATGATCTCCCCACTTCAGGAAGGAATTTCCTCGACAGATTTCTGCCTACCGGAGAGCTCTTTCTCTCTCTACAGTTTTCCGCCCCGTAGAGGCGGCGAAATCTTTCTATGGTTGCTCCCTGAGTCTTAGGGTTTCGAGGGGATTATATACGCCAAAGGGCGATGCCAGAGGTGGGCCAGGGTGTCCACACCACCTGGTGGCGCGGCCAGGGCTCTCCCGGGCCAGGGGTGGTGTGGGCCCCCTGTGGCCCATCTCCACTTCCCCTTCTGGCTTCCTTCATCTTCTGGAAAAATAGGATTTTCCATATATTTTCTGGGATTTTCTGATCTTCGCGAATTTTGCCTCCAAACAGTGCCTTTTCCATCAGAATCCTGACTTCAGTGGTCCATCCTCCAAAAGTCATCAACCATGCAAAAATAGATGAAATAACATAAGTATCATCTCTTAATATGAAATATATCAATGAATAACAATAAATTATGATATAATATAGTGATGCAAAATGGATGTATCACAGAGCATGACCTTCAACAAGCTTGGCAAAGAAATTAGAGCAATGAGGATGTTGATGTCATTGTGAGATCCTACCATACCGAAGAAGGCACGCCAAATCCAGAGATCCAGATCATCCACTACCTCAAGTATCACACTACAAGATCCTTCGTGGCCTTTGTACATTCCATGCCAAGAAAATGAACAGTTCTTTCATGCCCAATGCATGTTGTCGATTATTCCAAGCATCTCAAGACATCCTCTTGCTTCATTATATCCTAGGATCCGAGCAGTGTCTTCAGCATTGGGTGATCTCAAGTATGTTGGTTCAAACACTTCCTCTGCTGCCCTGTAGAACTTGTACGTGCACTCAATAGCGATGGACTTGTCCATGCATAGATAGTCATCTTGTGTATGACCGAGAGATCCATATGGAATCATCCTCAAAGAGGCCTTGCACTTCTGGAGTGAGAAAAATCCTACCGTGCTGGTGCTATCCTTCTTGCAAACAAAGAAAGTGTCAAACTCCCTAATGGCATGCATGGTCTTGATGAAGATCTTCCGGCTCATCCTGAAATGGCACTGAAATACTGTCTCGCAGTGAAATGGATCATCGGTGAAATATTTGGTGTACACCATGCAGTAGCCCTCCATCCGATGCCTCATCTTGCTCTTGCGGCGCCCTGGCGCCGAGCCATCGCTCTACGGCTTTGCATTCCGCGCATACATGTTGACCCTACAGGCAAGATCTTCAAGTGCTCTTCATCATCGGTGGTTACGGAGGCCTCCTTTTCCATCAGAGAGGCGAACATCTCCTCATCGCTGGAGTCCATCACCGAGCAGGAAAAACACCGAACACCTCATGGGAGTGGTGGGCGCTGCTCTTGAGCTACCATGACGCTGAATCCAACCGAAAACTCGACCAGCGGGAATATGGAGGTTGGTGAGGTGAGGGGAACCTTTGCTAGAAGCGTGTTCGTGGCTGAGGGGTGGTACCGGCGGTGACATGGCGGTGAGGAGGGAAAGTAGCTCTGTGTTGCACGGAAAGGTGAATCTTGGTAAGGAATATGCGATGTCTCGCCAACAAAACTGACCCACTTGTCTTTTTTCTTCCGTCGGTGCCCCCAACCGCCTAGTGCGCTGGCTTTGGACTAGAATTCCAGATGAATTTTGGCCAAATCCTGCGGAAATCGGGCTCCTCGGAGGCTGGCTGGGAGAAAAACCTCTTGCTAGAGGAAAAAGGGGTCTTGGGGGCGCTCAGGTAGGGGGCAACATTGTTTTTCGTCTATATTCTTTATGTATGTTCATGTTCACTATATTTATCGAGGATTGAAAAGTGCATATCTGCGGTCGATATTCCTTGTTCCATAGTCCTAATGAGAAAGAACACATGACTAATTTTATGGCAAGAAAATCATCACTAGTATGCAATCTATAGGCTTAAGCCTAGTCACATGCAAGAATTCTGAGGCCATCTGCCACTACCATGGCACTGCCATGTGGGCTCATTTTCCTACTCTTCATATTGACATGTGGACCCATGGGAGCAGGCAAAACACCGAACACCTCGTGGGAGTGGTGGGCTTCATCATAGTTTTTTTTATTTTCTCTTTTTTTTTCTTTTTTTATTGAGGATGCTTCATAGATTGCTCACTATGGTTATGCTGCAAGTTTCCACCATGATTAGGCATGGCTTAGGCTAGCCGCCCAGGCATTTCTCTAACACTTATACAAACTCCATGAGCTTACAAGCTCCCCTTTTATTTCACACCGCCAGGATCCATAAGCAAAAGAATATGATATCAACTAAATAAAGTGCCATGTTGAAAGAGTTCCCCATGATAACATGGCTCTGCTAATTCACAACTTACAAAGCGCAAACATATACACAACATAGATGGGCACAATGGTTCATGTTTATTCAGTGCAAGAAAATAAAGTGTGCCATCAAGTTCATGAGAGCTTTAATCACTAGTTTTCACATAACAAGTTTAATTCGAAAGGTAGATAAAAACATGAATTTACTTGGAGTAGAAATAATGCTAATAGGTAGGTATGGTGGACACAAATGGCATAGGTTTTGGTTTAAGGATTGGATGCACGAGAAGCATTCCCTCTCAGTACAGGTTTTTGGCTAGCAAGGCTGGGTAGCAAGCATAAGAGTTGGAGGAAACAAACAAACATACAAGTGACAAAAACAAACATGCAATCTTCCTTGGAAGCACAAAAGATCTTAACTAGAGAATACTAAGCTTATGATCCAATCAATAAAGAAATATGATGAAATTATATTTCTTAAAAGTACTTTTCTCTTTTTCATTCAATTCTCAAATAGTGTTGCTACTGACCAGAGCCAGGTTTGCCAAAACCAACTAAATTTACTTAATGATCCCAAAGTGATACCAATACTAACAACAAGATCAATCATATAACAGAAATTGCAAACTAATATAAGATGTGCAAAAAGTAAATGATAGAACTTCTCATTAATATTCCATAACGGCAACTCACACTAAGGGATACATAGATAACTAACTAGAGGGGAGATACTTCCACAATGCAAACCATCCTATATGATAACTTCTCTATTCATGATATGACTCTACTAAAAAGGTAAAAAGATAAAAGGTAAAAGATGTGATACCGCGACACTCCCCCAAGGTTGGAACAAACCATGGGGATGCCAAAACCTAATGACGAATTACTCCTTCGGTGGTGGTGGTGTTCTCTCGATGAGCTTTTCAATCAATTCCCTCAAATCATCAATCTTGAAGGTGAGAGTACGAATCAACTCCGAATTGTGCTCAATGCGGTTCATGATCATGTCGGGCTGTGAATCCCAGCTCTTGCGATTCTTTCCCCACTGTTCCTCCTTGAAGTATTCTTTTCCTGCATGGTTAGAACGAGGCATATCCCAATTGAAGGGCAATTTTTCCTTGGGCATATTTTGGAATTACTGCTCATGGATAAGGGTATGGAAGGGATTCTTGGTGCATGGAGGACGTGGTCGTGAAGCCAAGCAATGACACGGAACCTTCCCTCCAGTGGACATCCGTGCAGTCCTTTTGAACTTGGCAGGATTCGCCACCACTCCAATGCTTGTAATGGTGGTGCTGGTGTGCGGATGCTGGTCTTCCTTCGCCTCCTCTTCAACTTCACTCTCAATCTCCTCCTCCTGCTCAAAGTCTTGGAGATCATCTTCCGCGGGCCCTTGCCCTTATCATTGTCGGAGACCATTGTGCTTCTAAACTTTGAGAATAGTTCCTGATAGAAACAGATTGAAACGAAAACACGACGAGAACACGATATACGAACCTCGGGGGATCCCGGGGATTATATATTATGAAGTTTAACAACAAAAGGAAAGTACTGGGAGAAAACGGGTCGGAGATGGGCTCCAGGGTGGCCACACCCCCTGGTGGCGTGGCCAGGTGGACCCGCGCCACGGGGTGGTGTGAGCCACCTGGGCTCCGTTTCCGTCCCTCTTTCGACTCATTAAGTCCCATGTTAGATAAAAACTGCAAAAATATAACTTGGAAGGTTTTGCGTGGACCTTTTCTTACCAGAACTGTTACCTATTCGAAAATGAACTCTACAGGTCTCTGAATTTGGTCTTTAATAAATTTTTCTGGAGTCACCACTTGAATAACATCAATATCCTCATTGTAAGAATCTCCAGAAATATAGTTCTTCAGTCTTTGACTATTCACCACTTGTGTAGTGTTATCTTTTAAGGAAGAAATTTTTATTGCACCTGAACGATACACCTCCTCAATATCAAAAGGTCCTTCCCATTTTGAGAGTAGTTTTCCTGCAAAAAAAATCTGAGACGAGACCTATACAATAGAACCTTCTCACTGGCATGGAACTCTCTCTTAAGAATTCTGATGTCATGCCATCTTTTAACTTTTTATGTAAAGAGTCTAGCATTTTCATATGCTTCACTCCTCCACTCATCTAAAGAACTTAAGTCAAACAATCTTTTCTCACCAACAAGTTTGAAGTCTCTATTAAGTTCTTTCACTGCCTAATAAGCTTTGTGTTCTAATTCTAAAGGCAGGTGACAAGATTTCCCATAAACCATTTTGTAAGGAGACATTCCCATAGGATTTTTATAAGCAGTTCTATAAGCCCATAAAGCATCATTCAACTTTTTAGCCCAATTTTTTCTAGATCTATTAACAGTCTTTTGCAAGATGGATTTAATTTCTCTATTGGACAGTTCTACTTGCCCACTGGTTTGGGGATGATAAGCTGAAGCAATTCTACGATTAACATCATATTTAGCAAGGGTCTTTCTAAAGCCACCATGAATGAAATGAGAACCTCCATCAGTCATAAGATACCTAGGCACTCCAAACCTAGGAAAGATAACATCCTTAAGCATTTTTAAAGAGGTCTCACCATCAACACTTTTCGTAGGTATGGCTTCTACCCACTTAGTAACATAGTCAATGGTAACAAGAATATGAGTATACCCTTTTGAAGGGTGAAAAGGACCCATAAAGTCAAATTCCCAACAGTCAAATGGTTCAATAACAAGAGAGTAATTCATAGGCATTTCATTGCGTCTAGAAATATTACCAACTCGTTGACATTCATCACATGATAAGAAAAAATTTCTTACATCTTTAAAAAGGGTAGGCCAGTAAAAACCTGATTGTAGCACCTTTTGTGTGGTTCTATCTCCAGCATGATGTCCATCATAGGCACTACCATGACATTTCCGCAATATCTCTTTTTTCTCATATTCCGGAACACACCTTCGCATAATACCATCCACTCCCTCTTTATATAAATGTGGGTCATCCCAAAAATAATGCCTCAAATCATAAAAGAATTTCCTTCTTTGCTGGGCTGTAAGAGTTGGAGGCAAATACTTGGAAACAATAAAGTTAGCAAAATCAGCGTACCAAGGACTCGAGCTTACCCCTACTGCAGCCAACTGTTCATTTGGAAAACTATCATTAACAAGCATAGGATCAAAAGAAATGTTTTCCAATCGAGATAAATTATTAGCAACAGGATTTTCAGCACCTTTCCTATCTACAATATGTAGATCAAACTCTTGCAAAAGCTGTTGGGTCCGTAGCATAGAAAACAAAAAATTTCCTACGATGAGAACTATACGCCAAGATCTATCTACTAGATACAGAGCAACGGGTGGACATACATCCATGGAGAACTTACCCTTGAAGACAACGAGTTTTGTTAACGAGTAGGAACTCGTGGTTGATGTAGTCGTACGCTTGCCGATCTCAAGATTGTGTGGAAGTCCGAGCGCCGCAAATCAGCAGCGCATCCGTCCTTGCACACACTTTCAAGCCACCGGACAACCTCCACCTCCTCGCTCCAGCGAATCAGCGGAAGCAACAACTCCTTATAGACGCAAGGCCACCGGGAACATGTATCTCTCTAATCCGAGACCATGCAGAATATATAGAGGGGGAGAGAGATCCTTCACGAGGAGGTGTGGTTTGTGAGAGGGGAGAGGGGGCTTTATATAGGAGGGAGGGAGACCCCTCCCCTCCCATAGCCGGCGCATGAGGGGGGGACTCCTCCCCTCCTTCATTCATGTGGTGAACCTCCACTCACATAAACATGGCCTCCACCCAAAATCCCACTCACATATATTTAATTTCCACCAAATTAAATGCAACTCTCAATTAATAAAACTCTTTTATTTATTTTATTCAGAATTTTGTTAATTACTTTAATTAACAAACATTCACATAAAACTCCTTGCAACATTTCAATATCACATGCAGAACCACTTTCTGCAATTTCACCCGAAACAATTCCGGTTTCTATCGAAACAATTCCTGTTTCTATCGAAACATTTCCTGTGCTTTGCAAACCTTTTGTCTGGAACATATGTGCTCCTAAATGGTGTCCGGCAACCCTTAAGTGTGTCACCCTATGGTTCGCGAATAATGCAGACATGATTGAGACTCCTCTCAGATCAATAATCGCGGACACAGAGATCCATCTTGACTCCTGCATATTCAACGATGACTTCTGTGATCGTGAGAACCTTTAACGTCAGCAATTTAATCCCTTTGTCTCATGATATAATACATGTCCGAGATTCGATCATCGGTATCCAAATACCTAGTTTGATCTCGCTACCGACATGCACTCTTTTCTTGTTCCCGTGATATAACATTCTAGTGATCACATCACTTGCTTGCAAGCTATCTTAATGTGATATCACCAAGAGGGCCTAGAGTATATCTATCCGTCACCGGGATTGACAAATTCCACTCTTGATCCGTGAGCCTCAACATAACACCTTCATAGCACTGAACCCACCTTTATGGTCACCCTGTTACGGTGTGACGTTTGATGTTATCAAGATACTCTTCCGGTGTTAGCAATTAACATGATCTCATGGTCTAAGGACTAAGACTACTTTGTATGATGTTATAGCAATATAAACATAATGACTTGATCGTAATGCTATACTTTGGATGAATGTTCATCACATCATTTCACAAATGCTGTGACCTTGTTATTAACAACATCCAATGTCCATGATCAGGAAACCTTGATCATCTTGTTAATCAACAAGCTAGTCTATAAGATGAAGGAAATATGCCCTGAGAGGCAATAGTAAAGTTGTTATTATATATTCCTTATACATGATAGATGTTTATTTTACATGCTAGAAATGTATTGATTCAGAAACATCAATACATGTGTGTTTAATAAACAAAAAGGGTTCCTAGTCATGCCTCTCTTATAGACTAGCTTGTTGATTAACAGGATGATCAAGGTTTCCTGATCATGGACATTGGATGTTGTTAATAACAAGGTCACACCATTGGTGGAATGATGTGATGAACATTCATCCGAAGTATAGAATTACGATCAAGTCATTATGTTTATATTGCTATAACATCATACGAAGTAATCTTTATCCTTAGACCATGAGATCATGTTAATTGCTGACACCGGAAGAGTATCTTGATAACATCAAACGTCACACCATAACAGGGTGACTATAAAGATGGGTTCAGTACTACAAAGGTGTTATGTTGAGGCTCATGGATCAAGAGTGGAATTTGTCAATCCAGATGATAGATATATACGGCCCTCTCGGTGATATCACATTAGATAGCTTGCAAGCAAGTGATGTGATCACTAGAATGTTATAACACGGGAAGAAAAGAGTGCATGTCGGTAGACTAGATCAAACTAGGTATGGAGATACCGATGATCGAATCTCGGACATGTAATATATCGAGGACAAAGGGATTTAGTTACAAGTGTTAAAGGTTCTCACGATCACGAGTCATCGTTGAATGTAGGAGTCAAGACGATCTCCGGTCCACTGATTATTGATCGGAGAAGGTCTCGATCATGTCTGCATTATTCGTGAACCATATGTCACACTTAAGAGTTACGGACACCATTTTGGAGCACATATGTTCAAGAATTGCAAAGCGCAGGAATTGTTCAATAGAAACCGAAATTGTTTGGTGAAATTGCAGGTGGTTCTGCATGTGATATTGAGGCTGCATATGTGAATGTTTGTTAATTAAAGTAATTAACAAAATTCTGAATAAATTTAATAAAGAGTTTTATTAAAGAGAGCATTAAATTTGGAGAAATTTAATGCATTTAAAGTGGAGACTTTAAAAGGGAATGTGAAGAGGCATTTTTAATGTGGGGGTTACCACCATGAATGGGGAGGTGAGGGGTCACCCCTCCTCCTAAAAGGCCACCCATTCCCTCCTTCATCCTCACGATCTTGAGATCGGCAAGTGACTACATCAACCACGAGTTCCTACTGCTAACAAAGCTCGTTGTCTCAGGGTAAGTTCTTGTTGGATGTATGTCCACCCGTTGCTTTGTACCTAGTAGATAGATCTTGGCGTAGTTCACAAGTAGGAATTTTTGTTTTCTATCTTCTTGACGATGGTATCAGAGCTTGATCTATGTGTAGGTGCTTAGCACGGGTAGTACACATATGGTTGATATGTGGGCGATGATGATCATGTTATTGCATCTTCTATGTATTTTGGATATTGGTGGCATAGTGGGATGAAGCGACCCGGACCAACCTTACATGTCATCGTACATGAGACCGGTTCTACGACTGACATGCAACTTGTTTTGCATAAGTGGTTGGCGGGTGTCTGTCTCTCCTACTATAGTCAATATCTGATTTACAACGAGTTGCTAATAACTTAGTTATCCTTGTTGTGGTTCATGTTCGTAGGTGAGAACGGTTCTATCTCCGAAAGCCCTAAGCCACGTAAAACTTGCAATTGATAAATTAGAGGCGTCTAGTTTAGATCGTTGCTGGGCTAGTGTATTGATATGGTATTGTTGTAAGTAGATGTATGGTAGATACTCTTACAACACAGTCAACGTGTAAGTTCCATAGACCTTGGCCTTACACACAAGGAATGATAGAGATCATACCATGATGCAAGTGATAGAGATCAAATGCATGGACCATATCATCTCACTTTACACATTAGATGTTAGCATCTTATACTGCTAGTTTGGCGCGTTTGGTAGCATTATAAGATGATCCCTCATTTAGATATCAAGATAAAAATGTGTTCGTCCTTGAGTATGCACTGTTCTATGGATCGTGTTTCGAGACATCACGTGATGATCGGGTGTACTCGAATCTGCGCTTTCATAGGAGGTGTAAGACAGATTTACACCTTGAATACTAAGGTTCTTACTTGGCGAGCCTAGCATGTACATACATGGCCTCGGAACACGGACCAAAAGGTTAAGCATGAGTCATATGGTTGATATGATGCCCATATAGATGCTCGCCTTTGAAGCTATATCAACTCACGTGATGGTCGGACTTGATATAGTGGATTTGGTTCATGTAATCCCCAAAAGGACACGAGGGATGTCGTTTTTGAGTGGGAGTTCATTAGTAATTTGGATTAGTTGAACTCAATCTATCATAAACTTAGTCTAAATAAACTTTACAAATTCTGTCGTAGATGGCACCACCTGCTTTTAATTTCAATGTGTTCACGGAGAAAGAGAAACTTGCTGCGAATGGTAGCAACTTCACCAACTGGGCTATGAATTTGAGGATTCTCCTCACTGCTGCACAAAAGCAATATGTGCTAGATGCGCCGATAGGCCCCCACCAGCTCCTAATGCCCCTGACGAGGAAAAGAATGTCTATGTGACTCGTTAGGAGGACCACAACTTAGTTCATTGTGGCATATTGTATGGGCTAGAGCTAGAACTTCGAAAGCGTTTCGAAAATGGTAATTCCTTTGATACCATGGGAGAATTCAAAATGATTTTCGATACCCATGCTGCCGTAGAGAGTTATAATGCTACAGAAAAGTTCTTTAGCTGCATGATGGAGGAAAACAGCTCCGTTAGTGAGCATGTACTCAAAATGTCTGGGTACGCCGATAAGCTTGTGTCCTTGGGAATAACGATTCCCATTGACTTAGGCATACATCGTGTTCTCCAATCTCTGCCACCTAGCTACAAGAGCTTCGTGATGAACTATAATATGCAGGGCATGAAGAAGTCTCTTCCCGAGCTTCTGTCAATGCTTAAGACTGCAGAAGTGGAGATTAGGAAAGAACATCAAGTGTTGATGATCAATAGGACCACCGGTTTCAAGAAGGATAAGAAAGGAAAGCACAAGGGAAAGAAGGGTGGCAAGTCTGTTGCCACACCTGAAAAGAAACCCCGGGCTGGCCCTAAGTCTGACACTGAGTGCTACCATTGCAAGGGGACTGGCCATTGGAAGCGCAACTGCCCCAAGTATTTGGCGGACAAGTAGTCCAGCAAGGCAAACAAAGGTATATGTGATATACATGTTATTGATGTGTACTTAACTAGTACTCGCAGTAGCACCTGGGTATTTGATACCGGATCGGTTGCTAATATATGTAACTCGGTTCAGGGGCAACGGAACAAGCGACAACTAGCAAGGGATGAGGTCAGGATGCGGGTCGGCAATGGATCAAGAGTTGATGTGATCGCCGTCGGGATGCTACCTCTCCATTTGCCATCGGGATTAGTTATAAACCTAAATAATTGTTATTTGGTGCCTGCACTGAGCATGAACATTGTATCTGGATCGTGTTTGATGCAAAGTGGTCATTCCTTTAAATCTGAAAACAATGGTTCAAAATCAAATGTATCAAATGATTCACACACATGTATCAAATGATTCAAAATCAAGTGATTCCAAAAGTCCATCAGAATGGAGTTTCTTCATGCGTTTAACGCCAATATGACCTAGACTGTAGTGCCACATATATGCAGATATATCATTATCAAGTTTAATCCTTTTAGCATCAACATTATGAATATGCGTAATACTACTATCGAGATCCAACAGAAATAAACCATTCAACACAGGTGCATGACCATAAAAGATATTATTCATATAAATCAAACAACCATTGTTTCCAGACTTAAACGAATAACCACTTTGCATCAAACATGATCCGGATACAATGTTCATGCTTAGTGCAGACACCAAATAACAATTATTCAGGTTTATAACTAATCCCGATGGCATATGGAGAGGCAGCGTTCTGATGGTGATCACATTAACTCTTGATACATTGCCGACCCGCATCGTGACCTCATCCCTTGCTAGTTGTCGCTTGTTCCACAGCCCCTAAACCGAGTTACATATATTAGCAACCGATCCCGTATCAAATACCCAGGTGCTACTGCGAGTACTAGTCAAGTACACATCAATAACATGTATATCACATATACCTTTGTTTGCCTTGCCGGACTTCTTGTCCGCCAAATACTTGGGGCAGTTGCGCTTCCAATGGACAGTCCTCTTGCAATGGTAGCACTTGGTGTCAGACTTAGGGCCAGCTCGGGGTTTCTTTTCAGGCACGGCAATAGATTTGCCACCCTTCTTTCCCTTCTGCTTGCCTTTCTTGTCCTTCTTGAAACCGGTGGTCCTATTGATCATCAACACTTGATGTTCTTTCCTAATCTCCACTTTTGCAGTCTTAAGCATTGACAGAAGCTCGGGAAGAGACTTCTTCATGCCCTGCATATTATAGTTCATCACGAAGCTCTTGTAGCTAGGTGGCAGAGATTGGAGAACACGATGTATGCCTAAGTCAATGGGAATCGTTATTCCCAAGGACACAAGCTTATCGGCGTGCCGCATTTTTGAGTACGTGCTCACTAGCGGAGCTATTCTCTTCCATCATGCAGCTAAAGAACTTTTCAGAAGCATTATAACTCTCTACGGTAGCATGGGTATCGAAAATCATTTTCAATTCTCCCATGGTATCAAAGGCATTGCCATTTTCGAAACGTTTTCAAAGTTTTGGCTCTAGCCCATACAGTATGCCGCAATGAACTAAGTTGTGGTCCTCCTGACGAGTTACATAGACGTTCTTTTCCTTGTCAGGGGCATCAGGAGCTGGTGGGGGGCCTAGCGGCGCCTCTAGCACATATTGCTTTTGTGCAGCAGTGAGGAGAATCCTCAAGTTCATAGCCCAGTTGGTGAAGTTGCTACCATTCGTAGCAAGCTTCTCTTTCTCCATGAACACATTGAAATTAAAAGCGGGTGATGCCATCTACAACAGAATTTGTAAAATATATTTAGACTAAGTTTATGATAGATTGAGTTCAACTAATCCAAATTACTAATGAACTCCCACTCAAAAACGACATCCCTCGTGTCCTTTTGGTGATTACATGAACCAAATCCACTACACCAAGTCCGATCATCACGTGAGTCGGTGTAGCTTCAAAGGCGAGCATCTATATGGGCATCATATCAACTATATGACTCATGCTTAACCTTTCGGTCCGTGTTCCGAGGCCATGTCTGTACATGCTAGGCTCGCCAAGTAAGAACCTTAGTATTCGCGTGTGTAAAACTGTCTTACACCCGTTGTATGAAAGCGTAGAGTCGAGAACACCCGATCATCACGTGATGCCTCAAAACACGATCCAAAAAATGGTGCATACTTAAGGAAGAACACATTTTATCTTGATATCTAAATGAGGGATCATCTTATAATGCTACCAAAAGCGCCAAACTAGCAATATAAGATGCTAACATCTAATGTGTGAAGTGAGGTGATATGGTCCATGCATTTGATCTCTATCATTTGCATCGTGGTATGATCTCTATCATTCCTTTATGTGTAAGGCCAAGGTTTATGGAACTTACACGTTAAGTGAGTTGTAAGAGTATCTATCATACATCTACTTACAACAATACCATATCAAGACACTAGCCCAACAACGATCTAAACTAGACGCCTCTAATTTATCAATTGCAAGTTTTACGTGGCTTAGGGCTTTCGGAGATAGAACCGGTCTTACCTACGAACAAGAACCACAACGAGGATAACCAAGTTATTAGCAACTCGTTGTAAATCAGATATTGACTATAGTAGGATAGACAGACACCCGCCAGCCACTTATGCAAAACAAGTTGCATGTCAGTCGTGGAACCGGTCTCATGTATGATGACATGTAAGGTTGGTTCGGGTCGCTTCATCCCACTATGCCACCAATATCCAAAGTACATAGAAGATGCAATAACATGATCATCATCGCCCACATATAAACATATGTGTACTACCTGTGCAAAGCACCTACGCATAGATCAGGCTCTGATACCACTGTTGGGTCTGCAGCATAGAAAACAAAAAAATTCCTACGGTGTGAACTACACGCCAAGATCTATCTACTAGGTACAAAGCAACGGGTGGACATACATCCAACGAGAACTTACCCTCGTAGACAACGAGCTTTGTTAACGAGTAGGAACTCATGGTTGATGTAGTCGTACACTTGCCGATCTCAAGATCGTGAGGAAGTCCGAGCGCCGCAACTCAGCAGCGCATCCGCACTCGCACACACGTTCAAGCCACCGGACAACCTCCACCTCCTCGCTCCAGCGAATCAGCGGAAGCAGCAACTCCTTCCAGACGCAAGGCCACCGGGAACATGTATCTCGCTAATCCGAGACCATGGGGGAATATCTAGAGGGGAAGAGAGATCCTTCACGAGGAGGTGTGGTTTGTGAGAGGGGAGAGGGGGCTTTATATAGGAGGGAGGGAGACCCCTCCCCTCCCATAGCCGGCGCATGAGAGGGGGGACTCCTCCCCTCCTTCATTCATGTGGTGAACCTCCACTCACATAAACATGGCCTCCACCCAAAATCCCACTCACATGTATTTAATTTCCACCAAATTAAATGCAACTCTCAATTAATAAAACTCTTTTATTTATTTTATTCAGAATTTTGTTAATTACTTTAATTAACAAACATTCACATAAAACCCCTTGCAACATTTCAATATCACATGCAGAACCACTTTCTGCAATTTCACCCGAAACAATTTCGGTTTCTATCGAAACAATTCCTGTTTCTATCGAAACATTTCCTGCGTTTTGCAAACCTTTTGTCTGGAACATATGTGCTCCTAAATGGTGTCCGGCAACCCTTATGTGTGTCACCCTACGGTTCGCGAATAATGTAGACATGATTGAGACTCCTCTCAGATCAATAATCAGAAGCGGGACCTGGAGATCCATACCGACTCCTGCATATTTAACGATGACTTCTATGATCGTGAGAACCTTTAACGTTAGCAATTTAATCCCTTTGTCTCATGATATAATACATGTCTGAGATTTGATCATCGGTATCCAAATACCTAGTTTGATCTTGTTACCGACATGCACTCTTTTCTTGTTCCCGTGATATAACATTCTAGTGATCACATCACTTGCTTGCAAGCTATCTTAATGTGATATCACCGAGAGGGCCCAAAGTATATCTACCCGTCATCGGGATTGACAAATTCCACTCTTGATCCATGAGCCTCAACATAACACCTTCATAGCACTGAACCCACCTTTATGGTCACCCTGTTACTGTAACATCCCAAATTTTGCAATTTCAGATGTTACTATAAGCATGCATCATGGAATCACATAACAAAAACTGCATCAATTTTTTCCAAAACCCCATAGTCATGTAAAAGACTAAAGGGGGTTAAAACAATATCTTTCCACCTAAACCCTTGCAAAAGTGATATTTTTATCTCCTTCTAATCCTCTCCTTTTTACAAAATTTTAGAAACAAATTTCGCCTAATTTGGAGTCCGTTTGCAAAAGTTATTAGTCAAATAGCAAATCAGAATATAATAAAAGAATAAAAAGGCTAAACCTAACCTAGGCGGCCAGCTGGCCAGCCCGGCTTCTTCGCCGCTCAAGCGCCAGCCGCCAAAGGGTTGCCGTCAGCCGCCACCTCCGTGACCGGCTCGAGCACGCCGCCGAGTCCGTGTCGGCGCCAACCGCCGTCGGTGAATCCAGAGCGGACTCCGCGACCCCCACGCCAAGAAATCACGTCTTTAAATAGCGATGCAAGCCTCCCCAAAAACCCTAGCTTTTTTCTCCGCTCCACCGCCGCCGAGCGCCACCAATTCCTGACCGGAACCCCGCCGCCGTCCGCCGCCTCCAGCCGCCGTTCGCCGTCGCCTCGGAGAAGGAGGGCCGACGCCGCCCTCGGGAACGGGACCACGAGGAGGAGCCACGCGACGTCCGCTACTCCGTCTCGCTGGAGGAGCACCGTCGCCCGCCGCCGACCATTGCCACAGCCCCGCCGCCGTCCGCCGCCTCCAGTCGCCGCTCGCCACGGTAAGCCGCCGGCCACCCCCCTCTTCGACCATCAGATCGGGATCCAACGGATCCAATCGGTCAATAGCCCCGGCCAACCGCGCCGCGCCACGTGGCTCCCGCCGCGTCACCGCCGCGTCGTCACGCGCGCCTCGCTGGCCCAATCGCGTTGCGCCACGTGTCGCCGCCTCACTGGTCGCCCTTTTGCTTTTCTTTTATAATAGGCAAAAATAGTTCCAATCTCGTAAAATTCATAGAAATTCGAATATTAGTCCAAAAATTGCATATAATATACTGTTGGATTCGTAATTTCGAGTAGAACACAGATCTACAATAATATTGCTGTTTTGCCATAGCAATCTTGCAGTAGGATTTAAAGTCTAGATTAGAGTATTTTAATTCCAGAAAATTATCCGTAGATCCGTTTTAGTTGATTCTTGTTGCGTTGGCTTTGTTTCGACAAGACCTTCTGTAGAAAATTATCATATCATGCTTAGGGTGTTCAGATCTATCCCGAGGTAGATTGGAGTTGTAGATCTAGTTTTGAGCTTGGTTACTTAGGGTTTAACCCAAAATACTTAAAATCTGTGGGGAATTGATTCTAATGACATCCCCAACTCAACAACACCCCTGGTTAAAACCCTTGGTCGAAATCAAATCCATCCTTGCATATTACCTTGTTGCATGCATGCATATTAGACTTCGTGACTTAATTTTGTGCAAATTGTGATTGGATCCTTGTTTGTTTCGTTAGATTGCTCGGAGTGTGCGGAGGAGTATTGTTGTGTAGATTGATGCTCGGATCAAGGCAAGTTACACCACTTGTACATATTAATGTCCTAGTTTTCGACTATGCATGTTTTACTCTTCAAATCTTGTAGTATGCATGTGTAGGTTTTTAGTAGATTTTCTTAGTACTATTTTTGCAAGTGCGGTTTTGTAGTATGCCATGAGTAGCTTTATACTTAGGAATTTTTCCATCCTATTAGGTTCCCCTGTTTTTGCTAAGTATTGCTGGCTATGCTATATATATACTAAGTACCGTTGGGGGGTTCGAAAGACTCAAAATTTTCTAAGTATGAGAGCTCTCTCGAGCGAACCTTTCTTCTCAAAAACCCCTTTCAAAATAAAAACTAAGTTTTCTTCTGGGCGGAATGGTTGTCGGGTCAACGAGTGGATATTTGGTGGAGGACGGCCGCCCAGGAATCAAAGAAGTCTGCCATGTTTCAGAATTCAGAAGCTTCCAGTGCAACCACAATACATATGGGCTCTGTCTTGGCTTAGTACTTAGTGGGAAACCTCACCGGGGTACCAACATTTGGAGGTTCTTGGCACGGTTGGATCCAGCTGGTAGAGGGGCTACTAAGGGAAGGCTTCGCCATGGTCTGGTTTGTAAAAGGACTTGATCATGGATTGTGGGGAAAGTGCACAACCTCTCGAGAGTATTGCAAACTGATCGATCAGCCGTGTTCACGGAAACAGAACAACTTTGAGCATCTGAAGGATGGAGCCTCTGAAAGATCTTCCTCTCTCTTTTCCAAACTTAACGCTTTACAAACCCCAAGGCGTGAGTAATATCGCCATTCGGTGGGATTTTGGGGAACTTGGTGCATAATATCCAAGTGCTAGGTTGTTTGGGCACTTGGTGAGTAATATCCACGTGTTCCATTCGACCCTATACTATATATCAAAGTTTGCAAAGTAGGGAAAACTTTCTCTCTCTTTTCTTATTACATTGATAAAATTGGCTTTACGCAAATGAACCCCAGAGCCTACTCTTAGCCTTGCATGTAGAGAAAGTCTTACCCTTTCCTTGGTGTAATTTGCCAATACATTCAAAGTATTGACCCAACTTGTTGGCTGCACGTCTTATGTGCAGAATCCGAAGATTTAAAGGTGCGTAGGGATCGCGGGTCTTCACGCAGCTAGCCTGAGGCGTTGATGGACCCAAGCTTTACTTGTTTCCGCTGTTTTATTTGAGCTAGCTATAAGCTATGTAAGTTGTAATAAATATACTCTGGATTATTCGTGTAATAATGACTTGTGTTTTACATGATATTCATCGACTGTGAAGTGCTAGCTATTGATCCAGGGACTAGCATGTTAATCACAGGGACTTAGGATCCTTATTGATCCGAGGTCGCAACAGTTACGGTGTGACGTTTGATGTTATCAAGATACTCTTCCGGTGTTAGCAATTAACATGATCTCATGGTCTAAGGACTAAGACTACTTTGTATGATGTTATAGCAATATAAACATAATGACTTGATCGTAATTCTATACTTCGGATGAATGTTCATCACATCATTTCACAAATGCTATGACCTTGTTATTAACAACATCCAATGTCCATGATCAGGAAACCTTGATCATCTTGTTAATCAACAAGCTAGTCTATAAGAGAGGCATAACTAGGAACCCTTTTTGTTTATTAAACACGCATGTATTGATCTTTCCTATCAATACAATTATAGCATGCAAAATAAACATCTATCTTATACAAGGAATACATAATAACAACTTTATTATTGCCTCTCAGGGCATATTTCCTTCAAAAGCAACACCCATCTAATAAGCCTAGGCTTAGCATCTTTCTTTGTCATAAGGTACTTAATAGCAGCATGATCAGTATGAATGGTAACTTTTGAATCAACAATATAAGGTCTAAACTTATCACAGGCAAAGACAACAGCTAAGAACTCTTTTTCAGTAGTAGCATAATTCTTTTGAGCAGCGTCAAGAGTCTTACTAGCATAATGGATAACATTTAACTTTTTATCTATTCATTGCCCAAGAACAGTACCTACAGCAAAATCACTAGCATCACACATGATTTCAAAGGGTAAATTCCAATCAGGTGGTTGGACAATAGGAGCAGTAGTTAAAGCTTTCTTTAGAGTTTCAAAAGCTTCCTTACAATCATCATCAGAAACAACAGGTACATCTTTTGGAGAAGATTAGTAAGAGGTTTTGATATCTTGGAGAAATCTTTAATAAACCTTCTATAGAAACCAACATGACCAAGGATACTACGAATACCTTTGATGTCTCTAGGACAGGGTATTTTCTCAACTGCTTCAACTTTGGCTCTGTCAACTTCAATGCCTCTTTCGGAAATTTTATGTCTAAGAACAATTCCTTCATTAACCATGAAGTGGCATTTCTCCCAATTAAGAACAATATTAGTTTCTTCACATCTCTGCAAGACTTTATCAAGGTTGTGCAGACAATTATCAAAATAAGTTCCATAGACGGAAAAATTGTCCATGAATACTTCCACAATTTCCTCACAAAAACCATGAAAGATAGCAGACATGCATCTTTGAAAAGTAGCAGGAGCATTACACAAACCAAAAGGCATACGCCTATAAGCATAGGTCCCATAAGGGCACGTAAAAGTAGTTTTTTCTTGATCTTGTTGTTGAAAGAACATTTCATGTTTTCCTATGTTTTGCATGTTAGATAACAATACTATGGAGACTTTTCATGTGTACTAAGTGTGCAGGAAGTTTTGAGGGGGGCCGGATAATACGCCCCTCCAAGGGCCGGATAATCCGGCCTAACTCATCTCTCAAGGAAGCCAAGGCGCGTCGCTCAGTGTCCAGTCGGATTTTCTCCCAGAAAATCCGAACTAGGGCGGTTTTTCCTCCCCAGGCCAGATAATCCGGGTTTCACAAGGGTCGGATAATCCGGCCCCCAGTTTTCGAGCAAAAGGAGCCAAGGCGCGTCGCTCAGTATCCGGTTTTTCTCCCCAGGCCAAACAATCCGGCCTTCGCATAGGGCCGGATAATCCGGCCCCCAGAAGTTGATCAAGGGCAAGCTCGGCGCGACGCTCAGAGAGGGGGCGGATTTTCGCGGATATTCAGTCCAGGGCGAGTTTCCATCGGATAATCCGGCCCTCACTTGGGCTGGATAATCCGGCCCCCAAAGTGTGCAACGGCTGGTTTTTGGAAGGGGGTATAAGTACCCCTTCTTCCCCATCGTCCAGCTCTCTTGATTCATTTTGAATTCGACCAGACCCAGTGCAAGAGCTCTAAATCTCGATCTCCCACTTCAACCACCCTAAGGTCTTGATCTTTGGTGGAATTGAAGGAGGATAAGTTCATCATCAACATCAAGAATCAAGCGCTTCAACTCCTCTCCATTCAATTGGAGAAATCCCTGATCTAGTATTCTCGTTAATACCTAGATCGTGTTATTGAATTTGACAACTTTGTTCTTGTGGCAGCTTGTTGTCATTTCGGGAGCCTCCAAGTTGTTGTGGAGTTGTTGCCCCGCTAGTTGTGTAAAGGCGTCGGTGCCTGCCTCGAAGGGTACCTATAGTGGAAGGTGGATCAGGCCTGTTGTGGCGAGATCCATCGGAGAATAGGGTGAGGCCTTTTGTGGCGTGGTGGTCTTAGTACCGCCCACCCCTCCAACACAGACGTACTTCCCTTAACAAGGAAGGAACTGTGGTCAAACAAATCCTGTGTCTCTGCGTGCTTCACTTTGGTTCACTCGTTCCTCTTCCACTCGCTCCTTACTCGCTAGTAGATAGGTTTGCATATAGGGAATTTCCACACATTAGTTTATCTAGAGAATTTACCTTTGTGCTAAGCCTAAACTTGAAAAAGAATTAAAAATTGGTATAGCACCTATTCACCCCCCCCCCCTCTAGGTGCCCATACGATCCATTTCAGTTGTTTAATAGCAATTTGAGAGAACCCAGAGTATCCATCAAGAAAGCAAAAAATGAGTCTTTTTAGACAACCTTTCTAACATTTGATCAATAAAAGGCAGTGGGTAATGATCTTTCTTAGTAACTTTGTTAACCTTTCTGAAGTCAATGCACATCCTATAACCAACTACTACTCTTTGGGGGATAAGCTCATTATTCTCATTAGGTAAAATAGTAATTCCTCCTTTCTTAGGGACACAATGAACAAGACTAACCCATTCACTATCAGCAATAGGATAAATAATACCAGCATCAAGGAGTTTTAATACCTCATTTCTTACCACTTCCTTCATCTTAGGATTTAAACGACGTTGATGTTCTACCACTGGTTTTGCATCAGGTTCTATATTGATAGCATGCTGACATATAGTAGGAGAAATCCCCTTTAAATCATCAAGGGTATAACCCATAGCTCCTCGGTGTTTCTTCAATACTTACAATAATCTTTCCTCTTCCTTTCCTGAAAGTTTAGAACTAATAATAACAGGATATATTTTCTTATCATCGATGTAAGCATATTTAAGATCGTCAGGTAAAGGTTTCATATTGAAATCTAGATCCTTTTTGGGTGGTAATGTGGTACCCAAATCTTCCACAGGTAAGTTATGCTTAAGCATCTTGGGTTGACGATGGAGAATCTTGTCAATCTCATTTCTTTCTTCCATGAAGGTCTCACTTTCGTGGTCTTCCATAAATTGTTCCAAAGCATTGTTAGGAGCAAGAGAAATAGAAGCAAGTTGTTTAACTCTAAAATCCTCATTAGGAAGTTCATTTTCATAAGGAACATTAGCAAATTTCGGAAAATTAAACTCATAAGATTCTCCATCAAATTTAGTTAAATTTTCTCCCTCTTACAGTCTATAATGGCTCCACAAGTGTTCAAGAAAGGTCTAACAAAAATGATAGGATAGGTTTTACTAGCAGCTGAACCAAGTACTAGAAAATCAGCATGATATTTAATCTTACCACAAAGAACTTCCACATCTCTTACAATACAAATTGGAGAGATGGTCTCTCTATTGGCAAGGTGAATAACCACATCAATTTCTTCTAGTTCGTAGGGACCAATTTCATGCATAATTTCTTTGTAAAGCTCATAAGGAATAGCACTTGAACTTGCACCAATGTCACATAAACCATAATAGCAATGATCACCAATTCTAACGGAAAGCACAGGGACACTAGATTTTCTAGTTCTATTAGGATGTGAGACAATATTAGAAGGTGGATCAGGCCTGTTGTGGCGAGATCCATCGGAGAACAGGGTGAGGCCTTTTGTGGCGTGGTGGTCTTAGTACTGCCCACCCCTCCAACGCAGACGTACTTCCCTTAACAAGGAAGGAACTGCGGTCAAACAAATCCTGTGTCTCTGCGTGCTTCACTTCGGTTCACTCGTTCCTCTTCCACTCGCTCCTTACTCGCTAGTAGATAGGTTTGCATATAGGGAATTTTCACACATTAATTTATCTAGAGAATTTACCTTTGTGCTAAGCCTAAACTTGAAAAAGAATTAAAAATTGGTGTAGCACCTATTCACCCCCCCCTCTAGGTGCCCATACGATCCATTTCAATTGGTATCAGAGCCCCGGCTCTTAATTCAGGCTTAACCGCCTAAGAGTAGTATGGGTACCAGGGATGATGGAAATGAGGCTGTGGATAAGGTCACAATGGATGATCTCAAGTCGTTGGAAACAACCTTGTTGAAATCCTTTGAGGCTAAGATGGAGGAGATGAATCAAATGATTGCTCGCCTTACATCATCCATAGCCCCATCTCCATCCTCCTCTGAGGCTCCCTCACCATCATCTAAGGAAAAGGGTAACACCGGATCTAAGGATGATGATGTGGAAGGTGAAAAACTAAATGGATCCACCTCCAAAAAGGGAAGTGGCAAGGAGGAATATAGTGAGGTTCGCCACGTATATTCCCCCGACCTACCTATCCCTCATCCTCATATAAACAATAGGGGTGATCCACCCAAGCTCACTGCATCTTCTTTTAACCAATGGCAATTTCTAATGAAATCTCATTTTTGCAGCTCCTCTATTGAATTGTGGAGGATCATCGAAGAAGGTCTTCATGTTGGAGATCAAACCAATCTAACAAGAAGGGAAGTTGTGGATAGCCAGTTGAATGCCACTGCTCTCCACATGATACAGCTGGGTGTGGGTCCCAAGGACATGCCACACATTGAACATCTCAACACGGCTAAAGGGGTGTGGGATGCTCTTACGGACCTTTTTGTTGGAAATGAAAACATGAGAAGAAACCGGTATGATGCCCTTAGTAACGAAGCTGAGGGATTCTACATGTTAGATGCTGAAAACCATGAGGACATGTATAGAAGACTCAAGGGCATCGCAACAACATTTCGGAAGCATGGGGCCACTCACATTGATGATGCATGGATAAAAAGAAAGTATGTGAGTGCCTTAATGCCTTTCAAACCGACGGATTTGAAGAGCTTGCAAGGTAGACACAACTATCATCAAATGACATCCAATGAAGTCATGCAAGAAATGGTGTCATTCAAAGTGGCGGCAAAGAATGCTGAAGATGCCCGTGCTCGGGCCATTGGAATGCAAAAGGGTGTCAATATGGCTCTCAAAGCCAATGTTGTTGAGCAAGAGGATGATGAAGGAGCATTTGAGAGGGGATCCATGGACTGCCCCGATGAGGTCAAACGTGCTCATGGTGAGTACATGTCATTCTATGCAAGGAACTTTTGGAAGGTCCCTGCCAAAGCCAAGTCTGAACTTGAGCGCAAGAATGGGTCAAATGGAAGAAGAGAAAGTGGCCCAAGATTGAGAACTTGCTTCAACTGTGGAGATATACTGCACTTTGTAGCCGAGTGTCCTTATGAAAATAGAGAAGACAATGGTGGCAGGCTCATTCTCAAAGAGAAATCCAAAGTTCCTAAGAAGAAGCCATTTGCTAAGAAGAATGGCCCTTTCAAGAAGCAACACAAGATGGTCCTTGTAGCTCAAGAGGAATACTCCTCCGCAAGTGAAGATGAAGAGGTTGATGATAGTTCCCACGAAGTGGCTGCTATAGCCACCACATCGACTCCCTTCTCTCTCTTCGACTCGCCGAACGAGAATGCCATCAACAACAACGCAACTTGCCTAATGGCAAGAGGATCCAAGGTATCGACTTCTAACTCCTCATTTTCTAAGACTAACATAATTTTGGATATGGATGATCATGAAAGTCTTGAAATGAAAGAAGTTATTGCCTTGGATATCTTTTTCACTAACCTACAAGGTGAGCACAAACTCCAT
The DNA here is from genome assembly GCA_023614405.1 of Avena insularis. Taxonomy (NCBI): domain Eukaryota; kingdom Viridiplantae; phylum Streptophyta; class Magnoliopsida; order Poales; family Poaceae; genus Avena; species Avena insularis. The sequence goes on from CM042694.1 coordinate 457,111,232, forward strand.
TTTGATACTCTTATGAGTCAACTTGCTCGAGCCGAAGATCTCCTTGAAGAAAAGGGCAAAATTGAAAGAGAAGATGCCTTGGAGATAGCCTCTTTGAAGAATGCCTTGGAAGAGGAAGAGGAAACTCGAGTTTCTTTGGAAGAAAGACTAGAATCCCTAGAGGAGTCACAAGAAGAAGCTATATCTCAGCTCATTAAAGAACGTGACCATGCCCTTGCCAAGGTAAAGGAACTAAAGAAAGAAAAGATTGATTTTGGGGCTGTTCATGCTAGACTTTTGGAGAAGTTTGATGATCTTGAAAGTGCTCACAAGGCATTGAAGAGTGATCATTCTACTCTAAATGAGTCTCATGACCAGCTCCAAACTCAATTGAAACGGTATAATATACCAAGTACCTCATCTCCATCCTTTGGAAAAGAAGATCTTGCAAGGAGTTCTCAATACAAAGGTAAAGGGGTTATTGATGAGATACTGAGCAGGCAAAGGACAAACAACAGTAAAGAAGGTCTTGGTTACATACCCAAGATAAAGAGCAAGAAAAACAAGAAGAAGAAGAAGAAGAAGAAGAAGAAGAAGAACAAGACTGCTCAATCGAGGACTAGCAACATTCCAATGACAAGACTAATTATGATGGTTTTGCAGGGATCAACAATCCTAACTTCGAACTATATTGTGATGCTTATGGTGATGTTTATGCTAGTTATGTAGGGCCTTATGATTGTTACATTCCTTGGTCTATTTGGCTTCCCAAGACCCTTGTTACTAACATGAGAGGACCCATTGAAAAATGGGTACCTAAAACCAAGAAGTAATTTTCTTGCAGGGCTATGCTTCCGGTGGTTCTAAATGGGTACTCGATAGCGGTTGTACGAGTCATATGACCGGAAGCAAGGAGATCATCACGGAGATGCGGCCAAACCTTGAACACATTACCGTCTCCTATGGTGACAAGTCAAAATCTGAGGTATTGGGGTCTCGGCAAAGTTGTGGTGGCTCACGATATCTCCCTCGTGGACGTCATGCTTGTTGAGACCATCGGGTATAGCTTACTTTCAGTTCGTGCCCTTGGTAAGATGGGCTTTGCAGTTTACATTGATGCTGATTTGGTGGTACTCTTGTGGAGCAAGTCTCTAAAAGTCGCTTTCGTGGGATATGTCGAAAATGACCTGTACGTGGTAGACTTTTCAGGGAAAACCACTACAGGTCCGATGTGTCTTTTGGGAAAGGCTGACGCTGGTTGTCTATGGCATCACCGACTAGCCCACGTCAATATGAGAACTTTGCAAAGTCTCCACAAGGGTGGCCACATTCTTGGACTAAAATAAAATGTCTCTTTTGCCAAAGATCGTGTCTGCAGGGCGTGTGTTGAAGGGAAAATGCATGATTCTCCTCATCGAAGGAAAACTATTATCTCTTCAAAAAGGATCTTGGAGCTTCTTCATGTGGATCTTTTCGGACCTCCATCTCATGCAAGCCTCGGTGGGAAAAAGTATTGTCTAGTGATTGTTGATGATTACTCAAGATACACTTGGCTTTATTTCTTCAAGTTGAAGAGTGAAACTCAACAAACTGTCATCGACTTTGCCAACGAGGTTCAACGTCAACACAACGTCCCCATTCTAGCTATAAGGAGTGATAACGTCTCGGAGTTCAAGAACTACACCTTAAATGAGTTCCTAAGTGAAGAGGGGATAAGACATCAATATTCCGCTACGTACACTCCTCAACAAAATGGTGTAGCCGAGAGGAAGAATCAAACTCTAATGGACATGGTAAGATCAATGTTGGCCGAATTCAAATCTCCATATAACTTCTGGGCTGAAGCAATCTCTACTGCTTGTCATTCATCCAATCGTTTATACCTCCGCAAGATTTTGGACAAGACTCCGTATGAAATACTTACCGGTAACATGCCAAACATATCATACTTTCGGGTATTCGGGTGTAAGTGTTTCTTTCTTATTAAAGGAGTTCGTTTATCTAAGTTTGAATCTAAGGCTCTAGAAGGTATTTTTGTTGGTTATGGTGCCGAATCCCACACTTATAGAGTCTACAATAAGCTCTCCAGAACTGTTGTAGAATCTTGTAGTGTGGTGTTCGAGGAAAATGACGGTTCCTGTGCGGAGCAAGTTGGTGTTTGTGATGCAGATGTTGAAATACCCCAAGATGCCATAAGAAGAATGGGTGTGGGATTCTTCCGCCCCATTGAGGAACCCCTTGTGGCGAACCGGGAAGGACAATGCTCTACTCATATAGAGCCCTCATCTACACATACGCAACACGCTCCAACCACGGGGGCAACTTCTACACCATCTCCATCAACTGCTGAAGGTCAAGATGCTCCAGAAAGCTCCAGGCCGGATTTTTCGGTGGATACCGGATTATCCGACCACCCCGCTCCAGCAGCTCCTGGTGGTGAAGATATCAACACAAGATCCATGCCGGATTTTCCGGCTGACCCCGAATTATCCGGCTCCTCGCCAGGTCAAGCAAGTCCCAGGCTTCCTGATGATGCTGCTGCAAGTCCTCCTAGGCCGGATTATCCGGCCACTTCATCGGCCTGATTATCCGGCCCTGACTCTCCAGTTCTGCAGCCTCCTATTATGGCTACGGACTCACCTCAAGGGCATGCATCTCCACCACCTGCTACTGATGTTCCAGCTACTGATCAAGGCGGACAAAATGCCTTCAATGAAGACTCAAGTGATGAATCTCCTCCACCAAGAGACAACAAACTTATTGAACTTCGTCGCAAGGCTCGGGCTGATCGTAACCTTGAGTTGAGGGGTCACACTCTCGACAAGGTTGTTGGTGATCTTCGATGAAGGGTGTCTACTAAAAGAGAATTGGCCAGTTTTGGTGAGCATCAAGCTCATATCTCCATGGTGGAACCTAAGAAGGTCTTTGAAGCTCTTGAAGACCCAGACTGGGTTGTTGCTATGCATGAAGAATTGAACAATTTCGAGTGCAACAAAGTCTGGAAACTAGTGGAGAAACCCAAAGAGTGTCGCAATGTTATCGGCACCAAGTGGATTTTCAAGAACAAGCAAGATGAGAATGGCATCGTTGTGAGGAACAAGGCAAGACTTGTGGCACAAGGTTACTCCCAAGTTAAGGGCATCGACTTCGGCGAGACCTATGCTCCTGTGGCTCGTCTTGAGTCCATCCGTATCCTACTTGCTTATGCTGCTCATAACAATTTTAAGTTGCAGCAAATGGACGTCAAGAGTGCCTTCCTTAACGGTCCTCTACATGAGTTGGTATCGTAAAAGCAACCCCAGGGTTTGAGGATCCTAACTTCCTGAACCATGTCTACAAACTCGATAAGGCACTCTATGGCCTTAAACAAGCCCCACGTGCGTGGTATGAGCACCTTAAAGAGCTTTTGTTAGATCGTGGCTTCGAAGTTGGGCAAATCGACCCCACTCTTTTTACTAAGAAGGTTAAGGGGGAGCTCTTCGTATGCCAACTATATGTAGATGATATAATTTTTGGTTCTACTAACAAAGCTTTTAACGATGAATTTTCAAAGCTTATGACTGACAGGTTTGAGATGTCTATGATGGGGGAATTACGGTTCTTTCTTAGATTCGAGATCAAGCAACTAAGAGAAGGAACCTTTATTAATCAAGCAAAGTACATCCAAGACATGCTCAAGAGATTCAAGATGACGGATCTAAATGTTGTCGCTACTCCGATGCAAACAAAGTGTCATCTCGAACTCAACCCTCATGGTAAAGATGTGGACCAAAAGGTATACCGGTCCATGATCGGCTCTCTTCTTTACCTCTGCGCATCTAGACCCGATATTGTGTTGAGTGTGGGAGTGTGTGCAAGGTATCAAGCAGCTCCTAAAGAAAGCCACTTAGTGGCGGTCAAGAGGATCTTTCGATATTTAGTTCATTCCCCCAACTTTGGTCTCTAGTATCCCAAGGGCTCCAATTTCTCTTTATGTGGTTATACTGACTCAGATTGGGCTGGTGATAAGGATGATCGGAAGTCAACTTCTGGAGCTTGTTAATTCTTGGGAAGATCTCTTGTATGTTGGTCCTCCAAAAAGCAGAATTGTATATCTCTCTCCACCGCTGAAGCTGAATATGTTGTTGCTGCCAGTGCTTGTACTCAATTATTGTGGATGAGGCAAACTTTAAAGGAATACGGTGTCAATTGTGACAAAGTGCCTCTTTTCTGTGATAATGGAAGTGCTATCAAAATTGCGTACAATCCAGTTCAGCACACAAGGACGAAGCATATTGAGATTCAGAATCATTTTATTCGTGACCATGTTGCTCGAGGTGATATTGATCTATCTTTTGTGAGCACGAAGAATCAACTGGCGGATATTTTTACAAAGCCACTTGATGAAGCAAGATTCTGCTATTTGAGGAATGAGCTAAATATCATTGATTCCGGGAGCTTGTCTTGATTACCCATGCACCCACTCGTACATATCAATCCTTGTTTGGTCTAGGTGTGGGCATGGATATAGGAGGAGTGTGGTCCTAACATATTGGGCTAACCCTCCCCCCATAATGCCAATAGCAAGTTATATCATTTCTCTTAATATCATGTTGTGATATGTGAGCTTATTGATGAGTATTGGTCGTGAACCCAAGATATATCTTCGCGGTGTCACACCATACACTCCAACAAGGTGGCTTCGGCCACCGCCCTCTCCTTTGTGGAGAATTGGATCTTTTTGGATGTTATTTGCTCTCTCATGTTCTTATGGGAATCACACTCAATCTTGGCTTTTATTTGATTTGGATTTTGCAATTTTGAGTGTCTAGTACCATCTTAGTTTGGCATTCTCCATCCCAAGCCTTCCCTGCCCCTAAGACATCTATTCTTGCACACAAGTGCCTTGTACACCTTGTGGGGGTGTTGTTTGGGGACGCACGGGCCTGGTTCTGTGTATAACAGAATCCCAGATTTTAGGCCGGATAATCCGGCCCAAGTATTGGCTGGATAATCTGGCCCTGGCGGATTCGATCTTAAAGGGCAGGGCTCAGGGAGAAGGGCTCATAACGAGCAGCACTTCTCCCCCAGCCCTCTCCTTCTCCCCAGCCGCCGCCTGCCGCCCCTCACCCTCCCCGGAGCCTCTCCGGCCACCGGATTTTCCAGGCCTTCCCGGATCTTCTTCTCAGTGCCTCCGGGTACCTTTTCCTCCGCATTCTTCCTCCAATGAGTGAGGGTAACTCCCTCTCTTCCCATCTTTGGCTAGATGTGTATCTTGTTGGATGGAACGTTGTCTAGAAGGATGTGTTTTCGCATAGAACTCGTAGTCTTATAGTTTCTAGGCCCGATCTACTTTTTTTGCATGTATTCTTGGTGAAATCGAAAATTTCTGCCAGGGCCGGATTATCCGCCCCTGGCCAGGCCGGATAATCCGGCCTGACAGATTCAAGTCTGCTTCAGTTTCACTATGGTGTATGTATTGAGTAGTTTTGACCTATGAACTTTTTGCCTACTTGTTCCATGCTCTCTCCTGGACTTGTGTGTATGCTTATCCCCTTGCTATCGGCCTTATTCTCCTCATAGGTGGTTCCGGTGTTCCCAAGACCTACAAGCGCCGTCCTCGCGCCAAGTACTTTCGGGACGACGGTCAAGGTAACCTAGTGGATGAAGTTGAATTGCGGAGAAGGAAGAACGAAGAGAGGCGCATGACTGAACAATCCAAGAGGACTAGGAAGGGTGTGTCCAAGTGGAAGGGCAAGGAGCCCAAGATCAACTACAGGGCTCTGGATGCGGTCTCCTTCTCTGCCATTCGTCACCGAGACTTGTTTGCTGAGCTGCCTCGTGATGATGAGCTGGGGGATACCCGGTTTTGGTGTGCAGAACAGAAAGGGATTTATGAAGACATCTATGCCAGGATAAACATTAGGCCTATGCACCCTCTGGTACTTTCTGATGCTTTGGAGAAGGCGCATGCTTTGAACGAGGACGAGGACTATGATGAGTGATCCCATGGGGCGCTAGCATCGCTCTTCTCCCTTTTTGGTGTCTTGATGCCAAAGGGGGAGAAGTAGTTCTATTAGGTTGTCCGTGGATTTGCATGGGTCGGGTATAAGCACTTGCACTTTTTATTCATTATTTCTTGCTTATGCCCATTTAGCGTTGAACTTTTATATTCGTGGTTTATAATTTATGGTTGAGACTTTATGTGGTTGTCTGGATGATACCTATGGACTTCATATCATGGATTATGCTCATGGTTATATCTATTCATATCCTACTGCTGGTGGTTTATCACGGAAGGCGCGCGCTCATAATGGTTATCCAATAATAATTGTGATTTATGTCAAGGATGCCTATTCTCTACTTCGGTGGTATGTGTTTTTGCCCTTTTGTCTATGGAATAGATTCAACTATTTGTGTGCATTTGTATTCCAATGCAAAACTCTATTATGCACACATTGAGGGGGAGTCCCTTCCATAGTTATCTCTGTTTGTCTTGTGTCTTTCTCCTGCAAATCCTGGTATTGTCATCTAACACCAAAAAGGGGGAGATTGAAAGAACATTTCATGTTTTCCTATGTTTTGCGTGTTAGATAACAATACTATGGAGACTTTTCATGTGTGCTAAGTGTGCAGGAAGTTTTGAGGGGGGCCGGATAATCCGCCCCTCCAAGGGCCGGATAATCCGGCCTACCTCATCTCTCAAGGAAGCCAAGGCGCGTCGCTCAGTGTCCAGTCGGATTTTCTCCCGGAAAATCCGAACTGGGGCGGTTTTTCCTCCCCAGGCCGGATAATCCGGGTTTCGCAAGGGCCGGATAATCCGGCCCCCAGTTTTCGAGCAAAAGGAGCCAAGGCGCGTCGCTCAGTATCCGGTCGGATTTTCTACCGGAAAATCCGAACTGGGGCGGTTTTCTCCCAGCCGGATAATCCGCCTTCGATAGGCCGGATAATCCGCCCCGGTTGATCAAGGGCAAGCTCGGCGACGCGTAGAGAGGGCGGATTTTCTGCGGATATTCCAGTCCGGGCGGAGTTTCCCGCACCGGATAATCCGGCCCTCACTTGGGCCGGATAATCCGGCCCCCAAAGTGTGCAACGGCTGGTTTTTGGAAGGGGGTATAAGTACCCCTTCTTCCCCATCGTCCAGCTCTCTTGATTCATTTTGAATTCGACCAAACCCAGTGCAAGAGCTCTAAATCTCGATCTCCCACTTCAACCACCCTAAGGTCTTGATATTTGGTGGAATTGAAGGAGTAGAAGTTCATCATCAACATCAAGAATCAAGCACTTCAACTCCTCTCCATTCATTTGGAGAAATCCTTGATCTAGTATTCTCGTTAATACCTAGATCGTGTTATTGTATTTGACAACTTTGTTCTTGTGGTAGCTTGTTGTCATTTCGGGAGCCTCCAAGTTGTTGTGGAGTTGTTGCCCCGCTAGTTGTGTAAAGGCGTCGGTGCCTGCCTCGAAGGGTACCTATAGTGGAAGGTGGATCAGGCCTGTTGTGGCGAGATCCATCGGCGAACAAGGTGAGGCCTTTTGTGGCGTGGTGGTCTTAGTACCGCCTACCCCTCCAACGCAGACGTACTTCCCTTAACAAGGAAGGAACTGCGGTCAAACAAATCCTGTGTCTCTGCGTGCTTCACTTCGGTTCACTCGTTCCTCTTCCACTCGCTCCTTACTCGCTAGTAGATAGGTTTGCATATAGGGAATTTCCACACATTAGTTTATCTAGAGAATTTACCTTTGTGCTAAGCCTAAACTTGAAAAAGAATTAAAAATTGGTGTAGCACCTATTCACCCCCCCCTCTAGGTGCCCATACGATCCATTTCAGTTGTTTAATAGCAATTTGAGAGAACCCAGAGTATCCATCAAGAAAGCAAAAAATGAGTCTTTTTAGACAACCTTTCTAACATTTGATCAATAAAAGGCAGTGGGTAATGATCTTTCTTAGTAACTTTGTTAACCTTTCTGAAGTCAATGCACATCCTATAACCAAATACTACTCTTTGGGGGATAAGCTCATTATTCTCATTAGGTAAAATAGTAATTCCTCCTTTCTTAGGGACACAATGAACAAGACTAACCCATTCACTATCAGCAATAGGATAAATAATACCAGCATCAAGGAGTTTTAATACCTCATTTCTTACCACTTCCTTCATCTTAGGATTTAAACAACGTTGATGTTCTACCACTGGTTTTGCATCAGGTTCTATATTGATAGCATGCTGACATATAGTAGGAGAAATCCCCTTTAAATCATCAAGGGTATAACCCATAGCTCCTCGGTGTTTCTTCAATACTTCCAATAATCTTTCCTCTTCCTTTCCTGAAAGTTTAGAACTAATAATAACAGGATATATTTTCTTATCATCGATGTAAGCATATTTAAGATCGTCAGGTAAAGGTTTCATATTGAAATCCGGATCCTTTTTGGGTGGTAATGTGGTACCCAAATCTTCCACAGGTAAGTTATGCTTAAGCATCTTGGGTTGACGATGGAGAATCTTGTCAATCTCATTTTTTTCTTCCATGAAGGTCTCACTTTCGTGGTCTTCCATAAATTGTTGCAAAGCATTGTTAGGAGCAAGAGAAATAGAAGCAAGTTGTTTAACTCTAAAATCCTCATTAGGAAGTTCATTTTCATAAGGAACATTAGCAAATTTCGGAAAATTAAACTCATAAGATTCTCCATCAAATTTAGTTAAAATTTTCTCCCTCTTACAGTCTATAATGGCTCCACAAGTGTTCAAGAAAGGTCTACCAAAAATGATAGGATAGGTTTTACTAGCAGCTGAACCAAGTACTAGAAAATCAGCATGATATTTAATCTTACCACAAAGAACTTCCACATCTCTTACAATACCAATTGGAGAGATGGTCTCTCTATTGGCAAGGTGAATAACCACATCAATTTCTTCTAGTTCGCAGGGACCAATTTCATGCATAATTTCTTTGTAAAGCTCATAAGGAATAGCACTTGAACTTGCACCAATGTCACATAAACCATAATAGCAATGATCACCAATTCTAACGGAAAGCACAGGGACACTAGATTTTCTAGTTCTATTAGGATGTGAGACAATATTAGAAGCATCCTCACAAAATATAATGTGTCCAGCTTCTACACTTTTAGTGACAAGGTCTTTCACAATTGCTACTACAGGTTCAATTTATTTGTTCATCAGGCTTTCCAGCTCTCTTTGTACTTTTGTTAATTACACTAGTTATCATAGAATGCTCCTTTACCTTATCCCGGAAAGGTATTTTCTCGATATAAGGTTCAGGTAAAATACGATCAATAGTACAAACTTTAGTACTTCTAGCAGCAAAACAATCAACAATATCTTTATATGGTGCATGATACTTGTTCCATTCTTTTTTCGGAATTTCAATATAAGAGGCAAAAGCCTTAAAACAATTTGCAATAACTTGAGAATCAAGACCATAAGCACTACTAATATTATGAAAGTCATCAGTTCCCATGAAAGATTTAATGCATTCATAATCATAATTTATACCTGACTTTCTTCCTTTATCATTCTCCCATGCTTCAGCATTGTCTTCAATACGATCTAGAAGATCCCATTTAGCTTCTTATTCCATACGTGTAAATGATCCAGCACAAGAAGCATCCAATAGATCCTTATCATGAAGAGAAAGCCTTGCATAAAAGTTATTGATAATAATATTGTTAGGGAGCTCATGAATAGGACATTTGAGCATTAGTAACTTCAATCTCCCCCAAGCTTGAGTTGTACTCTCTCCATCACGAGGCCAAAAGTTATATATTTGATTCCGATATTTATGAATCTCACTAGGAAAATAAAACTCGGAATAAAAGAGAGGTACAATTTCCTCCCATTCAAGAGATTGGCCATTCTTTAGTAGCTTATACCATTCCTCGGCTCTTCCTTTCAGTGATAATGAGAATAGCTTCTTCTTGACTTGATTTGTTGTAATACCTGCGCACTTGAACAACCCGCATAATTCGTGTATAAAGAGCAAATGATCACCGGGATGGACAGTTCCATCTCCAAAATAGTATTTATCCATAACACGATCAACAATTCTTGTAGGTATTTTAAAAGGATCAATTTCAGCAGGTGGAGGTTTATCTATTACCTTAGCAATGGTAGTAGCATTACGAAATAAGAAACTAAGTGAATTATCCATATTTAGAATAAAGTAACTAACAAAAATAAACAATACTCACATCAGACGTTTCCTTTACTAGTTCCACTCTCCAATAGCGCTTCACTCTCTGGCAACGGCGCCAGAAAATAGTCTTGATGACCCACAAGTATAGGGGGTGTATCGCAGTATTTTCGATAAGTAAGAGTGTCGAACCCAACGAGGAGCAGATGGTGTTGACGAGTGGCTTGGATCAAGAATTCTCTATAAATACTTAGCAAACGGGTTTTTAGGATTTTTTGATAATGCAGATAAATAAAGTGCGAGTAAATAAAAGACAATAATAATAATTGCATCAAGTGGCCCAAACCTTTCTTTAGAAAAGTATAAGCCGGTTGTATTACTTAAGGCGACCAAACGTTCTCGAGGATACATGGGAATGTCGTCAAGTGCTTTCGCTTCATATAGTTGATTAATCTTCTTTAGTTGGATAAGTGTTGTGTGGGTGAACCTGTGCTAATGTACTGACCTTCCTAGGACTAATACATACTTGTGATTATACCTCTTGCAAGCATCCGCAACTACAAGAAATTAATTAAGATAAAAACCTAACCACAACCTTAAACTTTGAAATCCTACACTCCCTTGCGCAAAGGTTTCCTAACGGGGGTTCAGGTTTCTGTCACTCCGGCAACCCCGCGATTAGTAGCCAAATACACAATGCATTCCCCTAGGCCCATAAAGGTGAAGTATGATGTAGTCGACGTTCACATAACACCACTAGAATAATAATACCACAACTTAAATATCAAACTATTGAATCTTTCTCAACACAATTCCACTACTAACAACATGACTTCTCCTATGTCCTCAAGAACTAAACGAACTACTCACGAGACATCATATGGATCAAGATCAGATATGAAATAATGATAGGTAACAATCTGAACATGAACAATAATTCAATGGTTCCACTCAATAACATCAACTACAACAAGTAATAAACACCAGGAAAGTTTCCCCTAAGAACTATGCAAGATTCAACCCAATTGTTACAGCGGTATGGAGTGGTGGTGATGGTGCTGGTGGAGATGATGATGAAGATGATGATGATGATGATGATGATCCCGATGAAGTCTAGCTTGATGACAGTGTTGATGGCGACGATCTCCCCTCTCTGGGAAGGAATTTCCTCGGAAGATTTCTGCCTGCCGGAGAGCTCTTTCTCTCTTTGCAGTTTTCCGCCCCGCAGAGGCGGCGGAATCTTTCTGTGGTTGCTCCCCGAGTCTTAGGGTTTCGAGGGGATTATATATGCCAAAGGGTGATGCTAGAGGTGGGCCAGGGTGGCCACACCACCTGGTGGCACGGCTAGGGCTGGCCCGTGCTAGGGGGTGGTGTGGGCCCCCTGTGGCCCATCTCCACTTCCCCTTCTGGCTTCCTTCGTCTTCTGGAAAAATAGGATTTTCCATATATTTTCCGGGATTTTCTGATCTTCGCGAATTTTGCCTTCAAACAGTGCCTTTTCCATCAGAATCCTGACTTTAGTGGTCCATCCTCCAAAAGTCATCAACCATGCAAAAATAGATAAAATGACATAAGTATCATCTCTTAATATGAAATATATCAATGAATAACAGTAAATTATGATATAGAATAGTGATGCAAAATAGACGTATCAGGGAGCATGACCTTCAACAAGCTTGGCAAAGAAATTAGAGCAATGCAGGACGTTGATGTCATTCTGAGATCCTACCATACCGAAGAAGGCATGCCAAATCTAGAGATCCAGATCATCCACTGCCTCAAGTATAACACTACGAGATCCTTCGTGGCCTTTGTACATTCCATGCCAAGAAAATGAACAGTTCTTTCATGCCCAATGCATGTTGTCGATTATTCCAAGCATCTCAAGAAATCCTCTCGCTTCATTCTATCCTAGGACCCGAGCAGTGTCTTCAACATTGGGTGATCTCAAGTATGTTGTTCCAAACACTTCCTCTGCTACCATGTACAACTTGTACGTGCACTCAATAGCGATGGACTCATCCATGCATATATAGTCATCTTGTGTATCACCGAGAGATCCATATGCAATCATCCTCAAAGAGGCCTTGCACTTCTGGAGTGAGAAAAATCCTACCGTGCTGGTGCTATCCTTCTTGCAAACAAAGGAAGTGTCGAACTCCCTAAGGGCATGCACAGTCTTGATGAAGATCTTCCGGCTCATCCTGAAATGGCACTGAAATACCGTCTCGCGGTGAAATGGATCATCGGCGAAATATTTGGTGTACACCATGCAGTAGCCCTCCATCCGATGCCTCATCTTGCTCTTGCGGCGCCCTGGCGCCGAGCCACCGCTCTACGGCTTTGCATTCCGTGCATACATGTCGACCCTACAGGCAAGATCTTCAAGTGCTCTTCATCATCGGTGGTTGCGGAGGCCTCCTTTTCCATCAGAGAGGCGAACATCTCCTCATCGTCGGAGTCCATCACCGAGCAGGAAAAACACCGAACACCTCGTGGGAGTGGTGGGCGCGAAGCTGCCCGCTGAGCTGCCCGCGACGCTGAATCCAACCGAAAACTCGACCAGCGGGGATATGGAGGTTGGTGAGGTGAGGGAAACCTTTGCTAGCAGCGTGTTCGTGGCTGAGGGGTGGTACCGGCGATGACATGGCGGTGAGGAGGGAAAGTAGCTCTGTGTTGCGCGGAAAGGTGAATCTTGGTAGGGAATATGCGATGTCTCGCGAACAAAACTGACCCACTTGTCTTTTTTCTTCCGCCGGCACCCCCAACCGCCCAGTGCACTAGCTTTGGCCTAGAATTCCAGATGAATTTTGGCCAAATCCTGCGGAAATCGGGCTCCTCGGAGGCTGGCTGGGAGAAAAACCTCTTGCCAGAGGAAAAAGGGGTCTTGGGGGCGCTCACGTAGGGGGCAGCATTGTTTTTTGTCTATATTCTTTATGTATGTTCATGTTCACTATATTTATCGAGGATTGAAAAGTGCATATATGCGGTCAATATTCCTTGTGCCATAGTCCCAATGAGAATGAACACGTGACTAATTTTATGGCAAGAAAATCATCACCAGTATGCAATCTATAGGCTTAAGCCTAGTCACGTGCAAGAATTCTGAGGCCATCTGCCACTACCATGGCACTGCCATGTGGGCTCATTTTCCTACTCTTCATATTGACATGTGGACCCGTGTGACGCTCCTTCACGTGTGTGGTGGACGCATGCATGTGTCTTCTTTACACGTCGATGTTTTCACTACACGCTCTCTTACTTCTACCGTGGCGCCGCCAGCTCAATCCCCCTTCTCTCTCGCGCGCGACATAAGAGTCCACCGCCGCCTCCAATCACGGTGGTTTTAAGATTAAATTGAGCAAATATGCGATAACTACTCAGCCTAAGAAACAACGGTAGTTACGAACATGTGTGGACACCGTACCGACCGGCGCACCCACACCTCTTTTGCTTAAATCAAACTTCTATATTTTACATCTACACATGCCAGTAGGACACAACAACAAAATTACGGAGGTGGTGTTCCACGAGTGCAAATGAATCTATTATGAAAAATATATAAAAATAATTTTAAAATTTCAAAAAATTAAGAAAGAAAATTTCGCGTGTATATATGGACATTTTGTGTTCTTATACAACTTTTTGGCAAAAAATTGTCTAAGAATAGCATAATTTGTATTTTTTACAAAGGACACAAATGATGTTCGTTTTTCCAACAAAGGTGTGTATGAATATAGAATGTTCAAATATACATGTGGACATTTTTACCCAATTTTTTGATATTTTAAAATATTTTTTTGTACAATGGGTTCATTTGCACTCGTAAGCTGAATTGGATATCCAGACTTATTGCGCCTATAGTTTCATAGAACAAATAGTTATGGGTGTACCGCCAATAGTATCATAGAATAAACCACTGCCTATAGTGTTATAAAAGAAACCACCGCGAGTGTACCACACATACCACGTATTGCCATAACGCTATTCTTCTAGTAACTAAAATCTTTTTTGAGAGAACTTTGGGCTTTATTGATAACAAAGAATCAATCGGATGCAATCCGGAGAAACACCCCACAATACAACATAGACTAAAAATTCCCTTAACTTAGCTGCAGTATGAGCAGCAACATTCAAACCCTAAAGAACATGTCTGATGGAGCATGAGATGAATGAGGCCACCAGCTTCCTAATATCATGGATCACCGAGCCACATATAGAACAATCATCCTCAGCTGCATTAACCCGATTCATAATTGATAGGCAATCTGAATGTATGATAATCTTATCAAAACCCTCATCTTTGCCGAGATTGATCGCGTGCCTCAAAGCCCGCGCCTCAGCAATCTCCGGCGACGTGACCTCCTCCTGAAAGTCACTGCAAGCAGTCAAGCACACCCCTTTGTGGTCACGGATCACAACACCAATCCCTATCCGACGTGAGGCCAAGAAAATCGATGCATCGACATTCACCAGTACCGTACCAACCGACGGTGGAGACCATCTGAGTACCGACAAGATGGTCTCACGGCTATGGCTAGCAGGCGGTTTGTACAAATGTGCAGTGATCATATGAATATAAGCTAGAGCTTTGTCGGCAACTAACCTGGGATGCATAAGTGGTTCGCCATCTTGGACTTCATTCCTCGCATCCCAAATGTGCCAAAGTGTAACCATCATTGCCGGCGCTTCCATGTTGGAGCATCTATCCAGAAAATCCAACGTCCATACACTAACAAAAGTGAAACTCTTGCGTTGGAGATCAATCATATGATCAGTGCGGACAACACATCCCACACTTCACGAGCAAACTGGCAGAACAATATGGTATGTTCGATGGTTTCATAACGACCACAGAAGATGCAATCAGAGCATGCTGGTATCTGTTGTTTCTAGAGCTGATGGCCACAAGGCAGGAAATCATGAGCAAAGTGCCATAGTGTTACATTCATTTTCCCCGGTGCCTTAACCGCCCATAGTGTTTTCCATAGCTTAGAGTTCTCCTCTGTAGCCGAAGATAGTCCACAACCCTTGATGCCGCACTGATCATTGAATTTGCAGGTCCGTGCCAGATTATACCCAGACCTAACAGTATAGCAACCAAATTGTGTGCGTGTGGCCAAGAAGCAAAATCCTCCCCACCATGACGACTAATTGGAATCTGGAGCACTCGTTCCGCAACCTTCTCGGAGAAAATAGTCGTCACTAGGTCCGCATCCCAGGTGTTAGTATCTTCCAGTATGAGAGAACTCACCAATTGGTCATCGATCAGAGACACAGCAGGTTTTAGCATTGTTGGAGCAACACCTGGTATCCAAGTGTCAGACTCGGTTTTCGTCAAGTTGCCGTCTCCAAAACCCGAGCGGACGCAGTTTTTAGCAACTCACGACCAAACAAGATGCTCCGCCAAGTGTACGATGCCGAACGCGGAGACAACGTGTCCCAAAAAGCGCAGTTAGGGTAGCATCTCCTTTTAGAACACGGGCACAGAGGGATGATGGGTCGGTAAGTAAACGCCACCCCTGCCAGGCTAGCATTGAGCTTTTTCCTCCTTCTACTCCTGGACGCTGCTATGACCACAATTCGTGGCAGTTTATGACCACAATTATCCTGGACGCTGCTACCACCGTCCACTTCATACCGTAATACTTCAGAAAACCTTTGCAGGATCAATTTACCATACCCATGAGTGAAAAACATGCTGTGAGCATGATCTTTTTCAATGAAATCACCGTGTAGTAGATAAAGAAAACCTCAAGTTTTTTTTGCGGGTAAACCTCAAGAAAACCTCAAGTTATTTGGGGCTTTCATCCTGGAGAGTTACTTAGCGTTCTGGGACTTAAAAGACATAAGTCTGCAGTCAGGTTTAAATTTCTTCACAAACAAATTTGTCATAAGTTCAAGGTGTCAGATCCACCCCAAAGAATCTGTAAGATGAGCTGCAACCAAGTGCATAAGAAGATGGTGCCTGAACACACAATATAAAAAGGCTCACCAAAAATATATCATGCAGTAACTTCGATGCAAGGATGCTAGCAACCTAAGCATTATTAAGAGGGAGAGCAATGTATCGAAAACAGTACCATGAAGGTCTCAGGGGCAAATTTACTCAAAGTTCAAAAATAGACGGAGAAAGTTTCAGAAACTGGGGTTCTCGTTTAGCAACTCTGAAACTTGTTACAACATATACATCCTTCACGCGAAAATACACCTCCGAATTAATATCACGTGACAAACTGAGGATGAATTTTACTTTCCTAAATATAATCATATATTTGGATAGATACATAGGTTAACCAAGCTCTCAACAATCCTAACAAACTAAATCACTTCAGGTTCGTGCCCCATCTCTTCTTCTCCGAATGCTTGCAGAACCTATAAAAGAATGGTGTTCACAAAAAGGACAATAAGATTGGTTCACTCATGCACTAAGATCACATATATTGTTTGTAATAACTATTGTTTCAAAAATGGATAATAAAAACTAGAACAAATGGATGATGAGATTGGTTCAGTCTTAAATCATATACTCATATTTAGCTGTAACATGTTAAAATAAGATGACATTGCTAGTAATATAACTACTGCTCTTGCGCTTGGTAGGAATCTACTAATTGCGAATTGCACTGCTCAAGTCAAATATGGAACAACATGACATAATCAGACCATAGAGTGTGTGACTAAAATATGTAACTGAGACATATGTAAGAAGTTTGTGCCTTTACCGTCTACTGGCAGCATTTGTACCTTCATTATTCAGTGGGTAATGTAAAGCTCGGGTTTGCTCCTTCAGCGTGAATGCAGAGCGACTCGTGGAATCTTCAATTGCTTATCTTGTGCCCGGATGTGCTTAATCAGTTCTTTGAAAGATTCAGGTATGTGTTGGTACTCATGGAACATGAGTCCTTTAGACCTACATATGTTGAGGGAGACAAGGACACTAGAAATTAGAATTATACAATACATGCATATTCATTGAAGTGGAAATTGATGAGGTGCAACTGTGCTAGGAAGGGAACTGAGAAGAAAAACATACCACTCACGAGGATGGCAGTAGGTCATAAGATGATCAACAATGGTGAAGGGGCGCACGGATGGGCGGATCCTATCCTTCCTGTCATGTATTTTGCACGACTCTGCTAACTGCTCGGACAAACCAGTCTGCAGTGAATGCACCACAATGGGGTCATGAGGTAGACTGAAGTAGATGGAGTTGCTGCTCAAGGTTGGGAGGTCACGGGCCGAAACAGAGAGGCATCGGTGGCCGCTGAGAAACAGTGTGCAGTCGCCTAAGCTGTTCACCGAGATAAGCTTACAGTGATGGCGGTTCACATCCACTTCATAGAGCCTGAACCAGTCTGACTCATTTGTACCAGGAGCTGGGTGCCGGATGACGAGCAGCATCCTTCCACCAGACTCCACAAGTAGAAAATCGCAATACCCACGGTCAGCAAAATATGGAACATAACCAACCACCACAGCATTCTCGAGGGGTTCTTTTCTCGGAGGAGGGTATAGCTGCAGGATCTCTCTTGAACATAGGCTGGTGGCATAGAGCCTGCCTTGGAAGGGCAAGGTACTCCAAACATAAAGCCCTCGGTGGAGGACCTCCCAATCTGAATTTGGGTCGGCTCCGAGCACCACGTTTGTGTAGAGGAACCAGACCACAACGGCGATGGAGGTCGCGGAGGAGGCGCTGCTGCATACCGCGGCGTTCATGTCAAGCAGAGACGACTTCTGCCTGACCACCTCGTGGTACAATGGGGCGAGGGGCGGGAGGTTGACGACGATGCGCGTGAACGGGTGCAGCACGCGGATCTCGGTTGTGCGCTTGTCCATGAGGATGACGAGGCCGTCGGTGAAGCCGACGATCCTGTGCCCTCGGAGCTCCGGGAGAAGGACGCGGAGGCGCCTGCCCGTGCACGTATGGAAGAAGACGATCTCGCCGGCATCGTCTGGGCGGACGGCGTCGCCGTCACAGAGAGCGACCCAGCCACGCGGGCGGAGGCGGGGATCCCGCAGAGTGGGGTCGCGCGGCGTGGGCGTGCAGGCGCGCCAGCCGGAGCAAACGGCGCGGAAGGTGATGTAATCAACCACGTCGCCGTCGCCGGCGAGGAGCCGGCAGGTGATGAGGCCAACTATGTCGGTTGGCAAGGACACCCAGCCTCCGATTACTTGCGCCGACGCCGGTGCACGGCGCTTGCACGCGGAGATGATCGCCAAGGTGGCACCTTTTCGCTTCCTTCCCGCCGCCGCCTTAGCCGGAGCAAAAGTGGGCAGTTTCCTCCCCATCCCTCGCGGATTCCTTCTTCAAATCACAGCCTGGGCTTGCTTGGATCTTCTCCCTCCAGCTACCTAGCTATTTTATACAGCCCACTGAGCGGACCTCGAGCTCGGCTCGGATTGAGGGGAAATCTGTCCGCTGCTCCTACCCGAGATCGGCAAGGATTCCTTCTTCAAATCACGCCGTGACTCCGGAATCAAAAACGAGGGAGGGGGATTACGGCTTTACGAGGAAAAGTAGGGAATAACCTGACGAGTCCGCCGTTGTTGGGTGAGGAGATGGAAGCACGCCGCCGCGGACCACTCGCCCTTCTGTATATGGGTGGAACTCCAGGGGAGAAGACGGAGTTCTTTTTTCCCATCTGAAGAAGACGGAGTTGGGCGTGACGCCTTCGAGCTCACCTACCAATACGTTGGCCTAACGAGGATAGGCGCGTCCTTACGCTAGGCATAGCGGGAGTAATTTGGGCATTAATATAGTCCTACATATATTATCAACTAACTAAGGCGTAGATTGCGTTTTAGTTTTAGCATTTGTGTGAATGTTTACAAAAATGAAAATCTTTAAACATTTATAAGCATTGCATTATATTCATGTAAAGTTCTCAAAAATTGAATCCAAAATCCTAGTACTCCCTTCGACCTATATTAGTTGATTTGAGTTTGTCTAAATTCGGATGTATCTAGACATGTTTTAGACCATATACATCTAAATTTAGACAAATCCAAGTCAACTAATATGGGTCGGAGGGAGTATTAAATTCCGATAGCTGAATTACCCAAATGTTCATATAAGGAATATACCGTGAAGCCACCATCTTCAAACTAGTGAAAATGTCATAAATATAATTCTATAATAATCTATTGAATTTTAAAAAATTTAAAAATAAAAATCGTGTCATTTAGATTTGGTATGCAAATAATATAAGAAAAAAAAATAGAAAAAGAAAGAAAAAGGAAAAAAATGAAATGGGCCAGCCGGCCGGCCTAGTCAGCCAACGGGAGGAGCTCCCACACGGGAGGAAAGATGGATGGCTAGGTTGTATCAAAAAGCGTGTCATATCGATTTTTAAACCTATCTCTATTCAAACTCTAATATCTTTTTATCTACAACTTCGAATTGACTTCCGTTTGTTTTTACTCGTCCCCTACTCCAAGATCTATCTCACCACCATCCTAAATCCTACATAATTCCCTAGAGGTACAACTATATCACTTTTCCTTCTCGAAATCCCGAATCTACACCTTTCCGAACCATATTTCGATTCTAAACCTATCTAAACTTCGTCAGATGCCTTTGGCTCCAACATAAAAGTTTTAGATCTCGTCAAAATATTTTAATCTCAACAAATCTCACCTCTTTTCATCCACCACAGCCGGAGAATTTCACAACGCAATATTTTTGATCTGACGGCGTAATTCCAAGATTTACTCACGCTCGTTTCTTTAAATCTAAATTCCTTTGGTGAGAAGGTAGATCTAATGATTATCCATAATTTTCATGTTGGAAGTTTTTCGATTTAGTCTACGGATTTGTCTCTCTAATATAAATATGTTTCTAATCTTTTCTGAGACAAAATTGAGCCGAGTTGGAGCCAACTTCTCTCCTAGCCATCGGATCACATCCCGACGGTCGAGATTCAATCGTTCCTGTCAGCCACCTCGTCACCGCCACGTCGTCGTCAGGTCAGCGTCTAATGCCAGTCAGCATGCACTGTCAACCTGTCCAGTCGGCGGAATATTTGCTGAAATATTCCATTCGAATTTAAAATTGCACATTATAGATCTAACTTGTAAAATCCATAATAAATTCATACTATGTCCAAATTTTTCATATAATATATCAAATTGAAGATAATTTCATGTAGTTTATTAATATAAGATTGTATCAAACTTTCGTGCTGCAGTTAACTGGTAATTAATTAAATAATTTTAATAGCCTTTTGAAGTAATAAATTCATAGTAAATTATTCGTAGATCCGAAAAATATAAATAATATGTCTCTAGATTAACAATTGTATGTAGATTCTAGATCTGTATTTAGTTTCATTTTTGTTCATGGTAAACTGTTTAAATAATTTAAACTCTATTAAGCAGTAATTAAATCATGGAACAAGATCTACAACTCCGTTTATAGTGAATCCAATTGTTACTGGTTCGTATTAATGTCCTCTATCCAGTACACTTTGGATCTAAATTTAATATGACTATTATTAAAGAAGTTTCAACATAACTATTAAAACCCCTCTATTGGCAATGAAGAATTAATAATAAATACCCTAATGCATTAAATAATACTCTACATGCATCATGAGATCTAGTACTCCATCCGGATTAGTTTACACGACATCTTTCAGTTTTCATGCAGTTTCACTATGAGCACTGGTTTAGACGCAAGGCCATTTATTAGTGATTAATTGTGGTGTTTTTGCCCTCAACTTTCTCTCTTTTCTTTCCCATTCTCCCATGTGAATCTGTGGGTGAGTAATGTACATGCAAGTGGGAACATAAATTAGCACTATGCATGCATGATGAGGATATGTTTCCACCGGTGCATGCATGAGATGATAGAGTATCAAAGCAGTAATTACGTGCAATTGGGCACCAGTAGTTTAATGAGAATAAAGTCCGATGTTAATTATGCGTCTTTGGCAAGCATAATTTCAGCCAATCACGGTTTACCTTGGTCCCAGAGAATCCTCATGCGTGCCCTGTAAACTGACCCGGAGGGAGTATTGCTTAGAGAACTAATTACAACCATTGTGACATATTAAATTATCATGCATGCATTTAATCATCATTGTTTTATTATACTGTGCATAATTGCAATATTTTGAATGATGTATTCTTGTGCCTTGTTTTAAACATTAGATTACGAGGAGTGCAACTACTATGATCGCAATTGCTATGATTACGAGTATTGTGATTGCAAGTATCTTGAGTGCAACGAGTACAATCATTATATTTGTGAGGATTATCTAATCGACTACTTCTATAAAAGGCAAGTGGTGCTATCTTGATCATAAATGTCCTACTGTTTTTCCTATGCATTGTAGATGTTTTTGTAGAATCGCACGTATAGGAATTGATGTGTATATGCTATATTATATCCTATATTATTTCCTAGTTTTCCTTGTTTATGAGCCATCGTATTGATAGGTTGTGTAGCCATGCTATGTTAGACGAGGGTTAGGATTATATCATGATATGGTAGTTGTTTCTACTAGTATTGTTTTGTGAAAACTAAAACAACCTAATTAATGAATTTTCTGGATGTAATGGGATTGATATTTTTTGGTGGTTTAATGCGAAAAGGCATCTAGGACACTGAGAAAAGTTTGGTTTTTTTATTTAGTAGCTTACGTGCACAACCATGTGTCAATAAGAAATAGATAGTTGGCTGGACTTAGTAGGTTGTGGCGACTCGAACCCTACGTAGCCAGAGATGTAGAATAGTGTAGGTTGATACGGTGTGTGGATGGGTTTGGAAAGCTCTTCTCGAATTGTCTCGTCTTGGACTTCTCCCTATCACAACACAATATAAGTGTAGTGGTATGAGCTGGGTTGATCAGGTCGCATGGGTAAAGTATACAAACCCCTGCAGGGTGTAAAATTAAGTATTTAGCCGTGTCCCTTGTTATGGACAATTTGAGCAACCTGATTTTGAGGCTATGATATATTTCTCACTCATCCTTATTTCTCAATTACTTAAAACTTGTTGGGTGAACTTAATTGGATAGGAGTACCTAAGAGTGAACCAGAGTGTCCTATTTATCGTATTAGAAAACTACTTTGTTATAAATGTTAGGATAAAACTATTGCTTTATGCAAATAAGCCTGAACTCCACCTATCCAAACAAGCATGTAGTTGCTAGGTCTATTATTAACCACTTTAGCCTACTTGCCATAAATTCAACGTATTGACCATTCGTGGTTGCAACGTTTTATGTTAAAAGTTATTCCGTATCTGAGTGATTGATTATAGGTCGCGAGACTCCACTCAACAATTGTTCGCCTATGGCACATTTAAAAAATAGAGATCTACCTTGTAATGCTTTCCACTGTAACATAATATAAATTCTGGATCATATTCGTTGTATTTATGATGCATAATTATATTTGGTGTCATTTTGTACTGTATGTGCTAGTGAACCGATCCAGGGATTAACACTATACACAGGAACTCAACCTTATCAGGCAAGGGTGTTATAGAAAGGGTATGGATTACCTATTGTAAATAATAATATTTTTCTCTAAAAACTTGGTCAAACTTTAGATAGTTTGACTTTACAAAATATATATACCTTAAGCCTTGGGACGGATGAAAGAGCATGTGGGCCTCCATGTGTGGTTTTGGTAATTAATGACAAACTTTATGGACTAATGTGTGTCATCCCCAGAAGATCTCATGTTTGATGCTTGCTATCCTCGGTGTTTCTGGATCGATGAAGACAAGGTAAAAGGATGCTCAAGGCAAAGGTATTCTTGATAGGTTTTCCCTTTTGCCGGTCTCGTGTTGGTAGTTGAGAGACCGGGTTTAGGATAGATAGCCGTATTATCAAGAGAGGCTCTCGAGTGAGTATCTCGATCATATCGTTCGGAGAGAGCTCAAACCTTTGCATACTTGCATCATCGTATTTGGTTGTTTATTTGTCTTACCCATGTGAGGATATAGAGCTTGTGGTAATCTTCATAACAAGCTCGTGTTCATCAAAATCGGAACTCCCTTTTATACCTTGTTGCAATTTTGATCTTGGTGGTTTTCCGGATGCTCGCCGAGTGAGGTATCTCACATTATAATACTTGATACATTCTTACTTGGTGATATCCAACAAAATTGGTTTTGGGTCAATCAGAGTCTCCTAGCTCAAGATATCGCAGTTTGAAGTTGCCTCTTATTTGTTTAAAAAAGAAAAAAAGAAAAACCCTTCTTGGGCTGAGCGGTAGTACCGCTGGGTACTACGGCCCGCACCTGTGCGGCTCCCATTCGGTTCTGCCTCGCCCGGTTGGCCCAACCGGTAGTACCGGGCCCAACCGGAAGTACCGCCCGGGTGAGCCGGTACTACCGGCCGGCCTAGTTGCTCCCAGGCCTTGCCGCCTTCGCTCGCCCAGCTGGCTGCTGCTCTCGCTCGCTGCGCATCGCCTTGTTCCCGCCTCTGGCTCGCGCGTGGGCCGCCGCCGCTCGCTGGCCCAGCACGCCGCGCCCGCTGCTCGCTCGAGGCCTGCCTTGCGCATGCACGCCGCTCGCTCTCCACTGCCTGGCTTCACTCGATCGCCAGCTTGTTGGGCCACCTCGCCGTGCCAGCCCACTCCCATGCACAACACACACTCGCGCGCGCGCATCCGCCTCGTCGCCCGATCCCTTGCTTGCTCGGTGATGTCTACGCACTTCTATTCTTGTAGACAGTTGTTGGGCCTCCAAGTGCAGAGGTTTGTAGAATAGCAGTAAGTTTCCCTTAAGTGGATTACCCAAGGTTTATCGAAATCAAGGAGGAAGTGGTCAAAGGTATCCCTCTCAAGCAACCCTGCAATCAAGATACAAGAAGTCTCTTGTGTCCCCAACACACCCAATGCACTTGTCAGGTGTATAGGTGCACTAGTTCGGCGAAGAGATAGTGAAATACAAGTGGTATGGATATAAGACAATGGTGCCAGAAAATAGCTTGATGGCATGGACGAGACTAAAGGAAGACTCAAATAAATATGGAAGCAAGCAAACATGTAAAGATCTAGTTGCAAACGGTGTTTCCATGCTTAGAAACAAGGCCTAGGGATCATACTTTCACTAGTGAACACTCTCATATAAATATCTTCTCTTTATGATACTACTCTGAACTACTCTCTGGTTGGACACTCTAATCCATGGTAGGGCTATAACAGCACACCTCAAAGTTCGCTTTCCACATCTAGATAACCCCACACTGTCACCTTGAGCACTAGATGGTTCCAACAAACACCACAATTTCATAGAGACATCCAACTCCAAATATAACTCATAACAAGTATTTGTAATCTCTAGCCTAAGTGCCACCATGGTGTGCACGCTATCACTTTCACACACATGGGGAGAGCAGAGATCTATTAAAGCACTTTAGTAGCAAGGTAGATCTACTTGATTACAAAGCTCATGATAAAAATATGATCATGCATAGAGAGAGATGAACACATAGCTACCGGTAGAACCCTTAGCCTCGAGGAAGAACTACTCCCTCCTCATCATGGGAGTCAGTAATGACGATGGAGATGGCTGTGGAGTCGATGGAGATGGCGGTGAAGATGGTGAAGAGGCGGCGTGATATGGCCATTTTGCATCACTATTCTATGTAATAATTCACTGTTACTCATTGATATATTTCGTATTGAGAGGTGATACTTATGTTATTTCATCTGTTTTTGCATGGTTGATGACTTTTGGAGCATGGACCGCTGCAGTCAGGATTCTGATGAAAAAGGTGCTGTTTGGAGGCAAAATTCACGAAGATCAGAAAATCCGGGAAAATCCTATTTTTCCAGAAGACGAAGGCTCCCAGAAGAGGGAGTGGAGATGGGCCACAGGGGGCCCACACCACCCCCTGGCGCGGGCCACCCTAGGCCGCGCCACAAGGTGGTGTGGCCGCCCTGGCCCACCTCTGGCTCTCCCCTCTAGCGTATATATTCCTTCCAAAACCCTAAGACTCGGGGAGCGACCACAGAAAGATTCCACTGCCTCTATGGGGCGGAAAACACCGAGAGAGAAAGATCTCTCCGGCAGATAGATTTCTGCCGGGGGAATTCCTTCCCAGAGAGGGGAGATCGTCGCCATTAACACCATCATCAAGCTGCACTTTATCGGGATCATCATCATCATCACCACCATCATCACCATCAGCACCCTCATCACCATCTCTATATTGTTGTTACAATTGGTTGAATCTTGCATTAGTTCTTAGGGAAAACTTTCCCAGTGTTGATTACTCTTTGTAGTTGATGCTTTTGAGTGGAACCATTGAATTATTGTTTATGTTCAGATTGGTATACATCATTATTCCATCTCTGATCATTATCCATATGATGTCTTGTGAGTAGTTCGTTTAGTTCTTGAGGACATGGGAGAAGTCATGTTGTTAGTAGTGGAATTGTGTTGAGAAAGATTCAATAGTTTGATATTTAAGTTGTGGTGTACTTCTTTTAGTGGTGTCATGTGAATGTCGACTACATGACACTTCACCTATATGGGCCTAGGGGAATGCATTGTGTTTTTGGCTACTAATCGTAGGGGTTGCCAGAGTGACAGAAACCTAAACCCCCGTTAGGAAACCATTGCACAAGGGACGTAAGGGTCTTAGAGTTTAAAGTTGTGGTTAGGTTTCTACCTTAATTACTTTCTTGTACTTATGGATGTTTGCAAGGGGTATAATCACAAGTATGTATTAGTCCTAGGAAGGTCGGTACATTAGCATAGGTTTACCCACACAACACTTAGCAAGCTAAAGAAGATTAATCAACTATATGAAGCGAAAGCACTTGACAATCTTCCCATGTGTCCTCGAGAACGTTTGGTCATCTTAAGTAATACAACCGGCTTGTCCTTTGCTGCATAAAGGATTCGTCGAGAATGTTTGGTCATCTTAAGTAATACAACCGGCTTGTCCTTTGCTGCATAAAGGATTGGGCCACTTGCTGCATTTATTCCTACTGTCTTTTATTTACTCGTACTTTATTTACTTGCTTTATCAAAAACCCCTAAAAATCTGTTTGCTAAGTATTTACAGAGAATTCCTGATCCATACCACTAGCCAGCACCTTCTGCTCCTTGTTGGGTTCGACACTCTTACTTATCGAAAATACTGCGATACACCCCCTATACTTGTGGGTCATCAAGACTATTTTCTGGCACCGTTGCCGGGGAGTGAAGCACTATTGGAGAGTGGAACTATTAAAGGAAACTTCTACTGTGAGTATTGTTTACTTCTGTTAGTTGCTTTATTTTCGTTATGGATAATTCGCTGAGTTTCTTATTTGGTAATGCTACTACCACTGCTAAGGTAGTAGACGAACCACCACCTGTTGAGAATGATGCTTTTAAAATACCTACAAGAATTATTGATCGTGTTATGGATAACTACTATGTTGGAGATGGAACTGTCCATCCTGGTGATCATTTGCTCTTTATACATGAATTATGCGGGTTGTTCAAGTGTGCAGGTATTACTACAGATCAAGTTAAGAAGAAGTTATTCTCATTATCACTGAAAGGAAGAGCTGAGGACTGGTATAAGCTACTGAAGAATGGTCAAGCTCTTGAATGGGAGGAAATAGTACCTCTCTTTTATTCAAAGTTTTATCCTCCTAGTGAGATTCATAAAGATCGGAATCAAATATACAACTTTTAGCCTCTTGATGGAGAGAGTATAGCTCAAGCATGGGGGAGATTGAAGTTACTAATGCTCAAATGTCCCATTCATGAGCTCCCCAACAATATTATTATCAACAACTTTGATGCAAGGCTCCCTCTACATGACAAGGATTTATTGGATGCTTCTTGTCCTGGATCATTCACTCCCATGGATGAAGAAGCTAAACGGGATCTTCTGGACCGTATTCAAGACAATGCTGAAGCTTAAGAGAATGACAAAGGTAGAAAGTCAGGTATAAATTATGATTATGAATGCATTGAATCTTTTATGGGAACTGATGACTTTCAAAATATTAAAAATGCTTATGGTCTAGACTCTCAAGCTATTGCTTCTTATTTTAAGGCTTTTGTTGCATACATTGAAGTGCCAAAAAAGAAGTGGAATAAGTATCATGAACCTTATAAAGATGTTGCTAAGAGTGTTCCTACAAGAAATACTGAAGTTTATACTGCTAATCATGTTTTACCTGAACCTTATATTGAGAAAATGCCTTTCCCAGTTAAGATAAAGGAACATTCTATGAAAGCTAGTATGGTTGATGAACCTATGATAGAAAATGTGAAAGACTTTGTTACTAAATATGAAGAAGAGGGACACACTATCCTTTGTAAGGATACCTCTAATATTGTTTCACAAAGTAGTGTTATGAGAGCTAGTATTCATGTGTTTTCTATTAGAATAATTGATCATTGTTACGATGGTCCTTGTGATAGTTATATTGTTAAGTTTATGCATGATACTGAAAGTTACTATGAGAGAGGGAAAAGTGTTCTTATGCATCTTGATGTGGTCGTCGTTCGACGTAGAGCTTGTTGGGAACCCCAAGAGGAAGGTATGATGAGCACATCAGCAAGTTTTCTCTCAGTTATGAAACCAAGGTTTAATCGAACCAGTAGGAGAAAGGAAACACCCCAAAGGTGTTAGTAGCTGAGCTTTGGCAGGGCGCACTACCGGTGCTAGTAGCAACGTGGAGACCTGCACAACACAACCACAGAACTTTGTCCCCAACTTGCGATGAGGTTGTCAATCTCACCGTGTTTTGTGGAAAACAAAGGATTAAACGTATCGAATGGAAAGAAGTAAAAGTTTGCAAAAAGTAAACACAAAGCAGTAAATAGTTGTAGATTGTATGTAAAGAGAAAGGACCGGGATCCATAGTTCACTAGAGGTGGCTCTCCTTAGATAGATAACATGCTGGGTGAACAAATTACAGCGGGGCAATTGACAAACACCGAGAAAGCAATACATGCATATACTAATCATCTTGACTCCTTTGAGACTTGATTGGGAATTACAAAATAATACATAGACCGCCATCCAACTGCATCTATGACTAATAATCCACCTTCAGGTTATCATCCGAACCCCCTCCAGTATTAAGTTGCAAGCAACAGATTATTGCTTTACGAACTGCGTGGAAAGTAAACAATACGATTGTTCTATGAACAAAGGATTGTTGTTTTCTCCCTAGTAGCAACAACACATCTAGTACCTTAGATATTTCTGTCACTTCCCCAGATTACCTGAGGCATGAACCCACTATCGAGCATAAATACAAACTCTTGGAGTTGCTAGCATCTACTTGGCCAAGATAGCTACTAACAACGGAAAGCATGCAAGATCACAAATAACAAAGACATGATAAAATCAATAATCAATCTGACATAGCATCTCAATATCCATCGGATCCCCGCAAACACAACATGTATGAATTACAAATAGATGAGCTTGATCATGAACGTAGCTCACAAGATCTAAACATGAAAGCACAAAGGAGGAGAACCAGCCATCTAGCTACTACATGGATCCGTAGTCCAAGGATGAACTACTCACGCATCACACCGGAGGCTTGCATGGTGATGAAGAATGCCTCCAGGGTGAATTCCCCTCTCCGGCAGGGTGCCGGGAAGAGCTTCAAATCCCTCCCGATCTAGGGATGGAGATGACGGCGGCTATAGACTCTTTCGTGGATTTTTGATTGGGCCCTTAGGGTTTTCGTCCCGAGGGCAATATATAGGCGGAAGGAGAGGCCGAGGGGGTGCCGGGAGCGGCCACACCACTCCCTGGCGCGGGCTAGGCCTGGCCGCGCGGCCAGGTGGTGTGGTGGCTCCCTGGCCCTCTCCGTCTCGTATTCTCACACTTGATCCCTTCCGAAAAATAGGCACTTTGGCTTTTGTCCCGTCCAATTCCAAGAATATTCATTTTCTGACTTTCGTGGAACCAAAAGCAGCAGAAAACAGGCAGATGGCACTGTGGCTCTTGTTAATAGGTTGGTCTAAGAAATCATATGAAAAGTACTCCAAAGTTGGAACAAAACACAAGAAAGTGGATAAATCCAAGCATGGAACATCAAAAATTATAGATACATTTGCAATGTATCAACATCCCCAAGCTTAACTCCTGCTCGTCCTCGAGTAGGTAAGTGATAAAAAGAAAGAATAATTTTTGAGTTGACATGCACCATCAAAGACTTGATCAAAGTATTTGCAAAACATTCAAAGCTGGGATCATAGTACTTCAATCATAACATGAAAGACAAAGTTCTAGCAATAAGCAAAGAAACTACGATGCAACATGAAAAGGCACAAACAAAAGATTCATGAATAACAATGCTTTGCAAGACGTTTGTTTGTTTCACATAAAGAAAACATAGCATAATAGTATTCAGCTTGTCCCTCAATAGAGTAGCAAATATAAATGCATAGGAGACCTTCAAAGTTCATAAGAGTGACTAGATACAATAGTTTAAAACAAGCAATATCAAGTTATGCATCAATCAACTAGTCTTGGGACAATGCACATAGAACTAAGAATGGACACTATGCTCTCAAAGTAAGTGCATAAAGATAGAAGGTGGAGACTCAATATAATGGTGGAAGAAAGGCCTTTGTAAAAGGAAGTAGGGATTCAAGTCTCATAAAGAGCTTCTAAAACTTATAGTACTTATAGCTTTTAGCTCTCATTGCCCCTATCATAAGCATCTTGAAGTGATTAAGGTTAAAGTGAACAAACTATGGTGTACATGCTTGACGAAGTATAAGTCAGAAATCTCATGTCCCTTGTATACGAGGGCCGCTCCTCATGCTACTCAAGTTTAGTCACCGGCAAGTTCTTGTCATCGTAAGTATATGTGTATCATAGAGAACTGCCAACGGGGTACCCCTTGCCTGATGATACGGAAGAATCCCCATATCAAAATGACAAGGCAAGCAGACAACGAGCATCTCAGCATTCTTCTTATTTACCATGGGAATATGGTGCTTTTTTCTCTCTTTCCTCTTTTCATAGTATCTCTTTTTTTCTTTTTTCTCAATATAGGACTCTTTTTTATAAGAAGAATGCTTCATAGACAGCTCATTATGGTTACGCTGCAGGTTTCCACCATGTCAGCATGGATTAGACCAATGCCCAAGCGTTTCTCTAACACATATACATAACTCCATGGACTTACAAGCTCCCCTTTCATTTCACACCGACGACATCCATATATAAAAGAGCATGATATCAACTAGGTACAAGTACCAAGTGCAATGTTGAAAGTGTTCCCCATGAAAGCATGGTTCTGCTAATTCCCAACAAATAAGTGCAAGCATATACAACATAGAAGACACAATGGTTGAAGTTTATTAAGGGCAAGTAAAGTAAAGTGTGCCATCAAGTTCGTGAGAGCTTGAATCACTAGTTTTCTCATAACAAGTATAATTTGGAAGGTAAACAAAGGCAT
This sequence comes from Avena insularis, assembly GCA_023614405.1. Classification (NCBI taxonomy): domain Eukaryota; kingdom Viridiplantae; phylum Streptophyta; class Magnoliopsida; order Poales; family Poaceae; genus Avena; species Avena insularis. The sequence goes on from CM042694.1 coordinate 457,141,752, forward strand.
GAATATACTTGGAATAGCATCAGCTAGTAGGTAGGTATGGTGGACGGATGGCTCAATGCATGGCGCCTAGAAAAATGCTTGTTGGCGGTGTTGATGTAGAGCTCGTTGGGAACCCCAAGAGGAAGGTATGATCAGCACAACAACAAGTTTCCCTCAGTTATGAAACCAAGGTTTAATTGAACCAGTAGGAGCAAGGAAACACCCCAAAGGTGTTACTAGCTGAGCCTTGGCAGGGCGCACTACCGGTGCTAGTAGCAACGTGGAGACCTGCACAACACAACCACAGAACTTTGTCCCCAACTTGCGATGAGGTTGTCAATCTCACCGTGTTTTGCGGAAAACAAAGGATTAAACGTATCGAATGGAAAGAAGTAAAAGTTTGCAGAAAGTAAACACAAAGTAGTAAAAGATTGTAGGTTGTATGTAAAAGACAAGGATCGGGATCCATAGTTCACTAGAGGTGGCTCTCCTTAGATAGATAACATGCTGGGTGAACAAATTATAGCGGGGCAATTGACAAACACCGAGAAAGCAATACATGCATATACTAATCATCTTGACTCCTCTGAGACTTGATTGGACATTACAACATAATACATAGACCGCCATCCAACTGCATCTATGACTAATAATCCACCTTCAGGTTATCATCCGAACCCCTCCAAAGATTAAGTTGCAAGCAACAGATTATTGCTTTACGAACTGCGTGTAAAGTAAACAATATGATTGTTCTATGAACAAAGGATTGTTGTTTTCTCCCTAGTAGCAACAACACATCTAGTACCTTAGAGATTTCTGTCACTTCCCTAGATTACCAGAGGCATGAACCCACTATCGAGCATAAATACTAACTCTTGGAGTTGCTAGCATCTACTTGGCCAAGATAGCTACTAACAACGAAAACCATGCAAGATCTCAAATAACAAAGACATGATAAAATCAATAATCAATCTGACATAGCATCTCAATATCCATCGGATCCCCACAAACACAACATGTATGATTACAAATAGATGATCTTGATCATGAACGGAGCTCACAAGATCTAAACATGAAACCACAAAGGAGGAGAACCAGCCATCTAGCTACTACATGGATCCGTAGTCCAAGGACGGACTACTCACGCATCACACCGGAGGCTTGCATGGTGATGAAGAAGGCCTCCAGGGTGAATTCCCCTCTCCGGCAGGGTGCCGGGAAGAGCTTCAGATCCCTCCCGATCTAGGGATGGAGATGACGGCGGCTACAGACTCTTTCGTGGATTTTTGATCGGGCCCTTAGGGTTTTTGTCCCGAGGGCAATATATAGGCGGAAGGAGAGGCCGAGGGGGTGCCGGGAGCGGCCACACCACCCCTGGCACGGGCTAGGCCTGGCCGCGCGGCCAGGTGGTGTGGTGGCTCCCTGGCCCTCTCCGTCTCGTATTCTCGCACTTGACCCCTTCCGAAAATATGCACTTTGGCTTTTGTCCCGTCCAATTCCGAGAATATTCATTTTCTGACTTTCCTGGAACCAAAAATAGCAGAAAATGTAGCTAATCGTGGCTCTTGTTAATAGGTTAGTCCAAGAAATCATATGAAAAGTACTCCAAAGTTGGAACAAAAGACAAGAAAGTGGATAAAACCAAGCATGGAACATCAAAAATTATAGATACATTTGCAATGTATCAACATCCCCAAGCTTAACTCCTGCTCGTCCTCGAGTAGGTAAGTGATAAAAAGAAAGAATAATTTTTGAGGTGACATGCACCATCAAAGACTTGATCAAAGTATTTGCAAAACATTTAAAGCTGGGATCATAGTACTTCAATCATAGCATGAAAGACAAAGTTCTAGCAATAAGCAAAGAAGCTATGATGCAACATGAAAAGGCACAAACAAAAGATTCATGAATAACAATGCTTTGCAAGACGTTTGTTTGTTTCACATAAAGAAAACATAGCATACTAGTATTCAGCTTATCCCTCAATAGAGTAGCAAATATAAATGCATAGGACACCTTCAAAGTTCATAAGAGTGACTAGATACAATAGTTTAAAACAAGCAATATCAAAGTATGCATCAATCAACTAGTCTTGGGACAATGCACATAGAACTAAGAATGGCCACTATGCTCTCAAAGTAAGTGCATAAAGATAGAAGGTGAAGACTCAATATAATGGTGGAAGAAAGTTCTTTTGTAAAAGGAAGTAGGGATTCAAGTCTCATAAAGAGCTTCCAAAAATTATGGTACTTATAGCTTTCAGCTCTCATTGCCCCTATCATAAGCATCTTGAAGTGATTAAGGTTAAAGTGAACAAACTATGGTGTACATGCTTGACGAAGTATAAGTCAGAAATCTCATGTCCCTTGTATACGAGGGCCGCTCCTCATGCTACTCAAGTTTAGTCACCGGTAAGTTCTTGTCATTGTAAGTATATGTGTATCATAGAGAACTTCCAATGGGGTACCCCTTGCCCGATGATACGGAAGAATCCCCATATCAAAATGACAAGGCAAGCAGACAACGAGCATCTCAGCATTCTTCTTATTTACCATGGGAATATGGTGCTTTTTTCTCTCTTTCCTCTTTTCATAGTATCTTTTTTTTCTTTTTCTCTTTTCTCAATATAGGACTCTTTTTTATAAGAAGAATGCTTCATAGACAGCTCATTATGGTTACGCTGCAGGTTTCCACCATGTCAGCATGGATTAGACCAGCGGCCCAGGCGTTTCTCTAACACATATACATAACTCCATGGACTTACAAGCCCCCCTTTCATTTTACACCGACGACATCCATATACAAAAGAGCATGATATCAACTAGGTACAAGTAGTGCAATGTTGAAAGAGTTCCCCATGAAAGCATGGTTCTGCTAATTCCCAACAAATAAGTGCAAGCATATACAACATAGGCGACACAATGGTTCAAGTTTATTAAGGGCAAGTAAATTAAAGTGTGCCATCAAATTCGTGAGAGCTTTAACAACTAGTTTTCTCATAACAAGTGAAAGGTAAACAAAAGCATGAATATACTTGGACTAGCATAAGATAGTAGGTAGGTATGGTGGACTCTTTGGAATAACTTGGTTTAGGGAGTTGGATGCATGAGTGGAACTCATACTTGTTTGTGGAGTATAGCAAAAGACTGGGAGCGACAAACTAAGAGAGCAATAATGGCCATAATCATGTAGAGCGACAAAACATCATTGATCAAAGCATAAAGTGATACTACAAGTTGAAAACTAAAGGATCATAAAGGCTATGGTGACTTGAGACAGTCATAACATGGTGTGAGCATGTGCCAAGTTAACCCAAATAAAGCATCAAAGGAGAATACCACTATACTATGCTTTAATATGCTAAAACAACGCATGATTCATCCAAGGCACATTAAGCAATCTCAATTGTTTATAACAAGTCATGCTACAGCAAAGAATACTAAGCATAAAGCCAAAACAATATCAAGCATGGCATGACAAAGCACATGGCACAGTCAAAAACAAGCTCTTTTTACCACATAAGTATGAACTTTCCTACTCTTTTCCAAACCAAACCAAACCAGTTGCAAACCAATGTATGAAAGAGGGGGTCCAACCAATTTATTCAGCAAACTAAGCAAACCAAGTAAATGAAAACCAAAAACAAAAAACAAAGACGCTCCAAGAACAACACAACTGTGCATGAAGCAATGAAAATGAAGTGTTCGGAAGAAACCTGCGATTTTTATTGATGAAGAAGGGGGTGCCTTGGGCATCCCCAAGATTTGACGCTTGTACCTCTTGGATATTTCTTGGGGTGACATGCGTTTCATGCCCCAAGCTTGAGCTTTAGTCCATCCTTCATCTCATTACTCATTCCTTCCATACACCTGAAATGTTTTCCTTCATACAAAACTTCACACAATCTTTATTAGCAACATTAGTGCACTCAAGATAAATAAGTCTTAAGGTTCAGTTATAACACCAAATAAACTTCCATTCGAACACTAGCTACTGTAGCACTTCCCTCAAAAAGCTCAATTCCCCAAAAGAACTCAAAAAGGAACCAACAAGAAGCAAATGCAGAAAATGGTAGAAATCTGTCAAAACAGACCAACAGGTAAAGACGATTTTTTTCGAAGACCTTCTGTTGCTCAAATCAAAAAGTGTTGAACTGACGTAAGTTAGACAACAACCTGGAGCAGAAGCATAAAAATTAACGCCTCCAAAAGACGTTCAGAGATTTTACACGAATTTTTACGGTGAAGCACAGAAATCTGTTTCGGGACAGCAACTTTCCCAATCATTACTTCTATCTCATTAGAGGTTACTCTTGGCACAAAAAGCAAATAAAAAGGATAAGGAACGGTTATTACAGAGGTAATAACTTCCAAGACTCATCTAAAACTTTTGGGTTATCTCCCAATAAGTACTTTTCTTTAACGCCTTTAAGTTAGGCATAATAGTTTGAGAAGATGCTCACATAAGAAATATGAATTGAAGTAAAAGAGAGCATCAAGAAGCAAATTCAAAGCACATTTAAGTCTAACCCACTTCCTATGCATAGGAGTCTTGTAAATAAACAAGTCATGAAAGCACAAAGCAACAAGCATAGGAAAACAAAACAAGTGCAACTTCAAGACTTTCAACATAAAGAGGGGAAACTTAATATTGTTGAGATGCATAAAACCATGTTTCCCTCTCTCATAATAACTTTCAGTAGCATAATGAATACAATTAACAATATAACTATCATATAAAACATTCTTATCATGAGCCACATGCATATAATCATTATTACTTTCCACATAAGCATAGTCATTCTTATTAATCGTAGTGGGAGCAAATTCAACAAAATAGCTATCATTATTATTCTCATCACCATAATCATCAAATATAGGAGGCATATTGTAATCATAATTAATTTTCTCCTCAATAGTAGGTGGGCTGAAAATATGATATTCATCATAGTAATCATCATATATTGGAGGGTTGGTATCATCATAAGCAATAGAATAGCTATCTTCCAAAGTTGGGGAACTAAAAAAGATCATTTTCATCAAAACTAGCTTCCCCAAGCTTAGACGTTTCCATAACATTAGCAATAATGGTGTCCAAAGAATTCATACTAACAACATTGCTATTAGCATGCAAATAAAGTTCCATAGGTTTTTTATTTTTCTCTTCAAACACTTCATGTCCTAACTCAAGATAAATACTATAAAGCTCTCTAATTTTTTTGTTGTTTTCCATTAAGCCTAACTAGTGAAAACAAGAAATAAAAAGACAAAATTGCAGAATCTAAAGGAAATAACTTCGATCACTCACACCGGAGGATGTGAGTACCTTTTACCTTACCTCCCCGGCAACGGCGCCAAAAAATATGCTTGATGGCTCAATGCACGACGCCCAGAAAAATGCTTGTTGGCGGTGTTGATGTAGTACTCGTTGGGAACCCCAAGAGGAAGGTATGATGAGCACAGCAGCAAGTTTCCCTCAGTTATGAAACCAAGGTTTAATGGAACCAGTAGGAGCAAGGAAACACCCCAAAGGTGTTACTAGCTGAGCTTTGGCAGCGCGCACTACCGGTGCTAGTAGCAACGTGGAGACCTGCACAACACAACCATAGAACTTTATCCCCAACTTGCGATGAGGTTGTCAATCTCACCGTGTTTTGCGGAAAACAAAGGATTAAACATATCGAATGGAAAGAAATAAAAGTTTGCAGAAAGTAAACACAAAGCAGTAAAAGATTGTAGATTGTATGTAAAAGACAAGGACCGGGATCCATAGTTCACTAGAGGTGGCTCTCCTTAGATAGATAACATGCTGGGTGAACAAATTATAGCGGGGCAATTGACAAACACCGAGAAAGCAATACATGCATATACTAATCATCTTGACTCCTCTAAGACTTGATTGGGCATTACAACATAATACATAGACCGCCATCCAACTGCATCTATGACTAATAATCCACCTTCAGGTTATCATCCGAACCCCCTCTAGTATTAAGTTGCAAGCAACAGATTATTGCTTTACGAACTACGTGTAAAGTAAACAATACGATTGTTCTATGAACAAAGGATTGTTGTTTTCTCGCTAGTAACAACAGCACATCTAGTATCTTAGAGATTTCTGTCACTTCCCTAGATTACCAGAGGCATGAACCCACTATCGAGCATAAATACTAACTCTTGGAGTTGCTAGCATCTACTTGGCCAAGATAACTACTAACAACGGAAAGCATGCAAGATCTCAAATAATAAAGACATGATAAAATCAATAATAATCTGAAATAGCATCTCAATATCCATCGGATCCCCGCAAACACAACATGTATGAATACAAATAGATGATCTTGATCATGAACGGAGCTCACAAGATCTAAACATGAAAGCACAAAGGAGGAGAACCAGCCATCTAGCTACTACATGGATCCGTAGTCCAAGGATGAACTACTCATGCATCACACCGGAGGCTTGCATGGTGATGAAGAAGGCCTGTGGTGAATTCCCTCTCCGCGTGGTGCCGGAAGAGCTTCAGATCCCTCCCGATCTAGGGATGGAGATGACGGCGGCTACAGACTCTTTCGTGGATTTTTGATCGGGCCCTTAGGGTTTACGTCCTGAGGGCATCTTATAGTCGGAAGGGGAGGCCGAGGGGGTGCTGGGAGCGGCCACACCACCCCCTGGCGCGGGCCAGGCCTGGCCAGCAGCCTGTGTGTGTGGTGGCTCCTGCCCTTCTCCGCCTCGATTCTCGCACCCGATCCCTTCCAGAAAATAGGCACTTTGGCTTTTGTCCCGGCCCAATTCGAGAATATTCATTTTTGACTTTCCTAGAACCAAAAACAGTAAAATGTACCGCACTATGGCTCTTGTTAATAGGTTAGTCCAAGAAATCATATGAAAAGTACTCCAAATTGGAACAAAACACAAGAAAGTGGATAAAACCAAGCATGGAACATCAAAAATTATAGATACATTTGCAATGTATCAGTAATCCCCCACTGTAGGCTATGGGGATGGTAGGGATTGGATGAGATCATTCATGTAATGGCATCAGATTGTTAGGGAATGGTGCCTAGTATCTTTTATTAGTGCTTCCTGACTTTGTTGCGACTTGTTGTGCTTAATGCTTGTCACTAGGGCCCGAGTGCCATGATTTCAGATCTGAGCATGTTATTGATTCATTATGATAGTATTGTTTTTGGTCTTATCTGCAAGTTGTATACGCATGTTGTTGTCCGGAACCTATGGCCCCGAAGTGATAGAAATCGGGATAATCGGAAGGGAATGGCTTTGATGTGAGGATCACATGTGTTCACGGAGTGTTAATGCTTTGCTCCGGTGCTCTATTAAAAGGAGCACCTTAATTGCCAGTAGTTCCCTAGAGGCCCCGCTGCAAACGGGCTGGCAGGACAAAAGATGTTGTGCAAGTTCTCATTGCGAGCACGTATGACAATATATGGAACACATGCCTAGGATTATCTAGTACTTGGATGCTTTATCTTATTTATCTGCAATTGCCCTATGTTCTGATTGCTATGTGAATTGTCTTGTCCATGCAACGCCCGTCCATCCATCCCTATGCCTACCGCACTCGAATCCCACTGTTTACTGCTTTTGTTACTACTGTCTTTGCTTTACTACTGCTACTTTACTATTCCTACTACAAAATTGTTGCTACTGATAACCTGTTGTGAGCAAGATTGTTTCCAGGTGCAGCTGAATTGACAACTCAGCTGTTAAGGCTTATAAATATTCTTTGGCTCCCCTTGTGTCGAATCAATAAATTGGGTTTCACTTCCCTCGAAAATACTATGATACACCCCCTATACTTGTGGGTCATCACTTACTAACATGATTGAAGCATTCTTCAATATTTTCTTTCCCAATTATAGAACCACTACCAATTGAAAGATCTTTCAAGGTAAATGTAGGGATCAACATGGTGAGCTAGGGGAGAGGTGACTACTAAAGGAGACTTAATTTTTGTGTGTTTTTGAAATAAGAAAGCAAACAAGTAAAACTAATTTTTTTTGTGTTTTTGAAGAACAAAACAAGCAAACAAAGAAAAAAGTAACTAAGGAAAACAAAAACAACAAAGTAAAGAGATTAGTTATGAGGGACTCCCCTTGTGAAGATGTCCTTGACTCCCTAGCAACGGCGCCATAAAAGATCTTGATGTGCTCGTCGTTCGACGTAGAGATTGTTGGGAACCCCAAGAGGAAGGTATGATGAGCATAGCATCAAGTTTTCCCTTAGTTATGAAACCAAGGTTTAATCGAACCAGTAGGAGCAAGCAAACACCCCAAAGGTGTTACTAATCGAAGCTTTATATGCGCACTACTGGTGCTAGTAGCAACATGGAGACCTGCACAACACAACCACAGAACTTTGTCCCCAACTTGCGATGAGGTTGTCAATCTCACCGTGTTTTGCGGAAAACAAAGGATTAAACATATCGAATGGAAAGAAGTAAAAGTTTGCAGAAAGTAAACACAAAGCAGTAAACAGTTGTAGATTGTATGTAAAGAGAAAGGACAACATGCTGGGTGAACAAATTACAGCGGGGCAATTGACAAACACCGAGAAAGCAATACATGCATATACTAATCATCTTGACTCCTTTGAGACTTGATTGGGCATTACAACATAATACATAAACCGCCATCCAACTGCATCTATGACTAATAATCCACCTTCAGGTTATCATCCGAACCCCCTCCAGTATTAAGTTCCAAGCAACAGATTATTGCTTTAATCGTGTAAAGTAAACAATACGATTGTTCTATGAACAAAGGATTGTTGTTTTCTCCTAGTAGCAACAGACATCTAGTACCTTAGAGATTTCCACTTCCCATTACACGAGGCATGAACCCACTATCGAGCATAAATACTAACTCTTGGAGTTGCTAGCATCTACTTGGCTAAGATAGCTACTAACAACGGAAAGCATGCAAGATCACAAATAACAAAGCCCGATAAAGGAATTGAAAGACTACCCCGGGCCACGTAGACTATTCCCTTCCGCATGATAAAATCAATAATCAATCTGAAATAGCATCTCAATATCCATCGGATCCCCGCAAACACAACATGTATGAATTACAAATAGATGATCTTGATCATGAACGGAGCTCACAAGATCTAAACATGAAAGCACAAAGGAGGAGAACTAGCCATCTAGCTACTACATGGATCCGTAGTCCAAGGATGAACTACTCACGCATCACACCGGAGGCTTGCATGGTGATGAAGAAGGCCTCCTGGATGAATTCCCCTCTCCGGAAGGGTGTCGGGAAGAGCTCGAGATCCCTCCCGATCTAGGGATGGAGATGACGGTGGCTATAGACTCTTTCATGGATTTTTGATCGGGCCCTTAGGTTTTCGTCCCGAGGGCAATATATAGGCGGAAGGAGAGGCCGAGGGGGTGCCAAGAGCGGCCACACCACCCGGCGCGGCCAGCCCAGCGTGGCTGTGTGGTGGTGTGGTGGCTCCCTGGCCCTTCTCCGTCTCGTATTCTAGCACTTGATCCCTTCCAGAAAAATAGGCACTTTGGCTTTTGTCCCGTCCAATTCTGAGAATATTCATTTTCTGACTTTCCGAAAAAACAGCAGAAAAACAGTACCGCATTGGGGCTCTTGTTAATATGTTAGTCCAAGAAATCATATGAAAAGTACTCCAAAGTTGGAACAAAACACAAGAAAGTGGATAAAACCAAGCATGGAACATCAAAAATTATAGATACATTTGCAATGTATCACATCTCAATAATATCAAGTTTCCTCGTTTTATGCTGAAAGTTTTTATGTTGCACCTCTTTTACCTTCCTATGCTTGGAGCCTCTGATTTCAACAACTTGTTTGTTTACAAAATTCCCTTGCATAGGAAGTGGGTTAGACTTAAACGTGTGTATTTTTGCTTCTTAATGTTCCCTTTCACTTCAATTCACATTCCTAAGTGAGCATCATCAAAATTATCATGCTCATCTTAATGGCTATAAAGAAAGAGCTTTTTTGGGACACAACCCAATTTATTTGTGCTTTCAGTTTGTTTTTGTTTCTTTGAGTCTTGGAAGTTATTACTTCGGTAATAACCTCTCCTTATCCTTTTTGTTTGGTTTTTCTGTCAAGATCAACCTCTAATGAGAGAGAAGTAAGATTTGGGGAAGTTTCTGCCCTGAAACAGATTTTTGTGCTTCACCGTAAAAATTCGTGAGAGATCTCTGTATCTCGGATTGAGCTGCAATTGTTTGAGCTTCTGCCCCAGGTTGTTATTTAACTTTCATTAGTTTTGCACCTTTTGATTTGAGCAACAAAAGATTTTCTAAAAAATTGATCTTTACCTGCTGGTCTGTTTTGACAGATTTTGCCTCTCTTGCATTTGCTCCTTTATTCGATTTCCTTTCTGAATTCTTTTTGGGTCTTTGGAAGGAGTTGCTACGGTAGCTCATGTTTTGATGGTTTTCAGTTGAAGTTGGACTCAAAAGGTTTTTATCACTTCACTTATACTAATGTTGCTAATGAGAACTGTGTGAAGTTTTGTGTGAAAGAAATTTCCAGGTAGTGGGGATAATGGTGTAATAAGGAAGTGAAAGGTTTCATGACTCAAGTAATGAGTGTATGAAGATGAAGATATTGATGTTATTCAAGTGGAGACTCTGAAAGAATCCACTAGATACCAAATTCAGAGACCTGCAGAGTCCGTTTTCAAATAGGTAACAGTTCTGGTAAGAAAAGTTCCGCGAACACTATATTTTTGCAGTTTTTAGTCAATAAGGAAAGTTACGGAGCGTAAGAGGGACGGAAAAGGAGCCAGGGTGGCTCACACCACCCTGTGGCGCGGTCCCACCCCTGGCCGCGCCACTAGGTGGTGTGTCCACTCCGGACTCCGTCTCCGACCCGTTTTCTCCTAGTACCTTCCTTTTGTTGTGAAACTTCGTAATATATAATCCCTCGGATCCCCAAGGTTCGTATATCGTGTTTTCATCGTGTTTTCGTTTCGATTTGTTTCTGCCAAGAACTATCTTTGAAGCACAATGGTGTCCGCCAAGGATAAATGGAAGGAGCCCATGGAGGAAGATCTCCAAGACCCCAAGCAGGGGCTGGTACCTTTAGTCACTTGGCCTGCATCAACGGAAGCCCTACGAGTCACTAAGGAGTTTTGCAATAAGTACCGAGACTTGAGGAGAAAGGTGGACATGCTTCAATGGGAGAATAATAGGCTTCACAAGATGCTGGAAGATTTCCTCACGTCAACTAAGAAAATATTACCACCACCACCGAAGGAGTAATTCGTCATCAGGTTTGGCATCCCCTTGGTTTGTTCCAAGCTTGGGGGAGTGCCGCGTACTATATCACTATCTTCTATCTTTTTACCTTTTTAGTAGAGTCATATCATGAATAGAGAAGTTATCATGTAGGATGGTTTGCATTATGGAAGTGTCCCCTCTCTCGTTAGATATGTTTCCCTTGGTGTGAGTTGCCGTTATAGATTATTAATGAGAAGTTCTATCATTTACTGTTTTGCATAGCTTATATTAGTTTTCAATTCATGGTTATATGATTGATCTTGCTGTTAGTATTGGTATCACTTTGGGATCATTGAGTTAATTTAGTTGGTTTTGGCAAACCTGGCTCGGTCTGTAGCAACACTATTTTTGAGAGTTGAATGAAAAAGATAAAAGTACTCTAAAGAAAAATAATTTCATCATCTTTCTTTCTTGATTTGCTCATAAGTCTAGTATTCTCTAGTTAAGATCTTTTGTGCTTCCAAGGAAGATTGTATGTTTGTTTTTATCACTTGTATGTTTGTTTGTTTCCTTCAACTCTTATACTTGCTACCCAGCCTTGCTAGCCAAAAACCTATACTGAGAGGGATTACTTCTCGTGCATCCGATCCTCAAAACCAAAACATATGCCATTTGTGTCCACCATACCTACCTATTAGCATTATTGCTATTCCAAGTAAATTCTTGTTTTATCTACCTCCCAAATTAAACTTGTTATGTGAAAATTAGTTATTAAATCTCTCACGAACTTGATGGCACACTTTACTTTCTTCCATTTAATAAACTTGAACCATTGTGCTCACCTATGTTGTGTATATGCTTGCGCTTTGTAAGTTGTGAATTAGCAGAACCATGTTGTCATGGGGAACGCTTTCAACATTGCACTGGTACTTTGTACCTAGTTGATATCATGTTCTTTTGTCTATGGATGTCGTCGGTGTGAAATGAAAGGGGAGCTTGTAAGTCCATGGAGTTGTGCATGTGTGTTAGAGAAACGCCTGGGCTGCTAGTCTAATCCATGCTGACATGGTCGAAACCTGCAGCATAACCATACTGAGTATCTATGAAGCATTCTTCTTATAAAAAAGGAGTCCAATATTGAGAAAAAAGAGAAAAAGAACTTACCGGTGGCGGTTCTCTATGATACACATATGCTTATGATGACAAGAACTTACCGGTGACTAAACTTGAGTAGCATGAGGAGCGTCCCTCGTATTCAAGGGACATGAGATTCTGAATTTAAAACTTGTCAAGCATATCCTCATATTTGATCACTTTAACCTTAATCACCTAAAGATGCCTATGATAGGGGCAATGAGAGATGAAAGCTAGTAAGTATCATAATTTTTGGGAGCTCTTTTTGAAACTTGAAATCCCTGCTCCCCTCTGTGAAGGGCCTTCCTTTTACTTTTCAGTTGAGTCAGTAAACCTATTCCTTTCTATCTCAGCAAGTATTTTGAGTTGTTGTGTTTCATTCATTCATATGATGATTTATTCAATCATGTTTCTTATGTTCCTTGTTTTGCACATTGCTCTTATCTTGGTGATTACTACTTTGAAAGATATCATTGAAAACCAGTTATTTGTGAAATCCAGCAAATTATCAACTATTCTTCGACCGAGAGCTAAGTTTGCCATTACCAATTATGATTCACTTTATGTATCTTTATTGTGTTTCCTTTACTTATTGCAAGTTAAGTTATATAATAGTGAGTTGTATTCTATTATGATCTATGTATTGATGAATGTGATGCTTCTTGTCCGTATTCTTTTATCGACTCTTCACTTCATAAACCTGAGGTCATGTTTATTGAGCTTATTTTTTCTTGGGGACAAGCGAAGTCTAAGCTTGGGGGGAGTTGATACGTCCATTTTGCATCATTATTCTATGTCATAATTCACTGTTATTCATTGATAGATTTCGTATTGAGAGGTGATACTTATGTTATTTCATCTGTTTTTGCATGGTTGATGACTTTTGGAGCATGGACCACTGCAGTCAGGATTCTGATGGAAAAGGTGCTGTTTGGAGGCAAAATTCGCGAAGATCAGAAAATCCAGGAAAATATACGGAAAATCCTATTTTTCTAGAAGACGAAGGCTGCCAGAAGAGGGAGTGGAGATGGGACATAGGGGGCCCACACCACCCCCTGGCGCGGGCTACCCTAGACTGTGCCACCAGGTGGTGTGGCCGCCCTGGCCCACCTCTGGCTCTCCGCTCTGGCGTATATATTCCTCCTGAAACCCTAAAACTCAGGGAGCGACCACAGAAAGATTTCGTCGCCTCTACGGGGCGGAAAACACCGAGAGAGAAAGATCTCTCCAGCAGACAGATTACTTGTTGGAGATATGCCCTAGAGGCAATAATAAATGTGGTTATTATTATATCTTTGTGTTTATGATAAATGTTTACATTCATGCTATAATAGTATTAACAAGGAAACATTAATACTTGTGTGATTTGTAAACTTAATTTGAAGTCCCTGGTAAAGCCTCTATATAATACCAGCTTGTTGGTTAATAGATGATTGTGGTTTCCCTATCATGAACATTGAGATGTTATTAACAACAAGATCATGTCGTTAGGAGAATGATATGATGGACATACTCCTATAGATAAGCGTAGCATAAAGATCAAGTCATTTTAATAGTTCAAGTGCTATATGCTTTCTGATACATAGTAATCTAATTCCTTGGACCATGAGATCATGCATATCACCTTTACCGGATGGATGCTTTGATGACATCAAACACCACACCGTAACTGGGTGGCTATAAAGGTGGCATTGAGTGTTCGGAAAGTGTTGGTTGAAACACATGGATCAAGAGTGGGATTTGTCCATCCATATGACGGATAGATATACTCGCCTCTCGGTGAAATGTCATCCAATTAGCTTGCAAGCATGTGACGCTCACAAGGGATCACATATCACGGAACGAGAAAAGAGTACTTATCGAACGAGGTTGAACTAGGTATGCGGAGATACCACGATCATAACCTCGGATAAGTAACATATCGTGAGACAAAGGGAAATTGATATCGTATGTAAGTGGTTCATTCGACGCAAAGTAATCGAGAAATATGTGGGAGCCATATGAATTTCCAGATTCCTCTATTGGTTATTGTTCGGAGAAGTGTCTCGATCATGTCCGCATAATTCACGAACCGTAGGGAGACACACTTAAGGATTCGACGTTGTTTTGAGTAGTTTTGGAATGATGAGAAAGAGACTGAATGTTGTTCGGAGTCCCGGATGGGATCCGGGATATCACGAGGAGATCCGGAATGGTCCGGAGAATAAGATTCATATAAGGAAAGTCCTGTTTCGGAGTTGGGGAATGTTTCCGGTGTTTTCATCGGGAATGTTCTAGAATGTTCCGGAATGTCTGGCACTCCGGAGGGGAAGGGTACATGGATGTGTTGTATCAAGTTGGTATGATTGCATCATGTACTAAGTGTCATCGCTGTTCCAAATAAAGGATTAATTCAAATCCTAGTTTGAAAAGTCAAATAGCTAAATTGAAAAGTCAAACGGCTAAATTTGGAAAGAGGAAAAGAGGAGGAAGGGGAAACCGAGTTGGGGAGGGAGTCCCTCCTCCCCAAGCCGGCGCACCACGCAAGCCGAGTTGGGGAGGGATTCCACTCCCTCCCCTTGGCCGGCCGGCCCCTCCACCTATATAAGGAGGGGCAGGGCTCCCTCCTAGGACACACAAGTACCTCTCCTCCAAAACCTAGCTTGGCGCCACCACCTCCTGCAGCTGCCGCCGCCTCCTAGGGTTGCCCTAGCCGCCGACTTGGGGTGCCCCAAAACCCTAGCCGCCGGATCTAGCACCTCCTCCTTGGTGTGTCTAAAACCTAGATCGCCGAGTAGCTCTCTCATACTCCACCATACTCGCTCCGGCTTAAGGCGGCCTCGAGATCTCCCTCTACTTCCAGACCACGCCGTTGTCTTCGCTGGAATCATGAGGAGAGTGCTACAACCTCCACGCCTGCTGGAACAAGGAGAGGAAGGTCTTCGCGAGTACCGAACATGTGACCGATCATGGGAGCGCTTTAACGCAGCGCGGGAAGGATCGTCTCACGCAATCTTGAGATCGGCAGAGTATTTACATCATCACCCACGAATCCGCCTCTCGTTAAACACTTTGGAATCTTCGAGGGTGAGTTATTCCATCGACTCGTTGCTACAATCTAGTAGATAGATCTTGGCTTGTTTGTTTGTATGCGGTAGAAAAATTTTGTTTTCCATGTTACGAAACCCTACAGTGGTATCAGAGCCGTGTCTATATGTAGATCTGTTGCACGAGTAGAACACAATGGTCATTGTGGGCGTTGATGCTTTTATTGTCGATTGCTTCTTGTGTACTTTGCATCTTATGGATGTTGGGATGAAGCGGCCAGGCTAACCTTACATGACATCGTTCATGAGACTTGCTCCACGCTTGACATGCAACTTGTATTGCATAAGTGGCTTTGCGGGTGCCTGTTTCTCCTAGCATAGTTAAGATCCAATTTACAACGGGTGATTTACAATACTAGTATCAATGTTGTGGTTCATGTTCGTAAGTTAGAACGACACTTATTGAAAGCCCCAAACCACGTAAAACATGCAAAGAAAGTAGAGGCGTCTAACTTTGTTTTGCAGGGGTGTGCTGTGATGTGATATGGCCATGATTGTGATTATATTTGATGTATGCAATGTTCCTTATTGTAAGTTGGCAACCGGCAGGAGCCATATGGTTGTTTTTAATTTATGTTAAGACCCGTGTGTGTATTCAAAGTAGTTGTAATAGTTGAAGCCGGTGGACGACAACCATGAAGAAGCGTCATTGACCTTGATGCAATGCCGGTGATGATGGAGATCATGTTCGTGCTAGAAGATGGAGATCGGAAGCACAAAGAAGAAAGGCCATATCATATCACATATTATGAATTGCATGTGATGTTAATCCTTTATGCATCTTGTATTGCTTAGTAGACGACGGTAGCATTATAAGATGATCCCTCATGCACATGAATTTCAAGTCATAAAGTGTTCACCCTTAGTTAGCACCGTTGCTAAAGCTTGTTGTTTCGAAGCACCACGTGATGATCGGGTGTGTTAGATTCCGCAAGTGTATACAACGTGAGCAAGCCAGATTTGCTCATGCGGAAACTAAGGTTTGATCTTGACGAGCCTAGCATGTACAGACATGGTCTCGGAACACAGATCACCAAAAGGTAAAGCATGAATCATATAGTAGATATGATGAACATGTCGATTGTTCGCCATTGAAACTATATCAACTCTCGTGATGATCGGTGTTGATGTGGTGGATTTGGTTCATGTGATCACTAAAACAATGTGAGGGATATTGTTTTGAGTGGGAGTTCACCTAGATTAAATTTAATATTAATTTGAACTCAATTTGTCATAAACTTAGTCTAAACTATTGCAAATATGTTGTAGATCAATGGCAGCCCCTACCATCAATTTTAATGCGTTCCTAGAGAAAGAAAAGTTGAAAAACAATGGAAGCAACTTCACGGATTGGTTCCGCAATTTGAGGATTGTCCTCACAGCTGGTAATTTGACCTATGTACTGGATGCACCGCTGGGTGACCCACCTGCAGCTGATGCTTCCGATGAAGTAAAGAATGTTTACCTCACTCGGAAGACTCAGTACTCCACGCTCAAAGGTGCTATCTTGTATGGTTTAGAATCGGAGCTTGTAAAAGGTTTGAGAATTCAGACCCATATGATATTGTCGAGGATCTCAAATTGATCTTTGAGACTCATGCGGCAATTGAAAGCTATGAGGCTTCTGAAAAGTTCTTTAACTACAAGATGGAAGAGGGCAGCTCCGTCAATGAGCATGTGCTTAAGATGTCTGGGCACGCAAACAAACTTCAAAGCTTGGGTATAGTGATTCCTAATGCTTTGGGGATTTACCGTGTCCTCCAATCACTACCACCAAGTTACAAGAACTTTGTGATGAACTACAACATGCAGAACATGAACAAGACATTGCCAGAACTCTTTGCCATGTTGAAGTCTGCAGAAGTGAAGATCAAGAAAGAGCACCAAGTGTTGTTGGTCAATAAGACCACCAAATTCAAGAAAGGGAAGTCTAAGCAGAAGGGACACTTCAAGAAGGGTGGTAAGAAAGTTACCACGTCGACGAAGAAGACCAAGGCTGGACCTAAGCCTGATACCGAGTGCTTTTACTGCAAGGGAGAAGGTCACTGGAAGCGGAATTGCCCAAAGTACTTGGCGGATTTGAAGAACGGCAACATCAAGAAGAAAGGTATATCTGATATACATGTTATTGATGTGTATCTCACTAGTACTCGTAGTAGTGCCTGGGTATTTGATACTGGTTCGGTTGCTCATATTTGTAACTCAAACAAAATTGAGAATAAAATAAGCTAGCGAAGAACGAGGTGACGATGCGCGTGGGAAACGGATCAAAGGTTGATGTGATCGCGGTCGGCACGCTACCCCTTCATCTACCATCGGGATTAGTTTTATATTTAAATAATTGTTATTTGGTGCCTGCGTTGAGCATGAACATTATATCGGGATCTTGTTTATTGCGAGACGGTTACTTGTTTAACTCCGAGAATAATGGTTGTTCGATTTATATGAGTAATATGTGTTATGCACATGCACCTTTGATAGATGGTCTATTCTTATTGAATCTCGATAGTGGAAATACACACATTAATAACATTGAGGCTAAACGTTTGAAATCGAGCGATAACTTGACCTATATGTGGCCGTCGTCTTGGTCACATTGGAGTGAAGCGTATGAAGAAACTCCATTCGATGGACTTCTTGAATCACTTGATTTGAATCACTTGATAGATGAAGCATGTCCGATGGGTAAAATGACTAAGACTCCATTTTCAGTATGATGGAGCGAAGCTACTGACTTATTGGAAATCATACATACCGATGTGTGGTCCAATGAGTGTAGCATCGCGATGGTTATCGTTATGTTCTTACCTTCACGGATGACTTGAGTAGATATGGGTATATCTATTTCATGAAACATAAGTCCGAAACTTTCGAGAAGTTTAAGGAATTTCAAAGTGAGGTAGAGAATCAACATAACAAGAAGATTAAATTTCTACGTTCTGATCGTGGAGGTGAATATCTAAGTTACGAGTTTGGCGAGCATTTGAAGAAATGCGGAATACTTTCAGCTGACACCGCCGAACACCACAGCGTAATGGTGTGTCCGAACGTCGTAATCGAACTCTCTTAGATATGGTTCGTTCTATGATGTCACTTACAGATTTACCTCTATCATTTTGGGGTTATGCATTAGAAACAACCACATTCACTTTAAATAGGGCACCATCTAAATCCGTTGAAACGACACCGTATGAATTATGGTTTGGGAAGAAACCTAAATTGTCGTTCCTTAAAGTTTGGGGATGCGAAGCCTATGTAAAAAAGTTACAGCCGGACAAGCTTGAACCCAAAGCGGAAAAATGCGTCTTCATAGGATACCCGAAGGAAACTATTGGGTATACCTTCTATCATAGATCCGAGGGCAAAATCTTCGTTGCCAAGAATGGATCCTTTCTAGAGAAGGAATTTCTCTTGAAAGAAGTGACTAGAAGGAAAGTAGAACTCGACGAGGTTGTCGAACCTTCTCTCGAAATTGCGAGTAGCACAGCACCGGAAGAAGTTCCTGTGGTGCCTGCACCAATAAGAGAGGAAGCTAATGATGATGATCATGAAACTTCGGTTGAAGTTGCTACAGAGCCTCGCAGGTCAACGAGAACTCGTACCACTCCTGATTGGTATGATCCCGTTATGAGTGTCATGTTGGTGGACAACACCGATGACCCTGAGACATATGAGGAAGCGATGATGAGCCCAGATTCCAATAAATGGCAAGAAGACATGAAATCCGAGATTGGATCCATGTACGAAAACCAAGTATGGACTTTGGTGGACTTACCAGTGGCCGGAAGGCTGTCGAGAACAAATGGATCTTCAAGAAGAAAACAGATGTTGATGGTAATGTTACTGTCTATAAAGCTCGACTTGTCGCAAAAGGGTTTCGACAAATTCAAGGAGTTGACTACGATGAGACTTTCTCACCAGTAGCGAAGCTAAAGTCTGTGAGGATTATGTTAGCAATCGCTGCATATTACGATTATGAGATATGGCAGATGGATGTCAAAACAACATTCCTCAATGGAGACATTGATGAAGAGTTGTATATGATGCAACCCAAAGGTTTTGTCGATCCTAAAGATGCTAACAAGGTATGAAAACTTCAACGGTCCATCTATGGATTGAAGCAAGCATCCCGAAGTTGGAATCAACGTTTTGATAAGGTGATCAAAAGTTTTGGTTTTATACAAACTTATGGAGAAGCTTGTATTTACAAGAAAGTGAGTGGAGCTCAGAGCATTCTTAATACTATATGTGGATGACATATTATTGATTGGGAATGATGTAGACCTTCTTAATAGTGTCAAGGAATATTTGAATAATAGTTTTTCAATGAAGGATCTTGGCGAAGCAACTTACATATTAGGCATAAAGATTTATAGAGATAGATCGAAACGCCAAATATCATTGTCATAGAGTACATATTTGGACAAAGTTCTAAAGAGGTTTGGAATGGAAGATAGCAAGAAAGGGTTCTTGCCCATGTTGCCCAATACGACCTTGAGTAAAACTCAAAGTCCGACATCGGCAGAAGATAGAGAAAGGATGAGTAAGACTCCCTATGCCTCAGCCATAGGATCTCTAATGTATGCCATGCTATGTACTAGACCCGACATTGCATATCGTTAGTTTAACTAGCAGATATCAAAGTGATCCAGAGTGGATCATTGGACAATGATCAAAACATCCTTAAGTACTTGAGAAGAACTAAGGATATGGTTCTTTCTTATGGAGGTGATGAACAGCTCGTTGTTAATGGTTACACCGATGCTAGTTGGAACACCGATCCGGATGATTCTAAATCACAATCTGGATACGTATTTATTTTGAATGGTGCAACAGTTAGCTGGAGGAGTGCAAAGCAAAGCGTTGTGGCGAGATCTTCAACTGAATCGGAATACATGGCTGCTTCGGAGGCTTCACAAGAAGCGATATGGATGAAAGAGTTCATTACAGAGCTGGGTGTGGTTCCTAGTGCGCTGGACCCAATGTCTATCTACTGTGATAACATGGGCGCCATAGCCAATGCGCAAGAACCAAGGTCACACAAGAAGCTGAAGCATATCAAGCTATGTTTTCACGTTATTCGAGAACATATCCAGGATGGGGATATAAAGATTTGCAAAGTACACACAGATCTGAATGTGGCGGATCCGTTGACTAAACCTCTCCCAAGGGCAAAACATGACCAGCACCAAACTGCCATGGGTGTTCGGTATATTACCATGTAATCTAGATTAGATGACTCTAGTGCAAGTGGGAGACTGTTGGAGATATGCCCTAGAGGCAATAATAAATGTGGTTATTATTATATCTTTGTGTTTATGATAAATGTTTACATTCATGCTATAATAGTATTAACAAGGAAACATTAATACTTGTGTGATTTGTAAACTTAATTTGAAGTCCCTGGTAAAGCCTCTATATAATACCAGCTTGTTGGTTAATAGATGATTGTGGTTTCCCTATCATGAACATTGAGATGTTATTAACAACAAGATCATGTCGTTAGGAGAATGATATGATGGACATACTCCTATAGATAAGCGTAGCATAAAGATCAAGTCATTTTAATAGTTCAAGTGCTATATGCTTTCTGATACATAGTAATCTAATTCCTTTGACCATGAGATCATGCATATCACCTTTATCGGATGGATGCTTTGATGACATCAAACACCACACCGTAACTGGGTGGCTATAAAGGTGGCATTGAGTGTTCGGAAAGTGTTGGTTGAAACACATGGATCAAGAGTGGGATTTGTCCATCCATATGACGGATAGATATACTCTGGGCCCTCTCGGTGAAATGTCATCCAATTAGCTTGCAAGCATGTGACTGGCTCACAAGGGATCACATATCACGGGAACGAGAAAAGAGTACTTATCGGTAACGAGGTTGAACTAGATATGCAGAGATACCGACGATCATAACCTCGGATAAGTAACATATCATGAGACAAAGGGAAATTGATATCGTATGTAAGTGGTTCATTCGATCGCAAAGTAATCGTAGAAATATGTTGGAGCCATATGAATTTCCAGATTCCTCTATTGGTTATTGATCGGAGAAGTGTCTCGATCATGTCCGCATAATTCACGAACCGTAGGGAGACACACTACCGGGGGAATTCCTTCCCGGAGAGGGGAGATCGTCGCCATCAACACCATCATCAAGCTGGACTTTATCGGGATCATCATCATCATCACGACCACCATCATCACCATCAGCACCCTCATCACCATCTCCATATTGCTGTAACAATTAGGTTGAATCTTGCATTAGTTCTTAGGGGAAACTTTCCCAGTGTTGATTACTCTTTGTAGTTGATGCTTTTGAGTGGAACCATTGAATTATTGTTTATGTTCAGATTGTTATACATCATTATTCCATCTCTGATCATGATCCATATGATGTCTTGTGAGTAGTTTGTTTAGTTCTTGAGAACATGGGAGAAGTCATGTTGTTAGTAGTGGAATTGTGTTGAGAAAGATTCAATAGTTTGATATTTAAGTTGTGGTGTACTTCTTCTAGTGGTGTCATGTGAACATCGACTACATGACACTTCACCTATATTGGCCTAGGGGAATGCATAGTGTATTTGGCTACTAATCGTAGGGGTTGCCGGAGTGACAGAAACCTGAACCTCCATTAGGAAACCATTGCACAAGTGACGTAAGGGTCTTAGAGTTTAAAGCTATGGTTAGGTTTCTACCTTAATTACTTTCTTGTACTTATGGATGTTTGCAAGGGGTATAATCACAAGTATGTATTAGTCCTAGGAAGGTCAGTACATTAGCACATGTTCACCCACACAACACTTAGCAAGCTAAAGAAGATTAATCAACTATATGAAGCGAAAGCACTTGACAGTCTTCCCATGTGTCCTCGAGAACGTTTGGTCATCTTAAGTAATCCAACCGGCTTGTCCTTTGCTGCATAAAGGATTGGGCCACTTGCATTTATTCACCGCCTTTTATTTACTCGTACTTTATTTACTTGCTTTATCAAAACCCCCTAAAAATCCGTTTGCTAAGTATTTGCAGAGAATTCCTGATCCATACCACTAGCCAACACCTTCTGCTCCTTGTTGGGTTCGACACTCTTACTTATCGAAAATACTGCGATACACCCCCTATACTTGTGGGTCATCAAGACTATTTTCTGGCGCCATTGCCGGGGAGTGAAGCGCTATTGGAGAGTGGAACCTCATGCTACTAAACAAAGACCGAACCTCATGCTACTCAACTTTAGTCACAAGTAAGCTCTTTTCATTGTAAGTACATATGTATCATAAAGAACCGCCAACGGGGTACCCCTTGCACATGATACAGGAGTTATCCCATAATCAAAATGACAAGGCAAGCAGACAATGAGCATCTCAGCAATCTTTTTATTTGCTATTTGCACAGGTTTTTATTGAGGATGCTTCATAGATTGCTCATTATGGTGATGCTGCAAGTTTCCACCATGACTAGGCATGGCTTAGGCTAGCGACCTAGGCGTTTCTCTAACACACATACAAACTCCATGATCTTACAAGTTCCACTTTTATTTCACACCGCCGGGGTCCATAAGCAAAAGAACATGATATCAACGGGGTACAAAGTACAAGTGCAATGTTGAAAGCATTCCCCATGATACATGGTTCTGCTAATTTCAACTTATAAAGCACAAGCATATACGCAACAAAGAAGGACCCAATGGTTCAAGTTTATTAGATGCAAAAAAAGTAAAGTGTGCCACCAAGTTCGTGAGAGCTTTAATTACTAGTTTTCTCATAACAAGTTTAATTTGGAAGGTAAACAAAAGCATGAATATACTTGGAATAGCATAAGCTAATAGGTAGGTATGGTGGACTCTTTAGAATAACTTGGTTTAGGGAGTTGGATGCATGAGTGGAACTCATACTTTGTTGTGGAGGCTAGTAAAAGACTGGGAGCGACAAACTAAGAGAGCAATAATGGCCATAATCATGCAGAGCGACAAAACATCATTGATCAAAGCATAAAGTGATACTACAAGTTGAAAACTAAAGGATCATAAAGGCTATGGTGAATTTGGATAGTCATAACATGGTGTGAGCATGCGCCAAGTCAACCCAAATAAAGCATCAAAGGAGAATACCACTATACTATGCTTTAATATGCTAAAACAACGCATGATTCATCCAAGGCACATTAAGCAATATCAATTGTTTATAACAAGTCATGCTACAGCAAAGAATACTAAGCATAAAGCCAAAACAATATCATGCATGGCATGACAAAGCATATGCCACAGTCAAAAACAAGCTCTTTCTACCACTTAAGCATGAACTTTCCTACTCTTTTCTAAACCAAACCAAACTATTTGAAAACCAATGTATGAAAGAGGGGGTCCAACCAATTTATTCAGCAAACTAAGCAAACCAAGTAAATGAAAACCAAAAACAAAAAACGAAGACGCTCCAAGAACAACACAACTGTGCATGAAGCAATAAAAATGAAGTGTTCGGAAGAAACCTGCGATTTTTATTGATGAAGAAGGGGGTGCCTTGGGCATCCCCAAGCTTTGACGCTTGTACTTCTTGGATATTTCTTGGGGTGACACGTGTGTCATGCCCCAAGCTTGAGCTTAGTCCATCTTTCATCCCATTACGCATTCCTTCCATACACCTAAAAATTTCCCTTTATACAAAACTTCACACAATCTTTATTAGCAACATTAGTGCACTCAAGATAATAAGTCTTTAGGTTCAGTTATAACACCAAATAAACTTCCATTAGAACACTAGCTACTGAAGCACTTCCCTCAAAAGCTCAATTCCTCAAAAGAACTCAAAAAGGAACCAAGAAGAAGCAAATGCATAAAATGGCAGAAATCTGTCAAAACAGACCAACAGGTAAAGACGAATTTTTTCGAAGACCTTCTATTGCTCAAATCAAAAAGTGTTTAACTAAAGAAAGTTAGATAACAACCTGGGGCAGAAGCATAAAAATTGACGCTTCAAAATGATGTTCAAAGATATTACACGAATGTTTACGGTGAAGCACAAAAATCTCAGCAACTTTCCCAATCATTACTTCTCTCTCATTAGAGGTTACTTTTGGCACAAAAAGCAAATAAAAAGGATAAGGAGCGGTTCCAAGACTCATCTAAAACTTTTGGTTTATCTCCCAATAAGTACTTTTCTTTAACGCCTTTAAGTTAGGCATAAGAAGCAAGAAAAAGAATCAAGTGTTCTCAAATGAAGAAGCATTAAAACCAAATTTCTTGCCCTTACCTCTTTTACTTTTATTCTTAACCTTGGGGAAAATATGATTGTTTGGTGGAGAATAAAGGTGCATGGTCCCCTTTCCCACATCTATTATTGCTCCAAGGAGTTCTAATAGGGACCTTCCAAGTGTAATTTGTCCTTTTCCTGCACATTCAATAACAAGATAATCGGTAGAAATCATTATCCCAAGGATCTTTGTAAACACTCCTTCAGCTATTCCAAAAGGTAATATGGTAGCATTATTAGCAAGAGATATTTCTTTTCCTCCTTCAGTAATCCCCCAAAGATTCAAAGATTTCATAAATATCTTTGGGCATAAGACAAAATTCAGACATGATATCACAGCGAGCTTGAAAAGTTTCATTATTTATATCAATCTTTACTGTGGGGAGCCACTTTGATTGTTCAGAATTTATTGGAACATAATTATGATGCTCTCTAAGCGTATTATAGCAATCTTTTAAGCTGGTAGTGCGGGTCTCAAGAGTGTTTAATCTAGCAAATATGCTTGCAAAAGAAATATCAGTTTTGCTAGGCAAGTTGTAAGTAAGGATCAATTTATTTATAGCATTAATAGAATCATCCTCATTACATTGGAGGAAATATCCTCCCACAACATCATCTAAAGCATATCTATAGCAAAGAGCAATTCCAAGGTAAAAACTGCTAAGGAACAAGCTTTGAGTCATTTTAGGCTCAGTTTTTTCATGTAAATCAGAGATTCTAGACCAAGCTTCCTTGAAGCTTTCCTCAATTCCTTGTTTAAAAGTGAAAATCATTTCCTCGGGTGACATAGTGATTGGAGCAAGGCTAGACATAAAGGAAACTTAAGATAGAGACTAATTTTTTGTTGTGTTTTCAAGAAAGCAAACTTGTAAAACTAATTTTTGTGTGTGTTTTTGATAAAGAAACGAGCAAACAAAACAAAAAGAAACTAAGAAAAGCAAAAATAACAAAGTAAAGAGATTGTTTATGAGGGACTCCCCTTGTGAAGATGTCCTTGACTCCCTGGCAATGGCGCCAGAAAATACTTGCTGACTCGTGTATTAATGAGCTCGTTGGGGAACCCCAAGAGGAAGGTATGATGAGCACAGTAGTAAGTTTCCCTCAGTTATGAAACCAAGGTTATCAATCCAGTAGGAGCAAGGAAACACCCCAAAGTTGTTGCTAGTTGAGCCTTGGCAGGGCGCACTACCGGTGCTAGTAGCAACGTGGAGACCTGCACAACACAACCACAGAACTTTGTCCCCAACTTGCGATGAGGTTGTCAATCTCACCGGTTTTGCTGAAAACAAAGGGATAAACATATCGAATGGAAGGAAGTAATAGTTTGCAGAAAGTAAACACAAAGTAGTAAATAGTTTGTAGATTGTATGTAAAAGAAAGGACCGAGGTCCATAGTTCACTAGAGGTGGCTCTCCTTAAGATAGATAACATGTTGGGTGAACAAATTAAAACGGGGCAATTGACAAACACCGAGAAAGCAATACATGCATATACTAATCATATTGACTCCTTTGGAACTTGATTGGGCATTACAACATTATACATAGACCGCCATCCAACTGCATATATGATGTAACACCCTCAGAATCGGCCCTATGCAAGTTTTAGCGATTCCCGCCAAACCCGCATAGAAACGATTCGAAGGTGCCCACCAGGCACTTTCGTGCGGGTGGAAAACGAAGTAATAACATTACACAACAGTTCTCGATGGAACCCACAGAACAGATATATATACAACACGACTCCATGAGTCAAAAATACAGAAATACAATACAAAGATCCAAATCACCTTGAAAACGATAGAGCGTCCAGCTACGGACAAGATGCAAATGGGGCTAAGAGCCCTGAAGAATAACCAATGGCGTCCATAACCCTGCAGGCCAAGCGGAAGGGTAACCCTGCTAACGACGTCGATCTCAAAACCTGCTTAAACAAAGGGGTGCCGACAAAGGGCAAAGGAAAAAGAGGAGTCGATCGAGGCCAGTGCAGCGAGGCTAGAATTCGGTCCTCGCCTACATAGGTATGGTGGATCAGCGGCAGCATGCACTAAACAACCTATAGAGACTCGATACAACCGGTTATCTCGAGAGGGATAAGAAAGACCTATTCGGAACCAACCTGGTACTAACACCAAACAATCCCATCCTGGTATTCCCCCTCGAGACCAACGAGGAAGTCAACCGAGGAACTCACACAGTTGGTAGTTTTATTTATTCAGTTATCGTTGCAGCAATTACTAGTCGGTGTAGATAGTCATCCCGATAAAGTAAGCGATGGGCACTTTTAGTTAACCATTCTGTTATAGTTGCAACAATTACTAATCAGTCAGATAGCATGAGATAAATCCAAAACCAGCTCGTTGGTACTTTTATTTAGCCATTCCGTTATAGTTGCAATACTTACTAGTCAGGTACAATGGTCGCAAGCGACACCCAAACAAGCAATTGTTGGCAGTTTTATTTAGCCATTCCATTATAGTGAAGCTGATTACTAGTCATTATAAAGTCAAATTTATAGCACTACTTTAGTTATAGTTGTCTATGATCGAGATACTGTGCTCCAAGTCGTCCATAACCGCGGACACGGCTTTCAGAAAGTTTTACCTGCAGGGGTGCACAAATAGCAACACACACTCGATATGCCTCGGAAAAACCAAATCAAAACCCAACGAGGCAGTCACGACAAAGCAATTACAGGATTCAGAAATATTTCAGGGGCCACCCCTTTAAGTAGATCCATAGAACGAAGCCGGCCGGCTCAAACGGGCTTAAGGTTGTGGAGGCGGTAAACGACGGGAACCGAAAGTGTGGCTGGGCTTGTCGATACAACAAATCGGGCCACGATCCTAACAAGATAAATGCGACCTCGCACAATTTAAATAAAGCAAGAAAGCATGGCATAAGTACAGGATAGTAAATAAAACCTCAAACTAGTTTGTGGCCCCAAGAAATAAGAATGAATCAAGCTCGCTCAGCGGTCCATAAGCCTCCCGGATGTGGATAGCGAATATTCAAGGAACAGTATCAAGTACTCGGGTCCCTACGGACACAAGTGGACGGTTAACAACCAAATAACATCTATTGCCCACCTGCCTGCTACCTACTTTAATTTTAGTTATTAAACAGTAATTAAAGTTAACGATAAATATAGCCAAGATCATCTCCAACATCGAACAGGCGGCAATACTCCAACAACTGTGGTACTTGACGACACGCAACAGCACTTGAGCAAGCGACTACGACGCGCAGGTCCAACTATCTACCAAACAACAGGTAATAGGATGTGTCCAAGGCAATATGAGTCTGCAAGGGATATCACGGGCACGAAAACTAGAGCATCGCAACACAGATAGCAATAGATCAACAGGAGGGAATAAATACTAGAAAAGTAAGATAGGAAGAAAGGAGGAGGTGCTCGCTGAAAACATTGCGAGGGTTCATCCAAGATCGGGCGAGCTCACATCAACTCAACGGCCTAGTCCGAAGAAGCAAAACACTAGAAGAAACACCGGATGCACTATTTAAGGTTACGGCAGAAGACCGGGCATGATGCATGTATGATGTATGACATGGCAAAGATGCGATGCAATTAGGCAATATTAAGCGGAACTGGGGTCCCGACATTTAGTTAAACGGTTCAAGTTATTTATATACCCCGCAAATTAAATGTTGTAATAACAGGGCAAAATATATCACCGGTTCGCTACACCAATTTAAATGAGGCCAATATGAGACTAGATTTGCCCGCATATGGCCCCATATTTATTTATAAGGTGAATCGCATAAGGCCCCAAACCACGTACAAATATTCATGCAACATGACAATTTAATATGCAACAATTTATATAGATGACATTTATTAAAATAGGGGCTCAGAAGAAGGTTCACACATTAGGGTTCGGAAGATCTTGGTTCTGGGGGTCGGGGTTCGGTCTCAGGGTTCAGGGTTCGACGGGATCGGTCTCGGCGGGATCGTTCTCGGATAACAGAGTAGATCTTGGCGTCGGGGTGCATCGGATTCTTCCGGGTCGGTGTCGTACTTGTCGCATTCGTGGAGACCTTGTCGGGTCCGCGGGTCGGGTCGGACTTGGCGTTTGGGGTGAAGAACTTGGCCTTCTGCGTCGGTGTCCTTACCGTCCGGGTTCTCGAGTATCGCATCCGGGAAGGAGTACTTGTCGTATTCGCATTCGCATCGATCGGGCGACCTTAAGTTATCGGGTTCGATCGTCGAATCCGTGAGGGAGATCTTGACGTGGCGTCGGGTCCAGAAGGAGTTCTTGTGGTTTCGAGATAGAGGACTTGACGCTCGCGACAGGATCCTCGGGTTCAATTCTTGTGGGTTCCAACTTGTAGCTCTTGACAGGTCTTCATGATCAATCGCATCTCCCAAAGACGCTATCGTGACTCCACCAGACGTTCATCAAGCAACACCGAATGCCGAAACAAAACATTGCGCATGAGGGCAGCGAGCGGGAGGGTGGCCATGGCGCTGGCGATGAGCTCGACGGGTCCGGCTCGCGGAGGACGCGCAGGACATAGGGGCGAAGCGGTGGCGTCCATGGCGGCGAGACCGGCGAGAGCGCCAGCGGAGGCGGGCTCGGAGGCGCTGCGGCTGCCGGTGGAGGCGAGGGTCGTCAGCGAGGTGGGGGCAGGACGCGGGCTCTTCAGTCGCCGACGGAGGACATGGAGGGCGGGTCGCGGACGCTGGTGGCGGACGGAGGAGCTCGCTGGTCGGTGGCCGGAGAAGCGAGCGGGCCGACAGCGGGAGACAGCGCCTGCAGTTCTGGCGCTTGGTGAGGCGCGGCGACCAAGCGGCTTCAGGCGGAGGAGGAGAGAACGCCAGCATGGCGACGCTGGCCGAGGCAAGCATTGGCGGTGACGGGCGATGGCGTGGCCGGAGAGGCTGAGGGGGGAAGGATGCGGGGGGGCGGCGGGCGCGGGGGGGGGCGGAGCGGCGGGAGGAGGCGGTGGGGCGGGACCGGCCGAGGCGGGAGGAGGATGAGGGCGCCCGTGGGGAAGGGGGAGGCGGGAGGTGGGAGAGAGAGAGGAAGGAGACGGGAGGGTTGGTGGGTGGTGGGACCGGGGTGGGCCAGGGCTGGAGAGTGGGTTGACCGGGGGAGGAGGATGGGAGGGAGTGGGGCTGGTGCGGGCCCAGGTGGTCAGAGGGAGAGGGTAGGGAAGTGGTGGGTGAGAGAGGGAGTTTGGGGGGGAAAGGTGGCAGCGGGTTGGGGTGATGTGGCGGTTGAGGATTGGTTAGAGGGGAGGGAGAGGTGAGGTGGCAGCCAGGGATTGGTCCGGGTGAGGTGGAGAGGGGCTGGGTAGGTTAGGTTGGGTAGAAAAAGGTTTTTAGGTTGGACCGATTTTATTCTGGGGGTGGTCGTTCGGGTCGAATCGGCCCGTTCGACTGCCCCACTAAAAATAATTAACTATTTTATTTATTTCAAACCGGGCTTTTGCAAACCGATAGCAGACAAAACAAAATATCCCGGCGACCCGGGTTTGCGTTTGAATAAAGACAGGGCGTTTAGAAGACAAATTAGGTTTTCCGAAAATAGTTTTATGCAAGCAAATGCAAGATGATGACGATGCTCAAATGCAATGTGGCATGATGACATGAGCATGCGGTCATGATGATGCAATGCACAAAATCAACGCGATTTTCTAGTAGTGGTTTTTGCGGGATGCCACAATTCGACACCACTAACAATGGATCTCGCCCTCGAGATCCGCCTCATGGTACCGGAAAGAAGGGCGGCGATCTGAATCTTCTCGCATCGTGTGGATCCTCGCGACACCACTAACAAGAGGTCGTTGTCCGTGATCGTCGAGAGAACACTCCGGAAACAAAAGGTCGAAGGTAGAGGTATCAACAAATAAAGCTACCTCTAGCTTCCGTGGACGGAGTGAAATTGCTGGATCCACTGATTCGATGTACAAGAGCGAATGATAAGAGTAGTCGGATGGTGATCAGTCCATCGCGCACCCAAACCATTACTCTGCACACGAATAGGCGGATTATGCAACCAACTCTCGGAATCAGACTGACGATCTTGACAAGCGAGGTTCGGAAACAAAGAGGGATGCAGACTCTGCATCGGATCTAGCGTAGATGATGTCGTCGCGTCGGAGAACACCGGAAGGCACGAGAAGGAACAAAGAGAAGGCCACCAGACGAAGGATTCCTCGGATAGCATGAAGACCAGATGTAGCAACACCGTTACCAAAAGAGGAAGCGAAACCCTGAAGGTACAACGGAACCCAACCACGAGAAATCCTGGACTCAAAGAAAGAGAAGAGAGCGGATTCAAAACGCGTAGAGGTAAGGAAAGAATAGCAGCGGGGTAAGGAGTAAAATCAGACCTAATCAGAACTATCCAACCGATTTTTCAAAAATAGTTTTGACACTCTACTTCGGCCGTTAGCTAGGTTATCCTACAGGCTGGACTTGTGGGGTATCGCAACTGCTGAGCTCTGATACCACTGTAACACCCTCGAATCGGCCCTATGCAAGTTTTAGCGATTCCGCCAAACCCGCATAGAAGCGATTCAAGGTGCCACCAGCACTTTCGTGCGGGTGGAAAACGAAGTAATAACATTACACAACAGTTCTCGATGGAACCCACAGAACAGATATATATACAACACGACTCCATGAGTCAAAAATACAGAAATACAATACAAAGATCCAAATCACCTTGAAAACGATAGAGCGTCCAGCTACGGACAAGATGCAAATGGGGCTAAGAGCCCTGAAGAATAACCAATGGCGTCCATAACCCTGCCCAGGCCAAGCCGGAAGGGTAACCCTGCTAACGACGTCGATCTCAAAACCTGCTTAAACAAAGGGGTGCCGACAAAGGGCAAAGGAAAAAGAGGAGCGCCAAGATCGAGGCCAGTACACGGCGAGGCTAGAATTCGGCGGTCCTCGCCTACATAGGTATGGTGGACTGAAGCGGCAGCATGCACTAAACAACCTATAGAGACTCGATACAACTGTCGGTTATCAGAGAGGGATAAGAAAGACCTATTCGGAACCAACCTGGTACTAACACCAAACAATCCCATCCTGGTATTCCCCCTCGAGACCAACGAGGAAGTCAACCGAGGAACTCACACAGTTGGTAGTTTTATTTATTCAGTTATCGTTGCAGCAATTACTAGTCAGGTGTAGATAGTCATCCTGATAAAGTAAGCAGTGGGCACTTTTAGTTAACCATTCTGTTATAGTTGCAACAATTACTAATCAGGTACAGATAGCATGAGATAAATCCAAAACCCAGCAGTCGTTGGTACTTTTATTTAGCCATTCCGTTGTAGTTGCAATACTTACTAGTCAGGTACAATGGTCGCAAGCGACACCCAAACAAGCAATTGTTGGCAGTTTTATTTAGCCATTCCATTATAGTGAAGCTGATTACTAGTCATTATAAAGTCAAATTTATAGCACTACTTTAGTTATAGTTGTCTATGATCGAGATACTGTGCTCCAAGTCATCCATAACATGACACGGCTTTGAAAGTTTTACCTGCGGTGCACAAATAGCAACACACTCGATATGCCTCGGAAAAACCAAATCAAAACCCAACGAGACATACGACAAAGCAATTACAGGATTCAGAAATATTTCGGGGCCACCCTTTAAGTAGATCCTGAACGAAGCCGGCCGGCTCAAACGGCTTAAGGTTGTGGAGGCGGTAACGATCGGGAACCCGAAAGTGTGGCTGGGCTTGTCGACACAAATAAATCGGGCCACGATCCTAAGCAGACAAAGCAAAGACTGCACAATTTAAATAAAGCGATAAAGCATGGCATAAGTACAGATAGTAAATAAAACCTCAAACTAGTTTGTGGCCCCAAGAAATAAGAATGAATCAAGCTCGCTCTGGGGTCCATAAGCCTCCGGATGTGGATAGCGCGAATATTCAAGGCAATTATCAAGTACTCGGGGTCCTACGGGACACAAGTGGACGGTTAACAACCAAATAACATCTATTGCCCACCTGTGCCTCTACTTACCTACTTTAATTTTAGTTATTAAACAGTAATTAAAGTTAACGATAAATATAGCCAAGATCATCTCCAACATCGAACAGGCGGCAATACTCCAACAACTGTGGTACTTGACGACACACAACAGCACTTGAGCAAGCGACTACGACGCGCAGGTCCAACTATCTACCAAACAACAGGTAATAGGATGTGTCCAAGGCAATATGAGTCTGCAAGGGATATCACGGGCACGAAAACTAGAGCATCGCAACACAGATAGCAATAGATCAACAGGAGGGAATAAATACTATAAAAGTAAGATAGGTAGAAAGGAGGGAGGTGCTCGCCTGAAAACATTGCCGAGGGTTCATCCGAAGATCGGGGCGAAGCTCACATCAACTCAACGGCCTAGTCCGCGAAGAAGCAAAACACTAGAAGAAACACCGGATGCACTATTTAAGGTTACGGCAGAAGACCGGGCATGATGCATGTATGATGTATGACATGGCAAAGATGCGATGCAATTAGGCAATATTAAGCGGAACTGGGGTCCCGACATTTAGTTAAACGGTTCAAGTTATTTATATACCCCGCAAATTAAATGTTGTAATAACAGGGCAAAATATATCACCGGTTCGCTACACCAATTTAAATGAGGCCAATATGAGACTAGATTTGCCCGCATATGGCCCCATATTTATTTATAAGGTGAATCGGCATAAGGCCCCCAAACCACAGACAAATATTCATGCAACATGACAATTTAATATGCAACAATTTATATAGATGACATTTATTAAAATAGGGGCTCAGAAGAAGGTTCACACATTAGGGTTCGGAAGATCTTGGTTCTGGGGGTCGGGGTTCGGTCTCAGGGTTCAGGGTTCGACGGGATCGGTCTCGGCGGGATCGTTCTCGGATAACAGAGTAGATCTTGGCGTCGGGGTGCATCGGATTCTTCCGGGTCGGTGTCGTACTTGTCGCATTCGTGGAGACCTTGTCGGTCCATGGTCGGGTCGGACTTGGCGTTTGGGGTGAAGAACTTGGCCTTCTGCGTCGGTGTCCTTACCGTCCGGGTTCTCGAGTATCGCATCCGGGAAGGAGTACTTGTCGTATTCGCATCGGCGACCTTGGCGGTTATCGGGTTCGGTCGTCGAATCCGTGAGGGAGATCTTGACGTGGCGTCGGGTCCAGGAAGGAGTTCTTGTGGTTTTCCGAGATAGAGGACTTGACGTTCTGCGACAGGGATCCTCGGGTTCAATTCTTGTGGGTTCCAACTTGTAGCTCTTGACAGCGGTCTTCATGATCAACTGCATCTCCCCAGCACGCTATCGTGACTCCACCAGGACGTTCATCAAGCAACACCGAATGCCGAAACAAAACATTGCGCACAGGGGCAGCGAGGTGAGGGTGGCCATGGCGCCGGGCGACGAGCTCGACGGGTCCGGGGCTCGCGAGGACGCGGGACATGGGGCGAAGCGTGGCGTCCATGGCAGGCGAGACCGGCCGAGAGCGCCGAGCGGAGGCGGGCTCGAGGCGCTGGCTGCCGTGGAGGGCGAGGGGTCGCCGGCGAGTGGGGCAGAGGGACGGCGGGGCTCTTCAGTCGCGACGGAGGACATGGAGGGCGGGGTCGCGGACGCTGGTGGGGCGGACGGAGGAGCTCGCCGGGGTCGGTGACGCGGCCGAGGCGGAGCGGCCGACAGGAGGAGACGCCAGATGCGGTGTAGGGGGCTTAGGAGGCGGCGCTAAGCACTAAGGCGAAGCGGCCGGAGGAGGGAGGAGAACGCCACAAGCTGGCAGGCGAGGCGGGCTGGCGGTGAAGGACGGGAAGGCGGCGGCGGTGGCCGGCGAGGCCGAGGGGGGAAGGATGCGGGGAGGCGGCGAGCGCGGGGCGGGGCGGAGCGGCGGGAGGAGGCGGTGGGGCGGACCCGGCCGGAGGCGGGGCGGAGGATGCGGCCGGCGCCGTGGGGGGCGGGGGAGGTGGGAGAGAGAGAGAGGAAGGAGACGGGAGGGTTGGTGGGTGGTGGGACGGGGTGGGCCAGGGAGGAGGATGGGAGGGAGGATGGGGCTGGTGCGGGCCCAGTGGTCGAGGGAGAGGGTAGGGAAGTGGTGGGTGAGTGAGGGAGTTTGGGGGGGCATGGTGGCAGCGGGTTGGGGTGATGTGGCGGTTGAGGATTGGTTAGAGGGGAGGGAGAGGTGAGGTGGCAGCCAGGGATTGGTCCGGGTGAGGTGGAGAGGGGCTGGGTAGGTTAGGTTGGGTAGAAAAAGGTTTTTAGGTTGGACCGATTTTATTCTGGGGGTGGTCGTTCGGGTCGAATCGGCCCGTTCGACTGCCCCACTAAAAATAATTAACTATTTTATTTATTTCAAACCGGGCTTTTGCAAACCGATAGCAGACAAAACAAAATATCCCGGCGACCCGGGTTAGAAGACAAATTAGGTTTTCCGAAAATAGTTTTATGCAAGCAAATGCAAGATGATGACGATGCTCAAATGCAATGTGGCATGATGACATGAGCATGCGGTCATGATGATGCAATGCACAAAATCAACGCGATTTTCTAGTAGTGGTTTTTGCGGGATGCCACATATGACTAATAATCCACCTTCAGGTTATCATCCGAACCCCCTCCAGTATTAAGTTGCAAGCAACAGATTATTGCTTTACGAATTGCGTGTAATCTAAACAATACGATTGTTCTATGAACAAAGGATTGTTGTTTTCTCCCTAGTAGCAACAACACATCTAGTACCTTAGAGATTTCTGTCACTTTCCCAGATTACCAGAGGCATGAACCCACTATCGAGCATAAATACTAACTCTTGGAGTTGCTAGCATCTACTTGGCCAAGATAGCTACTAACAACAGAAAGCATGCAAGATCACAAATAGCAAAGACATGATAGAATCAATAATCAATCTAAAATAACATCTCAATATCCATCGGATCCCTGCAAACACAACATGCAGAATTACAAATAGATGATCTTGATCATGAACGGAGCTCACAAGATCTAGACATGAAAGCACAAAGGAGGAGAACCAGCCATCTAGCTACTACATGGACCCGTAGTCTAGAGATGAACTACTCATGCATCACACCGGAGTCTTGCATGATGATGAAGAAGGCCTCCAGGGTGAATTCCCCTCTCTGGCAGGGTGCCGGGAAGAGCTTCAGATCCCTCCCGATCTAGGGATGGAGATGACAGCGGCTACAGACTCTTTCCTTGATTTTTGATCGGGACCTTAGGGTTTTGGTATCGGAGGCAATATATAGGCAGAAGGAGAGGCCGAGGGGGTGTTGGGGTCAGCCAGACCACCCCCTGGCGTGGGCCAGGCCTGGCCACGCGGCCAGGTGGTGTGGCTGGCCCCTAGCCCTTCTCCGTCTCGTATTCGAGCTTCAGATGTCTTCCGAAAAATAAGCACTTTGGCTTTTGTCCCGTCCAATTCCAAGAATATTCATTTTCTGACTTTCCTGGAACCAAAAACAGCAGAAAACAGGCAGCTGGCACTATGGCTCTTGTTAATAGGTTAGTCCAAGAAATCATATGAAAAGTACTCCAAAGTGTGGACAAAACACAAGAAAGTAGATAAAACCAAGAATGGAACATTAATAATTATAGATACATTTGCAATCTATCACACAGGTTGACCCACACAACACTTAGCAAGCTAAAGAAGATTAATCAACTATATGAAGCGAAAGCACTTGACAGTCTTCCCATGTATCCTCGAGAACGTTTAGTCATCTTAAGTAATACAACCGGCTTGTCCTTTGCTGCATAAAGGATTGGGCCACTTGCTGCATTTATTCCTACTGTCTTTAATTACTCGTACTTTATTTACTTTCTTTATCAAAACCCCCTAAAAATCCGTTTGCTAAGTATTTGCAGAGAATTCTTGATCCATACCACTAGCCAGCACCTTCTGCTCCTCGTTGGGTTCGACACTCTTACTTATCGAAAATAGTGCGATACACCCCCTATACTTGTGGGTCATCACGGCGGTGGAGGCGGCGGCGGTGCGGAGGACTCCTTCCCCGCCGCCGGTATCACAGGGGAGCACCGCCCCTTAGCTCCCTTCCTTCATGGCTTCTTGGGAGGCCTTCCCCATGGAGATGGGATCCATGGGGGAGGCAAAAACATGGCTTTGGTGGCTGCAAATTCGTTGGTGGAGGTGTCTGCCACGAATTAGGTTTCCTCCCTTTATATAGCTTCTCGGGTTCCTGTCACCCCATCTTGGGCTGCTGTAAATCGAGCCTATTGGGACCATCCAGACTTGGAATCAGCTAATTTTATGTCCAGAACATTTGTCGCAAAATTGCCAACAACTTTGTAGTTGAAGAGTTCTCCGTTTGACGCTGTATTCAACCCAAAACGTGACCATCTTCAAAAAGAGTTCTGAGACAGATTTCTAGAAAATCCCAATTTGACTCCAACAAGGTTTCCACTTGTATTCTTGGTAATTCCTACACATCAAAGTGTAAAACAAAAACATTGTGCACTTTTGCAACTATTAGTAGGTTAGTCCAAATAAACCATAAACTTTATATAAAAAGGAGTATCAAAAGCATATTATTAGCATAAAACCATCAAAAATTATAGATATGTTATGAACGTATCACTCGGCTTGCTTGGTCGCGCTGGCAGCACGCGGTTGACCTACTACTCTCTCGCATGCTATTGTGCTGCTGGGATCGCGGGCGGTAGTACTGGCCCTAGCCAGAAATTACCCCAACGGGCAAATCTGGCCTTCCCTTTAAATAGCCTTTTCCCCTTATTCTTTTGGGTAGCTTCTTCCTCTATCTTTTGTGAAGATTTGCCTCTTTGTTGTAATCCTTGTGTTCTTGATTCTTGTCCATCCCTCCAATGATTCTTGCCAATATTTGAGGGGTAGATAGAGGATATCTAGATCTATATTTTGACCAAACCAAATCACCTCTTTGTGAGTGAATCTTTGGGATCTAGATCTTTGGGACTTTTTGTATTCCCCTTTTGTGTTCTTCCTCTCTTGTTCCCCAAATTGCTTTAGTATCCTTGTTGGAACTTGAGAGTGAAGATTTGGGGCATCTTTGTGGTGTTCTTGCCATTTGCATTAGGTGCACCAGTTTGTGTTCTCTCCGGAGGATTTGTTCGGTGATATTCACTGAAGCTTGTCCCTCTTGGGTTCTTAGAACCCTAGATGGTTGCGTGGCCTTTGTGATGTGTTCTTGGGGTATTCAATTAAGTTGTGAAGCTCCCCAAGATTGTGGCCTTGGTGGGGTTTATTGGGAGCCTCCAATTAAGTTGTGAAGATAGCTCTAATCTTGTACGGGTTTGGTGACCACCCTCAAGTGTCCCATA
Source organism: Avena insularis (assembly GCA_023614405.1). Classification (NCBI taxonomy): domain Eukaryota; kingdom Viridiplantae; phylum Streptophyta; class Magnoliopsida; order Poales; family Poaceae; genus Avena; species Avena insularis. The sequence continues at coordinate 457,179,777 of CM042694.1, forward strand.
GTGGAATGGGTGCTTGCCTGTGTGGTGGGTGCTCGGGAGAATAGGGTGAGGCCTTTGTGGTGTTGGTGGTCTTAGTACCGCCCACCCCTCCAACGAGACGTACTCCCTTGTTGGGAGGAACTCGGTAAAATATCGTCGTCCCCGCGTGCCTCGGTTATCTCTATACCTGAGCTCTTTACTTATGCACCTTACATTGTGATAGCCATCGTGCTTAAAGTTATCTATTGCTATCATATTGTTGCTTGTCTTGCTTAGCATAGGTTGTTGGTGCACATAGGTGAATCTTAGTATATCAAGGCTTTGTGCTTAATAAAAGAAAATGCTAGTTTTATTCCGCCATTGTTAAGCCCATCTCGTAGAAGTTTTTAATCGCCTATTCACCCCCCTCTAGGTGACATCCGTGATCTTTCAATGGAGGTAGTACTATTAGTATCATGCATATGATACTAGTGTATGTACTATCTCCATAGTGCATGATATCATATGGTAGTATCATACTAGTACTATATTTAATGATTTGTAGAATCTCAATACAAAATTGTGTACAAGATTTATTTCCATGAAGTTTTACGTGTTATGATACGATATCTACCTATGATACTCTAACCATCTCTCTCTTCATTAATTATTATACCACATCAGATTTTTGCTAACATGGTATGCATGATACTATGATACTCCCACTAGGACCAGCCTAAAAGAGGCTTTGCATGATACCACATGATGTCTACGCACTTCTATTCTTGTAGACAGTTGTTGGGCCTCCAAGTGCAGAGGTTTGTAGAACAGCAGCAAGTTTTCCCTTAAGTGGATTACCCAAGGTTTATCGAACTCAGGGAGGAAATGGTCAAAGGTATTCCCTCTCAAGCAACCCTGCAATCAAGATACAAGAAGTCTCTTGTGTCCCCAACACACCCAATACACTTGTCAGGTGTATAGGTGCACTAGTTCGGTGAAGAGATAGTGAAATACAAGTGGTATGAATAATTATAAGTGGTAACGGTGATAGAGAATAGCTTGATGGCGTGGAAGAGACTAAAGGCAAACTGAAATAAAGATGGAAGCAAGCAAACATGTAATAGATCTAGTAGCAAACGGTGTATCAATGCTTAGAAACAAGGCCTAGGGATCATACTTTCACTAGTGAACACTCTCATATAAATATATTCTTCTTTATGATACTACGCTGAACTACTCTCCGGTTGGACACTCTAATCGATGGTAGGGCTATAACAGCACACCTCAAAGTAAGTCTTTCCCATCTAGCAAACCCCACACTGTCACCTTGAGCACTGGATGGTTCCAACAAACACCACAATTTCATAAAGACATCCAACTCCAAATATAACTCATAACAAGTATTTGTAAACTCTAGCCTAAGTGCCACCATGGTGTGCACGCTGTCACTTTCACATACATGGGGAGAGCAAAGATCTATTAAAGCACTTGAGTAGCAAGGTAGATCTATAGATTACAAGATCATGATCTCAATAAGATCATGCATAGAGAGAGATGAACACATAGCTACCAGTAGAACCCTTAGCCTCGAGAGAGAACTACTCCCTCATCATCATAGGAATCAGCAATGGTGATGGAGATGGTGGTGGAGATCGATGGAGATGGCTCCGGGGGCACTTCCCCATCCCGGCAGGGTGCCGGAACAGAGACTTTCTGTCCCCCGAATCTCCCCTTCAATGGCGGCGGCGCTGCGGAACTTTTCGTGGATTTCTGATTGACGATCTAGGGTTTTGGTATCGGGAGGCTCTTATAGGCGAAAGGGGGTGTGGCCACCCTATGTCCCTCTCCGACTCTCCTTCTGGCTCCGTGAGTCTTCCAGGAAAATAGTAACTTTGGCTTTTGTCCCATCCAATTCCGAGAATATTCATTTTCTGACTTCCTGGAACCAAAAACAGCGTAAAAAGCAGGCAATCGCACTGTGGCATCTTGTTAATAGGTTAGTCCAAGAAATCATATGAAAAGTACTCCAAAGTGTGGACAAAACACAAGAAAGTGGATAAAACCAAGCATGGAACATCAAAAATAATAGATACATTTGCAATGTATCAACATCCCCAAGCTTAACTCTTGCTCGTCCTCGAGTAGGTAAGTGATAAAAAGAAAGAATAATTTTTGAGGTGACATGCACCATCAAAGACTTGATCAAAGTATTTGCAAAACATTCAAAGCTGGGATCATAATACTTCAATCATAACATGAAAGACAATGTTCTAGCAATAAGCAAAGAAACTATGATGCACATAAAAAGGCACAAACAAAAGATTCATGAATAACAATGCTTTGCAAGACGTTTGTTTGTTTCACATAAAGAAAACATAGCATAATAGTATTCAGCTTGTCCCTCAATAGAGTAGCAAAGATAAATGCATAGGACACCTTCAAAGTTCATAAGAGTGACTAGATACAAATAGTTTAAAACAAGCAATATCAAGTTATGCATCAATCAACTAGTCTTGGGACAATGCACATAGAACTAAGAATGGTCACTATGCTCTCAAAGTAGGTGCATAAAGATAGAAGGTGGAGACTCAATATAATGGTGGATGAAAGGCCTTTTTATAAAAGGAAGTAGGGATTCAAGTCTCATAAAGAGCTTCCAAAAATTATGGTACTTATAGCTTTCAGCTCTCATTGCCCCTATCATAAGCATCTTGAAGTGATTAAGGTTAAAGTGAACAAACTATGGTGTACATGCTTGACGAAGTATAAGTTAGAAATCTCATGTCCCTTGTATACGAGGGCCGCTCCTCATGCTACTCAAGTTTAGTCACCGGTAAGTTCTTGTCATTGTAAGTACATGTGTATCATAGAGAACTGCCAACGGGGTACCCCTTGCCCGATGATACGGAAGAATCCCCATATCAAAATGACAAGGCAAGAAGACAACGAGCATCTCATGAATCTTCTTATTTACCATGGAATATGGTGCTTTTTTATCTCTTTCCTCTTTTCATAATCTCTTTTTTTTCTTTTTCTCTTATTTTTCTCAATATAGGACTCTTTTTTTATAAGAAGAATGCTTCATGGACAGCTCATTATGGTTACGCTGCAGATTTCCACCATGTCAGCATGGATTAGACTAGCGGCCCAGGCGTTTCTCTAACACATATACATAACTCCATGGACTTACAAGCTCCCCTTTCATTTCACATCGATGACATCCATATACAAAAGAGCATGATATCAACTAGGTACAAGTACTAAGTGCAATGTTGAAAGCGTTCCCCATGAAAGCATGGTTCTGCTAATTCCCAACAAATAAATGCAAGCATATACAACATAGACGACACAATGGTTCAAGTTTATTAAGGGCAAGAAAAGTAAAGTGTGCCATCAAGTTTGTGAGAGCTTTAATCACTAGTTTTCTCATAACAAGTTTAATTTGGAAGGTAAACAAAAGCATGAATATACTTGGAATAGCATAAGCTAGTAGGTAGGTATGGTGGACTCTTTGGAATAACTTGGTTTAGGGAGTTGGATGCATGAGTGGAACTCATACTTGGTTGTGGAGGCTATCAAAAGACTGGGAGCGACAAACTAAGAGAGCAATAATGGCCATAATCAGGCTGAGCGACAAAACATCATTGATCAAAGCATAAAGTGATACTACAAGTTGAAAACTAAAGGATCATCAAGGCTATGGTGACTTGAGATAGTCATAACATGGTGTGAGCATGCGCCAAGTCAACCCAAATAAAGCATCAAAGGAGAATACCACTATACTATGCTTTAATATGCTAAAACAACACATGATTCATCCAAGGCACATTAAGCAATCTCAGTTGTTTATAACAAGTCATGCTACAGCAAAGAATACTAAGCATAAAGCCAAAACAATATTGAGCATGTCATGACAAAGCATAGGCCACAATCAAAAACAAGCTCTCTTTAACACTTAAGCATGAACTTTCCTACTCTTGTCCAAACCAAACCAAACTATTTGAAAACCAATGTATGAAAGAGGGGGTCCAACCAATTTATTCAGCAAACTAATAAAACAAAGCAAATGAAAAACCAAAATGAAAATGAAAAAGAAGACGCTCCAAGAACAACACAACTGTGCATTAAACAATAAAAATGAAGCGTTTGGAAGAAACCTGGGATTTTTATTGATGAAGAAGGGGATGCCTTGGGCATCCCCAAGATTTGACGCTTGTACTTCTTGGATATTTCTTGGGGTGACACGCATGGCATCCCTAAGCTTGAGCTTTAGTACATCCTTCATCTCATTAATCATTCCTTCCATACACCTGAAATATTTCCTTCATACAAAACTTCACACAATCTTTATTAGCAACATTAGTGCACTCAAGATAAAAGGTCTTAAGGTTCAGTTATAACACCAAATAAACTTCCATTAAAACACTAGCTACTGAAGCACTTCCCTCAAAAAGCTCAATTCTCCAAAAGAACTCAAAAAGGAACCAACAAGAAGCAAATGCAGAAAATGGCAGAAATCTATCAAAACAGACCAGCAGGTAAAGATGAATTTTTTCGAAGACCTTCTGTTGCTCAAATAAAAAAGTGTTGAACTAACTAAAGTTAGATAACAAACTGGGGCAGAATCAAAAAAATTCACGCCTCAAAAAGACGTTCAGAGATTTTACACGAATTTTTACGGTGAAGCACAAAAATCTGTTTCGGGACAGCAACTTTCCCAATCATTATTTCTCTCTCATTAGAGGTTACTCTTGGCACAAAAAGCAAATAAAAATGATAAGGAGAGGTTATTACAGAGGTAATAACTTCCAAGACTCATCTAAAACTTTTGGGTTATCTCCCAATAAGTATTTTTCTTTAACGCCTTTAAGTTAGGCATGATAGTTTGAGAAGATGCTCACGTAAGAAATATGAATTGAAGTAAAAGAGAGCATCAAGAGGCAAATTCAAAAAACTTTAAGTCTAACCCACTTCCTATGCATAGTAAAATTGTAAAGAAACAAGTCAAGAAAGCACAAAGCAACAAACATAGGAAAGCAAAACAAGTGCAACTTCAAGACTTTCAACATAAAGAGGGGAAACTTAATATTATTGAGATGCATAAAACCATGTTTCCCTCTCTCATAATAACTTTCAGTAGCATCATGAATAAAATTAACAATATAACTATCACATAAACATTCTTATCATGAGCCACATGCATAAAAGAATTAATACTCTCCCCATAAAAATAGTCATTCTTATTAATTGTAGTGGGAGCAAAATCAACAAAATAGCTATCATTATTATTATCATCGCCATAATCATCAAATATAGGAGGCATATTATAATCATAATTAATTTTCTCATCAATAGTAGGTGGACTGAAAATATCATACTCATCATTGTAATTATCATATATTGGAGGCATAGTATCATCAAAGTAAATTTTCTCCTCCATGCTTGGGGGACTAAAAAGATCATTCTCATCAAAACTAGCTTCCCCAAGCTTAGAATTTTCCATAGCATTAGCAATAATGGTATCCAAAGAATTCATACTAACAACATTGCTATTAGCATGCAAATAAAGTTCCTTAGGTTTTTTAATTTTCTCTTCAAACACTTTATGTCCTAACTCAAGATAAATACTATAAAGCTCTCTAATTTTTGTTGTTGTTTTCCATTAAGCCTAACTAGTGAAAACAAGAAACAAAAAGACAAAATTGCAGAATCTAAAGGAAATAACTTCGAGCACTCACACCGGAGGATGTGAGTACCTTTTACCTTACCTCCCCGGCAACAGGGCCAGAAAATAGGCGTTTGCCGTGGGAGGTTCTTCTTCTTTAATCCTCCAGTGTGAATACCTTTTACCTTACCTCCCCGGCAACGGCGCTAGAAAATAGCTTGATGTCTACGCACTTCTATTCTTGTAGACAGTTGTTGGGCCTCTAAGTGCAGAGGTTTGTAGAACAGCAGCAAGTTTTCCCTTAAGTGGATTACCCAAGGTTTATCAAACTCAGGGAGGAAGTGGTCAAAGGTATTCCCTCTCAAGCAACCCTGCAATCAAGATACAAGAAGTCTCTTGTGTCCCCAACACACCCAATACACTTGTCAGGTGTATATGTGCACTAGTTCGGCGAAGAGATAGTGAAATACAAGTGGTATGAATAATTATAAGTGGTAACAGTGATAGAGAATAGCTTGATGGCGTGGAAGAGACTAAAGGCAAACTAAAATAAAGATGGAAGCAAGCAAACATGTAACAGATCTAGTAGCCAACGGTGTATCAATGCTTAGAAACAAGGCCTAGGGATCATACTTTCACTAGTAAACACTCTCATATAAATATATTCTTCTTTATGATACTACACTGAACTACTCTCCGGTTGGACACTCTAATCGATGGTAGGGCTATAACAACACACCTCAAAGTAAGTCTTTCCCATCTAGAAAACCCCACACTGTCACCTTGAGCACTAGATGGTTCCAACAAACACCAGAATTTCATAAAGACATCCAACTCCAAATATAACTCATAACAAGTATTTGTAAACTCTAGCCTAAGTGCCACCATGGTGTGCACGCTGTCACTTTCACACACATGGGGAGAGCAGAGATCTATTAAAGCACTTGAGTAGCAAGGTAGATCTATAGATTACAAGATCATGATCTCAATAAGATCATGCATAGAGAGAGAGATGAACACATAGCTACCAGTAGAACCCTTAGCCTCGAGAGAGAACTACTCCCTCATCATCATAGGAATCAGCAATGGTGATGGAGATGGTGGTGGAGATCGATGGAGATGGCTCCGGGGGCACTTCCCCATCCCGGCAGGGTGTCGGAACAGAGACTTTCTGTTCCCCGAATCTCCCCTTCGGTGGCGGCGGCGCTGCGGAACTTTTCGTGGATTTCTGATTGACGATCTAGGGTTTTGGTATCGGGAGGCTCTTATAGGCGAAGGAGGCAAGGTCGGTGGCCAGACAGGGGGCCCACACCGTGACCTAGCGTGGCCTAGGCTGGCCCGTGCCAAGGGGGGTGTGGCCACCCTATGGCCCCTCTCCGACTCTCCTTCTGGCTCCGTGAGTCTTCCGGGAAAATAGTAACTTTGGCTTTTGTGCCGTCCAATTCCGAGAATATTCATTTTCTGACTTCCTGGAACCAAAAACAGCAGAAAACAGGCAATTGGCACTGTGGCATCTTGTTAATAGGTTAGTCCAAGAAATCATATGAAAAGTACTCCAAAGTGTGGACAAAACACAAGAAAGTGGATAAAACCAAGCATGGAACATCAAATATTATAGATACATTTGCAATGTATCACCACACCTATATTATTTTTTCCACTATGGAGGTAGTAACTTAGACTAGTAACATATTCATGTACTACTCTAAGTCACTCCCCACTATGACTAGCCTTATGCTAGCTCTAGTGGGAGTATCATAACTGGTATCATGCATGCCATGTTGGCAAAAATCTCATGTGGCACAATAATTAATGAAGAAAGAGATGGTTAGAGTATCATAGGTAGATACCGTATCATAACACGTAAAACTAGAAATTCTAATGCATATAAATCTTATACACAATTTTACATTGAGATTCAACAAATCATTAAATATAATACTACTATGATACTATCACATGATACCATGTACTATAGAGATTGTATCATATACTAATATCATATGCATGATACTAATAGTATAATACTCCCACTATGACCAGCCTTAGTGGGAGTAACTTGGGTAGTAACATAGTCCTACATGTATTGCCAACTAATCATTTAGATGACATGCCATGTAATTAAATGATGAGAGAGAGGCTTGTGGTAACTAGCTGTGTTACCATAACATCACGCGTTTTAAGACAAAATGAGTCTACATTGCAATAAAAGAGACTTTGCATGATACCACACATATGTTATTTTCTACTATGAAGGTATTAAGTTAGACTAATAACATATTCATGTTACTACTCTAAGTTACTCCCCACTATACCAGCCTTATATGGATCCACCTGTAAATCAATGTGTAAAATGGACTTACCTGACATGTACTATGTTCAATGCGACATTATCTAGCGGCGATGAGATCTATACTCAGATTGCATCGATCAAAGATTGGCCCCAAGAGTGCAGAAACGTTCTTCAGAAGAATAAAGGTTTATGACCCAAGTGTAATCTAATTAGCTCAGGGAAGGGGAAAGTTATTTAGACATTACACGCGACCACTTGTTTCACGGTGGGAAATGGAGAGCGGGCCAAATTCTGGCAGGATCATTGGATCAATGGCCACCGGGTTGAGGAGATTGCACCTAACTTGCTTCCCGTGGTGCCCCCGAGAAAAGTGAAGGCTCGATTGGTCAAGGAGGGGCTTGAGGGTATGTGGCTCAGAGACTGTGGGCCGGACCTAGGCGAGGCGGCAGTCCCGCAGTTCTTCCTGTTGTGGCATGCGCTCACCGAGATTAGGTTGGCCCCCGGGCGTGAGGACGTGTTGGCCTGGAGGTGGTCGCAGGACGGGATATACTCGGCAAAGTCGGCTTACGACGCCTTCTTTGCTGGTACTACCCGAGCTCCTGCCGCCACCCAGATTTGGCGTTCCTAGGCCCCGCACAGCTGTAAGTTTTTCGTGTGGCTGGCATCTAGGGACCGATGTTGGACGTCTGATCGGTTGGAGTGGTGTGGGCTCCCCCGGCCGGCCAAGTGCCCGCTTTGTGACCAAGATCCGGACATCATCCAACATCTTATGCTAGGATGTGTGGTGGCCCGAGAGGTTTGGGCCTGGGCGCTCCGGCAGTGGGACCGGATCTAGTGGATGCCGGAGGGGTACACGGACCTCCTTCATTGGTGGACATCCAGACCTGATACGTCCATAACGTATCTATAATTTTTGATGGTTTTATGCTAATAATATGCTTTTAACACTCCTTTTTGTATAAAGTTTATGATTTATTTGGACTAACCTACTAATAGTTGCAAAAGTGCACAATGTTCCTTTTTTACACTTTGATGTGTAGGAATTACCAAGAATACAAGTGCAAACCTTGTTGGAGTCAAATCGAGATTTTTCCAGAAATCTGTCTCACAACTCTTTTTGAAGATGGTCACATTTCTGGTTGAAGACAGCGTTAAACGGAAAACTCTTCAACTGCAAAGTTGTTGGAAATTTTGCGAAAAACATTTTGTACATAAAGTTTAGCTGATTCCGAGTCCGTACGGGCCTTTTAAGCCCAATTTACTGCAGCCCAAGATAGGGTGACGGGAATCCGAGAAGCTATATAAAGGGAGGAAACCTAATTCGTCCAGGGCATCTCCACCCACGAATTTGCAGCCACCAAAGCCACGTTTTTGCCTGGATCCATGGGGGAGGGCTCCCAAGAAACCATGAAGGAAGGGGGTTAAGGGGCGGTGCTCCCCCATGATACCGGCGGCGGGGAAGGAGTCCCCCGCGCCACCACCGCCGCTGCCGCCGCCCTCTTCACCTTCTTCACCGCCATCTCCATCACCTAATCCTCCTAGTATGCAGTGGTTCATACTACCACATACCTCTGTACCATCCTATGTAAACATGGTGTTTGATGCTATAAATTATAATCCTATGATCTATGTCATGTTTGCGTAGTTTCTTTGTTCTTAGATTGAATGGTAGAACGTCTTTGGTTCATTAGAGTTGTATGTTGATATGGTACAGTCCTTTGGTGTCCATTATATTTGTGCGCGCATGGATTAAACATCATAGGGTTTGTAGTATGTGTAAGAGGAAGGGGGAAGTTCTGCCGGAGTGATAGAAACCTGAGGACGCGAACCGGAACGTTGCACATATGGGAGTAAGAGGACCATTAAACATAAGGCTATGGTTGGGGAAAACTTAATGCATTGATTGGTACTTATGGATGTTTGCTAACAATCCAATCATATAGTACATGTAATTCCAAGTAGTGAAGCGCATGTATATTTAGCCTCTCCCACATAGAAAACTGCATCGAAGACAATGGACCCGATCTATTCGCTATTTAAACTTGGACAAAGCCACCACAATTACCACCACTATTCCACACTCATGGTTCTGTTAGTTTAGTGTATTTTATTGCTACAGCAACTAGATTTACTTTCTTGTTATTTATTATCATGCAAAGCTATCTCTATTACTTGTATTGTTGCTCTAGTTTTATTTCCTAGATAATGCAAACGTTTAGTGTGCGTAGAGTTGTATCAGTGGTTGATAGAACTTGAGATAATATTTATCCTACCTTTAGCTCCTTGTTGGGTTCGACACTCTTACTTATCGAAAAGGCTACACACGATGCCCTATACTTGTGGGTTATCAAGACCTTTTCTAGCGCCGTTGCCAGAGAGCAATAGTGTGTGGGTGAATATTCTTGTGTGCACTTGTTTGCTTTATCTCTAAGTAGGTTTTACTTTCAGTTATAAGCTGTTCTCTATCTTAGTATGGATAGGGAATGCGAATTACAAAAAAAATAGTTGTACTTGTTACCTAAAAACATTTTCAAAAAGGAAAGTGATTGGAAAGATGAGTAATGGTTAAGTGGGGGTCGACCTTGAACACTTGTGTTTATGCCTATGAAACCAAAACAAATCTTTCCATGGAAGATTTTCAGTTAAAAACTTGTAGGAATACATGAAGTCTTGAAAAAGAAAGATATTTCTCGTATTGATCTTAATGCTTATTCATTCGAAAATACTTGAATCTTGCTTCTATGCCTAACTTAAAGGCGTTAAAGAAAAGTACTTATTGGGAGATAACCCAAATTTTTTAGATGAGTCTTGGAAGTTATTACCTCTGTAATAACCGCTCCTTATCCTTTTTATTTGATTTTTGTGCCAAGAGTAACCTCTAATGAGAGAGCAGTAATGCTTGGGAAAGTTGTTGTCCCGAAACAGATTTTTGTGCTTCACTGTAAAAATTTGTGTAAAATCTCTGTACATCGGTTTGAGCTGTGAATGTTTGTGCTTCTGCCCCAGGTTGTTATCTAACTTTCGTTAGTTCAACACTTTTCGATTTGAGCAACAGAAGGTCTCCAAAAAAATTGGTATTTACCTGTTGGCCTGTTTTGACAGATTTCTGCCATTATTTGCATTTGCTTCTTGTTGATTCCTTTTTGGGTTCTTTTTGGGGAATTGAGCTTTTTGAGGGAAGTGCTACAGTAGCTTGTGTTTTAATGGAAGTTTTATTGGTGTTGGAACTGAACCCAAAGACTTATTATCTTGAGTGCACTAATGATGCTAATAAAGATTGTCTGAACTTTTGTATGAAGGAAAATTTTTAGGTGTATGGAAAGAGTGATGTAATGAGATGAAGAATGGAATAAAGCTCAAGCTTGGGGATTCCACGCGTGTCACCCCAAGAAATATCCAGGAATTACAAGCGTCAAAGCTTGGGGATGCCCAAGGCATCCCCTTCTTCATCAATAAAAATCTCAGGTTTCTTCCAAACACTTCATTTTTATTGTTTCATGCACAGTTGTGTTGTTCTTGGAGCATCCTCATTTTTGTTCTCATTTGCTTGGTTTTCTTAGTTTGCTTGAATAAATTGGTTGGACTCCCTCTTTCATACATTAGTTTTCAAATAAGTGTGGTTTGGATTGGAAAAGAGTAGGAAAAGTTCATGCTTAAGTGGTAAAAGGAGCTCGTTTTTTATGGTGGCCTATGCTTTGTCATGTCATGCTTGATATTGTTTTGTCTTTATGCTTAGTAATTTTTGATGTAGCATGACATGTTATAAACAATTGAGATTCCTTAATGTGCCTTGAAAGAATCATGCGTTGTTTTAGCATATTAAAGCATAATATTGTGGTATTCTCCTTTGATGCTTTATTTGGGTTGACTTGGCGCATTCTCACACCATGTTATGACTATCCCAAGTCACCATAGACTTTATGATCCTTTAGTTTTCGACTTGTAATATCACTTTATGTGTTAATTATGAAGGGAATATGCCCGAGAGGCAATAATAAAGTGGTTATTATCTTATTCCTTGTTTATTATAAATGTTTATTTTGCATGCTATAATTGTATTGATCGGAAACGTCAATACATGTGTGTTTAATAAACAAAAAGGGTTCCTAGTTATGCCTCTCTTATAGACTAGCTTATTGATTAACAAGATGATCAAGGTTTCCTGATTATGGACATTGGATGTTGTTAATAACAAGGTCACAACATTTGTGAAATGATGTGATGAACATTCATCCGAAGTATAGCATTACGATCAAGTCATTATGTTTATATTTCTATAACATCATACGGAGTAATCTTTATCCTTAGACCATGAGATCATGTTAATTGCTAACACCGGAAGAGTATCTTGATAACATCAAACGTCACACCGTAACAGGGTGACTATAAAGATGGGTTCAGTGCTACGAAGGTGTTATGTTGAGGATCATGGATCAAGAGTGGAATTTTTCAATCCCGATGATGGATAGATATACTCTGGGCCCTCTCGGTGATATCACATTAAGGTAGCTTGCAAGCAAGTGATGTGATCACTAGAATGTTATATCACGGGAACAAGAAAAGAGTGCATGTCAGTAACGAGATCAAACTAGGTATTTTGGATACCGATGATCGAATCCCAGACATGTATTATATCAAGAGACAAAGGGATTAAATTACAAGCGTTAAAGGTTCTCACGATCACAGAAGTCATCGTTGAATATGCAGGAGTTAGTATGGACCTCCAGGTCCCGCTTCTGATTATTGATCTGAGAGGAGTCTCAATCATGTCTGCATTATTCGTGAACCGTACGGTGACACACTTAAGAGTTACCGGAAACCATTTTGGAGCACATATGTTTCAGACGAAAGAATTGCAAAGTGCAGGAATTGTTTCGATAGAAACCGGAATTGTTTCGGGTGAAATTGCAGAAATTGGTTCTGCATGTGATATTGAAATATTGCAAGGGGTTATATGTGAATTTTTGTTAATTAAAGTAATTAACAAAATTCTGAATAAATTTAATAAAATAATTTTATTAAATGAGAGAGCATTAAACTTAGAGAATTTTAATGCATTTAAAGTGGGGACTTTAAAAGGGAATGTGAAGAGGCATTTTAATGTGGAGGGGTTACCACCACATGAATGGAGGAGGTGAAGGGGCACCCCCTTGAGGCGCCGACCATGGGGAGGGGCACCCCCCTCCTCCTATAAAAGGCCACCCTCTTCCTCCTTCTTCCTCACACCTCCTTGTGAAGGATCTCTCTCCCCCTCTAGAATTATTCACCCATGGTCTCGGATTAGCGAGATACATGTTCCCGGTGGCATTTCGTCTGGAAGGAGTTGTTTCTTCCGCTGGATCGCTGGATCAAGGAGGTGGAGGTTGTCCGGTGTCTTGAACGTGTGTGTGAGTGCGGATGCGCTGCTGAGTTGCGGCACTCGGACTTCCTCACGATCTTGAGATCGGCAAGTGTATGACTACATCAACCACGAGTTCCTACTCATTAACAAAACTCGTTGTCTTCGAGGGTAAGTTCTTGTTGGATGTATGTCCACCCGTCGCTCTGTACCTAGTAGATAGATCTTGGCATATAGTTCTCATCGTAGGAATTTTTTTGTTTTCTCTGTTGCTTACCCAACAGTGGTATCAGAGCCTGATCTACGCGTAGGTGCTTTGCACAGGTAGTACACATATGTTTATATGTGGGCGATGATGATCATGTTATTGCATCTTCTATGTATTTTGGATATTGGTGGCATAGTGGGATGAAGCGGCCCGGACCAACCTTACATGTCATCGTACATGAGACCGGTTCCACGACTGACATGGAACTTGTTTTGCATAAGTGGCTAGCGGGTGTCTGTCTCTCCTACTATAGTCAATATCTGATTTACAACGAGTTGCTAATAACTTGGTTATCCTCGTTGTGGTTCCATGTTCGTAGGTAAGACCGGTTCTATCTCCGAAAGCCCTAAGCCACGTAAACTTTGCAATTGATAAATTAGAGGCATCTAGTTTAGATCGTTGCTGGGCTAGTGTCTTGATATGGTATTGTTGTAAGTAGAGTATGATAGATACTCTTACAACACACTCAACGTGTAAGTTCCATAGACCTTGGCCTTACACACAAAGGAATGATAGAGATCATACCACGATGCAAATGATAGAGATCAAATGCATGGACCATATCATCTCACTTTACACATTAGATGTTAGCATCTTATACTGCTAGTTTGGTGATTTCTGTAGCATTGTAAGATGATCCCTCATTTAGATATCAAGATAAAAATGTGTTCTTCCTTAAGTATGCACCGTTTTGTGGATCGTGTTTCGAGACATCACGTGATGATCGGGTGTACTCGACTCTACGCTTTCATACAAACGGGTGTAAGACAGTTTTACACATGCGAGTACTAAGGTTCTTACTTGGCGAGCCTAGCATGTATAGACATGGCCTCGGAACACGGACCGAAAGGTTAAGCATGAGTCATATAGTTGATATGATTCCCATATAGATGCTCGCCTTTGAAGCTACATCAACTCACGTGATGATCGGACTTGGTGTAGTGGATTTGGTTCATGTAATCACCAAAAAGGCACGAGGGATGTCGTTTTTTGAGTGGGAGTTCATTTCTAATTTGGATTAGTCAAACTCAATTTGTCATAAACTAGATCGAAGTTAATTTGCATAATTGGTTGTAGTCATTGGCGTCTGTTCACTACCTTATGCTTAGTTTTAATTGGGACAATAGAATTATAGAATTCTGGATATTTACTTTACGAACTGGTATCGTATTGTTTTGAATGTCAATTTAAAGTTTATAATTCCTATTGCAAACTTTCAACAAACTTTGTTTACTCCATGAAGTTTAATAAGTAGTATTAAATCAAGAGTAAGAATTCCAATGTTAGTATCTAAAGTATCATGTTTGCCTCCATGATTTTTGATATTCAAAAGTTGTTTTAATATCAAGATTATATAGGAGCTGAAAATTGTTTCAGAAACCATCATGTGTGAAAGATATTGTGATATCTGAAACAATGTTTTTGGTTGCATTATAATAGAGTATAATTTAGCAAAATACATGTTCTCATATTGTATGAGAATTTGTGAAGGAGGGAGATGTTAAGCATCCGGATCTCCCAAAAAGGTTTTTGGGAACTAACATTATACTCGCAATTCTTCCTTACAGGCTATAGTAGCTTGATCATGAAAGTTGTCATGATAAGGATGAATAGAAGATGTAAGTAAAATGTTTACTACACTAAAATATTACTAAAGAATGGATTTTTGAAAGAATGCCAAACATTTGATGATGGTGATCAACTTCAAAGTGCAAGTCCAAAGGTATTAGTATTTGACTATATACACTTTGTACTATGTGTCATGTGAGTGACACCACTATTGATGTTGATAGATTCTTTTAAAAGGAAAAGGAATTGCTGAAAGAGAATCTATAAAATATTTGGCAGAAAAGAAAAAGTCGGAAATGTCCAGCTTAGGTATATAGAAGATATACATGTTATGGCTGTATTCCTTGCTTGTTAAACAATGTGGTTCTGAGGTATTGGATACCGGTATTGGATACCGAATTGGTTGGTATGAATTGTCATACAGGACAACGCAATTCATGAACTACAATGGCCTAAGTAACTAGCAAGAGAATAAGTGATGATGTTCATCGAAAACAAATAAAGTGTTATTGTGTTTTTCGTTGTCGTCAAACCTAGCCTTCAAGATTTGTTTTAATAATTGTTATTTTGTTCCAGTATTATGAGAACAATGGTTGTTCAAATAATTACCATATTCCATAAAGGATGGATGAACTTTTACAAGTCTAGTGGGAGAAATCACATCCATAAACACTATTGCTAAAATGTCGCAAGACAAATGATTGAAAGATCACTTATGAAGTGACATCGCTGTTTAAATTATATTGGAAAGAAAACATGAAGAAAAACCATGTTGATGGAATTTTTGGAGTCTTTGATTTTGATCAATTGACGCTTGTGAGACTTTCCTTGAGATAATTGAAACTCCGTTCATAGGCCAAAGAGGAACGGATAACTAGCTTATTGGAAATTGTGCATGCTGATGCGCATAGTCCATTATGTGTAGCCATATGTGATGGATCTTTTTGCTTCATATGCTTTCTCAAGAAATTTTGGTGAATATATCTATATATTTACTTAATAAGGAAGAAGTATGAAACATTTGAAAATTGTTCAAAGATTTTCAAGATGAAGTGAAAAATAATTGTAACAAGAAAATAAAGAGTTTATGATTTGATCATAAAGGAAGATATTTGAGTTACATGTTTAGCAAAAACACCTAAGATTTGATTAATTGTTCCATGATTTGTGTTTCTCGATAAACCATAGGAGTATGGCATATTCAAGAAATGAAATCAAACCATGTTTGACATGGTAAGATCAAAGGTGTCATTTATAAAACTGCTATTATGTTTTAAGGATTGAAGCTTTAGAGACTACCGCTTTTACACTGAAAAGAGCACCATCGTAATCCGTTGAAATGATACCATATAAGTTATGGTTTGGGATAAAACCCAAATTGTCTTTTCTTAAATTTTGGTATGCTATGCATAAGTAAAATGTTTACAACCAAAGTCGAATAAGCACGTCTTTGTAGGTTATCCCAAAGAATTCGTTGGGAATTTCTCCATAACATCGAGGACAAAAGAGTTTGTTACTTGGAACATCAAGTTTCTTGAGAAGGAATTTTTCGCGAAAAGTTAAGTGGGAGGACAATAGAACTTTGATAAGGTTGTTGAACCTTAGCTATATGTACTAAGTAGCACAGCACCGGAAAGTGTCCCGGTGGTGGCCACAATGCTCATGGCTCCCGTGATTACAAAGGTTGTGATCTCGGAGATTAGAGTTCCTATTGAACCGTGTGGGTCGGTAAGAATCAAATAGTGTGATTTGATAAGCAAGTCGTTATTGTTTTGACAATGATGAACCGACTACATGCAAAGAAGCGATGATGGGCCCTGACTCCATAAAATGACTAGACGTAATAGAATCCGTGATAGTATCCATACATGAGAAATCAAGTTTCTGAACTTGGAAGACCCTCTGAAAAGGCGTAAAGCCTATCGGTCGTGTTTGGATCTATAAAGAAATAGACATGGATGTTTAACATCTATGAAATAGTCGACATGTCGGAAAGAAGTTTACGGCAATGTTCAAGGAGTTTACTATGACAAGATCTGATCATTCATAGCGATATATAGTCTTGACGAATTAATGTAGCAACCACTACATATAATTTGGTATATGGTAGTTGAATAAACAAAACAAGGTTCTTCTAATAGAACGGTTACCTAGGACGTGTACATGACATGGTCCGAAGGGTTTTGTTAATTCAAAGGGTGCTAAAAGGGCATGCAAACTTCAATAGTTGAAGTAAGCATAGAGGAGTTGGAATCTTCACCATGATGAAACTGTTAAAAGAGTTTAAATTCATCAGAGATGATGAAGATGCTTGCATTTGCAAGAAATTAAGTGGGAGCGCTGAGACATATTTTTAATACATTATGTAGAGGACATATTGTTGATTGGAAATGATGTATCTTGTATTCACACAAGTTAAAAATTTCATTAAAATAAGATTTCGATGAAAGACTTGGGCAAACCTAGAATATTTGGCATCAATATCTATATGGATAGATTAAGGCGCTAATATGGTTGTGCCAGACATACATATATGAGATATTGAAAGGGTTCAATATGGAAACAACAAGAAAGGTTCTTGCTGCATGGAAAGAATTGTATCAAGATTCAAGTGTTTCAACACTTGGTGAGTAAAATCACATGAAGATTTTGATCGATTATACCATGATATGTATATATCCAAAAATGTCCTATGCTCTAAATGTTATGATCACATACCAGAATGATTCATAAGATGATCATTGGACGATAGTAAAGATATTCTTATGAGCTGTGGAAGAACTAAGAATATATCATGTATAAGTGACAAATAGTTAAAGGTAGTTCATTGTAAAGTGTTACATTGATACTATTTTTTTGTCACAAGATACAAATTAAATTTATCTCAATTTAGACTATGGGTGGAACAATGTAATGGAAAGGATGTTCCATGATGGATTTGGATGAGTTCCAAAGTTGAGACATTGTGACGGATACTACAACAAAAGGCTAAGTATATAACTGCTATAGTAGCAGCAAAGGAGGGCATTTGTGTTAAGTAGTTTGTCATCAAACTAGGTGTGGCTCAAAGTGGGCTAATACTATGAAGATATATTGTGTGACAATAATATCAACATACTTTAACCCGAACGAACTAAAGGTCTCACCAAAGGACCAAATTTATACAATTCCATCTCATTTGAGAATGAGTGATGCGTAGAGACGCAAAGACATGCAAATACATGCAAATACACATGAACCTGAAACTATTAGATCCGGAGATTATGTTAACCACTAGCAATCGCGTATATGCAACACCAGAAAGCCATAGCTGTTCAATACGCAAAGTTTTTCAAACTAGATTATTGACTCTAGTGCAAGTGGGAGACTGAAGGGAATATGCTCGAGAGGCAATAATAAAGTGGTTATTATCTTATTCCATGTTTATGATAAATGTTTATTTTGCATGCTATAATTGTATTGATCGGAAACGTCAATACATGTGTGTTTAATAAACACAAAGGGTTCCTAGTTATGCCTCTCTTATAAACTAGCTTGTTTATTAACAAGATGATCAAGGTTTCCTGATCATGGACATTGGATGTTGTTAATAACAAGGTCACAGCATTTGTGAAATGATGTGATGAACATTCATCCGAAGTATAGCATTACGATCAAGTCATTATGTTTATATTGCTATAACATCATACAAAGTAATCTTTATCCTTACACCATGAGATCATGTTAATTGCTAACACCGGAGAGTATCTTGATAACATCAAATGTCACACCATAACAGGGTGACTATAAAGATGGGTTCAGTGCTACGAAGGTGTTATGTAGAGGATCATGGATCAAGAGTGGAATTTTTCAATCCCGATGATGGATAGACATACTCTAGGCCCTCTCGGTGATATCACATTAAGGTAGCTTGCAAGCAAGTGATGTGATCACTAGAATGTTATATCACGGGAACGAGAAAAGAGTGCATGTCGGTAACGAGATCAAACTAGGTATTTGGATACCGATGGTCGAATCTCGGACATGTATTATATCAAGAAACAAAGGGATTAAATTACAAGCGTTAAAGGTTCTCACGATCACAGAAGTCATCGTTGAATATGCAGGAGTTAGTATGGACCTCCAGGTCCCGCTTCTGATTATTGATCTGAGAGGAGTCTCAATCATGTCTGCATTATTCGCGAACCGTACGGTGACACACTTAAGAGTTACCGGAAACCATTTTGGAGCACATATGTTTCAGACGAAAGAATTGCAAAGTGCAGGAATTGTTTCGATAGAAACCGGAATTGTTTCGGGTGAAATTGCAGAAATTGGTTCTGCATGTGATATTGAAATATTGCAAGGGATTATATGTGAATTTTTGTTAATTAAAGTAATTAACAAAATTCTGAATAAATTTAATAAAATAATTTTATTAAATGAGAGAGCATTAAACTTAGAGAATTTTAATGCATTTAAAGTGGGGACTTTAAAAGGGAATGTGAAGAGGCATTTTAATGTGGAGGGGTTACCACCACATGAATGGAGGAGGTGAAGGGGCACCCCCTTGAGGCGCCGGCCATGGGGAGGAGCACCCCCTCCTCCTATAAAAGGCCACCCTCTTCCTCCTTCTTCCTCACACCTCCTTGTAAAGGATCTCTCTCCCCCTCTAGAATTATTCCCCCATGGTCTCGGATTAGCGAGATACATGTTCCCGGTGGCATTTCGTCTAGAAGGTGTTGCTGCTTCCGCTGGATCGCTGGAGAAAGGAGGTGGAGGTTGTCCGGTGGCTTGAACGTGTGTGCGAGTGCGAATGCGCTGCTGAGTTGCGGCGCTCGGACTTCCTCACGATCTTGAGATCGGCAAGTGTATGACTACATCAACCACGAGTTCCTACTCGTTAACAAAACTCGTTGTCTTCGAGGGTAAGTTCTTGTTGGATGTATGTCCACCCGTTGCTCTGTACCTAGTAGATAGATCTTGGCGTGTAGTTCTCATCGTAGGAAATTTTTTGTTTTCTATGCTGCGGACCCAACAAATTAATGATGTTTTGTCGCTTTGCATGATTATGGCCATTATTGCTCTTTTAGTTGGTCGCTCCTAGTCTTTTGCTACCCTCCATAACCAAGTATGAGTTCCACTCATGCATCCAACTCCAAATAAAACCAAGTTACCCCAAAGAGTCCACCATACCTACCTATTAGCATTTGCTATTCCAAGTATATTCATGCTTTTATCTACCTTCCGAATTAAACTTGTTATGTGAAAATTAGTGATTAAAACTCTCACGAACTTGATGGTACACTTTATTTTCTTGCACTTAATAAACTTGAACCATTGTGTCCATCTTTGTTGCGTATATGTTTGCGCTCTATAAGTTGAAGTTAGCAGAACCATGTATCATGGGGAACGCTTTCAACATTGCACTTATATTCCATTGATATCATGATTCTTTTGCTTATGGATCCCGGCGGTGTGAAATAAAATGGGAACTTGTAAGATCATGGAGTTTGTATGTGTGTTAGAGAAACGCCTAGGCCGCAAGCCTAAGCCATGCCTAATCATGGTGGAAACTTGCAACATAACCATAATGAGCACTCTATGAAGCATCCTCAATAAAAACCTATGCAAATAGCAAATAAAAAGATTAATGAGATGCTCATTCTCTGCTTGCCTTGTCATTTTGATTATGGGATAGCTCCTGTATCATGTGCAAGGGGTACCCTGTTGGCGGTTCTCTATGATACATATGTACTTACAATGACAAGAGCTTACTTGTGACTGAAGTTGCGTAGCATGAGGTTCGGTACTCGTAAGTAAGGGGTATGAGATTTCAACTTATAACTTGTCAAGCATATCCTCTTAGTTGTGTAACTTTAACCTTAATCACCTAAAGATGCTTATGATAGGGGAAATGAGAGCTGAAAGCTAATAAGTACCATAATTTTTGGAAGATCTTTATGAGACTTGAATCCCTGCTTCCTTCCAAGAAGGACTTTCTTTTTCTTTTATGTTGAGTCTCCATCTTCTATCTTTATGTACCTATTAAGAGAGCATAGTGGTCATTCTTAGTTTAATGTGTATTTTCCCAAGACTTGTTGATTGATGCATAACTTTGATATTGCTTGTTCTTAAACTATTTGTATCTAGTCAACTCTTATGAACTTTGAAGGTGTCATATGCATTTATGTTTTGCTACTCTATGAGGGGCAAGCTGAATACCATTCTCATTATGATTTCTTTATGTGAAACAAACAAACGTCTTGCAATGCATTGTTATTCATGAATCTTTTGTTTGTGCCTTTTCATTTTACAACATAGTTGCTATGTATTATTGTTAGAACTCTATCTTTCATGATTCATATTTAGAGTACCTTAATCCCAGCTATCAATGCTTTTACAATAATGATGATCAAGATTGTGTTGTCTGCATGTCACATCAAAAATTATATTGTTTTGATCGTTTACCTACTCGAGGACGAGCAGAAACTAAGCTTGAGGATGTTGATACGTCCATAACGTATCTATAATTTTTGATGGTTTTATGCTAATAATATGCTTTTGACACTCCTTTTTGTATAAAGTTTATGATTTATTTGGACTAACCTACTAATAGTTGCAAAAGTGCACAATGTTCTTTTTTTACACTTTGATGTGTAGGAATTACCAAGAATACAAATGGAAACCTTGTTGCACAATGCTCTTTGCCCGTCGTCCGAGGCGAACCTGAAGGAGATATGCCCTAGAGGCAAATAATAAATAGGTTTTTGTTGTCATATCTCAATTAGTTTATAATAGTTTCATATTGTGCTATAACCGTGCCAAGTAGAAACATTGGTACAAGTGTGATATGAAACAACCAAGTCCCTAGTAGCCTCTATTCATACTAGTTCGTTGGTCACGAAGATGATCTAGGTTTCAAGATCATGGGCATTTATACCGATTGACAACGAGATCATATCATTGGAGAATGATGTGGTTGGACATTCCTCGAAGGATTGCAACACGATCAAGTCATATAGTTCATTGCTGCAACAGCTATACCTAGACTCCTTCTCCTTAGACCGTGAGCTCATATTACTCACTGTTTCCCTAGGCGGCTTTGACTGCATCAAACGTCATCTGGTAATGTGGTGGCCATAAAGGTGTACGTTGGGTATTCCGAAGGAACAATAGATGACATGTGACTGCAAGACCGGGATTTGTTCACCCACATGACGGGTAAAGATACATACGGCTGGCTTGGTGAGATTACAACCATATATGCTGCAACATGTGACTAGGTCATGAAGATGTAATATCACGGTAACAAGAAAACAAAACTTGTTGTGAACGAGATTGAACAAAGGTATGGGATGCCAATGATCGTATCTCAGAGAAGTTGTATCGAGAAACAAAAGGAAGAGGATGCTACATTTAGACGGTTCAAACGACATTGTCATCAGGAATGCATAGGGGTCACATGGATATCCCTGGTCTCTCTGTTGATTATTGATACAAATCATGTCTAGAGCATTTCCGATCCGTGAGAGGATACACTTCAGGGTATGATGAGAGCGATCATTTGTAAGACGGAATCACAATAGAGAAAGAGAGAAAACCGGAATCATTCCACGGAGAGATCCGAAGTTGTTCGGAGAAAGAATAAAGGAAAAGACCGAAAAGTGTTTTCGGATAAAAGGAAATTTAAATATATATTTATTATATGTTAATTATAAATTAGTATATTCTAAATAATATTTAAGTTAAGATTTATAAAAGCAACTTTTATATTAGGCCGAATCCCAGAGGGAAAAGACCTAGAAATAAAACTGCAGAAAAAGAAATGGAAAAAGAAAAATAGCCAGCCCAAGTGGGCGGCGGATAATGGCCGCCGCACTAGGCGGCAAGCAGCAAGACGCCGCACCGGGGCCTGCTCGACCTGGCCCACGGCCAGTGCCCCAGCTGCCCACCCGGGCGGGCGAGCCGGCATGGGAGGCCAAGAAGTCGGCGGGTAGCCAGCCCACCCGGGCTCGCCTCACCAGGTTGCCGCCGTGGGCAGCCAGCGGGCGCAGAGTGGGCCGCGCAAGGCCCACCCGGCCAGGCACTGTGCTGTTAGCTGCTGCTCACTTTTACTATGGGCGGTTGATAGCTTGTTGGCTGTTTGGGCTTCCCAGATTCAGCCCATTTGGCCAGGACGAATTTTTCCTGAGTTTTTCCTTTAGTATTAGTCCCACATGGCTTAGCCTTTGAGAAAGGTACACCCCCTTAGCCTATATAAAGGGGTGCCCATGGGTGGGATTAAAACATACCAATATTTAGAGAAGTACTTTGGTTGACTTCCTCCTTCCCCCTCCCTCTCTCTATACCTCGTGACCATGGCCCCATGTCTGGGCTGTGCGATCGAGGCCACCTGCAGTACACCGTTGCGCTGCAGGGATTCCTAGACGGATATCAACTTCTGCACTCCCGACGGGATCGGGGAGCCGGAGGTCTCATCGTGCACCGGATATGTACGAAGACACGAGGCGCAACGCTTGGGGTGCTAGAATGTCATGAGCCGGAGCTGTTGCATGATGAAGATGATGAAGATCAAGAAGGAGCAAGGGGTGACCTGCGAGGAGCTTCGCGACCTTGAGGTCGGCTTCGAGTACGACTACATCAACCACGTTCCCCGCGGAACGTTAACCACGTACAGACTACAAGGGTGTGTATTCTCTACGCATCGGCCGTTACCGCATTACTACATAGATAGATCCTAGGCTAAGTTTCTGGGCTTCCGTCATAGGAATATTTTTTGTTTTCTCCGCCGATCCCCTACAATGGTATCAGAGCCGATCTATGCGTAGGAGTGATGTACGGCCAGTACGCACAAGTATTGTGCGGGCATTGATCCCTTAGTTGTTACCCTCTAACGTGTACTTGTTTATATCGCGGTATTGTTTGATGAAGCGGCCCGGACCAACCTTACGCGTACGCGAGATTGGTTCTACGCTCAACATACGGCTTGTACCATATAAGTGGCTAGCGGGTGTCTGTCTCTCATTCAATAGTTGATATAGTATTTACAACGGAGGGCCCCGAAAGGGGTGTAATAGAGAAAACTGCCGGATCCATGTTGTGGTTGGAAAGTTTGTAGTTTAGAAATGGTTCTAGTGCAAAAGCCCTAACAACCACGTAAAACTTGCAATAGATAAAGTAGAGGTGTCTAACTTTATTTTGCAGGGGGGCATGTGATTATGATATGGCATTGGTCGTTGCGAAGGTAAAGTAGTTTACTTTTCTGTTACTAAGTAGTATAGTAATAGTCATCGTTCTGATGGACGACCTGGTGGCGGCGTCGTGGACTTGGCGTCAAACCAAGGGCGAGATGGAGATCATGCCGGAGCGCTCGATGGAGATCAAGGTGCAAGAAAGACCATATCATATCACATTATACATATGATGTTGATACCAGTCTTTTACATCTTATTGTGTGCTAGTATTTAGATACTCAACGGTAGCAAATAAGATAATCCCTACTTAATTCCAATGTTCCATGTTCCCCTTGTGTGTGCACCACCAAGAAAGTTCTTCGGTATGAGGCCTGCCGTGATGATCGAGGGTTAGACATATCTACGTTCGCATACAGTGGGTGTAAGCCATGTTGCACAACGAATACACACAAGTTAGATTTGGCGAGCCTAGCATGTACAGACATGGCCTCAGAACACAAGATATCGAAAGATCGAGCATGAGCCACATGGATGATGTGATTGACAGTAGTGAATGTCTACCTTTGATAATGCACTGATGGCCGTGATGATCGGGGGAGGTGCAGAGGATAGGGATCATGCGATCACTAAAATCGTCCAGGGGATGACCGTTTTAGTGGAGACCAATTATAAATTGATCTCTTATTATAAACTTAGTCTAGATGTCTGTTTGCAAATATCTTAGTAGATCTTAGCCTATCCCATTCAGGTCCTTTGCGACCATGGGAATATATTGCTTAATTTGGAACTTAGCAAACGGGTCCAACTTCATAGATTAATACCCACGCCTGAGGGATATCCTCGTAAAAGGTGATCTTCTCTTCTTGATACAATAACCATTAGGAGATAACTCGATGAATCTAGATTGTTTGCAAAAACACTTAGCGATCTTGCATTGGAGTTAAGAACTCTTGGAAGGGCTTGATTGCAAATGGAGGTCATGGATGAAAAGGTATATATAAGATATACAAATTATAAATGTAATTCTTGCAAAACTCGTTGTAGTTTATAAAATATTTGATACTTATCCTGTTTTGTGAAAACAGGATGATCTGCTTGAGAATTGCTGGATTTGAGGCAATGTGACTTGATGATGGCAAGCAAAACAGTTGATGGCCGACATCACCTCTTCCCTCAAAGTTTGTCATTTGGATTAGTGGACTTGAATATAATTTTGTAATCCATGTTTGTGTGTCTTGCTTTTGGCGAGACAATTATTCATATGAACAAGGTACAAACCAGTTTGTACTATTCTTATGAACAATACCGTTATGGTCACATTACGATTATAAATAAGTTATTCTCATCACTATGTTAATGATAATAGTTGAAACATTTATAAAGGATTAGAATGCTAAAAGATATCCAAAGTTTAATAATGAAATAACACTACAGTTTAAGTCATTTTGGTTATTGCAGGTTCTTTATGAAAGATCAGGGTCCTAGATGCTTAATCTAGAGACCTTGCAAAACCATGCCTCTTGGGCAGAATGACTAAAACTCCGCATTCTGGTAAAACGGTGATATGCGAAGAAATGTTGAATCTTATACATAGTGACGTATCATATTTTCAACAAGTAGTGGAAATCATTTATTGTGGACTTAAGTGAATAAGTGTATTTACTTAATAAAACATGAAGTTTGAAATGATTTGAATTGTTCAAATGAGTTCATAACTGAATGGGATATTGAAATTAACAAGAATACAAAGTCTCTTCGATTTGATCGACATGACTAAAGTATTCAAGTTAAAGCTTAGCATAAAAAGAACGTGTGAAAGATGTTTCACAAATTATGATAATTGGATGAATTCAAACTTTGTTGAAGTGTCTAAACATCATAATCATTTTGTATTAGATACATATTATCTCTTATTGGGGTTATAGTTATCGTTTAGAGTTAGAGATCAAAATAAGCAAACACTTATTTGAAATACAAAGGAACATCTAAAGATTCATGGAAACAACACCATAAGTGTTATGGCATGTTCGAGTTTCTAGAGATTTCGACAAGTCGAAGTCGTGGCGAATAAACAAGTCTTTGTAGAGCATTCTTAGGAAGCTATGAATGCATCTTCCACAAGGGGCCAACTTGCGGTTGTCCTGAATTGATGTGTCTTGATGAAGATACATGTGGAAGAAAGTAAAAGATAAAAACAAGGTATTTGACCTTGCCTCCGAATTGTTGAGTGGCGCAGCGGAATTTGTTTCGTGAATCCAAACTCTACAAATAGAGGAGAAACTATTGATAATGATCATAAAAGTTTCAAGTAAATACTTTTACTAAAGAAAGTAGGATTCAACTATATATTCTACAAGTTTGTGGAATTATATTGTTGATTCACTTGTCATGTTTTGAACAAGACATGCCTACGAAATACAAAGAAGCGTGATGGACCTAAGTACGAGAGATGAATAGTCATTGAAATCTCGTTAGTGGAATTCTCGATTTGATGATGATCAATAAATTTTTGGAATGTCCAAGATTATCGAGAGGACCTAGATTTGAGTGGGAGCAAATAAGCTTGGCTAATTCATAATATGTAGCTGACATATTCTGAGTGGGAACTAAGTAAAATCCCTGGATCTCAAACATGAATGTCATATTTGAGTGGGAGCGTGAAATCATTCTAGGATATGTGGACGACATATGTGAATGATGTGATTGGTGTTAATAACATTTAAGTTAGATAAATAAGGATGAAGTTGAATAGATCTATCAGGATAGATTGATGAGTTTAATATACACTGAATGTCAAATGCTTCCTGGACTTGATTCTGAAAGATGTTCGAAATATCCTAAGCAAGATTCTGAAGAAGTTCATAGTAGAACAAGGTAAGAAAGAAGTTCTTACTATATGAAGCATTGAGTACTACAATTATGGTTGAAAGAAAGAGATACGTTGCATCTCCTATGCCTCAGTCATAGGTTCTTCCACATAACCATGTTGTATACTTGACATAATGTGACCCAAGGTTCTAGTTGGGAGGATTAGCTCTTAACTGTAAGAACATGTCTTTAAGTGATTCCTGAGTTGATCACTGAACCATAGTTAAGTTTGTACTTAAATGGCAAGAAACAATGTAAGTGGCATAGTTGCATTTCATGCACTAGGATCTACATAGATATAGAAGTATAAAGGCTACATCTAATGTGCTGTATAATGTTATGGCGGGGCTAGTTCGCTTTTAACGTAGAATGATGTGTCCCAGGGCCCAGTGCCCATGAGAAAGTCCTTGAGGTTGATCTAATATCACTGTAAGCTCCTAGAATCCGGCCTCGTTCTGCTGCCATGACTATAGTATATACACAAAGGATAGCAAAGTGTGCTTCGAAGTTTAGATGACAATAGTGAAAAACGACCGTCATCATAAACACTAGAAACAAAAGTCTCACTTTGTTGCCAAACAAATGCTTCGACCCATTATAAGATAATGGAGTGAATGTCAAAATTAGGAAGACATTAACGATTTGCAAAAGACATAATGATCTAGTAAAACAGAACATGGACATGACGTTTCCCATGAGCATGCATGATCTGTAAACGCATATGGTATATGGTTTATATGAGTAAAATGCAAACTAGGTTATTTGTACTCTAGTGCAAGTGGGAGACTGAAGGAGATATGCCCTAGAGGCAAATAATAAATAGGTTTTTATTGTCATATCTCAATTAGTTTATAATAGTTTCATATTGTGCTATAACTGTGCCAAGTAGAAACATTGGTACAGGTGTGGTATGAAACAACCAAGTCCCTAGTAGCCTCTATTCATACTAGTTCGTTGGTCACGAAGATGATCTGGGTTTCAAGATCATGGGCATTTATGCCGACTGACAACGAGATCATATCATTGGAGAATGATGTGGTTGGACATTACTCGAAGGATTGCAACACGATCAAGTCATATAGTTCATTGTTGCAACAGCTATACCTAGACTCCTTCTCCTTAGAACGTGAGCTCATATTACTCACTGTTTCCCTAGGCTGCTTTGACTGCATCAAACGTCATCTGGTAATGCGGTGGCCATAAAGGTGTACGTTGGGTATTCCGAAGGAACAATAGATGACATGTGACCGCAAGAACGGGATTTGTTCACCCACATGACGGGTAAAGATACATACGGCCGGCTTTGTGAGATTACATCCATATATGTTACAACATGTGACTAGGTCACGGGGATGTAATATCACGGTAACAAAAAAACATAACTTGTTGTGAACGAGATTGAACAAAGGTATGGGATGCCAATGATCGGATCTCGGACAAGTTGTATCGAGAAACAAAAGGAAGAGGATGCTATATTTAGACGGTTCAAACGACATTGTCATCAGGAATGCATAGGGGTCACATGGATATCCCTGGCCCCTCTGTTGATCATTGATACAGATCATGTCTAGAGCATTCCCGAGCCATGAGAGGATACACTTAAGGGTACGATGAGAGCGATCATTCGTAAGACGGAATCACAGTAGAGAAAGAGATAAAACCGGAATCGTTCCACGGAGAGATCCGAAGTTGTTCGGAGAAAGAATAAAGTAAAAGACCGAAAAGTGTTTTTGGATAAATGGGAATTTAAATATATATTTATTATATGTTAATTATGAATTAATATATTCTAAATAATATTTAAGTTAAGATTTATAAAAGCAACTTTTATATTAGGCCGAATCCCAGAGGGAAAAGTCCTAGAAATAAAACTGCAGAAAAAGAAATGGAAAAAGAAAAATAGCCAGCCCAAGTGGGCGGCGGATAATGGCCGCCGCACTGGGTGGCAAGCAGCAAGCCGCCGCACCGGGGCCTGCTCGACCTGGCCCACGCGGGCGCCAGGGAGATGGGCCACCGGGGCGAGCCGGCCCACCCGGGCGGGGCGGGGCGAGCTGGGCCGCGGGAGGCCAGCAGGCCGGCGGGGTAGCCAGCCCACCCGGGCTCGCCTCACCAAAGTTGTTGGCCATGGCAGCCACGGCGTGAGTGGGCTGCAAGACCCACCCGGCCAGGCACTGTGCTGTTAGCTGCTGCTCACTTTTACTATGGGCGGTTGATAGCCTGTTGGCTGTTTGGGCTGCCAAGATTCGGCCCATTCGGCCAGGACGAATTTTTCCTGAGTTTTTTCTTTAGTATTAGTCCCCCATGGCTTAGCCTTTGAGAAAGGTACACCCCCTTAGCCTATATAAAGGGGTGCCCATGGGTGGGATTAAAACACACCAATATTTGGAGAAGTTCTTTGGTTGACTTCCTCCTTCCCCCTCCCTCTCTCTATACCTCGTGATCGAGGCCACCTGCAGTACGCCGTTGCGCTGCAGGGATTCCTAGCCGGATATCAATTTCCGCACTCCCAGCGGGATCAGGGAGCCGGAGGTCTCATCGTGCACTGGATGTGTACGAAGACACGAGGCGCAACGCTTGGGGCGCTAGAATGTCGTGAGCCGGAGCTGTTGCACGATGAAGATGATGAAGATCAAGAAGGAGCAAGGGATGACCTGCGAGGAGCTTCGCGACCTTGAGATCGGCTTCGAGTACGACTACATCAACCACGTTCCCCGCAGAACGTTAACCGCGTACAGACTACAAGGGTATGTATTCTATACGCTCCAGCCGTTACCGCATTACTACATAGATAGATCCTAGGCAAGTTTCTAGGGTTCAACGTAGGAAATTTTTTGTTTTCCGCACCGATCCCCTACAGAACTATGGCTCCGTGCAGCCATATCCGTGGCATCCTAGGGTTCTTCATCGTTCTCCTCGCCGTCCTTGGTGGGTGGGAGGTGTCGGCGGCGGCCACCGTCTCACTGAATAAAGCTGCACGGGATGCTGCGGTGGTGCTTCCTCTCCCAGATCTGGAGCTCTCTCTGGCCGGCCGTGGTGGCGGGGGGAGTTACTCCTGGCCGCAGTTGGGCGGCGCCAGGGGGTCGCTGGATCTCCTCCCTCCTGATGCTCCAGTGGATGAAGCTTGAGGTGGAAGGAGCTTTCGTGGCGGCTCGGTCTTCAGCCCCAATAAGAGGTCTTGGTTCCGCCTCCAGCGTGAAGGGCATGTCCCAGTATCTTCCTCGGACGGCCGTGGCGGCGAGGTAGGAAATACTGTGGGCGGATGGTGTGTGTGCTTCTCTTTCCCGGCCGGCCGTGGAGGCGAGGGGGTCGTGGAGCTGCGCATCGTCTTCGTCCTCCCTGTCTGGTTGGCGGAGCAAGCTTGTGTTGTGGCGGGTGCCTATTCCTAGCTTGCTTGGATGGCCATGGTGGCTGTCTGGGAAGAGGGATCAGGTCCCTGCAGCGGCGGGTTCGTCTTGGAGCTTCTCTCCGGCGATTATGGGCGGCTTCGTGTCCGTCACCGCGCCGGACCCAAGGGCAGTAGGGCTGCCGCTCCTTCGCTGCACTGCTCCTGATGCCAGTTGCCCCCTGTGGCAAGGGCGCTTGCTGTCGCCGGAGCTCGTCATCGATCTGGGGGTGGAAGAGGACGAAGGACTCGATTGCTTTTCGAGATTTCTTTTAGGG
This sequence comes from Avena insularis, assembly GCA_023614405.1. Lineage (NCBI taxonomy): Eukaryota > Viridiplantae > Streptophyta > Magnoliopsida > Poales > Poaceae > Avena > Avena insularis. The sequence goes on from CM042694.1 coordinate 457,210,572, forward strand.
TCCTCCGTGCTTATTCTCTGGCCTTTGTGTAATTTTCACTTCTTAGGCTTTTTTATACCTCAGGGACTGTTTTGCAGCAATATATGTCGGGTGCTTTGCACCCGTTCTCCGTTCAAAAAAAATTAATTGGAGAGAAAAAAATCTGCATACAAGCTGTCCTTGCTCTTACCACACGGGCACACCGTGTCCGCTCTTCATTTTTTCCCTTCCCCGGCACAATCACGTGAAGAAAACTCCCAAGAGCCACCCCACATTCCCAGAAAAAAAAAATACTCCAAATATGCAGCGCCTAGGACCAGAGATGAAGAAAGCACCTCACAAGCGCCACCAATGAATCGATCTGATCAGCTAAAGCACAAGAGTTCACTGCTCGGGTGGACACTACCTGTCCCTCTAACAAAGACTGGGGAGGATTTACGCGGTGGCACGCCGCGCACGTTGTGTCATGAGCATATCATAGACACTAACATATCAGCAGAGAACCACATTTGCATTAAGTTTGGCGATCAACAAAGAACATATGGTGCAGGGTCAGGTTTATACATAGACTGAACGAAGCCAGAGAGCAAATGCACACGCGCATAATTGACTCTTACATATAGCCGAGTTATATGTTTACTGAAAGTAAAATTAAGAAAAAAACAAACATCTAGCGGTTCTGGCTTAGTCTACTGTTGGAATACACAAGGAGAAGAGCACTGAGGTGGATAGAGCAATAATCTCCTTCTTGTTTGTTGCAACGAAGGGAAGGCCTGAGTCAGATGTGCTGAAATAAGCAAGGGAAAAAACAAAAAGGAGCGTCATAACTATAAAAAGGAAATACCCATAGGCATACAGAAAACCAAAAATCACGTACCATAGAATACACACAGACAGAGTCACCATAAGCACACTATTTTAGAGGCACGCAAGCACCTCTCGGTATACAATATTTCTTGTTTGCATGCAAGGGTTATCATTTTCATCTAGAGCAACAATCTTCAGTCCATCCATAGAGAGTTGAGAAATTTACGGTACCCTGTACTCCTTTTAGGAGCAAGGGAGTACCCATCAATTCTAACCCTTGAATCCAAAGGGTAATACAGACTTTTTCCTAATTTTCGATATAATTTGCGGGTCTGATTAATTAATCAAAATCCACATGCGAGTCTCTGATACATCCATCCAATCCGATGCGGACGCGCTGAACGATCGTGAATTCCTGATGAACCAGGCTTGTCGCTCAGCTGCGGCGGCCGGGCCGCTCGTCTTCTCTATATTCATATGCATGCGTCTGTCTAAATCAATCTGCTCTCTCTCCGATCTATATTATTGTTCTCAATTTTGTCTAGATATAAATATATCTAGTCTAAATACTTAACTAGATACATTCAAATTTAGAGAAAGTTAAGAACAATAATATGGATCAGAGGGAGTACAAAATCGATTTCATACTCCCTCCGGTTCATATTAATGTTCTTAATTTTGACTAGATATGAATACATCTAGTCTAAATACTTAACTAAATACATTTGAATTTAGATAAAGTTGAGAATAATAATATGGATCGGATGGAATACTTCCGTTTCCACTATGGTTTCATCGATTGGAACTAAATTGATGTTTTCCATTGTCTATTTCATTTTGAGATCCGTATCTTGTTTTTCTGCGTGGTGGCTCAACAAGAACGAATTACTGGTTTTAGGCCTTTTCTGATGGAGTGTATCTTAGCATGTTTTCATAGGTGCTAAGCAAACTTAAGAAACAACTATGACAATGGGGTGTATCTTAGATGGTGTTTCTTAGGGATATTGCATTTAATGATTTTGTGCTCATGCATGTGTGTGATTGGACTAGCCGTGTTTTTTTGTCTATGATAGCATGCAAGTGGTGTATCTTAGGCCTTTCACAATGGACCGTTTCTTAGCGCGCTATCATAGGCAATATCATATTCTAAGAAACGGTCTCTACAATGGGCTGTTTCTTAAGGGTGTATCTTATGAGGTCATGCATTTAATGATTTGGGGCTCATGCATGCATAGGATTGGGCTAGCCAATTTCTCTGCCTATGGTTGCGTGCAGGATGTGTAGCTTAGCTAAGATACAACACCACTCTCTTTCATCACTAACTATAGTGCCACATAAGCAAATTGCTTAGGATATAGAGCTAAGATACACCCATTGTGAAAGGCCTTAGCTAAGATATAAGGATCATCTCTCTCTTTATTAAGTGACATGCCACATAAGCAAAATACCTATGATACCGTGCTAAGAAACACCCATTGTGAAAGGCCTTAGTGATCGGCTGATTGCCCCACCGGTGCAGCCTCGTCCCTATGGCAGTCAGGCTGCCAGCTCTTGAACTCAGGGTTTGATCGTTCCGACGATTTCTTGACGAATCAATGCAATGGATTTTTAACGGTTTCAATTGTCCATTTTACTATTCTACCCTTGAGGGAAAGGTACTCCTTAAATTCTATCTAACGTGATCGGCTTGGTGAAGTCGGGGTACAGAAACGCCCCTCACCCTTATCCGCCCCCACTCTCCTCTCTACAGAGATCGAGTGCGCCCCCTGAGCTAGCACCGCCCCGAGGCCTCGCTCGCCGTCGAGCTAGGCTGAGGGGGGGAGGGGGGTGGCGGCCTCTCTAGATTAGGTAGGGTAGTTGTTTCGAGGCGCAGTCCCCTGGTTTGGTGGCCGCTGCCGCTGGGAGTCCGCCATCTCTGGCCGATTCGGTGGTTGGGAAGGCCCCCCTCGACGCCTGCTCCTCTCTGGTGTTGGTGGCGGTGGTGGAGCCCTTCTTCTCCCTCAAGGCCTGCTCGAGCTTGGTGTCAGTGGGCATCGGTATCTCCTCTCTTTGTCCGGCCGTGGTGGCGGGTGGAGGATTTTCGGCCGGCGGTCATCCGTTGCTGGCTCTGTGCTTCAGCTATTGTGCGTCTCTTCCTTCTTGTGGTGGTGTTCTGCTTGTTTCCCCTCTTCCGACCGGCCGTGGCAGCGAGGGGAGGAGGGGTTCGAGCGGGGCCGTGTCTACAGGAAGAAGAGGCAATGGATTTTGTCTCCGGTCACATCTGTGCAGAGACAGGAGGCCGCGGTGGGTGGTTCCCCGTGTTCTTTAGAGGTTGAAGACGCTGGCGGTGCTACTCCAAGCGAATCCTTGTCATAAGTGCGTGTTTGCCGCTCGGACCAGTCTGGATGCCCGCCGCTTTCTCTTGCTCCTCTTGGCCAGCCGTGGCGGCGAGGAAGAGGTGGCAGGTAGCTGCGAGCGAAAGGAATGGCCAGGGCGCTTTGGGGAGTTTCGGTCTTTCCCCTTCCGACAGACTTCTCCCTGCTTCTCTGACCATCTCTGCCCGCCTTCACCCACCTGTGGCAGGAGTGTTGTGCTGGAGTGCTGTGGTGACCCAGCATACCACTGCATGATGTAGTACAATATAGTCGTTGACATAACACCAATGAAACACCGTTCACTAGTATTACAGCCCTCAGAGTGGTACAATAGAAACACAGTAGGGCCAAAACATGACTATAGATTACAATTCAACTCTTTACGAAAGATCCAGAGAACACTCTAGGTTAAAGAGGAGAAAATAAGTTCTTACAAAGAAGAACCAGAATAGCAACTCATAACTATCTAGTTACTAAGACTAGCATCTAAACTAATTGGCTTGCAATTGCTGCTAGTGCAATGCTCTATAGAAGTATGTTTTATGGCTAGAGAATCTATTCCTATCTACTCAAGGACTTCGTCTCCACTTCAGTTGATGTATATGTTGACTTCATTGACTTTATTGAAGAATTTGAGCTGTCGATGATGGTTTCTTGAGCATAAGTTGGTGTTGACGTCGTCTTCAACGACTTAGAACCTAGCAAGGGTTAAGAAGGTACGGTTGAGTACGAGCGTACTCAGCAAGTTCACTAAAAAGGAGTGTATGATGCACTATCTCTACAGCCACAAACCAAAGGTTGTAGGCAATGCAGGTTTTTGTAAACATTTCTTCAAAGGTTGCTTTTATTCTGAAAACTATGTTCGACGGCCTTCACAAGTTGACCAAAACCTTCATGGGGTTCCTTTCCTGCCGCGTTCGTAGATCCTTCCCGGAACAGGGAGTAACATGTCATAGTTCTTACACTCTGCAGAGGTGCGTTACTTTACCCATAAGAGACCTTAGCCTTGTTGCACATCCAAGTCGCGAGCTTGTCCATACTTCCTTAGTATGGGGCCCAGTCTAAGATCCAAGCCAATCACTACCCCTCTCTGTGACCCCGCATGAAGACACGACCTCCCCAAGAAGATATACCTCCGTTAACCCCCATATAGGCAGATATAACCCTGGCAACCCCTTGGAGACTCCAGTGAGAAAATCATGTCCTAGCAACCCCCATATAGGCAGATATACCTCCGACAGCCCCTCATGGAAAGTCTAGACACCAATATCATGGGGAACTAGGAGTCCCACCCATCTGTTGAGTTCCCGCAAGGAAGCTATAGCCTCACGATAAGGTCATCCGTCCATGCGAAAGGAAAAAGATCTAGCTGACTTCTCCGTCCCATTCCATATCTCATGGTTAATGCGTAATATACGGTGCTAGAATCACTGGCGACATTGGTTGTTAAGTCCTAGATATTATATTCCTTTACCACTGGAACTATATCAGTAGATTATTACCATTTGGTAAATAATCCATAATAATATTATTACGAGAATAGTGTTTTCTGACTTTTTGAAATGCAGGTGATGACAATATTTGAGTTACAAGCATTTGATAGAAAATAACCAAAGGACATGAGCAAGTGTGAACTTGCCTTTTTGTGATTACAAGATATGCAATCACGGTCTTCGAGACACTAGAATATCCAAAATCTGAAATTAGCATCATTAGTCCGATAAGAACTATTGTTTAAAAAAGCAATATGTTGTGATGCATAAGTAATGTAATGCAGTTTAGAAAACCCTGGAGTAATACCCAATATGGTGAATAGGTTAAGTTTGGGTGATTTCTTTAATATTTAGTTTGTCTATAAGTTTACTTTACAAACAAATATATAAATACAAGGAACTTAATACTAACATGTGTGATTCAAAGTAAGTATAATAGCACATGATTAGAGTTATTTGGTATTATGTAACCATTATGGAAGTTCATGTTTTAGGTTCATAGGAGTTGAAGAACTTATTATGAGATTGTTGTTTGAAGTGGCAAAACGAATAACTTTTGAAGTAAAGGTTTCTTTGATTAGGTTTAACCAATCTTTATGGTTAATAGAATGTGATCGATGTCGTTTGCATTTGTTCGATAAGTTTGGACTCGAGATGCCTTAAGCTTTAACTGAAATGGGCAAAAGTTAACTATAAAAACATATTTAAACTTTATACATTGTCTATATAACTTTATGGACCAAAGTTAACTTTAAAACATAAATAGACCTAGGATGTGATGTGTTTAAAGTATTAAAAAGTCTTAAGCTTTGTAATAAGCATGATTGAGACTCTGAGATCATTCACTTTCTATTTAAGTGAATGATGAGTTTAAATGTGTTTGGTTATTATGAATTTGATTTAACTTATTAAAGATTTTTTTGGCTAATGACATTAATGTGTTAGGGTTTGAAAATCATGTTAAACATGGTTGAGTTAAAAGGTAAGAAGCTTGTAGTTTTATTATAAATAATTGATGTTTAAAACTTAGTTAAAATTGTTGGTTTACTTGGATTTAAGGTTTTATAAGAGTTTTATAAAGTTAATAGTTTATACTTTAAGTTTTGGATAAGTTCAAGTTATGGTTTTGGAACTAGCATTTGAATATAAAGGATTTAAGGTTTTATATATTTTAAGAAATCTTCGTAAAGAATTTATAAAAAAAAATATTTTAGATAATAGATAAGGATTTATTACTTTAAAACTTTAAAAACCTTTGGAACCATATATCTAGTATTTTTATAGTAAACTATATTTATTCAAGATCTTAAAAATGATTTTTATTTATTTTTAAGTATTATTCTTCTTTTTATAAAATTCCACAAAGGATTAAATGTCTTTAGAATATTTGCTTCAAGTTTTATTTGTAAAATTTTAAGTTAATATTTTTTATAAGGTAGTAGATTGATTTTAATACACAAAAATGAGTTTTAGGATTTTAACTTATTTTATGAAATTTCATTTAGAATTTAATAGTGTTAATAATTATTTGCATTCTATCTAACTTAAATAAGTGTAACATCCCAAAACTTTAATCCAAGCTTAACAAGATCAAATCATCCAAAAATAGGGTTAACAAAAACTTTTCCAAATTTAAAATGAAAGCATTCATATGTGTGTGCATTTAAAATAGGAGTTGTTTTGAATTGCCATGATTGTGTGATCCCATGCTTATAAAATGTTTTTTAGGTGATTTAAACATCATCTACATCATTCTCAAACTTTTCCTAAAGAAAATCAAATCAAATCAAATCAAAAAGAATTAAAAAGAAGGAATGGTCATTTTGGCAAATTTAACTCTCATGCCTACTTTGGCTATTCCTAGTACTCAATTCTTAACAAAAACAATTCTTGATCTTTGCACCCCTGGCTAGTACACATAATGAGGTACCAAGGCCCACCTTTGGATCTGCTAAAAACATTCTGTTAACTATTTTAAATGACAGTTTAAAATTGAATCTAATGCATATGCATAGATCACCCCTATTTCAAAAAAAATCTATTTGAGCTCCACTTTCAAAACCCTTGCAACCAGAGACTACCTATCACTAGTAGAGATCACCCAAAAATTTTGAAACCTAAATTCAAAACTTTCTTTCATGCGGCCATTTCATCAAATACTTGGCATGCATATTATCACCTCTAATCCTAGATCACTATTTCTACAGGGTTTTGCCACCCAATTGACCACAAAACACTCCCTCTGTCTCCACTTGATCAAACCATGCCATTACCACCCCATCCCCTACACCCTAGTGGAAAGGCCAAGCCATGCCAAGCACCAACTCGCCGGCCAACCTTGCCCTCACCCCAGCCGACCACCTCCCCCTCTCTCTCCATGTCTAGGAGGTAGCCAACACCTCACCGCCCCTCTCTGTCCCCTGCCCGAGCCAAGTGCTGCCGTGGACCACCGAGGAGAGCCCGCGCCCAGTGCCACCGCACCATGCCAGTGTCGCCTCCAGAGCGCACCTTGTACCCGTGTGCACAAGTCACCGCTCGACCGCAGCCCGCGCCCGCCGCTCCGCCTCGACCTGGAGAACACCCTAGACATCCCCGTTCGTCGCCCAAAGCCTCACAGCCACCACTCGCCGTGGACACCGCCGCTTCGGCCGCGCAGAGCGCCACCTTGCCCAGACCGCGTACCACCGCCCCTACGACCGCATTTAAGTCCTAGAGCGCCGCCAGGGAACCGCCCATCGATCGCCATCCCCCGCCATGCCGCTAGCTCGCCGTAGCCATGTCGCCACCGTCGACCGCCCATCCCGCTCGGTCTCACCGTCGGGCCTATAAAAGGAGCCCTCCCCAGCCATTCTTCTCCACACCATTCCACTCTCCTCACCTCTCTGAACCTCACCCACCTCTAGCCGGAGCAAGTGGAGCAGCAGCTCGCCAGAATTGGAACCAGAGCCGCCGCCTCTGGAGGAGAAGGGTGTCGTTGATTTCGACCACCCCAAGCTCCGCCACAACCGCGCCTCACCTCGCCGTCGTCTTCCACTTAGTATGCCCGCCTCGCTGACCCTGCTGGAGCCCTGGTACGCCCCCAGTAGACCCCCACCGAGACGCTAGGGTTCGAGCTCGCCGGCGACCTGTTCGTCGTTGACGACGACCCTCAGCCGTTGATCTCGCTTCTAATCCTACAGCCCACAGCACGCATACCGTTTCGCGTGTTAAGTGCCGCTGACAAGCGGGACCCCCTATCAGCTGAGCCCCGCGCCGCGGAGCACCACTGGGCCGGCCCATTCCTTTTCCCGCGCTAGCCCATAGATTCAAATCTGGTTTTTTCCTTTTTAGTTAAATCTAGTTTCTGTCCCCTAGTTTAAAAATCAATTCAGAGAGTTTTAAAAATCCAAATTGCATGAAACCAATTTTGTATGAAAGGTATTGAAATAATCTATCCAAGCCCGTTGGATTTATTTCAATTAGAGTTATAGATCTCTCCTAATAAAAATAACAAAACAAAAGTATTTGCACCTTGCAACATCTTTATAAAATCAACCAAGTTAGCTTTTGAGTTGATTCCAACTCTCAAAAATCACATTTCATCATATCTATCCAAATATGTAATAATATTAAGGTTTACATGCAGTGACTTTGGACTAGTACCAAAATAATGCTATATAGGCATTTCTAGTCACTTTAAATCATTAAATAATGAACTTAAACCAAAGTAATATTGATCCAACCCTTAAATCTCATTCCCACATGTTAGAATATGTGGTGAGGACATGTGTCCACATGATCCCATATTTTGGTGGTGAATATTAAATTTTAGTTAATATTGCAATGAGTAGAAATTACTTTTCTAAAATAAAAAGGTTGAAACTATTGAATTAAACTTGTGATGTTTGTGATGATAATAGATCATCAAATGTGTGTTTTAGATTGCTACTTAGCCTAGTTAAGTATTGTTTGGTGATTGTCTACTCCCTATGTATTTATAGACGCTAGTACCGACCAAACTTTCGAGGAGGAGGAGTTCTACCAAGAAGAAGAAGAAGAAGAAAACTTCAACCACTGCACCAACCAAGGCAAGCTATTATTGGCAAGCTAACCCTTGCACAACATACCTTAGCAAGCCACCATTTAATAGTGCAAGCTATTGTTAGCAAGCTAGATTTAAACTAGATGGTTTAGCAAAGATGCCTTAAGCATGCTTTGATCACACCCCTTTAACTATTAGTACCCCATGTCTTATTGACAAGTTTTACCTCCCTTAGTTCACACAAAGTTCTTTACTTGTTGAAGGTAGCATAAAAAGTATAAAACTTGACCTACTTAGAAACCTTTAGATGTCATTCTATGGCATGAGATTGAACCCATCTTTTCCACCTTAGTGAATACCCTTAACTTAGTATTTTAGAATAGATCAAAAACTTGAGTCACTTTAGATGGGAACACTTGGTGAAAATGAATTGTGAAAACCTTGGAATGATGAGTCATTCTATTGAGATGTTTTGACATGTGTTGAGAAACACAACTGGTTTATGATGATGAAAATGACGAGGCATGAGCCTTAACCCTTTTATAAAATTGATGGTTGGATTCGGATGCGATACCATTCCAAATTTACCGTACAACCACATTACCTGAATTGGGTAAGGCTTAGTTGGAAATTTATATGCATTAGTATTAGTTCCCTCACGGGAGAGGTTTGAGCTGAGGCTACCTCTCAATGTTGTCCACCTATGTAGTGCCCAAGATGACTGATGGTCATGGTTGGGAGGCCATGCTCATAGGAGAGGTGCTTGTACTAGGGTGTGTAAAGGGAAGGTTATGTTTGATTATCTACATACTAAGTATGATGATTCAGGGTTATCCCTGACAGATGTATCGAATCTTGTGGTGAAAGTGTACCACCTCTGCAGAGTGTCAAACTATTCGAATAGCCGCGTCTGTGGTTATGGACAGTTGGAATGGCCATATTGTTTCGTTGTCAGATGTTTTCTAAATAACTTGAAATGAATGATGAACTTTAACTTGACCACAATAGGGTTGTGTTGATGATAATAGCTTCCCAACTTAAGTGATTCTAGAACTTTACTTTATCTTTCTTTGCTTCTGAACTCAGCTTAGGTTCCAAACTTAATTTGATAGTTAAACTTAGATTTAGCACTTTGACTTAGAATTATAGTACCTGTTAATAGTAGTTTGCGAGTACTTGAAGAGTACTCATGGCTTTTGTCCCTGGCTATTATCATGGCCAGACTAGGAAGGAGATTATCAAGGTGATGGTCAGCAGGACGGCTATGATAACTAGGACTATCTGCCTTCGTCAGCATTGTCTGTGCCCCTGAAGATGGACCCCACCGCTACGCTATCGTTTATTTCCGCTGCTTGTTGTATTAAAGACTGGATCATGAGATCCTTATTTGTGTAAAACCTTATGTATGGTTGTAATGGATGATGTACTATGATATCCAATCCGTTATGTCTCACAAAAATGGTAATCCTGGGATTGCGAGGTATGGCATAACGGGCATCTGGGATTAAAAATCCGGGTGTTGAACGGTTGGTATCAGAGCCATCCTGACCATAGGAGACCCTAGTTAGGATGGGCGTCCAAACCAAAAACTTAGCTTCAAAACCAAAGTGAGTATTTATGAAAATCTATTTCCCCTCTTACCCTTGTGAACTCATTCTTTCTCGAAAATTCACATTCCTCAAAATTCTTACATTACTACCTAAAATTTGACACACTTGATCACTTCACTAACTTCCTCATCCTAAATTCTTGTAGATGGAGACTCAGTTCAGCAAGTTTTACCAGTTGGGAAACGGAGGTCAGCTGATCTTTGAGAGGGATCTGGATTCGCTGTCAGAGTTACTGGGACGCCCACATCCGGAGTTTCTTGGAGCTCAACTTCTAGGACCCCCAGGAGGAGACCTACAGTGGCTAGTCACCGCGGATCTTCGGGGAAGCATCGAAGCACCAACTTCCGGGAGAATTCAGTTCTCCGTGAGAGAGAACAACTGGCTAGATGGATTAGCAAGGGCAATGCATGAAGCTCTCGCACGTCTATGTGCCCTCAGCGTCAACAAGATCCAAGGAACCCGTTTTGCCCACTATGCAAGACGTGACTTCATGGGAATGTCGATGGAAATGCCAAGTCACCCAGAATTGAGGCGTCAAGTGGAGAACCTTGAGTTCTTGCTTCATGACAGGCAGCAGGAACTGGACAATGCCAGGGAGTTAGCCAACCAGAACCGTGCCATTGCTGACCAGAAGGCCCACACTTTTGCACTGCTCATCCAAGATCGCCAGTCTCTTTGTCGCCAGCGTGCAAAGAAGGATCGCACCATCGCCTGTCTTCGCAAGAAGGTGGCCGACCTCGAGAAGACCGTCAAGGAGCAGGAAGCTCAGCTTGCCGCCAAGGAAGAAGAAGATAAGGGTGAATACATCCAGGGAGATATGGATTCTTACCTCAGCAACGATGTCGATTTTCTGGAAGAAGATGCTCTAGACTTCTACACTGATGATGAGGACTCCGACTTCATCGACGATGAGTAGATGCACTAGAGCACTGTCGTAGCATAAGATGTATCATCTCATTGTATCGTAGCTTACAGAATGGTTCTTCAAACCTTCTGTTATCCCCTTTGATTGTTGTGGTGTGTGTTGTATCGTGTGCTTGCTTGCATGAATGAAAAAGAAGTTACTTGAAAAACCTGAGTCTAACTCAAGTTTTAGCTTTAAAAACCCAAAACCATGAACCTTAGAATTTCCCTCTTACCCCTATATGTATCTCAATCTTCAGATGACTCGTGGAAACCAAGGAGGGAGCAGCTCATCACAGGACCCAATGCTGCAGATATTGCAGAATCTTATCGCGGACCGTGAAGCAAGCAGGGCCGAGCGTCAAGCCAACTTAGCAACATTGCAGCAGATCACCCAAATGGCTCTCAACAACCAAGGACATGGAAATCAGGATCACCAAGGATCCAAACTCAAAAACTTTCAGAACACCAATCCCCCAATCTTCAACCAATCTGAAAACCCATTAGATGTCAAGGATGGTTACAGACCATGGAAAACAACTTAGAGGTTGCCAGAGTTGATGATAATGAGAAAGTTCTCTTCGCCACCCACTATCTGGCGAGAGATGCAAGAGCTTGGTGGAATAGCATCCGCAATATGAACCATGGCCAAGTGATGACCTGCGAAGCATTCAAAGTCAAGTTCAGCCGCACCCACGTGCCGCAAGGTCTTATCAACAGGATGAGAGATGAATTCCGCGAATTGAAGCAAGGAAGAATGACTGTGGTGGAGTACCGTGACAAATTCTTGTCACTTGCTAGATATGCACCGGATGAGATCAACACGGAGGCCAAGAAGAAAGAGAGATTCTTAAACAGACTGCATGATGAGATGCAGACTGTCCTCGTTAACATCGGTTTCGATGATCTCGAAGAGCTAGTCGACTCTGCCATTCAGATGGAAGGGAAGATTAACCAGGCAAACGACAACCGCAAGCGCCGTATGATGCAGCCGTCTGGATCCAGTAGTCACCAGAAGTACCGTCCCAACCCTTCACCAGGATATGCACCAAGGAACAACCGACCCCCAAATTCTCGCCCAAGCTACCCCAACCGTAGCGGAGGAAATGTGAAGTCCGGAGGAAACAATCACAACTCCGGAAATGCCAACAATTTCAAACGTGCCCCTCCCAAGAGCAACAACAACAACAACACTGCACCCATAACTGGCAGCAATGTTGTACCTATCGCAGTCAAGGACAAGTCCTAGATCACTTGTTTCGAGTGTGGACTGAAGGGTCACTACTCCAATGAGTGTCCAAAGAAGACTGTCGCCAATGCCCCTGTGAATGCCCCAGCTCAGCAGCAGTGTCGTGTTTAACCAGAAAGGAGATTTGCCCCAGGGAAACCGCACAACCGCAACGGTCGTCTCTTCCACATGAATGCAGAAGAAGCCCAGGAAGCGCCAGATGTAGTGCTGGGTATGTTTTCTGTCAACTCAGTTTTAGCAAGAGTATTGTTTGATTCTGGAGCATCGCATTCATTTGTCACCGAAGAATTTGTATGCACTAGTAAGATTCGCCCAACCAACCTGAAGCATGTCATGATAGTTCAAATCCCCGGTTCAACAACAAAAGCTAGAAAATTTTGCAAAGTTGTACCTATCAGAATACATGGGATAGATTTTTATGCCAACCTAATTGTACTTGGAACCAAAGGATTGGAAGTAGTACTAGGTATGGACTGGATGTCAAGGCATAAAGGACTAATAGACTGTGCTAAGAAAGCCATCACCATGACCAGTAGTTCTGGAGTAACAGTAGAGCATATCTCTGAAACCTTACCCCGTCAATTCAAGTGCAACAAGAGTGTAGCCACCACCATTGACCAAGTCAGAGTAGTCTGTGAATACCCCGACGTATTCCCAGATGAATTGCCAGGTATGCCCCCGGATAGGGATATTGAGTTCATTATCGAACTAATCCTCGGAACCGAACCTATAGCCCAGAGACCCTATACCATGAACCCCTCAGAGTTGGTGGAACTGAAAAAGCAGTTGGATGCCATGTTAGCAATAGGTTTGATTCAACCAAGTGCATCGCCATGGAGATCACCAGTGTTATTCATCGACAAGAAAGATGGAGGCAACCATCTGTGTTCGGACTACAGAAAATTGAATGACATCACCATCAAGAACAAGTACCCTTTGCCAAAGATAGAGGATCTATTTGATTAGTTGACCGGAGCTCGGGTATTCTCAAAGATTGATCTTAGGACTGGTTATCACCAACTTAAGATTCATGCAATGGATATTCTGAAGACCGCCTTAACTACTCGCTATGGTTTATACGAGTATACGGTTATGTCTTTTGGATTAACCAATGCCCCTGCTTATTTCATGAATCTCATGAATAAGATCTTTATGAATTTCCTAGATAAGTTTGTAGTCGTGTTTATCGACGACATCCTTATCTACTCCAAGTCATAAGAAGAGCATGAGTGTGAGTTTTGGCTGAAAGAAGTAGGATTCCTAGGACATATTGTGTCTGCCGGAGGAGTCTCTGTTGATCCCACCAAGATCAAAGATGTCGAAGAATGGGAAGCCCCAACCAATCAAACCCAAGTTCGTTCATTTCTCGGATTAGTGGGATATTATCGCAAGTTCGTAGAAGGATTCTCGAGCATAGCCCGACCAATGACCCAATTGTTGAAGAAGGACAAGAAGTTTGAATGGACAGACAAGTGTGAAGCCAGTTTCCAGGAGCTGAAGAAGAGATTGATATCCCACCCAATTTTGATCATGCCAGACATCAAGAAGCCGTTTGATGTGTATTGTGATGCATCCAAGATTGGCCTAGGATGTGTATTGATGCAAGAAGGCAAAGTCATCGCAGTCTGTCTCAACAATCAAGCGACATGAGCAGAACTATCCTACCCATGATCTTGAGCTAGCAGCTGTGGTTCTAGCGTTGAAGACATGGCGTCATTATTTGATGGGTAATTGCTGTGAGATTTACTCAGATCATAAGAGCTTGAAGTATATCTTCACCCAGAAGGAGCTGAATATGAGGCAAAGAAGATGGATAGAGTTAATCAAGGATTATGACCTTGATATTCACTATCACCCTGGCAAAGCCAATGTGGTAGCGGATGCTCTTAGCAGATTGCCGTGTAGGCTTAACACCATGATCAAAGAGAAGCAACCAAGTTTGTATGAGGAGTTGGAGCAGTTCAGGACTGAGTTAGTTAGCAAAGGATTCCTAGCTAGCATTGAACTTCAACCCACTTTGATTAGCCAAATCAAGGAAGCCCAGAAGGGAAATGAGAGTATCGACGGAATCAAACGTCGTATTGGTACAGGAAAGGTACCTAGATTCACCGAAGACGAAGAAGGAGTACTGTGGTACAAAGGACATATCTGTGTGCCAGCAGATTCGGAGTTGAAGGAGGTTATCATGAAGGAAGCTCATGACACTCTTTATTCTATCCACCCCGGAGGAACAAAGATGTATCAGGATTTGAAAGAGCAATTTTGGTGGCACAGGATGAAAAGAGAGATCGGAAGCTACATCGCCAAATGTGACATCTGTCAAAGAGTCAAAGCAGAGCATCAGAGACCTGCAGGACTGTTGCAACCATTGCAGATTCCGGAATGGAAATGGGATTCTGTTGGAATGGACTTTATCACCAGTTTACCCACTACTAGTAGGGGAAATGACTCAATCTGGGTCATAGTTGATAGACTGTCCAAGGTAGCCCACTTCATACTAGTCAAGACAACCTACCAGAGTGCAAAGCTAGCAGAGCTATACATTGCTAGGATTGTTAGTCTGCATGGAACCCCCAAGACCATCGTCTCAGATCGAGGAACCCAGTTTACTTCAAGATTTTGGCAGAAAGTTCAGGAAGGTTTAGGAACCAAGTTGAATTTCAGTACCGCTTATCACCCGCAAACAGATGGACAAACTGAGAGAGTCAACCAGATTTTGGAGGATATGCTTAGAGCTTGTGTGTTGGAATACGGATCAAAATGGGAAGACTGCCTACCTTTCGCAGAATTCTCATGTAACAACAGTTATCAGGCTAGTTTGCAGATGGCACCATTTGAATTCCTATACGGAATAAAGTGTCGTACCCTTTTGAATTGGTCGCAAGTAGGAGAGAGTCAGATCTTTGGACCCGACATTCTCCGAGAAGCAGAAGAGAAAGTTCACAAAGTCCGTGAGCACCTCAAGACCGCCCAATCCGCATGTAAGAGCTATGCTGACAAGAGAAGGAGAGACCTGACTTTCAATGTCGGAGATTTTGTATATCTCAAGGTTTCACCATTGAAGGGAACTCAACGCTTTAGTCTGAAGGGAAAGTTATCTCCCAGGTATATCAGACCTTTCAATATTCTGAACCGCCGAGGAGAAGTATCGTACCAACTGGAACTGCCTGAAGAGATGTCAGCCATCCACAATGTGTTCCATATCTCGTTACTTCGCAAATGCTTAGAAGTCCCTGAGAAGACTGAAGTTTTCAAGAACATCGATCACAGAGCTGTGGAAATCAACAATGACCTGACCTATCGGGAAGTACCCATCCGTATCTTAGAAGAATCCTATAGAACCACCAGGTCTAGGAGTATCAAGTTTCTCAAGATTCAGTGGAGCAACCATACCGAGGAGGAAGCCACTTGGGAACACGAAGATTACATTAGGACAGAGTTCCCAGATCTCTTTAGTTCCTAGTTTTCTTTGTAAATCTCGGGACGAGATTTTGTTTAAGGGGGGAATGTTTGTAACATCCCAAAACTTTAATCCAAGCTTAACAAGATCAAATCATCCAAAAATAGGGTTAACAAAAACTTTTCCAAATTTAAAATGAAAGCATTCATATGTGTGTGCATTTAAAATAGGAGTTGTTTTGAATTGCCATGATTGTGTGATCCCATGCTTGTAAAATGTTTCTTAGGTGATTTAAACATCATCTACATCATTCTTAAACTTTTCCTAAAGAAAATCAAATCAAAAAGAATTAAAAAGAAGGAATGGTCATTTTGGCAAATTTATCTCTCATGCCTACTTTGGCTATTCCTAGTACTCAATTTTTAACAGAAACAATTCTTGATCTTTGCACCCGTGGCTAGTACACATAATGAGGTACCAAGGACCACCTTTGGATCTGCTAAAAATATTCTGTTAACTATTTTAAATGACAGTTTAAAATTGAATCTAATGCATATGCATAGATCACCCCTATTTCAAAAACCATCTATTTGAGCTCCACTTTCAAAACCCTTGCAACCAGAGACTACCTATCACTAGTAGAGATCACCCAAAAATTTTGAAACCAAAATTCAAAACTTCCTTTCATGCGGCCATTTCATCAAACACTTGGCATGCATATTATCACCTCTAATCCTAGCTCACTGTTTCTACAGGGTTTTGTCACCCAATTGACCACAAAACACTCCCTCTGTCTCCACTTGATCAAACCATGCCATTACCACCCCATCTCCTACACCCTAGTGGAAAGGCCAAGCCATGCTGTGGCGCCCCGCCAAAACCACTACTAGAAAATCGCGTTGTTTTTGTGCATTGCATCATAATGACCGCATGCTCATGCCATCATGCCACCTTGCATTTGAGAATCGTCATGTCATCTTGCATTTGTTTGCATAAAATTATTTTTGAAAAGTCTGTTTTCGTTTTCTAAACGCCCCGTTATTATTTCAAATCAAAACTCGGGTCTCCAGTTTATTTTGTTTTGTCTACCAGCGGTGTTCAGAAGTCCCGTTTTAAATAATAAAATATTTCTTTTATTTTTAGGAGGCAGCCCGCCAGACCCGAAAGCCCGGCCGGCCACCTCCAAACCCTAAGTCTAAACCATCCCTACCTAATCCTAATCTACCCAGCCCCAGCCACCTCACTCCCACCAATTGCCGCCCACCCTCAGACACCACCCCACCTGGCCACCTCATCTCCCGCCCTTTGCACACACGACGACACAACACACCGCCAGCCACCCGACGCACGCCCCCACCCCGACCACCTCGGGCTCTCCTGCCCTTGCCCCCCCCCACTGGTTCCTCCGTCCTGGTTCCGTCCCCCTTCAACTGCCTGCCCCACCCCCCCACGCCACTGCCCGCCACCTACCCCCGCGTCCTTCCTCTCTCCTCCCTCCTCTCGCCCGCCTTGTCCCTGATCGCGCCGAAGACCGTGACCTCCCCCTCCGGAAGCCCAGCGCCTCCTGCGCCCAGGCGCCTCGCGCCCCTCCATCGCCTGCAGGAGCTCCTCGCCACTCCTCGCGCCGTCTCCCGGATCGCCGCCGTCCTCGACCCGAGCCTCGGCCGCCACCTCCGGCCCACGCCCGCCGTCGCCTCATCTCCGCGAGCTTCCCCATCGCCGTGCACCCCGTCGGCCCCGAGCTCCGCCGTCCTCGTCCTCTGCGCGGCTTCCCCGCCTCCCTCCATCCTCCACCCCGCGCCTCCCTCGGCCTCGCCTCTCTGCGCCAGCAGGTCCCCGACCGTCTGCTCCTTCCGCCAGCCGCCCCTCCAGCTCTCCCAGGTGGCGCCGTCCGCTCCTTCCCGCGCGCCTATGCTCGCCCTTCGTCCTCACCAGCACGACGCCATCCCTGCCGCCAACTCCTCTATCAACCACCGCCGTCCCGTCTACCCCGCCGTCCCCAACCGCCACGGCACCGGCCGCTCCTTCATCGACCTCGGCCTCCTCTCCCCGCCGCCGAATCCGACCGCCACCCAGCAACCTCGTCTCGATTGCGGCCTCCACACCGCGACGCCGTGGGTTTCTCTATCCCCGGCCTCTGTTTTTATTGCCTTACAGGGAGATCCTTTTCAATAGTTGAAGGTAGCGATGTAACCGTGGTGTCACATGTCTGTGTGCTCTTCCCGAGGTTGTACTGTTATGTGATGCTGTTACGGCTATGTTGTCTTCTGCCTGCCAAGTCAAAACCCCGGACCTCTAGATCTTCGCGGTCCGACAAGATCTCCGTCACGGATTCAAGAGACCCTATGTACCACCGAGACACCTCGACAAAACCGGCGCCCATTCAAGTTCGCCATCGACAATTGAAAACCGGCACCCTCCAAGATCTTCCCTCCGATACGGCAAGTACTTCTTCCTGGATCCGATGCCCGAGAACCCGGACACCAAGGTCGTCGACACGGATACGCCAAGTACTTCCTCGAGGACGCCAAGTTCTTCCCCCAGAACGCCAAGGCCGACTCGATGGCACGGACCCGACAAGATCTTCGCGACGACAAGATCGACACCGACCAGAGCAAATCCGATGCTCCCCCGACGCAAACCAAGTCCTTCTTCCCGGAACGCCAAGCTCTTCTTGCGTTGTCCGAGACCGATCTCGTCAAACCGTTCCCCCGTCGAATCCTGCCGAACCCCGAACCCCCGGAACCAAGATCTTTCGAACCCAGATGTGTGAACCTTTTCCCGAGCCCCTATTTTATGAATGCTATATATAAAACTTGTTGCATATTAATTGTTCATGCATGCATATCTGTCTGTGGTTTGGGGGCATTATGCCGATTCACCTCATAATTAAATATGGAGTCTATATGCGGGATATCTTTGTCTTATTCCGGACTCCATTTAAATTGGTGTAGCGAACCGATGCCATGTTTTGTCTTGTGAATACAACATTTAATTTGCAGGGTTTTAAATAACTTGAACCGTCTAATTAAATGTCGGAACCCCAGTTCCGCTTAATACTGCCTAATTGCACCGCATCTGTGTCATGCCATGCATCATATCATAATCATGCCGGATCTTCTGCCATCGTATTAAATATTGCATCCGGTGTTTCTGCTAGTGTTTGCTTCTTCGCGGATTAGACCGATGAGTGGATGCGAGTAACGACAAGTTCTCCGGATATGAACCTTCGGCAGTGTTTCCCAGGCGAGCATCTCTCCCCCTTCTACCTATTTTGCATTTATAGTCTTTATTTCCTCCTGTTGATCTATTGCTATCCGTGTCGTGATGCTTTAGTTTCCGTGCACCAGTTATATCCCGTGCAGCCTCTATATTGCCTTGGACACCTCCTATTACCCGTGTTTGGTAGATAGCTGGCCTTGCGAGTCGTAGTTACTTGCTCAGGTGCGATCTCGTGTTGTCAAGTACCACAGTTGTTGAAATGCTGGAAGATGTTAATTGTGGAGATGCTTAGTGGTGGAGTTGTTCATGTCTTTAAATACAACTATTAAAATGCTAGCTATAACTAATGCAGAGGCATCGGTGGGCAATAGATGTTATTTGGTTCTTCCATGCTCACTTGTGTCCCGTAGGACCCCGAGTACTTGATACCTGTTCCTTGATTTTTCGCACTATCCACATCCGGGAGGCCTTATGGACCCCCCTGAGCCAGAGCTTGATTCATTTCTATTTCTTGGGGCCACAAACTAGTTTGGGGTTTTATTACTATCCTGTACTTATGCCATGCTTTACTGCATTATTTAAGATTGTGCGTGGAGCACCTGTACTATTTTGGATCGCGCCACGTTTTCGCGGTATCGACAAGCCCAGTCACACTTTCGGGTTCCCAGTCGTTTACAGCCGTCGTCGCAAACCCTGGGTCCGTTCCGGAGCCGGTCAACTTCGTTGCGGGTAGCTTAGTGGGGTGGCCCCCTGAAATATTTCTGAATCCTGTGATCGCTTTGTCGTGAATGCCTCGTTGGGTTTTGAGTTGGTTTTTCCGAGGTTGATCGAGTGTGTGTTGCTATTTGTGCATCCCTGCAGGGTAAAACTTTCTGAAAGCCGTGTCCGCGGTTATGGACGACTTGGAGCACAGTATCTCGATCATAGACAAGCATAACTAAAGTAGTGCTATAAATTTGACTTAATATGTGACTAGTAATCAGATGCAACTATAACGGAATGGATATTAAAAATGCCAACAACTGGTGGATCTGGGTTGTTCTGTGTCATACTATACCTGCCTAGTAAGTATTGCAACTCCAATGGAATGTGATAAAAATGCCAACAACTGTTGGGTTTTGGGATTCCTCAGGACAATTATATCTGACTAGTAAATGTTTCCACTACAACGGAATGGTGATTAAAACTGCCCACTACTTACGCTATCAGGATGACTCATGCTATCTACATCTGACCAGTAAGTGCTGCAACTAAAACGGAATGAGTAAAATTGCCAACCGTGTGAGTTCCTCGGTCTGACTTCCTCGTTTGGTCTCGAGGGGGAAATACCAGGATGGGTATGTTTGGTGTAGTCTTAGGTTGGATCCGAATAGGTCTTTCTTATCCCTCTCTGATAAACGCCAGTTGTACCGTGTCCCTATAGGTTGTTTAGTGCCGCTGCGCTGCCGCTTCAGCCCACCATACCTATGTAGGCGAGAGCCGCCGAATTCTAGCCTCGCCGTGTACTGGCCTCAGTACTGACGCTCCTCTTTTTCCTTTGCCCTTTGTCGGCACCCCTTTTGTTTTAGCAGGTTTGAGATCGACGTCGTTAGCAGGGTTACCCTTCCGGCTTGGCCTGGGCAGGGTTATGGACGCCATTGGTTATTCTTCAGGGCTCTTAGCCCAATTTGCTTCTTGTCCGTACTCGGACGTTGTATCAATTTCAAGGTGATTTGGATCTTTGTATTGTATATCTGTATTCTTGACTCGTTGAGACGCTGTTGTATATATATCTGTTCTGTGGGTCCCATCAAGGACTGTTGTGTAATGGTATTACTTCGTTTTCCACCCACACGAAAGTGCCTGGTGGGCGTCCTTGAATCGTTTCTATGCGGGTTTGGCGGAAAGGGCTAAAACTTGCATAGGGCCGATTCGAGGGTGTTACAGAGTGGTATCAGAGCTCAGCAGTTGCGATACCCCATAAGTCCATCCTGTAGGATAACCTAGCTAACGGCCGAAATAGAGTGTCAAAACTATTTTTGCAAAATCGGTTGGATAGATCTGATTTTACTCCTTACCCCTCTATTGTTCTCCTCTTACCTCTGTGTGTTTGAATCTGTTCTCTTCTCTTTCTTCGAGTCCAGGAATTCTCATGGTTGGGTTTCCGTTGTACCTTCAGGGTTTCGCTTCCTTCTTTGGTAACGGTGCTTCTACATCCGGTCTTCGTGCTATCTGAGTGATCCTTTATCTGTGGTACCATTCTTTGTTCCTTGTTTGTGTCTTGCGGTGATTTCCGACGCGACGACATCATCTACGCCAGATCCGATGCAGAGTCTGCATCACTCTTTTGTTTCCAAACCTCGCTTGTCGAGATCTTCAGTCTGAATTCCGAAGTTGATTGCACGATCCTTTTGTTCATGTACAGAGTAATGCTTTGAGTGCGGGATGGAGTAGCTACCATACCACTACTCTTATCATTTGCTTTGTACATTGAATCGGTGGATCCAGCAATTTTGCTCCGTCCATGGAAGCTAGAGGTGGCTTTATTTGTTGATACCTCTACCTTTGCCCTTTGTTTCCGGAATGCTCTCTCGACCATCACGGACAACAACGTCTTGTTAGTGGTGTCGCGAGGATCTACATGAAGCGAGAAGATTCTGAATGTCAGTCTTCTTCCCGGTACCATGAGGCGGATCTCGAGGGCGAGATCCATTGTTAGTGGTGTCGAATTGTGGCGCCCCGCCAAAACCACTACTAGAAAATCGCGTTGTTTTTGTGCATTGCATCATCATGACCGCATGCTCATGCCATCATGCCACCTTGCATTTGAGCATCGTCATGTCATCTTGCATTTGTTTGCATAAAACTATTTTTGAAAAGTCTGTTTTCGTTTTCTAAACGCCCCGTTATTATTTCAAATCAAAACTCGGGTCTCCAGTTTATTTTGTTTCGTCTACCAGCGGTGTTCAAAAGTCCAGTTTTAAATAATAAAATATTTCTTTTATTTTTAGGAGGCAGCCCGCCAGGCCCGAAATCCTGGCCGGCCACCTCCAAACCCTAAGTCTAAACCATCCCTACCTAATCCTAATCTACCCAGCCCCAGCCACCTCACTCCCACCAATTGCCGCCTGCCACCTCACCCCAGCCTCACCTGGCCCCACCGCTAGCCCCTAGACACCACCCACCTGGCCACCTCATCTCCCTTGCTTTAACACGCCACGAACACACCCGTGTGCAGCTAGCCGCACGCACGCCCCCCACCCCGACCACCTCGGGCTCCTGCCCGCCCGGGCCCCACCTGCCGCTTTTCCCGACCTGTCCCCGGTTCAACCGCCCTAGCCCCACCACCTGCGCCTCCCCACCAGTCCCGCGCCCCCCTGCACGCCACCTACCCCGCGTCCTTCCTCTCTCCTCCCTCCTCTCGCCCTCCTTTTCCCTGATCGCGCCGATGACCGTGACCTCCCCCCTCCGACGCGCCGCCGAAGCCCCTGCGCCTCCGCCGCCTCGCGCCCCTCCGCGAGTCGCCGCCTGCAGGAGCTCCTCGCCACTCCTCACGCCGTCTCCCAGAGCGCCGCCGTCCTTGACCCGAGCCTCGGCCGCCACCTCCGGCCCACACCCGCCGTCGCCTCGTCTCCGCGAGCTTCCCTATCGCCGTGCACCCCATCGGCCCCGAGCTCCGCCGTCCCCGTCCTCTGCGCGGCTTCCCCGCCTCCCTCTGTCCTCCGCCCCGCGCCTCCCTCGGCCTCGCCTCTCTGCGCCAGCAGGTCCCCGGCCGCCTGCTCCTTCCGCCAGCCGCCCCTCCAGCTCACCCAGGCGGCGTCGTCCCCTCCTTCCCGCGTGCCTCTGCTCGCCCTTCGTCCTCACCAGTTTAAAAATCAATTCAGAGAGTTTTAGAAATCCAAATTGCATGAAACCAATTTTGTCTGAAAGGTATTGAAATAATCTATCCAAGCCCGTTGGATTTATTTCAATTAGAGTTATAGATCTCTCCTAATAAAAATAACAAAACAAAAGCATTTGAACCTTGCAACATTTTTATAAAATCAACCAAGTTAGCTTTTGAGTTGATTCCAACTCTCAAAAATCACATTTCATCATATCTATCCAAATATGTAATAATATTAAGGTTTACATGCAGTGACTTTGGACTAGTACCAAAATAATGCTATATAGGCATTTCTAGTCACTTTAAATCATTAAATAATGAACTTAAACCAAAGTAATATTGATCCAACCCTTAAATCTCATTCCCACATGTTAGAATATGTGGTGAGGACATGTGTCCACATCATCCCATATTTTGGTGGTGAATATTAAATTTTAGTTAATATTGCAATGAGTAGAAATTACTTTTCTAAAATAAAAAGGTTGAAACTATTGAATTAAACTTGTGATGTTTGTGATGATAATAGATCATCAAATGTGTGTTTTAGAATGCTACTTAGCCTAGTTAAGTATTGTTTGGTGATTTTCTACTCCCTATGTATTTATAGACGCTAGTACCGACCAAACTTTCAAGGAGGAGGAGTTCTACCAAGAAGAAGAAGAAAACTTCAACCACTGCACCAACCAAGGCAAGCTATTATTGGCAAGCTAACCCTTGCAAAACATACCTTAGCAAGCCACCATTTAACAGTGCAAGCTATTGTTAGCAAGCTAGATCTAGATGGTTTAGCAAAGATGCCTCAAGCATGCTTTGATCACACCCCTTTAAATATTAGTACCCCAAGTCTTATTGACAAGTTTTACCTCCCTTAGTTCACACAAAGTTCTTTAGTTGTTGAAGGTAGCATAAAAAGTATAAAACTTGACCTACTTAGAAACCTTTAGATGTCATTCTATGGCATGAGATTGAACCCATCTTTTCCACCTTAGTGAATACCCTTAACTTAGTATTTTAGAATAGATCAAAAACTTGAGTCACTTTAGATGGGAACACTTGGTGAAAATGAATTGTGAAAACCTTGGAATGATGAGTCATTCTATTGAGATGTTTTGACATGTGTTGAGAAACACAACTGGTTTATGATGATGAAAATGATGAGGCATGAGCCTTAAGCCTTTTATAAAACTGATGGTTGGATTCGGATGCGATACCATTCCAAATTTACCGTACAACCACATTACCTGAATTGTGTAAGGCTTAGCTGGAAATTTATATGCATTAGTATTAGTTCCCTCACGGGAGAGGTTTGAGCTGAGGCTACCTCTCAATGTTGTCCACCTATGTAGTGCCCAAGATGACTGATGGTCATGGTTGGGAGGCCATGCTCATAGGAGAGGTGCTTGTACTAAGGTGTGTAAAGGGAAGGTTATGTTTGATTATCTGCATACTAAGTATGATGATTCAGGGTTATCCCTGACAGATGTATCGAATCTTGTGGTGAAAGTGTACCACCTCTGCAGAGTGTCAAACTATTTGAATAGCCGCGTCCGCGGTTATGGACAGTTGGAATGGCCATACTGTTTCGTTGTCAGATGTTTTCTAAATAACTTGAAATGAATGGTGAACTTTGACTTGACCACAACAGGGTTGTGTTGATGATAATAGCTTCCCAACTTAAGTGATTCTAGAACTTTACTTTATCTTTCTTTGCTTCTGAACTCAGGTTAGGTTTCAAACTTAATTTGATAGTTAAACTTAGATTTAGCACTTTGACTTAGAATTATAGTACCTGTTAATAGTAGTTTGCGAGTACTTGAAGAGTACTCATGGCTTTTGTCCCTGGCTATTATCATGGCCAAACTATGAAGGAGATTATAAAGATGATGGTCAGCAGGACGACTATGATAACTAGGACTATCTGCCTTCGTCAGCATTGCCTGTGCCCTTGAAGATGGACCCCACCGCTACGCTATCGTTTATTTCCGTTGCTTGTTGTATTAAAGACTGGATCATGAGATCCTTATTTGTGTAAAACCTTATGTATGGTTTGTAATGGATGATGTACTGTGATTTCCAATCCGTTATGTCTCGCAAAAATGGTAATCCTGGGATTGCGAGGTATGGCATAAGGGGCATCTGGGATTAAAAATCCGGGTGTTGACAATAAGTAAGGTTATATTTTTCTTAGTTAGATTTTATTTTTGTGAACATTTTGATATATTATATGTATTTTTAGGATTTGTTTTTATATTTTCTAGAGCTAAAATTCTTTCAGGGTTATTTTTGGAATTTCGCATTTGGTTTATTATTTATTTTGAATTATTCATTTTTCCCTATAAAACTAACTCTGGCCCGTGGGCTGGTTAAGACCAACCTCACCTAGTTGGGCCTGGGGTCAAACCCCACCCTAGCCTAACCCCCTCTCCTTCCTCTCACTCACACGCACACACCCACTACACGCACGAGCTTATCTCTCTCGCTCCCCTTCTCCAGGGAGGTCGCCGCTGCCAGTGCTACTCCGGTCGGTCGTCGGTCGACTCCAGCCCAGCCGCAGTGTAGTGCTGCTCCGTCTTATTCTGCTCCAACAATCCCGCTGTCTTATAATCCCTCTCCACACGCGCGTGTACGCTTGCGTAGACTCCCAACTCCATCATGGTCGGCCGCCTCTTGATGGCCCAAAATATATCGAGCTCGTTGGGGAACCCCAAGAGGAAGGTATGATGAGCACAACAGCAAGTTTTCCCTTAGTACGAAACCAAGATTATCAATCCAGTAGGAGCAAGGAAACACCCCAAAGGTGTAGCTAGTTGAACGTTGGCAGGGCGCACTACCGGTGCCAGCAGCAACTTGGAGACCTGCACAACACAACCACATAACTCTGTCCCCAACTTGCGATGAGGTTGTCAATCTCACCGGTTTTGCTGAAAACAAAGGATTAAATATATCGAATGTAAGGGAGTAATAGTTTGCAGAAAGTAAACACAAAGAAGTAAACAATTGATTGTAGATTGAATGTAAAAGAAAGGACCGGGGTCCATAGTTCACTAGAGGTGGCTCTCCTTAGGATAGATAACATGCTGGGTGAACAAATTACAGCGGGGCAATTGACAAACATCGAGAAAGCATATAAGCATATACTAATCATCTTGACTCCTTTGAGACTTGATTGGGCATTACAACATTATACATAGACCGCCATCCAACTGCATCTATGACTAATAATCCACCTTCAGGTTATCATCCGAACCCCCTCCAGTATTAAGTTGCAAGCAACAGATTATTGCATTATGAATTGCATGTAAAGTAAACAATACGATTGTTCTATGAACAAAGGATTGTTGCTTTCTCCCTAGTAGCAACAACACATCTAATACCTTAGAGATTTCTGTCACTTCCCAAGATTACCAGAGGCATGAACCCACTATCGAGCATAAATACTAACTCTTGGAGTTGCTAGCATCTACTTGGCCAAGATTGCTACTAACAACGGAAAGCATGCAAGATCACAAATAACAAAGATATGATAGAATTAATAATCAATCTGAAATAGCATCTCTCCATCGGATCCTCGCAAACACAACATGAAGAATTACAAATAGATGATATTGATCATGAACGGAGCTCACAAGATCTAGACATGAAAGTACAAAGGAGGAGAACCAGCCATCTAGCTACTACATGGACCCGTAGTCCAGGGATGAACTACTCACGCATCACACCGAAGGTTTGCATGATGATGAAGAAGGCCTCCAGGGTGAATTCCCCTCTCCGACAGGGTGCCGGGAAGAGCTTCAGAACCCTCCCGATATAGGGACGGAGATGACGGTGGCTACAGACTCTTTCGTGGAATTTTGATCAGGTAGTTAGGGTTTCCGTATCAGAGGCAATATATAGGCGGAAGGAGAGGCCGAGGGGGTCCCTGGGCTGGCCACACCACCGCCTGGCGCGAGCCAAGCCTGGCCGCGTGGCCAAGTCGTGTGGCCGCCCTCTGGCCCTTCTCCGTCTCGTATTCTGGCTCCAAGTGTCCCCCGATAAAATTATAACTTTGGCTTTTGTCCCGTCCAATTCCGAGAATATTCATTTTCTGACTTCCTGAAACCAAAAACAGCAGAAAATAGGCAGCTGGCACTATGGCTCTTATTAATAGGTTAGTCCAAGAAATCATATGAAAAGTACTCCAAAGTGTGGACAAAACACAAGAAAGTAGATAAAACCAAGAATGGAACACCAAAAATTATAGATACATTTACAATGTATCAACATCCCCAAGCTTAACTCCTGCTTGTCCTCGAGTAGGTAAGTGATAAAAAGAAAGAATAATTTTTGAGGTGACATGCACCATCATAAACTTGATCAAAGTATTTGTAAAACATTCAATGCTGGGATCATAGTAATTCAATCATAACATGAAAGACAAAGTTCTGGCAATAGGACAAAGAAACTATGTTGCAACATGAAAAGGCACAAACAAAAGATTCATGAATAACAATGCTTTACAAGACGTTTGTTTGTTTCACATAAAGAAGACATAGCATAATGGCATTCAGCTTGTCCCTCATAGAGTAGCAAATATAAATGCATAGGACACCTTCAAAGTTCATAAGAGTTGACTAGATACAAATAGTTTAAAATAAGCAATATCAAGTTATGCATCAATCAACTAGTCTTGGGACAAGGCACATAGAACTAAGAATGGCCACTATGCTCTCAAAGTAGGTGCATAAAGGTAGAAGGTGGAGACTCAATATAATGGTGGAAGAAAGGCCTTCATAGAAGGAAGTAGGGATTCAAGTCTCATAAAGAGCTTCCAAAAATTATGGTACTTATAGCTTTCAGCACTCATTGCCTCTATCATAAGCATCTTGAAGGTGATTAAGGTTAAAGTGACACAACTAAGTGGATATGCTTGACAAGTTATAAACCGAAGTATCATGCCCCTTACTTACGAAGACCGAACATAATGCTACTCAACTTTAGTCACAAGTAAGCTCTTGTCATTGTAAGTATATATGTATCATAAAGAACCGCCAACGGGGTACCCCTTGCACATGATACAGGAGCTATCCCATAATCAAAATGACAAGGCAAGCATACAATGAGCATCTCAGCGATCTTTTTATTTGCTATTTGCATAGGTTTTATTGAGGATGCTTCATAGAGTGCTCATTATGGTGATGCTGCAAGTTTCCACCATGATTAGGAATGGCTTAGGCTAGCGGCCCACGCGTTTCTCTAACACACATACAAACTCCATGATCTTACAAGTTCCACTTTTATTTCACACCGCCGGGATCCATAAGCAAAAGAACATGATATCAACAGGCTACAAAGTACAGGTGCAATGTTGAAAGCATTCCCCATGATACATGGTTCTGCTAACTTCAACTTATAGAGCGTAAGCATATATGCAACAAAGAAGGACCCAATGGTTCAAGTTTATTAAGTGCAAGAAAAGTAAAGTGTGCCATCAAGTTCGTGAGAGCTTTAATCACTAGTTTTCTCATTACAAGTTTAATTTGGAAGGTAAACAAAAACATGAATATACTTGGAATAGCATATTCTAGTAGGTAGGTATGGTGGACTCTTTGGAATAACTTTGTTTAGGGAGTTGGATGCATGAGTGGAAGTCATACTTGGTTGTGGAGGCTAGCAAAAGACTGGGGGCGACAACTAAGAGAGCAATAATGGCCATAATCATGCAGAGCGACAAAACATCATTGATCAAAGCATAAAGTGATACTACAAGTTGAAAACTAAAGGGTCATCAAGGCTATGGTGACTTTGTATAGTCATAACATGGTGTGAGCATGCGCCAAGTCAACCCAAATAAAGCATCAAAGGAGAATACCACAATACTATGCTTTAATATGCTAAAACAACGCATGATTCATCCAAGGTACATTAAGCAATCTCAATTATTTATAACAAGTCATGCTACAGCAAAGAATACTAAGCATAAAGCCAAAACAATACAAAACATGGCATGACAAAGCATATGCCACAGTTAAAAACAAGCTCTCTTTACCACATAAGCATGAACTTTCTTACTCTTTTCCAATCCAAACCAAACTATTTGAAAACCAATGTATGAAAGAGGAGGTCTAACCAATTTTATTCAGAAAACTAAGAAAACAAAGCAAACGAAAAACCAAAACGAAAACGAAAAAGAAGACGCTCCAAGAACAACACAACTGTGCATGAAACAATAAAAATGAAGCGTTTGGAAGGAACCTGGGATTTTTATTGATGAAGAGGGGGATGCCTTGGGCATCCCCAAGCTTTGACGCTTGTACTTATTGGATATTTCTTGGGGTGACACGCGTAGAATCCCCAATCTTGAGCTTTAGTCCATCCTTCATCTCATTACTCATTCCTTCCATACACCTGAAAATTTTCCTTCATACAAAACTTCACACAATCTTTATTAGCAACATTAGTGCACTCAAGATAATAGGTCTTTAGGTTCAGTTATAACACCAATAAAACTTCCATTAAAACATAAGCTACTGTGGCACTTCCCTCAAAAAGCTCAATTCCCCAAAATAACTCAAAAAGGAACCAACAAGAAGCAAATGCAGAAAATGGCAGAAATCTATCAAAACAGACCAGTAGGTAAATACGAATTTTTTCAAGGACCTTATGTTACTCAAATAAAAAAGTGTTGAACTAACGAAAGTTATATAACAACCTGGGGCAGAAGCACAAAAATTCACGCCTCAAAAGGACGTACAGAGATTTTACACGAATTTTTACGGTGAAGCACAGAAATCTGTTTCGGGACAGCAACTTTCCCAATCATTACTTCTCTCTCATTAGACTCATCTAAAACTTTTGGGTTATCTCCCAATAAGTACTTTTATTTAACGCCTTTAAGTTAGGCATAAGAAGCAAAAAAAGAATCAAGTGTTCTCAAATGAAGAAGCATTAAGAGCAATACCAGAAATATCTTCAACAAGGCAAGGTATAGCATCCAAATAAGTTCTAGAGGATTGTAACATCCCAAAACTTAATCCAAGGTTATTAAGATCCAAATCATCAAATTTAGAGTTAACAAAAACTTTTCCATTTAAAAATGATTAAGCATTCATATGTGTGTGTATTTAAAATAGGAGTTGTTTGAAATGCCATGTTTAAGTGATGCATGGGTTGTAAAATGATTCTAAGATGAATTAAACATCATCTTGATCATTCCCAAACAAATCCCAAAGAAAAACAAATCAAAAAGAATAAAACAAGCAAATGGTCACTTTTGCCATTTTAATCACCATGCCTACTTTGGCTGTTCCTAAAACTCAAATCTTAACAGAAACAATTGTGGATATTTTCACCCCTTGCTAGTACAAGTAGTGATGTACCAAGGCCCACCTTGTTTCACCCCAAAAACTTTCAAACACTAAATTTAAATGACATTTGAAATTTTAATGTAGTTCATATGTATAGATCACACTTATTAAAAAACCACTCAAATGAACTCCACTTTTAAAACCCAAGGACACCTAGAAGCTCAAGCATAATATACATCACTCCACCAAAATTCAGCCCAAAATTCAAAAACTTTCTTCATGCGGCCATTGTGTCGAACAAGTTGCAGACAGGAATAAACCTGCCTAACTAACACTGCTGCTAGTTAAACCCTTGTCCCCCAATTGACCCTCTCTACTCTCCCCTGTCCCCCTGAGACCAACCAAACCCCCAGCTAGCCCCTCCCTTAGCCGCAACAGCAGTGGAGCGCCGCCACTTTGTGGTCACCGCCGGCCAGAAGAGGGCAACGCGCCAGGGACAGCGCCGCGCCAAACCAGCAAGTCCCCTAGCTCCGCCCAACCCTACCGCACCTCCCTGTCCACTCCTCGATCAACCCCAGCCCCTGGACCACTCCCCAGCGTCACCGCCCTTTCTCTCTACGAGCTTGCCAGAGCGCGCCAGAGCGCGATAGCCGCCAGCACGCAGCAGACCGCCCCTCGACCCCATACCGTGCACGCCACTCTGCCTCGACGCCATCACCCCGCCAGACACGACCGTGCACCACCACGTGACCCACAGTCGTCGAGCGCCGCGTCGAGCATCGCCTCTGTCTTCCAGAGCGCGCAACGCTCCTGGCCTAATGACACCGCCCCTAGCATCGCCATTAGGCCATAGAGCACCGCCAGGGAACTGCCCACCATCCGCCTACCTAGCCCACACCGATAGCCCCCTGTACCACCCTCGCCAGAGACGCTTGCCCACACCTCTCGGTCTCACCGTCGAGCCTATATAAGGAGGCCACCCCCAGCCTCATTCTCCACACCATTCCACTCCCCTCTCTCCCCTGAACATTTCCCCTCTCTCACTAGAGCCGCTCGAGCCATAGTTTGCTGAAATTGCACCGGAGGAGCACGCTGCAGAGGAGGAGACGCTGCCGTCGATTCCGTCCACCGTAGCCCCTGTCGTGACCTCGCCTGAGTTCGCCGTCGCTGTCTAGTTCGATCGCGCTCCTCGTCGCTCTAGCTGGAGCCCTGGTACGTCCCCAGTAGAACCCCACCGGCCGTTTAGGGTTCGGTCTCGCCGGCGACGAGTCCGTCGTCGATGACGACTGTGAGTCGTCGATCTGAGTTCTAATCGTGTGGCCCAGATTGCTAGATACCATTTCGGGTTTTAATCTCGCTGACAAGTGGGACGAACCTGTCAGCCGCCCTCTGTGCCGCTGAGCGTCATTGGGCCGGCCCATTTCTTTTCCCGCGCTAGCCCACGAATTCAAATCTAGATTTTTCCATTTAGGTTTGAACCCAATTCTGTCCCTTAGTTTAAAAATCAATTCAGGAAGATTTACAAATCCAAATTGAGTGATTCCAATTTTGTTGGAAAGCTTCTGAAAAGATCTATCCAAACCCATTGGATTTAATTCATTTAGAGTTAGAGATCTCTCCTAGTAAAAATAACAAGCAGAATCTTTTGCACATTCAAACATTTTTATAAAATCGACCCTAAAAGCTTTTGAGTTGATTCCAACTCTCAAAAATCACATTTAACCATACCTATCTGAATATGTAATAATATTTAGGTTTAAATGTAGTGACTTTGGATTAGTACCAAAATAATGCTATATAGGCATTTCTAGTCACTTTAAATCATTAGTTATTAAACTTAAACTTACTAAAATGTGATCCAACCTTTAAATCACATTCCCATATGTTAGAATATGTGGTGATGACATGTGTCCACATGTTCCCATATTTTAATTGGAGAATATGAAATCTTAGTTAATTTCAATGAGTAGAAATTACTTTTCTCAAATAAAAAGAATGAAACTAGTTAACTAAACCTTGTGATGCGTGTGATGATAATAGATCATCAATTGGGTGCTTTAGTATGCTAAGTAGACTAGTTAAGTATTGTGTGGTGATTGTATATCCCGTATGTATTTATAGACGATAGTACCGACCAAGCTTACGAGGAGGAGGAGTTCTACCAAGAGGAGGAGGAAGAAAACTTCAACCACTGCACCAATCAAGGAAAGCTATTGTTAACAAGTAGACTTAAACTAGATAACCCAAGCAAAGGCATTAGGCATGCTTTGGTTACACCTTTGACTATTACCTACCCCCAAGTTTTATCTACAAGTTTTACTTTCTTTTCTTTACCAAAGTCCTTTACTTGTTTTAAAGGTAGCATAAAGAGTATAAAACTTGACCTATCTAGTTAAGCTTAGATGTCATTCTATGGCATGAGATTGAGATTAGCATCCCACATTAGTGAACACTCTTAACTTAGTAGTTTAGAGCTAAACCCAAAACTTGAGTCACTTTAGATGGGAATACTTGGTGAAAATGACTTGTGAAAACCTTGGAATGATGAGTCATTCTATTGAGATATTTTGACATGTGTTGAGAAACACAAATGGTTTATGATGATGAAAATGTTGAGGCATGAGCCTTAGCCCTTTTACAAAACTGATGGTTGGGTTCGGATGCGATACCATTCCAATTTTACCGTACAACCACAATACATGAATTGGGTAAGTCTTAGCCGGAAGTTTATATGCATTAGTATTAGTTCCCTCACGGGAGAGGTTTGAGCTAAGGCTACCTCTCAATGTTGTCCACCTATGCAGTGCCCAAGATGACAGATGGTCATGGTTGGGAGGCCATGCTCATAGGAGAGGTGCTTATACTAGGGTGTGTAAAGGAAAGGTTATGTTTGATTATCTACATACTAAGTATGATGATTCAGGGTTATCCCTGACAGATGTATCAAATCTTGTGGTGAAAGTGTACCACCTCTGCAGAGTGTCAAACTATTCGAATAGTTGCGTCCGCGGTTATGGACAGTTGGAGTGGCCATATTGTTCCATTGTCAGATGTTTTCAAAACAACTTATGAAATGAATTGTGACATGACTTGACCACAACAGAGTTGTGACTATGATGATTAAGTTCCCACTTAGGTGTTTTCAAAACTTCTTTTAACTTTCTTTGTTTCAGAACTCAGCTTAAGTTTCGAACTTAACTTCACAATTAAACTTAGAGTTAGCATTCCTACTTAGAACTATACTACCTAATTAGTGATAGTTTGCGAGTACTTAAAGAGTACTCATGGCTTTTGTACTGGCTATTCCTATGGCCATACTATGAAGGAGACTACCAAGATGAAGGACCGTAGGACGGCTATGATAACTAGGATCATCTCCCATCGTCAGCATTGCATGTGACTCTGAAGATGGACCCCACCGCTACGCTTATTATTTATCCCGCTGCTTGATTGACTAAGACTAGATCATGAGATCCTTTAATTTGTGTAAGACCTTATTATGGTTTGTAATGGATGATGTACTGTGATATCCAATCTGTTATGTCTCGCAAAAATGGTAATCCTGGGATTGTGATGTATGACATAACAGGCATCTGGGATTAAAAATCCGGGTGTTGACAAGTTGGTATCAGAGCCATCCTGACCATAGGAGACCCTAGTTAGAATGGACGTCCGAACAAAAACTTAGTTTCAAAAACCAAAGTGAGTACTTATGAAAACTATTTCCTCTCTTACCCTTGGGAATTCATTCTTTCTCTAAAAAAATTCATGTTCCTCCAAATTCCCACATTACTACATAAAATTTGACACACTTGATCACTTCACTAACTTCCTCATCCTTAATTCTTATAGATGGAGACTCAGTTCAGCAAGTTCTACCAGTTGGGCAACAGAGGCCAGCTGATCTTCGAGAGGGATCTAGATTCACTGTCTGAGCTCTTGGGACACCCACATCTGGTGTTTCTTGGAGCTCAACTTCCTGGACCCGCAGGAGGAGATTTACAATGGCTAGTCACCGCTGATCTTCGAGGAAGTATAGAAGCACCAATGTCTGGGAGAATCCAGTTCTCCATACGAGAGAACAACTGGCTAGATGGGTTAGCCAGGGCAATGCATGAAGCTCTTGCATGTCTGTGTGCCCTAAGTGTTAACCAAATCCAAGGAACCCGCTTTGCTCACTATGCAAGGCGTGACTTCATGGGAATGCCAATGGAGATGCCAAGTCACCCGGAGTTGAAGCGTCAAGTGGAGAACCTTGACTTCCTGCTGTACGACCACCAGAAGGAGTTGGATAATGCTAGAGAGTTAGCCAACCACAACCTCGCCATTGCCACCTAGAAGGCCCAGACTTTCTCACTGCTTGTCAAGGATCATCAGTCTCTTCGCCGTCAACGTGTAAAGAAGGATCGCACCATCGACCGTCTTCGCAAGAAGGTAGCCGACCTCGAGAAGACCATCAAGGAGCAAGAAGCTCATCTTGCAACAAAGGAGGAAGAAGATGAGGGTGAAGACATCTAGGGAGATATGGATTCTTACCTTAGAAATGATGATGACTTTCTGGAG
The DNA here is from genome assembly GCA_023614405.1 of Avena insularis. Classification (NCBI taxonomy): domain Eukaryota; kingdom Viridiplantae; phylum Streptophyta; class Magnoliopsida; order Poales; family Poaceae; genus Avena; species Avena insularis. The sequence continues at coordinate 457,245,321 of CM042694.1, forward strand.
GAGGATGCCGTGGATTTCTACACCGACGATGATGACTCTGACTTCATAGATGATGAGTAGATGCACTAGAACACTGTCGTGGCATTAGATGTATCGGTCCCATTGTATCGTAGCTTACAGAATGGTTCTTAAAACCATCTGTTTTCCTTTGATGTTGTGGTGTGTGTGTGTGTGTTTGTATCATGTGCTTTGCTTGAATGAATGAAAAGAAGTTAGTTGCAAAACCTAAGTCAAACTCAAAGTTTTAGCTTTAAAATCAAAACCATGAACCTTAGAACTTTCCCTGTTACCCCTTTATCCATCTCAATCTTCAGATGACTCGTGGAAACCCCGGAGGGAGCAGCTCATCGCAGGACCCAATGTTGCAGATTATGCAGATGTTAGTTACAGACCGTGAAGCAAGCAGGGCAGAGCGCCAGGCCAACTTAGCAACACTGCAGCAGATTGCCCAGATGGCCTAAAACAACCAAGGGCATGGAAATCAGGATCATCATGGATCCAAACTCAAAAACTTCTAGAATACCAATCCCCCAATCTTTAGCCAGTCTGAACACCCACTGGATGCTGATGACTGGTTGCAGACAATGGAGAATAACTTAGAAGTAGCTGGAGTGGATGAAAACGAGAAAGTTCTTTTTGCCACCCACTACTTGGCAGGAGATGCAAGAGCGTGGTGGAACAGTATCTGCAACATGAACCATGGTCAAGTGATGACATGGGAAGCCTTCAAAATCAAGTTCAGCCGCACCCACGTGCCGCAGGGTCTAGTCACCAGAATTAGGGATGAATTTCGAGAACTGAAGCAAGAACGAATGACTGTAGTGGAGTACCGTGATAGATTCCTGTCTCTTGCCAGGTATGCACCTGATGAGATCAACACGGAGGCCAAGAAGAAGGAGAGATTCCTAAATGGACTGCATGATAAGATGCAGACTGTCCTTGTTAACACCCGTTTCGAGGATCTCGAAGAGCTAATCGACTCTGCCATTCAGATGGAGGGGAAGATTAACCAGGCAAACGACAACCACAAACGTCGTATGATGCACCAAGCTGGATCCAACAGTCATCAGAAGTACCGTCCCAGCCCCTCACCAGGATATGCACCGAGGAACAACCGACCCCCAATGTCTCGCCCAAGCTACCCCAACCGTAGCGGAGGCAATGTGAAGGCCGGAGGAAACACCAGCAACACCAGCAATTTCAACCGTGCACCTCCCAAGAGCAACAACAACAACAACACTGCACCCCGAACTGGAAGCAATGTTGTGCCCGTGGCAGCGAAAGACAAGTCTCAGATCACTTGTTTCGACTGTGGTGTGAAGGCTCACTATTCCAATGAGTGTCCCAAGAAGATTGCCGCCACTGCCAATGTGAATGCCCCAGCTCAACAACAGCGTCGTGTTCAACTAGGAAGAAGATTCGCCCCAGGGAACCCTCACAACCGCAATGGCCGTCTCTTCCACATGAACACCAAAGAAGCCAAAGAAGCGCCAGATGTAGTGCTAGGTATGTTTTCTGCCAACTCAGTTTTAGCAAGAGTGTTGTTTGATTCTGGAGCATCGCACTCATTTGTCACCGAAGAATTTGCATGCACTAGTAAGATTCACCCAACAAACTTGAAGCATGTCATGATAGTTCAAATTCCTGGTTCAACTACAAAAGCTAGAAAAATTTGCAAAGCTGTGCCTATCAGAATTCATGGAATAGATTTTTATGCTAATCTAATAGTACTTGGAACCAATGTTTGGAAGTAGTACTAGGGATGGATTGGATGTCAAAACATAAAGGACCGATAGACTATGCTAAGAAAGCCATCACCATGACCAGTAGCTCTGGAGTATTAGTACAGCATATCTCTGAAACCCTGCCCCGTCAATTCAAGTGCAACAAGAGTTTAGCCCTGCCCACCATTGACCAAGTCAGAGTAGTTTGCGAATACCCTGATGTATTCCTAGATGAATTGCCAGGTATGCCCCCGGATAGGGATATTGAGTTCATTATTGAATTAATCCCCGGAACCGGACCCATAGCCTAGAGACCCTATAGCATGAACCCCTCAGAGTTAGTAGAACTGAAGAAGCAGTTGGATGCTATGTTAGAAACATGCTTGATTCAACCAATCGCATCACCATGGAGATCACCAGTGTATTCATCGACAAGAAAGATGGAGGCAACCGTTTGTGCACCGATTACAGGAAGCTGAATGATGTCACAATCAAGAACAAGTACCCTTTGCCGAAGATAGAAGATCTATTTGATCAGTTGACCGGTGCCCAGGTATTCTCAAAGATTGATCTTAGGACTAGTTATCACCAACTTCAGATTCGTGCAACAGATATTCCGAAGACCACCTTTACTACTCCTATAGTTTATACGAGTATACGGTTATGTCTTTCGGATTAACCAATGCCCCTGCTTATTTCATGAACCTCATGAATAAGATCTTTATGAATTTTCTGGACAAGTTTGTCGTTGTGTTTATCGATGATATCCTTATCTACTCCAAGTCAGAAGAAGAGCATGAGCAACATCTAAGAATCATCCTTGAAACCCTTTGAGAGCATCGGTTGTATGCCAAATTCAACAAATGTGAGTTCTGGCTGAAAGAAGTAGGATTCCTAGGACATATTGTGTCTGCCAGAGGAGTCTCTGTTGATCCTGCCAAAATTAAAGATGTCGAAGAATGGGAAGCCCCAACCACCCAAACCCAAGTCCGTGCATTTCTCGGATTAGCGGGATATTACCGCAAGTTCGTAGAAGGATTCTCGAGCATCACCGGGCCCATGACCCAATTGCTGAAGAAGGACAAGAAGTTCGGATGGACCGACAAATGTGAAGCCAGTTTCCAAGAACTGAAGAAGAGATTGATATCAGCCCCAATATTGATCATGCCAGATATCAAGAAGGCGTTTGACGTATATTGTGATGCATCCAAGATTGGTCTCGGATGTGTATTGATGCAAGAAGGCAAAGTCATCGCTTATCTGTCTCGACAACTGAAGCAGCATGAGCAGAACTATCCGACCCATGATCTTGAGTTAGCAGCCGCAGTTTTGGCATTGAAGACATGGCGTCACTATCTGATGGGTAATAGCTGTGAGATTTACTCAAATCACAAGAGCTTGAAGTATATTTTCACTCAGAAGGAGCTAAATACGAGGCAAAGAAGATGGATAGAGTTAATCAAGGATTATGACCTTGACATTCACTATCACCCCGGCAAAGCCAATGTGGTAGCGGATGCTCTTAGCAGATTGCCGTGTAGGATAAACACTATGATCAAGGAGAAGCAACCAAGTTTGTATGAGGAGTTGGAGCAGTTTAGGACTGAGCTAGTTAGCAATGGATTTCTAGCTAGCATTGAACTTCAACCCACTTTGATTAGCCAAATCAAGGAAGACCAAAAGGGAAATGAAAGTATCGACGAAATCAAACGTCGTATTAGTACAGGAAAAGTACCTGGATTCAATGAAGACGAAGAAGGAGTTATGTGGTACAAAGGCCGTATCTGTGTGCCAGCAGATTCGGAGCTGAAGCAAGTTATCATGCAGGAAGCTCATGATACTCTTTATTCTATCCATCCCGGAGGAACAAAGATGTATCAAGATTTTAAAGAGCAATTTTGGTGGCACAAGATGAAGACAGAAATCAAAAGCTACATCGCCAAGTGTGATATCTGTCAAAGAGTCAAAGCAGAGCATCAGAGACCCAAAGGACTGTTCCAACCATTGTAGATTCCGGAATGGAAATGGGATTCCGTCGGAATGGACTTTATCACCGGTTTGCCTACTTCTAGTAGGGGAAATGACTCAATCTGGGTCATTGTTGATAAACTGTCCAAGGTAGCCCACTTTATACCTGTCAAGACCACCTACCAGAGTTCGAAGCTAGCAGAGCTGTATATTGCTAGAATTGTTAGTCTGCATGGAACCCCCAAGACCATAGTATCAGATCGAGGAACCCAATGTACCTCGAGATTTTGGCAGAAAGTCCAAGAAGGATTGGGAACCAAGTTGAATTTCAGCACCGCTTATCACCCGCAAACTGATGGACAGACTGAGAGAGTAAACCAGATCTTAGAGGACATGTTAAGAGCTTGTGTGTTAGTACAGATCAAAATGGGAAGACTGCCTGCCTTTTGTAGAATTCTCATATAACAACAGTTATCAAGCTAGTCTGCAAATGGCACCATTTGAGTTCCTATACGGAAGGAAGTGTCGTACCCCTTTGAATTGGTCACAAGTAGGAGAGAGTCAGATCTTTGGACCCGACATTCTCCGGGAAGCAGAAGAGAATGTTCACAAGGTCCGCGAGCACCTCAAGACCACCCAATCCAGAAAGAAGAGTTATGCTTACAAGCGAAGGAGAGACCTGACTTTCAATGTCGGAGATTTTGTATATATCAAGGTTTCACCATTGAAGGGAACTCAACATTTTAGTCTGAAAGGAAAGTGAGCCCCCAGATATATCGGGCCTTTCAAGATTCTGAATCACCGAGGAGAAGTATCGTATCAACTGGAACTGCCTGAAGAGATGTCAGCCATCCACAATGTGTTCCATATCTCGTTACTTCGCAAATGCTTAGAAGTGTCGGAGAAGACCGAAGTTTTCAAGAACATCGATCATCGAGCCGTTGATATCAACAAGGATCTGACGTATCGTGAAGTTCTCATCCGTATCTTAGAGGAAGCTTACAGAACCACCAGGACCAGGAGTATCAAGTTTCTCAAGATTCAATGGAGTAACCATACCGAAGAGGAAGCCACTTGGGAGCGAGAAGATTACATTAGGACCGAGTTCCCAGATCTCTTTAGTTCCTAGTTTTCTTTCATAAATCTCGGGACGAGATTTTTTTTAAGGGGGGAAGGTTTGTAACATCCCAAAACTTAATCCAAGGTTATTAAGATCCAAACCATGAAATTTATAGTTAACAAAAACTTTTCCATTTAAAAATGATTAAGCATTCATATGTGTGTGCATTTAAAATAGGAGTTGTTTGAAATGCCATGTTTAAGTGATCCATGGGTTGTAAAATGATTCTAAGGTGAATTAAACATCATCTATATCATTCCCAAACAAATCCCAAAGAAAAACAAATCAAAAAGAATAAAACAAGCAAATGGTCACTTTTGCCATTTTAATCACCATGCCTACTTTGACTATTCCTAAAACTCAAATCTTAATAGAAACAATTGTGGATCTTTGCACCCCTTGCTAGTACAAGTAGTGATATACCAAGGCCCACCTTGTTTCACCCCCAAAACTTTCAAACACTAAATTTAAATGACATTTGAAATTTGAATGTAGTTCATATGTATAGATCACACTTATTCAAAAACCACTCAAATGAACTCCACTTTTAAAACCCAGGCACACCTAGAATCTCAATGATACATTGCAAATGTATCTATAATTTTTGATGTTCCATGCTTGGTTTTATCCACTTTCTTGTGTTTTGTTCCAACTTTGGAGTACTTTTCATATGATTTCTTGGACTAACCTATTAACAAGAGCCACAGTGCCAGCTGCCTGTTTTCTGCTGTTTTTGGTTCCAGGAAAGTCAGAAAATGAATATTCTCAGAATTGGACGGGACAAAAGCCAAAGTTCATATTTTCTGGAAGTGATCAAGTGCCAGAATACGAGACGGAGAAGGGCCAGGGAGCCACCACACCACCCGCAGGCGGGCTGGCCTGCCCGTGGGTGGTGTGGCGCTCCGGCACCCCCTCACCTCTCCTTCCGACTATATATTTCCCGGGCGAAAACCCTAAGGGCCCGATCAAAATCCATGAAAGAGTCTATAGCGCGTCATCTCCATCCCTAGATCGGGAGGGATCAAGCTCTTCCGCACCTGCCGGAGAGGGAATTCACCCTAGAGGCCTTCTTCATCACCATGCAAGCCTCCGGTGTGATGCGTGAGTAGTTCATCCTTGGACTACGGATCCATGTAGTAGCTAGATGGCTGGTTCTCCTCCTTTGTGCTTTCATGTCTAGATCTTGTGAGCTCTGTTCATGATCAATATCATTTATTTGTAATTCTGCATGTTGTGTTTATGGGGATCCGATGGATATTGATATGGTATTTCAGATTGATTATTGATTCTATCATGTCTTTGTTATTTGTGATCTTGCATGCTTTTCATTGTTGGTAGCTATCTTGGCCAAGTAGATGCTAGCAACTCCAAGAGTTAGTATTTATGCTCGATAGTGGGTTCATTCCTCTGGTACTCTGGGGAAGTGACAGAAATCTCTAAGGTACTAGATGTGTTGTTGCTACTAGGGAGAAAACAATAATCCTTTGTTCATAGAACAATCATATTTTTTACTTTACACGCAGTTCGTAAATCAATAATCTGTTGCTTGCAACTTAATACTGGAGGGGTTCGGATGATAACCTGAAGGTGGATTATTAGTCATAGATGCAATTGGATGGCGGTCTATGTATTATGTTGTAATGCCCAATCAAGTCTCAAAGGAGTCAAGATGATTAGTATATGCATGTATTGCTTTCTCGTTGTTTGTCAATTGCCCCGCTATAATTTGTTCACCCAGCATGTATCTATCTAAGGAGAGCCACCTCTAGTGAACTATGGATCCCGGTCATTTTCTTTACATACAATCTACAACTGTTTACTTCTTTGTGTTTACTTTCTGCAAACTTTTATTTCTTTCCATTCGATACGTTTAATCCTTTGTTTTCCGCAAAACACGGTGAGATTGACAACCTCATCGCAAGTTGGGGACAAAGTTCTGTGGTTGTGTTGTGCAGGTCTCCACGTTGCTACTAACACCGGTAGTGCGCCCTGCCAAAGCTCAGCTAGTAACACCTTTGGGGTGTTTCCTTGCTCCTACTGGTTCGATTAAACTTGGTTTCATAACAGAGGGAAACTTGCTGTTGTGCTCATTATACCTTCCTCTTGGGGTTCCCAATGAGCTCTACATCAACACCGCCAACAAGCATTTTTCTGGGCGCCGTGCATTGAGCCATCAAGCGATTTTCTGGCGCCGTTGCCGGGGAGTCAAGGACAGCTTCACAAGGGGAGTCCCTCATAACCAATCTCTTTACTTTTTTGTTTTTGTTTTGCTTAGTTTCTTTTTTCTTTGTTTGCTTGTTTCCTTCTTCAAAAACACAAAAAAAATAGTTTTGCTAGTTTGCTTTCTTATTTGAAAACCCAAAAAAATGACTAATCTTGAAAACACTAAGTTGTGTGACTTCACTAGCACCAACAACAATGATTTTATGAGCACACCTATTGCTCCACCTGTGGATGAAAATACTTTCTTTGAGATAAAACCTGCTTTACTCAATCTTGTTATGAGAGAGCAATTTTCTGATATTGGTAATGAAGATGCTGCTTCTCATCTAAATAACTTTGTTGAAATTTGTGAGATGCAAAAGCATAGGGATATAGATGGTGATATTATTAAGCTGAAATTGTTTCCTTTCTCTTTGAGAGGAAAAGCTAAAGAATGGTTGAATTCCTTAACTAGGAATAGTATTGATTCTTGGACTAAGTGCAAAGATGCTTTTATTGGAAAATACTATCCTCCTGCTAAGATTATGTCCATGAGAAGTGAAATAATGAAGTTTAAACACCTTGATAATGAGCATGTTGCTCAAGCTTGGGAAAGAATGAAATCTTTGGTAAAGAATTGTCCCACTCATGGACTAACTGCTTGGATGATCATCCAAACTTTTTATGCAGGATTGAACTATTCTTCAAGGAACCTATTGGATTCTGCTGCTAGAGGTACTTTTATGACTATTAATTTGGGTGCTGCAACAAAACTTCTGGACAATATGATGGTTAATTATTCTGAATGGCATACGGAGAGACTCCACAAGGTAAGAAGGTAAATTCTATTGAGGAAACCTCCTCCTTGAGTGATAAAATTGATATTATTATGTCTATGCTTGTTAATGGGAAAGCCCATATTGATCCAAATAATGTTCCTTTAGCTTCTTTGTTGCTCAAGAAGAGCAAGTTGATGTGAACTTCATAAGAAATAATAATTTTGGCAACAATGCTTATGGTAACAACAATTATAAGTCATATCCTCCCAACAATGGTAATGCTTATGGAAATTCTTACAACAATAATAAGAGTGCTCCCTCTGAACTTGAAGTTATGCTTAAAGAGTTTATTAGTAAACAAACTGCTTTCAATAAAACTATTGAGGAAAAACTCTCTAATGCAGAAAGAAATATAGCATCTTTGGCTGAAGCTCAATCTTCTTTGAATAAAATGGCTGCTAAACCTGAAACTAATGAGAATCCCTTTGCAGCTACTAATGCTATACAAGTAAGAATTGATGAAAATGTTAGACTATTAGCTGAATTACATGCTAAGTGGGAAAGAGAAGATGAAATTGCTAGAAACATTAGTGTTTCTACTATTACCACAACTAGTGTTGAGGCTAATAATAGTTCTACTACTTTAGATGATAAATTTGATTTTGATCTTGATGGTTGTAACATCTCTGAAGTTATTAAGTTCCTACAAAAGCTTGCTAAAAGTCCTAATGCTAGTGCTATGAACATGACCTTTACAAAACACATTACTGATGCTCTCATAAAGATTAAAGAAGAAAAGATGAAACATAAAGCTTCCATTCCTATAAAACAAGAAGATGGTTGGGAACCCATCATTAATATGAAAGTGAATGACTTTGATTTCAAAGCTTTATGTGATCTTGATAGTAGTGTTTCCATTATGCCTAGAAGGATTTATGATATGCTTGATTTGCCTCCTCTTGAAAATTGTTATTTGAATGTCCCACTTGATGATAATGCTAAAAAGAAACTCATGGGGAGTCTCAATGATGTTCTTATTATGGTTAATGATTCCTATGTCCCCGTTGATTTCTATGTTTTGGATGTTGAATACAATGCTTCTTGTCCTATTACTTTGGGAAGACCTTTTCTTAGAACTCTTGGTGCCATCATTGATATGAAAGAAGGCACCATTAAATATCAACTCCCACTCAAGAAAGGTATAGAACACTTCCCTAAAAAGAGAGAAAAGATTTCTTTTTCCTCTCCTATGAAAACAAAATTTGGTCTTAATGCTTCTTCATTTGAGAACACTTGATTCTTTCTTTGCTTCTTATGCCTAACTTAAAGGCGTTAAAGAAAAGTACTTATTGGGAGATAACCCAAAAGTTTTAGATGAGTCTTAGAAGTTATTAACTCGGTAATAACCTCTCCTTATACTTTTTACTTGCTTTTTGTGCCAAGAGTAACCTCTAATGAGAGTGAAGTAATGATTGGGAAAGTTACTGTCCCGAAACAGATTTTTGTGCTTCACCGTAAAAAATCATGAGAGAGCTCTGTATGTCGGATTGAGCTGTAATTTTTTGTGCTTCTGACCCAGGTTGTTATCTAACTTTCATTAGTTCAACACTTTTTTATTTGAGCAACATAAGGTCTTCGAAAAAATTCGTCTTTACCTGCTGGTCTGTTTTGACAGATTTCTGCCACTTTCTGCATTTGCTTCTTGTTGGTTCCTTCTTGAGTTCTTTTGGGGAATTGAGCTTTTTGAGGGAAGTGCTACAGTAGCTAGTGTTCTAATGGAAGTTTATTTGGTGTTATAACTGAACCTTAAGACCTTTTATCTTGAGTGCACTAATGTTGCTAATAAAGATTGTGTGAAGTTTTGTATGAAGGCAAAATTTCAGGTGTATGGAAGGAATAAGTAATGAGATGAAGAATAGACTAAAGCTCAAGCTTGGGGATGCCACGCGTGTCACCCCAAGAAATATCCAAGAAGTACAAGCGTCAAATCTTGGGGATGCCCAAGGCATCCCCTTCTTCATCAATAAAAATTTCAGGTTTCTTCCAAACGCTTCATTTTTATTATTTCATGCACAGTTGTGTTGTTCTTGGAGCGTCTTCTTTTTCGTTTTCGTTTGCTTTTGTTTGCTTAGTTTTATGAATAAATTGGTTGGACCCCCTCTTTCATACATTGGTTTGCAAATAGTTTGGTTTGGTTTGGAAAAGAGTAGGAAAGTTCATACTTATGTGGTTAAAAGAGCTTGTTTTTGACTGTGGCCTATGCTTTGTCATGCCATGCTTGATATTGTTTTGGCTTTATGCTTAGTATTATTTGCTGTAGCATGACTTGTTATAAACAATTGAGATTGCTTAAGGTGCCTTGGATGAATCATGCGTTGTTTTAGCATATTAAAGCATAGTATAGTGGTATTCTCCTTTGATGCTTTATTTGGGTTGACTTGACGCATGCTCACACCATGTTATGACTATCCAAAGTTACCATAGACTTTATGATCCTTTATTTTTCAAATTGTAGTATCACTTTATGCTTTTATCAATGATGTTTTGTCGCTCTGCATGATTATGGCCATTATTGCTCTCTTAGTTTGTCGCTCCCAGTCTTTTGCTAGCCTCCACAACAAAGTATGAGTTCCACTCATGCATCCAACTCCCTAAACCAAGTTATTCCAAAGAGTCCACCATAACTACCTACTAGCTTATGCTATTCCAAGTATATTCATGCTTTTGTTTACCTTCTACATTAAACTTGTTATGAGAAAACTAGTGATTAAAGCTCTCACGAACTTGATGGCACACTTTACTTTATTTGCCCTTAATAAACTTGAACCATTGTATCTTCTATGTTGTATATGCTTGCACTTATTTGTTGGGAATTAGTAGAACCATGCTTTCATAGGAACGCTTTCAACATTGCACTTGGTACTTGTACCTAGTTGATATCATGCTCTTTTGTATATGGATGTCGTCGGTGTGAAATGAAAGGGGAGCTTGTAAGTCCATGGAGATATGTATATGTGTTAGAGAAACGCCTGGGCCGCTGGTCTAATCCATGCTGACATGGTGGAAAGTTGTAGCGTAACCATAATGAGCTGTCTATGAAGCATTCTTCTTATAAAAAAAAGAGTCTTATATTGAGAAAAAAGAGAAAAAAAAGAGATACTATGAAAAGAGGAAAGAGAGAAAAAAGCACCATATTCCCATGGTAAATAAGAAGAATGCTGAGATGCTCGTTGTCTGCTTGCCTTGTCATTTTGATATGGGGAATCTTACGTATCATCGGGCAAGGGGTACCCCATTGGCGGTTCTCTATGATACACATATACTTACGATGAGAAGAACTTACCGGTGACTAAACTTGAGTAGCATGAGGAGCAGCCCTCGTATACAAGGGACATGAGATTTCTGACTTATACTTCGTCAAACATGTACACCATAGTTTGTTCACTTTAACCTTAATCACTTCAAGATGCTTATGATAGGGGCAATGAGAGCTGAAAGCTATAAGTACCATAATTTTTGGAAGCTCTTTATGAGACTTGAATCCCTACTTCCTTTTATAAAAGGCCTTTCTTTCACCATTATATTGAGTCTCCATCTTCTATCTTTATGCACCTACTTTGAGAGCATAGTGGCCATTCTTAGTTCTATGTGCATTGTCCCATGACTAGTTGATTGATGCATAACTTGATATTGCTTGTTTTAAACTATTGTATCTAGTCACTCTTATAAACTTTGAAGGTGTCCTATGCATTTATATTTGCTACTCTATTGAGGGACAAGCTGAATACTATTATGCTATGTTTTCTTTATGTGAAACAAACAAACGTCTTGCAAAGCATTATTATTCATGAATCTTTTGTTTGTGCCTTTTCATGTTGCATCATAGTTTCTTGCTTATTGCTAGAACTTTGTCTTTCATATTATGATTGAAGTACCATGATCCCAGCTTTGAATGTTTTACAAATACTTTGATCAAGTCTTTGATGGTGCATGTCACCTAAAAAATTATTCTTTCTTTTTATCACTTACCTACTCGAAGACGAGCAGGAGTTAAGCATGGGGATGTTGATACATTGCAAATGTATCTATAATTTTTGATGTTCCATGCTTGGTTTTATCCACTTTCTTGTGTTTTGTTCCAACTTTGGAGTACTTTTCATATGATTTCTTGGACTAACCTATTAACAAGAGCCATAGTGCCAGCTGCCTGTTTTCTGCTTTTTTTTGGTTCCAGGAAAGTCAGAAAATGAATATTCTCAGAATTGGACGGGACAACAGCCAAAGTGCCTATTTTTCCGGAAGTGATCAAGTGCCAGAATACTAGACGGAGAAGCGCCAGGGAGCCACCACACCACCTGGCCGCGCGGCCAGGCCTGGCCCGCGCCAGGGGGTGGTGTGGCCGCTCCCGGCACCCCCTCGGCCTCTCCTTCCGACTATATATTGCCCTCGGGACGAAAACCCTAAGGGCCCGATCAAAAATCTATGAAAGAGTCTGTAGCCGCCGTCATCTCCATTCCTAGATCGGGAGGGATCTGAAGCTCTTCCCGGCACCCTGCCGGAGAGGGGAATTCACCCTGGAGGCGTTCTTTATCACCATGCAATCCTCCGGTGTGATGCGGAGTAGTTCATCTCTGAACTACGGGTCCATGTAGTAGCTAGATGCCTGGTTCTCCTCCTTTGTGCTTTCATGTCTAGATCTTGTGAGCTCCGTTCATGATTAAGATCATCTATTTGTAATTCTGCATGTTGTGTTTGCGAGGATCCGATGGATATTGAGATGCTATTTCAGATTGATTATTGATTCTATCATGTCTTTGTTATTTGTGATCTTGCATGCTTTCCGTTGTTAGTAGCTATCTTGGCCAGGTAGATGCTAGCAACTCCAAGAGTCTAAACGTCTAGATTCACATGTACTATATACTAAAACGTGTCTAGATACATCCGAATCTAGACAAACTCAAGTCACTTATTTTGGGACGGAGGGAGTATTTCTAAACGGAGGGAGTATGAGCTTGAAACTGCTTCAAGAGATCCAAGTTATATGGAACATCCCAACCGTTGTCCAATCTTTTGCCATTCTTCACAACATATCGACCATTGTTTCGTCTGCGGTAGACCGGAAAACCAAGACCATCAATAGTAGTCTCTTCATTGTAAGCTTTGGGATAGCGTTTAGAACAAATTCCATTCTTCATGCAAGGTGAATTTGCATTGAGCTCGCCGCATGGACCGTGTATCATGAATTCTTTCACAAGGGCATAGGCAAGGGGTTCAGTAGTATGATCTGGTATTTCGGCAGATATATACCGGTCGATCATAGTAGGAGTGGGATTCTTCGTGTCTGCCTTCAACCATACCAACGTATGTGTATGCGGTAGGCCACATTTCTGGAATTCAACAACACACAGAACTGCACAGTAGAAAATACCAGAACAATATAGTAATTAATAACCATATATGTAAAGGGGAAAGGGACGGCAACAACAATAATTTATCGAAATCCAAAAATAGGATGAAGAAAAAGTCGGTCGTACATGCGTCGATAGGACCAAAAGTGGTTCCATCTTTAATTCCACCAATCAAGTTTCATTTTGAAAACACGGGTAATGATATCCGGGCGGTCGGCATGAGTTTGGCCAGCCTCCACGAATAGCGCATCACTTATCTCATCCCATCTAGGATTGCACGTGAAGGTAACAAACAGATCAGCGGCCCCGAACACACGACAAATGGCCATACCATCATGATAATTGAGTACATAATGGCATGTACAATGGTTGATAAGACAACTTTATCTTAATCATGACACGTAATCTTGATATAACGGCAAAACATTATGTACAATAGATTATTTTTTTTAGTCTTATCTTGAGCGACAGATATCCCTAAATACGTGGTGAGACATATCGTGCTAAGAGATCATTTCTTGGCTAAAATAAGATAGAGGTCTTTTTTTTGTTCCTCTCACCTCCAACTCAACAATCATCCTAGGTGGCATTGCTAAGATATAACCATTGTACGTGCCCTAATACCGTGGCCTCCGGTAAAACTGGAGTGTAGCGAATACTGGACACCTAGGGTATTCGCAGCTTAGCTCTTTTCCCACACCACCGCAAGGGAGAGAAAAAAGAGTTCTTGCCCTAGGGCACCTGCCTTCCGACGCCGGCCTCCGGTGGCTCCTCCTGCCGACGACCTAGGTCATCGGTGGTGAGGAGGGGGGGGTCGCCGGATCCACGCGTGTGGATAGTTTTAGTCTAAAGTAGATTCGTTTTTAGGCTGCTCATCGGCTTCGCTTCGGGGACGACGATGATGGCGCTAAATAAATTTTCTTCAGATCCTTCCCCGATGGATTTGGAGATCAGTCTATCCAATCAAGGATGGTGTGGCAGTGGCAGCATCTTCGTGGTGGATGTGTGTCCTCAGTCTCCGCCGCTGTGACGGCGTTTGCTCCAGCGCCGGCGTGAAACCTGGGAGGTAGTCCAGGAGCGGATGCAAATTGTGGTATGCATTGACGACATCTGGAAGATGGATCATGTGCTGGGTCCGTGGTTCATGGATGGCAAGTGTGGATTCCTCCTTCGACGTCTTAGTCGTTCGGGGGTGCTAGATCTGGAGCTCGATGGCGTGTTTGGGGGTGTTGCCCTGGTCTAATTCGTTCAACAGCAATGATTTCACCTTGGGTGAGCCACCTTGGAGGTCCGCAAAGCTGCTTGTCAGTGATGGAGCCACATCGAGCTCGGGTGAGGAGGTGATCCGTCATTGCCTCCTTTGGTGGCTGCTGTGGTGGTGCCAGAGGCAGGTGACGAGCGTTGGCGTCAAGCTCAGAGGTTTCTTCGGTCTAGATTGTTTTCTTTCTTTGCTGGTGGTCCTTTGCGCAAAGGCTTGCGTTTTGCTGTCTTTTTAGTTTTGTCAGGTCGGTGTTTACGTGGCTTTTATTGAGATCTTTATGATATATGAATGAGACATGTATTACCATGCAAAAAAATACTGGACACCTACATTCTTGCCCGTAGAATTTCCTTCTCCAAGAGCATCAGATAAACCCTGGTATGTTTCTGAACGGAGTGTATCTTGACTCCAAAAATGATAACTTAATATACATGATTCAACACATGAGAAAGAATCTACCATCAGCTGATTAGAAGACCTACCGTAACATGTAAAAGCATTCGGTTCCCCTCGTCTATAATGAAACCTGTAACAATAATATTCGAGCATTGAAACCTCGGAGCGACTACCATTAGGAAGGCCATCGACATTGAACCCCATGCTGCCATGTGGAAAAGGACGGGGGTATTGGAGAGCAGGGATTCAAGGGCGACACATGCTTGAGACGCCCAGAATTCTTCTCCACAATAACATCAAACCTGAACCTCTCACAAGTAAGATCACCAACAATAAGGCCAGCCAATTCAGGAGCCGTAGGAAGAGAATACCGACTCCCATGATCAGCCCCTTCATGTCCATACAACCTAATGCCAACCTCAGGAGTATCCGGCAAAAAAAGCCTTTGTTGTGCCATTCTGAAGGTTTGCACACAAGGATTACATGCATTAAGCATTTGTGTAAGAGAACCTACAATTGCAGGATCCGGCTCTTCCCTTCGGCGAGTAGAGCGTTGCCGAGTTGGAACAGAAGGTTCATCAGTAGAACAGTCCACATCATCACTATTATGGGTAGAGCCAAAAATATTCATTCTATGGATTAATTCATTTTCTGTATCATAGATATACATCTGAGCAAACTTCGGCATGGGACGATCAGTAGGAGGCAGGAGTGACCCAATTTTGTGGGCAACAAGTAAAACCTGAGAATAGTTTAGGAACTAAACCATACCTCCACCAAAACCGCGCGAGCACAGATAGGACCCGAACCAAAATCAAACCCATCTGATATGTACGCCAACCCCAACCAAAACCAGACCTGAAGTATTTTTTGTCCAAACTGAACTTAACTGAATCGTCACCTCTGGGTTGGAACCATTAGGAAAATGGGTTTAGAACTGTTCGATTAAATGGGTTGACTAGCTACGGCTGCCATCACAGCGAAGAAAAGCACACGCACCACGGACAGGGAGCTAGCTAGCTCGCCATAGTGATCCCTTCGGCAGAGACAGGGAGCATTGAGACGTCAGGCAGCCGGGAGTCATCCTATATATGCGGGGAGTCGTGTCTGGCATGCCGCCGGGAGTCGTGTCCGGCACACCGCCGGTTTCCGGTAGAGTCGTGCCCGGCATCCAGTATGCCGTCGGGACTCCTACGACGCCGGGAGTCGTGTCCGGCACACCGCCGGTGTCCGGTACGCTGTCGGGAGTCTTACAACGCCGGGAGTGGTGCCCGGCATCCAGTACGCTGTCGGGAGTCCTACGGTGAGAGTCGTCTCCGGCACACCGCCGAGAGTTGCCTCGTGCTGCTGCCCCGCCGTGGCCAAGTTTGAGCCTCTAGTATCATGCTTATCAAATTGCCATGACATGAAAGCGTCTCCTGAATATTGATTGGCAGTACACCAAGTACCTGTTGTGCTCGTCCAGTGACCCATCCATGGAGATGCAAGCGGCCTCGCCGGCAATCCGCCGTATCGACGCTTTCGTTGATGTCTAGTCGTGGAGTTTCGGCCTGCCTTTAGCAAGACTCGTCGGCGGGGAAGACACGGGCAGCCAGCCATGAGTGCTGGCACACCCAGTCGCAGATGCGGCGGCGATAGTGACATCCGTGACGCGGGGTGCTTGCAGGGGACGCATAGGGCACCGCGGTGACTGCTCGAAGTTGGAGGTTGCTACGTGTATGACACAGACGTTGAACGCAGCACCGCAGCTGCTTCCGGGATGCCCATGCCGGCCGTCGCCGGAGCTGAGGGGAAAACACTGCCAGACCGTTGCGGTCGCTGCCTCCGAGAGCTGGAGCTGACGAGCAGACACCCGTGCTGCGGCGGCTGGAGAAGAACCCTCCTGCACCTTTGTCGCTGCTATCGACCAAGACGGGCGCAGGTCAACGAATCGAGGTGGTGATGGGGTAGGCGGCGCCGGCGGCCACGGCGTTGACGACAAACAGGGAACGGGAGTAGTGCAGGCTGGGAACCACTCTAACTAACCGGTTCGCGAACCACGGGTTTAACCTGTTTAGAACTGGAACCATCAGACCCATACCTAACCACACCCAAACTAGTTTCTAGAGGAACTGAACTGAACCAAACTTTATTATAAGTCAACCCGTTAGAACCCAAACTAAATAAACCCAAGTAGAGAAACCGAACTAGTACACCCGGTTAAACGAGAACCATTCTCAGATCAACACGCCACAAATCTTAAAAACATACGGCCTGTTTCTAACGTTGACACTGTTGCCGACGTGAACACCAATAGATGTGAATGAAAACATATTATTACTGGCTGAATGCTCGTGCGTTGCCACGGTTCGTCAAATTATTTTTAGTGTCACGCATGTAAACATAGTGCACATAAAAAAATTGACGGTGTGGAGCATATGTGAAAGCAGATGTGTTTTTTTTAACATTTTGACGAAAATTCCATCCTCTTTGTGTCTATTTCCCTCTATGCCTCTAACTTGTGACTCAAATCGTTCTCGACCAGCTCCTCAACTTCACATTTTTCACCATTGTGCTTCGTGGTCACCGACTCGAACAACATGTCACTCGCGTCTCTATAAAAAACCCCACAAATGTGTCGTATGTGAGTTACGACTGTGTTGCGAGAACTATCATTGCTTCTCCTACATATTCATCACCAGAAACCAGAAACCCATCATGTTCAACACATGTAAACAAAATACACATAAAAATTCGAATGTATAGAAACTCCTTTCATATACATTGATATCGTCCAAAATGTCTTTTTTGTTTTTCTAACATGGACTCTGGCTGTTTGCCATCTCCAGGCTCCCCTCTGCCTCGGTAAGACCTGATTTGTGCTAATTAATAATTGACTGCTTGCATCTTATTAAGGACCAGATTTTTTTCTTTTATCTTAATCTTATCATGAAAGATTATACTGTTTTGCAAACTATGGATTTTTCTAGCAGCCCTTATACAAAAACACACAACTTATTTGCTTATGAAATTTCTAGAAGCATTAATCTCCTTACAACAAAGATAAAGCAGGCTTATTTAATTTCTAGAAAGCCTTCACCAACATGATAAAATGTGCAAACTTGAGATTGAGATTTCGGATGAACCCCTGTAGTGATATCTACTTTTGAAGAACATACCTGTTATATGGTATCCTGAATAGGAAGAATAACCTGCACTGCAATTTACTTATGAAAATACCTGTCATATTGTAATTCGAATTGGTTGAAATAGGCAGGAAAAATATGGAAGATGCAGAGCCAAATTCCTGACCTCTTATGTGTTCCTGTAGTGTTTTATTCGTTTTAATGGGCTAGTAATTGACGACTTGCAGGAACAGAAAAAGGCGTCATTTGCTGTTTTGTTACCGTGTAATTGTTTTGCTAAAAAGTCCGCGTCTCAAATCAACATGTGTGTGTAAAAATAGATTTAAAATATTGGTTGCAGACTTCAAGCTTACTCATGTGTTATGTTTTTGCTAGGATGCAACAAGTAAACCAACCAGGATAGCTATCTTATTAGATTTTTTACAAATATACCCCTCTGCAACACTATATCATCAAAAATGCCCTTGACGAAACATATGCTAGAAATGCCTTGGCGGAAGGCTAAAAAGGTGCCACGTGTATCCTCCTGCTATGGCCGGTGGCGGCCAAGCCTTACCGCCATAGGGCAACGGCGAGATGCAGTGGGCCCCGCGGACGGGCCGGTGGGATGGCGTGGCGGGACGTGGAAGCAAACCGCCCGCCTGGGCATGTGGCGGGTAAGGATGGCAATTTTACCCATGGGTACGGGTACCCACGGGTACCGTACCCGCATGGGTAGGGTATGGGCACACTTTTATACCCACGGGTAATACCCATACCCTACCGTTAAGTCACGGGTACGGGCACGGGTATAGACTTGTACCCATGGCTATACCCATACGCTGCCCTTTAAACTGACATGTCAAATTTACCTATAGAATTTAAACCTATGCGACCGAAAAACCTAGGGATGAGTATGAGATTGCGAGTTCTAAACTTTGATTTTTGAATGTACTCGTCTATCTATTATTTAGTAGAGATAATTGTCTTTTTTTCAAATATGTTAATGATGAAAATCAAATTGTGAATAACTTGTGTACTCTTGAATCTACCCGGCGGGTACCTAATGGGAATGGATATCCATCAGGTATGGCTCCGGGTAAAGTTTTGTACCCGTGGGTACGGGTATGGGTGAACTTTTATATCCATTGACTAAACAAGTATTGGTATGGTATTGCTCTACCATGCCCATACCCTACCCATTGCTATCCTTAGTGGCGGGATCCTCCTTTGGCCTTCGCGCGTGGTGGAGTGTACCTGTCCCGGTACCAGCCGACAACTGCCTGACGTATGATTCCGCTGCACAGTGATTAAACCACCGAAAGTAAGTCGTGAATCGTTGAAACTTGTAGCTGATTGCTTTCTGGAAATTGTTTCTTGCCATCGCTGACAAATGCTTTGTATAGCAGCACATCTTGTCCTTTAAGTACAGCAGCAGCTGCTACTCTCAATCCATTTTCTCTCAGAGAAGAACCGTGGTAGCTTCTCTCGGTCTATTTGCTCACATACTCTGCAAGTTTGTTCTTTCTAATCTTGTGAGGCTGGAAGAAGACATACCAATGTTCTGAGGCTGGAAAAAGACGGTCATCGATCAAGGTGAGTTGTTTCAGTGGGTTATTTTTTAAGCTATGCATGTTGTATATTAGTCAGTTAATTAGGCCATAATTTGCTATGCAACGCCAGAACAAGCTTAGCTTTGCAACTTAGTTAGCTCGTGTTGAAATATTTAAGTTCGTGTACTAACATTTGAGCTAAGCAACCTAATTAGGCCCTGTAGTCATATTTTAGCTATGCAACCTCGTGTAGTAATATTGTAGCTAAGCAACATAATTAGGTCGTGTAGAAATATATGTGCTCTTGTAGCAATATTTTAGGTGTAGAAATATATGTGCTCTTGTAGCAATATTTTAGGTATGCAACTTAATTGGAATATGTAGAAAATATTTGAGCTCATGTAGTAATATTTCAGCTATGCACCGTAATTGGGTTGTGTAGAAATATTTTTGGTGTTGTAGTAATATTTTAGCTATGCAATGTAATTAGGTCGTGTAGAATTTTTTGGGCTCTCGTACCAATATTTTAGGTATACAACTTAAGTAGGTCGTGTACAAATATTTGAACTCGTGTAATTACATGTAGGTAGTAATGTATTCTGTTATTATAAATAATTATATTGATGAAGTATGGTTATAAATAATTATATATAATTAATATGGTTATATTAATGTGATGCGCTTAGGTACGATGAACATTTTGTATGTTTTTTATGGCGAGGACATCACCCGTGATGGGCCGTCAGGGCTTGATCTGTCGTATTGTGAGACAAAGAATATCATAGTGGAAGAATTGGTGAATTGTAGTTTCACGGATGTTAGAAGGCGCCTCCGCGCAGAGTTTGGGCTAGAGATGGGCCGAAAAAAGATGACCGTTGAAGCGGTCATTTGCAAGAGAATGGGAGAAGATTACCGCTGGGCGCTTCGCCAGGTTAAAGGCGAAAATTCGTGGGGTTCATGCATGAAATTTGCAAGCACACCTGGTGCTGCCATGTATGGACAACCGATGGTGTATGTGCAGTTTCTTGATGCTAGCGACAAACCTGGTAGCAGCACCGCAGACGGTGAGCTCCAGTTATCCATAGCCGCAATGGCTATACACATGGATACGACGGAGGTGAGGCATGTGGAAGATTCCCTTGTTCCCACCCAGAATAATGGACCTTATTCCATGTCGGTTGTCGACCTCAATAAGCAGATTGAGGGATAGTCAAATAAGCTTGATTTTGGTGATGATGATCGTGAATTGTCGGATGATGATGAAGACGAAGAAGCCGGTCTGAGTCAAGTGAGAGCAGTGGCGCCAGCAATGGCACCAGGGGACATAGAGGCTCTTGTCATCGGTCACGATGATACCTCTGTCCGTGGAGTCGGAGCTACCATCCTGGAGGAAAATCAGCAGTTCCCAAGCAAGGAGGTTGTGGACATGGCGATCAGGAGATATGCCATCTCCATTTCCCGCAACACAAAGTGAAGAAATCTGACAAACATTTGTTGACGGTTCTTTGTGTAGAGTCTGGTTGCAATGGAAGAGTCGTTGCCCATCAACATGTGGGCATATGCAAGCCTTGGACGATAACTCGCATGGTTCCCCATAGCTGTGAGTTATATGGTAGTCTGTATGAACACCGCAATGTCAGTGCCGCATATGTGGCACAGGTCGCCGCATCCATGATAAAAGATAAGATCAGTTTATCAGTGAAGGCGTTACAAGATGGTGCAGCAGATGCGATTGGATTCCTGGTAAGCTACGACAGGATCAGGCGTGCCAATGAGTCTGTTTTGGAGGGGATGTATGGGACATATATGGAGGCTTACAACATGGTTCCGAGAATGCTGCATCAGATTGCTGAAGCCAACCCGGGAACTGTTAAAAAGAACCACCCGAGTGGCACTCCTGATCATTTCATCCTGGACCGTATCTTCTGGGCATTCAACCAAACTATTCAAGCATTCCACCACTGTCGACCTTTGATATCAATTGATGGTACCTTCCTCACCGGACAATATAGGGGTACTCTCTTGGTAGCTGTGCCATCAGATGCCAATAACCAGATTCTTCCTATTGCATATGCAGTAGTTGAGAGCGAGACCATGTTAGGTTGGTTGTGGTTTCTCCAATGCTTGAAGGATGGTGTTGTGAAAGATAGGCCTGGTGTATGCATCATTTCTGATCGCAACCAGGGGCTTCTCAGTGCACTAGAAAAAATAAGCATGAGGTACCGATGGAGTTCCGTTGGCCTGATCTTGAAACTAGGTGGTGCATGAGGCGTCTAGCAGCAAACTTCTACTCTTGCTTCAGGAACAATGAATGTTTCAAGGCATTCAAAGTGATGTGTATGCAGAACCTGTCATGGAAATTCGATGCCCTCTGGATGACATTGAATGCTGCAACGACCGCAGCTTCAGGAGACGCACCAGCCGAGGCGTCGTTGTTCCTCTCTAGCCTGTCATTTCTCCTCCTCCCTGAGGCGTCGTTGTTCCTCTCTCTGCCTCTGTAGCTCCTCTAACTGACATTGTTGCTCCTCTTGCGCCGCTCTACGCTCTTCCGCAGCTTTCTCACGACGCTCATCTTCGTAAAAGCTTTCCCATGCACGACGACTCCTTTCTTCTATCTCACGAAGCACCCACTCTGGCTGCTCCGTGTCAATCCAAAGATGCCACATGCACAAGGGCGGAGCAGACTGCAATACAAATAATAATATAATAAATATTCTATAACACAAACAATATGTCATTTTGTTATGGAATGGATGAACGTACCGGAGGCCTATTGTAACTCTAGGGAGCTGGATCATACTAATAATTGGGACACATGAAAAATTTTATGCCCATTTTATCAGAAAAATCGGTGGACTCCTTCACCTTGCAAAGATGCCTGCACCAACACCGAAGATGTTCCACACCCGGAGGCAACCTCGCATCCTTCATATATCTCGTCCTATAGTCTTGGTCTGAGCAAGGCAAACTCATAGCCAACAAATAAAGTAGGAAACCAAATAAGAAATAGAGAAGGATGCTTCGATGAAGAGACGGATACTACTCCTTTTACAAGCCAGCCTTCCCTATTAGCCGCACAAATCTGCATGCGAGTGGACTGCAACTTTCGGTGATCAATTTGCTGTACCGGTGCTCCTTTCGGTGGTTTATTTCCTTTGCTGTACCGGTGCTCCTTTCGGTGGTAATATTTCATGTAGAGAAGCAGCAATCAATCGTCAGTGCGACAAGACTAGCAACACCAATTCCCGAGCAGGTGCTGAGCAGCAAATGTTGTTGGTTTTACTGGGACAGGCACATCCCGCCGCGGGTCAGTCGGATAAATTCAACCCGCCACCGCCTAGGGCGAAGAGAAGCCGTCGTCATCCCGCCAGCGGCAAGAATGACGTCCCGCCGGCCCGTCCTTGGGGCCCACCGCTGCCAGTGGATGGAGGATCATCCAGCCCCGCCCTATGGTGGTAAGGCTTGGCCACCACCGGCCCTGGCGGGAGGATACACGTGGCACCTTTTTAGCCTCCTGCCAGGGCATTTCTAGCGTTTGTTTTGGGGGAGGAACTTTTGGCGATGCAGTGTGGCAGATGGGTATATTTGTAAAAAAATCATCTTATTATGGCTGCCATTCAGGATCTGAACCTAATAGTGGTATTCATTGGCGAATATACATCTATCCAACTTTTGCGCTCAGTAACCCAGGTATTTAAGCATAAGTTCGCACACTACTCCCTGCAAAAGTTCCATATCATGTCACAAGTTGTTGGGTAGGCAGGATCGAAGCAGCACAACAGCGCCCAAACTTGGACTGAATGAAAATAATCAATATCAATCTGATGCATCTGAAGAACTTCAGCCCGAGCTTGAGCTTGACCATAATTTAGTCTTTTCATAGGTTGAGGCAGCAATACCCGGAATAGGAGTTCATGCAGACGAGCCGGTGACGCAGCCGACGAAGGCCATCACCTCAGTCCAGTTGATGAAGTCGGAGAAAGGGCTCCCAGCGGTAGCACCATCACCGATGTTGGGCTGTTGTGGACCAGCTCGTCACCTGTTCATGCAGGAATGCCACAGAACCATTGTACTGCGCGGAAGCTGGGACCACACGATCTCACGACTTTATAGATGACATCAGCTTGGCCAGCAATGCTGGCTGCAGATCAAACGGGTTGAGATGGAGGCAATCGGGGACTGGGCTCAGGTCTGAAACAAAATGCACCACAGATTCACCATCAGCTAAGGTTCAAGCTCAGTACCATAATTAAGAACATGATCCAAAGGAATGTGGTTTTAAGGGGTGTATATATAGACCATTTTCCTGCATATTTCAACTTTGATTGGATGGCCAACGCTGCATACTTACAAGTTTACTTCTATTTACCTATGGACTTCAGCTAGTAGTATATGTAGTGCCCCTGTAGGACAACAAAGCGAGGGAGGCAGTCTTCCATGTTGGCATCGGCTCCCTGGAACCTGAGTCCATCTCTACGGGTATCAACAAAGATTACTTATAGCCATCATTCCATTGAACATATACCACAAGAACTAAGCTACTATTTCGAAGCAAAAACACGTGCAATGGTTTCTTACATACACTTCTGATATGGAGGTACCCAGAGGCATGCATATCTCAAAACCTCCATTGATGTTCTCCAACCTAGGACAAACTAACTATATTAATACACTGAATAAAGACACTTTGATTCAGTTGGAATTTCAGGGGCGTGTTCACTTGGCTACACAAACATTGCAACTGAACTTTTTAAGGGGTATGGATCATATCGAGCTTTCAATTGGGACTCCCTCTCATTGGCGTCATCGATTTAACTTCTTAATGATTCTACCTCCCATCTATTATATGTTGATCCAAATTCTACAAAGTAAAGGCCAACTTCTGACAGAGCGGAGCGAGGCCCGTCGCCGGAGGCTTGGTACGGATCGTTGATGACCTAGGTTACCACCTCTATATATACCTTTTGTAAGCCGCCGGCTGGGATAAGTTGCATCTGTGAAATCCCCGGCGTTGTGTAAACACTCTCCGTTATAGTGAAGTTTTGCTGGCTGGCGCCCGTGGTTTTTCCCCTCTCTTTGTTGGCGAGGGTTT
The DNA here is from genome assembly GCA_023614405.1 of Avena insularis. Taxonomy (NCBI): domain Eukaryota; kingdom Viridiplantae; phylum Streptophyta; class Magnoliopsida; order Poales; family Poaceae; genus Avena; species Avena insularis. The sequence goes on from CM042694.1 coordinate 457,269,928, forward strand.
TCCACATTAAATCTGTGTCCCCCTTACTGCGATTTTATTTTTCATTCTTTGTTATTTACTTGTCGCAAAGCTAATATCATCAACTCGACCTGATAATTACCAGCGAAAAAAATTGGTGTTATATGACAGAATTTCATGATGCAGGATGGAAACAAAGGCCGTATAATAAATTTCTGCACTCATAACCTACACAACATGAGCATGCCGGCTTCCTCTGCACTTCACACCACCACAAGCCAAGGCTGTGGTGGGATTGGTAGGCTGCTGCGGGCGGAGCTCCATGCTAGGGAGGGCAGGGCACAGAGGCGTCGGGGCCCGCTCCCGACGGGGTGGATCAGAGTAGGTTGGCAAGGGACGAATCATGGCAGAGCAGAGCATGCCGACAATGGACGGATCGTGGCGCAGCAGAGCATGCTGACAATGGACGGATCATGGCAGAGCTCGCCGCCGACCAGCCACCCAGGGACATGAGGGATCGGAGGACGCTTAACACGGATGGGGCGCGACAGAACGCGCCAGCAAGCAGGACCCTTAGCCGGTTTAGGGGCGTCGTTGAGCGGGGCCCCGGTGGGGGCCAGCACGGTGGCAACCAGGCGAGGGTGGGGAGCAGGCGGTGCGAGCTAGGACCTCGAACTCGCGGGCCAGGCGGCTACCGGGGCAGAGTTCGGCTGCTGGAGAGAGGAAGGAGAGTGGGGACATCGGTAGAGGAGGCTCACCATGTTCTTAGATGGGCAGAGGACGACGCTCGCGATAGGGGTGGGTGGGTGGGGGGAGGGTTCCTGGGGATATCATCGTGGAGAGCGTGGCCGGCCACCGCGGCGATCGGAGGAGACCCCGCGGAGATCCGGGCCGCGAGCTTTGTCGGTCGCCAACGCGCAGGGCAGCAAGCTGGGGCGGCCTCAGAGGACATCCCATGGAGGTCGTTGGCCACGAGCGTGGATAGCCACTAAAAATCTGGGGCGGCGTGTGGGGGTGGACAGACGGTGGCAAGGCGGCGGGGGTGGCCGCTCCTGGCCATGTGCGGGGGGCAGAGTGGCGGCCGATAGGGACGGTGCGGGCTTGGAGCTCGGTAGAGGCTGTTTCCTCTTCTTTTGGATCACCGGCGGTGGCACGCCTTGTAAAATCCCGAAACAGCCGTCCACTAAAAATCGGAGCAAAAGGACCAACCTAGGTTAAGACAAATATCTATCTCTATCTATTTATATATCATATATATTATATATATATCTTCTCTATCTCTACTATCTAAAAAGAATATTGGTGTTCCGTTTTCTGCCACTCCGTCCTTCCTTTCGTCGCGCGTCCCTCCGTCGCTAGCTTGCCAGAAAAAAAAACTGGAAGCGTCTTCCCCTCTTCGTCCGCCCCGTCCGTTTCTCCCCCGAAACACACGTTCTTGTCTCCCCTGGACATCCCCCTCCAGGCCACAGCGGCGCGCCCTCCTCTCGAGGCCACCACTCCACATCGCCAGATCTTGCATGCATGAATCCTATCAGGGCCGCGGGATAGCCCGTGCGTGGCCACATCGCAAGATCCTCCGCGCGCAGCCGACGTGTGCGCTGGTGCTAGCCCTGCCTGCCGTTGGTCTCCTTGTTGCCGCTCGCGCCGCCATGAGCCTCGCGACTCGAGGTCTACGTCTTCCTTTTTTCGCGGCAATCCCTTGCTCTACGGGCTTAGGGCAGTCGTCACCGCCGGTCGGCTGGGCCTCGCCATCGCCGCGCTGCCTCCAGACTCGGCCTCGTGCTCGTCGGCCGCAATCCGGATGAGCTCGCCCCGTCTTCGAGGAGATCAGGGTCAAGCACTCCAAGACTGAGGTCCGCACGTTCGTGCTCGCCTTCCTCCTGCCGTCAACGACCACCCACTCTGATCGCTTCAGTATACGTCCATCAAACTCAATCAGTTTTTTCAGCTCAAAAACTCAACCAGTTTAGGTTCAGATCTGACATCTCCGAACACCATGCCCAATGTTTGCACACTACTGCTTCGGTATGGCGTGTAATGCCGCTGTTCAGAGAGGACATGACAGAGGTGATCGGCATGGACGCCGGTGGATATCCATGCATAACTATACCTTGGGTACTGAAGGTGCAGCTTCATATACATAGACAGCTAGAAGAGGGACTGCTGCAGTTTTCAGGTCAATTCCCTACTCAGGATTCCTCCGTCCGCCTCTCTGCTGCTGGACTGCTGCAGTTTGCAGGTCAGTTCCCTACTTAAGATATCTGTGAAGGGATCAGATCATGTCGAAATGTGAACGATTCTACTCATCGCCAGCTTCATATTGAATTTGCAGTAGCAGAATAACACTAGGATCAAGTTTACGGTGCATTTCCCATTTTTGTGTCACCATATTAGTATTACTAAATTGCCATATTTCCATATGATCATTGATTTCTATATTATATATATATGTATGTATATATATAGAAATGTATCCTCGTACCAGTGTTTTTGAAAATTTGGTGTATCACCGTACCAGTATCCGTATCTGTATCTGGGCAACCTAGATGATATGGATATATTGTTAAGTTCGACCTTTTTATTTTGGTCCTGAAGTTACATACAAGGTTTTGATTATATAATGTATTTTGGGGTCTTTGCATCTCAAATTTTGTAGTCATGATGGCGCATCTGATTATGTGTGATGAAATGCCACCAGTTTATTGTACCCTTGCTTCAATATTGTTCGACAGGTTTTCTTGAATTAAATTTGCGGCTCACTAGCATAGCATAATTCACCAAAGGAAATCTATCTTTTCATGAAAAAATAATTGAGTATTTTCAATTGTTTATTTGTGGCTCACTAGCATAGCCTATTTGCTTCGTTGCTTGCAGAATTATTGAAATTTGGTCTTGTTTGCTGTACTTATTCGTAGTAATTCGCCTCGCCGGGCCACCACATCCTCCCCATGAAAAAGCCTTGATTGGAAAGTGGGGAAGCGGCACACCAATTTCGTCATGCGGCAGGACGAGGGCTAGCAGGCTCAGACTTCACACCGCCGCCGCCAATGTTGCCGGCCTCTTCGCCTAGACATGAAGGAGGCACAACTATGTGGAGATCAGTTCATGATGTCGCGGCCATGATCCTCTTCCTTAGTGAGTGCGAAGTCTATGCCAAATCCTACCATAGGACGATGCCTAGGACCCGAGGTGAGCCCTTCCCTTGCATTCTCTGCTCGTTCCTTTTCACGGGGCTTGCCCCTTGCAATGATCAACAATGCATTGAATTGACATATGGCAAGATATACTCTCTAAATAAATTCTAGGAATTAGTTCCCGACCGCCTTTCTGCCCTCATGTCAGGTTTACAGACAAGCATGTACACAAGGATGGATGTAAAAGCCTATTTGCTTCATTTCTTGCAGAATTATTGATATTTTGTCTTGTTTGTTGTACTTATTCGTAGTAATTCTTCTCGCCGGACCACCACATCCTCCCCACATAAAAGCCTTGATTGGAAAGTGGGGAAGCGACACACCAATTTTGTCACGCGGTAGGATGACGGCTAGCAGGCTGGAACTTCACGCCAAATCCTCTTGCTCAGAGAGCACGAAGTCTACGCCAAATCCTACCGGTGAGCCCATCCCTTGCATTCTCTGATCGTTCCTTTTCATGGGGCTTGCCCCTTGCAATGCTCAACAATGCATTGAATTGACATATGACAAGATCTGCTCTCTAATGGATTCTAGGAATTAGTTACCAGTTGATGGACCTCTATACGTATGGAAATAATAGGTGGAATTCTATAGACAATATTTTTATTGTATGCTTGTAAGATCTGGTCAGGATGACAAGGTGAGGTGAATTAACTTTATTCCTTTTTGAAGTGTTTCAGATTGATCATACACTCCAGGGCACTGATTTGTTGCTTGTGCTTACTCCACTGCATTCTTGAATTTGCATGTTGATCAACTTAAAATCAGAATTCATTTGCCAGAGGCATCCATTTGACCGAGCCATGTTCGTATTAAGGTAATCAAGTTTGATGTGTTCTCTCCTGGCCTCCTGCAGCCGATAGAGGGATGTTAGTCACAAGGGTCGTTTGTCGCATGACGCTGCAAGAGATTCTTGCTCATGCACTTGATGACGATGGTATAATGAACATATAGTCGATTTTACAGACGATGGAAACAAGGTGAATGAACACAATGACAATAAGGTGAATGAACAGTTAGGTTTTAGTGCCCATGTCATTAGAAAATTGGCTTACAATGCTACTACAGAAAACTTCATTGTTTGTACCATTTATTGAATGATACACGTGACTGGGGATGAACAGAAATCTCAAGGTGTTCTTTTTGTTGGTGCAGATGGCATATGGTCAAAGGTAATGAGTTACTTGTCTTATAAAAAAGGAGCAGAGTTGACCTATTTGAGGTTTCTCTAGAGCCTCAATGGAGATTTTCTTAAACTGATAGGTGAGGAAGTTGCTTCCTGGGCAAATCGAAGCATCTTATTTTAAATACATTTGCTACACCGGAATTGCAGACTTTGCGCTCCTGATATTGTAACGGGTTAGGTATGTAGCTACATCCAACAATGACTACTGTTGTTTCTTTGTTTGAAAATACTAACACACTCATCTTGTTCTGTTGGATGTACCATGTGTTTCTTGATCGCAAACAATATTACAGCATGTACTGGTAAAAATACAGTGGTACACATTTAGAAAGAATCTGATGGTAACTAGTTCTGAAAATGGTGAGCGTTGTAGCATTAATTTCTTTGTTGATAATATTCTGTTGGCATTTTTTAAAAAGTATAATTCTTGAAAGAAAACACAAATGTAAATTTAATGGTACATGTTATTTATGGTCTTGGTACTGTAATAATTGCAGACCCTGAATTATAGTATTCTAGGTGTTGTAGTCTTCTCTCGCAAACAACGTATCAAATGTATAACTTTTTTTAGGTTTCAGGTTTGTGTTTCATGACAGAACACAATCCGTTTATGGAATCAATTATGGTGAGGTTAGTTTCTTAATCCTCTTTGCAACTTATTCGGGTGCTCATGTGAAGAATGCAGAGAAACTAATATTTTACATGAAATGGGTAATTTTAGATGTACTTATAGCGTGTTGTTGTAAATAAGATTTCTTGGCAGTCGGATCCATAATTATGCGTCTAATTGTACCAAATCAACAGAACCTTTTATGGATCGGAGGAACTATTAAATTGGAGTTGGTGTTGGTTCACTTTGGCGATCGAACCTTAGACGCGTCATGACCGTTAAATCGCGCTAAACAACACCCACCAAATATTAGACGAATCCTAACCGTCTGATGCCCTTGGCTATCCATGGGCGCGACCAACAATTATATACTTCTGTAGTTATTAGCTTCAAACACTTGCGAAAAATCTCCCTCATTATCATAAATGCTTGCCAAAATCTAACTGTGGCGTTAATCACGTCATCAATACTTGCGAAAAACAGTGAGGTCAGCTCCAGCTGGATCAGTGTATTTATTTCAACAAGTTGGAGCTCCCAGGAGGTTAGTTAATTAAGTTTATGCTTGTGTGTTTTGTTCTTCAGGGAATTGATCATTAATTTACTATGATTAGTTAATATCTAAGAAAGTTGGACAGTCATGTGTTTTTGATGACCCACAAGTATAGGGGGTGTATCGCAGTATTTTCGATAAGTAAGAGTGTCGAACCCAACGAGGAGCAGGAGGTGCTGGCTAGTGGTATGGATCAGGAATTCTCTGCAAATACTTAGCAAACGGATTTTTAGGGTTTTTTGATAAAGCAAGTAAATAAAGTACGAGTAAATAAAAGACAGTAGGAATAAATGCAGCAAGTGGCCCAATCCTTTATGCACCAAAGGACAAGCCGGTTGTATTACTTAAGATGACCAAATGTTCTCGAGGACACATGGGAAGACTGTCAAGTGCTTTCGCTTCATATAGTTGATTAATCTTCTCTAGCTTGCTAAGTGTTGTGTGGGTGAACCTGTGCTAATGTACCGCCCCATCCAAGACTAATACATACTTGTGATTATACCCCTTGCAAACATCCGTAAGTACAAGAAAGTAATTAAGATTAAAACCTAACCACAACTTTAAACTCTAAGATCCTTACGTCCCCTGTGCAATGGTTTTCTAACGGGGGTTCAGGTTTCTGTCACTCCGGCAACCCCTATGATTAGTAGCCAAATACAAAAATGCATTCCCCTAGGCCCATATAGGTTAAGTGTCATGTAGTCGACGTTCATATGACACCACTAGAATAATTACACCACAACTTAAATAACAATCTATTAAATCTTTCTCAACACAACTCCACTACTAACAACAAGACTTCTCCCATGTCCTCAAGAACAAAACAAACTACTCACAAGACATCATATGGATCATGATCAGACATGGAATAATGATGTATAACAATCTGAACATAAACAATAATTCAACAGTTCACTCAATAGCATCAACTACAAAGAGTAATCAACACCAGAAAAGTTTCCCCTATGAACTAATGCATGATTCAACTCAATTGTTACAGCAATATGGAGATGGTGATGAGGGTGCTGATGGTGCTGATGGTGCTGATGGTGGTGATGATGATGATGATCCCGATGAAGTCCATCTTGATGATGGTGTTGATGGCGACGATCTCCCCTCTCCAGGAAGGAATTCCCCTGGCAGAAATCTGTCTGCCGGAGAGATCTTTCTCTCTCGGTGTTTTTTCCACCCCGCAGAGGCAGCGGAATCTTTCTATGGTAACTCCCCAAGTCTTAGGGTTTCGGGAGGATGATATACGCCAGAGGGGAGAGGCTGGAGTGGGCCAGGGTGGCCACACCACCTCCTGGCGTGGCCTAGGGCTTCCCGCGCCAGGGAGTGGTGTGGGCCCCCTGTGGCCCATCTCCACTCCGTCTTCTGGCATCCTTAGTCTTCTGGAAAATAGGATTTTCCGTATATTTTCCCGGATTTTATGATCTTTGCGAATTTTGCCTCCAAACAGCACCTTTTCCATCAGAATCCTGACTGCAGCGGTCCATGCTCTAAAAGTCATCAACCATGCAAAAACAGATGAAATAACATAAGTATCACCTCTCAATACGAAATATATCAATGAATAAAAGTGAATTAGGACATAGAATAGTGATGCAAAATGGACATATCAACTCCCTCCAAGCTTAGACTTCGCTTGTCCCCAAGCGAAACTGAGCTCAATAAACATGGCCTCAGGTTTATGGAGTGAAGAGTCGATAAAAGAATACGGATAAGAAGCATCACATTCATCAAAAGCATAGATCATAATAGAAGACAACTCACTATTATATAACTCAACTTGTAATAAGTAAAGGAAACACAATAAAGATACATAAAGTGAATCATAATTGGTAATGGCAAACTTAGCTCTTGGTCGAAGAATAGTTGATAATTTGCTGGAGTTCACAAATAACTGGTTTTCAATGATAGCTTTCAAAGTAGTAAACATCAAGATAAGAGTAATGTGCAAAGCAAGGAACATAAAACATGATTGCATAAATCATCATATGAATGAATGAAACACAACAACTCAAAATACTTGCTGAGGTAGAAGGGAGTAGGTTTACTGACTCAACTACAAAGTAAAAGAAAGGCCCTTCAAAGAGGGAAGAAGGGATTGCAAGTCTCATAAAGAGCTCCCAAAAATTATGATACTTACTAGCTTTCAGCTCTCATTGCCCCTATCATAGGCATCTTTAGGTGATTAAGGTTAAAGTGATCAAATATGAGGATATGCATTGACAAGTTGTAAGTTGAGAATCTCATGTCCCTTGAATACGAGGGTCGCTCCTCATGCTACTCAAGTTTAGTCATCGGTAAGTTCTTGTCATCGTAAGCATATATATATCATAGAGAACCGCCAACAGGGTACCCCTTGCCCGATGATACGGAAGAATCCCCATATCAAAATGACAAGGCAAGGAGACAACAAGTATCTCAGCAATCTTCTTATCTACCATGGGAATATGGTGCTTTTTCTCTCTTTCCTCTTTTCATAAAATCTTTTTTTTCTTTTCTCTTTTTCTCAATCTCTATCTCTTTTTTTATAAGAAGAATGCTTCATAGATACTCGTTATGGTTACGCTGCAGGTTTCCACCATGTCAGCATGGATTAGACCAATGCCCAGCGTTTCTCTAACACACATGCATAACTCCATGGACTTACAAGCTCCCCTTTCATTTCACACCGACGACATCCATAGACAAAAGAACATGATATCAACTAGGTACGAAGTACCAGTGCAATGTTGAAAGCGTTCCCCATGACAGCATGGTTCTGCTAATCCACAACTTACAAAGCGCAAGCATATACGCAACATAGGTGAGCACAATGGTTCAAGTTTATTAAGTACAAGAAAGTAAAGTGTGCCATCAAGTTCGTGAGAGCTTTAATCACTAATTTTCACATAACAAGTTTAATTTGGGAGGTAGATAAAACAAGAATTTACTTGGAATAGCAATAATGCTACTAGGTAGGTATGGTGGACACAAATGGCAAAGGTTTTGGTTTAAAGGAGGTGGATGCACGAGAAGAATACCCTCTCAGTACAGGTTTTTGGCTAGCAAGGCTGGGTAACAAGTATAAGAGTTGAAGGAAACACACAAACATACAAGTGATAAAGACAAACAAGCAATCTTCCTTGGAAACACAAAAGATCTTAACTAGAGAATACTAAACTTATGAGCAAATCAAGAAAGAAAGATGATGAAATTATTTTTCTTTAAAGGTACTTTTATCTTTTCTTTCAACTCTCAAAAATAGTGTGCTACTAACCGAGCCAGGTTTGCCAAAACCAACTAAATTAACCCAATGATCCCAAAGTGATACCAAAACTAACAACAAGATCAATCATACAACCATGAATTGAAAACTAATATAAGCTATGCAAAAGAGTGAAAGGTAGAACTTCTCATTAATATTTCATAACGGCAACTCACACCAAGGGATACATATCTAACGAGATAGGAGACACTTCCATAATGTAAACCATCCTACATAATAACTTCTCTATTCATGATATGCCTCTACTAATAAGGTAAAAAGCTAGAAGATAGTGATGTGATACCGCGGCACTCCCCCAAGCTTGGAACAAACCAAGGAGATGCCAAACCTGATGACGAATTACTCCTTAGGTGGTGGTGGTATCCTCTCGATGAGCCCTCTGATCAATTTCCCCAAGTCCTCAATCTCGAAGGTGAGATTACGAATCAGTTGTGAGTTTTGCTCAATGCGGCTCATGATCATGTCGTGTTGAGAATTCCAACTCTTGCTATTCTTTCCCCACTCTTCCTCCTTGAAGTCTTATTTTCCTGCATGGCTAGAACGAGGCAAATCCCAATTGGAGGGTAATTTCCCCTTGGGCATATTCTGGTATTGATGCTCATGGATAAGGGTATGGAATGGATTCTTGGTACGTGGAGGAAGTGACCAAGGATCTGAACGGTGATGAAGAGGCTCCCTCCAATGGCTGGGTTTGCCACCACTCCAATGCTTGCAATGGTAGTGCCGACATGCGGGTGTTGGCCTTGCTCCTCTTCACTTTCACTCTTGATCTCCTTCTCCTTCCCGGGGTCTTGGAGGTATTCCTCCATAGGTTCCTTCCCTTTATCCTTGGTGGACACCATTGTGCTTCTAAGCTTTCAAAGAGTATGTCCTGGCAGAAACAGATCGAAACAAAAACACGACGAGAACACGATATACGAACCTAGGGGGCTCCAGGGGATTATATATTACGAAGTTTTATAACAAAAGGAAGGTACTGGGAGAAAACGAGTCGGAGGCGGAGGCCGGGGTGGACTTACCACCTGGTGGCGCGGCCAAGGGAGGGCCCGCGCCACAGGGTGGTGTGAGCCACCCTGGCTCCGTTCCCGTCCCTTTTTTGCTTCGTAACTTCCCTTATTGACTGAAAACTGCAAAAACATAGTTGGATTGTGTTTTCGCGGAACTTTTCTTACCAGAACTGTTACCTAGTTGGAAACGGACTCTGCAGGTCTCTGAATTTGGTATCTAGTAGATTCTTCCGGAGTCACCACTTGAATAACATCAATATCTTCATCTTCATACACTTACTACTTGAGTCATAAAACCCTTCTCTTCCTTATTACACCATTATCTCCACTACCTGGAAATTTCTTTCACACAAAACTCCACATAGTTCTCATTAGCAACATTAGTATATATGAAGTGATAAAACCATTTAAGTCCAATTTCAACTGAAAACCATCAAAACATAAGCTACTGTAGCAACTCCTTCCGAAAACCCAAAAAAAATCACAAAGGAAATCGAATAAAGAAGCAAATGCAAGATTGGCAAAATCTGTCAAAACAGACCAGCAGGTAAAGATCAATTTTTTCAAAAATCTTATGTTGCTCAAATCAAAAAGTGCAAAACTAACGAAAGTTAAATTACAACCTGGGGCAGAAGCACAAAAAAATTACAGCTCAAACCGACATACAGAGATATCTCACGATTTTTTACGGTGAAGCACAAAAATCTGTTTCAGGACATCAACTTCCCCAAATCTTACTTCTCTCTCATTAGAGGTTGATCTTGACACAAAAAACCAAACAAAACGGATAAGGAGCGGTTATTACCGAAGTAATAACTTCCAAGACTCAAAGAAACAGAAACAAACTGAAAGCAAAAACAAATTGGGTTGTCTCCCAAAAAGCTCTTTCTTTATAGCCATTAAGATGGGCATGATAATTTTGAAGAAGCTCTCATAGGGATATGAATTGGAGTGAAAGAGAGCATTAAGAAGCAAAAACACACACATTTAAGTCTAACCCACTTCCTATGCAAAGGAATTTTGTAAACAAACAAGTTGTTGAAACCAGAGGCAACTTGCATAATAAGACAAAAGAAGTGCAACATAAAAAAATTCAGCATAAAACGAGGAAACTTGTTATTATTGAGATGCATAAGAACACTTTTCCCTCTTTCATAGTAACTTTCAGTATCATGCATAAACTTAACAATATAGCTATGATACATTGCAAATGTATCTATAATTTTTGATGTTCCATGCTTAGTTTTATCTACTTTCTTGTGTTTTGTCCACACTTTAGAGTACTTTTTATACGATTTCTTGGACTAACCTATTAACAAGTGCCACAGTGCCAGTTGCCTGTTTTCTGCTGTTTTTGGTTCCAGGAAAGTCAGAAAATCAATATTCTCGGAATTGGACCAGACAAAAGCCAAAGTTGATAATTTCCCAGAAGACTCACGGAGCCAGAAGGAGAGTCGGAGAGGGGCCACAGGGTGGCCACACCACCCCATTGCACGGGTCCCCCCATCCCGCTCCAGGGCATGGTGTGGGCCCCCTGGCTGCCCACCGACCTTGTCCTCTGGCCTATAAGAAGCCTCCCGAGGCATAACCCCTAAATAATCAAGCCTCCAGCCATGAAAAGTTCCATGGCCACCGAAGGGAGATTCGGGGACAAAATTCTCTGTTAGGCACCTGCCGAGGGAAGTGCCCCTGGAGCCATCTCCATCGATTTCCACCACCATCTCCATCACCATTGCTGATTCCCATGATGAGGAGGGAGTAGTTCTCTCTCGAGGCTAAGGGTTCTACCGGTAGCTATGTGTTCATCTCTCTCTATGCATGATCATATTGTGATCATGAGCTTGTAATCTATAGATCTACCTTGATACTCAAGTGCTTTAATAGATCTTTGGCTCTCCCCATGTGTGTGAATGTGACAGCGTGCACACCATGGTGGCACTTAGGCTAGAGATTACAAATACTTGTTATGAGTTATATTTGGAGTTGGATGTCTTTATGAAATTGTGGTGTTTGTTGAACCCATCTAGTGCTCAAGGTGACAGTGTGGGGTTTTCTAGATGGGAAAGACTTACTTTGAGGTGTGCTGTTATAGCCCTACCATCGATTAGAGTGTTCAACCGGAGAGTAGTTAAGAGTAGTATCATAAAGAGAATATATCTATATGAGAGTGTTCACTAGTGAAAGTATGATCCCTAGGCCTTGTTTCTAAGCATTGAAACTTCGTTTGCTATTAGATTTGTTACATGTTTGCTTGCTTCCATCTTTATTTCAGTTTGCCTTTAGTCTTTTCCACGCCATCAAGCTATTTTATATCACCATTACCACTTATCATTATCCATACCACTTATAATTATCCATACCACTTGTATTTCACTATATCTTCGCCGAACTAGTGCACCTATACACCTGACAAGTGTATTGGGTGTGTTGGGGACACAAGAGACTTCTTGTATCTTGATTGCAGGGTTGCTTGAGAGGGGATACCTTTGACCACTTCCTCCCTGAGTTCGATAAACCTTGGGTGATCCACTTAAGAGAAAACTTGCTGCTGTTCTACAAACCTCTGCACTTGGAGGCCCAACAACTGTCTACAAGAATAGAAGTGCGTAGACATCAAGCTATCACAAGGACGATCATAGCAATGATCGCTCATTCTAACAGAAAACACAAGAATACTAGCTCTCATAACACTACTTTGTGAAACAAATTAGAGGTATCCTTACAAAGGATAGTGTGTCCCTCTTCTTCATATTTGGTGACAAAGTCTTTCACATTTGCTATTATAGGTTCATCAACCTTTTGTTTATCAGGTTCAACAGCTTTACTTGTACTTTCATTAACCATACTAGCTATTATAAAATGTTCCTTAATCTTAACTGGGAAAGGCATTTTCTCAATATAAGGTTCAGGTAAAACATGATTAGCAGTATAAACATCAGTATTTCTTGCAGGAACACTCTTAGCAATATATTTATAAGGTTCATGGTACTTATTCCACTTCTTTTTAGGCACTTCAATATAGGGAGCAAAAGCCTTAAAATAGGAAGCAATAGCTTGAGAGTCTAGACCATAAGCATTTTTAATATTTTGAAAGTCGTCAGTTCCCATAAAAGATTAAATGCATTCATAATCATAATTTATACCCGACTTTCTACCTTTGTCATTCTCTCAAGCTTCAACATTGTCTTGAATACGGTCCAGAAGATCCCATTTAGCTTCTTTTTCCATGCGAGTGAATGATCCAGCACAAGAAGCATCCAATAAATCTTTATCATGTAGAGGGAGTCTTGCATAAAAGTTATTGGTAATAATATTGTTGGGGAGATCATGAATGGGCTTGAGCATTAGTAACTTCAATCTCCCCCAAGCTTGAGCTGTACTCTCTCCATCAAGAGGCGAAAAGTTGTATATTTGATTCCGATCTTTATGAATCTCAATAGGAGGATAAAACTTCGAATAAAAGAGAGGCACTATTTCCTCCCATTCCAGAGCTTGACCATCCTTCAGCAGCTTATACCATTCCTCAGCTCTTCCTTTTAGCGATAATGAGAATAACTTCTTCTTAACTTGATATGTAGTGATACCTGCACACTTGAACAACCCGCATAATTCGTGTATAAAGAGTAAATGATCACCAGGATGGACAGTTCCATCCCCAACATAGTAGTTATCCATAACACGATCAATAATTCTTGTAGGTATTTTAAAAACATCATTCTCAGCAGGTGGTGGCTTATCTACTACCTTAGAAGTGGTAGTAGCATTACCAAATAAGAAACTCAGCGAATTATCCATAACGAAAATAAGCAACCAGCAGAAGTAAACAATACTCACAGTAGAAGTTTCCTTTACCAGTTCCACTCTCCAATAGCGCTTCACTCCCCGGCAAAGGCGCCAGAAAATAGTCTTGATGACCCACAAGTATAGGGGGTGTATCGCAGTATTTTTGATAAGTAAGAGTGTCGAACCCAACGAGGAGCAGAACGTGCTGGCTAGTGGTATGGATCAGGAATTCTCTACAAATACTTAGCAAACGGATTTTTAGGGTTTTTTGATAAAGCAAGTAAGCAAAGTACGAGTAAATAAAAGATAGTAGGAATAAATGCAGCAAGTGCCCAATCCTTTATGCAGCAAAGGACAAGCCGGTTGTATTACTTAAGATGACCAAACGTTCTCGAGGACACATGGGAAGACTGTCAAGTGCTTTCGCTTCATATAGTTGATTAATCTTCTCTAGCTTGCTAAGTGTTGTGTTGGTGAACCTATGCTAACGTACCGCCCCATCCAAGATTAATACATACTTGTGATTATACCCCTTGCAAACATCCATAAGTACAAGAAAGTAATTAAGGTAGAAACCTAACCACAGCTTTAAACTCTAAGACCCTTACGTCCCTTGTGCAATGGTTTCCTAACGGGGGTTCAGGTTTCTGTCACTCCGGTAACCCCTATGATTAGTAGCCAAATACACAATGCATTACCCTAGGCCCATATAGGTTAAGTGTCATGTAGTCGATGTTCACATGACACCACTAGAAGAAGTACACCACAACTTAAATAACAATCTATTGAATCTTTCTCAACACAACTCCACTACTAACAACAAGACTTCTCCCATGTCCTCAAGAACAAAACGAACTACTCACAAGACATCATATGGATCATGATCAGAGATGGAATAATGATGTATAAAAATCTGAACATAAACAATAATTCAATGGTTCACTCAATAGCATCAACTACAAAGAGTAATCAACACCGAGAAAGTTTCCCCTATGAACTAATGCATGATTCAACTCAATTGTTACAGCAATATGGAGATGGTGATGAGGGTGCAGATGGTGATGATGGTGGTGATGATGATGATGATGATCCCGATGAAGCCAGCTTGATGATGGTGTTGATGGAAACGATCTCCCCTCTCCGGGAAGGAATTCCCCCGATAGAAATCTGTTTGTCGGAGAGTTCTTTCTCTCTCGGTGTTTTCTGCCCCGCAGAGGCGGCGGAATCTTTCTATGGTCGCTCCCCGAGTCTTAGGGTTTCGGGAGGATGATATACGCCAGAGGGGAGAGGCTGGAGTGGGCCAGGGTGGCCACACCACCTCTTGGCGCGACCTATTTGCCGCGCCGAGGTGGTGTGGGCCCCTGTCCCATCTCCACTCAAATCTTCAGCATCCTTAGTATTCTGGAAAAATAGGATTTTCTGATTTTCCCGGATTTTCTGATCTTCGCGAGTTTTGCCTCCAAACAACACCTTTTCCATCAGAATCCTGACTGCAGCGGTCCATGCTCCAAAATTCATCAACCATGCAAAAACAGATGAAATAACATAAGTATCACCTCTCAATACGAAATATATCAATGAATAAAAGTGAATTAGGACATAGAATAGTGATGCAAAATGGACGTATCAGTTTTCCACAAGAGTCATTTCAAATGCTTGGCTGTAAAGGAATTGAGAGTTGGCTCCTCATATCGATCAGATCCTTTATGCCATCAATTCTGTAAGTTGGAGCAAGCACTTGCAAAGTTTCTAAGTCCCTCTACATTTGTTTGATGTTATTCTGAGTTCACGCAGAGTTGATAAAATTGTTGCTTCATTTCTTGATAAAGTTGGTACCAAAACATGCTTGGAAGCAATGCCTATATTGGGTTCCTTTTAGCTATTGTTATGAGATTGCTAAGGAAAACAACACTTTAGAGGAGAAGAGCTCCGACAAACGACACATATCATTTGACTGCTTTAAAGATATCTCTTTATAACTTTATCTATCTGTGCATATGATTATTCAGGTAAGGTGCTCTGATTGTCTTTAAACTGTTATGGCTCCTCAATACTTTCTCTTTTTTCTTCTTGTACTATGCAAACACGAAGAGATGCTTTATTCAAAAAAAATCATAACAAGTGTGTATAAGAGTAGAAGATTTCAATAGCCATATCACGGATGTGTTTGCTTCAGGTTGCTATGTTCATTCTCTTGTATATAAGATATGTTTTAGCAATTTAGACTAGACCAAATGTAACACCCTCAGAATCGGCCCTATGCAAGTTTCAGCGATTCCCGCCAAACCCGCATAGAAACGATTCAAAGGTGCCCACTAGGCACTTTCGTGCGGGTGGAAAACGAAGTAATACCATTACACAATAGTCCACGATGGAACCCACAGAACAGATATATACAACAACGACACAAAGAGTCAAGAATACAGATATTCAGTACAAAGATCCAAATCACCTTGAAAACAATACGGTAAAATGCGGACAAGATGCAAATGGGGCTAAGAGCCCTGAAGAATAACCAATGGCGTCCATAACCCTGCCCAGGCCAAGCCGGAAGGGTAACCCTGCTAACGACGTCGATCTCAAAACCTGCTTAAACAAAAGGGGTGCCGACAAAGGGCAAAGGAAAAAGAGAGAGCGGTCGATCGAGGCGACAGCGAGACTAGAATTCGGCGGTCCTCGCCTACATAGGTATGGTGGACTGAAGCGGCAGCGCAGCATGCACTAACAACCTATAGAGACTCGATATAACGGGCGGCTATCAGAGAGGGATAAGAAAGACCTATTCGGAACCATCCTAATACTATCACCAAACATACCCATCCTGGTATTTCCCCCTCGAGACCAAACGAGGAAGTCAACCGAGGAACTCACACAGTTGGCAGTTTTATTTATTCAGTTATCGTTGCAGCAATTACTAGTCAGGTATAGATAGTCATCCTGATATAATAAGCAGTGGGCACTTTTAGTTAACCATTCCATTGTAGTTGCAACACTTACTAGTCAGATACAATTAGCATGAGATATCCCAAACCCAGCAGTTGTTGGTACTTTTATTTAGCCATTCCGTTGTAGTGAAGCTGATTACTAGTCATATCGGATACAAGTCAATTTATAACAGTAAACTTTAGTTATAGTTGTCTATGATCGAGAACTGTGCTCCAAGTCGTCCATAACCGCGGACACGGCTTTTCGAAAAGATTTAACCCTGCAGGGGTGCACCAAAGTATCCACACGCACTTCGACCCTTTTTGCCAGATCAGTTAACATACACCCATCGGTATGTCGGCGGGGCCTAAGTCATGACGTTTCCCAGACCCAAAGCAAGTACATGGGGGCCACCCCACTAAGCTACCCGCAACGAAGTTGGCCGGCTCCGAAACGGACCCAGGGTTTGCGTCAGTGGCTGTAAACGACTGGGAACCCGAAAGTGTGACTGGGCTTGTCGATACCGCGAAAACACTCCGCAATCCTAAACAGTACAGGTGCTCCACGCACAATCTTAAATAAAGCAGTAAAACATGGCATAAGTACAGGATAGTAATAAAGCCCCAAACTACGTGTGGCCCCCAGTACAGTACTTGGAATCAGGTACTAAATCGATGGGGGTGCCCACACACCCCACCTGTGGTTAGCGCGCTCGATCTCGGAACAGGTGTCAAGAACTCGGGGTCCTACGGGACACCAGTGAGCGGTTAAAAACCAAATATTGTCTATTACCCACCGGTGCCTCTGCATTATTTACCTACTTCAATTTTAGTTATTAAACAGTAATTAAAGCCATGATCATCTCCAACATTAAACATGCGGCAATACTCCAACAACTGTGGTACTTGACGACATGCAACAGCACTTGAGCAAGCGACTACGACGCGCAAGTCCAACTATCTACCAATCAACAGGTAATAGGATGTGTCCAAGGCAATATAAGGCTGCAAGGGATATCACGGGCACGAAAACTAGAGCATCGCAACACAGATAGCAATAGATCAACAGGAGGGAATAAATACTATAAAAGTAAGATAGGTAGAAAAGGGGAGGTGCTCGCCTGAAAACATTGCCGAAGGTTCATCCGAAGATCAGGGTGAAGCTCACATCAACTCATCGATCTTATCCGCGAAGAAGCAAAACACTAGAAGAAACACCGGATGCACTATTTAATACGACGGCGGAAGATCCGGCATGCTTATGATATGATGCATGGCAAGGCACAGATGTGATGCAACTAGGCAATATTAAGCGGAACCGGGGTCCTGACATTTAATTAAACGGTTCAAGTTATTTATCTACCCCGC
This sequence comes from Avena insularis, assembly GCA_023614405.1. NCBI lineage: Eukaryota > Viridiplantae > Streptophyta > Magnoliopsida > Poales > Poaceae > Avena > Avena insularis. The sequence goes on from CM042694.1 coordinate 457,287,782, forward strand.
AAATTAAATGTTGGATTAGCAAGACAAAACATGGCTTCGGTTCGCTATGCCAATCTAAATGGAGTCCGGAATAAGACAAAGATATTCCGCATATAGACTCCATATTTAATTATGAGGTGAATCGGCATGATGCCCCCAAACCACAGACAAGTATGCATGCATGAACAATTTAATATGCATCAGTTGATAATGTCATATTATAAAAATAATGGGGTCTCGGATAGGGAATCACATTAGGGTTCGGCGAACTTTGGCTCCGAGGGGTTCGGGGTCGGTCTCAGGGTTCGACGGGAGAACGGCTCGACGAGATCGGTCTCGGACAACGGAAGTCGATCTTGTCGCATCCGAGAAGAAGAACTTGGTTGGCGTCGGGGGCACATCGGATCCGCCCTGGTCGGTGTCGATCTTGTCGTTGCGAAGATCTTGTCGGGTCCGCGCCATCGAGTCGGTCTTGGCATTCGGGAAGAAGAACTTGGCGTGCGACGTCATCGGCATCGGTGCGGGAAGGAGGTCTTGTCGTTCCGTGTCGGTGACCTTGGCATCCGGGTTCTCGGCGAACTTGGCGTCCGGGAAGGAGTACTTGTCGCACCGGGGTCTCGGGTCGAAGAACTTGGCGCGCCCGGGTTCGGTCTTCGGATTCGGGGTTCGGGCTTCGGGAAGGCGATCTTGGCGTTCCAACTTCACTTGTCGGTGTGGACTTGAAACCGGAAACGGGGGTGTCTTCGTGACAGAGAGTGGTCACAGAGATAGCCGAGACCATGCCTATTTGAGCAACCACGCCGAGATCTTTATCCGATTTTCTGGTTCTAGCCCGAAGAAATTTCTTGATCAGAATCGCAGCATCACCTTACCAACTCGTCCTTGTACTCTATCAGCAACAACAACGCGAAGGCAGGCCAAAAACGCATGCCAGAGTCGAACAGACACTCATGTGTATAACACACATGCACCAAGCCGAACACCATGTGGGAACACGATCGGAGGCGAGACTCGTGGCGTCGATCTGGCTGAGGCGGGCGCATCGTGGCCAGATGCGGCGGAGAGGGAGGCGCGACACCGATGCAAAGGAGGCCGGCGCGGGGTGGTTGGCGGGGTCGGGCTGGGGAGGAGAGAAGCCGCAGCAGAGAGCGATCCGCGGGTGGCGACCGACGAAGCTCGAGGAACACGGCGGGGTCGCCGCTGGCTGGGGAAGAGGGGGCATCGAGGAAGCATGGGACCGACGGTGACGTCGACCAGCGAGGAACGACATGGCAGGGAGGCCGCGGGGTTCGCTGGCAGAGGTGCCGTGCGGGAAGGCCAGCCGACGGAGCTCGTGGTCTCGCGGGTGGCGAGGGCGCGCGGAGGAGGAGGTGCGGCAGAGGTCGGTGATGCGGGAGCCGAGCGACGAGGCGAGGCTGGCGGTTGGCGGCGGTACTGCATGTGAGGCAGAGGCAAACAAAAGTGGCGTAGGCGGCGAGTTGGTGAAGGAACGAAGGACGGGGCGGGGGTGGTTGTCGAGCAGAGGAGAGGGAGGGAAGGCCAGAGGCGGGCGATGCAGCCCTGGCGGCGGGGATCCAGACGAGAGGGAGGAAGAAGTCGAGAGGAGGGTGGGGGGAACGGGGGCCGACGCGATGGCCGAGAATCCCGTGAGGGGAGCGGGAGGTGAGAAGGTGGGGCCGCGCTCGCGTGGGGTGGGTGTGTCAGTCAGGGAGGGTCGGGCAGTGTGGTGTGTGTGCTGCATCGCTGCAGGGTGCGTGCGTGTGTGGGTTCTGGGTGTGGCGGCGGCAGGTGGGGGAGTGGAGGCTGGGTGTGGTCTAGGTATTAGGGTTAGGGTTTGAGGGGCAGGTTTAGGGTTTCTTTAGATGGGCCGGGTGGTAGGTAGTCTGGTCAGGTTGGGCCTCTGGCCTGACCGATCGGACTGCCTCCCCGGACAAAACATTTTATTATTTATTTTATTTTTAAAACATTTTGTAAATACTTTTTAGACAAATAAAAGATCTGAACAGACCGAGGTTTTAGTTTAAGATTAAAGGAGAGGGCTAATGAGAAAACAACTTAGGCTTTTATAAAAATAGTTTTTATGCAAAATATATGCATGATGTTATGATGATGCACAAAATATGAACAACAGGCGATTTTCTAGTACTGGTTTTATCCGGGGTGCTACACCAAACAAATATCGTACCACACGAATTTTGGGCTGAACATTATGTTATTCCCATCAGTTCAGTTGAATGGTGGTCCTCTTATTCTGCCCTGAGTGTACTATCCAAATTTGGAAGCGAGGGAGGATCAAGAGATAGGAGCGTGTTAAGTATTAGCTCATGGCAATGTGAGTTGTCGTAGTATGCATGCTAAATATTGAGCACAATTGCATGATGTCCCTAATTTTCTTATTTTAAGCTTACATTTTATGCTTGGTCGTTTTATTGAATCGTGTCTGATGTTTGTTAAATATTTAGTGCACTGTACGATGTTTGTATTTCAGTTGAAAGATGTCTGTCTGGATGAGTCATGTGCCATGATCAGATTCTAGATCAGAGGTGCTTAATCTTTTATTATCTTCCATTGTGTTTATTTTAAAGTTGTGTTTTCTTAGAATCATAGCTTTTTCATGTATCATATGTTTCATAACTGAGCAAAATATTTAACTCTCTACTTTTCATACTAGGATCACGATTTGATTAATGATCAATTAGTTCCCTTCTCGCTTTAGATTTGTTTTCATGGAAGTTGTTCAGTACGCCAATGATGGTGACATTCATCTTTTCATCTAATTGGCAAGATAAGCGCCAAAAGTATAAACTACCAGTTTAGGTATGAATTTTTTTCACAAGTATTATGATTACTTAAAAAATGAGGGAAACAAGTTTAACAGATGTGCAACGCATAGGTAAAAAACTAGGAAAATGAGATGCCAACTGTTACTTATAGTGTTTAACTTTTGTTTTATTTTGAAACCTTCTTGCTCTGTTTTGTAGGGTGTTAAAATATTTGGAAGTGACACAATGGGTTGGATGGTATGGTGTGGTGAAGGAAGATCTGTTGTCAATGGCGGTGACATAAAGGGTGAGTGACTGGTGATGACCCACAAGTATAGGGGGTGTATCGCAGTATTTTCGAGGGAAGTGAAACCCAATTTATTGATTCGACACAAGGGGAGCCAAAGAATATTTATAAGCCTTAGTTGTCAATTCAGCTGCACCTGGAAACAATCTTGCTCATAGCAGTTTATCAGTAACAACAGTTTTGTAGTAGAAATAGTAAAATAGCAGCGGTAGCAAAGTAAAGACAGTAGTAACAATTTCGGTAAACTGTGGGATTCGAGTGCGGTAGGCATAGGTATGGATGGACGGGCATTGCATGGACAAGACAATTCACATAGCAATCAGAACATAGGGCAATTGCAGATAAATAAGATAAAGCATCCAAGTACTAGATAATCCTAGGCATGTGTCCCATATATAGTCATACGTGCTCGCAACGAGAAATTGCACAACATCTTTTGTCCTGCCAGCCCATTTGAAGCGGGGCCTCTAGGGAACTACTGGCAATTAAGGTGCTCCTTTTAATAGAGCACAGGAGCAAAGCATTAACACTCCGTGAACACATATGATCCTCACATCAAAGCCATTCCCTCCGGTTATCCCGATTTCTGTCACTTCGGGGCTATTGGTTCCGGACAACAACGTGTGTATACAACTTGCAGATAAGACCATAAACAATACTATCATAATGAATCAATAACATGTTCAGATCTGAAATCATGGCACTCGGGCCCTAGTGACAAGCATTAAGCACAACAAGTCGCAACAAAGTCATAAAGCACTAACGGGGCATCAGGAGCTGGTGGGGGGCCTAGCGGCGCATCTAGCACATATTGCTTTTGTGCAGCAGTGAGGAGAATCCTCAAATTCATAGCCTAGTTGATGAAGTTGCTACCATTCGCAGCAAGTTTATCTTTCTCCATGAACACATTGAAATTAAAAGCAGGTGGTGCCATTTACAACAGAATTTGTAAAGTATATTTAGACTAAGTTTATGATAGATTGAGTTCAACTAATCCAAATTACTAATGAACTCCCACTCAAAAACGACATCCCTCGTGTCCTTTTGGTGATTACATGAACCAAATCCACTACACCAAGTCCGATCATCACGTGAGTCGGTGTAGCTTCAAAGGCGAGCATCTATATGGGCATCATATCAACTATATGACTCATGCTTAACCTTTCGGTCCGTTTTCCGAGGCCATGTCTGTACATGCTAGGCTCGTCAAGTAAGAACCTTAGTATTTGCGTGTGTCAAACTGTCTTACACCCGTTGTATGAAAGCGTAGAGTCGAGAACACCCGATCATCACGTGATGCCTCAAAACACGATCCACAAAATGGTGCATACTTAAGGAAGACCACATTTTATCTTGATATCTAAATGAGGGATCATCTTATAATGCTACCAAAAACGCCAAACTAGCAATATAAGATGCTAATGTGTGAAGTGAGGTGATATGGTCCATGCATTTGATCTCTATCATTTGCATCGTGGTATGATCTCTATCATTCCTTTGTGTGTAAGGCCAAGGTCTATGGAACTTACACGTTAAGTGAGTTGTAAGAGTATCTATCATACATCTACTTACAACAATACCATATCAAAACACTAGCCCAGCAACGATCTAAACTAGACGCCTCTAATTTATCAATTGCAAGTTTTACGTGGATTAGGGCTTTCGGAGATAGAACCGGTCTAACCTACGAACATGAACCACAACGAGGATAACCAAGTTATTAGCAACTCGTTGTAAATCAGATATTGACTATAGTAGGAGAGACAGACACCCGCTAGCCACTTATGCAAAACTAGTTGCATGTCAGTCGTGCAACCGGTCTCATGTACGATGACATGTAAGGTTGGTCCGGGCCGCTTCATCCCACTATGCCACCAATATCCAAAGTACATAGAAGATGCAATAACATGATCATCATCGCTCACATATAAACATATGTTTACTACCCGTGCAAAGCACCTACGCATAGATCAGGCTCTGATGCCACTGTTGGGTCCGCATCATAGAAAACAAAAATTTTCCTACGATGAGAACTATACGCCAAGATCTATCTACTGGATACAGAGCAACGGGTGGACATACATCCATGGAGAACTTACCCTCAAAGACAACGAGATCTGTGAACGAGTAGGAACTCGTGGTTGATGTAGTCGTACACTTGCCGATCTCAAGATCGTGAGGAAGTCCGAGCGCCGCAACTCAGCAGCGCATCCGCACTCGCACACACGTTCAAGCCACCAGAAAACCTCCACCTCCTCGCTCCAGCGATCCAGCGAAGCAAAGAACTCCTTCAGATTTAAATGCCACTGGGAACATGTATCTCGCTAATCCGAGACCATGGGGAATAATTCTAGAGGGGAGAGAGATCCTTCACAAGGAGGTGTGAGGATGAAGGAGGAATGGGTGGCCTTTTATAGGAGGAGGGGTGCCTCTCTCCATGGCTTGCGCATGGGGGTGACCCCTCACCTCCCCCATTCATGTGGTGGTAACCCCTCCACATTAAAATGCCTCTTCACATTCCCTTTTAAAGTCTCCACTTTAAATGCATTAAATTTCTCCAAATTTAATGCTCTCTCATTTAATAAAACTCTTTTATTAAATTTATTCAGAATTTTGTTAATTACTTTAATTAATAAACATTCACATATAGCCCCTTGCAATATTTCAATATCACATGCAGAAACACCTTCTGCAATTTTACCCGAAACAATTTCCGGTTTCTATTGAAACAATTCCTGCGCTTTGCAATTCTTTCGTCTGAAACATATGTGCTCCAAAATGGTGTCCGGTAACTCTTAAGTGTGCCACCCTATGGTTCGCAAATAATGCAGACATGATCGAGACCCTTCTCCGATCAATAATCAGCAGCGGGACCTGGAGATCCGTACTGACTCCTACACATTCAACGATGACTCATGTGATCGTGAGAACCTTTAACGCTTGTAACTAAATCCCTTTGTCTCTCGATATATTACATGTCCGAGATTTGATCATCGGTATCCCCATACCTAGTTTGATCTCGTTACCAACATGCACTCTTTTCTCGTTCCCGTGATATAACATTCTAGTGATCACATCACTTGCTTGCAAGCTATCCTAATGTGATATCACCGAGAGGGCCAGATTATATCTATCCGTCATCTGGATTGACAAATTCCACTCTTGATCCATGAGCCTCAACATAACACCTTCGTAGTACTGAACCCATCTTTATAGTCACCCTGTTACGGTGTGACGTTTGATGTTATCAAGATACTCTTCCGGTGTTAGCAATTAACATGATCTCATGGTCTAAGGATAAAGATTACTTCGTATGATATTATAGCAATATAAACATAATGACTTGATCGTAATGCTATACTTCGGATGAATGTTCATCACATCATTTCACAAATGTTGTGACCTTGTTATTAACAACATCCAATGTCCATGATCAGGAAACCTTCATCATCTTGTTAATCAACAAGCTAGTCTATAAGAGAGGCATAACTAGGAACCCTTTTTGTTTATTAAACACACATGTATTGATGTTTCCTATCAATACAATTATAGCATGTAAAATAAACATCTATCATATACAAGGAATACATAATAACAACTTTATTATTGCCTCTCAGGGCATATTTCCTTCACTAGGCATCATGCCCTAACAATCTGATGCCATTACATGAATGATCTCATCCAATCCCTACCATCCCCATGGCCTACAACGGGGGATTACTCACTCATAGATGGGGGAAACATGGATGGTCGATGGAGAAGCGATGGTGATGATGATGGCGATGATCTCCTCCAATTACCCGTCCCGACAGGGTGCCAGAATGGAGTTTCTGGTGCTGTTTCATGGAATCTAGTGGTGGCGGCGGAGTGGAACTCCTTCTGGAAAAATGTCAAACCCCCCCGAAGTTTTTAGGTCAGAAGGCTCCTTATAGGCGAAGAGAGGGGCCGAGGGGGTGCCTAGGGGGCCCACACCACCCCCTGGCGCGGCCTGGCCTGGCCCGCGCCACCAGGTGGTGTGGCCACCCCTGGCTCTTCTCTGTCTCGTATTCTGGCTCCTAGAGTCTTCGGGTGAAATAGGATTTTCAGCATATTTTCCGGGATTTTTCCTGATAGTTGATTTTCTGCACAAAAAGTAGAAACCGAGGCAATTTTGCTGAAAACAGCGTCAGTCCGCATTAGTTGCATCCAAATCACACAAGTTTAGAGGAGAAACAATAGCAAAAGTGTTCGGGAAAGTAGATACGTTTCTGACGTATCAACTCCCCCCAAGCTTAGCTTATTGCTTGTCCTCAAGCAATTCAGTTGAAAACTGAGTGTGATAAAAGAACTTTCACGAACACATTTGCTTCATATGATGTAAATATTATCAGCAATGTGATCAACTACTTAGACAATTCATAATAAAGAGTATGCAACTGAGTCTAATCAATAGTCATTGCAAGCTATGAAGAGATTCCAACTCAAAAATAATAAGTAGCATGAGGCACAAACATAAGCAATATTACAATGCTCATAGAAAGGTATGATAGAGTGGTATCTCGCTTGCCTTTGATTATGAATGTCAAGGCACCTCTGAAGTTCAAGTGATGACTAGAAGTAAAAATATCAAGGATACAAGCATCAAAGTCATAACACAGATAATCAAGTAATGGAACAAACACAAAGAATGACAGCTATGCTCTCAAGAAGGTGCTCAAAGAATATGTGGAGACTCAACAAGTAGAAGAAAAGGTTTTGAATAATTTGAAAGGCTTCCAAATGCTGAAAGTATGGTACTCATTAGCTTTGAGCTCTCATTGCCCCTGTCATAAGCATCTTTAATGTGGTTAAGGTGAAAGTGAGGTCCAATCTAAGTTATATGCTTGACAGACTATAAACTAAAAATCCCAAGTCCCTTGAGTACGAGGGCCGCTCCTCATGCTACTCAACTTTAGTTACCGGTAAGTTCTTGTCATCGTAAGTATGTGCGTATCATTAAGAACCGCCAACGGGGTACCCCTTGCCCGATGATACGGAAGAATCCCCATATCAAAATGACAAGGCAAGCAGACAATGAGTATCTCAGCAATCTTCTTATTTACCATGGGAAAATGGTGCCTTTTTCTCTCTTTCCTCTTTTCATAAAACTCTTTTTTTTATTTTTCTCAATAGCTATCTCCCTTATTTTTTTTATAAGAAGAATGCTTCATAGATATCATTATGGTTACGCTGCAGGTTTCCACCATGTCAGCATGGATTAGACCAGCGGCCCAGGCGTTTCTCTAACACACATACATAACTCCATGGACTTACATGCTCCCCTTTTATTTCACACCGACGACATCCACAAACAAAAGAGCAAGGTATCAACTGGGTATATATTTACAAGTGTTGAAAGCGTTCCCCGTGACAGCACAGTTCTGCTAATCCCCAGCCTATAATTTGCAAGCATATAACTTTCATGGTGAGTTCACAATGGTTCAGGTTTATTAAGTGCAGGAAATAAAGTGTGCCATCAAGTTCATGAGAGCTTTACTAACTAATTTTCTCATAACAAGCAAACATTTTATTCGGAAGAAAACAAGGCATATTGAATATGCACGGGAGTAGCAAATGATGCTAATAGGTAGGTATGGTGGACACTTTGGCAATATTTGGTTTAAGGGAGTTGGAAACATGAGTAAAACACTCAGTGGAAGTGAAGGCTAGCAATAGTAAGGGAGTGACAAATGAGAGAGCAATAGCTGTCATTATCATGCTTGCAACAAAACAGGACTACTCAAGTCATGAAAGTGATTCAAGATCCTCAAGGCAAAATAATTCATCGAGGCTCAACTGATTATTATAGTCATGTGCATGCGTGAGCATGTGCCAAGTCAATTCAAATGAAACACTCAGAGGAGGATACCACAGTGTCATACCAATTTATGAATAGAGCAATGCAAGCAAACATTCATAAGACATGCTACAAACTATTAACGAGCTGGACCTAATCATAAGAAAAAAAGAACTACTAAGCATCCAAAGATAACATACACCCTACATGAACAGACTAAGCATGCTCACAGTGATGAGTATATGTACAAAAATGAAAACAAATAGAGTTCGTTACCAGCCTCTTACCACGCCTCAAGTTGTCATTAATCCTCATTATTGCTCTTCACTTGTGTGGCTTGAATAATAATATGAGACCAATATTCCACTGAGGACTGCTGCACCATGTAGCAAACTCACAAAACCAAAGAAGAACGACAAATATTTTTGGTGTTTTCGATTTTTTAAAAACAAGAACCAAAGAGGAAAACAAGCAAAGCAAAATCTTTTTGGGTTTTTCGAATAGTTCAAACAAAGCAAAAAGGGAAAAACAAACCAAGGCAAACCAGAAGAAGCAAACCAAAGAGAAACAACAGAAATATTTTTGGTCTTTTTGTGTTTTAGAAAGCAAAAGCAAAGAAGAACGAAAACTAAAAAGAGAACGAAAACACGAATATACAAAGTACCGACGCAACATGATATGGAGATGAGTGCGGTGTCGGCGTACCTCCCCCCAAGCTTAGGCTTTTGGCCTAAGTGGGTATCAATCCATGTAGGAATAGGGGTTCCAAGCAGGCGGATCTTGGTAAGAATGGTCGTAGCTGGGCCCATGAGATGAACAAGAAGCTCCCCAATCATAAGAGGGCTGCTGATATGAAGATTCTCCCTCATTCGAGGGCTGGACCGAATCATCCGTGACCTCCCTTCTAGTGTCCTGCTCCTGTTGGGAGAGCTCTCCCAAGTACGTGTCAAGCTCCTCCTCAGTGAGGGACCAACCTTCCCTGTTATCAAGGTTAAACAAAACAGGTGCAGGCAAAAGAACAACACGCTCGGACTTGCTCTTTCGCCAACCAGCTTTGAGAAAGGTTATTTCATAAGATAACTCACTCATACTAGCCCACGAGGAAACAAATTTATGTTGTATCATGGAATTAAGATCAAGCCTCTCTATGGGAAACTGTAGGTCTAGATGATGAGGCACTAAACCATGCAATGCTAGTAAACGAGAAGCAATGAGGCCTCCACAAATTCCACCTTTCTCACGGTTAGCAGCAAGACGGAAAGCTATCAAAGTACCCAAGTTGTAAGACCTATATCATCTAAGAGAAGCAAAGATAAATGCTAGATCAAACAAAGATAACTTATTGGCAGTTTTCCTAGCAAGAACACACTTGGCAATAAAGTAGGCAAAGTAGCGAATGGAGGGAAGATGAATGTTACGTATTTTTCCACTCTCCTTCGAGAAGCTACTCCCTTGGCAAATTTCTGCATATAAATCCATGAGTGGTTCAGGTCTCTCCTTAATCTTCTTGCATGATCCCCATTGAGGTACCTTAATAGCTGCACAAAAATCATCGAGAGAAAGGTTGACAGCAATATTGTAAATTTTGTAATGGACCATGGGGTTAGGCAAAGAGTGACTAAATTGGAAATCCTGCACCACAGACATGGTTAGCTTCAAAAATTGACAAGGTTCATCTTCCAAAAAGTGCTCTAACCCTGCATTAGAAACCAAAGTGTGGAAATCTTGTAGAATTCCCGCAGCTCTCATGAACTCAGAGCATGGATAAATGGAGGGAAAAACTTCCTCCTCCCGGTGGACCTTCATGACCTCAGGTACCCAAAGCTCATGTTAGTTTAGGTGGTGTTCACTCATCTTCTATTCTGAAATTTAAACACCTATTAAACAAGTGATTGCAAAGTAAATATAATGAAGGATTCTACTCATAGGGACTTGTAAGAGGCCTAAGCATGCATCAAAACTATATCTCTAAGCATCAAACAAGCTTACAAGCTCTCAAAGCCAGTCACCTACAACAGCCAAATACTCAAGAAATAATCCACTAAACACAAATCTAATTGGACAAGGGGAGGAGTCACATACCAGGGAACAAATGCTCCAAATTTTAGCAAGAAAGATGGGCTGAGCAAGGAGATCGAAAAAAATCGAGAGCAAGCACAGCAAGAACATGATTTTGGGCAATGAACTGGAGCTTACTCGGGAGAGAGAAGAAAGTGGTAGGTGAGAGAATTAGTGGGGGGGGGCAGGGTGGCCCACACCAGGGCATGGCGCCACCTAGGGCTGGTCGCGCCACCAGGTGGTGTGCCTACCTGGTGGGCCCCCTGGTACCTCCCAGGTACTCCTCTGCTCCTTTTTTACGTAAAAATTTAATATGAATTTTCTGGAATTTTTCGAGACACTTTATTTTTGGGCAATTTTTAGAAATAGAAGAATGATTTTTCTGACAGACAGATTTTTTTCTTTTGGAAACAAGATGCAAGGACAAAACAAGGCTAGAACTACAGAAGTTCTAAGACACTCTAACATGCAAGCAACTAACAACAAAAAGAAAACTAAACGAAAGCAAAAACTAAAATGCAAAGGATAGAAATAAACGGAAATAATCATAATGAAAACATCGTTTTGTTCAATGCAATCCTTTTGTTAACAAGGTTGATCAAGTCTTGCTACCAAAACAATTGCATATGAGACAAAACTTTGTATTCCATTAGTGATTATGTTACCTCAACCTTGATAACAATGGTCCCAATCATAATAGTTTCAAAATTTTCTCTTGGTATTGGACAATATATTTCTCCAACTTGAATGCCCTCAACATGTTCAATTGAATTCAAACCATAAGTCCTTTCAATCTTCTTGGGGAAATAGACAGTATGTTCCTTGTCATTAACATTGAAGGTCACCTTTCCTTGATTACAATTAATAACAGCTCCTGCAGTATTAAGAAACGGTCTCCCGAGAATAATAGACATATTATCATCTTCAGGCATTTCAAGCACAACAAAATCAGTTAATATCAAGCAATTGTGAGCCACCTGAACAAGTACATCCTCACATATACCCACAGGAATAGTGGTAGATTTATCATCCATTTGCAAAGATATATTAGTTGGTATCAACTTTTCAAGTTGAAGCCTCTTATAGAGAGATAAAGGCATAACACTAACTCCATCTCCCAAATCACACAAAGCAGTTCTAACATAACTATTCTTAATAGAGCAAGGGATAGTTGGAATCCCTGGGTCTCCAATTTTCTTAGGAACCTTACCATTGAAGGAATAATTAGCAAGCAAAGTAGAAATTTCTTCATTAGGGATCTTCCTTTTATTTGAAACAATATCCTTCATATACTTTGAGTAAGGAGGCAATTTAATAGCATCAGTCAAAGGAATTTGCAAGAATAAAGGCTTCATCCACTCACAAAACTTATTATAGTGTTCATCTTCCTTTGACTTGTGTTTCTTATCAGGGAAAGGCATAGGCTTTTGGACCCGAGGTTCTCTTTCACTACCATGTTTCTTAGCAATAAAATCTTCTTTGGTGTATTTAGTATTCTTAGTGTGGTTTTCAGGTTCTTCTTCAACTTTTTCTTCATTAGGAACTTCATTTTCTTCATTACCACTTTCAGTTTCAGCATCAGAGATAGATATACTATTAGGATCTATAGCAGGTTTAGAGGGTTCTACAACAGTTTTATGTTTCTTTTTCCTTTTCTTACGAGTAGAACCACTATTTTAAGCTTGTTGAGAATCCTGCTCAATTCTTTTGGGATGCCCTTCGGGATATAGAGGATCCTGGGTAGCAGCACCACTTCTAGTTCTAATTTCATAAGCATGTTTTTCTTTAGCAGCATTAACTAGCAAGTCGTTTTGCACTTTAATGAGTTGATCTATTTGAGTTTGAACCATTTGAAAGTGTTTAACAATCATTTTAACATCATTAGAGGTTCTTTCCACAATATCTTTCAACTCAACAATAGCTCTAGTGTTTTCCATTAGATGATTTTGCACCCTTTTATTAAAGTTATCTTGCTTAACAATAAAGATATCGAATTCTTCTAAGCACTGATCAGGAGGTTTAGAGTAGGGGATATCACCTTCATCAAAGTGTTGGAGAGAGTGTACCTCAATAGTGGATGAGTAGGGAACAGGCTTACATAATTCGTCTATAGGAGGTAAATTCTTGACATCTGCAGCTTTAATTCCCTTCTCCTTAAGACATTTCTTAGCTTCCTTCATCACTTCATCATTTAATTCAATAACTCCCCTCTTCTTTGATGTTGGAATAGGCACCAGAATAGATGGTTCAGGTACAATTACTTCAGGTATAGCTTGTTTAGGAGGAGTCCTATCTTCATAGTTCTTACTTATTTTAGCCATTAACTCCTCAGCTTCCTTAGGAGTCCTATTCCTGAAAACACAATCAGCACAACTATCTAGGTATGTCCTAGATTCCTCAGTTAGTCCATTATAAAATATATCAAGAAGCTCATTCTTAGGTAATGGACTTCCAGCTTGTGCATGAATCAAAGCACAAAACCTTGCCCAAGACTCGGGCAATACCTCTTTTTCTCCCTGTTTAAAATCAAAAAGTTCCTGCAAAATAGCATGTCTAGCACTAGGAGGAAAATATTTCTGCAGGAAAGTATTAATCAAGCACCCAGGGCTATCAATAGATCCAGGAGGTAAATTACTAAACCAAGTTTAGCTTCTCCTTTCAGTGAAAAGGGGAAGATCTTGGCAACAAAGTAAGTACGCATCTTAATATCATCAGAAAACAAGCCACTCATGGTAGAAAGTTCATTCATATGTGCTACCGCACTTTCATTCTTAGTCCCACAAAAAGGTTCTTTCTCGACAATAGCTACGTAAGATAGATCGAGAGAGAAATCATAATCTTCATCTATAATATTTATGGGAGAAGCAGCAAACTCAGCAACAGGAGACAATTTGGGTCTAATAGTACGCCTCTCAAGGAGACTCTTAGCAGCACCCCTATCATGGGTGCTTTTACATTCTTTAATAAATTCATCGGTCATCTCAACATAACCATCTTCAATATCATAACTTTCACTAGACTCAGGTGAGCTAACAGGTGTGGTAGTGTCTTCATTAGGAGTTTCAGTATTTCCAGCTATAGTTCTAGCAATCGTAGCATCTAGGAAAGGACCTAATGAACCACCCTTATCAAGCACAGTAGAAGCATCATAAGCATCGAAGTTTCAGATTCAGCAGAGTAGCAGTGTGTAGCATGTGTATGTGGTGTAACGAGCTTACTTATAACATATGGTGAATCAAGAGCAGAGGTGTTCGTAACTGCACTCTTCTTGTAGTGGATGGTAAAATAGGAAACTTGCCATCACGAGACTTACCCATGATGGATGGATAGCAATAACAATAGAGAATCCAAGTGAACTTGATAAATAAAGCTATGCTCCCAAAGAACGGCGCTTAAAATGGTCTTGATGACCCACAAGTATAGGGGTGTATCGCAAGATTTTCGAGGAAGTGAAACCCAATTTATTGATTCGACACAAGGGGAGCCAAAGAATATTTATAAGCCTTAACAACTGAGTTGTCAATTCAGCTGCACCTGGAAACAATCTTGCTCACAGCAGTTTATCAGTAGCAACAGTTTTGTAGTAGGAATAGTAAAGTAGCAGCGGTAGCAAAGTAAAGACAGTAGTAACAATAGCGGTAAACTGTGGGATTCGAGTGCGGTAGGCATAGGGATGGATGGACGGACGTTGCATGGACAAGAAAATTCACATAGCAATCAGAACATAGGGAAATTGCAGATAAATAAGATAAAGCATCCAAGTACTAGATAATCCTAGGCATGTGTCCCATATATAGTCATACGTGCTCGCAATGAGAACTTGCACAACATCTTTTGTCCTGCCAGCCCGTTTGCAGTGGGGCCTCTAGGGAACTACTGGCAATTAAGGTTCTCCTTTTAATAGAGCATCGGAGCAAAGCATTAACACTTCGTGAACACATGTGATCCTCACATCAAAGCCATTCCCTCCGGTTATCCTAATTTTTGTCACTTCGGGGCCATTGGTTCCTGACAACAACGTCTGTATACAACTTGCAGATAAGACCATAAACAATACTATCATAATGAATCAATAACATGTTCAGATCTGAAATCATGGCACTCGGGCCCTAGTGACAAGCATTAAGCAAAACAAGTCGCAACAAAGTCATAAAGCACTAATAAAAGATACTAGGCACCATGCCCTAACAATCTGATGCCATTACATGAACGATCTCATCCAATCCCTACCATCCCCATGGCCTACAGCGGGGGATTACTCACTCATAGATGAGGAAAACATGGATGGTCGATGGAGAAGCGATGGTGATGATGATGGCAATGATCTCCTCCAATTCCCCGTCCTGGCAGGGTGCCAGAACGGAGTTTCTGGTGTTGTTTCGTGGAATCTGGTGGTGGCGGCGGAGTGGAACTCCTTCTGGAAAAATGTCAAACCCTCCCGAAGTTTTTAGGTCAGAAAGCTCCTTATAGGCGAAGAGAGGGGCCGAGGGGGTGCCTGGGGGCCCACACCACCCCCTGGCACTGCCTGGCCTGGCCCGCGCCACCAGGTGGTGTGGCCACCCCCTGGCTCTTCTCCGTCTCGTATTCTGGCTCCTGGAGTCTTCGGGTGAAATAGTATTTTTGGCATATTTTCTGGGATTTTTCCTGATAGTTGATTTTCTGCACAAAAAGTAGACACCAATGCAATTCTGCTGAAAACAGCGTCAGTCCGCATAAGTTGCATCCAAATCTCACAAGTTTAGAGGAGAAACAATAGCAAAAGTGTTCGGGAAAGTAGATACGTTTTGGACGTATCAACTGACAAAGTGAAGCAATATGTCATCGAGGTTGCAAAATAGTAGGGGACCATTTGCTTTTACCTGCTTGAGAGTGGCCTCAACACTTGTCCAGGTGATATACAGTACTACACACATTTTGTGTTTTTCGTTCTCCTTGCTCTATGTGGGGGAATTTCTTTAAATTTCACTTTGTGATGCAATCATGCGGTGTTCAGTTTCCATTGATGCTTTGGTGAAAAGTGGAAAGTCATGCAAATTTTGGTTTAGATAATGCCAATTCTCAATGATATTATGTATCTTCATGTGTATTTTCTATTTTCTTCTGATATTATTCCAGATGAAGATGAGACTGATTAAGATTATGGCAATATGCATTTTTTGTGTCACGGGCACATGTGTGCTTCCAGATGCCTTTGTTTGATCAATGAAAAGTAGCTATGGATTATATTATTCTCATTCAAGAATTGTTATATGAGAAACTGCTACCATCAATCATATTTAGAGAAAAAAAATCTGAAACACATATATTACATGGTGGTCATGCTGACTAAGGATCACCCGCATGGAATGAGTTAGATGAAAGGTCACAAAGAATTTGCTAATCGACTAGAGAATAAATTACACAACAGACTCTGCAATTAAGATGACATGGACAACTTGATTAAAATCAACCTGCATAGCATGAGTACTAGCTTTGACATAGAAGAATGTAAAATTAATAATCATATATTTTTTTAGACGATAGGTCGGGAGATACGGACTTGGATTAGGTATGTACATATACTTGGATAATGTATGTACATATCGCCCATAAAATCGCACGGGCATTTTACTAGTATATACTGTTGGAAAATTAGGAAATTTCCCCATGATATTAATTACCGAAATCAATATTATGTAAGCACTAGCAGATCTAAACACATGCAGTCAAACTACCACATCTAGTAGATCTGAAAATCTAGTAAGAACTAGTGCATACAAAGAGAAGAATAGCACGTACAGGTTGACTGGAAAGGTCGTCACCATAGCAGCACCTTGGTCATTGTTGTTGTTGCCCATGGTGCTGATGAGGTCATCGGTTGCCGAAGAAGAACACGCGAATGGAGGCGAGCAGTCGCGCCGAGATGCTCCCAAAAACCTTATTGCCCGTCTCCCGGTGCAGGATCTCAACGGATGGGGTTTCGGAGGCCTGCTCTCCCGAACAGCAGTACACGCAGCCGCCGGGATGGGGAAGCCTAGAGAGCAGTGCAGCAAGAGGAACACACAGCGAGAGAGACCGAGAGAAGAACTAGATGCGTCTAGATCTGTCTGTCTCTCGCTCTATAAAGCCTGGGAGGTGAGCCGACCAAGTCGCCACGTGTTGGAAGTCAAGGACACGCGTCAAACATGCACACGAATATTGACACGTATCCAACAGCTAGTGCACCAAGCAAAAATTTAGTCTTCCACAAAACGAGTTTCTAACTTGAACTCGATTCACGAAACGCGAAGCGCGTGCGGGCGAGGCGAGGCGAGCGACGGCGAAGGAGGAGTGCGTGTGGACTTCTTATCTTCTCACTCACTTAATGGGGGTGAAACAGCTCACCTTATAAGCTGGTCCAACTCTCTCCCAACTAGCAATGTGGGACTAAACTTTGTCTCCCACAGAGCTCCCAAGCTGCCATAGTAGATGGGCCTTGAGGTTTCAGGATTTATTAGACTAAATGTGCTGCCTACATGGGCCGCAACCCATATAAATCTAACAATCCCCCACCAGATCTCAGAGGCACATCATATGGCACATTAGTTCCAATCACTGTTTAATATACCTGCAGTTCAGTGGAGACTGTTAAGTTGAACTTCCACCTAGACAAAGAGATACACTTACTACAACTGAACAATAGACTATGCCTTGAATTGCCAGTCTTGCGCAGCAAGTTTCACTCAATGCCGTTACCGGTATTTGGCTACCATAGGCTACCCCTCGGGTGGAGCTTATAAGTCACACTCCTTGGCCTTTCATGAGCTTCCTAGAGATTCACCCAAATCTCATACACTTTGACCAACAGTGTAGCTCATATAGGTGTGTTCTTTCAAGATTGCTCTGTAGGACAGTGTCTTTGCTCCCAAGGAGACAGTCAGAACACATTAAGATATAATCAACCTTCCTTACAGTATACTATGAGAGAATTGCATCTGCAGCGGAGTGGGAGTATTAAAAGTTTCTCTTTACTCAGTTGTTTCGGTTTGTTTTCCTAGGTCCTAATTCACGGGATATCCGATCACATAGGTTGGGTTACCCCCTTGACAACTCACGTGGGTCTCAAACCCATCTCTCTCGATGCATTTTCTATCAAATTTCTTGATAGTCCTTTCGTAAAAGGATCTGCCAGATTCTTAGCCGTTTGGACATAATCCAATGCTATAACTCTGGAGTTTCTCAGCTTTCTGACAGACTTCAGTCTTCTCTTGACATGTCTTGAACTCTTCATATTGTCCTTAGAACTATTCACTTTGACAATCATAGTTTTGTTGTCACAGTTCATAAGGATTGCCGGTATTGGTTTTTCAACCATAGGCAAATCTGTTAAGAGTTCACGAAGCCATTCTGCTTCAACAGTCGCAGTATCTAATGTTGTGAGTTCTGCTTCCATAGTTGACCTCGTTAAGATGGTCTGCTTGCAAGACTTCCATTAAACAGCACCATCACCAAGAGTGAATATATATCCACTTGTGGCCTTTATCTCATCAGCATCTGATATCCAATTTGAATCACTATACCCTTCAAGTATCCTTGGATATCCAGTATAATGTATTCCATAGCTCATGGTTCCTTTTAGATAGCGTATTATTCTCTCAAGAGCATGCCAGTGATCATCTCCCGGGTTGGCCACAAACCGGCTAAGTTTGCTCACAGCAAACAAGATGTCAGGCCTCGTAGCGCAAGCTAAATACATAAGTGAGCCAATAATCTGAGAGTATATCAACTGATCTCTAGTTTCCTTTTGATTCTTTCGAAGCAAAACACTAGGATCATAAGGTGTAGGAGAAGATTTGCAACCATCATATCCAAATCTACTCAACACCTTCTCCACATAATGTGATTGCACAAGTGTAATCCCATTATTCTCATCTCTCAGTAGCTTGATGTTTAGGATAACATCAGCTTCTCCAAGATCCTTCATCTCAAAACATTGAGACAAGAAGGTTTTGACCTCATTAATTACTTTAAGACTTGTCCCAAAAATTAATATGTCATCAACATAGAGACATAGGACAACTCCCTCACCCCCACCATGGCGGTAGTACACACATTTGTCAGCTTCATTTACAATAAAACCCATAGATGTCAAAGTTCTTTCAAACTTCTCATGCCTTTGCTTGGGAGCTTGTTTGAGGCCATACAAAGATTTCTTCAATTTACACACCTTTCTCTCTTGACCTTCTAGTACAAAACCATCAGGCAGTTCCATGTAAATTTCCTCATCCAACTCTCCGTTTAGGAAAGCCGTCTTAACGTCCATTTGATGAACGAGAAGACCATGTGAGGCAGCCAGTGATAGTAGTACTCGAATTGTGGTCAATCTAGCCACAGGTGAATAAGTATCAAAGAAATCTTCACCTTCCTTTTGGGTATAGCCTTTAGCCACAAGCCGAGCTTTGTACTTTTCAATAGTACCATCAGCCCTAAGCTTCTTTTTAAATACCCATTTACATCCTACAGGTTTACACCCATACGGACTTTCAGATATTTCCCACGTTCCATTAGCCAAGATGGAATCCATCTCGCTTTGAACCGCTTCCTTCCAGTAGTCTGTATCCAGAGATGCAAAAGCTTCTGAAATGATAGTGGGAGTGTCATCCACTAGGTACATAATGAAATCATTACCAAAAGATCTTGCGATCCTTTGTCTCTTACTCCTTGTGGGAGTTTCATTGTCATCCTCATCCGAATCTGAACTCACATCATCTGATTGTTCATCGGTCTCTATGGGAGTTTCAGGTTCAGAAATTGGATCACATTCCTTATTAGATATGCTAGGCATATCTCTCATAGGAAATATATCCTCAAAGAATGTAGCATCTCTTGATTCAAAAATGGTACCGACACTCATGTCGTCCATTTTAGATTTCACCACAAGAAATCTGTAAGCTATGCTATGAGAAGCATAGCCAAGAAAGACACAGTCCACAGTTTTCAGTCCAAGCTTACGCTTCTTGTTGATTGGCACGTTGACCTTTGCCAAACAACCCCAAGTTCGTAAGTAAGAGAGTGTCAACCTTTTCTTTTCCCATTCTTCAAATGGTGTAATCTCTTTATTCTTAGTTGGAATACGGTTCAGAACATGACACGAAGTCAATATAGCCTCCCCCCACCATTCCTTGGATAAATCGACAGTGTCTAACATGGCGTTAACCAAATCTGTTAGAGTCCGGTTTTTCCTCTCAGCAATCCCATTGGATTGAGAGGAATTCGGAGGCGTCCTCTCATGTATAATACCATGTTCCGAACAGAATAAATTGAACTCATTAGAAAAGTACTCTCCACCACGATCGGACCGAATTCTTTTGATCTTTCTCTCAAGTTGATTTTCAACTTCTGCTTTATAGATTTTAAAGAAATCTAAAGCCTCATCTTTAGTTTTCAAGAGATATACATAACAGTACCTAGTAGAATCATCAATCAAAGTCATGAAATATTTCTTTCCACTAATTGTCAACACACCATTCATCTCACATAGATCTGAATGTATGAGCTGAAGAGGTGCCAAGTTTCTTTCCTCTGTAGGCTTGTGAGGCTTTCGAGGCTGCTTTGCTTGCACACAAGCATGACACTTAGAGCCTTTGACAATAGTAAATTTCGTAATTAAACTCATACCAGCAAGCCGCGACATACAACCGAAATTAATATGACAAAGTCGTGAATACCAAACATTATTTTCATTACTAGTAGTGCAAACATGGTTCACTACATCATCACAGAAGTCTACCAATGAAAAACAGAACATGCCTCCGCATTCATAGCCTTTTCCAACAAAGGTTCCATACTTAGACAATACAACTTTATTGGACTCAAATACCAACTTAAACCCATCTTTCAGAAGACGGGATCCACTAACGAGATTCTTTTTTATAGAAGGGACATGCTGCACGTTCTTCAATTGCACGATCTTGCCCGAAGTAAACTTCAGATCTACCATGCCAACACCAAGAACAGTAGCATGTAACCCATTCCCCATCACGACTGAGGATCTCGAGCCTGATAAGAGGTGAACATGGAAATGTCAGCACACACATAAACATTGGCACCCATATCAACCCACCATTTCGTGGGTTGAAATACTGAAAAAACAGTAGGTAATAAATTACCGTACCCAGAACCTGAAATTCCTGCATCAGTATTGCCAATGACCATGTTGACAGATTTAGAACTCTGTCCAGCCTGACCCTTCTTGCCTTTCTTTTGTGGACAATGATGAGCCCAATGGCCAATCTCGCCACACATCCAGCAAGGTTCTTTCTTTTCCTTGTTCTTCCCCTTCTTCTTCTTGAAGTTGGTAGTCTGGCAGATTTTGTTATTTCCCTTGGACTTGTAGGCATTTTTCTGCACCATATTGGCAGCAGAATGTCCCTCGGTTCTACTAGTGTGTTTGTCTTTTGCCCTCGCCTTCTCTTCAACATCCAGAGAACCAATTAGGTACTCAATAGAGAGCTCATGCCTCTGATGTTTCAGAGAAGTGGCAAAGTTCCTCCATGAAGGGGGAAGCTTAGCGACAATGCATCCCGCGACAAACTTGTTCGGAAGCACACACTTGAGGAGTTCGAGTTCCTTTGCCATGATCTGTAGCTCATGAGCCTGTTCTACTACAGATAGGTTTTCAACCATCTTGTGATCATTGAACTGCTTCATAGCATACAGTTCACCACCGGCATCGGCAACACTGAACTTAGCGTCCAGCGCATCCCACAGTTCTTTGGCATCACGAATATGCAAATATGCATCAACCAACTTGTCTCCAAGCACACTGAGTACAGAGCCAACAAAAAGTACAATGGCCTCCCTGAACGCTCTCTCTTCCTCGAGAGTAAGCGGACCTCTGGGAGTGCCATCTGCAACTTTTTCTATGCCCATAGCAGTGAGCCACAAGAGGGTTTTCCTTTGCCATCTCTTAAAATTAGCACCCGTAAAAGGGCTCGGTTTCAGCGAAGCAGCGAAGGCAGATGACGAGAAATGCCTAAATAAATAAGGTTTTTGGATTGTTGGAAAATTAGGCAATTTTTCCATGAAATTAATTACAGAAATCAACATTATGTAAGCACTAGCAGATCTAAACACATACAGTCAAACAACCACATCTAGTAGATCTGAAAATCTAGCAAGAACTAGTGCATACAAAGATAAGAATAACACGTACAGATTAACCGGGAAGATCATCACCACAGCAGCACCTTGGTCATTGTTGTTGTTGCGCATGGTGCTAATGAGGTCATCGGTTGCCGAAGAAAAACACACGAACGGAGACAAGCATATATATATATATATATAAAGAATGTCGAGTTCCATCGTCGACACAATACGTCGTTCGCTTCGTCCCGCATCCTCCCTCGACGGTTTTTTCTCGCCTTGAGGTGCGCTCACGTATTAATTACCGCCCGCAAAAAAAACGTATTAACTACCGATTATAACTACACGCCCAGGGTTTTTCTCTTGCCGTGCGTTCCGCTAGGTATTGACCCGCTCACCTTCGTCTGGATTTGCTACCTGAATCTCGCCCACAACCAGCTGCAAGTCCTCGCCATCCTGCGCCTCTACCTCTTCCTCGACACCAGATGGATCTCTCGCCTCTGTGTCGCCGCCAACACTTGCATGCGTTCAGCTACGTGCAGGGTGCACCTCCAGGCCAACACCATCCACAACCGTCTCTCCTTCTCTTCTGTCATCATCAGCAGAGATGGGACTGTTTTCCAGGCCAAGAGCAGGCACTTTGGCGCCGCCAATCTCACCAGCGAACTCCCAGGCAAAGAGGGTACTCAGATCCTCGCAACTTCACCTCTGCTTCTCCCTGATGCCAGATTCCCACACCTTCCTAACCTCCTATATGCAGGCACGTCGAGATCAATAGCTGCATTGACGCTGATGGCAGATTCGATGGTGTACACGAGGACGATGAAAATTACATTCCAGCTTTGATTTTTATGACACCCAGGCCCGTCGATGGGCCTGAGCGAGGTGCACGACCGCTGAGTCCTTGGACAGGGAGAGGACAGACCGATCTGAAATTCTCTGTTGTGTGTTCGGCTGATCAAGGTACAGTGATATAGTTGGCATCGTGCAGATTATACTACTCCTCTGACCGAAATTAGTTGATCTAGATTTGTCTAGATTCGATTGTATCTAGATATGACTTAGTATTAGATACATCCGTATCTTGACAAATTTGAATCAACTAATTTGAGTTAGAGGGAGTAGAAATTTTTCTGTGATATACCTGCATTAGATTTATTTACACTACCATTGAGTTTGAATAAAATTTAGTGCCTATTTTGTAAGTCGCATGAGGCCCTCTAAATCCTGGAGACGGGCCTTATGACACCGGGTAGCAACTTATAATGCCTAAGCAATCTGCTGGGATTCCGTATATTGTTTTGGAGGATGTATTCTTTTAACCATTCAGTGTTCCTCGTCACTCTTTCTTCTCTATTTGCAGGCTTATATTGGAAATTGATCACGGCCAGCAAAGACCATGACAACATGCCGTCAATAATTTTCATTGACCTGGATTTTATTCTATGAAGCATCTGTGCAAACATACCATACTACTTTGCATCATAGAAAAGTATATGTTGTACATGGCTCTTTATAACTGATTTCCATCCTCTTAAATAATTATTTTTATCCCATTATTATTTGGAGTCTGCAGGAAGTACTGCGGCAATCTGCTGGGCTTCCACCGAAACAACTCAAAATTTTGCATGGTTATAGACTTGTATCC
This sequence comes from Avena insularis, assembly GCA_023614405.1. Classification (NCBI taxonomy): domain Eukaryota; kingdom Viridiplantae; phylum Streptophyta; class Magnoliopsida; order Poales; family Poaceae; genus Avena; species Avena insularis. Next base: position 457,311,454 of record CM042694.1, read on the forward strand.
AGAAGAAGGAAGGTTTTACCACTCTTTAATTGCCTTTAAATAAAATTATTCCTCCATGTTCATATCCAGGGCAATAGTCAGTTCTTCACCCATCTCTATTCCAATATATGTTCGTGATTTATCTCAATCTTGCACGCCAATCAGATATGTATCTTTTCTTTTAATTAGGAAGAAGCCAATTCTGGACTGTGCGGTTGAGCTTGTCATGCTATTGAGAACATCTCTGATGAAGCACAACCAGGTGTCCCAAACTAAGGAATGTATTTTTTATGGCTTATGCATATAATAGAAATAGGAGGTATTTCATATGTGTTGCGAAACAGAATTGAGCTTCTTTTGCATATTAAATACTTGAATTAAAAGGCTATGTTTCAGCTAGAACCAGCAAGTCTAATGTTCTCTGAATATTGTAAAAGAAGAATATGTATTCTGATGCCTTTGTGCAGACCAATGGAATAAGGTAAAGTGGGTTCTTGCGGTGAAGTTCCGATTGGGGAAAAACAAAGAGAGAACATGATACAATAGTAAAGATGTGTCAATCATAAACTTTTGCAGTTTCTTCAGTAAATGATAGTATAATAGTGTAAGGATTTACTAATATGCCATTTGATTTTTCTTATTTTATCTTTCAATGCACGCTCGTTTAGCAGATTGCAGATATATTCTAGCTTTTAGAATTCCTGGGTCGTATTGTGTTTCATGTAAACGTTACTTATTTTTTCTATTCTTAGATTTGAAAGAAAGCATATATAAATATATGTAGACAGCTCTGCCACATGTTCGATAAGGTTTAGTGTTTAGAACCTGTAAGCCTTGTTGGCATGTGTTTTGAGCTAGGAAAGCATGCTGCAAAACAATCAGCAGAACCTTCTACCCAGGATGTATATTTGAACGTAATATAAATTTCTATTGCTATGTACTGCATAGTCTGCATGTCACACCATCCGATCCCATGTCCTTTTTAGTGTAATTTATCCTCTCTACGCTGGCTGATGGGGATGTTTAAGAAAGATCAACCCAACCCAAATGTTGCTATCCTCTTTCTGTCTATATGTAGTTCTCGATCTAAGTATTTCTAACTAACATTTTTCATGTGACTTTCCTGACAATAGCTTGAAATGGGGCTGTAGTAAATCGCCTAGTCTACAGTAGACCAAAGGGGAACTAGCAGATGATTTCTGGAAGGCTCTCTCACCTCCTCATTCCTTCTTTTCCTCTCTTAATACAATGTAATATTTACATAAAAGACCCTGACATAGTACTAGTCTACACACTAGTCCTTCCAACACCCCCCTCAAGATGAGGCGAAGATGTCAATAAGCCTCATCTTGTTACAGATACTTACAAAAGATACAACACTAACACCTTTTGTCAGAACATCCGCTAATTGATCAGATGATTTTACATAAGTGATTTTAAGTGCACCTTCATCCAACTTCTCCTTAATAAAGTGCCTGTGTATCTCAATATGTTCAGTTCGATCATGATGGACTAGATTATGTACTATGTTAATGGCAGCTTGGTTATCACAATACAAGTAAATAGGTTCCCCATCAAATAGCCGGATCTCTGACAGTAATATTCTCAACCAAATCATTTCACATAAACCTGAGGCCATGGACCTATATTCAGCTTCTGCTGTGGACCTTGCAACCACGTTTTGTTTCTTACTTCTCCAGCTCACCAAGTTATTTCCAAAGAACAGACAATAGCCAGATGTAGATTTTCTATCATCCAAGTTTCCAGCCCAATCAGCGTTAGTAAACCCTTCTATTTTCAATTTTGTATGATTTGAAAATAAAATTCCCTTTCTTGGACACCCTTTCAAATATCTCAGTATTCTATTTATTGCATCCATATGGCAAGTCCGAGGATCATGCATATACCTACTAACCACACTTACAGCATAAGCAATATCTGGCCTGGTATGGGATAGATAAATCAACCGTCCAACTAGTCTTTGATATCTATGCTTATCGACTCGTTCCCCTGAATTAACTCTCACATGGTGATTCTGTTCGATAGGTGTACTAGCAATTTTACAGTTCAGCATTCCAGTTTCCTTAAGTAAATCAAGGACATACTTTCTTTGGGGTAAGGAAATACCTTGCACACCATAAGCCACTTCAATGCCAAGGAACTAGTGAAGATACCCTACGTCCTTCACTTCAAATGTCTTTGCTAAAGCTTTCTTCAATCTCATCATCTCCTCTTTAGCATTACCTGTTATCATGATGTCATCCACATATACGATAAGTATAACAATTTTTTGTTCAACATGCTTGAAGAATAAAGTGTGGTCTGCATTGCTTTGTTGATAACCCCATGAACAAATTTCTTTTCGAAGCTTGCCAAACCAGGCCCTTGGTGACTGTTTTAGCCCATATAATGCTCTCTTTAATCTACAAACTTTCCCTTCAGTTTCACCTGTATTAAAGCCGGGAGGAATCTCCATATAGACCTCCTCTTGTAATTCCCCATGAAGAAATGCGTTTTTTACATCTAACTGAAACAATTTCCACTTCAAGTTTGCTGCAATTGAGATTAAACTTCTAATAGTGCTCATTTTTGCAACTAGTGCAAAAGTTTCATCATAGTCTACACCATATGTCTGACTATAGCCCTTGGCTACGAATCTAGCTTTATATCTCTCGATCTTGCCATCTGGAGTATGTTTTACAATGAATACCCACTTACAATCCACAACCTTTTTATTAATAGGAAGAGTCGTAAGCACCCAAGTGTTGTTTTTGTCAAGTGCTGCCATTTCCTCCAACATGGCATCTCTCCATTTGGGGCACCTCTTCGCTTCCTGCCAATCACGGGGAATAGGTACAGCTGAGTCAACTGCAGCAATAAAGGCTCTATACCGAGGTCCCACAGAAGAATATGAGACATAATTAGAAATATCATATTGGGACAAATTTGATGGCAGTTTCCCAGCGGTGGAGCGGGGTTGTTTTCTCTGAGCTGTAGGGATATCCAGATCATCAAATGGAGCAAAAACTATACCATCACTTGCAGAGGGGCTTGAATCTAAGGTATGCGAATCTGGCTGAACTTGAGCTTCAGAATTTTGACCCAATGGAGTATCTTCATCCCTCTGCACTTGATCATTCTCAGCTTTGTGTCTCTGCGAGTACACCCGGACCTCTCGTTCTTCATTTGGTTTTGGCCACTGTGGTGCACCACATGGTGTACCTTGTTCTGCTTCTGTAGGACCGACATTTCTATCTTCATGTCCATCTTATCGTTGTATTACTCCAATCACTATTTCCCTTGATGTAGTACAGTTACTCTCTACTCCCTTTTCTCCCCCTGCTTCACTGTCTAGATCTAAAACATCATCAGCATATAGATCAGGAAAGACATCAGTTAAGTCCACAGGTTCTCCATAAAATGGTTGATGTTCTATGAAAACTACAACCATGCTCACAAACATTCGCTTTTGTGATGGGCACCAACATTTATATCCCTTCTATTTTCCTGAATACCCCACAAACACACACTTTAGAGCTCTTGGATCAAGCTTGCTCATGGAAGGTCTATAATCTTTCACATAGCACATACACCCGAATACTTTTGGTGGAACCACATAAGAAATCTCACCAGTTAAACATTCTATTGGAGCTTTGTACCCAAGTACTCTACATGGCATTCTATTTATCAGGTATGCTGCTGTCATCACTGCCTCACTCCACAATTTTTTTGGAACATTCATAGCCATCATTAAACACCGGGTAACCTCCAAAAGGTGCATGTTTTTCCTTTCGGCCAGGCCATTTTGTTCAGAGGTACCTGGACAAGTTGTTTGATGAATAATCCCAAAACTGGACAAGTATTTGTCAAATTCCTTGTTCACATACTCTATCCCATTATCAGTACTGTAACACCCTCGAGTCGGCCCTATGCAAGTTTCAGCGCTTCCCGCCAAACCCGCATAGAAACGATTCAAGGACGCCCACCAGGCACTTTCGTGCGGATGGAAAAACGAAGTAATACCATTACACAACAGTCCTCGACAGGACCCACAGAACAGATATATATATATATTGCACGACTCCAAGAGTCAAGAATACAGATATACAATACAAAGATCCAAATCACCTTGAAATCGATACCACGTCTGAGTACGGACAAAAAGCAAATTGGGCTAAGAGTCCTGAAGAATAACCAATGGCGTCCATAATCCTGCCCAGGCCAAGCCGGAAGGGTAACCCTGCTAACGACGTCGAACTTAAACCTGCTAAAACAAAAGGAGTGCCGAAAAAGGGCAAAGGAAAAAGAGGAGCGTCAGTACTGAGGCTAGTACACGGCGAGGCTAGAATTCGGCGGCTCTCGCCTACATAGGTATGGTGGGCTAAAGCGGCATCGCAGCATGCACTAAATAACCTATAGAGACTCGGTACATATGTCGGCTATTAGAGAGAGATAAGAAAGACCTATTCGGAACCACCTGACACTAACACCAATCATACCCATCCTGGTATTCCCCCTCGAGACCAAACGAGGAAGTCAAACCGAGGAGCTCACACAGTTGGCAGTTTTATTCATTCCATTATAGTTGCAGCACTTACTAATCAGATATAGATAGCATGAGTCATCCTGATAGTATAAGTAGTGGGCAGTTTTAGTTAACATTCTGTTGTAGTTGGAACATTTACTAGTCAGGTATAATTGTCCTGAGGAATCCCAAAACCCAGCAATTGTTGGCACTTTTATCACATTCCATTGGATTTGCAATACTTACTAGGCAGGTATAGTATGACACAAATCACCACAGATCCGCCAGTTGTTGGCATTTTTATTATCCATTCCATTGTAGTGAAGCTGATTACTAGTCACATATTAAGTCGAATTTATAACACTACTTTAGTTATGCTTGTCTATGATCGAGATACTGTGCTCCAAGTCGTCCATAACCGCGGACACGGCTTTCAGAAAGTTTTACCCTGCAGGGGTGCACAAATAGCAACACACACTCGATCAACCTCGGAAAAACCAACTCAAAACCCAACGAGGCTTTCACGACAAAGCAATCATAGGATTCATAAATATTTCAGGGGGCCACCCCACTAAGCTACCATACGAAGTTGGCGGCTCGAATGGACCACAGGTTTTGCATTTACGGTAGTAAACGACTGGGAACCCGAAAGTGTGACTGGGCTTGTCGATACCGCGAAAACGTGGCGCGATCCAAAATAGTATAGGTGCTCCACGCACAATCTTAAATAAACCAGTAAAGCATGGCATAGGAACATGATAGTAATAAAGCCCCAAACTACTTTGTGGCCCTAAGAAATAGAAATGAATCAAGCTCTGGCTCAGGGGGGTCCATAAGACCTCCCGGATATGGATAGTGCGAATAGTCAAGGAACAGGTATCAAGTACTCGGGGTCCTACGGGACACAAGTGAGCGTGGAAGAACCAAATAACATCTATTGCCCACCGATGCCTATGCATTAGTTATATCTAGCATTTTAATAGTTGTATTTAAAGTCATGATCCTCTCCACCAGTAAGCATCTCCACCATAAACATCTGCCAGCATACCAACAACTGCGGTACTCGACAACACGAGATCGCACCTGAGCAAGCAACTACGACTCGCAAGGCCAGCTATCTACCAAACAACAGGTATTAGGAGGTGTTCATGGCAATATAGAGGCTGCACGGGATATAACTGGTGCACGGAAACTAAAGCATCGTGACACAGATAGCAATAGATCAACAGGAGGAAATAAAGACTATAAATGCAAAATAGGTAGAAGGGGAAGAGATGCTCGCCTGGGAAACACTACCGACGGATCATATCCGAAGAACTTGTCGATACTCGCATCCACTCATCGGCCTAATCCGCGAAGAAGCAAACACTAGAAAAAACACCGGATGCAATATTTAATACTACGGTAGAAGATCCGGCATGCTTATGATATGATGCATGGCATGGCACAGATGCGGTGCAATTAGGCAATATTAAGCGGAACCGGGGTCCCGACAATTAATCATGTGGTTCAAGTTATTTAGAACCCTCGCAATTTAAATGTTGAATTAACCAGGCGAATCATGGCATCGGTTCGTTACACCAATTTAAATGGAGTCCGGAATAATACAAAAATATCCCGCATATAGACTCCATATTTAATTAGGAGGTGAATCGGCATAATGCCCCCAAACCACAGACAGATATGCATGAATGAACAAATTAATATGCGACAGTTTTATATATAGCATTTATAAAATAGGGATCGGGAAAGGGTTCACACATCGGGGTTCGGAAGATCTTGGTTCCGGGGGGTTGGGGTTCGGTCTCAGGGTTCGACGGGGATCGGTCTCGGACAACGGAAGGAGAGCTTGGCATTCCGGGAAGGAGGAATTGGTTTGGCGTCGGGGGATCATCGGATTCGCCCCGGTCGGTGTCGATCTTGTCATCGCGAAGATCTTGTCGGGTCCATGTATCGGGTCGGTCTTGGCGTTCGGGATGAAGAACTTGGCGTTCCGGTGGCGATCTTGGCGGTCTTCGGATCCAGGTCTCGCATCCGGGAAGTACTTGTCGCATCTGTGTCTTTAGGTTCGGTCTTCGGATCCATGTGGTCGATCTTGTCCATGTAGAAGTCCTCGGGGTGTTCTGTGACAGAGTACTTGGCGTTCCGCAAGAGAAGATCATGGGGTCCCGTGACGTGGTTCTTGTCGGGGCTCTCGGCTCGAGGAACTGCAGGTACACACTTGTAGCGACAAGATTTGGTAGCATCACCGGGTATCCGACATGGAAAACTCACAACAAAGGAACAATGATACGACTGGACCAACACAAACATACATGTATACAAGTGTGCAGGAGGCATACAGGCACTGTTCGTGTGGAGCAGGGGATTTTGGCAACGGTAGCAACAGAGGAAAACCGCACGACGCGAAGGCATCGATGGGTAAGAGCGGCGTGGCAGCAGCGGCAGAGGTCAACGGCGGCAGGCGCCCGAGCCAGGAGCAGGCGAGACGGAGCTCCGGCCAGAGGCGGTTCGGTGCGTCTGTGACGCCGCGGCGGTTGCTGGCGACAACAGAAGGCTGCAGCATGGCGGGCTCGCAGGGTAGAGAGGGGCCGCCACCACAGAGGGGCCTGGGCGCGGCTGGTCGGCTCGGTGGCAAGTCGGCTCGGCGACAGGGCCTTGACCGGCGAGAAGGAAAGCGGCGGAGGTGGTGATTGCAGGGACGACGGTGGCTAGGGGCGAGCTCGATGAGGAGGTGGCCAAGAGCGGCTCGCGGGTTGCTGCGAGGAGAGGAGAGGAGGCCCGACAGCGGCCGAAGCCGAGCACGGGGAGGTCGAGGACGGCGCGGCAGCCGACGCGCAGATGGGGATGGCGGCCGACGGCGGGACGCTAGAGGAGGCCGCACGGACGGCAGAGCCCGGCGAGGCAAGGGACACGCGGGCCGAGCGGCCCGGGCTCGAGCACCAGACATCGGCAGCGCGGAACGGCCGGCCGTGCTCCGGCGAGACGGCGCAGGCGGATGGTGGCGGCGGCTGATGAAGGGGAAAGGACGGAGGGAGGCCGACGGAGGCGAGGTGAGGGCCCCTACAAGGCAGCGGAAGGCAGGGACAGAGGAGGAGAAGGTCGAGCGGGGGTGTTGCTGGTGGCGAGCAGAGGCGGCGGAAAGGGCTCCCGGCGGCGGGGTAGATTTGCGGGGGACGCGGGCGAGGAGAGCATTGGAGGGAGCGGGGTCGGGGTGGGGCCAGGCTTGCGCGAGGATCCAGGGGTGAAGCACAGACGCGACGCGGGCGTCTGGTGTGGTGGGCTGGGCGCGGGCGGCCAAGCGGCGCTGGGGTGGTGGTGGTGGTGTGTGTGTTGGGGCGCGTGCCCAGGTGGCGTGCAGGAGGCGGGAAAAGAAGGGGTAGGTGGAGCTGGTCTGCGTGCTGTGTTGGGTGAGGTGGAGGGAGATTAGGGAGGGGTTGGTGAGGTGGAGTCCTAGGATTGGCCAGGGTGAGGTGGCAGCTGGGTAGAGATTAGGTGGGGGTGTGTTTGGTTGGTTAGCTTAGGTAGAATAGGGTTTAATTGGAGGTGGCCGGCTGGGCTTTCGGGCCTGGCGGGCTGCCTCCTAAAAAAAATAATGAAAACATTTATTTTAATTTAAAATAGACTTTTATAAATAGTTTTTAGACAAATAAAAGACCCGAAAAAGACCGGAGTTTTGATTTGAAATAAAGACAGGAGACATTTGGAAAACAAATATAGGCTTTTAGAAATAGTTTTAGACAAACAAATGCAAGATGTCATGACGATGCTCAAATGCAATGTGGCATGATGACATGAGCATGCGGTCATGATGATGAAATGCACAAAAACACCGTGATTTTCTAGTAGTGGTTTTAGCGGGGCGCCACAATTCGACACCACTAACAATGGATCTCGCCCTCGAGATCCGCCTCATGGTACCGGGAAGAAGGTCGGAGGTCTGAATCTTCTCGCTTCATGTAGATCCCTGTGACACCACTAACAAGAGGTCGTTGTTCGTGATCGTCGAGAGAACACTCCGGGAAACAAAGGGCAAAGGTAAAGGTATCAACAAATAAAGCCACCTCTAGCTTCCGGGGACGGAGTAAAATTGCTTGATCCACCGACTCGATGTACAAAAATGAAAAGTGAGAGACGGGTAGGGTGATCAGTCCATCCTGTACTCAAAGCATCATTCTGTACATGAATAGAAGAATCGTGCAATCAACTCTCGGAATTTAGACTGAAGATCTTCACAAGCGGTGCTCGGAACAAGAGGGGCGAGGCAGGCTCTTCATCGGATCTGGCTTTGATGATGTCGTCGCATTGGGGACCATCGGAGGATACAAAGAAACATCGTTCAAAAATACACAATGATTAGGTTTTGCGATGGTTCCATCGGCATGAACAACACATGCTCAAGGTATACTCCAACTTCACCAATGCTCATCCTTCTCATATGCTTTTCAACGATACAGATATCTGTCAAGGGGCACATACGGATAAAGAGTTCAAGGACAAAAGATTGGATGAAGGTACAACAGCCGAGAAGCAGATTGATGATTGTAGAACCACCGTTATAAAGGAAGGAAGCAAAACCCTGAAGGTACGACAGAACCCAACCACGGGAAATCCTGGACTCAAAGAAAAGATAAGAGAGTGTAATCAAAACACGTAGAGGTAAGAGGAGAATAGCAGAGGGGTAAGGAGTAAAAGCAGGCCTAATCAGATCTATCCAACCATTTTTGCAAAATAGTTTTGACACTCTACTTCGGCCGTTAGCTAGGTTATCCTACAGGCTGGACTTGTGGGGTATCGTAACTGCTGAGCTCTGATACCACTCTGTAACACCCTCGAATCGGCCCTATGCAAGTTTCAGCGCTTCCCGCCAAACCCGCATAGAAACGATTCAAGGACGCCCACCAGGCACTTTCGTGCGGGTGGAAAAACGAAGTAATACCATTACACAACAGTCCTCGACGGGACCCACAGAACAGATATATATATATTACACGACTCCAAGAGTCAAGAATACAAATATACAATACAAAGATCCAAATCACCTTGAAATTGATACCACGTCCGAGTACGGACAAGAAGCAAATTGGGCTAAGAGTCCTGAAGAATAACCAATGGTGTCCATAACCCTGCCCATGCCAAGCCGGAAGGGTAACCCTGCTAACGACGTCGAACTTAAACCTGCTAAAACAAAAGGGGTGCCGACAAAGGACAAAGGAAAAAGAGGAGCGTCAGTACTGAGGCCAGTACACGGCGAGGCTAGAATTCGGCGGCTCTCGCCTACATAGGTATGGTGGGCTAAAGCGGCAGCGCAACATGCACTAAACAACCTATAGAGACTCGGTACATCTGTCGGCTATTAGAGAGAGATAAGAAAGACCTATTCGGAACCACCTGACACTAACACCAATCATACCCATCCTGGTATTCCCCCTCGAGACCAAACGAGGAAGTCAAACCGAGGAACTCACATATTTGGTAGTTTTACTCATTCCATTATAGTTGCAGCACTTACTAATCAGATATAGATAGCATGAGTCATCCTGATAGCATAAGTAGTGGGCAGTTTTAGTTAACATTCCGTTGTAGTTGGAACATTTACTAGTCAGGTATAATTGTCCCGAGGAATCCCAAAACCCAGCAATTGTTGGCACTTTTATCACATTCCATTGGAGTTGCAATACTTACTAGGCAGGTATAGTATGACACAGATCACCACAGATCCGCCAGTTGTTGGCATTTTTATTATCCATTCCATTGTAGTGAAGCTGATTACTAGTCACATATTAAGTCGAATTTATAACACTACTTTAGTTATGCTTGTCTATGATCGAGATACTGTGCTCCAAGTCGTCCATAACCGCAGACACGGCTTTCAGAAAGTTTTACCCTGCAGGGATGCACAAATAGCAACACACACTCGATCAACCTCGGAAAAACCAACTCAAAACCCAATGATGCTTTCACGACAAAGCAAGCATAGGATTCATTAATATTTCAGGGGGCCACCCCACTAAGCTACCCACAACGAAGTTGGCCGGCTCCGGAACAGACCCAGGGTTTGCGATGATGGCTGTAAACGACTGGGAACCTGAAAGTGTGACTGGGCTTATCGATACCGCGAAAACATGGCGCGGTCCAAAACAGTACAGGTGCTCCACGCACAATCTTAAATAAAGCAGTAAAGCATGGCATAGGTACATGATAGTAATAAAGCCCCAAACTACTTTGTGGCCCCAAGAAATAGAAATGAATCAAGCTCTGGCTCAGGGCGGTCCATAAGGCCTCCCGGATGTGGATAGTGCGAATAGTCAAGGAACAGGTATCAAGTACTCGGGGTCCTACGGGACACAAGTGAGCGTGGAAGAACCAAATAACATCTATTGCCCACCGATGCCTATGCATTAGTTATATCTAGCATTTTAATAGTTGTATTTAAAGTCATGATCCTCTCCACCAGTAAGCATTTCCACCATAAACATGTGCAAGCATACCAACAACTGTGGTACTCGACAACACGAGATCGCACCTGAGCAAGCAACTACGACTTGCAAGGCCAGCTATCTACCAAACAACAGGTATTAGGAGGTGTTCATGGCAATATAGAGGCTGCACGGGATATAACTGGTGCATAGAAACTAAAGCCTCGCGACACGGATAGCAATAGATCAACAGGAGGAAATAAAGACTATAAATGCAAAATAGGTAGAAGGGGAAGAGATGCTCACCTGGGAAACACTACTGACGGATCATATCCGAAGAACTTGTCGATACTCGCATCCATTCATCGGCCTAATATGTGAAGAAGCAAACACTAGAAGAAACACCGGATGCAATATTTAATACTACGGTAGAAGAGCTGGCATGCTTATGATATGATGCATGGCATGGCACAGATGCGGTGCAATTAGGCAATATTAAGCGGAACCGGGGTCCCGAAAATTAATCATGTGGTTCAAGTTATTTAGAACCCTCGCAATTTAAATGTTGAATTAACCAGGCGAATCATGGCATCGGTTCGCTACACCAATTTAAATGGAGTCCGGAATAAGACAAAAATATCCCGCATATAGACTCCATATTTAATTAGGAGGTGAATCGGCATAATGCCCTCAAACCACAGACAGATATGCATGCATGAACAAATTAATATGCGATAGTTTTATATATAGCATTTATAAAATAGGGCTCGGGAAAGGGTTCACACATCGGGGTTCGGAAGATCTTGGTTCTGGTGGGTTGGGGTTCGGTCTCAGGGTTCGACGGGGATCGGTCTCGGACAACGGAAGGAGAGCTTGGCGTTCCGGGAAGGAGGACTTGGTTTGGCATCGGGGGCTCATCGGATTCGCCCTGGTCGGTGTCGATCTTGTCATCGCGAAGACCTTGTCGGGTCCATGTATCGGGTCGGTCTTGGTGTTTGGGATGAAGAACTTGGCGTTCCGGTGGCGATCTTGGCGGTCTTCGGATCCAGGTCTCGCATCCGGGAAGTACTTGTCGCTTCTGTGTCTTCGGGTTCGGTCTTCGGATCCATGTGGTCGATCTTGTCCATGTCGAAGTCCTCGGGGTGTTCCGTGACGGAGTACTTGGCGTTCCGCAAGAGAAGATCATGGGGTCCCGTGACGTGGTTCTTGTCGGGGCTCTCGGCTCGAGGAGCTGCAGGTACACACTTGTAGCGATAGGATTTGGTAGCATCACCGGGTACCCGACATGGAAAACTCACGACAAAGGAACAATGATATGACTGGACCTACACAAACATACATGTATACAAGTGTGCAGGAGGCATACAGGCACTGTTCGTGCGGAGCAGGGGATTTTGGCAACTGTAGAAAGCAGAGGAAAACCGCACGACGCGACGGCACCGATGGGTAAGAGCGGCATGCCAGCAGCGGCAGAGGTCAACGGTGGCAGGCGCCTGAGCCAGGAGCAGGCGAGACGGAGCTCCGGCCAGAGGCGGTTCGGACGCTGTGGCCTTGGCGATTCCGGGCGACAACATAGGGCTGCAGCATGGCGGGCTCGCAGGGTAGAGAGGGGCCGCCACCGTAGAGGGGCCTGGGCACGGCAAGTCGGCTCGGTGGCAAGTCGGCTCGGCAGCAGGGCCTTTACCGGCGAGAAGGAAAGCGGCGGAGGTGGTGATTGCAGGGACGACGGTGGCTAGGGGCGAGCTCGATGAGGAGGTGGCCAAGAGCGGTCGCGGGTCGCTGCGAGGAGCGGTGAGGAGGCCCGACGGCGGCCGGAGCCGAGCACGGGGAGGTCGAGGACGCTGCAGCGGCCGACGCGCAGACAGGGATGGCGGGCGACGGCGGGACGCTAGAGGAGGCCGCACGGACGGCGGAGCCCGGCGAGGCAGGGTCGCGCGGGCCGAGCGACCCGGGCTCGAGCACCAGGCGGCGGCAGCGCGGAACAGCCGGCCGTGCTCCGGCGAGACGGCACAGGCGGATGGTGGCGGCGGCTGATGAAGGGGAAAGGACGGAGGGAGGCCGACCGAGGCGAGGGTGGCAAGGGGCCCCTACCGCGGCGAGGAAGGCGGGGACGGAGGAGGAGAAGGTCATGCGGGGGTGTTGCTGGTGGCGAGCAGAGGCGGCAGAAGGGGCTCCCGGCAGCGGGGTCAATTTGCGGGGGACACAGGCGAGGAGAGCAGAGGAGGGAGCGGGGTCGGGGTGGGGCCAGGCTTGCGCGAGGATCGAGGGGGGGGGAAACGTGTACGCGACGCGGGGTGGTGCGTCGTGGTGGGTCAGGCGGCACGCGGGGTGGACGCGGTTGGCCAGGGGGTGGGTGTGTGAGTTGGGGCGCGCGCCCAGGTGGGCTAGGGAGAATCCCAAGGCGGCTGGTGGCCAGGTGGCGTGCAGGAGGCGGGAAAAGAAGGGGTAGGTGGAGCTGGTGTGCGTGCTGTGTTGGGTGAGGTGGAGGGAGATTAGGGAGGGGATGGTGAGGTGGAGGCCTGGGATTGGCCAGGGTGAGGTGGCAGCTGGGTAGAGATTAGGTGGGGGTGTATTTGGTTGGTTAGCTTAGGTAGAATAGGGTTTAACTGGAGGTGGCCGGCTAGGATTTCGGGCCTGGCGGGCTGCCTCCTAAAAAATATAATGCAAACTTTTACTTTAATTTAAAATAGACTTTTGTAAATAGTTTTTAGACAAATAAAAGACCCGGAAAAGAACGGAGTTTTGATTTGAAATAAAGACAGGAGACATTTGGAAAACAAATATAGGCTTTTAGAAATAGTTTTAGACAAACAAATGCAAGATGTCATGACGATGCTCAAATGCAATGTGGCATGATGACATGAGCATGCGATCATGATGATGCAATGCACAAAAACACCGCGATTTTGTAGTAGTGGTTTTAGCGGGGCGCCACAAGTACGAAATATTTTCATGCACGCATTATATTGAGTTTTGATCATATTATGAAAATCAACGAAGCATTCAAACACATCATCTTTGTTCCCCAACACATAAACCCAAGTGACTCTGGTACAACAGTCAATGAATGTAACAAACGAGCGGTAACCATTTAGAGCTTGAACTCCACTGGGACCCCAGACATCAGAATGAATAAATTCAAGTGGTGTGTTACTCCGATTATTCGCTAGCACATAAGAGCTTCTAGTTTACTTTCCAAGTTGACATGCATCACATACTAGTTTATCCTTTTTAACTTTAGTATAAAGATCACGATAAAGGTGACTCAGAATAGGGAATGACATATGACCCAACCTGTGATGTTGAAGTAGAAACTTTTCTAATGGTGATGAAGATAACACGGCTGCAACAGAAGGTGATACTTCCTTGTCTAGGTAATATAATCCATCATGTAAGCTCCCCATCCCGAGCCTTTTCCCAGTTCCAAGTTCCTGAAATATACACCATTTTGGGAAGAAAATAGCAGCACAATTAAGCTCCTGTACAATAGAACTTATGGATATGAGATTAAGTGAGAATGTGGGAATATGAAGCACGGATGAAGTGACAAGTTAGGATTACATATAACTTTTCCTGAACCCATGATGGCTTGAGCTGAACCATCGGCCAATTTAACACTCTGTTTACCCATCTCAGGAACATAATCATGAAATTCTCTATAGGAACCAACCATATGTCGAGATGCACCCGAATCAATCAGCCATGGTGCACCATTGCGATCAAACTCAACAGAAGTTGAAGCATTACTATAATGACCAGTAGAGATAGCAGTAGCTTCGCTTTTCTTATCACCTTGTTTCATGCCCTTGAACTGGTACCATTTTTCCAAATCATCAATGGTCATCCTGACTGTAACAATTTGGGATCTTCCACCATTAACACCTGCTCCACTAACACCTATAGGGTGAGCATCTCCACACAAATTACAGAATCTCCGAAAGGAAAAATTTATATTTCTACAGCTCATATTTGGATACAGCCAATCACCATCTCGTTGCCAAGATTTTGTGGCACCGTCACCTAGTCCTTTACCTCTGCATGATCCATTATCCAATACCATTCCCTGCTTACCAAACCCACCAAACACAACTCGGGATTTTTCATCCATAGCTCACAACACAATTGCAAAATCTCCAATCAGAATGTTACTACCACTAGTTCCTTGGTCGAACTACGTGTGACCTTCTTCACATCACAAATACACTCCGGTTTTATTTATCTCTGCAACTTTTCAGCTCCACGAACCAATTCT
Source organism: Avena insularis (assembly GCA_023614405.1). Taxonomy (NCBI): domain Eukaryota; kingdom Viridiplantae; phylum Streptophyta; class Magnoliopsida; order Poales; family Poaceae; genus Avena; species Avena insularis. Next base: position 457,326,629 of record CM042694.1, read on the forward strand.
GCCTCCAATGCGGGAAGCAAAAGTACCACCAACAACACACTTTAGCAGGAAAAGCAATGTACAAGTAGCTCAAGTATACCTCTTTATCTCTGCTGCAGAAACACACCAACAACAGTTGTGCTACCTTCTTTTAGCTCTAGCCCACCGACAACACAACAGACTAGGTACCTCGATCTCTCCCCCTTAGCAGGGACACCACCGATTCAAGCAGCGAACGTCTGTCTCCTGTTGATTTCTCTTTTATGCAAGATTCGAGCTAGCCTAGCTCACTCCTCTTACCTCTACTCACACACACAGAGCAAGCCACCACAGCTACCTTCTTCTCTACAAGCCAGAAGCAGCCGTACCTCCCCCAGCCGCCCCTTCACTTCCACCAATCCACCACCTAGAGTTGCTGACCTGCACTCACGCACGCTGCCAGTCCCAGGCTCCGACTCCTCCGATTTCAAACATCCGCACTCCACCTCCTGCTGTTGCCACCAATGTGCCACGGGCTGCAGCGCTTCCCACACTGGAGCTCCACCACACGCTGCCGATTCACCGCCCGCGGAGGCTGACTGCCGTCTCTAGCTCAGATACCATGTAGTAAATCGCCTAGTGCTACAGTAGACCAAAGGGGAACTAGCAGATGATTTCTGGAAGGCTCTCTCACCTCCCCGTTCCTTCTTTTCCTCTCTTAATACAATGTAATATTTACATAAAAGACCCTAACATAGTACTAGTCTACACACTAGTCCTTCCAACAGGGGCTCTTAATACACGTAGGCAAACTAATATATCAATGCTTTAGTCTGATTTTTGTACTTGGTTATTTGTTTTCCCACAAGTGTTATCTTACAGTCTCATGGTCCTTTTAGTGAAGCTCATATTGGTAGGAATTTAATTTCTAAACAGTTAATGGGTAAAGGAACTCTTCGTCCTAATTTTGTACCAATGGCATGATTTAAGATGGTATAGGTTGATAGCCTTGAACGGTCTAAGATATATCTCATTACTGCTGTCATCTTCCTGAAACAAACAACTAAAGTGTCATGTTATCAGACAGTATACATGAAAGCCACACCTTATGGAATAAACAAAAGCTATAATATGCTGACCACAACTACAAGAAACTTGATACGTAAGAAAACTAGGGAAATAGATAAGTATCCAAACTAGCATATCCTTATCCACTTTAAACTCTTGATAACTTGTCTTTTCCCTTGAATTATTGCCACTTGTAGGCTCTTGCCTCTTTTTATAGCAAACCAGAGGACTACCATAATATCATAGACCTTGAGCAATCCTCTACTGTGCTACTTCCAATAAAGAAATAGATGGAGAGAGCACCTGAAGCGGAAGACCATAAGTTTGCTAATCAAGTTGATGAAGCTGGTCATGCCGATGATACTACCTCCACACCATGGCTAAAGTTGGATCTTGACAAACTCACAAGTGAAGAAGCTAAGCCTCTAGAAGCCAAACCTGCAGCCACCCCTCAAATAACGTTCTCATGCAACTACCGCATGACGAAGTTCTTCAGCTCACGGGCCCTTGGTGGGCACCAGAATGCACACAAAAGGGTGTTGCATTTATTTCTCTTCATCTTGTTATTTTGCAGGATAATATCCATTTATGTTGGCTCTACTGATGCCATCCTATCATCAATGATTATTTTTTGAATGGCTCAATTATTGTAATTTCTCGAGTTAGGCATGGTATATTTCATCAACATAAAGAGTGCTTGTTTTCGGGTGAGCAAAACCGTTCAGTTTTCTTGCAATAATGTGAGATTCTTAATTGCTCAAAAAATTGATGTTTATATCCCAGTGAAGTTAATGCATTGCATAATTTGTGATATTCTCTAATTTTATGGCATTGTCTCCTCCCAGTAGAAAAATGATTCTATTTGGGCTACTGGAACAGCGACAATATGCTAAGAAGACTAAATAGTTATTAGGAACGGATTCCTAATGAGGCAACAACCATCTTTGATGTAGAGAATGATTTATTTGTAGACCGGAGGTCCTTGAAGAAGGATGGATACCACAGCTACAGAGAATAGTGTCTGATTTTTTGGACATTAGAAGTTTCAACACATGTCATACGATTTTTTTTAAATGCTTTCTTACGAGAGGTTTGATATATAACATTCAGTAAGCTGTTGCCAATTAGTAATGTATACTCATAAGAGGTGGAGAGTATTTATGTTGGCGACGAGAGAAAGAATTAGATTTACGTTTCATGCTAGAATGATATCACTGAATTTTGTACAAAATAATATGAATGATGTACTCTTTGTAATATTATAATAAATACATGGGAATTGGGCATGGTATCTTAGAAAACTGAAATAAACGATAATCTATGTTTATGACAGTATAGTGCTACTTTCTAAACCACTTAAAACTACACTTGCGGCCTCTACCTGTGTGCACTGTGTTGCATTGCATGTTTGCCAAACCTTTATTTGGTGCAAACGTATCAAACTTTGAAGGGAGTGATAGAGGTATCGTGAGATATTTTATCTACTTTCATTTGTACATAGCAAGACCGAGATGTTCTTATTTGGGCGAAAGACTTATTTTGAAAGGGTCCATACAACCACCATGCCCTTGGTTGATGACCCTTGTTAATCCGAAATTATTCTTATACTCCATTAAAACTGTTTCATTAGATTTATATTTGCGGTGTATTAGAATATTTTGGATGTCTTGTGGAGCAGAATAAAAGTTGTGCCTAAATGGATCACGTAGTAAAACAAAACTAGATGTGAACCTAATAGCACCTTCCTCGTGTTTTCGAATGGGCATGATGGGTAGGAGCAGCAAATTCAGCTTCATCTATATTTATGAAGTGCAAAACACTTATAGATTTTGACCCGTAGCAACTGCATGGGCATTTTACTAGTTATAGTATAGATATAGATAGATAGATACTCACGTATCAGCCGCATGAAACGGTCAGATAATACATGCCCATCGAAACGAAGCAATTCATCCAAAGGATAAAGCCATTTCGGATAAACCGGAAGCGAAACCCTGCCAGGACGGCAACATCCATTATAAACGACATGGCGCTCGGTGCTGTCACGCTTGCAGCGCTCCTGATACCAAAAAGAAGCACCGCAGTGCATGCAAACGTGATGAGGCCTTCCATAGTATGACCGACCAGGCCAAGTGGCTAAGGACACAAAGCAGAAGTAATAAATTAATTGTAAGACAAAAGAAACAAAGAAAGAAGAATTCAGCAGAGGCGAACTAACACTTAACCATAGTAACCAAATTAGCAGGCAACGATAATGTAACTCTAGATGGCAGTGGCACCACACCATCATGCGACCGTCCTTCAAAAAGTAAAGCAAAACAATGAGCAGACCATGTATGAAAGGGACATAGAAGGAGAGGCAAAAACATGAGAATAAAAGCAAAACCAAGCAGCACCTCTTTTAACCTCAACAATGTATTGATCTTTTAATTTTTATCTTTTGGCGGTTTGCTGTAGCATTCCCAACAGGAACAAAAGGAGTAGCAGTCACTGCGAATAGAGCAATATGAGTATTATACAGGAGAACAATTACACAATATTTTTTAGATCAAAAGGGATTTCTCCCCCGTTCCCTTTCATATTAAAGGGAAAGAAACACCACCACCAGGTCCAGCCTTACAAAAGAAAATAGAGTGAACTGTCTTAAACATCTACCAACGTTTACTGACCAAAGACAAAGCCCTACAACTCTGAACCAGGAGAAACTTCCACATGATCATCTGCTAACATTTATGGACTCAAAAGAGAACACCTGACTATGTAAAGGAAACATAGTGCCACCCATAGACTCAGAACACTACATGGATGGAGTCTTCCTTGTCTTTGTGGTTCTGCAGGTAGTTCAGCGACACCTTTCCTCCATGTTTCTTCCCCATCGAGGTAGATTTCCAGGTAGAAATCCAGCCCAAATCCGGGCAAGTCAGCATGAGGGGAGTCTCAGTGGTCTTTTGAGTTTTTGGAGCAGACGGTCCGTAAACCTGGCAGTTTCTCCTTCTCCTAGCTCCTGAAATGGTACCTTCCAATTTCTCAGATAGAAAAGCACCAGATTCCACACATGTTTCATATTTATCCAAGAAGCTCTGTTAAACACTAATCTATTTCTAGTATTCCAAAAAACCCAAAGGATAGCTATAGAAACTACATTATAGTGTTGAAACTTTTTGTTACATAACCATTTACTAGCTACAGATTCATAATCAGAGATTTGAATATGGAAAATCTTAAAAACATCATACCACATGGACCTAGAAATAATGCAATCAAACATCAGATGATGCACTGATTCAAACTCTTTACGGAATTCACATTCTAGAGGTTTTGGAATACCCCTAGCTCTCAAATTATCCCTAGTCATTATTTTATTCTGAGATAGGAGCCACACAAAAATCTGCACCTTCGGGGGAATTTTAAGTTTCCACATAGCAGGCAGGAAAATTTGTTTTATGCCTCTAAAATTAATGATTGAATACATAGAGATAGAGGAATAAACACTTTTAGAATCATACTGCCAGATAAGCTGATCTTCTTGGTTACTAAAAGTGATACTCCTAGCTATGACCAATAACTCCTACCATTGGACCATCATACTTTCAGTAAAGGTTCTATTGAAATCACCTCTAACCTGCTCCCCATCCCAAAGTTCAGCAATGGTCTGGGTTTGTTGATTAGAAATAAAGTAGAGGTCCCAATACTGAACAGCTAGAGGAGAATTACCAAACCAAATATCTTTCCAGAATTTGATTTGTCTACCATCACCCACCTGCCACTTATATCCTACTAACTGCCCTAGAGGCCCACATGACTCCTTTCCAAAAGGTAGAGGGATGAACATCATGGTAGGAGAGAATATTAGGATTTCTAGTTTCATACTTTGCATCTATTACGTTTTCCCACAAAGACCCCTCTCCCTAAATGTATCTTTTAACCCAAGATCCAATCAGACAGATGTTTAAATCCTGTAGATTAGGAATACCCATGCCCCCAAAATCCCTTTTCATGCAAATGGAGGGCCAGTTTGCTAGGTCTAGCTTATGGTTTCCCTCCTCATCATTCCACATAAAGTTAGCCATCTGGGAATTAAGCAGGTGTAGAGCCCACTTTGGGAATTTAAAGAAGGATAAAAGATATACAGGAATACTAGCTAACACTGCCTGAATGAGAGTCCTTTTAGCGGCTAAAGAGAGCAATCTGCCTCTCCAACTAGTCATCCTCACTAAGATGCTCTCAAAAAGAGGTTGGCCTATCAAAATTTAAAGGGATCCCCAGATATTTAACAGGAAATTGCCCTTCAACACGTTGAAAAATCTCTAAGAAAGGAATCAAATCCTCATGATCTATATTAATTGGAAGCATCTCACTCTTATGAAAATTAATCCTCATGCCAGAGAGTTGCTCAAAACAGGTAAGGATCCACTTCAAATTTCTAGACCCTCTAATATCATTCTCTAGAAAGATAAGAGCATCATCTGCATACTACATGCTGATAACCCCTCTAGAAATAAAATTCGGACATAGACCTCTAATTAGGTTGTGTTGGGTTCCTTTAATGAGCATCCTAGAGAAAATAGCAACAACGGAGTTGAATAACAGGGGGCAATGGGGTCCCCTTGCCTTAGCCCGTTTCTAGTGAGGAAAAACTCACTTTCTACATCATTTATCTTAACACCCACAGATCCACCTTTAGTTATCTGTCTGATCATTCTAACAAAGGTGGGATCAAACCCTCTACATTCTAGAATTTCATAAAGGAAATCTAAATTAACTTTATCATAGGCTTTCTCATAATCTATCTTTAAAATCAACCCTTGATCTTTGTTCCTATGAACTTCATGGATAATCTCATGGACTGTAACTACATTTATAAAATAAACCTCCCTTTAATGAAGGCAGATTGATGAGAGGAAATCAACCTCCCAATGATCTTAGCATATGTGTTAGTTAGAACTTTTGTGAAAATTTTAAAGGAGAAGTTAAGCAAACTAATGGGTCTAAATTTCTTCATGGATCTAGCCTCATTTTCTTTAGGGATGAGTGTGATCATAGAAAAATTAAGTCTATAGATATCTAACTTGTTCTGATACCAGGCCTCCAACATATTCAACAAGTCAGCCCTAACAATCTCCCAAAAGTGCTGATAGAACATAAAGGAAAGGCCATCTAGCCCAAGGGCTCCATCTGAATATGAGTCAAAAATAGCAGTTTTGATCTCTTCTTCAGAAAAAGGACCTCCCAAAATGCTATTCTCATCTATCCTAAGCTTCTCATCTTCAGAGAAAAAATCTGATCTAAAGCTCTAGGTTCAAAATCAAAAAGATTTTTGTAATAATCTGTTGCTACTTTTAGCATGTCCTTTGTTTCAGTCATGGGCCCCTTAGGCCCATCCAAAACAGGGATCATAGTTTTCCTCCTTCTCTAATTTGCTACAGCATGAAAATATGATGTATTCCTATCCCCTTCAAAAATATGCCTATCTCTAGATCTTTGTCTAGTCCTATCCTCATCACTTAGATGAGTGGTATCAGATTTAATATCCAGAGTGTCATACTCTTTCATCAAATCCTTTTTCTCTCTTCTAATAGAAGCTTCTAAGTTAGCACTCCAACCTTTTTCTAGTTTTCTAAAAAATCTAACCTTGGATTGCCAAATATCCATCACATCTATACTATTAACATTAATAGTCTAGGCTTTAACTACAACATCTCTAAAGTCAGGCCTAGCAAGCCACCATTTCTCAAATTGAAACCTATGTTTCCTTGGGATCTCTGTATCCCTAGCCTCCCAAATAATGTAGTATGGTCACTCCCAATCCTAGCTAGAGTTCTAGCACTATACAAAGGGAAGAGACTTTCAAAATAAGTGGTACAAAACAATTACACAATATTATTATTGAAGCTGAAAGATAACAGTAGAAAAAGAGCACCGACCATCAGGCGTACGGCGGATACGCTGGAAAAAGTCGGAGATTGCTGGAAGAGCAACATGTAAATTTCGAGAGACAGAAACAGAAGACTGACAAATTCAAGAATCAACCAGCTCCTCTGGGACCCAAGGTTCCCGAACATACAAATGCCCTGCACCATCACTACCGGAAGAATCACTCTCATAAGCGCAGGCAAGGGCTTCCATGTAGAAAGAAGAATCATAAATTGCAAGGAAAATAAAGAATAGGCAGGGCACAATTCAGAGGGCAAGAGGACAAATTGAATCAGCATACGAACGTAGGCAAGGAGCAGAATTATGAGCACAGATGGTAAAAACCAGCAAGAAAACGTACCTCAAGGGGTCCGTGACGAACTTTCCTGCACGGAAGGGCCACGGAGAAGTTGAGGAGACTCGTACACAGGCCCATCGGACACTGTAGCTTGCAGCGATCCACTAGAAGGAATATCACTCATGGTGGATGAACGAAGCTCGGAAGGAAAAGATGTCACATGCGTAACTGAAACTAAACAAACATAATAACACCCACCAATGGAAGGACAAAACAAAATGAAGAATTATGAAGAAAATAAAAATAGCGCAATACCTTGAACATCTTGGATCAGCCGCTTACCAAGCCGGATCTCACGTCTACTGGCACTGTCATCGGGCAAGACCTCAGGGACATGAGACATCTCAGTAGTAACCACCGAGGAACAACTGCCATATGCATCGGACACCCCAACCGGCATGGAGCAGCCAATCGATGAAACGCCCGCAGTACGAACCGGAAAACCATCAGCAGAGGAAGCTACAGGGGGTATATGGCGCAGGGCCGGCTCTATATTTTGCAGGGCGCTAGGGCGAAGTTTATAACCTTACCCCATAAGGCTAATATATGTGTCTACTTTCAGTTGCAAAATGTTAAAAGTTAACATCCAAAAGAACATTCTTAGCCCGAGATATCTATAAATAGTCATTAAGCACTTAAGCAATGTCAAATTATGATAAAAAGAACTACAAGAATAGCAAAATATAACCAATTTGATTACTTCAAATAAGAGCCAAATTCCAGTGAGTCCATCGACAATATTGTTAAAGTGCTTCACAAAAAGCTGTGGGGCATTTTTAGATGCAAAATCATTTAGGGCAATGTCAAAATAAATACATGAAATTAAAACCTAATCTAGCATGCTTAGATAACTAATTAAATTGCGGAATCATGGTCTTACCAGAGGGCACATCCGACATGAGGAGCAGCTGGATCATCCGTGCTGAGCAAGAGCGAGCCGTCAGGCATAGTCGAGTAGATCACGATCCCCCTGAATCAGTTTACTCTAGGGCGATCTCCAATTCTTCAAGACGGGCGATCAGTGATAGCCTTTCGAAACTCTCCTGGTCTCTGAAATAGGATTTGCCGTTTCCGCTCCTGATTGATTGGTAGATGCGTACGTGCGGCTAGGATTTTGCCCTTTGCAAGCGTTTTTTCTAGGCAGTGTACAAAAGAGTGGGTGTTCATGGGCCCTCCCAATGCGTGGGCCCCTAGGCGTTGCCCAAGCTGGCCATGGGTCAGAGCCGGGGCTGCCCGTGCGCGCCTGAGGGAACACGTGCATGCCAGAAAGTGCTCCTCCAGAGGGCATACCAGCAGAAAACAACGGCGACACGACACGACCAGACGAAGACGGTAGCAGAGGAAAACCGGTGGCCGCATTATGCACTGAGACAGGCTATTGAGAAAATCTAGCTGCCTGTATATACCAGCGAGACCAGTTGGAGAAGGCGCAGCAGCAGCTTCATGTGCCTGCAGATTAGGCAACATCGATGCAGCCACGCGACCCTGGCTAGAACGGCCCGCCGGCGTACCGCGGCGTGGGGCATGTTGGAATATTAGTCAATTTCCTCATGAGATTAATTACCAAAATCAACATTATGTAAGCACTAGCAGATTTAAGAATATGCAGCCAAACAATCACATCTTGTAGATCTGAAAACCTAGCAAGAACTAATGCATACAAAGAGAACAATAACACGTACAGGTTGACCGGAAAGTTCGTCACAGCAGCAGCACCTTGGTCGTTGTTGTTGTCGCCCATGGTGCTGATAAGGTCATCGTTTGCTGAAGAAGAACACACGAACAGAGACGAGCAGTCACGCCAAGACGCTCCCCAAAAACCTTATCGCCCGTCTCCCGGTGCAGAATCTCAATGGACGGGGTTTTGTTGGCCTGCTCTCCCAGACAGTAGTGCACGCAGCCGCCAGGATGGGAAAGTCTAGAGAGCAGCGCAGCAAGAGGAACACACGACGAGAGAGACATCGAAAAAGAACTGGATACATCTAGATCTGTATGTCTGTCTCTCTCTATAGCCTGGGAGGTGAGCCGACCGAGTCGCCACGCGGTGGAAGACAAGGACATGCAAACATGCACACGAATGTTGACACGTACCCAACAGTTGGTGCACCATGCAAAAATTTAGTCTTTCACAAAACGAGTTTCTAACTCAACTCGATCCACGAAACACGACACGCGTGCGGACGAGGCGAGATGGGCGGGGAGGAGGAGGAGTGTGTGTGGAATCCTTCTCTTCTCACTCACTTAGTGAGAGTGCAACAACTCACCTTATAAGATGGTCCAACTCTCTCCTAACTAGCAATGTGGGACTAAACTTTGTCGCCTACAGAGCTCCCAAGCTGCCATAGTAGATGTGCCTTGAGATTTCATGATTTATTAGACTACATGGGCTGCCCACATGGGCTACAACCCATATAAATCTAACAACCCCCACCAGATCTCAAATGCACATCACATGGCTCATTAGTTCCAATAATTGTTTAATATACCCGCAGTTTAGTGGAGACTGTTAAGTTGAACTTCCACCTAGACAAAGAGATACGTTTACTACAACTGAACAATGGTATGCCTTGAATTGTTAGTCTTGCGCAGCAAGTTTCACTCAATGCCGTTACCGGTACTTGGTAGCCATAGGCTACCCCTCGGGTGGAGCTTATAAATCATACTTCCCGGCCTTTCATGAGCTTTCTAGAGATTCACCCAAATCTCATATACTGTGACCAGCAGTGTAGCTCATATAGGTGTGTTCTTTCAAGATTGCTCTATAGGACAACGTCTTTGCTCCCAAGAAGACAAACAGAACACATTAAAATGTAATCAATCTTCCTTACAGTATACCATGAGAGAACTGCATCTATAGCGGAGTGGGAGTTTTTAAAAAATTTCTCTCAACTCAGTTGTTTTGGTTTTTTTTCCCGGGTCCTAATTCATGGGAACTCCGATCACATAGGTTGGGTTACCCCTTGACAACTCACGTGGGTCTCAAACCCATCCCCCTCGATGCATTTTCTATAAAATTTCTTGATAGTCCTTTCATAAAAGGATCTGCCAGATACTTAGCCGTTTGGACATAATCCAATGCTATAACTCCGGAGTTTCTCAGCTTTCTGACAGACTTCAGTCTTCTCTTGACATGTCTTGAACTCTTTATATGTCCTTAGAACTATTCACTTTGACAATCATAGTTTGGTTATCACACTTCATAAGGATTTCCGGTATTGGTTTTTCAACCATAGGAAAATCTGTTAAGAGTTCATGAAGCCATTCTGCTTCAATAGTCGCATTATCTAATGTTATGAGTTCTGCTTTCATAGTTGACCTCATTAAGATAGTCTGCTTGCAAGACTTCATGAAATAGCGCCACCACCAAGAGCGAATATAAATCCACTTGTGGCCTTTATCTTATCAGCATCTGATATCCAGTTTGAATCACTATACCCTTCAAGTACTCTTGGATACCCAGTATAATAAATTCCATAGCTCACTATTCCCTTTAGATAGCGCATTACCCTCTCAAGAGCATGGCAGTGATCATCTCCTAGGTTGTCCACAAAACGACTAAGTTTGCTCACAGCAAACAAGATGTCAGGCCACGTAGCGCAAGCTAAATACATAAGTGAGTCAATAATCTGAGAGTATCTCAATTGATATCTAGCTTCCTTTTGATTCTTTCGAAGCAAAACACTAGGATCATAAGGTGTGGGAGATGATTTGCAATCATCATATCCAAATCTTCTCAACACCTTCTCCACATAATGTGATTGCACAAGTGTAATCCCATTATTCTCATCTCTCGGTAGCTTGATGTTTAAGATGACATCAGGTTCTCCAAGATCATTCATCTCAAAACATTGAGGTAAGAAGATTTTAACCTCATTAATCACTTTGAGACTTGTCCCAAAAATTAATATGTCATCAACATACAGACATAGGACAATGATACCTTCGATCCGGATTCACGGATGTAGTATAATAGCTTTTTCTCTAGAAGACCAATGTTTAATCAAACCTCGGAAAGCACTGCTAAAAGGTAATAAGAAAGGACACGTCTACATGACTTTGTTTGTTTGTTTTACCTTAGTTAACCGGACCAATCTAGTTTACTTTATAACGGGTCTGAATCAATGGATGGAAATAACCCAGGGTTGAAGATCCACCTACAGCTACACATCAATAGGATAAAAGATAATAATAAGCATAGTCATGTATAATGTTTGAATGGAGATAATCTCTTGTGGGTAACACATCCTAATATTCTAGAGCCCCCGTGATGCATCGGGCATAGCAATAGACTTTTAATCCAATCAAGAGCACACCAAAGCCATGGGTTACAAACGATTATTAAGTGTAAAACACACATCAAAGCTTTAAGTGGTGATTTTGTTGTTGATCCCGAATGGGGCGCTAAGCGAAGACCGTACTACCCTTTCTATCACTGAGGTTCCTATGAGATCGTCGCTAGCCAAGTATCTCACCTCAAGCCTTTATCAATCTATGGGATCTTGGGTACCTACAAGTCCACAGATCGAGACAAGAGACTAAGAAACAAAAGATACAAATCACAATTCCAAACAAAATACAATTCTCCCATGATCGTGATGCACATAATCGCTATGAGGTTTCTCCCCAACCCGCAGCCCGTGAGGACTACTCACTCATAACAAATAGATCGGAGATAGAAAACATCATACAAATACTTAGATTGAAATCAAATATTCTTACAATGGTCTCCAAATCACAAGGAGATCTATAGTACAAAGCAATGGCTATGGCTAGTGGATGGATGGATGCTAGAAGTGATGAACAATGGATGAAAAATGGTGTGGATCTCCTTTGGTGGTGGTTTGATGCAATCTGAGAATGGCGGCTCTCTAGCCGACGGCTGGAGCCTCAAAATATATAGGCGTGTTCATGAAAGTTGTAGGGTTTGACGAGGCAGTAAATCGCCACACCAATGCAGGCGGACCGCTTTTCGTGCAGTGGTCATTAAGCATACGAACGCCTTGGTACAACATCCCAAATACTTGGCTGTATGTACTTCCTTAAAATCCTTCATTATGACTCCTTATTGCGCATTAAAAGCCGTGATTTGCTGCACAACATAAATCAAAGAGAGGATTTGCATATCTTTGCAATTATTAGTCATTAGTGGCAAGAATTGAGAGTTTCTTTGGCAATTGCTTGACCAAAACAATGTTTAAACATAGTGGAAGATGGCAAAAATCAGAGCCATCCGACAACTCCCTCACCCCCACCATGGTGGTAGTATACACATTTGTCGGCTTCATTTACAACAAAGCCTATAGATATCAAAGTTCTTTCGAACTTCTCATGCCATTGCTTGAGAGCTTGTTTGAGGCCATACAAAGATTTCTTCAATTTACATACCTTTCTTTCTTGACCTTCTAGTACAAAACCATCAGGCTGTTCTATGTTAATTTCCTAGTCCAACTGTCCTTTTAGGAAAGCCGTCTTAACGTCCATTTAATGAACAAGAAGACCGTGAGAGGAAGCCACTGATAGTAGTACTCTAATTGTGGTCAATCTATCCACATGTGAGTAAGTATCAAAGAAATCTTTGCCTTCCTTTTGGATATAGCCTTTAGCCACGAGCCATGCTTTGTACTTTTCAATAGTACCATCAGCCTAAGCTTCTTTTTAAATACCCATTTATATCCTACAGGTTTATACCCGTACGGACGTTCAGATATCTCCCACGTTCCATTAGCCAATATGAAATCCATCTCGCTTTGAACCACTTGCTTCTAGTAGTATGCATCCAGGATGCAAAAGCTTTTGAAATAGTAGTGGGAGTGTCATCCACTAGGTACACAATGAAATCATTACCAAAAGACCTTGTGATCCTTTGTCTATTACTCCTTGTGGGAGCTTCATTGTCATCCTCATCCGAATCTGAACTCTCATCATCTGATTTTTCATCAGTCTCCATGGGAGTTTCAGGTTTAGAAACCGGATCATATTCCTTATTAGATATGCTAGGCATATATCTCATAGGAAATATATGCTCAAAGAATGTAGCATTTCTTGATTCAAAAATGGTACCGACGCTCATGTCGTCCACTTCAGATTTCACCACAATAAATCTATAAGCAATGTTGTGAGAAGCATAGTCAAGAATGACACAATCCACAGTTTTCGGTCCAAGCTAACGCTTCTTGTTGATTGGCACGTTTGACCTTTGCCAAAAAAAACCAAGTGCATAAGTAAGAGAGTGTCAACCTTTTCTTTTCCCATTCTTCAAATGGAGTAATCTCTTTATTCTTAGTTCGAACACGGTTTAGGACATGACATGAAGTCAATATAGCCTCCCCACCATTCCTTGGATAAACCGGCAGTGTCTAACATGGCGTTAACCCATTGGATTGAGGGGAATTGGGAGGCGTCCTCTCATGTATAATACCATGTTCCGAACATAACAAATTGAACTCATTAGAAGAGTACTCTCCACCACGATCAGACATAATTCTTTTGATCGTTCTCTTAAGTTGATTTTCAACTTCCGCCTTATAGATTTTAAGGAAATCTAAAGCCTCATCTTTAGTTTTCAAGAGATATACATAACAATACCTAGTAGAATCATCAATCAAAGTCATGAAATATTTCTTTCCACTAATTGTCAACACAACATTCATCTCACATAGATCTGAATGTATGAGCTCTAGAGGTGCCAAGTTTCTCTCACATGCAGGCTTGTGAGGCTGCTTTGCTTGCACACAAACATGGAACTTAGAGCCTTTGATAATAGTAAATTTCGGAATTAAACTCATACCAGCAAGCCGCGACATACCACCAAAATTAATATGAAAAAGCTGTGAATGCCAAACATTAGTTTCATTACTAGTAGTGCAAACATGATTCACTACATCATCACAGAAGTCTACCAATGAAAAGCGGAACATTCCTTTGCATTCATAGCCTTTGCCAACAAAGGTTCTGTACTTAGACAGTACAATTTTATTGGACTCAAATACCAACTTAAACCCATATTTCAGAAGACGGGATCCACTAACGAGATTCTTCTTGATAGAAGGGACATGTTGTACGTTTTTCAGTTGTGCAATCTTGCCCAAAGCAAACTTTAGATCTACCATGCCAGCACCAAAAACAGTAGCATGTAACCCATTCCCATCATGACTGAGGAATCTCGAGCCTGATAAGAGGTGAACATGGAAATGTCAGCACACACATGAACATTGGAACCCATATCAACCCACCATTCTGTAGGTTGAAATACTGAAAGAACAGTAGGTAATAAATTACCGTACCCAGAACATGAAGTTCCTGCATTATTATTGCAAGTGACCATGTTGATAGATTTAGAACTCTGTCCAGCCTGACCCTTCTTGCCTTTCTTCTATGGACAATGATGAGCCCAATGGACAATCTCGCCACATACCTAGCAAGGTTCTTTCTTTCCCTTGTTCTGCCCCTTATTCTTCTTGAAGTTGGTAGTCTGGCAGACTTTGTTATTTCCCTTGGACTTGTGGGCATTTTTCTGCACCATTTGGCAGCAGAATGTCCCTCGGTTCCACTAGCGTGTTTGTCTTTTTCCCTAGCCTTCTCTTCAACATCTAGAGAGCCAATAAGATACTCAATAGAGAGCTCATGCCTCTGATGTTCTAGAGAAGTAGCAAAGTTACTCCACGAAAGAGGAAGCTTAGCGACAATGCATCTCGCGACAAACTTGTCCAGAAGCACACACTTGAGGAGTTCGAGTTCCTTTGCCATGATATGTAGCTCATGAACATGTTCTACTATAGATTGGTTTTCAACCATCTTGTAGTCTTTGAACTGCTGCATAGCATACAGTTTACCATCGACATCGGCAGCACCAAACTTAGCGTCCATCGCATCCCATAGTTCCTTGGCATCACGAATATGCAAATATGCATCAACTAACTTGTCTCCGAGCACACTGAGTATAGAGCCCACAAAAAGTATAGTGGTCTCCCTGAACGACCTCTCTTCTTCGAGAGTAAGTGGACCTCTGGGAGTGCCATCTGCAACTTTTTATACGCCCATTGCACTGAGCCACAAGAGGGTTTTCCTTGTCATCTCTTAAAATTAGCACTCATAAACGGGCTTGGTTTCAATGAAGCAGCAAAGGTAGATGACAAAAATTGCCTAAATAATAAGATTTTTGGATTTTTGGAATATTAGGCAATTTCCCCATGAGATTAATTACCAAAATCAACATTATGTAAGCACTAGCAGATCTAAGCACATGTAGCTAAACAACCACATTTTGTAGACCTAAAAAGCTAGCAAGAACTAGTACATACAAAGAAAAGAATAACATGTACAGGTTGACCGAGAAGGTCATCACCGCAACAGCACCTTGGTCTTTGTTATTGTCTCCCATGGTGCTGATGAGCTCGTCGGTTGCTGAAGAAGAATACATGAATGGAGACGAGCAGTCGCGCCGAGACGCTCCCCAAAAACCTTATCGCCCGTATCCCGGTGCAAGATCTCAATGGCTGGGGTTTCAGAGGCCTGCTCTCCCGGACAGCAGTGCACGCAGCCGCCGGGATGGGGAAGCCTAGAGACCAGCGCAGCAAGAGAAACACATGACGAGAGAGATAGAGAAAAAGAACTGGATGCATCTAGATCTGCCGGTCTCTCTCTATAGCCTGGGGGGTGAGCCAACCGAGTCGCCACGCGGTGGAAGATAAGGACACGCGTCAAACATGCACACGAATGTTGACACGTACCCAACAGTTGGTGCACCATGCAAAAATTTAGTCTTCCACAAAATAAGTTTCTAACTCGAACTCGATTCACGAAACTCGACGCCCGTGCGGGCGAGGCAAGTCGGGCGGTGAAGGAGGAGGAGTGCGCGTGGATTCTTTCTCTTCTCACTCACTTAGTGCAGTGAAACAGGTCACCTGATAAGCTGGTTCAACGCTCTCCCAACTAGCAATGTGGGACTAAACTTTGTCTCCCACAGAGCTTCCAAGCTATTATAGTAGATGGGCCTTAAGATTTTATGATTTATTAGACTACATGGGCTATCCAGATGGGTTGCAACCCATATAAATCTAGTAGGACACACACGGAAGCAGCAGTCCATCCAACCATCCACCCACAATTCAGAATGGGAGGCCCAGGAAGAACCGCAACATGCACCTCCACGACCCAGCGGTCGGCTACGAAGGGCACACCGACCACGCGGTAAAGTAGAAGCATCATCCGCCGCACCAGCGATGATGTGGACAGTGGGTCCAGAATCAGAAGCCAGAGCAGAACCACGACGCCGGCTTTCACCTCGACGGCCCGGCGGTCGACCCCGTCGAGCATGGCGACCACGCGCCAAGGAGGGACCATCGTCCATCTGCCAATCAACAAACAATCAGAAGCAGAAACAAAGAGAAAGAAAAAGGAAAACAACCCAAAAAATCCCATAATGAGAGATTATAGAAGGCAAAGGAAAGAAACAACACATGGACGCAGGCGCAGCAGCAGGACACACACGACGGCGAGAACCACCCGCATCAACTGATGGCACGGCCGTGTGCGACAGAATATCTGGCGGGTCACTGGGCCAGTATCCTGCAGGTCGATCGGAAGAAGGACGGGCACGGCGCTGACCATGCTGTCAACATGGAGTAGCGGCCAGAGGGGTGGCATCCCGGATAGCCCGGCGATGGGAGTCGATGGGAAACGAAGAAGAACCGAACAAAGAAGAGATGCAAGGCAGAGCCGTCAGCGCCGAGTCAAACAACACGAAGGCAAGGAAAGCAATTAGAGATAGGAAAGAAGATGAGACATGGTGTAGCAGCAGTAACTTAACACATGCAAGACAAGACGCGTGGCGCACGTGAAGTGGGAGCCATAGAAGAAAGCGGTGCCACCAGATGTACGGAGAAGGCAGATCACATAGAAAAAGGAGGTTACCAGTATCAGAAGGCAAATAAAAAGGAGGTTACCGGCTAGATAAAAGAGAAAGAGATGGAGAAAAATAAGGAAAATAAGAAGGCAAGAATACAACAACTGGGAAACGGCCGGGAGCAGCCAGAGTCCGGATGATACACGAAGCAAACTGGAAAAAAAATATGATGGTAAAACAGACACACGTCAATGAAAGAACCAATCCACGATCGGAAATAGTCGTGTGAAAAACCATCGCGATGAAGGAGCATACGTCAAATCGGCACACTTTGATATCTATCTACTAATTTCTCTTGTGGTAAGTTCGTCACCAGTTGATTTTCCGTCTGCCGACTTATGGACCGTTTTGCCCCTGGACTTGAATTAATTTACTGTAGTTGCTACCGCCAAGCGATTTGTCCGCCCCGAAAAAAAACCGATGGTCAACTCGCCGCGTCGCTCCTCCCTGCCTCCCTTCCCTTCCCCTCGTTGCGGCCGCCCGGAGCCGTCTGCTCTCCGCACAGGCTCAGCGGCGCCTCCCTTCCACCACAGGCGTCTTGAACTAACATATTTCCCACCGCTGCCACCCGTCGCAGAAGGGGGCGTGGCTTCAGTGGGGTCATCGCGGTGCTGGTCATGGAGGGTCCTCCTGACGAATACGCCTCCTCCCTATAGATCTCCGGCCACCGGAGCCGCATCCCTCCTCTCACTGCTCCTCCTTGGCGGCGGCGCCGAGATCCCCCAGTCCAGCTCTGTCGCCTTTGTCCTTCTCCCTCCAGTCACTGGCCCCGGAGCTCGCTGACTCAGACGCCAAGGACTCCGATGTTGCCGCCTCCCCATCCCCCTCGCAGTCCCGCTCCCCGTCGGGCTACCCCAACTCCCGCCGCCCGGCCATCCTCATGGACGTCGGCGACAACGACTACGCTGACGTCGCCCAGAACTCCATCATCCTCGCCGAGGACAAGTACTACCCCACCGCCGGGGAGGTGTACGGCCGTGGCGTCGAGGCGCTCGTCATGGACGAGGACGAGCAGGAGCTCGAGAAGCCCTTCGTCGCGGCTGCCACGCTACGTGAAGTTCGAGGTCGGCACCCACGCGGGCGCCACCTCCAACCCGCTGCTGGTCGTGGCGCTCATGGGCCACCTGTAGCATGGTAAATCGGTGTCCATGGACATGCTCGTGGAGCAGACCCACGAGGTGGACACGTTCGACTCCGAGGGAGAGCGCCATGTGCTCATGCACCAGGTTGGATGAGCAGGAGCGCAGGGTCTCCATCAAGGCTTTGCCGATGTCACTCGTGCTTGAGGGGGGCAACAGCAAGTCGTATCTCTGCAATATCATGGACACACCTGGGCATGTCAATTTTTCCGATGAGATGACTGCCACGCTCTGGCTGGCGGATGGGGTTGTGCTTGTTGTGGATGCTGCAGGGGGCTGTCATGGTAATACATATCTATTGTGGTGATGGATTTACCTCTCAAAGTAGGAGTATTAAATTGGATTAGTAGTTTTGTGACTTTTGTTTACACTTTTCCTATTCCTCATGTTACATAAGGTTATCTGAAGCTTAATTTATCTGACTGCTAGCTCTTCTATTCAGGAATTGGGGCCTGGATATTTTATACTCGATAGACAAAGCTCCTCTATGTTGGTAATAGTCTTTGGCAAAGTCTGGAAGGAACGCAATGGCTGAATATTTATTAGGCAAAGCAACATGAAGGAACGCAATGGCAAAATATTTTAGGGAAATCATTTGGACATAGATTTGTTGGGGGTATATCTTTATAGCTTCACAAGTTCAATGCCTTTTTTCCCACAAATGTTTCCTCCTTTCTTTTCCACAACCAGTGTATTACAGCAACCATACATCTTACCCAAACAATAGAAGGGTTTTATGAGTGACATAACTAAAAGTCTGAAAGTGTGAATGCAAAAGTACCACATAGGAGTAGGGGACTGGCACGATTTTTTATCCAGCATCCAACGATTAAAGACAAATAAATGGTGTGCTGTTTCAACTTGGTTTGTCTAAGATTAACTTCTTACTTAGTTCGAACTTGGAAGTGGTTTGCTGGTGCTGCATTTGGGACACTTGTAGCTGCACCTGTTGTTGACAAGCATGCTCAACCATATGCACTCAGTTGGGGCAGAAAACAAGGGTGCTAATATTCTAAGAAAAGCTTAATTATCTACTTTGAGTTACTCTTCTATTGTATTTTTTCTTTGGTAAAAGATATAGATTCAGTGAGAACTTCTAAGCCAATGATAATTTTGTAAAGTTAATACACTACAAGGTAGCAATCTCGAAAATCTACTTGTTTCTTGAAACTGCCAGCATCATTCTGTCGTTGCCCTGTTGTGTTCTCTTAATAGGTGGAACACACATTATCATAAATTAGAACAAATTAGTAATGGACTTGACGAGCAAACATTGTTATGCGGTCAGTGAGACCCTCACTTTCTGTTCTAAGTTTAATGTTGTCATATTAGCTAAAACCATCTCTTCAGTGAACTTATATAAATGATCTTATATATGCTTAAGCCTGCAAATCAATGAACTTCCATACTGTTTTCGCTCAAATAAAAAACTGCAAATCTGCAATATGCACTAGAGGTATATAAGTTGGTTGTGTAGAGTTTTTTCTTCTGCCAAAGTAATATCTTTGCTGCATGAATACAAGTGTATCAAGAATTGAAGTGCTGGCGTTATGTCACTATGAGGTGCAGGCTCATTGTCATCATAATCAGCGAGGAAGCTACACAGGTACAGAGGCATCAGGCATCTGCCCGTGTGGAGGCGGCCGATCGTAGTTATGGGGACGCTCCTCCGCCTCCCGATCTTCGTCCTTGGTGAGTCAGTGGACAATTTCTCGCTACTGTTTTTCATATCGCTTGAACACAGTGAAGCACCACTATTGTACTGTGCTACATAAAAGACAAACTAGCCTTTGCACATCCTTATCGTTTGCAAGTATTCAATCCTATGCTAGCCATCCGACGGCGGCCGGAGCATCGACCACAGAAAGATATGGCCTCCACCCTGCTCATTCGTGCATCTTTGTCGACTTGTCATGGATCCTTGGTCTGAGGTGTCACCTCCATGGCTGCAGCATGATCCATGTCCAGGTCAGTGTCCGACTATCGTTTTCATTTAGAAGAAAGAACTGGAGAGTCAAGTAATAAACGTGTAATGCATAGGGCAAATTAGTGGATGCTCACGAGATGTTCACATTAGGAAGGGAGGTAGCTGTAGCATTGCATAAATAAGCTCCATGTACCTTTGTTATCAGACAGAGCTTCCGCATGTCTTCAGTAGTTAGGTCTGAGAAACGTCAACAAGGTTGATGCTGTCATGTTTTAAACTTTATCTGCTCCGGTCCTACATACATATAAAGTCGGATGGCTTATCTACACATGTTTGATCAGGCATATGCAGTACTTAGGCAGTACATTAAGTGTAGTATTTATTTGAAGGAACTTGTGTTTTTCTCCCGTCAGATGTACGGAGTACCTTTTATTCCAATACGAACTAAACATAGGTTCGGATATTGGCAAGAAATGAAGATTGATTCAAATTTGAATGAGATAATAAGAGATTTCTATAAATATATAGTCAATGCGTATATATGTTGGTTTTGCTTATGCATTATGGATCTGATCGAACAACAATGCCTAAAAATAAGTGTTCTAAGTTTCCTTCTCCCATCTGAAAATTTTCAGACGGTTTGTTTTGACTGTCGCCTCTAGAATCTACCAATTCGTCTTTGTCCTATTTGTATGTATATGTCATAAACTAATGTTTTCTCACAAGTCATGCGATTTAAATGAACATAGTAAGGTTAGCTAAATCTTCCCTATAAACGATGCTTTTTGAGTACCGAAACATAGTGTTTGGCTAAATCTTCAGTATAAAATATAAACCACCAAAGAGCTCGCACGAGCATTCAACTTTGTTAATAGAGTCCCTTTAGGTGTTACCGATCAATTTGGTCGTGCTACTAAGATCCTCAAATTTTATATGCTCTAATGGAATTGGTCACTTAGATTCATTGATTTTTAATATATTGAACAAGGCAAGTGCAAAATCTTTAGCAACATCTCACTCCCCAATCCTCTCGTGGGATGGTTACGAGTTAGGACGATGAACTGTTTTGGTAGATGACGAATTGTCTTGGTACATCTACGGAAGTGTAATGCAAATAGAGACGAGAGGCAAAAGAAAGTTGACCGTGGCAACGCACGGGCACTCTGCTAGTAGGGAATAATAATGCTAGGCCTACCCTCAAGAAGCACGCTATGGGCCTAGCTGTCAATCCCTTCTCTAAACTGTTATCCAGCCGAAACATTCTAGGGCGTATTTGGTTGCTTCTACCCTTAGTCGCACCTGGAGATCATGGCTCCACGGAAACTGCACGCAGCAATGCAATCTCTCGTGTCTAAAGAGTCATTCGTTTGGTTTCGTGTATTTTCATTTTCCTAGGAGGTGAGAAGCAAAGCCCTAGTCGTTTGGTTTCATGCATTCTTGGTTTTCAGCAAATTGGTACGTGTTTGGCTAGTTGCATTATCCCTGATAGCCTTACCTCCTGGCTGGTGAGGTGAACTTACCCAACATCATCAAGGCAGAAAACAAAGTTCAGGCAATTGCAATTTAGAGAACACTTAGCTTAAGACTGAATCCACATAATCGGCCAGGACGTGTGTGCCGCACCACGAGATCACGAGCAACTGCCCGTGATGCAGCACAAGATCATCACAAACGAAGGAGTTATAACTGAATACCACCTCCCAAAATATACAGACCATAGTTCATGGGTCACCACAACCAAAGTTTATGGGTCTAGCTAGTCCAAAATACACATCACAGTCATCATCTGATGGAAATATGTCCTAGAGGTAATAATAAATGTGTTATTATTCATATTTCTGTTTCATAATTAAGTTTATCATTCTGTGCTATAATTGTATTAGTTCCAAATAATGTGTATTTGGAGGAAAACCCTAACACATGTGTGGGATGATAAACACCATATCAAGATATCCCTAGTCATGCCTCTATGACTAGTATGTATGTCAACGATAATTTCGGTTTCCTAACTATAGGCAAAGTAACAATATGATTGTGGTGCTGCCGGTGACATATGTGATCAGAGTTGTTGGAGAACAACGATGATGGATAGACCCAAACATAAGATTGTTAGGCCATGTAGAGACAAAACAAAAATTTCCTAAGAGGTGATCCCAAGATCTAGCTGAGGTAGAAGGCCACAAGGATTACCACTAGACGCGTAGTTGCGGAATTGATGAAGCACGTCACTTGATGCGGTGCAGTCCTCACGATCCGATCCAATCCACGATCGTCGAAGAGCTAAATTTACAACACCTCTGCCAGTATCCAGACATATGAGGCTGAGCGCCGGCGGTGGACTGTTAGGTACGGTATGGCGGTTGGATAGAACTGGACTAGAGTTAGGGTTTCCAACACATGGAATTGATGGAAATATGCCCTGGAGGCAATAATAAATGTGTTCTTATTCATATTTTTGTTTCATAATTAAGTTTATCATTCTGTACTATAATTGTATTAGTTCCGAATAATGTCTATTTGGAGGAAAACCGTAATACATGTGTAGGATGATAAACACCATATAAAAGATAATCCTAGTCATGTCTCTATGACTAGTATGTATGTCAACGATAGTTTCAGTTTCCTAATTATAGGCAAAGTGACAATATGATTGTGGAGTTGCTAGTGACATGTGATTAGAGTTTTTGGAGAACAATGATTATGGATAGATCCAAACCTGACATACCGTGAAATGCATCGTCAATAAAGTTATCGGTTTAATCTCATAAGACTCTGTATTGCCTTTACTATAAATCGTTTGACCACGAGACATATGTGAACTTGGGAACAATATGGATGTGGCAAGATTCTCCAAACATTTCTCTTAGCGGAGTGACTATAGAGTTGATACTTGTTCATACTGGATGGTTCGACAATCATTTATATGATGTGCTTGTGGGAATTGATACTCCTAACGATGGAGAGATACACTCTGGGCCCGCTCATGTACTGGATGTTCGTCATCGTCTGGCCGGACATGTTATCAAGCTGTTGAACACATGAACATTGATAGTATGGTATGAGTAAAGAGTACTTGCCAGGTAACAAGAATAACCTAGTGTTTCATCTCGGGCAATGTAAAGTATCGATGGATAAATACGATATGTATCAGACTCAATACTATGGTTGACACGATAAAGAACTTCGTGTTATTCATGGGGGTTCCTACTTGTATCAAGGCACTGATAGTAATCATTGTCAGCGGAATGAGTTTCGGACATGTCCACAAATATCCGAACCTACCAAGTCACACACTTAAGACATCTACGACATTTAGAATGTGATTGCGAATAAGATAGTTGAATGAAGTAATCCCTAAAGGAAGTTTCATAACATCTCGTAATATTCTGGAGGAGTCCGGGATATCGCGGAGAGTGGATGGAATGGTTCCGAACATTAAAATAGGATGTTGGGAATATTTTAGGAAGGTTTAGAATTAATCCGGAGATGTCTAGAAGTTAGTTCGGAAAGCTTCAGAATAAATATTTATATTAATAATAAATAAGAAATTATTATTTATTAATATCCTAGTGGGTCCCATGGGCCGAAGGGCCGCATGGGCCCACTAGTCTCACACGCGCGCGGGGGGGGGGGGGGGGGAACCCTTGTAAAAACGGCCAGGGCCACCCCAATGGCCAACGGGCGGAGAAGGTGGGGAGGGGCGAGGCCGTGTGGGGGGGGGGGGGAGGAGTCCTCCCCGGTCTCAAACTTGCCTTCTAAAGTTGGTTTTTGAGAGAACTCTATATTTGATGCGGACTCCATATTGGATACGAACTTCCTGTCTCTCTCATATTGGTACAAGAAAGGGAAAATGAGGAGTCCTTGTAGGATACAGATCCTAGTCCTACTCTCCTCTATGGAGGAGAGAATCCGCCTATATATTGAAGGGAGAGGGCCAAGGGCAAGAAACCAATCCAAGCCCTAGTCCAAGCCACCACAACCACCACCATGCCTCCACCGCCCGCCGCTCGCCCACCTCTAGCCCCTGCCTCCGCTGCCTCGGCCCGGTCCTCTTCCTCTTCCTCGCGTCATCGTCTTCATCGCATGGAGGAGATCTTCACCAATGCCCAAAGTAGCTCCTTCTTCTACCCCGTCTAGATCTAATCTCGATGAACGATGGAGTACTTCGTGATCTTCATTGATATGTTCCCAGTTCATCTGCGAGTTCTTAATCTTGCCTTGACGCGGTGTCGTCTTCATTGCATGGGCGGATACCGGTGGAGGTACGACACTTGGAGCACTAGTTCTTCAGAGCCGTCCATGGTATAATACATCTCCTCGCAACTCGCTAAGGCTTGTTGCGGGCATCAACACGCGATCAAACTCGTCATCGACAAACTTCCGCTAGTTTGATTAATGAGGGTATGTTCCGTTACCTTACCCTTGCATTGGATCTTGGTTATGCGTTAGAATTTTTTTGTTTTCCGTAGCACGTTCCCCAACAGTGGTATCAGAGCGGTCTATGCGTAGGAACATGTACAGATAGAGGAACCATTGAATTCCATCATTGTTAATCTCGTTCTTGCTACCCAATTGTGGCAATTTGGATCTTGGCGGTATTGTGTGATTAGCGCCCGACCTGACTTTATGATCTTCAGATCGAGACTAGTTTGTGAAGTGTACTTCGGGTGCACAAAACAAATTTGTCGGGTGATGCAATAGTCGAGAGAAATTTTGCACATTGGGCTTATGTGAATTTGGTGAAGTTCACACGGGGGTCACGCGTATAGATGAAGTCTAGTGAAGCTATTGTACTATATATAGTGCAATGGGGACACACCTCGAACAAGTCAAAAAGCAAGTCGATTGATGATGATGCTTACTTACCACGTAGGTAATGAATAGATCTCTACGCAACCATAGAGCCCCATAAGTTAGCAAAGCGTGTTAGAGACATCTAACTTGTTTTTGCAAGGAAGTGATGTGGTATAGCAATGTGATGTTTACAATATGATGTATGATATGTATGATGTTGTAATATCGTAGGGCATGAGTGACAGGAGCCGCGATAATTGTCATAATTTTATTGTAATAGCCATAGTTGGTTTTACGTTATTAGCTAGAGTATCAATAGTTGTAAAAGCAAGAATTGGTGATGATAGTTAAGCAACGATGGACCTTGCTGATATGCTGAAGGCATATGGAGGAGTACATGACGCCAAAAGACATTGATGATGGATATCGTTGACGAAAAGTGCTATATCATATCACTATATGAATTGCATGTGATGTTAATCCCTTTATGCACTTTATTTGTTGTGTGGTAGTTGTAATAAATAGGGTGATATCTCACTTAAAATTATCAAGTAATAATGTGTTCCCCTTAAGTTAGGTACCACATAGCATGTGCTTCGAACTAGTGTGGGTCATGTAACATGGGTGCACCTAGCGATGTTCATAATGGTGGTGCGAAACTATTGCACTGCTGGTAAACTAAGCTTCACTTGACATACTACCTAGAACGTCTAGAGTATGAAACACAATAATCGAAAGATTAACAAGAGTCGTATGGAGATATGATTGGTATGATTACCTACCAGTCTTATTCCTCGGCGCGCGATGTAACATTGGCACCAGGAAAATAAGTTTGCGGATCTTGAATCACTAAGTATCAATTATGAGAGATATTGATTTTAGTGGGAGCTACACTCTGTATTAAAGTTGTTAATATTATGTAGTTCATTAATTATGAAACAATGTCTAAATGAATTTGCAATTGTTTGTAGATCAATGGAAACACAAACTTCTCTTTAGCTGGCATATTAGAGAAAGAGAAACTACATGGATCTGGTACAAATTTTGTGGATTGGTTCCGTGACATAAGAATAGTACTAAAAGCTGCTAAGAAAGTATATGTCTTGGAATCAACTCTTGGTGATGCTCCTGGTGAAAACGCAACTCAGGCTACGGAAGATGTCTTTCAGCAACATAGTGATGACTACATCGCTATCCAATGTGCTATACTTGCATCGATGGAACCAGATCTTCAAAGGAGGTTTGAAAACTAGGGTCCATATGAAACGATCATGGAATTAAGGGGCATGTTTGTGAACCAAGATCGAGCTGAAAGATATGAGATCTCTCAAGCTCTTCTAGATTGCAAGATGGCGGAAGGAGGCCTGATACGTCCATTTTGCATCACTATTCTATGTCATAATTCACTATTATTCATTGATATATTTCATATTAAGAGATGATACTTATGTTATTCCATCTATTTTTGCATGGTTGATGACTTTTGGAGCATGGACCGCTGTAGTCAAGATTCTGATGGAAAAGGTGCTGTTTGGAGGCAAAATTCGCGAAGATCAGAAAATCCGAGAAAATATATGGAAATTCCTATTTTTCTAGAAGACGAAGGAAGCCAGAAGAGGGAGTGGAGATGGGCCACAGGGGGCCCACACCACCCATGGCACGGGCCACCCTAGGTCGCGTCACCAGGTGGTGTGGCCGCCCTGGCCCACCTCTCGCTCTCCCCTCTAGCGTATATATTCCTCCCAAAACCCTAAGACTCGGGGCGCGACCACAAAAATATTCCGCCGCCTCTGCGGGGCGGAAAACACCGAGAGAGAAAGATCTCTCCGGCAGACAGATTTCTGCCGGGGGAATTCCTTCCCGGAGAGGGGAGATCATCGCCATAAACACCACCATCAAGCTAGACACTTCATCGGGATCATCATCATCATCACCACCATCATCACCATCAACACCCTCATCACCATCTCCATATTGCTATAACAATTGCGTTGAATCTTGCATAGTTCATAGGGGAAACTTTCCCGGTGTTGATTACTCTTTGTAGTTGATGCTATTGCGTGAACCATTGAATTATTGTTTATGTTCAGATTGTTATACATCATTATTCCATCTCTGATCATGATCCATATGATGTCTTGTGAGTAGTTCGTTTTGTTCTCGAGGACATGGGAGAAGTCATGTTGTTAGTAGTGGAGTTGTGTTGAGAAAGATTCAATAGTTTGATATTTAAGTTGTGGTGTACTTCTTCTAGTGGTGTCATGTGAACATCGACTACATGACACTTCACCTATACGGGCCTAGGGGAATGCATTGTGTATTTGGCTACTAATCGTAGGGGTTGCCGGAGTGACAGAAACATGAACCGTCGTTAGGAAACCATTGCACAAGGGACGTAAGGGTCTTAGAGTTTAAAGCTGTGGTTAGGTTTCTACCTTAATTACTTTCTTGTACTTACGGATGTTTGCAAGGGGTATAATCACAAGTATGTATTAGTCCTAGGAAGGTCGGTACATTATCATAGGTTCACCCACACAACACTTAGCAAGCTGAAGAAGATTAATCAACTATATGAAGCGAAAGCACTTGACAGTCTTCCCATGTGTCCTCGAGAACGTTTGGTCATTTTAAGTAATACAACCGGCTTGTCCTTTGCTGCATAAAGGATTGGGCCACTTGCTGCATTTATTCCTACTATATTTTATTTACTCGTACTTTGTTTACTTGCTTTCTCAAAAACCCCTAAAAATCCTTTTGCTAAGTATTTGCAGAGAATTCCTGATCCATATGACTAGCCAACACCTTCTGCTCCTCGTTGGGTCCGACACTCTTACTTGTCGAAAATACTGCGATACACCCCCTATACTTGTGGGTCATCAAGACTATTTTCTGGCACCGTTGCCGGGGAGTGAAGCGCTATTGGAGAGTGGAACTGGTAAAGGAAACTTCTACTGTGAGTATTGTTTACTTCTGTTAGTTGCTTTATTTTCGTTATGGATAATTCGCTGAGTTTCTTATTTGGTAATGCTACTACCACTGCTAAGGTAGTAGATGAACCACCACCTGCTGAGAATGATGCTTTTAAAATACCTACAAGAATTATTGATCGTGTTATGGATAACTACTATGTTGGGGATGGAACCGTCCATCCCAGTGATCATTTACTTTTTATACACAAATTATGCGGGTTGTTCAAGTCTGCAGGTATTACTACATATCAAGTTAAGAAGAAGTTATTCTCATTGTCACTGAAAGGAAGAGCTGAGGAATGGTATAAGCTGTTGAAGAATGGTCAAGCTCTTGAATGGGAGGAAATAGTACCTCTCTTTTATTCAAAGTTTTATCCTCCTAGTGAGATTCATAAAGATCGAAATCAAATATACAACTTTTGGACTCTTGATGGAGAGAGTACAACTCAAGCTTGGGGGAGATTGAAGTTACTTATGCTCAAATATCCCATTCATGAGCTCCCCAACAATATTATTATCAATAACTTTTATGCAAGGCTCCCTCTACATGATAAAGATTTTCTGGATGCTTCTTGTGCTGGATCATTCACTCGCTTGGAAGAAGAAGCTAAATGGGATCTTCTGGACCGTATTCAAGACAATGCTGAAGCTTGGGAGAATGACAAAGGTAGAAAGTCAGGTATAAACTATGATTATGAATGCATTGAATCTTTTATGGGAACTGATGACTTTCCAAATATTAAAAATGCTTATGGTCTAGACTCTCAAGCTATTGCTTCTTATTTTAAGGCTTTTGCTTCCTACATTGAAGTTCCTAAAAAGAAGTGGAATAAGTATCATGAACCTTATAAAGATATTTCTAAGAGTGTTCCTACAAGAAATACTGAAGTTTATACTGCTAATCATGTCTTACCTGAACCTTACATTGAGAAAATGCCTTTCCCAGTTAAGATAAAGGAACATTCTATGATAGCTAGTATGGTTAATGAAAGTATAATCAAAGCTGTTGAACCCGATAAACAAATGGTTGATGAACCTATAATAGCAAATGTGAAATAATTTGTTACTAAATATGAAGAAGAGGGACACACTATCCTTTGTAAGGATACCTCTAATATTGTTTCACATAGTAGTGTTATGAGAGCTAGTATTCCTGTGTTTTCTGTTAGAATAAGTGATCATTGCTATAATGGTTCTTGTGATAGTTATATTGTTAAGTTTATGCATGATACTGAAAGTTATTATGAGAGAGGGAAAAGTGTTCTTATGTATCTCAATAATATCAAGTTTCCCCGTTTTATGCCGAAAGTTTTTATGTTGCACTTGTTTTGCCTTCTTATGCAAGTAGCCTCTGGTTTCAAAAACTTGTTTGTTTACAAAATTCCCTTGCATATGAAGTGGGTTAGACTTAAATGTGTGTGTTTTTGCTTCTTAATGCTCTTTTTCACTTCAATTCATATTCCTATGTGAGCATCTTCAAAATTATCATGCCCATCTTAATGGCTATAATGAAAGAGCTTTTTGGCAGACAACCCAGTTTATTTTTGCTTTCAGTTTGTTTTTGTTTCTTTGAGTCTTGGAAGTTATTACTTCGGCAATAACCTCTCCTTATCCGTTTTGTTTGGTTTTTGTGTCAAGATCAACCTCTAATGAGAGAAAAGTAATATTTGGGGAAGTTGCTGTCCCGAAACAGATTTTTGTGCTTCACGGTAAAAATTCGTGAGAGACCTCTGTATGTCGGATTGAGCTGTAATGTTTTGTGCTTCTGGCCCAGGTTGTTATTTAACTTTCGTTAGTTTTGCACTTTTTGACATGAGAAACATAAGATTTTCTAAAGAATTGATCTTTACTTGCTGGTCTGTTTTGACAGATTTTGCCACTCTTGCATTTGCGTCTTTAATCGATTTCCTTTTTGGATTTTTTTTGGGTTTTCAGAAGGAGTTGCTAAAGTAGCTTATGTTTTGATGGTTTTCAGTTGAAGTTGAACTCAAAAGGTTTTATCACTTGACTTATACTAATGTTGCTAATAAGAACTGTGTGAAGTTTTGTGTGAAAGAAATTTCCAGGTAGTGGAGAAAATGGTGTAATGAGGAAGTGAAAGGTTTTATGACTCAAACAATAAGTGTATGAAGATGAAGATATTGATGTTATTCAAGTGGTGACTCCGGAAGAATCTACTAAATACCAAATTCAGAGACCTGCAGAGTCCGCTTTCAAATAGGTAACAATTCTGGTAAGAAAAGTTCCGCGAAAATACTATCCAACTATATTTTTGCAGTTTTCAGTCAATAAGAAAAGCTACGAAGCGAACGAGGGACAAAAACGGAGCCAGGGTGGCTCACACCTCCCTGTGGCATGGGCCCACCCCTGGCCGTGCCACCAGGTGGTGTGGCCACTCCGGACTCCGCCTCCGACTCGTTTTCTCCTAGTACCTTCCTTTTGTTATGAAACTTCGTAATATATAATCCCTCGGATCCCCCGAGGTTCATATATCGTGTTTTCGTCGTGTTTTTGTTTTGATCTGTTTCTGCCAGGAACTATCTTTAAAGCTTAGGAGCACAATGGTGTCTGCCAAGGACAAGGGAAAGGAGCCTATGGAGGAGGACCTCCAAGACCCCGA
Organism: Avena insularis; assembly: GCA_023614405.1. Classification (NCBI taxonomy): domain Eukaryota; kingdom Viridiplantae; phylum Streptophyta; class Magnoliopsida; order Poales; family Poaceae; genus Avena; species Avena insularis. Next base: position 457,357,279 of record CM042694.1, read on the forward strand.
GAAGGAGAAGGAGATAAATAGCAAAGGTGAAGAGGAGGCAAAGCACACCGGCACTACCGTTGCAAGCATTGGAGTGGTGGCGAACCCTGCCAGGATTAGAAGGACTGCACGGATGTCAACTGGAGGGAAACCTCCACATCACTGTTTGGCACCAAGGACACCTTCTCCAAGCATCAAGAGTCCCTTCCATACCTTTATCCATAACCATGCAGGAAAAGAAGACTCCAAGAGGGAAGAACAGAAAAAGAATCACAAGAGCTAGGACCCACAATCTGACATGATCATGCACCGCATCGAGCACAACTCGGAGTTGATTCGTACCCTCACCTTTGAGATTGAAGACTTGGCGAAATTGGTCAAGAAGCTCATCGAGAGGATACCACCACCACCGAAGGAGTAATTCGTCATCAGGTTTGGCATCCCCTTGGTTTGTTCCAAGCTTGGGGGAGTGCCGCGGTATCATATCACTATCTTCTATCTTTTTACCTTTTTAGTAGAGTCATATCATGAATAGACAAGTTATCTTGTAGGATGGTTTGCATTATGGAAGTGTCTCCTGTCTCGTTAGATATGTATCCCTTGGTGTGAGTTGCCGTTATGGTTTATTAATGAAAAGGTCTATCATTTACTCTTTTGCACAGCTTATATTAGTTTTCAATTCATGGTTATATGATTAATCTTGTTGTTAGTATTGGTATCACTTTGGGATCATTGAGTTAATTTAGTCGGTTTTGGCAAACCTGGCCCGGTCAGTAGCAACACTATTTTTGAGAGTTGAATGAAAAGATAAAAGTACTCTAAAGAAATATAGTTTCATCATCTTTCTTTCTTGATTTGCTCATAAGTCTAGTATTCTCTAGTTAAGATCTTTTGTGCTTCCAAGGAAGATTGCATGTTTGTTTTTATCACTTGTATGCTTGTTTGTTTCCTTCAACTCTTGTACTTTCTACCCAGCCTTGCTAGCCAAAAACCTGTACTGAGAGGGAATTCTTCTCGTGCATCCACTTCCTTAAACCAAAACCCATGCCATTTGTGTCCACCATACCTACCTATTAGCATTATTGCTATTCCAAGTAAATTCTTGTTTTTATCTACCTCCCAAATTAAACTTGTTATGTGCAAAGTAGTGATTAAAGCTCTCATGAACTTGATGGCACACTTTACTTTTCTTGCACTTAATAAACTTGAACCATTGGGTCCTTCTTTGTTGCGTATATGCTTGCGCTTTATGAGTTAAAGTTAGCAGAACCATGTATGATGGGGAACGCTTTCAACACTTCACTGGTACTTTGTACCTAGTTGATATCATGATTCTTTTACCTATGGATCCCGGCGATATGAAATAAAAGGGGAACTTTTAAGATCATGGAGTTCATATGTGTGTTAGAGAAACGCCTGGGCCACTAGCCTAAGCCATGCCTAATCATGGTGGAAACTTGCAGCATAACTATAGTCAGCATTCTATGAAGCATCCTCAATAAAGACCTATGCAAATAGCAAATAAAAAGATCACTGAGGTGCTCATTGTCTGCTTTCCTTGTCATTTTGATTATGGGATAGCTCCTGTATCATGTGCAAGGGGTACCCAGTTGGCGGTTCTCAATGATACATATGTATTTACAATGACAAGAGCTTACTTGTGACTGAAGTTGAGTAGCATGAGGTTCAGTACTCGTAAGTAAGGGGCATGAGATTTCAACTTATAACTTGTCAAGCATATCCTCTTAGTTGTGTCACTTTAACCTTAATCACCTAAAGATGCCTATGATAGGGGCAATGAGAGCTGAAAGCTAATAAGTATCATAATTTTTGGGAGCTCTTTATGAAACTTGAAATCCCTGCTTCCCTTCTATCTCAGCAAGTATTTTGAGTTGTTTTTTTCATTCATTCATATGATGATTTATTCAATCATGTTTCTTATGTTCCTTGTTTTGCACATTGCTCTTATCTGGATGTTTACTACTTTGAAAGCTATCATTGGAAATCAGTTAATTGTGAACTCCAGCAAATTATCAACTATTCTTCGACCAAGAGCTAAGTTTGCCATTACCAATTATGATTTACTTCATGTATCTTTATTGTGTTTCCTTTGCTTATTGCAAGTTGAGTTATATAATAGTGAGTTGTCTTCTATTATGATATATGTATTGATCAATGTGATCCTTCTTGTCTGTATTCTTTTTATCGACTCTTCACTCCATAAACCTGAGGTCATGTTTATTGAGTTCAGTTTCGCTTGGGGACAAGCAAAGTCTAAGCTTGGGGGGAGTTGATACGTGCATTTTGCATCACTATTCTATGTCATAATTCAATGTCATTCATTGATATATTTCATATAAAGAGATGATACTTATGTTATTTCATCTATTTTTGCATGGTTGATGACTTTTGGAGCATGGACCGCAATGGATTCGATGGAAAAGGTGCTGTTTGGAGGCAAAATTCGCGAAGATCAGAAAATCCGGGAAAATATACGGAAATTCCTATTTTTCCAGAAGACGAAGGAAGCTAGAAGAGGGAGTGGAGATGGGCCACAGGGGGCCCAGACCACCCCCTGGCACGGGCCACCCTAGGCCGCGCCACCAGGTGGTGTGGCCGCCCTGGCCCACCTCTCGCCCTCCCCTCTGGTGTATATATTCCTCCCGAAACCCTAAGACTCGGGGAGCGACCACAGAAAGATTCCGCCGCCTCTGCGGGGCGGAAAACACCAAGAGAGAAAGATTTCTCCGGCAGACATAGTTCTGCCAAGGGAATTCCTTCCCAGAGAGGGGAGATCGTCGCCATCAACACCACCATCAAGCTGGACTTCATCGGGATCATCATCATCACCACTACCACCATCATCACCATCACCACCCTCATCACCATCTCCATATTGTTGTAACAATTGCGTTAAATCTTTCATAGTTCATAGGGGAAACTTTCCCAGTGTTGATTACTCTTTGTAGTTGATGCTATTGAGTGAACCATTGAATTATTGTTTATGTTCAGATTGTTATACATCATTATTCCATCTCTGAGCATGATCCATATGATGTCTTGTGAGTAGTTCGTTTTGTCCTTGAGGACATGGGAGAAGTCATGTTGTTAGTAGTGGAATTGTGTTGAGAAAGATTCAATAGTTTGATATTTAAGTTGTGGTGTACTTCTTCTAGTGGTGTCATGTGAACGTCGACTACATGACACTTCACCTATATGGGCCTAGGGGAATGCATTGTTTATTTGGCTACTAATCGTAGGGGTTGCCGGAGTGATAGAAACCTGAACCCCCGTTAGGAAACCATTGCACAAGGGACGCAAGGGTCTTAGAGTTTAAAGTTGTGTATAGGTTTCTACCTTAATTACTTTCTTGTACTTACGGATGTTTGCAAGGGGTATAATCACAAGTATGTATTAGTCCTAGGAAGGTCGGTACATTAGCACAGGTTCACCCACACAACACTTAGGAAGCTAAAGAAGATTAATCAACTATATGAAGCGAAAGCACTTGACAGTCTTCCCATGTGTCATCAAGAACGGTTGGTCATCTTAAGTAATACAACCGGCTTGTCCTTTGCTATATAAAGGATTGGGCCACTTGTTGCATTTATTCCTACTGTCTTTTATTTACTCGTACTTCGTTTACTTGCTTTATCAAAAATCCCTAAAAATCTGTTTGCCAAGTATTTGCAGAGAATTCCTGATCCATACCACTAGCCATCACCTTCTGCTCCTCGTTGGGTTCGACACTCTTACTTATCGGAAATACTGCGATACACCCCCTATACTTGTGGGTCATCAAGGCCCAGTTAGTGCCCATGTAATTAAGTTACACGGGTATGTTCAAAGGTTGTAAGCGTTGGGTGTTCCCTTTCCTTCTGAACTAGGAACCGACATAATCCTCAAATCACTCCCACCTAGCTTCGCTAGGTTTTTCATGAACTTCAACATGCATGTGATGAACAAAACATTGGTCGAACTGTTCGTGATGTTGAAGGTGGCTGAAAAGGACATACATAAGAACACCAATCAATTGATGATGGTGAAGAAAACCACTCGCTTCAAGAAGAAGAGTCTGGGGTGACAAGAAGAAGGCAGATGTGTGCCACACCTCTAACAAAGGAAAAGTGCCTAAGGCAAGTCCAGACCCAGATGCTGAGTGTTTCTTCTATAAGGAGAAGGGTCATTGGAAGAGGAACTGTCCGAAGTACTTAGCTGAGAAAAAGAAGACTGGATCGTCCAACTCAGGTATATCTAATATACATGTTATTGATGTTTACTTGCAAGGTCCTAAAAGTAACTCTTGGGTATTTGATACCGGGTCGGTCGCTAATATTTGCAATTCGATACAGGAGCTACGGAACCCTGGGAAGCTTGGAAAGAACGAGGTGACGATGTGCGTTGGGAATGGAGCAAGTGTTGTGGTGATTGCCTTCGGCACAAGACCTTTACATCTACCGTTAGGATTAATATTAGAACATAGTAATTGTTACTTTATGCCTGCATTATGTAAGAATATAATATCAGGATATTGCATCTTACAAGAGGGTTATTCATTTAAATAAGAGAATAATGGATGTTCAATTTATATGAATAATGTTGTCGTGGTGGTGGCACGGCAGATGCCATGTATAGGCTAAAGACGGGGCCAATGAGCACTAGAGGTATCTAGGGAGGGATAGTGTGGTGATTCCACACACAGATGACTGATATTCACTAGATCAATGGAGGATTACAAGTGCTCCTTGAGCTGTTCATGGGGAGGAGGAAAGTGTTCTCTACTTCCCACAACTCTCTCTCTAGGGTTCTTCCCTTAGTAAAAATGGCCGACCTTCTCTATGGAGATCCTGGTGCTCCTTATATTGGGGAGCCCAGGTTACAAGCTAGCGCACATGTGGAAGGCATATTCTCTGAATATGCTTCTCCCAAAATAGCAAAGCGGTGCGCTCCTTTTTCCCTTCGTAAGCTGCCCAGGACTCATGGTGTGAGCCTCTCTGAGCCCGTGGCGTAAAATCCTGCGGCGCTGTGTCACCCGACCAAGAATGGTTGTGTAACGTCACCTTTGTCGGCCCGTCTCGATGGTCTTCCTCTCTGTCCTCTATGCGCATGCTACAGTGGAGAGAGAAAACTTTTTACCAAGGATATTCCTTCCTTCTCTTGTAAGCTAAGTGGTAACCCGGCTGACGCCTGGTTAACTCGGCCCTGAGGGTACCTGCAAACAAGTGACAATGAGGGTGCCGACATATGTTTTATGTTAGCCGAGGCTACATTGTGTGAATACTGTCCGGGCCAGGTCTATCGTAACTTGGTTTGCCTTGTGGTGACTTGGCCAGCTTCTGCTTTGACCTTGCCATACCTTGGCTATTACTGTCGTTATACCCGGCTTAACCCTACCCCGGGTTATCCCCCCAACATTAGTCCCTGAAGCTGGTGCAGTCTTGGCAACTTTAGCTGATAAGGCCACATCAGGTTCAACCCACTAACTCTTTGTCTTACTTGCCGAGGTACTCTTATGTCGGCACTCTTACTTTAGTGACTTGGTATTTTATTTGTTCTCCCTTAGCTCATTCCGAGGTATCCCTCGTTTGCCAGGTTATATTCTCATATCTGGGTTACCGCTTAGATTCCTTCCTTCTCATGTACGCTTCCCCACATCCTACGTGGAGGGTAATCATTACTTTGCCTCATTTTAAGGGTCTGTGCTAGTTATTATGCATGTTGTCAGGGATTACTGCGCCAATGTCAGATCATGGGTGCCTCTTTGATAACCGCTGCGCCACATCACGTCACATGATTTGTTGCGTGGTGTGGCCCTTCCTGTGGCTTGTTTTTGGTTGGTTGATCCCGTAGATACATGGACACACCTTGCCGCACGCCTCACCACACGATCCCACTACCCCACTAGGGGCATGGTTAAATAGTGAGGTGAGGGAGGTCCCTTGGCCATTTCCCCCATTCGCACGCGCTTCTGCCTCTTCTTCTTCTCCCTCTGTGCAACGCTACCACCGCCGCTGTTTCTGCTTAGCGACGATGCCGCTGCTGCGCTCTGCTGTTGCTCGCTCCATCGTACCCACGTTGTTGTTTAGCCGCTCGAAGCTGCCACGAGACCACGCCAATCCAAGCCACTGCGCCCCGCTTCAGATTGGATCCGCGAGGGCGAGGATCTATAAATGCCTAAAGAGATCGCCGCTATTGAGGAGCATGAGGAGGGCGGTGAGGCCCACGAGCGAGGAGCTTGGGCTAGTTCCTGGGTCTGCGAGGATGACCTCGACTGGCTGTACCGGACCCGTCGCATCCCCGCCGGGGTTTCCTGTCGCCTCCCCTGCGCAATTGTTCTTTCCACCAATCCGAGTGAGTTCGTCGTCTTCCTCTTTCACTTCCAATGCAGGTTCAGCCTTCCTGTGAGTGATTTCTTCCATGATTAACTTTTTCTCTCCAACCGCACCACCTTCCGGCTAATGCCGTCACTTCCCTTTCTGCTTTCACGTTCGGGGTAGAGGGGTATCTCGGCCTTTGGCCTACCATCCATATTTGGTACAAATTCTTCATCTTTAGAGCCAATGTTGTTCCGGACAAGGAGGCTGCCCCTGCCGACAAAGCTCTCACTCAGTGCAGAGCGGCTTCCATTTCACCCCGAAAAATGTTCATCTTTCCCCAGGTTACCGGCTTGGAATCTTCCAAGGGCTGGGCCAGGACGTTCTTCTATGTGAAGAACGATACCAAAGAAGACCTGATTCGGCTACTCCCCTACTCTCCCGGCATCCCTAATTGGAGTCTTTGGAGCCGAGATCCGAGGCAATCCGGTACTTTGGTCGAGTTGGTGAAGAAGCGCATCACCGAGTTGAATAAGCTAGGACTATGCGGCGTGGATATTATGATCACTTTGATCCACAGCCGAATTTCCCCGCTGCAGCCGAGTTGAATAAGCTGGGACAAGCTTTGCCACATGAGCGGGCACCTCGACCCCAACCGAACTTCCTCATTTGATCTCTCCAATGCTCAGATCTTCCGCCGGGTTAAGGCCATTTTCAAGATAACCTCGGAGATGATCGAAGATTGGGAATGGGGGTTTGATCACTTTAGCCGACATAATCTAGCTCCCACGATATATATATTATCTGACTTTATTTTCTGAATTACTTCTTTACCTCGGATCACGTCATTTGCTTGATCCTTTTTCCTTGTTCTTTCATACGTTTCTTCAATAGACGATTGAGGATGGAGCGGATCCATCCAAAAATGGGGAAAGGATCGCGATACCTCAGACACGGAAGAGACGGACTCTGAAGTGTTCTTGCCTATTCTGGACGAGCACAAACGATCCTCTGGTAAGACCTCTGTCTTAAGGGATTGGCCGGATGACGATGAAGATGATGATGATTGTGAAGTTTTTGAGGTATTTGACCCCGGTGCCTATCTCATATGCTTTTTTGGTTAACTCGACTCTAGCTAACCCGGACAGTCAGGTCCTCACCGATCCCCCTCTTGCGGTGGGTGAACCTGTCCCTGTTCCTACAAAGAAACGGGCCGCTACCTCGGCTCCTTCAACCGAGCCAACCAAAACCAGGAAGAGGCAGAAGAGATCCGGGGACAAGGCTGCCAGCAAACCTCCGATTAAGGACAATGTCCGGAGAGCTCCGAAGCCCAAGGATCCACCTACTTCATCCGAGTAAGCTCCTCCTTCCTTGCTCTTCAAATAAATCCTCTCCCTTTACGTGTATTTATTGTTTCTCTCTTTCTGTTTTAACTTGATATTCTTCTTTTGTTTGACTCGGCAGGGCCCCCAAGGACATCTACCAGAGCGGCTCGAGCATAGCCTCACCTCTTCGGGTTGATCCCTCTTCTCCGCATCGTGAGTATGCTCTTACTTTGAGCCCAATCCGAGAGAGCTCTGCCCCTCATCCGAATCTTAGACCATCACGTCAAGGGGGAGACAACATCGGCACGGAGGGTGGTGGCGCCTCCAAAGATGTGGATATGCCAGATCAGCCCAGTTTCTCCTTAGTTTAGCAACAAGTTGATGGTGGTGCCAGCAACATCGGCACTGAGAAAGCTCCTACCGAGGTGCTGGTGACCCCGACGCCGACCCAAGTTCAACCGCGACCAGCTCCAAGTTCTTCTACTCAAGCTCCTCCCGCCTCGTCCGAGTCTGCACAGAATCGGCGAGAGGACCAAACTAAGGCCAAGCCTCGGGCCAAATCTTCTGTGCCAACTTCCTTGGTCAGAGACATATTTCGGCAGAAGCCTCGGACCAAGTCTCCCGCGCCCTTGATGACCCACATGTATAGGGGTTGTATCGCAGTATTTTCGAGGGAAGAAAACCCAATTTATTGATTTGACACAAGGGGAGCCAAAGAATATTTATAAGCCTTAACAACTGAGTTGTCAATTCAGCTGCACCTGGAAACAATCTTGCTCACAACAGTTTATCAGTAGCAACAGTTTTGTAGTAGCAATAACAAAGTCACAACAGTAGTAAAAGTAAAGATAGTAGTAACAATTGCAGTAAACAGTAGGATTAAAGTGCGGTAGGCATAGGGATGGATGGACGAACATTGCATGGACAAGGCAATTCATATGGCAATCAATACATAGGGCATTTGCAGATAAATAAGATAAAGCATCCAAGTACTAAATAATCATAGGCATGTGTTCTATATATAGTCATACGTGCTCGCAATGAGAACTTGCACAACATCTTTTGTTCTGCCAGCCCGTTTGCAATGGGGCCTCAAGGGAACTACTGGCAATTAAGGTGCTCCTTTTAATAGAGCATCAGAGCAAAGCATTAACAATTTGTGAACACATGTGATGCTCACATCAAAGCCATTCCCTCTGGTTATCCCGATTGCTGTCACTTTGGGGTCTTTGGTTCCGGACAATAACATGTGTATACAACTTGCATGTAAGACCATAAACAATACTATCATAATGCATCAATAACATGTTCAGATCTGAAATCATGGCACCCGGGCCCTAGTGACAAGCATTAAGCATAACAAGTTGCAACAAAGTCAAAAAGCACTAATAATAGATACTAGGCACCATGCCCTAACAATCCGATGCCATTACATGAACGATCTTATCCAATCCCAACCATCCCCATAGCCTACAGCGGGGGATTACTCACTCATAGATGGGGGTAAACATGGATGGTCGATGGAGAAGTGATGGTGATGATGATGGCGATGATCTCCTCCAATTCCCCGTCCCGACAGGGTGGCAGAACGGAGTTTCTGGTGCTGATTTGTGGAGTCTGGTGGTGGCAGCGAAGTGGAACTCTTTCTGGAAAAACATCGACCCCCCTCGGTTTTTAGGTCAAGAGGCATCTTATAGGCGAAGAGGGAGGCTGAGGGGGCAGCCGAGGCAGCCACACCACCCCAAGGCGCGGCCTGGCCTGGCCCACGCGGCCAGGTGGTGTTGGCCCCTTGTGGCCCTACTCTGTCTTGTCTTTTGGCTCCGTGAGTCTTCTGGTGAAACAGGATTTTTGGCATATTTTCCAGGATTTTTCCTGATAGTTGATTTTCTGCACAAAAACTAGACACCAAGGTAATTCTGCTGAAAACAGCGTCAGTCCGTGTTAGTTGTATCCAAATCACACAAGTTTAGAGGAAAAACAATAGCAAAAGTGTTCAGGAAAGTAGATACGTTTTGGACGTATCAACTCCCCCAAGCTTAGCTTATTGCCTGTCCTCAAGCAATTCAGTTGAAAACTGAGTGCGATAAAAGAAACTTTCATGAACACATTTGCTTCATATGATGTATATATTCTCAGCATATGATCAAGTACTTAGACAATTCACAATAAAGAGTATGCCACTAAGTTTACTTAATAGTCAATGCAAGCGATGAAGATATTTCAACTCAAAAAAAAAGAAGTAGCATGGAACATAAACATAAGCAACATTGCAATGCTCATAAAAGGTATGATAGAGTGGTATCTCTCTTGCCTTCGATTGTAGAGTAAATATAAATGCCAAGGCACCTCTAAAGTTCAAGTGAAGACTAGAAGTAAACATATCAAAGGTACAAGCATCAAGGTCATAACACAACTAATCATGTTTTGAGACAAGCACATTACACTAAGAATTAGAACCATGCTCACAAGAAAGTGCTCATAGAATATGTGGTGACTCAACATGGAAGTGAAAAGGTTTTGAAAAGTTTGAAAGGCTTCCAAATGCTAAAAGTATGGTACTCATTAGCTTTGAGCTTTCATTGCCCCTATCATAAGCATCTTTAAATGGTTAAGGTTAAAGTGACACAACTAAGAGGATATGCTTAACAAGTTATAAGTTGAAATCTCATCCCCCTCACTTACGAGTACCGAACCTCATGCTACTCAACTTCAGTCACAAGTAAGCTCTTGTCATTGTAAGTACATATGTATCATAGAGAACCGCCAACGGGGTACCCCTTGCAGATGATACATGATCTATCCCATAATCAAAATGACAAGGCAAGCAGACAATGAGCATCTCAGCGATCTTTTTATTTGCTATTTGCATATGTTTTTATTGAGGATGCTTCATAGAGTGCTCATTATGGTTATGCTGCAAGTTTCCACCATGATTAGGCATGGCTTAGGCTAGCGACCCAGGTGTTTCTCTAACACACATACAAACTCCACGATCTTACAAGTTCCCCTTTTATTTCACACCACCGGGATCCATAAGAAAAAGAATCATGATATCAACAAGGTACAAAGTACCAGTGCAATGTTGAAAGCGTTCCCCATGATACATTGTTCTGCTAACTTCAACTTATAAAGTGCAAGCATATACGCAACAAAGATGGACACAATGGTTCAAGTTTATTAAGTTCAACAAAGTAAAGTGTGCCATCAAGTTCGTGAGAGCTTTACTAACTAACTTTCTCATAACAAGCAAACATTTTATTCGGAAGAAAACAAAGCATACTTAATATGCACAGAATAGCAAATGATGCTAATAGGTAGGTATAGTGGACACTTTTGGCAATATTGGTTTTGGGGAGTTGGATGCACGAGTAAAGATTATACTCAGCACAAGTGAAGGCTAGCAAAAGTAAGGGACCGACAAATGAGAGGGCAATAACTGTCATAATCATGCTTGCAACAAAACATGACTAATCATGGCATGAAAGTGATTCAAGACCCCTAAGGCAAAATAATTCATCGAGGCTTAGCTGATTATTTCTATCATATGCATGCGTGAGCATGTGCCAAGTTAATTCAAGTGAAACATTCAGAGGAGGATACCACAGTGCCATACCAAGTTATGAATAGAGCAATGCAAGCAAACATTCATATGCCATGCTACAAACTATTAGCAAGCTGGAGCTAATCATAAGAAAGCAAGAACAACTAAGCATCCATAACTAACATACACCCTACATGAACAGACTAAGCATGCCCACAATGATGAGTATATGTACAAAAATGAAAACAAATAGAGTTCATTACCAACCTCTTACCACACCTCAAGTTGTCATTAATCTTCATTATTGCCCTTCACTTGTGTGGCTTGAATAATAATATGAAAACCAAACTCCACTGAGGACTGCTGAACCCTGCAACGAACTTCACAAAACCAAAGAAGAACAACAAATATTTTTGGGTTTACGATTAAAGGCAAGAACAAAAAGGGAGAACAAGCTAAGCGAAATCTTTTTGGGTTTTTTGAATAATTAAAACAAAGACAAAAAGGAAAAAAAGCAAACCAAGGCAAAAAGAAAAAGAAGCAAATAAAGAGAAACAAAGAAAATATTTTTGGTCTTTTTGTGTTTTAGAAAGCAAAAGCAAAGAAAGAACAAAAACTAAAAAGAGAACGAAGCATGGATATACAATGTACCGACTAAACATGATATGTAGATGAGTGTGATGTTGGTGTACCTCCCCCCAAGCTTAGGCTTTTGACCTATGTGGGTATTAATACCAATGCGGGTAAGGGTGCCAAGCAGGCGGGTCATCATAAGAATGATCGTGGTTAGGCCCTTGGGAAGAAGAAGAGGCTCCCCAACCATAGGTAGGCTGCTGACATGAAGACTCCCCCTCATTCCGGGGCTGGACCGAATCATCTGTAACCTCCCTTCCAGTATCCTGCTCCTATTGGGAGAGCTCTCCCAAGTATGCATTGATTTCTTCCTTGGTGAGTGACCACCCTACCCTGGTATCAAGGTTAAACAAAACAGGTGCAGGCAAAAGAACAACTCGCTCAGACTTACTCCTTCTCCAACCAGCCTTGAGAAAGGTTATTTCATAAGAAAAATCACTCAAATTAGCCCAAGAAGAAACAAATTTATGTTGTATCATGGAATTAAGGTCAAGTCTCTCTATGGGAAACTGTAGGTCTAAATGATGAGGCAGTAAACCATGCAAAGCTAATAAACGAGAGGCAATGAGGCCTCCACAAATTCCACCTTTCTCGCGGTTAGCGGCAAGACGAAAGGCTATCAAGGCACCCAAGTTATAAGTCCTATCTCATTTTAAGGCAACTGAGATGAATGCTAAATCATATGAGGATAACTTATTAGCAGTTTTCCTAGCGAGAACACACTTGGCAATAAAGTAAGCAAAGTAGCGAATAAGCGGGAGATGAATGTTACGAATTTTCCACTCTCCTTTGAGAAGTTGCTCCCTTGACAAATCTCCGCATACAAGTCCATGAGTGGTGCAGGTCACTCTTTAATCCTTCCACACGATTCCCACTGAGGTACTCTAATAGATGCACAAAAATCATCAAAAGGGAGGTCGACAGCTATATTGTAAATTTTGTAGTGAACCATGGGGTTAGGCAAAGAGCAACTAAATCGAAAGTCCTGCACCATAGACATGGTTAGCTTCACAAATTGGTGAGGTTCATCTCCCACAAAGTGCTCCAACCCTGCATTAGTGATTAAAGTATGGAAGTCTTGAGAGATCCCCGTAGCCCCCATGAATTCGGGGCATGGATAGATAGAAGGAAAAACCTCCTCCTCATGATGGACCTTCATTACCGAAGGCACCCTTAATTCTTGCTGGTTGAGTTGGTGTTCATCCATCCTCTTTTCTGAAATTTAAACATCCATTATACAAGTGATTGCAAAGTGAATACATAATGAAGGGAACTACTCATGGGGACTTGTAAGAGGTCTAAACATGCATCAAAACAATATCTCTAAGCATTGAACAAGCTTACAAGCTCTCATAACCTATCACCTACAGCAGCAAAATACTCAAGTTATAATCCACTAAACACAAATCTACTTGTACAAGCAGAGGAGTCACATACCGGAGAACAAATGCTCCAAATTTCAGCAACAAAGATGGGCTGAGCAAGGAGATCGAAAAATCATGGGCAAGAACAGCAAGAACATGATTTCAAGCAATGAGATGGTGTTTTCTCGGGAGAGAGAAGGCAGAGGCAAGTGAGAGAGTGAGTGGAGGGCCAGGGGTGGCCCACACCATGGCCAGGCGCGCCCCTAGGTTGGCCGCGCCACCAGGTGGTGTGCCTACCTGGTGGGCCCCCTGGTACTCTCCAGGCACTTCTCTACCCCTTTTTTCACGTAAAAATTTAATATGAATTTTCTGGGATTTTTCGAGATACTTTATTTTTGAGCAATTTTCTGGTAAAGATGAATGATTTTCTGGCAGAAAAATGTTTCTGGAATGATGCAATGACAAATCAAAGCTAAAACTTCAGAAGTTCTAAAACACTCTAATATGCAATCAACTAACAACAGAAAAGTAAACTAAACGAAAGCAAAAATAGATAAACTAAAAGTAAGCAAAGATAATCATGGTGAAAACATTGTTTTGTTCATTAAAATCCCTTTGTTAACAAGGTTGATCAGGTCTTGTTACCAAAGCAATTTTATATGAAACAAAACTTTGTATTCCACTAATGATTATGTTATCTCAATCTTGATAGCAATGGTCCCAATCATAATAGTTTCATATTTTTCTCGTGGTATGGGACAATATATTTCTCCAACTTGAATGTCTTCACCATGTTCAATTGAATTTAAACCATAATTCCTATCAATCTTCCTGGGGAAATAGACAATATACTCCTTGTCATTAACATTAAAAGTCACCTTTCCTTGATTAGAATTAATAACAGCTCCTGCAGTATTAAGAAAAGGTCTCCCAAGAATAATAAACATATTATCATCTTTAGGCATTTCAAGCACAACAAAGTCAGTTAATATCAAGCAGTTATGAGCAACTTGAACAGGTACATCCTCACATATACCAACAGGAATAGTAGTAGATTTATCAGCCATTTGCAAAGATATATCAGTTGGTATCAGTTTTTCCAGTTGAAGTCTCTTATAGAGAGAAAAAGACATAACACTAACTCCTGCTCCCAAATCACACAAAGCAGTTCTAACATAACCATTTTTAATAGAGCAAGGAATAGTTGGAAACCCTGGATCTCCAAGTTTCTTAGGAACCTTACCATTAAAGGAATAATTAGCAACCAAAGTAGATATTTCTTCATTGCGGATCTTCCTTTTATTCGAGACAATATCCTTCATATACTTTGAATAAGGAGGCAATTTAATAGTGTCAGTCAAAGGAATTTGCAAGAATAAAGGTTTCATCCACTCACAAAACTTGTTATAGTGTTCATCTTCCTTTGACTTGTGTTTCTTATCGGGGAAAGGCATAGGTTTTTGGACCCAAGTCTCTCTTTCACTACCATGTTTCTTAGCAACAAAATCTTCTTTAGTGTATTTAGTATTCTTAGTGTGCCTTTCAGGTTCTTCTTCAACTTTTTCTTTATCAGGAGCATCATTTTCCTCATTACCACTTTCAGTTTCAACATCAGAGACATATATACTATTGGGATCTATAGCAGGTTCGGGGGATTCTACAATAGCTTTATGTTTCTTTTTTCTTTTCTTCGGAGTAGTACCACAATTTTCAGCTTGTTGAGAATCCTACTCAATTCTTTTAGGATACCCCTTGGGATAGAGAGGATCCTGGGTGGCAGCACCACTTCTAATTCTAATTTCATAAGCATGTTTTTCTTTAGCAGCATTAACTAGCAAGTCTTTTTGTACTTTAATAAGCTGATCAATTTGATTTTGAACCATTTGAAAATGTTTAACAAGCATTTTAACATCATTAGAGGTTCTTTCCACAATATGTTTTAACTCAACAATAGCTCTAGAGTTTTCCATTAGATGATTTTGCACCCTATTATTAAAATTATCTTGCTTAACAATAAAAATATCAAATTCTTCTAAGAATTGATCAGGAGGTTTAGAGTAAGGGATATCACCTTCATCAAAATGTTGGAGAGAGTGTACCTCAATAGTGGATGAGTGGGATATTGGCTTACATAATTCTTCTATGGGAGGTAAATTCTTAACGTCTACAGCTTTAATTCCCTTCTCCTTAAGACATTTCTTAGCTTTCTTCATCACTTCATCATTTAGTTCAATAACTCCCCTCTTCTTTGATGTTGATATAGGCACAAGAATAGTTGGTTCAGGTATAGTTGTCTCAGGTATAGCTGGTTCAGGAGGAGTCCAGTCTTCATAATTCTTGCTTATTTTATCCATTAATTCCTCAGCTTCCTTGGGAGTCCTATTCCTAAAAACACAATCAGCACAACTATCTAGGTATGTCCTAGATTCTTCAGTTAGTCCATTATAATATATATCAAGAAGCTCATTTTTAGGTAATGGACATCTAGCCTGTGCATGAATCAAGGCACAAAACCTTGCCCATGATTCAGACAATATCTCTTTCTCTCCCTGTTTAAAATCAAAAAGTTCCTGCAAATAGCATGTGTAGCACTAGGAGGGAACTATTTCTGAACGAAGGTACTAATCAGGCAATCAGGGCTATCAACAGATCTAGGAGGTAAATTATTAAACCAAGTTTTAGCTTCTCCTTTCATTGAAAAAGGAAAAATCTTAGCAACAAAGTAGGTGCGCATCTTAGTATCATCAGAAAACAGGCCACTCATGGTAGAAAGCTTAGTCATATGTGCTACAACACTTTCATTCTTAGTCCCACAAAAAGGTTCTTTCTCAACAATAGTAATGTAAGATAAATCAAGAGAGAAATCATAATCCTTATCTTTAATGTTTATGGGAGATGCAACAAACTTAGCATTAGGAGACAATTTGGGTTTTATAGTACGCCTCTCAAGGAGACTCTTAATAGCACTCCTATCATGGGTGTTTTGACATTCTTTAATAAATTCATCGGTAATCTCTATATAACCATCCTCAATATCATAATTCTCTCTAGACTCAGGTGAACTAACAGGTGTGGTAGTGTCTTCATTAGGAGTTTCAGTATTCCTAGCTGTAGTTCTAGCAACCGTAGCATCTAGGAAAAGACCTAATGAACCACTTTTATCAAGCACAGTAGAAGCAACATCATAAGTATCCGAAGTTTTAGATTCAGCAGTAGTAGCAGTTTGTGTAGCATGTGTATGTGGTGGTGTAAGGAACTTACTCATAACAAATGGTGAATCAAGAGCAACAGAGGTGTTCAGAACCGTACCTCTCCTTGTAGTGGATGGTAAAATAGGGACCTTGCCATCACGAGACTTACCCATGATGGATGGATGGCAGTGAACAATAATGATTCCAAGTGAACTTGATAAAATAGAGCTATGCTCCCCGGCAACGGTGCCAGCAAATAGTCTTGATGACCCACAAGTATAGGGGGTGTATCGCAGTATTTTCGAGGGAAGAAAACCTAATTTATTGATTCGACACAAGGGGAGCCAAAGAATATTTATAACCTTAACAAATGAGTTGTCAATTCAGCTGCACCTAGAAACAATCTTGCTCACATCAGTTTATCAGTAGCAACAGTTTTGTAGTAGCAATAGCAAAGTAACAGAAGTAGTAAAAGTAAGGACAGTAGTAACAATTGCAGTAAACAGTAGGATTAAGGCGCGGCAGGCATAGGTATGGATGGACGAGCGTTGCATGTACAAGACAATTCATATGGCAATCAAGACATAGGGCATTTGCAGATAAATAAGATAAAGCATCCAAGTACTAAATAATCATAGGCATGTGTTCCATATATAGTCATACGTTCTCGCAATGAGAACTTGCACAAAATCTTTTGTCCTGCCAGCCCGTTTGCAGTGGGGCCTCAAAGGAACTACTGACAATTAAGGTGCTCCTTTTAATAGAGCACCGGAGCAAAGCATTAACACTCCGTGAACACATGTGATCCTCACATCAAAGCCGTTCCCTCAGGTTATCCCGATTGCTGTCACTTCGGGGCCTTTGGTTCCGGACAATAACATGTGTATACAACTTGCAGGTAAGACCATAAACAATAATATCATAATGAATAAATAACATGTTCAGATCTGAAATCATGGCACTCGGGCCCTAGTGACAAGCATTAAGCATAACAAGTTGCAACAAAGTCAAAAAGCACTAATAATAGATACTAGGCACCATGCCCTAACAATCTGATGCCATTACATGAACGATCTCATCCAATTCCTACCATCCCCATATGCAGCAAAGGACAAGCCGGTTGTATTACTTAAGATGACCAAACGTTCTTGAGGACACATGGGAATTCTGTCAAGTGCTTTCGCTTCATATAGTTGATTAATCTTCTTTAGCTTGCTAAGTGTTGTGTGGGTGAACCTGTGCCAATGTACCGACATTCCTAGGACTAATACATACTTGTGATTATACCCCTTGCAAACATCCGTAAGTACAAGAAAGTAATTAAGGTAGAAACCTAACCACAGCTTTAAACTCTAAGACCCTTACATCCCTTGTGCAATGGTTTCCTAACGGGGGTTCAGGTTTCTGTCATTCCGGCAACCCCTACGATTAGTAGCCAAATACACAATGCATCCCCCTAGGCCCATATAGGTGAAGTGTCATGTAGTCGACGTTCACATCACACCACTAGAAGAAGTACACCAGAACTTAAATATCAAACTATTGAATCTTTCTCAACACAACTCCACTACTAACAACATGACTTCTCCCATGTCCTCAAGAACAAAACGAACTACTCACAAGACATCATATGGATCATGATCAGAGATGGAATAATGGTTTATAACAATCTGAACATAAACAATAATTCAATTGTTCCACTCAATAGCATCAACTACAAAGAGTAATCAACACCGGGAAAGTTTCCCCTGAGAACTATGCAAGATTCAACCCAATTGTTACAACAATATGGAGATGGAGATGATGGTGCTGGTGGTGATGATGATGATCCCGATGAAGTCCATCTTGATGGTGGTGTTGATGGCAACGACCTCCCCTCTCCGGGAAGGAATTCCCCCGGCAGAAATCTGTCTGCCGGAGAGATGTTTCTCTCTCGGTGTTTTCCACCCGCAGAGGCGGCATAATCTTTCTGTGGTCGCTCCTCGAGTATTAGGGTTTCAGGAGGATTATATACGCCATAGGGAGAGCCAGAGGTGGGCTAGGGCGGCCACACCACCTAGTGGCACGGCCTAGGGTGGCCCGTGACAGGGGGTGGTGTGGGCCCCCTGTGGCCCATCTCCACTCCTCCTTTTGGCAGTCTTCGTCTTCTGGAAAAATAGAATTTTCCGTGTATTTTTCTGGATTTTCTGATCTTCGCGAATTTTTCCTCCAAACAGCACCTTTTCCATCAAAATCCTGACTGCAGCGGTCCATGCTCCAAAAGTCATCAACCATGCAAAAACAGATGAAATAACATAAGTATCATCTCTTAATATGAAATATATCAATGAATAACAATAAATTATGATATAGAATAGTGATGCAAAATGGACGTATCAACTCCCCCCAAGCTTAGACTTCGCTTGTCCCCAAGCGAAACTGATCTTAATAAACATGACCTCAGGTTTATGGAGTGAAGAGTCGATAAAAGAATACGGACAAGAAGCATCACATTCATCAATACATAGATCTTAATAGAAGACAACTCACTATTATATAACTTAACTTGCAATAAGTAAAGGAAACACAATAAAGATACATAAAGTGAATCATAATTGGTAATGGCAAACTTAGCTCTTGGTTGAAGAATAGTTGATAATTTGCTGGAGTTCACAAATAACTGGTTTTCAATGATAGCTTTCAAAGTAGTAAACATCAAGATACGAGCAATGTGCAAAACAAGGAACATAAGACACATGATTGAATAAATCATTATATGAATGAATGAAACACAACAACTCAAAATACTTGCTGAGACAGAAGGGAATAGGTTTATTGACTCAACTAAAAAGTAAAAGAAAGGACCTTCACAGAGGGAAGCAGGGATTGCAAGTTTCATAAAGAGCTCCCAAAAATTATGATACTTATTAGCTTTCAGCTCTCATTGCCCCTATCATAGGCATCTTTAGGTGATTAAGGTTAAAGTGATCAAATATGAGGATATCCTTGACAAGTTGTAAATTGAGAATCTCACGTCCCTTGAATACGAGGGCCGCTCCTCATGCTACTCAAGTTTAGTCACCGGTAAGTTATTGTCATCGTAAGCACATGTGTATCATAGAGAACCGCCAACGGGGTACCCCTTGCCCGATGATATGGAAGAATCCCCATATCAAAACTACAAGGCAAGCAGACAACAAGCATCTCAGCAATCTTCTTATTTACCATGGGAATATGGTGCTTTTTTTTTGTCTTTCCTCTTTTCATAATATCTCTTTTTTTCTTTTTCTCTGTTTCTCGATCTCTATCTCTTTTTTTATAAGAAGAATGCTTCATAGATGCTCATTCTGGTTACGCTGCAGGTTTCCACTATGACAGCATGGATTAGACCAGCGGCACAGGCGTTTCTCTAACACACATGCATAACTCCATGGACTTACAATCTTCCCTTTCATTTCACACCGACGACATCCATAGACAAAAGAACATGATATCAACTAGGTACAAAGTACCAGTGCAATGTTGAAAGTGTTCCCCATGACAGCATGGTTCTGCTAATTCACAACCTACAAAGCGCAAGCATATACGCAACATAGATGGGCACAATGGTTCAAGTTTATTAGATGCAAGAAAGTAAAGTGTGCCATCCAGTTCGTGAGAGCTTTGATCACTAATTTTCACATAACATGTTTAATTTGGAAGGTAGATAAAAACAAGAATTTACTTGGAATAGCCATAATGCTACTAGGTAGGTATGCTGAACACAAATGACAAAGGTTTTGGTTTTAAGGGGTGGATGCACGAGAAGAATTCCCTCTCAGTACAGGTTTTTAGCTAGCAAGGCTGGGTAGCAAGTATAAGAGTTGAAGGAAACAAACAAACATACAAATGATAAAGACAAACATGCAATCTTCCTTGGAAGCACAAAAGATCTTAACCAGAGAATACTAGACTTATGAGCAAATCAAGAAAGAAAGATGATGAAATTATTTTTCTTTAGAGTACTTTTATCTTTTCATTCAACTCTCAAAAATAGTGTTGCTACTGACCGAGCCAGGTTTGCCAAAACCAACTAAATTAACTCAATGATCCCAAAGTGATACCAATAGTAACAACAAGATCAATCATATAACCGCGAATTGAAAAATAATATAAGATATGCAAAAGAGTAAATGATAGAACTTCTCATTACTATTTCATAACGGCAAGTCACATCAAGGGATACATATCTAACGAGAGAGGGGACACTTCCATAATGCAAACCATCCTACATGATAACTTCTCTATTCATGATATGACTCTACTAAAAAGGTAAAAAGATAGAAGAAAGTGATGTGATACCATGGCACTCCCCCAAGCTTGGAACAAGACAAGGGGATGCCAAACCTGATGATAAATTACTCCTTCGGTGGTGGTGTTATTCTCTCGGTTGGCGCTAGGAAGTCTTCCAGCATCTTGCGAAGCCTGTTATTCTCCTCTTGAAGCATATCCACCTTCCTCCTCAAGACTCGGTACTTGTCACAGAACTCATCAGTGACTCGTAGAGCTTCCACTGTTGCAGGGCAAGAACTGAGATCTAGAGTCGGAGGTATCAGCCCCTTTATGCCCGTTGTCATGTCCTTTACTTCCTCCCTGCGGTTCTGATCCATGTCTTCGCGCTCAAGATTATGATGGAGCTCGCGACGGTGTCGTAGGTCATAATCCTTTGAAGATGAACCCCTAAATGACATCTGAACAAAATAGACCAAAAAACACGAAGGGGACATGATATACGAACCTCGAGGGATCCGACGGATTATATATTACGAAGTTTCAAAACAAAAGGAAGGTACTGGGAGAAAACGGGTCGGAGATGGAGTCCGGAGTGGCCACACCACCTGGTGGCACGGCGAGGGGTGGGCCCGCGCCACAGGGTGGTGTGGGCCACCCTGGCTCCGTTTCCATCCCTCTTTCACTTCGTAGCTTTCCTTATTGACTAAAAACTGCAAAAATATAGTGGATAGTATTTTCGTGGAACTTTTCTTACCAGAACTGTTACCTATTTGAAAGCGGACTCTGCAGGTCTCTGGGTTGGGTCCTTGATAAATTTTTCTGGAGTCACCACTTGAATAACATCGATATCTTCATCTTCATACACTTATTACTTGAGTCATGAAACCTTTCACTTCCTTACTACACCATTATCTACACTAACCTGGAAATTTCTTTCACACAAAACTTCACACAGTTCTCATTAGCAACATTAGTATAAGTGAAGTGATAAAACCTATTGGGTCCAACTCCAACTGAAAACCATCAAAACATAAGCTACTGTAGCAACTCCTTCCGAAAGCCCAAACAGAATTCAAAAAGGAAATCGAATAAAGAAGCAAATGCAAGAGTGGCAAAATCTGTCAAAATAGACCAGCATGTAAAGATCAATTTTTTCCAAAATATTATGTTCCTCAAATCAAAAAGTGCAAAACTAACAAAAGTTAAATAACAACCTGGGTCAGAAGCACGAACAATTACATCTCAATCCGACATACAGAGATCTCTCACGAATGTTTACGGTGAAGCACAAAAATCTGTTTCGGGACAACAACTTCCCCAAATATTACTTCTCTCTCATTAGAGGTTGATCTTGACACAAAAACCAAACAAAAAGGATAAGGATCGTTTATTACCGAAGTAATAACTTCCAAGACTCAAAGAAAAACAAAAACAAACCGAAAGCACAAATAAATTGGGTTGTCTCCCAAAAAGCTCTTTCTTTATAACCATTAAGATGGGCATGGTAATTTCAAAGATGCTCACATAAGAATACGAATTGAGGTGAAAGAGAGCATTAAGAAGCAAAATACACACATTTAAGTCAAACCCACTTCCTATGCAAGGGAATTTTGCAAACAAACAAGTTGTTGAAACCAGAGGCTACTAGCATAAGAAGGCAAAAGAAGTGCAACATAAAAACTTTCAGCATAAATCGAGGAAACTTGATATTATTGAGATGCATATGAACACTTTTTCCTCTCTCATAGTAACTTTCAGTATCATGCATAAACTTAACAATATAAGTATCACAAGGATCATCATAACAATGATCACTTATTCTAACAGAAAACAAGGGAATACTAGTTCTTATAACACTACTTTGTGAAACAATATTAGAGGTATCCTTACACATGATAGTGTGTCACTCTTCTACATATTTAGTGACAAAGTATTTCAAATTTGATATTATAGGTTCATCATCCATTTGTTTATCAGGTTCAACAACTTTATTCGTACTTTCATTAACCATACTAGCTATCATAGAATGTTCCTTTATCTTAACTAGGAATGGCATTTTCTCAATGTAAGGTTCAGGTAAAGGATGATTAGCAGTATAAACTTCAGTATTTCTTGTAGGAACACACTTAGCAACATCTTTATATGGTTCATGATACATATTCCACTTCTTTTTAGGCACTTCAATATAGGAAGCAAAAGCCTTAAAATAGGCTAGAATAGCTTGAGAGTCTAAACCATAAGCCTTTTTAATATTCTGAAAGTCATCAGTTCCCATAAAAGATTCAATGCATTCATGATCATAATTTATACCTGACTTTCTTCCTTTGTCATTCTCCCATGCTTCAGCATTGTCTTGAATACGGTCTAAAAGATCCCATTTAGCTTCTTCTTCCATGCGAGTGAATGATCCAGCACAAGAAGCATCCAATAAATCCTTATCATGTAGAGGGAGCCTTGCATAAAAGTTATTGATAATAATATTGTTGGGGAGCTCATGAATGGGACATTTGAGCATTAGTAACTTCAATCTCCCCCAAGCTTGAGCTTTACTCTCTCCATCAAGAGGCCAAAAGTTGTATATTTGATTCCGATCTTTATGAATCTCACTAGGAGGATAAAACTTTGAATAAAAGAGAGGCACTATTTCCTCCCATTCTAGAGCTTGACCATTCTTCAGCAGCTTATACCATTCCTCAGCTCTTCCTTTCAGTGATAATGAAAATAACTTCTTCGTAACATGATTTGTAGTAATACCTGCACACTTGAACAACCCGCATAATTCGTGTATAAAGAGAAAATGATCACTGGGATGGACAGTTCCATCCCCAACATAGTAGTTATCCATAACACGATCAATAATTCTTGTAGGTATTTTAAAAGTATCATTCTCAGCAGGTGGTGGTTCGTCTACTACCTTAGAAGTGATAGTAGCTTTACCAAATAAGAAACTCAGCGATTTATCCATAATGAAAATAAAGCAACTAACAGAAGTAAACAATACTCACAGTAGAAGTTTCCTTTACCAGTTCCACTCTCCAATAGCGCTTCACTCCCCGGCAACGGTGACAAAAAATAGTCTTGATGACCCACAAGTATAGGGGGTGTATCGCAGTATTTTGATAAGTAAGAGTGTCGAACCCAACGAGGAGCAGAAGGTGCTGGCTAGTGTTATGGATCAGGAATTCTCTGCAAATGCTTAGCAAACGGGGATTTTTAGGGGTTTTCGATAATGCAAGTAAATAAAGTACGAGTAAATAAAAGACCGTAGGAATGCAGCAAGTGGCCCAATCCTTTATGTAGCAAAGGACAAGCCGGTTGTATTACTTAAGATGACCAAACATTCTCGAGGACGCATGGGAATTCTGTCAAGTGCTTTAGCTTCATATAGTTGATTAATATTCTTTAGCTTGCTAAGTGTTGTGTGGGTGAACCTGTGCTAATGTACCGACCTTCCTAGGACTAATACATACTTGTGATTATACCACTTGCAAACATCCGTAAGTAAAAGAAAGTAATTAAGGTAGAAACCTAACCACAGCTTTAAACTCTAAGACCCTTATGTCCCTAGTGCAATGGTTTCCTAACGGGGGTTCAGGTTTCTGTCACTCTGGCAACCCCTACGATTAGTAGCCAAATACACAATGCATCCCCCTAGGCCCATATAGGTGAAGTGTCATGTAGTCGACCTTCACATGACACCACTAGAAGAAGTACACCAGAACTTAAATATCAAACTATTGAATCTTTCTGAACACAACTCCACTACTAACAACATGACTTCTCCCATGTCCTCAAGAACAAAACTAACTACTCACAAGACATCATATGGATCATGATCAGAGATGGAATAACGGTGTATAACAATCTGAACATAAACAATAATTCAATGGTTCCACTCAATAGCATCAACTACAAAGAGTAATCAACACCAGGAAAGTTTCCCCTAAGAACTATGCAAGATTCAACCCAATTGTTACAGCAATTTGGAGATGGAGATGATGGTGCTGGTGGTGATGATGGTGGTGATGATGATGATCCCGATGAAGTCCATCTTGATGGTGGTGTTGATGGCGACGATCTCCCCTCTCCGGGAAGGAATTCCCCTGACAGAAATCTGTCTACCGGAGAGATCTTTCTCTCTTGGTGTTTTCTGCCCCGTAGAGGCGGCAAAATCTTTCTGTAGTCGCTCCCCGAGTATTAGAGTTTTGGAAGGATTATATACGCCAGAGGGGAGAGCCAGATGTGGGCTAGGGCGGCCACACCACCTAGTGGCGCGACCTAGGGTGGCCCACGCCAGGGGGTGGTGTGGGCCCCCTGTGGCCCATCTCCACTCCTCCTTCTGGCAGTCTTCGTCTTCTGGAAAAAATAGGATTTTCCGTATATTTTCCCGGATTTTTTGATATTCGTGAATTTTGCCTCCAAACAGCACCTTTTCCATCAGAATCCTGACTGCAGCAGTCCATGCTCCAAAAGTCATCAACCATGCAAAAACAGATGAAATAACATAAGTATCATCTCTTAATATGAAATATATCAATGAATAACAGTAAATTATGATATAGAATAGTGATGCAAAATTGACATATCAATATGCCAGCTGACACTTTTTGCCCTATTATATTTGGAAGAACCTTTTTGGGTGATATAGGTGCCTATGTTAATTTCCAGAAGTATATTGTGTCTCTTAAGCTTAGGGGAACGGAAAACAAATTCCATGTTTTCCAAATTTAAAGACAGGCCTCCACAAATACAAGAAGAAGAGGAAGAGAGAACCATTGAGGAAATGGCAGCTATTTTCTTTGGTAACCAAGAAGAAGTAATAAATGAAGATCCAAATTATGAAGAAATATTTATGGAGGACAAGTCCTTAGAAGAACTAGAAGATGAATTCGATTCACTTCCCATTTTGGGACCTCCAACTGATGAGGCTTTTGAAGAGCCAGAAAAGAGAGGGGATGAAGAATTACCACCCCTAGAGTTGAAGACTCTACCAGATAATCTCAAATACAGGTTTTTAGATGATACTAATAAATTTCCTATTGTTATTAGTGCTAAACTTTTAGGAGAAGAAGAAGAAGAAGAACTCATGAGGATACTTAAGGAGCATTGCCAAGCCTTTGGGTACTCAATGGATGACTTGAAGGGCATTAGTCCCATGATAGCCGTCCATCGAATATTCATGGAAGAAGGTGCCAAACCAGTTGCGGAATTTAATAGAAGATTGAAGCCTAAAATGAAAGAAGTGGTAAGAAAAGAAATTGTACGCCTACTAGACGCAAGTATAATTTATCTTGTTAAAGATAGTGATTGGGTAAGTCCTGTTCATTGTCTTCCTAAGAAGGGCAGTTTTACTATTGTTCCTAATGAAAACAATGAACTAATACCTACTAGAACTATTGTTGGGCACATGATGTGCATAGATTTCAGGAAATTAAATAAAGAAACTAGGAAAGATCACTATCCATTACTGTTCATAGATTATACTTTAGAAAGGTTAGCAAGCCATACTCATTTTTGTTACTTGGATGGATATTCTGGTTTCTCTCAAATAGCTGTTCATCCGGATGACCAACTTAAAACAACTTTTATAAGTCCTTACGGTCTACATGTTTACCGATGTATTCCTTTTGGTCTATGTAATGCTCCAGCTACTTTTCAATGATGTATGACTGCTATTTTTGCTGATTTCATAGAACTTATAATGGAAGTATTTATGGATGACTTTTCTATCTATAGAACTTCATTTACTAGTTGCTTGGATAATCTCAAGAAAGTTTTGCAGCGTTGTGAAGAAACTAATCTTGTTCTAAACTGGGAGAAGTGCCACTTTATGGTCAAAGAAGGTATAGTACTTGGACAAAAAGTATCAAGTAAGTGGATTGAAGTGGATAGAGCTAAGGTTGAAGCAATAGATAGAATGCCACCACCTAGGGATATTAAAGGTATAAGAAGTTTTCTTGGTTATGTGGGTTTTTACAAAAGGTTCATTAGAAATTTCTCTAGGATATCTAAACCTTTGACTAACCTCTTGCAAAAGGGAATGAGATTTAATTTTGATTATAAGTGTCTTGAAGCCTTTGATAAACTTAAAAATTCTTTAAATTGTTCTCCCACCATTAAACCACCTATCTGGGATACAACCATTGACTTAATATGTGAAGCTAGGATGGTGTTGTAGGAGTAATTCTTGGACAACATATTGGTCGTAGATTTAATATTATACATCATGCTAGTAGAACTCTCAATGGTGCCCAAAAGAATTACCCTAAGGAAGAAAAGGAACTGTTTATTGTATTTTTCTCTGGTGATAAATTTCGTTCTTATATAGTTGATGCAAAGGTGAGAGTTCATACGGATCATGATGGTTTAAAAGAACTCCTTGAGAGGAAAGAACATAAGCCAAGACTGATCCGTTGGATTCTTTCACTACAAGAATTTCAGTTACAGATTATGCAGAGGCAAGAAATAAAGATGTTAGATGCAGTGTCTATGTTTTCCCAGAAAAACACCAATCTCATTGAGAGGAACTTTAGTCCTGGTGATTTTCATTTATGAGAATTATTTGATGAACTAAAGTTAATTCCTCCAAAAGAGAAGGAGTCCTTGTTGTGGGAGGTAAATTTCATCCCCAATTAAGCAAATGGTAAGTGTTCTTACCATTATTGACAAGGTAAGTGTTCTTACCCAAATAAGTGATTTATTTTCACAATTTTTACTCTTGGAATTTCTATTTTCGAATTCCTCGTGTTTTTCTGAAGTTTTAGAGGGGTTTTACCAACTATACAGGCGGAGCTATACGACCAGAGACGGGGCTCCCACCATATAGTTGGTCTTTAAACTCTCTGTATCATCTTCGTGAAATTGTTTTCGATATCTGAGCCTATACGGTCGCAACTATACGACCAGAGCAAAAATTCCGGCCATATAGTTGGTCGTTGAACTCTCATATAGTTTTGCTTTTTGGTGTCTGTATCTATACAGTCGCAAATATACGACCAAAGCAAAAATTTCGGCCTTATAGTTGGTTGTTAAACTCCCATGCACTTTTGATTTTCGGTGTTTGAAACTATACGGTCGCAACTATACGACCAGAACAAAAATTCTGGCCGTATAGTTGGTCGTTAAACTCTTAGACACTTTTTCGTTCGATTTTTCTTTTATTCGAAAAAACAACGTTATTGTCGGTTCTGAGTCGTGATTTAATCGACCTGGACTCGAGATATTTGGAAATATCTACCTGGAACCAACTATACGGCCAGACCTATACGAGTCGCGCCCATATAGTTGGTCGTTACGCGGTAGGCTACTTCCAAATCCGTGATTTCTTTTTCTGTTCCGTTTGGATTCTTCTCTTGGATGACAATTTGATGTTTCTCGCGAGTTTTACCGACCTCTGACCCCTCTTATATACTGCCATTGTCTATCCCTCTAATTACAATCTATAGAAACAAATCTACCTCTTATTTTCATGAGAGGGATCTCAACCAAGGGATAGAAGTCAAGAAGAAGGGATCCCATGGAGATCGGGAGCAATAGCGACCAAGGCAAGGAGATCAAGACTATCTCTATAGATTTCCTCGATGCCGACCATGAGTGTTGGAAGAGGGATTTGAAGGCCCTAGAGCTGAAGATTGAGGAATTGGACAAGGAGAAGCCAGGGACACCCAAACACCTTTGATTGCTGCGACTTTATCTTGATAAACTTGATGAAGATATCAAGAAGACAACCGAAGTGGGTTTTTCCATGACTCTTAAGGCGCTACAAACACTCCAAGATAACAATGAATTCATTAAGGAACACGTGAAAGTGCTGGAGAGGAACAATCTTTTTTTACAAGCTGCGTGTTAAGGAATTAGAAGCTGTCAACTAATCCCTCCGCCTCAGGCTGACCCATGAGGAGAAGATACCACGTGCCATGGCGCCCCAGTGAGCTACAACAATCACAGTATCAAATAATTGCAAGGGATTATTTGATCCCGCCTGGCTTAATTCCAAGCTTGGGGAGATCTTTAAGACCTTTTAATCTATCTTATAAGTTTTTATTATTATTCTTCCATTAGTTCAAACTAGAAATAAAGTTTGCATCTTAGAATTCCCTTCAGGAATAGTCGATCCCTTTTATGAAATTCCGAGTTTATTATTATTATATATGGAACAATATTGAGTTTGTGTTTGCTTTATTGATATATGAATGGCTCGAATATGGTTTTACTTGCACTTGATGATAGAAATAGGATTCTTCCACACCATTGGTATTAATGGGATACATAAAGATGATTTGGTTAATATGGTGTAAGTGTAGGGTTTGATTCACAAAGAAAAATTATCTATATAATTAAGTTGAAGAAGAAAACCTTGAACAAAGGAAAATGAAAGTGCTATCTAAATAGAGTGAGAACTAGTCGTGGTAGAATCTCAAGTCATAAGAATGCTTTATATACAGTTGGAATTTGATAATTGAGATCGTTGACCTTTGAATTCCTACATGAAGTGTAATATATGGCTAGCCCCTTTGCACAACACTTAAACAAAAGTGTGAGCCTATATGCAAAAGAAAAGAAAAAGAAAGAAGAAAAAGAGCAAATGTGCAAAGAGCAAATAGGCATATACCACTGTATTGTAGTATGACAAAGATACACTTTTGAGATTTTGAATCCCAAGTGAATACGTTGATCCTAAAATGCTTGGGACTACCTCGTTAACTCATTCGGTTGAACTAGATTTTGTTACATTATGTTGAGATTCATCTTTTATGAACTATTGATAACTAAGGTGTGGAAGGCTTCCAAAACTATTCGGTTCGAGTAAGATACTATTCATGAACTTATTCCCCTGTATCGAACATGATAAACACATGCTGCAATTGCCTCATTTATTTTACTGACCCAGCTTCCTGAATACGAGGATCACATCCATTATGCTAAAACTTGCTCGGGACGAGCAAGAGTCTAAGCTTGGGGAAGTTGATGAGTGCATATTTGCATCATGTTTTACATTATTATTTTGCATTGTAGATGTAGGATCTTGGTATTTTATGGCGCTCCCGCGCACATTTTATGTCTATTTTAACCAGGATCAGGACAGATGATGGATCCAATGGATACAATTATTGAAGCAGTTGTACTGTGGAGAAAAGGAGTTAAAAACAACGTAAATCGCCTATTTGGGAAATATTAATAATACCAGAAGAAAACCAGAAGTGAACAAAGGAGGCACAGAGCATAAGGACCAACTATACGACACAAAAATTCTTCCGCCCGTATATCTCCGGACGTATAGTTGGCGCCGCCTCTGCCTCGTCAAATAGTTTCACCCCGTGTAATTGGTTCGAGGAGACGACATACATAACACCCAGAAATCGCAAAAACCTCACCTCTGGAAGGCATCTAGAGGGGGAACTCATCCACTAGGGATCCATCTTCGCCCTGCGCAGATCCAGGAGGCTAAGGCATCAATCTTCATCATCCATCGCTGCATCACCACCATCTCCATCCATCCCATCTACATCTTGTCTAGATCTTGTTGTAATTTCTATACTCGTTGTGGATTTATACAAGTACTATTCATCTATGATTGTTTCCATTATCATTGCCATGATTTTGATTGCCTCCATGTCTGAGTAGATCATTAGTTCTTGGGGAGATGGAGAAACCCAGTATGAGATTGACATAAGATAAAGTCCATTATGATATTCATTGCTGTGACCATGTGTTAGATTCTCTAAATCTTGATGTTGGGAGAAGTCGACCTCTTAATATTTCCCTCTTGTGGGGACTTGATGGAGGGAACTACTTCTTGGTAGACGGAGGCGTGCTAGCACTTACAATGACTATAAGGTTGTTAGCAATCCTTATGTATCAACTTGGGAAATTAAGGAAACTCATAGAACACTATCCATGCCATGGGATACGTCCTACGGGATTACGTCCCTTAATAGCACAGTAATTCGATTGATGTCGATTGCTGACTGCTGTGGTTATGAGGATGATGTGAGTAGCGATTGTTTCCTATTCATCCACATACGAAGTTCCTCCCACACATACATAGTTGAGAATGTTCATGATAATAATCTTTATCTTAGATATTTACAATACTAGTGGTGTATCCGCTACTCCCTGAGAACGCTTTTTCCCTAACGTAGTTCCAATATTATTTACATACGCGATACTTACTTTCTGTATTAAGTTAATTTGCTTTACTTTATTATTGCTCTTATACCCAAAACCCCAAAACACCTTTTTACACAATACTCACATTTTATCTTGTTACTTAGAACTTTATCTAGCATTTCTATCACAATATTTATTTCAAGGATTATTAGACTTCAGACTCCTGCTCCTTGTGGGATCGATATCTTTATTTCGAAACTAGCTACAAACGATCTATGCACTTGTAGTCATCAGCAGTCCCCGAGTTCACCATGGTATTCCCCCAGTCTATGTCCATTGGGGCAGCTCCTAATTCGGGGTTTGCCAGGATATAAATTGATTCGGATTCTGGTGAAGGTGTGATGGATGGTTTTCTCATATGCTCCAAGGCAACTCCTGGCAGGATAGCTTACCGAGATGAGCCCAATTTAGATAACACGTCGGCTGCCTCATTGTCGGCTCTTGGCACATGATGGAATTCGCATCCCTCAAAGTAGCCACATATTTTCTGGATGTGAAACCTATAAAGGGCCAAGTTTGCATCTAGTGCGTCCCAGTGGCCAGAAACTTGTTGTACCACCAAATCCGATTCTCCAAAACACTCAATCCGACGTATACCAATTTCTTTTGCCACCTTCAAGCCATGCACAAGCGCCTCATACTCGGCCACATTGTTTGATGCACGAAAGTGGATGTACAAGACATATCTCAATTGGTCTTTCTTGGGCGAGGTAAGGACTACCCCGGCCCCTAATCCGTCCTTCAACTTCGATCCATCAAAGTGCATCCTCCAATAATTCAGATCTGGCAAAGGTGGTTCATACTACATCTCGCCCCAGTCAAGAAAAAGTCGGGCACAACCTGAGACTTGATTGCGTCTCTTCTATCATATTGTGGTGCATATGGGGCTAGCTGTATTGCCCATTTTGCAATTTGGCCACTTGCATCCTTATTGCTCATTATCTTAGAAATAGGTGCTTCACATATCACCTTCATAGGGTGTTCTTCAAAGTAGTGCTTAAGCTTTTTGGCCGCCATATAGACACCATATGCCATCTTTTGATAATGAGGGTAATTTTGCTTCGACGTAGACAACACTCGCTTAGGTAATATACAGGCCTCTGCACCGACTTACTTTCCTCGTCACGCTCTACCACTATCACAACACTTACGACTCGGTTGGTCGCTACTATATAGAGCAACATTGGCTCTTTAGATAGTGGAAAAGCTAACACAGGTGCAGAGGCTAGCATCTTTTTGAGCTCACGAAATGCACTATCTGCTTGTCATGTCCACACAATCGGATTTTATCATTAGCTGATACAGAGGAAAAGCCTTTTCTCCCAGCCGACATATAAACCGACTTAATAATTCTAGGCAACCAGTAAACTTCTGCACATTGTTAAGGCACTTTGGCAGGTCCATTCGCTCTATAGCTCGGATTTTAGTTGGGTTAGCTTTGATACCTCGGCTGGATACAAGGAATCAGAGTAACTTTCCTGCCGGGACACCGAAGGTACATTTCTTCGGGTTAAGCTTCATCCGGAATCTTCTTAAGTTCGCAAATGTTTGTTGGATATCATCAAGGAGCGTTTTGCTTTCCTTGGTTTTTATCACTACATCATCGACATACACTTGAACATTTTTCCCAATCTGATCATGCAAACATTTTTGCATACATCTTTGGTATGTTGCCCCTGCATTACGTAAACCAAACGGCATAGTCCGGTAGCAATAATCCCCATACGGGGTGATAAATGCAGTTTTTATTTGATCATCTGGGTTCAAAGGTATCTGGTGGAAACCAGAATAAGCATCTATGAATGACAACAACTCACACCTGGCGGTCAAATCTATGACTTGATCTATCCTTGGCAATGAGAATGGATCTTTTGGACACGCCTTATTCTGGTTCGTGTAATCGATACACATCCACCATACCACTACTACATTCGGATCATCCTCCTTCTTCTCAACAAGGACCGGATTTGATAGCCAATCCGGATAGAGTACCTCCATGATGAATCCGGCTGCAAAGAGCCGAGCTAACTCGTCACCAATGATCTTCTCCTGTCTTCAGCGAAGCGGCGGATAGGTTGCTTCACCGGCTTAGCTCCGAGTATGACGTGCAAAGAGTGCTCGGCCAACTCCCTCAGCACACCTTGCAGATCCCGTTTGGACCAAGCAAAGATATCCCGATTCTCACGGAGGAAGTTGACGAGCTTTCTTTCCTATTTTTCGCCAAGTTCGGCATGATACGTCGTAAACGTATCTATAATTTTTGATGTTCCATGCTTGTTTTATATCTACTTTCTTATGTTTTGTTCACACTTTGAGGTATTTTTATACATTTTCTAGAACTAACCTATTAACAAGATGCCACAGTGCCAGTTGCCTGTTTTCTACAGTTTTTGGTTTCAGAAAAGCCAGCAAGGAAATATTCTCGGAATTGGACCGGATAAAAGCCCAAGTCAATATTTTACCAAAAGGAACACAGAGTCCAGAGGGGAGACGAAGTGGCGCACCAGGGCGGCCACACCTGGTGGCAGCGTGGCCATCTCTAGGGCGTGCCACCAGGGGGTGTGGGCCCCCTGGTACTCCACTGACCTTGCACTTTGCCTATAAAAGCCTCCCGGGATGAAAACCCTAAGTACCCGATCAAAATTTCACGAAAGAGTCTATAGACGCTGCCATCTCCATCCCTAGATCGGAAGGGATCTAAATCTCTTCCCAGCATCCTTCCGGAGGGGAGAGATCATCCTAGAGGCCTTCTTCATCACCAAGCCTGCCTCCAGTGTGATGTGTGAGTATTTCATCCTTGGACTACGGGTCCATGTAGTAGCTAGATGGTTGGTTCTCCTCCTTTGTGCTATCATGTTTAGATCTTGTGAGCTCCGTTCATGATCAAGATCATCTATTTGTAATCTTACATGTTGTGTTTATAGGGATCCGATGGATATTGAGATGCTATTTCAGATTGATTATTGATTCTATCATGTCTATGTTATTTGTGATCTTGCATGCTCCCTGTTGTTTGTAACTATCTTGGCCAAGTAGATGCTTGCAACTCCAAGACGGGGTATTTATGCTCAATAGTGGGTTCATGCCTCTAGTAATCTAGGGAAGTGACAGAAATCTCTAAGGTTGTAGATGTGATGTTTCTACTAGGAAGAAAACAACAATCCTTTGTCCATGGGACAATCATATTGTTTAGTTTACACACTTTGCTTAATGCAATTATCTGTTGCTTGCAACTTAATACTGGAAGGGGTTCGAACAATAACCGGAAGGTGGATTATTAGTCATAGATGCAGTTGGATTACGGTCTATGTATTATGTTGTAATGCCCAATCAAATCTCATAGGAGTCAAGATGTCTAGTATATGCATTGTATGCTTTCTCAAATCTATCAATTGCGCCGCTGTAATTTGTTCACCCAACATGTTATCTATCTTAAGGAGAATCACCTCTAGTGAACTATGGACCCTATTCCATACTTTTACCATTTATATACCATCTACTGTTACTGTTTACTATTGACTTTCTACAAGAAATTACTATCTTCCACACTATACGTTTAATCCTTTGTTTTCAGCAAAACCAGTGAGATTGGCAACCTCATTGTAAGTTGGGGCAAAGTTTTGTGGTTGTGTTGTGAAGGATTCCAAGTTGTCAGCAACACCTTGGACTTGTTTCCTTGCTCCTACTGGTTCTATAACCTTTGTTTCATAACTGAGGGAAAACTTGCTGCTGTGCTCATCATACCTTCCTCTTGGGGTTCCCAATAAGCTCTACATTTTGAGCCATCAAGCACTTTTTCTGGCGCTGTTGCCGGGGAGTTAAGGACAGCTTCACAAGGGGAGTCCCTCACAACCAATCTCTTTACTTTGTTTTTTGTTTTGCTTAGTTTATTTTGCTTTGTTTGCTTGTTTCTTTCTATAAAAAACACACAAAAAATAGTTCCTATTTTAGTTTATATTTTTGTTCGCTTGCTTTAATATAAAAAATGAGTACTCCTGAAAACACTTAGTTGTGTGACTTCACTAGCACCAACAATAATGATTTCATGTGCACACCTATTGCTCCACCTGTTCCTGAAGCTGCTTTCTTTGAAATTAAACCTACTTTGCTCAATCTTGTTATGAAAGAACAATTCTCTGGTGTTGGTACTGATGATGCTGTTGCTCACCTTAATAACTTTGTTGAACCTTGTGAGATGCAAAAACATAGGGATATAGATGGAGATATTATTAAGCTTAAATTGTTTCCTTTCTCTTTGAGAGGAAAAGCTAAAGAATGGTTGCTATCCCTACCTAGAAATAGTATTGATTCCTAGATTAAATGCAAAGATGCTTTCATTGGAAAATACTATCCTCCTACTAAGATTATATCTATGAGAAGTGAAATAATGAAATTTAAACAATTTGATAATGAACATGTTGCTCAAGCTTGGGAAAGAATGAAATCTTTGGTTAAGAATTGACCCACTCATGGACTGACTGCTTGGATGATTATCCAAACTTTTTATGCATGGCTGAATTATTCTTCAAGAAATCTGCTCGATTCTGCTGCTGGAGGCACCTTTATGACCATTAATTTGGGTGTTGCAACAAAGCTCCTTGATAATATGATGGTAAAGTATTCTGAATGGCATACTGAGAGAGCTCCACAAGGTAAGAAGGTAAATTATGTTGAAGAAACATCCTCCTTGAGTGATAAAATTGATGTTATTATGTTTATGCTTGTTAATGGAAAAGCTCATATTGATCCAAATCATGTTCCCTTATCCTCTTTGGTTGCTCAAGAAGAGAAAGTTGATGTGAACTTCATTAGAAATAATAATTTTGGCAACAATGCCTATAGGAATAATTTTGGTAGTAACAATTATAGGCCATATCCTCCAGTAATGGTAATGCTTATGGAAATTCCTACAACAACAATAGCAGTGCACCCTCTGAACTTGAAGTCATGCTTAAGGACTTTATTAATAAACAAACTGCTTTCAATAAAATTGTTGAGGAAAAACTCTCAAATGCTGAAAAATATATATCATCTTTGTCTGAAGCACAATCTTCTTTGATTAATAAAATGGTTGCTAAACCTGAAACCATGGAAAACCCCTTTGCTGCTACTAATGCCATACAAGTTAGGATTGATGAAAATGTTAGATTGTTAGCTGAATTGCATGCTAAGTGGGAAAGAGAAGATGAAATTATTAGAAATAATAGCATATGCACTATTACCACCACCAATGTTGATACTAGCAAACCACAGGAAGTCCCCATTCCTTCTGCAACAAAGCCTAAAACCAATGGAACCTTTTCTAATAAAAATGCTAAAATTCTTCAAAATATGGGAAACAATAGTTCCACTACCTTGGATGGTAATTTTGATTTTGATATTGATGATTGCAATATTTCTGAAGTAATTAAGTTCCTACAAAAGCTTGCTAGAAGTCCTAATGATAGTGCTATGAATATGGCCTTTACAAAACACATTACAAATGCTCTCATAAAAATTAAAGAAGAAAAGTTGAAACATAAAGCTTCTATTCCTAGGAAATTAGAAGATGGTAGGGAACCCATCATTAATATGAAAGTGAATGATTTTGATCTCAAAGCTTTATGTGATCTTGATACTAGTGTCTCTATTATGCCTAGAAGGATTTATGAAATGCTTGATTTGCCACCACTAGAACATTGTTATTGTTGGGTCCGCAGCATAGAAAACAAATTTTTTCCTACGGTGTGAACTACACGCCAAGATCTATCTACTAGGTACAAAGCAAACGGGTGGACATACATCCATAGAGAACTTACCCTCGAAGACAACGAGCTTTGTTAACGAGTAGGAAGTCGTGGTTGATGTAGTCGTACACTTGCCGATCTCAAGATCGTGAGGAAGTCCGAGCGCCACAACTCAGCAGCGCATCCGCTTTTCACACGTTCAAGCCACCGGACAACCTCCACCTCCTCGCTCCAGCGATCCAGCGGAAGCAGCAACTCCTTCCAGACGAAATGCCACCGGGAACATGTATCTCGCTAATCCGAGACCATGGGGGAATAATTCTAGAGGGGGAGAGAGATCCTTCACAAGGAGGTGTGAGGATGCAGGAGGGAATGGGTGGCCTTTTAAAGGAGGAGGGGGGTGCCCCCTCTCTCCATGGCCGGCGCATGGGAGGGTGACCCCTCACCTCCCCCATTCATGTGGTGGTAACTCCTCCACATTAAAATGCCTCTTCACATTCACTTTTAAAGTCTCCACTTTAAATGCATTAAGTTTCTCCAAATTTAATGCTCTCTCATTTAATAAAAACTCTTTTATTAAATTTATTCAGAATTTTGTTAATTACTTTAATTAACAAACATTCACATATAGCCCCTTGCAATATTTCAATATCACATGCAGAACCACCTTCTGCAATTTCACCCGAAACAATTTCCGGTTTCTATTGAAACAATTCCTGCGCTTTGCAATTCTTTTTGCGAAACATATGTGCTCCAAAATGGTGTTCGTAACTCTTAAGTGTGCCACCCTACGGTTCGCGAATAATGCAGACATGATCGAGACCCTTCTCCAATCAATAATCAGCAACGGGACCTAGAGATCCGTACTGACTCCTACACATTCAACGATGACTCCTGTGATCGTGAGAACCTTTAACGCTTGTAACTAAATCCCTTTGTCTCTCGATATATTACATGTCCGAGATTCGATCATCGGTATCTCCATACCTAGTTTGATCTCGTTACCGACATGCACTCTTTTCTCGTTCCCGTGATATAACATTCTAGTGATCACATCACTTGCTTGCAAGCTATTCTAATGTGATATCACCGAGAGGGCCCAGAGTATATCTATCCGTCATCTGGATTGACAAATTCCACTCTTGATCCATGAGCCTCAACATAACACCTTCGTAGCACTGAACCCATCTTTATAGTCACCCTGTTACGGTGTGACGTTTGATGTTATCAAGATACTCTTCCGGTGTTAGCAATTAACATGATCTCATGGTCTAAGGATAAAGATTACTTCGTATGATGTTATAGCAATATAAACACAATGACTTGATTGTAATGCTATACTTCGGATGAATGTTCATCACATCATTCCACCAATGGTGTGACCTTGTTATTAACAACATCCAATGTCCATGATCAGGAAACCTTGATCATCTTGTTAATCAACAAGCTAGTCTATAAGAGAGGCATGACTAGGAACCCTTTTTGTTTATTAAACACACATGTATTGATATTTCCTATCAATACAATTATAGCATGTAAAATAAACATCTATCATATACAAGGAATACATAATAACAACTTTATTATTGCCTCTCAGGGCATATTTCCTTTAGTCTCCCACTTGCACTAGAGACAATAATCTAGTTCACATAGTGATAAATCTAACACCCATGGAGTTCTGGTGTTGATCATGTTTTGCCCTAGGGAGTACTTTAGTCAACGGATCTGCTACATTCAGGTCCGTGTGCACTTTACAAATCTTTATATCTCCATCCTTGACATGCTCGCGGATGGAGTGAAACCGGCGCTTAATATGCTTGGAATTCTTGTGAGACCTTGGTTCCTTGGCGTTGGCTATGGCTCCATTGTTGTCACAATAGATCACCATCGGGTCCAACGCACTGGGAACCACACCCAGTTCCGTAATGAACTCTTTCATCCAAACCGCTTCCTGCGCTGCTTCTGAAGCAGCAACATATTCCGCCTCCGTTGTTGATCCAGCCACCACAGGTTGTTTGGAACTCCTCCAACTAACTGCTGCTCTGTTCAAGAGAAATACGTATCCGGATTGAGACTTAGAGTCATCCGGATCAGTGTCAAAGCTAGCATCGACATAACACTTAGCGACTAGCTCTTCTTCACCTCCGTATATAAGAAACATATCCTTAGTTCTTCTCAAGTACTTAAGGATATTCTTGACCGCTATCCAGTGTTCCGAACCTGGATCAGATTGGTACCTACTAGTCAAACTAATAGCATGTGCCACATCCGGTCTTGTACATAGCATGGCATACATTATAGAGCCTATGGCTGAGGCATAGGGGATCCTATCCATTATCTCTCTTTCTTCCGTAGCGGACTTTGAGTCTTACTCAATGTCTTGCCTTGCAACATAGGTAAGAACCCCTTCTTACTTCCGTCCATATTAAACTTCTTTAATATCTTATCAAGGTATGTACTCTGCGATAGCCCAATTAGGCGTCTTGATCTATCTCTATAGATTTTAATGCCTAATATATATGAAGCTTCACCAAGGTCCTTCATCGAAAATTTGCTGTTTAGATAACTTTTAACACTGTTTAAAAGATCTAAATCATTTCCAATCAATAATATGTCATCCACATATAATATCAGAAATGCCACATTGCTCCCACTCACTTTCTTGTAAATACAAGCCTCTCCATAAGTTTGGACAAATCCAAACTCTTTGATCACCTCATCAAAGCGGAGATTCCAACTTCGTGATGCTTGCTTCAGTCCATAGACGGATCGCTGAAGCTTGCACACCTTATTAGCATCCTTAGGATCGACAAAACCCTTAGGTTGTATCATATACAACTCTTCTTCAATATTACCATTGAGGAACGCAGTTTTGACATCCATCTACCATATTTCATAATCGAAATATGCAACAATTGCTAACATAATCCTAACCGACTTAAGCATAGCTACGGGAGAGAATGTCTCATCGTAGTCAACTCCTTGAATTTTTCGAAACCCCTTTGCGACAAGTCGAGCCTTATAGATGGTCACATTACCATCAGCATCAGTTTTCCTTTTGAATATCCATTTATTCTCAACGGCCTTTCGGTCGTGAGGTAAGTCCACCAAGTTCCAAACCTGGTTCTCGTACATGGATTCCATCTCGGATTTCATGGCTTCTAGCCATTTGTTGGAATCCGGGCTCATCATCGCTTCTTCATACATCGCAGGGTCATCCATTTCATCAACCATGAAATTCACAATAGGATTGCCGTACAGTTCAGGAGCTGCACGTGTCCTGCTTGTCCTGCGAGGTTCGGTAGTGTCCTCTTTCGGAGTTTCATGATCAATATCATTAGCTCTCTCTTCATTAGGTGAAGTCAACTCCGAAACAACTTCTGGAGCTGCGCTACTCACCATTTCATGAAGAGAAGGTTCAATAACCTCTTCGAGTTCTACCTTCTGACTACTCACACCTTTCGCGAGAATCTCCTTCTCAAGAAAGGATCCATTCTTGGCAATAAAGACCTTGCCTTCAGATCTGTGATATAATGTATACCCAATCGTTTCCTTAGGGTATCCTATGAAGATGCATTTTTCCGCTTTGGGTTCGATTTTATCCGGTTGAAGTTTCTTCACATAAACATCGCATCCCCAAACTTTAAGAAATGACAGCTTAGGTATGTTTCCAAACCATAATTCATACGGTGTCTTTTCAAAGGATTTAGATGGTGCCCTATTTAAAGTGAATGTAGCGGTTTCCAGTGCATAACCCCAAAATGACAGTGGCAAGTCAGTCAGAGACATCATAGATCGAACCATATCCAATAAAGTACGATTACGACGTTCTGACACACCATTACGTTGTGGTGTTCTGGCAGGCGTGAGTTGTGAAATTATCCCACCGTCTTTCATATGTGTGCTAAACTCGTAACTAAGATACTCTCCTCCACGGTCGGACCGCAGAAATTTGATCTTTCTGTTACGATGATTTTCCACTTCATTCTGAAATTCTTTGAACTTTTCAAATGTTTCAGACTTGTGTTTCATCAAATAGATATACCCATATCTACTCAAATCATCCGTGAAAGTAACAAAATAACGATATCCACCTCGCACCGACACACTCATTGGTCCACACACATCAGTATGTATGGTTTCCAATCGATATGTCGCCCGTTCCATTGAACCGGAAAATGACGTTCTAGTCATCTTACCCATAAGGCATGGCTCACATGTATCAAATGATTCAAAATCAAGTGATTCCAAAAGTCCATCAGAATGGAGTTTCTTCATGCGTTTAACGCCAATATGACCTAGACGGCAGTGCCACATATATGTAGATATATCATTATCGAGTTTAATCCTTTTAGCATCAACATTATGAATATGCGTAATACTGCTATCGAGATCCAACAGAAATAAACCATTCAACATAGGTGCATGACCATAAAAGATATTGTTCATATAAATCGAACAACCATGTTTTCAGACTTAAATGAATAACCACTTTGCATCAAACATGATTCGGATACAATGTTCATGCTCAGTGCAGGCACCAAATAACAATTATTTAGGTTTAAAACTAATCCTGATGGCATATGGAGAGGCAGCGTTCCGACGGCGATCACATCAACTCTTGATCCATTGCTGACCCGCATCGAGACCTCATCCCTTGCTAGTTATTGCTTGTTCCGCAGCCCCTGAACCGAGTTACATATATTAGCAACCGATCCGGTATCAAATACCCAGATGCTACTGTGAGTACTAGTCAAGTACACATCAATAACATGTATATCACATATACCTTTGTTTGCCTTGCCGGACTTCTTGTCCGCCAAATACTTGGGGCAGTTGCGCTTCCAATGGCCAGTCCCCTTGCAATAGTAGCACTCGGTGTCAGACTTAGGGCCAGCTCGGGGTTTCTTTTCAGGCGTGGCAAT
This sequence comes from Avena insularis, assembly GCA_023614405.1. Taxonomy (NCBI): domain Eukaryota; kingdom Viridiplantae; phylum Streptophyta; class Magnoliopsida; order Poales; family Poaceae; genus Avena; species Avena insularis. Next base: position 457,398,698 of record CM042694.1, read on the forward strand.
AGACTTGCCACCCTTCTTTCCCTTGTGCTTGCGTTTCTTGTCCTTCTTGAAAACGGTGGTCCTATTGATCATCAACACTTGATGTTCATTCCTAATCTCCACTTCCATAGTCTTAAGCATTGACAGAAGCTCGGGAAGAGACTTCTTCATGCCCTGCATATTATAGTTCATCACGAAGCTCTTGTAGCTAGGTGGCAGAGATTGGAGAACACGATGTATGCCTAAGTCAGTGGGAATCGTTATTCCCAAGGACACAAGCTTATCGGCGTACCCAGACATTTTGAGTACGTGCTCACTAACGGAGCTGTTTTCCTCCATCATGCAGCTAAAGAACTTTTCTGTAGCATTATAACTCTCTACGGCAGCATGGGTATCTAAAATCATTTTAAATTCTCCCATGGTATCAAAGGCATTGCCATTTTCGAAACATTTTCGAAGTTCTGGCTCTAGCCCATACAGTATGCCGCAATGAACTAAGTTGTGGTCCTCCTGACGAGTTATATAGACGTTCTTTTCTTTGTCAGGGGCATCAGGAGCTGGTGGGGGGCCTAGCAGCGCATCTAGCACATATTGCTTTTGTGCAGCAGTGAGGAGAATCCTCAAATTCATAGCCCAGTTGGTGAAGTTGCTACCATTCGCAGCAAGTTTCTCTTTCTCCATGAACACATTGAAATTTAAAGCAGGTGGTGCCATCTACAACAAAATTTGTAAAGTATATTTAGACTAAGTTTATGATAGATTGAGTTCGACTAATCCAAATTACTAATGAACTCCCACTCAAAAACGACATCCCTCGTGTCCTTTTGGTGATTACATGAACCAAATCCACTACACCAAGTCCGATCATCACGTGAGTCGGTGTAGCTTCAAAGGCGAGCATCTATATGGACATCATATCAACTATATGACTCATGCTTAACCTTTCAGTCCATGTTCCGAGGCCATGTCTGTACATGCTAGGCTCGTCAAGTAAGAACCTTAGTATTTGCGTGTGTAAAACTGTCTTACACCCGTTGTATGAAAGCGTAGAGTTGAAAACACCCGATCATCACGTGATGCCTCAAAACACGATCCACAAAACGGTGCATACTTAAGGAAGAACACATTTTTATCTTGATATCTAAATGAGGGATCATCTTATAATGCTACCAAACGCGCCAAACTAGCAATATAAGATGCTAACATCTAATGTGTGAAGTGAGATGATATGGTCCATGCATTTGATCTCTATCATTTGCATCGTGGTATGATCTTTATCATTCCTTTGTGTGTAAGGCCAAGGTCTATGGAACTTACACGTTAAGTGAGTTGTAAGAGTATCTATTATACATCTACTTACAACAATACCATATCAAAACACTAGCCCAGCAACGATCTAAACTAGACGCCTCTAATTTATCAATTGCAAGTTTTACGTGGCTTAGGGATTTCGGAGGTAGAACCTGTCTAACCTACAAACATGAACCATGACGAGGATAACCCAGTTATTAGCAACTCGTTGTAAATCAGATATTGACTATAGTAGGAGAGACAGACACCCGTCAGCCACTTATGCAAAACAAGTTGCATGTCAGTCGTGGAACCGGTCTCATGTACGATGACATGTAAGGTTGGTCCGGGACACTTCATCCCACTATGCCACCAATATCCAAAGTACATAGAAGATGCAATAACATGATCATCATCGCCCACATATAAACATATGTGTACTACCCGTGCAAAGCACCTACGCATAGATCAGGCTCTGATACCACTGTTGGGTCCGCAGCATAGAAAACAAAAAATTTCCTACGGTGTGAACTACACGCCAAGATCTATCTACTAGGTACAAAGCAAACGGGTGGACATACATCCATAGAGAACTTAACCTCGAAGACAACGAGCTTTGTTAACGAGTAGGAACTTGTGGTTGATGTAGTCGTACACTTGCCGATCTCAAGATCGTGAGGAAGTCCGAGCGCCACAACTCAGCAGCGCATCCGCACTCGCACACACGTTCAAGCCACCGGACAACCTCCACCTCCTTGCTCCAGCGATCCAGCGGAAGCAGCAACTCCTTCCAGATGAAATGCCACCGGGAACATGTATCTCGCTAATCCGAGACCATGGGGGAATAATTCTAGAGGGGGAGAGAGATCCTTATGAAGGTGGTGTGAGGATGAAGGAGGGATTGGGTGGCATTTTATAGGAGGAGGTGGGTGCCCCCTCTCTCCATGGCCGGCGCATGGGGGGTGACCCCTCACCTCCCCCATTCATGTGGTGGTAACTCCTCCACATTAAAATGCCTCTTCACATTCCCTTTTAAAGTCTCCACTTTAAATGCATTAAGTTTCTCCAAATTTAATGCTCTCTCATTAAATAAAAACTCTTTTATTAAATTTATTCAGAAGTTTGTTAATTACTTTAATTAACAAACATTCACATATAGCCCCTTGCAATATTTCAATATCACATGCAGAACCACCTTCTGCAATTTCACCCGAAACAATTTCCGGTTTCTATTGAAACAATTCCAGCCCATTGCAATTCTTTAAATGCAAAACATATGTGCTCCAAAATGGTGTCCGTAACTCTTAAGTGTGCCACCCTACGGTTCGCGAATAATGCAGACATGATCGAGACCCTTCTCCGATCAATAATCAGCAGCGGGACCTGGAGATCATACTGACTCCTACACATTCAACGATGACTCCTGTGATCGTGAGAACCTTTAACGCTTGTAACTAAATCCCTTTGTCTCTCGATATATTACATGTCCGAGATTCGATCATCGGTATCTCCATACCTAGTTTGATCTTGTTACCGACATGCACTCTTTTCTCGTTCCCGTGATATAACATTCTAGTGATCACATCACTTGCTTGCAAGCTATTCTAATGTGATATCACCGAGAGGGCCTAAAGTATATCTATCCGTCATCTAGATTGACAAATTCCACTCTTGATCCATGAGCCTCAACATAACACCTTCGTAGCACTGAACCCATCTTTATAGTCACCCTGTTACGGTGTGACGTTTGATGTTATCAAGATACTCTTCCAGTGTTAGCAATTAACATGATCTCATGGTCTAAGAATAAAGATTACTTCGTATGATGTTATAGCAATATAAACACAATGACTTGATCGTAATGCTATACTTCGGATGAATGTTCATCACATCATTCCACCAATGGTGTGACCTTGTTATTAACAACATCCAATGTCCATGATCAGGAAACCTTGATCATCTTGTTAATCAACAAGCTAGTCTATAAGAGAGGCATGACTAGGAACCCTTTTTGTTTATTAAACACACATGTATTGATGTTTCCTATCAATAAAATTATAGCATGTAAAATAAACATCTATCATATACAAGGAATACATAATAACAACTTTATTATTGCCTCTCAGGGCATATTTCCTTCAGTTATTTAGATGTCTAACTTGATGATAATGCTAAAAAGAAACTCATGGGAGTATTAATGATGTTCTTATTATAATTAACAATACCTATGTCCCTGTTGATTTCTATGTTTTGGATGTTGAATGCAATGCTTCTTGTCCTATTACCTTGGGAAGACCTTTTCTTAGCACAGTTGGTGCTATTACTGATATGACGGAAGGCACCATTAAATATCAACTCCCACTCAAGAAAGGTATAGAATACTTCCCTAGGAAGAGAAAGAAGATACCTTTTGCCTCTCCTATTAAAACAAAATTTGGTCTTAATGCTTCTTCATTCAAAAATACTTGAATCTTGGTTCCTATGCCTAGCTCAAAGGTGTTAAAGAAAAGCACTATTGGGAGATAACCCAAATTTCTATTCAGTAAGTTTTTATTTTGTTGAGTCTTGGAAGTTATTACCTCTGAAATAACCTATCCTTATCCTTTTTGTGTGGTTTTTGTGCCAAGAATAACCTCTAATGAGAGAGAAGTAAGACTTGGGAAAGTTGTTGTCCCGAAATAGATTTTTGTGCTTCACTATAAAACATCGCGAAAAATCTCTGAACGTTAGATTGAGCTATAATGTTTTGTGCTTATGCCCCAGGTTTTTATCTAACTTTTGTTAGTTCAGCACTTTTCGATTTGAGCAACAGAAGGTCTTCGAAAAAATTGGTTTTTACCTGCTGGTCTATTTTGACAGATTTCTGCCATTATTTGCATTTGCCTCTTAATCTCTTTCTCTTTGAGTTCTCTTTGATCACTTGAGCTTTTAGAAGGAATTGCTACAGTAGCTTGTGTTTTAATGGAAGTTTTACTTGTGTTGAAACTAAACCAAAGGACCTATTATCTTGAATACAGTAATGTTGCTAATGAGGATTGTGTGAAGTTTTGTATGAAGGAAATTTTCAAGTGTAGGGGAAGAATAATGTGATAAGATGAAGTATGGACAAAAGCTCAAGCTTGGGGATGCCACTCGTGTCACCCCAAGAAATATTCAAGAAGTACAAGCGTCAAAGCTTGGGGATGCCCAAGTTATCCCCTTCTTCATTAATAAAAATCTGAGGTTTTCTTCCAAAACACTCCATGTTTATTGTTTCATGCACAATTGTGTTGGTCTTGGGACATCTTCATTTTTTCTTTTAGTTTTCTTTTGTTTAGTTTGCTTAAATAAATTGGTTGGACCCCTCCATTCATATGATATTTCAAATAAGTTGATTGGTGATTAGAAAAGAGTAGGAAAGTTCATGCATACAAGTGGTACAAAAGGAGTTTTGTTTTGACTGTGGCCTAGACTTTATCATGTCATGTTTGATATTTCTTTGACTTTATGCTTAGTAATTGTTGCTGTAGCATGACTTGTTCCAAACATTTGATATTTCATAATGTGCCTTGAAAGAATCATGCGTTGTTTTAGCATACAAAAGCATAATATTGTGGTATTCTCCTTTGATGCTTTATTTGGGTTGACTTGGCACATGCTTACACCATGTTAAGACTATGAACAAGTCACCTTAGGCTCTATGACCATTTAGTTTTGTTTTGACTTGTAATATCACTTTATGCTTTAATTAATAATGTTTTGTCGCTTTGCATGATTATGGCCATTAGTGCTCTCTTAGTTGGTCGCTCCCAGTCTTTTGCTAGCTTCCACGTGTACCAAGTATGAGTTCTAATCATGCATCCAATCCCGAAGAAAACCAAGTTATTCCATAGAGTCCACTATAAATTCCTATGCATGGTGTTTTACACTATTCCAACTATATTCATGTTTTTATCTACCTTCCAATTTAAACTTGTTACGTGAAAATTAGTGATTAAAGCTCTCACGAACTTGATGGCACACTTTACTTTCTTGCACTTAATAAACTTGAGCCATTGTGTCCATCTATGTTGCGTATATGCTTGCACATTATAAGTTGAGAATTAGCAGAACCATGCTATCATGGGGAATGCTCTCAACATTGCACTTATTATTCAGTTGATATCATGTTCTTTTGTTTATGGATCCCGGCAGTGTGAAATAAAAGGGGAGCTTGTAAGCTCATGGAGTTTGTATGTGTGTTAGAGAAACGCCTGGGCGGCTAGCCTACGACATGCCTAATCATGGTGGAAACTTGCAGCATAACCATAGCGAGCATCTGTAAAGCATCCTCAATAAAAACCTATGCAAATAGCAAATAAAAAGATCGCTGAGATGCTCATTGTCTGTTGCCTTGTCATTTTGATATGGGATATGTCGTCGGATTGATGAGAAGTATGCCATGAGGGGGTCCTAGAGGCATGCGGAAGAGAGGGGTGTGAGACGTACGGTGTTCCGGGACGGTGAGCACACAAGTTTACCCAGGTTCGAATCAGCCGCCTTTGGATGGATCCTACTCCTGCTAGCAATCCAGTAATATGACAGAGCCGGAGTATGGGTTACAAGGGTTCGCCTATGCGAGTTGAGATTGTAGACTATTGAGGTGGTGCCATAAAGGCTCTCCCTAGGATGACTTATATAGATATCCGGCCTAGGGTTACAGGAGATATCTGTCCGGCTACGACTAAGAGTTGGTTACAGAGTACATCTTGAACTACAAGTAACACTATGGGCCTAAGTCGGTAAGTCTTCTGGGCCTTCCCGCAGCCAGACTGGACTCCGTCTCTTCTCTTCTCCCTGACTGGGCCGCCCGTGAAGCAAAGCTCTAACCCGAAGTGGGCCACCCTGGTCAGTGAGGAACTATGAGGATACCCGGAAAGTATATCCCCAACAGCAGCCCCCGGAGGCCTCCAAGATCCAAAGTCAGATTCATCATTGTCTATCTTGATCTTCGGCTTGCAGAATCTTGAAGGGTTCCTGAAACTTCACAACAAAAAATACGATCCGGGTCTTAAAAATAAGTCGGACCTATCAACATGTTACTCAGATTTTCCAGCTTGATTTTCAAACTAAGCCGGAACTTGGTCTCTGACGTCACCTGACACTGGTCATGGTCAAGTCACGTCTTCTGACAAACATCCTATCAGCACGACCGTTGGTGGGTCCGTCGTTCGCGGAACCGAGGCGCCGTTTCAATGCGTACACAGAGATCGAGGCGACGTAATCATCGCGTGGGTCCTTCCCAGTTCCTTCCACGACGCATGGTGGTTACACAATGCGATTTGCACGAATATTGGCGCAGGTAGGTGGATATAAGGGGTGAGGATTTCCTTCCCTCCTCCTCACCTGTTCCCTTTGCCGTTCCTTCTCCTCCACATCTCCCTAGTGCACATAGCTCTCCCACCTCCAAAATTCTAGCGCCGCCCATCCAAGGTCACCAGCGCACCGGAGAAATGGCTTCTTCCTCATCATCTGGCTTAGCAGTGGTGGCGGTGACGGCGGCGGCAGAGAAGGAGAGCAACCAGGGAGTCTGGATCCCGTGCCTCCTCGACGACGAGAAACTCCGCGGCGTGGAGAATGAAGGTCTCCTCCGCGCCGACGACTGGCGGAGCGGTTCTGGCGAAACCATCCCCCATCCACGCGCCGACAAGCGGGTCCACTTCAGAACCCACCTCGACAGAGGTTTGTCCTTTCCTCCCTCGAAATTATTTTCCGAGGTGATTGATCACTACGGTGTATAGCTCCACCATCTTCCCCCGAACTCCATCTTAGAGATGAGTTCATACGCAGCTCTGTGCAAGGGGTATCTCGCCATTAGGACGAGTCTCACTCTGTTTCGTTTCTACTTCCATGTTCGTAGAAACTCTATCACTGCCGGTAATCCCTACATTACTGGTACTATTACCCTTTCTGTTAGATGCGGGTGCAATTATCCTCGCATTTCTGCCAGTGAGTCGGTCAAACAATGGCCGGCCACTTTCTTCTATCATAAGGATATTCCTGCTCCCGGCAAAGCTACCGCTTTGCCGGCTTTCGTCGACGGAGCTGCCACGGCCCAACCGTCCTAGGACGAGGCTCCTCCGGCTCTCAATGATGATCTGATCCTCGCCAAGAGGCGGATCGAATATATGATTAAACACAAGGGCCTGAAAGGGTCCGACTTAGTCCAGTGCTGGGTGTCACGCCGGATACAGCCTCTGCAGTATCACGGGGACCAACTAATGCATTCCATCACGAAGTCAAAACAAGACTCCCTCCGCATCAGCCCCAATACCCTAAAGCCATAGGACTACATAAGCTAGATAAAATGGCTGATTAAGGAGCGGATTGAGAGAAAGATCCCGGATGTGTCTCTGGACATGCACACAGCGGAAGACCCTGTGGTTCCGGTAAGCTTCAACAATACACCCTTTTATGTGTTTCACCTTTTTAAGTTACTTTGCAATACTGAAATATTTTCTTCTTGTCAGCTTGACGAACTCCCCGACTCGGAGCTAGCTCCCCTCGAAGGATATCCTCCGGAGTTTCCTCAGGAGGCGGAACTAGTCCCACTGCCAGACATTGTGCCCAAGAAGCGCAAGGCTTCGATAGTGGCAATTTGCCCAAAGGAGGTGCCAGTCGTGAAGAGGTAAACTTCAACACAACTTCCAATTTTGTTCCTTATTCGAATTTTGTTTCCGAGAAGTAATGTTTTCCATTCTTATTACATTCTTAGAGCTAAGCAGGTCATCAAGGGTAAGGGGAAGGGAACTTCTTCGAAGCCCTTGCGGCAGACGAAGCTGAACATAACTTCTCTTGCCATGGCTCCTCCGACTGCAGCTCCTCAATCCTCTGCAACGCCGGTGATCACACCAATGCGGGTTGTCGCAGAAGATCTGGCTCCTTCAACAGAGCCAGCGACCCTTGAGTCGCAGACTGATGCCACCACGGGTGGCTCAGATTTAGATAAGGGTGAACCCTCTTTGGGTAATGATCCCTCGGCAGAGACCTTCGCCGAAAACCTCCTGAACAATCCGGGACTTGACAAATTTGGCTTGTCTCGGAAATCTGCGGAGGAGATCCAGCGGCTTGCCTGGCAATGCCTGGAGAAGAGAAATCTCTCTGCCAAAGAAGAAGCACAAGAGGCGGAAGACATCAAGTACTCCGACTTTCTTGAACAAGTTTGCCTTCGTGACGAGGGACTTAGAGCTGGTGTACTTCCACCACCTCCGGTTATTCCCCTCACCCTTGCCGAGAAGGTTACCACCAAGGTGAACATGTGTCTGAGCAAGCTCACACATGAACATCATGTAAGTCGGAATTTCAACCCACGATTTTCTTTATTGCATTTCATATCATATCCTCTAGCCCCCAAGCATGAAGTAGGATATACAATCCGGGTTTATGCTTCCTTAGGATGCCAAAGAATGAACTAGTGTAGCCCCCAAGGCTCGTGCTAATATTAGTAACAATATTAGCCCAAGTCTTCAGTAGACTTCTGACTCTGGGTATTCTGACTTACAAAAAGTTAATTCATATAACCAGGAATTGTTGAAGAACATCTGCAACAAGCGGAGAGAGTTCAAAGCTCTCCGACTTGAAAATGCTGAGCTTAAGGTTTCCAAGGATGAGGTCGGAGGTAAACATGCCGAGACTCAAACCCTGTCTTGATTTTCATAGTCAAATATTTTTTACTGAACTATTGTTCTTTTGTCTTACAGCACTGGTAAAACAGTCCTGTGCTATGATCGAAGAGGCCGAGAATTTGAAGACCTTGGTGGTGGAAAACAAGGATCTCCACCAAGATCTAGACCAGCTTAAGGCGGATCATGAGAAGAGCATAGCTCAAGTTCTCGAATCCTCCTCCATGGCCACCGTGGAGCGTGATCGCAAGATTGCACTCCACGAGAAGAAAATCTCGGATCTCAACGACGAGCTTTGTAGAGAGAGGGACCTTTCCACGGCACTCCGGGTTAAACTTCGGAGTCTTCGAGAAGAGAAGACCAAGGTTGACGATGTCATCCTCGGTAAGTTTCCAACTTTCTGACTTGCTTTTATTCTTCGACCTTTTCAATGTCGGATTTTTCTTAACTGTTTTGGTGTTATATACACAGGTCCTATGAACTTGACGGACACCTCTTCTGCCGAACCCCGCACCCAACGGCTTACCCAAGTCGGTGATTTGCTCCATGACTTCCGCTAATCCATCGAGGACATTGGCAAAGCTCTCAAGGTTCCGGACATGCATAGCATGTCCGACTTTCAGGTGCGGGACAAGGCCAAGGCGATGCCGCAGCTTGTCCAGGACTAGAACATGTCCTACGCGTGATCCGCTGCGAAGAACGCTCTCACCATGGTCATGAGCCACCATGGAAACATGGAGATATGGAAAGTGACCAGAGGGTACTGCAAGGTGGATGAAGATGGCCAGGAGCAGGATATCAAGGTCATCATGCACTCCTGCACCGGATATGGGTGCCACATAGCTGACTTAACCAGCTACGATACTCCCTTCTTCACCCGCGTGGCTACACCGCCTCCGCCTCCGAAAGAAGCTGCTGAAGTGTCCGACGATGAATAGACCGTATCAGATCTGAATGTCTCGGATCATTATCAAACTGAGGTCGATGCATCCAGCAAGCCGGCAGCGCCTACCTCTTCTCCTGCACCATAGATTACCAAAAACAAATGTATTATTCCGATAAACATTATGGGTCTGTAAATATGCAGTACTATAATTTTTCTAGTGCTAAGCTTTTGATCTATTCAGCACTTTTTGGCTTTAAATTTTTATGTGCCTGAAATTTTTACATAAGCACTTATAATTTTTCGTCTATACTTATCGTTTATCTGGCTTTCCGCCTCGTCCCTCTCGTGAGCTGGCTAAACCTTCTGCACGGAAATTTTACCGAGCAACGGAGCTCAATTGCTAAACCAGTTATACTCGGAAACAAAGCCGGCTTCCAGTACCAACAATTCACTACTTGGAAAATACCCGCATCCGGCAATCAGACAAATAACCAAAGCATAGACTAGAAACTTTAGAGTTATACCCGAAGGTAGCATTTTTAGAATCGGAAATCTAAACCAGAACAAACATGAGCATAAAGTACTTTCAAGTATTCTGGGATTTTCGACTATGACATGATCATTCGAAAATAAGATGGTAGAAACTTCTCAGAAAAACTTGAGGCAACCAAAACTTTTATTTCTCACAGAACATGTACATATGTATGATTACAAAGAAGGATAAACTAAGAATAAAAGGGACATAGCTGAGCAATATTCCACGGTCTGTTTAACTCATCTGGATTTGTACTGCCTCCAGCTCTCTTTCTCTTCTTAGTAGCAGGTCTTTCTTTAACTGGCCTCATGTTAGTTAAGTAGTACGAACAATTGTGGAATACTCGACTAACCAAGAAGGGCCCTTTCCATACTGGGGAAAGTTTGTGCTTTCTTTGTTGCACAAGCTGGAGAACCAAATCACCTTTATTGAAAGATCTGTTTCGGACTCTCTGGCTATGATACTTGTGTAACTTATGCTGATAGGCTGTTGATCTCATTTCAGCAACGACGCGAACTTCTTCGACTAAGTCGAGATATTTTGTCGAGAAATCTCGGCATCTTGTTCGATATACGCGGCCACTCTAGGAGAAGTGTGAATCAAATAACTAGGAAGAACTGCTTCTGCGCCATAGACCAAGAAGAAAGGTGTGTATCCTATTGACCTGTTCGGAGTTGTTCGTAAACTCCATATTACAGAGGGTAATTCCTCTACCCAAGCCCCCGCAGCACATCATAATGGTGCTTCGAGTCTCGGTTTTAGGCCTTGTAAGATTAAACCATTTGCTCTTTCAACTTGTCCGTTAGCCTGTGGATGTGCGACTGACGCAATGTCAAGCCGGACATTTTGCTCGTTGCAGAATTCAGCTAATTCTCCCATAGAAAATTACTCCCGTTGTCCGTGATAATACAATGCAGATAACCATACCGGATTATAACATCCTCGACAAATCTTTTGGCTGTTGCTCCATCACAGCTAGTGACAGGTTTTTGTGAATTTATCCACCATCACAAAGAGGTGAGTAAATCCACTTGGAGCTCGTCTAAATGGTCCTACCATGTCAAGCCCCCAGACCGCAAAAGGCCATGTTATAGGTATTGTTCGCAGCTGATCAGCCGGAATATGAGCTTGTTTGGCGTACTTTTGGCAGCCCTTGCACGTCTTGACCAGCCTTTCGGCATCTGCCTGGGCTGTAAGCCAGAAAAACCCGTGCCTGAAGGCTTTTGCCACTAAAGATTTGGCCGCAGCATGGTGACCACACTCGCCTTCATGGATTTCCCTTAGGATTTCCACTCCTTCTTCCGGAGATACGCAGCACTGAAAAACCCTAGAAACACTCCACTTATAGAGCTCACCTTTAACTATAGTATAGGATTTTGCTCGTCAGACAATCTGCCGGCTCAGCACCTCATCTTCGGGTAATTTGCCATCTGCCAAATAATCAAGGTAGGGTTGAGTCCAGCTAGGAATTATAGCCAGAACTGCTATTAAGGGTGAGTCGGATTTGGTCGGATATTCCTCATCCACTCCCTTTATTGAGGGAACTTTGAGGTGCTCTAAAAAAGCGCCATCCGGGACCTCTTTCCGTGCATAGCCTATCCGAGATAAGGCATCTAATTCCTCATTTTCTGCTCGAGGGATGTGTTGAACCTGAAACCCTTCGAACGATTTAGATAGACCATCCACGACAGCTTTATATGCTGCCATGTGTTTATTTGCATTACAAATATACGAAACTTGCTGAGCAACAAGATCCGAATCTCTGTAACACATCAAACGTCGGATGCCAATATCCTTAGCAATCCGGATTCCATGTAGCAGTGCTTCATACTCAGCAATATTATTTGTCGCTATGAAGTGAATCTGCAACACGTATAGAAGTTTATCACCTTGAGGTGATTTGAGCACCACGCTAGCCCCCGAGCCCCCACGAGCCTTAGACCCATCAAAATACAGGGTCCAATATTCTGACTCAGGGAGGGTCATATTCTCCTTTGTCTCTATCCAATCAGTGACAAAGTCGGCAAGGATTTGGGATTTGATTGATGTCCGAGGTTTGTACTCAACATCGAAAGCTGAAAGCTCTATTCCCCATTTGGCGACGCGTCCTGTGGCGTCACTGTTGTTGATTATATCTCTCATGGGAGCTGTGCTCACCATGGTAATTGGATGCTCCTGAAAATAGTGTCGTAGCTTATGAGATGCCAAGAAGACACCGTAAGCTAGCTTCTGATAGTGCAGATACAACTGTTTTGATTCTGTCAGGACCTTACTGACAAAGTAAGTCAGACATTGTACCAAGTGTTCCTGATTTTCTTCCGGTCTCTCCACCACCATGACAATAATAACGACTTTGTTTGTCGCAGCTAGATAAAGCAACATCGGTTCCTGTGGTTCCGGTGCGGCAAGGATAGGAGCAGATGAGAGTACTTTCTTCAGGTCTTGTAACGCAGCCTCAGCTTCGTCGGTCCACACAAAATCCTTAGTCTTTTTCAGGAGTTTGTATAATGGTGCGGCTCTTTCACCAAGCCGGCTTACAAACCGACTGACTGCAGCAATGCAACCAGTTAGTCTTTGTACGTCCTTCAGGCGAGTTGGCCTGGAAATATTGAGTATAGCCTTGATTTTGTCCCGGTTCACCTCTATGCCTCTTTGAGACACGATGAAACCTAACAATTTTCCGGCTAGGATTCCAAAGAAGCATTTCTTCGGATTAAGCTTTATGTTGTATTTTTGTAGATTGGTGAACATTTCCTCCAAGTCGGAAATCAGTGTTTCCTTGTTTTTGGACATCACCGCAATATCATCCACGTATGCATGTACATTGCGTCCGAGTTGGTCATGGAGGCAATGCTGCATCGTGCGCTGGTACGTAGCTCCTGCGTTCTTCAGCCCAAAGGGCATCGTAACAAAACAGAAGGTTCTGAAGGGGGTTATGAATGAAGTTTTGACTTTGTCAGACTCCTTCACCCGAATTTGGTGATAACCGGAATATGCGTCGAGAAAATAGAGGAGTTCCGAGCCTGCCGTAGAATCGATAACTTGATCAATCCTAGGCAAAGCGAACGGATCTTTTGGACAAGCCTTATTCAAGGCAGTATAATCAACACACATCCTTAAATCAGTGGTGTCCTTTTTAGGGACCATTACAGGATTGGCCGACCACTCAGTGTGGATGACCTCTTCTATGAACCCGGCTAACTCTAGCCGTGCTAGTTCCTTAGCTATTGCCTTACGCTTTTCATCGCGGAAACATCGTAAGGATTGTTTGACGGGTTTAGCGTTTGGGTTTACATTTAAAGAGTGCTCGGCAAGTTCCATAGGTACTTCGGTCATGTCAGATGGCTGCCATGCGAAGATATCTTGATTTGCTTTGAGGAACTTGACGAGCGTGCTTTCCTATGCGCTATCTAGGCGTACGCCTATCTGGGTCACCTTGGAGGGGTCATCATCCTTCAATGGCATCTTCTTCGTCTCTTCTGTTTCCATGAACGCCAGATTCGGCTTTGGCACCTCCTTCTTCGTTGTGGGCATCTCGGACGGATCTATGCTCCTCTTGATCTCCTGGTACTCCTAGGCATGCAGCACGACTTCAACAAAGGCGGCATTTCCATCCTCACACTCTTATGCTTTCTTCGGGTCTCCCCTGATGGTGATTACATCGTTGGGACCTGGAATTTTCATCATATTGTAAATGTAACACGGACGAGCCATAAAGGCCCAATAAACCGGACGTCCGAATATAGCGTGGTACGCGCTCTTGAACGGGACCACTTCGAAGGAAAGTGCTTCCGTCCGATAGTTCTTTGGAGTTCCAAAGGTGACATCCAAAGTGATTTCTCCCAGGGAATTAGCTTGTCTTCCTGGGACAACTCCATGAAAAATCACAGAGCTGTGATTCAGCTGGGTCTCCGAGATCTTCATTCGGCGTAGCGTTTCAACATACAAAATATTGATACTGCTGCCGCCGTCCATGAGAGTCTTGGAGAAACCATAACCGTCAATAAGTGGGTTGATGATTAAGGCGTATTTTCCTTGCCTGTGTAGCTTAGGAGGATGATCAGCGCGGTCAAACATGATTGCCACTTCCGACCAATTCAAAAATTGGGAGACAGCCGGAACTATTGCATTGAGCTCATGTAGGACTGCTTTCTTAACCTTTGCTGGTTGAGATCCGAGGAAGGTGACATAAGTATCTTTCTTGGTCAGAAAATTTTTCTTCCCTTCCGGCTTGGGGTTTGAGCCATCAGCTTCCTCCATGTCGGAATCTTCCTTGGTCTCTTTATCTTTTTCGGGATTCTTCTTTCCCTTCTTCCACTTAGCTTTATAGCCAGCGGTGTCGTCTCTCTTGATGTCGTCATTGAAACGACACTCAGCATTGGTGTGGGACGAGCCCCCATTGGCGTCTAGGTGATGCACACATGGGTTATTGGCAATGCCGGCCACAGTGTAGGTTTTGCCTGGTTGCTGGTCTCCTCTACCTTGAACTCTCGAAGTCCCACGACCACGCCCGCGGCCTCTGCCGTGTCCTCCTCATCCTCCAGACCCGAAAGTAGCAGTGACCACTGCCGTTTCCATGTTGGGTTTCTCTTTCGAGGTGTTCTTGTGCTTCTGAGCTTGTTGCTTTGGTTGTTTTGCCGACTGTGGCACAGCTAGGGCGTTGAGTAATCTCTCTGCATCATCGTCAGCATCCGCATACTTGCTCGCTGTTTCTATCATCTCTCCCAAATCAGTAACTTTGTCGCACTTCAAGCGATGATGTAGTAAACCAATTGGGAGACCTACAATGAAAGCTTCAATCGCAGTTTGGTCATTTACTCCTTCACAGGAGTTCTTGGTGTCGATCCATCATCCGAGGTATCCCGACAAGTTTCTCTGGCCTTCTGGGTGCAACGCTGTAGTTATCCGACCGTATGGGGCCTCCGATATGTGCCTTCGAAATTCTGAAAGAACGCACTTTGCATGTCATACCAGTTGTGGATGGTGTTCTCCGGAAGTTCATTGAGCCATGATCGTGCCGTCTTCTACAACATGAGTGGGAGATATCAGGTTGCGACTAGGCTGTTTCCGCCTTTGGCGATGCAGCAAGCTTGGAAGAAATCCTATAGCCAGGTATCTAGCCGAGCGATGCCGTCGTAGGCTTGGATATGTCTCGAGATAGCGAATCCTTCCAGGAATCTTGTTGCTCTTATGCATGGTCCGAAGCACTTTGGTCCCATGTATATATCATCATTTTCATAGCGCCGCGCCTCTATGTTGGAGTTGATCCTATGCCTTGCGTCTTTCGGGGATAGAGATCGTCCTGAGTGCCGGCTGTGGCTGTTGTTCCTTGGAGCCGGACTTCGGCTTCTGCCACCACCTCCTCCACCTCGACGACTCCCTGGCCTCCTTGAGAGCCGTTGTCATGGCTTCTTGGTGGAGATAGTGGAGCAGTTGGGTTATTTCCGGCTGATCGCCGGCCTCCATCCGGAGCGTCATTATTCTGGTTCTGGGGAGGGTCTTCATTACGACGAGCCCCCTACCGGCTTGACTCGGCATGATGTCCATCGTTCCTTCGTCCATCGCTCCCACCATAGTTGGGCTTAGCCGGACGGCTTGCATGTCTAGGGGGTGGCATTCTTTGTTGGTCCTCCTCTCGACATTTGTCTTTGTCTTCTTCCCTGCAATCGTTCGACTCTCGGCGGGAAGGATTTCTCGGATACAGTGCAGCAATTGCGTCTTGCTCGGCGACTGGAGCAACATTGCACCAGTCACGTGCAGTTTTATGGTGCTGTCCTGATGATCCGGTTCTGGAGTAGTTGTCTTCCTGTCGGTTGGAACGGTGATGCTGTTCCGGAACACGTTGGGGCCTTATATCATTCCAGGTTGAGTCCGTGCGACATTGGTCGGATTTGGAGACCAGTTTTCCGCTTCCGGATTTCGTAGCCATTTGTTGTTCCAGACCCTTGGTGAGTAGCCTGATGCCCAATCGAACCTGTTCTGGGCCTGGATTGTTTGACAGGATATCCCGAGCTGCGACAGTGTTCTGTACCGGTGTTGGATACACTAGATCTCGATTGCTGTCGAGACGAGGCATCCCTGGATCTCTCTCAAAGAGAACCTTGTGTACTTCCGGGAATTGATCGTCACGTGTGTGATGTTTCTGGGTCTTCTAATGCTGCCGAGAGATGTAGTTCTCCGCAGTTGCCATGTGTTTCTTCTCCTCCTCGATGTTTTTGGCTTCATCCAGGAGTTGTTGACGACGCGCTTCTAGGGCCTGGGCCCTTTCGTCCAACTCTTCAGCAGTAAGTTCTGCAACTGTAGGGATAGGTGTGGTTAATGAAGCATCGATGAATTTACGTGCACCTTTAATGATCATGTGTCCATCCACCGGTTCTTCTTTTTTGGGCTCGTCTGGGATAAGTGCTCCATCCGAGTCTTCTTCGTATTCCTCGGCAATCACCCCCTCTGCCAGAGGATCTTTTGTCGGGGTCTTGTTCTTCTTGTTCTTCTTCTTTGCCTTCTTGGCAGCGCCGGTAGCAAAGACGGCTTTGGGTCCGTTTCTCGGAGCCAAGCTCTGATCGGTACTTTCAGACATTTGGACTTCGGGATTATCTCCGACTTCCATGTCATCATGCGCTTTGGGAGACTGTTCCCCGGATCCTTCATCCATGGCTTCTCCTTCTTCTGCAGCCTTGGAGTTATACTCCTCTTCATATTTCGTGAAGAACTTTCGGAAATCTGCTGATGTCATCGATTCATCCGAGGATGCGGGTACGTCGGCGTTTGTTCCAATTGCCTCCAGCATAGAGTCGGTGTTGTCTCCAGCATCGGCAGAGCCGGATCCGGATCCAACATATCCGACGAAGTGCGACGCGTGCTTCCTGAGGTATCTGCGGCTCTCGCCATCAGCTTTGTCAAAACTTCTGATGGCCTCAAGAATTGCATCTGCGCTTGAGTTTTGCATTATCATACGTCATAGTGTATACCTTAGGAAAGGCATGTCTGTCCCGGCGTCATCAGAGCCGGAATCAGTGTTGTTGTTATGCTCCTCCTAGATTTCAACTTCGGCGGGTGGGTCGATCTGGGATTCGGTCTCTCCACAGAGATCCACTCCAGATTCGATCTGGACCGCTAGGTCTGCTTCAGGCTCGGATTTCTCCACTATCTCCACAACTGCTGCGGGCTGGGTGGGATTAGGGTTTTCTGAGATCCGGAACTCTGCCACCTCCATGGAGAAAGGGGAACCAGAAGATTCTTCTGCCTCTATCATCACCGATGGGGTGGGTGGGACAGGTTCAGCAAAGCCGATGTAAACATCGATCTCACCAAAAGACATGATGGTGTAGGCAGTCACAGCCTCCCTATCCGGAATCTAGGTCTCGTCGAGAACGATGAGAGGGAAGTTGCTGGCGTAGAGGATGCAACCGACAGCGATGGTTTCTCTGATTCCGATTCTCGCAGATTCCGCTTGGAGCGCAGATCCGAAACTCACTTGCCCCATGGTGGGCGCCAACTGTCGTCGGATTGATGACAAGTACGCCATGAGGGGGTCCTTGAGGAGTGCGGAAGAGAGGGGTGTGAGATGTACGGTGTTCCGGGACGGTGAGCACACAAGTTTACCCAGGTTTGAATCCGCCGGCTTTGGACGGATTCTACTCCTTCTAGCAATCCAGTAATACGGCAGAGCCGGAATATGGGTTACAAGGGTTCGCCTGTGCGAGTTGAGATTGTAGACTATTGAGGTGGTGCCCTAAAGGCTCTCCCTAGGACAGCTTATATAGATATCCGGCCTAGGGTTTATAGGAGAGATCTGTCTGGCTACGACTGAGAGTTGGTTACAGAGTACATCTTGAACTACAAGTAACACTATGGGCCTAAGTCGGTAAGTCTTCTGGGCCTTCCCACAGCCGGACTGGACTCCGTCTCTTCTCCCTGACTGGGCCGCCCGTGAAGCAAAGCTCTAACCCGAAGTGGGCCACCCTGGTCAGTGAGGAACTGTGAGGATACCCAGAAAGTATATCCCCAACAGCAGCCCCGTTGGCGATTCTCCTGTATCATGGGGCAAGGGATACCCCATTGGCAATTCTCCATTATACACATGTACTTACAATTACAAGAACTTATTCGTGACTAAAGTTGAGTAGCCTGAGGTTCGGGACTCGTAGGCAAGGGGCATGAGATTTTTGGCCTATGACTTGGCAAGCATATCCTCATATTTGTTCACTTTAACCTTATTCACCTAAAGCTGCTTATGATAGGGGCAATGAGAGCTGAAAGCTAATAAGTACCATAATTTTTGGAAGCTCTTTATGAAACTTGAAATCCCTGCTTCCATCTTATGAAGTGCCTTTCTTTTTTACTTTTATGTTGAGTCTCCATCTTCTATCTTTATGCACCAATTAAGAGAGCATAGTGATCATTCTTAGTTTAATGTGCATTGTCCCAAAACTTGTTGATTGATTCATAAATGTGATATTGCTTGTTCTTAAATTTATTTGTATCTAGTCACCCTTCTGAACTTTGAAGGTGTCCTATGCATTTATGTTTTGCTATACCATGAAGGACAAGATGAATACCATTTTTATTATGTTTTCTATATGTGAAACAGACAAACGTCTTTCAATGCATTGTTATCCATGAATCTTTTGTTTGTACCTCTTCATGTTGCAACATAGTTGTTATGTCTTATTGTTAGAACTCTGTCTTTCGTGTTCATGTTAGAGTAGTTTGATCCCAGCTATCAATGTTTTACAAATACCTTGATCAAGATTATAATGGTGCATGTTGTTGGGTCCGCAGCATTGAAAACAAAAAATTTCCTATGGTGTGAACTACACGCCAAGATCTATCTACTAGGTACAAAGCAAACGGGTGGACATACATCCATAGAGAACTTACCCTCGAAGACAACGAGCTTTGTTAACGAGTAGGAACTCATGGTTGATGTAGTCGTACACTTGCCGATCTCAAGATCGTGAGGAAGTCCGAAGCGCCAAAACTCCGCACTTCGCACACACGCTTTTAAGCCACCGGACAACCTCCACCTCCTCGCCCAGCGATCCAGGAAGCAAGAACTCCTTCCAAACGAAATGCCACCGGGAACATGTATCTCGCTAATCCGAGACCATGGGGGAATAATTCTAGAGGGGGAGAGAGATACTTCACAAGGAGGTGTGAGGATGAAGGAGGGAATGGGTGGCCTTTTTTAGGAGGAGGGGGGTTCCCCCTCTCCATGCTCGCGCATGGGGTGACCTCACCTCCCCCATTCATGTGGTGGTAACTCCTCCACATTAAAATGCCTCTTCACATTCCCTTTTAAACTCTCCACTTTAAATGCATTAAGTTTCTCCAAATTTAATGCTCTCTCATTTAATAAAACTCTTTTATTAAATTTATTCAGAATTTTGTTAATTACTTTAATTAAAAAACATTCACATATAGCCCCTTGCAATATTTCAATATCACATGCGTAAACACCTT
Organism: Avena insularis; assembly: GCA_023614405.1. Taxonomy (NCBI): domain Eukaryota; kingdom Viridiplantae; phylum Streptophyta; class Magnoliopsida; order Poales; family Poaceae; genus Avena; species Avena insularis. The sequence goes on from CM042694.1 coordinate 457,418,490, forward strand.
GCAATTTCACTCAAACAATTTCCGGTTTCTATTGAAACAATTCCTCGCTTTGCAATTCTTTCGTCTGAAACATATGTGCTCCAAAATGGTGTCCGTAACTCTTAAGTGTGCCACCCCTACGGTTCGTGAATAATGCATATGATCGAGACCTTCTCCGATCAATAATCAGCAGGACACGGAGATCCGTCTCGACTCCTACACATTCAACGATGACTCGTGATCGTGAGAACCTTTAACGCTTGTAACTAAATCCCTTTGTCTCGATATATTACATGTCCGAGATTCGATCATCGGTATCTCCATACCTAGTTTGATCTCGCTATCGACATGCACTCTTTCTCGTTCCGTGATATAACATTCTAGTGATCACATCACTTGTTTGCAAGCTATCCTAATGTGATATCACCCAGCGGGCCAGAGTATATCTATCCGCCATCTAGATTGACAAATTCCACTCTTGATCCATGAGCCTCAACATAACACCTTCAGAGTAATCAACCCATCTTTATAGTCACCCTGTTACGGTGTGACGTTTGATGTTATCAAGATACTCTTCCGGTGTTAGCAATTAACATGATCTCATGGTCTAAGGATAAAGATTACTTCGTATGATGTTATAGCAATATAAACACAATGACTTGATCGTAATGCTATACTTCGGATGAATGTTCAACACATCATTCCACCAATGGTGTGACCTTGTTATTAACAACATCCAATGTCCATGATCAGGAAACCTTGATCATCTTGTTAATAAACAAGCTAGTCTATAAGAGAGGCATGACTAGGAACCCTTTTTGTTTATTAAACACACATGTATTGATGTTTCCTATCAATACAATTATAGCATGTAAAATAAACATCTATCATATACAAGGAATACATAATAACAACTTTATTATTGCCTCTCAGGGCATATTTCCATCACATGTCACCTCAAAAATTATTCTTTTTATCACTTACTTACTCGAGGACGAGCAGGAGTTAAGCTTGGGGATGGTTGATACGTCGTAAACGCATCTATAATTTTTGATGTTCAATCCTTGTTTTATATCTACTTTCTTATGTTTTGTTCACACTTTGAGGTATTTTTATACATTTTCTGGAACTAACCTATTAACAAGATGCCACAGTGCCAGTTGCCCATTTTCTGTTGTTTTTAGTTTCAGAAAAGCTAGTAAGGAAATATTCTCGGAATTGGACCAGACAAAAGCCCAAGTCAATATTTTACCAGAAGGAACACGGGGTCCGCAGGGGAGACGAAGTGGCGCACCAGGGCGTCCACACCTGGAGGCGGTGCGGCCTGCCCTAGGGCACGCCACCAGGGGGTGTGGGCCCCCTGGTAGTCCACCGACCTTGCCCTTCGCCTATAAAAGCCTCCCGGGACGAAAACCCTAAGTACCCGATCAAAATTCCACGAAAGAGTCTGTAGCCACCGCCATCTCCATCCCTAGATCGAGAGGGATCTGAAGCTCTTTCCGGCACCCTACTTGTCGTGGAAATGGCCATGGCAGTCGCTGCAGTATGCAGCGATTGATTGAATCGGGGGCGAGAGCTGGCATCCATCTGCGGTGCGAAATGGGGGCGGATGCACATGGATTTATCCAGGTTCGGCCCCCCGGAGGGTAATGACCTACTCCTGCAAGATTAGATTATTGGAGAGAGAGTTACAAGAGGGCGAGCTCGGCGACTAGGCGGCGAGTCGCTTGAAGGGGTGTATGATGGACCGTGCGTCCTGAGGATACCCTAGGGAGGTTTATATATGAGTCACCTCGCTAGGGTTTACAAGTTACAACTGAACAAGATATGGATTCAAAGGCTTTGACCTCATTCGACTGGGCTTCTGCTACGCTTTTGGGCTTCCATTCTCCAGTCGCCGGTCCTTCATCTTAGTCACATTCCAGTCGCCGTCATGCAGGCCCACTCCTGAGACCTTTTGGCCCAACCGGAACGTACTGCTGGGTACACCCCATTCGGCATATCCCCATCAGTAGTCCCCGATGCCATCATTGAGTCTGACGTATGTGGTCATTTGGCAGTCGGAGTAGGCGAGTCCAATTTGGACGCCCAGTCGAATCGATGATGGACTCATTGAAACCAAGGAAATTTTCCCCAGGCTCCCAGTCGCTGCTCCAGCGAATGTCACGGCTGCCAAATCGCTGCTTCGGCGAGTGGAATGGTGGAGTTGGACCGTCAACCTGGTCAAACTATCCGTTGGATATTCCAACGATAACTTCGGCATAATTACCGCAGGTAATGGCTACCACGAATTTGGTGGGTAGCGTTCCTCTATAAGGGGAGTGGCGAATCAGCCTTGCAGATCCTTCCCTACATTCCTCATTCTTACGCATTCATTTTCTCTGTCTTCCTTCGATCCAATCCTTCTGCACCGAGCGATTCCACATCCTTCCCAATGGCACCTCCCAAAGGTTCATGGGGGAAATCCAAGTGCACCACGGCCCAGCTAAAGTCTTTTGAAGACGCCAGAGTCCTCCACAAGGGGACCTGGCGAATCCCCGCTTCCTCCAAAATCGAGCCAAAGCCGTGGGCCGGCGAGTTCGTTTGCTTCCCGAGCCACCTAGAGAGAGGTTTAGGGTTCCCCACCTCACTATTCTTCCGGTGTTTCTGCGTGTATTACGCAATCAAACCGTCAGACCTTGGCTCGCATAGCATTGAACAACTGGCAATCTTTATCGCCTTCTGCGAATGCTATCTGGGCTGCAGGCCGTACTTCCCACTATGGCTGGAGCTCTTCCATGGCCGCATCGGGCGCGAGGCGGCCGACGGATTGATGTTGGTGGCCGGCAGCGTCACGTTCCAGTTGAAGCCGAAGGCCAACTTTATCAAGCTTCTGCTGCCGAAGAAGGTCACGAGCGAGTGGAAGAAGAGCTGGTTCTACGTCAAAGAGTCCACTCCCTCCGGCGAAGTGGCACTCCCTGAGTTCATCGCAGAAAGGAGCGAGCCCTGCCGACTTGCAGCGAAGAAGCTTCCCGAAGACCAGAGGATGGCCGTCGTGGAAATGATGGACCAGATCCAGAGGCTAAAGGATCAGGGGCTGTCCTCGGTCAACCTCTACAACTGCTGGCTCGGGCGGCGTCTGATTCCGCTAGCGGCTCGGCCGCATTGGATGTATGAGTACAACGGGAAACACGATCCCTCCCGGACCATCAAGGAGTCGTGGGAGATTGAAGACTACAAGGCTGCCTTGAAGAAGATCACCGATGCGGAATTCACAACCACATCGGCCAGGCTCGCCCCGTATATTCCCGTGAAGAATGAAGCCCCCAGGGTAAGTTTTCCTTCTAGTCACCATTTCCGCAATGTGATTCGCAGTCGCATCATTTGTTATTTACTCGTGGTTGTTCTCAGTTGTTCCAGGTGTTGGAGGGCTGGCTCCCTCCGCTCGATGAAGTGGTCCCCCGGGAGCTCGAAGAGGCCTCCAAAGGAGACTCCTCCGAAAGCGACAAGGAAGAGGAGGAGGTTCCACCCCCAGCGCCTACGGCTCACAAGACTCGCATGAAAAAGCAGTGTGAGTTCGAAGTGAGCCGCAGCCTTGAAGAACACGAAGGTGGCGACGAGATCGTGCAGGAGCACACATCTCGGCGCACGGCCATGCCATCGAAGCCCGTGCGCAAACTGAAGTCACCAGCGAAGAAGCCAGCATCGCCACCCAGGTCGGATGATGACTCTGGCGATGAAGACAGCCCCGAAACTTTGCACAAGGTCCCGAAGGATGCGGTTCCGATGAAGGGGTTGGAGGGCGAGGAGACTGAGGCGGCGGTAGAGGTTCCTCTGGCGATGATTGCACCAACGGCTTCAAGGGCACCAAGCCAGGAGGCGACTAAGGCAGCAGCGTCGAAGTCGCCGCAACCGTCTAGAGTGGCCGCGTCTTCGGAGCCAGACATCCCGGCGACTGTGGCTTCATCATCGAGGAAGCCCGCGGTGTCATGGGCTTCTGACGTCTTCGAGAGGGGGCTCACACGCAAGCTGGGGCCGGAATTGGACAAGCCCGCCCACATCAGCACCGGACTGCGCATTCTTCCAGTCGCCAAGTAAGCCCCAAATTCTCCATTCCAAGTCATGTTCCATTTTGTGTTGTCTCTATGTTGATTTTGGAGGTTTGGCAGGTCTGGGGTTAACAAGATCGGTCGCCCTTCAGTGGCGAAGGTTCGGTCGGTCGCCACCACCGGAGAGGGCAACCTCCCCAAGAAGAGGAAGTCCACTCACGGCGCGTCGACTGTGGAGGGCGCGAAGAGGCAGAAAGGCGGTGCCGACTACTCCGTGGAGATGACTAGCGCCAAGGGGAGCGATCCCGCTGCCGTCGTTGAAGAGGTGGTGGCTGCGCGATCGAAGCTAGTCCTAGTTGCCCCTGGGACAGAAGCGCCGGCTCCGACGACCAGTGCCTCGGCAAGAGCATCAGCAACGTTCCCGCGCGTCATGGCGAGGGGGTTCCTAGGCATGGCGGACAACCAGTCTCCATAGAGCCCGGAGATTGTTGATGAAGACGTTGGGTCTCGTCATGGGCGCACCTCCTTCACGGTCCCGTCGACTGATGCCGACGAGCTTCACAAAATGCTTGGCACCGCCATTCAGGTACGTCCAGTCCCGGAGTGTCTAGATGCTGAATTTCAGTGGCTAGGCACCGAGTTGCTTCTATTATCTAGTTGTAGCACCCCGGTAAAACCACTACTAGAAAATCACTGTGTTTTTGTGCATTGCATCATCATGACCGCATGCTCATGTCATCATGCCACATTGCATTTTAGCATCGTCATCATCATGCATGGTTTTGCCAAAACTATTTTCGAAAAGCCTAGTTTTGGTTTTCTAAATATCCCCATCTTCTTTTCAAATTTTAAAACCGGGCTTTTCCGGATTATTTTGTTTTGTCTAAAAACAGTTTCTCAAAGGCTTGTTTATAATAATTAAAATTTTATTTTATTTTTAGGGGGCAGCCGAACCAGGCCCGATCTGGCCCAGCCGGCCACCCCCAAAACAGCCAAACCCTAGATCTAACCCCTACCTAATCCTAGACCAAACCCATCCCACCTAATCCCTACCCGTCGCGCTGCAACCCTCACGCAGCAGCTGCCACCTCTCGCATGCATACAAACAACCACACGCGCGCGTCGCATTCCTAGCCCCAGTGACCGACACGCTCCACTCCGCCCTGGCCCCATTCACGTCACCTGCCCCATCCCCTGGTCCCACCACGTCCGAGACCCACACCGACACGCACGCATCGGCTAACCCACGACCCGACCTCGCCTCTCGCTCGCGATTCCCTCCTATCTTCGTTCGCTCGTCCAAGCCCGAGCCCGCCCTGCCTCGATCTGCTCATCATCAAGCCGCCGCTGCTAGCCACAGGCGCGACCCGTCGAAGCCCCAGCCCCGCCGCCACCCCCGGATCTCCTGCGCCGCCAGGAACCTCGCCACCCTCGCAGGACCTCGCGCGCGAGCACCGGTCGCCGCGACCCCATCCGCCTCGGCCGCGTTGTAGCTTCTCCGGCCGCCGGCCCTCGACTCTCACGTCGAGCCCGTGATCTCCCCTCGTCGACCGGCGCCACCATCCACCGCCTGGCCTCGCCCGCGCCCGCCTCCATCGTCTTCCCCACCGCCAGTAGCCGCCACCCCGCTGGCTTCCGCGAGCTGCCGCAGGCGCGACCTCGCCGGCCTCCTTCCCTGCCGCGCTACCTCGGCCTCTGCTTGCTCCGCTCGAGCACCGCCGTCACCCTTGCCAAGCCGTAGCATCCCGCCGCCTCGCAGAGCTCCTCCGCCAAGCTCGTCCTCCTGTGTGGGACCGCCTTCATCTGTGCCTGTCCTCGCCCTGCCACGCCGGGTCGTGTAGGAGAGCTGATCCTCATGTTGTTGCGCTAGGCGCCTGCCTTTAGTCACGGAACCCCCACAACAGTGCAGATCCTCAATGTTTGGTGGGGAGATAGATGTCCCGAGGTGTTGGTGATGTGGTGTTTTGGTGTAACCGTGCGGCGTCTGCGCGACTTGAAGCTACTCCGTATAGTGTTGCAGAAAAGATGTGAGGATGCTAACCAAGATCCCCAATGGACAAGATCGTCACCAAGACCGGCCCATGTCGAGATCCAGAGACCGACACCGACAATCAAGCCCCGAATCCCAAGTTCTCCATCGGCAAACCAAGCTGGAACCTCAAGGTCATCGATGGGGAGCCGAAGACCCCAGACATGGAACACCGAGTTCTCCATCTTGTACGTCAAGCACGCCAACATGGAACCGAAGGATGCCAAATGTCAAGTACGCCTACCCAGATCCGCATACCTATCCCCGTCAAACCCCATCGAACCCAAGATATTCCGAACCCAGATGTGTGACCCTAAGCCTCTATTTTTATAATATGACATTACCAACTATCGCATATTAAATTGTTCATGCATGCATACTTGTCTGTGGTTTGGGGGCATTATGCCGATTCACCTCATAATTAAATATGGAGTCAATATGCGGGATACTTTTGTCTTATTCCGGACTCCATTTAAATTGGTGCAGCGAACCTAAGCCATGTTTTGCCCTGTTAATACAACATTTAAATTGCAGGGTAACTAAACAACATGAACCTCATAATTAATTGTCGGGACCCCGGTTCCGCTTAATATTACCTAGTTAGATCGCATCCTTGCCATGTCATGCATCATACCATGCATCATGCCCGATCTTCTATCGTAGTATTAAATAGTTCATCCGGTGTTTCTTTTAGTGCTTTAGTTCTTCGCGGATTAGGCCGTTGAGTTGATGCGAATATCGACAAGTTCTTCGGATAATGTCTCTAGTCTTTACTCCCTCCTGTTGATCTATTGCTACCCGTATTGCGATGCTTTAGTTTCCGTGCACCATTTATATACCTTGCATCCTCTATATTGCCTTGGACACATCCTATTGCCTGTTGTTTGGTAGATAGATGGTCTTGCGAGTCGTAGTCGCTTGCTCACGTGCGATCCCGTGTCGTGAAGTACCACACAGTTGTTGGAATGTTGTCACATGCCTTACGGTGGAGATGATCATGACTTTAAATACAACTATTAAATTGCTGGGAATAGATATAACTAATGCAGAGGCATCGGTGGGCAATAGATGTTATTTGGTTCTTCCACGCTCACTTGTGTCCCGTAGGCCCCGAGTACTTGATACCTGTTCCTTGACTATTCGCACTATCCACATATAGGAGACTCTATGAATCCCCCTTAGCTAGAGCTTGATTCATTTCTTATTTCTTGGGGCCACAAACTAGTTTGGGGCTTTATTACTATCATGTACTTATGCCATGCTTTACTGCTTTATTTACGATTGTGCGTGGAGCACATGTACTGTTTTGGAACATGGAATATTTTCGCGGTATCGACAAGCCCAGTCACACTTTCGGGTTCCTAGTCGTTTATAGCCATTGTCACAAACCCTGGGTCCGTCTCGGAGCCGGCCAACTTCGTTGCGGGTAGCTTAGTGGGGAGGCCCCCTGAAATATTTCATGAATCCTGTGATTGCTTTGTCATGAAAGCCTCGTTTGGTTTTGAGTTGGTTTTTCCGAGGTTGATCGTGTGTGTGTTGCTATTTGTGCACCCCTGCAGGGTAAATCTTTCTGAAAGCCTTGTCTGCGGTTATGGACGACTTGGAGCATAGTATCTCGATCATAGACAAGCATAACTAAAGTAGTGCTATAAATTTGACTTAATATGTGACTAGTAATCAGCTTTACTACAATGGAATGGATAATAAAAGTGCAACAACTGGTGGAACTGGGGTGTATCATGTCATGTTATACCTGCCTAGTAAGTATCGCAACTCCAATGGAATGAAATAAAAGTGTCAACAACTGCTGGGTTTGGGATGTCACATGCTAATTGTATCTGACTAGTAAGTACTGCGACTACAACTGAATGGTTAACTAAAACTGCCCACTACTTATGCTATCAAGATGACTCATGCTATCTATATCTGACTAGTAAGTGTTACAACTATAATGGAATAAATAAAATTGCCAACTGTGTGAGTTCCTCGGTTTGACTTCCTCGTGTGGTCATGAGGGGGAAATACCAGGATGGGTATGTTTTGGTGTTAGTATCAGATTGGATCCAAATAGGTCCTTCTTATCTCTCTCTAATAGCCGACAGTTTATCGAGTCTCTATAGGTTGTTTAGTGCATGCTTCGCTGCCGCTTCAGTCCACCATACCTATGTAGGCGAGAGCCGCCAAATTCTAGCCTCGCCGTGTACTGAACTCAGTACTGACGCTCCTCTTTTTCCTTTGCCCTTCGTCGGCACCCCTTTTGTTTTAGCAGGTTTGAGATCGACGTCGTTAGCAGGGTTACCCTTCCGGCTTGGCCTGGGCAGGGTTATGGACGCCATTGGTTATTCTTCAGGGCTCTTAGCCCCATTTGCATCTTGTCCGTACTCGGACGTTGTATTGGTTTCATTGTGATTTGGATCTTGTACTGTATATTTGTATTCTTGACTCATGGAGTCGTGTTGTATATATCTGTTTTGTGGGTTCCATCGTGGACTATTGTGTAATGGTATTACTTCGTTTTCCACCCGCACGAAAGTGCCTGGTGGGCGTCCTTCAATCGTTTCTATGCGGGTTTGGAGGGAAGTGCTGAAACTTGCATAGGGCCGATTCGAGGGTGTTACAGAGTGGTATCAGAGCTCAGCAGTTGCGATACCCCACTGGTCCAGCATGTAGCATAACCTAGCTAACAGCCGAAGTAGAGTGTCAAAACTATTTTGCAAAATCGGTTGGATAGATCTGATTGGGTCTGCTTTTACTCCTTACCCCTCTGCTATTCTCCTCTTACCTCTGCGTGTTTTGATTCTACTCTCTTACCTTTTCTTCGAGTCCAGGATTTCCTGTGGTTGGGTTTCTGTCGTACCTTCAGGGTTTCGCTTCCTCCCTTTATAACGGTGGTTCTAAAATCATCAATCTGCTTCTCGCCTGTTGTACCTTCATCCAATCTTTTGTCCTTGACCTCTTTATCCGTATGTGCCCCTTGACAGATATATGTATCATTGAAAAGCATATGAGAAGGATGAGCATTGGTGAAGTTGGAGTATACCTTGAGCATGTGTTGTTCATGCCAATGGAACCATCACAAAACCTGATCATTGTGTCTTTTTGTATGATGTTTCTTTGTATCTTCCGGTGTTCCCCAATGCGACGACATCATCTACGCCAGATCCGATGAAGATCCTTCCGAACACCGCTTGTGAAGATCTTCAGTCTAAATCCGGAGAGTTGGTTGCACGATTCTACGATTCATGTACAGAAGGATGCTTTGAGTACGGGATGGACTGATCACCCTACCCGCCTCTCACTGTGCACTTTTGTACATTGAATCAGTGGATCTGCAATTACTCCTTCCACTGAAGTTAGAGGTGGTGTTACCTTTTGATGCCTTTACCTTCGTCCTTTGTTCTCCGGAGAGTTCTCTCGATGAACGTGAGCAACGACCCCTTGTTGGTGGTGTCGTCGAATTCAAGATGGGGCGAGAATCTTTGTTAGTGGTGTCGTGAGGATCTACATGAAGCGAGAAGATTCAGATCGTCAACCTTCTTCCCGGTACCATGAGGTGGATCTCGAGGGCGAGATCCCTTGTTAGTGGAGTCGAATTGTAGCACCCCGGTAAAACCACTACTAGAAAATCGTTGTGTTTTTGTGCATTGCATCATCATGACCGCATGCTCATGTCATCATGCCACATTGCATTTGAGCATCGTCATCATCATGCATGGTTTTGCCAAAAACTATTTTCGAAAAGCCTAGTTTTGGTTTTCTAAATATCCCTGTCTTTTTTTGAAATTTTAAAACCAGGCTTTTCTAGATTATTTTGTTTTTTCTAAAAACAGTTTCTCAAAGGCTTGTTTATAATAAATAAAAGTTTATTTTATTTTTAGGGGGCAGCCGAACTAGGCCCGACCCGGCCCAGCCGGCCACCCCTAAAACAGCCAAACCCTAGATCTAACCCCTACCTAATCCTAGACCAAACCCATCCCACCTAATCCCTACCCGTCGTGCCACAACCCTCACACAGAAGCTGCCACCTCTCGCATGCATGCAAACAACCACACACGTGCGTCGCGTTCCCAGCCCTAGTGATCGACACGCTCCACTCCGTCCTGGCCCGATTAACGTCACCTGCCCCATCCCCTGGTCCCACCACGTCCGAGACCCACACCGACACGCACGCATCGGCCAACCCACGACCCGGACTCGCCTCTCGCTCGCGATCCCCTAATATGTTCGTTCGCTCAACCAAGCCCGAGCCCGCCCCACCTCGATCCGCTCATCACTGAGCCGCCCCGCCGCCACCCCGGATCTCTGCGCCGCAGAGCCTCGCCACCGCAGGACTCATACAGCACCGGTCACCGTGACCCCTTCCGCCTCGGCCGCGCTGTAGCTTCTCCGGCCGCCGGCCCACGCCGGCAGCATTTGCCACTTGGCATACATCACAGCTTGGACAGTTATATTGTTTACTCCATAGGCCCTGATGAAGAAGCAGCGCCACCCCCCTTGACGTGAACAAAAGGCCGCCACGGGTTCGTCGGGTACGTCATCAGCGACTTCGACAACGATGACCGGAAGGGCTGCTCCGACTTCATGTCGCGATGGTCCGGCTCAGGGTCGCCAGGCGCCAACCCCGTCTCCTGGTATGGCAGCAGATCCCCCATCGCCAAGACACGATCGGTGTAAGGGGCGGCCTTCGCGGTCAGCTTTAGCACCTCTGACATCTCCACCGTGCCGGTCGCCGATGGATAGCCACTCGTCACATCGTCAAGGTTGAAGTCGTCGGGGAAATGGGCGAGACCCAAGCTCAACGCTGTGGCGGCCCCGCGCCTGAATGCTGAGCGCGTCATCCACTCCACAACGGCGGGTACCTCTTCCAGATAGCGCCACACCTCAGTAAGCCCCCCAGGAATAACTTTGGTGGGGGACATGCCTTGAAGAGCCGCTTGGACACACAACACCGAGGCCGTGGCCGCATTCACCACGCCAGTCACGCATTGCGAGGCATTGTAAGTTTGCACCACCGAGTCTCTTTGGCCTACCATAGCTACAATGTCAGGTGTCAGCGAAACTATGAAACCCCCAAAGCGGGGAGTCGGCAAACGGGTCAGGCGAAGACAGGGACTCACCAAGGAGTTTGCGGTAGTTCTCCTTGACATGCTTCTCCAGGGCGGATTGCTTGTTGTGCAGTCCCATGATGATGGAATCCGTGGCTTTGCATTCTTCTTCAGCCGCAGCAACGGCAGCCTTTGCTCGCTCCCCCAAAGAAATTGAGGCCGCCTTCGCCTCCTCCAAGTCCTTGACCAGGGAGGCTATTCGCCCATTCGCCGTGTCCAGCTCGGCGACCGGAACATACCCCTCACGGGCCTTGGAGATCTCAGACAGGAAACCATCTACAAGAAGCCATCAGTGTACTGTACACGACTAGCTCACACCCGAAAAAAGGAGAATAAAGAAAAATAGATACTCACCAATAGTTTCCCGAAGCCGCTGGTTCACGTCTTGTGCTTCGCGCGAGTCACGCTCCAAGCGCTCCCTCGCGGCTTGCCGATTGGTCGACTCCCTTTGCAATCCCTGCAAACAACAACTCGCCTCAGCATTTGCCAAAACTACACCCAGTTCCTAGCCGCTGAAATTCAGCGACCCGGAACTCGGGGACTGGAGAAGGAAAAAGAAACTCAATTCCTAGCCGCCAAAATTCAGCGACTAGGAATTCAGGGACTGGAGAAGGAAAAAGTGGTTCAGTTCCTAGACGTTGAAATTCAGCGACTAGGAACTCGGGGACTAGACATACCTGGATAGCAGCACCGAGCATCTTGTGGAGTTCTCCGGCGTCGGTCGACGGGATCGTGAAGGGAGTGCGCCCGCGACGGGACCCAATGTCCGCATCCACGATTTCTGGACTATGTGGAGACTGCATGTCCACCGCACCTGGAAACCCCCTCGCCATGAAACGTGGGAACATCGCCGACGCCCTGGCAGGGGCGCTGGTTGTCGGGACCGGCGCTTCCGGCACGGACGCAGCCAAGGCTGGTTCTGACCGCGTCGCCGCCACCTCTTCGGGCGATCAAGATCAGCTAACTCCGGAGGCCGCCCTTGGTTGCAGCGCTGGCGCCTTCGCTTCTTCGCGTCTTCGGCGGTCACCACATCTTCGGTGGCCTTTCTCTTCTTGGGGAGGTCGCCCTCTCCCATGGGGGCGGCCGGTGGAATCTTAGCCATCGAAGGACGGCCAATCTTCTTGGCCTCCGACCTACATGGGTCCCCACAATCAATATAACAACAACGCAGAAGAGCAAGGCAAATCGGGATGAAGGAGCAGTACTTACTTAGCATATGGGAGGATGCGAAGCGCGGTGCTGATGTGAGCGGGCTTGTCCAACTCGGGACCCAACTTACAGGTGAGCCCCCTCTCGAAGACGTTTGAAGCCCACGAAACCGCGGGCTTCCTCGATGATGAAGCTGTAGTCGCCGGGATCTCCGGCTCCGATGCGGCCTCCCTCGACGGCTGTGGCGACTTGGACGCCATCGCCTCAGCCACTTCTTGGCTTGGAACGCCCGAGGTTGTCGGCGCAATCGCCACCATGGGAACCTCTACCACTACCTTCATGTCCTCGCCCTCCAACCCCTTCGTCGGGACTGCATCCTTTGGGGCCTTGTGCGAGACTTCGGGAGAACCTTCATCATTGGAATCATCATCCGACTCGAACACCGTCAACGACTTGGACGGCGACGTGGGCAAGACGCCGGGACTTGTGCTCCTGTGCGACCTCGTCGCCTCCGTCATGCTCGTCCAGGCTGCGGCTCGCCTCGACTACGCGTTGTTTCTGCATACGGGTCTTGCGAGCCACGGGTGCTGGGGAGGAACCTCTTCTTCCTCCCCGTCGCTGTCGGAAGGGTCCCCCTCGGAGTCTTCCTCTAGTTCCTGGGGAACCTCTTCATCGACCGGAGGGAGCCAGCCCTCCAACACCTGAAAAAGCTGAGAACCACCACGAGTAAAACACCAAACGAGGACACTGAAAACGAGGACATAGCGATTGGAAAGAGAACTTACTGCCGAGGTAACATTCGCAGAAGGCGACAAAGATCGCCAGCTGCTCGATGCTATGCGGACCAAGATCCGATGGCTTGATCGCGTAATATGCGCAAAAGCGGCAGAAAAAGAGTGAGGTGGGGAATCCTAGACCCCTTTCAAGATGACTGGGGAAGCAGATGAACTTGCTGGATCACGGCTTCGGCTCGGTCTCGGAGGAGGAGGGAACCCGCCAATTCCCCTTGCGAAGCACTCCGGCGTCCCCGAAAGACCTAAGCTGGGCCGTGGTACATTTGGATTTCCCCCATGAGCCTTTGGGAGGCGCCATCGGGTAGGATGTGGAATCGCACGATGCGGGAAGGACAGGTCGGAAGGACATAGGCAGGAAAATTGGAGGTAGGAAGAACGAATGAGGAGGAATGAAGAATGCGAAGAAGGTTTGTGGAGCTGAACCATCACTCCCTTTATATGGGAAGCGCCACCCGCCAAAATCGGGGTAGCCGTTACTCACAGTAATTGCGCCAAAGTTACCGTTGGAAATTCCAACGGATAGTTTGACCAGATTTGACGGTCCAACTCCCTTATTTCACCCGCCACCCGCCGAGTCTTTCCATTCGCCAAGACGACGACTGGGCGGCAGCAACATTCATTGAGACGACGAGTGGAAACATGGGGAAATTCTCCTTGGTTTTAATGGAGTCCATCACCGACTCGACTGGATGCCCAAATTGGCTCGCTTACTCCGAGTGCCAAAAGGACACCTAAGCCTACATCAACGATGGCCTCGGGGACTACTGATGGGGATATGTCGAAGGGGGTATGCCCAGCAGGACGTTCCGATTGGGCCGAAGGGCCTGTGAGTGCGTCCGAAAGACAGCGACTGGGCTACAAAGGAAGGAAAGGCCCAGCGACTGGCGACTGGAAGCCCAGGAGCGTAACAGAAGCCCAGTCGGACTAGGTCAAAGCCTCTGGATCCTTATCTTGTTCGGTGATAACTTGTAAACCCTAGCAAGGTGCCTCATATATAAACCTCCCTAGGGTATCCTAGAGACTTATGTTCCATCATACACCCCCTCAAGCGACTCGCTGCCTAGCCGCCGAGCTCGCCACCCGTGTAACTCGCTCTCCAGTAATCTAATCTAGAAGGAGTAGGTCTTTACCCTCAGGGGGGACGAACCTGGGTAAACCCATGTGCATCCTCCCCCATCTCGCACCGCAGATGGCTGCCAAATCTTCCTCACGAAACACTCAATCGCTGCCAATAGTAGCGACTGCCGTGGCCATTTCCACAACATATGGAGTTTACGAACGACTCCGAATAGGTCAACCGGATACACACCTTTCTTCTTGGTATATGGCGCAGAAGCAGTTCTTCCTAGTGATTTTATTCACACTTCTCCTAGAGTGGCCGCGTATATTGAAGAGGATGCCGAAGTTTCTCGACAAAACGATCTTGACTTAGTCGAAGAAGTTCGCGCCGTTGCTGAAATGAGATCTACAGCCTATCAGTAGAAGTTACGCAAGTATCATAGACAGAGAGTCCGAAATAGATCTTTCAATAAAGGTGATTTGGTTCTCCAGCTTGTGCAACAAAGAAAGCACAAACTTTCCCCAGTATGGGAAGGGCCCTTTTTAGTTAGTCGAGTATTGCACAATGGATCGTACTACTTAACTGACATGAGGCCAGTCAAAAAAAGACCCGCTACTAAGAAGAGAAAGAGAGCTGGAGGCAGTACAAACCCGGACGAGTTAGACAGACCGTGGAATATTGCTCAGCTACGTCCCTTTTATTCTTAGGTTATCCTTCTTTTTAATCATATATATGTACATGTTCTGTGAGAAATAAAAGTTTTGGTTGCCTCAAGTTTTTTTGAGAATTTTTTACCATCTTATTTCCAAATGATCATGTCGTAGTCGAAAATCCCAGAATGCTTGAAAGTACTTTATGTTCATGCTCGTTCTGGTTTAGATTTCCGATTCTAAAATTGCTACCTTCGAGTGTAAATCTAAAGTTTCTAGTCTTTACTTTGGTTATTTGTCTGATTGCTAGACGCGGGCATTTTCTGAGTAGTGAATTGTTGGTACTGGAAGTCGGCTTTGTTTTCGAGTTTAAACTGGTTTAGCAATTGAGCTCCGTTGCTCGGCAAAGTTTTCGGTAGAAGGTTTAGCCGGCTCATGAAAGGTATGAGGCGGAAAGCTAGATAAACGATAAGTGTGGACAAAAAAGTACAAGTGCTTATGTAAAAAAATTTAGGCACGCAAAAAGTTTAAAAGCTAAAAGTGCTAAATAGATCAAAAGCTTAGCACTAGCAAAATCATAGTACTTCATAATTACAGACACATCATGTTTTTTTAGGATAATACAAATATTTTTGTCAATTTATGATGCAGGAGGAGATGAAGGAGCTGCTGGCTCGCTGGAAACGCCGCCTTGGTATCGTTCCGAGATGTCCGCATCCGAGGTGGTGCGTTCATCGTCGGAAACTTCTGCTGATTCTTCTGGAGGAGGAGGCGGAGTGTCCACGCGGGTGAAGAAAGGGGTTTCGTAGCTGGTCAGGTCAGCCACGTGACACCCATATCTGGCGCAGGAGTGCATGATGGCTTGAAGGTCCTGCTCCTGGCCGTCTTCATCTACTTTGCAGTACCCTCTGGTCACTTGCCATATCTCCATGTTTCCATGGTGGCTCATGACCATGGTGAGAGCGTTCTACGCCGCAGTCCACACGTAGGACATGTCCCAATCCTGAACAAGTTGCGTCATCTCCTTTGCCTTGTCTCGCACCTGAAAATCCGACATGATGTGCATGTCCAGAATCTTGAGAGCTTCGCCGATGTCCTCAAGGGATTTGCAGAAGTCATGAAGCAGGTCACCGACTTGGGTAAGCCGGTGGGTGCGAGGCTCGGTGGAGGAAGAGTCCGTCAAATTCAGAGGACCTATACACAAAATAAGTTAAGAAAAATCTGACATTGATAGAAGTCGAAGAAAAAGACAAGTCAGAAGATGGAACGTACCAAAAATGACATCATCAATTTTGTTCTTCTCCTCCCGGAGACTCCGGAGTTCAGCCCGGAGCGCCTGGGAAAGGTCCCTCTCTCTGCTAAGCTCATTCTTGAGGTCCGAGATTGTTTTATCTTGAGCAGCGATCTTGCGATCACGCTCTTCAGTAGCCATGGAGGAGGATTCAAGGACTTGAGCTATGCTCTTTTCATGATTTGCCTTGAGCTGGTCCAGCTCTTAGGGAAGCTCCTTGTTCTCCACCACCAAGGTCTTGAGATTCTCGGCCTCTTCAATCATAGCACAGGATTGTTTCACCAGTGCTGTAAGTCAAAAAGAACAACAGTTCAGATAAATTCGATATTGAAATAACAAAGACAAGGTTTGAGTCTCGAATTGTTTACCTTCGGCCTCATCCTTGGCAACTTTAAGTTCAGAATTCTTAAGCCGGAGATCCTTGATCTCTCTCCGCTTATCACAGACATTCTTTAATAAATCCTGGTTATAGGAATATACTTTCTGTAAGTCAGAATACCCAAAGTCATAAAGCTACTAAAGACTCGGGCTAATATTTTTTGCTAATATCAGCACGAGCCTTGGGGGTTACACTAGTTCATTCTTTGGCATCCTAATGAAGCATAAACCCGGATTTTATATCCTACTTCATGCTTGGGGGCTAGAGGATATGATATGAAATAAAGGAAAAATAGGAGCTGGAATTTCGACTTACATATTATTCGCGAGTGAGTTTATCCAAACTCGCGTTCACCTCAACGACAACCTTCTCAGCGAGAGTCAGAGGGGTCACAGGAGCAGTTTGAAGCTCCTCGGACCTGATCCTCTTGTTGCAAAGAAGCACTTGTTCAAGAAGATTGGAGTGCTTGACGTCCTCTGCTTCTTGCGCTTCTTCTTCGGCAGATAAAGTACTTTTCTCCAAGCATTGCCTGGCGAGCCGCTGGATTTCTTCAGCAGATTTCCAGGACAGGCCAAACTTGGCAAGTCCTGGATTGCTGATGAGGTTTTTGGTGAAGGTTTCTGCCGAGGGATCATTACCCAAAGAGGGTTCACCCTTATCTAAATCTGACTCACCCATGGTGACGTCACTTTGCGATTCAAGGATCGCGGGCTCCTTTGAAGGAGCCAGATCTTCTGTGACGACTGGAGAAGGAATGGTCACCGGCGTTGTAGAAGGTTGAGGGGCAGGAGTCGAAGGAGCCACGGCGGGGGAAGCTATGGTGAGCTTTGTCTGTCGTAGGGGCTTCGAAGAAGTTCCCTTCCCCTTTCCCTTGATGAGCGGTTTTGCTCTGAGAATGTAGTAAAGTCGGAAACATTACATCTCGGAAAGAAATTCGAGTAAAGTACAAAGGCGGAAGTTGTGATTGAAAGTTACCCTTTACACTTCTTGAGCACAAGGTCTGACAATGGGACTACCTCTGTCTCCTGAGAAAACTCAGGAGGATATCCTTCGAGCGGAGCAAGTTCCGACTCGGGGAGGTCGACAAGCTGAAAATAAGAAAACATATTAGTATTGCAGTGTAACTCAAAGATTGAAACACATAAAAAGGTGTACTGATGGAAGCTTACCAGCACTACGGGGTTTTCCGCCGTATGCATATCCAGAGAAACCTCCGGGATTCTCCTCTCGATCGGCTCCCTGATCAGCCACTTAATCTGGCTTATATAGACCTGCGTGGTGTAGGCTTTGGGGCTGATGTGGAGGGAATCTTTCTTGGATGACGTGATGGAGTGCATCAGTCGATCCCCGTGGTACTGAAGGGGCTGGATCCGGCATGAGACCCAGCATTGGACCAAGTCGGATCCCTTCAGTCCCTTGTGTTTGATCAAGTATTCGATCCGCCTCTTAGCGAGGATCAAATCGTCGGTGAGAGCCGGAGCGGCCTCGTCCCAGGACGGTTGGGCCGTGGCAGCTCCGTCCACAAAAGCCGGCAAAGCAGTAGCTTTTCCGGGAGCCGGAATATCCCTATGATAGAAGAACGTGGTTGGCCATTGTTTGACCGAGTCACTAGCTAAAATTTTGGGATACGCGCGCTCGCGCCTAAGTGAAAAACTAATAGTACCGGTGATGTAAGGAACACCGGCAGTGATAGAGTTTCTCCGGACATGAAAATAGTACCGGAAAAGAGTCAAACTCGGCCTAATGCCGAGAAAGCCCTCACACAAAGAAGCGTACGCGCTCATATCTAAGAGAGAGTTGGGAGGAAGATGATGGAGTTGAACTCCGTAATGATCAATCACCTCGGAGAAGAACTCCGAGGGAGGAAACGACAAACCTCTGTCGAGGTGGGTGCCTAAGTGGACCCACTCGCCATCGCGCGGGTTGGGGACGGTTTCCTCGAAGACGCTCCGCCAGTCGCCGGCACGGAGGAGCCCTTCCTTCTCCACGTTCTTGAGACCCTCGCCGTTGAGCGCGTAGGGAATCCAGAGCCCGCGAAAGCTCTCTTTCTCCGCCACCGCTTCTGTTGCTGCCGCCAAGACGAAAGAGGAAGATGAAGCCATTTCTTCGGTGAGCAGTTGACCTAGAATGGGCAGCGCTGGGAGTTCTTTGGGGGCGGAACGGGGGAGCTCTGTGTGCGCAGGGAGATTGGGAGGAGAGAAAAAGGCAAAGGACTGGTGAAAGGAGAAGGACAAAATCCTAACCCCTTATATCCACCTAACTGTGCCAAGATTCGTGCAAATGTTATAGTGTAACCGCCACGCGTCGTGGAAGGAACAGGGAAGGACCCCACGCGATGATTACGTCGCCTCGATCTCGGCGCACGCATTGAAACGGCACCTCGGTTCCGCGAGCCGTGGACCCACCAATGGTCGTGCTGACGGAATGTCTGTCAGATGACATGACTTGGCCATGAATTGTGTCAGGTGGCGTTAGAGACCAAGTTCCGGCTTAGTTTGAAATCAAGATGGAAAATCCGAGTAATCTGTTGATAGGTCCGACTTATTTTTAAGACCCGGATCGT
Organism: Avena insularis; assembly: GCA_023614405.1. NCBI lineage: Eukaryota > Viridiplantae > Streptophyta > Magnoliopsida > Poales > Poaceae > Avena > Avena insularis. The sequence goes on from CM042694.1 coordinate 457,437,517, forward strand.
ATTTTTTGTTGTGAAGTTTCAGGAACCCTTCAAAATTCTGCAAGCCGATGATCAAGCTAGACGATGATAAATCCGACTTTGGATCTTGGAGGCCTCCGGGGGCTGCTGTTGGGGATATACTTTCTGGGTATCCTCACAGTTCCTCACTACCAGGGTGTCCCACTCCGGGTTAGAGCTTTGCTTAACGGCCGGCCCAGTCAAGTAGAGAAGACGGAGTCCAATCCGGCTACGGGAAGGCCCAGAAGACTTACCGACTTAGGCCCATAGTGTTACTTGTAGTTCAAGATGTACTTTGTAACCGACTCTTAGTCGTAGCCGGATAGATCTCCCCTGTAAACCCTAGGCCGGATATCTATATAAGCCGTCCTAGGGAGAGCCTTTAGGGCACACCTCAATAGTCTACAATCTCAACTCGCACAGGCGAACCCTTGTAACCCATATTCCGGCTCTGCCGTATTACTGAATTGCAAGCAGGAGTAGGATTCGTCCAAAGCCAGCGGATTCGAACCTGGGTAAACTTGTGTGCTCCCCGTCCCGGAATACCGTACGTCTCACACCCCTCTCTTCCGCACGCCTCGAGGACCCCCTCATGGTGTACTTGTCATCAATCCGACGACAATACGGAATCACACTCATCCGACTTCGCTCATCAGTTGTCGAAGGACACTAAGTCTTGCTAAGTTTACGCCATGGGACATCGGTAAGAACCCCTTCTTAGACGATTCCATGTTGAACTTCTTCAACACTTTGTCCAAATATGTACTCTGACTCAATCCAATGAGCCGCCTTGATCTATCTCTATAGATCCGGATTCCTAGTATGTAAGTCGCCTCACCCAAGTCTTTCATCGAAAAACTCTTTTCCAATGATTCCTTGGTCTCTTGCAACATCTGGACATAATTTCCAATCAGTAATATGTCATCCACATATAGGATCAGAAAGTTTACTTTGCTCCCACTAAACTTCTTGTATAAACAAGAATCATGATCACTCTTGATGAAGCCAAACGATTTGACTACCTCATCAAAGCGAATGTTCCAACTCCGAGATGCTTGCTTCAACCCATAAATGGATTTCCGAAGCTTGCATACCTTCTTAGCAGTAGCCGGATCGACAAAACCCTTGGACTGTATCATGTACACCTCCTCGGTCAAATTTCCATTAAGGAAAGCCGTCTTCACATCCATCTGCCATATCTCATAGTCGAAATAGGCTGCTATAGCTAACATGATCCGAACTGATTTAAGCATCGCTACAGGAGAGAAAGTCTCATCGTAGTCAACTCCTTGAACTTGTCGGAACCCCTTCGCGACAAGCCGTGCTTTATTGATAGAAACATTTCCATCCATATCAGTCTTCTTCTTAAAGACCCATTTGCACTCGACGGGTCTTGCACCGTCTGGCAGATCAACCAAGTTCCAAACTTAATTTTCATCCATGGACTTTAACTCGGATCTCATGGCTCCAAGCCATGACTCAGAATCAGAACCCACCATCGCTTTCGAATAAGTTGCCGACTCATCACTGTCCAACAGCATCACATCACGAACACTTCGCAATCTGGCCGATCTTCGTAGTGTCGGTGCAGTTTTCGGCTCAGGTACCATGTCCGGCTCAACCTCTAAGGCTTTTGCCGACTCGCTGCTAGCCGGTATGTCTTGAATTTCTTTGAGATGCACCGTACTCCCACTGACTCCCCGACTGAGAAACTCTTTCTCAAGGAAGACACCATTTCGAGCGACAAACACTTTGCCCTCTTCTCGGTTGTAGAAGTAGTAACCCAAGGTTTCCCTCAGATATCCCACAAAAATACACTTATCCGACTTAGCTGTAAACTTGTCCGACTGAAGTCGCTTGAAAAAATCTTCACAACCCCAAATCTTAAGAAAAGACAAACTCGACTTCTTGCCAGTCCACATCTCATGTGGTGTCTTCTCTACCGACTTAGATGGTACTCCGTTTAGTGTGAACGCTGCAGTTTCTAGACAATAACCCCAAAATGATAAAGGCAGATATGTCCGACTCATCATTGATCATACCATGTCCAACAAGGTCTGATTCCTCCTTTCCAACACATCGTTTCTCTGTGGCGTTCCTGGAGGAGTGAGCTGGGGAACTATTCCACAACTCTTTAGATGGTCATCAAACTCATGGCTCATGTACTCGCCTCCTCGGTCCAACCGAAGAAACTTTATTTTCTTGCCAAGTTGATTTTGTACCTCATTCTGGAATTCCTTGAACTTTTCAAAGGCTTCCGACTTATGTTTCATCAAGTAGATATATCCATACCTACTCAAATCATCAGTGAAGGTAATGAAGTACTCATAACCACCTCTGGCTGTCGTGCTCATCGGGCCACTTACATCACTATGTACTAGTCCCAATAGGTCGGACGCCCTTTTACAACTCTTTGCAAAAGGTGTCTTGGTCATCTTGCCGAGTAGGCAGGATTCACATGTCTCAAACGACTCCAAGTCGAACGAAGTTAGGAGTCCATCATCATGGAGCTTCTTCATGCGTTTCCAACTTATGTGACCAAGCCGACAATGCCAAAAGTAAGTCATATTCAGATCATTTGGTTTCAACCTTTTCACATTTATATTATAGACAGATTCACCCTCATTATTCAAAATAGATAACCCGTCCCGGACGGGCGCAAAGCCATGAAACATATCATTCAAATATAAAGAACAACCATTATTCTTAATATTCGACTCATAGCCCTGTCTCATCAAACATGAGGCAGAAATGATGTTTCGACTAAGCACTGGAACATAATAACAATTATTTAGCTCCATTATGAATCCAGAAGGTAAATGAAGTTGCATTGTGCCGACTTCCAACGCAGCGACTCTCGCTTTGTTGCTGACTCTAATGTCAACCTCGCCTCTTGCAACGCTCCTAGTTCTTACCAGTCCCTGCAACGAGTTGCAGATGTGAATGACTGATCCGGTATCATATACCCAAGAACTACCAGGTGCATCAGCAAGATAAATGTCTATAATATTGCAAACAAGCGTACCTGAGCCGGAAGTCACACCTCCGCTCTTGGCTTTATTAGCCAAATACTTGCTGCAATTCCTCTTCCAGTGGCCATCCGACTTACAGTAGAAGCAAGTGGATCCGGCTGTAGGAGATGATTTAGTCCCTAAGGAAGCGCTTTGGACTGGGTCCTCCGCCTTACGTCCTGACTTTGCCTTCTTCTTCTTAGTCCAAGAACTCTTCTTGAACTTAGCCTTGTTTTGTACCATCAACACTTGACTGGCACCTTTCTTGAGATCCGCCTCACCCTGCTTGAGCATCCCATGTAATTCAGTGAGCTTCTTATCCATACCATGCATGTGGTAGTTCGATATGAGCTGGCCATACGCACTAGGAAGAGAGTTCAGAATTATGTCCGTAGCGAACTCTTCGCTTATGGGGTAGCCAAGTCTTTCTAGAGACTGCACGTAACCAACTATCTTGATCACATGCGGACTCAGTGGATCGCCATCCTTAAGCTTGCAGCTCAACAAAGCCTGAGAGACTTGATACCTCTCAGTCTTTGCCTGAGCTTGGTGATGGGTTAGTAGCATGGAAAACAAAAAAATTCTACCGCAAGAACGAACAAAACCCAGATCTAATCTAGATAAAAGCCAAGATCTAATCTATTAGACATGTGCAACGAGATAGATCTGTACTAACCCTTGTAGATCCTAAAGCCTTGTGTGAGATCGGATCTCGTGGTTGATGTAGACGATCACTTGCCGATCTCAAGATCGAGTAGACGATCCTTCCGGTAGCGTTCGCTGCTCCGTGAATGATCACACGCATGCGAGTCGAAGGCACCTTCCTCTCCCCATTCCAGCGAGAGTAGATCTCTCCACGGAATCCCAGCAGCACGACAGCATGGTGGTGGTGGTGGAGTAGAGAATTCTGTAGGGCTTCGCCTAAGCCAGAGCAGATGGAAGGAGGAGGAGAGAGGTGGCTAGGGTTTTGAGTGGGAGGGGGCAAAGGGGGGTGGCGCCTCCACCCCTCTATATATAGAGGGAGGGGTGCGGCCTAGGGTTCCCACCCCTAGGGCTGGCGCACAAGGGAGCTTGGGGGAAGAGTCCTTCCCCCCCAAGTTTCCCTTACTTACCCTTTAAGTTTCCCTTTATCCTTTCTTGGTTTTCAAGTAAACTCCAAAAAATCTTCTAGAACCTTCCGGAACATTCCGAAACCTACTAGAATCCCCATATAAATACTCCGGAACATTTCCTAACTTAGAAAATGATCTCCATTATATGTATCTTATTCTCCGTACAATTCCGGATCTCCTCGTGATGTCCCGGATCCAATCCGAGACTCCGAACAACATTCGGTCTCCAACGCACATTCCATATCTACTTAAAACAACTTCGAACCTTAAGTGTGTCACCCTATGGTTCGTGAATATGTAGACATGATGGAGACACCTCTCCGATCAATAACCATCAGCGGGATCTGGATATCCATACCGGCTCCCACATACTCAACGATGACTTCGTGATCGATAGAACCATTAACATACGAAACCAATTCCCTTTGTCACGCGATACTCTACTTATCCGAGGTTTGATCGTCAGTATCTCCATACCTAGTTCTACCTCGTTACTGATAAGTACTCTTTACTCGTTCCATGTTATGTCATCCCTTGTGACCTAGTCACATGCTTGCAAGCTAACGAGATGACATTCCACCGAGAGGGCCCAGAGCATATCTATCCGTCATATGGATGGACAAATCCCAATCTTGGTCCATGCGCTTCAACACATACTTTTAGAATACCCAATGACACCTTTATAACCACCCAGTTACGAAGCGGTGTTTGATGTCATCAAAGTACCCATCCGGGGATGGTGATTAACATAACCTCATGGTCGAAGGATTAGGTTACTATGCATTTGAAAGCTTGTAGCAATACGAACTTAATGACTTGATCTTATGCTACGCTTACTATGGGTGTGTGTCCATCACATCATTCTCCTAATGATATAACCTTGTTATTAATGACATCCAATGTCCATGATCAGGAAACCATGATCATCAATTAATCAATAAGCTAGTTCAACAAGAGGCTTACTAGGGACTCTTTTATGTTTACAAAACACACATGTATTAGTGTTTCCTTATGATACAATTATAGCATGGGATGCAAACATTCATCATAAACACAAAGATATAATAATAACCACTTTTATTATTGCCTCTTGGGCATATCTCCAACAGTCTCCCACTTGCACTAGAGTCAATAATCTAGATTACATGGTAATATACCTAACACCCATGGCGTTCTGGTGTTGGTCATGCTTTACTCTAGGGAGAGGTTTAGTCAACGGATCTGCCACATTCGGATCAAGTGTACTTTGCAAATCTTTATGTCACCATCTCGGACATACTCGCGAATAGCATGGAAACGTAGCTTGATGTGCTTCAGCTTGCTATGTGATCTTGGCTCCTGTGCATTAGCTATGGCACCTGTGTTGTCACAGTAGATGGCCATCGGGTCCAATGCACTAGGAACCACGCCAAGTTCAGTAATGAACTCCTTCATCCATATGGCTTCTTGTGCAGCCTCCGAAGCAGCTATGTATTCCGATTCAGTTGAAGATTTCGCCACAACGCTTTGCTTGGCACTCCAGCTCACCGTAGCACCATTCAAAATAAATACGATCCGACATCGTGACTTGAGTCATCTGGATCGGTGTTCCAACTAGCATCGCAGTAACTGTTTACAACAAGCTGTTCATCACCTCCATAAGAAAGAACCATATCCTTAGTCCTATTCGGTACTTTAGGATATTCTTGACCACGTCCAAAGGCTCCATTCCAGGATCACTTTCATATCTACTAGTCAAACTAATAGCATGTGCTATATCCGGTCTTGTACACAAAGATGGCATACATGATAGAACCTATGGCGAGGCATAGGAATATTATTCATCTTCTCTATCTTCTGCCAGAGTGGACTTTGAGTCTTACTCAAGGTCTTACCTGACAACATGGGCACGAACCCTTTCTTGCTCTCTTCCATTCTAAACTTCTTTAGAACTTTGTCCAAGTATGTACTTTGTGAAAGCGCTATTAGGCGTCTTGATCTATCTCTATAAATCTTGATGCCTAGAATATATGCCGCTTCGCCAAGATCCTTCATTGAAAAACTATTATTCAAATAGGCTTTGACACTATTAAGAAGTTCTATATCATTCCCAATCAACAATATGTCATCTACATATAGTACTAGGAATGCTACAGAGCTCCCACTGACTTTCTTGTAAATACAAGCTTCTCCATAAGTTTGTATAAATCCAAAGTTTTTGATTACTTTATCAAAACGTTGATTCCAACTCCGGGATGCTTGCTTCAGTCCATAAATGGAGCGCTGAAGTTTGCATACCTTGTCAGCATCTTTAGGATCGACAAAACCCTTGGGTTGTACCATATACAACTCTTCCTCAATGTCACCATTAAGGAACGCTGTTTTGACATCCATCTACCAAATCTCATAATCGAAATATGCAGAAATTGCTAACAAAATCCTCACAGATTTTAGCTTCGCTACTAGTGAGAAAGTCTCATCGTAGTCAACTCCTTGAATTTGTCGGAACCCTTTCACGACAAGTCAAGCTTTATAGACGGTAACATTACCATCAACATTTGTTTTGTTTTGAAAATCCATTTGTTCTCAGTAGCCTTACGGCCATCCGGTAAGTCCACCAAAGTCCATACTTGGTTTTCGTACATGGATCCCATTTCGGATTTCATGGCTTCTAGCCATTTGTCGGAATCTGGGCTCACCATAGCTTCTTCATACGTCGCAGGGTCATCAGTGTTGTCCACCAACATGACGTTCAAGGAAGGGTCATACCAATCAGGAGTGGTACGAACCCTCGTTTACCTGCGAGGTTCAGCAGCAACTTCGTTCGAAGTTTCATGATCACCATCATGAGCTTCCCCTCCAATTGGTGCAGGCGGCACAAAAACATCTTCCGGTGCTGCGCTACTCTCAACTCCAAGAGAAGGTTCAATAACCTCGTCGAGTTCTACTTTCCTTCCAGTCAATTCCTTCGAGAGAAACTCCTTCTCAAGAAAGGATCCATTCTTGGCAACGAAAACTTTGCCTTCGGATCTATGATAGAAGATATACCCAATTGTTTATTTAGGGTATCCTATGAAGACGCATTTCTCCGCTTTGGGTTCAAGCTTATCAGGTTGTAACTTTACATACGCTTCGCAACCCCAAACTTTAAGGAACGACAACTTAGGTTTCTTTCCAAACCACAATTCATACGATGTTGTTTCAACGGATTTAGATGGTGCCCTATTTAAAGTGAATGCGGCTGTCTCTAATGCTTAGCCCCAAAACAATAGCGGTAAATCTGTAAGAGACATCATAGACCGAACCATATCTAAGAGAGTTCGATTACGACGTTCGGACACACCATTACGCTGTGGTGTTCTCGGCGGTGTCAACTGCGAAAGTATTCCACATTTCTTTAAATGCATGCCAAACTCATAACTTAGATATTCACATCCGGTCGTAACGTAAACTTAATCTTCTTGTTACGATGATTTTCCACTTCACTTTGAAATTCCTTAAACTTCTCGAAAGTTTCGGACTTATGTTTCATAAAGTAGACATACCCATATCTACTTAAGTCATCCGTGAAAGTGAGAACATAACGATATCCACCATGCGACGCTACACTCATTGGACCGCACACATTGGTATGTATTATTTCCAATAAGTCTGTAGCTCGCTCCATTATTCCAGAGAATGGAGTCTTAGTAATTTTTCCCATTAGACATGCTTCGCATCTTTCAAGTGATTCAAGAAGTCCATCAGAATGGAGTTTCTTCATACGCTTCACTCCAATGTGACCAAGACGACAGTGCCACATGTATGTAGAATTATCATTCAATTTTGTTCGTTTAGCATCTATGTTGTGAACATGTGTATCACTACTATCGAGATTCAGTAAGAATAAACCATTCATCTTAGGTGCATTACCATAAAAGATATTACTCATATAAATCGAACAACCTTTATTCTCGGACTTAAAAGAGTAAATCCTCGCAATAAACAAGATCCAGATATAATGTTCATGCTTAACGCAGGCACCAAATAACAATTATTCAAATTTAAAACTAATCTCGAAGGTAGATGTAGAGGGAGCGTGCCGACGGCGATCACATCAACCTTGGAGCCATTTCCAACGCGCATCGTCACCTTGTCTCTCGCCATTCTTCGTTTATTCCGTAGCTCCTGTTTCGAGTTACAAATATGAGCAACCGAACCAGTATCAAATACCCAGGCACTACTACGATTACTAGTAAGATACACATCAATAACATGTATATCGAATATACCTTTCTTCTTGATGTTGCCGTTCTTCATATCTGCCAGGTACTTGGGGCAGTTACGCTTCCAGTGACTAGCACCCTTGCAGTAGAAGCATTTAGTTTCAGGCTTAGGACCAGCCTTGGGCTTCTTAGCAGGTGCGACAGCTTTCTTGCCGTCCTTATTGAAGATGCCCTTGTTCTTAGGTTTGCCCTGTTTCTTGAAATTGGTGGTCTTATTGACCATCAACACTTGGTGCTCCTTCTTGATCTCCACTTCAGCAGTTTTCAGCATGGACGATAGTTCAGGCAACGTCTTGTTCATGCAGTGCATATTGTAGTTCATCACAAAGTTCTTATAACTCGGTGGCAGTGATTGGAGGACACGGTGAATCCCTAACTCATTAGGAATCGTTATCCCCAACTCTTGGAGCTTGTTTGCGTGCCCAGACATGGTGAGCACGTGCTCACTAACGGAGCTACCCTCTTCCATCTTACAGTTAAAGAACTTTTTGGAGGCCTCATAGCTCTCCACGGTCACATGAGTCTCAAAAATGAGCTTGAGCTCCTTAATGATCTCGAACGGGTCATGGTGCTCAAAGCGCTTCTGAAGCTCTGTTTCTAAACCGTATAGGATGGCACACTGAACTGTGGAGTAATGATTTTTCCGACTGGCGTAAACATTCTTTACGTCATCGGTGGCATCTTCTGCAGGTGGGTCACCTAGCGGTGCTTCGAGCACATAGGTCAACTGAACATCCCTGAGGACAATCTTCAGTCCACAGAGCCAGTCCGTGAAGTTGCTTCCATTGTTCTTAAGCTTTTCTTTCTCTAGGAACGCATTGAACTTGATGGAGAGGTTCGTCATAATCTACAACAAATTTGCAAGTAGTTTAGACTAAGTTTATGATAAATTGAGTTCAATTTTAATTCTTAAATTAACTAGGTGAACTCCCACTCAAAACAACATCCCTCACATTGTCTTAGTGATTACACGAACCAAGTCTACTACACCAAGTCCGATCTTCACGAGAGAAGATGTAGTTTCATCGGCGAACAATCTTCATGTTCATCATATCATTTATATGATTCATGCTCTACCCTTCGGTATTCCGTGTTCCGAGACCATGTCTGTACATGCTAGGCTCGTCAAGATAAACCTTATCTTCCGCATGTGCAAATCTGGCTTGCACCCGTTGTATGCACACGTAGAATCTATCACATCCGATCATCACGAGATGCTTCGAAACGACGAGTCTTAGCAACGGTGCCAACTAAGGACGAACACTTTATTACTTGATATTTAGTGAGAGGGATCATCTTATAATGCTACCGTCGCGATCTAAGCAATACAAGATGCATAAAGGATTAACATCACAGGCAATTCATAATTAGTGTGATATGATATGGCCCTTTCTTCTTATGCCTTTGATCTCCATCTCCAAAGCACGGACATGATCTCCATCATCACCAGCATTGCGTCAAGGTCAGTGGAGCCACTTCATGGTTGTCCATCATCACTAGCAACTATTACAACTACTTGGAATAAAGCTATTACAAGATGAATAGACACGCAGGTCTTAACAGAATTAAAGACAACCATTAGGCTCTTGCCGGTTGCCATATTACAACAAGGATCATTGTATACATCAAATATAATCACAATCACATGATGGCCATATCACATCACAAAACCCCTGCAAAAACAAGTTAGACGCCTCTAATTTTCTTTGCATGTTTTACGTGGTCTGGGGCTTTCGAATAAGAACGGATCTTACCTACGAAACTGAACCACAATGTTGATACAAGTGCTATCAAGTGCAAAGTGTAGATTTGATCTATACTATGGTGGGAGAGACAGACACCCGCAAAGCCACTTGTGCAAAGCAAGTTACACTTCAAGCGTGGAGCAAGTCTCATGTGCGATGACATGTAAGGTTAGCCCGAGCCGCTTCATCCCACCATACCGCAAGATGCAACGTACACAAAGCAAAAGATGGCACGAGCACCAACGCCCACAAAACCATTGTGTTCTACTCGTGCAATAGATCTACGCATAGACAAGGCTCTGATACCACTGATGCGTTCGTAGCATGGAAAACAAAAAAATTCTACCACAAGAACGAACAAAACCCAGATCTAATCTAGATAAAAGCCAAGATCTAATCTATTAGACATGTGCAACGAGATAGATTTGTACTAACCCTTATAGATCCGAAAGCCTTGTGCGAGATCGGATCTCGTGGTTGATGTAGATGATCACTTGCTGATCTCAAGATCGAGTAGACGATCCTTCTGGCGCCTGCTCGGCAGCGCTCATGATCGGTCACACGTGGAGTCGAAGGCACCTTCCTCTCCCTGCTCCAAATGAGCAATGAGTTGTAGATCTCTCCACGGAATCCCAGCAGCACGACGGCGTGGTGGTGGTGGTGGAGTAGAGAATTATGCAGAGCTTCGCCTAAGCCAGAGCAGATGGAAGGAGGAGGAGAGAGGCGGCTAGGGTTTTGAGTGGGAGGGGGCAAAGGGGGGTGGCGCCTCCACCCCTCTATATATAGAGGGAGGGGTGAGGCCTAGGGTTCCCACCCCTAGGCCCACCCCCTAGGGTCGGCGCACAAGGGATCTTGGGGGAAGAGTCCTTCCCCCCCAAGTTTCCCTTACTTACCCTTTAAGTTTCCCTTTAGCCTTTCTTGGTTTTCAAGTAAACTCCAAAAAATCTTCTAGAACCTTCCGGAACATTCCGAAACCTTCTAGAATCCCCATATAAATACTCCGGAACATTTCCTAACTTAGAAAATGATCTCCATTATATGAATCTTATTCTCCGAACAATTCCGGATCTCCTCGTGATGTCCCGGATCCAATCCGAGACTCCGAACAACATTCGGTCTCCAACGCACATTCCATATCTACTTAAAACAACTTCGAACCTTAAGTGTGTCACCCTACGGTTCATGAATATGTAGACATGATGGAGACACCTCTCTGATCAATAACCATCAGCGGGATCTGGATACCCATAACGGCTCCCACATACTCAACGATGACTTCGTGATCGATAGAACCATTAACATACTAAACCAATTCCCTTTGTCACGCGATACTCTACTTATTCGAGGTTTGATCGTCTGTATCTCCATACCTAGTTCTACCTCGTTACTGATAAGTACTCTTTACTCGTTCCATGTTATGTCATCCCTTGTGACGTAGTCACATGCTTGCAAGCTAACTAGATGACATTCCACCGGGAGGGCCCAGAGCATATCTATCCGTCATATGGATGGACAAATCCCAATCTTGGTCCATGCGCTTCAACACATACATTCAGAATACCCAATGACACCTTTATAACCACCTAGTTATGAAGCGGTGTTTGATGTCATCAAAGTACCCATCCGGTGATGGTGATTAACATAACCTCATGGTCGAAGGATTAGGTTACTATGCATTTGAAAGCTTGTAGCAATACGAACTTAATGACTTGATCTTATGCTACGCTTACTATGGGTGTGTGTCCATCACATCATTCTCCTAATGATATAACCTTGTTATTAATGACATCCAATGTCCATGATCAGGAAACCATGATCATCAATTAATCAACAAGCTAGTTCAACAAGAGGCTTACTAGGGACTCTTTTATGTTTACAAAACACACATGTATTAGTGTTTCCTTATAATACAATTATAGCATGGGATGCAAACATTCATCATAAACACAAAGATATAATAATAACCACTTTTATTATTGCCTCTTGGGCATATCTCCAACACCTGGAACATACTTTTGAGGCTTTCGATCATATTGTAGGCCTCAACATTCTCGAACTGCTGTTGCAAGTCCGGTTCCATGTGAGAAAGCATAAGACAACTAATCTCCGTGGATTCATCACAAATCCGACGGTAGGCATTGGTGGCTGCGACAGTCGCATTCTCATCCATCTCAGCTGGAAGTGGGTTGTCTAGGACATGGTCCCTTTTTTCTTGTTTGAGAACAATTCTCAGATTACGATACTAGTTGGTGAAATTAGTTCCATTCAACTTATCTTTCTCTAAGATGGTTCTCAAAGCAAAACCGAAAATCTGAGGAAGACTGCTAGGTGCCATTGATCTACAACAGAAAATATGCAAAACACTTAAGATATGTATCCATAAAGAGCAAGCATATTAAACACTTTAATATTTATGCTCCCACTAGAACCAACATCCCTCTGATGGTTACTTAGTGATTCAGGACCCTAAATAAGCAAGTCGACTAGTCAGCTTTAGCATCACCGCTAGCCGTCAAGTGATCTGGGTAGACAACTCCTTGTCAATCGTATCTCATACGACTCCTCTTGGATGGGTGGCATCACATGCCCCGGCTCCCATCCGACTTTTCCCCAAGTCCCACAACCGTTGTGATAGACCCGTCTAGATTACCAAGTGCTTCCGCTGTAAGAGTCCGACTCGAACCCACCTAGTCGGAAAGAATTGATAGCACCTCAATTTTATGAGCCCACTACAAAAAATGTCTGACTTGTGATGGTGCAGCACTGGAGGGGAAACCGGCTAGACCTTCTTTGAAGGATTATTTTCTACCAACTATCTAATAGAGGTAAAACAGAGACATAACAATAACACAAAATAAAGCAATTATAATGTGAAATGGTATGGCTCTCTTCATGGCGATCTCCATCTCCATAAAGCCTGTAATCTGACTCGTGTCAACTCTTGTCACGTGCCATCTTACACCATGTAGCCGACTTGTACCCCGACTTGCATGCCATCCGGATTCTCCAATTAGCTACACTAGCTTGTAATGCAAATTACACAGAGAATCCGACATGCAGGCTGTTATACAATAAGATGACAGCACCTAGGCTCCAGCCGGCTGACAAAATCCGTGATACGCAGATCACGTATGGATTACACACATCACATGCACATAAGCCATACCATTCACAACATCATCCTGCAAAAACAAGTTATGCATAGATACGATATCTACCGGCATTGTGAAACTCGCAACGGCATCTAAGGCGCTACGACAGGTGCTACGATATTTACCCAAATCCGATCCAGACTCCGATTCAATCAAACCCTTTGATCTTCGATCACCGCATCCGGGTTTACGTGTCACAGTATCCCCGATGGCGGAAACCGACCGGTAGGGGTATGTCGTTCCACGACCTTAGCAGTTAGATCATGGAAACCAGATCATCCATTCTCCAAGTACAGTTGATCCAATCAACTTTGTACAAAACCGATCTATCTCATAGATCGACCACCAAAACTGCAATTAGATCCAATCTAACGCCAACCACATATCACATATGCGCGATCTTGAGCCTAAAACCAGAAGCTAACGCTCTGATACCACTGTTGGGCCACGTAGAGATAAACAAAACTTTTCCCTACGGGGTTATCCCAAGATCCAACTCAGGTAGAAGGCCACGAGGATTACCACTAGACGCGCAGTTGCGGAATTGATGAAGCACGTTGCTTGATGCAGTGCAGTCCTTGCGATCCGTTCCGGTTCCACGATCCACGATCCGTTCTTTCTTCATGATCGTCGAAGTGCTGAACGTACAACACCTCCGCCGGTATCCACACATACGAGGAGGAGCGTCGGTGATGGACTGCTAGGTCCGGTACGGCGGCGACAGGATGGACTGGGGCTAGGGTTTCCAACACGTGGAGTGGCCTAACCTTGTGCTCTAAGCACTTGTGCCCCAGCTTATATAGGAAGTGAAGGTGGGCTCCATTCACTTGTGGCCCATTCACTAAACGGCCTATATTAGCCACTACAAGTCTCACTTGCTGACTAAGTCCATGTCTCTATTTGGGTCCAACCCAAATAGGTTTCCTGTTTGGGTCTAACCCAAACTTGCTCTCGCTCTTAAGTGTGTGACCTGACAGGCTCATGGTAACCCGGACACGATTCCGAGTCTCACTCGTGATTGATTAGTCGGTAGCGTCCCCTAGCAGAACGTGCCGACTCCCAAGTACCAATAAGTCATGACGACATACCTTTTCAATGCGACTTTTGTCTAAGTCCCTTTTGGCTCACGATATACCTTGTTGGACTATAGGCGAATGATCGTCATCCCTTAAATAGTCTGACTCTCTTTCTCGATCCGAGATAAGTGATTCATACGACTAACTCTTAGTCGGTTGCCTCGGTTAACACTTAACCATGACGTGCATGGCCATGCTTTCCGAATCATATCTTCCGAGAGGGCCTAGAGAATATCTCTCCAGATGGAGGGGCAAAATCCCGTCTTGGTTATTCACATCACGCAGCTTGATTCTCAGTCGACCCGAACTCCGCCTTTATAATCGCCAAAGGATGTAACAACGCTTGATGTAACCTAAGTCGGTGATCCTCAACTCGGATTGTGCAATAACCTCAGGTCTAAGGATTACATTGATTGAGACATGCAAATGACGACTTGTTCGTTGCATCTCAATATGGGTCAGTCCGACTCGCTAAACTCTTTAGCCAAATCCGTGTAAGTCGGAATAGCATCTCCATGCCCATGACAAGTGGAACCTAGTCATATGCCGACTTTCACATTGGTCTAAGTTGTGTGCCCGGCACAACCTCAATGACCAAGGACAATTAGTATGAACAACATGAATATGTAGTTCCACAATCGAATCACATATTCAATGATACATATCAGTAGTTCATACATGGACCATAACCTTATGAATACACAGGAATAACATCATACATGGTTGCCTCTAGGGCATATTCCCAATAGTTTAATCATTTATTTTCAGCAAAACCAGTGAGATCGACAACCTCATTGTAAGTTGGGGCAAAGTTCTATGGTTGTGTTGTGCAGGATTCCATGTTATCAGCAACACCTTGGAGTTGTTTCCTTGCTCCTACTGGTTCGATAACCTTGGTTTCATAACTGAGGGAAAACTTGCTACTGTGCTCATCATACCTTCCTCTTGGGGTTCCCAACGAGCTCTACATTTTGAGCCATCACAACACCAATAGTCAGAGTGTGTTAGGGGAACTGATCATCAATAGGCACCTTCTTGGTATCCTTTGCTGCTTGAAACGAGACACTCCCATGCGTATTACTTAGAGGTGGCATACTCAGCTATGCAGGCTGAGCCAATGACGCCACCCTCCTGGATTCTTCTTTTCTCTTGGGTAATCACAAGTGATTTGGCCAAGTTTGACCCGGCCGAAGCACATTATATCAAGCGCCTGAAGTCCCCAGCTATGGTGATCATTCCATTTGGCCCAGGCATTTTCATTTTCAAGTAACTAATGTGAGTGCTCGCCATAAAATTGTTGAGAGCAGGTCTGCCAAGTAACACGTGATACACGCTTTCCAAGTTCACAACTTTAAACTCCAAATTCTCAGTCCTGCAGTTAACCCTTGTGCCGAATAACACATCAATTCGGACCTTGCCAATGGGCTCACATGAGATACCTGGCACAATGCCGTGGAAAGTTGTCTTCGTTGCTTGGAGCATGTTCTCCGATATTCCCAACTTGTGCATGGTGTCTTTGTACAAGATATTGATGCTGCTCCCATTGTCAATAAGCACCTTAGAGAACCTCACATTGATATTCCTCCCAATGAATATCGGGTCCAGCACTAGTGCATATGATCCAGGACTCGGCATGAGCCTGGGGTGATCCTTGATACTCCATGTGACTTCCTGATCCGCCCAAGGAATATACCTCGTCATAGCTGGCATGATCGAATTCACCTCCATATGTCTGTGTTGCAAGCTCTTTCAATCAGTTTGCTCGGTGGTGAACACAAAGTAGTGATGGGCCACGCAGAGATAAACCAAACTTTTTCCCTAACACGGAACTCCCAAGATCCAGCTCAGGTTATAGGCCACGAGATTACCGCTAGATGCGCAGATGCAGAAGATGATGTAGCGCATCAAAGCAGTGTCGAACGATCCCCGGACAACCCTTCTGAATCCCACGAACTCCTTCGTCAGATCCGCACAAGCGTCCCCGTCTCCAGCGCTGCACATGCAATGCCTCTACCGGTATCCACACATACAGGAAGGAGCTTCGGATAGAGGACTATTAGATCCTGTCTAGCCCGAAAATGGAAGTGGAGAAAGTGACGGCTAGGTCAGGGACTATCCCTTGTCACTCCACTTATATACACTCCTAGTTGGGCTCAACTCTTGAGGCCCATCTAGGCCGTATTCCAATCTCCATATGGATATAATCCACATGGGCTCCTTACCCTTAAGTGTGTGACCCTGTAGGTTCACGTACACCTGGACACGACATGAGCTACTGCTCCAAGTATCCCGTCATGGCTTTGAGTCCAACTCACTTCCATGAACACTCGGTCTCAACTCAATAGATGGTAGCGGCCTCTAGCAAGACGTGCCAACTCCCAAGTGCCGCAAAGTCCGAAGACGAACCTTCAATGTGACTTTTGTCCAAGTCCCTTTGCCTCACGATATATCTGTTAAGCTATAGGCGAGTAGTTGCCATCCCTTAAATAGCTTAACTCTCTTCTCGTACCATGATATGTGATTCACTGGAATAACTCTTAGTCCGACTCCTGAGTTAACACTTAACTGAGTAGCGCATGGCCATGCTTCCGAATCATATCACACTGGAGGGACTAGAGAATATCTCTCCATTACGGAGGGGCAAATCCCATCTTGGTAATCCACGTCACGCAACTTGCTTCACAACCAACCCGAACTCTACCTTTATAACTGCCCATTTACGGAACAACGTTTGATAGAACCTAAGTTGGCGATCTACAACTCGGATCATGCAATCACCTCAGGACGAAGGATTCCATTGCTTGAGACTGCAAATGACAACATGCTCGTTGCATCTCAACTGTTGGTCAGTCCGACTCGCTACACTCTTTAGCTAAATCAGTGTAAGTCGGAATAGCATCTCCATGCCCATGACAAGTGGAATCATGTCATCAGCCGACTTGCACACTGGTCTAAGTTGTGTGCCCAGCACAATGTAACATCCCAATTTCAGCAACCCTGATTAGTTGTCCAGAATACAAAAATCAGGGGGAACAAAAACTTTTTCTTGTTCATTGGTGCAGTGTTTGCTTGTTGTTTGTTTGTGCTTGTGCATGTGAGTGTATACCAAATGATACTCCTTATCTCACCATTAGTTGACAAAAGCTACTTACCAAAACTATCTTGGCTCAATTTACATATTCTCAAATGTTCTGGCATTTCAAAACGTGAGCCAAGATGCTTATGTAACCAAAACTATTTCAGTAGCTTCTTTTGACAAAACTATGGAGAAATATATAATATAACCTCCTTATGTTTTCAATACAGAACCTTCAAACTACCCTTACCTTTAGGATCCCCAAAAACCTTTTAGAAAGCTTTTGATTTCTACCCTTGGTAGAGATACCAAGGACTCTTACCTTATTCAAAATATAACCTTTCAAAATTACCCCTGCTTACCTCAAGCTAAGCTTGATGGTAACCCTAGAAGTAGTTGAATTGTCTGTAAGATGAGTTTCCTTGATCTGTTGTCTGATGAATTGCCTTGATCTGCTGTTTGACTTGTTTGCTTAGGAAGTAGTATGATCTACTCTAGGAGCTCATCACTAGGATCAAGATGTTTCCAAATCATCAACCCCTAAGCAAGAATACAAATCTGGATATCATCCCTAGCTATTAGGTGATCATCTAAGACCCTTAACCAGATCAATTCTGAAGATTTCCATTCTAGAAGCTTCCATGTCCATGATGATCCATATCAAGCATGGATCCCTTCTACTCCATCTACACTTCAACATCATCCACTTTATGATGCTTTGATACCTTGCAAACCCTCCAAAAACATTCCCTCTCATACTCTAGTCAAAATCCTCAAAACTGCCAATTTTGACAAGTCTAGAAACTGTTCCAATATCACCTTTTTGAATGCCTCCCTTTCTCAAACCATGTGCCTTTTTGGAAATGACCTGAACATTCTTGTTAAAAATCCTAAGGACTACCAAGGCCCACTTTTGCACTTGGTTAGATCATCCTCCAACCCACTTGCTCTTGATGGTTTTGCAGGCAAGAAAATAACTTTTCCTGCAAATCTAGTCCTCATGCCTACTTTGACAGAAGATCACACCACCATCTGACCTTCTATGGACCAACTCCTTGCATGGTTGTGACATACTCATATAGGTCTATCAAAACCTACTTCACTTGTTCCAAGTGGATATCTGTGCTTCTTAAACCCACTTGGTTTATAAGGCATCATGACCCATTTGGTATGGCAGCCTTATTCTCAACAAAGTTTGCCATCTCTTCCAGACCACCTCCAATGTAACCAATCCAAACTTCTTCTACCATGATCATCTATATGACTTGGTCTAATGAATCATCTATCCCTTGCATCAAGGTGAGCTCTGAGCTCCAAGATCTAACAAGGTTTAGGTGGTATAAAAATAACATCACCCTAGATCATTAATGCCTTGCTCTTCCATCAAATTCAAGATGGAATTCCAATTCCCAAGGTTGAAAATGCTTGCCACACCTTGTCTCAATCATCTACCTTGATCATCAAGATTTACCAAATATTATCCATAATTATTATGGCTCCAAATCTATTTAATTCCTTTAATAGACAAAATCTCAAAACACCTTTCTCAATGGAAAGTTTGGTTTCTGACAAAACACTTCCCCAAATTTTGGCTCATGTGAGTTCCATATATCATACCCCATCTTCCCATTTCAAAAACAAATATTTTTGAAGAGCCTTATTATTTTGTTTTGCCCATTTTCTTAAATGGCTGAATTGGAATAATAATTGTTTTAAATACTTTTAATCCCCAATAGATCTTGGGAAAATTCCCCTAAATGTGTATTCACATCTAGGACCATCTCAAACCAAAAACCAACCTTGACCAATGTAAAAATATCAAGTGATCTTCTAGAAACCACTTCTATCCTTTTTTGAATAAATGGATCTATGAGGACTAAAACCCCTTATAAAAATCTCAATTAAATCCTAGGAGTCTACCTTGACCTCATATATCTACCAGTACCATTTCCCCATCTTGGCCAATGCAACATTTTGGAATTTCTTCATAACCACCTATTTTGATCAAAGTTGCCAATTAAGAAAATCCATTACTCACACCACTTCCAACTCTCATCAAAACTTGCTCAATGCATATCCTCAGCCCCAGGACACACCCCAGGTCGACACCACTGTAGCTCCACCCCTGCCCTTTCCCATTTTACCCTTGTACTAGTAGAGAGAGAGAGAGTCAAGCAAATCTTACAAGGATTTACCCCTTTAATTAGCCCAGCTGTCACAGCCCTGTCTGCCCGAACCAATCCCAATCCTACCCCTCCTCACTTCCCCCTAGGCCAATCCCTGGCCAGCACCACCCCTCCCCCATGTCCAAATTGGACATTTGCACCATCTAGCTTCCCTCCTTGGTATAAAGGCAAGAGGCCACCCCATTATGCTCCCTGCCCCTCATTTGCTCCCTCTCCTCCCTAGTTACCTTCCCTAGTACCCCCTCCTCCTCCCCTGCTCTGTGCTGCCCAAAGGAACAAGAAGAAGGAGCCCCAGGCCTTCCACAAAACTCGAGCAAGGCCTCCCATCCCCTCTGCTTCTCCTCCTGCATGTCACCTCACTGTGACCCTCTCCTCCTCCTCCATCTAACAGTGCCCTTTTTCTTGCCGAGGAACGACTCCTCCATCGCCATCGCTGAGCTCCGACGAGGTCACCCTAGGCCTCCATCGCACGAGCGGCTTCCAGGGGACCACCACCACCGTGCCGCCCCTCGATCTGCTTGCCGTCGTCCATCGCGTCGCCTAGCACCCTCCACGGAACCTCCCGAGCCCTTTGGTAAGCTCCCCCGCCGCCACCCGAGCCAGCTAGGGTTTCCGCTCGCCGGCGCCGTCGTGAGGATCATGACGGACGCAGGCCGTCCATCACGACTTAAATCGACGCAGATCTGGTCGATACCCCCTGGGCCGCCCCTTACCACTGATCGATGGGCCCCACCTGGCAGGTTCAAGCCCTAGGCTCCCGCGCGCCGCGCCTTCTGCCGTGGGCCGAATCCACTCCATGCGGCCCATTTCCCCATAGATCCAGCCCAACTGCCCTGTTGCCTTTTCTTTTATTCCAGATCTAGAAAAATACCAGTAGGATTAAATCCTTTTGAAAATATAAATAAAATCCAAAGGCCAAGATCTAAATTTCTGGTAATACCCTGATGTTTTCTCAAACATGCAGAGGCAACACCTAGTTAAAAATAATTTCCATTACTTGCTAGGATTTATTCTTCTACCAGGTGTACTATTACCTAAATAATTTCCTCAAGGAGTTTTACATCTCAAATTGAGGAGAACCAAAGCCCTACTGGAAGGTATTTGAAATACCTGTCATCTAGCATAGGTCTTATGTCCAGGTGAACAGTATGTGTCTTTAACAAAAATAATAAAAACAGTCCTTGTCTGCCTTGGTTAAATTCTCTAAGTCAAGCCAAATGTGGTTTTGACCTGATTCCAACTCCCGGAGAAGTGGCACACTATTTCCTATCTAAAACCGGGGGATAAGAATTTATTGACCCTCTGTTGGATTTTAGTGATTTAAATACTTCTGTAAGTAGTATTATCACTAAATAAATCACTCCAGGAGTTAGACAATTTCAAAATGAGTAAATACAATTCCTACAGAAAGGTATTCCAAATTCCTACCACGTGCTCTTGGAATCAACTCAAGAGATTCTATATATTTAATTTGGTGAAAAAGACAAAACAGTCCCATAACTGTCTTTGGGATTTTCCCGAGGGCATTCTGGTAAATGTTTAGACTTGATTCCAACTCTATATGGTTCAGTACATCAAACCCTACCTAACCACCCAAGGAAATAATTTTCGGGCCTCCATATAAATTCTGGTGAATTATTTCCTCAAACTAGAGTTTATCCCAATATAAAAATCATAACTAAATCTAGGAAATTGATAATCTAGTGAAACCACTTGTGTTGGTTTTGTTTTGCTAAGACCCATCTGAGGATATCATTGTTTCACATTGGCATCCTACAGACCCCAGAACCCCACTCCAAGTTCATGGTATTCTGCCTTGACAACTATCCTCCAAAGGAAAAACACCTCAATGGCAATCTAGTAATTTCACCCCTAGTATCCCACTCCTCCAAAACCTACTAAGTTAAGTAGGATTCAGTATGTTTGTTTTCTGTATGGTTTGATGCATGTATGCCTTGTATTCATTGTGGTATTGTCTTCTTGCATGTATACTCGATGATGGCGATAGTGTGAGTGTTTGACGACCAGAAGGAAGGGACTTCTTATTATTATAATTGGGAATTCTTGGTTATCTAAGGAAGTGCAGGGACTTATTGCTAATCACAGGCAAGCCACCATTCCCGAATTGCGATACTTGTCCTATTCCTTTTATTACCTGTTTTGTATCCCATTTATAAACTTCATTATTTATATGCATGTCTTGTTTTATAAATACTGCGCTAATAACTTGGCTCCTCCAAGTTATGACTTTGTGTCCTTCGTGGCACCACCCTGATGTACCTACCATTTTATCCCTTTAGACCGAGAGTAAGATGGGCAGCATCCTACCTTGTTGAAAACCCCGGTTTTGAGAAAATGAATTGTTTTGGGTTCTACCCTACCACAAATGTTTCAAAACTGCTTGGTAAAAACCTTTGGGAAGATCCATTGTTCCAAGTGGATGTTTTAACTATAGAAGTGGTGTTGATGAGGAATGAGAAAGTGAAGGGATGTTCTACGCCTCTACCGGAACAATTTTATCAGTGCAACCACATTACCCTAGGTGTTGGGGCTTAACTCATAGTTTGTCTGCATTAGCCGAGGCAGCTTGTACAGTGCTTATAGGGAGAGATCCCTTGAAGCCTGGGAAGGCGCTAACAGATCTCCGGATCTGAAGCCTGTAGCTTGCTTCGGCAAGAGTGAGCTTGTTCTGGCAGGAGTGCTGGTGCAACAATTGGGTCTCCCACGGATGGTATGACTTAGGTGGTACGGAAGGAAGTGGAGGCACCAGATTAAGGTATACGCCAAGCTACGGTTGGGTATACGTGTGTACGGAAGGCAGGACTATGGTAGGGAGCCACATACTCGTTGTTGGGGAGCACAAACCCAAAAGGAAAAGCAGCCTTTGCTAGGGTCGACAAGCGAAAGGTTAGGTTTGATTATCCGGACCCCCATCTACAGTGGTAGTGGGCCGTGGTTCTATCTCGGTGGATGTATTGATTCTTGTGGGGAAAGTGCGCAAACTCTGCAGAGTATAATCTATTCGAATAGCCGTGTCCACGGTCAAGGACGGTTGTAAAGGTGTTGGCTAGGAATACCCAAACGGTGTTTGTTTGGAAAGAATGGATGAAAGTATGAAGGTTCCGGGGAAACCTGAGTTCGGAAGCTTTGTTTTGACTAGAGGAGGTCAAAGAGGTTTACAAAAGGGTTTCTACTCCAAAACTGTTTTCAAAACTCTTTTTCAACAAAGATATGGAGATATCTTGATTTATAAAACAGAGGAATGTTTTGAAACTCTTTTTCAACAAAGATATGGAGATGCCATAACTACAAGAGGTGGTCTAGGCTTTTCAAAAACAACCCCAGATAGAGCTATCTCGCCATAGCCAGACTTGCATTTCCTTATTTCATTTATCCTGGTGGTTTGCGAGTACATTCAAAAGTACTCACGGCTTTGTCCCTGGCTATTTACTTGGCCATACTTTCAGAGGTTCGACATTGGAAGATTAAGGTGACTTCAATGAGCTAGGTCAGTTTTCCTTCGCCTCGTAGGTTGAGGCACGATTGGGCTCTGCGCGTGATGATGTTCCGCTGCTAAGGATGGTGTAGCCATACTGGCATTTATGTAAGTCTTGTATTTTCGTTATGTTTCAGATGTTGTAATGATACTTGTCGGTTATGTTCCACGGCTCACTGATCATGGGAACGTGGATATATACATAATAGAGATTTCTCGGATGATTAATCCGGGGGAGCCCACAGACTTGGTATCAGAGCCATCCTGACTGTAGAAGACCTTAGTTAGCATGGACCTTAGACAGGAAACGACAAACATATTTTCTAAAAGACAAAGGGAGAAGAGTTGACTATTTGCAAAAGTGCTTATGCCTCTTCCCCTCCATTTTTGGAAACTACTTACATTAATATGATTTTCTAATCTGAAAATCTTGCACACTTGCCACTAACCCAACCTGGCCCTAAACACTTCTATAGATGGAACCTATTGATGAAGAGTGGCTGAAGGTTGGATTCCCCGGACTACTCTGGGACTCTCTGCAACTTTGCGGTTACCAGCAGAAACCTATCTACACCCTCCACAAGGGACTGGAATCAGGAGATTATGTGGGACAGATTGTCATACTAGCCAAGCCGAGAACCAATGGAAGCCCTATCTATTCCACTGGACCTTAGATGCCTAGTCCCGTACTTGCTGTTGATTTGGTAGCTAGAGAAGCTTTGATGCGCATCCGTAGCTCACTCCCAGAGATGAGACAGCCCACAACCTTCTACCTCCCCATGAAGGGAAATGTCGACCGCACCGGAGGATCTCAAGACCCCAGCCTGGCATACCCTGCTCTCTCCTTTCAGACCCGATTTAGCTACTCTAGCAATGAGGTGTTAACAGCAGTCGCTGACGAATACCGCCACTCCCAAATGGAACTACGCCGCCTACAAGCCATTCTCACCTGTAAGGAAGCTCTGGAAACCCTGCAAAGGAATCAAGCACGAACTACCGCCACTAAAGGAACATCGAGGGAAGCCGCCCCCAAGAGAAGCAGGAAGTGCATCACCGCCAGTCAGTATCTCTGTAGGTTCAAACCCATCCAGGAGGTGCAGGAAACCTCCCCTGCTCTTCCAGAAGCCGGACACGACTCCATAGATGAACCCTCTGAGTAATCACCCACTCTGTTGTACTCGCCCATCTAGCAATAGGGTAGAGTCATGTATCGTCCATGAACACGTTTTGTATTTCTTAAGCACTATTGACACCCTCGGGTGTAGACTGGTTGGTTATGTAATAACTTCCTTGGATTGCTATGCTTGCTTGATTGTTCCCTTCTTGCGTGTTTTACCCAAGACGTTGCATCAGACCCAACCCGGAATGCTTACCACCCACGGGAAGTTCCTCACCAGAAGGCCCCAATACTTCAGTTCCCCGAAGACGAGGATGCATGAAGACAACGAGTCCACTCCGCCCTCAAGCAGAAGCAACACAAGAGATCCAAGTGAAGACCTCTCCACGGACACTGACGGCATCAACCCTGACTAAACACTAACCAGGAGAGTCATACCTTGCTAACTTGCCATGAGATCCCTCCATAAGGCTTCGTGAGAACCCCCCCCCCCCTATCGCCAAGGTGTATAGAATAGGGCGTCACTTGACAACCTTAGCTCAAGATTCTAGGAAGATGCAGCCTTCCGCTAATCTCAGGTCAGCACTCCCAGACAGAAGATTTGCACCACTCCCAAAGCGCCATAAGAAATCTCTAAGGTGGAAAGACGGCATCTTTCCACTCAATCCTTAGAAGACTGTCTACCCGAGGATACTTCAGAAGACCTCCAGAATGGGACGCCTTCTGACGATCTACACTCCAGGAGTAATATGGACGTCAGTATTCAAAACATCCATCTGCGACTCCAAGAAGGAAGGACTACGTCAACTCTCCGATCTGCCCCAGTATAATCCTAAGGGGGAAAGACTGCGTCTTTCCCGCAAAATGGAATAACCCTCTGCTAGAAGCAACCCAACAGTTGGACCCCAGGGACGTATACTAGAATACAATAGTCCCTTAGGACAGACGCCATAAACCCTTACAGCTGGAAGATCACTCCTCACAATCCTGGTTGAAGCCTGCTCGACACTCGTGCTTTCAAGACGATTGGAGTTCATCCTCACTGTCAAAGTGACCCTGTTCAAAGACAAAGCCGACAAGTTAGTATGCGGGAAGCACATAGCACTAACTCTAAGATGAATCCCCTAATCTTACTCTCCTGAATCTCGGGACGAGATTCTTTAAGGGGAAAGGTCTGTAACATCCCAATTTCAGCAAACCTGATTAGTTGTCCAGAATACAAAAATCAGGGGGAACAAAAACTTTTTCTTGTTCATTGGTGCAGTGTTTGCTTGTTGTTTGTTTGTGCTTGTGCATGTGAGTGTATACCAAATGATACTCCTTATCTCACCATCAGTTGACAAAAGCTACTTACCAAAACTATCTTGGCTCAATTTACATATTCTCAAATGTTCTGGCATTTCAAAACGTGAGCCAAGATGCTTATGTAACCAAAACTATTTCAGTAGCTTCTTTTGACAAAACTATGGAGAAATATATAATATAACCTCCTTATGTTTTCAAGACAGAACCTTCAAACTACCCTTACCTTTAGGATCCCCAAAAACCTTTTAGAAAGCTTTTGATTTCTACCCTTGGTAGATATACCAAGGACTCTTACCTTATTCAAACTCCAACCTTTAGAAATTACCCCTTCTTACCTCAAGCTAAGCTTGATGGTAACCCTAGTAGTAGTTGAATTGTCTGTAAGATGAGTTGCCTTGATCTGCTGTCTGATGAATTGCCATGATCTGCTGTTTGACTTGTTTGCTTAGGAAGTAGTATGAGCTACTCTAGGAGCTCATCACTAGGATCAAGATGTTTCCAAATCATCAACCCCTAAGCAAGAATACAAATCTGGATATGATCCCTAGCTACTAGGTGATCATCTAAGACCCTTAACCAGATCAATTCTGAAGATTTCTATTCTAGAAGCTTCCATGTCCATGATGATCCATATCAAGCGTGGATCCCTTATAATCAATCTACACTTAAACATCATCCACTTTATGATGCTTTGGTACCTTGAAAACCCTCCAAAAACATTCCCTCTCATACTCTAGTCAAAATCCTCAAAACTGCCAATTTTGACTAAGTCTGGAAATTGTTCGAACATCACCTTTTTGAATGCCTCCCTTTCTCAAACCATGTGCCTTTTTGGAAATGCACCTGAACCATCTTGTTAAAAATCCTAAGGACTACCAAGGCCCACTTTTCACCTTGGTTAGATCATCCTCCAACCCACTTGCTCTTGATGGTTTTGTAGGCAAGAAAATAGCTTTTCCTGCAAATCTAGTCCTCATGCCTACTTTGATAGAAGCTCACACCACCATCCCACCTTCTATGGACCAACTCCTTGCATGGTTGTGACCTACTCATATAGGTCTATCAAAAACTACTTCACTTGTTCCAAGTGGATATCTGTGCTTCTTAAACCCACTTGGTTTATAAGGCATTATGACCCATTTGGTATGGCGGCCTTATTCTCAACAAAGTTTGACATCTCTTCCATACCACCTCAAATGTAACCAATCCAAACTTCTTATGCCATGATCATCTATATGACTTGGTCTAACGAATCATCTATCCCTTGCATCAAGGTGAGCTCTGAGCTCCAAGATCTAACAAGGTTTAGGTGGTATAAAAATAACATCACCCTAGATCATTAATGCCTTGCTCTTCCATCAAATTCAAGTTGGAATTCCAATTCCCAAGGTTGAAAATACTTTCCACACCTTGTCTCCATCATCTACCTTGATCATCAAGATTTACCAAATAGTATCCATAATTATTATGGCTCCAAATCTATTTAATTCCTTTAATAGACGAAATCTCAAAACCACTTTCCCAATGGAAAGTTTGGTTTTTGCCAAAACACTTCCCCAACTTTTTGCTCATGTGAGTTCCATATATCATACCCCATCTTCCCATTTCAAAAACAAATATTTTTGAAGAGGCTTATTATTTCTTTTTGCCCATTTTCTTAAATGGCTAAATTGGAATAATAATTGTTTTAAATACTTCCCCAATAAAACTTGGGAAAATTCCCCTAAATGTGTATTCACATATGGGACCATCTCAAACCAGAAACCAACCTTGACCAATGTAAAAATATCAAATGATCTTCTAGAAACCACTTCTGCCCTTTTTGAATAAATGGATCTATGAGGACTAAAACTCCTTATAAAAATCTCAATTAAATCCTAGGAGTCTACCTTGACCTCATCTATCTACCAGTACCATTTCCCCATATTGTCCAATGCAACATTTTGGACTTTCTTCTTAACCACCTATTTTGATCAAAGTTGCCAATTAAGCAAATTCATTACTCACACCACTTCCAACTCTCATCAAAACTTGCTCAATGCATCTCCTCAGCCCCAGGACACACCCCATGTCGACACCACTGTATCTCCACCCCTGCCCTTGCCCATTGTACCCTTGTACTAGTAGAGACAGAGAGTCAAGAAAATCTTACAAGGATTTACCCCTTTAATTACCCCAGCTATCACAGCCCTCTCTTCCCGAACCAATCCTAATCCTACCCCTCCTCACTGCCCCCTGGGCCAATCCCTGGCCAGCACCACCCCTCCCCCATGTCCAAATTGGACATTTGCACCATCTAGCTTCCATCCTTGGTATAAAGGCCAGAGGCCACCCCATCATGCTCCCTGCCTCTCATTTGCTCCCTCTCCTCCCCACTTACCTTCCCTAGTACCCCCTCCTCCTCCCCTGCTCTATGTTACCCGAAGGAATAAGAAGAAGGAGCCTCGGGCCTTCCACAAAAATCGAGCAAGGCCTCCCATCCCCTCTGCTTCTCCTCCTGCATGTCACCTCACTGTGACCATCTCCTCCTCCTCCATCTAATAGTGCCCTTTTTCTTGCCCAGGAACGACTCCTCCGTCGCCACCGCTGAGCTCCGACGAGGTCACCCTCGGCCTCCGTCGCGCGAGCGGCTTCTAGGGGACCACCACCACCGTGCCGCCCCTTGATCTGCTCGCCGTCGTCCACCGCGTCGCCCAGCACCCTCCACGGCACCTCCCGAGCCCTCTGGTAAGCTCCCCCGCTACCACCCGAGCCAGCTAGGGTTTCTGCTTGTCGGCGCCGCTGTGAGGATGACGACGGACGCAGGCCGTCCATCGCGACTTAAACCGACGTCCAGATCTAGCCGATACCCCCTGGGCCGCCCCCTGCCACTGACCGCCGGGCCCCGCCTGTCAGGTTCAAGCCCCGGGCTCCCGTGTGCCGCGCCTTCCGCCATGGGCCGAATCCACTCCCTGTGGCCCATTTCCCCACAGATCCAGCCCAGCTGCCCTGTTGCCTTTTCTTTTATTCCAGATCCAGAAAAATACTAGTAGGATTAAATCCTTTTGAAAATATAAATAAAATCCAAAGGCCAAGATCTAAATTTCTGGTAGTACCCTGATGTTTTCTCAAGCATGCAGAGGCAACACCTAGTCAAAAATAATTTCCATTATTTGCTAGGATTTATTCTGCTACTAGGTGTAATTTTCCCTAAATAATTTCCTCAAGGAGTTTTACATCTCAAATTGAGGAGAACCAAAGCCCTACTGGAATGTATTTGAAATACATGTCATCTAGCATAGGTCTTATGTCCAGGTGAACAGTAGTGTGTCTTTAACAAAAATAATAAAAACAGTCCTTGTCTGCCTGGAATAAATTCTCTAAGTCAAGCCAAATGTGGTTTTTACCTGATTCCATCTCCCAGAGAAGTGGCACACTATTGCCTATCTAAAACCAGGAGATAAGGATTTATTGACCCTCTGTTGGATTTTAGTGATTTAAATACTTCTGTAAGTAGTATTATCACTAAATAAATCACTCCAGGAGTTAGACAACTCCAAAATGAGTAAATCCAATTCCTACAGAAAGGTATTCCATATTCCTACCACATTCCCTTGGAATCAACTCAAGAGCTTCTATATATTTAATTTGGTGAAAAAGACAAAACAGTCCTAGAACTATCTTTGGGAATTTCCTGAGGGTATTCTGGTAATTATTTAGACTTTATTCCAACTCTACGTGGTTCATTGCATCAAACCCTACCTAACCACCCAAGGAAATAATTTTTGGGCCTCCATATAAATTCTGGTGAATTATTTCCTCAAACTAGAGTTTATCCCACTATAAAAATCATAACTAAATCTAGGAAATTGATAATCTAGTGAAACCACTTGTGTTGGTTTTGTTTTTGCCAAGACCCATCTGAGGATATCATTTTTGCACATTGTCATCCTACATACCCCAGAACCCCACTCCTAGTTCATGGTATTTAGCCTTGACAAATGTCCTCCAAAGGAAAAACATCTCAATGGCAATCTAGTAATTTCACCCCCTAGTATCCCACTCCTCCAAAACCTACTAAGTTAAGTAGGATTCAGTATGTTTGTTTGTTGTATGGTTTGATGCATGTATGCCTTGTATTCATTTTGGTATTGTCTGCTTGCATGTATACTCGATGACGGCGATAGTGTGAGTGTTTGACGACAAGAAGGAAGGGACTTATTATTATTGGGTATTCTTGGTTATCTAAGGAAGTCCAGGGACTTATTGCTGATCACAGGCAAGCCACCATTCCCGAATTCCGATACTTGTCCTATTCCTTTTATTACCTGTTTTGTATCCCCTTTATAAACTGCATTGTTTATCTGCATGTCTTGTTTTATAAATACTGTGCTAATAACTTGGCTCCTCCAAGTTATGACTTTGTGTCCTTCGTGGCACCACCCTGATGTACCTACCATTTTATCCCTTTAGACCGAGAGTAAGATGGTCAGCATCCTACCTTGTTGAAAACCCCAGCTTTGAGAAAATGAATTGTTTTGGGTTCTACCCTACCACAAATGTTTCAAAACTGCTTGGTAAAAACCCTTGGGAAGAGCCATCGTTCGAAGCGGATGTTTTAACTACAGAAATGGTGTTGATGAGGAATGAGAAAGTGAAGGGATGTTCTACGCCTCTACCGGAACAATTTTATCAGTGCAACCACATTACCCCAGGTGCTAGGGCTTAACTCGTAGTTTGTCTGCATTAGCTGAGGCATCTTGTACAATGCTTATAGGGAGAGATCCCTTGAAGCCTAGGCAGGCGCTAACAAATCTCCGGATCTGAAGCTTGTAGCTTGCTTCGGCAAGAGTGAGCCTGTTCTGGCAGGAGTGCCGGTGCAATAATTGGGTCTCCCGCAGACGGTATGACTTAGGTGGTATGGAAGGAAGTGGAGTCACCAGATTAATGTATACGCCAAGTTATGGTTGGGTATACACGTGTACGGAAGGCAGGACTATGGCTGGGAGCCACATACTCGTTGCCGGGGAGGACAAACCCAAAAGGAAAAGCAGCCTTTGCTAGGGTCGACAAGCGAAAGGTTAGGTTTCATTATCTGGACCCCCATCTACAGTGGTAGTGGGCCGTGGTTCTATCCTGGCGGATGTATTGATTCTTGTGGGGAAAGTGCGCAAACTCTGCAGAGTATAATCTATTCGAATTGTCGTGTCCATGTTCAAGGACGGTTGTAAAGGTGTTGGCTAGGAGTACCCAAACGGTGTTTGTTTGGAAAGAATGGATGAAAGTATGAAGGTTTCGGGGGAACCTGAGTTCGAAAGCTTTGTTTTGACCAGAGGAGGTCAAAGAGTTTTACAAAAGGGTTTCTACTCCAAAACTGTTTTCAAAACTCTTTTTCAGCAAAGATATGGAGATATCTTGATTTATAAAACAGAGGCATGTTTCGAAACTATTTTTCAACAAAGATATGGAGATGCCATAACTACAAGAGGTAGTCTAGGCTTTTCAAAAACAACCCCAGATAGAGTTATCTAGCCATAGCTAGACTTGCATTTCCTTATTTCATTTATCTTGGTGGTTTGCGAGTACATTCAAAAGTACTCACGGCTTTGTACCTAGCTATTTACTTGGCCAGACTTTCAGAGGTTCGACATTGGAAGATCAAGGTGATGTCCAGCGAGCTAGGTCGTCTTCCCGGTCAATCGCCTGTAGGTTGAGGCACGATTGGGCTCTACGCGTGATGATGTTCCGCTACTAAGGATGGTGTAGCCATAATGGCATTTATGTAAGTCTTGTATTTTCGTTATGTTTCGGCTATTGTAATGATACTTGTTGGTTATGTTCCACGGCTCACTGATCATGGGAACATGGATATATACATAACATGGATTTCTCGGATGATTAATCCGGGGGAGCCCACACACAACCTCAACGACCAAGGACAATCTAATATGACCAATCATGAATACATAGTTCCACAACTGAATCACGTTTTCAGTGATATATATATAATGTTCATATAGGGACAACTTTACTTTATGAATACTTTGGGAAATATCATCAACCATGATTGCCTCTAGGGCATATTCCCAACAGTCTCCCACTTGCACTAGAGTCAATCATCTGACATCACATGTCTAGGCATCTAATGCCCATGGCTCTTACGTGCGCCTCATGCTTAGGCTGTGGAAGTGGCTTTGTCAACGGATCTGCAACATTTACATCCGTGTGTACCTTGCATAATCTGATATCACCTTGATCCACGAACTGGCGAATCAAGTGGTATCACATGAGTATATGTTTATTCTTCTGGTGTTGTCTAGATTCCTTGGCTTGTGCGATAGCACCATTGTTGTCACAATACACGTCTAATGGATTGGACGAGCCTTGAACCACACCAAGATCAATCAGGAAATTCCTGATCCAAACAGTTTCCTTTGCTACCTCCGAGGCAGCAATATACTTAGCTTCTGTTGTAGATGCATCGTCTCTTGCTTGGAACTCTTCCAGCTCACAGCCCCTCTGTTCATAATGAACACGTACCCAGATTGCAAACGAGAATCATCTGAGTCAGTAAGGTAACTCGCATCTGTGTAACCCCTTACACTGAGTTCAACCTCACCTCCATAAACTAGGAACACATACTTAGTCCTTCTCAAGTACTTAAGAATGTTCTTTACTGCTGCCTAGTGAATTTCTCTAGGCTCAGCCTGGTATCTGCTCACAACACTTAGAGCATAGGAAACATCCGGCCTAGTATAAATCATGGCATACATGATGGACCCGACTGCCGAAGCATACAGAATCACACTCATCCTACTTCGCTCATCAGTTGTCGAAGGACACTGAGTCTTGCTAAGTCTTATGCCATGGGACATCAGTAAGAACCCCTTCTTAGATGATTCCATGTTGAATTTCTTCAACACTTTGTCCAAATATGTACTTTGGCTCAATCCAATGAGCCGCCTGGATCTATCTCTATAGATCCTGATTCCTAGTATATAAGTTGCTTCACCCAAGTCATTCATTGAGAAACTCCTTTCCAATGATTCCTTGGTTTCTTGCAACATCTAGACATCATTTCCAATCAATAATATGTCATCCACATATAAGATCAAAAAGTTTACTTTGCTCCCACTAAACTTCTTGTATAAACAAGAATCATGATCACTCTTGATGAAGTCAAACGATTTGACTACCTCATCAAAGCGAATGTTCCAACTCTGAGATGCTTGCTTTAATCCATAAATGGATTTCTGAAGTTTGCATACCTTGTCAGCATTAGCTGGATCGACAAAACCCTCGGATTGTATCATATACACGTCCTCAGTTAATTTTCCATTAAGGAAAGCCGTTTTGACATCCATCTGCCATATCTCATAGTCGAAATAGGTTGTTATAGCTAACATGATCCGAACTGATTTAAGCATCGCTACGGGTGAGAAAGTCTCATCGTAGTCAACTCCTTGAACCTGTCGGAACCCCTTCACGACAAGCCATGCTTTATAGATAGAAATGTTTCCATCCATATCAGTTTTCCTTTTAAAGACCCATTTGCACTCGACGGGTCTTGCACCATCTAGCAGATCAACCAAGTTCCAAACTTGATTATCATCCATGGACTTTAACTCGGATCTCATGGCTCCAAGCCATGACTCAGAATCAGAACCCACCATCGCTTCCAAATAAGTTCCCGGCTCATCACTGTCTAACAGTAATACATCACGAACACTTCGCAATCTTGTCGATCTTCGCAGTGGAGGTGCAGCTGCCAGCTCAGCTACCACGACTGGCTCAACCTCCAAGGCTTTCACCAAATCGCTACTGACCGGTCCCTCTCGAACTTCTTCGAGCCGCACCGTACTCCCACTGACTTCCCGAGTGAGAAACTCTTTCTCAAGGAAGACACCATTACGAGCGACAAACACTTTGCCCTCTTCTCGGTTGTAGAAGTAGTAACCCAATGTTTCCCTTGGATACCCAATGAAAATGCACTTATCCGACTTGGCTACAAGCTTGTCCGACTGAAGTCGCTTGACAAATGCTTTACAACCCAAATCTTAAGAAAAGACTAACTTGGCTTCTTGCTTGTCCACATCTCATGTGGTGTCTTCTCTACCGATTTTGATGGTACTCTGTTTAGTGTGAATGCCGCCGTTTCTAGACAATAACCCCAAAATGATAAAGGTAGATCTGTCTGACTCATCATTGATCGTACCATGTCCAACAGGTTTGATTCCGCCGGTCCGATACACCGTTCCTCTGCGGTGTACCCGGCGAAGTGAGCTGAGGAACTATTCCACAACTCTTCAGATGGTCATCAAACTCGTGGCTCATGTACTCGCCTCCTCGGTCCGACTGAAGAAACTTTATTTTCTTGTCGAGTTGATTATGTACTTCATTCTGGAATTCTTTGAACTTTTCAAAGGCTTTCGACTTATGTTTCATCAAGTAGACATATCCATATCTACTCAAATCATCAGTGAAGGTAATGAAGTACTCATAACCACCCCTAGCTATCACGCTCATTGGACCACATACATCACTATGTACTAGTCCCAACAAGTCATATGCCCTTTCACAACTCCTTGCAAAAGGTGTCTTGGTCATCTTTCCTAGAAGGCAGGATTTGCATGTCTCGAACGACTCCAAGTCGAACAAAGTTAGGAGTCCATCATCATGGAGCTTCTTCATGCGTTTCCAACTTATATGACCAAGTCGACAGTGCCAAAAGTAAGTCATGTTCAAATCATTTGGTTTTAACCTTTTCACATTTACGTTATAGACCGACCCACCATCAAGATTCAAAATAAATAACCCGTTCTGAATGGGTGCAAAGCCGTGAAACATATCATTCAAATATAAAGAATAACCGTTGTTCTTCATATTAGACTCATAGCCTTGTCTCATCAAGCATGAGGCAGAAATGATGTTTCGACTAAGGACAGGAACATAATAACAATTATTTAGTTCCATGAAGAATCCTAAAGGTAAATGAAGTTGCATTGTGCCGACTTCCAACGCAGCAACTCTTGCTTTGTTGCCGACCCGAATGTCAACCTCGCCTCTTGCTACGCCCCTAGTTCTTACTAGTCCCTGCAACGAGTTGCAGATATGAATGACTGATCCGGTATCATATACCCAAGAACTACCGGGTGCATCACCAAGATAAAGGTCTATAACATTGCAAACAAGTGTACCTGAGTTGGAAGTCACACCTCCACTCTTGGCTTTATCCGCCAAATACTTGCTACAATTCCTCTTCTAGTGGCCTTTTGTCTTGCAATAGAAGCAAGCGGAACCGGCTGAAGGAGATGACTTAGTCCCTGAGGAAACAATTGGGATCTCATCCTTAGCATTACCTCCTGACTTAGCCTTCTTCTTCTTAGTCCAAGAACTCTTCTTAAACTTAGCCTTATTCTATACTACCAACACTTGGCTAGTACCTTTCTTGAGATCAACCTCTGCCTGCTTAAGCATCCCATGTAATTCAGTGAGCTTCTTATCCATACCATGCATGTGGTAGTTCGATATGAACTGACCATACACACTAGGAAGAGAGTTCAGAATTATATCCGTAGCAAACTCTTCACTAATGGGGTATCCAAGCCTATCCAGAGACTGCATGTAACCAACCATCTTGATCACATGTGGACTCAGTGGATCACCATCCTTAAGCTTACAACTAAGCAAAGCTTGAGAGACTTGATATCTCTTGGTCTTTGCTTGAGCCTGGAACATACTTTTGAGGCTTTCGATCATATCGTAGGCCTCAACATTCTCAAACTGCTGCTGCAAGTCCGGTTCCATGTGAGCAAGCATAAGACAGCTAATTTCTGTAGACTCATCACATGTTCTACGATAGGCATTGGTTGCTGCGACACTCGCATTCTCATCCGGCACATCTGGAAGTGGGTTGTCTAGAACATGGTCCCTCTTTTCTTGTTTGAGAACTATTCTCAGATTACGATACCAGTTGGTGAAGTTTGTTCCATTAAATTTATCTTTCTCTAGAATGGTCCTCAAAGCAAAACTTGATAACTGAGGGAGACTGCTACTAGGTGCCATTATCTACAATAGAAATATGCAAAACACTTAAGACAAGTATTCATAAAAGAGCAGACGTATTAAACACTTTAATACTTATGCTCCCACTAGAACCAATATCCCTCCGATGGTTACTTAGTGATTCAGGACCCTAAATAAGCAAGCCGACTAGTGAGCTTTAGCATCACTGCTAGCCGTCAAGTGATCTAGGTAGGCAACTCCTTGCCAATCGCATCTCATGCGACTCCTGTTGGTCGGGTGGCATCTCATGCCCTGGCTCCCGACCACCCTCTCCCCGAGCCCCACAACCGTTGTGATAGACCCGTCTAGCTTACCAAGTGCTTCCGCTGTAAGAGTCCAAATCGAACCCATCTACTCGTAGAGAATTGGTAGCACTTCAATTTTATGAGCCCACTACCAAGAATGTCCAACTTGTGATGGTGCAGCACCGGCGAGGAGACCGACTAGACCTTATTTGAGGGATTAAAGTTCTACCAACTATCTCATAGAGGTAAAACTAGAGACATAACAATCACACAAAATAATCCAATTATAATGTGAAATGGTATGGCTCTCTTCATGGCGATCTCCATCTCCATGAACCTGTTCGTCATGCCTTTGGTTGCAGTGTCCTTCAAGTCCTCCAAACATGCTACACCAGCACTAAGGAATATACAAGAAGATGGCATCTCATGCCGACACGCATGTCGTTATACAATAACAGTGACAGCACTTTGGCTCCAGCCGGCTGACCAACCCGTGATACACAGATCACGTATGGATTACATACATCACATGCACATAAGACATACCATTCACAACTTCCTATAAAAACAAGTTATGCATAGATACAATATCTACCGGCGTTGTGAACCTCACAATGACATCTAATGCGCTACGACATGGCGAAGCCGGCGGTCCCCAAATCTAATCTGCATTCCGAACCATGGATTCCTTCATTGGATAAAACACTTTTACCCAAATCTGATCCATGTGCAGATCTGACCAATCTCATTGATCATCTGCACCTAATCTTCCATGCACCCCCGAGTGTGATTGATCCAATCAATCTTGCACAAAACCGATCTATCTCATAGATCGACCACCGAAACCCTAAGTGGATCTTATCCACCACCTCGTGCATATCAAATATGCACAGATCTAGAGCCTAAAACCAGAAGCTTTCACTCTGATACCACTGATGGGCCATGTAGAGATAAACAAAACTTTTTCCCTAACGCGGAACTCCCAAGATCCAGCTCAGGTTATAGGCCACGAGATTACCGCTAGACGCGCAGATGCGGAAGTTGATGTAGTGCGTCGAAGCAGTGCCAAACAATCCCCAGACAGCCCTTCCAAATCCCACGAACTCCTTCGTCAGATCCGCACGAGCTTCCCCGTCTCTAGTGCCGCACGTGCAACGCCTCTACCGGTATCCACACATACAGGAAGGAGCTTCAGACAGAGGACTGCTAGATCCTGTCTAGCCCGAAAATGGAAGTGGAGAAAGTGACGGCTAGGTCAGGGACTATCCCTTGTCACTCCACTTATATACACTCCTAGTTTGGCTCAACTCTTGAGGCCCATCTAGGCCTTATTCCAATCTCCATATGGATCTAATCCACATGGGCTCTTTACCCTTAAGTGTGTGACCCTGTAGGTTCACGTACACCTGGACACGATATGAGCTACTCCTCCAAGTATCCCGTCATGGCTTTGAGTCCAACTCACTTTCATGAACACTCGTTCTCAAGTCGATAGATGGTAGCGGCCTCTAGCAAGACGTGCCAACTCCCAAATGCCGCAAAGTCCAAAGACGAACCTTCAATGTGACTTTCGTCCAAGTCCCTTTGCCTCACGATATATCTGTTAAGCTATAGGCGAGTAGTTGCCATCCCTTAAATAGCTTAACTCTCTTCTCATACCATGATATGTGATTCACTGGACTAACTCTTAGTCTGACTCCTCAGTTAACACTTGACTGAGTAGGGCATGGCCATGCTTCCGAATCATATCACACGAGAGGGCCTAGAGAATATCTCTCCATTATGGAGGGGCAAATCCCATATTGGTAATCCACGTCATGTAGCTTGCTTCACAACCAACCCGAACTCTACCTTTATAACTGCCCATATACAGAACAATGTTTGATAGAGCCTAATTTGGCGATCTACAACTCGGATCATGCAATCACCTCAGGTCCAAGGATTCCATTGCTTGAGACTGCAAATGACAACATGCTTGTTGCATCTCAACTGTGGGTCAGTCCGACTCGCTAAACTCTTTAGCTGAATCAGTGTAAGTCGGAATAGCATCTCCATGCCCATGACAAGTGGAACCATGTCATCAGCCGACTTGAACATTGGTCTAAGTTGTGTGCCCAACACAGCCTCAATGACCAAGGACAATCTAATATGAACAATCATGAATACATAGTTCCACAACTGAATCACGTATTCAGTGATATATAGCTGATGTTCATATAGGGACAACTTTACTTTATGAATACTTTGGGAAATATCATCAACCATGATTGCCTCTACGGCATATTCCCAACAAGTAGCTCTGGTGATGTTCCCTGTACTCATTCCTCCGGTCATTTCCGGGGTATCTCTGATTCTGCTTGTGTTGATTTTCCACCTGATGCACTGCATCCCTTCTCTCATGGTTCTCATACCTCGGCGGAGGGGATGGCAACATCAACTGCTATCCATTTGCTCCAGTAAGTTGCGGCTGTCGATGTGCTTCATTCCGAGGTGCATCGTGTCGAGGTGCCTGAGCATTCCCCGGGCCACTTTGCTCTATATTTTTCATACATTCGCACTACCGAGTTGTGTGGTTCGCCGGGTTGCTCGGGTTTAGTGTATGGAACTTGCACGGCTGATCCAACATAGCCCCATATGTGTATCTTGGCCTATCCTTTCTTTCTTGCCACTATTTCTTCTGTTCCGTCATCCAAGGCTTCTTGCCCTCACTCTTTTGTGCCCACTGTTGTCCTCCAGTTTTCTGACGCTAGCTTGCACCGGCATTGGGCTGATCCTGATCCACTGTTGCTACTTGCTGCGAGATGTATCGGTAAACTGGCCTTTCATATCTCCTCTTACCCCGGAAATCATTGTGCCGGGATACTCCGGCTCCATCTTAGGGGTAGTACTCTTCATTTGATTCATTTGACGTCAATCATGGTTGGGTTGGGTCCCAACACATACGAGTCAGCAATCCAGATTGTTTCATCCAATGTAGTTGGCATATCTCCCTGCAACCTCTACCACAACATACTCGCATACCTACATCCTTGGGCGAACCAAGCAATAGCCTGAGACTCAATCACCCCTTCGCAGGAGTTGCGCACGTTGCACCACCTAGTTAGGAACTCCCGGTCTATCCCGTTTTGCCTTTGCTTGCACATTTCTAGAGTCTGTGGCCTATTCGGCCTCTTGTACGTGCTCATGAAGTTACTGATAAACATTTCCTCGAAGTCTATCCAGCAGTTAATACTTCCTGGCGGAAAATTGTTCAGCCAAACCCTTGCTGGTCCTTCCAACATCTAAGGTATGTATCTCACGGCCCATCTCAAATAGCATGTGGCAATGTTCATAGCAGTTGCATAATCTATCAACCAATCTTACATCTTTGTGCTGCCGTCATACGTCTTTGTGCCTCTGGGTAACTAAAAGTTCGGCACTGGTAGATCCGATCCAACTTCAACCTAGCATCATCTGGCTGCAAGTTCCTATTTCCTAGCCTTGATCCTATCACATGTTGTTCTGGCCTAGGAAACCCGACTTCAGCCACTGCCGAATAACCATCATTGTACCTATCTTGACCCGGACGAGCATAATGTTGTTACATTGTCGGACTAACACTTCACTCCCACTGACGTATATACAGTTGTTGTTGTTGTTGTTGTTGCCGATGTGGGTTTTGCCCTGCTCCCGCTGAGTTATGCTGACCGGCATTGCCGTTCCCAGCATTCCCCTGACCAGCATTTCCTTGGTCGCGGTTACCTCGTCCAGCTTCACCTCAGCTGGCACTGTGACGATCCTCATCACCTTGCACTGCTTTTCCTTTCCCTGCCCTTGCCGGGTCATATGGGACCATCTGTTTATTCTTCCTTGCCGAGGTTACCACCTCCTCTCGTCTAGGCCCATCATGAGGGGATGATGTTGCCCAGCGGATTTTGTCAGGTTACCCCCTGCCGAATGAACGACTCGGGAGCCTCCTACTATCGCCGGGTTTGCTTTGATTATTTCCTCATTCTTCCTATTCGCTACCCTCACTAGATGGTTAACCCTTTCCTGTTGCCTTTCCTGGGCTTCCTCGTCAGACCCTCTAACTCGGACGCTACTGCCTCTGCAGCCCTGAAGTTCTTTGCTGGGGTGCTATACCTCGCTAGCCCTGATGTCACTAGAGTAGCTGAATGCCTCGGCCTAGGTACATACTCTTTGTCTATCTCAGTGATCAGGTTTCTACCTCTAATCTTTACTCTATCCATACGAGTTGGGCTAATCTGGTTTGCTTTTGCGTACTCATGTAGAGTGATGTTCAGTGACTGCTGCAACTCAGCTATTTTCTTTGCCCCGGCCAACATTTTTAGCTAGGTCTCCTCTAGCTCGGCCTGTGCCTGAGCCGGATCAACCACTGGTGCTATGGGAGTAGCTAAGATATCTATTGCCTGTTGCAACATGTTCTCTGACCTCTCTAGTGGAAGACCTCTTTTCCTAGGTACCTTTGGGGTTGTCTCCGGGTTCTCCGCCGGGTCCTTGCTTGCTCATGCATCTGGCACCGTCATCATGACCTTAATGCTGCTAGCGGGGCGAGTGATACGCACGCCGCGAGCTACACTGAGAGGTGGTTCTCCTCCCTCGACAACGTGCTGCAGGTGAACGCAGGACTCGTCGTTGCTAACATAAATCTTGTGGGCACCAAGGTTGATGAAGAGGCTGTTCCTCGGTGGAGGGCGGTTGCCGAAGCTGCCAGCATTGTCGTTGACGTAGTCCAGCGCTCCAAAGCGCTGAACGAGCCCGGAGACAATTCGTTTGCCGGTGATGATGAAGTTTCCCATCCAGATCTTCACTCCTCCTAGCGCTGCTAGCCCCACGGTGGGCGCCAACTATCGTGGTGGTGGCATGGCAGATGCCATGTATAGGCTAAAGATGGGGCCAATGAGCACTAGAGGTATCCAGGGAGGGATAGTGTGGTGATTCCACACATAGATGACTGATATTCACTAGATCAATGGAGGATTACAAGTGCTCCTTGAGCTGTTCATGGGGAGGAGGAAAATGTTCTTCTGTAATTCCCACAACTCTCTCTCTAGGGTTCTTCCCTTAGTAAAAATGGACGACCTTCTCTATGGAGATCTTGGTGCTCCTTATAGAGGGGAGCCCAAGTTACAAGCTAGGGAACACGTGGAAGGCATATTCTCCGAATATTCTTCTCCCAAAATAGCAAAGTGGTGCGCTCCTTTTTCCCTTCATAAGACGCCCAGGACTCATGGTGTGAGCCTTTCTGAGCCTGTGGCGTAAGCTCCTATAGCACCGTGTCACCCGACCAAGAACGGTCGGGTAACGTCACCTTTGTCGGCCCATACTCGGTGGTCCTCCTCTCTGTCCTCTACGTGCATGCTACAGTGGAGAGAGAAAACCTTTGACCAAGGAGATTCCTTCCTTCTCTTGTAAGCCAAGTGGTAACCTGGCTGACACCTAGTTAACTCGGCCCTGAGGGTACCTGCAAACAAGTGACAATGAGGGTGCCGACATTAGTTTTATGTCGGTCGAGGCTACATTGGGTG
Source organism: Avena insularis (assembly GCA_023614405.1). Lineage (NCBI taxonomy): Eukaryota > Viridiplantae > Streptophyta > Magnoliopsida > Poales > Poaceae > Avena > Avena insularis. The sequence continues at coordinate 457,478,851 of CM042694.1, forward strand.
AATACTGTCCGGGTCGGGTCTGATCTAACTCGGTTTGACTTGAGGTGACTCGGCCAGCTTCTGCATTGACCTTGTCGTACCTCGGCTATTACTGCCGTTATACCCCGGTTTGACCCTACCTAGGGTTATCCCCCCCCCAACAAATGTATTCTATGCACATGCTCACATGAAGAGTGGGTTGTTTATGATTGATCTTGATTGTGATACACACATCCATAATACTAAGGCTAAACATGGAAATACAAATGAATTGAATACCATATATCTGTGGCACTGCAGATTGGGTCACATTGGACATAAACGCATGAACAAGCTCCATAGTGATGGACTTTTAAGTTCACTAGATTTTGAATATTTTGATACATGTGAAGCATGTCTAATGGGAAAGATGGCCATATCACCGTTTAACAGATATGTTGAACAGGCCAGTGAATTACTGGAGATAATACATACTGATGTATGCGGTCCAGTGAGTATACCGGCACACGGTGGATTCCTCTACTTTATAACCTTTACTAATGACTTGAGTTGCTATGGTTATATTTATCTTATGAAACATAAGTCTGAAACATTTGAAAAGATTAAGAAATTTCAGAACAAAGTAGAGAATCAACGTGGCAAGAAAATAAAGTTTCTACGGTCGGATTGTGGAGGCGAAGAATTTAGCGAACATCTTAGAGCTCGTTGAATCGTTTCACAACTTACTCCTCCGGAAACACCGCAACATAATGGTGTGTCGGAATGGTGTAATCGAACTTTGTTGGACATGGTGAGATATATGATGTCTTTAACTGATCTCCATTTGTCATTTTGGGGATATGCTTTAGAGACTGCAACTTTTACACTTAATAGAGCACCATCAAAGTCCGTTGAAACGACACCATATGAGTTGTGGTTTGGCAAGAAACCCAACTTGTCGTTTCTTAAAATTTGGGGTTGCATAGCTTATGTAAAACATTTGTAGCCGAATAGGCTTGATCTTAAATCAGAAAAATGCATATTTGTAGGTTACCCCAAGGAAACTATTGGGTATTCCTTCTACCACAAAACTGAAGACAAGATTTTTGTCACGCAAGGAGGAACATTTCTTGAGAAGGAATTTGTCGCTAAAAGTTTAAGTGGGAGGACAATAGAGATTAATGAGGTTATTGAACCATAGCAAGATGTGCAGAGTAGCGCAGAACTAGAAGTCATTCTGGGAACGCCTATGGCACCATCAGATGTTGTCACGCCTACAAGTGTTGTAGTCCCAAAAATTAATGCTCCTATTGAACCACGTAGATCTGGTAGAGTTCGTCTTCCGATCGTAAGATTTGAAGATGAAGTATTGTTGTTACACAGCGATGAACCATCTACATAAAAAGAAGCTATGATGGGCCCTGACTCTGTCAAATGGCAAGAAGCCATGAAATCCGAGATAAAATCCATGTACGAGAATCAAGTTTGGAACTTGATAGACCCTCCTGAATGCGTAAATCCTATAGAATGTAAGGATCTATAAGAAGAAAATAGACGTGGATGGAAAAAATTACTGTCCATAAATCACGACTTGTTGTAAAGGGGTTTCGACAAGTTCAAGGAGTTGACTGCAATGAGACTTTATCTCCCGTAGCGATTCTTAAGTATGTTCGATTTTTCTAGCAATAGCGTCATATTACGATTAAGAAATATGGCAGATGGATGTCAAAATAGCGTCCCTGAATGGTAATATAATCTAGGATGTGTACATGGTACAACCTGAGGGTTTTGTCAATCCTAAAGGCGCTATAAAGGTGTGCAAACTTCAGAGATCCATCTATGGACTGAAGCAAGCATCACGGAGTTGGAATCTTTGTTTTGATGAAGTAGTGAAGAGTTTTGGCTTCATTAAGAACGAACAAGAGTCTTGTGTATACAAGAAGGAAAGTGGGAGCACGATAGTGTTTCTGATAATATATGTGCATGACATATTGTTGATTGGAAATGACAAAACATTTCTTAACACTATAAAGGAATCATTGAAGAAAAGTGTTTCGATGAAAGATTTGGGTGAAGTGGCTTACATATCTAGCATAAGTATCTATAGAGATAGATCGCAACACCTGATAGGGCTTACTCAAGATACATATCTAGACAAAGTTTTGAAGAGGTTCAAAATGGAAGAATCCAAGAAGGGGTAACCACTAAGCAAGAAGCAATGTACTATGATAGATGCTAAGTGAAAAGACATGAGTGAAGTTCCATATGCATCAACAATTGGTTCAATCATGTATGCCATGATATGTACAATACCAAAGTGATTCAGGTGTGAATCACTGGATAGTAGTGAAAAATATACTTAGATACTTGAGAACGACTAAGGATATGTTTCTCTTATATGGTGGTGACAAAGAGCTCGTTGTAAGGGGTTACACTGACAGAAGCTTTGTCACTGATCCTGATGATTTTAGATCTCAGTCCGGTTATGTGTTCACCTTGAACAAGGGAGCGGTGAGCTGGAAAAGTTCTAAGCAAGATACGGTTGAGGAATCTACAACATAGGCGGAGTACATAGCAGCGTCAGATGCTGCAAGGTGGGTATATGGATGAAAAAATTCATCTCAGAACTTGGTGTGGTTCCAAGTGTGCTAGAGCTAATGGAGATCCATTGTGATAACAATGGTGCCATCGCTCAACCAAAGGAACCAAGGTCCCACCAGAAGAACAAGGATGTACAACGTTGATTTCATCTCATACGCCAATTCGTGCATGATGGTGACATCAAGATGTTCAAAATTCATACATATCTGAATGTGGAAGATCCATTGACAAAGTTACTCACGCTTGCAAAGCATGAACATCACCGAGATGTCATAGGTGTTAGAATGTTAAATGTAAACTAGATTATTGACTCTAGTGCAAGTGGGAGACTGGTGGAAATATGCCCTAGATGCAATAATAAATGTCTTATTATTCATATTTCTGTTTCATAATTAAGTTTATCGTTTTGTGCTATAATTGTATTAGTTCTGAATAATGTGTATTTGGAGAAAAACCCTAATACAAGTGTGGGATAATAAACACTATATAAAAGATATCCCTGGTCATGCCTCTATGACTAGTATGTATGTCAATGATAGTTTCAGTTTCCTAACTATGGGCAAAGTGACAATATGATTGTGGAGTTGCCGGTGACATATGTGATCAGAGTTATTGGAGAACAACGACGATGTATAGAACCAAACATGACATACCGTGAAACGCATCGTCAACAAAGTTATCAGTTTAATCTCATAAGACTTTGTATTGACTTTACTAGAAATCATTTGACCACGAGACATATGTGAACATGGGAACAATGTGGACGTAGCAAGATTCTCCAAATGTTGCTCTTAGCGGAGTGACTATAAAGTTGATGCTTGTTTGTACCGGATGGTTTGTCAATCATTCATATGGTATGCTTGTGGGAATTGATACTCCTGACGATGGAGAGATGCACTCTAGGCCCGCTCATGTACTGTGATGTTCGTCATCGTCTGGGTAGACACGTAATTAAGCTATTGAACATAGGGACATCGATAATACGGTATGACTAAAGAGTATTTTCCAGGTAACGAGAATAACCTAGTGTTTTCATCTCAGGCAATGTAAAGTATCGACAAATCAATACGATGTGTATCAGACTCAATACTACGGTTCACACAATAAAGAACTTCGTATTATTTGCAGGGGTTGCTACTTGTATCAAGACACTAATAGTAATCATTGTCAGCGGAATGAGTTTCGGACATGTCCACAAATATCCGAACCTACCGGGTCACACACTTAAGACATCTACGGCATTTAGAATGTGAGTGCGAATAAGATAGTTGGATAATGTAATCCCAAAAGGAAGTTTCGGAACGTCTCGGGATATTCTGGAGGAGTCTGGGATATCGCCGAGAGTGGATGGAATGGTTCCGGATATTAAAAGAGGACATTGGGAATATTTGAGGAAGGTTTCGAATTAATTCGTATGTGTCCGGAAGTTAATTCAAAAGCTTCAGAATAAATATTTATATTAATAATAAATAATAAATTATTATTTATTAATATCCCAGTGGGTCCCATTGCCCGAAGGGCAGCATGGGCCCACTGGGCCACACGTGCGTGGGAGGGGGCAGACCTTGGCTGATTCGGCCAAGGCCCTTCCCTAGGCCGACGGGTAGAGGTGGAGGGGTTGGGCGAGGTCATGTGGAAGGAGGAAGGAGTCCTCTCCGGTCTCAAACTTTCCCTCCAAGTTGGTTTTGGGGCGGACTCCGTATTTGATGCGGACTCCGTATTAGATACGGACTTCCTCTCTCTCTCATATTGGTGGAAGAAAGGAAAAGGAGGAGTCCTTGTAGGATACGAATCCTAGTCCTACTCTCCTCTATGGAGAGGAGGGAATCGCCTATATATTGAAGAGAGAGGGCCAAGGGAAAGACACACGCAATCCACACCCTATCCCAAGCCACCGTCACCACCACCCGCCAACGTCGCCGCCCACCATCGCCTCAGCCCGGTCCTCTTCCTCTTCCTCACGTCATCGTCTTCATCGATCACGAGCTCTTGATCTCGCCTTGACGTGGTGCCATCCTTGTTGCACGTGTGGATACCGGTGGAGGTGTGACACTTGGATCACTAGTTCTTCAGAGTTGTCTATGGGATAATACAACTCCTCACGACTCGCTAAGGCTTGTTGTGGGATCAACGCACGATCAACCTCGTCATTGATAAATTTCCGCTAGTTTGATCTACGAGGGTATGTTCTGTTACCTCACCCTTGCATTGTATCTTGGTTATGCGCTAGAATTTTTTATTTTGCATAGGGCGTTCCCCAACATCATCAGCAACCCCAGTATGAGCACCTCCTCGAACAGCTTAGTCTGTTGCTTAGAGGTAGTGCTTGTTTAGGAAGGCCGTGAACCAGGTCATCCTGCGCTCAAGGGTCATGGCAAGATACATGGTCGTCTATCCACAATGCTCCATAAGGTGGCTAAGAGCACGGTGTATCACAGTCGGAGAGATGGGCATAGGGGAAATGCGAGGATCGTAGATCATCTTCATCCGAGCATAGTCCTCAATGGGCTTGTTGATCAACTTGGTGTCCTTCAGCTGAGCCTACATGAGAATCACAGTTAGTTCAAAACGTGCAGTTCATATGTGAGCTTTGCAAGTACTCAACGTACTAATGCAAATACAAATATATCGAACCTTGATGTGCGCATAGTAATCGTCATCGTCCATCATGATAGCAGAGGTCTCTTCAACCCAGTGCACGTTCTCAAGCCTCTTGATCCTTAGCACCTGAATCCACCTAACTCTCTAGTATCTCATGTGGTTGTACACCTGGTTTGGAGAGACTGTCTGACCAAAGAACTTGAAGGCATCATCTGCAATCAAGCGCATGTTCGCCTCTCCGAATCCCCGAACAACTGAACCCGCTTCCTGGATCAACTGGCAGACCCGATTCACAAAGAAGCTGGACAGAGATGCTGGCCATGACATGACCAACTTCTTGCACACCGCATTAGGCACATAACGCAAAGGTCGCACATAGGTTGCCGACAGATCAAGGGACGCAACCAACTCCTACGGCACTAGAGATACGCAATGTGTTTAATTCTAGGAGAAGAACTATACTTGTAACACTAATCCTACCTACAACACATGACAATCCTCACAGTACATCATGAATAATGACTGCCAAAATAATCACAGCTAGGGTTAGGTGTCTCTTACCACGATCTCAATTTCGACCGATAAGGACGACGTCGAAGATAGCCAAGGACGAAGGTTTGCCATAGATGAGCTAGATCCACTGGAGTAGGAGGCACCGCTTACCTGCTCGTCGGTGAAGAACGGGATTTGGAGGGAGATCTCGAAATTGGGGAAATGGTGGCAAGGAATTTGGAGGCTGAGGAGGGGCGGTGTAAATAGACGGTGCGATTGGCGGACGATAACCCTAATTTCTCTCGCCGGAATTTTCGAGATCCTACCATCCATCGCTCGCACGGGCGCGTGCAGGTTCTTCTCTCCTGAGCGCGAGAAGAACTTAGCTTCGTGGAAACGTCTGATCTAGGCGTTCCTCCAAGGCCAGACTAAGGGATGCTTTAAAACTCGTGCGGTGCAAATATTCCTCTGTGCGTACGGAACCAAACGCTCATATTTATTCCCATCCCATGCGAGAAACAAGGATACGAGCAACCAAACACGGCCCTAGTCTATGCATCATCATCCCTAGTCTATGCATCATCATTGCTAAAGATACAACACTAATTTTATCTACTCCCTCAGTATGTCTGAAATTTAGATAGTACTCCCACATTGGGCTTGTTCGTCTGCGGTACCAAAGTTGGCAGGCCAGCGCATGGTGGTACCTAAGTTGCCTGAAATTGCTGCGTTTCGAAAAGTTGGGCCGCCAACTACTGAGAGGGGCCATTTCGAGGCAAACTCATCTCACCCCTGCCAAATACAAATATTCCGTTAAACCGCCCCGTGAAGTAGACGGTCGGGACCCACATGTCGGTTATTTGTCCGTGACGCGGGCTCCAACGCGGCAACCTCTTAGGCAAATCGAGCAGCTAAGTGGATTGGATGCGTTGACCAATTTCACAAATCCATTCCCAGCTTTCCCCTAGCACCAGCGGCGTTGGAATCCACCCTCCAGGCAGGACGATCCCTTCGGACATTTGACTTCTGGGGCCAAGTTGCTGCGCCTAGTCGCTGATACCGAGCTCCAATGGCGCATGTTGTAGCCGCTGCCAGAGGTTTCAGCCCGCCGGCCGAACAGCCGAGCAGCTCGGAGGATGGCAGATCCTACTATCAAGAAAGAAGAAGTTTTGTCTACAAGCGGGTGATCTACCCTTCTCTTTGCTATTCGCACTAGTTACAACTACTAGCTAGCTACTGAACCTCAAATTGTTTGTTAGCCCATCGCTGACAAACATATTGTGTCCATGGTTTTCTGTCAAGTGGGATCTGCGCAGACCCCCTTACCTGGTTACGGTAGTCCTCTATAGGTACGACTCTAAGGGCAACAGGTATGGACACCATTGTTTCACGATGGAAGAAGCGCATGCGCAGATCTGCACTATATCTGGTATGGTTGCTGCTCTGTGTAATCATGTTGAATTATGGCCGAAGCAGACTGCAAAGTTCATCTTCATGGATGAACGTGGCATCATGGTTCCTATAACGTGTGATAGTCAGCTAATTGGGTTGATGAAAAGGTATGCTTCGGCTACCATGTTTGAGCTGAAATGTGATGTACTGGATGTGGAAGCTGCTGCAACTGGGAGTCGCCTTCTATTCTTGGACAGGGTGGTTGCTCAAACCCAATTAGCTCCTGTAAGCAAAAGTCTCTTGGGGTTCGCATGTTTGTGCTGAATTGTAATTTTTGTTTTATTTACTATGTAGATATTGGGCAGTTATGCAACAGTCTTGTTTCTTTGACAGGAAGCGCCGCAAGGTTAGAAACATGACTGCCGGGTCAGTCATTTTGCTGCCCGAAGAAATTAAAAACGAGTGGAAAGATGTCATTTTGCTGCCCGGAGAAATTAAAAACGAGTGGAAAGATGATGCTGGACACGATTCTGGTGCCCATTGTCCTGGCGATGCAGAGTACGTGAAGCTAAGAAAATTGGCACCGAGGAAGAGGAAGAAGGCAGGAAATGAAGAAGCCATTGGACGTGAAGGCTTGGCACCGAGGCTGCGGAAGAAAGCTGCTGGCAATGAAGATGCATAGTAATGTGTTGAACTTGTACCTATATATGTATTTTTGTTAAATTCTGATCGCTCTGTGTGTGGCACGTTGCTAGGCAAAACAATCTACCCACGTTATCTGAGTAAAATGTACCGTGACTTAGGGTTTGGAAACGCCCGAGTCAGTAGTTGCATCCGAAATTGTGATTGTGCCACTGCTATCTGAAAACAATGATCCACCGGTTCCACGATTGCTGAGGGGCAGGAGGTCTCCAAATACGACGGAATGTAAGTGGCACATAAATAAATTATTGAAGCTGCCACACTCCACGAAGCAGCAACTTATTTCAGATGTTGCACAACGACGTGGCAACATAAACAGCAATGTTCTCACCGATAATGCCCAGATGAGGAGGAAATGGGTACCACTTTCTGGCCTAATCTTGAGCCCGTCTATCTCACCGCCTCTCTGCTCCTGCATCCCCTGCATTTGGCGAAGCTCCTGGATCTCCAGTAACCGGGTGTACGTGCTTCCACTTTATAAATTGTGGTTGTGACATTTGCATGTGGCAGATTACGTTTAAACAAACCACCAGTGTCAGAATACACTAGTAGAAAAGGTGTCTTTGGTTCACGGTTACGTTCCCAATCCAGGACAGAGATCTAAATCGAGGCAGAAATTGATCTAAATCACAAATTAATGCGGGGTCAGAGCAATTTTTTCCTCCCTAGAATCCGGGGCCAATAGTTCAGACCGCTAGGTCAACAAGTACAAATATTACAACTTAAAAAGGCACGGAGGTTAAGCTAAATAGAACTAGTTATCACACATCTCCTTGATCTTCCTAATCTTGGCCCGATGCACATCTTCCTGCGAGAGCAAGGATTGAATTGTTTGCTCCTTCATTTTAGCATCTTCCTTGCACAGCTTCAATTGTTTCTCTGCATTTTTCCTCATGCACTTGTCAATACTCGTAGTTGTGTACTGCAGGACTTTGGCCTGGTGGAGATCATTCCTTGCTTGAGTCAGTTCTTGCTCTGCTTTAGCCTTCAGGGCCAATGCCGCGTCCCTCTCCTTCTCGACTTTCATAACCTTGTCTTGCACCCAACTGAGATCTCGCTTATGCTTGGTCATGTCAACTGGTTCCCATAGCTTCATCTCAACACTGTCAAGAAGTGAGCTGAATAAGGATTCTTTCAACTCGATAGTTATTTCCCATAGTTTGTCCAGTGTTTCCTGCATCGATTTGGGCCACTCTGGATCTACCCATTTGACAACACCGCAACTTCCGCCTTGCATCATTGCACGATGTTCTTGACACCGTAGAAACCTCCTGCCTGCGTTTCGTCCTTCGAAGGCTACAAATTTAGCGGGAACATATTCATGTTTACATACCAGAGAACTGTCTTCATCCTCTAAACCTTGATAGTCAGAGTCATACATCGTCTGGTTGGCCTAACACATCATACGCGCATGAGTAAACAGATTAGATCTAGCTCAAAAAATAGATAACTGGCCACAGATGATAGAAATAGAGATGAGACAACTCACATCGAAATCACCGTCCCTGTCGTCACGACGCGTTTCCTCGTTGTCTCCCCTTGAACCCATGCGAGAGGGGTGGGGGGGTGGCTGCCGGAGAGGGGATTGGGATGGAGGCGCCGTCGGCTAGCGGCTACGGCAGGATGGGAGTGAAGTGGGGAAAGTGGCTTCGAGGGTAAGGAAGAGAAGTATGGGGAGGAATAGAAGTAATGGGGACATGACACTGGGATGTGGCCCACTGAACTCGTGATACGTGACACTCGAAACAGGGGAGCGCCCGGTGTTGCCAGTTTGTCCAAAGCAAGCGTGGCCAATCATGCCGCAGAGCAGCCTACTCGCGGATCGCTCTCACGAAGACCATCCCAATCGTCCAAGCGCCCCAATCGAACGGTATGTAACAATCGTCAAGCAGAACAACTGTGTTAGGGTGTGCCTTCTAGAAGACTCGGTCTAACGACTACCCATGCAATGACACTGGGTGTGGTTCATGAAAAGAATAGACATGCAATGACATCGGTGGATCCATGCATGGTTTATGGAAGTAACACACATGCAATGACTCTAGCTATGGTTAATGAAAAGAACACGCATGCAATGACACTGGGTGTGGTTCATGAAAAGAACATACATCCAATGACACTGATGGATCCTTATGTGGTTCATGAAAAGAACATACATGCAATGACACTGGTGGATCCTTATGTGGTTTGTTTAGAAGAACACACATGCAATGACACTGGGTGTGGTTCATGAGAAGAACACACACACAATGACACTGGTGGGTCCTTGTGTGGTTTGTTTAGAGGAACAGACATGCAATGACACCGGTGGATCCACATGTGGTTCATGAGAAGAACACACATCCAATGACTCTGGTAGATCCTTATGTGGTTCATGAAAATAACAGACATGCAGTGAAACTGGGTGTGGTTCATGAATAGAACAGACATGCACTGACACTGGGTGTGGTTCATGAAAATAACAGACATGCAATGACACTGGTGGGCCCATCCTTATGTGGTTGATGAAAAGAACAGACACGCAATGACACTGGTGGATCCTTATGTGGTTTGTTTAGAAGAACACACATGCAATGACACCGGTGGATCCACATGTGGTTTATGGAAATAAAAGACATGCAATAACACTGGTAGATCCTTATGTGGTTCATGGAAAGAACAGACATGCAGTGAAACTGGGTGTGGTTCATGAATAGAACAGGCATGCACTGACACTGGGTGTGGTTCATGAAAAGAACAAACATGCAATGACACTGGTGGGCCCATCCTTATGTGGTTCATGAAAAGAACAGACATGCAATGACACTGGTGGATCCTTATGTGGTTTGTTTAGAATAACACACATGCAATGACACTGGGTGTGGTTCATGAAAAGAACACACATGCAATGACACTGGTGGATCCTTATGTGGTTTGTTTAGAGAAACACACATGCAATGACACCGGTGGATCCACATGTGGTTCATGAGAAGAACACACATCCAATGACTCTGGTTGATCCTTATGTGGTTCATGAAAAGAACTGACATGTAGTGACACTGGGTGTGGTTCATGAAAGAACAGACATGCACTGACACTAGGAGTGGTTCATGAAAAGAACAGACAGGCAATGACACTAGTGGATCCTTATGTCGTTTATGGAAGGAACAAACATGCAATCACACTAGGTGGATCCATATGTGGTTTATGGAAGTAACACACATGCAATGACACTAGGTGTGGTTCATGAAAAGAACACACATGCAATGACACTAGTAGATCCTTATGTGGTTCATGAAAAGAACAGACATGCAATGACCCTGGTGGATCCTTATGTGGTTTGTTTAGAGGAACACACATGCAATGACACTGGGTGTGGTTCATGAGAAGAACACACACGCAATGACACTGGTGGATCCTTATGTGGTTTGTTTAGAGGAACAGACATGCAATGACACCGGTGGATCCACATGTGATTTATGGAAGTAAAAGACATGCAATGACACTGGTAGATCCTTATGTGGTTCATGAAAAGAACAGACATGCAGTGAAGCTGGGTGTGGTTCATGAATAGAACAGACATGCACTGACACTGGGTGTGGTTCATGAAAAGAACAGAATGCAATGACACTGGTGGGCCCATCCTTATGTGGTTCATGAAAAGAACAGACATGCAACGACACTGGTGGATCCTTATGTGGTTTATGGAAGGAACAAACATGCAATCACACTAGGTGGATCCATATGTGGTTTATGGAAGTAACATACATGCAATGACACTGGGTGTGGTTCATGCAAAGAATAGACATGCAATTACACTGGTAGATCCTTATGTGGTTCATGAAAAGAACAGACATGCAATGACACTGGTGGATCCTTATGTGTTTTGTTTAGAGGAACAGACATGCCATGACTCTAGTCGTGGTTCATGAAAAGAACAGACATGCAATGACACCGGGTGTGGTTCATGAAAAGAGCAGACATGCAATAACTTATGTGGTTTGTTTAGAAGAAGACACATGCAATGACACTGGGTGTGGTTCCTGAAAAGAATAGATAGGCAATGACATTGGTGGATCCTTATGTGGTTTGTTTAGAAGAACACACATGCAATGACACTGGGTGTGGTTCATGAAAAGAACAGACAGGCAATGACACTGGTGGATCCTTATGTGGTTTGTTTATAGGAACAAACATGCAATCACACTAGGTGGATCCATATGTGGTTTATGGAAGTAACACACATGGAATGACACTGGGTGTGGTTCATGAAAAGAACATACATGCAATGACACTGGTGGATAATTATGTGGTTCATGCAAAGAACAGACAGGCAATGACACTGGTGGATCGTTATGTGGTTTGTTTGGAAGAACACACATGCAATGACACTGGGTGTGGTTGATGAGAATAACACACACGCAATGCCACTGGCGGATCCTTATGTGGTTTGTTTAGAGGAACAGACATGCAATGACACCGGTGGATCCACATGTGGTTTATGGAAGTAAAAGAAAGGCAATGACACTGGTGGATCCTTATGTGGTTTATGGAAGGAACAAACATGCAATCACACTAGGTGAATCCATATGTGGTTTATGGAAGTAACACACATGCAATGACACTGGGTGTGGTTCATGAAAAGAACAAACATGCAATGACACTGGTAGATCCTTATGTGATTCATGAAAAGAACAGACATGCAATGACACTGGTGGATCCTTATGTGGTTTGTTTAGAGGAACACACATGCAATGACACTGGGTGTGGTTCCTGAGAAGAACACACACGCAATGACACTGGTGGATCCTTATGTGGTTTGTTTAGAGGAACAGACATGCAATGACACAGGTAGATCCTTATGTGGTTCATGAAAAGAACAGACATGCAGTGAAACTGGGTGTGATTCATGAATAGAACAGACATGCACTGACACTAGGTGTGGTTCATGAAAAGAACAGACATGCAATGACACTAGTGGGCCCATCCTTATGTGGTTCATGAAAAGAATAGACACCCAATGACACTGGTGGATCCTTATGTGGTTTGTTTAGAAGAACACACATGCAATGACACCGGTGGATCCACATGTGGTTTATGGAAGTAAAAGACATACAATGACACTGGTAGATCCTTATGTCGTTCATGAAAAGAACAGACATGCAATGAAACTGGGTGTGGTTCATGAATAGAACAGACATGCACTGACATTGGGTGTGGTTCATGAAAAGAACAGACATGCAAAGACACTGGTGGGCCCATCCTTATGTGGTTCATGTAAAGAACAGACATGCAATGACACTGGTGGATCCTTATGTGGTTTGTTTAGAAGAACACACATGCAATGACACTGGGTGTGGTTCATGAAAAGAACACACACGCAATGACACTGGTGGATCCTTATGTGGTTTGTTTAGAGGAACAGACATGCAATGACACCGGCGGATCCACGTGTGGTTCATGAGAAGAACACACATCCAATGACTCTGGTAGATCCATATGTGGTTCATGAAAAGAACTGACATGCAGTGACACTGGGTGTGGTTCATGAAAAGAACAGACATGCACTGACACTAGGAGTGGTTCATGAAAAGAACATACAGGCAATGACACTGGTAGATCCTTATGTGGTTTATGGAAGGAACAAACATGCAATCACTCTAGGTGGATCCATATGTGGTTTATGGAAGTAACACACATGCAATGACACTGGGTGTGGTTCATGAAAACATAAGACATGCAATGACACTGGTAGATCCTTATGTGGTTCATGAAAAGAACAGACATGCAATGACACTGGTGGATCCTTATGTGGTTTGTTTAGAGGAACACACATGCAATGACACTAGGCGTGGTTCATGAGAAGAACAAACACGCAATGACCCTGGTGGATCCTTATGTGGTTTGTTTACAGGAACAGACATGCAATGACACCGGTGGATCTACATGTGGTTTATTGAAGTAAAAGACATGCAATGACACTGGTAGATCTTTATGTGGTTCATGAAAAGAACAGACATGCAATGAAACTGGGTGTGGTTCATGAATAGAGCAAACATGCACTGACACTGGGTGTGGTTCATGAAAAGAACAGACATGCAATGACACTGGTGGGCCCATCCTTATGTGGTTCATGAAAAGAACAGACATGCAATGACACTGGTGGATCCTTATGCGGTTTATGGAAGGAACAAGCATGCAATCACACTAGGTGGATCCATATGTGGTTTATGGAAGTAACACACATGCAATGAAACTGGGTGTGGTTCATAAAAAGAACAGACATGCAATGACACTGGTAGATCCTTATGTGGTTCATGAAAAGAACAGACATGCAATGACACTGGTGGATCCTTATGTGTTTTGTTTAGAGAAACAGACATGCAATGACTCTAGCCGTGGTTCATGAAAAGAACAGACATGCAATGACACCGGGTGTGGTTCATGAAAAGAACAAACATGCAATGACTTATGTGGTTTGTTTAGAAGAACACACATGCAATGACACTGGGTGTGGTTCATGAAAAGAATAGACAGGCAATGACACTGGTGGATCCTTATGTGGTTTGTTTAGAAGAACACGCATGCAATGACATTGGGTGTGGTTCATGAAAAGAACAGACATGCAATGACACTGGTGGATCCTTATGTGGTTTGTTTAGAGGAACATACATACAATCACACTAGGTGGATCCATATGTGGTTAATGGAAGTAACACACATGCAATGACACTGGGTGTGGTTCATGAAAAGAACAGACATGCAATGACACTGGTGGATCCTTATGTGGTTCATGAAAAGAACAGATAGGCAATGACACTGGTGTATCCTTATGTGGTTTGTTTAGAAGAACACACATGCATTGACACTGGGTGTGGTTGATGAGAAGAACACACACGCAATGGCACTGGTGGATCCTTATGTGGTTTGTTTAGAGGAACAGACATGCAATGACTGTTGGGTCCGCAGCATAGAAAACAAAAAAATTCCTACGATGAGAACTATACTCCAAGATCTATCTACTAGATACAGAGCAACGGGTGGACATACATCCATGGAGAACTTACCCTCGAAGACAACGAGTTTTGTTAACGAGTAGGAACTCGTGGTTGATGTAGTCGTACGCTTGCCGATCTCAAGATCGTGTGGAAGTCCGAGCGCCACAAATCAGCAGCGCATCCGTCCTCGCACACACGTTCAAGCCACCGGACAACCTCCACCTCCTCGCTCCAGCGAATCAGCGGAAGCAGCAACTCCTTCCAGACGCAAGGCCACCGGGAACATGTATCTCGCTAATCCGAGACCATGGGGAATATCTAGAGGGGGAGAGAGATCATTCACGAGGAGGTGTGGTTTGTGAGAGGGGAGAGGGGGCTTTATATAGGAGGGAGGACCCTCCTCCCATAGCCGGCGCATGAGGGGGGGACTCCTCCCCTCCTTCATTCATGTGGTGTACCTCCACTCACATAAACATGGCCTCCACCCAAAATCCCACTCACATGTATTTAATTTCCACCAAATTAAATGCAACTCTCAATTAATAAAACTCTTTTATTTATTTTATTCAGAATTTTTTTAATTACTTTAATTAACAAACATTCACATAAAACCCCTTGCAACATTTCAATATCACATGCAGAACCACTTTCTGCAATTTCACCCGAAACAATTCCGGTTTCTATCGAAACAATTCCTGTTTCTATCGAAACATTTCCTACGCTTTGCAAACCTTTTGTCTAGAACATATGTGCTCCTAAATGGTGTCCGGCAACCCTTAAGTGTGTCACCCTACGGTTCGCGAATAATGCAGACATGATTGAGACTCCTCTCAGATCAATAATAAGAAGTGGGACCTGGAGATCCATACTGACTCCTGCATATTCAACGATGACTTCTGTGATCGTGAGAACCTTTAACGTCAGCAATTTAATCCCTTTGTCTCATGATATAATACATGTCCGAGATTCGATCATCGGTATCCAAATACCTAGTTTGATCTCGCTACCGACATGCACTCTTTTCTCGTTCCCGTGATATAACATTCTAGTGATCACATCACTTGCTTGTAAGCTATCTTAATGTGATATCACCGAGAGGGCCCAGAGTATATCTATCCGTCATCGGGATTGACAAATTCCACTCTTGATCCATGAGCCTCAACATAACACCTTCATATCACTGAACCCACCTTTATGGTCACCCTGTTACGGTGTGACGTTTGATGTTATCAAGATACTCTTCCGGTGTTAGCAATTAACATGATCTCATGGTCTAAGGACTAAGACTACTTTGTATGATGTTATAGCAATATAAACATAATGACTTAATCGTAATTCTATACTTCGGATGAATGTTCATCACATCATTTCACAAATGCTGTGACCTTGTTATTAACAACATCCAATGTCTATGATCAGGAAACCTTGATCATCTTGTTAATCAACAAGCTAGTCTATAAGAGATGCATAACTAGGAACCCTTTTTGTTTATTAAACACACATGTATTGATGTTTCCTATCAATACAATTATAGCATGCAAAATAAACATCTATCATATACAAGGAATACATAATAACAACTTTATTATTGCCTCTCAGGGTATATTTCCTTCAGTCTCCCACTTGCACTAGAGACAATAATCTAGTTTATATAGTGATAAATCTAACACCCATGGAGTTCTGGTGTTGATCATGTTTTTCCCTAGGGAGTACTTTAGTCAACGGATTTGCTACATTCAGGTCCGTGTGCAGTTTACAAATCTTTATATCTCCATCCTTGACATGCTTGTGGATGGAGTGAAACCGGCGCTTAATATGCTTGGAATTCTTGTGAGACCTTGGTTCCTTGGCGTTGGCTATGGCTCCATGATTGTCACAATAGATCACCATTGGGTCCAACGCACTAGGAACCACACCTAGTTCCGTTATGAACTCCTTCATACAAACCGCTTCTACCGCTTCTGAAGCAGCAACATATTCCGCCTCCGTCGTTGATCCAGCCACCATAGGTTGTTTGGAGCTCCTCCAACTAACTGTTGCTCCGTTCAAGAGAAATACGTATCCGGATTGAGACTTAGAGTCATCCGGATCAGTGTCAAAGCTAGCATCAACATAACACTTAGCGACTAGCTCTTCTTCACCTCCGTATACAAGAAACATATCCTTAGTTCTTCTCAAGTACTTAAGGATATTCTTGACCACTATCCAGGTTCGAACTGGATCAGATTGGTACCTACTAGTCAAACTAATAGCATGTGCCACATCCGGTCTTGTACATAGCATGGCATACATTATAGAGCCTATGGCTGAGGCATAGGGGATCTTATCCATTATCTCTGTTTCTTCCGCCGTAGCCGGACTTTGAGTCTTACTCAATGTCTTGCCTTGCAACATAGGTAAGTACCCCTTCTTACTTCCGTTCATATTAAACTTCTTTAATATCTTATCAAGGTATGTACTCTACGACAGCCGATTAGGCGTCTTGATCTATCTCTATAGATTTTAATGCCTAATATATATGAAGCTTCACCAAGGTCCTTCATCGAAAATTTGCTGTTTAGATAACTTTTAACACTGTTTAAAAGATCTATATCATTTCCAATCAATAATATGTCATCCACATATAATATCAGAAATGCCACATTCCCACTCACTTTCTTGTAAATACAAGCCTCTCCATAAGTTTGGACAAATCCAAACTCTTTGATCACCTCATCAAAGCGGAGATTCCAACTCCGGGATGCTTGCTTCAGTCCATAGATGGATCGCTGAAGTTTGCACACCTTATCAGCATCCTTAGGATCGACAAAACCCTTAGGTTGTATCATATACAACACTTCTTCAATATTACCATTGAGGAACACAGTTTTGACATCCATCTGCCATATTTCATAATCGAAATATGCAGCAATTGCTAACATAATCCTAACCGACTTAAGCATCGCTACAGGAGAGAATGTCTCATCGTAGTCAACTCCTTGAATTTGTCGAAACCCCTTTGCGACAAGTCGAGCCTTATAGATGGTTACATTACCATCAGCATCAGTTTTTTTTTGAAAATCCATTTATTCTCAACGGCCTTTCGATCGTGAGGTAAGTCCACCAAGGTCCAAACCTGGTTTTCGTACATGGATTCCATCTCGGATTTCATGGCTTCTAGCCATTTGTTGGAATCAGGGCTCATCATCGCTTCTTCATACGTCACAGGGTCATCTATTTCATCAATCATGAAATTCAAAATAGGATTGCCGTACAGTTCAGGAGCTGCACATGTCCTGCTTGACCTGCGAGGTTTGGTAGTGTCCTCTTTCGGAGTTTCATGATCAATATCATTAGCTCTCTCTTCATTAGGTGAAGTCAACTCCGAAACAACTTCCGGTGCTGCGCTACTCGCCATTTCATGAAGAGAAGGTTCAATAACCTCTTCAAGTTCTACCTTCCGACTACTCACACCTTTCGCGAGAAACTCCTTCTCAAGAAAGGATCCATTCTTGGCAACAAAGACCTTGCCCTCGGATCTGTGATAGAAGGTATACCCAATCGTTTCCTTAGGGTATCCTATGAAGACGCATTTTTCCGCTTTGGGTTCAAGTTTATCCGGTTGGAGTTTCTTCACATAAACATCGCATCCCCAAACTTTAAGAAATGACAGCTTAGGTTTGTTTCCAAACCATAATTCATACGGTGTCTTTTCAACGGATTTAGATGGTGCCCTATTTAAAGTGAATGCAGCGGTTTCCAGTGCATAACCCCAAAATGACAGTGGCAAGTCAGTCAGAGACATCATAGATCGAACCATATCCAATAAAGTACGATTACGACGTTCTGACACACCATTACATTGTGGTGTTCCGGTAGGCGTGAGTTGTGAAACTATTCCATAGTCTTTCATATGTGTGCTAAACTCGTAACTAAGATACTCTCCTCCACGGTCGGACCATAGAAATTTGATCTTTCTGTTACGATGATTTTCCACTTCATTCTGAAATTCTTTGAACTTTTCAAAGGTTTCAGACTTATGTTTCATCAAATGGATATACCCGTATCTACTCAAATCATCCGTGAAAGTAACAAAATAACGATATCCACCTCGCGCTGACACACTCATTGGTCCACACACATCAGTATGTATGATTTCCAATAAATCTGTCGCCCGTTCCATTGAACCGGAAAACGGCGTTCTAGTCATCTTGCCCATAAGGCATGGTTCACATGTATCAAATGATTCAAAATCAAGTGATTCCAAAAGTCCATCAGAATGGAGTTTATTCATGCGTTTAACGCCAATATGACCTAGACAGCAGTGCCTCATATATGCAGATATATCATTATCAAGTTTAATCCTTTTAGCATCAACATTATGAATATGCGTAATACTACTATCGAGATCCAACAGAAATAAACCATTCAACATAGGTGCATGACCATAAAAGATATTATTCATATAAATCGAACAACCATTGTTTTCAGACTTAAACAAATAACCACTTTGACTCAAACACGATCCGGATACAATGTTCATGCTCAGTGCAGGCACCAAATAACAATTATTCAGGTTTATAACTAATCCCGACGGCATATGGAGAGGCAGCGTTCCGGCGGCGATCACACCAACTCTTGATCCATTGCCGACCCGCATCGTGACCTCATCCCTTGCTAGTTGTCACTTGTTCCGCAGCCCCTGAACCGAGTTACATATATTAGCAACCGATCCCGTATCAAATACCCAGGTGCTACTGCGAGTACTAGTCAAGTACACATCAATAACATGTATATCACATATACCTTTGTTTGCCTTGCCAGCCTTCTTGTCCGCCAAATACTTGGGGCAGTTGCGCTTCCAATGGCCAGTCCCCTTGCAATAGTAGCACTCGGTGTCAGACTTAGGGCCAGCTCGGGGTTTCTTTTCAGGCGCGGCAACAGATTTGCCGCCCTTCTTTCCCTTCTGCTTGCCTTTCTTGTCCTTCTTGAAACCAATGGTCTTATTGATCATCAACACTTAATGTTCTTTCCTAATCTCCACTTCTACAGTTTTAAGCATTGATAGAAGCTCGGGAAGAGACTTCTTCATGCCCTGCATATTATAGTTCATCATGAAGCTCTTGTAGCTAGGTGGCAGAGATTGGAGAACACGATGTATGCCTAAGTCAATGGGAATCGTTATTCCCAAGCTCACAAGCTTATCGGCGTACCCAGACATTTTAAGTACATGCTCACTAACGGAGTTGTTCTCTTCCATCATGCAGCTAAAGAAATTTTTAGAAGCATTATAACTCTCTACGGCAGCATGGGTATCGAAAATCATTTTCAATTCTCCCATGGTATCAAAGGCATTGCCATTTTCGAAACGTTTTCGAAGTTCTGGCTCTAGCCCATACAGTATGCCGCAATGAACTAAGTTGTGGTCCTCCTGACGAGTTATATAGACGTTCTTTTCCTCGTCAGGCATCAGAGCTGGTGGGCCTAGCGCCTCTAGCACATATTGCTTTTGTGCAGCAGTGAGGAGAATCCTCAAATTCATAGCCCAGTTGGTGAAGTTGTTACCATTCGCAGCAAGCTTTTCTTTCTCCATGAACACATTGAAATTAAAAGCAGGTGGTGCCATCTACAATAGAATTTGTAAAATATATTTAGACTAAGTTTATGATAGATTGAGTTCAACTAATCCAAATTACTAATGAACTCCCACTCAAAAACGACATCCCTCGTGTCCTTTTTGTGATTACATGAACCAAATCCACTACACCAAGTCCGATCATCACGTGAGTCGGTGTAGCTTCAAAGGCGAGCATCTATATGGGCATCATATCAACTATATGACTCATGCTTAACCTTTCGGTCCGTGTTCCGAGGCCATGTCTGTACATGCTAGGCTCGTCAAGTAAGAGCCTTAGTATTCGCGTGTGTAAAACTGTCTTACACCCGTTGTATGAAAGCGTAGAGTTGAGAACACCCGATCATCACGTGATGCCTCAAAACACGATCCACAAAACGGTGCATACTTAAGGAAGAACACATTTTATCTTGATATCTAAATGAGGGATCATCTTATAATGCTACCAAAAGCGCCAAACTAGCAATATAAGATGCTAACATCTAATGTGTGAAGTGAGGTGATATGGTCCATGCATTTGATCTCTATCATTTGCATCATGGTATGATCTCTATCATTCCTTTGTGTGTAAGGCCAAGGTCTATGGAACTTACACGTTAAGTGATTTGTAAGAGTATCTATCATACATCTACTTACAACAATACCATATGAAGACACTAGCCCAGCAACGATCTAAACTAGACGCCTCTAATTTATCAATTGCAAGTTTTACGTGGCTTAGGGCTTTCGGAGATAGAACCGGTCTTACCTACGAACATGAACCACAACAAGGATAACCAAGTTTTTAGCAACTCGTTGTAAATCAGATATTGACTATAGTAGGAGAGACAGACACCCGCTAGCCACTTATGCAAAACTAGTTGCATGTCAGTCGTGGAACCGGTCTCATGTACGATGACATGTAAGGTTGGTCCGGGCCGCTTCATCCCACCATGCCACCAATATACAAAGTACATAGAAGATGCAATAACATGATCATCATTGCCCACATATAAACATATGTGTACTATCCGTGCAAAGCACCTACGCATAGATCAGGCTCTGATACCACTGTTGGGTCCGCAGCATAGAAAACAAAAAATTTCCTACGATGAGTACTATACGCCAAGATCTATCTACTAGATACAGAGCAACGGGTGGACATACATCCATGGAGAACTTACCCTTGAAGACAACGAGTTTTGTTAACGAGTAGGAACTCGTGGTTGATGTAGTCGTACGCTTGCCGATCTCAAGATCGTGTGGAAGTCCGAGCACCGCAAATCAGCAGCGCATCCTTCCTTGCACACACGTTCAGGCCACCGGATAACCTCCACCTCCTCGCTCCAGCGAATCAGCGGAAGCAGCAACTCCTTCCAGAAGCAAGGCCACTGGAAACATGTATCTCGCTAATCCGAGACCATGGGGGAATATCTAGAGGGGGAGAGAGATCCTTCACGAGGAGGTGTGGTTTGTGAGAGGGGAGAGGGGGGCTTTATATAGGAGGGAGGGAGACCCCTCCCATAGCCGGCGCATGAGGGGGGGGGGACTCCTCCCCTCCTTCATTCATGTGGTGAACCTCCACTCACATAAACATGGCCACCACCCAAAATCCCACTCACATGTATTTAATTTCCACCAAATTAAATGCAACTCTCAATTACTAAAACTCTTTTATTTATTTTATTCAGAATTTTGTTAATTACTTTAATTAACAAAAATTTACATAAAACCCCTTGCAACATTTCAATATCACATGCAGAACCACTTTCTGCAATTTCACCCGAAACAATTTCGGTTTCTATCGAAACAATTCCTGTTTCTATCGAAACATTTCCTGCGCTTTGCAAACCTTTTGTCTGGAACATATGTGCTCCTAAATGGTGTCCGGCAACCCTTAAGTGTGTCACCCTATGGTTCACGAATAATGCAGACATGATTGAGACTCCTCTCAGATCAATAATCAGAAGCGGGACCTAGAGATCCATACTGACTCCTACATATTCAACGATGACTTCTGTGATCGTGAGAACCTTTAACGTCAGCAATTTAATCCCTTTGTCTCGTGATATAATACATGTCCGATATTTGATCATCGGTATCCAAATACCTAGTTTGATCTCGTTACCGACATGCACTCTTTTCTTGTTCCCGTGATATAACATTCTAGTGATCACATCACTTGCTTGCAAGCTATCTTAATGTGATATCACCGAGAGGGCCCAGAGTATATCTATCCGTCATCGGGATTTACAAATTCCACTCTTGATCTATGAGCCTCAACATAACACCTTCATAGCAATGAACCCACCTTTATGGTCACCATGTTACGGTGTGACGTTTGATGTTATCAAGATACTCTTCCGGTGTTAGAAATTAACATGATCTCATGGTCTAAGGACTAAGACTACTTTGTATGATGTTATAGCAATATAAACATAAAGACTTGATCGTAATGCTATACTTCGGATGAATGTTCATCACATCATTTCACAAATGCTGTGACCTTATTATTAACAACATCCAATGTCTATGATCAGGAAACCTTGATCATCTTGTTAATCAACAAGCTAGTCTATAAGAGAGGCATAACTAGGAACCCTTTTTGTTTATTAAACACACATGTATTGATGTTTCCTATCAATACAATTATAGCATGCAAAATAAACATCTATCATATACAAGGAATACATAATAACAACTTTATTATTGCCTCTCAGGGTATATTTCCTTCAGTCTCCCACTTGCACTAGACACAATAATCTAGTTTATATAGTGATAAATCTAACACCCATGGAGTTCTGGTTTTGATCATGTTTTTACCTAGGGAGTACTTTAGTCAACGGATCTGCTACATTCAGGTCCGTGTGCAGTTTACAAATCTTTATATCTCCATCCTTGACATGCTCGTGGATGGAGTGAAACCGGCGCTTAATATGCTTGGAATTCTTGTGTGACCTTGGTTCCTTGGCGTTGGCTATGGCTCCATGATTGTCACAATAGATCACCATTGGGTCCAACGCACTAGGAACCACACCTAGTTCCGTTATGAACTCCTTCATCCAAACCGCTTCTGGCGCTTCAAGCGAGAACATATTTCGCCTCCGTCGTTGATCCAGCCACCATAGGTTGTTTGGAGCTCCTCCAACTAACTGCTGCTCCGTTCAAGAGAAATACGTATCCGGATTGAGACTTAGAGTCATCTGGATCAGTGTCAAAGCTAGCATCGACATAACACTTAGCGACTAGCTCTTCTTCACCTCCGTATACAAGAAACATATCCTTAGTTCTTCTCAAGTACTTAAGGATATTCTTGACCACTATCCAGTGTTCTGAACCTGGATCAGATTGTTACCTACTAGTCAAACTAATAGCATGTGCCACATCCGGTCTTGTACATAGCATGGCATACATTATAGAGCCTATGGCTGAGGCATAGGGGATCTTATCCATTATCTCTCTTTCTTCCGCCGTAGCCGGACTTTGAGTCTTACTCAATGTCTTGCCTTGCAACATAGGTAAGTACCCCTTCTTACTTCCGTTCATATTAAACTTATTTAATATCTTATCAAGGTATGTACTCTGCGACAGCCCGATTAGGCGTCTTGATCTATCTCTATAGATTTTAATGCCTAATATATATGAAGCTTCACCAAGGCCCTTCATCGAAAATTTGCTGTTTAGATAACTTTTAACACTGTTTAAAAGATCTATATCATTTCCAATCAATAATATGTCATCCACATATAATATCAGAAATGCCACATTGCTCCCACTCACTTTCTTGTAAATACAAGCCTCTCCATAAGTTTGGACAAATCCAAACTCTTTGATCACCTCATCAAAGCGGAGATTCCAACTCCGGGATGCTTGCTTCAGTCCATAGATGGATCGCTGAAGTTTGCACACCTTATCAGCATCCTTAGGATCGACAAAACCCTTAGGTTGTATCATATACAACACTTCTTCAATATTACCATTGAGGAATGCAGTTTTGACATCCATCTGCCATATTTCATAATCAAAATATGCAGCAATTGCTAACATAATCCTAACCGACTTAAGCATCGCTACGGGAGAGAATGTCTCATCGTAGTCAACTCCTTGAATTTGTCGAAACCCCTTTACGACAAGTCGAGCCTTATAGATGGTTACATTACCATCAGCATCAGTTTTTCTTTTGAAAATTCATATATTCTCAACGGCCTTTCGATCGTGAGGTAAGTCCACAAAGGTCCAAACCTGGTTTTCATACATGGATTCCATCTCGTATTTCATGGCTTCTAGCCATTTGTTGGAATCAGGGCTCATCATCGCTTCTTCATACGTCGCAGGGTCATCTATTTCATCAATCATGAAATTCAAAACAGGATTGACGTAAAGTTCAGGAGCTGCACGTGTCCTGCTTGACCTACGAGGTTCGGTAGTGTCCTCTTTCGGAGTTTCATGATCAATATCATTAGCTCTCTCTTCATTAGGTGAAGTCAACTCCGAAACAACTTCCGGTGCTGCGCTACTCGCCATTTCATGAAGAGAAGGTTCAATAACCTCTTCGAGTTCTACCTTTCGACTACTCACACCTTTCGCGAGAAACTCCTTCTCAAGAAAGGATCCATTCTTGGCAACAAAGACCTTGCCCTCGGCTATGTGATAGAAGGTATACCCAATCGTTTACTTAGGGTATCCTATGAAGACGCATTTTTCCGCTTTGGGTTCGAGTTTATCCGGTTGAAGTTTCTTCACATAAACATCGCATCCCCAAACTTTAAGAAATGACAGCTTAGGTTTGTTTCCAAACCATAATTCATACGGTGTCTTTTCAACGGATTTAGATGGTGCCCTATTTAAAGTGAATGCAGCGGTTTCCAGTGCATAACCCCAAAATGACAGTGGCAAGTCAGTCAGAGACATCATAGATCGAACCTTATCCAATAAAGTACGATTACGACGTTCTGACACATCATTACATTGTGGTGTTCCGGTAGGCGTGAGTTGTGAAACTATTCCACAGTCTTTCATATGTGTGCTAAACTCGTAACTAAGATACTCTCCTCCACGGTCGGACCGCAGAAATTTGATCTTTCTGTTACGATGATTTTCCACTTCATTCTAAAATTCTTTGAACTTTTCAAAGGTTTTAAACTTATGTTTCATCAAATGGATATACCCGTATCTACTCAAATCATCCGTGAAAGTAACAAAATAACGATATCCACCTCGCGCCGACACACTCATTGGTCCACACACATCAGTATGTATGATTTCCAATAAATCTGTCGCCCGTTCCATTGAACCGGAAAACGGCGTTCTAGTCATCTTGCCCACAAGGCATGGTTCACATGTATCAAATGATTCAAAATCAAGTGATTCCAAAAGTCCATCAGAATGGAGTTTCTTCATGCGTTTAACGCCAATATGACCTAGATGGCAGTGCCACATATATGCATATATATCATTATCAAGTTTAATCCTTTTAGCATCAACATTATGAATATGCGTAATACTACTATCGATATCCAATAGAAATAAACCATTCAAGACAGGTGCATGACCATAAAAGATATTATTCATATAAATCGAACAACCATTGTTTTCAGACTTAAACGAATAACCACTTTGCATCAAACACGATCCGGATACAATGTTCATGCTTAGTGCAGGCACCAAATAACAATTATTCAGGTTTATAACTAATCCCGACGGCATATGGAGAGGCAGCGTTCCGACGGGGATCACATCAACTCTTGATCCATTATCGTGACCTCATCCCTTGCTAGTTGTCACTTGTTCCGCAGCCCCTGAACCGAGTTACATATATTAGCAACCGATCCCGTATCAAATACCCAGGTGCTACTGCGAGTACTAGTCAAGTACACATCAATAACATGTATATCACATATACCTTTTTTTGCCTTGCCGGCCTTCTTGTCCGCAAAATATTTGAGGCAGTTGCGCTTCGAATGGCCAGTCCCCTTGCAATAGTAGCACTCGGTGTCAGACTTAGGGCCAGCCCGGGGTTTTTCTTTTCGGTAGCGCCCTTCTTTCCCTTCTGCTTGCCTTTCTTGTCCTTCTTGAAACCGGTAGTCTTATTGATCATCAACACTTAATGTTCTTTCCTAATCTCCACTTCTGCAGTCTTAAGCATTGACAGAAGCTCGGGAAGAGATTTCTTCATGCCCTGCATATTATAGTTCATAACGAAGCTCTTGTATCTAGGTGGCAGAGATTGGAGAACACGATGTATGCCTAAGTCAATGGGAATCGTTATTCCCAAGGACACAAGCTTATCGGCGTGCCGGACATTTTGAGTCGTGCTCACTAACGGAGCTGTTCTCTTCCATCATGCAGCTAAAGAACTTTTTAGAAGCATTATAACTCTCTACGGCAGCATGGGTATCGAAAATCATTTTCAATTCTCCCATGGTATCAAAGGCATTGCCATTTTCGAAACGTTTTCGAAGTTCTGGCTCTAGCCCATACAGTATGCCGCAATGAACTAAGTTGTGGTCCTCCTGACGAGTTATATAGACGTTCTTTTCCTCGTCAGCGGCATCAGGAGCTGGTGTGGGGCCTAGCGGCGCCTCTAGCACATATTGCTTTTGTGCAGCAGTGAGGAGAATCCTCAAATTCATAGCCCAGTTGGTGAAGTTGCTACCATTCGCAGCAAGCTTTTCTTTCTCCATGAACACATTGAAATTAAAAGCAGGTGGTGCCATCTACAACAAAATTTGTAAAATATATTTAGACTAAGTTTATGATAGATTGAGTTCAACTAATCCAAATTACTAATGAACTCCCACTCAAAAACGACATCCATCGTGTCCTTTTGGTGATTACATGAACCAAATCCACTACACCAAGTCCGATCATCACGTGAGTCGGTGTAGCTTCAATGGTGAGCATCTATATGGGCATCATATCAACTATATGACTCATGCTTAACCTTTCGTTCCGTGTTCCGAGGCCATGTCTCTACATGCTAGGCTCGTCAAGTAAGAACCTTAGTATTCGCGTGTGTAAAACTGTCTTACACCCGTTGTATGAAAGCGTAGAGTCGAGAACACCCGATCATCACGTGATGCCTCAAAACACGATCCACAAAACGGTGTATACTTAAGGAAGAACACATTTTATCTTGATATCTAAATGAGGGATCATCTTATAATGCTACCAAAAGTGCCAAACTAGCAATATAAGATGCTAACATCTAATGTGTGAAGTGAGGTGATATGGTCCATGCATTTGATCTCTATCATTTGCATCGTGGTATGATCTCTATCATTCCTTTGTGTGTAAGTCCAAGGTCTATGGAACTTACACGTTAAGTGAGTTGTAAGAGTATCTATCATACATCTACTTACAACAATACCATATCAAGACACTAGCCCAGCAACGATCTAAACTAGACGCCTCTAATTTATCAATTGCAAGTTTTACGTGGCTTAGGGCTTTCGGAGATAGGACCGGTCTTACCTACGAACATGAACCACAACAAGGATAACCAAGTTATTAGCAACTCGTTGTAAATCAGATATTGACTATAGTAGGAGAGACAGACACCCGCTAGCCACTTATGCAAAACTAGTTGCATGTCAGTCGTGGAACCGGTCTCATGTACGATGACATGTAAGGTTGGTCCGGGCCGCTTCATCCCACTATGCCACCAATATACAAAGTACATAGAAGATGCAATAACATGATCATCATTGCCCACATATAAACATATGTGTACTACCCGTGCAAAGCACCTACGCATAGATCAGGCTCTGATACCACTCTTGGGTCCGCAGCATAGAAAACAAAAAAATTCCTATGATGAGAACTATACGCCAAGATCTATCTACTAGATACAGAGCAATTATGATGCAATTACACTGGTGGGCCCATCCTTATGTGGTTCATTAAAAGAACAGACATGCAATGACACTGGTGGATCCTTATGTGGTTTGTTTAGAAGAACACAGATGCAATGACACTCGGTGTGGTTCATGAAAAGAACACACACGCAATGACACTGGTGGATCCTTATGTGCTTTGTTTAGAGGAACTGACATGCAATGACACCGGTGGATCCACGTGTGGTTCATGAGAAGAACACACATCCAATGACTCTGGTAGATCCTTATGTGGTTCATGAAAAGAACTGGCATGCAGTTACACTGGGTGTGGTTCATGAAAAGAACAGACAGGCAATGACACTGGTGGATCCTTATGTGGTTTATCGAAGGAACAAACATGCAATCACACTACGTGAATCCATATGTGGTTTATGGAAGTAACACACATGCAATGACACTGGGTGTGGTTCATGAAAAGAACAGACATGCAATGACACTGGTAGATCCTTATGTGGTTCATGAAAAGAACAGACATGCAATGATGCTGGTGGATCCTTATGTGGTTTGTTTAGAGGAACACACATGCAATGACACTGGGTGTGGTTCATGAGAAGAACACACACGCAATGACACTGGTGGATCCTTATGTGGTTTCTTTAGAGGAATAGACATGCAATGACACCGGTGGATCCACATGTGGTTTCTGGAAGTAAAATACATGCAATGACACCGGTAGATCCTGATGTGGTTCATGAAAAGAACAGACATGCAGTGAAACTGGGTGTGGTTCATGAATAGAACAGACATGCACTGACACTGGGTGTGGTTCATGAAAAGAACAGACATGCAATGACACTGGTGGGCCCATCCTTATGCGGTTCATGAAAAGAATAGACACACAATGACACTGGTGGATCCTTATGTGGTTTGTTTGGAAGAACATAGATGCAATGACACTGGTGGATCCACATGTGGTTTATGGAAGTAAAAGACATGCAATGACACTGGTAGATCCTTATGTGGTTCATGAAAAGAACAGACTTGCAATGAAACTGGGTGTGGTTCATGAATAGAACAGACATGCACTGACATTGGGTGTGGTTCATGAAAAGAACAGACATGCAAAGACACTGGTGGGCCCATCCTTATGTGGTTCATGAAAAGAACAGACATGCAATGACACTGGTAGATCCTTATGTGGTTTGTTTAGAAGAACACACATGCAATGACACTGGGTGTGGTTCATGAAAAGAACACACACGCAATGACACTGGTGGATCCTTATGTGGTTTGTTTAGAGGAATAGACATGCAATGACACCGGTGGATCCACGTATGGTTCATGAGAAGAACACACATCCAATGACTCTGGTAGATCCTTATGTGGTTCATGAAAAGAACTGACATGCAGTGACACTGGGTGTGGTTCATGAAAAGAACAAACATGCACAGACAATAGGAGTGGTTCATGAAAACAAAATACAGGAAATGACACTGGTGGATCCTTATGTGGTTTATGGAAGGAACAAACATGCAATCACACTAGGTGGATCCATATGTGGTTTATGGAAGTAACACACATGCAATGACACTGGGTGTGGTTCATGAAAAGAACACACATGCAATGACACTGGTAGATCCTTATGTGGTTCATGAAAAGAACAGACATGCAATGACACTGGTGGATCCTTATGTGGTTTGTTTAGAGGAACACACATGCAATGACACTGTGTGTGGTTCATGAGAAGAACACACACGCAATGACACTGGTGGATCCTTATGTGGTTTGTTTAGAGGAACAGACATGCAATGACACCGGTGGATCCACATGTGGTTTATGGAAGTAAAAGACATGAAATGACACTGGTAGATCCTTATGTGGTTCATGAAAAGAACAGACATGCAGTGAAACTGGGTGTGGTTCATGAATAGAACAGACATGCGCTGACACTGGGTGTGGTTCATGAAAAGAACATAGATGCAATGACACTGGTGGGACCAACCTTATGTGGTTCATGAAAAGAACAGACACGCAATGACACTGGTGGATCCTTATGTCGTTTGTTTAGAAGAACACACATGCAATGACACCGGTGGATCCACATGTGGTTTATGGAAGTAAAAGACATGCAATGACACTGGTAGATCCTTATGTGGTTCATGAAAAGAACAGACATGCAGTGAAACTAGGTGTGGTTCATGAATAGAACAGACATGCACTGACACTGGGTGTAGTTCATGAAAAGAACAGACATGCAATGACACTGGTGGGCCCATCCTTATGTCGTTCATGAAAAGAACAGACCTGCAATAACACTGGTGGATCATTATGTGGTTTGTTTAGAAGAACACACATGCAATGCCACTGGGTGTGGTTCATGAAAAGAACACACACGCAATGACACTGGTGGATCCTTATGTGGTTTGTTTAGAGGAACAGACATGCAATGACACCGGTGGATCCACGTGTGGTTCATGAGAAGAACACACATCCAATGACTCTGGTAGATCCTTATGTGGTTCATGAAAAGAACTGACATGCAGTGACACTAGGTGTGGTTCATGAAAAGAACAGACATGCACTGACACTAGGAGTGGTTCATGAAAAGAACAGACAGTC
Organism: Avena insularis; assembly: GCA_023614405.1. Taxonomy (NCBI): domain Eukaryota; kingdom Viridiplantae; phylum Streptophyta; class Magnoliopsida; order Poales; family Poaceae; genus Avena; species Avena insularis. Next base: position 457,509,624 of record CM042694.1, read on the forward strand.
AATGACTTCGGTGGATCCTTATGTGGTTTATGGAAGGAACAAACATGCAATCACACTAGGTGGATCCATATGTGGTTTATGGAAGTAACATACATGCAATGACATTGGGTGTGGTTCATGAAAAGAACAGACATGCAATGACACTGGTAGATCCTTATGTGGTTCATGAAAAGAACAGACATGCAATGACACTGGTGGATCCTTATGTGGTTTGTTTAGAGGAACACACATTTAAAGACACTGGGTGTGGTTCATGAGAAGAACACACACGCAATGACACTGGTGGATCCTTATGTGGTTTGTTTAGAGGAACAGACATGTAATGACACCGGTGGATCCACATGTGGTTTATGGAAGTAAAAGACATGCAATGACACTGGTCGATCCTTATGTGGTTCATGAAAACAACAGACATGCAGTGAAACTGGGTGTGGTTCATGAATAGAACAGACATGCACTAACACTGGGTGTGGTTCATGAAAAGAACAGACATGCAATGACACTGGTGGGCCCATCCTTATGTGGTTCATGAAAAGAATAGACACGCAATGACACTGGTGGATCCTTATGTGGTTTGTTTAGAAGAACACACATGCAATGACACCGGTGGATCCACATGTGGTTTATGGAAGTAAAAGACATGCTGTGACACTGGGTGTGGTTCATGAAAAGAAAAGACATGCAATGACACTCGTAGATCCTTATGTGGTTCATGAAAAGAACAGACATGCAATGACACTAGTTGATCCTTATGTGGTTTGTTTAGAGGAATAGAAGTGCAATGACTCTAGCCGTGGTTCATGAAAAGAACATACATGCAATGACACCGGGTGTGGTTCATGAAAAGAACAGACATGCAATGACTTATGTGGTTTGTTTAGAAGAACACACATGCAATGACACTGGGTGTGGTTCATGAAAAGAACAGAGAGGCAATGACACTGGTGGATCCTTATGTGGTTTGTTTAGAAGAACACGCATGCAATGCCACTAGGTGTGGTTCATGAAAAGAACAGACAGGCAATGACACTGGTGGATCCTTATGTGGTTTGTTTAGAGGAACAGACATGCAATCAGACTAGGTGGATCCATATGTGGTTTATGGAAGTAACACGCATGTAATGACTCTAGGTGTGATTCATGAAAAGAACAGACACGCATTGACACTGGTGGATCCTTATGTGGTTCATGAAAAGAACAGACAGGCAATGACACTGGTGGATCCTTATGTGGTTTGTTTAGAAGAACACACATGCAATGACACTGGGTGTGGCTCATGATAACAACACACACACAATGACACTAGTGGATCCTTATGTGGTTTGTTTAGAGGAACAGACATGCAATGACACCGGTGGATCCACATGTGGTTTATGGAAGTAAAAGACATGCAATGACACTGGTACATCCTTATGTGGTTCAAGAAAAGAACAGACATGCAGTGAAACTGGGTGTGGTTCATGAATATAACAGACATGCACTGACACTAGGTGTGGTTCATGAAAAGAACAGACATACAATGACACTTGTGGGCCCATCCTTTTGTGGTTCATGAAAAGAACAGACACGCAATGACACTGGTGGATCCTTATGTGGTTTGTTTAGAAGAACACACATGCAATGACACTGGGTGTGGTTCATGAAAAGAATGTATACGCCGCATGACACTTTGGTGGATCCTTATGTGGTTTGTTTAGAGGAACAGACATGCAATGACACCAGTGGATCCACGTGTGGTTCATGAGAAGAACACACATCAAATGACTCTGGTAGATCCTTATGTGGTTCATGAAAAGAACTGACATGCAGTGACACTAGGTGTGGTTCATGAAAAGAACAGACATGCACTGACACTAGGAGTGGTTCATGAAAAGAATGAATGTGCAATGACACTGGTGGATCCTTATGTGGTTTATGGAAGGAACAAACATGCAATCAAACTAGGTGGATCCATATGTGGTTTATGGAAGTAACACACATGCAATGACACTGGGTGTGGTTCATGAAAAGAACAGACATGCAATGACACTGGTAGATCCTTATGTGGTTCATGAAAAGAACAGACATGCAATGACACTGGTGGATCCTTATGTGGTTTGTTTAGAGGAACGGACATGCAATGACTCTAGCCGTTCCATGCGTGGTTTATGAGAAGAACGCACATCCAATGAACTCTAGTGGATCTATCTTGGCATAATTTGATGTATTCCATGATGTATTTCATTGTACAAGACACTTTCCATATTTATACTACTCAGTTTTGCCCTTGGTTTTATGTGGTACTACTTAGTTTTGCCCACCCCCCTCTCTATCTTTCGTAGAAGCCCAAAACTGTGCTCACCATGTCTGCTACTCCCTGATTGGTTGTCACAGTTGTCACGCGGATCGTGCACACCAACCATTGATTCTGTGTGATCCAACGATGATCGTTGCACATCTCGTGCCCTTCACAGTACAGCGTGAGACAGCACGAACGTCTCCCTCCGCGAGACTTCTACAGGAAGGAACACGATGCCGTCCATGGAAAAAGTCATCGAGCGGTCATATCAAGTTTAATCAAGTCTGAAAAGCCTACTACTGCTACTACAACTCATGCATAGGGCAACAGGGTCATCGAGTGCACGGTGGACGCTGCAATTTATTGCCACTTGATTTTAATCAGACATATCCCATTTATACGCAGCACTCTCAATCTCACTTCCAACTGGGCCCTACCGCTAGTAAATTCCATGAGTCAAGGGCCCCCTCGAGTAGATCTAACGTTTGTAGAAATTAGTTCTGCGCCACTTGCATGCAGTGGAATCGAGGTCTGCCATGAGCGTGTTTTCAATGCAGCTCTAAAGTGGAGATCGTGGCTGTTTCAAAAAAAAGGGAACCTAAAAAAAGGGTGGAGATCGTGGTAGCCCCCCGCCCCCGCCCACCACACGTGTCCACTCGAGGACTACGAACGGTCCGGTGTTTATAACCCCCCTCGACCTTCTTCTTCCATGAGCCCGTGTCATTTCCCCCCAGTCTATCTAATCCCAAGAACCCAATCTACACCTGCCGCACGCACCAAATCTCCCTCGAATGCACTACCTCCTTCCCTTGGTGCGCCATGAAGCGTACGCGTGGAGAAGATCCGGAGGTGAAGCTAGTTGAAGGCGAAGCAGCAGATGGCTCGGTTGTCGCCAAGCAGGCGGAGGCGTCTTCTCCTGGCATGAACGCCGCTCGTCGCCGCGCCGTCGAGGGTGCGAACTCATCTGTCCAGCCAGTAGTCATTGCCGCCGAGCAGCAGGTGGTAGCCGTCACCGCCAAGCGGCAGGTGGTAGCCGTCGCCGCGGAGCAGCAGGTGGTAGCCATCGCCGCCGAGCAGCCGGTAGTAGCCGTCACCACCGAGCAGCAGGTGGCCGACAACGTCGTGGTGCCAGCGGCAGATCTGGATGGGGGGCAGGCGGCAGGCGGAGGCAATCCGGTGATCTACATCGACGACCCCATCGCCGTTCAAGCAATCTTCAACGCAATCACGGAGAATGATGAGTTCGAGGAGGAGGTCCCTGATGAGGAGTCTGAGGTACTACATTGCTAGCTTCTCTAGTCGCAGCCGCAGTTTTCACTGTTCATACATAGGATTTGCTCAATCGTGTAAAGATTATTTTGCTCTTGAAGTAGGGTAGTATATATATGATTCCATCAGTTGATTGATGCATCTGCCATCTAGTCACAAAACCCCAATCCGTCTAGTCACAAAACCCCAATCTACTCATCTGCCATCTAGTTGAGTTTGCTAGTTGAGTGTTGATTTCGATACACAGCAGGCATATAACATTACATTTCTATTCCTTACTGAGCCCAATGATACAATTTTGCCCCAAAATAGTGCAAGGGCATCTGATGGAGTCGTTTTCTTAGGGATGGTTAGTGGCCCTGAGGCAGCAATGCACATAAACAATACAGGTTGTGCTGTTGGTATTTTGGTTCTCCGACTCCATCGCTGAAAAAAACGAGGCCCTAATTTTCTCTCTCATATGGAACCTAAATATATAATATTTGTATTGTTTCTGATCTATGAATGCGTTGTATGATGCATTTGAATATCCCTGAATATTGTTTGGTACGATTACATTTCAATTTCTTATTATGGCCAATGATTCAAATTTCCCCCAAAGAGAGGCAGACACATTGGTGTCAAATTTTTACAGGGATGAGTGAGCGAACCTAGGGCCATGTACACGATCAATATAAGCTATGCAATTGTTACTTGGTTCGCTTACGCCATCTCTGTAGAAACTTATGAGGCTACAATCTTTATTCTACATTCATAGAACTATGATATTTGAATTATCTATTCCATGCATTCATAGTGTATAAGAATTACATTTTAGTTTGTCACCGAGGCCGATGATTGAAATTTTCCCCAAAAGAGTTCAAGGGGAGACACATATGAGGGTGTCGTGTTTTAGGGATGGGTTGGTGAACCTGAGGAAGCAATGCACACAAACAATATAGGTTGTGCTGTTGGTACTTTGGTTCCCCAACTCCATCTCTGAAACAAATTATGAGGCCCTTGATTTATTCTCATATGGAACTACATATATGATCCTTGAATTGTTTCTGATCTTTTAATGATTTGTATGATGCATATGTATATGAATGGTTTTGATCATAAGTATTTTTAACATGTACCTAAAGATTAATTGTTTGGTTTTTTATTTATAATTACAATATTTAGGCTTGTTTTTTTACCCGACTATGTATATCCCTGAATAATGTTTTGTACGATTACATTTCAATTTCTTATTGTGGCCAATGATTCAAATTTTCCCCAAGAAGCGAGACACATCGATTGTCGATTTTTTAGGGACGAGTTAGTGAACCTGGGGCGATGTACAAGAACAATATAGGTTGTGCAATTGTTACTTGGTTCACTTACGCCGTCTTGTAGAAACTTATGAGGCCTTAATCTTTATTCTACATTCATAGAACTATGATATTCGAATTACCTATTCAATGCATTTAGTGTATAAGAATTACATTTTAGTTTGTCACCGAGGCCGATGATTGAAATTTGCCCCAAAAGAGTTCAAGGGAGACACGTATGACGGTGTCGTGTTTTAGGGATGGGTTGGTGAACCTGAGGCGGCAATGCACACAAACAATATAGGTTGTGTTGTTGGTACTTTGGCCCAATTTCATATTCTCATATGGAACTACATATATGATCCTTGAATTGTTTCTGATCTTTTAATGATTGGTATGATGCATATGTATATGAATGGTTTTGATCATAAGTATTTTTAACATGCACCTGAAGATTAATTGTTTGGTTTTTTATGTATAATTACAATATTGAGGCTTGTTTTTGTACCTGACTATGTATATCCCTGAATAATGTTTTGTACGATTACATTTCAATTTTTATTGTGGCCAATGATTTACATTTTCCCCAAAAGAGAGGCAGACACATTGGTGTCAGATTTTTTCAGGAATGAGTTAGTGAACCTGGGGCGATGTACAACAACATTACAGATTGTGCAATTGTTACTTGGTTCACCTACTCCATCCCTGAAGAAACTTATGAGGCCCCTAGATTTATCCTACATTCACTCTGATGCAATTATTTGTCATTGTGTTAAGATGAAATGATATATAAACCGATCAAACTATTGCTGAGATGCTTTATCTTTGATATCCACGGATATATTATCTTACATATACATGTTGTCAATTCTTGAGTTGTAATACAATTCAATCATATGTATGAGTTCTAAGTTATGTTCTTAAAAATCAACAGGAGGATGATGATGAAGTGGATGATAGCAAGGAATCCAGGGACAACAAGAGCCGCTACGTGTTGAGGCGGTTACGGTGTGGGCTAATCCGTTCCCACCGTAGGGGGAGACTGTTTTGCCCATTCTGTGGCAGAGCAATCAATGTGGACCTCAACAGCATGATCCAGCACGCGGAGGGCGTTGGCAGAGGCGGAGGCAGAAGGCATAGGCCGATTACCTTGGCGCGGCATGCAGCCTACGGCAAATTCCTCCGGGAGTATGTCAGGACTGGCCTGTATCCCATCGACTAGGCTGTCGCTGCCTCCTGCTGATAAACCCCTGCCCTGCTAGGCATCTCCGTGTCCCGGCCTCCTGCTGTAGCCCCTGCTTTTATTTTGTTCTAGTTAATTATTACCTGTGTGTGGAATGTAAGACAATATATCCATGGTGTCTCTGGTGAACCTTATATATTAATCTACTCCTTTATATGGAGTGCCTTAAAGTTTCTAGTGTTCAATTATATTTACTGATCATGCTCATGCACACTACAAAATATTTCTAGTGCTCCATTATATTATAATTGTCAAAAAATACATCAACAAGTTAAATTGGTCGAAATTTTGTATTGAAGTAACTAAATCTATCACACACATAATAAACTAGAAACTAAAATCTAGTTCAAACACATAATGTATCACCACCACTTGTTGTCGTCCTTGACTTGCTTCCCCTTCAGCCGCTTGATGTCGCCACCGTCCAAGATCCCTGCTCGTCCTGAAACCGCTTTCATCCTCCTCGCTTCTTCTCCGGCTAGCTTGTAACGGGCATAGCTCTCTTGAAAAACCCCGCCTTAACCATCCCATCTTTCATGGTAATGAGCTTCAGACAACTCGTATGCCATGTAGGCGTCTCGCTGCATACTCGAGGCGCACTGGCTCATCGTGTTCCACTCCCGATGGTCGTGATAGAGTCGCTTCAATTTCTTCAGTTTTTCATAGGATTTATTGATGATTTCCGCTGCCAGATCACCCATGCCATCCTTCGCTGGGTATGATTTGATCTTGTATAGATTTTGGATGTCGATGTGGTGCCCCTCTGGGATTTTTATCAACGCATGAGAAAGCATAATTGTGTCATTTGTGATATCCACGCTAGTGAAAGTTATCCCTTTCCTACACAAGAACTCGACCAGAGCCGGACAACGCATCTCAGTTGGTTTACTCCTGCACTTAGATGGTTCTAGGGATGTAAGGGAACAAGGGATACAGAAGTGGTGATCTCAAATTTAAATTTCACATACCTGCAGAAGTGGTAAACGAGGACCTCCTCATGTATGGCGATTTGCACGATAGCGATCTCTTGTGGAGGATTTTTTTCGCTTATTTGCACGGGTGTACTCCAAGTCTAGCCCCACAAACTTGTGTTTCTCTTTCTCAAGCAATTGCTCAAACCTGGCGAGAGTTGTCTCCACAGTCGCTTCATCATTTGTGTACACCACTGTCAAAGTCGTGGTGCCATGAGCAGGGACCAAGTGGGTCTCTGTTGTGCGTTTCCCATCGTCCATGCCTGCAAGGAAATGGGTGAAAGGAACTGCCTTCAAGAGGAAGAAGAAGATGAACCGATGGTTCCAGAACAGAGCAAGAAGAAGCGTCCAGGAAAAACTGCAGGGGAATGACTGCAGAAGAAACGTGGTAACTGCAACTTTCGGTTCGAGAACTCACCATGGTTACGTGGAGATCGTGGCAGTGCCGCCGGTTCAACAAGTGGGGCCAGTTCCTGCGAGAATATGAAATTAGCTGTGCATTTTTCTATGCGAGAAATTGAGAGAAGTCATTTATATTTTGTATTTCATAATTAAACACAATGAAGTTGGTACAGCCCAAGAGATTTAAACAAAAGAGATTTGCTAGTTTAACATACAACAACACTTACAGGCCCAACATGGCAGAACTTGGAGAGCCCCAGAACTTGAGCTACCACAGAGACCTCGGCAGAGGTGGCAGAATTGGTGCGGGTGCAACCACAACGACGGCGAGCTCGGATTCTAGAGGAGGAAAACAGAACCGAGCATGGTCGACAAGGTGATAGATCTCATCGGGAACCAATTCTCGTCCCCGACCGTGCCATGGGTGCGTCCACGGTGAGGGCGAGCTCCGACTCGGGATGGGGAGGAGAGCGGGGCCGAGCAACTTCGTCACTTCCCAGCTCTGCGCCATGGCCGCGACCACAGATTGCCGCTCCGGGGAAGAAGACGAGTAATGGAGGCGCCAACGCTGCAAGCCTACAGGGAGGAGAGCTGGGCCGAGCAGGTTCGTCCACGTCCCAGCTCCGCGCCATGGCTGCGACGCCCCGCTCCGGGGAAGAAGAAGACGCGTAATGGATGCAGGCGCCAACGCTGGAAGCCTAATTGACACCTAAGCGACGGGAGCGACAGGGGGGGCCAACTTGACAACCGTTAGCCTGATTTTTTATATTAAAATATAAAGTTGAATTCGTGCCGAAAAAGACCCTATGAGTATTTGGCACGCCAACTATAGTCATCGCGGATGATATCAGGGAACTCGGGTACCGCGTTGCCTGGACACCCCAACTTTCGGGCCGCAAAATGATATTCTCTCCCACATTAGCTTCACAAAGCTAAAACATCTAACTCCACTCTGCTTCCCCCTTCTCCTTCCTCTGTTCCTGTGCAAGGCGAAAGGGAGGAGCTCTGTTTCCCTTCTTCCAAAGCCAGCGGCGGACCTGTGGGTTCTTCCCTCCTTCGCCTGCCGCTCCGGTGGCCGGAGGGGTGGGGAACCCCGGTGTATTGTCGTGGGTTTGTAGATAGGGGAGGTCTAGGGCTTCCTGGTGGCGGGCCGTTGATGGCGGCGGCGATGCCAAGCAGGCGAATAAATCTGCCCCGATCCCCACCATCTCGGCGGCGGCATCGAGGGTTCGGAGGCGTAGATTCCTGCTGCCCTTTCCGGGCGGTGAGGCTAGGGTTTGCGGGGATGGTCGACGAGGTGGTGATGGCGACTCTCCCAGGCAGTTTTGTTCCCCGGTCTCAGCTCCGTCGTGTCGGTGCATCCTCCTGTACCGGCGGGAGACTTGTGGGGAGTTGTATAGGAGGATCTCGCTGCGGTGACGGCGAGGCTCGGAGTGCGGGGCTTCTGGAGCAAGGTTTGTGGTTGATGGAAGGCGGCCCTGCCCTTCTTCCTCGAATCTGTCGATGGGAAGCGGCAGAGCTGAGATCCAAGTGGCACCGGGAATCTTCCCGGCCGACGTGCCCCAACGACGACAGGCCCGACGCTTGCAGCGGGCTGCTAGCGAGGCTCACAAAGCAGGATCTACGAGGGTGCTCTCTTGGAGCTTGGGCGATCGGTTGTCGGCGATCTGTTTTACGGCCGCTGTGCGACGACGGCGGTTTTTCCAGATTGGTGAACGGTGGCTGCACAAGGACCTTCAAGGGCTTCAGTTTTCTTTTCTTTTCAGTAAGGGCCTTTGTGCAATGTTTCCAGGACACGTTCCTCTGGGTCTTTCTGGATGTTCTCTGAGTGTGTTGTAATCCCTTTTGATTAATATATGGCATGCAGTGAATTCTCAAAAAAAAAAAAAAAGCTAAAACATCTTATATTTTAAAACAGAGTATATGCAAATTTAGACAAATCTCTGACATCTAATTCCAGACGGTGGGAGTAATCAATATCAGAACAGTATAGTAGTAGACTCACAAAGCTTAAAGCTCCCTGAAAATCATGTTGATTGAAAGCAAGATAGGGTGACAGAATCGTACTACATACAGACAGGGTGACAGAATCGTACTACATACAGACAGAAGATGTTCATAGTGAGGTGTGCCTGACCCTATCCTACACGTTGTCCATGGAAACGTTATCAGTACATTGCGGATGCAACCTCAGCAACTTCAGTTACAAGGTTCTATACCGACTGCAGTTTCCCCTTCACCTATTCACTTATATCCCCCTTCCCTGGCTTCGCAAGACCATCACTCAACAAGCACCAGCAAGCTCCTGTAAAGGGAGGCAACACATTAGCTAATCTCAAGGCCATATAAACTACCATCAGTGCAAGTATAATGACAACAAAGGTGGAATTTCTCTACTTGACCATCTTGTTTGTTGTTACTCCTACTTTTGTGGTCATATTAAGGCACATAACTGGTACTCCCTAGATGAACCTACACACTAAAAGAGGTCTAGATACACTCCATTCACAAAGCTAAAACATCTTATATTTTGAAACGGAGGGAGTAGTTGCTACACATTTTTTACTTTGGGAAAAGGCGCATGTAAGCAAAGCCAAATGTGTTAGTTTCTTAACCTCAGGCTTGGAATTGTTTCATTCTTGCCTATAACATGGGATATGGCAGGAGTAAGTCAAACTCCTCAAGGATTAGCAAAACCTGACGAGTGGGGACATGCAAAACCACAAAACATTAGCTAACCTCAAGGCCACAGAGACTACCATCAGTGCAATTATAATTACAACGTAGGTAATTTTGTCTACTTAACCATCTCGTTTGTTGTTGTTCTTTTTATTTTATTTTTTGGTCAAATGATGGCAATTAACCGGTAACTGATATACTACCTCTGTTCCACAATATAGTGTTTTGCTAGGCTACTCCAAAACGTCTTATATTATGGATCAGAGGGAGTACATTTTACATTGAGAATAGGCATGTATGTAGACTTAGGCACTGAACAGGTTTTGACGAACCACTATTTATTGACGAATAAGAACATTAATGTACCTTGTGAATTCAGTCAGGTATTCCAATCATCTGCTTTCTTAACCAGACGAGACGGGTTGCTGGCTCGGCACATATGAAGATCTGCCTATTCTGCTCAGTTCTGAAAATATCAAAAGCTTTGGCTTTCTCACTCACGGACAGCTCCTGCATCTTCTCGGCGGTGTGGATACAGTTCATGATGGAAAAATCGTTAGCAGTACGTGTCACAACTTGGTTTGATTTGCTCTGCTTATTCGATTCCGCACCATGTTCTTGTTCAGGTCCCTTTCCTTTCAGTTTGTCCTGAAACCAGTATTCCTAGTTCAGTCACTCCAATTCATCACATGCTCCAGCAAGTTAAAATTTGTACATGAGAACTAATTCTAAACTCTAAAAGTTTCTGCACAACTCAGAATTTAGATTATGCAAACAAAACACGGGTTTTACATGTTACCTCACTATCTGATTGTCGTGGGCGCCATTGTAAGACATGGTAAGCATCATCGCCTTTAATTGAATACTTACGGCGCAGCCATCTATTACCACCAAACTCTGACTTCAGGATTTTAATACCACAGGGCTACAACACAGGTTTCACATAATAAAAGTTTCAGTTTATGCCACTTAACTAAACTACTTGGGACTTTCATTGAGTTGATAAATAATATTACTTACATAAGATTTTCCAGCCTTGTGCTCCCTTAATCCAGCACTATTACTGGTGCTGTAGAGACTTGCCGTGGTAACCACATGTGGAAGTTGATCATTCTCAACCACGCACACAGCACCATTTTTTTGGAACAGAAGATCAGAGACATCCTTCGCAGGAACCGCAAAAAGGCTCCCATTCTTCGCGAGGGCTAAAGACAACTTTCCTGTTAACCAATTATGACATTTATTGATGACATTTTGCAGCTCCCTTGCATAAGTAAATTGGTGCAGCTCCGAACCAACCAGAATAGCATCTCCTGAAAAAAGAAACATAACCCATGAGACCACGCCTACGAAGCATTAATTTGATATTTCTGCAAAGAAACATCAAAATGCATACCATCAAAACTTTTTGGAATCCGAAGTTTCATCACAGGGTCACTATGAGGAGCTAATCCAAGTCTGGGGTCAGGCGACTTTCCAGCGGCTCCATTTGAGTGTTGAAGCTGAGAACAGTTAGGATATTTGTCATTTTCTTAACTAAATTAACTCAGAAACTACAAATTTGCTGCATATATTTTCTCAAAAACTAAATTTACAAATCAGTTCCGTTAGATTCAACATAAAATATTTTTAATTACAATATATATTTGATGTTGTAGATATTAGCACATTTTTTATAGACTTGATAATACTCCCTCCGTCCAGAAATAACTGACTTGAGTTTGTCTAGATTCGAATGTATCTATATACTAAAATGTGTTTAGATACATTCGAAATTAGACAAAGTCAAGTCAGTTATTTCTGGACGAAGGGAGTACATCAAAGAAGTTCTCTCTGTAACCACAAAAGAGATTACCTCCAGTTGCTGTTTACAACTTCATTTGTCAGGAAGGGAGGCGGCAGCGGTGCCTCTACCTCTGCTTCTGTTTCTGGCAGTGGCAAAGAATTGAGATCAATTATTGTCTCGTGGTTCAGTTCCAAAGCTTCATGTCGCTCTTTAGACGAACCCACTTGACCCCTGCGTGATAGGATAGCATTTGTAAGAACAACAGTTAAGGGAGAGGTATCCGGCTATGAAGAAAAAATAGTGCAACAAGACATATCAGGTCTTATACAACATTTGTGAAATAATATCCGCATTCTTTGATGCTGGTTTAGTTACAATAAAGCCAACCACAGAAAGATCAATCTTTAATATCAGGATTTGTGAATACAGCACAATGTTTTATGTGGAACGACACGAGCAGAACTACTCATATAAATAAGTCAGGATTCAGCATAATTCATGAAAAAAAATCTTCATAAACTATTACTGAAATAAGTAAACTGGAGCCGCAGGGATAAGGTGTCGAGCAGGATGCCACCTAAATCCCGCGCTTCTAGTTCATTTGAGGATTTCTAGTTCAAAATTTGGTCTCAAATTAACTAGAAGCTGATATAGGCACCTGCTTGCATCCCTACACAGTAAGTAATAACGACCTACAACATAGTTTATCTATGCTCTCCGTCGATCCATGTAGTTAGTAGCCTTACTATTGGCTTACTTCACAATAATGCTCAAGAAAAGAAGCATCTAATGACAGACTTTCATCCCGGTATCTTTCCTTAACTAAGGATTATGGTGCTTAAAGTATCTAAGTCATTTCGGAACAGAGTACATAAAGTGCTGCAGACATACATGAACTACACACACCATGCGGATTATATCATATTATCAGACCATTGATTAGACAAAGAATCTATGTTGTATATTTGCATAAGAATGGCAATGCCCAGATAGAAAAGCAAGGGGAAAAGGATGCAGAATTAGAAGTGTAGGTTGTCCCCAATGACACTATGCAACATGGATACACTCATACAAGTAATGGGAAAAATTCCTAAAAACATCTTCAGTAAAAACCGTCACATGTAATGATTAAAAGAGGAAGCATACCTCCATAGGTGGTCCACAATCTCTCCTTGTTCAATATCTTTTTGCAGCAAGATAGACACATCATCAGGAGTAATACAACCATACCTAGAATTACAAATACAGTGAGCAATGGCTGGCTTTTGACAAAGTAAAGTTCGAACAGAGAGCTATACAGGAAAGGCATCAAGATCATTAGCGCATAAGAATGTAATTGTTCCTGGTTCTTACCAATGACCAGTTACTTCTCCCTTAGCATCTGAACGGAATATGATGACATTTCCTGCATACTTGTGACCTCCCACGTGTGAGCATGCACTAACAGCCACCTGTCCACTGAGACCTTGGCCTTCAATCTCCTCCTTGAACCTTGTAATCAAAGCAGGACCACAATCACTGCACCTTTTGTCCCTGCTTCCATGGGCGCATACAAAAACATAGGAACCTCTTAGAGCCTCAGGAGATCCAGGAAGCCATTGAATATCTTTCACGAGAACTTCTTCAACAAAGTTGTCGACATCAAAGTGGGTCAGCCTTCTGCAAACATCAGGTATTAAAATAAAAATAATCAGTTGATTATGTACTACATCACATAAGACCATTAAGGGAAAGGCTGCATGCTTATTTGTTTGCAGCCTTACAGCTACCTGTATCGGATCATATCAGGAAAGATCAACACGTCTCCAAGGGATGACTCAGTGCCATCTTCTCCTTCACAAATGGTCAGTTTGGTCTGAGAAAGGTAGAATATATCAGTCATTAGCAAAAAAAAAACAATATGGGGAAGTCTTATCTATCAATCTAATCCCAAGATGGGTTGTACACAAATCACACTGCCAATTAAAAGGACAAGTCATACTGCTGAACCATTGGGTCATACTAGGATCAGATACATGTACTGATCCTAGTTTGAAATATCAAAGATATCTCATAAAAAAAATGTCAAACAAAGAATACAGTTAGGAAGGCTCCTAGTAATACTGCACGAGATCAGCTAGATTCCAAGAAGCTATAGAAATGCTCAACAATTCCATAGCGTCATACCCCCAGAGGAAAATACACTTACTAGTTATTTTGGCATACTTCTCAATAACTTTGTAACTGTGTGATATGCACTAATATGTATGATATCTGCATATGAAGTAACTACAACGGTCTTTTTCTGGATGTATACAGTTGCTCAGATCCTACCATGCAACAATAAAAAAAATGTCAAACAAAGAATACAGTTAGGAAGGCTCTCCTAGTAATACTGCACGAGATCACCCTAGATTCCCAGAAGCTATAGAAATGCTCAACAATGCCATAGCGCATACCCCCAGAGGAAAATACACTTACTAGTTATTTTGGCATACTTCTCAATAACTTTGTAACTTTGTGATATGCACTAATATGTATGATATCTGTATATGAAGTAACTACAATGGTCTTTTTCTGGATGTATACAGTTCCTCAGATCCTACCATGCGATAACAGGGAGCAAGATTCACAGAAACAAGCAGAAGAGCTTCTGCACTCGACCATACACAAACACCTATACCAAGACAAAAAAGAACACCCACAACATACACTATGTATATCAGGTGCTCAATGTTCCATAACACAGAATCCATGTATTGCACTATGTGGATAAACACAAAAAAGAATAAGCTCCTCCAAAGGGGAAAGAGAACCATTGCTGCAGAGAGCACCATATGATTTCAATGGTTCAATACAGACAGCAAGCAGATAGCACAGCGATGCAAGGATCAAATATGAAAATTGAAAACAATCCAAACAGGAAGAAATTGAGCCTGACTTTGAACCTAAATATAATACCCCATTCATATATACACAAGTCTTCAAAGATAGAATTACTGGGGCACACGGGATACTAGCAAACAACTAAAAATAGGCATCATGTGGATTTGGAAGTTTATAATAAGACTGCAGATGGACCAGAAAACCAACAAAGAAATATGAATATGTTCCAAAGAGTCAAGGAACCGTATATCATAAACATGCTGAGGACCTACGGATTTTATTAGCACTAGAATGGAGCTGGATACACGAATTTGTAAACAAAATTGAATGCAGTGGGAATCTAGGCAAAAGGACGCCCTAAATCAAATAATTGGATGGAGCCACCAATTATCTGAACCATAACAAACAAGTCCGAAAGATAAACACCAAAACTCGAATCATATGGCCCATAATTAAATACACAGACAGGATTTGTGGATTCCCGAGACATGTTCCAATCGATCAGATCTTGAGTGAAACACGCACCAACACAAAGTGCGAACGAAATTAACACCAATCGGCAAACATAGTCATCAAACAGGAAGCATACAAACATGACGGATCACGGTAATTAAACGAGCTACTGACCAATCAAGAAACAATAAACCGAAGCAGAAGCAGTTGGAAACTATACAACTCGGTTAGCAAGGGTCGTGATGTCATGCACGAAGCCGAACTCCATCGTATGCAGATAACCAAATCGCATTACATCGTATAATAACTCAGACTAATCGGAAGCTAGTCAGCAGCTAAATCCTAATCTTGGAACCACCGGAAGCAAGCAGTGCACCAACCAAACTAAAATAGCACTACGAGAAGCATACCAAAACCACATCACAGCACCAAATAAGGGCCAATCAGCAGGCCGAATGAAAGGGGGAGGGAGAAGAGATGCGCACGCTCTTCTTCAAGTTGGACTGGCGTGTTAGATTTTATGTGATATGGTTCGTAATATGGCATGTAACGTTTCTTGTACAAGTTAGAGTAGATTAGGAAGGAGATTGATCATAGCTGTTTAAACACTAGATAGGAGATAGATTCTATCTCCTCTTCCTGTAACCGATCAATCTCCTCTCTCTCTCTCTTGTAAGCCACGGCAAGGGCGTTTCTTGCCTCATATAAACACGTACTCGGTATCCCTAAAGGGATCACCGCTTCTGCCAAAAAGCCTAACGATCAATATGGTATCAGAGCGTTCTCTTCCTTGACTCTGCCGCCGCAAACCGATCCACAACCGAGCCATCGCCGCTGCAACCTTCTGCCGCCGCTGCTCCACGATAAAATCCCTGGCGCTGTTGCTCCCTTTGCCGTAGCTCCCTCCCAGAAACCAAAACGACCACGCTCAAAGCCCCTGGCGCTGCCGCTGGTTCTCCCTACCGTAGCTCACCTCCCAGAAAACAAAAACCCACGCCAAAAACAACCAAGAACCCCAAGACACAATCCCACTTGCGGCCATGACGACTTCTGGATCAGCGTCGTCGTCCGTGCTTTCCGCCGCACTAGGATCCCCACCCTCCCAAAAATTGACTCGGGCTAACTTCCTCTTCTGGAAGACCCTTGTCCTCCCCCCCCCCTTCGTGGTGCTCAGGTCCTCGACTTGCTCGATGGCACCGACGCCGCGCCGGTGAAGACCTTGGAGGTTGAAGACGCCAACAAGAAGAAGACCATCATCCCCAACCCTTCCTACACGGCATGGTTGTCTCGGGATCAAACCGTGCTCGGGTTCCTAGTGAACTCCCTGTCCGCTGAGATGATTCCCCATGTCGTCGGGATTGACACTGCTGCTAAGGTATGGTCTACCCTCACCGGCATGTTTTCCTCCCACTCCCGCACAAAGATCAATCATCTGCGGGGGTCATTGAACAACACCAAGAAGCTCGACATGTCCGCGGCCCAGTTCTTCGCCAAGATGAAGAGCTTTGGCTCTGAACTTGCCGCCGTGAGCAAACCCGTGGAAGAAGATGAGATGGTGGGCTACATCCTCAACGGCCTCGACGCCACCTAGAACGACCTCGTTTCCTCCGTCAACGGCAATCCTGGTACTACTCTTGATGATCTTTATAGTCAACTTTGTGCTCACGATCTTCGACAAGATATGCTAGCAGAATCAGGACAGGGTGCTGGCTTCACCTCCTCCGCCAATCTTGCTGCACGCCCTACACGTGATGGCAACCGCGACTTCCGCCCTCGTGGAGATCGTGGTCGATCACCAGACCGTGGTGCTTACCGTGATGGTGGAGGCCGTCGTCGTGATGATGGCGCCCGCGATGGAGGCCGCCGTGATGGGTGGCGTGATGATGATGGAGCTCGCCGCGATGTGCGGCGTGATGATGATGGAAGCCGCCGTGATGGGCGGCGTGATGATGGACGCGATGGTGTCCGCCGTCGTGATGATGGAGGCCGACGCCGTGATGATGGAGGGCGCCGCCGTAGCCGTGCTCCCACCCGCTTCGTCGACGTCACTTGTCAAATCTGCAAGATCCACGGTCACCCCGCCAGCGAGTGCTGGTGGCGCTATCAAGATCGTCATGACTCCGAGGATGATGGCGAGGAAAAGGGTGCTCATGTGGCATCCTATGGTGTCGACACCAACTGGTACCCTGACTCAGGTGCTACCCACCATGTCACTTCAGAGTTGAACAAGCTCACCACTCATGAAAAGTACAACGGACGTGATCATGTCCACACGGCCAACGGAAACGGTATGCAAATAAGTCATATTGGTCACTCAACTTTATGCACCCCATGTAATACACTACAACTCAAAAATATTCTGCATGTTCCCAGTGCTTCCAAGAACCTTTTATCTGTTCACAAGCTTACTCTCGATAATAATGTGTTTCTTGAATTTCACCCATACTTCTTTTTGATCAAGGACCAGGCCACAAGGAGAACTCTGTTTAAAGGACCATGTCGTGATGGCCTCTACCCGCTAGTTCCCTCTGCTACAAGATCTTCCAAGCAAGCCTTCATCACAATAAAGCCGTCGTCTTCTACGTGGCATCGCCGCTTAGGACATCCTTCTTCCTTTGTGGTTCAACAAGTACTTAGAAAAAACAATATTTCTTTCACCCCAGAAATAAACCCATACATCTGTGACTCATGCCAACTAGCTAAGAGCCATCAGTTGCCATACCCTGTCTCTACTAGTGTATCCACTGTTCCTTTAGAGCAAGTTTTCTCTGATGTATGGGGCCCAGCTCCTATTTCTGCTAGCAAACATTCATATTATGTGAGTTTTATTGATGATTTCAGTAAATTTACTTGGATCTACTTGCTCAAGAAACGCTCTGATGTTTATCAAGTCTTTCTCAATTTTCAGCAACTTGTTGAAAGAAAATTTACTAGGAAAATAATCACCATGCAAACCGATTGGGGAGGTTAATATGAAAAACTCAATAGTTTCTTCCAAAAGATTGGCATCACTCACCATGTATCATGTCCTCATGCTCACCAACAAAACGGCTCCGCTGAAAGAAAACATCGCCATATTATTGAAGTTGGTCTTGCCTTACTTGCTAATTCCTCTATGCCTCTTAAATTTTGGGATGATGCCTTTCTTACTGCCACTTTTCTCATTAATCTTCTTCCTAGCAAAGTTATAGATCATGACACCCCTGTAGAACGCCTCCTTCACACAAAACCCAACTATGAGTCCCTTAGAGTCTTTGGTTGTGCATGCTGGCCAAATCTCTGTCCCTATAATAAAAGAAAGCTTTCTTTTCGTTCTACACGGTGTGTTTTCTTGGGCTACAGTCCCCGTCACAAAGGTGTCAAGTGTCTAGAGATTTCTACTGGTCGTGTTTATATCTCTAGGGATGTTGTCTTTGATGAAAAAGTTTTCTCTTTTGCTGAATTGCATCCTAATGCTGGCTCACGCCTTCGTCATGATATACTTCTTTTACCTCAAGAGACACAAAATAATGGGGTTGCAATTGTTGATGATTATATGACTGTGCCCGTTGTGCCTGTTGTTACTAATGAGCATCAAGAGCTTGCAGATCACAACGTTTTTGAAGGGACTGCTGATGAACAAGACGAAACTACAAGAAATTCCCCTCAAATTTCTGAAGAAACCATGGAGAAATCAGCCTCACAAAATTCCAATGCAAGCAGCAGTTCCGAAAAAGATTGTGTTGAAGCTTCCTTGGATCGCGCAGACGTCAATTCCGAGGAAGATTCGTCCGTACGGCAGCCAGATTTCCCGGGCTGTGCACACCCGCCTGGTTCCTGGGGGCCCACGCTCCCACCTCGAGGCACCCACGCCCACGACGCGCCATCAAGGTCACGGTCGCCCTCGCCCCTGCGTCAACCTTGTCACGACACGTCGCCTCGGTCCCGGTCCCCACTTCCGCACGCACGGACCCGCCTGCGGTCGCTGTCCCCTGGGTGGACTGCGAGGCGTCCTCGCTCACGACGCGGCGCGCGGTCTCCGCTTCGACATCGACAACCCGCGTCCGCGTCGCCCTCCAGGGATTCCACGCCACGCTCCCGGTCCCTGTCGCGGGGCCCCCGACCGCGGTCTCCCGCTGCGCCTGCTGACGCCAGGGCGTCACGTTTTCCCGCCTCGCCACCTGACGCTGGAAACATGACAGCCTCTGATGCCCGGGAAGAAAACGAGGGTGAGGAAAACGAGGCTGCTGGTGGATCTTCTGTGCCGGGCTCTTCTACAACGTTGCCTGTACCACTAAATCCTCCACTGCTAGAACCTCGTACGCGACTTCAGAAAGGTATACGTATCCCAAAGCAGTATACTGATGGAACTGTTCGCTATGGTTTGTTTACGTCCAAAGGTGAACCTCAAACACTTTCTGAAGCTCTTGGGGATGATCGTTGGCGCAAAGCGATGGAAGAAGAATACAATGCACTGATGGAAAATAAAACATGGCATCTTGTTCCTCCGCATTTTACAAAGAATCTCATTGACTGTAAGTGGGTATATCGTGTTAAGAAACATGCAGATGGTACAATTGACAGGTACAAGGCACGCTTGGTAGCAAAAGGATTCAAGCAAAGGTATGATATAGATTATGAAGATACCTTCAGTCCGGTTGTCAAGGCAGCAACTATCAGACTTGTTCTGGCAGTGGCTGTCTCCAGAGGCTGGAGTCTGCGGCAGTTAGATGTCAAGAACGCGTTTTTGCATGGCGTTCTGGAAGAGGAAGTGTATATGAAACAACCTCCAGGTTTTGAGTCTTCCGCTACTCCAAACTATATTTGCAAACTTGACAAAGCCCTTTATGGTCTTAAGCAAGCCCCCAGAGCTTGGTACTCCAGACTTAGTGCTAAGTTGCAACAGCTTGGTTTTATTCCCTCAAAAGCAGATACTTCACTCTTTCTCTTTAACAAAGCAAAAGTTATGATATTTGTTCTAATCTATGTTGATGATATCATAGTCACCAGTTCATCTAATCAAGCTATTTCTGCTCTCCTTCATGATCTCAACACTGACTTTGCACTCAAGGACTTAGGAGATCTCCACTTCTTCTTAGGGATTGAGGTAAAGAAAACTCAGAATGGTTTGCTACTCACTCAAGAGAAATATGCTACTGATTTGCTAGCTAAAGTTGGTATGACAAAGTGCACAGTTTCTCCTACACCCTTATCATCTACTGAAAAATTATCCTTGAATGAAGGAACAGTTCTTGGTCTTGATGATAGTACACAATATAGAAGTATTGTAGGTGCCTTACAATACTTAACACTCACATGACCTGATATCTCCTTCTCAGTAAATAAAGTATGTCAATATCTGCATGCTCCAACAACTTCCCATTGGACAGCTGTAAAGAGGATCTTAAGATATGTTCAGGGTACTATACATGTTGGATTAACTTTTCAGCAGTCTTCATCTAGTTTGCTTAGTGCTTTCTCAGATGCAGATTGGGCAGGTTGCCTAGATGATAGAAGATCTACAGGTGGGTTTGCTGTTTTCCTTGGACCAAACTTGGTTTCATGGAGTGCAAGAAAACAGCAAACGGTTTCAAGATCTAGCACTGAAGCTGAATATAAAGCTTTAGCCAATGCTACTGCTGAATTGATATGGGTTGAAGCTTTACTTGGTGAACTTGGTGTTAAACTGAAGGTAAAACCATGTCTATGGTGTGATAATTTAGGAGCTACATATTTGTCTGCAAATCCTGTTTTCCATGCCAGAACAAAACACATTGAAATAGATTATCACTTTGTTCGAGAAAGAGTTGCAAGGAAAATGCTTGACGTTAGATTCATATCAAGCAAAGATCAAGTTGCAGATGGTTTTACAAAAGCTTTGGCAGTTAAGGATTTGAATGAATTCAAGCGTAATCTCAACCTTTATGAAGGTTGTGATTAAGGGAGGCTGTTAGATTTTATGTGATATGGTTTGTAATATGGCATGTAACGTTTCTTGTACAAGTTAGAGTAGATTAGGAAGGAGATTGATCATAGCTGTTTAAACACTAGATAGGAGATAGATTCTATCTCCTCTTCCTGTAACCGATCAATCTCCTCTCTCTCTCTTGTAAGCCACGGCAAGGGCGTTTCTTGCCTCATATAAACACGTACTCGGTATCCCCAAAGGGATCACCGCTTCTGCCAAAAAGCCTAATGATCAATATGGCGGACCCTGATGGCGGCGTCGAGGAGGCAGGGGAGGCGGTCCGACTCGGTGGCCTCGACCTCGAGGTGTGACGGCCACTCCTCGGGGCCCTTGTAGCAGAGGAAGACGTGGCGCTCGTGGAATCCCACCGTCCCGGCAAGATTCTCCTTGTCGAGCACCGGGCGCTGGGACCCGAGCTTCGCGCCCAGATCGGTGGACGCGGAGGGGAGAACCGCCTGCTCCTCCGAAGCCACCGGCGCGAGGAGGGCGGTCGCGGCGGTGACGGGGAGGACCGCCTCCGACACGTCCGAGGCCACCGGCGCGAGGAGCGCGGCCGCGGCGGCCGCCTCTGTGGGGGAGGAGTTAGATGTTTCGGCCATTGAGAGGGGAGGAGGTGGAGCCGCGGCTGTCGCCGTTGTGTTATGGAAGGGAAGGGAGGGGCGACTCGCTGCGCTTTTTTGAGAGTTGGGGGGAGATGGAGAAAGCTCTCGGGGGTTTGGAGAAGAGGGTTGGGTCCCCGCCTCTGGGCGTGATCACTGTGCGTAACGGCCGTCGGGGCTGAGAACTGGCAACTGGGGACCACGGGAAAGGGGCAGTACTTGCGTGACCAGATTGAGATTAATTCTTTCTTGAAGAATACGATAAGAAGGTGGGTGTGCTTGGTTTCACCAATGTTAACTTTTTTTATTGTAACCATTGAATTTTACAATGTTTTTTTGGAAAAAGTCCTTCCATTTGGTTTGCAACCTGGGCAGGATTGGGGTTCCTCCTCTCGACAGCGGTGCTACCTGGGTGGTGGAGGTCCAGCGATGGCTAGGACGTGGCAGCTGTGGGTGGCAGGCAGCGCGGCACAACAGCGGCAGATGGCGGAGGGTTGCTAGCACCGGGTCCTACCTGGGTAGTGGACGGGTCGGCTGGTTCCTCTCTGTTAGCTTTGCAGATTGCTGTGGGGCAGTTTGGACGAGATTTGCGGCGAGTGCAACCGGCTGTTGCAGCGCGGCTGCGAACTTTATAGGCCCGTCAGGGCCTGGCCAGACCATCGTGGGACTGGTGCGCCTCCACAGAGGCTTTACGGGCCCGTTGGGCCCGTCCGGACCCAAGGGGCACTGGTGTGTATGTGGCCGCGTCTGGTCGACTACCGCCTCTGGCTGTGGAAGCAGTTCCATCCCGCGCGATCGCAGTACTACACACCCCGTTTCATTTCTACCCTTGCCTCTATCTTACATACCTCGTGACGGTTGCTCAGTGAGACGATGGTGGTGGGTTTGAGACTGTAGTGGTGCATGCTTGTGGACGACAAGCTTGGTGGTGGCGAGGCCTCGTCCTCGCAGGGCTCCTGTGCAAAGGATTGTTCGGGGGTTGTGGATAGGGTTTCGGGAGAAATCCTTGTCGGCCTAAACAACATCGATGCGGTGCAGCCCTCTAGTGCCACCATTCCTTCATGGAGGGCGTCGTAGCTACTCTCCGTCTACTTCCCTCTGTGTGCCGGGGAAAACCCTAGGACCAGTTCTGGTCCGAGCAGCAGCGTTGCTTGTCCTTCTTGAAGGTGTTATTTGGTGCTTGACGAGTCGATGCTAGGAGCATGTGGCACTTCTCCGGTGGGCGCAGCGGTTGCGGATCGCCTTTCTTTAGGAGATCCACCTATGTCTCCATTTTTTCTTCTTCTGGGCGCGTGTTTGCTACTGCCCAACATCTTCTTTTCATTTCAAACTATCGTGGTTGTATTATATTTTCTATATTAATATATCAGGGCGAAATCGTATTTCGAGAGTAGGACTAACCACATGGTTGACGAGACTCACCAAAGAGAGTAGGACTAACCACATGGCTGATGGGACCCCCTAAAACACTCTTTGAATTTCGTGATTGCTCTATCCTGACACATATTTGCTTTCATGTGGGTTTCTCTGAGGTTGAGCTTGCGTGTGTTGCTATTTATACACCACTGTAGAGTAAATATTTTTGAAAAGCCATATCTGCGGTTATGGACTATTTGGAGCATAGTGTCTTGACCATAGATAACTCTAATTAAATAAGCATGTTTAACTTGACTACTAATTAGTGAAATTCTCATGAGATGCTTAATAAATTACCAACGGGTTGGGTATTCTTTTATCTTCTTGTTTGATAAACGAGAAGGTGGATGGGATATGTTTATTCTATGTTAACTATATCTGTTGGCTTCGTTTATCGCTCTTTCGTCTATATCTGGTTAGCCGAATATTAGAGTGTGTCTCTATAGAACTGTTCGAGATGTTTATCTTTCACTTCAAATGTGTCAACCAAGGTCATCCCTTTAGATGCATAAAGACTTGATGAGTGCGCTAGGGTCTCACACTCAGAATTTGTCAGATTGTTAGGCTTATCTTTATGGTGGTTACTATGTTGACGAACACTACAAGAAAATTTGGCTTTTACAATGGATGATTTTCGTGGTTGATGGCCTATTTTCGTTGTTAAAAAGTCTTCTACGACTGATAGCCTTCGTGGTAAAAGCCCCGTTACAAAAGAATCTACCACGGGTTTTTTCAACCGTGGTGGATCGCACCCTTTATCCACGAAAACTTGTTCTATCGTAGATCTGTTCACCAGCCGTGTTAACTGCTAACGTCATGCAAACCACCATGTGGCAAACGATGTTAACGCCCAGTTACCGTCGTTAATGGTCACAAAAACCGTGGTAGAAGGCTGACCCAACCAAGGCCTGCTAATTTTTAAGTGGGTCGGCCTAAGTTAAGAGACCAACAAGAGGACGATCTGTTACTGTGTCGTCCTGCGCTATTTAAAAATGAACCCATTAGTGTAGCCCGTTGCGACTCGTACGGATTTCATTTCCGTTACATTTTCGGACTAAAGAACGCTCACATTGGTCCAATACTATGTGACCCATTAGCGGCTAAGGCCTACGGTCGGCTTGTTACTGTTCCTATAGCCCGTAGGGTCCGCCATTGTTCTACCCATTTACTGTTATGGCTTTTTATATTTCTGGATTGCCACTGTTACGGTCCTTTACTGTTTAGGACTTTTACTGTTATGCCCTTCTAATGTTCTGACCTTTCACTATTTTGGCTTTTTACTATTCCATTCATTTACTATTCAGGTATTTTACTCTTCTGTCCTTTTGTTGTTCTGGCCTTTTACTGTTCTGAATTTTACTGTTCCGGCTATTTACTGTTCATGCCTTTTACTCTTCTGGTCATTTTGCTTGTGCGGGCCTTACTATTCGGACCTATTACTCTTCAGGCTTATTACTGTTCCGACTTTGACCCTTTTACTGTTTAACCCTTTTACTATTCTGCATTTTACTATTCTAGCATGTTGTTGTTCAACATTTTGAGGCCCTTGGCCGCTTATGGATCCTACTAATATTCTGACAAGCCACTTACGGCCTTTTACTATTTATTGGATTCATCTGTTGGCCGGTATATTTACGTATTCTATAACTATGGCGTAATTCTTGTTTTAAATAGTCCGTTAATATTTCGACCAACTAATGGCCGCGCGAGGATCACCACATTACATCAAAAGATTTTTTTTTGAAATTTATACAATCCAAAATTTCAAAATAAACAAGATGAAGCATTATAGTGACGTTGCCAGACATGAGTTGGAACATGGTTTATGCTACGGAGCTTACATCGCCATACAAGTAACAACTGGCTTACCATGACAGCTGCAAAAGAATTTATCAAGTAGACGGTTTGTCTAATCTTGTTGATATTTCAGTTCCTGTATCTATTCACGTGTAATCATGATTATCCCATCTATTTCCTCTATTCCTTGTTCAATTAAATTAATTGTTTGAAGTGCAGCTGTAATACTTCTTTGTGCTGGAAAAACTAGAATAGTGGGCGATGCAAGCAATAATTATTGTCACTGTTGCTTTATAAAATGACCTTAATACTTAACGTAGGATTCCTCCCTTCTGCCCCCATAACTTTCATGTGTAGCCTGAAATGAAAAAAACAAGTCAGCACAGCATATCAGCTAATTAACGGCCATCTTATATGTAAAATAATTATAATGCATCATTTATAAGAAACAATCAATGATGTGCTCGTACATATCTTTCCGGAATAATAGGAATAGACAATCATCCCGGACCGATGCGTACTTGTGCCAGTATCATAGCCACTTTGTGGAACAAACACTACAGATTATTTGCATGCTAAAACTAAGACATATTAAGTTAGAGCAACAAAGCATGTGAAAAACACCATGTTTGATGCCAACAAATTTTAAAATTGGCATTGTTCTAATATAATAAATCAAGCAATCAACATGTGTGTCTCACGCACACTAACTAAACTAGTGTGGCAATGAATATAGGAAATTAAGCAACTCGACTCTTTCTCTCATAAACTAATTATATCATTGTATAACGGAAATATAGAAAATATAATAAAAAGATGTACGTGAGATTCCTTCAGCTGCTTAGAACTGGTCGGGACAAAAAAGTATTAACCTAAAATATAAAAATAGTGTTTAAAATGGTCTATAGTATGAACTAGCCAGATAAGTGTGCAATTCGAAAACTTATGGTTAGACCGCCAATCACAGAAGATGGCATTGTTTTAATCATCGAGAAACTATGATAGTATCTTAGAAAAACAAGCAATAGATCAAGTGTCTTAAATAGACTATCAGCATCATTTCAGAGAAACAAGATATCAACCATTGATTTTCAATAGCTAGATCATTCAAATAGTTTGATCGTCGGACCAGTAAATAAAAAAGAAGAGAAACAAAGAGATGCGTCATTTGCTGCCAAAAAATAGTTAGATGCAGCCAAAAAAGTAGCACAAACCTTTTTTATAATGCCTAAAATTGTTGTATTTCCAATTGCTAAGAGTATCACTGTACATATAACCATGCAAGAAAATCCAATAGACAAATAAGCAAATGATATATTGTGCACCTTGCAAAGTCAATGGAGTATTTAAACAATGTATGTATGATAAGAAGTGGCGGATCAAATTAAGCAGAATGTGGCATTCTTTTGATAGAAGCACTTTGTGCACCATATAGAGTAGGTAGATAGGAAATAGAGCAATCATACGCCGTGTGCATCATATAAACTGCTAGATTATTTAAAAAAAATATCCAACATATAGAATATCAAGTAAAGGTGTACGAGCTCTGTTATCCATATTATATCCATGGGAACCATGACAGAATATCGCATTGTTGCAATTACAGGTCAACTAAAAATGCACAGAAACCATAACCAATTGAACCATCTGGTGGCTATTATTAAACTCGCAAGATCATTTGATCATATATAGATGAAATTTAGCAGACATGATTCAGAACATATGCAGAATGTCTCTTGTTTCTTAGTAATCAAACATTGTATTTCTCATAGAAATTATCATCGTTTAAGTTAAGAAAATCATTACATCGCTTTAATGATAAGCAAACTAAAGAATTAAATTGGCAATAAAATCTATATGTGCATCATGTAGAGTAGCTATTGAGGTAATGAATTAAGCAATCAAACACCAGGTACACGATAGACTTCCAGATCATACTAAGATGGTTATAGTACATATATATAGTAATTTTGTATCATACAGAGCTTAATTATGCTTTTTATATCGAGGGAGAACATTGATGGTTTTGTTAATCAAAAAGTACACTCTATTCATACTATTAAATTTTACTAGGCTAGTCATTTCAAAACTATCATCAGTTGTATGATGCAGCGATGCTGATACTAGCTATGACAATCTCACTATGAGTAGTCTAGCTAGAACTCCCTCCGTTTCGAAATATAAGATGTTATACCTTTTGTGAAACGAATATATCTAGACCCCTTTTAGTATTGGTAGAGTAACTTGGACTAGTATTGTATGCATTTTTACTAGTCCAAGTTACTCCCCACCAAGACCAAGTAATTTAGACTAGTCTCATACATATAACATAGACTATGTTACTAACTCCAGAGTGTATATAAGCTCAATCATGGTGACGATCTCTAATATTATAATAGAATATAAATTAGCATAAAAGTGGATATACTTCAATTACCACCACCTAATCATGGTCTAGTTTACGTATATATATAGATAGATAATCATCAGGCAAATATAGCAAAAAGACATCTCCATCATGATTGAGTGAGCAAATTGAATTATAAATTAAGGGATTTACGTTTGGTCTTTGTGCAGTACCATTAAAGGCTATTTTTTTCTAATCATTGGAAAACTCATGTGGTGTCGGCACTAGACAATATGAGTACCTCTAGAGTGCATACAAACTCTTAAATATAGCAGAAAAATACTATAATAGATTATAAATTATCATAAAATGGATATACTTAAATTACCACCACCTAATCATAGTATAGTTGACGCATATATATATATAGATAGATAGATATGACAATGAGTCAAATATAACAAAGAATAGATCATCATGATGATCGAGTGAGAAAATTGAATTATAAATTGAGAGATTTACATTTGGTCTTTGTTACATAGCAGAAACATATAGCATAAAAGTGGATATACTTAAATCACCACCATCTAATCATGGTCTAGTTAACATATAGATAGATAAATAGATGAACATAAGTCAAATATAGAAAGAATAGATCATCACCAAAATCAAGTGAGCACATTGAATTATAAATTGAGGGATTTACATTTGGTTTTTGTCTAGTATTAAGGTCAATCTTGTTCTAATCATTAACCGAATCATGTGATGCCTCGTACAAACAAGCATATGCCACTAAGCACATCTTAGTAAAAACAAGAGACTTACTATTTATCTTTTTGCAATCCCGTTGGAGGACATACTATTGTCAGTTCGTTCGTTGAAGATATCCACCACATCTAGTACTTGGATAGACGATGCATCTACTTTATTGCTGCTCCTCTACATATAGGTTCAGGCCAATCATTCACATAAAATAGGTTTGCACTCAGCAATAGAAAGCAACAGGTACTTACAAGATTGTAGGGGCGATTCACTCTATGATTCTTTGTATTCCCTGTGAGAGGAAATAATATCAGATAGTGGATGTTGCTGTTTACAAAGAACTAGATAGACATTATAGTATAATTCACTTGTGAACACATAGAGCAGGGAACGGCAGAATATAAACAAACATTTAAATGACATAAAGTTCCATGGCGACAAAATAGAATGCACTTACAGTCACTCCTTAGCACGAATAAGAGAGAAATTATAATGATTTAACTTGTGAAATAGGACTGAAAACAAATATGAAAAGTGCCATTAAATTTTTTTACGATCTATAGAGCATGCAGTTACTATACTAACATTAGGACGAACAAGATAGACATTACAATGGTATACCTCATGAACTTATAGAGCAAGGAATGCAAACCTATATGTGAAGTGACTTAAAATGCCATGAACTACATAATAGAAGGTAGATACTGCTACTACATAAATTATAATTAAGAAACTTGAATTTATAGAGCAGGGCATACAGATAACCATGCTAAGTGCCTTAGAACTTTCCATGTAATACTACATCCAATCCAAAATAAATAAGGCGTATAATTTTTTCACAAGTCACTCAATGCAAAGTTTGACCAATTTTGTAGAACATACCAGGAACATCTACCATGCCCAACCAATGCCATTTGATACATTGGGACATATATTTTCATAGACGTAAATGCCACAAATGAAACCTTAATATATTTTTATATGAGCTTGGTCAAAGTTATTATTGTTTAACTTCAAAAAAGTATAGGCCTTTTTTACGGAACGGATGTAGTACACAATAGGCGACAACTACTGTCGGAGCTTAATTAAAACAAATAATAATGGCATAACTTGTAGAGGGAATGCAAAACCAACAAGTTCAATAACATAAAATTTGTGATGAATTACATAATAGAAGACAATTACTGTGATTGCTTAGTACAACCAGATTGAAATTAAAATAGCATAAATTCTGAACCTGTAGAGTAGGGAATGTTAACCTACATGTTCATTGGCTTAAAACTACCAATGAACTCCAAAATTACATGCAGTCAGTATTGTAGCAATGGACAAAGAAAATACACATTATGATGACATAACTTACGAACTTGTAGAACAGGTAAGCATCTTTAGATGTTTAGTGAATTAACATTTGCCATGGACTGCATAATACCAATAAACTCTAATGATGTCAGTTTTGTACTAACAAAATTGTTTACATATCTTAAGAGTAATTGTTGGTCAAAAAAACACGCAAAACAAGGACGCCTTATACCTTGAAACGGAAGGAGTAGTTTAACGCATGTATTTAACATAGACTACACTGAATTTATCAAGGGAGAGTTGGATATCAATTAAGCCAGAATTTACCACCAATACAGAAATGCAGTTTACTGTCGCATGCTTATACCTGCTATATTGAAACGAATAAGCAGATTTGGTTTACCTAGGTTACGACATCATCTACGCATACATGACATCTTTGTGGGTCACATCAAGGATGCCGAGGGTTCCCGGTAGTGGTGAGACATGCTGAAATAGATAGATCACGGTGGCGTCGGTGAAGAAGATCTATGGAGGTTGTTGATGAGTCTAGCTTGCTTGACAAGATGACCGGTGAAGGAGATCCGGTGTAGTGCATGGCATCATCGGTGAAGTAGATCTATTATGACCAATTATAGAATCGAGGCACTGCACAAGAGCGTCGGTGAAGCAGATCTGGTGTAGTGGACTATTGGGTCCGTGAAGCAGATCTAATGCAGTGCACACTGAAGGCTCAAGATACGTTGAGCTCGTTGGGAACCCCAAGAGGAAGGTATGATGAGCACAACAACAAGTTTCCCTTAGTTATGAAACCAAGGTTATCGAACTAGTAGGAGCAAGGAAACAACCCCAAGGTGTTGCTACCAACTTGGAATCCTGCACAACACAACCACATAACTTTGCCACAACTTACAGTGAGGTTGTCAATCTCACCGATTTTGCTGAAAACAAAGGATTAAACATATAGTGTGGAAGATAGTAATTGCTTGAAGAAAGTAAATAGTAAACAATACATAGAAGATGGTATATCAATGATAAAAGAATGGACCAGGGTCCATAGTTCAGTAGAGGTGATTCTCCTTAAGATAAACAGCATGTTGGGTGAACAAATTACAACGGGGCAATTGACAGATTTGAGAAAGCATAACAATGCATATACTAGACATCTTGATTCCTACGAGATTTGGTTGGGCATTACAACATAATACATAGACCGTAATCCAACTGCATCTATGACTAATAATCCACCTTCAGGTTATCGTCCGAACCTCTTCCAGTATTAAGTTGCAAGCAACAAATAATTGCATTAAGCAAAGTGTGTAAAGTAAACAGTACGATTGCCCCATGGACAAAGGATTGTTGTTTTCTCCCTAGTAACAACATCACATCTACAACCTTAGAGATTTATGTCACTTCCCCAGATTACTAGAGGCATGAACCCACTATCGAGCATAAATACTCCCTCTTGGAGTTGCAAGCATCTACTTGGCCAAGATAGTTACTAACAACGGAAAGCATGCAAGATCACGAATAACATAGACATGATAGAATAAATAATCAATCTGAAATAGTATCTCAATATCCATTGGATCCCCATAAACACAACATGTAAGATTACAAATAGATGATCTTGATCATGAACGGAGCTCACAAGATCTAAACATGATAGCACAAAGGAGGAGAACCAACCATCTAGCTACTACATGGACCCATAGTCCAAGGATGAAACTACTCACGCATCACACCGGAGGCAGGCATGGTGATGAAGAAGGCCTCCAAGGTGATCTCTCCCCACCGACAGGGTGCCGAGAAGAGCTTCGGATCCCCCCCGATCTAGGGATGGAGATGGTGGTGGCTACATACTCTTTCGTAGATTTCTGATCGTGTACTTAGGGTTTTCGTCTCGGGAGGCTTCTATAGGCGAAGGGGCCAGGTCGGTGGAGCGCCAGAGGCCCACACCCCCGGTGGTGCGCCTAGGGCTGGCTGCGCTGCCACCAGGTGTGGCCGCCCTGGTGCGCCACTTCGTCTCCCCTCCGGACTCTGTGTCCCTTCTGGTAAAATATTGACTTGGGATTTTGTCCGACCCAATTCCGAGAATATTTCCTTACTAGCTTTTCTGAAACCAGAAACAACAGAAAACATGCAACTGGCACTATGGCATCTTGTTAATAGGTTAGTTCCAGAAAATGTATAAAAATACCTCAAAGTGTGAACAAAACATAAGAAAGTAGATATAAAACAAGCATGGAACATCAAAATTTATAGATATGTTTACGATGTATCAAGCATCCCCAAGCTTAACTCATGCTCGTCCTCGAGTAGGTAAGTGATAAAAAGAATAATTTTTGAGGTGACATGCACCATCATGATCTTTATCAAGGTATTTGTAAAACATTGATAGCTGGGATCATAGTACTCTAACATAGACATGAAAGATATAGTTCCAACAATAAGACATAGCAACTATGCTGTAACATGAATAGGTACAAACAAAAGATTCATGAATAACAATGCTTTGAAAGACGTTTGTTTGTTTCACATACAAAAAAATGATAAGAATGGTATTCATCTTGTCCCTCATGGTATAGGAAAACATAAATGCATAGGACACCTTCAAAGTTCATAGGGGTGACTAGATACAAATAATTTAAGAACAAGCAATATCAAATTTATGAATCAATCAACAAGTTTTGGGACAATGCACATTAAACTAAGAATGACCACTATGCTCTCTCAATTGGTGCATAAAGATAGAAGTTGGAGACTCAACATAAAAGTAAAAAGAAAGGCCCTTCATAGAAGGGAAGTAGGGATTTCAAGTTTCATAAAGAGCTTCCAAAAATTATGGTACTTATTAGCTTTCAGCTCTCATTTCCCCTATCATAAGCATCTTGAGGTGATTAAGGTTAAAGTGACACAAATATTAGGATATGCTTGACAAGTTATAAATTGAAAATCTCATGCCCCTTGTTTACGAGTACCGAACCTCATGCTACTCAACTTTAGTCATGAGTAAGTTCTTATCATTGTAAGTACATGTGTATCATAGAGAACCGCCAACGGGGTACCCCTTGCCCCATGATACAGGAGCTATCCCATATCAAAATGACAAGGCAACAGACAATCAACATCTCAGCAATCTTTTTATTTGCTATTTCCATAGGTTTTTATTGAGTATGCTTCACAGAATGCTCACTATGGTTACACTACAAGTTTCCACCATGATTAGGCATGGCTTAGGATAGCCGCCCAGGCGTTTCTCTAACACACATACAAACTACATGATCTTACAAGCTCCCGTGTTATTTCACACCGCTGGGATCCATAAACAAAAGAACATGATATCAACTGACTAATAAGTACAATATTGAAAGCGTTCCAAATGGTACATGGTTCTGCTAATTTTCAACTTATAAAGCGCAAGCATATACGTAACATAGATGGACACAATGGTTCCAGTTTATTAAGTGCAAGAAAGTAAAGTGTGCCATCAAGTTTGTGAGAGCTTTAATCACTAATTTTCACATAACAAGTTTAATTCGGAAGGTAGATAAAAACATGAATATACTTGGAATAGAAATAATGCTAATAGGTAGGTATGGTGGAATATTTGGAATAACTTGGTTTCATTTGGAGTTGGATGCATGAGTGGAACTCATACTTGGTACATGTGGAGGCTAGCAAAAGACTGGGAGCGAGCAACTAAGAGAGCAATAATGGCCATAATCATACAAAGCGACAAAACATTATTAATTAAAGCATAAAGTGATATTACAAGTCAAAAACTAAATGATCATAGAGGCTAAGGTGACTTGTTCATAGTCTTAACATGGTGTAAGCATGCGCCAAGTCAACCCAAATAAAGCATCAAAGGATAATACCACAATATTATGCTTTTGTATGCTAAAACAATGCATGATTCTTTCAAGGCAGATTAAGCAATCTCAATTGTTTGGAACAAGTCATGCTGCAGCAATAATTACTAAGCATAAAGTCAAAGCAACATCAAACATGACATGATAAAGTCTAGGCCACAGTCAAAACAAGCTCCTTTTGTACCACTTATAAGCATGAAGCTTCCTACCCTTTTCCAACACAAATCAACTTATTTGAATCATCATATGAATGCGGGGGTCCAACCAATTTATTTAAGCAAACCAAACAAAAGAAAACTAAAGAAAAAAATGAAGACGCTCCAAGAACAACACAATTGTGTATGAAACAATTAAAATGAAGTGTTTGGAAGAAAACCTAAGATTTTTATTGATGAAGAAGGGGATGCCTTGGGCATCCCCAAGATTTTACGCTTGTACTTCTTCAATATTTGTTGGGGTGACAAGGGTGGCATCCTCAAGCTTGAGCTTTTGTCCATTCTTCATCTCATCACATTATTCTTCCCTACACTTGAAAATTTTCCTTCATGCAAAACTTCACACAATCTTCATTAGCAACATTAATGTTTTCAAGATAATAAGTCTTTAGGTTTAGTTTCAACACAAGTACAACTTCCATTAAGACACATGCTACTGTAGCAATTCCTTCTAAAAGCTCAAGTGATTAAAGAGAACTCAAAGAGAAAGAGATTAAGAGGCAAATGCAAATAATGGCAGAAATCTGTCAAAACAGACCAGCAAGTAAAAACCGATTTTTTCGAAAACCTTATTTTGCTCAAATAGAAACGTGATAAACTAAAAAAAGTTAGATAACAACCTGGGGCATAAGAACAAAAAATTACATCTCAATCTGACGTACAGGGATTTTTCACGATTTTTTACAGTGAAGCACAAAAATTTGTTTCGGGACAGCAACTTTTCCAAGTCTTACTTCTCTCTCATTAGAGGTTATTCTTGGCACAAAAATCACACAAAAGGGATAAGGAGAGGTTATTACAGAGGTAATAACTTCCAAGACTCAACAAAAAAACTTACTAAATAATATACCGGGTTATCTCCCAATAGTGCTTTTCTTTAACGCCTTTGAGCTAGGCATAGGAAGCAAGATTCAAGTATTTTTGAATGAAGAAGCATTAAGACCAAATTTGTAACACCCCAAAACTATTAAGAAATATTATCAAGTTCTAATTACCCAAGTTTAGGGTTAACAAAAACTTTGATTATTAAATTGAATATGAGTGTATGTGTGATTTGCATTAGTGTAGAATTGATTGCAATTGCCATGTTTGTTTGCTACAAATGACCAGCAATGGTTTAAAGATGAATACTACATCATCTAGGAAAATTACAAACAAAATCCAAAGAAAATAAATTCAAAAATAAAGCATATGATCAAATGGTCATTTTGACCAAAATTAACCACTGGGCCACTTTGAGTGTTCCTAGTAAAAGATTTCTAACAGAAACAATTCCAATTCTTTTCACCCCTTGCTAGACCAAGTAAAAGTGAACCCAAGCCCACTTTACAAAACCACAGAAACTATTTTCAAATCTATGTAAAGGACAGTTCAAAATTTAATCAAGTTCATATGGTAAGATCACCATTTTGCAAAAACCACCCAAATCAATTCACCTTGACTTTTCCAAGCAACCATAGACACTCAAGCATAAGATCAAAACACTCACCAAGTTTCATTCAAAATTTTCAAATTTAAATTCTTGCGGCAATTTAATCAAACACCTTGCAGGCACTAATTAAACCTGGCCTAACTTCACTATTTGAGTAGTGATCACCCGACCACTTGCCCTCATTGCACTCCCTCTGTCTCCCCTAGTGTCTAACAGCACCAGACCAGCACCCCCTTTGTCATTGCGTCAGTGCACCGCCGCCTGAAACTCACCGCGCCAGCCGACCATGGACAGACCGCCACAGCCAATGCCGCCCTCGTCCATGATGTCCAGGAGGCATGCCACCATCCGCCGCCACCCCCTGTCTAGCCTTCGACCACAGGCAAGCCGTGGACCACCTAAGGATCGCTGCGCCCACTCTCTCTGCGCCGTGCCGAGAGCGCGCCAGAGCGCCGCAGCCGACCAACTTGCTCACGCCGTGCCTCGCCATCACCTCGCGTTCACAGACTCACCATAACACCAGCTAGCTCCCGGACACCCCCGTTCGTCGTCGCTTGACCTGTAGCCCAGTGCGCCTTCTCAGACACTGCTAGTTCCGCAAAAGAGCGCCGCCCACGCCCGACCAACCTAGACCGCCCCGTGCCGCGCCATTAAGCCTGTGATGACCGCCAGGGAGCAATGCGTCGCCCCCTACACTCAACCACGCCGCTAGCCTCCTGTATCATCGTCACCGACGAGCCCGAGCCCATGCCGCAAGGTCCCTTCGCCGATGTATAAATAGAGGCCCCCTCCGCATCCATTCTCCACACCAACACATTCCCTACTCCTCACAGAGCCTCCCACACCTCTCCTTAGAGCAAGGCGAGCACCACATCGCCGAAATTTGGCCGGAGCCCGTCGCTGCAGAAGAAGAAGGGAACCAACGATTGGAGCTGCCCAAGGAGCCTCCGCGACCACCATTCGAACCGCCATCGCCGACAACGTCATTCGCCCCCATCTCCGACCCTAGTTGAAGCCCTGGTAAGCCTCACACGACCCCCACTGCCGCGTTAGGTTTAGCTTCTCACCGGAGCTGTTCGACGTAGGATATGAACGACAGCCGTTAGATTAGGTTCTAGTTGTTAGGCCTAGATTGAATGATACTGTTTCGGTTAGATAGAGCCACTGACTAGTGGGACCCTGTTGTCAGTAGCCCTCTATGCCGCGCTGTGCAGATTGGGCTAGCCCAGTTAGTTTCCCGCGCAGGCCCGGAAATTCAAATACGATTTTTCTAATTTAGTTAAAACCAGATTCTATCAGTAGATTCAAAAATCAATTCAAAGAGATTCACTGAACCAAATTGCATGATTCCCCATTTTTTAGAAAGGTATTCAATTTATCTATCCAAACCCGTTGGATTCAAACCATTTGAAATTATAGATCACCTATACCAAAAATAACAAGACATAGACTTTTCCAACTTCAAACATTTTTCAAAAATCAACCATAAATGATTTTGAGTTGATTCCACCTCTCAAAAATCACATTTGACAAGATCTATATGAATATGTAAAACTATTTAGGTTTACATGAAGTGACATTGGACTAGTACCAAATGAATGCTATATAGGAATTTCTAATCACTTTAATTCTATTAAATGATAATCTTAAACTTTATAAAATATGACCAACACTTTAAATAACATTCCCATGTATTAGAATATGTGGTGATGATATGTGTCAACATGATACCATATTTTAATTGGAGAAATTACAATGAGTAGAAATTACTATTTCAAAATAAGACAAACAAGATTAAGTCTTTATTTCGTGTGATGTTTGTGATAATGCTAGATCATCAAGTGTGAGCCTTAGTGTGCTAAATAGAAATAGTTAAGTATTGTTTGGTGATTGTGTACCTCGTATTCATTTATAGACGCTAGTACTGACCCAGGGTACGAGGAGGAGGAGTACTACTACTACGAAGAAAACTTCAACCACTGCACTACTCAAGGCAAGCCATCACTAATTGCAAGCTAACACTTGCAAGCCTAGAAATTCAAGTAAACTGAGCAAGCTAACACTTGCAAGCTAGAATTGTGCAAGATAACCTATGCAAGATGCATTAGGCATGCTTTGGTTATGCAGCCTTGATTATACCAATCCCAAGTTTTACTTACAAGCTTTATTTTCCTTTACTTTTACCAAAGTCCTTTACTTTTAGATAGTGCTTTGTGATTTTTGGAAAAATAGGATATATACCACAAAGAGTATAAAACTAGGCCTAAGTAGTTATACTTAGATGTCATCAAAAGGCATAACACTAGAGTTGGATAGTTATACTTGATTAGCACCCTTCATTAGGGAATACCCTCAAATTTAGTGGCTAGTGCTAAGCATAAAAGTTGATCACTTTAGATGGGAATACTTGGTGAAAATGATTATGAAAACCTTGGAATGATGGTTCATTCTATTGAAATGTTTTGACATCTGTTATGAACACCAAAGGATTTGATGATGAAAATGTTGAGGCATGAGCCTTAGCCCTTTACAAAAACTGATGGTTGGGTTCGGATGCGCTACCATTCCAATTTTACCGTACGACCACAATACCTAAAATGAGTAGGGCTTAACTGGAAGTTTAGATGCCTTAGTATGGGTTCCCTTGCGGAAGAGGTTGAGCTGCGGCTACCTCGTGATGAATGTCCACCTATGCAGTGCCCAGGATGGCAGAGGGCCATGGCTGGGAGGCCAAGCTCATAGGAGAGGTGCCTATACTAGGGTGTGTAATTGAAAGGTTATGATTGATTATGCACATACTAAGTATGATGGTTCAGGGTTACCCCTAACGGATGTATCAAATTTTGTGGTGAAAGTGTACCACCTCTATAGAGTGTCAAACTAATCGAATAGCCGCGTCCGTGGTCATGGACAGTTGGAGTGGCCATACTGTTCCACCGTCAGATGTTTTCAAAATGATTTGTGAAGTGAACTATCACTTTGACTTGACCACAACAGGATTGTGGATATGAAAACTAGTTTCCCACTTAAGTGCTTTAGAACATTAAATTAGTTTTCTTTACTTCTAAACTCTGTTTGAGATAAACCTGCCTTTTTGCAAATAAACCTAGAGCTTAAGATTCCTACTAGAACTACCTTACTTTGTTAGTGATAGTTTGCGATTACTTAAAGAGTACTCATGGCTTTGTCCCTGTCTATTCCCGTGGCCAGACTATGAGGAGGACTACCAGGATGATGGACAACAGGAGGTCTACGACAACTTGGATCATCTCCCATCGTCAGCATTGCCTATGACCCTGAAGATGGAGCTCCTACTACATTTACTTTCCGCTGCTTGATTTGTATTAAGACTGGATCATGAGATCCTTTATTTGTAAGACCTTATTATGGTTTGTAATGGATGATGTACTGTGGTACCAATTCTTTTATGTCTCGCAAAAATGGTAATCCTGGGATTGCGAGGTATGGCATAACAGGCATCTAGGATTAAAAATCCGGGTGTTGAAATTTTTTATTGCCCCTACCTTTCTTACCTTTATTCTTATCTTTAGGGAACGTATGGTCATTTGGTAGAGAAGCAAAATGCATAGTGCCTTTTCCCACATCTATTATTTCTCCAAAGAGTTTCAGTAGGGATCTTCCAAGTGTAATTTGTCCTTTTCCTACACATTCAATAACAAGATAATTAGTAGACACCACTTTCCCTAGGATATTTGTAAACACTCCTTCAACTATTCCAATGGGTAATATTGTGGCATTATTGGTAAGAGATATTTCTTCTCCTCCCTCAGAAAGTCCCCAAAGATTCAAAGATTCATGGATATCTTTAGGCATAAGACATAATTGAGACATGATATCACAATGAGCATAAAAAGTTTCATTATTTACAACAACTTTTACTATAGGGAGCCATTTTGAAGGTTCAGAATTTATTGGAACATAATCATGATGCTCTCTAAGCATGTTATAGCATTATTTTAAACTAGTTGTGTTGGTCTCAAGAGTATTTAATCTAGCAAATATGTTTATAAAGGAGGAATCAGATTTGCTAGGCAAGTTATATGTTGCAACCAACTTTTTTGTAGAATTAAAATCTTCATTCTCATGGCAATGGAGGAAATCTCCTCCTACTATAGCATCCAAAGCATATCTATAACAAAGAGCAAGACCAAAGTAGAAACTGCTAAGAAACAAGCTTAGAGTAATTTTAGGTTTAGTTTTTTTCATGTAAATCAGAAATTCTTGACCAAGCTTCTTAGAAACTCTCTTCAATTCCTTGTTTGAAAGTAAAAATCATTTCCTCAGGTAACATAGTGATTGGATCAATGCTAGACATTAGAGCAACTTGAAATAGGATTTTTTTTGATAAAAGAAGCAAACTAGCACAACTAATTTTTTGTGTGTTTTTGATAGAAAGAAACAAGCAAACAAAGCAAAAATAAACTAAGCAAAAGAAAAAACAAAGTAAAGAGATTGGTTGTGAGAGACCCCCTTTGTGAAGCTGTCCTTAACTCCCCGACAGCAGCGCCAGAAAAAACCTTGATGGCTCAAGATACGTTGAGCTTGTTGGGAACCCCAAGAGGAAGGTATGATGAGTACATCAACAAGTTTCCCTCAGTTATGAAACCAAGGTTATCGAACCAGTAGGAGCAAGGAAACAACCCCAAGGTGTTGCTACCAACTTGGAATCCTACACAACACAACCACAAAACTTTGCCCCAACTTATAGTGAGATTGTCAATCTCAGCGGTTTTGCTGAAAACAAAGGATTAAAAGTATAGTGCGGAAGATAGTAATTGCTTGCAGAAAGTAAACAATAAACAGTAAATAGCATATGGTATATCAATGATAAAAGAATGGACCGGGGTCCCTAGTTAACTAGAGGTGATTATCTTTAAGATAAAGAACATGTTGGGTGAACAAATTACAGCGGGGCAATTGAAAAATTTGAGAAAGCATAACAATGCATATACTAGACATCTTGATTCCTATGATATTTGATTGGGCATTACAATATAATACATAGACCGTAATCCAACTGCATCTATGACTAATAATCCACCTTCAGGTTATCGTCCGAGCCCCTTCCAGTATTAAGTTGCAAGCAATAGATAATTGCATTAAGCAAAGTGTGTAAAGTAAACAATACGATTCCCCATGGACAAAGGATTGATGTTTTCTCCCTAGTAGCAACAGCACATCTACAACCTTAGAGATTTCTATCACTTCCCTAGATTACTAGAGGCATGAACCCACTATCGAGCATAAATACTCCCTCTTGGAGTTGCAAGCATCTACTTGGCAAAGATAGTTACTAACAATGGAAAGCATGCAAGAACACAAATAACATATACATGATAGAATCAATAATCAATCTGAAATAGCATCTCAATATCCATCGGATCCCCGCAAACACAACATGTAAGATTACAAATAGATGATCTTGATCACAAACAGAGCTCACAAGATCTAAACATGATAGCACAAAGGAGGAGAACCAACCATCTATCTACTTCATGGACCCATAGTCCAAGGATGAACTACTCACACATCACACTGGAGGCAAGCATGGTGATGAAGAAGGCCTCCAGGGTGATCTCTCCCCTCCGGCAGGGTGCCGGGAAGAGCTTCGGATCCCCCCAATCTAGGGATGGAGATGGCGGCAGCTACAGACTCTTTCGTGGATTTCTAATCGGGTACTTAGGGTTTTCGTCCTGGGAGGCTTTATAGGCAAAGGGGCAAGGTCAGTGGAACGACAGGGGGCCCACACCCCTGGTGGCATGCCTAGGGCTGGCCGCATCGCCACCAGGTTTGTCCGCCCTGGTGCCCCACTTCGTCTCCCCTCTGGACTCCGTGTTCCTTCTGGTAAAATATTGACTTGGGATTTTGTCCGGTCCAATTCCAAGAATATTTCCTCACTAGCTTTTCTGAAACCAAAAAACAGCAGAAAATAGGCAACTGACACTGTGGCATCTTATTAATAGGTTAGTTCCAAAAAATGTATAAAAATACCTCAAAGTGTGAACAAAACATAAGAAAGTAGATATAAAACAAGCATGGAACATCAAAAATTATAGATACGTTTACGACGTATCACACACCAGCGTAAGTGAAGCATGTCAGGTGCTGTGGACAAGGGAGTTGGCAAACTAACATGGTTATATGGAGGAGGGAGTCAGCGAACTAGGTTTAGTAAGGTGGACGTCGGCTGATCCGGTAGACTAGTGAGGAGTATATGGTATCGAGGTATGGCGTGTAGGCCAGCAAAGTGCGGTGGTGCAAGAGCCGGAGGTGGGATAGGGGGTTTGGGTGGCGTGTGGGCAGACAAAGTGTGGCGGGGATGTTCCATTGCGGTGGTGCAGGATCTGGAGGTGAGATAGGGAGTTGGGTGGCGTGTAGGCCGGTGAAGTGCGGCGAAGATGATTACGATGCGGTGGTGCAGGTGCCGGAGGTGAGAGGGGGTTGGGTAGAGTGTATGCCGGCGAAGCACGGTGGGGATGCTCCGATCCGGTGGTGCAGGAGTCGGAGCTGAGATAGGGTTTAGGGTTTTTCGGAGTGCTATGGGGGAAATGGTGTCGGTGGAAGGTGGATTACCCAGCTTCAGAGCTATGGGGACCGAGGGAGGGGGAATTACGAACCATACCCATGCCCTGAAATTATTAGTTAGGCCATTGTCAGGGATAGAAAAGGAATTTCGTATGGCTAAAACTTGGTGCGTGACCAGTCGAAATATTTTGGTGGAGGTGAGGCGGGAGAATTTGGCGCTCTGGATTTTGAATTTGGCTATATAGTTCAAAAGATATAGAATAATAATATCCTATCCTAGAAGTAGCTATAGTCCAATGGGTAGAAAAAATAGTTTACTGTAATGTCCTAGCCTTTGTAGGTATAGAGTATTTCCGGAGCCATTACTGGAAAATTAGGGTCTCTGCATTCGGCTTAATTATGTACGCACATGTTATTACCTATGAAAGTAGTAACATGAACTAGTAGCACCATATTATTAGTACTATGACCATCCTAAGAGCATCTCTAGT
Organism: Avena insularis; assembly: GCA_023614405.1. Classification (NCBI taxonomy): domain Eukaryota; kingdom Viridiplantae; phylum Streptophyta; class Magnoliopsida; order Poales; family Poaceae; genus Avena; species Avena insularis. Next base: position 457,551,591 of record CM042694.1, read on the forward strand.
GGCTAGTGTATCCGGTAGTCTAAGCCAAATATAGACCACGACGGATGGCTTGTGTATCTGGTGGTCTAAAATTTAGACATCCTCCAAACTAACTACTCGTTGTCCATATTTGGACAATGAATCACCATGTCTAAAGCAAAGTTGGTCGCTCGTGAGCTTGCTCCCGTGCCAAATCAGAGCATTTGTTCTACTAAATTGCTATGTATATTGACTATTTGTGTGCATATGGACATATAGACTATCGAATTTAGACTATCCACTAGAAAACTGAAGTCGTGTAAAAATGAATCTTTTTACACCATTATGTATGTGAAGATGTAGACTACCAAATTTATACAAACCACTAGAGATGCTCTAAGAGACTACCAAATTTAGACAAGCCACTAGAGATCAAGGAAAAAAATACTAGCGTGCTATTTAATTTAGCGTGGCTTTTCTCCAAATGATATGAAAGTTATAGCGTGCTAATAACGCGCTATTTTACAAAATAGCATTTTTTTCAAAATTAAAAAAATATAATAGGTATATCATGAATATCAAGGATTTCAGCATCCAATGAATTGCCTAGAGTAATACTTGTACATGCATAATCAATTCCGGCGCTACCCAAGTTGGAGGAGAACCGACAGGGCTGAATTTAGGTATAGCGTCGGGTGCTACAGGAGGAGGTGGCGGCTTGACGCGATTACTTAAGTTTAACAATCCAACTTTTCATCGTATGTTTGCCTACTCGACACACTCATCATATGCTCTCCTACTCCACACCCCCTAACAAAAAAATAATGTCATATACTTGAAATAGCGCTAACGCTATGATGTTTTAGTGGGATATAGCAAGCTATTTAAAAAATAGTGCCATAGCGAGCAAAATCTCGAAAAATAGTGTGGACTCCCCAAATACACTATAGCATGCTAAATAGCGTGAAATAGCGCGCTATGTTTTTCATGCTAGAAATTCTCTAAGCCTGGTCAGAGTGGTAAGTAACTTGGAGTAGTAATATACATACATTGTGCTAAAGACTATCCAAAGTAGTATATTTTAGATGCTAAAATGAAAAAGAAGATCCAACAGCTAGCAGTATTGGGATTCGAGAGTCTTGATCCAATGCTCAATATTCGAAGTTATTCGTACACTGTATATAATAACTAGTGAGTTGCAAGTGCCTTGCACATGAGAATCAGATAATAGAAGTATGACATATCATTTTTTATATAAAATTATAATAGGTGAAACTCAAAATATAATTCTAATTTCGAGCCACGTTCATAAAGTTTCACGTATGTTTGGTTCTTGAAATTTTTGTATCATCTAGAAATCAACCTATAGGTACCTAAATAATATGCGTCCATAAAATTGATCCGTAAATAAATTCTATAGGAGTACGTGGGTGGAGCTGGAGGGAAACTACATGCCCTTCATCTCCACAACCACTCATGGATGCATCTCCCCATCTTCCTAGAGGTTCCTTTCATCCTCTCTCCTATTCCTTTTCGGTTACCCGGCTGGACCTATGCAAAACAAAAGAAGGCGGCAATCATCGTCCATGGCACCGCCATTCGACAAGATGTACTCCTTCCCGGACCCTGACAACACCACCATACTACATGTGGCATATACCAACAAAGCATCGGTGGTGAACGATTACATCGAGAAAATCCAAAAGCTCATGGAGGAAGCAGACGACAAGATTGTTGGCCTCGACGTCAAGTACACCAACGAGCAATCATCAACGTAGAAGGATGTCGTCGTGTAGCTATGTGTGAGCACGTATTGCCTGGTCTACTGGATCTGCCAGGCTGACAAGTCATGCTCCAAGCTAGCAGAGTTCCTCGACAACCCTAACATTTTCTTTTGCAGGCGTCGACATTGGCAATGACGGTATCAGGCTTAGGTGTTCTCTACTGCCAGTGACGAACTTCGAGGACATCCAAAAGAGGTGGAAGCCTACTGGCTCCATGAATGAGAAGGATTCTTTGTTGACTATGCTGTGGCCCTCATAGACATCCGTTACAAAGCCATGAAGAAGAAGAAGGATGTGGACCATAAGCAGTGCGGGAACATCCCCCTGACCAAAGAGCAGATCTAGTATGCAAGCCTTGATGCCTACATGACCTACGAGGTATACATGCAGAAAGTGAACTTCTAGAGGGGTCAACAAACTCTCCAAATGGTCAACAAAAAAAGAACTAAAGAAGAAGGGCAAGGGCAAGCACAAACAGACCAAAGAAGAAGAATAAGACAAAGACTCGGAATGGTACACCATGTGACCTATGAGTATAACTTTGCTTTTTGGTCTATCCTTGCTTGATACTACTAGTACTACTACTCGCATAAGTTAATGCATGTATATACTGTAAGAGTATCATGCAAGAGGTGGAGGTAAGAATTAATGCAAGGAATCACATCGTTTCTTTTATTTGCATTGCAGAGTGCTAGTAGGAGTGTAAGTTTATGCATCATAGCACGCTACCACCCCACCACCCCTAATGAATTGTCTTGTTAATCAACAACCATGGTAGATTAATGTTATAGTTGTAGAAACTTTCTTTGAGTAATTCCATTTATACTGCTGAAGGGCGGAGTACTACTGAAGAACAGAGGGTGAATGCTCACCTAAAAAACTGATAGTAGGAGACTCTTACAAACTGATAGTAGTACTGTAGCAGTAGAACCACAATATGAACTTTTGTCGATTGCCCAAATGTATGTTGAGTAGTATACTATAAACATATATAGTACTACCTGCTATGTACTAGTACTACAAATAGCAAAAAAAACACCGTTCCTACTGTGGAAAGAATATGATTTCTTCCAACCAAACTACTTCTCAAAAAATGGATATATTTAGTTGTCACGAAAATGGATGTATCTAGATATGTTTTAGTGCTAGATAGGAGTACATCCAATCCAGTGATAATTAATATGAATCGGAGGGGAGTACTACTACTACCGTACTCCACTACTGTACTATTACTACGTACTATTACCTCCATTTGGGATTATTAGGCAAGAGAGATTTTTAAAATTGTTAGAAATTATAAGAACTATCTTCTTTATTGTCTTAATTCCCGTGACTCATTAATTTAGATATCTCTCTTTTCTCTCAATCTCCTAATGCATGTTGTTTCATCTCTCATCATGTCCTCTATTTTTTAACTAGCATCTCATGCATATAAAACTAGTAGTGCATGCAAAAATTAATTAGAGTGAGTAATTCATCTACTTGGTAGTATTAGCGAATTCACCCATGGCCTTATATCCTAAACAGAAGGCCTTATAATCCTATACAGCTTACTAGAATAGTAGTACTACTCAACAGAGTACATCCACTAAACCCATCTGAAGTTAAGACTTCATAAAAAATACCGAATACACTACTGAGGAGAGTACATCCATAGAACTCATCTACCTCCATTTCAAGGAATAAGGCGCACGTGCATTCCAAAGTAAAGTTTGACCAAATAAATAGAGCAACTAAAATTTAATTATATTATGTAAAATTAGTATCGTTGAATTCGTATTGAAACACACTTTCCAATGATGCTAATTTGTACCAACATTCTTTATATATTTAGAGTAAATCTTGGTCAAACAAAAAACACGAAAAACAAGGGAGCCTTATTTCTTAGGACATAGGTAGAGTACTACTACTAGAAAATCCACCATTTCTAGTATGCAAATAATCTTTCTGCAATTAAACTAATTAACAACAGCTTACATTCCTACTAAAACTCGATGTGAATGAAGAAAGGCAGCTGCTTTGACGTAGCAGGACCGACCAGGTAATGCGGCGGCACCGCCAGGTAAGACGTAAGGTCCTCAAACGCGACATCGCCCAGCTTAGCGGAGCTCGACGCATCGAGCTCCACCATCACGGTGTCGGTCCTCCTCCTGCTATCTATCCAGGAGCGCAGCGACGGGCATTCCACCCACATCCTCACCCTGTACATGGGCAAGTTGCACATCACGGCCCTAACACAGACCGCAGACATTAGGGGGACCATGCCTACAGTTCCAATTGTCAGGACAAACACGGTGCCATCCTGCTCCCCGATGAGGATGAGCCGGCAAGACGCCTCGCCCGGCAGTGGCACTAGCTCCTAGAACGCTTTGGTGGTGGCATACTGGATCTTGTGCACTTGGATCTAGTGGACCACTTAGAGGTGGGCGACGGGCGCTGGTGGCGGAGTGGTGAAGTCTCATCCGTCTCCGTGCAAGTGCAAGGAGCATACCGACACGTGATTTCATGTTGGTAGAGTTCGTAGTAGGGCAGCAAACTACTGCAGCCTTTGTGGGTGCACTCGACCCTGGCCGCTTATAGGACGGCGTCCATGGAGGGATCATGGGTGAATCCTCCGCTAGGGTGCTCGCACTTATGTCAGGAGGCGATCTTGTGGACGTAGTGGTGGTAGACTAGATGAATATCCACACACTAGAGAAATAGAAGTTCGAAAAATAAAATAGTTGCAAGGACGAACTGCGAAAAGAAAAATCAATGGATTGTGAGAGAGAAAGGGAGAGACCTTGTAGACCCGTCGGGGCTTGAGGGGTTGGGAGCAGGAGGAACAGTCGAGAATGTTGGATTCCATCTTCAGAGTGACCGTCCCAAGCATTGCGATTTGGGTGGGGGAAAATGAGGACTCTCTGATCCAGCCTCGAGCCATGCCCTTCTTTTATATGACTGCTGATAATCAATGAAGCTCTACATGATTGCTTTTTTCCTTTCTATACTAGGGTCCTTTTTGTATATTTTGGTGCCTTATCTTCAAATTCCTGGTTTAGTTGGACAAGATTAGCAGCTTCTTTGTATTTGTGCACCATCCTTTTATTAGTAAGTTGCACGTGCCTTGCACGTGAGACTCACATAATAATAAAGTATGACATATCATCACGATATAAAATTATGCTCTATAATAGGTAAATCTCAAAAAATATGAAAGAGCCACATCTATAAAGTAAAGGTGTATATTGGGTTCTTGTACATTATATCATGTAGAAATAAACTTTTATTAGCTACCTAATACTTGAAAATTTTCGTACCATGGTCTAGAGAAATGTCGAAGGAGATTCTAGAATAATCGAGAAGTGTGTTTTCAGGTTTGCGCATAGTCATTCTAGATCCTAGATAGGAAAAGAAGATCCAATGGTTGGCAATGTTAGGATTTGCGAGTCTTGATCCAACATTCAATATTCAATGTTATCAGTATATTATATTGCAGTAAGATTTGATGCAATTCCACAGCTAAAAACTAAATGTTCGTGTGATGTTCTATGCAATCTTATTCGAGAAAAAAACAAATATGAGGATTGGGAGATAAATTTGTGGATCATGCTAGATTTTATCTCGTAGAAAAACATGGCTCACATGATGGGGTCTACTTTCTCTCTACTGCTAGGCTTCATATGTAGTAGTACCACCAAACTAGTACTCTCTGAACTATAATCATGCGTGAAAGCACTAAGCGTACCTAATGGGTGCTGCGAAGCTTTCTAAGAGGGGACGAGTAGAGAAGAGAGGGAAGAGCAGGGATCTATGATGAGTTCCCTTAAAGTTCGACAACGAGGACATAATTATAGTGATTGTAAGGACGAATGATGAATTTTGTGTGCATAGACATTACAAGAAGTTGAATTTTTCAAACCTGGTGGTGGCTTTTATATATTCAAATATTGGGTACCTTAAACGATTTCGGGAACCTATAATGCACTCATCATGAAAATTTGATATATATAATTTTGGTAGATTGACATAAAATAGTTCCAATCAGAGAAAATAGCTAGTAGACATATTGGAAATTCATGTTATTACTTGAAAATAGCCCATAAACATGGTCCACTATGTGCGAATAATGGGGTATTACCATTCGAGACCTTATTCTCCGTGTACTAACTTAACAAATAAACATTGTCTATCACTTACAAAATTGAAATTATTTTTTGTTCGTGAAAGTTGGAAACTACAATCGTAAACACATTCTCCCATACCAACATGCCCTCATCTACTAAATATGGGCACACTATTCATCTACTGCAATATAGATATAGCCATGACCCTGGTCATTTGATTTGGCAGCTAAGCATCTTCACAGCATGGTAGGACATATTGCGAAGCAAGGTTTTTGAAAGTAATCAAAACTCATATTATCACAACTAGTACACACAAGAGAACACGAAGCACACGTTTTACATTATTTTGATTTTTCCTGAAAAAAATCATAACTAGTTCAAGCTTGTCAGCCATTGTAAATTTTTTCAAAAGAACTTGATGGTTTTAAACCTCTAGTTGTTTTTTTATAGATTGACTACTCTAGTACCTTAAAGAGATTTTACACAAAATTAGAGAGCTAGCAACGTATCATGCAGTCATAGTTAAAATTTGATTTGATTTTGATAAATCAACAATAAGTAGTTTAAGTGGTTGAAATTAGCTAGAAAAGTCAAAAGTTCATGTAATTGGAAAATTTTCCATAAAACATGGTCCGCTTTTGTGTAAAAATGGAAGACTATTAGCTAGATTTAGGATCCTTAATTATCCGCCATGTACTTTGCTAAATAATATACAAATGTAAACATTCTTTACCATGCCTAGATGCGCATTTACCGAATACAGGCATTATTATCACATAAGCATGGTTATTTGTTTTGAAATCCAGTCATGTTAGTATATGGTATAACATATTGCGAAGAAATACTCTCAAGATTTATCCAAACTAAAGCTTGCCATTTTGCATGACAAGTGGGGATTCGTGCAAGAGGAAGTCGTGTGCAAGTACTATAGTTTTTTTGTTATTTTATTGTTTTTTTAAAACTCACCGAAATTTGTTGGCCAACATGTAAATTATTTGCAAGTTGAGGCTTTTAAACCTCCTAGTGCTTTTTGATATTGTATTAACTAACTTGGGTCCCATAAAACGATTTCACGGATCTAGCTCAATATGTGAGGGCGGTCCAACAAGGAAATTTTCATTTAATATTTTTTATTTTTTATGTATAATATATAAGCTATTTATAAATCTCAGGATGGTCCATTCGCTTCCCGAGACACCATTTGGATCCGCCACTTTGTAGGCGAAGCTTAGGAGCGAGCAGCCTATCATGTGATCGTAGTTCAAGTTTGACATAATTTTGGTAAATCGATAGAGGGAGTTAAGTGGCAAAATTAGCTAGCTCGCAAATTCATGTAACTTGACAAATGCCCATAAAATTGTGTGCACTATGTGTGAAAAATAGGGTTGTCATATGGGCCTTATTCCACATGTGCTTTCTTACAAAAGCAGTTACTTGGAAAATTGTAACTGAGTTTTGTAGTCATAAAAGTTGGAAAATTACAATTGTAATAAACATTGTTTACCATGCCAATATGCACCCATATACCAAATAAGGGTATCTTATCATAAAGTATGATGTAAATATGGCCATACCTTGGTTGTTTGGCTTGAAACCAAGATATGTTCCTACATGGTAGGCCACTAGGCCATATTGCGAAGGATTTTTTTGGAAGTTATGAAAACTCGTGTTTATCATTCCTCGTGGCAACCAAGGTAGTATGTTCCTACTACATGGTAGGCCATGTTGCTCCTAGACACTTTGTGAGTATGTGAGGTGGTCCATTTACACATAAAGTAGTCATGTATAAGTACAGTAAACCTTTAGAGGTAACTCGTGTATTGTACAAGAAGGCTACTGCTATACTATTGGAATTTCTCTAAGGATTGTTCAGCAGGATATAAGTAAAATAGTAGGGCATGTACACCGTGTATTTAGGGTTCGTTTGATTCAAAGGATTTGTAAAACATAGGAATATGAAAAGTGCAGGAATAGAATAACATGACACCTGTCAAAGTTTCTTTGACTCATACGGGAATTCCATATGCCCTTTAGGGTTCATTTGATTCAAAGGATTTGTAAAACATAGGAATAGGAAAAGTGCAGGAATATAATTAAATTGTAACATCCCAATTTCAGCAACCCTGATTAGTTGTCCTGAATACAAATATCAGGGGAACAAAAACTTTTTCTTGTTCATTGGTGCAGTGTTTGCTTGTTGTTTGTTGGTGCTTGTGCGTGTGAGTGTATACCATATGATACACCTTACCTCACCATCAGTTGACAAAAGCTATTTAACAAAACTATCCTGGCTCATTTTACATATCCTCAAATGTTCAGGCATTTCAAAAACATGAGCCAAGATGCTTATGTAACGAAAACTATTTTAGTAGCTTCTATTGAAAAAACTATGGAGAGTTATAACCTCCTTATGTTTTTAAGACAAAACCTTCAACTACTCTTCCCTCTAGGTTTCCCAAAACCTCTTTTTAAAGCTTTGGAATTCTACTCTTGGTAGAGATACCAAGGACTCTCATATTATTCAAACTCCAACCTTTTCAAAATATCCAACATTCCCTCAATCTAGGCTTGATGGTAACCCTAGTAGTGATTTACTTAGTCTACAAGATGAGTTGCCTTGATCTGCTGTCTGATGAATTGCCTTGATCTGCTGTTTGACTTGATTGCTTAGGAAGTAGTATGATCCACTCTAGGAGCTCATCACTAGGATCAAGATGTTTCCAAATCACCACACCCTAAGGAAGAATACAAAACTGGATTCAATTTCTAGCCACCAGATGATCATCTAAAACCCTTAACCAGATCAATCCTATAGTGATCCATTCCAGAGTCTCCAAGTCATTAAAGACCAATATCAAGCATGGATACCTTTTACTCACCTAAGAAACATTTTACAACCAAAGAATCACAGAACCATGGCAATTCAAATCAATTCCTAAATTAAATGCTCATACACATGAATGCTTTCATTTTTAATTTGGAAAAGTTTTTGTTAACCCTAATTTTGATGATTTAGATCTTGATAAGCTTGGATTAAAGTTTTGGGATGTTACAAACCTTCCTCCCTTAAACAAAATCTCGTCCCGAGATTTACAAAGAAAACTAGGAACTAAAGAGATCTGGGAACTCTGTCCTAATGTAATCTTCGCGCTCCCAAGTGGCTTCCTCCTCGGTATGGTTGCTCCACTGAATCTTTAGAAACTTGATGCTCCTGGTCCTGGTGGTTCTATAAGCTTCTTCTAAGATACGGATGGGCACTTCTCGATAGGTCAGGTCATTGTTGATTTCTACGGCTCTATGATCGATGTTCTTGAAAACTTCAGTCTTCTCAGGAACTTCCAAGCATTTGCGAAGTAACGAGATATGGAACACATTGTGGATGGCTGACATCTCTTCAGGTAGTTCCAATTGATACGGTACTTCTCCCCGATGGTTCAGAATCTTGAAAGGTCCGATATATCTGGGGGCTAACTTTCCTTTCAGACTAAAGCGTTGAGTTCCCTTCAATGGTGAAACCTTGAGATATACAAGATCTCCGACATTGAAAGTCAGTTCTCTCCTTCTCTTGTCAGCATAACTCTTCTGTCTGGATTAAGCGGTCTTGAGGTGCTCACGGACTTTGTGAACTTTCTCTTCTGATTCCCGGAGAATGTCGGGTCCAAAGATCTGACTCTCTCCTAATTGCGACCAATTCAAAGGGGTATGCCACTTTCTTCCGTATAGGAATTCAAAGGGTGCCATCTGCAAACTAGCTTGATAACTGTTGTTATATGAGAATTCTGTGAAAGGCAGGCAGTCTTCCCATTTTGATCCGTATTCCAACACACAAGCTCTAAGCATATCCTCTAGGATCTGGTTGACTCTCTCAGTCTGTCCATCAGTTTGCGGGTGATACGTGGTACTAAAGTTCAACTTGGTTCCTAATACTTCCTGAACTTTCTACCAAAATCTTGAGGTAAACTGGGTTCCTCGATCTGATACGATGGTCTTGGGGGTTCCATGCAGACTGACAATCCTAGCAATATACAGTCCTCCTAGCTTTGCACTCTGGTAGGTAGTCTTGACAGGTATGAAGTGAGCTACCTTGGACAGTCTATCAACTATGACCCAGATTGAGTCATTTCCCCTACTGGAAGTAGGCAAACCGGTGATAAAGTCCATTCCTATGGAATCCCATTTCCATTCCGGAATCTGCAATGGTTGCAATAGTCCTGCAGGTCTCTGATGCTCTGCTTTGACTCTTTGACAGAAGTCACATTTGGCGATGTAGCTTCCGATTTCTCTCTTCATCTTGTGCCACCAAAATTGCTCTTTCAAATCCTGATACATCTTTGTTCCTCCGGGATGGATAGAATAAAGAGTATCATGAGCTTCCTTCATGATAATTTCCTTTAGCTTCGAATCTGCTGGCACACAAATACGTCCTTTGTACCACAGTACTCCTTCTTCGTCTTCAGTGAATCCAGGTACCTTTCCTGTACCAATACGACGTTTGATTCCGTCGATACTTTCATTTCCCTTCTGGGCTTCCTTGATTTAGCTAATCAAAGTGGGTTGAAGTTCAATGCTAGCTAAGAATCCTTTGCTAACTAATTCAGTCCTGAACTGCTCCAATTCTTCATACAAACTTGGTTGCTTCTCCTTGATCATGGTATTTAGCCTACACGACAATCTGCTAAGAGCATCCGCTACCACATTGGCTTTGCCAGGGTGATAGTGAATGTCAAGGTCATAATCCTTGATTAACTCTATCCATCTCCCTTGTCTCATATTCAGCTCTTTCTGAGTGAAAATATATTTCAAGCTCTTATGATCTGAGTAAATCTCACAGCGATTACCCATCAGATAATGACGCCATGTCTTCAATGCTAGAACCACAACAGCTAGCTCAAGATCATGGGTCAGATAGTTCTGCTCATGATGCTTTAGGAATTCTCTGCAAATACTTAGCAAACGGATTTTTAGGGGTTTTTTGATAAAGCAAGTAAAGAAAGTATGAGTAAATAAAAGATAGTAGGAATAAATGCAGCAAGTGGCCCAATAACTTTATGCAGCAAAGGACAAGCCGGTTGTATTACTTAAGATGACCAAACATTCTCGAGGACACATGGGAAGACTGTCAAGTGCTTTCACTTCATATAGCTAATTAATCTTCTCTAGCTTGCTAAGTGTTGTGTGGGTGAACCTGTGCTAATGCACCGCCCCATCCAAGACTAATACATACTTGTGATTAAACCCCTTGCAAACATCCGTAAGTACAAGAAAGTATTTAAGGTAGAAACCTAACCACAGCTTTAAACTCTAAGACCCTTATGTCCCTTATGCAATGGTTTCCTAACGGGGGTTCAGGTTTCTGTCACTCCGGCAACCCCTACGATTAGTATCCAAATACACAATGCATTCCCCTAGGCCCATATAGGTGAAGTGTCATGTAGTCGACGTTCACATGACACCACTAGAAGAAGTACACCACAACTTAAATAACAATCTATTGAATCTTTCTCAACGCAACTCCACTACTAACAACAAGACTTCTCCCATGTCCTCAAGAACAAAACGAACTACTCACAAGACATCATATGGATCATGATCAGAGATGTAATAATGATGTATAACAATCTGAACATAAACAATAATTCAATGGTTCACTCAATAGCATCAACTACAAAGAGTAATCAACACCGGGAAAGTTTCCCCTATGAACTATGCAAGATTCAACGCAATTGTTACAGCAATATGGATATGGTGATGAGGGTGTTGATGGTGATGATGATGGTGATGATGATGATGATGATCCCGATGAAGTCCAGCTTGATGGTGGTGTTGATGGCGACGATCTCCCCTATCCGGGAAGGAATTCTCCCGGCAGAAATCTGTCTGCCGGAGAGATCTTTCTCTCTTGGTGTTTCCCGCCCCGCAGAGGCGGCAGAATCTTTCTGTGGTCGCTCCCCGAGTCTTAGGGTTTCGGGAGGTTGATATATGCTAGAGGGGAGAGGCTGCAGTGGGCCAGGGTGGCCACACCACCTCCAGGCACGGCCTAGGCCTGCCCGCGCCATGGGGTGGTGTGGGCCCCCTGTGGCCCACCTGCACTCCATCTTCTGGCATCCTTAGTCTTCTGGAAAAATAGGATTTTCCGTATATTTTCCCGGATTTTCTGATCTTCACGAATTTTGCCTCCAAATAGCACCTTTTCCATCAGAATCCTGACTGCAGCGGTCCATGCTCTAAAAGTCATCAACCATGCAAAAATAGATGAAATAACATAAGTATCACCTCTCAATACGAAATATATCAATGAATAATAGTGAATTAAGACATAGAATAGTGATGCAAAATGGACGTATCATTCACCAGATTTCTTTTATAGAAGGTTTTGGTGTGATTCCAATTTTACATGATAGATACTGGAAGTACCTTTCTGTAGAAATTTGAATTACCCATTTTGGATATCCAGAACTACTAGAGGGATTTAACTAGTGATAAAGAGGTACACAGAATAGTTTAATTCACTATAATTCAACCAGAGCTCAATAAAATCTGAGCTGCTGGGGTTTGATATATTTTGACACGACACAACCATGGGAGTTGGAATTAGATAAATACCTCATTTGGTTTGACCTAGAGAAATTTCCCAAGGCAGATAGTGGTTGTTTTTGTTATTTTTGCTAAAGGCATACTATTGTTTACCTTGGCATATGACCTATGCTAGATGACAGGTATATCAAAAACCTTCCAATAGAGCTTTGACTCTTCCCTATTGGATATGTAAAACTCTCTGATGAAATTATTTAGGTGACAAGGTAATTTTTAGAAATTGATTTATCATAGATAAGCTAAACCTAGTCTGGCATAACCAAAGGTATTTTCTGTTAGACAAGATAGGTATGTACCACCAAGATTTTTGGATCTAGTCAAAATCATCTTTCTACATTTTTATTTGAATTTAAACCAAACAGCAACTCTAGCAGATATGGTGGAAAAACAAAATGAAAAAGATAAACAGGGGGTATCTAGGCTTGATCTGCAGGGAGATGGGTCGGGTGGAGTGGAATCGGCCCACAGCGGGCGACGCAGCGTGTGGGAGAGGGGTTCGAATCCTTGGCAAAGGGGCCCGCTGGTCAGTAACAGTGGCTCCCGAACGGGTATCCCAGATCTGGGCCGTTGGGTTAAGGAGGATCCGACGGTGGGGCGTCGTCGTCTCCAGCAAACAGAGCCCATGGCAGCGGAAACCCTAGGGGACGGCGGGTGCTTACTAAGGGCTCGGGAGGCGATGAGGAGCGGTGGAGGTGAAGCTGCGCTAGACAGCGAGCAGATCGAGCGGCGGCACGGTCGGGTTCACGCCTGGGAAGGTGCTCGCGCGACGGTGTCCGGACTTAGCTCGCTAGAGCTTCACTGGTGAGGTCGGAGGAGACGTTCCTGGGCCAAAACAAGCACATGGTTAGGTTGATGGGGAAGAGGGGGTCAGGTTAGGTAGATGGGGAAGAGGGGGTCACGGTAGAGTGACATGCAGAGGGAGAAAGAGGGAGAGGAGGGATCCTTGCTCGGTTTTTGAGAGAGGCCGAGGATTCTCCTTCTTCTTCTTCCGGGCAACACAAAGCAGGGGGGAGGGAGTGGGGTGTATGGGAGGTGAGTGAGGAGGAGAGGGGGAAATGAGGGGCTAGGGCATGGTGGGTGTGGCCTCTGCCCTTTATACCGAGGGGGAGAGATAGATGGTGAAAATGTCCACTTTGGACATGGAGGAGGGGTTGTGCTGGCTTGTGATTGGCCTAGAGGGTGGTGGGGAGGGGTGAGAGTGGTATTTGTCGGGCAGGGGTAAAGGGAGGGAGCTGTGGTAATTAAATGGGCATATCTTTTTAAGATATGGTTGTCTCTCTCTCTCTCTACTAATCCTAGGGTGAAAGGGGAAAGGGCTGGGGTGGAGCTACAGTGCTCATGACCAGGGGAGTATTGGTTGCTGGGGAGGAGTGCTTGACAAGCTTTGGGGAGGGATTGGTCTTGGTTTAGCTCAAGTTTGTTTGTTTTGCAAAATTTTGATCACAATAGAGCTTGTGAAGGAGTTCAAATATTTGCATTGGAAAAGATGGGGGAGGTAATACTGGTGGATGGGCATGGTCAATGTACACTCCTAGGATTTTTTTGGGATTTTTGTAAGGGGTTTTAGTCCTCTTAAGTCCATTCATTCAAAAAGGGCAGAAGTAGCGTATAGAAGATCGTTTGATATAATTACATAGGACAAGGTTGGTTTTTGGTGTGAGAGGGTCCCAAATGTGAATGCACACTTAGGGGAATTTTCCCAAGATTTATTGAGGCATAAAAGTATTTAAAACATTTATTTTGTTGTTTCTGCCATTTAGGAAAAAGGGCAAAAAGAATTATTAAAGCTCTTCAAAAATATTTATTTTTGAGAGGGGATGATAGGTATGATATATTGAACTTAACTGAGCAAAAGGTTGGAGAAGTGTTTTGGCAAAAACCAAGCTTTCCTTGGTAGATGGAGTTTTGAGATTTTGTCTATTAAAGGAATTAAATAGATTTGGAGCCATAATAATTATGGGTAATATTTGATAAATCTTGATGATCAAGTTGGATGATGTAGACAAGGTGTATCAAGCATTTGCAACCTTGGGAAAATGGAAATCCAACTTGAATAAGATGGAAAAACAAGGAGTTGTGGATCTAGGGTGAGGTTATCTTTATACCACCAAAACCTTGTTAGATCTTGGAGCTCAGAGCTCCCCTTGAGGCAAGGGATTTATGGATAGTTAGACCAAGTCATATAGATGATCATGGCAGTAGGACTTTGGATTGGTTGCATTTGAGGTGGTTTGGAAAAGATGGCAAACTTTGTTGAAAATAAGGCTACCATACCAGATGAGTCATGATGCCTTATAAACCATGTGGGTTTAAGAAGCACAGAGATCCACTTGGAACAAGTAAAGTAGATATTGATATACCTATATGAGTGGAACACAACCATGCAAATATTTGGTACATAGAAGGTTGGATGATGGTGTGAGCTTCTGTTAAAGTAGGCATGATGACTAGATTTGCAGGAAAAGTTATTCTCTGGCCTGCAAAACCATCAAGAACAAGTGGGTTGGAGGATGATCTAACCAAAGTCAAGAGTGGGCCTTGGTAGTCCTTAGGATGGTTAACAATATGGTTCAGGTGCATTACCAATAATGCACAAGGGTTGAGAAAGGGGGACATCCAAAGAGGTGATGTTGGGAATAATTTCCAGACTTAGCCAAATTTGGCAGATTTATGGTTTTTGACTAGAATGTGGGTGGTGATGATTTTGATGGGTTGCAAGGTACCAAAGCATCATCAAGGGGATGCTTTTGAAGAGTAGATTGAGTAGAAGGGATCCATGCTTGATATTGGTCATTAATGACTTGGAGACTCTGGAATGGATCACTATAGGATTGATCTGATTAAGGGTTTTAGATGATCATCTGGTGGCTAGAGATTGAATCCAGCTTTGTATTCTTGCTTAGGGTGTGGTGATTTGGAAACATCTTGATCCTAGTGATGAGCTCCTAGAGTGGATCATACTACTTCCTAAGCAATCAAGTCAAACAGCAGATCAAGGCAATTCATCAGATAGCAGATCAAGGCAACTCATCTTGTAGACTAAGTAAATCACTACTAGGGTTACCATCAAGCCTAGATTGAGGGAATGTTGGGTATTTTGAAAAGGTTTGAGTTTGAATAAGATGAGAGTCCTTGGTATCTCTACCAAGAGTAGAATTCCAAAGCTTTAAAAAGAGGTTTTGGGAAACCTAAAGGGAAGAGTAGTTGAAGGTTTTGTCTTAAAAACATAAGGAGGTTATAACTCTCCATAGTTTTTTCAATAGAAGCTACTAAAATAGTTTTGGTTACATAAGCATCTTGGCTCATGTTTTTGAAATGCCTGAACATTTGCGGATATGTAAAATGAGCCAGGATAGTTTTGTTAAATAGCTTTTGTCAACTCATGGTGAGGTAAGGAGTATCATATGGTATACACTCACACGCACAAGAACCAACAAACAACAAGCAAACACTGCACCAATGAACAAGAATTTTTTTTTGTTCCCCCTGATTTTTGCATTCAGGACAACTAATAAGGGTTGCTGAAATTGGGATGTTACAGACCTCTCCCCCTTAAAAGAATCTGGTCTCGAGATTCAGGAGAGTAAGATTAGGGGATTTGTTTTGGAGTTAGTGCTATGTGCTTCCCGCGTACTAACTTGTCAGCTTTGTCTTTGAACAGGGTCACTTTGATAGTGAGGTTGAACTTAAATCGTCTTGAAAGCACGAGTGGGGAGCAGGCTTCAACCAGTATTGTGAGGATAGATTCTCCTGCGGTAAGGGTTTACAACGTCTCTCCTAAGGGATTATCGTATCCTAGTTTGTGTGTTTGGGTCCAACTGTTGGATTGTTCTGGCAGAGGATTATTCTATTTTGTAGGAAAGGTGTAGTCTTTCCCCCTTAGGATTTAACTAGGGTAGATCGGAGAGTTACAAGTCGAGGACCTTCTTAATAAAAACAGATGAGGGTGGCAAAAGATAGTTCTTAAGGTAGCGTACAATGACATAAGGTAGGGTAGCATCATAGGTGTCGTTCTAGGAGGGAACATGGACTAGTTTATTACAAGTTCCACTTGCCGACGTTCAGGGAGTTCTAGGGTAAGTTAAAGAGCTTCTCTCTTGATTGTACTTCAACGAGATGTAGTAGTTTGGAGATGCGAGTTGATTCCTCAATCTTGAGTTGTAGGGTTGCGAGAGGTCGGATGGTCGTCTTTTCTTGAGGTAAGGACCTTGGTTCCTTCGCGCTTCACCTTTGCGGAGTCCTCGACGGGTGAACGCTGCGGGAATTCTCGGCTGAAGTGACCGTGTTGATCACACGATAAATAGGTACATTTCTTCCGGCGTAACTGAATTGACGACCTTCCTATGCTGACACCGGGAAGTTGAAGGTCCTTGCCAAGGAGGAGATATACTGGGCAGTCGACAGGGACATGGTCTTGGCATTCGCAAAGGAAACAAGTGACAGATAGAGTTAGGCAAACTCTGGGCGAATGAGGTTTCCCATAGTTTGGGCAGTGGCCGGAACACCTGCTAGCTTGGTGTCCTTCTCTGCAATGGCTACATGCTTTCTTCGAGCTTCCGGTCGTCAAGGCCATCTTGAGGGAGTTCCTGTTGATGGTAAGCGTTCCGGTTATGGGAGTAAGCTGTGTTAAACGGTTAGCTTTCGGGGTTCAACTCGGAGGGATTGTTAGGGTATAGATCTGTAGGATAGCGACTTTGGTCTAATAAAGCAGATCTATCCTAGGTTCTAGATATCACGAGGTGTATTTAACGGGGTACCTACAATCATCCAGATTTCGGGAGGAATACTGGACGACCATGGGAGGTTTTATTTTGGGGCATTTTCATTCCGGGGTGGGTCTGATGCAACATCTTGGGTAACACACGCAAGAGGGAAACATCAAAGCAAGCATAGCAATCAAAGGAAGTTATTATATAACCAACCTGTCTGCACCCGAAGGTGCTAATAGTACTTAAACATTACAAAACGCGTTCAGGCACGATACATGACTCTACCCTATTGCTAGAGGGGCAAGTACCGCAACGCGGGTGATTACTCGGAGGGTGCCTCTACGGAGTCGTGGCTGGCTTCTGGCGGAATAGTTGAGGTTTTCTGCACCTCCTGGATGGGCTTGAACCTACGGAGATACTGACTGGTGGTGATGCACTTTCTGCCTCTCTTGGGAGCAGCTTCCCTCGAGGTTCCTTCAGTGGCGGTGGTTCATGCCTGATTCCTTCACAGGGCTTCTAGAGCTTCCTTACGAGTGAGAATGGCTTGTAGGCGATAGAGCTCTATCTGGGAGTGACGGTATTCGTCAACGACTGCTGTTAACACCCTGTTGCTAGAGTAGCTGAAGCGGGTCTGAAAGGAGAGAGCAGGGTATGCCAGGCTGGGGTCTTGAGATCCTCCGGTGCAGTCGACATTTCCCTTCATGGGGAGGTAAAAGGTTGTGGGTTGTCTCATTTCTGGGAGGAAACTACGGATGCACATCAAAGCTTCTCTGGCTACCATATCCACGGCAAGTGCGGGAATGGGCATCTGGGGTCCACTGGAATAGATAGGGCTTCCATTGGTTCCCGGCATGGCTGGTATGACAATCTATCCCACATAGTCCCCTGATTCCACTCCCTTGTGGAGGGTGTAGATAGGTTTCTGCAGGTAACCACAAAGTTGTAGGGAGTCCCAGAGCAGCCGGGGAATCCAATCTTCAGCCAGTCTTCATCAACAGGTTCCATCTACAAAAGTGTTTAGGACTAGGTCGGGTTAGTGAAAAGTGTGCAGGATTTTAGGATTAGAAAATCATATTAATGCAAGTAGTTTCCAAGATGGAGGGGAAAGGACATAAGCACTTTTGCAAATAGTCATCTCTTCTCCTTTGTCTTTTAGAAAATAGGTTTGTCGTTTCCTGTCTAACGTCCATGCTAACTAAGGTCTCCTATAGTCAGGATGGCTCTGATACCAAGTCTGTGGGGCCCCGGATTAATCATCTGAGAATCCCTATTATGCATACAACCACGATCCCATGATCATTTAGTCAAGGCACATAACAGACAAGTATCAAAGTAAACATCCAACATAACAAATACTTGTCATACCTCAGTTGCCATTATGGCTATGTCGATCAACATCAGCGGAACTTCATTAAGCGTAGAGCCCGAGTCATGCCTTAACCTACAGGCAACTGACTGGGAGAATGTCCTAGCCCGCATAGCCATCAACTTCATCCTCTTCTTGATATCTGACCAAGTTAATAGCCAGGAACAATGCCATTGAGTACTTTGAATGTACTCGCAAACCACCAAGATAAATTGAATAAGGAAATGCAATTCTGGCTGTGGCGAGATAGCTCTATCTAGGGTTGTTTTTGAAAATCCTAGCCTATCTCTTGGAGTTATGGCATCTCCATATTTTTGCTGAAAAAGAGTTTTGAAAACATGCTTCTGTTTTTATAAATGAGGATATCCCCATATCCTTGCTGAAAACCTTTTTGAAAACAGTTCTGGAGAAAACCCCTTTTTAAACCTCTTTGACCGCCTATGGTCAAAACAAAACTTTAAACTCAGGTTCCCTCGGAACATCCATACTTTCATCCATTTTTCCAAACACCCTCATTTGGGTACTCCTAGCCAACACCTTTCCAACCGTCATTGACCGTGGACACGACTATTCGAATAGATTATACTCTACAGAGTTTGCGCACTTTCCCCACAAGAATCAATACATCCGCTGGGATAAAACCACGGCCCTCTACCCACGGTAGACGGGGGTCCAGATAATCAAACCTAACCTTTTGCTTGTCAACCCTAGCAACGGCTGCTTTTCCTTTTGGGTTTGTTCTCCCCGGCAACGAGTATGTGGCTCCCAGCCATAGTCCTGCCTTCCATACACGCGTATACCCAAACCGCAACTTGGCGTATACCTTAACTTGGTCACTCCACTTCCTTCTGTACCACCTAAGTCATACTGTCTGCGGGAGACCCAATTGTTGCACCGGCACTCATGCCAAGACAGGCTCACTCTTGCCAAAGCAAGCTATAGGCTCCATATCCGTAGATATGTTAGCGCCTACCCGAAATTCAAGGGATATCTCCCAATAAGCATGGTACAAGCTGCCTCATCTAAAGAAGACAAACTACGAGCTATGCCCCAACACCTGGGGTAATGTGGTTGCACGGCTAAAATTGTTCCGGTAAAGGCGTAGAACATCCCTTCAGTTTCTCATTTCTCATCATCACCATTTCTTTCGTTAAAACATCCGCTTGGAACGATGGCTCTTCCCAAGGGTTTTTACAAAGCAGTTTTGACACATTGTAGTAGGGTAAATTCCAAAATAGTTCAAATTTCTCAAAGCCTGGGTTTTCAACGAGGTAGGATGCTGGCCACCGTACTCTCGGTCTAAAGGGATAAAATGGTAGGTACATCAGGGTGGGTGCCATGAGGGACACCAAGTCATAACTTGGAGGAGCCAAGTCATTAGCGCAGTATTTGTGAAACAAGACATGCAGATAGATAATGCAATTCATAAAGAGGATACAAAACAGGTAATAAAGAGCGTAGGACAAGTATTGGAATTCGGAAATGGTGGCTTGCCTGTGATCAGTGATAAGTCCCCGGACTTCTTTAGATAACCAAGAATACCCAATAAATAACAATAAGGAGTCCCTTTCTTCTCGTCGTCAAACAATCACACTATCGCCGTCATCGAGTATACATGCAAGCATACAATACCACAATC
This sequence comes from Avena insularis, assembly GCA_023614405.1. Lineage (NCBI taxonomy): Eukaryota > Viridiplantae > Streptophyta > Magnoliopsida > Poales > Poaceae > Avena > Avena insularis. The sequence goes on from CM042694.1 coordinate 457,571,747, forward strand.
AATACAAGGCATATAGGCATCAAACCATACAGCAGGCAATTGTCAATACAAGTTTACCAATCAGTAGTGGTGTTGGGAAAATGGAATAGAAGGATTGGGAGCTTGTCTTGGAACATTTGAAGGAAACCATATGAGTTTCATAGTCTAGAAACTAGGGATGAGAGGGTTTTGGACCAAAGACTTATTCTATAAGATACAATTGGAAAAACATGATACCAACAGATAAGTATTGATAAAATAAAACCAACAAAAGTGGTTTCTCTATTTTATCACTTACCTAGATTTAGTTATGCTTTTTATAGTGGAATAAACTCTAGTTTGAGGAAATAATTCACCAGAATTTATCTGGAGTCCCAAAAATTATTTCCTTGGGTGGTTAGGTAGTGTTTGATGTACTGAACCACATAGAAGTGGAATCTTGTCAAAAGAATTAACAGAATGCCCTTAATAAACCATCAAAGTCAGTTCTGTAAGGTATTTGTCTTTTTCACCAGATTTCTTTTATAGAAGGTTTTGGTGTGATTCCAATTTTACATGATAGGTACTGGAAGTACCTTTCTGTAGAAATTGGAATTACCCATTTTGGATATCCAGAACTACTGGAGGGATTTAACTAGTGATAAAGAGGTACACAGAATAGTTTAATTCACTATAATTCAACCAGAGCTCAATAAAATCTGAGCTACTGGGGTTTGATAGATTTTGACAGGACACAACCATGGGAGTTGGAATTAGATCAATACCTCATTTGGTTTGACCTAGAGAAATTTCCCAAGGCAGATAGTGGTTGTTTTTGTTATTTTTGCTAAAGGCATACTACTGTTCACCTTGGCATATGACCTATGCTAGATGACAGGTATATCAAATACCTTCTAGTAGAGCTTTGATTCTTCCCTATTGGATATGTAAAACTCTCTGAGGAAATTATTTAGGTGACAAGGTAATTTTTAGAAATTGATTTATCATAGATAAACTAAACCTAGTCTAGGATAAGCAAAGGTATTTTCTGTTAGACAAGATAGGTATGTACCACTAAGATTTTTGGATCTAGTAAAAATCATCTTTCTATATTTTTATTTGAATTTAAACCAAACAGCAACTCAAGCAGATTTGGTGGAAAAACAAAATGAAAAAGATAAACAGGGGGGTATCTGGGCTTGATCTGCAGGGAGATGGCCCGGGTGGAGTGGAATCGGCCCACAGCAGGCGACGCAACGTGTGGGAGAGGGGTTCGAATCCCTGGCAAAGGGGCCCGCTGGTCAGTGACGGTGGCTCCCGAACAGGTATCCCCAGATCTCGGCCGTTGGGGTAAGGAGGATCCGACGGTGGGGCGTCGTCGTATCCAGCAAACAGAGCCCATAGCAGCGGAAACCCTAGGGGACGGCAGGCTCGCCGGGGGTGCTTACCAGGGGCTCGAGAGGCGACGAGGAGCGGTGGAGGTGAAGCGGTGCTTGATGGCGAGTGTAACATCCCAAAACTTTAATCCAAGCTTATCAAGATCTAAATCATCAAAATTAGGGTTAACAGAAACTTTTCCAAATTAAAAATGAAAGCATTCATGTGTATGAGCATTTTATTTAGGAATTGATTTGAATTGCCATGGTTCTGTGATTCTTTGGTTGTAAAATGTTTATTAGGTGATTTAAACATCATCTAAACTTTCCCAAGCCAATCCCAAAGAAAATCAAATAAAAAACAATTAAAAAGGAGGAATGGTCATTTTGGTCATTTTAATCCACTACCCGACTTTGAGTGTTCCTAGCACTCATTTCTCAACAGAAATAATTCTAGATATTTACACCCCTTGCTAGTACACATAATGAGGTACCAAGGCCCACTTTTTGATCTGCTAAAACATTAAAATACTTATTTTAAATGGCATGTGAAAATTGAATTCAATGCATATGCCTAGATCACCCCTATTTCAAAAACCATAAATTGAACTCCACTTTCAAAACCCTTGCAACCAGAGACTACCTAGTACCAGTGGAGAACACCCAAAAAATTTGAAACCAAAATTCAAACTTTGGTCTCTTGCGGCCATTTCATCAAACAGGTGGCAGACATAAATCTTGCAAATTCCAAAACACTATAGTGAGCAATGGATTTGGTCACCATTTGGGCCTAACTCGGTCCCCTTGTCCCCCCAGCTAAAACCCCGGCCCTAGCTCTCTCTCCCTCTTCCCTATCTGCTATAGTGCCAAGCTGCCTGACGCCATGCGCTAGGTCGACCATGGAGAGCTCGCACCAAGCCGTCCCGCACTCTCCTTCGCTCGCTGGGAGACAGGCGCCATCACACCGCACCGTCTCGACCAGCCCCCGACCAAAGTCGAGCGGAGGGCCAGCCGCATTTGCTCGCGCCCATGCCTCTGTCCGCCATGCTGATCACCCCGGAGCGTCGTGCCTGCCAAAGCAGCACGGGCCTTGCCTAGCCCTAGCCTTGTGTGGCAGCACCCGCAGCAGGCCCAGCAACCACCCAGACATCCTCGTTCGCCGTCTCGCGACCAGCAGCCCAGAGGAACCGCGTCGAACACTGCCGCCCGCGCTCAGTTCACCGCATGCCCCCGACCAGTGGAGCCCTTGCCTTGCCGCGCCTTTAAGCCCCAGAGGACCGCCGGGGGACAGAGAACCCATCGCTGCCCTCGCCCATGCCGAGAGCGCCCCGCATCGTCATCACCGATGACCTCACCGGAGCCCGCTCTGCCCCCTCATCGACCCTATATAAAGTGGCCACCCCATCCTCACTTCTCCACACTCACTCACTCCCCACCTCTCACTGAACCTCACCCACCTCTAGCCGACGCCGCTCGAGCTCAGTCTCGCCGGAATTGGAGCCAAAGCCGCCGCAGCAGGAGGAGAAGGGCATCTGTGATTTAAGGCACCCCAAGCTCCGCCGCAACCGCGCATCGCCTCGCCGTCGTCTATCAGCCCGTTTGCCCGCCTCACCGACCTTGCTGGAGCCCTGGTATGCCCCCAGTCGACCCCCACCGCCGCGTTTAGGTCAGACTCTCGCCGGAGTAATCCGTCGTCGACGATGACTCTCCACCGTTGGATCGTCTTTAGATCGTATGGCCTAGGATGCTAGATACCGTTTCGGTGTTTTTGTGCCGCTGACAGGTGGAGCCCGCATTTCAGGAAGCCCGTTACGCACACTGTGCATAGCTGGGCCGGCCTAGTTAGTTCCCGCGCGAGTTAGAGTTTCAAATTTAGTATTTTCTTTTTAGAGTTAATCTAGTTTCTGTCCCCTAGTTTAAAAATCAATTCTAGGAGTTTGACAAATCCAGATTCCATGAAACCAATTTTGCCTGAAAGGTATTGAAAAGATCTATCCAAGACCGTTGGATTTAATTCAATTAGATTTATAGATCTCTCCTAGTAAAAATAATAAAACAGAAGCATTTGCACCTTGCAACATTTTTATAAAATCAACCAAGATAGGTTTTGAGTTGATTCCAACTCTCAAAATTCAAATTTCATCATATCTATCTGAATATATCATAATATTAAGGTTTACATGCAGTGACTTTGGACTAGTACCAAAATAATGCTATATAGGCATTTCTAGTCACTTTAAATCATTAAATAATGAACTTAAACCAAGGTAATTATGATCCAACCCTTAAATCTCATTCCCACATGTTAGAATATGTGGTGATGACATGTGTCAACATGATCCCATATTTTAAGTGGTGAATATTAAATCTTAGTTAATTTTTCAATGAGTAGAAATTACTTTTCTAAATTAAAAAGAATGAAACTAGTGAATTAAACTTGTGATGCTTGTGATGATAATAGATCATCAAATGTGTGTCTTAGAATGCTAATTAGACTAGTTAAGTATTGTTTGGTGATTGTGTACTCCGTATGTATTTATAGACGATAGTACCGACCAAGTCTACGAGGAGGAGGAGTTCTACCAAGAAGAAGAAGAAGAAAACTTCAACCACTGCACCAACCAAGGCAAGCCACCCTTAACAGTGCAAGCTGTTGTAGCAAGCTAGAATTAAGTTAGTTAACTTGATCCAAGATGTATAGGCATGCTTGAGTCATATCACTTTGACTATTAGTTACCCCAAGTCTTATTTACAAGCTTTACTTCCGTTACTTTACCCAAAGTTCTCTACTTTTTGAAGGTAGCATAAAGAGTATAAAACTTGACCTATTTAGAACCCTTTAGATGTCATTCTATGGCATGAGATTGAACCTATCACTTCCACCTTAGTGAACACTCTTAACTTAGTAGTTTAGAGTAGCTAAAAACTTGAGTCATTTTAGATGGGAGCACTTGGTGAAAATGAATTATGAAAACCATGGAATGATGAGGCATTCTATTGATATGTTTTGACATGTGTTGAGAAACACAAATGGTTTATGATGATGAAAATGTTGAGGCATGAGCCTTAACCCTTTTATAAAACTGATGGTTGGATTCGGATGTGATACCATTCCAAATATACCGTACAACCACACTACCTGAATTGGGTAAGGCTTAGCTGGAAATTTATATGCATTAGTATTAGTTCCCTCGCGGGAGAGGTTTGAGCTGAGGCTACCTCTCAATGTTGTCCACCTATGCAAAGGCTCCAAGATGACTGATGGTCATGGTTGGGAGGCCATGCTCATAGGAGAGGTGCTTATGCTAGGGTGTGTAAAGGGAAGGTTATGTTTGATTATCTGCATACTAAGTATGATGATTCAGGGTTATCCCTGACAGATGTATCGAATCTTGTGGTGAAAGTGTACCACCTCTGCAGAGTGTCAAACTATTCGAATGGCCGCTTCCGCGGTTATGGACAGTTGGAATGGCCATACTGTTTCGTTGTCAGATGTTTTCCAAACAACTTATGAGATGAATGATGAATCTTGACTTGACCACAACAGGGTTGTGTTTATGACATTAGCCTCCCAACTTAAGTGATTCTAGAACTTTATTTTATCTTTCTTTGCTTCAGAACTCAGGTTAGGTTTCAAACTTAACTTTATAATTAAACTTAGATTTAGCACTTTGACTTAGAACTATATTACTTGTTAGAGGTAGTTTGCGAGTACTTAAAGAGTACTCATGGCTTTTGTCCCGGGATATTCTCATGGCCAGACTATGAAGGAGACTATCAAGATGATGGCCAGCAGGACGACTATGATAACTAGGACTATTTGCCTTCGTCAACATTGCATGTGCCCCTGAAGATGGACCCCATCGCTACGCTTATCTTTTATTTCCACTTCTTGTTGTATTAAAGACTGGATCATGAGATCCTTATTTGTGTAAGACCTTATGTATGGTTTGTAATGGATGATGTACTGTGATATCCAATCCGTTATGTCTCACAAAAATTGTAATCCTAGGATTGTGAGGTATGGCATAACGGGCATCTGGGATTAAAAATCCGGGTGTTGACAAGTTGGTATCAGAGCCATCCTCACCATAGGAGACCCTAGTTAGAATGGACGTCCAAACAAAAACTTAGTTTCAAAACCAAAGTGAGTAGTTATGAAAAACTATTTGTTCATTTATCCTTGTGAACTCATTCTTTCTCAAAAATTCATGTTCCTCAAAATTCTTACATTACTACTTAAAATTTGACACACTTGATCACTTCACTAAATTCCTCATCCTTAATTCTTGTAGATGGAGACTCAGTTCAGCAAGTTCTACCAGTTGGAAAACGGAGGTAAGCTGATCTTCGAGAGGGATCTGGATTCACTGTCGGAGTTACTGGGATGCCCACATCCGGAGTTTCTTGGAGCTCAACTTCCAGGACCCCCAGGAGGAGACTTACAGTGGCTAGTCACTGCAGATCTTAGAGGAAGCATCGAAGCACCAACTTCCGGGAGAATTCAGTTCTCCGTGAGAGAGAACAACTGGCTAGATGGATTAGCCAGGGCAATGCATGAAGCTCTCGCACGTCTATGTGCCCTCAGCGTCAACAAGATCCAAGGAACCCGTTTTGCCCACTATGTAAGACGTGACTTCATGGGAATGCCGATGGAGATGCCAAGTCACCCAGAGTTGAGGCGTCAAGTGGAGAATCTTGACTTCTTACTGCATGACAGACAGCAGGAATAGGACAATGCCCGAGAGTTAGCCAACCAGAACCGTGCCATTGCCGACTAGAAGGCTCAGACTTTCACACTGCTCGTCCAAGATAGCTAGTCTCTTCGCTGCCAGCGTGCAAAGAACGATCGCACCATCGCCCGTCTTTGCAAGAAGGTGGCCGACCTCGAGAAGACCATCAAGGAGCAGGAAGCTCAGCTTGCTGCCAAGGAAGAAGAAGATGAGGGTGAAGACATCCAGGGAGACATGGACTCTTACCTCAGCAACGATGATGACTTTTTGGAGGAGGATGCCGTGGACTTCTACAGTGATGATGAGGACTCCGACTTCATCGACGATGAGTAGATGCACTAGAGCACTGTCATAGCATGAGTTGTATCGGCCCCACTGTATCGTAGCTTACAGAATGGTTCTTCAAACCATCTGTTTTCCTTTGATTGTTGTGGTGTGTGTTGTATCATGTGCTTGCTTGCATGAATGAAAATGAAGTTAGTTGAAAAACCTGAGTCTAACTCAAAGTTTTAGCTTTGAAAACCCAAAACCATGAACCTTAGAATTTCCCTCTTACCCCTATATCTATCTCAATCTTCAGATGACTCGTGGAAACCAAGGAGGGAGCAGCTTGTCGCAAGACCCAATGTTGCAGATCTTGCAGAATCTCATCATAGACCATGAAGCAGAGTGCCAAGCCAACTTAGCAACATTGCAGCAGATCGCCCAAATGGCTCTCAACAACCAAGGGCATGGAAATCAGGATCACTAGGGGTCCAAACTCAAAAAAATTCAGAACACCAATCCCCCAATCATCAGCTAATCTGAAAACCTGTTAGATGCGGATGACTGGTTATAGACAATGGAAAACAACTTAGAAGTTGCAAGAGTTGATGAAAATGAGAAAGTTCTCTTCGCCACCCACTACCTAGCAGGAGATGCAAGGGCTTGGTGGAATAGTATCTGCAATATGAACCATGGTCAAGTGATGACATGGGAAGCATTCAAAGTCATGTTCAGCCGCACCCACGTGCCGCAAGGTCTAGTCAACAGGATGAGAGATCAATTCCGCGAATTGAAGCAAGGAAGAATGACTGTGGTGGAGTACCGTGACAGATTCCTAACACTTGCCAGATATGCACCTGATGAGATCAACACGGAGGCCAAGAAAAAGGAGAGATTCCTGAACGGACTGCATGATGAGATTCAGCATGTCCTCGTCAACATCCGTTTCGAGGATCTCGAAGAACTAGTCGACTCTGCCATTCAGATGGAAGGGAAGATTAACCAGGCAAACGACAACCGCAAGCATCGCATGATGCAGCAATCTGGATCCAGCAGTCACCAGAAGTACCGTCCCAACCCTTCACCAGGATATGCACCAAGGAACAACCCACCCCCAATGTCTCGCCCAAGCTACCCCAACCGTAGCGGGCGCAATGTGAAGTCCGAAGGAAACAAGCACAACTCCGTTAATGCCAATAATTTCAACCATGCACCTCCCAAGAACACCAGCAACAACAACAACAACACTGCACCCAGAACTGGCAGCAATGTTGTACCTGTCGCAGTCAAGGACAAGTCCCAGATCACTTGTTTCGAGTGTGGAGTGAAGGGTCACTAGTCCAATGAGTGTCCCAAGAAGACTGCAGCCAATACCAATGTGAATGCCCCAGCTCAGCAGCAGCGTCATGTTCAACCAGGGAGAAGATTTGCCCTAGGGAACCCTCACAACTGCAACGGTCGTCTCTTCCACATGAACACAGAAGAAGCCCAGGAAGCGCCAGATGTAGTGCTGGGTATGTTTTCTGTCAACTCAGTTTTAGCAAGAGTATTGTTTCATTCGGGAGCATCGCATTCATTTGTCACTGAAGAATTTGCATGCACTAGTAAGATTGACCCAACCAACCTGAAGCATGTCATGATAGTTCAAATCCCCGGTTCAACAACCAAAGCTAGAAACATCTGCAAAGTTGTGCCTATCAGAATACATGGGATATATTTTTATGCCAACCTAATTGTACTTGGAACCACAGGATTGGAAGTAGTACTAGGTATGGACTGGATGTCAAGGCATAAAGGACTGATAGACTGTGCTAAGAAAGCCATCACCATGACCAGTAGTTCTGGAGTAACAGTAGAGCATATCTATGAAACCTTACCCCGTCAATTCAAGTGCAACAAGAGTGTATCCCTGCCCACCATAGACCAGGTCAGAGTAGTCTGTGAATACCCTGACGTATTCCCAGATGAATTGCCAGGTATGCCCCCGGATAGGTATATTGAGTTCATTATCGAACTAATCCCCAGAACCGGACCCATAGCCCAGAGACCCTATAGCATGAACCCCTCAGAGTTAGTGGAACTGAAGAAGCAGTTGGATGCCATGTTAGAGAAAGGCTTGATTCAACCAAGCGCATTGCCATGGAGATCACCAGTGTTATTTGTCGACAAGAAAGATGGAGGCTACCGTCTGTGCACTGATTACAGAAAGTTGAATGACATCACCATCAAGAACAAGTACCCCTTGCCAAAGATTGAGGATCTATTTGATCAATTAACTGGAGCCCAGGTATTCTCAAAGATTGATGTTAGGACTGGTTATCACCAACTTAAGATTCGTGCAACGGATATTCCGAAGACCGCCTTTACTACTCGCTATGGTTTATACGAGTATACGGTTATGTCTTTTGGATTAACCAATGCCCCTGCTTACTTCATGAATCTCATGAATAAGATCTTTATGAATTTCTTAGATAAGTTTGTATTTGTGTTTATCGACGACATCCTTATCTACTCCAAGTCAGAAGAAGAGCATGAGCAACATTTGAGAGTTATCCTAGAAACCCTGAGAGAGCATCAGTTATATGCCAAGTTCGGCAAGTGTGAGTTTTGGCTGAAAGAAGTAGGATTCCTAGGACATATTGTGTCTGCCGGAGGAGTCTCTGTAGATCCCGCCAATATCAAAGATGTCGAAGAATGGGAAGCCCCAACCACTCAAACCCAAGTCCGCGCATTTCTCAGATTAGCGAGATAGTACCGCAAGTTCGTAGAAGGATTCTCAAGCATCGCCCGACCCATGACCCAATTGTTGAAGAAGGACAAGAAGTTTGAATGGACTGACAAATGTGAAGCCAGTTTCCAGGAGCTGAAGAAGAGATTGATATCATCCCCAATATTGGTCATGCCAGACATGAAGAAGCCATTTGATGTGTATTGTGACACATCTAAGATTGGTCTAGGATGTGTATTGATGCAAGACGGCAAAGTCATTGCGTATCTGTCTCGACAACTAAAGCAGCATGAGCAGAACTATCTGACCCATGATCTTGAGCTAGCAGTTGTGGTTCTAGCATTGAAGACATGGCGTCATTATCTGATGGGTAATCGCTGTGAGATTTACTCAGATCATAAGAGCTTGAAATATATTTTCACTCAGAAAGAGCTGAATATGAGACAAGGGAGATGGATAGAGTTAATCAAGGATTATGACCTTGACATTCACTATCACCCTGGCAAAGACAATGTGGTAGCGGATGCTCTTAGCAGATTGCCGTGTAGGCTAAATACCATGATCAAGGAGAAGCAACCAAGTTTGTATGAAGAATTGGAGCAGTTCAGGACTGAAAGCACTTGACAGTCTTCCCATGTGAAATCACTTGACAGTCTTCCCATGTGTCCTCGAGAATGTTTGGTCATCTTAAGTAATACAACCGGCTTGTCCTTTGCTGCATAAAGTTATTGGGCCACTTGCTGCATTTATTCCTACTATCTTTTATTTACTCATACTTTCTTTACTTGCTTTATCAAAAAACCCCTAAAAATCTGTTTGCTAAGATTAATTAGCTATATGAAGTGAAAGCACTTGACAGTCTTCCCATGTGTCCTCGAGAATGTTTGGTCATCTTAAGTAATACAACCGGCTTGTCCTTTGCTGCATAAAGTTATTGGGCCACTTGCTGCATTTATTCCTACTATCTTTTATTTACTCGTACTTTCTTTACTTGCTTTATCAAAAAACCCCTAAAAATCCGTTTGCTAAGTATTTGCAGAGAATTCCTGATCCATACCACTAGCCAGCACCTTCTGCTCCTTGTTGGGTTCGACACTCTTACTGATTGAAAATACTGCGATACACCCCCTATACTTGTGGGTCATCAAGACTATTTTCTGGCGCTGTTGCCGGGGAGTGAAGCGCTATTGGAGAGTGGAACTGGTAAAGGGAACTTCTACTGTGAGTATTGTTTACTTCTACTAGTTGCTTTATTTTCGTTATGGATAATTCACTGAGTTTATTATTTGGTAATGCTACTACCACTGCTAAGGTAGTAGATAAGCCACCACCTGCTGAGAATGATGTTTTCAAAATACCTACAAGAATTATTGATCGTGTTATGGATAACTACTATGTTGGGGATGGAACTGTCCATCCCGGTGATCATTTACTCTTTATACACGAATTATGCAGGTTTTTCAAGTGTGCAGGTCTTACTACAGATCAAGTTAAGAAGAAGTTATTCTCATTATCATTGAAAGGAAGAGCCGAGGAATGGTATAAGCTGCTGAAGAATGGTCAAGCTCTGGAATGGGAGGAAATAATGCCTCTCTTTTATTCAAAGTTTTATCCTCCTAGTGAGATTCATAAAGATCAGAATCAAATATACAACATTTGGCCTCTTGATGGAGAGAGTACAGCTCAAGCTCGGGGGAGATTGAAGTTACTAATGCTCAAATGTCCCATTCATGAGCTCCCCAAAAATATTATTATCAACAACTTCTATGCAAGGCTCCCTCTACATGATAAAGATTTATTGGATGCTTCTTGTGCTGGATCATTCACTCGTATGGAAGAAGAAGCTAAATGGGACCTTCTAGATCGTATTCAAGACAATGCTGAAGCTTGGGAGAATGACAAAGGTAGAAAGTCAGGTATAAATTATGATTATGAATGCATTGAATCTTTTATGGGAACTGATGACTTTCAAAATATTAGTAATATTTATGGTCTTGATTTGCAAGTTATTAGAAATTGCTTTAGAGCTTTTGCTTCCTATATAGAAATTCCAAAAAGGGGATGGAACAAATACCATGCACCTTACAAAGATATTGTTGACTATGCTCGTATTGAAAGTGTTGAGTATTGCATTATTGACCCCATTTTACCTGAACCTTATATCGAGAAGATTCCCTTTGCCGAAAAGGTAAAGGACCATCCTATGATAACTAATGTAATCACCAAAAGTGAAAAAAGAACTATAAAACCTGATGAACAAATAAACATTGAACCTGTGGTAGCAATTGTGAAAGACCTTGTCACTAAAAGCGTAGAAGATGGGCACATAGTCTTTTGTGAGGTTGCTTCTAATATTGTTTCACATCCTAATAGAACTAAAAAGGCTAGTGTTCCTATGCTTTCTGTTAGAATTGGTGATCATTGCTATTATGGTTTATGTGATATTGGTGCAAGTTCCAGTGCTATTCGTTATGAGCTTTAGAGAGAAATTATGCATGAAATCAGTCCTTGCGAGTTGGAAGAGATTGATGTGGTTATTCACCTTGCTAATAGAGAGACCATCTCTCCAATTGGTATTATACGAGACGTGGAAGTTCTTTGTGGTAAGATTAAGTACCCTGCTGATTTTCTAGTACTTGGTTCGGCTGCTAGTAAAACCTACCCTATCATTTTTGGTAGACCTTTCTTGAGTACTTGTGGAGATATTATTGATTGCAAGAGGGAGAAAATCTTAACTAAGTTTGATGGGGAATCTTATGAGTTTAATATTTCAAAATTTGCTAAAGAACCTTTTGAAGAGGAAACCCATAATGAGTATTTTAGGGTTGAACAACTTGCTTCTATTTCTCTTGATCCTAACAATGCTTTGCAGCAATTTATGGAAGATCATGAAAGTGAAATCTTCATGGAAGAAAGGAATGAGATTGACAGGATTCTCCGTGATCAACCTATGATGCTTAAGCACGACTTGCCTGTAGAAGATTTGGGTACCACGATGCCACCTAAAAAGGATCTGGTTTTCGATCTAAAACCTCTCCCTGATGATCTTAAATATGCTTATATTGATGATAAAAAGATATATCCTGTTACTATTAGCGCTAAACTTTCAGGGAAGGAAGAAGAAAGGTTATTGGAAGTTTTGAGGAAACATCGAGTAGCTATGGGCTATACTCTAGATGATTTAAAAGGGATTTGACCTACTATATGTCTGCACTCTATCAACATAGAACCAGATGCGAAGCTGGTAGTGGAGCACCAACGACGTTTAAATCCTAGGATGAAGGAAGTGGTAAGGAATGAGGTATTGAAACTCCTTGATGCTGGTATTATTTACCCTATTGCTGATAGTGAATGGGTTAGTCCTGTTCATTGTGTTCCTAAAAAGGGAGGTATTACCGTTGTCCCTAATGATAATGATGAGCTTATTCCTCAAAGAATAGTGGTAGGCTATAGGATGTGCATCGATTTTAGGAAAGTCAATAAAGTTACTAAGAAAGATCACTACCCGCTTCCTTTTATTGATCAAATGTTGGAAATGTTGTCTAAAAAGACCCATTTTTGTTTTCTTGATGGTTATTCTGGTTTCTCTCAAATTTCCGTTAAACAACAAGATCAAGAAAAAACTACTTTTACTTGCCCTTATGGAACTTATGCTTATAGACGTATGCCTTTTGGTTTATGTAATGCTCCTGCTACTTTCCAAAGGTGCATGTCTGCTATCTTTCATGGTTTTTGTGAGGAAATTATAGAAGTGTTCATGGATGACTTTTCTGTCTATGGAACTTCTTTTGATAATTGTCTGCACAACCTTGATAAAGTTTTGCAGAGATGTGAGGAAACTAATCTTGTTCTTAATTGGGATAAATGCCATTTCATGGTTAATGAAGGGATTGTTCTTGGGCATAAAGTTTCTGAATGAGGCATAGAAGTTGATAGAGCTAAGGTTGAGGCAATTGAGAAGATGCCATGTCCAAGAGACATCAAAGGTATTCGTAGTATCCTTGGTCATGCTAGTTTCTATAGGAGGTTTATTAAAGAATTCTCTAGGATATCAAAACCTCTCATTAATCTTCTTCAAAAAGATGTACCTTTCGTTTTTGATGATGATTGTAGGGAAGCTTTTGAAACTCTTAAGAAGGCTTTAACTACAACCCCCATTGTTCAACCACCTGATTGGAGTTTACCCTTTGAAATAATGTGTGATGCTAGTGATTTTGCTGTAGGGGCTGTCCTTGGGCAACGTATTGATAAAAAGTTAAATGTTATCCATTATGCTAGTAAGACCCTAGACGCTGCTCAAAGGAATTATGCCACTACTGAAAAGTAATTTCTAGCTGTTGTTTTTGCCTATGATAAGATTAGGCCCTATATTGTGGACTCAAAAGTAACCATTCATACTGATCATGCTGCTATTAAATATTTTATGACGAAGAAGGACGTTAAGCCTAGGCTTATTAGATGGGTACTGCTTTTACAAGAGTTTGATCTACACATAGTAGATAGGAGGGGTGCTGAAAACCCTATAGCTGATAATTTATCTCGTTTGGAAGACATCTCTTTTGACCCTATGCCTGTTAATGATAGTTTCCCAAATGAACAGTTAAGCATGAGGGGTGAGCTCATGAGAAGCCCTTGGTATGCTGATTATGCTAACTTTATTGTCTCCAAGTATTTGCCTCCAACTTTTACAGCTCAGCAAATAAGAAAGTTCTTCTATGATTTGAGGCATTATTTTTGGGATGACCCACACTTATACAAAGAAGGAGTTGATGGTATTATGTGAAGATGTGTTCCAGAATATGAACAAAAGGAGATATTGCATAAATGTCATGGTAGTGCCTATGGAGGACATCATGCAGGAGATAGAACTGCACAAAAGGTACTACAATCAGGTTTCTACTGGCCTACCCTTTTTAAAGATGCAAGAAAATTTGTCCTATCTTGTGATCAATGTCAGCGTGTTGGTAATATTTCTAGACGCAATGAAATGCCTATGAACTACTCTCTAGTTATTGAACCTTTTGATTGTTGAGGATTTGACTTTATGGGTCCTTTCCCTCCTTCAAAAGGTTACACTCATATTCTTGTTGCCGTTGATTATGTTACTAAGTGGGTAGAAGCCATTCCTACGAAAAGTGCTGACGGGGAAAACCTCTCTAAAAATGCTTAAGGACGTTATCTTTCCTGGGTTTGGAGTGCCTAGGTATCTCATGACTGATGGGGGTTCTCATTTCATTCATGGCGGTTTTAGGAAGACCCTCGCTAAATATGATGTTAATCATAGAATTGCTTCAGCTTATCACCCCGAAACTAGCGGGCAAGTAGAGTTAGCAAATAGAGAAATTAAATCTATCTTGCAAAAGACTGTTAATAGGTCTAGAAAAAACTGGGCTAAGAAGTTGAATGATTCTTTATGGGCTTATAGAACTGCTTACAAAAATCCTATGGGAATGTCTCCTTATAAAATGGTTTATGGGAAAGCTTGCCACCTATCCTTAGAATTAGAACACAAAGCTTAATGGGCAGTGAAAGAACTAAATAGAGATTGTAAGCTCGCCGGTGAGAAAAGATTATTTGACTTAAGTTCTTTAGATGAATGGAGGAGTGAAGCCTATGAGAATGCTAGGCTCTAAGGAAAAAGTTAAAAGATGGCATGACAAGCGAATACTTAAGAGAGAATTTCATGTTGGTGAGAAAGTTCTATTGTGTAGGTCTCGTCTCAGATTTTTTGCAGGTAACCTACTATCAAAATGGGAAGGACCTTTATCATTGAAGAAGTATACCGATCAGGAGCAATACAAATTTCTTCTCTAAAAGATAATACTACACAAGTAGTGAATGGACAGCGACTCAAACACTATATTGCTGGAGATTCTTACAATGAAGATGTTGATGCCTTTCAAGTTATAACTCCATAGAAATTTATTGAGGACCAAATTCAGAGACCTGCAGAGTCCGTTTCCAACTAGGTAACAGTTCTGGTAAGAAAAGTTCCGCGAAAATACAATCCAACTATATTTTTGCAGTTTTCAGTCAATAAGGAAAGTTTCGAAGCGAAAAAGGGACAGAACCGGAGCCGGGGTGGCCCACACCACCCCATGGTGCGGGCCCACCCTTGGCCACGCCAACAGGTGGTGAGCCAACCCAGGACTCCGCCTCCGACTAGTTTTCTCCCAGTACCTTTCTTTTGATGTGAAACTTCGTAATATATAACCCCCCCAGATCTTCCGAGGTTCGTATATTGTGTTTTCATCGTGTTTTTGTTTCAATCTATTTCTGTCAGGACATACTCTTTGAGAGCTTAGAAGCACAATGGTGTCCGCCAAGGATAAAGGGAAGGAGCCCATGGAGGAAGACCTCAAAGACCCCGGGAAGGAGAAGGAGATCAAGAGTGAAGGTGAAGAGGAGCAAGGCCAACACCCGCACGCTGGCACTATCATTGCAAGCATTGGAGTGGTGGCAAATCCAGCCATTGGAGGGAATCCTCCTCATCACCATTCAGATCCCTGGTCACTTCCTCCATGCACCAGGAATCCTTTACATACCCTTATCCATGAGCATCAATACCAGAATATACCCAAGGGGAAATTACCCTCCAATTGGGATTTGCCTCATTCTAGCCATGCAGGAAAAGAAGACTTCAAGGAGGAAGAGTGGGGAAAGAATAGCAAGAGCTGGAATTCTCAACACGACATGATCATGAGCCGCATTGAGCAAAACTCACAGCTGATTAGTAATCTCACCTTCGAGATTGAGTACTTGGGGAAACTGATCAAGGAGCTCATCAAGAGGATACCACCACCACCGAAGGAGTAACTCGTCATTAGGTTTGGCATCCCCTTGGTTTGTTCCAAGCATTGGGGAGTGCCACGGTATCACATCACTATCTTCTATCTTTTAACCTTATTAGTAGAGTCATATCATGAATAGAGGAGTTATTATGTAGTATGGTTTGCATTATGGAAGTGTCCCCTCTCTCGTTAGATGTGTATCCCTTGGTGTCAGTTGCCGTTATGGAATATTAATGAGAAGTTCTATCATTCACTCTTTTGCATAGCTTATATTAGTTTTTAATTCGAGTTTATATGATTGATCTTGTTGTTAGTATTGGTATCACTTTGGGATCATTGAGTTAATTTAGTTGGTTTTGGCAAACCTG
Organism: Avena insularis; assembly: GCA_023614405.1. NCBI lineage: Eukaryota > Viridiplantae > Streptophyta > Magnoliopsida > Poales > Poaceae > Avena > Avena insularis. Next base: position 457,587,965 of record CM042694.1, read on the forward strand.
GCTTGGTCAGTAGCAACACCTTTTTGAGAGTTGGAAAGAAAAAGATAGAAGTACTCTAAAGAAAAATAATTTCATCATCTTTCTTTCTTGATTTGCTCATAAGTCTACTATTCTCTAGTTAAGATCTTTTGTGCTCCCAAGGAAGATTGCATGTTTGTCTTTATCATTTGTATGTTTGGTTGTTTCCTTCAACTCTTGTACTTGCTACCTAGCCTTGCTAGCCAAAAACCTGTACTGAGAGGGAATTCTTCTCGTGCATCCACCTCCTTAAAACCAAAACCTTTGCCATTTGTGTCCACCATACCTACCTAGTAGCATTATTGCTATTCCAAGTAAATTATTGTTTTATCTACCTCCCAAATTAAACTTGTTATGTGAAAATTAGTGATTAAAGCTCTCACGAACTTGATGGCACACTTTACTTTCTTGCATTTAATAAACTAGAACTATTGTGCTCACCTATGTTGCGTATATGCTTGTGCTTTGTAAGTTGTGAATTAACAGAACCATGCTATCATGGGGAACGCTTTCAACATTGCACTGGTACTTTGTACCAAGTTGATAGCATGTTCTTTTGTCTATGGATGTCGTCGGTGTGAAATGAAAGGGGAGCTTGTAAGTCCATGGAGTTATGCATATGTGTTAGAGAAACGCCTGGGCCGCTGGTCTAATCCATGCTGCATGGTGGAAACCTGCAGCGTAACCATAACGAGTATCTATGAAGCATTCTTCTTATAAAAAAGAGATAGAGATTGAGAAAAAGAGAAAAGAAAAAAAAGATATTATGAAAAGAGGAAAGAGAGAAAAAAGCACCATATTCCCATGGTAAATAAGAAGATTGCTGAGATGCTTGTTGTCTGCTTGCCTTGTTATTTTGATATGGGGATTCTTCCGTATCAGCGGGCAAGGGGTGCCTCATTGGCAGTTCTCTATGATACACATATGATTACGATGACAAGAACTTACCGGTGACTAAACTTGAGTAGCATGAGGAGCGGCCCTCGTATTCAAGGGACATGAGATTCTCAACTTACAACTTGTCAATTCATATCCTCATTTTTGATCACTTTAACCTTAATAACCTAAAGATGCCTATGATAGGGGCAATGAGATCTGAAAGATAGTAAGTATCATAATTTTTGGGAGCTCTTTATGATACTTGCAATCCCTGCTTCCCTCTTTGAAGGGCCTTTCTTTCACTTTGTAGTTGAGTCAGTAAACCTACTTCCTCTCTATCTCAGCAAGTATTTTGAGTTGATGTGTTTCATTCATTCATATGATGATTTATTCAATCATGTCTTATGTTCCTTGTTTTGCACATTTCTCTTATCTTGATGTTTACTACTTTGAAAGCTTTCATTGAAAAACCAGCTATTTGTGAACTCCAGCAAATTATCAACTATTCTTCGACCAAGAGCTAAGTTTGCCATTACCAATTATGATTCACTTTATGTATCTTTATTGTGTTTCCTTTACTCGTTACAAGTTGAGTTATATAATAGTGAGTTGTCTTCTATGATGATCTATGTATTTGATGAATGCGATGCTTCTTGTCCGTATTCTTTTATCGACTCTTCACTGCATAAACCTGAGGCCATGTTTATTGAGCTCAGTTTCGCTTGGGGACAAGCGCAGTCTAAGCTTGGGGGGAGTTGATACGTCCATTTTGCATCACTATTCTATGTCTTAATTCACTATTATTCATTGATATATTTCGTATTGAGAGGTGATACTTATGTTATTTCATCTATTTTTGCATGGTTGATGACTTTTGGAGCATGGACCGCTGCAGTCAGGTTTCTGATGGAAAAGGTGCTGTTTGGAGGAAAAATTCGTGAAGATCAGAAAATCGAGGAAAATATACAGAAAATCCTATTTTTCCAGAAGACTAAGGATACCAGAAGATGGAGTGGAGGTGGGCCACAGGGGGCCCACACCACCCCATGGCGCGGGCAGGCCTAGGCCGCGCCTGGAGGTGGTGTGGCCACCCTGGACCACTGCAGCCTCTCCCCTTCTGGCGTATATCAACCTTCCGAAACCCTAAGACTCGGGGAGGGACCACAGAAAGATTCCACCGCCTCTGCGGGGCGGAAAACAACGAGAGAGAAAGATCTCTCTGGCAGACAGATTTCTGCTGGGGGAATTCCTTCCCGGAGAGGGGAGATTGTCGCCATCAACACCACCATCAAGCTATACTTCATCAGGATCATCATCACCATCATCATCACCATCAGCACCCTCATCACCATCTCCATATTGCTGTAACAATTGCGTTGAATCTTGCATAGTTCATAGGGGAAACTTTCCCAGTGTTGATTACTCTTTGTAGTTGATGCTATTGAGTGAACCATTGAATTATTGTTTATGTTTAGATTGTTATACATCATTATTCCATCTCTGATCATGATCCATATGATGTCTTGTGAGTAGTTCGTTTTGTTCTTGAGGACATGGGAGAAGTCTTGTTGTTAGTAGTGGAGTTGCGTTGAGAAAGATTCAATAGATTGTTATTTAAGTTGTGGTGTACTTCTTCTAGTGGTGTCATGTGAACGTCGACTACATGACACTTCACCTATATGGGCCTAGGGGAATGCATTGTGTATTTGGCTACTAATCGTAGGGGTTGCCGGAGTGACAGAAACCTGAACCCCCGTTAGGAAACCATTGCACAAGGGACGTAAGGGTCTTAGAGTTTAAAGTTGTGGTTAGGTTTCTACCTTAAATACTTTCTTGTACTTACGGATGTTTGCAAGGGGTTTAATCACAAGTATGTATTAGTCTTGGATGGGGCGGTACATTAGCACAGGTTCACCCACACAACACTTAGCAAGCTAGAGAAGATTAATCAGCTATATGAAGCGAAAACACTTGACAGTCTTCCCATGTGTCCTCGAGAACGTTTGGTCATCTTAAGTAATACAACCGGCTTGTCCTTTGCTGCATAAAGGATTGGGCCACTTGCTGCATTTATTCCTGTTGTCTTTTATTTACTCGTACTTTGTTTACTTGCTTTATCAAAAAACCCATAAAAATACGTTTGCTAAGTATTTGCAGAGAATTCCTGATCCATACCACTAGCCAGCACCTTCTGCTCCTCGTTGGGTTCGACACTCTTACTTATCAAAAATAGTGCGATACACCCCCTATACTTGTGGGTCATCAGTGAAAAATACAAATACCTTATAGAACTGACTTTGATGGTTTATTAAGGGCATTCTGTTAATTCTTTTGACAAGATTCCACTTCTATGTGGTTAAGTACATAAAACACTACCTAACCACCCAAGGAAATAATTTTGGGCCTCCAGATAAATTCTGGTGAATTATTTCCTCAAACTAGAGTTTATTCCACTATAAAAAGCATAACTAAATCTAGGTAAGTGATAAAATAGAGAAACCACTTTTGTTGGTTTTATTTTATCAATACTTATCTGTTGGTATCATGTTTTTACAATGGTACCTTATAGAATAAGTCTTTGGTCCAAAACCCTCTCATCCCTAGTTTCTAGACTATGAAACTCATATGGTTGCCTTCAAATGTTCCAAGACAAGCTCCCAATCCTTCTATTCTATTTTCCCAACACCACTACTGATTGGTAAACTTGTATTGACAATTGCTTGCTGTATGGTTTGATGCCTATATACATTGTATTGATCGTGGTATTGTATGCTTGCATGTATACCCGATGACAGCGATAGTGTGATTGTTTGACGACGAGAAGAAAGGGACTCCTTATTGTTAGTGATTGGGTATTCTTGGTTATCTAAAGAAGTCCAGGGACTTATCGCTGATCACAGGCAAGCCACCATTTCCGAATTCCAATACTTGTCCTACGCTCTTTATTACCTATTTTCTATCCTCTTTATAAATTGCATTATCTATCTACATGTCTTGTTTCACAAATACTGTGCTAATGACTTGGCTCCTCCAAGTTATGACTTGGTGTCCCTCGTGGCACCCACCCTGATGTACCTACCATTTTATCCCTTTAGACCGAGAGTACGGTGGCCAGCATCCAACCTCGTAGAAAACCCCGGCTTTGAGAAAATGAACTATTTTGGAATTTACCCTACTACAAATGTTTCAAAATTGCTTTGTAAAAACCCTTGGGAAGAGCCATCGTTCCAAGCGGATGTTTTAACGAAAGAAATGGTGATGATGAGAAATGAGAAAGTGAAGGGATGTTCTACGCCTTTATCAGAACAATTTTATCCGTGCAACCACATTACCCAGGTGCTGGGGCGTAGCTCGTAGTTTGTCTTCTTTAGATGAGGTAGCTTGTACCATGCTTATTGGGAGATATCCCTTGAATTCTGGGTAGGCGCTAACATATCTACGGATATGGAGCCTATAGCTTGCTTCGGCAAGAGTGAGCCTGTCTTGGCATGAGTGCTGGTGCAACAATTGGGTCTCCCGCGGACAGTATGACTTAGGTGGTACAGAAGGAAGTGGAGTCACCAAGTTAAGGTATACGCCAAGCTATGGTTTGGGTATACGCATGTACGGAAGGCGGGACTATGGCTGGGAGCCACATACTCGTTGCCAGGGAGAACAAACCCAAAAGGAAAAGCAGCCTTTGCTAGGGTTGACAAGCGAAAGGTTAGGTTTGATTATCCAGACCCCCGTCTACCATGGGTAGAGGGCCGTGGTTTTATCCCGACGGATGTATTGGTTCTTGTGGGGAAAGTGCGCAAACTCTGCAGAGTATAATCTATTCGAATAGCCGTGTCCACGGTCAATGACGGTTGGAAAGGTGTTGGCTAGGAGTACCCAAATGTGGGTGTTTGGAAAAATGGATGAAAGTATGGAGGTTCCGAGGGAACCTGAGTTTAAAGTTTTGTTTTGACCATAGGTGGTCAAAGAGGTTTAAAAAGGGTTTTTCTCCAGAACTATTTTCAAAAAGGTTTTCAGCAAGGATATGGGGATATCCTCATTTATAAAAATAGAAGCATGTTTCCAAAAATCTTTTTCAACAAAGATATGGAGATGCCATAACTCCAAGAGATAGTCTAGGCTTTTCAAAAACAACCCTAGATAGAGCTATCTCGCCACAGCCAAAATTGCATTTCCTTATTCAATTTATCCTGGTGGTTTGCGAGTACATTCAAAGTACTCACTAGCATTGTACCTGGCTATTAACTTGGTCAGATATCAAGAAGAGGATGAAGTTGACGGCTATGCGGGCTAGGACATTCTCCCAGTCAGTTGCCTGTAGGTTAAGGCATGGATCGGGCTCTACGCTTAATGAAGTTCCGCTGATGTTGATCGACGTAGCCATAATGGCAACTGAGGTATGACAAGTTATGTTGGATGTTTACTTTGATACTTGTCTATTATGTGCCACGACTAAATGATCATGGGATCGTGGTTGTATGCATAACAGGGATTCTCGGAGGATTAATCCGGGGCCCCACAGACTTGGTATCAGAGCCATCCTGACTGTAGGAGACCTTAGTTAGCATGGACATTAGACATGAAATGACAAACCTATTTTCTAAAAGACAAAGGAGAAGAGATGACTATTTGAAAAAGTGCTTATGTCCTTTCCCCTCCATCTTGGAAACTACCTGCATTAATATGATTTTCTAATCCTAAAATCCTGCACACTTTTCACTAACCCGACCTAGTCCTAAACACTTTTGTAGATGGAACCTGTTGATGAAGAGTGGCTGAAGATTGGATTTCCGCGGCTCCTCTAGGACTCCTTGCAAATTTGTGGTTACCCGCAGAAACCTATCTACACCCTCCACAAGGGAGTGGAATCAGGGGACTATGTGGGACATATTGTCATACCAGCCAAGCCGGGAACCGATGGAAGCCCTATCTATTCCTATGGACCCCAGATGCCCATTCCCGCACTTGCCATGGATATGGTAGCCAGAGAAGCTTTGATGCGCATCCGTAGTTTCCTCCCAGAAATGAGACAACCCACAACCTTTTACCTCCCCATGAAGGGAAATGTCGACTGCACCGGAGGATCTCAAGACCCCAGCCTGGCATACCCTGCTCTCTCCTTTTAGACCCACTTTAGCTACTCTAGCAACGAGGTGTTAACAGCAGTCATTGACGAATACTGTCACTCCCAGATAGAGCTCTGTTGCCTACAAGCCATTCTCACTTGTAAGGAAGCTCTAGAAGCCCTGCGAAGGAATTAGGCACGAACCACCGCCACTGAAGGAACCTCGAGGGAAGCTGCTCCCAAGAGAGGTAGGAAGTGCATCACCACCAGTCAGTATCTCTGTAGGTTCAAGCCCATCCAGGAGGTGCAGAAAACCTCCACTGTTCCGCTAGAAGCCATCCACGACTCCGTAGAGGCACCCTCCAAGTAATCACCCGTGTTGCGGTACTTTCCCCTCTAGCAATAGGATAGAGTCATGTATCGTGCCTGAACGCGTTTTGTAATGTTTAAGTACTATTAGCACCTTCGGGTGCAGACAAGTTGGTTATATAATAACTTCCTTGGATTGCTATGCTTGCTTTGATGTTTTCCCTCTTGCGTGTGTTACCCAAGACGTTGCATCAGACCCACCCCGGAACAAAAATTCCCCAAAATAAAACCTCCCATGGTCGTCCAGTATTCCTCCCGAAAGCTGGATGATTGCAGGTACCCCGTTAAATACACCTCGTGAGATCTAGAACCTCTGATAGATCTACTTTATTAGACCAAAGTCGCTATCCTACAGATCTATACCCTAATAATCCCTCCGAGTTGAACTCCGAAAGCTAACCATTTAACACAGCTTACTCCCATAACCGGAACGCTTACCACCAACAGGAACTCCCTCAAGATGGCCTTGACGACTGGAAGCTTGAAAAAAGCATGTAGCCATTGCGGAGAAGGACACCAAGCCAGCAGGTGTTACGGCCACTGCCCAAACTGTGGGAAACCTCATTCGCCCAGAGTTTTCCCAACTTTGTCTGTCACTTGTTTCCTTTGCGAATGCCAAGACCATGTCCCTGTCGACTGCCCAATATATCTCCTCCTTGGCAAGGACCGTCAACTTCCCGGTGTCAGCATAGGAAGGTCGTCAATTCAGTTACGCCGAAAGAAATGTACCCGTTTCTCGTGTGATCAACACGGTCACTTCAGCCGAGAATTCCCCCAACGTTCACCCGTCAAGGACTCCGCAAAGGTGAAGCCCGAAGGCACCAAGGTCCTTACCTCAAGAAAAGACGACCATACGACCTCTCGCAACCCTACAACTCAAGATTGAGGAATCAACTCGCATCTCCAAACTACTACATCTCGTTGAAGTAAAATCAAGAGAGAAGCTCTTTAACTTACCCTAGAACTCCCTGAACGTTGGCAAGTGGAACTTGTAATAAACTAGTCCTTGTTCCGCCCTAGAATGACACCTATGATGCTACCCTACCTTATGTCATTGTACGCTACCTTAAGAACTATCTTTTGCCACCCTCATCTGTTTTTATTAAGAAGGTCCCCGACTTGTAAGTCTCCGATCTACCCCAGTCAAATCCTAAGGGGGAAGACCACGTCTTTCCTGCAAAATAGAATAATCCTCTGCCAGAACAATCCAACAGTTGGACCCAAAGACGCAAACTAGGATACGATAATCCCTTAGGAGAGACGCTGTAATGAAGGAAATATGCCCTGAGAGGCAATAATAAAGTTGTTATTATGTATTCCTTGTATATGATAGATGTTTATTTTGCATGCTATAATTGTATTGATAGGAAACATCAATACATGTGTGTTTAATAAACAAAAAGGGTTCCTAGTTATGCCTCTCTTATAGACTAGCTTGTTGATTAACAAGATGATCAAGGTTTCCTGATCATGGACATTGGATGTTGTTAATAACAAGGTCACATCATTTGTGAAATGATGTGATGAACATTCATCCGAATTATAGCATTATGATCAAGTCATTATGTTTATATTGCTATAACATCATACGAAGTAATCTTTATCCTTAGACCATGAGATCATGTTAATTGCTAACACCGGAAGAGTATCTTGATAACATCAAACGTCACACCGTAACAGGGTGACTATAAAGATGGGTTCAGTACTACGAAGGTGTTATGTTGAGGCTTATGGATCAAGAGTGGAATTTTTCAATCCAAATGACGGATAGATATACTCTGGGCCCTCTCAGTGATATCACATTAGGATAGCTTGCAAGCAAGTGATGTGATCACTAGAATGTTATATCACGGGAATGAGAAAAGAGTGCATGTCGGTAACGAGATCAAACTAGGTATGGAGATACCGATGATCGAATCTCGGACATGTAATATATCGAGAGACAAAGGGATTTAGTTACAAGTGTTAAAGGTTCTCACGATCACAGGAGTCATCGTTGAATGTGTAGGAGTCAGTACGGATCTCCAGGTCCCGCTGCTGATTATTGATTGGAGAAGGGTCTCGATCATGTCTGCATTATTCGCGAACCGTAGGGTGGCACACTTAAGAGTTACCGGACACCATTTTGGAGCACATATGTTTCAGACGAAAGAATTGCAAAGCGCAGGAATTGTTTCAATAGAAACCGGAAATTGTTTCGGGTGAAATTGCAGAAGGTGTTTCTGCATGTGATATTGAAATATTGCAAGGGGCTATATGTGAATGTTTGTTAATTAAAGTAATTAACAAAATTCTGAATAAATTTAATAAAAGAGTTTTATTAAATGAGAGAGCATTAAATTTGGAGAAATTTAATGCATTTAAAGTGGAGACTTTAAAAGGGAATGTGAAGAGGCATTTTAATGTGGAGGGGTTACCACCACATGAATGGGGGAGGTGAGGGGTCATCCCCATGCTACTGCCATGGAGAGAGGGGGCACCCCCCCTCTCCTCCTATAAAAGGCCACCCATTCCCTCCTTCATCCTCACACCTCCTTGTGAAGGATCTCTCTCCCCCTCTAGAATTATTCCCCCATGGTCTCGGATTAGCGAGATACATGTTCCCGGTGGCATTTTGTCTGGAAGGAGTTGCTGCTTCCGCTGGATCGCTGGAGCGAGGAGGTGGAGGTTGTCCGGTGGCTTGAACGCAAATGCGATCATGATGCGTCATTGAGTTGCGCTCGGACTTCCTCATGATCTTGAGATCGGCAAGTGTACGACTACATCAAGCACGAGTTCCTACTCGTTAACAAAGCTCGTTGTCTTCGAGGGTAAGTTCTCCATGGATGTATGTCCACCTGTTGCTCTGTATATAGTAGATAGATCTTGGCGTATAGTTCTCATCGTAGGAAATTTTTTGTTTTCTATGCTGCGGACCCAACAGTGGTATCAGAGCCTGATTTATGCATAGGTGCCTTGCACGGGTAGTACACATATGTTTATATGTGGGCGATGATGATCATGTTAATGCATCTTCTATGTACTTTGGATATTGGTGGCATAGTGGGATGAAGCGGCCCGGACCAACCTTACATGTCATCGTACATGAGACCGGTTCCACGACGACATGCAACTAGTTTTGCATAAGTGGCGGGTGTCTGTCTCTCCTACTATAGTCAATATCTGATTTACAACGAGTTGCTAATAACTTGGTTATCCTCGTTGTGGTTCATGTTCGTAGGTTAGACCGGTTCTATCTCCGAAAGCCCTAAGCCACGTAAAACTTGCAATTGATAAATTAGAGGCGTCTAGTTTAGATCGTTGCTGGGCTAGTGTTTTGATATGGTATTGTTGTAAGTAGATGTATGATAGATACTCTTACAACTCACTTAACGTGTAAGTTCCATAGACCTTGGCCTTACACACAAAGGAATGATAGAGATCATACCACGATGCAAATGATAGAGATCAAATGCATGGACCATATCACCTCACTTCACACATTAGCATCTTATATTGCTAGTTTGGCGCTTTTGGTAGCATTATAAGATGATCCCTCATTTAGATATCAAGATAAAATGTGTTCTTCCTTAAGTATGCACCATTTTGTGGATCGTGTTTTGAGGCATCACGTGATGATCGGGTGTTCTCGACTCTATGCTTTCATACAATGGGTGTAAGACAGTTTTACACACGCAAATACTAAGGTTCTTACTTGATGAGCCTAGCATGTACAGACATGGCCTCGGAACACGGACCGAAAGGTTAAGCATGAGTCATATAGTTGATATGATGCCCATATAGATGCTCGCCTTTGAAGCTACACCGACTCACGTGATGATCAGACTTGGTGTAGTGGATTTGGTTCATGTAATCACCAAAAGGACACGAGGGATGTCGTTTTTGAGTGGGAGTTCATTAGTAATTTGAATTAGTTGAACTCAATCTATCATAAACTTAGTCTAAATATACTTTACAAATTCTGTTGTAGATGGCACCACCTGCTTTTAATTTCAATGTGTTCATGGAGAAAGAGAAACTTGCTGCGAATGGTAGCAACTTCACCAACTGGGCTATGAATTTGAGGATTCTCCTCACTGCTGCAAAAAGCAATATGTGCTAGATGCGCCGCTAGGCCCCCACCAGCTCCTGATGCCCCTGACGAGGAAAAGAACGTCTATATAACTCGTCAGGAGGACCACAACTTAGTTCATTGCGGCATACTGTATGGGCTAGAGCCAGAACTTCGAAAACGTTTCGAAAATGGCAATGCCTTTGATACCATGGGAGAATTGAAAATGATTTTTGATACCCATGCTGCCGTAGAGAGTTATAATGCTACAGAAAAGTTCTTCAGCTGCATGATGGAGGAAAACAGCTCCGTTAGTGAGCACGTACTCAAAATGTCTAGGTACGCCGATAAGCTTGTGTCCTTGGGAATGACGATTCCCATTGACTTAGGCATACATCGTGTTCTCCAATCTCTGCCACCTAGCTACAAGAGCTTCGTGATGAACTATAATATGCAGGGCATGAAGAATTCTCTTCCCGAGCTTCTGTCAATGCTTAAGACTGTAGAAGTGGAGATTAAGAAAGAACATCAAGTGTTGATAATCAATAAGACCACCGGTTTCAAGAAGGACAAGAAAGGGAAGCAGAAGGGAAAGAAGGGCGGAAAATCTGTTGCCACGCCTGAAAAGAAACCCCGAGCTGGCCCTAAGTCTGACACCAAGTGCTACTATTGCAAGGGGACTAGCCATTGGAAGCGCAACTGCCCCAAGTATTTGGCGGACAAGAAGGCCGGCAAGGCAAACAAAGGTATACATGATATACATGTTATTGATGTGTACTTGACTAGTACTCGCAGTAGCACCTGGGTATTTGATACGGGATCGGTTGCTAATATATGTAACTCGGTTCAGGGGCTGCGGAACAAGCGACAACTAGCAAGGGATGAGGTCATGATGCGGGTCGGAAATGGATCAAGAGTTGATGTGATCGCCGTCGGAACGCTGCCTCTCCATATGCCGTTGGGATTAGTTATAAACCTGAATAATTGTTATTTGGTTCCTGCACTGAGCATGAACATTGTATCCGGATCGTGTTTGATGCAAAGTGGTTATTCGTTTAAGTCTGAAAACAATGGTTGTTCCATTTATATGAATAATATCTTTTATGGTCATGCACCTGTGTTGAATGGTTTATTTCTGTTGGATCTCGATAGTAGTATTACGCATATTCATAATGTTGATGCTAAAAGGATTAAACTTGATAATGATATATCTACATATATGTGGCACTGCCGTCTAGGTCATATTGGCGTTAAACGCATGAAGAAACTCCATTCTGATGGACTTTTGAAATCACTTGATTTTGAATCATTTGATACATGTGAGCCATGCCTTATGGGCAAGATGACTAGAACGCCGTTTTCCGGTTCAATGGAACGGGGCATGATTTATTGGAAATCATACATACTGATGTGTGTGGACCAATGAGTGTGTCGGCGCGAGGTGGATATCGTTATTTTGTTACTTTCACGGATGATTTGAGTAGATACGGGTATATCTATTTGATGAAACATAAGTCTGAAACCTTTGAAAGGTTCAAAGAATTTTAGAATGAAGTGGAAAATCATCGTAATAGAAAGATCAAATTTCTGCAGTCCGACCGTGGAGGAGAGTATCTTAGTTACGAGCTTAGCACACATACGAAAGACTGTGGAATAGTTTCACAACTCACGCCTGCCGGAACACCACAACGTAATGGTGTGTCAGAACGTCGTAATCGTACTTTATTGGATATGGTTCGATCTATGATGTCTCTGGCTGACTTGCCACTGTCATTTTGGGGTTATGCACTGGAAACCGCTGCATTCACTTTAAATAGGGCACCATCTAAATCCGTTGAAAAGACACCGTATGAATTATGGTTTGGAAACAAACCTAAGCTGTCATTTCTTAAAGTTTGGGGATGCGATGTTTATGTGAAGAAACTTCAACCGGATAAACTCGAACCCAAAGCGGAAAAATGCGTCTTCATAGGATACCCTAAGGAAACGATTGGGTATACCTTCTATCACAGATCCGAGGGCAAGGTCTTTGTTGCCAAGAATGGATCCTTTCTTGAGAAGAAGTTTCTCGCGAAAGGTGTGACTACTCGGAAGGTAGAACTCGAAGAGGTTATTGAACCTTCTCTTCATGAAATGGCGAGTAGCGCAGCTCCAGAAGTTGTTTTGGAGTTGACTTCACCTAATGAAGAGAGAGCTAATGATATTGATCATGAAACTCCGAAAGAGGACACTACCGAACCTCGCAGGTCAAGCAGGACACATGCAGCTCCTGAACTATACGACAATCCTATTATGAATTTCATGATTGATGAAATAGATGACCCTGCGACGTATGAAGAAGCGATGATGAGCCCTGATTCCAACAAATGGCTAGAAGCCATGAAATCCGAGATGGAATCCATGTACGAAAACCAGGTTTGGACCTTGGTGGACTTACCTCACGATTGAAAGGCTGTTGAGAATAAATGGATTTTCAAAAGAAAAACTGATGGTAATGTAACCATATATAAGGCTCGATTTGTCGCAAAGGGGTTTCTACAAATTCAAGGAGTTGACTACAATGAGACATTCTCTCCCGTAGCGATGCTTAAGTCGGTTAGGATTATGTTAGCAATTGCTGCATATTTCGATTATGAAATATGGCAGATGGATGTCAAAACTGCGTTCCTCAATGGTAATATTGAAGAAGAGTTGTATATGATACAACCTAAGGGTTTTGTCGATCCTAATGAAGATGATAAGTTGTGCAAACATAAGCGATCAATCTATGGATAAGCAAGCATCCCGAAGTTGGAATCTCCGCTTTGATGAGGTGATCAAAGAGTTTGGATTTGTCCAAACTTATGGAGAGGCTTTTATTTACAAGAAAGTGAGTGGGAGCAATGTGGCATTTATGATATTATATGTGGATGACATATTATTGATTGGAAATGATATAGATCTTTTAAACAGTGTTAAAAGTTATCTAAACAGCAAATTTTTGATGAAGGACCTTGGTGAAGCTTCATATATATTAGGCATTAAAATATATAGAGATAGATCAAGACGCCTAATTGGGCTATCGCAGAGTACATACCTTGATAAGATATTAAAGAAGTTTAATATGGACGGAAGTAAGAAGGGGTACTTACCTATGTTGCAAGGCAAGACATTGAGTAAGACTCAAAGTCCGGCTACGGCGGAAGAAAGAGAGATAATGGATATGATCCCCTATGCCTCAGCCATAGGCTCTATAATGTATGCCATGCTATGTACACGACCGGATGTGGCACATGCTATTAGTTTAACTAGTAGGTACCAATCTGATCCAGGTTTGGAACACTAGATAGCGGTCAAGAATATCCTTAAGTACTTGAGAAGAACTAAGGATATGTTTCTTGTATATGGAGGTGAAGAAGAGCTAGTCGCTAAGTGTTATATCGATGCTAGCTTTGACACTGATCCGGATGACTCTAAGTCTCAATCCGGATACGTATTTATCTTGAACGGAGCAGCAGTTAGTTGCAGGAGCTCCAAACAACCTGTGGTGGCTGGATCAACGACGGAGGCGGAATATGTTGCTTCTTCAGAAGCAGCGCAGGAAGCGGTTTGGATGAAGGAGTTCATAACGGAACTAGGTGTGGTTCCTAGTGCGTTTGACCCAATGGTGATCTATTGTGACAATAATGGATCCATAGCCAACGCAAAGGAACCAAGGTCTCACAAGAATTCCAAGCATATTAAGCGCCGGTTTCACTCCATCCGCGAGCATGTCAAGGATGGAGATATAAAGATTTGTAAAGTGCACACGGACCTGAATGTAGCAAATCTGTTGACTAAAGTACTCCCTAGGGCAAAACATGATCAACACCAGAACTCCATGGATGTTAGATTTATCACTATATAAACTAGATTATTGTCTCAAGTGCAAGTGGGAGACTGAAGGAAATATGCCCTAAGAGGCAATAATAAAGTTGTTATTATGTATTCCTTGTATATGATAGATGTTTATTTTGCATGCTATAACTGTATTGATAGGAAACATCAATACATGTGTGTTTAATAAAAAAAAGGGTTCCTAGTTATGCCTCTCTTATAGACTAGCTTGTTGATTAACAAGATGATCAAGGTTTCCTGATCATGGACATTGGATGTTGTTAATAACAAGGTCACAACATTTGTGAAATGATGTGATGAACATTCATCCGAAGTATAGCATTACGATCAAGTCATTATGTTTATATTGCTATAACATCATAATGGTAATCTTTATCCTTAGACCATGAGATCATGTTAATTGCTAACACCGGAAGAGTATCTTGATAACATCAAACGTCACACCGTAACAGGGTGACTATAAAGATGGGTTCTGTACTACGAAGGTGTTATGTTGAGGCTCATGGATCAAGAGTGGAATTTGTCAATCCAGATGACGGATAGATATACTCTGGGCCCTCTCGGTGATATCACATTAGGATAGCTTGCAAGCAAGTGATGTGATCACTAGAATGTTATATCACGGGAACAAGAAAAGAGTGCATGTCGGTAACAAGATCAAACTAGGTATGGAGATACCGATGATCGAATCTCGGACATGTAATATATCGAGAGACAAAGGGATTTAGTTACAAGCATTAAAGGTTCTCACGATCACAGGAGTCATCGTTGAATGTGTAGTCGAAGACGGATCTCCATGTTCCGCTGCTGATTATTGATCGGAGAAGGGTCTCGATCATGTCTGCATTATTCACGAACTGTAGGGTGGCACACTTAAGAGTTACCGGACACCATTTTGGAGCACATATGTTTCAGACGAAAGAATTGCAAAGCGCAGGAATTATTTCAATAGAAACCGGAAATTGTTTCGGGTGAAATTGCAGAAGGTCTCGGATTAGCGAGATACATGTTCCCGGTGGCATTTCATCTGGAAGGAGTTGCTGCTTCCGCTGGATCGTTGGAGCGAGGAGGTGGAGGTTGTTCGGTGGCTTGAACGTGTGTGCGAGTGCGGATGCGCTGCTGAGTTGCGGCGCTCGGACTTCCTCACGATCTTGAGATCAGCAAGTGTACGACTACATCAACCACGAGTTCCTACTCGTAAACAAAGCTCGTTGTCTTCGAGGGTAAGTTCTCCATGGATGTATGTCCACCCGTTGCTCTATATCTAGTAGATAGATCTTGGCGTATAGTTCTCATCGTAGGAAATTTTTTGTTTTCTATGCTGCAGACCCAAAATGTAAACCCTTACCACAGGAGGATCAATCCTCGCAATACTGGTTGAAGCCTGCTCCGCACTCGTGCTTTCAAGACGATTGAAGTTCAACCTCACTGTCAAAGTGACCCTGTTCAAAGACAAAGCTGACAAGTTAGTACGCGGGAAGCACATAGCACTAACTCCAAAACAAATCCCCTAATCTTACTCTCCCGAATCTCGGGACGAGATTCTTTTAAGGGGGAGAGGTCTGTAACATCCCAATTTCAGCAACCCTTATTAGTTGTCCTGAATGCAAAAATCAGGGGGAACAAAAACTTTTTCTTGTTCATTGGTGCAGTGTTTGCTTGTTGTTTGTTGGTGCTTGTGTGTGTGAGTGTATACCATATGATACTCCTTACCTCACCATCAGTTGACAAAAGCTATTTAACAAAACTATCCTGGCTCATTTTACATATCCTCAAATGTTTTGGCATTTCAAAAACATGAGCCAAGATGCTTATGTAACCAAAACTATTTTAGTATCTTCTATTGACAAAATTATGGAGAGTTATAACCTCCTTATGTTTTTAAGATAGAACCTTCAACTACTCTTCCCTTTAGGTTTCCCAAAACCTATTTTTAAAGCTTTGGAATTCTACTCTTGGTAGAGATACCAAGGACTCTCATATTATTCAAACTCCAACCTTTTCAAAATACCCAACCTTCCCTCAAGCCAGGCTTGATGGTAACCCTAGTAGTGATTTACTTAGTCTACAAGATGAGCTGCCTTGATCTGCTGTCTGATAAATTGCCTTGATCTGATGTTTGACTTGATTGCTTAGGAAGTAGTATGAGCCACTCTAGGAGCTCATAACTAGGATTAAGATGTTTCCAAATCACTACACTCTAAGCAAGAATACAAAGCTGGATTCAATCTCTAGCCACCAGATGATCATCTAAAACCCTTAACCAGATCAATCCTATAGTGATCCATTCCAGAGTCTCCAAGTCACTAAAGACCAATATCAAGCATGGATCCCTTATACTCAATATACTCTTCAACATCATCCACTTGATGATGCTTTGGTACCTTGCAACCCATCAAAATCACCACCACCCACATTCTAGTCAAAAACCATAAATCTGCCAAATTTGGCTGTCTGGAAAACTATTCCCAACATCACCTCTTTGGATATCCCCCTTTCTCAACCCTTGTGCATTATTGGTAATGCACCTGAACCATCTTGTTAACCATCCTAAGGAATACCAAAGCCCACTCTTGCCTTTGGTTAGATCATCCTCCAACCCACTTGTTCTTGATGGTTTTGTAGGCAAGAGAATAACATTTCCTGCAAATCTAGTCATCATGCCTACTTTGACAGAAGCTCACACGATCATCCAACCTTCAATGGACAAAATCTTTGCATGGTTGTGTTCCACTCATATAGGTATGTCAACATCTACTTTACTTGTTCCAAGTGGATCTCTGTGCTTCTTAAACCCACATGGTTTATAAGGCATCATGACTCATCTAGTATGGTAGCCTTATTTTCAACAAAGTTTGCCATCTTTTCCAGACCACCTCAAATGCAACCGATCCAAACTCCTACTGCCATGATCATCTATATGACTTGGTCTAACTATCCATCTATCCCTTGCCTCAAGGGGAGCTCTGAGCTCCAAGATCTAACAAGGTTTTGGTGGTATAAAGATAACCTCACCCTAGATCCACAACTCCTTGTTTTTCCATCTTATTCAAGTTGGATTTCCATTTCCCAAGGTTGAAAATGCTTGCTACACCTTTTCTACATCATCCACCTTGATCATCAAGATTTATCAAATATTACCCATAATTATTATGGCTCCAAATCTATTTAATTCCTTTAATAGACAAAATCTCAAAACTCCATCTACCAAGGAAAGCTTGGTTTTTACCAAAACACTTCTCCAACCTTTTGCTCAGTTAAGTTCCATATATCATACCCTATCATCCCCTCTCAAAAATAAATATTTTTGAAGAGATTTAATAATTCTTTTTGCCCTTTTTCCTAAATGGTAGAAACAACAAAATAAATGTTTTAAATACTTTTATGCCTCAATAAATCTTGGGAAAATTCCCCTAAGTGTGCATTCACATTTGGGACCCTCTCAAACCAAAAACCAACCTTGTCCAATGTAATTATATCAAATGATCTTCTATAAGCTACTTCTTCCCTTTTTGAATGAATGGACTTAAGAGGACTAAAACCCCTTATAAAAATCCCAAATAAATCCTAGGAGTGTACCTTGACCATGCCCATCCACCAGTACTACCTCCCCCATCTTTTACAATGCAAATTTTTGAACTCCTTCACAAGCTCTATTGTGATCAAAATTTTGCAAAACAAACAAACTTGAGCTAAACCAAGACCAAGCCCTCCCCAAAGCTTGTCAAGCACTCCTCCCTAGCAACCAATACTCCCCTGGTCGTTTGCGGTGTAGCTCCACCCTAGACCTTGCCCCTTTCACCCTTGGCTTTGTAGAGAGAGAGAGAAAACCATATCTTACAAAGATATGCCCATTTAATTACCACAGCTCCCTCCCTTTACGTCTGCCCGACAAATCCCACTCTCACCCCTCCCCACCGCCCTCTAGGCCAATCACAGGCTAGCACTACCCCTCCTCCATGTCCAAAGTGGAAATATTCACCATCTATCTCTCCCCCTCGGTATAAAGGCTAGAGGCCACCCCCATCATGCCCCTGCCCCTCATTTGCCCCCTCTCCTACTCACTCACCTCCCCTACACCCACTCCCTCCCCCTGCTTTGTGCTGCCCGGAAGAAGAAGAAGGAGAAGCCTCAACCTCTCTCAAAAACCGAGCAAGGCTCCCTCCTCCCCCTCTTTGTCCCTCTGCATGTCACTCTACCGTGACCCCCTCTTCCCTCTCTACCTAACTATGTGCTTGTTTTGGCCGAGGAACGTCTCCTCCAACCACACCGGCGAGCTAGGTTTGGGCATCGTCGTGCGAGCACCTTCCTAGGCGTGAACCCGACTGTGCCGCGCCTTGATCTGCTTGCTGTCAAGCGCCGCTTCACCTCTGCCGCTCCTCGTTGCCTCCCAAGCCCCTGGTAAGCACCCCCGGTGTGCCCGCCGGTCCCCTAGGGTTTCTGCCGCCGCGGGCTCTGTTTGCTGGAGACGACGACGCCCCACTATCAGATCCTCCTTAGCCCAATGGCCCAGATCTAGGGATACCCGTTCGGGAGCCACCGTCATTGACCAGCGGGCCCCTTTGCCAGGGATTCGAACCCTGCTCCCCCGCGCTACATCGCCTGCCATGGGCCAATTCCACTCCACCCGGCGCATCTCCCTGCAGATCAAGCCCATATACACCCCTGTTTATCCTTTTAATTTTGTTTTTCCACCAGATCTGCTAGAGTTGCTGTTTGGTTTAAATTCAAATAAAAATGTAGAAAGATGACTTTGACTAGATCCAAAAATCTTGGTGGTACATACCTATCTTGTCTAACAGAAAATACCTTTGGTTATCCCAGACTAGGTTTAGTTTATCTATGATAAATCAATTTCTAAAAATTACCTTGTCACCTAAATAATTTCCTCAGAGAGTTTTACATATCCAATAGGGAAGAATCAAAGCTCTACTGGAAGGTATTTGATACACCTGTCATCTAGCATAGGTCATATGCCAAGGTGAACAGTAGTATGCCCTTAGAAAAAATAACAAAAATAACGACTATCTGCATTGGGAAATTTCTCTAGGTCAAACCAAATGAGGTATTGATATAATTCCAACTCCCATGGTTGTGTCTTGTAAAAATCTATCAAACCCCATCAGCTCAGATTTTATTGAGCTCTGGTTGAATTATAGTGAATTAAACTATTCTGTGTACCTCTTTATCACTAGTTAAATCCCTCCAGTAGTTCTAGATATCCAAAATGGGTAATTCTAATTTCTATAGAAAGGTACTTCAAGTACCTATCATGTAAAATTGGAATCACACTAAAACCTTCTGTAAAAGAAATCTGGTGAAAAAGACAAATACCTTACAGAACTGCCTTTGATGATTTATTAAGGGCATTCTGGTAATTCTTTCGACAAGATTCCACTTCAATGTGGTTCAGTACATCAAACACTACCTAACCACCCAAGTAAATAATGTTTGGGCCTCCAGATAAATTCTGGTGAATTATTTCCTCAAACTAGAGTTTATTCCACTATAAAAAGCATAACTAAATCTAGGTAAGTGATAAAATAGTGAAACCGCTTTTGTTGGTTTTATTTTATCAATACTTATCTGTTGGTATCATGTTTTTACAATGGTATCTTATATAATAAGTCTTTGGTCGAAAACCCTCTCATCCCTAGTTTCTAGACTATGAAACTCATATGGTTTCCTTCAAATGTTCCAAGACATGCTCCCAATCCTTCTATTCCATTTTCCCAACACTACTACTGATTGGTAAACTTGTATTGACAATTGCTTGCTGTATGGTTTGATGCCTATATGCCTTGTATTGATTGTGGTATTGTATGCTTGCATGTATACCCGATGACGGCGATAGTGTGATTGTTTGACGACGAGAAGAAAGGGACTACTTATTGTTATTTATTGGGTATTCTTGGTTATCTAAAGAAGTCTAGGGACTTATCGCTGATCATAGGCAATCCACCACTTCCGAATTCCGATACTTGTTTCCACGCTCTTTATTACCTGTTTTGTATCCTCTTTATAAATTGCATTATCTATCTACATGTCTTGTTTCACAAATACTGCGCTAATGGCTTGGCTCCTCCAAGTGATGACTTGGTGTCCCTCGTGGCACCCACCCTGATGTACCTACCATTTCATCCCTTTAGACCGAGAGTATGGTGGCCATCATCCTACCTCGTTGAAAACCCCGGCTTTGAGAAAATGAACTGTTTTGGAATTTACCCTACTACAAATGTTTCAAAACTGCTTTGTAAAAACCCTTGGGAAGAGCCATCATTCCAAGAGTATTTTTTAACAAAAGAAATGGTGATGATGAGAAATGAGAAAGTGAAGGGATGTTCTACGCCTTTACCGGAACAATTTTATCCGTGTAACCACATTACCCCAGGTGCTGGGGCTTAGCTCGTAGTTTGTCTTCCTTAGCCGAGGCAGCTTGTACCATGCTTATTGGGAGAAATCCCTTGAATCCCGTGCAGGCGCTAAAGATCTACGGATCTGGAGCCTGTAGCTTGCTTCGGCAAGAGTGAGCCTGTCTTGGCAGGAGTGCCGGTGCAACAATTGGGTCTCCCGCGGACGGTATGACGTAGGTGGTACGGAAGAGAAGTGGAGTCACCAAGTTAAGGTATACGCCAAGCTGTGGTTTGGGTATACGTGTGTACGAAAGGCAGGACTATGGCTGGGAGCCACATACTCGTTGCCGGGGAGAACAAAGCTAAAAGGAAAAGCAGCCTTTGCTATGGTCGACAAGCAAAAGGTTAGGTTTGATTATCCGGACCCCCGTCTACTGTGGGTAGAGGGCCATGGTTTTATCCCGGCGGATGTATTGATTCTTGTGGGGAAAGTGCACAAACTCTACAGAGTATAATCTATTCGAATAGCCGTGTCCACGGTCAAGGACGGTTGGAAAGGTGTTGGCTAGGAGTACCCAAATGAGGGTGTTTGAAAAAATGGATGAAAGTATGGAGGTTCAGAGGGAATCTGAGTTTAAAGTTTTATTTTGACCATAGGTGGTCAAAGAGGTTTAAAAAGGGTTTTTCACTAGAACTGTTGTCAAAAAGGTTTTTAGCAAGGATATGGGGATATCTTGATTTATAAAAACAGAAGCATGTTTCCAAAATTCTTTTTCAACAAAGATATGGAGATGCCATAACTCCAAGAGATATTCTAGGCTTTTCAAAAACAACCCTAGATAGAGGATAGAGCTATCTCGCCACAACCAGAATTGCATTTCCTTATTCAATTTATCCTGGTGGTTTGCGAGTACATTCAATGTTCTCACTGGCATTGTCCCTGGCTATTAACTTGGTTAGATATCAAGAAGAGGATGAAGTTGATGGCTATGCGGGCTAGGACGTTCTCCCAGTCAGTTGCCTATAGGTTAAGGCATGGCTCAGGCTCTACGCTTAATGAAGTTCCGCTGATGTTGATCGACGTAGCCATAATGGCAACTGAGGTATGATGAGTATTTGTTATGTTGGATGTTTACTTTGATACTTGTCTGTTATGTGCCATGACTAACTGATCATCAGATCGTGGTTGAATGCATAACAGGGATTCTCGGAGGATTAATCCGAGGCCCCACTTATAATCCTATAGGAATGAAAAATGCAGGAATTGGTAAGATAAGGCATGTTTGATTGCACCATAGGAAAACACATGAAATTTTATACAGTTTAGGTACATGTCATAGTTGTCATAGACACATAGGAGTTTTTCCAAGAGGTCTCACCCCTTGTTAGAAATCCTATAGGATTGTAGTGTAGGGTAGCAATGCATAGGAGTTTTGTAGGATTTATAACTTTGAAACAAACATACTCTACTAAAAAAAATTCTATGGATTGGAATCGTATAGAATTCCTTTGGAAATCCTTTGAATCCTAATTGTGGTGGAGTCGAGTCAATGAAACCAAGTTCTATATGAGAAACCTTGCATGACACTATATACATGTTATTACCCAATATTGTGAAGGTAGTAACATGTTGAAGTTTTACTAGTCTAAGTTATTTAGCACCTGAGCATGCTAAAATATGGAAGAGAAAGAAAACATCCAGCCAGAGCTCATTTTTGGGTGGAAGCACGAGGAAAACAGAAGGAAAGTTGGGCTGGACTATCACGGGCCTAAATTTTCTCTACACTGCTGCGCCTGCGCGGTTGTACTCCGTACTCCATTGGAAGAAGAGGTGACTATGATTCGCAAAAAAGGAAGAGGTGACTTCTGCGATGCTTCCCACCTGAACAAGTGATATTAAAGGCATAGAGACACCGATGCATGAGTGGAGCAGAGCAGCCAATGCTGCATTGAGGAGGAGAGAGGGAGGATGATTCTCCTTCATCTAGGAGATATGAGCTACTCCTACAAGTAGTAATTAATTAGGCCTTGCATGACACTAGACACATGTTATTACCCAATACTTTGAAGGTAGTAACATGTGAAAGTTTTACTAGCCTAAGTTATTTAGCACTATGAGATCATAATATGGAAGAGAAAGAAAACATCTAGCCAGAGCTCATTTTTGGTGGAAGCACGAGGCAAACAGAAGGAAAGTTGGGCTGGACCACCACGGGCCCCAACTTTCTTTGCACTGTCGCGCCTACACGATTGTACTCCATTGTGTGGAAGCTTAGGGCATCACCTATGTATGTGGCAGAATTTGTCCATAAGCTGGGACCCACGTACCATACCACAAGCTAATTGATTGCACCAAAATATATCTAGTTGAACTTGTCTATAAGCTAGACCCATGTGTCGGTTAAAATTGTACACATGCAAGAGAGAGGAGAAACTAAAATAGTATTCTATTGCTTATGGACAACCCACAAGCTTGTAGGTCACCTTTAAGGTTTTGAGCTTATGGATAGCTTATTGATAGCCTCCACTATGTATGTGGAACTTATTGTGGACTACTTTTTTCTTATGGATAGCCTTGTTGCTAACATAGTGGATGCCCTTACATGGGAAGGAAGAGGTGACTATGATTCGCAAAAAAAGGAAGAGGTGACTGCTGTGTTGCTTCCCACCTGAACAAGTGCTAGGCATAAATGCATGAGTGGAGAAGAGTAGTAAATGCCGCATTGAAGAGGAGAGAGGGAGGATGAATTTCCTTCATCTAGGAGCCTTTTCTCTCACGAAAGGCAGCAACAAGACATAACTTTACGTAGATGAGCCTTTTTTTGAAACAAGGCAAAAGATTTGCTGTGGAAGGAGTCCTTGCTCGCCTCGCTAGCAGTACGAGATCTATTAGGTACCAAAAGCTGAGTACTAATAATACAAACAGGATTAATACTTGAGTACTACTAGTAGTTTCTATAAGTTCCGTAGTTCCATCGAGGAGCAATAGTGGCTAGTATAAGTATACTAGATTGTTAGGATACTTCTTGCTTGCTCGAGTTCCTCCTACATAAAGGCTCGAATAAAAGTTCGATGATATTCATGTCAACTTCCAATGAAGTGGCATACCGTTGAAAACATTGAGACGAAGTCCATGTGCATGTTCCTTGAACCAGAAGATAGCCATTTCGTGTTCTAAGAGCTCTGCGTCCCTGACAACATTTCACCTGCTCGTACCAGTAGTTATCCCCGCACACCCATCATCGCCCATGGAAATCATGACTTCATGATAACATTTGTACAACTTATTGGTCACACACATATTTCTTTCTTCACATAGATGATTCTTGAAGACATTCTGACTGTAATCCAGTGAGAATCACTAAAACTAGAAGAAAACAACTATCATAAGTTTACGACTTGTTGACTGGTGAAATAGTAAAATAGATGCATGCTTGATTCGTATGATAGAGAAAATAAATATAGGATTGCAATGTCATGCCCACTCCGATCCTACGGGAATTCCATATGAACCAAATTTTGTTTGACTCTATCGTAGTAGGACAAAGAGAGGATTCTGAAAAAAGAGGTGTGAGTGGGTGTTTGATTTCCTACAAAATATAGTACAAAGGAATACTTAGGAATAATTCCTATGGGAATTAGTCCTACAAATGTAACAACCATCTTGGAAAATTTTCCTATAGATTAATCCTACAAATTTCTTAGGCAAATCTTTTGAATCAGACGGCTACTAAAATTTCTTACCTTTTCGAGAAAAAACTAAAATTTCTTACCATCATGGCCCCTCCTTTGTTGAATGAAGAAGAGGTGAGCTCGCAAACATGGAAAGGTATTTTAGGTTTTATCTAGGAGAATTTATTCTCGAGAAAATCCCACCTTCTGTAAGATAAACACACATTATTGCCGTAAATGATGTACCGTTCGAACCAATCTTTTCGCTCATAAGAAGGACCTACATGAAAGAAAAATAAATCTTAGAGAGTAGTATATGTTTCCATAGTCTAATTTGATTTCAAAATCCAACTAAAACTTCACCCCTTATAGCCGCAATTTCTTCCTCATCACTATCAGTTACATAACAGTCAGTGTAGCAGATATCATCATCGCTCAAACTATCCATGATTTTCTACCTTGCTTGGAATTAGAACCTATAAATGACATTTCTTATTATAGCACTAAAATGCATGGAATTATAACCAGTTCAAGTGAAAAATGCTATCCCCAACAACAACCAACATGTTTCACCAAGGATTCACTTTGAAAAAGTACATCAATCTCAATATATTTGTATTTATGCAGATTTAAACAATGAGGAAGAAAATAGAGGGGAATGAAAGAGATTCGAAAAAATTGGTTTAGAGACAGATAATGGAATCATTACAAAAAGAGGAACTGTGGATGTTTTCTACAAGCGAGAGATGAATATTATACCTCACTATTCTGGGTCGCAGTCCGCGTAGCGGTGACAGGAAGATTGACCTGTGCAGCACTAGAGATGACGACAGCGGTGAGAGGAGACAGTGGCGAGAGGATGAGTGTGTTTTCTAGATGATGGTGGACGGATTAGGCAATGCGGAGGTGGGCAGAGTAGAAAAAATCCGATTTGGGATGGTAGGTATTGACTGACAATGCATCATGGACTTGTGGGCCCAACATGTGCCGGGTCCATGTGAATGTAGCCGTGCTTCCTCGGTGCGGGGTAATAAATGGAATATATTGAGTAATAAGGAAGGCTGGCCGGGTCCTGATGAAGTGCATCAAATGCGATGATAGCATTGTGATAGTTCTATTAAAAAATGTACTTCCTCTATCCCAAATTAGGACGCATATAGTTTTTGGTCAAAGTTAACAAACTTAAAGTTTGACCGACTATATAGAGAAAATTTTCAACATCTACAATATCTAATGCACACTATATGAAGATATATGTCATAATGGTTCTAACAATACTAATTAGAGTTTATAAATATCAATACATTTTTTATATAGTTGGTTAAATTTTGAAAAGTTTGACTTTGACCAAAAACTATATGCATCCTATATTGGGATAGAGGGAGTAAGTTGGAATATTTTAAGCATAGAAGATTGTAGAATGATGGAGAAGGGTGTTTTGAGGTTAGACAAGAGTCTTACCGCTGTGGAGTGTAGTACAAGCTCAAGTCTAAGAACATAAATTATTAAAAGGGCCCATAGTCGGTCTTTATATCCTTCATATAATGGCATCTCATGCAAATATAAAAACAAGATTGACTGGTACATTTGCTAAGTACTGGGTCCTATGAAAAATAGTTTTGCTACCCGAAAATCTTTTTCTGACACTTTTTGACAATATTTCTTAGACTCAAGCTAAACAGTGTACACGCTCTAATCTTCTAGATGCAAGAATGGAAAAGAAGATCCAACGCTTACCATTGTTGGGATTTGCCAGACTTGGTCCAACGGTAAATATTCAAATTTGTCCATACACTATATATCTAAGTTGCACTTGCCTTGCACACTTGAGAATCGGATAATATAAGTATGACATATCATTTTTATATAAAATTATAATAGGTGAATCTCATAAACTAATTATAATTTTGAGCCACGTCCGTAAAATATCAAGTGTATATTTGGTTCTTGTACTTTGTATCATGTAAAAATCAATCTATTAGCTACCTAATACTCGACATGCTCTAGATAATTGGCGAAGAAGATTTTAGAATTATTGAGAAGTGTGTTTTAAGGTTTGTGCATAAAGTTCATAGCGCTAAAGACTATTAGTAAATTCGTATATATGCATGCTAGAGTGGATACAAGATACACGGTTTGCAATGTTGGGATTTGCTAGTCTTGATCCAAAGGTCAAAGTTCAAATTTATTCGTACATTATATATAGTACTAGTAAGATTATATAATAGGTAAATCTCAAAAAATTATAAATTTGAACGACATCCATAAAGTATGGGTGTATATTTGGTTCTTGTACTTTGTATCATGTTGAAGTCAACGATTATTAGCTATCCGACAGTTGAAATTTTTGGTAACATGGTCTAGAGAAACGAGGGAGAAGATTCTAGAATGATGGAGAAGTGTGTGTTGAGGTTTGTGCATAGCATTGATTGTGCTAAAGACTATCAATAGAATCTTCTAGATGCTAGAATGGAAATAAGATCCAACAGCTAGAAATGTTCAGATTCGCTAGTCTTGATCCAATGGTCAATATTCAAAGTTATTTGTACAATATATAGTGGTAAGATAAGATAAGAAAGACGAGTTAAATATACTAACAGTCCTTGCACTTGTCGGGATGACACAATTTAGTCCTCGTACTTGAAATTTGCTGAATTTTGTCCGTGTACTTGTAAATTGGGCTCGATTTAGTCCTAATCCATGTTTGGTGTCGAAATTGCGCAGATTCAGATGCCACGTGAACTGGAATCTTGCAAGAACACCCTCCCACATCTAGAATGTTTTTTTCCACTACCAGATATTTGCGCGTATCTCCCTCCCCATCAGATCCATTATGCAGAGCGCCCCACGATGTTACAGATCCTTTCATCCCATAGAGTTCTATTTGAGGTAGAAAAAAGGAAGGACTCAATGGAGGCGGAGGCGACGGGCAGGCGACAGAGGTGGTGATCGCTGAACCAGAAGGTGGAGTGACATATTTACAATGAAGGGTTAACTAAGAGTAACAGAGTAACATGGGAGGGGCTAACTGCAAATTTCCGGTCCATCTTTGCTCTTGCAAGTGGGACACGCCTCCATGTGGCATCCGCGTGAGCGCAATTTTTATACCAAACATGGAATATGACTAAATCGAGATCAATTCACAAGTACACGAGCAAAATTCAGTAAATTCTGAGTAGGAGGACTAAATCGAGCCAACCTGACAAGTATAGGGACTATGGGTGCATTTAACTCTAAGAAAGACTATCAATAGTATCTTCAAGATGCTAGAATGGAAACAAAGATCCAACGATTGTCAATGTTGGGATTTGGTGAATCTTGATCGATCCAACGGTCAATATTCAAAGTTATTCGTAAATTATATAGTGGTAAGATAAGGTAAGAAAGACTAACAATAATAGATGCTAGAATGGAAAATAATATCCAATGGCTAGCAATGTTGGGATTCACGAGTCTTGATCCAAGGGTCAATATTCAAAGTTATTCGTACATTATATAGTTGTTGGAGATTTGTCCCATGAAGGATCTAGGGTCCAACGATCCCTAGGTTTGTGAGGGAGCTGAACACGTGGTTCCAAAGGAACTCGACAACGGCGGAAATGATAGAGCAAGCAGACGACATCGAGGTGACACCAATGTTTTTTACCTAGGTTCGGGACCCTCGTGAGGAGGTAAATCCCCTACTCCTGCTTTGTTCTATTGCTCACTTGCTTCACGAGGGTACAATGGAGGATGAAAGTCTAGGGTTTTTGATCTCAAGGATCGATCCCTTCCAAGGTAGGATAAGGGATCCTTATATAGGATAGCATCAGGCCTCTTCCCCCTGTCCATGGGCGGAAAGGGCTACCAAATTCTCGCCCAGATGACCTCAATCTCTCTTGTCTTCTTGTGGTCACCAGCCAGCTGCCGTGTTAGGCTGGTGGTCGGTCATCCTTCCACTTTATCTCGTCATTCTGGTCTCTGGCCGTGTTATACACTCTCTTCGTCCTGCGTCATCCTTCTACCTCTTGTGCTTCGCTTTCCCTGGGTGGACCGGTCGCCGCTTGGACTGACCGTTGGCACATCGTCTTGCTGGGCGCACTTTTCGTCGGTGACGCTCCCCTACCGATGCCTCGCCAGGGGTGTTCGGTGCCGTGCCCCGACCGTTTTGGGAACTTATAGAGGCTCCGGGCTTCATCCTCCCTCTCAAGGCTCACTCTCCTTGCGAGCCCTCGAGAGGATGTATCTAGTGGGCCTGACAACCTGGCGAGACGGGGTACCTCTGGTGCCAATAGTCTAACAGTAGCACCCGGTCGCTTGGCTTGCACACCACCTACGAAGGGGCAAGGAAGTCAAGGGACCAACTAGCACCGAGCCCACGAGCAGTCGTGTCTGGGCACGATCCTCGAAGTTGCTGACTGCGGCTTCCACGTGCCTACGCAGGACGTGGCGCTCGCTCGGTGTAGGACCCTTCGCTTCCACTACTTGGCCTTGGGGGCTGAGTCGCCCATAAAAACCCCAAATTCGAGGGGACTCACCAGCTCCCACCTTCCTCCGTCGCCAGTCTGTTAGAGCCCTCGCTCCAACACCGCTGTTTTCACTCCCATAGCACGTGATATGGCACTCAAGAGAACGCGTGCCGCTTTCGCTATGCTGAGCTTCCCCCCATTGACCGTGGGGGCCCTACCACCGATGAAAATTCTCAATGAGGAGGGGTTTGAGAAGGTCCGCAAGTTGATGGCCTCCAGCTCGAATGAGTGGGGCGCTTCGCGGGTGTGGTGTGCCATTGTTGGAGGAAGTGGGTGGTGCGCCGCCGTGGCCCCTGTCTTTACC
This sequence comes from Avena insularis, assembly GCA_023614405.1. Lineage (NCBI taxonomy): Eukaryota > Viridiplantae > Streptophyta > Magnoliopsida > Poales > Poaceae > Avena > Avena insularis. Next base: position 457,617,057 of record CM042694.1, read on the forward strand.
CATTCTATCGCCACCGGCCTTGTCCCGCCTTTCTCCCCCTTTCTCATCACCGTATTGGACCATTCATCCAACTACTCCACCCTCACCCTCGAAGAGTGACCCTCCTGGTCGCCTTTGCGTTCTGGTGCGAGGCCTTTGTCGGGGTGATGTCGTCCTTGGCATTGTTCCGGCACTTCTGCAGCCTCCACGTCCTTGCGCTGGGGGATATTCTCGGTGGCATCAGATTCTTTGCCGAGGGGGAGGGGGTTTCCTGCCCATCTCCGTCCTTGGCACGATGTCGGAATTCCGCGACAACTGGGTCCTGGTAGACGCCTCACGGGCCTGGCCTCTGCTTCATGCTCCCACGAGGGAGGCGGTGGAGAATCCGGGCTAGGCTCGTGAGGCGGTCACCTGTATGAGTCTCGGTCCCCTCGAGAGGCGTGCGGCGTACCTTGTAACTACCTCGGTAACTTACGCTCCTAGTACAAGCCTGGATGTTCAGAAATGGTTGAAATAGTACGGTGGGGCCCAAATGCCACTCACAGGTAGACCTTTCGGCCGTCCCAACCATTTCCAAACATCGGGACAGGAACGGGTGGCGTGTCGGCAGCGAAGGATCAACTACATACACAAATGAGTATGTATGCAAGCCACCATACAAAGACATCGAGCCATTCCATCTAAAAAGAAAGGAAAATATAGCAACGCCATACCAAGATCCAAATATCCTAGATAGATATAATAGTTTAGGATATCTCCTCATACATCAATCAATCAGAGTATCAAGCGGAAGCGGAAGATGAATCCGAAATGCGGATAAGAAGCAAATCGGCATAAGATGCCCCATAAATAAGCACATCCCGCCCACAGATCTCACGGATCCCCGTTCCCAGAATCTCTACACCGAATGATCGTTGCCCATATCGTCCGTCTCTTCCAACCAGTATCCATCTTGTGAGTGTACCTGTCCATCTGAACCAATAATTTATCGTGTGAGACCCTAGAGGTACTCAGCAAGTCTTTATGCCTCTAAAGGGGACACAACTTGGGTTGACGCAATTGCAGCAAAAGATAAACCCTAGCAATTCTATAGATACTCGCTAACCATCCGCCTAACCAGAGATAGACGGATGTCCGTGAATTAATAACAACAGTTATAACAGTTATAACGGTAATATCCACAGATCCATCCTCCTCCTCGCTTACCGACGAGGAAGCGGACGAACAACCCCCCATCCGTTGGCAGTTTTATTATCCATTTCATGAGGGTTGCACTATTTACTAGTCAGGTACCTAGTCTAGTCAGATTAAATGCGGTACTTTAGTTATGCTTGTCTATGATCGAGAAACTGTGCTCCAAGTCGTCCATAACCGCGGACACGGCTTTCAGAAAGTTTTACCCTGCAGGGGTGCACAAATAGCAACACACACTTGATATGCCTCGGAAAAACCAAATCAAAACCCAACGAGGCGCCACGACAAAGCGATCGAGGATTCAGAAATATTTCAGGGGCCACCCCATTAAGCTACCATGACGAAGTTGGCCGACTCGAGACGGACTCAAGGTTTGCGTAATGGCTGTGAACGATCGAACCCGAAAATGTGACTGGGCTTGTCGACACCGAAAACACTCCGCTTCCCTAACAAAGACAAAGCGTACCTCGCACAATTTAAATAAAGCAAGAAAGCATGGCATAAGTACAGGATAGTAAATAAAACCTCAAACTAGTTTGTGGCCCCAAGAAATAAGAATGAATCAAGCTCGCCTGGGGGTTCATAAGCCTCCTAGATGTGGATAGCGCGAATATTCAAGGAACAGGAATCAAGTACTCATGGTCCCACGGACACAAGTGAGCCTGAAAACCAAATAGCGAATATGGCTCACCGATGCCACTTTCATTAGTTATCCCATTACTACTCAGGTTAAGTTGTATAGGTACCTCGTTATCCATCGACACTCACATACCCTACACATGTTGTTCACGACTGCATGGCTCAAGCAACTCCTGTAGTAAGGGCTCATGGGATGGAGGAACAAGCTTCGGTGGGGTTTAAAAGTAAAGGCTATGCAATACTTGGGATTCAATTTAATGCAATCGCGACTCAATGATGCAAGAATAAGAAAGAGGCAATAGGTACTATATGTATGCAAGCATGTGGTAGTGCTTGCCTGGCATCTCAGTTGAAGCAAAGGATGGATCTGGGTAGTGCTCCTGGTTCTCTTGATATATCCCCTGCTCAGCGTCTATTCGAAGAAGAACCAAACAAACAAGGCCAACATAAATAAAGTGCACAAGCATATGAATAAATGCATCAAGAAAACAAGCATGCCATGATGAATGATGCACAATTTGCATGGCAATAAAGTAGCATGGCATGGGTGAGGTGTGGAGTACAAGAAATAAACATTTTATTTGGTTTTGGCCCCATTTTATTCTCATTTTAGTTGCTGTCCACATTATATTTATATGATGCATGCTTCAAATCAAACCATGGAATGCATAAACAGAAAGGTCTCGTCGAGCTAATCATTTTAAACATATTATTTGTTAAATTTGGACTTATAAAACAAAAGTTATTAATTTATTAAGACAAAAGGGCATTTTATTGTAATTTTGAATAAACTTGGAATTTTAAATGTTCAAAATATATTTTAGATGGCATATTTGAATTTCTCATATTTTTCTGAATTCAAAACATATATTATATGTATTATTTGAGTTTATATTATAAAAGATATTTTAAAACAGAAATAAATTTGAAATTGGAAATAAATTTGAAAAGATTTGAATTTAAAACAGAAAACAGACAACACTTTTCGTACTCAGACTAACCCAGCCACAGCCAATGACATGTGGGGCCAGCAGTTGACTCAGCAGCCCACCGCGCTTAAAAGCTTCTGTCACCGCGAGCTAGGCTAGACTAAGAGGCTGACAGGTGGGGCCAGGGTGCTCGCGGACCCACGCGACAGAGAGATGCGGAGGGCTGACCACGTGGCGTAGAGGGGGACTGCGGGTTGAGGCTAGGGTTATACGGGGTGCTAAATGCAAAACTGCGCAGAGGCAGGTGGGGCCGATAGGAGGCTGGGTTGTGAGATCAAAAGGCAAGGGTGTTCGCAAAACGGCAGACCATGGATCTTCTCTCTGAAACTGCCAGTCGACAGATCGGTGCACGACCTGACGCAGTGCGGCGCGCGTGGGGCTCGATCCTAGGACGTGCGGCACGCGCTGGGGGGCGGAGCCACTGCGCTAGGGCGGGGGTCGGTGACAGAGGAGTGGGCGTGGCCTAGATGAGGTGCCGTGACGTGTGGCGCAGGACGGTTGCACTCCGACGAGCGGAGGCTGTTCGACATAACGACCGGCGAGGCTAGGGCGAGACGGCGAAGGGGACCTTGTCAGGGAGAGAGAGGGGCTCACCGCGAGGCTGTCGGTGGCGATGGATCGGGTCGGCGAGCAGTGGAATGACGAGGACGCAGACGGACGGCTCGGGTTAGGGTTTCGGGGAGGCGTGTCGGTACTGGCGGCTCCGGTGCTCCTCTTCGTCGACGGCGTGTACAGGGCGTATCAGGGGCCCCTTCTCGATCTTCCAGAGCACTCCACCGATGAGCTGCGCGACTGGGTCTTCGGGGCGGAGTAGAGTCCGACGGTGGCCGGCGATGGTGTGGCGGTGACGGTGGAGAAGAGGGGGAAGGAAGCAGGGTGCTGAGGCTGGATCTGGCGGGGCAGAGAGGAGAGCTGGGAGGACGATAAAGCAGAGAGAGGGGAGGGGGTGCTGTGGGGAGCAGGTAGACGATAAAGGTGGCTCGGCCACCTTTATCCTCCCTCTCCTTCACGTGCTTGGTGTGGGCAGGCAGCAAGGGGGTGGCTTCCAGGTGGGGTAGGGCAAGCCAAGGGCAGGGTGGTTCGGTGTGGGGCTCACCAGGCAGAGAGGGAGAGAGAGAGGGGGTAGCCTCGGTTAGCTAGGGTTGGAGTGGTAGGCTCGGGCTAGGGCTTGGGGCAGCTAGGGTTGGGGCTTAAGGAGAGAGGGTGGCCGGTGGGGCCAGCTAGGGTCTGGTTTAGAGGAGTGGCTCGGCTGAAGAGGAGAGGAAGAGGGGGAAGGTGGTAGCTTAGGGTTTGGTACTAGGTTAGGGCATGGGGGGGTATGGTGAGGATGGGGTAAAGTAGATTAGGGTTTTAGAGAGAGAGAGAGAGATGGAGTGGTTTTTCTAAGACAAGATCAAGCATGATCACCAAGCTTAAGCAAGCTAAAACCAAAGGAGAGAAGAGAGGAAAGGTGATGATGGTAAGGGTGGGTATGGTGATGAGGTTTAGGCAAGGTCAAAATGGATCAAGCCCAAAGAGAAGGAGAGAGAGAGATCTAGAGATGATCCACTACAACAACAAATAAAAAGCAAAAGACAAGCAGAAGATGGTACTTGCATGGCCCATGCAATTATTTAATGCCATGTTGATTCTTGTGAAAACTATATTAATACATGGCATTATTATTATGCATTCCCAAAATTGGAGTAAGGCCCAAGCAAAGGAATTTAGAAAGAATTCCAAGTGGAGTATATGGAGATGATCACATTGGATTATATTTGGGACTTGCTAGTGTGTATATGCCACTAGGTATTTAATAAGCCCACAAAAATATTCCAACATGATGATAACCCCAAAAATCACACATATGGAAGCTAGGAAAAAGGTTCCACTCACAAGGCATGCCAAGGTGGCCATGTGGCTCTCATATATCAATAATGTGAAAACAACATGATACTAAGATGAGAGCATGTGGTAGAAGAACTGGATCCATCCCAACCCACATGAGCTAGAGGTAAAACCAATAAGTGCCAAGCTCATATTTAGTTGGATGGTGGAATTATAAGGTGGTGAAAGAAAGGTGGTGAAGTTAATAAGAGATATGCCCCCAACTCAACTTGGGCATTGAAACAATATATCAAGAACCAATTACAATATCAAGAGGCAAAAACAATTAACAATGCATATGAGATAAGAACCAAGTGAAGAGGGTTTTTATATGATGCTCAAATGCAAGGTGGCATGATGACATGAGCATGATATAATGATGATGCAACAATTATATAGTTGAAGTAGCCATTATATTACTAGACCAAGTAGCATTACAATTGTTAGACAATTGGGATGCTACAACTCTCCCCCACTAAACAGGAATCTCGCCCCGAGATTCTAGGATGAAGAAGAAGACTCAAACAGGGTAGGATACTTGGCACGGAGCTCATCTTCACGTTCCCAAGTGGCTTCATCAACAGAATGGTGCGACCACTGCACCTTGCAGAACTTGATGGACTTGTTGCGAGTCCTTCTTTCTGCGACTTCAAGCATTTTTGTGGGGTGTTCTTGATAAGACAGGTCTTCTTGGAGATTGATAAGCTCATGGTCCACGGTCCTGCTGGGATCCTTGAAGCACTTCTTGAGCTGAGAGATGTGGAAAACATCATGGACCTTGAGTTTTTCCGGGAGCTCAAGAGCATAGGCAACTTCTCCTCTTCTTCCACGAACTTTGAAAGGACCGATGTATCTAGGAGCCAGCTTTCCTTTGATACCAAAACGGTGCGTGCCTCTCATGGGAGTGACACGAAGGTAAACGAGATCACCAGGGACATACTCCATGTCCGTGTGCTTCCTGTCATAATTGCTCTTCTGGCGACTTTGAGCAATCCTCAGATTTTCCAGAATGATGTGAACCTTCTCCTCCGCTTGAGTCACAATGTCAGGGCCAAACAAGATCCTTTCACCTGCGCCCGACCAACCAATCGGAGTTCTGCATTTGCGACCATAGCGAGCCTCAAATGGTGCCATCTTTAGACTTTTCTGGAAGCTGTTGTTGTAAGAGAACTCAGCATAAGGAAGACATTCTTCCCACTTCATGCCAAAAGAGATAACGCAAGCACGAAGCATATCCTCCAGAATCTGATTGATCCTTTCAACTTGTCCTTGCGACTGAGGGTGGTAAGCTGTGCTGAAGTTCAACTTTGTTCCCAAAGCAGGTTGGAAACTCTCCCGAACTTGGAAGTGAAGATGCTTCCAGTCTGAACTGATCTCAAGAGGAACCCCATACAGAGAGACAATTCTGTTGATATAGAGCTCCGCCAACTGAATTGCAGAAATGGTTTCCTTGACGGGGAAGAAGTGAGCCACTTTAGAAAGCCTGTCAATGACAACAAATATTGCATTGTTGCCCTTCTGCGACCTCGAAAAACCAGTGATGAAGTCCATCTCTACTTTCTCCCATTTCCATTCTAGGGGTTTTAATGGCTGTAGAAGACCGGGAGGTTTCTGATGAACAGCTTTCACTCTGCGGCAGACATCACACTCCGAGACATACTTGGCACAATATCTTTTCAAACCAGGCCACCAATATTGTGTTTTCAAGTCCATGTACATCTTTGTGCTGCCAGGGTGGATAGAAAGAACAGAATCATGCGCCTCCTTGAGAACTTGCTCTCTCAAACCCGGGTAGTTCGGAACAAACATCCGGTGTTCAAAGAAAAGCGTGCCTTGATCATCGACGTGGAAGGACTCATACTTTGGAAGCTGAATCCTGGAGATGATCTTTCTTGTGTACGGATCACCAAGCTGAGAAGAACCTTTTCTTCCAAGAGATGTTGCTAGAAGGTTCGGGAGATACCCTTGTTCCACAATTTCGAGTTAAGTCGACGAATTCCTCGCACAAGAGAGGCTGTTGTTCTTCCATCATGAGGTTGTTGACATAAGCTTTGCGGCTGAGAGCATCTGCCATAACATTAGCTTTGCCCGGAGTGTAGTTGATGGTCAAATCGAAGTCATTGATTGCTTCAATCCATCTCCTTTGCCCAAGGTTGAGATCAGGCTGAGTAAAGATATACTTGGACTCTTGTGATCGTAAAAGATCTCTAGCAGTTTGCCAAGCAAGTAGTGCCTCCATACTTTCAAAGCAAGGACAACTGCTGCGAGCTCGAGGTCATGTGTAGGATAGTTGATCTCATGCGTCTTCAACTGTCGAGAGGCATAAGCAACAACTTGTTTTTCTTGCATAAGGACCACACCCAATCCATGCAAAGAGGCGTCACAGAAAATCTGGAACGGCTTGGATGTATCCGGAGGAACCAAGACTAGTGTGGAAGTGAGCTTCTCTTTGAGTGTCTCAAAGCTTGCTTGACATGCAGGAGTCCAAAGATATTTCTTGCCTTTCTTGAGGAGATCGGTAAGAGGCTTCGCTATCTTCGAAAAGTTCTGAACGAAGCGGCAATAACTAGCCAAACCAAGGAAACTCCGCACTTCTTTGACATTAACGGAGGAAGCCATTCAACAATTGTCTTCAGTTTCGGATTGACTGCAATGCCCTTGGCAGAGATGACATGACCAAGATAGGTTACTTGAGGCAGCCAAAACTCACACTTGGAGAACTTTGCATACAAGCGGTTCTCACGAAGCTTGCTTAGGACACACCGGAGGTGTTCTTCATGCTCTTCTTGTGACTTAGAATAGACTAGGATGTCATCCAGGTAGACCACAACGAACTTATCAAGATACTCCATGAAAACCGAGTTCATGAGCCTCGAGAAGGTGGCAGGTGCGTTGGTGAGACCGAAAGACATAACCGTGTACTCATACAGGCCATAGCGGGTGGTGAATGCTGTCTTCGGAACATCTTCCTTGCGAATCTTGATTTGGTGATAACCACTTCTCAAGTCAAGCTTAGAAAACCAGCTCGACTAGCTGATCGAAGAGATCATTAATCCGCGGAAGGGGATATTTATTCTTGATGGTTTTTGCATTGAGAGCCCGATAGTCAACACAAAGTTTATCAGTCTGGTCTCGCTTCTTCACAAACAGAGTTGGGCTACCCCAAGAAGAAGTACTATGCTGAATGAAACCCAACTTCTCTTGTTCATCAAGCTGGCGTTTGAGTTCAGCCAACTCAGCAGGACCCATCTTATAAGGCCGCTTGGAGATAGGAGCGGTACCAGGTTCAAGCTCAATTACAAACTCAACCTGACGATCCGGAGGCATACCTGGCAACTCTTCAGGAAAGACATCTGGGAACTCACAGACCACCGGAACACTCTGAATAGCTTCCATAGCATCAACATTTAGAGCCGCCAAAGAGAAAAGCTGGATAGCAGGAGTCAGACTTGGAGAATAGACTATATGGCCTTCAGGAATCTTCAGAGAAACCGAGCGTTCAGCACAATCAATCACAGCTGCATTTGCCGTCAACCAATCCATGCCCAAGATGACATCAATGTCAGAATTGCCCAGAATGATTAAGGAAGCCAAGAACGAAGAGCCACCGATCTCAATTTGATTGCCATTGCTGATTTTAGAAGCTGCCATTGTTGCTCCAGGAGAAAGGACCATTAACCGCTTAAGGAGAGGATCCATAGCTAAGCCATTCTCATCTGCAAACTTGGTTGACACAAAAGAATGCGATGCACCAGAATCAAACAAAACTCATGCAGGGACTGAGTTCACGGGAAGCATACCCATCACAACTCCAGGTGCATGCTCAGCTTGAGCGGCGTTGATCACGATTAGCACGAGCAACAGTAGACCCGGGCTTGGTGTTGATGTTGAGAGCCCGAGGTGGTGGTGCACGAACCAAAGGAGAGCTTGCCGCAGATCTTGGAGGTGGTGGAGGAAGAGCCTTGTTCTTCATCGGACAGTTCCATTGTTGATGTCCAGAGTCTCCACAAGTGTAACAAGCACCAGGTGGACGTGGAGCAACGTAGCCAGGGACTCCGCCGAGCGCTCGGGGTAGTGGTGGTTGTAGCCACAGGAGCAGCGGTGAGGAAGTTTGGTGGCCTTGCCGCGTAGCTTGAAGGTCTTGGTGGAGCCGGGAGCGACGGTGGGGTGTTAGGAACCCAGACACGACGCTTAGAAGGAGCTGACATAGCTGAAGAGCTTGCTGCATCACGGCTGTGTTTCTTTGACTCCTCAAACACTTGCCTACTTGCTTCTTCCTGCAGAGCTGTATGCTGAAGTTCCAGAAAAGATGCCGGCCTTGCATGTGTGATTGCATACTTAATCGATGCGTTGAGCCCTTGCCTGAACCTCTTTTGCTTCTTCTTGTCATCTGAGATCTCATCGCCACCATAACGAGAAAGGTTCATGAAGTTCCTGATGTAGGTGTTGACATTATCATTGCCCTGCTTGAGGTTGAGAAACACTTCCTTCATCCTCTCCATGACAATTTCTGACAGATACTGCTCTTTGAAAGCTCCAGTGAACTGTTCCCAAGTAGGCTGAAAACCAGTACAGTTTTCCTTCAGGTAATTCTCCCACCAGAGAGCTGCATCTCCCTTCAGAAGGTGAGTAGCACACTTTACCCATTCTTGCTCGGGAACATCAGCAGTCATCAGCAACCTTGACATCTCACGCAACCAATCATCAGCATCAAGTGGTTGATCAGAAACATCAAACTGGCGTGGGTTGAACTTCAGGAAGCTTTTGATGTCTCCTCGCTTGGGAGGTGGAGGTAGTGGAACTAACTCATTCCTCCTGACACTTTCCTCGAAACGCTGCTGGTTCTGCTGCATTGCTGCCAAGGCATTGGCGATGCTTGACAACGCTGCCCCCAGTTCAGGTTGTATGTCCTCCTCAGAACGGCGTGGTGGTGCCATCCTGTTATTGATATAAAACACAAGTCAGTACTATGATGGAGAATAATAATAATCCAAGATAGTACCAAGATGGAATTACTCAAGATTAAAGGATACAATTTACTAAGATGATATTAAAATATCAACGAAGTTCAAAGCACCTAGAAGATATTAAGCATATCGCACACGACTGAAAAGGAGTGTGGTACACAGATATATCAAAGAAAAATTTTCCACAAATTTCGGCATTAAAATACCAATAGATGCGCAAAAATCACTTAACGAATCAAGATTAGTGACTCTACCAATTCAATATACAAGAGCGAATGATAAGAGTAGTGGTATGGTCGCGACTCCATCCCGCACTCAAATCATTACTCCGCACATGAATAAGTAAAACACATATCTCAACACCTTCTTCTCACGATAACCTAAAGATTAGCAACTACGGAAACGAACACCCTAAAGAAGATAACGTTGGATAACAAAGAGTTAGACAGATCGCGTCGGTATACAACGAATCAGATAGATCGCGTCGGTTTGCAAAAGCCTATCGGTATGGAATGTACCAACAGTTGATAACCAAAAGGCCGATAAAGATAACAACTTGGATGCAACAGATAGACAAAGGATTACACACACACACTCACACACACACACACACTCACAACCTATGGTACTACGGAATCCCAGAACACGTGAATCCTAGTTTGAATTTTTAAGAAAAGGATTGAAAACGTTACACTTCCTTACCAGAAAAGGGTGGTGGTTGGGTAAGAAGAAAAGTGGAAGCAGTCCTACTCTCGCGTTTTGGTTTTTCCCTAGTATACATAACTACCAAAATATTTGCTAGACAGACAACGACCATTTGGCTGAGACCCTGAAGGTCGAGATGGCTCTGATACCAATTGTAACTACCTCGGTGAATTACGCTCCTAGTACAAGCCTGGATGTTCAGAAATGGTTGAAATAGTACGGTGGGGCCCAAATGCCAATCACAGGTAGACCTTTCAACCGTCCCAACCATTTCCAAACATCGGGACAGGAACGGGCGGCGTAATCGGCAGGCGAAGGGATCAACTACATACACAAATGAGTATGTATGCAAGCCACCATACAACGGTACATCAGATCCATTCCATCTAAAAAGAAAGGAAAAATATAGCAACGCCATACGGCAAGATCCAAATATCCTAGATAGATATAATAGTTTAGGATATCTCCTCATACATCAATCAACAGAGTATCAAGCGGAAGCGGAAGACAGAATCCGAGTACGGATAAGAAGCAAATCGGCATAAGATGCCCCATAAATAAGCACATCCCGCCCACAGATCTCACGGATCCCCGTTCCCGGAATCTCTACACCGAATGATCGTTGCCCATATCGTCTGTCTCTTCCAACCAGTATCCATCTTGTGAGTGTACCTGTCCATCTGAACCAATAATTTATCGTGTGAGACCCTAGGGGTACTCAGCAAGTCTTTATGCCTCTAAAGGGGACACAACCTGGGGTGACGCAATTGCAGCAAAAGATAAACCCTAGCAATTCTATAGATACTCGCTAACCATCCGCCTAACCAGAGATAGACGGATGTCCGTGAATTAATAACAACAGTTATAACAGTTATAACGGTAATATCCACAGATCCATCCTCCTCCTCGCTTACCGACGAGGAAGCGGACGAACAACCCCCCATCCGTTGGCAGTTTTATTATCCATTTCATGAGGGTTGCACTATTTACTAGTCAGGTACCTAGTCTAGTCAGATTAAAAGCGGTACTTTAGTTATGCTTGTCTATGATCGAGAAACTGTGCTCCAAGTCGTCCATAACCGCGGACACGACTTTCAGAAAGTTTTACCCTGCAGGGGTGCACAAATAGCAACACACACTCGATATGCCTCGGAAAAACCAAATCAAAACCCAACGAGGCAGTCACGACAAAGCGATCACAGGATTCAGAAATATTTCAGGGGGCCACCCCATTAAGCTACCCGCGACGAAGTTGGCCGACTCCGAGACGGACTCAAGGTTTGCGCCAATGGCTGTGAACGACTGGGAACCCGAAAATGTGACTGGGCTTGTCGACACCGAGAAAACACTCCGCTTCCCTAAAGATTAATGCAAGACCTCGCACAATTTAAATAAAGCAGTAAAGCATGGCATAAGTACAGGATAGTAAATAAAACCTCAAACTAGTTTGTGGCCCCAAGAAATAAGAATGAATCAAGCTCTGGCTCAGGGGGGTTCATAAGCCTCCCGGATGTGGATAGCGCGAATATTCAAGGAACAGGAATCAAGTACTCGGGGTCCTACGGGACACAAGTGAGCCTGAAAAACCAAATAGCGAATATGGCTCACCGATGCCACTTTCATTAGTTATCCCATTACTACTCAGGTTAAGTTGTATAGGTACCTCGTTATCCATCAGACACTCACATACCCTACACATGCTGTTCTACGACTCGCATGGCTCAAGCAACTCCTGTAGTAAGGGCTCATGGGATGGAGGAACAAGCTTCGGTGGGGTTTAAAAGTAAAGGCTATGCAATACTTGGGATTCAATTTAATGCAATCGCGACTCAGTGATGCAAGAATAAGAAAGAGGCAATAGGTAATATATGTATGCAAGCATGTGGTAGTGCTTGCCTGGCAGCTCAGTTGAAGCAAAGGATGGATTTGGGTAGTGCTCCTGGTTCTCTTGATATATCCCCTGCTCAGCGTCTATTCGAAGAAGGACCAAACAAACAAGGCCAACATAAATAAAGTGCACAAGCATATGAATAAATGCATCAAGCAAACAAGCATGCCATGATGAATGATGCACAATTTGCATGGCAATAAAGTAGCATGGCATGGGTGAGGTGTGGAGTACAAGAAATAAACATTTTATTTGGTTTTGGCCCCATTTTATTCTCATTTTAGTTGCTGTCCACATTATATTTATATGATGCATGCTTCAAATCAAACCATGGAATGCATAAACAGAAAGGTCTCGTCGAGCTAATCATTTTAGACATATTATTTGTTAAATTTGGACTTATAAAACAAAAGTTATTAATTTATTAAGACAAAAGGGCATTTTATTGTAATTTTGAATAAACTTGGAATTTTAAATGTTCAAAATATATTTTAGATGGCATACTTGAATTTCTCATATTTTTCTGAATTCAAAACATATATTATATGTATTATTTGAGTTTATATTATAAAAGATATTTTAAAACAGAAATAAATTTGAAATTGGAAATAAATTTGAAAAGATTTGAATTTAAAACAGAAAACAGACAACACTTTTCGTACTCAGACTAACCCAGCCACAGCCAATGACATGTGGGGCCAGCAGTTGACTCAGCAGCCCACCGCGCTTAAAAGCTTCTGTCACCGCGAGCTAGGCTAGACTAAGAGACTGACAGGTGGGGCCAGGGTGCTCGTGGATCCACGTGACAGAGAGATGCGGAGGGCTGACCACGTGGCGTAGAAGGGGATTGCGGGTTGAGGCTAGGGTTATACGGGGTGCTAAATGCAAAACTGCGCACAGGCAGACAGGTGGGGCCGATAGGAGCGCGGGTTGAGGAGATCAAAAAGGCAAGGGGTGTTCTGCAAAAACGGCAGCACTACTGTGGATCTTCTCTCTGAAACTGCCTGTCGACAGATCGGTGCGACTGACCTTGATGTGGCGCGTGGCTCGATCTCGACGTGCACGCTACCGGGGCGGAGCCACTGCGCTAGGGCGGCGGTTGGTGACAGAGGAGTGGGCGTGGCCTAGATGAGGTGCCGTGACGCGCGAGCGTGCAGACGAAGTTGCACTCCGACGAGTGGAGGCTGTTCGACATAACGACCGGCAAGGCTAGGGCGAGACGGTGAAGGGGACCTTGTCAGGGAGAGAGGGGCTCACCGCGAGGCTGTCGGTGGCGATGGATCGGGTCGGCGAGCAGTGGAACGACGAGGACGCAGACGGACGGCTCGAGTTAGGGTTTCAGGGAGGCGTGTCGGTACTGGCGGCTCCGGTGCTCCTCTTCGTCGACGGCGTGTACAGGGCGTATCAGGGGCCCCTTTTCGATCTTCCAGAGCACTCCACCGATGAGCTGCGCGACTGGGTCTTCGGGGCGGAGTAGAGTCCGACGGTGGCCGGCGATGGTGTGGCGGTGACGGTGGAGAAGAGGGGGAAGGAAGCAGGGTGCTGAGGCTGGATCTGGCGGGGCAGAGAGGAGAGCCGGGAGGACGATAAAGCAGAGAGAGGGGAGGGGGTGCCGTGGGGAGCAGGTAGACGATAAAGGTGGCTCGGCCACCTTTATCCTCCCTCTCCTTCACGTGCTTGGTTCGGCAGGGCCAGGGCAGGGCAGGGGGTGGCTTCCAGGTGGGGTAGGGCAAGCCAAGGGCAGGGTGGTTCGGTGTGGGGCTCACCAGACAGAGAGGGAGAGAGAGGGAGGGGTAGCCTCGGTTAGCTAGGGTTGGAGTGGTAGGCTCGGGCTAGGTCTTGGGGCAGCTAGGGTTGGGGCTTAAGGAGAGAGGGTGGCCGGTGGGGCCAGCTAGGGTCTGGTTTAGAGGAGTGGCTCGGCTAAAGAGGAGAGGAAGAGGGGGAAGGTGGTAGCTTAGGGTTTGGTACTAGGTTAGGGCATGGGGGGGTATGGTGAGGATGGGGTAAAGTAGATTAGGGTTTTAGAGAGAGAGAGAGAGAGAGAGAGAGATGGAGTGGTTTTTCTAAGACAAGATCAAGCATGATCACCAAGCTTAAGCAAGCTAAAACCAAAGGAGAGAAGAGAGGAAAGGTGATGATGGTAAGGGTGGGTATGGTGATGAGGTTTAGGCAAGGTCAAAATGGATCAAGCCCAAAGAGAAGGAGAGAGAGAGATCTAGAGATGATCCACTACAACAACAAATAAAAAGCAAAAGACAAGCAGAAGATGGTACTTGCATGGCCCATGCAATTATTTAATGCCATGTTGATTCTTGTGAAAACTATATTAATACATGGCATTATTATTATGCATTCCCAAAATTGGAGTAAGGCCCAAGCAAAGGAATTTAGAAAGAATTCCAAGTGGAGTATATGGAGATGATCACATTGGATTATATTTGGGACTTGCTAGTGTGTATATGCCACTAGGTATTTAATAAGCCCACAAAAATATTCCAACATGATGATAACCCTAAAAATCACACATATGGAAGCTAGGAAAAAGGTTCCACTCACAAGGCATGCCAAGGTGGCCATGTGGCTCTCATATATCAATAATGTGAAAACAACATGATACTAAGATGAGAGCATGTGGTAGAAGAACTGGATCCATCCCAACCCACATGAGCTAGAGGTAAAACCAATAAGTGCCAAGCTCATATTTAGTTGGATGGTGGAATTATAAGGTGGTGAAAGAAAGGTGGTGAAGTTAATAAGAGATATGCCCCCAACTCAACTTGGGCATTGAAACAATATATCAAGAACCAATTACAATATCAAGAGGCAAAAACAATTAACAATGCATATGAGATAAGAACCAAGTGAAGAGGGTTTTTATATGATGCTCAAATGCAAGGTGGCATGATGACATGAGCATGATATAATGATGATGCAACAATTATATAGTTGAAGTAGCCATTATATTACTAGACCAAGTAGCATTACAATTGTTAGACAATTGGGATGCTACATACCTGAGGAACCATTGCTTGACCGGCGAGATGGTGGTGAGGGAATTCTTGCAGCAGTAGATCGCCCCTCTTCAGGAGCACAAGAGGCTGATACCTTCGATCCATATTACGGATGTAGTATAACTCTTTTTCCCTAGTAGACCAGGTTATCGAATCCTCGGGAAGTGAATGCATAGTGAAGTTACTTTAACGGACCTTCGGGAGTTTTAAAATTCCTTTGTGTTTTCACCGAACCAGTAGCTTGCGTCTTTTTGTTGTTGTCGATGGTGGAGAGAGAGGGTCTAGGGCGTTCGGTTTCACCTGTAGCTGTGCAAAAGCATCTGATGGAAATAAAAGATAGAAATAAAGTATGCGTGTACTTGTTAGAGCAAGTTAAATTATATGTGGGTAGTGCATCCATAATTGCTATTGCCTCCGCAACCGCTTATAGAAATAACCTACTAGTCTCATCCATAGAAGAAAGAGAACTAATGATATGCATAGTGAAGTCACCGTTAATCCCAAGCAAATCCCTCACATACAGTCGTACTACCCCTTCTGTCACTGGGGTTCCCAACCTGCAGATCAGTCATCACTCATACTCCCTATACCTGGCTCAACCCTCGGGGTGTTGGGTACTTGACAAGTCCTTAGATTGAGGCAAAAGAGGATACAATAATCATCATGTCATACAAACTAATACACGATCCCATCTATGATAAATCATATGCACAATTTCTAGATGTCTAGGCCGAAGCGCTCAGCCCAAGGAGAATTACTCACACATAGAGATGAGATCAACAATCACAAACATTGTAATGAAAATCATAAGATTGATAGCAATAGTCTTACAATGTTGCTAATCGGAGAAGAGATCTACTATTACAAGTGGTGGAATATGACTATGGAGATGGATAAGGGTTTGGAGATCTATAGGAGGCTTTCTGGCGAGGTATGGCTTTTGGGGCATGGTGTCTCTCTGTTTTCTCGTCGCTTAAGGCTTCTTTATATAGGGGTCCCTTCACAAAAGTTATTCTGTTTGACCTAACGGAGGAGGCGCCAACTATACGACCGGAGCTATATGGTCATAATTTTTTCTCCGGCCATATAGTTGTCGTTACGGCGTCTGCCTTTGTTGGACGGCTCCTGGTTTCTTTTGGTCGAAGGAAATATCGTATCTTTGACTTTAATGTAGTGATTCCCTCCTTTAAACCACATTATCTACGTAGGAAAAATACAAGAACAAAGGATTGCATACCCCTCTGAATAGTAGTCTTAGTGGTAGGGTTTAGGGAGATATTTCATCAAAAATATGATTAATATCCAGTTTAAATGTGGACGTAGATGGCTATATTTCAGAGCCATCAGAGACCCGTGTGGACCATGTTGCCTGACTAGGACATGGTCAGGATCTCCGAGGGGACCCGTACTGAGGACACTGTGTCCTCCCTCATGCTGCTGCTCCTTGGCACAGACGTGGCAATGGATCTTCCCTGGGCACACATCCCCTATACTCGGGAGGCGACACGACCGCCTCTCGTGCGGGTGTTCCCACTTTCGACACTTGGGTGTGTGCCCCTTCATCAAGTTGGATGACAAGGATGAGGAGCCAAGCGATGCCCTCAAACCTTCCTGGTGCGTGCAACACGGGAGGATGATCAATAGCGTGTCGTCTTCAAAGGAGGACGTCAAGTACCTCCTCCCTATTGAGGCCGGTGATAAACTCTAGTGGGGTTGTTCGCGGGGCGCGTGCTGAGCCCGGGGCGTTAGCTACCCCAGCCCCAACGCGAGCGGTCGAGAAGTGCCTCAGGCCAGATAGCTGTGGTGCTTTTCTTCCCTCGGCGTGAGGAGGGCTAACTGTTTCTTGGTGGGAAGCGAAGCTAGGAGGTGAGACACCCTCGCGAGGCCTCCCCTTTTCTCTTGTTCCCTTTCTCTGTTTCGTCATTTGGGCATGTCGGTGCAGGTGCAAGAAGAGGAGGAAGACATGGCGGCGAGGCTCGATTCGGGAGGAGCTGCAAGGCACGCTCTAGGCCATTCTGCCTCCCTCCGGCTAGGAGCGCATCATGAGATCTCCTCCCCGTCCCCCCTGGGAGCAAGCCGTGGCGAGGGACCGCTCCGGTGACAAGGGCTAGCCTAATTCTAAGGTGGTTCCAAGAGGCGGCGATGCCCCCTTACTTGGAGATCTTGTGGGAGCATAGGTCATGACCCCATCACCAGTCCATGACGGCAGGGAGAGCCTGTCGGGGGAATCCCCCAAGCCCCCGAGGTAGTGGGGCCAAGCATAATGGCCTTTCTCCCGCCCGAGGGCGGCTCCCTCGGTCGGTTGGGTGCCTACGAGGCATTGTGGCGACCGCCTGCGCCGGTCTCGACCGATTAACCGACATTGCTGCAAAAGAGCATCGCCTGGCCGGGGCGTGGCGCTATCTTCACCTGGAGTGGGCCGCTCTTTACCACGCCCGGGAGCAGTGGGGAGCCCGTGGCGAGGCGATAAGCTCTGAGGGTGACCGGGCCCCTGTGGAGTCGCCTCGGTTGGCTGCAGGGACTTCCGTGTTGACCAGGATTTGTGCCCCGCCTCCTGGGGCCCCCTCTAGGGACATGGCCAGCGTCGCCCTTGACCTTTCTGTGCGTGACCGTGCACTTGCCTTCTCCAAGAGGGAGGTTGAGGAGGACCATCGGAGGGTCACTGAGAGAGAGTAGGACGTGGTCCTCTGTGAGGAGGCGGTCTGGCTTCACAAGGACGAGGCTCGGCTGTAGAGGAGCCGCCTAGAGGAACTTGAGTTTCAGCTGGGGACAACCCATCATAAGCTTGAGGAGCATATGCTCGATGTCGACCGCCATAGCACGAACACCGACGAGTGCCTTCGCCGCTGCTACACCAAAGTTGTCGAGGAGCAAGATCAGATGAAGAGGGACAATTAAGTGGTGCTCTTGCAGCTTCGCCAGACCCTCCGTGATGAGTGGCAAGGGAAGGCTAAGACCTAGGAGGCGCGCTTCCTAGATAGGAGGGAAGAGCTGAAGGCCTCCCTCCACAAGGCGACGGAACGCCTAACCCAGGCTCTCGTCGATCTGAGCACCTTGAAGGAGTTACAAGCCGCTCACCAAGAGATCCAGAAGCGTTGGAATCTTTTGGACAAGGTGGAGCAGGACCTCCAGGTGCTGGAGAAGGAGAGGTGCAAGATGTACTGGGTGCTTTCCAAGTGCGCGGCCACCACTTTGCAGGACTTCGAGGTAACCGACTTCTGGTCTCCTTGTCGATGCCAGCACAGGCGATGCTTTCCTGGCGCTCTTCAACCGGATCACAGTGGCGCTGGAGGTGAGGGCCGAGCTTTACCATGGGCACCACATGAACGAGTGTCGCAAGATGATGCGAGTCATGGCGACCCATGTCCTCTCTGTCCTCTATGAGTACGACGCCGACTTCCCCTGGAGGGTGCTCCCGGAGAAGGTGACGCACCCTGCAGGGACCCTGCCTGGCGAGATCGTGCGGTTCAACTAGCTCGTGGAGGAACATGATGCAACCCATCCTAGGGACGCTACTACATCTACAACACCGAGTCCCCAAGATCGTCCCCAAGATCGTCCCCAAGTCAACCAAGAAGATGGACCAGGAGCAACCAGCTCTAGAACCGGAGTCTCCACCGTCATCGCCCCGGAGAGTCCGCCTGATGCCAGCCGGAATGTCCGGCGCAGCCGGAGTGTCCGGCCAGATCGAGCCAGAGTGTCCGGCCTACCCTAGCCCTATCCTGGCGCGGCCAATCAGTATGCTACATTGGACTCTACCTGGAGACTACTCGGAGTGTCCGGCCACCCCGGACTGTCTGGTCCACCCGACCCAGACTGTCCGGCCTAAGTGATGGGCCTGCGAGCCAACATATGGGCCCTTGGCCCATCTACCCCTCTATTCCGCACCAAACCCTAGTTTTATGCCCAAACTACCCCTGAACTTGTGGCTGGCCTATAAATAGAGCTCCCAACCCCTCATGTATCCCTTAGGCATAGATGATAGACTAAAGAAAACCCCCTTTGTGGAATTTCTAGTTTTTCCTCATCCCCTTCTGCCAAAGGGGATTGACTATCGTCACCACCTCGTTGGAGTTTGCATCGCGCCTCCCTTGTTGTACAAGGCCTTGGCATCGGTGTCCCTTTACCAAGACGACAAGACCCTCTCCAAGGTGTTCTTCCCTCTCCACGTGGGATCGAGGGAGCACGTTGACCAATCTTTCCTTGCGAGGATTCTATCGGACCAGTGGCAACCGGTGAGAGCAACCGGCCTTGTATCGTGTGTGTTTTGCGTGTGTTCATCGTGTTCTTCGCGTGGTGTGCGTCCGCTTCCGCTACCTTCTCCCTTTCCCCTCGCTTTCCCATTGATTTGACCACGAGATCCGTGAAGATCGGGCCACTCACGGGGTTACCCCATAACATCTGGTATCAACAGCTTTTGGTTGCCACAGATTTCTCATCGATTTGGTCTTTTCCCCATAAATTCGAAAATTCCACCAAAAATAGCCCCAATTCGTGTTCTGGACCGATCTGTGATTTGAGTGCGTTTTGGTAGGTTTTGATCCATGGATTACTTGCTAAACTTGGTAATCTACCTTCCCCTGCATTTCCATAGCCTAATTCCTTGATTTCCCCTATCAATTTGAGATTTTGGTTCGAGTTTTTCCGCCAAAACTCGTCCCGTTCGTGTTCTGGAACTTATGGATCGACCGGATCAGACTGTCCGGCCTAAACGAACCGGACTCTCTGCCCCACCAGAATTTCTAGCCGAAACGGACCGGAATATCTGTCAGGGGGATGATCCCCGGGTACCCCATCCGAATAAGAAACAGGACAGTCGGATCACGTCTGGTGACAGATCTGGGAAGACGGACAGGGCCAGGCGGCTATCACCCGATGCCGGATCGGCAAGAGACAGCGGATCGGCGACATAGCCGGACCCAATCGAGAGAGCGGGGCGGCGTCGTGTCGATGCACGTCGCCTGTCACGATGACAAGGCGGGCAACCACCTGCCCATACCAAAGACTTTGCGTGGGTAGCGGAGCGATGCTTTGTCTTGATGTGAGGCTGCATAGCGTCCATTATACCTCGACATACCGCTCATACACCGATAAAACAAGCCATCTTTGGATCTGTAGATGACTAGTGTGGGACCGCTGTGGGGCCCTTGATCAGACAGCCAGCGAGACCTTTGCCTCTCTGCCTATATAAGGAGAGGCAAGGCCTCGATAGAAAGGGTTAGTCTCGGGGCATTTAAAGGCGATAGCTAAAGAATACAGCTCAAGGAGCACTTGTAGTTCGTATATCCCACATAGAGCCAGATCAGGCGGGGTAGGGGCTTTACCTCACCACGAGGGCCCGAACCTTGGTACTTCTTGCGTCCCTTCGCTCGCTCGTATCCAATCTACTGCGGTGCGTCGATAAGCTTCCTGCTAGTCCCACACCTCTATCTAACCTCCTCGGTCTTGCGTTCCCAATACAGCAGCCAACTGTGCACAGTCTCATCGACGGATAAGCTTGAGTCGTGAAGCATGATGTCGGCTGCGAAGTCGGAGAACATGCATCTTCTTCATCGGTTGGTATAACAGTGCCTTCTCCCCCAACAACATAGCGAATCTGAGAGCCTTTGGTGCAGGCTCTGTCGTTGTATTGGGAGAGCGTACGAGGAGGTTAGATAGAGGTGTGACTAGCCTCGGCAGCGTCCGCAACGAGATTGGGCTGAAACATTAAAGGCGCAAGCCAGACCAGGCCCTAACTCTTGGGTGATGCTTGGCCCGTCAAATCTGTCGGTACGCTGCATCTGAGGTGTTGGACGCGTCCATGTCACATTTCTTAATGGATGAATTACTCAGGATCATCCCCCTAACACACCCAGAACGTGTGGATTCTGCCTTAGGAGAAATGTCGTCGCGCTCCTTCTTGCGAATTTTCATCCGGCTGAGCACAGCGGTTGCGCTAACCGTGGCGTGATCGCGCTTGCTTGGCCATGTATACCCAGCCCATCATTGCTTTCTGCCGGCAGCGTAACGTCCGTCGCCGTCACCTCGAAGCTGCTGTCGTCCGGCGCTTCGGTTCTCGCTCCAGGATCTTCTGCGCATCCTGCCCTGGAACACGGGATCTAGGCGGCGGTTGGGGTGTGGGTTGCCCGGATGCACGCCACGTGGCCCCGCCGATGGTTGCCCTTCCGGTCCTTTAAAGGGACGCCGCGGGGGAGGCAGTTCTTTTCCTTCGCTCCCCCGCTGTAATCTCCTTCTCCCTCGTGTGCTCTTGCTCCTGCGCTCTTACCCTCTGCGCCGCCTGCTCGCCGTCGTCGATGCTACGGGCCACCGCCACTCTTCTGTTGCCACTCCTCTTCACCAGCCGGAAATGGCCGCCGACCGCGGAGCCTGGTGCAGCTCCTCCGTCACCTAAGACCAAATCGCGAAGTACCGCGCGACCCGTGTCCTCCCGCCGGCGGAGGAGGTGGCGGTGCGGTTGGCACCAGTGGGGGAGGTATCGCCGCATCCAGCGGAGGGGGAGCGCATCATCTTCCTTTCGCACTTGGCGCACGGGTTCACGCTGCCGCTGCACCCATTCTTCCTCACGTTCCTGGCCTTCTTTGACCTCCGCCTGCACCACCTCGGCGCCAACGCAATCGGAACGCTGACGCACTTCATGGCGTTCTACGAGAGTTATCTCGGGATCCAGCCAGATCTCGGGCTCTTCTGCCGGCTCTGCCGAGTTAGGCCATAGGTGCAGTACACGAAGGGGCCGCTAGTCGTCTACGGCGGCGCCTCCATATACTCCCGCACCCAATCCGGCTACCAGAAGTTCTTGCTCCAGGACACGGTACGGCTGTGGTAGCAGTCGTACTTCTACGTCAAGAACGTCACCAACGTCGACCGGATAAACCTTCCGGCCTTCCAAGACGTCGAGTCCAGCCGGCAGAACTGGGACCTGAAGATCCACGACGACAAGGCGGAGACGGACGCGATCTTTGGCATCGCTCCCTCGTCACCTGCCGACTAACCGTCCGGGACATCACTCTTAGCTGGATGTCCCGGCTGATGATGCCGATGCAGCAGCAGGCGCACAAGATGTGCTACTACTCCGGCCGGCTGGACCCGACCTGGCTATCGCGCCGTGATCCCCGCTACTACAACTTGAAGGAGTGGTTGTGGACGATCAGAAAGGAGCGGCTGCCGGAGAACTGGAAGTTCAGTCTGGCGCCCTACAGCCGGGAGAACCGCGCGCCTTGGGTAAGTTCTCGTAGCCGGAATCTTTGCTTATTCTTTCTGTGTTATTTCCTTGTTCTGTCTGATTGACTTCTTGTATTCGGCAGATCTTCGCCTGCATCCGTCGCGAGGAGGGCGAGGCTCCCCTCGAGGTATTCACGCTAGACTTGCCCGAGCCACGCTCGCGGTCCGGGCGAGAATCGGATGGGGACGACGCCTTCCCGGAACAATGAGCCCGGCCTGACCCGCCGCTGAGGTGCACGAGGAGGAGGCAGGGCCGGCCGTGAGCGGTGGCGCTTTCTGCAACGGACGGCGAAGCAGGTGGGAGCAGTTCCAGCCGTTCTGGCTCCCGCCGGCCTGCGGCGGAGGAGCCGGCTCCCAAGAGGAGTCGGTCTGGCATCCCGCCGCCGAGCCGCCTTGGCCGGAAGAAAGGGCCGCCCCCGGTCGTGCCGGGGTACGTTTTTCCTCCCCCCTCTATCTTTCGGTGCTTTCTGTCTATTTGTCCTCCTTCTTGTTTTTCTGACTTTGGCTTATTTTGCTTTTGCCTTTTCCCCCTTCTCTTTAGCGCGTTGGTTTCTTTCGGAGCTGCGAGCCCGGCCCGGGTGCCAACCGGGTCGCTGCCCCGCGCCCCGACTGAGCCAACCGGCGCCTCTCCTTCTTCTGAGGCGCAGCCTCCGTCTCCCCCTCGAGCTGAGCCGGCTACCTCCTCCCAGCTGGAGGGTCCCCAGCCGGAAGCGGATCTCTCCCAGCCGGAAGGCTCCTCCGTGGGCACACGGGGGGCTGCCGGCAAGGAGCTCGTCGTTGTTGGCAACGACAACTCCGACAAGGAGCTCAGGGAGGAGTCGCGAACGGCGGTGGTCGCGGCGAAGGAGTCTTTGGCCGTCAACGCCGTGGACGACGACGCCTCCTCTGCCGCTTCGCTGTCGGACCTTGCCGCCATGCTCGAGCTGGCGGTGAAGGAGATCCGGCTGCTTGAGGCCACAGCCGGCGGGAACAGGACCCTGGAGCAGAAGCTTGCTGCCGCCAACGGGACCTCCCAGAGTAAGTTCGCTTTATCCGTCTTGCTCCTATTTTTTTACTGATAGCCGGTTTTGTTGCAGCTATCCTCGTATGCGCTCAGCGCGAGATCGATCGCTGGAAGAAAGCGAACGACTGGCTGAGCAAGTCCAACTCCACTCTGCGGCTGCAGAACAAGGATTGGCACGTGCGGGTAGATGGTTTGGAGGCCACCGTGAAGGAGCGCGACGCCTCGCTCGCTAGCCGGGCCGAAGCCTTCTCCCTTCTTGAGGCCCAGAACAAGGACCAAGAGAAGGAGATAAAACGGCTAGCGGTCAAGAAGAAGGCGCTGGTGGAGGAGTTGATGCAGGTTGGCCACACTGCCAAGGGTGAGTTCTTTCTTCCATCTTCCTTTCTTTCCGGATCCGGTAGCCGAATCTGACTCCTCTTTTCTGACAGCTTTTTACCCCGGCATAGACCTGCTGGCCTACAACCGGCTGCAGGAGAACTGGCCGGGAGCACAGTCGACGGCTCAGGAGCTCGTCGTCCTTCTTGGCGAGGAAGCTGCGAAGCTTCGTCAGGCGGAACGGGATGTCTTCTCCTTCGTGTGGCCAGAGGCTCCAGTTCCGGAGACGATGGCGCAGCTGGCGGCGAAGGTGGGTGAGGTGCCGGCTGCGAGACCTGGAGGCGCAGGCCGGAGCGGAGATGGCCCTGGCTCTGATGCTCTCCTGGTACAAGGACACCCGTGTCGAGAAGATCGATGGGGGCTTTCGTGCTGGAGCTGATCTTGCCGCCATCCGCCAAGCCCATCCGGAGCTTCACGGGTCCGCCATCAAGATCGCCGACTACGTGGGCCCTGACAAGGTTCTCACCGACTCGGAGTCCATCGGTACTCCTGATGTGGAGGCCTCGATGCCACCGCCTTCCAGCGGCGGGGCCGGATCAAGCACTGTGGCTCCTCCTCCGGCCCTAGCCTCTGCCGGCCAAGAACTCCCCGCTGTTTAGCTGCTGCCCCGGGATGCCGGGTGTAATTGTCTTTTGTTATGTACTTGTGAACCTTGTCTGCTTGTGCCGGCCGTCTTTGACGCCAGGTAACTTATGAGAGATTCGTCTCCTTTTTGTTTATTATTGTTGAAATTCTTGAATCTTCCTTGTGCGTTGAGCTTTCCTTTTGCGTACTTTGCCCGACTAACTTCGTCCGGCTACACACCTTTAGCCGGGCGACCGGCACCTCCAAATTGGGTAGCCTGCGCCAATGGGTGTAACCAATTAGGCGCAACCAGGTGCTTCGAATCTTCTTATTTTTTCCAAGTCTTCTAACTTTATCTGACTGGCCTCGTCCCAGTCGGCCGCTTTCGTCGGCTGGACGCCTTCAGCCGGGGAAACTAACATTCCAGTGGGGAGGCGCGAGCGCTCCACTGGAGTGTAACCGAGAATGAGTAGGCGTGGCAGTGCTTCGAATCTTTCTTGTCTTTTCTTGCTCCCGCCCTTTCCCTCACCTGGGCTCCGAACGCCGGCTAAACGCCCTTAGCCGGTTAGGAACTACAAGATTCCACTGAGGGCGCGCAAGCGCAC
The DNA here is from genome assembly GCA_023614405.1 of Avena insularis. Lineage (NCBI taxonomy): Eukaryota > Viridiplantae > Streptophyta > Magnoliopsida > Poales > Poaceae > Avena > Avena insularis. Next base: position 457,642,060 of record CM042694.1, read on the forward strand.
CTAGTGGGTGTAGCCCCCGAGATTCGGAGCACTTGATGAAGGCAAGGACTTCGAATCTTCTTTCCTTCTCCTGAATTCTGACTCAAAGTAGTCGGACAAGAATGCACATATGCATACACATACATCTTCACTGGTTAATAGGTTAGTCTGTCAAATCGTAGCCGGAAAACAACTTGTTTTTTTCGAAAACTGGCTTGCTCCTTTCAAGACACTTAGTCGCCTTCTCGTGTGTTCTGCTGTTTTTGCTGCGTCCTTGCCGGGAAGACGGGTTGCGGTCTGCAGCCGGAATCGAAGGGAGCTGATAGTATATTACGCACGGTACTAGCGGCTTAGCAGCTGGATTGGTTCGAGCTAGTTGCGGGGCCGAGACGCCCGAACTGTCGCGTCTCCTCCCTGCTTTTCGTGTGGGATGCCTCGGGCTTTTGGTCTTGCTAGCCGGACAGCCGGGTTGCGGTCTGTAGCTGAGACGAAGAGTGGGCCTCTGACATCATCGCACACTACTCAGCCGGCTTGTTGACCTAACAGGCCGGGCCAGCCAGCGAGCCCCTAGGTAGGGGTTGCCGGAGCCGGAAAATTTGAACCAAAAAATAGGTGCACACACATTTCTAGGAGGAGCCCCCGAGATTCTCGTGGGAGTCCGCATTTTCATTCATGGGGTGTTCGGGATACATAGACTGCCTGTCGACTAGGTGTAAAACGGGCACATCAGGGCCGCGTTCCAAGGACGTTCGGTCTCCTTGTCCGATTTGTCCATCTTGTTCTTGCACGGCTGCTGTGCGTCGATGAGGTAATAGGAGTCGTTGGGCATCGCTCGGCTGATGATGAAGGGGCCCTCCCAGGGTGGTGATAACTTGTGCATGCCCTTCGTGTCTTGCACTAGCCGGAGAACCAGGTCGCCCTCGCGGAATGCGACTGGGCGAATCCGGCTTGAATGGTAGCGACGTAGTCGCTGCTGGTACAGGGCAGATCTGGACAGGGCCAGCTCGCGGGCCTCCTCCAGGAGATCCACCCCGTCCTCCCGCGCCTCCTTGTTGGCTTGCTCGTCGTAGAGGATCTTGCGAGGGGAGTCAAATTCGATGTCAACAGAGAGGACGGCTTCTGATCCGTAGACCAGGAAGAATGGCGTGTAGCTGGTAGACCTATTCGGTGTGGTGCGGAGGCTCCACAGCACAGCCGGAAGTTCTTCGATCCAACATCCAGGTGACCGCTCCAACGGCTCGATGAGACGTGGTTTGATGCCGACTAGCACCAAGCCGTTTGCTCGTTTGACTTGCCCGTTGGACTGCGGGTGTGCAACGGAGGCGAGGTCCAGCCGGATGCCCTTGTTGCTGCAGAACCGGGCGAAGGCCCCCTTGGCGAAGTTCGTGCCGTTGTCGGTGATGATGTTGTTGGGGTAGCTGAAGCGGTTAATGATGTCGGTGAAGAAGGTAACAACCGTCGCTCCATCCAGCTCCCGGATAGGCTTGGCCTCGATCCACTTTGTGAACTTGTCCACCGCTACTAGCAGGTGGGTCATTCCCGCGCGTGCTCGCTTGAAGGGCCCGACCATGTCGAGGCCCCAAACTGCAAAGGGCCAGGTGATCGGTATGGTCTTGAGTACCGAGGTTGGCATGTGCCTGAGCTGCCCGAAACGCTGGCACCCATTGCACGCGCGGACCAGCTGCTCGGCATCCTCGAGGGCGGTGGGCCAATAGAAACCATGGCGAAACGCCTTGGCGACTATCGCCCTTGACGAAGCGTGGTGCCCACACTAACCCTGGTGGATGTCCTTGAGTAGCCGGTAGCCTGTGTCTACATCGACACATCTTTGGAAGATACCGGATACACTGTGCTTGTACAACTCGCCGTTTATGATGGTGTATGTATGCGCGCGGCGTCGGATTTGCCTGGCCTCTACCTCGTCGTCCGGGTGTTCTCTGTTGGCGATGTAGTTCATGAAGGGCTGTGCCCAGGATGGCACTTCCCGGATGACGATTCCTCCGGCTGACGGGTGTTGGGGGGTCGTCCGGGTGGAATATCCGGGACGACAGCCCGCGAGCCATTAGGTGAGCCGGTAGCCCTCGGGTCTTGCGAGCCGGAGGGCACTGCCTGGCCGGGATTGGTGCGGGTTTTCTTCTTTGGTGGTTCTGCCGGCTCCATTTCTGCTGCTCCGGCCGCCGGAACGCTTCCCGCCTAGACGATGGAGTCTGACTCTGGCGACGGGTTGATGGATGGCTTGCGCAGATGCTCTAAGGAGACCCCTGGCGGGATGGCCTACCTGGTGGATCCGATCTTGGAGAGTGCATCGGCTGCCTCATTGTTGGTGCGGGGGACGTGATGAAATTCGCACCCGTCGAAGGAGGCACTGAGCTTCTAGATGTGGAACCGGTAGAGAGCCATGTTTGCATCTCTGGCGTCCCATTCCTCGGAGACATATTGCACCACCAAGTTTGAATCACCGAAGCACAGGATCCGGTTGACACTGATCTCCTTGGCCAGCCGGAGCCCGTGCACTAGTGCCTCGTATTCGGCTACGTTGTTGGAGGCCTTGAAGTGGATCTGCAGCATGTACTCCAGCCGGTCTCCTTTGGGCGAGGTGAGCACGATGCCAGCTCCCAAGCCCCCGAGCATCTTCGACCCGTCGAAGTGCATCGGCCAGTGGTCCGAATCCAGCACCGGTGGGAGATACTGGGTCTCGGCCCAGTCGACGAGGAAGTCCGCCAACGCCTGTGACTTGATCGTGAGCCGGGGCTCGTACTGGATGGAGTAGGCAGCGAGCTCGATGGCCCACTTGGCGACTCGGTCGGTGGCGTCCTTATTGCCGATGATTTCCGAAAGGGGTCAGTGCACACGACCTTGATCGGGTGCTCCTGGAACTAGTGCTTGAGCTTCTTGCATGCCAGGTACACACTGCAGCACATCTTTTGGTAGTGGGGGTAGTTCTGCTAGGAGAGGAAGAGAACCTCGCTGAGGTAGTAGACGGGTCTCTGAACCGGCTGAGCCTTGCCTTCCTCGGGGTGCTCCACCACCAGGACGACGCTGACGACCCGGCTGATGGCTGCTATATAGAGCAACATCGGCTCCTTGCTAGCCGGCGTGGCTAGAATCGGTGTTGTGGATAGCATGCGCTTGAGGTCGTGAAACGCGGTGTTGGCCTGCGAAGTCCAGGAGAACTTGTCCGTCTTCTTCATCAGTTGGTATAACGGGAGTGCCTTCTCTCCCAGCCGGCTGACGAAACGACTGAGGGAAGCTAGGCATCCGGTGAACTTCTGGACTCCAAGCAGGTTTTTGGGCGGCTGCATCCTCTCGATGGCCGCGATCTTCTCCGGATTCGCCTCGATACCTCGTTATGATACGAGGAAACCGAGTAGCTGACCGGATGGTACTCTGAAGACACACTTCTCTGGGTTCAGCTTCATCTGGTACTGGCGGAGGCTGCCGAATGTTTCTCTCAGATCCTCGAGGAGGGTACGCTTTTCCTTGGTCTTGATGACTACGTCATCCACGTAAGCGTGCATGTTTCAGCCTATCTGTGAGTGCAAGCATTTCTGCATACATCGCTGATAGGTGGCGCCTGTGTTCTTTAGGCTGAAAGGCATGGTTACATAGCAGAAAGCCCCGTAGGGGGTGATAAATGATGTCTTAATCTGATCAGCCGGGTTTAGCCAGATCTGATTATACCCGGAATAACAATCTAGAAAGGACAACAAATCACACCCGACAGTGGAATCGATGACTTGATCGATACGGGGCAAGGCGAAGGGGTCTTTCGGGCACGCCTTGTTCAGGCTGGTGTAGTCGATACACATGCGCCAGGTCTTGTTCTTGTTCAACACCAAGACTGGGTTCGCCAGCCAGTCTGGGTGGTACACTTCCATGATGAACCCGGCTGCAAGGAGCCGGGTGATCTCGTCACCGATTATCTTTCTCTTCTCCTCTACGAACCGGCGTAGAGGTTGCTTGACTGGCTTGGCATCCGGACACACATGAAGTGAGTGCTCGGTGAACTCCCTCGGCACACCCGACATGTCTTTGGGAGACCATGCGAAGATGTCCCGATTCTCACGGAGGAAGTCGACGAGCACGCCTTCCTATTTGCTGTCCAAGCCGGCACCAATGGTGACGAACTTAGTTGGATCGGAGGGGTCGAGCGGGATCCTCTTCGTCTCCTTTGCCGGCTGGAAAGCTCCTTCTCCAGCCGGTTTGCTGCTAGCCGGAATGTCCTGCTGGGACATGGCCACGTTGCGCATGATCGTGCGTTTTTCCTCGGCTATGATGAGGGCCTCTGCCAGTTTGGAATCGGCTGAGGCGCACTCCATCGATTGCCTGAAGCAGCCGGCGATGGTGATCACGCCGTGGGGTCCAGGCATCTTCGTCTTGAGGTATGCGTAGTGGGGGATGGCCATGAACTTGGCGAGGGCGGGGCGCCCGAGGAGAGCATGGTAGGAGCTCGTCAGATTTACCACTTCAAACTAGATTAGTTCGCGGCGGAAGTTCTCCTCGGTCCCAAAGATGACGTCCAGCTGGATTTTCTCCAGCGGAGCACAGGCTGGCCCCGGCAGTATGCCGTGGAACATCGTGGTAGTTGGGCGCAGGTCGCTTTCGCGAATGCCCAGCTTCTCCAGCGAGGACTGGTAGAGGAGGTTGAGGCTGCTGCCTCCGTCGATGAGGACGCGCAAGAATCGGTAGGTGCGCGCGTTGGAGACGATGAGGGGGTCGAGCACCATGGCGTAGCCCCCGGGAGTTGGCAGATGCTCAGGCTGATCTGCCCGGATCCAGGTGATGGGGGCTTCCGACCAGTTCAGGTACTGGGGGACCAGAGAAACGATGGCGTTGACCTCCTTGGAGTGTCACCTGCGGCTGTGCTTGTCGTCCTGCTCTGTCTCGAAGATGTGGTAGGCGGCGTGCGGCTAGGGGTAGCCATTGTTGTTGTTGCCGCCGTTGCCGCCGTTACCATCATTATTGGCTCCCCTAGCCGGTGGTAGGGGTCCACCCGGTGGGGGAGGCGGGAGACGAGGCTGGTTGCCCTGGTCCTTTAGCTAGCGGGTCCAGCTGGAGTTCCGGGTGGTCTGCGTAGCCGGTTTGAAGGGACCGCTATGCCACTTGCACGGGCCGTCAATCATCTGGTCGAAGGTTTGCCGGGGCTTCTGCCTTCTTGCGTCATTAGCCGGTGCGTCAGGCGCACCCTCCACAGCATTGACCAGCCGCGCGTGGTAGCGAGGCTTCTGTTGTCCGGCCTGGCGGTCCCCATGGAACCGGTTGTCATTGCCACGGCGTCTGGAGGATCCGGCTTCACCAGCCAGATTCCTTGGACGGTCGCGAGCCGGCTCCGTGGGGGTCGGACGGCCGTCCGCGTTTACACGGAGGGGCTTCTTCATGGCGGCATCCGCCATGGCGTACTGGTCCGCAACCGTCATGAGCTCCGCCATGGTTTTCGGCTCGTCACACAGTAGCCGGTGGCGAAGCATGGTGCCCTCTCGGCATCCTTCGATGAAGAAGCTAATGGCTTGGCTCTCTAGGATGCCCTCGCAAGTGTTGCGGAGCTTTGTCACTTGGCGAGGTACTCACGGTCGGTCTCGCGGTCGCCCTGGATGCACAAGGCCAGGTCGCGCGGGCGCCCTGGACGTTTGTACATGATGTTGAAGTTGTGGACCCGGTTATTGAGCCAAGGCTGGTGTTGATGCTGTTGGGCGCAAGGCTATTGAGCCATGTCCTTGCCGACCCGGTTAGCATGAGAGGGACGTAGCGCACAGTTATGCGCTTGTTCCCGTGGGCAATGCCGACTGCCGTAGCATAGTCGGTCAGCCAGTCTTCCGGCTTCATGCTGCTGTCGAACTTGGGGGTGTCCCTGGGCAGGGAGAATTTATCCGGAAACGGCTCGTTCTGGATGCGGGGTCCGAAACAAATCGGACCGGTAGAATCTTCCTCCTCCGTGACGCGCGCTTGAGCGAGGAGCTCGATGCGGTCGCGGGCATCCAGACAATCCGGGTTGGGCGCTCCCACCCGGCCCGAGAGACGGGAACCGGCTGGTCTGGGCGCTCCGGCTAGCGGTAGGGGAGGTGGCGGGTTGCTGTTCACCATCTGCTCCTAGCGCGGCTGGCCCCTGTTGCCCGAGCTGCGGCGCCTGCTGCGGGCCCTGGGCGGCTGAGGGGAGGACGCCTGCTGGGTGTCACGCGGCGCGCCCCTGCTGTTGACAGGTAGCCTGCTCCCTCTGGAGTAGCTAAGGTCTTCCTGCGTCTGCCGGTTGGCGCCGACCTGCTCGTCCGCGACGCGGAGGAGCTCCTGCACGCGAGCGTGCTGGCGGGCTCGCTCCTCGCCCTCTAGGCTGGGTAGTTCTTCTGCTGCGGCTCGTGCCGCGCGCAGGTTCTTGATGGGCGTGCTGTAGGTGGGCCGTGTAAGGGCAGGCGCGGGATCCGGTTCCCCGTCCTTCTCCATCCTACCGCCAAGCTCACCGTCCGGACGCCGTACCTGGACGCGCCAGCTCGTCTCCGCGGTAGCCGGAGTGAGGCCGTGCGCACGGTCGTACTCGCGTCTAGCGATCTCAAGCTGCTTGCGGGCTGCTGCCAGTTCCATGGCCTCCTGGAGGAGGATCTGTCTCTCCATGGTGAAGTTGGCCTCCGCTTCCTCTAGGTTGTCCCCGAGGTTAACCGGCGTCAGGAGCCGATCAATGGCACCCTCCACCGGGTTCCGAGGCTGCGGGGGAGCGGAAGTTCCGACCTCGTCCGTGCCTCGCTCCCGCGGCTGGCGGGGATGCGAGCTGGATCCTTCCATCATGACCTCCACGCCGCGAGGTGCGGCGGAGGTGCTTCCGTCTGAGCACGGCAGCCCCGTGACAGAGATGATTTCCCTAGGGAAATGCTCCGGGACGATGGCGATGTAGATAGGGAGATCGCCGAATAGCACGGCGGTGCCGTTCGGTGGGAAGGAAGTTCCGGCGAAGCAGGAGACGTTGTCGATGACGCAGTCGAACTTGCCAAGCGTGAACACCAGGCCAGAGGCCACGTGCTCACCGGCTGAAGTGCGGGGTCCCGTGCGGAACGTGACTCCGGTCAAAGCCATCTGCCCCACGGTGGGCGCGAATTGTCGTTGTATTGGGAACGGTAGTACCTGAGGAGGTTAGATAGAGGTGTGGGGACTAGCAGGGAAGCTATCGACGGCGTCCGCAGGCGGGATTGGATACAAGCGAGCGTCGCGGGACGCAAGAAGTACCCAGGTTCGGGGCCCTCGTGGTGAGGTAAAGCCCCTACTCCTGCCTGATCTGTCTATGTGGGATATACGAACTACAAGTGCTCCTTGAGTTGTATTCCTTAGCTACTGCCTTAAATGCACTGAGACCAACCCCTTCTACTGAGGCCTTGCCTCTCCTTATATAGGTAGAGAGGCAAAGGTCTCGCTGGCTAGTCCGACTGGCGGGCCCCACAGGCGGGTCCTAGCCGACTAGTCATCTACAGTACCCAGTATGGCTTGTCTTATCGGTGTATGAGCGGTATGGCTGTCGTAGGTATAGTGGACGCCATGCGAGCCCGTCGTCAGCACATGCCACTGTTCCAGCGTCACCCACATAAAGTCTTTGGTATTGGCAGGTGGTTGCCCGTATTGTCATCGTACAGGGCGTATCGTGCACTGATACACACGTCGTCCTGTCTCTCTGATTGGATCCGGCTACTGGGTGATAGCCGGCCCATCCTGTCCTGTCCGGCTACATCTGGTCAGCCGGACACGATCCGACTGTCCTGTTTCTTAATCGGATGGGGTACCCGGGGATCATCCCCCTGACAGGCTCCGGCTGGCCAAGGAGATCGGTGTCAACCGGATCCTGTGCTTCGGTGATTCAGACTTGGTGGTGCAACAGGTGTCCAGGGAATGGGACGCTAGAGATGCAAACATGGCTCTCTACCGGTTCCACATCCAGAAGCTTAGCGCCTCCTTCGACGGGTGCAAATTTCATCACGTCCCCCGCACCAACAACGAGGCAGATGATGCGCTCTCCAAGATAGGATCCACCAGGCAGGCCATCCCACCAGGGGTCTCCTTGGAGCATCTGCGCAAGCCATCCATCAACCCGTCACCGGAGTCAGACTCCATCGTCTGGGCGGGAAGCGTTTCGGCAGCCGGAGCAGCAGAACCGTGGCCGGCAGAACCACCAAAGAAGAAAACCCGCACCAATTCCGGCCAGGCAGTGCCCTCCGGCTCACAAGACCCGAGGGCTGCCGTCCCGGATATTCCACCCGGACGACCCGCCGACACCCGTCAGCCGGAGGACAGGAGCGTCCTCGTCATCCAGGAAGTGCCATCCTGGGCACATCCCTTCATGAACTACATCGCCAACGGAGAACTCCCGGACGATGAGGTAGAGGCCAGGCAAATCCGACGCCGTGCACATACATACACCATCATAAACGGCGAGCTGTACAAGCGCAGTGTATCCGGTATCTTCCAAAGATGTGTCGATGTAGACACAGGCTACCGTCTACTCAAAGACATCCACCAGGGTGAGTGTGGGCACCACGCTTCATCAAGGGCGATAGTCGCCAAGGCATTTCTCCATGGTTTCTATTGGCCCACCGCCCTCGAGGATGCCGAGCAGCTGGTCCGCGCATGCAATGGGTGCTAGCGCTTCGGGAAGCTCAGGCACATGCCAACCTCGGTACTCAAGACCATACCGATCACCTGGCCCTTCGCAGTTTGGGGCCTCAACATGGTCGGGCCCTTCAAGCGAGCCCGCGCGGGAATGACCCACCTGCTGGTAGCGGTGGACAAGTTCACAAAGTGGATCGAGGCCAAGCCTATCCGGAAGCTGGATGGAGCGACGGTTGTTACCTTCTTCACCGACATCATCAACCGCTACCCCAATAGCATCATCACCGACAGCACGAAACTCGCCAAGGGGGCCTTCGCGATTCTCGACAACAAGGGCATCCTGCTGGACCTCGCCTCCGTTGCACACCCGTAGTCCAACGGGCAAGTCGAACGAGCAAATGGCTTGGTGCTAGCTGGCATCAAACCACGTCTCATCGATCCGTTGGAGCGGTCACCCGGATGTTGGATTGAAGAACTTCCGACTGTGTTGTGGAGCCTCCGCACCACACCGAATAGGTCAAACGGCTACACACCATTCTTCCTGGTCTACGGATCGGAAGCCGTCCTCTCCGCCGACATCGAATTCGACTCCCCTCGCAAGCTCCTCTACGATGAGCAAGCCAACAAGGAGGCGCGGGAGGACGGGGTGGATCGCCTGGAGGAGGCCCGCGAGCTGGCCTGTCAGATCTGCCAGACCAGCAGCGACTACGTCGCTACCATTCAAGCCAGATTCGCCCAGTCGCATTCCGCGAGGGCGACCTGGTTCTCCGGCTGGTGCAAGACACGAAGGGCATGCACAAGCTATCACCACCCTGGGAGGGCCCCTTCATCATCAGTCGGGCGCTGCCCAACGACTCCTATTACCTCATCGACGCACAGCAGCCGCGCAAGAACAAGATGGATAAATCGGATGAGGAGCCCGAACGTCCTTGGAACGCGGACCTACTGCGCCTGTTTTACACCTAGTCGCCAGGCAGTGTATGTATCCCGAAAACCCCATGAATGAAAATGTGGACTCCCACGAGAATCTCGGGGGATCCTTCTAGAAATGTGTGTGCACCTGTTTTTTGGTTCAAATTTTCCGGCTCCGGCAACCCCTACCTGGGGCCTCGCCGGCTGGCCCGGCCTGTTAAGTCAACAAACCGGCTGAGTAGTGTGCGATGATGTCAGAGGCCCACTCTTCGTCTCAGCTACAGACCGTAACCCGTCTGTCCGGCTAGCAAGAGCAAAAGCCCGAGGCATCCCACACGAAAAACGGGGAGGAGACGTGACAGATCGGGCGTCCCGGCCCTGCAACTAGCTCGAACCAATCCAGCTGCTAAGCCACTAGTACCGTGCGTGATGTACTGTCAGCTCCCTTCGATTCCGGCTGCAGACCGCAACCCGGCTGCCCGGCAAGGACGTAGCGAAAACAGAAGAACACACGAGAAGGCGACTAAGTGTCTAGAAAGGAGCAAGCCAGTTTTCGAAAAAAAACAAGCCGTTTTCCGGCTATGATTTGACAGACTAAACTATTAACCTGTGAAGATGTATGTGTATGCATGTGTGCATTCTTGTCCGATTACTTCGAGTCGGAATTCAGGAGAAGGAAAGAAGATTCGAAGTCCTTGCCTTCATCAAGCGCCTGAATCAGTCTCTACACCTTGGTGCGCTCATGCGCCCAGTGGAATCTTGTAGTTCCCGACCGCTAAGGGCGTTTATCCGCCGTTCGAGCCCAGTGAGGGCAAGGGCGGCAACAAGAAAGATAAGAAAGATTGAAGCACACGCCTAGCTACTCGAATCTCGGGGCACCTAGTGGGTGCGCCGCGCCTCATGGAATGTTAGTTCCCCCGGCTGAAGGCGTCCAGCCGACGAAAGCAGCCGACTGGGACGAGGCCAGTCGGATAAAGTTAGAAGACTTGGCAGAAATAAGAAAGATTCGAAGCACCTGGCTGCGCCAGCTACTCCGAATCTCGGGGGCTACACCCAGTGGGTGCGCTAGCGCGCCCCCACTGGAGGTGCAGGTCGCCCGGCTAAAGGTGTGTAGCCGGACGAAGTTAGTCGGGCAAAATACGCAAAAGGAAAGCTCAACGCACAAGGAAGATTCAAGAATTTCAACAATAATAAACAAAAAGGAGACGAAGCTCTCATAAGTTACCTGGCGTCAAAGACGGCTGGCACAAGTAGACAAGGTTCACAAGTACATAACACAAGACAATTACACCCGGCATCCCGAGGCAGCAGCTAAACGGAAGGGCCTTTGCCATGGGGGAGTTCTTGGCCGGCAGAGGCTGGGGGCGGAGGAGGAGCCGCAGTGCTCGATCCGGCCCCGGCGCTGGCGGGCGGTGGCATCGGGGCCTCCACATCAGGAGTACCGATAGACTCCGAGTCGGTGAGCACCTCGTCAGGGTCCATGTAGTCGGCGATCTTGATGGCGAACCCGCGAAGCTCCTGATGGACTTGGCGGATGGCGGCAAGATTAGCTCTGGCATGGAAGCCCCCATCGATCTTCTCGACGCGGGAATCCTTATACCAGGAGAGCATCAGAGCCAGGGCCATCTCCTCTCCCACCTTCGCCGCCAGCTGCGCCATCGTCTCCGGAACCGGAGCCTCTGGCCACACGAAGGAGAAGACGTCCCGTCCCGCAGGACGAAGCTTCACAGCTTCCTCGCCAAGAAGGACGATGAGCTCCTGAGCCGTCGGCTGCGCTCTCGGCCAGTTCTCCTGCAGCCGGTTGTAGGCCAGCAGGTCTATGCCGGGGTAAAAAGCTGTCAGAAAAGAGGAGTCAGATCCGGCTACCGGATCCGGAAAGAAAGGAAGATGGAAGAAAGAACTCACCCTTGGCATTGTGGCCAACCTGCATCAGCTCCTCCACCAGCGCCTTCTCCTTGACCGCTAGCCGTTTTATCTCCTTCTCTTGGTCCTTGTTCTGGGCCTCAAGAAGGGAGAAGGCTTCGGCCCGACTAGCGAGCGAGGCGTCGTGCTCCGTGATGGTGGCCTCCAAACCGTCTACCCGTGCGTGCCAATCCTTGTTCTGCAGCCGGAGAGTGGAGTTGGACTTGCTCAGCCGGTCGTTCGCTTTCTTCAAGCGATCGATCTCGCGCTGAGCGCACACGAGGATGGCTGCAACAAAACTGGCTATCAGTAAAAAAAAGAGAGCAAGACGGATAAAACGAACTTACTCTGGGAGGTCCCTTTGGCGGTAGCAAGCTTCTGCTCCAGGGTCCGGTTCCCGCCGGCTGTGGCCTCAAGCAGCCGGATCTCCTTCACCGCCAGCTCGAGCGTGGCGGCAAGGTCCGACAGCAAAGCGGCAGAGGAAGCGTCGTCGTGCACAACGTTGACAGCCAAGGACTCCTTCGCCGCGACCACCGCCGTTCGCCACTCCTCCCTGAGCTCCTCGTCGGAGTTGTCGTCGCCAACAACGACGAGCTCCTTGCCGACAGCCCCCCGCGTGCCCGCGGAGGAGCCTTCCGGCTAGGAGAGATCTGCTTCCGGCTGGGGACCCACCGGCTGGGAGGAGGCAGCCGGCTCAGCTCGAGGGGGAGATGGAGGCTGCGCCTCAGAAGAAGGAGAGGTGCCGGTTGGCTCAGTCGGGGCGCGGGGCGGCGACCCGGTTGGCGCCCGGGCCGGGCTCGCAGCTCCGAAAGAAACCAACGCGCTAAAGAGAAGGAGGAAAAGGCAAACGCAAAATAAGCCAAAGTCAGAAAAACAAGAAGGAGGACAAATAGACAGAAATCACCGAAAGATAGAGGGGGAGAGTAAAAACGTACCCCGTCACGGCCGGGGGTGGCCCTTTCTTCCGGCCAAGGCGGCTCGGCGGGATGTCGGGATCGCTCTCCGCCGCAGGCGGCGGAGCCGGAACGGGAGCCGCCCCACCTGCTTGCCGTCCGCGCAGAGCGCCACCGCTCACGGCCGGCCCGCCTCCTCCTCCTCGTGCACCTCCGCTGCGGCGGTCAGCGGGCCTGCTGCTGCTCGGCTGGGAAGGCGTCGTTGTCCCCATCCGATTCCTTGCCAGACCGCCGAGCACACGGCTCGGGCAAGTCTGGCGTGAATACCTCGAGGGGAGCCTCGCCCTCCTTGCGATGGATGCAGGCAAAGATCTGCCGAATGCAAGAAGTCAATCAGACAGAACAAGGAAATAACACAGAAAGAATAAGCAAAATTTCCGGCTACGAGAACTTACCCGAGGCACGCGGTTCTCCCGGCTGTAGGGCGCCAGACTGAACTTCCAGTTCTCCGGCAGCCGCTCCTTGCTGATCGTCCACAACCACTCCTTCAAGTTGTGGTAGCGGGGATCGCGGCGCGATAGCCGGGTCAGGTCCAGCCGGTCGGAGTAGTAGCACATCTTGTGCGCCCGCTGCTGCATCGGCATCATCAGCCGAGACATCCATCTAAGAGTGATGTCCTGACCGGTTAGCTGGCAGGTGACGAGGGAGCGCATGCGTGCCAGCATCGCGTCCATCTCCGCCTTGCCGCCATGGATCTTCAGGTCCCAGTTCTGCCGGCTGGACTCGACGTCTTGGAAGGCCAGAAGGTTTATCCGGTCGACGTTGGTGACGTTCTTGACGTAGAAGTACGACTACTGCCACATCCGTACTGTGTCCTGGAGCAAGAACTTCGGGTAGCCGGATTGGGTGCGGGAGTATATGGAGGCGCCGCCGCAGACGACTAGCGGCCCCTTCGTGTACTGCACCTACGGCCCAACTCGGAAGAGCCGGCAGAAGAGCCCGAGATCCGGCTGGATGCTGAGATAAATCTCGCAGAACGCCATGAAGTGTGCCAGCGTTCCGATTGCGTTGGCGCCGAGGTGGTGGAGGCGGAGGTCGAAGAAGGCCAAGAACATGAGGAAGAATGGGTGCCGCAGCAGCACTAACCCGCGTGCCAGGTGCGAAAGGAAGATGACGCGCTCCCCCTCCGCCGGATGCGGCGACACCTCCCCCACCGGCGCCAACCGCACCGCCACCTCCTCCACTGGCCGGAGGACGCGGGTCGTGTGGTACTTCGCGATTTGCTCCTCGGTGATGGAGGAGCCGCACCAGGCTCCGCGGTCGGCGGCCATTTCCGGCTGATGGAGAGGAGCGGCAACGGAAGAGTGACGGTGGCTCGTAGCGTCGACGACGGCGAGCGGGCGGCGCAGAGGGCAAGAGCGCATGAGCAAGAGCACGCGAGGGAGAAGGAGATTGCACCGGGGGAGCGAAGGAAAAGAACTGCCTCCCCCGTGGCGTCCCTTTAAAGGACCGGAAGGGCAACCGTCAGCGGGGCCACGTGGCGCGCATCCGGGCAACCCACAACCCAACCGTCGCCTAGATCCTTTGTGCCAGGGCAGGATGCACAGAAGATCCTAGAGCAAGAAGCGAAGCGCCGGACAACAGTTTCCTGAGGCGACGTGCGACGGGACGTTACACCTCCCGCCGTAGAGCAATGATTGTGCGTGCACGTGTGGCCGACATCAGCACTGACGTCACGGGTAGCGCAACCGCCAGGCTCAGCCGGATGAAAATTTGAAAAGCAAGAAGGAGCGCACGGACATTTCGCCTAAGGGCGGAATCCACACGCGCTCGGGGGCTAGTGTCAGGGGGATGATCCCCGGGTACCCCATCCGAATAAGAAACAGGACAGTCGGATCGCGTCCGGCTGACCAGATGCAGCCGGACAGGACAGGACGGGCCGGCTATCACCCAGTAGCCGGATCAGCAAGAGACAGCCGGATACGACGACGTAGCCGGACCCAATCAGAGAGATAGGACGACGTGTGTATCAGTGCACGATACGCCTTGTACGATGACAAGACGGGCAACCACCTGCCCATACCGAAGACTTTGTGTGGGTGACGCTGGAACAGTGGCCTGTGCTGATGACGGGCTTGCACGATGTCCACTGTACCTACGACAGCCATACCGCTCATACACCGATAAGACAAGCCATACTGGATACTGTAGAAGACTAGTCGGCTGGGACCCTCCTGTGGGGCCTGTCAGTCGAATTGGCCAGCGAGACCTTTGCCTCTCTCCCTATATAAGGAGAGGCAAGGCCTCAGTAGAAAGGGTTGGTCTCAGGGCATTTAAGGCAGTAGCTAAAAAATACAGCTCAAGGAGCACTTGTAGTTCGTATATCCCACATAGACAGATCAGGCAGGAGTAGGGGCTTTACCTCACCACGAGGGCCCCGAACCTGGGTACTTCTTGCGTCCCTCTATGCTCGCTCGTATGAAATCTCGTCTGCGGACGCCGTCGATAGCTTCCCTGCTAGTCCCCACACCTCTATCTAACCTCCTCAGGTACTGCCGTTCCCAATACAACGACAATATCCGCCCCGGCCAGACTGTCCGGCCTGCGGGCCCCAAAATGTCCGGTCCCCGCTGACAGAAAAATCTACTTCACGGTTTTGAGCATAACTTTTGCATACGAACTCGGATTTTGTTGTTCTTTAGCTTGTTTTGAAGAGGAGAAAGAGCTCTACGTCATCATATCCGTAGTTCATGCTATATACTCCACCCAAATTCCGTGAGCAAGGCGGAATTGTAACATCCCAAAACTCTAATCCAAGCTTATGAAGATCAAATCATCCAAAAATAGGGTTAACAAAAACTTTTCCAAATTTAAAAGGAAAGCATTCATATATGTATGCAATTAAAATAGGAGTTGTTTGAATTGCCATGATTGATTGATTCAATACTTGTAAAATGTTTCTTAGGTGATTTAAAAATCATCTACATCATTCCCAAACTTTTCCTAAAGAAAATCAAATCAAAAAGAATTAAAAAGAAGGAATGGTCATTTTGGCAAATTTAACTCTCATGCCTACTTTGGCTATTCCTAGTACTCAATTCTTAACAGAAACAATTCTTGATCTCTGCACCCCTTGCTAGTACACATAATGAGGTACCAAGGCCCACCTTTTGATCTGCTAAAAACATTCTGTTAACTAGTTTAAATGATAGTTTAAAATTGAATCTAATGCATATGAATAGATCACCCCTATTTCAAAAAACATCTATTTGAGCTCCATTTTCAAAACACTTGCTACCAGAGACTACCTATCACTAGTGGAGATCATTCAAAAATTTTGAAACCAAAATTAAAAACTTTCTTTCATGCGGCCATTTCATCAAACACTTGGCATGCATAATCTCTACTCTAATCCTAGCTCACTGTTTTGAACAGGGTTTTGCCTCCAAATGATCTACATTTATCTCCTCTGTCCCCTCCTAGTCTAACCAAACCCCCAACACCCCTCTCCCTTGTCCCTCACCCTCTTGCCATGTCAACCCGAGGGCATGGTCGCCGGCCAACCCTTGCCCCGCTGCAGCAGACCATTCCCTCTTCTCTCGCCATGTCTAGGAGGTAGCCAAGAGCTCACCGCCACCCCCTGTCCCTTACCCGAGCCCAGAGCAGCAGTGGACCACCGAGCACAAACCGCGCCCAATGCCACCGCAAAATGCCAGTGCCACCCCCAGAGCGCGCTCGGTCCTTGCTCGCACAGACCATCCCTTGGCACCAGCCCGCGCCCGTCGCTCCACCTCGACCTGGAGAACACCCCAGACATCCCCGTTCGCCGCCCAAAGCCTCACAGCCACCGCTCGCCGTGGACAACGCCGCTTTGGCCGCGCAGAGCGCCACCTCGCCCAGACCGCGTGCCACCGCCCCTACGGCCGCATTCAATTCCTAGAGCACCGCCAGGGAACCGCCCATCGATCGCCATCCCCAGCCATGCCTCTACCTCGCCGTAGCCATGTCGCCACCATTGCCTGCCCATCCCGCTCGGTCTCACCATCGGTCCTATAAAAGGAGCCCTCCCCAGCCTCTTCTCTCCACACCATTCCACTCCCCTCACCTCTCTGAACCTCACCCACCTCTAGCCGGAGCAAGTGGAGCAACAGCTACGAATTGAGCTGGAGCAGCAGGTAGGAGGAGAAGGCGCGCTGATTGCGACCACCCCAAGCTCCGGCCAAGAATCGCCTCGCCTCGCCATCGCCTTTCCTAGTCGCTTTCCATGACCCCGCTGGAGCCCTGGTACGCCCCTAGTAGACCCCTACTGAGCCGCTAGGGTTCGAGCTCGCCGGTGACCTATTCGTCGTTGACGACGACCCTCAGCCGGTGATCTCGCTTCTAATCCTACGGCCCACAGCGCGCGTACCGTTTCGCGTTTTAAGTGCCGCTGACAAGTGGGACCCACCTGTCAGCTGAGCCCCACGCCGCAGAGCTCCACTGGGCCGGCCCAAGTCCTTTCCCGTGCTAGCCCATCGATTCAAATCTGGATTTTTCTTTTTAGTTTGAATCTAGTTTCTGTCCACTAGTTTGAAAATCAATTCAGAGAGTTTTAGAAATCCAAATTGCATGAAACCAATTTTGTCTAAAACGTATTAAAATGATCTATCCAAGCCTATTGGATTTAATTCAATTAGAGTTATAGATCTCTCCTAATAAAAATAAGAAGACAAAAGCTTTTGCAACTTGCAACATTTTTATAAAATCAACTAAGTTAGCTTTTGAGTTGATTCCAACTCTCAAAAATCACATTTCGTCATATCTATCTAACCATGTAATAATATTAAGGTTTACATGCAGTGACTTTGGACTAGTACCAAAATAATGCTATATAGGCATTTCTAGTCACTTTAAATCATTACATAAGGAACTTAAACCAAAGTAATATTGATCCAACCCTTAAATCTCATTCCCACATGTTAGAATATGTGGTGAGGACATGTGTCCACATGATCCCATATTTTGGTGGTGAATATTAAATTTTAGTTAATATTTCAATGAGTAGAAATTACTTTTCTAAAATAAAAAGGATGAAACTATTGAATTAAACTTGTGATGTTTGTGATGATAATAGATCATCAAATGTGTGTTTTAGAATGCTACTTAGCCTAGCTAAGTATTGTTTGGTGATTGTGCACTCCCTATGTATTTATAGACGCTAGTACCGACCAAGCTTTCGAGGAGGAGGAGTTCTACCAAGAAGAAGAAGAAGAAAACTTCAACCACTGCACCAACCAAGGCAAGCTATTGTTAGCAGGCTAGAATTAAGCTAGATGAATGAGCAAGGATGCTTTAGGCATGCTTTGGTCACACCCCTTTTTAACTATTAGTACCCCCAAGCCTTACTTACAAGTTTTACTCCCCTTAGTATACAAAGTTCCTTACTTATTTTGAAGGTAGCATAAAAAGTATAAAACTTGACCTACTTAGAAACCTTTAGATGTCATTCTATGGCATGAGATTGATCCCATCCTTCCACCTTAGTGAACACTCTTAACTTAGTAGTGTAGAGTAGATCAAAAACTTGAGTCACTTTAGATGGGAGCACTTGGTGAAAATGAACTGTGAAAACCTTGGAATGATGAGTCATCCTATTGAGATGTTTTTGACATGTGTTGAGAGACACAACTGGTTTGTAATGGATGATGTATTGTGATATCCAATCCGTTATGTCTCGCAAAAATGGTAATCCTAGGATTGCGAGGTATGGCATAACGGACATTTGGGATTAAAAATCCGGGTGTTGACAAGTTGGTATCGGAGCCATCTTGACCATAGGAGACCCTAGTTAGAATGGACGTCCAAACCAAAAACTTAGCTTCAAAACCAAAGTGAGTATTTATGAAAAACTATTTCCCCTCTTACCCTTGTGAACTCATTATTTCTGAAAAATACATGTTCCTCAAAATTCTTACATTACTACTTAAAATTTGACACACTTGATCACTTCACTAACTTCCTCGTCCTTAATTCTTGTAGATGGAGACTTAGTTCAGCAAGTTTTACCAGTTGGGAAACGGAGGTCAGCTGATCTTTGAGAGGGATCTAGATTCACTGTCGGAGTTACTGGGACACCCACATCCGGAGTTTCTTGGAGCTCAACTTCCAGGACCCCCAGGAGGAGACCTACAGTGGCTAGTCACCGCGGATCTTCGGGGAAGCATCGAAGCACCAACTTCCAGGAGAATTCAGTACTCCGTGAGAGAGAACAACTGGCTAGATGGATTAGCCAGGGCAATGCATGAAGCTCTCGCACATCTATGTGCCCTTAGCATCAACAAGATCCAAGGAACCCGTTTTGCCCACTATGCAAGACGTGACTTCATGGGAATGCCGATGGAGATGCCAAGTCACCCAGAGTTGAGGCATCAAGTGGAGAACCTTGATTTCTTGCTTCACGACAGACAGCAGGAACTGGACAATGCCAGGGAGTTAGCCAACCAGAACCGTGCCATTGCCGACCAGAAGGCCTAGACTTTTGCACTGCTCGTCCAAGATCGCCAGTCTCTTCGTCGCCAGCGTGCAAAGAAGGATCGCACCATCGCCCGTCTTCGCAAGAAGGTGGCCGACCTCGAGAAGACCGTCAAGGAGCAGGAAGCTCAGCTTGCCGCCAAGGAAGAAGAAGATGAGGGTGAAGACATCCAGGGAGATATGGATTCTTACCTCAGCAACGATGATGACTTTCTGGAGGAGGATGCTGTGGACTTCTACATTGATGATGAAGACTCCGACTTCATTGACGATGAGTAGATGCACTAGAGTACTGTCGTAGCATGAGATGTATCATCTCATTGTATCGTAGCTTGCAGAATGGTTCTTCAAACCATCTGTTTTCCCCTTTGATTGTTGTGGTGTGTGTTGTATCGTGTGCTTGCTTGCATGAATGAAAATGAAGTTAGTTGAAAAACCTAAGTTTAACTCAAAGTTTTAGATTTGAAAAACCTAAAACCATGAACCTTAGAATTTCCCTCTTACCCCTATATCTATCTCAATCTTCAGATGACTCGTGGAAACCAAGGAGGGAGCAGCTCGTCGCAGGACCCAATGATGCAGATCTTGCAGAATCTCATCGCGGACCATGAAGCAAGCAGGGCCGAGCGTCAAGCCAACTTAGCAACATTGCAGCACATCGCCCAAATGGCTCTCAACAACCAAGGACATGGAAATCAAGATCACTAAGGATCCAAACTCAAAAACTTTCAGAACACCAATCCCCCAATCTTTAACCAATCTGAAAACCCATTAGATGCTGATGACTGGTTACAGACCATGGAAAATAACTTAGAGGTTGCCAGAGTTGATGAGAATGAGAAAGTTCTCTTCACCACCCACTATCTGGAGGGAGATGCAAGAGCTTGGTGGAATAGCATCCGCATTATGAACCATGGCCAGGTGATGACCTGGGAAGCATTCAAGGTCAAGTTCAGCTGCACCCACGTGCCGCAAGGTCTTGTCAACAGGATGAGAGATGAATTCCGCGAATTGAAGCAAGGAAGAATGACTGTGGTAGAGTACCGTGATAGATTCTTGTCACTTGCCAAATATGCACCGGATGAGATCAACACGGAGGCCAAGAAGAAGGAGAGATTCTTAAACGGACTGCATGATGAGATGCAGACTGTCCTCATCAACATCCGTTTTGATGATCTCGAAGAGCTAGTCGACTATGCCATTCAGATGGAAGGGAAGATTAACCAGGCAAACGACAACCGCAAGCGTCGTATGATGCAGCAGTCTGGATCCAGTAGTCACCAGAAGTACCGTCCCAACCCCTCACCAGGATATGCACCAAGGAACAACCGACCGCCAAATTCTCGCCCAAGCTACCCCAACCGTAGCGGAGGCAATGTGAAGTCCGGAGGAAACAATCACAACTCCGGTAATGCCAACAATTTCAACTGTGCCCCTCCCAAGAGCAACAACAACAACAACAACTCTGCACCTAGAACTGGCAGTAATGCTGTACCTGTCGCAGTCAAGGACAAGTCCCATATCACTTGTTTCGAGTGTGGAGTGAAGGGTCACTACTCCAATGAGTGTCCCAAGAAGACTGCCGCCAATGCCCCTGTGAATGCCCCAACTCAGCAGCAGCGTCATGTTCAACCAGGAAGGAGATTTGCCCCAGGGAACCCTCACAACCGCAACGGTCGTCTCTTCCACATGAACGCAGAAGAAGCCCAGGAAGCGCCAGATGTAGTGCTGTGTATGTTTTCTGTCAACTCAGTTTTAGCAAGAGTATTGTTTGATTCTGGAGCATCACATTCATTTGTCACCAAAGAATTTGTATGCACTAGTAAGATTCGCCCAACCAACCTGAAGCATGTCATGATAGTTCAAATCCCCAGTTCAACAACAAAAGCTAGAAAAATTTGCAAAGCTGTACCTATCAGAATAGATGGGATAGATTTTTATGCCAACCTAATTGTACTTGGGACCAAAGGATTGGAAGTAGTACTAGGTATGGACTGGATGTCAAGGCATAAAGGATTGATAGACTATGCTAAGAAATCCATCACCATGACCAGTAGTTCTGGAGTAACAGTAGAGCATATCTCTGAAACCTTACCCCATCAATTCAAGTGGAACAAGAGTGTAGCCCTGCCCACCATTGACCAAGTCAGAGTAGTCTATGAATACCCCGACGTATTCCTAGATGAATTGCTAGGTATGCCCCCGGATAGGGATATTGAGTTCATTATCGAACTAATCCCCGGAACCGGACCTATAGCCCAGAGACCCTATACCATGAACCCCGCAGAGTTAGTGGAACTGAAGAAGCAGTTGGATGCCATGTTAGCAACAGGCTTGATTCAGCCAAGCGCATCGCCATGGAGATCACCAGTGTTATTCGTCGACAAGAAAGATGGAGGCAATCGTGTGTGTACAGATTACAGAAAGTTGAATGACATCACCATCAAGAACAAGTACCCTTTTCCAAAGATAGAGGATCTATTTGATCAGTTGAATGGAGCTCAGGTATTCTCAAAGATTGATCTTAGGACTAGTTATCACCAACTTAAGATTCGTGCAATGGATATTCCGAAGACCGCCTTTACTACTCGCTATGGTTTATACGAGTATGCAGTTATGTCTTTTGGATTAACCAATGCCCCTGCTTATTTCATGAATCTCATGAATAAGATCTTTATTAATTTCCTAGATAAGTTTGTAGTTGTGTTTATCGACGACATCCTTATCTACTCCAAATCAGAAGAAGAGCATGAGCAACATCTGAGAATCATCCTAGAAACCCTGAGAGAGCATCAGTTATATGCCAAGTTCAGCAAGTGTGAGTTTTGGCTGAAAGAAGTAGGATTCCTAGGACATATTATTTCTGCCGGAGGAGTCTCTGTTGATCCCACCAAGATCAAAGATGTCGAAGAATGGGAAGCCCCAACCAATCAAACCCAAGTTCGTTCATTTCTCGGATTAGCGGGATATTACCGCAAGTTCGTAGAAAGATTCTCGAGCATAGCCCGACCAATGACCCAATTGTTGAAGAAGGACAAGAAGTTTGAATGGACAGACAAATGTGAAGCCAGTTTCCAAGAGCTGAAGAAGAGGTTGATATCAGCCCCAATTTTGATCATGCCAGACATCAAGAAGTCGTTTGATGTGTATTGTGATGCATCCAAGATTGGCCTAGGATGTGTATTGATGCAAGAAGGCAAAGTCATCGCATATTTGTCTCGACAATTGAAGCAACATGAGCAGAACTATCCGACCCATGATCTTGAGCTAGCAGCCGTGGTTCTAGCGTTGAAGACATGGCATCATTATTTGATGGGTAATCGCTGTGAGATTTACTCAGATCATAAGAGCTTGAAGTATATCTTCACTCAGATGGAGCTGAATATGAGGCAAAGAAGATGGATAGAGTTAATCAAGGATTATGACCTTGACATTCACTATCACCCCGGCAAAGCCAATGTGGTAGCGGATGCTCTTAGCAGATTGCCGTGCAGGCTTAACACCATGATCAAGGAGAAGCAACCAAGTTTGTATGAGGAGTTGGAGCAGTTCAGGACTGAGTTAGTTAGCAAAGGATTCCTAGCTAGCATTGAACTTCAACCCACTTTGATTAGGCAAATCAAGGAAGCCCAGAAGGGACATGAAAGTATCGACAGAATCAAACGTCGTATTGGTACAGGAAAGGTACCTGGATTCACTGAAGACGAAGAAGGAGTACTGTGGTACAAAGGACGTATCTGTGTGCCCGCAAATTCAGAGCTGAAGGAATTTATCATGAAGGAAGCTCATGATACTATTTATTCTATCCACCCCGGAGGAACAAAGATGTATCAGGATTTGAAAGAGCAATTTTGGTGGCACAAGATGAAAAGAGAGATCGGAAGCTACATCGCCAAATGTGACATCTGTCAAAGAGTCAAAGAAGAGCATCAGAGACCTGCAGGACTATTGCAACCATTGCAGATTCCGGAATGGAAATGGGATTCGGTTGGAATGGACTTTATCACCGGTTTACCTACTTCTAGTAGGGGAAATGACTCAATCTGGGTCATCGTTGATAGATTGTCCAAGGTAGCCCACTTCATACCTGTCAAGACAACCTACCAGAGTGCAAAGCTAGCAGAGCTATACATTGCTAGGGTTATTAGTCTGCCTGGAACCCCCAAGACCATCGTATCAGATCGAGGAACCCAGTTTACCTTGAGATTTTGGCAGAAAGTTCAGGAAGGTTTAGGAACCAAGTTGAACTTCTGTACCGCTTATCACCCGCAAACAGATGGACAAACTGAGAGAGTCAATCAGATCTTAGAGGATATGCTTAGAGCTTGTGTGTTGGAATACAGATCAAAATGGGAAGACTACCTGCCTTTAGCAGAATTCTCATATAGCAACAGCTATCAAGCTAGTTTGCAGATGGCACCATTTCAATTCCTATACGGAAGAAAGTGTCGTACCCCTTTGAATTGGTCGCAAGTAGGAGAGAGTTAGATCTTTGGACCCGACATTCTCCGAGAAGCAGAAGAGAAAGTTCACAAAGTCCATGAGCACCTCAAGACCGCTCAATCCAGACAGAAGAGTTATGCTGACAAAAGAAGGAGAGACCTGACTTTCAATGTCGGAGATTTCGTATATCTCAAGGTTTCACCATTGAAGGGAACTCAACGCTTTAGTCTGAAGGGAAAGTTTGCTCCCAGATATATCAGACCTTTCAAAATTCTGAACCGCCGAGGAGAAGTATCGTACCAACTGGAACTGCCTGAAGAGATGTCAGCCATCCATAATGTGTTCCATATCTTGTTACTTCGCAAATGCTTGGAAGTGCCTGAGAAGACTGAAGTTTTCAAGAATACCGATCACAGAGCTGTGGAAATCAACAATGACCTGACCTATCGGGAAGTACCCATCCGTATCTTAAAAGAAGCCTACAGAACCACCAGGACCAGGAGTATCAAGTTCCTCAAGATTCAGTGGAGCAACCATACCGAGGAGGAAGCTACTTGGGAGCGCGAAGATTACATTAGAACAGAGTTCCCAGATCTCTTTAGTTCCTAGTTTTCTTTGTAAATCTCGGGACGAGAGATTGTTTAAGGGGGAAAGGTTTGTAACATCCCAAAACTTTAATCCAAGCTTATCAAGATCATATCATCCAAAAATAGGGTTAACAAAAACTTTTCCAAATTTAAAAGGAAAGCATTCATATATGTATGCAATTAAAACAAGAGTTGTTTGAATTGCCATGATTGATTAATCCAATGCTTGTAAAATGTTTCTTAGGTGATTTAAAAATCATCTACATCATTCCCAAACTTTTCCTAAAGAAAATCAAATAAAAAAGAATTAAAAAGAAGGAATGGTCATTTTGGCAAATTTAACTCTCATGCCTACTTTGGCTATTCCTAGTACTCAATTCTTAACAGAAACAATTCTTGATCTTTGCACCCCTTTCTAGTACACATAATCAGGTACCAAGGCCCACCTTTTGATCTGCTAAAACCATTATGTTAACTATTTTAAATGACAGTTTAAAATTGAATCTAATGCATATGCATAGATCACCCCTATTTCAAAAACCATCTATTTGAGCTCCATTTTCAAAACCCTTGCAACCAGAGACTACCTATCACTAGTGGAGATCACTCAAAATTTTTGAAACCAAAATTCAAAACTTTCTTTCATGCGGCCATTTCATCAAACACTTGACATGCATAATCTCTACTCTAATCCTAGCTCACTGTTTTGAACAGGGTTTTGCCCCCAAATGATCTACATTTATCTCCTCTGTCCCCTCCTAGTCTAACCAAACCCCTAACACCCCTCTCCCTTGTCCCTAACCCTCTTGCCATGTCAACCCGAGGGCATGGTCGCCGGCCAACCCTTTCCCCGCTGCAGCAGACCAATCCCTCTTCTCTCGCCATGTCTAGGAGGTAGCTAGGAGCTCACCGCCACCCCCTGTCCCTTGCCCGAGCCCAGAGCAGCAGTGGACCATCGAGCACAAACCGTGCCTAGTGCCACAGCACCATGCCAGTGCCACCCCCAGAGCACGCTCGGTCCCTGCTCGCACAGACCATCCCTTGGCACCAGCCCGCGCCCGCCGCTCCACCTCGACCTGGAGAACACCTCAGACATCCCCGTTCGCCGTCCAAAGCCTCAGAGCCACCGCTCGCCATGGACACCGCCACTTCACATGAACGCCACCGCCTGCATCAAGTGCCACCGCCCCTACGGCCGCATTCAATTCCTAGAGCACTACCAGGGAACCGCCCATCGATCGCCATCCCCAGCCATGCCTCTACCTCGCCGTAGCCATGTCGCCACCGTCACCTTCCCATCCCGCTCGATCTCACCGTCGGGCCTATAAAAGGAGCCCTCCCCAGCCTCTTCTCTCCACACCATTCCACTCCCCTCACCTCTCTGAACCTCACCCACCTCTAGCCGGAGCAAGTGGAGCAGCAGTCACGAATTGAGCCGAGCAGCCATGCAGAGGAGAAGGGCGCCGTTGATTGCGACTACCCCAAGCTCCGCCGCAACCGCGCCTCACCTCGCCGTCGTCTTCCATGTCGTTTGCTTGCCTCGCCGACCCCGCTGGAGCCCTGATACGCCCCTAGTAGACCCCCTCCGAGCCGCTAGGGTTCGAGCTCGTCGGCGACCTGTTCGTCGTTGACAACGACCCTCAGCCGTTGATCTCGCTTCTAATCCTACGACCCACAGCGCGCATACCGTTTCGCGTTTTAAGTGCCGCTGACACGTGGGACCCACCTGTCAGCAGAGTCCCGCGCCGCGGAGCGCCACTGGGCCGGCCCAAGTCCTTTCCCGCGCTAGCCCATCGATTCAAATCTGGATTTTCCTTTTTAGTTTGAATCTAGTTTCTGTCCACTAGTTTGAAAATCAATTCAGAGAGTTTTAGAAATCCAAATTGCATGAAACCAATTTTTTATGAAAGGTATTAAAATGATCTATCCAAGCCTGTTGGATTTAATTCAATTAGAGTTATAGATCTCTCCTAATAAAAATAAGAAGACATAAGATTTTGCAACTTGCAACATTTTTATAAAATCAACTAAGTGAGCTTTTGAGTTGATTCCAACTCTCAAAAATCACATTTCACCATATCTATCTAACCATGTAATAATATTAAGGTTTTCATGTAGTGACTTTGGACTGGTACCAAAATAATGCTATATAGGCATTTCTAGTCACTTTAAATCATTACATAAGGAACTTAAACCAAAGTAATATTGATCCAACCCTTAAATCTCATTCCCACATGTTAGAATATGTGGTGAGGACATGTGTCCACATGATCCCATATTTTGGTGGTGAATATTAAATTTTAGTTAATATTTCAATGAGTAGAAATTACTTTTCTAAAATAAAAAGGATGAAACTATTGAATTAAACTTGTGATGTTTGTGATGATAATAGATCATCAAATGTGTGTTTTAGAATGCTACTTAGCCTAGCTAAGTATTGTTTGGTGATTGTGCACTCCCTATGTATTTATAGACGCTAGTACCGACCAAGCTTTCGAGGAGGAGGAGTTCTACCAAGAAGAAGAAGAAGAAAACTTCAACCACTGCACCAACCAAGGCAAGCTATTGTTAGCAGGCTAGAATTAAGCTAGATGAATGATCAAGGATGCTTTAGGCATGCTTTGATCACACCCCTTTTTAACTATTAGTACCCCCAAGCCTTACTTACAAGTTTTACTCCCCTTAGTATACAAAGTTCCTTACTTATTTTGAAGGTAGCATAAATAGTATAAAACTTGACCTACTTAGAAACCTTTAGATGTCATTCTATGGCATGAGATTGATCCCATCCTTCCACCTTAGTGAACACTCTTAACTTAGTAGTTTAGTGTAGATCAAAAACTTGAGTAACTTTAGATGGGAGCACTTGGTGAAAATGAACTATGAAAACCTTGGAATGATGAGTCATTCTATTGAGATGTTTTTGACATGTGTTAAGAGACACAACTGGTTTGTAATGGATGATGTACTGTGATATCCAATCCGTTATGTCTCGCAAAAATGGTAATCCTGGGATTGCGAGGTATGGCATAACAGGCATCTGGGATTAAAAATCTGGGTGTTGACAGGAATCCACCAATAAAGGGTGAAGATTGACGAGGAAAGGTATATAAATTCCGCGACTTCTCCCCACTTGCATCCCTTTGTGAGGCACACTATCTTTGCAATCAACAAACACCTATTGAGACTAGTTCCTCCTATGATTGCTTGGGCTATGCACATTTGATACCTTGTAGAATTCCGAGCAAAAGTTGTGAGCGCGCTATCTCATATTGTTATCTTGTATAGTTGTTGGCACAAGGAACAGGCAAGTGAAAAAAAGAAATGAAAAGAAAAAGAGAAAAAAATAGAAAAATAAAAAGAAGAAAAACAAACAAACAAACAAACAAGTGCCTCATAGAATAGGAAGCGCAAGCTCGATGAACATCAAATATGTGGTACTTATTGTGCATATCTTGTAGCCCACCAATTTATTGCAATCG
The DNA here is from genome assembly GCA_023614405.1 of Avena insularis. Taxonomy (NCBI): domain Eukaryota; kingdom Viridiplantae; phylum Streptophyta; class Magnoliopsida; order Poales; family Poaceae; genus Avena; species Avena insularis. The sequence goes on from CM042694.1 coordinate 457,669,348, forward strand.
ACCTAGCGTCTGTCCTTGCACTTGTGAGACACGAGCTTATAGTCTTCGCTAGGTAATCATTTGGTTCTTAGCTCAGTTTCTCCGTCGCACAAGTCCCATTTATCCCACCGTGTGTGTTTCCTTGTACATAATTCCCATATCTTGTGGATTGACTTGTTTTGCTTTGTAATCATCGTGGTTATTTACTTGCCATTACAACATCTTGATTTAGGATTGTTCTTGGACACGCCACATTCCATACCTATACACCATAAGCTTTGTGTGTGTGTGTGTGTGTTTTAGTGGTTAGTTGGTTTTCGTGTTCCGCGTGAACTTCACTTTGCTTGGTTTTTATTGCTCTCAAGTGTTGCCACTTGCACGATACTATCTTCCAAGGTAAAGTAAGGTTTGGCGTTGCATCCCTAACCCCCTACCACTTCCATATACACCACTTGGTCTTGTGAATCATGTCTAGGGACTCTGGAACCGAGGATGATATCTACGAAGAATCCATGATGAGCCACCACGACTACGACTCCACAAGTATAGAGGACATGATGGAGAACTACACCGACAACGGCTCCGCATGCTTTGAGGACCCGGAGCATTGCACCTATGACGGCTCCACATGCATGGAAGACATCGAGCACGTCATCAACTATGGCACCTCAAGCATGGAGGACTTGGATCTCTACATCGACAATGGCTCCTCATGCATGGAGTACATGGAGCACTACACCGACAATGGCTCCACATGCTTGGGTGGTATGGAGTACTACATCAACAACGACTCCCCAAGCATGGACGACTTCGAGTGCTTCAACGATGACGCCTCACCAAGCATGGAGGACATGGCGAGCTTCACCCACTTCGAGGGCTCTTCCATGAGCCATGAAGAATACCTCCACCGCTTGGAGATGGAGGACTACTTCGCCAAGCTAGCGGAGGTGCATCATCAAGAAACCATGACCGTCAAGGCCAGGCGTGCCACACCAAAGGGCACCGCCTACTTCGATGATCCACCTCCAAAGCGTCAAGCGCCACCACCTACATGGCGTCATGCACCACCATCTCCAAGGCAACGAGCGCCATCACCTCCAAGCCGTCAAGCGCCACCATCTCCAAGGCGCCAAGCACGACCATCTCCAAGGCGTCAAGTGCATCTACCTCCAAGGCATCAAGTGTCATCTACTCCAAGAAGAGTGGCGCCCAAACATCATCTTCCAAAAGAGGCACCACAAAGCAAGAATCTTCATGACATACATCCTCTCATGATCTTCGCCAACATCAAGAGGATACAAGACGTCGTTCAAGGCATCTTTGCCATGAAGATGAAGAATACATGTTGAGCACCATCCATAATGCTCAACCAAGCTCAAGAAGGCACCACCGTCAAAATAAGAGTGCCAAGGAAAAGGAGAATCATCACGAGCGTCATGTGGATGACCAAGTGCGCCATCTACATCAACCTTTGGCAAGGCACGCCAATGACCTTCGTCGACACCATCATAAGGCGCCTTCAACTACTCGTGCCGCCACCAAAAGGGCACCAAGAGCAAGCTCTCCTCCAAGCCATCAAGCTTAAACGCCCAAACTTGACGTCCTAGATGACGCATGCAACTTCATGGATGAGGAAGACAAAGACCTCTACTTTGCCAAGTTGGACGAGTACGCCAAGAGGATGTATACACAAGCCAAGGAGGCCATGGAAAAGGATGGGCAAGCTCCAAGACAAGGGCCTACACCACAAGATGGCGACGACAAGGTCAAGAATGGTGAGCATGGGACTTTCCCTTCACCAAAGGAAGCGCAAGGAGTTGAGCACACTGAGCCTATCCCCATATGCTTGAGTGATGATGTGGTACCAATCCCATGTGAGTAGGAGAGCCACTTAGCCCACTTGAGTGAAAACAAGAGTGAGATGAGTGACTCCACCATATGTGAGATTGAGTGCTTCCACTTGGAGGGCATGAGTGATACACCTAGTGAGTCGAGAGTGGTAGTTGATAGGTCATGTGAGACCACTTTGATTTCTAACGACTTACCCTCTACCTCTAGTGTGTTTTCTCGTGATGTGCTAGGTTCCATGGATCAAGAAGCGACAAGCTTGGATGAAGATGATGCCATCCCATACATGATGAAGAAGGCCCCCACATGGAGGCTAATGCTACCACAACACCCACTAGTGGACATGATGATTTGTGATGACTTGCATGCTATGGATGATACTTATGACATGACATATGTCCAACTCTTATTCCCATGTGTTAATCTTTCTATGCATCATGATGACCATGTGGATTCCCTTTATTGCCATGATATTGCCATAGACATGATATGCTCTAAACGTTACGTTGATGATATCATTGCTTGCACTTTGTTGAACAATTGCTCTTTCCAATGTTTTGCTTGCAATGATGTTACCAATGGTACCCCTCGAACCATGCTTTGTCATGAATGTTTTACAATCTCTCCCGTTGCTTGCAATAAGTTGAATAATTGTTATTTCACTTGTTTTGCTTGCAACAATAATTCTCATATGGTTTATATTGAGATGCCCCCCATAGCTTTCTCAAAATTTGGAGATTTTGATGATTGCCATGATAAGCATGTTCCCCACTTGCATACTCACCATGCATATTTTTCATACTTGATTGACACTAATGGTGATGTGCACAAGAAGGGATACATCATGATGGATGATGTGTTTCTATACCATGCACACACATTCTTCCTTTTATCTATGATGTGTGTAGGTACCCGCACAAGAATGTCAACCTCGGTTGAGCACGAGTTGACAAAAAGAGCTCTAGAGAGCATCCCCAAGTGAGTTCAAGATCGAACCCAGCTCTGATACCTTTTGCATGCTTGGCATCTTTCATGTTGTCAAATTGCTCTTTCCTATGGTTTGCTTGCAAGCATGTTGATGGTATTCTTTCACCTTGTGACAATCATGTTTCATTTCTATTGGATATTGATTCTTTGTGTGTTGCCACAAAAATGTTGAACAATTTCTCTTTCCGATGTTTTGTGCGCACCCATAATGCCATTTTGAGCATGTATTGTCATGAGAGCGTCCAAGTATCTTGTATTGTTGTTGCAACAAACATAAGGACCACTTGCTCTTTCATATGGTTAGTTTGCAAACATGTTGTTTTTGCTTCCGCTTGCGATACTCATACCCCCCCATGATTTTGGTTTTTGATGATATGTGTATGGCATCCAACATATTGAACAATTGTTCTTTCCAATGGTTAGTTTGCACACGTAATGATGTTGTTTTGGATATTCTTCCACATGTGTTTTTGCCAAATTCTCCTATCCTTGCATCAAAGATGTTGACCAATATTTTAGTCCATTGCTTTGAGTGCCACACTAAGACATTATATGGATTTTTCGTGTTCCCACATTTGGATGATGCTCAAACGATTTCCATGCACTTTGACCTTGCATATGCATTCCGTTTGCTATACTTGAGTTGTGCTGATCATGTTGTGAACAAGAATGGACATGCCACCAATGACATGGTCCTCTATCACACACAAACATATGTTGCTTGGTCTTTGTTGTGTGAAGGTACAATTGCATACACATCAACCTCTATGGACAAAGAGTTGATAAGACGAATCAAAGAGAGTTACCTAGGGCTACCCTTCAATGAGCTATCTCTACATTATAAGGTGCCTTCCTTCTACTTGAGGAATCATGCTATAATCTTCATGAATTGGCTACTCTTTGAGTGTTGCTTCGGTTTTGTTGTGAGCTTTGTAGGCTTCATGGAAGGTGTAGGAACATTGAAGAGTTGCCACATCAAGCTTATCAAGGATGACTATATGGTGAACCCCAGGATCAAGAAGGCCTCTCGACATCATCTTCTTAGTGATGAGCATGAAGAGTCGAGGATGACTCTTTTTGAAGGGGGGGAGCTGACGCAGCCCGTCCTGCGGACGCTACTACATCTGCAACACCAAGTCCCCAAGATTGTCCCCAAGTCAACCAAGAAGATGGACCAGGAGAAGCCAGCTCGAAAACCGGAGTCTCCGCCGTCATCGCCCCGAAGAGTCCACTTGATGCCAGCCAAAATGTCCGGTGCAGCCGGAGTGTCCGGCCTACCCCAGCCCTGTCCTGGTGCGGCGAATCAGTATGCTACATTGGACTCTACCTGGACACTACCCGGAGTGTCCGGCCACCCCGGACTGTCTGATCCACCCGACCCAGACTATCCGGCCTAAGTGATGGGCCTTGGAGCCAACATCTGGGCCCTTGGCCCATGTACCCCTCTATTCCGCACCAAACCATAGTTTTATGCCCAAACTACCCCTAAAATTGTGGCTAGCTGATAAATAGAGCCCCCACCCCCTCATGTATCCCTTAGGCATAGATGATAGACTAAAGAAAACCCCCTTTGTGGAATCTCTAGTTTTGCCTCATCCTCTTCTACCAAAGGGGATCGACTATCGTCACCACCTCGTTGGAGTTTGCATCGCGCCTCCCTTGTTGTACAAGGCCTTGGCATTGGTGTCCCTTTGCCAAGACAACAAGACCCTCTCCAAGGTGTTCTTTCCTCTCCGCGTGGGATCGAGGGAGCACGTTGACCGATCTTTCTTTGCGAGGCTTCTATCGGACCGGTGGCCACCGGTGAGAGCAATCGGCCTTGTATCATGTGTGTTTTGCGTGTGTTCATCGTGTTCTTCGCGAGGTGTGCGTCCGCTTCCGCTACCTTCTCCCTTTCCCCTCGCTTTCCCATCGATTTGACCATGAGATCCGTGAAGATCGGGCCACCCTCGTGGTTACCCCGTAATAGAACATGTCAACGAGTTCCTCCCGACCTTCACGTGGATCAAAGAGGGTGAGGGCTCCGATGCTGCTGGGTCTTCCGATGACGAAGATGGAGGTTCCCCGTAGAGCTCACCTGGTGCCAGGGGAGTGATGAGCCATCTCTAGGGGACAACGCTTCGGAGCCATCAGCCTGAGGGTCCCTTTAGACTGTAATTCGTTCAATGTAGATCGGTGCCATGGCCATGTTATCGACCTGATGTCTCCTTTGTGGCCTTGTGGCATCTATTTGACCATGCCCCTGTCGATGGTTCTGTCCTCCCCTTAGGCCTCTCGGGGAGATGACCGAGGGGGGCTGCGATGCCTATAATGAGCTCTTGTGGTGAGTGGTAGGCATCAGGACCTACAGGTGAGGTGACTTACTGTCGTGGTTGGGAGGTAAGTTCAGAGCTCTGCCTGCTAAGCCCTGTAGTTTCTTGGTAGTCAGAGGGGCGAGTGTTTCGTGAGCCGTCCTGCTATCCTCTCGAGGAGGGAGTTGTCCCATTAGCGTGGGGATTTTTGGGCTTTTGAGGGCCAGGAACCGTGGGTGAGGTGACTTGCGGCTGAGGAACGGGCCATAAGTTCAGAGCTCGACGCTTTAGGTCCTGGAGATCTCAGACCGTGGAGGGACAGTGCCTAACGAGCCATCGCAACGAGGTGTGCATACACGTATTTTAGTTTAGGAACCGTGGGTGAGGTGACTTGCGAGAGAGGAACGGGCCATAAATTCAGAGCTCGACACTTTAGGCCCTTGGGAGCTTGAGCCATGGAGGGATAGTGCCTCGCGAGCCATCATAGCGATGTCTTTTTTGTGCAGGGAACCGCGGGTGAGGTAACTTGCGGCCGAGGAATGGGATGCAAGTTCAGAGCTTGACACTTTAGGTACTGGCGATTTTGGGCCGCTGGAGGGAAGTGCCTCACGAGCCGACATGAACCGTGGGTGAGGTAACTTGCGGCCGAGGAACGGGCCATAAGTTTAGAGCTCGACACTTTAGGTCCTGGAGATTTGGGCTGCTGGAGGGAAGTGCCTCACGAGCCAAGAGGAACCATGGGTGAGGTAACTTGCGGTCGAGGAATGGGCCATAAGTTCTGAGCTTGACACTTTAGGTCCTAGAGATTTTGGGCCGCTGGAGGGAAGTGCCTCACGAGCCACCCCGTAAGCCTCTCGAGGAGAGCACGCTGGGGCCCATGCTAGCCCGTGACCATCTCGAGGAGGAGATCATAGGCATCACACATTGTCGCGTTCCCAGTGCTGCCTCATTCCGTTGATACACCATACGAGGGTCTCGAACAACAGGGACTGTGAGTGAGGTGACTTATTACCGGAGCTAGTCCGCAAGTTCAAAGCTCAATCCTTCAGGCCCCCAACATCAACGGGAGCGATCAGGCGATAGGTGAAGGAAATATGCCCTGAGAGGCAATAATAAAGTTGTTATTATGTATTCCTTATATATGATAGATGTTTATTTTGCATGCTAATTGTATTTATCGGAAACATCAATACATGTGTGTTTAATAAACAAAAAGGGTTCCTAGTTATGCCTTTCTTATAGACTAGCTTGTTGATTAACAAGATGATCAAGGTTTCCTGATCATGGACATTGGATGTTGTTAATAACAAGGTCACAACATTTGTGAAATGATGTGATGAACATTCATCCGAAGTATAGCATTACGATCAAGTAATTATGTTTACATTGCTATAACATCATACGAAGTAATATTTATCCTTAGACCATGAGATCATGTTAATTGCTAACACCGGAAGAGTATCTTGATAACATCAAACGTCACACCGTAACAGGGTGACTATAAAGATGGGTTCAGTACTACGAAGGTGTTATGTTGAGGCTCATGGATCAAGAGTGGAATTTGTCAATCCCGATGACGGATAGATATAATCTAGGCCCTCTTGGTGATATCACATTAAGATAGCTTGCAAGCAAGTGATGTGATCACTAGAATGTTATATCACGGGAACAAGAAAAGAGTGCATATCGGTAACGAGATAAAACTAGGTATTTGGATACCGATGATCGAATCTCGGACATGTATTATATCATGAGACAAAGGGATTAAATTACAAGAGTTAAAGGTTCTCACGATCACAGAAGTCATCGTTGAATATGTAGGAGTCAGTATGGATCTCCAGGTCCCGCTTCTGATTATTGATCTGAGAGGAGTCTCAATCATATCTGCATTATTCGCGAACCGTAGGGTGACACACTTAAGAGTTACCGAACACCATTTTGGAGCACATATGTTTCAGACGAAAGAATTGCAAAGCGCAAGAATTGTTTCGATAGAAACCGGAAGTTGTTTTGGGTGAAATTGCAGAAAGTGGTTCTGCATGTGATATTGAAATATTGCGAGGGGTTATATGTGAATCTTTGTTAATTAAAGTAATTAACAAAATTCTGAATAAATTTAATAAAAGAGTTTTATTAAATGAGAGAGCATTAAACTTAGAGAATTTTAATGCATTTAAAGTGGGACTTTAAAAGGGAATGTGAAGAGGCATTTTAATGTGGAGGGATTACCACCACATGAATGGGGGAGGTGAGGGGTCACCCCCCATGAGGCGCTGGCCATGGCGAGGGGCACCCCCTCCTCCTATAAATGGCCCCCTCTTCCTCCTTCTTCTTCACACCTCCTCGTGAAGGATCTCTCTCCCCCTCTAGAATTATTCCGCCATGGTCTCGGATTAGCGAGATACATGTTCCCTGTGACATTTTATCTGGAAGGAGTTGCTGCTTCCGCTGGATCGCTGGAGCAAGGAGGTGGAGGTTGTCCGGTGGCTTGAACGTGTGTGCGAGGACGGATGCGCTACTGATTTGCGGCGCTCGGACATCCACACGATCTTGAGATCGGCAAGTGTACGACTATATAAACCACGAGTTCCTACTCGTTAACAAAACTCGTTGTCTTCGAGGGTAAGTTCTCGATGGATGTATGTCCACCCGTTTGCTCTATACCTAGTAGATAGATCTTGGCATGTAGTTCTCATCATAGAATTTTTTTTGTTTTCTATGCTGCGGACCCAACAGTGGTATCATAGCCTGATATATGCGTAGGTGCTTTGCACGGGTAGTACACATATGTTTATATGTGGGTGATGATGATCATGTTATTGCATCTTCTACGTATTTTGGATATTGGTGGCATAGTGGGATGAAGCGGCCCGGACCAACTTTACATGTCATCGTACATGAGACCGGTTCCACGACTGACATGCAACTAGTTTTGCATAAGTGGCTGGCGGGTGTCTGTCTCTCCTAGTATAGTCAATATATGATTTACAACGAGTTACTAATAACTTGGTTATCCTTGTTGTGGTTCATGTTCGTAGGTAAGAACGGTTCTATCTCCCAAAGCCCTAAGCCACATAAAACTTGCAATTGATAAATTAGAGGCGTCTAGTTTAGATCGTTGTTGGGATAGTGCATTGATATGGTATTGTTGTAAGTAGATGTAGGATAGATACTCTTACAACACATTCAATGTGTAAGTTCCATAGACCTTGGCCTTACACACAAAGGAATGATAGAGATCATACCACGATGCAAATGATAGAGATCAAATGCATGGACCATGTCATCTCACTTTACACATTAGATGTTAGCATCTTATACTGCTAGTTTGGCGCTTTTGGTAGCATTGTAAGATGATCCCTCATTTAGATATCAAGATAAAATATGTTCTTCCTTAAGTATGCACCGTTCTATGAATCGTGTTTCGAGACATCACGTGATGATCGGGTGTACTCGACTCTACGCTTTCATACAGACATGGCCTCGAAACACGGACCGAAAGGTTAAGCATGAGTCATATAGTTGATATGATGCCCATATAGATGCTCGCCTTTGAAGCTACACCGACTCACGTGATGATCGGACTTGGTGTAGTGGATTTGGTTCATGTAATCACCAAAAAGGCACGAGGGATCTCGTTTTTGAGTGGGAGTTCATTAGTAATTTGGATTAGTTGAACTCACTCTATCATAAACTTAGTCTAAATAAACTTTACAAATTCTGTTGTAGATGGCACCACCTGCTTTTAATTTCAATGTGTTCATGGAGAAAGAGAAACTTGCTGCGAATGGTAGCAACTTCACCGACTGGGCCATGAATTTGAGGATTCTCCTCACTGCTGCACAAAAGCAATATGTGCTAGAGGCGCCGCTAGGCCCCCCACCAGCTCCTGATGCCCCTGACGAGGAAAAGAATGTCTATATGACTCATCAGGAGGACCACAACTTAGTTCATTGTGGCATTCTGTATGGGCTAGAGCCAGAACTTCGAAAGCGTTTCGAAAATGGCAATGCCTTTGATACCATGGGAGAATTGAATATGATTTTCGATACCCATTGTGTCGTAGAGAGTTATAATGCTTCTGAAAAGTTCTTTAGTTGCACGATGGAGGAGAACAGCTCCGTTAGTGAGCACGTACTCAAAATGTCTGGGTACGTTGATAAGCTTGTGTCCTTGGGAATAACGATTCCCATTGACTTAGGCATACATCGTGTTCTCCAATCTCTATCACCTAGCTACAAGATCTTCGTGATGAACTATAATATGCAGGGCATGAAGAAGTCTCTTCCCGAGCTTCTGTCAATGCTTAAGACTGCAGAAGTGGAGATTAGGAAAGAACATCAAGTGTTGATCATCAATAAGACCACCGGTTTCAAGAAGGACAAGAAAGGCAAGCACAAGGGAAAGAAGGGTGGCAAATCTGTTGCCACACCTCAAAAGAAACCCCGAGCTAGCCCTAAGTCTGACACCGAGTGTTACTATTGCAAGGGGACTGGCCATTGGAAGCGCAATTGCCCCAAGTATTTGGCGGACAAGAAGGCCGGCAAGGCAAACAAAGGTATATGTGATATACATGTTATGGATGTGTACTTGACTAGTACTCGCAGTAGCACCTGGGTATTTCATACGGGATCGGTTGCTAATATATGTAACTCGATTCAGGGGCTGCAGAACAAGCGACAGCTAGCAAGGGATGAGGTCACGATGCGGGTTGGCAATGGATCAAGAGTTGTTGTGATCACCGTCAGAACGCTATCTCTCCATATGCCATCGAGATTAGTTATAAACCTGAATAATTGTTATTTGGTGCCTGCACTAAGCATGGACATTGTATCCGGATCATGTTTGATGCAAAGTGGTTATTCGTTTAAATCTGAAAACAATGGTTGTTCGATTTATATGGATAATTTCTTTTATGGTCATGCACCTGTGTTGAATGGTTTATTTCCGTTGGATCTCGATAGTAATATTACGCATATTCATAATGTTGATGCTAAAAAGATTAAACTTGATAATGATATATCTACATATATGTGGCACTGCCGTCTGGGTCATATTGGTGTTAAACGCATGAAGAAACTCCATTCTGATGGACTTTTGGAATCACTTGATTTTGAATCATTTGATACATGTGAGCCATGCCTTATGGGCAAGATGACTAGAACGCCGTTTTCCGGTTCAATGGAACGGGCAACAGATTTATTGGAAATCATACATACTGACGTGTGTCAACCAATGAGTGTGTCGGCGCGAGGTGGATATCGTTATTTTGTTACTTTCACGGATGATTTGAGTAGATACGGGTATATCTATTTGATGAAACACAAGTCTGAAACCTTTGAAAAGTTCAAAGAATTTCAGAATGAAGTGGAAAATCATCATAACAGAAAGATCAAATTTCTACGGTCCGACCATGGAGGTGAGTATCTAAGTTACGAGTTTAGCACACACATGAAAGAGTGTGGAATAGTTTCACAACTCACGCCTTCCGGAACACCACAACGTAATGGTGTGTTGGAACGTCGTAATCATACTTTATTGGATATGGTTCGATCTATGATGTCTCTGACTGACTTGCCACTGTCATTTTGGGGTTATGCACTGGAAACAGCTGCATTCACTTTAAATCGGGCACCATCTAAATCCGTTGAAACAACACCGTATGAATTATGGTTTGGAAACAAACCTAAGTTGTCATTTCTTAAAGTTTGGGGATGCAATGTTTATGTGAAGAAACTTCAGCCGGATAAACTCGAACCCAAAGCGGAAAAATGCGTCTTCATAGGATACCCTAAGGAAACGATTGGGTATACCTTCTATCACAGATCCGAGGGCAAGGTTTTTGTTGCCAAGAATGGATCCTTTCTTGAGAAAGAGTTTCTCGCGAAAGGTGTGAGTAGTCGGAAGGTAGAACTTGAAGAGGTTATTGAACCTTCTCTTCATGAAATGGTGAGTAGCACAGCACCGGAATTTTTTTTAGAGTTGACTTCACCTAATGAAGAGAGAGCTAATGATATTGATCATGAAACTCCGAAAGAGGACACTACCGAACCTCGCAGGTCAAGTAGGACACGTGCAACTCCTAAACTGTACGATAATCATGTTGTGAATTCCATGGTTGATGAAATAGATGACCCTGCGATGTATGAAGAAGCGATAATGAGCCCGGATTCCAACAAATGGCTAGAAGCCATGAAATCCAAGATGGAATCCATGTACGAGAACCAGGTTTGGACCTTGGTGGACTTACCTCACGATCGAAAGGCCATTGAGAATAAATGGATTTTCAAAAGAAAAACTGATGCTGATGGTAATGTGACCATCTATAAGGCTCGACTTGTCGCAAAGGGGTTTCGACAAATTCAAGGAGTTGACTATGATGAGACATTCTCTCCCGTAGCGATGCTTAAGTCAGTTAGGATTATGTTAGCAATTGCTGCATATTTTGATTATGAAATATGGCAGATGGATGTCAAAACTGTGTTCCTCAATGGTAATATTGAAGAAGAGTTGTATATGATACAACCTAAGGGTTTTTTCGATCCTAAGGATGCTAATAAGGTATGCAAACTTCAGTGATCCATCTATGGACTGAAGCAAGCATCCCGGAGTTGGAATCTCCGCTTTGATGGGGTGATCAAAGAGTTTGGATTTGTCCAAACTTATGGAGAGGCTTGTATTTACAAGAAAGTGAGTGGAGCAATGTGGCATTTCTGATATTATATGTGGATGACATATTATTGATTGGAAATGATATAGATCTTTTAAACAATGTTAAAAGTTATCTAAACAACAAATTTTCGATGAAAGACCTTGGTGAAGCGTCATATATATTAGGCATTAAAATCTATAGAGATAGATCAAGGCGCCTAATTGGGCTATTACAAAGTACATACCTTGATAAGATATTAAAGAAGTTTAATATGGACGGAAGTAAGAAGGGGTTCTTACCTATGTTGCAAGGCAAGACATTGAGTAAGACTCAAAGTCCGGCTACGGCGGAAGAAAAAGAGATAATGGATAAGATCCCCTATGCCTCGGCCATAGGCTCTATAATGTATTCCATGCTATATACAAGACCGGATGTGGCACATGCTATTACATTGACTAGTAGGTACCAATCTGATCCAGGTTCGGAACACTGCATAGCAGTCAAGAACATCCTCAAGTACTTGAGAAGAACTAGGGATATGTTTCTTATATACGGAGGTGAAGAAGAGCTAGTCGCTAAGTGTTATGTCGATGCTAGCTTTGACACCGATCCAGATGACTCTAAGTCTCAATCCGGATACGTATTTCTCTTGAACGGAGCAGCAGTTAGTTGGAGGAGTTCCAAACAACCTGTGGTGGCTAGATCAACGACGGAGGCAGAATATGTTGCTACTTCGTGCGTACAGAAGCAGTTTGGATGAAGGAGTTCATAACGGAACTAGGTGTGGTTCCTAGTGCATTGGACCCAATGGTGATCTATTGTGACAACAATGGAGCCATAGCCAACGCCAAGGAACCTAGGTCTCACAAGAATTACAAGCATATTAAGCGCCGGTTTCACTCCATCCGCGAGCATGCCAAGGATGGAGATATAAAGATTTATAAAGTACACACAGACCTAAATGTAGCAGATCCGTTGACTAAAGCTCTCCGTAGGGCAAAACATGATCAACACCAGAACTCTATGGGTGTTAGATTTATCACTATGTGAACTAGATTCTTGTTTCTAGTGCAAGTGGGAGAGTGAAGGAAATATGCCCTGAGAGGCAATAATAAAGTTGTTATTATGTATTGCTTATAGATGATAGATGTTTATTTTGCATGCTATAATTGTATTAATCGGAAACATCAATTCATGTGTGTTTAATAAACAAAAAGGGTTCCTAGTTATGCCTCTCTTATATGCTAGCTTGTTGATTAACAAGATGATCAAGGTTTCTTGATCATGGACATTGGATGTTGTTAATAACAAGGTCACAGCATTTGTGAAATGATGTGATGAACATTCATCCGAAGTATAGAATTACGATCAAGTCATTATGTTTACATTGCAATAACATCATACGAAGTAATCTTTATCCTTAGACCATGATATCATGTTAATTGCTAACACCGGAAGAGTATTTTGATAACATCAAACGTCACACCGTAACAGGGTGACTATAAAGATGGGTTCAGTACTACAAAGGTGTTATGTTGAGGCTCATGGATTAAGAGTAGAATTTGTCAATCCCGATGACGGATAAATATACTCTAGGCCCTCTCGGTGATATCACATTAAGATAGCTTGCAAGCAAGTGATGTGATCACTAGAATGTTATATCAAGGGAACGAGAAAAGAGTGCATGTCGGTAACGAGATCAAACTAGGTATTTGGATACTGATGATCGAATCTCGGACATGTATTATATCATGAGACAAAGAGATTAAATTACAAGCGTTAAAGGTTCTCACGATCACAGAAGTCATCGTTGAATATGTAGGAGTCAGTATGGATCTCTAGGTCCCGCTTCTGATTATTGATCTGAGAGGAGTCTCAATCAAGTCTGCATTATTTGCGAACCGTGGGGTGACACACTTAAGAGTTACCAGACACCATTTTGGAGCACATATGTTTCAGATGAAAGAATTGCAAAGCGCAAGAATTGTTTCGATAGTAACCGGAAATTGTTTCGGGTGAAATTGCAGAAAGTGGTTCTGCATGTGATATTGAAATATTGCAAGGGTTTATATGTGAATGTTTGTTAATTAAAGTAATTAACAAAATTCTGAATAAATTTAATAAAAGAGTTTTATTAAATGAGAGAGCATTAAACTTAGAGAATTTTAATGCATTTAAAGTGGGACTTTAAAAGGAATATGAAGAGGCATTTTAATGTGGAGGGGTTACCACCACATGAATGGGGGAGGTGAGGGGTCACCCCCCATGAGGCGCCGGGCATGGGGAGGGGTACCCCCTCCTCCTATAAAAGGCCCCCTCTTCCTCCTTCTTCCTCACACCTCCTCGTGAAGGATCTCTCTACCCCTCTAGAATTATTCCCCCATGGTCTCGGATTAGCGAGATACATGTTCCCGTTGGCATTTCGTCTGGAAGGAGTTGCTGCTTCCGCTGGATCACTGGAGCGAGGAGGTGGAGGTTGTCCGGTGGCTTGAACGTGTGTGCGAGGACGGATGCGCTACTGATTTGCGGCGCTCGGACATCCACACGATCTTGAGATTGGCAAGTGTACGACTATATAAACCACGAGTTCCTACTCGTTAACAAAACTCGTTGTCTTCGAGGGTAAGTTCTCTATGGATGTATGTCCACCCATTTGCTCTGTACCTAGTAGATAGATCTTGGCGTGTAGTTCTCATCGTAGGAATTTTTTTGTTTTCTATGCTGCGGACCCAACAATAGGTGCCACCCCTGCCCCCGCTCATATGATGGATATACTAGAACGCATCCAGCACATTGGCAGAAAGAAAATTTGAAGAACGATAGGGTTCGCCAAAAAACATACAAAAATCATCAACAACTGCAGTTGTTTCCCATCTTGACCACCCTACCTTGGCGGGGGGGGGGTGCAAAAGTGTCACCCATCAAAGAAGGAGCTAGAGCTGATAGTCACCTTGGGGGGAGGGGTAGGTTGAGCTTTGTGGTGGTGTGCGCCTTAGGATGCGGGGACTCCTCTGGTTCCATGGTTTACCCCGAGAGACCAGACTCCCAGCACCACTGTTCGTCCAGCCCCTAGGTCCTTCACCGAAGCTACGGGTCTGGGACCTTGGGACACCGGGGCTTGTTGTGCTTGTTGCTCTATTTGCGCCTCTTCTTCCTATCATACTCCTCCCTTACCTTCCTGACCTTGACGCACTCATTTGTGTCATGGCCCTACCTTTGGTGGAAGGCGTAGTACGGGTGCGAGCCGGTCGAGGTGTCCGCTTCCCTCTTGAGGGGGCACCGCCTACCGTCCTTCCCCGGGCGCTTGACGGGGCTTGTCTCATCCTTCGTGGCTAGGTTTGCAGGCCCGATATCGCCGTGGGAAAATAGATCCCCTTCTCCCGCTTTTGTGTAGCGGTTGGCCACCACGAAGAGCTCGACCACCATGGATAGGTTCTCTCCGTGGCGGCCGATCTTGTCGATCAACTGAGCATCAGAGACACCCTCAGTGAAGGCCGCGATGACTTCCGTATCGGTAGCCCTGCTGACCCTGATGAGGCTTTAATCAAAACGTTGTAGATACTTACGCAAGGTCTCTCCGGGCTCTTTACCAACCTTCTGGAGGTCCTCAAACATGCACGTAGGTTCATCCGCATCTCCAAACTTCGTGACAAATAGGCCGCAAAGCTCGGACCATGAGCCAATGGACCCCTCGGGGAGGTTCAGGAGCCATGTGCATGCCTTCGGCTCCAGGCTCATGGGGAACTAGTTGGCGAGGACGTGGTCGTCTCCACGGCCGCCTCTACGCCTGTGGTGTAGAGCTGCAAGAACTCCATGGGGTTGGTGGTGCCGTCGTACCGCGTCAGCATCTCCGGTTTGAACTTGGGCGCCCACACCACCTGGCGGAGGCGTTCAGCAAGGGAAAGGCAACTGGAGGTGCGAGTCTCCACACCACAAGCGAGTGTCGCCCGCTTCTATAGGCCCACAGCCGAGATGGCCTTGAGGATCCGGGTCTCATGACCCCGGCGCTTGGCCAAGGTTACCTGCGTGTCTTCCGCTGAACGGACGACCTCCGCCCGACCTCGGATTTTCCCGGGGTACGTCGTGCTTTGTGGCTTTCCATTATCTGATCCCCTAGGTCCACCGTGAAGAGGAGGAGGTGGGGGTGCCTAGTAGGCTATGTCGCCTGGCCCCGCTTTGCACACCACGGGGTTGTCCCAGGTGATGTCCATCAGGGCCACGAGGCGCGCCTACCACTCCTCTCTCGCATCCTTGGCGGGCGAGTAGCGGGGGAGGTCCTTCACCATGAGGCAAGCTGTCTCCGGGGCGAGCGGGGCGCGAGACGCCCGGGTCGTCGGGGTGCTTGGAGAAGAATTCTCTCTGCACATCCTCGTGGAGGGGCGTAGGCGGAGCTCGCTGCTGGCCCTAGAGTAGGGTGGGGGAGTGGGGGTAACACGACATAGGCCCCCGAGCCTCCTCGCCTGCTCTCGTCAGGAGCGGTTGTCACGAGCTTTGCTACAAGTGACCATGTTGGTTCCACTAGCCGAAGTCCTCCGGGTCGCTCCTCGGCCCCTAGCCGGCGCGCCAAATGTCGGAGATTTGTCCTGCAAAGGAACTAGGGTCCAACGATCCTTGGGTTCGTGAGGGGGCTGAACACGCGGTTCCGAAGGAACTCGACGATGGTGACAACGACAGAGCAAGCACATGACAGAGAGGTGGCAACAAGGTTTTTAACCTAGGTTTGGGACCCTTGTGAGGAGGTAAAGCCGCTACTCATGCTTTGTTGTATTGCTCGCTTGGTTCGTGAGGGTACAATGGAGGATGAAAGTCTTGGGTTTTTGATATTAAGGATCGATCCCTTCCAAGGTAGGAGAAGGTCCTCTTCCCCCCGTATATGGGTGGGAAGGGCTACCACATTCCCACCCAGATGACCCCAATCTCTCTTGTTTTCTTGCAGCCGCCAGCCAGCTACCGTGTCAGGGTGGTGGTCGGTCATCCTTCCACTTTATGTCATCACTCTGGTCTCTTAGCACCGAAGTGGCCGTGTCAGACACCCTCTTTGTCCTGCGTCATCCTTCTACCTCTTGTGCTTCGCTTTCCCCGGGTGGACTAGTCGCTGCTTGGACTAATCGTTGACGCGTCCTTGCCGGGAGCACTTGGGGTCGGTGATGCTCCCCTCTCGAGGCCTCTCCGGGGGGCTTCGCTGACGCCCCGCAACCAGTTTGGGCACTTGTAGAGGCTCTGGGCTTCATCGACCATCTCGAGGCTTAGTCTCCTTACGAGCCCTCGAGAGGATGTATCTGGCGGGCCTGGCAACCTAACGATACGGGGTAACCCTGGTGCCAATAGTCTGACAATAGTGGTAAGATAAGATAACAAATACTATCAATAGTATCTTCTGGATGATGGAATGGAAAAGAGGATCCAATAGCTAGCAGCAAAAAATGTTGGGATTGAAATTCTTATCACTTGAAAAACTGAAATTGATTCTTTTTTGTTTTTAATATCTTCGATTATTTTCAAAATATGGCCAAATTTTTTGGCATGCAAATTCCTGGATTTGGGATCATCAACATAAAGTATGATGTGGATATGACCTTGACCTGGGTCATTCGTCCTGAAATCCAAGAATTTTTCATACTCGATGACAACTATGCTTAAATTTGTTTAAATTTCACCACTTAATTTCAGGTTAGAATTTTACATGGGCGGTCGGAGTACATTTTACATCAAGGACCTCAGAAAATTGAAAATTACATCGAGGTCCATACATTTAGCATAAATGACCCTAAAATTGAGCAAAGAAACAGTTGGGTTCAGCTCCTTCTCGAGAGAGCAGCTGATCAAGCCATACTTTTCATACTACTTCATCTTTGATTGTTTTCAAAATATGGCCAAATTTGGTAGCATGCAAATTCTAGATATGGGATCATTAGCATAAAGTATGATGTTGATATGGCCTTGACCTTGGTCGTTCATCTTAAAATCCAAGAATTCTCATACTCGTTGATAACTAAGCTTAAAATTGTTTAAATTTCACCACTTACTTTTAGGGTACAATTTTACACGGGTGGTGGGAGTTTATTTTATATCAAGGACCTAAAAATGGAAAATTACATCAAGTTCCATACATTTATCACAAAGGACCCTAAAACTAAGCAAGGAAAATAGTCGGGGTTGGCTCCTTCTCGAGAGAGTAGCTGATCGATCCATACTCTTCATACTACTTCCTCTTCGATTGTTTTCAAAATATAGCCAAATCTACCGGCATTCAAATTCTTGGATTTGGGATCATCAACATAAAGTATGATGTAGATATGGCCTTGACCTTGGTACTTTGGCTTGAAATCCAAGAATGTTCATACTCATTGACAACTAAGCTTAATTTTCTTTAAATTTCACCACTTACTTTTAGGTTAGAATTTTACATGGTCGATGGGAATACATTTTACATCAAGGACCTAAAAAAGCGAAAATTACATCGAGGTCCATACAATTAGCACAAACCCCCTAAAATTAAGCAAGGAAATAGTTAGGTACGACTTCTTATCGAGAGATCAATTAATCGAGCCATAATTTAATACTACTTCCTCTTCGATTGTTTTCAAAATATGGCCAAAAATTTGTCGGCATGCAAATTCATGGATATGGGATCATCAACATAAAGTATGATGTAGATATGGCCTTGACCTTGGTCGTTTGGCTTGAAATCCAAGAATGGTTCATACTCGCAGACAACTAAGCTTAAATTCGTTTAAATTTCACCACTTACTTTTAGGTTAGAATTTTACATGGGCGATGGGAGTACATTTTACATCAAGGACCTAAAAAAAGGGAATATTACATCGCGGTCCATACATTTGGCACAAAGGACCCTAAAAGGAAAAATTTCTGGTTCAGCTCCTTCTCGAGAGATCAGCTGATCTAAGCCAAACTCTTCATCCTACTTCCTCTTTGATTGTTTTCAAAATATGGCCAAATCTATCGCTATGCAAATGCTCTAATATGGGATCATCAACATAAAGTATTATGTGGATATGTCCTTGAACTTGGTCATTCAGCTTGAAAACCATGAATGGTTCATACTCATTGACAAATAAGCTTAAATTCGTCTAAATTTCACCACTTGCACTTTTAGGTTAGAATTTTACAAATGTGATGGGAGTACATTTTAGATCAAGGACCTAAAAAAGGGAAAATTACATCGAGGTCCATACATTAAGCACCAACCCCCTAATCTTAAGCAAGGAAAACAGTCGGGTACGGCTCCTTCTCGAGAGAGCAGCTGATCGAGCCATACTCTTCATACTACTTCCTATTTGATTTTTTTCAAACTGTGTCCAAATCTATTGGCATGCAAATTCTTGGATATGGGATCATCGACATAAATTATGATGTTGATATGGCCATGTCCTTGGTCATTCGGCTTGAAATCCAAGAATTTTCATACTCCTTGATAATTATGCTTAAATTCATTTAAATTTCACCACTTATACTTTTTGGTTAAAATTTTACATGGGCGGTGGGGGTACATTTTATATCAAGGAACTAAAAAGGGGGAAATTACATCAAGGTCCATACATTTAGCACAAAGGACCCTAAAACTAAGCAAGGAAAACAGTCGGGTACGACCCCTTCTCGAGAGAGCAGCTGATCGAGCCATACTCTTCATTCTACTTCCTCTTCGATTGTTTTCGTATGGATATGGGATCATCAACATAAAGTATGATGTATAGATATGGCCTTGAGCTTGTGGTCGTTCGGCTTGAAATCTAAGAATGTCCATACTCATTGACAACTAAGATTAAATTCATTTAATTGTACCACTTTCTTTTAGGTTAGAATTTTATACGGGCGGTGGGAGTACATTTTACATTAAGGACCTAAAAAAGGGAAAAATACATCGAGGTCCATACATTTAGCACAAAACCCTGAAAATTAAGAAGGGAAAATAGTCGGGTTCGGCTCCTTCTCGAGAGAGCAGGTGATCAAGCCATACTCTTCATACTACTTCCTCTTTGATTATTTTCAAAATATGTCCAAATCTATCGGCATGAAAATTCTAGGATATGGGATCATTGGCACGTATAAAGTATGATGTTGATATGGCCATGACCTCGGTCGTTCTTCTTGAAATTCAATAATGGTTCATACTCATTGGCAACTAAGCTTAAAATCGTTTAAATTTTACCATTTACTTTTAGGTTAAAATTTTACATGGGCAATGGGACTACATTTTACATCAAGGACCTAAAAATGGAAAATAACATCGATGTCTATTTATTTAGCACAAAGGACCCTAAAATTAAGCAATGCAAACAATTCAGTTCGGCTCCTTCTCGGAGAGGAGCTGATCGAGCCATACTCTTCATACTACTTTTTCTTCGATTGTTTTCAAAATATGGCCAAAGCAGCCGGCATGCAAATTCTTGGATATGGGATAATCGACACATATAAAGTATGATGTACATATGGCTATGACCCTGTTCGTTCGGCTTGAAATCCAAGAATGTTCATACACATTTTTATCTTGGTAATTAATCGTAAGTGAATCATGGTCCACAATTTGTGTGAAAACTAGGGTTGTGGTATTCCGGGTCATTCTTCTTCATGCTTGCTTTTTACAGAAAAACATTTCCATCACTTTGAAAATTGATTTTTTATTATAATTTGGAAACTCCCATTAGTAGTGTTATTGTTCACCATCCCAAGATCGAAGCACCCATGTACAAAATATGGGAACACCGCCATGCCAAGTTCTTGCATAGCTACGAACTTGAATTTTTCAGAACTCTTAGTGGTTTTGTTATACTGAATTCCTAGTTAGCTTCAAAAGAATTTGGAAAATTTTAAGAGCAATCTACCACATTTACTTGTACTCCTCTATTTAAAATTTTACATGGACGGTGAGTGTACATTTCACATCAGGGACCTAAAAAGGGAAAATTATATTGAGGTCCATACATTTAGCACAAAGGACAATAAAATTAAGTAAGGAAAATTGTCGGGTACGGCTCTTTCTCGAGAGAGCAGCTGATCCAGCCATAGTTTTCATACTAGTTCCTCTTTCCCAAATTAGGACACACATTAGGTTTGGTCAAAGTCAATCTTTTATAAAGTTCGACCAACTATATGTAAAAACATACTGACTTTTCTAATGACAAATGCATATAATATGAAAATATAGTTCATGGTGATTCTAATAACATTGAGTTGATGTCGTATACTTAGTTAAAGTTTATTAAATTTTTACTTTGACCAAAAGTAATACGCGTCCTAATTTAGGAAGGATGGAGTACTACTTGCTTCACAGGAAAAAAGAGCGCTCCTCACTTTCAAACTAGCTTGCTGCGGGTGTGCTTGATTCTTCCTCTTCCTAGAGTGTGAAATGGAAGAAATGGAGGTGGAGTAGTTTCAGAGTAGGAAGGCTAGGCAAATCATAATGGTTGGAATCCAATGCGATGGGACATAGTATCAACCAATCCCTTTTCAGCACTTAAGTAGTAGTACTAGTAGTAATACGAATGGCGATCTTTTAAATATCGTTCCCCTGGATGTTTGTGAAATAAGTGAAAATTTTGAAACTAGGAAAGTTTGAATTGCTACTATACTATAGTAGTAATACTTTTTGCTGCCAAAGGACCAAAATGGTTCCGACCAACATAGTTTACAAACATGCAAGACACATACACAGAGCCGCCGACACAAGGCAGCTCGACGTGCGTGCGCAGCCTCATGTTGTGGACGAGGGAGATATCAGCTGGCCGAGGTTTGAATGGTCATGAGGGAGTGAAGGAGAGAAAATACAATTTGTTTTACGTGCATATATATCCTGTACCCTGTACCTCGTGTCAGGAACCCATCGTAGCTTTGCTCTGACATCACACTTCCTTCAAATCCTCCTTTTCGCTGCTCTCGGGCTGCCTCCTCTATGCTCATAATCTCTCCTTGCTCCCAGATTTTTTTTCAACAGGGGGAAACACCTAGTGGCAATATTGTTTACCATGCCAAGATTCACCCATCTACTCCCAAATATGGGAACATCACCATAAACTATGATGGGGATTATGACCATGACCTTGGACGTCCGGTCCAGCTTCAAACCTAAGAATATTGAAAAGTTGCCAAAACTCATGTTTATCATCTTTCATGGCAAGTAGTACACGCAAAATTACACCATGTACAACTATTTTTTTGTTCTTTCGTTATTATCTTTGATTTTTTTCAAAACATGACCAAATTTACCGACGTGCAAATTCTTGGATTCGTACATGCCGAATATGGGCGTATTATCACATAAGTATGATGGTCAATTTTTCTTGAAACCCAAGGATGTCCGTACATGGTATGCCATAAGAAATTTTTTCAAAAGTTATCCATACTAATGCATGTCATTTTGCATGGAAACTAGAACACGCAAGAGAAAGCCATGCACAACACTAACTCGAGGGCGGTGAGAGTATATTTTATATTTACTTGTACTCCTCTAGTTAAAATTTTACACGGGCGGTGAGAGTACATTTTACATGAAGGTCCTAAAAAAAAGGGAAAAATACATCAAGGTCCATATATTTAACACAAAGCCCCTAAAATTAAGTAAGGAAAACATTCGGGTTCGGATCCTTCTCGAGAGAGCAGGCGATCGAGATATACTCTTCATACTACTTCCTGTTTGATTGTTTTCAAAATATGTCCAAATCTATCAGCATGCAAATTCTTGTATATCGGATCATCAACACATATCAAGTATGATGTTGATATGGCCATGACCACGGTCGTTCAGCTTGAAATCCAATAATGGTTCATACTCATTGACAACTAAGCTTAAAATCATTTAAATTTTACCATTTACTTTTAGGTTAAAATTTTACACGGGCGATGGGAGTACATTTTACGTCAAAGACCTAAAAATGGAAAATAACATCGAGGTCCATTTATTTAGCACAAAGCATCCTAAAATTAAGCAATGCAAATAATTGGGTTCGACTCCTTCTCGGGAGAGGAGCTGATCGAGCCATACTCTTCATACTACTTTCTCTTCGATTGTTTTCAAAATATGGCCAAATCTACTAGCATGCAAATTCTTGGATATGGGATAATCGACACATATAATGTATGATGTACATATGGCGATGACCTTGTTCGTTCGGCTTGAAATCCAAGAATATTCATACTCATGTGTATCTTAGTAATTAACCGTAAGTGAATCGTGGTCCACATTTTGTGTGAAAACTAGGGTTGTGGTATTCCGAGCCATTTTCCTTTGTGCTTGCTTTACAAAAAAAAATCACGTCACTTGGAAAAATGATTTTTTTGTCCTTATAATTTGGAAAATCTGATTAGCAGTGTTATCATTCCCAATCCCAAGATCGAAGCACCCATGTACCAAATATGGAAACACTACCATGCCAAGTTCTTGCATAGCTAAGAACTTGATTTTTTCAGAACTCTTGGTGGGTTTTCTATACCGAATTCCTAGTTAGCTTCAAAAGAATTTAGAAAATTTTAAGAACAATCTACGACATTTACTTGTACTCCTCTAGTTAAAATATTACACGGATGGTGGGAGTATATTTTACATCAAAGATCTATAAAATGGAAAATTACATTGAGGTTCATACATTTTGCACAAAGAACAATATAATGAAGTAAGGAAAACAGTCGGGTACGGCTCCTTCTCGAGAAAGAAGCTGATACAGCCATACTCTTGATACTAGTTCCTCTTTCCCAAATTAAGACGCATATTAGGTTTGGTCAAAATCAATCTTTTATAAAGTTCGACCAACTGTACGTAAAAACATACCGACTTTTGTAATGACAAATGCATATAATATGAAAATATAGTTCATGATGATTCTAATAAAACTGAGTTGATGTAGTATACTTAGTCAATGTTTAGTAAATTTGACTTTGACCAAAAGTAATACGCGTCATAATTTGGGAAGAAGGGAGTACTACTTGCTTCACGGGAAAAAAGGAGAACTCCTCACTTTCGAACCGGCTTGCTGCTGGTGTGCTTGATGCTTCCTCTTCCTAGAATGTGAAATAGAACAAATGAAAGTGGAGTAGTGCAGAGTAGAAAGGCTAGCCAGATCATAATTATGAGCATCCAATATGATGAGACATAGTATCAACCAATCGAGTGTGACTAGTAGGAGCGCGCCCTCCCGGAAGCACGCACAGGTGAGCGGCACGGTGCATGCTTGGCCTCTGCGGGATAGACACGTGCCATGCGTGGGAGCTCATGCCGGCAGGTACAAGTGGTTCATGTGCGTGAGAATGTCTATGTGCATGGAGCGAGCATGCCTTGATAGGAGTGCTTCTATTTTACTTTCGGTCTGCTTCTTGTCCTGGTGCATGGCGGGAAAGTCCTCGGGCATGGCCCGAGCATATCCTAGTACAATCTATATGTATCTTTTTTCTTCTTCCTATAGTCCGCTTCTAGTCTATGAGATGTACAAGTCCATTTACAAGTATAACGGTGCAAAATTAAGAAAGGAAAACACGGTGCACTGCCTGATGAAAGTCAGTGTATTGCCTGAGGATGCAGTGCATTCCCTACCTAAAGGCAGTGCCCTACTGACATGGGTATACCCTATAGGTACTCGAGCTTGGTATATACGGTCTAAATACGTACAGGCCCACGGTATCGTCAAGGCCCAAACAAAGGATTCGAGTAACCTGCAGGCTCTCGATTGCTTGAAGAACAAGAAGAAGCTATAGAAAGTTCAAAGGGGAAAACCCTAAATTGTAACCGACTCAACCTGCTACCCGGGACCTAGCCTATCTATATAAAGGCTAGGAGGGGGCGGCGAGGAGGACACACGCAACCCTTAGTTTCCACAACCCTCGCCAGATTGCATCTGCGCACCATTGTAACCTTCGGTTCC
Organism: Avena insularis; assembly: GCA_023614405.1. Classification (NCBI taxonomy): domain Eukaryota; kingdom Viridiplantae; phylum Streptophyta; class Magnoliopsida; order Poales; family Poaceae; genus Avena; species Avena insularis. The sequence continues at coordinate 457,693,974 of CM042694.1, forward strand.
TTCGATAATTCCACGAGCAGACAAGCAGGAGTAGGGACCTCTACGAGGCCTGAACCTGGGTAAATCTTTGTCCCCTGTGTGCTTGTCTGTTAGCCGATAGATGTCTCCAGCGCTCCCTCCTTCTCCAAAACCCAAGTCCATAACAATGGGCATTGATGAGTTAAACCCTCGTCAATTGGCGCCGTCTGTGGAAACTGGGAGTGCTGATGTTGGGGCTTCTTCGGCCCCATCAACCGCGATCTACAACTCCGCAACAGCGGAGATTCACCAGCTCTTCGGCGCGTTCGACTTCACCGTCCACACGCCGGCCACTCGCCCGGCCTTCGAGTCCGTGGGCGACGGAATCAGCCTGGCGATCGGGAGCTTCCGCTTCCAAGTTGGTCAGATGGGCACGCTTCGCATGCCTGATCAGCCGACAGCACCGGCGATTGCCCCAGCATCATGGTTTGCTCCATCGATCGGCACCCTCAGCGAGCTCAACGCACCCTCAGCGAGCTCAACGCCCCGACAATAGTCAAGAACACGGTCAGCGACAGCAGTCGCGACTCCGATCTGAGCGATCTGGCCACTGAAGATGGAACCTACGGTTCCGGATCTGAGAGTTGTGGAAGCAGCAGCTTCCCCAATCACTTCATGTGCGCCGTCATCAACGCAGGCGACACCTCTGCCAACCGCGACAACGGCGGCAATCGCGGCAATGGAACCGACCCGCCTAACGGCGGCAACGGTGGCAATCGCATCCCCGTTGGCAACGGAGGGTCAATCGAACCTCCAACCATAGTAAATAAGCGAACCGGCGAACGTGTCGTAATCAAGCTCAACAAGCAAGAATGGGCTCGCTGCCGCGAGGCCCTGCGAGGCACCCCTCTACCCTTCGGATCCCCGCAAGAGCTGCTGATGGGCTATCACTGGCTCCTGAAGGAAGAATTCAAGCGCCAAGTATAAACAATCGCGCAACTCGAGGCGCGCAAAAAGGCGGAAGACGAGTCGAGCCTTCATCGTGCTGGACTCTCCTCCTACGGAGGATCCTCCTCAAAGGGCAACGAGCACCTCGCCAAGAAGAGGCAGTCTCGGATGGCCCATCTCACCGAGCAGGAATGCATAGAGGCCACAAAGATCCTCGACTTCGGCTCTATGACAGCCGACACCAGGGGCAATGTGGTCCCCAAGACGCCGCAGGCTGCGGTGACAGCGGCCACAATGTACCTCCTGAACAACCAGCCACAAGCTGGGGACCCTCGGGCCGCCATGCACCGATCTACGATCGCGGGCTTGGGACTAATCGAGGCCGCCCTCGACAAGGAGCCGACACTGGAACCAAAGAAGGGAAAAGCGCTAGAAAAGCGTTACTCCTCGCCCTCATCCAGCGATGACAGCCACGACTTGTCTCGATGTTGCTGCTCACGATGACACGACCACGACTACGACGCACGTGATGACATCACGCAGCGCAAGATCGATAAATCAAGAGCACGACGTGCTCGGTCTACTGACTCAGAAGAGGAGGACATGGAGTTCTGTGGCGCCAGATGCTTCAGCAGATCCATTAGGCAGAAGCGAATGCCTAAAGGGTTTAAACTCCCGTCAGAGAACCCGAAGTTTGACGGCCTACAGGACCCGAAGATCTGGCTGGAGGACCATATCTCCTCCGTTAGGCTCCACGGAGGTAGTCGAAGCACGACCATGCAATGCTTGCAGCTACAGCTGCAGGGCGCCGCCCGAGCATGGCTCAACAACCTCCCACGCGGATCCATTCGCAGTTGGGACGAGCTGGTTTACAACTTTGTGCACAACTTTAAGGGCACATACAAGCGGCCCGCATCAATCGAAGAGTTGAGATGCTGCCAGCAAAGATCTGGCGAATCGTTGCACTCCTACATCCAAAGGTGGTCCATCATCAAGAACTCCGCAGAAAACATCTCGGAGGATCACGCGATTGACGCATTCAATGGTGGCGTCCGCCGCTTAGAACTCAGAGAGGAGCTGGGCCGCTCAAAGCCCAAGACCATCGACCACCTGATGGAGATCGCGAATCGGTGGGCTGATGGAGAAGACTCAGTGAAGAATCATGTTCACTCCGATGAGGAGGCAGAGCTCGAGCGCAGACATGATCGCCGAGGCAAGCGTCGCATGCGCATTTACGATGACCGCGACGATGTCAACATGGTCGCGGCTGGCTATGCCGAAAGACGCGACGACAACCGCAACAGCCGATACCGTAGCGGCGGATACCGCGACTCCGGGAAAACCACGCAAGTGTGGCAACGCCACACTCGCGACGAGGCACCCGCGAGCTCCATTGAGGATAAACTGTCCGGGCCATGTACGGTGCACTTCTACATCGACAAGCATGATGGCAAGAAGAAGTCCAGCCACCTCCTTAAGGATTGCCGCGAGTTCCTCAAGCTACATGAGGGACTGGTTCGGATGAACCGCAAAGCAGTCGAAAGAGGCTACGGAGCCGCTCCAGGTGCCGTGGCACATGGCGCTCCGCCACCTCCACCTGAGCCACCCCCGAATGTAGCCACACCAGACCAGCATCATGGAGGCGAGCCGTACCCACGAGCCATGGGCACCATGATGATCCAAAAGGGACACCCCTCCAATAGGGTGCAGAAGGCCATCACTCGCCAAGTCAACTTGGCCACACACTCGCCACCATCCACCACTGAGTACCTCAGTGGAAGCGAGTCCTGCATCATCTTCGACAAACGCGACCATCTACCTCAGGTACCCAGTCCAGGCCATTGCCCCCTCGTACTCGAGGCGCAAATCGGAGGCTTCGACATGAGCCGCGTCTTCATGGATGGCGGAAGTGGCATCAACCTTATATTCGCGAGTACCTTGCGAGCAATGAGGATCCCCCTAACTTGCCTGGAGGCCTTGGACACAACGTTCCATGGCATCATCCCAGGGAAAGGCGTATACCCCCTGGGCAAAATCAACCTCGACATCATCTTCGGCACGCCTAAAAACTTCCGGTGTGAGCGCATCGACTGGCCCTTACAGTACCACTGCATCCTCGGGCGCGTCGCGTTCGCTAGGTTCATGGCAATGCCCCACTACGCCTACCTGCAGATGAAAATGCCAGGTACCCATGGCGTCATCACGATCAACGGGAGTTTCGAGCGATCTGACAGTTGTGACAAGGAATTCAACAGAATTTCCCTATCCTTCGGCATGCAGGAGGAACTTGCGAGACTAAAGGAGACGACAGACAACAGTCTGCCTTCCTTGAGCCGGCCAAGCTCACCTGATCTCTCCTTCGACTCAACGGTGCACACAAAGAAAGTGCAGGTCCACCCATCGGATCCCGCAAAGACGGCCCTCATCGCCAACAACTTGAGTCCCGCATAGGAACTCGCTCTCGTCGAATTCCTCCGTGAGCACTGGGAAATTTTCGCCTGGTGTCCTGCGGACATGCCAGGAGTTCCCAGGGAATTCGCCGAGCACGCACTCAACGTCAACCCCGACGCAAGGCCAGTCAAGCAAACAATTTGGCGATTGCCTGAGCCAAGAGCGCAAGCAGTTGGAATGGAGATCAACAGACTCCTCAAGGCCAAGTTCATACGCGAGATCAAGGAAAGCACTTGGCTCGCCAACATGGTGCTGGTACCGAAAAAGGACATGGATATCCTGCAGATGTGCGTGGACTTCACCTCTCTAAACATGCACTGCCCAAAGCATCACTTCCCATTGCCATGGATCGACCAGATCATCGACTCCACAGCGGGATGCGAGCGCCTCTGCTTCCTCGACGCCTACTCAGGCTATAATCAAATTTGAATGAAGGAGGAAGATCAAGAAAAAACAGCGTTTACAACGCCCTTTGTTGTGTTCTGCTACAACACAATGCCCTTCGGGCTAAAGAACGCGGGAGACACCTACTAGCGGTGCATGCAGGCTTGCCTCAAGGAACAACTGGGTCACAACATTCAAGTCTATGTCGACGACATAGTAATCAAGACCAAGGAAGAAGCTTCTCAAATCGACGATTTGCACGAAACCTTCGCCAACCTCGATCATTACCGGATCAAGCTCAATCCGGACAAATGCGCCTTCGGCGTACCATCTGGGCAGCTGCTCGGGTATCTCATCTCCGCGAGGGGAATCGAGGCGAACCCGAAGAAGATTAAAGCCATACTAGCCATGGAGAAGCCGAAAAACATAAGGGGCGTCCAGCCGCTGGCTGGACGAATCGTGGCCCTCAGTCGATTCATCAGTTGAATGGGTGAAAAGGCGCTGCCCTTCTACCAGCTCCTCCGCAAAACTGAAAAATTCGAGTGGACCACTGAAGCACAAGAAGCATTCGAAGACCTCAAGCGCCTGCTATCCACTTCGCCAGTACTAGTGACCCCACGAGAAAGGGAACCACTATTGCTATATATCTCCGCCACCAACCAGGTGGTCAGCACAGTGCTTGTCATCGAGTGAACCGAGGAAAACAAGGTCCACGACGTACAACGCCAGTATACTACCTCAGCGAGGTCCTCACGCCAACAAAACAGCGGTACCCGCACTACCAGAAGCTGGCGTACGGCGTCTTCATGACCGCTCGGCGACTGTGCCACTACTTCCAGGAACACCCAATCGTGGTGGTCAACGACACCCCTTGGGGCATATACTCAATAACCCCGACGCCACGGGACGAGTCGCGCTTTGTGGAATACAATTGTCTCCACGAGACATCACGTACGAAAAGCGTGACACAATCAAGTCGCAAGTTCTCCCGGACTTCCTCGTGCACTGGATGGAAAACCAGCTCCCGGACAAGCCAGATATGTCCTACCTCTAGACAATGCACTTTGTTGGGTCCAAGCGGAAAGACAGAGCAGGCGCAGGTGTCATACTGACATCACCTCAAGGGGACAAGCTGAAATATATCATGTGAATGCAGTTCATAGCCTCAAACAACGAGGTTGAATACGAGGCCCTATTGCACGGGATGAGGATGGCAAAAGCCTGTGGCGCCAAGAGGCTCATCATATACGGCGACTCCAAGTTGGTCGTCAACCAAACAATACATGAGTGCGACGCACTGAACGATAACATGATCGTGTACCGCGACCTCTATGACACACTCGAAGGAGACTTTGACGGTTGAGAGCTACAACACGTAGGTCACGAAAGCAATGAGGAGGCGGACGTACTCACCAACATAGGCTCTACCTGCGCCCCCATACCGCCTGGGGTATTTCTCGAGCGCATCTGCGAACGCTCCATCAAGCCAAAGGCAGCAGAGAAGAAAACAAGCGCAACAACGGACTCGGGGGCTGTGCCACCCAATGAGCCAATGGAACTCGATGACTTGGAACTAGACACAGGACTCAAGGGACCAATGAGCGTCATGATGATCGAGCAATCCTGGACGTAGCCGTACATCACGTACCTCCTCAGCAAGAGGTTACCAGACGATCCGACAGATGCACGGCAGATCGTGCGGTGATCCAAGACATTCGCTGCTATCAATGGCGAACTGTATAAACGCAGCATCACAGGAGTACTCCAACGATGCATCTCCGTGGCTGATGGAAGAGCAGTTCTCCTCGACATCCATGAAGGGAGCTGCGGGCACCACGCCGGCAGTCGTGCCCTCGTTGCCAAAGCTCTATGAGCTGGGTTCTACTGGCCTACGGCCATGCGCGACGCTAAGGACATCGTCCAAAAATGCAACGCTTGCCAGCGATTCGCGGACAAGACGCACACACCAGGCGCAGAGCTACGGCCAATCCCATTGGCCTGGCCCTTCGCGCAGTGGGGGCTCGACATGGTTGGCAAACTTCCAAGGTCTTCACGAGGAGGCTATGTCTACCTCCTAGTCGTAGTGGACAAATTCACCAAGTGGATTGAGGCCATGCTAATGACCAACCAATCAGGGCACAACGCAGTAAAGTTCTTCGAGTCCATCGTCTACCGCTTCGGAGTGCCGCACAACATCATCACCGACAACGGGACGAACTTCACATCCAAGGAGTTCCAAGAATTCTGCGAGAACCTCGGGATCAACATCAACTACGCCTCAGTAGCGCATCCACAGACCAACGGTCAGGTGGAAAAAGCAAATGGGCTCGTCTGTAGCGGCATCAAGAAGCGACTCCTCCAGCCACTCGAACAAGCTGCAGGCTGCTGGCCGGACGAACTACCATCCGTACTCTGGAGCCTACGCACAACTCCAAACAGCACCACAGGCTACATGACATTCTTCATGGTGCACTGAGCCGAAGCAGTGCTACCCGCTGAAGTACGGTACAAGGCGCCGCGCGTGGTCGCTTACAGCGAGCAAGAGCCATCCCTCTCACTCGAAGACTCCGTTGACCACCTTGACGAGGCAAGGGAAATCGCCGCGGAAAGATCCATGATCTACCAGCAGAACCTTCGCAACTACCACAGTAGGAGGCTTCGCCCCAGATCCTTCGTCGAAGGTGACCTGGTCCTGCGACTGAAGTAGCAGGGGCATCTCAAGCTCGAGTCCCCCTAGGAAGGACCGTACGTGATTACAGAAGTAATCCCAGGTGGCGCCTATCGCCTTCAAGATCTAGAGACAGGAGCCGCATACTCCAACCCCTGGAACGTCGCATAGCTGCGACGCTTCTACCCTTAGTCGTTTTTACCTTTTACATTGCAAATTAGGCTACTCAGCCAAGGATACTTAGCCACACATTGTACCTCGCACTGTTCGTCGAATAAATAAAGCTAAGTGCCTCAAAACTCTAAGTTCTCCTTTAATTTTCCAATTTATATACTCGGGGGCTGCGCCACCCTATACACATCTTTTCTTCGAACCAAAATGCTATATCCTGAGTAGCTGGTACATCAGTCGAAACCCTTAACACAACATGAACCCAGCTGCAACGCACCTGACAGGTTGACAAGGGACTGAGATAAAAACATGACCAGGCTAACGAAAAGGACTCGCATAGTGCCGCGCACTTCGTACTAACAAAGCTCTTTATACGCATTCGAAAATAAATTATCTACAACATTTATACGAACTTTACAACACAAGTACACTTATGTGCAGGATACAAACTAGGCTACTACTACAGCAGAAGAACGTTGGTTTGTTCCTCAAAGAAGTTGACGATCTCTTCTGCTGGGCGGTCCACCGCCTGGTAGTGCGGCACCATATTCCAAGAAGAACCTGCTGGCGGCACAGGCGACCCAGACGCAATCGTCACAACATCTACGTCAGGCATATGCAGTCGCACCATTGATAGAGGAGCCTTGGCACCAGCCACCAACTGCTGCCTCACGCACTCGCGAACCGCGGTCAGGTCTTGAAACTTGGCAAGGAGGGCCAGCAAGCTTGATGGCTTATCATCCAGCGGGAACATCGCCCGATAAATGTTCTTTAAGCATGACTACGATTTCTTCAGAAAGTGCAGAACTCGCGACGCACGATCCTGCAGGGTCGCCAGCGCAGTCGCACGATCATGATCTACCCAGAAGTATCCACTCTCTTGAAGTTACTCCTGGGTAAGATCATGCATGCGAATGGCAATTCTATCCTTCTCCTCCTGCGGGTGACGCATGCTGACAACTACACGAAGCAGCAACAGCAGCATGAGTACAACGTACCACTGCGAATATCTACAAGGAAAAGATAAGAGCAAGCAAACTAACACTTGAATTGGTCGCCCAGCTGCGTCACCTCGCCAAGCAGATACTGCTCCCGGGTGGTGGCTTTTTCCGCCTTCGACTTCCATACATCCGCATTACCACGGAGCACGGGCAACTCACGCTCCAGCTACTTCACGCGGTCACGCAGTCGCGAAAGCAAGGACAACTCATCTACCCTGGAGAGTGGCGGTGCCACGGTATCATCAAGAGTCGGCGAGTCCTGAGTTTCCCTCAAAGGATCACTTGATGTACCCTACCAAAAGTCAAGATAAAAGCAAATAAGACAACCAGATCAACACAAAGACAAAAGGATCGGATGCATTCAAGACTAGCAAAAGTATCAGCAGATACACTCGCCAACAGGCATGTCTTAAACAAAAGGACAAAAACTAATCAACTATTACAAAGCTAACTAAGGAGCAACTGGCTTCTTCAACTTCGACGGCTTCGGGGGCTTCATCAAGTCCGTGGCAGTGTCAGACGCCACTGACTTTCCGCTGGCCCCTGATGCCGAAGCTTTCGCCGCCTTTTTGGCACGTTGGAGCTCCTCAGAATACTTTGCAACAGTATTTATCAACTGAGGCCCATATTTGCCACAGGCAGTCGCGAAGGGAGCAAAGACTACCTCCTGGCCATCCGTGCTCACATGCAACGCCTTCGACACCGCAGCAGGGTCAATCTCGACTCTGTGGGCCTGCACCATGGCAAGGGACATGGACGCGCCAGCCGAGCGAAGCGAGTTCTTGAAGCTGGTAGGCACACCTCCAGCGAGTGACTCCACCAACTCGTCTATATTCTCGACTAGCTCCGCCTTGGGCATCAGCTCCTCCCGAATGCGACTGAGTACGCTTTTGGCCTTGGAGAACGTGTCCTGCACAACGATGTTGTGGTCTTCGACTGCTGACAGTGCACCAGCCAGAGCGTCATCACGACGAAGGGCCTGTTGGTCAAAGCTCAAATCGCCAGCATCTATACATAAATTCACATATGGACAAAAACATCAGCACCACGAACAAAAACATTCGAAGCACAGAAGGATAACAACATCCACAAGCAAAGTACCTAAAAGGGCCTTAGCAATCGAGAGCAGTTGTTCCTCGAACAACTTCTCCCTGGCTGCGAAGGAGGCACGCAGATCCTCTTCGCGCCTTTGCGCCTCGTCATGCCCCGTGATTTCTTCGTCGCGACCTTTCATAGCCGCGACGAGGGTCTTTTCCATTGTGGCAGCATTACGCAGGAGAGTGTTATGTTCGGCTACAAACATAAAGAGATTGACTATCAGTCGACCGTATTAAAAAGGAGACAAAGAAGAAGAAGTGCAAGACACTCACTTTCAACCACGCGATGACGTGTCTCCAACATCGCATGCTGGCGACCCATCGCAAGCACTTGCTCCGCCAAGTGCGCGACTTCTTTCACAAGGAGCTATTGCACAAAACAGAATCAGCAGAAGCATTAGATAATATTGACTGCAACACCAAAAGGAGGAAAACTACACTTACATGGTCCTCTAAAGACTCTGAATATGTCTGATGTACCGTCATCCGGACAACCATTCGATGCTCCCCCGCATGAGGAGAACTGGAAGAATAGTGCCTGGAGTGGGCCGCCAATGGAGGGGCAGGAGCGCGCTCGACCTCTTCCTTGGCCCTTGAGGTCATGACTCCTGATGACGACGCCAGAAGATGACGACGCCTCTTGACTACAAGACAAAAACCATATCAAGATAGGGCAAACCCAAAGACGAGCCATCAAGAGCAAATCGACTATGCAAACTTACCAATCAAACTTGTGAAAGTCAAAAGTGGCTCCCCCGACTCTAACAAAAACTCCTTGGGCAGTCGCATCTTCTTGCAAGAAGATGGTGCCACGGCGCTCATAGGAATGGCAGGAATTGGCGACTCCGCACTAACACCCGTACCTTCCGGAGTCAAAGGAGACGACACATCGGAATCCTTGCTGCGCTAACGCTTGCGAGTATCCGGACTATCAAACTCGGGGGCTTCCTCCTCCGCATCAGAAGGTACGGTCGACTCCGACTCGTCCTCTTCCAAAGTCTTGCGAGGGATAATTCCCTCAGGTAGAGGGGGCATACAAGGTGACACCGCCCAATCCTGCACACATACAACACATTTAGTAAACAGCAAGTAAACAACAGAGAAGCTATCGACAAAATTAGCTACTGCGTAGCACAACTATACCTCAGGAGGAGAGTTCGAAACATCAAATGGAGGAACAACTGGCTCACTGGGAAGCACATCCTTGACGGTGTACTTGGTGACCAGTCGAACCCTCTTGTCCACCTCACTCGCGGACATGCCATCGGCAGACACGCGAGTGGCATCATCAGCGCTAGCCCACTAAAACATGGGGTGGACCCTGGCTTGCAGGGGCTGGACGCGACGGCGCAGCCAAGTGCGAATGAGGGCGCAGCCTCCCTCCTCTTTGCCTATGCGAATCTCGAGGTCACAGACGCGCTGATACAGCACGTCTGTCTCCACGGACTCGCCAAGCATGACTACGTTCTTCCAGGAGCGCATCCTCCTGCACGGCGTCTAAACCTGGCAATGGTTCCAAAATTAAACCAAACCTAAACCATATCCAGTCAACGAGAGGTTCAGAACCAGAACTAAACCACACCACGATTTATCCTGCACAACCATAACTAAACCAAACCGTATGCTTTGTCCACCCAAATCAAAACCAACCCAAGCATCGAACTATGGGTTCAACCCGGTTTCCACTTTTGGGTTGAAACCAAATCAAAGAACTCTACTAGTACGGCTGCAGCTCATAGAAACATAAGTAGATTGTCAACCAAATGAAAGAGTGACTTGGTTAATTATCGTCAAGGCACAAGCAGATTATCCGGTTCCAGCCCGGTCATTCCCGACGGCACCTCGCAGACCACATCCATGGCAGGCACCTGAGTGAAGAACGACCGCACATGGCGTCGCGCCGCGCCGCCTCACAGTTCCCACGGCTGCCGGAACTCATATACCGCGGTTCGCACATGTCGGCCCTTTTCCGCCTCGGACAGAGTCCAGCCTGACGAGATAGGCGGTAACGTTTTCAGCGGCCATGGGGAAGCGGCCACGGTTGAGGCTGTCCAAGATCTGAGCAAGGTTGAGGTCGTCGGAGATCTAGGTGAGGATGCCACTGCTGATAGCTTCTGGAAACAGAGAAGTAGCAGGCTCGGCAGTTGCGATGGGAGCCGCCAGGAGATGTAGTCGGTAAATCGTGACGGAACCAATCGAATAACCGGTTCTCAACCACAGTTCGTAACTGCTAGTGACCAAACCAATTAGGCCCAGACCCAACTATACCCAACTTTTACCTCCATAAAACCAAACCAAACCAAACTGATAAGAATCTCAGCCCATAACAACCCGAACCAATCAAGCCCAGGATGAAAACCGAACTATTTAACCCAGTTTATCAAAAACCATTCACAGGTTTAACGGCGTCGTGGGATCGAAGGGCGCGAGTCCAAAGTGCTCACCATTGGCCTTCTGATCGCGGATGTAGAACCATTTGTCCCTCCATCCTTGGACGGATGCCGTGAGTTTGATGTTGAAGTAGGTGGCGGATGGGTCAACGTGGATTCGGCAACCACCCACATCGTAAACTAAAGAGCCAGACGTAAGCTGGCGCTTCAATTTGAAGATGCGCTTGAAAAGGCCGAAGTGTGGCTCGATTCCGAGCCAGCACTCGCAGAATGTGATGAAGCAAGAGATATGAAGGATCGAATTTGGGGATAGCTGATGGAGCTTGAGCCCGTAGAAACAATGGAGACCCCTAAAAAAGGGGTGAAGAGGCAAGGAGAGACCGCAAATGATGAATGCTAAAAACATCACTCGAAAACCAGCGGGAGGAGCAGGAATGGTCTCACTGCTGGGGACGCGCGCGTCGGCGACTGCGACAGACAATACTCCATCTTGGCGAAGAAGACGGAGATCGGACGCCTTGATGATGGAGGGGCGCCACGCACCATTCGTGACGCGAGTGCCCGCGACCTTGGTGCTGGTGCCCGCAGCGGCGGAGCCGCCCTTCTTCTTTGTCGTGGCAACGGTGGCCGCGGAATCAGCTGCAGCACCTCCCTTCTTCTTCCCCATTGCGCGATGGCGATGCGAGCGCAGAAAGTAGCTCGGAAACGAGCGGAGCTGGTCCAGCGTCTTGGAGGAAACGAGCACAGAGAAAGCAGAGAGGAGCGGTGGCAATGGCGATGGAAGCAAAGATGAATGAGAGCAGATGAGAAAAATTACCGTCGCATCGCTGCTACTTAACCCCTGGAAGATGTAATCCAACGGCTCGGAAAAACCCTACTAGACACGTGGCAAACATCATGCTGGACATGTGGAGGAGTGGAAGCGCGAACCGTCCCTCCACTACTCCCATTACGCGTGGAAATCGAGGAGACGCAGTTAAAATAAAGATTATGCACGCCCAGTCAAATCAAAGTCAAAAAGTGGGACCCACTTCTCGTCACGTCCTGTCAAACTCGCTCACGCGGGCAACTGAGGTCATGAAATCGTCAGCACTGACGTCATCAAAACTATGCAGCAGAGGGTTTCGACTACTTTAGTCCTGGCTGGAGTCTTCGACTCCACCAAGCACTTGGGGGCTACTCCCATAGGGAGCGTTGGTCGCGCACCCTATATTTTTTTTGTTTTCTTTTTGCAGGAACATGGATAATCAAAAGGCAAACCCAATCACTCGAAATACGATTCGATTATGGACATGGATTACTCCCATAGGGAGCGCCGGAAAGAAATTCGACTGAAACAATCAAAAGACGATAGCAGTCGCAAAATGATTCTTTAGTCCCTGCCTGAGTCTTCAACTCAGCCAAGCACAGTAGTCGCAAAATGATTCTTTAGTCCCTGCCTGAGTCTTCGACTCAACCAGGCACTCGGGAGCTACTCCCATAGGGAGCGCTGGTCGCGCACCCTATGATTATTTATGCAAAAACTGTGTGTCGATAACATCCACACTCGAAACTCATGGCGACACCACCTTATAATTTTTCCTACAAAGAGACTGCGTCTCCTGGGTCACCTGAATCGTCTCCACGATGATAAAATTCGGATGTCGTGCTTACAGCGTGAAGGTAATACCTGAATAAGGCCTGACAACGCATTAGCTGCGCACTACCAGAAATGTATCCGTGCCTACAAGTACGATGAACATGGCTTGACGGACGCGTCGAGTGCTCACACCCATATAACTGGAATTCGACTCCTGTAAGACCCCCGCGGCTTGAGTCGAATTACACCAGCACTTTTCCGGATTCGAGTCCGGGGACTCGAGTTTGAGTAGATTGCGTTGTTTCACCCTAAGGTGGTTAACTGATACCGATACTTTGGTTATATCAGGCACGTATATCAACAATCCCTATGACACAACTAAAAGCAGTCGAAATATATACTCATTCAGGCACTCAAAAGACTTCAAAAGTCCCCAGTCGAATCTGCGATTCCAATGAAAACTCGAGGGCTACTGACATGGGTATACCCTACAAGTACTCGATCTTGGTATATACGGTCTAAATACGTACATGCCCACGGTGTCGCCAAGGCCCAAACGAAGGATTCGAGTATCCTGCGGACTCTCGATTGCTTGAAGAACAAGAAGAAGCTAAAGATAGAAAGTTCAAAGGGGAAAACCCTAAATTGTAACCGACTCGACCTGCTACCCGGGACCTAGCCTATCTATATAAAGGCTGGGAGGGGGCGGCGAGGAGGACACACGCAACCCTTAGTTTCCACAACCCTCGCCAGATTGCATCTGTGCACCATTGTAACCTTCGGTTCCTTCAATAATTTCACGAGCAGACAAACAGGAGTAGGGACCTCTGCGAGACCTGAACCTGGGTAAATCTTTGTCCCCTGTGTGCTTGTCTGTTAGCCGATAGATGTCTCCAGCGCTCCCTCCTTCTCCAAAACCCAAGTCCATAACAATGGGCATTGATGAGTTAAACCCTCGTCACCTACGTACTGACGCAGGCAGTGCAGTGCAACACCAAGCGGGAGGCACCGCACTACCGGATGACATCTCGTGCACCGCTACAGCAGGCAATACAATGCAGAATAAACAGGCAGTGCATGTGCACTGCACTACCAGGACGTCGCGCCATGCACTACGACCGAAGCAGTACAATGCGGTACAAACAGACAGTGCACGAGTGGTACACTGCCACTACACCGTGCCTTGTACTGCTACCACATGCAGTGTAATGTCGTATAAAGGTGGCAGTGCGCAAACTCATGCACTGCTAGGACACCGATCCGTGCACTACAACCATATGCAGTGCAACATAGAACAGTAAGGCAGTGCATGGCCTGTGCATTGTTAGTGTGTCAACCCGTGCACTGCGATCCAAGGCAGTGCAACGCAGAACATGACGACAGTGCGTACGTAGTGCACTGCTAGTTCACGACACCTGGCACTACAGAAAAAGACAGTGCAACCTATGGGTTAAAGGCAATGAGAAATAAAAGTTTGTCAAAACATATGAACATGGGATTTAGTTTTATAGATCTCGATAGGACTAAGACAACCATGAAAACGGATTGTGATTTTACCAATCGGTGTGAAAGATATTTATTTTTTCGTGTAAGAATCCACAACAGAAATGGCAAAAAAAAGCCAATCCATGGACTCTGCTTTCGGGCGTAGTAGGGGGGAAAAACCATCCCAGAAAATGCTCTCGGATCACCACGTGTCACACAGGGATAGGGAGTGGGATCCACGGGACGCACGACCAGCTCTCGTGAGGGCGCCCTTTTTCTAGCAAAATCGCAACCAATCCCTTGTTTAGCACTTCAATAGTAGTACTACAAATGGCAATCTTTTGAATATTCTTCCCTCCGAATGTTTGTGAATTAAGTGAAAATTTTGAAGCCGGTAAAGTTTAAATTGCTACTCTACTATAGTAGTAATACTTTTTGCCTCCAAGGACCAAAATGGTTCCCACCAACGCAGCTGATGAACACGCCAGACACAGACACAGAGCCTCCGACACAAGGCAGGTCGACACGCGTGCGCAACCCCATGTTGTGGACGAGGGAGAGATCAGCTGACCGAGGTGTTAATGGTGATGAGGGAGTGAAGGAGAGAAAAAATACAATTTGTTTTGCGTGCATATATATTGTAAAGGTCATGAAATTTAATCTACTCACTCTATCTTGTACCTCGTGTCAGGAATTCATCTTAGCTTTGCTCTGACATCACACTTCCCACAAATCCTCCTTTTCTCTGCTCTCGTGCTGCCTCCTCTATGATCATAGTCTCTCCTCGCTCCCAATGTTTTTTCAACAGGGGGAAACTCCTAGTGGCAATATTATTTACCATGCCAAGATTCACCCATCTACTACCAAATATAGGAACATCACCATAAACTATGATGTGGATTATGACCATGACCTTGGACGTCCGGTCCAGCTTCAAACCCAAGAATATTGAAAAGTTGCCAAAATCATGTTTATCATCTTTCATGGCAAGTAGTACATGCAAACAAAGCCATGCACAACTCTTTTTTTGTTCTTTCATTATTATCTTTGATTGTTTTCGAAACATTACCACATTTACCGATGTGCAAATTCTTGCATTCGTACATGCCGAATATGGGCGTATTATCACATAGCATGATGGTAAATTTTTCTTCAAACCCGAGGATGTCCGTACATGGTATGACATAAGAAAGTTTTTCAAAAGTTATACATACGGCAAGTAGTACATGCAAACTAACGCCATGCACCACTTCTTTTTTGTTATTTCATTATTATCTTTGATTGTTTTCGAAACATGACCAAATTTACCGATGTGCAAATTCTTGCATTCGTACATGCCAAATATGGGCGTATTATCACATAGCACGATGGTCAATTTGTCTTGAAACCCGAGGATGTCCATATATGGTATGCCATAAGAAAGTTTTTCAAAAGTTATCCATACTAATGCATGTCATTTTGCATGGCAATCAGTACACGCAAGAGAAAACCATGAAAAATACTACCTCGAGGATGGTGGGAGTACATTTTACATTTACTTGTACTCCTCTAGTTAAAATTTTATACGAGCGGTGGGAGTACATTTTACATCAAGGACCTAAAAAAATGGAAAATTACATCGAGGTCCATACATTTAGCACAAAGGATCGTAAAATTAAGAAAAGAAATCAGTCGAGTTTGGCTCCTCCTCGAGAGATCAGCTGATCTGAGTCAAACTCTTCATACTATTTCCTCTTAGATTGTTTTCAAAATATGACCAAATCTATCAGCATGTAAATTCTTGGATATGGGATCATCAGCATAAAGTATGATGTAGATATGGCCTTGACCTTGGTCGTTCGGATTGAAATCCAAGAATGTTTACACTCATTGATTTTAGGTTAGAATCATTTAAATTTCACTATTTACTTTTAGGTTAGAATTTTACACGGGCGGTGGTAGTACATATTACATCAAGGACCTAAAAAGGTGAATTACACCAAGGTCCAAACATTTAGCACAAATGACCCTAAAACTAAGCAAAGAAAATAGTCGGCTTCCGCTCCTTCTCGAGAGAGAAGCTGATCGAGCCATACTCTTCATACTACTTCCTCTTCAATTGTTTATAAAATATAGCCAAATCTGTCGGTATTCAAATTCTAAGATATGGGATCATTAACATAAAGTACAATGTAGATATGGCATTGACCTTGGTCCTTCGGTCTAAACTACAAGAATGTTCATACTTGTTGACCATTAAGCTTAAATTCATTTAAATTTCACCACTTACTTTTAGGTTAGAATTTTACACAAGCCGTGGGAGTACATTGTACATCAAGAACCTAAAAAAGGATAAATTACATAGATATCCATACATTTAGCACAAACGCCCCCTAAAATTAAGCAAGGAAAACAGTAGGGTACGTCTCCTTCTCGAGAGGTCAGTTGTCGAGCCATACTTTAATACTACTTCCTCTTCGGTTGTTTTCAAAATATGGCAAAAAATTTGCCAGCATGCAAATTCTTGGATATGGGATCATCAACATAAAGTATGATGTAGATATGGCCTTGACCTTGGTCGTTCGACTTGAAATCCAAGAATAATTCATACTCGTTCACTACAAGAAATGTGTTATCCTATGACCTTTTAAAAGTGACACCGGAAGAAATCGTCATAGATTTATGATGATCTTGCAGTAGATGGTCATGAGCTGTTTGGGAGGGCCAAAGGATAGCACACGTATGACGATTTGGCCTAAAAACGTCATAGTTGCACTAACTAAAATCGTCTTAATATGGCATACGTAGCCTATGATGTTATTTGTAGCTGATTACGACGATTTAAATTGATCGTAACGTCTAAAATTGTATAAGTTGAAATGACTAAGCGTCCGTGTCAGCAATTTAGTCCATGTGGCATGTCTATGTGTTAGTTTTTTCCTATGTGTCATATCCGCAAATATCCAGACTGACGAGATGGAACCTATTAACTGTGTGTATGTTTCACCTACGTGTCACGTCTACATGATAGTTTTTGTGTATGTGTCGCATCTATTGTCAACCAAAGTGACAGGCTGGCGTCCTTTGGAAATAACGTTGCATCCTTTAGAAAAGGAAATAACGCTGTATCCTTTGGAAATAATAGACAAAAAGTGAAGTCCATGGGGGATCGATCCAGTGCCCTCTCTGAGGGACCAAGTGTTACCAACCACTAGACCATTCAACTTTTCGTATTATGAACCATGCGCTACCCTATATATAGGTGCCAGCGCCAGGAGGTGCATGTTGTAGGGCTCCAAGGTCATCGCGCGGTCGTCCTAGGCCAGCCTCTAGTTCCCCTGATTCTCCCCAATTTTGCCGCCAGCTATTCATGCCTCCCCACGCCCTCCCGCCATCCGAATCCGTCGTCTCCGGAGCATGCCGTCCCATGCCCTCCCTAATTCGCCTCTGTACCTCTCTTTGTTTCCCATCAACCCACTCTCATGTGTCGTGTATCTGCAGGAACCCGACGATGACATCCTCCTCCCCACACAAGTGCGACAAGAACCAAAGATGGTGTCCAGATCATGCCCTTAGCAGAACGGTGCCAATGATGCTGAGCAAATATTCAAGTATGAGGCTATCGGTACTGTATGATGTTCATTAACTATTCCCTTTTTGTTCTAACTAATTTGGACAGTGCATTAGTATTAGTTCTTGATCGTATAACTAGATACAATAAATTGAAATGTTTGTAGAGTTGTAATCTGGGAAATGGCTTATTGTTGATGTCCTATACTATATATTTAGATGTTCCATCCCATTTAGGTCCTCAGATGCAAAGTCACTACAATGTGATCCTGTTGGTTGGGCATTTTTCTTTTGAACTATACAGTTGGTTTGGCGCTTGCTAGAACTGTCCACTTTAGGCCAACTCCAGATTTTTCCACTTCTCTGAATCTCTTCAACTACAGATTTTTCCACTGCATAACTGAATCCTTGTATGTACATCTCTTAGTAGAATTTTTCCACTGCTCTGAATCTCTTAGTAGAATTTACCAACTGAACCCTTGTATGTACATCTCAATACTTCCTATAGTTACTAATCTTAGTTTCCTCTAAAAGTAAATGAAACCAAAAGAGCCACTGTTCTGCTTCTTTTTTATCAACTAATCCTTTTTGGTGCAAACTAGATGTAACAACTGATGGTGTTTTCTCCCTTTTAGCAAATATAAAGTATCATTAACATACTACAGAAAAATGGAGTGCCTTGTCCTGTAGGATCACCTACTATGGAGTGTCCTGTAGGTTATATGTTTTACATGGTGTTTTCATCATAGTACTATCTTATGTCAATTATGTATCTTTGGAAGTTAAAAATTCAATTATTTTAATGTTTGTTTTGGGGTCTGATTGTAGTTTGTGGTAGGTTAAGGAAAAAGTTTCGCATGCTGATATTGAGGAAGGAATGCGAGTTGGGTAAGTTTCCCGTTCTCTCCATGAATATGCGCTTGTATCCCCCTCTAATTTGGTTATTTCCAGAATGCTTCTTGCATGTGATTATGCTTTCTGTCCACACTGTCAGTCAAAGCATAGTTCTAAGAGCAATCTGTTTTTTTAACAGAAGACTAGAATAAATAAACATGATGGTTACAGTAACTTGTACTCCCTCTGTTTCAAAATATAAGATGTTTTAGCTTTGTGAATGAAGTGTATCTAGATCCCTTTTAGTGTGTAGGTTCACTCCAAAGCTGGATGAACCTATACACTAAAAGGAGTCTAGATACACTCCATTCACAAAGCTAAAACATCTTATATTTCGGAACGAAGGGAGTAGATCTAAGCTACTTCACTAATATGCAACAAATAACAGGATTTGCTAAGAAGCATCTTAAGATTAAGGGAAATCATTTTGGTATCATAGTGTACTTAGTAAGATGACCTGACAATATTCGACTCGTTGGAGAATTTATCAACAAATCTCATGATGTGTTGTTACTCTACTATTGTTTCCTACTTTATGATTCTACTGCTTCGTAATAGTTGCCAATTATTTGCTATATCCTGACACTAATAACTTGGATTTTCCTCTCTTTTTCAGGATTTCCAGCCAAAGAAATTCAAGAAAAGCTTGAAGACCCTATAATTTTAGAGCTACCTGTATTCTAATAGTCAAAATATCTGGCTGTTTGGAATGAACCATGTAACAACTATAATAGACTAAGACTATTCTTGGCTGTTATTTGAAATTTTCCATGTCTTTTATATTTCAGTTAAACAAATGTTATGTAATGATGAATAGAAATTTGATGAGTGGAATCATCTTATCAAATTATTGACTGTGATTTTCGGGATAGAAGAAATATGGAAAAGTGCTAAAAATTGTACTGGACCAAATATTAATTGGGCTCTAAATAGGCCATGGCCCAAATTATATTGACAGAAATGATTTAAAAAATAGAAAAACTAAGAACTAATTGGACAGTAAAAACGCCAAGGCCCAAAACTGAAATGTGAAACACAATGGCCAAAGCCCATAACATTAACGAACCATGGTATAGGAAGTAAAATGCCAGAATTTTTGGGTTCAGCCCAAGTAGGCAACCGAAATGGACTAGGCTGATTTAAATTTAAGACAATTTAATTTCGTCATAATTTTGCTACGTAGGATCGGCCACGTAGGATTTGACTTGGCCAGGGTAGATGACCCGTGATGATACTGGATCATCATAGACGTTATGACAATCCAATATCGTCATAGACAATTATGACGATTTTACTAAAAACGTCGTTATAGTTCATTTGCGACGCCCAACTTTCGACGATCTCAAAATCGTCATAGAATCGTCATAAATGGTCTACTATGACGATTCTGTGACGAAAATGAAGGGTCATATATAGCCATATTCCTTGTAGTGGTTGACAACTAAGCTAAAATTCGTTCATATTTTACCACTTACTTTTAGGTTAGAATTTTACACGGGCGGTGGGAGTATATTTTACATCAAGGAGTTAAAAAAGGGAAATAACATCGAGGTCTATACATTTAGCACAAATGACCCTAAAAGGAAAACTTTTTGGTTTGGCTCATTCTCGATAGATCAGTTGATCTGAGCCAAACTCTTTATACTACTTCCTCTTCGATTGGTTTCAAAATATGGCCAAATTTGTCGCCATGCAAATAAGTTGATATGAGATCATCAGCATAAAGTATGATGTGGATATGGCCTTGACCTTGGTCGTTAAAATCTTCTAAATTTCACCACTTACACTTTTAGGTTACACTACAAGAAAAGTGTTCATCCACAACGATTTGGCATGTTGGTCGTTGTAGAAGGTGCGTCTTCCATGACGAATTACTCGGCTCGACCGTTGCCAATGGGGTATTTTTTTTCCGGTTTTGCGGCCCTCTACTATGATGAAACCGCTCAAAACATGGAGGAAGCTCGGCTGGTGTATGGCAAAAGCAATATTTTTGTTCCTCGCGTGATGTTGACTCACCGAAGTCTTTTGAGGCATGTGGGTCCCAGACATCAGTGTCTCTAGTGGACCATACTTTTCGGTCGCGCCTCCCTGATTTGAACTAGATAGTGTTGCTCTATGCGTTTGACGTTTAGTCAGGCTGCTGGGTCCCACATGTCAGCCTCTCTTTAGAAGAATCGTGTGTATGATGGAATTTTTTTGCTCCGCTCGTGCTACCATTTTCTGAAGTTGATAGTGTTACTCGATGCATCTACCATTTAATCAGGCTGCTGGAACCCACATGTCATCCTCTTATTAGAAGAAACATGTGTATGATTGAATTTTTTCCTTCACTCATGCTACCCTATTCCGAACTTGATAGCGCTTCTCGATGCATCTACCATTTAATCACGCTGCTGGGCCCCACATGTCATCCTCTTATTAGAAGAAACGTGTGTCTGATGGAATTTTTTCCTTCGCTAGCGCTACCTTGTTCCGAAGTTGATAGCGCTTCTCGACGCATCTACCATTTAACCAATCTCCTAAGCCCCAGATGTCATCCTCTCATTAGAAGAAACATATGTATGATGGATTTTTTCCCTCGGTCGCGCCTTCGTGTTCCGAACTTGATAGCGTTGGTCGCTGCATCAGCCGTTTATTCAGGCTAGTGGGTCCCTTATGTCATCCTTACATTAGAAGAATCGTGGATATGATGGAATTGTTTTCTTATCTAGCACTACCCTATTCCGAACTAGATATCGTTGCTCGACGAATCTGCCATTTGCTCATGCTGCTGGGTTCCCCATTTTAGCCTCTCATTACAAGAAACGTGTGCATGCTGAAGTTTTTTCTCACCCGTGCCTCCCTTTTTTGAACTGGAAACGTTGCTCGATGCAACGTCTATATAAGGTCACGCTGCTGGGTCCCACATATCAGCCTCTCTGTAAATGAAACGTTATATGATGGAGTTTTTTGGCCATGTCCGCTGTTTTGACCTTGGCAACTTGCTGGATCCCAGATTTCAACGTCCTCTGTGTAGGAAACATGTCTATGCTGGGTCCCAGATGATAGCCTCTATTTGAAAGAAACGTGTGTATGTTGGACTATTTTTTCCGGTCCTAGATGTCAGCCTTAGAGTACAAAAAATGCTCATAAAAGCCGAATTAAAAAGATTCTAGGCTAACTCAGGGCAGATGTGCTATTCGTCATGGCTTATATTCCATGGGCTCACTCCTAAATTGAATGGGCTATGGTCAGTGCCACAAGACCATGAAAAGGCCGAACTAGAAGTTTTTGGGCTATGCTTGGGGCGATAGGCTAATGTCATGGGCTATGCTTGGGCCTACTGGGTCCGACATGTTAACTTCTCTGTAAATGCAACGTGTGTATGATGGACTTTTTTTCGGCTGTGTCCGCTATTTTTGCCGTGGCATCCGTGTATGGTGATACGTCGTAAATGTATTTATAATTTTTGATGTTGCATGCTTGTTTTATATCTACTTTCTTATGTTTTGTTCACACTTTGAGGTATTTTTATACATTTTCTGGAACTAACCTATTAACAAGATGCCACAGTGCTAGATGCCTATTTTCTGATGTTTTTGGTTTCAGAAAAGCTCGTAAATAAATATTCTCGAAATTGGACGGGACAAAAGTCAAAGTTCCTATTTTACCAGAAGACTCGTGTAGCCAGAAGACGAGACGGAGGGGAGCCAGGGGGTAGGCACACCCTAGGGTGGCGTAGGTCACCCTTGGCCGCGCCACCAGGGGGTGTGGCCACCCTGGCCCACCTCTGGCATCGCCTCTTCGTCTATATATTCCCCCCGGGATGAAAACCCTAAGTGCAAGATCAGATTTCCACGAAAAGTTCCATAGTGCCGCTGATGTCTACGCACTTCTATTCTTGTAGACAGTTGTTGGGCCTCCAAGTGCAGAGGTTTGTAGAACAGCAGCAAGTTTTCCCTTAAGTGGATCACCCAAGGTTTATCGAACTCAGGGAGGAAGTGGTCAAAGGTATCCCCTCTCAAGCAACCCTGCAATCAAGATACAAGAAATCTCTTGTGTCCCCAACACACCCAATACACTTGTCAGGTGTATAGGTGCACTAGTTCAGCGAAGAGATAGTGAAATACAAGTGGTATGGATAATTATAAGTGGAAACCGTGATAGAAGATAGCTTGATGGCGTGGAAGAAACTAAAGTAAAACTGAAATAAAGATGGAAACAAGCAAACATGTAACAGATCTAATAGCAAACGGTGTACCAATGCTTAGAAAAAAGGCGTAGGGATCATACTTTCACTAGTGAACACTCTCATATAAATATCTTCTCTTTATGATACTACTCTTATCTACTCTCCGGTTGAACACTCTAATCGATGGTAGGGCTATAACAGCACACCTCAAAGTAAGTCTTTCCCATCTAGATAACCCCACACTGTCACCTTGAGCACTAGATGGTTCCAACAAACACCACAATTTCATAAAGACATCCAACTCCAAATATAACTCATAATAAGTATTTGTAATCTCTAGCTTAAGTGCCACCATGGTGTGCACGATGTCACTTTCACACACATCGGGAGAGCAGAGATCTATTAAAGCACTTGAGTAGCAAGGTAGATCTATAGATTACAAGCTCATGATCTCAATAAGATCATGCATAGAGAGAGAGATGAACACATAGCTACCGGTAGACCCCTTAGACTCGAGAGAGAACTACTCCCTCCTCATCATGGGAATCAGCAATGGTGATGGAGATGGTGGTGGAGATCGATGGCTCCAGGGGAACTTCCCTGTCCCAGCAGGGTGCCGGAACAGAGACTTTCTGTCCCCCGAATCTCCCCTTCGGTGGCGGCGGAGCTATGGAACTTTTCTTGGCTAGAGGCTGGACGATTTAGGGTTTTGGTATCGGGAGGCTCTTATAGGCGAAGGAGGCAAGGTCGGTGGCCGGCCAGGGGGCCCACACCATGCCCTGGTGCGACCTAGGGTTTCCCGCGCCTAGGGGTGGTGTGGCCACCCTGTGGCCCCTCTCCGACTCTCCTTCTGGCTTTGTGAGTCTTCTGGGAAAATAGTAACTTTGGCTTTTGTCCCGTCCAATTCCAAGAATATTCATTTTCTGACTTCCTGGAACCAAAAACAGCAGAAAACAGGCAACTGGCACTATGGCATCTTGTTAATAGGTTAGTCCAAGAAATCATATGAAAAGTACTCCAAAGTTGGAACAAAACACAAGAAAGTAGATAAAACCAAGCATGGAACATCAAAAATTATAGATACATTTGCAATGTATCAGCCACCACCACCGAAGAGGAGATTCGGGGGATAGAATTCTCTGTTCCGGCACCCTGCTAGGACGGGGAATGTCCCCGAAGCCATCTCCATCGACCCAATCGCCATCTCCATTGATGTTGCTGACTCCCATGATGAGGAGGGAGTAGTTATCTCTCGAGGCTAAGGGCTCTACCGGTAGCTATGTGTTCATCTCTCTCTCTATGCGTGATATTATGAGATCATGAGCTTTGTAATCTATAGATCTATTCCGCTACTCAGGTGCTTTAATGAATCTCTACTTATCCCCATGTGTGTGAAGTTGACAGTGTGCACACCGTGTGGCACTTTGGCTAAGGTTACATAAATACTTATCATGAGTATAATTTGAGTTGGATGTCTCTATGAGATTGTGGTGTTTGTTGGAACCATCTAGCGCTCAAGTTGATAGTGAGGGGTTATTGATACGTCCAAAACGTATCTACTTTCCCGAACACTTTTGCTATTGTTTCTCCTCAATACTTGTGTGATTTGGATACAACTAATGCGGACTGACGCTGTTTTCAGCAGAATTGCCTTGGTGTCTACTTTTTGTGCAGAAAACCAACTATCAGGAAAAATCCCGGAAAATATGCCAAAAATCCTATTTCACCCGAAGACTCAGAGCGAATGAATGAGACGGAGAAGAGCCGGGGTGGCCACACCACTGGTGGCGCTGCCAGCCAGCCACGCCGGGGTGGTGTGGGCCTCCAGCACCCTCGGCCTCTCTCTTCGCCTATAAGGAGCCTTCTGACCTAAAAACTTTGGGGGGTTCGACGTTTTTCCAAAAGGAGTTCCGCTCTGCCGCCACCACCAGATTCCATGAAACAGCACCAGAAACTCCGTTCTGGCACCCTGCCGGGACGGGGAATTGGAGGAGATCATCGCCATCATCATCACCATCGCTTCTCCATCCACCATCCATGTTTCCCCCATCTATGGTTGAGTAATCCCCCGCTATAGGCTATGGGGATGGTAGGGATTGGATGAGATCGTTCATGTAATGGCATCAGATTGTTAGGGCATGGTGCCTAGTATCTTTTATTAGTGCTTTATAACTTTGTTGCGACTTGTTGTGCTTAATGCTTGTCACTAGGGCCCGAGTGCCATGATTTTAGATCTGAACATGTTATTGATTCATTATGATAGTATTGTTTATGGTCTTATCTGCAAGTTGTATACACACGTTGTTGTTCGGAACCAATGGCCCCGAAGTGACAGAAATCGGGATAACCGGAAGAGAATGGCTTCGATGTGAGGATCACATGTGTTCACGGAGTGTTAATGCTTTGCTCCGGTGCTCTACTAAAAGGAGAACCTTAATTGCCAGTAGTTCCCTAGAGGCCTGATGACCCACAAGTATAGGGGGTGTATAGAAGTATTTTCGATAAGTAAGAGTGTCGAACCCAATGAGGAGCAGAAGGTGCTGGCTAGTGGTATGGGTCAGGAATTCTCTGCAAATACTTAGCAAACAGATTTTTAGGGGTTTTCGATAAAGCAAGTAAACAAAGTACGAGTACATAAAAGACTGTAGGAATAAATGTAGCAAGTGTCCCAATCCTTTATGCAGCAAAGGACAAGCCGGTTGTATTACTTAAGATGACCAAACGTTCTCGAGGACACATGGGAAGACTGTCAAGTGCTTTCGCTTCATATAGTTGATTAATCTTCTTTAGCTTGCTAAGTGTTGTGTGGGTGAACCTGTGCTAATGTAACGCCCCATCCAAGACTAATACATACTTGTGATTATACCCCTTGCAAACATCTGTAAGTACAAGAAAGTAATTAAGGTAGAAACCTAACCACAGCTTTAAACTCTAAGACCCTTACGTCCCTTGTGCAATGGTTTCCTAACGGGGGTTCAGGTTTTTGTCACTCCGGCAACCCCTACGATTAGTAGCCAAATACACAATGCATTCCCCTAGGCCCATATAGGTGAAGTGTCATGTAGTCGACGTTCACATGACACCACTAGAAGAAGTACACCACAACTTAAATAACAATCTATTGAATCTTTCTCAACACAACTCCACTACTAACAACATGACTTCTCCCATGTCCTCAAGAACAAAACGAACTACTCACAAGACATCATATGGATTATGATCAGAGATGGAATAATGATGTATAACAATCTGAACATAAACAATAATTCAATGGTTCACTCAATAGCATCAACTACAAGGAGTAATCAACACCGGGAAAGTTTCTCCTATGAACTATGCAAGATTCAACGCAATTGTTACAACAATATAGAGATGGTGATGAGGGTGCTGATGGTGGTGATGGTGATGATGATGATCCCGATGAAGTCCATCTTGATGGTGGTGTTGATGGCGACGATATCCCCTCTCCGGGAAGGAATTCCCCTGGCAGAAATCTGTCTGCTGGAGAGATCTTTCTCTCTCAGTGTTTTCCGCCCCGTAGAGGCGGCGGAATCTTTCTGTGGTCCCTCCCCTAGTCTTAGGGTTTTGGGAGGTTGATATACGCCATAGGGGAGAGGATGGAGTGGGCCAGGGTGGCCACACCACCTCCTGGCATGGCCTAGGGCTGCCCGCGCCATGCGGTGGTGTGGGCCCCCTGTGGCCCATCTCCACTCCGTCTTCTGGCATCCTTAGTCTTCTGGAAAAATAGGATTTTCCGTATATTTTCCCGGATTTTCTGATCTTCGCGAATTTTGCCTCCAAACAACACATTTTCCATCAGAATCCTGACTACAGCGATCCATGCTCCAAAAGTCATCAACCATGCAAAAATAGATGAAATAACATAGGTATCACCTCTTAATATGAAATATATCAATGAATAATAGTGAATTAAGACATAGAATAGTGATGCAAAATGGACGTATCAACTCCCCCCAAGCTTAGACTTTGCTTGTCCGCAAGCGAAACTGAGCTCAATAAACATGGCCTCAGGTTTATGGAGTGAAGAGTCGATAAAAGAATTCGGACAAGAAGCATCACATTCATCAAATACATAGATCATAATAGAAGACAACTCACTATTATATAACTCAACTTGTAATAAGTAAAGGAAACACAATAAAGATACATAAAGTGAATCATAATTGGTAATGGCAAACTTAGCTCTTGGTCGAAGAATAGTTGATAACTTGTTGGAGTTCACAAATAACTGGTTTTTCAAAGATAGCTTTCAAAGTAGTAAACATCAAGATAAGAGCAATGTGCAAAACAAGGAACATAAGAAACATGAATGAATAAATCATCATATGAATGAATGAAACACAGCAACTCAAAATACTTGCTGAGATAGAAAGGAATAGGTTTACTGACTCAACTACAAAGTGAAAGAAAGGGTCCTTCAAAGAGGGAAGCAGGGATTGCAAGTCTCATAAAGAGCTCCCAAAAATTATGATACTTACTAGCTTTCAGCTCTCATTGTCCCTATCATAGGCATCTTTAGGTGGTTAAGGTTAAAGTGATAAAAAATGAGGATATGCATTGACAAGTTGTAAGTTGAGAATCTCATGTCCCTTGAATACGAGGGCTGCTCCTCATGCTACTCAAGTTTAGTCACCGGTAAGTTCTTGTCATCATAAGCATATGTGTATCATAGACAACCGCCAATGGGGTACCCCTTGCCCGATGATACGGAAGAATCCCCATATCCAAATGACAAGGCAAGCAGACAACAAGCATCTCAGCAATCTTCTTATTTACCATGGGAATATGGTGCTTTTTTTCTCTCTTTCCTCTTTTTATAATATCTCTTTTTTTTCTTTTTCTGTTTTTTCTCTATATCAGACTCTTTTATAAGAAGAATGCTTCAGATATACTCGTTATGGTTACGCTGCAGGTTTCCACCATGTCAGCATGGATTAGACCATCGGCCCAGGCGTTTCTCTAACACACATGCATAACTCCATGGACTTACAAGCTCCCCTTTCATTTCACACTGACGACATCCATAGACAAAAGAACATGATATCAACTTGGTACAAAGTACCAGTGCAATGTTGAAAGTGTTCCCCATGACAGCATGGTTCTGCTAATTCACAACTTACAAAGCGCAAGCATATACGCAACATAGGTGAGCACAATGGTTCAAGTTTATTAAGTGCAAGAAAGTAAAGTGCGCCATCAAGTTCGTGAGAGCTTTAATCACTAATTTTCACATAACAAGTTTAATTTGGGAGGTAGATAAAACAAGAATTTACTTGGAATAGCAATAATGCTACTTGGTAGGTATGGTGGACACAAATGGCAAAGGTTTTGGTTTAAAGGAGGTGGATGCACGAGAAGAAATCCTCTCAGTACAGGTTTTTGGCTAGCAAGGCTGGGTAGCAAGTATAAGAGTTGAAGGAAAAAAACAAACATACAAGCGATAAAGTCAAACATGCAATCTTGCTTGGAAGCACAAAAGATCTTAACTAGAGAATACTAAACTTATGAGCAAATCAAGAAAGAAAGACGATGAAATAATTTTTTCTTTAGAGCACCTTTATCTTTTTCATTCAACTCTCAAAAATAGTGTTGCTACTGACCGAGCCAGGTTTGACAAAACCAACTAAATTAACTCAATGATCCCAAAGTGATACCAATACTAACAACAAGATCAATCATATAACCACGAATTGAAAACTAATATAAACTATGCAAAAGAGTGAATGATAGAACTTCTCATTAATATTCCATAACGGAAACTCACACCAAGGGATACATATCTAACGAGAGAGGGGACACTCCCATAATGCAAACCATACTACAAAATAACTCCTCTATTCATGATATGACTCTACTAATAAGGTAAAATAAATAAAAGATAGTGATATGATACCGCAACACTCCCCCAAGATTGGATCAAACCAAGGGGATGCAAAACTTGATGACGAGTTACTCCTTCGGTGGTGGTGGTATCCTCTCGATGAGCTCTTTGATTAGCTTCCCCAAGTCCTCAATCTCGAAGATGAGAGTACGAATCAACTCCGAGTTGTGCTCAATGCGGCTCATGATCATGTCGTGTTGAGAATTCTAGCTCTTGCTATTATTTCCCCACTCTTCCTCCTTGGAGTCTTCTTTTCCTGCATGGTTATGGATAAAGGTATGGAAGGGATTCTTGGTGTGTGGAGGAAGTGACTAGGGATCTGAACGGTGATGAGGAGGCTTCCCTCCAATGGCTGGATTTGCCACCACTCCAATGCTTGCAATGGTAGTGCCGGTATGCGGATGTTGGCCTTGCTCCTCTTCACCTTCACTCTTGATCTCCTTCTCCTTCTCGGGGTCTTGGAGGTCTTCCTCCATAGGCTCCTTCCCTTTATCCTTGGCGGACACCATTGTGCTTCTAAGCTTTCAAAGAGTATGTCCTGACAGAAACATATCAAAATGAAAACATGAAAAAAACATGATATACGGACCTCAGGGGATTCGGGGGGTTATATATTACGAAGTTTCGTATCGAAAGGAAGGTACTGGGAGAAAACGAGTTGGAGGCGGAGTCCTGGGTGGACTCACCACCTGGTGGCGCGGCCAGGGATGGGCCCGCGCCACAGGGTGGTGTGATCCACCCTAGCTCCGGTTCCATCCCTTTTTCTCTTCTTAACTTTCCTTATTGACTGAAAACTGCAAAAATATAGTTGGATAGTATTTTCGTGGAACTTTTCTTACCAGAACTGTTACCTATTTGAAAATAGACTCTGCAGGTCTCTGAATTTGGTATCTAGTAGATTCTTCTGGAGTCATCTCTTGAATATCATCGATATCTTCATCTTCATACACTTATTACTTGAGTCATAAAACCCTTCTCTTCCTTATTACACCATTGTCTCCACTTCCTAGAAATTTCTTTCACACAATTCTCATTAGCAACAATAGTATAAGTGAAGTGATAAAACCTTTTGAGTCCAACTTCAACTGAATACCATCAAAACATAAGCTACTGTAGAAAATCCTTCCAAAAACCCAAAAAGAATTCAAAAAGGAAATCGAATAAAGAAGCAAATGCAAGAGTGGCAAAATCTGTCAAAACAGACCAGCAGGTAAAGATCAATTTTTTCAAAAATCTTCTATTACTCAAATCAAAAAGTGCAAAACTAACGAAAGTTAAATAACAACCTGGGACAGAATCACAAACAATTACAGCTCAATCAGACATACAGAGATCTCTCACGAATTTTTACGGTGAATCACAAAAAATCTCTTTCGGGACAACAACTTCCCCGAATAATAATTCTCTCTCATTAGAGGTTGATCTTGACACAAAAACCAAACAAAACGGATATGGAGCAGTTATTACCAAAGTAATAACTTCCAAGACTCAAAGAAACAAAAACAAACTGAAAGCAAAAACAAATCGGGTTGTCTCCCATAAAGCTCTTTCTTTATAGCCTTTAAGATGGGCATGATAATTTTGAAGAAGCTCTCATAGGGATATGAATTGAAGTGAAAGAGAGCATTAAGAAGCAAAAACACACACGCATTTAAGTCTAACCCACTTCCTATGCAAGGGAATTTTGTAAACAAATAAGTTATTAAAACCAGAGGCAACTTGCATAAGAAGGCAAAAGAAATGCATCATAAAAACTTTCAGCATAAAACGAGGAAACTTGATATTATTGAGATGCAAAAGAACACTTTTCCCTCTCTCATAGTAGCTTTCAGTATCATGCATAAACTTAATGATATAGCTATCACAATGACCATCATAGCATTGATCACTTATCCTAACAGAAAACACAGGAATACTAGCTCTCATAACACTACTATGTGAAACAATATTAGAGATATCCTTGCAAAGGATAGTGTCTCCCTCTTTTTCATATTTAGTGTCAAACTCTTTCACATTTGCTATTATAGGTTCATCATCCATTTGTTTATCAGGTTCAACAGCTTTATTTGTACTTTCATTAACCATACTAGCTATCATAGAATGTTCCTTCATCCTAACTGGGAAAGGCATTTTCTCAATATAAGGTTGAGGTAAAACATGATTAGCAGTATAAACTTCAGTATTTCTTGCAGGAACACTCTTAGCAATATCTTTATAAGGTTCATGATACTTATCCCACTTCTTTTTAGGCACTTCAATATAGGAAGCAAAAGCCTTAAAATAAGAAGCAATAGCTTGAGAGTCTAGACTATAAGCATTTTTAATATTTTGAAAGTCATCAGTTCCCATAAAAGATTCAATGCATTCATAATCATAATTTATACCTGACTTTCTACCTTTGTCATTCTCCCAAGCTTCAGCATTGTCTTGAATACGGTGTAGAAGATCCCATTTAGCTTCTTCTTCCATGCGAGTGAATGATCCAGCACAAGAAGCATCCAATAAATCTTTATCATGTAGAGGGAGCCTTGCATAAAAGTTATTGATAATAATATTGTTGGGGAGCTCATGAATGGGACATTTGAGCATTAGTAACTTCAATCTCCCCCAAGCTTGAGCTGTACTCTCTCCATCAAGAGGCCAAAAGTTGTATATTTGATTCCGATCTTTATGAATCTCACTAGGAGGATAAAACTTTGAATAAAAGAGAGGCACTATTTCCTCCCATTGCAGAGCTTGACCGTTCTTCAGCAGCTTATACCATTCCTCATCTCTTCCTTTTAGTGATAATGAGAATAACTTCTTCTTAACTTGATATGTAGTAATACCTGCACACTTGAACAACCCGCATAATTCGTGTATAAAGAGTAAATGATCACCGGGATGGATAGTTCCATCCCCAACATAATAGTTATCCATAACACGATCAATAATTCTTGTAGGTATTTTGAAAACATCATTCTTGGCAGGTGGTGGCTTATCTACTACCTTAGCAGTGGTAGTAGCATTACCAAATAAGAAACTCAGTGAATTACCCATAACGAAAATAAAGCAACTAACAGAAGTAAACAATACTCACAGTAGAAGTTTCCTTTACTAGTTCCACTCTCCAATAGCGCTTCACTCCCGAAGAATCGGCGGAAAATAGTCTTGATGACCCACAAGTATAGGGGGTGTATCGCAGTATTTTCGATAAGTAAGAGTGTCGAACCCAACGAGGAGCAGAAGGTGCTGGCTAGTGGTATGGGTCAGGAATTCTCTACAAATACTTAGCAAACAGATTTTTAGGGGTTTTCGATAAAGCAAGTAAACAAAGTACGAGTAAATAAAGGACTGTAGGAATAAATGCAGCAAGTGGCCCAATCCTTTATGCAGCAAAGGAAAAGCCGGTTGTATTACTTAAGATGACCAAACGTTCTCGAGGACACATGGGAAGAGTGTCAAGTGCTTTCGCTTCATATAGTTTATTAATCTTCTTTAGCTTGCTAAGTGTTGTGTGGGTGAACCTGTGCTAATGAACCGCCCATCCAAGACTAATACATACTTGTGATTATACCCCTTGCAAACATCCGTAAGTACAAGAAAGTAATTAAGGTAGAAACCTAACCACAGCTTTAAACTCTAAGACCCTTACGTCCCTTGTGCAATGGTTTCCTAACGGGGGTTCAGGTTTTTGTCACTCCGGCAACCCCTACGATCAGTAGCCAAATACACAATGCATTCCCCTAGGCCCATATAGGTGAAGTGTCATGTAGTCGACGTTCACATGACACCACTAGAAGAAGTACACCACAACTTAAATAACAATCTATTGAATCTTTCTCAACACAACTCCACTACTAACAACATGACTTCTCCCATGTCCTCAAGAACAAAACGAACTACTCACGAGACATCATATGGATCATGATCAGAGATGGAATAATGATGTATAAAAATCTGAACATAAACAATAATTGAATGGTTCACTCAATAGCATCAACTACAAGGAGTAATCAACACCGGGAAAGTTTCCCCTATGAACTATGCAAGATTCAACGCAATTGTTACAGCAATATGGAGATGGTGATGAGGGTGTTGATGGTGATGATGGTGGTGATGGTGATGATGATGATCCCGATGATCTCCCCTCTCCGGGAAGGAATTCCCCCAGCAGAAATCTGTCTGCCGGAGAGATCTTTCTCTCTCGGTGTTTTCCACCCCGTAGAGGTGGCGGAATCTTTCTGTGGTCCCTCCAAACAGCACATTTTCCATCAGAGTCCTGACTGCAGCGGTCTATGCTCCAAAAGTCATCAACCATGCAAAAATAGATGAAATAACATAAGTATGACCTCTCAATATGAAATATATCAATGAATAATAGTGAATTAAGACATAGAATAGTGATGCAAAATGGACGTATCAAGGCCCCGCTGCAAACGGGCTGGCAGGACAAAAGATGTTGTGGAAGTTCTCATTGCGAGCACGTATGACTATATATGGAACACATACCTAGGATTATCTAGTACTTGGATGCTTTATCTTATTTATCTGCAATTGCCCTATGTTCTGATTGCTATGTGATTTTTCTTGTCCATGTAACGCCCGTCCATCCATCCCTATGCCTACTGCACTCGAATCCCACTGTTTACTGCTATTGTTACTACTGTCTTGGCTTTACTATTGCTACTTTGCTATTCCTACTACAAAATTGTGGCTACTGATAAACTGTTGTGAGCAAGATTGTTTCTAGGTGCATCTGAATTGACAACTCAGCTGTTAAGGCTTATAAATATTCTTTGGCTCCCCTTGTGTCGAATCATTAAATTGGGTTTCACTTTCCTTGAAAATACTGCGATACACCCCCTATACTTGTGGGTCATCAAGACTATTTTCTGGCGCCGTTGCCAGGGAGCATAGCTTTATTTATCAAGTTCACTTGGATTCTCTATTGTTCACTGCTATCCATCCATCATGGGTAAGGCTCGTGATGGCAAGGTTCCTATTTTACCATCCACTACAAGAAGAGGTACGGTTCTAAACACCTCTGATGCTCTTGATTCACCGTCTGTTTTGAGTAAGTTCCTTACACCACCACATACACATGCTACACACACTGCTACTACTGCTGAATCTAAAACTTCTGATGCTTATGATGTTGCTTCTACTGTGCTTGATAAGAGTGGTTCACTAGGTCCTTTCCTAGATGCTACGATTGCCAGAACTATAGTTGGAAATACCGAAACTCCTAATGAAGACACTACCACACCTGTTAGCTCACCTGAGTCTAGTGAGAGTTATGATATTGAAGATGGTTATGTTGAGATGACCGATGAATTTATTAAAGAATGTAAAAACAGCCATAATAGGAGCGCTGCTAAGAGTCTCCTTGAGAGGCGTACTATTAGACCCAAATTGTATCTTGATGCTAAGTTTGCTGCTTCTCCCATAAACACGATCTATCTTACATAGCTATTGTCGAGAAAGAACATTTTTGTGGGACTAAGAATGAAAGTGCGGTAGCACATATG
Organism: Avena insularis; assembly: GCA_023614405.1. Classification (NCBI taxonomy): domain Eukaryota; kingdom Viridiplantae; phylum Streptophyta; class Magnoliopsida; order Poales; family Poaceae; genus Avena; species Avena insularis. The sequence goes on from CM042694.1 coordinate 457,728,132, forward strand.
AATGAACTTTCTACCATGAGTGGCTTGTTTTCTGATGATATTAAGATGCGTACTTACTTTGTTGCCAAGATTTTCCCCTTTTCACTAAAAGGAGAAGCTAAAACTTGGTTTAGTAATTTACCTCCTGGATCTATTGATAGCCCTGAGTGCTTGATTAGTACTTTCCTGCAGAAATATTTTTCTCCTAGTGCTAGACATGCTATTTTGCAGGAACTTTTTGATTTTAAACACGGAGAAAAAGAGATATTGCCTGAATCTTGGGCAAGGTTTTGTGCTTTGATTCATGCACAGGCTGGAAGTCCATTACCTAAGAATGAGCTTCTTGATATATTTTATAATAGACTAACTGAAGAATCTAGGACATACCTAGATAGTTGTGCTGATTGTGTTTTCAGGAATAGGACTCCCAAGGAAGTTGAGGAATTAATGGCTAAAATAAGTAAGAACTATGAAGATTGGACTCCTCCTAAACAAGCTATACCTGAAGTAATTGTACCTGAACCATCTATTCCGGTGCCTATTCCAATATCAAACAAGAGGGGAGTTATTGAATTAAATGATGAAGTGATGAAGGAAGCTAAGAAATGTCTTAAGGAGACGGGAATTAAAGCTATAGATGTCAAGAATTTACCTCCTATAGAAGAATTATGTAAGCTTATTCCGTACTCATCCACTATTGAGGTACACTCTCTCCAACACTTTGATGAAGGTGATATCCCTTACTCTAAACCTCCTGATCAATGCTTAGAAGAATTCGATATCTTTATTGTTAAGCAAGATAACTTTAATAAAAGGGTGCGAAATCATATAATGGAATACACTAGAGCTATTGTTGAGTTGAAAGATATTGTGGAAACAACCTCTAATGATGTTAAAATGATTGTTAAACACTTTTAAATGGTCCAAACTCAAATAGATCAACTCGTTGAAGTGCAAAAAGACTTGCTAGTTAATGCTGCTAAAGAAAAACATGCTTATGAAATTAGAACTAGAAGTGGTGCTGCTACTCAGGATCCTCTATATCCCGAGGGGCATCCCAAAAGAATTGAGCAGGACTCTCAACAAGCTGAAAATAATGGCTCTACTCATAAGAAAAGGAAAAAGAAACATAAAACTGTTGTAGAACCCTCTGAACCTGCTATAGATCCTAATAGTATATCTATCTCTGATGCTGAAACTGAAAGTGGTAATGAAGAAAATAAAGTTCCTAATGAAGAAAAAGTTGAAGAAGAACCTGAAAACCACACTAAGAATACTAAATACACCAAATAAGATTTTACTGCTAAGAAACATGGTAGTGAAAGAGAACCTTGGGTCCAAAAACCTATGCCTTTCCCTGATAAGAAACACAAGTCAAAGGAAGATGAACACTATAATAAGTTTTGTGAGTGGATGAAACCTTTATTCCTGCAAATTCCTTTGACTGATGCTATTAAATTGCCTCCTTACTCAAAGTATATGAAGGATATTGTCTCGAATAAAAGGAAGATCCCTAATGAAGAAATCTCTACTTTGCTTGCTAATTATTCCTTCAATGGTAAGGTTCCTAAGAAACTTGGAGACCCAGGGATTCCAACTATCACTTTCTCTATTAAGAATAGCTATGTTAGAACTGCTTTGTGTGATTTGGGAGATGGAGTTAGTGTTATGCCTTTCTCCCTCTATAAGAGGCTTCAGCTTGAAAAATTGATACCAACTGGTATATCTTTGCAAATGGCTGATAAATCTACCACTATTCCTGTGGGTATATGTGAGGATGTACCTGTTCAAGTGGCTCATAATTGCTTGATTTTAACTGATTTTGTTGTGCTTGAAATGCCTGAATATGATAATATGTCTATTATTCTTGGGAGACCTTTTCTTAATACTGCAGGAGCTGTTATTAATTGTAATCAAGGAAAGGTGACCTTCAATGTTAATGACAAGGAACATACTGTCTATTTCCCCAAGAAGATTGAAAGGACTTATGGTTTAAATTCAATTGAACATGTTGAAGGCATTCAAGTTGGAGAAATATATTGTCCCATACCAAGAGAAAAATTTGAAACTATTATGATTGGGACCATTGATATCAAGGTTGAGGTAACATAATCATTAGTGGAATACAAAGTTTTGTCTCATATGCAATTGTTTTGGTAGCAAGACTTGATCAACCTTGTTAACAAAAGGATTCCATTGAACGAAACATTGATTTCATTATGATTATCTCCGTTTATTTCTATCCTTTGCATTTTAGTTTTTGCTTTCGTTTAGTTTTCTTTTTGTTGTTAGTTGCTTGCATGTTAGAACTTCTATAGTTCTAGCCTTGTTTTGTCGTTGGATCATGTATCCAAAAAAAAAGAAAAAACTCTGTTTGTCAGAAAAATCATTCTTCTATTTCTAAAAATGCCCAAAAAGAAGGTGTCTCGAAAAATTCCAGAAAATTCATATTAAATTTTTGCGTGAAAAAAGGGGCAGAGGAGTACGTGGGAGGTACAAGGGGGCTCACCAGGCAGGCACACCACATGGTGGCGTGGCCAGCCCTAGGTGGCGCCATGCCCTGGTGTGGGCCACCCCTGGCCCCCCACTAACTCTCTCACCTACCACTTTCTTCTCTCTCCCGAGAAAGCTTCAGTTCATTGCTCAAAATCGCATTCTTGCTGTGCTTGCTCTCGATTTTTTCGATCTCCTTGCTCAGCCCATCTTTCTTGCTGAAATTTGGAGCATTTGTTCCCTGGTATGTGACTCCTCCCCTTGTCCAAGTAGATTTGTGTTTAGTGGATTATATCTTGAGTATTTTGCTACTGTAGGTGACTGGTTATGAGAGCGTGTAAGCTTGTTTGATGCTAGAGATATAGTTTTGATGCATGTTTAGGCCTCTTGCAAGTCCCTATGAGTAGAATCCTTCTTTATATTTACTTTGCAATCACTTGTTTGATAGGTGTTTAAATTTCAGAATACCAAGCATGAACAACCATACTTTTGGAGAGATATTTGAGAGTGATGCACCTAGGAGGTCAAGGCCCTCAAGAACAGCCTCTCAAGCTAGGCCATCATACAACGAAGATCTCATTGCAACTCGCATTGGCAGTGAAAGGGATGATGGGGATGCTCACCCATCCTCTTTTCCTTGTTTTACTTTCTTACAAGCTGCAGGTATTCTTGATGATTTCTTGCTACTGATTGAGAGGGTTGGTTTGACCTCATATATGGAAGATGAGAGTGCGCAATACGCTATGCTCACCAAAACTTTTGTTGAGAGCTTCACGTTTACTAACACACCCTATCAGTCTACTGTCTCTTTCAAAATCTATAATCTGCCCTTCACCATGCCTTTGGAGAGATTTTGCAGTATTGTAGGTGTGCGCATGACAGGGACCGTGAAGAAAATTCAAGGGCGACCCGCTAATTTGTTTGAGCTTTATCGACGGGTGACCAATGATGACGACCGCGTGGCACAACGCGGAAAGATAAGAAATATTCAACTCCCTCCTCTTAGATACTTTGCATATTATCTTGCTACTAGTGTACTAGGGAGGGAGAATACAAGTAATATCTCAAACTATCATTTAGCATTCCTTGCTGCTGCGCTTAACAATGACACTCAATACAATCTTGGCTCGCTTATTGCTCACCGCCTAGTTGCTAGGGGGCCTATCTATGGGGGCATCATTGCATCGCGTGTAGTCAATACATTATGTCTTTTAGTGGATCCCTATGATGCTATGTTGGCACCACAGAGGCTTGACCTTGTTGCCATGAAAACTCGTCACTTTCTCACTGCTACTTCTGATTTGAACAATCTAGTATATAGGATGCTTTTCACTTATGGGGATGAAAGGGAGATCCTTTTGCCACAGCCTGCTTTGTTTAGTGTTCATAGGAGACCGTGATCGCGCTCCAAGGAGGTGGACGAGCAGCTTCACTTGTTGGGTTTCCACGAGGAGCACCAGGAGGATGTGCCCTGCTATGATTACTTCGCGCATTACGGAGGGACGTACTCGACTTTGCACCAGGATGAGGGGACCTCTTCGTCATACCAGGGTGACACTTCATCCTGGCCAGCTTGGGATTGATACCCACTTAGGCCAAAAGCCTAAGCTTGGGGGGAGGTACGCCGACACCACACTCATCTCCATATCATGTTGCGTCGATACTTTGTATATTCATGTTTTCGTTCTCTTTTTAGTTTTCGTTCTTCTTTGCTTTTGCTTTATAAAAACACAAAAAGACCAAAAATATTTATGTTGTTTCTCTTTGGTTTGCTTCTTCTTTTTTCCTTGGTTTCCTTTTCCCTTTTTGCTTTGTTTGAACTATTCGAAAAACCCAAAAAGATTTTGCTTTGTTTATTTTTCCCTTTTGGTTCTTGTTTAAAAATCGAAAACACCAAAAATATTTATCGTTCTTCTTTGGTTCTGTGAGTTTTCTACAGGGTTCAGCAGTCCTCAGTGGAATATTGGTTTCATATTATTATTCAAGCCACATAAGTGAAGAGCAATAATGAGGATTAATGGCAACTTGAGGCGTGGTAAGAGGCTGGTAACGAACTCTATTTATTTTCATTTTTGTACATATACTCATCACTGTGGGATTGCTTAGTCCGTTCAAGTAGGATGTATGTTATCTTTGGATGCTTAGTAGTTCTTGCTTTCTTATGATTAGCTCCAGCTCGCTAATAGTTCGTAGCATGTCTTATGAATGTTTTCTTGCATTGCTCTATTCATAAATTGGTATGACACTGCGGTATCCTCCTCTGAATGTTTCATGTGATTGATTTGGCACATGCTCACGCATGCACATGACTGTAATAATCAGTTAAGCCTCAATGAATTATTTTGCCTTGAGGATCTTGAATCACTTTCATGCCATGAGTAGTCCTGTTTTGTTGCAAGCATGATAATGAAAGCTATTGCTCTCTCGTTTGTTGCTCCCTTACTATTGCTAGCCTTCACTTTTACTGTGTATGTTTTACTCAAGTTCCCAACTCCCTGAACCAAGTATTTCCAAAGTGTCCACCATACCTACCCATTAGCATCATTTGCTACTTCCGTGCATATTCATTATGCCTTGTTTTCTTCCGAATAAAATGTTTGCTTGTTATGAGAAAGTTAGTTAGTAAAGCTCTCACAAACTTGATGGCACACTTTATTTTCTTGCATTTAATAAACCTGAACCATTGCGTCCTTCTTTGTTGCTTTATGAGTTGAAGTTAGCAGAACCATGTATCATGGGGACCGCTTTCAACACTTCATTGGTACTTAGTACCTAGTTGATATCATGTTCTTTTGCTTATGGATCCCGGCGGTGTGAAATAAAAGTAGAACTTGTAAGATCATGGAGTTTGTATGTATGTTAGAGAAACGCCTGGGCCGCTAGCCTAAGCCATGCCTAATCATGGTGGAAACTTGCAGCATAACCATAATGAGCATTCTATGAAGCATTCTCAATAAAAATCTATGCACATAGTAAATAAAAAGATCGTTGAGATGCTCATTGTTTGCTTGCCTTGTCATTTTGATTATGGGATAGCTCCCATGTCATGTGCAAGGGGTACCCCGTCGGCGGTTCTCTATGATACGTATATACTTACAATGACAAGAGCTTACTTGTGATTGAAGTTGAGTAGCATGAGGATCGGTCTTTGTAAGTAAGGGGCATGAGACTTTGATTTATAACTTGTCAAGCATATCCTCTTAGTTGCGTCACTTTCACCTTAACCACATTAAAGATGCTTATGATAGGGGCAATGAGAGATCAAAGATAGGGATTACCATACTTTCAGCATTTGGAAGCCTTTCAAATTATTCAAAACCTTTTCTTCTACTTGTTGAGTCTCCACATATTCTTTGAGCACCTTCTTGGGAGCATAGTTGCCATTCTTTGTGTTTGTTCCATTACTTGATTATTTGTGTTATGACTTTGATGCTTGTATCCTTGATATCTTTACTTCTAGTCATCACTTGAACTTCAGAGGTGCCTTGGCATTCATAATCAAAGGCAAGCAAGATACCACTCTATCATACCTTTCTATGAGCATTGTAATGTTGCTTATGTTTGTGCTTCATGCTACTTATTATTCTTGAGTTGGAATCTCTTCATAGCTTGCAAAGACTATTTAGTAGACTTGGTTGCATACTCTTTATTATGAATTGTCCAAGTAGTTGATCACATTGCTGAGAATATTTACATCTTATGAAGCAAATGTGTTCATGAAAGTTCTTTTATTGCACTCAGTTTTCAACTGAATTGCTTGAGGACAAGCAATAAGCTAAGCTTGGGGGGAGTTGATACGTCCAAAACGTATCTACTTTTCCGAACACTTTTGCTATTGTTTCTCCTCTATACTTGTGTGATTTGGATACAACTAATGCGGACTGACGCTGTTTTCAGCAGAATTGCCTTGGTGTCTGCTTTTTGTGCAGAAAACCATCTATCAGGAAAAATCCCGGAAAATATGCCAAAAATCCTATTTCACCCGAAGACTCCAGGAGCCAGAATACGACAAGGAGAAGAGCCAGGGGGTGGCCACACCACCTAGTGGCGCGGGCCAGGCCAGGCCACACCGGGGGGTGGTGTGGGCCCCCTAGGCACCCCCTCGGCCTCTCTCTTCGCCTATAAGGAGCCTTCTGACCTAAAAACTTTGGGGGGTTCGACGTTTTTCCACAAGGAGTTATGCTCCACCGCCACCACCAGATTCCACGAAACAACACCAGAAACTCCGTTCTGGCACCCTGCCGGGACGGGGAATTGGAGGAGATCATTGCCATCATCATCACCATCGCTTCTCCGTCGACCATCCATGTTTCCTCCATCTATGAGTGAGTAATCCCCTGCTGTAGGCTATGGGGATGGTAGGGATTGGATGAGATCGTTCATGTAATGGCATCAGATTGTTAGGGCATGGTGCCTAGTATATTTTATTAGTGCTTTATGACTTTGTTGCGACTTGTTGTGCTTAATGCTTGTCACTAGGGCCCGAGTGCCATGATTTCAGATCTGAACATGTTATTGATTCATTATGATAGTATTGTTTATGGTCTTATCTGCAAGTTGTATACACACGTTGTTGTCCAGAACCAATGGCCCTGAAGTGACAGAAATCGGGATAACCGGAAGGGAATGGCTTCGATGTGAGGATCACATGTGTTCATGGAGTGTTAATGCTTTTCTCCGGTGCTCTATTAAAAGGAGCACCTTAATTGCCAGTAGTTCCCTAGAGGCCCCGCTGCAAACGGGCTGGCAGGACAAAAGATGTTGTGCAAGTTCTCATTGTGAGCACGTATGACTATATATGGAACACATGCCTAGGATTATCTAGTACTTGGATGCTTTATATTATTTATATGCAATTGACCTATGTTCTGATTGCTATGTGAATTGTCTTGTCCATGCAACGCCCGTCCATCCATCCCTATGCCTACCGCACTCGAATCCCACTATTTACTGCTATTGTTACTATTGTTTGCTTTACTACTGTTGCTACTTTGCTATTCCTTCTACAAAACTATTGCTACTGATAAACTGTTGTGAGCAAGACTGTTTCCAGGTGCAACTGAATTGACAACTCAGTTGTTAAGGCTTATAAATATTCTTTGGCTCCCCTTGTGTCGAATCAATAAATTGGGTTTCACTTCCCTCGAAAATACTGCGATACACCCCCTATACTTGTGGTCATCAGTTATCAAGATGGGGAATACGAACTTTAAGGTGTGCTGTTACAGCCCTACATCGTCCAACCGGAGAGTATAGTTCAGGGTAGCATCATAAAGAGAAGATATTTATATGAGAGTGTTCACTAGTGAAAGTATGATCCCTAGGCCTTGTTTCTAAGCATTGAAACACCTTTTACAATCAGTCCCGTTACATGTTTGCTTACTACCATTCTTATTTTAGATTGCAATTACCACTTATAATCATCCATATTACTTGTATTTCACTATCTCTTCACCGAACTAGTGCACCTATACACCTGACAAGTGTATTGGGTGTGTTGGGGACACAAGAGACTTCTTGTATCTTGATTGCAGGGTTGCTTGAGAGGGATACCTTTGACCACTTCCTCCTTGAGTTCGATAAACCTTGGGTGATCCACTTAAGGGAAACTTGCTACTGTTCTACAAACCTCTGCACTTGGAGGCCCAACACTATCTACAAGAATAGAAGCATGCGTAGACATCAAGCTATTTTCTGGCACCGTTGTCGGGGAGGTAAGGTAAAAGGTACTCACATTCTCTGGCTACTAAGCTATATTCTAGTATGGTTGCTGGTGTGTGAGTGCTCGAAGTTATTTCTTTCAGATTCTGCAATTATATATTTTTGTTTCTTGTTTTTGTTTTCACTAGTTAGGCTTAATGGAAAACAACAACAAAATTAGAGAGCTTTATAGTATTTATCTTGAGTTAGGACATGAAGTGTTTGTAGAGAAAATTAAAAAACCTATGGAACTTTATTTGCATGCTAATAGCAATGTTATTAGTATGAATTCTTTGAACACCATTATTGCTAATGCTATGGAAAAGTCTAAGTTTGGGGAAGCTAGTTTTGATGAGTATGATATTTTTAGTCCCCCAAGCACGAAGGAGAAAATTTACTTTGATGATACTATGCCTCTGATATATGATGAGTATGATATTTTCAGTCCACCTACTATTGAGGAGAAAATTAATTATGATTGCAATATGCCTCCTATATTTGATGATTCTGGTGATGAGAATAATAATGATAGCTATTTTGTTGAATTTTCTCCCACTACAAATAATAAGAATAACCATGCTTATGTGGAGAGTAATAATGATTATATGCATGTGGCTCATGATAAGAATGTTTTATGTGATAGTTATATTGTTAATTGTATTCATGATGCTACTGAAAGATATTATGAGAGAGGGAAACATGGTTTTACGTATCTCAACAATATTAAATTTCCCCTCTTTATGTTGAAAATTTTGAAGTTGCACTTATTTTGCTTTCCTATGCTTGTTGCTTTGTGCTTTCATGACTTGTTTCTTTACAAGATTATTTTTCATAGGAAGTGGGTTAGACTTAAATTTGTTCCATATTTTCTTCTTGATGCTCTCATTTACTTCAATTCATATTTCTTATGTGAGCATCATCAAAATTATCATGCCTAGCTCAAAGGCATTAAAGAAAAGCACTTATTGACACATAACCCAAATTTTTTGTCAATAAATTTTTCTTTTGTTGAGTCTTGTAAGTTATTGTCTCTGTAATAGCCTCACCTTATCATTTTTGTGTGGTTTTTGTGCCAAGAGTAACCTCTAATGAGAGACAAGTAAGACTTAGGAAAGTTGCTATCCCGAAACAGATTTTTGTGTTTCACTGTAAAAAAATTGTGAAAAATCTCTATACGTCGGATTGAGCTGTGCTTCTGCCCCAGGTTATTATATAACTTTCGTTAGTTCAGAACTTTTCGATTTGAGCAACAGAAGATCTTCGAAAAATCGGTTTTTACCTGCTGGTCTGTTTTGACAGATTTCTGCCATTATTTGCATTTACCTCTTAATCTCTTTCTCTATGAGTTCTCTTTGATCACTTGAACTTTTAAAAGGAATTGCTGCAGTAGCTTGTGTTTTAATGGAAGTTTTACTTATGTTGAAACTAAACCCAAAGACTTATTATCTCGAATACACTAATGTTGCTAATAAAGATTGTGTGAAGTTTTGTATGAAGGAAATTTTAAAGTGTAGGGAAGAACAATGTGATAAGATGAAGTATGGACAAAAGCTCAAGCTTGCGGATGCCACCCGTGTCACCCCAATTAATATTCAAGAAGTACAAGTGTGAAAGCTTGGGGATGCCCAAGGCATCCCCTTCTTCATCAATAAAAATCTCAGGTTTTCTTCCAAACACTTCATTTTTATTGTTTCATGCACAATTGTGTTGTTCTTGGAGCGTCTTTGTTTTTGTTTTTAGTTTTCTTTTGCTTTCTTTGCTGCAATAAGTTGGTTGTATCCCAACACACTTCTTTTCGAGAGAGACACACCCCGTTATTCATTGCCTAGAACACTCGAGTTTTCACTCTTATTGTTCTGTGAGTGTTGTCCTTTGCTAGCACTACGTTTAGCTTTAGTTTTCAATTGGTGTTTGAAAAGAGTAGGAAGTTCATGCTTATAAGCGGTAAAAAGGAGTTTTGTTTTGACTATGGCCTAGACTTTATCATGTCATGCTTGATATTGCTTTGACTTTATGCTTAGTTATTATTGTTGTAGCATGACTTGTTACAAATAATTGAGATTGCTTAATGTGCCTTGAAAGAATCATGCGTTGTTTTAGCATATAAAAGCATAATATTGTGATATTCTCCTTTGATGCTTTATTTGGGTTGACTTGGCGCATGCTCACACCATGTTAGGACTATACCAAGTCACCATAGCCTCTATGATCATTTAGTTTTCGACTTGTAATATCACTTTATGCTTTAATTAATAATGTTTTGTCGCTTTGCAGGATTATGGCCATTATTGCTGTCTTAGTTGGTCGCTCCCAGTCTTCTGCTAGCCTCCACATGTACCAAGTATGAGTTCCACTCATGCATCCAACTCCAAATAAAACCAAGTTATTCCAAAGAGTCCACCATACCTACCTATTAGCATTTGCTATTCCAAGTATATTCATGTTTTATCTACCTTCCGAATTAAACTTGTTATGTGAAAATTAGTGATTAAAGCTCTCACGAACTTGATGGCACACTTTACTTTTCTTGCACTTAATAAACTTCAAACATTGTGCCCATCTATGTTGCGTATATTCTTGCATTTTGTAAGTTATGAATTAGCAGAACCATGTTGTTGATACAACCATTTTGCATCACTATTCTATATCATAATTTACTGTTATTCATTGATATATTTCATATTAAGAGATGATACTTATGTTATTTCATCTATTTTTGCATGGTTGATGACTTTTGGAGTATGGACCGCTGAAGTCAGAATTCAGATGCAAAAGGCATTGTTTGGAGGCGAAATTCGCGAAGATCAGAAAATTCCAGAAAATACATTGAAAATAATATTTTTCCAGAAGACGAAGGATGCCAGAAGGGGGAACGGAGTTGGGCCACAGGGGGCCCACACCACCCCCTAGCGCGGGCCACTCCTGGCCGCGCCACCAGGTGGTGTGGCCACCCTGGCCCACCTCTAGGTCTCCCCTTTAGCGTATATTATCCCCACGAAACCCTAAGACCCGGGAGCAACCACAGAAAGATTCCGCCGCCTCTGCGGGGCGGAAAACTACAGAGAGAGAAAGATCTCTCTGGAAGACAGAATTCTGCCGGGGAAATTCCTTCCCGGAGAGGGGAGATCGTCGCCATCAACACCGTCATCAAGCTAGAATTCATCGGGATCATCATCATCATAATCTCCCCCAGCACCATCATCACCACTCCATACCGCTATAACAATTAGGTTGAATCTTGCATAGTTCATAGCGGAAACTTTCCCGGTGTTGATTACTCCTTGTAGTGGATGCTATTGAGTGGAACCATTGAATTATCGTATATGTTCAGATTGTTACTTATCATTATTTCATCTCAGATCTTGATCCATATGATGTATTTTGAGTAGTTCATTTAGTTCATGAGGACATGGGAGAAGTCATGTTGTTAGTAGTGGAATTGTGTTGAGAAATATTCAATAGTTTGTTACTTAAGTTGTGGTGTTATTCTTCTAGTGGTGTCATGTGAACGTCGACTACATGCCACTTCACCTTTATGGGCCTAGGGGAATGCATTGTGTATATGGCTACTAATCGTAGGGGTTGCCTGAGAAATAGAAACCTGAACCCCCGTTAGGAAACCTTTGCACAAGGGATGTTAGGATTTCAGAGTTAAAGTTGTGGTTAGGTTTATATCTTAATTACTTTCTTGTACTTGCGGATGCTTGCAAGGGGTATAATCATAAGTATGTATTAGTCCTAGGAAGGTCGGTACATTAGCACAGGTTCACCCACACAACACTTATCAAACTAAAGAAGATTAATCAACTATATGAAGCGAAAGAACTTGACGATATTCCCGTGTGTCCTCAAGAACGTTTGGTCATCTTAAGTAATACAACCGGCTTGTCATTTTCTAAAGAAAGGTCTGGGCCACTTGCTGCATTTATTATTATTGTCTTTTATTTACTCGTACTTTATTTATTTGCATTATCAAAAACCCCTAAAAATCCGTTTGCTAAGTATTTATAGAGAATTCCTGCTCCAAGCCACTCGTCAAGACCTTCTGCTCCTCGTTGGGTTCGACACTCTTACCTATCAAAAATATTGTGATACACCCCCTATACTTGTGGGTCATCAAGACTATTTTCTAGCGCTGTTGCCGGGGAGTGAAGCTCTATTAGAGAGTGGAACTGGTAAAGGAAACTTATACCATGAGTATTGTTTATTTCTGTTAGTTACTTTATTTTCAATATGGATAATTCACTCAGCTTCTTATTTCGTAATGCTACTACCACTACTAAGGTAGTAGATGAACCAGCACCTATTGAGAATGATACTTTTAAAATACCTACAAGAATTATTGATCGTGTTATGGATAACTACTATTTTGGGGATGGAACCATCCATCCCGGCGATCATTTGCTCTTTATACACGAATTATGTAGGTTGTTCAAGTGTGCAGGTATTACAACAGATCAAGTCAAGAAGAAGTTATTCTCATTATCACTGAAAGGAAGAGTTGAGGAATGGTATAAGCTGTTGAAGAATGGCCAATCTCTTGAATGGGAGGAAATAGTGCCTCTCTTTTATTCAAATTTTTATCCTCCTAGTGAGATTCATAATGTCAACACCCGGATTTTTAATCCTAGATGCCTGTTATGCCATACATTGCAATCCCAGGATTACCATTTTTGCGAGTCATAACAGATTGGATATCACAGTACATCATCCATTACAAACCATAATAAGGTCTTACACAAATAAAGGATCTCATGATCCAGTCTTAATACAAACAAGCAGCAGAATAATAAGCATAGTAGTGGGCTCCATCTTCAGTGTCACAGGCAATGCTGACGATGGGAGATGATCCTAGTTGTTATAGACCTCCTGCTGTCCATCATCCTGGTAGTCCTCCTCATAGTCTGGACATGGGAATAGCCAGGGACAAAGCCATGAGTACTCTTTAAGTACTCGCAAACTATCACTAATAAGTAAGGTAGTTCTAAAAGGAATCTTAAGCTCTAGGTTTGTTTGCAAAAAAGCTAGATTTATCTTAAGTTGAGTTCAGAAGTAAAGAAAGTTAATTTAATGTTCTAAATTCACCTAAGTGGGAACTTAGTTTTCATTGTTCACAACCCTGTTGTGGTCAAGTCAAAGTCACATTTCATTTCACAAGTAATTTTGAAAACATCTGACAACGGAACAATATGACCACTCCAACTGTCCATGACCGCGGACGCGGCTATTCCAATAGTTTGACACTCTGCAGAGGTGGTACACTTTCACCACAAAATTCGATACATCCGCCAGGGATAACCCTTAATCATCATACTTAGTATGCGGATAATCAATTATAACCTTTCAATTACACACACTAGTATAGGCACCTTCCCTATGAGCTTGGCCTCCTAGCCATGGCCATCTGCCATCCTGGGCACTTCATAGGTGGACACACATCAAGAGGTAGCCTCAGCTCAAACCTCCTCCGTGAGGGAACCCATAGTAATGTATATAAACTTCTGGCTAAGCCCTACCCAATTCAGGTATTATGGTTGTACGGTAAAATTGGAATGCTATCGCATCCGAACCCAACCATCAATTTTTTATAAAGGGGTAACACTCATGCCTTAACATTTTCATCATCAAACCATTGTGTTTCTCAACACATGTCAAAACATCTCAATAGATGAAGTATCATTCCAAGGTTTTCATAATCATTTTCACCAAGTATTTCCATCTAGAGTGATCAAGTTTTATACTTAGCACTATCCACTAAGGTGAAGAGTGCTCACTAATGAGGGGTGCTAATCTTCAATCTCATGCCATAGAATGACATCTAAGTATAACTAGATAGGCCTAATTTTATACTCTTTATGCTATCTATTCTATTTTTCCCATACTCACAAAGCACTAACTAAAAGTAAAGAACTTTTGTAAAGTAAAAGAAAGAATAAGGCTTGCAAGTAAAACTTAGGATTGGTGTAAATCAAAGGTATATAACCAAAGCATACCTAATGCATCTTGCTTAGGTTATCCTACAATTAGTGATAGCTTGCCTTGATTGGTGCAGTGATTGAAGTTTTCTTCGTCTTCTTCGGGGTAGAACTCCTTCTCCTCGTATCCATGGTCGGTACTATCGTCTATAAATGAATACGGGGTACACAATCACCAAACAATACTTAACTAATTCTATTTAGCATCATCACAATCATCATATGATTTAAAGAACTAGTTTCATTTCTCTTATTTGAGAAAGGTAATTTCTACTCATTGAAATTAATTAAAATTTATTATTCTCCAATTAAAATATGGGATCACGTGGACACACGTCATCACCACATATTCTAATACATGGGAATGTGATTTAAAGTGTTGGTCACATTTTATAAAGTTTAAGATTACCATTTAATAGATTTAAAGTTACTAGAAATGCCTATATAGCATTATTTTGGTACTAGTCCAAAGTCACTGCCTGCAAACCTAAATATTTTTACATATTCACATCAAATGTGATTTTTGAGAGTTGGAAACAACTCAAAAGAATTTATGGTTGATTTTTGAAAAATGTTTGAAGTTGGAAAAGTCTCTGTCTTGATATTTTTGGTATAGGTGATCTATAATTCCAAATGATTTAAATCCAACGGGCTTGGATAGATATTTTAATTATATTTCTAACAAAATTTGAATCATGTCATTTGGTTCAGTGAAACTCTATGAATTATTTTTTGAATCTATGGACAAAAACTAGTTTAAACTAAAATGGAGAAACAATTATTTAAAATTCAAAGCTAGCGCGGGAAGTTAAACGGGCCGGCCCAACTGCACTGCACAACACAGCGGGATACTGACAGGCGGGGTCCACCAGTTAGTGACTATTCTAATGCGAAACGGTATCAGCGATTCTGAGCCGTACGATCAAACTCTAATCTAACGGTTGTGCGTCATCGTCGACGACGAACATCCCCGGCGAGAAATTAACCTAGCACGACGGTGGGGGTCTCGCGGGGATCACCTGGGCTCCATCTAGGGTCGACGATGGGGGAAATCGACGTGGTAGATGACGGCGAGGCGATGCATGGTCACGACAGGGCTTGGGGTGGTCGGAATCACTGGCGCCCTTCTCCTCCAGCAACGGCGAACTCCAGTGAAATTCTAGCACGGTGGTGCTCGCCTTGATCTGGGGAGAAGTGGGGAAGGTCAGTGAGAGGTGGGAAGTGGATTGGTGTGAAGAATGGAGGCGGGGGTGGCCTCCTTTTATAGAGCGGCGAGGGGGCCGAGAGGTGCGGTGATGAGCTCGACAGTGGCGTCGCTTCCTGGCGGTTCTTACGGGAATAATGGCACGAAGTGGGGCGATGCGGTTCGGTCGGGAGCATGCAGTGTTCTGAGCGGCATCAGAAGTGTTTGCGGCAGCGTGCGGTAGCTGCGGGTCGCACGATGGCGAACGGCGGTGTCTGTCGGGGTGGTGTGATCATGGCGAGGTTGCGCATGCGCGGTGAGGGCAAGGAGCGAGCTGGGGAGCACGGCGCGCTGGCGCGCTCTGGACATGGTGCAGAGAGGCGGTGCGCGGCGCGACTAGGGTGGTCCAGGGCTTGGCTTCGGCCGTGGGGTGGATAGGGGGTGGTAGTAGAGTGCGACGTAGCTCTTCGACATCCTGGATGGGCGCGGGGCGGTCTGCTGCAAGATGGCCGTGATTGGCCAGCGATGACCAAATTCGGGCGGTGCTCCACTGTGCTCTACGATGAAGGAAGGGTCGGTCTGGGTGCTGGTTAGACTTAGAGGGGACCATAGGGTTAAGAGGGGACCAAATGGTCGAGGTTTACTGTGCACAACAGTGAAGTTAGGCAGAAGCTTAATCTGTGCTAACCAGGTGTTTGATGAAATGACCGCATGAAAGATACTTTGGAGTTTTTGATTCAAAATTTTTGAGTGATCTTTAAATAATCTTGAGAGTCTATGCTAGCTTGGATAGGTTAAGGGGAATTGATTTGGTAGGTTTTTGAAAAAGTGTGATCTTAACACATACACTTGATTCAATTTTCAAATGTCCTTTAAAATGATTTGCTAGATGTTTTTTAAGTTTATGAAGTGGGCCTTGATACACTTTTACTTGGTTGTAACATCCCAAAACTTTAATCAAGGTTATCAAGATCCAAATCATCCAATTTAGGGTTAACAAAAACTTTTTATCATTAAAATAATTATGAATGCATATGTGTGTTTGCATTAATATAGGATTGTTTGAAAATGCCATGTTTGATTGTTCTAAATGATATGAAATGATTTAAAGGTGAATGACACATCATCTAGACCATTTAAAAACAAAATCCAAAGAAAAAGAAATCAAATAAGAAAAAAAGACCAAATGGTCATTTTGACCATTTTAATCCACTAGGCCACTTTAGGTGTTCCTAGAAGTCAATTTCAAATAGAAACATTCTCAACTCTTTTCACCCCTTGCTAGACCAAGTAAAGAAGTACCAAGGCCCATTTTACAATCTCACAGAAACCTTTAGCAAGACAATTTAAGTAACATTTGAAATTTGAATCCAATACATATGTGAAGATCCCCATTTTTGCAAAACCCATCAAATGAGTTCACCTTGCCAATCCCTAGAAACCACAGATGCCCAAGCTTATGACCAACACCCCCACCAAATTTGAACCAAAAATTCGAATTTAAACTTCTTGTGGGCATTGTGTCGAATAGTTGGTGAGCATAAAATAAACTGCCTAACTAATACTGCTCTTGATCAATGCATTGTCGATCCTTTATCGCCAAAACATGTCCCTGGTCTCCCCCAGTCCCAACCAACACCAATTCACCACTCCCCCTTCGCTGCTGCACCAGTAGATCGCCGCCCAGAAATGGTCACCGCTGGTCTCCACCATCCAAGCTGCAGCAGACCACCCCGCACCTGCCTAGGAGGATCACCGCACCCTACCGCCTCTCCCTGTCCACCCCTTGACGACAGCCAGGCCGTGGACCACCCCCCACGACACCGTGCCATGCCGAGCACACGCTAGAGCGCCACGCCCAACAAGCATGCACACGCCGCGCCTCGACCGCAGCCCGCGTGCACCGCATCGCGATGACCCCAGGAACCGCCCGGACATGCCCGTTCGCTGCCGCTTGACCCGCAGCCATCGTGCGCCACGTCGAACACCGCTTCTGCCGCGCAGAGCACGGTCCACGCCCGACCAAATGCCACCGCCCCTAGCCACGCCTTTACTCCGTAGATGACCGCCAGCAGACCGTGCACCGTCTGCCTACCTTCGCCTCGGCAATAGCTGCCTGTACCGTCACCCCCGACGAGCCGCGCCCACGCCGCTCGGTCTCGTCGTCGAGCCTATAAAAGGAGGCCTCCTCCATCCCAATTCCTCACAACACCTCACTCCCCTCTCACCATAGACCATCCCACCCTTCTCCCCGGAGCCAATCGAGTCGTAGTTCGCCGGCATTTTGCCGGAGCTTGCCACTGCAGAGGAGAAGAGGCGCCGTCGATTGGAGCTGCCCTAGGAGCCGCCGTGACCATGCCTAGGATCGCCATCGTCCACCAGTTTGATCACCCCATCGCCACGTCTAGCTGGATCCCTGGTAAGCCCCCACGTACCCCCACCGTTCCGCATTAGGGTTTGATCTCGTCGAAGCTGTTCACCGGAAAACGATGAACCACAGTCGTCGATCGTAGTTTTGATCGTAGCGCCCAGAGTGCCCCGTACCACTTCGTGTTTGATGTGCCGCTGACATGTAGGACCAGACTGTCACTCGCCCTCTGCGCCACGGAGCGCCACTGGGTCGGCCCGTTTAGTTTCCCGCGCTAGCCCACAGATTCAAATAAAGGTTTTTACAATTTAAGTTTAAACTAGATTCTGTCCACTTGTTTAAAAATAAATTCAGAGCGTTTTTCTTAACGAATTTGCATGATTCAAATTTTTCTTGAAAGGAAATTAAAATATCTATCCAAGCCCGTTGGATTTAAGTCATTTGGAGTTAGAGATAATCTATAGCAAAAATAACAAGACAAAGACTTTTATGGTTTCAAACATTTTTCAAAAATCAACCATAAATGATTTTGAGTTGATTCCAACTCCCAAAAATCACATTTGACAGTACCTATCTAAATATATAAAAATATTTAGGTTTGCATGCAGTGACTTTGGACTAGTACCAAACTAATGCTATATAGGCATTTCTAGTCACTTTAAATCATTTAAATGATAAACTTAAACTTATTGAAATATGAACAAACCTTTAAATCACATAACCATGTATTAGAATGTGTGGTGATGACATGTGTCCAGATGATCCCATATTTTAAATGGAGAATATTAAATTTTAATTAATTTCAATGATCAGAAATTACTTTTCTCAAAATAAAATAATGAAACTAGTTCTTTAAATCTTGTGATGTTTGTGATGATGCTAGATCATCAAGTGTGTGCCTTAGTGTGCTAAATAGACTAGTTAAGTATTTTTTGGTGATTGTGTACCCCGTATGTATTTATAGACGATAGTACCGACCAAGTCTACGAGGAGGAGGAGTTCTACCCCGAAGAAGACGAGGAGAATTTCAACCACTGCACCAACCAAGGCAAGCTATTGTTAGCAAGCTAGAATTATACAAGATGACCTAAGTAAAATTCCTTAATCATGCTTTGGTTATACTATTGTTGATTATACAAAATCCCAAGTTTTACTTGCAAGCTTTACTTTCTTTTACTTTACTAAAGTTCTTTACTTTTATTATAGATAGCATAAAGAGTATAAAACTTGGCCTATCTAGCTAAACTTAGATGTCATTCTATGGCATGAGATTTATATTAGCATCCCTCATTAGTGAACACTCTTAACCTTAGTTGCTAGTGCTAAGCATAAAACTTGATCACTTTACATGGGTATACTTGGTGAAAATGATTATGAAAACCTTGGAATGATGAGTCATTCTATTGAGATGTTTTGACATGTGTTGAGAAACACAAATGGTTTATGATGATGAAAATGTTGAGGCATGAGCCTTAGCCCTTTATAAAAACTGATGGTTGGGTTCGGATGCGATACCATTCCAATTTTACCGTAGAACCATAATACTTGAATTGGGTAAGGCTTAGCCAGAAGTTTATATGCATTAGTATGGGTTCCCTCATGGGAGAGGTTTGAGCTGAGGCTACCTCTCGATGTTGAATTGAAAGCTGAGGCTTAGCCAAGATCATAGGAGAGGTGCTTATACTAGGGTGTGTAATTGAAAGCTTATGATTGATTATCCGCATACTAAGTATGATGATTCAGGGTTATCCCTGACGGATGTATCTAATTTTGTGGTGAAAGTGTACCACCTCTACAGAGTGTCAAACTATTCGAATAGCCGCGTCCGTGGTCATGGACAGTTGGAGTGGCCATACTATTCCGTCGTCAAATGTTTTCAAAATGACTTATGAAATGAATGGTGACTTTGAGTTGACCACAACAGGGTTGTGACTATAAAAACTAAGTTCCCACTTAAGTGATTTAGAACATTAAATTAGCTTTCTTTACTTCTGAACTCAACTTAGGTTTCAAATTAGCCTTTGCAAATAAACTTAGAGCTTAGCATTCCTACTAGAACTACCTTACTTGTTAGTGATAGTTTGCGAGTACTTAAAGAGTACTCATGGCTTTGTCCCTGGCTATTCTGTGGCCAGACTATGAGGAGGACTACCAAGAGGAAGGACAATAGGACGGCTATGACAACTAGGATCATCCCCATCGTTAGCATTGCCTATGACACTGAAGATGGAGCCCACCACTACACTATTTATTCTGCTTCTTGTTTGTATTAAGATTGGATCATGAGATCCTTTAATTGTGTAAACCTTATTATGGTTTGTAATGGATGATACTGTGATATCCAATCTGTTATGTCTCGCAAAAATGGTAATCCTAGGATTGCGATTTATGGCATAACATGCATCTGGGATTAAAAATCTGGGTGTTGATATTGGTCTAGCAAGGGGTGAAAAGAGTTGGAAATGTTTCTGTTGGAAATCTTCTTCTAGGAACACTCAAAGTGGCATAGTGGTTGATTTTGGTCAAAATGACCATTTGGTTTATTTATTCATTTTTGATTTCTATTTCTTTTGCTTTTGTTTCTAAATGGCCTAGATGATGTAGCATTCACCTTTAATCTGTTTAACATCCTTTAGAATAATCAAGCATGGCATATACACTAAATTCTATACTAATGCAAACACACATGCATTCATATTAATTTCTTTAATAAAAGTTTTTGTTAACCCTAAATTGGGTGATTAGAACTTTATAACCTTGATTAAAGTTTTTGGGATGTTACACATAAAGATCGAATCAAATATACAACTTCTGGCCTCTTGATGGATAGAGTACAGCTCAAGCTTGGGGGAGATTGAAGTTACTAATGCTCAAATTTCCTATTCATGAGCTCCCCAACAATATTATTAGCAATAACTTTTATGGAAGACTTTCTCTTCATGACAAGGATCTATTAGATGCTTCTTGGGCAAGATCATTTACACGCATGGAAGAAGAAGCTAAATGGGATCTTCTAGACCGTATTCAAGACAACGTTGAAGCATGGGAGAATGATAAAGGAAGAAAGTCAGGTATAAATTATGATTATGAATGCATTGAATATTTTACGGGAACTGATGACTTTCAAAATTATAACATCCCAATTTCTGTAGCCCGGATTTGTTGTCCAGAATGCAAAAATCAGGGGGAACAAAAACTTTTTCTTATGCTTAGGAGCAGTGCTTGCTAGTTTTTTGTTTGCACTGGTGCTTATGATGTGTATCTTATGATACTCCTTACCTCAACCTCAGTTGACCAAAGCTATTTACCAAAACTATCTTGTCTTATTTTACATATTCTCAAACGTTCTGGCATTTCAAAACATGAGCCAAGATGCCTTTGGAACCCACACTATTTTGGTAGCTTCTATTAACAAAACTATGGAGAGACATATAATACAATCTCCTTATGTTTTCAAGATAGAACCCTCAACTAACCTTATCTCTAGTGTTCCCCAAAACTCTTTCCAAAAGCATTTGAATTCTACTCTTGGTAGATATACCAAGAACCCTCATTTTATTCAAAACTAAACCCCTTCAAAATTCCCCCAACCTTACCCCAAGCTAGGCTTGATGGTAACCTCATTAGTGGTTACGTTTAGAATAAGATGAGTTGCCTTGATCTGTTGTCTGAAGAGTTGCCTTGATCTGCTGATTGATTTGTTTGCTTAGGAAGTAGAATGAGCTACCTTAGAAGATCATCCCTAGTATCAAGATGTTTCCAACTCCTCAATCCCTAAGCAAGAATACAAGTCGAGATATGATCCTTAGCCACTAGGTGATCATCTAAAACCCTCAATCAGATCCAATCTCAGGATCTCTATTCTAGATGTTCTCAACTCCTTGAAGACCAATATCAAGCATGGATCTCTTCTACTCACCCTACAATTCCATATTACCCCTTTAGTAAAGCTTTGATACCTTGCAACTCCTCCAAGAACATTCCCTTTCATACTCTAGTCAAATTCCTCAAAACCGCCAATTCTGGCTAAGTCTGGAAACAGTTCCAACATCACCTTTTGGAATACCTCCTTCCGTCAAACCATGTGCATTTTTGGAAATGCACTTGAGCCATCCTGTTAACCATCCTATGGACTACCAAGGCCCAATTTTTCCCTTGGTTAGATCCCGATCCAACCCACTTGTCCATGATGGTTTTGCAGACAAGAAAAAAACATTTCCTGCAAAACTAGCCATCATGCCTACTGTGCTAGCAGCTCACACCCTCATGCAAACTTCTTTGGACCAACTCTCTACATGGTTGAGATATATTCATTAATGTCTTTCAGAACCTACTTCACTTGTCCCAAGTGGATCTCTGTGCTGATTAAACCCACATGGTTTATTAGGCATCATGACCCATATTTCATGGCAGCCTTAATTTCAACAAAGTTTGCCATCACTTCTAGATCAGCCCAAATGCTATTAATTCAAACCCCTCCTGCCATGTTCATCTATATGACTTGGTCTACCTATCCATATATCCCTTGCACCAAGGTGAGCTCTGAGCTCCAAGATGCAAGCATGTTTTGGTGGTATAAAATTAACACCACCCTAGATCATCAACCCTTTTGTTTTCCATCCTTTTCAAGTTGGAATTCCTTTCCCCAAGGTTGCAACTGCTTGCTACCCCTTGTCTATCTCATCTACTTTGATCCTCAATGTTTATCAATATTTATCCATAATTATTATGGTCCACAAACTATTTAATTTCTTAAATAGTCAAAATCTCCAAAACTCCCTCCACAATGGAAAGTTTGGTTTTTACCAAACCACTTCCCTGACTTTTGGCTCTTGTGAGTTCCATATATCATACCTCAACTTCCCACCTCAAAAATATTTTTGAGAAGCTTTATTATTTCTTTTTGTCCATTTTCTTAAATGGCTGAATTGGAATAAATATTTTTTTAAATACTTTTAATCCCCAATAAATCTTGGGAAAATTCCCCTAAGTGTGTTTTCACAATTGGGACCCTTCCACATCAAAACCCAACCTTGTCCAATGCAAATTTATCAAATGATCACCAAGAAATCACTTCTGTCCTTTTTGAGTAATCGGATTTAGGAGGACTAAAACTCCTCTAAAAAATCTCAAATAAATCCTAGGAGTCTACTTTGACCTTATCTACCTACCAGTACCATTTTCTCCTCTGGTCCAATGCAAGTTTGTGGACCTCCTTCACAACCATCTATTAGATCAATTTTGGCAAACTAGCAACTCACCACTCTAAACACTTCCATTCTCCATCAATTCTTGATCAATGCTTATCCTCAACATCAAGACACATCACTGGTCAACCACCACTGTAGCTCTACCCCAGCAAGTTACACAATTGCCCTTGTACCAGTAGAATGAGAGAGACACACCAAGTATCCTACAAGATTTGTCCCCTATTTACCACTGATGCCACCACCTCTCCCTCTGTTCCAGCACGACCCAATTACCATATTACCCCTCTCCACCTCCCCCTGACCAATCCCTGGCTAGTCCTGCCCTCCCCCATGTCCAATTTGGTAATTCACCTCATCTAGTCCTCCCCTTTGGTATATATGGCCAGAGGCCACCCCAGCCAGCCTCTGCCCCCTAATTTGCTCCCTTCCACCTTCACTCACCTCCCCCAGCATGCCCTACCTCTCCCGTGCTCTGTGCTGTCTGAGGAAGAAGAAGAGGAGATCCTCGGCCTCCACACAAAAATCGAGCAAGGCTCTCTCCTCCCTCCCCCATTTTCTCTGCATGTCAGCCCAAGAGTTCTGCTCCTCCTCCTCTACCTGATGGTGCTCTCCTTCTTGTCCAGGGCCAACTCATATGTCCCTGCCGGCGAGCACCAACGAGTTCACCCTCGGCCTCCGACGCGCCAGCTACTTCCCGGCGTCAACCCCTGTCATGCCGCCCACCGATCTGCCCACCGTCGTCGACCACGTCGCCCTGCACCATCCTCGACCCTTCCCGAGCCCTCTGGTGAGCACCCTGCCCTTGCCGGTGCCGCTACTTAGGGTTTCGTGGTTGGCGCTCTGTTCGCGTAGACGACAACCGCGGGCCGTCCGTTGCGACTTGATCCAACGGCCGACGGTGGCTGATACCCCTTTGTGCCCCACTATCGCTAACCCGTAGGCCCCACTCGCCGGGTTTGAACCGAGCCCTCCCGCGCGTCACGCTGCCCTGCCGTGGGCCAAATCCTCCTCTGCGGCCCAACGTCTCCCCAGATCTGGCCCCATTGCACCCCTTTTCTTTTTCTTTTAGCAGATCTTTATTCCATAAAATCTCCTGCTATGTTTAAATTCAAATAAAATGGTAAATCATTTCCAAATGCCTAGATCTTATTTTCTGGTGGTTCTCTGATGTTTTCTCAAACATGCAGAGGCAACCCCATGTCCAAAATAATTTCCTCTAAATACTAGTAATTAATCTGCTAAAATGTGTCGAGGGCACTAATTAAATTCCAAAGGGAGTTTTACAACTCCATTTGAGATGAACCAAAGACCTACTAAGAGGTATTTGAAAAACCTATTCTCCAGCACAGGTCTCATCCCAAGGTGAGTTGTACTCTACCACCACCACCAATACCCAACCTCTCCAAAAAAACCAAGTCCAGTAGTATTTCTTATGTGTGTTTGCTGTATGGTTTGATGTTTGTATGCCTTGTTTTGATTGTGGTATTGTCTGCTTGCATGTGTACCCGATGACGACGATAGTGTGAGTGTCTGACGACAAGAAGAACGAGTTTTCTTATTATTATTGGGTATTCTTAGTCATCTAAAGAAGTCCAGGGACTATTGCTGATCACAGGCAAGCCACCTTCTTTCTCATAAGCCTTGCCCTACTATTTTACTTATGCATGCTTTGTCTATTGTTTATTAAAACAACATTGTTTTACTATTTGTTGAAGTATATATATAAATGATAGTGGTTTGGCTCCTCCGAACTATTACACCTTGGTACTACTAAGTACAAGCCCCTTGACGATACCTACTTGTCCCTAGTATGGTAGATGGTGTTATACACCATACCCCTTTGGAGACCCCATTTTAGCCGAAGCAAAGCTAGAGGATGGGAAGACCCGGGAAAAAGATTTACCAAATGTTTTATGATAAAACCTTGGTGAGGTGGGACCTCCCAAGAGATGTTGAAAAAGAGAAGGTTTTGTTTTACAGAATGCTAAAGGAAAGATGGAGGAAAAAGGTTTACAGAAACGCACCCGGTTCTTTGCAGTCTAGCTATAACAACTTAAGGACGGGTTGGACAAACTTCTGTACAACGGTGCTGGTTTTGTTTTCAAAAAGGATTTCGGAAAAGAAATGACTTTGAAAAGTTTTGACCGTGGGATGGTCGGGAAGGATACCTGCTTTGACCATGGGATGGTCAGAGAGGTATGGAAGGAGTTTGGTCGTTGGACGACCTGAAAACGGGAACAAATGGGTGACGCAGTCCTAATGTTTTTCCAAAACTTTTCAAAAAGGTTTCCAAAATGTTTACAAAAGTTTTCAACAAAGATATGTAGATGCTATATCTACAAGAGAAACTATTTAGAAAAGAACCCCTCTCGAAGCCCTCCTAATACCATAGCCATATTGCATAGCCTCTTGTTATTATTATTTTATTAAGGTGGTTTGCGAGTACATTCAATGTACTCACCGGTATTGTCCCTGGCTATTTACTTGGTCAGATTTCAAGAAGAAGATGGGTTGGCGATTATGCGAGCTAGGACATTCTCCCAGTCAGTTGCCTGTAGGTTAAGGCATGGCTCGAGCTCTACGCTTGATGAAGTCTGCTGCTGATTATTGATGTAGCCATAACGGCATTTATGTAAGTCTTGTAATTTGGTATATTCTCAGATGTTGTAATGATACTTGTCTGTTATGGGCCACGACTAACTGATCATGGAATCGTGGTTGTACGCATAACTGGGTTTCTCGGAGGATTAATCCGAGGGTCCCACAGACTTGGTATCAGAGCCATCCTGACTGTAGGAGACCTTAGTTAGCATGGACGTTAGAGAGGAAATAACAAAACTATTTTTCCAAAAAGACAAGGGAGACAAGATGACTATTTGCAAAAGTGCTTATGTCTTCTTCCCCTCTGATTTTGAAAACTTGCATTAATATGATTTCATAAGCTTAAAATCCTACACACTGTCACTAACCCAACCCCATATCACAAATTTGCTGTAGATGGCCTCTTTCCGCTCAGAGCGCATAATCGTTGGAGACAGTTTCTGGCCCTTTGAAGAGCAACTTCACAACCTACTGAAGTTAGTCAAGAGACCCGCGCCAACTATTGAAGGAACCAAACTCCTCGCAGTAACACCAATGTGATGCAATGGGTCATCAAGGCTGTTAATCCTTCCCCCGATGAGGACACCGCACCCACAATCTTCACCTTCCTCGACAGCAACTGGGTAGATGGCGTGGTGAGAGCCATAAAGGAGATCATGGCGCGCCTCTGCAAGATCCACGAAGATGAGTTGAAGGATACTCCCTACCACTTGTTTGGAAAGCGAGATGATGATGGACTACCTACTGAGTCTTTCCTCACCTGCTGCATCGGGAATCAGCTGGAGAATATGGAATACCTACTCTAACGTTCCCAGGAAGATCTTGACAAGGCCAGACGCGAGAATCTGCTTCTAAAGATGGATATCAACCTACTCCGTAAGCACGAAAGGAGTCTTCAGACCACCAATGCCCGCTTGGCAAGAAAGCTGATCACTGAAGTACCCCCAACCCCTGAAGACGAGAACCCCGGGACTAACGGCGAACTCTCCTTCCTCAATGAGTTCCAACCCATCGTCCAGTCACCCGCGCCGACCGAGTCAACCTCCAACCCCGCACCATGGGAAGGCACTACTCTCACCTTCACCGAAGACGAGCTGAATATCCCGCAAACCCTAGAGGATCTGTAGTAGTTGGAGACCCCGAAGCTATCCAAGACGCCACTGATGCACCCTCCGAGTAATCACCTGCCTTGCGACACTCGCCTACCTAGCAATAGGGTAGAGTCATGTATCGTCCCTGAATGTGTTTTGTAATGCCTAAGCACTATTAGCACCTTCAGGTGTAGACTAGTTGGTTTGTAATGACTTCCTTGATTGTTATGTTTGTTTGCTTGTTTTTCCTTTTTGTGTGTTTTACCCAAGTCGTTGCATCAGACCCAACCCCAAATCGTCTGTCACCAAAAAGACCTCCCCCAGGAAGGCCATGAAGACCGGAAGCTCGAAGAAGGCATGTAGCCGCTGTGGAGATGAAGGACACCAAGCCAACAGATGCTCCGGCCACTGCCCAAACTACGGAGAACCCCATTCACCCAAAGTTTTCCCAACTTGACTTATCACCTGCTTCATCTGTGAAGGCCAAGACCATGTCCCCATAAAGTGCCCAATATATCCCCTCATTGGCAAGGCCCGTCAACCTCCCGATGTCAGCCTAGAAACATCGTCAACTCAGCTACAACGAAAGAAGAACCCCTGCTTCACGTGTGTACTACCCGGTCACTCTAGCAGAGAATGCCCCGAGAGAAAATTTGGCAAGACTTCCGCAAAAGAGAAGCTCGAAGACCATCCAAGGTCCTCTTCCATCGAAAAGATGGTCACCCTAGCGCTCGATGCCCCGCTGCTCAAGAATGAAGATGTCCCTCGCCTTCCTAGATGACAACGCCCCTTGGAAGTAAAGATAGAGAGAAGCCCTTTCACCCACTCCAGGACTCCTCGAAAGCCGATGAGTGCAACCTGTAGTACACTAGCCCATGTCCTCCCTGGAAAGACAGCTATGATGCCCCCTCTCTATGTTGTCCTATGCTACTGTAAAATCTACCTTTTGCCACCCTCTTAAGTAAAGTCCCCTACTTGTGACTATCCCCTCTACCCAAGTCCAATCCTAAGGGGGAAAGACTACATCTTTCCTGCAAGATAGATAACCTCTTGGCCCGACCCTGTGCCCCGAAGACCCAAATTTTAGAGCACATACTGATCACAGACTTTACAGACTTGGATGCAACAACCCACTTAAGAGAATTACCGTAGACCCTTACCGAAGGAACATCCCTTCCCGCCACCCTGGTGGAAGCCAGCTCGACCTCCGAGTTTCAAGAAAATTGAAGTGCAACCTCGCTGTCAAGATGTTTCTGTTCGAAGACAAGGTCGACAAGTTAGCCCGCAAGAAACACAAGGTACTAACCCCGAGACAAATCCCCTAACCTTACTCTCCGGAATCTCGGGACGAGATTCTTTTAAGGGGGAAAGGTCTGTAACATCCCAATTTCAGCAGCCCTGATTTGTTGTCCAGAATGCAAAAATCAAGGGGACCAAAAACTTTTTCTTGTGCTTAGGTGCAGTGCTTGCTAGTTGTTTGTTTGCACTGGTGCTTATGATGTGTATCTTATGATACTCCTTACCTCAACCTCAGTTGACCAAAGCTATTTACCAAAACTATCTTGTCTTATTTTACATATTCTCAAACGTTCTGGCATTTCAAAACATGAGCCAAGATGCCTTTGGAACCCACACTATTTTGGTAGCTTCTATTAACAAAACTATGGAGAGATATATAATACAATCTCCTTATGTTTTCAAGACAGAACCCTCAACTAACCTTATCTCTAGTGTTCCCAAAAACTCTTTCCAAAAGCATTTGAATTCTACTCTTGGTAGAGATACCAAGAACCCTCATTTTATTCAAAACTAAACCCCTTCAAAATTCCCCCAACCTTACCCCAAGCTAGGCTTGATGGTAACCTCATTAGTGGTTACGTTTAGAATAAGATGAGTTGCCTTGATCTGTTGTCTGAAGAGTTGCCTTGATCTGCTGATTGATTTGTTTGCTTAGGAAGTAGAATGAGCTACCTTAGAAGATCATCCCTAGGATCAAGATGTTTCCAACTCCTCAATCCCTAAGCAAGAATACAAGTCGAGATATGATCCCTAGCCACTAGGTGATCATCTAAAACCCTCAATCAGATCCAATCTCAGGATCTCTATTCTAGATGTTCTCAACTCCTTGAAGACCAATATCAAGCATGGATCTCTTCTACTCACCCTACAATTCCATATTACCCCTTTAGTAAAGCTCTAATACCATGCAACTCCTCCAAGAACATTCCCTTTCATACTGTAGTCAAATTCCTCAAAACCGCCAATTTTGGCTAAGTCTAGAAACAGTTCCAACATCACCTTTTGGAATACCTCCTTCTCTCAAACCATGTGCATTTTTGGAAATGCACTTGAGCCATCCTGTTAACCATCATATGGACTACCAAGTACAATTTTTCCCTTGGTTAGATCCTCCTCCAACCCACTTGTCCATGATGGTTTTGCAGACAAGAAAAAAACCATTTCCTGCAAAACTAGTCATCATGCCTACTTTGCTAGCATCTCACACCCTCATGCATGGTTGTGATCTATTCATTAATTTGTTTCAGAACCTACTTCACTTGTCCCAAGTGGATCTCAGTGCTGATTAAACCCACATGGTTTATTAGGCATCATGACCCATATTTCATGGCAGCCTTAATTTCAACAAAGTCTGCCATCACTTCTAGATCATACCAAATGCTATTAATTCAAACCCCTCCTCCCATGTTCATCTATATGACTTGGTCTACCTATCCATCTATCCCTTGCACCAAGGTGAGCTCTGAGCTCCAAGGTGCAAGCATGTTTTGGTGGTATAAAAATAACACCACCCTAGATCATCAACCCTTTTGTTTTCCATCCTTTTCAAGTTGGAATTCCTTTCCCCAAGGTTGTAACTGCTTGTTACCCCTTGTATATCTCATCTACTTTGATCATCAATGTTTATCAATATTTATCCATAATTATTATGGTCCCAAAACTATTTAATTTCTTAAATAGTCAAAATCTCCAAAACTCCCTCCACAATGAAAAGTTTGGTTTTTACCAAACCACTTCCCCAACTTTTGGCTCTTGTGAGTTCCATATATCATACCTCAACTTCCTACCTCAAAAATATTTTTGAGAAGCTTTATTATTTCTTTTTGTCCATTTTCTTAAATGGCTGAATTGGAATAAATATTTTTAAATACTTTTAATCCCCAATAAATCTTGGGAAAATTCCCCTAAGTGTGTTTTCACAATTGGGACCCTTCCACATCAAAACCCAAACTTGTCCAATGCAAATTTATCAAATGATCACCAAGAAATCACTTCTGTCCTTTTTGAGTAATCGGATTTAGGAGGACTAAAACTCCTCTGAAAAATCTCAAATAAATCCTAGGAGTCTACTTTGACCTTA
This sequence comes from Avena insularis, assembly GCA_023614405.1. Lineage (NCBI taxonomy): Eukaryota > Viridiplantae > Streptophyta > Magnoliopsida > Poales > Poaceae > Avena > Avena insularis. Next base: position 457,758,111 of record CM042694.1, read on the forward strand.
TCTACCTACCAGTACCATTTTCTCCTCTGGTCCAATGCAAGTTTGTGGACCTCCTTCACAACCATCTATTAGATCAATTTTGGCAAACTAGCAACTCACCACTCTAAACACTTCCATTCTCCATCAATTCTTGATCAATGCTTATCCTCAACATCAAGACACATCACTGGTCAACCACCACTATACCTCTACCCCAGCAAGTTACCCAATTGCCCTTGTACCAGTAGAATGAGAGAGACACACCAAGTATCTTACAACATTTGTCCCCTATTTACCACTGATGCCACCACCTCTCCCTCTATTCCAGCACGACCCAATTACCATATTACCCCTCTCCACCTCCCCCTGGACCAATCCCTAGCCAGCCCTGCCCTCCCCCATGTCCAATTTGGTAATTCACCTCATCTAGTCCTCCCCTTTGGTATATATGGCCAGAGGCCACCCCAGCCAGCCTCTGCCCCCTAATTTGCTCTCTTCCACCTTCACTCACCTCCCCCAGCATGCCCTACCTCTCCCCTGCTATGTGCTGTCTGAGGAAGAAGAAGAGGAGAGCCTCGGCCTCCACACAAAAATCGAGCAAGGCTCTCTCCTCCCTTCCACATTCTCTCCTCCTCCTCCTCTACCTGACGGTGCTCTCCTTTTTGTCCAGGGCCAACTCATCTTTCCCTGCCGGTGAGCACCGACGAGTTCACTCTCGGCCTCTAACGCGCTAGCTACTTCCCGGCGTCAACCCCTATCGTGCCGCCCACCGATCTGCCCACTTTGTCGACCGCGTCGCCCTGCACCATCCTCGACCCTCCCCGAGCCCTCTTGTGAGCACCCTGCCCTCGCTGGTGCCGCTACTTAGGGTTTCGTCACCGGCGCTCTGTTCGCGTAGACGACAACCGTGGGCCGTCCGTTGCGACTTGATCCAACGGCCGACGGTGGATGATACCCCTTCGCGCCCCGCTGTTGCTGACCCGCAGGCCCCACTCGCCGGGTTTGAACCGAGCCCTCCTCACACGCTACCCAGCCTGAGGCCAAATCCTCCTCATGCCCAACGTCTCCCTAGATCCGGCCCCATTGCACCCCTTTTCTTTTTCTTTTAGTAGATCTTTATTCCATAAAATCTCCTGCTATGTTTAAATTCAAATAAAATGGTAAATCATTTCCAAATGCCTAGATCTTATTTTCTGGTGGTTCTCTGATGTTTTCTCAAACATGCAGAGGCAACCCCATGTCCAAAATAATTTCCTCTAATTACTAGTAATTAATCTGCTAAAATGTGTCGAGGGCACTAATTAAATTCCAAAGGGAGTTTTACAGCTCCATTTGAGATGAACCAAAGACCTACTGAGAGGTATTTGAAAAACCTATTCTCCAGCACAGGTCTCATCCCAAGGTGAGTTGTACTCTACCTTTAGGAAAAATTAATAAAACTAACAAGTTTCTGTCTTAGAAAAATTCCCCAGGTCTAACCAAGTGAGGTATGGACCTGATTCCACCTCCCAGTACACACCAGAACCCCTATCTACCAAACCCCAGCAACTCACAATTTATTGAGCTCTGGATAATTTTTAGTGTTTTAAATACTTCTGAAAGGGGTATTTTCACTAAATAAATCACTCCAGGAGTTTGGAAACTCCAAAATGAGTGAATCCAATTCCTACAGAAAGGTATTGGACATGCCTATCACATGACCTTGGAACCAACTCAATATATCCTGTAGATTTAATCTGGTAAATAAAAGAAGAATCATACAGAATTAACTTTGGGATTTTCCTGAGGGCATTCGGGTAATTATTTTGACTTGATTCCAGCTCTAGGTGGTTCAGTACATCAAGTACTACCTAACCATCCAAGGAAATAATTTTTGGAGCTTCAGAAAATTTCAGGTGAATTATTTCCTCAAACTAGAGTTTAATCCACTATAAAAAGCATATTTAAATCTAGAAAAGTGATAATCAAGGAAAACCACTTGTGATGGTTTCGTCTTGTCAAGACCTATCTGTGGATATCACTTTTGCCCTTTGGTAACCTACTTACCATAGAACCCTAACCCAAGTCCCTTGTATCTACCCTAGACAACTATCTTCCAAATGGAAACCACGACAGTGTCAATTTAGTAAATTCCACCACCAATACCCAACCTCTCCAAAAAAAACCAAGTCCAGTAGTATTTCTTATGTGTGTTTGTTGTATGGTTTGATGTTTGTATGCCTTGTTTTGATTATGGTATTGTCTGCTTGCATGTGTACCCGATGACGACGATAGTGTGAGTGTCTGACGACAAGAAGAACGAGTTTTCTTATTATTATTGGGTATTCTTAGTCATCTAAAGAAGTCCAGGGACTATTGCTGATCACAGGCAAGCCACCTTCTTTCTCATAAGCCTTGCCCTACTATTTTACTTATGCATGCTTTGTCTATTATTTATTAAAACTACATTGTTTTACTATTTGTTGAAGTATATATATAAATGGTAGTGGTTTGGCTCCTCCGAACTATTACACCTTGGTACTACTAAGTACAAGCCCCTTGACGATACCTACTTGTCCCTAGTATGTTAGATGGTGTTATACACCATACCCCTTTGGAGACCCCATTTTAGCCGAAGCAAAGCTAGTGGATGGGAAGACCCCGGAAAAAGATTTACCAAATGTATTATGATAAAACCTTGGTGAGGTGGGACCTCCCAAGAGATGTTGAAAAAGAGAAGGTTTTGTTTTACAAAATGCTAAAGGAAAGATGGAGGAAAAAGGTTTACAGAAACGCACCCGGTTCTTTGTAGTCTAGCTATAACAACTTAACCCGTGCAACCACATTACTCTGGTACGGGACAGGGCTGGATTTGATGTTTGTCCATTCTGGTATAAGCTGCCTCGCAACAACTACCGGGGATCAGGGATCCCTGGAGGGTGGGCCTTCTCCGATAAAGGTGGGACCTAAAGAAGGAACAAAGGGTTGGCAGACCTCCACGCGTTACTATGAGCCCCTCATTGAAAGTGCACACTCGAGAAGTGGAAAAAGCGCTCCGGTTGGTCCTCGTCCGACGTCCCGGTTTTGAGGGGATTAACACTCATAGGGTAGGCACTTATATTGGAGTGGGCATCCGGAGAGTCTTGACCGGTTACTCGACCCACGATCGGTGAAGATCAGGGTAGTGTACCCGGATGATGTGGGTAAAGTGTACAACCTCTGCAAAGTGTAAATCTATTTGAATAGCCGTGTCCGTAGTTAAGGACGGGTTGGACAAACTTCTGTACAGCGGTGCTGGTTTTGTTTTCAAAAAGGATTTCGGAAAAGAAATGACTTTGAAAAGTTTTGACCGTGGGATGGTCGGGAAGGATACCTACTTTGACCATGGGATGGTCAGAGAGGTATGGAAGGAGTTTGGTCGTGGGACGACCTGAAAACGGGAACAAATGGGTGACCCAGTCCTAATGTTTTTCCAAAACTTCTCAAAAAGGTTTCCAAAATGTTTACAAAAGTTTTCAACAAAGATATGTAGATGCTATATCTACAAGAGAAACTATTTAGAAAAGAACCCCTCTCGAAGCCCTCCTAATACCACAGCCATATTGCATAGCCTCTTGTTATTATTATTTTATTAAAGTGGTTTGTGAGTACATTCAATGTACTCACGGGCATTGTCCCTGGCTATTTACTTGGTCAGATTTCGAGAAGAAGATGGGTTGGCAATTCTGCGAGCTAGGACGTTCTCCCAGTCAGTTGCCTGTAGGTTAAGGCATGGCTCGGGATCTACGCTTGATGAAGTCCGCTACTGATTATTGATGTAGCCATAAAGGCATTTATGTAAGTCTTGTAATTCGGTATATTCTTGGATGTTGTAATGATACTTGTCGGTTATGTGCCACGATTAACTAATCATGGGATCGTGGTTGTATGCATAACAGGGATTCTCGGAGGATTAATCCGGGGGTCCCACAAAAATATTAGAAATGCTTATTGTCTTGATTCTCAATCTATTGCGAGTTATTTTAAAGATTTTGCTTCTTATATTGAAATTCCTAAAAAGAAGTGGAATAAGTATCATGCACCTTATAAAGATATTGTTAATTGTGTTCCTGCAAGAGATACTGAAGTTTATGCTGCTAATCATATTTTACCTAAACCTTACATTGAGAAAATACCTTTTTCCAGTTAAGATAAAGGAACATTCTATGATAGCTAGTATTCTTAATGAAAGTACAAATAAAGCTGTTGAACCTGATGAACAAGTAGCCGTTGAACCTGAAATAGCAAATATGAAAGACTTTGTCACTAAATATGTAGAAGATGGGCACACAATTCTTTGTAAGGACACTTCTAATATTGTTTCACAAAGTAGTGTTATGAGAGCTAGTGTCCCTGTGATTTCTGTTAGAATAAGTGATCATTGCTACAATAATCCAGGTGATAGTTATATCTTTAAATTTATGCATGATACTGAAAGTTATTATGAGAGAGGGAAAAGTGTTCTTATGCATCTCAATAATATTAAGTTTCCCTGCTTTATGATGAAAATCTTTATGCTGCACTTGTTTTGCCTACCTATGCTAGCAGCCTTTGGTTTCAACAATTTGTTTTCTTACATAATTTGTTTGCATAGGAAGTGGGTTAGACTTAAGCATGTGTATTTTTGCTTCTTGATGCTCTCTTTTTACTTCAATTCATATTCTTATGTGAGCATCATTAACATTAGCATTCCCATCTTAATGGCTATAACGAAAGAGCTTTTTGGGAGACAACCCAATATATTTTTGCTTTCAGTTTGTCTTTGTTTATTTCAGTCTTGGAAGTTATTACTTCGGTAATAACCTCTCCTTATCCTTTTTGTTTGGTTTTTGTGTCAAGATCAACCTCTAATGGGAGGGAGGTAATATTTGGAAAGTTACTGTCCCGAAATAGATTTTTGTGCTTCACTGTAAAAATTCGTGAAAAATCTCTGTACGTCGGATTGAGCTGTAATTTTGTGCTTCTGCCCCAGGTTGTTATTTAAATTTCGTTAGTTTTGCACTTTTTGATATGAGAAACAGAAGATTTTTCGAAAATATTGATCTTTACCTGCTGGTCTATTTTGACAGATTTTGGCCACTCTTGCATTTGCCTCTTAAATCGATTTCCTTTTTGAATTCCTTTTGGGATTTCGGAAGGATTTGTTTCAGTAGCTTATGTTATGATGGAATTCAGTTGAAGTTGAACTTATAAGATTTATTACTTTGCATGCACTAATGTTGCTAATGAGAATTGTGTGAAGTTTCGTGTGAAAGAAATTTCCAGGTTGTAGGAGAAAATGGTTTAATAAGATAGTGAAAGGCTAAATGACTCAAGCAATATGAGTATGAAGATGAAGATATTGATGTTATTCAAGTGGTAACTCCAGAAAAATTTATCGAAGACCGAGTTCAAAGACCTGCAGAGTCTGTTTTCGAATAGGTAACAGTCTGGTAAGAAAAGTCTGCGAAAAATCTGTCAAGTTATATTTTTTTAGTTTTTATCTAACAAGGAAAGCAACGAAGAGAAAGAGGGAAGGAAATGGAGCCAGGGTGGCTCACACCATCCTGTGGCGCGGGCCCACCTGGCTGCGCCACCAGGTGGTGTGGCCACCCCGGAGTCCGTCTCCGACCTGTTTTCTCCCAGTACCTTCCTTTTGTTGTAAAACTTCATAATATATAATCCCCCCGGACCCCCCCCCCCCCCGAGGTTCGTATATCGTGTTCTCGTCGTGTTTTTGTTTTGGTATATTTCTAACAGGTAGAATCTCAGTTTTGGAGCCACAATGTCTTCCTCTGGATCAGCCAAGGAAGATTCCTCCGCGGACATCGTTAACCCATACATGCGTGAATTGAAGATTCATCCCAAGGAAATGCTGCTCAAAGATGGGAAGGTGCAGATAAAAGAGGTTTAGGGCCCTAAAGGTGAAGGCAGTCTGGAGGACAGGATGGAAGCACTAGAGCAAGAAGTCTTTAGGTACAAGAAGATGGCGGAACGCGAAGTGGATATCATCCACAAGATTAGTTCAGGACTCATCGCCGTGCACCAGAAGGAGACTGTTGAGCTTAAGGATGAAATTCTCTCACTCCACCTAACAACCAACCAACTACAAGCACAACTCTACAGCGTGCAAAATCAAAACTGTGAGTATGAGGTTAGGTTTAAACGCATAAGTGCTACTGCTAGTTTCACGATGTTGGTGACTAGGATGTCTTTTGTTGATGGGGAGCCCTTACCTTGGAAGTCGGACGACAACGAGAGAACACCACCACCACCAAAGGAGTAATTCGTCATGAGGTTTTGGCATCCCCTTGGTTTGTTCCAAGCTTGGGGGAGTGCCACGATATCATATCACTATCTTCTATCTTTTTACCTTTTTTGTAGAGTCATATCATGAATAGAGGAGTTATTATGTAGGATGGTTTGCATTATGGAAGTGTCCCCCTCTAGTTAGATATCTATGTATCCCTTAGTGTGAGTTACCCTTATGGAATATTAATGAGAAGTTCTATCATTTACTCTTTTGCATATCTTATATTAGTTTTCAATTTATGATATAATTGATCTTGTTGTCAGTATTGGTATCACTTTGGGATCATTGAGTAAATTTAGTTGGTTTTGGCAAACTTGGCTCTGGTCAGTAGCAACACTATTATGAGAATTCAATGAAAAAGATAAAAGAACTTTCAAGAAATATAATTTCATCATCTTTCTTTCTTGATTGGCTCATAAGCTTATTATTCTCTAGTTAAGATCTTTTGTGCTTCCAAGGAAGATTGCATGTTTGTTTTTATCACCTGTATGTTTGTTTGTTTCCTTCAACTCTTATGCTTGCTACCCAGCCTTGCTAGCCTAAAAACCTGTACTGAGAGGGAATACTTCTTGTGGATCCAATCCTTAAACCAAAACCTATGCCATTTGTGTCCACCATACCTACCTATTAGCATTATTGCTATTCCAAGTAAATTCATGTTTTTTATATTCCTTCCGAATTAAACTTGTTATGTGAAAATTAGTGATTAAAGATCTCACGAACTTGATGGCACACTTTACTTTTCTTGCACTTAATAAACTTGAACCATTGTGCCCATCTATGTTGCGTATATGCTTGCGCTTTGTAAGTTGTGAATTAGCAGAACCATGTTGTCATGGGGAACGCTTTCAACACTGCAATTTATCCAGTTGATATCATGTTCTTTTGTTTGTGGATGTCGTCGGTGTGAAATGAAATGGGAGCTTGTAAGTCCATGGAGTTATGTATGAGTGCTAGAGAAACGCCTGGGCGACTGGTCTAATCCATGCCTAATCATGGTGGAAACCTGCAGCTTAACCATAATGAGAAATCTATGAAGCATTCTTCTTATAAAAAAAGAGATATAAATTGAGAAAAAAAAGAAAAAAAGATGAGAAAAGAGGAAAGAGAGAAAAGCACCATTTTCCCATGGTAAATAAGAAGATGCTGAGATGCTTATTGTCTGCTTGCCTTGTCGTTTTCATATGGGGATTCTTCCGTATTATCGGGCAAGGGGTACCCCATTGGCGGTTCTCTGTGATACACATATACTTACTATGACAAGAACTTACCGGTAACTAAACTTGAGTAGCATGAGGAGCAGCCCTCGTATTCAAGGGACATGATATTTTCAAGTTATAGCTTGTCAAGCATATCCTCATATTTGATCACTTTAACCTTAATCACCTAAAGATGCTTATGATAGGGGCAATGAGATCTGATAAGTACCATAATTTTTGGAAGCTCTTTATGAAACTTGAAATCCCTGCTTCCCTCTGCGAAGGGCCTTTCTTTTACTTATTAGTTGAGTCAGTAAACCTATTCCCTTCTATCTCAGCAAGTATTTTGAGTTGTTGTGTTTCATTCATTCATATGATGATTTATTCAATCATGTTTCTTATGTTCGTTGTTTTGCACATTGCTCTTATCTTAGTGAGTATTACTTTGAAAGCTATCATTTCAAACCCCATTATGTTTGAACTCCTGCAAATTGTTAACTATTCTTTGATCAAGAGCAAAGTTTGCCATTACCAATTATGATTTACCTTGTGTATCTTTATTGTGTTTCCTTTACCTATTGCAAGTTAAGTTATATAATAGTGAGTTGTCTTCTATTATGATTTGTGTATTGATGAATGTGATGCTTCTTGTCCGTATCCTTTTATCGACTCTTCACTCCATAAACCCGAGATCATGTTTATTGAGCTCAGTTTTCACTTCGGGGCAAGCGAAGTTTAAGCTTGGGGGAGTTGATACGTCCATTTTGCATCATTATTCTATATCATAATTTACTGTTATTCATTGATATATTTCATATTAAGAGATGATACTTATGTTATTTCATCTATTTTTGCATGGTTGATGACTTTTGGAGGATGAACCGCTGAAGTCAGGATTCCGATGGAAAAGGCACCGTTTGGAGGCGAAATTCACGAAAGATCAGAAAATTCCGGAAACTACATGGAAAATCATATATTTCTAGAAGACGAAGGATGCTAGAAGGGGGAACGGAGTTGGGCCACAGGGGGGCCACACCATCCCTGGCGCGGGCCACCCCTAGCCGCGCCACCGGGTGATTTGGCCACCCTGGCCCACCTCTGGCTCTCCCCTTTGGTGTATATTATCCCCACGAAACCCTAAGCCTCGGGGAGCGACCCTAGAAAGATTCCGCCGCCTCTATGGGGCGGAAAACTATAGAGAGAGAAAGATCTCTTCGGCAGACAAAATTCTGCCGAGGAAATTCCTTCCCGGAGAGGGGAGATCGTCGCCATCAACCCCTTCATCAAGCTGGACTTCATCGGGATCATCATTATCATCATCATCTCCACCAGCACCATCATCACCACTCCATACCGCTGTGACAATTGGGTTTAATCTTGCATAGTTCTTAGTGGAAACTTTCCCAGTGTTGATTACTCCTTGTAGTTGATGCTATTGAGTGGAACCATTGAATTATCGTATATGTTCAGATTGTTACTTATCATTATTTCATCTATTATCTTGATCCATATGATGTCTTGTGAGTAGTTCGTTTAGTTCTTGAGGACATGGGAGCAGTCATGTTATTAGTAGTGGAGTTGTGTTGAGAAAAATTCAATAGTTTGTTACTTAAGTTGTGGTGTTATTCTTCTAGTGGTGTCATGTGAATGTTGACTACATGACACTTCACCTTTATGGGCCTAGGGGAATGCATTGTGTATTTGGATACTAATCGTAGGGGTTGCCGGAGTGACAGAAACCTGAACCCCCCTTAGGAAACCTTTACACAAGGGATGTCAGGATCTCAGAGTTTAAAGCTGTGTTTAGGTTTCTATATTAATTACTTTCTTGTACTTGTGGATGCTTGCAAGGGGTATAATCACAAGTATGTATTAGTCCTAGGAAGGTCGGTACATTAGCACAGGTTCACCCACACAACCCTTATCAAACTAAAGAAGATTAATCAACTATATGAAGCGAAAGCACTAGACGATATTCCCATGTGTCCTCAAGAACATTTGGTCATCTTAAGTAATTCAACTGGCTTGTCCTTTTCTAAAGAAAGGATTAGGACACTTGCTGCATTTATTATTACTTTCTTTTATTTATTCGTGCTTTATTTATCTACATTATCAAAAACCCCTAAAAATCCATTTGCTAAGTATTTACAGAGAATTCCTGCTCAAAGCCACTCGTCAACACCTTCTGCTCCTCGTTGGGTTCGACACTCTTACTTATCGAAAATACTGCGATACACCCCCTATACTTGTGGGTCATCAATTATCATGGGGAACGCTCTCAACATTGCAATTTATTTAGTTGATATCATGTTCTTTTGCTTATGGATCCCGATGGTGTGAAATTAAAGGGGAGCTTGCAAGGCTCACGGAGTTCGTATATGTGTTAGAGAAACGCCTGGGCGGCTGGTCTAAGCCATGCCTAATAATGGTGGAAACCTGTAGCGTAACCATAGTGAGAAATCTATGAAGCATCCTCTTTATAAAAAAAGATCTATGCAAATAGGAAAGTAAAAAGAGAGAAAAAAGAGAACCTATGCAAATAGGAAATAAAAGGATTGCTGAGATGCTCATTGTCTGCTTGCCTTGTCATTTTTATATGGGGAATCTTCCGTATCATCGGGCAAGGGGTACCCCATTGGCGATTCTCTATGATACACATGTACTTACTATGACAAGAACTTACTCGTGATTAAACTTGAGTAGCATGAGGAACTGCCTTCGTAAATAAGGGGCATGAGATTTTCAGCTTATAACTTGTCAACCATATCCTCATATTTGTTCACTTTAACCTTAATCGCCTAAAGATGCTTATGATAGGGGTAATGAGAGCTGAAAGCTAATAAGTACCATAATTTTTGGAAGCTCTTTATGAGACTTGAATCCCTGCTTCCTTATGTGAAGGGCCTTTCTTTTACTTTTATGTTGAGTCTCCATCTTCTATCTTTATGCACCTACTAAGAGAGCATAGTGGCCATTCTTAGTTTAATGTGCATTGTCCCAAAGCTTGTTGATTGATTCATAAATTTGATATTGCTTGTTGTTAAACTATTTGTATCTAGTCACCCTTATGAACTTTGAAGGTGTCCTATGCATTTATGTTTTGCTACACTATGAGGGACAAGCTGAATACCATTCTCATTATGTTTTCTATATGTGAAACAAACAAACGTCTTTCAAAGCATTGTTATTCATGAATCTTTTGTTTGTACCTTTTCATGTTACAACATAGTTGTTATGTCTTATTATTAGAACTATACATTTCATGCTATGTTAAAGTACTATGATCTCAGCTATCAATGTTTTACAGATACCTTGATCAAGATTGTGATGGTGCATGTCACCTAAAAAATTCTTCTTCTTTTTATCACTTACCTACTCGAGGACCAGAAGGAGTTAAGCTTGGGGACGTTGATACGTCGTAAACGTATCTATAATTTTTGATGTTCCATGCTTGTTTTATATCTACTTTCTTATGTTTTGTTCACACTTTCAGGTATTTATATACATTTTCTGGATCTAACCTATTAACAAGATGCCACAGTGTCAGTTGCCTGTTTTCTGCTGTTTTTGGTTTCAGAAAAGCTCGTAAATAAATATTCTCGGAATTGGACGGGACAAAAGCCAGAGTTCCTATTTTACCGGAAGACTCACGTAGCCAGAAGACGAGACAGAGGGGGTCCAGGGGGTAGGCACACCCTAGGGTGGCACAGGTCACCCTTGGCCGTGCCACCAGGGGGTGTGGCCACCCTAGCCCACCTCTGGCATCGCCTCTTCGCCTATATATTCCGCCCGGGATGAAAACCCTAAGTACAAGATCAGATTTCCATGAAAAGTTCCACAGTGCCGCCGCCACAGAAGAGGAGATTCGAGGGATAGAAGTCTCTGTTCCGGCACCCTGTCGGGATGGGGAAGTGACCCTGAAGCCATCTCCATCGACGTTGCTGACTCCCATGATGAGGAGGGAGTAGTTCTCTCTCGAGACTAAGGGCTCTACCGGTAGCTATGTGTTCATCTCTCTCTCTATGCGTGATCTTATGAGATCATGAGCTTTGTAACCTATACATCTATTCCGCTACTCAAGTGCTTTAATGAATCTCTGCTTATCCCCATGTGTGTGAAGTTGACAATGTGCACACTGTGTGGCACTTTGGCTAAGGTTACATAAATACTTATTATGAGTATAATTTGAGTTGGATGTCTCTATGAGATTGTGGTGTTTGTTGGAACCATCTAGCGTTGAAGGTTATAGTGAGGGGTTATCTAGATGGGGAATACGAACTTTAAGGTGTGCTGTTATAGCCCTACATCGTCCAACTGGAGAGTAGTTCAGGGTAGCATCATAAAGAGAAGATATTTATATGAGAGTGTTCACTAGTGAATGTATGATCCCTAGGCCTTGTTTCTAAGCATTGAAACACCATTTACAATCAGTACTTTTACATGTTTCCTTGCTGCCATTCTTATTTCAGATTGCAATTACCACTTATAATCATCCATATTACTTGTATTTCACTATCTCTTCACTGAACTAGTGCACCTATACACCTGACAAGTGTATCGGTGCGTTGGGGACACAAGAGAGTTGTTGTATCTTGATTACAGGGTTGCTTGAGAGGGATACGTTTGACCACTTCCTCCTTGAGTTCGATAAACCTTGGGTGATCCACTTAAGGGAAACTTGTTGTTGTTCTACAAACCTCTGCAGTTGGAGGCCCATCATTGTCTACAAGAATAGAAGCGTGCGTAGACATCATATGGTCGTACTACTGGGGCCCTTATGTCAGCCTCCCTGGTATGTTCTGGATTGTGGGTCCCCGGTGTAGCCTTGTATGTTCTGTGTGGTGGGTCTGCTGACTTGTGTATTAACGACCTTGTTGGGGAACCCCAAGAGGAAGGTATGATGAGCACAACAGTCAGTTTTCCCTCAGTTATGAAACCAAGGTTATCAATCCAGTAGGAGCAAGGAAACACCCCAAAGGTGTAGCTAGCTGAACTTTGGCAAGGCGCACTACTGGTGCCAGCAGCAATGTGGAGACCTGCACAACACAACCACAGAACTCTGTCCCCAACTTGCGATGAGGTTGTCAATCTCACCGGTTTTTCTGGAAACAAAGGATTAAACGTATCGAGTGGAAGAAAGTAATAGTTTGTAGAAAGTAAACACAAAGCAGTAAACAGTTGATTGTAGATTGAATGTAAAAGAAAGGACCGGGGTCCATAGTTCACTAGAGGTGGCTCTCCTTAAGATAGATAACATGTCGGGTGAACAAATTACAGCGGGGCAATTGACAAACATCGAGAAAGCATACAAGCATATACTACTCATCTTGACTCCTTTGAGATTCGATTGGGCATTACAACATTATACATAGACAGCCATCCAACTGCATCTATGACTAATAATCCACCTTCAGGTTATCATCCGAACCCCCTCTAGTATTAAGTTGCAAGCAACGGATAATTGCATTACGAATTGCGTGTAAAGTAAACAATACGATTGTTCTATGAACAAAGGATTGTTGTTTTCTCCCTAGTAGCAACACCATATCTAGTACCTTAGAGATTTACATCACTTCCCAGTTACGGAGGCATGAACCCACTATCGAGCATAAATACTAACTCTTGGAGTTGCTAGCATCTACTTGGCCAAGATAGGTACTAACAACGGAAAGCATGGAAGATCACAAATAACAAAGACATAATAGAATCAATAATCAATCTGAAATAGCATCTCAATATCCATCGGGTCCCTACAAACACAACATGCAGAATTATAAATAGATGATCTTGATCATGAACGGAGCTCACAAGATCTAAATATGATAGAACAAAGGAGGAGAACCAGCCATCTAGCTACTACATGGACCCGTAGTCCAGAGATGAACTACTCACGCATCACACCGGAGGCTTGCATGATGATGATGAAGGCCTCCAGGGTGAATTCCCCTCTCCAGCAGGGTGCCAGGAAGAGCTTCAGATCCCTCCCGATCTAGGTATGGAGATTACGGTGGCTATAGACTCTTTCGTGGAATTTTGATCGGGTCCTTAGGGTTTTGGTATCGGAGGCAACTTATAGGAGGAAGGAGAGGCCGAGGGGGTGCCTGGGCGGCCAGACCACCCCCTGGCGCAGGCCAGGCCTGGCCGCGCGGCCAGGTGGTGTGGCCGGGCCCCATCCCCTCTCCGTCTCGTATTCTAGCTCTAGGTGTCCCTCGGTGAAAAACTGACTTTGGATTTTGTCCCGTCCAATTCCGAGAATATTCATTTTCTGACTTTCCTGGAACCAAAAATAGCAGAAAATAGGCAGCTGGCACTGTGGCTCTTGTTAATAGGTTAGTCCAAGAAATCATATGAAAAGTACTCTAAAGTGTGGACAAAACACAAGAAAGTAGATAAAACCAAGCATGGAACAACAAAAATTATAGATACGTTTGCAACGTATCAGGGTCCCTGATGACAGCCTCTATGTACAAGTATTTAAAGTTTTTTGAACACACCCTAAAAAAACTCGAGGGACGCTGCATGCTGGTGGGTCTGTGATGTCAACCTCTACGTAATGCAATATTGGTAGAAGGAAAAATATAAACCCAAGATACACACAGACGATTCGAACAAAAGACCTTCAAATCAAATAAACATAAATTGAGTGTGTTGCCACTACAAAAAAGATATTTATAGAAAAATATCATTAAACTTTTATTAGTACTACAACTTATGTATTAGTCTTCTTAAAAATATTTTGTGTGTCTCTGTTTATCTCTTTTAAAATATAAAAGGGTAGCTCTCCTTGAATCTCGATTTATAAAATGCCACATAATGGAGTATATTCTTAAAAACATGGGTAGGCAGAGTTTTCATTTTATTTTGAGAGGTGGGGGCAATGCCCAAAAGGCCGAATTAAAAAGCGTTCAACTATTCTATATAGGCTGCTCTACGTGGGTTATACTCCATAGGTTATGCTCCATGGGATTCATTCTCAAATTTCACTGGGCTGTGTTCAGCAGTCCCCTGACCCCTAAATGGCCGAATTAATATGTTGTCGGCTATGCTCTGTGGGATCCTTTCTCAAATTTCACTAGGCTATGGTCAGTAGTCCCCTGACCCCGAAAAGACCAAATTAAAATGTTCTAGGCTAAACAGGGGATGAATGAGCTACTAGATTTCTTCTCCTGGTTAATAAAAATTGCATTGTGATGTGATCTGCCCGATTTGAAACAAAGACCTCAGAGAAGGAGGGGGAAAGCGATAATTGTTTTTGACAGATATTCATGTCAAAATTTAGAAGTGTAGAATTAGTTAGAAAAATTATTAACAGATTCAAAGTTCATATTTAGGAGCATTTGACCAATTCAGCAGAATTTCAAAAGTGACCAATTCAGCAATACAGATAATGAAATACAATAGCAGTATAGAGAGAACCAATTCTTGTTTCAGCTATAAAAACCTTATCCTGCGATCAGTTTGCCCTTTTCACCAAACACTCTCGACCATTGGAGCAAGCAAAACTGACGATCAAGTCTTATTTGAGTACCTTGTTCTCACATCAATGCTTGTGTGACCGCCGTATGCAACCCAAAATGCCCAATTCTCATCTAGATTATGACAAGGCCATGTTTCAACAGAAAATCAAGACTATCTATTGCTCTTGATTTAAAAAAGTACCAGTACATTAGTATTAGTTCCACAAAATGCTTTAGTAATAGCAATGACAGAACATTTGAGAGATTCGGTAGCTTTCTTGCATAAAATTCAATAGTAGTACAGAGAGAATCAGTTCTTTTTCTAGCTAAAAAACCTTGGCGCATGATCAATTTGGCCTGTTCTCTTAAGAGACTTGATCATTGGAGTAAGCAAAATTAACAATAAAGTCTGCTTCTATGTGAATACATCCTCCTTACGTCAATTCCTGTGTGACCGCCCATGTGCAACACCAAACTGCCCAAGACTCATCTAGATAATTGTGACAATGCTAAGTTTCAAAAGAAAAGCAAGACAATCTAATACACTTCATCTAAACAAGTACCAGTACATCATAGTTTGTTTTACAAAATATTATACTAACAGAGCATTTGATAGATTCGATAGCATTTGAAAGATCCAGTAGTACAGAATAAGACCGTAAAAATATCTGACAGATTACCGGTTCATATTCAGCAGCACATGACAAGTCAGCACAACATTTCAAAGTGACCAGTTGGTAGTACACAGACAGTGACTAAAACAATTGACAAATTCAGCAATGCGGACATGGAAATTCAATAGATGTAGCAAGGCCTGATTCAAAAGGAAAGAGAGACCATATTCTACACTCGATTGGTTGATCCGAACAATTACCGAATAAAACATTTGATAAGTTCAATAGCATTTGAAAGATTCAACAGTACATAATAATAAACAAAAATATCTACAAATTCCTAGTTCACATTCAGCGACACTTGGACATATGCAGCTGCATTTCAAAGTGACTGATTCAGTTTGCCCTTTTCTCCGAACACTAGATCATTGGAGCAAGCAAAACTGGCGATCAAGTCTGCTTTTCTGTGCATGCCTCCTTCTCACATCAATGCCTTTGTGTGACCTCCATATGCTTCTCAAAATGCCCAAAGCCTCGTCAAGATTATGAGTTTATTACAAGGCCAAGTTACAAAAGAAAAGCAAGACCATCTACTACACTTGATCTAAACAAGTTGCACTTGATCTAAACAAGTACAAGTACAACACAGTTAGTTATACAAAACAGTGTATTGTATGTACTAATAGTAACAACAAAACATTTGACAAATTCAGTAGCACTTAAAAGATTCAGTGGTACAGAATAGGACCGAAAAAATATCGACCAATTCCTAGTTCATATTTAGCAGCACTTGACAGATTCCTAATTCATATTTAGCATCACTTGACAAATTCAACAACATTTCAAACTGACCGAATTAGTAGTACACAGACAATAATTGACAGATTCAGCAATGCACACATTGAAATTCAATAGATGTAGCAAGACCTAATTCAAAAGGAAAGCAAGACTATATTCTACACTTCATCGATTGATCTGAACAAGTACCAGTACATAGTTATTATTGCAAAATATATTAGCAGAGGAATAACTCTATAGAAAATACTCAGAACTACCTTAATGTAGGAACCACATCTCCCAAAATGATAAGTACCAGTACATATAGTAGGTATTACTACAAAATACATTGGTAGTAGTTGAACTCCATAAAAATACTCCTAAGAACAACTACGAAAAATATGTAGTAAGTATATCTAGAAGTTCAAATACTCCAACGAACATTAAGATGTGTTTATCTCCCTCATGAATCCTGTTAATGCGAACACAATATTCCAGGGTGAACACCGACGATCGACGAGCGACCAGGTGCGACATCGGCATCGACATGAGCCACTGCAGCTCATCAAACGGGATGTCGTCCGATGACACGGTTATCTCTGTCACGCATAGCCCGGATTTTTTATCCTTCACCCCACAATCACAATCGATGACCAAAACTTCACCTTGTACCGCGGTGACAAGCACACCGCCAACCTGATGCATACGATGGATACAACGTAGCATTTGGCGCGTGTGAAATCGCACCGTGAACACAGTACCATCGTCCCCAAATCCGATGATATCTACTGTCTGCAAGCCTGTTGCTGGCAGAGGCATAGAGGTGTACCTGCTTGTTTTGCTATAGTGAAAACTACACACCCTCATCGAGTGAGATTCACTGAGGTGGACGACGAGCACTACCGGCGAGGTGGCGAACATTCATCCATCCTCCGTGTAGTTGCAAGGGTTGTGCGTGCACATGATCTTGTGGTTGTGGACCTAACGGTAGGCGACCAATGTCCCGCAATCATTGTTGGGGCATTTGCTACTTTTCCGCTGGTGACTTAGAGGTTCAACTTCGTGGATCATCCAGCCGGCTGAACGGTTCTGGTAGTGTCCATATGCATAGCGATCTCGTCGAAGATGTTGGCACCGACCTTGGTCCATCCGCTGCACTGCCGGTTGGGCCCCGAATCCGCCATCACGTCCCTATGGTTTGGGGGCAAGGGCGTATCAATCTTTGATTGTTGGGAGGTTTTGGAGGAGAGGGGTGGCAGCCTGGAAGGACCGATGCTTCGGGCGAGATGGCGAGGAAAATGAGTGAAGACGATACCAAATGCTGCTAGATATGGGGAAGACGATATGGCTCTTTGAACGAGGAGTTTTTTGCGTGTTCCTTGGTCGGTCTTCTGCTGTGGGGCACAACTGCATCGAGGAGACTTTAATTAGCTAGCTAGTCTAGCACGCTAATACTGTCTAGTAACATCGAGGAAAATTTAGTTAGCTAGCTAGTGTCGCACGCCAATGTTGTCTAGTAGAATAACATATCATCACAATATAAAATTATAATAGGTAAAGCTGAGAAAATATTTATAATTTCGAGCCGCTTCCATGAAGTATCGGGTGTATATTTGGTTCATGTACTTGTGCATAGCGTTCATTGTGATAAAGTCTATCAATAGAATCTCCTACTTCCTCTGTTTCATAATATAAGATGGTTTAGCTTTTGTGAAACAAATATATCTAGACATCTTTTACTACACATTAAAAGTAGTGTGTAGGTTCGAAGTGAACCACACACTAAAAGTCGTCTAGATACATTCATTTCGCAGAAGTTAAAACATCTTATATTATGGAACGAAGCGAGTAGATGCTAGAATGGAAAAGAAGATTTGAGGGTTAGCAATGTTATAATTTGCTAGTCTTGATAAAACGGTTAATGTTGAAATTTAACCGTACACTATATAGTGGTAAGAGAAGAGAAGATAAATCTCTAAAAAATATGGTCTCATCACATCAGCTTAACCAAAGAGTAATGCATGAGGGTAAAATAGTTGAAGACAAGGTTGTTTACATAGATTACGACCCTTACACAAGCATTAAGGTGATTGTTCCTTAAAGTGTATGGTATGTGGTCCGTAACATCCTGTTGATGCTAAAATTTCCATAATTTCTAAAGGAACTCTAGAATCGAAAGTGTATTATGCTAATGGTCCAAAAATAATATAATCAAGTTCATACGAGTAACTAAACATAATACAGATACAAGGACATGTTTTAAAGGAGAGAGACCAACAAGTTGAAAGATGATGACTTCACACAACCAAACAAAATAAATAGTTCACCAGGGTCAAAAACTATTTCTCCAATTGTAGTAACAAGTATTACATATGGATTGCATCAGTACGTACTGTGGCAACATGTCTTGTTTCTTAGTTAAGCATGAGGTCGGTTCCAATTGAGGGATTTCGTGAAGGTTAGTACGAATCAAAGCGGATGCTTCACCGTTCCTGTCCAGAAGCGAGGGTTACCTATTCCCTCCAAGACAATGATTTTAGAAGTAACATCGTAGTCTTTACCACTCAGACTGAAGTGGCATAATTCAGGCTGCCACTCTTTGGAAAACCATGTTGTAGTTGGTAAGATGTAGACACAGTTGCTTCTCGTCAGATAACCTGAGGTAAGATCTGCACTGCCTACGGGCATGATAATCGGATAGTTCACTCCAAGGAAAAGAGAATATGATCCGAGGTCAGCAATCCTTTCCCATGAGTTAGCTTGATCAACCTGACCAGTGTTCATTGAGAACACCAATCAGCCAAACCCGTAAGTATAAGTGGAGATAGTGCGATCGCAGTGTACAACACGAGGATTAGCAGCACCACTATGATGGCGACAATGACAAAGACAACTAGGATCATAGAAAGTGCCAAGCGTATATATATGAAGAAGTCTAGAACTATCTACAGATCTTGCTAACCACCAAATACCAAAAAACTAGTCGTGCTCGTCTCCAGTAGCATTAAGAAATGAATCCACCAACTCATCCGTGGCAGCTAGTGATGCCATGACCAGCGCAAGATCTTGAAAAAGGTAGCAGAATGCGTTAACTTATGATTTCGGCAGCATGATATAGTGAATCCCACTGAAAAAATGTCTTCCAATTGAACTGCATACAAAGTAGCTCGAAGATATAAAAACAACTGCGGCCTACAATCGTACAAAGGAAACAAAGCATTATATAATAGGGAAATTTCCAAAACAACGGATCCATCTTTTTTTGAACAAGATAGTTTTTGGCTCGTTTTATTTTAAAAAGGCAAAGATAATTGATCAGTTCATTTGTAGGGGAACTTGCCAAAAACTCGTGCAAATGCAGAAAACATAGGATAGGAAAGACACAGGATTTGACATTTGCATGTCCATTTATACTCCCGCAGGATTACGATGTGTTGGATTACATTGTAGGGAAAACCATTGAACGAATTCTTTTCAGGAGCTTCAAGTAGATATTAAATTCCTATCGAATGAACTAAAAGATATCTGGAAAATCTACTGTGCATAATTCAATCCGATGAATCAAACGGCTACTATAAGAAAAAATCCTATGGAAATCCTATGATTCGTACAACTCATAGGGTCTAAAATAACTACTCGTATTTTTATTTAAATGAAACACTCCCTATGTTAATTCAGTAAAATAGGTTGGGCACATGAGTAATTAAGCCAGTACACTACATATGAAGGTACAATTACCAGAATGCAGAGGATCCCAAACATGAACGTTGCCATATAGAGCTATGGCGAACACTAGTCCGTCGTGGGTAATTCCATCATTGTAACTGTAAGGGCTCAGGGTGTGGTTAAGTGTATGTGGAAGAACTGTCCATCCATCATCACCATGCTGAAGGATGGCAATTCTGACGTTGAAGACTACAACAAGCGAGAAATCTTTATATCTTCCAGCAGTTGTGGGAACTTGGAAAATAGGAATCTTTTGCATTATAGCTAGAAGATCATTATCCAACAAGAACGTGGTTTGTTAGTCGGTTGCTTGGAACGACAATGCTCGGAGAGGAATCTTGCGATGAGTGTACATGTTGTGGATCTCCAACTTGACTCTGAAGCCAGCCGTGGCAATCCAATCTCCATTGGCACCTACCCACTACCCAAAAGTATAGCCTGGTACCATAGCATCGGAGGAGAACCTCTCCAGCAGCGACAGCTTGTATGGGAGGCTATAAATTTTGAAGTAATGCAAGAAATATAGTGGTCCCTTCATCGGGGGGGGGGGGGGATGACGAACACATGGGAGGCCAAATGGCATTGGAGCATCTAGAGTTGCACTAGCTTTCGCAAATTCAAGAAAAAAATTGGACGAACTGATTAGGATGGCGACGGTGATGACGTCACATCTGGTTATGAGTTCTTCAAAGGGGCCTTCGGTAAACACGTCATGAAAAATCTCAGAATCATGCTCACTATTCTTGCTCGCTGATGCCATTGCAAGGTAGCATATGAATTTCATTTATTGGGGTTTCGGAAGAGGGGGGATCGACGGTGGCAATTGCCTGAGCGAGACGTGGAAGAGAATCCGAAAGCGACATATGGCGGCAGCGGCGGCGCTTGATGCAGAAGGGGAAGACGCCGGGAAGACGCCCTGGAGGGGGTGGGGGAATAGGCAAGGGGGAAAAGCTGGATTAATCAACATGAGTGTGCGCTCCTCAGCTGCATTTCAAGAAGACAGTGACGCGCCGACTCCCTACTCCCTGGTACTAGTAGACATCTAGATGGTCAAAGTAGTTAATTATGAGGAGACTGTGACCGACCAGACTCCCTAGTACTAGATGCATAGGGTTTGGGTTGTACTATAATTCGGAAATACGAGGTCTATATTTTTATTTTATTTGCATAGACGAGCTCTGTATTTCTTTTTTCATGGAAAAAGATCTATATTAATGAAGTTGTGGGTACATTTTACAGAAAGGACCAAAAGAAAACAAGGAGACACAACCAGGTCCAACAAAATTATAACAAGCACCCTGCAAGGATTTGTCGGAACATGATCAAGTACCTATAAGAATGAGCTCTTTATTCGTTTTGTTAATTCCATGCCCATGGAAAGCTAGTTTGGCAAGGAGCT
The DNA here is from genome assembly GCA_023614405.1 of Avena insularis. Lineage (NCBI taxonomy): Eukaryota > Viridiplantae > Streptophyta > Magnoliopsida > Poales > Poaceae > Avena > Avena insularis. The sequence continues at coordinate 457,779,572 of CM042694.1, forward strand.
ACACTTTTAGTCCTGCTTCTTACATCTGGGGTGCAAATTAGTCTCACATCTTAAAAATGGGGAAAAAATATCCCCACACCTTACACCCCGGGCACAGTTTAGTCTATTTCAAATAGACTGGATGGAATTTGAATGAACTAAGAGAATTTGACCGTGCTGAGTTATCCTTACTGGGCAGTTTTGCAGGTTAGTCCATACTAGTAAGTTGCACCTGCCTTGCACGTCAAACTCAGATAATAGAAGTATGACATATCATCACTATAAAAATATAATAGGTAAAGCTCAGAAAAATAATTGTACTTCCGATCTAGATCCATCAAGTATTGGGTGTATATCTGGTTCTTGTGCTTTATATAATGTAGATTCCAACCTTTATTAACTACTTTGGGAACATGTGTTTGCGGTTTGTGCATAAATTTCATTTTGCTAAAGACTATTAATAAAATCTTCTAGATCCGATAATGGAAAAGAACATACCACTGATACGTCGTGAAAGTATCTATAATTTTTGATGTTCCATGCTTGTTTTATATCTACTTTCTTATGTTTTGTCCACACTTTGGGGTATTTTTATACATTTTCTGGAACTAACCTATTAACAAGATGCCACAGTGCCAGTTGCCTGTTTTCTGCTATTTTCGGTTTCATAAAAGCTGGTAAAGAAATATTCTTGGAATTTGACCGGACAAAAGCAAAAGTCAATATTTTACCCGAAGCAACACGGAGTCCGGAGGGGAGACGAAGTGGTGCACCAGGGCGGCCACACCTGGTGGTGGCGTAGCCTGGGGGCACGCCACCAGGGGTGTGGGCCCTCTGGTGCTCCACCAACCTTGCCCTTCCACCTATAAAAGACTCCCGGGACAAAAACCCTAAGTACCCAATCAAAGACCCAATCAGAAATCCACAGAACAGTTTATAGCCACCGCCATCTCGACCCCTAGATCGGGGGGATCCTAAGGTCATCCCAGCACCCTGCCGGAGGGGAGAGATCACACTGAGGCCTTCTTCATCACCATGACTGCCTCTGGTGTGATGCGTGAGTAGTTCATCCTTGGACTATGGGTCCATGTAGTAGCAAGATGGTTGGTTCTCCTCCTTTGTGTTGTCATGTTTAGATCTTGTGAGCTCCGTTCATGATCAAGATCATCTATTTGTAATCTTACATGTTGTGTTTGCGAGGATCCGATGGATATTGAGATGCTATTTCAGATTGATAATTGATTCTATCATGTCTATGTTATTTGTGATCTTGCATGCTTTCCGTTGTTAGTAACTATGTTGGCCAAGTAGATACTAGCAACTCCAAGAGTGAGTATTTATGCTCGATAGTGGGTTCATGCCTCTAGTAATCTAGGGAAGTGACATGAATCTCTAAGGTTGTATATGTGATGTTGCTACTAGGGAGAAAACAAAAATCCTTTGTCCATGGGGAGATCGTATTGTTTACTTTACACACTTTGCTTAATGCAGTTATCTGTTGCTTGCAACTTAATACTGGAGGGGGTTCAGATAATAACCTGAAGGTGGATTATTAGTCATAGATGCAGTTGGATTACGGTCTATGTATAATGTTGTAATGCCCAATCAAATCTCATAGGAGTCAAGATGATTAGTATATGCATTGTATGCTTTCTCAAGTCTGTAAATTTCCCCGTTGTAATTTGTTCACCTAACATGTTATTTATCTTAAGGAAAATCACCTCTAGTGAACTATGGACCCTGGTCCATTATTTTACCATTGATATACAATCTACTCTTTATCGTTTACTGTTTACTGTCTGTAAGCAATTACTATTTTCCACACAATACTTTTAATCCTTTGTTTTTAGCAAAACTGGTGAGATTGACAACCTCACTGTAAGTTGGGGCAAAGTTCTGTGGTTGTGTTATGAAGGATTCCAAGTTGGTAGCAACACCTTGGGGTTGTTTCCTTGCTCCTACTGGTTCGATAACCTTGGTTTTATAACTGAGGGAAACTTGATGCTGTGCTTATCATACCTTCCTCTTGGGGTTCCCAACGAGCTCAATGTATCCTGAGCCATCAACAACCGCTAGCAATGTTGGGATTTGACAATATTGATCCAACGACCAGTATTAAAAGTTCTTCGTACACTATATAGTTGTAAGATGTAAGATAAGATAAGAAAAATGAGGCCAGGGTAATTTATGGGCCCATGCAAGGCATCGTTGTTTACTGAAAAGCTCATGTGCTAAAGCTAAAATCTTGGGAATTTGACATGATATGCGAACATCATATGTCCATGTGTTGATCCAACGTACTTCGCAATGCTCAAGTTGAATTGTCACATATAAAAAAATTGATGCATATGGATTATGAAGTGTATAAGAAAAGAATCAAATTTGGTAAGATTTTAGCTAACTAGAAACTAACGATGCAATATTGAGTGAAATGCACACATATGCAGTTTTAGTTAACTTAGGGCATTGCAAAGGACATTGTTTAGCCAAGCTAAAACGACATCAATCTATGCAAAAATTCTACATGAACTTTTAAAAGCAATAGAAGTCGTGGAAGGACAACACTTACAGGCCGGTACTATTTTACTGTCTCGATCGCAAAAACGCGCATTCAGGACAACTCAAGGTGTACGAATTTGGTCAAATACGCTCAAATTTGTTTGAAATGGATTGATTTGCACTAGGGATGCGTGTTTTGAGATTGATTTTATCCACTTTGCAAGATATGGAACTAAATTGTATCCCGGGTGCGAGAAGTGAGACTAAAACTATATTATCTCGATCTTTGGCAAGAAACAAGTTATACAGATCCTCTAACTTATACTTTAGAAGAAAAGTTAGAGAAGTTGTATGACCCTAACTTTTCTTCTTCCAAACAATACAATTAAGGCCTAAATGTCTTAAAATTAATTTGTACTACCTCCATCCTAGTGCTTAAAGCTTATATTTTTTCAAAAGTCAAACTACGTGACGTTTGACCAAGTTATTAGAGAAAAATATTAATATTTACAATACAAAATTCATATTGTTTGATACATCTAGAAACATATTTTCGCATGGTATCTATGTAATATCATATGTAGCAGTTCTTAATATTTTTTCCCAAAACTTCGGTCAATATTTCCGTAGCTTGAATTTTCAAAAAAATATAAGCCTTAAGCTCTGGGATGGAGGGAGTATAATTTAAATCTCTGTTACTCCCTCCATACTGATTTATTAGGCTAACACATCATTTTTTCTAAATGTTTGGTAAAACTTTTCGTAGCCTGACTTTTCAAAAAAAATACTTAAGCTTTAGAATGGAGATAGTATGTAAGTACGTAGCCCATTAAACCGGTATGGAAGTAGTATGTAGTAATGAATTAATATTACCTACAAGCCAAATTATGGTGTAATAAAATTTAGTCTCGGCTTTTTATATCTACAACAGTTACATATAATAATTTAATTACATATTATAATGAGGTAATTAAGCCATAGCACACTGACTTTCCTTCTTTCTTTTCCCTAACGTCAGAGGAGCTGGTTGCACAATCTATACTACTCTATACTACAAAAGTAGCACATGTTCAAACTTACAAAGTTTCGATTTGACAAAATGTTGGATGCATTGAGCTTTACATAGACGAGGTGAAACCAACAATAGCAATAGGAGTGAGAAGAGGGAAAAAAATTGTATCATCCCAACCATATAAGTTATGAATACCAAGAACTAATGCCTCACATCATCTCTTCTCGAGCAACAAGAGCCATCGTCGGGGCGATCTTCAGCCAAGAAGACAAGGCACGAACCACATGGACGCATGTGTGCTGAACTTGCCAGCCCCTCCGATTGCAGGTTCTGGTGCTGACCGGTTAGAAATGGGTAGATGAATCCAATCCACTGGCATATAGCTAGTCTCTGAAACTTAGGCGATCAGAAGCAATGTACACAATGAAACCTAACCTCTGGACGACATGTGCTTGGTGCGAGGGCCATGCATCACACCATTATTCACAAATGAAATAAGGGGATGATTTAGACCTAGGAAGAGATAAACATGTTGGAGATGGCTTTGAACCCACTCTTGCTGAGGAAGGTCACGGTGGTAGCTGCTGCTGTGTTGGGCTGCTACCCTTTGGAAGATATGGCACCAAAGCAATGGATACACTTTGAATGTCCGAACTTGGTTACTAATCTTCTCCTTGGAAGTGGTTCGCTTGCCCTGGATGTGTATCCATATTAGTGTTGGCCTGAAATAAGCCAGCAACCAGCGCGGTCGAGAATCTACTTAGTCATAATCTAGGTCATAAACATTGTCGTTCGGTACAGTGTGCTCATCCTTGTCTATTATTGGGGCATGCACACCTTCATAGGATCTGCATCAACACCTGTCCAGTCCACACAACAGACAACAAATATGTATTGTAGTCATTAGATCGTGCGACACTAAACACAATAACAGAAGCAAGTAAAAAAAAAGAGCATTAACTACAGTTTTGTACTAAACTCATCGTATTCGAAGGGATTGCCACCATGTAAAAACAGATCTATCATTCGATACAGCGAAGATAATCTCATCCGCCCACACAACGTCCACATAGCTTCTCGGGGCAAGATTACTGTGCTTAAGTACAGTACATGTATCGTCACCTAAAAACTGCTCCATGTCTAGGTTGGCAATGAACTTATTAAACACCGCGATGAGCTTGTACAACCACTTGTTGCAGTGGGTGGACATCTGAGGTTCACTACCAATTAATATGTATCTTAAGTAGTCTGGTAATGGCCTTTCGATACAAAAAGAAACATACATGTGTACCCCAAAACTCGACAATTTCGAGTGGCGAGACCTGAGTGATGGTGCCAGTATACAAATTCACCAAACGTGTACTAATGATTTTCTAGGACCAGGATGACTAGTGAGATCAATCATGGCTACCCAGTTGTGGCTAAAACCAACCCAATAATCGTAGCCTAATTTTGGGACGATGACAGGGCTGGCATAGAAGGGTGGTCTAGTGGTATCATGTTGACATCAATCACTACCTTCTCATTAATAGCAGTAGTTGGGGAAGAAGATGGACAATAGTTCAGAAGGGAAGGATAATTATAGGGGAAGTAGAGCAGCTTCTGAAGCACAACCTGTTCGAGGGAAAGGTATAGATATAGGATGGCCTTGGAGAAATGGGACATCCTAAGAGGATCAGATCGACTAGCGATTACACGGAGAGCATCATCATCTAACTTTGACCTATTGTAGACAGGGTTGCCTGGACCGGCTCCCGCCATGGTGGATTCACCGTCGCACCGATGATGGGTTTTGGGAGGGAGGACTTTGAGGCCACGGCGGGGCTAAAACTAGTCGCCGGTGAGGGTTGCAAGGGGGACTTGAGGCTTTGAGTTTGTTTGGAAAGGGCGGCCCTATGCCTGATGGGAGGTGGAGTAGTATGAGCGGGCGGGAGGGTGACATCATGATATGCTAGGAAGCGGGTCAGTGTAACTCACACTAAAAGGATGACCCACCGTGTGCTGGACCTCACGCGTCAGTAAACCTAGATCGATGAATACAATATACATACTAGAGTACTCCATACTACTCCACTGTGGGACCCCCGGATTAATCCTCCGAGAATCCCTGTTATGCATACAACCACGATCTCATGATCAGTTAGTTGTGGCACATAACCGACAAGTATCATTACAACATCCGAGATATACCGAAATACAAGACTTACATAAATGCCATTATGGCTATACCATCTTCAGCAGCGGAACATCATCACGCGCAGAGCCCAATCATGCCTCAACCTACAGGCAACTGACTGGGAAGACATCCTAGATCGCAAAGTCGTCCACTTCACCTCTTCTTGATATCTGACCAAGTTAATAGCCAGGGACAATGCTAGTGAGTACTTTGAATGTACTCGCAAACCACCTTAAGATAACAATAATAACAAGAGGATATGCATTATGGCTATGGTAGTAGGAGGGCTCCAAGGGAGGTTCTTTTCTCAAATAGTTTCTCTTGTAGATATAGCATCTACATATCTTTGTTGAAAACTTTGTAAACTTTTTGGAAACCTTTTTGAAAAGTTTTGGAAAACATTAGGACTGGGTCACCCATTTGTTCCCGTCTTCAGGTTGTCCCATGACCACACTCCTTTATCCTCCTTCCGACCATCCTATGGTCAAAACCTTTCTCCTTTACGACCATCCCATGGTCAAAACATTTCCAAATCCATTTATTTTCCGAAATCCTTTTTGAAAACAAAACCAGCACCGCTCTACAGCAACCTTCCCAACCGTCCATGACCGCGGACACATCTATTCAAATAGATTTACACTCTACAGAGGTTGGGCACTTTACCCACACCATCCGGGTACACTACCCTGATCTACACCGATCGTGGGTCGAGTAACCGATCAAGACTCTCTGGATGCCCACTCCAATATAAGTGCCTACCCTATGAGTGTTAATCCCCTCAAAACCGGGACGTCGGGTACCGAAGACCAACCGGAGCGCTTTTTCCACTTTTAAAGTGTGCACTTTCAATGAGGGGCTCATAGTAACGCGTGGAGGCCAGCAAACCCTTCGTTCCTTCTCCAGGTCGATGTCCCACATGGACCTTTATCGGAGAAGGCCCACCCTCTAGGGATCGCCATCCCCTGTAGTAGTTACGAGGCAGCTTATACCAGAATAGACAACCCTCAAATCCAGCCCTGTCCCATTCTAGAGTAATGTGGTTACAAAGGGTTAATTGTTCTAGCAAAACTGCAAAGAACCGGGTGCATTTTGGAAACCTTTTTCCTCCATCTTTCCTTCAACATTTTGTATAACAAAACCTTTTTCTTTCTCAACATCTCTTGGGAGGTTCCATCTCACCAAGGTTTTATCCTAAAACATTTGGTAAAACTTTTTCCGGGCGTCTTCCCATCCCCTAGCTTTGCTTCGGCTAAAACAAGGTCTCCAAAAGGTTTATGGTGATATGCACCATCTATTCTACTAGGGACAAGTAGGTGTCACCAAGGGGGTTGTACTTAATAGTACAAAAGTGTAATAGTTCGGAGGAGCCAAACCACTACCATATATATATACATCAACATATAGAAAACAATGCAGTTTTGATAAACAGTAGATAAAACATGCATAAGTAAAACAGTAGGACAAGGCTTATGAGAAAGAAGGTGGCTTGCCTGATGATCAGCAATATGGAAATATGTCCCTGGACTTCTTCTTAGAATACCCAATAATAATAATATCTCTTCTTCTCGGCGTCAATACAAGCGCAATTATCGTCGTCATTGAGTATACATCCAACAAGCAAGACCACAATCAAAACCAGGCATACAGACATCAATACATACATCAAGCAATGAACAATACAAGTTTACAAATCAGTAGGTCTTAGGAGGAATGGATTTAATAAGATTGGCCTTGTCTTTAAAATATGGAAGAGAATCCCCTTAGGATACATAGCCGAGGAACTACCTAAGAGGGGTTTTTGGATCAAGAACATATTCTATAAGGTACCATTGTAAAAACATGATACCAGAAGATGGGTATTGATAAAATGAAACCAACAAAAGTGGTTTCACTAAATTATCAATTTCCATTGATTTATAATGCATTTTCTAGTGAATAAGGCTCTAGTTTTAGGAAATAATTCACCAGAGAAGTTCTGGAGCTCCAAAAATTATTTCCTTGGGTGGTTAGGTAAGGCTTGATGTACTTGTTCACTGAGAGTTGGAATCACTCCAAAATAATTAACAAAATTCCCTCAGGAAATTCCCAAAGGCAGTTCTGTAGACAAATTGTCTTTTTCACCAGCTTAAATCTACGGGATATTTTGAGTTGATTCTAGGGTAACATGGCAGGCATTTAGAATACCTTTTTGTAGAAATTGGAATCACCTTGTTTGGATTTATATAACTCCTGTAGTGATTTTATTGATGGATAAACCATGCACAGAAATGTTTATTTCACCAAAACTCGACACGAGTTCTAAAAATTAAAATCTCCTAGGTTTGGTTAGATATGGATGTATAAAATCCATTAGAGTTGGAATTAGGGTTAAAGCTATCATGGATTGGCCTAGAGAATTTTCTAAAGGTGGAAAGTCTCTGTTTTTGTTACTTTTGCTACAGCAACTCCAGGGCTCCACTTGGCATGGGAAAAAGTCTTGCTAAGAGGTATTTCAGAGACCAAACAATTGAAATTGAATTTACTCCATTTGGTGGTGTGGAACTCCTTTGAAGATTTATTGAATGAAAAAGGTACTATCTATGAGATAAATATACAGAACATATACAAAGGTTATTTGGCCGAACTTTTGGTATTGCATGTGTGGGAAAACATGTGAGAACATGTATAACTTTGTATATGCCCAGAATGGAGTGATTTCCATTTTATTTAGCAATTAAACTAGGTGGCCAGAAACAGATCTAGAAGGAACTTAATAAAAGAAAAAAAAGGAGAAAAACGACCTGCAGGCCGGAACTGAGGGAACCAGGCCGCCCAGGGGCAGGCCGGCCCAACTACACCAGCGGGGCAGCATGCGCTGCCGAAATTCAAACGGCCTGGGACGGGCCCGCCGGTCAGCGGCTAACTGCGCTGAAGCGGTACGCGCTGCTATCGGCCGTTCGATCAAGTTTGGATCGACGGCGGTTGTGCATCATCTACCCCAGGCGGCGGCGGTGGTGAGTTAACCCTAGCTAGGCTCGGGGCGGCACGGTAGGGCTTACCAGGAGGTGTTCCGGTGTCGGGGAGGTGGTGGAGGGACACGGCGCGCGATGGTGATCCCGACGAGGGGTGGCAATGGCCCTCTCTGATACTGGAGGTGGCTCGTGCGATGGAGGCCGAGGCGTGGTCGTCGGGTCGCGCCGGTGAGGCTAGAAGGGGTAGTCCTGGTCAATAAAAAGGGCATGGTTAGAGGCATACAGCAGGGGGGAGTCCAGTGGTAGCACATGCAGAGTGAGAGGACAGAGGGGGAGGAAGCTTAGCTCGATAGATGGAGGAGGCCGAAGCTCTTTCATCTCTCTCTCTCTGGAGCAGCTCAGAGCAGGGAAGGGGGAGAGGAGGCTCTGGGGGCGATGTGGAGAGGAAAGGGGGCAAATGAGGCGATGGGGAGAGGTGTACTGGCCTGTGGCAATATATACCGAAGGGAGAGGTCCATGATGGACATAGTCTAAGGAGGGGAAGGGGACGGGTACTGCTCATTGGTTGGGCCTCAGGGGTGGGGGAGAGAGTGGGGAGGTGTGATCTAGGGTCGTGCATAGGGCAGAGGGGCAGTGTGCAGCAGCTGCAAGGGGGAGCAAAGAAAATTTGCAAGGTAAGACACCCACATGAGGTTAAGCTCTAGTGTCCAAGCACTAGAGGACAAGCTGCTATAGTGATGCTACAGTGCACACGACCAGGACTAAGGAGTGGTGTTGTGGAGGCTTGTTGGAGAAGATTGGAGAGGTTTGATTTGGTTTTGGGTACTAAAAGGTTAATTGTCCAAATCAGCCTCAAAGGATGATCAAGAGTTATTTCTTGATTTTTGATCTTGACCAATTGACTTAAGGATGCTGGTAGATGGGTAGGGTTAATATGCATCTCTAGGATTTATTTGGGATTTATTGGATCACTCTAGATCACTTTTGTATCATTTATTCAAAAGTACATAAATGGTTTTTAGAGGCTAATGTGATATTTTTACATTAGACAAAGAGATATTTTGGTGTGAAATGGTCCTAGATACCATATTACACCTTTGGGAATTTTATTAGGATTTATTGAGGTGGGAAAGTATTTTTAAAGGATTATTTCTTGTTTCTGCCATTTAAGAAAAAGGGCAAAAAGAATTAATAAAGAATCTCAAAAATATTTATTCTTGAGATGGGAATGTAGGGTATGATATATGGATCTCAATTGGGCCAGAATTTGGGGAAGTGTTTTGGCAAAAACCAAACTTTCCTTTATGGAGGAAGTTTTGGAGATTTTGACTATTAAAGAGATTTATTAGCTTTGGAGCCATAATAATTATGGATAATATTTGATAAATCTTTATGATCAAGGTATATGATGTAGACAAGGTCTAGCAAGCATTTTCAACCTTGGTATTGGAGAAACCAAGTTGATTTTGGTGAAAACTAGAGATTTAAGGATCTTGGGTAAGATTGTTTTCATGCCACCAAAACCTTGCTGGATCTTGGAGCTCAGGGCTCCCCTTGGGGCCTGGGATATATGGATGGATAGACCAAGTGATGTAGATTACAATGGTGTAGGGGTTCGAGCTTGATTCTACTTGATCTCACCAAGACAGGCTTTCAAACTTTGAATAAAATAAGCCTGCCAAAGAAGATTATCAACTAGCCTTCAAAACCTTGTGGGTTTAAGAAGCACATAGATCCACTTGGAAGAAGTGAAGTAGATATTGATATACCTATATGAGTATAACACAACCATGCAAGGAGTCGGTCCATAGAAGGTTGGATAGTGGTGTGAGCTTCTGTCAAAGTAGGTGTGTTGACTAGATTTGCAGGAATAGTTATTTTCTTGCCTACAAAACCATCGAGAAGAAGTAGTTTGGAGGATGATTCAACCAAGGGTAAGAGTGGGCCTCGGTAGTCCTTAGGATGGTTAACAAGATGGTTCAAGTGCATTACCAAAAATTCACAAGGGTTGAGAAAGGGAGACATCCAAAACACTGATGTTGGAAATAGTTTTCCAGAGTTAGCCAAATTTGGCATATTTAGGGTTTTTGACTAAAATGTGGTTGGTGATGATTTTGATGGGTTGCAAGGTACCAAAGAATCATCAACTGGAGGTGGTTGAGGAGTATATTGAGTAGAAGGGATCCATGCTTGATATTGGTCTTCATTGACTTGGAAACTTCTAGAATGGATCACTGCATAATTGATGTGGTTAAGGGTTTTAGATGATCACCTGGTGGCTAGAGATTAGATCCAGATTGTATTCTTGCTTAGGGTTTGGTGATTTAGAGTATCTGGATCCTAGTGGATGAGCTCCTAGGGTAGATCATACTATCTCCAAAGTACACAAATCAAACAGCAGATCAAGGCAATTCATCTTACAAACAATTTAACTAGTACTAGGGTTACCATCAAGCTTGGATGGAGGTAAGTTTGGGTATTTCGAAAAGTTTGTAGTTTGGAATAAGATGAGGGTCTCTTGGTATCTCTACCAAGGGTAGAATTCAAAAGCTTTAAAAAAAGAGGTTTTGGGAAACCTAGAGATAAGAATAGTTGAAGGTTCTGTCTTGAAAGCATAAGGGGATTATATTATATATCTCTCCATAGTTTTGTCAGTAGAAGCTACTAAAATAGTTTTGGTTACATAAGAATCTTGGCTCATGTTTTGAAATTCTAGAACATTTGATAATATGTAAAATGAGCCAGGATAGTTTTGTTAAATAGCTTTTGTCAACTAATGGTGAGGTAAGGAGTATCATATGGTATACACTCACATGCACAAGCACAAACAAACAACAAGCAAACACTGCACTAATGTACAACAATTTTTTTTGTTTCCCCTTGATTTTTGCATTCTGGACAACTAATCAGGGTTGCAGAAATTGGGATGTTACATCCACCATGGGGGACCTAAACTAGCATTCGAAATCGAAGAATATCTGGAACCCTGTTCATATTCTGCTCTAGGAGCAATAACTAACACAGGTCCGACAACATGAATTGAGTACGAGTGCACTGTAACACGATAAGTTTAGTCTACTCATAATTCACTCCACTATGATCTGCGTTCTTTCGAATGATTGCATGCAGTACCTTGCATGTATCTTTTTTTTATAATTGTACCAGTGTGCAAATGGTCAAACACCACACCCACGCACGCGCAAGAACAGTACACGTGTTATTTCATTATGCAGCGTTGCTTTGAAGCTATAGCAAAGAGAATATTTTCCCAGCTAACATGAGTCTTAACGCTGCACAACATGAGAGTCTAACAAAAAGATTCTCGGAGCATCTCCAATAGTCTTCCTATATTTGTCCATAATTGCTATTTTAGCAATTCGGCTCAAAAATACTGCTCTAGCAGCATTGCTAAAAGTGCCCCCCTACCAAAAATATATAGGAACCTGAGTATATTTGGCCTCCTACTTGATATAATATTTACCAATCCAACATACCACTTCCTATCCTATCCTAAACTATATTAATCCAGTTTTGGTGGTCCCCTTCCTCCCCTTTGTCCCATTGATAAGTGGGATCAACCTTGTAAACCATTCGTAATGTACAAGTATGTGATGCATAGTGTACGTGCATGCTAGTGTGCGTGCACACGTTCTAGTGTGTACTGCATATGCTATCGTTTGTATGGTCATGTGTACATGTATTTGTATGTGTCCGTGTATGCGTGTGTTGTGTGCGGCCATGTACATGTATACGTGTAGCTGTTTGCACGTGTGTGTGATGTGTGAGTGGCCAAGTATCTAAAGATGTGTACATATACATGACATGTTTTAGTATGATTATATGTATGAGAGCAAGCTGTGCTATAAACATATACATATATATGTGTTATTGTGTTGTATGTATGACATACGCGCCCCACCCGTTACCACACAAACAAACATTATGATTGTTATATCTTATCTTATCTTAGCTTACCACTATATAGTGTACTAATAACTTTTAATATTGACCATTGGATCAAGAGTCTCGAATCCCAACATTTTCAGCCGTTGGATCTTTTTTTCGATTCTAACATCTAGAAGATTCTTCTGATAGTCTTCATCACAATAAATGCTATACACAAAACTCAAAACACACTTCTCCATCATTTTAGAATCTCCTTCCTTGTTTCTCTAGACCATGTTACCAAAATTTTCAAGTTTTAGATAGCTAATAATCATTGACTTCTACATGATATACAAAGTACAAGAACCAAATATACACCCATACTTTATAGATGTTGATAAAATTTATATCTTTTTATGCTTTACCTATTATAATTTTATATAGTGATGATATGTCAGACGTCTATTATCTGAGTTTCACGTGCAGGGCACGTGTAACTTAGTAGTATTATAGGAAGGCTAGCAAAGAAGAATATTTTTGGGATTTCTGAACCTTCTCTTTCCTCTTCCTATAGCTATTTTTTAGCAATCCAAAATAGCAATGATGCTAGAGATGCTCTCATGGCTAAGGGCATCCACAATGTGCAAAAAAGCACACCTTAAGGCTTATGTGGCATTTCCTAAGTTTCATCTTATACGTTGTGGAGAAAATAAAGATATCTTTAAGCCTTGTACTAGACTTAGGCCATCCGTAATATATCTTATCTTATCTTATCTTACCACTATATAGTGTACGAATAAATTTGAATATAGACCATTGGTTTATGACTCACAAATCCCAACATTTCCAGCCATTAGATCTTATTTTCCATTCTAGCATCTAGAAGATTCTATTTATAGTCTTCATCACAATGAATGTTATGCACAAACCTCAAAACACACTTCTCCATTATTCTAGAATCTTCTCCCTCGTTTCTCTGGACCATGTTACCAAAAATTTCAAGTTTTAGATAGCTAATAATCATTGACTCCTACATGATATAGAAAGTACAAGAACTAAATATACATCCATACTTTATATATGTTGATCAAATTTATAATTTCTTGTACTTTACCAATTATAATTTTATATAGTGACTACATGTCAGACGCCTATTATCAAAGTCTCACGTGCAGGGCACGTGCAACTTACTAGTATAAAGTTGCACATGCATTGCACACGTGAGAATCAGATAATAGAAGTATGGCATATCATTTTTTATATAAAATTATGATAGGTGAAATAATTATAATTTTGAGCCACGTCCATAAAGCATCAGGTGTATATTTGGTTCTTGTACTTTGTATCATGTACTCCCTCCGTTCTAAATATAAGATGTTTTAGCTTTCGTGAAAGAAATGCATCTAGACGCATTTTAGTGTGTAGATTCAGAGTGAACCTACACATTAAAAGGTGTCTATATACACTCGTTTTATAAAAGCTAAAACATCTTATATTTCAGAACATAGGGAGTAGAAACCAACCTATTAGCTACCAAATACTCGACATGCTCTAGAGAAATGACTAAAAAGATTCTAGAATTATCAATAGTATCTTCAAGATAATAAAATGGAAAAGAATATCCGATAACACACAACGTTGGGACCCATTGATCTTGATCCAACAGTGAATATTCAAATTTATTCGTACACTATATAGTGCTAAGAAAAGATAAGATAAACAATAGTATCTTATAAGAAACACACGTTACAATAAGTATAATACAAACATTATTAATTATTCTTTGGTTTTGATAAGCTTAGTTGTCAATAATGGAGAAGTGTGTTTTGAGGTTTGTGCCTAGCATTCATTATGATGAAGACTATCAATAGAATCTTCTAGATGCTACTCCCTCCGTTTCAAAATATAAGATGTTTTAGCTTTGTGAAAGAAGTGTATCTAGACTCCTTTTAGTTATAAGGTTCATATAGTTTTGGAGTGAACCTACACACTAAAAAGGGTCTAGATACACTTATTTCACAAAGCTAAAACATCTTATATTTTGAAACAGAGGGAGTAGAATGGAAAAGAAGATCCAACGGCTAAAAATATTGGGATTCGTGAGTCTTGATAGAACAATCAATATTCAAAGTTCTTCGTACATTATATAGTGGTAAGATAAGATATACCTCTACTACTATAATTGAGTAGTTTTGAATTGGATACATAGCACCAATCCTGACTGCTGGACTGTTAGATCCAGTGGTTCAGAGCAGCTGGATTCATGTTGAACAGTATGTAGAGCAAACCCCACCATCTTCTAGAACCAGCATGTCACACCCCTCCCAAAAAAATCCATAGCACTATAGGATGTATTCTCAGTATGTGTAGATAGTTAGTATTAATAGACTTAATGTATGTCTTTCTCTAACAAGACTATTGGTTAACTACAACTTGATGTTTGTTAATAAATCACATTTCATATAGTATATATATGTGTATCACATGCCTTTTACTAGTATATATATAACTAGTAAGTTGCACGTGCCATGTAATATCATCATTATATAAAATTATGAAATATCATCATTATATAAAATTATAATAGGTAAAGCACAAAAATTTATAAATTTGATCAACATACATAAAGTATGGGTGTATATTTGGTTCTTTTACTTTGTATCATCATGAAGAAGTCAAATATTATTAGCTACCTAATACTTGAATTTTTTGGTAACATGGTCGAAAGAAATGAGGGAGAATATTCTAGTATGATGGAGAAGTGTGTTTTGTGGTTTGTGCATAGCATTCATTATGTTGAAGACTATCTATAGAATCTTATAGATGCTAGAATAGAAAGAAGATCCAACGGTTGGAAATATTAGGATTTGCGAGTCTTGATCCAATGGTCAACATTCAAATTTATTCGTACACTATATAGTGGTAAGATATACTACTCGTGTTACTCCATGTCACACCCCGAGAAGACGAAGGACGCACCCAGTCATCACACACACACACAAAGTCCATGAGTGCTTGCCACACAAGCACATGGAATTGTTCATGCACAATTCACCCTTTTATATTTTTTCAATTTGTTTGGCTAACATTGCCCACTTAAATGATATTTTAGGTCAACTTGTGGAACTTATTAGGTAAACTTTGAACTGCAAGCTCGCAATATATTTATCTTAAATTTATTTGCCCTAAATAATCCTTGTATTGTTATGTGCTAACAAATTCGTCCACTTGCTTGAAAGACTTTAAGCGAATTTACATAAATTATGTCAGATTTGATCTAGAAGCGTGTGGTATATATACCACACCTAAAATTGTCCACAAATCGTTTTATGGAGAAAGTGCAACATGATTTATGGATAATCCCCTAGTTTGAGTTTTCAAGCCTTGCTCCTATGTCATTTCACCCACTTAAACCGAAGTTAGGTTAATTTTGAACTTCTAGCAAGGCTCACAAAGATTGCTCTCGAAGTTATACTATGAAACTATTTTGAAGGTATACACGGTCGGTCAATATCTTGAAAATCGCACAGATTTGTGAATGACTCAATATATTGATATATATGAATTTGCATGCTGGCAACTCTGATGGCCCACAAGTATAGGGGGTATATCGCAGTATTTTTGATAAGTAAGAGTGTCGAACCCAACGAGGAGCAGAAGGTGCTGGCTAGTGCTATGGATCAGGAATTCTTTGCAAATACTTAGCAAACGGATTTTTTAGGGGTTTTCGATAAAGCAAGTAAATAAAGTATGAGTAAATAAAAGACAGTAGGAATAAATGCAGCAAGTGGCCCAATCCTTTATGCAGCAAAGGACAAGCCGGTTGTATTACTTAAGATGACCAAACGTTCTCGTGGACACATGGGAAGACTGTCAAGTGCTTTCGCTTCATATAGTTGATTAATGTTCTTTAGCTTTCTAAGTGTTGTGTGGGTGAACATGTGCTAATGTACCGCCCCATCCAAGACTAATACATACTTGTGATTATACCCCTTGCAAACATCCGTAAGTACAAGAAAGTAATTAAGGTAGAAACCTAACCACAACTTTAAACTCTAAGACACTTACGTCCCTTGTGCAATGGTTTCCTAACGAGGGTTCAGGTTTCTGTCACTCCGGCAACCCCTACGATTAGTAGCCAAATACACAATGCATTCCCCTAGGCCCATATAGGTGAAGTGTCATGTAGTCGATGTTCACATGAAACCACTATAAGAAGTACACCACAACTTAAATAACAATCTATTGAATCTTTCTCAACGCAACTCCACTACTAACAACAAGACTTCTCCCATGTCCTCAAGAACAAAACGAACTACTCACAAGACATCATATGGATCATGATCAGAGATGGAATAATGATGTATAACAATCTGAACATAAACAATAATTCAATGGTTCACTCAATAGCATCAACTACAAAGAGTAATCAACACTGGGAAAGTTTCCCCTATGAAATATGCAAGATTCAACGCAATTGTTACAGCAATATGGAGATGGTGATGAGGGTACTGATGGTGATGATGATGGTGATGATGATGATGATCCCGATGAAGTCGAGCTTGATGGTGGAGTTGATGGCGACGATCTCCCCTCTCCGGGAAGGAATTTCCCCGGCAGAAATCTGTCTGCCGGAGAGATCTTTCTCTCTCGGTGTTTCCCCCCGCAGAGGCGGCGGAATCTTTCTCTGTTCGCTCCCCGAGTCTTAGGGTTTCGGGAGGTTGATATACGCCAGTGGGGAGAGGCTGGAGTGGGCCAGGGTGGCCACACCACCTCCAGGCGTGGCCTAGGCCTGCCCGTGCCGTGGGGTGGTGTGGGACCCCTGTGGCCCACCTCCACTCCATCTTCTAGCATGCTTAGTCTTCTGGAAAAATAGGATTTTCAGTATATTTTCCCGGATTTTCTGATCTTTGCGAATTTTTCCTCCAAACAACACCTTTTCCATCAGAATCTTGACTGCAGCGGTTCATGCCCCAAAAGTCATTAATCATGCAAAAATAGATGAAATAACATAAGTATCACCTCTCAATATAAAATATATCAATGAATAATAGTGAATTAAGACATAGAATAGTGATGCAAAATGGACGTATCAACTCCCCCCAAGCTTAGACTTCGCTTGTCCCCAAGCGAAACTGAGCTCAATAAACATGGCCTCAGGTTTATGGAGTGAAGAGTCGATAAAAGAATATGGACAAAAAGCATCACATTCATCAAATACATAGATCATAATAGAAGACAACTCACTATTATATAACTCAACTTGTAACAAGTAAAGGAAACACAATAAAGATACATAAAGTGAATCATAATTGGTAATGGCAAACTTAGCTCTTGGTCGAAGAATAGTTGATAATATGCTGGAGTTCACAAATAGCTGGCTTTTCAATGAAAGCTTTCAAAGTAGTAAACATCAAGATAAGAGCAATGTGCAAAACAAGGAACAAAAGACATGATTGCATAAATCATCATATGCATGAATGAAACACAACAACTCAAGATACTTGCTGAGATAGAAGGGAGTAGGTTTACTGACTCAACTACAAAGTAAAAGAAAGGCCTTTCAAAGAGGGAAGCAGGGATTGCAAGTCTCATAAAGAGCTCCCAAAAATTATGATACTTACTAGCTTTCAGCTCTCATTGCCCCTATCATAGGCATCTTTAGGTGATTAAGGTTAAAGTGATAAAAAATGAGGATATGCATTGACAAGTTGTAAATTGAGAATCTCATGCCCCTTGAATACGAGGGTCGCTCCTCATGCTACTCAAGTTTAGTCACCGGTAAGTTCTTGTCATCGTAAGCATATGTGTATCATTGAGAAGCACCAACAGGGTACCCCTTGCCCGATGATATGGAAGAATCCCCATATCAAAATGACAAGGCAAGCAGACAACAAGTATCTCAGCAATCTTCTTATTTACCATGGGAATATGGTGCTTTTTCTCTCTTTCCTCTTTTCATAATATCTCTTTTTTTTCTTTTTTCTCAATCTCTATCTCTTTTTTTTATAAGAAGAATGCTTCATAGATACTCGTTGTGGTTACGCTGCAGGTTTTCACCATGTCAGCATGGATTAGACCAGCGGCCCAGGCGTTTCTCTAACACATATGCATAAATCCATGGACTTACAAGCTCCCCTTTCATTTCACACCGACGACATCCATAGACAAAAGAACATGATATCAACTTGGTACAAAGTACTAGTGCAATGTTGAAAGCGTTCCCCATGATAGCATGGTTCTGCTAATTCACAACTTACAAAGCGCAAGCATAAACGCAACATAGGTGAGCACAATGGTTCAAGTTTATTAAATGCAAGAAAGTAAAGTGTGCCATCAAGTTCGTGAGAGCTTTAATCACTAATTTTCACATAACAAGTTTAATTTGGGAGGTAGATAAAACAAGAATTTACTTGGAATAGAAATAATGCTACTAGGTAGGTATGGTGGACACAAATGGCAAAGGTTTTGGTTTAAGGGAGTGGATGCACGAGAAGAATTCCCTCTCTGTACAGGTTTTTGGCTAGCAAGGCTGGGTAGCAAGTATAAGAGTTGAAGGAAACAAACAAACATACAAAGGATAAAGACAAACATGCAATCTTCCTTGGAAGCACAAAAGATCTTAACTAGAGAATACTAGACTTATGGGAAAATCAAGAAAGAAAGATGATGAAATTATTTTTCTTTAGAGTACTTCTATCTTTTTCTTTTCAACTCTCAAAAAGGTGTTGCTACTGATCGAGCCAGGTTTGCCAAAACCAACTAAATTAACTCAATGATCCCAAAGTGATACCAATACTACCAACAAGATCAATCATATAACCACGAATTGAAAACTAATATAAGCTATGAAAAAGAGAGAATGATAGAACCTCTCATTAATATTTCATAACAAAAACTCACACCAAGGGATACATATCTAACAAGAGAGGGGACACTTCCATAATGCAAACCATACTACATAATAACTCCTCTATTCATGATATGACTCTACTAATAAGGTAAAAAGGTAGAAGATAGTGATGTGATACCGCGGCACTCCCCCAAGCTTGGAACAAACCAAGGGGATGCCAAACCTGATGACGAGTTACTCCTTCGGTGGTGGTGGTATCCTCTTGATGAGCTCCTTGATCAGTTTCCCCAAGTACTCAGTCTCGAAGGTGAGATTACGAATCAGCTGTGAGTTTTGCTCAATGCGGCTCATGATCATGTCCTGTTGAGAATTCCAGCTCTTGCTATTCTTTCCCCACTCCTCCTCCTTGAAGTCTTCTTTTCCTGCATGGCTAGAACGAGGCAAATCCCAATTGGAGGGTAATTTCCCCTTGGGCATATTCTCGTATTGATGCTTATGGATAAGGGTATGGAAAGGATTCCTGGTGCGTGGAGGAAGTGACCAGGGATCTAAAAGGTGATGAGGAGGCTTCCCTCTAATGGCTGGATTTGCCACCACTCCAATGCTTGGAACGGTAGTGCCGGCGTGCGGGTGTTGGCCTTGCTCCTCCTTCACTCTTGATCTCCTTCTCCTTCCTGGGGTCTTCGGGGTCTTCCTCCATAGGCTCCTTTCCTTTATCCTTGGCAAACACCATTGTGCTTCTAAGCTCTCAAAGATTATGTCCTGACAGAAACAGATCGAAACAAAAACACGACGAAAACACAATATACGAACCTCGGAAGATCTGGGGGGGTTATATATTATGAAGTTTCACATCAAAAGGAAGGTACTGGGAGAAAACGAGTCAGAGGCAGAGTCCTGGGTGGCCTCACCACCTGGTGGCACGGCTAGGGGTGGGCCCGCACCATGGGGTGGTGTGGCCCACCCTGGCTCCGGTTCCGTCCCTTTTTCGCTTCAAAACTTTCCTTATTGACTGAAAACTGCAAAAATATAGTTGGATTGTATTTTCGCAGAACTTTTCTTAGCAGAACTATTACCTAGTTGGAAACGGACTCTGCAGGTCTCTAAATTTGGTATCTAGTAGATTCTTTCGGAGTCACCACTTGAATAACATCAATATATTCATCTTCATTCACTTATTACTTGAGTCATAAAACCCTTCTCTTCCTTATTACACCATTATCTCCACTTCCTGGAAATTTCTTTCACACAAAACTCCACACAGTTATCATTAGCAACATTAGTATATATGAAGTGATAGAACCTTTTGAGTCCAAATTCAACTGAAAACCATCAAAACATAGGCTACTGTAGCAACTCCTTCTGAAAACCAAAAAGAATTCAAAAAGGAAATCGAATAAAGAAGCAAATGTAAGAGTGGCTAAATCTGTCAAAACAGACCAGTAGGTAAAGATCAATTTTTTTGAACATCTTCTGTTGCTCAAATCAAAAAGTGCAAAACTAACGAAAGTTAAATAACAACCTGGGGCAGAAGCACCAAAAATTACATATAAATCCGACATACAGAGATCTCTTACGAATTTTTACGGTGAAGCACAAAAATCTGTTTCGGGACAGCAACTTCCCCAAATCTTACTTCTCTCTCATTAGAGGTTGATCTTGACACAAAAACCAAACAAAACAGATAAGGAGCGGTTATTACCGAAGTAATAACTTCCAAGACTCAAAGAAACAAAAAAAAAACTAAAAGCAAGAACAAATTGGGTTGTCTCCCATAAAGCTCTTTCTTTATAGCCATTAAGATGGGCATGATAATTTTGAAGAAGCTCTCATACGGATATGAATTGAAGTGAAAGAGAGCATTAAGAAGCAAAAACACACACATTTAAGTCTAACCAACTTCCTATGCAAGGGGATTTTGTAAAAAAATAAGTTATTGAAACCAAAGGCAACTTGCATAAGAAGGCAAAAGAAGCGCAATATAAAAACTTTCAGCATAAAACGAGGAAACTTGATATTATTGAGATACATAAGAACACTTTTCCCTCTATCATAGTAACTTTCAGTATCATGCATAAACTTAACAATATAGCTATCACAAGGACCATCATAGCAATGATCACTTATTCTAACAGAAAACACGGGAATACTAGCTCTCATAACACTACTATGTGAAACAATATTAGAGGTATCCTTACAAAGGATAGGGTGTCCCTCTTTTTCATATTTAGTGACAAAGTCTTTCACACTTGCTATTATAGGTTCATCAACCATTTGTTTATCAGGTTCAATGGTTTTATTCATACTTTCATTAACCATACTAGCTATCATAGAATGCTCCTTTACCTTAACTGGAAAAGGCATTTTCTCAATATAAGGTTTAGGTAAAACATGATTAGCAGTATAAACTTCAGTATTCCTTGCAGGAACACTTTTAGCAACATCTTTATAAGGTTCATGATACTTATTCCACTTCTTTTTAGGCACTTCAATATAGGAAGCGAAAGCCTTAAAATAAGAAGCAATAGCTTGTGAGTCTAGACCATAAGCATTTTTAATATTTTGAAAGTCATCAGTTCCCATAAAAGATTCAATGCATTCATAATCATAATTTATACGTGACTTTCTACCTTTGTCATTCTCCCAAGCTTCAGCATTGTCTTGAATACTGTCTAGAAGGTCCCATATAGCTTCTTCTTCCATGCGAGTGAATGATCCAGCGCAAGAAGCATCCAATAAATCTTTATCATGTAGAGGGAGACTTGCATAAAAGTTATTGATAATAATATTGTTGGGGAGCTCATGAATGGGACATTTAAGCATTAGTAACTTCAATATCCCCCAATCTTGAGTTGTACTCTCTCCATCAAGAGGCCAAAAGTTGTATATTTGATTGCGATATTTATGAATCTCACTAGGAGGATAAAAATTTGAATAAAAGAGAGGCACTATTTCCTCCCATTCCAGAGCTTGACCATTCTTCAGCAGCTTATACCATTCCTCAACTCTTCCTTTCAGTGATAATGAGAATAACTTCTTCTTAACTTGATCTGTAGTAATACATGTACTTGAACAACCCGCATAATTCGTGTATAAAGAGTAAATGATCACCATGATGGACAGTTCAATCCCCAACATAGTAGTTATCCATAACACGATCAATAATTCTTGTAGGTATTTTTAAAACATCATTCTCAGCAGGTGGTGGCTTATCTACTACCTTAGCAGTGGTAGTAGCATTACCAAATAAGAAACTCAGCGAATTATCCATAATGAAAATAAAGCAACTAACAGAAGTAAACAATACTCACAGTAGAAGTTTCCTTTACCAGTTCCACTCTCCAATAGCGCTTCACTCCCCGGCAACGGCCCTAGAAAATAGTCTTGATGACCCACAAGTATAGGGGGTGTATCGCAATATTTTTGATAAGTAAGAGTGTCGAACCCAACGAGGAGCAGAAGGTGCTGGCTAGTGGTATGGATCAGGAATTCTCTGCAAATACTTAGCAAACTAATTTTTAGGGGTTTTCAATAAAGCAAGTAAACAAAGTACGAGTAAATAAAAGACAGTAGGAATAAATGAAGCAAGTGGCCCAATCCTTTATGCAGCAAAGGACAAGCCGGTTGTATTAGTTAAGATGACCAAACATTCTCGAGGACACATGGGAAGACTGTCAAGTGCTTTCGCTTCATATAGTTGATTAATCTTCTTTAGCTTGCTAAGTGTTGTGTGGGTGAACCTGTGCTAATGTACCACCCCATCCAAGACTAATACATACTTGTGATTATACCCCTTGCAAACATCCATAAGTACAAGAAAGTAATTAAGGTACAAACCTAACCACAACTTTAAACTCTAAGACCCTTACGTCCCTTGTGCAATGGTTTCCTAACGGGGGTTCAGGTTTCTGTCACTCTGGCAACCCCTATGATTAGTAGCCAAATACACAATGCATTCCCCTATGCCCATATAGGTGAAGTGTCATGTAGTCGACGTTCACATGACACCACTAGAAGAAGTACACCACAACTTAAATAACAATCTATTGAATCTTTCTCAACGCAACTCCACTACTAACAACAAGACTTCTCCCATGTCCTCAAGAACAAAATGAACTACACACAAGACATCATATGGATCATGATCAGAGATGGAATAATGATGTATAACAATCTGAACATAAACAATAATTCAATGGTTCACTCGATAGCATCAACTACAAAGAGTAATCAACGCCGGGAAAGTTTCCCCTATGAACTCTGCAAGATTCAACGCAAATGTTACAGCAATATGGAGATGGTGATGAGGGTGCTGATGGTGGTGGTGATGATGATGATCCCGATGAAGTCCAGCTTGATGGTGGTGTTGATGGCGACGATCTCCCCTCTCCGGGAAGGAATTCCCTCGGCAGAAATCTGTCTTCCGGAGAGATCATTCTCTCTCGGTGTTTTCTGCCCTGCAGAGGTGGCAAAATCTTTCTGCGGTCGCTCCCCGAGTCTTAGGGTTTCGGGAGGTTGATATACGCCAGAGGGGAGAGGCTGGAGTGGGCCAGGGTGGCCACACCACCTCTAGGCGCGGCCTAGGCCTACCCGCGCCATGGGGTGGTGTGGGCCCCCTGTGGCCCACCTCCACTCATCTTCTGGCATCCTTAGTCTTCTGGAAAAATAGGATTTTCCGTATATTTTCCCGGATTTTATGATCTTCACGAATTTTGCCTCCAAACAACACCTTTTCCATCAGAATCCTGACTACAGCGGTCCATGCTCCAAAAGTCATCAATCATGCAAAAATAGATGAAATAACATAAGTATCACCCCTCAATATAAAATATATCAATGAATAATACTGAATTAAGACATAGAATAGTGATGCAAAATGGACGTATCAAACTCTTATACGTATTTGGCAAAAAACAAACAATATAAAGAAAAATGAATAAACGAAAAGGGTCCGCATGACATCCTCTCGTGTGCAGTACCTGCCATGAAAAAATGGTAAGCATGAGATTTGAAACATTGAAAAAAGCCATCGTCACATTGGATATGGCCTGAACACTCGAGGGTTTCTGTAACATCCCAAAACTTCAATCCAAGCTTATCAAGATCTAAATCATCAAATTTGGGGTTAACAAAAACTTTTCCAAGTTTAAAATGAAAGCATTCATATATGTGTGCATTTAAAATAGGAGTTGTTTGAATTGCCATGCTTGATTGATCCAATGCTTGTAAAATGTTTCTTAGGTGATTTAAACATCATCTACATCATTCCCAAGCTTTTCCTAAAGAAAATCTAATAAAAAAGAATTAAAAAGGAGGAATGGTCATTTTGGCAAATTTAACTCTCATGCCTACTTTGGCTATTCCTAGTACTCAAAACTTAACAGAAACAATTCTTGATCTTTGCACCCCTTGCTAGTACATATAATGAGGTACCAAGGCCCACCTTTGGATCTGCTAAAAACATTCTGTTAACTATTTTAAATGACAGTTTAAAATTGAATCTAATGCATATGCATAGATCACCCCTATTTCAAAAACCACCTATTTGAGCTCCACTTTCAAAACCCTTGCAACCAGAGACTACCTATCACTAGTGGAGATCATTCAAAAATTTTGAAACCAAAATTCAAAAGTTTCTTTGATGCGGCCATTTCATCAAACACTTGGCATGCATAATCTCTACTCTAATCCTAGCTTACTGTTTACTATAGTGTTTTGCCCCCAATTGATCTTCATTTATATCCCCTGTACCCTCTTGATCTAACCAGAGTCTAACCACCCACTCCCTTAACCCCTAGTGGCACGACCATGCCATGCCGAGCCGCCTCTCGCCGGCCAACCTGGCCCTCACCGCAGCAGACCGCCCCTCTCCCTCTCTCCATGTCTAGGAGGTAGTTCACACCTCACCGCCACCCCCTGTCCCTTGCCCGAGCCCAGCCGTGTAGTGGACCACCGAGGACAAGTCGCGCCCAGTGCCACCGCACCATGCCAGTGCCGCCCCTAGAGCGTCCCCTGTCCCCGCTCGCACAGACCGCCCCTTGGCAGCCGCCCATGCCCGCCGCTCCGCCTCGACCTGGAGAACACCCCAGACACCCCCGCTAGCCGCCCAACGCCTCACAGCCACCGCTCGCCGTGGACACCGCCGCCTCTGCCGCTCAGAGCACCACCTCGCCTAGACCGCGTGCCACCGCCCCTACGGCCGCATTCAAGTTCTAGGGCACCGCCAGGGAACCGCCCATCGATCGCCACCCCCAACCATGCCTCTACCCCGCCGTAGCCATGTCGCCACCGTCGACTGCCCATCTCGCTCGGTCTCACCGTCGGGCCTATAAAAGGAGCCCTCCCCAGCCTCTTCTCTCCACACCATTCCACTCCCCTCACCTCTCTGAACCTCACCCACCTATCGCCGGAGCAAAGGGAGCAGCAACTCGTCGGAATTGGAGCCGGAGCAGCCGCGGTAGGAGGAGAAGGGCGCCGTTGATTGCGACCACCCCAAGCTCCGCCGCAACCGCGCCTCGCCTCGCCGTCGTCTTCCACGTTGTTTGCCCGCCTCGCCGACCCCGCTAGAGCCCTGGTATGCCTCCAGTAGACCCCCACCGAGCCGCTAGGGTTCGAGCTTGCCGGCGACCTGTTCGTCGTCGACGACGACCCTCAGCCGTAGATTCCTATTCTAATCGCACGACCCACAGAGCGCGTACCGTTTCGCGTTTTAAGTGACGCTGACACGCGGGACCCCCCTGTCAGCTGAGCCCCATGCCCATTTCTTTTCCCGCGCTAGCCCACCTATTCAAATCTGGATTTTTCTTTTTAGTTAAATCAAGTTTATGTCCCCTAGTTTGAAAATCAATTCAGAG
This sequence comes from Avena insularis, assembly GCA_023614405.1. Classification (NCBI taxonomy): domain Eukaryota; kingdom Viridiplantae; phylum Streptophyta; class Magnoliopsida; order Poales; family Poaceae; genus Avena; species Avena insularis. The sequence continues at coordinate 457,805,781 of CM042694.1, forward strand.
AGTTTTAGAAATCCAAATTGCGTGAAACTAATTTTGTCTGAAAGGTATTAAAATGATCTATCCAAGCCCGTTGGATTTACTTCAATTAGAGTTATAGATCTCTCCTAATAAAAATAAGAAGACAAAAGCTTTTGCAACTTGCAACATTTTTATAAAATCAACAAAGTTAGCTTTTGAGTTGATTCCAACTCTCAAAAATCACATTTCATCATATCTATCTAAATATGTAATAATATTAAGGTTTACATGTAGTGACTTTGGACTAGTTCCAAAATAATGCTATATAGGCATTTCTAGTCACTTTAAATCATTAAATAATGAACTTAAACCAAAGTAATACTGATCCAACCCTTAAATCTCATTCCCACATATTAGAATATGTGGTGAAGACATGTGTCAACATGATCCCATGTTTTAATTGGTGAATATTAAATGATAGTTAATTTTTCAATGAGTAGAAATTACTTTTCTAAAATAAAAAGAAAGAAACTATTGAATTAAACTTGTGATGCTTGTGATGATAATAGATCATCAATTGTGTGTTTTAGAATGCTATCTAGCCTTGTTAAGTATTGTTTGGTGATTATCTACTCCGTATGTATTGTTATAGAAGATAGTACCGACCAAGCTTACGAGGAGGAGGAGTGCTATCAAGACGAAGACGAAGAAAACTTCAACCACTGCACCAACCAAGGCAAGCTATTATTGGCAAGCTAACCCTTGCAAAACACACTTTAGCAAGCCACCATTAATAGTACAAGCTACCCTTAGAAAACTAGAATCAAACTAGATGGTTTAGCAAAGATGCCATAAGCATGCTTTGATCACACCCCCTTTTTGTACCTCAAGTCTTATTGACAAGTTTTACTCCCCTTAGTACACAAAGTTCTTTACTTGTTTTGAAGGTAGCATAAAAAGTATAAAACTTGACCTACTTAGAAACCTTTAGATGTCATTCTATGGCAGGAGATTTAAACCATCTTTTCCACCTTAGTGAACACTCTTAACTTAGTATTATAGAGTAATCAAAAACTTGAGTCACTTTAGATGGGAACACTTGGTGAAAATGAATTATGAAAACCTTGGAATGACGATTCATGCTATTGAGATGTTTTGACATGTGTTGAGAAACACAACTGGTTTATGATGATGAAAATGATGAGGCGTGAGCCTTAACCCTTTTATAAAACTGATGGTTGGATTCGGATGCGATACCATTCCAAATTTACCGTACAACCACACTACCTGAATTGGGTAAGGCTTAGCTGGAAATTTATATGCATTAGTATTAGTTCCCTCACCGGAGAGGTTTGAGCTGAGGCTACCTCTCAATGTTGTCCACCTATGCAGTGCCCAAGATGACTGATGGTCATGGTTGGGAGGCCATGCTCATAGGAGAGGTGCTTATACTAGGCTGTGTAAAGGGAAGGTTATGTTTGATTATCTACATACTAAGTATGATGATTCAGGGTTACCCCTGACAGATGTATCGAATCTTGTGGTGAAAGTGTACCACCTCTGCAGAGTGTCAAACTATTCGAATAGCCGTCGTGATTATGGACGATTGGAATGGCCATCTTTGTTTAGTTGCGGATGTTTTCCAAATAACTTGAAATGAATGATGAACTTTGACTTGATCACAATAGGGTTGTGTTTATGATGATAGCTTCCCATCTTAAGTGATTATAGAACTTTACTTTATCTTTCTTTGTTTCATAACTCAACTTAGGTTTCAAACTTAACTTTATAGTTAAACTTAGCTCTAGCACTTTAACTTAGAATTATACTACTTGTTCGTGGTAGTTTGCGAGTACTTAAAGAGTACTCATGGCTTTTGTCCCTGGCTATTCTCATGGCTAGACTATGAAGGAGACTATCAAGAGGATGGTCAGCAGGACGGCTATGATAACTAGGACTATCTGCCTTCATCAGCATTGCCTGTGCCCCTGAAGATGGACCCCACCGCTACGCTATCTTTTATTTCCGCTGCTTGTTGTATTAAAGACTGGATCATGAGATCCTTATTTGTGTAAGATCTTATGTATGGTTTGTAATGGATGATGTACTGTGATATCTAATCCGTTATGTCTCGCAAAAATGGTAATCCTGGGATTGCGAGGTATGGCATAACGGGCATCTGGGATTAAAAATCTGGGTGTTGACAGTTTCTCGAGCCAAACGACCGATTAGGTCATGGCCATATCTATATCATAGTTCATGATATTGTTCCCATATTTGGTAGATAGGTGTGTCTAGCCATTATATACAATAATGCTGGGCTGGGAGTTTTGAACTAGTATTAGGAAAAACATGTTCAAATTTCTAAGTGTATCTTTAGGGTCCCTATTGTAGAAGTGTAGGTCCCGGATGTATTTTGGTTTTCTTTTAGGGATACTATGTAATTTTTATGCCCACCCTTGGATTTTAACGCGCACCTTCTTGGTACTTCGGGGAAGATTCCTTGTTAGAAAGTTCCGAGTGACCGGAATTATTTTGCGCACGAATATTTTTGATTTGAATGCCCTAGACCCAATTTTTAGAAAAAAAAGGACTATTGTGCAAAACTTGAGTAGTCCGTACTTCTACTGAACCAGGGGCACCAGAAAATTAACCCCAAATCTTCCAAAGAAAAAACGGAGGAAAAAAAGAAAAAACAAGAAGAGATTATTAGAGAATATAAATGGGAGGCAGCACGAGAGCAGTGAAGGAGTTGAAGGCGGTGCGATGTTAGAGTAAAGCTAGTTTGACGGGTTTCTAACACGAGGTACATGTACCTACTATTAGTAGTACAGTACTACCTACTACTAGTAGTACTACTATGTTTTCTCTCTCCTTCGCTGTTGATGTCTACGCACTTCTATTCTTGTAGACAGTTGTTGGGCCTCCAAGTGCAGAGGTTTGTAGAATAGCAGCAAGTTTTCCCTTAAGTGGATCACCCAAGGTTTATCGAACTCAGGGAGGAAGTGGTCATAGGTATTCCCTCTCAAGCAATCCTGCAATCAAGATACAAGAAGTCTCTTGTGTCCCCAACACACCCAATACACTTGTCAGGTGTATAGGTGCACTAGTTCAGCGAAGAGATAGTGAAATACAAGTGGTATAGATAATTATAAGTGGTAACGGTGATAGAACATACTTGATGGCATGGAAAAGACTAAAGGCAAACTGAAATAAAGATGGAAGCAAGCAAACATGTAACAGATCTAATTGCAAATGGTGTATCAATGCTTAGAAACAAGGCCTCGGGGTCATACTTTCACTAGTGAACACTCACATATAAATATATTCTCTTCATGATACTAGTCTTAACTACTCTCCAGTTGGACACTCTAATCGATGGTAGGGCTATAACAACACACCTCAAAGTAAGCCTTCCCCATCTAGAAAACCCCACACTGTCACCTTGAGCACTAGATGGTTCCAACAAACACCACAATTTCATAAAGACATCCAACTCCAAATATAACTCATAACAAGTATTTGTAATCTCTAGCCTAAGTGCCACCATGGTGAGCACGTTGTCACTTTCACACACATGGGGAGAGCAGAGATTCATTAAAGCACTTGAGTAGCAGAATAGATCTATAGATTACAAGCTCATGATCTCAATAAGATCATGCATAGAGAGAGAGATGCACACATAGCTACCGGTAGAACCCTTAGCCTCGAGAGAGAACTACTCCCTCCTCATCATGGGAATCAGCAGCGGTGATGGAGATGGTGGTGGAGATCGATGGAGATGGCTCCGAGGGCACTTCCCCGTCCCGGCAGGGTGTCGGAACAGAGACTTTATGTCCCCTGAATCTCCCCTTCGGTGGCGGCGGTGCTGCGGAACTTTTTGTGGCTAGAGGCTTGACTATTTAGGGTTTTCGCATCGGGAGGCTTCTTATAGGCAAAGAGGCAAGGTCGGTGGGCGGCCAGGGGGCCCACACCACCTGGTGGCGCGGCCAGGGCTAGCCCGCGCCACCACATGGTGTGGCCATGCCCTGGCCCTCCTCCGTATCGTATTCTGGCTCCATGAGTCTTCCGGTAAAATATCAACTTTGGCTTTTGTCCCATCCAATTTCGAGAATATTCATTTTCTGACTTTCTGGAACCAAAAACAGCAGAAAATAGGCAACTGGCACTGTGGCTCTTGTTAATAGGTTAGTCCAAGAAATCATATGAAAAGTACTCTAAAGTTGGAACAAAACACAAGAAAGTAGATAAAACCAAGCATGGAACATCAAAAATTATAGATACATTTGTAATGTATCAGCTGTCTCTCACCATCCATCCTCCCTCTCCCCTCCTGTGCAGCATCCCGCGCGCACCTGCCGGCTGATCTCTCCCTCGTCCCACTACGTGGCACCGCACACGTTTGCATTGGTACAGTCACGTTGTGTGTGTGTGTCTGGCGTGTTTTTTCTTGAGAAGAGTCTCTAGCGTGTTGGTCAGCTACCTTGGTGTGCATATATAGGAAGAGGACATCGCAAATTTCACCATGTCCTGCTCCATGTGTTGAAAAAACCACCACTTGGATAGTTTTTTTTGTAGTTTTCACCAGCTTTTGGTCTGATCAGTTGCAATTTCCACCACTTGGTCATCTAATTACCTATTTAGCTCTGCTGACAACATAACAGACAGTTGGGCCCGCCTTGTCAGTAATCCCATTAATTTAAAAATTTGTAAAAACTTACATGTTCATAAAAGGTTAATAATTCATCCAATATTTATAATTTTTTTGTGGTGAATGTAATATTCTCTACTTTATATGTAGCACCATTTTAAAAGATTTTCTGGCTATAGTGTTTTCACCCATGACACGGTAAACGGTTCATAGGAAAATAATTATACACTAGATGCTTTATAGGGCCTGATGTACCTATTTTTTAACATAATTGTTCATACCAAGAGCAATAATAGAGATCATGTAAAAAACAATATAGAGGAAAGAGAGGGGCATGCATAGAGAAAAATAGAGGATATATACGGGATATAGTTTAGTCTTAGCTATACCATTACTAGTAAGTTGCATGTGAGACTCATATAATAGAAGTATAACATATCATCAGTACTATATATAAAATTATAATTGTAAAGTTAAGAAAATAATTATGATTTTGATCCACATCCATAAAGTACTGAGTGTATATATATTTGTTTCTTATAGTACTTTATATCATGGATAAATCAACCTTTTATTACCTATGGCCCCCAAAAGAAAACTTTATTACCTACGGAAAACTCGAAAATTTTGCTAACATGCTCGAGAGAAAGGACGGAGAAAATTTTAGAATGATGGAGAAGTGTGTTTTGAGGTTTATGCATATAGCGTTTCACTGTGCTACAGACCAACAGTACTACTAGTAAGTTGCAAGTGCCTTGCACGTGAGAATCAGATAATAGAAGTATGACATATCATTTTTTATATAATATTATAATTGGTGAAGCTCAAAAATAATTATAATTTTGAGCCACGTCCATAAAGTATCGGGTGTATTTTGTTCTTGTACTTTGTATCGTGTACAAATCAACCTATTAACGACCTAGTACTCCACATGCTCTAGAGACATGATGGAGAAGATTCTAGAATTATCGAGAAGTGTGTTTTGAGGTTTATGCATAGCGTTCATTATGCTAAAGAGACTAGAAAGTTGCACGTGCCTTGCACGTGATACTTAGATAGTATATGTAGGACATATCATTACTATATAAAATTATAGTTGGTAAAGCATAAAAAAATACAAATTTGATCAACATCTAGAAGTCAAAGATTATTAGCTACTTAACACTTGAAATTTTTGATAACATGGTCTAGAGAAGCGAGGGAGAAGATTCTAGTATGATGGAGAAGTGTGTTTTGAGGTTTGTGCATAGAATTAATTATGCTGAAGACTATCAATAGAATCTTCTGTATGCAAGAATGGAAAAGAAGATCCAACAGCTGTAAATGCTAGGATTCGCGAGTCTTGATCCAATGGTCAACATTCGAAGTTATTCGTACACTATATAGTGGTAAGATAAGATAAGATGGTAAGATAATGGAGAAGTTTTGAATTGGATATTTAGAACCAATCCTGACTGTTAGATCCAATGGTTCAGAGCAGCTGGATTCATGTTGAATAGTACCGAATTCCACCATGCTTAGAACCATCATGTCACACCCCTGCCCAAAAAAATTCCATAGCACCATAAGCTATATTCTCAATATGTGTATATAGTTATTATTAATAGACTTATGTATACCATTTTTCTCTAACAAGACCGTTGGTTAATAAAAACATAATGTTTGGCAACAACTTAATGTTTGTTAAACCCTCATGTGATCTGTCCATATAAAAAACACAGTGACAGGAACCATGGAGCATCATCATACGTCTTCCCTTCTCCTTTTTTTGCAAAAAGGATCCTGGCATTAAAACAAACATTGAACAGTACAAAGCACCTTAACAAAAACAAAAATTACATCGAAATCCTAGAGATGCCCTTCGCCTTCAACCTCAGTTCCCCACACCACGAGGAGCAATGGTACCTGCTAGATTGACATGTTTTTTTGCAAACCTGTCAAGAATATCCTTGCAACAGAGGATGGTGGCCGTGCAAGCGTTTTTCAGGCCTGACGTGCCCTAGAATACACACTTCTCAAGGAGGCTGATGAGGAGGTCCAGCTCGTCGTGCTGGGCAAGACGTTGTGTGATAATAGCTACCTCCATGTAGACGTCTACCGATGCAGCGGGAAAAGCCTCAGAAAGCTGCAGGGCCAGCAGTGCGTGGAATAGATCGTCTCTAGAGAGATGAGTCAAGGAACCCGTGAGAACGGCAACAACCTGGGGCAAATCTATTAGGTTCGCAACATAGAAAACATAAAATTTCCTACGCAGTGAACAACTAAGCACCAAGATCTATCTACCTAGATACAATCAATGGATGGATATACATACATAGAGAACATACCCTTGAAGAGCGACAAAGCATTGTTAACAAAAAATGATTTCGTGGTTGATGTAGTCATACACCTGTTGATCTCAAGATCATGATAAAGTCCAGCGAGTCTAGTAGGTCTAGCACCAGCAAGTCCAGCACCACAAAGAAGTGGTGCATCCGTGATCGCACACACGTCCGGTACCCCGGCAACCTCCATGTCCTTGCTCCAACGATGCAACGGAAGAAGAAACTCCTTTATCGATAAAGCCACTAGAAACATGTATCTCGCTAATCTGAGACTATGGGTAATAATTTCTAGAGGGGGAGAAAGATCCTTCACCAGGAGGTCTGTGAGTGTGGAGGAGGATGTGCTCCTTATATTAGAGGAGGAGACTGCCCAAGGGAAATGGCTGCCAGCCATGGTGGGTGCCCCCACCTCTCGCTCATTCATGCGGGTGGAGCTCCCACTTACATAAACACACCTCCACTCACATGTCTACTCACATGCATTAAATTTCTACCAAATTTAATGCAAGATCTCATTAAATAAAAATATTTTATTAATTTTATTCAGAATTTTGTTAATTACTTTAATTAACAAATATTCACATAAAACCCCCTGCAATATTTTAATATCACATGTAGAACCAGTTTCTATAATTTCACCCGAAATAATTCCGGTTTCAATCAAAATTATTCCAGCGCTTTCTTAAATATTTATCTAAAACATATTTGCTCCAAATGGTGTCGGTACCCCTTAAGTGTATCACCGTACGGTTCACGAATAATGCAGACATGATAGAGACCCCTCTCCGATCAATTATCAGCAGCGGGACTTAGAGATCCGTACTGACTCCCACACATTCAATGATGACTCTAGTGATCATGTGAACCTTTTAATATCGTAACTAAATCCCTTTGTCTCGTGATATAATACATGTCCAAGATTCAATCATCGTTATATCCATACCTAGTTTGATCTCGTTAGCAACATGCACTCTTTTGTTGTTCTCGTGATATAACATTCTAGTGATCACATCACTTGCTTACAAGCTATCTCAATATGATATTACAAGAGGGCCTAGAGTATATCTATCCGTCATCAGGATGGACAAATCCCACTCTTGATCCATGAGCCTCTACGTAACACCTTCAGAGTATCTGAACCCACCTTTATTGTCATCCTGTTATGGTGTGACATTTGATGTTATCAAGTTACTCTTCCAGTGTTAGTGATTGACATGATCTTATGGTCTAAGGACTAGAATTACTTTGTATATTGTTATAGCAATATAAACACAATGAATTTGATTGTATTGCTATAATTTATATGAATGTTCATCACATCATTCCACCAATGTTGTGACATCGTTATTAACAACATCCAATGTCCATGATCAGAAAACCGTGATCATCTTGTTAATTAACGAGCTAGTTTATATGAGAGACATAACTAGGAACTCTTTATTTGTCTATTAAGCACACATGTATTAACATTTCCAATTAATATAATTATATCATGCAAAACAAACATTTATCCTAAAGATGGAATAAGATAATAACCACTTTATTATTGCCTCTCGGGCATATTCCCTTCAGATCAAGCCCTGGAGAGCAACCAGGACCACCAGGAGCCACATCCCCTTTGTCGTTCTGACGAGCCAGGGAACGCTGCCATTGCCGTCCCTGTTGTGCCTCGCCTCACCATCGTCCCTCTCGATGAGCTCTCCGACTTGCTGTTGGCTTCCTGTCTTGCCGAGCACGTCACCGCTAGCCAGCCCGCGCCCACCCAGCCTTGTCGTGCCGCTCACATCGTGCCAACGCTTGCGCAACATCAGATAGTAGTTCGCTCGTCGCTGTTCCACGAGAAAAACTGGTCGACATAGCCCTCCTTCAGAGTTTCTCACCGCATGAAAAGTGTAGATCGAAGTCCCCTCTCCATGTTTTGTTTTTGCGGCAAATTGTTTCGCCCAACCGTTGCGTCACCATCGTCACCGCAGAGTCACCGGATCCACTGCGCGCTACAGATCTGTTCTTCAACTTCGATAGTCGCAGTCGTGAACCTTTTGCACTTAGCCCCTGCTTTTTCCTGCATAAATACCACGTAGTCCCTGCCTGGCCCACCTGTCAGCCTCATCGCGCAAACCCATCTGATTTTTTTAAAGGAACCAAAGGTTTCCGGTATTCACATCGACCACAGCTCGGCGCCGTGTCCAGCGCCTCATTCATGCGCATCTTGTGATGTCCTCTTTCCTTACATGATAGTGACCTTGGGTAGAGCGGACCCGAGGGAGAAAGTTCTAGAGCACCTCCTTTCTCTAGCAAATGGCTGAGTCAGCGCTGGGCCCGCTTGTCAGCTTCTGAGGCTAGCTTCAACCTGAGTAATAAAAGTTTCTGTGATTTTCAAAATTCAAAAAATAAAACAAGAAATGAAATATATATGAATTAATTAATAACTTTTAAATGAATTTGAATTTGAATTCAAACTTAATATGAAATTAGTTTTGTTCTTTACGAAAATATTTTTAGAAATGAGTCAAACTAGTCAAACCTTTGACTTTGACCCTAATTTGAATTAATTTGATTTAAATATTGTTTTAAATTCATAATTTCGAATAATACAAATAATATATGTTTTTGAATCAGAAAAATATGAGGATTATGAATATGCTATTTAAAATCTGATTTGAGCAATTTAAAATTTCGAAATTATTTAAATACTATTAAATGCCTATTTCTTTAATAATTCGTAACTTTAATTCCGTAACTCTGAATTCGACAAATAATATGTCTAAATCAATTAGCATGACAAGCCCATTCTGATTATGCATTTAATGATATAATTTGAAGTATGAATCATATAAATATTGAGAAAACAAAAAGGTTAATGGGAGTAAAACATGCCTAAATAATTAATTAAAGTGATTTATTATTGTTCTCACACCTCACCCTTGTCATGTGTAACACCCCAAAAACCCTAACCAAGATTATCAAGTTCTAATCACCCAATTTAGGATTAACAAAAACTTTTATTCCAAAACTAAATATGAATACATGTGTGGTTTGCATTAGTGTAGAATTTATTGAAATTGCCATGTTTGATTGCTACAAATGATGGGAAATGGTTTAAAGGTGAATGCTACATCATCCAGACCATTTACAAACAAAATCCAAATAAAAAGAAATTAAATATGAATAAATAAAGCAAATGGTCATTTTGGCTAAACTTAACCACTAGGCCACTTTGAGTGTTCCTAGAAGAGAAATTCTAACAGAAACAATTCTACTTCTTTTCACCCATTGCTAGACCAAGTACAAGTGTATGAAGGCCCACTTTACAAACTTACAAAAACATTCTCCAAATCAATATAATGGACATTTGAAAATTGAATCAAGTGTATGTGGTAAAATCCAACCTTTTCAAAAACCCATCTAACAAATTCCCCTTGGCAAACCCAAGCAACCAGAGACACTCCAGCTTAAGTTAAGATCACTAAAAAAATTTGAATCAAAAATTTCAAACTAATTCTCTTGCGGCCATTTCATCAAACACCTTAATTACACAAATTAACTCACTTCCTAACTTCACTGTTTCCATAGTAATTCTTGACCATTTGGTCTCCTCTTAACTCCCTTGTCCCCTCTAGTGTCGAGCAGCACCCAGACCAACCCCCCTTTGGCCGTTATGCACAGTGGAGCACCACCCATTTTTGGTCGTCGTCGGCCGACCGTGGATAGAGCGTCAGGAACCACATCTCCCTCGCCCACGACGCGCACCAGACATGCCGAACTCCACCGCCACCCCTGTCCAAGCCACAACCCCTACTAAGCCTTCGACCACCCTAGCTATGCCGTGCCAACCATCTCTGCGCCATGCCCAGAGCGCGCCAGCTCGCCACGCCTGACCACCTCGCACAGACCGCGCCTTGCCCTCGCCGCACACTCTCACACTCGCCTTGACCACATCAACCCCGTAAACACCCCCGTTCGTCGCCACGTGACCTGTAGCTGCTGCATGCAGTCGCAAACACCTCCGCCTCTCCGCAGAGCGCCGCATGCTCCCGACCAAACCACACCACCCCACGCCTCGCCTTTAAACCAGCAACGACCGCCAGAGAACCGCGCATTGTCCACTAGCCTCCGCCGCACCGATAGCCGCCTGTAGCGTCATCACCAACGAGCTCGCGCCCGCACCGTTCGGTCCCCTCGCCGCAGTCTAAGTAGAGGCCTCCATGCCTCGTTTCTCCACACACCAACACTCACCACTCCTCTATGATCCTCCCCCACTTCTTCCTGGAGCAAGGCGAGCTCTCCCTAGCCAGAATTTGGCCGGAGCCCACCGCAGCTGGAGGAGAAGGGCACCGTCGATTTCGACCACCCCAAGACCTGCCACGACCACGCCTCGAACCGCCATCATCTACCACGTCAATCGCCCCTGTCACTGACCCTAGATAGAGCCCAAGTGAGCCTAGCCAGACCCCCACCACCGTGCTAGGTTAATTTCTCGCCGGAGCAGTTCGTCGTCAATGATGAATCCCAGTCGTTAGATTAGAATTAGATCGCACGGTCCAGTTTCGCCAATACCATTTCGTTTAGATGCAGTCGCTGACCAGTGGGTCCGTGCTGTCAGCAGCCCGCTGTGTTGTGCAGTGCAGTTGTGCCGGCCCGTTTAAATTTCTCGCTCAGGCCTGGAAATTCATATAATGATTTTCCTTTTTAGTTTAAACTAGTTTCTCTCCACAGATTCAAAAATCAATTCAGAGAGTTTCACTAAACCAAATTGCCTAATTCAAATTTTGCTAGAAAGGTAATTAAATTATCTATCCAAGCCCATTGGATTTAAATAATTTGGAGTTAGAGATAATCTATAGAAAAAATAACAAGACAGAGACGTTTACAACTTCAAACATTTTTCAAATATCAACCATAAATGCTTTTGAGTTGTTTCCAACTCTCAAAAATCACATTTGATCATATCTATCTGAATAGCTAAAAATATTTAGGTTTGCATGAAGTGATATTGGACTAGTACTAAAATAATTCTATTAGGGAATTTCTAGTCACTTTAAATCTATTAAATAATAATCTTAAACTTTATAAATTGTGACCAACACTTTAAATCACATTCCCATGTATTAGAATATGTGGTGATGACATGTGTCCACATGATCCCATATTATATTTGGAGAATATTAAATCTTAATTAATTTCAATGAGTAGAAATTAATTTTCTAAAATAAAATAAATAAGACTATGTCTTTATTTCATGTGATGATTGTGATGATGCTAAATCATCAAGTGTGAGCCTTAGTGTGCTAAATAGACTTAGTTAAGTATTGTTTGGTGATTGTGTACCCCGTATTCATTTATAGATGATAGTACCGACCAAGGATACGAGGAGGAGGAGTACTACCAAGTAGAAGACGAAGAAAACTTCAAGCACTGCACCAATCAAGGCAAGCTAGATATATGCAAGATAACACTTGAAAGTATTAACCTAAGCAAGATGCATTAGGAATGATTTGGTTATATATCTTTGATTTATACCAATCCCAAGTTTTACTTGCAAGCTTTATTCTTTTTACCTTACCAAAGTTCTTTACCCTTGGTTAGTGCTTTGTGAGTATTGGAAAAATAGAATAGATAGCATAAAGAGTATAAAACTAGGCCTATCTAGTTATGCTTAGATGTCATTTTATGGCATGATATTGAAGATTAGCACCCCTCATTAGTGAACACTCTTAACCTTAGTGGCTAGTGCTAAGCATAAAAGTTGATCACTTTAGATGGGAATACTTGGTGAAAATGATTATGAAAACCTTGGAATGATGCTTCATTCAATTGAGATGTTTTGACATGTGTTGAGAAACACAATGGTTTGATGATGAAAATGTTAAGGCATGAGCCTTAGCCCTTTACCAAAAACTGATGGTTGGGTTTGAATGCGATACCCTTCCAATTTTACCGTATAACCACAATACCTGAATTGGGTAGGGCTTAGCCAGAAGTTTATATGCATTAGTATGGGTTCCCTTGCGGAAGAGGTTTGAGCTGAAGCTACCTCTTGATGTTTGTCCACCTATGCAGGGCCCAGGATGGCAGATGGCTCTGGCTAGGAGGCCAAGCTCATAGGGGAGGTGCCTATACTAGAGTGTGTAATTGAAAGGTTATGATTGATTATCTGCATACTAAGTATGATTGATTCAGGGTTATCCCTGACGGATGTATCGAATTTTGTGGTGAAAGTGTACCACCTCTACAGAGTGTCAACCTATTCGTATAGCCGCGTCCGCGGTCATGGACACTTGGAGTGGCCATATTGTTCCGTCGTCAGATGTTTTCAAAATGACTTGTGAAATGAATTGTGACTTTGACTTGACCACAACAGGGATGTGAACAGAAAACTAGTTTGCCACTTAAGTGATTTAGAACATTAAATTAGTTCTCTTTACTTCTAAACTCAGTTTAGATAAATCTGGCTTTTTGCAAATAAACCTAGAGCTTAAGATTCCTACTAGAACTACCTTACTTGTTAGTGATAGTTTGCGAGTACTTAAAGAGTACTCATGGCTTTGTCCCTAGCTATTCCCGTGGCTAGAATATGAGGAGGACTATCAGGATGATGGACAGCAGGAGGTCGACGACAACTAGGATCATCTCCCATCGTCATCATTGCCTATGACCCTGAAGATGGAGCTCACTACTACGCTTATTATTCCGCTGCTTGATTTATTAAGACTGGATCATGAGATCCTTTATTTGTGTAAGACCTTATAATGGTTTGTAATGGATGATGTACTGTGATAACCAATCTGTTATGTCTCGCAAAAATGGTAATCCTAGGATTGAGAGGTATGGCATAACAGGCATCTGGGATTGAAAATACGGGTGTTGACACCATGCTATGTTATACCATGCAATTGTGCATCATTCTATCATGGAATACCTTGTTTGCTTGTCACATATATTCATATGATTGTGTACTTTATTTATTATGCTCCTTTGTATATTTGGCTTTTATTCTGGACAGACGCTAAGCAAGGGAACTATCAGGATACCCAAGAGCACTACCCGGATCTCGGTTACCCTATTGTTGATCTGACAGGCAAGAATTTCCCCATGCTTCCATCCATATATCACCTATGCTTCTATCTTATTCTTGCATCATCGAGTCATGATTGCATTAAATTGGAACCCCAAGTACTGCATAGCCTTTACTTTTAAACCCCACCAAAACATATACGTCCATCCTATGAGCCATTACTACAGGAGTTGTTTGAGCCATGCGATTCATAGAATTGCATGTGTAGGGTTTGTGAGAGTCTTTGGATAATGAGGTACCTAAATAACTTAATCTGAGTGGTAACGGGATAACTAAAGAAAGAGGCACTGGTGGGCAATAGCTATTATTTCGTTCTTCCACACTCACTTGTGTCCCGTAGGCCCTGGTAACTTGATTCATGTTCCTTGACTATCACACTTTCCGCATGTGGGACCATGAATCCCCTTCGCCTGAGCTTGATTCACATCTTATTTTTTGGGGCCACAAACTAGTTTGGGGTTTTATTACTATCCTATACTTATGTCATGCCTTACTGCTTTATTTACGATTGTGCGTGGAGCGTCTGTACTATTTAGGATTTGTGCCACGTTTCCGCTGTATCGACAATCCTAGACGTTCCTAGTCGTTTATAGCCGTCGCCACAAACCCTGGGTTTGTCACAGAGCCAGCAACTTCATACCGGGTAGCTTAGTGGGGTGGCCCCGTGAAATAATTTTTTAATCCTGTGAATGCATGGTCATGAGGCCTTGCTGCTTTTTATTTGGTTCTTCCCGAGGTTGATCGTGTGTGTGTTGCTATTTGTGCACCCCTGCAGGGTAAATCTTTCTGAAAGTCGTGTCTATGGTTATGGATGACTTGGAGCATAGTTTCTCAATCATAGATAACTATAACTAAAGTACCGTGTTTAATTTGACTAAAACATGACTAGTAAATAGTGCAACACTCATGCAATGGTTAATAAAATTGCCAACGGATGGGATGTTCTTCCGCCTTCTAGTTGGTAAGAGAGAAGGAGGGCGAGTGATGTTTATTTATGTTACTTATATCTGTTGTTACTAATTAATGAGCGTCCGTTTATCTCTGGTTGGGCGGATCTTGTAGCGTGTATCTATAGAAATGTTTAGATATTATCTTTCGCTACAATTGCGTCACCCCAGGTTGTTCCCTTTAGATGCATTAAGACTTGCTGAGTACCCCTAGGGTCCCACACGATAAATATTTTGGTTCAGATGGACAGTTTTACTCACAGGAAGGGTACTGGGTCGAGGAGACTGATGACGGTGGCAACAATCATCAGGTGTAGATATTTCGGGGATCGAGATCCGTGAGATTTATGGGCGGGATGTGCTTATTTCAGAGGCATCTTATGCCAATTTTCTTCTTGTCCATACTCAGATCTTGTTTTCCGCTTCCACTTGATACTCTGATGTGTGATGTATGTTGATGTATCCTAAAATATTATCTCTATCTAGGATATTTGGATCTTGCCATATAGCATTGAATATCTCTATTTCTATTGATTTAGATGGTTTGTCTCTGATGTACTGTTGTACGTCACGGACATACATGCTTGTGTATATATGGATCGCATACCTGTCGACTATGCCGCTCGCACTTGATACGATGTTCTTACAAAGTGGATAGGGTGGTTGGCTAGTACCGTGCCCTACTCCGCTTAGACGGGGCCTACAAGTGGGTGGCCCTTGGGCCTCGGTGGTAGGACACCTTATGCACTTTGTGTTCATCCTGGCTTGTTGCTTAGAGCATAGGGTCCAAGGTATTACACCAGCTGCTGCATCTTCTGGTGATGCCACAGCTGCCCCATCTTGTGGAGATGGTCAAGTTAGCAAAAAGGGTGATTCTGCTGAGCCCTAGGCTAATAATGTCGATAATTTAGGTAATTATATGAATTTTATATTTTTTACATTTCTGTTCTTCTTACTATTGAACACCTGCACTGCCTTTTTTACATGTTTGTTTTTCTTACTATTTAACATCTGCACTGCCTTATTTACATATTTGTTCTGCTTTCTATTTAACATATGCACTACCTTATAGTTTAGGTAAGTTTGTTTGTGCTTTCCTCATTTATTATATCATGAGTACTATTCTATCTATTGATCTAGTTTCTTGGTTTTGTTAATGCATAAGAGTTTACTAATTCTACTGAGAAGACTATCATAGATATTGTTTTGTCGGTTGAAGCAACATATGGAGCAAAAAAGATAATCATGTTGTTGATGATGATTCCCAGCTTGGTTCCTTGGAGCTGTCAGTTACACAGTCTCAGAGTGTAACTGGATCTGAGCAGGTTACTCAGATAGAGGATGTACCTGCTCATCTTGCAGTGGAAAAAGTTAGGTTAGATGAGAAGCTTCAGCGGGCTATAGAACGTAAGAAGAAGGCACTTCATGATGATCAAGTTAATGAAGCTTCTACTCGTACTATTTGTAGTATACCACGTTTTCAAGCAAAGAAGAGGAATGTTGTTAGAAAAAGAAGGCTAGTCACTCTATCAGTCCTCGCAGAAGCCCTCATGTTCAAGCAATGGCTGAAGCTCCCAAGTGGAAGAAGCCTGCTTCCATCCCCAAGCTGGCTGCCCCAAAGGCTAAATAAGCTGGTGTTAAGGTTTTTTCTATCCCCTTTCATTTTGATGTTCTCAGTTTCTTTATTTATTTTTGTAGTTTTTGATATTTATATGTTTCTTACTTTTGTTTTTCAAAGGAAGGAGCATGCTGGCCAGAAGAAGAAAGCTGCATCGAAGGTTAAAAAGTTTGTTCATTTTGAAGACAATGATTATTCTATTGATGGGGGAGCTGAGCTAGCTAATGAGGAATTCACTACTAAAAATCTTTTGGACGACGATGATGTTTCTGAGGTGAACCTTCTTACCTTTTATTTCCCTTGCTTTTTATTCATAATTTGTACATGTGTCCATTTGTTCTTCATGTTATAGTAAATTTGCACTTCCCATTTATGTACCTCTGTACTTACCATATTATTTTTGTTATTTTTATTACTTAGTTGTATCTTCTTATGGCTTTTACTTCCCTTTTTATGTAATTGTATGTATTCATGCTTTCATCCATGATCTTCTCTCTTTTTGTAACTTTATCTTCCCTACATTGTAACATTGTGCTTCCCTGCTTTTCATATTTGTACTTCCCTTAAGTTGTACATTTGTATTCCTATTTCCTTTACTTGTATGATGTAATTTGTTTTGTCATTCCATTCCAGCAGTTCAAGGTTGTTCACAGGAGAAACAGGAGAAATACAGGTGATAAACAAGCTGATAGTTCTGGTGCTGCTGTTGATGATAAAGAGCAGTTCAATACTACCGCACAGTGTTCATTGAAGGAGTTGGGTCTATGCTTCAAGGTATTGAAGAAGCACACCTAGATTTGCTTATGGAAGGAGGTGTTGGTCATCAAAAGGATATGACTATCAAAGAGAATGTCAACCGTTGACTCATTTCCTTCCTGATGTACAAAGTTGACCTTGTTACGATGACTCTAGATCTTGGTGATGGTCACAAGAAGATGCAGATAACTGCTGAAGTGATTCACTTGCTCTTTGGGTTTCCTGATGGGAATGACTAACCACCTAGACCTTCAGAAAATGATCATGATAAAGCATTGATGGATCTAAAGGAGCAGTTTGGTATTCGAAGGAACCAGCATATAAAAACGGATGATCTTCGTGCATTGCTAACAGGTCTTCTTGATGATCCTGAGAATGATGTTTTGGCTTTGAAGGTTTTTGGCATTGTATTGTACAATAAGGTCATGTGCCCAAGAAAATCGAATCGAGTTGCGAGGGAGGCACCGATGGTTGCTGATTTTGATCATGTTAAGTTAAAAACCATGCACCTTTGTCAGCTTCTTGTTGGTGAGCTCAGGATATCCATTTTATCTGGCAGTCGGCAAAAGCTGACTGGAAATAAATCCTTGGTTGCCGCATCACACTTTTGCTAATGTATCTTGACCATATTCACCATTGGAAGCTGAATCCTAAAGATATGCGGACTCCTCGTTCTCTATAAATGAATCCTTCAAACCTTAGGAAGCTAGCTGATCTGGATTGCATCCAGGAAGGGAATAAGGACCCCGCCTCTTTGATTTATGGCAAGTTACCGGTGAGCCATCTTAGATAGATGCCTTTTTAAGCATGTATTAATTTTGTAATACTTTTTAACTATTCTGATTTTTCTATATTTTTTTGTAGAGAAAGTTAGCCAATGATGTTATTTTTGGTGTTGATAGTTCCAAGGGAAGTATGAGAACTTCCCGTGTTTCTTCACTAAAGAAGAGGAAAGCTGGCTTTGTTGGTGGTAATTTAGCTTCTCGCAAGAAGTTAACTGCTGGAAGCAGCAATTTAACTGGTGTTGATGCTGAAGGAAGCAGTGTTAATGATTCAGCTACAACCTTTGTGGAACTTGACAGTCTTCTTGGGAAGGTAGAAGATCTCTTTGAAATTTCCTAGTAGTAGTGTATGACTTAGCCATACCGCCGTTTTTGCCCCTGAGGATTGTTTCAATGAAGAAGCCTCCAAGGATATCCTGAATGTGGAGGATTGATGACTGCAAGTGCACATATCGTCTGTAGCTAGTTTCGAAATAAAGATATCGATCCCACATGGAGCAGTAGGCAAAAGACTAAACTTCTTTTAACTACAACTAAATGAAGTACATAAGGAATAACTTTAAGATGCAAGAAAAGTAGAGTTGTTTTTGGGTTTTTGGTTGAACGAGGCAATATAAAGTAAAGTAAACTTAATGCAGAAAGTAAGAATCGCGTGTGTAAAAGAACTTGGAACTATAATAGGGAAAAATGTGTTCTCGGGGAGTAGTGGATACACCGCTTGCAATTTAGACTAAGCAATCAAGATTATTATAACAAATATTCTCATGGTATGTATGTATGTATGTGGGAGGAGCTCCATATATGGACAAATAGGCAGCAACCATTGCTCACATCATCCTTCATAACCATAGCTGACAGATAAATGACATCAATCATATTATCCTACTATTAAGGTATTTCTCCTGTGGCATGGACATGGCTTTATGAGTTCTCCTTGATTCCCCAAGTTATTACGTAAAGAATGACAATAGCTTTATAGTCACAGTAAGTGTTATCATCCCTCCGTCTACCAACAAGTAATCCCCTTCATTGAGTCCCCATAGGAGGCAAATATTAAGGAGGTGCACAACTCCCAACATCAAGATGAAGACAATTAACACATACACATAACAATGTATAACATCATAATCTCTATATCATCTAAATCATGTGCTCGGGTTTCTCCATCTCCCCAAGAACTAGAGATCTGCTCAAACATGCAGGCAATCAACATCATGGAAATGGTAATGGAAAGAATTGTAAATGAATAGTTCTTGTATAAATCCATAACAAGTATGGAAATTACAACAAGAACTAGATGGGGTGAAGATGGGATGGATGGAGATGGTGGTGGTGCAGCGGTTGATGAAGATAGAGATCGATGCCTTGGCCTCCCAGATCTGCGTAGGGCGAAGATGGATCCCTTGAGAAAGTTCCACCTCTAGATGCCTTCCGGAGGTGAGGTTTTGGTGATTTCTGGGTGTTCTATATGTCGTCTCCCCGATCCAGTTGCATGGGGTGAAACTATTTGAGGAGGCGGTGGTGGCGCCAACTATACGACTAGAAAAAGTATTCCTGTCATATAGTTGGTCGTTGAACCATCTGTATGCCTTCATTTCTTCGGGTTTTCTTCTGGTGTTATTGATATTTCCCAAACAAGTGTTTACGTTGTTTTTACTCCTTTTATCCCCAATATAATTGCTCCAAGAATTGTGTCCATTGGATCCATCATCTGTCCCGATCCTAGTGAAAATAGACATAAAATGTGCGCGCGAGCGTTGTAAAATACCAAGATCCTACATCTACAATGCAAAATAATAATATAAAACATGATGCAAATATGCACTCATCAAGGGTGCAAATCTTGACCACTATCAAAAGAGCATATTGATGATTCGCAAAAGTGTTTCTTTGTTGAAAATGGCGCATGATGTTTTCTGCAAACCCAATGAAGCTAAAGCACATACATACCTTCAGAATTTGAATAAAGCTGATGTGGTAGCAGCAGCAGGTAGCAGCAGAAGCTGCACTAAAAGTGAGCTATTCTTTTTTGTTTTTACTAATGATGACTGTTATTTTTAATTATTGTAATTGTATTTTCTTGATTTGAAGTTTCTCTGTACTTTATTTATTTATCTGTAGGTTCAAGGTGATGTAGAATTGAAATCTCTAGTTGGTGCTGAGAAGCTGCCATTGCATACTGCTGTCACTCTTCCTCACGAGGATTGTGACACCGACAGTGATAAAACTGTTTCAGATGAGCATCATGCTGACAAGGTGATCGGCGATGATGTTGTTGAACCTGCTATTGATACTTTTGATTCTAGCCAACTCGTAGCTTGGGAGCCTGAAGATGTTGTTGCGCCTTCTTTGGAAGCTATTGTAGCGCAAGATGTTGGTACTCAATCTCCTCTTGTGCCAGCTACTATTTTGTTTCTAGAGTATGGCAGGAAGGTTGTCGCTCCTGAAGAAGAAGACACTATAGTGGAGAAGGGCCCTTCGGTTGCTATTGATGCCGATGAAGTTTCAGTTGATCCAAGATGTGATGTTGCTGTTGCTGATGCGCGTGAATCTACAGTTGATCCAAGCTTTGCTACTCAAGAATTAGGCAAGATCCCATAAAGTCCACCTTTCATAAATTATCCTTTAATGATGTGTTGCTTTATTACTGTATGTGGGATTTAATCAAACTAGTCTATGGGATGTGTATATTGAAACAATAATGTGGTTGAGAATGTTTTGTTTAAATCTGTGCCACATGTGATGTAAATAAATACTATGTAAACATAATCCCTATTTCATTTTGTGTGTATGATGAAGCTCTTGCTGCGTGAGATTGTGAATGTTTGCTTCTATGGATCAGTCGAAATCTCCCATCCTTTTCACTACAACGTGGGAGCTTAAATTCTTT
Source organism: Avena insularis (assembly GCA_023614405.1). Lineage (NCBI taxonomy): Eukaryota > Viridiplantae > Streptophyta > Magnoliopsida > Poales > Poaceae > Avena > Avena insularis. The sequence goes on from CM042694.1 coordinate 457,826,782, forward strand.
AATTACTAATCTGTACTTCTCTGATAAAGCATTTGAACTTCTTTCATTTCTATGTTAATAACTGATGCATCCAAAATTGAAGAATATTTACCTTTTGTTTTTGCATAAATAGAGTAGGGATTTTTGTATTTCATTGTGCCTACGTGCGCTATTTCGTTCTTGTTTCAACAGGATCCCAAATCATGGAGTCATATATGAACATATCAATTCGAGCTATCATATTGTGTAATTATATGATATTTCTAAGTGATAAAAGTCATTTTATGAATTTACCTTCGCACCTGGAAGAATAGCAAACATGGAGAAGGCATCCGAACCGATAATGACCACTTGTACGGGTGGAGCCCTCCCGTACCAGGCGCCATCGGGACTGCCTCGTCAAATAGTTTCTCCTAGTGAAGACGAGGGAGAGATCCGACATTCATAGCCACCAGAAACCACGAAACACCACATCCGGGAGGGATCTGAAGGAGGAACTTGGCTGGGGTAAAATCTCGGCTGCTTTGCGGATCATTGGAGAACAATGCATCATCCCCTTCACCATCAACCGCTGCATCTTCATCACCACCATTACTCCATCTTTCATCTATTAGATCTCTTTGTAATTCCAGATCCAATTGTGGTTTGCATTAGATCTACCCCCGTACTTTAATCCATCCATTTGATTATGATGATATTGTTGATTGCTTCCATGAGTGAGTAGTTCCTTTGTTCTTGGGGAGATGGAGAAACCTTAGCACCACTATGAACTTGTAATAAAGATGATCTATTCTTGTGTCCATATGACTTGCTTGTCTATGATATAATTATGACTTGTGTTTGATTTCTCTCTTTAGATGATATGTGAAGTCGACCACATATCATTTGCCTTTGAGACTAAAGGGAGGAAGAAACCCTTTGGACGTGTATTGGAAGCGTACCCGGAGTGCCCCATGAGAAATTGGCGCCGGCTTGTAACCAACACGGTTAAAGGGGTATAAAGAGGGACTCCCTAAGCTAATTACAATATCCACGGGGAAACCCTTAATTGTGGTGGCCTGTATGGGTGATTTCTCTCAAGCATTGCAGTGGTTATTTAGAGGTGACCTCACACTTGGCTCAACAAAGTGGCTTCATACGAGCCTTGTCATGAACATCTTATTATGGGGCTCTCTCCACACATGCCATGACATAAGAAGTATGTTATCTTGATTGCATATAATAATAGTACTATGCTAGTGGTGTATCCTACATCCCCGAGAATGTTTTAGCCCTACTGAGTTCAAACATGCTTTCATACAATCTTGTTACTTGTTTTCTTTTACTTGTTTTAATTACTTTTCTACAAACAACTATAAACCATTCAAACACCCTTTACTTGAAATCAAATACAACTTACTAGTATTCTTTGGTAGATAATAACAAGGGGAATAAAGACCTTTACCAATAGCTCTCTGTGGGTTCCGTATCTTTACTTCAAAACTAGCGACAATCGGTCTGTGCACTTGCATTCATCAAGCTATTTTTTGGCACTGTTGCCGGGGAGCTAAGCGCTTTTGGTCTTTGTTCTTAGTTACTTACTTTACTCATTGTTTTACTAAAGTTGTTTATTAAGTTTCAGGTGATACATTATGGGCGAGTACTGACATATAATCCAGCTTGTGGCTGTGAGGAATTCTGGTCCGCCCATGCACACCTATTTAAAATCCAATAACCCAAGAGGGTATGATATTAACCCCATGCTTTTAGATCTTATGCATGCAAAGAAATTTGCAGGAGATGGCACGGAGGATCTGTATGAGCATGAAGGTTCTTCGAAGATATTTGTGGGATTGTCCATCTTAATCTACAAACTGAGGATGATGCTAAATTTTGCTCTATTTTCTCAAACACTTATTGATGAAGCTTGTTCTTGGTATATTCAAAGTTCTGCAAAGATTACTATTTCCTGGGAGAGCCTAGCCTCTATATTTTTAGTTGATTTCTTTCCTAGGACAAAAACTCTCGGCACGAGACGCATGATCACATATTTTAAAGGAAAACCCGAAGAAAGCTTGCACGAAGGATCTACAAGGTTTCGGGGATTGCTTGATCCCTGTCCCCATCATAATTTCCAACCTGGGCTAGTTATACACACCTTCTACGCATGTTTGGATGATAATAATAGAAATGAACTCGATTCTCTTACTAATGGGTCATTCACCAAATTCAGTATTGAGAGGGCATGAAATTTGTTAGATATAGTGAATAGGATAGAGAAAGCCTATTATCAGGCAGAGTTTAAGAAAGAGGACCCCATAGAGTATAATTGTTTAAAGAGGTTTCTAGCCTCTAGAAAGGTAGAAAAATTGCTTGGGAATTTTAATCTTGACCATCGCATGATCATTCAAATTGTTAGATCCTATGCTGACTACCTGCAAATTCCAAAAGATTGGGAACGCTATACACCACCTATGAACAAAAACCCTCTAAAACTAGCCACAATGATAGATATTCAAAAAAGCAAAATAAATGTTAGCTGAAGAAGAAACTATTCTAACTAAGGTAATGGATAGTAGGGTGAAGGGAATAAAAGAATAGGAAGATTAACTAGGAATTTAGGATCCATTAAAGAAAACATTGGGATAGTAAAAGAACTTTTGGAACCTGAATTGTTCAAGGAAGAGGTTATAATGGTAAGCAAAGAATCCTCCGAAATGATAGGAGGAAATTTTGATGGTAAGAATAAAAGTCAATAGAAAATTCCTTTTTGTTTAGGAGGGATTACTTATATAGGGTTCTAGGTCTTAAGTTCTTCTATAAACATAATGCCTTATACTATTTATAAAGAATTGTCCGATCACCCTGATGAATCCTACCTTGAGCCATCAGAAGCAACTTGTATGTTCTCTAATCAAACTTTGCATCCTACTCGTGTAATACTTCACAATGTTTGCATCTCTGTTGGGGCTTTTGTGTATCCAGTTGATTTTCATGTTATCGAAATACCCTTGAACTCCAGTTGCCCAGTTATTTTTGGTAATCGTTTTTACCATTCTATGAATATCAATATTGACAACAAAAAGCAGGCTTTATGTTTATAGCTTGGTGAGGAAAATGTAGAAATAAGCTATAACCAATTATTGAGACTACCTTATGAGAAGAAAATCAAGATTAAGGAGGATAAGACTATTGAAGAATTGGCAGTAATCTATTTTTGCACGCCACAATCTGAATTGGAGAGAAGTTTGACAAGTGATGATTCCCGTGCCAACGACTCTACAAAAGAAGATTTGGATGAAATCCTCAACACCACACCGAAGGCCGAACAAGGGCTCAAGGATGAATATGAAGAGCTTGAAAGGAAAGGGGACGAGGATCCACCGCCTATTGTTCTAAAACCTCTTTCTCTAGGACTCACGTATGAGTTCTTAGATAAGGAAGGTAAATGCCCAGTAATTTTTGATGATAAGCTCTCCCCAGATGAAAGCACGAAGTTGTTAGAAGTACTTGTCAAACAATGAGAAACTTTTGGATATACTCTTAATGACATAAAAGGTATAGATCCGACCATAGTAACTCACAAAATACCTATGGTTGAAGATGCTAAACCATTTGTTGATAATCAAAAAAGGTTAAATCCCAAAATGAAAGAGGTAGTGAGAAAGGAAGTAATTCGTATGTTAGACAATGGTATTATCTACCCAATTTCAGACAGCAAATGGGTGAGTCCAATTCATTGCATACCCAAGGAAGGATGCATAACAATAATTAATAATGATAAGGATGAACTAATTCTAGCTAGAACAATAGCAGGATATAGAATGTGTATTGACTTTAGGAAGTTGAATAAAGAAACCATAAAAATGCACAAGCAACTACCCCTCATTAACGTTATTATGGATAGGATGTCTGCTAATTCTTACTTTTGTTTTCTTGACGGATATTCCAGATATTCTCAAATAGCTATCCAACCTGAAGATCAAGAAAAAACTACTTTCACATGCCCATATGGAACCTATGCTTATCGATTAATGCCTTTTGGATTGTGTAACACAGCTGCTACTTTTAAAGAGTGTGTTTTAAAGATCTTTGACAGTTTTGTGGAAAGTTCCATGGAAGTTCTTATGGATAACTTTGTTGTCTATGGATCTACTTTTGAACAATGTCTATATAATCTTAATAGAGTTTTGCAGAGGTGTAAACAAACCAGGATGGTTCTAAACTAGGAGCATTGTCGCTTCATGGTAAGGGAAGGTATAGTTTTTGGGCATAAAGTTTCTGTGAAGAATATTAAGATTGATAGTTTGAACTTAATTCCTTTAGAAACACTTCCAATTTTGAAAGATATAAAAGGAGTAAAGAATTTCCTTGGCCATGCTGGTTTTTACAGACGTTTTATCAAAGATTTTGCTAAAATAGCCGCCCCTTTAACTCGTCTCCTAGATAAAGATATTATTTTTTCTTTTCATAGAGATTGACATGATCCTTTTGAACAGTTAAAGAAATCTCTAACTTCTGCACCTGTTATTCAAGCACCGAATTGGGATGAACCATTCAAAATTATGTGTGATGCTAGTGATTATGCTATTGGGGATGTTTTAGTACAAAGAGATGGCCCTAACCTTAATGTTATTCAATATGCCAGTCGAGGCTTTAATGATGATCAAACGCACTATGCAACAACTAAGAAAGAATTCCTTGCTGTTGTTTTTGCTTGTGATAAGTTTAGACACTATATCATCAACTCAAAAGTAATAGTTCATACTGATCATCAAGATCTAAGACATCTTACAGCTAAGAAGGATGCTAAACCCCGTCTAATCAAATGGGTCTTGTTATTTCAGGAGTACGATTTACAAATAGTGGATAGGAGGGGAAGGATAACCATATGTCTGACCATTTGTCACTAATGGAAGGAATCATGGAACATCCTATCCCTATTAATGAATCTATGCCATGTGAATACCTTGCAGTTGTAGAATCTCACGATCCCTGGTTTGCAGATTATGCTAATTACCTAGTAGGCAAGTTTTTACCAAAAGGAATGGATTACAATCAAAGAAAGAAATTCTTCAATGATTTAAAACATTACTTTTGGGATGATCCTTACTTATATAGACATGGTCTAGACAGGATAATCTGGAAATGCGTGCCCGAGCACGAGGTTAAAGACATCCTTAAAGCCTGTCACTATAGTCCCTACGGTGGGCACCACGCTAGTAATCGCACTACAACCAAAGTTTTATAGCGAGGCTTCTACTGGCCTACTTTAGTCAAAGATTCTCATGACTATGTTAGAAATTGTGATGCCTGTCAACATATGAGTAATATAGGAAAAAGACAACAGATGAATAAGAAATATAACTTAGTAATAGAGCCATTTGATGTATGGGGAATGGAATTTATGGGACCATTTGTTCCCTCTGATGGTTATACTCATATTCTTGTTGCTGTTGATTATGTTACCAAATGGGTTGAAGCTATACCTAAAGCTTATGCAGATGTAGCCATTTCCATCAAGATGGTCAAGGACATCATCTTCCCTAGGTTTGGAGTACCTCGATTTTTTATTATTGATGGTGGAACTCATTTTATGAAAGGAACCTTTGACAACATACTTCAAAAATATGGAGTAGACCACCGGGTAGCTTCGCCTTACCATCCTCAAACCAGTGGACAAGTGGAATTATCTAACAGAGAAATCAAGGTCATACTCTAGAAAACGGTGAACAGATCAAGAAAAGACTAGGCTTGAAAGCTTAATGATGCATTGAGGGCTTATCGCATAACATTCAAAGAACCCTATGAATGACGCCATACAAAATGGTTTACGGTAAAAATTGTCACCTTCCACTAGAACTCGAGCATAAGGCTTGGTGGCTATCAAAAATAGTTTTTTGACATTAAAATTGCAGGTGAAAAATGACTCTTAGATATTCATGCTTTAGATGAACTAAGGAATGAGGCTTATGAAAATGCTAGAATATTTAAAGAAAAGGTTAAAAATGGCATGACAGAAAGTTAGAAGGCAAGGGATTTAAAACCGGAGATAAAGTTTTACTTTACAACTATAGGCTTAAGATTTTTGCAGGAAAGTTGAAATCTAGGTGGGAAGGACCATACAATGTTGAAGACACATATCCATCAAGAGTGGTGAGACTAAAAAATACTACACCCTCTTCTTCATCTTGGATTGTTAATGGGCAGCGATTGAAGCATTATAGAGTTGGTGAAGTAAATACTATGAAATTGATCTCTGTAATCCTACATGAAGAATACAACAAGCGGAGGCTAGGTAAAAAAGTGTAAATTACTTAAGTTTTGCTTCTTTGGAAACCCTTTTGAATGATTCTATATTTTGCTTTGAACTCATCTGGTTTTTCTGGTTAATATGAATGATTTTTCGACCCGGTACGGGCATACCGTACAGTCGGGCGCGCCCATACCGCTGGTCGTTAACCATTCGGAGAACCAATTCCAATTCTTGTCAATATGGTACGACCGGATAGTACGGGTTGACGTGCCCGTACTAGTGGTCGTCACCATTACTGTTTTCCTTATATTAAATTTATTATGTCAAAAAACATTTGAAGTCAGTAAGGAGTCCCTACGGGGGTGCGGTACGGGTGGAGCCCGCCCGTACCACAACTCACGACCGACCCTGGCCCCTTTAATTTCCGATTTTACTTTGCAATTTGCACTTTTTCTTCTTTCTCGCTCTTTTCTGTCCTATTTCAGATCTAGAACTTCTTCCTGTCCTTTTATGATGAAACCTTAGATCTCACTTGATTAATCGAGGCCTGTGTAGCCTTTTCATATCAAGCAGATATGAGCCAAGAAGGAACACGTCGCTGAAGGATGAGTCAATAAGAAGGGATCCAAAGGAGATACTTTTTCTTCCTCCAACCGCGAGCCCGCACGTGTGGTTCTAATCCCCAATTGGGAAGATATGTTGCCACAGAAATTGGAGATGCTCAGGCACGTGGAATAAGAAGGAACAAAGAAGAATCTCCGCTCAACCCATACAGGTATAGCCTTCATGGATCTTCTCTTAAATCACCTTTGAAAACCACTTCCAAGAAAAGGGGAGACCGAGATGAGATTCGAGAAAAGATCAAGAACCTTGAAAATATTTCTAAGGCTTGTGTTGAGACCATTGGGGAAGGAGTTGACTCTAACTGGATGATGGGCAAAGGCCTCGAAAAGAAGGTCGATGACATTGATGGTAGAGTACAACTCCTCACCAAGATCATTATGGAGATGGCAGATGATAGAATGATTTTAAACAAAGTAATCAAGGAATTACATGTCGGCATCATAGATATATATGCGCGATTCGCGTGTATTGATCAAGCATGCAACCTAAAGGCAGATGAAGAAGAGGAAGACGGTGACTTCTTTACTCCCCAAAAGGAGTAAGTGATAACAAGGAATTATTAGATCCAACCGGCTTGACTCCAAGCTTGGGGGGATCTGAGAGAACCTTGCAATCTATCTTACAGTTTTAGCATGTTTACTTTTCTGCACGCATGGTTAGGTTTAAATTTCCAAATTTGCGTTAGTTGCATAAACTTTGAGTTCCCTTTGTTCGAGATAAGAATTATATCTGTTGAGTTATGAGACTTTATGATAATTGAAGTTGTGTTTCGATTCATGATTATTATATTAGATGATTGAACTAGGTTGAGTGTTATGATACTTGTATAGCTGTCATAATTTTAGGGACTTCCACACCTATAGAAGTATTTATTAAGTTATGAGAAGAAGAATTCTGGTAGCATATTATGATTAAGAGTTTTCAAAAGCCATTGAAGTAGTGAGCATGATCAAATATCTTGCTGAAAATAAAAAGGTTAAAAAGGGAGCAAGGAAAAATATAGATATGCAAGTATCAAGAAAGAAAAAGAAAGTAGCTATCAAAAGAATCAAGCATATAAAAAGATAGAGAAACAAGAAAGAGAAAATGATCATGAATCTTCACTATTAAACTTAGATCTACAAATATCTAACCTCCGTGATTATATGATATGTTGAATCACTATTAGCTTCTTATAATTTCATTAATACTAGAAAAAAGTGTGGAAGCCTCTAAGTTATGTAATGTGTAAGGGTATGGTAATACCCCCGACGTATCTCTACATCCGATATTATACTCTTGTTTCAATTTTTGCCTCATTTATTGTAACGTCTCGTGTCTCATGAACGTGATGATCTTGTCCATAAGCCACCATCTTGCTCGGGGACGAGCAAGAGCCTATCTTGGGGGAGTTGATGCATCCAAAATTGAAGGATATTTACTTTTTGTTTTTACATAAATAGAGTAGGGATTTTTGTATTTCACTGTGCTTACGTGCGCTATTTCGTTCTTGTTTCAACAGGATCCCAAATCATGGAGTCATATATGAACATATCAATTAGAGCTATCATATTGTATAATTATATGATATTTCTACGTGCGCTATTTCATTTTTGTGTCTTGCATTAGATCTACCCCCGTACTTTAATCCATCCATTTGATTATGATGATATTGTTGATTGCTTCTATGAGTGACTAGTTCCTTTGTTCTTGGGAGATGGAGAAACCCTAGCACCACTATGAACTTGTAATAAAGATGATCTATTCTTGTGTCCATATGGCTTGCTTTTCTATGATATAATTATGGCTTGTGTTTGATTTCTCTCTTTAGATGATATGTGAAGTCGACCACATATCATTTTTCTTCGAGATTAAATGGAGGAAGAAACCCTTTGGATGTCTATTAGAAGCGTACCCAGAGTGCCTCGTGATAGATTGACGTTGTCTCGTAACCAGCACGGTTAAAGGGGGATAAAGAGGGACTCTCTAAGCTAATTACGGTATCCATGAGGAAACCCTTAATTGCGGTGGCATGTATGGGTGATTGTTCTCATGCATTGCAGTGGTTATTTAGAGGTGACCCCACACTTGGCTCAACAAAGTGGATTCCTACGAGCCTTGTTGTGAACATCTTATTATGGGGATCTCTCCATACATGTCATAACATAAGAAGTATGTTATCTTGATTGCATACAATAATAGTACTATGCTACCGGTATATCCTACATCCCCTACAACATTTTATCCCTATTGAGTTCAACCACGCTTTCATACAATCTTGTTACTTGTTTTATTTTACTTGTTTTAATTACTTTTCTGCAAACAACTATAAACCATTCAAAAAACCTTTACTTGAAATCAAAGACAGTTTACTAGTATTCTTTGGTATATAGTAACGAGGGGCATAAAGACCTTTACCAATAGCTCTATGTGGGTTTGATATCTTTACTTTGAAACTAGCTACAATTGGTCTGTGCACTTGCAGTCATCAATAACATTTGTACTGCCTTCTATATTAGATACGGCAAGTGCCTACGTACTTCTCATGATGAGCATTTGTACTGTCTTGCACCTGTAGCCATTAGTCCCACATAGCATTTGCATGCTCCTTTTTTGTCATTGTACTTCTCATTTTAATCCATATGTAGTTACCTATAACCATGGGTTTCACGTTTTGGTTAGTTCATTCTCTACTCTTTCTTATTTTTGTAGATGATAGGTTTGTCAATATTTCCCATCATCTTCATGAAGCTATTGAAATATTTTATGACCTGGTCACACCGGTTATGGAAGATGATAAAATAGCATAAATTATTCTTCTCTTAGAGCCCTTTCCATTTTTTAAAACACTTTAGTTGAAGCTACTGCTTTTGATTTTGCCAATGCATTTAGATTGGATGGATTGCTATCCACACAATATATAGAATTGGGTATCTTTCTATTAAGGAAGAAGTATAAAAAAATAGAAAGGCTTATTCTGCCTTTTTGGGTCTGTGTAAGTTGCAGTAATTCTTTTTTGCATTCCTTCATCTTTTCATATTTCAAATAGTTTTCATATTTTATGATTTTATTAAAATTATACAACATAAGATATGGAGTGGACAGTTTGATGAGAACGTTAGAGATTGGTTCACCGAAAGTGCCATGGATCGTATGGACAAGCATGAACTTGTGAGTTAATTCATTTTGTGATATGAAGTGTACTATATATTTTGTTGCCTATGGGTTCTTATTATAATTTATTTACCCATATAGATTATTTTCGCTACTTTGGATCCCCCACCTGATAAACATGTGTGTGGTCATTTTGTGGTTGTCACTCTCAACCTGAGGGATTCTTGTTTCCAGTATATTGATTCTATGTATAGTCCTGTGGATGCTACTGGCTGGCATATGTTCAACGGAATGGTGAAAAATATAAAGCAGTGTTGGGTAGATGCTAGTGAAGATATGGAAATCCCTAGCAACCCACTTTCTGTTGATCACTTCCTGATGTACTATTTGAGTACACCTAAGCAAGATAACGGGTTAGACATTTTATTTCAAATATTGATGTTCATATCACAAGAATATATTTATTGTCTCTCTTTGGTTATGATGATGCATTATTTCTTTTCTAGTTTTTCTGCAGGCGTGATTGTGGATTTTTCATGTTATAGACTATTGGCTCTTGGAATGGGAAATCACTTTGTGATTTTAGCTGCAAGGATATTCCTAATATTAAGAAAACAATGCTTTTTAGTTGGGCGACATGTGGCCATTTTAAAGTTAACTTTGATGGTTTGTTTGGTTATCATCCAGGTATGTTTAATTTGTTGTTGAACTATTTTATCGTATGTTGCTTCTAACAAATTCTTGTAGCATGTTTTTTTCATGTTTAGTAACTCATTTGTAATAATGTTTCTAACAACCCCGTGCTTCCCTTTATTAATGTCTGTGCTTCCCATTTGTTATGGCTTTCGCTTCCCGTTATTAACATCCGTGTTCCCATTTTCTTATGGCCCTATTCTTCCTTTTATTAATGTATGTGCTTCCCATTTTGTGATGGCCCACACTTCCTGTTATTAACATCTGTTCTACCCATTTTATTTATTGATGTCTGTGCTTCCCATTTTGTTATGGCCTGAGCTTCCCGTTATTAACATCTGTGCTGCCCATTTTATTTATTGAGTCTATGCTTCCCATTTTGTTATGGCCTGCGCTTCCCGTTATTAACATATGTGTTGCCCATTTTATTTATTGATGTTTGTGCTTCCCATTTGTTATGGCTTGCTCTTCCCGTTATTAACATCTATGCTGTCCATTTTATTTATTGATGTCTGTGTTTCCCATTATTGATGTCTGTGCTTCCCATTTGTTATGGCATGCGCTTCTCGTTATTAACATATGATCTACCCATTTATAATACTATTTCCTCATATCTGTGTCTGAAACGATGCAGGCAAAACTCTAGATCTAGATGAAGAGAACTTTTGTATATATGATACCCAAACTCATGTGTGTCCTGCTAAAGTCAGTAATGTCATGATAAGCCAACAACGTGATGCTTCTGATAAGGTTGTGAAATTTAAAGAAGAGGTCTTTCTTGCGGACACGTCTCCTGGAAAGAAGTTAAAAGCCTTCAATCTTAGTTCACAAGACAACAATTCTATTGAATTCATGAAGCCACGTACTATGTCTATTTTAGCGGTAAAGCAGGTTCCTATTAAGAAGAGAACTGATGCTGCTATTGATCCTTCTAATATAATGTCATCCAAGAGGGCTCCAAGAAAACCATTGAAGTGGAGTCGACCTGCTGAGAATCTCAATCCTGAAGAATTCAAACTTCTTAAAATGCACGTCTACTAAGAGACTTCATGCTCAGCAAGCATGGAATGGAGCACTATGGAGAGTAAGCAATCTTCAATTGCTTGTTAGCTTAATATATACTTTATGCTCCATTAAATTTGTACTGCCTTTTGTTGATATATGTGCTTCTTTGTTTAGTTGTTTTCGTACTTTAGCTTAGCTTCATTTATACTTTAGCTGTTTCCGTACTTTTTTATATTTATTTTTTCATATATGTTTTATTTAACCTCAAACTATTCTTTGTTTTTTGCACTGCAGTACAATGTTATGTAAATTTGTTCATGGGGTGGATCTCTTTGGGGACAAAGTTGATTCAGTATTCACAGGTGCTGAATTAGCCAAAGCATTTAATGAATTTGGGGATCTTGAAGGAGAAATGATGGATTTCATTATCTCTTCTTGGAAAGTTGATGCTAGCAGGAAGCTAGCAGGAATCGTGTATTCGCCTGGTTATTGTGTGCTATTGAGTCCTTTTTTCCTCACGGTAAAGATAATGAAACGTTTTCTTTCTATTCTTCTTCTTCTTCTTTACACACTGTACAAAAAAGACGTCTTACATATTTTTTCATATCATATACACTGAAGTACTTTCTTGAAATGGATAATATGATGTCGAGCAAGAAGTTTGATGTTAGTAGAGCCGTCCAATGTTTCAATAAGTATGTTAGTCTAGGAGAGAATATTTTAATGGAAAATCTGGTAAGCTGAGCTTCATTATTACTATACTTTTGCGCCTTTTATTTGCACTGTTAACCTACATTTATAATGTAAGATATTTTTATTTTTCGTAACATATAATGATGCCTTACTGGAAAAGGATACCTGGTTTACCGACAAATCATCATGTCCTATATGTCATGAACAAATATCGTGGCTCATTCGATGTGCTAGATTATTATGACTGGAATATCCACCCAAATCTGTCTAAGAGTGCTTTCCATGCTAGTGATACTGTAGAGATTGTAAGTGTTGAAGAAATTTATTTATTTTTCGACTCACTTTTCTAATTTTAATGAAAACTGAACATGCTATTTATTCTCCTCACAATTTTTCCTTCAACAACTTAAAAAACAGGGACGCAGAATGTCATTACTGATGGAAGGTGTTTATGAGAAAGAAGCGCCTAAGAAAAACAGACATCCAAATTGGAGGAAAGTTTTAGTTAGGCCTACCTATAAGAAATTCGCTAAGCAAGGTGCCAACCAATGCGAGTACTACTACCTGAAGTATGCATCAACTTATGATTGGGATGAACTCATAGAGACAGTTGGTACTTCTGATGTACGTTAATTAACGTAATATTAGTTATTGATTAACTCTAAATCTGTGAAACTTGTTTTAGTGATTTTAAGGTTTTATACATGTTTTTTTTGCTGTAAGGTCGTGTCCCGGATTTGAAGGCAGAGCACCTGTGAAAGTGAATGTGTGCCCCATGTGTGGTTTTGGTAATTAAGGACAATCTTTATGGACTTATGTTTGTATTGAGTTTTACTTGTAGGATTTGTTCATAGGCAACCATATGTTGGCTTCAAGGTTGAGAGAATAAGAAAGTAAAGAAGATCAAGTGTTGACCAAGGTTTCAATGAGTGATCCGGAGATTGGTCAAGTGAGAGTTGGGCCTAAAGATCATCAAAATCGGAGTCCTTCAAGACACAAAAGTTATGGTTGTTTTCGTATTGGTCTTTCTTCCAGTTTTCAAGACACTAAAGATCATCAAAATCATTTCTTCTCTCTTCATTATATTGGTGTCTTGAAGGTACATAAGAGATATCACTCCAACTTTATTCTCTAAGACAAAGATCATCAAAATCGAAGTCCGGATACAAAAGTTATGGTTGTTTTCGTATTGGTCTTTCTGCCAGTTTTTGTAAGATCGGAGATTACAGACTAAATCTTCGGTCTATCTCCGGACCGCATATAGACTGTCCTCCAGATTGTCCCTGTTTGGCCTGGGTACATCAGAGAATCTTGTCCCAGTCCAGAGACTCCCGACCGGGCGATTCCTAGGCCTAACGGTTGGATTTCTAGGGACCTATTTAAGGGGCCCTTCTTCTCCAATGGTTCCCTAACCTTTCTTGCAAGTTTTCCCATCCATTGTTGACCTTCTTGAGCTTTCTATCTCTCAATCCCTCCTATGATTCTTGCATATTCTTGAGTGATTTGAAGAAGGAGATCTAGATCTACAATCCCACCAAACAATCTCTCCTCTAAGTAAGGGGAACATCTTGGGATCTAGATCGTGGAGTCTTGTGTGGATTTCCTCAATTGTTCTTCCTCTCTTATTCCCACATAAGCTTTTGTAGGTGTGGTGGAATTTGGGAGATAAGGACTTGAGCACTTCTTGTGTTCTTGCCATTGCAGTTGGTGCAGCGATTTGAGTTCTCGGTGAGAATTCGATTAGGTGAAAGGTGAGAAGTTTTTTACTATTGGGTTGTTGGAACCCTAGAGGGTTTACTTGTAATTGCAGGTTTGTGGATTACTTGGGACCTCCAATTAAGTTGTGGATATTTCCACAAGCTTGTTTGTTGGGAGCCTCCAATTTAGTTTTGGAGAAGTGCCCCAATATTTTGAGAGGTTTCGGATTACCACCGACAAGTGCACCGATAGTGGAAGTGTGGATCGATCCCGTTGGAGTGAGATTCACCAGAGAACAAGGGAAGCCTTTTGTGGCATTGGTGGTTTGAAACCACCCCCTCTCCAAACGAGACGTACTCCATTGTTGGGAGGAACTTGGTAAAACATCGTCGTCTCCATGTGCCTCGGTTATCTCTACACATGAGCTCTTACTTATGCACCTTACTTTGTGATAGCCTTCGTGCTTGAAGTCTGTATCTTGCTATCACACAGTTGCTTGTCTTTCTTAGCATAAGTTGTTGGTGCACATAGGTGAACCCTAGTTGTTCTAGGTTTTTTGCTTGACAAAGTAAACTCTGGTTTAATTCTGCCTTTGTTAAGCCACTCTCGCAAAAATTTAAACAGCCTATTCACCCCCCTCTAGGCGACATCCTTGTCCTTTCAATTGGTATCAGATCCCGGTCTCTCATTTTAGACTTCACTGCCTTGAGAGTAATGATGTTGACTAGGGGATTAGTGCACAATGAAATGTTCATATTTGATGGAACAAATTATGATATATGTAAAACTCGTATGCTTATTCATTTTTGGGACATGGACCCAAATTTGGAGCGTATTGTAGATATAGGTTTTTCTCCTCATATGGATTTCAAAAATCTATCTTGCGAGGATGAGAAAAACTTATATCTTGATGCTCAAGCTTCTAATGTGCTTGTTAATGCTTTGAGCTATGTAGTTACATCTTCAATCTTTCCTTTTTGGAGCGCTCATGAGTTATGGATAAAACTTCAAGATAAATATTTTGTGTTCAATATTCTTGAGGATGATTGTGTTGCTTCCACTTCCGGTCGAGATGGGTTCTCATCTTCTACCACTTCACCAACATGTGATTTTTCACAAGGTAATGATATGGTGAGTGGTGATAGAAATTGCAATATGGATAGTGAGCATACTATTTGTCATCCTTCATCTCTATCTAGTTACAATGGTTTATGCTTGTGTTGGTAGTCCTTGCATATCATTTAGAAATGGCTTGAATAAATCTTATGATGATATGCTTGTGTTTTCTTGTTGCCATGATAAAAATACTTCTATTTCCTCTAGTGCTTGTGTTGCTAACCATGTAGAGGAAAACAAAGATTCTATTGGCCAAGACAAGATCTTGAATGAAGCTTCAAATAATTCATCACCATCTCATGGTACCCACCTATGCCTTATGGCTAGGGATTCAAAGGTAACTCCTACTTTGGAACCTAATACCTCTTATGATGATGGGGATGAGGATAATGAGGAAGAAGAGTTGTATGTTGATGATTTATATGAAAAAGGTGAAATTGTTTATCATGCTCTTGGTAAGAATAATATTACTTGCTCTAACTTATCTTGGACTTTGCTATTAAGAGCAAAGAACATATTGATGAGTTAGAAGCACAAATTGAGGAGCATGAGAACACCATTGATAAAATGAGTAGCCTTGAGCATGGGTATGCTAATAAAATTGCAAATCTAAATAAAGATCTTGAAGAGGAACAAACCACTAAGTAATCTCTTGAGGAGGCCTTTTCTCTAGAGTTGTCTAGAGTGAAGGAATCTCATGATAGAGATCTTGAGGTGGCAAGTGATCTCAAAATTAAAAATGATGAGCTTCAAGTTGCTTATGTTAAACTCCTTGAGGATTTTTAGCACATAAAAAACGGATCTAGGGTCATCAACTTAAAGCTTCTTACTCAAAAGAGCTTTCGAAGTTGCCCTCACCTCCTGCAATTAATTATGATACTTGTGCTACTAACTCTATTTCTTGTGAAGCATCTATTTTGAAGGAGAATGTTGAGCTAAGGGCTCAACTTAAGTTGCTAACTAGCAAGTATGGGATCTTGGAAGAAAGTCATGATAAGCTATCAAGCTCACATGTGGATCTTCTAGCCTCCCATGATAGTATAAAATTAGCTCATGAGGCTATTATGTCAAAGGTAACATCTAATGAGCCTCATGTGGACATTATCACTACTTCTACTCCAAATGTCATATTGCCATGTGCTAGTCCTTGTAATTCATCCACTCATGCCATTTCTACATCTTGTGATGAATTACATTCCATGCCTTGTTTCTCTAACAATGTAGCATCCACTTCCTCTAATATTGTTCTTCACACTAACCATGTAGAGGAAATTAAAGAGCTCAAGGCTCAAGTCACTTCTTTGAAGAATGACTTGAAAAGGGGTCATAAATGGAAGGCCACACTCAACAACATCTTGAGTGTGCAAAAAAACCAATGACAAGAGTGGACTTGGATTCAACTCCAATATCAAGAACAAGTCCAATATCAATTTGAAGCACAATGGCAACAAAAAGAAGGGCCAAGATCAAATCAAGAAGCTGACCAACATTGTTTGCTTCAAGTGCAAGGAAGAAGGGCATCATGTTAAGTCATGCCCATTAAAGAATAAGCCCCTTAGCAAGAAGCAACAAGGGAAGCAGCCTCAAGCTCCACCTCATATTAGAGATGGGTGATGAGTGCATGTTTGCATCATGTTTTATATTATTATTTTGCACTATAGTTGTAGGATCTTGGTATTTTACGGTTTTCACGTGCATGTTTTATGTCTATTTTCACCAGGATTAGGACAAATGATGAATACAATGGACACAATTCTTGGAGCAGTTGTATTGGGGAGAAAAGGAGTCAAAAACAACGTAAATCGCTTATTTGGGAAGTATCAATAACACCAGAAGAAAACTCGAAGCGATCAAGGCATACAAACGGTTTGATGACCAACCATACGGTGGGAATTAATTTTTCTAGCCGTATAGTTCCGATCGTAAAGTTGGCGCCGCCACCGCCTCCTCAAATAGTTTCACCCCATGCAACTGGATCAGGGAGACGACATATAGAACACCCAGAAATCGCCGAAACCTCATCTCCGGAAGGCATCTGAAGGGGGAACTTGCCCAAGGGATCCATCTTCGCCCTACGTAGATCAGGGAGGCCAAGGCATCGATCTTCATCTTCATCAACCGCTGCACCACCATCATCTCCATCCATCCCATCTTCACCCCATCTAGATCTTGTTGTAATTTCCATACTCGTTGTGGATTTATACAAGAACTATTCATTTACTATTGCTTCCATTACCATTGACATGATGTTGATTGCCTCCATGTCTGAGTACATCTTTAGTTCTTGGGGAGATGGAGAAACTCTAGCATATGATTGAGATAAGATAGAGATTATTATGTTATACATCATTATGTCTATGTGTTAATTGTCTTCATCTTGATGTTGGGAGTTGTGCACCTCCTTAATATTTGCCTCTTATGGGGACACGATGAAGGGGATTACTTGTTGGTATACGGAGGGATGATAACACTTACTATGACTATAAAGTTGTTGTCATTATTTACGTACTAACTTGGGGAAACAAGGAGAACTCATAAAGCCATGTCCATGCCACGGGAGAAATCCCTTAATAGCGGGATAATATGATTGATGTCGTTTATCCTTTAGATGTGGTTGTGAAGGATGATGTGAGCTGTGGTTGCTGCCTATTTGTCCATATATGGAGCTCCTCCCACATACATACATATCATGAGAATATTTGCTATAATAATCTTTATTTCTCAGTCTAAATTGCTAGCGGTGTATCCACCACTCCCTGAGAACACATTTTTTCCCTATTGCAGTTCCAAGCTCTTTTACACACACGATTCTTATTTTTTGCATTAAGTTTTACTTCACTTTAATTGCTTCATTCAATCAAAAACCCAAAAATAACTCTACTTTTCTTGCATCTTAAAGTTATTCCTTAAGTACTTCGTTTAGTTTTAGTTAAAAGCATTTTAGTCTTTCGCCTACTGCTCCCCGTGGGATCGATATCTTCATTTTGAAACTAGCTACAAACAATTTGTGCACTTGTAGTCATCAAGCTATTTTCTGGCGCCATTGCCGGGGAGCTTAGCGCTATAAGTCACTTTATTTTAGTTATTTACTTTCATTGTACTAATTTTTAATTTAAGTTGCAGGACCGCAACAATGGATAACACTCATCATTTAATCTAGCTTGAGGTAGTAAGGAAAATGGGTTCACCCATGGACGCTTTTATAACTATCAATAAAAGCATAAATCCGGATGGAATTGAGATCCACCCTTTATTATTTGAATTACTACACTATGAAATTTGCAGGAACCGATGAAGAGAGTCCATATGGACATTTACGATTTTTTGAAGATGTTCTTTGTTCCTTTATATTCGACAACTATAATCTTGATATGGTTAAAACACAGTTGTTTAGACAAACTCTCTCTAATAATGTTTGCTACTGGTATAGATCTTTTTGTGCAGAAGCACCATGGACTTGGATGGAATTGACAACCAAGTTCCTATCCAAATATTACACAAAAAGCAAAGCTCACTAGATGAGATGTATTATTATCAGTTTTAAAAATAGTCTTGATGAGAGTTTGTATGAAGGGTATCTAAGGCAAAAAAGATATCTAGATAATTGCCCCATCATCGTTTGCATGATTGGTTAATCACTCACACTTTTATGGAGGGCTTATAAATAAAAATAGAGCGAACCTAGACACCGCTTCCAATGGTAGTTTTCTATCTCATACCTATGATGAAGCCTAGAAATTAATAATGACAATGATGGAGACAACATAAAATTTTAAAAATGAGGAGAACATTACGAATAGTTCTTCTGAACATGCTTGTGTTAATGATTTCCTTACAGATGAACGAACTTGTCAATGATTAAAACCCTTGGTATTGATTCTTACTTAGTGAAGAAAATTATTGAGAATTATTTAGGGCATTTACAGGTACCTACAACATGAGAACCAAATAAACCCCTTGAAGAAAAGAAGCGTGCAAGAGAAAGTGCACCAATGGAAGAGTTCTCCTTTGCACCTATTCAAGAGAATATCAAGAAAAAAAAATAGGAAGAACAAATAAACAAAAGATTAAAGAAACCAGAAAAGAACCCCGAAGCTACCAATATAAATGATGTTATATTGAAGGATCTTATGGAAGAACGAATAGTGGACAATGAAGTGGTTATGCTAGACTTTGAAACCTCAGAGTTCATCCAAGGTAAGGTATGAGGTAACGAAACTTCTAAACTTATGACTCCTATATATTATGGAGAAACTTTCTTATATGGAATTTGTGAGCCGATTTCCACTATAAACATTATGCCTTCATCACTTTATGAGGAACATCGCTAAAATTTAAATAATCCAGATGTGGAACCAGTAGACACTACTATCAAATTGTCCAATAGAACTAATATAAAACTGGAAGTTGTTATCAGAAATATCTATGTCTTTATTGGATCACTCATGTACCCCCTTGATTTTCATATTGTTGACATGCCTCGAGATTCTTTTTGTCCTATTCTTTTAGGCAGGCCTTTTGTTTCCATAACCAAAGATCTAACTGATAATAAGAAGGAGACTATTTCATTGATGTTTGGAGAAGAGGAAATGACATTCCACTTCACCAAACTAAAGAAGAGGCCATATGAAGTGGAAGATATCAAGGAAGATAAAACGATTGCCAAGCTGGCAGCAATTCATTCTAGTACTCCACAAGATGAATTAGAGAGGAGCCTAATTAATTGGGACGAAGAACAAGATGATGATGAGAGAGAAGACATGGATGATTACCTTGATTCAGTTCCGGAAGCACAAAATCCACATGACTATGAAGAACTGGTAAGAAAAGGAGATGAAGAATCTCTGCCAATTGAATTGAAACAACTTCCAGACGATATGAGGTATGAGTTTTTAGATAATGAAAATAAATGTCTTGTTATTATTAGTAAAAATCTATCAAAAAATGAAACAAATAAATTCATTTCGGTCTTGATTAAGTATCGTGAAGCTTTTGGATATACTCTAAGTGATATTAAAGGAATAGATCCATATATTGTAACACATAAGATTACCATGCTTGATGATGTTGAACCTGTAATTGACACACAAAGAAGGCTTAATCCGAAAATGAAGGAATTAGTAAGAAAAGAGGTTATACGCTTATTAGATGTTGGCATAATATATCCTATTTCTGACAGTAAGTGGGTTAGTTCAGCTCATTGCATACCAAGACAAGGGGGTCTTGATGCTGCTATGAATGAGGATGGTGAGCTAGTTCCTGTAGAACCTATTGTTGGATATCGCATGTGCATTGATTTTAGGAAACTAAACCGTGAGACACAGAAAAATCATAAACCTATACCATTTATGGATAAAATTTTAGAAAGGCTTAGTAATAATTCTTATTTTTGTTTTGTTGATGGTTATTCTGGATATTCTCAAATTTCTATACAACCGGAAGATCAAGAGAAAACAACTTTCACTTGCCCTTATGGCACATGTGCTTATAGATTAATTCCGTTTGGCTTATGTAATGCAGCTGCGACTTTTCAAGAATGTGTTTTAAAAATCATTGATGATCTTGTTGAGAAAACTATGGTAGTTCTAACAAATGATTTCGTTGTTTGTGGAACAACATTTGATAATTGCCTGTACAATTTAACCAAAGTTTTGCAGAGATGCAGGCAATCAAATTTGGTTTTGAATTGGGAACAATGTTGTTTCATGGAAAGAGAAGGTAAAGTTTTGGGGCATAAGGTTTCGGAGAAGGGTATAGAAATAGATAAAACTAATATAGACGCTATAGAAAATCTTCTAATACCTCAGGACATAAAAACCTTAAAAATGTTTCTAGGACATGCAGGTTTTTATAAGCGTTTTATAAAAGATTTTGCTAAAATAGCTATGCCTCTCACCAACCTTCTTGAGAAAGAAACTCCATTCTACTTAGATCATGACTGCATTGCAGCTTTTGAGAACCTTAAAAAAATTAGTTTCAGCACCCAACATGCAATCTCCAAAATGGGATGAACCTTTCGGAATCATGTGTGATGCTAGTGGCTATGCTTTAGGAGTTGTGTTAGGACAACGAGACGGAAAGAATTCAAATGTTATTTATTAAGCTAGTAGAGGTCTTAATAAGATTCAGAAAAATTATGCTACTACAAAAAAGAGTTCCTAGCTATAATTTCTGCTTGTGAAAAAATTAGATCTTACATCATTAATTCTAAGGTAATAGTTCATGCGGATCACCAAGCTTTGCGTCACCTCCTTGTGAAAAAGGATGTGAAGCCCAGGTTGATTATGTGGGTTCTATTGCTACAAGAATATGATTTGCAAATAGTAGATAGGAGGGGTAAGGATAATCAATTAGCAGATCATCTCTCTAGGATGGAGGGAATAATTACTAACTCCATACATATAAATGAGTCATTTCCAGGAGAATATTTAGCAAACATTGAAATCGCTAATCCTTGGTTTGCGGATTATGCTAACTATCTTGCAATAAAATTTATACCTCCTGGTATGACAAGAAATCAAAGAATGAAATTATTTAATGATCTTAAATATTACTTTTGGGATGATCCCTATCTATATCGTCATGGACCTAACAGAATGATTCGGAAGTGTGTTCCTAACCATGAAATGAATGCAATTTTGCAAGCTTGTCATGATAGCCCGTATGGAGGACATCATGCAGGCAAGCAAACTGCAGGAAAGGTACTTCAATCCTTCTATTGGCTCACCTTGCTCAAGGATGCACACAGGTTTGTAGAACACTGTGATGCTTGCCAAAGAAGAGGTAATATAGGTAGGAGACAAGAGATGGCAATGAATTATAGTCTTATAATCGAACCCTTTGATGTATGGGGAATGGATTATATGGGACCTTTTATAGAATCAAATGGTTACACTCATATTCTTGTTGATGTCGATTATGTTACTAAATGGGTTGAAGCTATTCCAACAAGCCATGCAAATCCATCCGCCTCAGTGAAGATGATCAAGGATGTTATATTCCCCAGGTTTTGAGTTCCTAGATTTTTAATCACTGACAGTGGTTCTCATTTTATGAAAGTAACTTTTAGGAAAATCCTCAGCAAATATGGAGTAACTCACTGCGTTGCTTCACCATATCATCCTCAAACGAGCGGTCAAGTGGAAATCTCCAATAGAGAATTAAAGACCATACTCAAGAACACGGTGGACAAATCAAGAAAAGATTGGTCATATAAGTTAAATGACACTCTATGGTCATATCGAACGGTGTTTAAAATCCAATGGGTATGACACCTTATAAGATGGTATATGGTAAGGCATGCCATTTACCTTTAGAATTGGAACACAAAGCTTTTTGGGCAATCAAGAACCTAAACTATGATCTTAAATCAGTGGCAGAAAAACGATTATTAGATATTCATGCTTTAGATGAGTTTAGAAGTGAGGCTTATGAGAATGCTAGATTGTTTAAAGAAAAATTATAAAGATGGCATGATAGAAAAATAGAAAATAACACCTTTAAAAGTTGAGACCAGGTGCCGCTCTATAATTCTCGTCTTAAGTTGTTACCAGGAAAGCTCAGATCAAAGTTGGAAGGCCCTTATATAGTTTAAGAAGCTTATTCATCAAGAGCAGTGAAGCTCCAGGGAAAAATAACCTCTCTTTCATGGGTGGTAAATGGACAATGCTTGAAGCATTATCGAGCAAAAGAAGATATAAGTGCAGTCACCATACAAGTGATCACCCCAGAGGAGGTGATTAAGCAGAAATATACAAGGAATGGCAACTACAAGAAGGATAGAATTGAGACGAAATGAGCAAAACTATGGTCAATCTATTGACCATAAAAGAGCGCTTCATGGGAGGCAACCCATGTGAAATAAAGGTTTGAGTAAGTTCTTAAATTTTCAACTAAGTTTTTGTTGAGCTTGTGTTGAATAAGTGACATTTTAAGCTCTAGTGAAGAAAAAGAAGATTGATAATGCTAATATTGGTCGAAAATTTAAGCTATCATTTTTTTTGTCAAAACTTGATATTTCAATAAGTTTCAGATTAATAAAGAATTCTTGGAGAAGCAGGTAATTTTTGGTGGATCTAGAAGGTTTAACGACCAACTATACGGTGGGATTAAAATTTCGGCCATATAGTTGCGGTCGTATGGATGCTTCGACATCACCCCTTCCATTTACAAAAGGTACAGAAGGTTTAACGACCAACTATACGGTGGGAACAAAAATGCCGACCGTATAGTTGTCGTCGTATAGATATCAATGCCTTCGTCAAAATTCTTTTCTTGGGTACTGATAGATTAATGACCAACTATACGGCGGGAATGAAAATTCTAGCCGTATAGTTGCCGTCGTATAGATATCGACCCATCTTCGAAAATTTTATTCAGAGTACTAAAGGTTTAATGATAAACTATACGGTGGGAATAAAAATTCCCGCCCGTATAGTTTTGACCGTATAGTTGGTTCCACCATAGAAGGAAATATATAGTCAGTTCATAACTATACGGCGGGACCTATGCGGTCAGCGCCCGTATAGTTGCTCGTTATGAACGGCGGATAGGGTTTTTGACCTCCCCTTTAAAAGCTAATCGCTTCTAACCTTTTTATTAAGTTTTTGCAGAGCTACAGCCTCTAGCCTCAAAAAATCCTCGGCATACCTATACAAGCCCCTTCTAACAACATCCATGCAGCGAAGCCATGCAACCCTTCCATGTCAACAAGATTTGGAGGAAGAGAGAAGAGAAGCCCGTGAAGAGGATCGAAGAAGTAGAACCTAAAGGAACATCATCATCGTCCAGCCAGGAGATCAAGCCTCTCCCAAACTAGGAAGACATGTTCTCGCAAAGGATGGAGATGACGAGGAAAGCAGAGCGCGGGAAGAGCAAGGATGAGTATCTCCCTAATCCGTATTGTCACAACATATGATACTATTATAAACCTCCTCTCAGTCCATCGCCTCTTAAACCTAAGAAGGTGCGGCAAGATGAGATTCATGATAAGATCTATCAGTTGGAAAAAGCTTCGAAAGCATGTGTTGAAACAATTGGAGAAGGGATTGACTCTTACTGGATGATGAGCAAAGACCTTGAGAAAAAAGTCAATGGCATCGATGGTAGAGTTGGTTTCTTGATGAAAAATATTTTTGAGTTGACAGATGAGAATAAATTCCTCTAGAAGAAAATTTTGAAGCTTCAATATGACATGGCCGAGCTCAGCATCTGCCTCGATGGCATAGATAAAGTTTGCAACACAGGGGAAGAAGGCAATACTCTTCCTACCCAGGAGGAGGAATAGGTACCAACAAGGAGTTATTTGATCTGCCTGGCTTGATTCCAAGATTGGGGAGATCTTTAAGACCTTGTAATCTATCTTATAAGTTTTATGTTATTATTTTAGTTTTGCATTTGTTCGAGCTTAGAAATAAAGTTTGCATCATTTGAACTCCCTTAAGGGATGGTCAATCCCGTTTGTGAAATTCCGAGTTTATTATCATATATGGAGAATTATTGAGTTTGTTCTTGTCTTATTGGACATATGAATGGCTTGAGTATAATTTTACTTGCACTTGATGATAGCAATAGGAGTCTTCCACACCATTGGTGTTAATGGAACATATAAAGATAATTTAAATCAATATGTTTTAAGTTCATGGTTTGATTTACAAAAGAAAAATTATTATTAGTCAAGCTGAGAAAGAAACCTTGAATAAAGGAAAATTAAAAGTGTTCTCAAAATAGAGTGAGAACAAGTTGAGATAGAGTCTTCTAGTCATAAATATGCTTCATATACAATTGGAATTTGGTAATTGAGATCCTTAAACTTTGAATTCCTACATGAAGTGGGATGTATGGCTAGCTCCTTTGCACAACACTTAAACGAAAGTGTGAGCATATATATAAAAAGAGATAAAAGAGAAAAGAAAAAGAGCGAATGTGCAAAGAGCAAATAGGCATATACCACCATGTTGTAGTGAGACAAAGAGACGTTTCGAGATTTTGAATCAAAAGTGAATTTGTTAATCATAAAACAGTTGGGACTACCTCGCTAACACATTCGGTCAAACCGGATACTTTTACATCATGTTGAGATTCATCTTTTATGAACTGTTGATCACTAAGGTGTGGAAGCCTGCTAATATTATTCGGATGGTTCGAGTAAGGTACTATTCATGAACATATTCCTATGTATCATATATGATAAACACATGCTCCAACTGCCTCATTTATTTTATTGACTCAGCTTCATGAATATGAGGATCACATCCATTAAGCTAAACTTGCTCGGGACGAGCAAGAGTCTAAGATTGGGGAAGTTGATGAGTGCATATTTTCATCATGTTTTATATTATTATTTTGCACTGTAGTTGTAAGCATTTTATGTCTATTTTCACCAGGATCAGGACAGATGATGGATACACTGGACATAATTCTTGGAGCAGTTGTATTGGGGAGAAAAGGAGTCAAAACCAACGTAAATCGCTTATTTGGGAAATATCAATAACACCAGAAGAAAACCCGAAGCGATCGAGGCATACAAACGGTTTATCGACCAACTATATGGTGGGAATTAATTTTCTGGCTGTATAGTTCCGGTCGTATAGTTGGCGCCACCACTGCCTCCTCAAATAGTTTCACCCCGTGCAACTAGATCGAGGAGAAGACATACAGAACACCCAGAAATCACCAAAAACTCACCTCCGGAAGGCATCTAGAGGGGGAACTTTCCCAAGAAATCCATCTTCGCCCTACACAGGTCTGGGAGGCCAAGGCATCGATCTACATCTTCATCAACTGCTGCACCACCATAATCTCCATCCATCCCATCTTCACCCCATCTAGATCTTGTTGTAATTTTCGTACTCGTTGTGGATTTATACAAGAACTATTCATTTACTATTGC
This sequence comes from Avena insularis, assembly GCA_023614405.1. NCBI lineage: Eukaryota > Viridiplantae > Streptophyta > Magnoliopsida > Poales > Poaceae > Avena > Avena insularis. The sequence goes on from CM042694.1 coordinate 457,852,809, forward strand.
TTCCATTATCATTGCCATGATGTTGATTGCCTCCATGTCTGAGTAGATCTTTAGTTCTTGGGGAGATGGAGAAACCGTAGCATATGATTGAGATAAGATAGAGATTATTATGTTATACATCATTGTGTGTATGTATTAATTGTCTTCATCTTGATGTTGGGAGTTGTGCACCTCCTTAACATTTGCCTCTTATGGGGACACGATGAAGGGGATCACTTATTGGTAGACGGAGGGATGATAGCAGTTACTGTGCCTATAAAGTTGTTGTCATTCTTTATGTACTAACTTGGAGAAACAGGGAGAACTCATAAAGCCATGTCCATGCCATGGGAGAAATCCCTTAATAGCGGGATAATACGATTGATGTCGTTTATCCATCAGCTGTGGTTATGAAGGATGATGTGAGCAGTTGTTGGTGCTTATTTGTCCATATATGGAGCTCCTCCCACATACATACATATTATGAGAATATTCTCTATAATAATCTTGATTGCTCGGTCTAAATTGCTAGCAGTGTATCCACCACTACCTAAGAACACTTTTTCCCTATTGCAGTTCCAAGCTCTTTTACACACGCGGTTCTTATTTTTTGCATTAAGTTTTACTTCACTTTAATTGCTTCATTCAATCAAAAACCAAAAAACAACTGTACTTTTCTTGTATCTTAAAGTTATTCCTTAAGTACTTCGTTTAGTTTTCGTGAAAAGCATTTTAGTCCTTCGCCTATTGCTCCTTGTGGGATTGATATCTTTATTTCAAAACTAGTAACAAACGATATGTGCACTTGCAGTCATCAATGGGCCTCCTCCCAAGAAGACTCAATCTCTTCCTCAAGGTGTTCCTTCACCCAAAAATAAAGACGGAAAGAGAAGAACTTGCTACATTTGCCGCGATAAAGGGCACATTTCTTCCTCATGCACCATTGGTATCTCCTCATCCAACCCTAATGATGACTGCAAGTGCACAGATCGTTTGTAGCTAGTTTCCAAATAAAGACATCGATCCCACAGGGAGCAGGAGTCTGAAGTCTAATAACTCTTGAAATAAATATTATGATAGAAATTCTATATAAAGTTCTAAGTGACAAGATAAAATGCAAGTACTGTGTAAAAATGTGTTTTGGGGTTTTAGGTATAAGAGCAATAATAAAGTAAAGTAAAATAACTGAATACAGAAAGTAAGTATCGTGTATGTAAGAAAGATTGGAACTGCAATAGGGAAAATGCGTTCTCAGGGAGTAGCGGATACACCACTAGCATTATAAGGATCTAAGATAAAGATTATCATCATGAACATTATCAACTATGTATGTGTGGGAGGAACTCCGTATTTGGACAAATAGGTAGCAATCGCTGCTCACATCATCCTCATAACCACAACAGTCAGCAATCGACATTGATCAAACTCCGTAGGACGTATCCCATGGCATGGATAGTGTTCCGTGAGCTTCCTCGGTTCCCCAAGTTGATACATAAGGGGTGCCAATAGCTTTATAGTCACTGTATGTGCTAGCACGCCTCCGTCTACCAACTAGTAGTTACCTCCATCAAGTCCCCATTAGAGGAAAACATTGAGAGGTCAACTTCTCTCAACATCAAGATGTAGAAAATCTAACACATGGTCAAAACGATGAATATCATAATAGACTTTATCTCATTTCAATCTCATACTAGGGTTTCTCCATCTCCCCAAGAACTAGAGATCTACTTAGACGTGGAGGCAGTTAACATCACGACAATGGTAATGGAAACAATCATAAATGAATAGTACTTGTATAAATCCACAACGAGTACGGGAATTACAACAAGATCTAGACAATATGTAGATGGGATGGATGGAGATGGTGGTCATGCAGTGGTGGATGATGAAGATCAATGCCTTAGCCTCCCGGATCTACGCAGGGCGAAGATGGATCCCTGGTGGATGAGTTCCCCCTACAGATGCCTTCCGGAGGTGAGGTTTCTTTGATTTCTGGGTGTTCTGTATGTCGTATCCCCAAACCAGTTGCACAGGGTGAAACTATTTGAGGAGGCAGAGGTGGTGCCAACTATACAGCCGGAGCTATACGGCCGAAAAAGTTGCTCCAGTCGTATAGTTGGTCATTGAACCTTCTGCCTCCCTTGCTCGCTTCTGGTTTTCTTGTGGTATTATTAATATGTCCCAAATAAGTGATTTAAGTTGTTTTTTACTTCTTTTATCCACATTATAACTGCTCCAAGAATTGTATCCATTGGATCCATCATCTGTCCTGATCCTGGTGAAAACAAACATAAAATGTGCACGCGAGCACCATAAAATACCAACATCCTTCATCTATAATGCAAAATAATAATATAAAACATGAGGCAAATATGCACTCATCAATACTCCAAGCTTAGACTCTTGCTCGTCTCGAGCAAGTTTTAGCTTAATGGATGTGATCCTCATATTCATGAAGCTAAGTCGATAAAATAAATGAGGCAGTTGCAGCATGTGTTTATCATATATGATACATAGGAATAAGTTCATGAATAGTACCTTACTCAAACCATCTGAATAGTATTAGAAGGCTTCCACACCTTAGTGATCAATAGTTCATAAAAGATGAATCTCAACATAATGTAAAACTTTCTAGTTCAACCGAATGAGTTAACGAGGTAGTCCCAAGTGTTTTAGGATCAACGTATTCACTTGGGATTCAAAATATCAAAAGTGTCTCTTTTTCATACTACAATACAATGGTATATGCCTATTTGCTCTTTGCACACCACTCTTTTTCTTCTTCTTTTCTTTTCTTTTGCCTATATGCTCACACTTTTGTTTAAGTGTTGTGCAAATGAGCTAGCCATATATTCCACCTTATGTAGGAATTCAAAGTTTAACAATCTCAATTATCAAATTCCAACTATACATGAAGCATTCTTATGACTTGGACATTCTACCTCGACTTGTTCTCACTCTATTTTGATAGCACTTTCATTTTCCTTTGTTCAAGGTTTCTTTTTCAACTTAATTGTATAGATACTCTTTCTTTGTAAATCAAACCGTAGACTTACAACATATTGACTAAATTATCTTTGTGTGTTCCATTAATACCAATGGTGTGGAAGACTCCTATTGCTATCATCAAGTGCAAGTAAAATTATACTCAAGCCATTCATATGTCAATAAAGCAAAGACAACTCAGTATTGCTCCATATATAATAATAAACTCGGAATTTCATAAAAGGGATCGACTATTACTGAAGGGAATTCTAATGATGCAAACTTTATTACTAGTTTGAACTAATGTGAAAATAGTAATGTAAAATTATAAGATAGATTACAAGGTCTTAAAGATCTCCCCAAGCTTGGAATCAAGCCAGGCGGGATCAAATAATCCCTTGCGATTATTTGATACCGTGATTGTTGTAGGTCACTGTGGCGCCATGGTACGTGGTATCTTATCCTCACGGACCAGCTTGAGGCAGAGGGATTGATTGACATCTTCTAATTCTTTAACACACAGCTTGTAGAAAAGATTGTTCTTCTCCAGCACTTTCACTTGTTCTTTAATGAACTCATTGTTATCCTTCAGTGTTTGTAGCCCTTAAGACTCATAGAAAAACCTGCTTCGGTTGTCCGCTTGATATCTTCATCAAGTTTATCAAGATAAAGTCGTAGCAATCGAAGGTGTTTGGGTGTCCCTGGCTTCTCCTTGTCCAACTCTTCAATCTTCAGCTCTAGGGCCTTCAAATCCCTCTTCCGACACCCATGGTCGGTGTCAAGGAACTCTATAGGGATGGTCTTGATCTCCTTGCATTGCTCGCTATTGCTCCCAATCTCCATGGGAGCTTTTCTTCTTGACTTCTATCCCTTGGTTGAGAGCCCTCACGTGTGAATAAGAGGTAGATTGGTTCCCTGGAGATTATGATTAGAGAGAGAGAGACAATGGCAGTATATAAGGGGGTCAAAGGTCGGTAAAACTCGCGAGAAACACTAAATTGTCGCCCAAGAAAAGAATCTTAACAAAACAGGGAAAGAATTCACGGATTTGGAAGAGTCCTGCCACGTAACGACAAACTATACGAGTGCGGCCCATATATCTCCGGTCGTATAGTTGGTTCCGGGCAGATATTTCCAAATATCTCGAGTCCAGGTCGATTAAATCACGACTCGAAACGACAATAACATTTTTTTCATTACAAACGAATAACAAACGAAAAGTGTCTAAGAGTTTAACGACCAACTATATGACTGGAATTTTGGCTCCGGTCGTATAGTTGCAACCGTATAGATGTAAACACCGTAAATCAAAAGTGTTTGAGAGTTTAACGACCAACTATACGGATGGAATTTTGGCTGCGGTCATATAGTTGCGACCGTATAGATACAGACACCAAAAAGAAAAACTATATGAGGTTTAACGACCAACTGTACTGCCAGGATTTTGGCTTCGGTCGTATAGTTGTGACCGTATAGGCTCAGATATCGAAAACAATTTCACAAAGATTATATAGAGAGTTTAACGACCAACTATATGACGGGAGCTCCCTCTCCGGTTGTATAGTTCCACCCGTATAGTTGGTAAAAACCCTCTAAAACTTCAAAAAAACACAAGGAATTCAAATGCAGAATTTTTAGGAGTAAAATTTCTGAAAATAAAACACTTATTTGAGTAAGAACACTTACCTTGCACTTACCATTTGTTTATTTGGTAATAAATAACTCTTCCAACAACAAAGACTCCTTTTTTCTTGGAGGAATTGACATCACCAGGACTAAAGTTCCTCTCAACAAGATTGGTGTCTTGCTAGGCAAACACGAATATTGCATCTAACATCTTTATTTCTGGTCTCTGCATAATCTGCAACTCAAATTCTTGAAGTGATAGAATCCAACAGATCAATCTTGGCTTATGGTCTTTCCTCTCAAGGAGTTCTTTTAAAAAACACGATCCGTATGAACTCTTACCTTTGCATCAACTATGTAAGAACGAAATTTATCACAAGAGAAAAATACAGCAAAACGTTCATTTTCTTCCTTAGGGTAATTATTTTGAGCACCATTTAGAGTTCTACTAGCATGATGTATAATATTAAATCCGTGACTAATATGTTGTCCCAGAGTTACTCCTATAACATCATCACCAGCTTCACATATTAAGTCAAAAGTTGTATCCCAGATAGGTGGTTTAATGATGGGAGCACGAGATAAAGCATTTTTAAGTTTATTAAAGCTTCAAGACATTTATCATCAAAATTAAATCTTACTCCCTTTTGGAGGAGGTTAGTCAAAGGTTTAGATATTCCAGAGAAATTTCTAATGAACCTTCTATAATGTAATTGATACCTTCGATCCGAATTACGGATGTAGTATAGCTTCTTTTTCCCTAGTAGACCTAGGTTATCGAATCCTTGGGAAGCGAATGCGTAGTGAAGTTACTGTTCCTTTTGTGTTCTTACCGGACCAGTAGCTTGCGTCTTTTTGTTGTTGTCGATGATGGAGAGACAGGGCCTAGGGCGTACGGTTTCACCTGTAGCTGTGCAAAACATCTGATGGAAATAAAAGATAGAAATAAAGTATGCGTGTACTGGTTAGAGCAAGATAAATTATATGTGGGCAGTGCATCCAAAATTGCTATTGCCTCCGCAATCGCTTATAGCAATAACCTACTAGTCTCATCCATAGAAGAAAGAGAACTAATGATATGCATAGTGATGTCACCGTTAATCCCAAGAAAATCCGTCACATACAGTCGTACTACCCCTTGTGTCACTAGGGTTCCCAACCTGCAGATCAGTCATCACTCATACTCCCTATACCTGGCTCAACCCTCGGGATCTTGGGTACCTGACAAGTCCTTGGATTGAGGCAAGAGATGATACAATAATCATCTCGTCATACAAACTAATACACGATCCCATCTATGATAAATCACATGCACAATTGCTACATGGCTAGGCCGAAGCCCTTAGCCCAAGGAGAATCACTCACACATAGAGATCAGATCAACAATCACAAACATTGTAATGAAAATCATAAGATTGATAGCAATAGTCTTACAATGTTGCCAATCGGAGAAGAGATCTACTATTACAACTGGTGGAATATGGCTATGGAGATGGAGAAGGGTTTGGAGATCTGGAGGCGGCTGGTGATCTGTGGCAGAGACTTTTTGGCGAGGTCTGGCTTGTTTTCTCGTTGCCCGAGGCTTCTTTATATAGGGGTCCCTTCACGAAAGTTGTTCTGTTTGACCTAACGGTGGCAGCGCCAACTATATGACCGAAGCTATATAGTCGGATTTTTTCTCTGGCCGTATAGTTGGTCGTTAAAGCGTCTGCCTCCGTTGTTCGGCTCCTGGTTTCTTCTGGTTGTTGGAAATCTCGTATCTTTGACTTTAATGTAGTGATTCCCTCCTTTAAATGATATTATCTGCGCAGGAAAAAGGAAAGGATTGCATACCCCTCTGAATATAAGCATTAGTGGAAGGGTTTAGAGAGATATTTCATCAAGAATATGATTAATATCCAGTTTAAATGTGGACATAGATGGCTATATTTCAGAGCCATCAACCTCCCCAAGCTTAAACTTGATCGTCCCGAGCAAGAAAACCAAAATAAAAAAGGAACTCGGCATTTAAACTAAAATAACGAGATGGTGATCTTACTCATGATTAGTAGTCTCATGTTTCCTCCACTTCATAAATCTAGAAAAAAACTTCAGCATATATAGAGTAATGGCAAGCATATCATACGAGTTTCATGCATCCTTATAACATAGCAACATTATTGTAAACATGGATGATTCAAATGAGTAAACTTTATTCCATGTCAAGTAATCAACTCATAGGCTTGCCTTTGAACAGTAAAGTATAATCATGTAAATTAAGAATGCGAGAGTTGTCATGAAAAGCATTTATACTAGAGTATCTCAATTCTCCCACATCAATGAATCAAGACTTTGCAAGCACTACTTTTCTATGCATTGTCCTTCAAGAATTTCAGTTTTTAAGTAATTGAGAGCATGCCAAATATTTTTATTAGTTTATCGAGCTGTGATGGACACTTGTGCCATCACTAAGGTTTTTGTTCCTTTTGCATAATGATTACTTATAATAGCCAGAGGAGTGATTCCATCATTATTATAGCTACCCGGGAGTGTCAAGAATCTTACCCACTATAGAATCACTGCTACAAGTGTTTAATCAACTCATAGCCGAAATCTAGGAGTTTCCTCCATGAAGATCGTTCGTAGGCCAGCGGAGTTGTTGGCATCCCATGAAGTTTGACACGCGTAAATTTATATCATTCTTATGATTAACAAGTCAAACTTTGGCATGCTCACAAAAACCGCTAAACATTAATTCAATCGAACAAATCCTTTTAAAGAGACCTATCAAGTCAATTAACATTTTCAGTGGTGTTGAGTGTCTCAAGAAATAAACCTGCAAGACTAAGCACTACAACACCCAAGCCTTAAATTATGAGACTTTTTTATTACAATTGTTTAGCAATTTTTAGGCAAGACTTGGTTAATTATAAGAGCTGGAACAAAATGAGACCAATTAAATACCCATGTAAATGAAAATCTTACTATGATACAAATACTCAGTCCACCAATATAATATCTCAACATTTACTACTAACTAGCATGGGTTTCTCAAACTTCAAAAGTGGGAAGTCATAAGGCATACCTATCATGTTTGGTTCCACTTCTCTCTTCCTTTTTTATTTGTTTCTTGGAAACTCGAAGTCGATCACTCTCCTACAAATATATGAAGACCTCGAGGTGGAAAGAAAAGAAAGAGGGAAAATAAGGAAAAAGGGAGAAATATTTTTGTGACTTTTAAGAGAAGGAATTTAAAGAATAGAAAATTAGCGGCAAAGCTCGGCTAAAAAATTTCGAAAGAAAAATAGAAAGAACTAAAGAAGTGTTGGGGAAACCAACACGAATGCTTATAAACTCAAATAAAAATGCAACCTCGAAATAAATAAAAGCAAATAAACGCCAAATAAAGATACATGAGGAAACTTCCCCCTTAGGCTTTTGCAAGCCCTTCAAATCATTGTGGTGGCGAGAAAAAGTCGTTACTCCATCTCGCAAATTGAGTTGAGAGGTTACTTATTGATTCTCGGAGGTTCAAAGAGAGGCTATGCATCCTCTCCATAGTCCCTCCAAGTCCTTGGAAATCTTGGTATGTGGCTAACCAGGTTTGTGGCTGCTCCTCCTGATAAGGAACTTCTTGCTCCTCCTCTTGGTCCTCGTGCTCCTCCAAAATCTCTTCCTCGGGTTGGTGTTGCTCAACCTACGAATCATATAGCAAACTTCCTTCCTCGATAGAGAAAAGATCATTAGGCATAGGAGCAGGGTAGATACGCCCAGCTCTAGCAATATGCAGGTAATAAGCACCACCTCTCCTAGTGAGCATTCCACAGACCCTCAGGTTGGAGAAACCAACACATGTCTCACCTAGTACAGGTTGCAACTCACCTAGGTTGATGTCTAGGGCAGTGGCAAGCACAGTGATGACGCCTCCTCCTGTGATTGGCCCTTGGCTTTGGGAGGCTTGGTGCTCCAGCTAGTGCACAAGGATGGCGCCCAAGTTGAGTGACAGGTTGCAGTTGATGTAAGCAACCTTTGCGAGGACTAGGATGTCCTCCTCGTTGAGTCTCATTAACTCATTACGTGTCTGCAAGGTGTTAGCAAAAACATAGAACAAATAGCGAACTGCATGATGTTGAATATTCTTCCCCTTGTTTATTCTACTAGTGAAGCTCATTCTGTTATAGTATTGATCGGGGGAAGGACTTAAGCCAGTAAAGGATGCGCGTAAAGCATGAACATCATTGTTTGGAAAATTCAAGGATGCGCACCATTCATCTGATGTTAAGGTGTAGTTGTTGTTCATCAGACGGAAAGAAATAGTATCCTCTCCTTGCCATTGTTTAACGGTGATTTGCAATGAACTAAGAAATTCAATGGTTAAGTGGCGATAAGTAGGTACATCATTATACACAAAGTTTTGCAAGCCAGCTCTATTGCAAAGTAAATTAAAGTCATCAAAAATACCGAGTTGGTTCAATATAATGGGGCAAGCCCACTTGGTGGCCTTCACTTCACGGTTCTTGATCCTATTGAAGCGATCACGATGGGCCTCATCCCTGAACCGTATCCCCATGCGTTCTTGAGCGGCAGGCCGAGAAGCACTAGCGGTGGCACGAGCACGACTTTGGCTCCTTGTGTTCATCATCTAAAACATTGAAGAAAGATAAAAAATAAACTTCTTTGATCCAACAACAGTAAGTATAATATATTCCTCATCAAAGCACACTAAAGAATCTCCTCAAGTTAATAATCTAGGCAAGAAAATCATGGAAATTGGTTCATAGTAGGTCTCACCCTAGATTGACAATGACAATAGATCGAAGATGAATTTGCAAAAAGTAATTGGAGGATCAGAGGAGAAACATACCATAGATCACTTGTGTGCGAGGAAATCGAATGAAATTGAGTTGAGATGAAGATCTCTTGAGGTTTTGAGAGAGTTTGGAGGTAGAAGAAAGAAAAAGGATTGAAGTTTTGGAGTTGGGAGTACCTTCCCGTGCGATTTTATGGTCGGACGTAACTATACGGGCTATTACGCCCGTATAGTTAGTCGTTAAACTATTTGTCCCTACGAAACAAAATTTGCAAAGGCATCGATATCTATACGACCAGAACTACACAGCCGGAATTTTTATTCCTGCCATATAGTTGGTCGTTAAACTCTCAGTACATATGAAAAGAAATTGTACGGAAGCATTGATATCTATACGACCGGAACTATATGGCCAAAATTTTTATTCCCGCCATATAGTTGGTCATTAAACTCTCAGTACATACTGCAGAAAAAATTTCGATGGAAAAGATATCTATATGGCCGGAACTATACGGCCAGAATTTTTATTCCCGCCGTATAGTTGGTCGTTAAACTCTCTGTGTGCATCAAAAAAATTATTTCTTTGTAAACTATTTCTTTTCCTGTAACTTAGTGATATACCTTGTTTTTGGCAGAAAATTGACAGTACAAATTGCCGACTAACAATAGCATGAATAAAGCAGAATTTCAAGTACTACCGAACTTCTTCTCCTCAAATGGAGTTTTCTAGCACTCTTTATTAAACATGAACTGAAACGAAAACTAAAAACTTAACTCAAACCTTTATTTAACATGGGTTGCCTCCCATGAAGTGGTCTTTTATGGTCAATAGCTTGATCTTAATGATACTCACTTGGGCTAGATGAGTGGAACACCCACTCCAAAGTAATTAGCCTTCATAGTGATGGCCTCCTTCTCGTCATGTTTGGCTTTCTTCTTCCTGGGGAAATAAATAACAAAAGGATCCTGCGAAGGCAATTACAACTTCACGTTCCCTTCATGAAGGTTAATTAAAGCCTTTATAGTTCTCAAGAAAGGACGGCCTAGTATTATAGGAGCTACAGTATCTTCAGGCATGTTAACTATAACGAAATCAATGAGAGCAAGACAACCTTTGATGTAAACTAAAGTGTTCTCCTTAATCCCTACAGCTTGTTTTCTAGGTAGAATCTGCTAGATGCAATTTTAACTCAGTAATTTCAAAGGAGCCAAGATTTAACTTGTTAAAAAGACTCTTTGGAATTGTTGATACGCTTGCACCTAGATCACAAAGTGCAGCTATCTCATTGGTTCCAATCTTTATCTTAATAGTACGCTCGAATATGTCATCTAGTTTAACAGGTAATTTTTCAATGATTTTCTTGTATTCCTCTTCAAGCTCGCGTACCTTAATTGCTACTTGATCAACAAAGTGCTGATACATGGCTTCATCATTACCTTCACTTACCGGAATTTTGACGTTGATCCTCTTTACGAGGTCTTCGATGGTGTAGCTTGGTGAAGGGGCATTTCTATAATCAATTTCTTCAGGCTCCTCCCTTTGGATCCTCACCATTTTGAGTTCATCAACAGGATTGGGCTCAGATTTACCTGCAAATTTAGCTAGAATGAGAGTTTGACTCTCGGTTATCTTACCTAGCTATGCCTCAACGATCCTTGTTCTTTCTTGAAGGGCTTGCAAATAATTTCTCAAACTAACAGCTTGGTTAGATAATTTACCAAGCATAGCATCATGGTTCTCCATAATTTTGACTAGAATAATATTTTGTTCATTTTGTGAGTCTAAGAAACACTTAAACGTTTCTTGGAGACTACCATTACTAGTTCCCATATTATTATTAGAGTTACTTGCAGGACTAGCATAATGTCACTGAAAGTTAGGATTGTAACTCTTCTTCCAAGCAAGATTGTAATCATTACGAGCTACGAAGTCTATTTCTTCTATGTTTGTTTTGGGGGTGGCTCTTACCTGAGTTTCCTTACCTTTTACGGCTAGTATGAGCTAATCCAACTTAGCATTGAGATCTTCATTCTCTTGTGGTGAGATAGAGTTCACCTTCTTCGTGTTTGATCTTTCCACATGCCATTGGGCATGGTTGTCTTGCATATTGTCTAGCAGTTGCTTTGCTTCGGTAATATGTTTACCCATAAATGTTCCTCCAGCTGCAGTATCAAGCATAGACTTAGACACAGGATTAAGAGCATTATAAAATAAATGGAGGATTAACCAATCTTCCATCCCATGACTAGGGCAGTTTCTTAGGCATTCTTTCATCCTCTCCCATGCAAGCGCTAGTGGCTCACGCTCTTCATGTCTAACGCCAGTAATATTAGATCGAAGTTGCATAGTCTTTGAAGGTGGGAAAAATTTAGTCATAAATAAAGAAGTACATCCCACCCATGATGTAATAGTATTTTTAGGCAAAGATAGCAACCATTCTTTAGCTCTCCCTCTTAGAGAGAAAGAAAATAGACGCAATTTGACCGCATCACGGTCAACGTCTTTTATATGCATCATATCACATATTTCTGTGAAAGTATTCAAGTGTATACCCGCGTCTTCAACAGCAGAGCCTCCAAATTGATTCTGGTGAACCAAACTTAAGTAATGGGGCTTAATTTCAGAGTCATCAGCAGCAATTGCTGGCTCAGTGATACATTGCAAATGTATCTATAATTTTTGATGTTCCATCCTTGGTTTTATCCACTTTCTTGTGTTTTGTCCACACTTTGGAGTACTTTTCATATGATTTCTTGGACTAAACTATTAATAAGAGCCACAGTGCCAGCTGCCTATTTTCTGCTGTTTTTGGTTCCACGAAAGTCAGAAAATGAATATTCTCGGAATTGGACGGGACAAAAGCAAAAGTGCCTATTTTTCCGGAAGTCATTTGATGCCAGAGTACGAGACGGAGAGGGGCCAGGGGGCCACCACACCACCTAGCCGCATGGCCTAGCCTGGCCCGTGCCAGGGGGTGGTCTGGCCGCCCCCTCGGCCTCTCCTTCCACCTATAAGATGCCCTCGGGACGAAAACCCTAATTACTCGATCAAAAATCCATGAAAGAGTCTGTAGCCGCCATCATCTCCATCCCTAGATCGGGAGGGATCTGAAGCTCTTCCCGGCACCCTGCCAGAGAGGGGAATTCACCCTGGAGGCCTTCTTCATCATCATGCAAGCCTCCGGTGTGATGCGTGAGTAGTTCATCCTTGGACTACGGATCCATGTAGTAGCTAGATGGCTGGTTCTCCTCCTTTGTGCTTTCATGTCTAGATCTTGTGAGCTCCGTTCATGATCAAGATCATCTATTTGTAATTCTGCATGTTGTGTTTGCGGGGATCCGATGGATATTGAGATGCTATTTCAGATTGATTATTGATTCTATCATGTCTTTGTTATTTGTGATCTTGCATGCTTTCCGTTGTTAGTAGCTATCTTGGCCAAGTAGATGCTAGCAACTCCAAGAGTTAGTATTTATGCTCGATAGTGGGTTCATGCCTCTGGTAATCTGGGGAAGTGACAGAAATCTCTAAGGTACTAAATGTGTTGTTGCTACTAGGGAGAAAACAACAATCCTTTATTCATAGATCAATCGTATTGTTTACTTTACACGCAATTCTTGAAGTAATAATCTGTTGCTTGCAACTTAATACTAGACGGGGTTCGGATGATAACCTGAAGGTGGATTATTAGTCATAGATGCAATTGGATGGAGGTCTATGTGTAATGTTGTAATGCCCAATCAAGTCTCAAAGGAGTCAAGATGATTAGTATATGCATGTATTGCTTTCTCGATGTTTGTCAATTGCCCCGCTGTAATTTGTTCACCCAGGATGTTATCTATCTTAAGGAGAGACACCTCTAGTGAACTATGGATCCCGGTCATTTTTCTTTACATACAATCTATAAATTGTTACTGCTTTGTGTTTACTTTCTGCAAACTATTACTTCTTTCCATTCGATACGTTTAATCCTTTGTTTTCAGCAAAACACGGTGAGATTGACAACCTCATCACAAGTTGGGGACAGAGTTCTTTGGTTGTGTTGTGCAGGTCTCCACGTTGTTGCTGGCACCGGTAGTGCGCCCTGCCATCGTTCAGCTAGCTACACCTTTGGGGTGTTTCCTTGCTCCTACTGGTTCGATTAAACCTTGGTTTCATAACTGAGGGAAACTTGTTGCTGTGCTCATCATACCTTCCTCTTGGGGTTCCCAACGATCTCTACATCAACCACGAGCCATCACAGAGTAATAGTAGTACGCAAATAATCATTATTAGGAGTAGCAAACTCCCAAGCTTCTTTTCAGCCATACTTCCTACGTTTTTGGGTTTTCTTGGATAAAGAATTATAACAGTAAAACCAAGAATTTAAAGACTAACTTATTTTTTTTGTTTATTAAATAAAGACTGAAAGCAAACTAACGAAATTAAAAACAAGAATTAAAACTAGCAAGGTTCCTAGTAACCTCACTAGGGTAGTTATTGCTTCCCCGGCAACGGCGCCAGAAAAAGGGTTGATACCTTCGATCCGGATTATGGATGTAGTATAGCTTTTTTTCCTAGTAGACCTAGGTTATCGAATCCTCGGGAAGTGAATGCGTAGTGAAGTTACTTTAACAGACCTTCGGGAGTTTTAGAATTCCTTTTGTGTTCTTACCGGACCAGTAGCTTCGTCTTTTTGTTGTTGTCGATGATGGAGAGACAGGGCCTAGGGCGTTCGGTTTCACCTGTAGCTGTGCAAAACATCTGATGGAAATAAAAGATAGAAATAAAGTATGCGTGTACTTGTTAGAGAAAGATAAATTATATGTGGGCAGTGCATCCAAAATTGCTATTGCCTCCACAATCGCTTATAGCAATAACCTACTAGTCTCATCCATAGAAGAAATAGAACTAATGATATGCATAGTGATGTCACTGTTAATCCCAAGCAAATCTCTCACATACAGCCGTACTACCCCTTCTGTCACTAGGGTTCCCAACCTGTAGATCAGTCATCACTCATACTCCCTATACCTGGCTCCACCCTCAGGGTCTTGGGTACCTGACAAGTCCTTGGATTGAGGCAAGAGAGGATACAATAATCATCATGTCATACAAACTAATACACGATTCCATCTATGATAAATCACATGCACAATTGCTACATGGCTACACAGAAACCCTTAGCCCAAGGAGAATTACTCACACATAGAGATGAGATCAACAATCATAAACATTGTAATAAAAATCATAAGATTGATAGAAATAGTCTTACACTATCGCCAATCAGATAAGATATCTACTATTACAAGTGGTGGAATATGGCTATGAAGATGGAGAAGGGTTTGGAGATCTGGAGGCGGCTGGTAATCTGTGGCCGAGACTTTTTGGCGAGGTCTGGCTTGTTTTCTCATTGCCCGAGGCTTCTTTATATAGGGGTCCCTACATGAAAGTTGTTCTGTTTGACCTAACGGTGGCGGTGCCAACTATACGACCGGAGCTATACGGTTAGAATTTTTGCTCCAGCTGTATAGTTGGTCGTTAAAGCATCTTACTCCGTTGTTCGGCTCATGGTTTCTTCTAGTTGTTGGAAATCTCGTATCTTTGACTTTAATGTAGTGATTCCCTCCTTTAAACGACATTATCTGTGTAGGAAAAAAATACAAAATAAAGGATTGCATACCCCTCCAAATATTAGCATTAGTGGCAGGGTTTAGAGAGATATTTCATCAAGAATATGATTAATATACAGTTTAAATGTGGATGCAGATGGCTATATTTCAGAGCCATTAGTAACATCCCAAATTTTCAAATTCTAGATGTTACTAGAAGCATGCATCATAGCATTTGCATCATGGCATCACACAATAAAATTTGTATGAAAACCCTTTTCCCTAAACCCTATTTTGTATTCTCTTGTAGTCATATAAAGACAAGAAGGGGTTATATTAAACCTAACCTTCTAAAATCCTTGCAAAGGTTTATTTTTATGATCCCATGATGATCTCCTCCTTTTTACAAATTTTTAGAGACCAATTTCATTAACTTTGGCTTTAACATGCAAAAGTTATAAAAGAATTTGTAAAACAGAAAATAATAAAAAGAATAACAAAAAACGAGAACCTAACCTCAGCGGGCTAGCTAGACCAGCCCGTGAACTACCTACCGCCGCGCCTGGCAAGCGAGCGGCGCACAGTGCTGTGGGACGGCCCAAAGGCTCCTCAGACCGTGCAGCCCGTCGTACCCTCACAGCCGCTGACCACCCGGACCCACCTATCATCCCTCTCGTGGAGTCTAGAACAAACACGAGCTACCGACGCCGCGTGCCGAACAACTCCCGGCCGAATCGGAGATGATTATGTGCCCCGCCCCCCGTCCAAGACTCCCTGCCTATTTAATCCCCTCGCCACGCCGCACTGAAACCCTAAAAAGATTTTCATCTATCGCCACCGGGCTGCTTGATTCGAGGTCGGTTCTGATCTCGCCGTAGGAAGCCACCATCGAGCTCGGGAGCAGAGGTTCTGATGCCCTCTGCCCTCTGCCCTCTCTTCATCCTCTCTCTCACTTTCCTCTCGTTGTACTTCATCGTTTCTCACCTCTCTCTCCTTCGAACAGAGCCCCTACAGCCCCAAATTGCACGTCGGAGCTCTGCCGGAGATGGAGGGGAATCAGCGGAGCGCCACCGTGATCCGAGGAAGCGAAGTCTGACGCCGTCCATGCCAAGGAGATCGGGAGGAGGAGCCGGTCATCATCGTCATTTTTCCCAAACTGGAGGAGCAATCGCATGCCAATGCCGACCACCACCCACCCGTGATCACCACATAACATCATCACACTTACACCGCCAGCGCCGCTGCTCCTATCCGCATTCGCTGGAACGGTGTAGATTAGATCGATTTAACGAACGGGTATCACTCTATAGCATTGTGCCGCATGGCAAGCGCGCGTCGTCATCACCGCGTCAGCTCCTAGTCAGCAACATGCGGCCAGTAGCATTGTGACAAGTGGAAGGGTTATCGGGTGATACGTCCGTTTTGCATCACTATTCTATGTCATAATTCACTGTTATTCATTGATATATTTCGTATTGATAGGTGAGACTTATGTTATTTCATCTTTTTTTGCATGGTTGATGACTTTTGGAGCATGGACCGCTGCAGTCAGGACTCTAATGGAAAAGGTGCTATTTGGAGGCAAAATTCGCGAAGATCAGAAAATCCAGGAAAATATACAGAAAATCCTATTTTTCCAGAAGACGAAGGAAGCCAGAAGGGGGGCTGGAGATGGGCCACAGGGGGCCCACACCATCCCCTGTCACGGGCCAGCCTAGGTCGCGCCACCAGGTGGTGTGGCCTCCCTGGTCCACCCCTGGCACTCCCCTCTGGCGTATATATTCCTCCCGAAACCCTAAGACTCGGGGGGAGACCATAGAAAGATTATGCCGCCTCTGCGGGGCAGAAAACCCTGAGAGAGAAAGATCTCTCCGGCAGACAGATTTCTGCCAGGGGAATTCCTTCCCGGAGAGGGGAGATCGTCGCCATCAACACCACCATCAAGCTGGACTTCATCGGGATCATCATCATCATCACCACCATCATCACCATCAGCACCCTCATCACCATCTGCATATTGCTGTAACAATTGGGTTGAATCTTAAATAGTTCATAGGGGAAACTTTCCCGGTGTTGATTACTCTTTGTAGTTGATGTTATTGAGTGAACCATTGAATTATTGTTTATGTTCAGATTGTTATGCATCATTATTCCATCTCTGATCATGATCCATATGATGTCTTGTGAGTAGTTCGTTTTGTTCTTGAGGACATGGGAGAAGTCATGTTGTTAGTAGTGGAGTTATGTTGAGAAAGATTCAATAGTTTGATATTTAAGTTGTGGTGTACTTCTTCTAGTAGTGTCATGTGAATGTCGACTACATGAAACTTCACCTATATGGGCCTAGGGGAATGCATTGTGTATTTGGCTACTAATCGTAGGGGTTGCCAGAGTGACAGAAACCTGAACCCCCGTTAGGAAACCATTGCACAAGGGACGTAAGGGTCTTACAGTTTAAAGCCGTGGTTAGGTTTCTACCTTAATTACTTTCGTGTACTTACGGATGTTTGCAAGGGGTATACTCACAAGTATGTATTAGTCCTAGGAAGGTCGGTACATTAGCACAGGTTCACCCACACAACACTTAGCAAGCTAAAGAAGATTAATCAACTATATGAAGGGAAAACACTTGACAGTCTTCCCATCTGTCCTCGAGAACATTTGGTCATCTTAAGTAATACAACCGGCTTGTCCTTTGCTGCATAAAGGATTGGGCCACTTGCTGCATTTATTCCTACCGTCTTTTATTTACTCGTACTTTGTTTACTGGCTTTATCAAAGACCCCTCAAAATCCGTTTACTAAGTATTTGTAGAGAATTCCTGATCCATACCACTAGCCAGCACCTTCTTCTCCTCGTTGGGTTGGACACTCTTACTTATCGAAAATACTGCCATACACCCCCTATACTTGTGGGTCATCAAGACTATTTTCTAGCGCCGTTGCCGCGGAGGGAAGAGCTATTGGAGAGTGGAACTGGTAAAGGAAACTTCTACTGTGAGTATTGTTTACTTCTGTTAGTTGCTTTATTTTCGTTATGGATAATTCGCTGAGTTTCTTATTTGGTAATGCTACTACCACTGCTAAGGTAGTAGATAAGCCACCACCTGCTGAGAATGATGTTTTTAAAATACCTACAAGAATTATTGATCAAGTTATGGATAACTACTATGTTGGGGATGGAACTGTCCATCCCGGTGATCATTTGCTCTTTATACACGAATTATGCGGGTTGTTCAAGTGTGCAGGTATTACTACAGATCAAGTTAAGAAGAAGTTATTCTCATTATCGCTAAAAGGAAGAGATGAGGAATGGTATAAGCTGCTAAAGAATGGCCAAGCTCTAGAATCGGAGGAAATAGTGCCTCTCTTTTATTCAAAGTTTTATCCTCCTAGTGAGATTCATAAAGATCAGAATCAAATATACAACTTTTGGCCTCTTGATGGAGAGAGTACAGCTCAAGCTTGGGGGAGATTGAAGTTACTAATGCTCAAATGTCCCATTCATGAGCTCCCCAACAATATTATTATCAATAACTTTTATGCAAGGCTCCCTCTACATGATAAGGATTTATTGGATGCTTCTTGTGCTGGATCATTCACTCGCATGGAAGAAGAAGCTAAATGGGATCTTCTGGACCATATTCAAGATAATGTTGAAGCTTGGGAGAATGACAAAGGTAGAAAGTCAGGCATAAATTACGATTATGAATGCATTGAATCTGTTATGGGAACTGATGACTTTCAAAATATTAAAAATGCTTATAGTCTTGATTTACAAGTTATTATGAATTGCTTTAGGGATTTTGTGTCTTATATTGAAATTCCAAAAAGGGGATGGAACAAGTACCATGAACCTTATAAAGATATTGTTGATTGTGTTCCTATTGGGAGTGCACTATTGATCCCATCTTACCTGAACCTTATATCGAGAAGATTCCCTTTCCAGATAAGGTAAAGGATCATCCTATGATAACTAATGTAATTGAAGGGAATATGCCCGAGAGGCAATAATAAAGTGGTTATTATCTTATTCCATGTTTATGATAAATGTTTATTTTGCATGTTATAATTGTATTGATCGGAAACATCAATACATGTGTGTTTAATAAACAAAAAGGGTTCCTAGTTATGCCTCTCTTATAGACTAGCTTGTTGATTAACAAGACGATCAAGGTTTTCTGATCATGGACATTGGATGTTGTTAATAACAAGGTCACAACATTGGTGGAATGATGTGATGAACATTCATCCGAAGTATAGCATTACGATCAAAGTCATTATGTTTATATTGCTATAACACCATACGAAGTAATCTTTATCCTTAGACCATGAGATCATGTTAATTGCTAACACCAGAAGAGTATCTTGATAACATCAAACGTCACACCGTAACAGGGTGACTATAAAGATGGGTTCAGTGCTACGAAGGTGTTATGTTGAGGCTCATGGATCAAGAGTGGAATTTGTCAATCCCGATGACGGGTAGATATACTCTGGGCCCTCTCGGCGATATCACATTAAGATAGCTTGCAAGCAAGTGATGTGATCACTAGAATGTTATATCACGGGAACGAGAAAAGTGTGCATGTTGGTAACGAGATCAAACTAGGTATGGAGATACCAATGATTGAATCTAGGACATGTAATATATCACGAGACAAAGGGATTTAGTTACTAGCGTTAAAGTTTCTCACGATCATAGAAGTCATCGTTGAATGTGTAGGAATCAGTATGGATCTCCAGATCCCGCTTGTGATTATTGATCTGAGAGGAGTCTCAATCATGTCTGCATTATTCGTGATCCGTAGGGTGACACACTTAAGAGGTACCGGACACCATTTTGGAGCACATATGTTTCAGACCAAAGAATTGCAAAGCGCAGGAATTGTTCTGATAGAAACCAGAAATTGTTTCGGGTGAAATTGCAGAAAGTGGTTCTACATGTGATATTGAAATATTGCAAGGGGTTATATGTGAATGTTTGTTAATTAAAGTAATTAACAAAATTCTGAATAAATTTAATAAAAGATTTTTATTAAATGAGAGAGCATTAAACTTGGAGAATTTTAATGCATTTAAAGTAGGGACTTTAAAGGGGAATGTGAAGAGGCATTTTAATGTGGAGGGGTTACCACCACATGAATGGGGGAGGTGA